>OU342584.1:23279872-33279872 GCA_910589645.1 Tinea semifulvella
AGGTGATTATTTTGTAAAAAAAATGCATAACATTTTTTTTTACATATAATGGTATTTGATAGTATAATGTTAATTTAATTAACTTCATTAAAGTTGAGAAATAAAAAACAAAATGAAAAAGTATACAATTTAATTTATGCAAGCGTCTTGTTGATAGTACAACACTAGATAGCACAGCTTACCTTTTATTGGGCTTGCGGCGCGGCCGTCGGGGCTCGCCCTCCAGCTCGGCGTCGGGACCACGGCGTCGGGGACACGCCGTTCTCTTACGCACTGTCCTGGGCTCGGGCCTCACGAATATCTCATCCGGAATGTCTACCTCCTCCCGTATATCCACGTCTTCGATGCCGTACGACTCCGCATTCGGGGAGCATTTCTTTGGCTGTATTTTGGGACTTTGCGGTGCGCCCGAGAGTAGACGCAGCCACAGTACCCAACCAATAACAGTGTTGCGAATTTTGGCGGTTACGAACCTACCGTTCGGTAAGTCTGCCTGTACAGGCGGCAGCTTGCTGGTTGTATTATTCCTTTTAATAAAAAATATTCAGCGATCTTTCGATCGCTATATTTATGCTATAAGCAGCCGGTGAAAGTCTTCAGGCAGTGTCCGATGCTGACGCGGTGGGTAATAGCTCAGCGGTATGATTTTAGTGACTAATGGCAGTGCAAGACTTTAAGGTTTTATATAATTTTGATATATCAGACTAAAGTGAACACTAATGATGTTGTCAGTCTCTGTGTCTCGATATATATTATCACAAAAGGTATCACAAATACGAGTACGCGGCGTGCATATTAGCTTGTAAACGCGGGCACAGTAGGTATAAACTTCCGAAAAAATGTTCAGTCGTCGGAAGCCACTTAGATCATAGCAAAAAGCATTTTAAAATTTATTATATCTTAATAACTATTAATTGGCAGTAGAGTGGCAGTGAAATAGTTATTTAACTAATAAACTACATTTTTTTTACATGTAGCCGATGCGCGGTGCGTGTCAGGCTATATTGTGAAAAAGTTAGTTTTAACTTTAATCGCTTTTCGCAAAGTTTTCATTCTGCTCCATCGGGCTATAGGGATTTGGATGCTGATCCTAACGTCGGCGGTAAGCGTGCGGCGATTATGTTCTGGGCAGTCAACAGTTGTTGCCGGTAAACGTAACGCGAAGGGAGGAGGCTTACCGAGCGCGCGGACGTGTGTCGGCGACGGAGCCGGACGCGAGAATGTCGGAAATCCGCGAGCGCGCCGCCCGCCTTGTCGCCGCCCCCAGCCCGAGATACCACACCATGTTTCCCACAAACTTATAATTGTAGGAATCCTTACCACTTAATTAGTTACTTTTTTATTTATTTGCTTATTTATTTTATTTATTTAAAAACTTTATTGTAAAAATTAGACTTTGATGACTAATATTACAAGATAAAATAATAATTTGAAATCATTGTAAAATATTTTATAGATTATAGGTTGATTAAATTTAATGCAAAATTTAAGTTTTTATATAAGTAATAAATATTTTTTTATTGTTGTACCTACATAACGATTACTAGCTCATATCTAGTGAACCTATTTATTTTTTGTAGTTATAGATACTGTCCTTACTACGATTTTTTATTGATGTTAAAAACTATTAATTTGAACACGTTATGTTATGTTAATAAACGTACAATAAAAAGTGTTTATATTACAACTTGCAGCTAGCAGCAGTAAAACAGTAAGTTTGCCGTACTACTGTGCGAAATGTTCGAGTACACGTTCACCAGCAACATTGTCTGATCGCAAAACTTGATACAATTTAGAAGATGCACGGCTGGGCAAATTAAAAACCTTGCAACTGATATTTGAATAAATTCAATTTGATTTTACTTCTATATTTAACGCCATACATTCTAACCGGAATTCGACTTGATCTAAGATAACAAACACAAGTACAAAAACAAAAGTATGGTACAATACAAGTATGTAAAATAGAAAAACACATTCGTCCTGCCTGGATAGTGCTATAACCTAACTTAGGTTAAAGCAGTGTCAAAACAAAATTAAACACAAAGGTAAAAATAATAAAAAAATTGATGACTTTTATTACCTATTATTTTATAAGATACGTCTTTACGTCGGATACGCGGTGTAACTTTGATGGACCGTATACGTAATAACGAAATACGCAAAAGGGTAGGTATAAAAGAAAGCATAGGTACAATAAGGAAAGGCATGCTCCGATGGTTCGGGCATGTTGAAAGGATGAGCGAAGAGAGATTGACGAACCAGATTTATAATGCGAAAGTTGTGGGTAAAAGAGGTTCTGATAGACCAAGACTTGCCTACCATGATCAAATAAATAAAACATTAGCTGAAGGTGAATTAAAAAGCCATTGAAACAAAGGGCATGTATGAAGAGGTTGATGAATGTCGAAGAAGCGAAAGAGGTACGAGTATGTCGTGATCGTGACAAGTGGCGCTCAATTGCCTCTGTTTACCCCGCAAGGGATTTGGCGTGAAGATATGTATGTATGTTTATAGGATAAATCCATATTCCATTTAGCTTCAGGTGCATTTGAAGAACAGGAAATTAAGCAACGCATCAAGGTGACGTATTTGTTTTTAGATCCCGGGAGAACATCTGAAGCGCTTGGTGGCAAGTCGATGGCAAGAGGATGCGTGGTATATCCTGAGCTGGACCGACCAGGTTAAAGCTTCAATGGACTCCACTACATAAATTCACTAGAAAAAGGTTGATAACGACTACTTGTAAAGCGTGCCAACCCCTTAAATGACTAGCAAAAGTGAGAAGAATGTAGTGACTAAGCCAGAGTAGCACAGAAATGATGTCTCTGTAATCGTTTGTAAAGTTAAAATGGCGTCGAATGTATAGTTTAATTTTGAAGATCAGCTGTCAGCTGGAGCAATCGACGCCATTTTTAACTTTAATTGTCACAATTGAACAACTTTTACTGTTACGATTTTATTTTGGTGCAACTCGCGCTTAGAAGTGAAGTGACTAGGTTTTAAATTTGGGTAGCCGTGCAACTTCAACATTGTAACAAAATTAGTGCTAGGAATTCTTCAGATTTACGAGTATGGACTTCTTGTATCCATGTATTACAATAGGAAAATACTCGTATATACAAAATATTTACACTGACAAAACTGTACAACAATGTTGTAAAGAACTAGTTGATAGACCCGGCTTTGCCTGTGTCAACGAATAAAATCTACAGATGGCGTCACATGTCATAATTAGATTTTGATTTTTCCTCTATCTTTATTCCGAATTTCAGGAATTAGAAATTCCATTTTTTATTAAAATCAGTCATTTAGTTTAGGCATGAAGGCAAATCAAACCGGCAGGCAGATATATGGCCGTGAGGTTACAGACCGTGTTAATGATGACGACATATACTCGTAGCTCTTAAAAGCAAACATTGCTTATTTTACCGAATTTTGCCTAATTTGTATAAAAACTATAGAACAACGCCCGACTTTCAAAGCGCAATAAAAAAATCAAAAACACTTTTTTTTTAATTTAAGCAAATTATTAGTTAATTTATAAATAACATAAACTACACCGATGGGCATAGTGTGTCGAGGACTCTGCGTTCCCCCATTGAATGGCGAGGCTGACCTTTTGAAGAAAATAGGCATTATTATTATTTAAAACTTTATTGCACTATGTACAAAGGGGGACTTAATGCCGCTAGGCATTCTCTAACAGCCAAAGCTTTAGGACATTTAGACGAAATAGGCAATTAGAAATTAGGTGAAATAGAAATATATATATATATAATATATTTATAAATATATACATACCCATATGTACATAGAATTTACACAGGAACACATTAATAAGTCATACTATAGATATACTAATATGCATACATAAAATAAAACTACTCACATCATGAGGAGAGTGCGATAAAATTTACAATAAGCTGTTGCTGCTGCAAATAAAGAAAATTGATACAAGAAAAAAAAAATAGTAAAGAAAAGTTTTATGTTTATTTATTTAGTCAGAAAGTGTTTGTAAACTACATTTTTTAAATATTTCACGATTTTAATTTTAGCTGTCTCTGTGTATTTAGTATCCGCGTACCGAGTTCGATTCCTGGTCGGGACACCATAATATTTATTATTGTAAATAAATACATTTAATTAATATTTAATTTATTTGTCATATTTCTTAAGTTTGGTACGCTAGAGGCATCGACGAGCTTGCCACTTGTCATGATTGGCCTATAGTAAAGTTGGCTAAAAGTGAATCCGCTTATTTATAAACGTGGTTTTTGACCATTCCGAAAGGGAAACGGTCGTGATGATACTACTACTATTTTTTTATGATTGTAATTGTCATTCATTGTAAAAAAAAAAAACTAAAAAAAAAAAAAAATATTGGTAAAACCAACATATATAGGTAAATAGAAAAAAAATATTTTAATATTTAATATGTCGCACACTGAGAATGTAGAAAGCTCTTCCAGTCTGTGTGTCCTCGTTCCTATAACCTGATAAAATTTTCATTAGATAGTCGTGTAGTCACATGTCACGATTAGAACAAAAATACTGATGTTTTTAGATCCAAAATAGTTATCTGTGGATTAAATGGCGGATATAGAATAATTGTATTTTACTTATAAGTGTCGCATTTTGTGCGATAGATGTAGTTTAGCATGATTTTATATTTTTTTTATTGAATATTTTAGATTTTATTTTTTAAAATCTTCTTATAAATTGTATTTATTTCTTTTACTTGTATGTACTTTCATAGTTTAGCATGACTTTGACTATTTTATTTTTGTTAATTTTAGTTATTCTTATTTTAAGTTCTATATTTAAGTAGTTTTTTTTTTTCTTTTTTGCATGGGTAGGTTTTTTTTTGCCTTTATCTTCCATATCCAATTGTAGAAACCAGTTGTTAGCTTTACTTATTATATAATATGTTTTAAGTTGGACTATTTGTAAAGCTGTGGTTAATCGAAATAAATAATAAATTAAGTTGTGTAAATTGAGAATTGACCCAATGTTTGGTCAGTGTTGATATAAATGAAATTACCACGACATTATTATTAACCGATAAGCTCTAGCCACATTAATCTATCACTGGTATTACAATAATGTGCTAATTAAAATTGCGGTTTGTTAATTAAATTTGTGTAAATACAAATTAATTATCTTATTATTTATAAGTTGTTAAATATGCAAGTACATGAAAGATTTTACACCGGTTTCTAAAAGGATCAATAAAATATAAAACATAAACATTCAGACAGTGGGGTCGTCCAGGCCCGGATGGCTAATGGGCCTGGGTTGGGGTTGGTACATCCCACCGTTTTTTCCTGACCGGATGACAGTGGGTAATTATTTGCTAATTCGTGCACTCTTAGTACTGTTACTGTTATATCATTGCCTGTGTGGCTCTCAAACCCCAACTCAGGGGGGTTCAACTATATGAAGAAATTTACTGTTATTTCTGTGACAACTACGTGTCATAGAGACATACTTATTTGGCAAATTTTCACCTTGCAAATCACAAGTAAATTAATATTTACAAATTTTATTATTAACAATACCCTCCCCACCTTTGTAAAGAAATAAAAGTTAAAGAAAATCCAATACACATATATATAGTATAATCTACGACAACTAAGTGTCTATCTACTTGTATTTCTTCTTATTTCACAACAGACTACTTCAGTTCTCCTCCAGGAGCAATTTTTGAGCGAAAATTGTTTCCCGTTGCGGGCCGTGCGCAAGACTTAGCGATATTCTGGAGATGCGCGAAGTGTCCGTTGGCGATGCGATAAAACATACGCCTAGTCAAGATTGTAACATGGAAGTTTATTTTTATATACATATAATAGAAACGCATTAATGCGTTTTGTCAGTAACTCGGAGAAACAGAACGCTCAGGGACGGTACGCAATGTGTCAGAATCAGCCGTTCCTCATTCATTTTAAACTATTTCTGTGCAATATCTTTTTGCGGGTGCTCTGACAATAAAAAATAAATAAAATTTTGTTCAAGCACACATTGTGCATTTTCATCATCAAGCTGCTGTAGTTAGCGTCGACCTAAATTTTAATAGTAAGTTTTTCCAGATACATTGGATGCTCGCGCTACTCTCACCCAAACTTTTGGTTTGGCATTTGGTTAAACCAAAATGCCGTCCAATTTGCGGGTGCGGTACAATCGGATTTGAAACGTCCCTTGCAATGCAACAACAATAAGGACAAATTTCTTAATAGTACGCATCTCCAGATACATCTGACGTTTATCTAAAGCTATACTAATATATAATAAATAATATATAAATATATACATATAGAAATATAGAAAAAAGACTAGCTAACCCTCATAACACATATACATATCATTAATATTACATTAAAATAACACACACTCTTGCACAATATTATTATATTTAACCTTAAGCGGGTCCCTCAATACAGTCTAACTAAACTTAAACGGGGATCCAGAAAATGTACAATTTAACCTGTGTATTTAAAGAAATAAATCATTTTTCTCTTCTTCTGTGGTCTAGCGGTTAAGTCCCTGGATATAGACTCGGAGGGATTTGATTCCTGGTCGCTACACAAAATTATTTATTAATGTAAATAAATACATTTAATTAATATTTAATTTATTGTGATATTTCTCGAGTTTAGTACGCTGGAGACATCGACGAGTTTGCCACTTGTCATGATTGGCCTATAGTAAAATTGGCTAAATGTGAATCCGCTTATTTATAAGCGTGGTTTCTGACCACCCCGAAAGGGAAACGGTCGTGATGATACTTTTTTTTTTACTCTAAAATATTTTTGTTTTTTTTATACTCAAATGCCGTCCAATATGCGGCCGCGGTGGCAATTACTTACTGTAATTATACAATTATACTATGTAAAAATAGTTATTGCTACTTCTTATATCATCATTAGCTCGCTATGTCGCTTGAGTAACCGCTAAATTAAGCTACTTAATTCAGCTTTTTTTACTTTCGTGACTGCTGAGGTACAGATAGTGAATACATTGAATTAAGCAATTGCTCGCAATTATAGCAATCGTGAACGGATGGCAAGAGACGAGCTTTAAAAACTAAAGTGTTTGTAATCCTCACTGTGAAGCGCGGAGAGAGAAGATTATAAACTGTCATGATATTTAAAGATTTGCGAATTGCAGAGGGAAGCTTTATTATTATTATATATATAAATAAATAATAAATATTTCCAGACAGCGCTATCTAATTTCCATGGTAAGCTACCAGACTTGTGTTACGGAAACTAGATGGTTGATAAACTCAATATTATACTTTTTTTTTTTTGTAAATATATAGGTACATATTATACATATAAACACCCAGACCGAGACAAATTATACAATGTACAACGTTTGTTACCACTAGACCACGGAGGCGGTCGTATATATATATATATATATATATATATGTACGAGTATATTGTGACGATATGAGTGATCCAGGTATCTGAGGTAAAATATTGCTATTACAAATTTTGATATAGCAACACCTCGCTACATGACCGGAAAATCGTAAATGAATTTTCGTCGGTAGCTGATTTTTGATGTAATTATTAGTAACCGGATCAGACAAAAATACGAGTACATCTAATATTAAAGATCAATATTATTTTTAAAATGTTCTATGTTTTTGTTAAGAGGGCTGCTACTCCTTGCAACCCTCTCGCTCCCACACACAGATTTATTAGGTCTAAGTGCATTTTTAAGAAAAGTAGTCATTCATCTTTTTAGGTAATATAATTATCGTAAATTGAGACATAGTACACACACATTGAAAAAATCTAAGCAACAAGAATGAAGATATAAATTCTATAAATTATAATAATAAAATATTCTATCTTTTCTTATAAAAGGTATGTAACCTTTTGTCGGTCGCAAGCCCGAGACATCGTTCTTCTTATCTCTTATCCACACATGAAAGACCCGGCACGGTAAATCCATGAAATACTTATAAATTTGTCTCCTCTCTCCTCTTTATTAATTTAATTATTATTTAATTTATTTGTGAGCATTCTCGAGTTTGGAACGCTAGAGACGTCGACGAGCTTGCCACTTGTCATGATGTTCCTATAGTAAAGTTGGCTAAATGTGAATACGCTTTATAAGCGTGGTTTCTGACCACCCCGAAAGGGAAAACGATCGTAACCTTTTTTGTTTCTGATAAAGGCTGGTTGTAAAAGAAACTTTTTATTTATATTTTTTTATATTGTTTTTATTAAAATTTATAGCGATTGCATTTGTTCAGATTTAAATATGTTTTCTGTGTATTGAAATTTGGTATTTAATCCTAATTTATTTATATTTTAAATAGAGTTTTCGACAAAAATAAATTGTAAGAAACTGTTTACTTCATGGAGCGACGTCATTTGAACGCAAATTAAATGTTACCTCTACAACAAATCTCAACAAATTTAGGTGTCAACAGAAGCGTTATTAACCTCTTTGGCAGCGTACGCTAGCATAGGAGACCAGTAGCACCCAGGCCGCGGAAGGATGACAACCACTCGGCAAGACCGATAGATACAACTGACTGTAAGACGTTAGCCAATGTTAACTGCCCGAGAGATAACTTTAAGTTAACAAACGCAAGCGGTGTTGTTGTTAGCCCCCAAACCGTGAGAAATCACCTATACGTCACGGTAATCGCGATCATCGAAATGAATGGTCTAATATTTTGTTGGAACAAATAACATGGATTTAAGTACAATGCGAAATAAAAAAGTTTTGTAATGAGTCTCGATTTGGGTTCAATCCTGTTACAAGAAGAAATACTAATAGGCTGAGCTGCGTTCAGGAAGTTCATTCATACAGCGGCTCAACAGTTATGGTGGGCGAGTATGGTGTGTGACCTGTCTGGAAATATTTATTAATATTATTATTAATGAGAAATACACTTTTCTTACGTACATTTGTCATAAATTTACAACACTATTGTTCCCATGCCTTGGAGAGCACGTTAAGTCGTCGGTCCCGGTTACACTAATACCAACTTGTAGAATTATTAATAAATTATCATTTAAAATTGACATCAGATCTTTACCAACCCGTCGCGAGTGTAGGCCGAATTCTTCAGATATATGTTTTGGAAGGCCGTCTTCAATAGTGGTGGTAGGACGCTGTATTCTAGGAGCTGTAATCAATGTAAAAAACGACTCAGAATAATATATCTTTAAAATGAACGTAATTTTATTATCTAGAAATTTACATTTTTAAAAGAACGCTGATTCCATTTTAAAATTCTTTGA
Organism: Tinea semifulvella; assembly: GCA_910589645.1. Classification (NCBI taxonomy): domain Eukaryota; kingdom Metazoa; phylum Arthropoda; class Insecta; order Lepidoptera; family Tineidae; genus Tinea; species Tinea semifulvella. Next base: position 23,289,142 of record OU342584.1, read on the forward strand.
AAATTTTGGAGTGTGTTATATATATATGTATATCCGTAAATTTGTAAACTGCTTTTCGTCGGTAGCAAACTTTGATGTGGTCTTTAGTAACTGGATTAGAAAAAAAATGGAAGCTATAATAAAATAGTCCATATAGTGGCGTAGTTGGTAATTTCCTCAATTTTTAAAAAGCGATTGTGTCAAAGGCTCGGACTAGATAGCTAGAAAGGCATTGCTTTTTCCATTAGCCGCTGAGCGATCATTTGATAGAGCGACCCAGATACTAGCTCAAAGATCATATATATTAAAATAATGTACGAACAAATTGTAAAATAAATTGGTAAGCTTTTAAATTTCACCTATTTTATTTAAACTAGTAAGTTAGTCATCATCATTATCGTCACTAAATCATCAACCACACACTATCCCTATATATACACATTTAGAGACTCTGTTGCACACTAAATAAATAAGCTTTATATTATGTTAACAGAGGTTTATATATATATATATATATATATATATATATATAAACCTCAATACAGAGTCTCTAAATGTATATATATATATATATATATATATATATATATATATATATATATATATACATTTAGAGACTCTGTTGCACACTAAATAAATAAGCTTTATATTATGTTAACAGAGGTTTTTAACAGAGCTTGTTGTAACCTGCTTCCAACACCATTTTCTTAACCATATATTGTCATATACTCGTATATGTTGTATTATTATTAACATTATTTTATATTATTAATAATCTTTATTTTTATGTCAAAATAAAACTGATTTAGATATTTTTATTTATTTTTAATAATAGTAAAAAGTAAAGTATCATCACGACCGTTTCCCTTTCGGGGTGGTCAGAATTCACGCTTATAAATAAGCTGATTCACATTTAGCCAACTTTACTATAGGCCAATCATGACAAGTGGCAAGCTTGTCGATGTCTCCAGCGTACCAAACTCGAGAAATATCACAAATAAATTTACATTAATAAATATTTTTGTGTCCCGACCAGGAATCGAACCCGGTACCTCTGAGTCTAAATCCACGTACTTAACCGCTAGACCACGAAGGCAGTTTTTTTAATAACGATTTTTTAATAATCCACTAAAGTATTATATTGACATTTTGTGGTTACCTATTACTTTTTTTTTTTTTTAAGTGTTTATCTCTATTAAGAGGGTTTAAGGCTTTTGCAACTCTATCGCTGGCACAATCAAATAATTTTAAAAGTCTGAGTGTAATTTTGAAAAATGTACTAATACTTTCTTTCTAAAGAAACAGAACAGTGGAGTTCTTCGCGCCATTTTGCGTGGGCATTGTTTTGTAAATTAATTTACTGTGGTTATTATTGGTCAAAAGTGGTGTTGTTTTGTTTAATAATGTGCTACAATGTGAATAATTATGGAAAACGATAAATTGGACTTTAAATATGGGGCACAAGTTGCAGTTTATTTTTTGCGGTTTTCCCGCGCTATCAACTCCCATATTTTACCCGACGTGTTTGAGCTATGGTGCCGCGAGTGACTCCAAGAAAAGCATCAAATTCTGCAGCATCTGGAATTTGATGATGACCTCATTAACTCATTAAAAAGAAAGATATAATACGTCAGACTTGGCTGTATGGGCTAGACCCTTTGCCTTCCCTATCATCTCATTCATCATCCATCGGGAGAAGAGAACCAAAAAAAAAAAAAGAAACAGAACAGTATATTTTAAATTTAAAAAATTTTTCTTCCTAATATTATATTATAAAAAAAAAAAAGTATTTAAGTAGTCTATGTATACATACTATTCATGTAGTTTATTCAAATTTAAAATAAGGTTAAAATTGCACCCCACATTTTATACTGTCTTACTCTCCCAAAGGTTAGCTGGTAGAAAAAGCCGAAATGGCTTTAAGTTCGCCTTTGTACATACTTTAAGTTAAGTGCAATAAAGTATTTTAATAATAAGTAGTTAAACATTAATACGGATAACGACCGTGATGATACTTTTCTGTAAGGAATATTATAATTTTATTCTATCTATGTTTTACCATAGGACTAAGAAGTGTCACCATGAGATTACACTCGGTGCAAAGATTACTAATGACACAATTTGTCTTTACTAGTACTCTACATTTTTACATATATTTTATAGCTTAGAAAGCTTTTTAGGTTTACCACTTTCGTAAGTTTGTTGTGGCATAGAAGTAGTTTTACAAGTCTGTGGAGACTCCGAGCATAGTCTTACGCCCGAGGCTAAATCATATTCAAAACCTATGTCACTAGAAAATTTAGACGAGTATTTATTTAAATCCAAGACCTTGTACTTTATAAAGCTTTTATAATGTGGATATACTAAAGAATGTTGAAGAGATCATGGAAAGACAGAGTAAGAAGAGATTTCATGTTTAAAAGACAATACAATGGATAAAGCCGGTATATTTGGGACATATCAAGCGCAATGAAAATTATCGCTCGCTGTAGCTCGTCATGTAAGGAAAGATAACATACTCCAGAAGACCGAGGAGACGACGCACATCCTGGCTTAAGAGCCTCAGGTAATGGTTAGGAATAAGCACCCGATTTTTGTTTTGGACAACAGATATACTCCGAATAAAAATTCAATCAGCATTCAAATATTAAGCTAATAAAAAATAAATATCTCAATTAATTTTAAAACAAAATATATATAAAAATATTCACCTATGACTTGATCATATCGCAGTGTGCCAATAACACAACAATGCTGCAACATTCCCCCTTCGTGCGAAATAACTGCAATATGCTCTTGTCAAATACAGAATTAAGCAGCCACTTAGTTCTTTAAAGAATTTCTTAGGGATTTGTCCCCACGGTCTCATTGTCTCAAGACCAAAGGCATAAACACGTAGTCATTACCAACAGGCTCGTATTTGCGACATTTGGTCTTTTTAGCCGAGTGAGACCGTGAAAGGGTGTCGACACAAGAAGCGGCCCTCACCAATGCTCGACCCATTGACCACGGCACCAAAGTTTATCAATTGGGTATTTTACCACCACATCAATTACACAGGCTGCAGCAAGCATATAAGTCATTAGTTTTATTATTTACTGGAATTTTACATGTAAGTCAATGTTAACCGAATAGTTTACCGCGATTGACTATCGCAAATTCCTTAGATGTAAATTCGTTTTAAACACGGGAGCGCAAAAACATACCTCGGGAGTTGCATCGGACTATGTGAAGCCACATATTTCCGCTATTAATATTGGATCAACTATTTAAACGGAAACTAGAAGATATGTAAACTAGACTACGAAACAATTAAAACGGGTCAAATTCTTCATGTTTACAACTCATAGTTTTAAAATTATTTATATTATGTTGATCTTACAGAACAATGCTCAGTATATCAAAGTTAAAAATATATCGGTTGTATAAACTGCTAAAGGGTTAATAAAATATATATATTAGGTTTACATTAAAAAGATAAAAAGCGTTTCAGCATAGTTTTATTTTATTTATTTTTATTTATTATAAACTGTATTGCACAAAGTACAAAGGTGGACCTAATGCCGCTAGACATTCTATACTGGTCAAACCTTTGGGACAACTAAAGCAGTTACGACAAGATAAGGCAGGTGCTATCAAAACTAATAGAAAAATATTAGACTTCAATATATACTAGTGAATAAATACTTATTTACATACTGATACATACACAAATACATACAAATAAAACTACATATATACGTTCTATGAATATACATAAATAAATGTTTAATTAAATTAACGAACATTTTGTGACCTTTCTAAACGTTCAACGACTTATTTTTAGTATGCAAACGTGACGCTCATTTGATGGTACTTTCAAAATTTCCCTGCACAGGTAGTAGAGTATTCAAAATGAATACCGTATTTGTAGCTCGACTTAAATCCCTCGAATGTATTCCCAGACACACTTCACAAACACTAAAACCTTCTATGTCCTATTTCCGGACGTGCCACGGTTTACTCAGGTAAACTACAAAATTTATTTTAATATTCATGTCTCTTACTCCTATAACGTTTACAAATATTCAAAAGTAGGTATAGATTTTATCTTGTATCTCATAATAATTGATGACATTAGTTCCTTGGAGACTGGGCCAATCTCTGGTGTGGGATTTTACCTGTTGGAATTCCCTAAGCCCTTCCCCCCTTCAAAGCACTTCTGTTAGAGCTGGTGTTGCAGCGAAACAAGCGCAGATCAGCAAGCGTCGAATATATGAAACGATTTGCAATAGTTACTTTTTTCACCTTTTATTCATTGAATTGAATGCTTAAGTTGTCCCAATAGTTAGGTATCTAGTTTGTCTTTGTGCAATAAAGATATAAATAAATAAAATCTAAACATTTCATCAATCATTTGCATAAATTTATTGAATGATTGAAATTTATTTAATAATGATTTATAAATGGCGGAAATACACCCAGGTTATTCTTGGACCGTGGGGACCAAGTACACAGGATTTTTTTAAGACGTTGTCGAAACAGCTAGTCAATACCTCAGCAGCCAAAGGATTACCATTCAACGTGGCAATGCTGCCAGTATCCTTTAGCAGTGATTAAGAGCAAGTTGTTTTTTTTTTTTTTTTTTTATATTTTTAATTTTCGTTTTTATTATTAAGTAGTTTATATTAGGGTAGTTCATCAGGCCTTTGGAAGAGTAAATGCTACTGAAGACACCAAAATAAAAGTTGCCATAAGACATAAGAAACGGATTGGAACATGGAATGTTTGTGGCCTACTACAGCCTGGTAAGCTTTCAATTGTTGAGAGAGAGATGGAGTCGTGCGGTGTTGCGATTTTAGGACTGTGTGAAACACATATTAAAGGGTCTGGTCATTTTATAACAGCAACTGGCAATACATTGTTCTTCTTAGGAAACGATACAAACAGTAGAAATGGGGTGGGTGTTGTTGTCCCAGCAAAACTAACAAAGTGTGTCACTGGCTATAATCCTGTTAATGATCGTATTATCACCATTAGGCTTAACTGCAGTCCCTGCCCGCTTAACATCATACAAGTGTATGCTCCCACCGCACAGTCTACGGAGGAAGTTATTGAGGAATTTTACGGCACTCTAGAAACAACAATTAGAAATATTTCCAATCGTGAAGTTATGATTCTACAGGGTGACTTTAATGCAAAAGTCGGCGAAACGTTAAATGACGACCACATTCGAAACATAGTAGGGAAGTATGGTCTCGGAGCTAGAAATGACAGAGGCGAGAGATTCATAGATTTTTGCAATGGTAACGAGTTGACAATAACAAACACCTGTTTCCAGCATCACAAGCGCCGTTTGTACACATGGAAGTCTCCTGGTGATAGATATAGGAATCAGATAGACTATATTACCATTAACCAAAGATAGAGGTCATCAATCACCAACACAAGAACGTATCCTGGTGCTGAATGTGGTACTGACCATATGCTATTGGTTGCAGAACTAAAGTTGCGTCTCAAATGTGTTACGAAACCGGCAAAACGAGTACCGAGACTAGCTAGAGCTGAAACAGAATATTTTCAAAACGAAGTGGAAAAACGTTTATCTGGGAACACCAATGACATCCAAAATGGCAGCTCTAATCAACTATGGCAAGACCTGCACGGGCATATGGCAGAAGTCCTTGGATCCATGACTAGGACACCAAACGCAAGAAAAAGTTGGATAAGTGAGGAAACGTGGGAAGTGATAAAAAGGAGGAAAGAGTTCAAAAAGGGTACCAATAATCACCTAAAACACCAGGAATATTTACACCTATGCAAACGAATAAAATACTTATGTAGAAGGGACAAAAATTACTACCTCGAAAGTATATGTATTGAAGTCGAATCACATGCAAACAAATACCAAGCGGCTGACCCGTTTAAAAAGATTCGCCAAATAACGAGAAACTTTAAAGCCACCTCCTGTGTTATCAACGATGAGCAGGGTAACCCAATCCATGACCTAAGGGAAGTGGCCAGTCGATGGAAGGAATATTGCACAAAACTGTACCTGGATCCAGGTAAACCTACAGCGACCGCCATGATAATAAATGATCGAGAGCCAGATATTCTTCTCTCAGAAGTGGTCGACGCGATTAAGAGGCTAAAAACAAATAAAGCCCCGGGCCCGGACACTATAACGGCAGAAGCTTTAAAAGCGCTTGGCGACCTAGGTATCACCAGATTGCACGAAATATGTAATTCCGTCTGGCAATCTGGCATCTGGCCGACGGATTGGGTCCACTCATCAATTCTCCCACTTCACAAGAAAGGATCGGTACGGAACTGCAGTAACTACAGGACTATTGCTCTAATATCCCATGCCAGTAAAGTTCTTCTACATATTATTAATAATCGCCTTCGACACTATCTGGACTGGCAGATCCCTCAAGAACAAGCTGGATTTGTAAAAGGGAAAGGAACCAGGGAACAAATCCTGAACCTCAGGCAGATAGTCGAAAAATGCTACGAGTATAACATCCCGTTGATAATATGTTATGTAGACTACCAAAAGGCATTTGATTGTGTGGGATGGCATGCACTGTGGGAGGTTCTAACAGAGGCCGGTGTACCGACACACATAGTTCAGCTCATCCGCGGTTTATACGACACAGGATACGGAACCGTCAAAGTTGGCACTGTCACATCAGACCAGTTTAAATTTGAGAGAGGGGTAAGACAAGGATGTGTAATATCGCCATACTCTTTAATATATATGGCGAACACATCATGCGGAAAACTCTTGAAGACTGGGAGGGCGGTGTAACATTTGGTGGGAAGAAAATCTCTAACCTACGGTATGCCGATGATACAACCTTGTTTGCCTCGTCAGAAAATGAAATGGTGAAGCTTCTGAATCGGTTGGAGGTCGTCAGTGAAAAGTTTGGCCTATTCATTAACAGAGGCAAAACAAAGCTGATGGTAGTCGACAAATCTCACAAATTCACGCGCACAACAGACCTTGATGCCTATGAAACCGTGGACGATTTCCTATACCTCGGCTCCACTGTTAGTAATAAGGGAGGCTGCGAAGGTGAAATTCGTCGACGAATTGGAATGTCCAAAACTGCGATGACCCAACTTAACAGAATATGGGGTGACAGCAACATATCCAGAAAGACAAAAATTCACATCGTGAGAACACTTGTCTTCTCCATATTTCTGTACGGTTCGGAGACATGGACCATAAAAGCCGCGGATAAAACGAGGATTGATGCGTTTGAGATGTGGTGCTGGCGTCGTTTGCTCAGAATTCCTTGGACCGCACGACGTACTAACATCTCTGTGCTCGAAGAGCTTAAGCTGACCAGGGAGCAAAGACTCTCTACCGTCTGCTTTGCCCGAATTCTGCAATACTTTGGCCACATTGCAAGAAGAGAAGACGATAATCTAGAAAAACTTCTAATCACGGGCAAGGTAGACGGTAAAAGAACAAGAGGGAGAAGCCCCAAGCGATGGTCCAGTCAGGTGACTGACCACCTGAACATCCCTGTACACCAGGCCATCCACTACGCCGAGGACCGAAACCGTTGGAGACGGCTGGTGGATGAGCTGCGTCTGCGACGGAGTCACGATCCCCATCAGTGGGGTACCGACTAAGGAGGAGGAGGAGTTTATATTATTAATATTAACAATTTGTAATGTTCCTTTGAATAATTAGGTACATAGTATTAAAATGTAAATAGTTATAAAGTTTAAGTGCAGTAAAAGCAAATAAATCAGTTTCAAGAACAGGATAGTCTATAATTAGACTAAGTTTTCGAGTATCGTATAAAGGGGCGATTTGTATCGGACTTGACCTTGGCTACATGTTCTTGACCAGCGCAATCCCCTCGCAGTTTGGCGAGCAGCTACCAAGAAACACATTTGCAACTATTCGATCCGATACCGTATATAATGACCTATTTACCTCTACTTGAGTAATTTTATTACAAATGTAGCGGTCGTATCATCATCAATCTGTGTCTCTCTACTGCTGGATATAGACCTTCCCCAAGGTCCGCCAGCGCTCGCGATCTCTTGGCCAATAAATCAGTATATATAGATACAATAGTAAGTTTGGACGTTGTTCTGTTGATGTTCTTATAATGATTTGAGTAAAAGACTAATAAAGAAAAAGTAAAGTATCATCACGACCGCATCCCTTTCGGGGTGGTTAAAAACCATACTTTTTAGATAAGCGGATTTACATATAGCCAACTTTACTATAGGCCCATCATGACAAGCGGTAACCTCGTCAATGTCTCTAGCATACCAAACTCGAAAAATATCATATACAAATTTAATATTTTTTTGTGTCCCGACTAGGAATCGAACCCGGTACCGCTGCGTCTAAATCCACGTACTTACCGCTAGACCACGGAGGCGTTAATTAAACTAAAAGGTAATATTTATTATTAAATAAACCTAGTCCTATAATAGATTGTAGGAGTTCCTTTGAAATTCAGTTAAGATTTATCTGAGTCAAAGGAGTAGAGCAAATACTTTTAAAAGTATACCTTGTTTCCTTCCTGCTGTTAAAGAACGAGTTCGATATCAAAGAGCTGAAGTGACTCTTTAATTGAATATTCACTAACAATAAATTGCATCGATAATAAAACAGTATGATAAGTACAGTTTACAAGAATCAAAGAAAGTAGAACAAATACTTCAGTAAAAATGGTATTTCTTAGGATACTGTTACCTAAATGCCACTTAAATAAAATTTAAAAACCAGAATGTAAGAACATTAAAGAAAATAGAGCAAATAACCTAATAATTAAACGATTCTTAGGTACTTTACTATTTCCAGGTCTATTATACCAAAGAAATGAAAAGCCACTTCAATACATTATTTCACTTCAATATTTAAATTACTAGGCGCGGTGGTGGCTCGGTTGTAAGAAAGCGTTCCTTAAATCCTACAAAGGTCGGGTCAAACCCCCCGGCATGTACAATGAGAAATACACTTTTCTTACGTACATTTGTCATAGATTTACAACACCACCGTTCCTTCCACTAATACCAACTTGTGGAATCGTTAATAAATTGTCATTCAAAATTGACATTATACCATCGCCAAGCCGTCAGGCCAGCGTGGCGAGAGTAGGCCAAATTCTCCAGATATATGTTCTGGACGGCCCATCTCCAACAGTGGAGGTCTAGTACGCTGTGTTCTAGGGGCTGTAACGAATACAAAATAAAAAAAAATACTGAATTTCTAAACAAATGCATCGATAATACATAAAAGAAGATAAACCTCTAACAAGAATCGACGAAAGTATAGCAAATACTTTAGCAACAATTGTTTTCTGCTTTTCCAGGTTACTAGGTCTTTTGTATCAAAGAGATATAGCGCAACTTCAATACAATATTTTACTTCAACAACAAAATAACTGATCGTCAACTAATAAATTATCTGAAACTTTAAAAAGAATATCAAGAACAAAGGATTTATGAAACTTAAAGTTATCCGGTGTTATTTTAAAATTAAGTTTAACAAAAGAGTTCTTTATTACTATATTCTTATAGAAGTGGTTCTGAACTAAAATATTTTTGAATAATATTTCTTTTGCTAGCTTTAAAGGCCACTGACCTATTATATATGGGACTTGAACCAAGTGCTGCCCAAAATGATACCGAAAGCCTTTTAAAAAAAAAGTATAAAATAACCAGCCGGAAAATGTAGTTAAAGTAAAAAATAAGGGGAAATTAGAAATACTACAATGTCTGAGCAGCATTTGATATAAAACTTATCCTTTACATATCAAATATTATATATATAGATTAATCTAAAGATTTGGTGTGGTGGTTAAATTTTTGTTATATTAGGTAAATGATAATATATACATCATTGTATATATGGTTTATGTATGTTTATGTGTTTCGGTATAATGTGTAGTATATTAGAATTTGTTAAGTAACTTATTAACTGTATCATTAAAATTTCTTATTTGTTTTTTCATCCTGCCTATCACCTTACTCGAGCCCCAAGGTTAGCTGGTAAAGAATGCCTACTGGCATTATAGCTCGCCTCTGTACTATTTTTAAGTGCATTAAAGAATTTAAATAATGAAATAAATATATATATAATATAGTTATATTATATATATAAAAACTAGTTTAAAGAAAGTATATACGAATAGTAAAAAAGTAGTATGAGGTATTTGAGAACTGATGGGATGAGTAAATCTACTCGTGTTTACACATTTTCTACCTTTGAACTGAGCGTACTCCACAATATAGATTGCATTAAGGAGGACATTTCAAAGCTGTTTCTAAATAGAACCCAAGGGAGGGAAAGCACGAATTCAGTTCAATGCAGGATGTATTCAGAGTACGACAAGAATCTAAATATAACGTAATTCCCTTTGACAATTCAACACAAGTGCTTGGAACATACGTGTGTAATGTTTGAAGCAATCTACAATTCTTGCTCTCTAACTCGTGCATTTGGTTGCAGTGCTAATGGAGTAGTTCGCAATCCACATTCAATAGAATTACTAATGAACAACCTCGATACATGGTCGAATAATCAAGGTGCGCTACACAACGACTTTGATTCGGTTAATGTGTTTGAACAAATTTGAGTGATTGACTTTCACATAACTGTAATTGTAACAAATAAAATTTGACAATATTTATAAATTAAGGGCAAAGTAAAAAACATTACATTAATACTTGTAATATTAGTATATACCCTATAATAATTCCATCCATAACTTTCCTGAACCAGACATGAATAACGCTTAATTTGTTTTAGATCTGTCGAATTCCAGAGTCCTTTACTGCAGAAAACTAAATCTTCTCAGCAAATACTTGGTTAACCGCACGCTTCGTTTTCCTTTATTCCGTCTTATTTAAATACGAGATGAGATTTTAATTAAAATATTATGTCTGCACTTAAATCTGGCTAGACTTCTAGGTGTCGATAAGCTGATCCGGAGAGTTGACTATTTAAGCGTGGTCAGGTTTTTGAATTAGTGAATATTTGACCGCCTCCGTGGTCTAGTGGTAACAAACGTTGCCGTGAACTCGGGAGGTCGTGGGTTCGATTCCCACCGGGGGCAAGTTGTACATTGTATAATTTGTCTCGGTCTGGGTGTTTATATGTATAATATGTATATATTTACAAAAAAAAAAAAAAAGTACAATATGTAGTTTATCAACCATCTAGTTTCCGTAACACAAGCTCATAGCTTACCACGGAAATTAGATGGCGCTGTGTGACCTGTCTGGAAATATTTATTTATTTATTTATCATCTATAGATTGTGCATTTTTCAAATGTCTAGCCAATGAGAAACTACGAGGTTTTTGTGTGCAGACACATGCATCTTGCCGCGCTCAGTATATAGAAGTCAAAATATTTCTGATGTTAAAATAAATTGAGGCTAAATATTAAGCTTTACATCCGAACAAGCTTCGATGTGCATAATTGGACGAAAGTGACGACAATACAATTTCATTTCTCACATAGATTTTACATTTAAGCGGCTTTAGTTGGAAATGTGGATTATTGAATATTTCAATTTGAATTTTCGAGAAATTTGTCGCTTCAGGTTTATTTGATGAAAAATAAAATTGTATTTGATAAGGACATGGACTACAAAGATACATAGACTATAGTAAAAATAGACTAATATTGGAATTTGTAGTTTTATATTCATCAATTTTTTGTATGATTAGTTTAGGCCATAGGAGCGTAGGGTCACCTATCGCCGACAATGGTTTTTAACAAACATATTTGCCAAGTTTCATTAAATCGGTTTAGTAAAATAGTTGTAAAGGCAAACATACATAGCTACTTTACAATTTAAAATATTTGTTTGTATGAATATTTCTTTAATACTTTTTAGTTGTGTTAAAATTTTAGATTTATGAATAGCTAGGAGCCTTCTCGTATGTGGTCTTTATTCTAGAAGCGTATATCCCTCTTTTCCTATTCGGTTTAAAACTCTTCATCATCATTATCATCATCATTATCATCATCAGCCTGTATCTCTCCACTACCGTCTAAAGGTATACCACAAGGCACACTACTTCGTACGATTCTGCCATTCTAGAGCAGCCCTCGCCAGCGACCTGCTTCAGGTCATTCAGAGTGTGTCAGCCAACTCCGCGTCTTCCCGTACGTGGTTCAAATTATTTCTTCATTACATTCCATTGTTTAAATTATAGAATGTACGAGTATTTTGTATAGTATTAAATTTTCTCAAGCAACAACTGACCAGAGGATCAATAAGGCTGGCCTACTTGGCTGGGTCACAAGCAATATTTAAATATTACTAGTTTTTAAATACTACGTACGTTATTGTGAGCTGACCTGCTGATTGTCCGTGATTGACGTCATTGTTTCACCCTGCTCAAACCAATTTATACACACACACGTCCTCTACAACATGACCTACAGCTCCATGTGCAACACAGTTCCCAATTTAAAAACCTAGCAATTACTTTTTAGCAAAGTATATAAACGTTAAAACATAATAAACAATTGCTTTAAAATATAATTTGTAGCAAATCCATTTTTTGTTTAGCCGTAAGTTTGCCGCCTATAGTAAATATGGATAAATAAAAAACTTCTTTAAAAAAAAAAGTATTAATTCTGACCACCCCGAAAGTGATACAGTCGTGATAATGCATAAGTATACTTTAGTTATAAAATTATTTATTAAAAGATTATCGGCCAGTTGCAGAAAGGCTGATAATCTTTTGACATGAGTAACGTATGCCTATGCGGCATGTCATTGGCCGAAATAACCAAAGTGACAAGCTAACTACCGATCAGGTAGCGTATATTAAAACATTGATCAGACATTATTTTAATCCGGGAATCCTAATATCTAGGCAGAAGTTGTTTTTCCTGTATGAATGTCTTCAGTACACCAATGATATAACCCTAAAGGAATATACTAAAAAGTATAGTAAACTATTCAAAAATGTTTGTACATGCGCTAAACGAACCTATTTAAGAAATAGGATCCTGCGATCAAAAAATAAAATAAAAACTTCATGGTCAATTATAAAAGAACTAAGTGGCAAAATAAAGGCAAACAAAATAAATGAACTAGAAATAAAAATGACCGATAATACATTGACTACAAATAAATCCACTATTGCAAACCATTTTAATTCATTTTTTAATAACATAGCTGCTGACTCAACAAAAGATATACATGCTAGCGTCGATGAATCTTTGAAACATTTACACATTTATACAACAAAAAAAACCACGACAAATATTTTTACCAAAACGACAGAGACAGAAGTTTATAATACAATAAACAAATTAAAACCAAAAAACTCACATGATCTATGGTTCTTGACTTCAAAGCTGTTGAAACAATTGGCTTACGAAATAACCTTTCCTTTAACGAAATTAATTAACGACTCTTTTAAAAGTGGTGTTTATTCAGATCTTTTGAAATTAGCCAGGGTCATCCCGCTATACAAAAAGGGGGATCATAGGGATGCACAGAATTATAGACCGATTTCACTTTTACCTGTCTTAAGCAAAATCTTCGAAAGAATAATGTATGAGAGATTAAGTAGCTATCTAGAAATAAACAATTTTCTGGAAAACAGACAATATGGCTTTAGAAAAAATAAATCCACATCACTTGCTCTTACAACAATGACAAAATTGATACTAGAGGGACTGGATAAAAAGCAAAACTCATTGGGAGTTTTTTGTGATTTATCTAAAGCCTTCGATTGTGTGCATCACGATATCCTTCTAGCTAAGCTCAAACATTATGGCATAGAAGGTAATGACTTAAACTTATGTAAAACCTACCTTGGACATAGAAAACAAATGGTGGATATTAATGGCACAATGTCGTCTGTACAAATTGCTGAACTCGGGGTCCCTCAGGGATCAATTATGGGTCCATTGTTTTTTCTTATCTATATCAATGACCTTAGTGTATGTATTCCTGAGGGACTTCAAACGGTAATGTTTGCAGACGACATTTCAGTACTAATATGTAGACATACAAAAGGTGAAGCAGCGGACAAATTAAAATGTCTCATTAATAATCTTGAGGAGTGGTTTGGTTGCAATAATTTAATATTAAACCTTAATAAAACGTATTTAATGAATTTTACACTTGATACACATAAAAGAAATGATATATCAGAAATCATAAAATATTCAGAAACAAAATCATTAAAACATGTAAACGAGACGACGTTTCTTGGAATAATGCTTGACTTAAAACTCACTTGGAAAAGCCATATAGAAAAATTAGCAAAGAGATTAAGCTCTGCATGTTATGGAATCAAAAAAATCAAGGAATATTGCGGCGTAGATGCTGCAAAAGCAGTGTATTATGCTTATTTCCATAGCGTAATGATGTATGGGCTTTTGGTGTGGGGAACTGCGGCGGAATCTAAAAGAATATTTATTTTACAAAAACGCGCAGTTCGTTCTATAGCAGGCCTCAAACCTAGGGATAGCTGCAGAGAAGCATTCAAAGAGTTAAAAATACCTACCATGGCCAGTGCATACATTATGCTCAGTTTGTTGTATTACAGGGAAAATGAACAAGATTATCACATTATAAATCCAAAAAGAATAAACTCTCGTCAAAAACCTTGCATACCACCTCCAAAACATAGACTACAAAAAATTACAAAAAGTTTATGTGTATTTGTGTGCCTATTTTAAATAAAACCCCAGACTGGTTGAGAGATTTAGGAAATAAGCAATTTAAACAACAAATAAAACTAATGCTGACGCGTAAAGCTTATTATACTGTTAACGAGGCATTAAAAGACGATGACATATTTATTGACATGTAAAATGAAAATAAAATAAAAACATTTTGTAATATATCATTTTTTTTGACAGTAATATATACTTATTTCCTTAATTTTACGTGACATAATATATATTTTATATTTTTACATACCTATTTATTTTAATTTATTACTTTTTTTTGTAATTAAATTTAATTAAATTTAACTTGTTATGACGACGCCACTTTACAGCAGATTTTTCAATACCTAGGTAGTAGAATTTTTGATTATTTGTTTTTAATAATAATTTTAGTTTTCAATTTTGACATTCAATAGCTATTTTGCTCAATATTTGTATTTCTTAGTCTTAGTGACAAATTTTTAGTTTTTAGTGACATCCACAATTGACAAGTGATCTTTTTAGTGACATATTTCTATTTTATTGTTAAGTATTTTTATATTAGAACTGACAAGGCCCATTTACAGCCAATTCAGACAAACCTTAATTTAACTTTATGATGCCATCACTACCGGGCCAGGTTTTCGACTATTATATTGTTTTCTAGTATTGTTTCTTTCTTTGTTTTTGGTTTTTTCATTGTTCTGTAATTAACGTAAATTAGGACGTAACCAAGTGTTCCGATAGGTCCATATGGTGAGAAATAAACAAATAAATAAATAAATCATCCTTTCTGCAACTAACACCACACCACGTCTTGTCGTCTCCTCCGGTGACAAGAGGGCTAGCTGTTTCTTCATCCAAAGAATCAGTTTGCAATTTAGCGGGCAATGCAGCAAGCATTATTTACTACCATTCCATTGTTCTTTTTATATATATTTGCTGGGTTTTTAGATTTGACAGCCGAATAAGTTACTTATGTGAGGGTAAGAACGGCGCGGTTACACTAACCTTGCATTAGAAATATGCATTTATAAAGCTAATTAACATACATGTCAAGTACATATCGATTTAGTTCGTGTTATAAAAACGGTAGTAATCATGCACTCAATTAACGCCAGCTAAAACTAAATAATTTCTCCTTAAAACGTCTTTTTTCTATTGCTGCATATGGACACGCTACACACGTTGGCTTAGCGTTACGTTGTATGGAAATATATGAGGTAATATCCACTTGCAACCCACGTGGGCGTCCATACAAAGCAAAATGTGGGAGGTGTCGTCAGCAGAGACAAGGACACTGGCAGTGGCTCTGGTTCACAAATTTAAGAATAAGAATAGAATAGAATGCATAAGAATAAAAATGTTTATTGCCACATCAATTATTATAAGAACTAGAGTACAATATTTAAAAAAAAGTTTATATGATGTGGCAAGGGTCAGCTTCAGTCAGCTGTACATCATATAATGTGTGCACTAACCGACGCTGTTTTTAAGGTATCTCAGCGAGCTATAGATGTTCGATATTTCTTTGATGGACAAAAGTATGAAAAGTGTATATCCATCAGAGCTTCAATGTTAACGACATAAAACTCAAAATTTAAAAGCCGAAGTAGGAATAGGCCGGATACATCTACCGCATGTCCGTTGGAGTATACTGGTTCTGAAGTAGAAACCACATACGTGGAGACGCAGATAGGGACGACCCCCCGCAAGATGAACGGATGACCTTAAAAAGTTCATGGATGAGGATGGCGGAAGATCGTATGAAATGGCAAGCCTTGGGGGAAGCCTATGTCCAGCAGTAGGCAGATACAGGCAGATGATGATGATGATGATGAAAGCGTGTGAAATATGCTAAGTGTCATCGTATACATCAATTAAATTGCGCCCTAATTCATGGTTAGAACAAACATTTTTTAATGAAATAAAAATATCAGTACTCATCAATTTGTCTTTTAATATTAAAAACACGCTTTTTACAAAAGCACTTCCGCTACTACTGCCACGATACACCATTATTTTCCTAGCACCCGCACGGTAAATCGATGGAATGCTAAGAAATTTCTAATCTTCTTTAGCCAACCGAATATTGCATGATTATGATAATAGTCTTAAAAGATCGTTCATTAATTTACTGAAGACGTGCTAAGGCGAAATTCTTTAATAAAGTGTTATTATTAATAAAAATTAACTAGTTTTATACTAAATATTACTATGTAAAAACGACAATTGGACTCGAATACCATAAAATGTAGAACAAATGCGAGAGAACAATTTGCCTGCAGTCCGGACCACGTCTTGTTAACTAAGCATAAATTTTCTCTACTTTGCTCACTGTTCATTAGTGTTTATATGGCAGCGAGCGGTATTTTTTCTTCTTCGTAGAACTACTGCTACACGAAAACTATGAACTGATTTTTTACTACAATGTAATAACTTTTATTAACTTGAAACAAAGTCTTTGCTCTTACGTTCAACAAAAACATTTAGAGCGAAAATATAAAGTTTTGTTAGATGTTTAACCCGGCTTCGCTCGTGTAACAATAGGTAGTAAAAAAAGGTTAAACAATGCACAATACTAAGTTTTTCGGCGATCACACAATTTGTATTATTACAAAACTGCAAAACCTACAAAACGTCGAGAAAAATAAATACCTAATAATATAAATATATGTAAAAACCAATTGCCGTGCTAAGCCTCGCTAAAACTGAAAATAGACTGGTAGTTGTTTTAGGGAAACATAAAAAAAAATCCTAAAGCAACAGCAGATAAATAAAATAATATAATTAATAGCTAAACCTAAAAAAAATACTATAAATAAAACATATCCTCTAGGGACAACCCAAGGAGACTGGCCACATTTTCCCTCTGTTTAGCGAGTCTAATACTTTGGCTAAAATAATTGCCAGCTTTACTGTCTCCAGACTTTTCCGTTAGCTGTTTAAACAACTCCGTGACAAGACGCTTGGTTGAAGGCCACAAACGGCGCAATTTCGTATCCTTGATAAATGCGATAAATCAATAAAGTTGGATTGATAATTTTGTATGGGAATTACCACTATGTACATTTTGTTAGTCTTGCCTATTACCCAGAGTAAAAGAACAAATGAGCACAAGTAATATATGTATGTAATAGATGGTAGGCGGACTGATTGTGGTAATTTTCCCAGTCTGCCGGGGTGGGGAAGTATCCACCGTTCGTGCCGATAAACCCAGTAAAGTGTATCCACACATTTCGAGATCGGGCTTAAATTGCCAGTTCATGTCCAGTGAAGCCGGTATAGTGTTAGAGACTGAAGTCATTCATGAGTGTGTGATTCCAGTTGTAACATTTATAGACCACTTACAATCAGGTGGGCGCAAGGTCACATATCATGCTTGTATTAAAAAAAAAATGTTCTTGGTAATTTTGTATGGAAATTGTCATTATGTTTTTTCCCAGAGTAAAGCACAAATAAGAGAAAAGGTTATTTTTTTAAAAAGAGGATTTTGATCTATTGGAAAGTTATGCTCAAAATTTCAAGCACAATCATTCATATTCTAAAAATTCAGAGCTCAAACCGACGAAACACTGAAGTATTTTCCACAGTGACCTATCTCAATGTAATGTTATTATGTTGTACAGAAGCAAAGGATTCCTCTTGCAACATAGTGTCCGAAAGGAGTTTATTACCCGGAAGTTTAAGAACCTGGCGAAACCATTACATGCTCCTATGTGTCGGCGATATTTCAACAATTTGGACTAAGTTAGACGAAACTTTAACCCCAAGAAGTATATGTTTTACGAGTTTCAACCTCAGACTAGTACAGCTGGCTAAATTTAAAACATAGCAACTGACATTGTAAAATATAAAATGGTTTACTTTGAAGATTTGTATATTTTGTAGTGGTCCGGTTGTAGAACACTTACCACATTTGTCATATAACTTATTAAATAGTTTAAAAAATTCATTAACCATTTAAGATAGTTTAAAATTTAAGTTAAGCGACCAACGATCTCGGCTCCACTTATACCAATGTTGAATCATAGAAAATTAGCCAACCCGTCTCGCCTGTTTGTCTGTTTTGGTTAGACCATCTCCAGCAGTTGTCTAGGAGGGCCTCCTAGACCTCTAGGGGTTGTGGTAATATTATATTTAGGTATAAAAAATGTATTTAGGTACCGTGTAGCAATAAAATTATTACGTGAATATTTTACAGTAAAAAACTAAATTATTAATTAAATTGCCACGTTGAATGGCAATGCTGATCCTTTGGCCCAAATATTGCCCAGCCCTCTTGTCCCCCGAGGTGTTGACGAGCTGTTTTGCAGGGCCTGTAAATTTGATGTGCACTTAGTCCCCACGGCCCAAGAGTTTCAACTCCAAACGGCGCAAAAACACATCTCCCAATAAGCTGAGTGGATTTCCGCCGTTTAAGGTTCTCTGCTTGTAATGCAGCTGCGCCTGGGTCTTTTTTTTAGCTTTTGAGCAATATACTTACGTGCAGATATAAGGTTTTTAATTTACAGATCTTAGTAGGTAGGTGTGTTCTTATTTAAAGATTTGCCAAGAAAATTTAACTTTCTTTAAATGACATTGCTCATCGCTGTTTTGTCGTAAAATATTTCGATGAAATTCATAACTCTGCGAAGTGCATGTCTTACACTTTACACGAATTGCCAAAAGTTAAGTTTCCGCTCAAATGGACTAGTAAAATTTATTTATACCTATAGATGACATAAATATTTATTACTATAGAATGTTTCCAAGGCACGCTGAAATACGGACAATGACCTTAGCTCGTACCGAAGTTAATACAAACCTTTTTTGGTCGGCTAATAATGTGAATTAATAAATAATAGAATAAAGTAAATTTATTTATTTATTTTTATTTAAAAACTTTATTCCACAAAGCACAAAGGCGGACTTAATGCCCGTAGACATTCTCTGACAGCCAAACCTTAGGGACAAATTTGAACACATATAGGTGCAATAAAAGTAACAGTAATATACAATTATAGGATAATTCAACAAATATTATATACCTACTTATATATGTATTATAATATCAATATACTAAATACTAATACATACACAAAATTGTACATAAACATACACAAATACAACTTACTAACGTGGTTTAGAGCTATTCATAAAGTGTGAATAGACCAGTTTTTTTAACGAATCTGTTAGTAAGCCTTATTAATTAATCTTAAAAAAATGTTTAGTATGGCTCACCCTACCCTGTACGAGTAAACACGCTCCAAAGCATAAGCGATAAAGAAATGTATAAAGTGCAACTGTTTATTTTGATGCTAACAACTTTGTGGACCGTTATTCCACTTGCCCTAAAAAATCCATATTTTACAATGCGTCCATAACTGAACTTACGGTTCAAAGAATTTTAATAAAAGAAGCAATATGCCGCTATCAATTGGTCATCTGTAGTCTCAGACTACGATCAATAAAGCTTGTACAGAGAGAAGACAAATTTCTTAGTTATCTATGGATTTACCGTACTGACTCGATCGTGTGTTGGGGAGAAGAATAGTGTGTACTCGTATACACGTATACGTTTTTGATCATTCGGAGTCAGGCGCGCCCGAACCAAACACGTATTACTAATGTTTGTATTTATCTGACATATTAGAGTTATTGTTATTGTTTAATTATTAGTTGTTACCCGTTTGCCCTATCGTTAGCTGCCACTTCAGCTTGTTAATTTTAAAATCTATGTCAGTAACTTTCGATCGCTGATGGATATCAACGTTTCAAATTCTATCCATCAGAGGAATACGAAGCATATCTCTCATCATAGTTCGCTGAGCGACTTTGAGTTGATGCACCAGACATATGCACGTTTCTGCTCCGTACGACATTAGCAGAAGGAAGCAACAAGTTAATATATGTTTTCTGGTGTAATGCCGTCGTAAAGGCTAATTCCGAAATGTACTGACGGCATATACGTCCTAGCCCAAGAACCTTAAGAAAGGGTTGCCCTATTTCGAATAGTGGGCAAAATCAATATCTCCATAATTACACTTCTCCTCTTTAGTCAACCCACTGTTGGGGATCTTGACTCCGTCGCAATCTATCCACTAGCCGTTTTCAGTGGCGGCGGTCCTCGGCGCAGTAAACTGGGATGTTTAGGTGGTCAGTCACCTGACTAGACCACCGTTTGGGGCTTCTTCCTCTTGTTTTTTTACTGTCTACTTTTCCCGTAATAAGAGTTTTCCCAGATTGTCGGCACCTCTTCTAGCAATGTGGCTAAAATATTGTAGAATTCGGGTTAAGCAGACGGCTGAAAGTCTCTGTCCCTTGGCAAGTTTGAGCTCTTCGAGCACCGAAACGTTAGTGCGTCGTGCGGTCCGATGGATTCTGAGCAAATGACGCCACATGTCAAACGCATCAATTCTTGCCCTATCTGCGGCTTTTATAATCCATGTCTCCGAACCGTACAAGAATATGGAGAATACGAGCGTTCTGACAATGTAATTTTTTGTCATCCTGGATATGTTTTTATCTCTCCATATTTTGTCGAGCTGGGTTGGGTCATTGCTGTTTTAGACATTCCAATTCGTCGACGAATCTCACAATCGCAACCTCTCTTATTGCTGATGATACTACAAGAAGAAGTAAAACTAGGGGTATATTTTAACCAAAGAGCTTATACTAAAACATTATTGTATTGATAAAATGCATTTATCTGATAGTATCTGATCTTTGCCGGAAAGTGTTGGGTGTTCAATTTCGGACAGAATGCCATACGAGTACATAAAGTGACAATGTATGAATTTATGTTTGTCCAAACAAAATAGTGAATTTAATTTAAAGTTTTGTCGTAACATTTAACATTACTATTTCGAACCATTTACTCGTAAGAAGTACGAAATAAGAAATCCGTGGTCACTGCAGAGTCAGCCTTAAGTGCAACACGTATGCGGTGATCATCATCAATCACCATGTCATTTCATTTGCAGTCGATACGATGGTCTGAGGAGGCGGTCTCCCACGAGCTTTAGGAAATACTTCACTTGGCCTTTGAGTAGAGAATATATTGTTCGAAAATTGTATGTGAGAGGTAGGTGCAAATATTAGAACAGGAAAAGAAGAATAATTCTAATTCTACTAAATCTAATACTAATATAAAACATAAATAACTTTAAAAATATATAATAATACTAAATACAATAAATAATAATACATAATCTATATTATTATATAATTAATATACTTGTTAACAATATATTATATACCTACCTATATACTGGTATGCTTTTTGAAGCAATAAATACAAAACTAAAATAAAATAAAACTATTGAAAAAATATATACACGTTTTAAAAAAATATGTGTTAAATTTATGTCGCGTTCCAGTTACAAGCCGCGCAAACATTTCATGCTAACATCGTAAACCAGCGCACCAACCGTTTCATGTAAACTTTTACGAGTATCTATTGTGTTATTTAGCTCCGTCAGCTTCGATTAATGAAAACGATTTGGTTATTTTGTGACATCGACAAGTAATAATTAAAATCAACCAAATCGTGTAGTTTAAATTAGATATTTGTCCATCATACAAACGCAAACCACCACCCTTTGCATTGTTAAAAAATGAAATTATTTAAGTCGTTTTTTTTTTGTAATGGAACAAAATGCAAAAAAAAATAATCTAGCGCGACTGGTAATTTCTATAAATAAAAGGCGCGGTTAAAAGAATTATAAAATATATTTCATTAGTTATATAATATAAGTATGTATATATTTATTGTTTTTAATTCATAATAACGTGATCATTTCATTTCCTAAACCTACAAAATAGTGCTTTAAAATAAAATACTTTAATAAGTACTTACTACAACGGAGAGTGGTCTGGTCACATGTCGTGATCGGTATACTAGTAAAAGCTTAAAAATGTAACTAAATTCTACTTATACCCGCTATAAATAAAATAACTTACCAAGTAGCATCTTCGTAAGTTATTAAGATTTTTTTTTTTATTCATCCATCATCCGCTTCTACGGTCTTCGAGAAAAATTTTCAATTTCTATCTTTGTCAGACGGCTGCACGCCGCGCTTTTATCTATGATCGACATATTTTAAAGTTGAAATATAAAATCTGTTCATCATTCACAATTTCCGCACTCAATATGCAAAGACGACAGGAAAGTGAGAAATGCAAAAATTCTTGTAAAATATTTCAATACATTTTCTCCCGGAAAAGCGCTTTAAGCGTTATAAATTAATTCTTAGTATTTCTGATCATACGTTTTATGATTGGTATGCGACGCATCACTAAATTGAATCAGCTATCAAAGTGTTTGATGACGCCATCATATAAATATAGGAATTACAAAAAAAAAAAGGATAAAGTCTATCTTTAACGTTTCTTTATACTCTACATAATAGGTACCTACTCGCAATATAATAATAACATAAACATTACAATCTTATCGGTGTATTTTTTATATTTTTACCTACACTTATACCTACTAGGTATGTAATTTTGATATTTAATTACTAAGTAGATAAGTAATTATACATCTGTGTTTTTTTTTTATTATATACTAGCACGACATGTATCCTTCCGCCCACCTGATGGTAAATGACGCGCAAGGCACATAATTCTTATCAACTGGAATCCGACACTCATGACTGACATCAGTCCCTAACACTATACCGGCTCGATCTCTAAACGTGTGGATACACTTTACAGGGTTTATCGGCACGAACGGTGGATACTTCCCCGCCCTGGCAGACTGGGAAAATTACCACCATCAGTTGGCTTAACACCTATTTGTTGTTCTCGTTGTGCCATTTGCATTCATGTCAAATGCCAATTTTTACTTTCAACGACAACTAATATAGTAAGCTTGCCATAGTGAAATTTATATCAAAATAACACTGATTGAAACAAAACATACTTTTATTATTAATAAAATTCTTACTTAATATTAAATACATAATAATGAGAAACGTTTGTTTTAGTGCCTATCTAAATATTATGTGCCTGACCCTACCCAACACTATGACTTCATTTGCATTCTGTTTACGTTCATGAACAATGGACTTCTCTTGCTGGTCAAATTCAATTACAGTGAAGTTCTATTCTCACCACAACCAGGGCCCCAATTCTACTAATTTAGGAAATGTAATATTCAAAATACAAATGTTGAGGCACAGTTGTTAGAGCGCTTTCATTATAATCTAAAAAATGATTGCTTTTAACCCTTGTACCAATGAAAATAATCCTTTATTACGTAATTTTGTCGTAGCACACAAACATGAAGCCACAACATGAAGTCGAAAAATATTATGATTCCACGGAAATATTCAGGCACTGTTTCAAATCTGAGATTTACGCAGTAAAAGTTGATCTAAGAGGAATTCCAATAAAATGTTACTTAAAGAATTGGCCCTAAGCAGGTCTGGTCTACCTTCAATACATTCATAGAACGAGCTTCATAAAAACGGAATCATACAGAATTTATTGGTTAGGGAGAGGAGCAGAATCGTGAATAGAGAGCGCCTTGTTGCGCAATAAAAATGAAGGACTCGGTAGCAAGCCCGGACCCCCATCTCTTTTTCACACAGTGGATCCGGAACCCGCAATTTGTCTTCTTGTCTTTACCGCTATTCCCGTGCCTCGGAGGGCACAGCATCTAGTCAAGCTGGCATAGTGTTAGGGACTGATGTCAGTCATGAGTGTCTAACTTTAGTTGCTAACATTCATGGACCTTGCGCGCCACTTACTATCAGGTTGGCCCAAGTCACATGTCGTGCTAGAATAAAAAAAGAGCATGTTCGGTCGGTCCCGTCAGGCCCCAGTTCCACTAATAACAGCCTGTGCGATCGTTAATAATTTGTCATTAAATTGACATCAGCCCCTTCCAACCCGTCTAGCCAGCTTGGCGAGTGTAGGCTACATTCACCAGAAATATTTTCTAGAAGGCCATCTCCAGCAGCAGAGTTCTAGGAGTCAGTGTAAATCTTTGAGTTATAAAAGGTGTGATAATATGTTGTTTTTTTTTTTGCAAAATTCATTATTCTAATTTTTGGAACAATATTTACGCAATATAAAAAAATATATTAATATTAAAACGACGGATAGAGACATAAGTCTCGTCCGCGTGGAATGGTGGTAAGAACGTTGGCTGCATTTCCCCGCTGAATTGCAGTACTGATTCTAATATTAATTGGGTGGGTTTTTACGTATATTTGTGACGCAAAATGGTAAATCTACAATTTTTCAGAAATGAAAATGATATTTTTAATATCAACAACAATCAATCCACATAAAAATAGCTTCTTAAACATATTCTTAATGTTATACTAATCTAAGTTCAAACTTCAATAGCTTAATACTTAAAATTAAGTTAATATGGTCAGCGTAGTCATCAAGGCCCGGATGTTCAGTGGGCCTGGGTTGGGGATGGGATAATCTCCCGTTTTCCGCGGCAGGATCTAAGCGGCTAACTACCCGCCGGTGATTCAACGCACCTTTGGTGCTGGGCGCTGTCCCTACTACAACACCGCCCTTGTGGCTCATGAATCTAGTTTCCTAGATTTGTCTACTTTAGTTCTTCTCCAAGAGCACCTCCCTAGAGCCGTGCGATAGTAGGAGTATTCTTTTTGCGTAACTACGTCGACTTTTAAAATAGTGTATAATAAAATCTTATAAGTAATTGGAGATAACCTAATTTGAAGTAAATAAGGTTGTTATGTTTCACTTGTATTGAAACCGATTAACTCTGCCCTTGAAGATATTCTCGTTATATGTCTGGAAACTGTATACACTCAATAAAATCCACGTCTAAGAGCTTAATATGTCTGGGAGGTACCTATTTCAACATTGCGAGGGAGATTTACTGTGCCCGTGGTGGTTCGTCGGGTTCGGAGAAATTAAGTTTCGTAATTTGTAGTCGAAATAGGATTTCGCGCATTTGATGCAATAGAACTAAACCTATTGAAATATTTATTTCAACAAAAAACTTCCATTTCAATAAAACCACTACAAAGAAAAATAATAATTAACCTATTTCCCACATATTATCGTCATCATCAGCCTGTATCTATCCACTGCTGGATGTAGGCCTCCCCCCCAACACTCGCCTATTAACGCGCTCTTTCGCTACCCTCATCCAACCTTCTTTAGATCATCTGTCCATCTGGCGGGGGGTCTCGTCCTACTCTGCGTCTTCCCATACGTGGTCTCCACTCTGGAACCCGTTTCCCCCATCGTTCATCGGTTCTGCGGCAGATGTGTCCGGCCACTTCAGCTTGCTAATTTTAAAAGCTATGTCAGTAACTTTGGTTCTCTGACGAATATCAACAATTCTTTTGATTAGAGATATACCAAGCATAGCTCTTTTCATGGCTCGAATTTCGACCTTGAATTTATGGACCAGACCCACTGTTAGTGTCCACGTCTCTGCTCCGTACGACATTACCGGGAGGACGCACTGGATAAAGACCTTCGTCTTTAAACATCGTGGTATAGATAATGAGAGGATGTGCCGGAGTTTCCCGAATGCCGCCCATCCTAGCTGAATGCCTCTGTCGGCTTCTTTGCTGAAGTTAGCTGCTCCTAATTATTATATGCGTTATAAATTAACCTTCTTTACGTTAATAAGTTTAATTCGTTCCCTAAGTACGTACCAACAATACTAACTTGTGGAATCGTTAATAAATTGTGGTCAGGTCCTCGCCAACCAGCGCTAACAGCGTGGCGAGTGTAGACCAAATTCTCCAGATATATATTCTTAAACGCCCATCACCAACGGTGGAGGTCTAGCACTCCGTAGTCTAGGGGTTGTAATGATAATTTAAGTACGTGATAGTAACTACATTTGTTGGCATATTTTCGTCCAATTGAAATCATTTATTCCTGATTTAGTTCCTATTGCCAGTGATTCAACTGGCCGTTGACTTTTCGTATAGAAGTGCTTACAATTGGAGAAGTTGTAGCTAATGGCGATGTGGAGAATACGGTAAATAAATCTAATAAATAAATGCGACAGTAATGGCGCAGTGATGGCTCGGTTGTAAGAACGCTTTCCTTAATATCCTACAAAGGTCGGTTCAAACCAATCCCATCCATTTGACATCAGATCCTCGCCAAGCGGTCATGCCAGCATGGAGAGTGTAGGCCAAATCCTCCACATATATCGCCGTGTTAGAATAAAAAAACAACTAAGTTAACCATTTTTGCACAAAAATATTATGCACATTTAATTACTTTTGATTTGCGTTTTCGGCTTAAACCGTTCGTTTAATTGCTTTTAAGACCCACTATCTTCATAACCGTCACAGTGCTAAATCGATTTTATCATTGAAAAAAGCAAATAAATACTGGTGCAAGAAAGTGAATTTACTAAAAGAACAAGTTAGTTCGTTTTCGCTCTAACCCGGCGATATGATCTAGAAAGCCCATCTCCAACAGTGGAAGTCTAGGATGCTGTGCACTATGGGCTGTAATAAAAAATATAAAAATATAAAAATCTACACGCCAGCCATGATATTTCAGGAGTTGATGGCCTAGAATTCCATCATTAGATCTTTAGTCATCAAATGACACATTTTAAACATATTTTGGTAGCTATTATAAATTTTGATATTGGAAAAAAATAGCTTTTCTGTTTTTATAATTTTTAGGTTCACTAATTATCTTCGGTTTCCATCATCATGGTGAAATATTCAGGGTAGTTACCACTACCGCATGATAATACTTTAACCTATCTATTCTCTCTATATCTTTTTTTTTAAGATCGACGATAAGTCGGTTCAAAAATTAAATTATTACGTGATATAATTAAGGATAAATGTTAATTATTATAATATATTTAATTTATTTTAAAAGTTTTCTACTGTAAGCCAATGTTAATAAACTAAATCTATATACCGTGCAACACGACTTTCCCTTCCAACCATACGAGTAATTCAAGCGCGCGCTTGCTAAAATACAAAGTCCTACCTTCGCGAAAGCTTAGCAAAGTCAGGCTTTAGTATAGATTGTTTTAAGCTTTACTAAAACTTTGCTCCAATATCCTTCTATAAAGTTAAAATTTTATGTTGTTAAATAAGGTAATTTAAAGTTGCTATTTTTTAGTTTGGATATCGCCTATATTCAGAAAACTTTTTTTTTAATATAATCAGTTAATTCTTTTGAATAAATATATCGCTTCCTGGCTAAAAAGTGTCATAACACAATTACAAAATCATAAAAGTGGTATTTTCTCAAAACCGCTGTTTTTGTTTTATTACGAATTTTAGCCGGGAAGCGATGTATTTATTTAAAAATAAATAACAGGGATATCGATAATTAAACAATATATATTAAAAATAAAATAATGATATTAAATAATAAATGTATAGTTTTCTTTTAATGGAGTTTCTTTCCTAGTACTATTTTTGGGATAGATACTATATTTGTATATAGTACACATACCCTCCTTGCGTCATGGTTTCTTATTAATGAGGGTCTTGGCCTTCCGAAGTCTGCGTCTTGATGATAGCACTCCACCCTGTCTTCGGCGGCATTCACATCATCATTAGTAGTGGAGCAAATTTGGTCGGACAGCGTACATGGCTTTGGCCTCTCGGTCTCGTGCCAGAACAAAAGTTTTTCCAAGTAATCACCTCCTTTTCCTTGTGTGTCCGAAGTACTGATTATTCGACAAAAACATATTCAGGATATAGTTGATATGTCTAGATTAGTTTTAAAATCGATAGGTTCGTCGGATGCTCAGTCCAAGATTCCCACAATTTTTCTCCAACACCACATGTCGAAAGTATCGGTGCTCTTTATGGTTCATGCCTTTGCGCGATATGGCAATATGAATAAAATTTGTGATATGACGAGACTGGATAACGTTTTTATGGACATCGTCCAATTAAACCCGGACAAAGATGTTAAAAATTGTGGTTAGTAGAAGATTAGATAACAGGAAAATAGCTTATCATGCAACGAAATATATTAGGCTCCAGAAGACCAGTACATCATGAAGAAGCTTAACACCCAGCAGTAGGATGAGCACCCGATTCTTGTTCAAACCAGCAGCCAACAAAATATGATTGCCATAATAATAGCCGACGTCTAATTGAATTATATTGAAACGAAATAATAAATTGATTCACTTTTCCAAACCTTTTCCCTTTGTTATTATTTATCGTCTGTCTATATTTGACTCATGTCACGCCTACCTCTTCTTGACATTCTACTTTTGTAACACTACCCCCCTCTCAATACCTGTTCGTCCCGAACAGCATCAGTCTGAGTACCAGTATGAGGTCGACTGGCGTGAAACGTACGCGAAGTTGTACCGCGATAGGGCGCCAACCGGTTCATGTGCACAATTTTTCCTTTATGTTGTGGTTCTTTCCTAATTTTATAAATTACATCATTAATTTGTTTTACAATAGTGTATGGACCATCCCATTTTGGTGTCAGTTTAGCACAAACACCTAAATGTCTAACCGGATTATATAACCAACTAATTGATTTCTTTCAAATTTTACGTTATTTAAATTTATGTTATATTGATTCTTAACCCTTTCGCTCGATCTCCATGTATTCTCTCTCGCAAAATTTTGTATTTTCTCTAACCTTTCTCGCAATTTATGACTATATTCATTAGCTGTGTCCGAGTCCATTGTGGCTAAAGGGGGCCTAGGCCTAATTAAATCAATAGGAAGTTTTAACTGCCTTCCGAACATCATAGCTGCTGGTGTCTCACCCGTTGTCTCATGAACACAACTTCTATAGGATAATAGGAATAAAGGTGTAAGGTCATCCCAATCCCTTTGGTGCGTAGATACAAATTTCGAAAGATATTGCACAATCGTACGATTTAATCGCTCGACCATTCCGTCTGACTGAGGATGTAGGGGTGTAGTTCTCGTCTTTCTTATACCCAACTTGAACATTAAACTTTTGAAAACGGCTGATTCAAAGTTTCTACCTTGATCTGAGTGCAACTCTAACGGTACTCCGTGTCTACTGACAACTTCCTTCAATAAAGCTTCCGCAACTGTGACAGCCTCTTGATTTGGTATCGGAATGGCTTCTGGCCACTTTGTAAAATAATCCACTACTACTAGTAAATATTTGTTACCATTTGATGTTTCTGGCAATGGTCCCAATACATCAATAGCAATTCTTTCGAACGGTGCCCCTACCACATACTGTTGCAAAGGTCCTTTACATTTTCGTTGGGGCCCCTTCCGTGCCGCACAAACATCACATTGAGTACACCACCTTTCTACGTCTGATCGACAACCAATCCAATAAAAACGTTGTCGTACTTTGTCATAGGTTCTCGCTGTGCCATAATGACCTCCCGTTTTATTATCATGTAGTTCTCGTATAATATTAGAACCAAGATTTCGAGGTATTACAATCTGTCTAACTATACTATCATCTGGTCTTTCGTAATGTCTATATAAAACAGAATCTTCAACGACCAACGAGTTCCACTGTACCCAATAACCTTTTACTGTAGTATTATTACTTGCAATAGTTTGCCATTCTGGTCTTTCGCCCGTATTTAACCATTCTAACACTATACTAATATCCTGATCCTGTCTTTGTAAATTTCGCCAATCAAGTCTGTTAATATTCCCATCGTTGCTCTCTTCATTATTTATAGCTTCAACAGTTGTTATAGCAACAATTTCCTGTGACATTTCAGTTCTTGTACAAAATTTGCATTTCATTTCCAAACACGGTCTTCTGGAAAGAGCGTCTGCGTTGTTATGCAATCTTCCAGCGCGGTGCTCGATAGTGAAGTCATATTGCTGTAATCTCTCGATCCACCTAGCTAATTGCCCTTCTGGTTCCTTAAAACTCATTAACCAAGTTAACGCAGCGTGATCAGTTCTAAGTTTAAATTTTCGCCCATATAAATAATGATGGAAATGTTGAATAGATTTCACAATAGCCAAAAGTTCTCGACGCGTTACGCAATAATTTCGTTCGCATTTACTTAAAGTTTTACTAAAATATGCAATAACGTGTTCGATTCCATTACGATTTTGAGCTAAGACTGCTCCCATACCAGTTTGAGACGCGTCAGTGTCTAATACGAATTCATTGATAGAGTCAGGATGTGATAGTATTGGTGTCATAGTCAGTCTTTCTTTTAACTGTTCGAACGACTGTCTTGTACTTTCTGTCCAAATAAAGGGCTTCTTATTTTCAGTTAATCTAAACAAAGGTTTCGCTATTGTAGAAAATCCTTTGACAAACCTTCGATAATAAGAACACAATCCCAGGAAGCTACGTAGTTCATGTAACGTTTTCGGTTCTGGCCACTGACGGACACAATCTGCCTTTGCCGGATCTGTCTTAATCCCATCACACGATACAACATGACCTAAGTACGTAACTTCTTTCTGAAATAAATTACATTTTTTCGGACTAAGTTTAAGATTTGCCTCACGCAGCCTATTAAAAACCTTATTTAAATTTTGAATATGTTCATTAAATTTTTTAGAGTGAATAATAACGTCATCCAAATAGACAAGGCAAGTTTGCCACGGTAAACCTTTAAGTACTAACTCCATAAGACGTTCGAAAGTAGCGGGTGCATTCGTCAAGCCAAAGGGCATGACATTAAACTGCCACAACCCGCCAGGGGTAACAAACGCTGTCTTCTCCTTATCTTCTGGCTTTATGGGTACTTGCCATCCTTCTTAGTCACTAATACTATGGGGGAAGACCATGGACTATTAGACGGTTCAATGACCTTCTGTTCTACCATTGTCTTTACTAACTCTTCTACTTCTTGTTTCTTTGTTATAGGCATTCTGCGAGCTGCTTGTTTGATTGGAGTCGCATCGCCGACATCTATAGTGTGCTCGGTTAACTCACACCTTCCGTTATCATTCTTGTCCTTTGAAAATAAGTCTGTAAAACTACATAATAATTTCATAAGGTTAGCTTCTTCTATATAATTTAGATTTTTACAAGAACGATTATACAAATCTTTTAAATGGGGTTGAAGTGATTCATTCTGATCGACATTGCCTACCATATTTACATTATCATACAGTCTTCTAGCAGATACTATACGCAAGCATTCTCCTACAATTTCTCCCTTTTTAATTAACCTACGACACTCACACACATTCATCACTCGAATAGGTATACAGGGATTACTTACATTAATAATAGCGCGCGCACACAGGACTCTGTCGTATCTATCCTCCTCATACATAGGTGACACCATGACGTTGCCACAAGTAGGTGCCTCTGGTATTTCACATAATACAATTTTCTCAGTCATACCTGGAATCACCGTATCTTCTGCACATAAAAGTTTACAATTTTCCCACAATTTATTACCCCTATCATTGAGAAATATGTCTTCGTTATTTACAGTTAAAGTTTTATTACCTATATTTACAATGCAGTTATATTTATTTAGAAAGTCTAATCCCAAAATTACTTCATCGTGGATCTCTACTATCAAAACTCTATGCGTGAACCTTTGGTGCCCTATTTGAATAACAACGTCTCGCTGTTCTATGACAGGAGCGATCTCACCTGTCACAGTTCTAACTATGAAGTTGCTGCTTCGACCACCAGGGCATGAGAGGAGTGTAGCCGTTTGAATTATCCTAGGGTGTATTAACGTAACACTAGCTCCCGTATCTACCACAATATCACAACAAACGTCCTCTATTAGTCCAGGAACAACTAGCGCATGTGCACCACCGGATAGTGCATTTACAAGAACTGAAGAAGCGCCGGGACAGTTATCGGCCGAACTATGCCTCTCTAGCTCGGCCTCTGGTCGTTTCCCTGCTCATAGCTGCCATTACAACACTGAGCCTGCACATGTCCGAGGCCGCCACAGTTCCAACATCGAATAGGTCTGTTGTTCCAGGGTCGCCTAGCCCCAGTATGAGCGCTCCATCGTCGAAAGTTCTCATCCATTCTTGCTGTCAATCTTCCGACAATTTCCTCAACAGCCAAATATTGATTGGGGACTGTTTGTGGGCATTGCTGTGTTAGTGATGGCGATCTAAGTGCCTGTATTTCTAACGCTTTCTTTATTGCGACATTAATAGTAGTAGGTCCTTGCATAATCAACTGTTCTCGGACGTCACTGTCATAAATAGCCTGTATGAACTGTTGAGTTGCAATCCGTTCCTGTGTCTCCAAAGAACAATCAGTAAATGCTAAATGGGCTAGACGGCGCACGTCGTTACCGAGACTGGCATAATCTTCATTAACCCGTTGCCTTCGATTATGAAATTGTGCGTAATGTAGTTTGTCTGTCCTTGTGGACCCAAAACGTAGCTTCAGGTTGTCCTTAAGCAGGTGAAGGTCGGCACGATGTTCCGTGGGTAAGCTCGCCAGTACACTCAAAGCAGGACCTCTTAACGCAGCAGCCAATTGACACCCTTGTTCTGTGGTAGTCCAGCGGTTGTTACTCGCGATTATGTAAAATTGTGCCATATAGTCTTCGAACGGCGTCACGCCATCGTATAACGTCGTTTTGATGTTTTTCTCAGTCGTCGAGGGCATCAGGGGAGCTTGTCTGCCCTCAACCCGGTGTACGCTATTTCTACTTACATCATCTTCCAGAGTGCTATTATTTACAAATAAATGCTGCATCACCATATCCAGTCTAGAATTGACGGCGGAAACCTCGTGGACCAGCTGCATGACTGATTTTTGAACATAGTCGGAATCGCCGGCTGTCAGTCCCTCCGTGGACTCTTCTTGTGGTCTGGATAGCAAGGCGGCGGCAGCCGCGGTTTGCGATCTCGTTCCTCTGTCCATTATAATCCCACTTCTGACACCAGTGAAACGAAATAATAAATTGATTCACTTTTCCAAACCTTTTCCCTTTGTTATTATTTATCGTCTGTCTATATTTGACTCATGTCACGCCTACCTCTTCTTGACATTCTACTTTTGTAACAATATATTGGAAATAATACGTCTAGTACCTTGAAGGAATGATATAGTGAGAATTACTCGTGTATTCTATATTAGTTACTTGTCTATGACAGCATGTCTCTGTATCATATATCTAAAATATATTTCTAATTTGGCCTTCATTCGCCCGCTAGCCAGACGGGTAGGTAGGGCTAATGCTATACGACCACTTTATAGTGTAATAATAGGTTTCTGAGGTTTTCATGTTCGAAATGGATTTGTATTGTATTTTAGTACTAGTAACCTGTTTTAGTGCATCCCTTATACGAGCCAAACGAAATAATAAATTCGATACATTGTTGTACTCGTAAAATATTATATTATTATTTATACAGGATGTTCGAAACATTTTAGGTAGCTATTTGCTACCTTCACACCGTGGCTCCTGAGTCACTTTATTCTATAGACAAATAATAATAGTATATATATAAATTGAAGCTATAAAATTTTATTGTCAAATATTTCGCCTCTCTTTGGAGCGGCGTCATCAGTGATAGTGACTGAAGGTCTTTGTCATAAATTTTGAAAAAGTAATAAAAGTAATTTATTAATATCGAACCAACAATGGACTTAACATGCTGATGATGTTTTCCATGATGCGCTAGGTGATGATGATATTTTTCTAAAAAATAAATACAAAACTGTATAGTGCATTACCTTTACCATTGCTAAAAGAAATAAAATTACTTTTTCAAAATTTATGACAAAGACCTTCAGTCACTGTCACTGATGACGCCGCTTCAAAGAGAGGCGAAATATTTGGCAATAAAATTTTATAGCTTCAATTTATATATTTTACCAAGTAAGAAACACATCTAACACACTTTATTTGTTGCAGATAATAGTATATATAACATTTTCTATATTACCCAAAAATCCGAATTTAAACCCACATTTTTTAGATAAGTTTGTTAAAGCATCAAGTTTTTTTCTAGGATATTATTTGAATTTTAGTGTGTCTAATGACCCCACGAGATATACGTTTTTTTTTTGACGAAGGCTGGGCGTGGTTTATACCCGAAGGAAGCAGCTTCATTTTAAACATACGAACTGCAGTTTTGTGCCTAGCCTCCGCGGTTGCGAGAAGGACCTGAAACTTGCTGGAGATGACAGCAAGTCGGGCGATTATTTACTATCACATATCCACTGGCCTTTCTTGTGTAAAGAAATTAATTGACCCACGTCAATATCCAGTACAAAATGATTTGTTTAAAAACATGGATATCACCTTCTTGTTGCAACCGGTCGAAAAGCACCCCGTGCGCACGGTAGCGCTTGCGGCTGCAATTCTACAAGTTATGATTCAGAAGAAAATTATAGCAATAACTCACGCTGCGGGCTTAAATCGCGTAATAAAAATGCGATTCTTTATTTTAGATTACATACCTACATTTTACAGAAGCCGCGGGTCGGAACCACGGCTACCGTGGGTTTTAACAGCTCAATGAGGGCATAGCCTAAAAAAGGATTAAAAATTTGGGTTCAATTTTGATTTAAGTTTTTATGCGAAATAATGCCATAATTGATGTTTCGTAGTTGTGTCTATGAGTTTTTTATCTTCTAACTACTTTCAAATTCATTTAAAAACGTAAGAAAAATACATTTATTAAAAACCTAATTAAAAATTAAAAACTTGCTCTAAATCGCTACCAATGGGCAAAACCAATTGCGTCGTTGAAGGGCAATGCTGATTCTTTGGCCCAAATAATGTCTTCCGAGTAATTGACAGAGCCTTGAAAATACCCTGTGCACTTGGTCCCCACGGCCCGAGAGTTTCAACTCCAAACGGCGCAAAACACATCTTCCAACAAGCTGGATGTATTTTCGCCGTTTAAGGTTTTCTCCTTGTAAAGGCAAAACTAAATACTAAAGGCATACTAAAGGCAAACCTATCCTTCATGCTACCAGCGTCATTTCATCGGGCCGCTTGCAATCGTCGCGGGCCATGCCATGCCAGGCTGGCGTTGTCTCCACATTGGCAGCGATAGGGAACAGTGCAAGTAGCTTCTAGACGTAAACTGGTTATGGTACGGAAACATTATATTAAACATCATTATTTAAGGGGGTTGGTTGTAAGGGGTGTTTAAGTTTGATACATCACATACGTACAAGTATTTGAAATGAAATGAAATGAAATAATTTATTTGTCAGAAACATGGTAGGTACAGGGATGTAAATTATTATATGTAATTATATCACATGATTCGCTATTTCTAGCATACAAATATTTATTTAGTCACATGACTTTGTCGAGCTTAGTGTCTAGGTATTCTTTTGTCGAATAAAAACATTTATTAACCAGCATTTGTTTGACTCTTAATTTGAACAGTTTTAGTGGCAGCTCCCTTATAGTAACTGGAAGCTTACTAAATATCTTTGTTGCCATTGCATAACAATTTCGGCTATATTGAGTACAAATATGAGCTGGAATAATTATTCTACTAGGATAACGCGTTTTAAAATTGCAATTATCCCCAAGAGTTATTGTTGAAAAAAAAAAAAAATAGCTTCAGCAGAAAACTAAACGGATTTAATTCTCACAAACAATTCACTAATCGGTGAAGTGGTGCTTGTATAAATATTCGGAGAAACGCTAATGAAATTCAAATATTTTCGAATAAGGGCTTTCAATTAAAAAACCTTTGAGATTCGATGCGCTATGCAATATTGATACTCGAAGCAATATAAAAATTCCAATACCGGAAACGGAGCAGAGTTTTCAAGTATTTTTCTAACTCGAATATCGAACTGCCTCCGTGGTCTAGCAGTTAAGTCCGTGGATTAAGACTCAGAGGTACCGGGTTCGATTCCTGGTCGGGACACAAAAATATGTAATAATGTAAATAAATACATTTAATTATTATTTAATTTATTTGTGATATTTCTCGAGTTTGGTACCTACGCGCTGGAGACATCGACGAGCTTACCACTTGTCATGATTGGCCTATAGTAAAGTTGGCTAAATGTGA
Organism: Tinea semifulvella; assembly: GCA_910589645.1. NCBI lineage: Eukaryota > Metazoa > Arthropoda > Insecta > Lepidoptera > Tineidae > Tinea > Tinea semifulvella. The sequence continues at coordinate 23,325,666 of OU342584.1, forward strand.
ATCCGCTTATTTATAAGCGTGGTTTCTAACCACCCCGAAAGGGAAACGGTCGTGATGATACTTTACTTTTACTCGAATATCGTAGTTATTTCCAATTTGCGAAGGTACTTCACTATACATGCAACATTCCATTACTACATGGCTGAAAATTTAAAACCAAAAAAATATCCAACAAAATAGGAGCTTGCAGTTTTTTTTACGTACCGGGAATTTACCAAAAATAAACACTGTTGACATTCCTGTAAAAATACTTTGCTCTCGGATTTTAATGGATATTTCATTCGATTATAAGTGAACCCAAAGGGAACTCAAATTCTCAAAGGATGATACATGATTAGTTGTACAGGCCGATTGCACCATCTGATTTGACGAATGCATATATTGCTGTGTTAGAATTAAAACCAACTTAGTTAGCCATTTTTGCATAAAAATATTATTCACATTTAATTACTTTTGAATTTGCGACCCACTATCTTCATAACTAAACGTCACAGTGCTTAGTCGAGTTTATTACTGGAAAAAGCAGAAGTTTTTTAAAAGACTATTTTTTTTAAAATAGTTAGTTGATTTTTGCGTTTTTTCCTTGACGGGTTATCGGGGCTAAATCCTTGGAAATAACTGAAACACTAGTTTAGGCGTATTAAATTATATTTTTGTAAACGAATACATTTGCAAGTCCAAAATCTATGTGAAATCTGACAAGATGTGTTTTGGCATTTAATGTCAAAAGTCTTATTGAATTTTATATTTTTATATGAGATGATGTGTCCACTACATATATATATATGTATATATTTATATCGCCGTGTTATATATATATATATATATCTAGTATTTAAAAAAAACATTTTGATTAAGGCCCTTCGTACATTAGCCAACCAAAAAAACAGTTAATGTTATTTTTTTATGTAAGGCCAAATCTAAAATCTTCTTCTATGTTTATTATGTCTGTACCGTAATAATAATAATAAAATATAACTTCATAATCGTTAGACTCTATAAATTATTTTATTTTGCAAAACCAAAAAATGCAATTGGTGCGGGAAATATGACAGAAATAATTCAACTTGTGCAGTGTCAGTAACGACATTGGTCGTATCTGCCAACGCACATCACACAATAGTATTGAATTGAATTTCAATCGAAACAACAAGCTAACAAAGAACCATTGGATTTTATATGGACCCCGTCCCCACATCTAACATATTTGAAACACATAGTACCTATTTTATTGTATTTTTTTACTATGTCTAGTTTCATCAAATATGTGGGGTTGACTTCGAAAGTGTCCGGTAGTGGCTCGGTTGTAAGACCGCTTTCCTTAAAATCCTACAAAGGTCGGTTCACACCCGGCATGTACCTTGCGATGAGCAATACACTTTGCTGACGTAAATTTCTCATAGATTTACAACACCACCGTTCCCGTGCCTCGAAGAGCACGTTGAGCCGTCGGTCCCGGTTGCACTAATACCACCTGTGGGATCATTAATAAATTGTTATAAAAAATTGACCATCTGGTACAGCGTGGCGAGTGTAGGCCAAAAAATCTCCAGATATATCTTCTGGAAAGCTCATCTAGGTCTAGGACGCTGTGTTGAATGAAAAAAAAAGTATTTTATTTATTAGGTACTAAATTAATTTTAGGCTGATTCTAAAAATGTATAATCAAGAAAAAACTATTTGATAAAAACATATGAAAATATTTTTTTCATATTTCATGTGGGGATGGGTTCCATATATATACATGGGTTCATAAAGTCGCTGTTAAATGTAACTGTAATGGGCACTTTCGTGCAACTGGGCCTAAGAAAGAATACACAACAAAAAATTTAACCCATTTATTCTAAAATACAGATGAATTATTGGTTTAGACGCTAAATTCATATTAAAAACCTGGTCCAAGAGATTGCCCAAAACCAGGCCCCAACTTATTTGCAGCGTGCCTCAACTAAATACCATTCAATAGTCGTAACAAATAATTATGTTTTTTAAAATTAAATTACAATATCTCTTTTACCCCAGCATTAAAATATAATTTAATTAAGAAGACAATTGGTTAAAAAAAATATAGATAGTTACAAAGCACTATTTATACGATTAGGTTCTTTATTATGACCAGGTACTTTATTATAGATAAAACACTGGATTTCAAATCGGAGGGATCAAAACTATGTAATTATTAACGTAAAATAAAGTTTTTGGGAATTGTCGTTATGCTAGGGTAAAATAAATAAAATTAATTACAGATTATGAAAACACAATATATTAACTATCAAATAAAAAAGAAATAATTATGGCACGAGAACATTTTATTGGGCCCATTTCTCTAAGAAAAATGGGCATTCTCATTTATCCTTCGTAACTTAAAAAGTATAAATATTATTTAAATTTATAATTGATCAAGTTATGTGATTACGAGGATAAAATTAATGCAGTGTAAAATAATATGATTAAGAGGGTATAACGCTTTAGTATCCTTATCGCTCGATTACCAGTAATACAATTATTTTGACCATAGCGAAATCTAGCGAGAAAATTATGAACTTTCTTGATTTTTTCCGAGTAACCTAAAAAGAGAATGGTACCAAACGTTTCCCCATAGATGGCGCTGCTAAAAAGAGCATGTTCAAACTGTCATATAGAGCGTTATTGTTGTTATATTATAAATATGGCAAGTTAATTTAAGTAAAACTAAAGTGACTAAAAGATGATTAGGGTTTGTTTTATCTAATAGATGTAAAGTGATGGAATACATTCCGACATACAAAAGCGCCATCTATCGATATTCTATGGTACCTACGTCATGAAAAAAATATCATGAAGCAAATAATTTCAAGTTTTCTTAACAGATGGCGCTGAAAGAATTATTTTGACAGCGGCATACTTGCCAAAAGTTTTTGTACCAAACAGCCAGCGAAATAACTTTTAAACCAGATAATTTATACTTTATTAACTTTTGACCAGTATATTAGCAATGATACTTTTCTCTCGCCGAATATATAAAGCCAGTAGGTAGCTGTAATTTGGCTAGAATGTATTTAAGCAAATTTTTATTCCATTCCTTTTTAATATCTATGCTGCTCCAGGCAAATATACCTTTTCAAAATCAACAGAAAGAAATTCCGGGTCCGCGTAACAAATAATGCAAAAACCACAGAGTGTGCCTTGAGCCAGCGCTATTCTGTTACTTAAGCGTACACGTTTTATAATGGAATCCCTTAAACTGGAAACTGTCAGTGTAAAACGTTTTGTAATTTATGCTAAATTTGTATTTTAGTATAAATAACGCTCGACATGCAATCGTTAAAAAATTATTTTTTTTTAAATTTACCAATGTTATTAAACCGTGTTTCATATAAATATATAATCTCTTCTTTATGAACATAAATATTGTTAACAGTATATAAACATGATGCAACCCAATGGGTGACTTTTGAAATAGTGGAAAGCTTTATATTGACGTGACGCTTGGCTATGATCAATAAAATTCGTTTTTCTTAATTCCTATTTTGACAATCTAACGTTTGCGCTTAAGAAATGGAATACGACTGCTGAGCTATATGGCGCATAATTATGTTATAGCTCGTGAACTAATTCAGTATTCTGGCTTTTATATTTATTGTACATATTTGCAATTTATCTTACCCGAAATTCACACAGAAACCGCAACATAAATGTCTTTATTGTTAACAGAACACAGCCGAGTATGCAGCTCCAAATTAAGGAACTTCGTCGAAATTTGACATCCCTGAACATACGTTAATTGGGAATTTCCTGAGTCAAAGTAGTCTGGGAAATTCTGCATGAAATAGTTAGTTCAACAAATGGATTGACATGGAGGTAAAGGTTTTAGCTCAAAGGCATGAAGCTCGAGATGTCTCTATCGTAGTAATTAAATTATTTGACTAGTTTTGCAGAACTATGTCTATAAACTTGCATTGCACGCGTTGTAGCTTTGAGATCCTTAATTAACCAGAACTATTATAACTTAGTTTCATGTATGTAGTTTAATATCGCTTATTATGCATCTACCTACTTACCTATAATAATTTATGCTTATTATGCTAATGATTCTAGAGAAAATTATTATTGAGAATCCGGAACTACAAAAATATTACATAAAAATGTAGTACATAATAAAAAAATCTAAATCTTTTATAAATATTCTAAAAATAACGGTAAATGTAAAAAAAACTTTGTTTACCAGACTGCGCGACGCAAGGAAGGGTTATGTGTTTATCAGCCTATATATGTATGTATGTAAGTATGTATGTATGTTCCTTTGTGTCACACAAGAGACCAAACCCGTGGGCCGATTTTGATAATTCTTACGTCAATCGATTCGTATTAATCATGCGATTGTCACTGAATATATGTTATTTTCTTCCGTATTAATAATTTATATTACATGTTAATTTGTAACCTTATTTAGCTTTGAATAAGCCCAATTTAATTTTTATATTTGAAATATGTTTTTATATTTTAGGAATAAAATATACTTTAACATATACTCGTAGGTGATAACTCGGTTATAAGAACGAATTCCAAAGCAAAAAAAAATTCCAGGGTTTAAACCCCGTCATGTACCAGTAAGAAATACTTTTCTTACGTATATTTCTTATAGATTACCGTTCTTGTGCCGCGGTGATCACTTTAAGCCATCGGTTTCGGTTCCACTAATACCAACTTGTGGCATCGTTAATATCATTACATCGAAGAGGATCTAATTATTTTTTTTTACCAAGGCGCCTACGGACTAAAACTCTATAAACCGTTTCTCTGTCACTGTGCCTTAACAGCTAAGTCTTGAGTCGTGGCTACGGAGTGAAGGCACTCGTTCGCCGCGAGTCTGATCAATTTTTAATGACAATTTATTAACGATTCCATAAGTTGGTGTTATTGGAACCGGGACTGATGGCTTAACGTGCTCACCGAGCACCGAGGCACGAGAACGGTGGTGTTGAATATCTATGACAAATGTACCTAAGAAAAGTGTATTTCTCATTAGTTCTATATGTTCTGGAAGGCCCATCTCCAACAGTGGGGATCTAGGACGCGGTTTTAGGGGCTGTAATAAATGAATGAATATTATTTTTCCCTTTCTTATAACCTAAACTTCATTTTCCGGTTGGTTCTTGCATGTAATTTTTTTTTCTTATTTTAACATTTACTATCGGTATTCACGGTATTAATGTCCGATATTTGGTTTTGAAAGTTTGTTAAAATCAAGAACCTGCGTCTGTGGATAACTAAAGTTGGACAGGATGTTATTTCATAAACATTTTTACAATCATACAGGCATGGCTGCATAATCTCCTAGCACAATTGTAAAACAGTCCGAGAATAACAAAGTAGTACTACGGTGCATAAAAAGATAAAGATTTTTCTGTTTGTACCTGTAAAGTTCATTTAAACCTTTCTAAATAAAGCTAATACATTAAACAGATAAACAGTCTATAGGAGGAAATGTGCAATAGAATTTATTGAATCAGAAAAAATCTGCTTCGGTTACCTTTGTGATTTGTGGTATTTTCTTTGCATTAAGCCAGTGAGGCGCACATATTTTAAGTTTGGAGCCGATGTAATACGCTTCAAACAATCTATACAGGGTTAATACCAATCATAATTTTGTATATAATAAAAAAATTAAGACCTTGCATCAAATGGCGGACCAATCCAAGTTTCTAAACTGTAATTAAAAAATGTTTTATTAAAAAATATATTTTGACTTTAAATGGTATAACATAATATACACATACGAGTATTGTCATTTTCGTCAGATCTATGTCGTTCATGCATCAAACGATATGTTTTGCCCAACATTTTGTTTTAATAGTAAGTGAAAAAATATTAACTCGCCCTCAATTTTACACACCCATCCGGATTACAATGAAAAAAAAGCAAATAAATCATTTTAGATTACTCGTAAATTATGACGTAACGGTATCATGAAAAAATAGAAAAATTATAAATATTGGGCAACTTATTATTAATTTTTTTTTATATACTGAGCACGACATGTGACACCGCGCCCACCTGATGGTAAGCGGTATGCGAGGTCCAAGATGGGAGCAACTGATGCCAGCCTCAGACGACCGACATCAGTCCCTACCACTATGCCGGCATAAAAAAAAGCTTTTTTAACCACCAAAACAGCGTCCAAAAAACTAGGGATACTGAACAAGGTAAAACGTTTTTTTCCGCCCTCACTCCGGCTTATGCTTTATAAAGCGCAAATAAGGTCATGCGTGGAATACTGTTCTCACCTCTGGGATGGTTCCGCTAAGTACCTTACAGATGCTCTCAATGTCCTACAGAGGCGGGCTATTCGAATATGCATCCACATACCGTAGCCACTATCCCTACGCGTACATACAAATTTGGAGACTCTTACATCTGACGCACGCTGAAGATGTGGAATGCTCTCCCAGCCAGTGTGTTTCCCCACTCCTATAACCTGAAGTCCTTCAAACGAAGTGTGAAAAAGCATCTTTGTAGGCCGGCATAGTGGTAGGGACTGATGTCGCTCGTCTGAGGCTGGCGTCAGTTGCTCCCAATCTTGGACCTCGCATACCGCTTTCCATCAGGTGGGCGCGTTGTCACATGTCGTGCTCCGTATAAAAATAATAATAATAATAACTTCGTTTGAAGGACTCCAGGTTATAGGAATGGGGAAATACACTGGCTGGGAGAGCATTCCACATCTTCAGGGTGCGACAGATGTAAGAGTCTACAAATTTGTATGTACGCGTAGGGATAGTGGCTACGGTATGTGGATGCATATGTTGGCCTGTGCAAGTGGTTCGGTTGCGGAATAGAGAAGAAGGGATAAGTTGTGGAGCTCTTCAGAACATTCACCGTACTATAGCTTGTAGAACACGCTCAGGGAGGCCACATCTCGGCGAAGCTGCAGCGACTCGAGAGTTTTAGACATTGTAGTATCGTCCACTATTTGACCAGGTACCACGAAAGGCCTATGAATGGGAGCTACTGACATGCATGCAGCGCGGTGGTAGCTCGGGTAGCGCGGTGGTGGCTCGGTTGTAAGAACGCTTTTCTTAAAAAGTCCTACTAAGGTCGGTTCAGTACGTACGTTTGTAATAGACTTGTGGCATCGTTAATTGTCTTTAAAAATTGACATCAGATCCTCGCCAAACCGTCTGGCTAGCATGGCGAGTGTAGGCGAAATTCTCCAGATATATGTTCTAGAAGGCCTATCTCCAACAGCGGAGGTCTAGAACGCTGTATTATAGGGGCTGTAATGATGTCATGATGACATCATTGTCATCAGTTGATGACTAACATCTGACCCTACTAGCGGCATGACGTTTGCTTTTTCACACATTTCTCGAAGGACTTCAGGTAGTAGGAAGGGGGACGAAGACTGGGAGAGTTATTCGAGAGCATGCGGCAAATATAAGAGTCTCAAAAATGTATAAACGAATAGTACCTACGTATTTCGGCTTGTAATAAAATCAAAATTTTCATTCGCCCGAGCTTTTGTAGTTCCATTACGTTGCACCACATGGCGCTATCTAAACCGCATACTGAACAAATTATTATGGTTAAGTCAAATGGCTAGTTTAATTAATGTTAAAATGCAAGGCCTATTATAAGAAAAAATAATTTTGTAGATTTGCAAATGCGTTTTGTTATATTATTTTGGACACCTTTTACTGTTGTACAGAACTGCCTCCATGGTCTAGCGGTTAAGTCTGTGGATTTAAATTTAGAGGTACCGGGTTAAATTCCTGGGCGGGACACAAAAATATTTATTATTGTAAATAAAAATACATTTAATTAATATTTAATTTATTTGTGATATTTCTCGAGTTTGGTACGCTGGAGACATTGACGAGCTTGCCACTTGTCATGATTTTGGCTAAATGTGAATCCGTTTATTCATAAGTATGGTTTCTGACCAACCCGAAAGGGAAACGGTCGTGATGATACTTTATTTTTTTTACTTTACTTTTACTGTTGGCGTATGTTTATATTGAGGTCAATGCATATTGTAATGTAAAAATTAAAAAAATATAACAATGTATTGTGACAAAAGATTCCAATAAGGCAAAATTGTAATAAATGATTTAACTTTGACTTTTAAGAGTAACATTTTAAGGGTAAATTTTATATTTCTACCGATAAATACTATTTAAAAGAGGTAATTTTGACAGTCATTGACAAGTAGTAAAATACGAGTATCGTTATCTGATGATTTAAAAATCCACCTTATATAAGATAATGTATAGTCAAATTTGAGATAAACCGATAATACAAGTAGGTACCTAATCTATGTGAAAGCTGTTACTGTTATTTTTTTCTACATTAAAGTGTTTTTTTAATTCAGAATGTATTACCCGATTAATATATAGTAATGATAGTTTATTTCCTATAAAACCCAATACAATATGGCTCTTAAAGTACGGTTACAATGTTCTTCTGTATTATAAACTTAAGGATACTTCAGTGCCGCAACAAAGTAGTCTTGTGTTTCAGGCAGCAGTGCTCAAACGCAGGTGCAAACACTCGGTTTATTTCAGATAAAAATGGGCAATAAAGTCAACATGTTTTAAAATAAAGTAAAGTTTTACGTAGACACATAAAATTGAGAAACTAGGAGACGGCGCATGGTTTTACTAAATATAAAAACCAATCAATATTATATTAGATATTAGGGTATTTTATGAGACGACTATTCATGTCGTCAGAAAATTGTTTTACAACTATTTATAGGTATGGTGTTATTCCTTGAAATTTGATGGTTCTGAAATAAAATTTATAGAACATGGTTTTTTTTACGGGGCTATTTTCAGACCTGCTATACTCAATCCAACAAATCTAAACTGGAGGAACTGGGGATTAGACAACGTCTTTCCTCGTCTGTACAATCACGCATTCTCACTTTCTTCGGACTTGTGCCACAGCGTGAAGAGACATGGGGGAAGTGGATGGCAAGAGAATGCGTGGTAGGTCTCCGGTGGATTATTGCCTACATGAGTACACCAGGAAAGCTGCAGTCCGAGGGGAGTGGCGACGGCTTGTTAATCCACTAGCACTCAAATGGTGACCACGACCACTCTGGCAAGAGTGTAGCGACTAAGACGAATACTCGATCCAGGATTATTAGATGTGAATGTAGTGTTTCGCCTGACCAGACATAGGCTGAAGCATTTTGATGGTTTTGTTCTCATTCCCTTTGTCCACGAAAGCATCCACTATTTTCAGCAAGCCCTATGGCATTACTTGGGATCGTGTGCAAAAACGGATTCCGAATAGATACAGGTAAATAGTGTACATTAATAGTTCTACACTCCACCATTTGTGGCACATTTTATACAGTAATTATTATATAAAATTTAACCTTAATTAATTTAGTTACATTTGTCAAATTATATAATGTGCTAATGTAAAAGAGCGGTGGTAGCTCGATTACAAGAACGCTTTCCTTAAAATACACAAACGTCTCGAACCCCAGCATGTACCAATGAGAAATGCACTTTTGTACATGTGCCATAGATTTACAACGCCACCGTTCCTGTGCCTCAGAGAGCACGTTAAGCCGGCGGCGATCCCGGTACCACTAACACCAATTTGTGGAATCTATTAACAGTTTTTTGATTCTATATTTAAACTGATTATTGGGTAATTGTTTTGAAACCTCTGGTAGTTTTTTAAAGAGGTAAATACGAATTCACATAAACCTTAGGTCATTATCAAATACTCCCGGAGAAGCATTTAATCACTTAAATCCAGACTATTTTATTGGAACTCGGCAATTTATATGAACTATATATAGAAGAAAATATTTATTTATGTATACGAGTAAAAATAGTGCAATTCGCCGTGACAACTTATTCACGCCTTGTACGGATATAAAGTTGTTCTACCATGTACGAGTATATGTAGTAGGTAGGTACATACAAATATGCTTTGAATTTACACTTTACTACTTATATATGAATAACGAAGTCTTGACTGAATTATTATTCATATCGCACTGCTAGAGCTAGTTTTGTTCGCAGAGAATTGATATAAAAAACAAGGGTTCTTCACTCGTTACAAATTCGTCATCAGCCTGTGTCTCTCCACTGCTGGATATAGGCCTCCCCCAAGGCTCGCCACTTCACACGATCTTCTGCCACCCTCATCCAACCTCCTACCCAGCGACCTTCCTCAGGTCATCCGTCCATCTAGCATCTAGGGTCGACCCACTCTGCGTCTTCGCGTACGTGGTCTTCACTCTAGAACTCAACTATTCCATCGTTCATCGGTTCTACGACAGACATGTCAAGTCGGTAACTTTGGTTCTCCGACGGATTTCCTCGTTTTGGACTTTATACATCAGAGAAATACCGAGCATAGCTCTCTCCATAGCCCACTAAGCGACCTTAAATTTGTGGACCAGACCCACTGTTAGTGTCCACGTTTCTGCTTCGTACGATTATTAGAACATTAAAAATTAGTGGCCGATAATTATTTTCACCGTTGTCGCTCCCGGCGCTAAGCTTGACATATACGTGTCTCGTACCACGATACTCAGTACGCGCTGCAATAAGCGACACCCGTCATCAAATTCGCGATAATTTAAGCGACAGTCGCTATTAGAAGTTTTCATAATATTTATTAACTCTCGGAGAAGAGAGTACAGAGTTCTTGTGAGTTGAAAACTCCTACTAAGAAAGGGTTTTTTTTTAAGTTTTACTCTTATAAAGGATAAAATGGGGTATTTTAGTTTGTATGCAAAAACGAAACGCACTTAAACTTAGTAGCAATACTCCACGCAGAAAATAAAGGCATACTCGTAATTATGTGTTTATGTATTAAATATTAAATATTTCCAGACAGGTCACACAGCGCCATCTAATTTCCGTGGTAAGCTACGAGGCTTGTGTTACGGAAACTAGATGGTTGATAAACTACATATTATACTTTTTTTTTTAAATATATACATATTATACATATAAACACCCAGACCGAGACAAATTATACAATGTACAACTTGCCCCCGGTGGGAATCGAACCCACGACCTCCCGAGTTCACGGCAACGTTTGTTACCACTAGACCACGGAGGCGGTATATGTATAAAAATAACCATTTAAATAAATATATATAAATATGATACGGTTTTTCAAAATAAACCCCCGTGAAGGGTGACTTTAAGTTTAATATAAACATAGAGTCATAACATATTTTCTCGATAAACAGGAGCACACTGCATCCAATACACATTAAATATTTAGCACACAATATAGGTATTTACGAGTATGTCGATGGCAAGAGGATGGGTGGTAGTTCTCCGATGAGGTGGACTGGCCAGCTTAACGCAGCAATGGATCATCCATAGATAAGTGCTCCAGGAAGGCTGCAGTTCGAGAGGAGTGGCGACGGCTTGTTAAGCGTGCCATTGACACTCGAGTGACGACCACAACCACTCTACCAAGAGTGTAGCGACTAAGAATAAGAATATTTATGTATGTTTATTTATAATAATTGTATATGTAGTTTATGTAATTAAGTCATTATGTACCTAATTTAAAGTTTAGGTGCAATAAAGAATTACAATAGGTAAGTAAATAAATAACCACGACAGGTAAAGCCGGGGCAAAAACTTCTAGTTTAAAATATACGGTACGGTTGTAAGTGCATCCGGGATCCTTTGTGCGAAATCTTATTTCACGAAAATATTTCACCACCAGAATCCAATTTTATGTAATTCAATTATTTATGTCAACATGAAAAATTCTAAAGACGCATTTATATTTCTTCACAAACAGAAATAGAACTATGTCTATATATGCTATTAATTGCAAAAACTCGGATAAAATTAAATGCATTTAAATAATAAAATAAAAAATTAATAACCATTTTCATATTTGATTTTGTTTTAACTATTTTTGTTACGTAATGAAAAAAATATATGAAATATTTATTTATGCACGCTGAAATATTTATTTAATTAAATCAAATCCCACTGTGCAGTTCAATAAAAAATAGTGCAGTTTAATAAACATTTTCGAATTTTATATAATTTTTATTTTTGTTATTGAAAAACAAGAGTTTTTTTTTTTACTTAATAAGACAGATGTCTTTCAAAACATACAAACTGACAGATAGGCTAGGAGTCACATGTCGTATAATGACATGATATATACATCTCAGGGTTCCATGGATAATCTCTGACAAAATTCATCAAAATAGGTTCAGTAATATTCAAGCATTAAGGCGATACAGACTAACAGACACACAACGCTTCTTTCACTAATTTTATAATATTAGTATGGATTATTTTATCCATTAAATGGTGTCAAATGTCATACTTGATGATGTGATTTTGGATGAATAGCAATACTTTTCATGTTTTCACTCCTCTACCAAATTAAATACTATTCGGGTTATACTGCTGCCCTCGAAAGTTGTACGCCAAACTTTGTTAGACCAAGTTAAACTACAAGTTTTGTTAGGATTCTACTGACATTTCCCTTGCACCTCAAAAGCTTCGGAATGCCGGATGCATATTGACGTGCGCTGAGTACGTATACGCTCCACTACTGGACATAGGCCTCACCCAACGCTTACCACTGTACTCGGTCTGCAACCCTTCGAACCCCATAGAGTTAAATTGGCTCAATATCCGCTTTCGCAGGTCAGCACATCTTCTTCACTTTCTAAACATTATTATTTACAGCTCACATACTTTTAATTTATTTGTGATTCACACAATCTTGGTTCTTCTAGTTTTTCTAAGAAACCATATGTCGGAAGTGACAAAAAATATTCACTTCTCCATACAAACACCATCCGTGGGCTAGCGGTAAGTCCGTGAATTTAGACTTGGAGGTACCGGGTTTGATTCCTCCTCCTCCTCCTCCTTAGTCGGTACCCCATTGATGGGGATCGTTACTCCGTCGCAGACGCAGCTCATCCACCAGCCGTCTCCAGCGGTTTCGGTCCTCGGCGTAGTGGATGGCCTGGTGTATAGGGATGTTCAGGTGGTCAGTTACCTGACTGGACCATCGCTTGGGGCTTCTTCCTCTTGTTCTTTTACCGTCTACCTTGCCCGTGATTAGAAGTTTTTCTGGATTATCGTCATCTCTTCTTGCAATGTGGCCAAAGTATTGGAGAATTCGGGCAAAGCAGACGGTAGAGAGTCTTTGCTCCCTGGTCAGCTTAAGCTCTTCGAGCACAGAAATGTTAGTACGTCGTGCGTTCCAAGGGATTCTGAGCAAACGACGCCAGCACCACATCTCAAACGCATCAATCCTCGCTCTATCCGCGGCTTTTATGGTCCATGTCTTCGAACCGTACAGAAAAATGGAGAAGACAAGTGTTCTCACGATGTGAATTTTTGTCTTTCTGGATATGTTGCTGTCACCCCATATTCTGTTAAGTTGGGTCATCGCAAATTTGGACATTCTAATTCGTCGACGAATTTCACCTTCGCAGCCTTATTACTAACAGTGGAGCCGAGGTATAGGAAATCGTCCACGGTTTCATAGGCATCAAGGTCTGTTGTGCGCGTGAATTTGTGAGATTTGTCGACTACCATCAGCTTTGTTTTGTTTCTGTTAATGAATAGGCCAAACATTTCACTGACGACCTCCAACCGATTCAGAAGCTTCACCATTTCATTTTCTGACGAGGTTGTATCATCGGCATACCGTAGGTTAGAGATTTTCTTCCCACCAAATGTTACACCGCCCTCCCAGTCTTCAAGAGTTGTCCGCATGATGTATTCTCCATATATATTAAAGAGTATTGGCGATATTACACATCCTTGTCTTACCCCTCTCTCAAATTTAAACTGGTCTGATGTGACAGTGCCAACTTTGACGGTTTCGTATCCTATGTCGTATAAACCGCGGATGAGCTGAACTATGTGTGTCGGTACACCGGCCTCTGTTAGAACCTCCCACAGTGCATGCCATCCCACACAATCAAACGCCTTTTGGTAGTCTACATAACATATTATTAACGGGATGTTATACTCGTAGCATTTTTCGACTATCTGCCTGAGGTTCAGGATTTGTTCCCTGGTTCCTTTCACTTTTACAAATCCAGCTTGTTCTTGTGGGATCTGCCAGTACAGATAGTGTCGAAGGCGATTATTAATAATATGTAAAAAAACTTTACTGGCATGGGATATTAGAGCTAGTCCTGTAGTTACTGCAGTTCCGTACCGATCCTTTTTTTGTGAAGTGGGAGAATTGATGAGTGGACCCAATCCGTCGGCCAGATGCTAGATTGCCAGACGGAATTACAGATTTCGTGCAACCTGGTGATACCTAGGTCGCCAAGCGCCTTTAAAGCTTCTGCCGATATAGTGTCCGGGCCCGGGGCTTTATTTGTTTTTAGCCTCTTAATCGCGTCGACCACTTCTGAAAGAAGAATATCTGGCTCTCGATCATTTAATATCATGGCGGTCGCTGTAGGTTTACCTGGATCTAGGTACAATTTTGTACCGGGTTTGATTATTAACATAATAATCGAAATCGATAATATTTATTAATTAAAATAAATAAGTTTAAATAATATTTAATTGTGATATATGTCGAGTTTGGTACGCTAGAGACATCGACAAGCTTGCCACTTGTCATGATTCGCTAAATGTGCACCCGCTTCTTGATAAGATTGGTTTCTGACCGCCCCGAAAGGGAAACGGTCGTGATGATACTTTACTTTTATACTTTTTCCACAAAAATCGGCCATTTTAAAACTAATAGTTTCTCTAACGTTTTCTAAAGAAAAGTTCTTTATTTCTATTAATAGAATGGTATATTATTAAGAGCATACAAAATCACGCTGTATAGGGGGTCGTCCTGTCCTGTATCGTCCCTTACGTAGTCTTCACTCTAAATCCCGTTTGCCCCATCGTTTGTGGTTATACGGCTGATTGTCACCACAGCTTGTTTATTTTGAAAGCAGTAACTTTGGTTGTCTGGCGAATATCAAGTTTTGAAAGTTTGCGTTCTACTTACATTAATATCGTATACGAAAATCTATGAAAGTCTTTCATCATCATCATCATCATCAGCCTGTATCTCTCCACTGCTGGATGTAGGCCTCCCCTAAGGCTCGCCACTTAACGCGATCTTTCGCTACCCTCATCCAACCCCCACCAGCGACCTTCTTTAGGTCATCTGTCCATCTGGCGGGGGGTCGTCCCACTCTGCGTCTTCCCGTACGTGGTCTCCACTCTAGAACCCGTTTGCCCCATCGATCGTCGGTTCTGCGGCAGATGTGTCCGGCCCATTGCCACTTCAGCTTGCTAATTTTAAAAGCTATGTCTGTAACTTTCGTTCTCTGACGAATATCAACGTTTCGAATTCTATCCACCAGAGATACACCAAGCATAGCTCTCTCCATGGCTCGCTGAGCGACCTTGAATTTATGGACCAGACCCACTGTTAGTGTCCACGTCTCTGCTCCGTACGACATTACCGGGAGGACGCACTGGTTAAAGACCTTAGTCTTTAAACATTGTGGTATAGACGATGAGAGGATGTGCCGGAGTTTCCCGAATGCCGCCCATCCTAGCTGAATGCGTCTGTCGGCTTCTTTGCTGAAGTTGGCTGCTCCTAATTGGATAGTCTGCCCGAGGTATACGTAATTTTGCACAACTTCGAGAGTGTCGTTTCCTATGCAGATTGGCCTCGGCTTGACATGATCATTGAACATGACTTTCGTCTTGTCTAAGTTCATTTCGAGACCAACCCGCTGGGATGCTACGTTTAAGCCGTTCAGCATTCCGCTAAGATCCTTGAGTGAACTGGCCATAATGACTATGTCATCCGCAAATCGGAGGTGTGAGATGAATTCTCCATTGATGTTTATGCCGCAGTAATTCCAGTCTAGAATTTTAAAAACATCTTCCAACGCGTTCGTGAACAGTTTCGGGGATATGACATCCCCCTGTCGCACGCCTCTGCGCAGTTGGATAGGCTTTGTATGCTGACCCTGTAACTGGACGGTCATAGTCGCAGAACTGTAAAGACATCTCAGCACCTCAACGTATCGATAGTCTATTAGGCATCGCTGCAAGGATTCCAGAACAGCCCAGGTTTCGATTGAGTCGAAGGCTTTCTCATAGTCCACAAACGCTAGACATAGCGGCAGATTATACTCCTCGGTTTTCTGTATTATCTGTCGCAATGTATGAATGTGATCGACCGTACTAAAGCCTTTTCGAAACCCAGCCTGCTCCGGGGGCTGGAAATCATCCATTCTCTGAGCGAGTCGATTTGTGACCACCCTTGAAAACAACTTATAGACATGGCTCAGGAGTGATATGGGCCTGTAATTCTTTAAAAGGGAGATGTTACCCTTTTTAAAGAACAGGACCACAACACTCCTGGTCCATGCCTCTGGCGTGGTTCCGTGGTGAATGACGTAGTTAAATAGTCTTGCGAGTTCTTTGAGTACCGGTTTCCCGCCTACTCTCAGAAGCTCAGCCGTGACTCCGTCATCACCAGGCGCCTTGTTATTTTTAAGTTGTCCAAGGGCTATATCGATCTCGCCTAGATTGACATCCGGGATATCCTCGGTATAGTGGCGAGTTAAAACAGCTCGTTGGTCGTCGTCCCTGCGGGCTATAGGGCGAGTTGCGTGTGAGGCATATAGGTCTCCATAAAATCTTTCAACTTCGGCAAGGAGCTCTGGTCTCGAGGTAACGGTCCTACCATCTTCGGTTTTAAGCTTCGTCAGGTGGCTACGTCCAAGAGACTGAGAGAATACTTTTGAGCCTCTATTCTTCTCAATGGCCTCTTCAATGAGTTTAGTATTGAAGAGGCGTAGATCCCTTCGTATCAGTCTCTTGACTTGCTTGTTTAGAGCTCTATCTGACGATGCTACCAAAGATAGTTCCCGTCTCCGTTTCATGAGTTCCAGAGTCTCAGTTGAAAGCTTGGATTCCCTGCCAACTCGCTTAGGCTTGAAATATTTAAAGCCCACATCTCGGACGACGCTCACGAAGCTGTCGGCCATCTCGTCAACACTTTCAGTGGTTTCCAATCCGTCGAATCGATTCTGCAGCTCCAATTGGAACTGCTCTGACCCTAACATGGTTTGTGGCAGTGACGGCCTAAGACTGGCCTTCATCATGCGGTACCTCTCAAGCTTGTAGTTTATATTCAGGGAGCCTCTTACAAGGCGGTGATCACTACCGGTATTAAACCTGTGAATCACAGAGACATCCCTGAATATACGCCTTTTGTTCGTCATGATGAAGTCAATCTCATTTTTTGTATTGCCGTCAGGGCTTTGCCAGGTCCACTTTCTTTGGGGCTTCTTCTTGAAATAAGAGTTCATCAAGTGAAGCCCCTGCATTTCGAGGAAGTTGACCAGCATTTGCCCCCTGCGGTTTCTCTGCCCAAATCCATGTGGTCCCACTTTCGATTCGACGCCGTCGCGTACTCCCACTTTAGCATTGAAATCTCCCATAACAACGGTGAAGTGTGTTTTGGCGGAATTATGAAGAGCCTTGGTGACATCCTCATAAAACGCTTCAACAACTTCATCCGAGTATGTTGAAGTGGGCGCGTAAACCTGTATAACCTTAATGTAATATTTATTCGTAAGTTTTAGTACGAGGTACGCCACCCTCGACGACACACTGGTGATCTCCACTACGTTGTTATGGAACATTTTGTTGACAAGAAAGCCGATGCCGCCTTGGGAGGTTTGGTCGCCTTCGCGGTAGTATAGCAGGTTTCCGGAGTCTAGGGTTATGGTGTCCTCGCCCTCTCGTCGGACTTCTGATAACCCCAGAACGTGCCATTTCAACCTGCTTAACTCCGCTTCCAGCTCTTCCAAACTCTCCCGCGTTCTCAAAGTCCGGGTATTATAGCTAGCCAAGTAAAGTTCGTTGGGTTGGTGACCGGGTCTTCGCCGGGGATTCTTAGCACCCCCTGCCCCACCGAATCCTCGACCGCCACCGTAGTCGAGGGCGGCAGGGCTGCCGGGTACTGGGGGCCGTTTTGTGGTTGTGCTGTGCATTAGGGGGTAATTTGCCATAATCACCACGCTTGGCAGGCGGGTTGGTGATCGCAGTAAGGAAAGGTTACTGACGGATGACGCTGCTGCCCATCATCAATCAATTGGCGGAAATATGAAGGATGGAGGTAGGTTTAGTATGAGGAATAGGGGGGGAGAGGAAATGAAGACCATGGTAACCAGATAGACATGAAATCTATGTGCATGCCTAGCTCGTTACCATGGTCGACGGAACACAGGAATAAGGTAAAGGTATTGCCATGGGCATTGATTAGGATTACCCACAGCATCTTCCGCTGTTCGGGACCCCTAAGGGGGCACAGTCCTTTTTGCCAACTTACTCATTGACAAAGAGGGCCGCTCTGGCTATCCACAACCTGCCATCCCGCTCGGTTGCATCGGAAGTTGCCTCCTCGTGGTAGAGGTCAGCTAAACAAGTTATATGACCCCCACCACAGGCCGATTATATGTTTGTGCAATTAGGTGTTTTATTAATTATTTCTTACTACGAAGTTGTTTCACCCGTGTAGTCTCATATATAGCGTCACTTATTTAATCACATCTCTGCCAGATTTTATCAAAAGCGGCTCAGTAATAAGACGACTCCTCGCCAAGCCGTCTGGCCAGCGTGGCGAGTGTAGGCCAAATTCTCCAGATATATGTTCTGGAAGGCCCATCTCCAGCAGTGGAGGTCTAGGACGCTGTGTTCTAGGGGCTGTAATAATAATAAGACGTACAAACAGACAGATAAAGCATTATTTTATATTTATAATATTAGTATATTTTAATACATATTTTAATCCATCGATGATGCGATTATATTAATTTACTAAGTACAATTTAAATTAAATTTATAATCCTGAATATCTGATAAATTTGTTGTTTGCAAATTAATTAATCCTTAATAATAATTTGCATTCATCGTTAATAACTTTGGATTAAAATATTTAGTACAGGTGCAGCTCTCTGCATGTTTTGTTGCGAGATAAAAAAGGAGGTCTCCTTTGTAAACCAGCCTATAGTCGGTCGCAAGCCCGATGGACCCGGCACCCGCACTGTGAATCCATGGAATCAAGAATTAACTAGCTGTTTGATTCGGCATTGCCCCTATAATATAATGGTCAGCAAAAACAAACTTTGCGTTGCTGGGGTCCCCTTGTTCCCATCGTCTCGACCCTAAACGGCGCAAATTTGTAACCCGTACCAAGGTTGGCAGCTTCCCGCGCCTGAGGTCGCCTGGATGTGAGATGGAGCTAATATGTCTACACACGTCGCATCCCATCAATTTTATGTGTTAAAATTGATCCTTGTTTTTACTCTCTTTACAACTTTCACTCTATTAGAGTATGTGTTTTATTTCAAGAATACTGTATATATTTAATTATATGTATTGTATTATAGATATGTATTAATATATGTATACCATGTATTGTATAATGTAGTATTAGTATGTATTGTTTATATAATATTTACTTGGCACTCTGCCTGTCACATGTTTTCAAAACTCCCAAAGGTTAGCTGGTGGATAATGTCTCACGGCATAAAGCTCGCCTTAGCACATTAATTTTAAGTTATTTTAGTTTTTGTGCAATAAAGCATTTTTATTATTATCCCAGGCAAGAGACCTGCTAAGTTTCCACAGACAACAGTCATTCCATCGGATCTCTTGCTTTCGCCTCACAATCCCAGAGCGTTTTACGATTACGGGTACTCCAGCAGTGACAAGATCCCTTTGAAAGATGTCGTTGAGAGCTGCTTGATTTATTAGCTTTTAAGGTTTGTATTAAAGTCAATTAGTTTACAAAGTAAAGACAGATGAAATCCCGTTCACGTACCGTAGCGTTGAAATGCTCTAATCAGTTTACTACGGTTTGATTCGCTTTGTGCAAGATTAAATGCCGTTTGGATTGGCTTAAAGTCTCATTTAAAAGTATACTTAAGTTATAGGTTCAAATGAAAAATATATATATAGCGCTAAAAAATGTATACACAGGCGGGCTTAATGACTAGGCATTATCTAACATCCAACCTTTGAGAGTGTGGAGAGGTAACAATGGAAGGTGCTTATGATTGACTTAGGTACATGCTAATATTACATATTTTATACAGAATAGATTCAGCTTTACGCAGTGGAAGGTGGTGGGAGAGGAGTTCCAGCAAAATCTTTGCATCACTTACTGAAAGAATTGGGCCTAAGCAGGTCTGCCGTCAATACATTTATGAAACGAGCTTTCAAGACGGCATTAACAGAATCATACAGTATTTGGTTGGGTAGGGAGAGGAGTAGAATGGTGGATAGTCAGCGTATTACCGCGCAATAAAATAAAAAAGGGAGGCCTCCTTTTCTTAAACCAGCCTATTGTCGGTCGCAAGCTCGAGACACTATTCTTCTCATCTCTTACCCACACACGATGGACCCGGCACCCGCACGGTGAATCCATGGAATGCTTAGAAATTTGTCTTCTAAATAAAAACCTATAATATATACTAAAGTGGAGTAAAAATAAGAACTCACATAATTAAAGTAACAGAAGATTCATTAATTCGAAAGAGAGTGACACGTAATTATAATATAGGTAACTTTAGTTACCTTACATACTGAATTCAAACGCGGTAGAAATTGCCGTCAAAGCACGTTCGGTCTCTTAAGTTATTGACATGCCATTAGGTATGCATGCACGTCGACTTTAATGTTCAATAAATAGAAAAGTTACAACCTAAAGTTTATCACCCAACCGAACACAGAATTTAGGTCATAAATAACATGTAAACTATTGCATTTGTGACACGTCATTACGTAAATGATTTTAAATTATTCTACTACTGCTAGTGAAAGTTTTGTTTCAAAAAGGCCGATTATCATTCATCATCATTATCATTACAGCCCCTAGAACACAGCGTCCTAGACCTCCTCTGCTGGATATGGGCCTTCCAGAACATATATCTGGAGAATTTGGCCTACACTCGCCACGCTGGCCAGACGGGTTGGCGAGGATATAATGTCAGTTTTATTTTTTAATGACAATTTACTAACGATTTCACAAGTTCCTATTAATGGAACCGGGACCGACGGCTTAATGTGCTCTCCGAGGTACGGGAATGGTGGTGTTGTTAATCTATGACAAATGTACGTACGAAATGTGTATTTCTCATTGGTACATGCCATGTGGGTTAGAACCGACCTTTATAAGATTTAAGGAACGCGTTTTACAACCGAGCCACCACCGCGCCTATATCATCATTAATTTGTTAAAATTAATAATATTATCATTAATTTGGCAATATTAACGCGTGCTTATGAGGCATTTCGTTGGCTGGAATGAACAAGTGGCGTAATTGGAAATATTGAACATGAATTATTTTAATCAATTACCGACTGTAAGCAGAAAATAATCGGTGACTACGCTGTATAAAGAGACCACTAGCTTTGCAGACTTTCCAGTGACTTGTTAAATTTTAATCTGACTGAGATGAATATGCAAGGAAAACTCAGTTCAGTATAACAAATTTACAATAACAGAAGTACAAAATTACACAACAACAAAATAAATAGTAATAAAACACTACATAAGAACCCTTCTGCAAAGAATAGCATTTACAATAATTGGAAACGTTGGTTAATGCAAGCAAGCTTTTTAATGATCACAATCTCTCTTTGAAGTAAAGAACGACTGTATGAAAAACTGACAAGTAATTTTTAATCGCTATTCAGGATTAGTCTACGAACTGCAGACAATTTTGCTAATGGAGCGTTACGTTAAAATTCACTTTGAAGCGTTGTCTATGATTCCATGAGGAAGTGACATATGCGACGTAGTAACATAAAGTAGTATTATATATAGCCCAAAAAAGTCCGAGTCTAAATAATTTATTTATTTATTTATTATATTCCTGAAAACGGTGACATTCGGATGCAGCCCTTCGTCCTCCTTTGCGCCCTGCTTTGGAAGGGGTGGTGCGCCCCTTCCTTCTACAAACTATGCCCAATTATGGCTTTATTCCGTTTTCACGAAAATTATTAAACCTCGCATGCAAATGGGTTATAGCTTTGTAGATATTTTGCCGTAACATTTTCCGTTTACAGATATCTTTTTAGCATGTTTTGCCAGGTAAATGGGATTATGTAATGAAGCGGGTGATGGAAATGAGGAATGCATTTTAATGTTAGTTTTTTGATACGCGTGGATGTAGCTTGAAACTATATCGTGCAGTAACATTTTCCGTTTTATTGACATTTATTTATTATTGTTATTACAAGCCAGCACTTACAGCTAATGCCAAACACGTAGGCTCTTAGTAAATTTATGCAATTAAAAAAAGTCAAGAAAAAAAATATAAAAATATGTTTCCGACATTCTTTTCGTTGACGTTTCTTAGAAAAAGTTGTTTGTCTCTATCAATAGAATCAAAAATTAGTCTAAAGTAAGACCATACAAAATCACGCGGTATATATGTATATATATATATAGATAAGTGTAAATAATAATTAGGTGGCAGCGTACGAGTGCCTTCACTTGTAGTAACGACTCAGACTTAGCTGTAAAGGCTGTACAGGGTCAACAGTAAAGTGCGACGGTTATAGGGTTTTAGTCCGTAGGGTTCGATTCTGCATCATTAGATTATTTTTCGATTCCGTCTATATTAAAAATACGTAGGTAAGTACATTCTATTTTACCGTAGCATTTTCCGTTTTACTAAAATGTCATAACATCGTTAGTAGCACAGTTTCTCAGCTGGATATAATGAAGCGGATGTTGGAATAGAATGCACTTTGTAGAAAGTTGTTTGATAAGCGTAAATTAAATGTCTGCTCATTATCCGACATTTAGCAAAATCAGCAACTGTTTTAACCAGCAAGCATAGAGTATAAAATACCTAGTTGTACCAATTTAAATAATAATTATAGTAAGGATCTACTAAAATATCAATACTTTATATAGTATAGTATCATCACGACCGTTTCCCTTTCGGGGTGGTCAGAAACGACTCTAATAAATAAGCGGATTCACATTTAGCCAACTTTACTTAGGCCAATCATGACAAGTGGCAAGCTCGTCGATGTCTCCAGCGTACCAAACTCGAAAAATATCACAAATATATTAAATATTAATTAAATGTATTTATATACATTAATTGTGTCCCGACCAGGAATCGAACCCGGTACCTCCGAGTCTAAATCCACGGACTTACCGCTAGACCACGGAGGTAGTTCACCATTACTTTATTTTAATCTAAATTCTTCTGGGGTTAGAAACTAAAGCTCATTTCAAAGCTTTACATTGTAACAGTTCCACTTAAATTACATTTTTCATTTTAAAACTAGACAGAGATTCACATTCGCATAATAAAGAAGCCATGCAAATACGACTTGCGACGTCCTCGAGGGCCTCAAATCCTTTGAGGCTACGATATTACGTTTTCTAAAAGTTGTTAACAAATAAATAAAATAGTTTATTTATTTAGTGCATTCTTGTAAATTCAATTTTAGGAATTTCTTCCTTCTTGTACTTGATGGCGAGGACACACTTGGAAGAAAAAGTTTACCAAGTCATCTAAAACGATATCTAACCTAATATCAACCCGTCTCTTTCTATCTTTCCTAATTTACCATTTGGTAAAATGAGACAACATTATCTCAAGTTTGAGAGTCCAGGTACCTGTCCTAGTAATCTTAGTTTAGGTTATACATAGAAAATACATAATTAAAGCAATTAGGTACATTTATAATATTGTTTTCCTCGCCAACCCATTTGGACAGCATGGCGAATGTAGGCGAAATTCTCCAGATATATGTTCTGGAAGACATATCTCCAACAGTGGAAGATCTAAGACGCTGTGTTCTAGGGGCTGCAATGATGACGAATAATAATATTGTTATATACCTATTAGTCATCGCATAACTCAGTCCTTGCATTTCCCTTTCATCACACAAACTTTGTATCTGAATCTTTTGTCGCCATAGCATTATGTCTCTGATCCGACAACACAACAACCACAATAAGGCCTTTATATAATTTTATTTACTTATTGTATCGTGTTTATAAAATTGTGTAGTTTTTATATTTGTTTATTAGTGGATGTGTATTTGTTATATAGTATTTTTATGTACGAGGTATGTTCAAAAATATTTGCGAATATTGGTCAAAAAAGTGTTTATTTTTCATGAATATCTACATATTTTGTCCCCTTTAAAGTAATTACCCTTAGATATAATACACTTATGCCAGCGTTTTATCCACTTCTCAATGAAATTAAAAAAAAAAAAATGTCATCTTGGTCACTTCCTCCTTCGATGTAGTTTTAATGTTCAACAGATTCATTAATCCATTTCTTGGAATAGGCAATAATCGAAGACGAACCATAACACGTCCAATCAAAACAGCTGTCAAAAATTAACTAAACATTCATAATGGCCGACCTTATCAGTATAAGTAAAGAATATGAGTACCATCACAACGCAACAAAAAAAAACCATTTAAACGTAGCCCGCGAATATTCAAAATTCGCGATACTGTTTGAACAGACCTCATAGGTATACTCGTATTTATGTTTATTATAAGTATATTACATATTAAGATTAAGATGTAAGTTTTTATTTATTTTTCTATGCCCTTAAAGTTATCAGGTAGATAATGTCTATCGATACTTTATTAGTCCTTTGTACTATTGTGCAATAAAGTTATTAAATAAATAATACTAGCCAGCATACTTTTGTAATACTTTCTTTCAAATGCCTATTTTATCCTTTTGTCAATTCCGGCTATGCTGCTACCATTGGAAATCAAGTTTAACATAAACCTGTTAGGGAGTAAAGTATTAGAGTCCATTAGCTTGTGAACTCTACAAGTTAGGACAAACTGTAAATCAGATAATAATATTAGGTGCTCGTACGTGCTTTGTTAAAGCTCCTTAGTCATCAAAGCCGACGCCGTCTCGGTAGGAAGTTCCTCCTCTAGGCTAACTAGTGGAATCTCTGCGTTTAAATGAATTTAGTGCGGCGTAAACATTTTCGAGCTGGTCTTGATCACCCAAGAGATAAATTTCATAATTAAATGTTTCATGGTTGACTTCAGCTTTACTTAAAATAACTGAAGACATGAGAAATGGTATGGAGGATACTAAAGTCACAATACTTGTACTAATTGACTTTACGAATGCCTTCAACACACTAGATCCTGATTTACTAAGCGCTACATTGTCTCATCTGAGTATCACACCAAAAACTCTTACATGGTTCTCACAATATCTCCATGGCTGTCAGCAGCAGGTACGTGTTGATCGGGTGTCATCGAATTGGTGTGAGTTGAATGCGGGCGTCCCTCAAGGAGGTATTCTCTTCTCTTTGATATTCTCACATTTCATTGACGCCATCGCCTCTCTACTTCATTGTAATTATCATCTTTATGCAAACGATTTGCAGCTCTATGTGCAGTCAGATATTAACACGATAAAAAGTGTAATAGCTTGGCTTAAATCAAATCTCAGTAGCATACACACATGGTCGAAACGGTTTGGGGTCGTTGTCAATCCGAGTAAGTATCAAGCAACTGTATTTCTTACTTTCCCTCATTTCTATTGGGAGCTCACGGCTTTTAAGTAAAATAGACGTTAACAGTATTGACCCTGTTCAGTTTGAGAACGTCCCTATAGCGTATTCCGGCGAGGTGAATAATCTGGGTGTATATCTAGATTCTAATCTGAGTTGGACTACGCATATTACCAAAACTAGTAGTAAAGTTTTTGCTTCCCTGCACTCTCTAAATAAGCTTTAAAAATTTCTGCCGCTAAAAGCTAGAATAACCCTAGTTCAAAGTCTTCTTCTTCCTCTTTTCGACTATGGTGATGTTTGCAGCATTGATCTGTCAGAGATGTTGCTTAACAAAATGGACCGGTTATTTAACGCGTGTATCCGGTTCATCTTCTGTTTACGTTAATACGCTCACATCTCTGGATATCGTGCTAAGTTGAAGTGGCTGCCAATTCGTTGTTGCACAAATTTAGGAGTTCCCTGTATCCTGTTTTCTGTTCTAAACGAGCCTGCGACACCGAAATACCTCAAGGATAAATTTGCCTATCTTTCTTCGTTTCACGATAAATCTCTTCGTTCTTCTTCTCGTTATTCTCACTTCTTTCTGTCCCCTTGCATCATTCTGGATTTGTTTCAAATTATTTTACAGTTGTTGCCACAAATTTATGAAACAATCTCCCTGTAAACATAAGGCAAGCGTCTACCAGATCTTCGTTCAAAAAACTTGTCTATCTACACTTTCTAAATAGCTCCCAACAATGTATATACATATGTATATTTTTGTGTGTGTATTAGTATTTAGTATATAGATATTACAGTATATATAAAAGTATATTATGTAAGTATATATATGTTGTTGAATTTATCGTACTCTTAATATTGCTTTCATTGCACCTATAAATATTCTAATTTGTCCCCAAGGTTTGGCTGTCAGAAAATGTCTACGGGCATTAAGTCCGCCTTTGTACTTTGTGCAATAAAGTTTTTAAATAAATAAATAAATATTATTGTCAATTGATGGTTTTCTAAAATAATAAAAAAAAAACTTTTCTTATAATTAATCTGTCTGCTGACGGACGTGGTTAAGACCGTAGATTTAGACATGGAGGTACCAGGTTCAATGTCTGGTTGAGAACACATAAATTAAATTATTTGTGACATTTCTCGAGTCTGGTACGCTAGAGACATCGACGAGCTTGCCACTTGTCACGATGTCCTATCTATTTAGTTGGCTCAACGTGCCATCCCTTAATTTAAATTTGGTGAATGCAGTGAAAATTCACAAAATTATTATGTCCAGGATTAGTTTACATATTTCAGGACGAAGTCACAAAGTGCTGTCTTGTTTGTATAATGAGGCAGGTCATTTATAAAAATTATATTATCAGGTGAGTATTTAAAAAAAAAACTTGAAGTATATTCTATATGTGACGACGCCGAGAGGGACGGTGGGGGGCCACCAGATGGGATGAGGGTTGTAAAAGACCGCGCGCAGTGATAAGCCTTGAGGGAGGCTTACATGCAGCAGTGGAGAGACACGGGCAACTTATAATGATAAAATTCTATGTAAGTATGATTTTATTTGTATAACTACAAAAAGTCTTACAAATTTAAATAGTTTATTTTACACTTATTTTAGTCTAAACCAGATCAACCAATATTTTATTATTGTATTATTTTATTTATTTGTAAACTATGTACACATTTATTTTAAGGAACAATATAAATTACTTATAATAAAAATACAACTAAAATAAAATAATTTTTAATATATTTTCTTTTATACGTACATAGGGGTTTTAATACGAGTATTAATTTTAAGGCAATATTATTAAATGACAATTTATAAGACAAATTATATGTAGGCAGTATAATTTTATTGCACAATCTTGTCACAAACTCAAATATCTGTATCAAATATTGCAGCTAATGGAATAACATCTATCTAGATGCCACTCGATCCCGTACACTGACGTTACTTGTTCATCAACCGTGAGTAAACAGTTATTTTTGTAGTAATTTGCTTCTTCTCATAGCCCACGCGGGCCAGAATTTAAATATGTTTTGTATCTTTTATTTTATAACAATGCTATAGGAACATATCAAAAACCTATTTTCCTTAGCTTGCTAAAACATCTAAGCTTTTTTTTTGAACGTTCACTTTTTGGGCAACTTCACCTTACACATCGCTATTTCATAAGTATTTAATGTGTGTTTGTCTGACATTTTATTATGTAAATAATATTAAGCTATTAAAAACACTCGGGTACTGCCGCGGTAAAGCTATTGCATAGCATTTTTTATCAACTTATGCAATTATAACTATTTATTTATTTTATTTATGCAGTATTATTTTTTTCTTTGGATTTAATTAAAGTTTTATTTTACTCGTGGACGCGGCCAAAAACCCACGCTGTCTCACCTAGCATTGTGTCTAAAAGAGATAGAATCAGTTATGAGCAGTTAGCACCTAGTCTACACGCATACGTCTAGTCGCACGCACACAAACACCGTGCCGAAGTCTGCCGAAGTCTGCCGAACTGAAACGACGTCAGACGATGCACGGCTTTCAACGCCGCACCGCTGCCTGTGCCGGTCGGAGTGGGTGGTGTTAGGTTTATTTTCGTTACGAAATTTCTTGATTCGGTCTCTGCGCTCAAAGCCCGCGATAAAAGCTATGCAATAGCTTAAAAAAGATTTTAATGTGTGTAATATATATTTTTTTTTGTTGATGATGATGTTGATAAATTGACAATACCCTAGTTTAGACATTGTAAATATAAACGGTTTTTTTTGCAATCAGAAGCAGAAGCTTATTTGTTTTTAATTACCCCCTAAACGGATTAAAATTGGAGTTTTCCAGAACAAGAATATGTTAAAAGTGGAAATGTCTACTGAGTCACGTTCATTTTCCCAAATGGTATTAAATATTGTATTGAACTTAATTCCTTTCTGGTGTGTTACATATACAAAGACTTGCTCAGTAAACACTATGAGAATATAAATATAATTATAATTTTGTAACTCAGTCAAACATTCGTGTCTAGATAAAGTAATGATATAGGGGTCAAAATATGAAATTTTAATAAATTAAATTCATTCAAATGAATAAAATAAAATTACAAATAACTTACCTAATAAAAAAACACAATTAAATTGAAAATAAAACGAAATTATTTCATTATTTTTTATACTATCTCGCCCATCTGAAGGTAAGTGGCGCGTGAAGTCTATGAATGTTACCAACTGGAATCAGACACTCATGACTGACATCAATCCCTAACACTATGCCGGCTTGACTGGGCATAACGGATTGCCGTTATGCCGAGCCTGATCCCGAAACGTGTGAAAATAATTTACTGAGTTTATCGGCACGAACGGTGGATACTTCCCTGCCCCAGCAGTCTGGGCACATTATCACCATCAGTCCGCCTACCACCTATTTGTTGTCGTTGAAAGTATGTGCCATTTGCAATAATGTATTTTTTTTGTTTTCAAGGAGAACTAATATAGTAAGGTTGCCATGGTGATATTTTTACGAAACATGACTTACTAACCTGCTGTAAATAACTGACAATAGGCATAGTGCAAAGAATACTTGCAGTATTGCCACGCTGAATGGAAATGCTGATCCTTTAGCCAAAATATTGCTCTATCTCCGATGGTAAAGAAGTAGAAAAAAAAGCTCGTTGAATAATAAGTCTTTCTATTTATAGTAGAAACAATAGCACTCAGTTTGAAGACCTTCATCTAGTTATTAAACATGACAACGATACAGTAGACTTTTAATACAATAGACTTCAAAACACCACGGCCTGTGAGCACGCCGACAGATCAAAAGAAAAGTTGGAAACGATGTAATCAGGCAAGAACTTGATGCAACACCTGAATTTCAAACACAATTTAGCATTTTGTATAAAAAAGGCAACTATTGCACTTCATCTTATATTTCTTATCTCTTTGGATTAATTACCTATTTTTAAATTGTGAAAATTATCACCCTTAGTCGTTGTTATTCATTAAAAATCCTAATATACCTTTATTGAGCTCAGTAGTTAAAACATTCAATAAGGCTATTGGTATTTTGGATTACTTTTGTGTTATTCATAAACTTCCAATTAGGGTTCCATAACTATTTGACGTTTATAAGCTGAATTAGTGATGTGTTGACTGAAATAAATAATTCATTGTCATGAAAGTTGAATTGTCTTTTTTTAAACAAATACTATTTTAAAGAAAAAAGTAAAGTGAGATGTCAACAAATTATTAAGAAGTACATCAACTTGTTAAATTATATGTATATCAGGAAAGCAAGAAGCGGATTCACACGTAGCCTACTTTACTTCAGGCAAATCATGAGAAGTGATAAGATCGCCGATATCTCTAGCGTACCAAACACGAGAAATACGAGTATCACAAATAAATTAAATGTTAAATTATTTTTATTTATTTAAATAAATAAACATTATTGAGACACAATCGGATCGAACAAGGAATCGAACCCGGTACATCCAAGCGGAGGCATTTTTCAGTTTTCGATATATATAAGCTTAAAAGTCTAATGAAAATTGATCGACTCTTGACTTGTAAGACTTTTATCCACGCCGCCGGCCGTGGACACTATCGTTATTGTTATTAATGTTTATTATAGAATTTTATGATGCAACAGTAAAAAAATAACAGTAACAAAATATAGGACCTGTGACGTTATTCGCTATTAAAGGCTTATTATAGGTTTATAAATAACATTTTAAGGTGTTTTCCTATTGTACTATTATAGGTGAGTTTTTTTTATACTACTTCAACATGTGACCTAGCGCCCACCAGATGGTAAGTGGCGGACGAGATCCTTAAATCTTGGCAACTGAAATCTAACATTCATTACTGACATCAATTGCTAACACTATGCCGGCTAAACAGGGCATGACGGCAATTCGAGAATGATCCCGAAACGTGTGGGTACACTTTATTGGGTTTATAGGCACGAGCGGTAGATACTTCCCCGCCCCGGACTAGGCAAATCACCATCATCGTCCGCTTCCTGCCTATTTGTTGTTCTCGTTAAAAGTATGTGCCATTTGCAATGATGTCAAATGCCAATTTTTACTTTCAAGGAGAAGCTATATTGTAAGATTGCCATGGTGATATTTATATAAAAATAACACCGCTTGAAATTAGACTTACCTATTTTAATAATAAGACCGATAAACACGGCTAATGTTCAGAAGTATAATAAATGAACCATACGAAAGGTATCGAAGCGTTATAATTCTTCTAGAACAGAAAGTAAATACGAAATGTTTCAGGATGAATGATTGCATGAGCGTTCGTGGATAAATTTTAAATCTGCTCACTTTAGTATTTTCCAGGAGAACTGCACCAACTGAAATATATCAAGCGGCAAGTTTTCTTCCTACATACCTTTCAACGAACCTATTATCGACTCTCTCAAATAAGAAATTAAAATATACAAATATATATATATATTAATTGGTTGTTTGTCTCAATTAACAAAGTTGCAATAATTATCTTACGTATAAAATGAAAATGTTTATTGTATTCATCCTTTCAATAATCTGTGTTTATTGGCAAAGATAATTGTAAATAAATAATAATATATTTTATTATTATTTATATTTTTTCCATTTAAATGTATTTATTCGAAAGAATTTTTACAAAATATATTATTATTATTATATATATTAATTACAAACTACCTAAATAAAAATAATCAAATTATATAACTATATACAAACATAATAAAACAAAACTATAAATAAAAAATGTCCTCAAGAGATGACCTATCAGAGATAGTCCCATGAAGACTGGCAACATTTCTCCACTGTATAGCGAGGCTAATACGTTAGCAGAAATAATTGTCAGAATTCCTATCTCCAGATTTTTCCGTCAGCCGTTTTGACAACGTTTGGCTGAGGGTCCCCATGGTCCCATCGTCTTGACCCCATCTCGTAACCTGTACCGAGGTAGGTGTATTTTTAATTTTGCGTTTTTAAATAGATAATTAGTACAATATCAGTACTAATAACGTCAAAGTATGCGAAAAAACTACATTTTATATTAAAAGATATACGCCAACAATAGCACCGGTGACGGCTTGTCTAACTAAATATGTTCAAAGGTGAATCTTTCAAGTATGCGGAATAGCTGCTTCCTGAACTACGTGCAAATCTAAAATGCTGAAAAGTGTCTCGGAGCTGAGTTTGATAAAAACTTATAAGACAGATTTTTTAAATAAAAAACGCTTTTCTACAAATTTTGAAAATAATATTCGAATTCTCACACATTCTAAGATGTTTACTCAACGACTCCTCCACTTAACATTTCCTTCCAGCTGTAACGAAAACTAAGTCTCTGTAATTGAGACAATTAAAATTTTAAATTACGTCTAATTGCAGCCTATGCTGACCTGAGTGCCTGTTTGTCGCAGCAGCTCACTCATTTATTTTTTATATATTTATCTTGTCTATTTTTTGTTTATTTGTTGGTAATTTTATATATTTTTTTATGTCTTTTATTATTGTATTAGCTGTTGTGTGCAAATAAATATTTTCTTTCTTAATTTACCCGCTTACGGCTAACCTTCAAAATAAAAATGTCGGTTCGGCACTATTCTTAAATTTAATCGTAACTATTACAGAAACTTCATTTTCGTTTGACAGTTGGAAGGTGGAAACGTCGTAGAATACAGGTTTAAATTTTACGGGTTTTGTTTATTTAGTTTAAATTTGAGGTTTGTTATTACTTAACAAAATTTAATTTTAATTAAACTCTATCCTAATTTGACGTCTGATGTAACATGTCAAAAACGATATCTTGTAAGCAAAACCAAAAACTAGAGTTTAGGCCATAGAGTAATGATTAGTTTCTCTATTAGGACTTTTTTTATTAGTACATATATAATATTTTATTATTCATAAAAACAAAAAAAAATGTCACTTCCTATACGAGTATATGGTTTCTTAGGAAAAGTATAGTTTCTAATATAGTTTTCGCGCCATTTTGCGTGGACATGTCAGGTGCAAGTTTTTTTTTTGTAAATTAAATTGCTGTGGATATTATTGGTCAAAAGTGGTGTTGTTTTATTTAATAATGTGCTACAATGTGAATAATTATGGAAAACGATAAAATGGACTTTAAATATGGAGCACAAGTTGCTGTTTATTTTTTGCGGTTCTCCCGCGCTGTCAACTCCCATATTTTACCCGACGTGTTTGAGCAATGGTGCCGAGAGTTACTCCAAGAAAAGCATCAAATTATGCAGCATCTGGAATTTGATGATGACCTTATTAACTCGTAAAAAAGAAAGATATATTACGTCAGACTTGGCTGTATGGGCTAGACCCTTTGCCTTCCCTATCACCTCAATCATCATCCATCAGGAGAAGAGAACAAAAAAAAAGTAGCATGTTTCTAACAATAAAATAACATAGGTATTAGTCTAGAGTAAGTGCATACATAGTCACCCCGTATATAACAGGCATCCATTTTAATGAAGTCGATAATAGGTGCCGTTACTCTATTATTTGATTTTCTAAAGCTACGTTATTGAAGCGAGAAATCTTTACACAATTTTGAACACTTTAAACATTTTCACTTGAAATTTTTAAATAAGATTCTAGACGGCTGGGCATTGAAGTTCCTTGTTACGCTCACTGCATCCCAAAAGCACGTGCCGTTCTAGCAAGACTTACTTCGAGTACAATTGGATAACGTAGTTAAAAAATCAGCCTCACTAACGAAATAGCTGGGCGTCAAATGTGAAAATTAAGTAGAAAAAATATGTCTTGAATTAAGTGTACCATTATAAAATCTTTCGCTATATAATTCTGTACGTAATTTTTATTTGCTTTGCTATAATCCAGTAACTTTTTTCGAAGAAGGTCCAAAGAATTAAAGCATATACCGCGTAAACATTTTGGCTATTCCATACAAATTGGCTATTATTAAATTAACAATTTGTATGGAGAAGTCAAAAAAAAAAAATTTTCGACATATGGTTGCTTAGAAAAAGTTTGTTAGTTTTTATCAATAGAATAATATTAGTTTAGAGTAATTACATAAATAATATATAAATAAAAGATAAACCCATACGTTTCGGGATCAGGCCCGAATTGCCGTCATGCCCAGTCAAGCCGACATACTCGTAGTTAGTTAGGTTATTTAGTTAGGGACTGATGTCAGTCATGATTGTCTGATTCCAGTTGCTACCACTGCCACCGTGTCACTTATCATCGGTTTGTGGGCGGAAGGTCACATGTCGAGCTAGTATATGAAAAAATAATAGTATGAATAATAATAATAATAACGTTTATTGAGCTTTCTTATTGGTACCTATATACACAGTTGAGTAAACAATATATAAAATATTCCCGAATTCACATACATTTTTGATTGAATGCAAACCACAAGGATAGGCAATTTTAAGATGGTCCCTGACTCCTAACCAAGATAACTTGTGTCCTAGGATGTCAGTCAGTTCCATATTGACTTATAGCCTCAGATAGCCAGCTCTAAAGGTATCATAAAATAAACAACGTGAATAAATAAATAAAATAAATAAGCATGTAACCTTAAAACTATATCAGTTTGGCAAGTAATTTTAATAATTGGCGCATTTCATAAGGACTCGAAGGTTTAAAACTTACTACATTATTTCTAAGATTGAGCAAAAAAAAAAATTTCACAACAATTATTTGGAACAATTTCTTTTAACTTACTAAAAATAAATCTAGACTACCAAAAGTGTGCCCTAATATCGTAACTAAAACATTCTGTTTTGATTTTAGACCCATCTTAATTTGATAAAAATACTAGGTTTGGTTGTTACTAGACTTTGGATAGTTGGTTCTGGTTTCCGAAAAAAAGCACAAGTAAATGCTTTTCGTGATCTGTTTTTTAAAAGTTCACTTTATTGGATTGCCTTTTAGTTAGTTTAAGAGCTTTTAAGTTGAATATAAATGGGATTACTATTGGTGCTTTTAAAGCCTGGACACACCAGATGCTTACATTGTAAGTGTGTTTATTTATTACCTGCGTTAGTTTAACTACGTTCTAACAAAAATATAAAGTTACAAAGTACGAAAATATAAAGGGTCAATTACTTTTAAGTTATAGTAAATGGATTCCATTAACTTCTATTGTACGGAAATTTATGATTCGTTTCGTATTCGGCTTTATTACTGATCGTGGTACTGAAGCAAACTTTACTTATTTAGAAACAGAGGATCAAGCGGATCAAATATAGGAAAAAGGACTCCGCTTGAATGCCAGAAAAACCAAGGTACTAGTGATTGAAAGAAAAAGATGACAACTGTGACAATAAAAATTGATGATGAAACGCTAGAACATGTAAATGAAATTATATATCTTGGCAGTATTTTCACTGCGGATGAGAAGTAAGTACTATAGGGATGTTGAAAGAATAGTGAATGCAGGAAATAGTGTTAACGGTGCCCTGAGGTCACTGATCTGCATTCGAAATGCCAGTGACAAAGCTCGGCTCGCCATACACAAAGCCATGTTGGTACCAAGCGAGATGTCGATATGTCAAAATACGCATGAAAGTACGTAATTCAGCAGAATTGAGATTGTTGCGTCGGATATGCGGCGTCACCTTGGAGGATCGTCGTAACGTCGGAATACGAAATAGGGTAGGTATAAAAAAAGCATAGGGACAAAAACAAGGAAAGGCATGCTACGTTTAGGCATGTTGAAAGCATGAGCGAAGAAAGGTTGACGAACCGGATATATGCGAACGTTGTGGGTAAAAGTGGTCCTGGCTCACATATCACGATCAAATAAATAAAACAATGGCTGAAGGTGCGTTAAAAAGCGTTCGTAACAAAAGGGCGTGTATGAAGAGGTTGATGAATGTTGACGGAGCGAAAAAGGCGCTCAATGGTCTCTGCCTAACCCGCAAGGGATCAGGCGTGAAGATATGTTTGTATTTATGTACGGCGGTGGCCTAGTTGGTAAAACTTAGTTCGAACGCTGGCACGTTCCGATAAAAATACGCGACTATAGTAAGTTACTGTATGTAAATTTATTATAGGTAAAATAATAATAATAATACTACATTTGTCATTTTACAAATATTTTAAAAATAAAGGTCATCCCGTCTAGCAGCTTTGGCCAAATTAATAATAATCTTTCTCCTAGAAATAAAAACAGTTTTAGGACTAGGACGTGTTCTTGAATATAAGCTTTAATGATTATCATTATCATCAGTCGCATCAGTCAACTCCAAACAGCCACCTTTTTCAGGTCATTGGTCCATCTCATGTTACGTCGTTCCACTCTGCGACGTGTTTTCGGACGATAAAGGAGGACAATGCCAGTTTCAATATGGAGCAATATCCAAAAATTTAATGCCCATAGATAGCATGTATATCGTCGTGTAGACCTATAGGTATATATATATTGTCACATTTAAGCTTTGAAAAAAGGCATGATATTTTTTAAACTAATATGACCTATAAATTATTAGACATTTAATATTTAGCCTAATTTTAGTGTAGGTAATATATAAGACAATTCGCCCTTACAGCTTCTATCCACATTAGAATTAAGTTTATTATTCTCAGGCTCAACAGCCAACTATTATATATTATATTATCAGCCATTTTTATTTTATATTGATTTAATATTAATGGGTATCAAATAAGAAAAATGTTTTACGAATCCACGTGTGCCTATAGAATCCCAAGGATAATAAATAGACAATAAAATTTTCAGCTTTGAACTTATGAAAGATTTTAAATTTTGTTGGTATCTATTAATGCAGTTTTAGGACTAATATTAACTTAAAAAGAAAACATGCAGTTACTTTTAAAATATATTTTTTTTCCGGCTTTTAATTATATGATACTATTTCCATAAATTCTAATTATTATTACAGGATTTTTATACCTGAGAAATTACTGAGCGTGCTGTGTAGTTTTTAATCACCCACGGACAGATGTGATTTTCGATTGTTGAGCCAGAATGTATAATAACTAGATTGAAAACTGTTAACTAGGCCATTAAAAGAAAAACTCATTTCAAATGCCACACTATCTTTTCTGCTTTGTTCTGTTGTACAAGTTTTATGGCGCATGAGTATAACTGGCACACCGCAGGTGTTAAGTTTATTTTTAAATTTATTTTTAGAAAATGAATTATTTCCCAGTTGACTCTTTTAATTTATAGAATAGGACTAGCCATAATCAACGCTAGCCTATTGGAAGGTTAGTTTTTGCAATTGTTATTATAAAACTATACTTACTGCAAGACGCATTTGAAATCATATCTGTCAAATCGTCTGTGAAATACAAAATAGTCTGCTCCATTAGCTTCGAGAAATCGAGACGACCGTAATTGAATATAACACAGATACATCAAAGTCGATACATCTCTCTACGCGGCGAACGAGTGCCTTCACTCCGTAGCCACGACTCAGACTTAGCTGTAAAGGCACACAGGGCCAACAGTGAGATAGAGACGGTTTATAGGATTTTAGCCCGTAGGCGCCCTGGGGATTCACTAGGAAGCTTGACGGATGAGTCGGGCATGCGACCCCACCCGCGTTGGCCCTTCAGACAGGGGGCGTATCATTGATGATTTATAAAAAAAAAACCAGTGCGTCCTCCCGGTAATGTCGTACGGAGCAGAGACGTGGACACTAACAGTGGGTCTGGTCCATAAATTCAAGGTCGCTCAGCGAGCCATGGAGAGAGCTATGCTTGGTGTATCTCTGGTGGATAGAATTCGAAACGTTGATATTCGTCAGAGAACGAAAGTTACAGACATAGCTTTTAAAATTAGCAAGCTGAAGTGGCAATGGGCCGGACACATCTGCCGCAGAACCGACGATCGATGGGGCAAACGGGTTCTAGAGTGGAGACCACGTACGGGAAGACGCAGAGTGGGACGACCCCCCGCCAGATGGACAGATGACCTAAAGAAGGTCGCTGGTGGGGGTTGGATGAGGGTAGCGAAAGATCGCGTTAAGTGGCGAGCCTTAGGGGAGGCCTACATCCAGCAGTGGAGAGATACAGGCTGATGATGATGATGATGATGTTTGAGATCCTCTGGTGACTTGTTATACATACGAATGCACATAACGTAAGAGTTATTGAAAACTCTGACAGTAAATAGGAATCTACTATTTGTGATATTACTCGAGTTTGGTACGATGGAGACATCGACGAGCTTGCCACTTGTCATGATTGGCCTATAGTAAAGTTGGCTAAACGTGAATCCGCTTATTTATAAGCGTGGTTTCTGACCCCGAAAGGGAAACGGTCGTGATGATACTTTACTTTACTATTTGTACAATTAAACGGCTTCGGTCATAGAAACAGAATAGGACGGGGCCATAGTAAACCAGACAGTGTCTTATGACAAGCCTCCAGGCTAGGTCTTCGTATTTCAACTAATAGACACTAGTGTAAGCTCTAATATTAGTATAGACTCCGACTTACATGTAACGATCGACATTTAATACAAATGTCGGACGTATAGTGTGTGACCACTTCAAGCCGGCATAGTGTTAGGGACTGATGTCGGACATAAGGGTCTGATTCCAGTTGCTAACATTCATGGACCCTGCGCGCCACTTACCATCAGGTGGGCACAGGGTCACATGTCGTGCTAGTATTAAAAAAAAAAAATTAAAAAAAAGCTCTAATATTTTTTTAAATATTGGATTTTTATTGTCTACTCCGGTGACAGCAGAGCTGTTTCTATCCTCGATCAGAGAATCAGCAAAGCGATTCAGTGAGAAAATAAGGCAAGCGTTATTGTCTCAATATTTATTTATTTATTTTTATTTATTTAAATCTTTATTGCATAGAGTACGAAGGTGGACTTAATGCTAGGCATTCTATGACAGTCAAACCTACGGGACAACAAGATCAATTAAACAATGAAAGGTAGGTGCAATTACATGCTTAATTAGACAATATAATGACATATATAAATTAATACATACTTAGAGACCTAAATAAATAATATTAACATATCTACATACTAATACTACATGCAAATACATACATATAAACTACACATATAAACAATAATAATATACATACATATAAAATAAAATGTAATACTATCTATAACCATATCAAATACAAGTATAATTATCAGCAACGCCAGAAATAAACTAAGTTTATCATGACAATATCGCGCGGATATAACTAAGGAAATAACTAAGCTGGTCTCGCAATGGCGGGACACAAATTTAGGGCACATCGCAATCTTCTTTATATATTAAATAAAAATAAAAATCTCAGGCTTCACTGCTGTTCGGGAAATCAGTACGGATAAATATTTTTTAATGATTCGCTAGTGAAGTGCAGAAAATATGATTATCTTCTTATAGCCTATAAATTGACTGAAATAACCAATGTGACAAGCTAACTACCAATCACGTGGAGTCTTTAAAAATATTGTTTTTTTTTTGGAACTGGCAAAAACTAGTAGCTTAGCTAACAATGAAAAAAAATAGCCGGTACTGAATAAGGAAACATCCTACGCCAAACTTATAATACTCATAATACGAGAAGGTAGTAAAAAAGATACCTATACTATAGAAGTAAAAGATTTAATATTATTATCAATAGTTGCTTCTTATTCAAACCACATCGTTTTAAGACAGTCTGTAGTTTAAGGCGAGAATATTCAAATAATGCTTACATTATTTAAGACGTTAGTAAAGTAGAGATTTAACGGACGGATTAATCAGTTATTGTAAAATATTATTTGTTATTTACATTAAATGCTTCTGTGGTGTAGCGGTTTAATCCGTAGATTTTGGCGCTAAGGTACCGAATTCGATTCCTGGTCGGGACGCAATATGATATTTAATTTATTTGATATTTTTCGGGGTTGGTATGCTAGAGACATCGACGAATTTGCCGCTCTTAAAAAATCGTTGTGTCTGACCATTCCGTAAGGGATACGGTCGTGATAATAATTATTTACAACAGCGACAATAACTTAAAATTCTCTCTTTCTAAAATTTGCCAAAAATAATAATAATAATTAATAACATGTTATTCATACTCGTAGGTATGTATATATGTACATACAAGTACCTATAACGTTTTATATTTTTTTTACTCTAAAAATAATGGATATTTCATGTACATTTTTAAAAATAGTCTGTTAACCGTTAAATTTTAAGTTTTACGCCGATAAGATTAGTATTTACGAATACGGTATCGTTAAACTAACTAATGTAATTTCTATACGATACTACGAGATGCTGGAAGTGAGTAAAAATCACAACTTCTTTATCAATAAAGGAATACGGATAAATTATTTGTTCGGACGCTTAAGGTCATAGCTCATTAGAGCCACCCGGCACCCGACCAGCAACGCATCATCATTCGACGTCTACTCGTTATTGTATTGACAGATGGTTCACAGGTGGATAATGCAGCGTCCACACAAGTGAATCAGGGAACCTCTTTGGGTTAGACCCGGAGTCTACGTGTCTAAATATTGCATATAGTGTGTAATAAGTGTTTAACTTGATATAACCGTTCGGCGAGCGTTTGTTTAATTGTTTTTTTCCTTGATTTGGAATTTATTGGACAAGCGAAACTGCTTTTCAGCTAACATCAGTCAGAGGGGAGATTGTAAAGATTAATTATAAAATTAGTAGTTAAGAACTTTAACTTCCCTTAATACGCACGTGTCGATTATATAATGATGCCACTAAGGACTGCTCCGACCTTGATATCTTT
This sequence comes from Tinea semifulvella, assembly GCA_910589645.1. Taxonomy (NCBI): domain Eukaryota; kingdom Metazoa; phylum Arthropoda; class Insecta; order Lepidoptera; family Tineidae; genus Tinea; species Tinea semifulvella. Next base: position 23,365,939 of record OU342584.1, read on the forward strand.
AACCCTAATCGACATAAATTCAGAAAGCAAATTTTAAGTGTTTTCAGTTTAAATGAAATATAGTGTTTAAGTGATTTATATCTCATTAATATTAATACTTTGTTTTTTTTTTATTATATTTAAATTATTTTTATCATTTTAATTTTATTTCTGTAAATACATTTTTATATAATATCTTAGTTTTAAGTACTTTTAAATTGTAGTTTTAATTATTGCATGCACTAAAATAATTATCTGATGGAAATGTCATATGTATATGTTTAGGATCACATTCAGAATGTCGCCTGAGAACTTTCTTCCTTGTATCATGTTTTAATGTGCATCTGTTGTATACATTGAATAAATAAATAATTAAATAAACCTTTGCAACAATCTAATCAAGCAAAAGTGCTGCAAAAGCTCATTGACCAATAAAAAAAATGTTTAAACAATCCAGCCCTACTATAGCAATAGCGATGTTTTATTTTATTATAACATTAACAAAAATAGCAATGCTTCAAAAAATTCCGGGTCTGCTCTTTTTCAAAGGCCTAGGAGCACTTCGCCTAAGCATTGTCCTACGTAAACCAATCGCAAACAGCGCGCGGTCCACTAAAACCAGCGCGCTAGCAAAGCGCAGTCAACGCAAGTATAGCATGCAAGCAGCAAATTATTTGATGGCGATCTGGTGACGCTACGGAGTTCTTGTAGTGAATCATATTTAAATATATTATAATAAATATTATATATATAATATTATTTAAGTTCAAAAAGAATACTAACTGCAAGAGTGCTGGCGAGGCGGTGCAGGTCGGGTTGGGTGGGTCTAATGAGCTATATGATTTAGTCGTTTTCTAAGAGTCGCCTAGCGGGCGCTGAGTTCATATTAAAAACCTTAGTATACGAGTATATTTGTCAGTGTACTTATAAATACCTATATTTTAAAAGAAATAATAGGTTATGAATAAATTCAATTCGCTTGCATTCAATTAATAATAATATTCATTATTCAAATTTATTATCCAACGTAGATTTTTTTTTCACAACGCACTTTTTTATTTATTTCCTTTATATCAGAAGAAGCTGCCCTTAATACCTATCCGTCTTTAAATACACACAAGAGCATGCTGAACGAGCTTATACTCGTACATGCCTAATGTATTCAGCTCGAAACTTTGTCTTTGTGGTAATGCCGACGTTCGTAGTCTATGATCGATCGAAATCAGAGTAGTTAGTAAGTAACTTTGTGTGCATCATTTGCACGGCTGTAAACTTGCATATAAATCATTTTGGACGTTCCATTCCAAACTACACTACGCAACAATGAAAACGTGTTCAAAATTTACGTTGGTTATTGTACTGTACGTATTTATACGAGTATGTAGGTACTCGTACTACATGTATTGTATATTTAGATGAGTTTGGGATATAACGATTCAGCAATATCTGTCTATAATAGTCCTCTACTTCTGTAGATGGGCCTATACTCCCCGCGCACTGGCCAGACGGGTTGGCGAGGATCTGATGTCAATTTGAATGATAATTTATTAACGATTTAAGAAAATGGTCTTAGTGAAACCGGGACCGACGCCTACGGCATAACATGCTCCTGGAGGCACGGAAACGATCAGGTTGTAAATCTATGCAAATGCACAAGAAAAGTGTATTATCTCATATACACATACCCGTGATCGATCCGCGAACTTTGCCTACCGAGCTACCCGGTCCACCCTCGCTCGTCTATTGTCCCAAAATTCGACAATAAGAAAATATGTTTAAAAATCTATTTTGTAATCTCATACATTTTATTTAATTAAATAAAGTTGAAAGTTGGTGCAAGAGGAGTTCCAGCAAAATCTTTGCATCACTTACTGAAAGAATTGGGCCTAAGCAGGTCTGCCGTCAATACATTTATGGAACGAGCTTCCAAGACGGCATTAACGGAATCATACAGTATTTGGTTGGGTAGGGAGAGAAGTAGAATGGTGGATGGTGAGCGTATTATCGCGCAATAGAAAAAAAGGAGGCCTCCTTTTCTTAAACCAGCCAATTGTCGGTCGCAAACCCGAGACACCATTCTTCTCATCTCTTACCCACACACGATGGACCCGGCACCCGCACGGTGAATCCATGGAATGCTTAGAAATTTGTCTTCTTGTGTGATGAGTAAAATTGATACACGAATAAATACATTTATTAGTGATCTGTTATCGTAGCTTTCGAGTGTGCTGGATCATGCAATATTCGCTAATGTGTGGTCAGATTAATTAATGAATCTAACTTTTTCATCCATCTACGAGTACATGTCGTACGAGCATTATTCAATTAGGATTAAGCTTGTTTAAATCGGATTTAACTTGAGAGCGTGGCGCTGCTAAGTAGCTACCTGCTAGCTGTGGCTTAACAGGAAAGTATAGGGAAAATTGAATACTTAGTACGTAAATGCTTGTTAGTGGTAAGTGCAAGATAAGTAGTTGCCGGTTTAGCATTTTAGGAAATTGCTTTTCGCTAATACAATTAATTGCAATTAGACATGCTATCAGTAAGCTTGCTGGTTTTATACAAAGATTTAGACATAGATGGCTTTATACCTTAATTTAGGTACCGGTTTCATTATCTAGTTAGTAAAAAGAATTAGTTATTTAAAACCATCGATATATACTCGTAGATAGGCCCAAACTCATAAAAGCGTTCCCACAAAACTAATCTAAATCACAAAAGTCTTTTGGTTGGATTGTATATAGTGTGATAATGATGATTAGTTTTGTGGGAACGTTTCTATATGATGACGAAAATAAATTCTGATTACTGACTATAAATTGAACACGGTACCTTCATGTGTAAACTCAGCTTGTATATATTTATAAGTATTTTTATCTAAATTATGAAATAGAGCCACAAGAGATACAATCATCAAGTTTAGGAGGCTTCGAAAGTGTAACACATACTTTAAGAAATAATTTATTTATTTCTCACGATAAGATTTGAGTTTGTAAGATGTAAAAAACTTTTTCGAAATTAATAAATACATTACTTATTCCTATATCATGTATTATACCAGTTACTTTGAAAGAATATAAATAGTATCACTTATTTATGTAGTTTACTGCCTCCGTGGTCTAGCGGTTAAGCCCGTGGATTAAGACTCGGAGGTACCGGGTTCGATTCCTGGTCGGGACATATATTTAATTTATTTGTAATATTTCTCGAGTTTGGTACGCTGGAGACATCGACGAGCTTGCCACTTGTCATGATTGGCATATAATAAAGTTGGCTAAATGTGAATCCGCTTATTTAAAAGCGTGATTTCTAACCACCCAGAAAGGGAAATGGTCGTGATGATGATGTAGTTTATATATGTATGTGTGTATGTATTCGTATGTAATTTTATTAATAAATATTTATTGTGATCAATAAATAATATTATATATACTTATAGTTTTTATATATTTAATTTTAATTGATATATTGCACCTACCTCACATAAATGTGTCACTCAGACGAGACTATGCGCTTATAAAATGTGTTTGGCGGATAATTAGAGGTCAAACGACAAACTCGAATGTGCTACAGCAAATAGGATTTCGAGTTCCGACGAGGTTTCAATATATGCAGCCGCTATTTAAGGAGCCGAAGACGCGCACAGTAGCACACGAGACTTCGCCGTTGCTAAAATCACTCGGCATTATAAATGGTTGTCACTAAAATTTCCCTTGTTTGACTTATTTTCTTGCACGGAGACTGAGTTTAAAAAGGTGGCAAAAACTTTTTTAGGATATAGTGAGGATTGATTAATTATTATTGTTACTGCTAATTATTTAGGTATTTTTGTATATTTATTGTATTAACCATATGTGAAGAACACTTACTAACGAATTGGCTTAGGCTGTTATGTTAGGTTTACGTGTTTGTAAATAAATAAATAAAATAAATAAATAAATAAATGTTCTCGTTGTCCGGAAGGTCTGACAGGTAGAAAATGTCAAGCGACATTATGTCACGCCTTTATATATTTATGTGCAATAAATTTTAAATAAATAAATAAAACAATATTTTTCATACCCAACAGCAGCATTAATGCATAGCATAAAATATGATTAATACGAGTATTACAACATTTATTGTGTATGCATTAATACTAAATAAACCATTATAGCTTGATAGTATTTTGTTGTTTAGCGTGGAAACCGTTTCAACGCTGTATGATAAAATACAGTCTTTTTACAGTGTGCGTGATTTTCTTGATTAAATTGTGACTATTGACTAAATTATAATGCATGGTTTGACATTATTATTATTAATCTTATTGACTGACTGATAAATGTTATTATTGTTTTACATTTTTGGTCATTTGTATTTATTCTTCTGTCTATAAATATGATATTCTAATTGTAACTACTGTGTAATATTGTATTATATTTAACAATGTGATGTGTGTACACCTTTGCAGGTAGGGTTTGGTAGTACTTATCGGTAGCAATCACAACTGCAAATTTGTCTACCCAAATTCTTTACACGAATTAATTATTCATTTCATAAAATTAAATGTATGAAGTCATAGTGACCTTTGAAATAAAATTACTTATAACCAAATAAACATTTAACGAGAAAATGCGGCGAGCGTTTAGTTTATTGTGTAGAATAGTTTTAATTTCATAGGTATTATTAGTTTAGTTATATTTATAGTCAGTTTTTAATCTATTTTATTTTAATTAATTATGGGAAAAAATTGAATAAGAAAGGGGTAGGTAATGAAACTAATTAAAAATATATATAAAAAAGAAAAAAATCCGATTTAAAACGTAAACAAAACTAACTCACCAGTTTAGTGTAATTTCTGTGGTATTATTTGGTGTTTGTGTAGATGATGTGTTCTCCCAAGGAGGTTTAGATTGCTTTTGAAAGCCTGCACCACCCCCAGCGAACATAAATCCAATAAAACTACACTAACCGAACGGAACGCTCGCCCACAATAATATTATTGCACTCTTGATAATCTCTGCACAGCAAACAAACTCATAGACACTGTTTTACTTGTACAATGTACATTAAATATAATTATCGTTTTGTGAGCCTTATTTATTATTGATGAATAAACCTATGCCCTGAAGTAATAGATTCGATCGTACTATACAATTTGAACAATTCTCACTTTAAAAGTATAAATAAGTACATAAAAAAATATATAATCCTCTAAATCTTTCTTTGTGCCATTGTTTTTTTAAACAATAACTGTTATTAAACTATAAACTCTATTGGATGCGACGCATTTTTAATAAGCGCGGTAAATATTCCGCGACACGATCCCAACGTGTCGACGCGACTTCTCCACTCTGACGGCTTGTCTGCGTATGCGGCGACGGCGACGGTCTGTTTTATTTTTGGTTTTTATTTTTGCCTAATGTCTAACAAAGCTCTTAATATTTATGAACAGTTAATTAAAAGTTGCGTGGAAATGTATTGAACGAAATTATGAGCGGTGATGTTTGAACCCCGACATGTACTAATGAGAAATATACAAATCGTCTGTGAACTGGCAAATAGACCTATCAAATATTTATAATATAAAAAATACAATAAAAAATAAGTCATAAACGTAATTTAAAAAAGTAGGTAGGTACGAGTTTTTTATATTTACTTTATAAAATAATTAGTTATGTTTGTCTGGAAAAGTTAGCAAATAACAGTTAGGACGAATTGGCAGTTCATAGACGTTATACTTGTATATTTAAATAAAAATTTATTTAGTACATTTGTCATTGTCAGATCATAGACGCTAAATGCAGAGGGCCTCTGAGCAAATATATAAACCTAACAATATATAAATTATAGTAGTACTGTATACTCGTTGATAGGAGTCTCACTCTCAGGAGGGAATAAGAAAGATGATATTCACGTCCAGGCGCGCAGGTACACGCGACAGTGGCTAGGTGTGACCAACGTGATCTGAGGCCTAGAATCGAGAACACAAAGCATGTTTGGTCAGCTAAACAGTGATAGATATAAAAAAAACGTTTTTGTGCATCGGAGAGCACGTTAAGCCGTCGGTTCTGGTTTCACAAATACTAACTTGTTGAGTCATCAAAAAAATCTCAAAACATAAAAGTGTTATAAAACCCGCTTATGGATCTCCAAATTCTCTAAAAATATTTTCTAGATGTTGATATTGTATAGATACTATGTGAAGTGTTTTCTATGTTAAGCCTAAGATGTCGAAAAACTTCTTCTAATAAAGTTTATGAATATCATAAAAGATTACTAAACTTAGTTGAACATTGATTAAGACTACAATAGCCAAAGTACAAAGCCTACTACTCTGTGGATGAAGCTCTAAAGGAAGACCAGATTTGTTAATTGACTTATATACCAGTATGACATAATAATAATAAATTTAATTTTTGACAACGCGTTTTTACAGCTGCTAAATATGACATACCTGTTTAATTAATTAATTTTACACATGTTAATGTTATAGACAATGTACTATGTTTTATTATACAAAAATAATAAGATATATATTTTATATTGTTTAGTATATATATATATATATATATATATAAATTGACATATAATAATAATTAGTATTATTTTTAATTTTAGTTCATAAGTGACAACGCCCATTTACAGCTGCTATAATTATATTTGACATTAAAATTATTGAATAATTATTATACATCATTATTTATTATTTGACATAAGACAATGTTTTTGATAAGTACAATGCCCCTTTACAGCTGCATCCAACCTTAGTTTATATAATCAATATAGTAGCAGACTGTTCCTTGCTTTCTCGTATCCGGCTATTTTTCTGTGTCATTGTATTAATTACATTGCATATAAAAAATGGTAAACTTTGACAAATCCAAGTGTTCCCAGAAACAAGGTTCCTACGGATAATTAATAAACAAAAACAAAATAAAAGTAGGTGCAATATGCAAAACATGTTTTTTTAATGGTAAAAAAGGAATTAATATAATTATATCAGAGTCAATTTCTCTAGGTATACTGCGTGGAATTTGTTAAAGAGCAAATATTTTATATTATAATCTAGAATAAAAAAGAAGAACCACGTATTTATTTATTTTAATTACTTAGTAATAAAATAGTAAGTTACGGCGCATAGAAGTTACCTTAAAAATATCGCCACACATAGAGACCCTAATCAAGTAGGTAGCGAGATGTCGACGATCACGCGAACGTTGCGTTACGTAATAGTTTCTCTCTCTATTTTGTCTTTCAGGTGTGATTGAGATCAATTAATAATATTTTGTTTATAGAACAATAATTTTTACTTTAAATAACAAATACTTTTTATTTAAAAAAGGGTTTCTACCCACAACACCTGAAGCCTAAAAAAAAAATTGCTGTTTTGACTACACGCGGTATATAAATTTTACGAGAATCTATGGTCAGATAAAATCATCGTGTATAATTTTCCATTCATATCCTTTATTTGGATGGGTGAACTTTTATTAATCTGAATCATTAATATTGCACAAAAAGCTTTTGATTTTGTATGGATTTGTTTGTTCGTATTTAAATGAACATTATTTATTTACTGTTAAAATTAATATTTTATGTTAAACCATAAATGTAATTTTGGAGTTATAATTAAACACAAATACTCGTGATTGCAATCAAAAAATAATTGTCGGACGTTCTGTATACAAAATAGGGACAAATAAAGGCTTTTATAGAAGGTAGAGCAAAACGGTTTTTTTATACCTATTGTAAATGAGTTTCAAAAGATAAAAATGAAGTTTCTTACTTTAGTTGGATCGGAGCGAGCAGCCATCTTAAGTAAAAGTAAAACAATTTATTCTTTTTAAATACTGCCTTCATACTTGACTTTATAAAAATAGTGTTCATAAAAAGTATAACAAAGAATGAAGTAAAAAAGATGTAAGAAGTATTAAAACTTTATGATTTATTATATTTAAATTTTCTTAAAGGCGCTATTCCATCGTTCCACATGGACAATTGACGGGAATGTTATTTCATAAAAGGATCTTAGCACGTTTGTATTAAAATATATGTGCTAATGTCCACTGCAATCCACGAATAACAACAATGTCGTCTAGGTTCGGATGGTTTTTGATAGGGAAAGGGACATCCCCCCGTTTTCCCCGGTAAATCAATACAAAATCTATGCAGTGCGTAGTTACTCGTACTAGAGTAACAATAAAATTACTTTATTCGAAGTCAAAAAGTTCAAGTTTACATTTTATAAGTAAGTAAGTAAAACAAATATTTGTTTTAACAGTAATAAGTTTTTAATTTCTTCTTCTTTTTATATTGGTGAATGCTGTTACACCTAATTGGTACATATATTAGATAAGTTATAATTATACAATGTTATGTGTGTGATACTATGATCATACATCGATAATGTGTACTAAATAAATAAACGCAGATCATTGAGTTACGTCAACTATCCTCCAGTATTAGTAAAGCCCTGCAACCCGAACGAATAGTACCTGTGTTCCAGGAAGCAGTATTCATTCTGTGCGGAATGAGTATAATTCGATATATTTATACACCTAAGAAACTATGATGGAATAAATAGCACTGAGTATCAGCTTGAGAGTACACTTCAGCACTTCTCAAAAAAGTGCTCTTCCGTTGGGGTGCCGTGAGTAAACGGATCCATGCTCTGGAGATGCTTAAAGTGTCCGTTGTTAGCCCCATTGAACATAGCTAGTCAGACCCTCCAAAAATGTCTGAATAGTAGGCATCTTCAGATTTCGAGCTATGACATAACTACGCTTGAACCACGGCGCTCAGAAGACCGATCAGCTGATCCAAGAACAATGAAATACGAGTAGCGTCTAAAATCTTAGACGCAGATTACAGCCGCCCAAGAAGACGGCCAGGATTACGCTATTGAATTAAAAGTATCGATAATATTATATTTATAAGTACATGAGTATGAGTAACGAGAACTATACCAAAAAGTAAAAAATATTTTTTTCTCTATTTACGCCTCGTGTGAGGTTTTTTAAAGTGAGAACTTTATTGCGTGCGCTTGGTTGGGGCATTCAACCTATTTCGTTGAATGTACGCCTGTACATCAAAACAGCGCTCAAGGGGAAACAGCTCGGCGGGGGAGAGATACATTACATTTATACAATTTTAAAATCATTTAGATGTATCATACCATGCCATCATACCATACATTCATTTAATCTCCATATTCCTATCAACTACGAAATCAATAACCTGCAAGTTTAGTTTTCACTTTTGCGGTACGTCCCGCGACGCACCCGATTTTTTTTTATTTCAGTAAACTCAACGACAAAAAAATATATCAAGTAGGTACCGATTCCTATTTATTTAAAAAAAATTGTTTATTTGATTCGCCTGCAAGTTATATAAGTTTACTTGAATGATTTTTTTTAGTGGTAGACTTACGGCCAGTTGCAGAAATGATAATTACTTTTTGACATCTTTAACGTATTTCTATTAGGAGGTATATATTGGCTTAAATAACTAGTAACAAGCAAACTACTGTAACTAGTAGCAAATGATTGATTATAGATTTTAATTGGAATTTATTCATCCTTTTTCGGGTAAAATTGTCCGATGAGTAAGCTGTTAGTAGAAGACTAACGAGTACATTGGTCCATTATACCCATTGGGGTATAAACCTAAACAATATACCGTTTTCAATTCACTTTTAGTTTGGGCAAAAAATACTTACCTAAACCTACCTTCAGACTGGACTACATCCTTTTAACAACTTACCTGTAAAAAATAAAAAAAGTAATTTAATAACTATGGACTTTAATAACTCAGATATTCGTACAATTCGTTCAGGTACATAAGTGTAACTAGTTAAGTTTTTGAAATAGTTTTTTTTTTAAATACTAAGGACTCAGTTATAGGAATTAACATCTCCGGTGTTCGACAGATGTAAGTCTTCAAATTTATATGTACGCGTCGGGATAGCAGCTACGGTATGGGGATGCATAGTTTGGCATATGCGGTGGTTCGGTTTCGGAATGGAGAAGAAGGGATATTGTTGTGGAGCTCTTTAGAACACTCACCGTAGTATAGCTTGTAGAACACACTCAAGGAGGCCACCGTCGTAGCTGCAGGGATTCGAGAGTTTTACAAAATACAATAATATTATAGCACTACTTTAAAAACCATATTTTATTATGTTTTAAGTTAAATAAACTATTATTTTCACCTTTGTTGGGAGATTTCGTCTATCGACGTGTTTGCGGGGCTCAGGTTTTGGTTTCGGTTTCGCCCCCTGCGCCTGTCCCTGACAATCGTCATGAACTTGCTCAGCCACAGGTTTCTTTGGTCGTGTTGCATTCCTGGCTTTGGATTCATTGCTGCGGGTATGGTTTCGGGACTTGGCCACGTTATTAAAAACACGTTTAAAAGTACGATCGCAGCGACCGTACATGCGAGCGTCGTCGGTCGAAATGTTCCCATTGACTTGGCCATTCATGGACAAGTTGTTATAAACGAAACTATGGGCTGCAAAAGACAGCAATCCTAGTATTATAAGGGTATGCCTGAATGTGATATTTGCTGACCAGCTTTGGAAAAGGCAAAAGCTTCGTCTAGGCATTCCTATAGTTTAGGAAAATGTTTAATTGGACAAGTTTTTTATTATTTGATAGTCACTTTTCGCAAGCACTCCAAATGGCACGGACACACCAAATGCGTAGTCTAGTAAGGATTATATTTTTTAAAAGTTATTATGATCACTAATTTGACAGTTGAGGCACTTAGCATTGCTCAAAAACTAACGTGACCAGGAATCCGCAGGTGTAGCAAATCAGCTGTAACAAAAGAAAAAAATATATAGTTTGTTTATATGACAATTATACTGTTTATTACCACAGTGACATACTCGTAGCATAATATTTCGGCAATGTAATCTCATCATCAGCCTGTGTCTACCCCCTGCAGGATATAGGCCTCCCCCATGGCTGGCCATTTAACACAATCTTCCGCCACCCTCATCCAGCCCCTACCAGAAACCTTTTTCAGGTCATCCGACCTTCATATATAGTCTATAAATTATGGCCAGCATCGGAATTTAAACTCGCGCGCTTGCTGATCAATAATGTATATATGGCGAAGTTACTACCTTTATTTTAAGACAGAAATACACATGCAATAGAATTTATATACGAATATATATGTGTATCGTACCACGTAATTGCATATGTATTTCCGCCTTAAAATAAAGGTAGTAACTTCGCTACATACTCGTGATTGAATAGCAAGCGAGCGAGTTTAAATTCCAATGAGACGGCCAGTAACAAAGTTGGGTATAAGGTACTTTTCTTTTACGGAAAATGGTCGCTAGTTTAGTGATGAGAGACATTGTAAGCATAATATGCCCGGGCCAAGTCTCTTTCGGGCTGCGTTTTAGATTATAACCTACAGACATATTATGTTACTTTAATCGTAATGTATCACTATTTTGACCGTTTCCCTTGCGGGGTAGTCAGAAACCACGCTTTTTAAAGAAGCGGATTCACATTTAGCCAACGTTACTATAAGGCCATCACGACAAATGGCAAGGTTTCCGAAGTCTCTTGCGTACCAGACTCGGAAAATATCACAAACTTTTTTTTTAATTATTGACCAGGAATCGAACCAGAAACCTTTGCGTCTAAACCTATGAAATTAACCGCTAGACCACGGATGGGCAAACGCTGTATGCGTGCGTAAATTTACAACCTCTATTACAACTTTTATAAAATTAACTAACAGAAATTATAAATTGTCCCATTAACGACAGTAATCAGTCCCAGGCTTCGCTATCAATTCAATTTGGAGGCCCGAGAACCCGCAAAATTTCTAGTTTAGTACTGCCAGCGTCTTTGTTGTAGTTGTAGTCCATCTCTACGGAAAGACACAAAACCTTATTTGGGTTCCGTGGAGGCGTCGAACTTGGCAAATGTCAGAGATATCTGTACAGTTGCCCCAATATTTCGTTTTCAAATTTACCAAAATTCCAACCACTGTGGGGTGAGCCGTTCTGAAAACTAGAGCTTGATACATGAAAGAGCAGCTCGCCTCATGCCACTAGAGAGTCAAGTACTTATAATGTTTGGGTCATTTGTTGTTTCCCAGTTTCAATTTAAATAATAAGCCAGGCAACTTGAATAGCGTTAAGATCTAGCATTTTCAGTAACACACGAAAGAATTACCAAAAACAATTCACATCTCAGCAACAACAAAACCAAGGAATAAATTAAAAAAAAACCTGAATTTACAGTTAAATTAAAAAAAAAAATCTATAATTGTTGTCAGTAGGCATGATAATCATAACATGACAAATACAAATGCGGTATTATAGGCAGACGTGCAAAATCATTTCCTAGTTACACCGAACGCGATTAAACAACACTTATTATCTACCCAATTATTTAAATGAGAAGCGAAGGTTCCTTCGGTAAGCTTGCTCGTATTTTATGACAATTAATTATTTGATTTAAATAACTAGGCATGCATTTTCTCATAGTGCACCAAATTACTGAAAACTACCATAGTGATAGCCCGCTTGCGTGGTACACGCGATTTCGCGAACCGGGTAGAAGGGAAACGGCTGGAACTTCTTTATACCCCACACTTTCTTATAAGTACCCATGAAATTACGTAAGTCATACCTATGGTAACCAGGTAGGCACTATAATAGTACAATAATAGATGTCGTTAAAATAGCGTGCTACGTGGTAGAATTAGGTTGGTTTATATTTCATCATTATGCATTTTCGATTCAAAAGGCGTTTTCCATCGCGGTCGAATCAATATTAAATAATTAAAAAGAGATCATATTCGAGCCGAGAAATAAAGACGAAGCTAATTCTTAATGTAATTATTCATTCTATAGCCAAGCTTTTTTCTACGTTTTGACTAAGTGCATCGGTCGATGCCCAAAATTTAATTTACGTTCGTTGGAACTAGGGTTTCGGAACCGCTCTTGTTTTTAAGAACCGGGAATTACAGTACATTTTCGTAAAGGAACCGGTATTTCCCAGTTTAATCATTATTTTTCAGTTTTTGTTATATATCATATATAAAACAAGTGTTTTGCTTCAAAAGTAAAACACTCATAAATAGTTAAGTAGTTTTTATTGTAACTTTTAAGTAATTCCAAAAAATAACATTAGAATCAAACAGAACCTAATGACTTTTATAATCTTTCTAATTATAATCTTTTATTTCCTAGTAAATAATATAATAATAAACTGTCTCCGTGGTTATGTCCGTGGATTTAAATTCGGAGGTACCGGGTTTGGTTCCTCGGCACAATTCCGGGACACAATAATATTTAATAATTTAAATACTTATTTATTTGTGATATTTCTCGAGTTTGGTACACTGGATATATCGACAAGCTTGCCATTTGTCATGATTGGCCTATAGTAAAGTTGGCTAAATGTGAATCCGCTTCTTAATAAGCGTGGTTTCTGACGACCCCGAAAGGGAAACGGTCGTGATGATACTTTACACTTATACCTAGATATAAGGATTATATTTACTATAAATCAGTAAAAAAAACAATATATCTTCTTGTTAACTATTAAGTATAATGAAAAAAAACATCTACCTATCAATAGGTACGTTACCTAAATTAAAATTATCCTTAACACTTTTCAAGGAAACAAACATAAATAATTAAACATAATATCTCTTTTTGAATATTCAAGAAATATTACTTATAAAAGTATGAGTAAGTAAGTAGTACTATGAATCACCTAATTAAAATAATTTTCCCGAAAGAACCAGTAATCAAATTTAATTTTCCGGTTCAATTTTACTTAACTGATAACCAGGAATTCCCGGTACTTTCGAGATCGGGATTTCCCGGTTCTAAACCCTAGTTGGAACACTGTTTCCGGCTGGTGCGAATATGTTTCCAAACAGCTTTGACATACCCTATGCATTTTAACGACAGCCATACTAATACAATTGCACCGAAAAGAGTTGATGCATTAAGCTCTTTCACACCATACAGACTTTAATATTTAATATGGTACCTATTTGCGTTAGTTTTGTTCGGTTCAACACTGAAAATAAAAGATCGCACATTTTATAAAATTAAAACAACTTTAACAGTAATTAAATATAATCTAAACCTAATAAAAAATAAACTATAAGTAAAAAATAATCTCTAGAGACGACTCTTCAGGGATAGTCTCAAGGAGGCAGGCAATATTTACCCTCTGTATAGCGAGGCTAATACTGTTATAATGTTGCCAGCTTTCCTGTCTCCAGACTTTTCCGTTAGCCGTTTGGATATAATTTAAAAAAAAAAACCATCGGGCTTTGGTTACTGCCGGAATCCCATCGGTTCTCGAACCGTCTGGGATCTCTCGCAGTGCCGGTAAAAGACCCGATGGATTGACCTTCGTGCCTTGGTAGATGGGACGAGCATTGGTGTGGTACGCTACTTGCGTCGACACCCTTGCAGGTCTCATCTCCAGGGCACCTCTGCCAGGGCTGGGGCTGCAGCGGACTTAGCTGAAAAGGCCAAAAGACGCAAATACGAGTCGATTAGCAACGACTACGTGTTTGTGCCTTTTGGTCTTGAGACAATTGGTCCGTGGGGGCCAAGTGCAAAGAAGTTTTTAAAAGAGTTGTCTAAGCGCCTGGTTAATGCTGTATGTGACAAGAGGGCTGGCAGTTTTCTGGCGCAGCAAATCAGCATTGCTGTGCATTGGGGGAACGCTGCAAGTGTTCTTGGCACACTGCCACAGAAACAAATCATGGGTGAGTATTTTTATTTATAATTAGTTTTCTAATTTAGTTTTAATTTATATTGTTTGTATATTACTTCTAATAAATATTTAGAATTTAAAAAAATATATAAAATGAATGATGGGTTGATTTTAATTACAGTATTTTTAACTGCGTTTTAGTGTTCAATGCTAGAGTGCCGACAAAGTGGAGAAGGTTTTAATTTAATTTAAATTGCAGTTACAGTAAGTGTTGGTCATCCGGTTGGTAAAACGCTTTCCTTTAATTCAAAATGATTGCAGCTCCGTCCCCGTTTTGTACAAATATAATATAAAGTGCATAATGTATTTCAATCGGGAAAACTCGGGTCTCAATCGGAATACGACGGCACCCAATCAGTGTCAATCAATTAATGTAGGTATTTCATATGGAATTTTTTTATTTAGTGTTAACTGTCAAAAAGAAAAGAAAAAATAACCATTATGGATTACATCAGTAGGTTTTTTTATTTTATTTATTTATTGTTTTTTTGTAAAAATAAATTAATACATATTTGGCTATAGGAATATTGTTATACATTAGCCAGAATGATTTTTATTTTATTAACAGCACTTAAATTAAACCTAACCTAACATCAAATTAAATTAAGTCAAATCAAAAATTAAACTAATATTAAATTAAATCAAAATCATTATCACTTTTCTTTAGTTTTTTTAAATTTATTTTATACTGCACTACTACACGTGAGACTCCTTCCCTCTGATAGGACCTAAGCTAACCTAACTATGCCGCATTACATATATAAAACAATTAATTAAATTTTAATAAAATCGCACCAAATACTGCTTGTAGTATTATCTGTTATTTAAATTTTTAGATTTGTAGTTTAGACACTAGTCAACCAGGCCCACTTAAAAAAAAATGATTTTTTTTTACTGATCAAATCATTTATTTCCGTTAATTAATACACATTAAATATAAATTAAAAGCTACCTAAATAATGAAATTGAATTTATTGAATTTGAAATTATTTCGTTAGGAAACCTATCATTGCTTCTTTTGTAGGCCTATTTTATTTCCGTTAATTAATATACATTAAATATAAATTAAAAGATACCTAAATAATAAAATTGAATTGATTGAATTTGAAATTATTTCGTTAGGAAACCTATCTTTGCTTCTTTTGTAGGCCTATTTTATTTCCGTTAATTAATATACATTAAATATAAATTAAAAGATACCTAAATAATAAAATTGAATTGATTGAATTTGAAATTATTTCGTTGGGAAACCTATCATTGCTTCTTTTGTAGGCCTATTTTATTTCCGTTAATTAATATACATTAAATATAAATTAAAAGATACCTAAATAATAAAATTGAATTGATTGAATTTGAAATTATTTCGTTGGGAAACCTATCATTGCTTCTTTTGTAGGCCTATTTTATTTCCGTTAATTAATATACATTAAATATAAATTAAAAGATACCTAAATAATAAAATTGAATTGATTGAATTTGAAATTATTTCGTTGGTAAACCTATCATTGCTTCTTTTGTAGGCCTATTTTATTTCCGTTAATTAATATACATTAAATATAAATTAAAAGCTACCTAAATAATGAAATTGAATTTATTGAATTTGAAATTATTTCGTTAGGAAACCTATCATTGCTTCTTTTGTAGGCCTATTTTATTTCCGTTAATTAATATACATTAAATATCAATTAAAAGATACCTAAATAATAAAATTGAATTGATTGAAATTGAAATTATTTCGTTAGGAAACCTATCATTGCTTCTTTTGTAGGCCTATTTTATTTCCGTTAATTAATATACATTAAATATAAATTAAAAGATACCTAAATAATAAAATTGAATTGATTGAATTTGAAATTATTTCGTTAGGAAACCTATCTTTGCTTCTTTTGTAGGCCTATTTTATTTCCGTTAATTAATATACATTAAATATAAATTAAAAGATACCTAAATAATAAAATTGAATTGATTGAATTTGAAATTATTTCGTTGGGAAACCTATCATTGCTTCTTTTGTAGGCCTATTTTATTTCCGTTAATTAATATACATTAAATATAAATTAAAAGATACCTAAATAATAAAATTGAATTGATTGAATTTGAAATTGTTTCGTTAGGAAACCTATCTTTGCTTCTTTTGTAGGCCTATTTTATTTCCGTTAATTAATATACATTAAATATAAATTAAAAGATACCTAAATAATAAAATTGAATTGATTGAATTTGAAATTATTTCGTTGGGAAACCTATCATTGCTTCTTTTGTAGGCCTATTTTATTTCCGTTAATTAATATACATTAAATATAAATTAAAAGCTACCTAAATAATGAAATTGAATTTATTGAATTTGAAATTATTTCGTTAGGAAACCTATCATTGCTTCTTTTGTATGCCTATTTTATTTCCGTTAATTAATATACATTAAATATCAATTAAAAGATACCTAAATAATAAAATTGAATTGATTGAATTTGAAATTATTTCGTTAGGAAACCTATCATTGCTTCTTTTGTAGGCCTATTTTATTTCCGTTAATTAATATACATTAAATATAAATTAAAAGATACCTAAATAATAAAATTGAATTGATTGAATTTGAAATTATTTCGTTGGGAAACCTATCATTGCTTCTTTTGTAGGCCTATTTTATTTCCGTTAATTAATATACATTAAATATAAATTAAAAGCTACCTAAATAATGAAATTGAATTTATTGAATATGAAATTATTTCGTTAGGAAACTTATCGTCGCTTCTTTTGTAGGCCTATTTTATTTTAAAAAATATAGTTTTCGTCGGAATAACCCTTCGATGAAGGTCGCTCTTCTACGGATCTAACACTAGATGGTATCCTGAACATCTCAGTACACCAAGCTATCAACTACGTTTAGGCTGCAACCATCGGAGGCGGCTTGTGGGTGTGCTGCATATATCACGGAACCAAACCCCAACTGTGGGGCACCGACTAATGAGTTACCTGGTAGTAAGTCTGGTAGTATACTTCCTCCCCGCATATGAAAACTCCATAGGACACTTCAATGAATGTATGTTCAGGGGCCTGGTTAGGCTGAAAACGAAATAGTGTATTAATAAGAGAAAAACATGTCTTTATAAGCTTTTAGATTTTCGCAAATCTGCACAGCGGACAGTAAAGACTGAAGATGTTCGGCTGATATTTCCTAAGATCATGATTTTAGAGCGTAAAGTCCGGTGATTGCAGGGCTGCGAACAGACTAAACCAGGCAAATTTGTAGGCGCCGAAAGTGGTACTTATACATCGTCTGCGCAAGCCCAAGCAAAGCAAAGTAGTTCGCAGTTTGGTGTAGCTGTAAGAAATGCAGTTTCATTACGTTTGACATTACAGCACCACCGTTCCTGTATCTCGAATAACACGTTAAGCCGTGGCCCGTCTGTTTCAATAATATCCACTGACGATAGTAAAAACTACATCAGTGCGCCGCCAACTAGTTTCACGCGAAAAAAGTTTGGCGAAAGAAGGTGAAATATATCCCAGCTGTAGAGGTCTAGGACTTTTCTATGGGTTGTTATCATTATGATAAATCCTAGGCTTGGCTGATTGCGAAACCAGGGAGACACAACACTATCACACCATCTGAAAAAAACTCTTCTAAAAAATCAAGTCGCCGTTCCTGGTAAAACAGCGCTTCTGTAACTGCCAATAGCTGTACGTTCATCATCGTTAAGCAGGTTGAAGCCATAATTTACTACGCTTAGGATTTACTATATTAATAATAAGTAAGCACTTAATTGTTTATTAAAACTATTATTTACTATTATACCAAGCATTACAATAAGCGGTAATTTATTATGCATACAAACTTTGAGACCAACGTTCGCGTTTCATAGGTGTTAGGAAGCTGGAGCTTGGAAATACGAAAGCGCTTTATGCATAAATTGCAAAAGATTTATTATCTCTACATTCTCGGTCGATTTTTTTTGTAAACTATAATAAGATTTAGCATGAGAGTAAGAGTGTGGGTGTTGCTATGAGTATGAGTGTGAGTGTAAGTTTGTAGGCCTAAGTATGAGTGGGAGGGTGTATTTCACTATAAGTGTAAGGATATTGATAGTATGAGTGAGAGAGTGTGACTGACACAAGTGTTTATTAAACAGCAAAAGAGCGAAAGCGATAACAATCAATAACAAAATGTATATGCCTATAAACTTAATACGCAAAGTGTAAGTCATATACATCTAATAAAAATAATAATGACTGTCAGTATATACTCGTACATTCCATAAATTTGGTTTTTATGATAAATATAACATTTTGTCAATAATAAGACTTTTTACAAATTTTACAAAAAAATATCCCTTTTGTTGCGGCTTTTTCCGACCTCATTGGACAGACTTTGACCTCCTTTTGACTGACAAGATTAGACGACATTATTGTATGACAGATTGAGTTTAAATTTAGAACATAGACAATGACGATGAAAAAGTAGACGCAATTATATGAAGATTTAAAGACAAACATTATGGTTTTAAAGAATAAAGTGATCCTTTGAAGAACAAAACTAGCGCCGTAGATTATTTTGACCAGAAGTGTGTGGCGCGAGGGCTCCGACAACCCGACAAACATATATTTGACTGAAAAGACCGTTCCAGACGACTTTCACCAGCCAGATCAACGACTTCATCGTTAAAATCTACCGCTAGACAGTGCGATGACAAAAGTAAGATGCAATTAAAATTCGAACGCTGCGGCCGTTAAACTCGCAGAAGTAGAGAAAAGCCTGATTTGAACTATGACAAAGACCAGCCTATGGGCTTTATAGAGACTACGGTCGACACTCACGTCGCAGACTGGCTCATGAAGATGGTGCCCTTACACAGACCACACTACTAAAGTGACTAACAACAACCTGGACGTGTACTGGCTAGAAGTACTGTACAGTTTGTCCAACTGTAAAACAATAATACAAAGGAGCGATAATATATGCTATGCAACCCAAAAAATATTAATGATTTCTAAGACGAACATAGGATTCGTAGTACATGGATATATATTGAAACTTATTTTGAGAGACGCAACTATTATGCATAATTATAAAAGTGACTTCTTGAATGAAACCGTTAAACGATTTAACCTTTAGGACTAAACCTTTTTTTAATCATTATATTTCAATAATTGTTTTTGACGCTGCGGATTAGACTAATTGGAAGTATAAAATTAATTGGGACGATAACATATAAGAAAAATATGAGAAAGGAAAACACAGTGACACAACTCGCCATTCTGATGACTACCTATGATTTCTTGAAAGAATCTGAGACTTCCTAGCCTATTTTCACGAACCTAACAGACGATATGTTAATGATGATGATCCTGAAATAAAAACCTTAAATTGTGAATACTTACAAGATGTAAACTACTCGTACATTAAGACAAGTTGACAAAGATAGTTGTATCAAAGACATCGTGACGAAAGTTTATCCTAGACGTTACGGAAAATTCAGAGTAGCTGACGTTCGGACTAACATTAGAACTTGAAACCAGTGACAAAACTTTCTAAGTAACACCACAGACATGGGTATCGACTTTTCAATGCTGGAGGTGGGAATGTTTGACCTCCTTTCTGACTGACAAAATTAGACGACATTATTTTATTACAGATTGAGTTTGAATCTGAAACACAGACTATGACTACGAATAAGAAGATGCAACAAATAAATATTTAAAGACAAAGTTTATTATTACGATTTTAAGTCAATAATTACTAGCAAATAAAACTTAATTTTAATTAATTTAATTAATCCAACAAAAAAAAACCTACTTACAAAACCAATATAAATCGTGTCCGCGTGGCATGACGACATGACCCTGCCCGCATTTCCTCGCTGAATTGCTATGCTGATTCTTTGAGTGATGAAAGAACCAGAGCACCAACATTTAGACTAGGGGTGATGTTTTTTAAAAATGTTTTAGAGCTTGGACACCATGGGCCTAAAGTCTCTACAGCAAACGGCACAAACACGTAGTCTTTAATTATGGATGCGCTCTCTACTCTGCGCTTTTACGAGTAGCTGTGGCTACTGCTTTTAGCGCTGTTCCCCTGTGATGTGGCAAAGCCAAAGTATCGACACAAGTGGCATGCCTAAGGCCCGTCCCCGCTCCCAGAGTATCAGCGTTATACCATCAGGTCTCTTGCCATCATCCCGGACTTTTCCAGTAGGTTCCAGAATAGCTGGAACCTCAATGGTGGCATATTTGTTCCTCCTTTTGTTTTAGCTTAGTCTTAATCAGACTGTGATTTATCATTAGTAGGTATAGTATTGTGTATATATTATATTGTATTGTTAATATTTTATTTATGTAGGTTATATGTATGTATTAGTATGTAATTATTAATAAGTATGTATATATTATCTGCAATGAAACAACTCAAGTTTATTTAGTATTGCAACTACCTTATGTACTTACTGCTCTCGTTGTCCCGAAGGTTTGACCGTCATAGAATGTCTAGCGGCATTGTACTCTATGCAATTAAGTTTAAATAAATGAAATAAATAAATAAATATATATTTTTTTTATATTTAGCAAGAATACTTTAAAGTTTACTTACATCTAGATTTTTCAAAACGTGCAGAAGATATGGTTAAAAATTTTAGTCCATTTTATTTTATAATGATATTCTGTTTCTTTTTTATTATATTTTAAATATCTATTATTATTATTGGGGACAACAATAATTTGGTACAATATTAACAGCTTCATTCTTGCTTCGCTTTAGTAGTAAGCTGGCCATCAAGATCCCTCTACTTGGTAGATGTGAAAAACAATAAAAAAAATGTATTTAATGTTATATTTTTATTTATTTATTATAAACTTTATACAAAGTACAAAGGCGGGGACCTAATTCTATACTGGTCAAACCTTTGGAACAAGTAGTTAAGACAAGATAAGGCAGGTGCTATCAAAACTAATAGAAAATATTAGACGTCAATATATAATTAAGAATAATTACTTATTTACATACTAATACATATATATAAAACTACATACCTACATACATTCTATAAATATACATAAATATAATATATCAACTATATGATGACTATAATAAAATAAATAAGTACACCCGAAAGTTTATTAAGCATAGACCAGTTTCTTAAATAGTATTCTATTAGGAGCTTGACGAACGTCCACCGGTAACTGGTTTCAAAGATGTACGCCACAACCGCAAAGGACTTGGAAACGAATGCGGTATGAGTGTGGGGAAGGAGAGCGTGGAGTTGAAAGTTCTTTCGTAAGTGGCACTAATGAAATATATATATATGCCCTGGTTTATATGACATACAGTTTAAAAGTAAAGTATCATCACGACCGTTTCCCTTTCGGCGTGGTCAGAAACCACGCTTATAAATGAGCGGATTCACATTTAGCCAACATGACAAGTGGCAAGCTCGTCGATGTCTCCAGCGTATCAAACTCGAGAAATATCACAAATAAATTAAATATTAATTAAATGTATAATATATATGGTACCTCCGAGTCTAAATCCACGGACTTAACCGCTAGACCATGGAGGCAGTTTTTTTTTTTTTTTTTTTTAATACTAGCACGACATGTGACCCTGCGCCCACCTGATGGTAAGTGGCGCGCAGGGTCCATGAATGTTAGCAACTGGAATCAGACCCTTATGCCTTATGTCCGACATCAGTCCCTAACACTATGCCGGCTTGACTAGATGCCTTTTCACACTTCGCTTGAAGGACTCCAGGTTATAGGAAAGTGGAAACACAGAGGCTGGAAGAGTATTCCACATCTTTATTGTGCGACAGATGTATGAGTCACCAAATTTATAGGTACGCGAAGGGATAGTGACTACGGTATGTGGGTGCATATTCTGACCTGTGCGTGTGGTTCGGTTGCGGAATGGAGAGGAAGGAATTAGGTTATAGAGCTCTCAGAAGCTACATCTCGGCGAAGCTGCAGTGATTCGAGAGTTCCAGATATGTTATGTTTGGTGTTGTAATTACGTATTTATTTTAATTTAGTTAGGTATATTATTACAGTCCCAGAACAGAGCATCCTAGACCTCTACTGATAGGATGGGCCTTTCAGAACATATATCTGAAGAATTTGGCCTCTACTCGCCACGCTGGCCAGATGGGTTGGCGAGTGTCTAATGTATTTTTTTAATAACAATTATTTAACTATTCCACAAGTTGATATTAGTGGAAGCGGGGCCGACGGCTTAACGTGCTCTCCAAAGCAAAGTAAATGAGAATTCCCATTTTTCTTAGTGAAATGGGCCCAATAAAACGTTCTCGTACCATAATGATTTCTCTTTTATTTGATAGTTAATATATTGTGTTTTCATAATAAGTAATTAATTTTATTTATTTTACCCTAGCATAATGATAATTGACAAAAACTTTTTTTACGTTAATAATTACATAGTTTCGATCCCGCCAATTTGAAATCCAGTGTTTTATCTGTAATAAGGTACCTGATCATAATAAAGAACCTAATCGTATAAATAGTGTTTTGTAACTATTTCATACATAAATCTTAACCAATTGACTATTTAATTAAATTTAATTTCATAGGTATTTTTAGTTTTAGTTTTCTTTATAATTAGTTTTTAGTCAATTTGATTTTAATATTTTTGTATCGAATTACCTACTTCGAATAAATTACATAATAATATTAAATTATATTTTAATGCTGGGGTGAATCTGATGTTGAAATTAAATTTAAAATAAACAATAAAAAATTAATTATATTTGGTTAAGGCACGCTCCAACAAAGTTGGGGCCTGGTTTTGGGCAATCTCTTTTATGACAAATGTACCTAGGACAAATGTATTTCTCATTGGTACATGGAGGCGATTAAACCCACCTCTTTAGGATGTCGAGGAAAGCGTTCTTACAACCGTGCTTATTAATTTGATTATACAGATTTAAATATTTTTTATTTTTTAGTCGTAATTTTTTAAAATAATAAGTTTATACGTATAAGTTGAAAATTAAAATTGATTATTTTATTTAAGAACATTTATAGTTCTATTAAAAAAGAAAAAATGTATAATTTTATTTTAGAAGTCATATTTTTGTGTTATATTTGTAAATTTGTTAGTTTTTTTTTTTTTTTTTTTTATCCTAATAAGTTTTTAACTTCTTCTTTTTTTTATATTGGTGAATGCTGTGACACCTAATTCGTACATATATTAGATAAGTTATAATTATACTATGTTATGTGTGTGATAATATGTGTACTGCTGTGTGTAGTACATAAATAAATAAATAAATAGTGGAAGTCCATAACTCTGTGTTCTTGGGGCTTTGATTTTAATATCTGGTGTAAAATAAAACTCGGTGTTTAGAATAAGTTCTGTATATGTTTTATTTTGTAAATCTGATATAGCTGAGTTTTCCTTGCAGATTCCTTTCTCAGTCAGATTAAACATTAACAGGTCACTGGAATTTGCTAAGCTGCTGGTCTTCTGCTAACAGCTTACTTATTGGACCACTTTGCTGCTTAGTCTTCTACTAGCAGGAGTAGAATCATTCAAAATAATTAAATTAATGACGTTTCATAAATGCCTGTAATAGGTTTACGTGAATAAAGATATTTTGACTTTGACTTTGAAGTCTGAACCTATTTCCTTACGCCATGTGCCAATTTAGTTAGCATATTTTATACAAAAATAAATATATTAAGACGTATAAAAAAGGGTGCTTTTGTGCGCGTTTGTAGATAGGCTCGGAGGTACCGGGTTCGATTCCCAGTCGGGACACAAAAATATTTAATAATGTAAATAAATACATTTAATTAATATTTAATTTATTTGTGTTATTTCTCGAGTTTGGTATGCTGGAGACATAGACGAGCTTGCCACTTGTAAATGTAAATGTAAATCCGCTTATTTATTACTTTGTTAGTACTTTCGGATGAAATAAAAAATATATTTATGCAATCAACGCTAAGTATATCTAAGTTTTATTTTTTTGTTATACGTAGTTTTTAATTTTAATGTAAATATTTAAATAAGAAAGAGCTTTTTTTTAATATAATATATTTTGTTTATAGCCTTAGTTGTTTGTGAGCCTAGCGGTTAAGTCCGTGGATTTAGACTCGGGGGTACCGGGTTCGATTCCTGGTCGGGACACAATAATATTTATTAATTTAAATTATTATTTAATTTATTTGTGTAATTTCTCGAGTTTGGTACGCTGGAGACATCGACGAGCTTGCTACTTGTCATAATTGGCCTACAGTAAAGTTGGCTAAATGTAAATCCGCTTCTTTATAATAAATAATAAGCGTGGTTTCTAATGATAATACATTACTTAAAAAAAAAAAAAGTATTTTTTTTTTAAATTGAACTATTAATCGGACTGAATAAAAATATATTTATTAAAATTTATGCTATATTAGGTTATTTTTATTTTTAGGCATGAATTAATGTGGATATTAGAATTTTAATAGAATTATTAAAAAATTAAATAGTTATTATATTACATATCTCTTTTTTATATATTCAAGCATCATAATAACAATATATTTATAGGTAAATACATATATAATTTATATACACTATTACTACAAGTATGTAATTTAAAATGTGTTAAATAAATTGTTATTTCAACAATAAAAATAAAAAATAAAGTTATATAACCACCTGGGCTAGTAAAACCTTCTTGCAAGCTTTTGTGATTGAAATGACGTGACCGCTACTCTTGTTAAGGTTCCAGACTTACCCACAGATGAAAGAAAACCAGGAAGTATGTTCATACCGGCACGGCGGCTGCAGGAGCGCACCACAACCAACTTAACACATCAAGGACAGAAATTGCATGCAGTGCTCAAATAATAAAAAAAAAGATTAATTCCAAGAATAATCGAAAAAAGAAGAAAAAAAAAAATAAAACAACACTCAGGACAAATCTAAGTATTATCACATTATGTAGGGAAATATTTTTTTTCACGAACCATCTTGACAAATTTGAGAGTTAACTTCTTTATGCAAAAAACTTCTTCTATGACAGAAGGAACGGCTAGTTGCTCAGAGGACCGGCGAAAAGTGCCGTAACTGCCGCAGTCCTACAATTATATACCGGCAGTTTCGCGGCTGGACCCGTAAAATGTCATCCCTTATTTTTATCGACATCGATGTTTCTTGTAATAAACTTTACATGATATCGAGTTATAAAAATAATGTAAAGTATAGTTTTCATATCAGCAGTCAGATTCTGTTTCTTTAAGCGCAAACTTTATACAATAAATAATGTCTTTAACTAACTTGTTTTCATGATTACATAATATTTTTGCTATCTTGATAAAAGTATAGTTATAAAATATGTGCTGACAAGAGGGCTCTGTCTTCGCCCAAAGAATCAGCGTACCACAGGACGGGACTTACGAGCATATGCCTATCCGTAGTATTATTATTTATTTTATTTTATATTTTGTAAATATTTTTTATATATATGCCAATCGCTATCATAGAAGTTTTTTTTTAATTTGTATTTTTTTTTGTCTAGCTCTAGCAAGCATACACTTTAGGTAACACCCATTAAATTCTAAAAATCTAGTTGTAAACTCCTCAAAGCTTAAAAGGCATATAATTATATTAAGTATACGAACATTAGAGCTGTGGTCGCTTCAAAACCCCCGGCATGTATTAATGAGAAATATACTTCTCAGTATATTTACAACACCACCGTTCACGTGCCCCAAAGAGCACGTTAAGCCGTCAGTACCGGTTCCACTGTTACCAACTTGTGGAATCATTAATACCATTTAATATCATTAAACATTGACATCAGACCCTCGCCAAACCGTCTGGCCAGCGTGGCGAGTGCAGGCCAAATTCTCCAGATAAATGTTCTGGAAGGCCCATCTCCAACAGTAGAGGTTGAGTACGTTGTGTTCTAGGGGCTGTGATGATGTAATGAAATACGAAAATTTTATTAATTAATAAAATATTTTAGATAAGGTAAATACTTTCTTTTATTATGAATAAAAACTAAAATACTATAGTAACATACACGGATAAGTAATATAAATATTAATAATAAAAAATACAAACCTATTATTGTGATTAAAAATAGCGTTAACAAATCTTAAGGTGATTTTAATTTTTAGTTTAATTTTAATTTAATCTGACATCTACGAGTATCCCGGTTACTATATTAAAGAGTTTAACGATCTGTAGTCAAATTCTATTTCTGTTAGCGCATGAGCGTGAAGCGATAATTGAGAAGAAAATAAATTAGAAATAGCCTATCCAAGATGAGAAATATGAATTAAGAGAATATATAAGTTATTAACAATTTAGTTTTATTAAATGTTGTGAACTAGAAAATATGAATTATGAAAAATATGAATTTTAATAAGATATGATGTATTATAAAGCCGAAACACGATGAATTCAAGGTATTTATTAGGTATAGATAGTGAAACGCTAAAGCATACAGATTTATATATAAGGGAATCCTTTAATGAATAAACACTGTCATCGTCAACCGCTATTTCAAAGTTGAAATTCTTATGATTTTAATATTTTGTAATTCCTAGGTATAAATTTGTTTATGCTAGCTCATTTTTAATGATTACACTGGCAACGTCTAAAACGTTAACATCCGGCTAACAAGCTTAAGTAAAATCCAGAGGAAATAGATAAATGTGGTAGGAGATTTTGTGAAAGGCCTAGAGGAGGCCTATATCTAAAGAAACTCCGTAATAAAGACAAATTGTATTTACATTTCTTGACAAGAGTAAAATGACAATATACAGATGACATAAATTATGAAGGATGAAATAATTACAAATAGCATGCTAGTTTTACGCGAACGCTACATATCTAGTAGTGGAGTGTCACAGTCTAATAATTATGATGATGATTCAAATTCAAATTTAAATATTTTATTAACCAAAAAAAGCCTAATACAAAATAGTACTATTTACATAAAATACCAAATAAAAAACAAAACTACTTTAAAGTAAAAATGAAGTAAGTAGGGGGCAGGCTGATGCTTTCACTAATAATGTGCCCTTGGCTCCAAAGCATGGGATCTGTGCTATGGAGACCAAGTTCTTTCCCATCTTTATTGGTGTTATCTACTTATTTATTTTTTGATGATGATGACATAAAGGAATCTATTATTTGAGAGGAACTACAGCCGGATTCTCGTTCATTAGACACAAACGTGATATACAGGTATCTTAACTAAAGAACACTGTTATTGTCCGGAAAAGTTAATTATCATAAGGACACTGCGTGTATCAACCGCTATTAGAGTTAATATTCCTATAATTTATCTACTAAACTCGTGCTGATACAGGCAGTAAATAAAGGAATACATTATTTTGACAACTTAACGTTTGCGTTTAAAGAAATAGACTACCCCCGGTGGATTATTTTTTACCTGTTAAATGCATCATATTTCTCCGTGCCAGACTAAACTTCAACCTGATGTTATTTAAAATATTTTATAGACAACTATCGAGTAGTATTTTTTAGTACATCCCTAGAAAAGCGCGCGCACCCGTCGCACCGCCCAATCTCCTCTATCCGCTCTTCGTTTTGTGATAACACAAAGCCCTGCACACGTTTAAACACCTAAATGGTCATTAATTATAGTTTTTTCGTAGAGCAACCTAAAATAAGCTTAAAAAAGCTTGCATTGCACACAAAATTTAAGAGAATTTCAATCCTATCTTTCCTACCCTATTTAGTTTGGGCAACGCAAATATTTTTAATTTCAGTTTATAATTAAATTTTATTTAATTATTTATTATCTCTTTATTGCGCAAAAAACTTATAAGTAATGTACAAGGGCGAAATTAATGTCTTATAGACATTTTATTACAGCTAACCTTTGGGAGTGTAGTATTTATTTTTTCAGGGTATTTATTTTTCAATTTGCTATTTCAAGTGAACCAAAAATTATGTGCACCCACGAGCAACTGGATTAATTTTTACCAACTAACTAAGTCATCTCAGACCCCTCCCCTTCCGGGGGAAGACGGGAATTTGTAACGAGGTGTTGGCCTCCTAACAAAAATAGCATTCGCTGCACGTAACTACGGACAGGGCGTGGGAACCTTTATTATAGGTTAAATTTAATACGAGCGGGCGCGGCGGAGGCCGCGGAAAGTCATCGTGATCAGGCTATCAAATCGCGCGCCATGCGCCGTGGAACCTCGGGAGGTCTAGCGTGCAGAGGGGCCAGATCTCTCACGAGTGGAAAATTTGACCTCTCTGCCCGATCAGGCTATCAAATCGCGCGCCATGCGCCGTGGAAGCAATTTTTTTACCAGCAACTGCTTTATATATATATATATATATACTATCACGACATGTAACCGTGCGCCTACCTGATGGTAAATGGCGCGCAAGATCCATGAATGTTATCAACTGGGATCAGATACTCACTGGCATCAGTCCCTAACCCAACGCCAGGCTTGACTGGCATGACGGCAATTCGAGCCTGATCCCGAAATGTGTGAATACAATTTACGGGGTTTATCGGTACGAACGGATACTTCCCCGCCCCAGCAGACTGGGCAAATGACCACCATCAGTCCGCCTAACATCTATTTAAACTATATGTCTTTGTCGCTGTCTCCTCGAAACAGTAAAAAACTGCATCAATTCGCGTTAATATTATAAAATCCCAGACTTGATGTGAAAGACAAATTAGTCGTGGAGACAAAACTAGCTCCAGATCCGTTTGAAAGCGACGCTAAAGAAACTCTACACAAAGCAATTATAAATAATTTTTTTTCTGTAAACAAAAATTCTATTAATTTGTTAAAATAAATATAAATATTATATTTAAAAAAATTGGCAAAACGCTTGGGGCGCTTTGGAACTTAAGTTTTACAGGATAGATATTATTCCCATGGATAAAATAAATCAGTTTATAAGTTTCTTAAAAAAAGTCATTTGTTCTAAGTAAAGTATCATCATGGCCGTTTCCCTTTCGGGGTGTTCAGAAACCACGCTTATAAATAAGCGGATTCACATTTAGCCAACTTAACTATAGGCCAATCATGACAAGTGGCAAGCTCGTCGATGTCTTCAGCGTACCAAACTCGCGGAATATTACAAATAAATTAAAAGTATTTATTTACATTAATAAATATGTTTGTGTCCCGACCAGGAATCGAACCTCCGAGTCTAAAACCACGGACTTAATCGCTAGACCACGGAGGCAGTCATTTGTTTCTATCAATAACAATATCAATATTAGTCTAAAGTATTA
Source organism: Tinea semifulvella (assembly GCA_910589645.1). Taxonomy (NCBI): domain Eukaryota; kingdom Metazoa; phylum Arthropoda; class Insecta; order Lepidoptera; family Tineidae; genus Tinea; species Tinea semifulvella. Next base: position 23,395,913 of record OU342584.1, read on the forward strand.
CTGTATTACTCGTGGTACAAATTTTTGGCCTAAGTGGCGCTATAGCTTTTAAACCTTCCACTAGCCGTTTATTTATTTAAAACTTTGTGCACTCGGCGGATCTGACCTAATACCGATGTGTGTTGAATAATACATTAATGGCTCTATAATGCTATTAGGATCGTGTTGTAGCGACAACACTTCGTCAAAGTCATGTAAGTAGATCAGCATCGATTTATTTTATTTGATCACTTGTTAAATATTTACCTCTCGAGACAAATATATATATATATATACACATTAGCCGACTAGTAGTAAAGTGATTGCACCTATAATTATTTAAATTTGTCCCCAAAGTTTAGCTGTCAGAGAATGTCTTCGGGCATTTAGTCCGCCTTTGTACATTGTGCAATTAAGTTTTAAAATAAATAAAAGTACGTAAGAAAAGTATTTCTCATTGGTATATGCCGGGGTTAGAACCACGTACCCTTATATATATATATATATATTACGAGTAGATCCTTGTTGTTTAAAATCAAAACTTTTTATTGAATGAATAACTGGGAAAAAATTGGGGCACTTATGCCGTTAGACATTCTCTGACAGCCAAACTTTGGGGACAAATTTAAATAATTATAGGTGCAATCACTTTACTACTAGTCGGCTAATGTGTATATGTAAGTACTTATGTAATACTTACAAATACACATTAGCCGACTAGTAGGCATTTGTACCAGCGCCTATAGTTTTATGAACTCATGAAGTACATTAAAATTGATAAATATACTCGTATACGGAAATAGAAATCGCCATGTCATTCCATCTTTCCTATTCGAAGACTATTACTCAGTGGAACGTTATCGTTCCTATACACGTTTACGTCGCATCCGGTGCTCGCAGACCTGTATGGGTATAAAACTGGACCTGTATAAAACTGGGTTCCTCAAACCAATAGCTCAAAGCAGGTCCTATTAGATTTTTAAGACCACGAGTACTATTATAAAACAGGTTAATTAAAAAAAAAAAAAACAGTATTTGTAAAAAATAACTGCAATTAAAAACTAATAAGAAATAAGCTCAGGGTTCCGTTGTGTGCACGACGGAATAATAATAGTAGGCATATTTTCTGTATAGTTGTATCATAGCACATAATTATTATTATTTCATTACTTAGCTGAGTCACAAATACTTCGGACCGCTAAGTCACGGGTTACCGCCCATTTGTTTTGAAATAATAATAATTATATAGTTTAGTTTCTGCCTCTCGATAGCTTAATTATTATTATTAATAATGATAACTTATAAGAGCATGGCAGAATGTACTTTGACATTGCAATCTTATAGTTTTTATAGCATCCATTATCATAGCATTTTTTATAGTATAGTTAGAATAGAATATTACAAGTTTAATAGTTTCTAGGCGAAGGTAATAGTTTTGTTGGCACCTGGTAATAGCCCAGCATACTATAGGACTGCTCCGATCTCATAGCGTTCACGGAGCCGTCTTCGTATGACTGGGGCCCAGGATATAGATGCCAACAATAACTTCGCTCTCGAGTTTAATTTTAAATGTAATATGTTATAGCTTTTCTTTTACTTAATTAACTCATATAAATCTTGTAAATATCAATAGAAATAAATGTAATATAGTTTCCTAGTAAATAGTATGGTGTACCCAGATGCAATGTCAAAGTATAGCAAAGTATAGAATAGTATAGTATAGATAGCAATAGTAATAGGGTAGATAGGCAATAGTGTAGGCAGGATAGATTATAGTATAGATATAGCATAGTTATAGTATAGATAGATAATAGTATAGGATAGTTTATAGTATAGTTATAGTTGTACATACATAGTTATAGTCTTTATTTATACTAAGTTAATTTGTACATATAGTAACTTAGTAAGAAATCATTTGTAAATAGAATAGGATTTTATAAATAAAGATTATCTTTCGGCGGTTTATTATTATTACCCCCGGCACGGTTTGGTTGGCCGATACTCGTCGCTGATTGGTCGAGCTTGTGCGGGCTAGTGTAGTACCTCCACCTTTAGTGGTGGAGCACCTACCCAATTGGGCTCACCATTTCCGGGAGCTCCGCTGCAAGCTGGGTCACCCGCCCAACGCACGCCTGTTTGGGAAGGGAGTGCGCTTCACCCCCGGAAGCGAGTGGGAGCACAGGACTATCCAGCGCTACTTGGTAGAGCTGGAAAAGACCGAAAAGGTATCCTGGTTCTCCTACTCGCTTCCGCCGGAGAAGAATTTGAAGGTCGCCATCCGCGGCCTCCCCTACGACACCTCCCCGGACGAGATCGTCGTAGATCTCGCCCGACTCGGCCACAGTGCCGAGTATGTGCGCCCCATCAGGGCCAGGGCGGGAAGGCCTGGGTGTATATTTTACGCCCAAATCAAAAAGACACCCGACACCACCCCGGGCATATTCGCAATCACAGAATTGCTGAACATGCCCGGAGTGCGCGTCGAAGTATGGAGGGGTCGGCCTGGCGTTGCTCAGTGCCACAGGTGCCAGCAGTTTAGGCACTCTTCCCACCACTGCCACCGACGCCTTATGTGCGTGATCTGCGGGGACGAGCATTCGGCTTCAAGCTGTCCCCGCGCCAAGGAAGAGCCGCCTACCTGCGGCAACTGTGGCGGTGAGCACACCGCCAACATTGCGTCGTGTCCGGTGCTGAGGCGCGAGCGGAGGAACAAGGCTGCAGGGCCAGTGGCCCGCACTGAAGGTGCAGAGCCTCGTCCCTCCGCTCGCCCCAGCGACGGAACCACGCAGGCCCCGACCACTCTCCGCCCAGAGGCCAACGACCCGCAAAATGGCTGACTGGCCCACAGGCGTAGAAGAGGCAGGGGAGGGAAAAGGAAGAAGGCGGCCAAGGCCAAGCAAAAGAATAAAACTTCTTCCTCGTCCATCCCCGAACCCAGGCCATTAGTAGCTGCAGCGGAGGCCCCAGTTAAGGAGCAACCTCAACACCCAGCCACAGCTCAAGCAATCCCGACACCCTCCTCGGCCGGAACAGCGCCAGAAGGCATGTTTCCGATCAAGGAGGGCACCGAAATCCTAAACTCCATCTTTGAGGCTATCAGAGACGGGAGAGACGCGATCCCAGAGATCCTCAGCGGCCTTGCGAGGCTAACACTGTCCTCTTCACAGTCCAGGCGCTGAGGATCGTTCATTGGAACGCCAACGGCTTGCGTCGTAAGAACAAGCTGCTAAGAGCATTCCTTGCCGAACAGCGCGTCGACGTTGCGCTGATCAGCGAGACTCACCTTCATCCCAATGACAAATTCAAGGTCCCGAACTTTGTCATTTATCGCCAGGACGAGTGCTCTCCGCACGGACGAGCTTACAGGGGCCTAGCTGTTATCGTGCGGAGAAGCCTCATCCACCAACCTTTACCACCATCCCCTCTTACTTCCTTCTATGCTGTGGGGATTGCAGTAAGTGTCGCGGGAAAAGAGACACACCTTTATGCGGTCTACCGACCGCCTGCAGGTGTGCCTCTTGACATGTCGGAGATCCACACACTTTTGGATGCAGGCCCTCCGACAATGCTCGCCGGCGACATGAACTGCAAACACGCAGCCTGGAACTCCGCAATCGCCAACCATCAGGGAGAGAGGCTCTTGGAGGATTCGGAACTCCACGGATATGATGTGTTGGGACCAGACGCCCCCACTCGGATTCCTGGGAATCCGAGAGGGCAGGCGGAGGTCCTCGACATCATCATTGTCCGTGGGATTCCGGAAGCTCCTCGACAGGAGGTTCTCTACGACCTGGAATCCGATCACCTTCCTGTACTGGTCGAATTAACCGGCCATCCCACAAAAGTCTCGCTGGCAGTGCCGCGGAAACGCACTGACTGGCAGGGATTTGCCGCCCTTATGGCCCAGCATACTCCCTCCTACCCGGTGTCAACGGCCGAGGAGGTGGAAAGGCTGTCGTCTGAAATCGCCGCACAGATCCGTAGTGCACTAGGGCAGACCTCTTCCGCTGTGGCGGGAAGGGCGGGGCTACCCCCGCTCCCCCACCACATCATACATACATAGCAATTATTTTTTAGATTGTAAGCGGACATGTTATTTATCAATTTATTTGACATTAATATTATACTTGTGTAGTTGTAAGCTGACACGGCTTTTACAGCCACGAATTAATATTTATGGACATAAATATTTTTAGATTGTAAGCTGACATGGCCTTTTTACAGCCACGAATTTATATTTATATTTATGGACATAATTATTATTAGATTGTAAGCTGACATGGCCTTTTTACAGCCACGAATTTAATATTAAGTATCTAGCTGTAAGAAAAAACAAATTCCTCGTTTATGGCAACAATGTTTTAGTTATAATTATTGTATTGATGTTAGGTTCGGTCCAGCCATGGTCAATGGTAATATTTTTTATTTGTTTTTAACATTATTTTTTATTTATTGGCTTGTATGTATTGACAATATCCAAGTGTTACGTGCTAACCATACGGAAATAAATTATTTTGATTTGATTTGATTTTGACATCCGGTTGCTACTACAGCAAAAGAGGCGCCTACGGAAACTGTGGCAGTTTAACCGCTGCCCGGCGATGAAGACGAGCCTGAACGCCCTCTCGGCGAAGATACGAGAGGAGCTGGACACTTACGACGCCAGCCGATGGCAAGAGCACATAGATTCCATAGGCGATCACGTACCTAGTGCGCACCGTCTATGTGCCCAATTATCCAATGAACGATCTCCCGTTCATCCTCTGATAGCCTCAGACGGAACCCCGAGGTTCCGCGCAGCAGACCGAGCCGAAATCTTTGCCGAGTGCCTGGAGGGGCAGTTTAGCCCCAACCCTTCATCGGATCGGGTGCACACAGAGACAGTGGATCGGCACGTCAGGGACTACCTGGCGGCAGAGCTGTCGGCCGGTGACGAACCGGTGACCTTCACTCTCGGCATGGTGGAGCGTGCCTTCTCCCGTGTGAAGCTGAGAAAGGCCCCCGGCGCAGATGGCGTTCCAAACATGGCACTACGGTGTTTGCCGCGACGATCAGTCGTGGCATACACCCGCCTGTTTAACGGCATCATGCGCAGCGGGCATTTCCCAGCAGCATGGAAGGAGGGGCGCGTCATCATGCTCATGAAAAAGGGAAAAGATGTGAGGAAACCGGAGAGCTACCGACCGATAACTCTGTTGCCGACGGTCTCGAAAGTGTTCGAGAAACTGTTGCTGTTGCACCTGAACCCGTGCATCACGCCGAGAGCCGAGCAATTCGGCTTTCGGTCTGAACACAGCACGACGCTCCAGCTGACGAGGCTGCTGCACCACGTGGTGGTTTCTTCTGAGAAGAAGCAAACCACGGTTGCAGTATTCCTCGACATGGAGAAGGCATTCGACAGAGTCTGGCATAACGGGCTGCTGTACAAGTTGTCCCTATCCCCTACCCCTGTTAGGATCGTCAAGGTATTGGCCTCCTTCCTTGAGGGCAGGAGCTTTCACGTAGCAGTGGAGGGCGTGGCCTCGAGTCCACGTCCCATACGAGCCGGCGTTCCCCAGGGTAGCTGCCTTTCTCCGTCCTGTTACTCCTGGTTCACCAACGACATACCGCTGGCGGAGGGGGTCGAGCTAGCGCTGTTTGCTGACGACGCCGCGTACTTCACAGACTCTAGGGTCTTGAGCTACGCGGTGACGAAGATGCAGCGCTGTCTCGATCTCCTCCCCGAGTGGCTCTCCCGTTGGAGGTTGTCGGTGAACGCCAGGAAGACTCAGGCTACGTTCCTTGAGACTGGACTGAGAAGGCTGAAACCCGACTGTCCGCTTCTGTTGAACGGCGAGAGTCTATCGTGGACTAATCCAGTAAAATACCTGGGCGTCACGATAGACAAACGCATCAACATGCGCGCCCACGTGACCGCCACTGTGAACATGGCGCGGGTGGCGAGAGCCAAACTTCGCCCAGTGTTTGCATCCAGTTTGCCGCTTCACACGAAGCTATTAATATTTAAAGCCTATATCCGCAGCCGACTCACGTACGCCGCGCCGGCCTGGTACGCTCTCACCTCAGCTGCGCTGAGAGCACGTTTACAAGCGCAACAAAATCTAACGCTTCGTACCATTGTCGGCGCCTCGCGGTACGTGAGGAACGATGTAATCCATAGGGATATGCGGATGGAAACACTGGACGAATTCGTGCGTCGTCTGGCGGCTGGCATGTTCGCGCGCCAGAGGCGACAGATTTCCCACTTGTGAGAAACCTGGCCCCTCTGCACGCCCGTCCGCCGGACGCCAGACAAAGCTACGCTCGTCACCTGCTACCAATCACGGAGTCGTAATCGCGGCTCCGCCGCCTGGCTCGTATACTTCAACCTTTAATGGTTACCCCATGCCCTGTCCGTAGTTACGGAAAGCGAACGCAACCTCTGATAGAAGGCAAATACCTTGACACAGATTCCCCACTCCCCCCTGCGGGGGGTGTGAGAAGACTCTTCTACTGAAGAGTCTCAGTCTCAAGATAGTCTCAGTCACAATAGTCACAAGAACGGACACCGAATAGTCACAGAAAACGAACACGCCTATAGAACCACCAAGCCTGCTGCGGGAAATATAGAAGCCTGCGCCGAAGCTCTGCCTCAAGCTGAATGAACATGTCGTTTTATTGAAGATCGTCGCTTCCTGCCGCCCGGATAATAGGTGCATCGGGATCGTTCGCCTGTCGACTCGACCTCCCGTTCTCGAGGTTTATGTGGCTGACTTTCGTCGGTCACGTATCCTCGTTAACGGGGGTCGTATACGTCAGCCCGGTCCCGCACACGTTGTAAAAAAAGTTTGAGAACCGCTGAAGTACACCATTTAAATAATTTCATGATTTTACAAACATGAAACAAATAATAAATTCTAATGCGGAACATAGCACCTTTTACTGTTGGGAACCATTGTTGTAAAGATTTGAGCCGCGGTTATTAAACTTTTTGGGGACGGAACCATTAAGCTTAGGTTTTTTTTATAATACTTTTTGAAACCACTATGTTTCAGATTAATATTTTTGTTTTTTTCATCATTGATGTAGCGTGACTCGCGACAACTAAACATCCTATATTAAGTAAATTATTTTGTTTACCTCTTAAAATTTACTGACGGACATCAGTTTGAGTATTAGTATAGAATATATCAAAGTTGTCGAATATAACTGGCACATGCAATCTATCTATATGGTAGCTTATTTCAAATTGAAATTAAAATTAATTTTAGGAGAAATATAGTTAAATTTCAATCATTATTCAGATTCGAATTTTAATTTTCAATGACTCATACACCATCAGTGGTGTAGCGTGACTTGCGACAACTAAGCAGCCGCCATTACGTAAATTATTTCGTATACCCCCTAAAATTAACTGGCTGACGCCAGCAGTTTGAGTAACCCTGGTATAAAACATGTCAAAAAGATGAAGATGCCGAAAGTAACTGGCACATGGAATCTACGAGTATCTAGATGGTAGCTTATTTGTGCAACCGGGACCACGAAGTAGGTACACTGTAGTTTTCAATTTTCCCGCCTGTCAATTCTACGACTAGGTAGACGTGGATGGTTTCGACGCCCTATTCATAAGGAACCCAATTTGATGCTGACGATGCAGAAAAAGGTAACTTACTTTTTAAATGTTTCAAATATTTAGAAAATTACAAAATAGTTATTAGCAAAGCGCCTGGCCAAAGAGTTGTCAAAGCGGCTGAAGGAAAGGTCTGAAAACAGGAAGGCTGGCAATTATTTCTCTTCTGGTTTCTGAGGGGAAATATTAGGGACTATCTCAGATGACGAGTCTCTAGAGGACATTTTTATGTACAGTTTAGTTTGTTTTTATTATTTGTGTTGTTTTTAATTTGTATTTATTTACTTTGAATAAAAATACAACCAAAATTTTTTTACTGTACACATAGATATCTACAGCCGACTAATTACGACACGCTCCGAGAAAAAAAGACTCGCACAACTTTAATTTGCAATTGTACACTGCCAAATGCAAACTGCCTTCGTAGCTCCGTAGCAGTGAAGTCCGTCTTATTAATATAATGATTATTTAATTTATTTGTGATGTTTCTCGAGTTTGTCATGATGGGCCAAATAGTAAAGTTGGCTAAATGTGAATCCGCTAATAAAAAAAAATGTGGTTTCTGACCACCCCGAAGGGGAAATCGTGATTATACTTTATTTTACTTATTTTGGTAAACGTCAAAGGCGAGAATGCAGATTGACGCGCAATTTATCGTATATGACAGTTTTCCAGTACGATCTTGTAATGCGCTTGACACATCTAGTACAGGCGCGCGTGTCATCTTACAAAATCTTTGGGTATGACTGACATCACTGACTTACTTCCCATAAAAGCATTGAAGTGGGAAGTAATTTAAATTAAAATACAATTAAAAACCGAATAAACCAAATTATATTTAGCTATTATTTGAATAAAAACTGGCCGCATTTCCCGGCTGCATAGCAAAGCTGATATGCTGTGCGAGAAAACTCCCAGACACGTGATGTAGGTTAAATAAAGATTTTAGTTATTATATTGTAGACAAAGCTTAATGTTATTAACATATTTGGCTTCCTGTAATGTGATTTTGGCTTGTCATTATTTTTGTCGGACTAGAATAGAGGCTTCGGACAGCTTAGTACATTTCACCAAAATTAAGTTTTATTTTTATATTTACTATTTAGTTAGATATTTTATTATTATTTAATTATTAATATAAAAATAAAACTAAAATCTAAACTATATATAAAAATATTTACCCATGACTTGATCATGTGGCAGTGTGTCAAGAACACTCGCAGCATTCCCCCGCTGCACAGCGATGCTGATTTGCTGCGCGAAAAAACTGCCTGCCCTCTTGTCACATACAGCGTTAACCAGCCGCTTAGACAGTTTTTTTAAATAACTTCATAAATATTAATAGACATTAAGTTATAATAATATATGATAGGTCTACAGGTCTGCAATATCAGCGTCGAATTCTCCGAGCGCCGCCTCAACATCTTAGATACCGTTTTACAAAAATAAATATCCACCTTAGTATATAGAATAAGATGTATTAAAAATACTGTAGAGTCACATGCTGCACTTTTAATGTATATGAGTATAAAAGAAAAATCGCTAATGGTGAATCGGCCACGGCAAATGAAATACACTTAGCGTATTTTTTTGTTAAACCTACAGTTTGCAGCTGTGACAATCGAGTTTCAAGCGATTGAAATAGTAATTAGTAATTTGCATCTGCCATTTATTTTATCATCGTTAACCCATTATACAATAATGTTGATTCTTAATAGCATTGGGTACGTGTATTCCAAGCTGGGTTGTGAATAGCATCGATTGGTATGTTTTCCTTCACCGAAGTACAAGTATTTCTATGAAAGAAACGTACTTACGTAAAGTATTCAAGTAGCAACTATGAGTTTACAGGCTCTTTGGTCCGTGTTCTCTTACCATCCTGCTATTTATTTATTAACTTTATAGAGCAAAATATTAAACGGCATTTGGCATCGAAAACCTTTTATGTAAGGAAGGTGTAATCTTCTCAAGACGGCATAATGTGAGGTTACAAATTGTTACCAAAATAGGTTCAAAGATTATCATCGTCCTGTAAAATTCTACTGCTAAAGAGCTCCTAATGTATCATTAGTCTGTGGCTGTCCACTGCTTGGTAGGAATGCCTTTGCACACGATCTATTTCTACCCTTATTCAAACTTGACCAGCAACCTTCTTCTGGTCATTCCTCCATCTGGCGATCACGTCACTCTGCATCTACTTGTACGTGGGCTCCATTATAGAACCCGTAAGACGTGTCCGTACGTCAGACATGTCCGGCTCACTGACGCATGTCAGTTCTGCTTGCAAATTTTAAAAGCTACGTTAGCTACTTTAATTTTACCTAAATCTGGATAGCAAGTACCTTTTATTTATTTAAAACTTCATTGCACTATAACAAAAGGCAGGTTAATGCTGCCAAACATTCTCTGTAACCTAATCTGTAGCTAACCTTTGGGACAATCTACTGCGAAGACGTATTTAAAACTATTTTTTTTTTTGTAATAAAAACTGTATTTATAACAAATAATAACTACTTATATTTAACATAAAAAAATATAAATATACTTAAACTACTCCTTTAACAACCTCCGTGGTCTAGTGGTTCAGTCCGTGGATTTAGACTCCGAGGTACCGGGTTCGATTCCTGGTCGGGACAGAAAAACATTTATTAATGAAAAATAAATACATTTAATTAATATTTAATTTATTTGTGATATTTCTCGAGTTTGATACGCTGGAGACATCGACGAGCTTGCCACTTGTCACGATTGGCCTATAGTAAAGTTGGCAAAATGTGAATCCGTTTATTTATAAGGGTGGTTTCTGAGCACCCCGAAAGGAAAACGGTCGTGATGATACTTTACTTTCCCTTTTTTATTACTTAAACTACACGCGATTATAATATACTGTGTGAATTGGTGAAGAGTTACGTTAGAGTAATATGTATATTTATTGATAGAAAAAACGAGTTTTTTAAGAAACTATATGTCGGATATGACAAAAAAATATGGTTTTTACATACAAACTGACAGACAAATATGTCTTATATGTATTTTTTTGTCTTTTCCATATATCTTGGCTATTTTAAAGTTAACAGTTTGTATGGAAAAACCATATTTTTTTGTCATATCCGACATATAGTTTCTTAAAAAACTCGTTTTTTCTATTAATAAATTTACATATTACTCTAACGTAACTCTTCACCAATTCACACAGTATATTATGGTTTCTTAGTAAAAGTTGTGTGTTTCTATTAATAGAATGACAGATTAGTCTAACGTAAAAAGTCACCCCGTATATCATATCGGTACATGTACAATAGTGACCTATTATGCTCATGACCATGTAAAAATTTATTGTCCTAAATAAGCTATAAAGTAGGAATAGATCTCTTATAAATAAATAGACACTGTCTCATATTTTTATTGTGTCTACTTTGTTTCTTAATCACCAAATTAATTAATTTACGTGAACTTTTAAATTTAAATAATTCTGTTAATATTATCTTTAGAATACGCAAGCTTTGCCGAGCATAACAAAAACTTGCATTCAAATGATATTAAATTAAAGGAATATTAACTTTGATAGCAAACATTGACAGTTACCGTTTGATAAAGGATTTATGAATTGTGTCTAAAGAAATTTCATATTTAAAAATACTTAATGTCTATCGAGACTTTTATTTATTTATTAATAAAACACACATTTTATTTATTTAAATTATATACGTTAGTTTATACATAATGTGGCACTGCTCATCATCCGGTGCCATAATAACCTGAGGACCTCATAAAGAGCACCTGCATCAAGGATGAGTTTAATCACAAAATGCAGAGTGCACGACACTAACGACTCCACGCCGGAGTTATCAGGGCCGGCCGGGGTGTAGGATGGGGGCAGGTGGAACTTTCCGGGTGTTATCTAGGTGTTACTGAACATGTGTGTAAACTTCAGACGCATATAGACTGGCCAGATGCCCTGCATTTTACGAGTTACCCTATTTTTTTGTGCTTACATTTGATACCTGTGATTAGCAAAATGTATGTGTATTGCTATTTAATATTTTAATTTATAATAATAATGTAATATTTATTCGAAGTACTTAGATACAAAAATAATAAAATAAAATTGATTAAAAAATTAATTATAAATAAAACTAAAACTAAAAATACCTATGAAATTAAAACTATTCTACAAAATAAACTAATAGCTTACCACCCGGGAGGGTACCTAAAACGCTCGCCGCATTTCCTCGTTGAATTATAATCGACATATTCTGTTTTAGGTAGTTATGGCATTTGGAATCGCCACACTCCTGAAAAATTCGTTTACCCAACTCTTATATGAATTTGTGGGTATCAAGAGAATATACCCCCTTTGCTTCAACCCCAAATGCAACAAAGTTATAATTTTGTTTAATGCTATTATATTTGATGTGCCTTCTAAATTCGGCTGTATGAGCAGCCGAACCGGCCTTTTTTGATGTAGAGGAAATGTGGCAAGCGGCAAAGGTATCCACACAGGTGGCATCCCAAACAAGACATCTTCCCTTACTCCATGGTACAAGAGACATACCATCCGGCCTTTTACCATCACTACGCGAAAGTCCTGATGGTTCAAGGACGGACGGGATTATATATATATATATATAGCAAAATTAAATACGGTGTTAGATATTAAGAAGCAATGGTATTAAAATCAAAAGGAGCTAGGACAATCTTCTCATAATTAATTGGTGTATGACAGTGCCTTGCCAGTTATTGTCGTTATCGACTATTACTTTCAAATTTCATAAAGGCCTGGGATCCGCTACACGTGTAGCACTGCCAGCGTTCCTGTCGTCTGTACATAGGAATATCACAAACCCATCCTTGAGTTCTGTTGAGCCGTCGTACTTAAGTGCCAAAGATGCCTGGTCAGTAGCATGCACCAAAGTTTCGATTCCAAATTTATCAAAATATTAATGTCTGTAAGAGGAGCCGCTCTGCAAAATGGTACTGGAAGACATTTTATCTTCCAGTAACATGAAAGAGGTCTCTGGTTTATTTTCCCTCAGCATCGGTTGGTACGCTCCTTAATGGAAATATACTGACCATAGCGGTGTACCTTCGTCTCGGAGCCCGGACTGTCCTCCCTCAACAGTGTCTGTGTGGAGAACCCGTCGAACATCCCGACACCATGAGCTTTTTTTGCGCTAGAAGTGCTGGCCGAATTCCTCGTCACGCTTCTCCCAACATCATCCCAAGGACTTTTGTCACTGCTGAAGTACTCACGATCCTAGAACTCTGGAATTGCGCGAAGCGTTGCCAAGAGACCTGTCGGCATGACTGTTGGGATTTGAAAACTTGGCAGGTCACTGGCGTGGGATTCGACATGTGTCCACAAACACATTAGCACCATCTTACATCCAGGTAACCTCGTCAAGCGCGGGATATGCGGCGGTTTTTGCTGAGAACCTTAAGCTGCACAAATATGCCAACCACGATACAGGTTACGAATTTGCGATGTTTGGGGTCGAGACGATGGGCCTTAGCCAAGCGTCTGGTCAAGGATTTGTCCAACCGGCCAACAGAAAAGTCTGGAGATAGGAAAGCTGGCAATTATTTCTGCCAACGTTCGCTATACAAAGCAAAAATTTGGACTCCTTAGGACTATTTATATCTATTAAATTTGAACTTTTAAAGTAGGTTTAAATGATATAAAAATAATTTCATTTTTTTTAGTTTCATTTGCTGTTATTTGTGCTGACCTGCGTGCTATGGAGGTGTAAAACACATTCTTATATTCGACAAAAGAAACTATTACTTGTTCTGTGAAAGAAACTCTTACAAAAGAAAATCGTCTCAGTTTATTTTCGTTATTTTTACTGCAAATTAAAAGTCCATTATTCTAAGTTAAAAGTCCTAATAATAAGGTCCATGTCTTTGGGTCCAACTAAAGCTGATTTTTACTTTTTAAAAAAAGATTATCTATAAGTTTAGAATTTTGCTATAGAACGTAAATTAGCGTTAAAATATATGTAACAATTTGTATGAAAATGGCAACCAATGCCCGCATCTCTTAGGGGGAAAACAAAGCTCACTAGTAAAGATTATACACATTTGCTTTACAAAATAAAGATCTTTTTGAAACTGTTTCCTCTAACAGATAAACATTTTAAAATTAATGTTTTTGTCCTCAAAGAAAATCTAAAGCTCGTATTTTTGATGTTGGTAACTATGGTAAACGTATATATGGTATACTCGTATGTACATTTCGACACTATCATCATCATACAACTAATTTACTAAAAAAAAAATAACAATTGCGGATGTGTGTGGGAAAGAGAGATGAAATTAATGGTGTCTCGGGCGTACGACCGACTATAGTCTGGTTAACAAAGAAGACCTCCTTTTTTGTTATTCAATCTTTAAAATTTACGTTATTTTTAAGTACTCGTAAACTCAGACTAGAAAAATAAGTAGAAATATTTTATGCTTGTATTTACTAACATTATTAACTTATATACCTTATATATACTAATCGTAATGAGCTCATAATAACTTAACTGAGTGAACCAATAGCAATATCTCTATCTGTCCGAATATTTTGTTATTGATTCGATAACATAGGATTTTAGACAGCGTACAGTATGTTACGAGACTTATAAAACGAAATTCTAATTTTTTGCGTATTTGTTAGGGTAAATAATTTTATTATATAATATAAAAGGGCTGTAGCCACCATAGAGATCCCAGCTCTTCTGGAGCCTGATGGATTAATTCGAGATGAAGGCATAAGACCTTATGGTATAACGTTGGTTTACTAGGAACGAAGACGTGTTCTGCTATCGGACGCCACGTGCGTCGATACCCTCGCCGTTTCGCATCTCAGGGGTAACCGCAGCAGAAAAGGAGTCCGACAATCGGCGCAAGTATGTAGAATCCAAGCGCAAAAACCTTTTAAAAGACAACACCCTGTCTTGTCGTCTCCTCCAGTGACAAGAGGACTGGCTCTTTCTTCGCCTAAAGAATCAGTATTGCAATTCAGCGGGGAAATGCAGCCAGCGTTCTTGCCACCATTCCACGCGAACAGAACTTACTCGTATGTCCCTATTATGAGTATTAATATTTATTTTATTATATATTATGTAAATATTTTTTTCGAATCAATGCATATTATCCAACGTGCAATACAATTGGAAATATGTAGCGTCAATTTTTTTTCACATCATGTAATTTATTATAAAAATATTTCACTATTGTATTTATTATTGTAACTAATTTCTACTGTTTATACAGAATTATTTATTAAACAAAAAAAAAATGTTGCATATTTATTGATTAGATATACTCTTATATAACTTTTTTTCGATCTCGATTCGATTTGGTTTTATGTGCATGTGATAAGTTGCATCTTTAATATTTTTGTTTTGTTAGATTTCCGTAAGTTATTGTACCTTTCCCTTAATTTTATTTTATTCTAAAATTCCTGTGGTAACTGTTCAAAATCCAATTTACAAAATACATGGTGCGGAGTCGAGAGGTCTAATGTTTCGTTAACTAAGTAACACTGTAGTCGAAAATTACAATTTAGGTTTTCGGCCACCACTTAAAGCCATACATTATCCAATTTGCGAAGCTCCACTGAATCTCGTTTCATATACAACATACCATCATCAGCTTGAGTTTGCTTGCTTTCATATTATTACGATTTTAATTTTAATTTGACTCGGCCACTGTACAGCCACGAAATTAATTAAATTTCTTTATAATTAGACATTGTATTATAATTATTTTAGATTATAAGTTGACACGGCCTTTATACAGCCACGAAATGAATTATTGTTATTTTTTAATAATTTGACATTAAATTATATTTATTTAGATTGTAAGTTGACACGGCCTTTATACAGCCACGAAATTAATTTAAATTTATTATAATTATACATTATGTTTTGATTATTTAGATTATAAGTTGACACGGCTATAATGCCTCGAATTTAGGTTAAGCTACAGTACTTGCTTATGGCAGCAATGTCACTTACTTATTTCGGTCTATCCATAATTTAATTTAATCTTTTTATTTATTATTTTAATAATATTGTAAAAAATTGACAATATCCGAGTGTTACATGTGAAAACCATATGGAAATAAATATTTTGAATTTGAATTTGAGTCTCTTCATTGCTAGATTTAGGCATATTCCAACCCTCGCCAGATACTTTCTTTAGGTCATTTGGCGAAGGGTTTTTTTATACTGAACACAACATGTAACATCGCGTCAACTGATGCAAGCCATTAAAATTACTTAATTTTATTGTTTTTCGTCCCAAATGATGGTTATCATGTACTGCTCCAGATACACCAATATGTACTATGAAATGATATTGTTTTAAATCAATATTGAAAAAAATTACGTGTAAAAGTGCAGAATACATCTATTTTTGTCCTATGCCTACTTGCAAAATAAACGAATTGAATTGAACTGGCATCAGTCTCTACCATTATGCCGACCTAAGAAGATGATGCGCTTTTTCACAATTCGCTTGAAGGACTCCAGGTTATTGGGTTGAGGAAACGCATGGCTGGGAGAGCATTTCACATTTTCAGCGTGCGACAGATGTAAGTGTCTCCAAATTTATGAGTACCCATAGGTATAGGGGTTATTTAACGAGCATGTGGATGCATATTTTAGCCTGTGCGTGTGTTTCGGTTGCGGAACAGAGAAGGGATAAGGCTATGGAGCTCCTCAGAACACTCGCACTAAGTACAAAAATCCCGTAGACATTTTCTGACACCCAAACCCTTTATTTTATTTTATTATTATAAGTTAATGATAACAATGGAAATAATAATTTTACAACTGACAGACAGACAATGGGGTCGTCCAGGCCCGGATGTTTAATGGGTCTGGGTTGGAGATGGGGACATTCCTCCGTTTTCCCCGGCAGGATCTCAGCAAGTAATCACCCGCTGGTAATGTATGCACCTTTAGGTGCAATTAGGTTTCGTAAGTACCTTATGTAGGTAATTATTATATTTTTTTTAGATTAATGCAATAAAACTAAAAACATATTATTAGTAAATTATAATTATATAAGTTAGATAAAGTTTAGTATATTTAATATTTAGTTTTAAATAAGCCAACATATTAGCTTAGCAGAGGGGAAATGTTGCCAGTCTTCTTGGGACTGTCACTGAAGGGTCGTCTGGACTCCATTTTTACTTATACAAGTTTTTTTTTATTAGGTTTAGTTTATATTTATTTGAATTTTTACTTTTAAGTAGTTTTAATTTATATTGTAATTCTTTTATACTATTTGTATATTACTTGAGTATACTATTTTAAACATTTGATTTTGTAGTATTAAAAAAATAGATGACTCGGTATACTACGTGTCTCCTTGCCATAAAGTTCAAGGAGGAGAAAATTCATAAAATTGAATTTATTAGAAAGCACTAAATAAATAAAATATTTTATTTATTTCATATTAAATTTTTATTTCTAGATCTGTAAACGCAATATCCGTTGCCTCAAAAGATCTGAGGCCCTCGAGGACGTTGCAAGTCATATTTGCATGGCTTCTTTATTATACGAATGTAAATCCCTGTCTAGTTTTAAAATGAAAAATATAAGCTAAGTGGAACTGTTACAATGTAAAGCTTTAAAATGACCTTTATTTTCTTATTCCAGAAGAATTTCGATTTAAACAAAGTAATTTTATATTTAGTAGGTACCTACTTTAATTAATCAAATTGGTAAAACTAGGTTAGGTATGATTTTGTTAAAGGAGCCAGTGTGAACCTTTTGCTGACATTTAATTTACGCTTATTAAAAAACTGCAAGTGCATGATATTCCAACACCCGCTTCATTATATCCACCTGGAAAAAAACTGTGCTAGTAATGATATTATGACATTTTAGTAAAATGAAAAATGCTACAATAAACTACGAGTACTTTTGCTAACAATGCCACTTTTTACGTTTAAGACGGAATTGAATGATCATAATAATAATTATGCACAATCGAACCACATGCCCGACTCACTATGGGCCTCCTAAGGTGACCGTATGTCCCTCCATGGACCTCCTAAGGTGAAGTTCACGTGTCCAGAAGGAAAGCGATTACCAAGTTTGCCAAGTACCTGTACATAATTTAAATTTACTATTATCAATTATATTTAAGGCAGCGTCGATACTACAGACAGTGAGAGACAGTGACAACAGCATTCTGAGGATGATACGAGTATCGTCGCGCTTTGACAGCGCTTTTGTTAATTGGAGTTGTAACTGGGGATGGGTAAATCAAATATGTACAGCATTTGCGTAGCTATACATATTTATGGTGTCACCAGCGGCCATGATTTTTGAGGTCGTATGGATGTGTAGTGAAAATAATTTAATTTATATAAATTTTAATTTATATAATTATTTTTTTTTTTGCTGTTTGTATTTAACTTTTTAATGAATGTGTATACCTACCAAAATAGTTCTAAGTTAAAATTTAACTAACAATTATGGAATTTAATTCTGGAATAAACATTGTTTTATTATTATTATATTATTTCTATTCGTAACATTAATAATAAACCAAAACATATAGAAAAAAACAGTCCGTGATTATAGATACGTATCTATAATTAAAGTCTTGTGCTGCTTGCCAGACTCTGCGCTTTCGAGTGCAGCTCCCGCTCCCGCTGTACCCCTGAGGTGTGAAAATGTCAAAGTGTCGACAAATTTGTTATCATCGCATCAACACTAGGGCCCGCCTCAGCTCTCAAGGGATCATCTACTTATTAATATAAATATACAAAAAACTCCTCCTTAGGCGGTACCCCACTGTTGGTATCGTAACTCCGTGTCAGTCTATCCACTAGCCGTTTCCAGTGTTTGAGATCCTCAGAACTGTGGATGGCTTGGCATACTTGGATGTTTACGTGGTCAGTCACCCGACTAGACCATCGTTTAGGGCTTCTTCCTCTTGTTCTTTTACCGTCTACTTTTCTCGTTACTAGGAGATTTTCCAGATTGTCGGCACCTCTTCTAGCAATGTGGTCAAAATATTGCGGAATTGGGGTAAAGCAGACGGCGGAAAGTCTCTGTCCCAAGGCAAGTTTGAGCTCTTCGAGCACCGAAACATTAGTACGTAGTACTGGCAAATGACGCCAGCACTACATACATCTCAAACGCATCAATTCTTGCTCTATCTATACTAAATACTAATGTGCAATAAATATATTTTTACTTACTAACCTGGAGTATTTCGAGTAAAGTGTGAAAACGCATATTTTCAAGCTGGAGGATTCGAGACTGGACCTCCCTCACCGCTTACTATCAGTTAAGCGCGAAGTCACATGTCGATCTAGTATTAAAAATATATATTTTTTGTGTTCAAATAGCGTAGTAAGACAAGAGATTACAATATTTCACAACATCATTTTCCGTATGCCTTGTATACCTCCATAAGTTCCAGTTCCACTAGTGTCAACTTGTGAAATGGTAATAAAATTGACAAGAAAATAATATCGCACCTACCATCTATGTTGACTAAATGTTCTCAAGGTTTGGCTGTCAGAAAATGTCTACCGGTATTCAGTACGCCTTTGTATTTATTTAAAATTAAACAAATAAATTATTTTTCTAACAATTCAAACTACGTATAGAAACCTTCCAATTATCTGTAGTATGCAACAAGTGCAGCTCTTGAATTTTACTGAAATTCCTCTAAGCCGAAGTTAACGATGAGAAAAACACGAAAGTGCAGTGTCTGCAGTGCGACATACAGTAAGAGCTTAGAGTATGACAAATTCATCCTGCGAAAAGTAAAGTATCATCACGACTGTTTCCCTTTCGGGGTGGTCAGAAACCACGCTTATAAATAAGCGGATTCACATTTAGCCATACTCGGCGAACGAGTGCCTTCCCTTCGTAGCCACGACTCAGACTTAGCTGTTAAGGCACGCAGGGCCAACAGTGAAAGATAGACGGTTTATAGGGTTTTAGTCCGTATACACCTTAGGGTCTCCTTAGGAGGCCTCACGGTGAGTCGGACATGCGTCTTCTTGCGGTGGCCCTTTAGGCTAGGGTCGTATCATTGATGATTTATCGATTCACCGTCTCTAAAAAATAAAACATTTAGCTAACTTTAATATAGGCCAATCATGACAAGTGGCAAGCCCGTCGATGTCTCCAGCGTACCAAACTCGAGAAATATCACAAATAAATTAAATATTAATTAAATGCATTTATTTACATTAATAAATTTTGTTGTGTCCCGACCAGGGATCGAACCCGGTACCTCCGAGTCTAAATCCATGGACTTAACCGCTAGACCAAGGAGGCAGTCATCCTTCGAGTACATTTAAAAGTTTTTGTTGTAACTCACCATTACATATATGGACGTCTATAATTGGTGCTGAAACGAGCAATTAGTAGGAGTGGATTATTTCTATGTTGATTGTAATATACGTAATAATATTATACTTAGCAAATCAGGAGAGTATCACTCTCAAAATCAATCAGGTAGGTTGTGTCGGCAATGTTACGACGCATTTTATGCGGCAGTAAATTATGTTTCTTGCATCGCTGATTGTAACTCGAATCATACATTTTATTAAAATTAAAATACCTTTGAATTAGATTATATCCGCATGATATGAACTGCATACTTATGAATCAATAACTATGATAAATACTCGAGGATATTATGCACGTTAGAACAGTACAATATTTTAATTTATCTTCTTGTCCTAAAATAGCAAAAGATCTCATGATTAAACATAATTTCAAACCAGAATGTGAGTCTTGGTTTGCCATGGCCTCTTTTATCCACATCTTTCGCATTATATTTCTGGTTCGTCCTAACTTATTATTTTTCTATGGGTTAGTCAATCTTTCTTAATAATCTTCTCGGAAATGTGGGTATTGTATAGGGTTTCCAGCGGAAATTTTTCAACTTTAAAATTTCATATAAAAAAAACTACATAGATTTTATTTATTCTTATTAAAACAATATGTACAACATTAATGCGGATTTCATTTCTTAAACACTATATACTGCAGAAATTTAAATGATGACCGTTTTTTTGTACGCACTCCTGTAGTCGGACCCTTACATTTGCAATCACGCGACGGCAAAGCTCTGGAGTAATGCTTTGAACTTCACGGCGAATATTGGCCTGCAGGGCTTGAATTGTCCGGGGATTGTTCTCATAAACCTTCGATTTAAATATATGAACTTTAACAGTTTAGAGGAAAATGTGCTCCTGTAATGTTATTTCGAGTATAACTTTTTACTTTTATTTATACTGCACCGCTTTTAAACATTTGATCGCTTTTAGCTGTCATCCTTTCGCTGCTCTGTCCCCGTTGTTATGCAGAGCGCTCGTCAGGGAACATAATACTAAAGCCGCTCGTAGACTAAAGGCCTATCCTGAACGTACGAAACACAATAATAAAAATTTGCTACCCTGCTAAGGTAAGCTAACAGATTACTCTTTAGACTTGCTGCTTAGCACAAGGTAGAATAATTAAAATATGTCACAAATGCTTATACTTAGGTTTACGTTATAAAAAATATTTTACTTATGGATAGTTTCTTTATGTTTATGTAGTATATAAATAGTATAACTTATTTATGTAGTTTATATATGTATGTGTGTATGAATTCGTATGTAATTTTATTAATAAATATTTATTATAATATTCCAAAGACGTATATTTTTTTATATATTTAATTTTAATTGATATATTGCACCTACCTCACATAAATGTTCTCGTTGTCCTGAAGGTCTGACAGGCAGAGAATGTCAAGCGACATTATGTCACGTCTTTGTATATTTATGTGCAATAAAGTTTTAAATAAATAAAAATAATAAAAAAAAGTCAGAAATTACGGTTTTTTTAAGGATTGAATTTACAACTTCACTTTTCGCCATTATAACAAATGATAAGCTTGTCGATGTTTCTAGCGTAACAAAATCCGGTAATATGCTCGTCCAGCTCTCAAACCCGGTACTACTTGTACCAAACACTCATAAAAAATAATCGGTGTAAATTAGCCAAGTAATTCAAATGGTTTAGTAGGATCATAATATGGGGTGTTACTGAAAGTTTCGTTGGTGAGTGATTAAGTAAAAGTTATTTATCTACTCTCATATCGTAAAATGCGAATTACAAACTTCAAAACGAATTTATATTTACATACTTTATAAATATACTGCTGAAATTTAAAAATAGAATCAAATTATAACACTTTTTCTCTAACAAAATAATGTTATGTTTCATTTTAAAAATAGAATAATACATATTATATAACACTTATTTTTTTAAGGCAAAGGTTCCATTACAAAAAAGTTTTGATTCCAATTTTTACTTGTCTATGGCAGCGCCCGCCATACCGCGTGCGCGGTCATAAGCTAGGTTTTGGCGCCATTTCATTGTTTACGACTTATGTATTCTGTAACATGGGCATTTAAAAAAAAAAAAAAAAAATTGGCGCCATTCAATATGTTTTCTTGTATAGCATTTCGTGTGATTATTTTTATTATTGCTTAAAATTCTTACTCTTTTAATTAGTAGGTTCAATCCCAATGTATGAGAGTAGATAAATGAGTGTATGAAACTGCACATAACTAGGTATTAAAACACTCGTGTATAATACCTCTTATTATGCAACAGTTTTTGTAAATATATACATATTATACATATAAATACCCAGACCGAGATAAATTATACAATGTACAACTTGCCCCCGGTGGGAATCGAACCCACGACCTCCCGAGTTCAAGCCGAAATAGTGGTATGGAATAGTATAATTCATTAGTAAATCAATGATTGCTCTCATTTTTTTAATTCGTATTATTTAATTAAAAATTAGGGTAAGACGTCATTGACGCTCGGAAGTAACACGTTTGTGATTATTTAGTGAAAAATTATATGATTTTTGTTGTCATGAACTGGGCATATATTGAGAGTAACCAACTAAACACACTTCATCAAATCTTAACGTGTCTAGTCCAGTTCACGACAAAAATAAACATATAAATATTAATTTCGCCAACTGATACGCCAATACATCATACAAGTATACATTGAGAGCACCTAGATAGAACGTTCGGGCATTGGCATCGTATCAGTTTTACCAAAGTTTGAATCTTTGATAGTACAGAGTATGTACTCTACTTTATGCGAGACAGCGAGCGAGCATTATTCACATTGTGTTTGTAAAAATTTAACTGACTTATAACTTACGTTACCTAGAAATTCGGGCTATTTTTTCCCATTTATATTTATTTGGCGCGGTGGTGGCCCGGTTGTAAGAACGCGTTCCTTGAATCCTGCAAATGTTGGTTAAAAACCACCCAAGTCACAAAAACACTTTTCTTACAAAGATTTGTCATACAACACCGTTCCAGTGCCTCGGAGAGCACATTAAGCCGTCGGTCCCGATTCTACTAATACCAACTTGTTGAATCGTTAATAAATTGACATCGGACCCTCGCTGACCCGTCTGGTTAGCATGGCGAGTTTAGGAGAAAATCTCAAGAATTTTTTAGGACCTGTGATGTAAGAATTTGCGTCTATATTTATATTTCCCTTAAAGTTGAGATAAGATTTTTTTCCAATTCATAGAAGATATTTGAAATTTGACGGTAACAAGCGTTTTGTACCGTTTTTGTATTAGAGTTTTGGAAAGAGTTTCACTGTAACCACTGCTGCAAGGTGATGAAAGGTATCCTCTAGTGAACATTTGCAACTACTTATTTTGAGTTAACCGACCATTAAACAATTCTTAAACGATAAGTATATGCCTCTTAATTTTAAATTAAATCAAAAATTTTATAGAGTAACTGGGAAAATAGAGAAAAGGCTAAAACCAAATTATTCCTACAAATAAAAATTATATATTAAAATAAACCTAAACAAAAAACCCACTTGCAAACCTAATTTAAATATAAACCGTGTCCACGCGGCATGGTGGTAAGGACGCTTGCCGCATTTCCACGCTGAATCACTATGCTGATTCTCTGAGCGAGGAAAGAACCAGCCCTCTTGTCACCAAGGCAGACAATTAGACAAGGGGGGATATTTTTTTATAAAAAACGTTTTAGCGCTTGAACTCCTCGTGTCTAAAGTCTCTACAGCAAACTCCCGCTTTTAGCGCTGTTTCCTTAAGCCAAAGTCTCGACACAAGTGGCAACCCACACTAAGGGCCTTCCCCACTCCCAGGGGATCAGCGTCATATCATCAGGTCTTTTGCCATCATCGCGTCTATTCCAGTGGGTTCCAAAATATCTGGAACCTCAATGGTAGCAAAAGCCCGTTTTATGGTTATATAAAATCAAAAATTTTACACTACTTTAAAAATGTTACCATAATGTACATAATAAAATAAAATATATTTAATGTTACATTACGGAAATAAAACCAAAATAATAACTACTACCCGTCTGTCGAGGCCACATAACGTTCAGTTCCTTGCAAGTCCTTTAAGTAGTCCTTTAAGTAGAATTACTAAAAGCTTTCCGGTCGAGTTGAGTCT
Source organism: Tinea semifulvella (assembly GCA_910589645.1). Taxonomy (NCBI): domain Eukaryota; kingdom Metazoa; phylum Arthropoda; class Insecta; order Lepidoptera; family Tineidae; genus Tinea; species Tinea semifulvella. Next base: position 23,420,007 of record OU342584.1, read on the forward strand.
TGGTCACCAGTGCAACATCCAACAGAACCTAATCTTCAGAGTGCTTCCCAATTCAAAGCTCTTCAATAGAAAGCATTTCAATTCCAGTTAAGTAGCATTTATAATACAAACATGGAAGATAGTTGAACCATGTGAGTTTGAGCTAAGTTAGGACTTACTTAGTAGATAGCCAAATTCTGTTGTATTACACGCAAACATTATATGAAGTAATCCATTAACGATCGGTTACTGACAATAGCAACAGCTATTAAAATTAAAAGTTTTAATGGTATAATTGTAACGGTATAATTTTAATACATTGAAAGAAAGAAAATATTTATTTGCACACAACAGCTAATACAATAATAAAAGACGTAAAAAATTATATAAATTACTAACAAATAGAAAAAAATATATAGACAAGATAAATCCATAAAATAAATGAGTGAGCTGCTGCGACAAACAGGCACTCAGGTCAGCATAGGCTGCAACATTTCTGCTGTCCCATTGCCCACTAATTAGCGAGGTATGGCTAAATAGTCATTTATATTATAGATTTATTATCGTTATTTTTAGTTACAAGTTTTTAACTCAATAAATCTCTTTATCTCAAATATTAGCGCATGACCGCTCTCTTGCAATCCCTGCTCCCATTTCCCAAAGGTTAGCTATTAGAAAATGTTTTTAGACATTAAGCTCGCCTATGTACTGTAAAATCTATTATTTTCAGTGCAATAAAGAATCTATCTATATATGAATCTAAGACACATAACGGCACCAATAATACTAAAAACTATATACCTCTCTTTATCACAATCTATCCTGTCCTATTGTATACAGTTTTCTATTACGGGATTAACAGAAACCACGCTTTAATGACGCGGTTTCACGTTTATCCAACTTTAATATAAGCCCATCAATATAAATACATTTAACGAACTTTACTATAGCCCAGACCTATTAGCTATAGTCAAATGGTCATTATTAGGGCCTATGCCCATCAAAACAAGTGGCAAGCTCGTAGATGTCTCTAGCGTAGCAATGTCTCAAGAGTGGGTGAAGACCCGAAAACTTTGGGATATAATTAATAAGAGTATCTTTTATTGTCACATCCCCCAGAACACAGAGGCCTAGACCTCCATAGACACGAGACTTCCAGACATTCCTGGAGAATTTGACCTACATTCGCCACGCCTGGCCAGAAGGGTTGGCGAGGGCTTCTATACTTTAATACTAATAATATAAAGGTAAAATAACATTTGTCTGTGTGTTTGTCTCCCTCGAATGTGGATTTAACGCGGAGGTAACGGGTTTAACCAGTAGGTCAGGATACAATAGTGTATTTAATTTATTTTTAATTTTAATATTTAGGTAGCTTTTAATTTATATTTAATGTATATTAATTTATTTGTGATATTCGAGTTTAGAACGCTAGAGACATCGAGGAGATTTCCACTTGTCCTGATGGGAATAGGCCCTAATAATGACAATTTGACTATAGCCAATAGGTCTGGTCTATAGTAGAGTTCGATAAATGTAAATCCCCTTCTGTATAAGGCGTAGTTTTATTAATAACTTTGCTTAACGACTAACCTCAACATACAAATCCACGTGACCGGCTTTTTTAAGGTTGTTTTTAAGCATTTTTTTATTATTAAGTTCATTAAATCTATAAAAAAAAATGTGTATGTAGCAAACGAAGTGACTTGCCCTCTCCCTATAAATAAAAAACTCTTTTGTTCCGATGTTGCACGCGGTTTTCAAAAGCACCCTTCCCTATTTCAATTACACCCCTAACGGCAAATGACTGAACCCCTAGTTTTGTAACACTTCGTAAGATGGAGCTAAATATATTTTTCTAATTAAAATTAGTTTATTGTAAATACATGATTATTTTGGTATTTATTATTATTATTTTAACACTACATTTATTGATGTATTCATATTTGATTTTAACCTTGATTTATTATATTTTTGTGCTGAATAAGACCCTCATACATACATAGAAATAAAAAAAAATTAAGCACTCAGCGTTACTTTACCGTCGTGTGGTAATGATTGATTATATTAATTGATACCAGAACCATTTATCATTTATAATGTACAAAGATTTAAAATTAAATATAAATTAAACTAATAAAAATATATTATACTAAATTAAAAATAAAACTAAAAACTAAACTATAATATATAAAAATATTCGCCCATGACTTAAATGTGTGGTAGTGTGCCAATTATTTAAGTACCAATTAGATTATAATGAATAAAAAAAAATAAACTAGTATTTTAGTACCTTATAAAAGTCTTTATTGGGCCAGAAAAATACATAGTTATGCATATTATTATAAACAAGCTTTGTAGATCTTGGTGTTTACTGCATAGACCAATTTATATGTCGATAAATACCTACTTCACTGAAACATTGCATTGTTGTGAAAACAACTAAATTTGAAGTGTCAATTTAAAAAAAATATATTATTAGGTCCATTTACTTATGGCTACCTGAAACTTTAGTGTTGCTACATTCAACATAACAACACCCAACAATCTCCAATAGGTGGCGCTTTTACGTGCTGTCAAACTTTGGGGAAATTATTGATATTTTTGTGTTCTATGCTCACTGCCGCATTTATATTTTCAAATAGTATTTAAGTCATTTATAGTGGTTAGTTTAGTTACTATATCAGTGTAATGGTCAACTAGACATCAGTTACTAGGTATATATAAGGTAAGTTGCATTTTTATACGTAACAATAATTTTCTTATAAGAATACAATAAGCCGACTACGGTTATAGTTTACCATGCGCGTTCAATGCCTTATTGTGCAAGTTTATCATTTTGTACAATATTATACTTATGTAAGCATATTTACAATTGTGCGCTCTTTTAATAAAACGGCAAAACATGGGAATAGTAATTTTAAAATTTTCAGCAACCATTTTAAACTGCACCAACTTGGCGATCGATAATTCCTACAACACGAATGGTGCAAACTGCAATGTGATGCATTAAAAAATGTATGTAATGAACATTATAATTAGGATTACATTATTAATTGATCCTGTACCTAATTATAAATTGTACAGCCTATATAAAAAAAATACGCATTAATGTACATAATTAAATTACTTACTTAGTAAGTTTGACCGCCTCCGTGGTCTAGTGGTAACAAACATTGCCGTGAACTCGGGAGGTCGTGGGTTCGATTCCCACCGGGGGCAAGTTGTACATTGTATAATTTGTCTCGGTCTGGGTGTTTATATGTATAATATGTATATATTTACAAAAAAAAAAGTATAATATGTAGTTTATCAACCATCTAGTTTCCGTAACACAAGCCTCGTAGCTTACCACGGAAATTAGATGGCGCTGTGTGACCTGTCTGGAAATATTTAATATTTATTTATATAGGAGTAACCTAATTTAAGTTTAAACGTTAGTTTAGTATCATCTTCGTAGACACGAAACTGCAGACGTATCTTCACGCTGTTTCCTGGAAAAGTAGGTACAGAAAATTTAAGCGGCATTTGTAACGGTCATCTTAACAGGTAAGTCATCATCTTGCCACACGGAAATTGGTACATGTGTGATCACTTATTTTGTTAAAACTATGGATTGTGTCCAGTTAACGACTACGTAAAGTTGTTTATTGTTTTGCCCTTTTCTTTTAAAGCTTTTGAATATATCTATACTGCAACTATAGGTACCAATTTCCGCGTAGCGATATGACGACTCACCCATCTTAAGCGTACGTACCATTTTAGTATCTACCTAGGTATAATATTGTTATTATACTATATATATTATATATATTATAATATTGTTGACCATGGTTTAGTTGGAATTTCAACCGCGGCACCTTTCATCATTATTATTACAACCCCAAGAACACAGCGTCCTAGACCTCCACTGCTGGAGATGGGCCTTCCAGAACATATATCTGGAGAATTTGGCCTACTCTCGGGCTGGCCAGACGGCTTGGCGAGGATATAATGTCAATTTTTAATGACATATTTTTAACGATTCCAAGTTGGTATTAGTGGAACCGGGACCGACGGCTTAACGTGCTCTCCGAGGCACTGAAACGGTGGTGTTGTAAATCTATTACAATTGTACGTAAGAAAAGTGTATTTCTCATTGGTACATGCCGGGTGGGTTTGAACCGACCTTTGTAGGATTTCAGGAACACATTCTTACAACCGAGCCACCACTGCGGTAAAGGTGGTCATTGATTAAATCGGTGGCATCGTTATTTTGATTTAACGCGTCGGTCGATATATTATAAGGCCTTCAGTGTTGCACTAGATGCGTACATGAAGACGTACAAGAGTATACGAACACGTTTCCGTGACATTGACGTGTAATGTACGGAATTTTATGCTGCCGTCTTCAAGCTATAATGTTGTTATCTATAAAAACACAGATTAAAAATCAAAACAGGAATTAATGAAAATATAGAGGAAAGTCTGTCTTCGTGGTCTAGCGGTTAAGTCAGTGGACTTAGACTCGGAGGTACCGGGTTCGATTTCACAAAAATATTTATTAATGTAAATAAATACATTTAATATATTTGTGATATTTCTCGAGTTTGGTACGCTGCAGACATCGACGAGCTTGCCACTTGTCATGATTGGCCCATAGTAAAGTTGGCTAAATGTGAATCCGCTTATTTATAAACGTGGTTTCTGACCACCCCGAAAGGGAAACGGTCGTGATAATACTTTACTTTGTTAAAATGATGCGCCTTTGTTAAAATGAGCCACCTTCTCTGCAATCGCAATCTCAAACTTCCTACAAGATGCCGACTCGCCCGATGCTACATATTTTCTATTCTCCTGAAAGGTGTCGAATCATGGACCCTGACAAACGCAATGTCGAAGAAGTTAGAAGCTTTTGAAATGTGGATATACAGGAGAATGTTGAAAATATCATCGAGAGGATGAACAAAGGCGTTGAACTAACTGGAAAAGCGAAGGAAGTTGGAGTACTTGGGACACATCATGCGCAATAAAAAGTATAGTATATATGTATAATATGTATATATTTACAAAAAAAAAAAGTATAATATGTAGTTTATCAACCATCTAGTTTCCGTAACACAAGCCTCGTTGCTTACCACGGAAACTAGATGGCGCTGTGTGACCTGTCTGGAAATATTTATTTATTTATTTAAGGGTGTACATGTCTTACATGGGTGTACTAAGTGAATAGCAAATACCCCAATTACCTGGCGTTCTTGATTATCCCACTATCCCCTAAAGCTTGAAAACGAAATAACCTATTTATGAAATTAAGATTTTTTTATTAAACATTATATTGTCGAAATCAGTCTCTAGTAGGATAACGGCTTGAAGCTTGTTGACGGCATGTAGAATAATGTGCGAACGAATACATCTATCATTATAAATAACACGTGATTATTAGTTAGTTTGTCACATTGCGTTATTTCGTAAGCGGGCACGTGCAACACGAGAAAATAAATAATCGACGCAGTTTTTTTTTATTGTCGCTGATTTCTATGATATATATATATATATATATATATATATAGTTTAAAATACGTATAAAAGCGACCTTCGCCAATCTGTAATGCGAAAAAATTCCACTGTTTGCAAACAAAGGCAAAGGTGATAGGTTGCTTATCGAAATTAGTTGAACATCATCATCACGGTCCCTTGAATACTAGACTAGACCTAGAATGTACGTCATTCATTTATTCATTACAGCCCTAGGCCTCCACTGTTGGTCTTCCAAAACATATGTCTAGAGAATTTGGCCTACACCCGCCACGCTAGCCAGACGGGTGGGCGAGGCGAAATTGACATCAGATCAATTTTCATTGACAATTTTTAACGATTCCACAATATTAGTAGAACTGGGACCGACTACTACTTAATGTGCTCTCCAAGGCACGGGTGGTGTTGTAAATCTGTGACAAAGGATGTTAACGAAAGCGTTTTTACAACCAATGCACCACCGCTTACTAGCTCATAGTGTCGCTTATAAGCGTCAAATTTTGGAAAGTAATGTTAAATGTCAAACTGCAGGAAACTGCAGGAATTGAACCTTCGTCTAAATCTTCTGGTCTGATTATCGGCTGAATTATTTTTTTATTCTTTAACCAAATCGGCCCGGACACTCTTTTCAGCATTTTTCTATATTTCTCAAAGCTGCCTAAGCAATGAACGCCCTCTTAAAAAAAACGTTATACGAGTATAGCCATATTTCGTTAGGCAACCCATCACTATGCTTTTGTTAACGTAGTTTATTATATGAAAAGTTAATTTAATTCGGATAACAGATCGGTGAAGGTCGCTCTTCTACGTATCTTGTACTATAACTAAATGTTGCTTAGAAATTATTGCCTTTCAAACGTCAGATGTTTAAATTAATTTAATAATCCTTTCGGAAACCGGCCGCTACAGTTACCAGTGCGCGTCAAGATATACGCATTCTGTGTTTTCAAGCCTCTCAATGGTAATCATTATAGATCGCAGAAAATCACTTTCACTAGACATAGGCCTTAAAGACCATTTTTTTGGGTTGGCGAGTCTGTATATGTTAATGTACATAGAATTTCTCATTGATATACTAGTATGTCAGGGTTTGAACCGGGACCATTTTGGATTTAATGGAAAGCGTCCCTACAAGCGGACCCCAACTTCTCTCTACTTAAATCTAACTTGAAATAATTCGAGTAACTCCAAGTTTAGTTTATAAACCAGAGTGCATCGTGCTAAGTCCCCAACTACTTCATACTTGCACGTTAAACCCAAGTATAAACCTAATTATACACTAAACTATTTCCAAGTTTATGCTCTGATTATTGACTTTGATACATGCACTGGGCATTCAAAATAACTTAGTCGTCAACGCGTAAGTAATACAGATTTATCTTTCTCCAGTATGATATCATATCAAAGTATGGTAAACCAGGAATTTAATTTATAAAATAAGAAAGAAACGCATCGAAAGCAATGGTGTTGCCAATGTAAAAAAATATTATAAATATCAAAAAAGTTTCGAATTTATATTATTTTACAAATTTGTATTTTTTTCCTTTAATAAATCGTTGTTGAACAAAAGAATGGATCCTTTTAGCTTAAATTTAGTTCATCATAATCAACACAGCGCCTAGAACACAGATTCCTAGACCTCCACTATTCCATTGATTTCTGGAGAATTTGGCCTACACTCGCCGCGCTGGCTAGTCGGGTTGGCGAGAGTCCGATGTCAATTTTATATTGACATTTTAATTAACGATTCCACAAGTTGGTTTTAGTGGAACCGGGACCGACGGCTTTACGTGCTCTCCGACGCACGAAAACAGGGGTGTTGCTAATCTATGACAAATGTAGGTAAGAAAAGTGGATTTCTCATTGGTACAAGCGGGGGGAATTGAACCGACTTTTATAGTCCCACCACCGCTTTTTAAAAACATTTGCCATCTACAAAATCAATGCCCTGGTCATCAATGAATGTCCATGATTGTGAACGCAAATTCTGTGCATGCGGTGATAAACTTAGACGACACGGCTGCATGGTTTCCGAACTCCTTAATTCAACTAACACCCAGAGGGTGGTAGCATTGCCTTATATGCGAAACGGGCATTTAATAATTATTCCTACATTATTACAAAATACTATTAGCAAAACAGCCAGATATATTCAATGATCAGATTATGGCTGCTTTCCCACATATATGTGTGAGGAATGCGGTGAGCGGGGAAAACATCGGCTCGGTTGTAAGAGCGCTTTCCTTATATCAAAATCAAAATATTAATTTTCATACGTTATCTTGTAACAACTTGGATATTGTCAACACTAAAATAATATAAAACAAAAACATAAAAAATATATAAACAAACATAAGTTAGGTAATCATGGTTGAACCATAACGGGTAAACAATCCAGATGTATCTGTGTTATAATAGCATTATTGTCATAAGCAAGGTAATTGTAACTTCATAACTACTTAATAAAAGATCGTGGCTGTGTCAACTAAATATAAATTACTATAATATAATCCAAAAACGGTTGGTTCGAACCCCGACATATGCACGCGTACCAATTGCGAAATGCATTTTTCTTACCGATATTTGTCATAATTTCATGGTGCATCTACCAAACTTGGTTCAGGTCAGGGTTCATAGCTCTGCTTGACATAGATGAATCAGAAATCAAAATGACTATATATGAAAAAAAAAAACTTTCATTAACAATTCCTCAAGTTAGGGTAATATAGTGAAACCGGGACCGATTTAACGTAATCGGTGTTGTAAATCGTATTATTATTTTATTATATTTTATTATTCAACCAATCTGTTTCAATCTGTTATATTACTTTTGACACCTCGAGTATTAATCAATTAGTAATAATTTAATAATAAATAAATATTATACTGATATGTATATTGTTTACTTTACTTATATATATATATTGTAATCTTAATATGAAACCGAAATTATATATGAGTATATATGTATATACCTAATTATAAATACTTATAAAATAAATTACAATTTAAACGCATAGCTAAATATAAGAAAAAAAAAAAAAACTATCATATATCTTACATATTTATATAATCACATTACACTACACTACATTGCACTTTACTACATTACACTACACCCAATAAGTATTCATTAATATTAAGTTTGAGTCAGAGGAACCTGGAGTGCTTTAACACAGACTAAGCTTTCGCTTAGTTTACTTTTGCCTCCAGTCTCCTACACAAATGTTTCTAAAATATTGTTATTAATATTAAGCTTGTGGGAGAAAATAAATACCTTTTTTATTTTTTTATTATTATTTTATTATAATATATGTACTTAATTTATGAAGGATTGAATTAACAAGTTAGTAAGATTTCAGTTAATGATATTATAATAAAATAATAATACATACGATTTACAACACCGATCACGTTAAGTCAGTCCCGGTTTCACTGTATTGGTATAATATAAATATTGGTTACAGATGTAGTGCATAATGATTTTCCATCGTATTTTATTGGAAAAGTTCGTATGTATCATGCTCTCTCAATTATCTTCAATACCGTTTTGACACTAAATAATAAAGTTCTATAATGTGCCGTCATATTCCGATTGAGAACCGAGTATTCCCAATGCAAATACATTATGCACTAGATCTGTACTAGTAATTTTACCTAAAATAACTCATAATTACGAAATAATGTTTTACACTATTAATGCTCACAACATAGTTTATTTATGAATCGATTAAATCAAATATTTTTTTATTTAAGATGCGTGCTAATATTAGGGTATAAATGCAAGACACTTATTTTTGTTGGTTTGGCTTCAATACTCGTATTACTGGGTCGGTCGTAATAATACGAGTATACTATATTTATTTATTTAAAACTTTATTGCACTATGTACAAGGGGCGGGCTTAATGCCGCTGGATATTCTCTGACAGCCAACCTTAGGGACAGAAAAGTGAACGGTAGGTGCGAGTAAAAATTAAATATATTATAACTAAACGATCACATTGTAAGCAATAAACAATATATAAATTATATACACATACATACTCGTACATACACACAATAATACATACAATACAATATATATACATACACTAAGTAGGTTCATGTCATGTTCATCATCATCAGTCTATATCTCTCCACTGCTGGATCTAGGCCTCACCCAGGCTCGCCACTTCACGCGATCTTTCGCGACCCTCATCCGACCCTCACCAGCGACCTTCTTTTGGTCATCCGTCTATTTGGCGGGGAGTCGCCCCACTCTGCGTCTTCCCGTACGTGGTCTCTACTCTAGAACCCGTTTGCCCTATCGTTCGTCGGTTCTGCGGCAGATGTGTTCGGCCCATTGCCACTTTAACTTACTAATTTTAAAAGCTATGTGTCTAATTTTTGTTCTCTGACGAATATCAATGTTTCGAACATCCATTAGAGAAATGGCAAGCATAGCTCTCTCCATAGCTCGCTGAGCAACCTTGAATTAATGGACCAGACCCACTGTCAGTATTTACGTCTCTAATTCGTACGACATTACAGGGAGGATGCACTGGTTGAAGACCTTCGTCTTCAAACAATATGGTATGGGTGATGAGAGCCGCCCATTCTTTCTGAATGCATCTGTCGGCTTCTTTGCTGAAGTTGGCTGCGCCTAATCGGATAGTCTGCCCGAGGTAGACGAAATTTTGCACAACTTCAAGTGTAGCGTTGACCACACATATTGGCCTCATCTTGAAATGATCATTGAACATTACTTTTGTCTTGTCCAAGTTCATTCCGAGACCAATCCGCTGGAAAGCCACGTTTAAGCCGCTTAACATTCCGCTAAGATCCTCGAGCGAACTGGCCATAATAACTATGTCATCTGCAAATCAACGGTGTGAGATGAATTCTCCATTGATGTTTATGCTGCAGTATTTCTAGTCTCGCATTTTAAAAACATCTTCATTCGTGAGCAGTTTCGCGGCATGACATCCCCCTGACACACGATTTTGCGCAGTTGGATAGGTTTTGTATGTAACTGGATGGTCATAGTCGCATAGCTGTAGAGCCGTCTCAGCACCCCAACGAATCGATAGTCTATTAGGCATCGCTGCAAGGATTCCAAAAACTCCCAGGTGTCGATTGCGTTGAAGGCTTTCTCGTAGTCCACAAACGTTAGACACAGCGGCAGATTATACTTCTCGGGTTTCTGTATTATCTGTCGCAATGTGTGAATGTGATCTACCGCACTAAAGCTATTTCGAAACCCAGCCTGCTCTGGGGGCTGGAAATCATCTATTCTCTGACTGAGCGAGTTGATTTGTTGCAACCCTTGAAAACAACTTATAGACATGGCTTAGGAGTGATATGGCCCTATAATTCTTTAAAAGGGAATATGGTGCCGTTGTGAATGACGAAGTTAAATAGTCTTGCGAGTTATTTGAGTACTGGTTTCTTGTCTACTCTTAGAAGCTCAGCTGTCATCTGTCATCACCAGGCGCCTTGTTATTTTTAAGTTGTCCAAGAGCTTTATCTATCTCGAACAGATTGACATCCGGGATATCCTCGGTATAGTGGCGAGTTAAAACATCTTGGTGGTCGTCGTCCCTGCGGGCTATAGGGCGAGTTGCGTATGAGGCATATGGGTCTCCATAAAAGCTTTCAACTTCAGTAAGAAGCTCGAGGTGAAGGTCCTACCGTCTTCGGCTTTAAGCTTCGTCAAATGGCTACGATCAAGAGACTGCGAGAATACTTTTGTTCCCTTGTTCTTCTCGATGGCCTCTTCAATGAGTTTAGTATTAGTCTCTTGACTTGCTTGTTTAGAGCTCTATCTGACGATGCTACCAAAGATGGTTCCCGTCTCCGTTTCATGATGCAACACTTTCAGTGGTTTCCAATCCGTCGAATCGATCAGAGCAGTTCCAATTGGAACTCCCCAACATACTCACTGAATATACGCCTTTAGTCCGTCATGATGAAGTAAATCTCAATATTAGTATTTCTGTGAGGGCTTTTGATATAAAATGATATACTATGTTAGAGATGTTTGAAGAAAGTAAGCGATGGGCATAAAGTATAATGCAGGGTTTCTGAGAGGATAAGATTATATATTTATCTTTTTCTTACACTTGTATTGTATATGTCAGATGATTGCTACTTGGTTTGTCACTTTGGTAGTTCAACTAGTTAAGATCAAAAAGATAAGCGATATCTTAAGCATTTTTACTCACAACATGACACAGCAGAATTTTATTTTTGTATTTTTTTTTTACTAATTTATATACTATTATTATTACTCTTTTGTTTAAGTTTTCTAACTCGCGTGCAAGTAAATCGACTCAACCCTCAAGTGCGCATAAAAAGTGATATAACTTAACAACGACTTATTTTACCTCTACGAGTATATAAGGTTTTCATATTTAAAGCCTAGTAATTAGGCTTTAAAATGGCGTAAGTTGCATTAAAATCGATTCAGTAGTTTAGTAAAAAAGGTGTATGTCAATGACATTTTTAAGAACATTAAAAATTCATACAATTTCACAGTATTGTGTAGGTTATTGTGTATAAATGAAACAAAATGTGTGTTAGAAAAAAAAATCGTGTCAATATTTGGTATTCCCCCTTCTAGCCCTAATCACTGCTCTCATGCAATTCTTCATAGACCTAATCAACTTTTTTATTGATGATTGTGGTATTCGACCCCACTCTTCTAGCAACGCAGTCCTGAGCTCATTTATGTTTATAGGAGCTGGATTCCTCGCTCTAACTTTCCTTTTGAGCTCGTCCCATATGTGCTCAATGGGATTTAAATCGGGGCTGAGCGCTGGCCAATCCATAGTGTCAATTCCAACTTCATTGAGGAACTCACGTGTGGCCTGAGCATTGTGACATCGGGCATTGTCATGCATCAACATAAAATTATCCCAATAAAGCCTTGATAAGGGACAACTTGATCCAGTAGAACATCTTCCATGTAACGCTCACTGGTCAGACCTCCTCCAGGAATGAAAATAAGATCCGTTTTTCCTTCTAAGGAAGTTCCAGCCCACATCATGCAAGAACCGCCACCATATGCATCGGTTTCAGCAAAGCAGCATTGTGAAAACCGTTCACCGGGACGCCGGTACACCCGGCCTCTCCTGTCGCTGCCATGGAGACACATCCTCGTCTCATCAGTGAACAGGACTGACTGCCATTGCTCTATGCTCCAATCCAAATGTTCTCGAGAAAAGAGAAGACGTGCTTGACGGTGAGCTGTGGTCAACTTCGGGCCTGTAGCGGGTCGTTTTGGAGTAAGGTTGGCTTCCTTCAACCTTCTTTTAACTGTCCATTGACTGACAGTCACCCCGCGAACTTGACGTAGCTCCTGCTGCACATCTACACCGGTAAGGTGTCGATTTCGGAGAGAGGTCGAGACCAAAAACCGGTCGTCATGCTCCGAGGTGCACCGGCGTCGGCTGGTATTAGGCCTCCGAGTGAAGGCACCAGTCTCTTGAAACCTTCTGTATACTCTCGAGACACCAGACTGACTCATATTCAACCGACGAGCGACTTCTCGCTGGTTCAACCCTTCTTGCAACAGGGCAACAGCTTGAGCGGCTTCTTCAGGTGTAGTGTCCATATTTTTTTTCAAACAACGATTTCTACTAGCAGAAATGTGTTCAGGTCAACGTCTGATGAGCGACTGATAAGAACTAACTAAGTCATCTCAGACCCCCCCCCTTTCGGGGGAAGACGGGAATTTGTAACGAGGTGTTGGCCTCCTAACAAAAATAGCATTCGCTGCACGTAACTACGGACAGGGCGTGGGAACCTTTATTATAGGTTAAATTTAATACGAGCGGGCGTGGCGGAGGCCGCGGAAAGTCATCGTGATCAGGCTATCAAATCGCGCGCCATGCGCCGTGGAACCTCGGGAGGTCTAGCGTGCAGAGGGGCCAGATCTCTCACGAGTGGGAAATTTGACCTCTCCGCCCGTATAATAAAAAATATTACAGGGGGTTTTATAGGGGGTTGTGTCGCGCAAGTTGTGTATAGGGCACGGAGCAATTTACGAGAGTTTGCGTTCAGTTGCATTCTAAAGACCAGTGTTTATTTAAACTACTGAAATAATGCAACCTTTTTAAAGCCTAAGTACTAGGCTTTAAATATGTAAAACATTATATAGAGGTAAAATGAGTCATTGTTAAGTTATATATTTTTTTATGCGTACTTGAGGCTTGAGTTGATTTACTTGCACGCGAGTGTATTTATACGAGTGTATTTTTATTTAAGTTGTATTATATATTTATGAAAACTTTTAATTGGCATCCAGTTAGTTATATAAGTTATCAATTGTTGAAATAAAATGTAAGTTTTCCTTGAAGAAAAATAAATAATAATCCGATAATCATCTTCACCCATAATATCCTACCTACTGCAAAGCGAATACAATAGGTCAAGCCTGTAAAGACAAATCACATGTAAATAGGGACTGCGAAAGAATTCTTTGAATGGAAGTTACCATACATTACATTACACCATCTCCTTGTTTTTATTCCAAAAGTGGGTAAAAGCGACTACACAACTACGACGGAAAGACCGTTTCGCCTAAGCTCGTTCATGCTTAAAGTCGTGAAGTGACTGTACGATCGCCACATATAGGACAACGCTATGATGAACATACCACTTCATCTATAGCAACACGCCAATTCCACAGGCAAATCCACCGAAGGGGCATTACACAATGAAGTATCCAAAGTAGAACTAGCTATACAAAACACAACAGTTTACCTAGGCGCTTTCGTATTGATATTCAGGCCGCCTTCGATTAATATTGATGCACCACTACAGAGGCATGGCGTTAATAAAGCCATTTGTGTCTGGATCAACAACATGCTAGAACAGAGGGCAGTACAATTTGATATAACCGACGTTCAAAGAGGCATAGCTGCTAAAGGGTGTCCAAAAGGAGGGGTGATTTTATTGCTTCTGTGAAACCTGGTAGCCAATGACATGGATATGCTGATAACTTCGCAATCCTCATCAGTGGGAGGGTGACTAGCGTGGTATTTGATGTTATGTTGCCCTCAAAGTTGGCCAACACTGGTGCATTGCGATCAGCCTATCATTCAACCCTAATAAGACGGAATTAGTACTATTTACACACAAACGGAATCTAGGTACATTTAAACTCCCAAAACTATTTAATACAGAAATCAAACTGTCTCCAGAGGTAAAGTATCTGGGCATAACCCTGCATTCGAGATTCAACTGCAACAAGCACTTGACTAATAAACTGCAATCAGCCAGCCTAACAATTTGACAATGCTGCAGAATGTTAGGCAAACAGTGGGTTATTAGCCCGAAGATTGTGCTACACATCAGATATTAGACCATTTGCAATATATGCGTTCTTTTTCTGGCCCACACTCTAAAGACAACTCACACAAACCTACAGCAGTTCCAAAAAATGGCCTGCATATCGACCACGGGGTATATGTCCACGACACCGACGAAAGCGTTGGAGGTCGCTGGAGGTAGTATTGGGAATCCCACGTATGCACCTGCACGTCCAACAAAATGAAACTTTGGAAACACAACCTATACGATAAACATACTACTATCCTAGATGATATCATGACATCTATTAATAACAGAATCCCTAAAAGATTCGTTTTTGACAACGGATATAACATGGCGCTTTCTCTATGGAGTTGAACATTCACCTATCAACACCTTTCTACTCCCAGAACTGCATATTCCAAGAGAAATGTGTAGGCATCCTTCAAGCGCAAGTTGTTCTAAGAAGAGATACCAAAAACTTCAATATCCGTATTTTCTTAGACAGCATAGCCGTTCTTCTGGTCCCTCAAAAGCAACTACATCAGCTCTGCACTGATTCTTGACTGTGACCTGGCCCTGAAAGCAGTGTGCAGAGACAACAGAATCACGCTTTAGTGGATAAAAGGTCATAGCGGTTCACTGGGTAATGATGTGGCTGATGAACTGGCCAGAAGGGAGTAATACAATACCAACAGGCCCAGGACCAATAATTCCCCTACCATTCCAATTCTCGCGAGGTTGGATTAGCCAAAGAACTAACAGACTGCACGAGCAGATGTGGACTTCGGCCACAGGCTGCAGACTGTCTAGGAAGCCCTGACAGCGCTAAGCTTTGCACAATGGTAGGGGTCATGACGGGACACCTTTAATAAACACCTATACACTTCAAACATTACAGATAGCCCACTGTGTAGAGGATGCATGGCAGAGGAGGAGACGGCCGCGCATGGTCTTATGGATTGCTGCAGTGTGGGTGTGCCCAGACTGAAGTTCCTCCAGACTGGGGGAACTCTTCTTGAGGTCTGCAGGAAGGAGGTCCTTCCTGGAGGAGATTGGATGGCTCCGATGACAAATTAAAGGTCACGCACAAAGTTATAATGAAGACTAAGTGCGGAGAAGCAACGGTCATCACAATCACAATTACCATCTCTATACACCAATATTTACAATCTATTTAATATTTATATAATGCCTTAGATAAATGTTCTCGTTTTCCCGAAGGTCTGACAGGCAGAGAATGGCAAACAACATATATACGCCTTTGTATATTCCGAGCAATAAAGTTTTTTAAAAAACTCCTACTACCCTCATCCCACCCCATCCAGGTCATCTGTCCTTCTGGCGGGGTCGCCTCACTCGTCGCGTCTTCCGGTACGTAGTCTATATCTCATCGGTTCTGCAACAGACGTGTCCGGCTCATTTAGATGACTAATGTTAATGGCTTTGTCAGTAACTTTGGTACTCTGACTGATCTTCATGTTTCGGAGTTTATCTCGCTAAGCGAGCTTAAACTTAAACTTACTGTAATGTCCACGTATCAGCTCCGTGTAACAATGCTTAAATATCGCACTGCTTCAAATTTTATTTTTCAAACCATGGGGTATGTTTGATAAAATAACATCATACACTGCTAAAGCTTATTTTATACTATCATCACTTACCATTAATATCACACTGCAAAGCGAAGGTCTTGTAAATAACAAGCCAACTTATTAGTAAACGTTTTTATTATTATTAGGCTATAAAACCCTACGCGGTCTGTAGAGCGGGCATCCAGCAAATTTTAACAGTTTTTAAAAACATGTTTACTGAGCATTGCATAGAGCTAATGTTAACGTTATAGATAGAATATATACAGGGTGACTTTGTATGGTCTTACGTTAGACTAATGTGTGATTCTATTGCTAGAAACAAACAACTTTTCCTAAGAAACCATATTTCGGAAATAATTTTTTTTTGGCTTCTCCATACAAATTGGCTATGTCATTTTCGATATACTCGTATGGTTTCTTGGAAAAAGTTGTTTGTTTCTATCAATAGAATCGCATATTAGTCTAACGTTAGACCATACAAAGTCACGCCGTATATACATACATATATTTAGCTTTTTATTTATACGTATTTCATATTGTTTATTTTATATATGTTGTTTGTAATTATTATTTGATTAAATACAAATTATTAAGACACGAGTATATTTTTTGTTTGTTTTTAGTAATTTGCTTTGCTATACTATGTTAATTGCTTTAACAAAATTAAATATTGCGACATTTTATAATTTATAGTTATTATAATTTAACAGGTCTTTACGCGATTTACCATAATGACATATTTTTTTTCGACGTTTCGGTTAATTTGGATCGACCCGTAACCAACGCCAATGCAATCCGAAAGGTCGGGAAAAATATACACATAAAAAGTCTAATCAACATGTAGTAATTAGATTGATAGAATGGTTTTTCATATTTATTATTTTATTAAGTTGTTTGTTTCTATCAATAGAATCACATATTGGTGTAACGTAAGACCATACAAAGTCACCCCGTATATATATTTAGTTTTTTTTAAAAGGTTTTATTTATACGTATTTTATTTGTGTTGTTTGTAATTATTATTTGATTAAATACAAATCATTAAGACACGAGTATCTTTTTGTTTCATTTTTAGTAATTTGCTTTGCTATACTTTGTTAATTGCTTTAACAAAATTTAATATTGCGACATTTTATAATTTATAGTTGTTGGGAAACTAGCTGAGTCCTATCCATTTTCCTTTATCCAATCCAACCAAAACCACGATAACGCGGCAACGCCATCTAACGGTGTCGCCCGGAACTAAAAAGTGACAGTTCAAAAATTATGAAGAATTAGCCGCGTGCGCGCTCTCGTTATTTTATCAATTTAAATTAGTTAAAACAAGAAACAAGTGTAAAAACTGTTCTAATCCAGTGCTCTGTGAATCCCTAAATATCCGTAAGTACCTAGATCTTATCCACAGCTAGTGAAATCTACGAACCAGCGATATTTATTTTTATTTATGTACTATTCCATACAATAGTTATTATAATTTAACGGGTCTTTACGCGATTTAACTTAGAGACTTATTTTTTCTGAAGTTTCGTTCAAGTTGGATCGACCAACGCCAATGCAATCCGAAAGGTCGGGAGAAATATAACACATAAAAAGACTAATCAACATGTACTAATTAGATTGTTAGAATGGTTTTTCATATTTATTATTTTATTAAGTTGTTTGTTTCTATCAATAGAATTACATATTGGTGTAACGTAAGACCATACAAAGTCATTAGTTTTTTTTAAAGGTTTTATATATACGTATTTTATTATATTTATTTTATTTTTGTTGTTTGTAATTATTATTTGATTAAATACAAATCATTAGTATCGTTTTGTTTCATTTTTAGTAATTTGCTTTGCTATACTTTGTTAATTGCATTAACAAAATTGAATATTGATATATTTTATAATTTATAGGTTTTATATTTAACTACTTTTTACGCGATTTACCCTAGAGACATATTTCTGCCGACTTTTTGGTCAAGTTGGGTCGACCCGTAACCAATGACAATGCAATCCGAAAGGTCGGGAGAAATATACACATAAAAAAAGTCTAAGCAACATGTAATAATTTAAATTTTATGTGTTTTTTTTTTTAATATACAATAAATATAAATTACAAGCTACCTAAATAATAAAATTAAAAATAAACTAAACTATAAATAAAAAATGTCCTCAAGAGACGTCCCATATGAGATAGTCCCAAGGAGACTGGAAACATTTCCCCTCGGTATAGCAAAGCTAATACGTTGGCAGAAATAATTGCCTACCTGTCTCCAGACCTTTCCGTCAGCCGCTTTGACGACTCCTTGGCCAAGCCTCTCGCTGAAGGTCCCAATGGGCCCATCGTCTCGACCCCAAACGGTGCAAATTCATAACCGGTTGGAGTATTTGCGCAATTTGAGGTTCTCCGCAGAAAACGCCGCGCCTGACGAGATCGCCTGGATGTGAGATGGAGCTAATGTGTCTACACACGTCGCGTCCCACACCAGAGACCTGCCAAGTTTCCACGGCCCAACAGTCATTCCGTGGGGTCTCTTGCCATCGTTCCGCACAATCCCAGAGGGTTCTAAGATTGCGGGTACACCAGCAGTGACAAGAGCCCTTCGGATGATGTCATTGAAAGCCGTGTGACGAGGAATGCGGCCAGCACTTCTAGCACAAGAAAGCTCGTGATATCCGAGATGATCGACTGGTTCTCCGCATCGACACTGGTGCGGGTGGACAGTCCGGGCTCCGAGACGAAGGCACACCGCCATGTTCAGTGTATTTCGATCAAGGAGTGTGCCAACCGATGCTAAGGGAAAAGCCTGCAATCAAAGACCCGACTCTCTAGTGGAAACGGCCATTAAGCGGGCCCGCTCTTTCATATTACTGGCAGATAAAATATCTTGCTGTACCAGTTTGCAGAGCGGCTTGTCCCATAGGCGTTGGAATTTTAGTGAATACGACGGCTCATTTGGTTTTTTATTTTATTAAGTTGTTTGTTTCTATCAATAGAATCCCATATTCGTCTAACGTAAGACCATACAAAGTCATATATATATATATATATATATATTACAAACAAAATAAATAAAACATTTCATATTCAGAGTTTTTTTATAATTTAACTGGTCTTTACGCGATTTACCATAGAGACATATTTCTTCTGACTTTTTATTTAAGTTGGGTCGACGCGTGACCAACGACAATGAGACAAGAGAAATATACACATCAAAAAATTCTCAGCAACATGTACTAAACTTGTTAAAGAAAATTAATGTATTGTCAAACAGTTGGATAACATAATACAAAGTAATGACAATACTCCTCTGTTGTTCAAAACTTGTGGGTTTAAACCGATTTTTCATAGAAATAATGCGTCTGTTTATGTTATCATGCGACCATTGCTCCCAATGGAATATTAGCAAAAACTTCATCTGCTGGATTGTTGTCACTTCGTCCCCTAAAACACGTCTCTAGACCATATTCCATGCGTTCTCGATGGGCATACCCGAATGTTTTCATCGCCAAGTACGTACTAATCCGCAAAGCTGTATCCGAACGCGCATTGTCATGTATTAACGTAAAATCGTAGCCAAGTGTTTATGCAAATGGACGGACATAAGTCCTAAGAACATCCTCAACGTAATTTTTAGTTAAGCTCTAACTTAAACAACTACCGGTGTAATACCTTTAATTAATATTTAATTGATATGCCTCCGTGGTCTAGCGTAACCGCTTTACTATAGGCCCATCATGACAAATGGCAAGCTCGTCGACGAATTGAACCCGGTACCTCCGCGTCTAAATCGACGGACTTAACCGCTTGACTACTGAGCTGGAGTATCATGCTATCTAAATTGTTCAATTTATATCATTGTTGTTTAATGTCTTTTTAACCGATACGTTTCTTACAATTAGCAATTAAATAATAAAACTGCCTCCGTGGTCTAGCGGTTAAGTGCGTGGATTTAGACTCGGAGGTACCGGGTTCGATTCCTGGTAAAAATAAAAATACATTTAAATAATATTTAATTTATTTGTGATATTTCTCGAGTTTGGTACGCTAGAGACATCGACGAGCTTGCCACTTGTCATGATTGGCCTATATTAAAGTTGGCTAAATGTATATCCGCTTATTCATAAGCGTGGTTTCTGACCACTCCCAAAGGGAAACGGTCGTGATGATATTACTTTTGATTTGTGATATTTGTCGAGTTTGGTACGCTGGAGACATCGACGAGCTTGTCACTTGTCATAATTAGCCAATAGTAAAGTTGGCTAAATGTGAATCCGCTTATTTATAAGCGTGGTTACTGACCACCCCGAAAGGGAAACGGTCGTGATGATACTTTACTTTACTCTCTATGTTAATATATAATATTTTTGTGTCCTGACCAGGAATCGAATCCGGTATCTCTGAGTCTAAATCTACGGACTTAACCGCTAGACCAAGGAGGCAGTTTTATTATTTAATTGCTAATTGTAAGAAACGTATCGGTTAAAAAGACATTAAACAACAATGATATAAATTGAACAATTTAGATAGCATGATACTCCAGCTCAGTAGTCAAGCGGTTAAGTCCGTCGATTTAGACGCGGAGGTACTGGGTTCAATTTGTCGACGAGCTTGCCATTTGTCATGATGGGCCTATAGTAAAGTTGGCTAAATATAAATCAGCTTTAAAAGTATGGTTTCTAACCACCCCGGAAGAAATATGGTCGTGATGATACTTTACTTTATCATGACCTACCCAAAGCGCGTCATTGCTCGCCATCTCTTTCCATCCTCTTTCCATCCCACCCCCTCCCACCCGCTGCCTCTCACCCACTAGGGTTTCGAGTTTTCGTGCAATTATTATAATAATGGAAAAACTGTAGGTACTCCCAAGTTTTAATTAAATATAATATCAGCTAATAAAGATGCGTAATTTAATAGTATAAAATTTTACGGGTAAAATTTGAACAATCTTTGTACCAACTTAAGACTTTTTGTAAGAAAAAAAATTAGGCAGGTAAGCACTAAGATATCAGGCATCGGTTTGTTAAAAGTGTACTTTAACTATTGATAATTTTACTCGTATCATTATCAGACGCCATTTTAAAACAAATAGTATGGAAATAGGCAGTGCACACTGCACATAAATCGATATTGCGTTACCCGGCCGGCCCTTACAGCGTGCCTCGGCGTGGGCTCGTCCGTCCGTCAGTTTCGCTCCAGACTTTACGGCAATCGCTGCTTCCCAGTTTCAGTGTGAAATCTAGGTAATATTTCAATAATATGTTTTTTTATTATTTGTAAATACTTCTAATAATAATGCATGAATAATACAATTAAAATTTGAATTCTAGTTTTTTTTTTCATTGTTTTTTTTAAGTTTTATTTTTTTATAAATTAGTTTGTAGTTTGTGTTTGATTCTATAACTTTTAAATTTGTATAAGAATATTTTCTTTTCTCTTCTAAGTTTTTGTCATTATCCCAGTTTCATTAGGTAAAGTTATCGTAATTCCAGATCCTATCTCCGATATTTATTTCAGTATCATTGTTTGTTGAAGAGAAAATGTAATGTGCTCCTTTAAACTTAAAATATTTTAGTTTATTGCAAAAACTAAAACACACTTCATCACATTTGCTCCCTTTGTTAAAACTCGCGTCTCGCTTACCATCGAGGAGCGTGAGGTCACATGTACTTTATTTAAATTACAAACACAAATAATATTAATATCTGTTAATAATTATTAAGTGAATCATGAAGTGAAGTGAATAAGATAATGAAATTATGAATCATTAATTTTTTTTATTTTTTATTTAGATATAAATAACTTTTTAACAATTTCATACTAAAATTAGAAAAAAATCAAATAATAAAAAACAATAAGAATAATAATAAAAATTCTTTATTGCACAAAGTTAAATAACTTAAAACTAAGCGCATAGGCGAGCTTTATGCCTTAAGGCATCTTCTACCAGCTAACCTTTGTGAAAAGTAACCAATTACAGGCAGAGTGCCAAAAAATATATAAATGATAGATAATGAGAGATACTATAAAATATTAATTTATACTAATACTTACAAATATTATTATAATACTGGTATAATAAACTACATAAACAACAATACATACTATACATACATAACAATTTAGTTCGCGTTATTAAACTCTAAATTATTAAATACTATTAATTTAAATACTGCCATAAAAAAAACGAATTGCGGTCGTGATAATGATATAGCCACGTTAAATTTATTAATATTTATTATTTAAATCAAGTATTAAAATTAATCATGGGCTCAGGGTGCGGTGGTGCACCACTTCGGGTGGTCACGGTTGTCATGGTGATCCGGGAAATTAGGTCATCCAGCTCAAAGCGGACCGGGTATATGAATTTAGTTTACCTAATCAAACTTAATTACAAAGCCTGGAACATCCATTGAATATGGTTTCCCATACGAATGACTTTCAAGCAGAGCTTACGAAGCGTAATACGAGTACATGGACTTTGCCCGGCATAAGCTTAAATTAATTATTATGGAGCGAAATCAGTCGAATATTTTTTTTGCAAATTCGAATGTCTTGGTATAATTTGTAATAATTAATAATGTCGGTTGTATGGCATAGTATAAGCAAAGCTGCACCTCAGATGAGGTGTGATTATATTAAATACTTTCATTTATTACAAACATTCACATATTATTTACGGGTAGAAAATTGATAACACTGAATATGCGCCTGATATTCAACATACGACAGTATTTTTTGTGTACTGTCTTGCGTTTTACGCTAGCTTTAACTAAATTAATAGGCGCTTTTCTAAACTTATGTAAAGGATTTCTGTTGTCACTTTTGTTAAATGTCAATGATAGTAACAAAAGTGAGGTTAAACTAAATCTGGTTATGCGAAATGTTTCTGAATAAATGCACAGCATGTATCAATTAAATATATTACTCTGAATACTATACTCGTACATAGTATTCTATATATAGCAAGCCCAGACACGCATTTCTACTTACAATGGACGGGCAATGGAATCGACAGGTGGGAGTGGAGGCTGCGTTCGGGAAAATACGATAGACGGAGGGTGGGAAGAGGGTGGCGAAACCCGAGAGACGGCGAGCTTTCATTGCGACAGTCTAGCAGTGTGGACACAGCGTAACAACGGAGCTTACCTACAACTACATAAGATTGTACCTATATTATTTATTAAGTCATTATAATAATAATACATTATTCTAGATATTTATATGTATATTGAGAAATAAACTATTAATGATAGTCAACTGTATAAAGTGAAATACTTTTAATCATTTTTTATTAAATTAAACCTTTATTTAAAAAGGTGATTGTTGAAGTGGTTGTTTGTTTTATTATTCCTATGTACTCATACATACATTACCTATGCATTTAAACATAGCCCGAGACGTTCGTAATTTAGTTTAGTGAGTTACCCTCAGACTTTCAATTATTGTTTCTGTCAAGGTCGAAATTATGCGTGGAGAGGGGTCGACACACATACCTATTATATTTGGAGGGCGTTCCTGTATATATAAAGCTGGTAGAATTAAAATCTAAAAGTGTTTATTTCCTTGTTTCAGTTAACTTCGGTTACTGAAGAGCAATGATGACTGAGGGGACTAAAGGTGATCGCAACGTCGAGATATGGAAGGTGAAGAAGCTGATTAAGAGTTTGGAGATGGCCAGGGGAAACGGTACATCAATGATTTCTCTCATCATCCCACCCAAAGATCAAATCTCACGGGTGTCCAAGATGCTGGCTGACGAATTAGGGACGGCGTCTAACATTAAGTCCCGCGTGAACAGGCTCTCTGTCCTCGGAGCTATCATTTCTGTCCAACATCGCCTCAAGCTTTACAGCAAGGTGCCGCCCAATGGCCTGGTCATTTACTGCGGGACCATAGTGACTGATGAAGGGA
Source organism: Tinea semifulvella (assembly GCA_910589645.1). Classification (NCBI taxonomy): domain Eukaryota; kingdom Metazoa; phylum Arthropoda; class Insecta; order Lepidoptera; family Tineidae; genus Tinea; species Tinea semifulvella. The sequence continues at coordinate 23,444,298 of OU342584.1, forward strand.
AGGAGAAGAAGGTGAACATCGATTTCGAGCCATTTAAATCCATTAACACCTCGCTGTACCTGTGTGACAACAAGTTTCACACTGAAGCTCTGACTGCACTGCTCGCTGACGACAATAAATTTGGATTTATTATCATGGACGGTAACGGAGCCCTGTTTGGCACCCTTCAGGGAAATTCTAGAGATGTCCTCCACAAATTTACTGTGGACTTGCCTAAGAAGCATGGACGCGGAGGTCAATCTGCCTTGCGTTTTGCTCGTCTTCGCATGGAGAAGCGTCATAACTATGTGCGCAAGGTAGCGGAGGTGGCTACTCAGCTATTCATTCATGCTGATAAGGCCAATGTTGTCGGTCTGATCTTAGCTGGTTCTGCCGACTTTAAAACCGAGCTGTCCCAGTCCGACATTTTTGACCAGCGTCTTCAATCCAAGATCGTTAAGTTGGTCGACGTGTCATATGGAGGGGAAAATGGTTTCAACCAAGCCATTGAAATGGCCTCGGAGTCTCTGCAGAACGTCAAGTTCATTCAGGAGAAGAAGCTGATTGGGAAATATTTCGACGAAATTTCTCAGGACACCGGGAAGTATTGCTTCGGCGTCGATGATACTCTGCGTGCTTTGGAACTCGGTTCTGTGGAGACACTGATCTGCTGGGAGAATCTGGACCTGCAGCGCTTCGTGCTGAAGGTGCACTCTTGCTCTACCACTGACACTGTTCTGCATCTTACTGCGGAACAAGAAAAGGACAGGTCTCACTTCATTGACAAGGCCACTGGATTGGAGTATGAGTTGGTGGAGAGTCAGCCTCTTCTGGAGTGGCTTGCTAACGGCTACAAGACATACGGGGCCGCTCTGGAGATCATTACTGACAAGAGCCAAGAGGGGAGCCAGTTCGTGCGCGGCTTCGGGGGAATTGGAGGTCTGTTGCGCTACAAGGTGGACTTCCAATCCATGCAGCTTGATGACCAGGAAGTTGATAACCTGTACAACTTGGATGATTATTAAGTTAATCATGTGTACTGATTTATCAATTATGTGTATCATGATTTTTTGATTTGATCACTTTGTAGTAGGAAGCCCTGTAGGTATGTTAGAACACAAAAAGAAATAAGTGTAATCCCCTTAATGCTGTTTTATTTGTAACATTATAATACATAGATACGTTATTTTTCCACTCACAATATACATTTTAGTGAATAATGTTTTTATGTATTATATAATGTTATAGTTCCAATTAATAAAATAAACCAATCTTGTATTTTTCTCCATCTAATTTGGGCATATGCTTCAAATATAAATAGAAGCAATTGACCCATCCAAGTTCATCATCATTACAGCCCTAGATCAAAGTCCTTGACTTTACTGTAGAAGAACTTCCATAACATGGTTGGCGAGGCTCGGGATAATTTATTTTTTGATAATTTCATAAAGATTCCACAAGTTGGTGTTAGTGGAACCGGGACCGACAGCTTAATGCTTATTGGAGCCACCCGGCACCCGACCAGCACCGGCACGTCGTTCGACGTCTACTCGTTGTTGACAAATGGTTCATGGGTGGACTCCGCGTAGTTCACGAGTGAACCTAGCGAATGCGTAAGTGTAGTTCCGATTAATCTCTCAGCGATGGCTACGCATCGTCCGCCTTGCGTGACTCTTTCACAGACTCGCGTAGTCTAGCGTGACACGTGCGTTGGCAATTCGCAGTCAACGCAAGGTAAGCATGCAAACAGCAAGTTATCACCACCAAGTGGTCCACTTGCTGCCTGCGCGTAAGCAGCTTGCGAGCGAGGCGATCCGATGACGCTACAGAGTTAATGCAGTGAGCGCAAATCTATAGAAGTCCATAAAAACAATACTAACCGGAAGAGGCGAGACGGTGTTGGTCGGATACCGGGTGACCCAAATAAGCTACCTTTAACGTGCTCTCTAAAACGGAAACGGGAATGTTGTAAATTTAAAAATTTAAATATCTAACGAATGATTCTCATGGGGTTTAAAACACGACCTTTTGAATTAAAAGAAAGCGTTCTAACAAGAACTATTTTTGTCTATAAACGGTTGCCTTTGACAAAAAGACAATTTGTTTAACAATGATGTTACAATTCATTACTAATAATCTGTTCCTCTAAGGACACACTTATTGACAACTTTTGTCTTCAAATATTGTGATATGGACGATGAATGGATGTTAAACATTAACCCGATTCTGGCCAATAATGTAAATAGACACATATACTCGTATGGTACCCATTTACTATATTACGTACGTAATAGTATATAGTTTGTCTGACCTTGGTATCATTGCACGTCGTGCTTTAATCCAGGCGCAGATCGCTGTCTTCCTGTGCTTGCCCTATATGCATTATTATCATACTTGATTGATTGCCTTGAGACCAATCTACCTTGTTGTATTCATACGTCACCTCACTTATTTTCCCTACTATACTTGAATAGGATATAATGGGTTTATTTTCGCTCCTAGATCCTTGCTTGCGAGGGCGACCTGAGCCATGTTACGCCTTGTTATAAATTTCATCTATCCGCTCAATTTGAAGGTCCGGATCTATCTTTAAGTATCCTCAGAATCTGACCCTCTAGGTTCATGATTTCGGCACTGTTATTTCAGTAACAACATGTTAAACTTCATTATCTTTCCTTTCTCTTTATAAATATATTAATGTATAACTTCGAGTGCGATCTGAAAATCTTGGGCCATCCCAGGAAAAATGCAGGTGCTCATTGTTAGTACAAAACAAGCAGTGGGCAGGTTGGACCATGGTTCTTTGCGACATTGTATTTTAACAATGTGCCTCTTCCTCTAAGCCAAAATGTAAAAAAAATCTCTACATTAGTAGTGAGGTTAGCAGAAAGATGCATACGCTGAAGCGTTTTGTCATGTCATTCATGAAGTTCTGTCATTCCGTGCTCAGCAAAGCTTACGTTAGTTACCTCATTGTTACTTACTATTATTAATTATGCCGACTCTATCCCGATCTCACCGAGGAGCTACTAAATAAACTCGATCGTCTACTCAACTTATGCATTCGCTATGTATTTTCGTACATGTACATATTCTCATATTCTTATACGGTATTCTTCATAATCCTAATACACCCCGTTACTTAAGTGATCGTTTCGAATATCTGTGCGACTCACACATCCGTTTTCATTGTTCTTCACATAACAACCAACTTCTTTCTATCCCTCTTCACTCTTCTAGCAGATATTTAGATTATTTCACCGTGTCAGCGAACAGACTACAATTTTTATCAGACAGGGTTTATATTTAAATATATTCAAAAAACAACTCTCTCACTTTTTTTAAAAAGCAAATAATAATACCAATCTTTTGGCATATTATTAGTATGTGTATACGAGTATATAATTATTATGTATTTATCTTAATTTTTTTTTTTTAATATGTTTATTGGAGTAAATAGTATATAGTAAAAAATATAATTAAAAGTAAACATTAAAATGAATATAACTAAACCTAATAAAAAATAACGAAATCACGATCACATTTGCCATTCGAAGCTCGTCATCCCGCTTTGCTTCCTAAAAAGGATCACGCTGTAAATTTAATTATTGATTTCTATCATAAGATTAATTGCCACACTGGCGCTAATCTTCTGTCTTCTATTATAAGGCAGAAGTATTGGATTCTGTCTTCCAGAAACGTCATTCGGCAGAGAGTTAAAATGTGCAATTTTTGTTTTCGAGTTTCTCCTACAGCAACCAATCCAAAAATGGCTGATTTACCTAACTACCGCGTTTGTGAAACCAGCAAAGCATTTGTGCACACGGGTATTGACTACGCCGGTCCCATCAGTATTACGCTGACGAGACGTCGTGGTCAACATTCCCAAAAAGCTTATATTTGTTTGTTCGTTTGCCTCACTACTAAGGCTGTACATATTGAACTCGTGTCAGACTTATCTACTGATAAGTTTTTAGATGCATTAAAACGCTTTCTTTCTAGACGTGGGCCTGTGTCTTGTCTATATTCCGACAATGCTACGAACTTTGTCGGCGCCAAATCCAAACTAAATGAGTTATTCGAATTTGTCGGATCTACTCAATATCAAACCGCGTTCAATAACGAACTGTCAAATAATCGCATTAATTGGAAAATGATTCCACCCCATGCACCGCACTTCGGCGGTATGTGGGAGTCTAAGATAAAATGTTTTAAAACACACCTGTATCGTGTGATCGGCAGTCAGCTGCTTACTTACGAGGAGCTTTTAACGGTGCTCACTCAGATTGAAGCATTATTGAACTCCCGCCCGCTCTGTTTGTTATCAGAAGAACCTCAACCTGAGGTCTTAACTCCCGCTCATTTTTTAATGTCATCTCCATTAAAATTTCTTCCCGCTCAAGACATCACTTGTGAAAGGCTCCATCTTTTATCCCGAAAAGATCTGCTGGATAAACTTGTCCAATCGTACTGGAAACAGTGGAGATTAGAATATTTGCATACGTTGCAAGTTAGACAGAAGTGGTGCACCGCTCAAAACCCTGTTCGTGTTGGAACAGTGGTTCTTATTCACCAAGATGACACGCCACCGCTTAGATGGCCGTTGGGAGTTATAGTGGAGGTTTATCCAGGTCCTGATGCGACTGTTAGAGTTGCCCTGGTAAAAACCAAAACTGGAACGTATAAGCGACCAGTTACAAAACTGTGTCCTATACCTAATCAATAATAATATATAAATAAATACATTCTTAGTTATAGTTCATTCAAATTATTCTTAGTTATAGTTTGCTTTAATAATAAGTTACTCGCTTAGATACTCATACCTCATACCGCTACATATATATATAATTTCCGCTTATAAAATAAAAATAAAATAAAAATTGTTTACCGCAATCCGCGCGCGATTAGCTTTCTGTATGTTGTTTCGAAAGCTTTCCAGCTTTCAAGGTGGGGAGCATGGTTACGCAAAGCTACTCCACTCAGTTTTGTTGGAGAGAATTCGTTTACAGGCTAACGTACGCATGTCGGCTCTAAAGTACGCCATCATGTCGCTAGATGGCGCTATCGTCGACAAAGGGGCCATCTTGAACCCCACCGCGTTGATGGCCGGCATAGTGCGATCATTGTGTGTCGGACGACCGCTCGCGAACGTCGTTGGCTCTTCCTAGCCTGTGTCCACCACGTGTGTCCGCGCCGCGCATAATCACCCGCAACCCTTAATGGAAGAAATCCATCATCATCAACCGCATCCACAACCGCTTATCATCATCACCGCGCACCTGAATCGTCACAGCTGACCAGAAGGCACATGAACGGCATTTAGAGTTCCACATCTTCGCTAGCACAAGTAAGTGAATTTTCTACTAATAATTCTGAGTTAGGAGTGGCTTTGTCTTCTTGTGACGCATCCAGGTTTTCCCACTGCTGGAGCAATCGAAGGCCGCGAACCAGCATCCTATTTTCAAAAACCGCTATACCAATACGTAAAAATGTCCTCTAGAGACGACCATTTAGTGATAATCCCAAGAAGACTGGCAACATTTACCCTCTGTATATGTTATAGCAGAAATAATTGCCAGCTTTCCTGTCTCCGGACTTTTTCTTAAACCATTTGGACAACTCCTTTCCAGACGCTTGGCTGAGTGTCCCCATAGGCCCTCAAACGGCGCAAATTCGTAACCTGTACTGAGGTTGTGGTATTTGCGCAGCTTGAGGTTCTCAGCAGAAACGCACTTCCCGCGCTGGACAAGGTCCCCTGGATGTGTGATTGGGCTAATGTGTCTACACATGTCGTATCTCACAGCAGAGACCTGCCAAGTTTCCACGGCCCAACTGTCATGCCGTCGGGTCTTTTGCCATTGCTCACTCTATCTCACATCCAGGCGACCTCGTCAGGCGCGGGGAGAGTGGCGTTCTCTGCGGAGTAGTACCGGTTATGAATTTGCGCCGTTTGGGTCGAGACGATGGACCCATGGGGACCGTCAGCGAGGCGCTTGGCCAAGGAGTTGCCAAGCGGCTGACAGAATGGTCTAGAGACAGAAAGGCTGGCAATTATTTCTTCCAACGTCGCTTTACAGAAGGGAAATGTTGCCAGTCTCCTTGGGACTATCTCGGATGGGACGTCTCTAGAGGACATTTTTTATTTATAGTTTAGTTTATTTTAAATTTTATTATTTAGATAGCTTTTATTTAATTTTAATATATATTAATTAACTTCGATTAAAGCAAAATTCAGTGAATTGTGTGAAATCTATTTTTTTTTTTTTCAAAATTTTTCTATTCATTAAGTAGGTAATATACTTTTAATTTATTCACTCCTACTTAAATCAAAAACAAATTAGTGTTAATACATACAATGACAAAATAACGCAAGTTCATAATAACAAGGCAAAAAAAAATGCGCCCGCGTTTAAAATTACGTTGTAAGAGGGAAGAGCGTCAGGAACTAAAAATCGCATTCTACGCATTCCCGACCAAGGCTCTTTTTATGCATATGCAATTTATAATCATTGCATACGCAAGAATTAATTTTATAACAGTAAAAAAAACGTAAGTAAGCTATTTTTGTATTGCGGGCCATGATAGCTTCTTTTCCCCAAGGGAAAACCCCACAACCAGTTAACGATGTGTTGCACATACGAGTACAAGTCTCCATCAAAAGTCATAAACGTTAGAAATACGAGCTTATTATATCCATAATATTAAAAATATAAAAAATATATATATGTATGTTGGTTTGTCTCCCCTTCACTCCTATAATATTACTGCACCGATTTTGATGAAATCTGACACAGGCGTTCTGATAATAACACGTGACCCCACAGTTAATATCTGTCGGTATGTTTGATTCGCCGTTTCATTATTTATGCCGCTGAAAGCCGGTGATTGTAGCCGTGTCGATGCATTTGAGATGTGGTGCTGGAGGCGTATGGTACGTATCTCTTGGACAGCGGAAAGAACCAATGTGTCAATACTCAAGGAGCTCAAAATCTCTACTAGGCCGTCTTCCATCTGCCTGCAACGAATTCTTGAGTATTTTGACCTTAAAAGATCTGGTAAACTGGAAATGCTTGTTATCATGCAAAAAGTGGAAGGTAAGAGACCATAGCATAACACAACCCTAAATGCCCAAGTGAACGATGCCTTATGTACGTAAACAGACCCGGATGGTGCAATATCGTACGGGACAAAGTGATCCGTGGAGGGGGTCACGACCCTCAGCAGTGAGGAGAACGACGCAAGGGGGAGGGTAGACGTTAGCCTTCACTGAATTCACAAATTACTGAGTCGTATTTGATGAAATAAAGCATGGCATGTGTTTTTTTTTAAATTATATTTTACTGTAAAGTCTGGTTGCCGAGAGTTAATAAATATTATACGTGACGGAATAGCGACTGTAGCTTAATTATCGCAATCTATGTGGCGGGTGTTGCTTGTCGCCGCGCGTAATGAGTATCGTGGTACGAGCCACGCAGATTTTTTTTTTTTTTTTTTTTTTTTTTTTTATACTAGCACGACATGTGACCTTGGGCCCACCTGATGGTAAGTGGCGCGCAAGGTCCATGAATGTTAGCAACTGAAGTCAGATACTCGTAACTGCCATCAGTCCCTAACACTATGCCGGCTTGACTAGATGCTTTTTCACACTTCGCTTGAAGGACTCCAAATTATAGGAAAGTGGAAACACAGAGGCTGGAAGAGCATTCCACATCTTTATCGTACGACAGATGTATGAGTCCCCAAATTTATATGTACGCGAAGGGATGGTGACTACGGTATGTGGGTGCATATTCTGACCTGTGCGTGTGGTTCGGTTGCGGAATGGAGAGGGAGGGATTAGGTTATAGAGTTCTTCGGAGCACTCACCATAGTATAGCCGGTAGAACACGCTCAGAGAAGCCACATCTCGGCGAAGCTGCAGGGATTCGAGAGTACCAGATGTAGTGGCATCGTCCACAATTCGTACAGCTCGCCTCTGCAGGACATCGAGAGCATCTGTGAGGTACTTGGCGGAACCATCCCAAAGGTGAGAACAGTATTCTATACATGATCTGATCTGTGCTTTGTACAGCAACAGTCTAATTGAAGGCGGAAAAAACCGCTTCACCTTGTTCAGTATTCCGAGCTTTCTTGACGCTGATTTGGTGATGCTCTCAATGTAGTTCCGGTGGCTAAGGTCTGAGCGTATTTCCACCCCGAGAATGTTGAAGCTGGGTTGTAGGTCCAGCGTGGTGCTCTGAAGAGTAGGGGGAGGAGAGAAGGGGGACTTCTTGGCCGTCAACGCGCAAGCCTGGGTCTTGTTGGCATTGAACTGGACAAGATTTTGAACACCCCACAAATAGATTTTGTGGAGGGTGTCGTCCAGTTCTGCCGTCATGATGCGCCGTGACTCCTCTAGTTGGTTGCCCACCAAAGCTCGAGGACTCAGATACCGCCCGTGAGCCGTGCTGTCATCTGCATAACAATGAATGTTGCCCAGAGACAACATATCATTGATATGCAGAAGGAAGAGTGTTGGTGACAACACAGAGCCCTGCGGTACGCCGGCGTTCACTGACATGAGATCAGACGCATTCCCATCTACAAGGACACGAATGCTGCGCTCATGTAGGAAGCCAGCTATCCAGTCCACCAGCCGTGGGGGCAGACCATATGCCGGCAACTTGGACAGTAAAGCCTTGTGCCAAACCCTATCGAAGGCCTTGGAGATGTCCAGACTGACCGCCAATGATTCACCATATTTGTCCATTGCCTCACCCCAGACGTGGTATACGAATGCTAGAAGATCACCCGTTGACCGTTTTGGACGGAAGCCATATTGGCGGTCATGTATTACGGAGTGATCCTCTAGATATCTAACGAGTTGGGCGTTGATTATTCGTTCGATTACTTTACACAGTACTGAGGTTACGGCAATGGGGCGGTAGTTGGATGGGTCTGAACGATCTCCCTTCTTCGGAACGGGCTGCACGTTGGCCACCTTCCATGTTTCCGGCACAACACCAGAGGAGTATGATTGACGGAAAAGGCGCGTGAGGGCTGGAGTCAACTCAGGTGCACACCTCTTAAGAACTACTGCTGGGATACCATCAGGACCATTAGCCTTGCGAACATCGAGCGATCGGAGCACTGCCCGCACATCACACTGCCGAATGCGTAAATCGCGCATTGAAGTGCCGCAACAAGGCAGTGTGGGGGGCTGCGCATTCCCGTCGTCGAGTCGAGAGTTAGCCGCAAAGAGTTTGCCCAAGTAGTCGGCTTTCTCTTTAGCGGTGTGGGCTAGTGATCCATCCGGATATCGCAGAGGTGGCAATGAGGAGCGACAGAAGTTGGTCTCTACAGATTTGGCCAGTTGCCAGAAACTGCGACTTCCTCTTGGTCGCGCGGCTAGGTCTCGGCCAATCTGAGAGACGCGCTGGGACTGAGCTCTGACAAACACCTTCCTGCAAACCTTAGAAGCTTTGTTATAAGCTGACTTATAGGAACTAATATTGGGGTCAGAGTGAGCCTGACCTCTCACCCATGCCCGGTATGCAGTGTTTTTGGCTGCTACAGCCGAGGCACAATAGTTGTTAAACCGAGGTCTGCTTTTGCCGCTGCTGATGACTCTGGAGAAGGGAATGTAATATTCCATTCCCAGAAGTATCTCATCAGCAACGGCAGCCGCAGACCTGGATGGGTCATCGTCCTTAAAGCAGCGAAGCTTCCATGGGATGGATGCGTAGTACTCACGCAGTCCATCCCAGTCTGCTGACGAGTAGTGCCACACGATACGCTCGACGCCCATCCGAGGAGGAGGCGGAGCACGCGGCACTGTCGTACTTACCAGGCAATGGTCCGAACCACCGAGAGGGGCTAAAACTGAAACATTGTAGCCGGTAGCATGGCTCGTCAGCAGTAGGTCAAGTAAGGAAGGTGTATGTCCGACTACATCTGGAATCCTGGTGTTCTGGGTTACCAGTTGAGTCAGACCGTATGTCAGAGCAAAGTCATGGGCAGTTTTGCCCGCATGGTCGGTTTTAGGGGAACCCAGCCACTGTGCATGGTGAGCATTAAAATCCCCCAAAAACACCATTTCGGCGGTCGGAAACCGCTCCTGCGCATCATCTGTCGCTCGACTCAGGTAGTCGAAGAGCTGAGTTGTCTCGAAGTCACCCCGATGGGATCGATAAAGGCACACGTAGATCCGAGACTGATGCCCCAGATCCACATTCACCCAAAGGACCGAAAAGGAGGAGTCCTCCATGAAACGAAGACGGCGACAACAGACATCATCGCGGACATATAGGCATACCCCAGCCTTCGCGTGGAAGGACTCTTCCAGCGAGTATCCAGGGTAATGCAGGTATGATGTGTCCGCGGGCTTTAGTATCTGTGTTTCCGTCAGAAAAAACATTGCCGGGCGCGCCGTTTCAAGATGATGATGAACGACGTCGAGGTTGGCGTGTAGACCACGAATGTTTGTGAAATCCACGCCAAACTCGGCGGTGGGGGTGTGCACCGCTGTGGAACGTTTCTTCTTATTATTTGTTGTCATGAAGGTTGGGGGCTTGCGATAGAGAAAGAAATGAAAAAATAGAGGAAGAAAAAAAGAAAGAAGTGTGGATGGCGGTGTCGACGCAGTATGCGCGGAAGCCAACTGATGGCTACCTTACCTAAGGCTGCTTAAAGAGAGATATTGGCTGATCCGTCGTACGGAAGGGCCCCCGAACCCCCCCGGAGGCGCTTGTCGGGACCCCACAATCCGGTCACCAACCGGCACAACAAGCGCACCCGGGATTATGCGCAGCATGATGGGGCAGCCAGCCGATGATGGTTGTCATCGGTGGGCCCCTGTACTATGCCGCGGGCGGCCAGCGGAACAACCGTTTCTCCGGGTCTCCCTGACCGACGGGTCACCCCATCTCTCCCAAACAAAGGCTCAGCAGCCGACTGTTTGCCCCATCACAACTGTGTCGACACCCCCCAGCATGTATGGGCATGCCGGCTATTCGAGCCTGATCCCGAAACGTGTGGACGCACTTTACTGGGTTTATCGGCACGAACGGTGGATACCTCCCCGCCCCAGCAGACTGGGCAAATTATCACCATCAGTCCGCCCACCACCTATTTGTTGTTCTCGTTGAAAGTATGTGCCATTTGCAATGATGTCAAATGCCAATTTTTACTTTCAACGAGAATTAATGTTGTAAGCTTGCCATGGTGATATTTATATAAAAAATAACACCGCTTGAAACAAGACTTACTAAAAATTGTCAAGCGTGGGCAGCAATTTGTTTTATTTTATCAATTCTCGTTGAACAGACCGTAAATACTATTGTAAATGATAAAGTGCACCTGATTGTTATGAAGCCTTCCTTTCAAAATAATATTCTTTAAAATTCCAAATAGCTACGTTTATTTGAGCAATTAAAACCTTATCCACCAGAGAGGGAAAGGTAAATGACCGGCGATGACAATAATATTATATATTATTATATTGTAATTAGGTATTGGTAGGTTTATATACGTTATTTTGAACGGATTAATAAACCAATACTAGAAAAACCATTTTTTTTAAATACCTACATACATATCTTCACGCCAGATCCCTTGCGGGGTAGGCAGAAACAATTGAGCGCCATTTGACACTATCACGACATATCTCTTTCGTTTCGTCGACATGCATTAACCTCTACATACATGCCCTTTGGTTACGAAGACTTTTTAATGCACCTTCAGTCAGTGTTTTATTTATTTGATCGTGATATGTGAGTCTCGGCCTGCCAGGGCTTCTTTCACCCACAACGTTCGCATTATATATCTGGTTAGTCAATCTTTCATCGCTCATCCTTTCAACATGCCCGAACCATCGTAGCATGCCTTTCCCTTTTTTTGTCCCTAGGCTTTCCTTCATATCAACCTTTTTCCGTATTTCGACGTTACGTATGCGGTCCGAAAAATACCCACTACTCATATATATTATATTACCATTAAAATCAGATGCTTAAACGATAGACTCTTTTAATTGAAATTATACACATCTTTGGTAATTAACCAAGAAATTGTACGAGTAAACTGACATTATTAGTATTGGAAAAACTAAAAGGTCACTTTTAACGATATAATTGCTTGAAATTTGAAATGGAATTTTCAGCATCATAATTAGTCCTGCACTTATAAGATATATTCATTGCCCTACATTAGGAAAAAAATATATTTGATGTCATGGAAAATCGACGATTAACTAACAAAATATGAAGATGACGAAACAATAAAAAAAAAAAGATATATAATATATGAAATGTTAAATGTTAAAAAATGTTTAAAATGTAATGGATAGATCTGATTAAAACTAGTATGATGAAAACAAGGGATTTTGAGTAAATTAGATGTGTATTTCAGTTAATTTGCAACAAGACTATGTCAAAAAACATAAGCTATCAAAAGGTACACAATATATAATTCTATAAATATTCAAATAATATACTTATAAAAAGAATGGAAATTACGTCGCCAACATCTTCAATAGGACTTATTTCCTAACTTTTTGATAAAATGGACTACAAAAGTACAATTTAGAATTGCCGCTCCAACTTTACATGTGACCTTGAGCTTGTTCCACTGGAAATTCTAGGTAAATGGTATGGTACTCTATAACCTCACTGACCTATTAGGTGAACTTAAATATTTAAGGTGATAAAAGCTGAACATCTTCAACCAGTACATTGATGGAAACAACGGAATAGACACAGACACTGACTGACAGTGGTACTGGTCCAAAAGTTTTAAATGCAGTTTTAGGACGCTATAGAGGAACGTTGACATCCGTCAGAGAACCACCGACTTACACGTCTGTCGCAAAAGCGATAGGCTGATAATAATTATTAGGTAGGTACAGAAGATGCTGCCTCTGTGGTCTAGCGGTTAAGTCCGTGGATTTAGATTAGGTACCGGGTTCTATTCCTGATCGGGACACAAAAATATTTATTAATGTAAATAAATACATTTAATTAATATTTAATTTAATTGTAAAATTTCTTGAGTTTGGTACGCTGGAGACATGGACAAGCTTGCCACTAGTCATGATTGGCCTATAGTAAAGTTGGCTAAATGTGAATCCGCTTGCTTGAATGTGAAATGTGGTTTCTGACCACCCCGAAAGGGAAACGTTCGTGATGATACGTTTTTAGGTACATAAGATCAGCAGCTTCGACGAATCCGATGACCACAACTGGTTTGTTAAACATAAAACTGTCATGTGGCGAACTATGACTCCTAAATGTTGTTGAACCCAAAATATGGAAAGTACTTCCAGTCCTGTTGCCTCATTCTTATACAGGCTGGAAAAACTAAACCGTACCTGGATTACAAATATTGCAGATAACAAGTTTTATTGAAAATAACATTTTTGTTTTTTTTTGGAAATTAGTTTTTTATATGCTTGTGTCAACCGGGAAAGTCACTTTTAAATTATGTTAACAATTACAATATCTTTTTATTAACTTATATATAATTGAAGGTTGATTGGCAGACAATTTTAATATGGTAGACTGATGGTGGTATTGGGGCGGGGAAGTGTCCACCGTTCGTGCCAATAAATCCATTAAACACGTTTCGGGATCAGGCTCGAATTGCTGTCATGCCGGCATAGTGTTAGATAGTGTTAGGGATTGATGTCAGTCCCACGGTATCTGATTCCAGTTGTTAAAATTCATGGACCTCGCGCGCCACTTACCATCAAGTGCGCAATGTCAGATGCCGTGCTATTATTTAAAAAAAAATGAAGGAAAAATAAACTAGTCATTACCTTTGTATTTACTTTTTTGGTTTTGCATAATAAATATTTTTTAAATATTAATCTGGCGGTTGGATAAATAATATTGAATAAATATCCCATCTAGGTATAGTTCGTTTTTTTCACCCTGTAAAATTAGAGCGTTACTTTACTTAAGTTCTTAGGGTATTTACATTACTGCTTACATTGTTACTTATATTACTGTTTTTTTTTTATGATAGCAAGCTTTAATAAAAAGCAAATGTAAATTTTATAATTAATAAGCACTTTTGAAATAATATGTTTCCAAGTGACGTCACATGAGACTGGAGACATTGCTCCTCTGTATAGCGAAGCTCAAACGTGAGCAGGAATAATTGCCAGCCTTTCTGTCTCCCGAGTTATCCGTCAGCGTAATTTAAAATGAAGGAGGCTTTGCTGTGACGTCGGCGCGGCTTGTTGGGAAGATGGACGCGTACGTCACGGCTCCGTTATAAGTGAACGCAAACCGGCGCACGATCACTCGCGGTCCGAAACGTCCTGAGCGGAGCACTGTGCCCGCGCCGGCTCACTCTGAATCACCAACGAGTGTATGCGTGTGTTACCGCTATTTTATTTTTCCTTTATGGTGTTATAGTGATCTAGTTAACCACAAACTACTATCAAAAAAATCAAAATGGAGACAGGCTCGCAGGTAGAGCTGACCCCAAGCAGTAAGAAAAGTAAAAAGGTCAGTAAAATTTATTTAGTAATGTAAAGATAAATCATATTTTAGTCCGTAATAAATAAAAAAAAGAGTTTCTTATTAACGTATAGGTAGTAAAAAATAGGTACCTATCAAACCATTAATTTAGTTCTATACGAGACCTTGAATAAATCGGATCGATTTTCACCGTAACAAATATATTTTAAATTTCAAAACCAACGCTCGGTGTCAGTAACACAATGAATTCGAAAGTACTTTTATCTGTAGTAAACAGTAATGCAAATTAAACGTGGTTTCCGCGTTTTTGATCGATGGCGCTTACGTTTCGTAATTTAAAAGCTTAAATATTAAACAAAATAAAGTTAGACGTTTGAATGGCTAGAGGAACAGATTCACGGCCGGACAGAAATAAACATCACCGTCGACACTCGCACGGCATAATACATATAATGTGAAAACGTTCAAACGATACTGTGATGGCTATTTCCCAAGAATGACGTACTCCCCAAACTCTCTGAGATTGTTATCATTCTAGAAATGCAAGTCGATGTGTAGGATTATAATTTCACAGTGAATACACAATACTTACTATGTGAAGTGCACAAGCTTAATGTAACGATCATAAATTAAAATATAAACATTTTATTTCGTCAAGAAAATATTTTCAACAGCATCTATTGGTGGATTTTTGTATGACGTTCGGTATTTGGTACACATCCAGTGACTAAAGCAAGCATGTGCGTAAAACTTTTTTACATATTTAGAGTTCATGATCTAATATTATAAGCTTTAGAATAGCAATAATTATGTAATAACTCTCGTTTAAGATGAAGAATTTTAACATTGTAACATTATCCTATGGTTTTATAATAGCAGTTCAACACTCGTAATGGTATTTCGTTACACTTTATTTTAAGTCCAATGCAATGACGTTACAATATTAATAATAATTTCATTGTTTTTAATTCACTTGAACATCAAAGTTAATTTTAAATAATAAACCGTTTTTTGTAACTTTTACTTCGTGCCTTTACGATTTACTGCACAGTGATAGAGACAGACGTATCACTATGTTATATGTATATATTAATTCTATTAGGTTACTTTTTATAATTATATACCTATTATTATTTTTTATGATTGCATCTATAAATTGTTCAAATTTGTCCCCAAGGTTTGGCTGTCAGAGAATGTCTTCGGGCGTTAAGTCTATCTTTGTACAATATTTGTTTAATAATTAAATCATAATCATCATAGTTTGTAGAACACAGAGTTCTAGACTTGTTGAATATAGGCCTTCCAGAACATATTTATTGAGAATTCGGCCTACACTTTGGAGAGGTTGGCGAGGTATCACTATGTATATTTTTGTGTTCGATAGTCCACTAAGCCAGTAAAGTCTAATGCCATGTTGACTCCATTATTTAAAAGTTATTAGGTTTAATTGCTAATTGCTAATAATATTACAAGACATTGGAGAGTTATTTTTAATAATGTCCTTATAATTAACAAAGTATTTAGTTATTTGTACCTGGAATTTTGTTCGTCCTAATGCATGTGTTTATGCAATGCGAATTTTAGTTTTTATTGTAATTAATAATACTGTAAAGTATTACAGTTATAACCTTGCGGAGTAAGTTATTGTCTGGAAACATTGTGAGGTATAATCATGCCAATCGGAGTGGATACACCCCCGCGCTTATCACCCGCAGCACGGAATAAGATATACGGCAATATACGATTAAAGTTTGCTGTTTTCTCACTCTCTCAATTCTTTAGTAAGGATATTATTTGAGATAGATTACAAAAAATAGCATGTGTGAAAATTATGTATAAGAAAACGAAATTTGACAGCTTTTTAACGCACAATCAAGAATACTGAGCTATTAATACAAAATACAAAAACATTAATTTACACAAAAAAGTGATTTCTATGGTGAACCATGTCTCTTGTATGAGTTTCAATATATGAGTTGAAGATATTGATTAGGACACGACCTACCTCATCATACAAGACAAAGGGAAGTCTCGTGTTCTATGTTCCCGGGATTCGTAACTATAAATGTATTGTTTTTATCAGTTAGTCACAAAATATATCGTCTGTGAACTGGGAACTCATCCTAACTGTTATTCGCTAAGTTCTTTTATATTGCTTTTAAAGTTCCGTTTATTGTATTTTTTTATTTATAATTTTTAATTTTGGGATTTTTACGCCATAAATGACAATTTTCGCCTAAATGTTTTTTTTTTTATATAAGTTGAGAATTGTTTGGTGTTGTAGCTGCCAGTTCACAGACATAATACATTATAAAAAACAATAAATTTTATTTATCATTACTTAAATAATATAAATTAAAACAACAAATTCATACTAATGAAAATTGGCATGTCTCTTGTGTGGGATGCGACATGTGTCGACAAATTAGTCCCATCGCACATCCAGGCGACCTCGTCCAGCGCGAGGAGTGCGGCGATTACTGCTGAGAACAGGTACAGGTTACAAGTTTGTTTTCAAGTAGTAGTCCAAAAGGCTGACTTAAAAAACTGGAGACAGGAAAATTGGAATCTTGCAATTATTACTGCGGAGGGGAAATATTGCCGCAACACAAACGGAGCATTTTTAGTCATACCTTACCTTATCTCGCCGTCTAGTCGTACCCGTATTCTTAGATGTTTCCTCAGCGGCTCCTCCACTCAACATTTTTTTCCAGCTGTCAAACGAAAATGAAGCCTCCGTAATTGTTACGATTAAAGTTAAAAATGGAGCCGATTGTACCAGTTTTGTTTTTAAGGTGCTTGTAAGAAGCTTGTACATTCGATGCTATTTTTTATTTTAATCGTCACATTTGTGTAACTTTAATTTCATTTGACAGCTGGAAGAAAACTTTAAGTAGAGGGGCCATTGAAATGTCTTACAATATGGGTTAAGTCGCGGCCTAGAGAGAGCGGACATACAATCCCGATTGAAATAGGAATTTCCTTACTACAAGATTAATTTATAACAATATCCGAAATTTATATTATTATATTAACGGTTTTATGTAATTGCATAGCGAATGAATTTTATTATTTATCATATTCCTACTAAAAATCAAGTAAAGACCCCATTAACCACAAACTATTTAACCACAATAATTACGTTTTCTGATTCAATGAAACGATTATTAATTATTGAATTTGATTAGTCTCGCGACCTGCGACGGAGGTTACCGTTTTGTGTTGCAGATAATTAAGTTTTTTAAAAAGTAATTTTAAGGACTTTTTATAATACTTAATTATTATTTTTTAGGTTTATTATAACTCATTTTAATAAATATATAACTTTGTGCATTCTATAATTGTATGTATATCCTATCTGTTGATAAAAAAAAAGTAATGTATCTTTACGACCGTTTCCCTTTCGGAATGGTCAAAAACCACGCTTATAAATAAGCGGATTCACATTTAGCCAACTTGACTATAGGCCAATCATGACAAGTGGCAAGCTCGTCGATATCTCTATTTTTATTTAAATTAATAAACATGATTGTGTCCCGACCAGGAATCGAACCCGGTACCTCTAAGTTTCAATCCACGGACTTATTAACCGCTAGACCACGGAGGCAGTATTTGTGGATAACGGTTTTAATTGTACTATGTAATCTATATTTATATTGTATGTACAATTGTTTGTTATTCCAAATAAATAAATAAAAAACATTAAATAAAAGATATAGTACATAATACTTTAGTTCTAAACACGATATATGAGTATGATAATACTGTTACCGAATTACAAATATATACATATAAATATCATTTCCAATATAGGTAGTTAAGTAAGAAGTTTTTTTTTATTAGCATGTCCAAATGTCAATATTCTAGATTTAAAAATATTAATTGATCAACTTTTTAAGACGATAGCTTTTCATGATTGCTATTGCCAAAAGTAGTATGAGTTTTTTTGAGAATTAGATGATATTTATATTATTAAGGTTGCATCGGCTGTGTCAAGGTCGACTGGCCTTATAAATCACGTCAAACGAGTTGAATTTCAATACATATTCACGTTAGTTTTAAATCATTAATCACTGCATAAAAGGATTACTAAAACAACATAGACAATAAATAAAAAAATGAGAAAAATAATAATAATAAAAGAGTTAAAATTATTTATTACATATATTTAAAACATATAAATTACTACTTCATAATAAAAAATACGACATAATAAAATAAAAGAAAAACAAAATAAGATTATTATAAATAAAAAAATGCTCCAAATCCCTGTCGATAGGCAAAGTGTCAAGGACGTTGAATTACAATGCTGATCCTTTGGCCCAAATATTGCCCTGCCCTTTTGTTTCCCGAGGTGTTGATGAGCTGTTTTGACAACGGCTTGAAAATTTCATGTGCACTTGATCCCCACTACCCGCGAGTTTCAACTCCAAACTGAGCAAAAACACATCTTCCAATAAGCTGGGTATATCCGCCTTTTAATGCAGCACCAACCAGGTGTCCACACAAGTGGCATCCCACGCTAAAGGCAAACCTATCCTCCATGGAACCATCGGGCCGCTTGCCATCGTCATGCCACTGAGTTCTAATATGCGAACCCACAGACACAAGAGTCCGACGAATGATGTCATTGAGGCTGGCGTGCCTTGAAAAATCTAATTATTGTAATTATCATTTTAATGAGTAAATATTTTATTAAAGTTACTTTAATTTAGTTTGTATACTTTACGAATCAAATTGTATGTTAATTGTGAAATTCAGGTGAAATAAATAATTGTAGAATACTAGGGGAACACAAGTCGAAAACTCCTTGTTTCGGATCCAACATGCTATACAATCGGAAATATGTAGTGTCAATTTTGTATACATTAAGTAATTTTAATATCTAAATATATAACTATTGTATTTATTATTGTACCTAATGTCTACTATTTTAATAAAGAGATTATTATTATTATTAAAATTAGGTAGGTATATATATATATTTTTTATTGTGTGTCGTTGCCTTATGGGATACCTTGTATATCTTTAACTAAGAGTTAGTATAGTCTAGTTTTGCTAATTAAGTCTGTAGATGTTAACCATTACATCATACAGCTATGGACCTAAGCTAAAAACACTAATTATTCACCATTTAACACTTAGCTAAACCAAATTTGAAGCTAACAACAAACATTTTAATCAGATAAGAGTAGAAGTATTTGAATATGACTTTGTGAGATTTTATAAAACATTGCATGCGCGGAAACTGCAATCGATATTGTCTGGGCGAATGAAAATGTTCACGATAGACATTAATATGATATATTTCCTATCCTTTCAAGGTTAACAACCCAAGCACTATGCCCTTTATGATGAACCTAGACGGATTGGCATAAGTCAGTTATTGCATTTTATGAAATTACAAATCATTATATGAAATCGTATGCAATGTCGCCGTCTATAAAAAAGCGGCACATACCTTGCGTGGCATATATCGCGTTTACGTCTAATTGTGAAGAAAACTAGCTGCTAAGTTGCCGGTCTTCTGCTAACAGATGAAAAATGTATTAAGAGTACTTAATACAACATTTTTCCTTAGTCTTCCACTAGCAGACTTTACGTGAATAAATATGTTTCGACTTTGATTTAATTTATAAATTTCGAGAAACTAATATAATAATTTATTATTTATATATTATTGTTTTTTATTAATTTATATAAAAATAAATTTTGAATAAAAACAATAATAAACTTTTAATTGTGTATTAAAATCTGTAATATTCCAAAAAGTCCAAATTAAGTAAATACACGGAAAATAACTAGAGATGAATAAATGACAATAATATTGTTGCGTAATATTAGTCGTGGCCTAAAGTTTACCTATCTATTTACCATATAATTAATGTTTTCACATTGACCAACGCTAATACGTAATTATAAATTTTAATATTCATCTCATTAATAAATCCCGATATCAAGTTGAAAATGCGTAAAATACCTACTTCATTATTTCTGACTGTATAGATAAATCAA
This sequence comes from Tinea semifulvella, assembly GCA_910589645.1. Classification (NCBI taxonomy): domain Eukaryota; kingdom Metazoa; phylum Arthropoda; class Insecta; order Lepidoptera; family Tineidae; genus Tinea; species Tinea semifulvella. The sequence continues at coordinate 23,464,751 of OU342584.1, forward strand.
AAAGTTTTGATATTTACAAAAAAACCTACTATTTATAAGAAAAAATCATGAATACTAATAGGTTTTGAGGTCGTGATCTTCTATTATATAATAAACACGAATTATAAGCACAGTGTATATAATAATTAAACCATAAACATAAGTAATATCATCACAATTTAGTAGAGAGTAACTTTCTGTAGTGACAGGCGTCTTTTAGTTGTCAATCCAATATTTATCCACAAGAACGACTCCTAATATAATACAGCTGCCTCCCTATGGTAGGCTTCCGTTGTGGTAGTCCCTTAGTTTATAGACCAAGTAATAATAATAATAATATTAAATATTTCCAGACAGGTCACACAGCGCCATCTAATTTCCGTGGTAAGCTTCGTAGCTTGTGCTACGGAAACTAGATGGTTGATAAACTACATATTATACCTTTTTTTGTTAATATATACATAATATACATATAAACACCCAGACCGAGACAAATTATACAATGTACAACTTGCCCCAGGTGGGAATCGAACCCACGACCTCCCGAGTTCACGGCAACGTTTGTTACCACTAGGCGGTCAAAAGTATAAAATTATCCTTTATTATATGTTTTGTCAGTATTATTTATTTTTAACTTTATGTTAAAATGTTTTCATATGTGGACTTTAAAACTGATCAGAGCGATTCGAATTGTATCCATTCCGTTTGACAGCTGTAACAAATATCAAAAATAATTATAAAAGCAAATTTAAATTTTATAATTAATACTTGTAATAATACACAAATTAGTATATGAGTAGTATTTACGACCGTAATCTAGGGGTAGTAAGGGTGGTCAGATACCACGCTTTTTAATGAGCGGCTTTACATTCAGATAACTCTACATATGCCCAGATGACAATTGGCACGGCAATGACCTCGATGTCTCTACTGTTCCAGACTCGAGTAATGTCACAAATAAATATAATATTTTTGTTTTCTCGACTAGAAATCGAACTTAGCATCTTCACGTTTAAATCTACGGCATTGACAGCTAGATCGCAGAGGCAGTCTACACAAACAATTTGGAATCATTTATCTTTAGTTTGTTTTCTTGAAACTTGCATTTTTTCTTTGCGCCGCGCTGTATTTTTGCTGAGCGTATCTACAATAAGTTTGCGGTTAGCCCCGGTGGTACATGGATTTCTGTGTACTTTACAAAAACCTACAAAATTGTCCCGGATTCGACAAGTTTTTTTTTCAGTCTATTATTTACAGTAATAGTAGAACACACAGGCGGCTGAGAGAGCTACATGTGATTGCTTTAAAGAAATACGAAATATATATTTATTTACTTATTTATATTTATAAGATTATAATATATATTTTATCGGTGGAAATCTATATAAATAAGTACAAAGACGTATTATAAATGTACGACAATAATGTTGATATTAAATGTGGCAGCCGGAATGCATGAAGGATAACCAGTTGACGCAGCGACCACTTACGAGTACGTAGCTTACACAAAAGTTTCCGTATCAAACACTAACCTTTACACAAAGAACAACCATTAACAGATACCGCAATACTACAAAATTTAGTTCAAACTCGGTTTCTAGACGCTTATTTGACTACATAACTAAAAAATATATGTTTCTTTAGGTATGTTACACCTTATCTCGCCAACCCGTCTTTTGCCAAATTTTACATGTTCTGGAAGGCTTCAGCACAAATGGAGGACTCGTGTATACATAGGGGCTGTAAAAATTACAAAATATAGGTAATATTTATTTATTGAAATATTTATTGCACAAAGTCAAATGCGGGTTTATAATGCTGCTAGACATTCTATACTAGCCAACCATTGTGACAACTTGAGCACTTTGTTGAAAGATAGGTGCATTAAATTCTACTGTTTAACTATATTATTATTCACATACATATTTATACCCGTACATATTATAAACTTAATGGTATGTAAAATAGGACAATAATGTGATATCGTACACTATAACATTCTGAACGCAACATTAAGGAACCCTTTTTTTTCGCTTGCTAACGCTACATCTACTTTATTTTAAGATCATTGCCTTTATACGGCAAAAACTCATTTAATTTTGTTAGTTTAATCTATAGGAGGCTGTGACAAAAAAAAAATGGTGCTATGAAAAACGAAAAGCTAATACCTACTGTCGTTTTTGTCATCAGTAAAATAAATGTGACTTCCGGGTAGTGTTAAAAGTAAGTAGGCCAAAACCTCTAAAATACATATGTTTTGGAAGTCTATCTTGTTCTCAATTTGTATCATGTGATGTCAGTAATTTCTGAATGAACTTAGCTTTATTTCTTAAAACTTTATTTTAAGATGGTGAGTAACTATGTAATTGTGAAGATCCTTTCATAGCACATAACTACTTAAAATACAATAGGTAATCTTTGACGTTATAATGCTCTGGCATTTAATAATAAAATAGTGGCTGAAGTATCATTGTGCTCTAAGGTTATCGAATATTGTAGATTAATATTATGCTGCCTCCGTGGTCTAGCGTTTAAGTCCGTGGATTTAGACTCGGAGGTACCGGGTTCGATTCCTGGTCGGGACACAAAAATATTTATTAATGTAAATAAATACATTTAATTTATTTGTGATATTTTTCGAGTTTGGTACGCTGGAGACATCGACGAGCTTGTCACTTGTCATGATTGGCCTATAGTAAAGTTGGCTAAATGTGAATCCGCTTATTTATAAGCGTGGTTTCTGACCACCCCTAAAGGGAAACGGTCGTGATGATATTATATCGATAAAACTGTAATATTAAATTAGTCGCTTAATATGTTAATTATAATTACCATGATCCTTGCCTGTTGTCAAGACATCTTGGATTCCACGCTTCGTCCCTATTCCTTTACAGCCCCTAGAACACAGAGTCCGAGACCTCCACTGTTGAAGATGGGACTGCAACATATATCTGGATAATTTGACCTACACTTGCCAAACTTCTAGTCAGACGGGTTATCGAAGGTCTGATGTGAATTTAAATGACAATTTACTAAGTATGTAATATTTGTCATAGATTTATATGCTCTACGTTAAACCATTGGTCTCGATTTTAACTTGTGGAATTGTTAGTATTGTAATTGTCAAGTTGTCAAATACATCATACCCTCGCCAAACCGCAAAGTAAAACAGAAACAGCGGTTATGTATAATGTAAGCATTTAGTAATGTATCAGGATATTATATTGTAATAAATATCAGAAATTATTGTTAAATCTTATTGCCTAAAAAACAAATAATACGAATTAATTCAAATAATAATTACAAACTACATAACATTAAGTTCCTATAAAGTAAACCTAATATAAAAATAAACTAAATATAAATAAAAATTGTCCTTCAAAAACATCCCATCAGAGATAGTCCCAGGAAGGCTAGCAACATTTATCTCTGTATAGCGAGCCTTCCTGTCTCCAGATTTTTCTGTTCACCGGGTTGGACAACTGTTCGGCCATGGTCCAAAAAAGATATATTAAAAAATAATTATTATTTATTATTTTCTCTTCATCTAAAAACTGAAAAACATACATTTCTTCTCCGTGACAACAAATCAAATATATAAACAATTCTGTTTATAAAAATATTAGAACACCGGCCAGTCGTCTTCAATGTAGTTTATTATATGTAGAGTATATATCTATGTAGTTAATGTATTATTCATCATCATCATCATCATCATCAGCCTGTATCTCTCCACTGCTGGATATAGGCCTCCCCCAAGGCTCGCCATTTTACACGATCTTCTGCCACCCTCATCCATCCTCCACCAGCGACCTTTCTAAGGTCATCTGTCCATCTGGCGGGGGGTCGTCCCACACTGTGTCTTCCAGTACGTGGTCTCCACTGCAGGACCCGTTTACTCCATCGTTCATCGCTTCTGCGACAGACGTGTCCAGCCCATTCAGCCACTTCAGCTTGCTAATTTTGAAAGCTATGTCGGTAACTTTGGTTCTTTGACGGATGTCAACGTTTCTGACTTTATCCTTCAGAGAAATCCCGAGCATAGCTCTCTCCATAGCTCGCTGAGCGACCTTGAATTGACTTTATTGACCTTATTATGTTTATTATATATTTAAAAGTACTTCTAATATGTTTTTATTTATTTATTTGTGTTTTTTATCTTGCCATGCGTAAACTTTCATTGCGTGACTCAAAGGTTGAAGGTAAGAAAAGTGGCATTATAGACGCCTTTTGTATTAAAGATTTGTATAAATAAAATAAATTAATAAATGTTCTAAAAGTCCAGCAGTAGCAGTCTAAGACTGTGATTTAGCGTCTGTGATGATAACGATGCCTAGTTTACGTGTTAGTCAATCAGCATAATGCAGTAATATGACCTATTCTGTTGACTGTGATAGCCCTGAGAAAAGACTATTATGACAAATAGTGCCGGCGGAACTACCGAGTTGATGCTAAACACCACGTTTAAATCTGCCATCCTCTAATATAAATCGATCCAATTATTTTGTTATAAAAAAATACAAGGATATAGCTGCTTTACCCAGCTTTGCGCGTATATAAAAGTGGACGGTTTGCCGTACTTTCACATATCGTGCTCAGATGGTATCGTGCACATGCATATTCTAGTGTTCCAGGAAACATTTTATCCAATTGTTATTTCAATCATTTGAGTAGTACCTACAGGCGTATCAGTCCAAAATATTTATATATTTATAAACTCATTATATAATATTCAATACACAAAATCATTTGAAAAGTAATGTACAAGGGCGTACTTAATGTCTTGCGGCATTTTATAACAGCTAACCTATAGCGATTATGTACGAATACATACACATAACTAATACATATTATATTAAGTTAATTATTATTTTGTATTATATAAATATTGGTTTTTGAATAAATATCTACTGTTAAACTAATATATAGGCTAATACAAACAAAAAGCTAAAAAATCATAATAAAAAAAAAAAAATATTAATAATAATAAAAAGATAAGTTAGTTTGTATAATTAAAAAGTGGTCAATTATCTACTTACATTTTTAAACACATTTAATAAATACGTGTTATGTTGTTTGTAAGTGGAAGCTCGTTCCACTCACAAGCAGCGACAACAGTACAATAATTTAAGTCAAATAAAATAGTATGGATAGTATCTTACCACGCTTTCCAGACAGTGTCTGTTCGCAATCTAGTATATTGAGAACTACTGGTCTGATTTACACGAAATTTTGAATGGTTATAGATCTTGTTGACCAACGTGTATCATATTATATTCTGTATTCAGAGGTAGTTTTGTAGATATTTCAATCCATTTACTATAAAGGTTCGATATTTTTACCTCTGAACCTTAACAGACACGAAACAGCTACCAATTGATGAGTTGGTAATTAAAAAAAATATATCACTATTTTTGGTAAAATTAAGAAAATTTTGAGCAAGACTGACCAATACCAAGAGTAAGGTTAGTCGAAGCAGGACCAAGACAGCACAATCATGACCAAGATTGGGCAACTAATTGTGAGAGTCTGTCATATCTTGTTGTTGCCAGACTGCGCGATTTAAAGAAGGGAAGGAAGAGGGGCGACTTTTTCTGGTAACTTAAATACTAACTTAAATAATTGGTGGCAGCACTAAGTAAGCCTTTGGCTCATTAACCCTTTAACTACACGTCGATGATCTTTAATATGGTATTTATTAAAACAATTATCTAATGTTATATGATCAATCAACTAATAGAGTTCAAAAAGTTCCCATTCGCCATTATATCGCCGTTCCCAATTACCCCAAGTAAGCAATTTAAATAAAAATTGCCTGGTATTTTTTTGATTTTCCTAAGAATTTACATGTTAAAATTAGTTTAACTTGAACTATTAAGCAGGGGAGAAATACAGGCTAATGTTGATGATGAATAGAATATATACAATAACAATAATAATAGAGGAACTGACAAGTATTATACAATACCGTAGTTATCGTACTATGCCACAGCAAGCACGCATTATTTATTCAGAGTCCTTCACGCTAAGTGTTAAATAGCCACTTTACCTGTAGTCAATTGCTTCTATTCTTGTATCTGCATCCTGCTGATATTAGAGTCACGTGTTGTGAAAAATAGGACTTTTTGTCAAGAGAATAAGAATTGCTATTTATAGCATTATTGCCAGTAACTTAAAACTTTTATTATTTAATAACAATGAGATTTAATCATTTATCATCAGCCTGTCTCTTCACTGCTGGACTTAGGCACGCTACTTCACGTAATTTCTGGCCGTCATCTAATTTCTAGACATCAATCTCTACCACTATGCCGGCCTTCAATGCCGCCTCTTTTTTTAAAATAACAAATTTATTAAGAGTCCAGAAGTTGGTATTATTAGAAACGGGACCGACGGCACGGGAATACTGGTGTTGTAAATCTATGACAAATGTATGTAACAAATGTGTATTTCTTTCATTGACACATGACGCAGTTTGAACCAACCTTTTTTTTAGAATTTTAGGGAACTGTATACTACTAAGTATGTGTTGCATTTTTTTTCTTGTGGTATTAATATCGGGTTCTGTTTTTTTTTATTCTACAATTCTACATTGAGTGTTATTTTCTACAAATCTTGTCCTTAGTTTAACTATAACACGCAATGTATGATGATAACACAACTACACTCTTGTAGGTAGTGTTGATACAAAACGCGGGGTTCGTTGCAAAAAATAATTACAAAACAATATGCAGCCTGCTTCGACGAAATTGTTTGGCCTTTCATTTTATGTAGTTTTAACAACGGTGTTGAAGGAAAATATGACGAGAGACTCGTATATCCGAAAAAAAACGGCTATAAACTTTACGAAGCATCTGCTATGCAGGACTTAATACCGGTCTATACGAAATAAAAATTTTAGGTGTAGGTAGGTTGAAACAAGTTTTAAAAAAACAAATAATTCCTTCCATATCTTTCAAACCTACCTATTCCGATATAATTTAAAACTCTATATTTTTATCCGAAATATATCGGTTTTACGTAGCTCTAGCACATACAACTCTGGTATCGAATCGGTAACATAAAGTATGGAATTTAAGACAGCGACATGAATTGTGATGTAACGGAAATATATTATAAATACAAAATGGCAGCCCGAAGGTCATCATCGTTACAGCCTTTCAAATATGTCTGGAGAATTTAGCCTATACACGCCAGGCTAGTTGGCCAGGCGGGTTGGCGATGGTCTGATGTCAATTTATTAACCAGTGGTGTTAGCTCGGTTGTAATTACAATTTTCCTATTTTAGGAAAAGTACAAAGGTCGATTCGAACCCCCGGCCCTGGAAAGAGAGAAATGAGAAAACATTTTTTTTACAATATAAGTCATAGATTTACAACACCACCTTTGTGCCATGCCACAAGTGGGTATTAGAGCTTAACATGTTCTTGGAGGCACGAGTGCACATAAATATTTAAATAAATAATGTTAGTAGTTACTAAAATTTAATGTTCAAATAATTTAATTTATTATTACCTACTATATCTATAATAAGGACGGGATTAACTAATAAAGTAACAAGCCAACCTAAGAAAAAGATAAACTTTTGATATCTCATTTATCCCCAGAAACCCGGCATTAATAAAACAATGCTTGAAAATCTAAATAAAACAACAGTGAAAATTACATAAATGATTGCAATAAATAGCAATCATATAAATAGAGGAAGAATTATCGGCATAAAACATATTATTTACGAATCAGAAGGCCCGGCGTCCACTATCGGCAATTTAAGATGACGAATACTTTTATCATTATAGTTATTTTACTACTTATTGGAAACAATAATATAGAAAAATAAATTCAAAAAATAATTATACTTTTATATTTAATTTACTCTAATATTAAAATACATACTTAATGATGTTTGTCGCGTCGCAGATTTTATTATTTTAAGACTTTACCTTTTTCAATAACATGAAACGACATTTAAATTAGAAGATTTTATTGACATTGTGGCTTGTCATCCTGGTTATGGCTCGAGCGCGAGTAGCGCCTGTCAAGAATTTGAGTATTCCCAGGTTGGAACTGCAAGCTGCCGTCATGTGTGCACGCATGTCAGAAATTGGTAGAGGTATGTAGACTGACCTCTTTCTTCAAAGACTGTTCTGATGTGATTTCGTTCGGACTCAGGCAGATTCAAGCCCTTCATAGCGCACCGCATCAGTAAGGTGATAGAACTGACGAACGTTTCACACTGAAGGTGGGTTCCGATGGATTTGAATTCTGCTGACAAAGCCACCAGAGACATTGCCGTAGGTAACTGACCATTACTGGACACGCCTTTTTTCGACTTACTATTCTCTTTATTGACCTATTTTTAAGTTACGACTTATCTTTAACTGTGATAAGCCTGACTGTTTACGGAGGTGGGTCTGAGACTAACGGACCTTGACTTTAACTAGACGAGATTGGTTTCGTATTGCCAAGCCACTTTATACTGGTGACATTGATTTTCTTGACATTAATTGATTGTATTTTGTTTTGACTCAGACTTTTCACATTCTGACAGACGCACATCTTTTTTCTTTATATATCAGACAGACTATATAATATTGTTGGGAGCTATTTAAAAGGTCTTAATATTAGCAGACAAGTACTTAATAGACAAATTAATACTAGTACATAAGTAGTTAAGTTAAAAATAATATTGTTTAACTAATGTAGTAGTCGTGTGCAAGTAACTTTTTCATAGAATTCAACACATTACAACAAAATAGCAGAGAGGGCTTCACGTTAACATCTACAACGGCTAAACATCCGCATTGTACCTTGTAATTATTAATATGTTAGCCTTATATTATTTTGTACAAACCAATAAATTTCGATCAGTCTTTAATACCAAAAAATACAAAGAATAATAATACTTGGAGAAATTTGTGGTAATAAATATGAGTCTCTTGAGCGGAACACGGCGTCAAAGCAAAAAAACTATGTTACTTACCGAACAAAAACGGTCATTATTCGGAAGTGTTGATAAACGACTGATTTGGTTCGGAAACACGATTTTACGCGCGTCCTATCGTTAAAAAAAATTGGCAGCGATATATCTGTATCGCGGATGTCTTTGAGACGCACCTTATCTTTCTAGGTTTAACTAAGAGATACTGTCACTGTCATATGCTGTAATGTCAACCGCTATTAGAGTTTTTAATCCGTATAATATTTTAAAATTTGGAGATAGCTCAGCTAAATTTCCATATTTACAATCTAACATTTTTGTTTATAGTAATAGAATCCCGCTGGTGGTCCTCTATTGGGCGCTGAGCCTATATAGGAAGAAATAATTTTATGTGCGCTTTGTAACAGCTGTAATGTGTTCGTAATACGTCGGTGCCGCATCCCGACCTTGTGCGCGCGACATTGCTCGACTTTATTGCAAGTGCCACTTACCCTTCACATTAATTATAATAACCATTGACTATCTAATAAAAAGACGATTTCTCTTATACTTACTAAAGTTCTAGAACATTCCTATAATAATAATTATTAATAACAATTATAGTGCTATTGTTAATTTAAGGTTTAAATGCACTATATAAAGGGTTAAAGTGTCTGACGTAGTATATAAACATACCGTATTCGCGGGCGCGTGTGCGGGGGGAGCGCACGGATTTTGGCGCCATTTTGAATAAACAGCTTACTATACCAAATAACTAAACGATAGCGAGGCAAACATACAAAATAGTTTTAAATATATAAATAACAAAATCTTTATTGTAAATAGTTCTGCAACATATTAGATATTCATTAACTAATCTAGCATTTACTTTAATCGATGCATTCATTGCATTAATTATTATAATTATAATTAACATAATTTATAATTATATTAAATGATTATTATCTTTTTTATTTTTTGTAAATGCTTTATTGCACCAAAACTTAAAATTAGGTACATCGGCGAGTTTAATGCCTAGGCATTCTCTGACAACTAACCTTTGGGATGGTGACAGATTATGGGCAGGGTGCAACAATCTAATAATATTAGTCTAATTTATAAATACACTACATACCAAGCAATTACATAAACTAAATTCAAGTATTATGAACACAAATGATAACTAAAATATAAACAAGAATAGCTAGCTATTTAACCAGGCGTCGCCAATGTAATCGACAAAAACAAAATTTAGGTGGCCGTAATGATCCATGGTCAATTGTCATAGCCACTGTTGGAGATAGGCAATTCTGAACATAGTATATCCGGAGAATTTGGCCTACACTCACCACGCTGGCCAGACGGGTTGGCGAGAGTCCGACATCAATTTTAACGACATTTTATAAATTATTTTACAAGTTAGTATCAGTGGAATATATCAATGACAAATATACGTAAGAAAAGTATCTTACATTGGTACATGCGATTCGAATATTCGAACCATGTACCTTTTTGGATTGGCAAGCGTACTTTTTGGATTTTTTAAGAATCTCTAAGATTTTAAGAAGAATAAAAAAATATCTAAAACTGTTTGAAGATTTACTTGCGATTAAATAAACTTTTATAGTTGCTACAAGGAAAAGGTGTACATATTTATGGAGCGTGCCAATTGCTGTTATACACAACAATGTGACTAACTCCAAAGACCTTACATTCCAGATAGTTTACTGGGAATTTAGAAATATTTTATTGTTAAACTAATAATATATATTAAGAATCGTTTTGCTAATACAAAGCTATTTAAATCTCTCTTTTGTTCCTTCAGAAAGAATACGAGTGACAAATCGATGTTTATGAAAGCTATCTAAATAGTTTTGACAAAGTTTAGATATACTGAGTAAAAATTTTACTCAAATCACAATTTCGCAATCTTAAATATAATAATAATAAAAGAAAAGTAAAGCATATTCACAACCGTTTCCCTTCCGGGGTAGTCAGAAACCACGCTTATAAAGAAGCGGATTCACATTTAGCCAACTTTACTATAGGCCAATCATGACAAAGGGCAAGCTCGTCGAGGCCTCCAGCCAAATTCGGGAAATATCACAAATAAATTATTGTGTCCCGACCAAGAATCGAACCCGGTACCTCTGAGTCTAAAACCACAGACTTAAGCTCTAGACTACGGAGGCACTTAATAATAATGCGTACAGAAATTAACAGTTACAATTGTATGTTAAATTAAAATTTCCTTAATCGCATTGAAAGGTTAGCTGGTAGAAAAAGCCGAAAAGCCTTTGTACATACTTTTAAGTAAAGTGCAATAAAGTATTTAATAATAATAATTAATAAGACGTTATCGAAATTGATAAAAAGATAAATAAAGAAGTCTTTCGTATAGTAAATGATAAAAGTACTAAACTTAGTATGATTGAAAATAGAAGAGGCAATGAGGCAGATGCCTCAGATGTATCAGATGATACGGCATAGCACGCACTCAAACTTATTGTAGAAGGAAAAATCATAGAAGAATAAAACGTAAATTTATGTATATAGATTACGTAAAGGAAAACTAGATGTCATTTCGTACAGAAAGAACAAGTATTTAGCTGAAACAGAGAAAAATGAGGAATCATACTGAATGATTGACTTGGGTACAGATAAATCAGATATAGGTATTTTCGTTTGTAGTAGTGTAATACAGACAGTCAATAAAACCAGAATATATCTGAGTAAGTAGGCAGTTTATTTTAGTTTTATTTGTTATTCAGTGCTATAATTTGTTGTTTTTTGATATTAAAATTGCATACAATTAATTATAATTGAACTATGAGCGGTGGTGGCTCAGTTGTAAGAAAACATTCCTTAAAATCATATATACAAAGGTCGGTTCAAACCCCCTCTTGATCCTACCAATGTGAAAAATACTTTCCTTACGTACATTTGTCATAGATTTACAACACCACCGTTTCCATGCCTCGGAGAGTACGTTAAGCGTTATTAAATTGTCATTTAAAATTGACATCAGATCCTCGCCAACCACCGCCAGCGTGGCGAGTGTAGGCCAAATTCTCCAGATATATGTTCTGAAAAACCCATCTCCAACGGTGGAGGTCAAAGGCGAATAAATGAATGAAACCATGATTTACTACAAGACAGCGAGAATGAGGATATACCTAATACCAACAAAATAAGTTTAATTTAACGTAATCTCCTAAAAACATAAAGAAATTTGTATTTTTTTCTTTATTATACCTCCTGCCAGTTATAAACCAAAAAAGTTTAAGCTAATTTGCCTGTAAAATAATATATGTCAACATAATATAAACAACACGAACAATATATACACGATTTTAGTCAGTACCTATAATGTATAGTTATATAGCAACACCAGTGGAGTGGGATCTGCCACGACACTACTTGTTAATGAAGGCTTGGACGTGACCACATAATGCAGATGTGTGAAAATAAGTAATATTCTAGCTACGAACGCTAATAGGTTTTTTGATACAAAAGATCAACACAACATTTCGCACTATAGGTACTTGGAAAAATATAAATTACATTCATTTATACAAGTAAGTTAACGTGCACCTATTAGCGCTGTATCTCAACTTAAAAACCTTACACCTTAGACGTTTCCTTGACGGTTCGTCCACTCAACCAAAGCTAGGAAGGCTATTTTGACAGCTGTCAAAATCATGGGATCCTCGACATCAGTATGCTCACTAAACCTCAAAAGGCATTAATATTACCATTTAAAATATTACCTTTAAGACAAGTTTTTTTTTATATTAACAATAAAGATTGCGTTGTCAAATTTTAAATCTTAATTTTGTCCGAATTACTACACGCTCTAGCACTTTTGACATCCATAAATCTGTCTCTTTCATATTATGAATTTTCTTGTGTATTTTTTTTTATAGTTTAGAAACGTAACATGATTTAATAAATACAAGTTTAAATAATAATCGTTTTACAGCTGGAAGGAATTATCAAGTGGAGGACGTAAACAAAACAAATTGTTTATTTCATTTAAATCAGATTTCGTTCCAAGATAATAATAAATTTTCGTAACCATATTTCGTTAGGCAACCCATCTTTTGTTAGCGTATTTTATTATATAAAGTGGATTTCGTTCGTGAATGTTATATATTAAATTATTAGCTCGTATATATCTTCTATATGTTAATAAGTATTTATGAAGTTTAATAAAATATAAAATAAGGTTAAAATTGCACCCCACATACTCGTATTATACTGTCTCACTCTCTCAAAGGTTAGCTGGAAGAAAACGCCGAAATGGCTTAAGTTTGCCTTTGTACATACTTTAAAGTTAAATGCATTAAAGTGTTTATTTATATAACTGACATTGACATTTATATTCTTATAATTGTGTCTGTCTTAGCTTATAGTGTGACAATGCCTATCTACAGCAGCTATATTGTTAAGCGTTATTCTTTATTTATAATTTTGTTATTTTATTGTTTCTCTTTCCAAATGATGGTTATCATGTACTGCTCCAGATTCACCAATATGTACTATAAAATTATATCGTTTTATATCAATATTGTAAAAATTGACGTGTAAAAGTGCAGAATACATATCTTTTTGTCCTATGCCTACTTGCAAAATAAACGAATTGAATTGAATTGAATTTTACTTTAATGTTTTTATTTGTAAATTTAATACTTTATTAGTAAATACATATTATAATTTTAAAATAATATCCATTTTTGTTCTTTCTATTTAACCACGACTCTCAATAACATCATGAAATGCGCAGTCCATAAGTGTTGGTATGAGTTCACACGGTATTAAAAATATCTCGGTTATAGGTGGCGTAACAATATATAAACCAACTAAATTAAATACATAGTTAGTGACGGTCACGTAAAATGTTATTTAAAAGTGTACGTTAATTATTATCTTGTGCCTATGTCCACATCAAATTGTTATCTTTACATAACTTGCTGATGACTTACCGTTTACTAAATTGTTTACAACATTCGCAGAATTAAGAGTTAAAATTTGTACAGTCACGGTAGGTATGGAAAAGTAAACACTTTATAAAGGATCATCACACCGTATCTCATTCTGGGTGTTCAGAAATCATAGGCCCTACTTACGTACTTAATTATGCTCATTACAAGTCGATTTGTAGCGTACCAAACTGAAGAAATATCACAAATAATAAATAATAAATAAATAAATAATAATAAATATTTCCAGACAGGTCACACAGCGCCATCTAGTTTCCGTGGTAAGCTACGAGGCTTGTGTTACGGAAACTAGATGGTTGATAAACTACATATTATACTTTTTTTTTTTGTAAATATATACATATTATACATATAAACACCCAGACCGAGACAAATTATACAATGTACAACTTGCCCCCGGTGGGAATCGAACCCACGACCTCCCGAGTTCACGGCAACGTTTGTTACCACTAGACCACGGAGGCGGTCAAATAAATCGGATCAGGAATCAAACCCAGCCTAAATACACGGAATTTATAGCTAGACTACAGATAAAATAATTATTTAAAAACTTAATTGCACTATGTACAAAGGCGGACTTAATACCGCTAGGCATTCTCTGACAGCCAAACCTTTAGGTCATTAGGACAGTTTTCATAATAAGTAGGTGCAATAATAGATATAAAGTAATGTAAGTATCATCACGACCGTTTCCCTTTCGGGGTGGTCAGAAACCACGCTTATAAACAAGCGGATTCACATTTAGCCAACTTTACTATAGGCCAATCGTGACAAGTGGCAAGCTCGTCGATGTCTCCAGCGTACCAAATTCGAGAAATATCACAAATAAATTAAACATTAATTAAATGTATTTATTTACATTAATAAATATTTTGTGTCTTGACCAGGAATCTAACCCGGTACCTCCGAGTCTAAATCCATGGACTTAACCTCTAGACCACGGAGGCAGTTAATAGATATACGAGTAAAATAACAATTTATAAAACAAATACATAAAAATAATACTTACAAATACGTAAATAGGTTATATATTATACATATATGTATATATACAATAATACATATAAAATAACAATTAATATAGATAAAAAGATAAAATAAGTGAAAGAGAGAAGCTCATCCTGGCTCAAGAACCTTAATCCTTCTACCGGACAGCAGCCAACAAAATATATAAGACAGTAAACATTTTTATTGGTATTCTAGTTTCGTATATTTTTTGGCACATGTATACAAAATTGAGAGATAAATACATTTTTCTAGCGCGTACAAAAGCTTCAGATATGAAAATATTATAAAATAGTTAGGATCCTAAAATGTATACAGCCAGGATATAAAATTATGTAGGTATAATCTAGCTACAAAAATAGAGTGGCATGACAAATACGGAAATGTTAAAACTGATGGGAAATGTGTACAGAGTAGATATGAAAATGCATAAAATCCCTAGTATTTTTTGTGAAATGTAAAAATGAAAAGAGAAAATCAAATGCAGACAAAGCTTTCAACTTTTTTGGTTATTTCGTAGTCGGGGAATAAAATGGATATTGAAAATTCAATCTGCAGTTGAGGTTTTTTTATTTTGCATGTGCAGTATCGTTCATTCGATTTTCCCTTTGTCAGATTATTTCCAATAACTGGAAACAGATATCTACTTATACACATGTAGGTATGTAAATGTCAAAATATACACATGGAAAATTACTAAAAAGTGATTCATGCAGAAGGTAGTGCTTCTCCAAAATACACGTTTACGAATTACACTAAACTCAAAATACACGGATTATTTGCTAACAATTTTAGCAACTTAAGAATAGAATAGAGATAAGTACGAGAATTGGAATTTTTACAAGTTTGATATTAATAGTTACATATAATCATTGAACTGATAGTAAACATAACATTGGGTAAACTTGTTAGCACGTCACCAATAGTAAATAATAATACAAACTACGTCATTATGGCCAATTCGCTCAAGGATCTTAGCAGAATGTTGAACAGGTTAAACGTGGCTGGAAGTTTGAAGACAAAAGTTGAAGCCAATGAATCTGCTTTATTATTTTGTTTTATGGTTATGTGTAGTTAATTTTAAATATGTGTATTGTTATACTGTGTAGTAGTTATTTATATATTTATCATATTATGTATGTAATAATGTGTATGTTTATCAGTATATATATATATATATATATAGAGATATCTATATGTCAGAGAATGCCTAACGGCATTAAGCTTCGCCTTTTGTACTATTGTGCAATAAAGTTTTTAAATAAATAAAATCAATAAAAGTAAAACTCAGGGTCACTCACCGAGCTATGGAGAGATATTTATGCTTGGTATTTCTCAGATGGAAAGAATTCAAAACCTTAATATTCGTCAGAGAAGCAAAGTTACAGACATAGCATTTAAAATTAGCAAGCTTAAGTGACAATGGGCAGGACATATCCATAAACCGTTGTCTGATGGATTAGGTTTATAAAAGACTACGTGCAGTGGTAAGCCTTGTGAGAGGACGACATTCAGCAGTGGAGAGATGATGATGATTAATATGCAATTTTAAATTAAACTACCAATCATCCATACTAATACGAGTATAATAATATTTGTCTATCTAATATCGCCAACCCGTCTGGCCAGCGTGGCGAGTGTAGGCCAAATTTTCCAGATATATGTTCTGGATGGCCTATCTCTAACAGTGGAGGTCTAGGACACTGTGTTCTAGGGGCTGTAATAACATAAATAAACGCGAAAGAATTCTTGTCACTCTGTCTGTTTTACGGTTTTATATTTAAAACAGAGAATACTTCAAGACACAAAGTTCTGGCTTTTAAAAAATGTAATGTAACAAGTTTTTGATTTTTATTATAAGTATTTTTTTATTACGGCAGGTATAGAATCCGCCACGAGAAGCTATAGATTAAGTACATCAACCAACTTCTACTGGGTTATATTTTTTAGTATCTACTGATAATTTTATGAGTTTACCAAATCCAATCAACTTAAATTAATATACAAGTACTAACGAGCAATTCCAATTAGTCGGATTATATTTTAGCGAAATAAAGGGCTGTCGCTCAATGTTTTGTGATCCGACTCGTGGATTATTAACATTTGCATTAGATTTTAAATGACATCATTAATCTCGTATGGGAATTGAAGCTAAATTGTATTCAAAGTTATATATGCATTTTTAGATAAATTACTCTAACAAGATTACTAATAGAATAGAAAAAAACGTTAATTTTATATAGTTTGGTCAAAATGTTTAAAATGTTCTCATGACTGCTCTAGTACTAAAGAACTTGATTGAAACTTCCACTAGCTGGATCAGATGTTTCACAATAATTTATTAATTCAAAATGACGTGTTACAAATACCTGTAAAATAGGTTCACGTGAAAAAGATATTATGACTTTATTTTTATGTTATGATTGTCTATCACAAAGAGTATTAAAGCAACTATGGTTATTCCCATTTTTCAGTAATGTTACGATGAATCCCAATAAAAATAAAATGTAGCCATGCTTCATTCGTTAGGCCGACGAATTCTACTGAAATAATAACAAAAGGTTTTTCGAGTATCATTTTGGTGTTTGTTTGTCCAGTTTGCTCTCAATTAAATTCGTATCCAAAATACGTTGCAAACGATAAATGGTTCAGATTACTTTTAGCCACTATCATATTCCTGTTAGTTTTGAAAGAAATTGATTTACTTTTTACAACACCCACACACGAGTAGTAAAATACTAAATTAAATAGACACATAAATATTCTTAAATGCGCAAATATTTTACTTTTATGTAAAGTTCTTCTTGGTCGCTAAACTCATGGCAGTATTGTTATTGATAAAACTAGTGTTATTTTTTGTACGTATTATTATGCAATTTTAAAAATATAATATGTATCATCACGATTGTTTCTCTTTCGGGGTAGTCAGTCTTATAAATAAGCGGATTCCCATTTAGCCAACTTTACTATAGGCCAATCATGACAAGTGGCAAGCTCGTCAATGTCTCCAGCGTACCAAACTCAAGAAATATCACAAATAAGTTAAATGTTAATTATTTATTTTACATTAATAAATATTATTGTGTCCCGACCAGGAATCAAACACGGTACCTCCGAGTCTACATCCACGGAGGCAGATAAAAATATAATATGTAGTTTTCATATCTAACAAAGCCTAGTAAAAAAATTAAGAATGTCAGCAGGCTCTTGACTGCCTTAATTATTGGACACTGACAGTTTAAAATTAAAACTAAAACTAGAGCTGTCATAATGACATTTTAAACATTTTGCACACCAAAACTATATAAAATAAAGGGTTTCTTCTACATTAATTGTATTTTTGTTAGAATAATATATCTATAAATGCATATATACAATTTAGCCCAAATCCCTAGAAGATGAATGATGTTCTTTCAATTAAAAGCAACCTTTTTTAGCTGAAGTTGTAAAAGACAAGCATATTACAAGCAGGTATTCGTATATAAAATGTTTTTTGCTGACGGGCATTCGTTAGGTTTATTAAAGCCGGCTATCTTAAAGGCAAGTTTGCGAAGAAAATATAAACAAGTGTGGCAGACCGGTTGACGCTGGGGACCGGTTCCTATATCATATTCAGTCTCGCAATTCGCAATGGAAATTTTCCTACGATTGAGGTACGTAGCACGTATCTGCGTATATATACGATTTTCTCCGCCATTTCATATTATAAAACTGCCTCTGTGGTACCCGGTGGTTCGATTCCTGATCGAAATACAATAATTTCATCATCATGGATATAGGCTTCCCCCAAGGCCCGCCAAATAACACGATCTTCTGCCGCCCTTATCCATCGACCAGCGACTTTTTAGCTTATCAATCCATCTGGCGGGGGGGCGTCTTTCAATACATGGTCTTCAGTCCAGAACCTGTCAACTTCATTGTTAATCGGTTCTGCGACAGATGTGTCCTGCGTCCGCTGCATTGCCACTTTATCTTGATAATCTTGGTCACGTTTTGGACCTCATCCTTCTGAGAAAAACCTAGCTTAGCGACCTTGGACTTGTGTCTTCTCTAATAATTTGAAATATTTAATTGTTGTATTTCTTGTATTTGGTACGCTAGAGACATCGACAAGCTTACTACTTATCATGATGGTCCTATAGTAAAGTTGTCTAAATGAGAATTATCTTCTTTAAAAGTGTGGTTTCTGATTATGTTAGAAGGGATACGGACGTGATAATACTTTACTTTTATTTTTTTTATATTCGCACACATATTATTGGAATTTCTACATCTGTCGTACGCTAAATATGTAGAATATTCTTCTATAACCATCCACTGTAACACGGGCTGTGAGATAACACAAGATACGACAAACATAGTCAAAAAATGATGTTTGGTTGGGTGTTACAAAATTGAGTGAGGCCAATTATTACTGTAAAAATATTTTTGTTATACTATTTATTGCTGATGTAACAATATTGTGCGATATAAAATAAATTTGGCAGTATGTTGTTGAAGGCATTTAGAATCTGGCTGCATTCTACTTTTTAAATAAAAAAATAAATGAAATATTTACATTGTATTGCTATTTAGATTTAATGTACGATATATGGTGCTGTGATCAAGTCATACCTACATTGCATGCTGAAGCTCAATGACAAATTATTATAAGGCCATTTATGTTAATATTAATTTAGTATTGTTGTAACATATTATAGGTTAAAATGCCAATAAAGGAATTGCATTTAAAATTATTTAATTTCATTAAAATAAATCAAATATTGGTGTACTAGGTTATATGTACTTCATATGAAAATGTTCTCATTATGTAAATTGTTTGTGTTTTATAATTTTCATGTAATACTATATATATATTACAAATAAAAACGTTATTAAAAGCAGTAAGTATATTCGTAAGGCTACAATATTAGCAAATGTTTTTTGTTGGAACTCCCCGTCCGAGACCGGTTTCAAAATAAGATAAAAAGTGTTCTTAAAAAGAACAACAATGGATATTTATTCAACTAACTAACATATTATTATGATCAATTTATTCGTGCATTTTAATAAGTCTAATACGTTTGTCTTGCCATTTAGCATGATCGTCTCAGTAAATATTTCAATACGTAAAAAACAAAATATAATCACGACAAAAACCTTTGCAAGTGATCAAAATACTTCTCATTCTCTTTTTTAGCTTGAATTATATTTTGTTACAAATAATATAAAATTATTAAAAAAACAAAAGACTACGTCTTGTCGTCTCCTCCGGTGACCTCCTCTTTCATCGCTCAAATAAACAGAATTACAAGTCAGCGGGGGAATGCAGCCGGCGTTCTTTCCACTATTCCACGCGGGCAGACTTATATGTGTATTCTTAGTATAATTTTATTTTACATTTAATAATATATTTATTAAATAAATTTGGTCTTTCCATCAATAGAGCCAAAACAAAGCTGATGGTAGTCGACAGATCTCACAGGATAACGCGCACAACTGACCTTGATGACTATGAAACCGTGGAAGATTTCCTTTACCTCGGCTCTACTGTCAGCAATAAGGGAGGTTGCGAAAGTGAGATTCGTCGACGAATTGGAATGTCTAAAACAGCAATGACCCAGCTCGACAAAATATGGAGAGATACCAACATATCCAGGAAGACAAAAATCCACATTGTCAGAACGCTCGTATTCTCCATATTCTTGTACGGTTCAGAGACGTGGACTATAAAAGCCGCAGATAGGGCAAGAATTGATGCATTTGAGATGTGGTGCTGGCGTCGTTTGCTTAATATTCATTGGACCGCACGACGCACTAACGTTTCTGTGCTCGAAGAGCTCAAACTTGCTAAGGTACAGAGACTTTCTGCCGTCTGCTTTACCCGAATTCTGCAATATTTTGGCCACATTGCTAGAAGAGGCGCCGACAATCTGGAAAAACTCTTAGTAACGGGAAAGGTAGACGGTAAAAGAACAAGAGGAAGAAGCCCTAAACGATGGTCCAGTCAGGTGACTGACCACCTAAACATCCCAGTACACCAAGCCATCCACTGCGCTGAGGACCGCAACCACTGGAAACGGCTAGTGGATGGACTGCGACGGAGTCACGATCCCCAACAGTGGGGTACCGACTAAGGAGGAGGAATATATTTATTAAAATAAAATATCTATATATTCTTAAAATAAACTTTAAAAAAAGTCATCAGCCTCCTCCAAGGCTCGCCACTTAACGTAATCTCTTGCTCCAATCCCCACCAGCGACTTTCTTCATCCGTCCATCTGGCGAGGAGTCTTCCCATACGTACTCTCTACTCTAGAACCTGTTTTCACCATATTGGTCGGTTTTAAACTACTCTACTTCAGTTTTAAAAGCTATATCAGTAACTTTCGTTATAGTTCGTAGTAAAAAATACTATCCTTAAATAAATAAAAATGCTCTAAAATATCTATAATTCAATTATTGTCTCTAATATTCCATTAGTGTTGTTTCTGACAACCCCAAGTTTAGGTCGTGATAATACTTCTAATTATAGTTCTAAAACAAATTTAGTATTCATTACCGGTCTGCCAATCTTCCCATATCATAAAAACTGGTAATTGACATTTATAAGTAAAACGTACGAAGTCTTGGCAAGAACGTCACTTTTAGAACGGCTAAGGCTGAGATCGGTAAAGCATTCTTTATGGCTTTTATTTCTCAAACAATCCCTTATAACTGTTAAATTTAAAAGTTATGTTCCATAGAGCTTAGACTGTGCTTAACACACAAATTAACAATTATAAAGGAGACTGAAATTAAAATAACTTTTTGCAGAAATAAAACACAGTTCAAAAACGCTTTACTCTCGGTTGAAAATATTGTGACGTCACAGCGCATAAAACAAACAAATCTCTTATATCCGTAATAAAAGGACTTTAGAATATTCCTGGTGAGAGACATTCGCTTGGTCGTCACAAAATTCATTTTAAACTCTTGTTTGATGTGTTCTGACGTCACAAAAAAGGCGTGATAGTGATGTACCGTTTTTAGATGCAAATGCACCATTAACAGGATATCAATCTATTTTTATAACAGATTTCCTTCCGGGTGTAATATAATTTTTGATGCTATTAGTGTATAAATCTATCTTTAAAAGCAATTAAAAAGCTTGCATATTCACTATTACAATCACGTGGATTGGCCCAATCGACTAAGTGACAAGCCAACTGCTAATTAGGTAACGATAAGAAACTTGAGGAATCTGTGTTCTAGAGGGTTGTGATGATGATAAAGCTTGGTTCATAGAACTCGGCATTATAATTACTATGAACTTGAATGGTCAAACATTCGAGGGACGCGTGCCAAGCGAGATGCCATCGCAGCTGCTTGAGACCGTGACGCCGATCCGTGGCGCTATCCAAAAGCGTTCCTTTTAACTATTCTATTTTAAATCAAACTTCAGCTCAACCATTAGTCAGTCAGTCTAGACAATTTTCAGGAAAACAATACCCAACTTTATTTATTTATAAACTAGCTGTTTAACCCGGCGTTGGCCATGTTATATAGCTGTCATTAAAAAAAGGCTTCAGGCATAGGATGACATGTTTAGATGTCAATATCATGTGGAATGATTTCGAAGGAACTTATTTGCAAAATTTTATTAAAAACATACATACATATCTTCAATCCAGATCCCTTGCGGGGTAGGCAGAGACAATTGAGCGCCACTTGACACGATCACGACATACCTCTTTCGCTTCGTCGACATTCATCAACCTCTTCATACATGCCTTTATTAAAATCGCTCATAGTAAGGCATGTTCGTTTATTGCAATAGGAAATATGTACGAAATATTTTTATTGCTTTTAAACATAGATAATACTCGTACACTTAAAATATTTATGTATCTATTTCTAAAAGAAGTCTGTTTTTCATACAAAAAATAGATTGCGTTATTGATATTGATAATAACATCCAAAAACGCTACATCACTAGCACACTATCTCTGTGACGTCGCAACACATTAAACAATAGTGTTGTTTGTTTGTGTATTTTATAAATTATTTTGAGACAAGCAAGGATTATTCTGAACCAATTCATTACGACGATCCTGATACAGCTAATATATTAATATATTAATCAGCTAGATTATATTAATATAATATAAATAATATAATCATTAACATTGTGTGTCACTTCTTTTCTCACATCGAAAGTTGTCAAACCTATGTTAGATTTTGCATAGATTAAGTTTAGTTTAATAAACTAATAAAAGTACATTGTTTTTTTTTAATCCTCTGGCTGTCGCTTACTTAATTAGATATTAGTAATAAAAAAAATGCATAATATATATAACAAACACTATTCTCGAGAAATGAAGGTTTTTCTGAAAGTCTCCGTGGCAAATCAATTACGGTTGTAAATTAACATAAACGGGTAATTGTAAAAAAAAACACTTAATATGATATGATAAGTAAGCTTCTTTTAAATATAAGTATTTTCAGACTAGGATTTTAGCTGTTGCCGATATACGAGTACTGGCAAGAATCTCTTCTTACTACTTTACTGTCTTTGTAGTATTAAAAATAATATTTAGTAACTCCCGCGCCGCCTTTAAAGCCAAAATCAAGAAGCTGCTACTTACGGTTTAGCTCGCAAAGTGTGGGCAGTTTGCTTCGGAGTTCGCCTAACAGTTTTAATGCATTCAAACACAATGCAGTTGTTTTCTTTATACCTGGCCAAGGTGATATTTTCTGAATTTTGTATCGCACAAAGAGTGCACTATTGTTCACAGTGAGAAATATTCTGGTGGCGGGTATAATTTTAATTGCTTCTACTCTGTTGCTATCTTTAATGTTCTTATGTTGCCTGTCTCTGTCCTTTCTCTTCGAATAAATAAATAAATAATATAAGTACCTAAGTCAGAAGCTGTTCTCATTTGTCGTTTATTGTTATGTGTAGATAAAGTGGTTAAAAATGCAGTGAAACAAATTTGGTCTATTTTTCTAAAGTGAAAAGAAAGCTTTCTTTTACTAAGTAGGTCATCATTATTTTCATAGGTTGTTTCCTCGGGGATCCGTTGTATGTCCGTATCTATTTTTGCCAAACTCTTGCATGTGATTGCCAGGTGACTGCACTCTCTTATTATATCACAGAGATCAAGGTCAAGGAAATTGTATTTGATCCAAAAGTTTAACCAATACTGTGACGCGAACGTAACCAATGTCAATGCCAAATGCTTTGAAAATAATTATCCATAGACGTAAGAAATTCGCCACATTGCTTATTTCAAAGCTTTATGAAATAATAACTACCTAATGAATTAAATATTGAGCATACATAAAAAATACATACATAAAAAGTCCGTTTAAAATCTAAAAATCTATGCGAATATCTACCTACCTTATTGCTTTGTGCCTGATCGTGGGCAAAGTGCGGTGAATATTCGGATAAAATTTTCGGTTCCTGGATCTTCTGGGTCATCAGGGTGGGTGTAACCTGGAATATTGGGACTTTGGGACCCACCTGTCAGAGCACGTTGTGCACGTGTGGTTATTGTATATTACAGTGAAAACACATTTCTTAGCATTCCATGTATTCAACGTGCACCGTGCAGATCTATCTTATGTGAGAAAGAGACATGAGAAGAGTGGTATCGCTTGCGACCGTCAATAGGCTAGTTTACGAAGGAGTCCTCTTTTTTATTTCATTGCGCAACAAGACGCTTCTTCTTCATCAACTGCTCTTCTCCCTGCCCAATCAATTACTGTATAATTCGTTGATGCCGTCTTGGACTGTATGTATTAACGGCAGACCTGCTTAGACCCACAACGATTTTGTTGGAAATCCTGTGGTATCAACTTCCACTGCGTAAAGCTGAGTCTTGAACCCGTTCCTGATCTGTGAGATCATAATATTTATTCGATGGAATATTTTATTCGCACGAAAAATTTATATTGCGGTGGATTCAATTATTTTCTTAATTTTATTATCTCCTTAGTACTTCCCAATAGATGTCAGATTTACGAGTATAATGCAGATTAGTACTTTGTATTCTGTGTAACTATATAGTGGTTGGAATATTGATCATTGTTCGCGATCTTGCCTGGTAGCTGCCGACACGTGCCCATTCAACTATAAACTACTCATGCTTGCCATTGAACATTCTAATCTACTTTAAATTTAATTACTAAACGTCAAGAATTTCATGGCAAATTAATACCTACGTCATTATTCTGCAAATTAGCTTCTATAATAAAGGCGCTATTCCATTGCTGCGCACGGACACGCTACGCACGATGACATCGCTTTTTCGTAATCGTATGATTCGTGTGTAAGTGTACGTGTAAATATGCCTGTTGATTTTTTTGCAGTCAGCGTTCTTGCCACCATTCCACGTGGACGGGACTTATATATATCCCTATCCTAAGTGTTAATATTAATTTTATTTTATATTTTGTAAATATTTTCTTAGAATAAGTGTTTCGTACTTTTTAAAAACAAATTAAACTTGCCTCAGCCAACATAGGTTCCACTATTTACTAAAAAGTTATATAAGATGAATTTAAACAAATATTAAGAAAATAATAATAATAAACTATAACTAACTTAAACATAAAAATTGCAATAAAAATAAAATACTAAACTAGTAAAGAAATCTAATTATTGTGCTCATGTGCGTGAGTGAATAAAAGCTTTAATGTTTTTTTAAATATGATTTCTTGTGTAAAAATATGTCCACATCCCTACTTAGGTTAGGGGTTATGATATCAAGAGAAATTCGTAAAAACATGTACGCCTAATTTTAATTTCAAAAAATACAACCTAAAATGTTTTTAAATATATCTTAAATTTCAGCATAAGGTTTATAATAATCCACATGTACCACATACTCGTACTCATTTCTGTTGCCCCAGTCTGTTATTTTAAGTGCAAAAGAAATTCTTTAACGAACGGATATCAACCGTCTTTAATGTTGTTATTTGTATCATCATTAGAGTTACTTGACGACCACTGCTAAAGATGGGCTTTCCAGTATATACCTATTTTGGACAATTTTGTATGCAAGAATCTAATGTCAACTTCTAATTTCTAAATTAACGATTTCACACGTTGGTATTAGAGAAACTGTCTTAGTTATGACCAAGGCTGAACGTGAACGTGTAAATATATGGCAAATACTACGTAAGAAATGTAAATTTCTTATTGGTAATTGCAGAGTTTGGAATCACGATCTTTTTAAATAAAAGCCACTGTTTTCCTATAATATATTAAACGTTTAGTAAATAAAGGAATCCCATATTTAAACGTTTAGTAAATAAATGAAACACATATTTATACAATTTAACAGTTACGTTTAAGAAAACAGACTAGGGCCAATGATCCTCTTAGTGCTCTATCTACAGATTATGCGCTGCATAGTTCCACTTTCTTCATAAGCTGCTTAATTTGAGCCTTTAATGACTTAAGCCACCTTTGATTTTGCCAAGCCAATATGAAGCTACTGATTTCGTACAAATGTTAAAACTGCCGCCGTGGTTTAATGGTTAAGTCCGTGGATTTACACTCGAAGGTACCGAGTTCGATTCCTGGTCGGGACACACTTATTTATGTAATTTATATTTATCAAGTTGGGTACGCTAGAGACATCTAGGAGCTTGCCACTTGTTATGATTAAATTTATAGCGAATTTAGTTTGATTTTAAAATAATTAATCCACTTCTTTTGAAATTAAAACCGTGGTTTCTGTTCACCCCAGCAGGGATACAGTATCGTTGATACTGCTATTTTAAATCGACTGCGCGACGGAAAAACGGGTTATACATATATGTATATCAGCTCATGTATGTATGTATGTTTATTCCTTTGCGGCACTCTGGAGACCAAACACATTGGCCGATTTTGACGATTCTGACGTCAATCGATTCGTCTTCATCATACGAGTGTCACTGAATTAAATAATAAATATTATTGGGATTATTTAAACCTGTCTTGGTTTTTAATGGGGTCTAACTGTTATCAAACTTTTTGGCGACGTAACCATCGAAATAAATTATTTAAATATATTTTTTTTTTTTTTTAAATACTTTATTTACGCATTGTCAGCCTTCACATGGAATTTGCTAACATTTTTTTTTGCAACACAACACCAGTCTTGTCTTGAGAAGAGGGCTGACTCTTTTTTCGATCAAATAATCACTATTGCAATTCAGCGAGTAAATGCCGCCAGCGTTTTTGCCATCACTTAACGCGTACTTATATGATATCCGTATCCGTAATATTAATTTCATATTATATTTTGTAACTATTATTTTTCGAATTAATAATATTATTTTAGTAATTAAAAGTACAATTCATTTTTATTGTTTTATACAGTAGGTATCTACATTTTAATTATAGTTATTAAGGTTGGTTGTTATAAAATGCATGTCCATTATTATAGTATGTACAAATTAAGTGCAATAAAGTATTTAAAATAATATAAATAATTATGTTTATATTTTTATTACTAACTATATAACTCGTTGCGATTTGTATCACATAAAATTTTATTTAATATGCTATATAATACCAGGCATTAAGTTCACCATTATACACAATGTAATATTACCTAAGTTTTTAAGTGCAATATATATGTTTTAAATAAATAAAAGTAAAGTTTTCACTAAGATATTAACTTCTTTGGATATCATTCTAATTTCGTTTATTTGATACTAAACAAAAGAACACTTTCAAATTTTATATGTAAATTCCAATGTGCCTCACACACTTTTAATCTAGAACTAAAATTATCAATCACACGCTGGAGCCTCGACCTAGAATTAGTTTTAATTTCGTCTGTGAATCTTTACTTTAAAACATACTAATTGGGTGGTAAAGGGTTGTAGACTCTAGTTTTTAAGTAGCTCCAAAAGAAAAAATCAGCAGGAGGTCTGGGCTCCTTGATGGCTTCCTTAATTTATTGATTAAAAGCGTAGGTACTATACCTTTTATCAGAACAATTTTACTCCAGTCATTAACACCTGGCGACTATTAAAAAAGAATTGCTCGATCAGCCTTGAAATCGTAAAAAAACAAATGACACTACAAGGCCGGCTGGCGTCAATTATATCACAAATAGGTACACAACTACAATAATTATTTAATTAAAAATTAGTCCAGGCTTCACCCGTGTAGTAAGATTAAGTAAGCTGGTCATAATCACTTAAGAAAATTAACTGGCATTTTTTTTTTTAAATCGATATACCAATCAATTTAAGCAATGAAATATAAATGTTCGTGTGGTCACGCCGCTTAGATAATAATATATATACACTCTTCCAACAGATTCATTCCTTTACAGTATCTGCATCACGCCAGTAGAACAGACTTCCTTTAATTATCAGACTGACACCATCCCTTAAAGTATTCAAAGATAAGTCACACTCGTAGTTTATGAAACTGTTGCATAAAAAGGGGTATTATACACGAGTGTGTGTTTAAAAACCAAACCATAGGCGAGGTTTTTAATAGTATCACACGAATATATTAATACCTAGTTATGTGCAGTTTTATACACTAATTTATCTAATCTCATACATTGGGATTTTAAGCAAGAATAAAAAAAAATACACGAAATGCTATACAACAAAACGTATTGAATGGCGCCAATTTTTTTTTATTTTTTATTTGTAAATGACCATGGTACAGAATACATAAGTCCTAAACAATGAAATGGCGCCAAAACCTAGCTTATAACTGCGCACGCGCTATGGCGGGCGCTGTCATAGACAAGAAAAAATTGGAATCAAAACTTTTTTGTAATGGAACCTTTGCCTTAAAAAAATAAGTGTTAAATAATATGTATGATTCTATTTTTAAAATGAAATATAACATTATTTTGTTAGAGAAAAAGTGTTATAATGTGACTCTATTTTTAAATTTCAGCAGTATGTTTATAAAGTATGTCAATATAAATTCGTTTTGACGTTTGTAATTCACATTTTACGATATGAGAGTAGATAAAAATACTTACTTCACAAACAAAATAAGTTTCTATAACTCACTTATTACCTATATATATTTAATATTTAAGTATGTTTTTTTTAGAATAATAATAATAAATCATAAACATAGCAATAGGTATCTATGGTTTATGAGCTCATAGTGCTTGAGTCTATTACCGTCTCACTCGACACAGTATATTTAAAGTGAGAAAAAAGATGCGACATGTTCTTTGAGAACAATAAAAAATATTTTCTGTTAGCCTTTGTTGACAGTGATCACAATTATTTTTTAATTCCATGCGTGAAGTATATAAAATTTAGAAATACGTTATCTTACGCCGGACTTTTTGTCCATTCTACTTCACAAATTAATATAGGAATATCAATTTTAATTTGTATAATTGACCGTTAGTTTTATAATAAATTCCTTTATTTAACGTTTGCGCCTAAAGAAACAGACTTTGGCTGCAGGTTATATCGATTCGCAAAAGATGACAATAAAAAACAGAGATCGCTTGCAAGTTATATTAGAGTGCTGGTTGTGGTCGACGATGTAATTAGGAATACGAGTTGAGTTTTAAAAAAACAATGTTGGGCATGAAATCGATGGAACCAACTAAAGGACGTTGACCTCAAGATTTAAGCGCGTATACTTAATATCCGTTTTCTTGGTGCATTTCGTGAACAAAATTATTCTCATTATCCTTTGTCAAAAACCTGTATTGACGAAAATGAAGGTCACTTTGGCGAAGTTAATCGTTATATAAAACTATAATATAATAAATTCACCATCACGGTTCTTAAAACACTAAGTCCTAGACTTCCACATATAATTTAAATGCCAGTTCTAATAAGTTCTAAGGACTATGTGTTTGATTTCACAAGGGAGCAATTTGAAGTACGACAAATTCAAATAAGCGTCTTGCTTTTTTTGTCTCTGTCATTTACATAATTACTTCTAATTATGTTACGAACGCTAACTTTTCTGTTTAACTTTAGTGTAAAGTATAACACAAATGGATGAATGGCATAGCTGATTGCTGTTTCGCAAATACTATTGCATATCTGATCCTAAAAATCTATACAAATTAAATATGACTATATGTATAAACTCTGTATCTTGATTATTTTAGTATGTATTATATGTACTTGTGTTATAAACTATATTATTACTATAAATAAAAATAAAACAAAAAAAGGCTACTTACAAAACCTAATTTAAATATAAATCGTGTCAGCGCGGCATGGTGGTAACAATCGCTATGCTGATTCTCTGTGCGAGGAAGGAACCTGTCACCAGAGCAGACAATTAGACAAGGGGTGATGTATTTAAAAATGTTTTAGCGCTTGGACCCCACGGGCGTAAAGTCTCTACAGCAAATGCCAAAAACACATAGACTTTGGTTATAGATACGTATTTCCGCCGCTTGCTTTGCGCTTTTAGTTGCAGCTCCCTCTTTTAGCGCTGTTCCCCTAAGGTCTGACAAAGCCAAAGTGTCGTCCCACACTAAGGCCCATCCCCGCGCCCAGAGGATCAGCGTCATACCATCAGGTCTCTTGCCATCATCGTGGACTAATCCAGTTTTATGGTTTCATTTAGGGAGCCATGACGTGAAAATCTGCCAGCGCTTTTTATACAAGAAAGCCACTCCAAAACGATCTACTTCCCTACCGCACGGAACATGTGGTCAGTCCCCAGCCGAAGGCCAACAGCAATGCGGAAACTCTTATTGTTCAGCAGCATCCCAAGATTAGCAGAGGGTAGAGCGTCTAACCAGTAGCCGGATTCCATTTATATTTTAGTATATACAGGTTGAATTTTTGAGACAGGACAGTAATACTTTAATATTTATAGTTACAGGAAAATGTTCTTAGGAGAAGTTCCATAACATTGTGAGATGCATCTGTTATCTGAATTAAAAAGAACATAGTGACGGAATTTTTATTTTATTTTGATCAAAACATACTGGTAGTGTAATGTGGTAGTGTCGTTTATAAGGGTTAAACGTCAAATTTGCAAAAATGCAGCTCAATCTGTCAAAAAAGACAAAAGCTTGGGAAATTCGCCTAGCCCCCCAGGAATCGATCCCTATTGTCAATATATTCGGATCTAATACGCGGCAAGAATATGAGTATTGGTCAAAAAAAATGATGCAGGTTTATTCTTTAACAAAATCGGCACGGATACTCCTCGATATGCCTCGTAGTTTAGACAGCAGCCATCAATGCCTACTTGAAAAATTCACTCTCTATAGCCTTGACTATATTTCGTGGGCAACGATAAAAAGTGTTTTTCATTCCGAAAACCAATTGCTGAATGTCGCTTTTCTACGCATCTAGTACTATAAGTAAAGTTATTGGTTGTTAAACACATAAGGAAAATAAGGATATTACAATATTAGTATTAGCATCTATTCACATTCAGATCTTGATAAACTCGTTTGTATAATTTACTTTTCCTTAGTGGAACCAGAAATATGCAAAACATAAAGCTTTAGTTAAAGTTCGACGAGTTCGTTTGCGATTATCGTCAACCAGTTTTGGGCTGCACCTAAAGCTGGGTCCATAGGTATATAATAATATAGTTTTATTAAAAGCAACTGTACTCGCTTATTAGTTACGAACATCCTTATAAAGACATCATCAGGAGAAGCTATAAATTATGTAAACAAACATTCATGGACTCGCAACATTTGGTACAACAATAAAATACTAATATTTTAATATTCTCGTAGGTGGTAGGCGGAATAATGGTGGTAATTTGGCCAGTCTGCCGGGGAGGGGAGGTATCCACCGTTTGTGCCGATAAACCCAGTAAAGTGTATCCACAAAAGTCTCGGGATCAGGATCGAATGGCCGTCATGTCCAGTCAAGCCAGCATAGTGTTAGGGACTGATGTTAGCCATGAGTATCTGATTCCAGTTCCTAACATTCATGGACCTCGCGCGCCACTTGCCATCAGGTGGGCGCAAGATCACATGTCGTACTAGAATTATTTATTTATTTATTTATGTTAGGAAAACTTACAGCTACTATACATATATAAAATTAAAGATTAAACACAATTAAGCTAATAACAAGTTTTCACATATAGGTAGACACAATAACATAAAAATAAAAACTAAAAGAAATTGAAAAATGTAGACAACAAAAAACCAAACTTACAATGCTAAATAAACCAATATTACGCTATACGGATAAGCTGAACACACGTCTTCCCTACCTGAAGTGCTCATTTGTTATTGCGCGTCTAATAGATATGGTACTGTCATTAAACATATCAACATCAATGCTCAGGTCGTTGAAGAACTCACTTGCTCTGTTGAAGAACGCGTTACGTCTGTAATTGGTGTTGCAGCGAGGAACATGTAAGAGTGGACGCTTCCTGAGCTTAAGTGAGGGTATTTTTAAGGATATCAAATTTATTAACTCAGGCGAATCCACAATTCCACGCGCAACGCCAACCAGGTAAGTTATGTCTGCAATATAGCGACGCGTCTCTAGTGGCAGCAAATGATGTCTTTTGCATCGCTGATCATTTATTATTATTAAATCATAAGTTTTAGTTTTATATTGTAGGTATCTCAAAAATCTTCTTTGTATTGATTCGATGCGTGCAATATATACAGCATACTTGGGATTCCATAATTGAGATGCATACTCGAGGATGCTACGCACGTAAGAGCAATACAGAATTTTAATCGATTTAATATTCGTAAAGTCACTGCAGGACCTAATAATAAAACCGAGCGCTTTAGAGGCTCTATTGACAATGTCGTCAATATGCACAGAAAACAACAATTTCGTATCTAAGATTACACCCAAGTCCTTCACCTTATCAACAATAGCCAGAGTTTGGCCTTTAATAATATAGTTTGATGATATTATATTTGTTTTTCTAGTGAATGGGATACAAAATCATTTAGACACATTAAGATCCAAATGATTTAACGCACAATACCGTTCAAATCTTATTAAGTCATCTTGTAATAAGTTGGCGTCTTCATCAGAGCATATACATTTGAAAATTTTCATATCATCGGCGAATAGTAGAAAGCGGGAATGATGAAAACATAAGCTTATATCATTGATAAATAGTATAAACAGCAATGGGCCCAGAATAGATCCTTGCGGAACACCTGAGGGAACAATCATTGACCTAGATGTAAAGCCGTTTATAGCTACAACCTGTGATCTGTTATTGATATATGATGAGAACCATCTAAGTAAGGTGCCGTGAATTCCAGCTGCCTGTAATTTGTGTAACAAAATGACATGGTCTATGCGATCAAATGCTTTACTGTAGTCAGTAAAAATTACATCAACTTGAATTCCGGAATCCATGTTTCGTGTTATATAATCGTTTGACAATAACATGTTAGATACCGTGGAACGCCCCTTGATGAAGCCATGTTGTTCAGATATAATGGTACTGGTCAACGCTGAGTAAACCTGCAGATACACTAATTTCTCAAACACTTTCGCGAATATACATAATTTGGAGATCGGCCTATAGTTATCGATTGAAATTTTGTTACCTTTTTTAAAAATTGGAGTTATAAATGCCGATTTCCAGATATTAGGTATAAGACCTTCTTCCAAAGAGCGACCAAATAGTAACGACAGAGGTATCACTAAACTTTTAGAACAGTTAACAATAAAAATGGAAGGTATCAAATCAGGCCCTGCTGTTTTGTTTAAATCCAAGCTTTGAAGGTGTTTTAGGACCTCGGAAGTATTTATTTCGATATCACTAATATAGGAGGACGAAGAGCTAAAAAATCCATATGAAGGTGGTACGCTAGTATAAGAAGAGCTATTAGGTGCGAGAAACGTTGAATAAAAGTAAGAAGAGAAAAGGTTACAGATCGATTCCCCCGACTCAGCCGAGACACCTCCGAGAGTCATTTTGGAAGGGAACACATTTCCGCCTGTCTTTCTAGATTTAATGTACGACCAAAATGCTTTCGGATTGACTGTAATAGATGCCTCGGTGCGAGTTATAAACTCTTTGTAACAATTGCGTTCAACAGTTTTTGCCCTACTTCTGAGTAAAGAAAAGGTCTGGTAGTCAGCAAGGTTTCCATAAATTTTATATTTCTTTAAATATTTTGCCTTTTCTTTCAAAACCTTTATAAGCGCAGGACTAAACCAGGGAGGATGCCTGTTATGTTTTATAATTTTATTAGGTATATACTTATCACGTAATTCATACAATTTGTTATACAATTATCAATCAACAGTCATCAATAAAAAGTAAAAAGTAATTTAAAATCTAATCTAATCCAAATGTTGTCAATCCATGAGTTAGACTGTACCACAAAACACTAAACATCAGTGCTTTATGTCACTAAAATATAATCCGACTAGGAATATGAAATTACTCATTAGTTTCATAATACCCGTTTGTTTGTTTGTTTAAGTTGATTGAATTTGGTGTACTCATAATTCCCACTACTTAAAGACTTAACTCAGTAGTAAGTCGATGTACTTAATGTATAGCTTCTCGTTTTAAGAATTAAGAAAAGTAAAAAAAATAAAAAATTAGAACTTAAATATAAAATTGAAGCTTCTATCTAAGAAAATAAATATAAAACTAATAACACTAGGTACGAGTATATACAAGTATTTTTTTATTGTCTGATCACCGTCTTCGCATCACCGACGCGTATCATAATCGCTAAAGTGTATTCGGTCGATACGATACACAAAGGTTAGCCGTTCTTTTACTTGGGTTTTGAAGAGTTCTCTATTGTTTTACAATCATCTGCTTAGTTCACCTATAACACGCAATTTGGTTGATTAGAAACGCAGGTATGATATCCGGGGATATCGTACCATCGCATCGTGTAGATAGTTATAGTATTGAGCTTGTAGTTGTCGCTTTTCTTTGTTTCGTATATTTACAATTGTCATGGCCTTTTATGATCGTTCTTTAACAGAATTGAATATCGTATCAGGAATGACAAATATCAAGGATGACAACCTTGACGATAAAGATTGATGATGAAACGCTAGAACAGGTAAATGAAATTATATATCTGGGCAGTGTTTTCACTGCGGATGGGAAGTGTGATAGGGATGTTGAAAGAAGAGTGAACGCAGGAAATAGTGTTAATGGGGCCCTGGGGTCACTGATCGCCAGTCGAAATGTCAGTGATAAAGCTCGACTCGCCATACACAATGCCATGCTAATACGAACACTTATGTATAGAAGCGAGACGTGGATATGTCAGAATACGCATGAGAGTAGAGTTAATGCAGTAGAAATGAGGTCTTTACGTCGGATATGCGGCGTAACTTTGATGGACCGTATACGTAATAACGAAATACGCAAAAGGGTAGGTATAAAAGAAAGCATAGGTACAAAAATAAAGAAAGGCATGCTCCGATGGTTCGGGCATGTCGAAAGGATGAGCGAAGAGAGATTGACGAATCAGATATATAATGCGAAAGTTGTGTGTAAAAGGGGCCCTGGCAGACCAAGACTTGCCTATCATGATAAAATAAATAAAACATTAGCTAAAGGTGAATTAAAAAGCCATCGAAACAAGAGAGCATGTATGAAGAGGTTGATGAATGTTGAAGAAGTGAAAGAGGTATGTCGTGATCGTGACAAGTGGCGCTCAATTTGTCTCTGCCTACCCCGCAAGGGATTTGGCGTGAAGATATGTATGTATGTATGTGTATCAGGAATGCGTATCATTACCGCGTCCAAAATAGCGATCATGATAGGCGTTGGTAATATGTACAAATACGGTTATTGGATCGGGAAAATGATACATTATGTGGACCCAGCTTTACACATTAAATTTTGATTCCTAAATACAATGTTGTACGCCTTGTTTAAAGATTGCATAGTGGGTAGAGATACCTAAATAACTTCATAGGTATTCGAACTATGCCACAGTAAGTTAGGGCAAAATTATTAGTAATAAATAAATAAAAACCTATTTTGTATGGATAGTACCTAAGAATTATTAATGAGTAGACATCTCTGTGTAGATTGCTTGTCTTGTTTGTTACGTCTGGCAACTTTAAATTCATAAATATTATTATAATATTAATAAATATTATTGTGTACCAACCAGGAACGAACCCGGTACCTTCGAGTCTAAATCCACGAATTTTTGTATTTGCTAGACTAATGAGGCAGTATTTAACCGCTAGACCACGGCGGCAGTTATATATTTTAAATTTAACAGTTTGTATATATAACTGTTCCGACTTATGAAAAAAAAAATTGTTTCTATCAATAGAATAACATGTAAGTAAAACCATACAAAATGAAGCGATATAAAGAAAAACTAACTAAAATTATACATCGATGACTAGAACAAAATACTTGGAACAAAGTGCTCCTAATAAAAAACATTTTAACGTAAATAACACGTATAAGTACCTAACAAGATGAAAATATAGTTATTATGTTAGCTATTAAAATGACATTACAACATAATCAGGAAACAAATTATTTAGAACTACGTTTGATGTTTAATATAATGGTAACGTTAAATTGCAACTTAATAAATACCTGAGGCCAAATTCTGGCGCTTTTAACTTGCGTGTCGGTTTAAAATATTCGAATGAAAAGTGTTAGATCTCCATAGAAAACTGTCAGTTTCATTCGAGCAAATCGAGCGAACATGCATGTCGAAGACGCGAGAATCGGGGCCCAGTTTGTCTTGCTAATAAAAATAGATTTATAGATTGTATTCATGGAACCCTGCGACAAAATGTAAGCAAACCACAAAAAAGGTTATTTATAGGGTCTCAATTATGGAAACAAAATGCAATAATTACTTTGTAGAAAAAAACACAAATATTCTCATATGCCGTAAAATAAAAATTTGGTTACCTATTTATAATGCTATTGATATTAATACTCGTATATACCTACGAGTATAATGAATTACCTAATATTTGCAACTAAAAATTACCTATAATGACAATGGTTCTAAACTTTTAAGTGTATTTCATAAAGATGTACCGCTAAGTAACCATTTTGCGTAAAACTATTTTTTTTTGTATTTAGCAGGGTTATCTTAATTTACTTTCGATCTTTATCTTCTTGTTGATGCAAATGCGATTTGTCTCCAACAATTTTGTTAAATTCTTGTTATTTCCTTTTATATATTTTTCTGTGTTAAGTTTTTACCCTTTGACTATTGTTTTTTTTTTGTTATTATTTTTGATTTGTATTATAGTTAGAGTTATATTTACCTATCTCTTCTCTCAAAAGTATGACTTGATCGAAATATTATTGTTGACGCGAGTGCGATTCTCTCCAAATAATTTTGTAACATTCCTGTTATTTAATGTTAGTTAATTAGTTCAAATTGTTATCTTTGATTATTGACTTTTTCATATGTTGCATAAAGTTTGGGAATACTTTGTTTAGAGACCGTTCACACCGACCGGTATGCGGTTTTTGGTCTCATTAATCTATGCAATGGTGTAGGACACTGGACAGCGGCGGTAAAGACAACGCGCGTTCTGTCAGAGTTCCATTTTCCCAATACGCTGGAAGTTTAAAAAGTTTACCTCAACAGAACGCACAATACTATATCCGACTCTTTCTATCACGTCTATTTACAATGACGACACGCTCTGTCCCTTCTCTTTTGTGCGACTTGAATAAGGTCAAATAAAGATCACGAGCCGGAGAACCGCAGAACTCGACCGCAGGACTCAGACCGGCCGGGGCGATGTGTTTGGCGCCTTACATTTAGTCTCAGGGCCCGATGAATGCCGTATAACTACTTATCTGTATCTAATTAGTTTGTTTTGACCATTGACTTGTTATTAAAAACTGGTCAAATTTTGTAATCAATAACATATTTTTTTAGAGTATTAAAGTTTCTTTCTTTAGATTCAGCATGTAAAGTTTTTTCAACAGCCCCTAGAACACAGATTCTTAGACTTTCACTGTTGGAGATGGGCCATTCAGATTTTTGGCCTATACTCGCCACGCTGATTAATATATTAATGACCATAATTATATTTCCTAGAAAGTTTATAGACTACATTTCTCAAAATTACACCCAGAGTAGAAAAATCTTTGAAAGAGATGAGAGAGATGTCAGAGCGTTAAACCCTCTTAATAACTTCACTCAAACTACAAGCTGGCAGAGCACGGGCAAACTGATTAGATAGAGCAAGATTGGAATGTTGTGTTGAGAATACAAGGCAAGGTTGTCCAATCATTACATTGTTCTCTTTTTACGTTTTTACTATCTTGTTTAACATCATTTCATTATCAGGATGAATCTTTATAGTTTAAACAAAATTATTATTATCAATGAAAAATATACAAATATGTTTCATTAATAATATTAATTTTGTTTAAACTATAAAGATTCATCCCATTCACATGTTTATATGTCAAAAAAAACTATTTGTAAGTAAAAATGATATTCACATAAACCTCTTACTTTCGTGACAAGATAACAATTATAATTTCTTAAATAAATTTACTCCTGCTAATTGAAGACTAAGCAGCAATCAGTAAGGTATTAGCAAAAGACTAGCTTAAGAATTCTCAATTGTGTCAATTCTCAATAAACTGTTTACTGTAATTCGTTGACTGCATAGCAATTTTAAATACGTAGGTAATAAAACTTTTGTAGTTTACAAACGACATGCCTAAATCAATTCACGGAATTTGCCCCTGCTCCTGACCGATCGTGACCGCTCTCGACCGATCGTTGTCTCGTGTATGTTAATCAAAAGGAGATTGTACTTCGTCACAGAATATCTATAAATGTTTAAAGGCCTCGGCATACCAGAGGTGTACTTATTCAAATTTACGTGCAGTTGTACTTTCCACTGAATTGTAATGTAACTCTATGCGTCAAAGCGCGAACGCTTAATAGAGATTAGCCTAAGGCATCATTAGGCACAACGACACGATTTGCTTGGTATCTGATATACTTTTTGCTATCGCCGTCAAAATTATAACATGTGTCATTATTGTGTATGTTAGTATTGTAAACACGTAAGTCGTATTACAGTGGAGTATTAAAAAACACGATTCAAATCAAAAACTGAAAAGAAGCAGCGAGGTGTCTCTCGATTATTTTGGGAGTTTTTCATTGATTGTCATTGCTTAAAGGCAAGAAAGATGGGAGAAAATATATGTATGATTCAGTAGCATCTTGACAACTCCGTCTTCCACAATCTTAAACAGTGTTTGGCCCAGTATGGTGCCTTGTGGTATACCATACATTCCTATAAAACAAAAAAATATTAACATTACCAAATTTATAATATCGAAATGCATCTGCATTCTATACTATACAGATTAAATAATTAATAAAACTTTATTGACATCAATTTATGTTACCTATACATAAAAGTGCTCCTGGACTAACCTGATTTAACAGAGTGTGTTCCAGGAGATAAGTGCTCTTCATTAGAGGTATGTATGAAAATTTTCTTTCTCTAGCGCCCACTATAATTGTATATACCTAAAAGAATCCTTTAACTAACGGAAACTGTCAATATTAAACGCGACTAAAGTTGATATTTGCACGGACACTTTTAAAATTATACAAACAAAACACCGCTAAACTTGAAGGCTGTCCCAAAAACCATATTGCAAATACTCTTGACATTATTTTTATGCCTACAATTGAGAATATTAATAGGTAAACAAAATCGTTTCAAACTTTTTCACAGTAGAGCTTGTATGTATATAAATGTACCACAAATTTGTCGAATAATCTACCACAAATATAATCTACATGATTACCATCTATCTACTAGATTACCATTTAAAGAAATGGTTTATTCTCATCTTCAGGGAGCTGCCACTAAAACTGTTTAAATTAGGAGTAGGATTTTTTATGTTATAAACTAGTTAATAATTAAACATAAAACTATAAATTAAAACAAAAAAAACCATGTAAAGACAAAATAAAATAATAATATTACAATTAAACTTGCTCCTAATCGCTACAATAGACAAAGTGCCAAGGCTTGTCAAGTTGAATGACAATGTAGATCTTAAAACCAATTTTATTATTAATAGCTGTTTAACCCGGCGTTACCCTTTAATGTTGTTTCGTCGACGAAAAACCTTCGGGTACCTGAATAGGCATGTCATATTTAGATTTTTACTTATAAGACGATTTCTTTTTAATAAATTATATTTTTTTCTGATGCCGCCGTGGTCTAGCGGTTAAGTCCGTGGATTTAGACTCGTAGGTACCGGGTACGACTCCTGGTCGGGACACAAAAATATTTATTAATGTAAATAAATACATTTAATTATTATTTAATTTATTTATTATATTTGTCGGGTTTGGTGTGCTTGAGACATCGACAAGCTTGCCACTTGTCATTTATAAGCGTTGTTTCCGACCACCCCCAAAGGGAAACGGTCGTGATGATACTTGACTTTTATTATTTTGTCTGTTTCTATGACTTATTAAATTCGTAATATCTATTGAATAGAATAACCGATATAAACAATTCAAAAAGTGATCTACATGAATTGAAACAGTCTTGAAAACAACGTGATTTATTTGGATAAGGATTACAGAAGTATGAGTGGTCTAATTTTGGTCGGTATTTCTATCAACTTTTAAAATGCAAAAAGTGGTTATCGTGACATAACAATAATAGTTAGACATATGGTATTGGGTTGTTTTTTGTAGATATTGATATGTTCTTTAATATTGTAAAACATACTTTTGTTTTATCATCAATAGTTACCGCAGCGCGCGCGACGAAAGACGTTTTATGGCATTTTTTCACCTTGGGTTACGCTACTAAAGTTTTAGTAAGGATACTTAATCTTTTCTAGCAATAAATATAGCCTATGTTAGTAAGGGTAAATGTAGTATTCTAATGGTAAAATAATTTTTAAAATCGGCACAGTAGTTTTTGAGTTTATTCATTACAAACATACACACACACAAAAATACAAATCTTTCCTCTTTATAATACATATTAGTGTAGATAGTACCTATACAAGTATATGAATTTACAAATAATAAAAAAAAAATTAAAGAAACATTACACATTGTAAACAGTTCCTTTATTTTTAAGAATCACAAAACAGTGTATACGAGTACATGTAGTAGTTTTTTTTTTTTAATAATCTGTATT
Organism: Tinea semifulvella; assembly: GCA_910589645.1. Taxonomy (NCBI): domain Eukaryota; kingdom Metazoa; phylum Arthropoda; class Insecta; order Lepidoptera; family Tineidae; genus Tinea; species Tinea semifulvella. Next base: position 23,505,719 of record OU342584.1, read on the forward strand.
TCATATCATTAATGTAATTCCGGCTAATTGCAATTCAGTCGACAAATATCACATTGACGCAGAGATTAATGTGACGTTATGGAGTTGGCAAAATTCTCAATATTAATGAAAATTTATGACCAATCGAAAATGTAGTACATTGAACAAAAAGGTGGTTGAATAGACAATTTATAAAATCTAAAACCTAAAAAATAGTTGGTTGGTTTTCGCTGTAGCCAGACAATATATATTTTAAAATTAAATACAATATCGAAAGAAAAGAAAACATCACTGCATTTTATTAATAATAACGATATATAAGACAACTTACTAAATAAATAATAGATTATACCTATGAGGTATAAATTTCTCCTAGAATATAAAATAACAAACAAATTATAATTACTCACACTATTGAAACTAATAAATGTCGCTGACCAATTCGACATAACGCACATACATACAGTAAAAGGAACAAATATTAAATGAAGTAGTTAATTATCAGTTTGATTTGCGTATTGCCTTCTTCTGAGTTCGCATTTGACAAATATCAGTGTTAGGTTTTTAAATTTAACAGCCAAGATGCGACTGGTTTACAAATGAGTATTTTTTTACTAACAAGTATTATCGATAGTACACCAAGATAAATTGTACAATGTAGCTGAGGCCTTGCCAAATTCTGAGCGATTGAAATATTTATTATGACTTGCACCGACTTAAGGAAGTTCATATCTAATTTAAGAACTACACGACACTTGTTAATAAGCTTCGTTTGTTATTTCTTATGGCGTGCTCAAGGTCAAGAAAAGCTTGCCTCTTGGCGTACGAACTTTATTATATACATAAAGAACACTGTTTAATTATTGGATATAATAATAATAAACTACTCACAGTCCCTAGAACACACAGTCCTAGACCTCCACTACTAGAGGTGGGTCTTCTAAAAATATCTGGAGAATTTGGCCTACACTCAACACTGAGCAAATGGGTTGGCGGTATTAGTACAACCGGGACCAATGGCTTAACATACTTTCCGGAAACTGTAGTATTATAAATCTGTGACAATTGCTGGCGTTTGAACCTAGCTTTTTTAGGACTTTAAGTAAAGCGTTTTTACAACCGAGCCACCACCCCTCTTTAATATAACTCACAATAATACAAAAAAAAACTAAATTATTCTTTCTGAATAATAATTCCACTTCTGCTTCAGTGGTGGTTGTAAAATTTTTAATAGGTACTGGCAGACTGATGTTGGTAAATTGCCCAGTCTGCCGGGGCAGGGAAGTATCCACAGTTTGTTCCGATAAACCCAGTAAAGTTTTTTATGCGCAGTCAAGCCGGCATAGTGTTAGTGACTGATGTTACTAACATTCATGGACCTTGCGCGGCACTTACTATTTTGTGCTAGTATGAAAAAAAAAACGTAACCGACAGTCAACAACAACGATTTTATGCAACAAGCTTTAATGTTGCTGTACAGCAATGCTGATTTGCTGCGCAAAAAAACTCCCAGCTCTCTTGTCATATACAGTTCTTTGAATAACTGCTTAGCACTTGGCCTCTATGGTCGCTTTGCCAATACCAAATACGTTTGAATTGTTCGTTACAATGTTGATTAAGTGGCATGTTTTTTTCAAAACATACAATTTGAATTTCGTGTTCAAGTAAAATAAAATTAAACTCAGTGTAGATAAAACAAATAATTCCACCAACGCTAGTTTATAACAGAATTTCGCTGTGCATATTATTTGGGTCATTGCTATTTGGGTCATGTAAAGGCACTGAACTGCAGGTATTCGTGCTTCAATTTCCAAGCTCACAGAGGGATTTAATCATCGGTTCTGTATTCCAACCACTTCAGAGATTGACATAACGATATTACCACAGACCGCAAACTGAAGCTATCCAATATATTTGGATGTAGGTCATAATTCAAAATTAAACAGTAACAAGATTTTTAATATCTAAGCAATCAATGGATTCACCGTACGGGTGCTGGGTCCATCGTATGTGGATAAGTGAGAAGGATGTCTCGGGCTTGTGACCGGCATAGGCTGAGTTCTATTATTAAACCAATGTGGTCAAATATACGATAGAGCGAACATCGAGCACAAATGTTTGTTATGTTATTTTTTACGCTACCAAAAGTCCGCTAGCTATACATTTAACTTTTATAAATTAAAGTTAAAAAAAAACTATTGTACAGTGTAGTGTAGTGCATGGAGCTAATATCGACTATAATTGTGTGAATCTATAATAACGCCATCTATAATCGAATAGCGGAACTATTTCTTACTTTTAGGAGCCGCAGCTGAAAGAGCAGATTCTGGCAAGCGGCGCATATCGTATCTATAATTATTATTTAATTATAATTAAAGACTAAACTAAAACATTTAAAAAATATCACCCCTTGTCTAATTGTCTGCTCTGGTGATAGGAGTTCTCGCTCAGAGAATCAGCATAGCGATTCAGTGAGGAAATGCGGCCAGCGTTCTTGACGATTTTTTATTTGTAGTAATAATTTAGTTTTTTTTTGCTGTATTTTAATAAAATAAAAATATTAGTATACTTGACATATGACACGAGGTTCTCTTCTCATAAATAACGTCCTATTTTGTTGTTTCAAGGACACCGTAGGAACTAAATTACTTGTCATAATTCTATGCAACCAATGTACCAATTTCCATAGCACGCGTATCGGCATACTGTCCGGGAAACAATAAATTTGAAAGTGCACGTCGTACACGACCGTAACCGGTAATTACTGTAATAAAATAAGTCATTCTGTACCGATTGGTCTAGAGCTTTGATTCTAATACCGCTTAGTTTCTTGCCCTGACTTGTAATATATTTTTGTGGTCTATTTATAAAACTTTATTTTAACACGTTTAATAACATAGGAACACGAATCGACCGCCTCCGTGGTCTAGTGGTAACAAACGTTGCCGTGAACTCGGGAGGTCGTGGGTTCGATTTCCACCGGGGGCAAGTTGTACATTGTATAATTTGTCTCGGTCTGGGTGTTTATATGTATAATATGTATTTACAAAAAATAAAAGTATAATATGTAGTTTATCAACCATCTAGTTTCCGTAACACAAGCCTCGTAGCTTACCACGGAACTAGATGGCGCTGTGTGACCCTGTCTGGAAATATTCATGCGTATGCACCACGCGAACGTTGTGGCGTATTTCATATAGACCAGTACATACTATTTAAATAACCATGTATTTACTTAAATTATAATGTATATGATGTACTTGTATGTATGGTTTATGTATGTTTATGTGTTTAGGTATAATGTGTAGTATATTAGAATTAGTTAAGTAACTTATTAACTGTATCATTATTTTTTTTATTTTTTTCATCCTGCCTATCACCTTACTCGATCCACAAGGTTAGCTGGTAAAGAATGCCTACTGGCATTATAGCTCGCCTCTGTACTATTTTTAAGTGCATTAAAGAATTTAAATAAATAAATAAATACTCATAGTACCTAATAATAAGTAGGTAAAGGTAAACGCATTTGTTTACATGGATCCTGGCCTTAAGTCAGTCTTCGGGTGGTAGCTAGAGGTTTCGGATCAAAAATAGGAGCATTTACTTCATATTCACCATCATCATCACGACCGTGATGGTCAGAAACCACTCTTATAAAGAATCGGATTCACATTTAGTCAACTTTACTTTAGACCCATCATGACAAGTGGCAAGCTTGTCGGTGTTTCTAGCGAGCCAAACTCGAGGTATATCACAAATAAATTTATTATATATTATAATATTATAATTTTTCCATCATTACAGCCCTTAGAACACAGCGTCCCAGACCTCCACTGCTGGAGATGGGCTTTCCAAAACATATATCTGGAGAAATTGGCCTACACTCGCCACGCTGGCCAGACGGCTTGGCGAGGATATGATGTTAATTTTCCACGACTCCACAAGTTAGTATTAGTGGAACCGGGACCGACAGCTTAACGTGCTCTCCGAGGCACGGGAACGGTGGTTTTATAAATCTATGACAAATGTACGTAAGAAAAGTGTATTTCTCTTTGGTACATGCCTGGAGGATTTGAACCGACCTGAACCGGCCAACTTTTTGTATTGTGATCTGATTCTACTTGTGAATGATGAATAAATAGTAAAAGTATGTTTTATTTTTTATTACAGGGAGCAAAAAATGGACAAGTTGATAATCCGTGCTTTGAACGCTACAATGGTTACGATATTTCACAAATGTAAGTATCGACTAGGTATTTTACCTTTATAACATATCGGCACCTATTATCGACCCAATAAATCCTAACAAAAATTTTCGCTGATCTTGTTAATAGTTTTAAATTAAGAACATTTAAAAAAAAATCGGCAACAGATGAGACCATTACATGGGGTCGATAATAAGTGCTGTCAGGTTGTTAGTATATTCAACATGTTTATGTCAAAAATGTTGTCAAATTGTATGACGTCAGAATAGCGGGAAATGAATGTAGTTTTAGTGCCACCGTAATGAAATTATATGCACTCAGCTATCATTATTATAATGGCAGGCTAATTATCGCTGAACAATACTCGAACATGACATGGGGGGTTGTGGCCGCAGTTTACCACCCCAAAGGCCTATTCTGAACGTGCGAAAATTCACCCAGAATTATACAAACGATATTTTACTATTTTGAACTGGCTTTCCGTAATCTTAGGCCGTATGTTCACCGCTGCCGTCGCTGTCAACGAGGTGATGGCGCCGAAGTAGCCTGTTTTTTTTATACTAGTACGACATGTGACCTTGTGCCCAACTGATGGTAAGTGGCGTGCAAGGTCCATGAATGTTAGCAACTGCTAACACTATGCTGGCTTGACTGGGCATGACGGCAATTCGAGCCTGATCCTAAAAACGTGTGGACACACTTTACTGGGTTTATAGGCACGAACGGTGGATACTTCCCCGCCCCGGCAGACTGGGCAAATTACCACCATCAGTCTGGCTACCACCTATCTGAACATATATATCGAACCATACATCAAATGACGAATAAATCTCGTGACGATAACGTTCCGGTCAGACTGCGCACGTGATTAGACGGCCTTATGTTTGCCATAGTCGTAAGTCTTTACTCAATTTTTGTAACGAAAATAGGGCTTTTAAATACCTTTTTGTAAGTTATCGTGAATGTAAATAGTTTTAGTCGTTAATTTATTTAGGAACAATATTTAATTTATATCTGGTCTTTCCAAGTTTGATACGGTTGAGACATTGATGAGCTTGCCACTTGTCATAATGGGCCTATAATGAAGGCTACCTTTCTGTACGTTAACTCGATCTTAATGTGAATATAAATATTTAGTTGTCAATTCCAAGGATTTAGACGCGGGTTAGTATCCTGGTCGGGAAAATAATTTATTTTAAGTTTGGTACGCTAGAGTCATCGACGGACGTGATTGCCACTTGTCGTGATGGGCCTATAATAAAGTTGGCTAGCGTGGTTTCTGACCACCCCAAAAGGAGTACGGTCGTGAAGATACTTCACTTTACTTTTTAGTCGATTTTGTACCGTGTTAACGTATTTTACTAGCTTTAGAGCTATGGGTCTAAGAAAGTTTAAATCTTCGAAATTTCGGAGTAGTGTCCCAGGTCAGAATAATGCATGATATACTCGTAGACTCTACATTGTAGACTAACATTATTACAAAAGGGCGCCGGAACCAACCCCAATGGCAAGAAAATCATACATTCGAAGTATTATTTTTTTTGACATACTTTCATTTCAAAGAAAATGAATATCTATAGTGCATTCCTTGTGCCTCGAGACAAAATGTAAACAAACCACCAAAAATATATTTTAAAGGGTCTTAATTATGAAAAAGAGCCGTTGCAAAATAAATTGTCGTATATCGTAAAAGCACATTTTAAATTTACGAGTACACTCGTATAATGCTTTTTTTAACTATATTTATTTTGCTAATTTGTTATTAAGATTATTTTCAATTAATATTTGCAATTAAAGAAATACCTAAAATAACATAAGTTCTAAATTTATTTTTAATATATACTCTCGATGTTAATCTTCTTGATGACGCGAGAGCGTTTCATTTCAAAAGAATTTTGGAATATTCTTGTTGAAATTGTTGTATAAATTTGTGTTTCTGTGGTTTGATTTTGTTTATCTTCAACTTATTATTATTTAAAAAATGCTAACCTGGACCAAGCAGTGCCAGTATATTCATCGTCTGGTAAAGTTTGGGAACCACTGGTTTCTATATTTACATTTTGTGTCAGGATCTGATATATGAAGATATATCTATATGATCTTATAGGTGAAGATAGCATGATGAAAGAAATCACAAACTGGCTACTGTTATGGCCACCCTGCATTACGCTAGTATGGTGCATTATGTTCTGACCGCTTCTGTTACTCAGAAAAGATCGGCGTTTTGTCATATATCATTACTACAGGTCATTATTCATCATCGTTGTCATCAGCCTGTATCTCTCCACTACTGGATAAGAACTCGCTACTGCAATGTCTTTTGCAATCATCTAACCTGCACGGCCCTTTAGGTCATTCATCCATCAGGTCGGGAGCTGTGCCTCTCTAGTTTAAAATCACTCGGAACCCGTATTTCTTGAAATATCAGTATGAAAGCTCTAATCCTGCAGTTACGTATCCGAAATCACATTACGAGTACGTATCGTTAAAATAAAATAACCAATGATACAATTTAATAAATTAATTATATAATAGGTTTACGATATGAATGAATATGTTTTTATTTTACAGGTTATCTACAGTCAAAGAAGAAAGACGTGACACTGGCCATGACATAGTTATGATGTCCATTAATGGTCACCTTGATGACGATTACGAGCCTTATAACAACCGAGTAGTGGATCACCCAACAACGTAAGTTATTATTCTATTATACAAACAATATAAAAATACCCTCTTAAGTTTTTTTTTTTGCAATATAATAAATAAAATTTATACTACGATTACCAATATAACGGGGAATGGTGGCTGTATTACAATACAATCAGTATAAATTGGGCAAAGAATTTTATTTTTAGAGTTTTTAAAAGTCATAACACCACGTCTTGCCACCGGAGGAGACGACAAGACGTGGTGTTATGACTTTCAAAAACTCTAAAAAATACCGACTGCGTAAAAATGATCTTTAATTAAAAACTTAAAATAAAAAAAACAAGTCCAAGGGTTCCGTCGCCAAAAAGTTTGATAACCGCTTAACTGACCAATGAAATAATTTTGTATATTTTATAACATAGCTAATTTAACCATGTAATAAAATATATTTAAAAATATATTTTATTTTGCATTGATTGAGTGGGGTGGGTAATCAATATATTTCGTCGATTTTCCCTTTCCACAATATGGCGTCTGGATATCGCCTTACTAAAGTGATTAATGTCATATCTTCACTGACACTTGCATGATTAAGACGAATCGATTGACGTCAAAATTCGGCTCACACGTTTGGTCTCTAGTGTGCCACAAAGGAACAAATATACATAGGCTGATTAACACATAACCCTTATTTGCGTCGTACAGTCAGGTAAAATGTATACGGATAAGTCTCTGCAGAATGCTTAAGGGTCGATGTCCTGACGATAGTGAAGCAAAAAATAAATTTCTCAAGTGTCATGATGTTCCCAGTTTAGTGTGATAATGAAAATAAATTTAATCAGGTCATGCAATTTACCACTACGTTATGTTCATTCATTCATTAATTACAGCCCCTAGAACACACAGTCCTAGACCTCCACTGTTGGAGATGGGCCTTCCAGAACGTATATCTGGAGAATTTGGCCTACACTCGCCACGCTGGCCAGACGGCTTGGCGAGGATATGATGTCAATTTATTATGACAATTTATTAACGATTCCACAAGTTGGTATTAGTGGAACCGGGACCGACGGCTTAACGTGCTCTCCAAGGCACGGGAACGGTGGTGTTGTAAATCTATAACAAATGTACGTAAGAAAAGTGTATGTCTCATTGGTACATGTCGGATGGGTTTGAACCGACCTTTGTAGGATTTAAGGAACGCGTTCTTACAACCGAGCAACCACCGCGTCTACGCCTACGTTATGTTAGTACATAAAAATTCGCTGCAAGTGCGAAATAATTGGAATTCGCTAAATTAACATAAACGGGGTGGAATTTACGATTTGGGTGGATGCATATTCTGGTACGTTAACGTATGACCGTGGTTGAAAATCAAAGCGTGGTATGAGGTTATAGAGTTAGTCTATATTGTAAACTAACTGTTTGATCCGGCTTTGCCTGAGTTATGTATTGGTCGGCGCATAAATCCTTCAGATGGCAGTAGGGTTACATGTTGTAATGACATAATACTATATGTCTATCATTGGGTTTGAAGGAATATCTCTACTAAAAATACAAAATCGTTCCAGAAGGCATAAAAGACAAACAAACAAACATAAATACATAGCTTATTTTACATTTATAATATTAGTAGGTATAATTCTAATTAAAATTATTTATTACCAATGTAAGGTTTTACAATAGATGTTACCAAACATTCGTGGAACATTATTACAGGATTTGCAAAGATATTCTGGTGATGGTGTTTCTTCTTCTTGTGTGCGACAAGGCAGATAAGCCTGACATGTAAATTGTACGACCTAATCTAGAGTTACCATCTTTGATAAAAAAAAGTATTAAAAAAATACATAGAAAATATCATCACGACCGTTTCCCTTTCGGGGTGGTCAGAAACCACGCTTATTAAAGCGAATTCACATTTAGCCAAACTTTACTATAGGCCAATCATGACAAGTGGCAAGCTTGTCGATGTCTCCAGCGTACCAAACTCGAGAAATATCACAAATAAATTTAATATTATTTAAATTTATTTATTTATATTTATAAATACTTTTATGTCCCGACCAGGAATCGAACCCGGTACCTCCGAGTCTAAATCCACGGACTTAACCGCTAAACCACGAAGGCAGTTAAAAAAATAGATAATAATTAAATACGTTCATATATATACGGGTACACAATAATTCACGACAGGAGGTTCTTAATAATAATTATAAATAATAAAAATTTGTATTGATGTACATAAAAGATATTATAGTGGTAAGAACTAACAATTTATGCATTTACAGCGTAACAGAATTTAAAGTTTTATATTATTTTGTCTAACCATAAAATACATAGAGGTGCGCTTTTTAAAATTACATCCTATTGCATCCACGTTGACGCTTTTAAAGTAAATAAAGTTTTATTACCTTGAAATCCCTAGCTTCGTAGTAAAACCACGCTTTCAAGGAAGCGGGTTTACGTTAAACCAATTTTACTGCTTTCAGCACACCCGACTCGAGAAAAGAGGAAATCAAATAAAACATTTCCGACTATGAAAAGAACCAGAGTTGATTTTTCATGGACCTAGCCTTCAATAAAATACTAGTTTATTTAATTATTTTTATTTACCATTGAAGTTCCAACCATTCTAGAACCCACTGAAATAGTCAGCGATGATAGCAAGAGACCCGATGGTATGAAGCTGATCCCCTATAAGGGAAGGTGGGCCTTAGTGTGCGATGCCACTTGTGTCGACACTTTGGCTTTGTCACATTTCAGAAGAACAGCGAAAAAAGCGAGAGCCGCAGCCGAAAGCGCAATTCTGGCAAGTGGCGCAAATATATAAATACGTATCTATAATCAAAGACTACGTGTTTGTGTTCAACCTCTAAAACATTCTTGAAAAACATCACCCCTTGTCAAATTGTATGCTCTGGTGGTATGAGGGCTGGAGAGAATCAGTATAATAGCAACTCAGCTGAGAAATGCGGCCAGCGTTCTTACCACTATACCGCGCGGACATGATTACATTTAAATTTAAATTAGGTTTAGTATTTTATGTTTTTTTTTTTTTGTTATGTGTTTATTTATAATTAGTGTGCTTTTTTATTTTATTAGTATACCTATTAATTTATACTGTAAAAGGTGGCGGTGGCTCGGTTGTAAGAACGCTTTCTTTATTAAATCTTCAACAAGGTAGGTTCAAACCCCCAGGCATGAGATGATGAAATGAGAAATACACTTTTCATACGTACATTTGTCATAATTTTACAACACCACCGTTCCTATGCCTCGGAGAACACGATAAGCTCGGTCTCGGTTCCACTAATACCAACTTGTGGAATCGTTAATAAATTGACATTAAAAAATTGACATCAGATCCTCGCCAACCCGATATACTCTAGATATACTATGTTCTGGAAGGCCCATCTCCAACAGTTTAGGTCTTAAATTTATACCCGCCTTCAGCATATTTCTTAATGTGAATAATAGCGTATGATACAAACATTTAAAATCGCCTAGGCCAGTTATTTCTATTAATCACACAAGATTACGATCGTGAAGATACTTTATGCAATTACTCAAATAATATTTCATCAAAGGCAGTCCATAATAACGGTGCGTTCAGCTTGTTCAAATACCTAGTTTACCTAGGGTCTGAGAAGTTCCAATTACGCCAGGAAATTGCTTTCCTTTGTGGTCTTAGCCAGACATCCTTGAATCGATTTTCTAGGAAAGATCAATGCCCTCATATTAAATTTATTCTCCCTGTCTGGAGTCAAAGTTTAACTCCACTTCAAGTTACATGTCAGCGTTCAACCTAAAATAAACTTTAAAGCTTCTGAATATCGTATCATTATGTATTTAATTTTGAAAAGCAAGCTGAAGTCTGAATAGTTAATATCATATTGCTCTATACTTTACTAGACAAGCTACGAGTATTTCAAAACGCATATGTTAGTGCACCACGTTGTAAATATATGGATATTCCCAGTTTCTTTAATTAGTAATAATTTTTTTTTAACTGTTTATTGATATCGTGTACACGTTAGTTTTATTGCGCGAAATGCTACACATACCTGTTTAAACTTCATCATCAATCTTTTTGTAACCCAGTGTAGGGTTCTGACAGAAGCCACTGTGAAGAAATAAAGGCCGAAATAAGTAATAGAAACTAAGGTAAATTAAATATAATAAGTTATAACAAAAAAAAAATCGACTGTTAGTCTCTATGTAATAATATATAAAAAAATATTTTAAATGGTGTAGATATGCGGTTAATAAACGTTTTAGCCACGGAAACTTTGGGCGTGTTTTTTTTCTTTTTAGTCTTTATTTAATTCTTATTTGATTTTAAATCACATATTTTTTATTCGAAGTAATATACAACCAGTATAAAAGAATTACAATATAAAAGCTACCTAAATAATAAAATTAAAAATAAACTAAACTATAAATAAAAAATGTCCTCTAGAGATGTCCCATCCGAGATAGTCCCAAGGAGACTGGCAACATTTCCCCTCTGTATAGCGAGGCTAATACGTTGGCAGAAATAATTGCCAGCCTTCCTGTCTCCAGACCTTTCTGTCAGCCGCTTTGACAACTCCTTGGCCAAGCGCCTCGCTGACGGTCCCCATGGGCCCATCGTCTCGACCCCAAACGGCGCAAACTCGTAACCGGAACTAAGGTTGGCATATTTGCGCAATTTGAGGTTCTCCGCAGAAAAAGCCGCTCTCCCCGCACCTGACGAAGTCGCCTGGATGTGAGATGGAGCTAATGTGTCTACACACGTCGCATCCCACACCAGAGATCTGCCAAGTTTCCACGGCCCAACAGTCATTCCGTCGGGTCTCTTGCCATCGCTCCGCACAATCCCAGATGGTTCTAAGATTGCGGGTACACCAGCAGTGACAAGATTTTAAATCAAGATTATTTTTAAGCAGAGTTTTTTTATTTTTTTATTATTATTTTTAGTTATTGCTGTCTGTTATAAGATGTAAATATATATATATATATATATATATATATATATATATATATATATATTTATATATATATATATATATATATCAATTACGCAACTTTAAATCGTTATAGATCCTAAATGGCGACTCTAAATTTATAAATAAGGGAAACCTCAACATGATTTTCAAATACCTATTCGAAGATCCCCACTCAATATAGTTTGTTGAGTTTCATATTTTTTTTTACACTATAGCGTCTGGTTGTTGCCCTAATAAAATTTAATTAATGTCATATCTTCAGAATCATCAAAATCGGCCAACGCGTTTGGTCTCTAGTGTGCTACAAAGGAACAATCATACATACATATATACATACATACATAGGCTGATAAACCCATAACCCTTATTTGCGTCGTAGGGTAAAAATACACAGCATTACATTTAGCAAAAATCTTCAATATTATAGTCGTCTCAGACTTCACAAATCTACTTGTTCCGCATCAGTGGCCACATTTCCTCTCTAAATCGCTGTGCTGATTCTCTGAACCATTGCTAAAACATTTCCAGACATACGGAATATATTTCGGGTAGGTGACATCGTTAAGCAGGGCGCTCCAGTCCAGAGCGATCTTCACGTCAAATCCAAAATGAATAGGTTGGAATTTTTACTTTAGTGTGCCGACAAGGCTAGGCGGCGACTTCAATTAGACGAATGCCATCGTTCTTCTTGTTGAAGGCACATATTCTCACGCCGTATAAAGTACCGCAGTACCTGACAGAATAAGATTACAAAGCTTGGTAATGTCACGTAGCAATATCCTACCAACGTTGCTCGAGAACCCACTTGTTAAATATTTCAAGTGTTGGCGTGTTATACCAGCAGCAGAGCCAATCGTAATTGTAATAATCGAGCCAAGAACTAATCCTTGTCTTGAATTTGTAGAAAGGATAATTTATGTATTGGATAATAAGTTATTGTTATTTATTAAGTAGGTTTATTTTTATTAATAGTAATTTATGTTTTAAAATGTTTTTTTTTAGTTTAATTAATAATTTAGTTAGTTTTTTTTTTTAAAAACCTTTTTCTTACTTCCTTCGAATAAATTAAATAATACAAAATAAAAAATAAAGTTATTGTTTTATTATTTATATTTATTTATTTTTTAGGAATCACGGATTTTACCCGATAAGATTTCACGTGACCTGGGTAAAAAATATGTGTAAGATGCGTTTTAATTGCCAAATTCTTGACTTTATTTATAAAGATTAGGTCTACACTATTATGCGCTTTTACATAGAAATATATATATATAGTATGCTATAAATATATATATATATACACAAATATATATATATATATATACGCTCCTATCCGAACGTACACCAGACTTGTAGAACTGAAGGGCAGCCCGGCAACGTGACGGCAGGAGGATATGTACGAATACAAACGCGTTGCGATCTGCAACACAATCAATATTGGGATCTGCATTTCCATTATACACAAATTGTATATTATTGTTACGCTTAACACAAGCTTCGCACAAAATAACACACAAGGAAAATATAGAACCCGGATTCAAATCTCAGAGTAAATGAACGGCTATTGAAGTTCTGACTTACACTCTATTGTTTGATCCATAAAAACGAACTTTTAGACGGTGTTTCACAATCTATGTAAAGTGCTTTCTATGCAAGTAAACAAAGTTGTTATCTGAAATCTGTTGACTTTAAAACATTACTAACTACATTAACAGGGGTCCGGACGCTCAAACTCAGAAATATTAATAATCCGATTTTAACCAAGAAAAAAACTGCCGCCGTATTATAAGACTAAAAAAGTAAAGTAAAGTATCAACACGACCGTTTCCCTTTCGGGGTGGTCAGAAACCACGCTTATAAATAAGCGGATTCACATTTAGCCAACTTTACTATAGGCCAATCATGACAAGTGGCAAGCTCGTCGATGTCTCCAGGCGTCAAACTCGAGAAATATCACAAATAAATTAAGTATTATTCAAATGTATTTATTTACATTATAAAATATTTTTGTGTCCCGACCAGGAATCGAACCCGGTACCTCCGAGTCTAAATCTACGGACTTAACCGCTAGACCACGGAGGCAGTTATTAGGCTAGACAGTAGATTGACGCAGGGGCTTTGTTGTCTGGTCGGGACACAATAATTAATATTATTTGTGATATCTAAAGTCTGGTATGCTACAGACATCAACGAGGTTGCCACGGGCCTATAGTAAAGTTGACTAAATATGACTCCATTTCTTTAATCGCGTGGTTTCTTTGAAGTCTTTAAATTAATGCTACATTACTTTTTTTTACAAACAATTTATTAATGTAGTTCTTATATATGTTTATCACGGATTTTAAAAATAGTGTTTTTGCGTTATTAGTAAAATCATATCGATCTAGGCGTATCATAACCTCAAACATTTCAAAGGACGACGTAACAACTTAACAGATATTATCCACAGCGCTAGAACTCAACTGCTGTAGACAGGCATTTCACGCGCCAGCTGTCCAGACGGGCCTTTTACGCGCCAGCTGGCTAGACGGGTTGGATAGGGGTGAACAGATAGGTATACCTATTTCAATTGAGAATGCGCTGGCGAGTTTATTTCGCAAGTATGTGGAAGGACAAATTAATTTTCAAATTAATAGAAATGTTGGCGACTAATGTGGACAGCATAGAAGGCTAGCAGATTAACTGAGCGATGGCGGCTCGGTTGTAAGATCGCATTCCTTAAAATCCTAAAGAGACGATTCAAGACACGGCATGTACCAATGAGAAATACTATTTTCTTACAATTGTCATAGATTTACAAAACCACCGTAAGTCGTCGGTCCCGTTCCACTAAAATCCACTTAATAAATTGTCATAAAATATAGACATCAGACCCTCGCCAACCCGTCTGGCCAGCGTGGTGAGTGCAGGCCAAATTCTCCAGATATATGTTCTAGAAGGTCCATCTTCAATAGTGGAGGTCTAGAACTACGATAAATTCAATACCTTTATTTTTATAATATAAAATATATAAATATAATGCCGGCGATGACGAACCGCAATGAAGAACACTTAGGTTATTTTACGTCATTATAAAGTGAACTTGATGAATAATATATGAATTAGGAAGACATCATAACACAGGTCACGTTTAAAGAGCACTATGATTGTATGAAGGTGAAGGTATTTGCAAATTAAGACGGAAATTGTAAGCATTATTTCAACCTATTATAGGCTTTGGAATAAAAATGTTTTTAATAATCTTTAATATCTATTATTTATTTTATTTTCTATATACAATATTGCTCTCTCTTCTTAACCTACGTCTTATTCTACCTCGTTCTCTTCTTCGTGATATTTCCTTTAATAATTATTTGATTTTAAGTATGTCTAATTCCGTATTAGAGCATGTGTTCGTTTCTGTTCTTTACCAAAATCTAGTAATTGTAGTTATTTGTCTTGTACTATCTCGAAGACTATTTTTTCCGTTTATTACCTTGTTCTCTCCTTGGTTTGATCTTTCGTTTAATGATGGTCTTAAAGTGTGTCTCATTCCGTAACATATACTCTTCTGTAATCTACCAAAACGTAGTAAGTATAGTTCTTTGACTTATTCTATCACCAGGACATTTTTCAGTCCAGCTAATATTCTTCTTGATTCCGTAACATATATTTTACGTTTCTGTTCTCTATCAATTACTATACTATTCCCAGGGTTTTTTACAGTGCAACAAATTTTCTCTATCCTCCTCCAGTACTACATTTCAAACGCTTCTTCCTCTCGCCTTTTTTTTTTTTGTATAAGAGTCCACGTCTCACTAACACAAAGCTATGCACCATATAATAGGTATTAAGCATTACATTTCCTTAAATATGGATAATTAATGAAGTATTTTACGTTAAATTTTTCGGTCGAAATTAATATAATAAAAATAAGGTTTTCGATAAGGATCAAACTCTATGAGATAACTTTATTCGTTCTTAGTAATTAATTATGTAAAGGTTTACTACTTTACTATTATAATGGGGTCTAGCCACCATCGAGCTTCCAGCTCTTTTGAAGCCTGCTGGAGTAATCCGAGAAGATGGCATGGATGATGACGTTGGTCCCCTGGATACGGGGACGTGCTCTGGTGTGGGACGCCATATGGGTCGACACCCTCTCCGCGTCGCACCTCAGGGAGACAGTGCAAAAAGCGAGGGCCGCGGCCACAATGGTGGAGTGGGTAGGTAGGTAGGTGCGGACTGATGGTGGTAATTTGCCGAGTCTGCCGGAGCGAGGAAGTATCCACCGTTTGTGGCGATAAACCTAGTAAAGGGTGTCCACACGTTTTGGGATCAGGCTCGAATTGTCCAGTGCCGGCATAGTGTTAGGGACTGATGTCAGTCGTTAGTATCTGATTCCGGTTGCTTACATTCATGGACCTTGCTTACAACTTACCATCACGTGGGCGCAAGGTCACATATCGTGCTATTATATTTTTAAAAAAAACCGGCTTGCGGCTCAAGTATTTATCTATATTAAAAGATTACATATTTATGCCATTTGATGCAGAAGCTCTGGGTTCATAAAGTCCAAGCGCCAACAAGTTTTTAAAAGATGCAACACTACGTTTTGTCATCTCCTCCGGGCTGGCCCTTTCTTTGTCCAAAGAATCAGTATTGCAATTCAGCGGTTAAATGCAGCCAGCGTTCTTGTCACCATTCCACGAGGACGCGGCTTATATTCGTATCCGTAATATATATATATATTATTATTATTATTTTATATACTTATATTTTTTTTCGATGACGACATATACTCGTAACCTATATGTCCATCTCTGAGTTCTAAGGAACATTTCTGACAAATTTAAATGAAAACTGTCCAGTTATAGAACAGTTAAAAACATCCATAAAATAGACATTCATAACTACTTTAGACATTTATAATATTAGTATGGAAAATATAATATTTATAATGTACTTTCACTTAATAATAAAAGTAATATTTATAGTTATGTCTATATTTACAAGACCCATCAAGCAAGCTTGTCGATATTTTACACATACTGCGGCGGTAGTCTATTTTTTAAGCGGAAACGGTAGATTGTCAACATAGTGGATTCTTCGTCAAATTCTAGATCATCACAACTTAATTTAGGTATTACGTAATCATTTTAAAGTGTTTAAAGAAAGATACTTAGGGCACAGACTTAAAAAAGGCCACAAATAAATATAAAAAAATATTCCATGCTACAATGACAGGTTTATTTTCTAAATATAACATTTAAAGGTAATAGTAATTAATTGTTAGTTATGTGTATTTATGCCGTTTGGAGTTGAAACTCTCGGGCCGTGGGGACCAAGTGCACAGGAAATATTCAAGGCGTCAACAACAACAGCTCGTCAACACCTCGGGATACAAGAGGGCTGGGCAATATTTGGGCCAAAGGATCATCATTGCCATTCAACGTGGCAATGTATCCTTTGCACATTGGAAGCGATTTGGAGATTTTATGAGCTGCCGCTAGCTTTTATTATTAAATTTTATAAACTATTCTGTTCTCGTTATTATTATTTATTAAATTTCTTAACCTTATAACGTATCATAAGTAAATGTAGTTTGGCATTTTGTGGTCACTCACCTAATTATAGGGGTAACATTCGCTTATGATTTTTTCACTGTTTGCTTCCACTAATATAATTGGATTTATTGTGTACTGTGTTGGTAATCCTAATAAATAAATAAACTATAAAATCCACTTGAATAAATCACAATAATAATAAGTAATGATAAGTAATTTATTTTACATTTTTTTCTTTAAAGTAGGTATTGCTGTAACTGCAAGATCCACTTGAATAAAATACAATATAAAACAAGTTTGATAAGAAGACATAATGGACCCTTGACCTCGTTCATCCTCTGTCCAAGTACTATTTACTCTTAGACATATATTCAATATGCTGGGCCTTCTAACAAAACGTACACAGGCACAATGATTATCACCTAATATTATTATGGTTTGCGTAATTATGATCATGTCTCCCAATTTTGTATATATTGTATCTATCGGCTTGTTATTCTTTTTCGCAGACATCTGTACGCTTTCACCTTCTTAAATGGTATTCTTAACAACCCCATGGCTCCTTACCTGAGAGATCTAGAGTGTCTGTGTGATTTGCACAGTCAACCACTCCGTTCTTCTGGTAATCAAACTTTCTATCCCTCAACACTCTACCACCAGATATTCAGATTCACTTACTGTTACGGCTGCTCGCCAGTGGAACAAACTTCCACTGGTGATCAGGCTGACACCGACTATCAACATCTTAAAAAAATGATTTTTATTCACTTACTTAAAATGCAAAGAGTCTCCATTACGCTCCATGTATATACGAATATGTATAGTATGATATTTAAGTGTTATGATAGGTTTTATTTGCTAATAAGTAAATTTTTGGCTATTTATTGTTATTGTTAAGTATCTATATTAATATCTAGTTCTAATGATTTATCGTTTATTTTCACCCTCTAACCTCAATTATCACTATTAGCTGGGGCGTTAGTGTCATAACAGTGCATTATGTGATTAAGGGCTTATACTTGCCACAGATGTTCCTTTGGAACCTTAGCTGATTGAGTCCGGTAGCCTCAAAGCCCAGTGTGGGTGGGAGTGGAAGGGAGGAAGTTAGCTCCCGCCGTGCATCACTTTGAGCTGTATATCTGCTGACATATATGTAGGTTCTAGGGCTACTGCGGTATCATTGTGTGGACATGTTTACGCTATTATTATGTAGCACTAACAAACCCACTCAATTAGTTTGCTGTAAGAGAATGACTACAACATTGCACTAAGTTTTGTAACTCTGTGTAATTATCAGTACGAGTATGTCTTTTCACGACTTGCAATTGCACGTAATATGTTACTGTATAAAATGATACCCAGCATTTTTCTGGTCTTCTGGTCATCTTCTGCTGGTCTTTTTTGCACTTTCCATTATCGCACATTAAAAAACCCTAAGACTATGCTCGCACTACGATCAAACGCAAGCTTTTGGAATAGCTGAAAACTCAAAACCGCTTCCCAACATGCTCTGCGGCTGGCGTTTTACTCAGTTTTATAGTACCTACCACCATGGATTTCATGTTGTATGCGCTTGCCCAGCAATACTAAATATTAAACTGACTGCGGTTAACCGCTTTGCATGTTACTGGTACATAGCATTAAATATAACTAGTTACTCATTTCATCAGTCATTGAAAACAATCGCTATAATGCATGCACTTGTATAGAAAGCTATATGTTTCATTTTTGGCGGTTTTAACCCGCTCGCGTATAATCGCTGTCGCTTGCTAAAGGTGTCTTCTAGAATACTCTCCTCTTTCAGTGTATTTATTTATCCTTATTTCCTGGGGCCTATTGCAGAAGATGTTCACCAAATTATACTAAAATATCAGCACTAAAATAGCATTGCAAACTTTATTTAGCAAGAAATATATTGACATATATATGTTTATAATATATATAATATACTACGTGTACACCGATCGTAAATCGTTAAAGTGTATCGAAGTGCCTCTCTACATTCTCGTCCTCGACCAACTTCGCGAGTAAGGTAAAATAGGCTTAATAATAGCTTTGTTTTAGAAGCTATGATGTTGAATAATAAGCTGCATGTGTGATGAAGAAAATGCATTCGTTCGAGATGTCTAGTGATTTCCAGCAGATAGTACCTATAATAATAATAATAGCTACAATCCTTAATACTTGCCGTATAGTCAGAAAGTTTGGAGATAAAGAAGCATGAAGCTCACTTGGTCGAGGCCCGTGAACATCATCAATAATAATAATAATAATAATTTATTGCATAAGTACAACAGAAGGCTATTAACAGCAATGACATTTTTTTGGCTTCTCCATACAAACTGTTTATTGTTTATTTATAAATAGCCAATTATAAGGTGGAGACAAAAAAAAAATGTCACTTTCGACAAATGGTTATTTGGGAAAATTTGTTTGTTTCTATTAATAAAATAAAATATTAGGATATATATTTAAAATATATACATATACATATACAGGTTGACTTTGTATGCTTTTACTTTGGACTAATATTTTATTTTATTAAAAGTAACACACAACTTTCTAAGCAACCATTTGTCGGAACTGAAATATATTTTTTATCTCCCGTATACACATTTAATATACTCGTATATCTATTATGTAGACAAGTATATGGATAGTTAAAGAACCAGATTGAGAAGTCCATGGCCGTCAGAATAATCTCAGTCTGGTCGTAGTTACACCTACTTGCTTAGTTATTTATTACCTTCATTTCTCGTTTATTTAGAATTTAATAATTTGTAATTAATTATTATTTACATAATAATCCTTGAGCGGTGCCGTGCATGATTGCAATTTATGAAACATAATTATCGAGTGATTTTAATTAATTTTACTGGAATTTCGAATTAAATTTAAATAAGGTTTGGAAAATTTCATATCTAGCAAACTGGTTCAGAAATTTAAATTATTTCACCAACTGAAATAATTTCACCAACATATTTTAATGAAAATTCCATGAAACATGATTACTGTAGATACGTAATATTGCATTACAGTTAAAGAGATCGTATACAAACTAAATAGAGCGAACATTCGTTGCCATTTTCATACAAAATGTTTGTTAAATTAGAATGAACTGACAGGAGGCTCTCTTGACGAAGAAGAACGTACTTTACACTTACGTAGCACGCTAAGCTGTTCTGCTCCTCTGCCAACAGATTAATCTATGGTTCACTTTGCTGCTTCTTTTCTTTGCTTGTATTTCACTAGCAGGAGTAGAATCATTCGAAATATTTGTCACAAACACGACAATAACCGATAAGGCAATGGTTGAAGTGACTGCCACTTCACTGTCGAAGGAATCTTATTTTCTATCGTCTACTCTTTATTTTAAATGAGCCTGTGACACCGAAATACCTCAAGGACAAATTTGCTTATCTCTCTGCTTTTCATGATAAATCTGTTCGATCCTCTCACAACTCACTTGTTTCCGTTCCTTCTCATCATTCCGGATTGGTTTCGAATTCTTTTGCGGTTGTTGCTACAAATCTGTGGAACAATCTACCTATTAAAGGCAAACATCCAGATCATCATTTAAAAACCTGATCTACTTACGTTTTCTAAATAGCTCTAAACAAAATTTGTAAGTTGTATATATAGACGAAATAGAGAGAGAAACATTTACCCAAGTCAACGTTCGCTCGATCGTCGACTACCTACTACCTACTTGATTAGGCTCTGTAGAATGGCGATATTTTTAGGATAATTTCTTTGAACCGTAACTTAAGATTTTATTACTTTATTTTTTTTAAACGTAGGTATTTCTTATTTTATTCTACATTATAATATAAAATTAATTGTTCTTTAATAAATTACACGCTGTATATTATCTAAGAATAGCATGTTTAATATTTAGTTGTTCAAATAAGTCCCAAAGATTTGGCTATCAGAAAATTTATACAGATATTTAAGTCTGCCTTTTATACGTTGTGCATTAAAGTTCTGAATTAAATAAACAAATGCACTAGCTGTAATACACAATTCGTTTTGTGACCATTAGCCTAACTTTGATTCCTATACATTGGTATCTTGCCCTGTCTTGTTATATTTTAATATCTCTGATTTCAGTGCAGAACTCCCTCTGGGGCTGGCGTCCATATGACCTAGTTACTGATTTTATTTTACATTTTATCATAAAATAATGTTAAAAACGACATAGAAATTAAATAATGTATTAAAAATAATATCATATTATGATAATAGCATAACAATAACAAAAGGAATCAGATGTCAAAATTATACTAAAAATCATTAGGTAAATATTGTTGTGCATGGCAGAGTAATTGAAATCGTCATAGAAAATGCTTCGTAAAAAAAAAAACAAAATAGTTGTAGGTCCTTTATTTTATATTTTCTATATAGGGCTGATTAGATTACTATTATTATTTCAAATTTACATTTAGATCTACACTCATGCAAATATACATACATATACATACAATATACACACGTACAATAAACTAAAAAACATACACTTATACACAGAGAGAGAAGACAAATTTCTAAGCATTCCATGGATTCACCGTGCGGGTGCCGGGTCCATCGTGTGTGGGTAAGAGATGAGAAGAATGGTGTCTCGGGCTTGCGACCGACAATTGGCTGGTTTAAGAAAAGGAGGCCTCCTTTTTTTTCTATTGCGCGATAATACGCTCACCATCCACCATTCTACTTCTCTCCCTACCCAACCAAATACTGTATGATTCCGTTAATGCCTTCTTGGAAGCTCGTTCCATAAATGTATTGACGGCAGACAATAAATAAAACGTAATTTATAAAGTCAATTCATTGCTTGCCTCTTTTTCCTATTCCTATTATTATTGTTTTGTATTTTTGTCCTGTTTATAATTTTCTTTTATTATTTGTAATTGTAACCTGTTTTACTCCTAATATTACAACTGTTTTAATTGTATACTCGTATATGTACATATTATAAAATCTTCTTGGCCTGTGTTCTACTAATACTAAATGTTAATAAGTATAATAATAAAGACTGTGATTTAAAAAAAAAAAAAAAAAAAAAAAACGTGATCAGGTTTTAAATTTCTCTTCCTTCAATCATAAGGAAACTAGCAACATAACCTCTCTGTTACTACCTTGGCAGAAATGTTGGCTGTCTCTAAAATTTTTACATCTGCCTTCTTGCACGTTTGGCTTATGGTCCTCATAGCCTCTCTCCAAGCGGCGCGAAATTGTATCCTGAACCGAGGATTTTCGCTTATGGCCTATTATTAATTACAGTCAGAACACAGAGTCCTAGACCTTCACTGTTGGAGATAGTCCTTCCAAAACATATATCTGAAGAATTTGGCCTCTACTCACAACGGGTTGGCAATTTATTAACGATTTTACAAGTTGGAATTAGTGGAACCGGGACCGAAGGCTTTACGTACTCTTTGAGAAACAGGAACGGTTGTATTGTAAATCTATTACAAACGTATGTCAGGAAAGTTTATTTCTAATTGGTACATGGCGGGTTTCGACCGCGAACTTTTGGATTAAATAAAGCGTTCTTACAACCGAGCCCCCACTATAAGCACTAATGGCCTAGGGTTACTCAAAGTGGGGTACACCAGTTCATTTTTGGGGGTAAGCAAAACGATATAAATAATTAGCGATACGCGTAATAAAAAATTAAAATCAGAATTTGACGATCAAGCTAACCAAATATAATAATTAAATATCTTTCCAACTCCTTGTTTTTAGGGTATTTATTTTATAATTAAATACCTTGTTTTGTTTTGTCTATAGCCAGTTTTATTTTTGATGAAGAGTACATATTTGTCCTGCAGGGTGAGACGGAGTTAGGGTCGGAACCACCACTAAAGTCGTAGGACTAAAACTGGAACTAAAAGCTGTCTTGTAGTTTTACAGTACTAACATTTTTTTAGGGTTACAAGGATATTAAGTTTTGCCTAAATTAATGGACCAGACTTCTCATATTATTTTTCAGTAAATGTTTTTTTTATTTACAGAAATACGGAAACCTTACTGCATTTGCTGAAAGGAAGTTTAGGCACAGGTATCCTTGCCATGCCTCATGCGTTCGCTCAAGCAGGATACGTTTTGGGGACAATTTGCACAATACTTATCGGACTGCTGTGCACCTACTGCATTCACATGCTTATAGACTCCTGCTACACACTTTGTAAACGTAAAAAGCTACCATCTATGACATATACAGCGGCTATGGAGACTGCTTTATTGGAAGGACCAGAAACGTTTCGGTTTTTAGCGCCCTACTCAATGTGAGTATCTTTATTATTATTATGCATTATAGGTTTAATTTTTAACCTTTTTTAGTTCATTTAAGTTCTAAATTTTGAAACATAAACCAGCGGGGTAAGGCGGATAAATCAGAAATGTAATAAGCTAGGCGGAATGCCCAAGCTTTTTATATTTCTGACAGACGTAATCGATCTTGACAATTCGCTTTTGGATGATTGTGCACTCCGTCTCACCACGCGGAGCTAGCTTTCTTTGTCAATACCACATTGATAGAAACAAAAGTGACAAAACACATTTATTACCTGGTATAGGCCAATGTATGTTTTCGCTAAACGTTTCTGAATAGCTAGCTTTGTAAATATTCTGGTATTGAAGTTTAATTCACCTACAAATATATAACTCACAATTAGTATAACAAGCTTATTATGATAATCAATTTGTTATTAATATGCAAATAACACGAATAGTTTCAATAGGCTCAATATTATTACTTGATACTTAATATTATTAATTATTAATCCAGCCTGAAAATAAACATAAATCATATTCGCAATTAGAGATTTATTATTATTATACGAGGGAATCTTTATCGTTGGTTTTCGTCATATATGGAAAACAGATCTCAGGCAGTTGTCCTCAATGGTTTTACTTCCTCCTGGATGAGTATCCCTTCGGGTGTTCCACAGGGATCAATCCTGGGACCCCTTTTATTTGTTCTCTTCATCTCAGACATCAGGCACTGTTTCAAGTACAGTAACTATACTCTGTTTGCCGATGATATGAAGATATATAGATCAATTAGTTGCGCGTCCGATGTGGGTCTTCTCCAGGAGGATCTAGTTAGGCTCGAGTGTTACTGTGCATACAATAAACTGGAGTTAAATGTTGCTAAGTGTTATTTAATGTCATTTACCCGCAAGTCCAGCGTTGTTGAGGGGCATTATACTCTTAAAAATACCACACTATCTAGAGTTAGCCAAATCAGAGATCTTGGTATAATTCATGACAACAAGCTTCTCTTTGACCAGCACATTGATAATGTTGTTGGTAAGGCCAGTCGAGCCTTGGGATTTATAATGAGAACGTGCAAACCTTTTAAATGTATGAAGACCCTAAAGGTACTGTACTGTGCTTATGCACGGAGTCATCTGGAATATGGTTCACAGATATGGAACCCCTGCTACCAAATATACATCTCAAGGCTCGAGAATATCCAAAAGAGGTTTATCAGACATTTAAAATTTAAATTTAAGCTGTTTGATCGACCATATGATGTCATGTGTCAAAATTTGCATCTACTTCCATTGGAAGTTCGACGCAAAATAGCTGATGTCGCATATTTAATTGACATAGCCAACGGTACAGTCGATAGTTCTGAGTTGCTGGCTGGTATAGGACTGCGAGTCCCAAGACCAAATCTCCGTCGTTCTCCCCTCTTGCTCGTGCCATACGCTGGTACTAAGTATAGGCAGAACAGTTATTTATTGAGAGTCTTTAATGATTTCAATGACCTTGCAGAAGAGCTGGACATTGATTTATTTAGTTCCAGGGCTGCAGACATTAGACGGCAGTTAACGCTTCGGTATGTTGAATCGGTCAATAGCAGGCATCAATTATAGTTATAATTAAATGCTTGTATAATGTTTATTAGTTTAAGTAACTTGTGTCTCACCTACATTGTTATTATTCTTTTGTAGCGATGTTTTCTTCCTTTGCTTGTTAATTTGATTAATTTAATTTTATGTTTATATGTGAAAACCTTTAATAGTTCTTAGGGAATTTACTGTTTAATATCTATATACAATAGTCAACTGTTGGTTTTCCAAAATGAAAAAAAAAAAAAGAAAAAAAAAAAATATAGAATTTATAGATGTACTACACCTATATTTTTATATAAAAATCTAAATATGTTTATTTTTAATGTCATTATAGCTGAAGGATTATTGTATCAAGGATACACTGACAGCTCGGCTAGTTTCCATTACCTATTAAATTTTTCATTAATTAAAGTTATAACTTTGTGGCATTTGGGGTTGAAACAATGGGGGTATATTCCCTTGATATACTTGGGGTGGAAATACGCTCAGATCTCAACCACCGAAACTACATTGAGAGCATCACCAAAACAGCGTCCAAAAAACTAGGGATACTGAACAAGGTAAAACGTTTTTTTCCGCCCTCACTCCGGCTTATGCTTTATAAAGCGCAAATAAAGTCATGCGTGGAATACTGTTCTCACCTCTGGGATGGATCCGCTAAGTACCTTACAGATGCTCTCAATGTCCTACAGAGGCGGGCTATTCGAATAGTGGACGATACTACAGTGTCCAAAACTCTCGAATCGCTGCAGCTTCGCCGAGATGTGGCCTCCCTGAGCGTATTCTACAAGCTATACTACGGTGAATGTTCTGAAGAGCTCCAAAACCTTATCCCTTCTTCTCTATTCCGCAACCGAACCACTCGCACAGGCCAAAATATGCATCCACATACCGTAGCCACTATCCCTACGCGTACATACAAATTTGGAGACTCTTACATCTGTCGCACGCTGAAGATGTGGAATGCTCTCCCAGCCAGTGTATTTCCCCACTCCTATAACCTGGAGTCCTTCAAACGAAGTGTGAAAAAGCATATTTATAGGCCGGCATAGTGGTAGGGACTGATGTCGGTCGTCCGAGGCTGGCGTCAGTTGCTCCCATTCTTGGACCTCGCGTACCGCTTACCATCAGGTGGACGCGGTGTCACATGTCGTGCTCCGTATAAAAAAAAAAAAAAAAAAAAAAAAAAAACAAATCCGAAAAAGAGCTGGGTAAACGAATTTTTCTAGAGTGTGGCGACCCCAAATGCCATAACTACCTAAAACAGAATACTTCCCTTATAATTCAACGAGGAAATGCAGCCAGCGTATACCCGGTACCCCCCCTGGTGGTAAGCCCTTAGTTTATTTTGTAGAATAGTTTTAATTTCATACGTAATTTTAGTTTAGTTTTATTTATAATTAGATTTTTAATCTAATTTATTTTAATAATTTTGTATCTACTTCGAATAAATTTTTATCACTTTAATTTTCATTGTTTATTTAGTGTATAAAATACTATAAAGTTTAAATTAATTTAACCTTAGGGTCAATATCATTGATAGCAATATGCGAAGCTGCGGATGTTGGAGATCAAACAAATTGGATGAGTTTGATTGTGTGCAAGAATAACTTCGTCTCGAAGCAGGAAAGCCAATCATGTGTGAAGACGGATGTTATTATTGTTGTTGTTAGTTCAGATTCAGAAAACGACTCATAAAGACATATATACAGGGTGGAAGCGTGAAGTGATCCCATTCTATATTTTATAAAGTAAACAAGATATACTGTTAAACTTTTAATTGATACTCAAAGTGGGTCACAAACTCAGTAAAACTTTAATAAAATGTTGGATACTTTAGAAAATATCGTGTGAGATCGCTTAACGTTTCCACGCTATAAAAAGCATCATCTATTGCATCTGGAATTGCGCCGTAACATTGTAACATTGCGGATATATTCTAGTTTGTGTTGCGGGTGAGGCTGTCGACTGCCCCGAGCTCTTGGGCAAAATATCCTTGCGCGACTGAGAAGATCCTACCCAACTCAGGCACCAATTATAGACGCAATGCATTTTTCAATAGGGCGGAGAAAATATTCAATAATCTCAGTGTCGATATCGATGGCTTAAATACTAGTGCTGCGATGATAACACGAGCGATGACGATTGAGCACTTTAAGGCATTGCAATAGCATAATTTCATGTTTTTAATTTGCTTGTTTTTTTTTATATTTATTTTGTTGTTATTTTATTGTGGATATACTTAATGTTATATTGACGTTATTCTTTTTATTAGTTTATTCTCATTGTTTTCTTTGCTAGATTTCTATTGTGTGCCTGTCAGTGAACTCTTATTGTTGGCTCTATCGTATTATTTTTTTCTCCAATATCCATTAGGTACCGACGTGCAGTTTTTGGAACGTTAGTACCGACGTGAGGCCTGAGAGGCCGCGTATATCATATAGTATTTTTTGAAGAAAGTGATGATTTAAATATCTCTCTTTGCATTATGATAAAAAAGGGTTTAAGAAAAAACAAGCATATTTATAAAGTAAATTAACTTTATTATTTTTTATATATAAAACAACAATAATTTGGTTTGTTTTTTTTTTAAATTTACGACTATTGTATGTTATAAATAAATAATAACACAAAGATTACCCCTCTCAGAATAACAAAACATAGTATTTCTTAATTACGATTTATATAACTTTTAGACAGAAGATAAAGTAGGTATATAAACCTCCTGAAAAGGAAAACCTCAGTCTACTACTAGTCTAAAACTACACCTTAAATTATAATCGCAGTCAGTTGATATGATATGAATCAATTAATTAAAGAAAGTAAACTACTAGAATGTTTCGTGTATTTTTATAAAAAACAATATTTATATTAAACGTTGAAAAACATTATTTTAATTAACATTTACTTACAAAAATAAACTGAAACGAGGTTCTCTTGTCGAAGAATAACTTTTACACTTCCGTAGCATGTAGGTCGGCATATTGTCTGCGAAACAACAAATTATTTAGTTTTAAAGTGCATGTCGAACACGACCCTAACCGGCAATGCACAGTGCAAATAATATGGACCAATTCATTCTGTACGGATTGCTCCAGCTTATACAATTTGGCGCATGTCTTGTTATATATTTAATGTATCTGCTAAACACTAATAGTATGGAGGAAAAACAACTATGTCAATACTTGTAACAACACTTAACATTCTTTATCACAATCACAAAGTGGCTCTATATAAATAAAAAAATATTCCCTGTAATACTTAGTTGTTACGACTTGACAACACAAAGATAATAATTTCCTAAGTAAACAAATGTCAACAATGTTTCTTGCTGGGAGTACGAGTAATTTTAATGAAAAAATTTAAAATACATTATAGTTTAGAAGCCCGATGCTATAATAAATACTCCATTGCGTCGTTCCCTAAAAAAACAGTGGGTACTATGAACTTTTTGTAAAAAGGTTTATTTCGCCGTTACTCAGACTTCCTATAACATTCTTATAATCTGCTAATTTTAAATTGGCATCTTAATAGGCAAACATAATGGTAGGGACTAATGTCGGTCGTCAGAGGCTGGCGTCAGATGCTTCCATTATTGGACCTCGCATACCGCTTACTTACATACCGCTCGATCTCTGTATAAAAAATCAGAATCAACTATGATGCGTAAGCGTCGTAACTCAATGCTGAGCTGATTCCCTATTTGTCACCACACACTATTAATGTTAAGCCTATTGTTTTGTTTATGTAATAAACAAAATATTTTTCTGTTTGATCTTATTGAGTAAATTAAAATCGAGCATTAGCAATGAAATCTAATACGCTCTCGAGGTCACACACACTAAATCATGTGGCGCCTAAAACATTAATAGCCAAACGGACTTCGTGAAATGAATATTTCTATTAAAACATACTGATAATAATTAACAAATAATTAGTAGGTAATGTAAAATAATGTAGGTAGTTCTTATTACCAATTTTCGAAAAGATGAATAAATTAGGCGATTGATTGGCTAAAATAACAAAGTGTCAAGTTACTATTCACAAAGCGTATAATGTATTATTTATTTCTTTATATTTAAAGTTGCCACAAATAACTCATCCTTCTAGATCTCTGTTGTTGGAGATGGGCCTATTTAAAAATTTCTGGAGAATTTTGCCTATACTCGCCAAACATTTTTAATGGCAATTAAATAACGATAGCACAATTAGTGGAACCGGGACCGACGGCTTAACGTGTTCTCTGAGGAAACAGTGGTGCTGTAAATCTATGTAAAAATATGTAAGAAAGTTTTTAAAAAATCCGGATTTCGACCCAAGGAAAGCGTTCTTACAACCGAGCCACCACCGTCTCTACAAAAATCTTAAATATCTAATGGGACTAAAAGCAAAACAAATTCAAACAAAACAGAATACATGCAATACTATAAACAAATAATAATAATAAATTAATAAACAAATGATTAAAGAATGAAATAAGTAATTAAATATAAAAATCAAATAAATGTAAATCCTGTACACTATTATAATTGTGATATGTCATGCTAAAATTAAATATTAAGTTAATTATTTTAAAACTAGGGGTAAAACTTTTAGCATGTTATCTTGCAGAGATCACATCTTTTTGCAAAAGCATATTTTTTGTTATCAGATGATATAAATATTGATAATTTAATTATTTAAGCAGTGGTCTCTTAGACTATAGCTTAGACAAGGTTGGCAAAGTAGCATAGTTATGTATACGACGAGAATTTTAAAGGAAAATGCAAAATTTAAATTTAAATTCATATCGCAAGTCGGTCAGCATCTCCGGGAAAATTTCCTTAAGAAAAATATCTTAAGTACTAAAGATTTCTGTTTATACACAAAACCCATATAAAAAAAAAATGTTTAGTTTTAACAACTCTAGGACCCGTATTATTAAATCGATCGCAAGATCCAATATTCGCTCCAAATTTACATCAGACCCTCGCCAACCCGTCCAGCTAGTGCAGCGTGGGGAGTGTAGGCCAAATTCTCCAAAACTTTGTGGAAGGTCCATCTCCAACAGTCGACGTATGGAACTCTGTTTTCTAGGATCTGTGATGATAATGTCTGCTCTTTCTTACTTACGTAATTTGACATTCATTAAAAAGAGACAAGTAATACTTAAGTAAATATCGGATGTTGAGATAGATTTATTATTACACACCTAAATTAAATATCACGATTTAACACACGTATTCCTAATAAGTACGGGGCGTTATACTTAGATTTACACGCAGAGGTACCGGGTACGATTCCTGTCTGGAACACAATAATTTATTAATGATATTTCTCGAGTATGGTACGCTAGAGACCCCGACGGCCTTGCGACTTCTTATGATGGGTATATAGTAACATTGGCAAAATGTATGTAAAACGCTTCAATCAGAAACCACCCATTAAGGCATACGGTTGTCATGATGCTTTACTTTCATTTCATTTTATTTATAAGGGTCGCAAACAGAACCAGCAACAATACTCGTACATATATGGATTTTCACTTATAACTAAGACAGAAACTAGATGCGGCAACAATTACAGACAACCCCACATACTATTACAGTATCCATTAATTGGGCCTTTAAATAACCAAAATAAAATACACATTACAATAACAATAACAAATGAGTAAACCTACGTTAAAACTATAATGTACTACATGTCGTGCTAGTATAATAAATAAAAAAACATAATACAACATGATGCAACCACGAACAAGGAATACAACACCAAGGATCAAACTTGGTCAAACAGCAGTTTAGTTTACAGTCGCAGCAGGACAATACATTGCGCTTAAAACATTCAAAAAGTCAGCAAATATGCCTAAACTGTCATTTTGATTATTTCGTAAAAATATAATATTTTTTTTTTCATTTTATTTCCCTACAAGTTTGTAAACACTTGTAAGATGTGTTGATTGATAATAACATTCGAAGTAATATTGCATTAATGAAGCTCTGAGGAATGAGCTGGAGAAATAAACTGTGGAGGAGTGTGAATATGAACCTATATCACGTCGCATAACAGCTCCTAGAACTAGTCCTAGGCACTTTCGTCGCCGTAAATCCGACACCGAACATGCTGCCGACACAGCTTAAAAGTTCTCTGTCGAGAATTATCAGTTGCCTGCCATCGCTTCTCAGTCGCTTTTAGTCGAGTGTGGCGCATAGTATTAAAATATATATAATGCGACGTTGCGAATTTGACGCTGACGGAATATCCGAGCTTGGAGGACGAAACAAAAGCCAAAAATAAGAGTTCAGGTCACTGATTGCCGAATACCACGTAGTGCGCCCGTAGACGATAAATTTGCAATAAAATTTATTAGCGTTGCACCGTGTATATTTCGCGACTACCTTTCCGCATAATGTGGCGTTGGCTCCTAGACCTTCAATGCTAGAGATACTTTCCATTACTACCGAAATAATAATTTGGACGATCTAATAGAAACATATACCTACCTTACTAAAAAACGATTTAATATTCATAATAAATAAATATTATTCAAAGGATTTTTATAGAATTTCATTTTACTCATAGAATAAACTATCCAATGGATGCTTTCAATTTTCTTCTTTGCCACCGCACTGAAAGAAAAATAAAATATTAAATAACTTGGAACTTTATTGCATACTTCGTTGAAAGCCGAACGGAAAATTCTGAAACCTTTTATGCGACATTTTGTTTCAAAGTAAGGCTTGGGACACAGCGAATAAGTGCACGTATAAATTGATATACCTTATTTTATAAAGATTCCGTAGATTACAAATCGATGGAACACACTTATACATACTTATCTGATGTGCCCATGTCTATCTTAATAACAAATGCCATTAAAGATGTTTAGAAATGTTTAACTTTAACTTGGTCTAAAGTAGTTTGTATCTAAATGTATTCAGACACTTTTGTGTTTTCCAAAAGAGAGTCGGTACCTAATAATTACCCCAGCATCCGTATTCCATTGCTCAACCGTCAGTGTGTAAAAATAGTGAAGTGTTATTTATTGTTACTTTTAGCCGTTTTTTGTCTATTATAGCCGAATCTTCAAAATAACGTTTTCACAATTTTCTACCATTAAGTAACAGAATAGGGCTGTTGGTATAGCAAATCGTTTATAAACGGACTAGGTTTTTGTAATAATTTTATTTAAAAAAAAATGTTTGATTTTAATACCTATTTATGTCTTCTTGTTTTTATTGCTTTTTATTTTTATAAGAACACTAGTGCAATAAGTTTTGTCACGTGATAAATTAATAATTTTGGAAAAAAAAAATGCAATTTTAGTCAGCATACACTAAAGTAAACTGTGAATACTATTGTATTATTTTAAATATAAATTAAAAGTTACCTAAAAAATAAAATACCTATTCTGTATTTTATATCAATAAAATTATTTCTTTTTTTTAGGCACGTCGTGAATGCATTTCTGCTGACCTACCAAATCGGTACCTGCTGCGTGTACGTCGTGTTTGTGTCAGAAAATATTCATTTCGTTCTAGAAAAGCAATTTCATATTGAAATCACCGTTTTCCAAGTGATGATTGCCATACTGATTCCGTTAATACTGATCAACTGTATAAGGGATTTAAAGTATTTGGCTCCGTTTACGGCACTAGCTAATGTTCTTACAATAATAAGCTTTGCAATTATTCTTTACTACATCTTCCGCGAGCAGCCAACCCTAGTAGGAAAAGACCCAGTCGGTCATTACAGAGATTTTCCACTCTTCTTCGGAACGGTACTTTTTGCTCTTGAAGCTATTGGAGTGGTGAGTAGCTTTTATAAATATTTTTTCATTTGTAGCGTAGCTAGTATAAGTCTATGTGCAGATTAAAGTTTTCTTTGCAACGTATCATTCATTGCTTTTTTTAGGAGCTGATTTAAATTTAGAAAACTTTATTAGGCAAATAATGACAATGCAAGCTCGTCGATGTCTCTAGCGTACTAGACTTGAGAAATGCCACAAAAAACATATATTGTAGACCAGGAATAGATTCCGGTATCTCCGATCATAACCCCCACTGGACACTGACAGTGGGTCTCGTCCACAAATTTAAGGTCGCTCAGCGGGCTATGGAGAGAGCTTTGCTTGGTATTTCTCTGATAGATAAAGTCAGAAACGAGGAAATCCGTCGGAGAACCAAAGTTACCAATATAGCCTTCAAAATCAGTAAGCTGAAGTGGCAATGGGCTGGATATGTCTGTCGTAGAACCAATGAACGATGGAGTAGACGAGTTCTAGAGTGGAGACCACGTACGGGAAGACGCAGAGTGGGTCGATCCCCCGCCAGATGGACGGATGACCTAAGGAAGGTCGCTGGTGGGGGTTGGATGAGAGTGGCAGGAGATCATGTGAAGTGGCGAGCCTTGGGGGAGGCCTATATCCAGCAATGGAGAGACACAGGCTGATGATGAACCCCCACTGCTGAAGACCTTTTAGAACTGTTAGCTTTCTCTCGCCATCTCGCCAATTGCGAGGTATGGGCAAGGAGAGGACAGCAGTGCTCATTCGTAGGTTCAAGATAATATTTAAAAAAACGTTTTATTAGTTTAGCACTTACTGGTTTTCCTTCGCCTGCCCCCCCTAAACAGACACCTGGTTACGCCTTGCTGGCCACCCCTTACCAGACTCCTGTCGAAGTTGGGTAATTAAGTCTGTAATACTCGTCCGCTTCGTGTTTGCGTTTACCTCAGTGATATTAGTAGGATCTTCAAAAAAACTATAAATTTAAATATATATACATTTTAATAATTTATTTTTCATACAATTTAGTACATTACAGAAGGGGATTATTGCAAAATAACCTATAACTAATATATACACACTAAATCACCTATACACATAGTGTGGCCCAATCTTGGTCTTGGTATTGCAGTCTTGATCTTCAAAACTTCTCTGTATACATTTTTGATAAATGTATGGTTACCATAAAAGTATACTTTGACCATTCTAAAATTCTAGTAAATCAATTGATCTGCGATTTTCATAATATTCCGAGATACTCGTACTCTTATATTTTATTGAATATTTTTTATTATTATTTCATTTATGTATTTATCAAGGTATCATTTATACAATTAATAAGGCAATCACAATATTTACGAAGTACTTAACTAAAACAAAAGCAAGCAATCTCGAGCTTTATGTGAAATCTGTCAAAATATTCACAGGTTTTTATTTGAATTGTTATATTTTATAAATTCTTAAATCTATTTCGGCTAAGCATACTCATAGCGGTCTAATTCACTATAGAAAGTGAATATAAATACGATTTTAGCGCTAAAACCATTGGTCACAACAAATTGACAAATGACTTTCGAAGCCGACACCGCTCCAAGCCTCAAGACGTTCGGATAGCGATATGAGTAAAGTGAGCGTTATATGAGAAATGTATGAAATATCTATTTAAAAAAATGGACGAAATGAAAATATGCGTCGTGAACAAAATAAACAGCTCCTTGAACGGGTCTTAAGCCAGCGCGAGCGGTAGAAAGCAGGCGGATGCATCTGGGGCGGCTAGGGGGTTAACGCAAACACGAATCGATCGACTAGTAACTTAGACTTTATTAAATTTAAGACATCAACGAGTTGCCACATTTTTAAACTCGATTCTTAACGAGTAAAGACGTGATTACAGCCGTGATGATGCTTTATTTATTTATTTAAAACTTTTTGCACTATGTACAAAGGCAGACCTAATGCCGCTAGACATTCTTACTCGGTCAACCTTAGGGACATTACGAACATTGTATGTGGAAGGTTCGCGCAAATTATAGAACACAATATAAGGGAGAAATTAAAATACTACTAAAACTAAACTACTTACTAGTAAATGATATTAATATACTAAACACTAATATACTTATAATACTTAATATATACATAAATACAATATATACATACTTACAGTTGTTGGGATCTATTTAAGAAGTGTGTGAAAACCATCCTTTTAAACAATGTTCTATTTGGTGCCTATCGGATATCTAAGGGTAGGTTGTTCCACAGATTTGCGGCAACAACTGCAAAGGAGTCGGACATAAAACTAGTGTGATGAGAGGGAATAGCAAGGGTAGAGTTATGATCGCATAACTTTAATAAATTGATTAAATAAAACCTCATCTATTCACATATATTTCATTCATTAATTACAGCCCCTAGAACACAGCGTCCTAGACCTCCACTGTTGGAGATGGGCCTTCCAGAACATATATCTGGAGATTTTGGCCTACACTCGCCACGCTGGCTAGAGAAAGACCTGATGTCAATTTTTAATGACAATATATTAACGATTCCACAAGTTTGGTTAGTGGAATCGGGACTAACGGCTTAACGTGTTTTCTGAGGCACAGGAACTGTGGTGTTCTAAATCTGTGACAATTGTACGTAAAAAAGTGTTTTTTTTTTAAATAAATAAATAAATATTTCTAGACAGGTCACACAGCGCCATCTAATTTCCGTGGTAAGCTACGAGGCTTGTGTTACGGAAACTAGATGGTTGATAAACTACATATTATACTTTTTTTTTGTAAATATATACATATTATACATATAAACACCCAGACCGAGACAAATTATACAATGTACAACTTGCCCCCGGTGGGAATCGAACCCACAACCTCCCTAGTTCACGGCAACGTTTGTTACCAAACGGACCACGGAGGCGGTCAATTTCCTAAGTAGATACTTTACTTTTAGTCATTCATTCGCTATGATACCGTTATTATTATTTAATATATTTTGTCAAAACAAAGTGAACAAAAAAAGGAAAGTAGAAAATAGGTAGTATGTAAACCTACGCTGCTCTTTGGTTGCCTTTTTTCCGATACACGATTCAGGTGCATCGTTTGCAATGTAATGGATTAAAAGCTTTTTTGAAATACGAGTATACGACCAAAGCTAAAAGGTCCATAAATTTTATGTACTTTGAATTTATATTGACGTTGTACTACGATACGATTGGTAATTATTTATAATGAAGGGAAATATCAAGAGGAAATTATCCACCAAACGTTAGGCAGTGTGGTGGGTTATGACTGACCCTTCATGTTATTAAGGAGAAATCCACGCTAAACATTGGGACCATCATCATAGCCAACACAGGGTTCTAGACCTAGGGGTTCTAGATTAAAGATGGATGTTCCAGAACTTGTATTCTATTATCATATGTACAAGTAAGAAGATAATAGTTATAAACATAAGACAAGCAACTTTCTATCTATCTATGTTTAAAAAACTCGTAAATCTACACTACCTGAAAAGCTCCTCACAATATTAGTAAGTGTATATATGTATAGTATTATGTTTGTATTAGTATTTAGTATATTGATAGTATAGTATATATAATATGTAAGTGTATAATTAAGCTGTTAATTTTTCTTCCTAATTTTGTAAAATTTCTTTCATTGCACCTATAATAGTTCAAATTTGTCCCCAAGGTTTGGCTGTCAGAAAATGTCTACGGGCATTAAGTCCGCCTTTGTACTTCGTGCAATAAAGTTTTAAATAACTAAATAAATAATATTTTTTTGCAGATCTTGCCACTGGAAAATGAAATGAAAACTCCTAAGAACTTTGTAGGCAAGTTTGGAGTTCTGAACCAAGGCATGATCACCATCATTATCCTGTATGTGGGTATGGGGCTGTTTGGATACATGAGATATGGAGCAGAGTCTGCGGGAAGCATCACACTCAATCTACCGTCTGGAACTGAAGTGTAAGTATGCCTTTTAAAGACATATCGCTTCTGTTACATGCAGCATCTTGTTCGTGTTGTTTATACAGTTCTACTGCGAGGCTTAGCCTCAACAAGACAATTTAAAAACCTATTATAATTATTCGCTTACTTTATAAACTGATCATAAAACGCGATCTACAAGTACTCTTATATCGTTTGCGAGTTGATCCAGGTCACCATACGAGTCACCATAAAATATTATAAACAAACTGCAATCTAACTTAACAAATACGTAACACGGTCTAGAATTCCTAAACCGGTCCCCATACTTTGTAGGAAGCACTATAAATATTAAACACTAAACTAAAATAATATACCTTCCAATATTGTGTACCCTGTGGTGTAATAGTGTCATAGAATAAAGAAAGAGAGACTAGTAAAATATTCGTTAAGATAAAGTTGTTTATTATTTAAATAATAAAAAATATAAACTGAAGCTCTACATAGAAGTAAATAATAATAAATCGCTATAGAGATAAGTAGTTTTCTTTTCGATTTATCGTGTTGTTTGTTTTTAGTGAGATCATTAATAATTGTTACATACTCAACACACAAATCACAAGAGCGCGGAGAATGCACAAAAGTCAAAAATGATCATTAGTCATCAAATGACAACATATGTGCATACTCGTATATTCTCGTGATCATAAATAAAAACGACATTTTAGTCCTTGTATTTCTATAGATCTACAGATTACATCATCAGATCATTATATATACATATTTATTATTGTTTTATTCAACTTTTTTTATCATATCAGTTGATATTTTAAAAAAGTTATTCACCTAAATTTGATGAATTCTTATTTATTTATTGCTGTTGTGTGATTCTGTGTTCGTTTTATTTTGTAAATCAGATACAACTAAGTTTTCCTTACAGATTCCTTTCTCAGACAGATTAATTATTAACAAGTCACTGGAAATCTAATGGTCTTCACTAACTAACTAACATAAGGCAAACAGCTTATACACTTTGGACCACTTCGCTGCGTAGTCTTCCACTTGCCGGAGTAGAATCAATAAAAATAATTTCAATAATAACGTATCACAATAGTCTGCAGGTTACGTGAATAAAGATTGACTTTGACTAATTATATATATCGTTGAAGTGTAACTGACTATAAAGTGACGTCACTACTAGTGATGCGCAAAAATCCTACAGGATATGTAGGTAGGGAGGCATTTTAATTTTTTTTTTTTTTTTTTTATACTAGCACGACATGTGACCCTGCGCCCACCTGATGGTAAGTGGCGCGCAGGGTCCATGAATGTTAGCAACTGGAATCAGACCCTTATATCCGACATCAGTCCCTAACACTATGCCGGCTTGACTAGATGCCTTTTCACACTTCGCTTGAAGGACTCCAGGTTATAGGAAAGTGGAAACACAGAGGCTGGAAGAGCATTCCACATCTTTATTGTGCGACAGATGTATGAGTCACCAAATTTATAGGTACGCGAAGGGATAGTGACTACGGTATGTGGGTGCATATTCTGACCTGTGCGTGTGGTTCGGTTGCGGAATGGGGAGGAAGGAATTAGGTTATAGAGCTCTTCAGAGCACTCACCATAGTATAGCCGGTAGAAGACGCTCAGAGAAGCTACATCTCGGCGAAGCTGCAGGGATTCGAGAGTTCCAGATATAGTGGCATCGTCCACAATTCGAACAGCTCGCCTTTGTAGGACATTGAGAGCATCTGTGAGGTACTTGGCTGAACCATCCCAAAGGTGTGAACAGTATTCCACGCATGATCTGATCTGTGCTTTGTACAGCAACAGTCTGATTGATGGCGGGAAAAACCGCTTCACCTTGTTCAGTATTCCGAGCTTTTTTGACGCTGTTTTGGTGATGCTCTCAATGTAGTTCCGGTGGTTAAGGTCTGAGCGTATTTCCACCCCGAGGATGCTGAAGCTGGGCTGTAGATCCAGCGTGGTGCCCTGAAGAGTGGGGGGAGGAGAGAAGGGGGACTTCTTGGCCGTCAGCGCGCATGCCTGGGTCTTGTTGGCATTGAACTGGACAAGATTTTGGACACCCCACAAATATATTTTGTGAAGGGTGTCGTCCAGTTCTGCCGTCATAATACGCCGTGATTCCTCTAGTTGGCTACCTCCCAAAGCTCGGGGACTTAGATACCTCCCGTGGGCCGTGCTGTCGTCTGCATAACAATGAATGTTGCCCAGAGACAACATATCATTGATATGCAGAAGAAAGAGTGTTGGTGATAACACAGAGCCCTGCGGTACGCCAGCGTTCACTGACATGAGATCAGACGCATTCCCGTCCACAAGGACACGAATGCTGCGCTCATGCAGGAAGCCAGCTATCCAGTCCACCAGCCGTGGGGGCAGACCATATGCCGGCAACTTGGAAAGCAAAGCCTTGTGCCAAACCCTATCGAAGGCAATATATAATAAATAATAAAACATATCGAAACTAGTAATAACAAATAAATACGAGACGTCTTAGAAATAAAAAGCAATAGTATTGTAACTACTGTTAAATATAGCAAATAATATAATATACTATCTGACCCGGCAAACTTCGTATCGCCTAACATCAATGAATGCCGTGTTACTTATTAGCTCAACTAAATTTATGATTCTATAGAAGTACAGTGAATATAAAATATTGTATTTTAAAAAAAGTAAAAAAATCAACTATATGACGACTGAGTACTATATATATAATAAGAGTGCTAGAAAGTTTTAGGCTCCCGCTTGGTACTCTTAGTCGGTATGCCCCACAAATCAGCGCTGATCCGCGCCACCTATCGGACAACATATGTCAGAAACGTTTGCCGATGTTCACACAACATATTCCCAAAGTTTCATCCCCTATCTTACTACAGACATCACTTAAGAAGGAAAAAAAAACACCAATAAAAAATCCTTTAGTTCTTTAAAATCGCGTGTTTGTACCGACATTGGTTAAACAATTTTATTTAATATCTTTTCTCTTGTTATACATTCTGTGATTAGTGCATACTGCAAAATCATGTAAAATTTATAGTATTTAAACATGAAATTGCTTTCACATTCAATGCTATTAGTGACCGGAGCCGTTCAACTCAATTTGTATTCCCCCGTGTGGAAGGGTGGCAACTGACACCTCCCAACCCTGCGCATTTTCCGTTAACTATATTTAAAATTATGCTTGATTTTCACCGATGCTTTATACCAACGTATGTGTGCGAAAATAACGAGCAGACATTTTAATTAACGAGAGAGTATTGTGTTGCTTTTGCATTGTGGTTTACAATTAATGCATTAATTTATGTAGCACTTGTATTTTGAAGGACTTCGTTGTTGTGATTACTGAATATTTTTTCACTGTGATTTTATTGATTGTCTTATTACGATGAGGGAACTACCAGTATGTTGAAATTATAATTTGATTACCTTTTTAGGACTGATCAAATTGTTGTTAATCCATGAGAATAATTGGTTTATTTTTTTCCAATAAGATGTAAGGTACAGATAAACAGGGAAAAAGATTTCTTGACTTCATTTTACATTGCTTATGATCTATTTAATTGTTAAAATAGACCAAAACTATCGCATCAGCAAAGAACTACTGAATGTTATACAAGTCAATATATTATGTATGTGATAATATATCTTTTATTCGAAATTAATTATAGTACATTTAATATAAATTAAAAGCTACCTAAATAATAAAATTAAAAATAAACTAAACTATAAATAAAAAATGTCCTCTAGAGACGTCCCATCCGAGATAGTCCCAAGGAGCCTGGCAACATTTCCCCTCTGTATAGCGAGGCTAATACGTTGGCAGAAATAATTGCCAGCCTTCCTGTCTCCAGACCTTTCTGTCAGCCGCTTTGACAACTCCTTGGCCAAGCGCCTCGCTGACGGTCCCCATGGGCCCATCGTCTCGACCCCAAACGGCGCAAATTCGTAACCGATACCAAGGTTAGCGCAATTTGAGGTTCTCCGCAGAAAAAGCCGCACTTCCCGCGCCTGACGAGGTCGCCTGTATGTGAGATGGAGCTAATGTATCTACACACGTCGCATCCCACACCAGAGACCTGCCAAGTTTCCACGGCCCAACAGTCATTCCGTCGGGTCTCTTGCCATCGCTCCGCACAATCCCAGATGGTTCTAATATTGCGGGTACTCCAGCAGTGACAAGAGCCCTTCGGATGATGTCGTTGAGAGCCGCGTGACGAGGAATGCGGCCAGCACTTCTAGCACAAGAAAGCCCGTGGTGTCCGAGATGATCGACTGGTTCTCCGCATCGACACTGGTGCGGGTGGACAGTCCGGGCTCCGAGACGAAGGCACACCGCCATGGTCAGTGTATTTCGATCAAGGAGTGTGCCAACCGATGCTGAGGGAAAAGCCTGTAACCAAAGACCTGACTCTCTAGTGGAAACGGCCATGAGGCGAGCCCGCTCTTTCATATTACTGGCAGATAAAATATCTTTCTGTAAAAGTTTGCAGAGCGGCTCGTCCCATAGTCGTTGGATTTTTGGTGAATTTGGAACCGAAACATTTGGACATGCTACTGACCAGGCATCTCTGGCATCTGACAAGTACGACGGCTCAACGGAACCCAAAGATGGGTTAGTGATTCTCCCGTAGAGCTCGACAGTACTATGTACAGACGACAGAAAAGCTGGCAGTGCTACACTAGAAATTTTGCGGGTGCCTAGGCCTCCGAACCGAATTGGTAGTGAGGCCTGGGCCCAAATACGGTCATTCATGGGGCAATTTAGAATTTCGGTTAGTGAATTTTGCAATTGATTGTCTAATAAAAAAAGTTCTTCTGAAAATTTCCAAAGTTGAGAACAACGGAGTACATATGTAAATTTGG
Organism: Tinea semifulvella; assembly: GCA_910589645.1. NCBI lineage: Eukaryota > Metazoa > Arthropoda > Insecta > Lepidoptera > Tineidae > Tinea > Tinea semifulvella. The sequence goes on from OU342584.1 coordinate 23,547,552, forward strand.
GGGCGAACAAACAAAATCGTATGATAAAAAGTGCCATGTGGGGTTGAATTTGGAAAAAGCGTTCTGAAGTTGAGTTAAATTTAGTTAATTGTTCCTGAACATAAATTTGGATGGATTCATCTAAGATTGGTGATCCTAGGAGCCGAAGGGTTTCATTATTTAAAATTTTGATATTGGGCGCTAGACTATTAAATTTGGAAATAATTTCAATTTGTTTGCCATGAGTTAATAAATTTGATAAATAAAGTTCACATTTTGAAAAATTTAATTCTAAACCTATGGTGCCAAAATCGTATATAAGTTTTTGAAGGTCACTGAGAACTGTGTCCGCATTTCCTCCGATCGTGCCATCATCGAGATACCATATATTAAATTTTGAATTTAGTCAATATATTTAATCTTATATATACTTAAGTATCATTACGACTGTTTCCCTTTCGAGGTGGTCAGACACCACGCTTATAAATAAGCGTATTCACATTTAGCCAACTTTACTATAGGCCAATCATGACAAGCGAGTGAAACTCGAAATATCACAAATAAATTGAATATTAATTAAATGTATTTATTTAAATTATGAATATTTTTGTATCCCCACCAGGAATCGAACCCGGTACCTCCGAGTCTAAATCCACGGACCGAACCGCTAGACCGCGGAGGCAGTTCTTATATATAAACTAAATTAAAAAGTTTAGATAATTCATATTTATTTTTATTTGCGTTTATTTACAGGTTGGCAAGCGTAGTGCAATGTCTTCTGGCCTTAGCCATATACATTACTCACGGCTTAGCATGCTTTGTTGCTATCAACATTCTCTGGAAGGAGTACATCGGCATTAAACTCTTCTCCAGCAAGTTCAGGATCCATTGGGAGTACGTCTTAAGAACTGTTATAGTTTTGATTACCTGTAAGTTTTATAATTTTAAAGAATGTAAATGTAGTGTTAATTTAGTATCTGCATAATCATTACCCATCCCCTTTTTCGTTGACGGGTGTACACTTTTGGGAAATGCTATAAATATAGTAATAGCTATGCTCCACCGCCGCCAGACAATCCATTAGCTGTCAGTAGCGACTACCTATAGCGACTAGCATCGAACGAACATGTAATTCAATTATTTGTCAAGCCCATTAGCAGCGGACTGGCACAATAAAGTGCACAATATTGTCTGTTTTGGCGACCAGCGACGATGTTAACATTCACTATTAAATAACTTATTTTTTTATATTTTTAGTTGGAATAGCGGCTGCTGTACCAGAGCTTGATCTCTTTATTTCACTATTCGGAGCGCTATGTCTCTCAGCATTGGGATTGGCTTTTCCCGCCATTATACAATCGTGCACATACTGGACCATTCAAAGTCGACGGGAGCGCATCACTATGCTGTCAAAGAACGCAATAGTTGTGGTTATCGGTCTATTTGGCCTCGTTGTTGGTACCTACACCTCACTCGATGGCATTATCAAGAAATTTTCAGGAGGAGGAGGTGGTCATGCCAACTCAACTATTATAGAAGAAATCTCCAATGCCACAGAAACTTTTTCTCCAGTTAGTCTTTAGTGACTACGTCATAATTCAATACTGTACGCCTGTCTAATGTTGTATAGCAGCTGTCGGATCGGTTAAAAATCGGCAGCTCGAGTTTGTTTTAAGCTTGTCTACGCAATATTTCCGCCTTAAGATTACCTATTCGCTAAATAAATGTCGAATAGTTGTATATTCTAAATTTGAATATGCAAGAGACGAGATGAGGCTGTGACAAATAGACTTAGGTTAGATTCGACCAAACTATAATATAAGTTTAATCCTGAGAGTAGATTAATTACAAAATCCTCTGGGGAAATGATCCTAGACAAAATTCCTATGACTATAAAGTTACTTGACAATATTGTTCTAGAATTTGTTATTTAGACAGTATTGTTCTAGAATTTGTTATTCTGATGTTTGGTCGAATCTGACCTTAAAGACAAAGGCGTTTTTGTGCCACGAGGTTTTGTGGATTTCGAGTGCATCAAATAAAGTTAGTATTTTTGTGTTGTCGCTGTATGAGTGTATCTTTGTGCCATCAATCACATTAATACGCAGTATTAAAATAATTGTTGAATCGAATTACCTGCACAATTGCCATTTATATACTGTTATAAATTACTATTTGTACGTAAATACTGCCGCGGTCTATAATGACTACTTTGCTGGTCGCGCTGATGATGGCCGACATCGCAGTGTAGCGCAGCTCCAGGCCGACACAGCGCTGTCAGCGTGCAGCACTTGATGGACGAGCTGAGATAAAGACCAAGACCGTAGGTCGAGACCTTTACAGCGAGGACAGCAAGGACTGCAATGATGGTCAAGCTGGAAGGCCTAGAGCGTAGCTAGGCTAGCTCGAGGCAATCATAGCGTGACCAGCGAAGCAGTCATAGTGGGCCAATGCTTGTATAGTGCTTTACTCAAAAATGCAAATACATAATCTAAATAAAACCAGCAAGTAATTTAAATAATAGTACATTAAAACGTTGAAACGTCAAAATAGCGGCCGGCAATATTTTGCCGGCCTGTTAGAGCGACCAGCAAAACTTTGCCGGCCGCTCCTTGAAACAGAACGGCAAGGTCGATTTTGCTCTAACAAGGTTGTCAAAATAATGACCACATTACATGCATTTTTGAGTAAAAGTTATTTTTATCGAGGTGTCTCGTATTTTTTACAAATAATGTGTGATTTTGTAAAAATGTAATCATTATGCATTAATATGAGTATCATTTGTTGCCTAGCTTGACAATTTATTAAAATCAGCTCCATAGGAATTAGATAAGATATTTATACAATTAAATAATCTATTTAACTGTAGTTAATGTAAAATTTCGATTTGTAACGATTTAACGATAAGAACTGTCTCCGTGGTCTAGCGGTTAAGTCCGTGGACTCGGAGGTACCGGGTTCGATTCCTGGTCAGAAGACAATAATTTATTTAACTTATTTGTGATATTTCTCAAGTTTGTTACGCTAGAGACATTGACGAGTTTGCCACTTGTCTTGAAAGGCTTATAGTAAAGTTGGCTAAAAGTGAAATCTCTCCTTACAAAATCGTGGTTTCAGGCTACTTTACAGGATATGGATTGTTACTTTTACTACTATAACTATAAGAACCTATCTGTCCGTATATATGAGTACTAACAAATTCAATAGGTAGGTAGTATATATTCTGGATACTATTAACAATGCACTTTTAAAATGTTAAGGCTTTACTACTGAGCTGTGAGCGGGGCAAATTTGCGCATAGGTACAGTCATGGAGGAAAGTTTAGTTATTTGTTTATATTAATTTAATAGTAGATACTTTAATGTATTATTACTTTTATTTAAATCACATAACTTTGCGGTCTATTTTATGAATTGATTTTATTACGATATTGTTTTCATGTCAGCTCCCTTTTAATTTTAGTGTCAATAAATTAATTATTGTACTAAATTGGTGACATTCTCGTATAAACTTTATTATTTAGTTTCAAATGGTAATACAGAAGCTAATTAAGAGAGAACGATAAATACAAACTTTTCAAATAAAATACGATTGAAAACCATTATGCAGTACATCTATAGGTACTAGTATAAATAAGAATGGCCACAAAGTTGACAGTTTTTTAAAAATAAAACTATATTTCTATGTGTTATTATTCTAAGTTAATGGCTGTTTTAATTAATTCAGACTCTGAGGAATCGATCCTGGTCGGTATTCACTAATATTTAATAAAAAAAAAATATATATATAATTTATTTATGTGTGGTCTCTCCGTGGTCTAGCGGATAAGTCCGTGGATTTAGACTCGGAGGTACCGGGTTCGATTCCTGGTCGGGACGCAAAAATATTTAATAATATAAATAAATACATTTAATTAATATTTAATTTATTTTTGATATTTCTCGAGTTGCTAGATACATCGACGAGCTTGCTACTTGTCATGATTGGCCTATAGTGAAGTTGGCTAAATGTGAATCCACTTCTGTATGATCACCCCGGAAGGAAAACGGTCATGATAATACGTTCTTAATGGCTATCCAGAATGTTTAAAGAAAATAGCCTAAAAGACAGGAATCGTGTTACAAATCGAAATTAGTTTAGACATAATTTTAGTTACAGTTTAGATAAGTACAGAGTTGCTGCGTATTCCAAAAAGCAATTCTGCGACTGAAGAAATGTTCTTCTTTTAAGCATTTCATTCTACACACATCAAAAGTGTCTAGGGATCAACATATATTTTTGCAATAACTTTTCTCCTGATTGATATTCATTAAAATTTTCTTTAAGGATTGATCAAATAAAATGTTTTCGTTTGTCTACAGTAACGATAAACCAAGTCACCTTTGCATTAGTAAAAAAAATTGCCATTTTCCTAATAAAGGGATTTTTGACATTTGAACCACTAACATTAAAGTTCGAAAAAAAGACTGAAATAACAGTTTTTTTTTTAATTTTATTGGGTAACTTAAACAATTAATAATCCGTGTTTCTACCGCGAACACTAACAACACAAGAACATCGGTTTGGCATACTCAAAATGAGTTCATCCAAATCACGCTGTGGAATGGCCGCCCATGTTCGTTGCAACAACAAAAAAGGTCTTCTTGCGACTGGATACCCTCCATATTCGGCAGAGCTCTTCTCTGAAGAATATCCCATGCATGCTCAATCGGGTTCAAGTCTGGCGACTGAGCAGGCCAGGGCAGGACATTGATGTTAGCTGCGGCGAGAGTCTGTCTTACAACTCTTGCGGTGTGCGGTCGTGCATTATCATGCATTAACTGAAATAAGGGACCGATATGCACTTGTAGAGGAACGATGACGTCTGATACAACCGTCTCAGCATAAATTTGAGCGTTGAGGTTGCCTCTGATCCAAATCAACTTAGTTCTTCCGCCGATCGAAATACCCGCCCATACCATGATGGTTCCACCACTATAAGGATGGACTTCCTGGCAGGATTTTAATCGCTGTTGGCGTCCAGGGGTTCTCCAGTGTCGTATACGTCTTGTATCCGGCCTCATACCAAAACGAGACTCATCAGAAAAGCACACGAAACGCCATTGTTCTTCTGTCCAATTTCTGTGTTCAAGAGCCCATTGATATCGAGTCCTACGATTGTGCATTGCTATAGGTGGTACCCGTAGCGGTCTTCGGGAATGAAGGTTCACTTCATGCAAGCGGTTTCTGACTGTTTGGTCGCTAATTAAGTTCCCTGAAGAGCGATGAAGGCTCACGGCTAACATCATGGCGGTTATTGTTGGAGTTCTTCGAGCTGTGATTTGAATGTATCGGTCTTGTCTCCGTGTGGTGCAGCGATACCGTCCTCCATGGCGCTCAGCCACGGTACCAGTGGTTCGGTAACGTGTCCAAAGTCGACTGATAACACTCTGACTTGTATTCAGAGCTAAAGCCACAGTACGTTGCCGGGAACCAGCTTCTATCATTCCCACGGCTCTGATCATTTCTTCCCTGCTTAAATGACGTCGCCGCTCCATAATAACGTTGGTTTTAATCAGTAGTAGGGAAACAGTAGCACTAATAATGTCTTCAATGCGTCTTATGTTTTTATAGGGAAAATATTGACAGCTGATTTTCATCTTTTACTCGAATTTGATTGACAGTTCCTGTTTTAAATTATGAAATGCACCACAAAGGATCCATATAAATTTATAAAATCATAAATTTATTACAAAGCCACATCTCAATCACAAGAAATCCGCATAAACATGCTTGATCCCTAGACTTTTTTGATGTGTGTACTTAGCACCTAAGGTCAATAAAGTGATATGAAACTAATAAATTTTAGATTTAAATGATATTTATGTTGTAAGGAATATTATTACATGTTTCTACACTTTTTTTATAATCTTACCACTAAAACTCATTGATTGATATTAGTTTATAGTACAAATCACAAATTTTATGAGATTGATTGCAAAGCATGGATTTATTAGATTTATTAAATAATACTCTTTATTATTTTTAAATACATTTAAATACTATAGGTGCCTAAGAAACCTTTAGCATAATATATACGATAGCATTAAACCTCGCATAATGTTACCAGTTATATAATATAATTTATTACAAATGATATTTCTATATCTATATTTTTATGAGTATTTATTTATTAAGTATTTGTTATTACAATAAAATTGTATTGTTCATATACTGGAGGAAATAAACTTATTTATTTTTTAATCCTATTCAAACAAAGGTATTTAATTTATTAGTCAATTGAGACAAAATAATATTTATTTTTTTTGGTTGTACCGTTTTTTTTGTTTTGGTTTTAATAATATAATAATCGCATTTTAAAAAGAGAATTTAATTTTACAGCTAAAACACTAGGGTCGGTTGCGCGATCTGATTTGACAAAAATATTTACATTAATACTTTGATAATAAATATGGCAACCCCAAAAAAACTGTTGTGTTTTTTTATGTAAGAATCCATAATCTTCAGCAACACTAGACTATATATTCATACATTTTGTCATACTGATATCAAGTTTTCAAAGCGTAACCCACATCAGTTTTGTTGGTTTATGTAAAACATAAAATGGGTTATATTAAAAAAACAACATGTTTAACGTTAATAGTAAACGGCGAATTTGGCTGATCAATGTTAAAATTACTGTAACAAAGGTCCGTTCCAAATATGTTATCCTTGTTAAACGAAATCACAAACACACCAAATACCATGGGTGATTTTATATGGACCCGTTAGATTTAAAACACGTCATTCGAAGCGTCTGTAGTAGATTTTATTTTTAATTTGGCGTTTTTTTTTTCAAATGTTCATTACTTTTTTGTAGTGATATGTATGTCTATTTCAGACAGATTCTAAAAATGTTTAATTATTAATAAAAACAATTGGAGGTGAGGACAAGGTTCATACAAAAGTCCCTATGGAATTTTCAATGTCACCGTCGAATCTAATTTAAACGGACACTTTAGTGCAACTGGACTAAGTTGGTACCTTAATTTTCTTATTCTGAAAGATTTACGTAATATAGAATACGTAATGTAAAATAGGTACTCGCTAGTACATACGTTTTATATATTTTTATATTTAATTGTTGTAAATACAATTGTGCATGTCCAAAAGTAAGCGTCCACAAGTCGGCATTAAACGCATAGTTGTATATTGTGCATATTAAGTCTATTTTAGCGTTTAACTTTGAATGTAACGCTATATTTCAATATTTAAATTATAGCTGACTTGTGGACCCTAATAAACTTTGATTCAATTCAATTGATTGAAGCTTTTGGGTTTTGCCTCCAGTACCTTCTTTTATAATTAATTTCTACGTTTATAAAACGATATATGGATTATTACTTTTTTTACTACACCTCTTTTAGTAGGGCTATTTTTATTAGACCAGGGTTGATTGAGATGACTAGTACTAATATTCAATTAAATACCCAAGACAATTATTATACAAATCATACAATATATACGGCCGGTTGCAAAAAGGATAGTTAAAATAATCTGTAATCAACCTTTTAATACACGCCACGTAATTGGTGGTTAGCTGGTTATTTCAACAAATGAGTGCCTTATGGGCATACGTTAAACATGTCAAAAGATAATCAGAATCAGCATTTCTGCAATCGGCTGTTACTTTTGATTTTTATAAAATTAATTTCCTGATAAGTGGAATGTTAAATTTGTAGCTTAATTCTGTTTTTTCAAGCGCAAACGTTAGGTAAATATAGGAATCCTCTAACGAATGGGCACTGTCAATGCGACCGCTAATAAAGTTCATAAACGCATAATATTTTGTAATGTAAACACAGTTTTAATCGGCTAAGCTCTATTTGTAACGTTAAAACGGACAGTAAATGAACGAATACTCTATTATGACAACTTAACGATTGCGGTTAAACATATAGACTAGGTTTGATTATTCTTTATGTCTCGTTCTTTAGCCGCAAACGTTATATGATATTTTAACAATCTAACATTGCGCCTAAACTAATAGACTGCCGCCCCGCCGCGCTGGTCTCATAAAATTGCTACACTACAACTCATAACTTCCATACTAAGAATTATTTTCTATATATCTTTATTTATGAGAATAATCTGTGATGTTATAGTAGGTATAATATTGTTATATATTGTAGGTTTCATAATGGTTGACTCATCTTCAAAGATAGTATTATCTAGTTTTTATATAACTGTGAGTGATATGGCGCTCAGAGTGAAAATTTTAAGGATACTTTCCTCAAATAAATATTAATTATAAAAAATCGTTTTATTTTAATAACTCTATAACCTAACCCCAATAACTTAAAAACATATAAGGTGGACACAAAGACATTAAATATTTAAAAATGGTGCAAGAAACCCAATAGTATGAGAACTAAAGCTAGGAATGTCTCTTGAATATTATTGGCTCTGGCTCCTAAAAGCAGCAAGGCAGTATCTTAAAAGCAGTGCCTTCTGTGAATTTAATTTAGCCGAAAGTAATAATAAAAATCATCATCATCATCATCAGCCTGTGTCTCTCCACTGCTGGATATAGGCCTCCCTCAAGGCTCGCCACTGCACGCGGTCTTTTGCAATCCTCATCCAACCCCCACCAGCGACCCTCCTCAGGTCATCCGTCCATCTGGCGGGGGGTCGTCCCACTCTGCGTCGTCCCGTACGTGGTCTCCACTCCAGAACCCGTTTGCCCCATCGGTCGTCGGTTCTGCGGCAGATGTGTCCGGCCCATTGCCACTTCAGCTTGCTAATTTTGAATGCTATGTCAGTAACTTTGGTTCTCTGACGAATTTCAACGTTTCGAATTCTATCCATCAGAGAAATACCAAGCATAGCTCTCTCCATAGCTCGCTGAGCGACCTTGAATTTGTGAACCAGACCCACTGTCAGTGTCCACGTCTCTGCTCCGTACGACATTACGGGGAGGACGCACTGGTTAAAGACTTTTGTCTTTAAACACTGTGGTATGGACGATGAGAAGATATGTCGAAGTTTCCCGAATGCCGCCCATCCTAGCTGAATGCGTCTGTCGGCTTCTTTGCTGAAGTTAGCAGCGCCTAGCTGAATAGTCTGTCCAAGGTAGACGTATTCCTGCACAACTTCGAGAGTAGCATTTCCCACATAGATTGGCCTCGCCTTGACATGGTCATTGAACATAACCTTAGTCTTATTCATGTTCATTCCGAGGCCAACCTGCTGAGAAGCCACGTTTAAGCCGTTTAACATTCTGCTAAGATCCTTGAGCGAGCTGGCCATGATGACTATGTCATCCACGAATCGGAGGTGTGAGATGTATTCTCCATTGACATTTATGCCGCAGTAATAAAAATAATATTACTTATATATAAAATATAAAAAAGTAAACAAATATAAAAAAAAATAAAATAATGTATAAACTTAAAGGAAAAATAACTGGTCGCGCCGCAGCAAAAGCTACCGCCTGCTAGTCTTGTTTGTGAGAACCCTTTACAAGGCTAGCTAATGTGTGTTGATTCCATGCGCCGTCATTTAGCTAGATGGCGCTACGGTCGACGACACTTCCGGGGTGAGAGAGCCCTTATACGCGCCGAGATTGTCATATTTCGTCAGTGTGCTTCGGACTATAGCTCGTGAACGGTGGTGTACCTTGTCTCCTCGGGAAGACCACCACGAAGCTCTCTCAGACCGCGCCGCTCATTATATTTACCCGCATCCGCTGATATGAAGTGAAATTACACCCGCGACATTAAAACCGCACCTGGATCGTCTCGCAGCTGACCAGAAGGCTGATGCTTGGCTATTGGTGTCCTCGTCATTGCTAGTTCAAGTAAGTGGATTCTCTACAGATAATTCTAGTTTTGGAGTAGCTTTGTACTGCTGTGACCCGACCAGGTTTCCCACTGCTGGAGCTATAATCGAAGGCCGCGAACCAGCATCCTATTTTTTAAAACCCGCATAACTGCCATACCATAATTTGGGCCTAATCGAACCGGAACCCGCGTAAAATAATTATTCTATTCCCGCGTAAAATAATATATTTAATCCCGCGTAAATAACTTAATTTATTTACTTAAACCGCGTCACTTCATATCTCTGTATTATTATTTTTATGTATGTTCATACCGCTATACTTACTTAAAACCGCTGAAATAAAAATATACTTACCGCTTTGTAACATACTCATACGCATATATTCTCCCGCATCGCTCATACTTTATGATTTTTAGTTATAAAAATAGTTTTAAAAACTTTCCATAGATATCGTAAGTACCTTCCTAAATATAAATAACAAAAATTACAAACCAAAAAAGTCTTTGTACTTTTTTATATAACTACCCGCATTTAAATTTGTAATTTACCTAATATTTTAAAATAAATATGTCGTTATCACAAAAATTGGTAATGCTTATTACTAAAAAAGAAGCTATCTTTGAACGAGTGAATAGGTTATGCGTTATGTCAAAGCAAACCTTAAATCATGAGGAATCTCAGTTATTTTTGGCTCAAACTGTAACTATAGATGACCTAAAATCTAGATTCGAAAGTATTATAGATGATATAAATGTTATAAATTTAAAAGAAATAAAGGATTATGAACCCGATTTTGAAGCGCTTAATTCCTTTGAAGACTTGGTTTCTACAATTAAATACAGACGTTCCAAGCTTCTTTCTAAAACCGCTCCGCAAAGGTCATCTAACGATCAGGATAAATATTTTGTAAAGCTTCCACCGATTGATTTGCCTTCGTTCGATGGTAAAACAGAAAATTGGCCTATTTTTTACGAATCCTTTAAGTCTAATATTCATTTGAACCCTAAATTGTCAGACTCGCAACGTGTCCAATATTTAATTGGAAAATTATCTCACTCCGCTTTAAATATAACCGCAGGTATTATACCTACTGGAGATAACTACTCCATTTTATGGGACAGTCTTGTTAAAAAACACCAAGACAAAAGAGCCCTAGGTACTTACTATCTAAATAATATACTGGATATTAATTCCACTACACACACCGCTGAAGGTTTAAATTCATTTGTAGAAAAGTTTGCGTCATCCATTTCCGCCCTCAAACAATTACAAATTGAGGATTTAACTGACTTTATATTTTTAACATGTGCATTAAAAAAGGTTGACTTACAAACTGTGCAAGAATTTGAGATGTCTGTTAGAGGCACAGAAATTCCCACATCACAAAGTTTAACTGACTTTATTAAAGATCAAGTAAAAATACTAGAACGCACTTCTACAAGTAAACATGTGACTGAACCGCCAGTTAAAGGTATTCCTTTGCAAAACAAATCTCATAAAACTTATAACCAAAATAAAACATTTAAATCTTTTGTAACCACTAATAATTATAAAAATCCGCATTCTAATATTGATTCTAATAACTCTTGTTCACTTTGTAACAATTTAGATCATTCGCAGGCTTGCCAGCGCCCGCGCACATCCAATGAATAAAAAAATCCCGTTATGTTTTCAGTTGCACCACGTGATACATGTACTAGGGTATATCGCTGTGCATTTTTGCTTTAAGTTTGATTTCAATATTATCTACACAATATAACTCGCTTTTTGGTTGCAACTAAAGTAACGATTAACTTGTACTTTTAATGTAAACTTGAAATATTTAACTTTAATTCCGTGTTCTTTATACAAATATTAACTCAAACTATTTAATAAAAATAAATTTCCGCGTGTCTTGTTATAAATTTAAACAAGATTTTTATGTATTTATCCGCATTACTTATATACTTTACTATATTCAATATTTCGCTGCGACTTTAGCCCTTATGTGCTTAGCAATAAGACCTTATGTCAATACTGACCTATAAATGTTTATTATTTATATTAAATTTAAATTAACTTATCATTTAACTATCACCGCTACTTACGCTCTTTTAAGAAGAGTAAAGTTTACGTTGGCAATGTATTTGTATCCAAATAATAATAAATTTATTAATAATTCATTCGATTTTTATAAATCATTTCTTCTAAATATCTTATAAATCTTTATTTATAAACTGTTTCTATAAACAGTATGGATTTTGTTGATTGTCCAAAGTTGCACCGTGCTACATGGTGCAATCACCCGCATTATTATATCTACCGCTTGTATATATATATTGTATAAATATCTAAGTATTTACAATTTTATTTTTATTATTTATGGGATTCTTGGATATTTGATTTCTGGATCATATCCACCCTTCATAGCACCGCCTTGGCCAATATTCTTTTATAGAATGGTCATGTTAATTTATTTATTTACCGCATCCATTAATGACATCACAGGATTTACAACCCGGTGATTGTCTCCCCGCGGCTTTATAGCCACCGCTTGCTCAGAAGTATCTGAAATATATTGTAACTTTGACTTTATAGTCAAGGTGAACCGCATCCTTTTATGACATCACAGGATTTACAACCCGGTGATTGTCTCCCCGCGGCTTTATAGCCACCGCTTGCTCAGAATTATCTGAGATATATTGTAACTTTGACTTTATAGTCAAGGTGAACCGCATCCTTTTATGACATCACAGGATTTACAACCCGGTGATTGTCTCCCCGCGGCTTTATAGCCACCGCTTGCTCAGAATTATCTGAGATATACTGTAGCTTTGACTCCATAGTTAAAGTGAACCGCACCTTTACCGCTGGCTCAGAATTACCTGGGTTATATTATAGCTTTAACTCTAAAGTTAAAGTGAACCGCATCTTTACCGCTGGCTCAGAATTACCTGGGTTATATTATAGCTTTAACTCTATAGTTAAAGTGAACCGCATCTTTACCGCTGGCTCAGAATTACCACTGAGTTGTACTATAGCTTTAACATTATAGTTAAAGTGAACCGCATCTTTACCGCTGGCTCAGAATTACCTGGGTTATATTATAGCTTTAACTCTATAGTTAAAGTGAACCGCATCTTTACCGCTGGCTCAGAATTACCACTGAGTTGTACTATAGCTTTAACATTATAGTTAAAGTGAACCGCATCTTTACCGCTGGCTCAGAATTACCTGGGTTATATTATAGCTTTAACTCTATATAAAAAATATATAAACTAATATATAATATAACTCTATATATAAAATAGAATAATACAATTTGTCCTGGAGAGTTATAATGCGAGGAGTTTATTAGTAACTATATGAGTACATAAAAGCTGGCCTGATATTGCACACATCACAAGATTATTTTTACACAAATAAAGTTTTATAATACCTACTTTAATATGCCCAAAAAAGCGATCGGACCAAAGTTAAATTAGGCATTTATTTCTTAAAAGGAAATATCAATCCGATATCAACATTGAAAATGGTATGTGTGAACCGCATCTTTACCGCTGGCTCAGAATTACCTGGGTTATATTATAGCTTTAACTCTATAGTTAAAGTGAACCGCATCTTTACCGCTGGCTCAGAATTACCTGGGTTATATTATAGCTTTAACTCTATAGTTAAAGTGAACCGCATCTTTACCGCTGGCTCAGAATTACCACTGAGTTGTACTATAGCTTTAACATTATAGTTAAAGTGAACCGCATCTTTACCCGCTGGTCCTTCGAATTTATTCATTTATGTTTTTTTTGAACTTTACAACCGCATATGTAGAACGAATTTCTATCCTAAACGCTCATGAACTTGACATGTCATGTGATAGTTATATCACATATATATATTATTATTATTACTTCACCTGTTTAATACCGCTAAAGACCCTGTTCAGCTTGTGAACAGTGGTTCTGATTTATCAGGATAACCTTTATTATCGCGAATAGGTTTTTGGAAAATATATGTCCTGGTTACGATGCACCTGTTGCTTGTTTTACTATATAACTTACATAACTGTTGATCTTAGTTACAGTTTCCTTATAAGTCACTCGTTTCTAAGATACCGCTTTCGTTTTTTCATCGTTTATCATCACCCGCATATAAACAGCCTTATGCTGTACCGCCTTTTGTTTATCTATACTAAAGTTTATAGTCTATTTTCCGCTTTATTTATACCGCATACCGCGCGCGATTTAAATTATTATATACTGGTTTTGAAAGCTTCTGTTGGAGCTTTCAAGGTGGGGAGTATGGTCGCGCCGCAGCAAAAGCTACCGCCTGCTAGTCTTGTTTGTGAGAACCCTTTACAAGGCTAGCTAATGTGTGTTGATTCCATGCGCCGTCATTTAGCTAGATGGCGCTACGGTCGACACTTCCGGGGTGAGAGAGCCCTTATACGCGCCGAGATTGTCATATTTCGTCAGTGTGCTTCGGACTATAGCTCGTGAACGGTGGTGTACCTTGTCTCCTCGGGAAGACCACCACGAAGCTCTCTCAGACCGCGCCGCTCATTATATTTACCCGCATCCGCTGATATGAAGTGAAATTACACCCGCGACATTAAAACCGCACCTGGATCGTCTCGCAGCTGACCAGAAGGCTGATGCTTGGCTATTGGTGTCCTCGTCATTGCTAGTTCAAGTAAGTGGATTCTCTACAGATAATTCTAGTTTTGGAGTAGCTTTGTACTGCTGTGACCCGACCAGGTTTCCCACTGCTGGAGCTATAATCGAAGGCCGCGAACCAGCATCCTATTTTTTAAAACCCGCATAACTGCCATACCAATAACTAACAAAATAAATACATAAATTAAAATCGATAAACTAAAAAACATTAAATATTATGTCTGGGTTCGTGAGTGTGTGTGTGGATGTGTGTTAGTGAGTGAGTGTGTTTATGTTGACTTAATTATTCTATAACAGTGCATTGCCGGATATGATTGTGTTCGACGTATACTGTACAAACAATATGACCTGCATGGCACAGAAGTGTAAAACACGTTCTTCTCCGAAACAGAAGAAGAACAAAGTAGATGGCGTAAAAAAATGATAAAACTAAGCATGTGGGCACTGTTTCCTCTAAATACTAAACATAAAAGTTTTCTCAGTAGACATATTAGCAGTCATTTTAAACGATGCCACGAAAAGAAACTAAGCACGCGTGCACTGTCATTTACTTTCCCCGAAATACCAAACATAAAAGTTTCCTCAGTAGACATATTAGCAGTCATTTTAAACGATGCCACGAAAAGAAACTAAGCACGCGTGCACTGTCATTTACTTTCCCCGAAATACCAAACATAAAAGTTTCCTCAGTAGACATATTAGCAGTCATTTTAAACGATGCCACGAAAAGAAACTAAGCACGCGTGCACTGTCATTTACTTTCCCCGAAATACCAAACATAAAAGTTTCCTCAGTAGACATATTAGCAGTCATTTTAAACGATGCCACGAAAAGAAACTAAGCACGTGTGCACTGTCATTTACTTTCCCCGAAATACCAAACATAAAAGTTTCCTCAGTAGACATATTAGCAGTAATTTTAAACGATGCCACGAAAAGAAACTAAGCACGCGTGCACTGTCATTTACTTTCCCCGAAATACCAAACATAAAAGTTTCCTCAGTAGACATATTAGCAGTCATTTTAATCGATGCCACGAAAAGAAACTAAGCACGCGTGCACTGTCATTTACTTTCCCCGAAATACCAAACATAAAAGTTTCCTCAGTAGATATATTAGCAGTCATTTTAAACGATGCCACGAAAAGAAACTAAGCACGCGTGCACTGTCATTTACTTTCCCCGAAATACCAAACATAAAAGTTTCCTCAGTAGACATATTAGCAGTCATTTTAAACGATGCCACGAAAAGAAACTAAGCACGCGTGCACTGTCATTTACTTTCCCCGAAATACCAAACATAAAAGTTTCCTCAGTAGACATATTAGCAGTCATTTTAAACGATGCCACGAAAAGAAACTAAGTACGCATGCACTGTTATTTACTTTCCCCGAAATACCAAACATAAAAGTTTTCTCAGTAGACATATTAGCAGTCATTTTAAACGATGCCACGAAAAGAAACTAAGTACGCATGCACTGTTATTTACTTTCCTCGAAATACCAAACATAAAAGTTTTCTCAATAGCCATATTAGCAGTCATTTTAAACGATGCCACGAAAAGAAACTAAGCACGCGTGCACTGTCATTTACTTTCCCCGAAATACCAAACATAAAAGTTTCCTCAGTAGACATATTAGCAGTCATTTTAAACGATGCCACGAAAAGAAACTAAGCACGCGTGCACTGTCATTTACTTTCCCCGAAATACCAAACATAAAAGTTTCCTCAGTAGACATATTAGCAGTCATTTTAAACGATGCCACGAAAAGAAACTAAGCACGCGTGCACTGTCATTTACTTTCCCCGAAATACCAAACATAAAAGTTTCCTCAGTAGACATATTAGCAGTCATTTTAAACGATGCCACGAAAAGAAACTAAGTACGCATGCACTGTTATTTACTTTCCCCGAAATACCAAACACAAAAGTTTTCTCAGTAGACATATTAGCAGTCATTTTAAACGATGCCACGAAAAGAAACTAAGTACGCATGCACTGTTATTTACTTTCCCCGAAATACCAAACATAAAAGTTTCCTCAGTAGACATATTAGCAGTCATTTTAAACGATGCCACGAAAAGAAACTAAGCACGCGTGCACTGTCATTTACTTTCCCCGAAATACCAAACATAAAAGTTTCCTCAGTAGACATATTAGCAGTCATTTTAAACGATGCCACGAAAAGAAACTAAGTACGCATGCACTGTTATTTACTTTCCCCGAAATACCAAACATAAAAGTTTTCTCAGTAGACATATTAGCAGTCATTTTAAACGATGCCTAAAGAAGAAACTAAGCACGCGTGCACTGTCATTTACTTTCCCCGAAATACCAAACATAAAAGTTTTCTCAGTAGACATATTAGCAGTCATTTTAAATGATGCCTCAAGAAGAAACTAAGCACGCGTGCACTGTCATTTACTTTCCTCAAAATACTTAATATAAAAGTTTTCTCAGTAGCCATATTAGCAGTCATTTTAAACTATGCCACGAGAAGAAACTAAGCACGCATGCATTGTCATTTACTTTCCCAGAAAAACCAAACATAAAAGTTTGCTCTATAGACATATTAGCATGCGTTTTATATGACGTGACGGGATAAAACTAAGCACGGGTGCACTGTCATTTACTTTCCCCGAAATACCAAACATAAAAGTTTCCTCAGTAGACATATTAGCAGTCATTTTAAACGATGCCACGAAAAGAAACTAAGCACGCGTGCACTGTCATTTACTTTTCCCGAAATACCAAACATAAAAGGTTCCTCAGTAGACATATTAGCAGTCATTTTAAACAATGCCACGAAAAGAAACTAAGCACGCGTGCACTGTCATTTACTTTCTCCGAAATATCAAACATAAAAGTTTCCTCAGTAGACATATTAGCAGTCATTTTAAACGATGCCTAAAGAAGAAACTAAGCACGCGTGCACTGTCATTTACTTTCCCCGAAATACCAAACATAAAAGTTTTCTCAGTAGACATATTAGCAGTCATTTTAAATGATGCCTCAAGAAGAAACTAAGCACGCGTGCACTGTCATTTACTTTCCCCGAAATACCAAACATAAAAGTTTCCTCAGTAGACATATTAGCAGTCATTTTAAACGATGCCACGAAAAGAAACTAAGTACGCATGCACTGTTATTTACTTTCCCCGAAATACCAAACATAAAAGTTTTCTCAGTAGACATATTAGCAGTCATTTTAAACGATGCCTAAAGAAGAAACTAAGCACGCGTGCACTGTCATTTACTTTCCCCGAAATACCAAACATAAAAGTTTTCTCAGTAGACATATTAGCAGTCATTTTAAATGATGCCTCAAGAAGAAACTAAGCACGCGTGCACTGTCATTTACTTTCCTCGAAATACTTAAAATAAAAGTTGTCTCAGTAGCCATATTAGCAGTCATTTTAAACGATGCCACGAGAAGAAACTAAGCACGCATGCATTGTCATTTACTTTCCCAGAAAAACCAAACATAAAAGTTTGCTCTATAGACATATTAGCATGCGTTTTATATGACGTGACGGGATAAAACTAAGCACGGGTGCACTGTCATTTTCTTTCCTTGAAATACTAAACATAAAAGTTTTCTCAGTAGATATATTAGCAGTCATTCTAAATGATGCCACCAGAAGAGACTAAGCATGCGTGCACTTTCACATATTTTCCCAAAAATACTGAAGATGAAAGTTTTCACAGTAGACTTATTAGCAATCATTTTAAACGACACGAGAAAAAGAAACTAAGCACACATGCACATCCAAGCTAGCACTCTTTGATTCATATCGCAAAAACTGACAACATACGCAGATGCAATCTGCTGATGCATCTATCGATGCGATGTGTAGAGTCGGCAAATACATCCCCATTACAAACTCGCACTGTTTCATTTATACTATATTTTAAATGTAAAAGAAGCTTTGTCTATGTGTATGTATGTGTGTATTTGAGTATGTATGTTTATGCGTCGTTCATTATATAGGCATAATACTGGACTAATTTTAGCAGATTTTTTTTTGGAACCCAGGGTCGTACATAGGCTATAAGACGAAATCATATGACCACGGCATGTGACCCCGCGTTCATATAAGTCTCTATTTATTCTGTTTATTTATTCCGCCTTCACGCTTACTCATATTATATATTCTAACTTAACTGTTGAAAATGGACCTTCAGAATTTTCTGGAGAATTTGACCTACAACTCGCCACGCAGGCCAGGCAATGTTAACTTACAATGACAACTTATTTATTAACGATTCCACAAGTTGGTATCAGTGAAACCGGGAATGAACAGCTTAACGTGCTCTCCGTGGTACAAAACGGTGGTAATAATAATATTATTAATAATAATAAATTCTTTATTGTACAAAACCAAAACAAGTGCAGGTACATAGGCGAGCTTAATGCCGTAAATGCATTTTCTATGACAAATGTAAGTAAGAAAAGTGTATTTCTCATTAGTACATGCCGGGGGTTTGAACCGACATTTGAAGGATTTTAGAGAAAGTGTTCTTACAACCAAGCTACTACAGCTTATATATTACTGAACCGATTTTAATAAAATTTGGTAGAGATGTTTACTACATTACATGGACAACGCAGGGTAAAACAGCTAGTATCATATGTGGGTATTTTAATTAGCGCCTTGTTAGTGAATAAAATAAAATTGATATAAAACTTTATAGGCTATGCTATTAAAAAACATACCAAATCAATATGTTTTTGACGATGTTGGTGATAAGTGCACTGCTCCTATTGATAGGTAACATTATACAGACGTCTTATGGAAAAGTGCCTTCTATGGTAATACACATTTTATTAATCACTCGTAGACATACCTCACCTACTCGTGCTTGTATAATATATCTCTACCTATATCAGGAACTCCGGAAACAGTTGCTGTATCTCCTACGTTATTTACGGGATACCGGTGACAAAATTCTGTTTCTTTAGCCGCAAATAAAAAGATTATATTTAAACAACCGTCAAAAAAAAAGAGATTGTCCAAAACCAGGCTCCAACTTTTTTTCAGCGTGCCTCAACTAAATATACCTAATTTTCAATAACTGCTGGTGTACCCGCAATCTTAGAACCATCTGGGATTGTGCGGAGCGATGGCAAAATAACCGACGGAATGACTGTTGGGCCGTGGAAACTTGGCAGATCTCTGGTGTGGGATGCGACGTGTGTAGACACATTAGCTCCATCTCACATCCAGGCGACCTCGTCAGGTGCGGGGAGAGCGGCTTTTTCTGCGGAGAACCTCAAATTGCGCAAATATGCTAACCTTGGTTCCGGTTACGAGTTTGCGCCGTTTGGGGTCGAGACGATGGGCCCATGGGGACCGTCAGCGAGGCGCTTGGCCAAGGAGTTGTCAAAGCGGCTGACAGAAAGGTCTGGAGACATGAAGGCTGGCAATTATTTCTGCCAACGTATTAGCCTCGCTATACAGAGGGGAAATGTTGCCAGTCTCCTTGGGACTATCTCGGATGGGACGTCTCTAGAGGACATTTTTTATTTATAGGTTAGTTTATTTTTAATTTTATTATTTAGGTAGCTTTTATATTATAATTCTTTTATACTGGTTGTATATTACTTCGAATAAAAAATATGAAAATGATTAATATATTATTTTCAATAATCATACTTAATTTGTGTTTGTTTTTAATGTAATATCAACATTTTATAATTTAATTAATAACATATTTATTTATTTTTTACTATTTTCGTTATTCCAGAGTAAAATGAATAAATATATTTAACTATTATTATTGACACAAATTATTAACTATAAAATAAAATAAAAAGATTATTGTGTGTGAAGTATGTAATTGGCTAAAGTAACCAAGGTGACTAGCTACCAATCATGTGGCATATCAACGTTAATCATACATTATTTTAATCATAATTTTTGCAACCGGCCGCTAATATACGTTCCAACTGTATTTATATTATTGTTTTGTTTTAATAAGTGTTGACTATAGGTATCCAAGGTAACGAAGAAGAACACGTTAGACTTATTTTTTTATTTTTAATTATTTAAAAACTTTATTGCACATAATCTGCCTGTTAACCTTAAGGACAATAAGAGAGTTTAAAGTGACAGGAGTAGGTGCACACTTTTTTGAAAATAAATATTGAAAAATATACATGATTAATTCTAAGAAATAATATAGACCTATATATGTAAATACGTAGCATACAGGTCAGCATATTGTCTGTGAAACAAGAAAATGAATTTAAAAGTACACGTTGAACTCGAACCATAACCGGCAATGCATGCACTGTCTTAATTCTGAGGTGATTGTTCTAGCTTTGATTCTCATGCCGATGTATTTGGCAGAGCAAAGCCGAACTTTTTTTTTTCAATCTTGTTAAAGTATAACGTTAGCGCCTAAATAAACAGAATGTGGTTTGGTTGCAGGATAAGTTAGATTAAACTCGTAACTCAAGATCAAAACGTATATTCTCGCTGTCTAATTTAGGTCTACGAGTGACAATCTACGCCAGAACAGGCGCCTTATTTTATAGTTGTATCGTGATTGAATTAATTTAACACTAGGATAGACTAAACGAATCAGATCTCAATATTTAAATTAGGAACATATTTTTTAAGGCCAGTACCACAGACAACAAGGTAGAGTTAGAGTCTGTTGGCGATTATAGGGAAAGTAGCAGTGACCAGCCGCAGCCAAGTGCTCCTTATCTCAAATAATATACCTATCAAAAAAATTGTGATCAAGATATCGAGATTCACTTAATTGTATGTGGGAGCACTTTCCTTTAGTTGTTGATACTAATTTGTGGAATAATCTACCTGTCAACAACGTCAAGCAACTACAAGGACATTATTTAAAAAACTGGTGTATTCACACTTTCTAAATGGCTCCACACAGCGTTAGTAAGCAGTATATATATATATATATATATATATATATATATATATATATATATATATATATATATATATATTCCACAAATTAGTAGCAACAACTAAAGGAAAGTGCTCCCACACACAATTAAGTGAAATATATATACATATATATATATATGTATGTTTATGTATAATAATGTGTATTAGTATTTAGTTTATTGATATTATAATATTTTATATTTATTTATTTTATTTTTTTTTATTTTTTTTTGTTTATATGATGTAAGTATATATTAGTTTACTGTTAATTTTCATTATTTATATTATTATTATCTTTATGATTGCACCTATATATGGTTAAATTTGTCCCCAAGGTTTGGCTGTCAGAGAATGTCTTCGGGCATTAAGTCCGCCTTTGTACTTTGTGCAATAAAGTTTTTAAATAAATAAATATCCTTGCGTCTCAGTCGTAGGTACTAGAATTATCGAAAACTGATGCCTCATGTATGTGTAAAGAATTTTATTTATTCTAAAAACGACCTTATGTCTTTACACGTAAGTACATGTTGGTATGCTGGAAAGTCAAAGAATAGGACGAACTGACGTCAGACTAGAGTTCTGTTTAATTTATATTTGTAAAGTAACACCCGTATTCTAAGACGTTTCCTTAACGGCTCCTCCACTCAACATTTCCTTAAAGCTGTCAAACGAAAATGAAGTTTCTGTAAAAGTTACGATTAAAATTAAAAATAGAGCCGAGCCGAGGGTGTTATTTTGAAGGTCAGCCGTAAGCTCTCAAATACAGCGACTTATTTGTCGTTTGACACGTTTCGGGATCAGGCCTAAATTGCCTTCATGCCCAGTCAAGCCGGCAAAGTGTTAGGGACTAATATCAGTCATAAGTGTCTGATTTTTCAGTTGCTAACAATTATGAAACTCACGTGCCACTTACCCATCAGATGGGCGCATAGTCACATGTAGTGCTAGTATTAAAAAAAAACTTTTAAATATTTTGTTGAAGATGGTACTGCGACACATCTTCGAAGAGAATGAAGGTGTTGAACTGAAAATTCCAACTGATTAGATAAATTATTTTTTTACTTCCAACAGCATCCAATATTGGTCGCTCGATCGTCGTCTGACTGGATGCCGAGTAGAATTAATTCACTATATTCTGATGTAGGTGCATGGAGCGGAAAATTTGTAAGTACCTTCTATTTACCTAATCATGTGGAAATGTAGCTTTAGAAAGGGTTAGGAGTTCATTTAAACAAGTCTTTAGGACTTATTAAATACAGAGTGGATTATTGAAACGGGACAGTAAAGGCTGGTTGGTACCTTTACCGTTATAGTTACAGGAAAATATTATTAGGAGACTTATATAACTTATTAAGATATTCTGACCTACATTGACAGATTTTGGAAAAAAATGTACAGACGGCAAGAAAATGGTACCTATTCAGTTCTGTTTCTTATAAGAATCAAATGTCTCTATAGGACTGACTGAGTTTAAGTACTAGAAATGTCAGAAATAGCAATAATCTTTTCCCATACATATTGACGAAAAAACGATTAATCAACTCGAAATATTATTTGTTTGTTAGCAGTACGGATTTAGTGCAAAATGTATTTCGACTGAATACGACGGCACCCGAAGTGTCAATCAATTATTGTAGTAAATGAGTGACATTTTCAAAGAAAAATCTCTGAGAATAATGGTCTACGGACATTTTCATATCCATTAATATGCAACAATATTATTTAATATCAAAATGAAAAATGTTATTATTTAATACCTATATTGTTGTTACAACCACCCAAAGAGAGCAAGAGCACGATAAATACGAAATACTCCGATAAAATACGATGGTGATTTTAACACGTCCTCACGTTGGCCATAGTTGAAACGTACTGTCAGAAATATCAGCACATTATTATTTTGTGGTGATATTTCTTCCAGTGTTTTCAGAGCCGTCACCTATAATTAGTTGATACATGATCGATGGATAATTAAAAAGTATCATCACGATCGTTTCTCTTCAGGGGTGATCAGAAACCACGCTTATAAATAAGCGGATTCACATTTAGCCAACTTTACTATAGGCCAATCATGAGAAGTGGCAAGCTCGTCGGTATCTCCAGCGTACGAAACTCGAGAAATATCACAAACAAATTAAATAAATGTATTTATTTACATTAATAAATATTTTTGTGTCCCCAGGAATCGAACCCGGTACCTCCGAGTCTAAATCCACGGACTTAACCGCTAGACCACAGAGGCAGGCGATGGATAATTATAATAAAAATTAGGAAAACTAAAAATATTTAACCAATTTCCTTATTTTCAGAGACCGGTAATGGATGAAATAGAATCTGATGAAGCTTTGAGATTTTATCAGTTTCTAAATTATTTGGATGGAGCAAGTTTTGGAACTGGTGAGGAGGATTTATAGTTTAGTTAGTAATTAACAAGTCAAATGTAGCACGAATGCATGCGAGTATTATGACTACAAAATTGAAGGAATCCTCATTTCGTAATTTATCAAAAGTAACGAAACTGTTACGAAGCTAGCAGCGACACATTTGTCTAATATTACTAGTTTAGATATTATTTGTAAAAGTGCCTACTAAGTAATAAGTATTTTTCATTAAGAAACTATTTGAATTGTTACGAAAAAAAATATTATCAAGACCTTTCGGAGTGGTCAGAAACCAAGCTTATCTTAACTTTCCTGTCCTCTGAATACGGTCTGTCAGCCAGTATTAATATTTTCAAATAGAATGTAATAAAAACGGGTATCTATTATTATGGTTTTGGTTTAATTATTATTATTTTTATCATGCCTCTTATTTAAACTATTTCAGGTCCTATAAATGAATTTGTGGACGCAATGTATAGACTAGCTAATTATATGAAACAACAAAATAGCAAAAGCACTCAGGATCGTGGTATGAGGGAACTTAAGGCAATAAATGGAGATAACGGTATCAACTTTTATTTAAATATTTGTATAGTTTGTTATAAAAACGTAAATTTAAATGAAGTATGTGATTTTAGACAGCGTAATGATGTGCTTTTAGGGCTACAGAAAGCCAATTATCAAATCCCTTGACTTGATAAGGACTTTGATTTGGAAGCATGTCTACAACAAATACATAATACTAAAGTGGGAACATATAAAAGTAATCATTCGATACCCATCATTATTTTTGAATAATATAATTGATAACAATTTAATTAAATATTATGGTATTTTTCAGGTAATAGTATTAAAACTGTTTTGGAAGTAAGCACCGTAATAATGAGAAAGAAAAGAAAATTCTTCTGCACTGGGGAAGTCAAAGAACCTATAGTGAACAACAAAATTATTTGTAAGGTTAGAAATACAGATTAGGGGTATTTCTTAAAAACTCTGAATTTACTATTAGGAGGAATCAAAGAGGTCAAATACAAGACAGAGCGTGGTTGTTATTTTCACACAAAATGTTTGTAACACATTCTTTACGCCATCTACTTTGTTCTTCTTCTCTTGTCGAGGAAGAACGTGTTACATTTCCGTAGTATCCAGGTCGGCATATTGTCCGTGAAAGAACAAAATAAGTGCAAGTCTTACAAGACCAAACCGGTAATGCACTCGTCATAGACCAATTAATTCAGAGACAATTGTCCTAGCTTTTATTCTCATACCGTTTGGCTTCTTGCTCCATCTTCCTATATATTTAATGCCTTTCGGTAGGATTAAATCAATTTCAAACAGCTACTTTAGCAAAATGTATGGAATTAAAATTAATAACAAATGACTTATCATATTGCGTACTTTTTGTTCATAGAAGTTTGTATCTTTATTAGTTTAGGAGTAACGTTATAAGGTAAATCTCACGCCCAACGGCGTTATCTACCGATGTATATCCACTGCTATTGTGAACGAGACCCTGTTCTTTAGAATGTGTATTTATCTTAGTGTGAAAATTAGGGCCGGATTAATAGTCGTTGCTCCGCCAGTGCTTAGCACGAGCCATTGTTTAGAACTGTTAGGTCCCAGTACAGGCGGAGCAACGATTATTAATCCGCACCTTAGAGACGGGCCACGGATAAAACTTTAACTAACAGTCAAAAGTAAAAATTCTTAAGTTAACTTCTTGTTTCATTAAAAATATTTAAATATTATCATTTTAGCTTATACATACTCGTATTTTGTTGGAAACCTAATAAATAAATAAATACACAATTACATAACACGAAAATGATCTTAAGTTTACATTACGGGAAAGTGGGAGAATATATTGTTTAAATGTGACGCAACAAAATTATTCCACTGGTATCATTTTAGAATGCTACACAAGCGCCACGGCTAACGGACTTGAGGAGTGGTCTCGACTCACGACCAAGAATCCGACTCTACTAGCACTATAAAAACATATTATTTTAACAAAAATATTGTTGGGTTGATTCGAAAACAATATTTACATAATATAAAATAAAACACTAAATTATAAATAAAATAAACTACACTACAAATAAAACTAAAATAATGACCGTCCGATACTACGCCCGTAGTGTGCCAATAACACATATGAACTTTGTATTATTTTAGGATAGAATATTGCTGCCAATCGCTGGAACGTCGTGTAGAGATGCTATCATGTACTGGCATCCAGATCTTACTGAGGAGCATTATTGTGTAGGAGCCCTCGAATCAAAAAGTGCCGTACACGTTACTGACATTGAAGGTATATTTACTTAACATAAAATATTTGTATTTATGGTAATTTATCGTGTGTGAGTTGGCAATTCGTGCTAAGTGTTAATTGCTAACTTTTTTTAATACTAATTATTATTAGAGAAATAACTTTTAGGTAAATAACACCCTATTTTAAAATTCCATTATTTACATGTGTTTTAGTGAGTTCTTTCCGCTACAAAGAACAATTTTCGCCAAAACTTTGTTAATTTTTCTAAATGGAATATTTGCCAGTTTAGAGACGGAATGTCTCGTCCCCATTGCGTCATGTTTCCTCGTTACTAAGGCTCGTGTACAGGTGTGCGACTTGATGATGGTACCTACGCCACCCGTTTCTTCGGCATCGTGCACAGACAGTATCATTAACACTTATTTGTTTGTACGTGCGTACCAGGCTTTGGCATCTGGGTCTCTTCCATTCCACCTTTAAAGTAACAAAAAGTATTTCCAGGTTATCGCCTACTTTTCTGGTCCGAAGTACTGGAGTATCCTACGAAGACATTCGATATGTTTAGTTACCTATTTAAAGTATTATTTTGTTTACAGGCGAAATGTTTTGCAAAGGTGATGATTATTCAAAGCGTGAATACCTACTCGCGTGTGACTTTTATGAAGACCAAGACGCACCCGTGGCTGACCTTCTTCAGTATTACCCTGATCCTGAAGTGGCCCCAAAATTATTCGGGTTTCAATAATAAATAATTTCACTGGTTTTTGATATTTGTTTTGTGCCTTACCTATTTTCCCTATAAATACCCGCGCTTTTGCAGAGACATATCGTTTGTAAGTTTTTGGTTTATGTATAGTGTTTCAGAGTAATCTGTGAAACGGCGAAAATAGGAACTATGGCCGTGGTGTTGTCAGTTTACATTAGTCTTAGAATAATGACAATAGTAAGTATTAATATTCTCCAATTTAATAATTCGGTCACCTTGGTGTTTTACCTAAACGAAGTTGAAGAAGCTGTCGAATGTGCTACACTCATTCAAAGGATACCTAATGTACCTAATCGTTGAAACTCGACATTAACTAGTTTAAAGTAAAAACTGTCACTTTGGCAGTTTTGAGCAATAGCACGTGCTAAGCACTGGCGGAGCAACGACTATTAATCCGGACCTAATTGATTCTCATTGGATTCTAATTTGAATACGATTTTTTAATTTGCAATTAAATTTTACTATACATACGAGTATATCTGTAATTACATTAATTATAAATTTTCTCAATTTGTATGTATTAAGTTAATTAATAATACTGTAGTGACTGACCCCTGTTGCCTGTAGGACTGTATAAATCTGGTTTTTCAGTAAATGAAGCACAATTTCCTTCGTATCCGTTTATTGCCTGAATTGTGTCTTTTTCATATCAAAAACATCTATCAAACTAGACATTGCTACTATTTTTAATGGTATCTAAATCAGTCTGTCCGGCACAACCCCCTTCAGCGGGGTAATTCTCGTGCTGTAGAGATAATATCGCATGTGATATATGTATGCATTTTGACATTTCGGTACAGTAGGTACCCAGAGAACTTGGTGGGACTGTAGACCAAGCAATTTATCGAATCTAAAGGCTATACTCCATTGCTGCACACAGACTGTCACGGACACGCTTTACACGTTCATTTAGCTTCGCTATGTATGGAAATATATAAGCTAAAGTCCACTGCAATCAAAAAGAAACTCGTAATATATTTAATGTACAGAATAATAGAGTAATAATTAGTTTCACTACGCTACAACACACATATATTTAAGGTCTCTTAATACATGCGCACACACAAATACACGACGCGGCGAACGAGTGCCTTCACTCAGTAGCCACGACTCAGACTTAGCTGTTAAGGCCAGGACCAACAGTGAAAGAGAGACGGTTTATAGGGTTTTAGTCCGTAGGCGCCTTGGGGTCTCCTTAGGAGGCCTCACGGCGAGTCAGGCATGCGAACTCCCGCGATGGCCCTTCGGGCTGGGGTCGTATCAATGATGATTTATCGATTCAGCATATTTTTTTTTCTTTTTAATCTTCTTATGTTTAATTTCCTTTGATACTGCTTTAACCTGCAGTTCTGTTCCTTGCCTTATAGCACTCTCCAGGCAGAAGTTGTACTTGTGTGTGTAACCTTAGACTTAGCCGAATTCCGGTGGGAATGTATGGCGGTACTTAAAGAATAATTAATTTAAAAAAAAAACACAAATACACGAATTTGTTTGTTTTAATACAGATCTAAGAAGAGGAGCTAAGTCAAGCAATGGAATGGTAAAACCTTTACACACAGGTTTAACCAACCATTGCTCTATGGTCCGGGAGCCCCAGAAGGGATTTTGGGAATTACGCTGCAGATAGCCTAAGGTATCCCATCTTGCACCCTGTTTAGTACCTCCACCATAAATAAGCCCTTTAACGTACGGCTAGAGCTGCCGATAAGAATAAATAAGGTCGATGTAATGTGTAGGTACTCTTTGCTGTAAAACTCTTAATAAATTAATTAAACTATTAGGAGATAAAATTAAAGAAATATCTATAGAATATTTATGATAGCATAATAAAATTGAAACTGTACTGCAGTCCCAGTCTGCAGCACACATGGAGAGCGATGACTATTAAAATAAAATAAAATTTTGAAGAAAACTATTGATACGTGATTGTTACTAACCAAACGTGGCCGCGTTGCTCTATGTTACTAACCGAGGTCATGTGAATAAATATTTAGTCATGGAATAAACTATAATTCGGAATAAATAAATTGTTGGACATTATCTCTACAATCCGACCCCTTAGGCATAATGGCCTATGTACCATATCTAAAAAAAAACAACGATGTATATACGAATAATTTACGAAGACCATCTTTTAGTTTAACATTATATTGAGGGTTAACACTATTTTAATTATTCGTCTAAAGTTTTCACTTGACAGTTCATGTGACAATATATTCCAACCAAGTGTTTTTGGCGGAATTTGCAAAAAAATCTAACAAGCTGGCTGCAAGAGGTTATTTTATTACAATTATTAATGATCATTTACTGGATCTATTAAAATTTATCGCATTTAAAAATGTAATAAGTGGTATTATCCTGGTATAACCCTACAAAATGTGCAAATAATCTTTCTGAACAGAGCAGCGTGTGTTATATATTATTAGATTAATGCGACACCTTACCTACCTATTTATTTATCTAGTCATCAGTATTTTTTATTAAATCCTAAGCATGGAAGTGGATAAAGTGCAAATGCGAAAGCAGCTTGGTCTGCTTGAAGGAGTAGCTATAATATTGGGGATCATATTCGGGTCGGGTATTTTTATATCACCCAAAGAAGTATTGGAGTACACTGGATCTCCTTGGGGAGCTTTATCTGTGTGGGCAGCTTGCGGAGTCTTGGCAACACTTGGAGCACTTTGCTATGCTGAATTAGGTAAGAGGTTAAAAACATTATTTGAAATACAATATGAGACATATTGGAGTCATCTTATTTGGGGTAGAGAGGTAATTTTGTTGCGGTCTTGTGTCTAATTGGAAGGGTCCATTGAACAATCACACTCTCACCATTCACTATTCCACTCCTTTCTCTACCCAACTAAAAAAGGAGAAAATTTCTTAGTAATTTGTGCATTTACCATGTCATGTCCATCATGTATGGGGAAAGAGAATAAGAATGGTGTCTCGGGCTTACAACCAACTATGGGAGAGTATGAAGGATTTTAAAATTAATATTCGTCTAATAAGTAGGGTGTGAAGAAAGGACAAACAGATAATAAAATATGTTGCAAAAATGTAGAAAAATAAATAAAGCATTGTTCGAAACATATATATTTGTTTTTTGTAGGTACTACATTGGCACAAAGTGGTGGAGATTACCACTACATACATGAAGCCTACGGCCCTCTGCCTGCCTTTCTCTATCTATGGGATGCCAATCTAGTCTTTGTGTAAGTATATTTTTTATGTGACGTAAATACTAGTTCTTCAAAAAAGCATAAATCTTTGGCAAAGAACAAGAGGAATCCTTATTTAAGTTTCAAGGCATTTTTTTATACTGAGTACGATGTGACACTAAAAAATGGCAGCAACTGCAGGGTGAGACAGAATGCACAATCGTCTAAAAACGATCTAAGATCAATTACGTCTGTCAGAAATGTCAAAAGCTAGGTAAAATGCCCAAGATTTTGTAATTTTTGACAGACTTAATCTTTTTGGACGATTTATTGCCTCACCCCGCCGATGCCAGTCACTGATGTCCTATATATATAATATATATGTATGTAATTAACCTATTAAGTGACCTATAAGCTCCAACTAAAACTTATCAATAGCATACTATAGATTATATAAATAAATTTAAATTAATACTTATATGTGTGCCAGCCAACACACATTAGAAAATATCAAGTAAGATCACTTAAGTTTCCATGCTGTAAAGCTGAGAAACAGCAGCAGGCTTTAAGTCCCCACATCAAAGTTATGTTACAATAAAAGTTAAATAAGTTTTTTCTTTACAGGCCGAGTACAAATGCTATAATGGCATTGACATTTGCCAGCAACCTTCTTCAACCAATGTTCCCTAACTGCCCAATAGATCCTCTGGCTCAAAAACTTATTGCTGCTGTTACCATTTGTAAGTACAAAGTTCTTTATTTAGATTATGCTATAGTCTAGCAATAAAGACCATAGATTTGCATCCATCATCACAATCCCTAAAACAAAAAGTCCTAAACTTTCACTGCTAGAGATAGGCCTTCCATAATAATTTCTGGAGAATTTCCCTTCCCTTACGACTAGACAAGATGGTGATGGTCTGATGTAATTTTTTTTTCAACATTTCCATAAGTTGATATTTTAGTGGAACACATTCCTCATGGATATATCCTATTAAGCTTTACACTATATTTTCCCTCTGTGATCATGGAATGAAGCTAATGATGAGAAAATCCAGCAATACAAATGTGGTATTTAATTTCATTATAACTTGGTCCCAAACTGTAAACACTTAAAAACAAACTAGACAAGAGGGTAGTAGACATTAAAAATAGAATATGGTAATAATAATAATGTAGTCATTTTATTTTGTTACAATTCTAAATAAATAATACTTTATACTGGTTTTCAGGTTTTCTGACATTCTTGAATGCATATGATGTAAGATTTACAACTAGAATTCAAAATGTATTTATGTTTACTAAAATATCGGCCCTGTGCATCATTATTGTTGGCGGTTTAGTCTGGATGGCTAAAGGTAAGAGAGACATATCTATATCTATGCAGTCGAAATCGGTTATAACATCATCAAAAGGAGTACTAATATTTGGTTGTGGTAGTCATAATAACCAGTAAAGTTTTTAAGGTTTAAATTCATCTACACAAAAGTCCATGACGGCTGTATTTTTCTCTGATGAGTCAAGAATAGCTCTTATAGTGATTAAATTCACTGGAACTCCTAGAGCTATTCTTGAGAAAAAAGAGGGCCAAGAATGGGTTTCGTCCTTTGGGGCTCACTCAGCAGACTTATCACTCTTATCACTTATCACTCTTTTTATATACACCAGTGTTAAAACTAATGCATTTTTTTTCCAGGTGGTGTGGAAAATTTCGAAGGAGGCTGGGTTGGTACTAAAACTTCTGTAGGCCATTGGTCTATTGCTTTTTATTCTGGAATATTTTCATACTCTGGATGGTAAGCTAAAACTTTTACAATAATTATTCTTGTATCAGCTTACAATCAGTCCATCTGAATATTGAATAATAAACCCCTATTAAGGAAATCCCTCAGAGAACCAAAGTTACTGATATAGCCTTCAAAATTAGTAAGCTGAAGTGGCAATGGGCTGGACATCTATGTCGTAGAACCGATGAACGATGGCGTAGACGAGTTCTAGAGTGGAGACCATGTACGGGAAGATGCAGAGTGGGTTGACCCCCCGCTAGATGGACAGATGACCTAAGGAAGGTCGCTGGTGGGGGTAGGATGAGAGTGGCAGGAGATCGTGTGAAGTGGTGAGCCTTGGGGGAGGCCTATATCAAGCAGTGGACGGACACAGGCTGATGATGATGAAACCCCTATTGTCGACATTTACATTTAGTCAAGTATTTAAACAGTCCATTAGGCACGGATCAATCAAGTGGGGTGAAGAAGATTTATCAGAGTAAACGCTGTGTATTGTTTTCAGGAATTACCTTAATTTTATGACGGAAGAACTTAAGGAGCCTTTTGTTAATTTGCCACGAGCAATTTACATATCTCTTCCTTTGGTCACAGCTATTTATATTTTAGCTAATGTTTCATACTTGGCTGTTTTGGGACCGGTTGGTGTTCTAGCTACCGAAGCAATTGCTGTTGTAAGTATTTAGCTGCTTGTTTAACCCTACTGTAGTTGCATGGATGAAAAAGATTATAAATAACCTTTTGGTTGTAATATATATGTGCTTACTTATAAACGCTGCTTATTATCAGAGTTTTTACTTAGCAGTGCTTAGTCAATGTATGATTTTGTACAGCCAGAAAGATAAAATATATAATTTTAAAGTACTTTTTAAGCAACAACAATGTGTCCCAGCCTATACCCATTAAAATTATATTATAAATCTAAAATGCTACTAACAAATACTTATCATAGCTAATGTGTAAATTTCATTCTTATATCTGTATCTGTAACTGCATCTAATTAAAGTATTTCTGTATTTACACAGGATTTTGCTTCAGCTGCCTTAGGGTTTATGAAATGGGCAATGCCAACATTAGTGGCTATTGCTATATTGGGCGGTTTATCTGTGCACATCATGACGTCATCAAGAATGTGCTTCGCAGGAGCACGCAATGGACACATGCCAGAACTTCTTGCACATATCAACATGAAATGCATGTCACCACTACCTTCATTAGTATTTTTGGTAAGTTATTCATATTTATTTAGTCACTTGTGTAGTGTCAGAGCGGTGGTGGCTCAGATGTAAGAATGCTTTCCAAAAAAGGTCGGATCAAACCCTGGCTTAATGTACCAATAAGATATATACATTTTTCATAGATTTACAACACCAATGTTGGCATGCCTTGGAGTGTGATGTTATTTTATAATAACGTCCATACAAAACCATATCTATAAAAATTCAACATCATAGTACAACAAAAACAAATAATAGATAAAATTACAAGTCTACAGTCAAAATTAAATCGCCAACCGAGCGACTCACAAAGGGACTCTTCGAATAAAGCAATATAATATGGGTAGAAGTAAATATCAGCTACCTACTAATTAAAAAAACAAAAGAAACACTGATTCAAAGGTAGAACAATTTATCACAGTCGATAAAACTGGCTGCGGGACGAAGAAGGATCAGTCCGTGATAACCAGCAGAGTGAAGACACGCTTATAAGTATACGTCAAAAGGTTAATAAATAAATTTAAATTAAAAGTCAATAATTGTGATGAGTGGATCGTCCCCAGTAGGGGAACAAGGCTAGGGGCTGAGAGCCCATATTGATGAAGAATGACGCTAGGGGCTGAGGGCACATATTGACGAAGAACGAGGCTAGGGGCTGAGGGCCCATATTGACGAAGAACGGGGCTAGGGTATTAGTGGAACCAGGACCTATGGTTTAACATACTCCTTGAGACACAGGAATGGTGGTGTTGTAAATCTATGACAAATGTATGTAAGAAAAGTGTATTTATCATATTTTTTTCTTTCAGCATGTAGCCAGGGTATGAACCCCAACTATTTTAGATTTTAACGAAAATGTTGAAAGGAAATTAAACAGTACAAAAAAGATTATACATTTTAGTAAATAATTTAAAACTTATTTTAGATGCTGATTTCGCTAGTAATGTTGATGTCGAACAATTTGACAGCTCTTATTACATATTGCACTGTGGTAGAATCTTTCTTCACTACGCTTAGCTGCAGCGCTGTACTTTACTTGCGGTACAAAAAACCTGATCTGGCACGTCCTATTAAGGTAAGTTTGTTTTTTTGAATAGCTATTTATTAACTTGATTAAGATAGTAATGAACGGACTCCAAAAATAACTGATTATAAATAAATATACTCGCACAATACACTATTTTTAAAGATTAAAACCTAATTTTAGCCATAACTTAATAGTTACATTTATAACGATTTTACTAAAACAAATCTATGAAGAAGAAAAATTTCGAAGCATTAAATGGATTCACCGTGCGAGTGTCTCGGGCTTGCGACCGACAACAGGCTGGTATGTATATCTTTAAAATGTCTTAAAAGAGATTGCCCAAAACCAGGCCCCAACTTAATACAATTCAATAATCATAGCAATTAATTGTGTGTTTTTTAAATTTAAATACATCTCTTTTACCCCAGCATTAAAATATAATTTAATTATACAGTCAATTGGTTAAAATTTATGTATGAAATAGTTACTAAGGAACTATTTATATGATCAGGTACTTTATTATAGATAAAACATTGGATTTCAAATCGGCAGGATCAAAACTATGTAATTATTAACATAAAAAAAAGTTTTTGTCAATTGTCGTTATGCTTGGGTATATTATTTTTTTTGTTCTCTTCTGCCGATGGATGATGAATGAGGTAATAGTGAAGGCAAAGGGTCTAGCCCATACAGCCAAGTCTGACGTAATATATCTTTCTTTTTTATGAGTTAATGAGGTCATCATCAAATTCCAGATGCTGCAGAATTTAATGCTTTTCTTGGAGTCACTCGCGGCACCATAGCTCAAACACGTCGGGTAAAACATGGGAGTTGATAGCGCGGGAAAACTGCAACTTGTGCCCCATATTTAAAGTCCAATTTATCGTTTTCCATAATTATTCACATTGTAGCACATTATTAAACAAAACAACACCACTTTCGACCAATAATATCCACAGCAAATTAATTTACAAAACAATAACTTGCACTTGACATGTCCACGCAAAATGGCGCAAAGAACTCCTTATGCTAGGGTAAAATAAATAAAATTAATTACAGATTATGAAAACACAATATATTAACTATCAAATAAAAGAGAAATCATTATGGCATGAGATCATTTTATTGGGCCCATTTCTATAGGAAAAATGGGCATTCTCATTTTATTTCCTAGAAAGTAAGTAGATTACATTTCTCAAAAGTATACTCACACTCAAATAATCTTTAAAAATACCGTATTGTGCGAGCGAGAGGGATGCAAAATCGTGTTATTAAAAATGTTGAACATACATTTTACAAGCAAGTGTTAAATAAAATATTTTGATTTTTAGGTCCCACTTTGGATGCCAATAACGTTTGTGAGTGTTTGTGTGGTTCTTCTCATTGTGCCGATACTGAGCCAACCAGTTGCAGTGATGGGAGGATTCTTGATGACTCTAGCAGGAGTTCCAGTTTACTATGCTTGCATCAAAATGGCGCCAAGTTGCCTTTCTGCTTATTCTTGTAAGTCAATCCATCATTATAAATTGTCAATCCAATTAATTCCTTTATAATTTGCTTAAAATTTGATAACATATATTATATACATATATTATAGTCAGCGAAAAATATCTTCTGGTATTGAAATTATGTCGTCTTATACCATTTCTTGAAATACTGAAATGTAATGACATTTAATCAAAATCAGTTCAGTAATATAGGCTTAAAGGCGATTTAAACAAGCAGACAGATATATGGCTCTACGGTACACATGTCGTGGTCAGATAATGACGTCATATGGCCTATGTTGTGTATTTTTGCCAATTATCATTAAAATTGGTGCGAGAAAACGAGACAAACATAACAAACGTCTATAATAACAACCAATAGAGGTCGCAGTTAGAATTGGCATGTACCAATGAGAATACACTTTACTTACGTATATTTATCACAAATTTACAAAACCACCAGTCCCGTAAGGAAGAGAGCATGTTAAGCCGTGCGTCGGTTGGTACCGCTTCAACCAATACCAACTTATGGAATCTTTAAAATTTATGTTAGACCCAATCCGTTTGGACAGGCGTGAGCGAGTATAGGCCTATTTCCCCCTTTATATGTTTTGGAAAGCTCATCTCAAGCATTGCAGGCCTAGGAACCTGTGTTCAACTTGTCGTAAAGGCAAATTAATTAAAATGCAATTGTAATTTTTTTGTTAAGCTCTGAAAGTTTTAATAAAGCACACCTTTGTTCAACGCATTGGACACAGTACTTTTTTTAATTGCAAAACGTATCAATCACGATTATCCATTTGCTTAAATATTGTAGATTTACTTGATTTTTTAATATGGGTGAACTTTATTTTTACAGGTAAATTCACTCAGTTCTGCCAGAAGCTGTTCCTGACATCAGTAGAGGACAAGGAAGCCTGATATAAGGATGACTAAGTGTACTGTATACTTAGCGATGTACTCAGCGACGTATACTGTATACTTAGAGTCACAAGAAGGTAGAAATTAAAAATAACTATAAAACATTAAGATTCATTCGACCAAATAAATCTATGACACAAAAACTAGTCTCGGAAAAGTACAAAAATGTGTAAATTTTTCCAACAACTAATGCTGCTTACTTATCTACCAGTTATGTGCTAGGTAAACTAGCCGTTCGCGAGATAAAATAGCGATATAAATAATAGTAATAAAGTTGTACCGTGAAATACCCTACCATGTGTAAATGTTTTTAGGGCAACTATTTTCGGAAAAGGAACTTTAAAGGATCCGGTTCGAAGGACCAGGAAATGTATAGGTATTTTGATGTTTTGTCGAATTCATCTATGTTATTTCATAGTTTATTTATAGTTTAGAAAATTATTGTTGTTTTTCTTGGAGTATTTCTGAGCCTAATATTTTTTATTAACTTGTGTCTAGTTATTAATGGCAGCAATTTATATAATACAGTATTCCTTTTGTATAGATATTTTGCTGTTTGGTCGGATCCGTCTTTGTTTTTTTATTGCTCAGAAAATGTATGTTGTGTCGCTTAAAATATTTCTGAGCCTGATATTTTTTATTAACTTGTGACTAGTTTTTTAAGTTAGAATTTTGCAAAAACATTTTATTGAATCTCGATGTTGTAATAATGATATATAATCTCAATAAAAATAATACAGTATTAATCAATCTCCAATACGATAAATAATAAGTAGATATTATTGTAAAATATTATAATTGTTGTTATATGTTATTTAAAGGCTAAAGGTGTAATCTTTTATAGTTTTTTATACTTATACACCCATTGACCTTTAACATTCAAAATGGTTCTAGAAAGGTTTATACGATTTATAGTACATAGTGTGCCAATCAATGAGAAATTTCATTCGATGTGACATACAATTGTGAAGAATAAAAATATATTTATCAAGAATAAATAAAAACTTAAATACTAATACTTTGTTATTATATAATAATGAATGCAGTTTATTTAATGATAATAATATAAGAAATGAAAATTATTATGGACTTAAAATATGAACTGTAAATTAACAATCACACTACCCACATTACTGAATGTTGTTGACCAGTGTTGAATTGGTTATGACGGCCGCTATTTTTTCAACACTATACCGCAAAATATTTTGTTAGACTTCAGGTATCATTAGTAGAACCTTTATTTGAAATAAAAAATGGCAATTTTTAATAATCATTATCCGAAAATACTACACAGCATGGTGAA
Source organism: Tinea semifulvella (assembly GCA_910589645.1). Classification (NCBI taxonomy): domain Eukaryota; kingdom Metazoa; phylum Arthropoda; class Insecta; order Lepidoptera; family Tineidae; genus Tinea; species Tinea semifulvella. Next base: position 23,585,242 of record OU342584.1, read on the forward strand.
CAAGGCCGCGTCTTAAATCCATGGTGATAAATACCTAAAGTATTGTTATTAATTGATCTCGCCCACAGCCGAGAGACCAAATAGAGAGAGAAAGAATTACGTCAGTTACCGTTCGCGCGATCGTCGACCTCTCGCTACCGACTTGATTAGGTTCAGTATGAGTTGCGATATTTTTAGGAAAACTTCTCCGCATCGTAATTTTGGATTTTATTACTGAATAATTAAAATAAAAAATACATCCTCCTCCTTGCGTCGTTTTCCTCAATGCTGAGGGTCGTGACCCCCTCCTCGGATCACTTTGTCCCGGACTATGCTGCGCCATCCGGGTTTGCTCACGGCGGCGTGCAGGGCCTCGTGGACTTGGGTGTGAAGTGTGGTGCGGATCTGGTCTGACCAGCGTATCGGGCTCCGGCCACGGGGTCTCTTGCCTTCAATTTTTTCCGTGATTACTAGCCTTTCCAGATTGCCAGAGCTTTTACGGGCTATATGACCAAAATACTCGAGGACTCGTTGCAGGCAGATGGAAGAGAGCCTGGTAGTGACTTTGAGCTCCTTGAGTATTTATTTATTGATAAGTTTGTTCTGCGCGCTGTCCACGGGATGCGCAGCATACGAAAAAATACATGGTTCTTTATTTTTATTCTAGATTATAATATAAAATTATTTACTCTTTAATAAAATCCACGAGTATACTATTGTCCTAAAGGTTTTATCAGCCTTTCCGCACAGACTGCATTTCCATACGATTACAATAAAATTAACAGTATTAACTTTGATATTAGTATATATTTTTATAACTATTTGCTATAGAGCATTGTTGTAAATGAGCGATATCACTTAACGTTTCCACCCTGTATTTAATGCTAAGCCTGCCCGCCTAACAGTGACATTATACATTATATATATATATTATATTTTCTTTAGTGTTCCTTCTAGGCCAAATCCTAGACTAGAAGAAATATCGAAACATGCTCAAAGGATTCACGGGGCCGATTTTGATACAAACTAAAACTGCACTATTCGATTTTCGTCGAGATGATACTTTTTTTCGCTTTATACTACATGGAATCTATTAAAGAACAAATATTGTTATATTATAATCGAGAATAAAAATAAAGCACTACGTATATTTTTATTTTTATTTAGTAATAAAATCTTAAGTTACGGTGCAGAGAAGTTTTCCTAAAAATATTGCCACTCATACAGAGTCTAGTCAATATCAACAAATAAGAGGTCGACGATCGCGTGAACGTTTACTTACGTAATTCTTTCTCTCTCTATTTCGTTTCTCGGCTGTGGGCAAGACCAATTAATAATAACATTATTAGATATGTCACACGTAATCCAAAGCTGTGACGGCCGTTTGATAAACAATGTGTTTAAAAATCATGAAAAAAAAAATGGAATGTAGCCACCCCATTTGGTCTGTTGGAAGGCTTGTCAACGACCACATTAAGTCGCTAAGACATCTATTGCTATGAAATATTAAGATTAAACAATAATCATAAAATTTTACCTTAACCATAGCAAACGCCACATAAGTATTTTAATTGAAATATGTTATGTTTATTTAAAAAATGTGACTCCTAATATATATTTGTAGTAAATGCATTTAGTTAACAGTATTAAAACTCCTTTTGATATAAGACTAATATTTAAATGATCTAAGACCAAATATCTACATGCTAAGTCAGTATAAAGACTGATAGATTTTCCTCAGTTTTTCAAACGATGAATAGAATCCAACATTAAACTTTTTGAATACAAGTCACGTGATTGGCTCAACTGACACGCAAAATGTATAGACTTTAGTTATTTTATTCATCCTTTTAGAAACCGGCAGGTAATACAATATACCTAATGATATTATTTTGTAAGAAATTTTTATTTATTTGTTACTGCGTTCCGTTTATTGAATTCTTATGACGTCATGCTTTGAAATAAGATAGTTTTAACTCTTTTGCATGTCTCTGGCTCGCATAATAAAATATTTTAAATATGAGTGTATTTTTGTGAAATGTACTCAGGAATAGAATAACGGATATTTATGAGAGATATTAATCATACATACCTGTTCGATTCCTGGCCGGGACACAAAAATATTTATTTAATTAATATTTAATTTATTTGTGATATTTCTCGAGTATGGTACGCTGGATACATCGACGAGCTTGCCACTTGTCACGATTGGCCTATAGTAAAATTCGCTAAATGTGAATCCGCTTCTTTATAAGCGTCGTTTCTGACCACCCCGAAAGGGATACGGTCGTGAAGATACTTTACTTTTGAAATAATTAAGTTTTTTGCGATTGTGTATTATTCTTTAAGTGTTTTCTGACTGTTTAATTAATGTGGTGCCAATAAATCATTTTAAAAAAAATATGTTTTATTTCTTTGTTTTAAGAATAATTCTTTACACACGTTTTGCATCTGTCTCGCTTGCACAATCCAATATTTTCAAAGATTTTTCTAGTTGAGTGTACTTTTCAGAAATGTAGTAAAATAACCTACGTTTTGTCAAACTGGCCATTTTGATCTCAAATATCTGATAATTGGCTCGGAATTCCTAAATCAAATTTATTAAAACCGCCTTCGTGGTCTAGCGGTTAAGTCAGTGGATTTAAGACTCGGGGGGTACCGGGTTCGATTCCTGGTCGGGACACAAATATTTATTAATGTAAATAAATACATTTAATTTATTTGTGATATTTCTCGAGTTCGGTACGCTGGAGACATCGACGAGCTTGCCGCTTGTCATGATTGGCCTATAGTAAAGTTGGCTAAATGTGAATCTACTTATAAGCGTGGTTTCTGACCACCCCGAAAGGGAAACGGTCGTGATGATACTTTTTTTTTATATTTCAAATTTAGATTTGTGTTTTGAATTTATATAATATACTTTTGAGCACACTAATAAATGTTTTTATAATTTAAACGGGTCTTTATACGATTTTCCTTAGAGACATACTTTTACCGACGTTTCGGTTAAGTTGCAATGGCGGTCAATGTAAACCTACCCACTTATTACCTTAAAAGGTACCTACTAATATAAGTAAGACCGATTGCCTTGAATGCTCACGAACCAGTGGGTGCGCGCCAAGCGCGCACCTCCTTTTATACTTCCCCTACACTAGCGCCCTCTTCCCAACGGCTACGCCGCGCGTATTTCTATGTTAACTATCGATGATCTTGGCTAATATTGCTTGTCGCTTTGTGAGCGACAACACTACTGGTTACGCCGATATATATTTATTCTTATGTATCTATCTCACTATTCATTTTCCTTCCGCTCCTACCTCTAACTCCTTTGCCCAACGCCAGTTGGCATCACAGTCGCTCAACCGCCGCGCTTGGACGTGTCCGCAAACCTACCGCGCTCCGCCATTAAAAACGCTAAATCACGCAAAATCACGCCGCGAATTCTCCAAGTGCAGTGCCAAAATAATTACCACGCTATAAACAATATTCACTCTGAAATAAGTGGAGAAATCAAATAGTGAACCAGCCGAAGGACGCCAGGGGGAAACCTCGATCGCCGCATCTACTGGTTAGTGGGTTTCCTCTCCTAATCTTACTATTCTCCACCATTTCTGGTCCTTCTAAACCGCATCCCTCATTTACACACGTATCCCGCTATATATAAAATAAAAAAAACAGCGTATTTTTCCCACAAATACGACGCCATTTTATATATTTTATTTCCTCTATTTACGTATTTATTTAACTCTAATCCCGCTATATACTCATAGAACGCATACTTATATATCATATTACGCTATTACTTATCTATTTCATACATTCATTTCTCTAAAAACACGCATTCAATTCTCCGCGACTTAAAACAAGAGGGTAGATGTGAAATTCCTTCGCAAAACGCACGCATAAAAAACTCGAGGTCGCGCCATCGCCAACATTGAATTACATACACGCTTGACTAATATACATTAGACAGACCCGCGCAACATATTAATTTTAATCCCGCTTCGCAAATATGCCGAAACTTACGGAGTTTGTTAACCCTGAAGAAAAGGCTATTAGATCGCAAATATCTGTTCTAAATTGTAAAAAAAATAGTTTGTTTGCAATGATACAAAAAGTATACGATATGATAAAAAACATTTCGGATGAAAACATCGCTCACCGTTTTTTGGTACTTTCAAAGTCGATTGAATGTACTAAAAACGAATTCATGTCTGTTGTAGAAAATATAAATATGCTCAGCTCCTCAATAGATGCAAATTATACTCCTAACTTTGAAGCAATATGTTCCATCGATGAACTTTATTGCTATATAAAGTCAGTTCAAGGTGATCTCGAAAATAATAAAAATCTAAAATCTAAAATTAATAAATTGCCAAGCGATTTTACTCGCAAGCTCCCGCCACTCGAATTGATGTCATTTGATGGATCTCCAAACAAATGGGTTCTCTTTTACGAAAACTTTAAAGGTCTTATTCACGACAACCCACACCTTAGTGATGCCGAAAAGGTGCAGTACCTAATGGGTAAACTGTCGGGTAAGGCTCTCACGGTTTGTGCCGGAATCCAACCGGTAGCCTGCAACTAACAAATAACAATTCACACTGTGCCTTTATTGAGCCCACTCTCGAAAAGGTAACGCAAAACTGTGTAACTACACATAAAAAAGTTGAACTTGGTTTTGATACCATGTACAGCCGTGACGTCACCGGTCGGTCGATCGTAGACTTACCTGTGCACGATTCGTCCGCTATCGCTGGCACGCTCGCCTCCGCATCTCGCCCGCAACGCGCAAACCAAAACTTAAGGCCAGGTTACAACGCTAATAAAAATAAAAGTAATACATACCTGTCCTGGAGACATCCCGTACAACACGCAATCGCAAGGAATATCCCGCGTCACACTGAAAATCCTATAAAAAATAAAAATCGCATTGTGACAAACGCTAGTCATATAACGTCGTCCGCCTCTCCACCCTACCTCGAGACATGCGCCGTGAAGATACTCTCATCGGACTGGCGCGCGCGCTGTCCACTCGCCGCCCGCACTGTTAAACGTAACAGGGATGTTCCAAGTTCAGCGCGATTTTTTGACCCGCTTGGACCAACGGGTCCAGAAATCACTTTTCCTTCTAACTCATAACTTCATTTAAATACTCTCTTCTCTCTCGCTCGCTCTTCCATTCTCACTTATTTACGCTTTCTCTGATCCACTGCCGCCGTGGCAGGGATCAAGTCAAACACGCTCGCTATAAACTCTTCGCATATACTGTCTCTAACCGCTAATCCTATACATATTCTCGCTTTACACACTACTAGGTTCTCACTCAACTCGAAAACTCACGCATTATTAAACTCGTACTCGCATTATTTAAACTTTGAGGAGAGCCTTACTCGCATAGTTTACTCATTCACTCGTACTATCTTACTGGAGTAGTCCTGAAAAGTGATATCATTTCAGAAGAGTTATAATTTTAATTATTTAACGCTAATAAAGTTGGCAATATAGTTGTCATCAAGGACTTGTAAGTCCTCTCTTGTATCGGCCTTTGGCCATTGTTGAGCAAACCTATCCTTGAACAGGACGGTATTGCTAAAACCGCGTTGGCACAGACGCAGTCGGGTGTGTATGTACGTCCGGTGGTGCGTCTGAGACCACTACTCGCTAGTTTTAAGTATCGCTTACTCACTTACATTCACGCATACTCACTCACACTCACTCATACTTACTCACACTCACTTATACTCACTCACACTCACTCATACTTATACTCACTCATACTCATTTTACTCAAAATCTATTTTTCTCTAATGAAGATACTTCATGCCGGGGGGAATGGTTACGCCGATATATATTTATTCTTATGTATCTATCTCACTATTCATTTTCCTTCCGCTCCTACCTCTAACTCCTTTGCCCAACGCCAGTTGGCATCACAGTCGCTCAACCGCCGCGCTTGGACGTGTCCGCAAACCTACCGCGCTCCGCCATTAAAAACGCTAAATCACGCAAAATCACGCCGCGAATTCTCCAAGTGCAGTGCCAAAATAATTACCACGCTATAAACAATATTCACTCTGAAATAAGTGGAGAAATCAAATAGTGAACCAGCCGAAGGACGCCAGGGGGAATCCTCGATCGCCGCATCTACTGGTTAGTGGGTTTCCTCTCCTAATCTTACTATTCTCCAACTACTATCATTATAATTATCACAGCTCCTAGAATACAGTCATAGACGTCCACTGCTGGAGATAGGCCTTCCAGAACATCTGGAGAATTTGGCTTAAAGTCGCCGAGCTGCCTTTAATAACGATTTCACAAGTTGGTAATAGTGGAAACTTCGAGGCACGGGAACGGTAGTGTTGTAAATGTATGACAAATGTACGTAAGAAAAATATTTCTCATTGGTACAAGCCGGAGCAGGACCAGCTATCCTTTTTTATATAAGTACGACTGGTAAGCGATCTTAGAACCGAGCCACCACCGCTCATATATATACCGCGTGTGATTGTCAAAAGTACAATTTTTTTTTCTGACTACAGGTTCTACCACCTTTATTTAAAATAAATAGTGCCACTTTTTTTTAAAGATAAAATTATTCAGAAAACAAACCACTACTGCATAGTGAATAAAGCCGCGTCTGCAAATCGCGATATGAATCGTGGAGAATATCTAAAGGCTGGGGAATGTTATTATTGATTGATTTCGCCCACAGCCGCGAGAAAGAATTCCGTAAGTCAACGTTCGCGCGATCGTCGACCTTCCGCTACCTACTTGACTAGGCTCTGTATGATTGGCGATATTTTTGGGAAAACTTCTCGGCACGGTAACTTAAGATTGTATAACTAAATAATTAAAATAAAAAATACTTTATTTTAGATTATTTATTTATCTTTAAGGAAAACTTACAGCTTCTAACAAATGATAACTTATATAAAAAACTAGATGCCAATTACAAGTTTCCACAAATATCTTATACAACTAAAAAAATTATAAATAGAAGAAACATATAAATGATAATTTTAAACCACAATAATTAAGAAAAATAATATAATATAATGTCTGTTATACTGTAAAAAATGCTCTAGACATCGCCCGACCAACTAATTTAGGCGATGTACAGAACATGTCAATATCCATGACCTCAGCTAGGCGATTGAGTTCTTTTGATGTTCTCGCTAAAAATGAGGCAAATCTTAAATAATATTTATTTTTTAAGATTTGCTCTGTAATAAATTCCACGTAGTATATTATCATTAAAATCTGATTAATTAATGACATTGTATATTTCTTACGTTTTAAAACAATAAAATCTATATTTTACTCGCCAGACTCAAGGTGTAGCAGTTAACATTTATACTGCGGTAATAAAATTAAAGTTCTAGATTTAACAGCAACACATTTGTGCCCAATTAAGTAATTGCTATAGTTATTGTAGGTTAGAACCTAGGTATTCGCTATAAAACATTGCATTCAACATGTCTATAGTTATATTTTATCTAATATTAGGATCTATTAAGGTTTGTTTTAGTCTTTTTGTTTGTCTTATTATTATTTCTCTTAAGAGCATTTAACACTGTGCTTCCCCTCGCACAATATTTATTATATTTTTTAAAATTATTCAAGTTTTGAGTGTATTTTTGAGAAATATATTAATTATATTATTAATAATATATTTCTCAATTAATTAATTCTAGGAAATAAAATTACGGACATTTTAGACATTTCCACTATCATACTCGCATACCTAATTTTAGACAGAAAAATAGCAAATAGTTACATTTATAACGAATTCACTCTTGTTTACTAAAACAAAACTAGCATTAATATATCTTGTTTAATAGCTTGGTTTCTGACCACCCCATAAGAAATACGGTAATGATGATACTTTACTATTGTTATTTTTATTATTACGAACAATCATTTTTCTTTAAATATTAATTTAAAGCTACCTAAATAATACAATTAAAATAAACTAAACTATAAATAAAAAATGCCCTCTAGAGACGTCCCATCCGAGATAGTCCCAAGGAGACTGGCAACGTTTTCCCTCTGTATAGCGAGACTAATACGTTGGCAGAAATAGCCGCTTTGACAACTCCTTGGCCAAGCGCCTCGCTGACGGTCCCCATGGGCCCATCGTCTTGACCCCAAACAGCGCAAATTCGTAACCGGTACCAAAGTTGGCGTATTTAATTATTAACACGAACATTAAATTATTTCAGTATATTACAGCTCACAACAGAACCGCTCATGAATTCACTACACCGTCAGATGAGATCTCTCCGATGTTGCCTGATGACGGGATGCAGACAGGCACCTTGATCTCAGGGCTAATGTCAGATTCATACGGGGAAATGTTTAATTTCCTCGATGGAGATAGCTTTGGAATTGGTCAGTTATTTTTTAACTAGAACGTCTACATCAGCATACTCGTTAGATAAAAAATAGTTAAAGTCATGTATCACCACAACCACTAATACACAGAGATCTAAGCAGCCGGACACCGCCCCGCGGTCTGCAATCTATGCGGTGACTTAAGAGAAGATCACACTGGACCGCGGCGGTCAAAGTAAACGCGCGTTTTGTCGATGTTACATTTTTACAATACGCCGCGGAAGGTTAATTTGTTCTACAACATTGAGGCCCTTATTCATAAATAGATTTTAGGATCGATTTAAAATTAGGATCAAGTTGCCTCTTTCATTCTTTCTTAATTTTACATTTGGTAAAAAGAGACTACTTGAACTCAAGTTTGACATCGATCTTGGGATCTATTTATTAGTACAAGCCTGAAAAGTTTGCTCCACAAAACTCACAATTCTATACCTGTCTCTTTCTTTCACGTCTATTTACAATAACAACACTGTGGTTTCTCTTTCGACTTGTACAAAGTCAAATAAACTGCACGCGGCATAAACATTTATTTGTTTATTACAAGGTCCAATGCACGAATTTGTTTACGGATGGCAAGCGATTGTAAATACAATGAGCATGAAGAATAACGTGGAAGTGCGGAAACGAGCTGGCTTGCAAAGGTTTGCTCTGGCTGGTATTAATGGAATATCGCTTATCTCTCATATCGGAGCCACAGAAATCATGATAAATGGAACCAGGACGTATTGCTTTGGAGGAGTCTCGAGACCGCCTGGACGACGAAGTGTTATATGCAAGGTTTATTAATTTTAATACACATTCCGAGCTTTTTTCGCTAAAATAGTAGGTATAGGACTAGAGCGACCGTAACTTAATCCTTCCTTAGTGGCATTTTTCAATTCAATGACCGCGTTTCCATACAAATTTCTGTATTTAGGTGAGCAAATTCCACTAAGAAACTATTAAGTCACCCGCCCTTATTTGGTATTACTAAAAAAATATCTCTGAATACACTTTCTGATAAATTTGTACGAATATTGTTTACAAGAACGTTTTTAATCTATGATCAAAATTTTAAAATACGTCTTGGGATTGGTAGTTATCTTGTCACTTTGTGTAAATAAGCCAATGACGTGCCTCACAAGCATACGTTCAATTTATCAAAACATAATCAGCCGTCCTGCAACTGACCGCCAGTATAAGTAAGACCAGTTACCCGTACTTAAGTGACTTTTACATAAGACGAAAATAGGTCATAGTTCTAAGTTTTTTTATGTTTAAATTTTCTGCATTTAAAACATGAATAAAATTTTAGGGTGCCATGTATCAAGAAAACCGATTTACATGCAAAACACCATATTTGAGATTTCCAACAGTATTGGGATATAGGTATTGTATAGATGACCTGGCAGCTGTCAACACGTTGGATGGATCGTATAAAAGTATGTTTTTATAGGTCGCGTAATTTGTATAAACCGTAATTTATTATATACTAAGCGTACTTACAATGAATGAGTAAAAGTAGACAAGCGAAATTGTATGAAAGTTAGAAACTTTAGAGGCATTTAATGTAAAAACACGAAGGTATATATCCAGGGCCGTTAAGGCGTAAGTGGACTGTATTGCAATTGGGAAATTATAAAGAAAGCCACAGAATTAATGTTTTTAGCCATGGAAACTAACCTCAGACGACGTGTCGCTACGGAAGGTATTTCACAGAAATACTTAACTAGAAACAAATAGTGTTGTGGCGACATCTCGCCTGCTGTTGCTGCGTGCAATCGGCGAAGAACTTGTACCTAATGACGAAGAACAGCTGCGATAAGAAAGTGCAGAATACACAGGCGGGATTTTAGAAAAAACTGCTACCTATTGCAGTGTCATACTTTTAATTATTCTATTATATCATTCTAATCGCTGGGGGTTAATTTATAACCTGATAATAAGGAAGGAAGTGTCAATTGTATTCACATCGAATCTATTTCTAAGCGTAGACGTGCCTAGCACGTGCTAGCCAGAATTGATATGAGACCAAATATAGATTCATTGATCTATGTTATTAGTAAATTATTATTTATTTTCAGCTACGTACTGCGCCCGTGGACAGTCAATACCCAAGTTTCACTATGATTACATTTGCGAGAGAAGAGATGTAAAAATCAGACGAGTTAATCTTACTAACCCTAATGAAAGATTTAATTCTGATAATACAATTGTGCGGAGAGTAGAATATTATAGGGCACCGTATGATATTCTTAAGGCTTGTCCTGATTGGTAAGAATGACTTGTGCACATAAATCATCTTCGGCATAATTAATTTAAAGATGAACTCTCTAAGATTCAATAGGTATAAATATAGTAACCATTGAAAATTTGTCCATCCACAACCCAAGCTGGCCAAAATAAATCTAAATATAAGTAAAGCAACAACATAAATATAAAAAGTAATATAACCACTGGCCACCCGGAACTCCTAAATCGAAATAAATCTAAGGTAAAGCATCACACATCAAGAATCTTCCCAACCGCAATTCTTGTTATCCAGATTTAATATATGAAGCAGATACATACAGAAACTAGCCGTTTGCAACACTCCTTACGCGAAATAAATCTAAAGTCAAGCATTGACAAATTCATAATCTGGTCATCCGCAGCTTTGCTGCACCTAAATAAATCTACCTAATTCATATATATAAAATATTTTTGTACCCTAATTAGGTATGGTTGTAATCTGCGTATATCTCCAGAAGACCTTCACCAGCAGTTACCAACAAGTTTGTTAGATGCAAATGAGACTGCATTCGTGGGCCATGGAGGGAAATATTGGCTTGCTCTTTACTATACCCAGGTTTGTCGTATGCGTAATTTTATTTGTGTTTTAAATTATTATCTTTATTTGGCAGCTTAATCCCGAAAGAGATAAATAAATTAATGCGGTTATTTTATTGAAATAAACATTTAGCAAATTGGTTCTTAGCTTTGCTTGATCAGCCAATTCAAAGATATGTATAATTCAAAGTTCAATAGTAGAAACGTTAATTGCTAAATATATAAAAAAACTAATATTTTTAATTAGTACTATACCATAAAACTAACATTTACTTTAAAATTTATTTACAGTTATCAACCTATGCTGTATATTTTCAAGCGCACGCTGAATATCCTTGGCAATCAAACCGACCCATTACATCAATGAACAAAGGTTATTAGTCTCTTCTTATGGACTTTTGAATAAGGTGTAAAATACCATCTTGCCAAGCATAATATTATCATAGAAGACAACCGCATGTCATCAGGCGTGCAAGAAAAGCAATAAAATTAATATTTGAATACTAACCTACTACTAAAAATCAAAGTTTATTATACTAGATACGAAGGTACCTGACCTTACTAAGCTGTTAGAATTCCGTTCATTTAACGAAATACAGCGTATTGTTTGCGTTTCCGCATAGCGTTATTTCACGTGGCTTTTTCCGCACTAATCTGTTACACGCTTTAACGGAAGTTATCTAATCGGGGAGGGATATTTTTAGGTGGAATTTGGGAACAATTGCTTAAGGCAAATATAGGACCGGATATGAACTTACATTACAACCTCAACGGAATCTACAATAGGTATCCCGGGTCACCTACAGCTCCAGATCAAATGCGGAATGATGGAGAAGTAAGTCTATAAGTAATACCTACAATTATGCCCGTGGCAATTTGTATCATCTATTTATGTGTTGGTTTGTTTGATTCGCCATCATGCCTAGTATAGTACTTGACTTTGTTTTTCAAGTTGCCGGCATATGGTCTGCCTCCACAGCTGGGCTAGATAACCAGGTTTCTACATTCGTGCGCCTGAAATCATTGCGCTGAACACTGGTGTGCCACAGGGATCTGTCTTGTACCCGATACTGTTTCTTTTGTATATCAATGACATCTTATTTTATTTTGATTGGGTAACACACTATAAAGAATATATGAATGAATAAAAGCTAATTACAAGTTAACACATATGATAAAAATAGCGTAAAGGTTTACACATATAGCAACTGGGTACTACAAGTGACACAATAAAACAATTATATATAAATTGTTACAAAATTAGATTTCATTATGATCCTCAGGGGATAAGTACTATCACAAAACAGGTAAAATCTAAATCATGACTCTGACTCATGATCAGCTTAGGAGTACCTCGATCCAGACAACCAGAGCATTTAGCACGTACAAATTTGAGCTTACTATACACAGTTTATTTGTCATTTGCCACATCTATCATATAGAGGGCTTTAATTCCTGATTAACACACGAGCGAAGCTGGATCAAACAGCCCCTATATAAATAAATCTTATTGTACTTAACATACTCGTAAATAGGTAGGATATGTAAATATAATATATTTTTCTTAACTAGGTGCACCCTGCCAACTTTCGATCAGATCATCGAGATACTGAATCAGAAGATATTATAATTGGGGGAGTTCATGGACAAGATGGTTGGTATCTAAATTCTACTGATACAATTTAACACTAACGACAGCCAGCCCCAATATTTTACTATTTCTGGTTTTATTTACAAGAAATGTCAAAGTCCGTATTTTTAGTAAGCAAACCAAAGATAAATAGAATATAGCGTATTACTATAATTTTAAATTTTTACCTGTTTTTATTTTTTTCAGTTGGTAACATGGATGCCTATAAGTTCATACATGACAGTCAAGTTCAGGCGAAATTCGAACATGGAAAAAACGTAAAAAAATAAATTTATGTTAAAAAATCTTTGCTGTTTATTTTATCCCGACTTAGACAAGTCGTTCATTGCATTCCTTTATCTTCTGATTATGGTGATTTGCCTCAAACGATTGGACGGTTCAAGCCAAGATACATTTACTTTGTTTTCCAATATTTAAATAAGTTGGACCTCTCTTGATTAGACTCGTATCGTCGGCGTATAAATATGTATCACCCGAAGTTACATTACTGGAAGGTCATTTGCAAAGATGATGAAAAGCAAAGGGAACAGAATCGAACCTTGTGCGACACCCTCCGATACAGTTCTTGACATTCGACTCTATCATCCTCAGCATTATTACTAGGTAACTAGCTGACCCGGCAAACTTCGTACCGCCTAACAGTCATTGAATGTTTGTAAACCTTAGTTAGCACGTAGAAATCCACAATGTCAAATGCTTATTCTTCTTCTTAGTCGCTACATTCTTGGCAGAGTGGTCGTGGTCGCCATTGGAGTGCTAGTGGCACGCTTAACAAGCCGTAGACACTCCTCTCGGACCCCGGCTTTCCTAGTGCACTCATGTAGGGGATGATCCATTGCAACCTTCACCAGATCGGTCCATCTCATCGGAGACCTACCACGCATCCTCTTGCCATCGACTTTCCCCTGGACTACCAAGCGCTCGATTGATGTTTCTCCACGCCGTGACACGTGTCCGAAGAATGTGAGAATGCGTAATTGTACAGTCGAGGAAAGGCGCTGTCTGATCCCCAGTTCCTCCAGTATGGATTTGTTTTTTCGGAACTCCGTCCATGATATGCCCAGCATTATCCGCCAATACCACATCTCTAGAGCATTAAGTCGTTTTTTATTCTGTTTCGCGTAGGGTCCACGTCTCCGCAGCATACACAAAAATAGGGAACACAAGAGCTCTAACCAGCCGGATTTTAGTGGCTTTGGTAACGTTTCGGTTCCTCCATATCTTCTTCAGCTTGTCCATAGCAGATCTTGTAACTGCCATTCGACGCTTGATTTCATCTTCGCATCCACCGTTATTAGATATTAGTGCTCCCAGATAAATGTAAGATCGGACCACATCGCACTTTGCTATCCTTGTAATTTCTGGCCAGTTATTGTTGGCTCGGTCTACGATCATCACTTTCGTTTTGCTGCGGTTGATTTTAAGGCCGAACTTAAGACTGACGGTCTCCATTTTTTGCAACAGCTCTTCCATATGACTAAAACTTGTTGCAAACAATGTGGTGTCACAAATGCTTATACGCAATGCTAATCGCCGATTGGATCTTCTTCAGAAAAGGCCTATGTGATGGCTGGGCAGCTCCACTCTTCCAGGATTAGCATCTTGGTTATGCTGTGAGAGGTCGATTAACCGTTGAGCGGTAAATGGTTTGACTTGGCTTTATTTCTGTATTCGACGACAGTCAAGCGCAAAGTGGGTTCGCGCGCTTTTATCATTGATTATTTTAATCATCCATTTTGCAACCGGCCGTATGTCACGGTAATGTAACAGTGGTTTTTTTTTTGCAAGAGATGCTTTCAAAAAATAACCAAGTCCAACAGACCTTATTCAGTCGCGTTATAGCTTACAAGTTAGAGGATGTACTTGGAGCAATATTGTTATCTCATTTGCGCAACAGTATTAATATATCTTTCTATTTCTCCGATATTTACTATAGAAATCATAGACATAGGATCGTCGCGTCGTCGGTTAGTATTCTATGTCTATGATAGAAATGTAATCCGATTGTGTGTTTACCCGAATTTGTATTAATTTGGTGACTACGCAATATATAAGTTTTCCGCAATCTTATTAATTTTAAATCCTAATAACGAGTTATATTAGGAAATACTAATTAGGTCATTAACTACGTTAATTATAATTAATAAAAATATGATCCTATTTCTATTTCAGAGTTTTTATATTAAAGGTATACTATAAATAGTGCCAAGAGAAAAAGCTGGGACGTGTCGAGTGATATCTATCTAGTCTTTGTAGTTCACTGACAGCTTGTTTCACTGATTTATCCTGTTATTTCACTTATTATTAACTCAGCAGTCGATATATATTTTTAAAATTTTGAATTAAACTACATGCTGTATTATTTTACAAAAGCTGATAAAGAATAAACTTTAGGAAGTAATGTCAAACATCAAACTTAACAAAAAAACGGATACAAATACATTTTTAAAATTTAAGGTACCGATACATACTAAAGTAATCTTTATAATAAATGCAAAATCATTTGTTTTTACGCCGCTAACATCAACTAGCATAACTTCTAACTTTAATTATAGATGCCGTGTTGGACTTGAAAGCAAAGCGTCAATAAATATAATCAATGATCAACACTTTGATATTATGCTTCGTGATTGGTAGTTAGCTTGTCACTTTGGGGTGCCTCATAAAATTACATGTTTAATATACGTTAGTTAAAGCATACGCTTATACACGCACTACGCACGTAATTGGCTGAAATAACCAAAGTGACCAGCTAGCTACCAATCACGAGGCATATATCAAAGTGTTAATCATTGATTATTTTAATCATCTATTCTGCAACCGACCGTATGTCACGGTAATGTCACAGTCGCCTTTTTATTTGTAAGCAATTCTTTTAAAAAATAACTAAGTCCAACAGACCTTATTTAGTCGTGTTATAGCTTACGTTAGAGGTGTACCAGAAGCAAATATTGTTACCTCATTCGCGCAACAGTCTTTATATATCATTCTATTTCTCCGATATTTACTTTAATAATGTATTCTGAGTGTGTGTTTATCCGAATTTGTATTAATTTGGTGATTACGCAATATATAAGTTTTCCGCAATATTCCTTATTTTAAATCCTAATAACGAGTTATAATTAACAAATACTAATTAGATTATTACCTACGTTTATAATTATTTTTTAATAAAGAGATTATAAATTTCACATTTTTTATATAGTAGATATACTATCAACAGTGCTAAGAGAAAAAATTGTAACGTGTCGAGTGACATCTATCTATTCTTTGTAGTTTACTGACAGCTTGTTTCACTGTTCGTGATTTTATCCCGTTATTTAACTTATATTCTTTTGCCAGTTTTAACAATTACTAACGGTTTGTAGCTTCACTGTTTTTCACTTATTAACATGAAGTTATTTTAATGTAGTTCTTAATGAAATACAAATCTTTATATCTTAAATTGATTCAATATTATTGATTTTAGGCTCCGCGTGTGATAAAATACTTTATGCAATTTACCAATTTTTTGTGCTCAATCTGAAAGGACAAAGCGCATCATTTCTTCCTCAACAGTTTACTTTAAGGTATGTATTGCCTAAATAATACGTAAGTGTAAAGTGAGAGCTATGATAAATCGTCATTAATATGAAATTACCAAGTTGTGACGTAAATGATTGCAGTAATACTGATTCAAAAGTAAAAAAAGTGTGTGTAGTTCTATTTAATTACCCTAGAAGGCATTCAGTATTAATGTCAACTAATAAGGCCCTTATAAAGAAACTTGAATCATTGTTGACTAGTATAATGTTGGTTTACATCATACAATAAAATATTTACTGTTATAGACTCAAAGTAGCTTTTAACTCTAGGTGATACTTAATAAGGCATCCAATAACTTTGTTATCAGTTAAATTTTATTGTTTTGAAAGTGAAAGTATGGTAATAGGCAAAATATCTTTGAATCTATAGTTACTATAGCTAGTTAATTTGGGGTTAATAACTAAATCCTTTCTCAGTGGCATTTGTTCACTTAAATATATAAGTTTGTATGAGCTGAAGTTAGTTAATATGTCCAATGATTTCTAGGATTGTATTAAGTTACAATAAAAGTATAAACCGTAATGTTGGAATATGTTTTGTCGTATTTAGATTATAACCAGACGCTCATATTCTAATTTATACTTTTATTGTAATTTTGACACAGCCCTAGAAATCATTGGCAGTAAACAAATTGTGTCAACTGACACAAGTTTGTATTTTGTCTACTGTCTACTAACTTCTGCCTCATAAATATGTATAGGATTTAAATTTATGAAGATTACTAAGGAAGGATTCAGTTACCGGCACTTAGATTGTAAGGATTCTTTTACCACACAATATATATATATAAATATATTTTCTAAACAGTTATCATATTTCTGCAGCAAACAGGTAAAACAATTTAGCCTAGAATTGATAGAATTAATGGTGTTACAAAGTTTAAAATTTGATGCACTAGTGTAAGAGCATTATTTATTCAAATACACCAAATATATTTATTTACTGTTGTATACACTTTTTGGCATATAAAAAGATGTACCCCATGTATTTAACAATCCCAACTGCATTTAACAATCCAGACTGCATTTTTTGTTGTTTTGGGTGTGAACCTTTTTTTATCGATTATCACCATAACCTTGATATTGCTTGGAAAACGATAAACACCTTGATTTGTGCATAGTGTGGCATAAATGCAAGAAAATAAGTAAAATAAACACAACTTTTCTATAAAACGGACTGACTTTATTTTTATATCTTAGGGACCATATATCATGTGCCATCATTAATTGTGATAAAAAGGCAGAGATATTTATATTTAGTTTATTGGTAAAACTAATTAATAAGTTATTGTTTAATATTTTATTCAACCTTTGAGAAACTGGGAGTAAAAAATAAAAAAAAAAAAATATTTGCGATATACAATACAATTTAGATAATGATAAGAGCATTATTTATTCAAATACACCAAATATATTTATTTACTGTTGTATACACTTTTTGGCATATAAAAAGATGTACCCCATGTATTTAACAATCCCAACTGCATTTAACAATCCAGACTGCATTTTTTGTTGTTTTGGGTGTGAACCTTTTTTTATCGATTATCACCATAACCTTGATATTGCTTGGAAAACGATAAACACCTTGATTTGTGCATAGTGTGGCATAAATGCAAGAAAATAAGTAAAATAAACACAACTTTTCTATAAAACGGACTGACTTTATTTTTATATCTTAGGGACCATATATCATGTGCCATCATTAATTGTGATAAAAAGGCAGAGATATTTATAGTTAGTTTATTGGTAAAACTAATTAATAAGTTATTGTTTAATATTTTATTCATCCTTTGAGAAACTGGGAGTAAAAAATAAAAAATAAAAAATATTTGCGATATACAATACAATTTAGATAATGATAAGAGCATTATTTATTCAAATACACCAAATATATTTATTTACTGTTGTATACACTTTTTGGCATATAAAAAGATGTACCCCATGTATTTAACAATCCCAACTGCATTTAACAATCCAGACTGCATTTTTTGTTGTTTTGGGTGTGAACCTTTTTTTATCGATTATCACCATAACCTTGATATTGCTTGGAAAACGATAAACACCTTGATTTGTGCATAGTGTGGCATAAATGCAAGAAAATAAGTAAAATAAACACAACTTTTCTATAAAACGGACTGACTTTATTTTTATATCTTAGGGACCATATATCATGTGCCATCATTAATTGTGATAAAAAGGCAGAGATATTTATAGTTAGTTTATTGGTAAAACTAATTAATAAGTTATTGTTTAATATTTTATTCATCCTTTGAGAAACTGGGAGTAAAAAATAAAAAAAATATTTGCGATATACAATACAATTTAGATAATGATATCTAAATTCTACTGATACAATTTAACACTAACGACAGCCAGCCCCAATATTTTACTATTTCTGGTTTTATTTACAAGAAATGTCAAAGTCCGTATTTTTAGTAAGCAAACCAAAGATAAATAGAATATAGCGTATTAAGTACTATAATTTTAAATTTTTACCTGTTTTTATTTTTTTCAGTTGGTAACATGGATGCCTATAAGTTCATACATGACAGTCAAGTTCAGGCGAAATTCGAACATGGAAAAAATGTAAAAAAATAAATTTATGTTAAAAAATCTTTGCTGTTTATTTTATCCCGACTTAGACAAGTCGTTCATTGCATTCCTTTATCTTCTGATTATGGTGATTTGCCTCAAACGATTGGACGGTTCAAGCCAAGATACATTTACTTTGTTTTCCAATATTTAAATAAGTTGGACCTCTCTTGATTAGACTCGTATCGTCGGCGTATAAATATGTATCACCCGAAGTTACATTACTGGAAGGTCATTTGCAAAGATGATGAAAAGCAAAGGGAACAGAATCGAACCTTGTGCGACACCATCCGATACAGTTCTTGACATTCGACTCTATCATCCTCAGCATTATTACTAGGTAACTAGCTGACCCGGCAAACTTCGTACCGCCTAACAGTCATTGAATGTTTGTAAACCTTAGTTAGCACGTAGAAATCCACAATGTCAAATGCTTATTCTTCTTCTTAGTCGCTACATTCTTGGCAGAGTGGTCGTGGTCGCCATTGGAGTGCTAGTGGCACGCTTAACAAGCCGTAGACACTCCTCTCGGACCCCGGCTTTCCTAGTGCACTCATGTAGGGGATGATCCATTGCAACCTTCACCAGATCGGTCCATCTCATCGGAGACCTACCACGCATCCTCTTGCCATCGACTTTCCCCTGGACTACCAAGCGCTCGATTGATGTTTCTCCACGCCGTGACACGTGTCCGAAGAATGTGAGAATGCGTAATTGTACAGTCGAGGAAAGGCGCTGTCTGATCCCCAGTTCCTCCAGTATGGATTTGTTTTTTCGGAACTCCGTCCATGATATGCCCAGCATTATCCGCCAATACCACATCTCTAGAGCATTAAGTCGTTTTTTATTCTGTTTCGCGTAGGGTCCACGTCTCCGCAGCATACACAAAAATAGGGAACACAAGAGCTCTAACCAGCCGGATTTTAGTGGCTTTGGTAACGTTTCGGTTCCTCCATATCTTCTTCAGCTTGTCCATAGCAGATCTTGTAACTGCCATTCGACGCTTGATTTCATCTTCGCATCCACCGTTATTAGATATTAGTGCTCCCAGATACATGTAAGATCGGACCACATCGCACTTTGCTATCCTTGTAATTTCTGGCCAGTTATTGTTGGCTCGGTCTACGATCATCACTTTCGTTTTGCTGCGGTTGATTTTAAGGCCGAACTTAAGACTGACGGTCTCCATTTTTTGCAACAGCTCTTCCATATGACTAAAACTTGTTGCAAACAATGTGGTGTCACAAATGCTTATACGCAATGCTAATCGCCGATTGGATCTTCTTCAGAAAAGGTCTATGTGATGGCTGGGCAGCTCCACTCTTCCAGGATTAGCATCTTGGTTATGCTGTGAGAGGTCGATTAACCGTTGAGCGGTAAATGGTTTGACTTGGCTTTATTTCTGTATTCGACGACAGTCAAGCGCAAAGTGGGTTCGCGCGCTTTTATCATTGATTATTTTAATCATCCATTTTGCAACCGGCCGTATGTCACGGTAATGTAACAGTGGTTTTTTTTTTGCAAGAGATGCTTTCAAAAAATAACCAAGTCCAACAGACCTTATTCAGTCGCGTTATAGCTTACAAGTTAGAGGATGTACTTGGAGCAATATTGTTATCTCATTTGCGCAACAGTATTAATATATCTTTCTATTTCTCCGATATTTACTATAGAAATCATAGACATAGGATCGTCGCGTCGTCGGTTAGTATTCTATGTCTATGATAGAAATGTAATCCGATTGTGTGTTTACCCGAATTTGTATTAATTTGGTGACTACGCAATATATAAGTTTTCCGCAATCTTATTAATTTTAAATCCTAATAACGAGTTATATTAGGAAATACTAATTAGGTCATTAACTACGTTAATTATAATTAATAAAAATATGATCCTATTTCTATTTCAGAGTTTTTATATTAAAGGTATACTATAAATAGTGCCAAGAGAAAAAGCTGGGACGTGTCGAGTGATATCTATCTAGTCTTTGTAGTTCACTGACAGCTTGTTTCACTGATTTATCCTGTTATTTCACTTATTATTAACTCAGCAGTCGATATATATTTTTAAAATTTTGAATTAAACTACATGCTGTATTATTTTACAAAAGCTGATAAAGAATAAACTTTAGGAAGTAATGTCAAACATCAAACTTAACAAAAAAACGGATACAAATACATTTTTAAAATTTAAGGTACCGATACATACTAAAGTAATCTTTATAATAAATGCAAAATCATTTGTTTTTACGCCGCTAACATCAACTAGCATAACTTCTAACTTTAATTATAGATGCCGTGTTGGACTTGAAAGCAAAGCGTCAATAAATATAATCAATGATCAACACTTTGATATTATGCTTCGTGATTGGTAGTTAGCTTGTCACTTTGGGGTGCCTCATAAAATTACATGTTTAATATACGTTAGTTAAAGCATACGCTTATACACGCACTACGCACGTAATTGGCTGAAATAACCAAAGTGACCAGCTAGCTACCAATCACGAGGCATATATCAAAGTGTTAATCATTGATTATTTTAATCATCTATTCTGCAACCGACCGTATGTCACGGTAATGTCACAGTCGCCTTTTTATTTGTAAGCAATTCTTTTAAAAAATAACTAAGTCCAACAGACCTTATTTAGTCGTGTTATAGCTTACGTTAGAGGTGTACCAGAAGCAAATATTGTTACCTCATTCGCGCAACAGTCTTTATATATCATTCTATTTCTCCGATATTTACTTTAATAAATTGTATTCTGAGTGTGTGTTTATCCGAATTTGTATTAATTTGGTGATTACGCAATATATAAGTTTTCCGCAATATTCCTTATTTTAAATCCTAATAACGAGTTATAATTAACAAATACTAATTAAATTATTACCTACGTTTATAATTATTTTTTAATAAAGAGATTATAAATTTCACATTTTTTATATAGTAGATATACTATCAACAGTGCTAAGAGAAAAAATTGTAACGTGTCGAGTGACATCTATCTATTCTTTGTAGTTTACTGACAGCTTGTTTCACTGTTCGTGATTTTATCCCGTTATTTAACTTATATTCTTTTGCCAGTTTTAACAATTACTAACGGTTTGTAGCTTCACGGTTTTTCACTTATTAACATGAAGTTATTTTAATGTAGTTCTTAATGAAATACAAATCTTTATATCTTAAATTGATTCAATATTATTGATTTTAGGCTCCGCGTGTGATAAAATACTTTATGCAATTTACCAATTTTTTGTGCTCAATCTGAAAGGACAAAGCGCATCATTTCTTCCTCAACAGTTTACTTTAAGGTATGTATTGTCTAAATAATACGTAAGTGTAAAGTGAGAGCTATGATAAATCGTCATTGATATGAAATTACCAAGTTGTGACGTAAATGATTGCAGAAATACTGATTCAAAATTAAAAAAAGTGTGTGTAGTTCTATTTAATTACCCTAGAAGGCATTCAGTATCAATGTCAACTAATAAGGCCCTTATAAAGAAACTTGAATCATTGTTGACTAGTATAATGTTGGTTTACCTCATACAATTAAATATTTACTGTTATAGACTCAAAGTAGCTTTTAACTCTAGGTGATACTTAATAAGGCATCCAATAACTTTGTTATCAGTTAAATTTTATTGTTTTGAAAGTGAAAGTATGGTAATAGGCAAAATATCTTTGAATCTATAGTTACTATAGCTAGTTAATTTGGGGTTAATAACTAAATCCTTTCTCAGTGGCATTTGTTCACTTAAATATATAAGTTTGTATGAGCTGAAGTTAGTTAATATGTCCAATGATTTCTAGGATTGTATTAAGTTACAATAAAAGTATAAACCGTAATGTTGGAATATGTTTTGTCGTATTTAGATTATAACCAGACGCTCATATTCTAATTTATACTTTTATTGTAATTTTGACACAGCCCTAGAAATCATTGGCAGTAAACAAATTGTGTCAACTGACACAAGTTTGTATTTTGTCTACTGTCTACTAACTTCTGCCTCATAAATATGTATAGGATTTAAATTTATGAAGATTACTAAGGAAGGATTCAGTTACCGGCACTTAGATTGTAAGGATTCTTTTACCACACAATATATATATATAAATATATTTTCTAAACAGTTATCATATTTCTGCAGCAAACAGGTCAAACAATTTAGCCTAGAATTGATAGAATTAATGGTGTTACAAAGTTTAAAATTTGATGCACTAGTGTAAGAGCATTATTTATTCAAATACACCAAATATATTTATTTACTGTTGTATACACTTTTTGGCATATAAAAAGATGTACCCCATGTATTTAACAATCCCAACTGCATTTAACAATCCAGACTGCATTTTTTGTTGTTTTGGGTGTGAACCTTTTTTTATCGATTATCACCATAACCTTGATATTGCTTGGAAAACGATAAACACCTTGATTTGTGCATAGTGTGGCATAAATGCAAGAAAATAAGTAAAATAAACACAACTTTTCTATAAAACGGACTGACTTTATTTTTATATCTTAGGGACCATATATCATGTGCCATCATTAATTGTGATAAAAAGGCAGAGATATTTATAGTTAGTTTATTGGTAAAACTAATTAATAAGTTATTGTTTAATATTTTATTCATCCTTTGAGAAACTGGGAGTAAAAAATAAAAAAAAAAAAATATTTGCGATATACAATACAATTTAGATAATGATAAGAGCATTATTTATTCAAATACACCAAATATATTTATTTACTGTTGTATACACTTTTTGGCATATAAAAAGATGTACCCCATGTATTTAACAATCCCAACTGCATTTAACAATCCAGACTGCATTTTTTGTTGTTTTGGGTGTGAACCTTTTTTTATCGATTATCACCATAACCTTGATATTGCTTGGAAAACGATAAACACCTTGATTTGTGCATAGTGTGGCATAAATGCAAGAAAATAAGTAAAATAAACACAACTTTTCTATAAAACGGACTGACTTTATTTTTATATCTTAGGGACCATATATCATGTGCCATCATTAATTGTGATAAAAAGGCAGAGATATTTATAGTTAGTTTATTGGTAAAACTAATTAATAAGTTATTGTTTAATATTTTATTCATCCTTTGAGAAACTGGGAGTAAAAAATAAAAAAAAAAAAAATATTTGCCATATACAATACAATTTAGATAATGATAAGAGCATTATTTATTCAAATACACCAAATATATTTATTTACTGTTGTATACACTTTTTGGCATATAAAAAGATGTACCCCATGTATTTAACAATCCCAACTGCATTTAACAATCCAGACTGCATTTTTTGTTGTTTTGGGTGTGAACCTTTTTTTATTTTTAAACTAGTACATCATGTGACCTTGTTCCAACCTGATGGTAAATGGTGTGCAAGGTCCATGAATGTTAGCACCTGGAATTGGCACTCATGACTGACATTAGCTAACATACAGAGTAGTACAGCTTCCAATAATATACTATAATATATTGAAATATATTATATCATGATAATTAACCCCAGCGGGTTCATTTATGTAGATAAGGATGTATGTAGTACACTTGACAAAGCTGTTCTCTCAATTTGTAGGTGCTGCTATAATTTGACAGCTTGTTGGCTTTCACCTTAACTTGTTAAATCACCTGTGCAGACGCATGACATAGACATTAATAGACAATTATTGTGGCATTGTCAATCATTTTGCATTGTATATTAAATATTTATATATATTTTTTATGTCATTTTAATACAGACATTTTAGATAATATATTAATTTTTTTTTCATTAGTAATACTATTCCTAGGTCGTAACTTTACAATACAATATAAAATGTATAAGACAGTATGTGTAGATTGTAAATGTATAAACCTATAGGTAATCATCATTTATTGTCTTGATAAACAATCAATTTAATTAATATTGATAGTTTATCAAAAAGGATGTGTTTTATCTTTAGTTAACAACATTTGAATATCCCAAAATATAAATTAAGAACAGTATGATTATTATTATTATTATCATCATAATCACAGCGTCTAGAGGTAGAACACGATCCTAGACCTTCACTGCTGGAGGTGGGCCATTTAGAACACATTTCTGGCCAAATGGGTTGGTAAGGGTCTGCCGATAAAGCTGAAGGTTCTAGGATTTTATGACATTTGAAAACAAAAATAGTATAGTGATCGGCAAAAAAATATGTTGCCGTAAAGTTACATGTCATGTTAAAATCTAAGTAACATTTATCTACTGACCAAGTCGATGCACAGCGATAGATTTGTATTATATATTGTTTCTACAATATGGCATAATATGCCTGAGAGCAATTCTAATAACTATATATGATTGTATAGTTTTTTTATAAAAAAAACATCCCAAAACTATATCAGAATAATTTAATACAAATACGCAAATACCAAAACTATAACTACAAATATAGAAGACAAATTTCTAAGCATTCCATGGATTCACCGTGCGGGTGCCGGGTCCATCGTGTGTGGGTAAGAGATGAGAAGAATGGTGTCTCGGGCTTGCGACCGACAATTGGCTGGTTTAAGAAAAGGAGGCCTCCTTTTTTTTTCTATTGCGCGATAATACGCTCACCATCCACCATTCTACTTCTCTCCCTACCCAACCAAATACTGTATGATTCCGTTAATGCCGTCTTGGAAGCTCGTTCCATAAATGTATTGACGGCAGACCTGCTTAGGCCCAATTCTTTCAGTAAGTGATGCAAAGATTTTGCTGGAACTCCTCTTGCACCAACTTCCACTGCGTAAAGCTGAGTCTTGAACCCGTTCCTGATCATTTCTTCTGTGAGATCATAATATTTATTCGACTTCATGTTGTGGTCTTTTGGAATATTTGATTCCCACGGAACGGTAAGTTCAATAAGGATAACTTTTTTCAAGTTCCGAGAAAACACTAAGATGTCTGGCCTATAGGCTGATACAGCTAGTTCATCTGGGATCCTATAATGGTGTTCAAATGTATCCATGAGAATTTTCCAGTCTGATGCGGCGCCAAGGATCGAGGTGGGCTTGCATTTAGTTTTCGTGCTTTGCCCTTCCTTTACAAATGTGGTCAAAGTTTTATTTGTAGTCAGTCCCTTTCTGGCTCTTGCAATAGACAGACTTACTGCTTCACGGATAACACCTAGGACTTTGTCATGTCGGCGTGAGTAATAGCCCTTTTCTAGGAGAGTAACGCACCCTACAAGTGTGTGTCTAGCAGTTCCTATGGCAGCACCACACAATGTACAGTTCTTTTCCGTAGCTTTTCCCCACCTTACCAGATTACTCTGGTCCGGGAGGGACATTTGAAAAGCGTTTAGGTAGAACTTTAGCAACGCCGGAGACCAATCGTACATTAGTGTGCGCCACTTTAGGGCTGGAGGGATGCAAAAATCGCCCAAAGTTAGCCAGTCATTTTGAACTTCTAGAGTCATCGCGTGCACTCTGTATTCATGCTCTTCATCTTTCCTGAGGAAGGATTTTATAACTAACCTCAGTACAGGTTACGAATTTGTGCCGTTTGGGGTGGAGACGATGGGCCCATGGGGACACTCAGCCAAGCATCTAACAGAAAAGTCTGGAGACAGGAAAGCTGGCAATTATTTCTGCCAATTTTTACTTTTAGGTAGTTTTAATTATTTATACTTTTTAGTCCAATAGGAACTACTCGTATATCGAAATTAAAATAAGTAAGGATGATCTAAATAAAATTTATTCAAATTGTTTTAGCGCTACTGCATGTCATAATTGTACTATAATACAAATGACTTACGAAACCATCTGGCCAGTGTGACAGGAGTAGATCTAATATTCAAAAATATGTTTTAGGAGGCTTAGGCTTAGCAGAAGAGACTTATGATTTCATTGTTGACATTTAATCTATTCATATATTATGGAACTTTGAAACTTACTAAATAGCCTTATTGTAACCGGCCGATAATCATACTGCTGTACAATTATTAGATTTTGTATAACACTCCTTTTTGAAATATTTATTGGTTAAAATATTAATTAAAATGGGAATAACAACGTAAAATGGATTCTAAGGTCGACTTTTAATTATAGAAGGAAGCATTAAAAAAAAACTTCATTTAACTGAAGACATTTGGTTGTATTATTCACCTTTTAATCTCTGTCCTTAACCACTTACAATTATTAATTGAAAAACTAATTAAAATTGTTTTTGTTTATTTTATGACAACAACAAAGTGGGTTATTCTCAAGCTACAAATGTAATGTTGCATGTAATATTGTAGTGTAACCAGTTTTTTGTATGCATTGTGACAGATTTTTCAATAATATCGCATACAATATTATCTCTATTGCTTGTGAATCGCCCCCCAGTCGTGCGAGACTTATTTGAAAATAATAGGTATTATGTAATGGTTACAGCCATTCAGGCTTGCAATAAAAATAAAATTACTTAAAAACTAAAAAAAAATTCTTTATTAAAAATTTGAAAAACATACTTGTATAGTTTTGTTTTTCATATGGTTGTGTGGCCCTTGCTTAATACAAAATGTGGCATGCTATTTTAATGCCATTTAAAGTTAGAATAAAGCTTATTTTTGCAGTGATCCATTCCCACAAGTCGTGACAGTGTTGCCAATTGTCATTTATCTACCAACCACACACAAAAGACAAAATATTAAACTTTATTTAAAAAAATATAAATCAGCATTAATTTGTCATTACATAGCAATCATTGAATTTTATTTATAAATGGAGAATAAGCAAAATTACATTGCTCAACATATGCCATATGAGTGGCAACACTGATTCACAATGCCATTCATATTAGTAAAGCATTGTTAGTGCTATATTTTTATTGAGTGTGTGTCAACATACAAGTACAACAAATCAAAATGCCCGCTAAACTGCAAAATTGGTTTCTTCATAACTTGAATTGTGCTGTTTGTTTACCAGAGGGAGCCGTGTCTTGGGGTAAGAACAACCCAGGCACTACGGTGGCCTCGGATTCGCCAGCTTCAGCACCCCAGCCTCGAGGTAAGTTTAATTTTTATTCGCAGACAGATATACTTAATTGTAGTAAGATACAGACAGTGGAGCTGTCCAGTCCTGGGTGTTAAACCTCCTCCTCGGTTGGGGATTGGGATATTCCCTCATTTTTCCCTTCAGGATTTCAGCAACAACCACATGCCGGTAACTCGATGAACAACGCCATAAGTAAATAAACATACTTAGCCCCTGAAATATTAACAAATAAATATTTAAGATTTTTCATAGCAATTCATAGATTCATCGTGCGGATGTTGGGTCTATTAAGTGTGGCGAATTAAGAAGAATAATAGTATCTGGGGCTTGTAACTGTTATAGTCTGCTTTAAAAAAAACAACATTTTTTATTGCGCATAAATACGATCACCATTCTGCTCCTTTTACTACCCAACCAAATACTGTATGATTCAACTAATTCCGCTTTGGAAGCTCGTTCCATAAATGTATTGTCATATCAATATCTTTAATTACAAACCATATTTACTGTTTAAACGCTATACCTAATTGGTTAATCAAATATATACGTATTTGTGAAGCTGCTGCTAAATAAGATGGTAAAGTCCTTCATCAGCTCATAATTGACATTATATTAGCACCTTTAATTTAATAATTACATGCAACATACTGTACGTACGACGATAATGTACGAGAACCTATTGAATATTATTGTATGCGCTTGGTGTAGGTAGATGCATGTAATTGGCGTCTGGTAATGATAACTGGGATCAATGGGTTAACATGCTTTGAGGCGAGGTTGCTCTGTACTTTATTATTGAATGAGCGGTGTTGGACAGACATATACTCTAAAATAATAAATAAAATAAAATACTATAAGAGTATATAGTTATGTGTATATATTTATAATTATATAATAACAAAAATGTTAAGACATTATTATTAATTGATTATAATTATTATAAAATTAGTATGTAGATTGACAACGCCCATTTACAGTAGCAAAATATATATATTATTTTTAATTTAATGTAAATGACATTATAATTTTAGCTTAAGTAATCATGACATTTTTATTATTATTTTTTAAATTAAAACTGTTATTTATATTTTAAATGTACCTATGTAAGTATAACATTTTTTTTTTTTCATTATTACTGTAAGGTCTTTGGTATTGTAAATTATAATAATACAATTTAGTATTAAGTATAACAATGCCAATTTACAGCTGCTATTTATTATTATTTCAATAAATAGATTACTTATAATTTGACGGTTTCTACTGTTCCTGACCAGTAATTTTAAATCCATTACCAATTATGGAGTTGTTCAGCTGATATTATGTTTTTGTTTTGATCACTAGTAAATATTATAATGTACATTATGAAAATTAAATAAAATTATAATTATAAAATGTAATAAAACTGTTATGACGTGTAAAAGTGCTAAAAATATTGCCTATTTACTGAATAAATTATTTGATTTGATTTTGATCCAGCAGTGTAAAGACATATAGTTTGATGATGATGATATACTTATAATACCTACATTTGCAGAGATTTGATCTGTGCAGAACAACCTCCTCTCTATTCCTATCCACTCCTCGACCAGATATTCAAATTCTTTTACTGTTACTGCAGCATCACTCTGGAACTCCCTTCCCCTTTCCCTTCGCACTCTTCAAACTGCAGGCTCCTTCAAAAATAATTTATACTCTCACTTTTTATCTATACAAAATATTCGTAGTTGACCTCATTCCTATTCCGTATTGTGAAAAAAAAAAAAAAAAAAAAACATTTAAGTGTATGTATTCTATGTAAATATTACCCTTTCAGTAAGTATTATGTGTAGTGTATTGTATGTGTGTATTATGTATGTATAGTATGTATTGTTGTTTATGTTGTTTATTATACCAGTATTATAATAATATTTGTAAGTATTAGTATAAATTAATATTTTATAGTATCTCTCATTATCTATCATTTATATATTTTTTGGCACTCTGCCTGTAATTGGTTACTTTTCACAAAGGTTAGCTTGTAGAAGATGCCTTAAGGCATAAAGCTCGCCTATGCGCTTAGTTTTAAGTTATTTAACTTTGTGCAATAAATAATTTTTATTATTATTATTATTATTATTTATTTTGATAATGTTATATGTCATATACTTGGACGTATATTTTTACACTTTTACTTAACCCCAATGAGTCACTAATGTGCTCGTTTTCACACCTTATAATCTATTACTGAGAAATTCGCCGTAATCAGCTAAAGTGACGATACATAAACTAATTCTGAGAAGAAAATACTCGGGAAGGGTTATGAAATGTATTGGATAGCTCACCTACAATCGATCTATGTATATATATCAATTGCGAATAAATGCTAGTTACGAAGGTAGATTTCTGGCCTCAATTTTCAAATCACTCGACTTTTGTCGATTCGACTTGGAAGCATTTCTATTGAAATTATAACTAAAATCGTCCATTTTTTTACTGTACTAACATAAGATGCTGAGAGCTGTTCTCGTAAAGCTAGGAAATTAAATCATTATGCGAAAAGTTAGGTGAACAATGTTCGGTATGTGGACAATACTGCGCACTAGCCGGTCATAGCTTTACCAGCCACTCAAACCTAGGCAATGGTGCCAGCAGCCCTATTCTATTACTTGCGCAAACGTTATATACTATACACAAATTATATGAATTCTTCTGAGTTGGCTTCAGAGTTGCATATCGCCGTTTTAGAATAAAAATCAAAAATATTACTTATGAATTTGCGTTTCGGTTAAAACCGTTCGTTTATTTACCTTTAAGACACACTATCTTCGAATTCTAAGGAATGAGTAATGATTGCTTACATCCCAAACGGTACAACACAAAATATAGGCACATTAATTTATTAAATACGTGATTTGAGTTCATATAATTGCCAATTCGTTTTAAGTTGGAGGCTTCATATTAAGTAACATAATACTAATGTAATATAAGGCTCGTTTTATTAGATTAGAAGAGAAGACAAATTTATTAGTATTACATGGGTTCACCGTGCGGCTGTCGGGCCCGTCATGTTTGGGAGGCGTGCGAACGCCTATAGGCGGTTTTAAAAAGGAGGCCTCATCTTCTTTATTGCGCAGCAAGATGCTCACCCCATCCACTAAAGCAGCATTGTCCCTACCAGCATTGTCTCCCTACCAAATCAAATACTGTATGATTTCGGAAATCGGAAACAATTTTTTTATTAAGTTGTGCAAGATTTGCTGAAATTCCTCTCGCATCAACTAGAATACTAACTATTTTTGGATGTATTATCATCAGTCTGTGTCTCCACTGGTGATATAGGCTTGCCTTTGTACGCTATGCTAATGCTAATCTTTTGCTAATGGTAGCAAGTCCTCACCAGCAGTCTCCTACGTGGTATCCACTAATCCGTTTATATTATATCGGTTTTGCGCCAAATGTCCCATTGCCATTTCAAAATGTTTTTTTTCTAAACTAACCTGTTTAAAAATCGTTCGCTATAGATGATCTGTAATATACCATGTTGCCCAATATTTTCAATGCTAAGTATTACATAATAGCCTTGTTCTAATCATATTGTCAATAGGTTTGCCATGTTTACATAGCTACTATTTCCGCGACATCAACTTGTGTTGGATCTTCATGACGTCATACAGTGTTACGAGGGCCTATATTTTATGTGTCGACTTCATTGTTTGCGTCTAAAAGTTTCGTCCTGCTCTTATCAGCAATGAGATAATAAATATATTTCAAATGCATTTATAAAGAGTAGCATATTAAAAGTTCACATTGGTTTTTTTAAATATAATAAACATGTACAGAGATGTATTTTTTATTTACATTGGCCGCTAAAATGTGTAACTTGTAGGTGTCTCGTAGGGGCTCTTGCCATCGCTCTGCGCAATCCTGAAAGGTTTTACGATTGCGGGTACTTCAGCAGTGACAAGAGCCCTTCGGTTGATGTCGTAGTTTATTGTTTCTCTTTTTTGATGTGTCATGGCATTGCTCCGCGCAATCCCAGAGGGTTGTAGGATTGTGGGTACTCCAGAAGTAACAAGAGCTCTTTAGATGATGTCGTTGTTTCTTGTTTATTTTTTTACTTATATATTTTCTTATCTCACACCTCATGGTTTACCGAAACGTTTTTAAGTGTAGTTACAAGTATCTTAAAGTTGCAACCGTAATTCCATTCTTCAACTGTTAGGCCATTCTTCTTTATTCGTATGTGGGAGTAATGAGTTAAGATTGAGTCGATAAAATGTCCGGTCTCGCTTTAATCCGACCTACTTTACTCAAAGCACTATACAAGTATGTTGTTTTAACAATCACTTTGTGATATCAACATAGAACACTTTACGATCGTTTTTAATTAAAATTAGAAGTGTGCTGGATATCAGTCACGGTCAGGTGGTATAGAAATTGGCGCATATATTTTGAAGGTTATCCATTCATCATATTTTTTTGAAACTTGTCCATTCCAATTGTTTAATGTTTGGTGATATAATAAATCTGAAGCTGTATTCACAAAGTTCAATTTGTAAACCTTCATGACATTTTCAATAGTCTAAAGTCCAAGTTTCTGTCAAATAATCAGCGATATATTGATATTTATTAACCTCGCTTATTTTATTAGGTTAAAAATCTGCATTATGCCAAAACTGCTGATTTGTTTATTCGATTACCATCAATACGATAATTAAACAATGCGAATTTTTCATGTTGTTTGTGTGTTTAGCATTACTTTAATGTCGGCCAGAGTTCATTGCTATAATAAAAGTATTGCTATAGTAAGGTATAGGTAGGTAAGAGCTACTGATTATACTGGATCGCCTTCTCATTTCATGCAGTTACTATGCATTTGGCTAGCGTAAGTATGATCATGTATTCCGTCTTCGAAAACAGTTAAAATGGCTAAATGTGCGGTTTAGCAGGTCTACTTGGCTTTCTATACTCTGTCCTTTATAAATTAA
Source organism: Tinea semifulvella (assembly GCA_910589645.1). NCBI lineage: Eukaryota > Metazoa > Arthropoda > Insecta > Lepidoptera > Tineidae > Tinea > Tinea semifulvella. The sequence continues at coordinate 23,618,227 of OU342584.1, forward strand.
AAAAACAACTTCGAATTTAAAAACAAAATTTGATTTTCTATGGGACTCACACGCCGGTCTCTCCGTTCATTTAACAATCAACTTGAAATCTCACCCCACACTTCCAGCAGATATTCTTTCACCGTAAAGTAAAATAAAAACCTTTAAACAAATGGATTCCGAGGCTTAGCGCCATTTTGCACGGACATGTTAATTGTTTTGTAAATTACTTTACTGTGAATATTGTTAGTCAAATGTGGTGTTGTTTTAATTAATAATGTGCTACAATATTTATAATTATGGAAACGTTAAATTGGAACAAGTTGCGGTTTTCCCGCGCTTGTGAACTCCCAATTTATACCCGACGCGTTTAGTCGACAATGCCGCGAGTGACTCCAATAAAAGCATTAAACTCTGTAACATCTGAAATTTGATGATTTTTATTAAAATAAACATATATGTATAACGTCAGACTTGGCTACATACTTTAAAAATAATGAGCAATGATTCTCGAATCTTAACAAATATGGTGTAAATATGTAAATGTACTTTTACAAAAAACACCGTTACTTACAGGATTTTCGATCGTAAAATTTGTTTAGGTAGAATTTTAATACACATTTCCGCGATAAAATTAGATCATTGCTCGTTACTTTGACAGTAAAAATATCTTGTGACGTAACCTGACTATAATTATCTGAACTATTAATGAAGAACAAAGGTGTAGTTTGGATTAAAGTTAATTTATTACTACTTAATTTGAATGCATAACTGTAAACTATCTTGTATATTGTATTGCTTATGCAAGATCTGACGTAAAAGTGACTAATATATATATATATATTTTTTAAAATGACATTTGTTTTTATAAAATACAGAAATAAAATAAACAAACGCAACCTCATCATAAATCCTTGTAATCTGAAACCACAGTTTTCATAAAGTGTAGTTAAGTCAATTTAACTTTGTTGATTTGGGATATTGATCGTCGGGCTGGCAAAACAAGGGCGTCTAAACTCCTTAACGTCACTTCATCAGTAAATTTGTCTCTTCTGCCGTCTGGCCCAACTCATCATTTAGCGACAACGTCCACTCTTCTTGATCTTATTTTTACTTCACGCCCTGATGTTGTTGCCAGTCACGGCCAGCTCCTTGCTCCCTTCTCCCACCACGATCTCGTTTTCGCCTCGTATAAAGTAAGACCGCCAAGGTACCGCCCGCCTACCATAGTGATGCGTCATTATTCCCGTATGGATATCGATAAACTACGTGGTGATGCAGCTAGCATCGATTGGAGTACTTTACTAACAGCAAACAATATAGAAGACATGGTTGATATATTCAATCATGAGCTGATTAAATTATATGACTCGCATGCTCCACTCCGAGCTACAAAAGTTAAGAGGGCCCCAGCACCATGGATTAATGAGAATGTACGAATCGCTATGAGGAAACGAGATCATGCGTATCGAAAATATCCGCGTAATCGCTGTGATGATAATCTGTCTGCATTTAGGTCTGCGAGGAATCGTTGCAACCAGGTGTGCAGGATTGCCAAACGTCATTATTTCCTAGACAACGTAACCAACAAATCATCATCAAAAATTTGGCAGTTCTTTAACTCATTGGGTCTTGGGCGATGTCGTGAACAGGTAAATCCTGGCTCCGTGACACCTGATCAGCTTAACACTCACTTCTCTGCGGCCTCGGTGCTGGATAGTGTTATAAAAACTAATACTTTGGCAGAGATAGCTGAGCTACCGGTGTCTGCTGATGTGGAACCATTTTTCCTGACAGAGGTTGCTAATGATGTAGTTTTCAAGACGATAAATTCAATAACTTCTAAAGCAGTAGGATGTGATTCCATCAGTCGTGTTATGATCATTACCATAATTGACCTTCTTTTACCCATCATTTCTCACATCATTAATTTTTCCCTTACCTCCGGTCAATTTCCCTCCCAATGGCGCAAGGCTTATATCATTCCATTACCAAAAATTCCTACACCTATACTTCCTACCCACTTTCGTCCTATATCTATATTACCATTTTTATCCAAGGTCCTTGAGTCCATTGTACATAAACAACTTTCCCTTTTTATAGATAATAATGATATTTTAAACCCCTACCAGTCCGGATTCCGCCCTGGTCATAGCACAACTTCAGCTTTACTTAAGGTAACTGAAGACATCAGAAGAGGCATGGATGAAACTAAGGTCACAGTACTTGTACTGATTGATTTCACAAATGCCTTTAACACAGTTGATCCTGATTTGCTTATCGCTATGTTGTCTCGTCTTGGAATTTCATCGGAGGCTCTGTCATGGTTTTCACAATATCTTCATGGCCGTCAGCAGCAGGTACAGGTTGATCAGGTGTCGTCGGAGTGGCGCGATTTGGCTACGGGCGTTCCACAAGGTGGTATTCTGTCCCCTTTATTGTTTTCGTTGTTTATCAATGCCATCACCTCCCTTCTACACTGTCACTATCACCTGTATGCAGACGACTTGCAGCTTTATGTGCAGACGGATATCAATACCCTCAATAGTGCAATAGCTTGGCTTAACTCTGATCTTTCTAATATAAGTTCGTGGTCGGAACGTTTTGGGATCGTTGTCAATCCGAGCAAGTGTCAGGCAATTGTAATAGGAAGCTCCCGACAATTATGCAAAATTGACCTTAACGATATCGACTTGGTTCGGTTTGACAACGTTCCTATTCCATATAGTAGTGAGGTAAAGAATTTGGGAATTCACTTAGATTCCAATCTAAGTTGGACAGTCCAGGTTACGAACACGAGCCGTAAATTTTTTTCTTCTCTGCACTTTCTTAATAAACTTAAACATTTTCTGCCTATTAAAGCTAAAATAACCCTTGTCCAAAGCCTTCTCCTTCCACTTCTCGATTATGGTGACGTGTGCAGCGTTGATCTCTCGGAGATATTGCTCAATAAGATGGACCGGCTACTTAACGCATGTATCCGGTTCATCTATTGTTTGCGTAAATATAATCATATTTCCGAGTATCGCGCTAAGTTGAAGTGGCTGCCAATTCGGTGTCGCAGGAACCTTAGAATTCTTTGCTTGCTTTTTTCTGTTCTGAATGAGCCTGCGACACCGAAATACCTCAAGGACAATTTCGCCTATTTGTCTTCGTTTCACGATAAATCCCTCCGTTCCTCTCATAATTCTCTTCTGTCTATTCCCTCTCATAGTTCTAGTTTCGTTTCGAACTCATTTGTAGTTGTTGCCACGAACCTGTGGAACAATTTGCCTCTTAGCATAAGGCAAGTAACCACCAGATCTCTATTTAAAAAAATGGTCTATTCACACTTTCTATCACAAAAAAAGTAAGTATTATTTATGTATGTGTATGTAGTTACTATAACTTATTTATTAGAATTTAGTATATTGTTGTCATTGATATATAATATGTAGTGTATGTAATAATATGTATGGGTATATGTATTTTTATATATATGTATTAGTATTACTATATTTATTAGTATATAGTTAAACCGTAGAATTTAATACAATTTTGCACCTACCTTTCAATATAATACTCAAGTTGTCCCAATGGTTGGCTAGGATAGAATGTCTAGCGGCATTATAAGCCCGCCTTTGTCTTTGTGCAATAAAGATTTAAATAAATAAATAAATAAATAAATAATTTCTGACATATGAGTAAGTATTTCTTTACTGCTCCATAACATATTTCAGGCCACATTGGCCTACTTTTGCCATGCTTGGCCATACGGGTTTCCAAACTCGAGACTTCTAAAGTTAATTTTAATTATTGAAGTAGTGTTTGCATGAGTTGGCATTAGTGGAACTGGGACCAAACGGCTTAATAGTACGATATCTGTACTACCTTCACCGATCAAGTATCCATATGAGATTTGATCCTTATAAGCGTCACCATCAGCTAGTATAATAAAACGACAAATTCTTTTATTTTTCAATGTATGAAAGTATTGCCTTGAATATATTTCGTTAGACAACCCATCACCGAAGCATATTTTATTTCATAACCTGTAACCCTTGAATTGCAAAGCGGTGGTGGCTAGGTTGTAAGAAAGCTTTGCTTAAAAAAAAAGCCCAATTGGTCGGTTCGAGCCCCGGCATGTACCAATTAGAAATATATTTTTCTTACGTACACTTGTCATTTATTTACAACACCACCATCCTCGTGCCTCGGAGAGCACGCTAATCCGTCGGTTCCGGTTACACTTATACCAACTAACGAAGGCCAGTGGAGTTCTAGGACTTTGCGCTGTGATGATGATGATCTATCCACTAGGCCAACACCGTTCTTATGCGTATAATTTTGTGCTATGTAATTTGTTGTCATGTCTGTTATTTTGTTTCAGGGGTGCTGTCCGATACCGTCCGCCTGAGCGGTCACACGCTCGACAAGGCGACGAAAGCAAAGGTTACCCTGGAAAACTTCTACTCCAATCTCATTAGCCAACATTATGAAAGACAACAGAGGTGAGTTCATAATTGCAACATTAGATCTCCATTGCCGAAGATTATCATTCTAGAACATCCATCGCAGCCCATAGAATACAATGTTAAACATATTTTTAGAGAATTTTCCAACTTACGCCAAGAGTTTTCCCAATTACTTTATTTATTTTTTAACGATATTATTACTGTCTCCGTTGTCTAGCGGTTAAGACGACAGATTCAGCCGCTGAGGTACCGGGTTCGATTCCTGGTCGAAACACAATAATTAATTTAATTTAAAGTAAAGTAAAAAAAGTAAAGTATTATCACGACAGTTTCCCTTTCGGGGTGGTCAGAAACCACGAATCGAATCGAAATCGAATCAGGATCGACGGCTTAACTTGGTGAAAGAAGAAGAAATTTTATAGCAATCAATGTTTACATTGGTACCTGCTCCATCGATGTGTGGGAAGATAGCGATACTTTTATGCTTAGAAAAATGCATTTTACATTGGTATCTACCACTTGGTCACTCGACAAACAATACCGCCTTGAAGTTAGTTCAATAGTAATTTATTAATGTAACCTTACGTATATTGAAGTCAATTGAGGGCCATACGGAACATGGTAATTGCATTGTGATTGTAGTATGGAAGGACAATTTATCGTTACCCACGCGACGCGATCATTAAAGGGCAACGTTAAATTAGTTACACGCAAATATCTACGCGTTTCCTCCACTCAATTGTTCAGCGGCTGTCAAACGATGGGATGCCTAGGCACCGCAGTATTTTTTTAAAATATTTTATTTATTTATTTAGTACAAAAACCACAGCTCATTACAGAAATAAATACATAGGTATACCTTATAAGTAACACATTGTAAATAGTACTTATTGGTGAAAATGAAACTAAACTAGAAGTCTAACTAAACTAAGCAAGTCGCAAATTAAAAAAAAAAAACATAATATGCGTAAATAATAATAATATGCGTGTACCCTACAATAAAGTCACTCGTAAGAGGACAAAATACAGTAAATAGTAATACACCTTAATATCTCCTTAAAGCGTGTTTATATTATTTAAACTTGCGTTTGTTATTCATAAATTAGTTAATTTACTGATTTTAGAAACTGCCAAAGATCACATTTTAAACAAAAAACTTTTTCCGTTCCAAAATTATAAATAGTTTTCGTGGTAATTGAATATTCATAATATGAAAGAGACAGACTTATGGATTTCAGAAGTGTTAGAGCGTGTACTAATTCTGATAAAATTAATATTTAGAATACGGGAACGCATTATTCAATGTTGCCATTGCTTTATATTAAACTTCTAAATACAACGATTAAGCTTAAAAGAATTTCCACTTATTTAGTATTACTATTTAGTTAAGAACATGAAAAAATAAATCGTGTAAGCTCCGATGTTAGAAAACATAGTACAAACTTAATAACATTAAAATAGCATTTATTTATTTATTGATTTGATTTGATTTAATTTTAGTTACCGCAACTGTTTACGTAAAAGATACATATACCATGCGCATAGTTAAAAGAATATATGTAAAGTGCGGTTGTAAGAAACTTTCCTTGAAATACTAAAAAGGTCGGTTCGAACCCCGGCATGTATCAATGAGAAATACACTTTTCTTACGTTCATTTGTCATAGATTTACAACACCACCTTTTCCGTGCATTGGAGAGCACGTTAAGCCGTCGGCTCCGGTTCCACTAATACCAACTTACGGATTCGTTAATTAACCCGACTGGCCGACGCGACGTGATGAGTGTAGGCCAATTTCTCCAGAAAAATGGCCTGTAATGATGATGTTAATTTATTGTTTTTTAGTTTTAGCCCGTGGCAAAATTACGTTATATTATTAGGGACTTTATATATTGTTTTAGATCGTATATACGAATAAAAATTGCACGTTGCATTTCAATGCTCGCATTTTGCATGCCAGATGCATGCAGTCCTCGAAAAAGTTTATATTAAGATTGTTTTGGTAAATCTTAAGCAAGACGCTTATAGCATACATTCTTCGAATCTGTCAACCTATAATAAGCGATTGACATTATACGTGGGTGGTTGACCCAGTACACATTTAACTCGTATCGTATTAACTGAAAAAAAATGAATATTTCATGTTATTACGTCGTTAGTTAACATATGTGTCATTACTATTGCTATACCTCGAAGTGATGGCAGGCTTAGGTATAGGTAACCTCTTTACAATGACTAGGCGTCCGTACCTATAATTATTTATCCGTATTCCTTCGTAATGAAGAGTTGTGATATTTACTCACTGCGAGCAACTCGTAGTATAGTGATAATATTTTTTGAAATAAGTAAGATTAACGGTATTCCTAAAGACTGATCTTATTGGCATAAATCTTTTAAAATATTAGTTTCCATTGCGTCAAATATCAATTTTTTATAATTGTAACAACTAAAATTTACCGAGCTATTTTAACCTTTCAAAATCAGAAATAAACAGCCCCTAGAACCCAGAGTACTAGACCTAAATGGGTTGGCGAGGGTCTGGTGTTTTTTTACAATCTTAAAGATTTCCCAAGTTTTTATTAGTGGCTTTGAGCCAAAGGAATATGTGGTGTTATAAATCTATGTCATAATATACATAAGAGTGTGAAATCGTCATGCCGTCCACTTGATTAATTTAGTCTGCGTTTCCAGATTATAAATATTCATCCTGAAACATTAATATTTACTCTAAGAAAGAGACAGATTTATGGCCAGTTGCTAATGCTAAGTTCATTATTAATATTAACATGAATATTTTGAATACTGGAACGCAATCTTAGTTGATATATTTTATTAGATTGGAGAAGTTGGAAGAGTCATTGAAGGATGAAAGTCTCACAGAATCACAGAAGCAGGAGAAGAGACAACAACATGCTCAAAAGGAGACTGAATTCCTAAGACTGAAGAGATCGCGTCTTGGGGTCGAAGATTTTGAACCCCTTAAAGTAAGTAATTATCCTTCGAGATGGCGTCTTTGTTTTTGAACTAAAGTAATTAGAACAATATAAGAACCAGCTCTATTGCTGATGAACTGCATAGGCTGTAGCAACAATTTTTTTATCGCGCAATTTAGTTAAATGCGCTAAAATTTAAAAGAATCGAGATAGATTCTAGCTTGTTTTTGTCACTCACACTCAAATGCACATTTTCACTTACGAACAGTGAAAAAACAGCCCTTGTGCTGTAATCTTGCCTTAACTAGCTTCCTGTATTAGAAAGACAGAACAGAAAGGAAATTTGGAAAACATATACTTCAAAATTAGAAAGCTGAAGTGGTAATAGATCAGACACATCTGACGGGTTCTGGAGTGGTGACCGCGACGAGAAGACGTATAGTCAGATGGTCGTTGGCGGGGGCTGGGTGAGGGTAGCAGAAGATCGTGTAAAGTGGCCTTGGATAGCTATATTTAGCAGTGAAGAGATACGGACTAATGTTGATAAATATACACAAGTTGGTACCGATACCGGCAGATTAAAAGAACGCTGTGTACTGGGCTGAGCAAATTTGTTTAATGATTAATCTAATTAATGTATTATTACTTTTATTTAAATACAATTTTACCGCCTCTGTCCCTTTTTGTGTCAATTTAATTTCGATAAATTTCCCTTTTTCATTGAATTATTTTTTTACTTTAATTTCTATCTAAAATCATGTTTTAGACAAAAACGAATAGGATTTAAAACAAAAATCGATAACCGCGACGATTAACAATAACAAGTAACAAAATTTAATACCAGGTTAAAACATGTGTCTGCGAACGTACCTTTTTAATTTACTTGTATAATCGGTTACTGCGCAACTTTCGGCTCAACTCTTTTTATATACTGGTAACTATATTTGTGAAAATATTTTTTAAACTATTATTTTATTTTAGGTAATAGGAAGAGGGGCGTTTGGAGAAGTAAGACTGGTCCAGAAGAAAGACACGGGACATGTTTATGCCATGAAAATACTTCGGAAGGCGGATATGCTTGAAAAAGAACAGGTATCTTATTATACTTCATTGTTGTACTTGAATATTGTATTCTAAATTAATATACAACGCAGTAAACTTAATTTGACTCCATCATTTTATCACAGCCTCTACAACACAGAGTCCTAGACCTCCACTGCCGGTTTGGCGTGGGATTTTAGTATTCATTCTAATTTTGGCCTTTAATGCAATCAAACTTTATCAAAATAAATAAGAAAAACTATATACTGTTTCTGCTAGTTTGGTTCTTTAAAATTTAATTATAAGTCTAACGGCTGGAAATTCCTTACTAATTATAACTATTTGATTTCTAAACACGGCATCATTATCATCACATCCCCTAGAAGACAGAGCCTAGACATCCAGTGCCGAAGACGAGCATTCCAGAACATATTCCTGGAGAATTTGGCCTAAACTCGCCACATTGACCAGACGATGTTAATTTTCATCATCATCATCATCATCAGCCTGTATCTCTCCACTGCTGGATGTAGGCCTCCCCTAAGGCTCGCCACTTAACGCGATCTTTCGCTACCCTCATCCAACCCCCACCAGCGATCTTCTTTAGGTCATCTGTCCATCTGGCGGGGGTTCGTCCCACTCTGCGTCTTCCCGTACGTGGTCTCCACTCTAGAACCCGTTTGCCTCGATGTTAATTTTAATGATAAAAAATTATTAACGATTCCACTAGTTTTATTAGTGGAACCGAGACCGACAGCTTAACGTGCTCTTCGAGGCATGGGAGCAATGGTAAAAGATAAATTTCTAAACATTCTATGGATTCACCGTGCGGGTGCCGGGTTCATCGTGTGTAGGTAAGAGATGAAAATAATGGTGTCGACCGACAATAGACTAGTTTACAAAGGTGGCTTCCTTTTTTTTTAACAAGACGCTCACCATCCACCATTCTACTACTCTCCCTACCCAACCAAATACGGTATGATTCCATATAATGCCGACTTGGAAGCTCTTCCATAAATGTATAGACATCAGACGTGCGTAGGCTTAATTCTTTCAGTAAATGCTGCAAAGATTTAGCTGGAACTCCTCTCGCACCAATTTCCACTGCGTAAAGCTGAGTCTTGAACCCGTTCCTAAAAATTTCTTCTATGAGATCATAATATTGGTTCGCCTATATTACTGGAGCGAATTTGATGAAATTTTATGAATATGTTCTTTGGTATCCAGGGGATAGACATGCGGTACGTTACCATACATACAGTCAAACAAGTGAATTTTAGTAATTTAGCTATATTATTTTTAGGTGGCTCATGTAAGAGCTGAGCGTGATATATTGGTCGAAGCGGATCACCAATGGGTGGTGAAGATGTATTACAGTTTCCAAGATCCTATAAATTTATACTTGATAATGGAATTCTTGGCCGGCGGTGATATGATGACACTTCTCATGAAGAAAGACACTTTAAGCGAGGAATGCGCTCAGTTCTACGTAGCCGAAACCGCTTTGGCTATAGACAGTATACATAAACTTGGATTTATACACAGGTAATTAACCTAAAACTATAAATTATTAAAATTATTTATATTATTAATAGATTTATGTAGGTTCTTTTATAAAGAATAGGAACGGTCTTAGAAAAATCACAATATTCTTGACCAAAGTTTTCGTTTTTAAGAGTTTTTATTTGTTTTAGTGCGAGTTCAACACGTCCTTAGTTTCATTTAAATAATTTGCATTCTTTCGAGTAAAGAAAGCACTATACAAGCGTTGGTCCGCAATGACTGCTCTGCTGGCTACGCTATGATGACCTCAAGCTTAGCTTAGCTACAATATCTTGGCCTTGAGCTTAGCTTAGCTACGCTTTGACGGCCTCGAGCTTAGTTGTCCTCGAGCTAAGATGAGCTACACTATCATTTCTTTTGCCTTAACTTTAGCTTAGCTAAGCTATGACGGCCGAGCTTAACTTAGCTACGATATGATAGCCTTGAGCTTAGTTGGCTTTGAGCTTAACCTAGCCACGCTATGATGGCCTCGGGCTTAGCTACGCTATGATGGTTTTGATCTTAGCTTAGCTATGCTATGTTGACCTTGAGTTTATCTTATCTACGCTATGATGGCCTCTAGCTTAGCTTAGCTACGCTATGACGGCCTCTAGCTTAGCTTAGCTACGCTATGACGGCCTTGAGTTTTGCTTAGCTAACCTATGATAGCCACTAGCTTAGCTTTACGGTACGAACTTGACATCATCATCGCTACCAGCAATGCAGTCATTATAGACTTTATAATAACCATATGTTTAAATATTGATTATTTTTGTAGAGATATAAAGCCAGATAACCTGCTATTGGATGCTCGTGGTCATGTCAAATTGAGTGACTTTGGTCTTTGCACGGGTCTAAAGAAGAGTCACCGTACTGACTTCTATAGAGACTTGTCTCGCGCCACCCCTTCTGATTTTAGTAAGTATTTCTCTATTATAACTACATTCTAACAAACTACTGACTTTTTGTGGTTGAAACCGGGTTCGATTCCTAGTTGGGACACAATTATTTATTTAAATACTTCTCTCCTCAAATGGGCCTATAGTAAAGTTAGCTAAATGTAAACCAGCTCCTTAAAAAGCATTCCAGACCTTATCTAAACTTATGCCTTTACTACCAGTTCGAATATAATAAATAAATAGATTGACTTGGTATAGCACTAAACTATCTAATTATAAAACATAATATACTAAATTAATTATATAATATGTAATTCTTGTGAGATTCATTGTGTTTTCATACGATGACCAAGTCAATCTATTTAAAATATAAAATAATTTTAATACTGATATGGTCACTGTAAGATGTTGTTAGGTTAGGTAATATTACACGACTTGGTATTACATGGATCTCACAACTTTTACGGTAGAAGAACAGACTTGTTCTTTTTTACATGTTATGTTTTGATGGCATATATTTCTTCACAGCCCCTAGAACACAGAGTCCTAGACCTACACTGTCAATGATCCACGCTGGCCAGACCGGTTGGCAAGGAATTATATATAAAACTTGAAAACTATTTACTTTTTTAGGCTTACCCTCATTTTTATTTTCTTTTTTACTTTATATATTTTGTTTTTTACTTTATGTATTATGATTTTTATTATGATTTTATTAATAATTCTGTATTAAAAACAGTTTACGTTTCAGTATCGACTTCCTCATCGGCTATGGATTCTAAGCGTCGCGCTGAATCTTGGAAACGCAATAGACGTGCCCTCGCATACTCCACTGTGGGAACCCCGGATTATATTGCTCCAGAAGTATTCTTACAAACCGGATACGGACCACAAGCCGATTGGTGGAGCTTAGGCGTTATTATGTGAGTATCTTTAAAATTATATCCAAGAGTCCATTGCAATAATCATTAATGTTATATATGGTTTTGGAAATTTGCTGGTCACCAATTTAAATCAAACATGTTTTAAATGCGTATTTATTTTAATTTGGGTCATTTATTATTATTGCAATAGATCTCTAACAGTAGATTAGTAACCCCTAATTGTACTAACTTAAACATACAAAATAACCTAACCATACACAAATAACCCAAATGGATAAACCTAAACTTATAAACCTTACCTAACCTTGAAAAACTACCCCAATCTTACTATTTCCATTCTTCATTTTCCTTTTGAAATATTCTTGGACTGCAACAATGCATTTACGTTTAAAATAGTAATTTATGAATTAAAAGGATTTCAAGCACTATGTAGGTACTTTCAATAACTTGAAAAATAAATAACATCATTATTGCAATAGATGTTTAACAGTAGGTTAGTAACCCCTAACCTAACCTAATCATACTAACTTAAACATACAAAACTAACCTAACCATACACATATAACCCAAATGGACAAACATAAACGTATAAACCTTACTTAACCTTAAAAAACTACCCCAATCTTTTAAACCTAAACTATATTATACTATTTCCATTCTTCATTTTCCTTTTGATCAATCATATTCTTGCACTGCAACAATGCATTTACGTTGACTTAATAATCGTAATAATTTATAAAATAAAAGCATTTCCAGCACTATGTTATTACTTTACGAGTACATAACTAAAAAAAAATAACACTATTCCTATTGAATGAATAATTATTTAATTCGATAATGCCATAAATATATATATTGACGTTATATCATATTACGGTTATGCACGTGATGAGAATTGTTGTACCTACTTGTAATGTATACGATCATAATGGTGTAGCTATAATACTTTGGGCATTGAAAGCCCGGACTCGGAGCCGGCACCCGCACGGTGAATCCAAAAACTGTAACATTTTGTCAAGCCGGCATAGTGTTAGGGACTGATGTCAGTCATGAGTGTCTGACTTCAGTTGCTAACATTCATTGACCTTGCGCGCCACTAACCATCTGGTGGGCCCAAGGTCACATGTCGTGCTAGTATAAAAAAAAAAGGATTCTTCCGAATACCTATCCTAACTTAAATGCCCGAACGTGTTTCGTATATAATACGAATAATAAAGTGTTAAATCGAAATAAATATAAATAAATAAAGTCGATTATTATAGGGAATCGAATGAGTATCACATTACATGGACATCACTAATATTAGTACTTAAGCTGTCAAAAGTAAAATAAAGAAATGGAAATGGTATAAATTTACTTACTAACTTGACCCAAATTTCGTAACCCAACCATACAAACAACGCAACGCTACTTGAAACGCAACCGAAACGTGTAAACCCAACATAATTATAAAACCTAAATGTAAAAACCTAACTAACTTAACCTAACCCTTTTCTATTGCCAATATTTTGAAGCGATGTATTTCTGGCTCTTTATGACATTACTTTGCATTTGAGTGTTAACTAACAAATTAAAATACCATAAAAAACTGTTTAACGTCAAGTTTTTAATAGTTATAGACAATCAAAATTATTCAAACTAACAAATCTAAGTTTATTTGTTAAATCCGTACATATATACTTAGTAAAGTACAATTAAAATGTAATAACTAATAAATAATACATTACCAACTCTAATACTGCCTCTGTGAGCTAGCGGTTAAGTGGATTTAGACTCGGAGGTACCGGGTTCAATTTCTGGTCGAGACACAAAAATATTTATGAATGTAAATAAATACATTTAATTAATTTGTGATATTTCTCGAGTTTGTACGCTGGAGACATCAACGAGCTTGCCACTTGTCATGATTGGCCTATAGTAAAGTTGGCTAAATGTGAACCCGCTTATTTATAAGCGTGGTTTCTGACCACGCCGAAAGGGAAACGGTCGTGATGATACTTTTTACTTTACACTCTAATAAATAAAATTCTATAGTTTCTAATAAAATGTTTACCTTGCAATGCTAATATTGTTGCTTATATTTGCTGTGCACTGTAAATGCACATATGTAAATGTCATATGTAGGCTAGTTTAGTTAACTTAAGCCAAACCTAACAAAGCTAAACCTCTAAGCGATATCGCTAGCTAGTTCACTTTATAAAACTAAGTAAATTGAAACATTTCAAAATAGTAGTTTATGAAACTGTTGCATAATAAGGGGTATTATACACGAGTGTTATAATACCTAGTTATTTGCAGTTTCATACACTAATTTATCTACTCTCATACATTGGGATTGAACCTACTAAATAAAAGATAAGAGTTAAAAGAGTAGCAAATAGACGTATTGAATTGCGCCAATTTTTTTTTTTAAATGACCATGGTACAGAATACATAAGTCCTAAACAATGAAATGGCGCCAAAACCTAGCTTATGACCGCGCACGCGCTATCACGGGTGCTGCCATAGACAAGTAAAAATTGGAATCAAAACTTTTTTGTAATGGAACCTTTGCCTTAAAAATAATAGGTATGATTCTATTTTTAAAATGAAATATAACATTATTTTCTTAGGGAAAAAGTGTTATAATGTAATTATATTTTTCAATTTCAGCAGTATGTTTATAAAGTATGTCAATATAAATTCGTTTTGAAGTTTGTAATTCGCATTTTACGATATGAGGGTAGATAAAATATATTCTTGGGCGTAAGCATGCGTCGATGTACGAGTAGTAAGTTTTAAGCGGTGTTATTTTTTTATATAAATATCACCGTGACTAGTTTACAATACTATTGGCATTTGACGTTGTTGCAAATGTCACATACTTTCAACAAGAACAACAAATAGGTGGTAGGCGGACTGATGGTGGTACTTTGCCCAGTCCGCTGGGGCGGTGTAAGTATCCTCCGTTCGTGCTGATAAACTCAGTAAAGTGTATCCATACGTTTCGGGATCAGACTCGAATTGCCATCATGCCTAGTCAATGCGGCATAGTGTTAGAGACTGATGTCAGTCATGAGTGTTTGATTCCAGTTGCTAACATTCATAGACCTCGCACGCCACTTACCATCAGGTGGGCGCAAGGTCACATGCCGTGCTTGAGTAAAAATAAAAAAAATAGTCAGGATATAATTTTATACTGAAGTCACGAAGTGTCTAAAGTGCAAGCGTTTATAGAGCAAACCCCTTTATTTTACAATAAAGCTGTACAGTATAACTGCTGCGTATAAAATTAATTATAAAAAATGGTTCAATGTTTTTTCTTCTGTAAATTGCAAGTTGGCGAAATTATGAGCTATGACAAAGCCTCGCCATTTTGAAATTTGGCTCTCCGACCTGGTGCATTTTCTTGAGCATAGGCTTAGCCGCAATATACTCTAATTTCAACATATTTGGACGATTTTTACCTATGTATATCTTAACGTATTATTTATTGCATTTGGCAACTTTACCATATATTTGCGCAGTTGTTTTTTTTGCGAATTTTTAAGTGCCTAGTCCGCATCCGCAGACAATCAACTTTAGTTCGTAACTTCTTTTTTTAAACATTTAGTATTCAAACTATTGATACTTGATTAAAGTCTTGCAACAAAAATTTATGACCCGGAAATTGCTCCATTTTTAATATGTTATACTACATTATCATCTTTCTTTCAAAACTGAATTCATTAATAAAAAACCAATTGCAATTTAATAAATCTGTCACTTCGGACGAATATAATTGGACCATCATTCGTGCCAATGTGTAGTGCCAGCCTACTAATTAATAAAAAAAAGTTAGTTCCAATAAGTCTTTGTGTTAATATAGTGATAAATGTCGGGGTTTTTTATATTCAAACGCTATAACATTTGACAGCTACATCTGATCCATCACGACTTATAAATATCTAAGCTGACTTGTGATAAATTCAATAATGCAATTAATAAAAATTCCAGCCATTTGCTCGATAGACAGAACTAAGATTTTCCAAAGGTACCAACAAAACAAACTATAGTTTGTAAGATATAGGCATGAACTTTGCGACAGATGTTTTCTCGTATCAAGCTCTGTTTTTTTTAAATGCTACATAGCTATGGTAACCAAATTTTAAAATAATGTATGTAAGAAGATTTGGAAGCGTGATGTGAATTTAATAATGTAACATTTGGAGTTGATCGTGCAGCAGGAGTCGCTGGAGCGACTCCGAATCCGATTTCGATGTAGGAATTGATTTGGGATGCTTAAATAAAACATGTAAAGACATATTCCTCGTATTTAAAAATGTGTATTAAAATATATTTACTTTAAAATTATATAATTATATGCAGAGCTTATATTATATCTTCATCACAGCCCCTAGATCACAGTCCTAAACCTCCACTGTTGGAAATGAGCCTTTCAGATATTTCTGGAAAATTAAGCCTACGCCACGCTGCGCTGGCCAGACGGGTTGCCTAGAGTCTTATGTCAATACATCATCATCATTTCATTACAGCCCCTAGAACACGGACCTAGACCTACATTGTTGGTATTAGTGGAACCCGGACCGACGGCTTAACGTGCTCTTCGAGGCACGGGAACTGTGGTGTTGTAAATCTATGACAAATGTACTTAAGAAAAATGTATTTCTAATTGGTACATGTCGGATGGAATTGAACCGACCTTTGTGGGATTTTAAGAAAACTGTTTTTACAACTGAGCCATTACTAAAAAAAGAAATGTCAATTATTAATGACAATTTATTAACGATTCCACAGGTTGGTTTTAGTGGACCCGGGAACAACGGCTTAACGAGCTCTCCAAGGCAAGAGATATATGTTATATATATGAATTAATATGTATTGCGAGTTTATTTATATGTTCACGGTTACCTCAGCTTAGCATAAACGTTGTATGCAGTTGCTCTTCTTACCTAATTATTCTATGGTTAATAGACAACTATTGAGACCTCCAACCCCTCTGAAGCCTCTCTAGAGTATTTGAGATTGGATCCTGGATTTGTTTTTAACTGAGCCTTTAGGTAATATTGTGTTGTTTGTAGGTACGAGATGCTTATCGGTTATCCGCCATTTTGTTCGGAGTCCCCTCAAGAGACATACAGAAAGGTGATGTCTTGGCGTGAAACCCTCACATTTCCTCCAGAAATACCCATCAGCGAAGAAGCTAGAGATACCATACTACGCTTTTGCTCGGAACCTGATCGCAGGTCAGTATTTTCTTTGTATTTATTAGTTTAGTAATAAGACGTATACAAATAAATAAATAAAATAATAATAAATAAATATTTCCAGACAGGTCACACAGCGCGTAGGTTCCGTGGCAAGCTACGAGGCTTGGTTACGGAAACTAGATGGTTGATAAACTACATATTATACTTTTTTTTAGTAAATATATACATATAAACACCCAGATCGAGACGAATTATACAATGTACAACTTGCCCCCGGTGGGAATCGAACCCACGACCTCCCGAGTTCACGGCAACGTTTGTTACCACTAGTCCACAAAGTATATAAGTACTTATTATATGTAAAATGTGTATGTATTATATGTAGTGTGAATATGTATATTGTATGTAGTATATGTGTTTTTGAATGTAGTTTAGTATGTAAGTATATCCTTTTATCTCGAGCCTAATTATTTCCATATTTATCATTGGGCTGCAGTTTTACACCCGTAGTATAGTGGTCAGCAAAAAAATATTCTGGTGACCGTGTCGTTCTGAAATAATGTCGACCCCTGCAAAAAATATCCATATCGGTCCAGTTGTATAGACGTAAAGGCAAGACGAACAGACAGAGTACCGACAAAATATCTGAAATAAAAAAAATGGCTATTCCTATACAAAATAGCTAATTTAGATTTTTCGGCTGTTTTTTCCCCACACTATTCCTAACAAAAAAATATTAGTGAAATATAAAACATTAAAGTATCATACCGGTCTCGAGGGAAGTCACAAATAAATGTTCTTCACCTCTCGAACAGGAATCGAACCCAGCACCTCTGCGTTTAAATGTACAGTCACTAGACTACGGAGAGATAAACATATGTTGTATTTTTTAAGGCTTGGTTCCCAACGTGGTATAGACGATGTTAAATCTGTTCCGTTCTTTCGCGGCGTGGACTGGAGCCACGTGAGAGAACGACCCGCGGCTATTTCCGTAGAGGTCCGCTCAATCGATGACACATCCAATTTCGACGAATTCCCAGATGTCAAACTCGAAATTCGTAAGTATTACCTACTTTATTATAACATTTTCAATACCACTTTCCTGCTCCCACCTGATGGTAAGTGGCGCGCAGGGTCGATGAATGTTAGCAACTGGAATAAGACACTTATGTCCGACATCAGTCCCTAACACTATGCCGGCTTGACTAGATGCCTTTTCACACTTTGCTTGAAGAACTCCAGGTTATAGGAAAGTGGAAACACATAGGCTGGAAGAGCATTCCACATCTTTATTTTTATTTTATTGTATGTATGTATGTGTGTGTCACCCCCCGCCAGATGGACGGATGATGTAAGGAGGGTCGCTGGTGGGGGTTGGATGAGGGTAGCAAAAGACCGCGTGCAGTGGCGAGCCTTGGGGGAGGCCTTTATCCACCAGTGGAGAGACACAGGCTGATGATGATGATGATGATGGTGTGTGTGTATATATTTTATAATTCATTTGATTATTCATAGTTCATATTTAGGAGTGCTTTTGTAAGCAAGATGCAAGTAAGTGAGGCGTTTCACATACCTTCTGGTACAATGAACAAGAATCACCATATTTACTGATTGATATATCTAGAAGAACTGCCTCCGTGGTCTAGCGGTTAAGTTCGTGGACTTAGACTCGGAGGTACCGGGTTCGGTTCCTGGTCGGGACACAAAACTATTTATTATTGTAAATAAATATATTTAATTTATTTGTGATAATTCTCGAGTTTGGTACGCTGGAGACATCGACGAGCTTGCCACTTGTCATGATTGGCCCATAGTAAAGTTGGCTAAATGTGAATCCGCTTATTTAGCTGACCACCCCGAAAGGGAAACGGTCGTGATGTTACTTTACTTTATATAATTAGAAGTGAAGATAGTTTTCCTTTTCGTGCCTAAAATTTAATATATTATTGTGTATTTTAGCAGCTGCGCCGATTCCTCAAGACGGAGAGGTTACCTACAAGGATTGGGTATTCATCAACTACACGTTTAAGAGATTCGAGGGTCTCACACAACGTGGCGTTCCAACCAAAAAGTAAAATGACGTCAGTATCTCTTACAATATGTAATATTAAAACATATGAATCGGTAATAGTGTTCGTGTTGTAGTTTACATTATATGATCTTCGATGATGTTTTTTGTTTATAAGTTAAGCTCAACTATGGAAGGTATGTCTTAGAGCCGGTAATTCATTTCTTTCTTAAGAGGCTTTCTATTTGCATCCCTCTCGCACATTCCAATATTAAAAAAAAAATGACAATCAACTTTCTAAAAAAAAAATATATTATAGACATATTTTCATATGCCATTTTATTGTCAGAAAATTAGCAAAAGTATTTACGATTACATAACGATTAATTAACGATATCTCTCTATTTTACTAAAAAGCAAATCTATTAATAATAAATCTATGAATTCTCGTAATTTTATTTCCTAGAATGCTGATTGAAATCTCAAAGAGGTTCACCCAGACCTAAAAAAATCTTTAAGTTGGATTGTGCGAGTGATACGATGAACATTACCACTTAGGTAGGATTGAATCACCAGAGTTTAACCCTTCAAACCATAATTTTTAGTCTTAAAATACTATCAATATACTGGTAGTAAATGTACAACTTATCAACAAAGATTCACACCCGTTCCCTCAATGCCTTCTCC
This sequence comes from Tinea semifulvella, assembly GCA_910589645.1. Taxonomy (NCBI): domain Eukaryota; kingdom Metazoa; phylum Arthropoda; class Insecta; order Lepidoptera; family Tineidae; genus Tinea; species Tinea semifulvella. Next base: position 23,637,842 of record OU342584.1, read on the forward strand.
ACTCAAAATTTCCTTCCAGCTGTCAAACAAAAATGAACTGTATCTAATAGTTACGAAAGTTTAAAATAGAGCCGAACGTTCAGTTTTATTTTAAGCCGTGAGCTGGTACATTAGAGGCCATTTTAAATTTAAGTCGTCCTAATTACAAAGGCTTAATTTTCGTTTGACAGCTTGAAGGAGTTGTTGAGTGTAGGAGCCGGGCATAAGTATTAAATTAGCGCTTACGAAAATGTTTCGACATGAATTATTTTGTTCATTATTTCGAAATAAAAGCGTTATGTATTTAAGGGTTAATTCAGTCAAACAAACAAAATTAGATTTTGTGAATAATTAGACTAGACTATACAAGGTGAATAATTCAAAAATATACATTTATGTAAATATAGTCGTAATGGCTGTATTTTAAGCTACGAAAAATCCACTGTTTTTAAAAAAAAAAAGTATATAAGGATAAGCCAATAAGGATCAAATTTTAGAAACTTATGGAAACTTCAGAAAGAAGACATACATTTTGAAATAAAATCTCGACATGTATTAGTCCACCATTATGTTTTTTTTTTCCACGCTAAGTTTGTATTAAATCATTTTTTTTTCATTTAACAAGAATGTCATTACTGGGAGACCTTACGTTCGACCAAATTTGTAAACTTAAAGCTATATTGGAAAGTATTTTTTCCACCTGAACATTATTACCGATATATATTTTATATCAAAAACAGAGCTAGTTTTATATCTCTTGTCATAATTATATAAACATTATGATTTTGTTGATTAAAGAAGCTATTTTACCTCTACCGTTAATAATTAATAATACTCTTTAATTTTAAATATTTTCTGCGTGCACCTTTTTTTACCAAACAATCTCTCTGTCTATGTATAAAAATACAAACTGCTTGCTATTACTTTGGAACAAAATGCTGTTCTCTAAACAATTTTGCTACCCCAAAACTTCGAAAGTTACCTTATGATATGAAAATTATTTATCTTGTCAGATGATCAATTAACCCAAAAACAATATGATTTTTTTTCGACATAGGCATGTAACTAAATAAATATTTGTATGCTAAAAATAGCGAAGTTAGTGATATAACATATAAAAAATCTTACCTGTACCTACCACGTTTCTGACAAATAAATTATTTCATTAATTCATAGAGCTGGTGGTGGCTCGATTATATTAATGGTATCCTTAATATTCTACAAAGGTCGGTTCGAACCCTCCATGTACCAATGAGAAAACACTTTTCTTACGTACATTTGTCATAGATTTACAACACAACCGTTCCCGTGCGTCGGAGAGTACGTTAACCCGTCACTCCCGGTTCCACTACGACCAAATTGTGGAATTGTTAATAAATTGTAATAAAAAAAACGACATTAGACCCTCGCCAACCGGTCTGGCTAGTGTGGCGAGTGTAGGCCAAATTCTCCTGAAAAGCCTATCTCCAACAGTGGTAGTCTCTGTGTTCTGGGGGCTGTAATAATAAAATTATTTCATTTCGTTTGATTTCGTAATAAAACGTGTTTTTTGACTACTCCTTAAAGGATTGCGGTCGTGATAATACTTCACATTTTATCAAATAATACTCCTAATGAGTTTCAGTACAATGGAATTTCAAATCATTTGCTCTTTAAAATTCAATTGTACTTAATATTGACATGGGGTAGCAAAGTTGCTTATTCTTGTTTTTTTTTTCTACACAGTTGTAACTACAACTTACAAATAAGTCTATACACTTTAAACTAATATAGTAGAGAGCTATTATAAATACTATAAGTTCTTCTTGCAGGACAAAATGTACCACTATATGCGGTTATAGAACAATTTTGCCCTGAAAGACTTGTAACATAGTATCATTGTTATAAAATGTTATTTATTTTCGTTATCTGTTATAATTTCACACATAAAACTTTAACTTGAAGAAGAAGCGCTATTATTAATAACGAATTCCACCAAAATGGTAAACTTTAGCTTTGATTCATCATTTTTATCAAAAAGCAGTATTATAATAATCATAAATTCTATTAAAAAATTTATTATTAGTAGAAGTTTATAGTATAATGTAATTTGTCAATTTTATTTAATAAATATAAATAGTACCTTCACATGTTTTCCAAATAAATTAATTTAATATTTTAGTACTTGCAGTTCATGTCTTTACACTAATTTCACTTTAAAGCATATTTTTATATAGGTATCGGCACGAAACTCTAGCTATGACCGTTAATAAATTTAACAGTGTTTATTTAAATCAGAAGCCTAAAATAAGTTATAATGGGGGCGAGCTGATTGGTTCTCCAGCTACACGTCATGCGCAGTTATCCCTTCCACATTATGTTTATAGCTAGACTTACGTGCCGCCACCTATATCGTTAAATTTTATATCATTACATTTTATGTACAATACTGCTATTTCACCAGATATATGCGAGGGAAATTAACATCGCGCGAGCATAATATCTACCAATAGTATCACATTCTTATCCCACGTGTCATATTGATAATGGTGGGTATTATCCTCGCACAATGCACGTTTTCATCCCATATTTCTGGTAGAAAAGCATTCTAAAAACCATTTTAAAACCAACAAAGTAATCGATAAATAACCTTATATTTCTTCTGCTATTTGACTGATATAATAAATTGTCAATTTTACACAATTCTTGCCAATTTTCTTCAATAAGAAATTGTTATCCAAAAATGTGTGTTCTTGTGCTTATATTATAGTCGTACTATCGTAATCGTAACATAAAGGTGCTATTCCATTGCTCCGTACGCAGGGACAGGCTTTGCACGTTGACTAAATTGTTGTAATAAAAAAATATTTTTTTATTTAATTCAAGAAAAAACGTATTATTCGTCTAAACGGTTATTCTACTGTTACTACGGTTTTCTTGACGTATATTGTAGGTGTTCGGATAAAATGAGGTTTTCTCAAAAAGCGCTTTTTTGTTGAAATAGTGTAAGGCGTCGCTCCTGGTTCCACTAACACCAACTGTTGAAATCGTTAATTAACTGCCATTAAATATTGATATTCTGATATCGTGCAGGCCAAATTCTTCAGATATATTCAAACTCTGGAAGGCCCATCTCCAACAGGTGATCTAGGACTTTGTGTTCTAGAGCTGTGGTGATGATAAAACTTTAATACTAAGTGAAGCTAAGTCAACGTACGTAGCGTATCCGTGCGCAGCAATGGAATAGCGCCTTAAAACGTGTATACCGTCCAAAAATGTTGTGAGTTTAGGCAATAATTTCACGTTGCAAATTATATAAATATCTAAAGAACAGGTCAACATTATTTAAATTAGTGTACTCAATTTATTGGTCCATATAATAATAACGTTAGAATTTCTGATTCAAATATTTAATAATAATCGTCTGATTGTAGATTTTAATAAAAGGGTCGATGTATATTTTATCTATCACTACATTCCGTCCGAAAACAAATATATAGGTATATGTTATGAAAATAATATAATAAAATTTAAATATAACAAAAAAAAAAATACCATTTTCAATTAAAATGTCAAATTATTATAATAATATAGCATTCATTACATAGTGATTTTGAACTAAAAAAAAAAAAAAAAAAGTTGACCTTTATTTAAACAAGGGAAGGAAGTTATTTTTTTTTATTTAGTACTCTGTGTAGGTAATCACGGCCGGTTGCAGAAGGGATTAAAATAATCAATGATCAACATTTTAAATAAACGCCGCGTGATTCGTATATCAACATGACGAAATATAATCAGCCATTTTGCAACCGGCCGTCAGTATCGTAGATGCCTTCCCTTAAGTTAAACTAAATTATTACCCTTATAAAGTTCTATACATATAAATATGTTAAGTATTATAAAATAAATGTACATAATGAAAAAAGTATTTCAGAATCAAAGCTAGACCAATCGTTACAGATTAAATTAGTCTATGACAGTATGTACATTGCGCGTTATGGTTGTTTTTGACATGCACTTTTAAACTTGATTATTTTGTTGTTGAATACTAATTGTTCCATTTACTGGTATAGTAGACAGAAGTTTTGCTATTTAAAATTAATAAATAAATGAATATTATTGGATCATAATCAAATAATTTCATTTATTGACCACTGCCTTCTGGAAAAGAAATTCAAAATTCCAGAAGGCAGTTTCTCTATTTTTGACACAATAAAACTATACTTACATAAGTTAATAATACAGTGCATTCCTTTCCTCATTAAACATTGATATACTGTAAGCAGCCTCTCAGAAACTGTATGCTGACTGCAGCAACTATTAACACCATTAAGTATCTGAAAGAATTATGGCATCAACACGCCTAAATTATCAAAATAAATTGGAACAAACATTATGACGTAAATGGCAACCAATGTCCGCTCTATCTTATATTTGAACTCTTTGATTTGCATCAAATATTGTAACTAAATAGTAAGTACGTTACGAAATTATAACCTTTAAGCTGTATACTATTTTGTTTCAATATTAGTCACAATTATTGTATTACGTAGGTACATTTATTCTTTACTCCGATGCTGCCGCTATAAAGAAGGTATGCCCATTTGAAACACATGAAGTGGAGAAATTAATTAAAACATCGTATTTTTATGTCGCCACAACAACACATAGTAACAAAATCAATCAAAATCAAAATATTTATTTCCATAGGTTATCTTGTAACAACTTGGATATTGTCAACACTACTACCATAGTTCTAAGTTAAATTGTTACATTGTAAGGTGACACGGCCCGTATACAGCCACGAACTAGTATTAAGATTTGATATTTATTATTATTGTTAGATTGTAAGCTGACTCGGCCCTTTTACAGCCACGAATTTATATTTAGTTGACACTGCCTTGTTTACCCGTTGCGATCCAACCAATAATATAAAACGAAAACATACAAAATATATAAACAAACATAAGTTAGGTAATCATGGTTGGACCGTAACGGGTAAACAATCCAGATTTATGTGTGTTATAATATCATTATTGTCATAAGCAGGGTAATTGTAACTTAATAACTACTTAATATAAGATCGTGGCTGTAAATAGGCCGTGCCAACTAAATATAAATTCGTGGCTGTAAAAGGGCCGAGTCAGCTTACAATCTAACAATAATAATAAATATCAAATCTTAATACTAGTTCGTGGCTGTATACGGGCCGTGTCACCTTACAATGTAACAATTTAACTTAGAACTATGTTAGTAGGAATACACAATAATTAAGAACCAAAACGTAAAAAAACTCACCTCAGTATTCTAAGACGTTTACTAAACTCCTTGACTCAACCATTTATTTCCTCAAGTGATCCTCATAAACGGTTTTCTTAGTTGTAAATTCTCCAAAGCTCGAAAGACATAAATGTTACCAATAAAATATTTCCGGTAAAACAAATTGTTTTTCTGGCAACATTGAAAATTTCGTTCCCGTATTCTCTAACTACAATACACTTTTTAATGTAGAAGTACGTATTTTATTCTTACGAATTCTCTGATATGTCTATTATATAATTGAGCAGAAATACCTATTTTTACATAGTACAAAGTTTTAACTCATTTCTCCCAAAATCGTCAGGGCGCACCTTTCTTATGACGAAAGAATAATAATATTAGCACAAATTAGAACATGCGTTTTTGATGTTGAAATTTATTTCCATTCTAACTGCCATATTTTCTACTTATATTTCTATTAATTAAGCATTCCTTTCTATGGATGCTTTTGTTTTATAAAAAATGGAATATGTTTTTTTTTTTAATTCTTGACGTTGTTCTGGGATGTAGCCTGTGGCTAAGGCTTAATTGTTCGCGCTTGCCAATAGTTTTAAGTACAAAATCTTAGCATTTAAAGTTGTGATTAATTCTCTACATACGTATTGCTCGTATTTTTTTTTTAATTGATCCTTTTATTGTCTACCTAGGAATGTAGGTATTGTGCGAAATAGTTTGTTTTTCTTTGTATACAAAGTTTTATTGTGTATTGTCTAGATTTTGCGTTTGTTACATCAGATAGAAACTCCATTTTATGGTATCGGTAAACGGCCAAACCTAACATCGAATAATAATAATACACTTGAATCAAATTGATATTTGCATTAGTCATAGTTACAAATTTAATGAAAGCTAAGCCAAATTCTTCAGAACATAAAAGGCTCATCTCTAGAAATGGAGGACTAGGGGCTGTTATTATGGTCGAAGTTATTCTGTCAGAACCAGATCAGTTCACAATATGTTACAATTAGAAAAAATAAAATATCACTTTTTGCTCTCAAGTTTATAGGAAAAATGCTATATAACAGTTTTACACAGATAAAAAACTATAGCATATATATATGTATATAACATATACAGTTCTTTCAGAACACCTTCGATATTTTGGCAGTGACTTTTCTGCTGCTTTGGAAAAGGAACTCTAACTGAAGCACAATGCTAAAACTGCCTTCGTGGATTTAGACCCGAAGGTATTGGGTTCGATTCCTGGTCGGGACACAATATTATTTATTAATTTAAAGAAATAAATTAAATTAGTATTTAATTTATTTGTGATAGTTCTCGAGTTTGGTACGCTAGAGACGTGGACGAGCTTGCCACTTGTCATGATTGGCCATACTTTACAATGCTAAATAGATGCGTTCAATTTATCCTTAGTTTAGGTTAAGAGAGATCGAATTATGACATTCGCTCCATACATTTTTTTCGTTTCATTGGGTTTGGCCGCAAGAACACAGGTTTTTAAGATTGTGAACTTGTCAGTAAAAACAATTTAAAAATACACTCCTAAATTGAGTTTATATCTGGCGTAATGAATACTATTTATTGTAGTTATTAGCGGATAAAATATTTTATTAAACTATAACATACTGGCAAAACTTACTACACCAAAAACTAGATCTAAATAACATTCACGTTACAAAGCCAACGCTCGCTTAAATTAATTAAATATAAAGCATATCAATTTTTTTTTTTAGGATTAGTTACTGATTTGGTACATAACAATACAATATTTTACTAAACATAGATAAATTCTTGCATCAAACTCTCGTTTAGTTGGTTATTAAAGGCTTATTTTTAATTAGTTTTTAGGATAAATTTGTTTTTGTTTGGACAACAAGAAGTGAAATAAAAAAGCGATTCTAGAATATAAATAGCAACTAATTAATAACTCATTGTACGATTAGAATGTGTAACAGATACGTAAATTAATATATTTATGTTAAACCTAAAATACTATTTATTTGTATCATATTATGAAGAACACAAATAATTTATACATTGCCGAGTCTAAAATAGATTGCAAGATTTGTAACTTATATTAGTGATGCTGGGTTTCTGAGTTCTGATATCGAACGTTTAACCTCGGATTATAAGGTTGGTGATTGGTTTAACTAACTTTTTTTTTTTAACATAACTTTATTCCGGCCATTACCATAAAGCAACAATGAAATTATAAATACTATGTTAGTAACTAAACTAATATAAACAGATTGGTGGATCATTGTTTTTTAGCATAGAACTTTTGTACATTAGATTTTAAGAGCTAATCTTCAAATGATGCTATACGGACACAATACATTACGGATGTGCTACACCATCTGGGGATTCAAGACAGAATTGAGATGCCATCGTTCTTCTGGATCTTCAGTCTTTTGTGTGTAGTTTCACCACAGCTGTGGGTTGTACAGACACCGGCAGTATGTGCTAAACTTAACTCTCAGTTTAGAATAATTTACGTCATTTAACCTCATAGAGTCAATGGGATTCCCTAAATAAAAATCATTGATTCTATTCCCAATAAAACAAAATCTATACTTTTCTATACCTACTTAACAACATAACTTCAATAGGTTTTCTTATAACATTTCATTTAGCAATTAAGCTACTAACTGAAATATAACCTTTTTTTTTTTTTTTTTTTTTTTTATACTAGCACGACATGTGACCCTGCGCCCACCTGATGGTAAGTGGCGCGCAGGGTCCATGAATGTTAGCAACTGGAATCAGACCCTTATATCCGACATCAGTCCCTAACACTATGCCGGCTTGACTAGATGCCTTTTCACACTTCGCTTGAAGGACTCCAGGTTATAGGAAAGTGGAAACACAGAGGCTGGAAGAGCATTCCACATCTTTATTGTGCGACAGATGTATGAGTCACCAAATTTATAGGTACGCGAAGGGATAGTGACTACGGTATGTGGGTGCATATTCTGACCTGTGCGTGTGGTTCGGTTGCGGAATGGGGAGGAAGGAATTAGGTTATAGAGCTCTTCAGAGCACTCACCATAGTATAGCCGGTAGAACACGCTCAGAAAAGCTACATCTCGGCGAAACTGCAGGGATTCGAGAGTTCCAGATATAGTGGCATCGTCCACAATTCGAACAGCTCGCCTTTGTAGGACATTGAGAGCATCTGTGAGGTACTTGGCTGAACCATCCCAAAGGTGTGAACAGTATTCCACGCATGATCTGATCTGTGCTTTGTACAGCAACAGTCTGATTGATGGCGGGAAAAACCGCTTCACCTTGTTCAGTATTCCGAGCTTTTTTGACGCTGTTTTGGTGATGCTCTCAATGTAGTTCCGGTGGTTAAGGTCTGAGCGTATTTCCACCCCGAGGATGCTGAAGCTGGGCTGTAGATCCAGCGTGGTGCCCTGAAGAGTGGGGGGAGGAGAGAAGGAGGACTTCTTGGCCGTCAGCGCGCATGCCTGGGTCTTGTTGGCATTGAACTGGACAAGATTTTGGACACCCCACAAATATATTTTGTGAAGGGTGTCGTCCAGTTCTGCCGTCATAATACGCCGTGATTCCTCTAGTTGGCTACCTCCCAAAGCTCGGGGACTTAGATACCTCCCGTGGGCCGTGCTGTCGTCTGCATAACAATGAATGTTGCCCAGAGACAACATATCATTGATATGCAGAAGAAAGAGTGTTGGTGATAACACAGATCCCTGCGGTACGCCAGCGTTCACTGACATGAGATCAGACGCATTCCCGTCCACAAGGACACGAATGCTGCGCTCATGCAGGAAGCCAGCTATCCAGTCCACCAGCCGTGGGGGCAGACCATATGCCGGCAACTTGGAAAGCAAAGCCTTGTGCCAAACCCTATCGAAGGCCTTGGAGATGTCCAGACTGACCGCCAATGATTCACCAAATTTATCCATTGCCTCACCCCAGACATGGTATACGAATGCCAGAAGATCACCCGTTGAGCGCTTTGGACGGAATCCATATTGGCGGTCATGGATTACGGAGTGATCTTCTAGATATTTAACGAGTTGGGCGTTAATAATTCGTTCCATTGCTTTACACAGTACTGAGGTTACGGCAATGGGGCGGTAGTTGGAAGGGTCTGAACGATCTCCCTTCTTCGGGACGGGCTGCACATTGGCCACCTTCCAGGTTTCCGGCACAACACCAGAGGAGTATGACTGACGGAATAGGCGCGTGAGGACTGGAGTCAACTCAGGTGCACACCTCTTTAGAACTATGGCTGGGATACCATCAGGACCATTAGCCTTGCGAACATCGAGCGGTCGGAGCACTGCCCGCACATCACACTGCCGAATGCGTAAATCACGCATTGAAGTGCCGCAATCAGGCAGTGTGGGGGGCTGCGCATTCCCGTCGTCGAGTCGGGAGTTAGCCGCTAAGAGTTTGCCCAGATAATCGGCTTTCTCCTTAGCGGTGTGGGCTAATGATCCATCCGGATATCGTAGAGGTGGCAATGAGGAGCGACAGAAGTTGGTCTCTACAGACTTTGCCAGCTGCCAGAAAGTGCGACTGCCTCTCGGTTGCGCGGCTATGTCTCGGCCAATCTGAGAGACGCGCTGGGACTGAGCTCTGACAAACACCTTCCTGCAGGCCTTAGAAGCTTTGTTGTAAGCTGACTTTAAGGAACTGATATTGGGGTCAGAGTGAGCCCGACTCCTCACCCATGCCCGGTATGCAGCATTTTTTGCTGCTACAGCCGAGGCACAATAGGTGTTAAACCAAGGTCTGCTTTTGCCGCTGCTGATGAGTCTGGAGAAGGGAATATAATATTCCATCCCCAGAAGTATCTCATCAGCAACGGCAACCGCAGATCTGGATGGGTTATCGTCCTTAAAGCAGCGGAGCCTCCAAGGGATGGATGCGTAGTACTCACGCAGTCCATCCCAGTCTGCTGACGAGTAGTGCCATACGATACGCTCAAAGTCCTTCCGAGGAGGAGGTGGAGCGCGTGGCACTGTCGTAGCTACCAGGCAATGATCTGAGCCACCGAGAGGGGCTAAAACTGATACATTATACCCGGCAGCATGACTCGTCAGCAGTAGGTCAAGCAAGGAAGGTGTATGTCCGGCTACATCTGGAATCCTGGTGTTCTGGGTTACCAGTTGTGTCAGACCGTATGTCAGAGCAAAGTCATGAGCAGTTTTTCCCGCATGGTCGGTTTTAGGGGAACCCAGCCATTGTGAATGGTGAGCATTAAAATCCCCCAAAAATACCATTTCGGCGGTAGGAAACCGCTCCTGCGCATCATCTGTCGCTCGACTCAGGTAGTCGAAGAGCTGAGTTGTCTCGAAGTCTCCCCTATGGGATCGGTAAAGGCACACGTAGATCCGAGACTGATGCCCCAGATCCACATTCACCCAAAGGACAGAAAAGGAGGAGTCCTCCATGAAACGAAGACGGCGACAACAGACATCATCGCGGACATACAGGCATACCCCAGCCTTCGCATGGAAGGACTCTTCCAGCGAGTATCCGGGGTAGTGTAGGTATGATGTGTCCGCGGGCTTTAGTATCTGTGTCTCCGTCAGAAAAAACATTGCCGGGCGCGTCGTCTCGAGGTGATGATGAACGACGTCGAGATTGGCGTGTAGACCACGAATGTTTGTAAAATCCACGCCAAACTCGACGGTGGGGGTGTGCACCGCTGTATTATGTTTTTTCTTATGTTTTGTTATCATGAAGGTTGGGTTTGGTTGGGATAGAGAAAGAATGAAAAACATAGAGGAAGAAAAAAGAAAGAAGCGTAAATGGCGGTGTCGACGCAGTATATGTGGAAGCCAGCTGAAGGCTACCTTACCTTGGGCTGCTTGGAGAGATATTGGCTGATCCGTCGTACGGAAGGGCCCCCGAACCCCCCCGGAAGCACTTGCTGGGACCCCACAATCTGGTCACCAACCGGCACAACAAGCGCACCCGGGATTATGCGCAGCATGATGGGGCAGCCAGCCGATGATGGTTGTCATCGGTGGGCCCCTGTACTATGCCGCGGGCGGCCAGCGGGACAACCGTTTCTCCGGGTCTCCCTGACCGACGGGTCACCCCATCTCTCCCAAACAAAGGCTCAGCAGCCGACAGTTTGCCCCTTCACAACCGCGTCGACACCCCCCAGCATGTTTGTTTGGGCATGCCGGCAATTCGAGCCTGTTCGCGAAATGTGTGAATGCACTTTACTGGGCTTATCGGCACGAACGGTGGATACTTCCCCGCCCCAGCAGACTGGGCAAATTACCACCATCAGTCCGCCTACCACCTATTTGTTGTTCTCCTTGAAAGTATTTGCCACTTGCAACAATGTCAAATGCCAATTTTTACTTTCAAGGAGAATTAATGTTGTAAGCTTGCCATGGTGATATTTATATAAAAATAACCCCGTTTGAAACAAGACTTACTATAATTACCTAACAAGATAATGAAGTTTTTTTTATTAAAAACTTTTATATATCCTGTACTTTTAATAAATGAAATAAAATATAATAATAATAAAAATAGCTCAGCGTTTACTTTTTGTATTCAGCTACACTTCGCACTCAGATTTTCTTGGTACATGCCAAGCTTTACACATCTATAGCAAAGCAAACTATCTTTTTTTTTAGTCGGTTAGCACATACTCGTAGTACTACAGTATTTTTACAGTAGTATGACAGTATTTTTTAGACTTCGTTTGGCGCTGATTCTTGTTGTGGTTCATGGTTTATGGTCATCGTCTCGATGCCAGTGAAGAACTGTAGACTTAGCAATTTGTTTAAGTGCATTAATTGACTGTTTGAAGCTTAAATCCCGTAAACATACAACGAAATAATAATTTTGATAATAAGACAAAACAACGAATTAACAAACACAAATATTTATTACATAAATACCCAACCAACAGACTAAATGAACGTAATTACCAATCACGCGGCGCAGGCGCACGTCCTCTTCGTCCCTCGTCTGGCGCTGTACTGCAGGAAATTACTGGGTCGCGCGGAAATAAAACCGTGTATTTTTTTTAAACTAATGTTTAACTGCTTAAGAATCCCTAAGACCTATCAGATAAATAAAGGGTAAATTAATATACAACAAATAATGTAAACAGAACCCAGTCAACATCATCATCACGCTGTATCTCTCCAACGCTGAATGTAGGTCTTCCGAAGCCGAACATAACACGATCTCTTGCCACTCTCATTCACCCCCCACCAGCGACCTTCTTCAGGTCATCCGTCCATCTGGCGGGGGGTCGTCCCACTCTGCGTCTATGTTGCCTCTACTCTAGAACCCGCTTGCCCCATTGTTCGTCGGTTCTGTGGCACTGTCAGTAACTTTTTCTCACGAAAATCATAGTTCTATCTATCTTCACAACTCTTTGAGTAACCTTGAATTTTTGAACCAGACCCACTGTCAGTGTCCACGTGTGTGTTCCGTATGACGTTACCGGGAGGACGCATAGGTTAAAGACCTTCGCCTTCAAACATTGTGGTTAGGACGATGAAAGGATGTGCCGCCTGTGCTAGCTGAATGCGTCTGTCTGGCTTTGCTGAAGTTGGTTGCGCTTAATTGTATAGTCTGACTGAGGTAGACATACTTTTGCATATTTCCCCTCGCCTACCTGGCCAGCGTGTCGAGTGTAGTCCAAACTCTCCAGTATTGGATGTCAAGGAGTCTTTTTTTTTAGGGGCTGTGATGATGATGATCATTAAAAGATTAAATTCTTGTTATATTCTCGAATGTGAGTGACATTTTATAACTACCAATCACTTATCGTATAACTAAAAGATAAATGTTTGATATCTAGTTGATCCCTTCAGATACCCAGCATAAGTTGGGTTGGATCTGTCTATTGTCCGTGGTACACCTGTGTGGACTGCGAGAAGAAAATATTTCCCGTAGTATCGTACGAAAGATTCCCTATTAATCTAATAAAACCTAATTTGTAAAATAACTAAAATAATTTAATACTGAAGAAAAATGAGAATTAAATTATTTAATAAATATTAAGATACTAGTTAGAGAGGATCAAGGCAAAAATCAACTCTTGTGGTTCACCCAGGTGGCCAACGCAGATGGACAATGGACAGTTGGGCGTCTCATGTCGCTGGAGTTGTTGGGGATTGGAGGTTCGCGATGGTTGCATGTGATCGCTTTGTTATTGTTACATTAACTAAGTTATAAACATCTTGGTAAATTTTGTTTATTAGTGTTAATTATGTTTCTTCTATGTGATTTAATAATGTGGCAATAAAGATAAGTATTATTGTAAATGTGTTGTTATTTTCCCCTGTCTTCCTATCCTCGTGTCTAGAAACGATGAACCTGATAAATGAGGTGAGTTATTTAAATAAGGTCATGGCACTGCAATCTATTTGTCACAATCAGTGCACTCCGCAAACTGCATTATGCGAGAATATCCTATTAATATTATCAATGCGAAAGTTGTATGTATATATGTCTGGATGTAGCAATGTTTATTGCTCTTTCCGCTAAAACTAAAACACTAATGAACCAGTACCTTATTATCATCAGCCCGTGTCTTCTGCCACCCTCATTTACCCCCGAGCATAGCTCGCTGAGCGACCTTAAACTTGTGTACCAAACCCACTGATAGTGACCACGTTTCTGCTCTAAACGACAATTCTGGAAGGACGCATTTAGATTTATTTCTTATATATATATAAGGAATAAATGTAAGCCTATTCTATATTCCGAAATATACATACATGTGTGACGATAAGCAGGTGGTCAGCTCAGCATATGCTACAGCCGAGGCTGCAGCTCTGATTTTCAGCTGATGCCTTTTTGGATTAGTCACGGGTCGCAAAGATGTACAGTACCATTTACTAAATTGGACAAAATACTAAATTTTTACATAATGTTTAACAAATGAGTATAAAATAAACTAATAATTGTAAATTAATGATAAGTAATAATCAAGAAAAACAATAGTATGTTAATAAATAGAATAAGATTAGGTAAGTTTCTGTGTAGGCTTTTGTAATATTAACATATGCTTTTTGAGTGCCGATCTGAAACCTGCTAAGAAATGCATGACCCGAAGCGGTGGAGGCAAGTTGTTCCACATTTTCACAGCAGCGTACCTATGCACGGAGAGACGTACACGAGTACATTCACACAGACAAAGCTATTTTACATTTATAATATTAATCAGGATTTGCTACGATAAGTAAGTACATAGATAGTTGCTAGAGATAAATTATATTGGCAATGATCTTCGGAGCTCCGGTGCTGCTATTCTGAGAAATAATCATTCACTACATCAGCTATTATGGTAATTGATATGAAACCACGTTTCCTCTTGGGGTCGGTAAATTGGCTCAAATGCAGGCTAGGTCGTTCTAGTTTGTTTGAAAAATTAAGAAGATTAGGATAGCGTGGACCTAAATTCATATAGCTCTACCCATATCCAGGGCCATCTTCAACATATTAGAGTTAATAAAGGTATATTAGGATAATGGCTGTTTCATACAAAATTCTTCATTTATTCGATGGATATTTTTTATTTCTTTAAGTTCATATGTGTTTATCGGTTGATGATCTGGCCCAGGTCATGGCCATCGTTCGCGGGTCTCTGGGCTATTACCTAGAGTGCCCGATAGGAAAGAGAAGCCTATACACCAAGACTAGTTGTCGCTATCACATTGACATAAAACACTGCACTATTTTATTTACTTTATAACTAGAAATATAATAAGTATTTTGAGATGTCAACACATTTTTGAAGTTATTTAGTAAGTACAATAAACTTACTTCAATAAAAATAAATGAACGTCAAAAGTACTTACCTATACGAAGAATAAAATCATTCTTATAAAAAATGAGACAACCATATGCCCAAGGAACATAATACAAGCGTAAGCCCATGTGATGAAAAAAAAAATTCAAAACACACATTGACTGAATTACTTCGCGCGCAAAGCGCGCGGTGGGCTTTGGGGGTGACCCCGTAAGCCGGCTGGAACTCGGCGGGCGACGGCCCACCGGTATCTGTTTTCTCCCCTGATTGTGCTGGCAGGGGAGGGGACCCGTGAGGGGGGGGTCCCTGGTGGCGAGGTTGGTAGTGCCCCCGACCTGGAAGCGGCCGGGGGAGGGGCCGCGAGAAGGGTGCGGCCCCTGTGTCGTCTTCTTCAGTTCCCGACCTTAGGGTGGTCGGGAACGCTAGGTCTTCGCCCCCGGCCTGGAAGCGGGCGGGGGAGGGGTCACGAGGCGTAATGTGACCCCTATGATGTCGTCTTCTTCAATCCCCGACCTCAGGGCGGTCGGGGATACTCTTCGCCCCCGGCCTGGAAGCGGGCGGGGGAGGGACCACGGGGCGTAGTGTGGCCCCTGTGAGGTCATCATCTTCAGCCTCCGACCTGAGGGTGGTCGGAGACGCTCTTCGTGGTGTGCTCCCGGTCTGGTTAGCGACCGGGAGTGGGCCTCAGGGTTGTGGGCCCTGTCTGGTCGTCTTCTTCTTCACCTCGGCGGGGGGGGCCCTAGGGTCTCCCGGGGCAGGCGGCGGCCTTCCGGTGGCCGTGCGTGGAGCGGTGCGATGCCCTGAAGATGGACGTGCCGGCTGCGGTCGGCTCCGTCAAACATCCGTTTGGCGAGCCTGGCCACGAACCGTTCGATGGTTTCCATCTTCAGGTCCTCGTGGATATTGGTGTTGCGCACGAACCACGGTGCGCCGACTGCCGCGCGCAGACAGAGGTTCTGCTGGGCCTGCATCTTGGTCTTATTGGATGCTGAAAGCAGGTGGAGCCATGCCGGAGCGGCGTAGGTGAGGCGTGAGCGGATAAAGGTCTTGTATATATTGACCTTTACCCGGGATGGTAAGGAGGAGTGCAGCAGAGGCCGCAGCTGGGCCCTTGCTGCCTTCGACCTGTTGACGACATGCGGTCAATGACACATCCCAGGTATGTCACGGTATCCGCCCAGCTCACCCGCTGGCCGCGGAACGTCAGCGGCTCCGGTTGGGCACGGCGGGTGGTGAGGATCGCGGCCGTCTTCGCGACGTTCGCCGACATCCTCCACCTGTCCAGCCATGGTGGAAGCAGGTCCAGCAGTTTCTGCATTTTGGCTGCAGCGTTAGCAGCCTTGCCCGCCGAAGTGAAGAAGGCGCTGTCGTCGGCGTATAGCGCCAGGACGACATCCTTCTCTCCCCTACGCAGGTGACCATCCAGCGTGGGGATGTCGTCGGTGTAGGTGGCGTATAGTGCCGGCGACAGGCAGCTGCCTTGCGGGACACCAGCCGCGATGGGTTTCTCCGCCGAGGAGGCCTCGTCTACCTGGACAAAGAAACGTCTCCCCTCCAGGAACGAAGACAGCACTTTGACTGCCATCGGTGGGAGCCCGGCGTCGAGGAGCTTCGAAAGAAGACCGGCGTGCCAGACTCGGTCGAACGCCTTCTCCATATCTAAGAAGACGCCGACGGAGCACCGGCCTTTGTTCAGCTCCTGCGCCAGGTAGTGCAGCACCCGCGTCAGCTGGAGAGTGGTACTGTGCTCTCCGCGGAATCCGTATTGCTCCGGCCTGGGAGTCAGCGGGTCACGGATTCGGCGGAGGAGCAGCCTCTCAAACAGCTTCGCGGGGTGCGGCAGCAAGGTGATTGGTCTGTAGCTGGAGGGGTTCCGACGATCCTTCCTCGGTTTGGGCAGTGTGATGATCTTCCCCAGTTTCCAGGTGCTGGGGAAGTGCCCTGTGCGGAGAATCCCATTGCAGATTTTGGTGAATGCCACCAATGCTCTGCGTGGCAGCTGCGTGAGCGCCAGGTTGGAGATGCCGTCCGGTCCCGGGGCCTTCCTCGGGTTGAGGCGTCTCGCGGCGAGCCCCACCTCGGCCGGCGAGACGAAGTAGTGCCCCGGCAGCGGTTCCATCTCCTCCTGTAACAGTTTCCGGACCCGGTCCTCGACGTGGCCGTTGAAGTCCTCATCGACCACCGGGAAGGGCTGGAATTGGCCTTCCAGGTGATCCGCCAGGATGTTTGCCCTGTTCTGGGCAGCGTAGTGTCGCACCCCGGCGGCGTCGATGAGGGGGTGCGTCGGTGTGGGAGTGTTGGTCAGCCGTCTTGTGAGGCGATACAGGGACTCGTGGGCGCCTCTCTCCTCGGAGATGTCTTCCATCAGCCTCTCCCAGGACTGACCCCGGAAGGCGGCCACTTCCAGGGAGATCTCGGCGGAAAGCGCGTTCAAAGTCCGCTTGGCGGTCGGGCAGCGGGAGTGAGCCCAGCGGCGCGCCAAGTCGCGCTTCCGCCGGATCATCTGCCTGATGTTGAGTGGGAGGGCTGAGCGGCACCTGGGATGGTTGGATGGGAGAGTGGTGGTGGCGGCAGCCTGCGCGTCCCCGATCGCCTTCATCCAGCTGTTCGCGGCGACCTCCACGTCGCCCGGCGTCGAGATGCCTCCCGGGTGGTTGTACTCGGCCAGCGCGGTCGTGTACGCGGCCCAGTTCGTCCTGGTCCTCGCCTTGGGTGGTCTGGTGGTTGCGGTCGAGGCCACGACCACTAGGAGCGGGAGGTGGTCTGTCTTAGTGTCGTACAGAACCTCCAAGTGGATCGGTGACCTCAGACCGTGCGACACGACGATGTCCAGGACATCAGCTGAGTGGTGAATGTTGGCCGGTATGTGCGTCGGTGTGTCTGGGCCGAGTACCTCGTAGTCCAGGTTGTCCGACGCCTTGTAGAGGGTTGTCCCCGCCCTATTGTTGATGCGGGAGCCCCAAGCGGTATGCTTCGCGTTGAGGTCCCCAACAATTAGGGTGGGGTCCTTGGCGTCGAAGGCCCGGACTAGGTCCCGGATGTGCATCTCTTCGTGGGGCGGACGGTAGGCCGCGAACAGGGCCAGCTCCCCGTTGGCGGTCCTCACCTTCACGCCGGTTGTGCGCGTGCTGACGTAGTCTGTGAAACCGAGCTCCTCGTGCACTACGTCGAGACGGACGAGGGCTGCTGTCCCGCGGAACGCTATTCCCGCTGGGGACACCTCGTCGCGACGGTACACCGAGTAGCCCGGTACGTGAAGTGCAGACGTGGGCATCAGCTTCGTCTCTCCCAGTAGCAGCACGTGGGGGCGCTGCGTCTGGGCCAGGAGACGAAGCTCTGCGATGTTGGTCCGGACCCCCCCAGGGTTCCAGTATATGACCCTGAGGTCACACACTGCGCTGGTACTGCAGTAGCCGCGTGAGGGCAGCGGTGACTGCAGGCAGTGGGTCGGCGCCAGCCATCAGGGCCATTATGACCTCCAGTAGGATCTGTAAGTAGATCTGGAGGTCTCCTGGTCGATGTGGTGTGGGGGGGGCGGCAGCGTCAGCACGGCGCGCCTGGGGGTGAGGGGTGCGGTCCCTCAGTCTCGGGTCGGCCGGGTGTGCGGCGGGTGGCGCCGCTGGGCGGTAGGGGGCAGCCTCCTGCGTCCTCGCGACACGCGGGGCTGCTGTTGCGGATAGTGGTCTGGGCGTTGGTGCTGCCCTGGACCTGGTGGCCGCTACTGGCGGCCTGGTGTCCCGCTTGGCGGGCTCCTGGCGATTTGCCGGAGTCGTCCGGCGCGGGGGTGGACGTGGCCGCTGTTCGCGGCCTGCTGAGGCCATACGGGACACAGCTGGGGCGGCAGGGGGCGCAGCTGGGGCAGCATGGGGCGCAGCTGGTACGGCGGGAGGTGCAGCTGGGGCGGCAGGAGGCGCAGCTGGGGCGGCGGAGGGCGCCGCTGGGGCAGCAGGGGGTTGTTCGGCGGCTCTGGCAGGCTTCTTCTTCTTCTTCTTGGTCTTCCAGACCCGCCGGCTGCTGGGGTCGTTGGCCGGCGCCATCAGGCTCTGCGCCTGGGTCTCCTCCGTGTGTGTGGCAGGAGGGGCCTGGAAGGGGGCCTGTTCTGCCCTCTTCCGCGGTGGTGGGGGGTGCATCACAATGCCCCTGCGCCTGGCCTCTCGCCTTAGCGCCGGGCACTGCTTGCTATTTGCCGGGTGGTGTCCCCGGCAGTTGGAGCACTGCAGCTGCGTGTCCCGTCCGCAGTCCGAGACGGCGTGGGGCCCAGCACATCTCAGGCATTTGATTTCGCGGAAGCACCCTCCCGACGCGTGACCAAATGCCTGGCAGCGGTGGCATTGGGGGGGGGCAGGACGGCGAGTCCAGCTCTCCACCTCGATCCCAGGCACGCACATCAGCTCATCGGTAGCATAAAGCACCGATAGCTGTTCCTGGGAGAGGTGGGGGAACTCGATGAAGTAAGTTGTCTTCATCCTGCCCCTCCTTGGGGGAATTTCCTTGATGTGGTTGGGCCTGGTCCCAACCACGTTTTGGAGCTCCAGCTTTAGCTCCTCCAGCGGAGCATTGCGGGGCAAGTTGTGGAGCGCCACCTTGTGCGGGCGCTCGTCCTGGAGGGCGTAGGTGTGCCCCTGGATGGTGGGGTCCCGGCCTCGGGCCTCCTCAATGTAGGCCTGGACCACCCTGTACTCCTGGGGGGATTTCGGCATAAACCTTACGCCCTGGCCGAGTGGACGGGCGCATGGGGGGGCTCCTAGCCGCGCCTTCAGCTCCCGGAAGTGTTCCGGCCAATTTGGTAACTGAGTTACCATAATTGGCGGAATCCTTTGGGCTGGGGGCTGGGCTGGCTCCTCTGAGGCGGGCTGGGCAGCAGGCGGCTCCACCTGCATGGGCAATGCGGGCTCCCTCTGGACCGCCGTGCTGTAGGTGGCCCTGGGTGCTGCGACTGCTTGGGGCTCCGGGGTGGTGGTGGGCGCTGCTACACCAGCATCCCCTGTCGGTGGGGTGGGGGAGGTACCTGTTATAGGTGAGAGCTCCCTGGAGTGGGACGTGCTCGGCGCCGTCTGGTTGGGTTGAGTGGTCTGTGCACTCAGCGGAGACGACGTCTTCTGGGCCGGCTCCTTGGGGCTGTCCGGTGACAACCAGACGTGTCTCCGCTGTGGCGGTGGTACTTCGTCGGACGCCGAGACGTCCTTCCCTCTCTTCCCGGGGCGCGATGGTGCTGGGTGGCCGCCCTCCTTGACGGTGACCTTGATGGTGGGGGGGTCGCGGTACACGGTGACGTCGTCGTCGTCATCCGTGTCCGTTGTTTCCTGTCTGGGGGCGGGTTTGGGCCTCCTGGCCCTCCTCTGCCTGATGGTGGTGGTGTGGCCGGGGTCCACTGTCCTCCACTCCCCGGTGAAAATATTTCTCGTCACCACTTGCCTGATGCGGTCTCGCTCGCCTCCATCAGATTGCACTAATCTGTGGGGTGAGCTCGCTTCAGGCAAGTGGGGTCGAGGGCGGTGCGGCGTGGTGTCCGCATCCTCGTCGGTGGACTGTTGCTCCGGCAGGGACTCCCGCTCGGGGCTCGGCGGGGTTGTGCCGGGGTCCGAGTCCGAGAACTCGGGCCCCGGCTGGTCGCGATCGCTGTCCGTGGTGGCGGTGGCGGCTCCTCCTAACGGCTGTCTCAATGGGGACAAGCGACGACTACTATCACTTAGTAGCCAGTCGCTTGTCTCTAACAGGAGACCGCAGTCGCGCTGCTGACGCTCCTCACTGCTCTGGGGACTCGCCGGATGTGGCGGCGCCGGACATCCGGGTCTCCAGGCGACGTGGTGTGGGGCGCGAGCACTGGCGCGACGACACTGCAATCAGATGTTGGTTATGGGCTTACCATTGGATGGCCGCGGCGACGAGTGTCACTGACTGAATTACTTCGCGCGCAAAGCGCGCGGTGGGCTTTGGGGGTGACCCCGTAAGCCGGCTGGAACTCGGCGGGCGACGGCCCACCGGTATCTGTTTTCTCCCCTGATTGTGCTGGCAGGGGAGGGGACCCGTGAGGGGGGGTCCCTGGTGGCGAGGTTGGTAGTGCCCCCGACCTGGAAGCGGCCGGGGGAGGGGCCGCGAGAAGGGTGCGGCCCCTGTGTCGTCTTCTTCAGTTCCCGACCTTAGGGTGGTCGGGAACGCTAGGTCTTCGCCCCCGGCCTGGAAGCGGGCGGGGGAGGGGTCACGAGGCGTAATGTGACCCCTATGATGTCGTCTTCTTCAATCCCCGACCTCAGGGCGGTCGGGGATACTCTTCGCCCCCGGCCTGGAAGCGGGCGGGGGAGGGACCACGGGGCGTAGTGTGGCCCCTGTGAGGTCATCATCTTCAGCCTCCGACCTGAGGGTGGTCGGAGACGCTCTTCGTGGTGTGCTCCCGGTCTGGTTAGCGGCCGGGAGTGGGCCTCAGGGTTGTGGGCCCTGTCTGGTCGTCTTCTTCTTCACCTCGGCGGGGGGGGCCCCAGGGTCTCCCGGGGCAGGCGGCGGCCTTCCGGTGGCCGTGCGTGGAGCGGTGCGATGCCCTGAAGATGGACGTGCCGGCTGCGGTCGGCTCCGTCAAACATCCGTTTGGCGAGCCTGGCCACGAATTGTTCGATGGTTTCCATCTTCAGGTCCTCGTGGATATTGGTGTTGCGCACGAACCACGGTGCGCCGACTGCCGCGCGCAGACAGAGGTTCTGCTGGGCCTGCATCTTGGTCTTATTGGATGCTGAAAGCAGGTGGAGCCATGCCGGAGCGGCGTAGGTGAGGCGTGAGCGGATAAAGGTCTTGTATATATTGACCTTTACCCGGGATGGTAAGGAGGAGTGCAGCAGAGGCCGCAGCTGGGCCCTTGCTGCCTTCGACCTGTTGACGACATGGGTCGCCATAGGGCCCATGCGCAGCATGCGGTCAATGACACATCCCAGGTATGTCACGGTATCCGCCCAGCTCACCCGCTGGCCGCGGAACGTCAGCGGCTCCGGTTGGGCACGGCGGGTGGTGAGGATCGCGGCCGTCTTCGCGACGTTCGCCGACATCCTCCACCTGTCCAGCCATGGTGGGAGCAGGTCCAGCAGTTTCTGCATTTTGGCTGCAGCGTTAGCAGCCTTGCCCGCCGAAGTGAAGAAGGCGCTGTCGTCGGCGTATAGCGCCAGGACGACATCCTTCTCTCCCCTACGCAGGTGACCATCCAGCGTGGGGATGTCGTCGGTGTAGGTGGCGTATAGTGCCGGCGACAGGCAGCTGCCTTGCGGGACACCAGCCGCGATGGGTTTCTCCGCCGAGGAGGCCTCGTCTACCTGGACAAAGAAACGTCTCCCCTCCAGGAACGAAGACAGCACTTTGACTGCCATCGGTGGGAGCCCGGCGTCGAGGAGCTTCGAAAGAAGACCGGCGTGCCAGACTCGGTCGAACGCCTTCTCCATATCTAAGAAGACGCCGACGGAGCACCGGCCTTTGTTCAGCTCCTGCGCCAGGTAGTGCAGCACCCGCGTCAGCTGGAGAGTGGTGCTGTGCTCTCCGCGGAATCCGTATTGCTCCGGCCTGGGAGTCAGCGGATCACGGATTCGGCGGAGGAGCAGCCTCTCAAACAGCTTCGCGGGGTGCGGCAGCAAAGTGATCGGTCTGTAGCTGGAGGGGTTCCGACGATCCTTCCTCGGTTTGGGCAGTGTGATGATCTTCCCCAGTTTCCAGGTGCTGGGGAAGTGCCCTGTGCGGAGAATCCCATTGCAGATTTTGGTGAATGCCACCAATGCTCTGCGTGGCAGCTGCGTGAGCGCCAGGTTGAAGATGCCGTCCGGTCCCGGGGCCTTCCTCGGGTTGAGGCGTCTCGCGGCGAGCCCCACCTCGGCCGGCGAGACGAAGTAGTGCCCCGGCAGCGGTTCCATCTCCTCCTGTAACAGGTTCCGGACCCGGTCCTCGACGTGGCCGT
The DNA here is from genome assembly GCA_910589645.1 of Tinea semifulvella. Lineage (NCBI taxonomy): Eukaryota > Metazoa > Arthropoda > Insecta > Lepidoptera > Tineidae > Tinea > Tinea semifulvella. The sequence continues at coordinate 23,660,776 of OU342584.1, forward strand.
TGAAGTCCTCATCGACCACCGGGAAGGGCTGGAATTGGCCTTCCAGGTGATCCGCCAGGATGTTTACCCTGTTCTGGGCAGCGTAGTGTCGCACCCCGGCGGCGTCGATGAGGGGGTGCGTCGGTGTGGGAGTGTTGGTCAGCCGTCTTGTGAGGCGATACAGGGACTCGTGGGCGCCTCTCTCCTCGGAGATGTCTTCCATCAGCCTCTCCCAGGACTGACCCCGGAAGGCGGCCACTTCCAGGGAGATCTCGGCGGAAAGCGCGTTCAAAGTCCGCTTGGCGGTCGGGCAGCGGGAGTGAGCCCAGCGGCGCGCCAAGTCGCGCTTCCGCCGGATCATCTGCCTGATGTTGAGTGGGAGGGCTGAGCGGCACCTGGGATGGTTGGATGGGAGAGTGGTGGTGGCGGCAGCCTGCGCGTCCCCGATCGCCTTCATCCAGCTGTTCGCGGCGACCTCCACGTCGTCCGGCGTCGAGATGCCTCCCGGGTGGTTGTACTCGGCCAGCGCGGTCGTGTACGCGGCCCAGTTCGTCCTGGGTCGGGATAAACCTCCGTGCACCCCCAGAGCCGGCCAATCACAGGCGACGCTGGCAGCCAATCCGTGGTAAGCTCGTAGACACTACAATACTCGTAGCCGTAGCAATACTCTGCGTCGAGCTGTACAAAAAAAAAACCATATGCCCAAGGAACATAATACAAGCGTAAGCCCATGTGATGAAAAAAAAAATTCAAAACACACATTAATGCACACTCACACTAAACACGCACTCATGCATACATACACAAAACACTAACACACACACCCGCACTAAACTCATCTTAACCATCTCTTTTTATATAATTTATATTATTAAGTATTCAAATAAATAAGTTAGTTTTTATCTGCAAGCGCCTATAGTTTTGCAATATTGTTTGTGAGGAAGTGCAGGGTGTCCAGAGGTCCAGGCGTCCCAGAGACCCTTGTTCAGGCCTCTGATTGAAAATAAAGATTATTTTATTTTGATTTTTGATGTGTTACAATGTGCTAATGGACACCAAACGGCCCTCTACAGATTATTGTCAGAACTAGTATGTGTATGGTTTTAGAGAAAAGCAAGCGTGACATTTAATCAACCTATGTCATTTTGTACACCTATCACATAATGCTTATAGACCTGGGAAGCTGGGGACACATTATAATACGTGTCTGCAAGTCTGCAAGAATCTGTCCGGCTGGATGTTTGTGCGTCCACGGATTGTTTTAAGTTTCATAAGGGATCCAACCGCGGCGTCCCACACGAATACACTTCTGACACAAGAATCAGCCACTTACGGATGCGTTCTATAATGTGACCCCAGCTTGAGCGCTCCCGGGGTTACGCACACTGAGCCGTGCATGTGCAGTTAACACACGACATAACAAACATTATTCTTATATATGAATCAAACTAAATAGAATCGATTCTGATTCAACTACCAGCGACCCTTGTCAAGTCACCCGTCTTTCTAGCGGGGGTATCGAGTAGGCCTTTTTACTTTAAGGCTATTGTTGAAGTTGGGACTTTCAGAATATATTTTTGGAGAATTAAAACACACACGCGATATACACTATAATAAATAGATAAAAATCTAAACTAATAATCTCAGCAAAACATCTGGCCAAGGAGTTGTCCAAGTTTGGAAACAGGAAAGCTGGCAATTATTTCTGCCAACGTATTAATTAGCCTTTCTATACATAAAGGAAATGTTGCCAGCCTCCTTGGGATTATATAATTTTCTTTCTACATTATATATGCATTAATAATGCTTGGTTAGGTTAGTAGTTAGGCCAGTTCAAAAAAAATAATTAAAATAATCCATAATCAATATTTTGATATACGCCACGTGAGTGGTAGTTAGCTTGTCACTTAGGTTATTTTGGCTAATGATGTGCCTCATAAGCGTACGTTAAACATGTCAAAAGATAATCCGCATTTCTGCAACTGGCCGTCAGCTGTAAGTATATCCTGATACACAGACATCTTTTGCTGGAGATAGGGATCAAATAAATGTCAATTTTTATGTTTTATTTTACCTTTTAATTGTATTTTTAAAATAAGCAGTGTAAGAATATATTGTTTTTGTCAATACAGTATTTTTATTTATTTATCTTTTGTCTCGTTTTCTGGTCAGATGGGTTGTCGAGATTTAGATAATTTTTTTTGTACCATATCGGAACGATTCCACAAAGTGGTATTAGACTGGTTTGTACCAAAACGAGGCCTCTATAATTATAATGATTAAAGTTTAAAATGGCGTCGAATGTAGGTACCAGCTGACGGCTAATCTTCAAAATAAAACTGATACCTACATTTGACGCTATTTTTTACTTTACACTTTTATGACGATTACATTTACAGATACTTTATTTTGGTGCTATTAGCCTTATTAAAACCGAGACCAGTGGCTTAACGTGCTCTCAAACGGCAGTCGTGTTGTAAATCTATGACGAATATTCTTAACGTTTTTGGATTTAAACCCTTGAAAGACACTGTGAGCCTCGGAGGCGCCCGCGTAACCATCGATGTATATAGATAAGCCTATTCAATACAAAACGCACTCTTAATAACGTGCCGCTTGCTTTGTGTACCTACCAACTTTGGGGGGCAATTCTCAAGCAAGGATAATGCCACATGCTTTATTCATCGGAAATTATATCACAATGCATACAAAAAGACTAGTTTTACTCGATACAAATATTAATATTGGGCGCTCTCGACGCTTGCTATCTCGCGACTGTTGGTGCAGCTACATGACTTCGATTGGTTTTACGGGAACGTATTTATATCAGTGAAGGCCTATCTATATACTACGATGCGCGTAACATATGTATATATTGCTGCCATTTTTTTAGTGAGCGACGCGCGTCGAGTATAAGTTTGTGTTTACGAACTAACACGACGTGGATCAACACTGCCATAAGATGCAGAATACAGAATTTTATATTATTTATTGTTTTTTGTTAAGGTATCATCATAGTATCATCACGACTATATTACTTCTGAGGTGGTCAGAAACGACGCTTTTTAAATTCACATTTAGCCAACTTTACTATAGGCCCATCATAATCTACTTATTTATACTACCTACCTCTTTGAATGCATGGATAGCAGGATTCAAGTCGATTCAGCGTATACAGATTTTCAGAAAGCTTTTGACAAGGTGGACCACAAGATACTGTTGGAAAAAATTGCCTACAACGGAATTCGAGGTAACTTGCTGCGTTGGTTTGTCTCGTACATAACGAACAGAATGCAAAAGGTTGTTATTAATGGTTATGAGTCTGGTACATTCTGTGTGACGTCGGGGGTACCTCAGGGGTCTATTCTTGGGCCTCTGTTGTTCATCCTCTTTATTAATGACATTGGTAAATGTTTCCGACATTGTCGTTTTCTTCTTTATGCTGACGACCTCAAGTTGTTTTTGCCTATTCACAATATAGACGACTGTCACAGGTTTCAAGAAGACCTAAATAGGTTTAGCAGCTATTGCTCTAACAACAAATTGCATTTAAGTTTACCCAAATGCAACACTATAACATTTACTAAGAAAATTAACATAATTAATTACTCTTACCTCATATGTGATGTTCCTCTTAAGAAACTCAACTCAGTTCGTGATCTTGGTGTCGAGTTAGACTCTAAATTACATTTTGACATACATGTTGAGAATATTCTTAATAAGGCTTACAAGATGTATGGCTTTGTAATGAGATCATCTAAGGAGTTTAAACGTCCGTCCACACTTACACACTTGTTCACCTCTCTAATACGACCACAACTTGAATATGCGGTACAAATCTGGAATCCGATCTATGATAAATATACTGTCCTACTTGAGCGAGTGCAGCGTAAGTTTCTTCGTACTGTACAATATAGAAGCTTTCGCTCCCGGCTCTCGTATGAACTGCTTTTGGATAAATATACTATGATGACTTTGGCAAATCGACGCATCCTGTTGGATGCCATGACACTTCATGGTTTATGCAATAATAGATATGACTGTATTGATCTTAATAGTAAACTCTGTTACCGTATTCCCACGAACCCGCAGCGCGACGTGTGCCAGCATCGCTTATTTGTAACTACTGCAGCCCGCACTAACGCTGCTGTTCGTGCCCCATTAAGACGTCTTGTGTGCTCATATAATGATATATTTTCTAATGTAGACATATTTGCTTTATCTGCATGTAGGTATAAGAATAAGGTCAAAGAAACGTTAAAATTTATATAGGCTTTTTAATTATTATTATTATTATTTTTCACAATTTTTTATTTTTTCTTAATGTTTAGTTTGTTATAACTTTGTACATTCTATAATTATATATCCTATCTGTGGATAACGGTGTTAATTGTATAATTACCTGTACTATGTAATCTATATTTGTATTGTATCCTTATTGTACAATTGTTTGTTATTCCAAATAAATAAAATAAAATAAAATAAAAATAAAATGATAAGTGGTCGCCGATGTCTCGAGCTTACCAAACTCAAGAAATATCACTAATATATACATTTACTAGAGGGTAAATGAGCGATAGAGATAATATTGCGATAAACAATAAACAAGTGAGTGAACATTTTTTTAAATAGGTTTGGATTATGACAGTTAATTTATTCATCTCTATTGCTTGACAATGGGCATTAGAATAAAAAAACAATTTTTCTTTAAGTTTTTATTAGATAGACCGTTTTATTAAACGTTACCTTATACATTTATAGCATAAATCCACCTTTATAATAGATCTTGTCAATACAGAATGAACTTCTGTTAAAGTTACGGTGGAAGTGTTTTCTACTGAAAGTTGTGTGTATTTAAGCTAAAAGATAGACTGTCGATAAAAATATAATAACTATTGCCTTAATCTGATTTTATATGATAATATATCTGAAACAATATTCTTCAGAAATGAAGAATATGACTAATAGACAATAATTTATGAAGATTCATCCAAGTAAGTGGAGCACGGTTAGTTCGAAATTATGTTCTCAACAGTTTATCTTCTCTACATAACAAATGCTAATAAATGCAACGTCTGTGATCTTTACTATATTCAGCATTAAAATTGGGGCACTAATTAAATAACTTGATATAATCATGCTAAGATATAATTGTCTAATCTAGTATTTACGTGTAATAAGAGATTGAATATAATGTAATATAGATTGAATATAATTGCAGAACTGGTGCAAGAATTTATAAACTTACAAATATAAAATAAAATTAAAGAAAAATTCAACTTAACAATATTATTTTAAAAGTAATAACATAAACTAATTCAGTGAGAAACTTCATCTTTGCATAGCCTTCAATATACGTTTCGTTAATAATAGATAACACTAACAAATAAGCATTGAAATATACCTCGATTATGAAATAGCAGTCTACTAATTGAAATAGTAATTGTAACAACTACATTAAGAGTTATTTTCAATAATTTAGACGATTAACTGACTTGAATATGCATTTTTTTTTGTTTTTTTTTTTTACTTTTTTATTTAACATCTATAATAATAAGTTAAAAGATGGTTGAATATAGTTGAAGAAAGCCAAGGGTTCGGTGGGCGCCTACAATTTGAAATCGATTGAATTTCTAATAACAATTTCGAAAAAAAAAAACAATAATTTAACCTATAATAATGGCTAAAAATAAAAACTAAAAAGTACAACCTATGCAGACTGAAATTCTTTGAATAATATTAGTCTTTTTATTAAATATATAGTCTTTGAATCTAATAATATAAGTTAGCAGTCTTAAGTTGCTACACTCAAAGTAACAAGCTATTAGATAGATCGTAGTCATGTGATAACGTCTATAAAAAAGCTTAAGAGGATTGATACGCATGTTGGCATCTCGCTCGCACACTTCTACATTTTTTTTTTTTTCAAGTTTCACGGCCAGTTGCAGAAAGGCTGATTATCTTTTGACATCAGTAACGTATGCTTATAGCACGTCTATGGCCGAAATAACCAAAACGGCAAGCTAACTAACAATCACGTGGCGTTTATCAAAATATTGATCAGAAATTATTTTAATCATTCTTTCTGCAACTGGCCGTTAGCTTACTTTAAGAAATGTCAATCAGCTCTCTAGGTAATAATATTACTGTAATTTTAGACATATTTTTACTTTCATATACCTGTAGAACAATCATCATATAGAATATAAGAGTATGTAAAAAAATAAAAAAAAATAAAAAAATGCGAATAAAAGGGTAAGTAATTTTTTTTTTTACTATTGCATTTACATTCAAGAACAACGCAATGCACCATTGTTAAACCAAACACAATAATATATTAACACTATGAACACAATATCAAATTATTACCAAAACATTAAAATTCACTAATATTAAAGAAAAAATCCTAAATGAATTAAGAAGACCAAGCTCAGGCTAACTGTCAAAACTTTTGCAAAACATTAAGTTTGCAAAACAACAAAAAACGCACACACAGAGGCGCATGCACGCACAGAGGCGCATACACTCACAACCCATACGCTCTTTCTCTTTTCTTCACATTATATTTTATAGTATTTGTCTTCCTCTTTAAATGAATGAGAAGACAGTGATAACTGTGTCTATTATATTCTCTGTCTACGCATATAAATATTTTTAGACAGAGAAAAATATTAAAGACTTTTAAATATTTATTTCCGTATTGTACCAAAAACAAATCTATGGATAGTATATCTCTTAACATGTCCGTAATTTTATTTCTAAGCTGACGAAATTTCTTAACAACACACTGACTTGAGTACTTTTTGAAATTGTTGCAATGTGCTAGCCAGGGCGATGCTAAAGAACCCTCTTAATAAACTTAAAACAATTTAGTAGATATACATAAAATAAAGTAGCAATTACTTAAATAATCAATTGCAAAAGTAAACATTTTCTTAGCATAAACTGCACACAAGTACAGAGTCACCTCCTATATAATAAACACTGCATATCAGTTGAGATATATTTGTATCACTTGAGGAAATAACAAATTGTCACCTTCAACTAGTATTCAAGTATTTATTACATAGGAATTAATGTATAAAGTAGATTTGGTCATGCGATCAGGAGATTCTTAATAACTTATATAAACTTAAATTAATAACAGAATTATAATAGATATGGCAAATGATAATAATAGTTATAATAGGTTCCAGGACAAGACTTCAGCACCACCCAACTGCGAGATTTAGTTTAAATTTGGTTTAAATTGAGCTTTCTGAAAAACTGATGCAACTAAATTGTAACTTGAATGATGACAAGATTTAAAAGAATTACAATTCAAAGAATTTACTTGTCCAAATGAGATGCACAAGCGTTATTGAAGACGGTAGAGTAAATATTTTACGACTGTTTTATGGCCGCCTAAATAAATACATGATATTACAATTGAAGTTTATTTTTATTGATATCTAAAGTGTCATAAAGAAAATAATCTTAGCTATTAAAATAATTTAGTTAAAATTTCGAATTAATTAAAATACAGTAGACGTCTTTAAGCTTTTTTATTAATCTATCGTATAACCAGTGAAACACATTAAGCGGATTGTGATATGTAGAAAGGTGAAATACTACAAAAACTATTTAATTAAATACGACAAGAATTTAAATCGGCTGAAAACTGTGTGCATTGCCGTGGATTGATTGGATTTACTCCAGACGCTGCAGATCCGAGGTTTGGGTGGCCGGGCAGGTGTGGGTGATGACTGTTTGAGACGGGCCTGCCTGGGCGGCGACGGGCTGGTGGGTGGAGCAGCTCGCAGCCGACATGTAGGAATAGGTCTCGTGAGTGGGGATGTCGAAGATCTCGGCGAAGAGCGGGGTGAGCGTGAGGCAGGACCAGTGGTCGCGGCACCACTGCAGCAGCTCGCCGTGACGAGCGCCCAGAGCACACGCCTCCCCAGCTAGAGCCGACAGCGCCGCCACACGGTTCACGTTCATGCAGCTCACCTATACAACAGACATCGCTATAATTTTTACAATACAACTATTAGAACATTTATTTAAAATTATAAGACTTAAAATGTGTGTACCCTAATCAGGAAACCTATAAAATATTAAGGTTAACAAATACCTGTCATAAAGAAGAAAACTTTTTCAACCGAATTAAATAATAAATGCCCTTTGTTGGCGATTGAAACTATATTTGAGCAGCGGGAGTCGTGGGGCGAACCGGCCAAACACATTCGTGTTCGCATAACCGTCTTGCCTTGTTGTTTCGATAACACTAAGTTTTTTGCTATTTTGTCTAAAGTAACAGTGATTTTATTTTCTAAAATGTATATTGACTAGATTTCTCAAAAGTACACTCAGACCTAAAAAATCTTTGTAAATGTTGGTTTGTGCGAGCGAGAGAGATGCAATACGTTAAAACGGTTTCCTGATAGGTTGAAAGTTGTTAACAACACCCTTATGTTAATGATTTTGAAAGCAGAATATAGGTTAGCAATTCAAATTTTAATAGCAATTCATTAAAAGCATCGGGTGGTTCTGGAGGTCATACTTCAAATTTGACTTATGTAATACGTCTTACGTATACATTTAGTGCGTCGCAGATGGATTCGCGCATTCCTTCGATGTGGGGGCGGTTGTTGAGGCCGCGGCGCTCCGGGTTGATCAGCAGAAATCCGCAGAACATTCCCACCTCATCCTCGCTCAGACGGAGCATGTTCAGCTTGTACACATACGACAGGATCGCGGAGGCGAAATGACGCTAGAAATACAATGTATTTATTACTACCACGGCGCGTGACCGTAGCTGAATGTTAGTCAGTTTCTCACAAGGGAAAATAAATAAAATACTATTAAAAAAAAGTAGAAAATTTAAGTTATTAAATTATACGCAATCATTAAGACAAAGCAAGAGAGATACAGAATTTAGGTCTCTAAATCAAGAGAAGAGATTTGTGTGGTTTTAGATGTTATTGACATAGTTATTTGCAGAGCTAATGTCAATAATTGTCATTATATGCATTGTTGCAAGGTAATCTCTATTATGTATTATTTCTACATCAATTTATTTACATCATAGGCCAAGTGCAGTTGGCTCTCGGTGAGCGTAGTGCCGTCATCAAACACGAGGCAGTTATCTCGAGCGAGACGTGACAGTCTGGTCACCCACACCTCGAAGAAGCCCACCTATAACAAAACGAAATCGAAATTTATTCATTCATTTATTCATGACACACTAAATACACTATTAAAATAAACCTATAAAAACTTATTGAAAAAAAAAACTGGTCAGACGGTTGGCGAGGGATGTCTTTCGTCTTACGTTTTTTTTTACAACTTATTATTACTTAATTGGGACCAAGACCAAGGTCTTAGGCTGCGGAGACTATTAGGGAGATTATTATAGAGCGAAACGTTCGGAAAATACGAGTTCTTACTATCTACCAATAATATTTTTTCATAATGACGTTATAGATTTTTTTCTCGCTCATCGTTCCATAAAAACCTATTAAATATCTGGTGGATAAGCAGCCTTAACGTGCTTTCCGAATTATTATAATAAATAAATCTCATTTTCTTTGCATTAGGTAATTAATACTATGTGAAAATGAACATACGGCACGAAAGCCCAAGTCTTAAAAATGTAATGGTAATTGTGTTTATAATAAGAAGCAATTTTAATAAATGCTTAGTTTAATTTAAAATATAGCCACTTAAAGTGCAAGACCAATTATTCTGCATAATTGTGGCTACCTGCTTATAATGTTATAAAAATATGTGTCGTGAAAACTTTTACGTGCTTAAATACTTAATCACTTTCACGAGACCCGTAATGACCATATAAAGTCAAGGATAAACCTAACGTCGTAGGCTGAATAAAGACGACACGTCAACTTTTAATTACCATGTTCGCATTATATGTTCTTACAGTTCGCTTCGCTGGGCATGCATAAACTTCTGCACGTATGCTGCAATATAGTATTTATTTAATAAAACTACCAAGGGTAAACGTAAAAATAGCGAGCCAAGTAATAAAGCTTAATTTGTTTTACAGACTAATTGCTCCGACACAATGTCGTTCGCCAGGATGCACTCCTCGAAGCGCGATAATGTCATTGTAAAGTTGGCGACGACGCTTTGCGGAAACTTCGGCGCAAGCTCGGCGATGTGTTCGCTCAGCTGCAATCGTATTACCTTGATTAAGATGAGCTGGTCGTCCTGGATGAGATTAATAAAGCCGGGGAGGCTCTTAGCGAACTCGACGACTTGTTGCACCGTGGGCGTCATGTAGTGGGCGAGGTGAGTCCACACGAAGGAGCGGCGCCACAGAGGTGGGTTGGAGATGGCAAGAGCCTGCTGCTGCTCAAGATGCAGAGCAATGAGCGGCGGCTGGTAGGTCTGAGCCGCCAGGGACGCCGCGCCCTGCTGCTGATCCGGCACTACGACGAAAGAAAACCTTTGTAGAGACCGCCTTACGCTAAGACCAATAATATTATAAAACAAAATGAATTTATTTAAAATAGAGTATATGTGTGTGTTTTACAGAAAGCAAGCCCGAGAATATACAAGTACATCAATTAGTACATCTAACTGCTGCATAAATAGAAGTCGCGTAGGCCGATCTAGACTTGGATAACCTAGCAAGCGCAGGTCTTCGTAGGTCAGATGTACGTATGTGTCATGCCCGCCCAATAGTGCTTGGCTTAAAGGTGATGAGTTAATTAAGGTGAAGAGACTAAACATTGCAGATTGTCAGGAAGCATAAAGATAATTTGTTAACGAACGCCTTACTTGACCGTGATTTCGGAACAAGCTACTTTTAACAATTCAATCTACTTACGATCTTTACCGTATATCGGTACGGTCTTTCATCAGAACAGCTGGTCTTGGTCTTGGTATTGGTCTTGCGTTAGAAGATCTTGTTGAGCAACAGTAAAGTAAAGTAAAAAGTAAAGTATCATTACGACCGTTTCCCTTTCGGGGTGGTCAGAAACCACGCTTATAAATAAGCGGATTCACATTTAGCCAACTTTACTATAGGTCAATCATGACAAGTGGCAAGCTCGTCGATGTCTCCAGCGTACCAAACTCGAGAAATATCACAAATAAATTAAATATTAATTAAATGTATTTATTTACATTATTAAATATTTTTGTGTTCCGACCAGGAATCGAACCCGGTACCTCCGAGTCTAAATCCACGGACTTGACCGCTAGGCCACAGAGGCAGTTGAGCAACAAGTATCCAAAAATTTAAACAAAGGTACGATACGAACAAATTTGGAAAACCAAAAAAAAATCATTAAAACAGTTTTAGAGATATTTCATAATACATCGTCGTGTATGTGTTCTAATTTATAGAAACTCTATCTCATAATAAATATATTTAATTTTAGTAATTTAGGTAAAAAAATCTCACACGACTCTTGTTTAAGACTATGGTTAGTACAAGTTATGGTACAAGCCTAGACCTAGACTGCAAGACCAAAACTATAATTGAGCAACACACAAGAAATAATGCAATTTTGCATGTTTAATGAGTCAGCCAGGACTTGTCTTTTACGGGATATTTATTAAAATATTAGTAAATAAAAGAAATTAGACCCGAAATCAGTTAATTAATTGAAAAACTGAAATTCTTTATTCTTAGTGTATCACCGTACATTCCCACCTGAATTTGGTTAAGTCAATATAATTTAAACAAACTTGTACACAATATATATTTAACGTTAAAATATCTGTCTTGCCTCGAGAGTGCAATGTGAAGACAAGGAGCAGAACTGGTAGTGTCATAGGAACATCAACACAATAACAAAAAATAACCAAAAATATACCTAGGTACCGATATTAAATATAAATATTTACCTACCTTAGGTAAGTAAATTGTACCATAATTATAGGTTTAATTTACGGATTTGGTGCATTACCAAATGATGGATTGTTTTTTTTTTTTACCAACTGGATTGTGTTAGAATTATTTCACTAGTGTTAGTTTTGATAAATGTATGCAATTGTTAAAAGTACGCATAGCTGACAGCTCAGATTAATTTAATAAATATTGTGCGTTATGAATAAAAAAAAATAAAAATTAAAAATATTAAAAATTAGGTCACATTTATTCGCTCTCGTTCGCTTTCATTTAATTATTTCTCACCTGTTATTGAAATATTTCATTAAAATGTTACATGGTATTTATTGTCACCAGCTCAGCAGGTCACTTTAATAATTTTAAACTGCGTAATTGGATTTTCTGATTTAATAATAATACATTAAATTTCTAAATACAATCTATTTATTTATTTATTAAATGTAATCATTATACTATTTAAAAGTAAAAAGTAAAATAAATATAAACTAAACCTGATAAAAAATAAACTAAAAATAAAAAATGTCCTCTAGAGACCCTTATAGGATAGTCCCAAGAAGACTGGCAACATTTTCCCTCATTTTCTCTCATTTCTAAATTTAATAATAATACATTTTATTTCTAAATTTATTTTTCATTTATATTTTATTTAAATAAAAAAAATATTTTATTTTAAATTTTTATTTACTTAAATAAAGAATTGTTATTAAGCTAAAAATAAACAAGAAACAAAATAAAAAAAACACAATTAGGTTTAAAAATTAAATATTCATTTTGAAGAATTCTTAGTTTTCGTAAAATAAAGAAAATTATTTAATAAATATTATGTTTTTTAAAATCAACAAACTAAATTAAAAAAATAAATATTCGCAAAATAAAAAATGAAAAAATAAATAAGTTTAAATGAATATTAACTTTAGATGTGGGTTACATTGTATTTATTATTACCAGCTCAACAGCTAATTATAATAATTTTTAACTGGGTATTTTGATTTTCTGATTTAACAATAATGTAAATTATTTTACTGAAATAAAGAATTCTTATTAATCTAAACAAGAGACAAAAAAAACGTAATAAGATTAAAAAATGAATTATAAATTTTTGAAGAATTCTTATACATATATCGTAAAATAAAGAAAATCATTTAATAAATATCATATTTTTCAAAACCAACATAAACTAAATAAATAAAAAATATAACAAATGAAAAATGTAAGTAAATTAATATTACCTGTAGATGTGGGTTCCTCAATTCCGTTCATATTGGAGTTGTCTGGGCAGATGATGTTAAGCGGGCGCAGTTGCAACGTGAGACGCAAGTCTTCGGTATAGGTGTTGTTGACTCTGTGAGCGGCGGCGATAATGCGTGCCACTTCCTGTGCAACCTCTAGGTCCTCGCGGTCCACCTCCTCTATGATCTCTGACGACGACGGGCGCGGACTTAGATCTCCACTGCGGTCTCGAGATCGTTTAGGTACACGACCGTAACGGACTGCTGCAATATTTTTACGTTGTTAAAATTGGGGCCAATAAAAATATGACTTCATTACAAGAGTCTTATGGTTTAACAATGTAATTTAGAGTGTCCGAAAGAATAATCTAATAAATAAAATTTAGCCAATTTTATTACGAGTAATAATTTATCTACGAAATAGAGAGACGTTGGCGCTATCGTTGACCTTTCGCTACCTAATTGATTAGGCTCACTATGAGTGGCTATATTTTTAGGAAAACTTCTCTGCACCGTAACTTAACATTTCATTACTGAATAATTAAAACTCAAAATACGTAGTTCTTTATTTTTATTCTAGATTATAATATAAAAATATTTGCTCTATAATAAATTCCACGCAATATATATGGCAATAATATATTATATAGTAAGAGTCTTGCTTTTACTGTCCCACCTCAAAAATCCACCCTGTATATATAAAACTTAATTATCAGGCGTAAATGTTCTAGTCAACATTGCTATACGCCCAAAGTGACAAGTGGAAACTTGTCGATGCCTATAGTGTACTCGACTGGAGTAATGTCAAAAACAAATATTTTCGTATTCGCGACCAGGATGCAAACGTACCCACTCGTCAAAATTTATGGTCTTAACCATTGTTGGTTTCACTAATACAACTTTTGGCAATGTTAAAAAATTGACAAAAAATGACTTGGCAGCGTGGCGTGAGAAGGCTAAATTCTCCAAAAATATGTGTGAAATATACCAGTGAAAGTCTAGAACTTTGTGTTCTAGGGGCTGTAACGATGTTGATAATCAACGACTTTGCTATCTATAAGGATTGATTCATTAATTGTCAAATAATATTGTACATACTCAATAAGGTATATCTGTTATTTATATATATAGTATGTAGTATTGTGTACATATTAGTATGTATTTGTCTATATAGATATAATATTTAGATTTAATTTGGATTACCTATTAATCTATTTAATGGTTGCACCTAACTCACAACACAAATCGTTTCATTGTTCCAAAGGTTGGTTAGTAGAGAATGCCTAGCGGCCCACCTATTGTACATAGTGCAATAAAGATTTAAAATAAAAATAAATATTATTTGTATTTTATGTATATGTTTATATATGTGTAATAACGTATTGTACCTATAAACCCTTCTTCTTTTTCATATTCCTTCTCCTTCTTTTGCACATGCTTCTACGCATATAAAATTAAAGTAGAATATAAAAATAATAAATAAAATTATATCAACATTAAAGTTGGGAAAGCACTGGGTCTCCATAGCACAGATCACATGTTTTGGATCCCTGCAGCCCAATTCCGTTACTTAATCGCAAACTTTATTAGTGGATTTCGTTATTTACGTCAGAGTTTGCGTCATAATTACAAAATATTATTCAATTCTCAACTCTATAAGACTCGACTTGACAGCGGCCGTGCAAATATCAACTTTAATAGCGTGATATATATATATAGTAAACGGATTCCATTATATAGCTGTACATGCTATACATACTAGGGCTTCAGGCATTATTAGTTTTAGCACCCTAGGTAAATGTTGTTTTCGGTTTTATCTGTAACTAGCACTAGTTTTTTATTTTTATACTAGCGCGATATGTGACCATGATTACCTAAAGGTGAGCGCAAGGTCCATGAATGTTAGCAACTGGAATCAAAAACTAATGACTGACATAAGTCTCTAACATTATGCCGGCTTGACTGGGCATGACGGCAATTCGAGCCTGATCCCGAAATGAAACTCTACAGGGTTTACGAGTATCAGCACGAACGGTGGATACTTCTCCGCCCTGACAGGCTGTCAGTCCGCCTATTAAGACCAGCTATTTGTAATTAGTCCGCCTATTAGGAACCAGCTATTTTTAGTTATCCGCCTATTAAGACCAGCTATTTTTAGTTATCCGCCTATTAAGACCAGCTATTTTTAGTTATCCGCCTATTAAGACCAACTATTTGTAATTAGTCCGCCTATTAAGACCAGCTATTTTTAGTTATCCGCCTATTAAAACCAGCTATTTTTAGTTATCCGCCTATTAAGACCAACTATTAGGAATTGGGCCGCCTATTAAGACCAACTATTTGTAATTAGTCCGCCTATTAAGACCAACTATTTGGAATTAGGCCGCCTATTAAGACCAGCTATTTTTAGTTATCCGCCTATTAAGACCAACTATTAGGAATTAGGCCGCCTATTAAGACCAACTATTTGTAATTAGTCCGCCTATTAAGACCAACTATTTGGAATTAGGCCGCCTATTAAGACCAGCTATTTGTAATTAGTCCGCCTATTAAGACCAGCTATTTGTAATTTGTCCGTCTATTGAGACCAGCTATTTGTAATTTGTCCGCCTATTAAGACCAGCTATTTTTAGTTATCCGCCTATTAAGACCAGCTATTTTTAGTTATCCGCCTATTAAGACCAACTATTTGGAATTAGTCCGCCTATTAAGACCAGCTATTTGTAATTAGTCCGCCTATTAAGACCAGCTATTTGTAATTTGTCCGTCTATTGAGACCAGCTATTTGTAATTTGTCCGCCTATTAAGACCAGCTATTTGTAATTTGTCCGTCTATTGAGACCAGCTATTTGTAATTTGTCCGCCTATTAAGACCAGCTATTTTTAGTTATCCGCCTATTAAGACCAGCTATTTTTAGTTATCCGCCTATTAAGACCAACTATTTGGAATTAGTCCGCCTATTAAGACCAGCTATTTGTAATTAGTCCGCCTATTAAGACCAGCTATTTGTAATTTGTCCGTCTATTGAGACCAGCTATTTGTAATTTGTCCGTCTATTGAGACCAGCTATTTTTAGTTATCTGCCTATTAAGACCAACTATTTGGAATTAGTCCGCCTATTAAGACCAGCTATTTGTAATTAGTCCGCCTATTAAGACCAGCTATTTGTAATTTGTCCGTCTATTAAGACCAGCTATTTTTAGTTATCCGCCTATTAAGACCAACTATTTGTAATTAGTCCACCTATTAGGACCAGCTATTTGTAATTAGGCCGCCTATTTGTAATTGAGCTTTTATTTAATAAAATATTTAAATAAAAACTTTAAAGAAACGTCAATGTAAGGAGTTTAATTTTAAATTACCTAATTTGAGCATATATTCAACTCCTTTAAAGTATTCGTAGGTTCGTAGGTATTCGAAGCGTGTTCTTGTTATATGCTACACTAGTTTATTTGTTTCCAACATCCGTTTTCGCTCCAGAGACGGATATTTCTAATTGAGCGTGCCTACGATCGGGACGATGCAGTGTACGAATAAATTCGCAACTAGACCTACCAAACATGAAATACAACACAAATCATAATACAATATTATCTTAGATATATTTGTTTTCTTTATCCTATCTATCATACGAGTATATCTTTATATATTATTTATCACCGTACTTTTCTACCGGAAGTCTCATTATAATTGAAATCCGGTTCGAACGTTATTATTTGTTATGTGATTACACTAAGAAAAATATACTCAGGATTTTCATATTAATTCAGCGTAATAAACCTTTTAAAATTTACGACGATTTTTAGTTACAGCGTTCGCTGGCGCCTTCTAAAAAAATACTAATCGTCCAAACTAATAATTCTTCCGTATTCCTTACGGTAATGAATAATATTTTCTTACGGCATTGTATTCGTAAAGATAGGCGTTTTTAAAGAAAAAAATGGATAGTTAATGCACTTGAGAATTGGCGGATAATCGATAAACATTTAGTATAACGTCGTTTTTACGAATATAATACCATTAAACTTATTAATGTCATTACTATGACGATACTACGAGGTGTTGGCGTTAAAAAAATATCACGACTTTAATTCCAAGAAAGAAATACAGATAAATTATTGGTTTGGACGATTCGTATTTTATTGAAAGAGTAAAACGTTAGATAATCAATTAAATTTAAATTTTACATTGATAATGTCAGTTTTTACTACTAACGCCGTTAAACATACTCATGTCATAAATAACAAATATTTACCAAGAAAGAAATACGAATGAATTTTATTGGTTTAGACGATTAGTAATTTTCAAAGACATAGCGGGCGCTGTACTTGTAATTGTCGTAAAAAACATCGGTTAATCGACAAATTTAAAGTATAACGTCGATAATATGAGTTTATACGAATATATCGCAGTTAAACTTACTCCTGTCATTACTTTACTACTTACTAGAACTACGATACTACTTAGTAGAAAGGAATACGGATGAATTATTAGTTTGGACGATTAGTAATTTTTAAAGATTGCGCTATTTGCATGGTTGAAAATTATCGGCTAATTGATAAACTATAAGTTTTATAAAAAGTCATGACTTTTATTACCAAGACAGGAATACGGATGAATTATTGGTTTGTACGATTAAATTCATTTACCTTTACCTAACGGAGTGTTTGTTTTGAAAACGCGCTTTTTTTAGAAGTGGATTCACATTAAGCTAACTTTACTAAGAGTATAGGCCCATCGTGACAAGTGGCAGTGATGTCTCTACCAAACTCGAGAAATGACACAAATAAATTATTGTGTCCGAACCAGGAATCGAACCCACCTCTGCGTACAAAAGGTAAAAGTTTGTTGTTTTATTTATCCTTTCCAAAACCGAAAAAATGGGTTAGGTTAGCTTGTGGTCTCGTGCACTTAAGTACAGAAATTTGTATGGCTGACCCGACCACTAGCTGAGTCGTTCCTTGACATTCGTTCAAATCGAATTCGAAGACCACCTTTAAAGTTAACTGTAAACCGCCCTAAGCCAAGATCGATAAGGCATATGCTCGCTATGCCTTTATTTTGTTTAAAATTCCCCATACTTAAAATTGTAGTCCGGCAGCTGATAGAATGCGTTTATAAAATGTTTAATTTTTAAATACGTGGTGACTTTGTATGCTCTTACGTTAGTGTAATATGTGATTCTATTGATAGAAACAAACAACATTTCCTAAGAAACCATATGTCGAAAATGTTTTTTTTTTACTTTTCAAAATAGGCAATTTTATGGAGAAGAAAAAAAATAATCACCACTTTGTTTAGGCACAGAAGTGTATTTATGTTTATAACACGCAATAAATTGTAACTTATCATAAGAGCCAAATTGTATTAGGTTTTATTAAAATAAACTATTATTATTATTATTATATATGTTATATATACAGCGACAGAATGTAACTGCAGATCACTAAAACAAAACAGGTTAAGACCGTAAGACTGTAAGAATAAGAGACACATTTTACATTTTACACCGCATTCGATTTCCGTCCACAGACAATAATTTATTTTATTTTATTGTAATATTATATTTTCTAGTCTGGTTATTTGGCATGATGGGCATATAGTAAAGTTAATTAATTAGTTTTTATTATATAGGTGTCGGTTAAGACCGTAAGACGAGTAAGAGATACCGCATTCGATTGCCCGTCCACAGACAATAATTTATTTTATTTTATTGTAATATATTTTTTTATGTAAACGAATTTTCCAAGAGTGTGGCGATCCCAAATGCCATAACTACCTAAAACAGAATATGTCGATTATAATTCAACGAGGAAATGCGGCGAGCGTTTTAGGTACCCTCCCTGGTGGTAAGCCCTTAGTTTATTTTGTAGAATAGTTTTAATTTCATAGGTATTTTTAGTTTTAGTTTTATTTATAATTAGTTATTTATCAATTTTATTTTAATATTTTTGTAATATTATATTTTATAGTCTGTATATATATATCTTACTTTTACAGTCTTACGGTCTTAACCGATACACTACCGATTCAGTCGGAATTATTTGTAAACTGTTTTGTTTTAGTGATCCGCAGTTACATTCTGTCGCTGTTCTAATAATTGACTATAGAAGGAGATTAATTGCTTAGGAAACTATGGATTCACCGAGCAGGTGTCGGGTCCTTTGTGTAGGTAGAAAGAAGAATCAGCTTGCGACCGATATAGGCTTTTAAAATCAACGTTAATAAAACGTAGCATCACGACCGTAATCCCTTTAGGGGTGGTCAGAACAATAAGACTAATTGCTTAGTAATACATGGATTCACCGTGCGGGTGACAGGTCCATCATGTGTGTGTCTCGGGCTTGCGATCGATTTGATCTGCCTATAGTAAAGTTGGCTAAATATTAATTTGTTTCATAAAATAAAAATATAACTGACCACCCCGCAATGGGTACGGTCGTGATTATACTTTATTAAGTTTACAAAAAAAAAATGGTAATAAATCGAAGCCAAGAAAAAAAAAACGATGTGTTGTCGAAACTTACGACGTTATACGAAATGCTTAGTCATTAAGCCCGCCTATGTACAATATTTTTTAGTGCAATAAAGAATTTTTGAATTGAATTGAATTGAATTGAATATATGCCCGTATATTTAAAATATTAATTTTACGTAAATGTACTAGGTATAATATAATATAATATAATATATATTAGTATGTAGTTTTAATAATTTTATATGTTAGTATAGTAAAAAATATTTTAGTATGTACTTTAAGTATTTATTAAATTGTACTATATAATAATGATTTCATTGCAACTACTTTCGTTTCGTTTCTTACGTAAAAAGTACAATAAAATTTTAAATAAAAATTATGATACCATAGAGTATGTGGATCTCAATCTAAGTAAAGTAAATATTTAGGATTGTATAACATCGAGCAGTTATAATTCAGAACTATGCTTGATTATTGTGTTTTAATTATTTAAAAAATTATGTGTTTTGATTTATATTATAGGTATAATTATAACTTGGTCAAAGTTAATGCGCTTCTTACCAAAAACAAATATTAACTATTTTATTTAAGTTGAAAGTTATTACTTTTAAAATTTAGAATATGTCGTGAATTAATTCTCGATTTGTTTTAGTTAATATTTAAATCGTAAGTTCATATATAAACAAATATTTAAAATAAATTTAGAAGCAAAAACTATAAAAAGTATCATCAGGACCACGCGGATTCACATTTAGCCAACTTTACTATAGGCCAATCATCTAAAATCTAAACTAAAACAATTATACATATTTTTGTGACCCGACCACCGAGTCTAAATCCACTAGACCACGGAAAATAAAATATAAATTTTATAAAGTAAAAACTCAAACGGAGTATTTAAATTTAAAAAATATACGTCCTCATAATTTAACTAAAGTTAATTTTATTAGCCTAAATTTAATTTTGTAGTCGTGTGATATAATTTGTAATAAATAAAATAAAGCTTATGAATTCTTTATTTAGTAAATCAAAATTTATTAAGCAATATTTTTCCTTTTTTTAACTTTTCCCTCAAAATAAATAAATTAATCTTTTGTTAATAATTTATATGATGTCAAGTTTAAATGCTCATTTATTGCACTAAATACTTAGTTAATTTTTTAAAAACAATAGTTTAAAAGTTTTTAGTTAAAAAAAAAAGTTTAAATTTATAAATAAATTTTATGAATTTATTTGTAGTGTAATATTTACCCAAAAACTGAATGTGAGACTGGTTCGTTGATGGCGACAGAAATGCAGTGAGAAGCAGCCGTCCAGTTGGCTCGGGAGCTAGACGAGAAGTATGTAAGGCCGCTCTGACGAGACTGTGGCGTAGGTCGGCACTTTTCCTCTCGCCGCCCGAAAGGCCGTTTTCACACTTTTCCAAATGCAGTAAGCAAGGATGTAACACACTGATCGCGGTTACTTTAAATACGATACAGATAGACATGCTACTGAATAGTATGCTTGTAGAGTATGTTTCATTTCCGTGCTTAATTCGAACGACTATTATTTTTCGAGATTATTACTAGCAACGCTTTAACACACATGCTAGTAAGAACCAATTGCCTAATAATAGCATGCTTTCGTGCTAGTAATAAGCATGTCCTGTACCTACTTTAGCGATTGTTTTTAAAACCATTAAATAAATAATTTGTTCCATCCACAGTATATTTTTGGAACGAGCTTTTAAGACGTTCGCTATCAGAATTGTATAGTATTGGTAGGGTAAAGAAAGGAGTCAAGAAAGGGGGCCCCTAAACCCAGCCTGTTGCAAGCCTGAAACACTACTTACCTGGTAAATAGTATTTTTATTTAATTTTACGAATATATTTTATTTTATATAGAATTACAATACGTTGTATTTTTTGATGTCGATGCTTACATAATGACGTCATATATCGTATGTTTATTCCTGTATCTTAAGGGACATGTTTGCTAAATTTTATCAAAATCGGTCCTGCAGTTTAGGTGTGAAGTAAATTTAAAACAACAGGGAGATAAAGCTTCGTTCGCAATTAATATTAGTACGGTTGGATTGAACGTTGATTTGTGCTAAAGTTTGGTATTTTATTCGTCTGTCTAAATAAATGTAAAAGCAATGTAAAATATCTGATAGATTTTGAAAACATAGAGTTAGTTTAGTAACTATTTCGGATTAAACGAAGCACATCAATAGTTTACGGTATATTATTGTGTTCAATAAGTATCTAAAATTACACACTATAAGGCAATATAAATTAAAACTACTTAATAATAAAAAATACAATTAAATAGTAAACTTAATATTAATAAACAAAGAAAAAACAAAATAAGTTAAAAATATTATAAATAAAAAACTTGCTCCAAATCACCATGGGCAAACCGCCAAGGATACTGGCAGCATTGCCGCGTTGAATGGCATTGTATATTATTTAATTTTATAGTTACTTTTAATGATATCGTAGAAAATACTCGTACGTCTTAAACACAATTTTTATTCATTACTAAGTTGATTCTTTATTGTCGTCACAGGATTTGATCCTTTCCTTGAAGACGTTCGATTACAGCGGGTTTGCAGCGCGAGAATACCGTTGAAAATAAACTGCAACGTTTGCCCATTATATAGTCAAATTTATCGTTTTCCATAATTATTCACATTGTAGCACATTATTAAACAACACAACATCACTTTTGACTAACAATATCCACAGTAAAGTAGAAAACAAGAAAGTTGCTTTTGACATGGCATGTCCGCTCAAAAGTGCGGGGACGACCCTCTAAATGATAACTCTATAGTGGTGTAATATACTCGTATGTAACGATTATTATGTATTGTATGCATTTCTATATTTATAATAATACACCCGCAATCTTCCACCACACTCCCTAAGGTTAGCTGCTATAAAATGCCGAAAGGCATTAAGTTAGCCCTTGTACATTACTTTAAAGTTTTTTGTGCAATAAAGAGTTTATAAATAAATAAATATATTTGACTTTTCTCATGTCGGCCAAAAAAGTGATCGTAATTTACAAAAATGAAATGTCTATGACAAATGCTATCTTTATCACCGGTCAACCAAATTACCTGTATATCACAAATTTCCGATGTTTGTAGGTATTTCTTTTATATTTTCGTACCTATAGGTTTTTCTAAACAAAATATATGTACTCGTAGATATCATCGATCTTTTTTTAATGTCCGATTGAATATTTGTATAACTACGACCGCAATTCAGTGCAGTATAGGCCAAGCCCACACATTTAAATAGGTTCAGTTTTAGCCTATTTTGGGCCAGTTCTCCTGCGGGGTAGGTAGAGACAAGCCGAATCGGACGAATGCCGCGCCAGAGAATTTTCGGTTATTGCGGTGCGAAGAAGTGTATGATCCCCCAAAAGTAACAGAATTTGGCGGCAGGGCTAGTCAATCAGTTAGATATTTTATGTATACTTACAATCCCTGCTCATTCCAACTGATAAGCACTTTTTGAAACGGCAAAACTGACACCGATTTCTGTTCAGCCTAATGACGAGGCACTTCCCGTCCCTCAGGCAGCGGTATTCAATTTGTTTCTGAATGCTCCTACGGAAGAATCCCTGGAACAAAATAAATTATATTATCTACGAGCAACTACTGTTTTACCAGAGGTCAAAATATCCACATCACGTCATTATGAAATAATACAAAAATATTTATTGATTTACTTATTTGTGCTGGATTACATTACGAAAATAAATTGCTATTGTCGAGGTAGTAAGTATGAGCAACAAATTGTTCGCTGGACCACCTAAAAGTGGATCCAAACTTGTAACATTTTAATCGAACAAGACTTCGTTCCTGTGTCATTACTGGCAATGTGGAAGTTATTGGTTCGGCGAACAGCTGTCACGATATAATGTTACGACCTAAACCAAACTTATGAAGAAACGGTTTTAACAAAAGTACGGTGTCATTATCATCAGTCCTAGAGAATTTGATCTACACTCGGCACACTATCCAGACGGGTTGGCGAGGGTTTGATGTGAATTTTAATAACAATTTATTAACAATGCGCTTAACGTGCTCTCCGAGGTAATGCAACGGTGGTATTGTAAATCTATAACAAATGCACGTAAAAAAAGTGAATTTCTTCTTGGTACATGCCGGGGTTTAAACCCAACTCTTTAGGATGTTATAGAAAACTTTTTTAAAGCCGAGCCACCACCGCTCTGTAAATATATAACGGGCGAGATAAGTACGGCGTATCAAGCTACAAGTGTGGAGGCTGATCTCTGCAGGTACTTTTTTGCATTAATAACCGTGTCTAGGGCCGATCCAATCAATGTCGGTATTTTAAAGGGATGGGAGACATACATACTTATATTTATGCCAAGCGTTCAAGAATGCTGATGCAATTGCTAGGTCACGGGATCGTGTCACCACGTGCATTCGCCCTCTCCCCGTGCATGGATATTTATTTATTTTATTTAAAACAATATGAAATTAATAATATTAATATACATTCCTACCGAAATTCAATTAAGTCGTAGGTACTTTACAGTTATACATTATTATACACATTTATCATTATAGATAGATACATGACATCAATTGTCCTGTCTAAAGACTGTTATGAAAAGGAAAAGAACTGAAGGTTATAAAACATTTACAATAAATATTTTAATAATTAGAGGTGATTATTGCGTAAAGAGGATTTGTCAATCTTAAAAGAAAATATTGTATGTTAATGCAAACTAAATATTACTAATTATTGTTTCAACTGAAAAGGGGTCTTGTCAAGAACAAGATTGATATATCGATTTGACGTATCAAGAATCACTTCTTTTTCAGTCGCCTTTCAGGTGGAGTAGTTGTAGCATGTGAAGCTTAATTTAAATTCCTTCTATAATTTCTCCTGCAGACGACGTCATATATCCTTTGCCGTGTCATATGACCAAATTTAGCGTGAGAAAGACAAGTACGAGAATATGTCAGGGAGCATTGTCGATTAAATGTTACACATGTGGACCCACCTTAGGAGTAAATTTCCTATGTACATTTTTATTGCCAGGATACTTATTCCCAGCCGCTTTCTCAAAGCCAGTGGTTTTTTTGATGACTGTAATAGCCAAGTAGGTCATGTAATTGATTAAATATGAATCTTGTTTTATTACCTTCGATATATTTTTTTCAATGTGTCAGCTAGACAGAAAATAATTATTACGTTTACACTAAACTGCTGACAATGTGTGCTACTTTAGTGTCAGCGTTAACATCACTATTAAAACTAGCTAAGTATTTGTTTCTAGACCTCTATTGAAAATGGGCCATAAGAATTTTCTGGAGTATTTGGCCTACACTCGCTACGCTGGCCAGACGGGTTGGCGAAGGTCTGATATCAATTTTTAACATTTTTTTAAGGGAGTTTTTTTTAATGAAAATTTATTAACGATTCCACAAGTTGGTATTAGTGGATCCGGGACCGACGGCTTAACGTGCTCTCCGAGACGTTGTTATTTAATCTATAAGTCGCGGTTTGAACACGCTTCTTTGGAGATAAAGTCAACTCGTCGCGTTGTCCCGGTTCCACTAATACCAACTTGTGGAATCATCCGGAAATTAACTTCATACTTTCATTGTCAACCCGTCTGGCTAGCATAGCGAGAACTGTCTTATGAAAGGCATGCAATGGAAGGGGGGACTACTAATTTAATTATATGACAAATATATAGTAGGTACTATAGTAGTACCTACCTATCCATTCGTAGTTGTCGATTTGATGGAATGCTATTCTTTAATTTGATTTTGATTTTGATTTTAATTTTAATTATGGTTTAAGCCCACTTCTATGGAGAGTAAAGTTAAGTCGCCAAGTTGATCCCGGTTTCACTAATACAAACTTATGGTATTATTCGGAATTGTTCAAAACTTTCTTATTTTTAATCTAGACATTTCTTATAGAAGGGAAGGTCTAGCACTCTATACTTTAGGGGCTGTGATGAACCAATGAATCATGCTGTCATGTGTAGGTACACTACTCGCCACGTGTCTGGCAACTGGTATCTATGAGTTAAATCAAATACCCGTAGCGGTAGGCGCAGATTGTTATCTATAGCCATTTATTTGCGATAAAAACAACAGCTATGAATAGCTGAATAGAGAAATTATTAATTAAAGTGGGTAGTATATAATTGATAAACCCCAGGTTATTTATACTGTCTGGTACTGTTCTTTACTTGCATTTTGAGTTATGTATTTAATAAACAATGTATTTCCTGATAAAGTTTAAAATTAGTTATAGTTAAAGAGATCATATATAAGATAGAATTGGTGTTATATATAAAATGTTTGTTTAAATTTAAACACCTATAAACTAAACTTAATAGGTGGTAGGCAGACTGATAGTGGTAATTTGTCCAGTCTGCCGGAGCGGGGAAGTATCCACCGTTCGTGCCGATAAACCCAGTAAAGTGTATCCACACATTTCGGGATCAGGCTCGAATTGCCGTCATGTCCAGTCAAGCCGGCATAGTGATAGGGACTGATGTCAGTCATGAGTGTCTGATTACAGTTGCTAACATTCCCCCTCTTATCATCAGGCGGGCACAAGGTCACATGTCGTGCTGGTATAAAAAATAAATAAAAAAAACTTAATAAAAAAACTGTGTATAAAATAGATGAATCCTCGTCTCGAGACGTCCCATTAGAAATAGTCCCAAGAAGACTGGCAACATTTATCCTCTGTATAGCGAGGCTAAGACGTTGGCAGAAATAATTGCCAGCCTTCCTGTCTCTAGGCTTCTCTGTTTCAGTTTGTTTGTTTTTACGCCTTAGAGCAACGCTGCCACGGTGGGAGACGCCATCGCTCTTTTATCTAATACAAAAGAGTATGTCATTTGTGCGGGAGAGGTATACACGCACACATCAATATTCTCTTCTTAGTCGCTACACTCTTGGCAGAGTGGTCGTGGTCGCCATTGGAGTGCTAGTAGCACGCTTAACAAGCCGTCGCCACTCCTCTCGGACCTCGGCTTTCCTAGTGCACTCATGTAGGGGATGATCCATTGCAACCTTTACCTGATCGGTCTATCTCATCGGAGACCTACCACGCATCCTCTTGCCATCGACTTTCCCCTGGACTACCAAGCGCTCGATTGATGTTTCTCCACGCCGTGACACGTGTCCGAAGAAAGTGAGAATGCGTAATTGTACAGTCGAAGAAAGGCGCTGTCTGATCCCCAGTTCCTCCAGTATGGATTTGTTTGTTCGGAACTCCGTCCATGATATGCCCAGCATTATCCGCAAACACCACATCTCTAGAGCATTAATTCGTTTTTTTTCTGTTTCGCGTAGGGTCCACGTCTCCGCAGCATACAGAAAAATAGGGAACACAAGAGCTCTAACCAGCCGGATTTTAGTGGCTTTGGTAACGTTTCGGTTCCTCCATATCTTCTTCAGCTTGTCCATAGCAGATCTTGTAACTGCCATTCGACGCTTGATTTCATCTTCGCATCCACCGTTATTAGATATTAGTGCTCCCAGATAAATGTAAGATTGGACCACATCGCACTTTGCTATCCTTGTAATTTCTGGCCAGTTATTGTTGGCTCGGTCTACGATCATCACTTTCGTTTTGCTGCGGTTGATTTTAAGGCCGAACTTATGACTGACGGTCTCCATTTTTTGCAACAGCTCTTCCATATGACTAATACTTGTTGCAAACAATGTGGTGTCGTCCGCATATCGCAAATTCGAGATCTTTAAGCCTCCGATTGTAATTCCGTCTGTCCAGTTTTCAAGGGCAATTCTCATTATAAGTTCCGTGTAGATATTGAATAGAAGCGGAGAAATAATGCATCCTTGTCGAACTCCAGCATCGGGGTGAAAGTGGCTTGATAAAATCTCATAGGTTCTCACCGATGCTGTTCCATCTTCGTAGAGCCGTCTCAGCAAGTGCACTAGATGCTTAGGCGTACCCATCTCCAACAGAGTCTTCCAGAGCATTGGCCATTTGACAGAATCAAACGCCTTCGAGAAGTCAACAAAGCAAATATAGGTCGGCTTGTTGAACTCCCTGGCTTTCTCGATTATTTGGCGTATTTAAAGAATTTGCTCGCGGGTACCTTTTCCTTTTACAAAGCCAGCTTGTTCGGGGGCGATCTCTTTTGACAGGTAGTTTTTAAGACGCTCGTTTAAGATGTGTAGTAGGATTTTGCTTGCGTGTGATATTAAAGCAATCAGGCGATAGTTACTACACATCTTCGTAGAACCTTTTTTGTGGAGTGGAACAAAAACAGTGTGAGCCCAGTCCTGCGGCCAAGCACCTGTATGCCATATTTGGTTGCATATGGTTTGAAACATCTGGACGCCATAGTCTCCTGAAGCTTTGATGGTCTCAATAGGGATAGAATCTCTTTCTGTGACTTTTCCGTTTTTCAGGTGTTTAATTGCAGCCCTCACTTCGTCTTTAAGAATATCTGGCTCAATGTCTTTGTGCCCTGGTTCAGTAGAATCGAAACAGCGTGATCCTGGATCCTCAAACAGAGACTGGCAATAGTCTTTCCAAGCCTCAGAAATAGCATCTATTTCCGTAACGGTCACCCCACGACAGTTCTTAATAACCCATGTCCTAGAAGTGAGAGTCTTAGTAATGTAACGGTGGTATCAATCAAACATCAATATACCTAATGCCAATTAGCGATAAGAAAATTTTACGCAATATTATTTTTTTACGCACACAAATATTGTAAAAAAATATGTTTGCATGTACTAGTGTATATCAAGGACTAGGGCTACGGAAAAGTAGATATTTTTTATAGATATATATCGATAAAATAAGGAATTATAATATATTATTTTACATATTAGAATATTAGTAAAACAAAAATAAATCAAGTAATTCTTATTTACAAACACCTTCAAAATTTTGCGCAGTGACGCGAAATCAGATAGGAATCAATTTTTAGTTTTTAAATAGTTTTAAGCGCGGTGGTGGCTCGGTTGTAAGAACGCGTTCCTTAAATCCTACAAAGGTCGGTTTAATCCCACCCGGCATGTACTAATGAGTAATACACTTTTCTTAAGTACATTTAAGTCTTACATTTACAACAACATCATTCCCGTGCCTCCGAGGTACGTTAAGCCGAAATCGTTACTAAATTGTCATTAAAAATTGACATCATATCCTCGCCAAGCCGTCTGGCCAACGTGGCGAGTGTAGGCCAAATTCTCCAGATGTATGTTTTGGAAGGCCCATCGCCAACAGTGGAGGTCTAGGACGCTGTGTTTTAGGCGCTGTAATGATGAATGATAATGATGAAATAGTTTAATGTAAATACGAGTATCTCTGAGCTGGGCCGACTATCGGCGTGGCATTTTAGAGCTCTTCGGGCCTCCTAGGCTTTATTTGGATAGTCGACTCGGTGCTCGGTTAAATTAATGCTTAAAATTACTATTTATTTATTAAGTGACATTTGTATTACTTTTTTGACAGTATTACTTAGTATATTCACTACCATCACACAGATAAGGTAGTTTTATTATTACACAGTATTACTTAGTATATTCACTACCATCACACAGATAAGGTAGTTTTATTATTACACAGTATTACTTAGTATATTCACTACCATCACACAGATAAGGTAGTTTTATTATTACACAGTATTACTTAGTATATTCACTACCATCACACAGATAAGGTAGTTTTATTATTACACAGTATTACTTAGTATATTCACTACCATCACACAGATAAGGTAGTTTTATTATTACACAGTATTACTTAGTATATTCACTACCATCACACAGATAAGGTAGTTTTATTATTACACAGTATTACTTAGTATATTCACTACCATCACACAGATAAGGTAGTTTTATTATTACACAGTATTACTTAGTATATTCACTACCATCACACAGATAAGGTAGTTTTATTATTACACAGTATTACTTAGTATATTCACTACCATCACACAGATAAGGTAGTTTTATTATTACACAGTATTACTTAGTATATTCACTACCATCACACAGATAAGGTAGTTTTATTATTACACAGTATTACTTAGTATATTCACTACCATCACACAGATAAGGTAGTTTTATTATTACACAGTATTACTTAGTATATTCACTACCATCACACAGATAAGGTAGTTTTATTATTACACAGTATTACTTAGTATATTCACTACCATCACACAGATAAGGTAGTTTTATTATTACACAGTATTACTTAGTGTATTCACTACCATCACACAGATAAGGTAGTTTTATTATTACACAGTATTACTTAGTATATTCACTACCATCACACAGATAAGGTAGTTTTATTATTACACAGTATTACTTAGTATATTCACTACCATCACACAGATAAGGTAGTTTTATTATCACACAGTATTACTTAGTATATTCACGACCATCCCACAGATAAGGTAGTTTTATTACCACTTAGTATTACTTAGTATATTCACTAACCTTACACAGTTAAGGTAGTTTTATTATCATACAGTATCACTTAGTATATTTACTACTATAACACAGATAAGGGTAGTTTTATTCTTTTTTTATGTTTGATAATCGAACCCGGTACCACGCGTCTAAATCCACGGACTCAACCGGATGGACCACGGATGCAGTAAATAATAGTGAGTTTTCTATAAATAAATCGCATGAGGATATTATATTGTCATAGGCAGACGAACCGGGAGAGACCTAGATTTCTAGAACAATAGACCAATACTACAGAACAGTCTCAACAATACTAATAAATTTTGCAGACACGATTGTTTAGGGCCAACGCAACATGAAGAGGACTTGTTGGCATTTGGGTTGCAAGGAATATTAACCAGCTGTATCACCCGACGTTACCAGTGTAATATAGAAAAGCGAAACAAACATTCAGGTGGTCGTACGAGTATATATGTAGGGTTACATGTTATATTTAGATGTTGACGTCTTACACCCTTTAATCATTCCTGAATTTCAAGTAGGTGTAAGTTCTTTTAAATTTTATTAATACTATTCAGTAATATAGGCGTGAAAGACGGACAAACAGACAAACAAAAATTCAGAAACACTCTATGATTATATACGTACTCATTTTATATACCACGTAACGTTTTTTTTTTACACATATTAGCACTATTTAAATACAAATATTTTTTAATGATCCCTCTGGGATTGCGCGAACCTGTGGCAAGAGACTCGATGGCATGACCGTTGGGCCGTGGAAATTTGGAAGGTCTAGATAGCACCAAGCGGACTCTCAGCCAAGTGCCTGACCAAGTTGTCCAATCGGCTGACGATGAAATCTGGACACAGGAAAGCTGGCAATTATTTTTGCCAACGTATTAGCCTTGCTATACAGAGGGGAAATGTTGCCAGCCTCCTTGGGACTATTTCTTACCGGACGTCTCTAGAGGATACTTTTAATTTATAGTTTAATAATTTTTATATATTATAACTTTTTTGCACAATATATACAAGGGGGGAGGGGACTTAATGTCGCTAGACATTCTCTGACAGCCAACCTTAGGGACACTGTAGAACATTAAAGACGTAAGGTAGGTGCAATTAGAGAAATATGATTACGTAATAAATGAGCAATATTATCTAAACTACAACAAAATACAAAATACTACAATAATAAATACTATAATAAACTAAATACTAATAATACATACACTATGTACTTAGTTACAATAATATACCGAGTAAACTAAATGAGTTTTTAAGAGCTATTTAAATAATATGAATATATCATTTATTTGAAAATGTTTTGTTTGGATGCTAGTCATATGTATATTTACCGGTAGGTTGTTCCACAGGTTTGCGGCAACAACATCAAAAGAATCGTTCATGAATCCAAAGTGGCGCGATGGAATAGACTAAACAGAGTTATGTGAGGAGCGAAGAGATTTATCGTGAAATGAAGAAAGATAGGAAAATTAGTCCTTGAGGTATTTTGGTGTCGCAGGCTCGTTGAGAATAGAAACAAGTAAGTGGAGGATTCTGAGATTCCTGCGACAGTGAATTGGTAGCCACTTTAATTTCGTTCGATACTCCGAGATGTAATCATTTTTTTGAAGGGAAAATATGAATCGGATACAGCAGTTAAATAACCGATCCATCTAGTTGAGCAACATCTCCAAGAGATCGACACTACACACGTCACCATAGTCGAGAAGAGGAAAAAAAAGGCTTTGGGCAAGGGTAATTTTAGCTTTCAACCGCAGAATGAATGAATGTTTAAATTTATTGAGACCGTTTAGTGAAGAAAATATTTTACGACTCGTCTTGTTAACCTGAGTCCAGGTTGGATCAGAATCTAGATATACACCTAGATTCTTCACTTCGCGACTAAACGGAATTGGCGTGCCGTCAATCCGAACTGGGTCAATACTATTTAAGTCACCTTTACTAGGCAATCGAGAGCTCCCAACAATGATCGACTGGCACTTATTCGGGTTGACAGCGACCCCAAAACGTTTTGACCAAGAGTGTATTTTGCAAAGATCTAAGTTTAGCCAAGCTGTTGCACTATTCAGTGTGGTGATATCTGTCCGCACATAAAGCTGCAAATCGTCTGCATACAGGTAGTAATTAGATTGGAGAGACAGGTTGATGGAATTAATAAATACGGAGAACAGTAGAGGAGAGAGTATGTCACCTTAAGGTACACCTGTAGTCAGGTCGCACCAATCCAACAACACCTGATCAACCTGAACCCTTTGTTGGCGACCGTGAAGGTACGCATAAAACCAGTTAAGGGCCTTGGGCGAGCTCATAAGACGAGACATGATGGTGATAAATAAATCAGAATCAACTGTGGTAAAGGCATTTGTGAAATCAATTAGAACAAGTACTCTCACCTTGGTTTCTTCCATGCTACATCGGATATCGTCAGTTACTTTAATTAATACTGAGGTTGTGCTATGGCCGGGGTGGAATCCAGATTTGAAGGAGTTAAGAAGATTATTTGAGTCAAGGAAATGGGATAACTAACTAACGATAACAGGAAGGATAAAATAGAAATAGGACGAAAGTAGGTGGGAAGTCTTGGCGATATAATTTTAGGGCAGCGGGATAATAAATTTTCCGTCATTGGGAAGGAAATTGGCCAGAGGTAAGGGATAAAAATATTATGTGAGTGATGATGTGTGAGAATGTCAACAATTGTAACGATCATAACACGACTAATGGAATAACATCCTGTTGATTCCAAATTATTGTCTTAAAGATCACATCCCCAGATACTTCTGTCAAGACGAACTGCTCAACAATATTAGGTACAGTTATCTTCATAATCTCATCAATAGTAATTTTATTACTGTATATTTTATTTTTATTAAGTAGTTTTTATTATTTGTTTATCATTCAATTTTCTTTGTTACTACGAATAAATATGGAGTGTTAAATATATTAAAACTTTTTTTTTGTATGAAAATAACTAAACAGGATATCTTTACTCGTACATCTAATATTTATAAGTTAATATTGTCAAAGCTGTTTTATCTTTCTTCTAGTAGTTTTCTAATTGTTCGCTTGTTTGTCACAATTTTCTCTCTGTATATGTAGTCTCGAGCTTTTAAATGTATCATAAGCGACAAAACTCTAAAAACTGGTATTTTATTGTAAGGCCTTTTACTAATTCTTATTCAAAAATATATTTTAAACACTTTTAATACCTACGCAAAAAAAAATATTGCAAAAAAGTGATTTCGTAACATGAACGAAAGAGATATGCATAAAGGTGGTAAGAACATTTTTCTTAAATTCCTAAAAATAGGTCCTGGCATGTACCATGTACACTTTTCTTACTTACGTTTGTCATGGATGTACAACATTACGGTTCCCGTGCCTCGGAGAGCACGTTAAGCCGTCGGTTCAGGTTCAACTAATACCAACTTAATAAATTGTCTTTATACATTGTTATCAGAACCCTCGCCAAATCGTCTGGCCAGCCTGGCGATTGTAGGCCAAATTTTCTAGAATATTCTGGAAGGCATATCTCCAAGATAAGAAGGTCTAGGAAAATGGGGCTTTGATCATGTTTCTTATAAAATGTTTTATTCTGTTATAGAATTAAAGGTGTAGATTTTATACAGTAAATAAAAATATAGCGTTCTGTATTTTTTTTAGTTTGGCGCTTACGAAGTTCTGCCTTTTAATTTATTTATTTATTCGAAGTAAGGTACAAATAACAGCTAACAAACAAAACAATTATTGAAATCATAGACAAATAATCCTGTCGGGTTTGCCAGCCTAAAAAAAATGTACACAACATTGAATAATACAAAAAATTGGGATAATATAAAATAAAAGTGAATAGTAAAAAAAAATATATATATATATATATAAATGCAATTAAAAGTAAAACCTATAAAAACTATAATTAATAACTAATAAGATTATATAAGTAAACATAATAATAACAAAATGAGATAATAACATGAAACAAAATCACTTTTTCCTTCCTAAACCGTTCCACAATTTATTGTGCATACCTACCGACAAACAATTTAGTGTGGTTAATTTTAAATGAGTGTTTTTTCATATTAATGCTCGATATATATAATGTTTGGTCCATAAATGAATGTCTATGTAAAACGTCAGCGTTTCATGTATTAAGAGCCGCTATTATGTTCCTCTCAGTCGCTCGGAATGGGATCGGATGTCCCGTAATCGCTGATCATATGTGAAAAAGTATAAAATGATAGGTGCGAGTAGGCATACTATATACTTTAAAATCCTAAAATAAGTTATGTTTAAACCCCGATTTGTACCAAAGACAAATACACTTTTTTTACGTACTTTTATCATAGATTTTGTCATAGAGCCCACCTCAATCCTTGGCGCCGCATCAGACTGGAAAATTTTCATGGATACATTTGAACATCAGAATAGGATCCCAGATGAACTAGCTGACAGACATCTTAGTGTTTTCTTGGAACTTAAAAAAAAATATCCTTATTGACTTACCGTTCCGTAAGAATCAAATATTCCAAAAGACCATAAGATGAAGTCGAATAAATATTATGATCTCACAGAAGAATTGGTCAGGAACTGGTTCAAGACTCAGCTTTACGCAGTGGAAGTTGGTGCGAGAGGAGTTCCAGCAAAATCTTTGCATCACTTACTGAAAGAATTGGGCCTAAGCAGGTCTGCCGTCAATACATTTATGGAACGCTTCCAAGACGGCATTAACACGGAATCATACAGTATTTGGTTGGGTAGGGAGTAGAATGGTGGATGGTGAGCGTATTATCGCACAATAAAATAAAAAAGGAGGCCTCCTTACATACATGTACCAATGAGAAATACACTTTTCTTACGTACATTTGTAATTTATTTACAACACCACTGTTCCAGTGCCTCGGAGAGCACTTTAAGCCGTCGGTCCATTCGTCGGTTCGAACTCCGGCATGTACCAATGAGAAATACACTTTTCTTACGTACATTTTAAATTTAGTTACAACACCACTGTTCCCGTGCATCGGAGAGCACGTTAAGCCGTCGGTCCATTCGTCGGTTCGAACTCCGGCATGTACCAATGAGAAATACACTTTTCTTACGTACATTTGTAATTTATTTACAACACCACTGTTCCCGTGCATCGGAGAGCACGTTAAGCCGTCGGTCCATTCGTCGGTTCGAACTCCGGCATGTGCCAATGAGAAATACACTTTTCTTACCTACATTTGTAATTTATTTACAACACCACCGTTCCCGTGCCTCGGAGAGCACGTTAAGCCGTCGGTCCATTATACCGACTTGTGGAATCGTTAATAAATTGGCATTAGAAAGGTGACATCAGAACCTCTCCAACCCGTCTGGCCAGCGTGGCGAGTGTAGGCCAAATTCTCCAGAATTTTCTGGAAAGCCCATCTCCAACAGTGGAGGTCTAGGATTTTGTGTTCTAGGGGCTGGAATGATACTTTAAAAGTGGAGAGAGAACAAATATCTTAGCATTCGGGCAGGAGCTGGTGTCTGGGGAAAAGAGGAAAGGAACAGTGTCTTAGGTTTCCGACATATTGGTATTGCGCAATAAGTCACTCATCCCTAATTCTGCCTAATGTTTTAAGTGAATTATAATACCATCACGATGGTAATCCAGAAAGATACATCTTTAAGGAGCGGGCATGGCCAGTGGTAAGCTCGTCGATGTATCTGGTGTATCTGACTCGAGAAATGTTACAAATTATTAATAGTATTCTTTTGTATCCCTGACCAGAAATCGAACCCAGTATGTTTGTTTTCTACGATCTTAACCCACTAACCACAGGGGTAGTCTTCAACTATACATTATATTGCAATAGTCTTGTTCTTGCTCAAAAATCACTTCAGCAATCAGCCGAGCGTTTTATTGCAATCAATAACATGTTACGCAATAGTTAAATATTCTTAGAATTTGTTAAAAGACGCAAAATATTAACGATGTCGAAATGACTATACTCGTATATGTCATAAGTCCCAAATCTTATACTAATCTTGTAACGCATATTTTTTGGCTTTTTTAACTGTAATTTTCGTCGGTTCGTAAAGGGTGTCCGGTGGCAGAATTCGGATTTCAAATTTAAATATTTATGTAACCGTTGAGCGGAGAAGAGAGGTGTGGGTCGTGTTAGTAGTGTGGAATGTTTAGTCACGACCAGTCAACAGTGGGCGGGTGAACAACGTGCGTTCGCTATTGAGGCTTCAGAGTCAACGATACTGCTACAACCATTGCTCGTCAAAGGTTTTGTCACGATACATTAAGTTAGAAACAATCCAATCACTATTTCAAAACTAAAGGACAATATCGTTCGAAAATTAAAACGACATTCCACTGATATCACGGCAGCTAGAAAGAAAAAAAAACTTTAGAATATGTTTAACAATGGTATTTACAAAATATTTACTCAACAAATTCTACCTAGTATGATGTATATATATATATTTCGGGATCCAGGTATTGCGTTCCCAAACTGCAGAACGTTGCGCAATATGCAGTCGACTGATACTACGAGTGTGAATGACAAGAGGAAAACAAATAGACAGAAGCATTAAATTAAAAACGCACTTAGTCATTGAATTTACCTTCATTTCTAAACACTTAAGTTTTTTAAAAATACTTATTGCATTTTATAATTCGATATCAGCAATAAAACATCCTGTAAAACGGTTAAAAAGATCCTGAACCGAAGAATCGATTTCCACCGCGCGCTATATGCTTTTTTTTCCTCCTTCGCGTAGCATTGCTAAGCGTGCGCAATTAATATTTAATATGAGCCGGCGTACCTATTTCTGGGTTTTTTCACATATATTTCATAATATCAACGTCCATTCCCTTAAATAGCACACACAATAAACGTCGCTCGCGTAAATTAACAACAATAATTTTGGTGCCTTTCGCCAACACTTTGCGCCAGCCTGGCAAGAGTAGGCCTAAATTCTCCAAATATATTTTCTATGGAACTTTCTTCGGGAGTGGTTATCTAAGAATCAATGTTCTAGGTACTGTAACGGTGACCTGTTACTGACTATTCACTTCCTCCTATAAATTGGTTATGTAAATAGGCGAAATTTTGCAGAGGTTATTAATTCAATTAATTTTATATCCATCGAAGTTACGTGGTAATATAGCATAATTAAATTACCTACAGCGTAAAATAGGTCAGAAAATTATTTTCACAAAGCTTTTAGAATATGCGTGTTTTGTCACATTTTTTCCATGCACTATTAATAAATAAAATAGTGCACGTTACTCGGAGATTTATATCGCAGCCTTATTTCAATAGGTATTTTTAATTAAACGCTGCAAGCGCAAGCAAATAATGCCGTATAATATCTGTAACTAAACCAGTGGCTGTTTTTATTTATAAATTCTTTATTGCACTTAAAAACTTAGCAGTTGAGTACTTAATGCCTCTTGGCATTTTATACTAGCTAACCTTTGGGAGTGTGGTAGACGATTGCGGGTGCATTAGAAATAAAAATAAATACTTAAACATATTTACATAATAACAATTTACATACTACTACATAAATACAAATAATAATAATATATACATTTAACTATATTTATGTACGAATACATAACAAAATTAACACTTCAGTACACGCGCGGGCTTCATATGTAGCCCAGAGTATTGTTTGTAGCAATAACTTCGTGAAATTATGCGATTCAACTTCGAATCTCTAGCTAAGCTCCAATTGGTTATTGCTCGATGCATTGAGTGTGACGTAAGCGCTCATCGCTTGCAGACGTGCGATAAATTAGGATTTAAAGTTAGTAGAAACGCTGTGCATTTTGTAGCAGAATGAGAGATCGCAGCACAAGAAAAACTTGTTCTTGTAACACGTCATATGTAACTGCATCAAATATTAATTTGTCCTTTATGAGATGAAAACTTTTTTATTCTAAGAACTTTGTAAAAAAAAAATAAAGCTCATTGATCACAAATAAGTAAAATTATGTGATTTTTTCATACGTCAGAAGTTTTGTAATATTATTATTTTTATTTTAGGAGAGAAATGTTTCCTTTTATTTAGTTACTTGAATAAATGTCAATAATAACAAAAACGACATTTTATTAAAATATAATCTAATATTCTTTATAATAATACAATTTTAATTGGGCTTCAAGCGTAGCCCGCGCGAGCACTCACGAGTACAGCAAGGGCGCGTGTATCGCAGTGTTAAGGACAAAATACGTACAATTTACACGATAAATAAAACGAGACAGAGATAGATATTTTGTCAGATTATTTTGTTTATTTAAGAAATGGGCTTAGAGAAGATTTTTAGAGGAAATTTGTTCCACTCACGAAACTGAAAGAATCTGAATATCAGCTGGAAGTGTGAGGGATCATAAATTAATTGTTACAGGAACTGAAAACTAGTCTTACGGTAAAGGGAATCTCAGGGCTGCAAAATGAATGTAGCTCTAGCATAAATACCACATTATGTTTTACATCCGAGCTGCTATTATAGTTCTGTTATGACGCACCCTATGGCGCTGTTTAAAATCCCATATCTCATGTTCTCGACTCGATGCCTACTATTGAGGAGTTTGTCGACGGTCTGACTTGACGTATGTTCTATCGGGCGAGACAACGCACACTTCAAGCTTCTCCAGAACATTGCTCCGTCTTGCGTTCGGCACCCTGACGCACGCAACCGTGGACGCAGACGGATCGCGTTGGTTTGATCCAAGCTTTAAATGGCCTTCTCTCGCCAAACTGGCCAAATGGATTGCGTTTGACTTCAATTTGTCATGCGCGGTGGTGGTTCGGTTGTAAGACGCGTACCTTAAATCCTACAAAGGTCGGTTCAAACCCATCCGGCATGTACCAATGAGAAATACGCTTTTCTTACGTACATTTGTCATAGATTTACAACACCACCGTTCCCGTGCCTCGGAGATCACGTTAAGCCATCGGTCCAGGTTCCACTAATGCCAACTTGTCGTTAATAAATTGTCATAAAAAAATGACATCATTTTTTCGCCAAGCCGTCTGGCCAGCGTGTCGAGTGTAGGCCAAATTCTCCAGATATATGTTCTGGAAGGCCCATCTCCAGCAGTGGAAGTCTAGGACGCTGTGTTCTAGGGGCTGTAATGATGATGTCAATTTCCCAAAATCTACAGCCTTAACCACTAGACCACAACATTGCATGGGAATAAAACGTTTGTGGTCCAATGTAGCGCAACATTTATGTTTTCAATAAAATACAAAAGTACCAAAAACTCCGCAAATACACTTCATATTTGCGGAGAAATATGAACGTGGGGAAAATAAATAAACTCGGCGCAAACATGCATTTCAGTCGTTCCATCTTTTACGGTTAGGGTAGAATGGAGTCGCATGCAAGACTTCAATAAAAAATAGCACTGGTATTTTCTGCTTATAAACTTAATGGTGTGGAATGCAAGCACGTTCACGGTAGGCCTAGTAATTCGACCTCAATTACTCTATTGAATACTATATTGCTTGATTCTGCAGAAAATTATGAAAAAAATACAGTGTCAATAGTGGATTCATTTTAGTCCTAGAGTGATTCACCGATCAGTTATCCGAATGAAATCCACTTTTTGTATAATAACAAAACTGTTGCAGTGATGGGTGATGGGTATTGACAAGTTTTTACAACAATGTTTTTTTTTCCATTAAAATTGGTGTGGGCCGATACTTGCGTCGACACCCTTGCTAGGTCTCATCTCCAGGGCACCTCTGCCAGGGCCGGAGTTGCAGCGGACTTGGCTGAAAAGGCGAAAGGTCGCAAATACGAGCCGATTAGCAACGACTACGTGTTTGTGCATTTTGGTCTTGAGACAAGGGGTCTGTGGGGGCCAAGTGCAAAGAAGTTCTTTAAAGAGTTGTCTAAGCGCCTGGTTAATGCTGTATGTGACAAGAGGGCTGGCAGTTTTCTCGCGCAGTAAATCAGCATTGCTGTGCAGCGGGGGAACGCTGCAAGTGTTCTTGGCACACTGCCACAGGAACAAATCATGGGTGAGTATTTTTATTTATAATTAGTTTTCTAATTTAGTTTTAATTTTTATTTCATAATTTAATTATTTTATATTGTTTGCATATTACTTCGAATAATTTTTTACACTATCTCATAGTGTCTTTTACTCGTATAAGGATGAAATTTTAGAAAGTAATATCAAATGAAATGAAATTAAATAATTTATTTGTCAGGAACATGGTAGGTACAGGGATGTAAATTATTATATGTAATTATATCACATGATTCGCTATTTCTAGCATACAAATATTTATTTAGTTACATGACTTTGTCGAGCTTAGTGTCTAGGTATTCTTTTGTCGAATAAAAACATTTGACAGTTTGACAAACGTCAAACTTAGGAGTTTCCGTTGCAGGATACGAACCCTTTCATGAAAGTTTCCAGATTATTATTTAAGTAGTTTTATTATTTATAGAAATCAGGCCGGAGTCTTTATTTAGCATTTTTCTATATTCCTCGTAGTTTAGACACTAGCCATCCACGCATTGAAAAATTTACCCCGTTTATATATCTATATAGCCTCAAATAAATAACCGATCGGTGAAGGCCCTAATACGGATCTTGTACTATTTTTTTACTGCCAGTTTAATCGTTAGAAATGTTCAAACACAGTGGAGCTTACATAAACTCTCTTTGACATTTTCCGTTCGTTGAAGGATTCCTTTTTACAACGTTCGCGCTACCTACCTAGGGTAAATGTATTATGTATGTGTATATCGATTGTTATTCTGTACTAAGTGTTTAGTTTGCCAATAATACGCAATGTATAATGAAAATGCTTTAACACTGCCCTGGTAGGTATAAAAGAAAGCATAGGGACAAAAATAAGGATAGGCATTGTGGGTAAAAGAGGCCCTGACAGACCAAGACTCACCTATCACGATCAGATAAATAATGCAATAGCTTTTTAGCATTAAAAAGCCATCGAAACAAAAGGGCATGTATGAAGAGGTTGATGAATGTTGAAGAAGCGAAATAGGTATGTCGTGATCGTGACAAGTGGCGCTCAATTGTCTCTGCCTACCCCGCAAGGGATCTGGCGTGAAGATATGTATGTGTATGTATGTACTGCCCTGGATAGCGTTGACGTATTTTTTCACTTTATTTTGCTTTGAAATTCGTTCGAAACTGCCTCTGTGGTCTAGCGGTTAAGTCCCTGGATTTAGACTCGGAGGTACCGGGTTCGATTCCTGGTCGGGACACAAACATATTTATTAATGTAAAACATTTAAATAATATTTAATTTATTTGTGATATTTCTCGAGTTTGGTACGCCTGGAGACATCGACGTGCTTGCCACTTGTCATGATTGGCCTATAGTAAAGTTGGCTAAATGTGAATCCGCTTATATTTATAAGCTCGGTTTCTGACCACCCCGAAAGGGAAACGGTCGTGATGATATTTTACTTTTTTACCTTACTTTTTTGAAATTCGTTTGAGTTGTTTTTTCATTCAGCAAAATTCAGTAAAAAAAAACGCGATAAACTTTGTTTTGCTTTCATGTCGAACCAGGCATAGATTACACGTCTACACGAAATAGTTATAGGCAGATAACAAAGCCCTGGTCGGAAAATGCGCAGATGCCGATTTTTAGTTTACGATAAAAGGTACAACCGCGGCCACATATTATTTTTAGGCAATGTAAACTTTTTTTTTAAAGTTGTAGATCATAAAATAGCCCGACGATGCGACCCCAGCCTGAAGGGCCACTGCGGGAGGCCGCATGCCCGAATCACTGTGAGCTCTCATAAGGAGACCCCAAGGCGCCTATGGACTAAAACCCTATAAACCATCTCTCTTTCACTGTTGGCCCTGCATGCCTTAACAGCTAAGTCTAAGTCGTGGCTACGGAGCGAAGGCGACGTTCGAACGTAGGTTCACCGCGACATTGTTAACTTTGGTTATTTGTTTTTAATCGTCTTGGTTATTGATTTCTTTTGATGAAACCAATGAAAAACATAAATAGCTCGAGATCTGGAGATGCCTACTATTGAGGAATTTGTCGTCGGCCTGACTAGACGTATGTTCTACCGAGCCGACAACGGACACTTCAAGCATCTTCAGAATATCGCTCCGTCTTGCGCTCGGCCCCCCAACGGGAGACCGCTTCCTAGAGAAGCGCTCTTGGAGGAGAGCTGAAGTAGTCGAACCTAGACCCCCTGGGTTCGTGAGCCACACGGGCGCTTTTATACCAGTAACAGCGCCCAGCACCAAACGTGCATGAATTACCAGCGGGTGGTTACCCGCTGAGATCCTGCCGGGGAAAACGGGGGAATGTCCCCATCCCCAACCCAGGCCCATTAGCCATCCGGGCCTGGACGACCCCACTGTCTGTCTGTCAGATTTAATATTTTTTATTTGTAATACCTATAATATAAGTAATATTAACTGCCTCCGTGGTCTAGCGGTAAGTCCGAGGATTTATACTCGGAGGTGTCGGGTTCGATTCCTAGTCAGAACACAATAATATTTATTAATTTAAATTTAATTAATTTTTAATTTATTTGTGATATTTCTCGAGTTTGGTACGCTAGAGTCATCGACGATTAGCCTGTAGTAAATTTGGCTTAATGTGAATCCATTGATTAAATATATAATAATAAATATATAATAAGCGTAGTTTCTGACGATCCCGAAAGGGAAACGGCCGTGATGAACTATTTTTCTAATATTAATAATAAATAAACTTATGTGCACGCCTGTACTGTTGCGCAGACTTTTCGTTTAGGCTAGAGCTACGTGCCGTCTGGTATACGTTTTTGTTGAGCACATCTAATGAAACTAGAAGTTCCTTACTCGTAAAATTGACCAAACTCTGACAATGTCATACAATTCGACATAAAATAAATTACATTTGGAGCTTCGAGTGCATTTGTTCTATTTACGAGTATTATAGTCCGTTTCTGTGAACAAAGAGATTATTATACTTTTTTATATCTTATATTTTAAAGTACCTACTAAAATACTGTGAAGAATAAAATGTACTTAAAATGTAAGCAATTAATATAGATTCTAGATTCATAATATAATATAAAATAACATAACTTTATGTACTCGTATATCTAATAGGCACATCATCATCACTACAGCCCTTAGAACACAGAATCATAGATCTCCACTGTTGGAGATGAGCCTTCCAGAAATTTCTGAAGAATTTGGCCTACGCTCGCCACGCTGTGAGTGAGTGTCCGATGTTAATTTTTAATGTCAATTTTTTTAACGCTTTCACTAGTTGGTATTGGTGGAACTGGGACGTGTACTCCGACGCACGGGAACTGTGGTATTGTAAATCTATGACAAAAAGTGTATATCTCATTCGAACCGATCTTTTTAGGAATGCGTTTTTCAAACCGAGCCACCACCGCTATCTAAAAAAAACAGTGCACTTTTCGAATGCAATCAGATCTAGGCCAGCGTGGTGAATTATGATGGCTAACCCCTCCTGTAATACAGGAGAGACTCGCGATTAATCAATCGTATTATGAGGAAAAAAAAAGTTGATTTGTAAATGGTATAAGTAAATAAAAACTAACTTTAGGCTGATAAGAATATAAATTGAGTAAGTGTCTGTAGAATGTTTCTACAATGTTTCTGAAAAGAAATAAACTATAGTGTGCAACATGGATCGGAAACGACCGTAGGAATGTGTCAAGCGATAATGAAACTATGTTGTAGTTACGGAGAGTGTTCCTGCACCTCTGGGCTTAATTTATTTAGCGTTTTCCCATTAGGATCTAAGTGTTGGTCACTAATCTAATGAATCGAAATGAAAATACGTGCGAACGTCCGCTTCCGAAAACCAAAATTATATTACACTAGCAAAGGGCGATATGGTCCATTTTTACATTTATCTGGCATCACGATTATAAATTAATGGTGTATGCGAGGATGAAATAGAACGTTAAATAGCAGTGAAAAGATCTGCTATAGACATGCTGAAGAAAGCCACTATAATCCGGCTGGTTAGAGCTCTTGTGTTCCCTATTTTTCTGTATGCTGCAAAGATGTGACCCTATGTGATAAAAAAAAAAACGATTTAGTTGACGGAGCACGTTGGGCATATCATGAACGGAGTTCCATACCAACAAATCCATACTGGAGGAACTGGGGATGAACGCCTTTTTTGAGGTTTGGTAGTCCAGGGGAAAGTTGATGGCAAGAGAATGCGTGGTAGGTCTCCGATGAGATGGACTGACGAGGTAAAGGCTGCAATGGATTAACCCCTACATTAGAGTACAAGGAAAGCTGCAATCCGAGAGAAATTGCAACGGCTTGTTAAGCGTGCCACTAGCACTCTAATCAGTAAGAACACATGAAGTTTTATCTAGCCACTTCCACCCCTGCTGGAGTTCGACAAGGATGCATAATTTCCCCGCTTCTGTTTAACGTCTACAAAGAACTTATAATGATAATTGCCCTTGAAAACTGGACAGAG
Organism: Tinea semifulvella; assembly: GCA_910589645.1. Classification (NCBI taxonomy): domain Eukaryota; kingdom Metazoa; phylum Arthropoda; class Insecta; order Lepidoptera; family Tineidae; genus Tinea; species Tinea semifulvella. The sequence continues at coordinate 23,705,278 of OU342584.1, forward strand.
ACAATTGGTGGCCTAAATATCTCAAATTTGCGATATGCGGACATTATTAAAAAATTAACAAGTATTGGTCACATGAAAGAGCTTTTGCAAAAAATGGAGACCGTCAGCCTTAAAATTAACCGGAGCAAGACAAAGGTAATGATTGTAGACCGTGCCAACGATAACTGGCCAGAAATTAAACACATAGCAAAATGCGATGTTGTCTAATCCTACATTTATCTGGGAGCATTAATATCGAATAACGGTGGATGCGAGGAGGAAATTAAGCTTCGAATGGCAGTGTCGAGGTCTGCTATGGACAAGCTAAATCAAATATTGAGCAACCGAAACATTACGAAAGCTACTTAAATTCGGCTGGTCAGGGCTCTTGTGTGTCCCATTTTCCTGTATGCTGCAGAGACGTGGTCCCTGCGCGAAACAGAAGTAAAACGGATTACTACTCTAGAAATGTGATGTTGGGCATATCATGGACGAAGTTCCACATCAACAAATCCATCCTGGAGGAACTGGAGATAGGACAGCGCCTTTCCTCAATCTTACAATCACGCATTCTTACTTTCTTTGGACACGTGTCGCGGCGTGAAGATACATCCATTGAGCGCCTTGTAGTTCAGGGAAAAGTCGACGGTAAGAGAATGCGTGGTAGGTCTCCGATGAAATGGATTGACCATGTTAAAGCAGCAATCGATCACCCCCTACATGAGTGCGCTAGGAAGGCTGCAGTTCCAGAGGAGTGGTTGGCTTGTTAAGCGTGCCACTGACACCACGACCACTCTGCCAAGAGTGTAGCTACTAAGAGACGAAGCACTCAAATGGCGACCACTGTCAAGAGTGTAGCGACTAAGAAGAAGAATACACTTTTCATACATACATGTATAAATTATACATTTAATGATTCAGAGCGGATTAAGCTTTAAGCAGTGGAAGTTGGTGCGACAATAATTCCAGTAAAATATTTGCACTATTATATATGAGGAGCAGAATAGTAGCTTGTGCGCGAGTTGTCCCTTTTCAAGCCCAGCCTACGAGTTAGTCAAAAAAATATGATGATAATGAGTTGTGTCGTGTTAATAAAAATGGTTAATTGCTTGTACCTTGCATCCCTCGCAGGAAGTAACTCCGTAGTGGTAGCCTGACGCCTTGTCCCCACAGACCTTGCAGGAAGCCGTGGGCTTGGTTCCTGCCACCCCACTCGCACTGTCCGCGGCAGCGAACTGCTGGTCCGCTACAACAACAAAAGAAAACATTTTAAACAAGAAAAGTTTACGGCTAAAATCTTTAAAGCATGCTTGGTCTTTGCTTTATCATCACAGTTCCACGAACACTCGTTCACACTGTTGGTCTTTGTCTTAAGTTTTTATAGGTTAATACGATGGAGTATACGTTGAGCTCGATTCAAGCACGGTTTATCTATCTTAGCCTAAATGCCAGGAAATGTTAGACCAGAAATTCGCTCTTGGGGGCGTAGATTCAAAAGGAGGCGCGACAAGCGCAAAACGAAACAAAGAGACAGACATGTTGAAAGTTATCTTTGCCAAGCACTGACTAATATAAAGCCAATGATTCATTAAAGGAGTGTAATCTAAAGAGATCAAAATAGATAGAGCGGATATTGGTTATCAATTTCATACAAAATTTTTGTTACATATATTTTCACACCATCTGCTTTGATCTTCTCTCTTGTCGTGTTTTTGAATTCCGTAGCATGCAGGTCGGTATCATCATCATTATCACAGCCCCTAGAACAGAGTCCTAGAACTCCACTGTCGGAGATGGGGCTTCCAGAAATTTCTGGAGAATTTGGCCAATATTCGCCACGCTGGTTGGCGAGGCAGGTAGGCCTATTGTCAGTAAAACAACAAAATAAATTTAAAAGTTAATGCACTGTTATAGACTAATTAATTCTGAGACGATAATCCTAGATTTAAATCTCATACCATAATATACTATCATTAAGACTGTTTCTCTTCCGGGGTGGTCAGAAAACATGCTTAAAAAGGAAGCGGATTCACATTAAGCCAATTTACTATAGGCCAATCACTCATCGATGTCTCTAGCTCGAGAAATATCACAAATAAATTCACAATAATTTATCCATAAACCAAAAATCTAATCCGGTACTTCCGCTTTTAAATCCACGGATTTAACCGCAAGACCACGGAGGCTGTTAAATAAAATAAAAATATTTTGTATACTCTTATTTACTTAACATAGGTAGAGTATTTTAGCTTTTAGATAATTGTAAAATAGGGTAAAATGTCGGCAATCTCTGTATTTTACCATAATTTGCCCAATGCAGGTAGATAGGTAAACAATTTTACAGAATTTCCTATAAACGAAATTTAGTTTTAGTTGTCTCACACAATCAAAGTAAATATGCTGAAACTGAAGACTCTTTTCCGGGAAAGACTAAAATAGAATAAAACCTAAAAAAAGAATCGACCTTTTTTCCAATACAACGTTGCTGTAGATTGCTCCAGTACGTCGTTGTCGGGCGAGTGTCGCCTGGAAATTAATTGCTTTATAAATTGCTCGTGGAACCGAGTATTAACAGCAGGCGAACTGATTGATTTCAGGTAAACGCATTTACTATAAAAGGCTATACCGCTAGAACTAAGATCCGGGAGTACAATGGCATGGAAATATCGATAATACTCGTAATCCTTTGAAATTGGTTTCAGCGGGAGTTGGGCCGAGATATATAAAAAGTTTTAGTTTATGGTTTTTATTTGAAACGGAAAATATAGTTCTACTTCATCATTAGTCTGTTCTTCTTGCCTAAGTCTTGCACGACCAAGACTAAGACTAACCCTTGTCTTGGTATTAATCTTGTGCAAGGGGCTCGCAAGAATCATGCTCAAACATATTTTCCTAATTTTGCTAAAATTTTCCCTTTTTTTAGTTTTCTTTTTTTTTCAATATCATTTAATCAATCAATTTCTTGATTCCATTTTAGGGTTCAGATGGAAAAATGTCGAACACTTAAGGATGACTCTGGTGTATGTGTGTGCCCATGGAATATCACCAAAACTACCTACAGTTCTGGTGTGGCACGGACGATGTTTTTCGCTCTGAAACAGTCGTTCATATTGATGATTGTTATTTATAGAGTTTTTGTTACAACCAATGTATACATGTTGGTCAACAAGATTTATAACTATTCAAAATCTCAAGTAAATCACACCAGTAGTTCTCGAGATAGTACTTTGCAGATAGACAGAGTTTCACAAGGTTTCCTTACTAGAATTGATAAAATTAGGTATATATTTTCAATCAGAGCAAGACTCTTGCGCGAGACTAATACCAAGACTGAGATTAGGACTGCAAGACCAAAACGGAGACCAGCTGTTCCGATGCAAGACCAAGACAAAGACTTGGCCAGTCTATTATTAAGGTTATCCTTTCATCTGGCAAGAGGTCGATCAAAATGCCAATTTTATCGAATGCTGAATAAATATAACTGAGTTATTATAATAACGTAATTTAATTATGTTATAAAATCTGGAGGCTGATGGCGAGATGATAGAAAGAGTCCCGATAGCGTAACGTTGGTCCCCTGGGAACGGAGACGTGCTCTGGTTTGGGACGCCACGTGCGACGTCACCCTCATCGCGTCGCACTTTAGGGGGTCAAAATGTAAATATAGCGGGTGCCGCGCCTGAAAATGCAGTCCAGCAAGCGGCGCAAGTATATATCCATATCAAAATATTACATATTTGTTCCTTTTGCTGTAGAAACTCTGGGCTCATTGAGTCCAATCGTTAAAAATAAATAAAAGACAACACTACGTTTTGTCGCCTCCTCCGGTGACAAGAGGGCTGGCTCTTTCTTTCTCTTTTTACAAATAATCCGTTTTCCAATTCAGTAGGTAAATGCAGCCAATGTTCTTTCCACCATTTCATGCGGACGAGACTTAATATTTGTGTCCTTAGGATTAATTTTAATTAAAATCTCAAGGGATGTTATTAAAAGCCTTCAAAATGCATTTATACTGCTATATATAAATATATTATATATAAAATTAACTATGCTAATATTTATTCGAAGAAAATATTTATAAAATATAAAATAAATATTATTACTAAGGATAGGGATAGTCCCGTCCACGTGGAATGGTGGCAAGAACGCTGGCTGTATTTCCCCGCTGAATTGCAATACAGATTTTTTTGGGCGAAGAAAAAGCCAGCCCTCTTGTCGCCGGAGGAGACGACAAGACGCGGTGTTATGTCTTTTAAAAACTTTTTTGCGCTTGGACTCCATCGGCCCAGAGTTTCTACAGCAAACGGCACAAATATGTAATACTTTTTTGCGCTTGGACTCCATGGGCCCAGAGTTTTTACAGCAAACGGCACAAATATGTAATATTTTAATATATTGACATACTTGCGCCGCTTGCTGGACTCCGCATTATCCGCCGCGGCACCCGCTTTATGCGCTGTCCCCCTGAGATGCGACGCGGCGAGGGTGCGATAAATAATTGTAATTAGTTTTTTGTTTACGCAATAAAAGTACAATAAAGATATAATATAATTAAAATAAAATAAAAATAATAAACGAAGAAGAGACAAAGAAGATATAATTCTTAGTATTCCATGGATACACCTTATTGGACCGGTTCCATTGTGTGTAGGAGAGTTAAGAGAAGAATGGTGTCTCGTACTGACTATGGGTTGATTTAAAATGGAAGCCTCCTCTTTTTATTATGCAACAAGGCGCTCTAGTTGCACTTAATATCTAATGTTAAATATATGGGTCATAATGACCCATCCCCCATGTTCGTGTAACAATTTTTAACCCCCATGACGCAGAATTAAATTGGTCTTATTTACGCAACGTTAAAAGTATGTAATAATTGAGTATGACTGCATTTTGTGGGCGTTAAATAACATCCCTTGAGATTTTAATCCATTAAAATAAAACTATTACAAAACGAATGAAAAAATTTCATTAATTTATATAGAAAGATCGTTGATAGCGGTTCTAGGAAAATTGCATTTTAACAAGAAAAATTATGACTCATGGCTGGTCCTTGAATAGTTTTTCTCTACATTGGCAAAGGTCAGGGGCGAGCTTTTGCATAAATTATATGAAACCTATAAATATGTAGGCATAGGGGTGGATAGTTTACCACCATGCGTGATTACTTCGCACCCGCATGAGTTGTTTCATGGTCATCATATAATAACGTAGTTTATAATAAATGCAGTTTATGTTTTGAAGGACAAGGACAAGAGAAACATTTAGCTAAACTAGATTAAAATTTATATTCCAACACTAGAGGTTTATTAATGAGACACAAGTATACTAGGCACTGAAGTAGTTTTCATCTAACTGCCTCCGTGGTCTAGGGGTTTATCTGTGGATTGCGACCCGAAGTTACTGGTTCCGATTCCTGATAAGGACACAAAAATATATTTAATTTATTGGGTTATTTCTCGAGTATGGTACGCTAGAGATATTGACGAGCTTGCCACTTGTCATGATGGGCTATATATAAGAGTATGTAAAGTTGGCTAAATGTGAATTCATAACTTTAATTTCATTATCATACTTAAAATTATTCATTTAATAGTGTAGTTATAACGGATAATTTTAAAAAAAATTTTATCCTATAAATAATGCGACTAATTAATTATTATGTACGAGTATATTACTATCCTATTATTTTAAAAGCGCATAGTTCAATAATATAATTAATAGCAATAAATAAATGGATGACCTAGATATGGACTGACTAATGGACTCAGTCACGACTGCAATCCCTCATGGGTTGGGCAGAAATCATTTCAAGTTTACCTTTGTGTTTCTATTGCTTATATTTATTTTAAATAAATAAATAAAAATCCATTTATAGTCACATAACATTATTACACAGTTTTACAGTTTCGAACAATATGTGACAAAAGGAATCAGGTGTCAGCTGTTGTCGTGCAGCAGCACAAGTACTTACACCTGCACGACGCTGTTTTTCAACCTGTTCCTGTTCTCACGTAGTAATATATATATTTTTTTAATTACAGGGTAGACACTTATAAATTAATAGATACATAATTATACTAAAAAGCTAGGTATACATGCATGGCAGAGTAGATGAATGAGGCTCGCTTCGTCAGGAGCGTAAAGGTAGGATTTAGTTTAAAATTTTTATTTATTTAAAATTAATTTACATAATATTTATATCATCATTACAGCCATTAGAACACAGCGTCCTAGACCTCCACTGCTGGAGATGGGCTTTCCAGAACATATATCTGGAGAATTTGGCCTACACTCGCCACGCTGGCCAGACGGCTTGGTGAGGAAATGATGTCATTTTGTTTATTGACAATTTATAAACGATTCCATAAGTTGGTATTAGTGGAACCGGGACCGACGGCTTAACGTGCTCTCCGAGGCACGGGAACGGTGGTGTTGTAAATCTATAACGAATGTACATTAGAAAAGTGTATTTCTCATTGGTACATGCCGGGTGGGATTGAACCGACCTTTGTAGAATTTAAGGAACGCGTTCTTACAACCGAACCACCACCGCGCCATTATTTAGGATATATCTACATTTTAAAACCAGCCTATTGTCGGTTGCAAGCCTGAGACATCATTCTACTCATCTCTTACCCACACACCATAGACTCACGGTGAATCCATGGAATGCTTAGAAATTTGTGTTCTCTCTTTCTCTCTCTCTCTATACATTAGAATTATGTAACGATCTTCCTAGACGGTTTTAACAGAATCTTACAGTATTTGGTTGGGTAGGGAGATGGGCAGAATGGTGGATGGAGAGCGTTTTGTTCCGCAATAAATAAAAAAAGAAGGCCTCATTACGGTTTTACATAAAACCAGCCTATATACTAGCAAGCCCGATTTCTTCTCCTAATATCCTCTTTCTTTCTCACACACGATGGTCCAGGCACCCGCCGGCGAATCCATGGAATGCTTGGATGAAAAGGTGTCTTCTATTATTTAAAACTGTAATATTCGCAATAAATTATTTTATCAAGGTTTTATCGATGTCTTTAGAAATAATGTCTACAATAATGTAACGATTAAGTGTTACAAATTTCGAACTATATTATTATTATTACTTGTATTGGCCAAAAGTGCAACGGAGGCTTTTGCCAACTAGTCTAACATTGTAGTGCTTTTATCGCTTTATCTGTAGTTTGCGTGTTTATGCTCTTTGCATGTCAACGAATCCTCACGATACTCTTTAAGCTGCTTATCCACTAGAGATTTTCTAGGAAAAATTGCGGTGCGCGAGGAATAAAATATAATACCAATAGTATCACTTTAGTATCATATCGTGTCATCATCGAGTAATTCTATTGGTGGATATTTTACTCATTTCCCTTGCACATCTCTGGTGGATAACCAGCCTTATCGTATGAACAACCAACTATTATAAAGCCTAACCTATAATCGAATATGTAATACCTTGAATTAATGTCAATAAAATTCGATAGCTAAATTTGCTGTTGAGGGGTTTAAGGACTAACTTTAAGCTTTTACCGTAAGGCTAAGATCTATACAGGATGCTTAGACTTTGTTTATAGTCTGGGCGCCAAGAAAATGCGTTTGTTATAAATTTAAAACAAGACGTCGATCCTGGTTCCAATAATACCATTTTTTTATATATATTTTAAAGACGAAAATTCGCAAAATCGCCTTACCATACGACCCCAGCCAGAAGGGCCACGGCGGAAGGTCGCACCAACTTCTGGAATCGTTAATAAATTGACATTAAAAATATTACATTAGACCTTCCTCAACCAGTCTTAACCACGGTGCTCCTGTATTGGAAATGGGCCTTCCAGAAGACAAATAAGTAATTTTTGGACTACACTCGCCACGCTGGCCAGACGTTTTGGTTAACTAATAATCAAAAAGATGAAATATAAGATAGAATTTGTGGCGTTTGGAGTTGAAATATGGGGCTATATTCTCTTGATATTCACAATATTCACAAATTCGTGGAAGAGCTGGCTAAACGAATTTATCAAGAGTGTGGCGACCCCAAATGCCACAACTACCTACATCAAAATATTTTTCTAATTATTCAACGAGGAAGCGTCAGGTACCAGGTGGTAAGTCCTTAGTTTATATTGTAGAATAGTTTTAATTTCACAGATTGTTTTAGTTTAGTTTTATTTATAATTACTTTTTAATTCTTTTTTATTTTATTTAATATCTTAGTTCGAATAAAATATATACTCATATACTTATATTTAGATAAAGCGGACATTGTTTTATATATTCGTAAAAAACATAATCGTTACGTTTTTTAACGCCATCAATTATTTATTCTTCTCTTGTGGAAGAAGAATGTGTTTTACATGGTAGCGTGCAGGTCAGCATATTATCCGTGAATAAATAAAATCAAATTGAAAACGCACGCCGGACTCGACCATAACCGGCAATGCACTGTAATAGAATAAATTATTCTGAGACTATTGTCCTAGATTTAATTCTCTAGTTTAATAATTTAAAAAAGTCTCGATCCGACCATATCACGACCGGGGTGGGTGGTCAGAATATTCTTACCTATTTAGGTTTAATTTTTTTTAAAGCTCGTCGATGTCTCTAGAGTAACAAATTCGAGAAATATCACAAATATATTATTATGTCTAGATCAGGAATCGAACCCGGTACCTTCGAGTCTAAATCCACAGACTTACCACTAGACTACGGAGGCAGTTTAATAATTTTAAGTAATAGTTTAATAATTTAGAGGCTTCATAACCGTGTAAAAGCGCAAGAGGACGAAGCAACCTGCGCGGCATGGCACCTCTAGTTGATAGCCGCCACACCGACAACATTTATCTACGTGTCGCGGCTCAACAACAGGATCACGCACTAGGATGTAATCGAGCACATCCGCGGAAAAGGAGAGCCCGAGTCGATCAAAGCCGCCTCAGAACTATTACCGTAGTGGCAAGACATGCAATTTTCGTATCCTTGTGCGGTCTGATACATTAAAAGTTTTCCTCAACCTGAAATTCTGTCGCAGGGTGTCGTTCGCAGATTAATACGTGGGTATGCGAACTGCGCCACCGCTAAGGCTTTTGCAGTGCCCGCTCCTACTGCACCAGCAGAGAAAGCCCTGGTGCCGAACTACAGCATCCGATCTTTTACGGAAGGTAGTCCAAATACCATCAGGATATTATTTTGACAACAACAAGTTGTTTATATTAAGTTAATGTAAAGTTTTATAAAATATATGTTTTAGTTAAATATTATTTAAATAGTTAAATTTTGTTTTTTTTGTTTTAGTTAATGCATCGAGACTGGCCATCACACGAAGACTGTTTATAAATATTTAAGTATGTATATGTTGTTTTATTTATGTATTGTATAATTTATATACTTATTATTATTTATTTATTTTATTATATAATTACTGCCTCTGTGGTCTAGCGGTTAAGTCCGTGGATTTAGACTCGGAGGTACCGGGTTTAATTCCTGGTCGGGGCACAAAAATATATATTAATGTAAATAAATGCATTGAGTTGTCAAAGCGGCTGACAGAAAGGTCTGGAGACAGGAAGGCGGGCAATTATTTCTGCCAACGTACTAGCCTCGCTATACAGAGGAGAAATGTTGCCAGTCTCCTTGGGACTATCTCGGATGGGACGTCTCTAGAGGACATTTTTTATTTATAGTTTAGTTTAATTTTTAATTTTATTATTTAGGTAGCTTTTAATTTACATTTAATTTATATTAATTAACTCCAAAAAAAAAGTATATTACTATATTAATATTTAATGTATTTGTGATATTTCTCGAGTTTGGTACGCTGGAGACATCGACGAGCTTGCCACTTGTCATGATTGGCCTATAGTAAAGTTGGCTAAATGTGAATCCGCTTATTTATAAGCCTGGTTTCTGACCACCCCGAAAGGGAAACGGTCGTTATGATACTATATAATTATTATCTTTAATAGTATATTTTAGAGTAGTATATTTTATATACAAAATTTGATAATAAAGTCTTTTTATTTGTGTCTATCGTCGTTTTCTTGATGCCCTTTGTTATTTTGGTTAAACCTGTACGTGAGCTAGGGTTTTGGCATAAAAACAGCGTCAGTTAGTGCAACACATTATGTGATGTACAGCTGACTGAAGCTGAGCCAAGACCGTTGCCACACCAAATAAACTTATAACAAAAATAATATTGTACTATAGTTATTATATTGATTGATGCGGCAATAAACGTTTTTATTCTATTCTGGAATAAGGTATTTATCTATGGGCCTCGTAGTTACCTTAAATAAGGAATTATTATTATTATTAAAGTCTTTGCTGTTAACTGAATTAACTTGTATTCTACCTTCAGTCGATTTATAGCCGCTAAAATAAATAAGACTTAACAAATACAATTTAATTTAACTAACTCATGTCATTACAATTATAATACTTCTTACAAAGTGCTGGCAGTGAATAATATCACAACTCTTCATTACCAAGAAGGGAATACGGATGAATTGGTTCAAGCAACATTTTAATGATTAGAATGATCGATTTTGTGTTGAAAGCTCTCAATTAGTCAGTGGGGTACAGTGTGTGCAATATCCGGCCTCAGTGATGGTTTGGTAGCCATATGTTTGTGAAAAGGGTATTAAAACACCGGCCCAGGTATATCAAGATACGATTATTATTGAAGGTGGTAAAGCATCTTAATAACAACATATTCCATATCCAAGAATGATGCTTTTAGCAAGACTCAACTCATAAAGCTCGATTGACACAAGCGCGGCTTGAAAATAATGTTTCTAACTTTATCAGAGCTCAAGACTGGCCGTTATCTGTCCCGATCTTCATCCACTTGATAATGAATTATTGTATCTTTCAGAGAGTATGGCATGTTATAAACGCCATTATAATGAATTACCTCAGGATATTAGACAAGCTTCTAGTCGTGCTATATTCAAGAATGGGGTGTAAATAATATCTTTAACTTAAATTTAATTTTTTACTTCTATTGTATTGCCACTCTCTTCAGTCACACTTTAACAACGAGCGACGACGCGACGTCTACTTTTGTCCTGCTTCCTTCATCATATGAGTAGTTTTATTTTATATGTATTATTGTATATATACATATATAACCTATTTACGTATTTGTATATGTAATAGTAAGTATTATTTTTATGTATTTGTTTTATAAATTGTTATTTTACATCTTATCTTTTATATTACTTAACATGAAAACTGTTCTAATGTCCTTAAGGTTTGGCTGTCAGGGAATGCCTAGCGGCATTAACTCCGCCTTTGTACATAAATAAATAAATAAAATAATTTGGGGTCTCTAAAACATTCCATATACTCGTATTTAACAAAATACTTTACAACTTAAATCAAAGCGCAAAACGGGCATATAGTCGGCTGTCACTGTAGTGATGTTCCAAAACCTTAACGAGTGGCGTTGTAGTCTCAAATCAATTGAATGACCATTATCGATGATTTCGCAAATAATATTCTAACAGTAGTGACGGATTTTCCTATAGAGAAAGTCCGTGTTTTAATCCATAACTGACCAAAAGGTTTAAAAGAGTGTAATGAAGCCAATAGAGATAATTTTAAATGAGATTCATATTTTAAATTAGCTATCATATTAATGTGTATATTAATGCACATTGCAATAATAAATTTTTAAAGTAATAGAAAAAATTAACGAAGTTTTCCTTGTAACAATATTTATGGTAATACACGAGTAGGTATGAGATGCTTTGTTGATCTTAGCCTAAGATTTGACTCTACATTGTCTGTATTGTGCGGCTGTCATTTGCCATAATACCTAAAGTACAATACTCTCTCGCCTTTGTGAAAAGCCGACATAGCGGTAGGAACTCACGTCACCATAAGTGTATTGCAGTATAATTGCAAACCAACCACAATGCACAACATTTAGATTTATGCAAAGAGATCAAATATAAGATAGAAAGGCCATGGGATGTTATTTTCATACAATTACATAATCTTTACGCCATTTGTTATTCTTCCTTTGTCGACGAAGTGTTTTACATTTCAAAGTGCAACTCGAACGCGAATACAATCAATGCCCTATCAAAAGCTAATTAATTCTGAGAGCTTTAATTCTCATACCGTTTGGCTTCTTGCCCCATCTTGTTATATATTTAATATTTTTTGATTTATGTCTATAAGCCAGTTTGTTGTAAATATTTTGCTTTTATACTAGTATTTCTAGCTATATTTTAAATTGCACCGTCGTAGGCTAATCAATTCTGAGACGATAGTCCTAGCTTTTATTCTTATACCGTTTGAGTTATTTCCTCATCTTGTTATATATTTATTGACTTTAGATTTATGTCTATCTCCAGTACGTTTATTAGAAGGTCGTGTTGAAACCTTACTTTTTAAGGTACCTTTTGGTAGCAGTTTGGCGGCAGTGATGGATAGAGGCGCGGTGGTGGCTCGGTTGTAAGAACGCGTTCCTTAAATCCTACAAAGGTCGGTTCAAACCCACCCGACATGTACCAATGAGAAATACACTTTTCTTACGTACATTTGTCATAGATTTACAACACCACCGTTCCCGTGCCACGGAGAGCACGTTAAGCCGTCGGCCCGGTGCCACTAATACCATCTTGTGGAATCGTTAATTAATTGTCATTCAAGATTCACATAATATTCTCGCCAAGCCGTCTGGCCAGCCTGGCGAGTGTAGGCCAAATTCTCCAGATATATGTTCTGGAAGGCCCATCTCTGAGACGCTGTGTTCTGTAATGATGATGGATAGAGTTTAAATAAATATAATAAAATAAAGTTATCTAAAAATACATAAAATTACTCATAATGTAACCCATATTTCAATATCAGTTCCTGCTTGGTCTAATAAAAGATCGTTTGTTTTTTTATAATCATATATTCTGCGAAGAGTGGAAGTTGCAACAATAGTTACAATGTATGCAACGATTCGAGATATGAGTTTGGATAGCATATTATAATATAGCGTGGTTAAGCCATTCATAGCCGATGACAAAGTAATTTTATGTTATGCTATCGACTATTGTTTTAAAAGAAAAAATATTGCTTCTAATGTAAAAATAATGAAACGAAACGATAATGTAAGGAAACCAAATATTTAAAAGGGGAATTATATTTTATGAACAACTATAGATAGTGGTGGAAAGTTTGCGCACGAGTTCAGTCGTGGTTAAAAGTTTATTTATTTTAATAATATAATAGTAATAGTCAGCTATTTTTATTTTATATTGATTTAATATTAATAGGTTTAAATAAGAAAAATGAAAAATTGACGAATCCAAGTGTACCAATAAGCTTCTAAAGATAATAAATAAACAATGAATCAATTAATAGCACGTGCATTGATTTAATTTCAATATGTTTTTATCTCAGCTCCATTTTTATTCTTTCATTTCTATGTAAAATCATGGTTTAAACAAAATCTAATAAGTTTTTATGGGATCAACTGACCCCAAATTCAGTCACTAACATTATGCCGGCCTATTAAGAGAACATAAATAGTAACTATATGCCAAAAAGTATGTTTCGCGTACTGTATTTTTTAAGGCAACTATAAACTGGATTCAGCGTAATTTCCGTTTAGTGCCCCAATTTTTGGGCCGTAGATATAATGTTGCATGCGATATATGTCTATTGAAACCACATTTACGTATGCCTTTTGACAGATAATTCAATGAGTGTCGAATGCTACATTTCCTATAGCATGAGAATCGTAGCCAAAGGCTATAGTTATATATTTATAGAGTAGAACATAGGCATATCTAACAAATATTGCATACCGCAGAAGCTAATTACCGAGGGCCATGTTTTGTGGTTGACAACCGCCGTTAGGTCAAAACCAAACCACTAAATGCTAATATCCCATTCAATTATATACATTGGCAATGCATCGATGTGTAACTGTGTTGAAGATAAACGTAATACTCAACTAACAGGTTAACTATAGTTATTACGTATTTCCAATACCGACTTGTTAATCACAGTTAAGCCTCAGAGCCGGTATCTGAATTCTTCCTTAGTGGCCAACGTCACTAAGATATAGAAATTTCTATGATAAATTATTATTAATACAGCCCCTAGAACTCCGTCCTAGACCTTCACTATTGGAGATGGGCCAGAACAAATATCTGGAGAATTTGGCCTATACTCGCCACGCTGTTGGCCAGACGGGTTAGTGAGAATCTGATGTCTATTTTTAATGGCAATTCTTTAACGATTCCACAAGTTTATATTAGTTGAACCGGGATCGACGGATTAACGTGCTCTCCCAGGCATAGGAACTATGGTGTTGTAAATCTACGTAAGAAAAGTGTATTTCGCACTGGTACATGCCAAAGGGGTTTGAACCGAACTTTGTAGGATTTAATGAACGCGTTCTTGCAACCGAGCCACCACCGCGCCTCTATGAGAAAGTGGTCACTTAATTGAACGAATTTTAATTAATGCTATTAAGGAATGATGTGGCCGTCCTTAGTAGCTGGTCATTTACACCCGTATTTTTAGACCTTTCCTCAATTATTATTTCTTCCAGAGGTACGCCTCGGCAGTTCGGCACGTCACTACGCTCGAGGAATAGAATTGTCAAACTGAAGGTACATCGCGACGTACCTTGAAAACTCTTTCTAGCTTATTTATTTTATTTTCGGCTAATATTTATTTATTATAAACTTTATTGCACAAAGTACAAAGGTGGACCTAATGCCGCTAGACATTCTATACTGGTCAAACCTTTGGGACAACTAAAGCAGTTACGACAAGATAAGGCAGTTGCTATCAAAACTAAGTAATAGAAAATATTAGACGTCAATATATAGTTATGAATAATTACTTAACAGTGGACACTAACAGTGGGTCTGGTCCATAAATTCAAGGTCGCTCAGCGAGCCATGGAGAGAGCTATGCTTGGTGTATCTCTGATGGATAGAATTCGAAACGTTGATATTCGTCAGAGAACGAAAGTTACTGACATAGCTTTTAAAATTAGCAAGCTGAAGTGGCAATGGGCCGGACACATCTGCCGCAGAACCGACGATCGATGGGGCAAACGGGTTCTAGAGTGGAGACCACGTACGGGAAGACACAGAGTGGGACGACCCCCCGCCAGATGGACAGATGACCTAAAGAAGGTCGCTGGTGGCGGTTGGATGAGGGTAGCGAAAGATCGCGTTAAGTGGCGAGCCTTAGGGGAGGCCTACATCCAGCAGTGGAGAGATACAGGCTGATGATGATGATGACTTATTTACATACTAATACATATATATACATACATACCTTATATGAATATACAAAATATAATATACCTACTATATAAAGACTATAATAAGATAAATAGTTACAGCAGAGAGTGTATTAAGCTTATGGTGAATTTAAATAGTGACCATAGACCAGTTTCTTATATAGTGTTCTATTAGAAGGTGTTCTATTGACGAATGTCCATCGGTAACTTATATTATTTAAACTTATATTTCCTATTAAAAAAATGTTAACAGTTTGTAAAATTATATTTACAAAATTACAATTACAATCTACTTAAATAAAATTAATAAAATTTAATAACTTAAATCCAAGCCTAATAAAAAATACTATTATAAAAAAAAATCCTCAAGAGTCGTCCCACTAGAGATAGTCCCAAGAAGACTGGCCTCATTGAGTTAAAGAACACATATTTACCAATTTTATACAAAACAAATTGTCAACATCGTTAAAATTTGATTTCGTTCCAAAATTATAAATAATTGTTGTGACAGATGAATATTCATAATATGAAAGAGACAGAGTCATGGATCTTAAAACTGGTGAAGCGTGTAGTAATTCTGACGAAATGAATATTAAGAATACGGGAATCGCAATCTTCAAACAAATAATTTTGCCGAAAATATTAAATGTATGCCTTTCGAGCTTTGGATAGTTTACAACTAAAAATATCGATTTCAAAGATTCCTTGGTAGTATGACAGCTGGAAGGATTAGTTGAGTGGAGGAACCGTTGATGAAACGTCTTAGAGTACAAGTGTTTGTTCAACATTAAAACAGCCATACATTTTGCGTTTCAAAAATATAAATATTCTTTCTAACTGATAAATATTTACCCTAGAAATAAGACAGACATAAAGGCTATTAAGTGTTAAAGCTAGTAGTCATTTATTTTTATTTAAAAATAATTTTACAAAGTACAAAAGCGGGCCAAATGCTTGACTATTTTAAATAAAGAAACTTCAGTAGCCAAATTTTGTTTATTTAAGCGTAAACGCTATGCTAGGAGAAATCTCTGAGGGATAAGGTCCGAAACATGGAGTGGAAACTTTGAACAAGCAATTGATAAATTTCGGTTGTTACAGAACGTGGCGCCGCCTAGTAGACGGTAGGGGTAGTACTAAATTTAATGTTCATTCATTCATTCGATCAATTCGTTTAATTCGTATGACATTTAGGCCTTTGTTGTCAACAAGCAAACTATACATCCTTAGTAAAAGATGAAATTTAAATATATTGTGTAACTTTAAGTACATGATAATGTATCGTATGGTAAACTAGTAACAAAAAACACAATTTTTTATAAGTTTCACGCGCACTTAATTAATTGCGTACTCAAAATTCGAATTTCGGATATAATGCTATTCCTATATGGAAGATCATACAGTATTTAGTTGGGTCCGATAGGGAATGGCAATTTCATGAAGAAGAAAAAGATTAGTTATGATTATTTTCATTGTTGCTTGACTGAAGTTCTAAGTATAAAGTTTCAATTTTATTATATCATTAAAAGTTCTGTAAGTTTATAAAATTTTCTATTTTATTGTAAGTTGATCTGATTTATTGACCAATGACACGGAAGTAATTGATCTTATGTTGGTACTTCTTTAAGTTACGGGATGATGCTTCACATAATCACGCAAATTCTGAAATAGATTTTGCGTATTACATGATACCAGTAAAGCATGTTTTAGTAACAGTATATATAATATGGCTGTTACATTATTTAATAAGCTATCCGATGACCTTAAAGACATCAAAACAACGACATTTAAAATACAATTGTATGAGCTTTGGGCTAAAAATACTTATTAAACTTGATGAGTTATTTTATTAAATTAACTTTTTAATTTTTTATTATTATTTCATATTGTTATTGACATTTAATGTTGTAGCCTGAAGCGAATATTTAGGTATATTTAATTTTATTTTTGTTTGTTTAAAATTATGTAATTATAATTATTATTTTTAAATAATCGGCCCCGTTGCTGAAGCCCGATACGTTGGTCTGACCAGATCCGAACCATACTTAACACCCCAGGCCACAGTGCGCTGCATGCCGCCGTGTGCAGACCCGGATGGCGCAGCATCGTCTGAGACAAAGTGATCCGTGGAGGAGGAGGAAAACGACGCAAGGAGGAGGAGATATGGAAGATATACCTATAATAGGTATGTATGTAACTTTAAGAATCCTACATCTTTTTTTTGCCTGAGTTGTCACTCTTTTCCCAATTAGTTACTATACTCTTTGGTCTAAAATATAGGCATCCGTCAGAGAACAAAAGTTACCGACATACCTTTTAAAATTACCAAGCTGAAGTGGTAAAGGGCCGGACATATCTGTCGCAGAACTGATGGATAATGGAGTATACGTGTTTATGAGTAGATACTACGTACTGGAAGACGCAGATCTCTGGTGGGGGATGGATGAGGGCGGCAGGAGACCGTGTGAGATGGAGAGCCTTGGGGGAGGCCAATATCCAGCAGTGGAGAGACACAGGATGATACTGCAAAAAGGAATCCTTAAACGAATTGACAATGACATTCGTTATTACAGTTGATTTACCTACAATATTGAATTTTGATCGATTTTGATTGGCTAAGCTCGCGCATTAAGGAATCTTCTAATTTGATAATTAAACGAGTTTGGTTAAAGAAATAAAATATAGATTTTAAAAAAAAAAGTTTTGAAATATTTAACGATAAATATGTCAACTTTTTGTATAAGATAATGTATTTCAGCAAAATAACTTAAGTATTCTTCCGAGACTTAAAATATGTAATTACTAATATACATTTCCAATAGCGATTTGTAAATCACAGTTAAGTAATTCTTATATCATAAGACAACCCTGAGTTTTCCGAAGCAGTTCAACAAACTGAGCGTGCGTCGATCGTTGAACCAAGCAATACTTACGACTCCTAGTCTCGGACCTCTCACTTTTACACCAACAGATGCAACTATCCATCCCTTTCACGGAAATGCTCACATTTTGTGTTTCCACTGCCTATACCAAGTCTTGTGAACAAGAACAATGAACACAATTACAAGTACCTATCTAATATTTCTAAGAACAGTCAACACTACATTTTATTCTTGTATCAAAAGTTAACAGGTGCTATTTCATTGGTTACTTACATGTTATTTTAGCTCTGCTTTGCATGAAAATATATAACTTACATTTACTGCAATCTACACACGAATTAGTATTTGCATAAAAAGCGCTGCGGAATAGAAATAATTCGGAAAAGCTATTGCTAAAATCATTAGCAAACTTAACTCTAGTTCGAGAAAGTTAGATTAAATTAACTAGAAAAAAATTGCTTATAGATTGGCTAAAATACAGATATATTAAATAATATATTAAATTTATGGCCTATAAGCAAACGGTACGCGAATCAAAGCTCGGCCCATCGTCACATACTTTAAATATTTTTTTGCATTAAATAAAGTGCATTGGCAGTTATGGTTCTGTTTGATATGCGCTTTAAAATTTGATAATGTTGTTGTTTAAGGGTCAATATGCCGAAAGTTTAAAAGTTCTTCTTCGATACGAGAACCTTGTCTCAGTTTGTGTTCATTAGAATGTAAAGTAGAAGTACGCGGATTAACCGGGTTTAATTCTTGGTCAGGACACAATAATTTATTAAATTTATTTGTGATATCTCTCGAGTTTGGAACATCGTTGAGCTTGCAATGATGGACCTATAGTAAAAATCTTTAAAAAGCGTGGTTTAAGACCACCCCCGAAGGGATACGGTCGTGATGATAGTACAGTCTTAAAATACTTTAATAAAGTAGGTTAGTACGTCAAGATTATCTGATGACATACAATATTATAAACCCCTTTAGGGGTTAAAATGGGGTTTAATGTTATATAAACGGATGACATTGATACATACCCTCTGAGAACATGTATTTTTATACATACGGGTCGTCATCAGTATTTAATTTTTTTTTTGAATAAAGTGAATACTTTATATAAGAGTTTTTTTAATTTAAAAAAAATCGTTCGGTATACCGTCCTTACGTTTCGGATGACGTACGCGTCCTCGCCAACCCGTCTGGCCAGCGTGGCGAGCGTAGGCCATATTCTCGAGATATATTTTCTGGAAGGCCCATCTCAAACAATGGAGGTCTAGGAAGCTATATTCTAGGGGTTGTAATGAAGTACGCGTAATTTAATGCTACCGCCTTTCCATTCGGTTTCTAAACATTTTTTTTTACATTTTGACACCCCCCTTTTTCTCCGAATCCGTCCATTTGGGGTTATTAAGGTTTCTAAATTGCCTTAGGTACTCAAAGAGTCATCCAGTTGCATTTTCCAGCTGAAATTACGATCCATTGCTTTAACTAATATGGCGTAAAAATAATCATTTTGTACTATCTTATATTTGATCTCTTTGCTGAAATACAATACAATTTTGTAAGTAAAGTAAAGTAAAGTAAAAATCGTTTATTGAAGCAAAAGTAAATTGAATTACAAAATTTAGTACAGGAAAGAAATAATCAAAACAAGTAAGCAAGAAAGAGATACAGAACTCTGCTCCCCAAACCATTATGTTATATATTAATGTTAAATATTTTATATATTAATTACCTGTATTTTAATTATTATTTACACTGGGTTAAAAAGCACCGCGCGGTAGTGTATAGGCTCTCCCTAATATCCTACAAAGGTAGGTTAAAATCTCCAGTACCAATGAGAAATACACTTTTCTTACGCACATTTGTCATAGATTTACAACACCACCGTTCCCGTGCCTCGGAAATTACGTTAAGCCTGGGTTCCGGTTCCAATAATACCAACTTGTGGAATGGTAAATAGTTTGTCATTAAAGATTAACATTAGTTCCTCGCCAACCCGTCTGGCCAGCGAGGCGAGTGTAGGCCAAATTTTCCAAATATATGTTCTAGAGGCTGTTATGAATGAAAAAAAAAATTAATAATAACTTATACCTATAGGAAAAAATTGTCGAACTCACACATGCATTTATTTTTACTAATGTAGGTAATCTACGGTGATTTACGAATAAACCTCTAAATAACAACGTGCAAATATAAATTCCGAACTAATGTAATACGGGCTGGCTAGAGACAGACCTCCGCGTAGAATTGTACTGAATGCAAATTACTTTCATTAGATACCTAGGCTACATAGAACAGGTTTTAGCGATAATATAGACACGCTTCACATCCCAGAATCGGAATGCTTTGAACGACTACGTGTACTGCGGATATAGTGATAAACACATAATAATACTCATAACGTCATTATCATCATCATAGCCCTTAGAACTCCTAGACCTCCACTGTTGGAGATGGAAATTACATATATTTTTATTTGGCTTACACGCTGGCTCTTCTCCCGATGGATGATGAATGAGATGATAGGTAAGGCAAAGGGTCTAGCCTGAGGTAATATATCTTTCTTATTCATGAGTTAATGAGGTCATCATCAAATTCCAGATGCTGCAGAATTTGATGCTTTTCTTGGAGTCACTCGCGGCACCATAGCTCAAACACGTCGGGTAAAATATGGGATTTGACAGCGCGGGAAAACCGCAAAAAATGAACTGCAACTTGTGCCCCATATTTAAAGTCCAATTTATCGTTTGCAATAATTATTCACATTGTAGCACATTATTAAACCAAGCAACACCACTTTTGACCAATAATATCCACAGTGAATTAATTTACAAAACAAAAACTTGCACTTGACATGTCCACGCAAAAAGGCGAGAAGGACTCATAAGCTAGTTTTAAGTTGGGCCTAGACGAGTCATTCCGCAAAATAACGTCCATTTTTTATCGACACACACGGTCGCTCCCTGCCACGCCGTCACTCCATTTCCCGTTATTCTACGCCACGACCTGCTGCATAGTGTGGCTATCGCTATAGAATCCAAATGTTTGGAAACGGAATTTCTTCTTATGACAGCTGCCGCTTGCATTATAATTAAAAAAAAACATTCGAGGCGTAAATAGACTAAAAGCTGGCTTTTAAAGAGAGAATAACTTGAAAATACAAATCTATTGCCTGAACTATCATGTGAGCCAGCTGAATGGCGAAATTATCTTCGTATTTTTTACAATTACTATGCCTATTTACTACAATTATGAGGCAAAATAAATAGTTGTATGACTTCTACTACAAATTCTTTAGCAGACAACATTATGAATATATAGGTACGTTCTCGACGTACGAAACGCGAAATGGCATGCTGGATAGGCCACAGACGAGCGGTATCGGCGTGGAGTAATCACACGCCGCGTGTTTGGAATCCGCGATTTCACACACACAGTGAGTTAAACGTCGCCGCGTCGGTCATTGGAGTGATGGAGTGTTGGATATTGGCGCGGTTGAAAAATCTAAATAAACACAGTGCGTTTTTTATTGATTTTGGAGTTTTGGCATGTAGTTGAATGCTCGTCTAGGCCCAGCTTTATAATAAAACAAGGTTATTTATATTTTCGATATAAATCGAGAAAACCTTTTATTTTAAAAGCTTTACTTTATGTCTCTTGTCACGAGCGCTGTAAAGTAGGTACAGACTCAAGAATTGAAAATAGATTTTTACTTTAGAAATCAATTTTCCAGCATTATCTATATATTTTATATAGAATTATTATATATTATATTATTACAATAAACATGCACATCTCAAGCTCACACGTGCAGCAACGAATCTGTGATACTTACAAAACAAATGCGATTATCTTTCGGAAGTATAGATCGATGCGATTTGTTTCGTAAACACAAGCAAATACGCGCGTTGTTATACAAATTACAGCATAAAATCTCTTTCGCGGGCGCCTCTAAGGCGCACCTTATCTTTCTGGGGTTAATCAACCCTGAGTTTTTTATTTTCATAATACATTGCGTGTAATCGTTAAACTAAACACAAACTTGTTACAAAATAACACGCAATGCACAATGTACGAAACCCGGGTTTATTGTTAATTTTTGCTAGCAAAGTAAATGTAATAAATTCCGTACGTCCGAGTGCAAGAGAAGAAAAATGCAATCACATTAGAAATTCCTTTAGGGCTAGTTCCCACCATGTCGTGTCGTAATAGATTATCGTGTCGTTTGAAACGACTTATATTCAATTATTAATATTTAACGGTGCAGCTTTAGCACGATACGATTAGGTTAGATTATCTGCGACTGCCTTTGTGTCCGTAGATTTATACGTAGTGTTGGTTTAAATTTTGATCTTAAATTAAAAATATTTTATTTCTTTATGATTTTTCTCGAGTCTAATAGGCTAGAGACATCGACGAGCTTTTTACTTATCAAAATGAGACATAAAGAGCGTGGTTACTTCGACACTGCTTTAACCTACAGTTTTGTTCCTTGCCCTATAAGACTTTTAAAGCAAGACAATTTACCGCCTGCGAGACGCAAAGAAGCGTTATGTGTTTATCAGTCTATGTATGTATGTATGTTTGTTCCTTTGTGGCACACTGAAGACCAAATCATTGGCCGATTTTGATGATTCTTGCGTCAATCGATTCGTCTTTATCACGCGAGTGTAACTGAAGGTATGACATTAATCAAATTTCGAATAGTTAGGTACTTAAGAATCATGTTGAGGTTTCATTTATATTTTTTCATTTCGAGTGACCATTTAGATTAAATTTAAAACGATTTACAGTTGGATAGCAACCATTCTTAATTAAATCTTCAATGTAGGTCCTACCTACACCTATAATAAATTTACTATCTTATAACAGACAGCAATAGGTAACTTTAAATAACAATATAAGAATATTTTTTTTTTAAATACAATAAACTGACTGCGTAATAAATTAACTTTAATACTAATAAAAAATCAATACAAACATATAATACTTTGTAATTCGAAACACAGTAGCTTTAGCAGTCGGGACCCATTAAAAATCTAGACTAACTCCAATGTTCCAAACAATGACTGTTAAAATCGCTATGTTGCGCATTAAAATGTATTATTTGTTTTATAGTTTATTGATTAATTAATTATTTCTCATCAATTTTTAATCTAAGTTATTTTTTTTACGCAGTCGGTTTTTTATTTTATAAATTTTACCATAGTCATATTGTTTTTGAACCTGTATTTGTAAACTTAGACTTAGACAAATTCCAATGGGCTACACATTGCAGTAAAAATAAAGATTGATGATACTTTAACGATTATTTGTAATCCACGACTATAACCATTATGGTATATTTTAGTTTTAAAAGTATATACAGGGTATATAAGGTACTATGGGCCTTTTGTATATTAATTTTGATGCCTGAAAATAAAGATTATTATTATAAGGTTAGGTGTCAAAAAGGTAAATTAACACGACTGTCATCCAAAAATAAATAACGTTTAACAACACGGAAAGTAGTAGTCATGAACTAGAAAAGCTGGACACGACAGTCGTTTCGACGATACAGTGGCGAAAGATAAAGTGAACGACGCTTCAACGACACGATAGTATGTTACAACTTAGTGGGAACGCGCCTTTATTGTTAATTGTTCACACTACGTTGGCTTAATGTTTGCGCTTTTGTAAAGAAAAAGCTGAGGCGAGGGTTTGTTTGTACGAAGTGTTAGCTTGCACTAATAACTTATTTGGAATAACAAAAAGTGATTATTTTTTAGTTTTATTTATTTTCACCCGACTGCGCTACTCAAAAATATGTTTGTATGTACAAGTATGTATGTATATTTGTTCCTTTGTGCTACACTGGAGACCAAACACGTTTTCCGATGTTTATGATTCTTACGTCAATTGTTTCGTCATAATGACGAGTGTCACTGAATATATGACATTAATACAATTTTAGTAAAGCTACAACCAATTGCCATATTGTAGAAAATACAAAAATCAAAATTGACCAACTATATTCATTGGCAACCATTATCATAAAACAATTAAATGTGGACCTACATAATACCTACTTACATCTATCTACCTATACTAAAGATGGAATATAAATTATATAAAAAATTAAATTGTTTTTCGTGACCCTTTCGAGGTGACGAAAGACGAAACACGATTTCAAAGAAACAGATTTACATTTAACCAACTTTGCTATAGGCCCATCATAATTCATTAATTATAATCGTATAATAGGTGGTGTGGATTAATCCATAAATATTTAATTAAAATGAGTAATCCATAAATTACCTACCAATACAAATTTCACCTAAAATAAATATAAATTAAATACCTACTCGACAAATTAAAAATATTATAGAATTATTAAATGATCAAATTTTATAAGTACCTAGCTATACCTAGGGTCAATAGTATTCCATAGTATCCACAATTGATTGGTTGCAGTTCGAGTTCGTTATAAATAAGTTTTTAATAATTAGTGTAGGTAATTAGGTATAATAATGTAGTTTTGGTTTAATCCAGACAATTCCAATTATTACATTTTCGCGCGAATGCCGCGCCGCCGGCCATCACTAACGAGGTAGGTATTATACGCTCTGTAGTTTGACATTGTCTATTTATTAATACAGGCTTATCTCTCTTATTTTACCATCTTGTAACAGACAGAGAAGTTAAAGTTTAATATAAAAGTGAGAATTGAAAAAAAAAAAACCGACTTTGACTGTTAAAATAGCTATATAATATTTATTTTTTTTCAATAGTGTAGTTAAACGGTTATTAAACTTTTTGGTCACGGAACCCTTAGGTTTTTTTTTATTTTTATTTATTTCTTTTCAGTTTTTTTTATTTATTTACGCAGTCAGGTTTTTTAAAATTTACTTTTTTAGGCGTAAGTATACCGGACGGGTACTGTTAGCATACGGTTCTAATAATGATACCATAATCATCATTTTTTTCTATTTCATTTATTATCTGACATCTGAATGTAATTTCTGAAAATTATAATTATTAAGTATTTAAAAATGTTAACTGCCTCTTTACAGCCACAATCTTATTTAAGTACTTTCCAACTTAGTTAGTTTTACTTGTTTATAGCAGTAATGTAATGCCTAACATACATAAATATGGATTATTGCCTGTATACGGTCCAACCATTATTACCACTTTGTTTAGTATATGTGTTTTAATAATTGTAGGTATTTTTTTTATTAGTTCTGACTGTATCCAAGTTATTTCAAGCGAATCAAAGGAAATTAACTATTTGATTTGATAACAATAATCTGTTAGAGCAAACTTTAGTGATCACTTTTCCAAATCAAATCCACTTTATAACAAAATACGCCAACAAATGCATTTGTTGCCTAAAGAAATATGTTTATTTTCTTAAAACAGCTTTGGACATTATAATATCCATGTCAACCCTATTATAAGATCCCGTCAGCTTACAGCCCACGGCACCGCGCGTCCACTCCGACAAATCTGCAGAACGAAATATGTATGAGGCGTATACTTTATTTTTTATTTTATTTTGAATAAATAATGACATTCTGTATAATTACACGAGCTGATAGTGTTGCTTATATATAATAGATACAATTTTGGGAAGTGCCAGTAATGCCAATCGTCAAACTTAACTTTTACTTACTTATTTTTAGATATTTAGACCTTTTTGTTTAGATTTATAATTTTCGGTTAGACACTATATTAGTTTATTTTAAATATGATACCGTTTTATATATTTATTTAATATTTTTGTTTAAACATTATATTATTATACAATAAGACACTACATATTAAAGTTTTTTTTTAATATAATACAGTTTTATTTATTATTTTCGTTTGGACACTATATTAGTTTTTTTAAATTATGATACAGTTTTATTATTTTTTTAAATCACCATACACCGAATTATTGCTGAATTTTCTGTATTTCTCGTATTTTAAACAAAAGCTATATAAGCCCACTTAAAAAAACACCCTGTATAGCCTTAAACTTATTCGTTTATAACCGACCTTTGAAAGTCGCTCTTCTACGGTACTATTTAGCAGGTACATCAGTTGTGCATCACAAAATGAAATATTTAAATTAATAAAATTTTAATTTGACCTCGCATTTCTCTAAACTGTAATTTTCGTAGATAACTAATAATGTTTTAGTTATCTACGAAAATTACAGTTTAGAGAAATGCGAGAGAGTTTGAGGACAACAGTATGTCGGATTTTAATATAGTCGAGAGAGTGTTGTGTCGTAGACAAAGCTTTGAAGTCCGTTTTAGTAACACTTTCAACACGTCAGGCTATATCCGTAGACAGTGCCTGTAAAGCAATTTTAAATTCTAGTCTGTTTTTAGAAAAATAAATTTCCTAGCTTTATCGGAGTGGAAGTAAATTCAAAGGTTATTGGACGTCACATCTGAAAGGAGATCGGACACAGACGATCCATATGGCGGATATTGATCATTATATTGTTTGTCGGAAAGCTGATTGAAGACACATATCTTTTTATTAACCCTATGGTTAAAATACCCTCCTACTGCTGCGACACATCACTTTGGTGCAGTGGCTGGGACACTAACTATAATCCAATTGTTAGTAGGTTTAACATTGAGATTAAAGAAATGATCAAGGGATTATATAGTAAGGTACTGTACTTACTGGTAAATGTTGAATGGTGCAACAATCATATTCCTTAGATTACGTCGTCACAGCCGGTTATTGGACGTCACATCTAAAAGGAGATCGGACACAGACGATCCATATGGCGGATATTGATCATTATATTGTTTGTCGGAAAGCTGATTAAAGACACATTTCTTTTTATTAATGTTAAAAAAAATACCTATGGTTAAAATACCCTCCGACCGCTGCGACACATCATTTTGGTGCAGTGGCTGGGATACTAACTAAAATCCAATCGTTAGTAGGTTTAACGTTGATATCAACACAGATGATCAAAGCATCATATGTTGTTATATGTTGAATGGTGCAACAATCTTATTCCTTAGATTACGTCGTCACAGCCTCTAGAACACAGAGTCATATAGACCTGACTGTTGGAGATGTTTCTTTCAGAGTACATTTCTGGAGAATTTGACCTAAACTCGCTACGCTGGCTAGACGGGTTGGCGAGAGTTTAATGTCAATTAGTGCAACCGGGACCGACCGTAACGTGCTCCGGGGCATGGGAAGAGTGGATTGTAAATCTAACACAAATGGACGTAAAAAGTATTTCTCATTGGTACATGCCGGTGTTTGAACCGCGTACATTTTTGTATTGTACCAATTTGTATCGACGAGCTTGCCACTTGTCATAATTGGCCTATAGTAAAGTGTAGTAAATGGTTTATTCTTATTTATTATCTCAACGGTTGTAAGTATATATAATTATTGTTTATGTATTATTATTTAGTATATTATATATATTTATATGTAGTTATAAAATATACTCTTAATTTATATTTTAATATGTGTACACCTACTCTTTAGTTAAGTGTTTAAAGTTGTCCCAATGGTTAGCTATGATAGAATGTCTCGCGGCATTAAAGCACGCCTTTGTCTTTATACATTGAGGTGTTAAATAAATAAATATACAGCTAAATATCGTATCTATTATTACTATTATAAGTTACGCTAGCGGTCCCTGTCTCTGGTATCAATATCTTGCCGCGGTACCGCCTTAACGTATGATACTTTCAGATTCGATATTTTACGCCGCAGCAGTTAATTTATACCTAAAGAATAATTTTGTAGTATATTTTATATTCGACATGATTCAGTACTAGCGGTAACTATCCGCTAGTTGAGGATTTACACAACTTATTTCAGTTCCAAACCGCACGGAATACTAGAACAAAGAATAAAACTTGGATGCATAATACATGTACGTATAAATGTTTTAAAAGGCTACTCGTGAAATACAACGACATACGGACTAGGATATTGAGCAGCAAAAGTATGTTATGGCTGAGTGTACTTTTGAGAAATATAGTTCTTTTATTAACTTACTAAAATCAAATTACGGATATTTTAGAGATAACGGAACGGGTTTAAGACTCAGCTTTACGCAGTAGAAGTTAGTGCGAGAGGAGTTCCAGCAAAATATTTGCACCACTCACTGACAGAATTGGGCCTAAGCAGGTCTGCCGTTAATACATTTATGGAACGAGCTTCCAGGATAGGGAGAGAAGTAGAATGGTGGATGGTAAGAGTATTATCGCGCAATAAAAAAAAAGGAGGCCTCCTTTTCTTAAACCAGCCTGTTGTCGGTCTTCTTCTCATCTCCTACCCACACACGATGGACCCGGCACACGCACGGTGAATCCATGGAATGCTTAGAAATTTGTCTTCAAAAGATAAAACAAATTTAAAATGCGTGATTTTACAGTCCAGTAAAGGCCTTGTCTGATCCCCAGTTCTTCCAGTATGGATACAGATATCTAATCTTGGACTTAAGTCGGACGAGTTCCTATACTATAAAACATCAAATGACAGTTTTTTTATATGGCTAAAATATATTTATTTATTTTAATTATTTCATGCACTTAAAGCCAGCAGACATTATTTACCAGCTAACCTTGGGGATCGAGTAAGGTGATAGGCAGGATGAAAACAATAAGAAATTTTAATGATACAGTTAATAAGTTACTTAACTAATTTTAATATACTACACATTATACCTTAACACATAAACATACATAAACCATACATACAATTATACATACAAGTACATCATATACATTATAACTTACATAAATACAATAATATAATCCGATTAATTAAAATTAGAAAATTAAAAAAATAGACTGCCTACGTGGTCTAGCGGTTAAGTCCGTGGATTTAGACTCGGAGGTACCGGGTTCGATTCCTGGTCGGGAAACAAAAAAATATTTATTTATGTAAATGTATTTATTTACATAATATTTAATTTATTTGTGATATTTCTCGAGTTTGGTACGCTGGAGACATCGACGAGCTGGCCACTTGTCATGATTGGCTTATAGTAAAGTTGGCTAAATGTGAATCCGCTTATTTATAAGCGTGGTTTCTGACCACACCGAAAGGGAAACGGTCGTGATGATATTTACTTTTTAATTATTATTGCTCATTAGTTTTCTGTACTTGTAGTATATTAATTTTAGTTGCTGGATTTTATTAATTGTCACTACGTAAAAGTTTTGTAGTATTGAACAATTAAATAGACGAACCATTCGCTGTTCTTTTTTAAACTTCGAACAGCTTTAATTAAAATATCTCTTTGTATCCATTAGAGAAAGTCTCTTGTAAGTTGAAATCAATGAAGCGTGCTTATACTTTGCAGCGACTTTGTTTTAACTTCCCCATAAAACTTAAAATGAAAACTTGATGAATTTAAATAAGTAGACAGGAAACAAGATTACACGACAAGTAGGCAAGTTTTGTACACTAAATGATTGATTTTACATACATACATACATACATATCTTCACGCCAGATCCCTTGCGGGGTAGGCAGAGACAATTGAGCGCCATTTGACACGATCACGACATACTTCTTTCGCTTCGTCGACATTCATTAACCTCTTCATACATGCCCTTTGGTTACGAAGACTTTTTAATGCACCTTCAGTCAGTTTTATTTATTTGATCGTGATTGTGAGTCTCGGTCTGCCAGGGCCTCTTTTACCTACAACTTTCGCATTATATATCTGGTTCGTCAATCTTTCATCGCTCATCCTTTCAACATGCCCGAACCATCGTAGCATGCCTTTCCTTATTTTTGTCCCTATGCTTTCCTTCATACCAACCCTTTTCCGTATTTCGACGTTACGTATGCGGTCCGCCAAAGTGACGCCACATATCCGCCGCAACGACCGCATTTCTACTGCATTAACCCTACTCTCATGCGTATTCTGACGTATCCACGTCTCGCTTCCATACATCAGTGTTGGTACCAACATGGCATTGTGTATGGCGAGCCGAGATTTTACGTAAGCATATTATACTTTTCTTGTGTATGTCTTATCGCTGTAAGCGCTTTTTTTCGCTTTGTATGTCGTTCAAATGTGTATCACTAACTTTTTATAACGGTAGATGGCGCATGATAGATGGTACCTAATATAACTGTCAGTTGCATAGAAAGCTTGTATTTTTATTAGGAAATTATTTATTTTTTGGATATTATGCCGAAGTGAGCAAAGCTCTTAAGTGGACAAATCGAGATTTCTAAGCGAAATCAAAGATATGGTGATCTCAAAATTGCCGTTCTATTAATAAAACCTTTTTTCTGTTTAAAGACGGTGTGCGCTTTCTTAATTCTTTTTTAAGTTACCTACGTTACTTTAAAATACATTATTCTGTTATAAAAATGAAAACTACAAAAGCATTTCAAAAATGATGCTATATAGGTGCAAAATAAGGTACCATTGCCGCTAGCGACATCTACAAAAAGCTTTGCCATCAGGCAAAGCAAAGTGTATCAACACCCCATTGGCGTTGCTCTATGGTTTTCATTAGACTTTAAGCAAAATTCGGCAAAAAAGTGAGCTTTGCCTTGCTTTGTTTTCAAGTCGAACTAAGCATTTTTATTATTCTACTACTGAGGTACTATTTTTGACCACGCAATTTTAGTGTTTTTAATCTTCCTAACTTAAATCACATTGTATAAAACTCTCAAATTGCTGCAGCTTCGCTGAGACTTGGCCAACCCTGAGCGAGTTCTACAAGGTATACTTCGGTGAATTTTTCACTTTCCAACCTTATCCATTATTCTCTATTCAGCAACCGAACCCCATGCACAGGCCAAAATATGCACTCACATACCTCACCCACTATCTCTACGCGTACATAAATTTGGAGACTCTTACATCTGTCGCACGATGAAGATGTAGAATGCTCTCCCAGTCAGTGTGTTTCCGTTATTTCTAAAACCAAGCGCAGTATGGAAAATCATGTTTTTTTGACATTCTCATCAATTTTATTATCTCCAAGAAAAACAATTCGTTATTTAAGAATATTTAGTAAATTAAAATATACCTACCTATAGCTAAAATAGATTAAATGCGTTGATTTAATTTAAAATTCAGATAATATTGTTTTCATTAAACGCAACAAGAAGAAACAAATAAATGCTCATACGAGTGAAAAGCTAATATTGGTTTATGCAATCTGCTTTGAATCAAGAAGTTTTATTTTTACCGCGTGCTGTGGCGACTCTTGATGGAGGCATATATGCAGCAGTATAATGATGAGAGAGAGTTAGGCAAAAACGAAGCACGCCCTAAAGATCTCGTCCTTGGTAGCTGAACAAAATCAATAATGTAGACAGTTAGATCTAGTTCCGAAGGTAAAGTTTGTTAGGTTTCTTTTTAATGAAGCCCAGTCTTGCTTAAAACTTTCCAATGATTTTCTTTACAATAATGAACAGCATTTTAAATTTATTTATTTTAAATTAAAATAAAAGAGATGGTGGTGCAGTTGTAAAAACGTGCCCGGAGTTTAAACCCCAGCACATACTCGTATCAATAAGAAACAGATTTTTCATATACACATTTGTTATAGATTTAGGGCCGGTAACAGAATAGGTAATTGTACTAAAACCTTAAATTAGGTACATATGCAAGTTTATTTCCTATTAGACATTTTTTGACAAGTAACCTTTGGGATGGGGAGAGAGGCAGGGTGCAACAATTTAATAGTCTAATTTCTAAGTGGCATTTCTTTACTTAAATAGCGCGTTCCTCTACTTTTTTTATTTAAGTGGTGTTAAGCCACTAAGGAAGGATCGAGTTACCAGCCCTTACAGCAGAACCGTTCCAGTCTCATCGCGGTCCGGTTGGACTAAATTAAGGAATTTGTTAAAGTAAATTCTCACGAAACGCCTGCAAGAGAAGACTGAAGGTCTTTTATGGGAGGCTCAGGGAGGCTTTAGACCTGGAAGAGGATGCACTGACCAAGTCTTCTCGCTCCGCAATATCACAGAGAAGTTTTTGGCTTTAAACCAGAAAGTTTTCTGTGCTTTTGTGGATTTGGAGAAGGCTTTTGATAGAGTTGTAAGAAAGAAGCTTTGGGACATATTGCCGGAGTATGGAGTGGATGACAAACTGCTGCAAGCTATACAGTCTCTGTATAAGGGCTGTAAAGCTTGTGTGCGGGTGGAGGAAGTTATGTCGCCTTGCTTTGAATCCCAAATGGGCGTCAAACAGGGCTGTGTGCTTTCGGCCAGATTATTCACTCTATATCTCGACAAATGTCTAAAAAGAGTGAGAGAGAGTAACTGTGGGGTGAATATGAGTGATCTAGTGGTAAACTGCCTGCTTTATGCAGATGATGCCGTTCTTATGGCATCGTCCGAACAACAACTGCAATCACTAGTCACAGAAATGAAAGAAGGATGTGCAGAAAAAGGACTCCGTTTGAATGCGGGAAAAACTAAGGTACTAGTGTTTGAAAAAAGAAGGATGACAAACTTGACGATAAAGATTGATGATGAAATTCTAGAACAAGTAAATGAAATTATATATCTGGGCAGTGTTTTCACTGCGGATGGTAAGTATGATAGGGATGTTGAAAGAAGAGTGAACGCGGGAAATAGTGTTAACGGTGCCCTGGGGTCACTGATCGGCAGTCGAAATGTCAGTGACAAAGCTCGGCTCGCTATACACAATGCAATGTTAGTACCAACACTGATGTATGGAAGCGAGACGTGGATATGTCAGAATACGCATCAGAGTAGGGTTAATGCAGTAGAAATGAGGTCGTTGCGTCGCATATGCGGCGTCACTTTGGCGGACCGCATACGTAACGTCGAAATACGGAAAATGGTGGGTATAAAAGAAAGCATAGGGACAAAATAAGGAAAGGCATGCTACGATGGTTCGGGCATGTTGAAAGGATGAGCGATGAAAGATTGACGAACCAGATATATAATGCGAAAGTTGTAGGTGAAAGAGGCCCTGGCAGACCGAGACTCACATATCACGATCAAATAAATAAAACACTGGCTGAAGGTACATTAAAAAGCTTTCGTAACAAAAGGGCATGTATGAAGAGGATGATGAATGTCGACGAAGCGAAAGAGGTATGTCGTGATCGTGTCAAGTGGCGCTCAATTGTCTCTGCCTACCCCGCAAGGGATCTGGCGTGAAGATATGTATGTATGTATGTATGATAATTATGAATTTTATTAGTTCTGAATGCGAGAAATACCAAGGTCTGTAAGAAGGATGACAACCGTGATGATTAAGATTAATGATGAAACTCTAGAACAAGTAACTTTAATTTAACAAAACTGCCTCCGTGGTCTAGCGGTTAAGTCCGTGGATTTAGACTCGGAGGTACCGGGTTCGATTCCTGGTCGGGACACAAAAGTATTTATTAATGTAAATAGATACATTTAATTAATATTTAATTTATTTGTGATATTTCTCGAGTTTGGTACGCTGGAGACATCGACGAGCTTGCCACTTGTCATGATTGGCCGGCAGTAAAGTTGGCTAAATGTGAATCCGCTTATTCATAAGCGTGGTTTCTGACCACCCCGAAAGGGAAAACGGTCATGTTGATACTTTTTTTTTTTTTTTTTTTTTTCTAGAACAAGTAAATGAAATTAAATATCTGGGCAGTATTTTCACTGCGGATGGGAAGTATGATAGGGATGTTAAAAGAAGATTGAATACGGGAAATAGTGTTAACAGTGCCCTGGGATCCCTGATCGCCACTAGGAATGTCAGTGACAAAGCTCGACTCGCCATACACAATGCAATGCTAGTACCAACACTTATGTATGGAAGCGAAACGTGGATACGAGTATGTCAGAATACGCATGAGAGTAGAGTTAATGCAGTAGAGATGAGGTTGTTGCCTCGGATATGCGGCGTCACTTTGACGGACCGCATAAGTAATGACGAAATACGCAAAAGGGTAGGTATTAAAGAAAGCATAGTGACAAAAATAAGGAAAGGCATGCTCCGATGGTTAGGACATGTTGAAAGGACGAGGGAAGAGAGATTGACGAGCCAGATATATAATGCGAAAGTCGTGAGTAAAAGAGGCCCTGGCAGACCAAGACTTACCTATCACAATCAAATAAATAAAACAATAGCTGAAGGTGCATTAAAAAGCCATCGAAACAAACGGGCATATATGAAAAGATTGATGAATGTCGAAGAAGCGAAAGAGGTATGTCGTGATCGTGACAAGTGGCGCTCAATTGTCTCTGCCGACTCCGCAAGGGATTTGGCATGTATGTATGTTTATTAGTTCTTCTATTTCTTATGAGCAAAAAGTATTAGTCAAATGAAACGTTTTGAATATTTGATGTTAAACCAACAAGCCTTCGTTCGATGTAGTAGTAGTAATTTAAAACTTAAATTATAAGGCTCTGTTATAAAATGTTACGTTGCAAATAAATAAGAAGTTATTAAGTATTACTTTTCCAGCATTAGCACTTAAGTACTTTAAGTACAAATGATTAATTTATAGTGACATTTATTATTAGATACAAATGTAATGCCTTGATTGCTCTTTAAAAGTAGTCATATTACAAAATTATTTAATTTAGTCTCCTTGATAAGATGTTTTCTTTTATCATCTTTCAATGAATCAATTATTCTGTTAATCTTTTGTTCTTTGTTAAAGAGACACATATACTCGTACGTTAGTGAATTTTCAAATAAATAATGATAATTAAGTTGTAACATTGCTGCTTAGTCTTCTACTAGCAGGAGTAGAATCATTCAAAATAATTAAATTAATGACGTTTCATAAATGCCTGTAATAGGTTTACGTAAATAAAGATATTTTGACTTTAACTTTTAAATAAATAAATAGCCTTTCTGTAAATGTTATAACAATATTTTAACGCTTGTATAGGTGCGACTAACTTTTTGTTGTAAAAGATCTGGTCCTTTGATGTTGGTTTTAATTTTCGTTGAATTAACAATGCGTATTTATTATGCGTCTTTTATTGTTTACAGTTTATACCCGTGCAATATTGTTATGTCTAACTCTGATTTCACGAAACAATATGTCAGCGCGTGCTTATCCGATCTTTTTAAAACGGTCGCTCCAATAAAACAATTTGCTCATAATATTATTACAAAGTACGTACTAATAGGGTTTATAGCATATAAAAATAAAGTTAGTTTTAAAACTTAATACATTGTTAGGCCATAATTTGTATGGAAAATAAAGATATAACATAACGAATGTATTAAAGCCTTGAATATATATATATAGGTATATATATTTTTGTGTTTTGGCATCTACTCGTACGTAATAGATTTTAAAGCAAATATTTTTCTATTGTTTTATTTGCTATTCATATAACACCTATTTATGACTGATTGTAGTGATCATATTTTAATTGATTTATAAAAACATGATAAGTAGGCCTCGCTCGATTAATTTTATTATTCAATTTATCTCAACATACAAAATAGAACAGAGAATGTAATTATTTAAATCTATTAATTGCATATAATTTTATTCGAAGTAAATTAATATACATTAAATATAAATTAAAAGCTACCTAAATAATAAAATTAAAAATAAACTAAACTATAAATAGAAAATCAGAGTCGTCTCGTCGGCAATAGTCAGGAGACAGGCAACATTTTGCTTCTGTATAGCGATGTTAATACGTTGGCAGAAATAATTGCCAGCCTTCCTGTCTCAGACCTTTCCGTCAGCCGCTTTGACAAATCCTTCGCCAGGCACCTTGATCAAGGTCCACGAGCCCATCGTCTCGACCCCAAATGTCGCAAATTCGTAACCCGTACCAAGGTTGGCGTATTTGCGCAACTTAAGTTTCTTATTAATTTTTATTTTATCAAAATAATATAGATGAAAAAATTGCCTTGTAATTTGGTTAGACAACCCAACATCATTGCTTAGTTTACTTGACTGTTGCTGTCACTCGTCAGTGGAACAAGCTATCTCTGGCTATCACCACCATCCGTCATGGTATTTAAAAACCTTCCAACCACATTATTTCTCGAGAAACATATATCTATATTTTTTATTATTTTTATTTGGGTTTGAAACAAGGGGTATAGTTTCTTGATACCCACAAATTCATAAAAGAGCTAAGTAAACGAATTTTTCAAGAGTGTGGCGATTCCAAATAATAAATAAATATAAATAACTACCTAAAACAGAATATTTCCATTATAATTCAACGAGGAAAGGCGGCGAGCGTTTTAGGTACCCTCCCTGGTGGTAAGCTCTTAGTTTATTTTGTAGAATAGTTTTAAATTCATAGGTATTTTTAGTTTAGTTTTATTTATAAATAGTTTTTTAATCTATTTTATTTTAATAATAATTAAACAAATATTAATATTTTTTTATACTGTATGTTTATGTTAGTATGTATTGTATGGTATGTATATGTATTGTATTTTTTGTTGTGTATGTATATATGTAGACTTTATTTAGTGATTGTGTCTATTTAATTAATTTTAGTATGTTTTATTATTTTGTTCAACCTGCCCATTACCTTTCATTATCTCCAAAGTTTAGCTGGTAAATAATCCCTTATGGCGTAATAGCTCGCCTATAATAAAGTATTTAAATAAATATATGAAAAGTGGATTTCGTGGTAGCCAGAGAAAATTGACTTATCTTTTATTAAATTCACCTAAATTCCTTATTCGTCATTCAAATTTGGGTCCGCCGAACCAGCTCGACCTGACATATTGACCTAAAAATTGATTATATAAAATTTAAAATTAATTCTTTTTGAATAGTGCATTGTGAAGTTGCCTTTGTACAAGTATCATAAAGAAGTGTATTATGCATTTAAACTTCACACTTAGACTCGTATTGGACTAATACATTAACTAGGTCAAATTATTTATTAACGTCCCCTAGTTATTACGCTGGGTAACCTAGAATTGCTTCTTCTTTCGTCTTTGTAACTTTCTTTTGATCTAGATATATTATTTTTATTTGTAATATTTTTGAGCATAAAATATTTACAATATATTTAAGATTTTTAAAATCCCCATCATGTTCGTTTATTCAGCGAATAGATAGATAGCACTAGCCAAATAACAACAAATAAATTTGAAATCGAATCTCATATATCATTACTTCTAGTTTTGTAGTATAGTTTATTTTATTTTATTGTTTATTTAATATTAGGTTTCTTTTTAATTATTTATTATTATAATTCTTTTATACTGTTTGTATATTACTTCGGTTAAAATATGAATTACTTTCCAGTAAATTACTGGACCGTCGCCGTTGTAGCTGGCCCCCACGTCTTGTTGTGCTAAAATCTAGGGTCTTTTCTATTCCAGGACCTTACTTCTACCCTACAAATACAAAAGAGACCGCTCGCAGCCACCAAAAACGACTCCGCGCTAAAGAACTTATGTGGAGGGGTGCAAGGCGAGGCTGGAGAAACCGAAGACTACCAGGCCTGATGTTTCCCTAAACCAATAAACATCTTTCGGGCTTGCAGTAATAGAATAATTACAAATATTAGTTCTAAAAGCTGGTTTTATTGAACCCCAATCTTATCTGTCACAACCCCTACGCGACACATACATACGAATACTTAAGAAGACACGGATAAAGCTTCTTTCACATTTATTATATTAGTATAGATAAGAAACAAAAACGAAGTGGGTGTAAAGCACATTGACTTTGGGATAATAAAAGCTTTATAATTAGCAACGTGAAATCCTATACAAAGGATAAGGAATAAAAACAACTTCATTCTGCGTCTAAAATTGCATTCAACATTAACTATTTCGGTGACAATACATCCAAAAATAGATTTATCTAAAAGGTTCTAAGATCACCTTCTTATTTATCTTGTTTGTAATCAACACCTATATAAAATAAGAGTTTTACTACACTGGATTAGACATTTAATTCATTACATTCATTCATTACAGCCCCTAGAACACAGCGTCCTAGACATCCACTGCTGGAGATGGGCCTTCCAGAACTGGAAAATTTGGCCTACACTCGCCACGCTGGCCAGACAGCTTGGCGAGGATATGATGTCAATTATTTATGACACGGGAACGGTAGTAGAATTAGTAAATCTATGACAAATGTACGTAAGAAAAGTGTATTTCTCATTGGTACATGCTGAGTGGATTTGAACCGACCTTTGTAGGATTTTAGGTACCTACGCATTCTTACAACCGAGCCACCAACGTGCCACACATTTAATATAATTACAATATTAGCTAGTAATGCTTATATGTGGTTAAAAAATGTATCCGGCGTGTTCAGAAACCAAACTTTTAAAGATTGCGGATTTACATTCCGCTAACTTTACTATATGCCTATCATCTATATGCCTGTCTCTTAAATATTACATAGAACCTTGAGAAATACGACAAATAAATTAAATAAACTATTGTGTCCCGATCAGGCATTGGGTAAAGTACCTCCGCGTCTAAATCCACGGACTTAACCGCTAGACCCTGGAGGCAACTATAAAGCAGAGATAGATAACTTATACAGAACAATAATATGCAATTTCATGACTCACAATGAATCGTATTAGACTGGAAAATTCTCATGGATACATTTGAATATTATTATAGGATCCCAGATGAACTAGCTGGCTATGGACCAGACATCTTAGTCTCTTCTTGAAACTTGAAAAAAGTTATTGATCTTATCGTTCCTTGGGAATTAAACATTCTAAAAATCCACAACTAGAAGTCTAACAAATATCATGATCTCTCAGAAGTAATTATAAGAAACGGATTCAGTACTCAGCTTAACCCAATATTATAGAAGTTGGTGCAAAGGAATTCCAAAAAAATATTTGTCCCACTTACCTGATGAATTGGTCTAAGCAGATCTGCTTTCAATACATTTATGGAACGAGCTTGCAAGACGGTATTAACAGAATCATACAGTATTTGGTTAGAATTCTGGATGGTGAGCGTCTTGCTGAGCATTAAACAAAAAATGGGGTTTCCTTTGTGAACCAGCCTATAGTCAGTCGGTCGCAAGCTCTAGACAATATTCTTTTCTTCTCTGTTTTTTTATTATTATTATTTTTAGCTAGCACGACATATGACCTTGCGCCGACCTGATGGTAAGTGGGGCGCATGGTCAATGAATGTTAGCAACTGGAATCAGACACTTATGTCCGACATCAGTCCTTAACACTATGCCGGCTTGACTAGATGCCTTTTCACACTTCGCTTGAAGGTCTCCAGGTTATAGGAAAGTGGAAACACAGAGGCTGGTAGAGCATTCCACATCTTTATTGTGCGACAGATGTATGAGTCACCAAATTTATAGGTACGCGAAGGATGGTGACTACGGTATGTGGGTGCATATTCTGACCTGTGCGTGTGGTTCGGTTGCGGAATGGAGAGGAAGGAATTAAGTGTTAGGTGGACCCGGGTTAAAAATACGAAACAAAACATGATTTTGAAATGGTAGTTGGCTTGTCAATTTGTTTTATTGCATTATAGCATAATAAATAACCAAATCGTTCGACCTATCCATCTAAATTACAGAACCTGTAAAGTAGTTTTAATTGCTTAGAAGTTTTTTAATCAGTTGAATAATAATTAATTTTAAATAACTGGCAAGACAACACTATGTCGTAGCAGAATACGGCGTAGCACAATTTGTGCACTGAAGTGCTCTGAAATGTAAACATAATGAATATGCATTAGCTTGGAACAAAGTTTTACATAGCTTAGTTTATGCTGTTGGGATGAGTATTGTCCCGGTCAATTAAAATTAAATAGACGGTTATTTTCCATTCCACAACGTAAAAACATCGACCTTTCAACTACAAATTAACTATACTATCTAAACTATAGGTTTGTCTGTCAGAAAATGTCTAGCGTCCTTTGCTTATACCCTTTGCCTTTGTACAAATATTTAAAAAAAATAACAGAACACTTAGTCTATTTTGCACGGACATGTCAAGTGCAAGTTTTGTTTTGTAAATTACTTTACCGTGGATATTGTTGGTTAAAAGTGGTGTAATTTTGTTTAATAACGTGAATAATTGTATAAATAAGTTGCAGTTAATTTTTTGCGGTATTCCCGCACTATAAAATTTCACATTATACCCGACGTGTTTGGGCGATAATGCTGCGAGTGA
This sequence comes from Tinea semifulvella, assembly GCA_910589645.1. Classification (NCBI taxonomy): domain Eukaryota; kingdom Metazoa; phylum Arthropoda; class Insecta; order Lepidoptera; family Tineidae; genus Tinea; species Tinea semifulvella. Next base: position 23,745,487 of record OU342584.1, read on the forward strand.
CTCCAAGAAAAGCATCAAATTCTGCAACATCTGGAATTTGATGATATCCTCATTAACTCATAAGAAAGAAATATTATATTATGTCAGACTTGGCTGTATGACCTAGACACTTTGTCTCCTCTATCACCTCATTCATCATCCAAAAAAAAAAAAGATCACAAACAAAAAAAGAAATCTAAAGCAAAGTGCGATCCAGCAGTGGGGAGACACAGGCATGATGATGATGACTCATAAAGAATTAGCATTACCAATATTGTAACTTGTACTTAATGTTCAATTAAAGATTATATCCAATAAATAAATCATTTAGCGTATTAAAGAAAGTTGCAAGTACTTGTATAAAAGCTTTGTTATGCGAAATAGCATTCCGTGAGACTCTTGTTTTGATATTAGTTAAATTATGAAGTTATGACTTTGGAACCAGCGTCTATCGCTTATAAATTCCGGAAAATCTTAAGCGCTTTGATACCTAAAGTTTACGAGGCATGCTTTAACGATGCTTGATTCCTGCTAACATAATACGACCCTAACGATAAGGAGGCCCTTAATGTTATCTAATGACTCTTTAATTTAACCTTTAAGGTTTATGAGAAAACTAGGAAAATGGAATTTCGTCTATAAATTATTTGTAATACAATGCTGATCACTAGCCATAGTTACGCTGACTGTCAGGTACAAATAAATATTAGAAGTCAATAAATCACCTAGCACTGAAATAAAAACGTGTAAATCAGAAAAAAAAGTGATACTAACATGTACTACTCGGATATCACATAGGCCCTTGAACACAGAGTTTTAGCCTCCACTGTAGGAGATGGGTCTTCCAAAAATTTCGGGAGAATTTTGACCTACACTCGCCACGCTGGCCAGACGGGTGGGTTGACGCAGGTCAAATGTCAATTATTATCAATTCCACAAGTTCTTCAATGCACGGAAACATTAATGTTTTAAATCTATGACAAAAGTACATAAGAAGAGTGTATTTCTCTTATTTCGAACCGTGACCTTTTGGATTATTATTACAATTTATTAAGTATTTAATTTTCTAAATTTAATGTTTTAGTATTATAAATAATATCCCAAAATAGATCATATCATTTGGACGGTTCGAAGGAACGGGGACTGATATAGCGGGGGAGGTGTGGGGGACTTAAAATTGATTGCGTTGTCACTTTAAATCCCAGATTACCACGAACCTAACCGTTGCATCTCCGTTTAAAATTTACGTGTCATTGTCTTGAAAAACAGGCTATATTCCCGTAAAGATTCTATGAACATAAACCGTTAATTAGTTTTTGTGTGAAAGTACAACATCCATCTATCCCCATAAACTTTTGCATTTATAATATTATTAGGATTGTATTATATAAGTATGTATGTATTATTAACAATAAAAGGAGGCCACAAACCGTATATATTAGAATATTTTTTATAGATTAACTTAAACATAATTTACATTATTTATGAATAAAAAGTTGTACAATATATTTATAGCAGATAAAATTAAATAATGTTTTTAACAAATCATATCAAGTGGCAAACTCGGCAAAGTCTCTAAAGTACCAGACTTGTAAAATGTCACAATATTTTTTTATATACATATATGTTTTTTGTGTTTTTGACCAGGAATCGAACACACCACTGTTCTAAATCTACGGCCTAAGCTCTAGAACACAGGGGCGTTTTTTTTTTTGCAAAATATCATAAAATATATATTAAGTATAATATAAATAAATTAAAACTAATTAAAAATAACATTACTTACAAATCCTAGTATAATATAAATCGTGTCCGCGAGGTATAGTGGCAAAAACGCTGGCCGCATTTACTCGCTAAATCGCTATGTTGATTCTTTGAGCATTTGTATTAATATGTATAAGAAGTAATGTTAAGTATCAACACGACCGTATCCCTCGAGGGATTGTAAGAAACCACGTTTTTACAAGGAGCGAGTTCACATTTAGCTAACTTTACTATAGGCCCATCATGACAAGTGGCAAGGTCGTCAATTTCTCCAGCGTACCAAACTCGAGAAATATCACAAATAAATTAAATGTATTTGTTAACATTAATAAATATTTTTGTGTCCCGACCAGGAATCGAACCCGGTACCTCCGAGTCTAAATCCACGGACTTAACCGGTAGACAACGATGACAGTTTTTTGAATATATTTATAATTATTATTAAATGGAATTTGGAATTTCGTGTCATATTATTAGACTAATAACCAATATAATAATATTGAAATAAAAAAATAGGTATATATATTTAATAGCACTCATAGGAACTTTCTTAGAAATATCAAACTTTACACAAAGGCAAATCTAACTTATAATAGTCTCAACACTCACTCGACAAACCTTGCAACCTTTAAACTGATAAGCCACGAAGGCATTAAGAACTAATATATCAAGCAGATAATTGTCAGTGATTACAAGGTTTCCTTAGATGTACGAGTATGACATGCGACCTATAAGGGCTTCTTGTATAGATTGTAAGCTTGCAACATGTATTTTGCTCTGCCAGTAATCGCCAACCGAAGGCTTGCGCGCGCGTTGCATAACATGAGCGGGCATTGAACCGAGGCCCCCCCTCCCGACCCGCTCGCTGAGCCATCTCACAGCTTTTTATACACGCCGTGAACAGCCGACCCACTCCAAACACTTCGAGATCGATTTCATAACAACAAAACAATTTTTAACTTTTTAATATATTAATAAATGTGTATTTAGTTTAGACTGCGTGTCTAAGAGCCAATTTCATATTTCGCTATCAAAACTGAGTTTAGTAAAATAAAAAAAATAAAAAATCTTCACGACCGTATGCAGAAACTACGCTTCACATTTAGCCAACTTTACTATAGGTCCATCATGTCCATTATTAAATTATTAATATAAATTATTGTGCCCCGACCTAGAATCGCAGCCGGTACCTTCATATCTAAATCTACGAACGTAACCGGTAGACGACAGAGGCATTAAATAAATTTTATTTATTTATTATTATTATTTAATAATTTCAAAACTTTATGCACAGGCGGACTTAATGCCGCTAGGCATTCTTACTAGTCAACCTTAGGGACAATTTAGAGCATTTGTTATGTGAGGCAGGTGCAAAATATAATAGGAGCATTTAGGTTTGTGAAAAAAAAACCAAAATAAATCAAACTTAAATACTAAATGTAATATACTTTATACAAAACTATATACTGATTAGTTATACATGAAATAGACTACATAGGTACATATAAATAATAATACATACATATTTATATAATAAAATATCATATACTTATATATTTATATAATACTTACAGTTTTAACCCAAATTTGTAGCTTAACATAACCTGTATATTTAAAGCACAATATAATAATATACAATAGGAATATAATTAAAAGTAAAACATAAAATAAATATAAACTGAACCTTATGCAAAATAAACTATAAGTAAAAAATATCCTTTAGAGACGACCCTTCAGGAATAGTTCCAAGAAGACGAGGCTAATATGTTGGCAGAAATAATTGGCAGCTTTCCTGTCTCCAGAATTTTCCGTTAGCCATTTGGACAACTCCTTGGCCAGACGCTTGGCTGAATGTCCCATAATAATAATAATAATAATATTTTTATGTTATACTCGTATCAGATCTATATAATTTCAAACTCCTTCAAATATAATTTGTTTCAACTATAACAAAAGTATATAAAAATAAAATTAATAACTAAACTAAATTCATAAAATTATAATAATTATGCCCACATCCTATTCCTCTCACTTGCTTTAAAATAATCATTAAAATAAATATAAACTAAACCTAATATAAAATCTGTGAGACGACTCTCCAATATTGAGATTTAAATTTCAGTCAGCCCGCGACTTATGAGATTTCACAGAGCAGTGTAGAGGTCTTTTTAACTAAATTTGTATTCAGCACCATATATGCCATGGCACGATTACCAACTGCTTAAAAGAAGCTCTGAGATCTTCAACTGTTCAGGTTCCGTACGAGGTTTCTTCAGCATTCACAATGGCGATATTAAAAAACGCTTACCTTGCTGGTTCCCATACTCCGTGAACCATCAAGTCTCCCAAAAGTTTGTTGAGTTAGCCATAAGTTGGTTATGTTTAAATAAATCGAACGAGTTCAGAACAAAATCGAACGTGTTTAAAGAGTTGAGTTGACGTTTTGCACTCGCTCAACTTCCGAGTGATATTGACTCGTTTTGTCGGCCGATGATGTTTTTACAACAAAATCAAAACAATCATTGTTTCGGTTAAATTTATTTCTTTCCATTTCTTTTTGGGTGTCTCGATATTGTATATCTTTAGATAACAATACAATACAAGCACCCTTCATCATCATCATTCAGCACAGTCAAAGTCTAAACCTTTACTGCTAAAGATAAGCCCTTCCAGAATAAATTTCTGTCGTCACGCTGGGTGTTGGCAAGAAAACTATATTATTAAATTTTTAATTTTATTTAACTATTTATGAATAATTGATAATTATAAAATTTAGACTCTATGATACCGGGTTGGACACAATAATATTTAATAATTTAAATAAATAAAAATAAAAAAATACAAATTGTGATATTTTACGAGTTTGGTACGCTACATAAATAAGCTAAATTTTTAATGATTAATTTTATGTTTTCACTTGGCATGTCAATGCTATTTATGTAAAACTATTAGCCCCATCTCACAATATTAGCCACATCCAGGCTACCTCATCTGGATCGGGAAGTGCAGCATTTCTGCTGAAAACCTCAAGCTGCGTAAATACAGCAACCTTACAAATTTGCGCCGTTTGGGGTCGAGATGATGGGCCCATGGGGACACTCAGCCAAGCGTCTGGCCAAGGAGTTGTCTAAACTGCTGACGGAAAAGTCTGGAGACAGGAAGGCTGGCAAATAATTCTGCCAACGCATTAGCCTCGCTTATACAGAGAGGAAATGTTGCCAGTCCCTGATTGTTTATAGTCCATTTTTATGTATGTTTTTTTGTAGTTTTTTTTTTATATAATAATGTAAATATACGAGTAATTGATTAAATAATAATAAATAAAAACCATCTTAACTTTTATGTGTTTATACTCGTATCGTTATTAATAAAAACATTTATTTCCTTTGTATTCGATCATGTAATGCATATTTATGTTATCCACAACTCGTCACACTGCATGCACTCTATTGCCTACACTATGCCGGCTAGCTTCCTAATAATAATGCGCGTTGAACTCTTTACACTAAATAATTTATTAATTTTACTTTACCTAATTACTTTAATTATAATTCGTTCGTAACATCTAGCGTTACATTATCTAACGTTTGTTAAAAATTTAAACATAATTTAATAATTATGTATATATATTTATTATAAACAATAAATACAATAATCTAAACTTATTAATTAGTGAAGATTTTGTAAATGCAAAAAACGGTGGTTGGCGAGAAAATTGCTTAATTAGTTTTCTGCAATCATTATTACAGCCCCTGGAACTTTAGAGATGGGCCTTCCAGAACACATGTCTGGCTACACTCGTCAAGCTGGCCAGACGTACCATGGCGAGGACTTGATGTAATTTTTCAATGATAATTTATTAACGATTCTACAAGTGGGTATTAGTAGAAACGGGACCGATGGCTTAACGTGCTTTCTGAGGCACCGTTGCGTTGTGTTGTAAATCTACGAGAAATGTAGGTAATAAAAGTGTATTTATCGTTGGTACATGCCGGTGTTCCATCTTTTTGAGGATGTTAAGGAAAGCTTTCATAAAACCAAGCCACCACAGCTACTTATATTTGAAATACTATTTATAAAAAGTAGGACTGCAGGAGATGGTTAAAAGTACGAGCATTACAGGGCCATTGGGAGAAGGTTATACGAGTTAATGTAGACCAGGCCTATAATATTAATTTTGTTTAATATTATTACAATTATAATTAACACAGGTTCCGTGGTCTAGCGGTTAAGTCAACAGATTTAAACTCTAGGTACCGGGTACGATTCTTAATTGGGTCACAAATTATTTTTTGTTATGATGGGCCTACAGTAAAGTTAGCTAAATGTAAATCCGCTTGTCAAAAAAAAACGTGATGAGCCCGGAAGGGATACGGTCGTGATGATACTTTACTTTTTATTGATACAATACAAAATACAAAAACGTTGAATTGTTAAAAAAAACAGCTTTCAATTGGGAGGTAATTTAACTTATCAATATTAATAAATTTATCATCCTATGCCTGCTAATATCATATATTATATTACATCATATGATATTTGTAGATTTTTTTTTATTTATTTTTTTATTTAAATTTATTTAAAAACTTTATTGCACAAAGTACAAAGGCGGACTTAATTCCCGTAGACATTCTCTGACAGCCAAACCTAAGGAACAAATACAACTAAAATAAAATCTATTGTTATTGTTGTATAGTCCAATAATATATAGGTATATATTATTATATATATATATAATAGTACAGAACTAGCTTTTAGTTTTTAAGATTATTTTCTAATATTCCCAATGACTAAACCAGCGACAGTAGTTTTTATCTTAAACGTAACCGTTACATTTTCAAAATAGTGGAAATATTTACCATCAGTTTTAGTAAAATTTTATTCTGTTAGTCAAGGGATTAATTTCTAAAGTCTGCGCCTTAAGAAAAGAACTTCGGACGTACGTAATAATAATAATAATGGGCCTTCCAAAACATGTATCTGAAGAATTAGGCCTAAACACGCACGCTAGCCAGACGGGTTGGCGAGGATTTAATGATAATTTATTAACAATTTCACAAGTCGGTATTAGTAGAACCGGGTCCGATAGCTTTCATGCTCTTCAAGGAACGAACTGTGGTGTTGTAAATCTATAAATGTAGTTGTTTGGGATTAAAGGAAAGAGTTCTTACGACTGAGTCTATGCGAGTATCATCATCACGTCCGTATCCCTTACGAGGTGGTCAGAAACCACGCTTTTTTATAATTATCCAACTTTACTATAGGCCCATCATGACAAGTGGCAAGCTCTTTGACGTCTCTAGCGTACTAAACTCTAGATATTTTTTTTTATAAATATTGCGTCCTGACCAGGAATCGAACCCGTTACCCTCGAGTCTAAATCAACGAAATCAACCGCTAGACTACGAAGGCCGTTTTTAATTAAAAAAACAGTGCCATAACAAAACTAAATGCAATGATTTAAATGAATCTATTTAAAAAAAATGTATGAATAAATTTTGATGAAACATTGTTACAATAATTTTGTTATTGTGATGTACCTGGTTTGTGGTGAGGAGGCGGCAGGTCGTCCTTGTTGTCGAGGAGGGTTAGGTTGAAATGCGCGCCCCCGTCTCGGAGCGGAGGCGACGTGGGATCGCGTGCGCAGGCAAGGAGCGGACAACTCCAGACGTCCATCTCGCGCACATACCCGCGCGGCTCCGCACCGGCCGCGTCTGCCGGCGCTCGTGCCAATACACGCACTGACTTACTCGAAGCTTATTTTCAGAATCACGATTAGAAGCAGAGCCGATGGTCCGCGCAGCTGCCTAAGCGAGAGTGCCTCGGTTTGTCGAGTAGAGCCCGATATTTTGCTAATTAAGTATACAACACGTATATCGTATAAGTTTACGGTATAAAAGCGCTTGCGTCTGAGTAATCTCACGTCCCGAGTTAGTTGTAGATATAGCGAATACAAATCGATATTATTATAGCTTCTTAGTTTTTTGCAAATTTAATAACGGTTTATTCGAAATTAAGTGAAATAAAAACTAATAATCTGATTGCGTAAAATAACGATTTCGCTGTTGTCTTTAATAATTAAAATAAATGTTTATATTATTTATTTATTTATTTATTTATTAAATACTAATATTTTTTTTCTTTTCTTTTTTCATTGTAAAATTAGGAAAGTTTAATTTACATGCAGTCATTAAATAAATAATATACCCTCACTAATTGTTACAACTGCTTAATTACTTATAATGAACTGCTAGAAGTTTTTTAAATGTTATATTATTATTTATTTATTAAATAATATTTTTTAATTGTATTATAGATTTTATTATATCTTTATTATATATTTGACGATATAAATTAATAATAATTGCAACACTAATTATCTGAAATAAAATGAAACGAAACGAAACGAATCGAAACGAAACGAAACGAAACGAAACGAAACGAAACGAAGAGAAACGAAACGAAACGAAACGAAACGAAATGAAATGAAACTAAACGAAATGAAATGAAATGAAAATAAGAAAACATCACTGCATTACAATAACAACATACAATATACAAAGTCACTACAAAGAACGTCTATAGTACCTAAAATAAAATTTTAAAATATAAGTTTTAAATTAATTTATACATATTACACTAATGAATGTTATTACTGATTCGACATAACGAGCCGTCAACTGTTGTCTGATATTTGTTGCTTTAGAGTAGAAAAGATTAATGTCCAACTCCTCTGCAAGGGCTAACTAAATTAGTTACAAAATAACCATTCTATCCAAATATACAAGAGCACTTTGTTTAGCACAGAAGTAACATTAAATTTGTAATAATAATATTATAATTCTTTATTGCACATAAAATATAAAATAATGTACATAGGCGAGCATAATACCGTATGGTATTCTCTACCAGCTAACCTTTGGGACCGTGAGAAATTATTATAATGGGTGCAAAGTACGAAATAAGAATAATAATAATAGTAAAAATTAATCATAAATATATCATAGTAAGTATAAATAACATACCAATATATTAATAATCTATGTCAAGATGTGGAAATTAGATGACATTTTGTTTTTTTGAGAAAGTATGTAATTAATAAATGTTTGTATATATTTAAAGACGGTAATAATAATAAAATGTAATAATTGTATCTTATCATAACAACCAAATTGTATTCAGTATTATTAATATAAACTATGTATACTCGTATATTAATATTTATTTCTAGTATATATTTTTTTATGTAGCCTATGACAGGATGCTATAATATAGTAATAGTGCAGTCTTATGAAACTATAAAATAGATAGAGAGGACATCGTACTAGAAAGAGGCGTGGACGCATCTATTTTACATCTCAATAGTGTGTTTGCTTGTGGTGTGGACAAGCGGCGCTTCCCCTTTCTATATTAAACTCGGATCTTCAATTTAAAAACCTAGTATCTACAACAGGGCAAAATTGGTCAAATGTTACAATAAACATGTTTTTCTACATTTTTTAAGTAATATAAAGCTTCATTACAGTTCTTAGAACACAACGTCCTAGGCCTCCACTGTTGGGCCTTTCAAAACATATATCTGGAGAATTTAGCCTACACTTGTTGGCGAGGATCTGATGATAATTTATTAACAATTCGACAATATTTAGTGGAACCGGGACTGACGGCTTAATGTGCTCAACAAACATCCATATAGATTTTTGACGGCACGGCTTAAGAGCGTTTAATGGCTTTGCATTTCTCTCGCTCGCACAACCTAATATTTTCTAAGATTTTTAATGTCCGAGTATAAGCTAAGCTGCTGGTCTTCTGCAATGTTCTTCTGTTAATGACGTTTCATAAATGCCTGGAATAGGTTTACGTGAATAAAGATATTTTGACTTTGACTTTGACTTTTGAGAAATGTAGTCTATAAACTTTATAGGTAATAAAAATACGGACGTTTTGTCGACTTGTTAATCATATATTTTAATATTAATTAACTGTTTTACTTTTAAATCTGTCATTATAACTTATTTTATCGCTTTCGTATCTTCTTTCTTTCCATCCTTATTATCAATATTTTTCTTGATTTATATATATTGTTTTTCTAATGGTTTGGTGTTATCAAAATTGTTAATTATTGGAACTCTAGGTCTAATTTTGGTTTAATTAATTTCATGTATATTTACTTTGTGTGACTGTTTGTTTCCGAAATAAATAAAATGAAATATATTTGTTTCGGTAAAATGGAGAAAAATCGTTATGATTTTTTTCTAATTTTACTTATAACTCAATATCATCAAAAAATAAAACGCTTGACGTCGATATTTTGAAGTATTTAAGTGAACATTTTTTTACAATATATTTTTTTTGTAATATTTTTAAATTGGACAGCCGAACTTGTGTATGCATAAACGACTAGACGGACAACGAACAACAATAAGGCGTGAATACTTCTATGTTGACTTTGTGTCTCTCACCTAGCAGTGAAAACTAATTCCAGATTAACAAAAGCTAGAATTTAATAAAACCTTATAAGATCTCTGAAGCGGAATAATACTTTAATCAGACTTATCCATTCAGCGGTATAATTAACAGTGAAGCTTTAGCCACAAAAATATCGCAGAGCTAATAGTAATAACTTACGACGTCTTATGGTCTAAAACATAAACCTTCCTAGATATAATATAAAAATCCTTAAAAAAAACGCTTTTTCTTCAAGATGCACCGCTTTTAAATGAAGGTATTAAGCCTTTATAAAATATAAATAATTAATAAATGAAATAAAAATATTTTTTAAAAGTAATTAATAATAAAATAATATATACATATAATATAATAAACATTTTTTTTTTCAGTATTTTTTTATAAAGTATTTACAAAAACTGCTTTTTTGTTCCAAAATTTATATATACACCTACACTCCGCGCAATCCCAATCTGGAAATTTCTCGATCAATTGGATGCCACCTTAAAATACATTCAAAATTTATTCTTTTCCGATAGAGCAGTCCAAACCGACTTCAAAGATTTTTTGATTCGCGTGAATATTTTTTTTCAGTAATGGAATCAATGAACTATAAGCTATAAAATATAAATAATAACCTATAAAATTTCGAAAGTGCATAAATAATAATTGTACATACTTCGATTGATTAAATATATAGTTTTATAATTTTTCGTTTTACTTTTGCCATATAAAACCTCAATTTCATATGTAAGGACCTGATATTATATATATATTAATATGTTTATTAAACACGATTAAGATTTAAGATTTTTGACATTAATTTTTGAACACTCTGCACCGAGGATAAGAACGAATTTAAGTGAAGGAATACCACTTCGAAAGGATTTAGTTACCGGATCTTAGTTATGCAATAATGGCATAACTAAGATCCGATAATAATAATTCTTAAACGAAAACAGTAGGTACTATAAATAACGATATTTGATATTTCCCATCTAATGTTTTTAATTTTTTTTTAATAATAATTATTTGTACTTTACTTTTTTTTTGTCTACGATTTGGTTCACACGCTTGTTCGGCCTAACTTACATAGACTTTTTGTCAATCTCCTAGTAAATTTGTTTTTTTAATTGTTTAATTTATTTCTCTGAAATCTCTACTATTAGTTCATGGAATTGTTATTGTTTATAATGTAGAATATAAGCAAACCGTACTAAAATGTTAAAGGGAAGGATGCTGGCTCCAGCGATACTGTATTATTGTTACTGGAGGCAGAGGTTATTCCAGATTATTGCATTACTTTTATGAAATAAATAAATATTATGGCTATTACCAACTAAGTGCTGATTAATGTTGTCGATTTTTTTTATTGTCTAAGAAAATAAGATTTATGATTGATGGTCAATGTCTAATAACCTAAAAATAAAAGATTGATAATTATTAATAGAGAATAGGATAGTTGACTATTGCAAAAATCATGTTTTTTGTTTTATTATAATTGTTATTTTATCAGAATCATCAGAAAAATCACACTCATTTTCGTTTTATTAATGCATACATTTATATATTAATAAAATTGCTACATTATTATAGATAATTAGAACATTGCCTTAAAAATATTAGTCTGCGTGAGTGACGTCACTTACCCCATGTTCGACTAGTAGCTTTAAGTGTTTTTTTTTCACTTTGAAAGTCTTTCAAGTTATCATTTACTTTAAGTGAAATTCAGTAAAAAAGCGCGCTTTGCTTTCAAGTCGAACATAGGACATATACTATTACGTGACGTCATTCGGCAGCCATTTGGAACTGCAGCGTTTCCGAGCGAAAAAGGCGATTTACACCCCATAAAAATCTTACGTATTTTTCCAGGAATATAGTCAATATAAACAAATTCAAATACATTTAAAAATTGCCACGTAGCCTATTAGTCAATTCTCAGATATAATAAGTTTTCTGTCCGTTAAACTAAATCCCAAGGAATGTTAACAAAGATATTGTATGGATAATTGTAGATGTTTAACATTGACATATCCGCTGACATAAATACGAACATATGTTTAGATAACGGTGCCATATTTAAGCGGATTAAATCTTTTAAACTCCCAAATCCGTCTGCAAAGAAACCTTCAAAACACTTATTGAATTTCAAGCTGCACGAATTTAAAATTTTGATTTGTCCGCACCGATATTGTGACGCCAGTACGCTGCCATATGGAGTATACATATTGTCACTTTCTGCTTTTCAATCAGCTTCGAATCAACCTTTCAAAGATTTAATCGTCATCTATATGTACCTACCAGTTTTAGTAGGTATAGTTACAAATGACAATCCATTTAATATAATGTTGTTTGTAATGTGATAATAATAATGATTGTAATGTTTTTTTTTATTTCGATTCTAATAACCGAGTTAGAGATCATCAAACTCCAAGTGTTGCTCCATGGAGTAAATTCGCTTCAATATCGCCCAAACACGTCGGGTAATGACTATAAAATGCAAGTTATGCCCCATATTGTTGTCAAATTTATCGTTTTTCACAATTATTTACGTTATTAAACAAAATTCCACCACTTTTAATTAACAATATTCACACTAAATTAAGTTAAAAAGTAATAAACTTGGACTTGACAAATCTGTGCAAAAGAAACTATGAAGTAATATATTCTTAAAAAAAACTTACATGTATATAGTTATTTAAGTATTGGCCATAAAAAAAACGATATGGCCACCTTTGGTTTCGACAGACCTTTAATTTGTCTGATTAAGTAATACAAAATACAAATACGTTTATTTGTTCACAAAAATTGTTTACATAATTCTTTTGGAGGAACTCTGATCCCCAGACTAGAATTCTCTGGGTTAAGCTGAGGATCAGTTTCTTCCTTGGTTACAATTTATTATTTACGAGTATAAATGTTATGCCTCAATATGAATTTTGTTTTATTATTTATTAAATTAATTTATAATGCCATGCATTATACTATTATTATATTATATACATATTATATTATATTCCACCATATTTATTTTATAACTATTATTAAATTTATAAATCTATGAGTAGTCTAGTGTATAGTTATTTCTGGTGTGTCTTATGTTAATGTTTATTATATATTTATATATACTGGCGCGGTGGTGGCTCGGTTGAAAGAACGCGTTCCTTAAATCCTACAAAGGTCGGTTCAAACCCCCCCGGCATGTACCAATGAGAAATACACTTTTCTTAAGTACATTTGTCATAGATTTACAATACCACCGTTCCCGTGCCTCGGAGAGCACGCTAAGCCGTCGGTCCCGGTTCCACTAATACCAACTTGTGGAATCGTTAATAAATTGTCATAAAAATTTACATCAAATCCTCGCCAAGCCGTCTGGCCAGCGTGGCGAGTGCAGGCCAAGTTCTCCAGATATATGTTCTGGAAGGCCCATCTCCAGCAGTGGAGATCTAGGACGCTGTGTTCTAGGGGCTGTAATGATGATGTAATGATATATTTATTTATCTATTTCTATGAGTTTTTCTATGTGGGTATAATCCAAGGTACCAAGGTAGTTTATAAGGAGTTTCTTGCAAAAATGTCTTGAATAGGGTAGGAAACTAACGATTTAATTAAATTTTGTGTATATGTATGGATCCATAAACTCAAATCTTTTTTAGGCAAATGTTGTCTTACAGTGAGGTGCATGCCATATTACCGTTAGATATAACACAAATAAAAAGAACGTAATAACAATATTTTTGGCCAGACTACCTAGTACGTATGCCCATTTTTTTCAATCCCCAGATAGTGATTATTTAATTTATTCTAAGTTCACAGTGTTGTGGAACAAGTAGATGACTTACGTGTTTATATTTACATCTTAGAAATACACCCAGATTATTGGAAGATGTGTTTTTGCGCCGTTTGGAATTGAAACTCTCGGGCCGTGGGGACCAAGTGCACAGGATATTTTAAAGTCGTTGTCACAACAGCTCAGGAGCCTTTTGGCTGGGCAATATTTGGGCCAAAGGATCAGTATTGCCCATCAATGCTGCAATGCTGCCAATATACTTCGCACTTTGCCAATTGGTAGTGATTAAGATTTACTCGTATATGCCTTTTTTTAGATTTTATTAACTATTTAATTGTATTTTTTTATTGTTAAGTAGGTAGTTTGTAATTTATATTAGTTAACAATATATTTTTTTATTTAATTTTATTATTCATTTTTATATTCATTAACTTAAGACATATTGTGTGGCGGATATTACATTAATTGATTTTACTACTTTTAACTGCATCCGTGGTCTAGAGGAGCACAATAATTTATTTAATTTAAATTTTCGGTATATCTCGAGCTAGAGACATCGACGAGCTTGCCACTCGTCATGGCAGGCCTATAGTAAAGTTGGCTAAATGTGAATCCACTCATTTAAAAAAGCGTAATTTTTGACCATCCAGTCTGTCTTTTCTCTTTGGATGAATAAATGAGCCTGCATTAGGCCAGCGTGGAGACGTAAGGTCCGTTTCATCGTGTCGTACATGCGCTTAGTATATCTATGTTATGCGTTGATAATAATAATGATGTAGAGTAATGTACGTATTGTATTTAGTTACCAACACCAATTAAATCTGATACGATAGTGCAATTAAGACAATATTCTAGCGTCCAAGTTTGCAGCTTCAATTAAAGCGAGTTGTTTGCATCGAAAGCGCAGTAATTTATCCTCCCTAAACCGCACTAACTCGACGATATTGAAATTCAATCTTGAAGGGGACTTTAATTCAATTGAAACTGAAATTTATTCCTTGAACAGAAACTGGCAAGTTCAAGTGGCAATTTACGACGGTGAAATAATAAAGCTTCCTTATTCGTACAAGAAAACTATCTTAGATAACTTTCTGGAGAATTTGGCCTACACTCGCCACGCTGGCCAGACGGTTTGGCGAGTGTCTGATGTCAATTTTTAATGACAATTTATTATCGATTCCACAAGTTGGTATTAGTGGTGTGGTGACTGTGCCACACACTTTAAAAAGATAATTGTATTTTTTATTATTTTGATCGGTTGTCATACTCGTAAATGACATGTCATGATTTTTGTCAGAATAAAAATATTATTCAATTCAACAAATTACGTTTTATTATTAAATATTATTTAACGTGCTAAAGTGGAACCGGGACCGACGGCTTAACGTGATCTCGAGGCACGAGGCGAGGTGTTGTAAATATGATGTACGTAAGAAAAGTGTCTCTCTCGTTGGTAGGTACATGCATTGGTTCGAACTGAAATTCTTAGGATTTTAAGAAAAGCGTTTTTACAACCAAGCAGGGTTTTTAACACAAACTGGACATTGAGATTCCATTTATTTTTTTGTTTAATACTCGTACAGCTCTCCCAAAGTGATAATGCGCATAGAAATCTTCGTCACTGTTCGGCAACGGTCGTATTCCCCGAGCGTCGGAAGACGATATGTATATAGAGTGGTTAAGTGCATTTTCTTTATGCATAATTTAGTAGAATCATGTGTTTTGTGCTAAAAGAGATAAATATTGATTTATCAGTAACGAAATTTGATTCAAAGTCAATAGCGAGGAAAACCATACGATTGAGAATATGCTACAATCTTTGTTGGATTGATTTACTTCGAAAATTTTATAGTACTGTAGTGGCCTCCTTTAAATATAAAATCTCTGCCTGTGTCAGACAGACAAGCATTGTCAAATAAACTATTTAAATAAGATAATTAAAGTTGAAATTAAATTCACCTTTGAAAACAAAACCAAGAAGGTTGTGTAATAGCAGCTCTATATAATTCCACACAGAGAGAACACGTGCAGTCACCGCCAAAAAAACAAAAACAAAAAAACACTGCCCGAATTGTTTTCGATTGTGTACTCATGATATTGACTTCTATTTCTTTGGAACAAGGTGCAAAATGCAAGTGCATTGTTTAGTGCTCTTACGATTCAATGATTCGGGTGTTTCCGGGAATACGACAATTAGCGAAGATCTGCATGCGCATTATTAATTTGGGAGTACTGTAATTAGAAATGTTTTTTTAAATTATTTATTTAAAAACAAATGCGCTATTTATTCTCTAACAGCCAATATTTTAGAACATTTATTACGTGCGTATAAGGACTTAAGATTATTTAGTAGTAGATGTACGTACTCGTATAACTACTAAGAAGCACTATGCTATATCGATTTTCTGACGGTAGAGCCCCATCTACTTGGGAGCCCAGACACAATCCGAACAGCATACCTAATTGGATCCAACTTCGTAGCGAAACACGGTTTACGCTTCATAGCGAGACTTTGCAGGGTGGTAACTACATAATGCTATCAGCCACGCAGACTATAGAGACTACTTTGAAAACCTAATCTAACCATTTTCTGAGAGGTTATTGTAAGCGATATTTTGTATTAACTCTAAAAAAAGGTGGATGTATTATTTCACATAACCGAGTACTCATTTACATTTCAAAGACCTAATCTTTAACACTTAAAGTATGTTTTGTATCTTTGATATTAACTTCGTAAAGTGAGACGACATTTTTTTGCTATAAAAAAGAGATCAAACCTTCATTTTTCTTTTTTTACAGCACAAAGGTTTTTTCAAATCAAATCAAAATATTTATTATAATAAATGTAGTTACAATTGTTTTTGACAATAAAAAAATGCCTCACCACATTTAGCCATGAATACAGCATGCAAAATAATTGTATATGTAAGTGCCTATAATATACATGAATTAATTATTATTATTTACCTAACATACTTATACGATACTTTTAGACTCCAAATATTCCTTAAAACAAAGTTATTCGAAAAAAATATTTACTAAATATAAAATAAAATTAATATTAACACTAAGAATAGAGATATAAGTCCGGTCCGCTTCGAATGGTGGCAAGATCGCAGCATTTCTCCGCTGAATTGCAATTACTTGCGCCGCTTGCCGGACTCCGCATTTTCCGTCACGACCTCAGCTTTATGCGCTGTTCCCCTGAAATGCAACGCACGTGTCGTCACAAACCAGAGCACGTCCTCGTTCCTAGGTGACCAACATCATACCATCGGGTCTCTTGCCATTATCTTGTATGGTGGCTAGAGCCTATTTTAATAGTATCGTTAAGGTATCCGTGGTGGGAAAATCTACGCAAACTTTTGGAACAGGAGAGCCCATGGACTCCACAGTGGACCTCCTTTCCACACGGGTATTTATGTAAGTCACATAATGGTGCCCCCAACCGAAGACCAACTACGATACGGAAACTTTCGTCGTCAAGCAGTGTGCTCCTTATAACTATAAAAACATTTTACACTCAAATCAAATCCTTAATTTAAATATATTCGTAGGCATTTTTCGTAATTATTTTCAAAATAATGAAATCAATTAGAAAAAAAATGATTGCCTCCGAGGTCTAGCGCTTAAGCAAGATTTAGATGCGGGTTAGTACTCGATTCGATTCCTGGATTTGTGATATTTATCGACTTAGTATTAATTAATAATAGAATAAAAACAATAAAATGAAAAAAAAAAAAATATAGTTATTGGATTCGAATCTAAGGGCAATTTGTTACTCATCGACTTTTGCACTAATTCTGGTCAAATTCTTCTGCTTTTTTACCTATAACATTTTGATAAAATTAAGAATATAAACGTGAATGTCGTTTAGGTAAGACATCAAGACTTCCTTTGCCAACCCGTCTGGTTAGCGTGGCGAGTGTAGGCCAAATTCTGCATAATTATGTTTTAGAATGACCATATCTCTTTATAATCTGATAAATATTGTGAATTTGATATGTAAAAATGTAAGAAATCAAGTGTTTTTTATTCCAATGTCTAATTATAAAAAAAAACTAATTGAATTACCACAGGCTATATAATATAATAATAATATCTGTTAATAATGTGATCCATCGGGCTTTGGTTACTGCCGGAATCCCATCGGTACTCGAACCGTCTGGGATCTCTCGCAGTGACGGTAAAAGACCCGATGGATTGACCTTGGTGCCTTAGTCGATGGGACGAGCATTGGTGTGGGACGCTACTTGTGTCGACACCCTTGCTAGGTCTCATCTCCAGGGCACCTCTGCCAGGGCCGGGGCTGCAGCGGACTTGGCTGAAAAGGCCAAAAGTCGCAAATACTAGTCGATTAGCAACGACTACGTGTTTGTGCCTTTTGGTCTTGAGACAAGACAAAGCAAAGAAGTTCTTTAAAGAGTTGTCTAAGCGCCTGGTTAATGCTGTATGTGACAAGAGGGCTGGCAAATCAGCATTGCTGTGTAGCAGGGGAACGCTGCAAGTGTTCTTGGCACACTGCCACAGGAACAAATCATGGGTGAGTATTTTTATTTATAATTAGTTTTCTAATTTAGTTTTAATTTTTATTTCATAATTTAATTCTTTTATATAGTTTGTATATTACTTCGAATAAAAATAATAATAAAAAAATCCAAGAAACATCAATCTGTAGTTTTATGTGCATTGTTTATGGCAACTGGACTTTTAGGTCAATAGTCAAAGGCATAGATAATCCTGGTCAGGTCAGGTAGCTTTGCCTTAATGCTTTGTAAACCAGCTTTGTTTCTATGTTGGGAAAATGGTACGAAGTTAAGCTTTGTTACGCTTTCAACTTTCAACTAATCAATTTCAACGTCCAAACTTTTTATTTAACTTTAAGCGCACATGTAAGGTTTTGAAAATATTGAATTTCTTTATACTGCCTACTGTCACTAATTCATAATTTTATAACGTTATCATTAATCGTTCGCAGCAGGGCCAGCAGTCTCGACATTTGATAGCGATTTAATTTGACGAGTCTTACGAAACGACCAAATGGCGTGGCCACATTCCAAAATTAGTGCATGATTGTCAAAAACTTATATTATGACAATTATTTCTGCCAACGTATTAGCCTCGCTATACAGAGGGCAAATGTTGCCCGTCTCCTTGGGACTATCTCGGATGGGACGTCTCTAGAGGACATTTTTATTTATAGTTTAGTTTATTTTTAATCTTATTATTTAGGTAGCTTTTAATTTATATTTAATATATATTAAATAACTTCGAATAAAATTATCTATAGATGGATAAAACTTATATTGTTTTTTAAAAGGCGTTCTTTGTAAGCTTTAACTTTGATTAGCCTTAACACATCGGTTATGATTAACATTAAAGTCTTTTTTGAAGCAACTCTATTTTAGTTTTAATTGTTAATGTGAATGTATTCGTCAAATCACATTTATTTATTTGTTTAAATCTTTATTGCACAAAGTACAAAGGCGAACCTATTGCCGCTAGGCATTCTATGACAGTCAAACCTTCGGGATAACAAAAGCAATTAAACAAATAAAAGGTAGGTGCAATTACAGCCTTAATTAGATAATATAATGACATATATAAATTAGAACATACTTAGGTACCTAAAAAAATAACATTTACATATCTACATACAAATACATACATATAAACTACACATATAAACAATAATAATATACATACATTTAAGTTAATGTAGTACTATCTATAACCATATCAAATACAAGTATATAGTGGGGGTAAATAATAACTATAACAGATTTGTTAATACGTTTACTCAACACCATAGAAAGTACTTATAATTTAAACAATAGAAAATAATACGTTTGTCCGGCTGAGGCGAGGTTATATACGCTCGCGAACGCGGTTCGGGCTCGACTGCCTCGGCACGCTTTTGTCGGAGATAGTCCGCCCGAAACGCGTTGCTATTGGTATCGCAACGGACGTATGCCACGAGTAGTATAGTCCACTATCCTTCGCTATACACTCCCCCTCGAGGTCTTGAGAACGGCCTCGCTCATGAGCTCGCCTACCTAAGTTTTTACGACGCGGTCGTCCACGTTTTTGCTTGGGCATAGCGGGGCTCTGCGTCTCATCGTCGCTACTATGGAAACGTGTGAGCTCCGATACGTGGTACTTGCCCAGATTTACTTCTGGAACGTCTACACTTGCTATTAAATATGTCGTCGTAATAAAATATGTTTTTTGTGTAACCACGTACGGACCATCCCTTCTTGGAACGAACTTACTTGTTATGTTCTTTAATGTATTGCTGAGGACGTGTGATCTCACTAATACCAGATCCTTGACGTCAAAAACTTCCTCTCTCCTGGTTTTGTCAGCACATGTCTTTCTTCTGTCTTGCTCTGTCTCTACCTTGTCTTTTATGTCAGTGAGTACAGAGATAAATTCTTTTAGATATGGTGTGGCCTGCGGTACAAAGTTCTCTTTTTCTAGTATCGCCTTTATATCGTTCACTACGTTGATCGGTGATCTTAATTCCCTTGCGAATGATAAAAAGGCCGGGGTAACCCCTGTGGTTTGGCATGTTGCTGTATTGATCGCAAAGCGAATCGATGCCAAATGTCTTGGCCACGAGTTGTGGCAAGAAGCCACTAAGGACGCTAACTGTGTTTTTAGATCTCTGTTTTTTCGTTCCACCGGGTTAGCTTCCGGATGGTATAAAGGAATCAATGCTTGTTTGATCCCTAAAACGAACATGCATTGCTGCATTACTGCCGAAATGAACTGGACTCCGTTGTCCGATATAACACGCCGCGGTAGCCCATAGCGTAGAAAAACTTCTTCTATCAGAATACGGGCACACACTTCAGATGTCGCATCAACTAATGCGAAAATTTCTACCCATCGTGTTGCTGTGTCTTCTACTATTAAAATCCATCTCTCTCCACGTTCCCCTGGCGGGAGTGGGCCAAATAAGTCTACCGCCAACACTTCACCTCTTTGATTTAGTATAGGCGTCTGAAGAAGACCTTGAGGTTTTTTGTTGGAAGCCTTGTATCGTTGGCAGGTAGCGCATGTTTTAATATAATCTATAATTGTTTTCCTCATACTTGGGAAAAAGTAATTGTTGGAAACCTTCTGAATAGTACGTTCTATCCCTGGGTGTCCTGCAATTGGAGCATCGTGTGACTCTTGTAGTATTTCCAATCGCATGCTGTTCGGTACTACTAGCTGCGGTTCTTCACCTACAGCATCGGGTCCATACCGGTAAAGTACTCCTTGTTGCATGAAATATCCTCTCTCTGACCACCTTTTCTCCTCGATTTCTTCATTACTCTCTAGGCCGCCTATTATCTTTTCTATTTCAGGATCGTCTAGTTGAGCTTTTCGTAGGTCATCTGGTCTTCGTGTAGGTAAATATACGATTATGGAACACACGTCACATGCTTCTCGATTTTCCTCTTCACATGGCGGACGGCTTAGCGTATCCGCTATTATATTTATTTTTCCTGGCGTATATTGAAATTGAATATCGAAGGCTTGTAATTTTAACGCCCATCGTACTAACCTACCAGTTGGTGATTTTAATGTCAGTAACCACTTGAGTGGTTGATGGTCACTACCTATTATTACTGGTTGACCTTCTATATAACCCCTGAAACGTTCTACGGCCCATACTACTGCCAAAGCTTCCCGCTCCGTGGTACTATAGTTACGCTCTGCAGATGTAAGAAGCCGGCTGGCATATTCAACAGGCTTTTCCCCATTTCCTTCTCCTTGTAATAATACAGCGCCCAGCGCATAATTGTTAGCATCCGTTCTTAGAACGAATGGCTGGTCGTAATCGGCTTGCACTAGTATCGGAGCCGACGTTAAGCATCTTTTTAACTCTTCGAATGCAGTTATCTGTTCTGCTTCCCACTGCCAAACTTGTTTTTTCCTTGTAAGCCGTGTGAGTGGTTCAGCAACTTTCGAAAAGTTAGCTATAAATTTCCTGAACCACGCACAGGTCTGCAGAAAGGAACGCAGATGTTTAATGTTTTTAGGCTCCTTCATGTCTATGATAGCCGATATCTTTTCTTTATCCGGCATGACACCATCTTGAGTAATTATATGGCCCAGATATTGCGACCGAAAACGCACTTTTCTCTGTTTGCACGGAGTCCAAAATGACGTAGACGTTCAAACACAGCGCGAAGATCGGCTATATGTTTTTCCACAGACTCTGATATCACTAATAAGTCGTCCAGATATGTCAACATCGTCACGTCTTTAAGGGACGATCCGGCACGAAATCGATCCATTAATCGTTGGAATGTCGCCGGTCCGTTTTTTAACCCGAAAGGCATACGTTTAAACCGATATGTGCCTAACGGTGTTATGAAGGCTGTTTTGTCCCGGTCACTAGGTTCAACTGCTATTTGCCAATATCCAGAACGAAGATCTAACGAACTCATCACGCATCCCCTTTTAGTAGATTGTATAAGATCGTCTATATGAGGCATTGGATAACTATCAGATTTGGTTACCGCGTTGAGTTTTCGATAGTCGACGCAGAATCTAAAAGTGCCGTCGCGTTTTGGTACTAGTAATGCCGGAGCTCCCCATGCCGACTCACATTCCTCGATGATATCGTCATGGAGCATCTTTCCTATCTCCTTCTGCATGGCTTCTTTCTTCACGGGATTTAACCTACCACAGTACCAGATGCCGTTACCGAAATCAATAGTTAAGTTTATTAGAAAATCTATACCTAGTAATGTCTTATTATTATCTGAATCAGGTAGGATAGAAAAAGGAACCTTAAAAGTTTTATTCAACAGTGTCACCTCTAACTCCGTTGTAAGCATCTCCATCTGCCTATTTACTCCATCTGCAAATTTTACAGTTTTTGATGATGGGTATACAGGATGACCCCTCGATAAAAGGAGAGCGTATAGCGAATGACCTGCAATACAGCTCTTAGCTCCCGAATCGTTTAATGCAGTACCACGAGCCCCCAAAATAGTTAAATCTAATATTGGTCGACGAAAATTAGAGGGTGTAATATATGATACCGATGACTGTATAGGAATCGTGGACTCCCCCTGACGAATAACATTATTACACATATTCATAAAATTATCATTTGGCTCCTGGTCTACATTTGTAATATCAGGGTCACTTGACTCCTGTTCTAAAGTATTAAAATTAGAGTCATTTGGCTCCTGTTCTAAATTATTACAGTTACGTTCTACAAATATAATCTCATTTTCACCACACTTTGACACTTCACTATATCGTAACAAAGAATAAAAGTGCTCACAATTTTCTTCACTTCGTTGCGTACTTACGTCTCGGAGCACCTCTACTATTTCCTCGGCGGGGACTGCGCAGTCGTTAGCGCGCGAAATGCATTGCTGCCTGCGTAGGCGCGGCGGCCGCGAGATCGCGAGCTGAGCGCGCAGAGGAGAGAACGCTCGTGAATTTGTTTGAACTACTTCTTCGACGGGGACTGAGCGATTACTTGCGCGCGAAATGCGTTGACGCTTTCTCACACGCGGCGGCCGGGAGATCGCGGGTTGCGCGCGCAATGGAGAAGGCGAGCGTGGATCTGTCCGTACCGACGTCACTTGCAAGTCGCTAAAAGTGTTGTCCAGTGAATAAAATGCTTGGTTAGTACATTTTGGGCAGTTGCTGCGGGTTACATTTCTACTCCCGCAACCGTAACATTGTAAAGGTTTATCACTAATATTATATATTTTATTCAACTTTCGACATTCCTCTATCATATGGCCAGGACGTCTACAGTTGGTACAGTAAGCACGCTGTTTTCCTGTCGTACTATTCTGTAGCGATGGCGTTCCCGGAGAATGCGCGGGAAACGCTTTCGACGCCGAAGATTGCACTGCCGGCGCGTGGGCGGCGACAGGGGCTGGCGGCGCTCGGGCTTTGATACCAGCGGCCGTAGGGCGGGAAAATCGCGCGGCGTCCGATGCCGTGTGCTCAAAAGATCGACGCTCGACCTCGCCCATCGAATCCTCGATGTTCCTGGCATGATAGAGCAGGTCTGTGAACGACGTAATCTCTTCTCTACGAAGTCGTTTACGTATACGAATATTTAATAAACCGTATATCATGTCCACTTGGACTTTTTCATTAAGGTCATCTGTAGGTAGTCTTGCTAATATCGCTCGTGCTCCATAGAGAACAAATCTCGATACAACCGGTGAGGTGGCCGTCGGTCGCCGTAGGCACTTCGCAGGTTATTTATGACGTTTTCCCAAGATGTTGCCTGATGCTTTATGCCTTGCCACCAAGTGGCGGCTTCATGTGTAAGCAGCATTGAAAACCCTTTTATAGCATTCGAATCCGTCACGTTGGTGCAGTCTTTAAAACTCAGGACAGCATCTATAATAACTATAACAGATTTGTTAATACGTTTACTCAACACCATAGACAGTACTTATAATTTAAACAATAGAAAATAATACGTTTGTCCGGCTGAGGCGAGGTTATATACGCTCGCGAACGCGGTTCGGGCTCGACTGCCTCGGCACGCTTTTGTCGGAGATAGTCCGCCCGAAACGCGTTGCTATTGGTATCGCAACGGACGTATGCCACGATTAATTCGCGGAGGTAGTCCACTATCCTTCGCTATAAGTATTATTATTATTTACATGACAGACTATAATTTTCATAACATGGATACCTAATATTATGTTTTTTAGTAGTTACACTTTTGGACTGGTGCTATTCAGGTCTTGTAAGACCTGACTACGGCTTAAAAGTCAATGGAGAACATATCTCACACCTTCGATTCGCGGATGACATAGTCATAATGGCTAGCTCGCTGGAAGATCTTAGCGGAATGCTGACAGGCTTAAATGTGGCATCTCAGCGGGTTGGTCTCGGTATGAACTTGGACAAGACAAAAATCATGTTCAACGGCCATACCATACCGAGACCAATCAACGTAGGAAATGCCACTATCGAAGTTGTACAAAAATACGTCTACCTTGGACAGACCATCCAATTAGGAATAGCTAACTTCAGTAAAGAAGCCGACAGACGCATTCAGCTAGGATGGGCAGCATTCGGGAAGTTGCGACATATCTTTCTATCAAACATACCACAGTGTTTAAAGACAAAAGTTTTTAACCAGTGTGTTCTTCCAGTAATGTCGTATGGAGCAGAGACGTGGACGCTGACGGTGGGTCTGATACATAAATTCGCTCAGCGAGCTATGGAGAGAGCTATGCTCGGAATTTCTCTGAAGGATAAAGTCAGAAACGTTGACATCCGTCAAAGAACCAAAGTTACCGACGTAGCTTTCAAAATTAGCAAGCTGAAGTGGCAATGGGCTGGACACGTCTGTCGCAGAAGCGATGAACGATGGAGTAAACGCGTCCTGCAGTGGAGACCACGTACTGGAAGACGCAGTGTGGGATGACCCCCCGCCAGATGGACAGATGACCTGAGAAAGGTCGCTGGTTGGGGATGGATGAGGGTGGCAAAAGATCGTGTAAAATGGCGAGCCTTGGGGGAGGCCTATATCCAGCAGTGGAGAGATACAGGCCGATGATGATGAAGACCTGGTCAGACCTTCTCATCTGAGATTTAGTAAGATCTTTGTGAACGATATCCCCAACATTCTCCGCCAGCACCACATCTCTAGAGCATTAATTCGTTTGTTTCTATTTCCGTAGGATTCACGTGTTTGCAGCGTACAGGAAAATAAATTCTAATAATCTAATATCTAAAATAAGTAATACATTTTCTCTCAATATCAAGATTACACGAATTGACAACGGTTTAGTTATTACTGAGTTTTCAACTTTCTGTCAGTGACTACTTTATAGTTTCGGTATAACTTATAAATTGGCTCGCATAAAAGTTACATTTCCTCCTGAATATGCAGTCCGCGTCCCACACGCTTGAATAAATGATTCCACTGTCACACTCTATAGGATTCTTTTTTACACTTTTCATGCAAGCTTAAAATCTTGTTTCACTGCCGACGATATAAGAGAAGCGAGATGAGCTAGTATCTTAACAGTAAAAATACTCAATGCGGTAATTTGATTATTTAGCAATCAACTATTATAGAATGTATCGCTTTTATAGGCAGCTTTTATACAATAAAGGGAATCTTAGCTTCGTGAGAAAATCTCATGCCTCGGCGTTATCTACGAACCTCCCTTCTGTCATTTGGAGGAAGAATGTTATGAGATAATGATAATCCTCTTTGTTCTTCTCGTAACAACCATCTTATAATCCCACCAACACTTTCAGCAGATATTCAGATTCATTCACCGTATCGGCTGGCTGCTCTTGTAACTGATCATCAGACAAGCTCCTTCAATTCATATCTTCTTTTTAAACGAGTAGAACATCATCACGACCGTTTCCCTTCAGAAAACCTTCAGGAACCACGCTTATAAAGAAGCGGATTCACATTTAGCCTGATTTACTATAGACCACTCATGACAAGTGGCAAGCTCGTCGATGTCTCTAGCGTACCAAATTCGAGAATATCACATTTATATATAGTTATATATATATATATATATATAAGTATATATATATAAATTTAATATTATTATAATATTTTTTAATATTATTATTACCCGACCAGGAATCGAACCCGATACCTCAGAGCAAGGCCTGGTGCCTGGCCAAGAAGTTGCCAAAGCGGCTGACGGAAAGGTCTGGAGACCAAAATAGTTGATCGCTACTCGCTTACTTGTCGCCAGTGTAGTACCACCAGATATCGATGTTAAATAACTTTATTAGGCTAGCGGATTCGAAACAAAGTTCTTCTATCATTTTTGACACGTTATATCAGAACTGAATGACATTCGCAGGGCGAGAGTGGTTTCATCGCCGATATTAAGCTTTCATCATCTTCCGCTCGGACGAGTCTATTGCGAGGCCGTTTGTCCACTGCCCCACAGCGATGTGCAGTAAATATTTACAAAAAAGCTTTTATACGATTCTATCTAGAATACTGCTATAAATACTATGTATGGAATTGGACAGTCGGAAACACAAGTACCGAGCTATTTATTTATTTTTTAAAAAACTTTATTGCACTATGTACAAAGGCGGACTTAATGCCGCTAGGCATTCTCTGACAGCCACACCTTTAGGACATTTAGACAGTATAGATGGTAGGTGCAATCATTAATTAAGTTATTTTTAACAGTATTAATTTACTTATCTTATTTATTATTTATATATTTCTTACGAATTTGACACATTTAATTATTTAAAATGTGAATCATATAATAATTTACAGCCACAAAATATTCTATATCTCGTTTATGGATATAATTTTAATAAAATATTTAGTTTTTATTTTTAGTCCATACCTGTCATAACATTTAGACATATCGACTAGGCTATCAACCGTATGTCTTCGTCGGATACTCCAGTACTCGGACACGTTGCCAGATTAGGTAAATCTTGGAAAAACTTATTTTAACTGGCAAGGTGGAAAGTAAGAGACCGAAGCCTGGTTTGCTGGTCCGACCAAATTAGAATGCATGATGCTGTGCATACCGACGAATACATGAACGGTTGGGTGCTATTATCAAGACGTAAACCAACTCTTCGGTAAATTTGATAGTTTCTGTTATTTATTTTTTTTATTTTAACAGTAATAAGTTTTTAATTTCTTCTTATTTTTATATTGGTGAATGCTGTGACACCTAATTGGTACATATATTAGATAAGTTATAATTATACTATGTTATGTGTGTGATAATATATGTACTGCTGTGTGTACTAAATAAATAAATAAGTAAGTCTATTCCGCTCTTCTCACAGCTCTGTTCTTTCCATTCCCTCTCACCATACTAGATTAATGGCCGACTCATTTGCTGTGGTCGCCGCAAACCTTTGGAATAAACTGCCAGTAGAAATCCAAAAAGAGTTTAAAAAAATGGTGTCTACGCAATATTTAAATAGTTCATAAGTTATGTAATCGTACAATTACGACTATGTAGTATATGTGGTATTAGTATATTATATTTAATATATTATAATTGTTGATGTACTCGTATTTTAGTAGTATTATTGTGTGTGTATTATTTATTTATACCACCGCGCCACTTAAGTTTTTATTGTATATATATTAATTATTGTTATAATTAATAATAAATAAGTTTATAATAATAAGCCTAGTGGCATTAAGTTTGGCCCTTAGGAATGAAGTTTTAAATAAATAAATAAAATAAATAATGAGGAAATGCGAAGCAAGGTGCAGGAGTATACCTACCTGTATATTATATTATTATAGCAATGCACATCTACAACAGCATTTTATTTAATTAGTAAAATTTTATTTTATTTTTTATGAATTTTTGTAATTTTTAATTAACCTATTAACTATGGTACTTGATCCTCTGCATGGTATTTTACTCGTGCATTAGTTTGAGTTGTTGATTTGATGTGTCAAGTTTATTGAAATAACTAATTAATTTAGTAAAAAAACTGCTCTATGCGCACTATTTAAATTCACCGTAAACTTAATACACTTTTTTTCATTATTCATTCATTCATTACAGCCCCTAGAACAAAGCGTCCTAGACCTCCACTGCTGGAGATGGGCCTTCCATAACTGGAGAATTTGGCCTACACTCGCCACGCTGGCCAGACGGCTTGGCGAGGATATGATGACAATTTATTAAGGATTCCACAAGTTCGTATTAGTGGAACCGGGACCGACCGCTTAACGTGCTCTCCGAGGCACGGGAACGGAGGTGAAGACAAATTTCTAAGCATTCCATGGATTCACCGTGCGGGTGCCGGGTCCATCGTGTGGGTAAGAGATGAGAAGAATGGTGTCTCGGGCTTGCGACCGACAATTGGCTGGTTTAAGAAAAGGAGGCCTCCTTTTTTTTTTATTGCGCGATAATACGCTCACCATCCACCATTCTACTTCTCTCCCTACCCAACCAAATACTGTATGATTCCGGTAATGCCGTCTTGAAAGCTCGTTCCATAAATGTATTGACGGCAGACCTGCTTAGGCCCAATTCTTTCAGTAAGTGATGCAAAGATTTTGCTGGAACTCCTCTTGCACCAACTTCCACTGCGTAAAGCTGAGTCTTGAACCCGTTCCTGATCATTTCTTCTGTGAGATCATAATATTTATTCGACTTCATGTTGTGGTCTTTTGGAATATTTGATAAATGTATGTAAGAAAAGTGTAATGAGAACATTGGTACATGCCGGGTGGGTTTGAACCGACCTTTGTAGGGTTTAAGGTACGCGTTCTTACAACCGAGCCACCACCGCGCCAATTAATCAGCTGTTTTTATTTCTCTCAATATAGCCATTTATATTTATCTATATCCATAGATCTTATGTATGTAGTTTTATTTGTATGTATTAGTATGCAAATAAGTAATTATTCACAAGTGTAATATTGACGTCTAATATTCTCTATTAGTTTTGATCGCAACTGCTTCAGTTGTCCCAAATCTTTACCCAGTATATTATGGCTAGCTGCATTCGATCCTGCTTTGTACTTTTGAGCAATAAAGTTATTAATAAATAAATTAACTGTTAATCTTAATTGTATATGTCTAAGTGGTATAATAATGATATTTTCTGACGTGTTCTAGTGATGTTGCCAAATTACTGAATAAATATTGAATTTTATTTCGTTTGGCAATTTTTTTTTAGTGTAGTGGACAAACATTTGCTGTCTATTTTCAAACGAGCCGACTGCGACTGACAGATTCTATAACCGTCAATGTACTGGCTCGTGAATAGATGGCGGAGTGGAGCAAAAATAGGAGATTTTGGTGAAATTTGATTATTGGAATGTTTCAAGTGTGTGCTAAATCCGAAACTACAATCAAATAACGAAAATTTTAAAAAATTGAAACTGCATAAATTGATCATATTAAATAAGAATAAAATACATACACTGTACTGCACCAGCTGATAGAGCCGCTCAAAAAGATCAAATTTTGGGAAGTAATAAACGGAAAACTACAGATCTCTTTAAGCATTTATCTCTTTTTATTCTAATATCGAATTTAACCTAGTAGACTTGGAAGAATAATAATTCTACTTTCATAGCTGGTCATTTGGTGCATTTTCCGGCCATATGCGGGCAAATCGTCACTAAAAAAAACGTGCGAGTGAAAGCACGAGAGTTCGGCACAATAGCGAGTGCAAGACTGGAAGAGCACGAAATAAAACATGTACGTCAAATGTTAACTTACTCGTAATATCCTCCCACGTCCACCACTGCAACTTCGGGGACAGAACATTGAGTCAACTCCGACCGTCAAATACCTGGGCTGCATCATTAACAGGACGTTCACAATAGGTGAAATGGCCTGCTACGCCGTCAATCAGGCGAAGGCGGCCCGAGCCATGTTACGTCCTGTTATGAATTCCACCTTGCCGCTCAGGTTGAAGGTCCGGATCTACAAGATGTTCATCCGTTCCCGTCTCACCTATGCTGCGCTAGCCTGGCACCACCTTCTGGCCAAGACCAACAGGGACAAGATCCAAAGTCAGCAGAACATATCGCTCAGAGTGGTTTCCCGAGCGTCGTGGTTCGTGCGTAATTCCGTCATAGCTCCAGATTTGGAGATGCCTATATTGAGGAGTTTGTCACTGGCCTGACTAGACGTATGTTCTATCGTGCCAACAACGGACACTTCAACCATCTCCAGAATATCGCTCCTTCTTGAAAAACTTTTTTCTTTCTTTCTTTCTTTCTTTCTTGCGCACGGCCCCCCAATGGAGAGCTGAAACAGTTGAATCTAGCCCTCTGGGTTCCTGAGCCACATGGGCGCTGTTATACTGCTAACGGCACCCAAAAGTACATGAATTACCGGCGGCTGGTCACCCGCTGAGATCCTGTCGGGGAAAACGGGGGAATATCCCAATCCCCAACCCAGGTCCATTAGGCGTCCGGGCCTGGACAACCCCACTGTCTGTCTGTCTGAGTATCCTCCCAGGTCACCCGGCTGACCGAAGCGTTCCTTGTTCGTTTCACAATTATTAAGTATTTACTTGTTCTTAGGTGTATAGATTGTGACATACAACTTTGGTACCTTGTTCGTTAAATTACTTTTGTCGTTTCATTGCGCCTCACTAAATTTTACACTCACTAGACTGATTAGCAACATTTTTTCGCTTTTTTGATCTAGAGGTTTTTTTCTATTCTATATCTATGTTCTTACCAGAGAAGAACCCTACACCCACCTACTGAATCAACCTTTCAACCATAAGATATTTTGGTAAACCTGTTTAAGAATAAATATGCAAAAAAATATATCAGAATATATGATTGCGGTGGTTGTAAAAACTTTCATTAAAATCCTAAAAAAAGACGGATAAACCCCGTCATGTACTAATGAGAAATACACTTCTCCTATTTACATTTGTCATAGATTAAAGCCGTCAGTCCCGGTTCCACTAATACCAACTTGTGGATACGTTTATCATCAAAAAAATACATCTCGACCCTCGCCAACCGGTCTGACCAGCGTGGCGAGTGTAGGCCATATTTTCTAGATTCTGGGGCTATGATGATGATGATGCCAATTCTCCAGAAATATTCTAGAAGACTAATTGGGGAATTATTGTTGATAATATGACGATTACAATACAAACTGAAATTAAATACCTTTCGCTATGTTCATTTTTGGAACTGATATCTGTGTCGATTCAGCTGTCCCCATTTCAACTTGTCACCTGAAGTTATTGATGCTTTTGTACCTGCATAATTATGCATTGAGTCGCATTTTGATAACTTGATTTATGCAAGTAGTCCTCACGCAAGACGCAAGTTGCACTATTTTACATAAACATATTCAGGAGTTCATATTATATTGGTTTAGTTTGTTACGAGTTGGTACACCGTACATTTAGTTTATATATATTGCGTGTAATTTATTAATGAGCAAATATTTTTATATTATAATCTATAATAAAAATAAAGAAATATGTATTTTAATTATTCAGAAATAAAATGTTAAGTTACAGTGCAGAGGAGTTTTCCTATGATTATCGCCACTCATACAGAGCCTAGTCAAGTGGGTAGCGAAAGGTCAACTCGTCAAAAATCGCTCGAACGTTGACTTATGTCATTGTTCATCTCTCTATTTCGTCTCTCGGCTGTGAGCGAGACAAATTATTACTCGTAATAATACTTGTTTTTAGGATAATGATTTAAAAAAAAAAAAAAAATATACTTTTTATTTCAAAAAGGGGTTCTAACAGTGACACCTGAAGCCTAAAAAAGTTATTTGCTCTTTTGTTAATTACACGTGGTATATATATTTTTTATGTAACCGATATATATAGATTTATTCGATATATATTTATCGGCGGAAATACACCCAGCTTATTTGAGCGTGTGTTTTTGCGACGTTTGCATAGGAAATTATAAGGCGTTGTCAAAACATCTTGTCAACACCTCAGAAGACAAAAGGGCTGGGCAACAGTGATGGATCAGCATTGCCATTCAACGCGGCATGAATCCGTGTCACTTTGCCCATTGGTAGAGATTTGGAGCAAGTTTAATATTTATTTTGTTTTATTTATTATTATTTTTAGTTTTTAGTTTAATATTGAATTGTATTTTTTATTATAAGAACCTATTTTGTATTCATATTATTTTTAAATAATTTATCGGAAAAAAATATTTTCAAAATATAAAATAAAATTAGTATTAATACTACGGATATGGATATAATATATGTATATTAGTTTGTAATTTTATTTTATTTCTTGGAATTAATTTCCTTAATTTTTCTTAATTCTGATCTCCAATCCAAAGGTCCAATCGAGCATACTCGTATTTTTTCTTAAGTATTTATTATCGTTTTACAACATCACTGTTTGGGCATGGCTCAGACAAACGTTCAGCCATCACCACTAGGCCCCAACTCCACTGATAACGACTTAAGAATCATTATAAAATTGTAAAAAAAAAAAAACAGATTCCTGCCAACCCGTCTGACCAGTGTAGCCAGTTTTCTCGTCAAATACACTCAACGTCGTAGACTCAACGTCAGTAGGTTTGGGACTTTGTGTTCCAGAGTCTGCTGTAATAAAAATAATAAACATTATAATGAGCTTATATAATGAGATTGAAATTAAAATCTCATTTCAGCATAATAAGTAAAGTATTATTACGATCGTAATTCCTTGTTGGATGGTCAAAAACTAACTACACTTTTCAAGAATTCACATTTAGCCAATTATAAATTATAGGCTCACCACGACACGTGTTAAACTTTTTAATGTCTCTAACGTACCTACCTCGTCATCATCATTATCAGATCCCCTGGAATACAGAGTCCTAACTGTTGGAGATGGGTCTTCTAGAACTTTCTGGAGAATTAGGTGTACACTATACGCTGGCCAGACGGGTTGGCGAGGAACTGATGTATTTTTTTTTGGTTGTCGATTAACGATTTCACAAGTAGGTATTAGTGGAACCGGGAACGACGTGCTATCCGAGACTCGGGAATGGTGGTGTTGTAAATCTATAAATGTATGTAAGAAAAGTGTATTTACGAGGGTTTGAACCGACCTTTGTAGGATTTTAAGTAAAGCGTTCCTACAATCGAGCCACTACTGCAACCTAGCTTACCTACTTGATTGAAGTTCGTGTTAAAAAACAAATTAATGTTATATACGAATATTAACGTGAATATTCTGATTTTGACTTTATTTTAGACGAATCGAACTTTGTACCTTCATGTCTACGGTGTTATACGCTAGACCACGCAGGCATAGATTTCCAATTAAGAGTTAAATATTAAATTATTATACAATTTCATCATAAACCGCCAATAATAAATGCTTTTACAGCAGCTGAATAAATTAGTTCGTTCGACAGATTTTGAATATACTCGTAGTTCATAAAGCCTACCTATTAATTATTTATATTCAATGGCAAACTTCCATTAACCAAAATATAAAACCTATATATACAAATTAAAGGTTATTACTAATCAAATCAAATATGTCGGTGTTGGGAACCAGTGGAACATCTCGGACACCACGGGCTTTCTTGTGCTAGAAGTACCGGCCGCATTCCTCGTCACGCGGCTCTCAACGACATCATTCGTAGGGCTCTTATCACTGCTGGGGTACCCGCTATCCTAGAACCCTCTGAGATTGCGCTGAGCGATGGCCAGAGACCCGACGACCATCGTTGGGCCGTGGAAACTTGGGAGGTCTCTGGTGAGGGATGCAACATGTGAAGACACATTATAGCCCCATTTGACATACAGGCAACCTCGTCCAGTGCGGGGAGTGTGGCGGTTTCTGCCGTAAACCTTAAGCTGTGCAAATACGCTGACCTAGGTACGTGTTACGAGTTTGCGCTGCTTAGGGTCGAGACGATGGGACCATGGGGACCCTCAGCGAAGCCTCTGGCCTAGAAGTTGTCCAAACGCTGACGGAGAAATCTGGAGACAGGAAAGCTGGCAATTGTTTCTGCCAACATAATACGTTATACAGAGGGGAAATGTTACTGCTCCAGAAGGAGGCGGAACGGGAGCGGGAGAACTACCCAAGCGCCTTTCCCTTCCGCCAGAGAAGAAGGCAGCGTAGAAGGCGGGAGTACGCGCCCTCCTGCCCACCTGAGGGACCCGAGTGGTGTCACGGGAGTGACATTGCTCGCATAGGGCCCCGCGTGACGGCGCGTGTGGCTGTTCCCGTGCGCCACTCCGAATTCTAGCTCGAAGACTAGCTCTCTCTTCCTTCTCGCCGAAAAGGTGCCCGCACGCTAGCGAGCGACGCCGTCGGGCGATGGTTAGAACAGTTGGTTCTCGCCGTCCGCCATCCACCATGGAGCGTCAAAATGAACACTTGTTGGTGCTGATAAACCCTGTAAAGTGTTTCCACACGTTTCAGATCAAGTTCAATTTGCCGTCTTGCCCAGTCAGTCATGAGTGTCTGATTCCAGTTCCTAACATTCATGGACCTACATTTACCATCAGATGGGGGCAAGGTCACAAAAACTCTTTTTTTAGTTAATACTTTTTTGTAATTGTTGTAAAATAAACTGAACGAGAAGCGTATAGATAAACTTCTAAGTGTGAAGACGCTATGGTCGTCGCACCACAACGACTTTGCTCCAGCAAAAACTCCACCGCTTAAGTACTACTTTATGGAGTTTGCACAGGAAGGAAAGGTTCAAAGAACTCACAACATCGCTGTTAGAAGCACTCGCAAACTGTTTCAACTCATAATCGAGCGCTATAAGACCTATATTAGCTTAAAATTATAAGCTGATCGTACCAGCATCTAATGCAATATGCTTTTGTAGCTAGCTTTTTTAATTATACATCTTCTGCCCTTGTTTTTAAGTGGTCTTTCGTATGATCGCAATGCGGTGTGTGTTGCCGTATTATTAGCGGATAGGTCAAACTGTCTCATAGATTCACTGATAACTGGAATGGATTATAGTAAACAGAGACGAGGTTTTCTTACTAAATCGTTGCAAGTTAGCATCGCATCAATTCTTATGGTACAAGAAGCGAAAAGAGCTATGTTTACCGATTTATAATACAAATTAAATCCCCTGTTTATATAATAGATTACGATAACAAAACTAATAGTAATGGGTTGCCTAACGAAATATGGTCAAGGCATACAGGGTGAAGTTTTAATAATAATAATAATTTATTTATTTGCATAAATGTCATATTTACAAATTTACAGGTCTTAAAGTAAACTTAAGAGTAGGTACATTTGCCAAGTTTTGGCCAGCTAATATTTTATACATGTGTGTTTTAAAAAAAAAAAAAAAAAAACAATGATAAGAGATTTTGTAATAGTAAAGAATTCATTGATATTATAATAACATTTGTCTATTAACCATTTTTTTTATTTGATAATACACACAGTTTGTTTGGTAACTGTCTAATTTCTTTAGGTATGTTGTTGTAAACCTTGATACACATAATATATGAGTTCACACTAAATAATTTACCTTTATGACTGGGAATTTTAAGTTTTGTAGTCTCCATGCGAATAAATATTCTTACTGTATCACATTTACACGTGTGCGTTGAAGCTACTGCCTAAACTAAGAGGAAAACTAATGAAATGAAGGCGGCCGTAAATGAACATATAGAAGGCAAAGATTTAAAATCCCTTTTGAAGAAATCCAAGAAGTGTATTGAAGTAGATTAAAATGAAAAAAATAATTTTATATATCAGCATTTTTCATACCTTAGTATTTGTATAATTTATATTTTATGTTTTGTTTTGTTTCTCAATTCTCATTTAAGCTTTTTAATTCTTTCAACTTAGAATTTATTTAAATTTTAATTATCCATTAAGTAACTTTCGGATTCGATTCCTGGTCGGGACACAATAATTTATTTGTGATATTTCTCAAGTTTGGTACCCTCGAGACATTGATAAGACTTGTTATAATAGGCCTATAATAAAGTTTACTAAATCAAAAATCGGGTTCTTAAAAATAAATAAAAAGTGCGTGGTTTTTGACCACCCCGGAAGAGATACGGTCGTGGTGATACTTTACTATATTATTTTTACCTACAAGCTATCTCTAAAGAAATGATTAGTTTTTCCTTTGTCTAGACGACAGTTAACAGTTAGTACGAATTGCGATGAACCTACTCGTATTTTTAACCTTAAATTGCCAATGTAAAAATCACGAGCTTTGGCATTAAACCACAAAGGTATTCGTATATCATATTCAATAAAAAACGGATACTATATTTTCTTTTACCAGGTTGCAGCCGCTTAATAACTAAGTTAATTGCAATATATGAATAAAATTATTTCCAAGCTGGAAAAAAGGTTTAATGGAAAAATTGAATTATTGCATAAAGCAGATAATATAATCAGCAGCGAGCAGAGTGATGGACACGCTATCACGCAACTGCACGGGATACATTCTCGCCTACGAAGCTGCGAGAGCTATGGGAGTTTTGCTATAATTGAATTTGAGAGCAGCCATATCATAGACCTGAACAATTATAGGTATATATACATATTAATCATAAACCGAATTCGCTTAGACGTCAGTTCATAGGGCGGTTTTACGAGGCTTATTTGGTGTAACAAAACCACATGATCTTATTCTTGTTGATGCATGTTTTATTATGTTTTTTTTTATTATTACTTTTATTTTTTTTATTTATTAAGGACGCTATTAATAACATAGTCATAAGCGACCACTCATTATATTTCTATTCGTACTTATATTTTTTGTTTAATTGTAATAACTCTTTCTTAACTGTATCTACTAGTTAGTATATTTATATGTGTAATTTTTTCAATGGCTTCAATTTGATTATATAGCTTCTTCATTATTATGTGAATGCTGTAAATACATATATATTAATAAATAAAATAATTATTTTTGAGCCAAATCCCTTGCGGCACTTGTCTCAACCTCTTCATACATCCCCTTTGTTTCGTTGGCATTTAACCTTTAGCTAATGTTTTATTAATTTAATCATAATAGGTAAGTCTTGGTCAGCCAGGGCCTCTTTTACCCACAACTTTAGCATTATATATCTGGTTTGTTAATCGCTCTACAGACATTTTCTCAACATGCCCGAACCATCGAAGTATGACTTTCCAAATCTGTGTCCCTATGCTTTCTTTCATACCTACCCTTTCGCGTGTTTAGTCATTACGTAGCCATCTAAGTAACGCCGCATATACGACGCAACTATCTCAATTCTACTTTATTAACTCTACTCTCATGCTTATTCTTATATGTGCACGTCTCGCTTCCATACATAAGTGTTGGACCAGCATGACATTGTCTATGGCGAGTCGAGCTTTGTTACTGACATTTCGACTGGCGATAAGTGACCCCAAGGCACCGTTAAAATAATTACCCGCGTTTACTCTTCTTTCAACATCACTATCATACTTCTTATCCGCAGTAAAAACACTGCATATTTTTATTTAGTTGACTTGAGGAACTTCAAAACCATCATTAATTTGTATCGTCACGATTGCCTTTAAACACTAGTACCTTATTTTTTATCGCATTCAAACTGAGTCCTTTTTCTGCACATCCCATTTCATTACATTTCTGTGACAACTGATTGAAGTTGTTGATAGATGTAATTGCATACGAACTGTGTAGTTTCAGAAGCTTATATAGTACATATAGCACGTTTAATAATAAAAAATATAGTTAAATCACTGCGTTGATGTGTTCGGCATATATTTTATTTAAAAAATCTGATATACGAGAGTTTTCCTTGCAGATTCCTTTCTCAGTCAGATTAAACATTAACAGATCACTGGAATCTGCTAAGCAGAGTACCAGAAGTAGAAATCATTCAAAATAATTTAATTATGATTTGTAATAGGTTTTACGTAAATAAAGATATTTTTATTTTAAATTCGACAGCCGCGCGGTTTTAATTAACTTCTACTCGTACAAGTGGAAAACTTTAAACGCCAATTCCCAACAAATATATTTTTTTACTTATTTATTTTTGTTAAACCCCAAAATATTGTAACTCCTAGTGGTTAAAGTATGAAATGTTATTTGATAAATTTCAAAAATTAATTTGTTTAACATTTTACTACTAAACACAAGCTGCTGAAGTAAGTGACCAAATACGGTCTTACCGAATAATATAACGAGCTATGGGGCAAGCAGGAATATTATTCTATATTATATATTTAAGGAAACTGCAACCTTATATACTTTGGATTTTAAGGAAAGCGTTCTTACTACCAGACAATTATTATTCTATTGAATCTATTGTAGTTGTTCACATATTTATATATCATCTAAATGCTTACCCAAAGGAAACAGATCTTCTGGAGAGGAAGGCTCCTCCTTGAACCTGTAACAAATTCATAAATAAAGATATTACTACACGATATTGATAAAATCAACTCGGCAGGCAGCATCGCGAGAGAAGGTCCTATTCTACAGAAATATGTTCACTTTAACAATGGACATCAAGATCCATAATTAAAAAAAAAACAGTTATAGGTACTCTGTATAGCTGTGAGCGGACCAAATTGGCGCATCAATACACTTATAGACAAAAGTTTATATGTGTTAAATTAATTTAATATTACATTTGTACTATTGTAAGTAAAACAAGCTTGATTCTATTACGGCCAGTTGCAGAAAGTCTGATTATCTTTTGACATGTGTAACATATGCTTATGGGGCACGTTATTGAACGAAATAACCAAAGTGACAAGCTAACTACCAATCACGTGGCGTAGGTATATCATAATATTGATCAGGGATTATTTTAATTCCTTTCGGAAACTGGCCGTATATATATTATTACTTTTATTTAAATAAAATATCAACGAATGTAGTCTTTTTCCAGCATTGATTTAATTTACACATTTATTGATGAGATAAAGATTTTTTCTATGAATATCTTTTTTATTATTTAAACTAACGTCATGTTTTGAACAAAAACGAATAGGTGTCAGAACAGACATACTCGTAAATAGCCAAGACTATTATCAATAACAAATAACAAGGCCCAAAAAACATGTATCCGCGACTTTACTTTTTAAGGGCCGGAGCGTCAGCGAACCAATATTCGGTATCCGCGCAATTTACGGCTAGCGCTCTTTTTGTCTACCGGTAACTATATTTACATTTGATAGATCCATACGAGCAATTGCGACTTGCTAATGAGAAACGAGCCTGAATATTGCGGAAGATATATATTGATAGCTTAGCCAATAGTCACTGAAAGACTTTTTTATGTGTTGTTGACGTTGACGTTGAATATATTATTTGATTAATTTGTGGTATTTCTTGAGTCTGGTGTGCTTACCACTTATCATGATGGGCCAAAAGGTTGGTTGTTAGAAAGTACCTGGCCATTAAGCCCGCCTATGTACAATTTTAGTGCAATAAAGTATTTAAAATAAAATAAAATATACCGGCTTGACAAAAACTTGGTGAAATACGAGTATATCCTAAATTATCTGAATACATTAGTTACTAAGACAACGTAAAGTATATTAAAATATGAATTATGACTGTGTGGTAGCCATATATGTACATTATCAATTGAAATTATTCGTTCAGGCATATTGGTAATTTCAATACTCGTAATTATGATGCATGACCCAATTTGGTTTCCCTGAATTCCAGGGGAGATAGTAATAAATCCAATAAATTGAAATATAATATCCATATATAATTATACTAAATATGCGAAATAAAGTTTTGTCTGGCTGTTTTTTACGCCTTTATTTATTTATTTAAAAACTTTATTGCACAAATTACAAAGGTGGAGTTTTATGTCCGTAGGCATTCTTTGACAACCAAACCTTAGGGGCAATTTAGGGGCGTGAACTTGGGAGGACGTGGGTTCGATTCCCACCGGGGGCAAGTGGTACATTGTATAATTTGTCTCGGTCTGGGTGTTTATATGTATAATATGTATATATTTACAAAAAAAAGGATAATATGTAGTTTATCAACCATCTAGTTTCCGTAACACAAGCCTCGTAGCTTACCATGGAAACTAGATGGCGCTGTGTGACCTATCTGGAAATATTTATTATTATTAATTTGAAAAAATATAGGTGCAATGAAAGTAATGGTAAAATATACAATTTTAGGATGACTTAACAAACTTTATATACGTACTTATATACCTTTATATATGAATATCAATATACCAAATACTAATATACTCGTATACACAACGTTATACATAAATACCTACTACTTACTAAGTAATAATAATAATAATTTAACTTTACTATAGGCCCATCATGACAAGTGGCAAGCTCGTCGATATCTCTAGCGTGCCAAACTCGACAAATATCACAAAGAAATTATTGTGTTCCGACTAGGAATCAAACCCGGTATAAATTTTATTTTTATTTTATTTAAAATCTTTATTGCACAAAGTACAAAGGCGGACTTAATGCCCGTAGACATTCTCTGACAGCCAAACCTTAGGGACAAATTTGAACAAATATAGGTGCAATGAAAGTGACAGTAACAATAATATAATTATAGGATAATTTAAAAATAGTATACAACTACTTATATATCTTTATATATGTTATTATATCAATACACAATAATAAATGCAAATATTTACACAATATTATACATAAACATACATATATAAAAGTTACTACCGTGGTGTAGAGCTATCTATTTAAATGCGAATATACTGGTTTTTTAAAAGACAACCTGGTATTAGCTTGCCTTATGTTGTCTCCGAGTATAAAGCTAAGGCCTCTAATTCACGGAGGCAGTCCTCACAGTATGGGAAGGTGTATCACATCTCATTACAACGCGTGACCACTCCACGTCATAAATGGCACACTCGATATATAAAAAAAACTATTAGGCGCCTGCCCAAGAAGTTCTCCAAACGTATGTGAAAGTCTGGAGACAAGAAGACTGGAAACTATATCCGACCGCCTATTATTATACGGACGAAGCCGGATAACACAGAAACTAAGATAAAACAATGAAAAATTGCTGGCTGCGGAAAAATACGGTAACTTTATCCCCTTGTGAACAAGAGAGCTATTGCGTAATTTGTCACAATCGTCTATAGAACACAATTAACAGCTCCAACTGTTTCATTCCGCTTTGTAAATAAATTTATACGTAACGTGCAAACCGCAAGGCTCGGGCGATTTGTGATTAGATACGCAATAGACCTGCGAGATACTGAACAAGGAACGGTTCTTTCCGCCCTCACTCAGACTTCTCCCTTACTCTCAATTTCCCACAGAAGCGGGCGATTCGGATAGCGAGACATTACAGTATCTAAAAC
The DNA here is from genome assembly GCA_910589645.1 of Tinea semifulvella. NCBI lineage: Eukaryota > Metazoa > Arthropoda > Insecta > Lepidoptera > Tineidae > Tinea > Tinea semifulvella. The sequence continues at coordinate 23,787,226 of OU342584.1, forward strand.
TCTCGAATCGCTGTCGCTTCACAGAGATGTGGACTCCCTGAGCGTGTTCTACAAGCTATACTACAGTGAGTGTTCTGAAGAGCTTCACAACCTTCTTCTCTATTTTGAAAGCAACCCACAGTCCAAAATATGTTCATATATACCGCGTAGTCACTATCCCCACGCGTACATATAATTTATTCTCTCTTAGATCTGTCGCACTCTAAAGATGTGGAATGCAGAAAGTTTTTATGTATTATTAAATCTTGATGGGCCGGTATAATAGTAGGGACTAATGTCAGCCGGCAATGGCTGATGTCAGATGCTCTTATTTTTGGACGCTTACCATCTCACATGTCGTGCTCAGTATTTTAAAAAACTACCAATTTAATGATTTTGAAGGTGATAAAATATTTCGGATCACATGAAGACGGTCGCTGGTGGGGGATCGTGTGACATGATCTCATTTATAAATATGTGGTTAAGGTGGTAGGTATCGCATGGTCTAAAGTATTTTATTATTGTTAAATGACAAAAAACCTGTAAACGATAAAGAAAAATTAATAGAAAAATCATTTTTAATGTCGAGCCTTGGGAAAAGTATAGGCTCGACTTCCAGTAGAGACACATACTCGTAGATAATGATAAAGCTATTGTATTTGTAGACAAAAAATTTTTGAGTGACGGAACATAACATCGTCAGTAAAAGATAAAAAAAGGAAACAAAAAGAGTTAAAAATAGGTTAAGATGTTTACTAGCTGGCACTAAAATAAATGATTATTATTGCATTCAATTAATAAAGTCTTGATTACAAGGTTTTTAAACTTCTCTACTCTTGTACAATGTGGCGTGTTGGTGTCATATATTTAGATGGGAATGTAAAAAAGGTACTAAAATCAAACGAGTAGGTGGACATTAAATTAAACCGCTCCGTACTAAACCAATATGGGCCTGATTAAAGTAAACACTTTTTCAGACTTCCCTACTGTCATATAGCGACAGCAAGCTATCCTTTTCTCTCTCTACGGTCTAAAAGCCTGGGCACACCGCATATACGAGCACAGAGAAGAATATTTAAAAAACAAAAACGGGTGCGTCGCGGGACGTACCGCAAATGTGAGAACTAAACTTGCAGGTTATTGATTTCGTAGTTGGTAGGAATATGGAGATTAAATGAATGCGCGTGGCTGCGTGCGCACGCATAGCCTATCCACCCCTCTTTCCTTTCCCTGCCGCGCTGTTTCAAGAGGAAGAAAGAAGAGGTGTAACTTGGGTGCAGGCGTTCCACAAGGCGGTATTTTGTCTCCATTATTATTTTCATTATTCATTAATGGCATCACATCATCTCTTCACTGTAACTACCATCTGTACGCTGACGACTTGCAACTCTATGTGCAGACGGATATTACCACGCTTAACAGTGCTATAGCTTGGCTAAATTCCGATCTTAATAATGTATACTCTTGGTCGTCGCGGTTTGGCGTCGTTGTCAACCCGAACAAGTGCCAGGCAATTATAGTCGGGAGCTCCCGATTGTTATCAAAAATTGAACTTACCAGAATTGACCAGCTTCGGTATGACAACGCGCCTATTGCGTTCCGCAGCGAGGTTAAGAGTCTTGGATTACACCTTGACTCTCATCTTAGCTGGGGAGCGCAAATCGCCGACACCAGTCGTAAAATTTTTTTCTCACTGCACTCTCTTAATAAACTCAAAAATTTTCTGCCGTTGAAAGCTAAAATAACTCTTGTACAAGCCCTGCTACTCCCGTTGCTCGACTATGGTGACGTGTGTTGTGTGGATCTCACTGAGGAATTATTAAATAAAATGGAACGACTACACAATGCATGCATCAGATTTATCTTCGGTCTAAGAAAGTACGATCACATTTCGCCATTCCGTGACAAACTAAAGTGGTTGCCTATACGCCATCGCAGGAACCGTAGAATTCTCTGCATGTTGTACTCAGTATTATATGAGCCTAATACACCGGAATATTTAAAAGAGAAATTTAATTTTCTTGGTGCCACTCATGACAGAACTTTACGTTCTTCTTCTAACTCCACGCTCTCCTTCCCCACACATCACACCGCATTCGTTTCCAAGTCGTTTGCGGTGGTGGCTGTGCATCTTTGGAACCAGTTACCGGTGGACATCCGTCAAGCTCCAAATAGAACACTATTTAAGAAACTGGTCTATGCGCACTATTTAAATTTACCATAAGCTTAATACACTCTCTGCTATATTTATTTCTCTCATTATAGTCATCATATAGTAGGTATATTATATTTATGTATATTCATAGAACGTATGTATGTAGTTTTATTTGTATGTATTTGTGTATGTATTAGTATGTAAATAAGTATTTATTCACTAGTATATATTGAAGTCTAATATTTTTCTATTAGTTTTGATAGCACCTGCCTTATCTCGTCGTAACTGCTTTAGTTGTCCCAAAGGTTTGACCAGTATAGAATGTCTAGCGGCATTAGGTCCGCCTTTGTACTTAGTGCAATAAAGTTTATAATAAATAATAAATAAATAAAGAAGGAGCGGGAGGGAGCGAGAGAGGCAGCGGCTATACGCGCGCGCCTATCCGACCCTCTTCCCCTTCTGACGTACGGACGTTCAACGAAAAAGGTCCCCAACCTAGTACGCGCAATAAAGTACTCAGTTTAAAAACAAAACACAATTTGTGATATAGCACCCAACTAATAGTAAGTTTTGTGGCCAGAGCGACATCTAAACGCGGGGCGTGGAAACCATAGGATATATGGTGGACAGATGACAATGCAGCCTACGGCGTTGAAGATCGAGGTCGCGCCGCTCATTACATTTTTTTTACAAAAAAATCTTTACCTATGTCTAGGCAGTTAGGTCTTTGCCAATATAACGGTTAGCTGATGACAAGCATTTCATTTTCCTGATCAGCCGCCCGCCACAGTAACCGGTACGTGAGGTCCAAGAATGGGATCACTTCAGTATTTCAGCTTTAGGAAACATACTGGCTGGGAGAGTATTTCACATCTATGTGTCATCTACGAGGGGCGTTCAAAATATTCTCGGTATGTGGATAAAAACAAACAAGTACGAAAAGTTTGATATTTTTATTTTTCAATATACTCCCCCCCTATGTTCATACACTTATAAGATCGATCAATTATTTTTTTTAATCCCTCATAAAAATATTTTTTATCTTTGGTGTAAAAATGCTCCTCCACGGCCGTCTTCAACGCTTCATCGTCAGAAAATTTATTTCCACGCAGATCCTTTTTAAGATTGGGAAACAAAAAGAAGTCGCTTGGGGCTAAGTCCGGACTATAGGGTGGATGAGTAACAGTTTCAAACCCACATTCAACAATAGCTGCCTTGGCAATATGAGCAGTATGGACAGGGGCGTTGTCATGCAGAAGCAGAACACCTTTGGTTAACTTTCCTCGCCTCTTTTCTTTGATCGCATCTCTTAATTGACGTATAACGTTAGCGTAGTACTGCCCTGTGATATTTACACCTTTTTCTTTATAATCGATAAGCAAAACTCGTTCACAATCCCAAAATATTGTGGCCATGACCTTGCCAGCTGACGGGATTACCTTGAACTTCTTGGGATGAGCTGAACCCTTAATGTGCCACTGCATGGACTCCTGTTTGCTCTCTGGGTCATAATGATGAACCCAGGTTTCATCTCCAGTAACTATTTTTTGCAGCACCTCATCGGGATTTTCACCACACAGGTCGATAAAATCTGAACAGCAAGCCACACGCATATCCTTTTGAAGAAGCGTCAGCATTCGCGGAACCCATCTTGCACTTACTTTTGACATATTAAGATGGTCATGTATAATGTCATGTACGGTACCAATAGAGAGATTGGTTACTTGAGCTATAGATTTTACCTTCACTCGGCCGTCTTCCAATATAAGTTTTTCCACTTTATCAATATTTTCTTGTGAGGTAGCCACTACAGGCCGGCCAGGTCTAGGGTCATCTTCAATACTCTCCCTTCCACGCTTAAATTCGCTTGACCATTTTTGAATAGTAGATAAAGAAGGAGCAGACTCACGGTAAACACAATCCATTTCCTCTTTTATGGTTTTTTGATTTTTACCCTGTTTTGTCAAGAATTTTATGACGGATCGGTGCTCTAATTTCGTTAAAATTGTTAATTCGCTCATGGTGTTCATGTTTGTTCGGCAATTGCAGAAAAACAAAAGAACATCTCGGTTCCAATTTTACTTTTTTTTAATGTCAATGGATGAATCTTAGCGGCCAGTAACAAATATATATATAAAAGAGGTTGTAACGTATCAATACCGAGAATATTTTGAACGCCCCTCGTATATGTCTTCAAAAGTATGTGTCATCTATATGTACGCGTAGATAGATAGATAGTGGCTATGGAAGTGCATGTAGTTCGTTTGCGGAATCGAGAAGAAGGGAGAAGGTTATATACTCGTACTCTACGCTCGACATATCTTTATTATCTTTATTCACGTAATTGTAGTAAAGCTACTCGCAGTACAGGCATTTGAAATACGTTATTATTTAAATTTAATTCGATTCACTCTACTTCTGCTAAGTAGTAAACTTGACTTATTTAATTTTAATTAATTATACTCCAGCTTCTTTAACATTTAGAAAGTCTCTAGAGCTATATAATTTATTAAGTATTTGGTGTATCTATCTCTTTCAAAAGGCGCCATCAAAATTAAATCTTTCGCTGAAATTGTTTACACCCACAAACAAAATGAGCTCCTCTCGCTCTAACGAAGGGCAGGCGCAGCGCTGAATAGAGAGAAGGCAAGAATAGTAGATGCGGAGAGTGTTATTGCGCAATTAATCTAAATCTTTTTTGTTCGGTTTGATGTAGACATCCGGTGTGCCCTCTACTGCTACTTTATTCTCTTTTCAGTAGACACTGGCTTAGGTATTGTAAGTGGTAAGTATATTGACTGATAGGGTATCATGAACGATCAATATTACGTTCTACTATTTGTAAAAGAAAAAGGCTTATTGAGATCCTATGAAGGTACGAGAAAAGTACTTTAAAATATTTTAAATTAAATTATAGTACTAAAAGTAACAGGTACATAATAAAAAAAATAAAAAAAAAGTAGTACTTAAAAACAATCATACGCAGGACGAGGAAGAATGAGACGTTAATATAGAAAAAGTAAAAAAAATACTAGCTGAAAAACAGAGACAGACGGTGGGATCGTCCTAGCCCAGGTTATGAATGGGCCTGGGTTGGGAATAGGGACATTCAATTGTTTTCCCCAGCCTGTTTTTAGTGATAATTCAGTGCACTTTGGATCTCGAAAAATCAGAGAGGAATGGTGTTTACTCTATCTACAATAAATGATATATCATGTGATCATCATCATACTGCCTCCGTGATCTAGCAGTTAAGTTAGTGGATTTAGACGCGGATGAACCGGGTTCGATTCCTGACCATCAGAAAGAATACAATCGTGATGATACTTTACTTTACTTGTTATGTGTTCGTCAAAATAATTTTACAAGTCAGAAAGAGCGATAGTTATAGCAATAACCTACGACATTATGAATTTAGTTTGTGAAGTTTCAAATCATTCGCGAAATATGTAAATGCAACTGTGTCGATAGTCAAAATAGGTTATGGCTGTTCTTGACGATTTCAAGGTCACTATGATTTTTTGTTTTATATTTTTTATACTCTCACATCGGACGGGAAATAAAAAAGCTAATTTGAATTGTAAAAGCGATTGACAAAAATCAGTCATGTATGACGCCTTACCTCCTACCGATATTAGGTAAGTATATTGAAATTCCTTATACCCGTCGTTGCGAGATTTGAATTCATATGCATTGACTTTCTTAAAGAGATCGGGCTTTCAATACAATTTATTCATCCCCAAGTATTGGCTTAACAAACATTAATTACGAGCAAAGCTACGCTGTTTTTATTGAGGGAGTCACGAGTCGCAAACAAACGAATATAAAATATACAAAAATGTTACTTTTAGGCTGCAAATAAAATAAACAGAGCTATTAATTAACCATTAACGCCAAACAGTCTGGCGAGTGTGGCGTACAATTTTCCAGATAATTCTGGAAGACCTATCTCCAATAATGAAGGTCTAGGAATCTGTGTTCTAGGGGTTGTGCTGATGAACCATTATGATCATAATCACCACACAATGCTCAAATATCTTGTCATTTTTGTGAAACTCAACTTACTCTGGTTCAAAATTTATTCAGAGTAATCTCTGTAGCAGTATGCACAAACTTTTATGTGTTATGGGTGCGACGCGACCTAGGAAACAGAACTACAAATTGACAGCCCCGAAGTGATCATTTACAATATACAAGGATCAACAAAACCTTACGTCACGGAGTTTGTGTGTGCTACCAAACACACGTTTAATTCAAAATAACAAACAATGTACTACGAAAAACAAGCCCAGATTTCTTCTAAACGCGACAGCGACTTAGGGCCAATAACTTACGTATTAAAGATTATAACAATTTTAGGTCAATGTTCATATGTAAAAAAATAAATATAGCCATAGCTACACGTTCGATAGATGCATAAGATCAGGCGCGTAAAAAACATAAGTAATTCAGTGACATGACGAAGTGACCAACATTAAATCCATTTTGAATTTTCTATAAACAATAGACCAATATACAGAACTGCTGCATAGTTCCAGCAGATTTTTAGATTCATATACCGTGTCATCCGCTCTACATTGGACTGACGATCAGACCTCCATCTCTTCACATGTTTAAACTATTAGGTTGTTTGCACTAAAACGATGTGTCTGTAATTGTCAAACGACATAATTTTGGCGTAATTCAGCCTTAGTTACCACATTCTTTCTAAACAAGCAAAATAGCGTTGTCTAAATAAAATAAATAAATAAATGAATTTTTATTTCAGGTATACATCCATATCAAATAAATTTTACAATAAAACTATAGTCAGTCAGTCAGTCAGTGGGGTCGTCCAGGTCCGGAATGCTAATGGGCCTGGGTTGGGGATGGGGACATTCCCCCGTTTTCCCCGACAGGCGGGTAACCACCTGCTGGTAATTCATGCACTTTCGGTGCTGGGCGCCGTTACTAGTGTAACAGCGCCCGTGTGGCTCACGAACTCAGGGGGTCTAGGTTCGACTACTTCAGCTCTCCTCCAGAAGCACTTCTCTAGGAAGCGGTCTCCCGTTGGGGGGCCGATCGCAAGATGGAGCGATATTCTGGAGATGCTTGAAGTGTCCGTTGTCAGCCCGATAGAACACACGTCTAGTCAGGCCGACAACAAACTCCTCAATAGTAGGCATTTCCAGATCTCGAGCTATGACGGAATTACGCACGAACCACGACGCTCGGGAGACCACTCTGGCGATATGTTCTGCTGACTTTGGATCTTGTCCCTATTGGTCTTCGCCAGAAGGTGATGCCAGGTTGGCGCAGCATAAGTAAGACGGGAACGAATAAACATCTTGTAGATCCGGACCTTCAACCTGAGCGGCAAGCTGGAATTCATAACAGGACGCAACATGGCTCGGGCCGCCTTCGCCTGATTAACGGCGTGGCAGGCCATTTCACCCATTGTTAACGTCCTGTTAATGATGCAGCCCAGGTATTTTACGGTCGGAGTCCACTCGATATTATGTCCCCGAAGCTGCAGTGGTGGAGGCAGCCGGCATCTAGATGTCATCAATGCGGCAGTTTTGCCGGCATTGATGGACATACGCCATTTGTCCAACCACGCAGGGAGCAGATCCAGGAGGTCCTGCATTTTGTCAGCAGCCTCATATTGGCTTGGAGAAGAGCTGAAGTAGGCACTGTCGTCCGCAAACAGTGCGAGCATGACATCCTCCTCCCTGTCCTCCCCATCCTCCTCCAGGACTTCAGAGAGGGTTGGGATGTCATTCGTGTACAGCGCGTAAAGTACGGGAGATAAGCAGCTGCCCTGTGGAACCCCAGCCAGAATAGGTTTTTCCACAGATGTGAGATCCTCCACAGCGACGTGGAATCGTCGTCCCTCTAGTGAGTGCGCACGACTACTCTACTCGACTTTACCAAGTCAAGCTCTCGGAGAAAATCCGAGAATACCCACGCCCACTCCCAAGCGCCAGGATCGACTCAACTCCATTTACGGTTTGGGCTCTGCTGGACAGACAGCCAATGTGAGAGTATTTTACTGGGGATCCCATTGCCCTCAGAATGCGGTTGAATAAAGATAGTAGTCCAAAATTTTAATTTTTTTTAATATTTGAAAATGTAATGTACTTAATTGATTGAATAATAATTATAGATATTTAATTAGTCCAGTATTATGTAAAATAGTAGCTAGTATTAAATACAATCATTATTATTGTAATAACGCATACTATTTTGGGACACAATATCAAATATTAAATCTTACGAGATAAATTATACTTAACCTGTCTGGGCGTGTGTATAAAGTGGAAAATTTTGTATAGTCACCTAAGGATATGCGGTATTATCTACTAAAATTATAAATATTTTCTTTTTGTTTCTTTTAAAGGATATAATTTCAAATAAAGTAGAGTTCACGACGAAAAAAAGTGCCAGTCGCTTTCCTTGTCACACGGCTGTCAACATCATCCGAAAGGATCTCGTCACTGCTGGAGTACCCGCAATCGTAAAACCTTCTGGGTTTGCTCGGAGCGATGACAAGAGACCCGACGGAATGACTGTTAAGCCGTGTAAATTTGTCAGGTCTCTGGTGGGGGATTCAAGGTGTGTACTAATATAAAATAACTAATATACTATATATATATATATATATAATATAACTAATATACTTTAGCTTCATCTAACATCCAGGCGACGACGACGACGATTTGGGTCGAGACGCCCATCGTCTATGCCCTATGGGGACCATCATTCCACCAAATCGGCTGAAAGAAAAATTGGCAATTATTTCTGCCAGCGTATTAGCCTCGGTATACTGAGAGGCAACGTGGTGGCTCGGTTGTAAAAACGCTTTCCTTAATATCCTACAAAGGTCGTTTCAAACCCCTCCGGCATGTACCGATGAGAAATACACTTTTCTTACGTACATTTGTCATAGATTTACAACACCACCGTTCCCGTGCCTCGGAGAGCACGTTAAGCCGTCGCGTCGGTCCGGTTACACTAATACCAACTTATGGAATCGTTAATAAATTGTCATAATAAATAAATAAAATACATCAGATTCTCGCCAACCCGCCTGGCCAGCGTAGTGTAGGCTGAATTCTCCAGAAGGCCCATTTCCAAGGAGGCCTAGGCCGCTGTGTTCTAGGGGCTGCAATGAATACTGAGAGGAAATGTTGCCAGTCTTCTTGGGACTATCTCAGATGGGACGTCTCTAGTGTTATTTTAATTATTTATAGTTATATATTTAATTAGGTTTAATTTATATTTAATTTATTATTATTTGATCGCCTCCGTGGTCTAGTGGTAACAAACGTTGCCGTGAACTTGGGATGTCGTGGGTTCGATTCCCACCGGGGGAAAGTTGTACATTGTATAATTTGTCTCGGTCTGGGTGTTTATATGTATATATTTACAAAAAAAAAAGAAGTATATTAAGTATGTAGTTTATCAACCATCTAGTTTCCGTAACACAAGCCTCGTAGCTTACCACGGAAACTAGATGGCGCTGTGTGACCTGCCTGGAAATATTTATTATTGTTATTATTTAGATAGTTTGTTATCCGTTTTATTACCTTACTTTCAATAAATATACATTCTAATAATTAAAAAAAAAGTAATAATACTCGTACATATTTATTATCCACATAAAAAAATCTAGGAGGCTTGTCTAACTATAATATCATAGTAAAATCACAATAACCGTTCATGTTCAAATTGTCACTCAAAACACAGGTAAAATAGAAAGATGGATACTATTAGATTAAATATTAAATAACAAGTCACTCTTTAAACATATTAACAAATAAAAAACTAAAAACTTATATAAATTTGAATTAAAAAAACACCACTTACATTGGCGCCAAAACTCTCCTTTTTTTTTATTCAGGCAAAGTTCGCATCATGTGCCGTGCGCGTGGTCTTCTCATTTTTTGTATATAGAATTCATGATTACTGCCCGCATACATAAAAGTGAAAAAATACACTCTAAATACTTATATTGCATGGAACCCATTCATGTCATCGGATTCAGCTAGAAAATCTTTTATTTTGTAATTGTGTAGAAATATTATTACCAGAATAATTATTGTTTCTGAATATTTGAAACAATAAGTTCAGTGTATTTTTAAAAAAAGACCTCTTAGCTTGCACCTATTTATTAACAAAACGTCGTTTTACAAATTATAATTCTAAGTTGTTCCAGCGTACTTTTATATGATTGTACACATACTTGTATATTACAACCTTAGACAGATTGTCAATTTGCACTTTGTCTGCGATATTTTGATGTAAATATACATACATATTTTTATTAGATGAGACATTACGAGTACAACGACAATAGCTGAAAAGTTTTGAGATATAACAATAGAAGAAAATATTTAAAAAAATATTTTCAATGTAGTCACCCTCTGCTTCACTTTTTATACTTATTAAAAAGAGTTTTTAACCCGGTCTAAATATATTGACCGCTCTGCCTTCGAAATGTTCATCAACACTGAAAAATATCCGTCCACTGAGTTCCGTTTTGAAATCCGAAAAGAGGAAATAGTTGCTTTTAATCGCAATGCGTTAAACACATAACATGTTACATATATGAAGAAGTGATGAAATATTAAATTTCTGCTTTAAACTGCTGTATTTTATTGTGTTTATTTATACCAGATTATGGGGTCCTGGTTGTATGCACGGAACACTGCGTTTAGTCCTCCTGATTACACGAAGAATATATTTCTCGAACTCCCACCGATATAATAAAAATAGGTATATCGTTCGTGATGTTCAAATAGCCAGCCTACAACATGACCTTAATATGTCAACTATTGGTATTTATGCATTTTTATAAAGATGAAAATCAAAGTCTAAATATCTTTATTCACGTAAACCTATTACAGACATTTATGAAACGTCATTAATTTAATTATTTTGAATGATTCTACTCCTGCTAGTAGAAGACTTAGCAGCAAAGTGGTCCAATAAATAAGCTGTTAGCAGAAGACCAGCAGCTTATATTAGTAGAAGATATATGGGTAATTGTCTATAATAACAGCCATATTTTAATGCCGAAACTGTTGTCCAATGGGTTGGAGGATGTGAAATACTGGACTGGAGAAACTGCGGCATAAATGTCAATGGAGATTATGGTCTTGCTGGAAGCTCTTAGAGGAATTTGGCTAACAAAAGTCATGTTTAATGACCATGTCGTACCAAGATCAATCTGCGTGGGTAATGAATGTTGTACTAAAATATAACGTAAGGAAAACACAATAATATGTCTCAAACTAAAAGTGGGTTGCTACGACATACAATATTTATATGAAATGAACTGCTACCTACTTCTGCCGCATGTAATATATTACCCACTAGCTATTTACCACGGCTTTGCTCATGTTGTAAAATCTTTCTAAATATTTATTTATATTTAAAAACTTTCTTGTATAAATACAAAAGCTAGGCATTCTCTGTCTGTTAATCTTTGGGACATTACGACCATTATTATTGATTACGGTGTAAATAGAAAAAAAAACAATCATAATAATATTTAAAAACTAATTAAAGAACAATAAAACATATACGAGTAGGTATAGACTAATATTACATAAATAAAATACAAGTATAATTTAAATAATTATAACATAATACGTAAATAATATTGATACCTTTTTAGAGATATACTTTATCTCTCGTTATTGACGAAATATTTGGTTAATATTAATTAATTAAAAGAAACACATGTTGTTTGTGTAAATATTGTAATCCATCTAATTTCCTTAATTCTAAATTCAAAAGTGTTGACAGTGTTATTTTACAGTGGCCAAGGAAGTTGCCACAATACCCCCCTACGAAGAAGGAAAGGTTATACAAAATATTAAAATTATGACTTAAACTAAATAATATAAAATACAATAGAGAGTTATTAACATTGGTTAAACTTACGATTAAAATAATCACAAAATAAGAAACATTAACAATCAAATGCCCTATTTGGACGAATTTGTCGACCAAAACGCGTGAAGTAAGGCTGATCTGACGTAGGTGGTGCGGTGCTCTCAGGGCAGAGAGGTTGCGAGGACGAGGGCGCGTCAATCTCAACATGAGCCGGTTTGACTCGGTCCATGCTGACATTAATGCGTTTTCCTTTAATGTTTAAAGCTAATGTTTTTGGTCGTCTCTCCAGGATTTCATATGGACCGGTGTAGGGTGGCGTTAAAGGTCGCCGTACAGTGTCGTCGCGTAAAAATACGTGAGTTGCGGTTTGTAAGTCTTTGTGCTGGAATGTTACAGGTACGGAGTGTCGTGAACCTGATACAGGTCTTATTTTTGCCATTCTGTCACGAAATTGAGATACAAAATCGATGACGTTGGCCGGACGGTCCTGTTGTAAATCAGGTACGAGAAACTCTCCCGGAAGGCGTAAAGGTTCCCCATAAAGCAGCTCTGCTGATGAAGACTTCAAGTCTTCCTTAAGAGCAGCGCGAATTCCGAGCAAGACGAGTGGTAGAGCTGCCACCCATGAATTCCCATGGCACATTAAAGCAGCTTTTAACTGGCGATGTAACCGTTCCACCATGCCATTAGCAGAAGGGTGGTAGCTGGTTGTTCTAATCCTTTTTGTAGCACATTGTTGTAAGAAGTTGTTAAAAAGATTTGATTCAAACTGACGACCTTGATCAGTTGTTATAACATTAGGTACACCAAAGCGCGAGATCCAACCACTTAAGAAAGTTTTAACCACCTGGTCGGCGGTGATACCGGACATGGGCCAAACTTCTGGCCAACGAGTAAATCTATCCACAGCTGTTAGGCAGTATTGGAAACCTTCACACGTCGGCAAAGGACCTATGATATCAATGTGAACATGATTGAGACGCCCGGATGGAGGCTGGAATTGGCCAAGTGGGGTAACTGTGTGTCTGTTTATTTTGCTTCGTTGGCAAGGAATGCATGAACGGACCCACGCGTGGCAATCTTTATTCATGCCAGGCCAGACAAAACGATCTGCGACTAGTCGTAATGTGGCACGAGCGCCAGGGTGACTGAGGTTATGGATCGAATCGAATGTTTGGCGGCGAAAAAATGAAGTGATAAATGGACGTGGCTTACCAGTTGATGTATCACAAATGAGAGTAGTATTTGTGCCAGGAATAAGAACGGTTTCTAGTTTTAATGATGAAGTACCGGAAAGAGGAGAGGTTAGAAATGTGTTTACTTCTTCATCGGCTATTTGCGATTGTGCCAATTCTTCGAAGTTGGTTTGTATTGAAATGGCATTTAAGTCTGATCGAGACATGGTATCAGCTACTATATTCTCAGTGCCTTTAATATGAACGATGTCTGTTGTGAATTGAGAGATGAATGAAAGTTGATTTAACTGTGGTGGGGGAAGTTTTTCACGTCGTTGTCTGAATGCAAAAATTAATGGCTTATGATCTGTGTAAATGGTTGTATGATTTGCTTCCAGAATGTGGCGAAAATGTTGTACGCTCTCATACACCGCAAGTAACTCACGGTAGTACGCAGGCCATTCTGTCTGACGAGGGGTTAACTTTTTACTAAAGAAAGCAATAGGTTGCCATTGACCTTGAACCTGTTGTTGTAGGCAAGAGCCAATCTGTGCGCTAGAGGCGTCAGTGAATAAACCTAAGGGAGCGTCGCAGACTGGGTGGGCCAAGAGTGTGGCATTCGATAGGCTTTCTTTCATGTCCTGAAATCGCTGTTCGAGATCAGGTGTCCATGGAACCGGTTTGGCACCTTTACCATTGACTTCTGTCAGTAGATTATTAAGAGGTGCCTGTAGTTCGCCAGCTTGAGGTAGGAATTTACGATAGTAATTTACCATACCTAAGAATCGGCGCAAACTTTGGACAGTTTTGGGGAGGGGGAAATCCTTCAGAGCTTGTATTCGTTGCACAGGCGGACGCGTGCCGGCTGCGTTAATACAGTAGCCCAAGAAGTGGACTTCGTTGGCGCCTATGACACACTTTGCTGGGTTTATTACCACTCCGTAGTCATGTAGGCGCTGGAAAAGAATGCGTAGATGTTGGGCATGTTGCGTAGCGTCACGAGAATATACCAAAATGTCATCGATATATGCGTAACAGAAGTCAAGGCCCTGAACCACCTCATCGATAAAACGCTGGAACGTCTGTCCAGCATTGCGCAACCCGAACGTCATAAAGGGGAACTCGAATAAACCGAACGGGGTGATAATGGCGGTTTTACAAACGTCATCAGGATGAACGGGAATCTGTTGAAATGCTTTGACCAAATCGAAGGTGCTGAAAATAGTGGAACCAGTTATATTATGGCTGAAGTCCCCAATATGACGCACCGGGTAGCGATCTGGAACTGTTCGAGCATTGAGAGCACGATAGTCACCGCAAGGTCGCCACGTGAGGTCGCGCTTGGGAGCCATATGCAAAGGCGAGGACCAAGGACTCTTGGAAGACCTCGCTGTTCCGCAAGTAATCATGTCCTCAAATTCTCGTTTAGCGGCCATGAGTCTCGGAGGCGCGAGCCGGCGCGGCCTGCAGGAGACTGGTGGGCCTTCAGTGGTCTTAATGAAATGTACGGTGTTGTGCTTTATTTGTCTTGGCATGCCAGACGGTCGCATGATGTCAGGAAATTCATTAAGTAATTCCCTGAAGGGCGACTCGCTCGTGGCAGTAACAGCCTTGACGCTCACGTGGTCAGTATTAGCTATTATTGCTGAAGAACATAGACCTGACTTACCGTCAAGAAGACGTTTATGTCGACAGTCTGGCAATAGGTTATAAAAAGCTAAAAAATCTGAACCTAAGATGGGAGTGGTTACGTCAGCGACCAAGAAATTCCACCGAAAGGTTCGACGAAGGCCCAGGTTAAGCAATAGCTGTATGGTACCATATGTTTTAATTTTACTTCCATTAGCAGCACTAAGATGATAATCATCATCGCAGTGACGATTTCTAAGAAGCCTGCGGGGAAAACAACATAGGTCGGAACCGGTGTCAATAAGAAACTGACGTTTACTAGTCCGGTCAGTAATGAATAGACGGCGACTTGGTGTGGGACAATCGGTAGTCGCCATTACTGACTGTCCAGGAAGTTTTCCTCTCTGACAGAAATGGAGGTCCAACTGCAAGGCTGAACACATTTACGTGCGTTGGCTTTGTATTGTCGGTGAAACCAACAGAGCCTTGAGCCTTCTGTGGGTCGGGGCATAGGCTTACATTGTCTATCACGACCATTGTTTAGAGCGGCCACTTCATTTGTTAAATCATCCATTCTGGTGGATAGATTTTGCAATATAGCTGTTTGGGATGATGTGGAGCAAGCGGACTGAGTAATAAATGCTGACGTGTCTAAAATTCTGTCAGCCACGACGGCTGCGTCGTCTAGAGATGAGTGTGATTGTGCTGCCATGATAGCTTGCACATGTGTGGGCAACCGACGTAGCCAAAGGTGTCTAATTATATTATCGTCCTTAACGACCCTACCTGCTAACGACTTTAGATGACGGAGAAATTGAGAAGGACGCCTGTCGCCTAGTTCTTCCTCTGATAGAAGATTACGAACGCGTTGTTCATCCGATAGAGACAGTCGGCGTATGAGCTCAGTCTTGAGTCGCTCATATTTGTCCTGGTCAGGGGGGTGTGTGATAATGTCAGCCACCTCAGCTGCATATCGAGCGTCTAGTTGGCCTATAACATAGTTATATTTTGTAGAATCTACTGTGATACCTGCGATAGCAAACTGTCCCTCTACCTGAGAGAACCACACCTCCGGCTGTTGTGCCCAAAACGG
The DNA here is from genome assembly GCA_910589645.1 of Tinea semifulvella. Lineage (NCBI taxonomy): Eukaryota > Metazoa > Arthropoda > Insecta > Lepidoptera > Tineidae > Tinea > Tinea semifulvella. The sequence goes on from OU342584.1 coordinate 23,803,139, forward strand.
GGGCAACTTAACAGATACTTTACACACCTCCGGACTAACAATATTCTTGCAATCTGAAGATGTGGAAAGTGAATTTATTTGTTCCTGCAGAGTCGAATTTTGCTCTTGCAAAGCCTTTACTAATTGCAAGATATCGTCCATTATGGAAAATAATCTAAATAAAATTACTAAAATTAAGTTTGCCTAATAATAATGTTAAAAAATAATTATTAATCTAGTATTATTAAAAGTAAAAAAAAAAAAATAGTAAAATTGTTTAAATATAAAAGGAAACACTAAATTTAATTCAAAACTAAAAAAATCTTAATACTAAAACAAATATTAGTACTACTAGACGCGTGATCCGATGATATCCTGTGTGATTCTGTCCAATGCGCGGTGTGAAGCGGGCGAGTAGATAGCTCACGGCACGGCGCAGCGATGGATTGCACGAGGAAAATCAGGAACGCGCCAGGCATAGGCGATGTCGCGTAATCACCGCTGTGACGTCATCGGGCCATTTCTTAGGCGCGAATGTTGGCGCGGAAATAATGGCGCGAAAAAGATCGTCGAACAGCCGATTCACGAATTATTTTCACTTGTCCTACACATATCGGGGTCACCAATTTAGAGATATACTTTATCTCTCGTTATTGACGAAATATTTGGTTAATATTAATTAATTAAAAGAAACACATGTTGTTTGTGTAAATATTGTAATCCATCTAATTTCCTTAATTCTAAATTCAAAAGTGTTGACAGTGTTATTTTACAGTGGCCAAGGAAGTTGCCACACCTTTAAACACAACTGCCACGTTCTTGTCAACTGGTTACGATAAGAAATAAAATATTTTCAAATTAATATAAGAAAGAAAAGTTTTACTAATTAAAAATTAGAATATGAACTCTTAGAAATTAGTGTACGAGTACACTCTTCTTTCGAATATTCTCTAGGTGCCAATCTGATACCTCTAAGGCTGAGATTGCATTCTTTGCTCGAGCTAAATCATAATCATAGCCAAAGCTTGGAAAAGGCCTTCCAAAACAGATTTCTGGTGAATTTGATCTTCTCCCACCACGCTGGTCACACTGGCAAGGGTTCAAATGTAAAATTGAAATTTAAGGTGTAAGTTTTAGCCAAACTCGAAACTATATAAATCATTGGCCTGGCACGATTTTGTTGACTTGTCTTAAATTAAAATTTAACGTAAGCGTATTTACGAAATCTCCATTGGCGTAAAGCACAAAGACGATTTTAAAGAATTTAGAAAATTAACATTTAGTTGAACAAAAAGTTAACTAACTTATATTTTATTAGTAAAAATCAATGCATTTCCTAAACTCATCATCATTATAGATAAAAGTTAAGAGGGTTGTTTTACTTCGCATACCTCTTTCTCGCACACTCAACATTTTCAATGATATTTAAAATATGAGTGTGATTTTAAAAAAACGAAACCTGGGCTTTTCTGAAATCATTGCAGCGATGCCTAATAGACTATCGATATGTTGAGATGCTGAGATGTCTCTATGCGACTATGACTGTCCAGTTACAGGGTCAGCATACAAAACCCATTCAACTGCGCAGAGGCGTGCGATAGGGGTATATCATGTCCCCGAAGCTGTTCTCGAACGCTGGAAGATGTTTTTAAAATGCTAGAACATAGAATTACTGCGGCATAATAGAGAATTCATCTCACACCTCCGATTTGCGGTAGATAATAATAATTATGGCCAGCTCGTTCAAGGATCTTAGCCAAATGTTAACTGGCTTAAACATAGCTTCCCTGCGGGTTGGTCTCGGTATAAACTTGCACCAGACGAAATCCAATGATCATATCAAGCTGAGGCCAATATGCATGGGGAACGCTTAGTCTCAAAGTTGTGCAAAATTACGTCTATCTCGGATAGACTATTCAATTAGGCACAGCTAACTTTAGCAAAAAAAACGGGTGCGTCGCGGGACGTACCCCAAAAGTAAGAACTAAACTTGCAGGTCATTGATTTCGTAGTTGGTAGGAATATGGCGATTAAATGAATGCATGGTATGATGGCATGGTATGACAAAAGTAAATAATTTTAAAATTGTATAATTGTAATGTATCTCTTCCCCTTCCCCGCCACGCTCTTTCCCCTTGAGCGCTGTTCTGACGCACGTACGTTCAACGAAATAGGTTCCCAGTCAAGCGCAGGCAATAAAGTTCTCACTTTAAAACCCGACAGATGCATTCAGCTAGGATGAATTGGGGAAACACTGGCACATTCACTCATCGTTCATACCACAATGTTCGAAGACAAAGGCCTGTCTACATAATTATGTTCTTTTGTCTATACGCACGTACCTACGTTCCGTATCTGCGTCACGATGCAATAAGGGTAGTTTGAACGCCCATTCGGTACGATACGATGGTACACGGCACATATACATGCATACATATGTGTTTCACGAGTAAATATTTTTTTGTCTTTAGGATATCATTGATGGATTTTTATAAAAATAAAACCATCTCACAATAAAAATCCTACGGCATGGTAACATAGATGCACTGCCGCGTCTGAAAATAGTGTGTGCGCCATTAAGCTGAACTTCACAAGGCTCTCTTAAGTAGCCGCTTGATCTGCGCCCGCGTACCGTTTGCGCACATTCCGAGGCTACAATGCTTACGCGCGTGTGTCGGTCGAAAGTTTTGATAAAGGGGATACATACCTTCACGAGCTATCTTCATATTTTAAAATGTATTTTTCTTAATAGTGCCTAGTTATTTACGCCAATTGAGTTTTCCGTTATCGATGTGCTAGGCATTGTCCAAGCAGCTCCATAGATTAACCTACGTTATGTCCACCCGAAGAACATATTCTTATCTTCCGAGATTTATTAAAATAACAAACTTAGTCTTCTACTAGTTATATTTTTTAAGATATCGCTATACGAGTGTAATGATTGCGTTCTTCCAGTAATGTCATTTTTGTGCAATAACGTGGACACTGACATTAGGTCTGGCCCACAAGTTAAATGTCACTCAGAAAGCTATGGAGAGAGCTATGCTGGAGATTTCTCTAAAAGGTAAAGTCAGAAACGTTGACATCCTTCAGAGAACCAAAGAGGATCTCATCTCCGTGGAAAAACCCATTTTGGCTGGGGTTCCACAGGGTAGCTGCTTATCTCCCGTACTTTACGCTCTGTACACCAATGACATCCCAACCCTCTCTGAAGTCCTGGAGGAGGACGGGGAGGACAGGGAGGAGGATGTCATGCTCGCACTGTTTGCGGACGACAGTGCCTACTTCAGCTCTTCTCCAAGCCAATATGAGGCTGCTGACAAAATGCAGAACCTTCTGGATCTACTCCCTGCGTGGTTGGATAAATGGCGTATGTCTATCAATGTCGGCAAAACTGCCGCATTGATAACATCCAGATGCCGACTGCCTCCACCACTGCAGCTTCGGGGACAGAACATCGAGTGGACGCCGACCGTCAAATACCTGGGCTGCATCATTAACAGGACGTTAACAATGGGTGAAATGGCCTGCCACGCCGTCAATCAGGCAAAGGCGGCCCGAGCCATGTTACGTCCTATTATGAATTCCAGATTGCCGCTCAGGTTGAAGGTCCGGATCTACAAGATGTTCATCCGTTCCCGTCTTACCTACGCTGCGCCAGCCTGGCACCACCTTCTGGCCAAAACTAATAGGGACAAGATCCAAAGTCAGCAGAACATATCGCTCAGAGTGGTCTCCCGAGCACCATGGTTCGTGCGTAATTCCGTCATAGCTCGAGATCTGGAGATGCCTAGTATTGAGGAGTTTGTCGTTGGCCTGACTAGACGTATGTTCTATCGGGCCGACAACGGACACTTCAAGCATCTCCAGAATATCGCTCCGTCTTGCACTCGGCCCCCCAACGGGAGACCACTTCCTAGAGAAGTGCTCCTGGAGGAGAACTGAAGTAGCCGAACCCAGATCCCCTGGGCTCGTGAGCCATACGGGCGCTGTTATACCAGTAACGGTGCCCAGCACTAAAGGTGCATGAATTACCAGCGGGTGATTACTCGCTGAGATCCTGCCGGGGAGAACGGGGGAATGTCCCCATCCCCAACCCAGGCCCATTAGACATCCGGGCCTGGACGACCCCACTGTCTGTCTGTCAGAGAACCAAAGTTACCGACATAGCTTTCAAAATGAATGATGGAGTAGAGGCCACGTACTGGAAGACGCAGAGTGAGATGACCCTCTGCCAGATACTGAGGAAGGTCGCTGGTGGGGGATGGATGAGGGTGGCAGAAGATCGTGTGAAGTGGCGAGCTTTGGGGTAGGCCTATATCCAGCAGTGGAGAGACACTGGCTGATGATGATGATGATGATGATGATTATCACTAATACAGAAATTGTAAGTAAGTCCAATTGTTCTAGAATTTATCTACCACTAATATTTTGTATATTTTAGCACATTTCCGTTTTATATAGATAAAGTTTTATTAACCATTATTTGTTTATTTCCCAATTATAGTTGCTTTTAATTTAAAACTAATTACAGTACGCGGAAAAGCTGTAACTTTTAAAACAAAATAGGAGCAAAAATGTTGAATTAAAAACTAATTCTGAACTGTGATTGCTACAGCTCAACTGGGATGGAATTTGAAATACGTGGCCTGAAAGTTGTAGTTTATAGGTGAACTTGTTTTAAACTGAATTATGTCAGAGCGAGTATCTACCCCTATATGTTATGAAACTATCCTACCTGTATTAACGTAACGGCGCCTATTATCAACCCTACTATTAATATTTAACTGTAAGTATATGAACAAAAATAAATTTTCTTAATAAAGAATATAGAAATTTTTTTTTTACCTTATTTATTTTTCGATTTGATTCCTGGGCAGGACACAAAAATATGTATTAATGTAAATGAATACATTTAATTAATATTTAATTTATTTGTGATATTTCTCGAGTTTGGTACGCTGGAGACATCGACGAGCTTGCCACTTGTCATGATTGGCCTATAGTAAAGTTGGCTAAATGTGAATCCGCTTATTTATAAGCGTGGTTTCTGACCACCCCGAAAGGGAAACGGTCGTGATGATACTTACTTTTATTTATTTTAAAACTTTATTGCACAAAACATACAAAGGCATGACATAATGTCGCTTGACATTCTGTACATTTCAGACCTTCGGGACAACGAGAACATTTATATGAGGTAGGTGCAATATGTCAATTGAATAGATTGAAAATACAAGTGTATAGAATATTACTTAATAATTATAATAAATATTTATTAATAAAATTACATACAAATATATAATTACACACATAAACAAAAATATAGGTACATGACAACAGGTGATGTAGGATAACAATAAGCATATTAATGAAAATTATGAATCCAGAAAGTGTCTGTAAACTAATCTTTTAAATATAGCTCTGTTTGGAGCATCTTTAACCTCCGTCAGTAGGTTATTCCAAAGCCTTGCAGCCACATCCGTAAACGACTTGGACATAACAGCAGTGCGGTGAGATATGCGATAGCAAATGTAGTGTTAAAGGAAGGGCGAAGAATTCTGTCATGATGCGATAATAGGTCTTCGTAATAGGTATCCGTTTTAATGGCAATGATTATATATATTATTACTGGCACAAAACAAAATATCGTTTCATCTCCAAAATAGTTGACTCGCATGCATACAATATTATATTTCCATTATATGTTTTAAATATTAAACTTTATAAACTTTCGCGCACATTCATAATAGTTTTTATAATTTTAACGGGTCTTATCTCGACTTACCTTAGAGACATATTTCTCCCGACGTTTTAGCCAAGTTGCATTGGCCGTGGTCACGGGTCGACTGATGATGACTGACTAATGTTTTATATATTTAGTTGTGTCAATCATTTTATTTTGGTATTCCTACTTCAGTATTACTATTTTAATAAATTATTTATTAAGGGTATATTTGTGACGAGACGGCTTTTGCACCACTCAATTGGGTCGCTTTATGTGACGTGATTTAAGACGTAATTGTTGCACTCATCTTAGGTTGTGGCCTGCCTTATAGAAGCAGTCTACGAATTGCCAGATGTTATGTCTAGCATAAGTCTTGTCTAGGTTTGGTTGAACAATTTTAAATAATAATATAAGTCAAGGGAATTATTACATTTATTACATTCACAAACTCAAAGTCAAAATAATCATATTACCATTAGAACACAGTCTTAGACATCTTCTGCTAAAGGTAAGTTTACCAGAAAATATTTCTAAAGAATTAGGACTATGACGCTAGCTAGACGGGTGGCGAAGGTAATCGGTTGAACATATTTTATTTGAAGGTAATAGATTTTTATAGTATCTTTAGCCAATAATAATGGAATGTCCATAACTGTACTACGGTTAACCATAATATAAGTTCGGTATTTCGATCTATCATCTAAACAACGTTCCACAGACGAGCAAGGAATTTCTATTGGATTCTCCTGCACATTTAATTTTTAATAACAATATCGATCATAAGGAAAACAATAAAGCAGCATTTTTTTAAGGAATAGAACATAACTTGATTTTAGGTCAACATATTCATCGGCATTGCCTTTAGATTAAGTGAAAACAATCATGGCTAAAGTATAAAACGGCGCGGTAGTGGCTTGGTTGTAAAAAAACGTTCCTTAAATCCTACAAAGGTCGGTTCAAACCCCCCTGGCATGTACCAATGAGGAGTACACTTTTCTTACGTACATTTGTCATAGATTTACAACACCACCGTTCCCGTGCCACGGATTGCACGTTAAGCCGTCGGTTCCGGTTCCACTAATACCAACTTGTGGAATCGTTAATATTGTCATTAAAAATTGACACCATATCCTCGCCAAGCCGCCAGCGTGGCGAGTGTAGGCCAAATTCTCCAGATATATGTTCTGGAAGGCCCATCTCCAGCAGTGGAGGTCTAGGACGCTGTGTTCTAGGGGCTGTAATGATAAAAGTATTAAATATTATGTAAGGCAGACTCCGTGGAAATTACCCACTAGGAACATTATATTAAGTGTATACCGTTTCGTATAAGATATACAAATTACTACTAAGATTAACTAAACGTAAACTAGTAAAAATGGACCGGTTACTTAACGCGTGTATCCAGTTTATCTTCTTATTTATTTATTTATTAGGTACACACAACAGAAATGGATACAAAACATTTTTTAATTTCAAATCTTTACAATACAGTTCCAGTACCATCTCCAAAAGCATGTGCACACAGCATGCAATTATGAAACATTTACATATATTTAAAAATTAAAATAACAATACAATACCCACAGTGAGTATAGTTCATAAATATTAATTTAGTTTTAGTTTGCGAACACCTAGTTAGGATAATTATTTTTTTTTATTTTTATTATTTATATATTTTTTTTATTTCTGTTTACGTAAATACGATCACATCTCTGAATATCGTGCTAAGTTAAAGTGGCTGCCAATTCGTTGTGGCATAATTTTTTATTTTTTTTTATTAATACTTTCAATTTTTTTTTTTTTTTCCATTATTTTACTATATATATGTATATACTTTAGTTGTATTTGTTATATAGGTATTGTTTTTAAGCTTATCCCTATTATTATTATTATTTTTGCAAAATCTGTTTAATATTTAAGTGGAAACTTTGCTGGATTATGTAACTTTTAGAATTGTTGTAATTATGTTTTAATATCTGTATGTTTCCTTAATAACAAATTAATAAAAAAACTGAGAGTGCTCTGTCTCCTTTATCCGTTCTAAACGAGCCTGCGACACAGAAATTGATCAAGGATAAATTTGTATATCTTTCTTCTTTTCACGACAAATCCCTTCGTTCTTCTCACAACTTACTTATTTCTGTCCCTTTGCATCATTCTGGATTTGTTTCAAGTTTATGTTTTTTTATGCTTAAATTTATTGTTATAAATTCAATTTATGAAACAATCTCCCTGTAAACATAATTCAAGCGTTCAAAAAACTCGTCTATCTACACTTTCTAAATAACTCTCAACAATGTTAATAAGTGTATATATGTATATTTGTGTGTATTATATAAGTGTATGTATATTATTACAGTATATTATGTAAGTATATATAATTATGTTGTTGAATTTATCGTAGTAAATATATTTTTTTCATTGCACCTATAAATGTTCTAATTTGTCCCCTAGGTTTAGCTGTCAGAAAATGTCCGCGGGCATTAAGTCCGCCTTTGTAGTTTGTGCAATAAAGTTTTTAAATAAAAATATATAAATAATAAAGCAAAAAATTACCACAAAGATTAATGATAATAACGGTTTATTATTATAATAAGTGATATCTACTAGTATTTGGAGCAGTGGTAGCTCGCTTGTAAGAATCTTCCTTCCCCAGTACAAAGGTCGGTTCAAACTTATCCGGCATGTACCAATGAGAAATACACTTTAAATTAAAGCACTTCTGTATTTTTATTTCTCCTCATATCTACATTAATAAGCTCGCTGTTTAAAATAATAAAAACGTTTATTGACTTAAAAACCTAGAAACATCAATCAATAAATACAGGGATGCATTCGTGATTAACATGCATTAACAATAATTTTGAAAACAGTATAGAGAAAACAAATTAAAAAAATAAAAATAATATGAAACAACTACAGAAGGAAAAATAATGAAAGTATATTTAAAAAACTCATTATTGCATAAATCAAGTATGAATAAACAAATAAAATAATATTATTTAAATATTTAAATCCGCTGCACGTTTATCAGCTAATAACATTTACTGCTGGACAAAGTAAAAGATAATGGAAATGAGTAAGTTTTTATATGAAAAGGTTTTTTACTAATTTCATTAAACCTCATATAACTTTAAGTGATTATTTTGAAAATATATATTTTTGAATAGTCTTTATCGTCCTACATACTAATATTTGTTCACTTCAGCTAGTTTAAACATAATATCATTTATTGTTTGTAATCTAAAATAATCACCACTGCTAGTTATTAGACGTTAACTAAAAACATTAATATTTAAGTTTTTTTTTTCACCTGGCGAAAATGCCACGAAATAGGGCACGTTACCGTAAGTACCTACTTTAGCTAACGTACCCACCGAGCACGAATACCTAAGAAAAAGCCTGCATCGCTAGAGCTTAGCGAAATAATCTCTACATCACGACGTTGGAACTTACAAACTCGTGTGGAAATTTCCAAAGTAAACAAATCGCATTTTCAGTTTCATACATGCTGCAAGGATTAGATTAGACGACGACGTTTGTGGCGGCACTTTATATAGGATGTATGCAGAAAACTTCCAAACTTGGGATTATAAATTTCGGTAACATACTTTGTACCCTGAAGAAAATTGTTATTAGTTTTAGAATTTTTTAAATTTTGTTTATAGATTAGTAGATTTTATTAAAAAACAAAATTGCAGTTTATCTTTTTAAAACAAAACTTAACGTATTTTTTTAATTAGTGTTACTTCATTATATTCGCTGACCTTGGCCTAGAAATCACGCCCCATGAATGCTTTTCCAAACGAACTTTTATAACGACCGCCATCTTGGTTTTTAAAATGGACATAATATTCATGATTGAAACCATAAGCTTTAAATAAACTTAACTATAAAATAAGCTCCTTGAAGGCTTTTCAAAATGGTCGACATATTTACGCACCATAGAAATCCAGAACGCTAGCCACAAAAATTAGCTCACAAACTTGGTTTTTAAAATAGTCGTCACATATTCGTGACCAGCATCCCGTAAACTAATAAAGTGAGCTCAAAGAACGATTTTCAAAAAAGATTATTCGCCACCGTGGATAGCAAAATTGTCGACATAACCATGATCACCCGAAAATCTAGACAACGAGCCCCACGAAGACTTTTCCAAAAAAAGTGATGTCCTTGGCGGATTGGTTTTTAAAATAGTCATCATTTTCGTGATCAGCACCCCTGATACCTATAATATAAGCGCATCTTGGATTTTAAAAGGGTTGACATATTCGCGAACAGCACCCCAAAAACCAAGAAAATAAGCGCCATGATGCAGTCAATTCGGATTTTTAAATTTTAGTAACTATTACCTCATATGAATTATAATAATCAAATATTAAAAGCGTAAAGATTGGCCAGATGCTCTTTATGAATCTAAAATATAATTGAAGTAAGGATCATTTTTGTATCTTTACTTGATTGCTCATATTGGGCGAGCTACATCACCCGTCGAAGTGTGATGGCGAAAACGATCTATTTTTTAAACTAATTAAACCAGATTTTACAAAATATTTCACATTTTCTTATATAAATATCATCCTTATATTCGAAGAAAAACAAATCCTATTGAACATCCAACCAGAGACAAAGATATCCGAAACTGCATGGATGATACACTGTTTTAGTACTCATTGATTTCACAAATGCATTTAACACTATTGATCCTGAATTGCTAATCGCTATTTTGTTTCGTCTTAGAATCTCATCAGAAAAAATTTTGTTTACTTAATATCTTTGTGGTCGTCGACAACAAGTACGTATAAATGAGGCATCTTCGGGCTGGTGTGACTTGGAAGCAGGCATCCCACAAGGTGTTATTCTCTCTCCTTTACTCTTCTTATTGTTTATAAATAACATGACCCTTTCTCTGCACTGTCATTACCACCTGTACGCCGACGACTAGTAGCTTGTTGTCCAGACAGATATCGACACACCTAATGGTGCAATAGCTTGGCTGAACTACAATTTATGTAATGTTTAATCTTGGTCATCCCGGTTGGGCGTCGTTGTCAACATGAATAAGTATCAACCAATTATCATCGGTGAGCTAGCTAAAGAAAAGTAAAGCTATCTAAAGTAGATATGAGCACAATTACAAAACTAGGTCGTTCGGTATCATGGCGTGTCAATTGTATTGCCTATAAAAGTACCTCTGGGATGTTGCTTCCTCTGCTCGACTATGGTGACGTGTGTTGTTTGGATCTTACTAAAGTGTTGTTAAATAAAATAGAGCGTCTACACACCCCATGCAACAGGTTTATATTTTGTCTTGGTAAATACGACCACTTTCACCTTTTCGAGACATATTGAAGTGGTTATTTATTCGTTCTTGGAGGAATCCTAGAGTAATTTGCATGTTATACTGGATACTAAATGAGCCTGCTACCTACCTTTTAGTTACTTATATTGGCGCTACAAAACTTCCCCTTCTTCCTCTAATTCCACTCTGTTCATTCCCACTCACCATTCTACTTTTGTCTCAAAGCCCTTTGCAGTTGTAGCTGTAAACCTCTGCTTTGATATCCCGAGCAGGGCTATCTTTAAAAAAACTTGTATATGCATACTTCATGAAGTCATGATAAACTTTATTTGTGTTGTTGATGATAATACTTGTATTTGATATGGTTATAGATAGTATTATATTTACTTATATGTATGTATATTTTTATTGTTTATATGAATGTTGTATCTAGTATTAGTATGTAGATATATTAATTTATATACGAGTATATCATTATATTATCTAATTAGGCCTGTTATTGCACCCACCTTTAATTGTTTGATTGTTTTTGTTGTCCCGAAGGTTTGACTGTCATAGAAATGACTAGTCCCTCATGCGTCCTTGTACTTTATACAATAATTATTTAAATAAATAAATAAAATCTTTGTGCACTAAAATCTAGCAGCCTTAAGTAGGTAAGTATTATAGTTTAAATTATCATTTTCAATTCTGCGTATTCACATTCAATCATCAATATTAATGATTTCATACATCATCCACACACTTATGATGTATCATCATTATCTTTATTACAGTTTACCTAAGTAGGTAGAGACGATAAACGCCATTTGTCATCGAAGCATATTACTAAATTAATAAAAAAGTTGTCTCATAATAAAACTATTGATCATGTGTGTGTTCATCTTCACTCTAAAAAAAGTTGAAAAGTATGTACCTATAATATTGGGTTAATACTAATAAACAATTCTATTCCTCTGAATTACTCTCTCAATTCTTTAATTAAAATCGAAGATTACAAAGACAAAGTTGTATCCAATATAGGTAGTTGCAATTTGTTTCGTTCTTATTGCAGCCAAAAGGTTCAACGTATTTACGAGCCTTCCGCTCGAAAAGAGGTAAAAGCACAACCAATCTGGGTTATCCCGATCCGATTGCGACTTCGCAGATTTTGTCACTGAAAACGCTTAAGGGTACAATCTTCGTTCCAGATGACATTCTTAGGAATAAATTCGCAATTTAAAAGTTCTTTGTTAGCAAGTAAATAAGTGTAGCTTTATTACTTGTAGTTCGTCTTTATTATTAGCAGACTCACTGTGGCTTAACCAAAGAGGTTTCACTAAAGGTTCCTCCGTTTAAACCAGAATCAAAGTGATTGTTATTTTTGTTTTAATCTTTAACTTATAAACCAGAATCAAAGTGATTGTTATTTTTGTTTTAATCTTTAACTATATAACTTGGCCCTATTATAAACTTAAACTTTACAGCCTTTTACATAAGACATATTATTAATACGCAACATTGTTACCATTATTAGGATCCTATATAGTAAGGAAATTGCGAAATCAGTTATGACTAAAGATTTTGTAAGATGACGCGCGCGCCTCTACTAAATGTGTAACACGCGATCTTGTGTTCTCGCCGAATTATTGTCATATACGACAAATTGCGCGTCAGTCTGCGTTGCCGCCTATGGCGTATGCACTAGGTTGTGTAAGTGATTTGTGTCAAGCATATTTGTTTATAAACATACAAGTACCCGTTAGTAAGCAAAGGTGATTGAAGTTAATAACAGACCAAAAGTAAGGTCCAAAAACTGTATTATAAAGATTTTGTAAGACGACGCTTGTTCTAGGCGCCATATCTAGCTGATAAAATGTAGCTTCTCTGAGCGTGTTCTACCAGCTATACTATTTGTGAGTGCTCTGAAGATCTCTATAACCTAATTCCTTTCTCTCCATTCCGCGACAAAACCACACGCACAGGTCAGAATATGTATACCGTACCATCCCTTCGCGTACGTATAAATTTGGGGACTCATACATCCGTCGCACTATAAAGATGTGAAATACTCTTCCAGCATCTATGTTTCCAGTTTCCTATAATCTGGAGTCCTTCAAGCGAAGTGTGAAAAGGCGTCTAGACAAGCCGGCATAGTGTTAGAGACTGAGTGTCTGATAGCAGTTGCTAACATTTATGGACCCTACGCGCTACTTACCAAGGACACATGTCGTCCTAAAATAAAAATAAAACTAGTAGAGTCGAGCGCGTCGTTTTACAAAATCTTTGGTTATGACTTATACAGTTTTTAATAGTAATAATATATTTTATTCAGAACTTATAAAACTATGTTAGTACTAGCCAAATTTATATATTTTTTATATACATTTAGAATAGTTTAACGCCTGTTCCCATTTCTCACTCGTACAATCCAACACCTCGGAAGACTACTCAAGCCCAAGAGTAACCCCGATAAATGCCGTCCATCAACCCTCTAGGAAACAAAACTACGAACATCTTGTATACATCTTCACGTTTACATACCCAATTTTAGACAGAGAAAAATAGCAAAAACATTTATGAGTATAGCGAGTTTTCTTTTTTTAGATAGATAATAATATATCTCTGGAATGCCCGCAATTATACACACAAAAAAGCTGACAGACTAAATCCCTCAAAATTACACTCAGACCCGAGCAATCCCCGCATCTCTTGCGCATTGTGACGTATCGGGGCAGCGCCATCAGCATCCTAGTTGTGTTTTCGAACCTCACCTTTCGTCTGTTATAAACTTCACACATATTTGCTCACCATACTGGTATTGTATAAACAAACGTAATGTAGTACGTCACATGAAGTTAAGTATGTTGTGAAGAAAGGAAGAATATTGGTAAATTTCTCAGTAAGATGCACTAAATATATTGAAAATGTAATATAAGGTTGAGTTGCAATTTCCAATATGACAGCGCCCGTCCGCTCTTTCAAGCAAGAATATGTTGAAATATTATTGGAACAGGAAAGCTTGTGACATATGAATCAGCTTTATAGACGACCCAGTTGTATTACAATTTTACAACATTTTCTACACAATATTAAACAGACATTGAGCTTTGGTTTATTAAAGCCCTAGAGGTTCTAGATTGGATACTAAATTATCATAACAGAGCAGCCTATAGAACATAAATTAGTAAAACTGCACTTCCAGAACATTATTCCTGGAGCAGTTTTTTCTCTACAAATTCTTAACGATTCTAGTAGTGTTGTATATCACCCCGCGTGGTGGAGGCTAGGCAGTTAGATTGTTAGTCCTGAAATCCTACAAAGGGCGGTTCAAACCCCCCCGGCATGTACCAATGAGAAATTCACTTTTTTTACGTACATTTGTCATAGATTTACAATAACACCGTTCCCGTGCCTAGGAGAGCACGTTAAGCCGTCGGTCTCAGCTCCACTAATAGCAACTTGTGGAATCGTTAATACATTGTCATTAAAAATTTACATCAGATCCTGGCGAGTGTAGACCAAATTCTCCAGATATATGTTCTGGAAGGCCCATCTCCAACAGTGGAGATCTAGGACAAAGTATTCTAGGTGCTGTAATGAATGAATTAATGAAAATTGAAATCCTACGTAATAAAATATACATTCACACTTAGCAAAATAGATATTTGATGTACTTAATGAAAGTCGTCAGTTAATCGCATTTATGAGGATAAGATCTTTATGCATAAATGTCGTTAAATTAACTCATTTTAATACTATCACAGCATTATCACATACAGGGACATAAATAATGATAGAAATGCTACGATAGTTCGGTCATGTTGAAGCGATCAGCGAAGAAAATTTTACCGAGACTCTTAAAGTAAAAAGACAGGGGTAGATATAAAGGAAAGCATAGGGACAAAAATAAGGAAATGCAGGCTACGATGGCTCAGGCATGTTGAAAGGATGAGCAAAGAAAGATTTACGAACCAGATATAATGCGAAAAAAGTTGTAGATAAAAGAGGCCCTGGCCGATCAAAACTCGCATATCACGATCAAATAAGAAAAACACTGACACAAGGTGCATTAAAAAGCCTTCGTAATAAAAGTATATGTATGGATGAAGACGACGAAGGTATGTCGTCATTGTGACAAATGGCGCTCAATTGTATCTGCCTACGCCGCAAGGGATTTGGGGTGAAGATGTGTATGTATGTATTATAGAATTATCAGTCAAACGACGTATCTCAAAATTAAATATTTCAGTGCATGTACTTTTCATTAGGTAGGGCTTGTACCTGAATTGGATGTTAGCATGCTAACCAATCCTCGCCAAGCCGTCTGGCCAGCGTGGCGAGTATAGGCCAAATTCTATATGTTCTGAAAATATATATGTTCTGGAAGGCCCATCTCCAGCAGTGGAGGTCTAGGACGCTGTGTTCTAGAGGCTGTAATGAATGAATGAATATGCTAACCAATCAGCTGTGACCCACAGGGCTTTGGTTACTAACGGGATCAAAGGCCAAGTGTCAAAAATACGAGTCTGTTGGTAATGGTAGTTGTGTTTGTGCTTTTTGATCTTGAGACAACGGGACCGTGGGGGCCAACTACTAAGAAGTTCCTTAATGAACTGTCTAACCACTGGTTAATGCTGTATGTAACATAACAGGAGGTCTGACAGTTTTTCGCGCAACAAATCATCATAGCTGTGCAGCGGGGGAATGCTGCAAGCGTTCTTGGCACACTACCATATTATCAACTCATGGATAAATTTGTAGTTTTATTTTTAATTCAATGTACCTTCATATAATATATTTATAAATATATATATAGTTGTATATATATATTGTTATATATATATTACATACAAATATGGACTTTTCTTATAAGACACGTCGTGGTGACCAAGTTGATCAACAATGCTACCTGTGTTCTTGGCACACTGCCATATTATCAACTCATGGATAAATATGTAGTTATATTTTTAATTCAATGTACCTTTATATAATATATATAGTATATATATATATACCACCACCGCGCTTTATATATATAAGGCGCGGTGGTGGCTCGGTTGTAAGAACGCATTCCTTAAATCCTACAAAGTTGGTTCAAACCGACCCGGCATGTACCAATGAGAAATACACTATTATTATTTTTTCTTATGTATTTCATAGATTTACAACACCACCGTTCACGTGCCTCAGAGAGCACGTTAAGTTGTCGGTCCCGGTTTCACTAATACCAACTTGTGGAATCGTTTATATATTGTCATAAAAAAATGACATCATATCCTCGCCAACCCGTCTGGCCAGCGTGGCGAGTGTAGGCCAGATTCTCCAGATATATGTTCTATATATATGTGGTTATTATAATAATAAATTAGTGTTAAATCCACTAGTAATTGGTATGTTTCATGATAGTAAAAATTAAGTACCAAAGTTTACAATGTACCCGATGTTAATGTTTACAAATTACAAGGTCAAGACCAAGTTAATCAGATGTATGATTACAGATGTATCAAAGCAAAATACGAGTACGATCAAATCCTAATACATTTGATATATTTTTGAGATTCGTTTGTGAGTGTAAACATCGCTGTTTTTGGGCTTAGTATAAGATTTCGTCAAACAAACGACAGTGACCGTGAAAATTCTGGCATCAGATGACAAATTATCGATTTTTAGTTGTGGTATTACTGGCACGAAATACTCATACATGACCATCACAATTAAATCGTAGATAACATATATATTTAGATAAAAAATAATAATAATAACTCTACTTATTGTGTTTATGATAAATAAATAAATTTGGTTTAAATAAATTTATACTTACGCATAGCAATCTTCAACAATTCCAGAAGAGGTGGCAGCTTCCACCACGACTGGACAGCTCACCGTCGGTTTTTTATAAAAAAGTAATCTTGATGATAAAATCATTTTTTTTATTATTTTTTTTAGTAAATAAAACTAATGTTTATAATAAAGCTCCCAGCGTTTGTTTATAGTCGCTACGCGTATTGTGCACTACTAGTATAAGTTATCAACAATACTCCGTATTATGCCCGGTATTTTCATAACGTAATCACTGTGTGCTAGGGGATGAAGTTCACCCCGATCGTTGGAAGTAACTTTGTAACAACGTCGTATATATTTACTATTGTCAAAAAGAATAATGACATTAAATATATTTAATTATTTAAAATAAACAATAAGTAGGTATACATATCTGTAATCATAAAATATTTGCTATGAACTCTCACTTCTATAACAAACTCACATCATTTTATAATATTATAGTAAATCTTAACTCTTAATAACACAACTATTAAAACTACTTAACATTAATCACATGTCTGTCACTGTCAAATTTAAATGTAAAAATGTGACAAACACATTTAGACCTAGTTTAAGTCAAATAAACAGAAATAGCTATGAAAATTATTAACATGTAGCAATAAGTATGATTAATCGATTCTGTAGCAACAAAAATAACTCAATAGATACGTATTTAATGTCAAGCCCGCTGCTCAAAGGCTACTTTACATGGAAACTAGGGTTATCTGCGCATGTCCAAGGTTAACCTTGAAAACACTTCCCGGTTCACGGGCAACATCTCCTTGTATCACCTGTCCACTAGGTCAATGTGTTTTTTCTATAAACCGACCAAATTAAAAATTACTTTTTAAGAAAGATACTTGATTTTATAATAGGGTTTATATTTCCGATAATTAATAATAAAAAAAAAACATATATTTATCATTGAAAATTTATTGTTTTACAAATCTTAAAACATATTATACATATATTTAATCTTATTAAAATAAAGGCGTTATCTGTGGTGGAAACCTTTAAACGAGGATACGTATTTTCATAGCGTTCTGCAGCCTCTTTCTGTTACTTAAGCGCAAGCGTTATATAATGGAATCCGTTTATTATATATATATATCACGCTATTAAAGTTGATATTTGCACGGCCGCTGTCTAGGTCGAGCACTCATCTAAGTAAGAATTGAATAATATTTTGTAATTATGACGCAAGCTCTCTAAATAACGTAATCCACTAATAACGTTTGCGACTGGCTCTGACAGTTTACGCTATTTAAGGAATTTCATTATTTACACACATTATTAGGTACTTAAGTAACAGGTTATAGAAGTTTTGTTTCATAAATTACATACATAGTGTTTTTTTTTTTTTTTAATGGTATTAAAAATGTATCACATTATTTTACGATACGTTTCAGGTTGAGAGATTTTCCTGTGTCCTTCAGTCCCGTAGAACCTTGAAAGGAGGCGGGCAATATTGGGGGAGTCGAGGGTGTCGGGCCTCGCTAAATTTCAAGGCCAGAAACTTCGCATCCCTATTAGTCACCTTCTAACCAGATACTACGTATGTTTGTTTCTCTACAGCTCTTTTCTTTATGTTAATATTATAACATATACAGAGTACAGTCCAACAA
The DNA here is from genome assembly GCA_910589645.1 of Tinea semifulvella. NCBI lineage: Eukaryota > Metazoa > Arthropoda > Insecta > Lepidoptera > Tineidae > Tinea > Tinea semifulvella. The sequence continues at coordinate 23,821,578 of OU342584.1, forward strand.
TATTTTCTACTTAATTTTCTTTTCAATATAACAATTTGACTGTAACGCATTTAGACTTACGAGTAGCGTCACAGGTATAGTATCATCATCAATATCACGACCGTTTCCCTTTCGGGGTGGTCAGAAACCACGCTTATGAATAAACGGATTCACATTTAACCAACTTTACTATAGGCCAATCATGACAAGTCCCTAGCTCGTCAATGTCTCCAGCGTACCAAACTCGAGAAATATCACAAATAAATAAAATATTAATTAAATGTATTTTTATTTACATATTTTTGTGTCCCGACCAGGAATCGAACCCGGTACCTCCAAGTCTAAATCCACGGACTTAATCGCTAGACCACAGAGGCAGTCAATAACAATGACACTTTTAAATTAGTACCTATAGGTACTACCGTAAAAATTTCAATAAATGTCATCATCCATTTTGGGCTATGTACTACTTGTGCTGTGTACAATGACAAAAAATTGTAAATAGTAGTTTGGATTCTTTCATTGATAAGACTAATGTAATTAACCGGCTACGCGATACAAATAAGGGTTATGTGTTTATAAGCCTATGTACATATGTAAGATTGTTTACTTGTGGCACACTGGAAACCAAACGCGTGGGCCGATTTTGATGTTTCAATCGATTCGTCTTAATCATGCTAGTGTCACTGAAGTTATGACATTAATATTTTTTTTGTAAGGCGACAACCAGACGCCTTATTGTAAAAGAAAAAAAAAAGTTGACGAACTATATTGAGGGTATCATCAAATAGGTATTTGAAAATCATGTTAAGGTTTCTCTTACCATTTTTCATTTCGAGTGACCATTGAAAGTTTGTTATTTGTTATATATGATAATATACCATTATTATTTAATTTTCCAATGTAGGGCCTAAATTACCTAAACCTTCCTACATAATAAAGATGTAATAAAAATCATATTTTTCAAATTATTTTTTAGTTTAAATTTAGATTTTGTTATTATTATAAATTTATTTGTTATTAAAAAAAAAAAAACAATCGCATCTAGAAGTGAAATTGCGAACTAAAATAAAATAATAAAAAGTTTATTTATTTATTTATATTGAAGTAATATACAAACAGTATAAAAGAATTACAATATAAATTAAAACTACTTAAAAGTAAAAATAAATATAAACTAAATCTAATAAAAAATAAACTATAAAAGAAAATGTCCTTTAGAGACGACCCTTCAGTGATAAAAGGTTAAATAAAAAAAGTAAGATATATATATATATACTCTGTTAGTATAATTTATCTAAAAAAACATATACAATTACAATAAATATACTTATAACCATACAAGATGAATGATGTCCTTTCGCAACAAAAAAAATAATTATTTAGGCTTACTATTAATAAAAATTGCCATTTTTTTTCCTGTATTTTTTTAGTAAATATTGGATTGTTTAATTTGAAGTTTGAATCGTATAGTTTTTTACAAGTCGCTTTTAAATTCAAGGGTGCGGGCACGGGTCAAACGAGGTCACGAGCGGTGAAATCCTGCAGTTACTCGTATATAGGAGTGATCACTAGTACCTACTTTCTATACTCCTATAATAGTTCCTTAGTAGGTATATACAAGAAAGCATAGGAATAACAAAAAAGAAAATCATGCTTCGATGGTTCTCGCATGTTGAAAGGATGAATAAAGAAAGATAATAGATAATATAAATAATGTGAATAAAAGGGGAGACCAAGAACATTAGTTGAACACTAGTTAAAGGTGCAGTTAAACATTCTACGAAACAAAAGGGTAAGTATGAAACATTAATGTACGACTAATTTTAGTTGCATCTGCATCTTAGCTGTACATCTCACTCTTGCATCTGCAGTTTTATAGAGTGTTCTCTCTGTCGCACAAGTGGTGGAAGCTATACAAAACCGCAATCGCACTCTTGTTCCCGATGTGTCATATCGGATGCGGCTTAATGGAGCTCATTATTTTATTTTATATAATGGTCTAGCGGTTAAGTCCGCGGATTTAGACTCGGAGATACCGCATTCGATTTCTGGTCGGTACATAAAAATATTTATTAATATTTAAGTTATTTATGATATTTTTGAGTTTGGTACGCTAGAGACATCGACGAGCTTGCCACTTGTCATGATTGGCCTATAGTAAAGTTGGCTAAATGTGACTCCGTTTCTTTTATAAGCGTGGTTTCTGACTATACCGAAAGAGAAACAGTTATGAGGTAAGATCCTTAACTCTTTTTTTTAACTATTTTTATTAATACATAATTTCACTATTAATAAATAACAATACAATAATACTCGTTGGCCAGCGAACAGCATATGCAGCTAGTGGACAGCCGCTAAGCCACCCAGCGAATTTGTCGAGGACAGCGTAATGAGGAATTGGGATTTAGGATTTATTCGGTAATTGAAGGACTTCGAGTTTACATTGTTAATAAATACTTACTACTTTTATTTGTTTCCAAAGACTTTCTTTAATGTGTATAATACGCCTCCATTTTTTATTATAGTGTAGTAAAAGTGTAATAAAAGTTCTGCTAGTATTGCATACATTATTCCGATGAAGATCGGTCACACCTACTAAGTTCTCACACTTAGTTACAATGTCAAACTATCAGCGGTGTTTAAATATTAACGAGGTGTGAACCAATTTTTCTTATCATACGACGTAAAATAGTACCACACATAAACAGGGTAAGTCATCATCTGGACACACATTCGTGTGTTCAGTTGGTAAAATTCAAAATATATATTTTTTCGTAAACAACACACTTTCGTTTTTAATATTATTTCTTGACACACTGAGACAATGGACATTTAATGTAATTAAAAATAGTCGGTTAATAATAAATTTAAGTTGTACGCCGATAGGATCAGTCTTTACAAATACAATAGCCTTAAACTAACACATGTCAATACTATCACGATAGTACTAGGTGACTAAATATCACAACTTTTCATTACCTAAAACGGAATACAAATGAATTATTGGTACGGACGTCTAGTTTTTATTTATAAGGTATACAAGGTCTGATAAAATTCGACCCGCACAGGTGGCACATTGCTCTCGCAATCACTAAATAATGTTTTTCCTTGATTATTACAGCCTTTGTTGGTATTCGTGTTAAGTTTTAGCGCCATATGTCAATCTGTGTTGTTTACGACGATAAAAGTTTGTCTGGAGATTTTTACATTGAGTCATTGCTCAGCCACCGTATTCCTCAGATTTGTGACTTTTTAATGTGTTCAAAACTCAATAATCCGCTTCGGGGAATGCGCCATGAATCCATTGGAGCCATAAAAAGTAATTCGTTTACAGAACTAAAGGCCATCCCAACCGACAGCAACAAGTGAATAGAAAATTGGATTAACCGTTGACATGCTGGTATTGGCTTCAAAGGATCCTGTTTTGATGACAATGGAAACAAATTTATAAGCATTCCATGGATTCACCATTCGGGTGCCGGGTCCATCGTATGTGGGTAAGAGATGAGAAGAATGGTGTCTCGGGCCTGCAACCGACAATAGGCTGGTTTAAAAAGGAGGTCTCCATTTTTATTTTATTGCGCGATAATACGTTCGCCATCCACAATTCTACTTCTCTCCCTACCCAACCAAATACTGATTCCGTTAATGCCATCTTCGAAGCTCTTTCCATAACGCATTGACGGCAGACCTTAAGCTCAATTCTTTCAGTAAGTGGTACAAAGACTTTGCTGGAACTCGTCTCGCACCAACTTCCAAAGCGTAAAGCTGAGTCTTTAACCCGTTTCTGATCATTTATTCTGTGAGATCATAATATTTATTCGACTTCATATTGTGGTCTTTTGGAGAAGACAAATTTCTAAGCATTCCATGGATTCACCGTGGGGGTGCCGGGTCCATCGGGGTAAGAGATGAGAAGAATTGTGTCTCGGGCTTGCGACCGACAATAGGTTGGTTTAAGAAAAGGAGGCCTCCTTTTTTTTTTATTGCGCGATAAGACGCTCATCATCCACCATTCTACTTCTCTCCCTACCCAACCAAATACTGTATGATTCCGTTAATGTAAATAAAGATTTGCTTTAAAATACGTAAAAACTATTATTATATTTTGATCACATGTACGTCTAGTGGGCGATATATTATTTTTAAAAGCAGGCACGGATATAAAAGTTTTATAAGTAAAGGCTCTTCAAATAAACGTATTTTCTTTGTCTTTTGGTATATGAGACTGTAAGTTTAGACTTACTTGTAATTAAACCTATGTGCACCGTCTATTTAATTTTATGTAATTCAGCTTGCTATATAATTAAAGATTTCCAAATCCTCAGACCCTATTCTAATCTATTTAATCCAGTCACGATAACATATTGGTCTTTGTTCAGTGCTATTTTTAAAAGAGTGTGTCCAGTTGACGATATAAAAAAAACTAATTTCACTAACTGAACACACGTGTGTTCATTTCTGTGTGTCCAGTTCATTACTTACCCTAAACATAAACATCACACACCCTCCGCGATTTTAAGTAGTAAAATGAAGGAACTCTAAAACCCGGGCATACTAAAATTCAATACATTTGAGTGTGCCATAATAGTTGGCCTGGAGTCGTATATTGCAGTTTGTAAAGGACAAGTAACCTAGATATTCCCAATAACCATGATGATGCTCCATGTATGTTTATCTGTAAAACTCCATTCTCGAAGATTATAAACAAATTGTGCTTAGACAGAACTGCATAATTTAAAAAAAAACATTATGTGTATTATTAGGTACTTCAACGCATTTTAACCCCGCGGAACAATTGCCTTCACGCGGCGAACGAGTGCCTTCACGCGGCGAACGAGTGCCTTCATGCATGTGTACCTTAGCCACGACTCAGACGTAGCTGTTAAGGCACACAGGACCAACAGTGAAAGAGAGGCGGTTTATAGATATATATATCATTGGTCTTGCAAAAAAGCAAGACGAAGATAACTCTTCGTACGGAGTGGACGTGTCGACTATTGCCGAAGTAATATTATTAATTTCAATAGAAACTACACTTTAAAGTGATTCTTAAGTCTTTAACGCTAGAGTTTAAATTCCATTATCCGATATCCGGCCGCGGAATTAAAATTGTGAGTATTATTTGTCTCGCTAATACCAAGCACTTCGGTTGCGCCGTGTCGCGCTGCCATAGATTAGGAATTCAGAGCCGACATCTTATCTTCGTGTACGACTACATGATGCTGCGTTCGCCGAACAAGGAATATGGTTCTAACCCTGAACTCTCCGAGACTTCTCAATACAATAAACCTACCTTGCGTAAGCGAAAATACAATAGTGATAAAGACGATATGAAGGATGCGTTTCAAACATTCTCCAAGAATATGACGGACATGATGAATACTATGAAGAAAGACTTAGACTCAAACATAGCACAAATAAATAAGTCACTTACTGACGTCATTAAAGAGGATCTTAACAAATTAACTCTATCGACAGCAGAAATGCAATCGCAAATTAGCTGCGTTCGCGAGGATTACACAGAAATAAAAACTTTAATGTACAAACTTGATAGTAAATACAATGACATGTACAAAGACGTCCAAACTTTACAAGCATCTGTTCAATTTAACAATGATCAACAAGAAGATCTTCAAAGTAAGTTAAAAACGCTGACGAATCGGGTCGATAAGATGAGCAATATAGAAACGGAATTGACTGAAATAAGGATTGAAAATAAGCATTTGAAATCAGAGATAAATATAAATAATCAAAGAGACCGATTATTGAATCTCGAATTTGTAGGCATTCCGGAAATGAGAAACGAAAACTTGAATGACTTTATAATTAGCATCGGTAGACTCACTGGCTTTGAAATCTCAATTAATGATATTGTACACATTAATAGAGTGACACCAAGATTCAGCACTCAGGGTCGACCAAGAGTCATTGTAGCCAAATTCGGCACGCGTCTAATGAGAGATAATATATTATCTAAAATGCGTAAAACCAGAATTACCACTAACGACTTGCTTATACCTGGAGAACCAAAATTTGTGTACACTAATGAACATTTGACTCCTTATAACAAACAACTATTGAACAAGTGTAAGGAAATAGCTAAGACTAAGGAATATCAATATGTATGGACAAAAAACTGCAGATTATTTGTCAGGAAGAACGATACTGCGCCATTGCTACAAATAAAAGAGGAAGAAGACTTAAAGAAGATCGTCTAATTAAGTTTAATTTATTTTTTTACTTTCACTTAACTATTTTTTTCTATATTGTTTCTATATTTATATTTTTTAAAGCGCGGAAAATAAAACACCATAAAATTACAAACAAACCTCATATAATAAATAATAGAATCGCCTATTCTGTGATTGCTTACTCTTTGGTCACAACACGAACTCGCAAAAAACTCAAACTTAAACTATCCATTCTCTCAATACAGGTGCGACAATTATGGATTAAAAAAATCTCACTTATTTACTCATATATAGGAATAAATGTGCGGTTTTGCAGTTATTGTTTATTGAATTATCAATTTATATACACAATGAAAGTCTTAAAAACAAACTATGCGTTTGTATTAATTAATCACATCTATATTATATTATTTGCTATAACTTGCGATAGTGCACCTGTATCGAGCGCATTATTTGTCGAGTGCATATTTACGCATTTTTTTGTACAAAAACCTAAAACTATGAAGGTGCAGATGTTGAACTACCCTCTTCCTAATTATTATTTGGTAGGAATTTACAACAATATAATTATTGGTTTTTTTCTTCAAATATGCCATGTAATCATAATTGCGATAACAAAAATAAATTTTAAAACTACATCAGAGTCTGGCTTTCTAATTTATAATCTGCATTCTTATAATATAATAAATAAATTCAATTTGTACAATTATACGATTTTTAATGCGGTGAATTATTTGACCTACTCATTATTAATTTTGTATAATTTATTGTTGTTCTTTTACTTTTGTCAATGTTTAAATTTTGTTATTTTTGACTTATTGTCACAATTATTTAAAAATAATCTTTTAACCGAGTTATTGTGCATTTTACACATTGTAAATTGTGTTATACGTATTAAGCTTTTAGTAGTTAATATATCACGGAGGGCAAATTAACCATATACTACCAGAATGTAACCGGCCTTAGAACTAAAACCCTAGACTTTTCTCAGAGTATACAGGCAAATGACTACGATATAGTGATGATTACCGAAACATTGCTTTACAGCGGTATACTGGACGGTGAACTATGCGACAATCGTTACGATGTATTTCGTCTTGACCGGGATCTCACTGCGTGCCACAAAAAGACTGGGGGGGGCGTAATGTTGTTAGTACGACGATCGTTGGGCGCTACTCGTAGTGTAGGCGTAGGTACACCCTCCGCATCGACTGAGATGTTATGGCTAACTATACCGGCACGCGCGCTTGGTTCCCGGACAGACTTACATATTGGTTTGGTTTACGTGCCGCCCGACCCTCGTCGGCTACCGGATACCACGTACGACATATTAAAGTCAACCACGGCTCTGGCAACCACAAATCCAAACCATAATTATTTACTTTTAGGCGACTTTAATTTACCTAATATTAAGTGGTCGGCCAGTGGTCCTACGCATCTTAAAAGGGGTTCGATCGAAGTCCAAAATGCTGGTCTTAGTTTAATACAAAATCTGTCTCTTATAGGCCTAACACAATATAACATCTTAAAAAATATCAAAGAAAATACACTAGACCTCGCCTTCTCAAACCTACCCTTAGAAATTACAGGCTGTACACATCCACTTCTCAAAGAATGTTCTTTTCACCCTTCCATGGTCATTGAGGTTCTCGACATTAATATTTCGTATATGAAAGAATTGGTAGTACCAATTTATAATTTTAATAAGGCCGACTATGTTAGTATTAACAATGAATTAAATGTAATAAACTGGATCCGAGATTTGAACCGCGGCAGTGTAGACGAAGCGACAGAATTACTTTACAGCCTTATTAATAATTGTATTATGAATCATGTACCGAAAAATTGTAAATCAAACGCAGCTAAATATCCCATTTGGTACAGTAACGCTTTAGTTAAAATTATTAAAGAAAAATCCAAGGCTCACTCCAGGTGGAAGAAATACGGTAACTTGCTGGATTACGACGAATTCTCCTTATTACGTAATAGGCAACGACGAATACAAAATAACTGTTTTAAAAAATATACTGGACACATGGAAACTCTAATAAAGTCTAAACCTAAATTGCTTTGGTCGTACATAAAAGCTACACGTGGTGGTTCATCTTACCCAAAATTGTTGACGTACGGTAACAAAAAATACACGGATGGACAGGAAATATGTAATGCATTTAATAGCTTCTTCTTGAGCGTATTTGGGAATCCAATTTCTGACTACCCAAGGTCTCATATAATGGAAAGCAACCACGACATTGTATCCAATATTTCGTTTAGCCTCTCAGCCGTGGAAAAAGCCCTGTGTAGTCTGGACGTAAGTAAAGGCAAGGGCAGTGATGGCATACCTCCAATATTTTGGAAAACTTGTTGTAAGTCACTATCTCTTCCAATATCTATAATTTTTAACAGATCTGTCAACGAGGGAATATTTCCAAATGTTTGGAGGTCTGCTCACATTATACCGATACACAAAAAGCGTTCTAAATCTATGATCACTAATTATAGGGGCATATCTATCTTAAACCCAGTGGCTAAATTATTCGAAAAAATCATCTATGATGTAATCTATCCAGTTATATCAAAGGGTATATCTGAGATGCAACACGGTTTTCTTAGAAGGCGTTCTGTAGTTACCAACTTGTCATGCTTTACCAACTATGTCTTGAGGAATATGGATCGCGGTGGACAGGTTGACGTGGTCTATACTGATTTTGAGAAGGCGTTTGACCGTGTGGACCACGTCATCCTGATCCGCAAACTGGAAGAACTCGGCATTCATGGCAATTTACTGAGATGGATTAAATCTTATATTATGAACCGTTCACAGGCAGTGGTTGTGGGCGGTTACAGATCGGATTATATTGCTATCCCGACTGGTGTTCCCCAGGGATCCCATCTTGGACCCTTATTTTACAATGCCTACATATACGACATCTCAAAATGTTTTAAACACACAAAACACTTGTTATACGCTGACGATAAAAAAATTTACACCGTTATACGTGAGTCCCAAGACTGTGTGAATATGCAAAGCGACCTGGACAGACTATGTGATTACTACGCGAAGAATCGTATAAGCGTCAATACTTCAAAATGCCAATGTATTAGTTTTTCGCGGAAACAGAGCACGATTAAATATACCTATAGCTTCCACGGTTTACCTATTGAAAGGACTAACGTTGTGCGTGATCTCGGTGTATACTTAGACTCCAAAATGTTACTAGCCGAACACATTGATAAAATATCCGAGAGGTCATTTAGAAATCTTGGTTTTGTGATGCGCATATGTAAGCCGTTTAAAGATCCCACTGTCATCAAATCAGTTTATTTTGCCTATGTCCGTAGCGTGCTCGAATACGCAAGTTCAATCTGGTAGCCCCAATATATAATTCATAAAGATCAACTTGAACGTATTCAGAAAAAGTTTGTCAAGCATTTGAACTACCGCGTGCGTAGCTCGTCAGAGTCATATAAGATTGGCTGCAGACAACACCATTTACTAACTTTGGAAGAGCGTCGTCAAGTTACAGATATGTGTTTGCTTCAGGATATTATCCGTGGACGATTAGACTGCACCGAGCTTGTGGAGAGTGTGTCATTTAATGCTAGTCGTCAACGTACACGCCACACGCCGATGCTATGCACGCCTTTTAATTCAAGTAATTATGCTAGTAACGCTGTTATGACACGAATTGTTCGTAGTTATAATAACTTATTTAAAGATATTGACCTATTTACTGCTTCTAAATCTAGCCTCAAAAAGGACTTGTACATGCACCTTACATCTGTGGACTAAAGATAGCTTGGGTTTGTTGTCTTCCTTTCTTGTTTGTTTATATGAATAGACAGGTGACAGCGTTCCTAGTTGGATTTATTTCGCAGATTGAGTGGATGGATTAATGTTGTTTTCGACTTTCTCATATGCACATTTAATGTTGTTACCAAATTATAGGTATGTTTTATTATTATTATACTTCTTCTATATATATATATATATTTTAATTATTTTTTGGAAATTTTCCGTGCTTTATAAAATTATGTTGTAATAAACTATTAAAACATTTATGTACCTATTTTGTATAGTAAGTAGTTAAACTCCACTACGTACTATGTTTATATAGCGAAACCTGTAATTGACCTTACTCCATAAATTGTACCATACTATTATTAAGCATATTGTAACGTTGTTGGTTTCTTAATAAATAAATAAATAAAAGACCAAGATTGGGTAACACCAATCATCATCATCATCACAGCCCCTCGAACTCAAGAGTCCTAGACCTCCACTGTTGGAGATGGGACTTCCATATTTTTCTGGAGAATATCGTCTACACTCGCCACGCTGGCCAGACGGATTGGCAAAGAGCTTCATTTTATTAATACATAGATATCCGAAGTTCAAACTATGTTACGTCGAGAGATACATTCTGTTTCTCAAGGAATAATGTGGTTAGAGTCGGGACCACCACTCAAGTCCGATTTTTTTTTTTAAATGATACCAACGGAATGTTTTTTTTCCCCACATTCAACCAACATAATATTCTTCTATTTCCCCGTAATAAACTGCCTCCGTGGTCTAGCAGTTAAGTCCGTGGATTTAGACTTGGAGGTACCGGGTTTGATTCCTGGTCGGGACACAAAAATATTTATTAATGTAAATAAATACATTTAATTAATATTTAATTTACGCTGGAGACATCGACGAGCTTGCCACTTGTCATGATTGGCCTGTAGTAAAGTTGTAGTTAATGTGAATCCGCTTATTTAGCGTATTAGTTTTTGAAGTTTAATAAAATATGAATTTAAAAACTCATTTTTTTACAAAATAAGCTAAGAAGTGACCGCGTGGGTTCTAATTATTTTAATATCATCTTTATTTAAACTTACCTAGTTTCTAGTAAAGTATCATTACGACCGTTTCCCTTTCGGGGTGGTCAGAAACCACGCTTATAAATAAGCGGATTCACATTTAGCCAACTTTACTATAGGCCAATCATGACAAGTGGCGAGCTCGTCGATGTCTCCAGCGTACCAAACTCGAGAAATATCACAAGTTAAATATTATTTAAATGTATTTGTTTACATTAATAAATAGTTTTATGTCCCGACCAGGAATCGAACCCGGTACTTCCGAGTCTAAATTCACGGACTTAACCGCTAGACCACGGAGGCAGTTTAGTTTAGTTTCTTTAGATACTTAAGCTGAGTTGTACTGCATATTGAATACAAAAAAATATATGAGTAGTTTGATCCATTAATTTAGCAGTCAATATCCTTGTAACCCTAAAAAAATCACTACTAGAATTTCACATTTGGTTCCAGTTTTAGCCATAGGACCTGAGTCTAGAACTGATTTGATTCTAGACTTGAGTGGTAGTCCCGACTCTAGAAAGTTTTTTAAGACATTGAAAGACTGTTTAATTTATAGACAATGGTTGATATTGTCGTAAAGAAAAACAATACGCCAATCGGCGTTATTCAAACCTTACCCCTGACCAGTGGTGTTTAATGACCTAACTGTTTATTATATATGTAGTATACAGCCCCTAGAACAAAGAGTCCTAGACATCTACTACTGGAAGTGAGCCTCTCAGAACATATCTGTGGTGTCAAGGAAAAAGGAGATGAATCGAAAAAATTAAAAATAAGATTTTTACACCTATTGGTTCAAAACAATCATATGCGTCAATGCAATAAGGATATGAGTCTATAAACTGTACAGTTTATTTTACACCCCTAAAGAGGTTAGTCATAACATTAAAATTTATAAATAAGTAAAAAGAGTTCAATCGAGTTATTTCGCTTTTACCGCCAATAATTATATGAAAAATGCATAGTGAGCTGAGTCGACTCGTACCTAAAGTATACGACTAATGAAATTGAACATTTACTAATTAAAATTTTCTAATTATAAAAATGAGTTGTTTTCTTAATTTGTCTCTAGTTAAAAGTTCAAGTTTTGTACTTATCCCCTTTTTCCTTGAACCACAGATATTTCTTAAGGTTTTGGGCTACACTCGCCACGCTGAACTAATATAAAGCTAAGGGCTAATAAGAACCTGAAATAAAAATAATACTTACTTGTTTTTCTGTGTATTTCAGGTTCATAAAGTTTTTATTCAGAAAAGCTTTCATCCTTATTTGAAACCGAAATGAAACCAAGTCATTTAGGTACTAATGAATGCCGTTACTCGCAGTCAACCCTGAACAAGACTCTTTAGTGCCTCTAAAAACGTGCACTAGGGTATAAGATTTCAGCCGTGCAACTAATTTAAGTATACGAGTGTCGTGAGTTTTAATTACTTAATAAACCTACCTACATATATAAATATTATTATTATTAGAAACCGTAGCATTTAGTGTTGTCTGGTCTTGGTCTTACACACTTAATCATGGTCTTGCTATTTCACTTGCGCAAGAGTCTCACAAGACTTTTGCCCTGACTTAAATATATACATTATTTATATATTATTGCGCGATAATACGCTCACCATCCACCATTCTACTTCTCTCCCTACCCAACCAAATACTGTATGATTCCGTTAATGCACCACCTCTTACCACTCTCAAAACGCCGTCAAATAGCAGATATTGTTTACCTTAAGAAGATAGTCACAGGTAAAGTGGTGTGCCGGATCGCGAGGTTTAGTAGTGGACTGTATATTGGCTTCCCTCGATGTTAATAGGTGACGTATCCTCACGACCGGTGTAACGACATCATGCGGGGTAGACAGGGGGGTTCGTTGTTGAGATCCCGGACGGCTTCAGGCGGAATAAAACTCCATGCTTCAGGAAGGTCTTCTCAGGTGTCCTCGGGCTTGCAGTTCTTCTTGTTGGCTCGGCGAAATCGGAATGTCGGAACCGCAAGCCCGTCTGTCTTTTATAATACTCACTTGACCTCGATTTTGAGCTTACACGTGTTTGTCGGCTTCCTTTGCCAACACGGTAAGCCCCGCCCCCTATTAGAATAGTCCTATTAGATTGTTTACATTATAACCAATAGGGGACAGTATGCCCGCTCCGACCGAGATGTAAAGTCGATGGAGCGAGCACCAAAATTTCCTGCTGAGATCAAGTGAGCAATAAGACAACCCTCGAAATGCTTTATTTATCACAAAAGTCCCTAATACAATGTCTGCATCTGAGCAGGGGGACTTACACAATCATTTTAAGCTGGGCTGACCTGGAATACGTCCTAGACCCTCTCCAGATCAGCCCAGGTACACACTGAGGCACCTGGACGGCTTCCAGGCTACCTAGGTCCTCACTAGGATACCTAGGCAGCAGCCGCGATCGACTTTCCTAGACTGGCCATAACAAGTCCGAGATCCTCTCGGGACCAGTCCAGGTTCCGTCCAGGATACCAATACCCATTCTAGGCAGCCTAGGCACTCGCAGAGCTACCTAGCGACCTGAATTTACAATATTCCAGGCTGGCCAAGAATACACTCGAGACTCTCTCGTGGCCAACCTGGATACCCTACAATAAAACATCTCGTTTTATTATCACAAATAAGATTAATATTGTTATCGCGAACAAAGCGTACCTTCCAGGTACGGCGACATAGACCAAACGTTATCGCGAACAAAACGCATCCCTTGGGTGCGGCGGTAAAGACCAAACATATTACCGCGAACAAAGCGCTTCCCTTGGGTACGGCGATAAGGACTACAACACATTGTCGCAAACATAGCGCACCCTTTAGGTACGGCGATAATAAGCTAGGCTTGACCGAGATGACGTCATCACACCGTCTATCGGCCAGGCTAGGGTCAAAAGGTTATTCTTTATTATCACACACAAATAAAAAACACACAGTAGTCATCAAATAAACACAAGTAAAAATACACAGTAATCGTCAAATAAACACACGTAAAAATACACTAAGAAAATACACGATTAATACACAATTATTATTATTTCCTGGTTACGACCAACGCAAATTCCTAAGCTATCACATAGCTATGTCCGGGCTACGACCACCTCTTTTGTTATTGTCTTATCTTTATCACTAGTAACTTTTATCACTAATTGTTCGTGATTGATAGGCGGCCGTCCCGTACATCCTCCCGCCGCACATCGCCGTCCGTCCTGGAGGGCCGATGTGTTAACTGCTGGAAGGGTCGGCCGGCTCCGCGCTTGCAATGATGACGAGTTTCTTCGTCGGTCGCCGCAGGAGTCCTCCCGCCGTCTTCACGTCGACGGCTCGCACGATGCCGTCAGCTCCCGGGAAACACCTCTCCACGATCCCACGTGGCCACGAGTTGCGGGGAAGGTTGCCGTCCGCTATCAGGACGACGTCTCGCAGCTGGATTGGAACCCCTTTTCCGTGGGGCTCCCGCCGGTGTTGCAGCTCGGGCAGGTACTCCCGGACCCATCTCTTCCAGAAGTGGTCGGCAAGTCGCTGGGCGGTGCGCCAGCTGGCACGGCCGATGAGCTCGCCGTCGTCAAACCTCCCTGGCAGAGGTACGCGGGCCGGTCCACTCAGTAGGAAGTGGTTCGGAGTCAGCGACTCCTCGTCTTCTGAGTTCACAGATACGTGCGTGAGGGGGCGGCTGTTAACGGTGTACTCCGCCTCGGCCAGCAGAGTAGTCAGCACCTCCTCCGATGGATGCCGCTCGTGTAGTGTAGTGGCAAGGGCCGTCTTCACCGACCTCACCAAACGTTCCCAGGCGCCGCCCATGAATGGGGCACCTGGGGGGATGAAGCGCCATCTTATGGCGCGGAAATTCGCCTCTCGCTGTGTGGCCTTCTCCGCAGCGTCCCTCAGCTCCTTCTCGGCGCCCCGGAGATTTGTCCCGTTGTCCGACCACATCTCGGTCGGGCAGCCTCGGCGCGCAACCATGCGCCGCAAGGCCATCACGGCGGAGTCCGTGCTCAGCGAACCCGCGAGCTCCAGATGGACCGCCCTAGTGGTAAGGCAGGTAAAGAGGGCGACGTACTTCTTCTGGGTCCCTCTCCCAAAAGTCACGCTGATTGGACCAAAGTAGTCCACTCCGCAGAAGGTGAAGGGTCGACGGTGGTGGCCCAGGCGACATTCGGGATGATCTCCCGTGGGCGGCGTCGGCGGCTTCGTCCTCCTGATCCTGCAGAGTAGACACCTGCTAATGATAGACCGAGCAGTCGGCCGGAGATGCAGAATCCAGTAGCGTTGTCTGCACTCATTGATGACCGCTTCGGTGCTGGCGTGGTGTAGATCCCGATGGACGCGCTCGATGATGAGACGAGCGACGTGATCCCGACCGTCGAGAACTGGTGGACTCTTCATTTCGGGGGGCACCTCGGTTACAGCCCCTATCCTCGGCCGAAGTCTGATGAGCCCGTCGACGATCACCACCGCCAGTGGATGCAGCCTGCTGGTCTTCAGAATGTCCCGTCCTGCTGCCAAGTCCTTCAGCTCCATGGTGAAGGTCTTCTCCTGGCTATCCCTCAGCAGCAGGAACTCAGCTCTCTCTAAGTATTCAATGTCAATTAATTTATACTTATCTTGCGGAGTTTCTTTTTTCACTATACGCGCAGAGTTATTCGTTTTAGACGGCCAATTTTTATCCGTATCATTACGGCGGCTTCGCTTATAGTGTGTTATCACTTTTTGGCGTCTACACAGTCCGACGAATTGTAACACTCTCGCGGTGGCTCGGAGAAGTCGCAACCAACTGGAAAATCGCGCACTATCCGGTAGGCATGTCGACGTTTCTTTTTTCGATACGGTGTTCACTCTTTCCTCACCGGTGTCAACGATTTCCATTATGTTCTCCGAAGGCCACGTCGATCTCTCTTGTTTGAGAAACTCCGGTCCATGAAACCATCTGTGATGTCCGGCGAAACCGCGCGGGACATCTCTCGTCGCGTCGTCGGCGACGTTCAGTTTCGTCGAAATCCATCTCCACTCTTCAATCCTGCTACCCTCTTCGACAGCTGCAAGTCGGTGTGCGACGAAGGGTCGATAATTTCGAGCGCCTTGTCGGATCCATGACAATACCGTGCGGCTGTCTGACCAGAAAATCTTCTCGGCTGCCACTGCATGTTCTTCTAACGTGGTGGTCGCCATCTTGGTGCCCAGCACCGCTGCTTGTAGCTCAAGCCTCGGGATGGAGGTCAGCTTGAGGGGGGCGACCCGAGCCTTGGCCAATACGAGTGTCGTATCGACATGGCCATCGGGCGACTCGGCCCGCCAGTAGAGCGCTGCGGCGTAGGCTGCTTCGCTGGCGTCCACGAAGATGTGGAGCTGAAGGTTTCTCGCGTCGCTGTAGCCAATATACCTTCGTGGGATTGATAAATTCTTGAGTGCTTTGAGATGGGTCATCCACTCGGCCCATTGTGCAGAGAGGTCGGGATCCAAGGCGGCGTCCCATCCAGTGCCGCGCTTCCAGACTTCTTGCAACAGCTGTTTGGCTCGGATCGTGATCGGCGAAACGAATCCGAGCGGGTCAAACAGGGACATCACTATACGGAGGGCCTGGCGCTTCGTAGGGGCCTCGCTCTGCATTACAGACGTCGGGACCCTGGCCATGTCCAAGTTGAACGCCAGGCTGTCATCGGTGGGTCTCCATATCAACCCCAGCACCTTCTCACTACTCGAACCGTCGGTGATGTCGACGGCTCGATGCTGGGCGGCTCCGGGCTCCATCCTCTTCAGTACGCCCGGGTCGTTGGAGGCCCATCGCCTCAGAGTGAAGCCTCCTCGCAGGTGTATCTTCTTCACATCCCTAGATACACGGATGGCTTCCTCGCTCGTTTTGAAGCTCTTTATGTAGTCGTCCATATAGTGATTTTCTTTTATCGCGGCGACTGCCTCTGGATGCGTATCGACGAACTCGGCGGCATTGCGATTCGTAATATAAATCGCGGTCGTTGGCGAATTTGTAGCTCCGAAGATTAGTGACGTCATTCTGTATTCTTCGGGCGCGGAGTCGTCTCTTCGGTCGCCTCTCCAGAGGTAACGTATTGCGTCGCGGTCTTCTGGCCGTATCTTCACTTGCATGAACATTTCCTGGATGTCAGCAGAAACAGCGATCCGGTGTTCTCTGAACTTCATCAAAATTCCAGGAAGTGACTGCAGCAGGTCGGGGCCGGTGAGCAGGTTCTCGTTGAGCGACGTACCTCCCCACCTCGCTGCAGCATCATGTACGATACGGAGCTTGTCTGGTTTCAGGGCGTTCACTACCGCGAAGTGTGGCAGATACCAGGTTCTTCCCGGTGTCGACGCAACAGGCGCCGGCTCCGCGTAGTGTTTCTCGATGAGAGATGCCATTTCCTTGTTATACTTTTCCTTGAGTGGCGCGTTCTTGTCTATTTTATTTTCAATGTTTCTTAACCTTCGTCGAGCACACTCGTAATTATTGGGGAGTGTGACGTTTTCTTTGTTCCAGGTTAAGGGAACTTCGAAGTGTCCGTCTTCTCTTCGGATTGCGCCCTCTTCAAGGATCTTCATGGCCCTCTGTTCTGGACCTCTCGTTGGCTGTCTCGGCGCTACGGTGAGCGACTCCAACTCAAAGTACCTGGCCATCTCTTGATGCATCTCACCATCGGCCCTCACGTGGTGGTTGTAGTGGACCCTTTGTCCCAGAGTGCGCGTGTGGGCGCCGTGCAGCACCCAACCCAACTCGGTGAGAGAAGCGACCGGTTGGGAACACTTCCCACGACGTACCTGTGACGCTAGGAGAAGTTGCCAATTATCTTGGCCGATCAGCAGTCTCGGCTTGGTCTTCTCGTACACTAGTTGATCCCTGATGTCACTAAGGTGTCCGCACTCTTCGATGTCCCTGCCCGCTACCACCTGCGGGGACAGGTCCAGGTTGCTCATTGTCCTCGCTGTAGCCGTGGTCGACCCCGTCCTTCCATCGAGTCGCACTCTAACTCGCCGGGATGTCTTGGATAGCCTACTCTGTGAGGCTATGCCCTCAATGGCTAGGGGCTCCTCGGGCCCTCTAGCTCCAATCTCCCGGGCGAGCTCTTCATCGATGAGTGTCACAGTAGAGCCATCGTCCAACAATGCTGCAGTCCGCACCTCTCCCGCCGGTCCCGAGACAGTGAGTGGCACTATCTTCAAAAATACCTGGGATCGGCATAGGTTCCAGACTGAGGCCACCGTGTCTGTTCTCGGGGCGGCCTCTTCTCGGTGTAGCAGCTTATGATGACTCTCGCGGCAGTCGTTGATTCCGCACGACTGCCGTTCACATCGATGGTATCGATGGTAGGGGTTGAGGCAGCGAAAACATACCCGTTTCGCTGTTGCCGTAGCCCACCGCTCCTCAATCCCCATTTTCCTGAACTGTTGGCACGACGCCAGCTCGTGCCCCTGTCTGCACAGGCAGCAGTTCCTCTTCTTTGGGGGCGGTGTAGCATCCTGCGGCTCCTCCACTATCGCGACCGCGGTGTTCGCTCTTTGAGCCCTCTTGAGCGAAGGTTTCTGAAATCTCTTCTCTTCGTGTCTTGCATCGACTCTTCTGTTGTTGGGCCAGCCAATATTCTTACCTCCCATTTGTAGACCTGCGAGCGCCTCATCGATGGGCATCGTCTCGGCGTATACTGCGGCTTCTCGCTTCATAAATGCTGCAACCAGGCTCACATTCTCGGGAGCTCTGGAGATCAGGTAGAACTGTGTCCATCGGTGAAACTGCGTTGTGGATAGTTTCGAAAGTACCTGATCTGTCAGCCTCGGGTGGTGTAGGTACCTTAAGCATTTGAGCGCCGTCGCCGCCGCGATGATGTTGTTGAGGCGGCTTGAAAACTGGACGATGTCCCGCGGTTTGTCAGAGATGTTCTGGAGGTCGAGTAGCTTCATCTCGTACACACGGCCGACTAACTTCGGTCGGGCAAAGCTGGTCTCGAGTCCCTCGATGATCTTGTCCGCTGAGCAGTTGGAGTACAGGAGCGCTTCTGAGTCTTCCCGTGCTCGTCCTGTGAGGCTGCTTCTAAGCCGTGACACGTTCTCCATGTTCGAGAAGTATGGTGCGGTGTCCCGGTATGATGTCACGAACACCATCCATTCCAGAGGGTTGCCGCTGAACTGCGGGAGTTCTGGAATCCTGGAGAACGGCATCTGGTGCCATGGCCGCTGCCTACCTTGCTCAAATTGCCCCTTCCGCTCCGGCTGGTTGTCTTCTGGGAGCCATTGGATGGCCTGGGAACCCTGCTGTCCGAAGGAGACCCTTCCCTGGGGAGGGGCCGTCGGCAGAGTTCGGTTGCATTGCTCACCTGGGAATGCGCTGGAATACCTCTCCAGATGAGGGCCCCTCTCCAGGGACGTGGAAGCTTCTCCTCGCTGAGAAGCGATGCGGTGCTCCCTGGGCGCCGCACTGGAAAACCTCTCCAGATGAGGGTCCCTCTCCAGGGACGTGGAAGCTTCTCCTGGCTGAGAAGCGATGCGGTGCTCCCTGGGCATCGCGCTGGAAAACCTCTCCAGATGAGGGTCCCTCTCCAGGGACGTGGAGGCTTCTCCTGGTTGAGAAGCGATGCGGTGCTCCCTGGGCACCGCGCTGGAAAACCTCTCCAGATGAGGGCCCCTCTCCAGGGACGTGGCGGCTCTCGGTCCAGGAGCAGGGCCCGCTTCGGCGTTCCGCGCGGAGCGGGCAGGACAGAGACCGACGGACTCGTGGATCGGCAGTGGCTCCTCGGGATGTGGCTGCGTGGTCCTCGCTGAATGCTGTAGACTCCGGTCTACCCATTCTTCCACGTTCACAGATGTCTCGTCGCTGGAGCTTCCGCTGTCGATCCTCCTACGTTGTTTGCTTAAGAAATCTTCGAGTTCCGCTTCTTTCTTCATTATCTGAAGTTCTCTTCTTAATTTGGCTTCCCGGTCTTGGGCGCGCGTAGTCTTCACAGACACGACGGAGGCGCGCGAAGACGCGCGGGAAGCTCGCTTTGAAGGGACCCCCACGATGGTCCCCATGGTCGACGTCCTCAGCGTACCCGATATAGACGCCTCGGTCGACCCATGGGACCAGGCGGGGTCCGTCACTCGGGATTCACCCGATGTCGATGGCGTTGATTCCGATGTCCGGGGCCCGGATCCGAAGGCAGCCTCCGCAGTTGACTGGGCGGAGGGTTCTTCGGCCGGCACTGTCTTCCCCGTGAGCGACCGCGTAACTGGCATCCTCTTCCTGGTCTTCTATCTTCCTTCCTGAAGATGGAGTGTTCCGACGATTCCCCTGAAGCCGTCCTCTAGTCTTGATCCGGTTCCGAAGGTCCAAACGATGTGCCGGATCGCGAGGTTTAGTAGTGGACTGTATATTGGCTTCCCTCGATGTTAATAGGTGACGTATCCTCACGACCGGTGTAACGACATCATGCGGGGTAGACAGGGGGGTTCGTTGTTGAGATCCCGGACGGCTTCAGGCGGAATAAAACTCCATGCTTCAGGAAGGTCTTCTCAGGTGTCCTCGGGCTTGCAGTTCTTCTTGTTGGCTCGGCGAAATCGGAATGTCGGAACCGCAAGCCCGTCTGTCTTTTATAATACTCACTTGACCTCGATTTTGAGCTTACACGTGTTTGTCGGCTTCCTTTGCCAACACGGTAAGCCCCGCCCCCTATTAGAATAGTCCTATTAGATTGTTTACATTATAACCAATAGGGGACAGTATGCCCGCTCCGACCGAGATGTAAAGTCGATGGAGCGAGCACCAAAATTTCCTGCTGAGATCAAGTGAGCAATAAGACAACCCTCGAAATGCTTTATTTATCACAAAAGTCCCTAATACAATGTCTGCATCTGAGCAGGGGGACTTACACAATCATTTTAAGCTGGGCTGACCTGGAATACGTCCTAGACCCTCTCCAGATCAGCCCAGGTACACACTGAGGCACCTGGACGGCTTCCAGGCTACCTAGGTCCTCACTAGGATACCTAGGCAGCAGCCGCGATCGACTTTCCTAGACTGGCCATAACAAGTCCGAGATCCTCTCGGGACCAGTCCAGGTTCCGTCCAGGATACCAATACCCATTCTAGGCAGCCTAGGCACTCGCAGAGCTACCTAGCGACCTGAATTTACAATATTCCAGGCTGGCCAAGAATACACTCGAGACTCTCTCGTGGCCAACCTGGATACCCTACAATAAAACATCTCGTTTTATTATCACAAATAAGATTAATATTGTTATCGCGAACAAAGCGTACCTTCCAGGTACGGCGACATAGACCAAACGTTATCGCGAACAAAACGCATCCCTTGGGTGCGGCGGTAAAGACCAAACATATTACCGCGAACAAAGCGCTTCCCTTGGGTACGGCGATAAGGACTACAACACATTGTCGCAAACATAGCGCACCCTTTAGGTACGGCGATAATAAGCTAGGCTTGACCGAGATGACGTCATCACACCGTCTATCGGCCAGGCTAGGGTCAAAAGGTTATTCTTTATTATCACACACAAATAAAAAACACACAGTAGTCATCAAATAAACACAAGTAAAAATACACAGTAATCGTCAAATAAACACACGTAAAAATACACTAAGAAAATACACGATTAATACACAATTATTATTATTTCCTGGTTACGACCAACGCAAATTCCTAAGCTATCACATAGCTATGTCCGGGCTACGACCACCTCTTTTGTTATTGTCTTATCTTTATCACTAGTAACTTTTATCACTAATTGTTCGTGATTGATAGGCGGCCGTCCCGTACAAGTGGACTGTCCCCAATTATTGAGCAAACTCAATTTTTTTACCCCAGCAAGGCGAAATAGGTCATCCCCTACATTTGCAGTTAAGCCAGTAAGAACAAATTATAGGCAAAATTCATTTCTGTGGCGTGTGTGTAACGCCTATAATGGTATTAGTCATAAATACGAAATCGACATTTTCCATCATTCGATTCCGGTAGTCAGGAGATTGTTAAGTGCAAATTTTTTCGACAAACCACCATAAAGTAAGTGCTTGTAAGTGTTATTTAGGATTATTTATTGTACTCGTAGTAAGTTATCATCACTGTTTTTTATTTTTGTTTTATAATTAGATTCAAATTTTATTAAATTCTAGTTACTTCTTTCTTTCTATTATTTTTTTGTGTTTCTTTTAAGTCATACTATTTCTATCAGTGGAGACCTTTAATTGACCTCCTAAATCTTATATATATTATATAATGTGTATTTTTGTGTTGTTGGTCTTCCCAAAAGTTTATAAATAAATAAATTAAATAAATAAATAAATGCCGTCTTGGAAGCTCGTTCCATAAATGTATTGACGGCAGACCTGCTTAGGCCCAATTCTTTCAGTAAGTGAAGCAAAGATTTTGCTGGAACTCCTCTCCCACCAACTTCCACTGCATAAATAAAGAGTCTTGAACCCGTTCCTGATCATTTCTTCTATGAGATCATAATATTTATTCGACTTCATGTTTGTCCGTAATGATAGTCGTAGTGAACTAGAGTGAATAACTTTTTGGATAACAGGTCACTGAAATTTGCTAAGCTGCTGGTTTTCTGCTAACAGCTTACTTATTGGACCACTTTGCTGCTTAGTCTTCTACTAGCAGGACTAGAATCATTCAAAATAATTAAATTAATGACGTTTCATAAATGCCTGTTTACGTGAGGTTTACGTGAATAAAGATATTTTCACTTTGACTTTGAACTGTGCCAATTTTATTTAAATTAAACCTACTTGCTAGTCCGACGGGTGTTAACTGGTGACCTGAGATACAGGTATCTACTAGGTACCCCGTTCAGGCACCAGCTCTCATGATCATCAAGTTAATTGTTTTAAGTAAATATTTTGTATTTGGGTACGATATCTTCTGGCAGATATTTAGATTCCTTCACTGTTTCTGCAGCCCGCCAGTGGAACACGCTACCGCTGGCCTAATGGCAAGCACCATCTGTTAATGTTTTTAAACGTCTAGTTACTTCATTATTTTTCAATAAACAGGAGTTAACCAAATCAACATGATAATTATAGATATTTGCCCTAAAATATAATTGTATCTGTAGTATATTATAAGTTATTTTATAGTGAGAAGTATATGTAGTTGGCTCATATGTAGTATATGTATTAGTTTAAGAATCTTGTAATATATTTATTTGCATTTATATTTATATATATATATTGATTTCTCACTTTCCCAAAGATCAGTTGTTAGAAAATGCCTAACCGGCATTAAATTTGCCTATGTACACTAATTTAAGTTATTGTTGCAATAAAGTATTTAAATAAATAAATAAATAAATATCTAATAGGTATGTATGTACTATAAAATATTGAAACTGTTATTATATTTAAAATACCTACTTTAATATATATGTATTTATCAGAGAAATAACCATTTATTATTATCTCAAGAACCACTGGTCTGATTTACTTGAAGTTTGGAATAGTTATAGATCTTGTTGACTAACATGTTTCCAAAAATGTATACAGCGGTTGCAACAAAAACTCTACATAATAGTATACCGATTTACATTATTTGTTGTTCATCAATGCGAACAACTTTCGTTAAAGTAAAAAAAAATCGATTGACTCATAAACTACTAAACACTAATAAACAGTTTTGGAGAATACTCGTACACGACACAATTGCATCAAAATAAAAAAATATATTAGCAAAATTAAGGAAAAAAATCGTGTAACAGTCTTGCGAGACTAGGGTTAGTCTTCGTATTGATCTTGCTAAGATATTAATATGTAAGCAACCTATACAAGTATGTCTGTGTGAACTATGTGTTTTCAATGGAAGGACTTTTCTATGACAAAATAATGTATTCGCCATAGCATACTTGAACATAAAAACCACAAATTTAAACACTGCGAAACTTGACTCATGATCACACACAGACCTATTGTTGAAAATAAGGTATCCAGATTCAAGGCCAAATGTATCAAATAGGAATGACAAATCGTAATGTATTCATTCATTCTAGACCTGCACTGCTAGAGAATCCAGAATATATTTTTGAAGAATTTGGCCTACTCGTCACGCTGGCTAAGAAACCCTCGGGTTGGCGAGGGTCTGATGCCAATTTTAATGATAATAATTACCGATTTCACAAGTTGATATTAGTGGAACCAACACTGATTGCTTAACGTGCTCTCAAAGTAAAAAATGCAGAGTATCAAAGAACCATCTTTTTTTATTTATTCTCGTATATAGTATAAATATATTGATAATGATGAAATGGATGTAACCTAAAATTTTAAAACTGAAAAATACCTCCTCCTCCTACTTAGTCGGTACCCCACTGATGGGGATCGTGACTCCGTCGCAGACGCAGCTCATCCACCAGCCGTCTCCAACGGTTTCGGTCCTCGGCGTAGTGGATGGCCTGGTGTACAGGGATGTTTAGGTGGTCAGTCACCTGACTGGACCATCGCTTGGGGCTTCTCCCTCTTGTTCTTTTACCGTCTACCTTGCCCGTGATTAGAAGTTTTTCTAGATTATCGTCTTCTCTTCTTTCAATGTGGCCAAAGTATTGCAGAATTCGGTCAAAGCAGACGGTAGAGAGTCTTTGCTCCCTGGTCAGCTTAAGCTCTTCGAGCACAGAGATGTTAGTACGTCGTGCGGTCCAAGGAATTCTGAGCAATCGACGCCAGCACCACATCTCAAACGCATCAATCCTCGCTCTATCCGCGGCTTTTATGGTCCATGTCTCCGAACCGTACAGAAATATGGAGAAGACAAGTGTTCTCACGATGTGAATTTTTGTCTTTCTGGATATGTTGCTGTCACCCCATATTCTGTTAAGTTGGGTCATCGCAGTTTTGGACATTCCAATTCGTCGACGAATTTCACCTTCGCAGCCTCCCTTATTACTAACAGTGGAGCCGAGGTATAGGAAATCGTCCTGAAAAATACAGTTGACTCTAATCATCCAAGTAGCTATGTGTAGCATGCCGTGTACACTGCCCTTGGGTTGCAATTCCGATCTTAAGAATTATTGCAAATTTGTGCTTGATATATATTAATTGTAACCTGTTAGTGTACCTTAAATAATAAAAAAAACTATCGGATCTTTAAAGCGGATTTACATTTAATCAACTTTACTATAGGCTCGCCATAACCAATTCAAAGCTCGTGGATGTCTCTAGCGTACCAAATTCAGAAATTATAATAAATGATTTATTGTGTCCGATCAAAAATCAAACCCGGTACCTCAGCGTCTAAATCTACGGCCTAAACCCCTAGACTACGAAGGCAGTCTCCGAGATGGCGTTGTAAATCTAACAAATGTACGTTGGAAAAGTGTATTTCTCTTTGGCACTTATTTCTTTATATTTATTTGAATCGTTCTTACAAATAAGCCACCACCGCTCTTGTAATGTATTAAGTGTAACAAATTAACTAAAGTGCACGGTAGACGTCAATTACTCTGCTGTAGTGAAGCCCCCTAGGACCGCATACCTTTAACATGCACCCAGCCCTACGTTCGATATACAGAATGACCTTAATACTAATGAAATAGCCCATCCTATATCTGCATACTAAAGTTATGGTCACACCAGAAGCTTAAATGTGCACGGGTAACTCTAAAACGTTTGCCGTAACGTCCATGCATACATGCATTATTATTTTCATACAAAACATATATTTACAACATTCATAAAGTATAGATTTTAAATTTTTGATCAAATTTAAGAAGTCATTGTGATGTAACGCTGACAGGTTCCCGGGGGGTGCTTGAACTAATGATGTAAACTTTTTTCTATTAATCTTATATATTAAAAAAATAACATACATGAAACATGCTATGAATCCATAGGAGCTAACCGAGCGAAGCGGGGTTGGCGAGTTTGGGATATTTATAAAGAAATTAGAACAGTAACCTGTAATTAAGTATTTGATGAAATTTAAGAAGTCGTTCTGAAAGTGTAGGAAATAGGTGGGGAGTGCTTGAACTAATGTTGTAGAAGACCCTAGGAGACGAGTTGTGGAATACTTTTATTTTTACTTTCTAAATCTTTTAAAATCATTCATACGAAAACATTCTATAGAGCCGCAGGAGCAAATGTGCGACATTTATGAACAACTGAGTATAGTGTAACCGGCATTAAAGTAAATGATGAAATTTAAGTAGGTAGTCATTCTGATGACTATGCTAACTATAAGAGATTTGTACAATTATCACAATTCAATCCCCACAGTCCACTCGTTTTCATACAGGTATTAATAAATCTACAATATATGTACAGTATATATACAATACAGTATAATACAGGATGGATTTTACAGAAACCTATAATAGATAAGTCACATATCCAGTGTGCCCAGGTCTTTATACTTCACTTAATACAGAGGTTCGAATAGTAATTGAATAATACCTACTCTAAGTATCATTCATTTTCATGAAAGCATTTCACTGCAGGCTCTTGGGAGTCCAATAGCCGTAGGTATTTCATTACTTTAAGTACTTCAGCCTGTATCTCTCCACTGCTATATGTAGGTCTTCCCCAAGGCTTCGCTATTTTACACGATCTTCTGCTATGGTGGGGGTCGTCTCACTCTGGGTTTTCCTGTATTGGTCTCCACTCCAGAACTGAGTCTACGTCTACCGGTCATTAGTTCTGCGACAGACATGTCTGCATTGCTACCTCACTTTACTATTTTGAAGAAATATCGAGCATAACTCTCTCCATAGCTCGCTGAGCTAGCTTAAACTTTAATTAAAAAGTATCATCACGACCGTTTCCCTTCCGTGGTGGTCAGAAACCACGCTTGTGAATAAGTGGATTCACATTTAGCCAACTTTACTATAGGCCAATCATGACAAGTGGCAAGCTCGTCGATGTCTCCAGCGTACCAAACTCGAGAAATGTCACAAATAAATTAAATATTAATTTTATTTATTTATTTAAATTAATAAATATTATTGTGTCCCGACCAGGAATCGAACCCGGTACCTCCGAGTCTAAATCCACGGACTTAACCGCTAGACCACGGAGGCAGTTTAAAAACAGATTAATCTCGCAACAAGCTTAGGTATATCAAATAAATTGTGTAATGTAATGAATTGATGGCTTTAATTTCCTTAAGTTTATAAAAAATATATTCAGATTTGTATTTAGAGAACAAGTTAATATATTTATTTATGTATTTAAAACTTTATTACACGTTATACAAGGGACGGACTTAATGCCGCTAGACATTATCTGACAGCCAACCTTAGGGACAATGGGGACCATTTCAAATGTAAGGTAGGTGCAAATATTTATATAAAATAATAATAAATAAATCTATATACATAAAAATACAATGATATTACTAAATACATACTAATAACTATGATATATTAAATACTAATAATACATATACTACAAAACGTATATGTATTATTAGTATTTAATATATCATAGTTATTAGTATGTATTTAGTAATATCATTGTATTTTTATGTATATAGATTTATTTATTATTATTTTATATAAATATTTGCACCTACCTTATAGTATCATAATACCATTAAATAACTTATGAACCATTTAAATAATACGATGACACCATTTTTTAAAACATTTTTCGGTTGGATGCTTGTCGGATTTCTACCGGTAGTTGATTCCACAGATTTGCGGCGACAACAGCAAATGAGTTGGCCATAAATCCAGTATGGTGAGAGGGAATGGAGAGAACAGAGTTATGAGAAGAGCGAAGAGACTTATAAAGTTTGGAATAATATTTTTTTACTATTTTCATTAGGTACAAGATCTCACATCTAAATCCAAGCTTTTAAGTTTTCAAAGTTCTCTAGCGACTTTGTTCATGTATTTTTCAATTAGCTTTAGTGGAATAAGTAAATATGCTTTCAAAGGCTTACAACTTTCAAAGTATCCGGCTACAGTTTCAAAGTAACTACACTCCAGGTAACACGGACAAAGGTCTGCTTAATACAGAATTATTTAGATAGCTATCCGTGTACACGTAATAAACTTAATAGTACCCGTCTCAAAGGTTTGCATTTTATTCCGTTACAAAGAAAATAATACTTCAATCTCTTTATTGCGCTCGACAAAGAAACTGAGTCCGTTCGCAAATAATAAAATCAGAGCTCGGAGAAAATGCATGTCCCGCTTCAAACAAGTTTTTGAAAGTTCTGCTAGCCTAGGGGGAGAGACTAAAGTTAAACATCATTTCTAAGTCCTTCTCAAAGTACGTTTCGTAAAAGCATATTATGTCGTACATTGATCGTTGAATATTTATATAATGTACCTACTATGTTGAATCACAAAATGCAGGCTAAAATGAAAACTTAATCTGTCTCTCGGGTATGTGTGCTTCATGCTGTAAACTGAACAGTATATTAACTTGTGGCACCTAATCTTCTTAAAATTAAGTTTTGACTTATATGTAAAGACGAAACTACTTTTTAGAAAAATCGTGAAAAAGTTTTTATTTTTATTCTAAATCGACATGTGGCCTTATGGCCACCCGATGGTAAGTGGGGCGCGAGGTTCGTGAATGTTAGCTACTGGAATCAGACACTCATGACTAACATCAGCCCCTAAAACTATGCCGGCTTGACTAAGCAGGACGGCAATTTGAGCCTGATCCCAAAACGTGTGGATACACTTTACTGGGTTTATCAGCACGAACGGTGGATGCTTCCCCGCCCCAGCAGACTGGGCAAATTTTAGTCAGACATTAGTCCGCCTACTACCTATTTGTTATTCTCGTTAAAAGTATGTGCCATTTGCAATGATGTCAAATGCCATTTTTTCACTTTCAAGGAGAACTAATATTATAAGCTTGCCATGGTGATATTTATATAAAAAAAAATACTTGTGGCACTCGGGGACTGCCGCGGTAAAGCTATTGCATAGCATTTTTTATTAACTTATGCAATTATAATTATTTATTTATTTTATTGATAATATAATATTTGATATTAATTCAAGTTTTTATATTACTCGTGGACGCGGCCAAAAAGCACGCTGTCTCACCTAGCATTGTGTCTAAAAGAGATAGAATCAGTTATGAGCAGTTAGCAGCTAGTCTACACGCATACGTCTAGTCGCACGCACACAAACACCGTGCCGAAGTCTGCCGGACTGAAACGAAGTTAGACGATGCACGGCTTTCAAAGCCGCACCGCTGTGCCGATCGGAGTGGGGAGTGTTAGGTTTATTTTCGTTACGGAATTTCTCGATTCGGTCGCCGCGCTCAAAGCCCGCGATAAAAGCTATGCGATAGATTAATAATACTGCTTGAAACAAGACTTACTGAAATCTGTCTACATCGATACTTACCTACTTATTAAGCCCGTTTTAATAAATAGATCTCAAGATGTCAAACTTAAAAAATGACAAATCTAAAAAGAACATAAGATACAACTTGATTCCAAGTTTAACATCGATTTATTAATACGACTCTAAGTGCTAATTATTTGTCATAAGCTTGTGCCTCTCCGCTGCTGAATATATATTTAGACCCCTGTCATTCAGAAATATCTACGACAGAATATCAGGACATCCAATCTAAATTTAAAGTGTAAAAAACATATATGTTAAATAGTGTCAATGAACGATTTTTATTGTTATTATTTTATTATTATTTATATATTCTTCTGTCAACCTCACATATGCAAGTGTGGTTCCTATGTAAATGACATAGGCTTAGTTGTAAAAAGAGCGTAGAAGATTCTCCAGACACAAGCTTTAAATGATTTTATAAAGAGAAGTTTATGGTGCGCTAAAATCCCGTCTATCTTTTTACCGTCAGGTCTACCACCCTCTAACCTTACACTTACTTTACCTTAAAAAAAGGCGGTTCAGCTGCTCATATCTAAAGAGCACATAAAAAAAAAATTGAAAAAAATATAACTTTGGCATTTGCGGTTAAAACAATATTCACTTGATACTCACAAATTCATAAAAGAACTGGATAATCGAAGTTATAAAGAGTGTGGCGGCCTCAAATACCATAACTACCTTAAACAAAATATTTACCTTATTACTCGACGAGGAAACTAGGCGAGCGTTTTAGGTACCCTGCAAGGCTGTAAGCCCTTAGTTTATTTTGTAGAATAATATTTATTTCCTAGGTATTTATAGTTTGTTTTTATAATGGGGGTTCGTCCCATTTACTGTTTTTCACTCTGGAATCCAGTTAATACGTAGACAGTTCTTCGCTCTTCCGACACTCACTCAAGTATGACTTGTCTCTTTTCACCAAATGTCAAACCAAGAAAGAATAAAAGAGACAAGTCATAGTTGAGTGAATGTCGGATTTAAAGATCAATAATTAGCTAATACAACCCTAAGACAGACGGTTTAGACCCACTGATACTTATTTTAAAAGCTATGTTTGGTTCTCAGATCTACAAAAAATAAATTAATAACCCTAGTTTTAACGATTTATTAAAATAAACTACCAAATAAATAATATTCAAAGTTGTAACATCGAAACGATTAAACGCAAGATTGAAATACCTTATATTGGTAGTACCAACCACATGAGTTACGGTCGTGTGGATATTTTATTATCAGCATGTGCTAAACTTGGTAATATTAAAAGCATATTAAATTCTGCTTGCCTTAACTTCAACTAAGTATTTCATAGGAACTTTATAGGAAGTAAAATTTCTCCTACGAGTATATTCGTAGCAAGAAATAAACTTTAACTTTATTATTATACGAGTAACTAGGCTGTAAGTCTATCATAAAGTTTCACTAAAAGAACAAAGACTATATCATAGTTTTATATTTATGATGATTTTGTGGCGAGATTGCATATACACGAGTAGCTTTGTAGTCTAGTGGTTACGGTCGTAAATTTAGAAGCAAATAACAAGATTTATATTTCTCACTGTCTCTGTGGTCTAGCGGTTAAGTCTGGTCGGGACACAAAAATATTTATTAATGTAAATAAATACATTTAATTATTATCTTATTTATTTTTGATATTTCTCGAGTTTGGTACGCTGGAGACATCGACGAGCTTGCCACTTGTCATGATTGGCCTATAGTAAAGTTGGCTAAATATGAATCCGCTTATTTATAAGCGTGGTTTATGACCACCCATAAAAGGGAAACGGTCGTGATGATACTTTACTTTTTTACTCTAAAGAAAGGAGACGGGCTGGTAAGGGCTTAATGAATTTTTCTGCGAATTTCTTAATGATTCCAAATGCTCTAAAGCATCTTAGATCATCATCATCAGCCTATGTCTCCCCATTGCTGGATGTAGGCCACCTCTAAGGTTCGCCACTACAGGCGGTCTTTTGCAACTCTCATCCAACCTCTGCCAGCGACCTTCTTCAGGTCATTCCTCAATCTGGCAGGAGGTCGTTCCACTCTACGTCGTCCCGTACGTGGTATCCGTTCTAGAACCCGTTTACGCCATCGGTCGTGGGTCCACTGCCATTTTAATTGCAATTGTTAATTTTGAAAGCTATGTACATTTATTCTGTGACAAATATCAACGTTTCGAATTCTATCCATCAGACAAATAAGATAAATAATACAAAACTTTCACAAGTTGATGTAGTACGAGACTTGGGAATAATGATGCACTCTAAGCTTGACTTTGTTACGCATATCAACACAATTGTTAAGAAAGCCTATAGGCAACTAGGTATGATTATGAGAGTGGCATTTCAATAGCATTATAACCTATAAAGTATTGTATTTCTCATTTGTTAGAATTCATCTTAAGGTGCTTGTTCCGTCTGGTACCCAATGTATAATGTCCATGTCAGCCGGTTGGAAAAAAATAAAACTAATTCTTGAAAAAAATAAGTTTTAGGCTTGGGTATGAGTTCAGTGTCTATAATGCAAGAAAGCGTTTTAATATTCCCTCCTTAGAATCTCGTGGAAATGTCGTGGATGCCTCCCTACTCAATAAGATTTTAAATAATAAAGTGGACGCCCCTTCACTACTTGACAGTGTTTACTTTAGGGTACCAGCTAGGACAACACGTAATAGGGATTTGTTTTCTGTACCTCGCTTTAAAATATTTTTCTACGTCGTGCATGTACACTTTATAATAGCAAGTTGTTTGATATCGATTTGTTCAGTAATTCATATGTAGTCTTTAAGAAACGACTTCTGATACATTTATTGTAACTATTATTACTTGATATTTTAGTTGTGGTAATTTTACTTATTTACCTATTATAACTGTTTTTCTTTTAAACCTGTCATTATTATTTATAATATCGCTTTCGTATCTACTCCATCCTTATTATTAATATATTTCTTGATTTATATATATTATTTTTCTAATGGTTTGGTGGAGACGATGTGTTAGCAAAATTGTTAATTATTGGAAATCTAGGTCTAATTTTGGTTTAATTTGTTTCATGTATATTTACTTTATGTGATTGTTTGTATACAAAAAAAAAATACCAGCCATAGCTTTCTCCATAGCTCACTGAGCGATTGACCTTAAACTTATGGACCAGACCCACTATCAGTGTCCACGTCTCTGCTTCGGACGTTACCGGGAGGACGCACTGGTTAAAGACCTTCTTTAAACATGGACGATGAGAGGATGTGCCGGAGTTTCCCGAATGCCACCCATTCCAGGGTCTGTCGGTTTCTTTGCTGAAGTTTGCTGCGCTGTCCGAGGTAGACGTAATTTTGCACAACTTCGAGAGTAGCGCTTTCCACGAAAATTGGCCTCGGCTTGACATGATCATTAAGCATGACTTTCGTCTTGTCCAAGTTAATTTCGAAACCAACCCCTGGGAAGCCACATTTAAGCCGTTTAACATTCCGCTAAGATCCTTGAGCGAGATTGCCATAATAACTATGTCATCCGCGAATCAGAGGTGTGAGATGAATTCTCTATTAATCTCAAATCCGCGGTATTTTATTTATTTGACAAATGTACTCGTATGTAAAAATACTGTTCACACCTTTGGGATGGTTCAGCCAAGTACCTGTCAGATGCTCTCAATGTCCTAAAGAGGCGAGCTGTTCGAATTGTGGATGATGCCACTATATCTGGAACTCTCGAATCCCTGCAGCTTCGCCGAGATGTAGCTTCTCTGGGTGTGTTCTACCGGCTATATTTATTTATTTATTAAAACTTTATTGCACAATATATACAGCGGACTTAATGTCGCTAGACATTCTCTGACAGCCAACCTTAGGGACACTGTAGAACATTAAAGACGTAAGGTAGGTGCAATTAGAGAAATATGATTACGTAATAAATATGCAATATTATCTAAACTACAATAATAAATACTAAACTAAATACTAATAATACATACACATAACGTTTTATTATACTATACTATGGTGAGTGCTCTGAAGAGCTCTATAACCTAATTCCTTCCTCTTTATTCCGTAACCGAACCACACACACAGGTCAGAATATGCACCCACATACCGTAGTCACCATCCCTTCGAGTACCTATAAATTTGGTGACTCATACATCTGTCGCACAATAAAGATGTGGAATACTCTTTCAGCCTCTGTGTTTCCACTTTCCTAAAACCTGGAGTCCTTCAAGCAAAGTGTGAAAAGGCATCTAGTCAAGCCGGCATAGTGTTAGGGACTGATGTCGGACATAAGTGTCTGATTCCTGATTTGAGATATTTCCTCAGAGGCTCGAACTTGGATTAGTGGTTAGCATTCGAGCACCACAACTATGAAATTTATTTATAAATTTTCGTTTGACGTGTATTTGAGGAGCATGAATGATAGATTAAGTTGGATAAACATAAACTTCCTTTTTAGAAAAGCGAGGTTTTATAATAAGTGGTCGAGTACTTTCATTCATTCATTATGAATGATTTGATACAGGTTGCCTATTCTAATTCGGTGCGATCAACAACAAGTACTTTTTACCCAACTGCGCGACGCGAAGTAGGGTTATGTGTTTATCAGCTTTTGTATGTACTCGTATGTATGTGTGTTCCTTTATGACACACTGGAGACAAACGCGTTGGCCGATTTTGATGACTCTCATTTGCAGTGACTATTTAGGATATATAACGATTTAAACCGCTTCAGAAGACCGGGGAGAAGACGCACTTCCTGGCTCAAGAACCTCAGGGTGTGGTTCGGGATGAGCACCAGATCCTTGTTCCGGACAGCAGCCAACAAAATCAAAATCGCTTTAATGATAGCCGACCTCCGATAGGAGATGGCACCGTAAGAAGAAGAAGAACGATTTAAAGTTCGTTAGCAACCATTATCATTTATAATTTCAATGTATGTCTTATCTTCACCTATCTACCTATATATAATAAAGATGTAACAAAAATCATAAAAAAGGTATCAACACGACGGTATCCCTTTCGAGGTGGTCAGACTTTTTGAACCGGTGTTATTTATTTGATATACTCGTCTATTCTAAGCGATGTCGCTTTAGAACGTTAGACCTGTAGACTGTCATATTTTTGTAATAGTGACTTTGTCTGAATTTTCCTTCATTGGTTATTCAGTGTAACCTACTTTGTGAAAATAGCGCATGCATCATATCGCTTTTAGTTTTAAGTTCCGAACACGACAGGTTAAGTAAGGCTGAAATTTATTTTCGTTTTAAATTCTGGGAGAAAATTTAACGACTCTATCTAATACTTATAAACTGCAGTAGCTAGCTATCGATTGAGGTAATAATAATTTTACTAACCTACTACTTCTCTGTGTCAGTATAGAAATAGGTATACCTGCCTGTACCTAGAGCACAACTTGGTACCTATATCACCAATGTTAAACGACAAATTCATTTAAACACGAAGTGAGCTTTATGACGTTTTCACATTGAATGCGCTTTCGTGGGAAAATCGATCGAGCCAACGCGTACGAAACCGGGCGAACTATCCCGATCCTTTGTTGGGAGCGCTCACAGTTTCAATATTCTACGAGTAAGAAACTGGCTACAATTGAAGCTGAATATATGGCACTTATGATGCATGCAAGGAAGATTTATATTTTAATACTTCCATTTAAAAACTGTTTAGTATTAGTAAACCAATCAAAATATTTTCTGACAACCAAGCCACACAACTAAGAACAGTACGAGTACATACCATTCACGAACCAAACACATAGATATTTTCGGGGTTAACACTTTCTGGGTTCATATTTTTTATTAAATTATTATTGATTGTTGCCTATTGTTATCCTACATCTATTATCATGTATTACGTAGTAGGTACTTAAATTTATGTTTATGTAGCACTCGTACGAGTGTATGGTATAACTAAATAAATAACTAAATAAAAGTATAAATAAATAAATAAAGTACTTATTTACACAGCGGGCGAGCTATTGTGCTAGAAGTTCCGGACACATTTCTCGTCACGCGACTCCAACGACATCATTCGTAGTGCTCTTGTCACTGCTGGAGTACACGCTATCCTAGAACCCTCTGGGATTGCGCGAAGCGTTGGCAAGAGAGCCGACTGTATCACTGTTGAGCGATGGAAACATGGGCGGTCTCTGGTGTGGGGTGCGACATGTGTAGACACATTACCCCAATCTCACATCCAGGCAACCTCATCCCGAGAGCTGAGAACGTAAAGCTGCGAAAATAGGCCAACCTCGGTACAGGTTACGAGTTTGCGCCATTTGGGGTCAAGACGATGGGACCATGGGGACCCTCAGCAAGCGTCTGGCCAAAGAGTTCGAAGCGGCTGACGGAGAAATTTGGAGACAGGAAGGCTGGCAATTATTTCTGCCAACGTATTAGCCTCGCTATACAGAGGGGAAATGTTGCCAGTCTTCTTGGGACTATCTCTGATGGGTCGTCTCTTGAGGACATCTTCTATAGTTTTTTTATAGTTTGTAGTAACAATATGATTATTTTTATTTAGGTAGGTAGTTTGTAATTACTTTTTTTTATATTTTATAAATAATATTTTAAATAAACATATTTATTAAGTAATACTATTATTATTAATTAATAAGTAATATTATTATATTTTTAATCTATTTCATTTTTAATTGATATATTGCACCTACCATAAATGTTCTCGTTGTCCCGAAGATCTGACAGGCAGAGAATGTCAAGTGACATTATGTCACGCCTTTGTATATATTGTGCAATAAAGTTCGAAATAAAATAAAAAATTGTCATCATTTTATTCGTGGTTTGTAGCACAGAAACATATAGTGATAAATAATATTTCTACAAATAAAATGATTGCGGATATTTAAACTAAGTTTTTGCTAACATTTAACCGTAAGCATTGTGTTGGTCTTCTAGGTTTATTAGGTTTGTGTTTTTTATTATTTGTTTTGTTTCTTTAGGTACTAAGTTATATTATTGTGTTGCTTTAACCTGTATATGCCCATAATTATTTAGATCATTGATATCCGCCATAATCGGATATATTAACCTTAATATTAAGATCCACAGAAAAGACCCTGTTAAATTATTTAAGAAACCAAGGCAAGTAGGTTCTTAATAGGGTCGTTAACAACCCGTTGGGCAAATATTGTAAATTTGAATTAAAACAACTTACTTTAAATACAAGAAGAATATAATTTAAAAAATAGTAAATAAATACATAAATTTATGGTTTTATTGTTACACACTACACTTCGTACCGAACATATTTGTCTAGGTATTATAAACGTAAGTCCTGAATGTATTTTGACTTCTTCTTCATAAACAGAATAATTCGCCATAACTCACTTATTATATATATGAATATATGTATTTTATATATAGGTATATATTTATTTGTTTACGTATGACATTTATTTATTTATGTATAAGTATAGTTCTTATATGTATGTAATTAATTTGTGTTTTATATAGTAATAAATAATTTCAACTATCTATTGTCTTCGTAACATTCTGCACCCGCTTATTACATATCTCAGTCACAAAGGTTAGTTGGTAGAAAATGCATTTACGGCATTAAGCTCGCCTATGTACCTGCACTTGTTTTGGTTTTGTACAATAAAGAATTTATTATTATTATTATTATTATTATTATTATTATTTTGGGTGTAGCAATACTTCATTAGACGAGTTATACAACAAATGTGTTATTTAAAAATAATAATTTAAAAAATCGAAGGTTATGTTGGGGTTAATTGTATCTTATCTACAGATAGGGAAGGTGTTATAATTATGGAATGTGAAAATGTGTTGAATGTTAGGTATTTTTATATACAAACTCTTCAATAATGAAAAACTTTTTTTTTTCAATTCTTAATTGTACGACTGACAGCCAAACCTTAGGGACAAATTTGAACCTTTTCCTTTTCTATTAATTTTGAAATTACACTACTCTCTTTTATATACTTTACTGTTATTGACTTATCTAGAATATGTATTAAATCTATTTGAAAAAATGATCCTTGTGCATAATAGCATAGGCGTGGTATTTGTATGTACATTTCTTGTATATACGCGCATATACTCTTAGTTCCCAACCTGTTGGGAATATTTCATGCGTTTCATTGTACAATTTACCTTCAGGGCCCTACTGATTAAAAGCTCGCCATCAGTTCCACGTAGCTTCGGGCAGCATGTCACGGCCCATTATGCACCACGTCAACGTAAAAGCCTGCCGGCAATGGTCAAATAGGCAAACGACAGGTAGTTTATGATTTTGAAATATTTGATAGTAAGTAATTTATCGTAGCCGTCATCTTTTAATCGCTTATTATGGTAGCATTTGTCGGTCATCTTACATGGAAAACCTCTGTATTTATTTCATAAAAGTGAATAAAAATGAAGTAGACGCTTTGGAGTCCACTAATACAAACTTGTGAATCGTTAATAAATTGTCCTGGGTATAATTTTGAAGTCAGTATTTGCTTTTTTATTTAAAAAAATAGTGTTATATTTTTAGTTTATTATCCTTATACATATGTATATAAATAATAGGTAGATTTTTCTTTAAGAATAGGTATTATTAGTGTCTAATCATTATCAAGATCGGGCTCCTTATTACAAATACATACAATCCTCTTTGTTCTTGGCCTATATATAAGTGAACAACAAATCAAAACATATCTATTTATAAATATATATATTATTTTCTCAAGAATCTTTAAATCAATTTTGATGAAATTTATAGAGGACCACCTCTGAAGTATGGCCTACAAAACAAAAGAAAAATCATCAAAATCGATTCATAATTAGCGGAGTAATAGCGTAACAAACATACAAAAACATACAGTTTAATTGAGAACCTCTTCCTTTTTCAATTCAGTTGTAATGAAATGTGTGCGTACCCTTAGATATCCAGCATTGGAAGACACAGACTAATGATGATGACGAATGAAAATAAATTGTTTTTTTTAATACTTTTTTTTTATGCAATAACAAAAACCAGTTAAATTTATTCGAAGTAATATACAAATATTAAAATAAATAAAAAATATAAATGAAAACTAAACTGTAAATAAAATTATTGAAACATGATTTGTTCATGAGGCAGTGTGCCAAGAACACTTATATGCATAGCAATACCGAACTGCCAGCCCTCTAGTCACATACAGCATTAACCAGCCGCTTATACCGTTATTTAATGGACTACTTAGGTCTACAGACCTATTAAGTCACAAGACCAAAAGGCACAAACACGTAGTCATTGCGAATAGCCTCGTATTTGCGATGTTTATTATTTTATTATTTTCAGCCGAGTCCGCTGTAGCCCTGACAGATGTGCCCTGCAGATAGGACTGAGCAAGACTGTCAACACAAGAAGCATCCCACATCAATGCTAGACCCATCGTCCAAGGCAACAAGGTTAATCCAAGGTGGATCCAGAACCGGTTGGATCTCGGCAGTAACCAAAGCCTGGCATTAGTTGACAGAACCGTGGCAGATGCGACGATCAGCACTTTTCTGCAATGATAGATTGTGGTGGCCAAGCTGATCAACTGCTGCCACGTGAACAAATATGTTCAATAGTAATTATCTCCCATAGGCGGAGGGACATGACAACATGGAGTTGTTATCCACCGAGATTTTAATTTATTAAAAGTTTAAATTATAGGTGTTGTAAACAGTCCAATTATGATTTGTTATCGATAACAATATGCATTTATGTTTAACATCCCTATTCGAAATGACGTTACAAATTTAAACGAGATAAAATATTTTTTACTGCGATATTTTTTTTTTAAACCACGACCTTAATTTTTGTTTTGCCGGAAGGGAATTCCTCGGTTGTAAACTCATTTGAATTCCCGGCTCGAGACGTCTAACCTAATTCCTGGCTTTAAATACGGTTGCAGTATTCCATTGCTGCGCACGGACCAAGCTGGCTACGCTACGCACGTTGACTTTGCTTCCCTTAGTAATAATATATTTGAGCTAACGTTCTCGCAAAATGCGCACGGTAGCAATGGAATAGAAACTTAATAGCTACGTTTAGGTACTCCTTCGACTGGTACAATTAATTGATTTTATCATTGTCTTATGTAAGGACTGGTGATGGAGAATAGTAAGATTAGGAGAGGAAACCCACTAACCAGTAGATGCGGCGATCGAGGATTCCCCCTGGCGTCCTTCGGCTGGTTCACTATTTGATTTCTCCACTTATTTCAGAGTGATTATTGTTTATAGCGTGGTAATTATTTGAGCACTGCACTTGGAGAATTCGCGGCGTGGTTTTGCGTGATTTAGCGTTTTT
Organism: Tinea semifulvella; assembly: GCA_910589645.1. Taxonomy (NCBI): domain Eukaryota; kingdom Metazoa; phylum Arthropoda; class Insecta; order Lepidoptera; family Tineidae; genus Tinea; species Tinea semifulvella. The sequence continues at coordinate 23,861,243 of OU342584.1, forward strand.
TAATGGCGGAGCGCGGTAGGATTGCGGATACGTCCAAGCGCGGCGGTTGAGCGACTGCGATGCCAACTGGCGTTGGGCAAAGGAGTTAGAGGTAGGAGCGGAAGGAAAATGAATAGTGAGATAGATACATAAGAATAAATATATATCGGCGTAACCATTCCCCCCGGCATGAAGTATCTTCAATAGATAAAATAGAGTAAAATGAGTAGGAGTAAGTATGAGTGAGTATGAGTGAGTATGCATGAATGTAAGTGAGTATGAGTGAGTAAGCGAAACTTAAAACTAGCGAGTAGTGGTCTCAGACGCACCACCGGACGTACATACACACCCGACTGCGTCTGTGCCAACGCGGTTTTAGCAATACCGTCCTGTTCAAGGTTAGGTTTGCTCAACAATGGCCAAAGGCCGATACAAGAGAGGACTTACAAGTCCTTGATGGCAACTATATTGCTAACTTTATTAGCGTTAAATAATTAAAATTAGTACGAGTGAATGAGTAAACTATGCGAGTAAGGCTCCCCTCAAAGTTTGAGTAATGCGAGTACGAGTTTAAAAATGCGTGAGTTTTATAAAGTCGAGTTGAGTGAGAACCTATTATTATGTACAGCGAGAATATGTATACGATTAGCGGTTAGAGAGACAGTATATGCTAAGAGTTTATAGCGAGCGTGTTTGAGTTGATCCCTGCCACGGCGACAATGGATCAGAGAGAGCGTAAATAAGTGAGAATGGAAGAGCGAGCGAGAGAGAAGAGGATATTTGAATGAAGTTATGAGTTAGAAGGAAAAGTGATTTCTGGACCCGTTGGTCCAAGCGGGTAAAAAAATCGCGCTGAACTTGGAACATCCCTGTTACGTTTAACAGTGCGGGCGGCGAGTGGACAGCGCGCGCGCCAGTCCGATGAGAGTATCTTCACGGCGCATGTCTCGAGGTAGGGTGGAGAGGCGGACGACGTTATATGACTAGAGTTTGTCACAATGCGATTTTTATTTTTTATAGGATTTTCAGTGTGACGCGGGATTGCGTGTTGTACAGGATGTCTCCAGGACAGGTATGTATTATTTTTATTTTTATTAGCGTTGTAACCTGGCCTTGAGTGCTGGTTTGCGCGTTGCGGGCGAGATGTGGAGGCGAGCGTGCCAGTGATAGCGGAAGAATCGTGCACAGGTAAGTCTACGATCGACCGACCGGTGACGTCATGGCTGTACGTGTTCTCAAACCATGGTTTGACTTTTCTAGCTGAGAGTACGGATTTTTGCGTTATGTTTTCCGGAGTCAGTTCAATAAAAGTACAGTAAGCGTTATTAATATTATTAGGTGTTATATGAGGTTGTGGATGGCAGTCAGCCTTACCCATGAGTACGTACCCAAGGGTAGTCTCCACTGCCACCACTGAAGAGTGAGGGGACATAATTTTTTGAGAACCTAAGAGCAGCGGAAATAATTCGTTGCTAATGAGACAGTCAATCTCATTAGGCGAGTGAAAACATTCGTCGGCTAGTGGAACATCCTCTAGATGACCTAGGTGCGAAGTGTCAATATATGAGTTGGGTAATTTACTGGATATTGTATCAATTACCCTGGCGTTGATTAAATAATTAATTCGTGTGTCAAACTTCGAGTAAATCTTAAAATTGGCGAAACCTATAGCCGTTTTTTGGCTTTGACCTATTCCCTCAATGGTCGATTCAGCAGGAGTGATGTCGAGGTTTAAGCGGTCACAACAAGCCTTCGTTATGAAATGACTCATTGAGCCGCTATCTATAAAAACCCTAATTTTAACATAATTGTTTTGTTTATTTCTAACAAAAACAATAGCGGTTGGTAAGAGCACAGTAGTAGATTTATAAGAGTTAAGGTTGTTATCAAAAGATGTTAGGCTTGTAATATTGCCCGAGTTGTATTGCGTGGCGGCAGCCGACAGCTGACCGCTTGTACTAGCGGCGGACACATTCGGTGCAGTAGGCGACGGCGCGGGAGCGTAAGAGACGGCCGATGTCTGATGCATCGACGCGTGCGCAAGCGAGGCGGCCGCGGCAGGTTGCTGCGACTCGTGAGGAAAAGAGACAGCTACATTCTGACATTGCGGTTTGAAATTATTTGAATTTTGCCTGTTATCAGGCGGCGCGTTCTGAAAGTTAGTTATGTGTAACTTTGTATGGTGTTTTTGACCACAAATAAAACATTTACTTTCAGATTTACAATATTTAGTGCTATGAAAGCCTAAACAGTTTTTACAAAATCGGTTTTTTATTACAATATCATTCCTGGAAACAGGATCTTGGTTTAAAAAATAGTCACATTTATATAATGGGTGAATGTCAGCTGTTCTACATACTATACATTTTCGCGGGGCGGTGTTTTGCGTCTCGTCATTGTCGTTAACAATAAACGATTGTATTTTTGCGTGTTTACTAGATTTTGAGTATGAAAAAGCGGTTTCAGATGTTTGCGTATTGCGTAATAAATAAATACGACTTTGTTCCTTGATAAACTTAAACAAGTCGTGCGTAGTAGGGATGGTTTTGCTGCGTTGTTCCTGTTCGAAGAGTTGTACGGTTTCTTTATCGAGTTTACTAAGCGCGATATGAGTTATAAAAAAGTCTGCGAGGTCAGCAATTTCGAGCTGACGGAGTGCTGCTTCAGCTGAGCAGAAGGTATCAATAAATGAGTCTAGAGTGGTGGATGATGCGTGTAAAATATTTTTATAATTAAGCAACTGTTCGATGTACATTGCTGCTTGCGTACGTTTATCATCATATCTATCTGTTAGCGCTTTGAACAGTATTTGATAGTTGCTGGCTACCGGTTGGATTCCGGCACAAACCGTGAGAGCCTTACCCGACAGTTTACCCATTAGGTACTGCACCCTTTCGGCATCACTAAGGTGTGGGTTGTCGTGAATAAGACCTTTAAAGTTTTCGTAAAAGAGAACCCATTTGTTTGGAGATCCATCAAATGACATCAATTCGAGTGGCGGGAGCTTGCGAGTAAAATCGCTTGGCAATTTATTAATTTTAGATTTTAGATTTTTGTTATTTTCGAGATCACCTTGAACTGACTTTATATAGCAATAAAGTTCATCGATGGAACATATTGCTTCAAAGTTAGGAGTATAATTTGCATCTATTGAGGAGCTGAGCATATTTATATTTTCTACAACAGACATGAATTCGTTTTTAGTACATTCAATCGACTTTGAAAGTACCAAAAAACGGTGAGCGATGTTTTCATCCGAAATGTTTTTTATCATATCGTATACTTTTTGTATCATTGCAAACAAACTATTTTTTTTACAATTTTGAACAGATATTTGCGATCTAATAGCCTTTTCTTCAGGGTTAACAAACTCCGTAAACTTCGGCATTTTTGCAGCGTGTAATAAAAATAATTTGTTGCGCGGGTCTGTCTAATGTATATTAGTCAAAGAGTGTATGTAAGTCAATGTTCGCGATGGCGCGTTGACCTCAAGTTTTTTATGCGTGCGTTTCGCGAAGGAATTTCACATCTACCCTCTTGTTTTAAGTCGCGGAGAATTGAATGGGTGTTTTTAGAGAAATGAATGTATGAAATAGATAAGTAATAGCGTAATATGATATATAAGTATGCGTTCTATGAGTATATAGCGGGATTAGAGTTAAATAAATACGTAAATAGCGGAAATAAAATATATAAAATGGCGTCGTATTTGTGGGAAAAATACGCTGTTTTTTTTTTTTTTTTTATTATTTTATATATAGCGGGATACGTGTGTAAATGAGGGATGCGGTTTAGAAGGACCAGAAGTGATGGAGAATAGTAAGATTAGGAGAGGAAACCCACTAACCAGTAGATGCGGCGATCGAGGATTCCCCCTGGCGTCCTTCGGCTGGTTCACTATTTGATTTCTCCACTTATTTCAGAGTGATTATTGTTTATAGCGTGGTAATTATTTGAGCACTGCACTTGAAGAATTCGCGGCGTGGTTTTGCGTGATTTAGCGTTTTTTAATGGCGGAGCGCGGTAGGATTGCGGACACGTCCAAGCGCGGCGGTTGAGCGACTGCGATGCCAACTGGCGTTGGGCAAAGGAGTTAGAGGTAGGAGCGGAAGGAAAATGAATAGTGAGATAGATACATAAGAATAAATATATATCGGCGTAACCAACTGGGCTGCAATCAATAATAACCAGTGTAATCATTATCCTCTTCTTTGAAGTCGCCTATTTATGTTTATTTATTATTTATTTATTTATTTTTTTATTTATTATTATTATTATTTTTTTTATTTTTTTTTATTTATTTATTTATTATTTATTTATTTATTTAAGGACAACCAGTGGTCGGTTACATTATTACTTACTTAAAAACTAGGACATAGATTCAACGATAAATGTACCACCTTTAGGTGGCACAACATGCACAAAATACAAGTGGTAGGTAATAATGAATAATTAAAAAATATATAAAATCATATCAAATTAAATGAAATTCTAAGTTTAAACATACAAAAAGCTTAAAAAATATATGAAACACGTCTAAAAAACGTAAAATAAAATATTGGACTTAGTCTAATTTAATATTATTATTAATATTAATAGGAACAATGTATCTTAACATTCAACTTAAATTTTAAAAGCGAATCGTTGAACATATTTATTTCTTGACCAATCTCTTTATATTTTTTTGATAATCTAGATACAGGAGAGCTTTGTTTAAGATTAGTTCTGGCTTGAATGTTGTTTTAATAATACTGGTTGTATATTTCATACTTATATTATAACTAAAGTAAAAGTATCATCACGACCGTATCCCTTCCGGGGTGGTCAGAACACTTTTAAAGAAACGGATTCACATTTAGCTAAATTGCTCATCGATGTCTCTAGCGCACCAAAAAAATAAAAATAAATGTGTCCCAAAGGAGAATCGAACCCGTTTACCTCGGTTCTTAATCTACGGTCTTAACCCCTAGACCACGCTTTTGTAAGAAGCGAGTTCACATTTAGCCAACTTTACTATAGGCCCATGATGGGCAAGCTAGTCGATGTCTCTAGCCAAAAATATCATAAATAAATTTGTGTCTCGACCAGGAATCGAACCTGGTACCTCTGCGTGTAAATCAATTTCGTGGCTAAACTACGGAGGCAGTTATATACCACGTGTAATTGTCAAAAGATCAAACTTTTTTTAGGCATCAGCTATCATTGGAACCTCTACTTAAAATAAAAAAGGTCACTTATTTTTAATAATAAAAATGATTATCCTAAAAACAAAACAGTACTGCATGGTGAATAAGACCGCGTCTGAAAATCGGGGATTGTTATTAATATTTGTTCTCGCCCACAGTCATGAGACGAAATAGAGAGAGAAAGAATTAAGTAAGTCAATGTTTGCGCGATCGTCTACTTCTCGCTACCTAATTGATTAGGCTCTGAGTGGCGATATTTTTAGGAAAAAATCTCTGCAACTTAAGATTTTATTACTGAATAAATAATATAAAAATACGTAGTCCTTTATTTTTATTCTAGATTGTAATATAAAAAATATTTGTTAATACATAAATTCCACGCAGTATAACTAAAGTATTTAATGTTTTTGGTGTATTTTTTGTTATTATTATTCTGTTTGATAAGCTCTTTGATAGACTCAAAGCTTATACCCAACAATATTTAATTGATTTATTCTAAAATGTTTGTATTTAAATAATATTGTACCTCTAAGGTACAAACAATGACTAATATATCATGCCCGGTGTCAGAGCGTGGACGCTAAATACAGAGGGCCTAACACCTAAGTCCAAGCTCTGAGCGAAATATATAAACCTAACAATAAATAAATTATATTGGTAGTGTGAAGATAGGAGTCTCACTGCCGGTGTAATACCCTAAGGCAGCGAGGGAATGGGGAAGATGGTATTCACGTCCAGGCGCGCAGGCTCACGCGACTGTGCCTAGAGGAGGCAGGTGGCTAGGTGTCTTGACCAACGTGATGCATTCTAACAGAGGTCGGGTAGGGATTCAAGGTGGTGGATACACGATCGTTCGAGCAGGCTCACAAGGTCGTACCTAGAAGAGGTAGCACGCAAAGGTGTCTTGGGCAACGTGTAGGAAACGAGACAAACAACGTAATGTTGCAATCTGGTTTATTGTTTAATGTACACATTCTTAAATACTAAATTTCCACTTACACCGACAGCACACAGATACATCAATCTTTACTACATTGAAATATATTTGTTGTACAATTTGCTCTCTCAACGATTATGATGGCTGCGGCCTAGAAACGAAAACACAAGGCATGTTTGGTCAGCTAAACTTCCGGAGATCCGATATAGGCACACCGATGCGATGGCACGAGCGTATCTATACCAGACGTATCTGTACTTATGAACGAAAATCGTTTCCAATTCCTATGTGACTCTCGCAGCCTTTCACTTCGTTCTTCCCATAATAACCTACTTAAAATTCCTCTCCATTCTTCCAGCAGATATTTAGATTCCTTTACACTGCAGCTCGCCCGTAGAACAGACTTCCTTTAATTATCAGATAGGCACTATCTCATAAAAAAATATTGAAAAATAAATTAGGAGTATTTGTACTACACAAACAGAATAATCTTTTTAAACTTTCGCGTACATTCATAATGGTTTTTTATAATTTTAACGTTCTTTACGTGATTTACCTTAACAGAATAAGTCGCTATAACTTATTGAGAAATTCATGGTTAAAGTGAAAATTAATCATTCTTAGTCGCTTTATTCAAATATAATAAAATAAAGAAACGGGTGACTAAACGCTTTGTTACATTAAGACCCCAACACTTTTTTCTCTGATTACGTCTATGTTGTTGGGGTTATTAGGAAAAGTTTCCAAATTGCCTCAGGAACTTAAATGCCAAAATTTCCAGACTATAATTACGCACATAAAATAAGTCTAGTCTCTACATTAAAGTCAATGGGTCCGAACGAAAGCATAAAACTTTCAAAGATTATTTTTGTTTAAAAACATTGTATTTTGCGTTCTCTTGTAAATATTATTTAAATGAATTCTGGGCGTCCGTGAACTTTTTATGAAATTCAATTAGGACCGTTTCACCTTCAGGTTACACTTGTACGTATTGAAAACCAACATCTTTCTGCGTTGGTGTTGTTAACGCTTCAGTTTTACATCAACAAAATATTTATAAACATGAATAGGTAATAATTGAATTGTACAGCCTTGCACCTTGGTATTTGAATCTTTGTTTACATCTATACTGACGATTTAACATTATTAAATATGCTTTTTTCCCAAAACTAATGTAAAATACATCTGTCAGGGCTGGGGCAGCTGCGGACTCGGCTGAAAAGGCCAAATGTCGCAAATACGAGTCTATTGCAAATACTACGTGCCTCTTGGTCTTGAGACAATGGGGCCGTGGGGGCCAAGCGCTAAGATTTAAAGAACTGTCTAAGCGGCTGGTTAACGCTGTATGTGACAAGAGGGCTGGCAGTTTTTTCGCGCAGCAAATCAGCATCGCTGTGCAGCATTCCCCCGTTGCACAGCGATACTGATGAGTTGGCACACTGCCACTTGATCATGTCATGGGTGAATATTTTTATATATAGTTTAGATTTTAGTTTTATTTAGTTATGATATTAAATATTATAATAACAAATACCTATATAATTTGTAATATAACTAAAATAAAAATAAGTAAAGTAAAGTAAAAAATTCTTTATTGCACAATAAATATCTAAAATAAAATATAGTACACAGGCGAGCTTAATACCTTCAAGGTATTCTCTAACAGCTAACCTTTGGGAAAACGACAAAAGATATTTTGGGATGCAGAGTTAAAAGGAAAAATGTATAATAACTAATAATAGCAATAAATATATACTTAAATATACACATTATTTTTATTTTATTTTCATTTATTTAGGCAACAAACAGTCAATATACGCAAACAATATCACAGATAAACAAAATTGTCACTCTGCAAGATACTAAAATTGAAAACTAATAAATAATATGAACCACTAAGGGGCCCCTTTAAAGGCTTTGCCGGCACGTGACAAGTTTGAACATCTGTGTAATAAATTAATAACAATAAGAAGACATTGAGAGCCAAAAATATTTTATACATAATAGAAGTTAAACACAAATACTATGGAAAGGAGAGAAAAAAAAAAAAAAAAAACTGGATATAAAAATAAAAACAAGGATAGAGTAATAACGCAAACATGATTCAAAAGATACTTAAATTAACAGATGCTATAATAGTACTTTATAACTACATACTTATAATACTAATTACGGATACAACAAACTACCAACCATCAACAGCAACCCTTGTATAAACTTGAATTAAAAATAAGTGATTTTACTATTCATCAACAATGAGATTGTAGTAGGATAATATTATCTAGCCAACTAAAATATGCAATGATGAATGCATAAATGCTTGGGACCCGGCAAGTTCAAGTTCAGAGCAGCGAAGAAAATACACTCCTCTTCACTACTCTGGATTATAAATACATACACATAATACATAAATATAAATATACTTATACTTATATACAAGACTTACATAAATAACAATCCATGTTAAGTTTAAAAATTATATCTCATTTTGCTTTTTAAGAAAGTAAGAAGTTAGTAGATGCCTAAATATGTTCAACGACATTGCCAGTCTGATTGACAATGGAAGTTTGTTTCATTCACGAGCTGCAGAAACAGTGAGAGATTCTGAATATCTGCTTGAAGAGTGCAAAGGAATCGCAAGTTGATTGTTGTGCGAAGAACGAAGAGAACGTGTGTGGGAGTCGCGAAGAAATTGGAAACGATCACGCAAAATACCTATGAAATTAAAACTATTCTACAAAATAAACTAAGGGCTTACTACCAGGGAAGGTACCTAAAACGCTCGCTGCATTTCCTCATTGAATTATAATTGAAATATTCTGTTTTAGGTAGTTATGGCATTTGGGATCGCCACACTCTTGAAAAAATTGTTTACCCAGCTCTTCAAGAGAATATACCCCCATTGTTTGAACCCCAAATGCCACATAGTTATAATTTTGTTATATGTGCTTTTTAAATTCAGCTTTATGAGCAGCCAAACCGGCCTTTTTTGATGTAGAGGAAATGTGGCAAGCGGCAAAGGTATCCACACAGGTGGCATCCCAAACAAGACATCTTCCCTCACATCATGGTACAAGAAACATACCATCCGGCATTTTACCATCACTACGTGAGAGACCTGATGGTTCAAGGACGGACGGGATTTTAGCAGACCATAAACTTCTCTTTATAAAATCATTTAGGGCTTGGTGTCTGGAGAATCAACCTGCGCTCTTTTAATTTAGTTTATATATTTTTATACAAAATTTAAGTTTTGAATTAAATAAATAAATCGGGCTTAGGAAATTAATGAATTGTTTTTGAACTAAAGTACTTACTTAATTTTACGTGAGGCTTAATTATTTGCCAGAGCATATGGGGAAATACAGAAGGCTGCTGGTAAGATGAGGGCTACAAGAGATCGTTGCGATGAGAGATCTTATATAGAGCAGTGCAGATACACTTATGCTTGTGCTTTAGTGCTTGGCAGAATCGTGCCGAACACATTAAGTATGGAATTTTAATATGCAAAACAACAATATTATCCATACATACTCGATACGATGACGCTTCAAGCGCGTTCGCGTCTCAAGTATAAGTGAGAATTCTACAGTTAAAAAAAATGCTGCGTTAGTATTTGACTAGTGATATTTTGATCGGCAATTTATCTTGAACATATGTTTCCTTGAAAGAGACATTCCTTGACACATATTCAATGTGTAAATTGGACGTAGTTACGCAAAAAGGATCCACATTTTTTTTATTGACTTATAAATATCAAACGGATCCTTAGGATGATATTTTTAATATCAAAAAATATCGATATGAAAAAATACCAGTTTTGACATATTTACAACTACTTGATACCAACCCACATCTATCGATTGACGTGAGAATCATTAGAATATATTTTTCAACAATATCGATCCAAAACACTTATTGAATCATTCTTGAAAAATTCTAAATCTAGGGAATAAATGTTTCATCATATATCATCATCATAAATCACAAAGACAAACAGTTTAGATCTTTCTTGAGAAATACAGCTAAAATAGAGCAAATACTCTACGCGTGCTTTATAGTAAACATGACATATAATCCAGATTAATTGGATCCTTTTTGCTAAAAAGTGGCAAACCTAATACTATCAAAAATTTTGTCTTAAATATATAACAAAAGAATTGGAGCCTTTCAATTGGGAACAAAAACAATTATTATTATGAAAATGCATAGAAAAAGATAAACGAAAACCTGGCATAGACATAGTCATATGCCGAGGGATCCGAACAATTTTACAATTCCAACTATACATTTACATTTGAAGATTCAGTTTGCCGTTTGTAAGACGAAGAATAATCAGTTAATGCTGTGGTGTCAAGGAAAAAGGACAGGAGTCGAAAAAATTAAAAATTAGATTTTTGCATCTATTGGTTCAACACATTCATATGCATTGACGCGCAATAAGGAGATGAGTCTATAAACCGTACAGTTTATTTTTACACCCCTACGTACATCAAGGGGTAGTCGTAACATTAAAATATGTAAAAAGTAAAAAGTTCAAACAAGTTATCTCAGTATCGCGCTTTTACCGCCAATAATTCAGTTATGCAGTGAAATGAGTCGACTCGTAGGTACCTAAAGTATGCGACTAATGAAATTGAACCTTACGTAAATTACAAATTTCTAATTATAAAAATGAGTTGTTTTCTTAATTTGCCTCTAGTGAAAAGTTCAAATTATGTACTTATCCCCTTTTTCCTTGACACCACAGAATGATTCGTATAATACTCGTAAGTATGTGATTGTCTAACTTTATTACCTAAAAAAAAAAATTAAGCATAACACCAAGAGCAGTGGTGGTCCGTTTATAAGAAGGCTTTCATTAAAATCTAAAAAAGTTGCTATTTGAACGATTAAATGTACCAATGAGCAACAAACTTATTTTACGTACCTACCTACATTTATCATAGAATTACAACACCAACGTTTCGGAATTATTTTAGGGATATACCACAGAGCACAGAATCGCCGCGCGCTGCCCACTCCTCGCAGCGGGCGGCGCGCGTGGATTCCCTTGCTCTGTGGGATATACATATATTTTCATTGTCATATACATAATTTTAGAGAGTCAAAAATAGCAAAAAGATTTATAACGATTATACTCTATATTACTAAAAATAAATCTATAATTATGTATATCTAAAATGTCGATAATTGTATACATTAGTAAAACTTATGTTGTCTGAAAAAATCTGTTTAAATGTTGGATTGCCTTTCGATGCCAGTTGGTAGACCAATACCAACTTATAAATTCGAAATTTTAATAAAATTATTTAACTTAAAAATGACATCTGACCCTCGCCAACCTGTCTGCTCAGCGTGGCGAGTGTACATCAAATTCTTGAGCTGTCATGATGAAACCTTCTTGTTAATATAAAAAAAAATACTTACCTAGTACTATGTAAGTAGCTGGTAGATAGAAACAAACACGCGAAATAGTTTTGGGTAAAATAAAAGCTACAGTCTTACAGACCTATGTAATGCAGTATCAACTACCTGACTGATCCATATTCTGTAGAAATAATATCTAATTTTGGTCATTATTATTAAGATATTATTTCCAACGTGTCTAGTCGACACCCACACAAGGGATGACATGTCTATTCAACACGTCACCATACATTATACAAAATTTAATACTAAATAATTCATTAGAATTATTAATCTTAGGTTAAAGTTCTAGATGACTTTAAAGACCAAATCATACGGTAGGCGACGTAATTTTAATCCGGTCAATAATTCGCATAGAGAAAGTTTTAATAGACTTTGGGGACATTATTACAAATAAAACACTAAAAGTCCCTACCAATTCTGCATATGCAAAAAATGATTTTCAAAGTCAACGAAAAAAATAATTGTTATTCCAATTTTTATAAAACAATAATATAATCACAAAAATTTTATATGCAAATAATTGTTACCTCGTTATGGGCCCATGGGGACACTCAGCCAAGCGTCTGGCCAAGGAGTTGTCCAAACGGCTAACGGAAAAGTCTGGAGACAGGAAGGCTGGCAATTATTTCTGCCAACGTATTAGCTTAGCTATACAGAGGGGAAATGTTGCCAGTCTTCTTGGGACTATAGGGTCGTCTCTAGAGGACATTTTTTACTTAAAGTTTATTTTTTATTAGGTTTAGTTTACATTTATTTTAATCTTTACGTTTAAGTAGTTTTAATTTATATTGTAATTATTTTATACTGTTTGTATATTACTTCAATTAAAATATTAAAAATATTACCTCGTTATTATTATTACAATCCTTAGAACACGAGTCCTTGATATCCACTGTTGGAAATAGGCCTTCCAGAATTAACAGGATAATTTGGCCTACACCCGCCACCGCTGGCGAGACGGGTTGGCTAGTGTCTGATGTTACCTTTTATTAATAATTTATTAACGATTCTACAGCTTGGTAGGCAGAAAAAGGGTGCGGATGAGAAAAGTGTATTTCTCATTGGTACATGCCACACCTTTTTACGATGTTAAGGAAAGTTCTTACAATCGAGCCACCACTGCACTGGGGACAGGGTGCAGATAGGTACAGGGCGCGTTGTAGATACTCGTATGTGGTGTCATTGATATAACTTCTGATATTTTATTTATTCGAAGTAGATACAAAAATAAATTAAAAAAATAGATTAAAAAAAGAATAATTATAAATCAAACTAAATAAAAATACCTATGAAATTTAAACTATTCTACAAATAAACTAGGGGCTTACCACCAGGGAGGGTACCTAAAACGCTCGCCGCATTTCCTCATGGTATAAGGGAAATATTATGTTTTAGGTAGTTATGGCATTAGGGATCGTCACACTCTTGAAAAATTCGTTTACCCAGCTTTTTTATGAATTTGTGGGTATCAAGAGAATATACCCCCATTGTTTCAACCCCACATGCCACAAAGTTATAACATTGTTTAATGCTATTATATTATAAATTCGTTTGTATGAGCATCTGAATCAGTCTTTTTTGATGTAGAGGAAATGTGGCAAGCGGCAACGTATCCACAAAGGTGGCATCCCAAACAAGACATCTTCCCTCACTCCATTGTACAAGAGACATACCATCCGGCCTTTTACCATCACTACGTGAAAGACCTGATGGTTCAAGGACGGACAGGATTTTAGCGGACCATAAACTTCTCTTTATAAAATCATTTAAGGCTTGGTGTCTAGAGAATGAAATGAAAAGGCTGCTCCTTTTTGACAATTAAATTTCTGGTTCGGTAACTGAACAGGACATCGTGCCCGGCGACAGTGTGATTTAGCCTTAAAAGCATGCATAGTTTTATATATTATCAGAATAACTTAACGTTGCGTTGAATAACCTGTGTTTCTAAGTATCTATAAATAAAATATCTATAATTTATAATAACTATAGCTGACGGTCGCATGGTATGGGAAACGAAATACCTACTACTATAAGGTATTTTTCCATAAGTAACATGAAAAGAAATACTTTTTTCATTCTAGTTCCTCTAATAATTAATTTACACCCAGTCAGGATGCGAAAGTCATCCGGGCCTAATTATGGCGCTTTCGACTTGCGTGTCGATTCGAAATATTCGAATGATATATAAGCGATAAATCTCCATAGAAAACTGTCAGTTTCATTAGAGCAAATCAAGAGGACATGCATGTCGAAGGCGCGAGAATCGGGTGGCCTAAATGACAGCTATGTATGTTTGTTCCTTTGTGGCACACTGGAGATAAAACGCCTTGGCCGATTTTATTACATTATAACAGCGTAAAGTTTTGGTTCAATCCAGACAATTTGAATTATAGTGTTTTCTCGCGATCGATGCCAGCCAACCTACATATGTACATACCTACTGGGTAGGTAGGTAAGTATTATACGGTCAGTAGTTTGACTTTGTCTATTTATTCTCGTATTGTATTTTTTTTTAATTAACTTTTGATTTTAGCCCTTTACATGAGGTTAAATATAATATATTACTAGTAAAGTAAACTGAAATATGCAAACATGCTGTTTATAATTAATATTACTTTACGTTTATAATATTGAAACAATAATGCTAATGGGCTGGGGGATTAGCGATTTTTTACTCGTTTTACCCGGTAGGATCTCAGCGGCCAACGACCCGTACGGTAATTCATGCCTTTTGGTGATGGGCGCAGTTATTGATATAACAGTGGCCGTGTGGCTTACTACTTCAGCCCTCCACCAGGAGCACTTTTCTAAAAAGCCCCATACGCAGGACGGAGCAATATTCTAATATAGTATCAGGCCGACGAAAAACATCTCAATAGTAGGCAATGCCTACTAGGCATATTCAGATTTCAAGCTATGACGGAATTACGTACGAACCACGACGCTTAGACCACTCGGCGATATGTTCTGCTGAGTTTGGATCTTGTGCCTGTTGGTCTTCGCCAGAAGGTGATGTAAGACGGGTACGGATCCCGGAGCTATCACCAGAGCGGCAAGTTGGATATGAATTCCTGAAAGGCTCAGGCCACCTTTGCATTGACGGCATGGCAGGCCATTTCACTCATTGTTAACGTCCTGTTACTGAGGCAATCCAGGTATTTGACAGTCGGGTTCCACATGATGTTTTGTCCCCGAAACTGCAGTGGTGGAGACAGACGGCATTTGGATGTCATCAATGCAGCAGTTTTGCCGGCATTTTTCGAAATACGCCTCTTGTACAACCACGCAGGCAGATGATACATTTTCAGTAGCCTCATATTCGCTTGGAGAAGAGCTGAAGTAGGCACTGACGTCAGCAAACAGTGCAGGCATCCTCTCCTCTGTCCTCCTCCAGGACTTCAGAAAAAAATGGGATATTCATTGGTGTACAGCGCATAAACTATGGGAGATAACTGGTAAGATCCTCCACAGCAGCGGACGTGTCGAAAAGTCTGTGAGACCGTCGCCGCCTCGTGCCAGATTCTGTTAACCACCTTATCGATATTGAAAGACGCCGACAGAGCGACTGCCCTCGTTCTTCTCGACCTCAAGGTGGTGCAGCACCCGGGTCAGTTGGAGCTACTATATCTCGTTTACGGAAACCGAATTGTTCGCCTCGACATTCTATGTAACGTTTGGCTTCCGAAAGAACAAGCGCTCAAATAACTTTGCCGGGAATTCATTCAGACTCTGAGGTACCGGGTTCGATTTTGAAAAAGCCTGGTCGGCACACTATAAATGTTCGAAAGACTTAAAAGCAAAGCTTGCTTTTTTACCGAATTTTGTATGAAAACCATAGAGAAACGCCAAGTCGAACGCCTTTTAAAGCGAAATAATACGAAAAAAAAAGCGCTTAAAGCGATAATAGGCTGGGGCCGTTACGGATTTTTATAGCTAAAAAAAAAAAATTTGTAACAGGCAACGGCCGGCTGGAATATGTAGTTGAGGTCATAAACAATGAAAAAAAAAACTTTCGAACTTGAGATTAAGGGAAGTAGTGAAATGGGGTGCTATTTAAGGGATGAAAACCGTTTTTCGTTATTCGTGGCGGAACGAGACCTCCTAGAGAAAAGCATTTCATACAAAAGTTGTAGATAATAAAATATCTAAAACTTTTATTATATATATTTTTCGACATAACCTCAAAGTTTACGAGAAAATGACGAAAAATCCGATTTTTCTGTTTTTTATTTTTTTCTCGCGTGAAAATTATTTAATTTAAATGAAACTTTGTGAAAACACGTAATTATTTGCACACAATAAGCATGAATTTTTTCAATTATGGAAAATTAATATTTTTCGAGATTTCACCATTTTTCCGAAAAAACACCCTTATCTTTGGTGAACAACTTTATTGATTTTTTTTTGTTTTCTGGTGTTGTACAAGGTCTTTTTTTTTCGTCGTGATGTCTACTTTCAAATGGTAAATCGATTTTAATTATTCATTGTTATTTAGTACCTTAAAATTAACCGAAAAAAAAAATTTCGAATCTCGAACTTACCGATTTTTTTCATTATTTTCAATTTTTTAGCATGTTTATGTTAATAATTTATAATATTTTGATGAAATAACTTACTTTAGTATAAAATGAATGAATTTAAATGAAGTTCATCACGGAAAGGTAGGGAAAACTTCATGAAACTTAACATTTATATGGAAATCATAAGTACATACATACATACATACATACATATCTTCACGCCAAGTCCCTTGCGGGGTAGGCAGAGACAATTGAGCGCCACTTGTCACGATCACGACATACCTCTTTCGCTTCTTCGACATTCATCAACCTCTTCATACATGCCCTCTTGTTTCGATGGCTTTTTAATTCACCTTCAGCTAATGTTTTATTTATATATATATATCATGATAGGCAAGTCTTGGTCTGCCAGGGCCTCTTTTACCCACAACTTTCGCATTATATGTCTGGTTCGTCAATCTCTCTTCGCTCATCCTTTCGACATGCCCGAACCATCGGAGCATGCCTTTCTTTATTTTTGTACCTATGCTTTCTTTTATACCTACCCTTTTGCGTATTTCGTTATTACGTATACGGTCCATCAAAGTTACGCCGCATATCCGACGTAAAGACCTCATTTCTACTGCATTAACTCTACTCTCATGCGTATTCTGACATATCCACGTCTCGCTTCCATACATAAGTGTTGGTATTAGCATGGCATTGTGTATGGCGAGTCGAGCTTTATCACTGACATTCCGACTGGCGATCAGTGACCCCAGGGCCCCATTAACACTATTTCCCGCGTTCACTCTTCTTTCAACATCCCTATCATACTTCCCATCCGCAGTGAAAACACTGCCCAGATATATAATTTCATTTACCTGTTCTAGCGTTTCATCATCAATCTTTATCGTCAAGGTTGTCATCCTTCTTCTTTCAAACACTAGTACCTTGGTTTACTTTTCTGGAGGGAAGTTAGGAAGGCCAAGGGTGGCTTGACATCTTGTCGAATGAATAGAGTTAGATCAAAGAGCGGTAACATTCTTGCAAACACGAATGAGGTGTTGGAGCGATGGAGTGAATATTTTAGTGAGATGTATGCTAGTACGATTCCTAACGACGTTACGACGGGTACTTTACCTCCAGAGTTACCCTCAAATACAACGTCTACATCTAAAGAGGAAATAAGTGTGCAAGAATTGCAATCGGCAATTAGAAGCCTGAAATGTGGCAAAGCAGCGGGAAAAGATCGAGTGCTCGCCGAAATGATTAAATACGGAGGTATACCGGTCTGGAACGCTTTTCACCTACTATGCAACCTTTGCTGGCAGGAGGGAAGAGTACCGGAGGACTGGCAGCAATCAGTCATCGTTCCTTTGTACAAAGGTAAAGGATCTAGATTGGACTGTGCCAACTACCGAGCGATTAGTTTGATCAGTTTGGCGAGCAAGATGTATGGCATCTCACGAAACGCCTGCAAGAGAAGACAGAAGGTCTTTTATGGGAGGCACAAGGAGGCTTTAGACCTGGAAGAGGATGCACTGACCAAGTCTTCTCGCTCCGCAATATCACAGATAAGTTTTTGGCCTTAAACCAGAAAGTTTTCTGTGCTTTTGTGGATTTGGAGAAGGCTTTTGATAGAGTTGTAAGAAAGAAGCTTTGGGACATATTGCCGGAGTATGAAGTGGATGACAAACTGCTACAGGCTATACAGTCCCTGTACAAGGGCTGTAAAGCTTGTGTGCGGGTGGAGGGAGGTATGTCGCCTTGCTTTGAATCCCAAATGGGCGTCAAACAAGGCTGCGTGCTGTCCGCCAGATTATTCACTTTATATCTCGACAAATGCCTAAAAAGAGTGAGGGAGAGTGACTGTGGGATAAAAATGGGTGATCTTGTGGTGAACTGCCTGCTTTATGCAGATGATGCTGTTCTTATGGCATCGTCCGAACAACAATTGCAATCACTAGTCACAGAAATGAAAGAGGGATGTGCAGAAAAAGGACTCCGTTTAAATGCGAGAAAAACCAAGGTACTAGTGTTTGAAAGAAATCATAAGTACTTTATTAATTTTAATAAGCTACAGTTAAGTTATATTTTTCTGAAATGTTAATTCGGTTTTGGTGAAATTAAGGCTAATAGTTGTAGCTTCAAGCGTACACATCAAAACAAAACATTATTGTAACATTTAAGAATTGTAATTATCATGTATGAATTTACAATAATATTAAAATTATAAAAGCTACTGACAATGTTAAAGACTATAAAATTAATACTCAACTTACTTTGTTACTATCCAACGGCAGTAAACTACTGTCGAATAATAATTTGTTTAATTTTAATTGAAATCTTAATCACCACGTGTGTTAACAAAGGACGCATCAACAACTAAAAAAATATTTTCACACAACTAGTCGAATAGAAATTTACTACTACAACAGAACGAGCTCTGCTGCTCTTGTACAGGCTCACTTTATCCTACCCCTCTCTCTCCCCAACCTTCAGTCGTTTTTGGCGGGCATTTCAAATACCTGTATGCTGTTTTTTTTTTGAATACGTAACATTATTTTGTTATTTTTTATTCTATTAAATTATAGCGTTATTTCCAATAAATAAATTCATTTAAATTTATTCATTTTATACCAATTTAAGTTATTTCATCAAAATATTATAAATTATTAACATAAATATGCTAAAAAATTGAAAATAATGAAAAAAATCGGTAAGTTCGAGATTCGAATTTTTTTTTTCGGTTTTTCTTAATTTTAAGCTACTAAATAACAATGAATAATTAAAATCGATATACCATTTGAAAGTAGACATCACGACGAAAAAAATAAGACCTTGTACAACATCAGAAACCAAAAAAAAATTAATAAAGTTGTTCACCAAAGATAAGGGTGTTTTTTCGGAAAAATGGTGAAATCTCGAAAAATATTAATTTTCCATGATTGAAAAAATTCATGCTTATTGTGTGCAAATAATTACGTATTTTCACAAAGTTTCATTTAAATTAAATAATTTCCACGCGAGAAAAAAATAAAAAACAGAAAAATCGTTTTTTCGTCATTTTCTCGAAAACTTTGAGGTTATGTCGAAAAATATATATAATAAAAGTTTTAGATTTTTTTATTATCTACAACTTTTGTATAAATCACTTTTCTCTAGGAGGTCTCGTTCCGCCACAAATAACGAAAAACGGTTTTCATCCCTTAAATAGCACCCCATTTCACTACTTCCCTTAATATCAAGTTCGAAAGTTTTTTTTTTCATTGTTTATGACCTCAACTATATATTTCAGCCAGCTGTTGCCTGCTACTAATTTTTTCATCTCAAAAAGGTAATGGCCCCAGCCTATAAGCCAAACAGCGAAAGTATTACTATTGTCGATCCGCGCTAGCGCCATCACTCGACTTTTCTTAGAACCATATTGATTAGCCCGTTGTATGTAAAATGTTTAAAATTGTTTATAGCAATAACTAGCGCTTTTTAATTTGTGAACTGGTTTTAGGTATAATTTTTAATTATTAAATTAAAATATTTTACTAAAATGTAATAATTTATAATTTTAAGCAAAAAACCAAGTAAACTATTTATTGTCTTACTCTTTAGACCCAGGTTATTAAGTATGTTGGAAGGAGTAGAAACTTTTGCGACGCATTTCTAAAAGATACGTTTTAGAACGTTTTCCCGACATTGAAAACTTTTTGACAGCTTCATTTAAAATCTTGGTTGTTAGTTTTAACTTTGTTTAATTTCTTGTTACTTGATACATTTTTACTTTAATTCGTAATGCTATTTGCAAATCTAGTAGTAGAAGATGTGGGCAAAAGTTTATAAGTGATTATAGGTTGTGCGGTATCTGTTTTCGTATCTTGTTTGTTTACTTGTTGTGGTCGGTGGTTGTCAAGCAAACACTAAAGTTAACTATAATTTATTATTGTTAAGCTGTAGTTTATATTAACCTTATGCATATTAAAACTATGTGCAGGCTATAATGTCGTATTCTCGGTGAAAAATATAAGTTACAAGTTAGCAAGATGCGTACCGTTCCTAAATGGATGAACAAAATACACGAAGCTGACAAAGTTGAATTATCCAGGTATTTATGTATTAAACTTTACTTAACTAGTTGTCTGAAGTATTGGTAGGTTTACTATGAATATTAAAGAAGACACAATTCCTGGCGATCCCTGTGTGGGGAAAAGAAGAGAAGAATTATGTATCAGACTTGCAACCGAAAAATCTTAGTTTTTGGGTGTTTTTTTATATTTAGATTACAGCTTTGGTGTGTTGTGTAAGGAATCTGTTCCGATAGCTCTTCGTAACAGTAATAATAATTCTTGGCTTACAATGGATACAAACTTGTGGGCACTTCCAGCACACCAAAGATTGACTCCCACATCTACCATTCTATCTTCTTCTGCTGCTCTCCCTACCCAACAAATACAGTATTATTCTGATAAAATGTACTGATGATAGAGTTACTTAGGTCAAATTCTTTCAGTAAATAGTCCAAAGATTTTGATGGGATTACTCCTGCATGATGACTGATCAGGTGACTGACCACCTAAACATCCCAGCAGCCCTATTTTGTTACTTAAGCACAAATATTATACAATCCATTAACTATATATATATCATGCTATTAACGTTCATATTTGCAAGGCCGCTGTTAAGGTCGAGGGCTTATAGAGTGGATAATTGAATAATATTTTGTAATTATAAAGCAAGCTCTGACGTAAATAACGAAATCCACTAATAATGTTTGCGACTAAGTAACAAAATAGGGCGCTGGAGTAGTAGGCCAAGCCATCAACTGCGCCGAGGACCACAACCACTGGAAATGGCTGGTGGAAGTACTGCAACGGAATCACAATCCCCAATAGTGGGGTACTTCTTTGTATTAGTGGAACAGTTACCAATGGCCTAACATGGTCTCCGAAGCATGGGTATGGTGGTTTTATAGTTCCATGACAAATAACGTACAAATTGATACATGCTGGGGTTTGTACCAACCTTTTTTGGATTATAGTTAAGCATACGACACCCAAGCCATCATCGCTTTACATGCTTCTTTTACTTTATATATTAACTTTTTTTAGTATACACTCAATATGCTTTAGTCCTGATGGCACCCAGCTTGTGGTGGGTGCTGGTGAAAAGGTCATGGTATATGACCCAAGTGATGGAGCTCTTCTTCAACTTCTTCAAGCCCATAAAGGTCCGATACATGCAGTAGCATATTGTGGAGATGGACGCAAGTTTGCAAGTGGTAGTGCAGACAAAAATGTCATAATATGGACCTCGAAAATGGAAGGTGTATTAAAGTATTCGTAAGTATTTATAAGAAATTTTATTTGTAACATAACACAGCGTCTTGTTGTCTCCTTTGATGATAAGAGAGAAAGCTTTGTCAAAAGAATCAGTATTGCAAGTGGGGAAATGAAACCAGCATTCTTGCCACCATTCCAAGTGGACAGAACTATTTCCTTATCCGTAGTATTATTATTAATTTTATTTTATATTTTGAAATATATTTTTTTCAAATAAATGCATGTTTTGTATAGTTGGTTTATAAGAAAGTGTTTCCAAAAATGGTAAGAGTATTATTTACTATTTTTTTTTACCAAATTATGTAGTCTGTATTGGTGTAACTGCATTGTTGCGGCCTAGTGTTTACCATTTACAATATAAATATACAAATTTTTGCACTTCTTAAATTTGTTTCATCAGAAATTATGTGTGTAAAGTATTTGCTTGGCAAAAACTATTTGCTCCTTTAGAAAAAGTTGTGATAGTACTTTACTTTTTCGAATACCCCGTGTGATATTTCTGTTATAATAATGATACATATAATATTATTAACTGTCTCCATTCATTATGGCCAAGCAGTTAAGTCCGTGGATTTAGACTCTGAGGTACCAGGTTCGATTTTGAAAAAGCCTGGTCGGGACACAATAAATTATTTGATTTATTTGAGTTATTTCTCGAGCTTGGTATGCTAGAGACATCAACGAGCTTGCCACTTGTTATGATAGGCCCTATAGTAAAGTTAAGTAAATGTGAATCTGATTCATAAAAAAATTACATGGTTTCTGACTATGGGGTATGGATATGGTCGTGATAATACTTCTATTATACATTTTTCTTTTGTTTTAGTCACAGTGAAGCTATACAATGTCTAGCTTATAATCCTATATCATATCAATTAGCATCATGTGCACTATCAGATTTTGCTTTCTGGTCGGCAGAAGTTAAGGCTGTACAAAAATATAGAGTAGTTGGAAGAATAACCAGCTGTGCTTGGACATCAAATGGACAGTTTTTAGCTATTGGATTGGCAAGTGGGAATGTTTCAATACGCGATAAGGTAAAAGGATAAGGAATATCACAAATTGTTAAGTCTTCTGTTTGTCTAAATACTATATAATTATCTACAACCTGTTGTGGTTGTAGCCTGTTGTTCCAGTGACACTTCACTTGAAATCTGAACAGGCTTCGGTTAGAATTGTTAATAAAATGTCTTTAAAATTGATAACATAACCTTGCTGATCTGTGAAATATGCCCTTAAAGCTCATCTTTAGCAGTGTAGGTCTAGGACTTTTTAATTCAAGGGGCTTTGTTGATAGTGATGACCTACAACCTGCTGCATGGTGACCATAGTTCGAAGTTAATGAAACAAATGACTTATTATTATCAATCCATATCTGACTTCTGAGCACATGTCTTTTTTGAATAATAGAAAGGTTTAGTCCATAATCTTCTAAGTTGGCATAGAGCATGTTTATTGAATAATACAGCATAATAAGTAGTATATTTATTACTGTAGTATATTTCTTAAATTTACAAACATTTTAGTCTTTAGAAGCTTTATGCATATATTTGCTTTTATTCTTTTTCTTAATTTTATTATATTTGTATCTTATTTTATATAAATGTCTAAAAAATAATTTATGATTAATGAATTTTAGAAATATCTTGGATATGTTGAGGTTAGAGAGACATATGCCATCAAAAATAGCTATATCCAAATGTATAAAAATGATCATGATCATCATCACAGCCCCTAAAACACAAACTCCTAAACCTCCACTGTTGGAGATGCGCCTTCCAGAAATTTCTGGAGAATTTCGCCTACACTTGATACAGTGGCCAGTCGGATTGGCAATTGTCTGATGTCAATTTTTCATGACATTTTATCAACAATTCCACAAGTTGGTAAGGATCCTCATGTGACGCCTCTTGTGCCTTAACAGAGCTAAGCTTCGAACAATGGTAGGGGTCATGACGGGACACTGCTTTGAGGATGAATGGCAAAGGAGAGCAGTGGCTGAAGCTCCTCCATACTGCGAGAAATCCAGAGGTCTGCAGGAATGTGATGGGTCTCCTGGCCTGCCTGGAGGATATTGGATGGCTCCGATCATGGAGTAAAGGTCGCCAACAAAGGTCTCATGAAGACTAGATGCAGAGAAGCAACAGTCATCACAATCATTATTGGAACCGGGATCGACAGCTTAACATGCTCTCCAAGGCACGGGAATGGTGGTGTTGTTAATCTTATTTTAATTTCTTATTGGTAGATGGCGGAGGATTTGACCTGACCTTTAGGATTTTAAGGAAAGTGTTCTTACAACAGAGCCACCACCGCACCGCTCTATAAAACCTTATTTTAATTATTAATGCCTTGATTTGTAAAATATAAACTAATTGAATAACTATAACAATATTTTTTCTTAAAGGCTGGAGATGAAACACAAAGAATAACACGTGATTCTGCTATTTGGGCAGTTGCTTTCTCTGGTAGCACATTACTGGTATCGGACTGGAATGAAAACTTATCTTTTTATAATTTACAAGGACAACAAGTATTCAAAGATCGTCATATAGGTACATATGTTTCTATACAATAAGCTGTTTTTATATAATCTTAATATGAGACATTGCACTTAAGCAAACTCGTACCAGGGCATCCAGCATCAATAATTGAAGTACAAGTACCTGATCGCTACCATTTTACTTTGGTTGTAAGCAGGATGATTGTTCTATGAATGAAAGTAACTGACATCATTTCCTTTAATTATGCTGGCTTAGCAAGATTACATAGGAATGGCAATAGTCCTAAAAAGTAATCTAAACCTATTTCGAGGTGTATGAGTGGTGGATTTCTTAGGCTATATCCGGCCCGGTCTCCCGGAGACTAAGTGCAGATAATTTATAAACATCACTGACTCACTACCTATAATTTCAGCTGTATTTCTATAAAAAAGTTAAATGACGAAAATATCGATTTTTCATTATAACCATGATGTAGATCACAACATTAGTCAAATGAAAAAATATATTTTATTGCCATTTAATAGGCGTAGTGTTTGATGTTCTTATTTAGTTGGGGGTTGTGTGCCGTTTTATGGGCAAGTGAATAATGCCAATGCATTTTATAGTTATTTCCAATTTATTAGTATTTTTAATCAGAAATAGAAAGGATTTAACAGAATCTTGCGGTATTTGGGTTTGTGTTGAGACAGCAGCCAAATAGTAGGAGTCTTCTCTATACACAATGCACCTGGCACGCTTGGTGTATTCATATAATGTTAAGAAATTGTCTTCTCTAATAAGTAGTTATTATGATTATTCTAAAGGTATATCAGCTTTATCCTTAAATTTGTTGGGTGAACTAATAATGGTTGGTGGGATGGGAGGATGGGCAATATTGACGTCTGAAGGAGTTACCATTATATCTACTGACCAAGATTGGGTCTGGTCTGTTGCTCCTTCGTCAGATTTAAATTACATGGTTAGTGTTTTATTAAGGTGGCATTACATCATCAAATTTCCAGAGCGCTAGAGTTAATCCAGCTGAAACAAGCTTACATTTATAAAACACAAAATTTGCATGAAACTGCTTCCGCTATTGAGATTGTTGGATGATGTAATGTTGCTTTAAAGTTTATTCCATTGATTTTTGCTTTCTGATCAAGCTATCTAGCAGTAAAATCTGTTTTTAATGAAGATGTATCATATTCAATAATTAATGTATTAGCTACAATGATTGTACTATGATTTGCTAATTCTGTTGTAAATTTGCTACAAGAATTTTGGTCAAAAAGCTTTATTGCTTTTTATCATTGCAGTTTTGAATTTATGGTATAGTATCATTGTTATATTGAACTTTAAATCTGTTATGCAATGTTTTAGGCTGTAGCATGTCAAGATGGTACTTTATGGTGTTACCAAGTAGTATTCAGTACAGTTCATGGACTGTACAGAGAAAGATATGCATATAGGGAAAATATGACAGATGTTATTATACAACATCTGACTACTGGCAATAAAGTAAGGATTAAATGTCATGACAGGGTTCAGAAGATTGCAATATATAAACATCGGTTGGCGGTAAGATCTTTATTGATAAAGTTTACACATAGATAATAAGAGTTTAGTACATCTATAAATTCAAAGTAGAGAATAAAATACTGATTAATCAGTCCATAACTCCTATTCTACAATTTCACATATCTACTACGCTAATATAATTAAACAGTCGAAATTATAATACTATATAATATAATAATATTAAACAGTCAAAATTATGATACTATATTTATGCATGAAATGTCATATATATTAAATATTAAGCACCTTGCACTGCAAGTCGTCTGTTGCATTGCAAGAGACTTATTTTATCACAAACTAAAACCATGTCCATGAGCAATCATAAAATTATACAAAAAGTACAATTGCCGTAGCACAATGATTATGTTTTACTAAATTAATAACATATAATATTACTTTAAGCAAAATCTTTAAATCATACCATTTTTTAAAAGGCCAGTTAAAGTAGTTATTAGGCTGAAAGTACATTCAATATACCTTATTTTTTCAATGCCTTAGGTCCAATTGCCAGAAAGAGTAGTTGTGTATGAACAAGGTGATGTAGATGGTATGTTATATAGAGTAAAGGAAAAATTACCACAGAATACAGAATGTTCTTTACTTGTAGCTACAAGCGATTCCCTACTACTTTGTCAGGTAAGAGTTATATATTAGTTTATTTTATATTTATTTTTAGATTAGCTTATGTATGAAGTAGGTATCGTTATAATTTTAAACTGTAGTTCTTCCAATACCATTAAATAATTGATATGAAAAGTAATTTGTTTTATATTTTAAGGACACGAAACTAATTATGATTGGGAGAAAACTACCAAAAACATGGACAGTGCCTTCTCCTATTAGATATGTTAAAGTTACAAATTTATATTTTGAAGAGGTTTTACTTCTTGGTTTACTCAATGGACAAGTAAGTTTTTTGAAAATTATATTTTCATAATAAAGATAAAAAATACATTTTGCATTTTTTTTAAATAATAGAGAACAATATATTTACCTATATGGTATTAACCTATAGGTAAACTCCTTTAGAAATACTAGGAAGTTAAATTACATCAAATGTTACATAATGTGTTGTTTTTCCACAAATATTTAACTAGTTCATCCAATATTTCGTTAGGACTATTAAAGTCATAGCTCATTAGAGCCACCCGGCAACCTCGGCGGCCTTGTTTTCGGCGTCTACTCATTGATCCATTGGTTGACGCCGCGGTGTCATCATTAAACCTCGCGCGGTCTACGAATTTGGCTGGAAATGAAATTTGGGCGCGCACCGCTTACGCATGGTACTCGCGGGCAGTACGCGTGGCAATGCGCAATCAACGCAAGGCAAGCTATCACCAAGCGCCTCGATAGCTTGCGAGCGAAGTCATTTGATGACGTCACTGATTTAGTGAGCGCAAATCCATAGAAGTCCATATAAATAATACTAACCGCAAGAGGCTTTGCATTGCAGGTTGGGTGGCTCTAAAGCGCTATGACTATAAAGTATAATAAAGGATATAGAATACATGGACAATAATATAGTTATTGTAAAGTGCTTAAGTATTTCTTTTAATAATATGCGTCTTGTGTAAGTAAAGTATGCAAAGTTTGCTCAAGATTGACAGGAAATTAGAAATATGTTAACAGAGAGCAGCTAGAGTCTTATCCTAACACAAAGATATTAATGAGAATCTACCATTGACATAATATATCAGTTTATATATAGCAACTGATGTTTAAGAAATTCGGAAATTTCCGTTTAAGCTTGACATGTTTTGTCTCGCTTTAAATAAGAGGAGGTCCCATGTACGGAGCCTTGTCGTAGCCCACGGGGTCCGTTATCTTAATCTCTTCCAACTCCACGAAGTTAGCATTCACGGTGTAGCTGATCTTGTAGAACCCACATGTGCGGGTGCCAACCCCAGGAATCACGGTGTTGTAGGGCGGAGACAGGATGTCAATGATGGCAGTCGGCGCATTGAGAGCCTGGACCTCGTGATAGTTCTTGACGGTCGGGGTCAGGAAACACGATTCAGTGTCCGGTCGGCATGTAACTGTGGCCGCTCGCCTGGCCAGGAGTCTTTTGGTTAAATCTGTCGGACGCTGCGCCTTGACCGCTCGATATTTGGCACATTCGCCGATGTTAACATTCTTGACCACCTCATTCACGGAGTATTCAGTAAAGCTGGACACGTTGGCGGCTCCAGATATCACCTTCATCAGGCCATACATTTGCGGATGATCGTGCAGGGTTATTTTATACCCTGGCTTGAGTACGAAAATCGACAAATTGACGTTGTTATTCTCAAACACCTCAATGTACGTACATGGCGACTTGTTGGGTTGCTCCCAGGTCTGCGGCAGGCTGAAGAGAGGCTCCAAACTGACGTCTTCCGCTTGCAGCTTGTCCATCATAGACTTCAATCTGTTCATGTTGCCAGTCAGGCTCATGGCGTTGCCCTCGCTGAAGGTATGCAGCGCCTGCCTATGCACAGAGACAATAGGAGGGATATTCATTATCTCAGCATAAGAATAAGCCATTTTTAAAATCACAAAGCGACTGTTCACTTCAGACGTCCCTTGCAAGTGTGAAGGAAAAAATCGATTGCATAGTTCAAACTACTTCTTCCCTGAGAACTGTCAAGTCACACAACTGTCAAGTTTAGTATCGTCTTCTTGGCAAAGGAGTTAAAATTTTGTTTATTTATGAAAATTATATTAATAATAAAAATTAATGAATATATTATAATAAAAACAATAAGTCATTTGGTTAATTTAGGTTTAATAAGGTATATTTGCGACATCTATTGTGAATGAAGGCATTATTGACTCTCTTTCCCCCCAATAGATGGCAGTTCATTTTCATCCCTAACTTATGTTTGCGGCTTGTGCCGCCTTCCATTGATTTTGTCTTGTGAATTTTTAAATTGCCACTCGCTCTAGCACTGTTATAAACGGTGATATTACTGATACGTAAACTATGGTTTTAATTTGCTTAGGTTATGCTTATTGCCTTCCGTAATTATTATCAGCCCAAAAAAAGCAAAGGTCGTCAATTTACTTTATTTCTAAACGTAGGACGGGTAGGGCTATGAATTATAAAAAAAATATGAATAATAATAAGAGTTAGATAGTTAAAATAGTAGGTATCTAATATTGAAGCTAATATATTAAAGTTTACATTTTATAAATAATATGAAATCAAATGACCACTGTCAGGTTTCGGCATTCTTATACGACATTTTCAAATATAAATACTAAACATAATTTATGCACCCAAACTTAAGATTTGATATACTGGTATGGTGAGAAATTATTGTATTCAAGTATGAATAAAATGCGAACCCAATTATTATGCATTGTTTTATTTTGGAATAAGTTTATTTACTTTATTATTATAAATTTTCATATTCCAGTCCGTTGCACCTACTTCATAATCAAAATACTCTGCATTGTCCCAAAACTTTTTTTGTTATATGTCAGGTGCTTGTTCGTTATATCCAAAAAAAAAACATTATTTTAAAAGTGTGTTTTCTTATAGATTTGGCAAGTGGAACCGAAACGCAACGGTTCGCGTTTGGTTTTGGAAACTCCGCCCAGTGTTCGTTGCTTCGACGTCAGTACTTCGCGGACAAGAATCGCTGTTGTCGACGAGCAATCTATTTGTAGAGTCTATAATCTACCAACTGGTGAACTGCTTCATACGGTAAGAACTAGTGATAACGATCGAGAGTTCAATATTGATTGTGGAAATATCGATAGGACTAACATCGATACCATCGCTAATATCGATAGGACTACCATCGATCAATCTCAATCACTTGATTGATCTGTTGTTTAATGGTTATGGCGTAGATTTACACTCGGAAGTACCGGGTTCGGATCCTGGTCGGGCCACAATAATTACTTCAATTTGTACGGTAGAGACATCGATGAGCTTGTCACTCATCATGATGGGCCTATAGTAAGTTGGCTATATGTGAATCCGCCTCTTAATAAATAAAAAAAAAAAATAGTTTACATTGTTTTAACGTTTAAACTTTAAAAGTTCTTTAATTTGAGCTATTTAATATAAATATTTGTTCTGATCCATTATGAAAGTCATTATTTGTGACATTTTAAGAATTACCGATTTTAGTTTTGTACAGTAGTACCACGCTTATAAGTTCCGAGTATTTTCTTGATAGGATAACAACAAGTAGCATTAGTATATTGTTTTATTATGTTACTAACATAAATATATTAACATTATTTTAGGAAGAAAACGTGTCGTCCGTGTCTTGGAACTCGTGTTGCGATGAGCTACTTTGTTTATCTGGCAGTGGACTTTTGTCTATAAAAGCTGGTAATTTCCCGCCCTCTGCTCAACCTCTTGCTGGATCTGTCGTTGGATTTCAGGTAACAACAACTGTATTCTTTCATTTTCGTATGCATATAAAGTTGAATTTCTAGTGCATTTTTTGCATGTTAAATGGGGTGTATCGGGCAAAGCTTTTTGTAGATGTCGCTAGCGGCAATGGTACCTTGTTTTACACCTATATCGCATCATTTTTTAAATGTTTATGTAGTTTTTATTTTATTTTTATAACAGAAAAATGTATGATCACCATATCTTTGATTTCGCTTAGAAATCTCGATTTGTATACTTAAAAGCTGCTCACTTCGACATAATATCCAAAAAAATATAAATTTCGTAATAAAAATACTATTTCTATGCAACTAACAGTTATATTAGGTACCATCTATCATGCGCCATCTATCGTGATAAAAAGTTAGTGATACACTCCATTATGCAGCTAATTGGACGCCCAGGCCCCATTCGTTATTATTTGTGAGCATAGTTACATTAAAATATTTAGAAACAAACTTAATAATTAAAACCAATAGTACATATAACTATCAAACAAATGCAACTACAGATATAAAATAATACACCAAATGAAGGTAGTTTGAAAAAATATAAAGAATATAGATAAATAATTTTAAAAATAAATTAGTTTTCATGCTATTGACCCATATTATTTAATAATACCATTAAACCAACTGTTATGTTGTTTGCATTCAGTCAGTTTAGACTCATATTTTTTGCAACAACTTGCAATAGATCATATCTAGTATTATTTGGCACCACCATGCTTTCATACTTTTTTGACAATATCACACTTAAAATTGTACAATGAAACGAAAAAAAAATTCATGGCTTGAGCTGTTGATGCCACTACTAGCTACTACTAGCGCCGCTGTGGGAATTAAATAAACTAAATTTAAATGATTTGGTTCTGGCTTGGTCAGTCACCTTTAAAGAGCTCACTTTCAATACGCCAAGTTGTTAAACGTCAATTGATTTTAGTTCAATTAACTATCGGCCTAGGCATATAATTTAGCTGGCTAATTTAACCATATACTTTTACATTTTGTTTTTAGCCTAATCTACCCCCTAAATTATGTATGACTTACATTTGATTATAAGAAGTTTTTTTATTAGTGTTTTGTTTTATTTGATCGTGATATGTAAGACTTGGTCTGCCAGGGCCACTTACACCCACAACTTTCGCATTATATATCTGGTTCGTCAACGTCAACGAACCATCGTAGCATGCCTTTCCTTTTTTTTTTTTCCTATGCTTTCTTTTATACCAACCCTTTTCCGTATTTCGACGTAACGTATGCGGTCCGCCAATGTGACGCCACATATCCGGCGTAACGACCTCATTTCTACTGCATTAACCCTACTCTCATGCGTATTTTGACGTATCCACATCTCGCTTCCATCATCAGTGTTGATACCAACATGGCATTGTGTATAGCGAGCCGAGCTTTGTCACTGACATTTTAATTTATAACTATTTGTTTATTTTCGTGTAAATAGGCCTGTGCCTGTTGGAGATGGGCCTTCCAGAATTTGCTGGGGACCCACACTCGCCACGCTGGCCAGATGGTTGGCAAGGGTCTGATGTCATTTAACCATTTTTATAATACTCGTAATTTACTGACGATTCCACAAGATTTTATTGTCATCCCAAATAAAAAATAACGTACTAGATTAGTAGAAAGCTATTAATAATTAACACAGTACTAAAGGTGTGACTGAGCTAGATTTTACGGTTCAGAGACGTGGACTATAAAAGCCGCAGATAGGGCAAGAATTGATGCATTTGAGATGTGGTGCTGGCGTCCTTTGCTTAATATTCATTGGACCGCACGACGCACTAACGTTTTCGTGCTCGAAGAGCTCAAACTTGCTAAGGTACAGAGACTTTCTGCCGTCTGCTTTTGGCCACATTGCTAGAAGAGGCGCCTACAATCTGGAAAAACTCTTAGTAACGGGAAAGGTAGACGGTAAAAGAACAAGAGGAAGAAGCCCCAAACGATGGTCCAGTCAGGTGACTGACCACCTAAACATCCCAGTACACCAAGCCATCCACTGCGCCGAAGACCGCAACCACTGGAAACGGCTAGTGGATGGACTGCGACGTAGTCACGATCCCTAACAGTGGGGTACCGACTAAGGAGGAGGAGCTACATTTTACAAAACACAAGTGTGGCGACAAATAGGAGATGGGATCAGTAGGTATATAAGCTACAACTTTAGCTTAGCTTCAGCTACATCACTGATTTTCAGCTGACGCCTTTTCTGAGATGGTCACGGTAATATGTTAAGTAATTGAAGAGATAGATAGGTAACTTAAGAATATAAAATACAAATTTGTATACATACATATAATATATATGAATACTATAGTATTATATATTAATAATATAAAAATAGGTACGTAGTGAATAAGTAATTAAAATTATATATAATGAGGACATTTGGAGTATACAGAAAAACCCATTTAGGTATGGGGCTGAGATGCTTTTTAAGTTGATATTATCGGGGCCAACGGCTTAACATGCTCTCCGAGTGTAAATAAAAAAAGTGTATAACTCATTGATACTTGCAGCGGATTTGAAGTGACCTTTGTAGGATTTTATAGAAAGCGTTCTTACAACCGAGCCTTGTCTTTAATTCCATCTTTTATTATTCTTACTTTAATAGTGTTTTTTTTTATCATTTCAGTCTGGTCGTGTATTTTGTTTACAATCAAACGCAATGCAGACCATCAATGTTCCATTATCACATGCAGTGCATCAATATGTACAACACAAAATGTTTGCGTAAGTACCGTAAATTACCCATTTATTTGTAGTTTTAACTCTAAGAGTTTCCACTTATAAGCATACAATATAAAAATTACTATTTTTTTTTTTTTTTTTTTTTTTTTATACCTCTGTAAAGTTATTAGAACTTGAAGGTCTGGTTACGTCAAATACTAAGACGCGTTGTGGGTAAAAGGTGCCCTGGCAGACCAAAACTTATATATCACGATCATATAAATAAAACACTGGCTGAAGGAGCATTAAAAAGCTTTCGCAACAAAAGAGCATGTATGAAGAGGTTGATGAATGTCGACGAAGCGAAAGAGGTATGTTGTGATCATGTCAAGTGGTGCGTGAAGATATGTATGTATGTATGTACTAAGACGCAACAGACTGCTCTTCTGTAGAACGTGACCCCCAAAATTTTATTTAATTTAATATTTTGGAAATTATACTATTTTATTTAAATATTTATCCAAGGTAGAATTAAGTATTTACGTCACCTTGCAGTCCTAATGCAGATAATTTTCCTAGGATTTGTTTGTAACTGGTGTAGTTTTTATGTAATTGTGTTTTTTTTAACTTCTAGTGATGCCTATGGAGTGGCGTGTTTGGGTGTAACGGCTGGCGATTGGGAAAGGCTTGGCTTTGCTGCGTTAGATGAACTGTCTTTTGAAGTAGCAAAAAAAGCATTTCAGCGGAGCGAAAATGTGACATTTCTAAGTCTTATTGAAAACTTACAGGTATGATAACAATTAAATGAATTATCATTAGTCTTAATTAAGTATGTAATAGTAGAGCTGGTTAAAATTTAACGAATTAATAATTGTGAAAGCAAGATGGCATAAAAGTTTGCCCCGATATCCGCGCTTTCGTCATGCATGTCGATTCCATTAGTTTGTATGACCCTGACAGTTTTCTATGGAGATCTGTCACTTTTCATTCGAATATCACGAACCGACACGTAAGTCGAAAGCACCAGAATTAGGCTTCTGGTTTTGGGTATATTTTTTACTACTACCCACATATTAATATCTTATCGATTTCAAACTTATCGTTATATTGATAGAGCCTTTTTCTTTCAAAAACATTTTTCTTTTCTAAATTGAGCTTTTAAGGCAGGTAACGTTAACTTAAAGCACAAAAAAATAGAAACGTTAAAAGTATAAAAAAGGTACCATTGCTGCAAGCGACATTGGTCTACGCGGCGAACGAGTGCCTTTACACCGTGGCCACGACTCAGACTTAGCTGTTAAGGCACGCAGTGCCAACAGTGAAAGAGAGACGGTTTATAGGGTTTTAGTCCGTAGGGGTATCCTTATGACGCCTCACGGTGATTCGGGAATGTGATCTCCCATGGTGGCCCTTCAGGCTGGAGTCGTATCGTCAGGCGATTTTTTTAACTGTCTTAGACTGTCTAGTCTGCTTATTTTTTATAAGCAAGCGACATCTACAATAAGTTTTGTGTGTTATACCTATATTATTATTATTTACTTAAATAATAATAATTTTTTAAAATGATTTACAGGAACGACTAGACAGTGGTGAAAAGAGATTATCTATATTGGGAGAGGTTTTGGCGTATCGTGGCAAGTTTTCTGAAGCTGCAAGAAATTTTAGAGTAGCTGGCAGAGACGACCGAGCACTCAATCTCTATATCGACTTAAGAATGTTTAACAAAGCACAGGTAAATTATACTTTATATAATAAAACCACACATTAAGTTAGTTGCATAAAATATGAGTAGTGAGAAATATCGAAGGAGCTGTGCTGGCTCAGTTGTAAGAACGCTCTTCAATCCAAAAGGGTTCGCAGTTCGAACCTGGGTACCAATGAGAAATACTTTTCTTACGTACATTTGTCATAGATTTACAACACCACTGTTCTCGTACCTCAGAGAGCACCTTAAGCCTGTCGATACCAATTTGTGGAATCGTTAATAAAATGTCATTAAAGATATACTATGAGATTGGCTAGGAGGTGGCTAGTGTAGGCCAAATTCTCCAGATATATGTTCTGGAAGGCCCAACTCCAACAGTAGAGGTCTACGACGCTGTATTCTAGGGGCTGTAATGCGACATTTCTCCCGACGTTTTAGTCACGTTGACTAAAACTTTGACTATGGTCCCGAAAAATATGTCTCAGAGGTAATTTGCCCGTTTAATTCTAAATGATGTTTAGAATGATGAATGTTTGTTCTAACTATAAACAAATGTTTTAACGTTAATAATAAACAATTGATAGGAATACGTCGGTGAAGGGGAAGGTGGGGCAGCTTTGGCTCGGCGTAGGGCGGAATGGGCGCGACATGTCAACGAGCCACGAGCCGCTGCAGAGATGTATCTGGCCGCAGGAGATGTGCAGAAAGCAGCACAAATCATGGCAGAAACCGGAAGACGAGACATGTAAGTCTAATAATAAATTGTTATAGGTCGTGCGAAGGTTTATGAGCATTCGGAGAAAGTGGTGGGGATAGATGCACAACCATCCCCTAGTCATGTCTAGACGCGTGTACAGTAGGCATAGGATTCAAGACCATATTAACAAATGGGTAAAAATAAATTGATTATTTAAACAATGGAATATGTCGAAGAAGGCAGCTTTAGTACCACTTCTAGCACAAGAAATCCCGTGGTGTATAGGTGTCCCATGTCCCACACCAACACTCATATGGTGGGACAGCCCGGGCTCCGAGACTGTTTCCAATATTTTGTATTTCAATAAATAATAATAATAATTTATTATATATTTAAGTACAACAGTTTTAAGATGCAGTTAGTACAGTACTTAAGGCAATTTGTTAGTCGTACAAAGGCCATATTACAGTGGACTTGCTAACTCCAACACCATGCTACATACATATATTTGTTTTAATCCCACGTTTAATTAATAGGTATATATTTTTTTAAATAGGTCTCCTTTTCATTTTCAGGTTAATAGAATTAGTTCGTAAGTTAGACAAAGCTGCAAGTGGTCCGTTACGTCACGTCGCCGAAGCTCTGATTACTGTGGGGGACCCCACGGCCGCTGCAGATGTATATGAACGACTTGGAGATTACAAGTAAGAAATATAATAAAACTTTAGAACCGTCGGTCCCTGTTCGACTAATACCAACTTGTGAAATTGTTAATTAAAATGACATCAAACCCTCGCCATCCCGTCTGGACAGCGGGCGAGTCCAAATTCTCCAAAAAATTCTGAAAGGCTTAATTTATAGTGGAGATCTAGGACACTGTTTTCTAGGGCTGTTTTTCAAAATTCAAATTAAAAATCGTTTATTTGCACAGAATACAGGTAAATATAGGGTGATACAATTTTATAGTCCAGCTTTATCCTACCATAATGGTATTGTTAAAATATTATAATCTCGAAAGTATGGGCTTCAGGAGTCTCGCTGTCCAAATCATAATCGCAATCATATCGTAATAGCTGCTGATTTATTGACGAATATCGGGCTCTTTAAAGCGTAAATAAATATATTGACTCTGTTGGAAATATCTTCCATGAGTGCCCTTCCTATTGAAAAACTTATCAAGGGCAATACTTAAGAATTTATGGCTAGATACCTCTTTCAGATTTAATATTAAGCACCCTAGGTTAGGTTTTATATGTGTGGATTTTTGTGATGATGATGATTTATTTGTCTGTTTGAGTATCATTAACGACTATACTACGTAATCATTTTAATAAAATTTGGCTGATCAGCTTAGAGTTACGAATGGACATATGACGTCATTATCTAAGTACAAAATGTTACCCTAAGGCCACCTGACAGACTTTCACCAAATAAGAAGCCAAGTGAAACAGCTAATAAATTTATTTATTTAAAAACTTTATTGCACAAACTACAAAAGCGGACATTCTCTGACAGCCAAACCTTAGGGACAATTTTGAACAAATATAGGTGCAATAAAAGCAATGGTAAAATATACAATTAAAGAATGACTTAACATATATTATATACGTACTTATATAGTTTTATATATGTAATATATTATCAATATCCTAAATACTAATATACACAATATTATACATAGACATACATAAATACAACTTACTAACGTGGTTTAGACCCCACTTTAACTTAACTCACTGTAACAGATAACATTGTTTAAAATTTCAGAAAGGTAGCTGAATTAGCTGTGTCTGCTGGAGAATGGTCTCGAGCGTTTTCATTAGCTCGAGAACATGTGGAGTGTCGTCGGGAAGTCTACATACCTTATGCCCACAGAATGGCCAGAGACAACAATTTTGTTGATGCACAAAAAGGTAAAATTCCTTAATTTCGCTCGAACCCTAGCATGTACCAATGAGAAATACACTTTCTCTTACGCACATTGATCATATATTTACAACACCACCATTAGTGAGGCATAGTGCACGTCAATCTGTCGGTTTCGGTTTAACTAACACAATGTGTGGAATTTTTGTAAAAATAAATGACATCAATCCCTTGCCAACCCATTTGGCCAACCTAAGAGAAGGTCAATTTTTCAAGAAATATGTTCTGAAAGGCCCATTACTAGCAGTAGAGGAGTAGGGCTCTGTTCTAGGGGCTAACCTTCTGTTAACCCCTATTATGGCACTGACTGTTAGTGCCATAATAGGAGTTTTGCATCACAATCCAACTCTCAGTGAACTTTTTAGAAATGTTAACTTTCTAGCAAATAAAATTACGGATATTATGAAGATTTATTAATCATATATTGTTTTAGTAAAATTAAAGAAAATCGTTATGTTTTTGCTATTTTTCTCTGACGTCAATTTCTCTTCAATCATCAGACTGGCTCATCAGTGACCCCCAGGGCACCATTAACACTATTTTCCGCGTTCACTCAT
Organism: Tinea semifulvella; assembly: GCA_910589645.1. Taxonomy (NCBI): domain Eukaryota; kingdom Metazoa; phylum Arthropoda; class Insecta; order Lepidoptera; family Tineidae; genus Tinea; species Tinea semifulvella. The sequence goes on from OU342584.1 coordinate 23,898,636, forward strand.
TTTTCAACATCCCTATCATACTTCCTATCCACAGTGAAAACAATACCAAAATATATAATTTCATTTACTTGTTTTAGAGTTTCATCATTAATCTTTATCGTCACAGTTGTCATCCTTCTTCTTTCAAATACCTTGGTTTTTCTCGCATTCAAACGGAGTATTTTTTCTGCACATCCCTCTTTCATTTCTGTGACTAGTGATTGCAGTTGTTGTTCGGACGATGCCATACGCATCAACAGCATCATGTACATAAAGCAGGCAGTGCACCACGAGATCATTTTTCATTTCTTTACAGCCCCTAGATCTTCACTGCTGGAGATGGACCTTCCAAAGATCTGGAGATTTCGGCCCACGCTCGCCACGCTGGCCAGACGGCTTGGCGAGGATCTAATGACAATTTATTAACGATTCCACAAGTTGGTATTAGTGGAACCGGGACCGACGTTAAAGTTTACTTTTGAAAAAATGTAGTTTTGTTGTAGGGTGTTGATTGAAGCTTTGGGATATATTGGCGGAGTGTGGAGTGGATGACAAACTGCTACAAGCTATACATACAGTCCCTGTATGTCGCCTTGCTTTGAATCCAAAATGGGCGTCAAACAGGGCTGTGTGCTTTTGGACAGATTATTCACCCTCGACAAATGCCTAAAAAGAGAGTGTCTGTGGAATAAAGATGAGTGAGCTGTGGTGGGTCGGTTGTAAGAACGTTTTTCTTAAAATCCCACAAAGGTCGGTTCAAACCCCCCCGGCATACCAATGAGAAATCAAATTTTCTTACGTACATTTGTCATAGATTTACAACACCACCGTTCCCGTGCCTCGTAGTCCCGGTTCAACAAATATCAATTTGTAGCATTGTTAATAAATTGTAAAAATATGACATCAGACCCTTTTTTCAGAAATTTCTGGAATGCTAATCGCCAACAATGTAGGTCTAGAACTGTGCGTTCTTGATAATGATTAGCATTCACCATTATATATAAAATATATTTTTAATTTTTAGCTTATCACATGGCAGGAGAGACTTTAACGGCAATGCGAGTCTTTGCAATATTAGTAGGTAATGCTATATCGGAGGAACGATTTATTGATGCTGGATATTTACATCATTTACTAGCATTGCAATGTTTAGATACTGACAATTCTAAGGACTCAAGGTATATGTTTTAACTATTTATGGATTGCTTATTGCTCTGTCTTGGTGTCCTAGCTAAGTAATTAAATATAGATAAGTAATTAAAAAATATATATAACATTCCGCTGTCAATTTATTACATATCTCAGTCACAAAGGTTAGTTGGTAGAAAATGCATTTACGGCATTAAGCTCACCTATGTACCTGCACTTGTTTTGGCTTTGTACAACATAGAATTTATTAACTATTAACTTATATAACATAAGCCTTTACAAAGACTGAGGTCAGCATACAATAATCACCTTAATCAAGTAGACATATTCGCGCTTTCTGCAGGTTCATATAAGATATGGATATCCTCAACCCTTTAGATCTGACACACAAGGGCAATTGTTTTTTTTTTTAAATATGTTTTATGCTTACTTGGTTTTTTTCTTTTTAGTATAAAGTAAAGTATTATCACGACCGTTTCCCTTTCGGGGTGGTCAGAAACCACGCTTATAAATAAGCGGATTCACATTTAGCCAACTTTACTATGACAAGTGGCAGGCTCGTCGATGTCTCCAGCGTACCGAACTCGAGAAATAACAACAAATAAATTAAATATTAATTAAATGTATTTATTTACATTAATAAATATTCCCGAACAGGAATCGAACCCGGTACCTCCGAGTCTAAATCCACGGACTTTAACCGCTAGACCACGGAGGCAGTTTCGCTTATAAATGTTGATTCCATAAAAAAATGTGGATATACCTTAATTGGTTAATATTTAGTTAGTAATCTTTACTGTAACTTTATTAATGATTATTCTTTGTAATTTATTAATCTTAATGTTTAAGTTACTCACTTAAATGGCAAACTGGCAACACTACGAGTACAGCCCAATTGTTTGTTTTAGGGAATATAAGAAAAAAATAGATCGTTACTATGAGAACGACCGTCTATCCCGAATATACCACGCGTATGATTCAGTACACAGATGTGTACACGAACCTTTTTCTTTGAGCCAACCCGACGCGTTACTTAATGCCGCACGTTATGTACTATCATTACTGAAAGACAGTACACAAGACCCGCCTGCAGGAATATCAATGTTGTATCCTTTTCAAACATACATAGAGCTGTTCTTTTTTTTTATATATTAGCATGACATTTGTGCCCACCTGATGGTAAGTGGCGCTAACTGGAATCAGACACTTATGACTGACATCACTCCCTAACACTATGCTGGCTTGACTGGGCATGACGGCAATTCACATCTGATCCTGAAATGTGTAGATACACTTTACTGATAAACCCACGAACGGTGGTTTCTTCCCCGCCCTGGCAGACTGCACGGCAAACTTAGTCATCTGTTTTTTATATCAATAAGGTCTTGTATTTTGACACTTCAGTATTAACACGATGTTCCTTAATTCCTATTATCAATCCAGCTGCCTGTATCTCTGTTTAGCAAAACAGGGAAAAGCTTTAAACGCCATAGGAGTTGCGAAGCAGATGTTGGACAAAATTTTGAGCCTACAAATACCTCAAAAATTTCAGGTATTTGTTTTTGTGATTATTGTTAATATTATTGTTATTTAAACAAGGATTTATCTTACCTTTTTCCAGATGCATCGTTTTTAAAAAAACATAATTTTGTTGCTGTAACTGTGCAACAGTACAGTTATAATTCATAGTTAATAAAAAAATATGATGCATCACATTTAATTCTATAACTATATTATATAATAACTGTACCTTTAGGGACATATTTATATCTTTCCAATTTATAAAATATGATAATGAATATATAAAATAACGGAGACTTATTGTTTTAGTATACGTCAGGGGTTTTTAAGCCCATCACGTAATCAAAATCAATAAAACTTTCACAAACTGGGGGTTACTCGCATATTTGTTAATTTTTAATTAACCTTGTAATTCTGGTTCAATTTAGGAAAGCGTAGAGCTGTTAATACTTAAGACTCGTGCCGGGGGTTTCCCTAACAGTGCGAATGGGGACCGTCAGGGAGATGAGGAGGTGTCTCCTTTGTGTTGGCGATGCCGACGACACGCGCCTGCTCTCAGTGTGCTCGTCTGTCCGTTCTGCAAACATCACATGGCACATTCACATGCAACACATGGTAAGAGATTGAGGATATAAGAACTAAACACATGTACTTAATGTATCTAATTATAAATGTTTAAGACTCGAGCCGGGGTTTAAATGTAGCGAGTTGACACAATGCTTACGACTCGAGCCGGGGGCTGAATGTATCTAGTTGGCAATGCTTAACACTCGAGCTGGGGGTTGAATATATCGAATTGACAATGCTCAAGACTCACGAGCGGTGTTGCATGTATCGAGTTGACAATACTTATGACTCAAGCCGTGGGTCGAATCTATCGAGTTGACAATGCTTAAGACTCGAGCCGGGGGCTGAATGTATCTAGTTGGCAATGCTTAAAACTCGAGCTGGGGGTTGAATATATCGAATTGACAATGCTCAAGACTCACGAGCGGTGTTGCATGTATCGAGTTGACAATACTTATGACTCAAGCCGGGGGTCGAATCTATCGAGTTGACAATGCTTAAGACTCGAGCCGGGGGCTGAATGTATCTAGTTGACAATGGTTAAGACTCGAGCTGCGGGTTTAATATATCGATTTGACAATGCTCAAGACTCAAGAACGGTGTTGCATGTATCGAGTTGACAATACTTACGACTCAAGCCGGGGGTCGAATCTATCGAGTTGACATTGCTTAAGACTCGAGCCGGGGGCTGAATGTATCTAGTTGACAATGCTTAAGACTCTAGCTGCGGGTTTAATATATCGATTTGACAATGCTCAAGACTCAAGAACGGTGTTGCATGTATCGAGTTGACAATACTTACGACTCAAGCCGGGGGTCGAATCTATCGAGTTGACAATGCTTAAGACTCGAGCCGGGGGCTGAATGTATCTAGTTGGTAATGCTTAAGACTTGTGCTGGGGGTTGAATATATCGATTTGACAATGCTCAGGACTCAAGAACGGTGTTGCATGTATCGAGTTCACAATACTTACGACTCAAGCCGGGGGTCGAATCTATCGAGTTGACAATGCTTAAGACTCGAGCCGGGGGCTGAATGTATCTAGTTGACAATGGTTAAGACTCGAGCTGCGGGTTTAATATATCGATTTGACAATGCTCAAGACTCAAGAACGGTGTTGCATGTATCGAGTTGACAATACTTACGACTCAAGCCGGGGGTCGAATCTATCGAGTTGACATTGCTTAAGACTCGAGCCGGGGGCTGAATGTATCTAGTTGACAATGCTTAAGACTCGAGCTGCGGGTTTAATATATCGATTTGACAATGCTCAAGACTCAAGAACGGTGTTGCATGTATCGAGTTGACAATACTTACGACTCAAGCCGGGGGTCGAATCTATCGAGTTGACAATGCTTAAGACTCGAGCCGGGGGCTGAATGTATCTAGTTGGTAATGCTTAAGACTCGTGCTGGGGGTTGAATATATCGATTTGACAATGCTCAGGACTCAAGAACAGTGTTGCATGTATCGAGTTCACAATATTTATGACTCAAGCCGGGGGTCGAATCTATCGAGTTGACAATGCTTAAGACTCGAGCCGGGGGCTGAATGTATCTAGTTGGCAATGCTTAAGACTCGAGCTGGGGGTTGAATATATCGAATTGACAATGTTTAAGACTCACGAGCGGTGTTGCATGTATCGAGTTGACAATACTTATGACTCAAGCCGGGGGTCGAATCTATCGAGTTGACAATGCTTAAGACTCGAGCCGGGGGCTGAATGTATCTAGTTGACAATGGTTAAGACTCGAGCTGCGGGTTTAATATATCGATTTGACAATGCTCAAGACTCAAGAACGGTGTTGCATGTATCGAGTTGACAATACTTACGACTCAAGCCGGGGGTCGAATCTATCGAGTTGACATTGCTTAAGACTCGAGCCGGGGGCTGAATGTATCTAGTTGACAATGCTTAAGACTCTAGCTGCGGGTTTAATATATCGATTTGACAATGCTCAAGACTCAAGAACGGTGTTGCATGTATCGAGTTGACAATACTTACGACTCAAGCCGGGGGTCGAATCTATCGAGTTGACAATGCTTAAGACTCGAGCCGGGGGCTGAATGTATCTAGTTGGTAATGCTTAAGACTCGTGCTGGGGGTTGAATATATCGATTTGACAATGATCAGGACTCAAGAACGGTGTTGCATGTATCGAGTTGACAATATTTATGACTCAAGCCGGGGGTCGAATCTATCGAGTTGACATTGCTTAAGACTCGAGCCGGGGGCTGAATGTATCTAGTTGACAATGCTTAAGACTCTAGCTGCGGGTTTAATATATCGATTTGACAATGCTCAAGACTCAAGAACGGTGTTGCATGTATCGAGTTGACAATACTTACGACTCAAGCCGGGGGTCGAATCTATCGAGTTGACAATGCTTAAGACTCGAGCCGGGGGCTGAATGTATCTAGTTGGTAATGCTTAAGACTTGTGCTGGGGGTTGAATATATCGATTTGACAATGCTCAGGACTCAAGAACGGTGTTGCATGTATCGAGTTCACAATACTTACGACTCAAGCCGGGGGTCGAATCTATCGAGTTGACAATGCTTAAGACTCGAGCCGGGGGCTGAATGTATCTAGTTGACAATGGTTAAGACTCGAGCTGCGGGTTTAATATATCGATTTGACAATGCTCAAGACTCAAGAACGGTGTTGCATGTATCGAGTTGACAATACTTACGACTCAAGCCGGGGGTCGAATCTATCGAGTTGACATTGCTTAAGACTCGAGCCGGGGGCTGAATGTATCTAGTTGACAATGCTTAAGACTCGAGCTGCGGGTTTAATATATCGATTTGACAATGCTCAAGACTCAAGAACGGTGTTGCATGTATCGAGTTGACAATACTTACGACTCAAGCCGGGGGTCGAATCTATCGAGTTGACAATGCTTAAGACTCGAGCCGGGGGCTGAATGTATCTAGTTGGTAATGCTTAAGACTCGTGCTGGGGGTTGAATATATCGATTTGACAATGCTCAGGACTCAAGAACAGTGTTGCATGTATCGAGTTCACAATATTTATGACTCAAGCCGGGGGTCGAATCTATCGAGTTGACAATGCTTAAGACTCGAGCCGGGGGCTGAATGTATCTAGTTGGCAATGCTTAAGACTCGAGCTGGGGGTTGAATATATCGAATTGACAATGTTTAAGACTCACGAGCGGTGTTGCATGTATCGAGTTGACAATACTTATGACTCAAGCCGGGGGTCGAATCTATCGAGTTGACAATGCTTAAGACTCGAGCCGGGGGCTGAATGTATCTAGTTGACAATGGTTAAGACTCGAGCTGCGGGTTTAATATATCGATTTGACAATGCTCAAGACTCAAGAACGGTGTTGCATGTATCGAGTTGACAATACTTACGACTCAAGCCGGGGGTCGAATCTATCGAGTTGACATTGCTTAAGACTCGAGCCGGGGGCTGAATGTATCTAGTTGACAATGCTTAAGACTCTAGCTGCGGGTTTAATATATCGATTTGACAATGCTCAAGACTCAAGAACGGTGTTGCATGTATCGAGTTGACAATACTTACGACTCAAGCCGGGGGTCGAATCTATCGAGTTGACAATGCTTAAGACTCGAGCCGGGGGCTGAATGTATCTAGTTGGTAATGCTTAAGACTCGTGCTGGGGGTTGAATATATCGATTTGACAATGATCAGGACTCAAGAACGGTGTTGCATGTATCGAGTTCACAATATTTATGACTCAAGCCGGGGGTCGAATCTATCGAGTTGACAATGCTTAAGACTCGAGCCGGGGGCTAAATGTATCTAGTTGGTAATGCTTAAGACTCGTGCTGGGGGTTGAAGATATCGATTTGACAATGCTTAGGACTCAAGAACGGTGTTGCATGTATCGAGTTCACAATATTTATGACTCAAGCCGGGGGTCGAATCTATCGAGTTGACAATGCTTAAGACTCGAGCCGGGGGCTGAATGTATCTAATTGACAATGCTTATGAGCCGGGGGTTAAAAATATCGACTTGGTAATGCTCAAAACTCGAGCCCGGTGTTGCATATATCGAGTTAAAAATACTTACGACATCGAGATGACAATATTTAAGACCCGAGCCGGGGGTTAAAGTATCGATTTGGCAATGCTCAAAACTCGAGCCCGGTGTTGCATGTATCGAGTTGACAATACTTACGACTCAAGCCGGAGGACGATTCTATCAAGTTGACAACTTTTAAGACTCGAGCCCCGTAAGCGTCGAGCCGTGGGGTTTAATGTATCGAGTTAACAATGCTCAAGGCTTGAGCCGGGGGTTAAATGTATCGAGTGGACAATAATTAAGATTCGACCTGGGGGTTGAATGTATTGAGTTGACAATGCTCACGACTCGAGTCGTAGGTTGAATGTTTTGAATTGACAAACCTACTATTACCAGTAAACATTGCATCTTAAATTAAGTTAGACAATGATATTTAACAATAACCAACGTATACTGTTCCATTAAATAACGAATATTATGGTATTCCTTATATTTAAGTAAAACATTCCTAAACCGTAAGGTTTATAAAATAAAGGTAAACTAATAAATTGTTATGTTGCAGAAGTCCTGCCGTTAGTTCAATTTGTTCCTGCTGAAGGTATATCGGAAGCCGAAGCATTAGAATTAATAGAGAGAACTGTGTTACCAGAATCTGAGACCGAAACCAATCCACAAAATGGTGCAGAAGTGTTGACTTTTGATAATAACATTGACAATATAGATCCGTTCTTAGAAAAACTTGATGAGGTTAGTTCCATAAATTTTCCTATACGCCACGTGATTGGTGGTTTGTTAGGCATTAAGGACTTTTCACATGCATATTGCCGTCTAAACGGCTCTAAGCCGTGCAGTGCTAGTTTTTTCACATGTACAGAGTTTACGCACGGTCGTCTCTTTTTGTTTTCTCTCATTCGTGTTTTGATAATCCGCGATGATCTTATAGCTAAAGCAATTCATTTTTTATTCATTAAGCACTTTACTGGGTTTATCAGAACGAATGGTGGATACTTCCACGCCCCAGCGGACTGGGCTAATGACCACCATTAGTCCGCCTACCACTTATTTGCTTCGTTGAAAGTATGTGCCATTTGCAATGATGACAAATGCCTTTTTTTTTTTACCAAAAAACGGTTTAAACTATTTTACTAATGAATAATTAAACTTTTAGGATGACGAATCGGGTCTAGTTATATGCAGTCGTCGGACATTACTTAACCTCAATCCTGCATCAGTTCTTATTGTAAACGGCCCAATACCACTAGAGAAGCAATTCTACAGAAATATGCTGCCCGAATTACCTGTCACTGCTTGCACATATTGCTTTAAGGTATGATCATGTTTTATTAACAAATTCTCTGCTGAAAACCTCAAGCTGCGCAAATACGCTTTCCTCGGTACAGGTTGTGCTGTTTGCGGTCGAGATGATAGGACCATAGGGACCCTCAGCCAAGCGTCTCAGGAGTTGTTCAAACGACTGAAGGACAAATCTGGAGACAGGAAGGCCGGCAATTATTCTGTCATAGTAAATATTAGCCTCGCTATACAGAGAAGAAATCTTGCCAGTCTTCTTGGGGCTATCTCCGATAGGACGTATCTTGAGGATATTTTTATTTATACATTATTTATTTAATTTATAGTTATTTAATTTAATTTTAGTATTTTAGCGCGCGCTTGGTTGGGGACCTATTTCGTTGAACGTACGTCCATACGTTAGAACAGCGCTCAAGGGGAAACAGCGCGGCGGGGAAGGGGAAGAGGGGCGTATAGGCGCGCGCGGATAGCCACTGCCTCCCTCGCTCTCTCCCGTTCCTTCTTTCTCTTTCTTCCTCTCGAAACAGCGCGGTGAGGAAGGGGAAGAGGGGCTGATAGGCGCGCGCCGCGCGTATAGCCGATGCCTCTCTCGCTCCTTCTTTCGCTTTTTTTCTTCCTCTCGAAACAGCGCCGCGGGGAAGGAGAAGAGAGGCGGATAGGCGCGCGCCGCGCATATAGCCGATGCCTCTCTCGCTCTCTCCCGCTCCTTTCTCTTTCTTTCTTTACGCGTCTGCAACTATGCGTCCGCACGCAGCCACGCGCATTCATTTCAATCTCCATATTCCTACCAACTACGAAATCAATAACGTGCAAGTTTAGTTCTCACTTTTGCGGTACGTCCCGCGACGCCCCGTTTTTTATATGTATTTAGTTTTTTTTTTATAAATAAATGGTTGGTGTCCGAGAAGCTAGGTCTAGAATCTCAGGACTGTAGCTGGCATAGGACTATCAGGATACTGAATAATTTTTAAGAACCATCCGTTGAATTAAAGAATACAACAAATTGGTTTAGTTATAATTTTATGCTTTTACACTTAGATTTTGATTTTACATTTTGTAAACTATTTTGATAATCGACTGCATGGTCCCATAGTTGGTCAGGCATGAAAGTGCCTTGTGTGGGTCCACTTCTAATTACATTTGAATTATTTTTGTATACTTACTGTTCGATAAATATTTGTTTAGATTGTATATTGTAGGTACAGTGTAAACTCTATATAACGACACTGAAGGGACTGTGCATTTTATGGCGTCAAAGCGAGAAGAAGAATCAGAATTGGAAGACAAGCTAAACCAACCAAACCAATTGATTTCGACGCTTTGTTAAATCGAGTGACGTTACATTGAGTTTTCACTGTATATTGGTAAATAAACATATTGCTATTTGTTCCAGTTATTTTATATGGAAGATTACGAAATCCAGTTAGTGACCAAAGGTCAGTGCCCTTTCTGTCGATATTCCAATACTGATGGAGACGAAAAAGAGAACCATCTAGAAGATTCCACAATAAATGACTCCTCGCATCCAAGTAGCCCAGTTAATGGCTTACGTTAAACAAATCGACCTCACCCTCGACTAAAAATACTATAAAATTAAATAACACAATTAGGTCAAAATAACACTACCAAATCAAAAACACTATTAACTGTGAAATTAAACTGTAATGAAACACTATTCAGGGTAAATTGGGAAAATAGCGTTAAATGCTAGTCTCGTGGCCGATTTTTATAATATTGTGCTAGACGGGAATAGAACGGATTTGAGTTTGAAAAAAAATCTTGTCGTATTGCACCAGCTGATAGCGTCGCTTATAGGGATCAAATAGTGGAAAGTAACTTTCGGGACACAATAATATGTATTAATTTAAATAAATTTAATTAATAAAATTATCATCACGACCTGTCCCTTTCGTGTTATTAGCCAACTTTACTATAGGCCAATCATGACAAGTGGCAAGCTCGTCGTCATCGCTGAATAAAAAGACGGTGGTCAGAAACCACGCTTTTTTTTCGTCTTTTTATTAAGCGGATTCGGATTATTTAGCCAACATTACTATTGGCCCATCATGAAAAGTGTCAGCCTGTCAATGCCTCTTGCGTACCAAGCTTGAGAAGTATCATTAATAAATTATTGTGCCCCGACTAGGAATCGAATCCGGTACCCCCGAGTCTAAATCCACGGTCTTAACCGCTAGACCACGGAGGCAGTCAGAACATGTTTCTAGAAAATTTGGCCTATCTTGCTGCAAGGGTTTGTAGTTAAATTATTGGATTCCACAAGTTATTATTAGTGGAAACAATTTTTTCGGCGACGGTGTTTGACGGATAAGAAAAGTCGTAGTTGAATAATAATCTAAATAATTTATATTTCACGAAGAAAACTGTAGTACAAGTTAGATTATTTCTATAGATTGTAGATGTGACATACGAGGGGCGTTCAAAATATTCTCGGTATTGATACGTTACAACCTCTTTTATATATATATTTGTTACTGGCCGCTAAGATTCATCCATTGACATTAAAAAAAAGTAAAATTGGAACCGAGATGTTCTTTTGTTTTTCTGCAATTGCCGAACAAACATGAACACCATGAGCGAATTAACAATTTTAACGAAATTAGAGCACCGATCCGTCATAAAATTCTTGACAAAACAGGGTAAAAATCAAAAAACCATAAAAGAGGAAATGGATTGTGTTTACCGTGAGTCTGCTCCTTCTTTATCTACTATGCAAAAATGGTCAAGCGAATTTAAGCGTGGAAGGGAGAGTATTGAAGATGACCCTAGACCTGGCCGGCCTGTAGTGGCTACCTCACAAGAAAATATTGATAAAGTGGAAAAACTTATATTGGAAGACGGCCGAGTGAAGGTAAAATCTATAGCTCAAGTAACCAATCTCTCTATTGGTACCGTACATGACATTATACATGACCATCTTAATATGTCAAAAGTAAGTGCAAGATGGGTTCCGCGAATGCTGACGCTTCTTCAAAAGGATATGCGTGTGGCTTGCTGTTCAGATTTTATCGACCTGTGTGGTGAAAATCCCGATGAGGTGCTGCAAAAAATAGTTACTGGAGATGAAACCTGGGTTCATCATTATGACCCAGAGAGCAAACAGGAGTCCATGCAGTGGCACATTAAGGGTTCAGCTCATCCCAAGAAGTTCAAGGTAATCCCGTCAGCTGGCAAGGTCATGGCCACAATATTTTGGGATTGTGAAGGAGTTTTGCTTATCGATTATAAAGAAAAAGGTGTAAATATCACAGGGCAGTACTACGCTAACGTTATACGTCAATTAAGAGATGCGATCAAAGAAAAGAGGCGAGGAAAGTTAACCAAAGGTGTTCTGCTTCTGCATGACAACGCCCCTGTCCATACTGCTCATATTGCCAAGGCAGCTATTGTTGAATGTGGGTTTGAAACTGTTACTCATCCACCCTATAGTCCGGACTTAGCCCCAAGCGACTTCTTTTTGTTTCCCAATCTTAAAAAGGATCTGCGTGGAAATAAATTTTCTGACGATGAAGCGTTGAAGACGGCCGTGGAGGAGCATTTTTACACCAAAGATAAAAAATATTTTTATGAGGGATTAAAAAAAATAATTGATCGATCTTATAAGTGTATGAACATAGGGGGGGAGTATATTGAAAAATAAAAATATCAAACTTTTCGTACTTGTTTGTTTTTATCCACATACCGAGAATATTTTGAACGCCCCTCGTAATTAAGAATTTAATAGGAGCAATTATATTTAAGAAATAAATTTTATTTATAAATTGATTTTTGATTTTTTATTTAAACTATATCCCGATTAAATTTTATTTAAAATAAAATTAGATTAGTTTAGGTAGGTGGTTGATCCCTTAAATCGGCATCCGGTACCAAGGCCCTCACTCCGGCTTATGCTTTATAAAGCGCAGATAAGGTCATGCGTGGAATACTGTTCTCACCTCTGGGATGGATCCGCTAAGTACCTTACAGATGCTCTCAATGTCCTACAGAGGCGGGCTATTCGAATAGTGGACGATACTACAGTGTCCAAAGCTCTCGAATCGCTGCAGCTTCGCCGAGATGTGGCCTCCCTGAGCGTGTTCTACAAGCTATACTACGGTGAATGTTCTGAAGAGCTCCACAACCTTATCCCTTCTTCTCTATTCCGCAACCGAACCACTCGCACAGGCCAAAATATGCATCCACATACCGTAGCCACTATCCCTACGCGTACATACAATATTGGAGACTTACATCTGTCGCACGCTGAAGATGTGGAATGCTCTCCCAACCAGTGTATTTCCCCACTCCTATAACCTGGAGTCCTTCAAACGAAGTGTGAAAAAGCATCTTTATAGGCCGGCATAGTGGTAGGGACTGATGTCGGTCGTCTGAGGCTGGCGTCAGTTGCTCCCATTCTTGGACCTCGCGTACCGCTTACCATCAGGTGGCCGCTAGATGTGAGATGGAGCTAATAAAGATAAAATTATAGATGAGTGGGTTAATTTAAATGTACATATATTAATTAAGTAAAATAAATCCAACACAATCAAAACTCACGAATTCTCACCAACGCCGTGTTCGACTTGGCTATGTAAACCATTTTTTCTACTGGTTTTTATTTTCAGGCGTTCGAATAGCGTTTTTTCATTTTAAAGCAAAATTCAGTCAAAAAAAAGCGCGCTTTCCTTTGCTTTGCTTACTACGCGAATAATAATCATCACGTAATTAATGGACGTCCCCATATACCTACCTATTTACTTCTGCTGCTACCTCTCTTGGTAAAACAATAAACTACGTAATGGTCTGAAACTAACAAATCGTTAAAATAAAGCTATTATGTGAACATAGATGGCGCAAGCGTGTTTTTATACTAATTCTGAGGATGCCGGGAAACACGGGGGAAGTTTGTTAAAAACGACGACAATCCAGAATTTGATCAAACACGTAGATTGTTTCACAAACAAGGACGCAGAGTGTCAAATTGTTTGACAAACACGTAAAGTTTGTCAAACATGTTGATCGTTTACAGGGGGCTATATAATAATAACAAATCGTTTATTATTAGGCAACAGATGGCCCATAGATAATTACCCTAAAACTAAAATAACATATAAAAATAACATTAGACAAGAAAAATTATATTAATTAATCTAAAGCTTCCGTATCTTCATCTTCTTGTAGTCATAGAAGTACCCATCTGGTACTGTGACCACCTTCCGAGGAGTTCGAGAAGCTTCAGTGGACGGTGCCGGCGTCCCTGCTGGGGGTGGTGTAGGGGGAGTGCGCGGGCCCAGGAACATCAAATCCATGAATGTATTTGCGGTACACAACACCGAGTGGCCATAATTCCTTCAGGAATATTTTGAGGAGCTCTGACCGCACACGAATCCTAAAGGCCTTGAATCCGGTGTCATCCTAATGGAAAGGTAACTCGTCGATCTCCCATCGGTCCGGTATGTGTCCGAGAACATCTTGGGATGACATGTCCTTGCGCAACCGCGATACATAGACATAGGATGTCGGTATCGCAGCTTTTAGAGCGCACTGATCGGGAGGTGCGATTCCCCGGTTATTATGTTTGGGCCTCCTTTTTTTCATCTCCACAGTCACAAACCCTTCTGAATCAGTTTTATTTCCTATTATTTAGTTGTGACGCGATGTTTAAAGTCTCGAAATCCAATCTGCGCATAACTGTTTCTAGCGTCCCTGGGTCAGTCAGCACTCCGAGACGCTGCAGGTCGTGCTGACGGGGTTAAGGTGAACACCGGGGCCGTAGGTCGTAGCGGCACCGGCGTGTCGGACGATGACATCGTCTGGAGCGGTGCGCCGTTCTTGTCACTCGTCTTAGTATCAGCATTTTGCACTGTGCAACACCGCGAATTGACTCTTAACTCGGTCAGCGAATTCTGCAGGCTTGCAATAATGCGACCTACATCATCCGGCGACCCACTCGTCGAGGCTACACGTGTTACGACGTCAGCGCCCGAGTTCTTGAGCTCTTCTAATTGTCACTTTATTGTCACGGATTTTTTCCAGGATCCCGGAGACGTTGTTATTCTTTACATGTCTTGTTTTACATCCCACACGTACGCGACGCAGGCAGACCTCTCCGGTGGACCGTAGTGTGTATGCTCGCCATAAGTGATATTTTGTAAAGCTAACCTTCGCGATGACTTTTTTACACCTTATCACCATATCCTATCACCAAAGTCATCGAGCGATGGACTACAAAAGCTAATCTTAATTTAAACATGATCTTACTCTAATTTAGATCTAAATATTTGTAAGGAATGAGAATAATAATGATATGAAAAAAAAAGACGAGCACGATTTTCTGTTATTAAATTTTACTTATTGGCGCTATTGAAACCAGATAGCTCTTTGATTGAGCTTGATTCAGAGATACGAGCGTTTGAAATATTTAAGGGATAAGACGGCTTAGCGCGAACATTTTTTCTAAAGCACGTCTTATGACTTTATTTCCTTCTGTTGCTAAGAAGGAAAAGGAATGTTGCATGATTAAATAACTAATAAAGCATCTTTATTTAGCGATGTATTTTACTTAAATCAGGGAACATAATACAAGACATAAAGTATCCTAGCCTTAGAAAATTGATAATAGTAAATCCTAGCAATCAAAATATGACTATTTGACCGCCTCCGTGGTCTAGTGGTAACAAACGTTGCCGTGAACTCGGGAGGTCGTGGGTTCGATTCCCACCGGGGCAAGTTGTACATTGTATAATTTGTCTCGGTCTGGGTGTTTATATGTATAATATGTATATAAAAAAAAAGTATAATATGTAGTTTATCAACCATCTAGTTTCCGTAACACAAGCCTTGTAGCTTACCACGGAAACTAGATGGCGCTGTGTGACCAGTCTGGAAATATATATTATTATTTATTTATTAGTCTTTCTAGACAAGCCGTTATACTCGTATAGGTAAAGAGAGGAACTGACATGAAAAAAAAACTACACTACTAATAGAGGAAAGTCGGGTAGACCCGGACGGCGGGTAAACGCGTACATTTCAACTTCTAAGAATCTAAATGTGTTGAGCAGAAAAAGCGTTATTGTAAATGTGAGACTTCTAGAGTAGGTAGTTCACAAAACGTCCAGGCTGTCATTTATTACTATGTCCGAAGCTAGCCGTTTCTTGAAACACCAAAGAAGTAAGACTAAATTATTCTCAATATATCGGACCCGTAATAATATAATGGCTAAAGTAAAAAAAATATATATAGTGATTTTAAATGCTAAGAGCACAAGATGGAAACATCTACGAGTTAGCGCTCGGAGAGAGAGAAAAAGGACAACTCGGTAACTGTATTTGTGTCTCTCTCACACTCTCCCCGCGCTTCTCCCGTTAAACGCAATTTCCCCAAAAAAATACTTTGTCGTATTATGCCCTTGTATTACTAACGGTGCGATATATTTGTTAAAAGATGTGATATGATTAATAATTAAATAAGTTGCTAATTTTTATTTTAAGTATAATAAATAAATACAATCAAAATCATTTATTTTAGACATAAAAAAATCCAAAACTTTAGTAACAATACAAAATAATAATAATACATTTTAGACCCATGTCTAAGTAGGTATAGTATTGTGTATATGTATATTATATTGTATTGTTAATATTTTATTTATGTAGGTTATATGTACCTATGTATTAGTATGTAATTATTAATAAGTATGGATATGTTATTTGCCTTAAAACTCTTCAAGTTTATTTAGTATTGCATCAACCTTATGTACTTACTGGTGTTCCGAAGGTTTGACCGTCATAGAATGGCTACCTTTGTACTTTGCGCAATTAAGTTTAAATAAATCAAATAATAAAAAATATAATGTCTGGCGTATGTCACTTCAGGTAAGTTGTTAGTATAATTGTGATGTGGGCTTTAATCCACTGTTGCACATAGCAGGATGAACCCTATCAGCAAAAACATTCAGGAGGCTGCTGGTACTGGAGCGCTACCTGCAGAGCATCGCTGCATACCTCTTCCGTAGGATGGCATGGAAGCCATACACATAAAATAAATACCTATATAAATTTTGTTTATTGGTGTTTTATTTGCAATTCATTCAGTACGATCTTCCCTAAAATTTTTTTCTAAATAATATTTTAGTTAAAACATGTTTAAAGTTATTTAGACGCTTTGTAGGCACAGAAAGTAGCCAAATTATGGCTATAATTATAGTTATAAAAAGTATATTACATAAAAACGAAACGAAAGAAAACTTAATGTCATTACAACAGCGTAAATGAGCGCAAATGAATTAAGGTCGGTGCTAACTAAAATAACGTAAGCAAAATAATGAAGAAAAGTTATTGCATTCCTCCGAGTGTATTTTAAACGCTAATTATTCAACGTGTAGAGTAAAGACCACGTACGGGGTTCGTATGAGCGGCAAAAGATAGTGTGCATTATATTGGCGGGATTTGACGGAGGTCTTTATCCAGCAGTGCTGAGAAATAGCTGATGATTTTCACCAAACTGACCCGCATCACACCAAATACACATCATCATCATCATCATCAGCCTGTGTCTCTCCACTGCTAGATATAGGCCTCCCCCAAGGCTCGTTACTGCACGCGGTCTTTTGCAACCCTCATTCAACCCCCACCAGCGACCCTCCTTAGGTCATCCGTCCATCTGGCGGGGCGTCGTCCCACTATGCGTCGTCCCGTACGTGGTCTCCACTCCAGAACCCATTTGCCCCATCGGTCGCCGGTTATGCGGCAGATGTGTCATTGCCACTTCAGCTTGCTAATTTTGAATGCTATGTCAGTAACTTTGGTTCTCCGACGAATTTCAACATTTCGAATTCTATCCATCAGAGAAATACCAAGCATAGCTTTCTTCATAGCTCGCTGAGCGACCTTGAATTTGTGAACCAGACCCACTGTCACCAAATGCACACGTCCTAATACTCGCCACAATTGGTTCGCACACCAATGCCTGACTTAAGTAGTCCATCAACTTTGTAGGAAATAAAACAACGGACATTTTTGTCTTATTTTTACTTAAATATACCTGATATTAGACAGATAAAATCAGCAAAAACATTTATAACGACTTTCATATATTTTACTAAAACAAATCTACAATTAATATAAATTGTCACTAAAATATTCGTAATTTTATTTCCTAAAAAATTTACGTCTCCGTGGTCTAGCTGTTAAGTCTGTGGAAGAGATTCCGGAATCGATTCCTATCCCAATAATTTATTCAATTTATTTGTGTTATTTCGCGGCTAGAGACATCGACTTGTCAATTATTGTCATAGCAAAGTTGGCTAAATGTAAATAGGCTTCAGTAAAAAAAAGAAGCGTTATTTCTGATCACCCTGAAAGGAATACGGTCGTGATGATACTTTACTTTAAAAAATAATAATAGACTACAATTTCCTAAAAGTACCTACACTCAGACTTGAAAAAACTTTTTAAATATTGGTTTGCGCAGCCGAGAGCGATACAATAGTTAAACCCTTAAGCCGAATCGAAAAAAATAATCCTAAAGAAAATAAACTTGTTGGTGCATTTTTTAATCAAACTTAGTTTTCCAGCACGGACTGTAGGTATATTCTTCAGACATGCCTGGCGCAAGTGGTGCAATCTAATTAAAAACACGAGAGTTGTAAAAAAATATACTTACTTTCCACCTCTATTTTTCCTTCACACTTCTTCATAAAAGATTTTCCTTTTTTCTTTAACGTAAGTCATAGACATATACTAAATATTAGGACTGGCTATTTATTTCGTCTACCTACTCGTCGCCCACTTTGACCGAAAAAGATGCAATGAAAGATACTCGTACTATTGCACAGAAGGCAAACTTATAGTAAATGTAAATATAATAAAATTTATTTATTTTATTTAAAAACTTTATTGTAAATCTATACAAAAGGCGAACGTAATGCCGCAAGACATTCTCTTCCCGTTAACCTTTGGGACATTTAAATATGAGTACGGTGCAAATAGAGAAATAAAATATTAAAATGAAACATAAATAATATTAAAAATTAACATACTTAGACCACTATAATATATATATACATATATATAATATATACACATACATACTAATACTACATAAATATAATACAATAAAATTATATAATAATACATAAATACCTTAATGTTAATAATAACTACCTACAATGGATTAAAGTCAGTTAAAAGTTAAGCTAGTGACTTATAAAAATGACTGTACACTCTTTTCTTGAATATTGGTCTGCTGGGTGCTTGTCTAACTTCAACAGGAAGATTGTTCCACAGGGATGAAGATGACACAACAAAAGATTTGGAAATAAAGAAATAGTTAATTATTAAAATGAACGCATGCAAAACGTTATCTGTATGCTATGTTCGACTTGAAAGCATGCAAAGCTTGCTTTTTTTTAACCAAATTTGTATGAAAGCGAAATAAAGCGCTTAAAGCAACAAGTCGAACATAGGGGTAGTGGAACCCTTTAAACGTGAATACCAATTTTAATACCTGACAGTTTCCGTTATTTAAGGGATTTCATTATATAGCGTTTGCGATTAAATAACAGAATAGGATTAAAGCAGGTTGTTTATATAATACGTCTATGACGCCGGCACTTTTTCTGAAATTAACATCCTGTGTGAGGTAGTTAGGAGTGTCTGGATTGTATCCCGACGGCTGCTGGTGGATCATTTGGGCAAGGTGACAATTTTCTGAGAACATATTGTCTTATACGAGTATACAAACGTATTACGTGTTAATTAAACAAGTTACAAGCAAGCATTCGTAATAAGTATGACTGCTTGATGACTACCTGCCTAATTGTAAAACGTTTTTTTTTTTTTTTTTAAAGACGGTGAATCGATAAATCATCAATGATACGCCCCCTGCCTGAAGGGCCAACGCGAGTGGGGGTCGCATGCCCGACTCACCGTGAGGCCTCCTAAACCGTCTCTCTTTCACTGTTTGCCCTCCGTGCCTTAACAGCTAAGTCTGAGTCGTGGCTACGGAGCGAAGGCACTCGTTCGCCGCGTAGACGGTGAATCAATAAATCATTGTAAAACGTCGGTTAAGTCATAATTTTTAAGTTTTACATTAAAATAGGAATAAATACGATTGAATTGAATTTTAAATTATTTGATCATATTCTTTTAGGCAACCTATCAGCATTACTTTTGTTAGCATTGTTTCTTTCATTAAATACATATTTTCGTTTTTATACGAACTTAGATTATATAAACTTGTACCAGTGGCGGATTTACCCTAAGACCCGCTAGGCCCGGGCCTAGGGCGGCCCGATTTAGTTTGCAATAAAGTAAATTCATTATGTAGTAGAGACTGCAAATCCTCCTGTGACTTTTACTAATATTTAACTACTTATAAGTTTTGATATAATTTATTTTTTTGTTCGTACGCAACATCGATCCAGAAGGAAAAGTTTTAAAACGACTTGCTAAGTCTTGTTAAGTACCGTCTTTGAAATTCATCCTAAGAATGCTTAATAATGTTACTTTGTAGATTTTGCTACTTAAATTTCATACTGAAGGCACCTAAGAATACCTTGTATTAAGTTTCCTTACGGAAACAATATATATATTAAATGTAAAGAATCCTACTGGGGAAAACGGGATATTATTCCCGTCCCCAACCGTTGAATTCCATTGAGGTTCACGACGATTTCTTATTTTTTTGCAAAATTAAAATATCTATAGTTTATAACATTTTGATTGATGGCGCTGTGTAAATGTTCATTGAATTGAACTATCTACTAGGCTTAACAACGATTGTTGGGGTCTCATCATTCATCATCATCATTACAGCCCCTAGAACAGCGTCCTAGACCTCCACTGCTGGAGATGGGCCTTCCAGAACATATATCTGGAGAATTTGGCCTTCACTCGCCACGCTGGCCAGACGGCTTGGCGAGGATTTGATGTCGATTTTTTGACAATTTATTAACGATTCCACAAGTTGGTATTAGTGGAACCGGGACCGACGGCTGAACGTGCTCTCCGAGGCACGGGAACGGTGGTGTTGTAAATCTATGACAAATGTACTTAGGAAAAGTGTATTTCTCATTGGTACATGCCGGGGGGGTTTGAACCGACCTTTGTAGGATTTAAGGAACGCGTTCTTTCAACCGAGCCACCACCGCGCCTCATTGGGGGCGAAATAAAACTATCTAACTAAACGTATCTACGATGTTTAGTTACAAAGAATTTTACAAACCTTTTGTGTAATCCATAAGACGAATAACGAAATAAAATTGTTTAATATTTTTTTATGAACACGCTACGTACTTGAAGAAGATAGTTATTAAAAGTAAAAGTAAAGTATCATCACGACCGTTTCCCTTTCGGGGTGGTCAGAAACCACGCTTATATAGAAGCGGATTCACATTTAGCCAACTTTACTATAGGCCAATCATGACAAGTGGCAAGCTCGTCGATGTCTCCAGCGTACCAAACTCGAGAAATATCACAAATAAATTAAATATTAATATCGATAATATATATAAATTAGGATCGATGTTGATTTAGTTTAGCCAATTTATCTAGTGTAAATAGCTATAACTTATACTACTCTACCGACAAAAAGTCAAAGTCAAAATATCTTTCTTCACGTAAACCTATTACAGGCATTTGTGACACGTCATTATTTCATTTATTGTGAATGATTCTACTCCTGTTAGTAGAACACTAAGCAGCGAAGTGGTCCAAAGAGTAAATCGTAAGCAGAAGCCTAGGAGCTTAGTAAAATAAAACCCAGTTACCACTGTGTCTCATTACTAACCGCTAAGTTTTTATTTATGAAGGAATTAAAATTATATTAGTCTCGTAGTTAGATATTTTAACACAAAAGAAAATAGCGGCAGAATAAATTCAAATTTCCTTTTAAATGCCAAAGTAAGGCACAAAGAAAGGCAAAGATAATACCTTAAAAAGTTAAAACAATTTGTTCCGTAACAATGACATAACAACGCGATCATTTCCCACCACAATAAAAAAACATTTTGTTTTGAACATAGACGTCTATACAAACTTTTACAGACAAGCCATTTAAATTTATTTCTATTAATTTATTAAAAAAATGATTTGGATCTAGCTTTTCTAAATGATACGTTTTATCACTTTTATGCTATGATACATAAATAATTGCAGCATAGACGTTTTAAAAAAGTTTTACATTAGTCACTGATGGGAAGCGGTACGCAATGTCCAAGAGTAGGAGCAACTAACGCCAGCCACTACGACTTACATCAGTCCCTAGCCAGCCTATCAAGGACGCTTTTTTACACTTCGCTTGAAGGACTCCAGGTTATAGAAATGGGATTGCATTGCCTTTCTCAGTTCAGTAAAATGGAACCGGGAAATTAAATTTGTTACGCGATCCATACTCATACCTAGTCTTACTTCTTTTAGTCATAATTCAAAATATTTAAAAGAAGATATTGTGTTTATTTATTGTTTGTTAAAAAGGTTTTGAAAACTGTTAAGGATAATTTTAATTCAGGTAAGGTTAATATTTTATAACCATTATACTTACCCAATACCTAAACAAGACTATAAATTGTTTTTTACTGATTTATAATTACTACTGAGTTTTTGCCTACCTTGCGCCCACCTGATGGTGAAGGTGGTGTGCGAGGTACATGAATGTTAGCAACTGAAATCAGACACTCATGACTAGCATCAGTCCCTGACACTATGCCGGCTTGACTGGGCATAACGGCAATTCGAAGCTGAACCTGAAACGTGTGGATACACTTTACTGGGGTTATCGGCACGAACGGGTGATACTTCCCCTGCCCCGACAGACTGGACAATTTACCACCATCAGTCCGTCTACCACCTATTAAATAACTATAACTAAACCAGGTATGAGAACAGAAAATATTAGAAAAATGTATATGAGAAGAGTGATTAAGTTCTGTTTGATCCTAATGTTATTTATTGGAATTACTTTAAAGTTACAATATTAAAACTACTTAAATATTTATTAGTATTTTATATATGTTATATAACAAAAACTAACAAGAACTAAAAATACCGAAAGAACTCGAAAATACCGGTTACTTTACGAAAAATAAATCGAAATTCTCTGTTCTCAAAAACAAAAGCCGTTCGAGAAACCCTAATCTGTAAGTGGTTAATATACAGGAATTCATGTTAAAAACCTGGGTATGTTATTCTAAGTGTAGCGTTCCGTCTACGAAAATCATATTGTATTGTATGTACTTGTTCTTAAGTCGTATATTTGTCTAGTGTTTCAAATGACTTGGTGGTCAATAAGTGCTCTCGGTTCATTATTGCGTTCTGCCTTTGCTAATAATCCAAGACCTAATATGTATTGTATTTGCACTTACTGGGAGAAGACGGATCAAGTTGAATCACGTAGAACCCCTAAGTAAAGTAGAGTGACTTTGTAAAGCTCTTTTCTCATAGACATGAACTTTAGGAAACAGGAACTAGATTTTATTTGTATGGCCTTACATTATTATGTGTATTATATATTAAAAATATGTGTATCATATTATAATAATATGTATTAAATTAGGCGCGGTGGTGGCTCGGTTGTAAGAACGTGTACCTTAAATCCTACAAAGGTTCAAACCCACCCGGCATGTACCAATGAGGTATAGACTTTTCTTAGGTACATTTGTCATAGATTTACAACACCACCGTTCCGTTAATCCGTCGGTCCCGGTTCCACTAATGCCAACTTGTGGAATCGTTAATAAATTGTCATAAAAATTGACATCATATCCTCGCCAAGCCGTCTGGCCAGCGTGGCGAGTGTAGGCCAAATTATCCAGTTCTGGAAGGCCCATCTCCAGCAGTGGAGGTCTAGGACGCTGTGTTCTAGAGGCTGTAATGAATGAATAGATATTTACCCATAATTCATTTTTCATTTCATTATAACATAACAGAGCGTCCTAGACCTCCACTGTTGGCGTCCAGAACATATATCTGGCCAGACGGATTGGAAAGGATCTAATGTCAATTTATATAACGATTCCACAAGTTGATATTAGTGGAACTGGGACCGACGGCTTAACGTGCTCTCCGAGGCACGGGAACGGTGGTGTTATAAATCTATGACAAATGTACGTAAGAAAAAATGATTTCTCATTGGTACATGCCGGAGGGGTTTGTACCGACCTTTGTAGGATTTAAGGGAAAGCTTTCTTACAACCGCGCCACCACAGTACTGATAATAATTAATCACAATTCACCACCATTATAATCCTAGACCTCCACTGCCAGACCTTACACTATCTATTTGTGAAGAATTAGGTCTACACTCTTTATTTTAGTGTTAAATTATTATTGATTTTACAAGTTGGTATTAGCGGCCCATGTAATCCGAGCTACTTTTTTGATATTGGAGGAAAGCGTTCTCACAACTGAGCCAACAACTACATATATTTAATTTTTCTAAAAGTTTATTTTAATATTTTTATTATTTGTTAAAACTTAATGCATAAGTTATGGGTAAAAGAGGGCCTGGCTGACTCACATAACGACAAAATAAATAAAAAACTATCTGAAGATTCAATCAAAAGTTGACGTATCTAAAGAGCATGTATGAAAAGGTTGATGAATGTCGACGAAGCCAAAGAATAATATTTAAATGTCTCTCCCTACACCGCAAGGGAACTGGCGCGAAGATACGTATATGTAAGTGTTAACGTCAGGATTTCAGGGCGAAATTAGCGTTAAGAAATAAGGTTTAAAATTGTAATTCATAGAAGTACCAATGGCTCATTTTTTTATTATTGTGATTTGAAAATATGTTAGGGGATTATAAAGAGTTATAAAAACTTTTTTTATTCGTATATTACAATTCTGATAGAGTAGGATAGTTATTGTAAAAATAAAAAAAATAACAGATTTATAACGGACGAGTATATTGGATTTATTTCCGATCGAGCGAAGAATATTAATTACTTTTTCGGAATGAAATTGGTATATATTTTTAACACTGTATAAAATTATACTAAAATTTATACACTATACAATTTTAAAAAAGGTAAAACAAGGAATTACTGCCGTTAATACTTCGGATGTGACTAATTTAACTCTGGCCCTAAATCATTAGTTTTAGAGAATAAATGTATGGCCGATCCTTATATGTACATGTCTTTATTATTAGATATTGTTATAAGGAATTGCACACGTTCTCACGAGGTTGATCACGAACTTCTCATTGGCAGCTTTAACATTATTACTACTACTATTTTACAAAACAAATACGAGAAATATATTATTTCGGGAACAGTTTCTTGGCAAGGAAGTTTCGTTGCTACGAGTGTTGCTGTTTAAAATCGATATGTAAAATATGATCATAGCTAGTTAGGAACTAATCTTTTCTAAGCCTTAAATAGCCCCAAATATATAAAAAAAAATGCGCAATATTGCGCGGTGGTGGCACGGTTGTAAGAACGCGTATCTTAAATCCTACAAAGGTCGGTTCAAACCCACCCGGCATGTACCAATGAGAAATACACTTTTCTTACGTACATTTGTCATAGATTTACAACACCACCGTTCCCGAGCCTCGGAGAGCACGTTAAGCCGTCGGTCCCGGTTTCACTAATGCCAAATTGTGAAATCGTTAATAAATTGTCATAAAAAAATGACATCATATTCTCGCCAAGCCGTCTGGCCAGCGTGGCGAGTGTAGGCCAAATTGGCCAGTTCTGGAAGGCCCATCTCCAGCAGTGGAGGTCTAGGACGCTGTGTTCTAGGGGCTGTAATAAATTAATGAATATATCAAAAAGAAAATGAAACGAAGACTTGTTAGAATTCCATGGATCACCGTGCCTGGTCCATGGAATTCTGGAGTAGGAATGAGAAAAGAATAACAGTAGGCTCGGGCTTGCGACCGTTGCGTTGATTTAGGAAAGGACCCTTTCCGTTTTTTATTGCGGAATAATACGCTTTACATCCACTATTCTGCGCCTCGCCTTATATACCCAACCAAACACTCTATTGTTATTTAAAAAGTAAATTAAAGTATCATCAAGACCGTTTCCCTTTCGGGGTGGTCAGAAACCACGCTTATAAAGAAGCGAATTCACATTTAGCCAACTTCACTATAGGCCAATCATGACAAGTGGCAAGCGTATTGTTATTTAATTCTTTAGTAAACAACATGTTTATAACATGTAACCTTTGGGAGATATGAGATTAAAGTTAGTGCCGATATTAAAATTAAACAATAACCAATATATATATTTTTTAAATATATGTGCAATACAATAGCCAACGTCAGCGAAAAAGCCGAGAGACGCATAAGCTGCGACACATCTTATCAAACATGCCCCAATGTTTGAAGACGAAAGTTTTCAACCTGCACAGATTTTTCTTGCAGTACCTACTGTCGTACGATGCAGAAACGTGGACACTGACAGTAAGTCTGGTCCACAAATTTACGATCCCTCAGTGAGCTATGGCTGTCCTAGCTATGATCGGCATTTATTTGATGGATAAAGTCCGAAACGTAGAAACCCGTCAAAGAACCAAAGTTACCGATTCAAAATTAGTAATCTCAAGTGGCAATGGGCTGGACATGTCTGTCGCAGAACCGATGAACGATGAAGTAGATGGGTTCTGGAGTGGAGACAACGTACGGGAAGATGCACAGTGGGACGATCCCCCGCTAGATAGACGGATGACCTGAAGAAGGTCGCTGGTAGCTGAATGTCGATCGTGTGAAGTGGCGAGCTTTGGGGGCAGGCTGATGATGATCTAATATACTACACTACTAAGTCTTGTTTCAAGCGGTGTTATTTTTATATAAATATCATCATGGCAAGCTTACAATATTAGTTCTCCTTGAAAGTAAAAAATGGCATTTGACATCATGACCGTGCAAATGGCACATACTTTTAACGAGAACAAATAGGTGGTAAGCGGACTGATGGTGGTAATTTAAACGTTGGTGCCGTTAAACCCAGTAAAGTGCTCGACACATTATGGGTTCAGACTTGAATTGCCATCATGTCCAGTGAAGCCGGCATAGCGTTAGGGACTGATGTTAGTCATGAGTGTCTGATACCAGTTGCTAAAATTCATAGACCTCGCGCGCCACTTACTGCAGCAAGTTCCAATGTCATGCTAGTATATTTAAATAAACATCCTAATAAATACTTACATTAAATAAATTACAATTATGATACTTATAAATTTACATAAAAGGGTATATATAGATATTATGCCAAATATTTATTGCTAGTCTGATGGCGAATGCTGTTTCTCCAGTTTAAAAATGTAGACAGACGGTGCGTATCTGGTATCCATAGTGGTAGCTTGTTTTACTGGCGGGTTACAGCCACAGTACACGAATCTGAATATCTACTGGAGAAGTGGGATGCGGTTTTATGTTTGTTGTTATAATGAAGAACGAAGTGGAAGGTTGTGATTTTCCCATATTTATTCAAAAGGGGATTAAAGTATAATATTATTTAATTTTAATAAAAAATCATGAGAGTGGCATATCGTCGGTCACAGCGTACCCAAGTAATGTCACAAATTATTAAAATAACGTTTGTGTCCTCGACGAATCATACCCGGTACGAATAATTTTATGATCTGGGATGTTGGAGCAATAACAGTTCGACAGCTCGGATTTAAAACAATACGTTACGGAGTTTAAGTGGGCTTGCTCTGCCAGAGTAATAAGTTCCTCTCAGATATGTTAAGAATAACAACGGTTTCTTTAATCATACATACGAGTACTAGTACATATTATATCTTCACGCGAGACCCAATTGCGCGGGGCTTGCCACGATCACGACATAGTTCTTTCGTTTCGTCGACATTTATCAACCTCTTCGTACAAGCCCTTTTCAATGCACTTTGATGCATTGTTTTAACTAATTGATCGTGATATGAGTCTTAATCTAACAGTGCCTTTCGCATTATATATCTGGTACGTAAATCTTTCTTTACTGATTCTTTCAGCCTCCTCCTTGATTGATGAGGGTCGTGACCTCCCGATGAATTGGTGTGCGTCTTGATGATAGCACGCCACCCTTTCCTGTCTTCGGCGGCATGCACAGCATCATGGACGCTAGTGTTGGTGGTGGAGCGGATTTGGTCGGACCAGCGTACCGGCCTTCGGCCTCTCGTTCTCTTTCCTTCCACCTTGCCAGTAACAAAAAGTTTCTCCAGGTTATCCCCTCCTTTTCTGGCAATGTGTCCGAAGTATTGGAGTATCCGACGATTCTTTCAGCATGCCTTTCCTTATTCATGCCACTAGGCTTTCTTTTATATCTACCTTTTTACGTATCTTTAGTCAGTCCCTATATGAGAATAAATAGGGACTGAATAAAGTAAATATATTATTTAAAAATTCAAATTGGAATAAATAAATACGAAGCACAGAGTAATTACAAAATGTAATTAGAAAGGGAACGAATGCAATTTCGTCAAAGCTGTCATTTAGAAATGTTTTTTTTTATCCAATCAAAAATACTGTACATGAAAATTGCATCTCCCTGTGATATTTGATGCGAAAATAATAGGTCTGAAGCGTGGCTAAAGTAATTTAAAACCACTATGAGTACATATTGGTAGTATAAAAGTTATTAGTTTTATTTATGAAATAACTGTATATTCTTCGTCTTTTTATTGAACGAGCTTCCAAGATGGAATTAACAGAATCATACAGTATTGGGAGAGGAACAGAATGGTGGACTTTGAGCGCCTTCTTGCGCAATCAAAAAGGAGCCCTTCTCTGTAAACCAGCCTATAGTCGGTCACAAGCCTGTTACACCATTGTTGTCCGCTTTCTTTCCCACACACGACGGACCCGGCACCCGCACGGTGAATCCAGGAATGCTTAGATTATTTTTTACTTGTTGTACTTTGTGTAGAGAATAGGATTGTTTGTTGTGAAATTAGTGTATGAAATCATTACTACTGAAAATAAACGATTTAGAATTTGTATTTAAACCGGAACACAACCGTTATGAGAAAAAGTACGGCTACAATTGTCAAATTCGTGAGAAGGTGAACAAATAGGTCATTAAGTACAATACCCCAGAAGAGACTTTCCAAAACCGAGAGTGGTTTGTCTGGATGTTGAATAAAAACGGAATTCTTTAGCCCAATTCATCTGCACTTGCACGGAGATGCAATTTGCAGCTTTCATTATTATGTAGGTAGGTGCTACATTGTTACAATGTTAACAAGTATGCAACATTCAATACTACTCTCAATTTACTTAAATTTTAAGGTAACAGACACTGCCTTTTTACAGCATTAATATAATTTTAAATATAAGATGACACGGCCCTTTTATAGCCACGAATGTATATTTAATTGTCATAATATTATTATTTACATTGTGCAGAATAGGTTAAAGATTTTATAAAAAATAAAGTTTAGTTCTAGTTTTGACATGCATGTTTTTGTTTAGTCGCAAATCAGGCAAAATAAAGCAAGAAGAAAAAGGAAAGATCCGATTTATATAGTCCTTCAGGCAACTTATATTATACCTAAGGTGACGCGGCCTGTTTACAGCCACAAACTACTTTTTTCTATACTGAACACGACATATGACATATCGCGCCCACCTGATGGTAAGTGGCGCTAGAGGATCATGAATATTATCAATTTGAATCAGACACTTGTGACTGACATCAGTCCCTAACACTATTCCGGCTTGACTGGGCATGACGGCAATTCGAGTCTGATCCCGAAACGTGTGGATACACTTTACTGGGTTTATTGGCACGAACGGTGAATATTTCCCCGCCCCAGCAGACTGGGCAAATTAACATCATCAGTTCACCTACCACCTATTTTTTGTTCTCATTGAAAGCATGTGCCATTTGCAATGATGTCAAATGCCATTTAATTATAGTAAAGTCACAATAACAGTTTTTTTTTATTTAAATTAGTCAATCAAAATATGACTAGAATTGAATGATGATTACGTACATTTGTCTATCCATCTTATCTAAGTAAAAAGTTTAATAACGAAGCATGCATATATATGTATTTTTTGTTTAGATGACATGTGACCCTTAATGTATTTTCGCTGACCCCTATAACACGGGTAACACCAAGTGTAACAGCAAACGACAATTTTATGTTTTTTTTTTTTTGAAAATGTTATTTCAGTGTGGACACCGTACGTAGTAGGATGAGATACCTTGTTGGGATACCTGTAAAAAGCCAGTAAAATAGTAAAGCACCATCACGAACGTGTCCCTTGCGGGGTAGTCAGAAACCACGATTTTCGAACGAGTTCACATTTTTGAGTTCACACAGCGAGTGTTTTTTTTCGTGAAAGTTTTGGGAAATAGTGTTATTGGTAAACCATAAAGTTCCACTTTCTAGAGTGGAGACTACGTATGTATGGGATGAGAACCCACAGATGACGGGTGGTCTAAAAATGCTCGATTGTTGGTCTAACTGTAAAAAGTACAAAAAAGTAAAGTACCATCACGACCGTGTCCCTTGGCGGTAGTTAGAAACCACTTTGCTATAGACCCATCATGACAAGTGGCACGCTCGTCAATGTCTCTAGCGCACCAGTGCAGACTCGAGAAATGCCAATTTTTTTTGTGTTTTCGTCTATGAAATAAAATGAAATGAAATAATATTTATTTGTATGGAATATGGTGAATAGGTACATAGTTTTTAAATAGCTCACATACTCCGCCATTTTTGACACACAAATTTATACTAACTAACCAAATTAATTACTAATTTATACAATGTGTGGTGGTGGTGGCTCGGTTGTAAGAACGCGTTCCTTAAATCCTACAAAGGTCGGTTCAAACCCCCCCGGCATGTACCAATGAGACATACACTTTTCTTACGTACATTTGTCATAGATTTACAAAACCACCGTTACCGTGCCTCGGAGTGCACGTTAAGCCGTAATATATGTTCTGGAAGGCCCATCTCCAGCAGTGGAGGTCTGGGACGCTGTGTTCTAGGGGCTGTAATGATGATAAATGATTATACAATGTACAAAATCGAACTCAGGAAAGCGGAGGCGTTTAAATTTATGACATTAACCGCTAAATCACGGAGGAAGTTTAACAAGGTCAATAAGATATATTTTTGCTGAAAATAGCTTAAAAAATTTTTGAGGAGGATTTCAGGTAGGTCCCGACGTTATAAATTTCATCATCGTTCTAGGAACTGGGACAGATATGTTCTACTTTATCAGGTGCTTCTCAGAAATATGATAGATCATAATATGATTTGAATACCTATGAAGACCACCTATAATCGATGTACCGAGAATTAATTAGAATTATAGAGATCAAATATAAAATAGAGTGGGCATTACGTTCATATTTTTCCTTGGCATTTCCCAACCGCGTGGAAGGAGGGACGCGTCATCATGCTGCCCAAGCCGGGCAAAGACGTGAGAAAGCCGGAGAGCTACCGGCCGATAACGTTGCTCTCAGCTGTCTCTAAGGCATTTGAGAAATTATTGCTGCAGGTTCTGAGTGCTAACATCTGCCCTAGAGATGAACAATTCGGGTTTAGGGCAGAACACAGTACCACCTTATAATTGATCAGGCTGCTGCACCACGTGACGGCTTCTTCACTGAAGAAGCATGTCACGGCTGCAGTATTCCTGGACATGGAGAAGGCTTTCGACAGGGTCTGGCACAACGGGCTCCTGTACAAGATCTCTACATCCCCCACCCCTGTTAGGGTAACAAAAGTGTTGGCTTCCTTTCTAGAAGGCAGAAGTTTTCACGTGGCAGTGGAAGGCGTGTTCTCCGCAAGGGAGCTGCCTCTCGCCTCTATGTTACGCCAGATTCACCGACGACATACCGTTGGCGGAGGGGGTCGAGCTAGCGCTGTTCGCCGACGACGCCGCGTACTATACTTCTTCTGTGAATAAGAAGTACGCGGCGACGAAGATGCAGTGACAAGTGGAGATTGTCGGTGAATGTGGCGAAAACTCAAGCTATCATGCTCAAAGTAGAGAGGCAAGCGGCAGCTCTCTCAGTTTCCCCTCTTCAGCTGTATGGCGAAAATCTGTCATGGGCCCCGAAGGTCAAGTACCTAGGGCTCACGATAGACAGACGCCTCAGCATGAGCGACCACGTGAAAGTCACCGTGAACACGACACGTTTGGCCCGAGCCAAACTACGTCCAGTGTTTACATCCACATTGGCTCTGCACACTAAGTTGCTAATATATAAAGCCTATATTCGCTCTCGTCTCACATACGCCGCTCCGGCATGGTACGCCTTAACATCCCAGGCCCAACGAGGCCGGCTACAGGTTCAGCAGAACCTCACACTCCGTACCATTGTCGGCGCCACGCGCTATGTGAGAAATGACGTCATTCTCCGCGATCTGCGGATGGAAACACTGGATGAGTTCGTGCGCCGTCTAGCCAAGGGAATGTTCGCACGGGCGGAGAGGTCAAATTTCCCACTCGTGAGAGATCTGGCCCCTCTGCACGCTAGACCTCCCGAGGTTCCACGGCGCATGGCGCGCGATTTGATAGCCTGATCACGATGACTTTCCGCGGCCTCCGCCGCGCCCGCTCGTATTAAATTTAACCTATAATAAAGGTTCCCACGCCCTGTCCGTAGTTACGTGCAGCGAATGCTATTTTTGTTAGGAGGCCAACACCTCGTTACAAATTCCCGTCTTCCCCCGGAAGGGGGGGGTCTGAGATGACTTAGTTAGTTAGTTCATATTTTTATACAAATTGTTAAAAAATTTACGCCATCAACTTTGTTCTTCTTCTATTGTCAAAGAAGAACGTGTTTTACACTTCCATAGCATGCGGGTAGGCATATTGTCAGTAAATCACAAAATTAATTTGAAAGTGCAAGTCGAATTCGACCATAACCGGTTATGCACTGTCATAGAATAATTAATTCTGATTAATTTTATTTATTAATTTTAATTCTCATACCGTTTGGCTTATTGTCTCGTCTGATCAAAGATGATTAGAATACATATAGTAGTTTTATCTAGATCACTCATATTTAGCAAGTTTGCAAATTAAGGGTTTTATTGAAGCCTAATACCTAATAATGTACGAGTATAATACCTATATATAAAAATTAATTGCCGTGCATAATTCTCGCTGTAACTGGAAATTGGCTAGTCCGATTTGTCAATTGTAAGCTTAAATTGGTGATTTTGTATGGGAATCACACTATGATTCTTTGTATACCAGACTGATATGTATAAAATGGTTATATAACCTACGTTAAATAGCAGGAATATTGCCAGAAATATAACTTTAAATAAAGGGTTGAAATAAAAAAAAAAAATGTTGACGTCATTGTCTGTATACGACATTTGATCCTTTAGTTCTCTATCATAACAGAGGGTTATAATCAAATATCAGGTATACGTATAAAATTAAGTATAAATAATTATTATCTCGCAGTCTAAATGTACGCGAAAAATCAAAACACCGGGTTAAAAATAACATTGTTTGTAAACTCGAAGGGTCCATCGTTTGTTTTTTGAATAGTGCAGCCAGCAGGTGACCGCATCAACCAACTAGTTTATAATAATTCTGGTCGATTTTGGCGAATCAGAGGCCAGAAGGAGCAGGTGGGCTGACATACGCAGGTGCCAGATATCGCAGATATCGATATACAGGATGAATCGATTAAATCTTTTACAATCACGGTTGTAACGAATATCTTCTAAAACACTCTATCTAGATATATATTTAATAGAATAAATAAGAAACAACAAAAAAAAAAAAACAAAAAAAAACCTTATCATATAAAAAAAGGTCACTAGTATTTTTTCTGTTACGTTATGTATAAAGCTACATTATCTACCAGGTTCGATTTCTTGTTGCACATAAAATATTTAATTTATTTGTATTTTTTCTACGCCAGACACATCAATGATCATGCCAGTTGTTGTCTATGACCCTATTGCCCTGAAAAATATGGATAACGATATTGTTATTGTGATGATAGATAGGTTTTTGAGGAATTCATCTGGTTCCTTTTTTCGTTTTTCATGATAGTGGTAAGTTACTAAAAGACAAGTTACTAAAATGGGAACAACTGTCATTAGCTACAGAAGACTGACATAAGTCACTGTCGACTAACATATCTCTTCCTCTATATCGTCATCGATGACTTATCTTTTGACACGATTGTTAATTATAAGTCGTTTGATCCATGTAAAAAAACAAATAGCTCAAATAACTACACACATCAAAAAAGTCTAGGGATCAAGCATGTTTATGCGGATTTCTTGTGATTGAGATGTGGCTTTGTAATAAATTTATGATTTTATAAATTTATATGGATCCTTTTTGGTGCATTTCATAATTTAAAACAGGAACTGTCAATCAAATTCGAGTAAAAGATGAAAATCAGCTGTCAATATTTTCCCTATAAAAACATAAGACGCATTGAAGACATTATTAGTGCTACTGTTTCCCTACTACTGATTAAAACCAACGTTATTATGGAGCGGCGACGTCATTTAAGCAGGGAAGAAATGATCAGAGCCGTGGGAATGATAGAAGCTGGTTCCCGGCAACGTACTGTGGCTTTAGCTCTGAATACAAGTCAGAGTGTTATCAGTCGACTTTGGACACGTTACCGAACCACTGGTACCGTGGCTGAGCGCCATGGAGGACGGTATCGCTGCACCACACGGAGACAAGACCGATACATTCAAATCACAGCTCGAAGAACTCCAACAATAACCGCCATGATGTTAGCCGTGAGCCTTCATCGCTCTTCAGGGAACTTAATTAGCGACCAAACAGTCAGAAACCGCTTGCATGAAGTGAACCTTCATTCCCGAAGACCGCCACGGGTACCACCTATAGCAATGCACAATCGTAGGACTCGATATCAATGGGCTCTTGAACACAGAAATTGGACAGAAGAACAATGGCGTTTCGTGTGCTTTTCTGATGAGTCTCGTTTTGGTATGAGGCCGGATACAAGACGTATACGACACTGGAGAACCCCTGGACGCCAACAGCGATTAAAATCCTGCCAGGAAGTCCATCCTTATAGTGGTGGAACCATCATGGTATGGGCGGGTATTTCGATCGGCGGAAGAACTGAGTTGATTTGGATCAGAGGCAACCTCAACGCTCAAATTTATGCTGAGACGGTTGTATCAGACGTCATCGTTCCTCTACAAGTGCATATCGGTCCCTTATTTCAGTTAATGCATGATAATGCACGACCGCACACCGCAAGAGTTGTAAGACAGACTCTCGCCGCAGCTAACATCAATGTCCTGCCCTGGCCTGCTCAGTCGCCAGACTTGAACCCGATTGAGCATGCATGGGATATTCTTCAGAGAAGAGCTCTGCCGAATATGGAGGGTATCCAGTCGCAAGAAGACCTTTTTTTGTTGTTGCAACGAACATGGGCGGCCATTCCACAGCGTGATTTGGATGAACTCATTTTGAGTATGCCAAACCGATGTTCTTGTGTTGTTAGTGTTCGCGGTAGAAACACGGATTATTAATTGTTTAAGTTACCCAATAAAATTAAAAAAAAAACTGTTATTTCAGTCTTTTTTTCGAACTTTAATGTTAGTGGTTCAAATGTCAAAAATCCCTTTATTAGGAAAATGGCAATTTTTTTTACTAATGCAAAGGTGACTTGGTTTATCGTTACTGTAGACAAACGAAAACATTTTATTTGATCAATCCTTAAAGAAAATTTTAATGAATATCAATCAGGAGAAAAGTTATTGCAAAAATATATGTTGATCCCTAGACACTTTTGATGTGTGTATTTCGGCTTCTGGCGATATAATTGCGCTAGACTTTCACGTGATTGCATTTTAATCGTTTTCACATTAAACGAGCAAATCAGTTAATTTAGGACTTGCAATTTAATTGCAACTACAAAGATACTACTTAGTATTAATCGAAATATCGCATAAAGATAAAATAGATAAGATGTAAAAAGGTACAATAAATAACGAATAACGAACATAAAATTGCTCCAAATGCCAAAAATGCTGTGTTATGATTGCCATTGCATAATGCTGATCCTTTAGACCAAATATTGCTCAGTGATCTTGTCACTTGTTATGTTGACGAAACTGTTAATAAAAAAAAATGAAAATACAACGAAACAGGCTGTATATTGGCCCGTGCGCAATATTGTAAATTTTAAAAGAGAGCGCTCAAGACAGATGCCCAAAGAACACATGTTCCCGGATATCTGTGAAATAACTGCAATAAAATTGCAGTAATATGGGAGTAGCCCATTGAATGTCGCTATTTGTTCTGATTTAAGACCTCGTTTTCTTAAGTTCTTTATTATCAACATGATCATTAGCGACCGACTAATAATAGATGGATACTACAATAGGCTTAAACGTTGTCAAATATATTAACTGCAATTAAAAAGCTAAACACATCCTCATTCCTCATACTGCCTCCGTGGTCTAGCGAGTTAAGTCCGTGATTTATACTCGGAGGTACCGGGTTCGATTCCTGGTCGGGACACACAAATATTTATTAAGGTAAATTTTGCACAACTCACGAAGTTGTGCAAAATTACGTCTACCTCGGGCAGACTATCCAATTAGAAGCAGCCAACTTCAGCAAAGAAGCTGACAGACGCATTCAGCTAGGATGAGCGGCATTCGGAACTGCGGCACATCCTCTCAACAATGTTTAAAGGCTAAGGTCTTTAACCAGTACGTCCTCTCGGTAATTTTATCTCCGAATTATTTTAATAATAATAAAATAATAATAAAAAACGTTTATTGACTTAAAAACCTAGATACATCAATCAGTAAATACGGGGATCCCTGTACTATGACCCAGAAGGTCTGTGATACAGGGAGCCCCACTCTTGCTTACAAAGGTATTCGTGTTCAACATGCATAATCAATAAATTTGAAAACAGTTTAGACAAGTATAATAAAAATAAAAATAACACGATATAAAATCAAAAAACTACAGTATTTATTTATTATATTTTAGTTATCGAACACATTTTTAAACGAAACAAATTGTCAAACTATTTCAAATCAGATTCTTTCCAAAATTATAAATAATATCCTTCATACATGAGTATTTATAATAATTACTTATGTTTTTACGACGTTTTTAGTTTTTCTATAAACAAACAAACAAACATCTACGTATAAGCAAATATCAAATTCTAACCAGCTCCCAGGATAATACAATTTCATCCCTTCCAAGAGACCTTCTGGTCTCAGATATGGAACCGAGACTACTATTCTTCAAGAAATTTATGACAGGTGCCCAGACTGACAAAAGAGGCATTGGCTGGAAGAAAAAAGAAAGTGACAAAGAGGTTATAAAATCCTTCC
The DNA here is from genome assembly GCA_910589645.1 of Tinea semifulvella. NCBI lineage: Eukaryota > Metazoa > Arthropoda > Insecta > Lepidoptera > Tineidae > Tinea > Tinea semifulvella. The sequence continues at coordinate 23,935,482 of OU342584.1, forward strand.
TCAGGAAAGATGAAGAGCATGAATACAGAGTGCACGCGATGACTCTAGAAGTTCAAAATGACTGGCTAACTTTGGGCGATTTTTGCATCCCTCCAGCCCTAAAGTGGCGCACACTAATGTACGATTGGTCTCCAGCGTTGCTAAAGTTCTACCTAAACGCTTTTCAAATGTCCCTCCCGGACCAGAGTAATCTGGTAAGGTGGGGAAAAGCTACCGAAAAGAACTGTACATTGTGTGGTGCTGCCATAGGAACTGCTAGACACACACTTGTAGGGTGCGTTACTCTCCTAGAAAAGGGCTATTACTCACGCCGACATGACAAAGTCCTAGGTGTTATCCGTGAAGCAGTAAGTCTTTCTATTGCAAGAGCCAGAAAGGGACTGACTACAAATAAAACTTTGACCACATTTGTAAAGGAAGGGCAAAGCACGAAAACTAAATGCAAGCCCACCTCGATCCTTGGCGCCGCATCAGACTGGAAAATTCTCATGGATACATTTGAACACCATTATAGGATCCCAGGTGAACTAGCTGTATCAGCCTATAGGCCAGACATCTTAGTGTTTTCTCGGAACTTGAAAAAAGTTATCCTTATTGAACTTACCGTTCCGTGGGAATCAAATATTCCAAAAGACCACAACATGAAGTCGAATAAATATTATGATCTCACAGAAGAAATGATCAGGAACGGGTTCAAGACTCAGCTTTACGCAGTGGAAGTTGGTGCAAGAGGAGTTCCAGCAAAATCTTTGCATCACTTACTGAAATAATTGGGCCTAAGCAGGTCTGCCGTCAATACATTTATGGAACGAGCTTCCAAGACGGCATTAACGGAATCATACAGTATTTGGTTGGGTAGGGAGAGAAGTAGAATGGTGGATGGTGAGCGTATTATCGCGCAATAGAAAAAAAAGGAGGCCTCCTTTTCTTAAACCAGCCAATTGTCGGTCGCAAGCCCGAGACACCATTCTTCTCATCTTTTACCCACACACGATGGACCCGGCACCCGCACGGTGAATCCATGGAATGCTTAGAAATTTGTCTTCTTCTTGCCAAAACATAAACATTTTACGGGTTTGAAACACGTAACCATGCCAAATAGAATTGCCTTTGGGAATACATTTATTTTTAAAATGAACACCGGTAACTTTAAGCGCCTGTCCTTGAGCTTTCTTTCATCTCCTATTTCAACCCCTTTTCGCATTAGTAGCCAATGTGCTTTCTCAGACTGTAGAATACCTCTGTACCAAATTTCATTTAAATTGATTCACTAGTTTAGGCGTAATTATGTAACACACAGACAGAAAGAGTTACTATCGCATTTATAATATTAGTAAGGATAGTAACATTTATGCCTTTCGAGGTTTTGAGAGTTTACAATAATAATAATAATAATTTTTTTTTATTGCACATAAAAAAATATAAAATAAAACGAAGTACATAGGCGAGCTTGTAGGTATTCTCTAACAGCTAACCTTTGGGAGAACGACATAAGAAATTGTGGGGTGCAGAGTTAGAAGAAGAGAATAAATATTAAACCAAATGCTAAGGTTTTTATACCTTTCACTGGGTATAATCATAGTAAAAAATATTGAAAATAAATAAATATATAAATTAACATGTCAGGTACAAACATAAAATATACATTCATAAACATACATAAATAATAATCTAAATATAAATACATACACTAATAATAATAATAATCCATGTCATGAATATAAATGTAAAAATAATAATCCAATTTAATAGTTACTGAGTTTTTATTTTGAACGCCCGCTCTATAGCAGCCCGGTTCAAGGTTATATTCATCTAAAATTGCAACATTGTAACTGAATGCACTGCCACAAGTTATTGATTTTAATCAATCAATAAATTTATATGGTACGTACCCGTAAATATTGAGATATATGTATATATTTAATGCATAATTTTTTTTTTCTTTAAATAAATCTATAACAATATCTATAAAACTATAAAACTGCCTCCGTGGTCTAGCGGTTAATTCCGTAGACTTAGACTGGGAGGTACCGGGTTCGATTCCTGGTCGGGACACAAAAATATTTATTAATGTAAATAAATACATTTAATTAATATTTAATTTATTTGTGATATTTCTCGAGTTTGGTACGCTGGAGACATCGACGAGCTTGCCACTTGTCATGATTGGCCTATAGTAAAGTTGGCTAAATGTGAATCCGCTTTAAAAGCGTGGTTTCTGACCACTCCAAAAGGGAAACGATACTCTTGATGATACTTTACACTTTTTTATAAAACTAAAAAGTATAAATATAAACTAAACCTAATAAAAAATAAACAATAAGTAAAAAATATCCTCTAGAGACGATCCTTGAGTGATAGTCCCAAGATGACTGGCAACATTTCCCCTCTGTATAGCTAAGCTAATACGTTGGCAAAAATAATTGCCAGCTTTTCTGTCTCCAGACTTTTGACCGTTTGGACAACTTGACGCTTGGCTGATTGTCCCAATGAGCCCATCGTCTCTACCCCAAACGGCGTTAATTCATAACCTGTACTCAGGTTGTACTCAACAATATCCTAAGTACAACTTTTGGTCCGCGTTATTTGGATGGATCCTTTATTTATTAGTCTGTGTTGGTAAAGAGCGTGTACATGATATACTATAATAATAGGACTAGTCGTATTTTTCCATTATCTGTCTTCGTATTTTACCTTCAATTTTATTTTGTTTAAAAACAATATTGTAATTTATAATCGGCGAACATAATGCCGCAAGGGATTCTCTGACCGTTGATCGTTGGTTCAAATGAGATTTCTTTGTTAGATCGAGGCTAGTGAAATTATAAAAGGTTTTTTTTAATCCTATTAAATACACACATATTATAGTTAAATACACATAAACTTAACGATGGGCCCATGGGGACCGTCGGCGAGGCGGTTGGCTAAGGAGTTGTCAAAGCGGCTGACAGAAAGGTCTGGAGACAGGAGGCTGGCAATTAGTTCTGCCAACGTATTAGCCTCGCTATACAGAGGGGAAATGTTGCCAGTCTCTTTGGGACTATCTCGGATGGGACGTCTCTAGAGGACATTTTTTATTTATAGTTTAGTTTATTTTTAATTTTATTATTTAGGTAGCTTTTAATTTATATTAATTAACTTCGAATAAATGCATAAACTTAAATACTATATAAACATTAATACATAAACATATATTATAAATACCTTACATTAATATAACTACATAAATCTTGGTATATGATTTAGCAATGACCTATGGTATACCGCGTTATATCGTATGGTCTTACTATAGACTAATATATTGTTATTCTATTGATAGAAACAAACAACTTTACACAAGAAACCATATATCGGGAGTGACAATTTTATTTGTCTTCTCCACACAAATTGCAAATTTTAACAGTTTGTATGGACAAGTAAAATTTTTAATACTTCCGACATATTGTTTGTTAGCAAAAGTTATTTCTTTCTATCAATAGAATAACATTAACGTACTCGTATTAGTCTGAATCAGTCTTTCTCTAAGTGAGAGATAGCACCCGTTTGTGGGCGCTGGACGCCTAGAGGGGGGCGGTAACAGGCCCAGAAAGAAATGGGAGGCGTTGGCATGGTTTAGGGGGGTGACTTTATGCATTGGCGGTCCGCAGCAATATGCTGGCCCGCAGGTTTGCTCGTTGTCGGGCAGGGTCACCTTGACATCTGTTTTTTAAAGCATTCTGTCAAAATATTTACACATGCAGCCCGTGGGTCAATTATACGCAGAGGGTCTACAACGCTCTTCGAGTACAATATAATAACGCCTTCAGGATGATGATGGGGCTCCCTCGTTGGTGCAGTGCACAGATTATTTCTACTCAGTATTGCGGAAACGAGTCGCGTCGTTGATGCACAGAGTGATAGGCCAGATTGGCCTATCATGGGACACTGGGTACATACTCACATGTATGTGCCCAGTGCCTCAGGAGGGCAAGGTAAATATAAAAAGTAAATATCCTGTTTTTACTAATATAGAATAAGCAAACACTATGTTACTAACCCCTTATGGATACTATTCCGAAATAAACGCATTTTATTTATTTATTTATAGTTTTAAACATCACTTTAATTAAAACCTACCTATAACACAACATCAATTATTTAGTTATATTTAGTCAAAGTGGGCGGTAGACGAAATAAGTTCGAGAATCTATTGTCTAGAGTACAAAAAACCCTGCATTTGTACTACTACTAGTATAAGATCCGAAGTAGACCTTCACCACCGATCCGCTAACAAATGTGCTACTAAAAGTGACAGTGATGGGTTGGATAACGAAAAATGTTCAAGAAAGCTGAATATTTTTTTAAGTGGACGTGGATGGCTACTGTTACGAGGAATATTGTAAAACTATGAAAAGAATCTTCAGTCCGATTTTGATAAAGATTAAAATTACAACTTTTTTTTTTTAAATAACTAATTTGCATGCCGCTACTGTACCCGAAAATAATTACAAAAGGGTTCGTTTTCTTAAGTTAACATGGCGTCGATATTTAAGGGTTAAAATATTTTATTTAAATTTATATTTTCCGTGTTAATTTTTAACTTACCTTTATTAGTGTGTTGTACGTACCTAAAAATATAAAATTGTATTAGTTAGGTAGGCACTACCGTTTTTGGCTTAATAGACGTTTGCTTAACAGATTTTTTTAAAAAAGAACAAACATACATACATACATAATAGGCTGATAAACACATAACCCATCTTTGCGTCACGCAGTCGGGTAAAGTCCAGTCCTTGGCGCCATTTTGCACGGACATGCAAAGTGCAAGATTTTTTGTAATTTACGTTATTGTGGATATTATTAGTCAAACGTGTGTTAATTTGTTTAATAATGTTTTACAATGTTATTAATTAATGAAAACTGCCTCCGTGGTCTAGCGGTTAAGTACGTGGATTTAGACTCGGAGGTACTGGGTTCGATTCCGGGATACAAAAAATATTTATTAATGTAAATAAATACATTTAATTAATATTTAATTTATTTGTGATATTTCTCGAGTTTGGTACGCTGGAGGCATCGACGAGCTTGCCACTTGTCATGATTGGCCTATAGTAAAGTTTGCTAAATGTGAATCCGCTTATTTATAAGCGTGGTTTCTGACCACCCCGGAAGGGAAACGGTCTTGATGATGATGATGATGACGATATAAGCTCTACTGTACGTATAAGGGCGATAATGCCTCCAAAGAAAGCATCTAAATCTGCTATATCTGGAACCTGATTAACTCGTAAATAAATAATATATTACGAAAGATATGGCTCTAAGGGCAAGATCCCTTTGCCTTGCCTTTAGATCATCTTATTCATCATCCATCGGAATAGAAGAAAGAAACCAATAAAAGCAAAATAAGGAGTTATACGCGCCAAGTGCTTGTTTTGTACATTACTGTGGATATAATTATTGTTGTTTTGTTTAATAATGTGCTACAATGTAAATAATTATGGAAAACGATAAATTTTACTTTAAATATGACTTACAGTTTTTTTTGCGGTATTCCTGCGCTGTGAACTCTAATATTAAACCCGACGTGTTAGGGCTATAATGACGCAAATGACTCCAAGGAAACATCAAATTCTGTAACAAATGGAATTTGATGATTACATGATTAACTCTTAAAAGAGAAAGAATATATCACGACAGACATGGCTGTAAGTACTAAATCCCTTTGTGTTCCCTATCATCCGATTCATCATCCATAGGGAGAAGAGAACATAACCACAGAAACCACAAAAAACAAAACAAGAAGTTTTTCGTGCCGTGTTTTGTGCATTAATTTACTGTGGATGTTGTTAACCAAAAGCGGTGTTCTTTTGTTTAATAATGTGCTACAATGTAAATAATTATGGAAAATTACAATGGAAAATTATAAATTGGTCTTTACATATCTGGCACAAGATATTATTTTTGCTGTTTTCCCGTGCTGTTATGTATTGTGGTAATTTACTTCCTTTTTTTAAACAGTTTTGGGCGATATTGCCGCGAGTGACTTCAAAGAAATCATAAAATTCTGCTACGAGTAATTTGAAGACAACTCATAATAAAAAATAAATAATATATTACGACATATATGGCTAAACGCAAGTTAAGTAAATAAAGTGCATCTTATTGGTGGATTTTTATTTGATTTAAGCAGCTTATAACTACAAATCATTGTTATAGAGTATACTTACTTTTTGTTAAAGATTCTGTTATTTTAAACAACACTTCCGTTTTAATATTAATTAATAAACTTTTAGAACTCACTTAATTATTAGAATTCATGAAGTAGGATTAATAAAGTATAATACTGTCTGTTGAGAAGATTCGCGATTATAAACGTCTTTAGTTCGAGAGAGGCTGGTACCGATGTTACGATACCAACAGACACCGATCCGACAACACCGACGACTTAGGATTTGTTCACATTAGTAACAAATTAATCTATATTAACTCCTTAATCTTATTCCAAACTTCGATATATATCATTCATCATTATAGCCCCTCGAATACAGATTTCAACAACCCCCTTGAAGAGCATTCGATTAGGAATGGTTGACTTTGTATATGTGATCTTACTTTTGATTGATTTGTGATTCTCTTGTTAGAAACAACCTTTTCCTAAAAAAAAACATATGCCCGAAGTGACAGTGATTTTTGACTTCTCTATAAAAATTACTATCAAATTTAAATAAGCAAAAAAGATGTGTCTATTTAAACAAATGGATTTAAATCTATTTAAAGCAAATGTTGTCTGTTCCTTTTAATATATTCAACTATTAGGATTATTAAAATAATATCTGATCAATATTTTGATATACACCACGTGATTGGTGGTTAGCTTGTCACTTTGGTTATTTCAGCCTCAAAAGCATATGTTAAATATGTCAAAATATCATCAGGCTTTCTATAACTGGCCGTAGTCCCACAGTGTATTTTTAAAGAATTTGTCCTCCAAAAATAATTGACAAGTTTCTAATTTATTTTTAATAATTTCTTAACGATAACTATTTTGTATTATTTATTTATTTAAAACTTTATTGCACTATGTACAAGGGGCGGGCTTAATGCCGCTGGACATTCTCTGACAGCCAACCTTAGGGACAGATAAAGCATTTAAAGTGAACAGTAGGTGCAAGTAAAAAATAAATATATTATAACTAAACGATCACATTATAAGCAATAAACAATATATAAATTATATACACACATAAATACATACATATATACAATATACATATATAATATATGTATTAGTCAGGACTGATGGCTTATTAGGTGGAGTTATAAATGTATTACAAATATAGTACGTACGAAAAGGATATTTCTCATTGGAGCTTGCAATATTGCAATATTTGACCGCCTCCGTGGTCTAGTGGTAACAAACGTTGCCGTGAACTCGGGAGGTCGTGGATTCGATTCCCACCGGGGGCAAGTTGTACATTGTATAATTTGTCTCGGTCTGGGTGTTTATATGTATAATATGTATATATTTACAAAAAAAATAAAAGTATAATATGTAGTTTATCAACCATCTAGTTTCCGTAACACAAGCCTCGTAGCTTACCACGGAAACTAGATGGCGCTGTGTGACCTGTCTGGAAATATTTATTATATTTATATTTATTAATATTTGAATCAGATATCAGCGTTACACAAATTGGCGCCCATCGCGCTTCATTATACTACTTTGAGTTATTAAAATTATTTTTTATAAGTTTAGGCTTGTTAATAAGTTGACTTAAAATAACCATATAAAAATATATTTACCTTATATGTATTAATAATAAATACATTAATGTCAAACATAAAATCAAGTTTTATTCATTCTTTCTTAATTTGACATTTACTAAAAAGAAACAAGATTTTGAGATCTATTTAATAAAACGAGTCTAAGTTATGATAACGCTTTTCTTAAAACCCTAAAAAGGTCGGTTCGAACCCTGACATAAGAAATACACTTTTCTTACGTACATTTGTCATTCCCCTCATTCCGAATCGCGCTCAGAGCGCTTAGAACGATTATGACACTGACCGTCGTTCCGAATCAAATATCGCGATTTGGATGCTCAGAGCGTGATATCAATTCGGAACGGTCTAAATCACATTTTCATTCATTAAATGTGTTTTTTTTTTAAATGCATGGAAGATAAATTGCGGATTCCACATCTTTGAGTATGAATACTAACAAATATACATATCTCCGTTTATTCTTCTTTATATGTGTAAAGTTTAATATTATTAACTTATTTTGGTCTTTTAAAGTAACTTGCCGTGTTACAGACATTTTTTTTCACTTCCTACTTAAATATTAATTATAGATTTGTTTTAGAAGTAATATACAAACAGTATAAACGAATTACATATTAAATAATTTAAAAGAAAACTTAATTTAAATAAACTTGAAAATGGCGCGCGACATAATGGCAAAAAACTGACAGCGCTCAGAGCGATCTACCTCGATATCGTAAGCAGTCTAAGCGCGAGAAATGATGTCATTTGTGTCATACAACTTGGCAAAACAGTTTAGGCGCGTATCGGAACACCTTTAAGCGTGCTTAGGTTACTATTATCGCGTATCGAAACGAAGGATAGATTTACAACACCACCCGTTCCCGTGCCTCGAAAAGCATGTTAAGGTTCTACTAACACCAACTTATCGAATTGTTCATAAATTGTCATTAAAAGTCATTAGACTCTGGCCAATCCGTCTGGTCAGCGTGGGTGTAGGCCAAATTCTCGAGATCATTCTGGAAGACCCATCTCCAACAGTGAAGACCTTTCAAGACTATGTTGTAGGCGCTGTGTTAAAGTTTAGATCGGTATATGTGTGGTATTTGTGATTACTACTAAACTAAAATACATGTAACACACCTTTATGCAATATACGTACGTGATAGAACTAATTTACGGTTGCATAGGTCAATGGATCCAAGAGGATGCTCTAGATTGCAACAATTTAGATTGATTATTGCTAGTGGACGCGAAATTTTATACTATGTAATAAGACTTGTTCCTGTCATAAACGTTTAGCTTACATTGTATCGAGATTAAAATTAAATCTAAATCTCGAAATGACCCCCAACTTATATAGCTTATTTAAATTTTAAAATTAACGTCACTGAAATATTTATGTTGTACAAACAAATGGCATGGTAGCCACCAGTGCAGGTCAATAAGAACACGCATTTATAATAGATTTAAGTTAATTCGGTCAATAAACCTTTTTTTATATATTTATTATTTTCTTATTATAAACATTTATTTGGGTTACATTGTTATGTTGGCTAGTGGTGTACCATACTAATCGGGATCGGAAATCAATTAAATTCGTTTTTATTCGCGTTTATTTTGTTATTATCACGACTGTATGTGTAATAATATACAGTAATAATGGATAATAATATTAAAGTACAGAATAAAGAACGCCCGTCGGACAGTAATAATTTTAGTTTTTATTTTTTTTGTTTTATTTTTAGTGTAGTTTTTTTTTATTTATTTTTTATTTTTGATAGGTTTTTTTAGTCATTTAATATTGTAATTATTTTATACTGTTTGTATATTACTTTGAATAAAATAAAATAAATCAAATAAAGAATAGTATAAGTCAAATTGGTAAATAAATAAAATAAAGTGTCAAATTATATAAAACACAAGGCAATTTATTACAAATTAAATGCAATGGGCAGATTTATTTAAGAAAGCCTCATATGTAATTAAATACAAATGGATTCAATTGTTTTCCGATATTAGTATGGTACACTACTAGCCAAGATAACAATGTAACCGTTACGAGTTGATCAGAAACCACGCTATTAAAGAACCGCTTCTTATTCACATTTAGTTAACTTTACTATAGAGCCATCATGACAACTGGTAAGCTCGTTGATGTCTAGTTAAACTCGAAAAATACCACAAATAAATAAAATGATAATTCTGTTCCGATCAGAAATCGAACTCCGTACCTCCGCGTCCATATCCACGAACATAACCGCTAGACTACTGTTCTAATTTCATCAAAAAAATAAATAAATATAAAATAATACATAAAGGAAATAGTGGGTTTAGTTACAAACACAGTTCAGTCACAAAACTGAACCTATTAAATTACTGTTTTAGTTATAACTTTTGTGTCAACAAAATTATAATATGTGCTGGTGATGGTAACAGTTCTTCAGATTAGCCTAAATAAATAAATCATCGGGGATTTTTTTGTATCATTCTATTAAATTCAGTTTAAAATAGTTGACAGCAATCTCAGAATGCACCTTACACAAAATTTACTATAAGAAACCTAATATAAACTCGCAATAGTTATAATGTAATTCGGGGGATAAAAACAAGGTTGCTAAATGCCGTTTTCCCGTAATTGGGTACTATTTTATTATTCTTAGTCGCTCTATCATTATGAGCAAAGTGTTTGATTTCGTTTAAGGCACGACTGCCTGCAGATATTGTGCATCGATAATAAAATCTAGTGTCAGACTGAAACACGATTTTCAGCCGAAACCATAACCGAAAATTATTAAAAACCAAAATAATAATAATATTTATTTTCAGGCAATTAAATTAATATACAACAGGCCCATTATAATATACGTTAAAAACTTAAATATTTTGAATATAACTATTCACTACACCTTCCGCATGTATATTATATTGTGATCAAAATAATACCAATTGGGTACGGCGACCATCTTCATCTGGCTGACTGATGCAGTGGGGTTGCTCTTAGGTGGGTCACGAGGGGTCGGCGCTGCGGTAGATCTCGACGGATCTTTCGTGGTGCATTTCGTATGCCCAAATGCATCTATATACCGACGAAACACAACGCCCTGCGGCCAGAAATCTTTTTTCAAGAATTTGTTTAACTAGTCCGACCGTACAAAAATGCTAACATTTTTTTGGGAGATGATATAAATGTTTTTAGGTAATATTGATAGTGGGTCTTTACCTCCAAATATTTTTTTCGGTATCTGAAAATTCAGCTGAAACCACAATTTTAGGTCGAAACCGAATATTCGGTCGGACACTAGAAATTATAGATTCACGGCGAAATGGACAGATAGTCAATTTAGATTGATGATGCATCTACATCTCAATTGATCACGCACGGACCATGTGATATTGCATTATAGGAACATACGTGCTCTATATATTAATAGCTTATGTATTATGAGTCGTGGTGGTCCAGTTGTTGGGTACCGGTCTGCATTGTAAGGGCCTGATTAAGCGGGTTAATAGCTGGCACATGCGTTACTGGCACGCCCATCCAGACCAGGGACCTCTGCCGAATACGCTGACCAGACGGGCTGGAGAGGAGGTTCTTGTCTCAATTCTCGAAACGCTAACCAGAAGGGTTGGAGAGGAGGTTCTTGTCTCAATTCTCGACATGCTAACCAAAAGGGTTGGAGAGGAGGTTCTTGTCTCAATTCTCGACACGCTAACCAGAAGGGTTGGAGAGGAGGTTCTTGTCTCAATTCTCGACACGCTAACCAGAAGGGTTGGAGAGGAGGTTCTTGTCTCAATTCTCGACACGCTAACCAGAAGGGTTGGAGAGGAGGTTCTTGTCTCAATTCTCGACATGCTAACCAGAAGGGTTGGAGAGGAGGTTCTTGTCTCAATTCTCGACACGCTAACCAGAAGGGTTGGAGAGGAGGTTCTTGTCTCAATTCTCGACACGATAACCAGAAGGGTTGGAGAGGAGGTTCTTGTCTCAATTCTCGACACGCTAACCAGAAGGGTTGGAGAGGAGGTTCTTGTCTCAATTCTCGACACGCTAACCAGAAGGGTTGGAGAGGAGGTTCTTGTCTCAATTCTCGACACGCTAACCAGAAGGGTTGGAGAGGAGGTTCTTGTCTCAATTCTCGACACGCTAACCAGAAGGGTTGGAGAGGAGGTTCTTGTCTCAATTCTCGACACGCTAACCAGAAGGGTTGGAGAGGAGGTTCTTGTCTCAATTCTCGACACGCTAACCAGAAGGGTTGGAGAGGAGGTTCTTGTCTCAATTCTCGACACGCTAACCAGAAGGGTTGGAGAGGAGGTTCTTGTCTCAATTCTCGACATGCTAACCAGAAGGGTTGGAGAGGAGGTTCTTGTCTCAATTCTCGACATGCTAACCAAAAGGGTTGGAGAGGAGGCTCTTGTCTCAATTCTCGACATGCTAACCAAAAGGGTTGGAGAGGAGGTTCTTGTCTCAATTCTCGACACGCTAACCAGAAGGGTTAGAGAGGAGGTTCTTGTCTCAATTCTCGACACGCTAACCAGAAGGGTTGGAGAGGAGGTTTTTGTCTCAATTCTCGACACGCTAACCAGAAGGGTTGGAGAGGAGGTTCTTGTCTCAATTCTCGACACGCTAACCAGAAGGGTTGGAGAGGAGGTTCTTGTCTCAATTCTCGACACGCTAACCAGAAGGGTTGGAGAGGAGGTTCTTGTCTCAATTCTCGACACGCTAACCAGAAGGGTTGGAGAGGAGGTTCTTGTCTCAATTCTCGACACGCTAACCAGAAGGGTTGGAGAGGAGGTTCTTGTCTCAATTCTCGACACGCTAACCAGAAAGGTTGGAGAGGAGGTTCTTGTCTCAATTCTCGACACGCTAACCAGAAGGGTTGGAGAGGAGGTTCTTGTCTCAATTCTCGACACGCTAACCAGAAGGGTTGGAGAGGAGGTTCTTATTTCAATTCTCGCCACGCTGGGCAGACGGGTTGGAGATGAGGTTCTTATTTCAATTCTCGCCACGCTGGGCAGATGGGTTGGAGAGGGGGTCCTTGTCTTAATTCTCGACACGCTAACCGGACGGCTTGGAAAGGGGGTTCTAATTTTAATTTTAGATTTGAGAGGGGGGTTGTTTGAATTTTCGCCACGCTGGCCTCCTCCTCCTCCTTAGTCGGTACCCCACTGATGGGGATCGTGACTCCGTCGCAGACGCAGCTCATCCACCAGCCGTCTCCAACGGTTTCGGTCCTCGGCGTAGTGGATGGCCTGGTGTACAGGGATGTTCAGGTGGTCAGTCACCTGACTGGACCATCGCTTGGGGCTTCTCCCTCTTGTTCTTTTACCGTCTACCTTGCCCGTGATTAGAAGTTTTTCTAGATTATCGTCTTCTCTTCTTGCAATGTGGCCAAAGTATTGCAGAATTCGGGCAAAGCAGACGGTAGAGAGTCTTTGCTCCCTGGTCAGCTTAAGCTCTTCGAGCACAGAGATGTTAGTACGTCGTGCGGTCCAAGGAATTTTGAGCAAACGACGCCAGCACCACATCTCAAACGCATCAATCCTCGCTCTATCCGCGGCTTTTATGGTCCATGTCTCCGAACCGTACAGAAATATGGAGAAGACAAGTGTGTCTGGACGCTGGCCAGACAGGTTCAAAAGGGATTTCTGTCTCAATTATGCAATATCAAAATAATTGTCCTCGCAGCCAACTCTTTATTTGTAAGATGTTTCGGCAAAAAATATACCCTTAATTATAGTGGGATCAGTCTACCTGTGGTGAAGTGCCAACCGTCCCACAGCTGTTCTTAATAACAATGTTTCAATAGCAATTGAGAACGCACGCGACACTCGCATTGTACCTCTGGATTTTTTTATTTTCTCGTCTTTCCAATAAATCGGAACAGACGTGATGCAAGATAGGTCGTAATTCAAAAACCATGTATGCAGACACATTTTCGACTTCAATATTTATAATAAAAAAAAAATGTATAGGTAAGGTGTGTTATTCTATGGGATTAATAGGGTTTATGGATCCAACAATTTCAAAGATTTTCAAGTCTGTGTGTATTTTTGAGAAACCTTTGTACCTACTAGAAAATAAAATAACGGACAGTTAAGAGATATTTTTGGGACCATCTCGGGACTATTAACGGGACGTCTCTTGAGGATTTTTTTCCTCCCGTGGTTTTTATTAATAATTAATACTTTATTTTGTAAAATTTTAAGTTGTTTTTAAAAAAGTACTATCACGACCGTTTACCTTTCGGAGTGGTCAGAAACCAAGCTCATAAATATTCATAGTTAGCCAACTTTACTATAGGCCAATCATGACAAGTGGCAAGCTCATCGATGTCTCCAGGCGTACCAATCTTCAAAAGATTGTATCGAACACATAGAGAGGACATACATCATTTATTGTTGTAACATTATAACACGGAAGAGCACTGATATCCGTACTACAGTGCAATCTCGTGTAGGTATCACAAACACATCACCCTCTATTGTTCACCTATTTTACATCTGTATACTTTTTGTGACAATAAATGATTTTATTATTATTATTATTTATTATTATGCGAGCGAGATGCAAAGCGTTAAATACTCTTTAACCCTTAAATGCAAGAAAAGTAGCAATAACCTATCACAGTTTTTTTTTTTTTTTTCAATTTAGTAATTTATTTTAATTCTTATCAAATTTAGTTTTCATTACCGCCACTAGAACACGTCTTCTTAGACCTCGACTGTTGGAGCTATCTCCTACAGAGATAGGCTTTCCAGAACATATATAAGCTGGAGAATTCGGCCTACACTCACCACACTCGCCAGGCGGGTTGGCGAGGTTCTGATGTCTCTTTTCTAATGACAATTTATTAAGAATTCCACAAGTTGGTATAAGTGGAAACGGTATACGGCTTAACGTGCTCTCCGAGGCACGGGAACGGCGGTATTGTAAATAAATGACAAATGTATGTATGAAAAGTGTATTTCTCATTGGTACATGCCGGGATTTGAACCGACCTATTTACCCATCACCGCTTTCAATAATGTAATGTGACAATAAAAAAGAATTCGAGAAGGCCAAGTGTTAATAAATGATTTAACTTGATTGAACTTGTGTTTACGAATTCTGACATTCAAATACGAGTATATAGGTACAGTATTTAAACCACTATACGAGTATTACAAGATTCAAGTTTTTGCGACAATCGCATAGTCGCGTTCTATTAGGAAGACAATTCAGAGACCGCTCAATTGAAAAAGAAATCTTCTCTTTATTTGCGTCAGACTAACTTATCTCGAGTTTACAACAGTGACTGCAATGTAATAAACCTTCCATTCGAAATGTTATCTAAAAGGTTTCTACTTAAAGACTAACTTGGATAAGCCCGGTGGCTCTATTCTGTTTCCGTAACCGCAACCGTTACTAGTCAAATTGTTAGATTCCTTTTTCTCGTTAGAAATGTACGAACACAAAAATTACATAATCATCATCACATCCCCTAGAACTCCAATTTTAGAGGTTGGCCTTTTTCTGAAGTATTTGGCCTACACTCGCTATTCTGGCTGGCCAGACCGGCTGGCTAGGTTCTGATGTCACTTTTCTAATAATTCCACAAGTAGGTATAAGTGGAACCGGGACCGACAGCTTAACGTGCTCTACGAGGCGCGGGCTTTGTAAATAAATATGACAAATGCACGTAAGAAAAGTATATTTCTCATTGGTACATGCCGAGGTTTGAACCAAACAATTTTTTTTTGTGTCTGAGTCACCAGCTCTTACTTAAATGATATTATTTGAGCAATTGTAATAATGGTTGGGTATGACGGTGTTTGTCAGTTAAGCGGTGGTGGCTCTGTTGTAAGAACGCTTCCTTTAACCTAAAGAGGCGGGTTCGAACCCCGACATGTGCCAATGGGGAAAAAACCACTTTTCTTACTTACATTTGTCATAGATTTACAACAACACGGTAACCGTGCCTCAGGGAGCACGTTAAGCTGTCGGTCCCGGTTCACTAATACCAACTTGTGGAATCATTAATGAATTGTCAATAAAAATTGTCATCAACCGGCCGACCCGTCTGGCCAGCGTGGCGAATGTAGGCCAAATTCTCCAGAAATTACTGGTCGCCTCATCTCCACTCCAATGGTGGAGGCCTAGGAATCTGTGTTCTATGGGCTAAAATGAATGAAGAATGACATTGTCCGGTAGTACAATGAATTCTAGATATAGCGTTCGCGCTTAAAGATATAGAATTCAGCTGCTAAGAAAATTGAGAATTTCTGCAATTTACATTTTAAATTTAATTACAGTTCATCAAAATAAAAACTTAAACCTGTTACTGTTTGCGTCTACCTGAAGCATTTTGTCGAGATTGCAGCGATGCTTGCCGAGGTGGATATAATTGAAAATGGAGTTGAAAGCATTTTGTTGCAATTTCATCAAATCGAAACTCTTTCTTCGAACCTAGATATTACAATATTATTTTAAAATTTACATCTCAATCGTCTTCTTTATTGCATTTTATTAATAAATATTGAAATTTTTTGTAGTATTGCGGTATGAAGCCCGTTATGTACTAAATAGAACAACACTTTTTTACGTTTAGTTGTTGATAGATTTACTAGATCACGGTCCTCGTTGGTCAGAGCACGTCATGTGTGACCTTGCTCAACCTGATGGTAAGTGGCGCAAGGTACATGAATGTTAGCAACTGGAATCAGACACTCATGACTGACATCAGTCCCTAACACTATGCCGGCTTGACTGGGCATGACGACAATTCGAGACAGATCCCGAATACACTTTACTGGTTTTACCGCCACGAACGGTGGATCATTTTCTGCCCCGGCAGACTGGGAAATGTATATGTGATATAAATGATTGTGATGACCTTTCCTAGCTTCGCTGTACTTAGTCTCCTACTTTACTCCGTCAGCAAAGCTATCCGATCTCCTGCAGGTGGACCAGGAGACCCGTATCGTTCCGTGTTTAGTTAAAAGTTAAAAGTAAGAAAGTTTAGTTTGAGCCGTCTCCACCTTTGCCAAGCATCGTCTACACAGTTGGCTATCTGTTATGTTTAGAGTATATAGATGTTTGCTAAAGAAAGTGTCCTGTAATCACCCCCATTATTGTGCGAAGCTTAGCTCTGTTAAAGCAAGGTAGGGAAGCCTCCCCAGATTGTTTGCAGTTTGTGGCCGATTTCCAGATCTGTTCGTGCAGTATACGCGGCATTAAGTCCACATACCTACTCGTACAGTGTATTTAAAAATACATATATAATTTTCGCGAAGCTTGAATCACAAGAATTGGAACGGTAAGGATTTATTAAGGTAAGGTAAGGTTGGTTGGCATGTTTGTGTTGTTGATGACCCCTTTCTGACTAGTTCATCTGCCACATCATTACACAGTGAACCCTTTATCCACTAATATCGACTTATCGAATCGAATTTTATTGTCAAAATAATAGCTTCAGATCCTCGACAGCGTAGAAAAGCAAAATTCAGCATGAGTTGTTTTCCGATTATGATAAATTCCTTTTAGCCAGTTCTATTCCTGCCCATGATCACATACTCCAATGTAAACTTGACTAATTCTAGGAATCTTAAAACAATTGTTGCAACGAAAATGTATTAGTAAATAATGTTGAATTCAGCAAGCACGTTTCTGCGAATAGCAAACGATTTATTTTCAATACTATATAAGGAGCGGAACGTGGAAGCGTGTAAGTGTACTATTTCAATTTCGCAATAATATAATGACGAACACTTTTAATTCGTGTGAAAATCTTTTTGCATGTTGCAAATTTTATTAGTGTCACCATTGATATATGCATACATAAGACAATGCATTCAATATAATTTATTGGTTTAAATCATTTATTAAAAAACATCGTCAAAGATATAATATATAAATAGATACCACTTCGTCATCAACATTAGCCTGTGTCACTCCACTGCTGGATATATCTCCCAAGGCTCGCCATTTCACGCGGTCTTTTGCAATCCTTACACATCCATCACAAGCGACCTTTTTTAGGTCATCCGTCCAACTTGCAGGGGGTTGTCCTACTCTTCGTGGTTCCGTACGTGGTCTCGATTTTCCTATCGATCAGTGGTTCTGTCGCAAATGTGGCATTTCAGCTTGCAAATTTTAAAAGTTTCGAATTTTATCTATCAGAGAAACACCAACAAGCATAGCTCTCTTAATAGCTCGTTGAGCGATCTTAAACTTTTCACTGTCCATGTCCACGTCTTTACTCCATATGACATTACGGGATAAAAGCATTGGTTAAAGATAGAAGACGATGTGCCGGAGTTTCCCGAAGGACGCCCATTCTAGCTGAATCGGCTTCTTTGGTGACTACTTAAATAGTATAAATTAAATTAAATTAAATATATTAAACCTAATAAAAAGTAAACTATAAATAAAAAAAAATGTTCTCTTGAGACGACCTTATTTATTAGTAAAGAATCGTTGGGAATAAAGGCAAAGGGATTGTAAAATATCTAAATGTTATAAGTTGTCCCTTACTCATCTTATGACATCGGAAAAAAAAAAAAATACTTTAATTATAAAAAGTAAAAAAAAAAACAAAAAAAAAATGTAATCTAAATTTTCACAGCAAATTTAGACGCAAACCTCCGTACCTGTCTGGTTCGGTATGCAATAATTTATTACATTTGTTTGTGATATTTCCGAGTCTGGTATGCTGGAGACATCGACGAGCTTGCCACTTGTCATGATTGGCTTATAATAAATTAATTCCCAGATGTGGAAAATATTTTTGAAAAGACTTTAAAAGTAGTCAATATTTTAGCTACATCCCATCCAGGTACGGTATCTTTTTTCCACCTTTTATACAGGGAATAACCCTTTTAGACATGAAAACTTTCTGAGTTAATACGCATAAATTGGCGGATAGGTGCCATTTTAGTTGTGTCGGCCCCTCGAGACGGGTGCAAGGACCTCTTTTGAGGAGACGGTCGTCCTGTTCTAACAAGTGTCCTTACAATCAATCACAAAACAGATCCAAACACTAATCAAATGTTCCTGTTGGACTGAATACATTAGTGGATAGACCCACAATGGCGACGTTAATATTATTACCGAAATAAACTATTTTATTCATTTTAATACTTTATTAAACATTGTATATATACGGGCTTAATGGCCAGGCATTTTCTAACAACCAACATTTGGTAGTTAGGAAAAACTATGTACTCGTATGTATAAAAACTTTATTGCACAAAATACATAGGCGGACTTAATACCCGTAAACATTTTCTGACATAAATGACACCCATACACGTATAGATGCAAATTTATTATAATAAACTACATATAACTATAAAATACTAAAAGAAGCGTATACACAAATAATAATAATAACGTTTATTGACTTAAAAACCTAGATACATCAATCAGTAAATACGGGGATCCCTGTACTATGTCCCAGAAGGTCTGTGATACAGGGAGCCCCACTCTTGCTTGCAAAGGCATTCGTGATCAACGTATTGTTAACGCATAACAATAATTTTGAAAACAGTTTAGACAAGTATAAAAAATAAAAATAAAGAAAATAACACGATATAAAATCAAAAAACTACAGTATTTATAAAACTCATTGCATAAATCAAGTATGAACAAACAAATAAAATAGATAAAAATAAAACAAATAAACTGTAATTCATATATAATAAATAAAAATATAAAAAATATTTAGACTACTCTATTTTACTTGTTTAGAATTAAGGTGGTAAGCGTTTAAAAATATGAATAGAGGCCGCCTGTATGTTCATCAGTGGGAGCTGACGAACGGATGATACTGTAAACGAATCTAAATATCTTCTGGACCTGCGAGTTAATTATTCTAAGAAAAACAAAGAGGGGCGGTCGTGAGAGTCATAAAGAAATTCAAATCGACATTTTAAATGCGAAGGTGTTAACGGGTTGTAGAAGATAAAGGAAGGCGAGAAGACGAATATTTTCAAAAAATAGTTATATAATCATACAATACATTACGAATGCATAAGTTAAGAATGCGATCCAGTTTATTTAGAAGCTTTTCACTGAGATCAGAATAACAAATATCAGCATAGTCTACTCATTTATTTATGTATTTTAAATAAACACGATCCTACGGCTATGAATACGGTTAAGAACTCCAGGTTATAAGAATGGAAAGACACATTAAGCCGATGACATTTTCATAAAGGCGCCATCCAGACACGCTTCAGTGAGAAAATAGACTTAGTTATTCAATATGAATTCAACGCCCGCGTATTTCTCTTCAAACTGCTAGACTTCCGAATTAATCATTTATTCGTATGAAAAGTTGTAATATTGTGTTACTGCTAGCACTTCGTAGTAACTGATATGACATGACTTAGTTTAACGTCATTCGTAAATAGATAGATAGATAGATATCTATATTTTCTAACAGCTAACCTTTGGGAGATGTGAGCAGGGATTGTAATGTACATGACCGCTAATAAATGAGATAAAGAGATTTATTGAGTTAAAAACTTATAACTAAAAAAAAAAGATTGATATTAAATCTATTATATAAATACATACAATAGTGATCTTATTGGCGTAAAACCTAAAATTTATCAAATAACTAACTATAATTATGGTTACAAAGAATTTTAGAAGTAGATTTATGTTAATATATAATAACATATATTTTATTATACTTTTAAAGACATACTCGTAATGTAACCAAGGTACGTAAAAACCGTCTGTAAAGAAAATGGCAAATAAAGCCTTCCTTTTCCATGTTTAGGGTGCTTGTACACGGTGCAAGTAGCATGCGCATGTTGAGGCACTTGCGCAGGTTATATCCATCGTGTAAACAAGTATACGGATCCAGCGACTCGAGCATGCACCAGCGCGAGCACCCCGAGGGGCATTCTACCAAAATGTAACTACGCCCAAACGATCAAGCAACTTGAGCATACTGCTTACACAAGTAGCACACGCCTTTACTTGGCCCAGCAATATGCATGCTTGTGTAATAATGCTCGCACAAGTAGCCTGTAGCAGTAACTTGGGCAATATGCACTGTGTAAAAGCACAAGCGAGTAACTTGTGCAATACTGCTCGCGTAAATAGCTCACGCTAGTAGTCCGCGCCAGTAATTTGCTCCAGCAACATGCATCGTGTACAAGCTCCCTAACTCACTAGATTTTGTCATAAATTTATGGAATAACAGTTTTGACACGCTCAAACGCTTCTCCAAAGGGCTTGCTTTAATTGGATTTGTAATAACATTTCATAAAATTATATTCGTTGGACTGAAAATATTCTTTCCTCGTTATTGCAATATTACAACAGATATGAAAAAAATGCTCGGAGAGCTGCTGGATTTTATATTTATAGACAAGTTCTTTTCTAATTATAATCCTCTTTGCCATTTCTATTAATTTTGTAAATTCACAACTGTCTTTTCCATCTTATTTTATAGGAAAAGTTTATATTTATCGTACTCTCTTAATTAGCTTCAGTACATATAAAGTAACATTTTACATTTGACAATAAATAATAAAGTTTCATATTAATCTATAGCTCTGCTATTCTGCTATTCTGCTAATCTATAACCGTCCAGTTACAGGATCAGCATATAAAACCTATCCAACTGCGACGTGGCGCGCGACAGGAGGATGTCATATCCCCGAAACTGGTTCACGAACGCGTTGGAAGATGTTTTTAAAATTCTAGACTGGAATTACTGCAGCATAAACATCAATGGAGATCTTAAAGGAATGTTAAACGGCTTAACCGTGGCTTCCCAGCGGGTTGGTCTTGAAATAAACTTGGACAAGACAAAAGCATGACTTCAATGATCATGTCAAGCCGAGGCCAATCTGCGTGGGAAATGCTACTCTTAAAGTTGTGCAAAATTACATAATTACGTCTACCTCGGGCAGACTATCTAATTAGCGGCAGCCAACTTTAGAAAAGAAGCCGACAGACGCATTCAGCTAGGATCCGCGGCATTAGGGAAACTCCGGCGCATCCTCTCATCGTCCATACCACAACGTTTGAAGACTAAGGTCTTTTACCAGAGCGTCCTCCCGGTAATATCGTACGGAACAGAGACGTGGACACTGAGAATTCAAGGTTGCTCAGCGAGCATGGAAATAGCTATGCTTGGTATTTCTCGGGGGTCGAAGCTGCTCGCGTCCGTAGGTAATTACGAACTTAGAAACCCTACACGTGATCCCTGGGTTGTGCTAAACGAGCAGCAAGCAACGCCGAGCCACAGGCGGCGGTAGAATAACCTGTACCTCATTAATGAGGCGGCTACGTGGGCCGTGAGGACCAAATACCCTCAGAACAATTCGACATAGAAGGATATGGGAACCCACTATGATTATTCTCCCAAGAGAACTCCCGACCTAAACATGCAAGTACAAACCAAGGATGTGAACAGGTCGGATGATCCGGCTGACACCCGGCGCTCATTGATACCCGGGTTGGTGAGTGTGAAATTGGCTACCGAAGACTCCCCGAGGGTAGGTCATCAGGCCTTTGGGAGAGGAAATGCTACTGAAGACACTAAATCCAAAGTTGCGATGAGAATCAAGAAACGGATTGGAACCTGGAATGTTTGTGGCCTCCTACAACCTGGTAAGCTCTCAATTGTCGAGAAGGAAATGGAGTCCTGCGGTGTTTCGATTTTGGGTCTGTGTGAAACTCACATTAAAGGAGCGGGTCATTTCAGAACAGCAACTGGCAATACAATGTATTTCTCGGGAAATGAAACTAATAGTAGAAATGGTGTAGGTTTTGTTATCCCGGCAAAATTAACAAAGTGTGTGACTGGATATCATCCTGTTAATGATCGCATTATCACTATCCGATTGAACTGCAGTCCCTGTCCACTTAACATCATACAGGTATATGCTCCCACTGCACAGTCCACGGAGGATGTTATTGAAGAGTTTTACGGGACTCTGGAAACAACAATCAGAAATATCTCTAACCGTGAAGTTATGATCTTGCGGGTGATTTCAATGCAAAAGTCGGTGAAACATTGAATGACGATCACATACGAAGCATAGTAGGGAAATATGGTCTCGGAACCAGAAATGTTAGAGGTGAGAGATTAATCGATTTTTGCAATAGTAATAAATTGACTGTAACAAACACATGCTTTCAACATCACAAGCGCCGGTTATATACATGGAAGTCTCCTGGTGATAGGTATAGAAATCAGATAGACTACATTACCATCAACCAACGATGGAGGTCATCAATTACGAACGCAAAAACGTACCCCGGTGCGGAGTGTGGCAGTGACCACATACTATTAGTTGCAGACCTAAAGTTACGACTTAAATGTGTCACAAAACCTCAGAAACGAATACCGAGACTAGCTAGAGCTGAAAAAGAGTTTTTTCAAAACGAAGTGGAAAAACGCCTAGCTAGAAACACCAATAGCACTCACAATGGCAACCCAAATGATCTATGGCAAGATTTACAAGAACATATTGCAGAAGTCCTTAAATCTATGGGTAGGGCACCAAGCACACGAAAGACCTGGATAGGTGATGAAACTTGGGAATTAATAAACAAGAGGAAAGAATTTAAAAAGGGTAACAATAATCGCTCAAAACACAAAAAGTATTTGCACCTCTGTAAAAACATTAAATACTTATGCAGGAGGGATAAAAACGACTACCTCGAAAGTATATGTGTGGAGGTCGAATCACATGCTCATAAAAACCAAGCTGCAGACCTTTTTAAAAAGATTCGTCTAATAACAAGGAATTTCAAAGCCGCCTCCTTTGTTATAAACGATGAGCAGGGTAAACCGATTCATGACCTTGAGAAAGTAGCTAATCGGTGAAAGGAATATTGTACAAAACTGTACCTAGATCCAAGTAAACCTCCATCGATAGCCACAGTAATTGGCGACCGAGAGCCAGATATACTACATTCTGAAGTGGTCAATGCCATTAAAAGACTAAAAACCAACAAAGCTCCGGGTCCTGACACTATAACGGCAGAAGCTTTGAAGGCGCTTGGCGACCGAGGTGTCACTAGATTACACGAAATCTGCAATGCCATCTGGCAAACTGGAGTGTGGCCGGAGGATTGGGTCCATTCGTCAATTGTCCCACTGCACAAAAAGGGTTCGGTGCGAAACTGCGGCAACTATAGAACTATTGCCCTAATATCGCATGCCAGTAAAATCCTTTTACACATAATTAATGACCGACTCAGACACTATCTAGACTGGCAAATCCCTCAAGAACAAGCTGGATTTGTCAAAGGGAAAGGAACTAGAGAACAGATTTTGAACCTCAGACAGATAGTCGAAAAATGTCACGAGTTTAACATCCCGGTAATCATTTGTTATGTGGACTATCAAAAAGCATTTGATTGCGTAGGATGGCATGCACTGTGGGAAGTTTTAGAGGAGGCCGGTGTACCTTTACACATAGTTCAGCTCATCCGGCGTTTATACGACACAGGATACGGAACTGTCAAAGTCGGAAATGCCATATCAGACCGGTTTAAGTTTGAAAGAGGAGTTAGGCAAGGATGTGTGATATCGCCAATACTATTTAATATATATGGTGAACACATCATGCGGAAAACCCTTGAAGACTGGGAGGGCGGTGTAACGTTTGGTGGTAAAAAGATCTCAAACCTACGTTATGCCGATGATACAACCCTGTTTGCCGCGTCAGAACAGGAAATGGTAGAACTCTTGAACCGTTTGGAAAACGTCAGCACAAAATTTGGTCTTTCCATCAATAGAGCCAAAACAAAGCTGATGGTAGTCGACAGATCTCACAGGATAACGCGCACAACTGACCTTGATGACTATGAAACCGTGGAAGATTTCCTTTACCTCGGCTCTACTGTCAGCAATAAGGGAGGTTGCGAAAGTGAGATTCGTCGACGAATTGGAATGTCTAAAACAGCAATGACCCAGCTCGACAAAATATGGAGAGATACCAACATATCCAGGAAGACAAAAATCCACATTGTCAGAACGCTCGTATTCTCCATATTCTTGTACGGTTCAGAGACGTGGACTATAAAAGCCGCAGATAGGGCAAGAATTGATGCATTTGAGATGTGGTGCTGGCGTCGTTTGCTTAATATTCATTGGACCGCACGACGCACTAACGTTTCTGTGCTCGAAGAGCTCAAACTTGCTAAGGTACAGAGACTTTCTGCCGTCTGCTTTACCCGAATTCTGCAATATTTTGGCCACATTGCTAGAAGAGGCGCCGACAATCTGGAAAAACTCTTAGTAACGGGAAAGGTATACGGTAAAAGAACAAGAGGAAGAAGCCCCAAACGATGGTCCAGTCAGGTGACTGACCACCTAAACATCCCAGTACACCAAGCCATCCACTGCGCCGAGGACCGCAACCACTGGAAACGGCTAGTGGATGGACTGCGACGGAGTCACGATCCCCAACAGTGGGGTACCGACTAAGGAGGAGGAGGAGGTATTTCTCCAATGGATAGAATTCGAAACGTTGATACTGGTTAGAGAATGAAAGTTACTGACATAGCTTTTAAAATTAGCGAGCTGAAGTGGCAATGGGCTGGTCACATCTGCCGCACAACCGACGAACGATGGGGCAAACGGATTCCAGAGTGGATATATGAAGAAGGTCGCTGGTGGGGGTTGGATGAGGGTGGCGAAAGATCGCGTTAAGTGGCGAGCCTTGGGGGAGGCCTACATCCAGCATTGGAGAGTTACAGGCTGATGGTAATGATGATAATGAGTAATGGATATAAAAATGACATTAATCTAATACAATAATAATTGATTGACTCTTCGGGTGCCGTCGTACTTCGAATGAGTCCCGAGTTATTTCCATTATCTAAATTAAAAAAATCATTATCTAATTATTCTTATTGCGTAGAAACCTGGTAAATTAAAGTTATCCCAGCACGCTTCCACTGAACTACGAGTATTGGCAAACATGAAGTGTCAAAGCGAAGTTTACTAAATAAAATTAAGTCACATTATAAATATAGTATGAAATTTATGGTTACCCTTTGTAATTAGACATAGTAAAAGTTATTTTTTTTTATATGCGAGGGTGAAAAACCAATTTTACAAACTACACACTTTAATTTATTTTGTTAAAAATAAAATAAAAATGTTTTTCACTGACTAGTCGTTAATCCGTACCCTGTCCATTAGGCTCAGAGTATTTCTCGTTATACTATTGTATATTTTTATTTTCATTGTCCATAATAAAAAGTTATGCCAAAAACATATTTTTATTTGCTTTCTTTTAGTGCATAACACATCAATATAATATTCCCTTTTAGGTTCAATCCGTATGACTCGCACCAGCGCGTGGTTTGTGTAAGCTAAATTTCCAGATATATCTTCTGAAAGGCTTATTTCCCGCAGTGGAGGTCTAGGACTGTGTTCTAGGGGCTGTGTGATGAGGCGCATTTTACTGACAGTTTGTAAAGATTGAAAAAAAAATCCTACAGAGAATATACAGAATGAGCCCGAAAGCACGTTTACAGGTTTTGGCTTCTCGCAGCTACAGGGAATCCTTAACATGTGTATTGGTCAGAATTTACAGTCTCAGATGGCCCTCGCTGATTCACAACAAAATAAGGTGGATAGTGTTTTTAAAATTGCACGTCTTTTGGGCCCATTCTGTATATAGGTACTCATAGTGTAAAAGATGCGGTTGAAGTTTCCGATGTCTAGAATTTAAATTGCTTATTTCCTTCTATACAATAAACGTCAAAATTTGATCTGCAGCAAACCAAAAGGTTTTTAAGGAAAACGAAAGATAGATGGAATTGTTTGTCTGAATCTTGTGTTATTTAAAGAACTGTTAGGTAAGGCCTATTACCTACCATCATGACATATAGTGGAAACAACAACAATACATGTATGGGTACTGAATACTTGTCACATGCAGCATCAAAAAGATAGACATAGTTAAAGCGTAAAATCAATAGTGACTAATTTCAGTCTGGAAAGAGCAACCGGATGAATCTTGATATTTAAGTTGCTGAGGCAATTTGGAATATTTTTTGTATATTACCTCATAACCCAATGGACGGAATTGGAGAAAAAGGTGGGGACATTGTACATACTTTTAAGTAAAGTGCAGTAAAGTATTTAATAATAATAATGGAAAGGCGGTTATATTAAATTACGCGTACTCATTATTGATTAAAAAAATGTCATCCGAAACATAGGGATGGTTTGCGCGGACGGATTTTTTAAAAATTAAAAAACGTTTTGTAACCGGTTGCACCTTTGAGATGAATTGATGTTTTTGTGTAGAGATGCTATATTTATATTTTTTGATATTTTTTACCACTTTAACCAATATTTTTTTTTAAATCGTCAAAATTTTCTTAATTTCCTCCCCTCGCCCTCCTATTTCTCTGATTCCGTCCATTTTGGATTATGAGGTAATATACAAATTGAAGCTATAAAATTTGATTGCCAAATATTTCGCCTCTCTTTG
This sequence comes from Tinea semifulvella, assembly GCA_910589645.1. NCBI lineage: Eukaryota > Metazoa > Arthropoda > Insecta > Lepidoptera > Tineidae > Tinea > Tinea semifulvella. The sequence goes on from OU342584.1 coordinate 23,962,695, forward strand.
GAGCGGCGTCATCAGTGACAGTGACTGAAGGTCTTTATCATAAATTTTGAAAAAGTAATTTTATTTCTTTTAGCAATGGTAAAGGTAATGCATTATACAGTTTTGTATTTATTTTTTAGAAAAATATCATCATCACCTAGCGCATCATGGAAAACATCATCAGCATGTTATGTCCATTGTTGGTTCGATATTAATAAATAATATACAAAAAAATATCCAAATTGCCTCAGGAACTTAAATAACAAGAGTCATCCGGTTGCTCTTGCCAGACTGAAGTTACTCACTATTGCTTTGACGCTTAACTATGTCTATCTGCTTGATGCTGCATGTGACAAGTATTCAGTACCCATACATGATATATACACGACGACGCGATGTCTACTTTTGTCCCGCTTCCTTCATCACATGAGTAGTTTTATTTTGTATGTATTATTGTATATATTATATATAACCTATTTACGTATTTGTATATGTAATAGTAAGTATTATTTTTATGTATTTGTTTTATAAATTGTTATTTTATATCTATTATTTATTTATTTACTTACCATTAAAACTGTCCTAATGTCCTAAAGGTTTGGCTGTCAGAGAATGCCTAGCGGCATTAAGTCCGCCTTTGTACATAGTGCAATTAACTTTTTAAATAAAATAAATGTATTGCTATTGTTTCCACTATATGTAATGTATGGTATCTTTTAATTGAATCACCCATTTTATTTATACTGTTTTGTATTAGCTGTAAATTACCTTAATAAAATAAAATAATAAGAAATTCATTTTAATACACTCAGCGCTAGACTTAAAAGCAATTTATGTCTGGACTAAATCTGAGTTTAACATTAACGACTACTGCGGTTGTAAGAAAAGGAAGATAATTAAAATTTTAAGAGGAAGAGCGGAGGCACGTTCGTTCAAGCAAGTTCTTTTGTGGAGCCGGAGGGTGACACAACGGATCCACTATTCAACTTCCTTTGATTTTCATGCCTTTAGGTGTTTAGGACTTATTCATAATTCACACCTCTTTTAACAGTGTCTAGTCTACCTATTGCATTACCTTCATTCTAGGTTATTTTTGATACAATTCAACTTGCTGCAAAGATTATTTTTTCAAATAGCTAATTGGTTATTTGGAGACAGGAAAGATTTTACGTATCTTACAAATACTTTTAAGAGCTAAGATATCATTAACTTAAAGTTTTTCTTAAGTTACACCGAGTTTCACGAAATTATTATTTTTGATAATTTAATAGAATTTTTATTTTTACATACCACGTTTATTTTTACTTTGACTGATAATTTATTTATTTTTATATAAATAAAACTACTTAAAAAGTTATAAATAAATAAAATAAAAACTAAACCTATTTTTATTATAATTCTAATTAATATATTACATTTGTCTTTTAATTATTTGTTTATAATTCATGAAAAATATAATAAAATAATATTATTATTTAAATTTGTAATATAAACCAAACTTTAAAATTGTGCTTCTGTTTATCTTTTCAGTACTATGAAATAAGTTTATCTTTCTGGGGTTAATTCATTGTCAACAAGTTTTTGCCAAAAGAAAACTAATAACACCCCGTTGCTTGTAGTTTATGTGCTATTGTCTATTTTTCTAGTACATATTGCAAAAGCCATCCTGAAAACAAGACCGTAGCTTTTAGCCAGCGGCTTGATTAAAACGACAGAGGATCTTTACGTCACTACTTTAAAAAACGAACATTCCTCCGCAATATTCTAATGAGCCCTCCATACATACCTATCTGACATTATACTGCGAAAAATATACCCCGGTTTTTAATAGGTATTTTGCTAGGCTTTATGTCCATGTCACATGATCCAAATTGAGAGAGCTCAAAGATCTATGTTAAAAGTAATGACTAGGAAATATTCAACGTATGATCTGTATAAAGAGTGCGAGGTTCTATCAGTGTGCCAACTATACTCGTATATCTTTAAGGCAGCGGTGTCTGCTCACAAGTCATTCATAAAATCTCCTAAATTCTCTAGTCTGATTATGAAGCGTAAAGTATGGATGCCTGTGTCTGTGTGTAGAACAGCATTCGATTTCAATTTAAAAAAAAATGCTTTTCCTTTTATCTACAATAAGCTACTAGATGTTTTTAACAAGGACAAAAGTTTTAAAAAGTTAGCAATAAACAGTCCGGACGAATTGCTAGTTCACATACAATATTTTATTAACAGTTTTTTTAAAATATTCCAACGGAAATTAGTTAATCTGGTAATTTCGAATGAAAACAACAGATATAATAATAAATAAATTAATATTTAAGTTAGTTTTGTCCATAATTTTCGTATATTTAAGTCGCCAATTTGTTTCTTATCCAAATTATAATCTTATTGAACATCTTTCCAAAATTTTATGCCCGCAAATTAAATTTAATTGCAAAATTAAGAACAGCTGCTGAGGGAAGGTGTAGTGAATTTAAAACCAATGTTAAATCTTCGATAAAGTTTTTGTGGCGACGACATATGTCCCGAGAATCTATCTCGAGTTTTTTAATAACATACCCAAGTACTTTGCCAACTGTCTTTGTTTAAATTATGAGAAAAAATAAATAAGGTAACGGCACCTATTATCAACACCCAGCACCACCACCACTGCCGGCACTTATTACTGACTTTATTAATTTTTATTTTAAATGCTTCATTGCACTAAAATTTTTGGTATCAGTAAAGTAACGTATCATAATGACCGTGATCAGAAGTTACGATTTTTTCAAAGAGTGATTTTACATTTAGCCAACTTTACTAAAGGTTTACGAGCCTTTCGATGTACTCGTATATCTCAAAATATTTTTTCTATAGTTTTGACCAGAAATCAAACGCATCTAAATATACAGTTTTAACTCCTAGACCGACTGTTGTTTTTTTATTTTATTTTTTTACCCACAAGTTTAAAATAAAATTTTATTAACAGCATTGACACAGTGTTTTGGCTCCTAAAATACTGGCTCGCCGATTTTAGGAGTCAGAGCCAAACTATGTACTAATATGTATCTTTTTGGTCATTAAAACTTTTAATATTATTATGATTATTATAGTCCTAGTTCTTCAACGTTAAAGATATGCTACCCAAAATTATTGTATGAGTATCCTGCACTCGCCACGCTTGCCAGACGGGTTGACAATGATAGTTCAATATAATTATTTATTATATTTTTCGTACATAAGTCACTTTAAAAAAATTGTTAGATAGGTAATTCATTTTTCCAATCGACACAGTTTTTTTTGCTGCTTTCATTAACGTAAATAACTCAATACCGCCCAACATCGTCATTATCATTACAGCCCCTACACCACAGAGTCCTAGACATCTACTGTTGGAGAGTCCAGCGGGGTGAGACGGAGTGCACAATCGTCAGAAAATGCATCGTCTAAGATCGATTACTTCTGTCACAAATCTTGGGCATTCCACCTAGCTTTTGATATTTCTGACAAACATAATCGATCTTAGACGATATGTTTCGGACGATTGTCCTCACCCCGCAGAATACATTCGCCACGCTGGCCACTCGCTGGGTTTTCAATCGTCGATTTAGTTATATAGATAATTATCTCGGTGACTATATTGAGAGTGTCTATAATAGGTATCGTTACCTTAGTAGGTAGCATTACTCAATGGGTGGTTTTCGCAGTATTGTATTAGATATCTTTTAAAATGATGATATGGTTTATAGCTCCGTAATGAAGTTCTGAAGAATTGTAAATTGCATTTCTTAGATAGATACCACACACAAAACCTGATCAAGTTGATTTAGGACAGCATCTATAGTATTGACTTAGGGTAAAAGACTTGTAGATAAAGCGTTCTATAGCTCTAGCACGAAGAAACATCATTATCGATTAAATATCGAATCGAAAACAGTTTTAGAAAGCACTATGATTTGAGACGTAACGGAACTCCAAATTGGCAGATTTGATGCATAACCATTTGGAATTAGAAATCTCCAAAGAAAAAAATAAGAATAAAATGCTATGCTTAAAATTCTCTATACAAAAAATAACTTTTTGTAACCGCTTTAAAAACGACTTAGCGTCCGAATTCTTAATTCATCCGTACAAATGTAGAGGACCATCGCTTTGATCTGTAAACAGCTATAATGCTGCCTAATTCAAGCTAGCAGAGTGTCAGGAACTTGTGATTGTAATGACCGTTACTTTACCGCACTTAGTCTTCATAAGACCATTGTGCGTGTTAGGAACTGTTCTTAGCTATGGTGGCTTATGGTGAGAGCTATGCTTGGTATTTCTCTGATGGATAGAATTCGAAACGTTGATATTCGTCAGAGGACCAAATTAACTGACATTGCTTTCAAAAAGCAAGCTGAAGTGGAAGTGGCCCACATACATCTGCCGCAGAACCGACGACAGAAGCGATGGAGCAAACAGGTTCTAGAGTGGAGGCCACGTAAGGGACGATGTAGATTGGGATACCCCTTCGCTAGATGAACGGTTGACCTGAAAAAGGTCGCTGGCGGAGGTTGAATGAGAGTTGCAAACGACCGCTTGGGGAAGACCTTCATCCTGCATTAGGGAAACACCGACTAATGATAGCATCAGGTGGTGGTGGGGTATGTTTTGTATAGTTTCATAAAATATTAGTACTAAGCATAATAAAAAAGGTAGGTGTTTAATTAAAACGGTAATAACTGTTTACGATAATAAATAAAGTTAATTTTAGCGCCATTTGCTTTATATTACGTAATTTATGGACGCTTATGCACGTAGTTCAACTATCCAATTATAAAAATTTTACTAAATGTATTTTTCCAGTGTATGAGAAAACGTGTACATTTTTCTAGTTTCCATTAAGAAATTTCGTACGACTAGCTGTATTACAAAAATATTTTATTCTTTTGTGTTATAGACTTGTTTATGAGGACTGGCCAAACCATGTAAATTAATTAAGTCAAAAATTTTTTAGGGCCTACAGTCTCATACTATTCAGACTATTTTTTCTGGAAACGAAGTACCCACACGTCAAGTGAGTCAAGTTTTACTGAGCCAAAATTAAAATGAGCAATATTTATGTTTTAACAAGGCACCCAGGGTTGACAATTTCACACTGTAGAATAGTACAATGTGCTGCTTAAATTACTTAAACGGTTGACAATAGGGCTGAAAAATCGTTTTAGCACAACAGTATTACGGAGGCCGGGTTGTGGAGTTGTAGGTGTTCTTTATTGAAGTTAACTATAAATACATAGATATGAAATAATATATCGTCAAGCTGCTAAGCATTCAATTTTCTAAATACTTACTGGCTAGTATTATTGCTTAGTCATTGATAATTGCGTTTAGGTAGGGTTAGGTATGTTATTGTTATTTTCCGATTTTTTAAATTTTGTTTCAGTACTTCTACTTTTAGATCTTATAATTAACTTAATTATGTTATATTTAATTTATTTTTTGTATTGTCTTAATATGTTTTAGAAGAAGTTATGTTTAATGCATTCTGTAATGGTCTGTAATAAAAAGGGCAATAACTATGTGTTAGTTCTAGCAATATTATAAATATGATTGTAACTTTTGTTAACTGTTCATTGAATAAATATAGTATATTTAATATACTTATTAAAAAACGCGTGTCAGTCTTAAGGTTAAATCGTCATGCTAACATATCTCGGGATTTATATAATTATGACGGTCATTGTGGAAATATAAGGTGTGACAATGCATCGAAGAATCCAAACAAATGCACAAACGCACACATAAAATATTCTATACCTCAAAATTGATAGTTTTTTTTTTTGTATTAAACCAAACTATCGTTCTATGCGTTATTGGTAAAGTCTATTAGCAACCCCAAGCACGTAACTCAGTGAAATGCTACGACAGCTAAACCGGGTATAACTTTATATGCCAAAACTGTCATTTAGAAGCTTGATATAAGTTATCACAAAATTTATTATATATTTAATCTTTTAAAACCACAGATATTTGGTGTCACATAATAACAGTCAAATAGTTAATGTTGCTAATGATGTTATAAATAAAAAATATTATTTTATTATTATTGAACTTCTAGAATTTTTTTTCGAAGAAAATAACTGCTTAAGCAATATACACAATTTAAATTATACTATAAAGATAAAATGTCTCATCAGAAATAGGGCTACGGATACCAATTTTAATAATATTTAATTTGTTTGTGATATTCTCGAGTTTGGTAAAAATATTGGCATATACTTGTAGTAAAGTTGGCTAAATATGAATCCGCGTGGTTTCTAACCACCCCGGAAGGGAAACGTTTGTGATGATACTTACTTTTATACTACATACAAATAGGTTGTAATAGCACTATTATAATAGTACATCGATGTTTCGCATTCTTTTAGGAATTAGGGCTAGAACTTTGTCGTGAAATAAATATTAACATACGTCTATGATTTATGAGAATGAAGTCGCAGACTGCTTCTGCAATCTAATATGCGAGGTAAGTAGAGATAAGAATTATGAAACTTCACATTTATAGAGAAACCATAAGAATTTTCATAAACAGAATACTAAAAAATGTTGTAAACGTTTAAAGAGATTTTTATTAACAAAGAATACGTAGGAATCTTCTCCTTTTAAATTTGAATTAGAATATAATACTGACACTAAATAAACCTAAAAAACTTTATACTAACAATATATAAAGACATTTATTTGATCCTAAATATATACGCAATCTTGTACCGAACCCGTACTGAGAAAGCATATCCCAAGTCAAGTCAAAATATCTTTATTTACGTAAACCTATACAGGCTAACAACTATGAAGCGTCATTTCCAAATCTATTCACACTGAAACACTGTAAATACGACAGGGCAGCTGAAGATCTCACAGCTTCTTTTACGCCGTTGGTAATCTCCTGTGATGGCAAATACCAAAATTAATAACTAAAATTGTATTATCTGTTAAATACGCAGATATGGTAAAAATAACATCTTCACGGCTTTCTAAAAAAATGACTGTATTCTCACAAGTTGCCAGCTGGCTATTAAAACTAAAATTAAAATTTTAATTAAATTAAATAAATTAGGGCTGCACATATAAGGATTTGAGGAACGAGAAACAAACAAATGATTAAATTTAAATGAAATGAAATTAAAAAAAGCAATGCACGAATAAAAATAGACATAAACATTGAGAAATAAGTACGGACAGGCTAATCCAAACAAAAAAAGTGTCGCAACTAGAAAGGTTAAGAAGAAACCAGGGATTACGTACTTTTGACATTTTACTAGAAACGATGTATTACTGAAAATATGTCAAAATTGTGTTATATTATTGATGTTTTTAATAAGAAGTGTTAACATTTAAAAGCATTCAACATCTTCCGTGATTTTGTGATATCTTTAGGGATTTCACGTAATTCCTGTTTTTTTAACTTCCCTGCGCCTATAGTCATGTTTTTTTTTAATTTCATAACGGTATCTATTCACTTAAACAAAATTTTGGCAATAAGAATCAACCTAATTAAAAGATTTATATATTCGGCGTCTTTTTCGTAAAAAAACGAGTAAAAAATCAAAAATAAGTAAAAAAAATGGATTATTAATTAAAAAATACCGCCTATTTTATTGTATTTTTATGGTCAATTTCTGGTTTATGAAAGATAAATATCAAAGCAATAAATCGAAGGTGTAATGAAAATTGGTCTTAAGATGCGAGCGCTTATGCCTGCGGGTGTTTAGTCAGGACATCTGTTGCACACATCTGTCTGTGCGCGCGCCGCGCGCTTCCCGAGGCCCTATATAAGCCGATCAGGTTAGCGGCGGGCTTACTTCCAACGCGGTCGCCACTCGGCAAGCACCTATCGGTCTCTCAGCAATCCGCACTCGTTGATTCGCGAAATCAAAATGGAAAAGTATATTTTTAAAAGTGTTTTATGGACATTATTTTTTGTAATTGTGACCGCAACGGTGGAAAATTCGAATAATCTTGATGAAGTGCGGGCCCTGGCAGCAGAGGTGGCGGAGATGAAAACTTCCCACTTCAAAGAAGTTTCTGCTCTGAAAAAAGAAATTGAAGAACTCAAGTAAGTGATTTTTTTATTTGATTAGTTTTGTTTAGATGGCGAGTTCGGGTCCAATGGTCGCGATCGGGTCTGGAAATGATGGCTAATGAGATTTCCTTTAGTTTTCATTGCGGGATGAATTTTGTCAACAGGGGATGGAGAGATTACGACGCTAGAGAAAAGTTTTAATTGTTTACAGCCTAAATGTACGTCGTCTTCCTAATTGATATTTCACAACGGCAGGAGTTTTCTACTTGTTTCGGGTCTTATTGTTGTTTTTCAGCGTTGCAGCGGGCTGCCAACTTTGTGTTCCAATTTAATTTTAAGTTGACAGCGTATTTATTAATTTGCTTATGCATGAAGCCTTGTGCTGGTACGCATTAGCGAATCGTTGAAGCTATGCGCTTTTTTGCAGTTTCAGTACGTTTTTTTTATTATTTGTTAATTGTGTCGAAGAGTTTTTCTACGTGAAAATGGATTATTTTCCTTAAGTTTTTTTTATACAACCGTGTTGGTTTGATTCGGGTTCGATTCCCGGTCGAGTAGCTAAGACAAAATAATAATCCGATAAGGATGAGTTTGGTAAAATATTTTATATAATATTCTTATGAGGTGAAATCCCAACAAATATTTCCGGTCGTGCAAAAATAACGCACAGTTCTAAACCTCTACTGCTGGAGATCGGCCTTTAATGGGAAATATGTTCTATTTCTGGAGAATTTGGCGTGGGTCTGATATCAATTTTGATGACAATTTATTAACTATTTCACAAGTTGGTATTAGTGGAACGGGGACCGACGGCTTAATTTGCTCTCCGAGGTATGGGAACGATGATGTTGCAAAAATGTTTATGGATTGGAAGTAAACCTTTGTTACTAATTCTTCATGTGACTATTCCCGGCTACTGTACTTAAGTACAAAACTATTGATATCGGAAGAAAAAGTAGTCGATTCCAAAAATAGTCAAAGCTTTTTAAATCGACTAAATTTTTTTTATAGTTTTTTTTTCTGTGTTTAGCGATTTAGTTAAGTTATGTTTTACCCAGAGTTGCCCGTAACGATAGTAGTGGTTATCGAAAAATAGCATCAGGATTTAGACGTGAATGTACCGGGTTCGATTCCCGGTCGGGACACAATAATTTATTTGTGATATTTCTCGAGTTTGGTATGCTAAAGACATCGACAACTTGCCACATGTCATGATGGGGCTATATTAAGTTAGCTAAATGTGAATCCGCTTCTTTAAAAAGTGTGGTTTCTGACCACCCCGAAAGGGATACGGTCGTGATGATACTTTAATTTTACCATCAGGTGGCTGAAGGGTCACATATTATATTTAAATATAGACGTGTTATATGTCCAATCTAGAATTTCAATGTTCGATTCTGTCAAAATATAATCAAATAAATTTAGTAATATAGGCGTGAAGGTGAATTAAATAGACAGATAGATAGATAGGCTGTTGGGTCATATGTCGTGATCAGATGACGTCGAAAAGTCTATGCCCGTTTATAGGTTCCTAAAAACATTTTTACCAAAGGATATCAGTCATCTTGTAGGGGATTTGGGCTAAATTGTATTCACAGTTATATAGCGGTTAAGCCGTGGAGTTGACGCGGAGGTACCAGGTTCGATTCCTGGTCAGGCACAATAAGTTGTGAAATTTTTGAGTTTGGTATACTAAAGACATCGACAAGCTGCCTACTTGTCATAATGCGCCTATAGTAAAGTTGGATAAATGTAAGGGATACGGTCGTGATGATACTTTACTTTTCTTTATATGCATTTTAAGATGTTTTTTGTTTCATTTATACAACTTAAGTAGAAATTTCACTTTATTTTATATAGTTTAGGTGTGAAAAATGATTAAAATATCATCATGACTAATAGTACTAAAATAACTTTATTGATACGAAAACTACATATCTTATTTTCAAAATATTTCTAAATAACTTATATGTATGGTGATTTCATTTTATTGCAATCGGATAGTATAGGCGTGAAAGACGGATATACATACATACACACACACATTAATGCATACAGACAAAGCTTCTTACACATTTACAATATTCTGTCGTACATTTATAATGTATGGAAAATTATTACTGTCTTGTGCCGATTTAGACGGTTTATTCGATCTCGTAAAAGATCACTCTGATTCAATAGTATGTATAGATATTATACGACTACTGTACTCATGAGTAGTAGGCATCGGATAAAACGTATTGTACCTACTCACAAAAGTGGCGAGTAGCGGTTTCGGAAGAAAAGTATTCAATACTTTTTCCGTGTCTTTACTCAGACGAATGTAACTTCCCCTTGATGTACTCGTATTTGCGAAAATGAGAGAAAAACTTGCCCATTTCTTGTAAGGTGTTGTAAGCATTACGCACGGTCGAAAAATTAAGGTTTCCTTAATTGAGACATAAAGAGAAAACCTTGGAAGAACAAAAAAAAACACGTTTAATGATAGGAGTCGGAAGTACTGGGTTTAATTGTAATGTTTTCTATGATTGGTATAGTAAATTGCTTAATAAGCCTGGCTTCTGCTCTTGCTCGCACAGTCTAATATTTTAGACGATTTTTCAAGTCTTTAGTCTTTTAAGAAATGTTGTCTATCAATTTTGTAGGAAATAAAATTACGGACATTTTGGACATATTAGAACTTTCATGTATCGACGAGGTGGTGGTGGCTCTGTTGTAAGAACGCTTACCTTAAATCCCACAAGGTCGGTTCAAATCCCTCCGGCATGTACCAATAAAAAAATACACTTTTCTGACGTACATTTGTCACATATACAACACCACCGTTCCCGTGCATCGGAGAGCACATTAAGCCGTCGGTCTCGGTTCCACCAAAAACCAACTTGTGGAATAGTTAATAAATTGTCATTATAAATTGACAACAGATCCTCTCCAACCTGTCTTGCTGAGTGTAGGCCAAATTCTCCAGATATATTTTCTGTAAGGCCCATCTCCAACAGTGGAGGTCTAGGACGCTGTGTTCTAGGGGCTGTAATAAATATCTACGAGTAACTTTTGATAGAAAAAAATTGTAAAAATATTTAGAACGATTTTTCTCTATTTTACTAAAATAAATATATGATTAGTATATCACCAAAAATTCCGTAGTTTTAGACCAAAAAGGTTGATAGAGCACATTTGTCAAAAGTACACTCAGACTTCGAAAATCTTTGTAAATGTTGGATTGTGCGAGCGTGAGGGGTGCGAAAACGATAAACCCTCTTAAGGTCGTAGGTAATACACTTTCAAATCTTAAGATCCTTACAGACAATTTTTTTTTACACGGCTTGAGATTGTTAGATTCATTAAGAGTATTGAGGTCATGGACATATATATATATATATTTTCTTTTTTTTTCACTAATATATATTTATTCGAAGTAGATACAAAAATATTAAAATAAAATAGATTAAAAAACTAATTATAAATAATACTAAACTATATATTAAAATGAATGTCCCGAAATTACAATTTATTATTATCGTCATAATATAATTCAGTAGTTTAGGAAGACTGTAAAATTTGTGAAGTTACTATGTTACTCACAGTAAAATGAGACTAATATGACGTTAGTACTAGCGCCAAGCGTTGTCATGTAAAATGTGTATTGTATTATGTGTACTAAATGCCACATATATGCTAAAAATGTTATAAACCTAATAAAAAATAAAAAAAATGCCATCTAAATACTTCATGTGTATAATTCCGTAAGATTAAAATGATTTGACTTTTTACCTCTATTCTTTAACAGATAGTACCTATAGTTAAGTATTATCACGACCGTAACCTTTCCGGAGTGATCAAAATACGCTTTTTTTATATATGTATCGGATCCAGATTTAGTCACCTAAAGTGACAAAATAAAATATTACTTCAAAAGCGTTACATTGACAATAAATGTTTTATAAAATATACACAGTAAAAAAATTACAATCTAAACTCGTCGTTTTCTCTAGTGTACCAAACTCGAGAAATATCACAAATAAATTATTGTGTCCCGACCAGAAATGAAACCCGGTACCTCGGAGTCTAAATCCACAACACAATTAACAGCTAGATCACGAAGTACTAGAAAATAATGGAATTGTCAGTCAGAATATTTTTGAGCATGTCATTACATATACGTCTATAACATAAGAGGATCCAAAGTTAAACATGCAGTTAACTAGGTTTTGAGTTAGGGTATAAAAGGATATATGAAAGTTTAACTATCGGAAACAAGTACCTACAACTTTTAAATTAGATAGAGAATTTGTTTGCAACATTGACTTATATGTCCTCTGTGGCCTGGCTTTCATAGGCTTTCTTAAATATACCCTCGACGAGCTCTCAAAACTAGTTTTTAACGCAAATATCTGTCAAAATCGTGAGCCCTGGCAATAAGATTATTATCTCGTGGCAACATACGATATTTGGCCATTTAGTTATTAGTTTTATAATTTTTTTTTGTTTCCTTGGAATAAGGAGTAAATATAAAAAGTCATTCGTAATATAATAAATATTTAATAGGTGGTAGGCAGAATGATAGTGGTAATTTGTCCAGTCTGCCGGGGCGGGGAAGTATCCACCGTTCGTGCCGATAAACCCAGTAAAGTGTATCCACACATTTCGGGATCAGGCTCGAATTGCCGTCATGTCCAGTCAAGCCGGCATAGTGTTAGGGACTGATGTCAGTCATGAGTGTCTGATTCTAGTTGCTAACATTCATGGACCTCGCTCCCCACTTACCGTGCGCGCAAAGTCACATGTGCTAGTATATAAAAAAAAAAAACTACCTCACTACCTCCGTGGTCTAGCGTTTTAGTCCGTGAATTAAGATGCGGATATGCCGGGTTCGATTTCTCGTCGCGATACAATAAATTATTTAATAACATCTCGAGTTTGGTGCGCTAGAGACATTAACGAACTTACCACTTATCATGATGGGCCTATAGTGAAGTTGGATGAGTGTGAACCCGCCTAGTAAACAAAAGCGTGGTTCTAACTAAACCACAAAAGGGATATTGATACTTTAGTGAGTTGAAATGTACTATAATTTTAGCATGCACAAACTAAGTTATCGAATTAAGAATATAAAGTATAGGATTTTAGATAAGGTGTTACGCAACGCAGTTTGGATTTATGAACCTTTAGGGTTGGATTAATAGTCGAATGAGTTTTCAACCAGTGCGTTCTTCCAGTGCTGACGTACGGAGCAGAAAAGTGGACTCTGACCACTGTCTAGCCCACTGGTCTAGCCCATAAATTTAAGGTCGCTCAGCGGGCTATGGAGAGAGCTATGCTCGGTATTTCTCTGATGGATAAAGTTCTAAATGAGGAAGTTACCGATATAGCTTTTAAAATTAGTAAGCTGAAGTGGCAATGGGCTGGACATGTCTGTCGTAGAACCGATGAACGATGGAGTAGATGGGTTCTAGAGTGGAGACCACGACGACCCTCCGCTAGATGGACGGATGACCTAAACAAGGTCGCTGGTAAGGGTTGGGTGAGGGTGGCAGGAGATCGTGTGAAGTGGCGAGCCTTGGGCCTCTATCCTGCTGGATGGATAGATGGAGAGACACATGCTGATGATGATTAGTCGAATGTAAGCATGTGCTCGTGCTTCCAAATGGCATGCGTGTATACATGCGTTTTCAGACTCACCAAAATTGCTAAGCATTGTTATTTACTATAAGTTTAAAGCGAAATTATAAATACAATCTACTGGGTAACTTAAGGTTTAGACACATTGGATGCAGAGACGCGAACATGAACTAGAGTGAAACAACTTTTTAGCCTTTATGTCCCTAATAATAATATTAATAAAAATATATTAAATGACTTCCCATTACCTACTTTGAATTATATTTATTGGAAAGAATATTTACAAAATATAAAAAAGATACAATAATAATTAGAAACTACCTAAATACTTATTATAAATTAAATTACTATAAACTAAACCTAATAAAAAAAAACTATAAATAAAAATAGTCCTCAATGTCAGAGATAGTCCCAAGAATACTGAAATGTAGTCGATAAACTTTTTAGGAAATAAAATTACTGACATTTTAGACATATTTTCACTTTCACCTATTCGTACCTAATTTTAGAAAGAGAATGATAGAAAAAAATATGACCCTATTACTACATTTTACTATCTCAAAATATCTTTATTCACAAAAAACCTATTACAGTGATTTGTAACACGTAATTACTATTTTGAATGATTCTACTCATGGTAGTGGGAGAGGGCAGCTTAGTAGATTTTAGTAACCTGTTAATGATTAATCTGTCTGAGAAAGGAATCTGCAAGGAAAACTCAGCTGTATCAGATTTACATAATAAAACAAATAGATAACTACAAGACAACAATAAATATCTTATACGGTGTAAACTCTATACAACGACACTGAAGGGATTGTGCATTTTATTGCGTTATAGAGAGTTGTCGTTAAATGAAAAATCAGAATTACAATACAAGCTAAACCAACCAAATCCAATTGATTTCGACGCTTTAGGGAGTTTGTCGTTAAATCGAGTGACGTTATATTGAGTTTACACTATATTAATATATATATATATAAAATGTACATAAATTTATTATCTTGAAAGCAAATAAAAAAAAAATAGATAAATATAACTAAATATATATAATTTTAACGGGTCTTTACGCGATTTACCTTAGAGACATATTTCTAAAAACTTTTAAAAGTGATAAGTGGGTAGGTTTACATCTGCCGCCCAGTATGTACGAGACTACACCGCATAGCTTCAGTCGACCCGTGACCACGGCCAATGCAACTTGGCTGAAACGTCGGGAGAAATATGTCTCTAAGGTAAATCGCGTAAAGGCCCGTTAAAATTATTTTAAAAAACTATTATGAATATGCGCGAAAGTTTAAATATATATTTTTTTTTAATATGTTGGGATCAACCTTCTTAAGTTATTGTCGTAGTGGTACTTTACAGAATCCTTATTTATAACTCGGCCGTAAGCCGATAAAACCAGTATCAAGTAATTTTTGCATTACTTACATCTTTTTAACTTTTTATATGGGCACGTTTGCAGCTGCCGCTTAACATCTCGTGAAGCCTTGTTGACATTATTTCTTGGCTTCAGTATCTGGATTCATGTCAAGTGATGAGTCCCTTTGGCTCGTAAAACTATACACCGATACGGGTCAAAATATAATTTCATCTACATTTTTACCATGTTATATTCACTCGCTTTCTTGTATGTACGAGTGGTGGAATTTTGTAATTGATTTTACACTAGCTTCCCGATGAGCTAGAGATTTGAGATTTGGACCATGCTCAGAAGGGAGTGATAATGTATGAAAATCTAAAAAAATAAAACAATTGTACACATATATATATATATATTAATGTACCCAGTGTTTATAACGGACTAATGCTCAACTTCTTAATGATTTTTATTCAAATGACCCTAAAAATCTGAAAATAAAGTACCTTGTTTTTATAGTAAAGTATCATCACGACGGTTTCCCTTTCGGGGTGGTCAGAAACCACGCTTATAAATAAGTGGATTCACATTTAGCCAACTTGATTGAACAACGGACTAAATAGTATAAAATTATTAATCTAATACTTATGAAGATAAAACCACTTACACATTTATATTTTTATTCTAAATTATCCTATAAACTTATTTCATAGCTATTAAATTACTTGTAAGATTGGAAATTAAAAACATGGGGTATGTACAAAAAAAACATACTCGTATGTAGTACATAAATTTAGCGCTTTTAGTATAAAATATATTTTCAAGTACGATAGATATTTAGTTAAGATTCAATATTTTCTTAATCCAATTAAAATTTCAAAAAGCGGTTCAACCGTCGCTCCAATTAATACTAATTTCATTAGCTTCGGAAGAAGTCACTATTTTAAGCGTATTGTTATATTCTATTTTTATTTTTCCGGCCACTCATTTCCGGAGGTTCAAAGAATCCCTTCATAGCAAAAATAGTAGAAACTATTGTTATCTATCAACCTTATCAACATTATAATATCCGCGTAAAACAATAGAGCATTATATGTAAATGTTACAATATTGCAGCCATTTAATAATTACACAATAAAATATAATCAATGTATGCTACCAAGTTATCTACGAAACGGCGAAAAGAGATACTATCCCCTTCCGAATCATGTTCAGAGAGCTTAGAATTAATATAATACTGACAGTCGTTCCGAATCAAATATCACGGTTTGGATGCTCAGAGCGTAATTTCAATTCGGAATGATCTAAATTACACTTTTATTCAATAATAGTTCTTTTTTAAATGTATAGAAGGTAAATTGCGGATTTCACATCTTATTTTTCGGTTTATCTTTCGGAGTATGAATACTAATAAACACCCCTCTCGGTTTTTTTCATCTTTATATGTGTAACGTTATTTTCAAATTATTTTGGTCTTCTCAAATAACTTGCCGTATTATAGACATTTTTATTTACTTCTTACTTAAATATAATATTAAAACTATAAGTTTTTATCAAAATCGTTCCCAACACTCCTTTCAGCATTTTATGATATTCCACTTAGTTAAGAGAGTAGCCATCGGCGCCTGCTAGAAATAAAACCCTGTATAGGCATGGCAAAATATACTTTGATAGGCAACCTATCATCGTCGGTTTTGTTGGCCTATTATATTATATAAAAAGGTTACAAGATGAAGATTTCATTCATAACGGATCGGTTAAGGTCGGTCTTTAACGGTGAGACTGTACTAATATATTTTAATAAAAATTGTCCACGGTGACGTCCCATTGGAGTTAAAACCGAGAATTGAAAAGTTTCTGATTGAATCAAATGCAATCAAAGTTCAACTTGGAAAAATATGTCAATAACTTTCAAGTGCTCGAATACCCAACAGTCTGCTGTTCTACTTTTAAGACAATGACTTGAACACTAATAATGATATTTGACCCATTTAAACCGTTCTGGGTTCGAGAATATACAGTCCATATTTATAGTCTAACTTTAGACTTTGTATCTTTGATTAAAATCAAGACCTACTTGATTTGTTTTGATTGAAATTGATTACAATTAATTATTTGTCGATGCGCATACTTGTTAAGTATCTACGAGTACTACACTTATATAATGTCGTAGTTATTTTATGAGATTACACTTTTAAAAAAAAATATTTTTAACATTAGATGCTGATATCATAGATTTTAAGGTTATGAAAAAGGGTCGAGAGTATTTATATGTATTTATTTATATATATAGACGGTTTCAAAGAGGTATCCTAATTACGTATTTACGACAGCTACAATGATCATGAAACGTTTTTGCCAATTATTTATGCAAATAATTGTAGCAAATTATTTCTATAAGTCATTTTTTTTTAAGTATCGGGTATAATAATATATATGTAGATACACTCACTGACCATTGAAATGGATTAAAAATTGTTATTTATTTCAAAATGAACGTACTGACAGAAGTCCTCATAATTCGGTCGGATAGATTTTAATAACGTTACTCAAAGGCTTATAGATCTCTTTTCAAATCTCTGAAAACGAGATTTGCTTTACTTTTGCTGGTCTCGGTTTAAGCTTGCAATTTAGATAGGTACTTCACAAAGTATGAATGCTGAAAAGAAAATGTAATAAATTCTCCCGCAAGTGCTGAATTTTGCGAAAAAAAAACTTGTATTTCTGCAGACTAATTAGGAAAAGGTTTGAGAGAGATTAATAAAAGAAAATGGTTCGCAATCCGTAATAAATAACCAAACCACCCACGTTTATTAGCTTAGTTTTAGTGGTCACGATTTATGTTCCATTCAAACATTGACTTTTATTTAACGACTCAATCATTCAATACAATTTAGAACTTTTGATAAATCCGTGTCAATTGGCCTGTTTTTTAATGATAGGTTTTTGCTATACAGGTGATGCTTTACGCGGCGAACGAGTGCCTTCACTCCGTAGCCACGACTTAGACTTAGCTGTTAAGGCACGCGGGGCCAACAGTGAGAGAGAGACGGTTTATAGGGTTTTAGTCCGTAGGCGGCTTGGGGACTCCTTAGGCTCACGGTGAGTCGGGCATGCGACCTCCACCCGCGTTGGCCCTTCAGGCAGGGGGCGTATCATTGATGATTTATCGATTCACCGACTATAAAAAAAAGGTGATGCTTAGCGTGTTTTAAGCACTTAGGTTGAGACCTGCTAAAAATTATACAACCGTATTAAAAATATTTGCTTTCTAATTTAAAAAAATATATTGTTTCAAATTCATCCATTTTTACAGCTATAGTTATTACATTTCTTTACCTCTGAATAGTACAGTAAAGATAGAAAATCGGAAACTTTACCAGAAAAAGCATCATCACGACCGTATCCCTTCAGGGGTAAGAGACCACGCATTTATTATTTTGTTTTTCAAATGTGGCGGTTTCACATTTAGCCGCCTTTACTATAGACCTATCATAACAAGTGGCAAGCTCGTCGATGTCTCTAGCGTACCACGCGTAGACTATGGAGTCAGTTTATTGGCTGCTAATAATAAAATAATAATAAAGTTTATTTCCCAGATCGATTTTACACAGTTAAATACAATCCAATTAATAAAACTAATAGAAAACAGTAAAAACTAAAAACTAAGTATATACTTGTAAAAAAAAATAAGACTTAGCTTTGGACAACTTTGCTGCTTAGACTTCCACTAGCAGGACTAGAATCATTAAAAAATATGATGTGGCATTATATATATTTGCGATAATAAATATGTTTTGACTTTGATTATTAAGATAAAGTTCCTCAGGACCTCACATGCAATATATTATTATTGAAATGAGTACGTTGGATATTAGTTGTTGCATATTGCAGTAAAAATCAATGCGTTTCTTCCTTGGCGGGCGTCGGAAGTTATTAAATTTTACATAATGAAACGAAACGAGTAATGCAGTCTACGCTCTCGGGGCTTGAGTGCAGATACCTGTATTCCTTTAGAATTATTAAATCTGATCTCTCGCATTGAATTATATAAATATAATTGGGCATATACTAGTAGGTACATTATTTTTATAGAACTTATCGCATGTTTTATCTGCTGTAGTCTACCGAGAGCAGTTGATAAACGCGTAAATTAGTTTTATCTTTATTTTGGTTTTTTGTTTTTTTTTTTTTTTATTGATTTAATGGAAACTTTAGTTTTTAATTTAATTAGTAATAAAGTTTTTTTTTTAATCATTGTACCTTACTTCCTTCGAATAAACACAACTTAATATATATATATTATTTTTATGATGTTTGATCATGTCTCCCAATTTCGCATTGTTTAGCATAGTTTTAGACAGTAAAGTTTACGAAACAATCTGTGGTCAGTTACTGATTTCAGTTCATTTTTTTTTATTAAAATGATATGTTAACGTATTGGTATATAAGTCTTAAGCTCGCAATACATAATTGTGTTATGCAGTGGCTTTTTTCTTCGCATCCACACTTCAATATTTTCAAAGATTTTCTTAAAACTGAGTATTCGTTGAAATGTAGTCAATCAGCTTTCTAAGAAAATAAAATGACGTATATTTTTAGAAATTTAAGATACTGACTATGTCTGCCAAATCAGGCCTGCCTTTAATACATTTATGGGACGAGCTTCCAAAACGACATTAACGAAATCATACAGTATTTGGAGATGATCAGAATGGTGGATGGTGAGCGTATTGTTGCGCAATAAAGCAAAAAAGGGGTTCTGTAAACCACACGATACACCATTCTTTTCATCGCACACGCACCGTGAATTCATGAAATTCTTCGAAATTCGTCTTCTCTTAATAAATGAAGCGGTGGTGGCTCGGTTGTAAGAACGCGTTCCTTAAATCCTACAAAACCCCCCCGGTATGTACCAATGAGAAATACACTTTTCTTACGTACATTTGTCATA
The DNA here is from genome assembly GCA_910589645.1 of Tinea semifulvella. Lineage (NCBI taxonomy): Eukaryota > Metazoa > Arthropoda > Insecta > Lepidoptera > Tineidae > Tinea > Tinea semifulvella. Next base: position 23,982,657 of record OU342584.1, read on the forward strand.
AATTTACAAAACCACCGTTCCCGTGCCTCGGAGAGCACGTTTAGCAGTCGGTCCCGGTACCACTAATACTAACTTGTGGAATCGTTTATAAATTGTCATTAAAAATTGACATCATATCCTCGCCAAGCCGTCTGGCCAGCGTGGCGAGTGTAGGCCAAATTCTCCAGATATATATGTTCTGGAAGGCTCATCTCCAACAGAGGTCTGGGACGTTGTATTCTAGGAGCTGTTATAATAATAATAATAAATTTGGTTTAGTAAAATTTTAACAAACAATTTTATTTCCTAGAAAGCTGATTTAGTTCATTTCTCAAAAGTACATTCACTTCATAAATGCGATTGTGACTGTGATGGATGGACGAGCGGAGGAGTACAAACCATCTTAAGAGGTGTATTTGTGAACTTACGGCTGAAGTTTACACGCAAGCTCGTCCTTGGACAATAAATTGTACTAAATTGCCGGTACATATTCATTAGTCAATGTTTTCACCAATATAGATAGATCTTTATTCCATTATTATATGAAAATAAATACGGTAGGTATAGCTGGTATTTCTAAAGTTGTTTAGAGGTAAAGGACATTTTCCGAGCAGAAAATAATTATCGCAATATTTCACGAGTGGTAGGTACTAACACTAATTTTGCTTTTGCGCGGGCATTTCCAAAATGGCCGCTGCAGGAAGTCGGCTCAACTAATTTTCGTTATTTGTATAATATAACGCGACAATAAATAATTTATTCTCTTCTGTGAGCTCAATACACTTTCTTTGTTTGTAAGAAAACATGATCTGAAACACCACTTGGTTCTATTCTTTACTTCTATATTATTTTTATCTTATGTTGTCGGATAGTAATCGCCATTCCTCTCTGCTTTCGTCAAATTATTTTTTCACTTGTACTAAATATCTATCTACCACGTCCTCACATTTGATCATTATACTAATTTAATAAAATAAAATACTTACGTTAATTATCCTCCCTAACCTTACAAGGAAACCGTAATATTAAAACATAAGTATTTATAACTGACAAAAAGTGTTTAAACATCACCGTATTTTTTTTTTAAATTCGGTAAAGAGATATTAACCAAGAAACTGATAATAACCGTCCAATCATTATGGAACATAGTCATACTCATATATAAGGTCGTGTATTTTTATACAATTTATTGGTCTACGATTGTGTGGCCCTAAAGTTGGCCTCACAGCATATCTAAAATTAAAATTTAATAATATTTATTTTTACTTCTTTTGTCGGTGTAGTTTGTTACTCCAATGTAATGGCCATTCTGCCAAGTATTTTTTTTTCACATGTACTAAATTTCCAGCATAAATCAAATCAAATAATTTATTAAGTAAATAAATATTTTTGGCACTTTTACACGTCATAATAGTTTTAATACATTTTATATTTATAATTTACATAATCTATACATTAAAATTTTTACTAGTAATCAAAACAGAAACATAATATCAGCTGACCAACTCAATAATTGGTAATGGATTTATAAATTACTGGTCAGGAACAGTAGAAACCGCCTCGTCAAATTACAAGTATTCTATTTATTGAAATAATAATAAATAAATCCTTTACTGCAGTTCCATATGTTATGAACTTGATTAATTATTCGTGCTACCCTTACAAGGTTGTGATATAGCTACCTATATTAACATATTGATGACTGACAATAAGTTTAAAAGCTACTATTTACTATATTTAGGAAACATGACTATAAACGTCCAATCATTATGGAACATAGACATATACATATAAGTTTTTTTATATACAATTTATTTGTCTGCGACTCGGTGGCCCTAAAGTTCGATCAACATTGCCAACAAATAGCCAGTTTTATTGTAACATTATCGTGATACTTGGTAATTTTTTTTCGAAAAGCGGATTCACGTTTGATTAACATTACTATAGGCCCATCATGACAAGTGGCAAGCTCGTCGATGTCTCTAGCGTGACATTAACAATTTTAATTTAGCTATTAGGAAAGATTCAGGTAAGACCTGGTGACTAGGCAAAAACACAAGTACTAATAAGAAATTACATATGTTAATTTACAACCGATAATACGGTGGCGCGGCTATACGAATGCTTTCCTTAAAATCCATAAACCTAGAGAAATGCACTATTGTTACCGAGAAAATTAATATGATAGAGCTATCTCGTCTGGACAGCGTGGCGTGTAGACCAAATACCACACAAATATGTTCTGGGATGGCCCATCATGAGGTGCACGACTCTGTGTTCTAGGATACTACTTGTGTCTACTAAATACTAACTTTAGCCAACTTTTCGCTAGCAAACCTTAATGGGTTGGCGTGATTCAATGAAGTAAAAATATTATTAATTAATTAATCGAGAAATTTTATTTAAAAACCTTTAAACATCTAGTACAGTCTGTAATTATAACAATATATACGTCTAAGTTTTAAGGCATTTAGATGTGGCAGGGCTGATGGAACGTGCTCGTGGGCACCCGCGATCGGAAGTGATGTATAACAAGCTTACATCCGGCCAGGCCTTCACCTGGTACATCTGGTCTACTTGTCACGTTGGCTGTAATTCAACAATCGTAATAATACCATATAAAACAACTAATCTATTCTTACTAATATTATGAATGCGAAATAAGTTTTGTACGACTGAATTATATCGTATAATCCATAAAATATATTTATATATGCGAAAGATGTAGTAATTTCGGTAGAACATGCAAATCTCCGTCAACGTGCATAGGCACGAGAAAAGCTGGGAAAAAATCAATATAAAATATTATGCATACAGTCGTGATGATATTTTACTTTTTTTTGCAATAGTAATAATACGATTATTTAAAAAAATATTATGGTTATATATTATTAATATAAACCCTATTTTAGTTTATATTTTATATATTTTTATAATACATTTATTTAATCGAAGTACCTAATATTATTATATCAAAATAATAAAACAATACAATTAATATAATTAATCAGCTGTCCAGGATTAATTAATTCATCTCCAAACGACCACAGAAATATTGTTGACACCAAAAGTAATTTACAAGAATATTAGACAATAGCTCTTTGAACCGCGCCTTATAAAAAAAATAATATATACATATGTATGTATATAGTTCAGGTGGCTGATTGGTCACATGTCATGATTACATGTTAACATCACGTACAACCTTAGGTTCCATGGAAAATGCCTGCCAAATTTTATCAAAATCGGTATCAAGTAGTTGAGGCAAATCTAACAGACAAATGGTCGTCACATGTGATCAAATGGTGACGTCATATAGCCTATGTCCAAGGAATATTTCTGGCAAATTTAATTAAATTCGGTCCAGTAATAAAGGCGTGAAAGGTGGATAAAAATATGTAAAATAAATACACACATACATACATACATACAGACAAAGATTCTTTCACATTTATATGGATGGACTAGTATGTAACACGTGTTGTATTAAAACTATATAAATTAAGGTTTTGGTTAAGTCGAAAAGTGTGCGGACAACAATCTCTACATTGGTCTATAATAATTGGGGACAGGTGCAATTCCTAATGCTGCCTTCTTTTTGTAATATCCCGGATCGTGCCGGCTGGCTGCCTTTTTTTTAACCATACGCCTTCCTTACATCTTACTTCAAAGCAATAAAGGCCAAATTTCAACGTCCCAGTTACCTGGAGATTTCTTTTTACGAATAACACATGCCTTCTAATACATCTGCCGTTTTAGTCAAAAAAAACACATTGTTAGTCTGTGGGTCATTTTAATCTATTAAAAATATTCGAATCGTAGCCTTAGAGTGGTCATAAAGTCCGTTAAGTACGCCATTTATCACAATTCTTTGTTGTTGTGTATCTCTAGTCCTTCATGTGATTGCAATTATTACAGTTTAAACGAGCATAAAATAAGTTATAAAATTGTTTATACCGACTAAAATATATTTCTTACGGTATCCTGGTTTAACTTTTAACTTCTAACATTTTTAATAATATATTTGCCTCAATTTTCCATAGTTAGCTACTTTTTTCTTTGCTAAGCAAAGTGTTCTCTCGTCAGAATAGCTAACGGGGCAAAATATTAAATTGCAATAAAACAGGAGCGAAATAGCCGCCTTTGCATATAAATTGGTCCATAACATTTTTTTAACGTTTTAGCGACATTTTCGCTTAGAATTATCATTACTTACTCTCAATTCCATTTTTATTAAAATAAAAAATGAGTCATAGGTACAAGTTACCAATTTACTTTTTTACCGACTGCGCGATTCAAAGAATGTGTTTATCAGTTCCTTTATGGCACACTTGAGACCAAATTTTGATGTTTCTTAGGTTAATCGATAAACCATCGGATCGAATAACCCCAATTGAAATAATTTTATATATTTTATAACTTCATTATAACTCTCTTTATAAAAGTTTCGTTAGAGTATGGATAGTTCAATCTGATATAAATAAAAGTGACACAGCAAATTTATTTCCTGGGTTTAGTCCCGAGGGAAGTATAGCAAATTCATTATGAGCAGCTCTGGCGTTTAATATAAAATTATAATGCTAGGGTATTTATTAGGGATTCTCTGCAAATTACATCATTATCCATTCATTAACAAGCAAAATAATTACGTAAAACGTTTAGTAAAATACTGTACAACACAAAATAATTAGGTAAAGTGAGCGGCACTCCGCAACTTTTCTAAATAAACCGGACGGAGTAAAATTGAAAAGTTACGAGCTTTTACGCCCCATGGATTGTTGAATAAATTACTCTAAAGTTCCCGTACTCTCATTGTCGTTATTATGTTTGTTCAAAGTTATTTAACTGTAGACATTATTGACTCTAAACGAAAGCTTTTCTTGCAAATTGTCATGTTTTTGTTCCAAAATCATTCATCATATAAAATTTTATTCGAAGTAATATACAAACAATATAAAAGAATTACAATATTAAATAAACTATATTACAACAAAATCTAAATTTAATCTATAAAAAAATAATAATAGCACGAAAAACGATGCAAATATTATTGTATACTGGCTACTATTGCCAGTAATAATAAATTCACTTGCCGAGTTTATTTAGAGTGAGAAATGTTAAACTTATCCATTCGGAATAACTATGACAACTCTGTTGATTATTATCAGTTAAATTGATATTTAGTTCATATCGTAAACAAACTTGAAAGTAACCGATACCAATGATAAATATTTGCTTGGAAACAATTTTAGAAGCGTCCGCGTCGCCCCGTCCTTATAAACGATGGATATCGATGATAGCAGGTAGAAGCGAAAGAAAGTATAATTATGGTGGTAACATATAATTATGTATATGCTAAACTAGACTGCACTGTTGCAAATTTAGAATTTAATATTTTTCAAGCCCAGGTGTAGGTACTATTTTTTTTTTTTTTTAGCAACTGGAATAATGACATCAGTCTCTAACACTAAACTTTTGTCTAGAAAATTACGTATATTTTGGACATATTCTCACTTTTATACACCTTATTTCGGACGTGGTCTAGCGGTTAAGTCCGTGGATTTAGACTTTGAGGTACCAGGTTTGATTCCTGGTCGGGACACAAAAATACTTAATAATATAAATAAATACATTTAATTTATATTTTGTTATACGAGTTAGGTACGCTGGAGACATCGACGAGCTTGCCACTTATAAATAATAATATATAATAAATAAATATTTCCAGACAGGTCACACAGCGCCATCTAGTTTCCGTGGTAAGCTACTAGGCTTGTGTTACGGAAACTAGATGGTTGATAAACTATATATTATACTTTTTTTTGTTGTAAATATATACATATTATACATATAAACACCCAAAACGAGACAAATTATACAATGTACAACTTGTCCCCGGTGGGAATCGAACCCACGACCTCCGAGTTCACGGCAATGTTTGTTACCACTAGACCACGGAGGCGGTCATAATTATCATAATTGGCCTATAATAAAGTTGGCTAAATGTGAATCCGCTTATTTATAAATGCGTGGTTTTTGACCACCCCGAAAGGGAAACGGTCCTGATAATACTTTTTTATTTAATAATTGCTATATTATTGTATTTTTCATAGTGGCAATTATATTATATTAGTGTAGTATCGCACTGGCTGATTGTAATTACAGGTTAGTGTTGCTAACTCTTTATCGTTGTACCGAGTCTTATATACTCGTATCAACATTACTCGTTAATAGTTCAGGTTATTTACATACATTTTTGTATCTGATAGTATGATAAATCAATGACTTATGTTTGGATCGGTCATTTGGTACTACTATTTTTATAACTCACAAGATAAAATATGACGCTCTGCCTACCCCGTTAGGGAACACTCATAAAAATATGTATGTAAACGAAATTGACAAGTAAACATCATACAATTATTTGGTTTCTTTATTCAAATTTGTTTACTCAGTAAATAGGCATACAAATAGTAGGTACTTTTAACATATTACGTACATACAATAAAATAAAATAAGTCTACAAAATAAAAAATAACAGTAAAAAATAGAAAAAAAACTGATCAACCTCATAATAAAAACCACACAGAAATAAATGAACACTATTTTATTCTTCAAATTAATATTTAAACTGCATATTTAAGACCTATACATAGTTCCAGCAGCAATGCGTAGTACGTAATTGCACAAGCCAAAACCTAGTGGTACGTGCTTCGCTTGTAAATAAGCTTCTATTCTTAGGCTGAAATCAATAAAAGCTTGCCTAGCATATGCTCAGCGTAAGTATACGTACAGTTAAATATTTTAGCAGGTATGAAAATAGATAATTATTGTGTAAGTATTTAGTATTATTATATATTTTGGTTACGACTGCAGATTTAGACGTATAGGCATCGGGTTAGATTCATGGTCAGGACACAATAATTTATTTAAGTTATTGATGACATTTCTCGATTCTGGTTCGCTAGAGACATCGACGAGCTTATCACTTACTATGATGAGTACGATATATAGTAAAGTTGTCTAAATATGAAACCAATACTTTAAAAAAATCAAACAAACCCTCAAAGAATACGGTCGTGATAATTCTTTACTATTTATATATATACGCGTATTATATTATTTTACAAAATAAAATAAAAATATTCAAAAAAAAAAAAAAAAACTTACTATTGTATATTTATGATTGATTTTCCTACTCTACCTACATCCATTATATTAATTTATCTTTGTCCCAGAAATACAAAAAAATACACCATTTTTTATTATACATAAAAGTAAGTATAGAGAATTTCATTATTAAATATGTTAGTAGGTAGAGAATAATAAGGTTTCGAAGTAGTTTAAATTTAGTAATAAAAATATTAATGTATTAAATTTTGAGAAAAAATTAACCAAATTATAGGTATTCATTATTTTTAATCTCAGCATGAAATAAATAATATTTATTGAATGCCCAATCCCATACATATAAATCAATATTAAATAATACAATATCAGAAAAGGTTATAAAAATATTTGATGTAACTTTGCAATGATCACCTACAGCTAATTAAGTAGTTGAATAAGAAATTCTTAACAATAAACTGACCCGGAGGTTACTAATTAAGTTTGGAGATACGTTATCATACCTAGGTGTCCGAATGACAATAGGTAAATATATATTTTAAGAACAAAGTTAGTTTTTTGTATAATAATTATATTATTATTATTAACGTTAAAGGTGATATTTGTATAGGGTGTTTTTTTAGCTGCATGATTCGATGGTTGTTGTCTATGGTTTGACAGTTGAGAATGTCAAACTGTGTTGACATTTCTATTCAGCAAGGTTTGGCAATTCATCATTAATCGTTTAACAACGCTTCCGAATTGTGGAAATTTACTTCTAAAATAATAAATCTGTTCGCGAAGTTGATAGAGCACTTCGTCCATTTTACGGTCAACAAAATCGGCCTAGTGAGCAAGCGATTCGTGCAGTTTTTATTCGTATTCGCACAAATTTTACGCTTCTCGATTCAAAACCATCAATAAGACAAAGAAATGTGCGTACCGAAGAGAATATTGCTGCTGTATCGCGGAGTGTTCAAGAAGACGCCGAAATGTAGATTCGCCTCCGTTGTCAACTTTGTCCTTCGACTACATGGATAATATTACGTAATGCTCTTGGCTTACCGTGTAATGATCTTGGCTTACCTTGATCAAGAAATTTTCTTCTAGACTATAATAACAATAAAAAAATTCATAACTATTTCTGTCTTGTATTATTATTTAAAGTTCTCAAGATCATAAAAAAAACAGCCTTTATAACTGTTGTAATTTTGATGTAAGCTCGGCAGTCTTACAAAAGCAATTGTGATAGTTTCCCTAACGAAATATGGTAAAGGTATATAGCTTTTACATTTGACATAGAAAAAAAAGTAAAGTATCATCACTACCGTATCAGAAAAGACTTTTTTTTAAAGAAAACAAGTGGCAAGCTCATCGATGTCTCTAGCGTACGAAACTCGAGAAATATCACAATTTAATTAAATAAATTATTTTGCCCGACCAGGAATCGAATCCGTTACCTACTGTCTTAAATCCACGGACTTCCCGCTAGACTACGGTGTCAGTATAATATTACCATAAATTTATTTTTACTTTTTAATATTATATATATGTACCTATATATATAAAAATGAATGTCTGTGTGTATGTATGTTCCCTATGCTTTTTAAAAACTATTTGACCGATCGGGATGAAAAGGGCAGAGGGTACCGAGCGGGAGACTAAAACCCATAGAATCATAAATTTAGTTAAGCTAATAAGTAACATGACATTCATTGACTGTTAGGCAGTACGAAGTTTTCCGGGTCAGCTCATATGATATAAATGATAATGATCAACAGTGAAACGAATAAAATATATATTTGATTGTCCCAAGAACGTTCCTGATTTTATGATTACTGTGATTATTTATCTTGCAATTGGACACATTACTATGATTATATTAAAACAATTATTTATCTTGCAATTGGAAATTTGTATTAAAAATACCAATTATATGTGTAATAATATATGGCAAAAATCGTAATGGTTCCGTAGAAAATATTATTTAACAGCTGTCATACATGTGAAAGTACTATTAGATACCCGCGAAGTAAACTTATTTAGCAAAATTTATTTTATTTAACGAAAATATCGTTTTATAAATTTCACACGTTTTCCTTTAGTAAATTCCTCGTAGAATTCGAAAGCAACCACAATTACCTGAAGCATTTCCTGCAAACTGACAGGCTACTAGAAATAGGAGAAAAGTGTACGATAAAAATAGTTTTTCAATTCAATACGAAAGCAAAGTAATTCCGTTTGCTGCGACTCTGAACACTTCGAGATAAGCCTGCATTCGCCATCCAAAGGTTGGATTTATCCTGAAAAACAAAGTGAAGTCAACAAAAATTTTACTCCAAGGTGCACTTTGTTCGGATTTTATGAGAAATCTTTTCATTCCATTGCTGTTTGAATTCTATATTTTGTTAGCTACTTGATCCGGCTTCTACTGTATATAAACGCTATATATGTATATACATTCCTGAATTCCATGGAACTCATTTCAGTTGTTAGCCCTAGCACGTTATCGAATCGAAAATTTATTAGGGCTGGCTCTTTCTTCACCCAAATAATTAATATTGCATTATAGCGGGATGGTTTTGTTCAGCGTTTCTGCCACCATTCCACGCGGACTATATTCGTATTCGTAGTAATGGCTAGTATTATATGGCTATATTTTTATAAATGATTTGTTAAATTGATCCTTTAATAAGACAAAGGGAGATTATTTCCTACCACAATATGTAAACAAAAAAGGATTTTTTCTATTAAAAATCAATTCAACGAATGAACGAAACCATTAAACATAGAGTAGTATTTAAATTTGTCACCTGGCAACACTGCTTGTTTTATGGCAACACTTGAAGTAAATTTTTGATCTCAAAGTATCAGTAGTCGAATATTGAGTGACAGAAACAGTCGTTTTTCGATGAAGACAGAGAAAAAGCAAGTGATTGTTGATTTATTTTGCGTCTGTTTATCTTTGTTTCAATTGCTTTGTAATTTTTGAATTCTTACGGTAGTCATTTATCCTAAAACCACTTCAACTTCTTCATTTAAAACCCTATTAACTCGTGCCTTATTAAGGGTTAAATAAAATTATTTCATTACATTTAAGACTCACGAGGTACCGGGTTCGATTCCTGGTCGGGACCATGGTCATTAAAATAAATTGGTTTATTATTTGTTAACTATATTTATTTAAGTGATATTTCTCAAGTTTGATACGCTAGAGACATCGACGAGCTTGCCACTTGTCGTGATTAGCCTATAGTAAAGTTGGCTAAATGTAAATCCGCTTCTTTGTAAGCTTGGTTTCTGACCACTGAAAATGATACTTTATCTAAAAATAAAAAAAACATTATGTTTTTCTTAAAATAATAAGTACCTACTCGTAAAAATTGAAAATATGGGATATCAGACGGGGAAATTGGGTACGAAGTAACGGATATATAAACAGCTTGGATGTAAAAAAAATTACCAGACTCCAAAACGTACAGTTAGTTTTTTGTAAATTAAGTGATGGTGAATGTTAGTTGTGACGTCACGTATCCTGCTCAAATGATGACATTGTAAACCATTGTTGATCCTTGGATACCAAGCGATATATCTGGAAAATTTTATTAAAATTGTTCAAGTAGCCTAGAGGTGAAGGCAAGTAAACTTTTTTCCATTGTCCTATCACATTTCATGATCCCCAAGGTATTCTAGTAAAGAATGTTTTTAAGTACTATAAAGTATTAAAATGTAAATAAAAACTTATTTTTTTTTGCATTTATAATAATAGCATGAATCATATAAAAACTGTCTGATTGTTTGGAGTGTTTCCAAAACAAACTAAATATTATAGAACCAACTGTTATGTTAAGTTGAATGCAGGATAAGTTATTAGTTGTACAATCATAACTTTGCCTTTGCAGGGAGAGCGAAGTTTGTTTTAAAAATAAATATATGCACATTGTGGATAAATTGTAATACAAGTAGCTTGGTTTAAACTTGTGTTTGGTTTAAATTTAAAATCCCTCTCAAGTCACGGTAAAAGAACATCGGATAGGAAAAGACGATATATTTTTGCATAAGTTTTTAGTTTACTCTCTGCTCTCTCTCATAGAGTTAGGTATGAAGATATTGAGTTCGATTCACGTTCAGGAAGTAATAACTCATATTAGTAGTATTTTATTTATTCTTAAGCCGGGAATCGTTAATAAATTGACATCATATACTCGCCAAGCCATGTGGCCAGAGCGTGGCGAGTGTAGGCCAAATTCTCCAGATTTACATATGTTCTGGAAGGCCCACCTCCAGCAGTGGAGGTCTAGGACGCTGTGTTCTAGGGGCTGTAATAAAGTAGTAGTATAAATCACGTAATTAAAATAAAATATCCGAAAGTATCAAAAGAACTGGGAATCAAATTTAATTTCTCGGTTCCACTCTACTGAAGTAAGAACCGGAAATTTCCGGTTCCTTTACGAAAAAGCACCTAAATTCTTCTTCATGGTTCTTAAAAACCCTTGAATTAACCCTCCACGCACGTTTACCGTCGATTTTCCTGTTTCTAAAGTTTTAAAAGATTGTCGGCACCTTCTTATTGCAGAAATATTTTGCAAAAAGTCTCTGTCCTTTGGCAAGTTTAAGCTCTTTGAGCACCGAAATGTTAGTGTGTCGTGCGGTTCAACAGTGGATTCTAATCAAACAAGACGCCAGAACCACATCTCAAACGCACTATCTGCGACTTTTATAGTCCATGTGTCCGAACCTTACAGAAATATAGAGAATACAACTAATGAATACTAAAACTTTATTCTTGTTCTCAGGCATGGATACAAGGGTGGACGTGCAGGAAAGTCTGTGCACGCGGCCATACGAGAACTCAGATCTCAGTTGAGGGCTGTAAATCGCATTGGTAACACCACGCACATGATTCGTGAAATGACCAGCATGCACAGGGAGGTACGTACATCATCATTATTTTGTAACTAAGAAGACAGTCCTAGATCTGGACTACTAAATGCAAGTGGGTGAATGAAGACAAATTTCTAAGCATTCCATGGATTCACCGTGCGGGTGCCGGGTCCATCGTGTGTGGGTAAGAGATGAGAAGAATGGTGTCTCGGGCTTGCGACCGACAATTGGCTGGTTTAAGAAAAGGAGGCCTCCTTTTTTTTTCTATTGCGCGATAATACGCTCACCATCCACCATTCTACTTCTCTCCCTACCCAACCAAATACTGTATGATTCCGTTAATGCCGTCTTGGAAGCTCGTTCCATAAATGTATTGACAGCAGACCTGCTTAGGCCCAATTCTTTCAGTAAGTGATGCAAAGATTTTGCTGGAACTCCTCTTGCACCAACTTCCACTGCGTAAAGCTGAGTCTTGAACCCGTTCCTGATCATTTCTTCTGTGAGATCATAATATTTATTCGACTTCATGTTGTGGTCTTTTGGAATATTTGATTCCCACGGAACGGTAAGTTCAATAAGGATAACTTTTTTCAAGTTCCGAGAAAACACTAAGATGTCTGGCCTATAGGCTGATACAGCTAGTTCATCTGGGATCCTATAATGGTGTTCAAATGTATCCATGAGAATTTTCCAGTCTGATGCGGCGCCAAGGATCGAGGTGGGCTTGCATTTAGTTTTCGTGCTTTGCCCTTCCTTTACAAATGTGGTCAAAGTTTTATTTGTAGTCAGTCCCTTTCTGGCTCTTGCAATAGAAAGACTTACTGCTTCACGGATAACACCTAGGACTTTGTCATGTCGGCGTGAGTAATAGCCCTTTTCTAGGAGAGTAACGCACCCTACAAGTGTGTGTCTAGCAGTTCCTATGGCAGCACCACACAATGTACAGTTCTTTTCCGTAGCTTTTCCCCACCTTACCAGATTACTCTGGTCCGGGAGGGACATTTGAAAAGCGTTTGGGTAGAACTTTAGCAACGCCGGAGACCAATCGTACATTAGTGTGCGCCACTTTAGGGCTGGAGGGATGCAAAAATCGCCCAAAGTTAGCCAGTCATTTTGAACTTCTAGAGTCATCGCGTGCACTCTGTATTCATGCTCTTCATCTTTCCTGAGGAAGGATTTTATAACCTCTTTGTCACTTTCTTTTTTCTTCCAGCCAATGCCTCTTTTGTCAGTCTGGGCACCTGTCATGAATTTCTTGAAGAATAGTAGTCTCGGTTCCATATCTGAGACCAGAGGGTCTCTTGGAAGGGATGAAATTGTATTATCCTGGGAGCTGGTTAGAATTTGATATTTGCTTATACGTAGATGTTTGTATAATTCAGATGGTCTTTTCAGATCCATTCCGAAGTTTCTCCGTCCTCTAAAGAATGTTGAGGAGTCAGCACCCTGGGCTAATCCAAGCCAAGACTTCAATGTTCTTATGACGTCCGCGTCCAGACTTGATAGTAGGCTTTTGTTGAAATCATATACTAGGAAAGGCCAAGTGAGGCGAGATGCTAAGTAGTTGTCATATATCCAAGCTTTTTTGACATTGCTTATAGGCTGTTGAGTAACCCTATTCATGTCGTCAGTGAATTGTTTTACAACTACTTCTAGGGATGGTGTTTTTCCCTGAAAATTTATCCTTCTGCCAAGAAATTTAAAGGGCATGGTTTCATTTACCGGAGCTATTCTCTGCCCTGCTATACTCAGTCCAGGATCATAAGACGTAAATGTAGTGTTTCGCCTAGCCAGACATAGGCTGAAGCATTTTGATGGTTTCGTTCTCATTCCCTTTGTCCATGAGCAGAAATCATCTACTATTTTCAGCAAGCCCTGGCATTGCTTGGGATTTCTTGTTATCACCGCCAAGTCGTCTGCAAAACCTAAGACGGATTCCGTATAGATGTTGTTTTGTTTGAATCTATATCCCCACTTCTTCTCACGAGATTTAAGTTTGTCGATTAGGATATTGATAATTATATTAAAAGCTACAGGTGATAGGCAGCAGCCTTGGAACAGGCCCACATTGTATTTTAGTGTGTCTGTGTAGCCGTCCTTGTTTGTTACGACAAAACTCAAGTTCTTGTAATAATTGGCAATTATATCTCTGATTAGTGTTGGAAAGTTATACCATTTTAGCGCAGTTTGCAGCAATTCATGTTGCACCGACCCAAATGCGTTTTCCAAGTCGATCCAACAGACGCTTAGTTGCCGCTCCTGTTTCCTGGCATCCTTCAAACACTCAGCGAGTAAGGTGTTGTGTTCTAAGCAGCCAGAAACTCCCGGCAAAAAACCTTTCTGGTGCTGGCGTGAGAAGTACTCGTTCTTGATCATAAATCGGGACATTCTTGCTTGTACTATGGAGAAGAAGATTTTGGACATTGTATTCGTCAAAGCGATCGGTCTTGCATCTTTGGGATCATTTACCTCAGTTTTCTTTGGTATGAGAACGAAGACTGCCTCGCCAAATGCCTTTACAAGTGCTTACAAGTTTATGAAGAGAGATGAAATAACCAGCGACCATAAGATTTTTATTAAAACCACACGCACAGGTCGGAATATGCATCCACATACCGTAGTCATTATCCCTTCGCGTACGTATAAATTTGGGGACTCATACATCTGTCGCACGATAAAGATGTGGAATGCTCTTCCAGCCACTGTTTCCACTTTCCTATAACTTGGAGTCCTTCAAGCGAAGTGTGAAAAAGCATCTAGTCAAGCCGGCATAGTGTTGGGGACTGATGTCAGTCATAAGTGTCTGACTTCAGTTGCTAACATTCATGGACCTTGCGCGCCACTTACCATCAGGTGGGCCCAAGGTCACATTGCTAGTATAACACAAAAAAAAAAAAACCTAATTCATCTCGAATAAATATTGACGAATTTTTAGATATATAATAGTAAAACCCTCCCAATAAATTGTAATAATTCACTTGATAAGTCCACAAGTTTCCGTCAGCAAAAGTTTTAAAATAAAGTATGTTTCAAAACTGCAAACGTTCCTTGTTCTTTGTTGATATTTTATGACAGTTTTAAGTAGTTTCGAACTAAAACTCTTATCATTCTCAAAGGAAAAGTATCTTTTGTTTAGACATTTACTTGTAACATTTCTTTTCGAGGAAACTTTAATTTAGCAATATTCTCATCAACCTGTGCGAGTAACAAGACGTAACACTGAATACAAGGGATATTTTATTAGTAAATATGTTGGATATTGCTGATTAAGTTGGAAATACAAATCATTCAGGTGACCTGAAGTCCTTTTAGTGAATCTCTTTAGTATCCACTGTTACGGTCTAGTCCAAACCTAAAATGCAAACCTTGCAGTCATTAAAAAAGACATATACATTTATTCGAAAAAAATATTTACAACATATAAAATAAAATTAATATTAAGGATAGGGATATAAGTCCCGTCCGCGTGGAATGGTGGCAAGAACGCTGGCTGCATTTCCCCGCTGAATTGCAATACTGATTCTCTGGGCGAAGAAAGAGCCAGTCCTCTTGTCACCGGAGGAGACAACAAGACGCGGTGTTATGTCTTTTAAAAACTTTTTTGCGCTTGGACTCCATGGGCCCAGAGTTTCTACAGCAAACGGCACAAATATGTAATCTTTTAAAATACTTACATACTTGCGCCGCTTGCTGGACTCCGCATTTTCCGCCGCGGCTCCCGCAGTCATTTGGATTATTCCTTAAACCTTATTTATCACTTTATTTTGATGTACCTTGCATGTATTTTTTAATTGTCGCAAATCGTATATTAATAGGGTTTATTTGTTTCAGCTGAACCTCGCCGTCACGAAGTGCTCAGATGCCGCTGAGCACTCGCACCGAATGAAGATCAGGACTCAAGCGATCAACGACCAAATTAACGGGCTCAGCGTCGATTATCAGCAACTGCGTACCATGTTAACCGATGTCCGTCAAGAATTCTTGAAGGTGGCGAAGGAGGTTAGTTTCTGTATATTTTACAATTTCTCTTTACAGCTTATTTGTATGGTCATCGTCATCATTGTCATTTCCACTGCTGGATGGTGAGTCACGCTTGACTAGTGTAGTCGATGAATTATTTTTTTATATATGACAGGATATGTATACTGAGCCGTTAACGAAGAAGAAATAAAACTGGTACGAGTATTCGTCACAAGTAATAAGTTTCTCCTGCATAGCTAGTCATAATCTATCTAATCTAGGTACTAGTAATGCTGTAGAAGTTGGTAAACTCGATATCGGTGCTGGAAAAAAAGAAGCATAAAAAACTGGTATGTATTCAACAAAGAAGTGTTTAAAAAGTAGGTAGGTATATTTTTTACGACAGATGGCCAGAGGGTGTTGCTAGACTCATTGTCTGTATAATAACACAGTTCATTTACCAGAATTCTTATACACAACTTTGTCGTAGGTGAAAATCGTACGTTTGTTCGCTATGCCGGTTTGGAGCGTGGACAGGACTTTTGTAGGTTAGGGAAACTCCACGCGCCCGTGCCACTCTAAAGTGCACTTCGAACTTTGACAATGGCTTTACACGTAGGGTTTAATGTTTCACTGGAGCTGACAAAGCACCTGTACACGATATTCTTTTTTTTTAAAGAATAGTTTGGAGTGCATTCAATATTGTCATTTTCGGGTGCTTTCCATCTATTAGTTTGGAACGACGGAATGTGTCCGTGTGAGGGTCGCTAATGCACCCTTTGCTGTATGACATGCAAAGCCCAATCAGTTCATTTGATTCTTGAATTTAAGCTCCAGTTTAAAACTGATCTGGTCCTAATATTAATAAGTGCGAGTATATTTCTATGTCCTTTGCCAATGTCGTCAATGGCAAATAATTGCCAATATAGAAAATTGGGACCCGTTCGATAGTCGTTTAAAGGATTTAGGCAAAGTACCGAGGTAAAGGTATTTCAGAGTTAAAAGCTGATTGCTCGGTTTTTCGAGTTTTCGAGGAAAAACATGTCGTTTAGGATTCTCGAGTGATTACCAAGAGTTTAGAATTTGGTCTATTCGCAGGACTATAAAATTATAGATAAAAATATTTTCATGTGTTTTTTCTTTATGTGGCAGTGTGCCAAGACCACTAGCAGCATTCTCGTACTGAACAGCAATGATCGTTTGCTGCGCGAGAAACCACCTTTTGTACAGCTCTAACCAGCTGCGCAGACAGTCCAAGACCAAACGGCTCAAAGACGTGGGCATTGCTAATTGAGTTCTACTTTAAATAAAATAATTAAAACACTAATAAAAGGATTTTCAAATATATCCCACTTTAATAATATGATTTAAACAAAACTCATGTAACTTTTCAGTATATACCCGTATCTCTTCGGGATTGTGTCAATTTTCGGAATTGGATTGTAATGCACTCCGGGGCATTGTTAACCACCACAACTACTTCAATATCTACAAAATGATAGCAACAATAACCATACTACGAGTATTTCTCGGGGTCAAACCCAGGTTATGTATTTTCATTGTACAATGCGTGTTATCTTATACCCAGCTGTGCTTTTAACAATAACATGCAATGTATAGTGAAAATACAGGGTTGATTTAGAACGCGGGGATGTGGGTACTTGGTTTATGAAAGCTTAGTGGAGTGCTTCCGCATTTGCCTCGCAATATTCGCTCCACATAAAAAATAGCTAACAAAAATTCCTTATTCGTCCCATGCTGTTTAAATATTTATTATTTTCCCCAAAAATAGCGCTGAGAGTTTTCAACCTAGGTGTGAGTGCTCATATTATATGGGAAACCAAAAAAACATTAATAAGTAAAAAAGCAAATATTAATTCTGTCAGTAAACATATTTATAAGAAAATAAAACAACATCGTTCTTATAAGTCATTTAATAAATTAATAAAAAATATATATTTAAGTCGAGTTTTACAAACATTTTACCATTGATTGGGCACGATTTAGGAATTTTAAAATCCAGCGTAAATGTGCATTTAGGATGCATTTTAATTTAAATAATCTATTTATTTTTATTATTAATCATCATAAAAACCATTTTCATATAAAGTTAAGAGATCGATACTAAAATTTGGTATAAATATATATTTTATTTCTTGAGGGAAAATAAGAAACAATAGGTGGGGCAAGTAAGAATAGGTGATTCAATAGTTGGTAGGCGGATTCGTAATTTGCCCATGAAAGTATCCATCGCTTGTACCAAAATCCTCGGTTCGGGATCAGGCTCAAATTGCCGTCATGCCCAGTCAAGCCGGCATAGTGTTAGGAACTGATGTCAGTCATGAGTGTCTGATTTCAGTTGCTAACATTTATGGACCAGGTGGGCGAAAGGTCACATGTCTTGCTAGTATAAAAAAAAGGAATATATAACGAGGCGATTGCGGAAAAATATATCGGGGCGAGTATTTGTGGGGCAAATGCGGAACCACTCGCTTAGTGTCACGTTGTCTTTGTTCGTGCGTGTATTTAGGCTGGTGCGGTCCCCAGCGGCACTATTGTTTTGGCTATCGAGCCCCTATTCATGAATTACGGATTCCGGATAGGTATAGGGAGAGACCGCTGTATCTTTATAAATCCTCTTTCATCATATCTAAGGCTTAATATTACCAACTACATTTTTCCAAGGCAATATATTTACATAATGATATGACCACTTTAGCTATATTGTATCGGTTTATTCAAGCTGGATTCGCAATCCTCCTCGCCGGGCCGTCTACTTTACCCACCAAACCCCAGTATTTTAAGGGATTTTTAATATATCGAATGTTTAACTTTATACTATACTTTTACTAATTATAAGGTACGTGATTGGTCTAACTAACAAAGTGACAAACCAATTACCTGACGTATAATAAATACAAAAGATAAACAGACGTATTTACGTATAAATAAGTTATAGGTCATTGAAGTTGGAACTTAGTTTAGTTCAACATCATTTAAATTTTGACAAGGCCCCTTTACAGCCGCATTTAAGTTATTTTAAGTGTCTTCGTCATAATGTTCCTACTGCTAGTTCTGTTCTTTACTCGAATATAACACTTTTCAGGCACGATAGATAAACGAGTAGGTATGTAGTAAGTAAATTATATAACATAACACTCGCACCTAATAAAATCATGTACTTAATCATAGACCTAACCAAATTCCGGTGGGAATGTACGGTGACAAAATAAAGAATAAAGAATTTAATACATTTAGAATATGTCAATAAAGCTATTTTTATCAGGATTGTTTTGATATTAAAAATATCACACTAGGGACCTGACCTGCCGTGGAAACTTGGCAGGTCTCTGGTGTGGGATGCGACATGTAATAGACACATAAGCCTCATCTGACATCCAGGACACCTCGTCCAGCGCGGGAAGTGAGTCGGTACAGAGGTTACGAGTTTGCGCCGTTTGGGGTCGAGACGATGGGACCATGGGTAGAGGCCAAGGAGTTGTCCAAACGGCTGATGGAGAAATCCGGAGACAGGAAGCCTGGCAATTATTTCTGTTAACGTATTAATTAGCTTTGTTAAACAGAAGGGAAATGTTGCCAGTATTCTTGAGACGTCTCTTGAGAACATTTTTTTCTTTATAGTTTGTTTTTATTAGGTTTAATTTATAGTTATCTAATATTATTTAGTAGTTTGTAATTATTATTTTATATATTATTAAAAAATAATTAAAAGGAATATTTAAAAATGGACTTGATTGCTTTCATAATTGAATTTCTGAATCATTGTGGATTGGATTCTTTTTGCGAAACTGCCGTCTATTCTGGTCTTAAATGAAAACAAAAATGAGTGATGTTAAACGCAAAATGTTTAAATTTAATGTTGCATTGATTAAATTCTTAAAACAAGCATTTATACATAAGTTTATTAATATAGTGATGTAAAAATAAATAATTCATATTTCATTAACACTTTTTGGTACTTATCTAATATTAATACGTATTCGCCATCTATTAAACCTTTCTACCTAAACCGCTCTTCAATCTTCGTACCTATATTTTCCGTTAAATAGACCCTTTACCGCAAATGATTATAGTTTCATACAACAGCCAATTTCTGGAAGTACAAATTGAACCCTCCGTCCATAGATCAAAGCTTTAAACTTCGATAAATCTATTTCTAAAGAATTTAATAATTTTAATGAATGGAAAACAAGGATTCAGGATAATGCTAACGGTTTGATAGGAATATGTTGTTTATTCGGCGTGGGTTAGGGGTTGTATTTGCGTGTGTTTTGCTAACAGGTGCCCTCTTCACGCTGTATGAGCGTAACCGTTGGTTAGTGACCGTTGCGTTCGCAGTTCACCACCTACAGCAAACTATAATATAGAATATCGAAGTTCATACATACATGATTTTATTCTATTAAATATCAAACGATTTTCATATGCTAGTAGCATATGATATGATTTATTTTCTTTTCCAAATACACACAGTTTTATATTTATAAAGAAATAAAGTTTATTGAAACAATTACATATTTTTTTCTTATAAATATGGACTTAATTTAGGGAACAGTTATGAAGCAACTAGTTTAAACCCTGACTCCAAGACTAGTTGGGCTGTGTCCTAGAAGTCAGTGCTCTTCCTTTAAACTACAAAAATAAATTTACAACATTGATAAGTAAAATAAACAAAATAAAAAAATAGAATCAGTTAATGGTGAAAAATAAAAACAGTAGCATATAAAGTAAGTAAAAAAAGTTAAATTTTCTTAATGTATTCAATAAATGTTTATTTTATTTTATTCTGTCGAAAATTATGTAGGTATATAAAAGTAAAAATGTATCCATAAACTTCGTAATTTTAATTCGTAGTTTAGTCTTATTTTTGATTTTTGCATTCGAACAAAAGAGACTGTGGGTTTTGGTACCAGGTTTGTGGAGAAATAAAGGCCGAAATAACATTGACTGTGGCAAATAAATATATTAAAAATACACAACACAAATTAGGATATTTTGGAGAAAGCTACATATTGACTTTTGTCTCTATGACAACCTTATATCATAGAGACTTAATGTTTTTTTTTGTTTATTATAAAATATGGTAATTCATCATAAAACTATTTAATTTCTCGAGTCAGGTAGTTCATAAAAAAAACTTAAGTTGGTTTAAGAAGAATCCGCTACTCAAAAAAAATTATAGGATGCGCGGTGGAGAAATGCCACCATTGAAAGATTCGTTACCGTCCCTTAGTCTTATTACACATAAATATTTTATCGGTAACTAAATTTAGTTATTCTATACAATAATCAATCATATTTGTTCCTGGCCATGTTCTAATTAAATAGGAACTAATTTTCCAATTAATTCCCAATTGATTAATATATTTTTCTTCCCAATTAGTAGATACAGGACAATGGTCTAAAATTGATAGAGTAGTTATTTGGAAATAATTTATCTTTATTAGCCACTACTGGCTGTAAATGACGATTTATTTATTTACTGCCTCCGTGGTCTGGCGGTTAAGTCCGTGGATTTAGACTCGGAGGTACCGGGTTCGATTCCTGGCCACAATAATATTTAATAATGTAAATAAATACATTTAAATAATATTTAATTTATTTGTGATATTTCTCGAGCTTGGTACGCTGGAGGAAAAAACTGGTCTATTCACACTTTGTGAATAGCTCTAACCCATGTTAGTAAGTTATATTTGTGTATGTTTATGTACTATTTTGTATATATATTAGTATTTAGTATATTGATATTATAATACATATACATATAAGGGTATATACTATTTGTTGAATTATCCTATAATTGTATATTACTGTTACTTTCATTGCACCTATATTTGTTCAAATTTCTCCCTAAGGTCTGGCTGTCAGAGAATTTCTAGGGACATTAAGTCCGCTTTTGTACTTTGTGCAATAAAGTATTTAAATAAATAAATAAAAGCGAAACAAACAGACATACATACAGATTACAGACAGATAAAACTTCCTTCACATTTATAATGTTAGTATAGATGTTGATACACAATAGAATGTGGAAACGGACATTGAATAGAGCGCCATTCAAATCGAACCACAATGACAGCACAAAGAGAGCAGACGACCGCCGAGAGCCAGTCGTGTGAAAACATCACAATAAACGCGAAAAAATACTCAAAAAAAGATCGAATACCCATGTAGGGAGGCATATTCTGTACGTAGAACGTATTCGTATAATCTGTCTTAGGGAAGTGGTACACAACATACAGTTTTAATTTTCATAAATGAGATTGCCCATTTTTCTTAGAGAAATAAATTATTTTTTATTTGATAGTTAATAGGTATATATTGTTTGTATAATCTGTAATTAATTTTATTTATTTTATCCTAGCATAACAACAATTGACAAGAACTTTTTGTACGTTGATAATTATGTAGTTTCGATCACGCCGATGTAATTTGAGAATTATGAAAACTTTAAAATCCAATGTTTTATCTATAATAAAGTACCTAATCATAATAAAGAACTTAATCGTATAAATAGTGCTTTGTAACTATTTCATACAAAAATTTTAACCAATTGACTATTTAATTAAATAATATTTTAATGCTGGGGTAAAAGAGATGTTGTCATTAAATAAAAAAAAAAAACACATTCAATTGTTATGATTATTGAATTGTATTTAGTTGAGGCACACTTCATAAAAGTTTAGGCCTGTTTTTCTGTCGTCTATGGTAGTTAGGTCTGATGTTAGGCGTCTGGATGGAATGTCATTGGTTCCATACAAACAAGGCTGTGCACTAGTTTGGGTTGCTACATGTGTTGACATACTCTTGTCAGTCACATGTAACATCCAGATATAAGAAACCTGCTGCAGAGTCAGCCTTAAACGCAACAAGTACACGGTGATCATCTTAAAATTGTAGTCGAAACGATGGGTCTGTTGTGAAAAGGTTCTTTAAATAATACTAAAACGGAAGGTTTTTAGTTTACGCAATATAATCAAACGATGACAAATATACAGAATAATAACAAAAGTGACAAATAAAGACAGTTAGTAGAAATTTGACAAAAGGTTGAAAAATTAAAAGTGGACAGGGTTTCGCAACAGGGTCTGTGGTCCGAGGAGAACATTGGCGTTTTCTCGTGAACTTGGAAAAACTTCGATTAGCAACGGGTAACCCTTTGAGTATAGAATATTTTATGCAAAGTGTCAGATTCGCCGTTCAACGGGTGAACGTAGCAAGTGTCCCCGGTATACTACGCCTATCGGACGGTTATATTTTTTTTTAAATGTGTTAATCACACTTTTATTCCAATTAAATCCACGTTTTATATAATAAACTACGCTACTATATACTATAGCAATAGTGATAGGTTGCCGAAACACGAAATATGAAGTCTAAATTCACGTTTGACTAATTTATAGATCGGTCCTAGAAGTTAATTCCCAAGACATGACCATCGATTCTCGTATATTCGACATGCATTTCGATTTATTCGAATGAAACTAACAGTTTTCTAAAAAAAATAATGTCTCTTTTCACTCAAATATAGAACCGACACGTTATTCTAAAGCGCTAGAAAAACTTGTTTCTGCTCTGGTAAATTTGCCCCTTCTAACTATCTCTGACGGTTTTGCTTTTATGGTAACAAGTTCAATTTATTTCATATTTCAAAGTAAATATAATTTTAAACACAAACTGCCTCCGCGGTCTAGAGGTTGAGCACGTGGATTTAAACGCGGAGGATACGGATTCGATTCCTGACACAATAATTTGTTTGTGATATTTCTTTAGATATATATCTTTATGATAGGCCTATAGAAAAGTTGGCTAAATGTAAATACGCTTCTTTATAAGCGTGGTTTCTGACCACGCCGGAAGTGATACGATACTTAAATTCAACATATACAAGACAAAAATAATCCAAGTTTAAAACCGGCACACGTATGATTTTAGTATTTGAATTGCCGTTGGAGTTATTAGATTTTGGAAAAATAAAATGGGCGCGATACTTTTTACTTTACGAACCAAATTTTAGAGAAAAGTTAGTAAAATGCAAAATGCACCATATAAATTTAAATATTGTGCTTTATACGCTGCAATATTCTTGGCTTTATTATACAGTTTTGAGGCCGAAGTAAACCACGAGTACTACTATATTGCTTTGTGAAGTTTGTTAGTCACTCTAGGGATATATTATGACTAGAAACGTCATAGCCAACTTTAGAGGGCTGGGCAGTGACAGGCTAGCCAATGTCTCAAGCGTGCTAGACTCGAGAAATGTCAATTAAATAGTTTCATATCCCCAACTGGGAATAAAGACCGACACCTTCACGTCTAAAATTGTGCAAATCGTACACAAAATGTACTTGACTATCTCTGATGGATCGTCTCTAGAGGACATTTTTACTACTAAAGTGTTTATTCATTTATTCATCATCATTCATCAATACAGCCCCTAGAACACAGAGTCCTAGACCTCGACTGGTGGAGATGGGCCTTCCAGAAATATCTGGAGAATTTGGCCTACACTCGCCACGCAGCTGGCCAGACGGGTTGACGAGGGTCTGATATATATTTTTGTAATGACAACTTATTAATGATTTCACAAGTTGGTTTTAGTTGAATCGGGACTCTGAGGCACGGTGGTGCTGTGAATCTATGACAAATGTACGTAAGAAAAGTATATTTCTTATTGGTACATGCCGGGGTTCGAACCCACTTCTTTATTTATACAAACAACTTTAAAAAGTCACCCTGTTTAAATATGTTATTAGAATTAATCGAAAAAAGTATTTACATAATATAAAACTAATCACAAAATTAAAAATAAAATAAACTATACTGCAAATATAACTAAAAAATATAGGATGTAGTTGATTCCAATACTAACGAAGCCGTGCACTGGTTTAGGAGGCCACATGTGTTGACACACTCTGCCCCTGACATATGACATACAGTGATAAGAAACCCGAGGCTGCTGCAGAATCAGCCGCATCATAGATCACCACTTAATCCCATTTCATTCATAACCATGGATCCGTGGTGCTAGGAGGCTCTGGCGTTTTGTGGGGAAAAACTTCGCTTGACGACGGTTGACCCTTTGACTAGACAATATTTTGTTCAAAGGGTCAGCCTCGCCGTTCAACGGGGGAACAAAGCGAGTGTCCTCAGCACACTACTATCAGACGGTTATAATTTTAGTTTTAGTTGTAGTGGCGTCACTTTGGCGGACCGCATACGTAACGTCGAAATACGGAAAATGGTGGGTATAAAAGAAAGCATAGGGACAAAAATAAGGAAAGGCATGCTACGATGGTTCGGGCATGTCGAGAGGATGAGCGAAGTAAGATTGACGAACCAGATATATAATGCGAAAGTTGTGGGTGAAAGAGGCCCTGGCAGACCGAGACTCACATATCACGATTAAATAAATAAAACACTGGCTGAAGGCACATTAAAAAGCTTTCGTAACAAAAGGGCATGTATGAAGAGGTTGATGAATGTCGACGAAGCGAAAGAAGTATGTCGTGATCGTGTCAAATGGCGCTCAATTGTCTCTGCCTACCCCGCAAGGGATCTGGCGTGAAGATATGTATGTATGTATTTGTAGTGTAGTTAATTTTATTTATAATTTATAGTTTTATTGGACGTAGTTATGCAAAAAAAGGATCCAATCCACAATTTTTCAGAAATTTAATTATGAATTTTAATCACGCCCTGATATATACGAGTATATCAGATCAGAAACGATCGAATAAAAATATGTTTTTTATATACTCTAAATGTATTAAATGTTGGACTAATCCATTGTTGTATTGATTGACTAATCTAAATTCCAACTTTAATGGCCTATAACTTAAAATTAACTTAATATGGATTGGATCCTTTTTGCATAACTACGTCCAATTTTACAAATGTGTTATTTTGAATACAGATACGAACATAGGTCATATATGATATCCTTATCAATCACGACATGTGACTAAATTACACGTGAAGGTACATTTTACTGACTTCTATATTACAAGGGCAAAGTTGGGTCATAAGAAGTAAGTATGCAAAAAGATTGTGCATAATTTTATTACATTGGTTTAATAAACGGTCGTATATTCCACGCAGTTCAATGTTAAAAACAAGTAATTTAATAGATTAATTCTAAATAGATTATACAAAGTTGCAATTTAGCATGTAAACAGTCGATAAGAGTTAAGTATGTTTTTAGTAGCCAGTGACCTTAGCAACGTGTCTAGGAAAACTTATTGAGGATACAAGAACATTTACATACATACATTGTAATTATTTAGATAAGCATATTATTAATTGTTTTTGTTTATTAAGTGGGTATATGTAATCTATATTTATTTATTTATAAACAAACTATTGGGAAGACCAACAACACATAACAACCCAGTTTTCTTTCGCTTAGGGGTAGGATATGTATTCAAAATATTTGTGGTCATCACGACCAGTCTTGTCAGATAAATATGTAAGGTCTGATCAGGAACGTTTTCCTGTAATTACCCTTGCTGTCCAGTCTTAAAAATCCACCCTGTATATTAAGTATTTATTAGGATTTTTTGTGTTTTTAGTACGTTTTAGGTCAGACTTACATTAGTTAAGGATTTTTATTAAATTTGTAATTTTGTTATTTCTTTGTTAAAATAATAATAAATGTATATATTTATTATATAAAAGGTTAAATTTTCATTATACAATTTATTTTTAATTTATTTTGTTTTAAAATTTTGCGTCTATATAATAACAATAATAAAATACTTATAGTAAATAGATAAAACAGAACATTCTGTACGTATGTATCTAAGTATTTATATTTAAGTATTTATTAAAAATATATAAAAACCCCAACAAAAATGTAAATTATTTATTGAGTTTAATAAATTAACAGGTGCGAATACTGCGTGAGAAAATGAGATAAGCATTCCTGTGGGAACCCAACTTAAGTGTCGCAATAAACATCTGACACTGGACCGCACGCCTGGTTGTAAGCCGATACTTATGGTTCAATCACGCGGTAAACTGCAGGTCGAGCACCGTTTAGCACTTCAATAAAATGTTGCTAGCGAAACCACATTTTTATTTTTTATTGCGATTTTACTGCTAAGCTGGTAGCCTTCTGCTAACAGCTTATTTATTGGACCTCTTTACTATTTAGTTGTAATAAAAATCAGTTTTAATAATGATGTAGTAGATGTGTCGTAAATGAACTAGCAGTTAAGTCCGTGGATTTAGACTCGAAGGTATAGCGTTCGATTCCTGGTCGGGACACAATAATAAATTGTTAATTTACATTAAATATATATTATATGAATATATTTATTCGAAGTAGATTAAAAAACTAATTATAAATAAAAATAAACTAAAAATACCTACCTATGTAATAAAAACTATTCTACAAAATAAACTAAGGGCTTACTACAAGGGAGGGTACCTAAAACGCTCGCCGCATTTCCTCGTTGAATTATAATGGAAATATTCTGTTTTATGTAGTTATGGCATTTGGGATTGCCACACTCTTGAAAAATTCGTTTACCCAGCCCTTTTATGAATTTGTGGGTATCAAGACAATATACCCCCCCATTGTTTCAACCCCAAATGCCACAAAGTTATAATTTTGTTTAATGCTATTTATTATATTTGATGTGTGTATGAGCAGCCGAACCGGCCTTTTTTCATGTAGAGGAAATGTGGCAATCGGCAAAGGTGGCATCCCAAATAAGACATCTTCCCTCGCTTCCAAATATATATTTATTTTAAATTATTTGTTATGTTTCTCGTGTTTGGTACGCTGGAGACATCGACGAGCTTGTCACTTGTCATGATTGTCATTAGTTAAGTTGGCTAAATGTGCACCCGATTGTTTATAAGCGTGGTTTCTGACCACCACAGTGCAATCCTATATATATATATAAATATTAACCCATGACTTTATCATGTGGCATTGTGAAAATAACACTTGCAGCATTTCCCTGCTGCACAGCTGCACGTCTGCATGCTGATTATGTGCTTAATACTGCCAGCCGTCTTGTCACAACATTAACCAGCCTCTTAGACAGTTCTTTCAAGAACTTCTAAGCACTTGAATTTGTAATATACACTATCGCGATAAACCATGCTAAAGCTTACTTTATTAAACAATAAACCATTGAATTGCAATTTTAACAATACAGCAATTCGATCTAAATTATTAATAATGCAATTAAGCTGTATCTTTATTGTCGATTTAGCTTAATTTACTGGGAACGTGCATGAATTATATTCACACGGGTATAAAAATTTGTTGGAACAGTTTATAAAACATATTATTGCTGCGTTGAACAAATTTAAAGTCTATTATTTTGAGTCAAGTACTTTATAATGAAACATTTTTGTGATTGAACAAATATTAATATTTAATTTGATATGATTTTAACGTAAAATTATATTATACACGTTTGTCTATACTCGTAGGTAAAGAGTTGATTAGGAACGCAGGCTACCTTCTTCATCATCTTGTATGTTCCTTCATCATCATCTCAGCACCTAGAACACAGATTCCGAGACCTCTACTGTTGGAGATGGGCTTTCCAGAAATTTATGGAGAATTTGGCATAGACTCGCCACGTTGGCGAGGGTCTGATGTCAATATTTATCGACAAAAAAGTATCATCACGACCGTTTCCCTTCCGGGGTGGTCAGAAACCACGCTTATGAATAAGCGGATTCACATTTAGCCAACTTTACTATAGGCCAATCATGACAAGTGGCAAGCTCGTCGATGTCTCCAGCGTACCAAACTCGAGAAATGTCACAAATAAATTAAATTTATTTATTTACATTAATAAATATTTTTGTGTCCCGACCAGGAAGCGAACCTGGTACCTCCTAGTCTAAATCCACGGACTTAACCGCTAGACCACGGAGGCAATTTAACGACAATTTGTTAACGATCCCACGTGTATTAGTAGAATCGGGATTGACCTCTTAACATGGCACGAAAACAGGGGTGTTGTAAATGTGTGTAAAAAAATATATTTCTCATTAAACCTTTTTATGATTTGTAAGGAAAGCATTTATACAATTTACCGGTCTACTTAAATACTTTTAAATAACGTAAAAACTTAAGAGAATGTTTTAAAATAAATAATCATTATTTAGCTAGTCTTCGCATACGATCTCACCCACATCCATAGCCGCTACAAACTACTATCTGCAGATCATTTTAAAATATGTATCAGTATCATCACGACCGTTACCCTTCCAGGGTGGTCAGAAACCACGCTTATAAAGAAGCGGATTTACTTTTAACCAACGTTACTATGGGCTAATCATGACCAGTGGCTAGCTCGTCGATGTTTCTAGCGTACCAAACTCGAGAAATACCACAAATAAATTAAATATTATTTAAATTTATTTATTTAAATAAACCGTGGAATATGACTTAAATAATTATTTCTTTAGTTTTAAACATATTCATCTCTCTTTTACACTCTATTTTTTATTATTTATGCGAATAAATTAATATAATTATGCTAAATATTTTAATAGCACACTTAATTTGTCAATTATGCATTACATCCGTGACCAACATAGTAATATATTTTAGAAATTCTAGTGGAATTCCACAACAATAACCTCATCAAATAGCTCCCTCTAATTTACAAGGCCCCACTAAAACGTGCCGTGAAATTCTAATATTTTACGTTGGACCAAGAACTTATAGTCATTTTTTTATTTTTTATTTCAGTGTTTTACAGTTTTGAAATCAAAAAAGGATATTATTTGTGTAGGTATTAGGTTAGCTGGTAAAGAATGCCTACTGGCATTATAGCTCGCCTCTGTACTATTTTTAAGTGCATTAAAGAATTTAAATAAATAAATAAATAGGTAGAAGGCAAATTTCTAAGCATTCCATGAATTCACCGTGCGGGTGCCGGGTCCATCGTGTGTGGGTAAGAGATGAGAAGAATGGTGTCTCGGGCTTGCGACCGACAATAGGCTGGTTTAAGAAAAGGAGGCCTCCTTTTTTTTCTATTGCGCGATAATACGCTCACCATCCACCATTCTACTTCTCTCCCTACCCAACCAAATACTGTATGATTCCGTTAATGCCGTCTTGGAAGCTCGTTCCATAAATGTATTGACGGCAGACCTGCTTAGGCCCAATTCTTTCAGTAAGTGATGCAAAGATTTTGCTGGAACTCCTCTTGCACCAACTTCCACTGCGTAAATCTGAGTCTTGAACCCGATGGACACGGCACTAGCACGGTAAATCAAAGGAATGGGCTCCTAAACCCAGCTACAAGCTAGAGACATTCTTCTTATTAGAAGTAATGAAAACACTACGTAATTGTGATCCTGTGAAAAAAAAAAATATATACTTACAAAACGAATTCTTAAAGCAAGTCTCTATATAAATACAACTATTAAACTAAAGACAAAAAAAATACAATGTAGAAAATACTCAGTAACTATTAAACTACTAGCTCATGTACTTATTTAAGTAATTGATTTTCTATGTAATCTAGCTGCATCTTAATACTACTATTTGATGTTTGTTTATTAATAACAGATTAAATAATTATTAATTTAAATAAATACATTTAATTCATATTAAATGCTGTTTCTGCGAAAAACCTCAAATTGCGCAAATACGCCAACCTTGGTACCGGTTACGAATTTGCGCCGTTTGGAGTCGAAACGATGGGCCAAGGAGTTGTCAAAGCGGCTGACAGAAAGGTCTGGAGACAGGAAGGCTGGCAATTATTTCTGCCAACGTATTAGCCTTGCTATACAGAGGAGAAATGTTGCCAGTCTCCTTGGGACTATCTCGGATGGGACGTCTCTAAAAGACATTTATTATTTATAGTTTAGTTTATTTTTAATTTTATTATTTAGGTAGCTTTTAATTATTATTTAATTTATTTGTGATATTTCTCGAGTTTGGTACGCTGGAGAGATCGACGAGCTTGCCACTTGTCATGATTGTACCCCGAAAGGGAAACGGTCGTGATGATACTTTACTTTACTAAAAAATTTATTTTTCTTTCTCATACTACCAGACATCTGCTTAATTTGTGGAATCGTGTATAAAACTCTTTTTAATTAATCAATCTAGGTATCTTTTATTTACTTCGATTTGATATTTTATATACTTACCTATTATAAATAAAGTGGTTTATACATTTTATTTTTCTTAATGATCAAATCATCCGTCCAGCTGCTCGCGTACAGACATAAAAATAGTATCTATATGAGTTTTGTTGCCTATCATGCACCTCGGCATGCATTACTCGTCGAAGCACCTGGTGCCGCTACAAGTAATTTACCACTCCTACCGACATGTTTTTAACTTTCAACTATTACGTTTTAATAAATAAGACACTACTAGTTATTTTAGTAAAGTAAAAAGTAAAGTATCATCACGACCGTTTCCCTTTCGGGGTGGTCAGAAACCACGTTTATAAGTGGATTCACATTTAGTCAACTTTACTATAGGCCAATCATGACAAGTGGCAAGCTCGTCGTGGATTCTCCAGCGTTCCAAACTCGAGAAATATCACAAATAAATTAAATGTATTTATTTAAAATAATAAATATTTTTGTGTCCCGACCAGGAATCGAACCCGGTACCTCCGAGTTTAAATCCACGGACTTAACCGCTAGACCACGGAGACAGTTGTTAGTTATTTTAGTGATTATTTAAATAGGACATAAGAAGAATGTCTCTAGCTTGTAGCTGGGTTTAGGAGCCCATTCCTTTGATTTACCGCACGGTGCCGTGTCCATCGTGTGTGGGAAGAGAAAGAAGAATGGTGTTTATATTTTATACAAGCACGACATGTGACATTGCGCCCACCTGATAGTAAGTAAGCAACTGAAATCAGACACTCTTGCCGGCATCCTTTCCAATAAATATAATATTTAAACGTACACCATAATTTCTTGTAAAGTATGTAGGTACTACAATATAAGCTTAACAAAAATATATATGAAATTTAAATTATAAGAATATTTTAATAAAATATACCAAATTACAGGTTTAAAAAAATATCTGACACAAAAATAATAAATGATCTTTACAAAATGAGATGTCGTTAGTTTAATGTGCCAATATATCGGACGGGTAACAAATGTCGTCAGCATGTCGACCTAAATGGTGAAAGCTTAAAGCCTCCAGTAAGTCCTGGGTGGAACCTGTTCCAGCGGTATGTGCTAATTATGCGTTCAATGATTTTGAGCAGATGGCGCGGCCTGGTTCTCTGTTTATTCGACCGATTGCCTTACCTTTATAATATTATAAATACTATATATTTAAGCTGAAACACATTGCCTTTAAATGTAGGTTGTTATGAAGATTGACAATAGGTTGAAAGCGTATTGTAATGAACCATGCAATCCATTGATCGTAATTATATACGTAGTATTGTAAATATTTTTTATACATTAAAGTTAATACAAATTCTTGAATAAAAATGAAAACTTTTTTAATAGTCCGTAATTGTATCTGATACGAGTATAATACAATTCTTGTATTCACATTGTAATTATTTTTGGAACGTTTCACACGCAAATAATCTTAAAATATATGTTAAAGGAACACGACAAGCGTCACTTTGATAAATGGTGCAGAGGGAAAAATTCTCGGCTTTTTTTCATGAAAAATATCGAAAAACCGATAACCAGATAACTGATGAAATATCGTTACGGTTTTGGTCGCATCCCTATCCGCTCTCGCCTCATTACCTACATGTTGTTACAGAACAAGTGTGTTTTATTTTTTACATGTTACAATAAATAATATTGGACTAAAAGGTATAAATAATTATAACTAATTAAAAGTAAAAATTAAAATAAATATAAACTAAACCTAATAAAAAAAAACTATAAATAAAAAAAAATCCTCATAAACAAGAAAACGGATGTTAGACTTCCACCTTCTGAATTCCATAACAGAGTTTGTAAAATATGGCCTACTCGCTACGGGTCTAATGATTTTTATTCCACAATTTCTTTACCAATTTCACAATCAATGTATTAGTCTCCAACACCCTGGGCCCTGATTCACGCGCTTTTGACATGCATTTCCGCTCGATTTGTTGAAATGAAACTGACAGTTTTCTATAGAGATCTGTCGCTTTTCATTCGAATATTTCAAACCGACACGTAAGTCGTAAACGACAGAATTAGGCCCCTGGTCTTAACACCCAAAGGTTCACTACAATACAAAACCAACTAAAAGCTGTTATGCTGTCCTAATTTATGGGTACGTGAATGAAACACAAAGGTTTTTTCGAATCACAAAGATATGAATAATTAAACATGTCGTCTAATGAGTTAAACATTAGGGACACTACCCACAAGACTAGCTCAAAGCTTTATCTCTTGCATACTCTTACTATAACCTGCATGTTTTATATCTGTTAAAACTGTCTCCGTAGACCAGCTGTAAAGTTCGTGGATTTAGACTCAGAGGTACCGGGTTCGATTCCTGGTCGGGACACAATAATATTTGTTAATGTAAATAAATACATTTAATTTATTTGTGATATTTCTTGAGTTTGGTACGCTGGGGACATCGACGAGCTTGCCACTTGTCATGACTGGCCTATAGTAAAGTTGGCTAAACGTGAATCCGTTTATTTATAAGCGTGGTTTCAGACCACCCCGAAAGGGAAACGGTAGTGATGATACTATACTTTTTTTATATGTGCAAAAAATAAATACTATTAATTTATTTAAATACTTTATTGCACTTAAAAACCTAGTACATAGGCGAGCTATAACGCCATAAGGCATTCTTCACCAGCTAACCTTGGGGATCATGTAAGGTGATGGGCAGGATTAAGAAAGAAAAGTAAAGTATCATCACGAACATTTCCCTTTCGGGGTGGTCAGAAACCACGATTATAAATAAACGGATGCACATTTAGCCAACTTTACTATAGGCCAATCATGACAAGTGGAAAGCTCGTCGATGTCTCCAGTTTACCAAACTTAAGAAATATCACAAATAAATTAAATGTATTTATTTACATTAGTAAATATTTTTGTGTCCCGGCCAGGAATCGAACCCGGTACCTCCGAGTCTAAATCCACGGACTTAACTGTTAGACCACGGAGGCAGTTGAGCAGGATGAAGAAAGATATTAAAATAACTGTAATTAGTAAAATAAACATAATTACGGATTTATATAAATACTAAATATAGTTGTTGATGAACTTTAGGTTGTTTGCTTATATAAGTTCCAGCAAGGTCGTTCGCGTATGGCTGAGTCGCGACACCTTATCTTCAACCTGCAAAAACTTTCGACATACTTGTACATATTTTTTTTGTCCACAATTTATTTTTCTTCTCATCTTTATGCCCGAGTGTCTTAATAATAGTTGTTACTCTACATGTGTATTTCAGTTTAGTCGATATTATTGCCGCTGGCTAAATCCCCTGTAACGTATAATTGAATGGCACCTGCCTGATTTGGCAGAAGGTCACGTTTCGTTGAGTCGTTTACAGAATTATACCGTTATCTTAATTGAGGTCCCGGCTTGGTTGATACAGCAGTTTGGAATCGATTACTACATTAATCTTTTGTTACTGGAGTAACCACGCAGTATTTTACTTGTAGTGAATAATGACTGGAAGCTTTTCAAAATTGTATACATTTTCGTACAACGAATACATCAAACGCTGGCGATTCATGCAGTTTTAAAAAGTTCAATTTATTATTATTAATAATGTAGTACATTATTTTTATAGTCAATTTTAGGTTACAATTATAGTATTATAGTAGGGATGCATATGGTTTTAAATTATATTTTGCCTATATTTTGCACGCTGATTAGGTGAGCCCCCCCCCCCTCCCTTGTAGGCGCTGGGACGACTAGAGGGGGCGATAAGGGGCCCAGAAAGACTTGGGGGGCGTTGGCATGGTTTAGTACTTGATAATTTACCAAACAAAAAAATGTAACTAAAAATCAATTATTTAGTTATATTCGGTCAAGTGGGCAAACAAATAAGTTTGAGAATCTCTGTTCTATTAAAATCTAATAAATGCATTTCTTTTAACATTAGTTATTAACTGAGCATTTTTTAAACGTTGTACTTTAGGAATAACTATGGGGTGTCCAAGACTGTATGAGTAAGAATTATTTATAATTACAACTTAACTATTCATATTATTATACTACATAACAAAAAAAGGTGTAAACTTGATACGTCCCATCTACGAGTACATATTGATACTTAGATACACTTTATCGCGCATTGTTTTTTTTTCATTACAATCGGTTTTAAATACACGCAATGGTTGTCCCAGGTATTTCAACGAATCGGAAATCCGGTATACCGTCACGGTATTTTTTTCTATATCTCGTACGGTTTATGGATATTTTTGGTAACAAAAATAATATTAATTTCATATAATACCTTTACTTCCGAAATCAATTACGGTCGTAACGTGTGTTATATCAAATCTCAGAATAAGGACAATGTCAAATTGACAAAAAATCATTAGTAGATAACCAAAGAATTTGTTCTTATGAAGTCGTTAAGAAACTGCACACATTGAATTCAAGCCGAAGTTTGTGATTTAGGTTGCATTCTTAATTGATAACCACCGTCTACATCAATATCAGCTTAATAAATGCAAGAATAAAAATTCGTGTAACCTGAATTATATTTAGTAATAGAGATTAAAATTTTAATAGTTAACTTGTATCAAAAAAACCTATTGTCCTTTATTTATTAACTTGTTTGTTCATAGGTAAGGGAAATTGAAGCTCCTGCTGTGCCAGAAGTAGAAGATAACGTCATCCACAGGGAACCACATAAGATGCGTCATGGAAAATCAGTACATCACCAAATCAGTAAATTAATGAAAATTCAGAACCAAATGCAACAAAACCAGCATGCCCTGCGTTTCACATGTTTGGACACTGAGAAACGGGTCGAGAAATTGGAAAGATATGACTATGACACCCTTAGCAACATGATCAACTTCTCAGAACTCCGTATTAAAGCTATCCAAGATTACTTCAGGAACATTTCCTACCGAGTCGCTGACCTAGACAAGATTCACACTTCTCTTTTGGAACTTCGCGAAGAGGTCGAGGAAATCGAAAACAAAGCCGATAAAACTCTGCCCGAATTCAGAAAGGAAATATCCAAGTTGGACGTCAACATTGCTCAGGTAGGAACCGTTACAACAAATTGCTATTTTACTTGAAAACTATAATTGGACTTTAATTAATAGGATTTATTTGTCAATAGATTACGGCGCGTGTATCTTACTTGAAGGAAGGCCAAGAAAATCTTCGTCAGTCAGTGAAGGCTATTGCTGTGAGTGTGAGCAACACTATGGATCGCGCTGAAGCTGATCGCGAGTTCGTTAGACACATCAACGACTCCGTCGCTGCCCTCCAACACAACACGAAGCAACACTACCACAGACTGAATGACCATATCTTGAAGGTATGATTTTAAACCAATTTCAATTAATTATAAAGTTCAACAAAATAAAATTAATACAAATAGGTTCATCATCTTCATCAGACCACAGAGTTCCAGACCTGCACTGAGTATATGGCTTACACTCTACCTTAGTCAGTTGGCGAGGATCTGTTTTTTTTTAATGATATTATATTAACTATTCTATAAGTTGGTATTAGTGGAACCTGGACCGACAGCTTAACGTGCTCTTCGAGGCACGGGAACGGTAGCGTTGTAAATATATGACTAATACACATAATACATTGTTATATGCTGGGGTTCGAGTCGACCTTTTTAGGATTTAAGGAAAGCGTTATTACAACTGTGCCACCACTACTCTTCAAATAGGTTATAATAGTTATGATTTGTTTCTTATAATTATGTTATTGTCCTAGGCCGAAACCAACTTCGTCGTCGCCAATCACACCGAAGAGATCCCCTTACCCGTATTAATGGATGAGGTAAAGGAGTTGGAGCCAGTCGAACAAGAATATAAACAACTGATCAGTAAGTTACCTCGTGACTGCTCCACCATATCTGGCCCGCCTAAAACCTATATCATTCACCCTGGTCGCACCCCCATTGACACTTGGTGCGTTAACGGTAGCACAGTAATCCAAAGACGTTTCAATGGCTCCATCGAATTTAACAGAAAATTCTCCGAATATGTTAAGGGATTCGGTAATCCGGCTTCAGAATATTGGCTGGGACTCGAGGGTATGCACATGTTGACGGCTGATAACTGCTCTGCCATGAGAATTGACATGACCGACATCTATGGAGGCTTCTGGTATGCCGAATATGACCACTTCTACGTCGGCAGCTCCGATACTGGATACACTTTGGAAGTCAGCGGATTCAAAGGAAACGCTAGTGATGCTTTTGAATACCAAAATCATATGGAATTTTCTGCTATCGATCATGACCGCGATATCTCCAACACTCACTGCGCTGGAAACTATGAGGGCGGATGGTGGTTCTCTCACTGCCAGCATGTCAACATCAACGGGAAGTACAGCCTGGGACTTACCTGGTTTGATTCTGGCAAGAACGAATGGATCGCTGTGGCGACCTCCGAGATGCGCATGTATCGCACGTGCTAAACATCTCACCCCATTTTCATTGCATCGCATACTATATTTACAGAGCTTTCTTCATATTAAATCTCTGCTAACGTAATCTATAGTATGTGCACTTTATTATAAGAGATATTATATTCGTAATTAGTAATTAAATCATACCAAAGACAAACTATAGTCGACGCTCGCGATGCGGTGTTTTAACATAAATTAAGGTTTATTTCACATGATGTATGTAACCAAACATCAGTATATAGTGAAAATAAATTAATTTATGTAGTTTAGTCGTGCCACTTGTTGAGAGATTAGTCCTACAGGTTCGAAGCCGACAGACACCGCACCGGCGACTCTGGTATCATAATTATAGTTACATTGCATGTGTTTATTGTAATATTTAATTTTAAGGAGGGAAGAGAATATGAAGTGTGGTTGCAGCATCGGTAAGCAGACCAGTTATTATAACACGGTTCAGAAGGAAGGGTTAGTTTAGTAAGATATTTCATTATATTCATTGTTTAAATATACCAAATATTCAATTAAAGATTTTAAATAGTACCTATATTATGTCTACCTAATCGTAGATTTGGGGTGTCCTTCAGGTTATCCTATGTTATAAATACTTTCTATTATTTAGTATTATTGTAATCCTTCTCATTCTTAGCTATAATTTCTGGGCAACTTATCATGAAAATAATCTTCAAAATTACTGACGATATATTGAACTCGTTGTTTCTGAAAACTTAGAACAACGAGGTATAATGAATGGATGAAGTTGTTACTGTAAAAGACAAAACAACGTAAGATTTTGTAACATAACCCAAGATTTACTAACTTCTAGTGTTTAAAGTCCAACATCGTTAATTTTAAACTTTTGCTGCCGTACAATTAGTAATTCCTCGGTCTTATCTTCACGGTAAATGATATCATGGCTGGAGTGCTCGGCGCATCATCTTAATCTCGCGGGCAGTCTGCAGGCCTCGGCCATCGATCATCTTTCTCTGCCGCCTGCACTCGCCCTATATTATTTGGTGAGGCCGACGGTTACTCACTTTGGCAGTTTTATGTGTCTCTAAAGTTTACTGAATATGATTTTAGTAGAAGTACGATATAAACGATAGTCACATAACATTTCGGGCTTTACCACTAGTACTTGATGATTATAAGGTTATTGGTACTGGACAATTATAAGATTCGCTATTGTTCGAGCTTTTGCAGTAACAGAGTAATGAATACATACGACATTCCTTCAATATTTATTATTTAATATATTACTATCATCATTTTATCTTAAATGGCGTAGCCAAAATAATATATTCATATCAATAATATATTGGTTTATTTAGGTATAAAAACTCGGTCGGTCTGTTCCCATCTGTTTTATTGTGTCAAAATTATGAAAAACACTAAGCATACTTTTATTATTGGTTACCACTGCGCTTTCACTAGATGGCGCAATTGAACTAATCATAAATTTATGTAGTATTATTTCCAATACAAATCTACTATAAATAAGGGTTGTAACGTCATATTTTGCAAGTATTTTACCAACAACGCGTGTCACCACTTACATACTACTACCAATAAATAAGAGGCAACAACCTTTATTATAGATATGTTTTAGAATTAATTGTTTTTTGTTAATAATCAGAGATGATAAGTGTATATTTGACACAAACAAAATTGCGGCAGATCCTTCCTTCAAATTTAATATAAAATATAAAATGATTGTAATTTACCTACAAAATACATATTGAAATGTTTAACATCTACTGTGTGCTTAGCATCGTATGTAGGTATGTATTTAGCAGAAATCCCTGTAAATACTTAATTGGGAATGGTCGAAGTCAGAAATTGAAACGGGCTATACTGGTAGAAATTTAAATTGGATGCCATTTGAAATCGCCTATGCTAAATTCAATGACTCCTTGATTCCATACGATCAGCCAAAATTAGGGTCGCGGTATGTTAGAGTCTCGCATTGGGAGACTATAAAATGTATTCATGTAAAATTGTATTATTAAAAATACATGAGACTGTGTAGTGACTATAAAATTTAATATATAATCTAAATTGTAAAAAAAAACTTAAAATTCGTATTAGGTATTTCTTGTAATTGGTTGTAAAAGATATTTGACCGATCAATTGCCCTCTTTCAACAATATTGTTTATATTTAAAATTTACGTATAATGTGTATTTCTTTTTTAAACTCAAATATGTTTTATCAATAACTCATCATTAAATTCTTAGATGTAAGTTTTGGAATTTCTATCTTATAATCTGCACTATGTAATCCATTTATTAACATTGTAGACATCAGTTGCCATTATATGCCAAATAAATGAATAAAAGTATATAAATGATGTTTTATTTATATCCTATAGGTACCTAACGCCTGCTTATCCATCAGAAATGTGTGAGGATATTGAACGGTGCGCGAGGAATATATCCACCACTTTATAACGATATGATGTAATAATAAAAAAATCCTAGCACATATCTGGTGAAAAAGCATCCCAAACATATCACAGCCTTAGCCCACCAGCAATTAAATTGCAAATAATTTGTTTCTGTCGCTGCTTCTTTAAAAAATTGCAATAATGACGTTGCTACGTGCACGCATTTTCATACAAACCCTTGTTGAATTAATGATGAGAGAGACAAATTAGTCGCGGAGACAAATGATGCTCGTGGTCCGCTCTTACAGTTGCAGAAATAATGATTAAAATAATATCTGATCAATACTTTGTTATACTCGTACGTGGCGTGAATAGTAGCTAGTTAGCTTGTCACTGGTCATTTTGGCCAATGACGTGCCTTATATGCTTGAGTTAAACATATCAAAAGATAATAAGCCTTTCTGCAACTGGCCCTTGTTAATCCGATATAATTGATCCAATACTATACAAAATCAATTTTCAGCGTCATCTATTTAAAAAATTGGGAATCGATATTGTGGTCTCAAACAAGTTAATTTGGTCCCTAAGTGATAGATGGCGTTACCTACTGGTCGTAAATTAATCAGAATATCGCTCTGTCTCGTGCACGGCCCCCTAACGGGAGACTACTTCCCAGAGGAGTACTCCTGAAGGAGAGCTGAAGCAGTCGAACCTAGCCCCCTGGGTTCGTGAGCCACACGGGCGCTGTTATATTAGTAACGGCGCACAGCACTAAACGTGCATGAATTACCGGCGGGTGGTTACCCGCTGAGAACCTGCCGGGTAAAAAGGGGGAATGTCCCCATCCCCAACCCAGGCCCATTAGGCATCCGGGCCTGGACGACCCCACTGTCTGTCTGTCATATTCATCCGTTCTATCGGGCTGACAATGGACACTTCAACCATCTCCAGAACATCGCACCGTCTCGCTCACGGCCCCCTTACGGGAGACTACTTCACCAGAAGCTAGCAGAGCTAAAGTTGTCGAACCTAAACCCCCACACGAGCCCTGTTACTCTAGTAACGGCGCCCTGAACCAAGTATGTATTGAGTTGCCGGCGGGTGGTTCCCCAACCCAGGTCCATTCGTCATCCGGTCCTGGACGACCCCAATTGTTGTTGTACCCTAGCACCACCTTCTGGCCAAGAACAACAAGGATAAGATTCAAAGTCAGCAAACATATTGCTCAGATTGGTCTCCCGAGCGCCATAGTTCGTGATATGTCTATATTAAAGTGTTTGTAGTCGGCCTGACTAGACGTATGTTCTGTCGGGCCGACAACGGACACTTTTAAGCATCTCCATAATATCACTGTCTTGCGTTTGGCCCCCCAACGGGAAACCACTTTCTAGCGAAGTGCTCCTGGAGGAGAGCTGAAGTAATCAAACCTAGACCCCTGGGTTTGCAAGCCACACAGGCGCTGTTATACCAGTAACGGCGTCCAGCACCCAAAGTGCATAAATTACCAGCGGGTGGTCACTAACTAGGGAACATCCCCATCCCGACATCCGGACCTGGACGACCCCTTTGTTACTAGTTAAATGAATGGTAAGAAAATGCCAAACGGCATTACATACGCCTATTGTATTAAACAATAAAGTATTTAAATAAAAAATAAATAAAAATCAGTTAAATTATAATTTAATAAAACATAATAAGTCGGTAATATATTTTATATTAGTCAATCATTTACACTGTTTGCCTTGTATTCCCCAAATAGGAAATTAATAAGTTAGAACCATGCTCAGATAATAACGTCATATAGCCTGGATTTCAAAGAACATGATAACCAAATTTTATTAAAATCGGCTTAGTAGTTTAGACGTGAAGGGTTTTTTTTTACCAGTTTTTTTTTTAGTTATAGTACGCAAGGTTCATCAATGTAAGCAACTGGAATTAGTCATCGGTCCCTAACACTATGCCGGCTTGACTATATTTCGGGCCTGATCTCGAAACGTGTGGATACACTTTAATGAGTTTATGGGTACAAACAGTGGATACTTCGCCGCCCCAGCAGACTAGGCAAATTACCACTATCACTCCGCCCACCACCTATTTGTTGTTCCCGTCGAAAGTATATGCCATTTGCAAGATGTCAAATGACAATAAACGTGAAACAATAGCTTTATGCAAGGCTTCTTTTGCTTTATATAATATGAATATTGATTGGGGTTTTACCTGATTGGTGATATTGAAAGTGAACTTCAATAATCCATTTTTTCCAATTAGGCATCATTGTTAAAATGATGTATAGAATAATACGGCTCTGGTGTACTTTTAATAACCTTATAGACCGACTTTTTGCTTTTTCTATACGTTCCATTACTAA
Organism: Tinea semifulvella; assembly: GCA_910589645.1. Classification (NCBI taxonomy): domain Eukaryota; kingdom Metazoa; phylum Arthropoda; class Insecta; order Lepidoptera; family Tineidae; genus Tinea; species Tinea semifulvella. The sequence goes on from OU342584.1 coordinate 24,024,919, forward strand.
TGTAATCACGTAAATCATAGACGCGGGCATCCATCCTAGTCAGTATCGAGTCTATAGAATGAGGTATCAATTGAGTATTTAAAAAATTCTCGTTGACTTTTATTGGCCGTATGATCTTCATGACTTCGTGCTGAAGATAAGCTTCGTTCGCTTCTGAGAACTGTTCTATATATTCTTGAGGAATATTGTTATGGAATATCCGCAAATGTTTCTCAATCCAACTGAAAGATACAAATTCATTATCTCTTTCAAAGGGATAATTGTTCTCAAGAAATGTAGTCTATCAACTTACTAAGGAATAAAATTAAGGACTATTTTTAAGATATAATAATAATAATAAAAAATATTGCACACAAAATGTGAAATATGTGAAAATGGAAATAATATAGTAAATTATATATATATATATATATATATATGGATAAAGCGGAGTTAAAGTACGTAAATAAATGTAAATACATTTATAATACAATAATACCTAACAACATCGACGAGCTTGCCACTTGTCATGATTGGCCTATAGTAAAGTTGGCTAAACGTGAATCCGTTTATTTATAAAAATGGTTTCTGACCACCCCGAAAGGGAAAACGGTCGTGATGATACATTACATTACAATACCTAACAGAAAACATACTTACGAGTATTACATATTATACCGTACCGTACCGGTCCTAAACGCTATACGACGGAGGCTAGTAAAATCTAATTTATCTGGAATGAAGTTTAAATAAATTAGGTACGAATGTATAGTCCTCGTTTATGCATTTACGAGGTACGTAATAAACGCTGAAGTTCATAGTAAAAATAATAAATAATTTTATATTCCACTACGAGCGGCGGCAGCTCGGTTGGTCGTTTTCCGTAAAAAAACCTAAAAACTAACCCCGGTATTACCAATGAGAAATACACTTTTCCTACGTATATTTGTCATAGATTTACAACACCATCGTTGCCGTCCCTCGAAGAACACGTTAAGCCGTCGGCCCCGTTTCCATAATACCAACTTGTGGAATCGTTAATAATTTGTCTTAAAAAAAAATGACATAGGACCCTCGCCAAAAGGGTCCTATAGGTTGCAGATGAACCTTTCAAAAAATTCTGGAGAATTTGGCCTATATACGAGTACACGCTGAGGTTCTGGTGTATTTTTTTAAGACAATTAATTTACGATTCCACAAGTTAGTATTAGTGGAACGGGGACCGACGGTTTATCATGCTCTTCTACGCATGGGAACAGTGGTGTTGTAAATCTATGGCAAATGTACGTAGGGAAAGTGTATTTCTCATTGGTACATGCCGGGGTTCAAACCTAGACGTTATTAGATTGTGATAGATAATAGACGTGGACACTGACGGTGGGTCTGAATGACAGGTCGCTCAGCGAGCTATGATGAGAGCTATGCTTGGTATTTCTTTAATGGATGAAGTCCGAAACGTGGACATCCGTCAGAGAACCAAAGTAACCGACATGGCCTTCAAAATTAGTAAGACGAGGTGGCAATGTGCCGGACACGTGCAGAACCGATGACCGTTGGAGTAGGCGTGTTCTGGAATGGAGACCACGCACAGGAAGACGCAGAGTTGGAAGACCCACCACCAATGGACTGATGTCATGAAAAAGATCGCTGGTAGAGGCTGTATGAGGGTGGCAGAACATCGTGCAAAATGGCGCCGAGCCTTGGGGAAGGCCTACATCCAGCAGTGGAGGCTGTGTGTGGAGCCTGATGGTTTTCTCGCTGCCCACTATATACACAGACAACGCCAGGTCAAACAGCTAGTATTATAATAAAATATAACAATAAGCAATAACTTCCATATCGTTTGGCACACTGAGCTTAACCGATTGAGCGTGTTAGCCGAAGGACACATTGTTCCCTCCAGTTATTTCTGTAAATAAATATAAAAAACTAGTATCATACAGTGACATTATTATATTTTTTTATTCACCTAACAATAATGGTACCTAGGAAAGGATTTCACTCACTTTTGACATTTTAACCTTGATATAACGGACTTTTAGAGGTATATCACAGCTCATGTTAAGGGGGCAGGTTATGACGGAACAGTCAAATAAGAGTATTCAATCTTTGGACAGATGTAAGAGTCTCCAGACTTATATGTTGGATCCAATTTTTTGACTTCGCATCCCGCTTATCATCACGTAGGTGGATGATAGCCATGTTAAGTCTACAGTTTAAAAATTACTTACAGGTTATAATATCTAATATCTGTGTATATAAGTGGTAGGTCTTTTGTATATCCACATCCCAGGCCCCATGAGAGTAGTCCTAAAAGTTGCCCATGGACGACCAAAGGAGCGCCGGGCACTGCCATACACTGAGCCATCAGGTCCAGCCGACGAGCAGACCCAGCGCATAACATCCCAGGATACAGCGCAATACCGAGCTACAAGAATTCAGATTTTATTGTATATAATTGTATTGTATGTATTGTATATAATTGTATATTTATAATAATAAACCTCGCAATCCTCTACCACACTCCCTAAGGTTAGCTGTTATAAAATGCCGGCATTAAGTTCGCCCTTGTACATTACTTTTAAGTTGTTTTGTGTGATAAAGAGTTTATATATAAATAAAGAGATGCGAAGACATATTTAAGACTAATCATTATTAAATAATATATAAATTTATCAATAATTTATTTATTTATTTATTTATCTAATAAATAAATAATAATTTCTATAATATATATACTACATACTAATAGCACTTACATATATACATAACTATACTACATACAATATCCACTTATGCACGCTGTTGGGAGCTGTTTAAGTAGCGTGAGTAAATAAATCTGTTTAATAATGGTAGATCAGTATATTTCACATCCCAGGCCACATAAAAGTAGTCCAATAAGTTTATCATATAGAACGGCGCATGATATCTCAGGGTACAACAAAAACAAGTATAACTCTCAAAATTGTTCTGAAAAAAAAAAACGTCTACCTCGGACAGACTATTTAGCTAGGCTCTGCCAACATCAATATCAAAGAAGCCGACAGATGCATTCAGCTAGGATAAGCGGCATTTGGGAAACTTCGGCACATCCTCTCATCGTCCATACCAAAATGTTTGAAGACAAAAGTCTATAACCAGTGCATCCTTCACGTAATGTCGTCGCAGAGACATGGACAGGGACAGTGCCTCAGCGAGCTATTCGAAACTTTGATATTCGTCAAAGAACCAAAGTCACACGTTACAGGGTATTCTAAATTAGCAAGCTCAAGTGTCAATGGGCCGGACACATCTGCCGCAGAACCGAAGACCGATTAGGTAAATTAGTTTTAGAGCGGAGACCACGTACGGGACGACGCAGTGTGGGACGGCCTCCTAACAGATGGACGGTGACCTAAAAAAGGTTACTGGTGGGGGTTAGATGATGATGATGACAACGAAAAACCAACCCAAGCAATAATAATTCATAGTGGTAATTTTCGTAGTCCCTACACTCTTGGTAGTGTGGTCGTTATTTGAATAACAAATCATCGACATTTCAGTGCATTCGAATTTGAGTGTGTGTGTTTGTGGGCCTATGAAAGTAGTCCGAAGAGTTGCCCATAAACAACAGAGGAACGTCGGGCACTGCCATACACTGAGCCACAGGTTCAGCCGACAAGCAGTGCCGGCATAAAACATCCCAGGATACAACAAACAAAGCTACAATAATTCTATATAGTCGAATATCCGCATCGCAGACTCCATAACAGAGGAGTCCCAATAGAAGGCTAATAGTTCAAGGATGGTAAAAGGATGTGTGAAGAGAGATTAAGAATAATGCGAAATGGTGGGTAAAAGATGCTTTGATAAACCGACTCACCTATCACGACCATATAAATAACCATTGGCTAAAGAAAGATACAGTAAAGAGTCTACACAACAGAGGAAATAAATGAAGAAAATAATGAATGTTGTTTAGAGCAATGATCTTGATTTGATAGTAAAATTTTACTATGATGATCTAGTGCCGTCTGGGGAAAAAATGGTCTCACGAATATTTCTTACTTATTTGGTCACTGACAAGTAAAACGTATGTAGGTGTAGGCTTACAACCTCGTTATAATTGACATTAAAAAAAAAAGCTTGTGACCATGCCACAAAACATAAATCTATTTCTTCTGTGAACTATAGCTACACATACTCGTAGCACGTGTAAAATTAATAGAGTGCAATTATTAATAGAGAGTATTTATAAGCTTAGTCCACCCCTACTGCGTCGTTACCTTCTACTACATATGGATCGCTGCTTTTTACAGCCATTTGAACTTTATGTAGTTTAATATAGAATGTGCAATGATATTAAAGCAATATAACCTTTTTATATTCGCCGCATAAACTTTGTGGTTCATCTAGCTTAAAGTTTACTGTTCTTAGCATCGGGTCTAAGAGCTCTCCTCTATACAAAGTACTGGATCTCCAGAGACATAGTTCTGAACTCTGCGGAAATAACGTCACACATAGTAAAACTTCTAGTAAAGTCACTAAACCTAAACATTTATAGCTTTTCTAATGGTCTCTTAAATTCTAAAATGGTAAAATGACATGTTTTATTAAAAGATGTTACTTAGTTCGTATCGGAGTAAAACTAATACCTTACTTTACCAACGTCCAGCCAGTAAAATAGATTAAGGTACACAATGTCTGTACTCTAATAAAAAACAAATTCCTTTGTACCGTACCATAAAATCGCATCTCCCCCAGCCAGTCACCAAAGCTGTTTTCTTTTTAATTTTACTTGTGTTCTTGTAAAGAATAATAGGTTTTAAATTATACCTGCAAGAAATAGTTTGATTAAATATATTTAAACTGTATTCCTTAAGCATCTTTAAACATTATATAAGGAATCTTTTAAAGTTATATTCTGTTATTATAACCTAAGGTCGTATAAATTTTAACCATAAAACTGTCACTAGTTTTGGTTCATCATCACCATTACAGCCCCTAGAACACAGTGTGATAGACCTCCACTGCTGGAGATGGGCCTTCCAGAACATATATCTGGAGAATTTGGCCTACACTCGCCACGCTGGCCAGACGGCTTGGCGAGGATATGATGTTAACTTTTAATGACAATTTATTAACGATTTCACAAGTTGGTATTAGTGGAACCGGGACCGACGGCTTAACGTGCTCTCCGAGGCACGGGAACGGTGGTGTTGTTAAGCTATGACAAATGTACGTAAGAAAAATACATTGCTCATTGGTACATGCCGGGTGGGTTTGAACCGACCTTTGTAGGATTCAAGGAATGCGTTCTTACAACCGAGCCAGCACCGCAGTTTTGGTTGCGGTCAAAAAAATGCAACAAGGCCAGAAAAAATATATTACGCTTCGTAAGCAAGAATTTAGGAGACTAACCCGTCTGGCCAGCGTGGCGAGTGTAGGCCAAATTCTCCAGAAATCTCTGGAAGGCCCATCTCCAACAGTGGACGTCTAGGGCTGTGTGTTTTAGGGGCTGTAATGATGATGATCTAGGAGTCTCACAGAATTTGGCATTTCAGCCCCTGTCCATCAATGTAATAAAGCTTTCATAGCGCTGGCGGAAAGAATAAAGAAACAAGATATATTTATTATCATCACAAAATTATTAAATTGAAGAGGTACTACTCGTAGATAGGTATCTTAAGAACATAATATATAAGCTAAATTAATGTATAATAAATATTATATATACATATATTTGTGCGTGGTGGTGGCTCGGTTGTAATAACGCTTACCTTAAATCCTACAAGGTCGGTTCAAATCCCCCCGGCATGTACCAATAATAAATACCAATTTGTGGAATCGTTAATAAATTGTCATTAAAAATTGCCAACAGATCCTCGCCAACCCGTTTGGCTAGCGTGGCGAGCGTAGGCGAAATTCTCCAGGTACTCGTACATGTCCTGGAAGGCCCATCTCCAACAGTGGAGGTCTGGGACGCTGTGTTCTAGGGGATGTAATGATGGTAATATAGATACTACTGTAATTATTAAGGGTAGCGTAATTTGTGCAACTAATTGGGACATGAAATACGATCTGATACGAACAAGACTAAATGGACCATAATAACAGACAACATGACACGTGTGGCCAAATTGATTGCACGACAATGTTATTCATAAAATTATTTGTATTGTATGAGTTGTACATTTTTAATGACAATTATTAACGAGTCCACAAGTTTGTATTGGTGGAACCGGGTCCGACGGCTTAACGTGCTCTCTGAGGCATGGGAACGGTGGTGTTGTAAATCAATGACAAATGTACGTAAGTAAAGTGTATTTCTCATTGGTACATGCCGGGAGGGGTTTGAACCGACCTTTGTAGGATATTAAGGAAAGCCTTCTTACAACTGAGCCACCACCGCGACTATATCTATTTATTAATTAACAATAATTGATAAAAATATATACTTAGAAAGTGTGGTTCTGTTTTTAAATATCTTAGTAAAATATCTTTTAGTATCTTAGGAGCCAGTTCCTTCATTAATTTCGATTTAATATTTTGCCCAAAAAAATAGAAATATATCGTATTATGTGGAATGAACTGCCAGTAGACATCTGACAAGCATCCATCCGAAAAATATATTTTAAAAATGGTATAATCGCACTATTTAAGTAATTCATAAGTTATGTAATCGTATGTATTCTTAGTAATATTATTGTCTTCATTTAATAGACTTATTTATTATTATTATAATAGTTACTGGTATCGCCTGTATTCAATTGATGTATGAATCGATCCTCTCCCGTCCCTAAATCCATACGCACAATTTCGCGACGTCGAGTGAAGCGGTCGTGTTGCTTGCGCACACGCATAAAAGACTAATATTTACCAATTATAAAATTATTTGTATCAGTCACCGGCCGGTGTATTAAAAGCAGTGTTTGTGAAGTGAGCATACGGGAAGACGTCACCCCCCCGAAGGACATCAGGTGCGTACTCCTTGCAATATCCCATTTTCCAACTTCTTAGCCTTGTTATTAATGCAACTAGCTTTTTCCTTAGATTCATACAGTCCACTAAAAATAACCCCCCTTGAATTTTGTCTAGTTACCATAAGTTTGTATTAATAACCTAGATCTTTCTTACATTTAAAATGGTCCACATTGTCCCTAAGGTTGGCTGTCAGATAATGTCTAGCGGCATTAAGTTCGCCCCTTGTATAACGTGCAAAAAAAAATAAAAAAATAAACATAACTTATACTTGGTGACTTTTTATGCTATTAATTTATAATAGGATGTTATATATTTATTATTTAAACAGCATTCTCTTACCATCAAACTTCGGGAAATTGTGTCGTTATGGTAGGTATATAAAAATAGAAACAAAAAATATCATTTATTTAAATTACATATATGTTAACTACTTTTTTTTTTTTTTACCAAAGTTTCATATTATTAACTAATTAAATAAATATTAGATTCATACATATGGGTTTTTTAGAAAGTTGTTTGTTTCTATCAATAGAAAAACATATTAGTCTAAATGCAAAATCATCTGGTATATAAAATATAAAAACAAACATAATATACATAAATTATTAAAATAAATGAAAAACACTAAATATTATGTATGTGTGTATTTGTGTGTGTGCGTTAGTGAGTGTGTGTGTGTACTGTTTGAGTGTAATAACTAACTGTGTCACTAGTTGAAAACGTTATAAGAAAATATATTGTTTTATTTATAAAATGACTGAGATCGATTCATTAAGTGAACTTTCGATGCAAATAAAATTTTACAGAATATAACAGAAAACTGCCTCTGTAGTCTAGCGGGTAAGTCTGTGGATTTAGACTCGGAGGTACCGGGTTTGATTCCTGGTCAGGACACAAAAAAAAAATATTAATGTAAATAAATACATTTAATTATTTTAAAATTTATTTGTGATATTTCTCGAGTTTGGTACACTGGAGACATCGACGAGCTTGCCACTTGTCATGATTTGCCTATAGTAAAGTTGGCTAAATATGAATCCGCTTATTTATAAGCGTGGTTTCTGACTACCCCGAAAGGGAAACGGTCGTGATGATACTTTACTTACTTCTATAACACAAAATTTCGTTTCAAGAGTCTATCTAGATCCACGTTTACACACACAAGAGCAGCGATGTTACGAACGTGGATGCACGTTTTAAACACACGAAGGGTTAATTAACTGATGAAATGATGTTTTTAAAGTGTCACATGAGCTTTACAAACAAATTCATGCTACGTGACGCCATTAAAGACCTGCGGTTAACTAATGAGATTTAAAAAAAAAAAAAAAATGCTGGCTATGGCAACTGTATAATAATTATTATATACTCATATGATATCTACTTGTTTGGACTGGCTCTGCGGTCTAATTTGTGATATTTTTAATTACTCAACCTTTTGTTATCAGCAAAATAATATTGTCTTAATAATCTAATAACCAACAAATCCATACTGGAGGAACTGGGGGTTACACAACGCCTATCAACGACTGTACAATCACGCATTCTTACTTCCTTCGGACACGTGCAGTCCAGGGGAAAGCCGATGGCAAAAAGATTCGTTGTAGGTGTCCGATGAGATGGACCGATCATCCCCTACATGAATTCACAAGTAAAGCTGCGGTCCGAGAGGAGTGGCAACAGCTAGTTACGCGTGCCACTAGTAATTATAAGAAGATTCACATATAGCCAACTTTACTATAGGCCAATCATGACAAGTGGCAAGCTCGTCGATGTCCCGGCGTACCTAACTCGGTAAATATCACAAATAAATTATAAATTAATTAAATGTATTTATTTTAATGATAAAAATATTTTTGTGTCCCGACCAGGAATCGAACCCGGTACCTCCGAGTCTAAATCCACGGACTTAAACGCTAAACCACGGAGGCAGTAAAAAAGTAATATTACAAAAAACAGAAGTTTTCAGATGTAGGTTTCAGATTTACAAGTACCAACGTACATGTAGACATACCAGTGGTAAAGGTAGTCGAATTTTATTGTATTTTTTTAGTGTACCTACACAATTACAAGAATAAAAAGCAAATATTGCACAAGTCGATACTTTCCTCTGCCTAATATTAGTAAAATCTGAACGAATTCAATTGCCACAATTTATTTTCTTACAAATTAAAGTAGGCAACTTTGTTTTGGAATAAAAGCCCGTCGACATTAACGACAAGATTCCCAGCCCCTCTAAAGCAATTCCATTATGTGGATCAGGAAAAACATTTTTAATTAACATCCCAGTTCTTCTAGGCATACTTGAAAAAAAAAAAGTCGCAAATGTAAAAGTATTTATGAAAGCTAATTGCAGTCTTCACTATCATTAAGTGAGATTTTTTTAATGCTGCTATCATCTCCTCCTTAAGGGAACACCAGAAAAGCGACGTCTTGTTAAAATCGTATTTATCTATTTAAAAACTTTATTGCACTATGTACAAGAGGCGGGCTTAATACCGCTAAGCATTCTCTAGCAACCAACCTTTGGGACAATGAAACGATTTGTGTTGTGAGGTAGGTGCAACCATTCAATACATTAATAGGTAATACATATAATACCTACTTTCACTGTGAGGAACTATTTAAATAATATGAGTATACCATCTATTTGAAAAGTTATCTGTTGGGCACTTGACGAATTTCTATAACACCGTGTCTTGTCGTCTCCTCCGGTGACAAGAGGGCTAGCTACTTCTTTGCCCAAAGAATCAGTATTGCAATTCGGCGGGAAAATGCAGCCAGCGTACTTGCCACCATTCCACGCGGACGCATTAGTATTAATATTAATTTTATTTTGTATTTGTTCGAATAAATAAATTAAAATATAAGTAAATCTACATATTAAATAAATATATACATACTTACCTATATAAATAATAAATACATATCTAAGTACATAGTAGAATGTAATGGTAAGGTATTATGTTTTTAGTGTTTAAAAAAATGTATTACTGTATTTATTCGAAGGTAATATAATGTATAATGATTAAAAAATAACTTAATTATTATATAAACTAAAAACTAACGTTTTAAAACATTAATTACTATTAATAAAAATAAAACTAATTAATAATTAAAAATACAACTAAAAACTAAAATAAAATTATTATAAGTTAAAAAATACTCCAAATCGTGCCAATGGGCAAAGTGCCAAGGATACTGGCAGCATTGCCACGTTGAATAACAACCCAAAATATTGTATAACTTGTCTATAAATATTTTGAGAGATGAACCTTGTTTGATTAGCAAAGGTAGTCTGTTCCACTGGCGAGCTGAAGATACTGAAAAGGAATCTGACTATCTGCTGGAAGAGTGGGGAGGGATTTTAAGTAAGTTATTATGGGAAGAACAAAGTGAAATGGAAATTATGGTTGTATAAGGAAATGAAAAATGTAAGAAAACAAGATTAGACTGTGACGAGTGCAGTCTTTATCCATTTCGTGTTGCGGAAAGTGCAATGGATAATCGATTATTAACATTTTTTTTTTAATTTACTTAAATTAAAATACAAAGCTATTTTGGCTTGGATCGGTTGGTGCTTTCACAAATGTTCAGCTGACAGGTCACCACATTTCATTTCTATCCTATTTCCATATTCAAGAATTCTTCTTCGTTCAAATTCATGTTTTTATTAGATTCTTATAGTTTGAAATTGTAGAAAAATGTTTGCACCATTTTTATTTTATTTTTACGTATATTTCTCACATTTCCCTCCTTACAGGTGTTCAGCTGCAACTCTCAATACATTTTGTACCTACTTGGAATATTGATATTCTGGGAGCTGCATGATTCACTACTGATCTTTTTTACCTATACTTATTAATATATAATAATAGTTAGTAACATATTTTCTAGTATTATCAAGTACATAGAAAAAGAGATGTACGATAATTCTACGCTTTTTAATACAATGACATTCCAATCTTTAGATATATTTGTTATATTATATTGATATTATATAATACAATTTTATAGCAAGTACATATTGGTGCATCCGGAGCAAAACAACTATAATTTGATTAAAGTGTAAAGTAATTAAAAGTAACAAGACTATTACAATATTATGTAGGAACCATTTTCTTGTTTAATTCACAATTTTAATATATATATATATACATATATACATATGTATATAAATTATAGCGCTTGGTAGTCCAGGGCAAAGTCGATCGCAAGAGGGTGCGTGGTAGGTCTCCGATGAGATGGACCGATCAGGTGAAGGCTGCAATGGATCATCACCTACATGAGTGCACCAGGAAAGCTGCGTTCCGTGAAGAGTGGCGACGGCTTATTAAGCGTGCTACTAGCACTTAAATTACTAAGACGACTACTCTGCCAAGAGTGTAGCGACTAAAATAACACCTAATAAATATAATAAATATTTCCAGACAGGTCACACAGCGCCATCTAGTTTCCGTGGTAAGCTTCGAGGCTTGTGTTACGGAAACTAGATGGTTGATAAACTACATATTATACTTTTTTTTTGTAAATACATATATACATATTATACATATAAACACCCAGACCGAGACAAATTATACAATGTACAACTTGCCCCCGGTGGGAATCGAACCCACGACCTCCCGAGTTCACGGCAACGTTTGTTACCACTGACCACGGAGTCGGTCAACACAGCCATTTCAACCCTATTACAGTTTTACACCATAAAAATAAAGAATCATCACGACCGTTTCCCATTCGGGGTGGACAGAAACCACGCTTATAAATAAGCGGATTCACATTTAGCCAACTTTACTTTTACTATATGACAAGTGGCATCGATCGTCGATGTCTCCAGCGTAAACTCGAGAAATATCACAAATAAATTAAATATTAATTAAATGTATTAATATACATTAATAAATATTATTGTGTCCCGACCAGGAATCGAACCCGGTACCTCCGAGTCTAAATCCACGGACTTAACCGCTAGACCACGAAGGCAGTTTTAAGTTTTTAGTTAGACCATAAAATTAAATATTAATTTATTCATACTTGTATTCGATAAATTCGTATAATCTCAGCAACGCCAAATCATTTCTCATGGTAGCTGGATCAAAGTCTTCGTGGACTGCGATGAAAAGTATGGACATTGGTTTGTAGCCCCGGTTCATATAGGTCTCGCCACAATATACACGCAATTCATAAGGCGGCACACTGTAAAAAAAATACATCTCTAAATCAATTTAATTATATATTAAAAATATATATCTTAAATGAAAAAAAAAATATATATATATATATATATTAAGTTTTTCTTTAATATAAAACGATCTCAAATGGCACATACTATCAACTAGAACAACAAATACGTGGTAGGCAGACTGATCGTGGTAAATTGCCCAGTCTGTCTAGTCAAGCCAGCATAGTGTTAGGGACTGATGTCAGTCATGAGTGTCTGATTCCAGTTGCTAACATTCATGGACCTTGCGTGCCACTTACAACATTAATGATGTCTTTTTTTAAGATTTTATTTTTTATCTATCAACCCTGCATTTAAGACAGACCCTCGCTTACCGTTAAATGAAAGTGTTACCTATATAAAAACAACTTTAATACCTATAATAAAAATTAGCCTAAACAGAGCCAGGCTACGGGACACTATGCCGTATATACACTCTGAATATTACAGATGTAGATAATATGAATAATATCACTGTGTGGAAAGTGCATGACAGAGGAAGAGACGGCCGCGACACGTACTCATGGAGTGCTCCAGTGTGGCTGCACCCAGACGGAGGTTCCTCCAGACTGGGAGGACTCTTTCGGAGGTCTGCAGGAACATTACGGATCTCCTGGCCTTTCTGAAGGAGATAGGTTGGCTCCACTAATGGGCCCTAGCGGCCCGATACAGTTACTTAGCCGCAAACGTTATTAGTGGATTTCGTTATTTCCGTCAGAGTTTGCGTCATAATTACAAAATATTATTCAATTCTCAACTCTATAAGCGTGCAAATATGAACGACAACCGTGCAAATATGAACTTTAATAGCGTAGTAGTAGTTAATGGATTCCTTTATATAACGTTTGCGACTAAGTAATAGAATGGGCTGCAGGTCACGCAAAACGGTCTCAATGAGACTAATTGCGAATATTCAGCTTATCCTATCCTATAATAAATATTTCCAAGTATGTGAGCTACTAATGTATATCTCGTATATATCTTTGTATGAGTATGATAACGATGATAGATGACACCTCTACAAGTTTCGGAAGAAACCTATTTCCTGTGTGCTAGTGCTATGAATGAAAATAAAAAGTCATCTTTACTATATTGGGCATTATATACCTCATGTTACATACATTTTAGTTATTAGTTTATAAGAAGGATATTTTTTTCTCGCCATTTTAGGATGTTACATTTTTTTTAGGTAATATAATCGTAGCCAACTTGCTGTGGAGGTATTTATGCTTAGTATTTCTTTGATGGATAGAATTCGAGACGTTCATATTAAATTCAATTCAATTCAAGGAGTTGTCCAAACGGCTAACGGAAAAGTCTGGAGACAGTAAGGCTGGCAATTATTTCTGCCAACGTATTAGCCTTGCTATACAGAGGGGAAATGTTGCCTGCCGGTCGCCTCTAAATTATTTATATTTACTCTCGGATTAAAATCTACTTTAATTAAATATTTGATTTTCACTCGGAAGCGCTGCAGTTGTAAATAACTGCCGGATGACGTCACACAATAGTAAATAAACAACAATTTACGACACTAACATAACTATTTGCTTTTATAAAAGTAGGTTACTATTTATTCTTTTTTCTTTTACTTTATACTAAAATACTCGGAAATAACTACTTAATCAAGCAGATTTACTTGAATGGCAGTTTACAATATTTACTATTAAGTGACGTCACTCACGCTGACTAATATTTTGAGGTAACGTTCCAATAATATATTTAATGTATTTTGTAGTAACGTAATATTTAAAATTAAGTAGGTACTTATGTAAAGGCCAAGCTGTAGTTATAAGCGTGGTTTCTGAAAGTATAGTGGCAGTGGTGAGATAAGCAAATTGCCAATGAACACTCGCGACGTATGGGTATTCAACTATCGACACCCTTGTTGCTCTGAATATCTGTAACAATACAAACAAATTATCATCAAAGCCCCTATAGTCTAAGAGCGACCTTCACCGATCGGTTATTCCAATTACATCTACTAGTTATATATTAAAATACGCTAACAAAAGCAACGGATGGATGGCTTAACAAAATTGTGATCAAGTTTTTTTTAGATCGCATAAAATAATTATGTATTATTAAACTAGCAGATATAACCGAGGTGGTAGCTCAGTTGAAAAACGCTTTCCAATACAAAAAGATTCGTATGTAGCGGTGAGAAATACTTTTCCCGTGACTCGGAGAGCAAGTTAAGCCGTCGTCGGTCCCGGTTTCACTAATACCAACTTAAGGAATCATTAATAAATTGTCATTAAAATCGTCAACCTGACCAGGGCGGCGAGTGTATGCCAAATTCTACAAATTTATGTTCTTTAAATAAATAAAAAATAAAAATCGTTTATTGACCCAATTAACTTAAATCTATTACATTTTTATATGCTCAATGACCTGCACTAATAGCAACCGTGCCGCAGGTCGTAGCATACCATTTTGTTTTGTCCGGTCGACAGCAGACATTATATTATTAAAAGCATTTTTGTTATTATTAAACAAGAGCTCAAACAATTACCCACCAAAATTGTTCTGTGTGGGTATGTAGGTATGAGTGTATATGTAGTTGTGTGTGTATGTGTGTCTATATCAGCGTGGGTCCGCGATGAGGCCAGACTACCTAACCATAGCTAGAAGGTTTTCAGTTTTCATGTAATCCGAAACTGAGCCATTTTTTGAACCTAGTAAAAAGTTTTCTATGTAATAATGTTTGCAGGTCCAACCCCAATAGTGGAGGCCTAGAACTCTGTTGTGTTCAAATAGTAGAATCACGACCGGTACATTTGTCATAGATTTACAACACCACCGTTCCCGTACCTCGGAGAGCACGTTAACCGGTCGGTCCCAATGGAGTGTATCACTAACTTTTTATCACGGTAGATGGCGCATGATAGATGGTACCTAATAGAACTGTCAGTTGCATGAAAAACTAGTATCTTTATTACAAAATTTATTATTTTCTGGATATATTGCGGAAGTGAGCAGCTTTTAAGTGTACAAATCGAGATTTCCAAGCAAAATCAAAGATACGGTGATCCCAAAATTGCCGATCTATTAATTAAACCTTTTTTGTTTTTAAATACGGTTTTCGCTTTACTAATTAGTCTTTTAAAAAAAAAACTACAAAAACATTTAAAAAATGATCCGTCGTAGGTGTAAACAAGGTACCAGTGCCGCTAGCGACATCTACAAAAGCTTTGCCTGATACACCCCATTCCACGAAACTTGTGGAATCATTAATGAAATTACATTATAAATTGAACGATGGCAAGGTTCAGAACCATGCCATCGTGGGGCGAGTGTAAGCCAAATTTTCTAGAATTTTCTCGGAGGCTCATTTCCAACAATGGAGGCCTAGGACTCTGTGTTCTGGAAGCTGTCATAATGATGATGATGAAATGTTACCTTTCGATTGAGTAATGGAAGATCACCGTGGTTTGGGTATACATTACTAAAGAGCGAAATACATTGTGCCCAACGTTGCGGTAATGTTAAATCTGGAAATAGGTTATGCTTAAATGTGGTCAAAATTTAAAACCAAATATCAACGTGTAGACATAACTGCTACGAACATTGTTTGCGTTAAATAATAGCAATTAAGCAAACCGAAACGTACAATTAAGTATTAAACCAGCATGTTTAATTGTTTATTAAATATCTAAGAATCCTTATTATGGAATCATTTTATGTACCTTTACCTATAGTACAAGATACGTAGAACAGCGTTTTTTTTTAATTTGGAAACAGTCACAAAAAGTAAATATACATAATATGTATATAACCTACCACCATTGCTTTTCTTAGCGTACATTATATAAAATTTAATAAATAATAAATTAAATAATTAAAAAATAAATTAAATAATAATAATATATATATGTTATCCGAATGAAATCCAAATTTTATATAATATATGCTAACAAAAGCAATAGTGGTAGGTTGCCTAACGAAATATCGCACCTTTAATAATATAAGGGCACAAGATGGAATTATCTACCTAAATATATCTTAAAATAGATATCTTATAAATTATTAATTGTTATTTATAATGTAGTTATCAAAGAACAACTTGTCAAAATTTCATATTTACAACTTAAACCTTAAGCTATTTAAAATAAGCTCGAATGTAAGAATCCAGAATATTTAAATGCAATTTTCCGAAAAAACATAATATTAATATATATATATATATATATATTTTTTCATATTACTTATTTATTAATATATTTACAAAGATGCTCACTACAAGTTGCAGCCTGCTACTATTATAAATTAATCTGTGCTAGGTACTAATCTGGACCACAGCTCAAAATGTGAACATACGGCAAACAATAATACTGGACCAAATTAAAACTCTGATGATGTATGTCCTTGTATTACTATCAGTGCGACATGGTCAATATACTATACTTACTGCCTCCGTGGTCTAGTTGTTAAATCTGTTGATTTAGACACGGAGGTACCTGGTTCGATTCCTAGTTCGATTCCTGGTTCGGAACACAATAATTTATTTTATTTCGTTCTGATGGGCCTATAGTAAAGTTACCTATGTTAGTTATGTTTATGTTAGCCCCGCAAGGGATATGGTCGTGATGATACTTATTTTTTATCTATATACATCGATGACGATGCCCTCCCTACATGCAGCTGTTAACAGACTCTCATGACGCAGCATCGCCCGGATCCAAATGATCCGTAAAGGGGGCAATTATTACATTGAGGAAAAGGATGCAAGGGGGGAGGATGGATCTATTTACTCTATCGAAAGATTCTATCTTTAAAGTATTTCGTCAGTTTTAATTCACGACAGTGTGAGAGTTATATTTTTTTTATATTAGGGTTTATCTAATACAAATTAGACCAGAACTATGAATACCCAATATACATAAATGCGAAAGTTGTACGTGAAAGAAACCGAGACTCACATATTACTATTTACAGCCACGAATTTATATTTATATTTATGGACTTAATTATTATTAGATTGTAAGCTGACATGGCCTTTTTACAGCCACGAATTTAATATTAAGTATCTAGCTGTAAGTAAAAACAAATTCCTCGTTTATGGCAACAATGTTTTAGTTATAATTATTGTATTGATGTTAGGTTCGGTCCAGCCATGGTCAATGGTAATATTTTTTATTTGTTTTTATTATTATTTTTTATTTATTGGATTGTATGTATTGACAATATCCAAGTGTTACGTGCTAACCATACGGAAATAAATTATTTTGATTTTAATTTGATTTGATTTTGATTTTGATTACGATCAAATAAATAAAACACTGGCTGAAGATACATTAAAAAGCTTTCGTAACAAAAGAGCATGTATGACGAGATTGATGAATGTCGACGAATCGAAAGAGGTATGTCGTGATCGTGTCAAGTGGCGCTTAATTGTCTCTGCCTACCCCGCAAGGGATCTGGCGTGAAGATATGTATGTAAGTAATGTACATTAAAAAAAAATGACATACCTACTTCTTGTCCCGTCTTTTTATTAATTTAATATCTCTGGTTTGGATGCCTAGTTGTTTAAGTGGTATACGCCTACCGGGCGCTTAGATAAGTCATATAAAAAACTGGGTATTGTTTTCTTAATGAACAGCTGGATTATCTAATGTGCATTTTTCTGTGCACCGAATTGCTTATTCTCGGCTGGTATCTCGTAGCAAAGTTAAGCGTACGCGATATTTTTTACTTAGCTGGCTGTATATTTAATATTAATTCTTTATTTATACAGTAGAAATTAGTTACAATAATAAATACAATAATGAAATATTTATATAATAAATTACATGATGTGAACAATATTGACGCTACATATTTATACGTTGGAGCCCAAACCAAGAATTTTCGTCTTGTGTCTTAGGCTCCAGCTGCACTAGCTACCCTAGTATTCTACATAATATTTACATTTAAAAAAAATAATATTAATTTTGATAAAACTTTAAGCTAAAACTATTCTAATCTATTGTTAATGCATGCAAAAGCAATAAAAATAATAAATAAATAATAAATTACAATAAAATAAATAATAAATAAGATAAAATTGCCATCGCCACATGTTAAAATTACAATAAACAAATGGTATAAATGTATCTAAAACAGCTGCCTCCGTGGTCTAGCGGTTAAGTCCGTGGATTCGACTCGGAGGTACCGGGTTAGATTCCTGGTCGGTACACAAAAATATTTATTAATGTAAATGTATTTATTTACATATTATTTAATTTATTTGTGATATTTCTCGAGTTTGGTACGCTTGCTTGCCACTTGTCATGATTGGCCTATAGTAAAGTTGGCTAAATGTGAATCCGCTTATTTATAAGCGTGGTTTCTGACCACCCCGAAAGGGAAACGGCCGTGATGATACTTATTTTTATAAGTAATATAAAGATACGGTGTCTCGTAGACTCGTAGCGTTTAGGTAAATAGTTAAAAATATAAGACCAATACGTCTAGTCAAGTCTAGAGAAATTTTATTCAATGCAGCTTTTGGTATGAAATAACTTACTTGACTTATATGTTAGGACTAGACTCTAGCACGCAAATACTCTGCTAAAATCGGGACTAATACTTAAGTCACTTCAAAAAGATAATACTCGTAACGATTTCATTACTCGAACTTTAAAAATGTGCAATGATGAAATGAAAAATGAAAATAATAAAAATTACAGCCCATGTTGACAATTTTACATTATACAATGTGTTGCTTAAAAATGATGAGGCTGTAGATGTTGACGTCCCGACCTCCGCTGTAGGCGAGCCAGTGTCACAGAGGCCGGTTTGTGGCGTTGTAGGTGCTCTTAATTGGGGTCGACTAAAATAATAAAATAAATATATACATATATATGTATCAATAAATAATAATAAGTAATACCTATAGGTACCTATATAGAATAAAATAATGTAATTAGTATATTAATATAAATAAATAACTAGTGTGGCATATATTGCCATCATCACTCTCATCACTCTTCATTTGTCTCTAACTCTTCTGTAGCTAATTATTATAGCATCTGTTGATTTTCATATCTTTTATATCATATTTAAGTTTTTTAGTTTTTGTATTGTTATTTTTCCTTGAAGTTTTTTTCCTCGTAATATTCCCGTTAATTTATATTATGTACAAAAAAAATGTTTGGCTTTCAATGTCTTCTTATTGTTATTAATTTAGTATACAGATGTTCAAACTTATCACGTGCCGGCAAAGCCTTAAAAGGGGCTCTAATATTATTTATTAGTTTTAAATTTAGTATCATACCAGTGCCGACAGTGCCAATTTAGTATCTGTAACATTGTTTGTTGTTGATGACTGTTTGTTGCCTAAATAAATGAAAATTAAAATAAAAAAAAACTTTTCGTAGAAGTGAAAGAAATAGGGTTACAAGGATACTACGAGTATATCGTTGGAACGATCGACGCCATTTTTAACTTTAATCGTATTTAAAGAGACGTCATTTTCGTGCAACTCAGCCTAAGTTTCTAAAGACACTTGCACAATTCAAGTTGATTTTAATAGAATTAGGACCCAACAATTTATTTTGTATATATATAACTTAAATATATATATTTTTTAATATATAATAAACGAGTTAGGTTTCATCAAATTTTAAGTGTTGCTGAATTTGATGCTTTTCACGAAGTAATTCGCGTCATTATCACACACACACGTCGCGTCGGGGCAGTTCGAAGCGAGGGAAAACCGCAAATAATATATTACAACTTGTGCCACATTTATTAATTTTGTCGTTTTCCGCAATTACGTGCATTGTAGCACATTATTAAATAAAATAACACAACTTTAGACTAACTTTATTCACAGTTTTTTTTTTATATTATTTTTATTATTATCCACAGTTAACTAATTACCAAAACAAAAACTTGGACTTGACAATGACATGTCAACTAATTATTTTTTTAAATTTAATTGTAAGGACATTGTACAGAATACACCATCACACCTAATTTATTTGCATAATATATGTTCATAACAGAGTTCATAACCGAGTTGGGGATCATCAAAATCCAGATGCTGCAGAATTTGATGCTTTACTTGGAGTCACTCGCGGCATTATAGCCCAAACACGTCGGGTAAAATAGGGAGTCCCCAGCGCGGGAAAACCGCAAAAAATAAACTGCAACTTGTGCCCCATATTTAAAAACCAATTTATCGTTTTTCATAACTAATCACATTGTAGCACATTATTAAACAAACAACACCACTTTTGATCAACAATATCCACAGCAAATTAATTTACAAAACAATAACTTGCACTTGACATCTCCGCGCAAAATGGCGCGAAAGACTCCCACATGTCAACTATCATACCAAGGGATATCGACTTCCATACATTGCACTTGCACTGGTTCTGGCATTGAGAAACATCAAGGGTTGCCATTATTTCTTTTTTTTGAGGTTACGAATAACATTTCTGTGTATTTAGTCAGTTTTGTTGTTCATATTTATTATTGCATCGATATTATTTAATATTTAGTATCTCTATTTAAATTATTAAAATTGTTATGTAGTTTTATTCTATGCGCTTTACAATATTAATATATTTTAGTTTTTTTTAATATACTGGTAACCCCAAAATTGACAAAACCAAATCGAAACAAAATGGAGTCTTGGCTGTGGCAAAGCAGAATTGTTATTTATTTTATTGTCTTTTTATTACGATAATTTATGTATAAATTTATGTTTTGAAATTGTGCAACGTAAATCGAGAAACGTGTGTTATATGTGTAATCAAAAAATATAATATAGTTAGGTATAAATTTGCACTGGCTGTTCGTTACATGTGAGTCAATGTAAATATTTCAATAGGTAAAGGCAAACTTCAGGCGAACGTCTTAAAGTTTTATAAAAGCCACATTTTCTATTCAAAATGCATTTGGCACTCACGTTTTATATTCACAATAAACTTTACAATATTCATATCAAGCTCGGACTTTAAATCGTCTGGCATCACAAAATTCCTTCCTAAAGTCATTGTCATTACAGCCCCTAGAACACAGCGTCCTAGACCACCACTGTTGGAGATCGGCCTTCCAGAACATATATCTGGAGAATTTAGCCTACACTCGCCACGCTGGCCAAACGGGTTGGCGAGTACTTCCTAAAGTAATAAATAAATATTATTAAGTACTTACAATATAAAAGTATTCGTATTATAACCATATTATTTATTTTTAATGCAATGCAATTACAATAGATATTGTCAGCCCTAAATCTAGTAGGCTGAGTGGTTGTGTTGTGCTAAAGTGCTAAAAAATACAACAGTTTTTTTTTAAAATGAAAATCGATACAGCATTTTGAGTAATATGTTTTTTTTATTATTTTTCATTCATTACAACCTTTGGTACAACCTCCTAAACATTCACTGTTGAAGATGGGCCTTCCAGAACATATATATGGAGAATTTGGCCGACACTGGTCACGCGCGCTGGCCTGACGGGTTGGCGAGGGTTGGAACCGGGGCCGACGGCTTAACGTGCTCTTAGGCACGGGAACGGTGGTCTCGTAAATCTATGACAAATGTACTTAAGAAAAGTCTATTTCTCTTTGGTTCATGCCGGGGTTCGAACTTACCTCTTTAGGATGTTAAAAAAGCGTTCTTACCACCGAGCCATCACCGCTACTTTTTATTCTTATGAACGACGAAACCAAAGACTTTAGGGTTCGCCCCGACGACATCAAATAAGATAGAGCGGGCATTGGATGCTATTTTCATACAAACTCTATGTTACATTATTTTTTACATCTAATAGCAACACTTTTATATATATATATATATATATATATATCAGTTTTAAAAATAAAAAAAATCTACTGTGTTAATGAAGGTAGTGTAGTTGTAGTGCTCATCAGTTTGAAAGTGCACGCAGTCGGCAGAAACAGACTCGATCACAGATGGTGCTATTATATTTTCACACAATTATGGCCTTAAAAACGCCAGCCATAAGGTTGACATTAGCTCCATGATCATTAGACATACATATTTGTTTAACTGTAAAACATTTTGACTGCCTCCGTGTGTCCGGTTAAGTTCGTGGATTTAGATGCGGAGGTGCCGTTGATTCCTGGTCGAGACACAATAATAAAAAAAAGTGTTTTCTGACCATACCGTCGTGATGATACTATACTTTTTAAACAAATATTTTATATTAAAAAGTGCTAGATTAAAATTTAATTAAAATAACATCACAATAACTAAGGCTGGGTTGCACCAATATGAAATCTCTGTAATTGTTACAACTAAAGTTAAAAATGGCGTCGAACGAAAGACATTAAATTTATAAGAAGCAAACTGGTATGGGAATAAAAGCTAGTACATTCGTCACATAATTAATTAGTCTATGAAAATGCATTGATGGTTATGGTCGTGTTCAACTTACATGTTTAAATAGTTTTTGTTGTTTCATGGACAATATGCCGACTTGCATACTATGGAATATAAAATACGTTCATCTTCGACAAGAGAAGAACAAAGTAAATAGTGAAATAAATAATATATCGCTTTAATTTATATTTGATTTCTTTGTGTCGAATGTATGAGTTTTATTTTGAAGGTCAGCCGTCAGTAGGCACTTAGACGCCGTTTTAAACTATAAATAAAATTAAACGTTTAAACTTTACAATTACAGATACTTCGTTTTAGTTCAACCCAGCCTAAGTATTTGTTGGTTTTCCCGTCGTTTTTCTATACAACCACTTGACATAGTTATTAAAAAGAAACAGACAATCTCATTGACACTCGCAGCCTGGGCCAGGCGGAAATCAAACTCCGTACAATATAAGTTTGATACATAGACAATAACATACAAATAGAGACTGGCCAAAATATAGTTATTAATTTAGTTAACATTTGGGCCAAACCTTGGTATAGGATTTTACCTGCTGGGAGAAATACTGGATAAGGTACTTCTATACGAGCTGGTGCGGAACAACGGTAGCAACGTTCTGACGGTTTGCGTTAAAGAATGTTTTTAATCGAAACAATTGGTTGAGCCTTTGAGGAAAATTCTTGTTTTTGTGTAGTGATGCTATAAAAAAGTCAAGTTTCTAATGGATGGTTATTAAAAAAATATATGGTTAAAGTGGCGACAAATTTAAAAATATTGTTAAATTTGTTAAAAAAGGATGTAATTTTTTTCTACATGTTCTCAGAGGGTATAGTCATATAACATTAAACCATTTTTTTTATTGATGTTATTGAACGCTATCCGTATGCAATCAGAAACGATTCTAATCTCAATTAAATGATTGATATCGCACAAAAGTAGGCTAGTACAGCCTCAGCCCCTTTAGTGGTTGAAAAATGGGGTTAAATGGTATATAAGCGGATGACATTGATACATATCATAGTTGGACACATTAATTTCTCAAAAACCGTGCAGCAGAAGCGGATTACATTTTTTTTTGCATCTCTACACAAAAAAAAACTTATTATTACTTTTTATTTAAAAAAGACGTTTGCGCAAACTGAATACGTACATTTCGGATGACATTTTTTAAGAAAGCCTAGAATATCGACAATAGTAAATAGTGAGTAACGCGTACTTTAATGCTACCTACCCCTTTCTATTCGTTTTTTTTTTTACGTTATGAGGAGGAGACCAAGAGCACCATTGCTTTAACTATCTTTTTTTATAGAGGGTGAATCGATAATATAAATAATCAATGATACGCCCCCTGCCTGAAGGAGGCCCCAGGGCGCCTACGGACTAAAACCCTATAAACCGTCTCTCTCTCACTTTTGGCCCTGTGTGCCTTTAAAGCTAAGTCTGAGTCGTGGCTACGGAGTTAGTCTTGTTATATTTGTAATGTCTCTGATTTTAACCGTTAGACTACGGAGAGGTAATCAGTATGAATGCAATAATAAATTTAATAGTTGGGCCAGTATATGTTAATATATGTCTATGGTTCGTTGTGAAACAGACCAAAAAGAGAAAAAACTTCGCTCTTTGTCGCGGTTCGAGCTAGCTTGTTCATTTTGTATTACATGAGAACATAGAAGGCTCGGCTGATGTTTACAACGACTATTTTTATAACAGATTCTGCCTCCCTATTTAGAAAAGTTGTTTTCGTTCTTATCATAAATAAAAAATATTAATTTCATAATAAAAAAATATATATGAAATATTGATGATAACATATATTTTGCTTGTTTAGAAAAAAGGTGGTAGGTAAGTTACTTGTATAATATTTAAATAGATTTATACTTAATACGGGGTTCGAACCTCGGCATGTACCAATGAGAATACACTTTTCTTACATACATTTGTCATAGATTTACGACACCACTGTTCCTGTACCTCGTACAGCACGTTAAGCCGTCAGTCCTGGTTCCACAATACTAACTTGTGGAATCGTTAATAAACTATCATTAAAAATTTACTTTAGACCCTCGTCTGACCAACATGGCGAGTGTAGGCCTAATTCTTCAGAAAACTCTGGAAGTCCATCTTTATCCATCTTGGTCCATTCAAGACTCTAGTGTATTAGGGGCTGTGATGATTGAATGTTGATGACCTAATAATGTTTATTTATATGTACGAGTAGATATATATCTCGTATAACTATTATCTGACAGCCTTTTCGTAGCGCACGAGGTGTTACAAAGTTGTTCAGAATATTTGGCGGACGCCACAATAGCGTTCATCAATTTGGCATGTGAATAGAAGGCTATTTTGAATTTTAAATAGGATCTGAACAGTCTGTTCGCCTAGAGTTGTAAAATATTATGATACCTAACATCCTCAAATAGAGTCCGAAATTTTAGAGACCGCCTCCGTGGTCTAGTGGTAACAAACGTTGCCGTGAACTCGAGAGATCGTGGGTTAGATTCCCACCGGGGGCACGTTGTACATTGTATAATTTGTCTCGGTCTGGGTATTTATATTTATCATATGTATATATTTACAAAAAAAAAGTATAATATGTAGTTTATCAACCATCTAGTTTCCGTAACACAAGCCTCGTAGCTTACCACGGAAATTAGATGGCGCTGTGTGACCTGTCTGGAAATATTTATTATTTATTTATTATTATAGATAGATTACATAACATGCTAATATAAGAACATGTATAAAATATACCATACTCTCTCTACCTTTAAACCCATTTAGTATATATTATTACTATTATTGGAATTATTTTGGAACGTATTTTAGTAATATTTCTGATTTCGCCAGTCCCACGCCATTTATCCATTCTTTCAAACGTGTCCTCCCGCTGTGTTTAACCAGTCTTTGTATTATTTAAGGGGGTACCTGGTTAAATAATCTAGGGCCCAGCCAGTAATAGAAGCGTGATCCAAATGTAGTATTAGTCCTATCAAAGAGTAAAACTTTGTTTTTCGACGCACGAGTACGCTCATGTGATGCTTTGCACACTAGGATGAGCATAGTAATACAAAACCAGTCTGAACATCTACTATTGTCGAATGTTCAAAATCTTCACTTGATCATATAGTGTTTCATTATAATGCCGTCTATATTTATGTGGAATTACTCGCAAAATTGAATTTTGTCCCACCTGAGCAGCATTTAATATAGACACAGATGCTCCTTCCCAGGCTAGAATGCTATAGTTTATTAAAGAGTGAGCAAGAGCATGGTACACACTAAACAAAAAAAACTACAATATGCTATGTCCCTGATCCGACACAAAAAATAATAATAAGTGATTTGAATTTATTGCCCAGAGCTTGGATGTGCTGCTTCCAGTTTAAGTTTTGGTCCAATATAACACCCAAATACTCTATGTTAGTGACTCTCTCCAGTTAAAGACAAGAACAGGAGTCTTAAGTATGTTCACATGCCATCAATACGTCGAGTTCAACCAATCACATACCATGTTGAAATATCCATATAGATTTAAATTGTGCGTAAACGGCTGGAAACTCCTTCTTAGTAATGTTGAGACATTCACAGTGATAGGTATTAGGACATGACGGCCCAGTACATTGAATTTTATCAGCAGATCTTAGCGCTTTGATAATCCTTTGTAAATTACCATTTTTATTGTTATAGAATATGAATTCAATAAGTAGTTCTTTACAATATTCTCAATTCACACCTCAAAACTCATGTCAATGCTGTGTTTCACTTCACAATACTTGGCGAGACAGAGATAGCACGTAACGGCCGGCAGGTAAGGGGAATGCACCGTCCGCTGATATTAGAGGTGAGGGGCGGCGGCAGACGGGCTTGCAGACCTCGCGAAACGAAATAATGACAAATTCGAAAATCCGATGCTGTAGACTAAACTGTACGTTGAACAAATATGCAGCCACAAGTACACGTCCGTCTTTTAAGGCAAACAACGAACAATCATCCATATTTATGAAAGTTAAGCGAAACAGTTAAAAATATAATTATAATATTAATTTTGTGGCAGTAAAAAAAAAGCATCTTATAATCTAAATTATAATTACGATATGACAAATATACATAAATTCATAGCTACTTTGACATTAATGTTTCTAATTTGACATTGTTATTATTTATAAGTTAATATATAAAAAATCATGTAGATAGATTTAAATAAAATTATCATTATAATATTGTTCCGTATTGATAGATGGATGTACTTGTTGGTACAACATTAATTACACTGTAGAACATTACAGAAATGTAAAACCTACTGTTTATAAGAAATAAATTAATTAGATTAAATTAAAAATTCATTTTTTTTATACTTGAAAAAAACCTACCTAATTACTAAAACTGAAAATAAATTTAATTTAATAAATTAACAATGTCCTCTAGAGACGTCCTATCTGAGATATTCCCAAGGAGACTGGTAACATTTCCCCTCTGTATAGTGAAGGTAATACGTTGGCAGAAATAATTCAAATACAAATCGTTTTTCTTGTCTCCAGACCTTTCCGTCAGCCGCTTTGACAACTACCAGGTGCCTTGCTTAAGGTCCCCATCGTCTCGACCCCAGACGGAAAATTCGAAACCGGTATTAAGGTCTGCGTATTTGCGCAACTTGATGTCCTCAGTAGAAAACGCTGGATGTGAGATGGAGCTAATGTGTGACCACACGTCGCATCTCACACCAGAGACCTGCCAAGTTTTCACGCCCCAACAGTCATTTCGTCGGGTTTCTTGCCATCGCTCAGAACACTCCCAGAGGATTCTAATACACCAGCAGTGACAAGAGCCCTTCGGATGATGACGTTGAAAGTCTTGCGGCAGGAATGCGTACTTAAATAAATTTATTTTATTTAATAACTGATAAACCTATACGACTTTGGTATGTCGTTAACGAAGTGTAATAAAATACACAGCATTCATCATTTAATAAAAGCGAAAATAAATATAGGTAGTAGCGATTTTTAATGAATAATCCTGCTTTTAAAAGTGATAAGTACATCGTGCTCATTAAAATAAAACAAAATACGAATACATTTTCAGATCTTTAATTAACACAAAATAAATGCATATTCTCTGTAATAATAGGCATGATGCCAGTTACCAAGAATAGCCAAAATTACATATTACGCAATATAAAGACACCCCTTTTAAACCAGCCGTTCTCGGTCGCAAGCACGAGACACTGATATTTAAGGCACCTACTTAACATCTTACTTTCTTAAAAAAACAACATGATATTTAATTTCTATACATGACATAGATTATTATTAATAGTGTATGCATTTATATTTATAGTAGGTATTATTTATGTAAATGTTTATAAGTATATATTTTATATATGTAACTGACATATATATTTATTTAATTACGTTTTAATATGAATTTCTTTAAATACTCGTACCTAGTGGAAGATATAGCAACTCCGTAACATCCCTAGTACGAGTAGATAATCCCGAAGTAATTACATGTCAATCTAGGTCGGTCTAATGCACATAAGCTAACTTTTTTTTTCCGTCGTAAGACCCTCTTAAATCATATGATTTGAGAAACGGTATTTTTATGAGCTTCAGGTAATCAACGTAATACAATATTGTGACAAAGAAAATAATTTTTTTTTGATTACCTGAATCCTTCCTTAGTGGATTTTTTCACTTAAATACTTATATATATTTGTTTGGGAACGCGGCTATTTAAGTAAACATGCTATTAATGACATCCTGTCAAGAGCGCTTGCTTACAACTGCTAACATCCCCTGCATCCTCAAACCATCGGGGATAGTTAGAAATGATGGTAGGCGTCCGGATGGGATGTCATTAATTCCATATACTAGAGGCCGCGCACTGGTTTGGGATGCCACATGTGTTGACACACTCTGTCAGTCACATGTGACATCCAGCCATAAGAAACCTGGGGCCGCTGCAGAATCAGCCGCACGTCTTAAGCGCAACAAGTACGCGGAGATCATCATCAATCACCATTTCATTCCATTTGCAGTTGAAACGATGGGCCCGTGCTCCGAGGAGGCTCTTGTGTTCTCCTACGAGCTCGGTGAGAAACTCCACTTGGCGACGGGTGACCCTTTGAGCAGAGAATATCTTGTTCAAAGGGTCAGCCTCGCTGTTCAACGGGGGAACGCAGCGAGTGTCCTCAGCACACTACGCCCATCGTATAGTCGTAATTTTATTTATTAATTTTTAGTTTTTAATTAGTTTTTATAATTTAGTTCTTAATTTATTGTATTTTTTAATCTTTGTACTTTACTCCGAATACACATAAAAGTAAACGAATGCCACTAAGGGAGGATTAAGTTACTTTAGTCTCATTTAGAATGGTAGTTTAAATTATTTTTTAGCTAGCGTAGTAACGCTTGGTCGGTCCGTAGTAGGTGTGGCTACGTTGACACGAGCGTGTTTAGGCCAGCCGTGTTTCCGACTCATTTCCATAACGGTGTAGGATGTACTAGTGTCAGGCCAGACCGGGTTCGTGGCTGTTGATAGAGAGTGCACGGAAATTACCTGCAAAATACACATAGCCTGTTAATTTCCTCGTGCAGCGATTGTTCTATTGCACGGTAATTTGGTTCTAGAGCAGAATATTCGATGTATATTGAAAATTATAAGGTATTATTATAAATAAGATATTTAGTGACTAGCAACTGATATCAGTTTCTACCACTAAGCCACTATGACAACAGTATTAAGCCTTTTACCCGTGGTTAGGGCGGATCGCGCCAATATTATTAGACAACAGTATTAAGCCTATTTCCCGTGGTTAGGGCGGATCGCGCCAATATTATTAGACAACAGTATTAAGCCTATTCCCCGTGGTTAGGGCGGATCGCGCCAATATTATTAGACAACAGTATTAAGTCTATTGCCCGTGGTTAGGTCGGATTGCGCCAATATTATTAGACAACAGTATTAAGCCTATTCCCCGTGGTTAGGTCGGATTGCGCCAATATTATTAGACAACAGTATTAAGCCTATTCCCCGTGGTTAGGGCGGATCGCGCCAATATTATTAGACAACAGTATTAAGCCTATTCCCCGTTGTTAGGGCGGATCGCGCCAATATTATTAGACAACAGTATTAAGCCTATTCCCTGTGGTTAGGGCGGATCGCGCCAATATTATTAGACAACAGTATTAAGCCTATTCCCCGTGGTTAGGTCGGATTGCGCCAATATTATTAGACAACAGTATTAAGCCTATTCCACGTGGTTAGGGTGGATCGCGCCAATATTATTAGACAACAGTATAAGGTCTATTCCCCTTGGTTAGGTCGGATTGCGCCAATATTATTAGACAACAGTATTAAGCCTATTCCCCGTGGTTAGGGCGGATCGCGCCAATATTATTAGACAACAGTATTAAGCCTATTCCCCGTGGTTAGGGCGGATCGCGCCAATATTATTAGACAACAGTATTAAGCCTATTCCCCGTGGTTAGGTCGGATTGCGCCAATATTATTAGACAACAGTATTAAGCCTATTCCTCGTGGTTAGGGCGGATCGCGCCAATATTATTAGACAACAGTATTAAGCCTATTCCCCGTGGTTAGGGCGGATCGCGCCAATATTATTAGACAACAGTATTAAGCCTATTCCCCGTGGTTAGGGCGGATCGCGCCAATATTATTAGACAACAGTATTAAGCCTATTCCCCGTGGTTAGGTCGGATTGCGCCAATATTATTAGACAACAGTATTAAGCCTATTCCTCGTGGTTAGGGCGGATCGCGCTAATATTATTAGACAACAGTATTAAGCCTATTCCCCGTGGTTAGGGCGGATTGCGCCAATATTATTAGACAACAGTATTAAGCCTATTCCCCGTGGTTAGGGCGGATCGCGCCAATATTATTAGACAACAGTATTAAGCCTATTCCCCGTGGTTAGGGCGGATCGCGCCAATATTATTAGACAACAGTATTAAGTCCTTTACCCGTGGTTAGGGCGGATTGTGCCAACGTTATTTAATAGCATGAGTAAGTTTTTTTCTTATTTTACATATCCAATTGTAACAGCTGAATTTCCCAATCGGCTAGGTTAGTATTTATTTTTTTAAATATTTATAATAAGAATAGGCAGTTGGAAAACTGATAATTGTGTGTTTATTTAGGTTAAGTTACGATGGGGCTGACATGCTCAATTTGGGTAAAAGCCCCTAATACAATATGATTTAAAAAAAAAAAATAGCTGAATTATTGGCTTTACTTTTTAGATAATATTATATTAATTATGATAATAAACTATAGGTATATTTAAATATAAATAAATCGAGTATTATAGATTTCAACCAGTTAAATTAAACGTTTAACGTACCCTCGGTCTGTGATGAAGTAAAGGTATACTATCTGTAGAGTCGTCGTCATCTTCGAGACTCCGACTAGTAAATCCTCGAGACATCTTCAACAGCAACAACATAGCCACAGCTAAAGCAGCTGCGTATATGAAGAATTCTTTTGCCTAGAAAACAATCATCCCGAAACATTATATTTTTAAATAAAAAAACCTGCATTTAAATCGATTCATAAGTTTTGGAAGCATGCTGCTAAAAAGACAGACGATCGCTATTGCCCGGATAACTAATGAGCCTAAGTTGGAGGTAATTCTATGCTAAGCGCTTTTACTTGAATAACAGACCACGGGCTTACGAAAGTAGGGAGTCTAGGTTCGACTACTTCAGCTCGAGCACTCGACTAAGAAGTAGTTTTCCGTTAGGGGGCGGTGCGTAAAACGGGTTAATATCCTGGAGATGCTTGAAGTATATGTTGTAGGACGGGTAGAACATACGTCTAGTTATGCGGACAATAAATTTAATACTATATGGTCGGGGGTTAAAATGGTAATTGGCTTTGATTAGGTAGTTTAAGCAACACTAAAGTCTGCATCCATTATTACAAAACATAGATAAATAATTCATAAATCAAAATTAGACAATTTTGACAGAACACTTTCGAAACACAATCTTTATTCGATTTTACTATTGGTCTCTTTTTTAAAGTAGTTTATTGTCTATTATTTAACTGCCTATTAAACTGCCTCCACAAAAATTTTTAATTACGTAAATAAATACATTTAATTAATATTTAATTTAATTTATTTGTGATATTGCTCGAGTTTGGTATGCTGGAGACATCGACAAGCTTGCCACTTGTCATGATTGGCCTATAGTTAAGTTGGCTAAATGTGAATCCGCTTATTTATAGTGGTTTCTGACCAACCGAAAGGGTAACGGTCGTGATTAAAATTGTATTTATTATTTCTTACCACTTATATACTTTCACGTTGTACGTGATTGTTTATAAAGCATAGCTGATATTGTACAGAGTTATACATTGCTAATACTCAAAGCATATGTACACAATATCAGCCACGCTTTTTAAACAATCACAGTATATTCTATATCCATTATTATTCGAAGCTGTAATGTAAAGTAAAGTATCATCACGACCGTTTTCCTTTCGGGGTGGTCAGAAACATTTAGCCAACTTTACTATTTATTTATTTATTTTATTTATTTATTCTATGGAGAACTATCGACAATACAATAAAAAATCTATGTTAAAAAGAATTAGAAACAGAGTGTCATTAAAAAGTTCTATTTTAACCTAAGATAATAAAGCACTTACATACACATACATAATAACAGCATAAACAATACATACATGACAGAATAGACTGAAGATACGATACAATATACAATATTAATGTATTATAAATTAAAGAATAAGTTGTTAAGCTCATGTCTCACCGTCCTTACATTTGTATAAAATATGTCGATATCGCACTTGAGTTACAGCTCATTGAATGACCTACATGCTCTATTTAAATATTAATTTCGTCTACATGAGGTATTGGAATTCTGGACAACAAAAGTGGGTTTGTACCTAGATATTCTTTACTATGGGCCAATCATGACAAGGGGCAAGCTCGTCGAAGCTGTAATGTGTGCCTACTTATTGAATAAACTAATAAATTAACCAAGGTTCTTACTCCCTAGTTGGTTAGTTTAAACCCTAGTGGCGGCTAGTATCAATCTGGCTCTAGTTTTAATAAAGAAGGGTAAATTGCGGTCGTACGCTGAGGAACAACATTGTGTGATATTTATCACGCCACTTGGCGTTATTTATGTGCTCTCTACCTGTGTGGTGGTTTATAGCCTTTCGTTCCGTTTAGTTATGTAATGTTTAAACTTACATAGCTTTATTTTACAGAGTGCTTAGAGAGAAAGAGAAGGAGGAAAAATATTTTATTTTCAACACAAATTGTGACAAATAGGGAATTAGCTCAGCATTGAGCTAAGTTCTGAGAGTCACAGCACTGAATTTCAGCTAATCCCTTATGTATACATATAAATGTGTCGAGGCGTTGGTACAGAAACATATACGTAAATAATAATATAATTTTATTAATACTACATTATAATTGTAGGGCATATATTTTAATATTATAATCTAGAATAAAAATAAAAAACTACCATTTTTTTAGTTTTTACTAGCCAATTTTACTATAGGCCCATCATGACAAGTGGCAAGCTCGTTGATGCTTTAGCGTACCAAATTCGAGAAATGTCACAAGCAATTTATTGTGTCTCATTCAGGAATCGAACCCGGTACCTCTGAGTCTAAATCCGCGGACTTAATCGCTAGACCACGGATGCAGAATATTTTCAGAATTTTTTTCGACTTACAAGTTATTTTAAAAGATTTTAACAAGAAAGAAAATTAATGGTAGCTAAAGCAATATACTAACAGAATCGTAGGAAAGTGGATCTATTTATCATGATCAAACGGGGATAGCACTATTGATAGCGGGTCTCGGATTTTTCGGAGGTAATCAGTGGGCGAGTGATGGACGGATACGCGTGTGTAGCGAGCAAATAATATCATCATGTCATTTTTCACAACCCAAACACACTCACGTGAATACAAACACACGCACCCACACACACGTAAAAGTTAACAAAAAGGTAACTAAACTAAACCTTATTCAAAATAGCAAAAAAAAATGTAAACAAGAAAACAAGTGGTTCACAAAATGTAACAAGGAGACCATATTTTTTTCTAACTGCAAAATGAAAGAATACATGACATTTTAAAAAATTGAAGTTCATAACACAACGTTTAAAGTGTTAATTAAGGTCAATGGCGATCATAATGTATGAACTTCAAATTTTTAAAATTAAAACATTAATTATCGATTAAGACACGCAATTTTTTCATAATTAAATTCGTCACTGCCAATATTATGGAAAGTTTTAGGGACTTCAAATTAACATGGCGTTTAGAGCATACCATACTCTCTAACAGTTAACGTGATCTAGCAGTTAAGTCCGTGGATTTAGACTCGGAGGTACTAATATTAAATAATAATAGGTAATATTTATTAATTATATAGTTTATATACTGAATGTTTTAGCACGAGTATCAACTAAAATGTAACGGAGACTGTTCCCCAAGATACAACATAATGATTTGGGGAGCAGAGTCCTGTATCTCTTGCTTCCTTACTTGTTTTGATTTTTTACTGTACCAAATTTTGTAACTCAATTTACTTTTGCTTCAAATAGTCAATTTCACTTATTATATGGGAAACTTCTATACCAGTTTAGGAGGTTGAGGTGTTAAGAGAAACTAGTTATCCAATTTTATGATAAATTTATTGTTTTTTGTTTTTAGGCGGTGAATCAATAAATCATCAATGATACGCCCCCTGCCTGAAGGGCCAACGCGGGTGGGGGTCGCATGCCCGACTCATCCGTGAAGCTTCCTAGTGACTAGGCGCCTACAGACTAAAATCCTATAAGCCACGACAGACTTAGCTGTAAAGGCACACAGGGCCAACAGTGAGATAGAGACGGTTTATAGGGTTTTAGTCCGTAGGCGCCCTGGGGCTTCACTAGGAAGCTTCACGGATGAGTCGGGCATGCGACCACCACCCGCGTTGGCCCTTCAGGCAGGGGGCGTATCATTGATGATTTATCGATTCACAATCTATAAAAAAAAAAACGGCCAGAATCAGTCGCTCGAACCCGTCGATGGAGGTGCTGTGGCAGCTACACCAGCCTTAATTCGGTCCACAAGAGTTTAATAAATTCTATGAAAGTATCGAAATCTGAATGTATTCTAACCAAAAAGCACGTATAAATGTAAGCAGCTTTCTTCAATGATGATAATTAAATAAATCAATATTTCCAGACAGGTCACACAGCGCCATCTAGTTTCCGTGGTAAGCTACGAGGCTTGTGTTACGGAAACTAGATAGTTGATAAACTACATATTATACTTTTTTTTTGTAAATATATACATAACGAAGGTGATTCACTCATTCGGGGTACCTCGTTATCCGAATCTAAGTTCGACATGATGTACGAAATAATAGTCTCAACACTGATTACGAATGTCTATCTATTTACTACTATTAACACATTGACAAAATCTTATGTGATTTACCCGATGCACACGGATTATAAAACGAAAACGCGGTAAGTTCGATACAGGTTGGCAGACCGACCTCTCGCGCCCGTGTCTCACTCGAAAAGTGCCGTCTCTCCAGTCAAATGCGTCTAACACTGACAACTGACAGCTGTCAAAATTACCTGCCACGCCCTGTATCGACCTCACCCAAGCACACTGCTTGACGTTTCCGATAAACGATGATAGATGGCGTTATTCTAAATTAACAAAAATCAATAACGATACTAATAATATGGTGTCTCTGTGTTGATTCTGCGACATACATATAAACACCCAGACCGAGACAAATTATACAATGTACAACTTGCCCCCGGTGGGAATCGAACCCACGACCTCCCGAGTTCACGGCAACGTTTGTTACCACGGAGGCGGTCTGTATCTGTATATTATGTATCATAAGCATCGTAGTCGGCTTAAACTTGTAAATTTAAATAACACTTTGCGCGTATGTACGAGTTTAATAAACTCGATTAAAGTAGTCATTGCGGAGAGTATTCGGAAAAAATATATATTGCCCATTCATAAACATCAGCAGCTTCTTTCAATCACAAAAATTATAAAACATAAGCATAGTTACTTAGCTTACAGATGTCAATTTAGAAAACACATTGCGAGTATGTACGAACTGATCTTTGGACCACTTTGCTGCTTAGACTTTCACTAAGGAGAAGTAGAACCATACAAATTATTTTAAATAATGACGTGTTACGAATGTAATAGGTTAACGTGAATAAAGATATTTCAGTTACGGTACTTTTTTTCACGGACCTATGTGGTTTTACGAAATTCATTATTATTTATTTTTCTATCTACCCAAATACTGTAGGTATAATTTTATGTGTAGAACCAACGTTAAATTAAATGCAAAATGTAAATTCAATAATAAAAAGGAGAAAGAGTAAAATAAAGCACATAGTGCTCGTAGGTATAAGATGACCAGCATAATCCAACCCCTACGTTGGCTATAGCTACAGCTATAGCTATGCATAGCTCAAGTGTATGCAAACTGCTGAGTAATACAATAAGCTATTTGGTTTGGAACTGTGCAAACATACTCACTCTAGATTCGAACACCTTGCTCTGTGCGACCAGAATTACTATTAGATTTCCGATAGCGACGGACACGTACCACGCTGCTATTGTTATAGTCTTCATGCTTTTTGGAGCCTGAAAAATATTTGCTACTTGGTTATTTATTTATTTTTTATCTATTTAATTATAAGTAGTTTTCTTGTGGTTCTATTTTTTGTCGTTCGTTATAATTATTTATTAGTATTACACTAAAATAATTATTTATTACCATTAGTATTATTTAACAACAAAATGAAAATTGTACGGTATACGACTATGTAAATGTTCCTCCTCCTCATTAGTCGGTACCCCATTGTGGTACAGTACCTCGTGAGTCCGTTGCAATCGCAGCTCATTCACCAGCCATCTCCAACTGTTTCGGTCATCGGCGTAGTGGATGGCCTGGTGTACAGGAATGTTTAGGTGGACCATCATTTGGGGCTTCTTCCTCTTGTTCTTTTACCGTCTACCTTGCCCGTAATTAGAAGTTTTTCTAGATTATGTCTCCTCTTCTTGCAATGTGGCCAAAATATTTCAGAATTCAGGCAAAGCAGACGGTAGAGATTAGACGGTAAACTTCGCTCCCTGGTAATCTTAAGCTCTTCGAGCACAGAAATGTTAGTACGTCGAGCGGTCCAAGGGATTCTGAGCAAACGACGCCAGCACCACATCTCAAACGCATCAATTCTTGCTCTATCCGCGGCTTTGAAATGGTGAACCCTCTTAATATTTTCTACTTCTAAGCTGCTTTTAATTATAGTAGTGTCCCCTTATCTAACTAGTGTGATGAAAAAAGGTCGATTTCGCCAGATATATGTTCTGGAAGCTTTATCATTGGAGGCCTATGAGGACTATGAGTTCTAGTGTTACTTCAATGAAAAAACTGATTCTGAAAGAAAATATATATTGCTTTATTTACCTGTGTGAAGGAGAACTCCAAGCCCGAAACGGCGAACATTATCTCAGCTATTGAGATCAGAATGTATTGAGGAACGATCCAAAGTAAATGTAGTTCATTTGGTGGGTTTGGGGCGTGAAGAACTGCAGCGTCGAGGCGGGAAAGTCTTTCTCTGATGCACAAAACATATACTCCTCCAGCACGAAGATAGCCTTCTCCAGAACCTGACACTTCATTGCCAACACTCTCAGCTCGCCACTTAAATCTAAAGAAAAAAGGCTCTTAGAATGACTAGGTACTCTAAAGTTAAGCGATGGAGGAAATCTGTTTAGGCAAAGACACACCGAGCTATTGCTGGTCCGATGGCATTACCATGCAATCAATCATTACAACCCCTACAACATAAAGTCAACACCTTTAATGCTAAAATTTAATCCTACAGAATCAGGTTTAGTCTCACCACGCTGGTAACATGTACTTGCATAGATAATTTTAGTCGAAAGTTAACGGAAATATTGTAAGTAATTTCGTTCCATGGATATTATAACATACATATGTGGCAAGACCTAACCTGTAACCTGTTGTAGTTTTTTACCTGTTCATTATAAATATTTTTTTACCTTAATTTTGTTTAGACTGACATTATTAATTTGTCAAGTAAATAAATAACATTATATTTACAAAAAATAATTTATTATTTATCAAAACTTATTTTAAGCCTAACAAAAAGTGTCTAGGCACATATATATAAATACACTGTTTTAACCTGCAACCTATGCATATATTTCTAATAACGTTTTTTTATTAATAGCGGGGTGAGGCGGAGTGCACAATCGTCCAAAAACGAATCGTCTGAGATCGATTACGTCTGTCAGAAATATCAAAATCTCCCGCCTACCTTTTGACATTTCTGACAGACGTAACCAATCTAAGACGACTCGTTTTCGGACTATTGTGCACTCCGCCTATGGTAAGCCTGATTGTAGATGGAACGCAAAAAGCAGGAAGAAGCTGATATCAATATAATTTCATTATAATGTTTCAAGGCTCACAACTACCCGCGGTCTTCTGCAACCCTCATCCAACCCCCGCCAGCGACCTTCTTTGGGTCATCCGTCCACCCTGCAGGGTGTCGTCCCTCTCTGCGTCCTGTACGTGATTTCCATTTTAAAACCCGTTTAAATCATCGATATATCCGGTCAATTTTGAAAGCTATGTTAGTAATTATTCTTTGACGAATATCAACGTTTTAAATTATATCCATCATAGAAATATCAAACATACATTACCCATTATCCCTACGCGTACTCATAAATTTGGAGACTCTTATATCTGTCGCACGCTGAAGATGTGGAATGCTCTCCCAGCCAGTCCAGTTTCCCCACTCTTATAACCTGGAGTCCTTCAAGCGAAGTGTGAAAAAGCATCTTGTTAGGCCGACATAGTGGTAGAGACTGATGTTGGTCGTGGTGACCGGCGTCAGTTTCTCCCATTCTTTGACTTCGCGTACTGCTTACCATCAGGTGGGCGCGATGTCATATGTCGTGTTCAGTATAAAATAAAAAATAAAAAACATAGCTTTCTCCATATTCTATTCAGCTGAGCAGCCTTGAATTTGTAGACCAGACCCACTGCACAAAAGTTTACCAAATGCCGCCCATCGTCGCTAAATGTGTCTGTCGGCTTTTTTGCGAAAGTCGACATCACCTAAATAGTCTAGAATAGGTAGTTATTCCTGTAAAACTTTGCCATAATCCTTTAGAATACCGGTAAAGGAGATGAGCAGTGAGACCTCAGCTTTACAAAATGCATAGATATAATTTCCCTTAAGTTGTCTTTCAAGTGAGCGACAGTCGGCGACAGCTCAATAAAGTGGTGGTGGAGCTTTTCTTTGTACTATGTGTTAGTATAGTAGATTTATTCTGGTAAATATATAATATAAAATGTAGCTAGATATGATTCTGTAGGATTACACGAAAAGCACGATTTTTTTTACTAACACATATTTTTTGCTTTATAACAACTTTCTTAACAACCTGGCCCTAAGCACGATTTGTGAGACGTGGAAGTACGATCTGTTTTCTGACTGTTAAAATGTCAAAAGTGACATTTGGGTGTTTTTTTAAGTTTTGTCATAAAAGGCAAGTATTGGTCTTTCAGAATATTGCCGACCTAAAACTGGCAAGCTTAGAAATATTTTTATACTTTTTAATATGACACATTGGCAATAATATTTATTTATTTTTATTTAAAAACTTTATTGTACAAAGCACAAAGGCGAACTTAATGCCCGTAGACATTCTCTGACAGCCAAACCTTAGGGACAAATTTGAACAAATACAGGTGCCATGAATATAACAGTAATATACAATTATAGTCGAACTGCCTCCGTGGTCTAGCGGTTCAGTCCGTGGATTTAGACTCGGACCTGGTCGGGACACAAAAATATTTATTAATGTAAATAAATACATTTAATTAATATTTAATTTATTTGTGATATTTCTCGTGTTTGGTACGCTGGAGACATCGACAGGCTTGCCACTTGTCATGATTGGCCGGCAGTAAAGTTGGCTAAATGTGAATCCGCTTATTTATAAGCGTGGTTTCTGACCACAACAAAAGGGAAACGGTCGTGTTGATACTACAATTATAGGATAATTCAACAAATATTATATACCTACTTATATATGTATTATAATATCAATATACTAAATACTAATACATACACAAAATTGTACATAAACATACACAAATACAACTTACTAACGTGGCTTAGAGTTATTCATAAAGTGTGAATAGACCAGTTTTTTAAACGACAATCTGTTCAATTCCGTCCGACACTATTATGTAACTTTTTTCTTAAAACTGCTTCCTAGGTCTAGCAGTTAGTCCGTGGATTAGACTCGGAGGTACCGGGTTTGATTCCTGGTCAGGACACATTTTTTTTTATAGTAAAAAATATTTTGGTCTATTGTAAAGTTGGCTAAATGTAAATCGGCTACTTTATAAGCGTGGTTTCTGACCACCCGAAAGGCAAAAGGTCGTGATGTTTTTTTATAATTTTATTTTTCTGTAATTATTACATAACTTGATCTTTACAAGTA
Source organism: Tinea semifulvella (assembly GCA_910589645.1). Taxonomy (NCBI): domain Eukaryota; kingdom Metazoa; phylum Arthropoda; class Insecta; order Lepidoptera; family Tineidae; genus Tinea; species Tinea semifulvella. The sequence continues at coordinate 24,065,024 of OU342584.1, forward strand.
GTAGTTCGTTTTTGTTACAATGTCGAATATTTTGTTCGAATTAAATTAAATCAAATCAATTATTCATACATCGAATTAACAATTGGTATTCAGTAGTTCATTCGTTCAGCTAGCTATACTCACCCTTAAGGGCATACAGAAATATTAATTTAAATGCTAAATTCAGATTATTAGATAAATATCTAATAATCTGAATAATATGAAAAAAAAACATAATTAATGTCATATTTTAAATATTATAATTTATGTGGTCTAGCGGTTAAGTCCGTGGATTTAGACTCGGAGGTACCGGGTTCGATGCCTGGTCGGGACACAAAAAAAATTATTAATATAAATAAATACATTTTATAAATATTTAATTTATTTGTGATATTTCTCGAGTTTGGTACGCTGGAGACATCGACGAGCTTGCCAATTGTCATGATTGGCCTATAGTAAAGTTGGCTAAATATGAATCCGCTTATTTATAAGCGTGGTTTCTGACCACCTTGAAAGGAAAACGGTCGTGATGATACTATATTTACCTTGTATAATTAAACAGTTTATATATAATAATACCTATTTTTTTGGCTTACTGGATTTATGCCCCCCGGGCCCAGAAGAAATAAGTACGCACATGAACACCCGTATTTTTGGAGGTTTCCTCAACAGCTCCTCCACCCATCCTTCCAGCTGTCAAAAGGGTACCCTCAAGGGATTCTCTTAAATCGGTATTCTTAGTTCTAAACTCTCCAAACCTCGAAGGCCATAAATGTAACCATATTAATTAATTTCGGAAAGAAAATTTTTATTCTGGCAACATTGAATATTGCGTTGCAGTATTCTAAATATTCATCTTGTCAGAATTACTACACGCTCTACGTACTTTTGACATCCAAACGGCCAGTTGCAGAAAGGCTTATTACTCATATCTTTTACATGTTTTAACGTATGTCTGTCAGGAATGTATCAGTAATTTGCTAAAATAAATAAAGTGACAAGCTCAATGTCAAAGTCATATATCTTTATTCACGTAAACCTATTAGAGGCATTTATTAAACGTCATTAATTTAATTCTTTTCAAGTTCTTCGCGTTATTTTGCACGAACATGTCAAGTCCAAGTTCTTCGTAAAAGTGGGTTATTTTGTTTAATAATGTGCTTCGTTGTGAATTATTATGGAAAACGATAAATTTGACTATATACAAGTATATGGGGCAGAAGTTCCACTTAATTTTTTGCGGTTTTCCCGCGCAGTGAACTCCCGTATACCCTTAGTGTTTGGGCGATATTGACGTGAATTACTCTATGAAAAGCATCAAATTCTGTAACACTTAGAATTTGATGATCCTCAACTCGGTTATTAACTCTGTTATGAACATATAATATTTAATACATTACGTGTAAAATAAAAATCTTTTGAATGGTTCTACTCCTGCTAGTAGAAGACCAAGCAACAAAGTGGTCCAATAAGTAAGCTGTTAGCTGAAGACCAGCAGCTAACTACTAATCACGTGGTGTATATCAAAATAATAAATTAATTATACACAAATTTAAATATAATATTACGACGCCTGCCAAAGAGAAGTCTATGAATGTCTATGACATGCGTCTGCGCAGGGTTTTAAAAAGGTAACGTAAAGGCGGACGAGCTGTCAAATCGGTTTGATCTTCCAGGGGAAAAGAACATCGCTAGTCGTATTAATTACTTCTAAATCTTCATAAAAGGTCCGGCTGAGGTAAGGTGTCATAATCTGGTAGTAATATTGTAGGCTGTATTGCTCTGTACGTCAGCTGAACTGGACCTTCGCCAGCCAGTCTTGCTGGGCTAAGAGGGTGTTCTCCATTCCAGGAACCTACTTCTACTTTACAAATCGTACGATCTGCAAAGGAGGAAACGTAGCAGAGACCGCCCGCAGCCACCCACTACTCCACGACAAAGAAGTTCTTTGGAGGGGTACAAGGCGGGGCTGGAGAAGCAGGAGACTACCATGCTAGTTGTTTCCCCAAACCCAACAGGTCAATAAAATCTTCCGGGTTGTGGCAATAATAGGCTAATTACAAATATCAGTTCTAAAAGCTGGTTTTGTCGCAACCCCTACACGACAATAGAGTCACATATTAGTCTAGTAAGACAAAGTCACACGGTAAAGAGACAGGGAAAAGTTAGTATTTTGAGTAACTTAAACTTTAATAAACAGCTGTTTGTTAAAACAAGCATTAAATAATATTCAAGTCATTAATGTTGCAGAACGGTGCAAAGTTTAGGGTAGTTAAAAGATGCTACTAATTTATTCTGAGAAAACTACAAAGTTGAAGAATCTGACCTGTTTCCGTCAAAGTAAAAGTCAAGAAGCATTTCGTTGATGAAGTTTAAGACGAGTGTACTAGAACTTGTAAGAGATTTTCTTACCTAGACATGATATATGACTTTTTAAACTATCTAAAGCATTGACTTATATAATAAGAACGGGCATTCTTACTATTTCTATACGCTGGTTTCTGATATAATAATTTAAAAAAACTATTATTGAAATATAATTATTATTATTATTATTATTTTAATACTAGCACGACATGTGACCCTGCGCCCACCTGATGGTAAGTGGCGCGCAGGGTCCATGAATGTTAGCAACTGGAATCAGACCCTTATGTCCGACATCAGTCCCTAACACTATGCCGGCTTGAAAAAAATATCATTGCTTGGACGTAGTTACGCAAATAAGTTCTAATCCACATTAAGTTAATTTTAAGTTATAGGCCATTGAAGTTGGAACTTCGATTAGTCACATCATCACATACATACATACATATCTTCACGCCAAATCCCTTGCGGGGAAGGCAGAGACAATTGAGCGCCACTTGTCACGGTCACGACATACCTTTATCGCTTCTTCGACATTCATCAACCTCTTCATACATGCCCTTTTGTTTCGATGGCTTTTCAACGTACCTTTAGCTATTGTTTTATTAATTTGGTCGTAATATGTAAGTCTCGGTCTGCCAGGGCCTCTTTTACCCACAACTTTCGCATTATATATCTGGTTCGTCAATCTCTCTTCATTCATCCTTTGCCTTTGCCCTTCCTTATTTTTGTTCCTATGCTTTCTTTCATACCTCACATCATCACATTTAGAATATATCAAAAACAGTATTTTACATGGATATTAAATATATCATCCTCAAGACCTGATACATAAAACATTAGTTAATTATTGTTCTGAGATTCAAATTAACTTCGTATAATAATAATAATAATATGTACCTATTTATAATGAATCGTTCTCGAGTACCGCTGATGGCATGAAAGGGTTTTTAATTTAACACTGGATTCTATACAAATATGATATTTTATTTTTAACTACTATTAACTTTTGACGTCTGTATTTAGGTTGGTTCATTTTTCATAACATTTATTTTATTGTCAGTAAAATGTTGTTGATAATTACTAATATACGAGTATATAGTTGTAAAAAAATAAGTTTTCAATATAAATTAACCGCCAGATAAATATTATATTTATTACTGTTAGTAAACAAATAAAAACGCTTCTCTCTGAATTGTATTTTTTTTGCAAATATTAATACGTTTTGCCACAGGTAAAATCGAGTAGGCTACTCGTAAATTGATCATATCGTCGGTGAACTGCCAATTAGTCCTATCTCAAATTGTTATTTGTGGCTTAATGAAGCAAAAATCAATAACGGTAAACTCAATAAAAAATAGTCAATCAACAGAATTAAAAATTAAGTAACGTCCAAAAAAATAATAGTTGTTTTATTTATATTGAATTGTTAGCAATTAATAGTTTGGACGAACTGCTAATTCACAGACGATCAATTTTATTAGCCACCACGGTGTTTTTCAATTAGTTCCTACGACAAATAAAATAAATAATACTATAAAATTAAAGGGAGTGAATTAAAAAATACCCTTGTTGTTTAGTTTACGTCATAAGTGCTTTTGATTAGACTGTAACATAGAGAATACGACAAAAAAAACGTATTAACTGTATAAAAAGCAATTGTTTGAGCAAAATGACGTTTTATTTTCTTTGCTTTTGTGTTTAATAAGATATTTTTCGTTCGTTAAAGGGCTCTTTTATAATATCTGCATATAAATAAAAAAAAAAGTAAAGTTACATCACAACCGTTTCCCTTTCGGGGTGGTCAGAAACCACGCTTATATAGAAGCGGATTCACATTTAGCCAACTTTACTATAGGCCAATCATGAGAAGTGGCAAGCTCGTCGATGTCTCCAGCGTACCAAACTCGAGAAATATCACAAATAAATTTAATATTAATCAAATATATTTATTTACATTATTAAATATTTTTGTGTCCCGACCAGGAATCGAACCCGGTACCTCCGAGTCTAAATCCACGGACTTAACCGCTAGACCACAGAGGCAGTTAAATAAATACACGTAATAATATATGGAAGCAGTTATTTATAGTATATCTATTGAACCCGGTCAAAAAATACAGGTCAATAATGTCTGATTTATTATGCATTTTAACTCTTTTAAGACTTTATATTCTTAACTTATCCAATTTACCACAATAGTCGAAACGTCCCGGATTTACAAATATGTTGTATAAAATACGGAATGAATACAAAATATGAAAGCTGCTTTTCCGCAACGAATTTCGATATCGAATTTCAGAGAATTGTAATTCCATTGCTTGAGCTAACATTGTAAGTATGTTAGGGCGGACTCGAGAAACGGCACAAATAAATTGAATGTATTTTGTATTGACCAGTAATCGAACCAGGTACGTCTGCAACTATATAAGTATATTCATAACGACTTATATATATATATATTTGTAAGTAGGCATAGGACAATAAAGATAATGTATTCTGCGCTTTTTACATGTCAAAAAATTTATTAATATTTTTAGATTACAACCCAAATATACATAATTATAATCTTAATATTATATCTGCTGTAAATAGGCATTGTCATGTTATAAACTAAGACATACACAATTATAAAATAGTATCATACTACAAGCTAAGACGAAAACAATTATGAGGATGTCACTAAGATTATAGACTAGACTACGAAGGCTGTCATTGTCATGTCCCTACACCTTAGATATGATGTAATGAGTATCAGTAAACGCATCCAATCAAGTATAATCCCTGTATTTGACTTGTCGCTTTAAGCGCTTCTTTATCTTTATTTCGCTATGTACGACTCTATGCTTACTTTGCGTTGCTCTATGTTTTTAATACAAATTAAGCAAAATTCGGTAAATAAAAGCGTAGGTTTGCTTTACTTTTAAGTAAAACACAAATATAGTGCACGGCGATCGTGCAAATGCTGTACGGAACGTCGCATAAAGCCACAGGCACACTGGCACACTTCTGATGGATAGAGTCCGAAACGTGGACATCCGTCAGAAAACTAAAGTTACCGATATAGCCTTCAAAATAGTGGCAATGGGCCGGACACGTCTGTCGCAGAACCGATGACCGATAGAGTAAACGAGTTCTGGAGTGGAGACCACGTACAGAAACTTGCCAGGTGGACGGATGACCTGAAAAGAGTCGCTGGTGGGGGCTGGATGAGTGTGGCAAAAGATCGTGTGAAATGGCGAGCCTTGGCCTACATCCAGCAGTGGAAAGACATAGGCTGATGATAATGATGAGTATATATTAATTAACAAGAGTATATAAGTATAGTATTATAAGTATATTAGTGTTTAGTATATTAATATTATTTACTAATAAGTAGTTTAGTTTTAGTAGTATTTAAATTTCTCCCTTATATAATGTTCTATAATTTGCGCGAACCTTCCACATACAATGTCCGTAATGTCCCTAGGTTGACCGAGTAAGAATGTCTAGCGGCATTAGGTCCGCCTTTGTACATAGTGCAAAAAGTTTAAAATAAATAAGAGTACAAATATGTTACTAGTTGCAAGCGTAATTAGATTTTTTTTTATCTACCCATGGCCAAAATAAATGACTGATAGCTGCCCGAGATTCATTCATTCAATGACCTTACGATGCAAATTAAATTAGGTCTAAAATCTCAAAGAATATAACATAAAATTACGTTTAAAATGTTTATTCGATTTGGGCGATTAGACACAAACATGGGTTTTAAACACACGCAGCGTTAAGAAACGGAAGTCTATATGACCCGGGCAACCTTACTATTTATTTATTTATAGGCGGACTTAATATGCCCGTAGACATTTTTTGACAGCCAAACATTGGGGACAAATTAGAACATTTATAGATGCAATGAAAGAAATAATAATAGTAGGATAAATTCAACAACATAATTATATATACTTATATAATATACTTTTATATATACTGTAATATCAATATATTAAATACTAATACATACACAAAAATATACATATATACACTTATTAACATTACTTATTAAATTAGTCATGTACAATGTACAACTTCAGCAAAGAAGCCGACAGACGCATTCAGCTAGGATGGGCGGCATTCGGGAAACTCCGGCACATCCTCTCATCGTCTATACCACAATGTTTAAAGACTAAGGTCTTTAACCAGTGCGTCCTTCCGGTAATGTCGTACGGAGCAGAGACGTGGACACTAACAGTTGGTCTGGTCCATAAATTCAAGGTCGCTCAGCGAGCCATGGAGAGAGCTATGCTTGGTGTATCTCTGATGGATAGAATTCGAAACGTTGATATTCGTCAGAGAACGAAAGTTACAGACATAGCTTTTAAAATTAGCAAGCTGAAGTGGCAATGGGCCGGACACATCTGCCGCAGAACCGACGATCGATGGGGCAAACGGGTTCTAGAGTGGAGACCACGTACGGGAAGACGCAGAGTGGGACGACCCCCCGCCAGATGGACAGATGACCTAAAGAAGGTCGCTGGTGGGGGTTGGATGAGGGTAGCGAAAGATCGCGTTAAGTGGCGAGCCTTAGGGGAGGCCTACATCCAGCAGTGGAGAGATACAGGCTGATGATGATGATGATGAATGTACAATATTGCAAAAATCTTGTTCAATAGTATTTTTTATGTCATAAATTATTTTTATTATTTTAATATCTCTAAATATGCATTTTAATAATAAAACTAATTATACAATAAAATTCCAACTATTGTTGATTTACGCATAATCGTATTTTTCTTAACTATGAAAAGGGTCGATATTACTCGTATGTGCCGTTACATAGGGCATTTTATTTTTTATCGATTTGACATCCTGCACGGTCGTGGTTATGCAAAACATCGTGAACTAAAGACACTTCTTATTTTAAGCCATTTTCACCAAATATACCTATTTCCAAGATCATTTGTTACATCGGTGCAGCGTCATGAATTTATCCAAGTGAAAAATTCAAGAGACGACATTTGGCCAGCTCCTGGACATAGAGAGAAATTCGAGTTAACATGGTCCACATACGTTATGTCAGATGCAATTGCGGTTAAACCTCCAGACCGCTCGGTAGCTCTGTTTAAAAACTGATTATCTACAAACGAGATTAAAATTGTAAAGTTATTTAATCGCCACCCAATGTCCACTAGCCATACTCCTAACTTATATATACTAAGCAGTGTTTATACGATTATAATTGTGTGCAACTTTAATAGTGCCATCTATGGTCGACTAGAGGAACTTATTTTTCTAATGTTCAACTGAGATATAATTAAAGCCAATGTCAATCTTATTATTTGTATTTTAACGGTATACATACTAACATACTATATTACCGCCATCTATAATCGAGTAGCAGAACTATTAATTAATGACAACTTCTAGACTGTTTCATTCATAATAATTGAAAACTTAAAAATATTATTTTAATTAACATTTACTCACGAATATACTGACACTGTAATAAGGAAAGGCATGCTAGCGAGGTTAGGGCATGTTGAAAAGATGAGCGAAGAAAGATTGACGAACGAACGATATATGAAGCGAAGAGGACTTAGTCACGATCAAATAAATAAAACAAAGGCTGAAGGTGCATTAAAAGATTAAATCTTTGAAACAAAAGGGTGTGAAGAGGTTGATGGAAGTCGACGAAGCGAAATAGGTATGTCGTGATCGTGACAAGCGCTCAATTGTCTCTGCCTACCCCGCAAAAGATCTAGCGTGAAGATATGTATGTATGTACTCTCTCCCCTTGCTATAACCTGGATACAAAATCTGAAAAAACATTTTGCAAATGATAGTGGCAGGGATGTCAGCCGTGAGTTGCTAACTTGACTTTAAATTTACGTTACATAAATTATTTCAAGTCCAGTAAAGTGTTTTTTTTAATACTAGGTTTTTAATTAAACAGCTGCGATCTCTGAATCAGAGTATTTCTGTGCAAATGTTTTTTGAATCTCAGCAATTTCAAATTATGTACTCATGAACTGTTCACCACTCCTTCATCCAGTTTGTTTTGCGGTGCTATATTTATATTATGTTTGTGGTTTGTTTACTTGTATTTACATTAGGCTAGTTAAAGGAGCGACAGTGGTGGAGATGTGTTTTCGCTTGGGTACAGATGCGCCCGAAAGCATTAGGCTATTGATTTAAAGTGGCGCAAATTATCGATTTTTACTCGCTGACCCTGCGAAGTTCGTACCGCCTAACAGTCATTGCATGTCGTGTTACTTATTAGCTTAACTAAATTTATGATTTTATGAAAGTAATACAATGAATATAAAATATTATGTTGAGTACTTTATTAAGATAGTAACACAAAAAAATATATAAAAGTACCAAAATCAATAACAATACTCACACAAAACAAAAGTACTAAACATAATATTTTATATTAATGGTAAAAGATTATGTTTAATGAATGATACCAACTTAATTATATTAAATTAATATAATATAATTTAATCAGTATTCTCTTTTTTTTTTTTTTTTTTTTTTTTAATTTTTTTTTTTTTTGTTTATTATAAGATACACAAATACAAACAATAAATATAAATTAAAGCTACCTAAACAATAAAGTTTATATTAATTGTATTACTTCTATAAAATGATGAATTTAGTTCAGCTAATAAGTAACACGACATTCAATGACTGTTAGGCGATACGAAGTTCGCCAAGTCAGCTAGTATATAATAAGAGCGCTAGGGAGCGAGTGCCTTCACTCCGTAGCCACGACTCAGACTTAGCTGTAAAGGTACACAGGGCCAACAGTGAGATAGAGACGGTTTATAGGATTTTAGTCCGTAGGCGCCCTGGGGCTTCACTAGGAAGCTTCACGGATGAGTCGGGCATGCGACTCCCACCCGCGTTGGCCCTTCAGGCAGGGGGCGTATCATTGATGATTTATTGATTCACCGTCTATAAAAAAAAAAAAAAAATTTGGCTCCCGGTACCCTCGGTCGGTATGCCCCACAAATCAGCGCTGATGCGTGCCACCTATCGTAGTACTATGTCAGAAACCTTCGCCGATGTTCAAAAAGACGTTTGAAATGCATAGGGAATATATATACGCATATTATATATTTATATATATAAAATAAACCCAATTTTTAAACTACTAAGAGGCAGATAATACCTATTGTACGCTATCCGTATGCCATCTGATAATCCTGACGTACTAACCTACTTTTGTGCGATATTAATCATAAAATTGAGGATAGAATCGTTTCTGATGGCATACGGACGGGAACCCCTACAGGGGTTGAAAAATGGGGTTAAATGTTAAAAAACGGATGTCATCATACATACCATAGTTTGACTATCTGAGAACATGTTTAAAAAACGTCATCCGTTTTTATAATATATTGACCGCCTCCGTGGTCTAGTGGTAACAAACGTTGCCGTGAACTCGGGAGGTCGTGGGTTCGATTCCCACCGGAGGCAAATTGTACATTGTATAATTTGTCTCGGTCTGGGTGTTTATATGTATAATGTGTATATATGTACAAAAAAAAAGTATAATATGTAGTTTATCAACCATCTAGTTTCCGTAACACAAGCCTCGTAGCTTACCACGGAAACTAGATGGCGCTGTGTAACCTGTCTGGAAATATTTATTTATTATTATTATTTATTATTTTATATTTTTGGAAAAAGCGAGTTTTTTTTTCATTCATTCGTTTAACACAGGCGTCCTAGACTTCCACTGTTGGATATGGGCCTTCCAGAACATATTTTATATCTGGCGAATATGGCCAACAATCGCCACGCTGGCCATACGTGTCGGCAAGGATCTGATGTAAATTTTATTGAAATTTATTAACGATTGCACAAGTTGGTATTAGTGGAACCGGGACCGAGGGCGACGGCTTAACGTGCTCTCTAAGGCACGTGAACGGTGGTGTTGTAAATCAATGACAAATGTACGTAAGAAAAGTGTATTTCTTATTGGTACATGCCGGGTGGGTTTGAACCGACCTTTGTAGGATATTAAGGAGAGCGTTTTTACAACCGAGCCACCACCGCGCCATTTTTTTTATAGCAGATCTGACACAAACACAATAATTTTCCTTAAAAGTGCATACATTTGCTATATGTTAATTTTATATTAAAATAATCCGTTCGCGCATTATGTCCGTACGTTTCGGATGACATTTTTTTTCAAACTATAGGGTGTATCGTAATTTAATGCTACCGCATTTCCATTCGGATATATTATACATTTATTCGAAAAAAATATATACAACATATAAAATAAAATTAATATTAATATTAAGGATAGGGATATAAGTCCCGTCCGCGTGGAATGGTGGCAAGAACGCTGGCTGCATTTCCCCGCTGAATTGCAATACTTGTCACCACGACAAGACGCGGTCTTTTAAAAACTTTTTTGCGCTTGGACTCCATGGGCCCAGAGTTTACAGCAAACGGCACAAATATGTAATCTTTTAATACACTTACATACTTGCGCCGCTTGCTAGACTCCGCATTTTCCGCCGCGGCTCCCGCTTTATGCGCTGTCCCCCTGATATGCGATTCGGATTCTAAACTTTTTTTAAAAATATTGTCCATTTATTTTCTGATTCCGTCCATTTTGTGTTATGAGAATATACAAAAAAAGTTTACAATTTGCCTCAGGAACTCAAATACCAAAAGCATCCGGTTGCTTTTACCACACTGAAATTACGCAAAATTGCCTTAGTAGTTCGTATTTCAATTTAATTAATGTGTAACAATAATAAACTCTATCAGGAATGTATTTAAATTTACCTCTATAAACCGAATAATTGCATAGCTTGTATTTCAAACCGCACATGACTGTTTAATGAAAATTTTAAATACATAATTGGGTTTAAAACATTAAAATTTTGAAAGCTTTTAATAACATTTAATGTTAAATTTATTTTGTATTTATAAAAATGATTCAAAATCCGACTATCGCGGCTGCTGTACCCGCAATCTTAGAACCATCTGGGATTGTGCGGAGCGATGGCAAGAGACCCGACGGAATGTGGGATGCGACCTGTGTAGACATATTAGCTCCATCTCACATCCAGGCGACCTCGTCAGGAGCGGGTAGAGCGGCGTTCTCTGCGGAGAACCTCAAATTGCGCAAATACGCCAACCTTGGTAGTGGTTACGAATTTGCACCATTTGGGGTCGAGACGATGGGCCCGTGGGGACCGTCAGCGAGGCGCTTGGTCAAGGACTTGTCAAAGCGGCTGAGAGAAAGGTCTGGAGACAGGAAGTCTGGCAATTATTTCTGCCAACGTATTAGCCTCGCTATACAGAGGGGAAATATTGCCAGTCTCCTTGGGACTATCTCGGATGGAACGTCTTTAGAGGACATTATTTATTTATAGTTTAGTTTATTTTTAATTTTATTATTTAGGTAGCTTTTAATTTATATTTAATGTATATTAATGATTTTCGAATAAATTTATTTTTACTTTTAAATCGTAGAAACTAGTGTGGATTTAAAAACAATTTGTGTCATATCTACTAGTATACAATTTGTGGCCTAACCGTATATCAGTGATAGATTTAGACGCGTAGGTAACGGGTTAGATTTCTAATAAAGATCACAATAATATTTCGGTCTTTACAAGGTTTGCCTTAGACATATTTCTAATTATAATTTTTCATCGACATTGACAAACTTCATTGACATGAAGGGCATAGTGAAACGTGGATTTTGCTACCCGGAATTACGTTTCAGATTATATTTATATATTAAATCAAATTTCCACTGACCATCAGAGAAGCTCCTTCAATTTATATTTAAAAAAAAAAACTACCTATATTTTCTTTTTAAACAAGCTGAGAACCTCAAGCTGCGCAAATACGCGCCAACCTCGGTACAGGTTATAAATTTGCGCTATTTGGGGTCGAGACGATGGGTCCATGGGGACACTCACTCAAGCGTCTGGCCTAGGAGTTAAATGGAAAAGTCTGCAGATAGAAAAGCTGGCAATTATTTCTGCCTCGCTATACAGAGGGGAAATGTTGCCAGCCACCTTGGGATTCCTTCGAATAAATATATTTACTTCTTAAGTAAAAAATACACAAACAGAAAAATATGTATATTTTAAAATTTCTAATTCTTAATATTATATTATCTTCTATATGTTAATAAGTATTTATGTAGTCTATGTATACATAAAAATAAGATTAATTTGCAATTATGTAGTCTTATTCTACCAAAAGTTTAGCTGGTAAAAAAAGCTGAAACTGGCTTTAAGTTCGCCTTTGTACATACTTTTAATTGAAGTGCAATAAAGTATTTTAATTAATTAAAAAGTGTCCGTTCGGTAATGAAACAAACAAGGGCCGCAGTAAGTTAAATATTTATGTAAACCCGAACTATTTGTTACGAAGTAATTGCAACGGAGAAGGTACTAGCTAGGGGCGACCATTAACGGAAAAATGCAGAGAGAATATTTTACCATTATTATGATTTATGTTTGAGCGTCCAACTGATAGAGAACGAAAAAGGCTCGGATTTATTTTACATACTCTCATATTATTCTCTTTTTCAGATATAGTTATATTTAGGCTGCTACAATAAAGAGTATTTATTATGAGGTCTAAATCCTTGGTTTTAAATTAGGTGTATTTAATGAAGATATATTAATCATATATTAATAAACACTGCCTCCGTGGTCTAGCGGTTTAGTCTGTAGATTTAGACTCGGAGGTACCGGGTTCGATTCTTGGTCGGGACACAAAAATATATATTAATGTAAATAAATACATTTAATTAATATTTAATTTATTTGTGATATTTCTCGAGTTTGGTACGCTGGAGACATCGACGAGCTTGCCACTTGTCATGATTGGCCTATAGTAAAGTTGGCTAAATGTGAATCCGCTTTATAAGAGTGGTTTCTGACCACCCCGAAAGGGAAACGGTCGTGATGATACTTTACTTTATTAATAATAACGAGATGTATTCGAAAAAAAAATTTACATAATAAAAAATTAAACACTATACTTATTATAAATAAAATAAACCACACTACAAATAAAACTAAAATTATAAACTTCCTATGGGCGGTTTGCCGAGACCACTAGCTGCGTTCCCCCGTTAAACGACGAGGCTGACCCTTTGTACAACATATTCTCTACTCAGAAAGTCAAGCAGGGTTTTCCGGGAGCTCACGAGAGAACGCCAGAGCCTCCTCGGACCATGGACCCATCGTTTCGACTGCAAATGGGAAGAAGTGGTCATTAATGATGATCTCAGCGTACTTATTGCGTTTATAGCGCGCGGCTGACTCTGACAGAGTGTGTCAACATATACACAAATAATTCATTTGCAAGTCGAAAGTTATGAGAAATCTGACAAGATGTATTTTGTCATAACATGTCAAATGTAAAAAAGGAATTACATATTTTTTTTTACAATAATATTAATATCGCGCAATAAAATAAAAAAGGGAGAGCCTGATCCACCATTCTTCTCATCTCTCACACGATGGACCCGGCACCCGCACAGTGAATCCATGAAACGAAATTTGTCTTCTTCAACACATTACACCCTCACCAGTAACTTTGTTACGATAATATGTACACTACAGTATCATCATCCCTACCCTACTAGGGGGGGGGCAGCTGCTTGCTTAGGTCTCTATTAACTGTCTACTAATTAAATAATTTATATAAAAAAAATATATTTTAATTTATTGCCCCCCCCCCTTCACGTTAATCTTCGATCGAGGTCGAATCGATAACATGAAGTATTGGATTTTAAACAGAGTGCCATAATTAGTTCAGTACTCAGACCTATTACCCGTATAATTCGTATAATAGGAGGCGATTTTATTTAAAAAATAAATTTACGTTCTACTACAAAGTTTCTTTAACCCTGGGGGTGGATGCCACCCCTTCTCGGAGGTAAAAAACGTTTAATTGAAAATAAGTCCGTTGACTAATTCTAAGCTTTTTTTCTGAAAGTCAATATTTTTCTACTTATTCGCGAGTGAAAGTGTCAATTATTATACCATTAAAGGTATTCAGACGGTTAATCACAAAAGTATTTTAACGAAAAATCATTTTTAGGAAATATAAAAACAAAAATAATCTTGAATGTACGGTGTCTGTGGACCCAATACAAACATACAATAGATTGTTGTAAAAAGGAAAAAGTATCATCACGACCGATTGTCTTCCGGGGTAGTCAGAAACCACGCTTAGAAAGAAGCGGATTCACATTTAGCCAACTTTACTATAGGCCAATCATGACAAGTAGCAAGCTCGTCAATGTCTCTAGCGGAAAATATCACAAATAAATTCATTTAAATTAATACATATTATTGTGTCCCGACCAGGAATCAAATCCGGTACCTCCAAGTCTAAATCCACGGACTTAACCTCTAGACCACGGACGCAGTTGATTGTTGTTTTCGTCAAATGCCAAAATATAAAGTTTAACGATAATTTACTGAAAAAACACACACACACACACCAACATGCATATACACCAACCATACACATACACACAAACAATTATTTAAGCCGTGCCTTCAGCTAATATAAATAAATTTGTCTAAAATAATATAAAATGTTGCAAGTTCTAATTCCTACAGTGACATTTGAAATACCGGCCACCGACTATTTCAGATGTCACAGCTAAACTGCTTTTGTTACTATGTACCATTTATTATATGCCCTAACCTATGTAACAACTAAATTGTGATGTATATTTATTTTGCAATAAAGATGTTTATTATTTATTATTATTAACTAAGCGAGTTATGATAAAAACAATTTTTATCACATTTTTTTTCGAGGTACCCTCATTAAAATAGTCATTTGCTAAATATATTTGTATTGAAATAAATCAAAGCGAGTGATTAGTGTCAATAGAAGCAAATTATATTGATGATCTATTGACAAGTTGTAATAATGGGGTAATATCGTTGATCATTAAGTCTATTACAAGGTCGTCACGTCGTTCATATACTTAATTAATCATATGAAATCATACTTACTGGTAAATTTGCAAGTAGTATTAGTATGTAGATATGAAAATATTATTTATTTAGGTATCTAAGTATGTATTAATTTATATATGTCATTATATTGTCTAATTAAGCCTGTATTTGCACCTACCTTTCATTGTTTAATTGCTTTTGTTGTCCACAAGGTTTGACTGTCATCGAATGCCTAGCGGCATTACGTCCGCCTTTGTACTTTGTGCAATAAAGATTTAAATAAATAAATAATAATTATATCACATATATATATATATACTGCGTGTAATTTATTAAAGAGAAAATATTTTTATATTGTAATCTAAAATAAATATAAAGAACTACGTAGTTTTTATTTTTATTATTCAGTAATAAAATCTTAAGTTACGGTGCAGGAAACTATTCCTAAAAATATCGCCACTCATACAGAGCGTAGTCAAGTAGGTAGCGAAAGGTCGTCGATCGCGCGAACGTTGACTTATGTCATTGTTTCTCTCTCTATTTCGTCTCTCGGCTGTGAGCGAGATCAATTACTACACGTAATAATATTTGTTAATAGGATAATTATTTTAAACTATAAAAAATACCTTTTTTATTTCAAAAAGGGGTTTTACCAATGATACCTGAAGCCTAAAAAAGATATTTCTCTTTTGATAATTACAAGCTGTATATAAATAAGATCTATAATTATCTTGAAGGACTAACAACAGTAAGTTAACAAAAATAACGAAACCCAATCAGTACGAGTAGTAGTTTGTGGAGTATACTATAACTTGAAGTAAAATTTAACTAAAAAAATAATTAAATAAGGCAAACAGTAAAATTTGTGTTGTCGAAGTTACTCAAGATGCTCATTCTTCAGATGTTTTACCTTTTTGATTTCCTGGTATAATATCCATAATAAAATAAATAGAAATACATTATTTATCTATTGGTCTGTCTAGTTGTTTCGCAATTCGCATTCACAGCTTTGTGAATGACTCCAATTAACCGCCAGACTATCAGTTTTAAGTACACGAGTATACAAGTAAGCAAACTCAGAAGTATGGAATAATATCACAAAAAATACATTAATAAACTTTTTAATACCTATGACAGAAAAAGTGACGTTACTGAAAAGCGCTTAAAATTCGAAAAGTGATCATCTTGTCAATGTCAGATAGCTGCACGTATTTATTGGCTTTCATAATATGTGAATATTTTCACTGCAATATTTTCAGCAGTCTTCTCAATTTTATCTGAATATAAACGCTGGCCCGCGATAGCACGACTGCTTGCACTTAGTGAAATTGCAAAATTGCAGTGGATTTCGTCACAAGACATGTCATTGTAGATCATAAGGCTGCCTTTCCACAAGAGATGATAAAGAAAAATGAACGGTGTGCTAGGAAAATACCCACCAATACTCGTAGTATTAAGTTTAGTTGGTAATAAAACAAATAGCATCTCTGGTGAAAAGCAGCCGAAAGGGTATCGCTCACATACTCAAAAGTAGAGGCGGCATCGAGGCGCGGTCGCACAACGCGGTGCACCTCATCTAGGTTTTTTTCGGCATTACAGTGCGCTTATCCAATACGAGTATCTGCATGCCACTGACGTGAAACATGTGAAATGATTTTTTAGCTAAACTTCTTGCTATGTAACCATGTTTTCAAGCACATAAATTATTTTAATTTGATAATGTAGTTAAGGCAGACAACCCACTTAACTTACTTTCTACTACTTAATTAGAACAAGAACAATATAGGGTGATGTGTTTGTGATACCTACACGAGGTTGCCCTGTAGTGCGGAATATCGGTGTTCTTCCGTGTTATAATGTAACAGCAATAAATAATGTATGTCCTCTCTATGTGTTCGCCTATATTACATGGTTGTTTATTTCCAGTGTACTCTAAGATACTTGTAACTAAGTTACAAGTTACTAATATGACTAGTTCAAGTATAAGGCAATTTTGTAAAGTCAATAAATTATTATTAAATTATGACAGAGATGCAAGCGTCGCGGTGGCGTCGCGTCGTCGAGGCGACGGTGCCGCACGCTGCAAGGTCGCTGCTATATTGTCATGTTGTTTCGGATTTAGCCGCGTTTAGATGTATTGAAGTAAGCATAGCCGCTTGCGCCTCGACCATGCCGTGACGCTGCGCCGCGTCTCTGCCTCGTCTTCGCAGTGAGCAACTTGCCGTAGGGTGTTATTTTATGTTTTGCTATCGACCAGCTGTGACTTCAAACGGATAGCATAAATATCTATATGCTATTTTCCAACCAAATAGTTGAGTTATATTTTCTGAAAATTTCATTACAATCGGTGCAGCCGTTTTGGAGTCCATTGAAAACATACAAACATCGATTACAATATTTATGCCTAAAATAGTTTACAATCATCTGGAACTGTCTAACGATGCAGGGAACTATATTTTATATTCAATTCAGTCGCTGGCTGTGGATGAGGTTTGACTGGCACTACCCCGCCGCGCCGCGTAAGCGAAACATACGTACAAAAAGAACAGGAAGAAAATTGACCTAAGTTCAAGACAGCAATTCAGACTTATATCGGTGACTTTGAGAAATATAATAGCAGTATTTTATTAAAATTGCTTCAGATTTCTCGATTCTCCAGATTCATCCATTAATGTTGCCGGGCAATAATTGCTTTAAAATTACTCGTGTAAGAGCATGTATTATTATCCACGTCCGTCATATGATTTAAAACAAATACGCAGTATTTTCGCAATATTTTTTTAATGCTGACGTCGAGCTATTGTAGCTGTGTTATGCAGCCATTGGGACTGTATCAATTTAAATACCAATTGGCAGTTTGTTGGTTTAAAATATGAATTCGCCGTTCCATCTAAAACCAACATCGAGAGAATCGGTTGACATGTTTTGTCGTTTTGTGCGGTTTGATAGATTGCTTTTGGTCAAGCAGTATATCGATAATAGTCTATACACTGGTAGATATGTCGTATCTTTTACAGAAAATATATCATAATCTATAATTATACATATAAACTGCCTCTGTGGTCTAGCGGTTAAGTCCGTGGATTTAGACATGGTACCCCCCGGGTGCCGTAGGGTAGGGTTTGATTCCTGGTCTGGAGACAATATTTTTTTAATAATTTAAATAAATAAATTGAATTAATATTTAATTTATTTGTGATATTTGTCGAGTTTAGTACGCTAGAGACATCGATGAGCTTGCCACTTGTCCTATAGTAAAGTTGGCTAAATGTGAATCCGCTTCTTTATAAGCTTGGTTTCTGACCACCCCGAATGGGAAACGGTCATGATGAAACTTTACTTTTTATTAAAGTGAGAACTTTATTGCGCACGCTTGGTTGGGGACCTATTTCGTTGAACGTACGTCCGTACGTCAGAACATAGCTCGAGAGGAAACAGCGTGACGGGGAAGGGAAAGAGGGGCGGATAGGCGCGCGTGTATAGCCGCTGCCTCTCTCACTCCTTCTTTATCTTTCTTCTTTTCGAAACAGCGCGACGGGGAAGGGGAAGAGGGGCGGATAGCCGATGCCTCTCTCGCTCTCTCCCGGTCCTTCTTTCTCTTTCTTTATTTAGGCGTCTGCAACTATGCGTGGGCACGCACCCACGCGCATTTATTTAATCTCCATATTCCTACCAACTAAAAAATCAATAACCTGTAAGTTTAGTTCTCACTTTTGCGGTACGTCCCGCGACGCACCCGTTTTTTTTATAATCAAATATATACTACACGATATTTTTTTATGAAATTGCTGTAAATACTTTTTGTGAAAACAGTATATCTATCTTCTATATATAAAAATGGATGTGTGTACTTTTTCTATAGACTCCAAAACGACTGAAACAATTATAATATTTTTAAAAACACTTCAGGTAATCCCAGGCGTTGATCCTATGAAGTTTGCGATTGGAGATTTTTAGTTTAGTTTTTTGATATCTTCGTTTTTCTGGTCAATGGTCAAATAATAATAATATATGTGGTGAGTGTGTATGAATATATAGTTATCATAATATATAGATTTTAAATTACCGTAGAGGTGAAACTAATTCAAAGTATGATGATTTGTTGGGGATTTATGGATTCGTCATCGACGAATTTGACTTGTGTTTCTTACAAAAATTACTCAATAACAAAATTAATTGCCCTGATAACATAAAAAGAATTCCATTCATATCGCGTTCACGTTTACTTATTCGTCTACCACGAACTTAACGTAACTTCAAGTTATTCTAATATTTTTGTTCCACCGCGAGCCCTAAATAACTACACTAGAAACAGGTTTATAATTAGCTCTCTTACATTGTATAATGACCAGTTTTCCGAAATAGACATATTTAATACCTCACCAGCCTCCTTTAAGAGACTTATCCAAAATAAAATGTAAACTGTAACTGTTGAATTTACTATTCAAATCAAATCAAATCAAAATATTTATTTTCATAGGTTAACTTGTAACAACTTGGATATTGTCAACACTAAAATAATATAAATCAAAAACATACAAAATATATAAACAAACATAAGTTAGGTAATTATGGTAACGGGTAAACAATCCAGATTTATGTGTGCTTTAATAGCATTATTGTCATAAGCAGGGTAATTGTAACTTAATAACTAGTTAATATAAGATCGTGGCTGTAAATAGGCCGTGTCAACTAAATATAAATTCGTGGCTGTAAAAGGGCCGAGTCAGCAGAGTTGTTATACTATATTATACCTTGTATAACTTGCTTATATTTCTTTTAAATATTATGTCTTTTTTCTGTCTTATAATTAACTAATTACAATTTGTTTAAGTATTGTCCGTAAAGGTCTTCTTATATGTTTTTTTTTTTTTTATTGTATAACTTCTTTTGTAATGACTGTTTGTGCCATAATAAAATAAAATAAATAAATAGTATATGTATGTAGATAAGTATATAGAGATTTATTTGCGTGTATGAGTGTCTTTGTGGATGAGTAGTACCTCTTGGGCGGCTCTAGACCACAGTATTCGGCCATATGTTGGTGCATTATACGAGTAACACGTTTATCTCGTTGCATGTAAAGTAAATTTGTGCATAAATAAAATGTTAAGTCATACCTTCCAGGTTGCATGCACATGTAAGCAGACTCTCCGATGTGATCCACGGGAGCATCCGACACATAAAATATGTCACTTAATCTCGTCTCTGTTTCTATAGCGATGGATACATTTTTATTCGGACCTGTATCGCCAATGTACACCACCCTGAAATTAAATAATCATTTAGACTTAAATTATTTTAAAATAAAATAAGTTTAGGCAAAATTAATGAGAACGCAAACACTTTGACATTATCTAGTCTGAAATAATAACGAATAGCAGCAGCCCAATTCTACTAATTTTGCGTCGTCTCGTTCATCCCACATTAGTTATTGTCCCCATGCGGTATTCTACTTACCTTCAAAGTGGAACTAAAGTTGCATCTGTCTGTAATTATTTATGTTTTTTTATATTATATACTCGCACTACATGTGATGCCCCCTGATGGATACCTGATGGTAAGTGGCGCGCAAGGTCCATGAATGTTAACAACTGGAATTCGACACTCATGACTGACATCAGTCCTTCACACTATGCCGGCTTGTCTGGGCGTCATACCAATTCGAGCCTGATGCCGAAACATGTGGATACACTTTACTAGGTTTATCGGCACGAACGGTGGATACTTCCCCGCCCCAGCAGACTGGGCAACTTACCACCATCAGTTCGCATTGAAAAATAAGTCATGTAAATCCATATGGACTGCTATTAAGTCCGTGGACTTAGACGCGAAGGTACCGGCTTCGATTCCTGGTCGGGAAACATTTTTTTTATTTGTGATATTTCTCAAGAATGGTATACTAGAGTCATCGACGTGCTCGTCGTAATGATACTTGACATATTAGTTTTTAAAAGTATTTTCATTTCTTTAGTTTTTGTCCTGTCTTGTCTTTCCAAAGCTGTTAGAAGCTTTAGATAGCCTAATGGATCGCAAAGATTCTATTCTTCATTCGATGACAACCTATAAATGTATATCGCTTGCACGCCTAAGTACTGAACCGATTTATAAACGCTATATAAAAGAATCGTCGGTTGAAACCACCGTTTTAGCACTAATATCTTATTAAAATAAAAAGATACTACCAAAAAAAATTATAACACTACAAAATAACTTAAAGCCTAAATATATTTAAATAATAATAATATACTCGTAGATAGGAAATTACTAACGACGCGACGATAGAAATACATATTTTGATGTTTTAACTCGTACTTCAACAAGTTTTATTTTAAAACCATTACGAGAATACGGCTTTGAAATAATAACTAATGCACAATGTAGGATACGGTTTGGTCGAAAGTTTTATTCTATTTCCACTTATGCTAATTGAATCGGTAGGTGAATTGCAAAACATATTAGGACATCTTTTAACGCTAAAATAAAATAGAATGAAAATAAAACTATTAGTTGAATTGGGTTTCAGCAAAATAAAATAGTTGTTCGTTGTCAATCAAATGCGGGCGCAGTAAATCCCACAAGTAGACTGTCATCTTTTTAAAGTGAGAACTTTATTACGCGCGCTTGGTTGGGGACCTATTTCATTGAACGTACGCCCGTACGTCAGAATAGCGCTCAAGGGGAAACATAGGGAAGGGATAGGCGCGTGCGTATAGTCGCTGCCTCTTTCGCTCTCTCCCGCACCTTCTTTCTTCCACTCGAAACAGCGCGGCGGGGAAGGGGAAGAGGGGCGGATAGGCGCTCGCCTCGCGTATAGCCGATGCCTCTCTCGCTCTCTCCCGCTCCTTCTTTCATTTGAATATCCATATTTCTACCAACTACGAAATCAATAACCTGCAAGTTTAGTTCTCACTTTTGCGGTACGTCCCGCGACGCACCCGTTTTTTTATTACGATATGCTAGCGGTGAGCTGTGGTGGTTCGGTTGGTACATCGCTTTCTTTAAAAAAAAAAGGTAGCAAATCGAACCCCGGCATGTACTAATGAGAAATACTTTTCCATAAGTACGTTTATAAGTATAAGTACGTTTGCCATAGATGTTCAAACATTGTGGTATGAAAGACGAGATGATGTGCCGAAATTTTTCGAATGCAGCTTAGCTGGTCTCTTTGTTCGTTGTGTTTTTATTATACTAGCACGATATGTGATCTTGTGCCCACCTGATGGTAAGTGGCGCGCAAGGTCCATAAATGTTAGCAACTGGATTCAGACACTCATGACTATGCCGGCTTGACTGGGCATGGCGGCAATTCGAGCCTGATCCAGAAACGTGTGGATACACTTTACAGGGTTTATCGGGGCGAACGGCCCGTCCCGGCAGACTGGGTAAATTACCTTCACCAGTCCGCCTACCACCGGTTAAATTCTATTCCTTAAGAGATAAAATATAAAGAAAATACAAAGTAAAGTCTATCAACACAACATTGTTATCTCTACAGAAATTTGCAGATTGATCCTAAAAATACTATTTGTCTCATGGCAGTTACTCCCTCTACTTACTGTTTTATATTCTACTTCTTAAGCGATAGGATAACAAAAAACATACAAAGTAAAATCTATCAACACAACATTGTTATCTGCTCAGTAATTCGTAAATTGATCTCAAATAATATTGTCGCATAGCTGTTCCTTACTGTTTCATATTCTACTTCCTAAGAGATATAATAACAAAAAATATGAAGAAAATACAAAGTAAAGTCTATCAACACAACATTGTTATCTGTACAGCAATTTGTAGATTGATCCTAAAAACGATATTTGTCGTTGGCTGTCACTTACTCTACTTACTGTTTTATATTATACTTCTCAAGAGATAGGATAACAGAAAATATGACGAAAATACAAAGTAAAGTCTATCAACACAACATTGTTATCTGTACAGCAATTTGCAGATTGATCCTAAAAACGATATTTGTCGCATGGTAGTTACTCCCTCTACTTACTGTGTTTTATCTACTTCTCTGAGATATTGCCAATATTTCGTCCACCGTCAACCCTACTTTCTAAAGAATATTCTATAGGTGGTACTAAGACTGATAACACTATATAAAGTAAAGTATCATCACGAACGTAATGCTTTGCAGGGTGATAATAAACCACATTGTTTTAAGAAGCGTGTTCATCTTCATCCAACTTTACTATAGGCCCACCAGGACACGTGGCAAACTCGTCGATGTTCCTAGCGTACCAAACCCGAAAAGCGTCACAAATAAATAAAATATTTTTTGTAACCTTGATAGTCAGATAAGAGTAACATCGGTTTTATGAGTTTTAAAATATCGAGCATGATGCCGTATTTATCGCAAATTATTGCGAGTGTATTGCAAAATTTTCAGTTGTCTAGAAAGCCCGTGCTGAAGTGACAGGAACCGAACCTGGAACTTTGTATTTAAATTTTAAACGCTAGATCATAGAGACAGTCTATAAAATAAAAGTTTATCGTGAAGGATAATGCAAATAGAAATACTTGGCTGCAACGGCACTCGACGCGGTGGATCGCATCGTAACATTTCATAGTTGCATACAATTTCCAATTTAAAACAGAATAAAGACAAAAAAGAGTTTAAAAGCAAATCGCTGTCGAATCTTGCTACCGATAAAGTTTCTTTATTAAAAGTTAATACCTTCATCTGGTTTGCAATATTCAATCTTGTACAGAGACATAAAATTTTCGGACAAGCACATCATGAAGGCCGCATTCTATCCGAGCTTCTACTCTTAATAGCTAACTCATAGTGGTGTCAGCCTCACATTACACGTACAGATCCGTTTATTTTTATTTTTGCGCATTAAAAATAATACATAAACGCTAAAAGTGCGAAATATAGTGCCAACATGACAGTTATATAAATGCCCAGTTTTTAGTCAGATTTATTTATTATTAAGGAAGACTAACAAGTTATAGCATATTGACTTATAACGAGTATAAGTCGATATAAAAATAGTAAAAGGTAATTAAATAAATAAAAAATTGTATGTCCAAAGTAAAAGCAGTTTAGATAGTGAATAACACTTGTCTCTGTAAAATGTTTGTCTTGTATTGTGTAAAAATTTCAAGATCAACAGGATCTCTGGAAATTGCATTATATAGTCGACACATGAATAGACTAAACAAGCGGCATCATAAAATCTTGCTTAAAGTAAAAATGAGACACTCGAGCATCATCACAGCCCCTAGAACGCAGAGTGCTAGACCTCTACTGTTGGAGATGGGCCTTTCAAAACATACATATATCTGAATACGGCCTACACTAGCCACGCTTACCAGGCGGGTTGGCAAAAGTCTGATGCCAATTTAGATGTTAATTTATTAACTATTCCACAAGTTGGCATTATTGGAACCGGGACCGACGGCTTAATATACTCTCCGAGGCACGGGATTGTGATTGTGATTACGGTAGCTTTTCCGCATTTAGTCTTTATCGGACCATTGTGCGTGACCTTTACTCCTTCGGTGGAGCCATCCGATCTCCTTCGGGAAGACCAGGAGACCCGTTACGTTCCTGCAGACCGACGGAAGAGTCCTCGAGTCTGGAAGAACCTCAGTCTTGGCGCAGCCACACTGTCGCAGTCCAAGAGCACATGCGCGTCTCCTCCTCCGCCATGCATCCTTTACACATTGGGCTATCTGTAATGTTCAGAATATAGAGATGTTTGTTAAAGGCACAGTGTCCCGTCAAGACCCCCACCATTATTCGAAGCCTGGCTCTATCAAAGCCCAGGAGGCGTCGTGTGAGGCGCCTGTCTGGGTTGGGAAGGGCCTCCCTGGACTGTTTGCAGTCTGTGGTCGATGTCCACATCTGCTCGTGCAGTTTATCGATTCTTTGGCGAAGCCAGCCTCGCATGAATTGGAAGGGTAGGGGGATTGTTGGTCCTGGGCCTATAGGTATTGTGGATGACCCCCTTCTGGCCAGTTCATCAGCACCGTCCAGCAGCAGCGTACGAGGCACGGGAACGGTGGTGTTGTAAATCTATGACAAATTTACGTAAAACAAATAGACCTTATTGGTACATGTCCGGCCTCTGCATCAGCAGAGCAGAAAAAGTTTGGGTGGTAAGTAGGGCGATTTTAAGATTAACCTAATCTTACAGAACTTACCGTGATATGACCTAGCCCGATCAAGAACAAAACAAACGGTCGGTATTTTTATATTATGTCTTTGATTTTGTAGTAGTAGTGAACGTTGCAGAGACGAACCGTTTTAAAGAACTGTTTTTTTGTTCTGCAACGACTGAACTGTTTTGAACTAAAACAGTAAAACATTTTCAGTACTTAATTATTTCTCGGTTCGTTTGCAAAGTATATGTTCTATAATAAAAAGTGGAACTTTTATTGTAAATAAATTAGTCCTTTATATTATTTACTAGCTGACCTGGCGAACTTCGTACCGCATGACAGTCAATGAATGTCGTGTTACTTATTAGCTGAAATTAATTTTTGATTTTATAGAAGGAAAATGATGTCGGCCACGAACATTTATCAGCAACAACCGCAAATAGAAACATTCATTATTCTTTGGATGAACTGTGTGAATACGACCAAGAGCATCAGTAAAATGCAGCACTTTTCTCGTCAATGAAAATATCAGTTAATTGATTCGCAATGTTCCGCGGCCTAATTGCATTACGGCTCCATTGGAAAATATTAGATCTCCTTGGTCGCGGCATTATAAATAATAATAATACTCACACAATACAATTTTGATTTGTTCATTAAATTATTTGATTATTTGTCATTTGTTCTATATTTAAGAAGCTTGATATAAATTTAAAAGCACGCATAAATATTTGACAACAAACATTGTTTGACAGGTACGAACATTTGGTATGGGAAAATGATTTATCTATTATTTTATTATTTCGCCAATTTTCAATTTTTTTTAATATTTATTCTGCTGTTCGGGACGAAGACAAATCCAACAAATCAAAAGCCGTGAAAATAGGTCCGAACGAAAATGTCCATCGTACATTCTAATCTGCAACCGTGTAGTTTGATAACCTACGTAATTTTATTACGTTTGCCGTCGCACCGTCCTAAAACCAGTTGCAACGAGAACCGTTTCCGCAACTAGTTTTCGTTCACCGGAAAACGGTAGCGTTTCGTTTCCTAAAGATTCGACAACGACCCACCACAATGTAGTTTTGTTTGCTAAACGAGAATGAATCTCGTATATGAGATTTTAACGAGAACAAACAAGCTGGGAAGTGGAATTAATATCACAACGATACTGGTTATCGAGATTGTCGGCGAAATCTATTCTATCTATATGGTCAGCTTAATTTAATTTAAAATTACATTTGACTTTTATGCAAGGACCAGCTGTACAATAATACATATATTTATAACATATCAGTCACACTCCAAGTAAATTATTGTCCCATTAGCAGTAATGTAATGACAAAGAGATCAAATAAAAGACAGCGATTATCGGTTGCCATTTTCAAACAATATCATTCTCATATCACTTGGCTTCTTGCCCCATCTTGTTATATTTAATATATTGTATAGTGTAAATATATTGTATATTATATATTGCACGATGGTGGCGCGGTGGTGGCTCGGTTGTAAGAACGCGTTCCTTAAATCCTACGAAGGTCGGTTCAAACCCACCCGGCATGTACCAATGAGAAATACAAAGTGTATTTCTCATTCTTAAGTACATTTGTCTTAGATTTACAACACCATCGTTCCCGTGGCTCGGAGAGCACGTAAAGCCGTCGGTCTCGGTGCCACTAATACCAACTTGTGGAATCGTTAATAAATTGTCATTAAAAATTGACATCATATCCTCGCCAAGCCGTCTGCCCAGCGTGGCGAGTGTAGGCCAAATTCTCCAGATATATGTTCTGGAAGGCCCATCTTCAACAGTGGAGATCTAGGATGCTGTATTCTAGGGACTGTAATGATGAATGAATGATAATGTAAATATGACATAAACAAAAGTGATTATAAACCACGTGTAAAAGAGCAAATATTTTTAGGCTTCAGGTGTCATTGCTAGAACCACTCTTAAAATAAAAAAAGTTTTTTTTTTTAAATCAGATTAAAATCATTATTCTAAAAACAAAACACTACTGTATTGTGAAAGAGGCCGCGTCTGAAATTAAGATATCTATCGTAATAAATAACTAAAGGCTGGGGAGTTATTCGCGCTATCGTCGACCTTATTTGTTTAGGCTCGGTATGAGTCACGATATTTTTAGGAAAACTTCTCTGCACCGTAACTTAAGATTTTATTACTTAATAATTAAAATTAAAAATACGTAACTCTTTATTTTTATTTTAGATTGTAATATAAATGTATTTGCTCTTTAATATATGACACGTAGTATATTTAAGGTAAAGTATATTTTCGTATAATGTTTTTGTGGTAACTTATCATAACTAATTTTTCTAGGCTTGTACACAAATATATATAAGTGTCGTTTATTACGTACGCTGGTGTTACGAAAAATAAATGTTTTAGTTGCTAATAAACTAGCATTAAATGCCCAGTTACAAGTGAGTCTGTACAGTGGATAGGATTCGAGTTTGGATCATAGAAGCGTATGTACCCAAAGTTTCGGCGAACGTCGTTCATTCAACAACTTCATGAATAAGTCTTAAGTAATCATAACTTCGCAGAGGACGTGCCTAGATTGGATGATCAGGTAGAGATAATACATACGACTACTTTTTCGTATAAGTATTATATTTTAAAGAATTAATAAGATTTAGGATAAGCGCGGTGCTGGCTCGGTTGTAAGAACGCGTTCCTTAAATCCTACAAAGGTCGGTTCAAACCCACCCGGCATGTACCAATGAGAAATACACTTTTCTTACGTACATTTGTCATAGATTTACAACACCACCGTTCCTGTGTCTCGGAAAGCACGTTAATTCGTCGGTCTCGGTTCCTCTAATACCAACTAAAATTATACCCGTTACCAGAATATTTCTCACTGTGAACAATAGTGCACTCATTGTGCGATACAAAATTCGTAAAATATCACCTTGGCCAGGTATAAAATAAAACAACTGCATTTTATGAGTTTAAATGCATTAAAACTGTTGGGCAAACTCCGAAGCAAAATGCCCACACTTTGCGAGCTAAACCGAAAGTAGCAGCTTCTTGATTTTGGCTTTAAAGGCGGCGCGGGAGTTACTGAATATAGCTACGTCCGATAAACGCCTGTTGTACGTGTCGCACATCCGACGTACAGGTGCGCGCATGCTACATATTGCACGTACGCGGCAGTCATGGAAGAGATCGCAGGAGCGAGTCTGTCTCGAGGGGGCATTATAATAAATACCTTCTGTCAGGTTTGGACAACTAAGTATTCAAGCACAAAAAATTGCAAAATTCAAGCACTTAGTACGATAGAATAAAAATGTGATGATGATACTGCAAATAAAGGAAATTTAAAAAGTAAAAAAATAACTATATTGGTCTTATTTAAATACCTACGAGTACTTTGATACATTCTACTCGTGATTTATAAGTGTTTGTGGCACGCTTCACAAGCCTTCGCCACCCTCTCGGACTGCAATCCTGGTACCCTCATGTTGATTCATATCTCATAAGAGAAATACCTACCACACATCCCCTTACAATAGACTTTCCCCTGGACTTCGATGCGTTCGATAGATGTTTATCCAAACCGGGAAACGTGACCGTAGAAATGTACAAGTATGTTTTGTAGTCTCGACAGAAACGCTTTCTCTAATCTCCGAAATAACAAGAGCAAAATTAAATATTATTAAACCGTAATTATATAGCGAAATATAACTTGTACTATGAATAAGCCAACTTTTACACGTCGAAAATATATACAAGGTATAATTAGTCCGAAAAACATTCGACGAATACGATGAATACAGCTGAGAAGCTTTTGTTTACGAACGGAGCTACTACACCAAGTTCATTATATGTTCTACCTTCAAAACAAACATTTATACTGCTGATGAAAGTTTAATTTAATTGGTAGAAGTAACTAAAAAATATGCTATGGCCAGTCTGATTCTATCATCGCATCCGTTAAATTTATTGTTAGAAATCAGTGCAATTACAATTATATAACATACGAATATCAACTTTAATAGCGATTGACCGTGATATTATTTATTTATTTTAAAACTTTAAGACAAAAAATATAAAGGCAGACTCATCTTTCACTCCATTTATTTTTAAACGTTATATAAAGAAATCGCTAACAAAATCTGTTACAATCAAATGCTTTTAGAGTTATAAACGTATAATAATTCGCTAAAACTGACAGTAAACAAGTAGTAATATCTATAGTATATATATATATATATATACTCCTTGGCCAAGCGCATCGCTGAAGTTTCTATAGGCTCATCATCTCGACCCCAAACGGCGCAAATTATTAATTAATTAAATATAGTTATATATATATATATATATAATTATATTTAATTAATGTGATTAATTAATGCGCCGTTTGGGGTCGAGATGATGGGCGTATAGAAACTTCAGCGATGCGCTTGGCCAAGGAGTTGTCAAAGCGGCTGACGGAAAGGTCTGGAGACAGGAAGGCTGGAAATTATTTCTGCCAACGTATTAGCCTTGCTATACCCCTCTGTATTTCTGCCAGTCTTCTTGGGACTATCTCGGATGGGACGTCTCTAGAGGACATTTTTTATTTATAGTTTAGTTTATTTTTATATTTATTATTTATGTATAATTGTATATTACTAATGTTTATTCATTATGTTATATATATTTATTATGTATTAATGTAAATTAATTTACTACGAATAAATTTAATTAATTAAAAAAAAAAAAAAAAGTATTTGAAGAGTCATCAAAGCTTCATTAATCATTAATGTGATTACATATATCTAAACAAATATTACTACTTGTTTACCGTCAGTTTTTGCGAAATATTATACGTATATTAATCCTAAAAGCATTTGATTGTGACATATTTTGTTAGTGTATTCTTTATTTACGATATATATATATATTTTTGTGCAAAAATAGCTAACTTAGTTGGTTTTTATTTTAACACGGCGATATATATATATCTATATATATATATCTATATATATATATCTATATATATATATATATATATATATATATATATATATATCGCCGTGTTAAAATAAAAACCAACTAAGTTAGCTATTTTTGCACAAAAATATTATGCACATTTAATTACTTTTGAATTTGACTTTTCGGTTAAAAAATTGTCTTTAAGACCCACTTCATAACTAGCATCACAGTGCTTAGTCGATTCTACCACTGGAAAAAGCAGAAGTTTTTTAAACGATTGTTGTTAGAAGTGAATTTACTAAAAAATAGTTAGTTGGTTTTCGCTCTAACCCGGCGATATATATATCGTACGTTAGATCGTCAACGTTGCTCTACTATACTCGTACCTACTCGTAGTTCTCGGACGCCTCCTCGTAGCAATGTTCGTACGACATTTAATCTCGTTTCGATCAGTAAACGGAACGTACGTTCCAAGATTGAGAACAACTGTAATCGGTCACTGACGACTGAAATCAAATCCTACAGCTATATCGGTTTCGTCTTTGAACTGCCAAATAGTGGTTTGTTTGTATATTTATTATGGGTATATAGTATTACTTATGATTGAGTAAAGTATACATAAATTAAAAATTTACATGTTATTTTTTTTTTACCTGTAACATGATTAAAAATAAATAGTTATTCTTAGTCTTTATTTATTTATTAGGGTCGCCAACAGTGACAGCAACAAATCATACATTGATTTTTACTTACAACTAAGACAGAAAACATATGCTGCACCAATTACAGGCAACCACCACATGTATCCATTAATTGGGCTATTGAGTAGCCAAAATATAAATTAAAAGCCACCTAAATAATAAAATTAAAAATAAACGAAACTATAAATAAAAAATGTCCTCTAGAGACGTTCTATCCGAGATAGTCCCAAGAAGACTGGCAACATTTCCCCTCTGTATAGCGAGGCTAATACGTTGGCAGAAATAATTGCCAGCCTTCCTGTCTCTAGACCTTTCTGTCAGCCGCTTTGACAACTCCTTGGTGAATCGCCTCGCTGACGGTCCCCATGGGCCCATCGTCTTGACCCCAAACGGCGCAAATTCGTAACCGATACCGAGGTCTCCTGGATGTGAGATGGAGCTAATGTATCTACACACGTCGCATCCCACACCAGAGACCTGCCAAGTTTCCACGGCCCAACAGTCATTCCGTCGGGTCTCTTGCCATCGCTCCACACAATCCCAGATGGTTCTAATATTGCGGGTACCCCAGCAGTGACAAGAGCCCTTCGGATGATGTCGTTGAGAGCCGCGTGACGAGGAATGCGGCCAGCACTTCTAGCACAAGAAAGCCCGTGGTGTCCGAGATAATCGACTGGTTCTCCGCATCGACACTGGTGACGAAGGCACACCGCAAATAAAAACACAATACAATTACAACAATAACTAAGTAAAAATTACAACACAATACAACATGATGCAACCACAATCAAGAAACACAATTCCAAGGTCAAATTTGGTTAAACAGCAGTTCAGTTTACAGTCCCAGCCAGGATCCATTGCAGTGACAAATTTTCAGTTGCAAGGAGAATGATCAACTCGCTGACGATATATATACATATATTTATTTATTCAATTTAAAAAGGTTAACTTGTAACAACTAGGGACAGCACTAAAATAAAGACTTATACAATAAAATAAACAGATACAAAACAGTTTGGTAATTATGGTTGAGCCGTAACAGGTAATAATATTAGATGTATGAGTATGTGTGTTATAAACTGCCTTCGTGGTCCAGTGGTTAAGTCCGTGGATTTAGACTTGGAGGTAGCGGGTTCGATTCATTGCACTCTCAGTTGACACGGATAATTGTTGTTGAGGTGCTTTAACATATTACGTAGCTATTTGAAAACTACATTATCGTCGCTGAGCCTGACAAGTTCCATTCTATGTATATGTACTTATAGTAAGGTTAAAAACGTGTTATTAAATAAACTAACAGAGTTTTATTAACGGTAAAAATACAAATGGATTGTTTTAAGCTTATTTCTAGTTCGAATATTACATAAAGGGTATTTTTTTAAATACAAATAAAATAGAGATTATGTTTTTCGAACAAAAATTAAAAATATGCACTAGTGAAATTTGGCAGGTGCACCGACGATATTTTATATCTAATTGTTTATTATTCATCCGTAGGAACCTTACTATGGGAACACTTAGATTTATCAAATTTTACATACAGAAGCTGGATAAGAGCAAGCAAGGTACAACTTATATATATTCTATAGTGATTATATAAACTAAAGTTGGATGCAGCTGTAAAGAAGCGTTGTCGAACTAATATACATACTAAAACTAAATTTAAATAATGTTATTATTTTTTACTTTTATTTATTTATTTACTAATTCTTACAGCTACTTTATACATATATAGGAGATAATAGTTATACGGTAAAGCCAATAATAAGAGTTCGCTGACAGATATATTAGAAGCTAGCAAAGAAAACAATGAAAATAAATTTAAAAATAACAACGAATACATAAGTACAGGAATTACGAAAGAATAAGCATTACGTCAATACAACAGAAATAAATATATGCACACACATACACATAGGCATACATAAACTTGAAAACATAAAACTATTCTATTGCCTCAAAGTACTCACTCGCCATCACCCGTCTAATAATGTAAAAAATGAATTATAATTATTGTTTAATATTTTTAATGTCAGTTATTACAATATTAAATAAATACATATATAGCTGCTTATATTACTAATAGAACAGAAAATCCTTTATATTTGCTTCTTCTTCTTACGGTGCCATCTCCTATCGGAGGTCGGCTATCATTAAGGCGATTTTGATTTTGTTGGCCACTATCCGGAACAAGGATCTGGTGCTCATCCCGAACCACTCCCTGAGGTTCTTGAGCCAGGAAGTGCGTCTTCTCCCCGGTCTTCTGGAGCCTTGTATCTTGCCTTGCATGACGAGCTGCAGCAAGCTATACTTTTTATTGCGCATGATGTGTCCCAAATACTCCAACTTCATATTTGTATTATCAATATTTGCTACTATCTGTATTAAAAGTTCTTGACATGAATCGCATGAATTTTTTTTTATCATATTAATTGGTGGTACCAATAAATCATCATCAACATTGATATCAGACCCTCGCTAACACGTCTGACCAGCGTGGCGAGTGTACTCTCTAAAAGGTCGAGCAGTATATGTATAGCCCTTAGAAGTCAGCACTATACCTAGACTGCTAACACACAGGGCCAACAGTGAAATAGAGATTGTTTATAAGGTTTTAGTCCGTAGGCGCCTTAAGGTTTCCTTATGAGGGCCTATAGTAAGTCGGGTATGCGAACCACAACCCGGGTTAGGCCCATTAGACCGGTCGTATCATAAATGATTTTGCGAATTTCCGACTTTAAAAAAAGAAAAGGGCCTTTTTTATCACCATCCCTTCGCGTACGTATAAATTTGGGGACTCATACATCTGTTGTACGATAAAGATGTGGAATGCTCTTCCAGCCTCTGTGTTTTCACTTTACTATACTTGGAGTCCTTCAAGCGAAGTGTGAAAAAGCATCTAGTCAAGCCGGCATAGTGTTAGGGACTGAGGGCAGTTATGAGTCTGACTTCAGTTGCTAACATTCATGGACCTTGCGTGCCACTTACCATCAGGTGGGCCCAAGGTTACATGTAGTGCTAGTATTAAAAAAAAAAAGTTGTGTTAGCAAAATCAATTTCAATCATTATTTAGATATATATATATATATATATTATTCTTCTGAGACACGAGAACAGTGGTGTTGCAAGCAAACCGCATCTTTCACGACGGTGAAAAAAATAAACATTTAAATAGGGTATAAACTTGAAAGCAACCGCATTTTCATCTGGTTAGTTTGTTGCCTAGTTTGAATTTTTACGTTTTCCCCCGTCATCTCTCCGCCCCCGTTCATTTGGGAGTCTATTCGGCCGGTACGGGGGGGTTTCAGTACCACTTCAAAACCAAATTACCATTTGCCATCCGGTGTCCTCTCCAGTCAAAATCTACACTATAATATTTATTTATTTTTTATTTATTTAATACTTTATTGCACTATGTATAAGAGGCAGGCTTAATGCCGCTAGGCATTCTCTAGCAGCGAACTTTTGGGACAATACAGAGAATTTAAGTTGTAAGGTAGATGTGGCCGACGATTTGGCATCCTTTGCCACACGTTTTTGTTCTTTTTAATTTTGATAATATTTTTACTTTTATATGACATATTTGTTTATTTACATTTTGACGTTGTCTAATAAAAACATGGGAAAAATATAGTCGATATTATGCCTTTTAATAAGTAAATCCCTGAAAATAGACCCCAGCTGTGAATGACGGTCACAGTAGACAATTAAACATAAATTAAATTGTTCTTGTATACAACAATACATACAACTACAAATACACATACATACGAATATATATAAATAAAAGTTAATATACTACACACTATATACATATATATGTAAATATATACACTGCATACAATATTTACTTACATACGCTATGAGGAGGTCTATAAGAAATGATAGTATACCATCTTTTTAAGTAGTGTTTTGTTACCGGTGCATGAAGTTGTCTGCCAATATAAACTGACCAATTTAAGAAGTCTTGTTTTTATTTATTATTTATTTTAATAATTAGGTGTCCCCGATCATACAAAGGTGTTTATTAATTTGTTGGGAGTTTGACGAATTTCCACTGGACATGCCACCGTTCCACAAATTTGCAGCCACCACTGCAAAGGATTTACATTTAGGCAGATTTACTATCATGACAAGTGGCAAGCTCGTTATCAGCTGTAGCCTTTATCCTATTGTCCTTAAAAAATATATATTTTAAAGAAATCTATAAATACCTACTAGATAAATACTAGGCAAACATCTCGTCGCGAGATAATAATCCCCGGGCCTCGCGATTCTGACAGCTATTTGCGTTAAAAACTAGATTTCAGAGCCCGTCACAACCAGATTCAATTGCAAGATCAGGGAAGCCCAAGCTAGCCTGGCAGTTATATAACTTAGTAACTTAATAACTTTATATAACTTTTAGCTGTAAAATTTTATAAGGAATGAATAAAAGTGTCTAGGTATTAAGCCAGCATTCAACATTTCACTACGTCAAGAATGTCAAAGTATGCAGAGTTACATTTTTGTATTTTATTTTAAAATCGAATATTCGCAGCATTGCCTCGGGGGAGCGAGCTCTTATGTGTCGCTGATTGCCGTCACCTGTCACCGCCCTGCAGCGCTCGAATAGCGCGGCTGACTAATCTTAAAACCCAATATGACTAAGGCTAAAATAATGTGCAAAAAATACCAACTACATAAAATGCTCATTATATTATTACTTAAATAAGCCATTTTGAATATATACCACTTGATTGATAATTTCCTTGTATTTTTATTGTGTTTTTTCAGCCAATGACGTGACTGATACGCAAATGATAAACGTACATGATCATTATTAGCAAGAAGTTGTTAAGATTGCTATTAAGATACTTGATACAATCCGTTCTAACTAATTTCGTGCAGTTACAGCTGGTTAATTCTGAGCTGCTATGATCTCTATGAGAAATACACTTTTCTTACGTACATTTGTAATAGATTTACCGTTCCCGTGCCTCGGAGAGCACGTTAAGCCATCGAAACCGGTTCCACCAACTTGTGGAATTGTAAATAAATTGTCATTAAAAATTTACATCTTATCCTCGCCAATTCGTCTGGCCAGCGTGGCGAGTGTAGGCCAAATTCTCCAGATATACGTTCTGGAAGGCCCATCTTCAGCAGTGGAGGTCTAGCAGCGTCCTAGAAACTGTAATGATAAATAAATGATGATAAGTAGCGCTAAAGATTTGCATAATATCACTTCCCTAATCATGTGATACTGACAGTTTCAACCTAACTATACTACAGTGACGAGGTATAAACCACTATACGTCTGAGAAACAAATAAGTCAGCGTAATACCTTCGATATAATATTTATTATTTAAGAAACTGAGGGTTGTAAGATTGGCTTCAAGCATATTACTATGTATTCTATATATAAGGTAGTAACTAAACGACAGAAATTAACAAGTTTATTTCAACTTTCTACACAATTTCTTATTTTAGATAATGGATATTAAAATTGGACGGCATACGGCTCTAATAGCCTCCTCTACGAGACGGTGGTGCCGTCGTCAACGTTGCATTCACTCTGCTTAAAATACAGACTTAAAATTAGAGACCAGGGATGTTACAACTTGAAGACATAATTTACAATGGGGAATATGCATGTAACGTAAAATATCTAGTGTTGGTATATATTATACATTTTTTTTGCAGCGGTGGTGGTTGTAATAACGCTTTGCTTAAAAATGCTAATAAAAGGTTGGTTTAAGCCCTGGCATGTACCAATGAGAAATACACCTTTCTTACGTACATTTGTCATAGATTTACAGCATCGCCAGATATACTCGTAAGTTCTGGAAGGCTCATCTCCAATAGTGGAGGTCTAGAACGCTGTGTTCCAGCGACTGCAACGATGCATTTTTTTATTACAAAATGTATCTACAATGTTTTTTTTTTTCAATTCATTATATCCGTTGGGACCGACTGGAACACTTGGTTAAGTCAATTATATAATACTCTGTAACTAATATTAGTTACCTACAGTAAACGAGATACATAATCATGGTCAGACAGCTTAATACGAAAAATCTTGTTTTTATTTATTTATTTTTTAATACTGAACACGATATGTAACATCGCGCCCACCTGATGGTAAGCGGTACGCGAGTTTTAAGAATGGAGCAACTGACGCCAGCCACAACGACCGACTTTAGTCTCTAGTACGATGCTTTGTCACACTTCGGTTGAAGGACTCCAGGTGAAACACCATAACGTCATACATTTGGAGTCTCCAAATGTTTGTGCCACGGTATGTCGATGCAAATATTGGCCTTTTTTTATATACTAGCACAACATGTGACGTTGCTCCCACCTGGTGGTAAGAGGCGCGCAAGGTCCACGAATTTAAGCAACTGGAATCAGACACTCATGACTGACATCATTCCCTAACGCTAAACCGGCTTGACTGGACATGACGGCAATTCGAACCCGATCCCGAAACGTGTGAACTGGGTTTATCGACACGAATGGTGTATATATATATGTAAAGTATTTGACATTTGCAATGATGTCAAATGCCAATTTTTACTTTCAAGGAGAACTAATATTTTAAGCTTGCCATGGTGATATTTATTTAAAAATAACACCGCTTGAAACAAGACTTACAGAATAAAACCTGTGCGTGTGGTTAGGTTGCTGAAAAGAGAAGAAGATATAAGGTTATAGAGATCACAGTAAAACACACTCGGAGAGGCAACGTCTGCTCCAGTGGCGAGTATTATTATCAGACATAAAGTATATTGACCGCGGTGACGGTCTAAGAAAATTGTCCCCATTATTTTGAATAGCACTGTAGACCCTTTTTGATTATAGCTCAAAAAAAAAATCTCAAAAAAAAATCGTTCCTAAAGTTGTAAATATATAAACCAGCCGGGTCGTTAGATCGAAGTCAATAACATTTTAACAGTAATTAAGATAAAGCATTTTGTGGTGTACTGCCTGAGTCATTACTACTACAAGAACACCATAGTGTATTACTAGGTACGAAAACATTTTAGCGTGGCGTTGAGTGTCGCCGTGTCTGGCGTAGAGCGGTCGTACTAAGCTGCGCTCAATTGGCAAGGGGCATCAAAAAGCCAAATACAAAAAACAATTGTATTTTAGTGATGATTGAAATTAACAGATATCAATTAAATTATATAGAGGTAGAAACTTTAGAATGAAAGAAAGAACATATTTATTTGCACACAACAGCTAATACAATGCATGAACAAAAAAAAAATACAAGATACTTGTATAAAATAAATGAGTGATGCTGCGATAAACGGGCTCTCAGGTTAGAATAGGTCACTGATCGCCAATTAAAATTTCAGTGACAAAGACTCGCTATACACAATGCCATGCTGGTACCAACAGTTATGTATGGAAGCGAGACGTGGATATATCAGAATAGGCAAGAGAGTAGAGTTAATGCAGTAGAAATGAGGTCGTTGCGTCGGATATACGACGAAATACGCAAAAGGGGAAGGTATGAAAGAAAGCATAGGGACAATATTAAGGAAAGGCATGCCCCGATGTTTCGTGCATGTTGAAAGGATGAGCAAAGTCAGATTGACGAACCAGATTAATAATCCAAAAGTTATGGGTTTTACCCTGGAAGACTGGGCTCCTGCACTCAACGTTTCCTTTCACCTGTCAAACGAAACTGAAATCAGTGTAATTCTGACGATTAAGGCCGCGTTCGTTTTATAACATTTCCAACATATCGTAGCAACTTCATAAACCAGCGCGAAATGTCGTTTTTGTTAAGAAATACATTACTTACACATTTCTTAAATAAAACGAGCGGTGTGGCTACTTTTTGACAAGTATTTTCGTTCATGTTTTATTATACCATGGCATCCAACACACATGATATTATTATGGTCTTTGAATTTATTACATAATATCATTTGAAATACCTTTTTAACAAATATAATAGAAAACTATAAAGTATATAAAAATGGTAAACAAACCATTTTATATGTTAATGACATCTGTCAAAAAGTAACATCAATAACCCTCCTTTCAACACGGCACTGACATACGAAATTAGCATCAAATGTTAGAATTTTCATTAAACGAACGATTTCTTAAAACGAACGCGGCCTAAATATAAAAATCCAAAAACGAATGTACCAGCTTACGGCTAACTTTCAAAAAATCGAGTTCGCGCCATTTTGCGTGGACATGTCAAGTGCAAATTTTTGTTTTGTAAATTAATTTACTGTGGATATTATTAGTCAAAAGTGGTGTTGTTTTGTTTAATAATGTGCTACAATGTGAATAATTATGGAAAACGATAAATTGAAATTTAAATATGGGGCACAAGTTGTAGTTTATTTTTTGCGGTTTTCCCGCGCTGTGGACTCACATATTTTACCCGACGTGTTTGGGCTATAATGCCGCGAGTGACTCCAAGTAAAGCATCAAATTCTGCAGCATCTGGAATTTGATGATCCCCAATTTGGTTATGAACTCTGTTATGAACATATATTATGCAAATAAATTACGTGTTTAGGGCTGATTTATTCTGTACTATGTCCTTTAAAGCCAATTTAAAAAAATACTAACTTTCAAAATAAAACTGGTACAGTGGTATTTTTAACTTTAATCGTAAGACTTAATTTTCGTTTGACAGCTGGAAATTTTGAGTGGAGGAGTCGTTGAGGAAATGTCTAAGAATACGGTTGTTAGACTCACTTATTACAATTAAATAAAATAAAAAAAAGGCTAATTAATAAAAAGCGATCTAAACAAAAGGGTATGTAGGAAGAGGTTGATAAATGTCGAAGAAGCGAAAGAGATTTGTCGTGATCGTGACAAGTGGCGATTAATTCTCTCTGCCTACCCCGCAAGGGATTGCGCATAAAGATATGTATTATTATTATTATTAAATTCTTTACTGCACAAAATAAGTGTACAAAGGCTTTCTCTCTAACCTTTGAGAGAGTGTGAGATTAAGGGTAGTGCCGATATCAAATTTAACAATATAGAATATACTACACACACTACATACTAATAGATACTTACACTATTACATAAATTACACATGTACTCGTACTTATAAATAAACGTATATATACATAGGTATTATGCCAAATATATATTTTTAGCCTGATGACGACTCCTGTTTGTTTAGAAATAAAGCATAAATAAAATGGAAAATGAGCACATCACGTCACAACAAAATAATATTATGTGTGCATACAAGTATTTTCCATACACAATTTCCTTGCATATCTTTGGTGCGTTTACTCATATCCCAGCTGACAAGTGAATGCAGATTTTCATTTATTTACAACAGAAATGTTCAATATTTAAGTTACTTACCTTGGAGTCTCTTCCTTTGACTCGTCCTTTATAAAGGCAAATCTCGTATAAATGTGCACCGTCAAAGAAATTCATAAAACGTACGAAGCTTACTTCAACTTTGGCTTTCCAGTAAGAGATTTAGTGAATGCATTCGGGTCCATGTAATATAATGAAATCTCGTCGTCAGAGTTCTGTCCAATTACCAACGGTACGAACTACAAAATGGAAAATAACATTAGGATGAATTCACATTTGTCTGTTGTGTTGTGTTGTGTTCCTAGCTAACCCATCGTGGCTAGAAAAGGCCATATCTCCAGAATTATATACTAAAACGCTCATCTCCAGAAGGGCTGTGATCATTACAAACAAGCAACACACTAATATAAATCTGGCCTGGGACATTGATAATTTAAAATATATCTTCGAAATTAAAATTTAACACTTTGTAAACAATATGGCGCGGTGGTGGCTCGGTTGTAAGAACGCGTACCTTAAATCCTACAAAGGTCGGTTCAAACCCACCTGGCGTGTACCAATGAGAAATACACTTTTCTTACGTACATTTGTCATAGATTTACAACACCATCGTTCCCGTGCCTCGGAGAGCACGTAAAGCCGTTTGTCCCGGTTTCACTAATACCAACTTGTGAAATCGTTAATAAATTGTCATAATATCCTCGCCAAGCCGTCTGGCCAGCGTGGCGAGTGTAGGCCAAATTCTCCAGATATATGTTCTGGAAGGTCCATCTCCAACAGTGGAGGTCTAGGACACTGTGTTCTAGGGGCTGTAATGATGAAATGAAACAATATAAAGTTATATTACTGTTATATAATCACACAACTTTAAAAATATCTTCTAATTCAACGACGTGAATGATTTGAAATTGGAAATTCATTGATTATGAAATGAATAAGAAAACTTCTAAAATATTCAAAAATATATTTAATAATAATGATATAAATATTTATTATAGATAAAGAAATTCAATCAACTACGAAAATGAAGAACGGTTGTATGAGCATAGTCACTTTGCCTCGTTCTTTGTGTACAACACTGAAGTTATTAGATGAAAAATATTTAAAGAAATAATTAGTTGTTGACTTTTAAAGCAACCAATCATTATTACGACGCAAAACATTTTAATTAAAATGAACAATAGTTTACAAAAGTACCATACTGTTCATCTCTAATTTTATACCTTTACATACAATATTATAATTATTTTAGACCATAAAAACACTTTAAGGTACACGTTCGTAGTTACAGCAGCAGACAACTTATATCTGTAAGCAACTGCTTATTTCTAATTTATTCTGTTTATTTCTAATTTTATACCTTTAAATACAATATTATAATTATTTTAGACCATAAAAAACACTTTAAGGTACACGTTCGTAGTTACAGCAGCAGACAACTTATATCTGTAAACAACTGCTTATTTCTAATTTATTCTGTTTATTTCTAGTTTACAAACTGTCTATTTCTAATTTTATACCTTTACATAGAATATTATAATTATTTCAGACCATAAAAAACACTAAGGTACACGTTCGTAGTTACAGCAGCAGCAGACAACTTATATCTGTGAACAACTGTTTATTTCTAATTTATTCTGTTTATTTCTAATTTTATACCTTTAAATACAATATTATAATTATTTTAGACCATCAAAAACACTTTAAGGTACGTTCGTAGTTACAGCAGCAGCAGACAACATATATCTGTTAACCCGGATTCAGAGAGCAGGAGTAGGGGGCAACAGCAGGCGGCAACAGCAGCAAGATATTTGACACGTTTGAGAATAGCGATCGTGATTTACTTTTGTATCTTTTCTTATAAGAGATAGAATACTATGGTGATATGTTTTTGTTATTATTATTATTATAACTATCATTATTTTTTTTCGTTCATAACAGCTCTTAGAACACAGCGTCCTAGACCTCCACTTCTGGAGATGGGCCTTCCAGAACTGGAGAAATTGGCCTACACTCGCCACGTTGGCCAGACGGCTTGGCGAGGATATGATGTCATTTTCTTTTTGTATGACAATTTATTAACGATTCTACAAGTTGGTATTAACCGGGACCGACGGCTTAACGTGCTCTCCGAGGCACGGGAACGGTTATGTTGTAAATCTGTGACAAATGTACGTAAGAAAAGTGTATTTCTCATTGGTACATGTCGGGTGGGTTTGAACCGACCTTTCTAGGATTTAAGGTACGCGTTCTTACAACCGAGCCACCACCGCGTTTATCAGTTTATCTACCTCTAAATCGAAAAACTTTTTTTTGGGAAAATTTTAATGTTTCGTCGCTACACTATTAATCTTAAAGATATTTATTAGAAATACATAGACACCAATAGTGTCTCCGCTGTTGCGCTCAGTCAGCTACGAACATGTACATTTAGCGAACCTAAAATTACACAAACCCTTAGGCAAATGTAAACACAGCTTTATTCTTTTGCCTTTGTGTGTGACAATGTAGAATCAAATATCAAC
The DNA here is from genome assembly GCA_910589645.1 of Tinea semifulvella. Lineage (NCBI taxonomy): Eukaryota > Metazoa > Arthropoda > Insecta > Lepidoptera > Tineidae > Tinea > Tinea semifulvella. The sequence continues at coordinate 24,107,908 of OU342584.1, forward strand.
ATTTTGTTCGTATTTGAACAAGGTTGATAAAACCTGTGTATTATTCAAGTTTTAACAAAGATTTTACGATAATAGATACTGCATCAAGTACAAAATCATTATAAAAAAATAAAACTTAGTTTCTTGCTTAGATCAAAACAAAAGGAGAAGACATGTTACCAAGACATTACGCGTGGAAATGCATCTCAAGCTGAATCTAACTGACGCACTTAAATCAATAGTAAGCTATCTATCAAGCCGTAAGTCTATGCATTTTGTCATGCTCGCGTCCCACTGTGACAATTTATTCCATGACATTCGCTGTGAGTGTGATCAGCGGATGGAAACTTAGAACAAGCAAATCTAAAATTTTGATTCATATAGAAAATACTCTAAGTACTAGGCGGTGCCACCTAGTAGTTGGTAGGGAAAATTACATTTTGGTCTGTTGGTTTGAACATAATAGAGTTATTATTCATACATTAATTTGACCAATTGCTTCAATTTATTCAACATAACAGCCACTGTTGTATAGCAAACTATACAACCTTAGTAAAAAACATTATTAAATATATTGTGTAAGTTCTTAGTACCTGCCTATGTAACGTATGGTAAAATAGTAACAAAATACGTGGCGGGCTCAAACATCGATTTTAGAATATAATACTATTCCTATATAGAAGCTATACCTATAATAGACATGTATGACACCTATGGCATCCTACCATCTATCTAGCGGCGCTGGTGTTTGAGTGAACGCCATTTTTTTCGCGAGAGTTGCCACTTTTTAGTCACTATACTCTTTGGCGCACCCAATTCGTATAGTCGTCTATCGGCTCTGTATTTTGTGGTGAACAATATAGCGCATGCCGTATCTTCTCTTTTTATTAATATTTCTAAGTCGTTTTACGCACCTAGACAGTTTATTATATTCACATACTCGTTTTATAAAAATGTGCATATAGGGACGGGATTTTTTTAAATATATTTTATTTTGGTATTATCGTGGTTTTAATGCGAGACGAAGATGCTTACTTTTAGGTAATAGTTTGTGGGAACGCTTTTTGGTATGTCTAACTTATTTCAAGATCATTGGGTTTTAGTTTCACAGTACTGTCAAACAGAGTACAAATTACGTTTAAAGTAAATTCTTTACAAATTATTCACGAAAGGCAATCTAACTGGACATATTGCATTCATCCATATTGATTTTATTATCATATCATTGCAATCCAGCGTAAATACCTACTTTAAAACCAGGACTACGCAAAGTACTGAAAAGACTTTCGTGGCCGATTTTGATAAAAACTACTCGTAAAACTATATCATAAAATTATTATCCTTAATATGTATATCCTTGTTTTCCTGTATCTTGTAAACTTTACTGAATAAAGATATTATTATTAATAAACATCCACCTAATATTATTATAAAAATATTAATATTAAAAAAACATATTTCGTTAGGCAACCCATCGCCGTTGCTTTTGTAAGTGATAGTAACGAATTGTTACACAGAGGAAAAAATTTAATTGTTATAATAATAATAACTACCTACTATTATTATTACTAATAGTATGTTACATTAAAAATATTAGTACATACCTTATAAATGTGAAGAAAATAAATGTAATTATATTATCAAAGAATAGCTCAATATTAAGGTAGGAATAATTTAGTGTGGAAAGCGAACACACTAAAATGTTATTTGCTGTATCGAAATGGCAAATGCGTGTTCAATGTAGTTTTAGATTAACATGTAGCCCGTCTCGGGGATTATGGAGGACGATAAAATTAGATAAACATCGCAAACAATTCTACAAAGTTATTTTGACAAACTGTACTTTGGATTCTCTGAATTAAGAGCCTGTACACACCGAATTCATGTAGACGTGCACAGGCAACTCTATGACAGACGTGATCTATATTCATTAGAGATGTGCCAGGAAAAGTCACATTACAAATCAAATCATTTATTTACTTTGGTTATATTGTTAGCACTTAAGTTAGGTAATCATGGTCTGAGGTTAACGTCATCATAAAGCCTGAACACACGGAATGCGCTCATATAGTTGTGCATAGGCAACTCTAAGGCCGCGTTCGTTTTAAGAAATGTTAGCATGAAAATACCACTTTTTTTAGCACAAGTCGTTCGTTTAATGAAAATTCTAACATTTGATGCTAATTTCCGTATGTCAGTACCGTGTTGAAAGGAGGGTTTATTGATGTTACTTTTTGACAGATGTCAAATTGATCGTTTACCATTTTTATATACTTTATAGTTTTCTATTATATTTGTTAAAAAGGTATATTAAACGATTTTATGTAATAAATTCAAAGACCATAATAATATCACGTGTATTGGATGCCATGGTATGATAAAACATGAACGAAAACACTTGTCAAAAAGTAGCATCACCGCTCGTTTTATTTAAGAAATGTTAGCATTGTTAAAAAAAGTGGTATTTCTTAACAAAAACGACATTTCGCGCTGGTTTATGAAGTTGCTACGAAATGTTGGAAATGCTATAACACGAACGCGACCTATGACAGACGTGATCTATATTCTCTAGAGATGTACCAGGGAAAAGTCACATTACGTCATCATAAAGCCTAAGCACACCGAATACGCTCATGTAGACGTGCACAGTCAACTCTATGACAGACGTGATCCGTATTAACCAGAGTAATGCCAGGGAAAAGTCACATCACGTCATCATAAAGCACACAAATATCATTATAGTCCGTAAAGCAAAGAGTTCAGTAGCCTTATTCTGTTGTTACTTAGTCGCAAACGTTATTAGTGGATTTCATAATTTACGTTAGAGGTTGCGTCATAATTACAGAATATTATTCAATTATCAACTTTATAAGCGCTCGACCTTATTAAGCGTGATATATATATAGTTAACGGATTCCATTATATAACGTTGGCGCTTAAGCAAGGCTGCAGACCTACTAAAGATGAACCTTCCAGAACCTATAACTTTTTACATATACTATATTTTTGAGATATTACTAACAAGTTGGGCAGATGTTTTAAGATCTTCGCGCAATACGTTCGCCTTCATCGGGCGTCCTGCGCAGATTTTGGGGCAGCTGACGGATAATTTAAAAGTTTGTTGAGGCAAAGGTGTCATTAGGGCGGTTCCGTGTTGTTCCACGGGGACTAATCCTTCTCCCTTTACTGCCACTTCTACCGGGCAGTTTAAAGTATTAAGGAAGACAAGACCAGTCTGGCCATGACCAGGCAACTGAAGTGTGGACCTCTGAAAAAGTTTATAATTATTCAAAACATTGCTATCAATTTTATTTGTTTTTCTTAAGACGTATAAATGCTTATAAAGGCAAACGACCTACGAATTCTCAACAGATTTCTTACCTATAGAACATTTCTACTTTATAAATTACTTTTCCGTCATAAAAGAACCTTTCTACTTTATAAAATACTTAATTCATAATTGCACCTACTATTTATAAATAGTAGGTGCAATTATGAATTAAGTAATACAATATACCAACATTTAAAAAGAAAAGTAAGAAAGAAAGAAATATATTTATTTGTCGCCAGACCATACACATTGCGTTATACATTTAAAAAAAAATAGTAAAAAGATTATGCGCAAAATACTTAGCCTACCAGCATATGTATAGTGACATAAAGGCGATCAGCTCGGCGTCCGCTACAACCTATAGATAGGCCATTGCGCCGATTTTCAGCCGCCGCCTTACGGATGGAAAGCACGTCACGGACACAGATGTACTAAATACAACCTATTTAACGCATACACACATATTGCATGAATACACACACACATACACAGACATAATAACAATAACATCCCAGCCTTGCATAGTAAGGTGAGCAAGGTGGATTCAGGCATGCAGCTAGCATGCTCGCTGAGAAGCATTTAGTATTGATTTCAGTTTATTTATATTTACATACTAATACATATAATATACGCATAGGGAAACTCCAAGGAACGCACAGACGCCCATTGACGTCTACACGCATCTGGTGTGACCAACCCTTTAACTTATACAGCCCCAAAGATTTTATAAGATGACGCGCGCGCATCAACTAGATGTGTCACGCGCATTACAAGATCTTGCCGAAAAATTTGCGCGTCAGTCTGCATTGTAGCCTGTGACGTTTGCACTAGTGATTATTAAAGAAAATTAAAGTTGTGTGAGTGCTTTTTCACGTTTATCAAAGCGAGCCGTAATTAGTCTAACGATATCTATGTGTTGTACAGTGTATATCCCCGCGTTCGTTTTATAGCATTTCTAAAATCTCGTAGCAACTTCATAAACCAGTGTGAAATATCGTTTTTGTCAAGATATACCACTTTATTTAACAATGCTAGCATTTCTTAAATAAAACGAGCGGTGAGGCTACTTTTGACAAGTATATTCGTTCATGTTTTATCATACCATGGCATCCAACACACATGATATTATTATGGTCTTTGAATTTATTACATAAAATCGTTTAAAATTCCTTTTTAACAAATGCAATAGAAAACTATAAAGTATATAACAATGTAAACAAACCATTTCATATGTTAATGACATCTGTCAAAAGGTAACATCAATAACGCTCCTTTCAACACGGTACTGACATACGAAATTAGCATCAAATGTTAGAATTTTCATTAAACGAACGACTTGTGCTAAAAAAAGTGGTATTTTCATGCTAACGTTTCTTAAAACGAACGCGGCCTAAGTGCTTGTTCACGGTGACTCGCGGGCGCAACGGCGGGCGCTTTTACGAAATATCAAACATATGACGTAATATCCAAGTGTTCACATACGAAGCTCACATGCAGTGTAAGTAGCGGGTAAGCTAGCGATTCACTGGCGACGTCAGGTAAGTTTAACCAGTTTAAACTTATCGCTAGAAATATTAGCATATGTTTATTATCTCTATATATGAATTACTATATAAAGTATATGAAATTCACTATACCGTTCTCTCTCTTTATTAATTACTTTCATATGAATTTTTCAAAATATTATTACTAAATGCAAAATATTACAATCAAATATACATCTGACGTACGAAATAGTTCCCCAACCAAGCGAGCGTTCTCACTTTAAAAATAATGAAAGAAGTTCATATCGATATCAATGAGCGATATTAATAAAAAAACTTAACGAAACTACATGATGAACAGTTGTGATTTATTTCTGTATAATGCAGTTGAATGCTACAATTACGTAACCCACGTATAGCCAAAGAAAATAATTTGTGACCTGCTAATGATAGTGGTACTAAATTGCTGAAATACGTGAAATTCTAATTTACGGGCCTCGCATTGGAATATCACAAATTCATTCAAAGGTCTAAACTGGTTTAATGTATAATTGATTCTGAATATTCAATTACCTCAATTCCGATTTCTAGAATGCCGGCTGACACAAAGGCCAGAGCCGCAAGTATTCCGCCAATGAACATTTTATTTAGGGGCGGTATATCAGGGAACATTGGCCAAACACCTCCGGGACAAATAGGGATCATTACAAGCACCATAGCCGGGTTCATAACTTGCAATTGGTCCGGCATTAAAGTCACTCCATATATTTCACTGTGTAATCTAGAAGCTTGAAACGTCCATCGGGATCCCTGAACATAATCTTTTAGTTTTAATTAATGTTGTAATTAAAACTAATTACTATTATACACATATAAATATTTGTTTTAAAAACAATAAATAATTAAATAGAAATATAATTTAAAAAACATATATAATACGTAAGGCACGGTGGTGGCTCGGTTGTAAGAACGCGTTCCCTAAATCCTACCCGGCATGTACCAATGAGAAATAGACTTTTATTACGTACATTTGTCATAGATTTACAACACCACTGTTCCAGTGCCTCGGAGAGCACGTTAAGCCGTCGGTCCTGGTTCCACTAATACCAACTTGTGGAATCGTTAACAATTTGTCATAAAAAATTGACATCATATCCTCGCCAAGCCGTCTGGCCAGCGTGGCGAGTGTAGGCCAAATTCTCCAGATATATGTTCTGGAATGCCCATCTCCAACAGTGGAGGTCTAGGACGCTATGTTTTAAGGGCTGTAATATATATATATATATATATATAATATAATAGCTAAAATGTTAAGCGTTAATCTGTATTTATATTTTTTTTATTTTTAATATTTTATTGTTTCTCTTCTCAAATGATGGTTATCATGTACTGCTTCAGATACACCAATATGTACTATAAAATTATATTGTTTTGTATTAATATTGTATAAATTGACGTGTAAAAGTGTAGATTACATCTCTTTTTGTCCTATGCCTACTTGCAAAATAAACGAATTGAAAAAAAAAAGAAATTTTATATTATAGGTAATATTAACTGTTAGCACATTTTCACGTCATAACAATTAATATTTATATAATAGAATCTCTAGAGATGTACAAAAAAATATAATATCTCATATTACAGCCCTTAGAACACAGAGTCCTAGACCTCCATTGTTGGAGTAGGTCGTTCCAAAAATGTTTCACCCTGTCTATAAATTCGCTTGAAACTCAACGCAATATTGCAGTAGCAGGTGAAAAAGAACACACGGGTATTTACAGGGTACGCCGACAATGTAGCTGATATTGGCCGTTTGAGGCGAAATACGGTTGACTGCTTCAGACTGTATTGGTTCGGATAAATAGACAGCTATCTCTAGTGAATCGAACAGCAACATATCTTGTTCGGAAACTGGAAGGGAATGCTAGGTTATGTACGCTCAAGTGGATCCATAAGCAAATATGCAACGTATTCGTATCCAAGAATTCCCTCAACTGCATTTTTATAAACGCTGCAGCCATAAGACGCTCAACTACCTACAAATATTTATTTACAAACTTTTCTTCTTAACGGATCTGGGTAATGGAAATTTTACGAAAATTACAGTTTTATAATAACCCTAGAAATCCTGTCTAAGAGATTTTATATTATTTAGACAATACAATTAAAACAGAAACCTAGTGAATCCATTAGGTTAGTGAAAATTTAGGACCAAGTATAACTTAAATGATGTCTTGCATTATTAATAAGTAAATAAAACATAAAAAAATATTATTTTTCATTAATAAATAATAATGTAGGATTTTATAAATCTAATTGGTTATTTTAAAATTAACAGTTTGTGTGAAGAAGCCAAAGTTTTTTTTCATATACAACATATGGTTTCTTAGGAAAAGTTGTTTGTCTATCAATAGAATAAAATATTAGCTTAAAAAATGTTGTATTATATTATTTTATTTATTTATTTTAAATTCTTTATTGCACTAAAACTTATAATTAGGTACATAGGCGAGTTTAATGCATTTTCTGACTTTTTTTTTTTTCTTTTTTTCTATATTGCACCACTGTAGCTCTCTATCGCCATCACAACAGTTAGCTGTTAGAAAATGCTTACGGCATTAATATATACATATATAATAAATAATACTCGTTGTACAATATTTTTGGAAACAAATACAATAAATTATTTTTTTATTATTATCTTGACCATTAGGTATTATAAACTTCGACTGTGGACCGTTAATCATTTAAATGATTTTATTTATTTTCAACGTTAAATTTATTTTTATGTTTTTAAGATACGCTGTACGTAAACATTTTTAACAAAACCAGACGTCGGATACAGCGAAAAATCTGTTCAAGAAATTACAAAGAACTTGGTTTGAAGTTTCATTGCTTGTCTGGTTTACATCCTGTCTAATGCCTAATTACATTATTTATCCGACGAAGAATAAAATAAAAGCTTTTTAATGGTTCGGGTTCGATAACACAAAAATATATTTAATTTATTCCAGTCGATAGCTGAAAAAAAGTGCGGTTAAAGACTTTTTGTTTATTACATTTGTAGAGAAAAATACTAACCTGCTGATCAAACAGAGACCAAAATATTGGCGTTGGTAAATACAAATAGAGGATGGAAAATACGATCTTCATGTCGTTGACCAACTTGTAGCCAAACTTGTCGACCGAGTAGTCGAGCCAATGGTTTGGTGGAGGGCCATCTTTTGTACTAAACATCTTCTTTCTTAAGGCATACTGTAGTGAATAAGATTGCTAATTAGAAACGTTTCGCTACACCAACATTATCTTTCTTTACTTATCACTTGAAACAAAAGTGATTTTGACACTTTGATCCAGACTTAGACCATAGAATCCATATTAATATTAAAATGTGAAAGAAACTTTGCCCGTGTGTCTGTGTGTATGTTTGTCTTGCTTCCACGTCAACCTCGTGTGTTTATAATCTTTGAGACAAAGTAAATCTAAAATATTTTTGGTACAATGTTATTTCTTCATTTATTGTTTAGGTACATAAATTATAACTACTAACATCTATTCTATTTCTATTCTAAAAAAGTTCGCCCTTGTTTTCAATGCAATCGAAATCCTTCAAACACGTGGGCCTTGCGTCTTAGGCAGCACGAATCTTATCAATAGGAATCCTTTTCATTTTTTTTCTCTCACTCTCTTCAGAGAATCCAGGTTTGGCTGAGACTCTCTCTGTGCTCTTAGCTTTAATTCAGTCTATAAAGAACATTTCAAAGGATTTAAATCAGTACTCGACAATGGCCAATCTTCGCTTCAAATGAAGCCTGGAATTTGGCATCCAGCCAGCGTTGGGTAGACTTAGCTTCAGGAGGTGAAAAGTCCTGTTGGAAAACCCAGCATTTTCCAGAGAATAGTGTATCACTTAATGTTTTACTTAGGTTCTTAACGCTTCCAATATGTTATTTTGGTAATTTTGTGCCTCCACCTTCATTACTTGCTTGTAAAAATGAAGCGAAGTTACTTTTGTAGGAAACACCTCGCCTAGCTATAGTACTAGCCGGATGATAAGTGCGCTGGATGGACATATGCGTACAGAACATTGATTTATGGGTTAAGGATTTTAAAGATAGGTCAGAGAACTTGTGTATCATACACTTAAATATAAGGTCAATTAGAAAGCATTTTAATGAACTAATTGTGCAACTAAACCAAGCTAAGTACCAGTTTGATATTATAGTTTTGTCGGAAATAAATATTAAGAAGGAAGAGGTATCAAACTACTACATACAAGGATATAAAACATATGTGCATGCAAGAGAGACTGGACGAGGGGGAGGAATATTAATTTATGCTAAGGAAAGAATAAATATACAAACAAAGAATTTAAAAACCACATCAGTAGAAGCTGTGCATGTCACATTAAGATACAACAATCAAAATTTACATTTACTAGCCCTTTATAGGCCACCGTGCAAAAATAAATTACTATTCTTGGAAGAACTGAGCTTCATACTAAAAACTATTCCCTATTCTGAAGATTTGATATTAATCGGAGACACGAACATCAACATTATACAAAATAAGTTAAATTCTACAGCTACAAAATACAAAAACATCCTATGTGAACATGGACTCGAGTGCGCGTTGCCGGCATTTGTGATAACACGTGAAGCTGTCGTCAACGAACAACGAGAGGGATCGTGTATAGACCACATATGGGTGCGAGTGAGACGGAACAACAACAGTGACAGTACCTCGTTTTTGCTAAAATGCGGGATTAGCGATCATCATGTGGTCGGTATTTCGATATTGTCAAAAACAAAGAATAAAGTATGTAGGAACCAAAATAAACGTGAAGTGATTAACGATAAGCTGGTAAGACAAAAATTGGATACATACGATTGGACACAGTTGTTAGAGATTGCCTCTCCTGTTGATTTGTATAGTGCGATAACAAGGGTTTTTAGTGGCATTTATGGTGAGTGTAAAACCTGGATACCAGTGAGTACTAAACGAATTACACAACCTTGGGTAAACAAAAATCTGTATTTAATGATTAAACAACGAGAACAGTTATTTAGAGCTTGGAAAACATCACCAAAAAATATGAATAAAAGATTAGAATATACAAGGTATCGAAACAAAGTAAACAAACTAATAAATGCTGCTAAAAACGAATACAGACAGAACCAAATTAGGAATTGTAATGGTGATTATAGAAAAATCTGGGCACATATTAATATGTGGTTAGGGAGAAATAAGTCCAGTTTAGACAGTGTTGTATGTAATTATTTGGGCAGGAAAGAAAGTATTTATAATGTCTGTTGTAGATTTGCAAATACTTTTACTAAAGAAATACAGGACATAAAACATTATTGTAATGTAAAGTTTTTGGATAGAAATACATATGTAAAGCAAAGTGATATATCTTTTAGGTACACAAGAGTTAATTCTACTGATATTGAAAAAATTATAGATACATTAAGCTATGGAAAGGCGCCAGGCGCAGATGAATTAAGAGTACAGGATATTAAATACATGAAAAAACAATTGAGTCCATTGTTGGCCAGTTTTATTAATAGGTCGATTATAAGTGGTAACTATCCGGATGAACTCAAAAAAGCAATAGTACGACCTATTTATAAGCAGGGTAGCCATTATGAATACACAAATTACAGGCCCATTGCTATACTGTCAGTTGTAAACAAAATTACCGAAAAAGTTATAGTTGATCAAATGAATGACTTTTTGGAAAAGCATCATATATTGTCAGATTCACAGCATGGGTTCAGAAAGGGACGTAGCACAAGTACAGCTCTGAAAGCTTTCTCTGATTATGTTAATGAAAACTTAAACAAAGGTAATCAGATTATATCACTGTTTATTGATTATAAAAAAGCATTTGACACCCTCGACCATGATGTGCTGCTCCAGGCCATGGAGGATTGTGGAATAAGGGGTCCCACTAACAAGTGGCTTCAAAATTACTTGTCAGGTAGAAGGCTGTGTACTGTAATTAATGGGATAGCTGGTGCTGAAGCAGACGTCAAATTAGGAGTTCCAACCGGTTCAGTCTATGGGCCTATTGGGTACATAATGCATGTAAATAGTGTAGCTAATGTGGTGAAAAAGTGTATGGTATATATGTATGCAGACGACATGTGTATGATGTATGCATCAAAAAATATAAAAGAAATAACACAAAATATACAATCTGATTTTAATAATATCACGAAATGGGCTCACGATAATGGTATAATAATTAACATAGCCAAAACTAAATGCATACATATACACTCACCATATAATAAAGCTGCAAAAAAGATTACCGCTGAGGAATTGTGTATTCAGGGACACACCTATGAGTGCTTGCATAGGAACAGGGTCACTTGTTGTTGCGATAGATTACAGTTGGTAAATAGTTATAAATATTTAGGTTTATATGTAGATAAACATTTTAATTTTAAAAGACATGTTGAAGAGGTATGTTCAAAATTAAGATCTGTTTTGGGAAAATTTTATTTACTAAATTTTGCAGTTGACAAACATACACTAACTGTAATCTATCATGCATTGGCGGATTCTATTCTGAGCTATGGGTTGGGTGTATATGGACGCACTTTTAAGACCTATCTAGATAATGTGAAACACCTTCAAATTAGACTTATTAAGTATTTGGTAAACAAAAAAACAAAAAATGATTGTAACAGAGAATATGATAAATTGTATGGTATATGTAACATTATGGAAGTACACAAAAAAGTTAATTATATGATAGCACTTGACAGTTATTACTCTGAAAATTATAAGCATAAAGCCCGAAGTAATCATAACACTAGATCTGTAGCTCAGGGTAGATTGTTGCAACCCACAGCTGTTAACTACTATGGAGAGAGAACATCACAATACATGATTCCTAAACTCTGGAATGAGCTGCACTGGTTGGCAGAGAAACCTGAGTTGACTAAGCCAGTTGTTAAAAAATACCTAAGAAGGTTTTTTATTGACCTGTAATTCAATACATAAATAAAATAAAATTGTAATAGTAAACTCTGAAACACTAAAAACATAAATTGTTACTAACGAGCGACCTTTCTCGCCAACAAACCTTAATGGTTTGGTGAGATTTAATGATTTAAAAATATTACAAAAACAAAAAAAAAAAAAAAAAAAAAAAAAAAAAAAAAAAAAAAAAAAGAAGTAAACATTATTATTCTACCGGTTAAACTTATCCTGCACCGCAACGATCTTCTCTCTTCGTGTCTCTTCAAAAGGTTTCGACATCGTTCTAGTCTTAATTTATGAAGACAGACAGTGGAGTCGTCCAGGCCCGGATGTCTAATGGGCCTGGGTTGGGGATGGGGACATTCCCCCGTTCTCCCCGGCAGGATCTCAGCGAGTAATCACCCGCTGGTAATTCATGCACCTTTAGTGCTGGGCACCGTTACTGGTATAACAGCGCCCGTATGGCTCACGAGCCCAGGGGATCTGGGTTCGGCTACTTCAGTTCTCCTCCAGGAGCACTTCTCTAGGAAGTGGTCTCCCGTTGGGGGGCCGAGCGCAAGACGGAGCTATATTCTGGAGATGCTTGAAGTGTCCGTTGTCGGCCCGATAGAACATACTCGTACGTCTAGTCAGGCCAACGACAAACTCCTCAATACTAGGCATCTCCAGATCTCGAGCTATGACGGAATTACGCACGAACCATGGTGCTCGGGAATTTATGAAGATGATCATTTAAATAATGAACTTTTCTTCCACTTTAGTGTCAGATAATTTTTAATTATTTTGTTTACCGATATTGACGAAATATTGATGATAAATTATTTGAGTCCGACAAGGATTTCGACGAATTCGCGAACGCGGCTACATCTTTTACGATCTTTTAAAAAGCCGGTCTCCTTATACCTTATTATCATATAATACACAATGTTCCGGCTACATTCTAAACTTCAGAGTTAACTAAAAACCATTGCTTTTTTCACGAAGAACAAAGTCATTCTAACTTTTTTTTTCTGTCGTAAGATTCGATATACTTACGAATTGCTAGTGTCAATAGTTACTACTACTACAGATGACGCTAGCCCCGTATAAGAAGGTACCCTAATTGGGCGGAACAAAAAAAAAACAATTTAATGTCAAATGAGATTTAATGAATAGAATAGAATAATGAAAGTTTAATGAGAATGTTTGCTATCCGTTTGAAGAATAGTGTCTGATTTGATCAAGGTCCAACTCCTGTAAAGTGGCCACATGTTCAATAATATCAGTATTAATGAATTTAACAGATTTTATTTATTTTAATTTTTTGGTGTAAATTTTATTACAATTCAAAGTTTGTCAAACGGTGATTTAGTCCGTATTATTAAATCAATCAGTTAGAAAGGTCAGCAGGTACGCTATGGCGGGTTGTGTTAAAATGACCTTTCCAACTGGGAGCACGTACGTGTATGTTAACAAGGCGGTCCCGGGTGCCTCCAACAACTCACCAAATTAAGTTACCAGTAACCAAAGTCTGTTTTGTTGAAGCACAAACTTTATATAAAAGCATCATTTAACGAACGGACTCTCGACATTTTATAGCCATCGCTATCTTAGCGATTTCGGTCATTATATCATTCAAAAAAAGTTACAGTAAAATCAAAAAGCTGATCTGTTAATTATTTTTATCACAGTAATGAGGGTATAGTGCAAGAAGGAGGAGATGGCAGCAAATAGTAGAATTCGGATTTCTCAAAAGTTTATTTCCACTTATGGAAATTAAATCGGTAAGTAAATACCAAAGCATGTTTTAATTAACGTTAAAATAAAATAGAATGGAAATAAAACTGATAATAAAATAATGTGGCTACTGCTCACCCAATGTTTCACATAACAAAAGTATGCAAAATCTATAAGCTTTGAGAGAACGTTAATAATACCATAAGCCTCAAAGCAAAGAATTGAACGATATTACAAAGCAATTTAATAAAGGCTTCGTTTAAATGTTCTTGCAATTTTACTTTATGTAGTTACAATATATTTTTTTAAAGAAAAATCATCATAATCGGTCCACTCGTTTGGTCTCCACAAATGAACAAACATACATACATACACACATAACCCTTTTTTGCGTCGCCCAGTTGGGTAAAAAGAAACTCACCCAAGTGCAGGAAACGAATTCTATAGTCATATTATTCCGTGGCTTTTTTATTTTATACGACTGTTTTCCGGATAAAAATATAACTGAAATTGTTCGTAAATTAATAATATATGTATCACGGTAAGTCAATTCATCATTATTCGCCTGTGTCTCTCCACTGCTGGATATAGAGGCCTATATCCAAGACAAGACAATAAGACAAGACTCACCACTTCACACTACCTTCTGCCACCCTCATCCATACCCCACCAGCGACTTTCTTTAGGTCATCCTTTTATCTGGCGTAGGGTCGTCCGACCACGTGCTCGAAGACGCAGAGTGGTCTTCGAGTACGTGTTCTCCACTCCAGTCTAGCCAGCGTGGCGAGTGTAGGCCATATTCTTCAGATATTTACGCCGATATTGCTCTTCAACCCGTCTAACCAGCGAGGCGAGTGTAGGGCAAACTTCGACAAATATTTACGCCGATATGGCTCTACAACCTGTCCAGCCAGCGTGGCGAGTGTAGGGCTAACTTCGACAAATATTTACGCCGATATGGCGTGACCCGTCTACCAAGCGAGAGGAGTGTAGGCGAAATTCTCTAGATATTAACGCTGATATTGCTGTACAACCCGTCTAGCCACCGGGGGAGTATGAGCCAATATTAAGATACACACATCAAAAAAGTCTAGGGATCAAGCATGTTTATGCGGATTTCTTGTGATTGAGATGTGGCTTTGTAATAAATTTATGATTTTATAAATTTATATGGATCCTTTTTGGTGCATTTCATAATTTAAAACAGGAACTGTCAATCAAATTCGAGTAAAAGATGAAAATCAGCTGTCAATATTTTCCCTATAAAAACATAAGACGCATTGAAGACATTATTAGTGCTACTGTTTCCCTACTACTGATTAAAACCAACGTTATTATGGAGCGGCGACGTCATTTAAGCAGGGAAGAAATGATCAGAGCCGTGGGAATGATAGAAGCTGGTTCCCGGCAACGTACTGTGGCTTTAGCTCTGAATACAAGTCAGAGTGTTATCAGTCGACTTTGGACACGTTACCGAACCACTGGTACCGTGGCTGAGCGCCATGGAGGACGGTATCGCTGCACCACACGGAGACAAGACCGATACATTCAAATCACAGCTCGAAGAACTCCAACAATAACCGCCATGATGTTAGCCGTGAGCCTTCATCGCTCTTCAGGGAACTTAATTAGCGACCAAACAGTCAGAAACCGCTTGCATGAAGTGAACCTTCATTCCCGAAGACCGCTACGGGTACCACCTATAGCAATGCACAATCGTAGGACTCGATATCAATGGGCTCTTGAACACAGAAATTGGACAGAAGAACAATGGCGTTTCGTGTGCTTTTCTGATGAGTCTCGTTTTGGTATGAGGCCGGATACAAGACGTATACGACACTGGAGAACCCCTGGACGCCAACAGCGATTAAAATCCTGCCAGGAAGTCCATCCTTATAGTGGTGGAACCATCATGGTATGGGCGGGTATTTCGATCGGCGGAAGAACTGAGTTGATTTGGATCAGAGGCAACCTCAACGCTCAAATTTATGCTGAGACGGTTGTATCAGACGTCATCGTTCCTCTACAAGTGCATATCGGTCCCTTATTTCAGTTAATGCATGATAATGCACGACCGCACACCGCAAGAGTTGTAAGACAGACTCTCGCCGCAGCTAACATCAATGTCCTGCCCTGGCCTGCTCAGTCGCCAGACTTGAACCCGATTGAGCATGCATGGGATATTCTTCAGAGAAGAGCTCTGCCGAATATGGAGGGTATCCAGTCGCAAGAAGACCTTTTTTTGTTGTTGCAACGAACATGGGCGGCCATTCCACAGCGTGATTTGGATGAACTCATTTTGAGTATGCCAAACCGATGTTCTTGTGTTGTTAGTGTTCGCGGTAGAAACACGGATTATTAATTGTTTAAGTTACCCAATAAAATTAAAAAAAAAACTGTTATTTCAGTCTTTTTTTCGAACTTTAATGTTAGTGGTTCAAATGTCAAAAATCCCTTTATTAGGAAAATGGCAATTTTTTTTACTAATGCAAAGGTGACTTGGTTTATCGTTACTGTAGACAAACGAAAACATTTTATTTGATCAATCCTTAAAGAAAATTTTAATGAATATCAATCAGGAGAAAAGTTATTGCAAAAATATATGTTGATCCCTAGACACTTTTGATGTGTGTATTTCTATACAATCCTTCTAGCCAGCGTGGCGAGTGCAGGCAAAATTCAACAGATATTTTATTAGCCAGCTTGCTAGAACTTATAAATACAGTGAGATGTTCACAATGGTACTTCATTTTATTGCTTCTAAAGCTTAGATATTTACATTACAATTTTATTACCATTTTACTTACAAATTGATACTAATACTAGGAGGGCTGGAAATCCAAAACCAAGAGCATAACACGTATCATCGCCGAAACACATTACGCTTCGTTTTAAAATGGGTGTAACCATCATTCCAATAAAACCGCCCAGGTTAACTGTACAATAAAATGTTGAGAAAAACTTCTGTAAGCGCTGACTTTCTTCAGGCAGACGAAACTGAAACAAAACTATTATTATACACAATATTAAAACCATACATTTATAATGGAGGCTAGCATCAAACGTATAGTTTTTTTTTTTGTTCTCTTCTCCCGATGCATGATGAATGAGGTGATAGGGAATGCAAAGGATCTAGCCCATACAGCCAAGTCTGACGTAATATATCTTTCTTTTCTATGAGTTAATGAGGTCATCATTAAATTCCAGATGCTGCAGAATTTGATGCTTTTCTTGGAGTCACTCGCGGCATTATAGCCCAAACCGTCGGGTAAAATATGGGAGTCCACAGCGCGGAAAAACCGCAAAAAATAAACTGCAACTTGTGCCCCATATTTAAATTCCAATTTTACGTTTTCTATAATTATTAACATTGTAGCACATTATTAAACAAAACAACGCCACTCTTGACCAATAATATCCACAGTAAATTAATTTACAAAACAAAAACTTGCACTTGACATGTTCGCGCAAAATGGCACGAAGATCTTTTTTTCTCAAATGTATAAGTTAAAATCTAATTTGAAACAAACATTGTATTTTTTTAGGCACAGGAAAGGTATTGTAAAACTATAACAAAAGAAAGTAACACTTTTTTTATTCCTGTTACTTCCGTGATTTTTAAAATGTTTTTAAGCCACTTTAGTAACTATTCCAAAATGTATGAGTATTTTTACTAGGGTATTAGATAATTAAAGTAAAAAAGTAAAGTATCATCACGACCGTTTCCGTTTCGATGTGGTAAGAAACCACATTTATTTTTAATGTATTTATTTACATTTAAAAAAATCTTGTAAATGACTTTCTGTTTCTATTTTTGTATCTATACTTGTGAATTAAATGTCAATAGTTTTCCTTATTAAATAAATAAATTAATTAATTAATAATATTTTTTTGTCCCGACCAGGAATCGAACCCGGTAGATAATTACTTATAAATAAAATTAAACTTTTTTTATAGGGGTTAACAACGATATTAATGATGTGTTGAAAGTACGAGAGTACATAATCATCCATATTCGAATTATGTCTGTGATCAGAGACATTAAATATACTCAACAAGATAGGACAAGCATCCAAACGGTGTGAGAATCAAAGCTAGACCAATTGGCACAGAATTAATCAATTTATAACAGTAATTTCCGGTTATGGTCGTGATTGACGTGCACTTTTAAATCAGTTTTATTTTTGCCTGTATTTTTTTTAAACTATTTTTTTTGTTTTTGATTGTAATACACAGAACATTCTAGAAGTCATCATTAAAATATTAAATAATCCACTACTCGATAATAAATAGCGTTATTATAGTTGCACACAATTATAATTTTAAAAACACTATACATAAGGTTCACATTAGCACCATGCAATGTTCAGTAGACATGTTTATACCCGACTGCACGACGTAAAGAAGAGTTATGTGTTTATTAGCCTATATATGTATGCATGTATATATGTATGTATGTAAGTATGTATGTATGTATGTTTGTTCGCGTCAATCGAGTCGTTTTCATCACGCGAGTGTCACTAAAGATGTGACATTAATTACATTAAAATATGACAGGACATTAACATTTAAATAATAAAGTCGACGAACTACATTGAGTGGGGTATCATCAAATAGGTGTTTGAAATCATGTTGCGGTTTCTCTCATCATTTTTCGTTTAGAGAGACCATTTAAAATCTATAACTATTTAAAGTAGGTTAGCAACCATATCATTTAAAATTTTATTATAAGTCTTATCTCACTTTCCTATCTATAATAAAGATGTAGTAAATTAAAAAAAAAAAAAAAGTATCATCACGGTAGTATCCTTTTTGAGGTAATTTATTGTAGATTATATGTATTATATTATACCAGACGCGATATCAAAAATATTTTTGTTGTTTTCAGCTTGTTATTTTTAGTTTTTATTTATTTCTTTTCAGTTTTAAATTTAAGATTTTTTTTCATATTTTTTGGGTTTTGATTTATTTAAATTAATTTTATTATTTTATAAATTGGTAAAAGTTAGAAGTATTGCTACACAATTGTGGACATTATATGTCGTAATGTCACAAACATTTTGTATGAAGATGCCGGCTCTATCTTGTATGTATGTATATGCGCAACATTCTTGTATACAAAGTTCTCCAGCGGTTTATAGAAGATAAGACAAGTTAGTTTACGAGAAACCAGGTTTAATTCTTGTCAACAGCTGCTGTTCTACTCGGAACTCCCGCACTAGAGTCGTTAAACAAACTTAAACTAAGACCAGTCTAGATTTTAATGGTTATCTATTAAATGACGACTCGAGGATTCATTAAAATCAGATTCAAATATAATTTTAGTACTTATTACTTTTTAATGGCGCACAATGAAGAAAATGGGAACAAATTACTAAAACCTGTTTCGCAAGTGCGGCTAGAGTTGGTCAAATTCTCCAAAAAAATATTTAGTAGAGGCGCTTCGTACACGGAGCAACTTTAGTTGTCGAAACTGTCAACTATTGTAAAAAGTTTTGTTATCAATTACCAGTTGCAAGAACAAAAAAATACAGTATTATAAACTTTTAAAATCCATGAGTCAGTTTAACTATGGATCTCAAGGAAAAGTACGTATTGTTCTGTTACGTCTACGCCGCCGGCCGCGCCAGACGCGACGGCATCAACTGAGACAAACTTTACGCATTGATCGTTTTTTTTTTCAATCGAACTTGCAAAACTTATTTCATGAAGTCAATCGACTCGTTGCGGTTGTCGGTTGTGGAAACCAGGGATTTGGCCAACGAGCAAATATAAAATAAGACGGTCATTTTCGTGCAATATGTTTGTTACATGATTTGTTACGCCTCCTAACGTCCAAAGATAACAGTTTCAATGATAAAAAAACTGCGTTAAATAATAAAATTAATTAAAAACTGAAAAGATTATTAGAATAGATTAAGTAATAAATAAACTAAACTGAGCAAAAATGAACTTTAAATAAAAAAAAACCATCGTCTTTTTTACGGTTTTTTTTTTCTTTTTCTTCGCAATAGTGTGAAAGAAAAAGTCTGGTTGCCGCCTAACTGAAATTTGATTAATATCATATCTTCAGTGACGCTCGCATGATTGGACGAATCGATTGAAGAATCATCAAAATCGGCCAACACGTTTCGTCTCCAGTGTGCCACAAAGGAACAAAAATACATACAAAGGCTGATGAGACAACCCTTCTTTGCGTCGCGTGGTCGGGTAACAAAACATTTTTACTGAGAAACGCATGGAGCTAATGTCAACCTTATGGCTAGTGTTTTTGAGATTATAAATGTGTGCAACTACAATACCGCCATCTATGATCGAATAGGAGGAGGAGCTCTTTTGTCTAATGATGTACTGAAACTTGCAACTAAATTTTCTATGTGTGAGCAGTTTCTGTAATTACATAAACAATTGACAAAACAGCTAGATGCGCGTTCACTGCTAACAAAACTAGCAGATGAAAGTTGCTACGTGTGTGGAGCACCTAAAGCAATTTTTTAGTATTAAGTAAAACATACTCGGAATTTCTTTAAATCCTGTGCCTCGGAGAGCATATTAAGCTGTTCGCGTCGGTCCGTGTTCCACTAATATCAACTTGTGGAACCGTTGATAAATTGTCATTAAAATTGACTTCCCAACTTTAGGCAGGCCAGTTAAGGTCTAATTCTCCAGAAAGATGTTCTGGAAGGCTATCTCCAGCAGTAGATGTCTAGGGCTCTGTGATCTAGAAGTTGTAACGATAACTCGTAATTTGAAAGTACAATAATATAAATAAGTTAAGTATCATCACGACCGTTTCCCTTCCGGAGAGATCAGAAACCACGCTTATAAAGAAGCGGATTCACATTTAGCCAACTTTACTAATCATAACAAGAGGCAAGCTCGAGAAATATTACAAATAAATCAAATAATAATGAAATGTATTTATTTTAATTAATAAATATTGTTGTGTCCCGACCAAGAATCGAACCCGGTACCTCCAAATCTAAACCCACGGACTTAACTGCTAGACTACAGAGGCAATTACGGTAATATAAATCGTTAAAACAACTACTACAGTAATATAAGTTTGACCCGGTATTGCCCTTGTAATATTGTGGTCATCATTATCATCATCAGCCTGTGTCTCTGCGCCAGTGACCTTCTTTAGGTCCTACTCTGCGTCGTCCCGTACGTGGTCTCCACTCTAGAACCCGTTTGCTAATCTCGCATCGCAGTAGCTTGCTAATGTTAAAAGAATTATTTCATGTTTCATGTCTGACTCTTTCGCAGTTGTTACAGTAAATCTTTGGAACAATTTGTCGGTCAAAATTCGGCAAGCATCCAACAGAATAATATTCAAAAGATTGGTATACTCACATTACTTAAACAGCTGCCTACAGCGTGTATAAGTGGATATTGTATGTAGTATAGTTATGTATGTATGTAAGTACTATTAGTATGTAGTATATATATTATTGATAAATATAGTTATTATTTAATAATGATCAGTCTTAAATACGTCTTCGCACCTACTCCTCGATCTATATACTTTTTATTGTCCCAAAGGTTGGCTATCAAAGTTTCAAATAAATAAAACTTAGGTTCTCTGAAGAATATCAACGTTTCGATTCCATCAGAGAAAAACCAATCATGACTAGATGAGCGAACTTGAACCAAACATTGGTGCTGAAGTTTCTCAAATGTCGCACATCCTAGCTGAATGCGTCTGTCGGCTTCTTTGCTGAAGTTGGCAACGCCTTCTGTAAGCATATTTCTGCATAACTTCGAGAGTGTCATTTCCCACGTAGATTGGCCGAGGTCTGACATGGTCATTGAACCTGACCTAAGCCCATAGTGTCACCTAATTAAATTCTTCAAAAGACCGTTTATATGTCGACACCCTGGGTTCCAAGAGTATGTTTGCATTTATGTGTCTATACTTTGTTTGTATTAAATGTCAATGTTTTTTGTTAAAATTGTATAAAATTCAATCAAAGCGAATTAAACAGACTTATAGGTATATATAGAGTACCTATAATATTTATGAGGAGCTTCAGGATTTTTATATTCATTCATTTTTGCTGAAACTATCGGGCTGAAGTTTGAACGCTCAACTGAAAGTATTATGAAGCACTCCCGAGGCACAAGCAATGTAATATCTGGATAGTAAAATAAATCAAAAGTTCATATAAAACTGTTTGTCTAAAATATTACGTAGTTTAAAATCCCGCGCATAATACCAATTAAATTTTATTTTTAAAGTTTTCATATTACGAGGGGCGTTCAAAATATTCTCGGTATGTGGATAAAAACAAACAAGTACGAAAAGTTTGATATTTTTATTTTTCAATATACTCCCCCCCTATGTTCATACACTTATAAGATCGATCAAAAATATTTATTAATGTAAATACATTTAATTATTATTAAATTGATTTGTAATATTTTCCGTGTTTGGTACGCTGGAGACATCAACGAGCTTGCCACTTGTCATGATTGGCCTATAGTAAAGTTGGCTAAATGTGAAACCAAAAATTTATAAGCGTGGTTTTTGACCACCCCGAAAGGGAAACGGTCGTGATGATACTTTACTTTACTTTTTTTTATCTTAGTGTTTCTAGAAACTTAAAAAAGCTATTCTTATTGAACTTACCGTTCCGTGAGGATTAAATATTCCAAAATATCACAACATGAAGTTGGACAAATATTATTATCTCACAGAAGATATAATTAGGAACGGTTCTAGACTTAACTTTACGCAGTGGAAGTTAGTGCGAGAAGAGTTCCAGCAAAATATTTGCACCACTTAGTGGGCCTCAATACCTAATACATTTATGGAATGAGCTTCCTACTGCAAACCACATCCAAGCCCCACCAGCGAACTTCCTTAGATCATCCGTCCATCTGGGACTCTCCGTCATCCCGTACGTGGTCTCCACTCTAGAGCCCCGTCTCTGATCTGTACGAAATTATGAAGAGAACGCATTGGTTGAAGACTTTTGCCTTCAAACGCTGTGGTATGGACGAACAGAGAAAAGTGCCAAAGTTTCCCGAATGCCGCCCATCCTAGCTGAATGCGTCTGTCGGCTTCTTTGCTAAAGTTTACGTCTAGGTAAATAGTCTGTCCAATGTAGACATATTCCTTTAATTCGAGAGTGGCATTTCCCACAAAGATTGGCCTCGGCTGGAAATGGTCATTAAATATGATCTTAGTCTAGTCCAGGTTCATTCCGTGATCAACCTGCTGGTAAGCCACGTTTAAGGCGTTCAACGTTCTGCTAAGATCCTTGAGCGAGCTGGCCATTGTGATCCAAAATTAATGCCGCATATATTTGAATTAATAATTATTTTATGACATAGCCTTAGGTGTACCTCGCAGAGCCTGCACGTTTGCTTTAAAAGGCCTATTGTGGAAAGTGTTTTTTATAAAATAATTTATACACTATAATTTTTGCTAATTATAGTTATTAAATTCTTTATGTAAAATAAATAAACGTTTATTTATTTTACAATAGTACAAAGAGTAGTAAATAAAGCATTTTCCATTAAAAGAAAAATACAAAAGATTCTCCTGTCTGAAGTTATTATACAGAAATATCGAACGGTACACACCCCTAAGGCAGGTAATCTGCGAGAAGACAGATGGTCGCGTTTTACCTTTTAAGTTCATAAAAACGTTTATTGACTTAAAAACTATACTTTATTCAAGATATCAAAAAATATTCTGTAAACAAGAAAACAAGTGGATCTTAAACTTTTTTGTTATACTCGTACTGCGGGGTGACCAAACCCTCCCGGCATGTACCAATGAGAAATACACTTTTCTTACGTACATTTGTCATAGATTTACAACACCATCGTTCCCGTGCCTCGGAGAGCACGTTAAGCCGTCGGTCCCGGTTCCACTAATACTTGTGGAATCGTTAATAAATTGTCATAAAAAATTGACATCATATCCTCGCCAAGCCGTCTGGCCAGCGTGGCGAGTGCAGGCCAAATTCTCCAGTTCTGGAAGGCCCATCTCCAGTAGTGGAGGTCTAGGGCACTGTGTTGTAGGGACTGTAATAAATAAAAAAAATGAAAAAACTATAACACAATACAACATGATGCAACCATAATCAAAGAACACTATTCCAAGAATCAAATTTGGTCAAATAGCAGTTTGATTTGTTTCTATCAATAGAACATATTAGTCAAAATTAAGAGCATGCAAAATCACGCGGTCTATATATCCAAAAGTATTAAAAGTTTATTTTAATGTAATTTTGCTCCTAATAATAATAGGTCTAAACTGTTAACATTAATTTGAACTATATATGATACAATTTAAAATCAGAGTTTAGGGTTAAAATAATAGTGTGCCAGCCAGACTTTGACGGTATGTATGGCAGAGATAGCCGACCGATATAAAAAACAAATATTGCAACGTAATATTTGAACATTGCTTATTTACCGCAAATTGTTATCATAACAAACATAACGCTATCTGTGAGTTCTTGTCATCGGCTTTATATTTCTTTCATATACATGTATTTTAGCTGTAAGTTTTCCTAAATAAATTACAATAACCTAGAAAAGTTGAAAGTGCATTTTTTTAGGTACCTTGGGTTTTTATTACGAATATTAAATATTATTTAATGTCTGTAAATATTATTATTATTATTTAATAAACTTAAATATATAATTTCAATTCATATTCAATTATTTATAGACATTTTGTGTTTTCATCAGAAATCCAACTAGTTGAAAATAAAGTGATAGTTGTTTACAATTTTTTTTTTATGTCGCAAATATAGAGTAGATACGGGGATAATAAATACGGGGATCCTTGTACTCTGTACCAGAATGTCTGTGAAAGGAGCAGCCCTACTCTGCTTACAAAGGCACTTGTGATTATAACATGCGTTAAAAAAAGACAGTATAGAAAAAATACAGTAAAAGTATCATCACGACCGTTTCCCTTTCGGGGTGATCAGAAACCCCGCTTATAAATAAGCGGATTCACATTTATAAGGAGGCCCCAGGGCGCCTACGGACTAAAACCCTATAAACCGTCTCTCTCTCACTGCTGGCCCTGTGTGCCTTTACAGCTAAGTCTGAGTCGTGGCTACGGAGTGAAGGCACTCGTTCGCCGCATATAGGCTCGTCAAGCGTCGACCCACCGTCTGCCGTCAATCGATTTATGAACCGAGCTTCCAAGACAGAATAAGCAGTATTTAGTTGGGAGGGAGAGGAGCAGAATGGTGGATGACGAGAGTCTTGTTGCGCAATAAACAGCAGCTCATAGTCGCAAACCCGAGACAAGATTATTTTCACTTCTCTTTCCAACACACTATGGATCCGGCACCCGCACGGTAAATACATGGAATACTTAAGAAATTTGTCTCCTTCTTCTATATCCAATTATTAACAAATCTATGATACTACTTTTAGTATTTTTTCTATTTTTTATTTGACTTGGAAATACAGAATTTTCGGCTTTTTTGAACTACCGTTATTCATGTCTATGCAGTCTAAGTTAGTATCGAATTTTGTTTTTAGATTTATTTTTCGTTATTACTTCAACAATTTAAAGTAACATGAAACGTAGTATAAAGTTTGGGTTGATCGCTGTCACGTACAAAGCCTTAAGGGCACTACACACGACTTAGGTGAAATTTGAAATTGATATGCATAGAATTTAAAGAGATTTTACAATAGACACAAAGAAAATTCTAAAATATTATGCTAGTATTATATTGAAAAGATGCGAGTAATTCGGTGTTTGTAACGCGTATACCTATTTGATATTCAAATTTAAAAGCCTTACAGTTATTTTAAAACGATTTTCAAAGTAATTCAACCCATCTTCTTTCACTATTACATTGTCATAAACAAAAGGTGAATATATATTGTAAATTAGAACTCACCAAGAGTAGGTTTAAATTTTTATTTTTAATATTATTCTTTTGTAAACTTATCTTTGGAGGGAATCAGTTTGTGAAAATGATCTAAACTTAAAATATTTGTAAATTAATTCACCTTTGTTGAAACTTTGCAAGTTTTGTATCTTGAGAACTAATAATTTTAAAATGGAATCGTTAATAAATTGTCTTTAAAATTAGTATCAGATCCTCGTCAACCCTAGCGTGGCGAGTGTAGACCAAATTCTCAAGATATATGTTTTGGAAGGCCCATCTCCAACAGTGGAAGTCTAGGAGGCTGACCAATCATGGCTGGGGATGTAATGAATGAATTAAATTCAACAATTTTATTACCACTGTTGTGCTATCGAGTAGATTATAGCAATGATATCGATACTATCGATACCTATCGATATTCTCACTATTGGGTACCCTATCCGTACTCGTATCAAACGACATTACTACATCTATATTAATTGGAAAATGACTAATGTTTTTCAATATTGTTTGTGACCGGAAGTACTTCAAGTAGGAAGTAATCCAAGAGTAACATCATTGTTCAGGATTCATTTCGTAATTAACTTAAGTTTAAAAAAATGGATCTATTTATTTTATATAATTTACATATGTAAGTATATATTCTGTACGGTATTATTTAAAACGATCGATGTATGTGGGACAATTCTCAAGCAATGATATCACATGCGATATTTATCGGAATTTCTGTCACAATGCATACAAAAAGACTAGTTTCACTCTCTATAAATAATAATATTAAACGCTCTCAGCGCTTGCTAGCTTACGACTGTTGGTGCAGCTACATGACATCGATTGGTTTTGCGGGAACGTTTTTATATCAGGAGAGTATCTATATACATCGATGATTCAAAACGCCCAAATCTTATAAATCAGTCGTTTAAATCGGTTAAATTGAGTTAGGTAAAATTTAATTGTGTATAAAGTTAATTACAATAAGCGATATGTATTTTAAGATAAAATAATTATTCTCCGTGTGTGGCGCGCTGTAGATAACTGCATGTCTACAAGCAACGTTTCTAACACACACGTTAAGTTTTGGCAGCCTGATGAACCAGAACCTGTAAGTAGCAACGTAACCAAGTAATAATAGGGTGAGCTTAATTTGGTTTTTTATGTTTTATTTATTTAGAGTAGGTACTTATATTTGATATAGTAAAATTTATTTTACTTATACAAAAGCCCAGGCATCTGATCATCATCATTATCAGCGTCCGTGTAGAGACTACAGAACAAGAGTGTTATTTTACACTTCCCATTTATTTATTGCAAAGGAAATTGACATTTTCTTTCCAACCTTAAGATTGCATTGATCCATATTGAAACTGGCATTGTCCTTTGTTCATTAGAGGTTTTAATGCTTGTGATTTTCTCTCGCTCGGACAATTAAATATATTCAGATTTTCAAGTCTAAATGTACTTTTGAGAAATTATATTTATTAGCTTCCTAGGAATTACGGACATTTTAGAGATACGTATATTATCCATAGATGTTTGTTTTTTTTTTTTTACCTGATGGTAAGTGGGGAGCGAGATCCATGAATGTTAGCAACTGTAATCAGACACTCATGACTGACACTATGCCGGCTTGACTGAACATGACGGCAATTCGAGCCTGATCCCGAAATTTGTGGATACACTTTACTGGGTTTATAGGCACGAATGGTGGATACTTCCCCGCCCCGGCAGACTGGACAAATTACCACTATCAGTCTGCCTACCACCTATTTTAGTCCATTACCTCTTTTAGTCAAATAAGGAAAAGTCGTTATAAATAATAATGCAATTTTTCTCTATCTAAATTTAAATATGTGAAACTGAAAATATGTCCAAATATCCATAATTTTATTTCCTAGTAAGTTATACTATATACTGCGTGGAATTTGTTAAAGAGCAAATATTTTTATATTATAATCTAGAATAAAATTAAAGAATTACGTATTTTTTATTTTAATTACTTAGTAATAAAATCTTAAGTTATGACGCAGAGAAGTTTTCCTAAAAATATTGCCACTCATAAAGAGAGGTCGACGATCGTGCGAACGTTGACTTACGTAATTGTTTTTCTCTCTATTTCGTCTTTCGGCTGTAAGTGAGATATATTATAATGTTTTATTTTACGGACAATGATTTTTACTTTAATAAAAAATAACTTTTTTATTTATAAAAGGGTTTTTAAAAAAAAATGGCTCTTTTTGACAGTTACACGCGGTATATATTGGATTGTGTGAGCAAGAGACAAGCACTACAGGGGAAGTTGCCGACATAACTGTATTTTGATTTCACTCTGTATGTGTATGTATATTGTATGTGTGGGTATGTATATATCTTATAGTTTATTATTCTACTGTTTTTTTTATTATATTTATTACATAAATAATTTATGTATGTGTAATATATATTTGTATATATTCATTTATTTATTTTGCAATAAAATGTTGGCAGTTGTTTTGTTTTTTGTTATTACATTGTAGTTTTTTACATGTGTCGATACTGAGTAAAAATAATATATGGCTAAACTGTAGTAGCACCTAATCAAATTTTATTTAGTCAGTTTTTTTTACTAGCGCGCCATGTGCCTTTGCATAAATTATATATATTAGTTAAATTTATTTATTTAAATTAATAAATATTATTGTGTCCCGACCAGGAAATGAACCCGGTAAATCCACGTAGATAACTGGTAGACCACGGAGGCAGTTTACATAAAATTAAATACCTATAAACTAAACCTAATAAAAAATAAACTATCTATAAATAAAGAATCTCCAGAGACGCCCTATCAGAGATAGTCCCAAGAATACTGGCAACATTTCACCTTTCAACGTTTATTAAATAATTAATGTTTAACAAGCTCAGCATCGATGTCGATCTCTTCAATGCCGCCATTGCAATGGTTAGACGAGTGATGACGAATGAGCACTTCGAGTTTGTGGACTGACCTATTGATTTTATTTGTTATTTTTGTTTTCTTTTCCGCAGTTGTATTTATTTGTCATGTCTTTTTATTATTTTATAGTATCTATTGTTTTTTGTCTTTATTTTATTTTATTGTTGTTCCTGTATTCGTACTTTGCTTTTGAAAAGTTTTTCTTGCTTGCTTTCTATTGTAACTATCTGTGAATTCTTGTTATCGGCTTTATAGTATTATTATCTTTCCTATATTTGTATTGTAGCTGTAAGTTTTCCTTAATAAATAAATAAATAAATTAGATTACATGTTGAATTTGCATTCGCTAAAATAGATTTTTTAGGCATTATAACTGATGAATGTGTCGTTCGTATAAGCTAATAGATTGTCTTAGTGCTAGACGCGATAGTTTTTTTCGCATACCATTAGGTGCAAGAATATATGTTGAGTCAAAATTAATAAATAAAAAACTGTATCAAACTCCTCCGTGGTCTAGCGGTTAAGTCCGTGGATTTAGACTCGGAGGTACCGGGTTCGATTCCTGGTCGGGACACAAAAATATTTATTAATGTAAATAAATACATTTAATTAATATTTAATTTATTTGTGATATTTCTCGAGTTTGGTACGCTGGAGACATCGACGAGCTTGCCACTTGTCATGATTGGCCTATAGTAAAGTTGGCTAAATGTGAATCCGCTTATTTATAAGCGTGGTTTCTGACCACCCCGAAAGGGAAACGGTCGTGATGATACTTTACTTTACTTTTGTATCAAAACGCTTTAAGAAACTCCACACGTCATTTGACAACAGGCACTTCTATTTAAGTACCCACTTACTTCTAAAATGCACTTAAAAAGTAGAACATACCTGGTCCCCACCGAACGCCGCAACGCAAGGTTTTATACCACCCGTCCCGGCTGCTATTAAAGCAAGTCCTATCATGGAAGTAATCCTGAAAATTATATGAGTTAAAGTAGGTATCATTACTGACTCAAGTTCTCTTATCGTACTCTTGGCAAATAGGTGGTAGGCGGACTGATAGTGGTAATTTTCCCAGTCTGCCGGGGCGGGGAAGTTCGTGCCGATAAACCCTGTAGAGGGTATCCACGTTTCTAGATCAGGCTGAAATTGCCGTCATGCCCAGTCAAGCCGACATAGTGTTAGGGACTGATGTCAGTCATGAGTGTCTGATTCCAGTTGCTAACATTGCGTGCCACTTACAATCAGGTTTGAGCAGGGTCTCATATCGTGCTAATATGAAAAAGAAAAAAATAACGTGTCGTACACATCTGTAGCACGCAGGTCGGTATATTGTATTGGTAATGTTGTAATGTAACTCGTATATCCGTGAAACAACGAAATAATATAATCAGTTTCAAATTTCACGTCAAACCCGGCCATAACCGGCAATACTCTGTTATAAACTAATTTATTTTTGGCAATTGTCCTATCTTTTATTCTCATACTGTTTCGCTTCTTGTCCCGTCTTGTTATGTTTAATGGCTTTGGGTTAATCTAATCACTAGCTTGTTGCAAAATAGCACTCACTATTTGTTGAAAATACAAAACCCTGGTCGTCCAGGCTCGGATGGGCCTGGGTTGGAGATGGGGACATTTCCTAGCGTATGATCTTAACGACCCGCCGGTAATTCATGCACTTTTAGTGCTGGGCGCCGCTACTAGTACGAGTATAACAGTACCTAGGGAAATAGGTTCGACTGCTTTAGCTCTCCTCCAGAAGCACTTCTCTAGAAAGTGGTCTCCCATTAGAGGGCCGTGAGCAACACGGAGCGATATTCTCGCTTAAAGTGTCCGTTGTCGGTCCGATAAAACATACGTCTAGTCAGGCCGATGACAAACTACTCAATAGTAGGCATCTCCAGAGGGGTGAGGCGGAGTGCACAATCATCCGAAAACGAATCGTCTAAGATCGATTACGTCTGTCAGAAATGTCAAGCGCTAGTCGGAATGCCCATGATTTTGACATTTCTGAAAGATGTATCCGATCTTAGACGATACGTTTTCGGACGATTGTGCATTCCGCCTCACCCCGCAGATCTCGAGTTATGACGTAATTACGCAAAAACCATGGCGTTTGTGAGACCACGAGAGCGATATGTTCTGCTGGCTTTGGATCTTGTCCCTGTTGGTCTTGGCCAGAAGGTGGTGCTAAGCTGTCGTAGCATGGAATGGAACATCTTGTAGATCCGGACCTTCAACCTGACCGGTAAGCTGAAATTCATAACAGGACGTAACATGGCTCAGGCCACCTTCGTCTGATTGACGGCGTGGCAGGCCATTTTACCCATTGTTAAAGTCCTAATAATGATCCAGCCCAGGTTTTCCACGGTCAGAGTCCAGTCGATATTCTGTTCCTGATACTGCAGTGGAATCAGTGAATCATCATCATCAATGCAGTGAAGCCGGCATCTGGATGTCATTAATGCAGTTTTGCCAACATTGATGGACATAGGCATGCTGAAGCGATAAATATTAAATTGTGTGTCAAGTAATCGAACCTCTCTTTCGAAATGTATGGCTAAAACCTCTATACCACGGTAGTATGTTGTGAGGTAATGTCGCTTAAATACTAAAACCATAAACATAGTTAGACGATGTAAGCTTCGGCAACTATGTTGCAAGATGCCGCAAAATGTATTTTAGCAAATTTCGGGTCGGAAATTTTGATTAAGTTCGGTATTTAACAGCTTATCATCTTGTTGCGCGGTTATACAATGAAAACAACATTAGTTTTAAGCATATTATTATAATGAAAGGGGTTTTAGCGAGGAGTTATTATAAGCAGTTTTATAAAGGGAATATTGTGGGATTATTTACATATTTACTGCCACCATGGTCTAGCGGTTAAGTCCGTCCGTAAATAAATACATTTAATTAATATTTAATTTATTTGTGATATTTCTCGAGTTTGGTACGCTGGAGAGATCGACGAGCTTGCCACTAAAGATGGCTAAATGTGAATCCGCTATTTATAAGCGTGGTTTCTGACCACCCCGAAAGGAAAACAGTCGTGATGATACTTTTATTTACATATACTGTATAAGTATATTTTTGTTGGTAACAAACTCTTATAAAATTCTAACGATCTTAACAATTTGGTAGTATGTGAGCCACGCGGCGAACGAGTGCCTTCACTCCGTAGCCACGACTCAGACTTAGCTGTTAAGGCACACAGGGCCAACAGTGAGAGAGAGACGGTTTGTAGGGTTTTAGTCCGTAGGCGCCCTGGGGCCTCCTTAGGAGGCTTTACGGATGAGTCGGGCATGCGACCCCCACCCGCGTTGTCCCTTCAGGCAGTGCCGTATCACTGATGATTTATTTAGTAAAAGTAAAGTATCATCACGACCGTTTCCCTTTCGAGGTGGTCAGAAACCAACACCACACCACAAAATCCACTGTTTTGACGTTTGCGATTAATGGAATATTGCTGCAGATTCTATTCGGACATCAGCGACAGTATTATGTAGCTTGTAGAAGCAATCCGATAGGCGTAAATTTCACAATAGTCGCAACATTATTTTCGTTTCTTTAGTCAATTCTTATTTGTATTTTTCTTCTCAGTCGCCACACTCTTGGCAGAGTGGTCTTGGTCGCCTTTTGAGCTTAACAAGCAGTCGCCACTCCTCTAAGATCGCAGCTTTCCTAGTGCACTCATGAAATCCTCATCCATTGCAGCCTTCACCTAATCAGTCCATCTCATCGGAGAAACTTTTGTATTATTTTATTTATTCAGAAACTTTATTGCATAAAGCACAAAGGCGGACTTAATGCCCGTCGACATTATCTGACAGCCAAACCTTAGGGACAAATTTGAACAAATATAGGTGCAATGAAAGTAACAGTAATTCACAATTATAGGATAATTCAACAAATATATACCTACTTATATATTCTTATATATGTATTATGATATCAATATACTAAATACTAATACATATTACTTATTATAAAAACAGTCCTTGATTGCAAACTGTAATAAAATAAAAAACCCCGTTTAAGTATTAGCGCTATAGAAAATCTGAACTCTTTAACCGGGTTTTAATTTACAACGTCTCAAGTTAATACTAATCCAGAATTACTATCAATTCCCGGCCGTCGCAGCATAACGACGGTATCTAAAGGTTGATTGTAATTCGAGAGAATTCTCTCCCAGGATCTGGCAACGAACAACTTCGTATTCCTCTATTCAGAAATCTGAGAATCTCGTGTTCCTGGAGAAGATTCCGTAGGCGCCATAGTCATACAAATACTGACTCGTCCATTAATTTAATTTTTTGTCGCTGCCTTGTTGGAAATGAATTCAAATAAACTACAAAAAAAAAAACTTTTTCGAAGTTGGTGTAAATGTTAAAGTGAATGCGAGTTTCTAGAACAAGGAACATATACATGAAGAAGCGTAACTCCATACAAGAAAAGTGTTCCAGTTTTTGCAGTGCTACTACGGGTTCCCACCGAACTAGAATTGGCGGCAAATTTTATTTATTTGTTTTTTTTGTAGTTTTTGTGAACTAAAGCATCCTTAATAATTGATCAATTTATTAAGTTCGATAGTTACTATGAAACTATGAAAAAAACAATAAAAGTATAAATCTGTTGAACAAAATTAATAGTAGATTAATAGCAGAATAGATCATCATCATCATCATCACACCTCCAGCGTCCCAAAGCGTCGTGCAGAGGTGCCAAGTTCTCACTAGTGCGAAATTTGATGTCTCTGCCTGTGCAAGCATTCCTACAACGCACGAATTGATCTAGTGTTTCCATCCAAAAATCGCGGAGGATGACATCGTTTCTGACGTTTCGCGTTGAGCCGACTATGGTACACAGTACGAAGTTTTGTCGTATATATACTTGTAGTTGACCTCCAAGGGCCTTTGATGAGCCGCGTATAAATACAACTTGGTGCTTAGGTCTATTGTGGATTTATACACGTGGATTGAAAACGTGTTCACTGTGACAGCAGAACTGTATGGACTGGTTATATAAACGTCTCTGACTGAAGCACAATAGGATGGTGCGATATTATGCAGTTACGAATGGACACCGGACACTCCCAACTAAATCTAACTCGTGCTTTGTAAACCAAACCGTTTTGTTTACAAACTTATGATGAGTTTTAGTTTTCTGCCATTGTGTTATGGATATCAAGTAGTGAAAAGAAATAATTGGATTTCGACGTTGTTGAGTTTTGTCTAACTGAATTTAATTTACAACTACTCCTTCTATGTCTGTCGCATTTTAACTTATAATTGCTGTTCCAGGTCGTGGTTCGTTAAAATTTAGTAAGTAAGTCGACTTTAGGACTAATTAAAGTCTCCTTTCGCGCGTATTGTTAGTT
The DNA here is from genome assembly GCA_910589645.1 of Tinea semifulvella. Classification (NCBI taxonomy): domain Eukaryota; kingdom Metazoa; phylum Arthropoda; class Insecta; order Lepidoptera; family Tineidae; genus Tinea; species Tinea semifulvella. Next base: position 24,141,602 of record OU342584.1, read on the forward strand.
CTTAAAGTTTTACCCTCAAATTCCTAAAATATTATTTAAATAATTTTATTAGAGCTTCTTACACGCCACGTATTTAATAATAATAATAATCGTTTATTTCCAATAAAATCCTATGTACATGTTTTTCTATTGGAGACCCACACTAGGAAGGCCGGTGTGTTCAGCTTATCCGTGTAGCGTAATATTGGTTGATTTAGCATTGTAAGTTTAATTTTTTATTGTCTACATTTTTCAATTTCTTTTTATTTTTTATTTTTATGTAATTGTGTCTATGTGAAAACTTGTTATTAGCTTAATTGTGTTTAATCTTTAATTTTATATATGTATAGTAGCTGTAAGTTTTCCTAACATAAATAAATAAATTGTGGGGTCTCAATTACACTAAATCTAAGATTTACATAAATTCAAATTAAATTAAAATTATAACTAATATTTGGTAGTTTGTTTTACACTTTGAAATTTAAACTAATCGTGTGCCTAAATCTATATATTCATACGAGTATATACAACTATGGCAGAAAGTTATAGTTGTAAGTTATAAGAAAAAACATCAAAATAGTAGACCAGGAAAATCATATACAATAAACTCAAAATTCTAAATGATTATTCCAATTTGCCCCCAAGGGTAGAGCGCTGGTAGCTCGGTTGTAAGAACGATCTCCTTAAAATCCTACAAAGGTTGCTCGGTTCAAATCCCCCCGGCATACTCGTATACCAATGAGAAATACACTTTCTTTACGTATGTACATTTGTCATAGATTTACAACACCACCGTTCCCGTGCCTTGGAGAGCACGTTAAGCCGTCGGTCCCGGTTCCACTAATACTAACTTGTGGAATCGTTAATAAATTGTCAATTCAGATGCTCGCCAACCCGTCTGGCCAGCGTGGCGGGTGTAGGCAAAATTCTCCAGATTTATGTTCTGGAAGGCCCATCTCCAACAGTGGAGTTCTAGGACGCTGTATTCTAAGGGCTGTTGAGAAAAAAAATATGGATAAACTCAAAAATTCTGAATGATTGTTCCAATTTACCCCCAAGGGTAGAGCGGTGGTGGCTCGGTTGTAAGAAAGATTCCCTTAAAATCCTACAAAGGTCGGTTCAAATCCCCCGACATGTACCAAGAAGAAATACACTTTTCTTACGCATATTTGTCATAGATTTACAACACTACCGTCTCTATTTGGCGATTCCACCGCAGAGTGTTCCCGTCTTTGCTTCATAAGCTCCAGAGTCTCAGTTGAAAACTTTGAATCCCTGCCTCCTCACTTCGGCTGAAAATATTTGCAACCCACTTCTCGAACGACGTTCGCCAAGCTATCGGCCATCTCGTCAACATTTTCGGTGATTTCCAAACCATCGAATCTATTTTGCATGTGACTCGGAGAGCACATTAAGCCGTTAGTCCCGATTCCACAAATACCAACTTGTGGAATCGTCAATCAAATGTCATTATAAAAATTTACATCGGACCCTCGCCAACCCGTCTGGCCCGGATCGAGTGTAGGGCAAATTGTTTATAAATTTATTAGGCCTAGGACTCTATGTTGTGATATGATGATGATAAACACCATCAAGGTTAGGTTGTTAGAAATAGTCCAAGAGCGCCCCACGTGCTTTAAGTCTGACTTAAATACTTTATGCAATAATTTTCTTAAATAAAAATATGGTGCTCGATTAGGTAGATACAGTAAGAGCACGTGCAAGTTGCATCGTATGAAAAGGCTCTAATGACTGTACGTGTGGCCTAGATCAATCCGCACTTAGCGATATTAAAATACAACGTACGAGTTTCGAATTTCTTCCAGAGACTAGGCTTCTATAGAAATGTTTATGTATGTACTAAAATGTTGTACATTGACTTTGTAATTACCGGTCATCAATAAAGTTTCATCGGGTCTTCCAGAACATACGTATATCTGTCGAATTTGTTCTACACTTGTTACGCTGCCTCCGTGGTCTAGCGGTTAAGTCCGTGGATTTAGACTACCGGGTTCGATTCCTGGTCGGGACACAAAAATATTTATTAATGTAAATAAATACATTAATTAATATTTAATTTAATTGTGAAATTTCTTGAGTTTGGTACGCTGGAGACATCGACGAGCTTGCCACTTGTCATGATTGGCCTATAGTAAAGTTGGCAAAATGTGAATCCGCTTATTTATAAGCGTGGTTTCTGACCACCCCGAAAGGGAAACGGTCGTGATGATACTACTACTACTACTTGTTACGCTGGCCAGACAGGTTGGCAAGTGTCTGATTTATTTACGAGTATTTAGTGAAACCGGGACCGATGACTTAACGTGCTCTCCGTGTCACGGAAACGGTGGTGTTGATAATCTATGACAAATGTACGTAAGAAAAATATTTCTTCTTTATTTGGAAAGTGTGGAGGTTGTAAACTCTGCCACCACCGCTCTTTCCAGCATATAACAAGTGCAGAAAATGATTCAAAGAGCTATGTACAAGGTTTATGGCTACTATCCTTTTTTGTACCATACGTCATTCATTATATTTTTACTATCACTTCTTAGAGGTAAAAAGAAATAGGAAAATAATATTGTATATATTTTATATATATTTATTATGTATTTATATGTACTTGTGTTATTATATATTTATATATTGGTGTATAAGTATTTTGGCTTTAGTTTCTAGTAATAGTTTAAGATTTATATGTTTTATTATTCATCCCGATTTTAAATTAGTGATTTAATGCACCCACAATCATTGAATTAGACATTAAGTTCGCCTATGTACATTTAAATGTGTTTTTGTTTATTGTGCAATTAAGAATTTATCTATCTATTAAAAAAATTAAAACGTAAAATGTTACTACCTGATTTTTTTAAACTAGGAGAGTACCCACTTACTCCAGAGTGCCGCCGTCCCCAAACAAGTTGTCTTAAAGTATTTGGAGCCATTACAATTGATCCATAACTCGTCATGTAAAATATGTCTTATTTGTATGTAAATCTGGTATGTATAGGATTTGTTAAAGAAATAAATAATTTTGAAGAATTGCGTACACATGCCACGGTGGCTAGACTAGAGCGGGCACAATTGTAAGAACTGTCATAAAAATCTAACGCACGTCGAAAGACATTTCGTGCATATATTTTGGTCTCATCACAAAATAGTCATAGTAACTATACAGTCTGAGACTGTCCTGTACTGAAGTCCCCAAGCGTATACGGACTAAAATCCTTTACGGCTTCCTTCACTAATCTCAGTCTTGGCTACTAGTGAAGTCACTTGTTCGCCAAAGCCTACTGTTGTCTTTTTAAGTAGATAGCTATATGTAGTATATATATATATATATATATATATATATATATATATACATATATAAATGAATGTCTGTGTGTATGTATGTTCCCTATGCATTTCAAAACTACTTGACCGATCGGGATGAAACTTTGATTGTGTGAACATCGGCGAAGGTTTCTGATGTTGTACTACAGTTATCCGATAGGCGGCGCGTATCAGCGCTGATTTGTGGGGCATACCGACCGAGGGTACATTCATTGACTGTCAGGCAGTACGAAGTTCGCCGGGTCAACTAGTAATATTATACATAAAAGATAGCAGACAAGTATGTATTCTTAAAGTTCAGTCCTAACCCAGGTCAATGTTTTATAGCAAATCCAAAGTTCGATTAACTAATTACCAATGGCAACAGTTTATACAGGAGAGCTATAATCATACTGGATGTACGAGTATATAAGGAATGGGCTATTAATAGGACTATTCAAAGTCAAAATATCCTAATTAACATCAATGGATACAGATAAGCCTATATAATATACACAATCAGGTGGAGGTACAGTAATAATCGACAACCAGGTGTGACTACAAACTAATAGACTTTGGCTATTTAGATTAGTTACGTGGAAACTTTTTATTACAGATAACCTATTACAGTCATTTGAAACACGACATTACTATCGTACTTTGGAAAAATGGAAGTGGTTAATTTCCTATTCCGGAAGTTATGCAACATTCTGGTATAAAAAAATACGTGTGGCCGCGGTAAAGCTATTGCATAGCATTTTTTATCAACTTATGCAATTATAATTATTTATTTATTTTATTTATGCAGTAAATAACCTAGGCCTACATCCAACAGTAGAGACACAGGCTGATGATATTATGTGCAAAAGAGATTCCTCAGCTAAATACAATTCAATAATCATAGCAATTATGTGTTTTTTTTTTTTAAATTTAAAAACAACATTTATTTTACCCCCTATTCAAATATAATTAAATAAAATTGGTAGGTTAAAATTTATGTATGAAATAGTTACAAAGCAGTATTTATACGATTAGGTTCTTTATTATGATCAGGTATTTTATTATAGATAAAATCGTATCGATACTATATAATTATCAACTTAATTTTTTTTACAGTTTTTACGGGGCCCATTTCTCTAAGAAAAATGGGCATTCTTATTTATAGGTTTATAAATATTTACTGTGTAACTAATAATAATACTTACGTAGGTGGTAACATTAAAGGTGGAATGGCTGCTAAACATGTCAAAAGTGTTCCCACTAAATATATCATCGAGAAATTTAATATTACGCTGAAAATAAATTATTTAATTAGCTATTTATAGTCCGATTGGTTAGGTCGCTGACCTAATAGGTATAAAATCTATTATATACTATAATTACAGGAAAACGTTCCTAGGAGACCATTAGTGTTGCCCAATATGACAACCCTAGTCTTGGTCACAAGACTCTTGCACAGATATATTTTTTTAATTTTGCTAAGGTGTTTACTTTCTTTGGGGTTAGGTTTTTAATTTCAATAAATTTTACGTACGTCTTGTCCGTATTTTTTTTTTCTAAGTTTAGGTATTTGGAACTTGGGAGAGCTCGTTTGAAAATAATGTTATTTTAGTATATCTAAATCCTACCTATACCTAATGGCTTCAAGGTCTAGCGGTTAATTCCGTTGATTTGGACTTGGAGGTACAGGGTTTGATTCCTGGTCGGGACACAATAAATTATTTAATTTATTTGTGATATTGCTCAAGTTTGGTACCCTAAAGACATCGCTGAGAGAGATTTCCTTAATACTAATAAAATAAAATATATATTGAGTCAGAGTAAGAGTCTTGCAGAAGTTTTGCGTGACTCTTGCGCAAGACCAAGACCAAAAGCGAGACCAAGACCACCTATTCTGATCCAAGACCAAGACTGGCTAAGTCTCCTCTGTGCTTAAAGTTGCAAAATAATTTTCACCACAACCTACACATTATTTTATTTTTTTATTTTTTCCAGACAGGTCACACAGCGCCATCTAATTTCCGTGGTAAGCTACGAGGCTTGTGTTACGGAAACTAGATGGTTGATAAACTACATATTATATATATATATTTTGTAAATATACTTATACATATTACATATAAACACCCAGACAGACCGAGACAAATTATACAATGTACAACTTGCCCCCGGTGGGAATCGAACCCACGACCTCCCGAGTTCACGGCAACGTTTGTTACCACTAGACCACGGAGGCGGTCTACATACATACTATACATACATACTATACATACATACTATTCTAACAATCTGTCAAATTGAAATAGTCCTCTAATATTGTCAGTCAAAAGGAGATTAGAGTCTGTCAAAATCTTAAAGCAGCCAAAAGGTGCTTAGTATAGTAAGTCAATTAAAACTGATGACTTTTCTGGTCTAAAATAAAGACTTAACGTAACATATGCTAATCAAAGTAGTAATTGAATTAACTAGGCACGTGATTGGCTGTATATACCAACCAATCCCGTGGCTTATTGGAAACGTGTACTTGTATTTTAAGCATCATTTCTGAAACTGGGACATATAAAAAAAATAATAATAATAATAGTTTGTAGTCTATTTGTGGTAACTTTTAATTGACCTTTTATGTTTCCATTTTTTTTTTGTCTTTATGTGTTTATTAGTCGTTAGTTATCCTGTAATAAATAAATAAATAAAATAATAAAATAAATATAACGTCTCGTACTGTGGAAGCTATGATATTTGTAATATTAAGGGTATTTTATAGGCAAGGGACAAATCTGGCTCAAAAAGTCTTGCCTTATTAATGCGCGTATTTCGTATATTTAACGTTCAAGACTTAAGTGAAATAAAAATTTACTTTCTAAACTATATACAATAATAATAACTTCTCTAAATGGGTATAATATTGTATTATATTTTATATTTATTCATTTTGTATTATATGCACTTGTGTTATTATATATTTATATGTTAGTGTATAAGCTTTAAGTTAGAAATAGTTGAAATTAAAAAAAAAAAAAAAAAAAAACATTTTAAATTAGTTAATGCACCCACAATCTCTGGTCCCAAAGGTTAGCTGTTAGAAAATGTCACTAGACATTAAGCTCGCCTATGTACATTTAAATGTGTTTCTGTTTATTCTGCGATAAAGAATTTATCTATCTATCTATCTATTTCTGCTCGTAAGCGTTGTTGTAGGTAAGCATATTCGGAGAGGGTTAAACGCTTTCCATCCTTCTTCCTCGCACAAAGTGTGGTCTAAAAACTTCCTAGTATCATTTACCGTTTCCCTTTCGGGGTGGTCAGAAACCACGCTTATAAATGAGCGGATTCACATTCAGCCAACTTTACTATAGAACAATCATGGCAAGTGACAAGCTCGTCGATGTCTCCAGCGTACCAAACTCGAGAAATATTACAAATAAATTAAATTAAATGTATTTATTTACATAAATAAATATATTTGTGTCCCGACCAGCAATCGAACTCGGTACCTACGAGTCTAAATCCACGGACTTAACCGCTAGACCACGGAGGCAGTTTACTTTATAAACTTACTAGGGAATAAAATTACAAACATTTACGAGATATATATATTAATTATAATATATTTGTTTTTGTAAAATAGAGGAAAATCATTTAAATCTTTTTTCAATTTACCTCTAAATCATCATCAATCACAATTTCATTCCATTTGCAGTTGAAACGATGGGCTCTTGTGTTCTCCCGCGAGCTTGGTAAGAAACTCCACTTGGCGACGGGTGACCCTTTGAGTAGAGAATATCTTGTTCAAAGGGTCAGCCTCGCTGTTCAGCGGGGGAACCTCGGCTCACTACGCCCATCGAATAGTCGTAATTTTATTAAAAAATTTTTAGTTATTATAATTTTCGTTCTTAATTTATTTTATTTTTTAATCTTTGTACTTTACTCCGAATAAAGATATTAAAGTACATGAAAATAAAAAAAAATAAAAAAAGTAAAAAAATATGTTTTATAATTTCCTTAAATTTATTTCCTAGAAACTTGATATATCGATTATCCTCTATTTTACTTTAACATATCCATTATTAATATACCTCTAAAATGTCCGTTATTTTAATTTCTAGAAAGTTGATAAGACTACCTTTCTCAAAAGTACAAAAAGTACAAAAGTACAAGTCAATCAGACTGGCACCTTCGTTGAACATATTTAGGCATCTTCGAGTACTAACTTCTTACTTTCTTAAAAAGCAAAATAGGATATACTTTCTAACATGGATTGTTATTTATGTAACTATTGTATGTATACTTATATTCATATTTATGTGTATGTATTTGTAATATATATATTTAAGTATATATTTATTGCTATAATTAGTTATACATTTTTCCTTTTAACTCTGCATCCCACAATATCTTTTGTCGTTCACCCAAAGGTTAGCTGTTAGAGAATACCTTTAAATTATTAAGCTCGCCTATGTGCTATATTTTATTTTAGATATTTATTATGCAAAAGTATTTTTAGACATAAAAAAATTAAGAAGTAGAATGTAATTATTGCATTTGTTGTCCATTGGAAACGAAATTTCTGCAAAGCGACATTCCTCGCGTTTTTGCTAGATTTGTCTCTATCTTAAAGCCGGAGGCAAATAAATTTACCTTCAATTCTCAATTCTATTTTGTGAAAATTCAATAACAAATCCATTTGAAATTTCGAATCAACCTTCGGGGTAAACTCTGCTAACTATGTTGACCCAAACTGGGCACGGAGCCACTCGGCCCTGCGACTTGTAATCAACAAGAACATGTAGGAAAATTTACAATTGACGAAGTACTACGACCGTATGGCTGCTTATTAACCAAATACCTATGTGTAAGGAAAATGAGCGGTGAACCAGAAAAATATAGTTCATTTATTTAGAAGAAATTACAGAAATTAAGATAGTACATTTTTTATATACTAGTACAATATCTTGCCCCTACCTGATGGTAACTGGCGCGATAGTTCCATGAATGTTAACAACTGGAATCAGACACTCATGACTGACATCAGTCTCTACTTAATCTATTCTAAGCCGGCTTGACTGGGCATGACGGCAATTTGAGCCTAATCCCAAAACGTGTGGTTACACTTTACTGGGTTTAACGGCACGGCACGAGCGGTGGGTACTTCCCTGCCCCGACTGACTAGGCAAATTACCACCATCAGTCCGCCAACCACGTATTTGTTGTTCTCATTGAAAGTATGTGCAATTTGCAATGATGTCAAATGCAAATTTTACTTTCTAGGGGAACTAATATTGTAAGCTAGTCATGGTGATATTTATATAAAATAACACCGCTTGAAATAAGACTTATGGGAAACATAGTATAAAGAAGATTAAATTGATAAGCTTAACCTAATTCCATTTACATTTCTTACTAAGAGATAATACATAAAAAAATACAATAAATAGTATAGTATGTATTAATATTATGTAATGTATAAATATAAATAAATATTTCCAGACAGGTCACACAGCGCCATCTAGTTTCCGTGGTAAGCTACGAGGCTTGTGTTACGGAAACTAGATGGTTGATAAACTACATATTATACTTTTTTTTTTTTTTGTAAATAAATAAATACACACATCAAAAAATTCTAGGGATCAAGCATGTTTATGCGGATTTCTTGTGATTGAGATGTGGCTTTGTAATAAATTTATGATTTTATAAATTTATATGGATCCTTTTTGGTGCATTTCATAATTTAAAACAGGAACTGTCAATCAAATTCGAGTAAAAGATGAAAATCAGCTGTCAATATTTTCCCTATAAAAACATAAGACGCATTGAAGACATTATTAGTGCTACTGTTTCCCTACTACTGATTAAAACCAACGTTATTATGGAGCGGCGACGTCATTTAAGCAGGGAAGAAATGATCAGAGCCGTGGGAATGATAGAAGCTGGTTCCCGGCAACGTACTGTGGCTTTAGCTCTGAATACAAGTCAGAGTGTTATCAGTCGACTTTGGACACGTTACCGAACCACTGGTACCGTGGCTGAGCGCCATGGAGGACGGTATCGCTGCACCACACGGAGACAAGACCGATACATTCAAATCACAGCTCGAAGAACTCCAACAATAACCGCCATGATGTTAGCCGTGAGCCTTCATCGCTCTTCAGGGAACTTAATTAGCGACCAAACAGTCAGAAACCGCTTGCATGAAGTGAACCTTCATTCCCGAAGACCGCTACGGGTACCACCTATAGCAATGCACAATCGTAGGACTCGATATCAATGGGCTCTTGAACACAGAAATTGGACAGAAGAACAATGGCGTTTCGTGTGCTTTTCTGATGAGTCTCGTTTTGGTATGAGGCCGGATACAAGACGTATACGACACTGGAGAACCCCTGGACGCCAACAGCGATTAAAATCCTGCCAGGAAGTCCATCCTTATAGTGGTGGAACCATCATGGTATGGGCGGGTATTTCGATCGGCGGAAGAACTGAGTTGATTTGGATCAGAGGCAACCTCAACGCTCAAATTTATGCTGAGACGGTTGTATCAGACGTCATCGTTCCTCTACAAGTGCATATCGGTCCCTTATTTCAGTTAATGCATGATAATGCACGACCGCACACCGCAAGAGTTGTAAGACAGACTCTCGCCGCAGCTAACATCAATGTCCTGCCCTGGCCTGCTCAGTCGCCAGACTTGAACCCGATTGAGCATGCATGGGATATTCTTCAGAGAAGAGCTCTGCCGAATATGGAGGGTATCCAGTCGCAAGAAGACCTTTTTTTGTTGTTGCAACGAACATGGGCGGCCATTCCACAGCGTGATTTGGATGAACTCATTTTGAGTATGCCAAACCGATGTTCTTGTGTTGTTAGTGTTCGCGGTAGAAACACGGATTATTAATTGTTTAAGTTACCCAATAAAATTAAAAAAAAAACTGTTATTTCAGTCTTTTTTTCGAACTTTAATGTTAGTGGTTCAAATGTCAAAAATCCCTTTATTAGGAAAATGGCAATTTTTTTTACTAATGCAAAGGTGACTTGGTTTATCGTTACTGTAGACAAACGAAAACATTTTATTTGATCAATCCTTAAAGAAAATTTTAATGAATATCAATCAGGAGAAAAGTTATTGCAAAAATATATGTTGATCCCTAGACACTTTTGATGTGTGTATTATACATATAAACACCCAGACCGAGACAAATTATACAATGTACAACTTGCCCCCGGTGGGAATCGAACCCACGACCTCCCGAGTTCACGGCAACGTTTGTTACCACTAGACCACGGAGGCGGTCAACGGTCGGTAACTAATGTATTAATAAATCTTTATGTGTATGTGCACCCCGCAAATCCTCTACCACACTCCCAAAGGTTAGCTGTTATAAAATGCCGTAAGGCATTAAGTTCGCCCTTGTATATTACTTTTAAGTTTTTTATGCAATAAAGAGTTTATTAATAAATATGTACTATTAGTATTTATTATTGTAGTATATGGTTTAGATAATATTGAATATTTATTACGAAATCATATTTCTCTAATTGCACCTACCTTACGTCTGTTAAGTTCTACAGTGTCCCTAAGGTTGGCTGTCAGAGAATGTCTTGCGACATTAAGTCCGCCCCTTGTATATATTGTGCAATAAAGTATTAATAAATAAATAAATATAATTTATTTATTGCACTTATAAACTATTAATAATACTATTTATAAATTTATATTTCTATTTATTCTAATGCAATAAAAAGGGCATATATACTCGTACATTTATATTATATATTCTGTGAGATGTGCAAGTTTACGCTATATTATATTTTAGCATTATGATATACATATAATATCAAAATCTGTAATATAATGCAGATACATTTTAATCTCTGTTTATTTTTAATTGCTAATAGCTTCTGTTTTATAACTTTATATTGTTATTACTTAGAATATGCATGAGAGTAGGGTTAATGCAGTAGAAATGAGGTCGCTGCGTCGTTATGAGGCGTCACTTTGGCGAACCACATACGTAACGTCGAAATACGAAAAATGGTAGGTATAAAAGAAAGCATAGGCACAAAAATAAGGAAAAGCATGCTACGATGGTTCGGGCATGTTGAAAGGATGAGCGAAGAAAGATTGACGAACCAGGTATATAATGCGAAAGTTGTGGGTAAAAGAGGCCCTGGCAGACCAAGACACACGTATCACGATCAAATAAATAAAACACTAGCTGAAGGAGAATTAAAAAACCTTCGTAACAAAAGGGCATGTATGAAGAGGTTGATGAATGTCGATGAAGCGAAAGAGGTATGTCGTGATCGTGTCAAGTGGCGCTCAATTGTCTCTGCCTACCCCGTAAGGGATCTGGCGTGAAGATATGTATGTATGTATGTATGTTATTACTTACTATAGTAAGAAATAATTTATTAAAGGAAAATATACTTAAAGGTAATTTATCTGGTTATTTGAAGTAGGTAAATAAGTGCAATAATATAAACTATTTGTATTAAATAGAGATGTGTTGCAAGCACTTAGGTGGCCAATATCTAACGATTTACCCTACAATTCAGTTCATATACTGATTAGGTGTGTTTCACACTGCACGAGTTTATATTTTGTGCAATTTGAGTGTCTCCTTTTTTATTCTAGTTCTGCTGTAGCAGGTGCACCTCTTTTATTTAGTGGACTTATACCTTTAATTCCGGGTTTGATTTCACAGTTTATTTTAAAATAGAGAAAGAAAAGCCCGTGGAAGCTCACAAGACCGGGGTTTCTTAAAGTCTATTAGCGAAGCCCAGGCAAGTGCCCAAGTCAAAAAGCTGTATGGAAACTTTCGCCAAACCAAAGTCCTAGTTAGTCCAACGTTTCTAATACATAGACAAATAACGTAGGGCCGAACCATAAGCACACATTGTTTAGCATAAATAAATTTTGTCCTGACGGCATGTTCCATCATGGATGATCCCATTTTTTCCAGGATGACCAGAAACCACGCATAAAGCGGGTTCGCATTTAGCCAACTTTGCTTTAGGCCAATCATGACAAGTGGCAAGCTTGTCGATGTTTTAAAATACCAAACTCCATAAATAAAATAAAATATTGTGTCCCGACCAGGAATCCAACCCGTTACATCCACCGTCATGATTACCTACAAATCGTCTGCAAACTCGAATATCTCGTATTTAAGTTATTTTTATTACAGAACCTTTTTTGTCTTCGATCAGTGTATTTAAAGGCGTGTTATGTTTGTTCCAGGATAAAACGTTGTATTTTTTTTTTTTAGGAATTCAGGAATAATCTATGAAAATACATCAAATACAAATATCATCTCTATTACGTTTTTATCTACTAAATAAATATTTCATTTTATTTCATTTCAGCTTGTCCCCATTACTAAACATGACAGTTAACTGGTATAGGTATCAGTGAATCAAACCAACAATTGATAGTGTACCTAATGTAAAAGAGTTCTTTTTATCTATGATGTACCACTTATTTAATGAATAAACGCTTTTTATTATATTATATTGTTTTATTTTGATGTACATTCATATCTATGAATGTATGTAATTAGACAATGGGGTGTATCACTAACTTTTATCACGATAGATGGCGCATGATAGATGGTACCTAATATAACTGTCAGTTGCATAGAAAATTTGTATTTTTATTACAAAATTTATAATTTTCTGGATATTATGCCGAACTGAGCAGCTTTTAAGTGTACAAATCGAGGTTTCCTAGCAAAAACAAAGATATCGTGATCCCAAAATTGCTATTCTATTAATTCAACCTTTTTCCTTTTTAACGACGGTGTTCGCTTTCTTAATTCGTCTTTAAAAATCGATAATGTTAAGTTAAAATACATTTTTCTGTTATAAAAATAAAAAAAACTACAAAATTTTAAAAAATGATGCGTTATAGGTGTAAACAAGGTACCATTGCCGCTAGCGGCATCTACAAAAAGCTTTGCCTAAAACACCCCATTAGCGGCAATTACCTGACATAATACTCTGATGGTCGATGCCATGTCAAATCTAAGTGACGCTCCGTCAGAAAAACCCCCCGCCAGATGATATCGTGTGAAGTTGGAAGACACAGGGTGGTGGTGATAATAATTCGTTACGTATGAATTATTGGAATAGAATTGATAAGTAGGTCCTCATAATAATGTCTATGTTAACTATTGCCAACATCGTTAAGTAATTAGATAAAGTTCTGTCGCTCCTCCGGCCATAGAACACATTAGAACGCTTTGACAGCAAGATATAGTTTACAGTACGTGTGAAACTACAAAAGATCTAGAAATGTGTTTTCTATTTGGCAAATAGATTCTAAACTTTTATCACGACTGTAATCTCTTGCGGTGTGATAAGAAACCACGATATTCTTTAATTAAATATATTATTAAATAATACATTTATGTGTTTTCTATATTGGTATAATGGACTTTTCATATACATACGGTTGCCGTTTAAACGGCACGACGACGCCGTGCCATGCTATGTAGCTCTTTTACATGAACACGGTTTGATTTGCTCATTCCTGTTTTGATAAGCTGCAATGGTCTTATCCCATAATAGCCCTTTCAGCACGGTCAATACCAAACGTGCGTTATTACAAAAAAAACTAGCGTTCGCTAAATTCTGTTTTGCCGCTTCGAAACGATGTCCAGTCAAGCCGGCATAGTATTAGGGACTGATGTCAGTCATGAGTGTCTGATTCCAGTTGCTAACATTCATGGATCTTGCGCGCCATTTACCATCAGGCGGGCGCAAGGTCACATGTCGTGCTAGTAGAAAATAAAAAACTTTGTGTACTTATCTAGCTACTTATTAATTATATTTTATGACTTTCTAGAGGATTTTTTTCCACAATTTTTATGAGATATTTTGGACAACAAGGAACTCCAAGTTATGAATAAACCTATCAATATCCATAATACTTTTTGTCGTGCTGAAAGGGTTATAAGCCGCACTTCTACTAGTAAAAACGACATGTCAATGTAAAGAGGTAAATTGAGTGAACACCCGGTATAAAGTCTACATACGTAGGCGTTGACGATGCTGCGTTACATCGGTTAATTATAAAAACTAGAATGAGCGCGATTAAAAGTTAAAACAACTGTGCAAAACATCCGGGCATTCCTCGTGCTCGCCGTGCCGGGCCGTTTCGCGCTCGAGTCGTGTGTACGAGTCTATAAATTTCTGCAAAGACGGTTACCGCGCCGAAACCGAAGCGGTATCCGTGCGTTGTGAAACCTGTCTTGTATCTCAATCATTGTTCATTTACACGGCATATTTATTTATTTAAGGACAACCAGTGGTCGGTTACATTATTACTTGATTAAAAACCAGGACATTGAATCGACCATAAATGTACCACCTTTAGGTACCATAACATGCACAAAATACAAGTGGTAGGTAATAATGGATAATTGTTCTTAGTCTAATTTAAAATTATTATTAATATTAATAGGAACAATTTATCTTAACATTTAACTTTAATTTTGAAAGTGAATCGTTGAACTTATCTATTTCTTGACCAATATCTTTATATTTTTTGAATAATCTAGATTAAGGAGAGCTTTGTTTAAGATTTGTTTAAGTTCTGGCTTGAGGTGAGCTTAGTAGTGCAGTAGGATATCGCGTTAGTTGTGGACAGTCTATTTGGTTTCTTAATGGCAGCAATGTCACTTATTTCGGTCTATCCATAATTTAATTTAATATTTTTATTTATTATTTTAATAATATTGTAAAAAATTTACAATATCCGAGTGTTACATGTGAACCATATGGAATTAATATTTTGAATTTGAATATGTTATATAGAAAACCCACATCGAGCATGTGTCTACGAACTATTAAACTGTCAATGTTAAAATGTTGAAGTTTGTCATGGTAAGTCAGAAGCTTATTAGGCACTTTCAAAATTGACCGAATATAAATATAAATCTATCTAAATATAAATAATTATATAAATCGTAGAATAATAAACGCAGTTTTAAAAAAAATGGTGTCAATTCATCTGAGCTATTATGCGCGTACTACGTTTCTATGCGTTAATATTCTATATTTGATACCTTATTGATTATGTTCAAAGTCAAAGTCAAAATATCTTTATTCATGTAAACCTATTACAGGCATTTATGAAACGTCATTAATTTAATTATTTAAAATTATTCTACTCCTGCTAGTAGAAGACTAAGCAGCAAAGTGGTCCAATAAGTAAGCTGTTAGCAGAAGACCAGAAGCTTAGCAGATTCCAGTGACCTGTTAATGTTTAATCTGACTAAGAAAGGAATCTGCAAGGAAAACTCAGCTATATTAGTTGGCCAAGTCTTGGTCTTACTTTGGGCTGACACTATTATTGATCCCCACAGAAACCCAGCATAAGCAAAGCGTCGATCTCAGTCTCCTACTGACAATTTATTTAATTAATTTACTAAACCGTAATATTCTACAATTTTACTTCACCTGTATCTTCCAATAAAATTATCTGCTAAAACCGCTCCCACCAAAGGCATAGTGTAACACATCATTATGAAAATGTGATAGACAACAGTTGCTGCATTTTCGTGAAGACATAATATGTTTCTCAAGTAAAGAGACAAAATCGCTGAAAAAAAATAATGTTCTTTAAAAACGGTTTCAGATACATGCAGTGCGATATCGTATCGCATAGACGATGTCGAACCGCAATGCAAAAATTTCATCGTTTCTGACATCGTTGAACTAGACGCTAGACGTGTCCTACTTCTAAGCGCTAAGAAAAAGTCATCAAGATAAAGAATTTGAAGAGATGGTTTTTTCTTTATAACTGAACAGCCGCATTCCACGTCACGCGGCTCTCAACGACATCATTCGTAGGGCTCTGGACACTGCTGGAGTACCTGCTATCCTAGAACCTTCTGGGATAGCGCGGAGCGATGGCAAGAGTCTCGACGGCTTGACCGTCAGGCCTCGGAAACTGTGGGACACATTAGCCCCATTTCACATCCAGGCAGCCTAGTCCAGCGCAGGAAGTGCGGCGGTTTCTGCTGAGAACTTCAAGCTGCGCAAATACGCATACCTCGGTACAGGTTACGATTTTTCGCAGCATACTGATTAACAAATCGATCGGACACTGAATCAATTAAGTGATCTAAATGTAACATTTTTGTTTACGTGTTTATTACGTTGTTGACGCATTCGTTCCATTTTTCAGGTGTTATGTTATTTAATTCTTTTATGAATCTATTTTTAACTTCCTCCATTTTAAACGTTTTGTTGTGCTTTGCGACATGCTCCTTTGCATGTGTCCACACCAGCTCTATGGGGTTCAGTTCGGAATGGTATAGTGGAAGTCGAAAGACAATAGGGTCGAGATGATGGGACCATGGGACCCTCAGCCAAGCGTCTGGCCAAGGAGTTGTCCAAATGGTTGACGGAGAAATACAGAAGGCTGGCAATTATTTCTGCCAACAAATTAGCCTTGCTATACAGAGGGTAAATATTGTCAGTCTTCTTGAAACTATCTCAGATAGAATAAGCTATGATTTGATAAGCCACAGTGATATATGTATAAATTCAGCAGTGGTTATTAGTTGACAAAGCTGCAAGTAATCACGGTTTACTATTTATTTGCACACCGTATAATCGTTAGGAGGCATAATTCATCATCAGCTTCTCTCCACTGCTGAATATAGGCCTTTCCCGAGGCTTGCCACTTTACCCGATCTGCTGCTACCCTTATCCAACCCCAAGGCTACCGCCTTTAGTCCGTCCATATGGTCGTCCTCTGAGTCCTCTCTCTAAGTTATTGGTCGCGCATTCTGGTGCCGTATTTAATAACCATACCTACACAAATTTACCTACTAATAATTTTATACTAACTTCGTAAGCCGCAAAATGAAAATCTTTCACAGAATTCTGTAGCAATAATGCAAAATATAGATGTAGGATTGTGCGAAGACATCTTTTACAGGGTTATTTATTACAAATGTCAGTCACAGATTAACAAATTGATTTACATGTAGGTATATTTTTCTTATTTTAGGCAGCTTTCCTATATTTTGATATAATTATTTATTTAACCTGTTAAAAACGAGCGAGAATAAAAGCACGAAGATAAAGAACAATAGCGTGTGCTAAAAGTGAGAGCATGAAAATAAACCTCTACGCCTTTTTTTTGTAGTATCCTCCCAGATCACCCCGCTGATCCGAATGCTCAGGATATTTATCATGATTATTGAGAATTTATAATTGTGAAATACGACTATTAGGCTGGGGCCGTTACGGATTTTTATAGCTAAAAAAAAAAAAAATAGTAACAGGCAACGGCCGGCTGGAATATGTAGTTGAGGTCATAAACAATGAAAAAAAAAACTTTCGAACTTGAGATTAAGGGAAGTAGTGAAATGGGGTGCTATTTAAGGGATGAAAACCGTGTTTCGTTATTCATGGCGGAACGAGACCTTCTAGAGAAAAGTATTTCATACAAAAGTTGTAGATAATAAAAAAATCTAAAACTTTTATTATATATGCAGGGGAGTATTCTTGGCCCCACGCTCTTTATTGCCTACTTAGATGATCTCACTGAACTTCCCCTACCTAAAGCTAAAGTAATCTGTTATGCAGATGACACTGCTATTTTATTTAGCGATTCAACCTGGGAAAGAACGATTAGGTGCGCAGAACAGGGAATGTTCGTGGTCTCACAGTGGCTAAGACAAAATCTTTTAAGTCTTAATACAGCAAAAACAAATTTTTTGACCTTTCATAAAACTGCAGCATCAGCTCCTTCTTCGCCCCTGGAAATGAGAATCCACTTTTGCTCGTTCCCGAACTCGGCTGATGGTGGTTGCGGATCGCCGTCAGTGTGCTCCTGTACTGTGATAAACAAATCAAGGTCTACAAAGTATCTTGGAGTTGTTGTTGACGACAAACTCACTTTTTGCGATCACATTGATGTAACATCCTCTAGGGCACGTAAACTGTTATTTACAATGAAGTCACTTAGAGACGTCGCCGACAAACAGCTGCTCAGGATGATTTATGTCTCCCTATGCCAATCAATACTCACGTACTGCGTTGTCGCATGGGGGGGTGCTTCCGCGACTATCCTTATTAAGCTGGAGAGGGCTCAGAGATCTATCCTTAAGGTCATGCTTGGAAGACCTTTCAGATACCCAACTTCTGCCCTTTACGACGACGCAAAAGTTCTTAGTATAAGAAAGTTATTTGTGCTGGGGGCATCGGTTTTGACACACTCCTCTATAAGATTGGATCAAATTACAAATATGTTAAAAAAGCGTGTCCCTTCAATACCGCACTTGTCTGTCAAAACTGACTTTGCTCAGCGTTTTAGCTCCTTTCTCGGACCATTTATATACAATAAACTTGTTAATAGGTATGGCCTTTTGGGACTATCTGCCAGAGAGGTGAAGTTAAAGTTGTCACGACTACTTCTTACTTGGGACTATAATGAGACAGAGCAATTCATGAGAATCACTATTTGAGGAAATTCATATTTGATAATTGTTGTTTGTCCTTAATTTATTTTTTATTTATTTAATAAGCTTAGATCTTAATTTAATTTTAAGTAATTGTAACTAAATCGTTTTCATTAATCAATACAGGTAATCGAAGAGTCCCACGAGCCAGGTTCATTACCTAGTGTGGGCTCACTATTAATTCACAATTTAATTTAAACTCCTGCAGTGTACTAGAATCGAAATTGTTCATTAGGTTTATATATAAGTTTTGTAGAACACTGAAATAAATTATTATTATTATTATTATATTATATATTTTTCGACATAACCTCAAAGTTTACGAGAAAATGACGAAAAACCGATTTTTCTGTTTTTTATTTTTATCTCGCGTGAAAATTATTTAATTTAAATGAAACTTTGTAAAAACACGTAATTATTTGCACACAATAAGCATGAATTTTTTCAATTATGGAAAAATTATATTTTTCGTGATTTCACCATTTTTCCGAAAAAACACCTTTATCTTTGGTGAACAACTTTATTGATTTTTTTTTGGTTTCTGGTGTTGTACAAGGTCTTTTTTTTTTCGTCGTGATGTCTACTTTCAAATGGTATATTGATTTTAATTATTCATTGTTATTTAGTACCTTAAAATTAAGAAAAACCGAAAAAATAATAATTCGAATCTC
The DNA here is from genome assembly GCA_910589645.1 of Tinea semifulvella. NCBI lineage: Eukaryota > Metazoa > Arthropoda > Insecta > Lepidoptera > Tineidae > Tinea > Tinea semifulvella. The sequence goes on from OU342584.1 coordinate 24,161,043, forward strand.
GAACTTACCGATTTTTTTCATTATTTTCAATTTTTTAGCATATTTATGTTAATAATTTATAATATTTTGATGAAATAACTTACTTTGGTATAAAATGAATAAATTTAAATGAAGTTCATCACGGAAAGGTAGGGAAAACTTCATGAAACTTAACATTTATATGGAAATCATAAGTACTTTATTAATTTTAATAAGCTACAGTTAAGTATCAAAAACTTTACATGCTTATTAAATTATTCTAAATATATATAATAAAATACAACATACAATTTATTTATATTGGCTACTAATTCTTTATTTTATTTACAGATATTTACTTCATTAATATTGGTTGTGTATAACTTATAAAAATGAAAATCAATAAAATATTTTTTAAAATCTAATCAATTTTAGACCTTTTTTGTTGTGGTTCGTTTTCTTCATCAATCAATCTCTCAAATTCTGTATTATCTTCAAAATCATTGGCATTTTCAGGCTCTTCAACTTCGATGTCATTATTCTTTGCTGGCTCTTCATCAATATCTTCAGAATTACATAAATCTACAAATACTTCTCTGTCTCTATTTGAACAGTTCTCAGTGCATGAATTGCACACATTGGTACATTTTAAGCCGTGTTTTCGGCAGCCACACCTTTGATTATTGCATCCCCTTTCACAAGTGCAGCTGACGCTTTTTAATAACTTTTCGGAAATCAAGTCGGAACTGTCAGAGATGTATTTTGGCACGAGTCTTCCTACATTTTCGTTCCAGCCCCAATGCTTTGCTTTTTTGTTGTCCTGATCGTTGTCAAATATTAAAATTATAAAAGCTACTGACAATGTAAAAGGCTATAAAATTAATACTCAACTTACTTTGTTACTATCCAACGGCAGTAAACTACTGTCAAATAATAATTTGTTTAATTTTAATTGAAATCTTAATCACCACGTGTGTTAACAAAGGACGCATCAACAACTGAAAAAATATTTTCACACAACTAGTCGAATAGAAATTTACTACTACAACAGAACGAGCTCTGCTGCTCTTGTACAGGCTCACTTTATCCTACCCCTCTCTCTCCCCAACCTTCAGTCGTTTTTGGCGGGCATTTCAAATACCTGTATGCTGTTTTTTTTTTGAATACGTAACATTATTTTGTTATTTTTTATTCTATTAAATTATAGCGTTGTTTCCAATAAATAAATTCATTTAAATTTATTCATTTTATACCAAAGTAAGTTATTTCATCAAAATATTATAAATTATTAACATAAATATGCTAAAAAATTGAAAATAATGAAAAAAATCGGTAAGTTCGAGATTCGAATTTTTTTATTCGGTTTTTCTTAATTTTAAGCTACTAAATAACAATGAATAATTAAAATCGATATACCATTTGAAAGTAGACATCACGACGAAAAAAATAAGACCTTGTACAACATCAGAAACCAAAAAAAAATTAATAAAGTTGTTCACCAAAGATAAGGGTGTTTTTTCGGAAAAATGGTGAAATCTCGAAAAATATTAATTTTCCATGATTGAAAAAATTCATGCTTATTGTGTGCAAATAATTACGTATTTTCACAAAGTTTCATTTAAATTAAATAATTACCACGCGAGAAAAAAATAAAAAACAGAACAATCGGTTTTTCGTCATTTTCTCGAAAACTTTGAGGTTATGTCGAAAAATATATAATATAAAAGTTTTATATTTTTTTATTATCTACAACTTTTGTTTGAAACACTTTTCTCTAGGAGGTCTCGTTCCGCCACAAATAACGAAAAACGGTTTTCATCCCTTAAATAGCACCCCATTTCACTACTTCCCTTAACCTCCAGTTCGAAAGTTAGTTTTTTTTTATTGTTTATGACCTCAACTATATATTTCAGCCAGCTGTTGCCTGCTACTAATTTTTTCATCTCAAAAAGGTAATGGCCCCAGCCTATATAGTGTCTTTTTCGTTTATTGAATAACGTATTTTCATAGCTTATTCTTTAATATTATACTAATGTTTTCTAGCCTATTTCTGGGTTTTTAATGCTTAAAACAACACAAAAAGGTGGTTGAGATTACTTTAGTAAAATAATTGTCCAGGCCAGATCTCCCTTTTGGTGCTGGGGAAAACCAAGGAATATCCCTGTCTCCAACCCAGGCCCATTAGTCATCCCGGCCTGGACGACCCCAGCGTCTGTATTTGAGTATTATAATTGCACCACGTGCCATCTAGTGTGAAAGACCATAACTATAAAATACAAAATTTGGCATAAAATTGTTATGATATTAGACATAGTAGTTCCCTGATATAACAAGAGATGGCGCTTATGAGTCGTCGAGTGAGTTTTGCTCTTGCGATTTTTTATTTCCGCTGAAAAGAAATTAGAAAAGTTTAGAACTCTATGGTGCACCACTACTTTTTTTTTTTTACTTAAAGCGCTGAGGCTATAAGCTAATTCAAACCACTGTTCAGCCCAAAAATTGGGAATATTCCTAAATGTAGTACCTAACTAGTGAAAATACATTTTGCATTAAAATATTATAATTAAATTCAAATTTATTGAGATATATTTTTCACAGATGTCGACTTTACTTTAATGATTATCCGTTTACCGTGTGACATATACAATAGAAGCAAACAACTATTCCCAAGAAACCATGTCAGGAATGACAACAAAAAATTGGTTTCTTCAATAATCATAAATTTATTAAATATACAGTAAAAAATTGCTCGCTTTGAGCAGTACTAATCACGGAAGTTTGTTGCCATGTTACGGAACTTTGTGTAAAATGAATAAAAACGCTACTCGAACGCCAAAAGCGAAATTAAGTAATAATAAACGCTTACATCGCCAAGTCGAACATGGTATAATGAAGTCTGTGATCGCACGTTTCAAAACGTAGCTTTAGAATTAGAACATAATTTTCCATGATACAATAGTTTTGTTGTGCAATGCGTGTTCTTGTGTGTCCTGGTTTGTGTTTAGTGTGATAATAACACGCAATATACGACGTAATACATAATTACTTTAGGTTAGTAAGACTAGTTTTACGGTCAGCGAACTGAAAACCGCCTAGTCCAATTCTACTGCAATATAGAGAGTGGGAATAATATCTAATGTAGTTAGGGCCCGATTATATTTGGCTCTAAGCGTAAGCTCGTGCTTTTAAACCTTAAAAGTGCAGTTGTTATCATTATTCTGAAAAATGTTAAATGAATAAAAGAAACTTCGACAATTGTATCAGGCAAAGCTTTTTGTAGATGTCGCTAGCGGCAATGGTACCTTATTTTACACCTATATCGCATCATTTTTTAAATGTTTTCGTAGTTTTATATGTTTATAACAGAAAAATGTATTTTAAATTATTTTTAGCTACCTTAAAATACGAATTAAAAAAGCTTTTATTAATACAACGGCAATTTTAAGATCACTATATCTTATTTTATCCCGTTGCGATAATCTACAAAATACGATCTCATTTTGAATGCCGAGGACTAGTACGGTTTTGTTCGCCAGCTCCCCATATAGGCGCTTGATTTGTCAGTCATCAGTCAGTTACTCAGTTTGTTTTCGTGCGTGACAGATGACAGTCGTCGTCGGGAGGGGAGGTCGTCAGTCTCGCTATCAAACTGTTATGCTGGCTGTTTAGAGCTGCCTTTTACTTACATTAATGAAAAACTTTCGCATGTGTTTATTGTTGTGGTGTTTATCGTCTAAGAGTTCTACAAAATTCAGTGAGTGAACTATTAGCCGTTTAATTACTTAGTTTACTTACATGATGTGGATCTTATCGGCTTTTCTTTGTACAGTTTTAATCCCTAATGTTTTGGGCGCTGTACACTCTGATCCGTATAATATTATACAACAAGGACTCTATCGACAATCGGACCATGTCGTTATATTAGCACAGTCGAACTTTGATAAGAAGGTTTATGGGCGAAATCACGCTTGGATTATACAGTTTTATAATAGCTTTTGTGGCCACTGCAAAGCTTTCTCCCCAAGATACAAGGCTCTAGCTCTGGATATACTAAACTGGAAAAAGGCAGTCCAATTAGGTGTTGTAGATTGTTCTGAAGAAGAAAACATTGGTTTATGCAGAGAATTTGAAGTGCTTGCTTATCCATCTTTAAGATATTTGCATGAAAATTATGCTAAAGCAAATGGCAATGTTGGTAAACAGTTGCATATTACTGATACTGTAGGAAAACTGAAGACACAGTTAATTGAGCAGCTGCAGGGCGACATGAGCTCTGGGTACCTTCGTCATATCCCCAAGTTAGGTATTGAGTCATATGCAAGCTTATCATCTGCAATTGCTGGCGAAAGAAACAACCTCTTCACATTTTTGGTGTTTGAAAATGAAAATTCTACAATTGGCTCAGAACTTATACTGGATACTATTGATTATGAAGGCATAGCTACTAAGAGAGTTTATGACACCAGTGAACTGACCAGCCGAACTGGAGTGACTAAGTTGCCTGCCATTGTGGCAGTCTACCCTAATTTACAATTTACATTATTAACACCCAAATTTCAAACGAAGGAGTCATTCCTTAATGCTATTAATAGCTTCCTACGTACTAAACAATATGTATTTCCTGACCGTGATCTACCTATAGATGATGACCCTACCGAAGATGTATCTCCAAATGATCTTATAAAAGCTGATGTTATATACTATTCAGATCTAGAAAAGACTATTAGAACAAGCTTGCACACTGAAGTCGTAAGATACAAGATCTTGGAAAAAGATGTTTTGCGAGCTCTGGTTGATTATTTAAATATTTTAATTTTAAACTTTCCATTTAAAGCAAATGGCAGAAGATACATGACTGCGTTAAGAGACCACATACTGACTAGAAAAAGGTGGAGTGGTAGTGACTTGTTTGAGGCAATTAAAAGATTGGAAGATGAGCATAGTCCAGTTTATTCTTCAGACTTAAAGTATGTGTCTTGCCGGGGAAGTCAGTCTCGATACCGTGGCTACACTTGTGGATTGTGGTCACTATTCCACACCCTCACTGTCAACGCTGCACCTAACACTGGACCAATGGTGCTTAAGGCTATGCACGGCTATGTAAAAAATTTCTTTGGATGCACTGAATGCTCACAACATTTCCAAGCTATGGCAGCAAAGAACAGGTTATTTGATGTACAGGACAACGACAAGGCTGTTCTTTGGCTTTGGATATCACACAATGAGGTGAACTTGAGACTGGCGGGGGACATAACTGAAGACCCTGCCTTCCCTAAGATCCAGTTCCCGAGCACAGAGCGGTGCTTCAACTGTCGTCTTGTGCATGGAGCCTGGAACTTGACAGCAGTGTACCATTACCTGCAGTCCATGTACGGCGCGCATAACATCGAGGAGCACGCCCCCGTCAGGTCGTCCGCCAGCAACGTGGGCCCTCTGTCTGCCATCGACATCTACATGCTAAGCCTCCTGTACATATTATCCTTTATTATTCTCATTTTAGTGATCAAGTTATTCCTCACAAAACGTTTATATAGAAAGCGTGTGTATAAGCATGACAGCCGGGGTAAGGTATAACATTAGTTTCTGTTTTAAGTTAACTATTTATTTTACGTAGAAAAAAAATATAAAACATTTTCAAATCCAATTTTCAAAAAAACAGAAACTAATTATATGTTTTTATAACTCAATCTTGGCTTGAATATCTAAAATTTGGAGAGACTAGATATTTTTGCTTAAGTACATAATATTTGGGGTCTATTGCATAAATCATTTTAATATAATGGTTAATATTAATTAATATGTAAAAAAAGATATTTAACTGCCATTTGTTGTTCATATTAGTTTTAATTGCTAGGTATTTTTCTATGGAACAATACCCTGTTTTGTATTAACAGTGTGGCTTGCACCAATACTAATTATTTAATAACTTAAGTTTAACATTTATATTATATATAACTACAACCATGATAATAATAGTATAAGGGCATATATTTTTTAACATATTTAATCGAAAATATGCACCATTTAACACACCATTTTTGTTTTAAAACTGGGGCAGAGATTATGGCTACTGTTATTTCGAACAAGTCAAAGTAATACTTTGGCTAAGAAGTTGTTAAGCAAATTTGTAGCCAAAGTAATATTTTAGTTATTACAAAACACTTTTGTAACACATTGGCTAAAAACTAGCTAAACACACACATATTTATGTGAATCTCAGCCTTAGCTTTATTATTTATTTGCAATATCTTCCTTAGTAGCTTTATTTACTTAAGTGGTTGAGGTACCTACGAGTATATATATATATATAAAGGGTATGAAAAAGAAATGGGAACCGCATTCAAATGTAAAATCTTATGTTTAAAACAGGGACAATAAAAAAATTTAGAGTTCTAGGACCCAGTCCCTAACAAACACTTTTTACCCTAAAAATAAAGACATTATACCATTGTTTACCTCTGGGTACCCTTTCTATACTTAGGTAAACAAAACCACTTATGTAGTTAATGAATTTACTGGCCTTTAGACAATAACAACCTTATTTTTTTGTACTAATTTCCATAATTCACATTTTAATATCTCTACATAACATGTCATTCACAATTATTTAGTTTTGTTACCAATCTTTTAATATAAAGTGATATTTTTTGCACCTAAAATTCTATGATTAACTAGGTGTTATTATTAATAAGATATATAAAGATGGATTTATCTTTGAGGAGTTGTAGGAATGATGTGCCTTGTGGAGATTTTTTTATTATATTAGATTGAATATAAGCATTTGATAAGTAGTGGTAGTAGTAAGATTAATTCATGCTCAATAATTATTTTAATTATTTAATTTGAATCATTCCTTGTTAGCATTTGCTAACATTTATTGGTAATTTTTATAAAGCTTTTGCTTGCTCCAATCGTTTTTGTCTGGTTATTTGCCAGCCAAATGTTATTTTTTATACATACAATTATTTTTGTAGTTTCTTAACTTTGAAGTGTTTTTTTATATACAGTTTAAAACTAGTCTCAAAGTAGTTAATAACATTAAAATAATATTTACTACAATTAATACTTCATCTAACAACCTAATTATCTAAGCCGGTATTAGGTAATATACTTACAATTACATTTTAATTATATATTTTTTTGTAATAGTAAAGATGACTGCCAATTCAATTTATACGTGTATTTAAAGATTTAATAAATTGCTCAAGGGACGTTAACGTACTGACTGCCATGATCTTCCACTCAACTATTCCTTTCAGATGTCAGGGATCCTCGTAATCGGTACTAGTACCTACATGCCTATGTATAGTATAGTATACTAGTAACAATTTACACAATATTTTTTTGAAGGGTCAATGACCGCCTCCGTGGTCTAGTGGTAACAAACGTTGCCGTGAACTCAGGAGGTCGTGGGTTCGATTCCCACCGGGGGCAAGTTGTACATTGTATAATTTGTCTCGGTCTGGGTGTTTATATGTATAATATGTATATTTACAAAAAAAAAAAGTATAATATGTAGTTTAACAACCATCTTGTTTCCGTTACATAAGCCTCGTAGCTTACCACGGAAACTAGATGGCGCTATGTGACCTGTCTGGAAATATTTATTTATTTATTTTATTTAAAAAAAAAACGAATTTTAGATATAATAAGCTATACCCATAATAGGTATATATATTGCACTTTAAGTATCCTACCATCCAGACGCTTGTGTTTTGTGAACGAGAGTTTTTTGCGTGAGTTGCCATTGATTTCCCAATAAGTTTCTATACTCTTTGGTTCTATTCCTCGAGCGCAGTGACGTGCCGATGAGTCCCATTTCGTTTGACAGCTGAAAGGAATAACTGAGTTAAGGAGCCGATAAAAAAGTCTAAGACTACGAGTGTTAGATTAATTTGATAATTTATCATGTGTCAACCTCCTGTTTGTGCTCAACTCTGTTATTATTGTTGGCACCAACTAAATTATAGCTGGTAGGTAGTGATTAAATAAATTCCGCGATACAACTAGTTGCCTTTTTAAAGAAGTTTACACTAATTAAAATATCACATGACACATCACATACTGAGCAATACGCTCATTAAAATGTAATTATACAATGACTTATTTATATTTATTAGTTATTAAGGCAATTTTTAATATAATTATTGACGTATATAGTTATTCGTTCCCAAGTCATCATCATCACAATCCTTAGAACACGAAGTCAAAACTAATAATAATAAGAATAATTTTTATTTTATTATAGGGCATAATAGACTAATAAATAATTGCTGTAGGTATATAAAATAAATGAATATAATATATTTTTATAGGTAGGTATACCATATTTATAGATTACAAATTACCATCAACTACATTGACATACATATCATATCTTAATATTAGGGGTTATTGTTGCTTGCATTAATATAAAGTGTTACTATAACTAAATCAATAATGCCTGGTTTTATAGTTAGGTGGTGGTCGTTATGGATGATAGCATACATTTATTTGTTTAGTTCATATTAAATGAAGGCATTGACAATCGTCATGACATATCTCAATTAGGCCTCTGTTAAAGATTATAGTCAATGGTTTCAAAACACCTGTGTACGTGTGTAATTATACAAGATATTTGCTTCATTTCAATATTTGCGCTCGCTTTATTTAGTGAGACTTCACTATATAACAATTTTATATAGTTTTTGCTTTAATCCTCTATATAACCAAAAGCAACTGCCTACGTGGTCTAGCGGTTAAGGCCGTAGATTTCAACAATAACACAACAGTGACATTTGTTGAATTTGGTACGCTAGAGACATCGACGAGCTTGCCACTTGTCATGATAGACCTATAGTAAAGTTGGCTAAATATGAACTCTCTCCTTAATAAAACGTTGTTTCTGACCACCCCGTAAGTAATTCGGTCGTGATGATACTTTAAAACAATAAGCAGGATTTTCTGTAGAGCCAGCAGCACTATTACTTAAGCGCAAACGTTATATAGTGGAATCTCTTAAATAACGGAAGCTGTTAAAGTAAAACGCTACAAAAAATATGTTATTCTCGTATAAAGATTTCCACTACAAATAACGATGCGTTCATTTTATTAATTGTCTATTATATATTTATTTATGTTTGAAAGAAGAAGGATGACAACCGTGACGATAAAGATTGAAGATGAAACTCTAGAACAAGTAAATGAAATTATATATCTGGGCAGTGTTTTCACTGCGGATGGGAAGTACGATAGGGACGTTGAAAGAAGAGTGAACGCGGGAAATAGTGTTAACGGTGCCCTGGGGTCACTGATCGGCAGTCGAAATGTCAGTGACAAAGCTCGGCTCGCCATACACAATGCCATGTTGGTACCAACACTGATGTATGGAAGCGAAACGTGGATATGTCAGAATACGCATGAGAGTAGGGTTAATGCAGTAGAAATGCGGTCGTTGCGGCGGATATGTGGCGTCACTTTGGCGGACCGCATACGTAACGTCGAAATACGGAAAAGGGTTGGTATGAAGGAAAGCATAGGGACAAAAATAAGGAAAAGCATGCTACGATGGTTCGGGCATGTTGAAAGGATGAGCGATGAAAGATTGACGAACCAGATATATAATGCGAAAGTTGTGGGTAAAAGAGGCCCTGGCAGACCGAGACTCACATATCACGATCAAATAAATAAAACACTGACTGAAGGTGCATTAAAAAGTCTTCGTAACCAAAGGGCATGTATGAAGAGGTTAATGAATGTCGACGAAGCGAAAGAGGTATGTCGTGATCGTGTCAAATGGCGCTCAATTGTCTCTGCCTACCCCGCAAGGGATCTGGCGTGAAGATATGTATGTATGTATATTTATTTTTATAATTACCATATTTTTGCCTTAAAAACCATGTTTAATGTTATTAATATCGATCGAGGGAAGACGGGAATTGGTAACGAGGTGTTGGCCTCTTAACAAAAATAGCATTCGCTGCACGTGACTACGGGCAGGGCTTGTGGAACCTTTTTTATAGGCTAAAATTTATTACGAGCAGGCGCGCGGAATGCCAACGTGATCAGGCTATCAAATCGCCCGCCATGCGCCGTGGAGCGTCGTCGGTAGGTCTAACGTGCAGAGGTACCAAATTTCTCACGAGTGGGAAATGTTATCTCTTTGCCCGTGCAAAGGTTCCTTTGGCCTGGCCAAAGGAATGTACGCACGAACTTGACTAGTGTTTCCATTCGCAAAATAAATGCGCCGCGCACAATATTTATTTTTCGTTTTCCCGATGATTTTGAAGTTGTAACCCCATGGGTGACCTTGTTGTTTTTGAGCTTGTTACAGTATTTTGCTCAAACGTCTTAAAAATTAAGTCTCTGACATTGAGACGATTAAAATTTATAATGGCGTTTGGTGTACGCAAAATTATGTGAACACCTGAGAACAATACTTTCAAAGCGAGAAAAGCGTTTAAAGTGGCATGTCAAATACAGGGATTAACGTAAGCTCGGCCATGGTCGGAAAATCTCGCGTTAACAGTGACAGTAAATCCACTCTTGACAATCCAACGTTTGCGCTTAAGTAATGCAATACGGCTGCAGGACTCAACAAACTTTGGCCATCTTATTTAAATTTATTTAAAAGCACACTTAATTAATATACCCAGTAGGTACCTGAATGTTTTTCTGCCAATGTTATAGATATACGAGAAAGCAATATGCATTCATAACATTATTATATATTCAAGTATCCATTAATAGTAAAAGTTGTTGGAACTTAATAGGTAGGTATTATAATAAAAAACTACTTTAGACTGAATCGCGTCCATTAAATTATTCAAAAAAAAACTCCAAGCATGTTTGTCATTTAGTAGTTATTCATTACATAATAAAGTAGATATATAATAAGTTATTCATAAGTTGTTTTGCATGTATAATATTCTTTATTCTAAAATGGACTGAATGGGATTAATGTTTTGAATTCATCATCAAACTTTTATATGTCTTGTTTTATGTTTTATTTATTTTCTTATTTTAAATATTTAAACAGTTTCGTTCTACGCCTCGGGGGGAAATTGGACTTCTTGTGAATTTCGGTAAGGTTATTTAGATAACGTTAACTTATCTTTGGTAAATGGTATTTTGCTTTTTGATAACACTGTGTTTTGGTTGGGATTAATACAGATGCAAAGGCATCGTCAGGAGAAGCTATTAATTATGTTAACAAACATTTAAGGATCCGCAACTTCTGGTTCAAATAAAAAATACTATTTCTGTAATAATTTTATTTTTATATGCTAATATTGATTATAAATGCGAAATTAACACTGTCTATCTGGCAGAAGTATTACTTAGACCCAGGGATGAATATAGGGTATATGACGTCATATAATAGTAAATCACATGCGACAATTCTAGATTATGTGTTAAGATTGTTTAAAAATTATTATTAATTCATTGGGAAGCCGGGTCGTTATACAGCTTGTATAATATAAACAATAAATGTGTCAAAAACCGGGTTGGATTCCTGCTCGGGACACAATCATGTATTTAATTTGTGATATTTCTCGAGTTTGGTACGCTAGAGACATCACGAGCTTGCCAGTTGTCATGATGGGGCTATAAGTAAAGTTGGCTAAATGTGAACCCGCCTCTTTAAAAAGCGTGGTTTCTGACAACCCCGGAAGGGATACGGGCGTGATGATATATACTTTACTTTGACAAAAACATCGACAACTATAAAAAAAAAGTCTAATCCAAATGTTAACATTCCTTGTGTCGCACGCGTTCCTGTACCACGAAACGCTAAACGACAGTCCTTTATATCGATACATAATAATCTAATTGAAATTGCTCGTTAGTATAGATTTAAGTTGATTGGATTTGGTTAACTCATAATTTATCACTACCTAAAAGTTTGAAGGTAAGAAGTTGGTTGATGTACCTAATTTATAGCTTCTCATGGCGGGTTTTATTGCTGCATAATAGGTCAGATGTAAATTGCGCCACATCGCGTAATAATCATTGCACTTGGCGCCACGAGACATATTTTCGCGACCTTAAATACAAAGTGATTGTTATTACCCAAGCATCAAATTAAATGTAATTTTACTAAATAAAATCGTCAAGGGCGCCAGGAGTAAAGCATTGATTCGATATCGATTAACAGTCGTATCGTTAGTTTGTACTCTAATACTATCTACATAATGTGGAGGCTATACAAATCGCCTGCAAACTTTGTATATGCCTACAATTATATTATTATTTTACACACTCAATACTTTGAGATTTGTATAAAATGTAGAATTATATTTAAAAGCGCTTATTTACAATCTACTTGCGTGTTTGAGTTAGGTAGAAGCAAATGCTTTTTGTGTCATAAAAGTCGCCCGGAAAGTTGCACCAAGTTTAGGTAAATGTAACTGTTAAAGTTAAAAATGGCGTCGAATGCAGCAGTTTTATTCTGATGGTCAGCTGGTACAATCGACGTCAGCGACTTTATTTTCGTCCAAATTAGCCTGCAAGGCGCTATTCCATTACTGCGCACGGACACGCTGCACAAATTGATATAGCTTCGATTTGTATGAAATATCAGCCGGTTTCTCGAAGCTCTACTTAATTTTTCCTAGCTAATGAAGCATTATCTTAATTTTCTTAAGTCAAATCGGGTTTCACGATCAAATTTCACAATACTTAAGTTTTTCTCAGTTACTATTTTACTTAACATTTATGATGTTCCGTTTTTGGAGACGTGAAGATAATATTTATATTTAGTATACATAATATATTATTGTGTAAAATTATAGAATGATTTGTTACAGAAAACAGTTTTAAACTATACCTTATTGCATTGTGGAACGCAGAATTGATAACTTCCCATACATTTGTGTTAATGACAGTTCCCTTCTTAATTATTTCCCTAAATATGTTTGTGAAACGCATTTCTTGCAAAACCTAATTTTTACTTAAGAAATACTTAAGAAACTGACTCTGTGGTCTAGCGGTGAAGTCCATGGACTTAGACTCGGAGGTACCGGGTTTGATTCCTGGTCGGGACACACAAATATTTATTAATATAAATAAATACATTTAATTAATATTTAATTTATTTGTGATATTTCTCGAGTTTGGTACGCTGGATCGACGAGCTCGCCACTTGTCATGATTGGCCTATAGTAAAGTTGGCTAAATGTGAATCCGCTTATTTATAAGCGTGGTTTCTGACCACCCCGAAAGTTACTACTTAAGAAATAATTAAGTACCAAAAATACGTTCGAGAATCAGGCTGTATATGTGCCAAATTCCACTGCAACCCAACGCAATGCACGATATACACGCGGGTCACGGTTGCTGTGTATGGTGTGCACGACACGCATGTATACGTAACTGCAAGCTTGACAAGCGTGCATGAGCAATCATTTTATTCAAGCAAACTTTATGAAAATTTTGTTTTAGGATTTAACTTGTATCAAGCCTGTGTAAATGTGGCTTGTACAAAAATGTAGTGTTTCCCAAAGTAAGACCAAGTCTCGGTCTTGGTGTTGGTCTTGTGCAAGTCTCGAAAGAACCTAACGTAACGTTTTGTGTCTGATACAATAATCTGATAAGTATACATATCTCGGTGTATGTCCGAAAAAACTATTTCGGCAACTCTTTGTCTGATTTCCTTGAATTTGGAATAGTAATGACTAACATGTATAATAATGACCAATAATGTATAACATGCTGTGTAACAAAAACTCCATACGCACATTAATATATCTAGCATTTATCATCATGTCTTGCTATCTGTAAGACTTTTGTCTATACCAAAATAGTGAATTAAATCCTCAGAGTATCATGATAGGGCCAATAAATCCTTTTTCAACAGCATACAATATATTATTTAATTAATATAGATTACTTAATAAAACAACGCCGAAAAGGATGCTGTTCTTAGGAAATAATATATTAGCTTTTTTAAGCATAGCTTTTCAATCGTGAATTTGTCAAGGTTGTAGTTACGTGTATAGCCATCTTAACAGCATGTCTGTAGGTGGGTTGCGTGGTTCAACATTATCCGTGCGTAGCATGTACTGCGATGGAAAAACACGAATTGAGACAAATGAAGCCACGTATCTAAAGTGGGCCGATGCACGTGCACAGTGAAATGTAATAACGTCTAACATACAGGAGTACGTATGTTTTACCTGAAAACGAAATCGGCTTTTGTACAATCATAATTTCACACACTTTCTATGCATATAATGTTGGTGGAGGAATAGCTTTTTCATCAATGCAATTTTCAAAGCCTAAACTCATCTTTCTTTGGTCTTTGAAACTTGCATGCTTTTAATGTTATATCGTAGTCCTAATTTATTTCGAAAAGCATAATTAGCATGAAAATCTATAAATATTAAAAACAAACTAGACCATTCTATAATTATTATTAATTATACCCAGTTCAATATAGCTTGATTCCTATGACAGATGGGTATGACTAAAGAGATAATTATGTATTTATTACTTTAACAGCATTAAGGGGGTTTTAGTAAAATAGAGGACAATCGTTATAAATGCTTTTGCTATTTTTCTCTGTTTAAAATTTGTTATGATTATATGATATTGAAAATATGCCCAAAAATTCAATCCTAGAAAGTTGATAGATTACTCGTACATTTCTCAAAAGTACAAAATTCAAAAATCTTTGAAAATATTGGTTGTGCCAGCGAAAGAAAATAAAAAGCCTGTACGCTTACTCAATGCTAATAAAGTAAACAAAAAATAGATATTAATTGTTAGTTTGGTTAAAAAATCCCTTCTGTCAAAAAAATCAAGCTATATTGAACGGGGTTCCAATTAAATTTCGTTAAATTTCTATTTTACTTCCATTTGTTTCCCATTTTAATAAATGACTACTAATTAATTCCAACCTTGTAAATATAACGTTTTTTGCCTGTTACGTCTTGTCACATTTGCAATCGCATTACAAGAATAAATGTATTTCCTACTAACATTTTTTTTTCAACTTGCAGATAATCACGAGCATCATAATAATTGCGTTGCATCAACCACGCTGTGGGAATTTCAGTGTAATGGATAAACTAATGAAGATACTAGAAATTAAGTGAGATTAGATTATATGTATAAACGTGGAACATAGATCTGCTTAGATTAGAGATATCTAATAATAATAATGTTATTTTGACATATAATATAGAGTGCGTTAGGATGACACTGGCGGCCAAAAAAGAAGCAGAATAATTTATTTTTTAATACTGTTAAATTTATATAAGACAAAATGCTAAATTGCAATTATTTTTTTTAGTTTTAGATAATAATTTACCCAGTTTATTAAATTACATACAGTCAGTTTCTCGACCGTATTCTTGGTACTTAATTATTACTTAAGTTAAAATTAGCCGGTTTAATTTTACTTAAGTAATAATTAAGTTCCACAAATATGTTCGAGAAACTGTCTGATAGTCAGTCTTTTATTACGTAAGACGATTTTTTTTAATTTGGCTCCTGTAAGAAAAAATAAGAATAGGCCGGACCCGTCCCCCATGTTTACTATTTATTAAGTACATTCTAAAGTAAATAAATAATAAATTTTTCCATTAAGTACTTTATTTTTTTTTTTTTATATTTACGTTATTAAAGATTTTGATCTGTCCAGGAGGCTTAAATCCAACTCGGAAAGTGGATCTGCCACTGGATTAAGCTTAACTGATGCTTAACTTCTATGGAGAGAAAACATCACAATACATGATTCCTATAATCTGGAATGAGCTGCAGTGAAACTTAGTCGCAAACGTTATTTGATTTCGTTATTTCCGTCAGAGCTTGCGATAATTACAAAATATTATTCAATTCTCAACTCTATAAGCTCTCGAACTTGACGGCGCGGAGTCCGTGAAAATATCAACCTTAATAGCGTGATATATATATAAGTAACAGAATAGAGCTGCTATTCGGGTCACTATAATATTTATTAATTTAAATAAATAAATTTAATTTGTGATATTCTCGAGCTTGGTACGAGTACCCTGGAGACATCGACGAGCTTGTCATGATTGGTCTATAGTAAAGTTGGCTAAATGTGAATCCGCTTCCTTTATAAGCGTGATTTCTGAACACCCCGGAAGGAAAACGGTCGAGACTTTACTTTTAGTCACTCCGAAACACTAAGCAAACCTTAATGGTTTGGCGAGATATAAATATGTAAAGATATCATTAAATAAATAAGGAAGAGAAAATAAACTGCTTATTTTTGTAATCTTACGTAAGAAATATCAATACTCCACCCGATTGTAAGAAAAAATTAAATATGATCGACCCTATCCCCCTCAATTGTCTTACGTAATAATGAATTGCCCTAGGATTAGTGAGTTTACTTCAATGATACTGAAATTTGACTTGATAGTGGTGGTGGCTGGTGACGTATAAAAGTGCACTTAAATATATTTAAAAAATAATAGTATAGATTTTTACCGAGGCCTGGGGCACACGCAAAATATTTTATATATTTGTATGTCCTTATTCCTAATCCGATTGCGATCAGTTGCGCCGGTCCTAAACCCCGTATTCAATCTCCAAGCTGGTCTGGCAAGATTTACAATATTTATGTGTACGAAATTTGATCATACCAAATGTATATGTAACGTACAAATATAATTTGTAGTTGTTAATGTTGTGTTTTATTGAAGTTTTTTCCCAACAGGTCTTCCTATAGTAGTACCTACTTACTAGGGCCCAATGCAATAAAGATAAACTAAAAAACGTATTATAAATATTAAATTTAAAACTAAATAAAATATGAGATAAGTAGGTATTTAGTTTTTTTAACAGACTTGGGTTTATACCAAAACGAAGTCTGTTAAATATAACGATGGCGTCAATCGTAGAAGCTCACGGCTGACCTTTAAATTAAAACTTAAAGGTTAAAAAACGTCGAACGGTCCAGTTTTATAAAAATTTCGCCATTTGCAACTTTAATCGTTATGGTAATAAAGACTTCATTTTGGTGCAACACAGCCTTAAGGCTTAATAATATTTAACATCCGTTGATTTATCCTTTATCAGTGGACCCTTAATGGCAGTTGCAGAAAGGCTGATAATGTTGCCCAAAGCAAGATTAAGATTGGCCAAGTGTTGTCAAGTTGCACCAGAACAGCTGGTCTCGGTCTTGTTCTTGGACTACTAATCTTGGCTTTGCTCTAGCGCACGACTTTTGAAACTTGTTTTTTTTTTTATAGACGGTGAATCAATAAATCATCAATGATACGCCCCATGCCTGAAGGGCCAACGCGGGTGGGGGTCGCATGCCCGACTCATCATTGAAGCTTCCTAGTGAAGCCCCAGGGCGCCTACGGACTAAAATAAAAAACCGTCTCTATCTCACTGTTGGCCCTGTGTGCCTTTACAGTTAAGTCTGAGTCGTGGCTACGGAGTGAAGGCACTCGTTCGCCGCGTATTGAAACTTGCCCTGACTGTAACATATATAACCTTGTAGTAATTTCTTTTAGTGTCTCTCCGCAAACTAGTAACCTCGAGAACTTTACTTGAAATTTGGAATAGTTATTACAAAAACTCTGTAGGTATAATATAAAGCTTATTATGATGTTTTATTATTCAATACGTACAACTTTGTCAGAGGAAAAAAAAAACCACAGGTAGTTTTGGAGATGTTTCAAGTCATCTTATGTAAGGGTTCGATATTTTTACCACTGAGCCTTAAAAAATATAATATTATTTTAGTAAAATTAGGAAAAAAAATACCGAGCAAGAGACTTGCGCAAGACCAAGACTAGGGTGAGTCTTGCTAATGTTCTTACAAGTGGCTAGAAACGCGCCAGGATCTTCCTGTAATGTTCTTACAAGTGGCTAGAAACGCGCCAGGATCTTCCTGTAATGTTCTTACAAGTGGCTAGAAACGCGCCAGGAGCGTCATGTCATGCTCTTACAAGATTGATCAACACTAAATGCTAATTATCCTCTGACATGTTTAACGTATGCGGGCATGTGATTGGCTGAAATAACCAAAGCGACAAGCTAACCAATCACGTGGCGTATATCAAAATATTGATCAAAGACTATTTTAATCATCATTTCTGCAACTGGCCGTGTGTAGGTTTATTCAGGCATTTTCCATTTGGCACTCTGGGCAAGTGCACTGGGCCCTGCAATCGATGGGGTTCACCAACAGTGGGGGCTGAACAGGTCACCAAACCAAAACCCAATCTAAATTACTTTTGAGACATAAAAATATTCACTGAATAATTGAAGAATTTACATACGCATCTATTTTTATAAATTAGTTCTCTTTATTATGATTGGCCTATAGTAAAATTGGCTAAATGTGAATCCTGATGAGTCGTGATGATACTTTACTAAGTCTCTTTTTTATGTCACAGGGGCTCCGTTATCCTTATATGCCCAGCAGCCCTATCTGTTACCTAAGCGCAAACGTTATTAGTGGATTTCGTATTTCCGTCAGAGCTTGCGTCACAATTACAAAATATTATTCAATTCTCAACTCTATAAGCGCTCGACCTTAACAGCGTCCGTGCAAATATCAACTTTAATAACGTGTTATATGTATACTCGTATATAAGACCGCCTCCGTGGTGTAGTGGTAACAAACGTTGCCGTGAACTCGGGAGGTCGTGGGTTCGATTCCCACCGGGGGCAAGTTGTACATTGTATAATTTGTCTCGGTCTGGGTGTTTATATGTATATGTAGTTTATCAACCATCTAGTTGCCGTAACACAAGCCTCGTTGCTTACCACGGAAACTAGATGGCGCTGTGTGACCTGTCTGGAAATATTTATTATATTATTATATATAGTTAACGGATTCCACTATTTAACGTTTGCGCTTAACCCTATGTTAAAGTTTTGCTGTATATGCTTTCAAGTCGAACATAGGATAAGTAACAGGACCTCAAATATGATAAAGACGGGTCTGGGTTTATCCCTATGTAGTCTGTGGTTAAACCAATAGGTACGGGTCCACTCAATACACGAAGGGCCACGTGATTAAAATCAGCATCTTTGCTCTACTTTTTCCGTCTCACAGATTTCTTCATAGAACTGAGAATAAGTACTCCGGGCCTGATTCTTCTTAGGTGCTTATTATTTACTCTATGTATTTTTTAAAGTACCCATCTAACTTACCTTCCAATGACGAGCCGAAGATAAGGTAACCTCTTACCCTTGCTTAAGCGCTTATTCAGTTTATTTCGTTTTTAAAGTCGTTCGACTTGGCGTTGCTCTACGGTTTCATACAATTTAAACAAGCATGTATTTATTTACATTAATAAATATTTTTGTGTTCCGACCAGGATTCGAACTTAACCGCTAGACCACGGAGGCAGTTCATATTTTTATTTAATCGATTCGGTAACGTATTTTGATCGTGCTAGGTCACATGTTCTAAATTAAAAGGATAATCAAAATAATTTACGATTATCATAATAGAATTAGCAACCGTATTTCACAACTTTTATTATGTTCGACTTGAATGCAAATAAAGCAAAGCATGCTTTTTACCGAATTTTGTTTGAAAACCATAGACAAACGCCAGGTCGAACGACTTTTAAAGCGAAATGAATTGAAAGCGCTTAAAGCGACAAGTCGAACATAGGGTTAAGCGCAAACATTAAATAGTCAAAACAGAGGATTATGTTATTTACTATCACTTTAGCCCGAGTTTTGCCGAGATCACGTCAGAATAGCGTTTTCTACTATAGTCATGTTTGACTTGTAAACTTTTTTTTATTTATTTCGCTTTCGAAAGGCGTTCTAGTAGCATTTTTATAAATAATAAAAAAGCATTTAGAGCTTCAAGTCGAACACTATTTACGAGTATTTCAAAGGTTACCCATGGGGTTGCAACTTCAAAATCATTGGGAAAATGTAAAATGATGATTGTTCGCCGCGGCGCATTTGTAATAATGTTAACAACAGTCATGTTCATTAAAATAATATTATATATTTACATTAAGCAAATAATGAAATAAAAAATTGTTAATTTAAAATATAATTATTAAAATGAACGCATCTAAATGTTATTTGCTGTAGCGAAAAGCTTTATACAAGAAAACCAATTTTAATAGCGTTTTACACTGACATTTTCCAATATTTTAAGGGATTCCATTATACTGGGTGACTTTGTATGGTATTTTTTTTGGCTTTCCTATACAAATCGGCTATTTTAAAATTGTCAGTTTGTATGAAGCCATTTTTTTTTGTCACATATAGTTTCTTAGAAAAAGTTGTTTGTTTCTATCAATAGAATAACATATTCTAACGTAAGACCATACAAAATTAACGAGCATAACGTTTGCGCTGAAGTAACAGAATAGGACTGCTGGTTACTAAATTATGATAATCCTTTTAAAAACTAGGAGCTAGTGTATTGAAATAAAACAAGAATGAATTATTCAGCAAATTTATTTAAATATATTTATTAAAGAAACATGTTATTTATGCAGTTTACAATAATGTGATGTACATAACACAAACACTCGTGCAACTTTTATACGATACGACACGACACTTAGCTGTAGCTCGCACAACTTACAAATATTGAATAACACATTTGAACATAATTAAACGATAAGTTGCTGGTGTTGCGTTCAATCAGAAAACAATATAATCATGGCGCCTCCGTGGTCTAGTGGTAACAAACGTTGCCGTGAACTCGGGAGGTCGTGGGTTCGATTCCCACCGGGGGCAAGTTGTACATTGTATAATTTGTCTCGGTCTGGGTGTTTATATGTATAATATGTATATATTTACAAAAATAAAAAAAAGTATAATATGTAGTTTATCAACCATCTAGTTTCCGTAACACAAGATTACGGCTTACCACGGAAATTAGATGGCGCTGTGTGACCTGTCTGAAATATTTATTTATTTATATATGTATATAATAAAATATAGCATCATGAATAGAATCAAAGGAATTAATTTTGACTTATGAGGTAGCTGGAAACGCGCCAGTAACGTCTTGTAATGACCTTACAAGTGTTTAGAATCGGAGGAGATTCCTGCAATGATGTTACAAGTGGCTAAAAACGCGCCAGGAGCTTCCTGTACTTACAAGTGGCTAGAGACGCGCCAGGATCGACCTGTAATGATCTTACAAGTGGCTAGAAAAGCGCCAGGAGCGTCCTGTAATGCTCTTACAAGTGGAAACGCGATAGGGGCATCCTGTAATGTTCTAACAAGTGGCTAGAAACCCGCCAAGAGCGTCCTGTAATGTTCTTACAAGTGGCTAGAAACGCGCCAGGAGCGTCCTGTAATGCTCTTACAAGTGGTTAGAAACCCGCCAGGAGCGTCCTGTACAGATCTTTAGAAGCAAGAAACGCGTCAGGAGCATTCTGTAATGACCTTTAGTTTGCTAGAAATGTCTTCGTTAGGAATGTCCTGCAGTGATATTTAAAGTTCTTGGCTTCCTAAAGTGACCTTTAAGGAAGTTTGAAACACGCCAGGCTTATCGCACCAGGTGCATCGTAAAAATAAGTTTGCGGGTTATATTGCGGCTATTCTCACACCGGCTCGCGTATCGGTTACATTCTATATAATATCTAATTACTACTGTAGCACTCTCATTAACACTTTGTTCTTATAGTAGGCAAATTGTATAGATTACAAATATTAAATTCTTTTTATATTATTTATTTTAATATCAATATTATATTATAATTAAATAAATAAAAAATATAACAAACAGATACAATATTAAGGTACTCTTGCGAATTCTTCTTTACATTTTGCGAATTTCCTGCGAACAAAAATACCAGAATTAATATTTTTAATTAGAGCATTTTCTACAACTCATTGACTCTGAAATCTTATTAAGACATGAAAAAAGCCACTAAAATAATCACACAAAACAAAAAAATACTATGATAAAGAATCGAACCCTGTACCACAAGCATAATAAATAACTGCTAATCTACACCAGCATAAATACTATTATAGCATTGTTCAGTCGAAAATTAGTTTTTTTTTTTAATACTAGTTTGACATGTGACCTTGTCCCCACCTGATGGTAAGTGGCGTGCGAGGCCCATGAATGTTAGCAACTGGAATCAGAGACTAATATCAGTCCCTAACACTATGCCGGCTTGACTGGACATGACGGCAATCCGAGCCTGATCTCGGGTGTGGACCTTACTTCCCCGACCCAGCGGACTGGGCTAATTACCACCATCATTCCGCCTACCACCTATTAAAATGTTTATCCCATGTCCCATACTACATAAACACTAATCTTTAAGTGGAGATTTGAAGTGTATGATAGCGTAATTATTTTATCTTCAATCAAGCAAGCAAACTAAGTCTTCGAGTGTCAAAAAAACAAACATGCATTCAAACCAATTCCAATAAGAGTCCCCTTTTAATAGAAACAAATTCTGATAAAAAACCTAAAAAAATCCGCTTGACAACGAATAAGCCTTTGAATAGAGAATATTTTTTCATATACTACGTCTATCAGACGAACGTAAATATTTTTTTAGTTTTATTTGTAAGCGGATTCACATTTAGCCAACTTTACTATAGGCCAATCATGACAAGTGGCAAGCTCGTCGATGTCTCCATCGTACCAAACTCGAGAAATATCACAAATAAATTAAATATTAGTTAAATGTATTTATTTACATTATTGAATATGTTTGTGTCCCGACCAGGAATCGAACCCGGTACCTCATTTAGTTATTAATTTTAAATCGTAGTTTCTAAATATAATTATACACATGCACCCACACTCTCTTCTCACTCTCCCAAAGGTTAGCTGTTAGAAAATGCCTAGACATTAAGCTCGCCTATGTACATTGGAATGTTTTTTTATTTTTTGTGCAATAAAGAATTTATCTATCTCAAATTTTAGACGATTTTCTTTAATATCTTGGTTAGTAGCAAGCCATCTACAAATCACTTGTTACCTAATTTAATTAGTATGAGGTATATATGGACGCAGTTACACAAAAAGGATCCAATCCACAATTTTTCAGAAATTGAATTATGAATTAGATTCTAAGGAGGATATATCTTATATTAAAAACGATCCATATTGAAATACAGTTTATGACATATTCCAAATGTATTCAATGTTCAAATAATCCATCGATATACTAAATTCTAACTTTAATGGCCTATAACCTAAAATTAACTAACGGATTGGATCCTTTTTTTGATTGATGAGTTCTTAGCTTAAGAGCTATTATTGGAACTATAATAAAAAGTTATTAGTAAGTGATAATTTATTATTACAATAAAAAAGTTAAAGTGCAGATTTTTTGACGACGTAATACTTTTTCTGGCTGACTCTCTCTCTCTCTCTATTGGAATCTCATACAGAACACAAAATAAATTGGAGGTATTTGCCCCTTGCCCTTTCACTAGTTCGCAAGACCTTTTTTCAAGGTAAATGTAACTTTAATTACCACCCTCTGCTTTTCCTAAATATATAATAATTTGTAAGAACACTTTCCTTAAAATCCTAAAAAGCTCAGTTTGAATCCCGGCATGTACCAACGAGAAATACACTTTTCTTAAGTACATTTATCATTTACAACTCGTGCCTCGAAGAGCACGTTAAGCCTTTCGGATCGACTAATATCAACGATAATATATTGCCATTAAAAAATAACATCATCTTTTCAGCGTGGCGAGTGTATGCCAAATTCTCCAAATATTTCTGGATAGCCCATCTTTAACAGTGGCTGTAATATACCTTTAAAAAAAAAAGGTAGGTGGCTAAAAAATGTGTGTAAAAAAATTGTGTGAAATGTGATAAAGAATAAAAAATCTTATCGATAATTCTAATTGCCATAAAGCTTCCGAGTTAAAACTAATTACAGTATAAATTGTTCACAGTCACAGTATGCTTATTTCGTTAATATTGGAATGGCATGCACAATTACTGACATTTAACTATAACTAATTGTAGAAATGGGTTAACAAATCTTGACTTGATTAAATAAATATTCTAATTAAAAAGGTTTTTATACCGCGTTCCGTTTATAAAAATTACCAGCGCTAGTATAAATTGCAAAAAAATAGCTTGTGTAAAATGTTAACATAACAACAAGTCGAACAAATATTATTATATCACAGAAGAAATGATCAGGAACGGGTTCAAGAGTCAGCTTTACTCAGTGGAAGTTGATGCGAGAGGAGTGTCA
Source organism: Tinea semifulvella (assembly GCA_910589645.1). Classification (NCBI taxonomy): domain Eukaryota; kingdom Metazoa; phylum Arthropoda; class Insecta; order Lepidoptera; family Tineidae; genus Tinea; species Tinea semifulvella. The sequence continues at coordinate 24,185,147 of OU342584.1, forward strand.
GCATAATCTTTGCAACACTTACTGAAAGAATTGGGCCTAAGCAGGTCTGCTGTCAATACATTTATGAAATAAGCTTCCAAGACGGCATTAACGGAATCATACAGTATTTGACTCGGTAGGGAGAGGAGTAGAATGGTGGATGGTGAGCGTATTGTCACGGAATAAAATAAAAAAGCCCTCCTTTTCAAACCACACGATGGACCCGGCACCCGAACGGTGAATCCATGCATGCTTAGAAATTTGTCATCTCATTTTAAAGTGCAACGGGAAGTGGTTTGCTTTTTGACAGACGGACAAATGTCAAATTTAAACTGTGCAATTTGGTTTTGCATTTTGACTCGTTAATGTCAAAAAATTACCACAGCTGTTCCATTAATCGAAGCTGACGGAGCTAATAGAAACATAGGTTGGTGGCGTATTAAGATGTTAGCGCGGGTTATAACTGGAACGCGGATAAGTTCTAGGAAGTACCTTATTGTGGATTATAGTTAAATTAACATTATTATTTATCAGCAATTTATACGGTTAAACTATACTAATGATGGGTTTCTAATGCAATCGATAAGATATTTATTGTTTTTATTATTAGGGTGATTGGTAGTTGATCCAATCACGTAACTTATATCAAATAGATAAATGTATATTATTGATCCCTTTCAGAAACCCAGAATAAAATGTTAGTCATTAAAATATGATAAAAAATAATAAATAGTAAAATTTAAATTTTACTTAAATTATTACACGAGTACATAAAAAAAATAGTAAAATAAAACTATTAAAAATTAGACTAAAGCAGACATGCATTAATACAAAAAAAAACATTTAAATAAAAAAAATGTGTTGCATCAAAATGTAATTAAAGTTAAAAATGACGTCGAATGTACAATGTATTTTAAATGTCAGCCGTAATCATTACAATTGCTGAGATTCGTTTTGGTGCAACCCAGCTTAAGAACATTGTAACTCGAATTTTGACTTATTTGAGTAACTATTTATTCTGAACGTAACTTAAAACAAGTTACTAAGGTCCGTATTAACGAATCGATATCATGATACTCACGCAAGTATGATTTGTTAAATAAGAATTATTGTAAGAGTCAAGTCATACTTGAATGAGTGTCAGATCTTGAGATCGTTTTATTAATACTGGCCTAAGTGAAAAGTTACATCTACCGTCCGAAATAGACGGGAATGCATTAGCAGCTGCAATCGACCCGTGACTAATTGGCATTGACCGAAACAACAGAGAAAAGTATGTCTATACGGTAAATATAAAAACAGTTACAAAAAAAAGTCAAAATATGAGTTATTATATGTCATGCTTTGTAAGTCGGCTTAAAACCTAGCAACTGACAATATTTTGTTTACTTTCAAGAATTCTTTTGTATCGTAAATCAATATACCGTTTTCTGTAAAATTGTCACAAAAATACATCTAATTACTGTGTGTAATGTTACAATATACGTCGAAGAGCGATCGACTATCCGTATGAAATCGATTTTTTATATAATAAAATACTGTAACAAATGATGGATTGCCTAACGAAATACGGTCAAGGTTTGATGGCTTAGACAATTCTAAACTATGAGGAATATCGAAAAATTTTGAAATGAGTGTCCGGGCCGATTTTGTTAAAAAATAAAACTTATATTAAAAAAATATTTTAGAGGATTTTCGCGCCATTTTGGAAATGTAAAATGTTAATTTACTGTGGATATTGTTAGTCAAAAGTAGTGGTGTCTTGTTTGATAATGTGCTGCAATGTGAATATATATGGAAAACGAAAAATTGGAGTTTAAATATGGGCTATAATAATTCTGCAACATCTGGTATTTTATGATAACCTCATTAACTTACAAAAAAAATATTTCTTTCTTTACTTCAGACTACGCTAGACCCTTTGCCTTCCCTATTCATCATACATCGGGAGAAGAGAACACTCTTAAGTTATCAAAATATTACGATCCAAAATTTTACCTCTATAAACGACATTAAGTAAAAAAAAAAACAGTAGCCATATTTCGTTAAGCAACCCATCACCATTGCTTGTGTTAGCGTATTTTATTGGATCGGTGAAGCTCGCTTTTCTACGTATCTTAAACTATAAGTAGGATTGCCATACGTCCCATATTTACGATACTGTCACCGTATGTAACCATCCCGTCCCGTATTACAAGTCCCATATCCGTCGTGCATTTCGACTTAAACATGGTGTAGTTGAAAAGTCGCGTGTCAGATGAGTTTTGTTTACTAGAAGTTATGGCAACCCAAACTATAAGTTATATAATTACCCTTCACAAATTATTGATGAATTTTTGTAACATCTGATAAATTATTTGTTTGAAGTTACTAGGTTTTTAATTTTCAGAGCCGAGGTGCGATAATAGTATAGTGAAGAAAGACATGCGAACACTAACCCAAGTGAATGTTTAGTACCGAAGCGAATGTTAGCGAAATTTATCGGGACGTTTTAGATTTGGCCGAGTCCCCCTTGCCGACGGGAATGGAGGAATGATGAATCACAGGCTCTGGAGGAATGACCACCTGCGCGAACCGCCGCCATACATTATGAATTGTTTATATTATTACCAGTAAATCATCAACGCTATTTTTTTGTCGTAATAAATAAATACCTATTATATAACATTTGTCTAAATTCACTCGACTGAATATGAATTTGAAAGAACGATAGCAATAATGCTGCTAATAATAAAAACAAGCATGACACGTGACAGAGATACTGTTTAACACTTTATAATCTATTTGCGACATAATTGACTATTAATATTTAAGTTTAGATTAAAAGGAAATTTACAGTTTAAGTTAATTTCATAAAACTAAATTTACAGTCAAATGGGGGAAGTGAGAAACTTGCTAAGTTTATTATTTCGAGGTTTTTTTTCTTTTGGTATACCAATATAATTTAATATGCTTCTGATAGAAAAAAATAATAATTACGATATATTTTATACTGCATGGAATTTATTAAAGAACAAATATTTTTATATTATAATCTAGAATGAAAATAAAGAACTATGTATTTTTTATTTTAATTATTCAGTAATAAATTCCTAAGTTACGGTGCAAAGAAGTTATCCTGAAAATATCCCCACTCATTCAGAGCCTATTCAAGTAGGTAGCGAGAGGTCGACGATCGACGGAACTTATTTAATTAATTAATTCTCTCTCTATTTCGTCTCGGCTGTGGGCGAAATCAATTAATAATAATACTTTCCAGCCTTTAGGTATTTATCCTGATGGATATTATATCGATGGATGTAGTTAATTATTAAATATCCAATAAATATTTTAAAAAAAACATCTTGGCCGATTCACATTGGCTTTGGGGTGAATGGTGACCTGATTCGAGGTATGGGGATAATTGGATTTTTCTGTAGGGCTTGCAATGTGTTATTGTTATTATTATATATTAATAAACAAAAACATAAAGTTATTCTGTTCAAAGAATAAGTATTTTTAACACGTTATAACAAATGGAGGCGGTTTCTGAAATAATTTACATTTTTTTTTAAAATCCCTATTGACATACCAAACAGATTAAAACATTAACTAAATGCGTGGCCAATATGCAAAAAAATCTTCAGTTTTGTCCCAATTCCCACTCTCTAGACCTTATTCCCCCCTATTGACAGTACCTATCAAGTGATGGCACGCGTACATATTCAGCTTATATACGAGTATTTTGGTACAAAAATGGCGGCGATGATTTTCCGATAAGAATAAAGAAGAGATAGACTGACGCTAGATTTAACAATTAAAAGTTTCCAGACGATACTTCAATTCCGTCAGTCTAACTCCGATAATGTATAAAAGACAATGAGACTATAGAATTTATTTTCACAGATAAATAACCCTAGAAGATGTCGCATAATCTAGAACGTACACATTCTTGCGGGGCATTAATGTTTTCTCATTGCTCGAACGCTTTTGATTCGTACATCATAACCTTGGCTGCATTGTGGGCGTTCATATGCAAAATTTATAAGATTATTGACCTGTGGTTACATTTAATTAAATAATTTAAATATTTCATTAATAACTAGTCTCGTTGGCTTAGGATTATTTTAAGTAATATGATATAAACGAGACCTCAGAGTAAAATTAACACCTCTAGACGTTAAATTCTAATAAATCCATAATTTTATAATGGCTGGTGTGTAGGTATGATTACGTACGAGTATGTATAGGATTTACCAAAAAAAAAAAAATATAAACAAAAAAATGTAAAGTATCATCACGACCTTCCCTTTCGGGTTGGTCAGAAACCACGCTTATAAATAAGCGGATTCACATTTAGCCAACTTTACTATAGGCAAACATGACAAGTGGCAAGTTCGTCGATGTCTCCATCGTACCAAACTCGAGAAATATCACAAATAAATTCAATATTAATGCATTTATTTACATTAATAAATATTTTTGTGTCCCGACCAGGAATTGAACCCGGAGCCTCTGAGTCTAAATCCACGGACTTAACCGCTAGACCACGGAGGCAGTCATACTCGTATATAAACAAAACAAGACAATAAGCCAAACCGTAATAAAATCAAAGTGAGGACAATGGTCTCAGAATGAATTGGTCTATGACAGTGAATTACCGATTATGGTAGTGTTTGACGTGCAATTTCAAATTGATTTGGTTGTTTCATGGAAAATATGCCAAACTGTGTGTAACTTCTTCTCTTGTCGAAAAAAGTATCAATTTAACAACCAATGCCCGCTCTATCTTATTTGATATTTTTGGCTTTTACTAAGCTATAAAATTTTATAGTCCGTGTTAATGTATTTCTGATGTAATTAGTTCACCTTATTAGTCAAATTAATGCATTATTACATAATCATAACATTAGCAAATGTCTAATTTTCATTCTTGGTATCAAAAAGCATGGCATTATTAGCAATTTAGCAACACTGACTTAATTATTATTATTCATAATTAGTTACAATAAAAACAACTCTTATAACATTAATAATGTTCCTATTTCTAACTACCTAAGTATACAATAATAGGAGAAAGGGCGCATCAGACAAAAAAAAAATAACTAAAATTTAAATTGTAAGCTCAGATTGGTTTAGCTCGGCCTTGTAAATTCTATTTGTCGAAAGAACCAATGAGATTCTTTCGCTAAAGTTAATATTTTTAAAACTTTGGGTAATTTGGATTTTTACATTATAAATGTTGACATATAAATATGATTTTAGCTGTAATTTTGACATTATGTATAATAATTTGCATACCATTATGATAGGATACAGCTTTAATTTTGAGAAATGAAGTCTATCAACTTACTAGGAAATAAAATTACTATCATTTTAAAATATATTAATAGTAAAGTAGTAAAGTATCATCACGACCGTTTCCCTTTCGAGGTGGTCAGAAACCACGCTTATAAATAAGCGGATTCACATTTAGCCAACTTTACTATAGGCCAATCATGACAAGTGGCAAGCTCGTCGATGTCTCCAGCGTACCAAACTCGAGAAATATCACAAATGAATTAAATATTAGTTAAATGTATTTATTTATCCGAATCCGGTACCTCCGAGTCTAAATCCAACCGCTAGACCACGGAGGCAGTACTTTATATTATGTATAAAATATATTAATATTTTAGTAAAAACGTTTGAAATATTATTGCTGTCTTAAATTAGGTACAATTATGAAAGTGAAAACAAGTATAAAATGTCCGCATTTTTTTTTCCTAGAAAGTTAATAAACTAGATCTTTAAAAATGTTGAATACAAAGTGTTAAACCAACTTAAGATTATAATTCGAATTGTCTGCTCCGATTGGATTACGGCGACCTTGAATATTATAAAGGTCTAAACAACCAATGAGAATCGTTGACTTGTCTAAAGCGCCCTCTACATAATATGAACGGAATAAAAATGAAGGTTATGGCGTTTCCTGGCTTATAATTCGTCATGATCGTAGAACAGTGACGGATCTGCTATATTTAAAATTTTCATGGCGGCCATTCAACTGTTATTTCGACTGTTTTTTTGTCACTTCTTTTTTAAGTTAATACTAGTCTCATAATAAGTGCAAACCTTCTAGATTTCATTTTGGAACCCTTTCTAACATTTGCACTATAAATTACAGACCACAAACAATATAAAACTATATATAAATATATATGCAAAATTATGGGTATTTTTTTAAATCCGACACTGTTCTACGATCATGACGAATTGTATTTATGAGCAATAAGGCAAAGTGCATTATCTCATTCTAACTTTAGATTTGTTGTTTTGTGTCTTCCAAAATACTTAAATAACAAATTTTACTCATAGGTCGTTAAAATCATGATCTTCCAGATGATATTCAAACCTTATAGTAATGAATTTTAACTAATGTGTAATAGCTTGGCCTGTGGAAATAAATAAATTATACTACCAAGACAAATGCATATTCTAGCCGACATGACACTAGAGCACTGTCACAATATTGTACATTAAAGTACGTGCATAATAATAATAACTGGCAAATGACCTAGCACCCGTGCGATCGCACTAATCTTTTTAATTTTTTTGATGTATATAGATAAGCATATTTAATACAAAACGCAGTCTAAAAAGATACCGCTTGCATTGTACCAACTTTGGAATCGTGGTACGAATCGACCAATCAGGTACGTGTTTTTTTAGAAAAGAATCGAACCCATTACTTTTGTAGTCTTCATAAAAATATATGATTTATTTTTTTGAAAAATATCTATAATTACAGTGAAAACTCCATGTAACGTCACTCGATTTAACGACAAAGCGTCGAAATCAATTGGCTTTGGTTGGTTTAGCTTGTCTTTCAAACATAATTTTTAAATAATAAAATGCACAGTCCCTTCAGTGTTGTTATATAGAGTTCACACTGTATTTGAAAAATTATAAAAACTGAAATATTAATTACATTTAGAAAGTTACACTGTTCTATTCGTGTTTTTTAGAATATTTTTACTTGGCAAACTCGGAACGTTTCAGTCAACTGCTCTCGACGCTTTCTAGCTCGCGACTGTTAGTGCAACTAATAGACTTTCGTGATTTAGATTGGTTTCGTGGTAACGTATTTATATCAATAAGGTGCTATCTATATACATCAATACTTAAATTATTTAAATTTACCTTTTATTATTAACTCGCATTTTCTCAAACAATAAATAAGATATTAAAAGTAATTTTTTTTTATAAGTCACGGATTGGTAGATGACTTATCGCTTACTTAGTTAAGCTAATCACGTGCCTTGTAATCGAAAAGTTAAACGTTATATATTATAATTACTTTGAGAAAATGAGGGTAAATAGTTAAGGCAGTAAATCAAAATTATGTACAAATATAATGACAGTATAAACCCTTTTAAGGCGGTGGTGGCTCGGTTGTAAGAGCGCTTGCCTTAAAATGCAAAAAGGTAACGGGTCAAACCCCGGCATGTACCAATAAGAAATATACTTTTCTTACGTACATATGAGATTTCCAATACCAGTCTCCGTACCTCGGTTCCGGTTCTACTAATACCAACTTGTGGAATCGTTAATAAATTACAATTAAAAGTAACGACCCTAGCTAACTCGTCTGGTCAGCATAGAGTGTATGTAAAATTTTCCATATATATATATGTATATATTCTGAAAGGCCTAGGAGACAGTGAAGGTAGGACTCTGTACTGTAGAGGCTGTGATCATGATGATAAACCCTTCTATTTATTATGATCAACTGCTTCAACCTCTATTGGTGTGATATTTGATGACATCACTCTTTTTCTTACATTTATTGAGTGTGGATAGTTAATGGATAATCCAAACAATAACGTAAGAGAAAATATTACTCACTGCAACCCAGGCTCATAACCCATATGGGCCTGAATGACTCCACTGTCTGTCTTAACAGGTTAGCAGGAATAAAAATATTTACACACATGCTAAGACATGGCATGAAGTCTATCTAAATTCTGACTTGCCTGGTGGGTTACTGCTGTGGTATTGTAATCTCATAGGTACTGATAACTAAATTTAAAAGGTTATTAATTGATCGTTGTGGAGCAGTTCTGTATATGTTTTATCTTGTAAATCTGATACAGCTGAGTTTTCCTTTCCCAATCAGATTAAACATTAATGCAAATGATGTACGCTTAGGTGTGCGGCCTGGCCAAGGTGTGTTTGAGAGCACGTCTTAGAATATGGCTTGTTAGTTGTAATTACCTTGGAGATGTCGACCCCGGTGACTCCGCGGACGAGCTCTGGGATGCTCTGGATGATGCTGAGCACCTCTCCCGTGAGCTTGGCGGCTCCCACCTCCCCTCCGCCGCACGACACCATGGTTATCTTGCGAGCTTGAGACAAAGGCGCGGCCACTTCAGCTGCCACCTGGAATTATTATTATTTATTAAAGCCACTGGAACACACAGTCACCCTGTCCCAGTCTATGTGCGCCAGCCTGGCATCACCTTCTGGCGAATACCAATAAGAACAAGACAAAGTCAGCAGAACATATCGCTCAGAGTGGTCTCCCGACCGCCGTGGTTCGTGCGTAATTCCGTCATAGCTCGAGATCTGGAAATGCCTACTATTGAGGAGTTTGTCGTCGGCCTGACTAGACTTCAAGCATCTCCAGAATATCGCTCCATCTTGCGGGAGACCGCTTTCTAGAGAAGTGCTCTTGGAGGAGAGCTGAAGTAGTCGAACCTAGACCCCCTGGGTTCGTGAGCCACACGGGCGCTGTTACACCAGTAACGGCGCCCAGCACCAAAAGTGTATAAATTACCAGCGGGTGGTTAACGACTGAGATCCTGTCGGGGAAGACGGGGGAATGCCCCAATCCCCAACACGGGCTTATTAGCCATCCGGGCCTGAACGACTCCACTGACTAACTGACTGAGTCTATGTGTCTGCATTGTCTAATTTTTTACCCGACTGCATGACGTAAAGAAGGTTAGTCAGCGTATCTATGTTAGTTCCTTTGTGGAACACTCGAGGCAAAACGCGTGGTGCGATTTTAATCATTCTCACGTCAATCGATTCGTTTTAATCACGCAAGTGTCATTGAAGATATGCCATTAAACAAATTTCAGTAAGGCTACAACCAGACGCTATATTGTGGATATATATATAACTAGCAGACCCGGCGGACTTCGTACCGCCTGACAGCCAATGAATGTACCCTCCGTCGGTATGCCCCACAAATCAGTGTTGATGCGCGCCACCTATCGGGCAACAGTAGTACTATGTCAGAAACCTTCTCCGATGTTCATACAACATATTCCTAAAGTCTCATTCCGATCAGTCATTTTGAAATGCATAGGGAACAAACATACATACACACAGACATTATTTTCTATATATATAGATATATAAAATATATATATATTACATAGTGGCTTTACCAGTTGGGACCCATTAATAGCCGAGACAGTCAGTTTCAAAGTTCAACATTAATTTTCTACGTTTTTTTCTTTGAGTAATAAAAATGACATAAAAAATAAAGCCAATTATTCTGACATTTCATTGTTGTAGTTAAAGACACATGCTAGGACAACAGCTATTTGTAGACTGATCTTGTAAAATTATTATATGTAATAGAAGTTTTTTAGTCTACTAACGCTGGTACTTTTTCATAGCCTAAAAGAATAGAATAGCACATGATAGTATAGATTGCTTTACCTTAGGCAGTGTGTCAAGCATCATATCCACCATCGCAGCATTGCCATATTCCTTCCAAGCGTCGGCCTTCTTAGCCATTTGTTCTGCATCAGCAGCTGCCTTCGCTTTTATGGCAAATGCTTCCGCCTGAAATAAAAAAAGTGTATTTTGTTACATTCAGTACTTGCAGTGGCTTTGGTCCACAAATTCAAATCTACGTTGATATTTGTTAGAGAATCAAAGTTACTAACAGCTTTTAATGATATTCTATATACAGTGTAAACTCTCCGCCTCCGTGGTCTAGTGGTAACAAACGTTGCCGTGAACTCGGGAGGTCGTGGGTTCGATTCCCACCGGGGGCACGTTGTACATTGTATAATTTGTCTCGGTCTGGGTGTTTATATGTATAATATGTATATATTTACAAAAAAAAAGTCTAATATGTAGTTTATCAACCATCTCCAACCAGTTTCCGTAACACAAGCCTCGTAGCTTACCACGGAAACTAGATGGCGCTGTGTGACCTGTCTGGAAATATTTATTTATTTATTTTATAACGACACTGAAGGGACTGTGCATATTACGGCGTTATAGAGAGTTGTCGTTAAATGGAAAGAAGAAAAATCAGAATTGGAAGACAAGCTAAACCAACCAAAGCCAATTGATTTCGACGCTTTAGGGAGTTTGTCGTTAAATCGAGTGACGTTACATGGAGTTTACACTATATATAGATGATGGGTTGGGTAATTAATTAAATATATATATATTTTCTCGCCAAGCCTTCTGGCCAGCGTGTGTAGGCCAAATTCATCAGATATATGTTCTGGAAGGCCCATCTCCAGCAGTGGAGGTCTAGGACGCTGTGTTCTAGTGGCTGTAATGATGATGATATATATATTTGTGATATTTCTCGAGTTTGGTACGCTAGAGACATCGATGAGCTAGCGACGATGTCACTTGTCATGATTAGCCTGTAGTAAAATTGGCTAAATGTGAATCCGCTTTGTAGTTGTTTTTTACTGACCTCTCCTCGTACTTTGATAGCCTCAGCTTCGGCCTCTGCCTCCAGAACCGTCTTCAGTCTGTGAGCTTGGGCCAGCTTTTCCAACCTAAACTTCTCAGCTTCGGCCGGTCTGTATGAAATATGAACAAAATTATATGCTGTTTAAATTAAATTAAAAATCTTTAAAATTTAAGAAATCATCTTAATAACTACAAAAAAGTTAAGTGTGTCTCGGAAAATCGTTCAAAATATGTTCGGTGAAACAAATTTGTATAGAAAAATATGGCATTGTTCTGTCCATATATGTATAGAGAAACATGACATTGTTCTGCCATTATTTGTGTAGGAAAATATGACATTATTCTGTCAATATTTGTGTAGAAAAATATGACATTATTCTGTCATTATTTGAGTAGAAAAACATGACAATGTTCTGTAAATATTTGTATAGAAAACATGACTATGTTCTGTCAATATATGTATAGAAAAACATGACATTGTTCTGTCTATATTTGTGTAGAAAAACATGACACAGTTCTGTAAATATTTGTATAGAAAAACATGACTATGTTCTGTCAATATATGTATAGAGAAACGTGACATTGTTCTGTCAATATTTGTGTAGAAAAACATGACACTGTTCTGCCATTATTGGTGTAGGAAAATATGACATTTTACTGTCAATATTTGTATAGAAAAACGTGACATTGGTCTGTAAATATTTGTATAGAAAAACTTAACAATGTTCTGTCAATATATGTATAACAAAACATTACATTGTTCTGTCACATATCTGTGCAGAAAAACATGACATTGTTTTGCCATTATTTGTGTAGGAAAATGACATTGTACTGTCAATATTTGTGTAGAAAAACATGACATTGTTCTGTCAATATATGTCTAGAAAATATGACACAGATTTGTCAATATTTGTATACAAAAACAATAAATTGTTCTGTCATTATTCGTGAAGAAAAACATGACATTGGTCTGTTATTATATGTTCAGATTTTTTTTTTCATTTCATTACAGCCCCTAGAACACAGCGTCCTAGACCTCCACTGCTGGAGATGGGCCTTCCAGAACTGGAGAATTTGGCCTACACTCGCCACGCTGGCCAGACGGCTTGGCGAGGTTCAGACATTGTTCTGTCATTATTTGTGAAGAAAAACATGACATTGATTTGTCAAGAGTAGAAACACATGACATAAATCTGTAAATATGTGTAAAGAAAAACGGCTGGAAATCACAATTTCACTTTATTTGTATGAAATAAGGGATTATATTTAGTCGCTCTTGTGACCAGGGTTGATGCAACTAACAAAGTGATAGGGCCTAACTTTTTAATTTTTTAGTATAGTATGTAAATTTACCGGCGTATTGTTGCTTCTAATTCCCTTTCCTTTCGCTGCACCTCCCACTTTTGTACAGCAATCTCTTGGGTACGCTCCACAACAGCTATTTGCATTAGCTCCTCTTTTATTCGTTGTTTGGTTTTCGCGGCCTGTAGTTCATAAGCCATTTCGGCGTCGGCCTAAACAAAGAAAACATTACTTAGTTGTTTATATCAACCTAAACTCAGAGGCCAGCAAGTCCATCTATACCAATAATATTGTATACTAGCTGTTTGTCAGACATTGTTCTGTCATTATTAGTGTAGAAATACGTGACATTGGTCTGTTCATAATCGTATACAAAACTATGACATTGTTCTGTCATTATTTGTGTAGAAAAACATGACAATATTTGTGTAGAAAACATGACATTATTCTGTCATTATTTGTGTAGAAAAACATGACATTGTTTTTTCAATATGCTGGTCGTGGGGTTATAATGTCGTGGTCAGATGTGACGTCATATACCTTATTTGCTATTCTGATGTATAAGCAATTTTTCTGTAAATTTTTTCATAAAAGTTTTTTTTCATAAAAGAGCATATCTATTTATCCTCACAAACTTTATCACGCACGATGATCTCCTTGGACTGAAGACTAGGTACGAAGAATTTATGGACATCATTCCTCACAAACTGTAGCATTTATAATATTATTACGAAGAGTTATACATACTTTTTTAGTTTGAACCTCGACATCGTAGGCCGCTTTCTTTAGTTCGAAGTCTCGTTGAGCTTCCGCAATTTCCGTGTCATTGATGAACCGGGCGGCCATTCTTTGTTCATCTGCACGCGCTTCCTTGATCTTGGCCAAAGCTTGGTGTTCGGCTTCTCCAATACGGGCATCTCTCTTCACCTCAGCCGTACGAGCCATGCCAAGGGCTTTTAAGTAACCCTAATTTAAAAATATAACATTAATGTATAGTCAGCAAAGTAAAATTCCTGTCAAATTAATATAATGCTTTAGATGACATCACCACACTAATTCGCAGTTTTTTAAGAGATGATTAACATATCGAATGTTAAACTTTTTGAGTATAAGGCACGCGATTGGCTCAACTAATAAAGTGACAAGCCAACTACCAATCACCTAATTTACAACTAAAAAGACGAAAATAGGATATTAATCATTCTTTTAGAAAACGGCGGCATTCTATTTTTTTTATATACTTAGCGTAGCATGAGACCTGATGGTAAGCAGCACTAGTAATACAAGATTTAGAGCAACTGACGTCAGTTGCTATCACTAGGCCGGCCAAACAATATGCTTTTTCATACTTCGCATGAAGAACTCCAGCAGCCATGTTTTATTCATCATTACAGCCCCTAGAACACAGCGTCCTAGACCCCCACTGCTGGAGATGGGCCTTCCAGAACATACATCTGGAGAATTTGGCCTACACACGCCACGTTGGCCAGACGGCTTGGCAAATTACTTAACGCAAACGTTACATTGTGAAAATTATAGATATTAAAAACAATATATCAAATCAATTAATAAGGCAAAATGATGGTAATTAAAAATAATTTAAATAATGAACGCATGCAAAACTGAATTTTCTATCCTCTGTAGTAGAAACCTTTATACGAAAATACCAATTTTAATAATGTTTTACTCCGACAGTTTTTGTTATTTAAGTAATTCTATTAATTAACGTTTGCGCTTAAGTAACAGAATAGAGCTGCTAGTTATAAGAATTTGGAAACACATTCACTGCTGAGAGCATTCCACGTTGGCGTGCAACAAATGTAAGTCCCCAAATTGATATATGTACGCGTGGAGATAGCAGCTACGGTATAGGGATAAATATTTTAGCCTGTGCATTTACTAACTGAAATAACCATAAGGTTCAACTTTCAATTAAGTTCTCAAAGTTGTCCCAATGTTTGGTTAGGTATAGCAGAGTTTGTCTTCTAAATAAATAAACATAATTCCCCACTGTCCCTTTAACAAACCTCTAGGTTGCTTTTTTACCAAAAAATATGTCTTTTTCTAGCACATCATATCATATACTTCAATATGAAGTGTTTTTTTTTTTTAAAGCAACTCTAAGCAATGATTGATAGTGTTAAATTATGTACATAAACAACAAAGAATTATCATTAAACTAACATCAAAAATGTGCCAAAATAATTAATAGGCATGCATAGAAACAAAATAAATAAGATAAGATTATTAACCTACATAATAAGAGTTACTACAAACAATAAATAAACAAAATATAAATAAACAATTGCAATAATAATACATCAAGTAATTTGGGTACGAAAAATGCGGTTGGAAATTAATTAATGGCATTTTTAACAAATAAAGCAGCGTTCGTTTTAAGAAATGTTAGCATGAAAATACCACTTTTTTATCACAAGTCGTTCGTTTAATGAAAATTCCAACATTTGATGCTAATTTCGTATATCAGTACCGTGTTGAAAGGAGGGTTTTTGATGTTACTTTTTGAGAGATGTCAAAAATTACTTGTCATACTTGTCAAAAAGTAGACTCACTCATTTTTTTAAAGAAATGTTAGCATTGTTAAAAATTTTGGTATTTCTTAACAAAAACAACATTTCGCGCTGGTTTATGAAGTTGCTACGAAATGTTGGAAATGCTATAAAACGAACGCGGCCTAAGAGCACAAGTTGCTAACATTCATGGCCTCTTACTTACCATCAGGTAAGCGTAAGGTCACATGTGCTAGCATGGTCGATGGCTCTAGTTCTAGCGAACCAGACTCGAGAAATGACTTAAGAATAGAAATTTCTAAGCATTTGATGGATTCACATTCCATGGTAAGAGATAAGAAGAATGGTGTCTCGGGCTTGCGACTGACAATAGGCTGGTATACAAAGGAGGCCTACTTTTTATTTTATTGCGCAACAAGACCATCCACCATTCTGCTTCTCTCCCTACCCAACCAAATACTGTATGATAATGCTCATTGAAAAAAAAAGTAAATTAAATACATATTTTCTAAGCAACTGACAGTTTTATCTATCGCGATAAAAAGGCAGTGATACATCCCGATTTAGAATAATTTATTGTTGTTATTTGCTATATTTATAACTGGCTGTCTATACGGCTTCGTCCGAGTAGGTGAAGAAAATTGTGATTAGAGATCATAAATTCATAATGCCTTATATCTATAGCATTGAATTATGTAGGCATGAAGACATACTGGCGGAAGCTTTTTTCGCATTTATTATAAGTATGGTTTATCGTACTAAAATTACATGATATACTTGTCGTTTTTTCATGTTAGTATGAAACATACCTTGGCTCCCTGTTGCAATAGTAAAAAAAGGATTCTACAAAAAATGTGACATAAAAAATCTAGATTTGCAGACAAGACAACAATAATATTGGATAAAAATAAACAATACATTTAAAATACTAAAATTTAGAAGACAAGACATCAATTATGCATAATATTAACTATTTACAGTGCTCTTATAATAAATGCGGATTGGCTTTAAGATAGGAATTCTATGTATAACTGAGTAAAATCGGCTAACAAACTGGTCTACAAATTTTTACTGAACTTTATTATATTGAAATAGCTCTAACAACTGTTAGTAACATTGTATTTATTTAAGTATGTGTGTATTATTATTTATTTATATTTATAATTATTATATATATATATTTACAGTTATATATGTTTTATATTAGTATTAGATTTAGTTCTAGCAGAACTTAAATTATTACTATTATTCCTGTTCCAATATTTTCACCTAGAGTACCTCTTACATACAATTTTCGTAATATTGGTTGACTGAATAAGAATTTCTAGAAGAGATCATTAGGTCCTCCATTGTATATAGATCGAAATAAAATAGCTATGTTTAAGGTCAGCCAACCACAATTATTAATTCTAAATTATTATTTTTGTTGAATATAAAATTACATTACAAAAATGTCTAAATTATATTGAGAGAGTATTTTTTGAGATTTATTTGCACGTTGCTGCAGCTTATTTTTCCACTAACAGGAGTAAAATCATTCTAAATAATTTAAATTATAACGTGTCACAAATGCCTGTAATAGGTTTACGTGAATAAAGATATTTTGACTTAGACTTTGATATTCAGTCATCTAAGATTGATTTTTTCTTTAATACAGATAGTAACTGTACTGCCAAGATGGTATATACATTATAAATAATAATATTTTAGATATTATTACATCTATTTTACATATTATTATATCTATTTTTAGATATTATTACATCTATTTCACTATGTTCATGTGAAAAGGTTTTCTGTTTATTTGTATGTTAGCTTCTGTAGATAATCTTTGAATATATCCCATGCACTTAGCTATTGGTAAGAGGTAAATATTGATAAGAAACGCATTAGTCAATGCCATTTAAAACAAAAAAAAAACATTTATCTTTTTGATTTATGGTATTTGTAGACTACTTTATAATTTGACCAAATATCTTCTTATAAAAATATTATAGGCGTTTGTTAATATTTAAATAAACATACTTCTGTTTATTTATGTTTTACCTTAACTTTTTGGCCTGCCATAAAAATGCCTAACTTGTGAAATAAAATGTAATAAAGAATGCTTACCTCTTCATCTCTTATGTCTTTTAAAGTGTAGGAGACCACAGTAATGCCCATGTTAATCAGATCACTTGAAGCAACCTCGAACACCTAAAATACATGACAAAAATGCTATTTTAATCTGTTTGTATTGTTCTAGATCGTACGTAGCGGACCTCTTACAAACTTATGGACATAGGACATGAACATAGACACGGTCTTTTTACAGCCACGAATTCATATTTATGGATATAAATATAGATATTATTATTGTTATTAGATAGTAAGCTGACACGATCTTTTTACAGCCACGAATTTATATTTATGTACATTTTCTTCACAAATTCGTAACTGTAAAATGGTCGTATCAGGTTACGTTTTAATAACAATAATAATATCTATATTTATATCCATAAATATAAATTCGTGGCTGTAAAAAGGTCGTGTCAGCTTACGATCTAATAACAATAATAATGTCCTTAATTATCCTTATTTTATTTACGCTAGACATCGACGAGCTTGCCACTTGTCATGATTGGCCTATAGTAAAGTTGGCTAAATGTGAATCCGCTTATTTATAAGCGTGGTTTTTGACCACCCCGAAAGGTCGTGATGATACTTACTACTATATAGCTTGATTTATCAAGAGGGGCCGGTAACTCGTCACTCATATCACACATTTTACTTACTACAGAAAATTGTACGGAAAACACCAAAGTAGGGAATTACCATACTTGAGTGTAATAAAACGAAAAAAATCGGTTTTGCCATTAAATGAAAATCTTGAGCCGTAAATTACTGGTACTGGGACATATTATAAATTAACATTATTTACCTGCTTGGAGAACTTTTTCCTGTCTTTATAGATCTCGTCGACAGTCATAGATCCCATAATAGCCCGCTGGTGCCCTTCCAGTGTTACCAGCGCTATATGTTGGATCTCCTGTTCAGACTTCCCCAAGAACTGTTCGCACGCGGCGAGTAACATCTCACTGTTCTGGCCCTGGATCTTCACCTAAAATACATATTATTATTTACAAATCAAATCAAATCATTTATTTCCTTATTACACAACACTTGGATATTGTCAATACATATATTTTTATAGAATACAAACTTGGCTGGACCGAATCTAACAGCAATACAATTTATAATAAATAAAACATTGTTTCCATAAGCGAGTACTTATTTATAACTAGATACTTAAAATTGAATTCGTGGCTGTAAAAAGGCCGTGTCAGCTTATAATCTAATAACATTTATGTCCTTAAATATAAATTCGTGGCTGTAAAATGGCCAATGGATTTTTTTATAGTTCATAAAACAAATATTACTAGATATCTTATGCGACCGTCTGTTACTGCCTCCGTGGTCAAGCGAATAAGGCTTTAAAAAGTTTTTAACGGCTGGGTTCAAATCTGTAGATTTAACAAAAAACAATTGTGTCTGGTACACTAGAGACATCAACGAGCTTGCTACTGGCTATCATGAGCCTATAGTAAAGTCGACTAAATGTGAACTGGCTCCTTGAACCTTTCAGAATTAGTTTGTTAACGCAGAATTTTATTCGAAGTAATATACAAAAAGTATAAAAGAATTACAATATTCAATAATAATAAAAAAAAACCTAACTAAATAATATTAATATTAATTATTATTGTTACTGCTAATTATTTAGGTATTTTTGTATATTTATTGTATTAACCATATGTGCAGAACACTTACTAACGAATTGGCTTAGGCTGTTATGTTAGGTTTACGTGTTTGTAAATAAATAAATAAATAATTTCTAATCTTGCCTCATTAGACGAATTAGCCAAGATCTGATGTATGTTTATTGTGAATTTATATTATATTGTGTGGAGATATTTTTGGTTTTTATACTAACACGACATGTGACCTTACGCCCACCTGACGTTAAGTGTCGCGAATGTTAGCAACTGGAACCAGACACTCATGACTGACATCAGTCCCTAACACTATGCCGGCTTGACTGGGCATGGGCAAATTGGAGCCTGATCCTGAAGGATGCGATTTACAGTGTTTATCAACTCAAACGGTGGATACTTTCCCGCCCCGGCTGACTGGTCAAATTGCCATTATCAGCCCACCTACCACCTATAGTGTCTCCAGCTTTTATATAACTCAAAGACACATTTCCAATGCATATCTTCTCTACTTAATATTTAAGAAAAATAAATTAAATAAGTTGTAATATTGATATAATAAAATTACCTGTGCAATGCCTGTGACAGAGATGGGAACTCCTTCGCCGGTGTAGACTGTGGAACTTTCTACTTGGAGGGTCATAGTATTAAGTGAGATTCTCTGGACCTTCTGTATAGCTGGCCAAACGAACGCCCTCCCACCAGGGACCAGGAATGGAATTGAGTGGCAGCATCCTAAAAACACAGTTTGATTATTAATTATGTAACTACATACAGATAATATGATGTTAAAATATGACATATCCAGTAGTTTAGTAAACGAAGGAATGATCTTGTGTGTGCTCTCAAGCTTTTCGAAAAGTTTTTACTAGAAGATTTTTCTGTTTTCTGGGTTCATATTGACCGCCTCCGTGGTCTAGTGGTAACAAACGTTGCCGTGAACTCGGGAGGTCGTGGGTTCGATTCCCACCGGGGGCAAGTTGTACGTTGTATAATTTGTCTCGGTCTGGGTGTTTATATGTATAATATGTATATATTTACAAAAAAAAAAGTATAATATGTAGTTTATCAACATATTATTTATATAATAAAATTAATAAAGAGGTAGCTATATATCAATGCACTAAAGTGATATGTAGAATGTTACACAATGGCTAAAGTCTCTTGACTATAATATAACGGAGGAATTACTGTCAATAGTAAAATAGGAATGCGATAATAACAAAGTATGTAAAGTTTACACACCCTCTTACACACACTTACATTATACACAAAAAGAGGATCTCAACCACACAATTTTTATTAATTTTTTCTTTTTATGACATTCTGTTTCTTTTTTATTTTTTTTATTTTGTAATAAAAAGTAATAAGATATTTAAAAGGGTGTCTGGGCGTTGACTGCCGACGGACGGACCTATACATATAGGCTTAGTTCGGCTGCAAATGTCTGTTTTTCTGTACCATAATGCATAATAAAATATGTTATTGTTTTCATATCTTGTAACTTTAACTGAATAAAGATATTATTATTATTTATATTAGTTAAGAGATGCAGGCTGATGATGACAACACAATACACATAAATTTTTCATCATATACCGTAAAACCTACATATAGTTATACAATCCTGCTGTGAGTGTTCTAAAGATTAACACAACCTTATCCCTTTATCTCTCTTCCGCAACCAAAACACACGCACAGGACAAAATATGCACCCTAATACCGTAGCCACTATTGCTACGCGTACATATAAATTAGGAGACGCTTAAATCTGTCGCAAGATGAAAATGTCTCCGAGCCAGTGTGCTTCCCTATTCCTATAACCTTCAATCAAAGTGTGAAAAAGCATCCTGATAGGCCGGCATAAATTCAAATTCAAATTCAAATTCAAAATATTTATTTCCATATGGTTCACATGTAACACTCCGATATTGTCAATTTTTTACAATATTAAATTATGGATAGACCGAAATAAGGAAGTGACATTGCTGCCATAAGCAAGTACTGTAGCTTAACCTAAATTCATAGTGGTAGGGACAGATGTCAGTCGTCAGTGGCTGGCGTCAGTTGCTCCCATTACAACCGCTAACCGGTGGGTGCGATGTCACTTGTCGAAATTAGTATTAAATATATTTTTTTGGAGAATCTGGTATTCTCTTGCCAGGGCTGGGCGAACGGGTAGGCGAGTTTTTTTTGACAATTTCTTAAGTTGGTATTAGTGGTACCGACTAAGACTTAACGTTGTAGTTGTAAATCTATGAAAAGTGTATTTCTTATGTCATGTCGGCTTCTCATAAAAGCAAGGTGTGTATAGTATAGTTTATCATTACCCAACGAGAGATATCCTCGTGATGCTTACAATATAGATTTAGCTGTAGACAAAGCGTCTGATTTTGCGTCACTTTGTGAGATTGGGCGAATAT
The DNA here is from genome assembly GCA_910589645.1 of Tinea semifulvella. Taxonomy (NCBI): domain Eukaryota; kingdom Metazoa; phylum Arthropoda; class Insecta; order Lepidoptera; family Tineidae; genus Tinea; species Tinea semifulvella. Next base: position 24,205,829 of record OU342584.1, read on the forward strand.
TTGCGAAAGAAAAACAAACATTTGAGTTCAGAAAACATCGTGAATTTCTTGAGATAGCATTTATAGTCGTTATTGTCGAAGTCTAGCTTTATACAGTTTAGATTTAAAAAGTTTATGCATCGGAATCACAACTTATTATCTTATAGTGAGGACTTGAAACTCCAAGAGAAATAGATTACTTAATTATTATTTTGAACCTAAACTCATTCAGTAAATGTAAAACTACGTAAGTTTTGTGCGTTCGAGCGGTGTTATTTTTATATACATATCACCATGGCAAGTCTAGAATATTAGTTCTCCTTGAAAGTAAAAATTGCAAATGGCACATACTTTTAACGAGAACAAGAAATAGGCGGACTGATGGTTGTCATTTTCCTAGTCTGCCGGGGAGGGAAAGTATCCACCGTCCGTGCCAAAAAAACCCAGTAAAGTGTATCCTCACGTTTCGGGATCAGGATCGAATTGCCGTCATGCCCAGTCAAGCCGGAATAGTATTAGGGACTGATGTCAGTCATGAATGTTTATTCCAGTTGCTAACACTCATGCACCTCGCGCGCTACTTACCATCAGGTGGGAGCAAGGTCACACGTAGTACTAGTACAAAAATAATAATAAAAAAAACCCAATGTCACGATAAAGTTATATTTAAATTAGGATTACGTAATATAAATTAAACTAATGTTATGCAAATATCTAATAAATCGTCCGGTCAATAGAGTAATATAAAAGTTGGACGACAGCCAATGTAGTTAAGCGTCTTTGTGATTCTCAAGAAAACTAGACAGACATCAGATATACAAACAGTTCTATAAAAAAATAATTGAATTGCAACATAGAATCTGGAAAATAAAATGTTTTAGGAATGGGAACTAACAAAACGCCTCAACATATCGTATTTTATTATTAGAATCGCCTATAAAGTATGTTATTAGTAATGATTAAGTACTAAATTAGACGAAGGCAACGACGTGACAGCTACCATAAAAATATAGTAAATTAACGAGGGCAAAGGTCTGTCGTTGTACCATTTAAAGCTTAGACCAAAATGAAGTCATCGAAATACTCGCGTTCTAGATTAGCAACGAAGCAGTCTAATATTCGTCAGAATTAGGGGAACGTACCTACCTATCTAAACAACACGAGTACAAAGAACTAGCCGCCATAAACGAACGGAAATAAATGACCCATATCTTTTGGTATAATGTGAAGCAGATCGCGGCTACGCATCACCACGTTTATACATGAGTTTGGGAAAATTAAGCTATGATTGATTACAAAATAAAGGATGGTAAAATATTGAATATTAAAGTTGTTTGTTTCTATTACCCGACTGCGCGACGCAAATAAGGGTATTTTTAGTATGTATATATGTAAGTTTGCTCCTTTGTGGCACACTGAAGAAGTTTTAATGACGCGAGTATCACTAAAGATACTCTATAACCTAACCTCTTCTCCATTTTTCTGTACGGTTCGAAGACATGGACCATAAAGCCGCGGATAGAGCGAGGATTGATGCGTTTGAGTAGTGGTGCTGGCGCCGTTTGCTCAGAATCCCTTAGACCGCATGACGTACTAACATTTCTGTGCTCGAAGAGCTTAAGCTGACCAGGGAGCAAAGACTCTCTACCGTCTACTTTGCCCGAATTCTGCAATACTTTGCCCACATTGCAAGAGAAGACGATAAATCTAGAAAACTTCTAATCACGGGCAAGGTAGACAGTAAAAGAACAAGAGGAAGAAGCCCCAAGCGATGGTCCAGTCAGGTGACTGACCACCTGAACATCCATGTACACCAGGCCATCCACTACGCCGAGGACCGAAACCGTTGGAGACGTCTGGTGGATGAGCTGCGACTGCGACGGAGTCGCGATCCCCATCAGTGGGGTACCGGACTAAGGAGGAGGAGAATCACTAAAGTCTTATACATTAATAAAATTTCAGTAAAGCGACGCCATATTGTGGAAAATAAAAAAATAAAAAGTCGACGAACTATACTATTGAGTGGGGTATCGTCGAATAGGTATTTTATATATGTTTGGTTTCTCTTATCATTTTTTTAATTATACATGTACGAGGGGCGTTCAAAATATTCTCGGTATTGATACGTTACAACCTCTTTTATATATATATTTGTTACTGGCCGCTAAGATTCATCCATTGACATTAAAAAAAAGTAAAATTGGAACCGAGATGTTCTTTTGTTTTTCTGCAATTGCCGAACAAACATGAACACCATGAGCGAATTAACAATTTTAACGAAATTAGAGCACCGATCCGTCATAAAATTCTTGACAAAACAGGGTAAAAATCAAAAAACCATAAAAGAGGAAATGGATTGTGTTTACCGTGAGTCTGCTCCTTCTTTATCTACTATTCAAAAATGGTCAAGCGAATTTAAGCGTGGAAGGGAGAGTATTGAAGATGACCCTAGACCTGGCCGGCCTGTAGTGGCTACCTCACAAGAAAATATTGATAAAGTGGAAAAACTTATATTGGAAGACGGCCGAGTGAAGGTAAAATCTATAGCTCAAGTAACCAATCTCTCTATTGGTACCGTACATGACATTATACATGACCATCTTAATATGTCAAAAGTAAGTGCAAGATGGGTTCCGCGAATGCTGACGCTTCTTCAAAAGGATATGCGTGTGGCTTGCTGTTCAGATTTTATCGACCTGTGTGGTGAAAATCCCGATGAGGTGCTGCAAAAAATAGTTACTGGAGATGAAACCTGGGTTCATCATTATGACCCAGAGAGCAAACAGGAGTCCATGCAGTGGCACATTAAGGGTTCAGCTCATCCCAAGAAGTTCAAGGTAATCCCGTCAGCTGGCAAGGTCATGGCCACAATATTTTGGGATTGTGAAGGAGTTTTGCTTATCGATTATAAAGAAAAAGGTGTAAATATCACAGGGCAGTACTACGCTAACGTTATACGTCAATTAAGAGATGCGATCAAAGAAAAGAGGCGAGGAAAGTTAACCAAAGGTGTTCTGCTTCTGCATGACAACGCCCCTGTCCATACTGCTCATATTGCCAAGGCAGCTATTGTTGAATGTGGGTTTGAAACTGTTACTCATCCACCCTATAGTCCGGACTTAGCCCCAAGCGACTTCTTTTTGTTTCCCAATCTTAAAAAGGATCTGCGTGGAAATAAATTTTCTGACGATGAAGCGTTGAAGACGGCCGTGGAGGAGCATTTTTACACCAAAGATAAAAAATATTTTTATGAGGGATTAAAAAAAATAATTGATCGATCTTATAAGTGTATGAACATAGGGGGGGAGTATATTGAAAAATAAAAATATCAAACTTTTCGTACTTGTTTGTTTTTATCCACATACCGAGAATATTTTGAACGCCCCTCGTATTATACAAAATGACTACTACTACTAAATATAGACATGATGGGCCTCGCCTATCATCCGCGATGTTTGCCACCCTCATCCAACCCTAGTGACCTTCTTTAGGTCATTCGATCTAAAGGTGCGGCTTTGTCCTACTCTGCGACAACTAAACTATATAGGTTATTTAAATAATTTTCTTTTAATAAGATTATTCTTATTCTTTATTTGTCCCCGAACGTTCCCACCGGAATTTGGTCCATGATTACATCAATTTCTACAATACATATTATAATTTAATTAACTGTATTGTGCCTGGAGGGTGTTATGTTAGAAGCGAAGAACAGAACTGGCAGTACCTTTTGAATACACATAAAATAATATTATTTAAACTTAATGCGGCTGTAAAGGGGCCTTGCCACAATTTATTAATAAGTAAAAAAAAAAATTTAACTAAGTCTACTTATATAAAATTAACACACACATATGTTAAAAAACGATAAACTTACAACCAAAAACTTTATTTACATTGTACATTAGAACTGATTTACAGTCTAATATTATTATTAGTTCTATCAATGTGTCTAAAACATGTTTTATGATAATATAACATTAAAATAGCACACAAGCACTTGTGAGAGCAATCTAGATATTCCTTATCAATATTTTAAGTCATATTGTAAGTACTTGGGTGTAGTATAAATAATGTGGTTAAAAGATTCAATTTTTTATTATGTAATTTACCAGCCACAATGGTCATCATAATTATTTTCTGTTTTTTTTTTAATACATAACTTATATTTGGAATCATGCAATAAAATAAAAAGGGGAGGCATCCTTTTTTAAACCAGCCTATTGTCACCAGGCAAGCAAGCCCGAGACACCATTATTCTCATCTCTTAGCCACACACGATGGACCCGGCACCGGCACGGTGAATCCATGGAATGCTTAGAAATTTGTCTTCCTCTCTCTCTATTTAATTTTCTTGTAAGTTAAGTAACTTAAGTTAGTTCTTATTTATTTAAATTGTTTTTTTTAATTATTTTTAAGTTATAATCTAAATTTTAATCTTAATTTAGTATATTGTTAACGACTTATACTTGTGTTTACTACACCATGCTATTGAAAAAATATTTAAAAAAAAATACAGCCAAAAGAATTTACTATTTATCATTATATATTTTGATTTTGTTTTCAATATGGTTTCGTAACACTTTGTTCCATCCAGATTGTTTTTAGTCATAATAGTAAAAAAAGCTGTTAGCCAAATTAAAAGTGACAGTTGTTATATTCTATATAATATACATATATATATAAACTTGATTAAGTTTAATAAACTAAAACAAAAAATACAAAATCTAATTTAAATATAAACTGTGTCCTATAAAACCTAAATTAAATATTATGGTGGCACGAATGCTGGCCTTTATTTGCTGAATTCGCTATAGGGCTGGTGAGTCAAAGCAGACAATTAGACGAGGGTAATATTTTTTATACTGTCACCTTGATATTTTGAAGTAGGCTCATACATGACATCAAAGAGTACTATTGTATATAGGGAATCTGGCCCCTAGACCTCCTCTACTAAAGAAAGCCTTCCAGAAAATTTTCTTCACAGTTATTTAGTTGGTTGTGATTTACATAAGATGCTAATAAATATGTTTTCTCAGAAACATAAAAAAACAACAGAATACATTTACAAAGTCCTTTAAAAATAGCTGAAAATTAACATATTTATCACTTCCCAATATTTCGTTCGGTGGTTATTTGCTTAAACAATATTGTATTTGATGGTAAATTGTTTAAAGTAATATCAAATGCACAGTGACTGTGGCTTATGTTTCTATAATTCAGCAGTTATATCAGTTATAAAAAATAAGATTTTTCACTTGTGGATTGTACTGGGATCTGCAATCATGTATGCCGGGTGTGCAGATCACTGTAATATAACTTACTGTAATCATCACACATAGTCCTAGACCTCCACTGTCAATCTTTAATGACAGTTTATTAACAATTCCACAAGTTGGTATTGGTAGAACTGGGACCAACAGCTTTATGTCTTTAATTAGCATGTGTCGGGGTTCGAACCCATCTTTTTAGGATGTTAAGGAAAGTGTTATTACAACCAAGGCACCAATACTCTCAACACAAGATTATCAAACTGTAGGTTGCATATAGGTCTGCGTGGCCCAAGCCATAACACTCATGTGTTACAAAATAGTAAAATAAGTTCAAACCTGTTATTACATTTTACCAATAACAAGTAAACGGGATAGAACATTTTATTCAAACCAGACTGACAAAAGAGGCATTGGCTGAAAGAAAAAAGAAAGTGACAAAAAGGTTATAAAATCCTTCCTCAGGAAAGTTAAAGAGCATGAATACAGAGTGCACGCGATGACTCTAGAAGTTCCAAATGACTGGCTAACTCTGGGCGATTTTCGCATCCCTCCAGCCCTAAAGTGGCTTACACTAATGCACGATTGGTTTCCGGCGTTGCTAAAATTCTACCTAAACGCTTTTAAAAATGTCCCTCCCGGACCAGAGTAATCGATAAGGTGGGGAAAAGCTACGGAAAAGAACTGTACATTGTGTGTGCCATAGGAACTGCTAGACACAAACTTGTAGGGTGTGTTACTCTTCTAGAAAAGGGCTATTACTTACGCCGACATGACAAAGTCCTTGGTGTTATCCATGAAGCAGTAAGTCTTTCTATTGCAAGAGCCAGAAACGGACTGACTACAAATAAGGGCAAAGCACGAAAACTAAATGCAAGCCAACCTCGATCCTTGGCGCCACATCAGACTGGAAAATTCTCATGGATACATTTGAACATCATTATCGGATCCTAGATAAACTAGCTGTATCAGCCTATAGGCCAGACATCTTCGTGTTTTCTCGGAACTTGAAAAAGTTATCCTTATTGAACTTACCGTTCAATCAAATATTCCAAAAGACCACACGAGAAGTCCAATAAATATTATGATCTCACTAAAGAAATGATCAGGAAGGGGTTCAAAACTCAGCTTTACGCTGTGGAAGTTAGTGCGAGAGGAGTTCCAGCAAAATATTTGCATCACTTACTGAAAGAATTGGCCTAAGCAGGTCTGCCGTCAATATGGAACGAGCTTCTAAGACGGCATTAACAGAATCATACAGTATTTGGTTGGGTAGGGAAAGAAGTAGAATGGTGGATGGTGAGTGTATTATCGCATAATAAAATAAAAAGGGAGGCCTCTTTTTCTTAAACCAGCCTATTGTCGGTCGCAAGCCCGATACACTATTCATCTCATCTTTTACCCACACACGATGGACCCGGCACCCGCACAGTGAATCCATGGAATGCTTAGAAATTTGTCTTCTCTCTCTAAATTCATGACTCAATCACTATTTCATAACAAAAATTATCATTGCATGGCATTTGCTTATTTATCAATATTAGGTTGATTGTAATCTAGCATAGGTAGTAAAAGCCACATCCATGAAAAAATATGCAATTTTTAAGTGATTTTAAAAAATATATTACCAGTGCCCTACAATGAAAGTAATGTGGAGGATATTACTATGCATGACCTTTGGCTAGCAAAATCTTTGCACCAGTTATTGAAAGAATTGAAGAAATGAACTGATTATGGAACAAGCTTTCAAGAATATATTAATTGAATCATATAGTATTTGGTTGGGCATAATGATGGATGGTGAACATCTTCAGTATAAAGAGAAGGCCTCCTTTTTGAAAACCAGCCTATAGATGGTTGAAAGCCTGAGACACCACTGTTCTCCTCTTTCATTTGCACACACAAAGGATACTGTAAATCCATGAAATGCTGATAAATTAGTGGTGCCCGCTGTGTTGTTATTTTCATTATTTTATTCCTCCAATCAGAAACCAGCAGTTAGTATACTAAGTAATTCCTTACTAAACAGTTATTGTTTGTTTTATAAACTGTGTAATTACCACACATACTCACTTAGCAATTACCATGAGCCATAGGTTTCGAATGAAAGTATTGTCACATGCCTCATCTTCATAAGAAGTCTACTAGACTACCTATAGAGCAGCGTTGTTTCATCCCGGAACATAACCTTTTTTTATCATAACCTCTTATTTATTCTGGTTAGCACTATTTAATAAATTCACTACGCAGTAATATAGCTCATAATTTCTGACATGATTACAGGTAGGTATAAAAACATATTCAAAGAATGCTGGTGTTTTATAAACTACACTAATTTAAGTCCTATTGGGCACTGCATGGTACCGATTTAAAAGCATAAAGTAGTTTAATAGTAAATTAACAATTTGAAGATAAATTAAAGGAAATCATTATACTTGTTTCCTAAAGAAAAACTATATTAACAAAAAAAACATCAATAATATTCACATACCTGATACAATTAATGCTTCATTAGGGCCACAGGTCACGAATCCCCACGTCATTACTCACTTTTTAAAAGGACTTTACGCGTTAATATATTATAACTATTCGATCGGATACGCAAAATAACTAATAGTACGTTAATTTGTGTAATAAATATTGGAGAATACAGCCGCCAGGCCCAATAAAATTTGCTAGCTATAATTGCTAGAGTAAAAAAATACAATAATACAATTGTTGCCAAAAATAAAAAAAACTATAATAAGTAGTTATAATATTTTATATTATTTATCTTTATTATGTTTATTAGATATTGTAATGTAATTTAGTAGTAGCGATTATAATAACAACTTTATGGAAATAATTTTTATAATTATTATTTCTGGCAATATGAAAGAAGCGGCATTGTCTAATGGCGGTTGCAGACGATGATGACTTTAATAACTGACGTCGAACTTTTATTACATTTTATGCTTATGTAATTATAATTATTTTGTAGAATAGTTTTAATTTCATAGGTATTTTTAGTAAAGTTTTATTTATAATTAGACAATCTATAACCATTTAGGCCGCGTTCGTTTTATAGCATTTCCAACATTTCGTGCCAACTTCATTAACCACCGTGAAATGTCGTTTTAGTTAATAAATTCCACTTTTTTTAACAATGCTAACATTTCTTAAAAAGAACGAGCGCTAAGGCTACTTTTTGACAAGTAACAAATATTAATAAATCAATTAACAAAGTATTATGGTCGTTGAATTTATTACATAAAATCGTTTAAAATACATTGTAAACAAATATAATATAAACTATAAAGTATACAACAATGTAAACAAACCATTTCTTATGTTAAATTACATCTATCAAAAAGTAACATCAATAACGGTACTGACATACGAAATTAGCATCAAATATTAGAATTTTCATTAAATGAACGACTTGTGCTAAAAAAATGGTATTTTCATGCTAACATTTCTTAAAACGAAAGCGGCCTTGAAGTTTGTTAAGAATCATTCTTATTAAAATTTTAATGATGGTCTTACCTTATGAAGATGTAATATACTTTATATTATACTATAATCGCATACTAGGTTTGTGGTTTAATCCAAAAATATTTAATGTCTATTTTGTATAGGTAGATTACGATTAACCGCCAATACTAACATACCTAAAGTACAAATATCACCTAAAAATAAATAGCGGTAGGTACTCAAATATAACCCGAAAAACCTATATTTTTTTTTAACATTCGGGTATTTATTACTTCTTAATTGTTTCCACTTTGTATATACCTAAGACCAACAATATCTTTGGTATATACATTAAATTTGCGTAATCTGCTCGATCGTCTGTAGCAGTCTTTAAATTCTTGAAGGCCAATAGCAGCCACGCGCTTCAGACGGTTTAATCAATTGAGCGACTATTTATTAGGTAATGTTTTATTTTAAGAGCAACTATAGAAACAAAATTTAAAAAATATATAATAATTCTATACAATAATAATATATTTGTTTTTCTGTAGCAATTATGTTAGTAGAATAAAGTGTCATAAATACGTAATTTAGGTTTCTTGAAATACCAATAGATGGCAGCACAAGAACTTGAAATAGCAGCATGTGAAACGTCCTAGATCTTCTCCCTGCATGGTTGGAAAGGTGGCGTATGTCCATCAATGTCGGCAAAACTGCCGCATTGATGACATCTAGATGCCGGCTGCCTCCACCACTGCAGCTTCGGGGACAGAACATCGAGTGGACTTCGACCGTCAAATACCTGGGCTGCATTATTAACAGGACGTTGACAATGGGTAAAATGGCCTGCCACGCCGTCAATCAGGCAAAGGCAGCCCGAGCCATGTTACGTCCTGTTATGAATTCCAGCTTGCCGCTCAGGTTGAAGGTCCGGATCTACAAGATGTTCATCCGTTCTCGTCTCACCTATGCTGCGCCAGCCTGGCACCACCTTCTGGCCAAGACCAACAGGGACAAGATCCAAAGTCAGCAGAACATATCGCTTAGAGTGGTTTCCCGAGCGCCATGGTTCGTGCGTAATTCCGTCTTAGCTTATTTGGAGATCCCTACTATTGAGGAGTTTGTCGTTGGCCTGACTAGACGTATGTTCTCTCGGGCCGACAACGGACACTTCAAGCATCTCCAGAACATCGCTCCGTCTTGTGCACGGCCCCCCAACGGGAGACCACTTCCTAGAGAAGTACTCCTGGAGGAGAGCTAAAGCAGTCGAACTTAGCCCCCTGGGTTCGTGAGCCACACGGGCGCTGTTATACTAGTAACGGCGCCCAGCACTAAACGTGCATGAATTACCGGCGGGTGGTTACCTGCTGAGATCCTGCCGGGGAAAACGGGGGACTGTCCCCATCCCCAACCCATGCCCATTAGGCATCCGGGCCTGGACGACCCCACTGTCTGTATGTGAAACGCTTACGGGCGCTTTTACACCATTAACGGCGCCCTGCACCAATAGTGCATGAATTACCAGCGGGTGGTTACCCGCTGAGATCCTACCGCGGAAAACGGGGGAACGACCCCATCCCCAACCCAGCCCCATTAGCCATCCGGGCCTGGACGATCCCACTGTCTGTCTTTAATACGTGATTAGGCTAAAACGTTACATCGAACTTCGTGATAAATAATTCGGCTTCCTTTAACAGTCTGGCCCAACAGTCATTTGTAAAACTTCTCTACACATCAGTCCCAGCAATGCCGTCGTTCCTGCAGGGTCGACGATTCCACGTCGCTGTGGAGGATCTCATTTCTGTAGAAAAACTCATTTAGGCTGGGGTGTCAGAAGGCAGCTGCTTATCTTCCGTACTTTTCACATTGTACACTATTGACATCCCAACTCTCTCTGAAATCCTGTAGGAAGACAGGACTAACGATGTTACGCTTTTACTGTTTGGGGACGACAGTGCGCACTTCAGCTCTTCTCCAAGCCAATATCAGGCTGATGACAAAATCAAGGAAATATTGGATCTCTTTGCGTTGTTGGACAAGTGTGGTATGTCCATTGATGACATCCAGATGCCGACTGCCTCCGTCACTGCAGCTTTAGGGACAGAGCATCGAGTGGACTCCGACCGTCAAATACCTACCTGGGCTGCATCATTACCAGTTTCTTAACAAGGAGCCATGTTATGTCCTGTTATGAATTTCAACTTCCGACCAGGTTCAGGTCTGGATCTACAATATGTTAATTCGTTCCCGTCTTATACTTACGCTGCGCCAGCCTGGCATCACCTTTGTCAAGGACCAACCGGGACAAGATCCAAAGTCAGCAGTACATATCGCTCAGAGTGGTCTCTTGAGCACCGTGATTCGTGTAATTCCGTCATAGCTCGTGATCTGTTGATGCGTACTAGCAAACTATAGAGGAGTTCGCCGTTCGCGTTGGCATGATTAGACGTATGTTCCATCAACGGACACTTTAATCATCTCTAGAATATCGCGCCGTCTTAAGCTTGGCTCCCCTACGAAAGATCCCTACAGAAGTGCTCCTGGAGGAGAGCTGAAGTAGTCAACGTAGAGCCCCTGGATTCGTGAGCCACACGAGCGCTATTATAAGTGACGGCGCACAGCACCAAAGGTGCTTGAATTACCAGGGGTTGGTTACACGATGAGATTCTGCCGGGGAAAACGGGGGAATGTCCCCATACCCTACCCAGACCCCACTGTCTGTCTTATACGAGTTACTAAATGCTTTATTTTACAACTCAATGATTTCTATAGATCGAAAAATATATAAGAATCAGCCCCAGAGCAATCTAATCAAATTAATGTTAGAGACACTGTATCGATTTTAGTTGATACCTACTCAATATAGAGTGGGTGGGTACTGGGTACCAATAGCCGAAATTTTCCTCCAGACATTGTGGCTTAATAAAATAATATATATAAAAGGGATATACTAGTCGGATTCATTACCTATACGCGCCTAGTTCTAGAGTCCTATTGTACGCGGTTCTCTTTCGTGGTTTTGAATTTAAATATGACATTGAGCTTTATTCTGTCCTAGCTAATGTTTCATCACAGCTTCTAGAACACTGAGCCTCAGACCTCCACTGTTGGAGATGGGCCTTCCAGAAATATCTGGATAATTTAGCCTACACTTGCCACGCTAGCCAGACGGGTTGGCGAGGGTCTGATGACATTGTTATATTTTTTTTGTAATAACATTTTTTTAACTATTCCACAAGTTGGTATTAGTTGAACCGGGACCGACAGCTTAACGAGCTCTTCGAGGCGCAGGAACGGTAGTGTTGTAAATTTATGACAAATGTACGTAAGAAAAGTGTAGTTCTTATTGGTTCATGCCGGGGTTCAAACCCACCTCTTTACGATGTCTAGGAAGGCGTTCTTACAACCGAGCCACCACAGCTGCTATGTTTAAATGATATTTTTACTTGCAATAAAATAATCTAGGTAGTGTGAATACAATAATGATGACGTCATATAATTAAGGCAGGAAAGAAATTCTGACCTACCACCAACATTATATTTTTAAAGGTATTCGTACCTACGAGAAAACATGAAATTTGATATTTTCTCGCAAACTTTTACCTTCAACCAAGGCATGAATCTACAATTTTCAACTGAAAACTTTTAAGTAAACACTTAAAAATATCTTTAGAGTTTGTAAACATCATGTAAATCTCATTGTGAGATTTTTCATCTTCTTACACCTTCCTTTAGTTAAGTATAAGTTGAGTATGTAGATTAGGTATATTACGCAGGGGGCACCTACTTGATTTGAAGACAAACTTCTTAGGATCACACTCACCGTGCCAGGTATCATTCCGGGTTCATCATTAAGAGACATGTAATGAACTCTAGTTGAAGTAATATACTTACAAACAATATAAAAAAAATACAATATTAAATAAACTATATTACAACAAAATCTAACCTAAAAAAAATAAAAAAATAATACATAGAAAATAAAAATTAAATGCTTACAAAAAAAATAGCTCCTCCAAATCGCTGTGTTGTGGCATGGTGCCCAATACACTAGCAGCATTTCCCCTTTGAATGATGATACATAATTTTGGGAGAAAAAACTGCCAGCCTTATTGTCACCAGAGACGTCAATGAGCCTTGGAACAATTTATGTATAAAATGCTTTCAGTTCCGATCCTCACGGGCCCATCGTTTCTACAGCAAACGTCTAAAAAAAGTTACTATTGCAAATAGTTTCATATTTTCGACGCTTGCTGATCTGCGCTTGTTCCGCTGCAACACCAGCTCTAACAGAAGTTCCTTGGTGGGAGGGGCTAGGGAATCCCAACAGATAAAATCCCATACCAGGAATTGACCCAATCTTCAAGGAACTAATGTCATTCCCTCTGGACGCTTGCCATGACTCTAGTTTGCCGCTCAGGTTGAAGGTGCGGATCTACAAGATGTTCATTCATTCCCGACTTCCGTATGATGCGCCAGCTTGGCATCACCTTCTGGCCAAAACCAACAGATCCAGACTCAGCAGAACATACCGCTCAGGGTGGTGTCCTGTTTTTTTTTTAATTGCAATAGATCTGAGAAATGGCATATCGAGGCATTTGTTGTCGGCCTACATACGTTTAGATGTTTTACCGGACTGACAACAGATCCTACAAGCATCTTCAGGATATCGCTCCTACTTTTGCACCACTCTGGGAGAGGAGTTCCAAATAATAAACTATATATATAATGTGGGTAGACCAATCTATTTTAGTAGGCAAGTATTTATTTTTTTATTCAAAGAGAAAGGACAGAGATAGGCAACATAAGAACAATCAATCAATAAAGTTCAAGCAATTAAAATTATACCCGCCACCAGAATATTTCTCACTGTGAACAAAATTGCACCCTCTATGCAAAACATGTTTTGGTAAGCAATCACCCTGGCCAGGTATTTTTAGAATAACTGTAATGTTAATGCATTAAAACTGCTTGATGAACTCCGAAGCAGCTACCCTAAAACCCTTGCAAGCCAACCCGGAAGTAACAGCTTTGTGATTGTTGTTTTAAAGGCGGCGCGGGAGTTGCTGAATAAATTCACTTTCAACAACCTCCTGTTGTATGTATCGCACATCCGGCGTACAGGAGAATACTCATTGGTCACTGGAGCGAGTCTGTCTCGAGGGGGCATAATAATATATATTTTCCGTTAAGTTTGAACCACTAATTAGATGATGCAATTATCAGATCCCCTAGAACACAGATAACTTCACTATTGAAGATGGGCTTGCGAGAAATGTGTGGAAAATTTAGCCTATTCTCGCCACCCTTGTTTGGGTTGGCGAGGGCCTGATATTTCTTTTTAACGATTTCACAACTTGGTATTAGTAGAACCGGAACCGAAGCGCGATGCCTTAACGTGCTCTGCTAGGCACGGGAACGGTGGTTCTGTAAATCTATATATGACAAATGTCAGAATAGTGTATTTCTTATTGGTACATGACTGGGTTCAAACCGACCTTTTTAGAATCTTAATAAGGAAAGCGTTTTTATTACCGAGCAACCACTGCCCTGAGTGATGTTTAGGGGCATCGTCCATATTTATTCGGATCTATTTTTTACACATTGTGGTATCGCTTTTGTCTTTTTACTGCTGCACCCATATCCAACACCCGCGCAGCGTCAATCTGGCGGTTCTGTGGCAGATGTGTGTGATGATAGGGTTATTGCCACCTCAGCTTGCTAATTTTGACAGCTCATGGCAGGAGCTTTGATTATCTGATAAATAATAATTTTCGCTAAATATCTGTCTTTATTTGCTACCATTAAAATTGCTAGATCTACCGCAAAGTGTAAAACAACAAACAACCCACCCTTAGCTGAAGCTGAAATTATAAAATAAATGTGATATTGGTTTGAAGAGTTTGTGACGAGAAGATCATTATTCAAGACTAACTCTGACAACGGTGTTATTTGATCTCTATGGCCTTGTATTATGTTCCTTGTCTATAATGCATAAAGCAATGCGGTCACCGTACCTAGATGCTCTAAGCTAAATAGCAACTCCATAGTAAAGTTGGCTAAATGTGAATATTTATTTCTCTTCTTCTTAAAGCTTTCTGAATACACCGGAAGTATTGTGTATGATAATTATAATTCTTTGCTTTTCTGTTTGTTTATATAAAGCATTATTTCTCTCATCTTTTTGTCTTGTTATGTCGACCGTAATTTTGAGTGTCGTTTGTTCTTGTCAAATTATTGAGTCCATATCAGCAGTGTTCTAAATACAAAATTATTTTAAAAAGTGTTCAAGGCACGTTTGTCTCTGCTTTGAAATCCTTAGCCTCAACAGGGCGGGTAGTTAAAGGAGGTTAAATAGCTATATAGAGAACGGGGATCATAACAATTGCTTGTATCTGAATTAAATTGTTCCCAGTTTAAATAAGTACCTGTCCTCAATTTTCTATTCACTGACAATATCATTATTATGATTGCACCAGTCAATAACAAAAGTTCGCGAAGAACGATCAACATTTATCATTATTCGTAAATTATTATAATCTACTCTTGTGTTTGCGTCGCCACAAGGTAGTACATTAAATTTTATGACGTATTTTTCGTATATTAGTAAAAGTATGTCAGAGATGGAAGAAAATAAATGCCAAGCGTTTAAATTCGCTTTACAAGATAAAGCAAA
The DNA here is from genome assembly GCA_910589645.1 of Tinea semifulvella. Lineage (NCBI taxonomy): Eukaryota > Metazoa > Arthropoda > Insecta > Lepidoptera > Tineidae > Tinea > Tinea semifulvella. Next base: position 24,221,204 of record OU342584.1, read on the forward strand.
GAGATCAAATGTAAGAGCGGGCTATGGTTGCTATTTTCATACAAAATGTTTGTTACATTATTGTTTGTTCTACTTCTTGTCGAAGAAGAACATGTTTTACACTTCCGCAGCATGCAAAAACCAAATAATTTGAAGGTACATGTCGAACACGACCATATAACCAAGCTTTAAATCTCAAACCGTTTGGCTTCTTGATCCATCTTTATTAGAATATTTTTTTACCAGTTAAAAGGGCTTATTTTAGAGACTACCTACATTGAAAAAAAAAAATTATACATGTCTATCAGTATCATTTTTAATACCTAGGCTTAGGCTCAAAGCTTATAAGCTGCCCCTTGCATATATACAGACAAAGCACATTTATAATATTATCGTAGATAATCTCTGTATACGAAAATAAAATTCTAAGATTTTTTTATGAAAATTTCATAACATAAAAATAACTACTATAAACGTAACTACGTACTTCAGTAATAGCGATTGAGGAACGTCGCTCTCGTCTAGCTATTCAGTGATGTAGATTATTATTTTAAAAATATGGTGGCTGTACACGCAGTGGAGCTCGCTAGATTCAGTTTGTCTGTAATCCTTGTTAGCTCTCGGTCGCGTGTCTAGCTCGGGTGTTTCGCGCGAATGCAACTGGTCTACGGAAAGTGTATATGGCCGCCCACGGACACGATCTCGGCTGAGACGGTAGAGAAAGCTAGAGCTCTCGATCACGAGTGTGTCACTTATAGAGTGAAGACTAATTTTATTAACGCCTTAAGATCCAATACATAAATATTAGAAAAAACTCACTCCTCATAAGCATGTAACACACTCTTACGCGTACACACACACAGACACACACGCACAAACATACACCATTCTTACATACATTTGTCATAGACTTACAATACCACCGTGATTTTCATTTTATGCCAATTTGTAAAACATCATTTATTATTAAACTACAAGTTGGAAGTTAATTCATATTTATCCGACCAAGAGGATATAAATGATTTCCTATTATTGAACAAAACAAATAATAGATCTGTTCATGAAACTAGTGAACTGTGCACTAGTGAACTCAGTCGGTGGAAAAAGCGCAGACGACGACGTGGAAAATGCACTTATTGGAACTAAAACATAGACGTGTATATTTCTTAAAGCTATGGACTGACCTAAAAATACAAACAAGACAATAAAATCTTTAGATGAAGAAGAAGATAAAATTATTTTTATTTAATGGATTTATCGTGCAGTTCCCGGGTACTGGTGTATGGGAAAGACAGAGAAGAAGAATGGTCACGCTAGCAAGCGACTATACTGGTTTACAAAGTAGGCCATATCTATTTATTGCGAAACAAGAAACTAACCATCCACCATTATGCTCCATTCCCTATCCAACCAAATACTGTATGATTCCATACCTGCCTAAGCCCAATTCTTTCTTCTTTGCGGTGCAAAGATGTTGCTGGAATTCCTCTATCACCAACTTCCACTGCGTAAATTAAGATCTATAATAATTTAATTCATTCCTGAAATGGCCTTATTAATTTATAGAAGTAAAGAGACCTACTCGTCACTACATATTTATTTTCCTATATATTTTGTTGATTTAATTATTTGCTGCCCCGGTTTAGTAAATACCTAAACGATTTAATTTTATACATTTTGAGCAATGAAAAAAGTTTCTAAAAAAATGTGACAACTGGCTAAATAAAAAAGTAAATATTGTCTTTATTATCAACAAGTGGCGGCAAATGAGAACCGCTATGCCACTACTACCAATAAGTAACATTTTAAATAAATAATGAGTGAAGGTCAAAAGATGCAAATTGTCTAGCAATCCATGGATCCACCTACCGAATCACTCAACTTATACATACAAAAACACACTAAAAACCTACATGAAATATGCTGTAAAAACTTCAATTTCCAAAAAAACTATAATCCTACCAAAAACCTACATGGAAAATGCCGTAAAAAAATATTTTACTGAAAACCACATTTTCCATAAAACAAAAATCACACTGAAAACCTACATTAAATAAACTGTAAAAACTACTTTTTCCTAAAAACTAAATCACATTTAAAAGATACAATAAATAAACCGTAAAAACAAAATATTCCTAAAATAAAACTACTCTGAATACCTAAAACTATAATCCTACCAAAAACCTACATGAAAACTGCCGTAAAACTGTATTTTCAATAAAACAAAAAAATTACTTAAAACATACATCAAATAAACCGTAAAAACCACATTTTCCATAAAACAAAAATCACACTGAAAACCTACATTAAATAAACTGTAAAAACTACTTTTTCCTAAAAACTAAATCACATTTAAAAGATACAATTAATAAACCGTAAAAACAAAATATTCCTAAAATAAAACTACTCTGAATACCTACATTAAAAAAACCGTAAAAACTACTTTTTCGTAAAATTAAAATCACACTGGAACCTACATGATATTTACCGTAAAAACTACATTTTCTAAAAAACAAAAACGATGAGGTTTAATATGTCTTTGAACATAGATAATGGAGGAAACCTAATAAAGTCGACTTTTTATTTACTCAGCTTCGAAAATAGCGTAAAGAAAATACTCTGCGAAATAGGACGTTACTTCCAGACTTTAACAGAGTTAATTCTATCACTTCCCTCTGAGTTTAAAAGATTTTTTACTTTTAGCTCTACTACTTCGAATAAATTTAATTTTAAAATGAAATTTTATCAACGATTTATGAGAAATTTATTCGATTCGAGGTTTTTATAGTTTTATGTGAAGTGTCATAAAATTGAATTACAGCTGCGGTACCGGTTTCAAATATAATAAAAGTTTAAATGCATTTGAACTTACTTTAAGACTTTTTTATTTTTTTACACAACTAGATTTGCCCAAAGCACACCCAAAGAACACAACGCGACCATCATGGTAAGCGGTGCACGGGTTCCATGATTGGAAGCAACTGACCCACCCCAATCATTAACTATGGCGTACTAACGAAATACTTTTTCACACATCGTTTGAATGACTTAAATTAAGGGAATGGTGAATCCAGACACATAACTATAAAAGAAGACGAGACAACAAGTCAAACAGTATGAGAAAGCTAAGACAATCGTCTCGTCATGAATCATGCTATGTACTGTATTCCTGGTCATGGCATATTTGATAGTCGTGTTCAATGTGCACTTTTAAATGGAATTTGTTGTTTCACTGACAATATGCCGACCTACACACTATGAAGTCTACACCACCATTCACTATCGACCTCTGTTTTTCATAAGAACAACTTGGCCAGAAATAAGACACAATACACGCCTTGTGCGAAAACTCGCTTCACTCATGTTATAAAATTAGTACGAGTACCTATGGATCGCATTGCTAAGTGTGCCTCGTCTTTGTTTACAATAACTTAAATGGGTTACGCTTTGACTGGCCGACACATAAGAACCCTATTGTTTGTAACTCCAAGTACTTATCAAATATTGTTTATCTTAAATGAGGCCCCATTAATTATTATTTCTGGGGGGCACAGCAGAACACTTGTAACTTCGAAAGCAAACACACGCATACGTTCCTGAATTAAAACCAAGTACAAAGTGCAAGTGATTTTTATTTGCCATCCTGATTCACCTTCTTACACTCATTCAGGGCGGATGTTGATTAAATACAGTTATGAGCGCCGACAACGGGCATTGATTATTATTCAAAGTTCGGGTAAACAACAAGCTTACAAGCAAGTTCCTAATAGTAATGTAATGTTAGTTGTCATGTACCTATCTATAATGATAAATGTATAAAAAATATATGTAAATTACGAGTATGACTTAACCGAATTCCGGTAGGAATGTATGGTGTTAAAAAAAAACTAAAACTAATAAACGAGACCACATAGCACTTAACATTTTATTATAAACTGTTTCCGTGGTCTAGCGGTTAAGTCCGTGGATTTAGACACGGAGGTATCGGGTTCGATTCCTGGTTACAATAATATTTAATAATTTGAATAAATTAATATTTAATTTGTGCTGCTAGATGCCAGCATACTCCGCATAGCTGTAGCCTTAAGACTGGGCTGAAAGGTCTTCGGTCAACATATTTGTTTTTGCGGTGACAATGCAGACGAACTAGGCCGCCATGCCTTAGCTGCCAAAAAAGTGCCGGCAGAATCTCAAGACATCATGCTATTAATGACATCCTGTCAAGGGCGCTTACAACTGCTAACATCCCCTGCATCCTCGAACCATCGGAGATAGTTAGAAATGATGGTAGGCGTCCGGACGGGATGTCATTAATTCCATATACTAGAGGCCGCGCACTGATTTGGCATGCCACATGTGTTATCACACTCTGTCAGTCACATGTGACATCTAGCCATAAGAAACCTGGGGCCGCTGCAGAATCAGCCGCACGCCTTAAGCGCAACAAGTACGCGGAGATTATCATCAATCACCATTTCATTCCATTTGCAGTTGAAACGATGGGCCCGTGGTCCGAGGAGGCTCTTGTGTTCTCCCGCGAGCTTGGTGAGAAACTCCACTTGGCGACGGGTGACCCTTTGAGTAGAGAATATCTTGTTCAAAGAGTCAGCCTCGCTGTTCAACGGGGGAACGCAGCGAGTGTCGTCGGCACACTATGCCCATCGAATAGTCGTAATTTTATTTATTAATTTTTAGTTTTTAATTAGTTTTTATAATTTAGTTCTTAAATTATTTTATTTTTAATTGTACTTTACTCCGATTAAATTTACAGTTGTTTAATTTATTTGTGTTATTTCTCGATCTTGGTACGCTAGTGATATTCGACACTTGTCATGATTGGCTTGGCTAAATGTGAATCCGATTTTTTATAAGCGTAGTTTCTGACCAACCCGGAAGGGAAATAATCGTGATGATACTTTACTTAATTTCTTTCGTTCTATTTATCTTTTTTTTTATCTTCTGTAGGTAGGTAAATAACAAAATAATAATAAATACAACTGCGTATATGAAAGGTTATCTGGCGCGATAAGATATTTTTGTTAGTTTTATTACAACTGCGTCGGATAATAATTGGTATTTTTGTTTCACTTGGCACTGATCTTTCTCAATAATAATTCTATCATCATGCAGGTTGCTATCGGCACCAGTAAAGAACGCTAAATAAGTGTTAGCGTAATGACTAAATAAATATTTAATTTTTATTAATACTTTATTTTGGATAGGTGAACTTAAAGCTTATAACAGCTTTTTCTGCCAGTATATCTTTGGGCTCACTGATAATAAAAATAGGAAGGTCCATTTTTATTTATTTATTTAAGTCTTAGGAATGTATGGTGTTAAAAAAAACTTAAACTAATAAACGAGACCACATAGCACTTAACATTTTATTATAAATTGCCTCTATGGTCTAGCGGTTAAGTCCGTGGATTTAGACTCGGAGGTACCGGGTTCGATTTCTGGTCAGGACACAAAAATATTTATTATTGTAAATAAATACATTTAATTAATATTTAAAGTATTTGTGATATTACTCGAGTTTGGTACGCTGGAGACATCGACGAGCTTGCCACTTGTCATGATTGGCCTATAGTAAAGTTGGCTAAATGTGAATCCGCTTATTTATAAGCGTGATTTCTGACCACCCCGAGAGGGAAATGGTCGTAATGATACTTTTTATGTAAGTCTTTATTGCACAAATCACAAAGGCGGACTTAATGCCCGTAGATATTCTCTGACAGCCAAACCTTAGGGACAAATTTGAACAAATATAGGTGCAATGAAAGTAACAGTAATATACAATTATAGGATAATTTAACAAATATTATATATGTACTTATATACTCTTATAAATGTATTTTAATATCAATATACTAAATACTAATACATACACAAAATTGTACATAAACATACACAAATACAACTTACTAACGTGGTTTAGAGCTATTCATAAGGTGTGAATAGACCAGTATTTATTATTACTTTATTTAATTTTATCGGGGGAAGTCGTTGAAAACGTGACCAATAGCTTTAGTTCATACACGACTATGGTTGCAATTCGGTAAATGAGTAAGGTACTTTATACTAAAGTTTTTTATACTAAATTAAAAAGATGAGAGGTGGTCGCTAGGTTGTAAGAAGGCTTGGAAAATACTAAAAACTCGTACCCTGGCATGTACCAATGAGAAATACACTTTTCTTAAGTACATATGCCATAGATTTACAACACCACCGTTCTCGTGCCTCAGAGAGCTTGTTTAGTCGTTGGTCCCGGATCCACTAATAACTTGTGGAACATCAGACCCTTTAAGTTCTCCAGAAATTTGTGGAATAGTCTAGGACTTTGTGTTTTAGGGGATATGAAGATGATTACAATTAGGTGGACTTAGAACTAACAGGTTTTTCTGTTTATTTATTTCTGTTATGGGTAGTCGTCAAAAATGTGACGAATAGTTGTAGTTCTGCCATGACCACGATGTCTACAACGAAGTCGTTAAATAAGGTACTTTATACTAAAGAAAATACGTGTAAAGACAAAAAAGTTTTAAATATTTTTTATTATATACTTATATATACTCGTTTTCTATGTTTTTTATTATACTTGTCGCTACACACACATAGTGGTATTGGTCGTTATTTAAGTGATAGTGGCATCCTTGACAAGCCGTCGCCACTCCTCTAAGACCGTAGAATTTTTGATGCTCAGGTGCACCTGGTCGGTCTATCTTATCGGAAACCTACCACGCATCCTCTTGCCATCGACTTTTCCCTGGACTACCAGGCGCTCGATAGTTGTTTCTCCACGTCGCCGTCGTGACACGTGCCCCGTAAGATATAATGCATGATTATACAGTCGACGACACACGTTGACTGATCCTCAGTTTCTCCGTATGGATTTATTGGTGTGTCAGTATATGCCCAACATTCTCCGCCAACCCAATGCTTATAATAAGTTTATAGGTACTTAATATACGATCAATGCGGTTAGGTGGACTAATATTGGACTTGCTGGACTAATATTGTAGCTGCTGTTCTTAGTCATTTTTTCAGCAACAAACTAAATTTACTATTATTATCATTGCAGTACCTATAGATCGCAAAGCTCTAGAAGGGCCTTTTAGAACATACTTCTGGATAATTCATCCGACACGTTGGACATGTGTGGCTGTAGTGTTGCAGGTAATGATGTCAGTTGCGTGCGTTCCTGGACTTTGCAAAGAAACCTAGCCAAATTGCTCTTATTAAAATAAAACAAAAATTACACAACGGAAATTTCCTCCATAATGCAGTTTTCCATTAGAAAATTTGTAATTTAGTTACTTTGTATTTTTAATCATAATGTTTTGCTGCAATTTACATGATTGTATTTTTAGCGTTAGACCGGTCAGTTTAACTGGCAACCTAATTCTAAAAGTAGTTAGCTAATGGTTAGGTACGAGCATGATAGACTTTCATCTAAAACCCTGGTGCTTTATACTAATATTATTTTCTTCTAAAAACAATGACTTAAAAATAAATTACTTCATTGTTTTATATCCTTTTGGCCACACTTTTATACACCATGCTAAACATAATAGTATAAGATCCGATGAAGAACGACCTTTAACGATCGGATTTCCACTTTTTATATCAGTGATTCTCAAACTGATTTCGTCTACGTCTACGTCACTTTGACCGAACATAACTTAATAATCGATGTTGTGTAATAGGTAGGGTTTCATTTACGTGAATTTTAAATAGTAAAGTCGCCCACCTGAACCATGCCAATGACTCTCATTTCTTTCTGGGCCCCTTACCGCCCCCCTCTAAGCGTTCAGTGCACAAGTTAACGCCCGTTTTAAGAAATATTGTTTTATATAATATATAAATACGCTAACACCGCAATAATGATTTTTTCAAGTGCGCATTTATGGCTACTGTCTAAGCTACGAGGAATATAAAAAAATGCTGAAAGAAGTCTCGGAGCCGATTTTGATCTATGATCTGAAAATATTCATTTAGCCAAGAATCGGACCAGAAAATTGTGTCAAAGAGTGTCCATTCCAGCAGTTTACTTAAGATAGACGTTTGTTTGACATAACTTCTCAAAAGTCGATCCTTATAAGCAGCTAGTTATACAGGTTATACCTACATACATACATACATACATATCTTCACGCCAAATCCCTTGCGGGGTAGGCAGAGACAATTGAGCGCCACTTGTCACGATCACGACATACCTCTTTCGCTTCTTCGACATTCATCAACCTCTTCATACATGCCCTCTTGTTTCGATGGCTTTTTAATTCACCTTCAGCTAATGTTTTATTTATTTGATCATGATAGGCAAGTCTTGGTCTGCCAGGGCCTCTTTTACCCACAACTTTCGCATTATATATCTGGTTCGTCAATCTCTCTTCGCTCATCCTTTCGACATGCCCGAACCATCGGAGCATGCCTTTCTTTATTTTTGTACCTATGCTTTCTTTTATACCTACCCTTTTGAGTATTTCGTTATTACGTATACGGTCCATCAAAGTTACGCCGGATATCCGACGTAAAGACCTCATTTCTACTGCATTAACTCTACTCTCATGCGTATTCTGACATATCCACGTCTCGCTTCCATACATCCTAAGTGTTGGTATTAGCATGGCATTGTGTATGGCGAGTTGAGCTTTATCACTGACATTTCGACTGGCGATCAGTGACCCCAGGGCCCCATTAACACTATTTCCCGCGTTCACTCATCTTTCAACATCCCTATCATACTTCCCATCCGCAGTGGAAACACTAAAAAATATATACGTCTGGCCAGCGTGGCTGAAGGTCAAATTGTCTCAATATATGTTCTGGAAGAGGTCTGGGACTGTGTCTTCTAGGTGCTGTGATGAAATGTGAAAAGTATCATCATTTTTATTCCCTGGTAAGTTTATAGACTAGACTACATTTTTTTAAAGTATATATTTTTTAATATTGTATTGTCAGAGCGAGGGGGGTGTAAAAGCGTTATTAAACCTTATTAATTAGGTCTAATATTTGTGCGAGTAGGTACTTACTACATTTTTTTATTATTTCATCCTCGGTTCAATTTCGAAGTACAAACTGCTTTGGTTTCAGAAAATGTGACTAGGAGAGGTATTTACGAGTATAGATATAAATAGATATAAATTCCTTATTGCACAATAAACAAAAACACATTTAAATGTACATAGGCGAACTTAATGTCTAGTGACATTTTCTAACAGCTAACCTTTGGGATAGTGAGCAGGGATTGTGGGTTCATTAAATCACTAATTTATCATAATAAATATATTAGTATATCATTTTTTATTCTTCACCTCGAAGTCGAATGCGTTATCGTAATCTGTATAAAATTAGGACCAAAGTATAGGGAAAATTTTAACTCGTTACAATAGGAATCATTTAACGTTTAACTCTAGTATTTATATTCCGCACTTATTACCCCAACTCACCTTATAAATTTTATTAGCTTTCTTTTTAATTTAAATATTTCTAACTGCACAAAAAAAAAATACATAGCTTTAATGACTATGCATTTTGTAACAACCAACCTTTTTTTTTGTATTTATTCACCATAAGATACATAACGTACACTTGATTTTGTCAGTTATACAATTAAGAGTTTACATATCATGCAAGGATAGCAAAAGATCGACCATTAGTGCAAAGAACAGCCATCGTTATTATTAAATTAAAACTATGTAAATTATACACTCCCTAAATGTAGATGCTGCTGTAAAAGAGCGTTGTCAGTTACTATACTACTTTGGGAGTGTGGAGAGGTAACAACGAAGGGTGCAATTTATTATATTAGACTTACATACTAATATTACACATATTGAATAAATATTTAAGTTAAAATAAGAACACACATGGTTTTAGGAACAGAAGATTTAATGAAAATAATAAAATTAATGATAAAATACATAAGATAAGTAAATATTGAACTAGGGGTCACTATTCTGTTTATTTAGAAAAAAGGTGGTAAGTAATAATTATATAAAGATGTAAACGAAGGGAGCTTATCTGATAATCAGTGGGAGCTTGTTCTGGTGAAAGAATCAGAATATCTGCTAGAAGTGTGAGTAGGATTTTAACTTGTTTGTTATGGAATGTTTGATCTATGTTGAGTTTGTTAGTGGGTCTTTTGGTGGGTCGAAATGAACTTCTTTTGGCTTCATCTTTGTTGATTATTAAGTGCCTCGTCTTTGAATGGTGGTCTATGTATGAAATATTAATATTTCTCACTTGGCGTATAATAGAGAGAAAATGTTGGTCGTTATTGCTTGCCCCCATTATGTCAGCTCGAATATTGTTTATCCACCAGTCGACCTATAAACTACAGTAGCTACTTTGTGAGAGAGAGCTTTGTTCAGTAAATATAGAATTATGAAATTAGCTTCAACTGAATTAACAAATTAAATTCACCCCGACTGAAATCTGAATCATTAATTAGATTCTAACTCTGGCTTCCATCAGACTGTAATTATTGTACTAAAATAGGAAATCAAAGAGTACAAGATGGATGCACTCGCATTAAGTTATATTTTATATTGCCCATGTTTAAGTTCTTATTTTGCGTCTGCGCATTAAAAAAACTACTTTCAAAGTTACTAAATGTATAGCTCTATTATTATTACTATTATGATTATGTAATGTGTATTCTTAAAGAATCTCGGCATTTAATCGGTTAACTTAATGATGTTCACGGGCCTCGGCCTTTCTGACTATACAGCAGGTATGAAGGATTGTAGCTTTTTGCAATTGTCTGTATGTTGCTGGTCTACGTTAATAGTTTTGAGGCTGTAATGTAATGTTTTGGGTATTACTCCGGTCGTAGATACTAATATGGGTACAGTTGTTACGTTTTCTAATTTGAGTTGAGATTTAAGCTCAATTGCAAGGTATTTATATTTTTTCTGTATGTGTAGTTATTAAGTTGTGAGTTCTAGGTGCGGCTATATCTATTAAATATGCTGTTTATTATATTGATATTACAATATAAACATTTATTAAAAAAAATATTTACATAATATAAAATAAAAATTAATAATAATATAGGGATATAAGTGCCATCCGCGTGGAATGGTGGCAACAACGCTGGCTGCATTTCCCCGCTAAATTGCATTACTGATTCTTTGGGCGAAGAAAAAGCCAGCCCTCTTGTCACTGCAGGAGACGACAAGACGCTGTGTTATGTCTTTTAAAAATATTTTTACACTTGGACTCCATGGGCCCAGAGTTTCTACAGCAAACGGCATAAATATGTAATCTTTTAATATAGTTACATATTTGCGCTTGCTGGACTCCGCATTTTCCGCCGCGGCTCCCGCTTTATGCGCTGTCCCCCTGAGATGCGACGCGGCGTGGGTATCGACGAACGTGGCGTCCCACACCAGAGCACGTCCCCGTTCCCAGGGGACCAACGTTATATCATCGGGTCTCTTGCCATCGTCTCGGATATGCTGTTTTGTATTCTTTGTTTATTAAAGTAATGTCGAGTGGGTTGTAGTTTTGTTAGTTATAATCGGTCTGTCCCAGTAGAGTCGAATATTGTCATTTTGCAGAATTGGTAAAGAATCTCGACATTTAGACGGTTAACCTAATGATGAAATAAGTTTAGTTATGAATTGTATTTCTATATACTTTTGTAATATTCTATTTATATTATATATTTAGAATTTAATTTCCAAACAGTATAAATAATTAAAACTACCTACTTTAAAGTAAAAATTAAAATAAATATAAACTAAACGTAATAAAAAATGAATAATAAATATAAGTAAAAAATAAGTGATAAAATAAGTAATAAATGTATAAGTAAAAAATGTCATCTAGAGACGACCCTTCAGTAATAGTCCCAAGAAGACTGGCAACGTTTCAGCTTTCCTGTCTCCAGACTTTTCCGTTAGCCGTTTGGACAACTCCTCAGCTCAGCTTGAGGTTCTCAGTAGAAACCGCTGCACTTCCCGCGCTTGACAAAGTCGCCTGGATGTGTGATGGGGCTAATGTGTCTACACATGTCGTATCCCACACGAGGGACCTGCCAAGTTTCCACGGCCCAACGGTCATGCCGTCGGGTCTTTTGCCATCGCTCCGAATAATCCCAGAGGGTTCTAGGATCGCGGGTACTCCAGCAGTGACAAAAGCCCTTCGAATGATGTCGTTCAATATATTCTATTTACAAATTATTATATAGATATTCATAAAAGCTATTATAGCTGGAGTAGTACGAGTATAATCACTACCACATTGACATGGAACAAAGATAGGTTAGTCATCTACTCGTATATTCTGGTTAATTGATCGTAAAGGTGCTGAGGATAGTTAACCGAAACGTCAGATACAATCTCGCGATGTCCATGGTTGATTTTTTAATAGTCAGATAAACTTACTTTTAAGCACAATTTCTAACAATATCTGATTTTCACACATTATGATTATGCCTATACATTGTCGACGAATCTATAATCAAGACGGTGAACTTTTCCTTCAAGACTAATAAATAAATAATATTGAATGTTCTATAAAATCTTTATTTTTAAGATTGGGCTCATTGACAGGACGATAGTTGGCGAAAGGTTACCTTGCGTTCCTTTATGCCAGTGGGCGCAGTGCTTGCCTATTATTTTTTATTACATTGTAGAGTTCTTGTATATTAAAATAACAACTCAAATATCGCCCGCGTGTGCAAAATTACAGCTTGGAAGTATTGTAGTTTTCATAATTTGTTCCTATAATGAGTTCGTGGGAACTACAATGTGAAATACCTGGAAATTTATTTGACGCGGAGTAAAATCAACTTAAGGTAAATCTTCAGCTATTGGCCACCTAAGGATCATCTCTATTTAATGAAATAGTATATATTCACTTCAAATTATTTAAAATAAAATAAACATTAATACTAAAGATAGGGATATAAGTCCCGTCCGCGTGGAATGGTGGCAAGAACGCTGGCTGCATTTCCCCGCTGAATTGCAATACTGATTCTTTGGGAGGAGAAAGAGCCAGCAGAAAGAGTCACCGGAGGAGACGACAAGACACAGTGTTTTGTCTTTTAAAAACTTGTTTGCGCCCATGGGCCCAGAGTTTCTACAGCAAACGGCACGAATATGTAATCTTTTAATATACTTACATACTTGCGGCGCTTGCTGGACTCCGCATTTTCCGCCGCGGCTCCCGCTTTATGCGCTGAGATGCGACACGGCGAGGGTGTCGACGCACGTGGCGACCCTTACCAGAGCGATTATTTATATAATCAATTTTATTTATTTATTAGTCTTAAAGGAAACGTTCACCGTCTTGGTTATAGATTCGTCGACTTTGTTTAGGGTTAATTTTACAATCAAAGATGTTATTGTGTTGTTTAACTTTTGTGAAAATCAGATATTGTTAGAAATTGTTCTTAAAAGTAAGTTGTAATCAATTTGCTTTATAAGCTTTGCCAGATAAATAACTTTTAAATATTCCTTTTATATATATTTTTTTTATTATCATCATCATCATCATCAGCCTATGTCTCCACTGCTGTATGTAGGCCTCCCCCAAGACTCGCCAATTTACACGATCTCCGCCATCCTCATCCAACCCTTATCAGCGATCTTCTTCAGGTCATCTGTCCATCATCCCACTCTGCGTCTTCCAGTACCTGGTCTCCACTGCAGGAACCGTTTACTTCGTCGTTCATCGCTTCTGCGACAGACGTGTCCAGCCCATTGCAACTTTCAAATTTTGAAACCTATATCGGTAACTTTGGTTATTTGACGGATGTCAACGTTTCTAAATTTATCCTTCAGAGAAATCCCGAGCATAGCTCTCTCTATAGCCCGCTGAGCGACCTTGAACTTTTGCATCAGACGCATTGTCAGTGTCCGCGTCTCTGATTTTTAACTATAATAAATAAAACAATAGTAACTTAAAAGGTCCGTAAACTACAGTTATTATCCATTTGATACATCTGTTAACAATGAAGAAGAAGCAGAGATTAGCCACTAAAATATATAAGCATTATGACTGCATGCTAGTTTAGAATAGAAGTAGGTGTTTATAGAAATTATTATTAAACTAAATCAAATTATTACATTAATTTAAAGGTGTTTAGATATAACAGCAGCTGCTTTGGTAAACAACAATAGTCGTAGAGAAATCTGAATTAGAGACAATCACAAAGCGGTGGTAGCTCGTTTGTAAGAAATTTAAAATTATTCCTCAAAATCATAACAAAGGCCGGTTCGAACCCCTTATGTACTAATGAGAAATACTTTTCTGATGTGCATTTCTCATAGATTTTCAACATCACAATTCATGTGTCTTATTCCAGACCCAACTTGTGGTATCGTGGCGAGTGTAGGCCAAATTCTCCACTGTTCTAAAATGCTCATCTGCAGCAGTGGAGGTCTAGGACTCTGTTGTAAAGGCTGTGATGATTTTAAAAACAAACTATTTATATCTGTCGTTTAAAAGTTGTCGCGTAGCGTAAAAGGAAATACCCAGCTTTCAGTGTCAGCGGCCTTGGCTAAAAGCAGCTTTTAAAAGAAGTCAATTATAGAATGAAAAATCTCAAAGAGTTGAATATAAACTTGATATTTTATTACCTAAAGTTTCGGTCAATTACCTTTGTATTACGGTATAAGCAAGTTTATAAATAAAGGTGGAAGTTAGTGCAAGATAAAACCAGCAAATTCTTGCACTTCTTACGTACTGAAAGAATTGGTCTGAATATTTTTTTATTCAATAATATAAAATAATCGGATCAACTGACGGCAGCCACTGACGACCGACATCAGTCCCCATCCCAACATGCTTATGTAAATGTCCAAAACGAAGCGCTTGAAGGATCCCATGTTATGGGATTAGGGAAACACAATGACAAATGTAAGTTTTACCCAATTTATATGTACGGGTAGGGATACGGTATGCATATTTTGGCCTGTGCGCGTAGTTGTGTTGCTGGATATTTTTATTTATATATGTACGTGGTATATGTATTGTATAAACCTACTCCGTGGTCTAGTGGTAACAAACGTTGCCGTGAAGTCGGGAGGTCGTGGGTTCGATTCCCATCGGGGGCAAGTTGTACATAGAGATCTACTTATGTTATTTATTCGGAGTAAAGTACAAAGATAAAAAAATAAAATAAATTAAGAACTAAATTATAAAAAACTATTTAAAAACAAAAAAATTATAAATAAAATTACGACTATTCGATGGGCGTAGTGTGCCGAGGACACTAGCTGCGTTCCCCCGTTGAACAGCGAGGCTGACCCCTTAAACGAGATATTCTCTACTCAAATGGTCACCCGTCGCCAAGTAGAGTTTCTTACCGTTGTACGTTGTTGTTATTTGTATAATTTCTCTCGGTCTGGGTGTTTATATGTATAATATGTATATATTTACAACAACAACAAAAAGTATAATTATAGTTTATCAACCATCTAGTTTCCGTAACACAAGCCTCGTAGCTTACCACGGAAACTAGATGGCGCTGTGTGACCTGTCTGGAAATATTTATTTATTTACTTATATATGTA
This sequence comes from Tinea semifulvella, assembly GCA_910589645.1. NCBI lineage: Eukaryota > Metazoa > Arthropoda > Insecta > Lepidoptera > Tineidae > Tinea > Tinea semifulvella. Next base: position 24,236,713 of record OU342584.1, read on the forward strand.
ATTTAATACTTTAGTTGTAATATTGTATTTTTTTATTCACTTAATATTTGTTGTTTATTTATCGTAACCTTACCTCTTATGTTTCAATGTCCCGAAGGTTGATTGGAAGAGAGTGCCTATAGGCATTATCCGCCTTTTGTTTATTTAACAATAAAGTTTTAAAATAAAATAAAATGGAGTAGAAAGGATAAGGTTCTGAAACTCTTCAGACCACTTATATAATTCATGTATATTATATTATATATAATGTATTAATGTATAGCTTGTAGAACACGCTTAGGGAGGCCACGTCTCGGCGAAGCTGCAGCAATTCGAGAGTTTAGATTCGTCTATCCGCCCGCCTTTGCAGGACATTGAGATCATCTGTAAGCCAGCCAGCGTTCTCGTCACCATTCCACGCAAACGGGAATTATATCCATTTCCGTAGTATTAATATTAATCTTATTTAATAAACATTTATTTTTATAAAATAATATATTTAAAAAAAAAACAACTTAAATGGGACGCTACATTAGTTGCTTCGAACAACTCAACTATGTCCCGCATAAAATTCTGAAAATATTTTTATAGTTACAGTAGCATTAAACGTAGTTACGGCAATTCGAGACTGAAATGACTCTATTGGGTATATGTTTAAGAAGAGCAACTACATTTTCTACCAGATTGCATTTCCAGGTTATTATATTGTCTTGATGGAATCGAAGATAAAGTTTAGTTCAACCCATTTTGTGTTTTAATATTTCCGCGATACTCACAGTAGATGATTTAAAATGTGTAATGTAAAATAAAGTAAATAATATACAGACATGTAAGTATGTATATATGTATGTGTGTACATGTGTGTGTTTGTGTGTTATACATTTATACAGTTATACATCTGAGTCTGTGACGTGTTTTTCAATTCGTAAGGCGGCCGCGACACGCCTATAAATCAGTGCCATGGACTATCCTTAGGATATAGTGGACGCCGAAATATATTTATTTCTTTATTTCTAATAAATCTAATAATTATAAATATATATATATATATATATATATAATATATATAATATAATAATAATTTTGAACAATAAAAAAATACGGGTTCACTTTTTGACAGCTACCCTATTGACGAATTCAGTGGAACACACACATAAGCCCAGTAGCCTTATTCTGTTACTTAGTCGCAAATGTTATTAGTGGATTTCGTTATATACGTCAGAGGTTGAGTCATAATTACAAATTATTATTCAATTCTCAACTCTATAAGGGCTTCGACCTGCGAAGCGGCCGTGCAAATATCAACTTTAATAGCGTGATATACATATATATATATAGTTAACGGATTCCATTATATAACGTTTGCGCTTAATTTACAGAACATTCAATATCTTAAGGCCTGATTACACATTACAGACTCGTATATCTCCGTTTGATCATATTTTATTTATTTATCTATTGTGATAGAAAGACTTACAGTTAATACAATTAAATACACCGAAAAAATTACAAGGCCATAACAGATTTACAAATATGCATGTGTGTCTTTGAAAGGTGTGAAGGTATGTTGTGTGCGTGTATGAGTGCGTTGATGTTTATGTGAGGAGAAATTATCAAACGTTTATACAATAATGCCTCCGCCAAACAGAGAACCGCGTTGTATTCTATGAATAATCTATTGGAGCGTCACATAGAAGCTGCGCGAAATGTTAGCAGAGCCAAAATGGGTGCGAGGCGCCGCGCCGGTGCGGTACGGTACGGGACGCGTTGTACGAGTAATGTAGGGAATGCTGGCATGATCTGTGTTGGGCGTTGTATTATGATACAAATGAATATAGAATGTAGTCTTGTCTGAACACGTCTTCGGCCACTCGGTGAGCGAGTGTCTCCACTGGTAGCCACGACTCAGACTAAGTTGTGTTGTATAGGCACACAGGGCCAATAGTGAAAGAGAGACGGTTATAGGGTTTTATTCCGTAAGCACCTTAAAGTATCCTTACGCGTGGCCCTTCAGGCTGTGGTCGTATCGTAAGACGATTTTGCGATTCCGTCTTTAAATTAAATAAAAAAAGAGTCTTTGGCCAAATATTGAGCGATATTGAAGGGGCGGCTTGAGTGACGTCCCGAGTCCTAGATATAAACGCCCCGCGCCGAGTTCTGTTTAGCGTACGCTTAAAAGACTTGTCAAACTGGTAGACCACTTTCTTTGCCCACTGTACGTCTATGGTTTATAAATAAATACATTAGACTTCGTAATTTACCTATACGATACCGCACGGCATGGGCGTTGTACAATGCAAATGTATCACTTCGGCATTACGTCACAAAATTAATAATTCAAGCCGGCATAGCGGCGCCAATGTAAATTACACGTATGGCTTGATTACTTCCAATCATCGTTTGTACAATGTCTCTCTCTGTGGATAAATAATAAAGTTAGGGGTGGATTTTTCAAGCTTTAGTCTAAAGTGCCGTGTGACTTAGTATGCTCCTAATTTAGCTTAATATGTGATTCTTTTGATAGAAACAAACAACATTTGTCATAACAATGATGATAGCTAAATTACCTCCCATTCAAATTATCTTTATTTATGTTAAATATTTTGAATAATAGCGTCTATCACTAACTTTTTATCACGATAGATGGCGCATGATAGATGATACCTAACATAACTGTCAGTTGAATAGAAAACTTGTATTTTTATTACGAAATTTATTATTTTCTGGATATTATGCCGAAGTCAGCAGCCTCTAAGTGTACAAATCGAGATTTCTGAGCGAAATCAAAGATATGGTGATCTCAAAATTGCCGTTCTATTAATAAAACCTTTTTTCTTTTTAAAGACGGTGTGCGCTTTCTTATTTTTTCTTTTAAAGTTGGTAACGTTAATTAAAAATACATTATTTTGTTATAAACGTACAAAACTAAAAACACTTTTAAAAATGATGCGATATAGGTGTAAAATAAGGTACCATTGCTGCTAGCGACATCTACAAAAAGCTTTGCCTGACACTCCCCATTATAACTTTGCTAGTGAAGGACTAAGCAACAAAGCAATCCAATAAATAAGCTGTTATTATAGATTCGACTTATCTTTGGTTTTTGTCACTGTAGTACGAATTTTGACATTCGATTCATACAACATCTTGACGAGTTACCTATAAACTAAAGATAGATATACGGCTTGTTGCAGAAAGGTTGGCAGGTCTGCCTTCAATACATCAATGGAACGATCCAATACGGCATTAACGGAATCATACAGTATTTGGTTGAGAATGGACAAGAGCAGAATGGAGGATGGTGGTCTTGTTGTGCAATAAAATAAAAAAGGAAGCCTTCGTTGTCAACCAGCCTATTGTCGGTCGTTAGCCCGAGACACCATTCTTCTCATCTCGCTTGATGGGCTCGGCACCCGCACGGTGAATCCATGGATTGCTTAGAAAGTTGTCTTCTTATTCTTCATAATAAATCTATTATCACCACGTTATTGGTTAGCTTGTCACTTTGTTTATTTCAGCCAATGACGTGTCTCATAGGCATAAGTTATACATTTTCATTCCTCATTCATTGCAGTCCCTAGAACACAGCGTCGTAGACCTCCACTGCTGGAGATGGGCCTTCCAGAATATATATCTGGCGAATTTGGCCTACAGTCGCCACGCTGGCCAGACAGGTCGGCGAGGATCTGATGTACATTTTTAATGATAATTTATTAACGATTCTACAAGTTTGTACTAATGGAACCGGGACTGACGGTTTAACTCTCTGAGGCACGGAAATCGTTTTGTTGGTGTCTATGACAAATGTACGTAAGAAAAGTGTATATCTCATTGGTACTTGGCTGAGGTTTGAACCGACCTTTGTAGGATTTTAAGGAAAGCGTCCTTACAACCGAGCCACCACCGCGCCGTTAAATATATCAAAAGATAATCAGCCTTCCTGCAATCGGCCGATAATGTTTTGGTGTTAGTTGAAAAAACGTCCCTTGGAATGATAAAAAATCTAATTAGGGTACTATGTGATATAGTAAAAAATGTTTGTACCTACCAATAATATGCCTTTTATTGCAGGTTTAGCCCGTCCGTCCATTAGGGGAAAATTACATGTTAGCTGGGTTATTATCTATGTTTTAGTAACAAAGTAATGGCAAAATAGCCAATGCATTCACATTCAGTTGGTGCATAGAATTGATAGGCAAAACTTGTTGTAAGAAAATACATTCAAGTTTTGAAAGTATTTTTAATGAATTTTCCATGTTCTGAACTCATCTTGAAGCTTTAGTATGCTAAGACAAAAACTTCTGGACCCGTTTTTTTCTCGAAGACAATTTTATAATCTGGAATACAGCAAAGAGAACTTAATCAGTGTGAAAATTTTAAATTCAAGATTATTTTGGTGAATCAGAAAATTCTTTAGTACTTGAGAATAAACAATTGTTGCTGTTTTGTGAGCTGACGTAATAAGATAGTATTTTTTTTATTCTTCGCTATATACTATATATTCTATTTGTCAAGCCTATCCAGAATACTGAAGAGAAATCAGCGTCCCTATTACATGCGTTATCGATAATCGATCGAGTGAACTTTACCTAATCGTTTGCGACTATAGATTCCTTGGAATTGTGAAAAGTGTTAGATATTAATTTGAGCTGAGAACAAGACGTAATAAGAAAACAAAATCAAGACATTTATTTTTGATTCTTCACTATATTTATCTATTTATCCAGGACATAGAAGAGAAATCAGCGTTTCTATTACTTATGTCATCGGTAATCGATCAAGTGAACTTTACCTTGTCCTTTGCGCCTATAGATTTTTTGGAATTGTGAAAGTGTTAGATAGTAATTTGAGCTGACAGCTCGACGTAATAAGAAAAAAAAACAAGACATTTATTTTTGATTCTTCGCTATATTCATCTATTTATCCAGGACACAGAAGAGAAATCAGCGTTCCTATTACTTATGTCATCGGTAATCGGTCGAGTGAACTTTACATGATCCTTTTTGGCTAAAGATTTCTTGGAATTGTGAGAAGTGTTAGATAGTAATTTCAGCTGACAACTAGATGTAAAAGGAAAAACAAAGACATTTATTTTTGATTCTTCGCTATATTTATCTATTTATCCAGAACATCAAAGAGAAATCAGCGTTTCTATTACTTATGTCATCGGTAATCGATCAAGTGAACTTTACCTGGTCCTTTGCGCCTATAGATTTTTTGGAATTGTGAAAGTGTTAGATAGTAATTTGAGCTGACAGCTCGACGTAATAAGAAAAAAAAACAAGACATTTATTTTTGATTCTTCGCTATATTCATCTATTTATCCAGGACACAGAAGAGAAATCAGCGTCCCTATTACATGCGTCATCGGTAATCGTTTGAGTAAACTTTATCTGATCCTTTGCGGCTATAGACTTCTTGGAATTTTGAAAAGTGTTAGATAGTAATTTCAGCTGACAACTAGACGTAATAAGAAAAACAAAGACGTTTATTTTCGTCTATTTGCGGCTATAGATTTCTTGAAATTGTGAGAAGTGTTAGATAGTAATTTGATCTGACAGCTCGACGTAATAAGAAAAACAAATCAAGACATTTATTTTTTATTTTTCGCTATATTCATCTATTTATCCAGGACACAGACGAGAAATCAGCGTCCCTATTACATGTCATCGGTAATCGTTCGAGTAAACTTTACCGGATCCTTTGCGGCTATAGATTTCTTAGAATTGTGAAAAGTGTTAAATAGTAATTTGAGCTGACAGCTCGACGTAATAAGAAAGACAAATCAAGACATTTATTTTTGATTCTTCGCTATATTCATCTATTTGTCCAGTACACAGACGAGAAATCAGCGTTCCTATTACTTGCGTCATCGGTAATCGATCGAGTGAACTTTACCTGATCCTTTGCGGCTATAGATTTCTTGGAATTGTCAGAAGAGTTATTTGGTAATTTGAGCAGACAACTCGACCTAATAAGAAAACAAATCAAGACATTTTTTTTTATTCTACGCTCGCTTCGATTTATTTAACAAGCCTGCCCAGAACACAGAAGAGAAATTAGCTTCCTATTACATGCGTCATCGGTAATCGTTCGAGTAAACTTTACCAGATCCTTTGCGGCTATAGATTTCTTAGAATTGTCAGAAGTATTTGTTGATAAAAACTTATAATTTTCTTATTTCTTCATCGACATCTTCAACGTTCGAGTTTGCCGAGTTGTAAATAAAGTTCCGACCTATATACGAGTATTTGCCAGTTTTGGACATGTTGATTTCTATCTTTCTAGGTATAGTGTTTTGTGGTATAATCGTTTGTTTATGCCTTGTTTGTTTTTATTTAAATTCAGATAATTAAGTTAAGAAACGATAAAACGTTGAATTCTGTTCCGGGTTAAAGAGTAAGTCGCCACATGGAAATTGACACACGGGTGATCGATTCGATTTATTTAACAAGCCTACTCAGAACAAAGAAGTGAAATTAGCGTCCCTATTACATGCGTCATCTTTAATCGATCGAGTGAACTTTACCAGATCCTTTGCGGCTATAGATTTCTTGGAATTGTGAAAAGTGTTAAATAGTAATTTGAGCTGACAGCTCGACGTAATAAGAAAGACAAATCAAGACATTTATTTTTGATTCTTCGCTATATTCATCTATTTGTCCAGTACACAGAAGAGAAATCAGCGTTCCTATTACTTGCGTCATCGGTAATCGATCGAGTGAACTTTACCAGATCCTTAGCGGCTATAGATTTCTTGGAATTGTCAGAAGTGATTGTTAGTAAAAACTTATAATTTTCTAATTATGTACGAGTATTTGCCAGTTTTGGACATGTTGATTTCTATCTTTCTAGGTATAGTGTTTTGTAGTATAATCGTTTGTATATGCCTTGTTTGTTTTTATGTAAATTCAGATAATTAAGTTAAGAAACGATAAAACGATGAATTCTGTTCCGGGTTAAAGAGTAAGTCGTCAAGTCGCCACATGGAAATTGGCACACGTGTGATCAGTTAGTAAAAATCAATTTAAACTTACATTAATTGCAAATACAAATATAAGAGTTTTAAATATCTTAATCTTAACAAAAAAATATGTGGTAGTTAGTTTGACACTTTGTTTTTGAACCACTTATAACAAAAAGTTTAACCGTGCGTTTATTTAATAATTCTTTCGGAAACCGCGCTGAGTCTAAACTAGACTTTAGTGGCATTCCATTGTGACTATTGAGACTCCAGAAATAATTTAACATTTCACAGCACTAAAATATTTTGTTATACATGTTTAAAGTCACAGTTATAGTATTGTAAATTATTGTTTAAATCCACTTATTCCTAATGATATAAAAAGTATTTTTTTCAAAAAAATATTTACAAAATATAATTAATACTACGTGGAATCTAAATTGACATTAAAATCGACATCAGATCCTCGTCAACCCGTCTGGCCAGCGTAGGCCAAATCCAGATACTTGTTTTGGAAGGCACATCTCAAACAGTGGAGGTCTAGGATCCTGTGTTCTAAGGGCTGTAATGAAAAAAAAAATCATTTGCATTGGCGAAGAAAGAGCCAACCCTCTTGTCACCGGTGGAGACAGCACCACGTGGTGTTGTCTTTTTAAAACTTTTTGCCGCTTATACTCCATGAGCCCTTTAAGAGAAGTGTTAAAAAAGCTTAATCGAGCCGGCATAGTGGTAGGAACTGATATTAGTTGTTCCCACCCCAAAGATCGTGCTCAGAAGAAAAATTGAAAAACCGCGTGAAAAGAATAATTTGTATTGTTGTATAGTTATATACAACTCTATTTATGGCTATAAGCGTGATTCGTTGAATTGTGTTGCTAAGTGTTTCTTGAATAATTAATAGGTTATTAAACGTCAACACCTGTTTGGACTGCACAATGGAACATATCTAGAAATAGTAGTACTCGTACACTCGAAAGCTATACAATCGGGTCGCATACAAAAGCTTTCTAACTTATTTTATTTTATTAACAAGGATTAGATTGGGCCTTTATACTACGAAGAATCGGTCTGTTGTACTGTTAAAGAATAAGTGTCTCAGTGCAGTGGTCTAGCGGTTAAGTCCGTGGATTTAGACTCGGAGATACTGGGTTCGATGCCTGGTCGATACACAATAATATATATTAATTTACATAAAAAACTAATAAAATTAATTGATGAGTTGAGTTTGGTATGCTACAGACATCGACGAGCTTACCACTTGTCATGATATAGCAAAGTTAGCCAAATGTGAATTTGCTTCTTTATAAACGTAGTTTCTGACCACCCCGGAAAGTAAACGGTCGTGATTACTTTAAATGGAGAATAATTAAATTCACTATGTAGTATTTTTTTTATTTTCTATTTAACTTGCAATGTTTGTTTCTTAATTAATTAAAATATATACAAGAGTATAGGTACTTAAATAGATAAAACTCGAATAAATAAGCTTTTTTATTATCATATAAATTGACGGGTTAGAAAATAAACACATTCAAAATTTACTGTTTGATGAACTTTTTAAAAAAATATATTATAATAATATACAATTACATACCTACCTAATGAATTGACGACGATGTTGATCCGATTTCATAGCTTTCGAGTGTAACCGCGTTTGTTGCGAGTTCCGGGACTCATAACTTTTGTAGTGTGATTGACGAGTGAATAGCGTTTTATAGCGGTTGCAGACTGTGTCGCAATTCTCCACAAAATAAAGTAGAAGGATGACGCTGAAATGCTTTTAGGATCACTACGCGACTTTATTGTCTGAATTGTATTTTTACTATAACTTTCAGCAATAACGGTAATAGTTAACACCGTATTTTTATTTACAGGTCCATGGCCTCGTATTTTTAGACGCAATTCAAATTAATCAACATGCAATTTTATTTATAAACTCTTTCTAGTGATGGTTTTGAATCTAGATGATTAAAATTAGTGCGAAAACAATCAATAACTGCACAAATTACTTGCCACTAGGCCGATTATATTGACTGTAAAATGGACGTGGCGCTCTTTGAACTTCGAGAAGAGATTGAAAAAAAAAAATATTTTCTCAATTTGGATGCTTTTTTCTGGCGTTTAACGATTCATGATGAATTGCCAAACCTTACTGAGCAGAAATCTCGACACAGTTTGACATTCTCAACTGTAGTATTCTCAATACGTGGTAGGCGGACTGATGGTGATAATTTGCCCAGTCTGCCAAGGCGGGGAAGTATCCACCGTTCGTGTCGATAAACCCAGTAAAGTGTATCCACACGTTTCGGGGTCAAGCTGGAATTACCGTCATGCCCAGTCAAGCCGGCATAGTGTTAGGGACTGATGTGAGTCATGAGTGACTGATTCAGTTTCTAACATTCATGAACCTCGCGCGCCACTTACCATCAGGTGGCAGCAACGTCAGATGTCGTGCTAGTATAAAAAAACTGTCAAACCATGGACAACAATTATCGAAACTTCTCATGCAGCTAAAAAAATACCCTATATAATAATTAGATACTACTATTATCTCGCGGATTGAGTTCTGGATTCAGTAACGGAAATTGATAAAAAAAAAATTAGATAGGTACTTACCATAAATATTTCGCTAAATTAATATTTGTTTGATGCACGTGTTGTTTTAATAAAAATCATACAATAAATACTTATTGTTTTATTTATTTATTTTTTTATAATATTAAGGATCGATTACCTACGGTTGGATATAGAACTATAGTTTAAAATTCAGCCGTCCCACACTATCCCTACTCCTACATATAAAGAACAATGATTTACCTGATAAAATTTTAAGCGTCAATAAACGTAAATAAAAAAAAACTTATTATAAATATTTGATTATACATTATATTATAGGGACTGCCTCCGTGGTCTAGCGGTTAAGTCCATAGATTTAGACTAGGAGGTACCGGGTTCGATACCTGGTCGGGACACAATAATATTTATTAATTGAAATAAATAAATTTAATTAATATTTAATTTAATTGTCACATTACTCGTGTTTGGAACGCTGGAGACATCGAGAGCACGAGGAGAGCACGTTAAGCCGTCGGTCCCGTTTCCACTAATAGCAACTTTTGGACAACAGAACCTCGCAAAACAGCAAAAGAATCGTTCATGAATCCCGAGTGGTACCATGGAACAGACAAAACAGAGTTATGTGAGGAGCGAAGAGATATAATAATAATAAATGCTTTTTATGTTCTGAAATAATTAATTTAACATAAGCATACTCGTATGCTTTTATAGGCAAAGTCTAAGCACACTTTCACGGGAATAATCTCAACATCATACTTATAATATAATAATGGTTGATCTATAACATCCCACTGCTGAGCGAGGGTTTCCCACAAATGAAAAGTAGGGCGTACTGCGCATTAGATCTAAATAACGACGCATTGCGTGGAAAATTCCCAACGGTGTTTCTCTTCGCCGTAAGAGCTCCAGATATAAATGTCCGGTCTTATTGTATTTGTTGATTTTATTGAACGAGCTTCCATCCCATGAAATTTTCGAAGTTCTAAAAATACTTACCAGGTTCTAGAACTGAATCTTAGCAACTGAAGTCAGACATTCATGACTGACATCAGTCCCCAACACTATGCCGGCTTGACTAGATGCTTTTTCACACTTCGCTTGAAGGACTCCAAGTTATAGGAAAGTGGAAACACAGAGGCTGGAAGAGCATTCCACATCTTTATCGTGCGACAAATGTATGAGTCCCCAAATTTATAGGTACGCGAAGGGATGGTGACTACGGTATGTGGGTGCATATCTGACCTGTGCGTGTGGTTCAGTTGCAGAATGGAGATGGTTTAAACGATATGAACAATTTTAGAATCTTAAATTTAAGCAATGCTTGTAAAAACCTAATCCAATAAAGGTCAGTTTGAACCTCAGGAATACAATTTCTTACGTACATTTGTCATAGATTTACAAGAGCACTGTTAAAGGAGAGCACATTATACCGTCGCGTCGGTCCGGTTTCACTCATACCAACTTGTGGAATCGTTAATAAATTGTCATTAAAAATTTACATCTAATCCTCGCCAAGCCGTCTGGCCAGCGTGACGAGTGTAGGCCAAATTCTCCAGATATATGTTCTGGAAGGCCCATCTCCTGCAGTGGAGTTCTAGGACGCTGTGTATAGGGGCTGTAATGATGAAAAAAAAAATGAATTCGAAGATAATTAATATACATTAAATATGAATTAAAAGCTACCTAAATAATAAAAATTAATCAAAAAATAAAATAAAAAATCCTTAAAGACGCATCCGAGGTAGAATAATATGAAAAATTGATAAATAAATTACGTTTTGAAAAACTGCCTCCGTGGTCTAGCGGTAAAGTCTGTGGATTTAGACTCAAGGGTAGAGGGTTCGATTCTTGCTCGGGACACAATATTTATTAAGTTAAAATTAATAAATTTGGTTGTTATTTAATTTATATGTGATATTTCTCGAGTTTGGTACGCTGGAGACAGACTTCGAACTAAATTTAAAATATTACGTTCAGTACTTTTTTAAGATAGTAACACAAAAAAATATGCAAAAGTACAAAAAACAATAATAATACTCACACAAAACGACTTTTCAAAACGACTAATACAGAGCTGTGAGTAGGCTTTAATTGTTTCAAAATTAATATGTACTTTCAAAATGATAATAGCAACTAATATCAAAAACATAGTTTTTTTTTTTTGGTTCTCTTCTCCCGATGGATGATGAATGAGATGGATAGGGAAGGCAAAGGGTCTAGCCCATACAGCCAAGTGTGAAGTAATATATCTTTCTTTTTAATGAGTTAATGAGGCCATCATCAAATTCCAGATGCTGCAGAATTTGATGCTTTTCTTGGAGTCACTCGCGGCACCTTAGCTCAAACACGTCGGGTAAAATATGGGAGTTGACAGCGCGAGAAAACCGCAAAAAATAAACTGCAACTTGTGCCCCATATTTAAAGTCCAATTTATCGTTTTCCATAATTATTTACATTGTAGCACATTATTAAACAAAACAACACCACTTTTGACCAATAATATCCACAGTAAATTAATTTACAAAATAAAAACTTGCACTTGACGTGTCCGCGCAAAATGGCGCGAAGCACTCATAGTTTTTTTTTTCAATTAGGATAATTAAATATAAACCTAATAAAACAAAAACTATAAATAAAAATGTCCCCTAGAGACGACCCAAGTATCTGGGATGGTCTCAAGGAGATACTCAACGTTTTCCCTTTGTATAGCGAAGCTAATAGGTTGGCAGAAATAATTACCAGCATTCCTTTCTAAAGACTTTTCTATCAGTCGCTTTTACAATTATTTTTTAAATAAAATAAAAAATAACCAAAAATTTTGCAATATTTTCATGTGTTTTTTTTCTCGTAAAAAGTAGATTTATACCCCACCCTAAGGGGTCCAAAATACTAATCAAATTATGCAGTTTAAAATTGCGTTTTTACATTTTTTCGGTTTGAATATGACTGGCTTATAAGTATAGTATATTATATTTTTTATAATAATATATTACTTTAGTATTTAATATTAATAATGAAAACATCCAAAACATAATTTATTATTAATTTATAAAGTAAAGTTAAGTATCATCACGACCGTTTCCCTTCCGGGGTAATCAGAAACCATAAAAAAGCGGATTCATATTTAGCCTACTTTACTATAGGCCAATCACGACAAGTGGCAAGCTTGTCGATGTCTCTAGCGTACCAAACTCGGGAAATGTCATAAATAAATTAAATATTTGTTTAAATTAATAAATATTATTGTCCCGAACAGAAATCGAACCCGGTACCTCCAAGTCTAAATCCACGGACTTAACCGCTAGACCACGGATATTTACTGATTTAAATAAATACAATTTAAATGATATTTAAATTATTTGTGATATTTTTCGAGTTTGGTACGCTGCAGCGCTGGAGACATCGAAAAACTTGCTACTTGTCGTGATTGGCCTATAGTAAAGTTGGCTAAATGTGAATCCGTTTATTTATCAGCGTGGTTTCTGACCACCCCGATTGGGAAAAGTCGTGATGATATTTTACTTTTTTTTTTAAATCAGAATCCTATATGAAATTGGAAATATGTCTAAAATGTCCGTAATTTTATTTTTTAAATACTTAGTACACTCAAACTTAAATAATCTTTAAAAAGTCTGTATTGTGCGAGACTGTTAAGGTGCGAGACTGTTGATCGAAAAGTACTTAATTAGATAATTAATTTTAGTTCAAATATTTATTTATCATGACCTCCAATCGATGACTTCGTATGGTAATGGGGTCTCGCTAGGGGTAAGTTTAACACCTCGAAAGGGGAAGAGGGAAGTACCTACCTATCTATCCTACTACAGGGCGATTTTGTAACTTCACCACAACTTTTGACAGTGCCATCCGATCCATTGAGTGTCTAAACAAGCTCTAATAACTCGTAACTGATATGAAAGACGCAATGGATCGTTCATAATATATGGAGTCGTCCCCAGGACATCCAACGCGCAAGTCGATATCGACCGCCGCGCCACCCATTACGTAAAATTTTTGCAACAGCGATTGCGACTGCGATCCTTTGAATTTTGTTTTCAGATATTTATTAGCATTAATTTAGGTTACACGTTTTTCATTGCTTTTTTTACACAATAACTGTTTATTCGCGCGAAAGTAAAAGCGTCAATGTATGATGTCTTTCCTACGAGCGCAGTTAGAAATATGTACGGTGTTACGCCCCAGATGATGTGTAGATATCGGAATCTCCTTCTTACCTTTTTGCTTCAGGATGTGACCTAGTTTAACTTGCGGTAGCTTCGGAAATATGTTAGCACTTCCTTGTTATATTAAAAATTTGTTCAATAAGATGCATATAATGTTATTATAATTACGACTTAAAGATAACTGACTTGTATACTACCTACGTACCTGGATGAAATTACTATAAATATTTAAGCAAATAATTTACTATAGTGTTTTTTTTGATTTTTATAAAATACAATTTATTTATTAACAGATAAAAATAAATTAGTTCGGAAGCAATTAATTTGTCGTCTGGAAAATTAATTAGAATATTTTTATTAGGTACCTACTATTTTTTATTGTATCTCTAACAGATATTTTTTGCCAATAATTTATTAAGTTAAGTATTTAACGTTGAAGTTGACGTCGAATATTGCCATATTTAAAGTTATAATTTGAAGCAATCGGCTCTTAAAAGGCTGATCCGATTATTCAACGATTTTTTGTGAAGCTGCCTGAAAATGAAATATTGCCTCGTATCGTAACCAACTGGATCTATTTGAAAAAAAAAGAACATCGCTATCATGAAAAATGATTGATTGGATGCATGGGAATAAAAACAGCTGGACAAATTTCAAATACAAAAGCGATTGATTGTTTTAATTACTATTGGGAAATCCATTCGGTCCAAGGAACAAATCGGTCTAGGGGCTATTGCGTATCTCATATGTAATCTTTAACCAATTCAATAACGACTTCTAGTCTAGTATTCTCTATATTTCTTATGTCGTTAAAACATAGACCGTCAGAGCTAATGTTCACCGCGAACCCCTTGAACAGCGCGAAGAAGACAAATTTCTAAGCATTCCATGGATTCACCGTGCGGGTGCCGGGTCCATACCAGGAGATGAGAAGAATGGTGTCTCGGGCTTGCGACCGACAATAGGCTGGTTTAAGAAAAGGAGGCCTCCTTTTTTTTATTGCGCGATAATACGCTCACCATCCACCATTCTACTTCTCTCCCTACCCAACCAAATACTGTATGATTCCGTTAATGCCGTCTTGGAAGCTCGTTCCATAAATGTATTGACGGCAGACCTGCTTAGGCCCAATTCTTTCAGTAAGTGAAGCAAAGATTTTGATCCAATTTGGCTATAAACCCTGGAAAAGATCTGGAAATTTAGAAAGGCTTGTAATCACGAATAAAGTTGAAAGCAAGGGACCACGTGCCCCATACACTTGTCGAACTATCGTCTGGGACAAAGTGATCCGTGGAGTCGACTTTCAGCAGTGTTGAGAACGAACGCAAGGAGGAGAAGAAACCAATCAAAAGCGTCTTACGATTTGTTTTGTTATTTTTTTTACTGTAGCACTTGTCGCTCTGTAGCTCTAGCACGCCAAAACTCTCTTTCGCAAATGTTTATACATCCGAGCTGCCAATTTGCAGTTCCGTTACGACGCACCTCATGGCGCTGTCTAAACTCCCATTCTATATGTTTGTTCATGGAGTTTGTGTGTCCAAGAGCACTGATATCTATCAGGACGGGAGTTCTTAGATGAATGAAACTTACAATAGTCAGTAACTACTGTCAAAAGTCCCTCCCTACCAATTTAAACTAGAAAGGAGAGAGATATTATAGTTGAGTACTTTAAATAATTATTGTACGAGCAGGTAAATAACCTATCATAAATATTTCGGCCAGTTTTTCTTACTTCATTATTTAAATATCTATGATCAATATTTTGATATACGAGTCTGCCACGTGACGTAGTATAAGCTTTTCACTTATTTACTTATATTAGCTAATGATGTGCCTCATAGGCATACGTTTAACATGCTAAAACATAATAATCGGCCTTTTTGCAACCTTCCGTAATAAAAGTCTGGTATACTTATTCTTATGTTGAATTATTTAAAAAATACAATTTATCTATTTTTGGTGCAAGCTCGAGTAAAGCAATGGTATCATTATCACGACCGTTTCCCTTTCGGGGTGGTCGGAAACCAAGCTTATAAATAAGCGGATTCACATTTAGGCAACTTCACTATAGGCCAATCATGACAAGTGGCAAGCTCGTCGATGTCTCCAGCGTACCAAACTTGAGAAATATCGCAATTAAATTAAATGTATTTATTTACATTTAATAAAATATTTTTGTGTTCCGATCAGGAATCGAACCCGGTACCTTCGAGTCTAAATCCACGGACTTAACCGCTAGACCACGGAGGTAGTGAATCGATTGGATTTTATACAGATTATATACGAAATCGAAGTCCCTAAACTGTAGACTGAAATCTAATTTATTCAGAAACCGCAATCGACGCAACGAATTATAGCCTCACCACAATCATTTAGCATCCCCGGCCATTAGTGCTAGCACTTTAGGATTAACATACAATTTAACACTAAACTTCGACTATTACATAATTTTCCCGGATTTCTGCAACTGCAATTAGTGTTGCCCAAAGCAAGACCAAGACCATAGCATAACATAGCTCTTCTTACTACCTATATCTATCATCCTATTTGTATTGTGTGTAAACAGTACTATATACTTACCTAGTTTCGTGTTTGTATATATATATATATTTATGTATAAAAACTGCCTCCGTGCTCTAGCGGTAAGTCCGTGGATTCAGACTCGGAGGTACCGGGTTCGATTCCTAGTCGGGACACAAAAATATTTATTAATGTAAATAAATACATTTAATTTATATTTAATTTATTTGTGATATTTCTCGACTTTGGTACGCTGGAGACATCGACGAGCTTGCCACTTGTCATGATTGGCCTATAGTAAAGTTGGCTAAATGTGAATCCGCTTATTTATAAGCGTGGTTTCTGACCACCCCGAAAGGGAAACGGTCATGATGATGATACTTCTATAAATTGTATATTTATAATAATGCACCCCGCAAAACCTCCACCACACTCCCAAAGGTTAGCTGTTATAAAATGCCGAAAGGCATTAAGTTCGCCCTTGTACATTGCTTTTAAGATTTTTGTGCGATAAAGAGTTTATAAATAAAATAAGACCAAGATTTGGCCAGTCTTGTATCAGAACAGTCTTGGTATTTATTTATTGGTCTTGGGCAAGAGTCTCGCAAACTACTGGTCTGATTTACCTTAAATTTGGAATGGTAGACCTTTTTGTTGACCAGCATGTGTCTAAAAATGTATACAGAGTTTGTAACAAACCTTTATATGTTTTATCCATTAATCCGAACAATATTTTCAGGAGCGAACAATATTTTCAGGAGCGAAAAAAAATGTCAGTTCCACATGGGAATAGTAGGTAGACATTTCATGGGGTCACACAGACACCACAGTCATCTAATTACAATTTAAAATAAGACAGTAATGCCTAAAAAACTAAACATTTATGGCAAAATTGGGAAAAAAAGTCTTATGAGACTCTTGGGTTAGTCTTGATAGACCAAGACCAAGATTGGACAACACTAACTGCAATTAAAGTTTACAGATTGTCATCTAGCTGTCACGGAGCTTAAATTATATTTTATGAACTACACGTATAAATATTGCAAATAATTTCCGAAGAAGGTATCTTCGGATCGTTAGTTATCGTCTGCGCGAAAACTTTGTAGGTAGTTGGGAATTGGAAAAGTTTGTATTGAATGATCTGCAGTAGTGGCGAAACGGACTGCCTGCGGGTGTTTAAAGTATATACACCAATAAGGTGGAGGAATATTTTATTTTAATTGAAAAAAAATATATCTCTGTGTGGATGCTGGGTCTTATGTTTATATATTATGTAGAGAGAGAAGAAGATAGAAGCGCAAAACTACCTGTACCTATACAGCCCAAAGCTGCATGATCAACTCACACTGGTGACCTAAAATCCATATACCATCTCACTTTACAGTTGGCCGTCTAGGCAGTAATGCTAAGTCTGAGTCGACAATCTGCCTCTTTCATTTTTCGTCAATAGTCTGTATCTCTCCACTGCTGGATATAGGGCTCCCCCATGGCTCACCACTGCCACCGTCTTTTGCAACCCTCATTCAGCGATATTCTTTAGGCCATCCGTCCATCTAGCGAGGGGTCGCCTCACTCTGCGCCGTTCCGTACAGGGGCTCTACTCAAGAACCAGTTTGTCCCATCTGTGCCCGGCCCGTTGCCATTTCACTGCCTTCTCTGACAAATATTGTCATTTTATCCGACGAATTATAGCGACGTTGTAATAGCGGGCCAGACCCACTGTCAGTGTTCACATCTCTGCTCCATACGACATTACGGGGAGGAACTAGTTAAATACGTTTTTGAGGGGATGTGCCAGAGTTTACCGAATGCCGCCCATTATTTCGTTTTTGATTGCACAATATTTTCTGCCACGTTTAAATTTCGCTTTAGGGCTTAAGCAGACAGGTGGGCATGTGCAGCTTCGCAAACGTCCGAATGTTTGTTGATTCGCCGCATAAAAGCCTCGGGCTCCGTGTAATGTAGGCTCACAATAATAACACACCTCTCTCAACTCGCTGAGTTGGAAATGGTTATGAAAATACTGAAATCATAGACATACATTAATGGCCAGTCTAAGAATACAATATTTCGTGTTTTATACTGTTTCTTAAACTGCAACCGTTCATCATCATCAACACAGCCCTTTGAACTTTGTTCTAGACTAACATCTCCACTGTTGGAGATGCACTCGCCATACTGGCCTCAAGAATTGACGAGGGTCAAATTTTTATTGACAATTGGTGTATGTGGAATAAATCTATGATAAATATAAAAATATAATAATAAATAAATAATTAAATGTACGTAAGAAAAGAGTATTTCTTATTGGCAGATCCCTGGGTTTAAACCGACCTTTTTAGGATTTTAAGAAACGCGTTCTTACAACCTAGCCACCACAGCGCCGTATATATATGTGTATTATATAATATATGTGTATAATAATATAGTTAAACCGTAGAATGTAATAAAATTTTGCACCTACCTTTCAATAAAGTGCTCAAGTTGTCCCAATGGTGGGCTAGGATAGAATGTCTAGCGGCATTATAAGCCTTTATATTTGTGCAATAAATATTTAAATAAATAAATAATATATCTCCAAAATTAATTAATTATATTTCCTAGAAAGTTGATAGACTACCTACAATTCTCAAAAGTACACTCAGACTTGAAAAATCTTTGTAAATATCGGATTGTGCGAGCGATGCAAAATAGATAAACCCACTTAAGAAATCCTCGCTTTTTAGGGCCACCACACGGTGGGTCTTTATTAATACTTCCCTGATGGAAACATATTACTCTTTTATCAAATGCATTTTCATTTCCGTGAAGCAGAAAATTTACCTTCAAACACAAAAAGGTTTGTTCAATAAACCGCAAACCAATAAATACGGCCATCAAAATTGAATGAAATGAACACGTGTTATTATTCCAATAATTCGAATTAAACGAAATGAATTAATTGGATTATTACAGTAAATTTTCGTGGCATTATAGGTACGAGTAGGTGTATTATGAGTAAAATTTAATTGTAGTGTTGCCCAAAGCAAGGCCAAGACCTAGACCAAGAATAGTTTAGTCTTGGTCTTGCATTAGAAATACTGTTCTCGGTCTTGGTCTTGTATTTATTTATTTTAAAACTTTAATGCACGTAGACATTTTCTGACAGCCAAACCTTTGGGACTAATGGGGTGTGTCACTAACTTTTTATCACGATAGATGGTACCTAATATAACTGTCAGTTGCATAGGAATCTTGTATTTTTATTACGAAATTTATTATTTTCTGGATATAATTCGAAAGTAAGCAGCTTTTAAGTGTAAAAATCGAGATTTCCAAGCGAAATTAAAGATATTGTGATCTCAAAACGGTGTGCGCTTTCTTAATTCGTCTTTTAAGACAGGTAACGTTAATTTTAAATACATGTTTGTGTTATGAAAAAAAAAACTACAAAAACATTAGAAAAATATGCGATATAGGTGTAAAACAAGGTACCATTGCCGCTAGCGACATCTACAAAAAGCTTTGCCTGATACACCCCATTAGAACAACTGTAGGTGCAATGAAAGTACAAGTGACACATTAACTAGATATAAATAGGGAGTTCTTCGAGCCATTTTGCGTGGACATGTCAAGTGCAAGTTTTTGTTTTGTAAATTGATTTACTGTGGATATTATTGGTCAAAAGTGGTGTTTTGTTTAATAATGTGCTACAATGTAAATAATTATGGAAAACGATAAATTGGACTTTGAATATGGGGCACAAGTTGCAGTTTATTTTTTGCGGTTTTCCCGCGCTGTCAACTCCCATATTTTACCCGACGTGTTTGAGCTATGGTGCCGCGAGTGACTCCAAGAAAAGCATCAAATTCTGCAGCATCTGGAACTGATGATGACCTCATTAACTCATTAAAAAGAAAGATATATTACGTCAGACTTGGCTGTATGGGCTAGACCCTTTGCCTTCCCTATCATCTCATTCATCATCCATCGGGAAAAATTAGATATAAATACTTATATAATAAACTTACTTACATACATATACAACTTGCAAATTGTACTTGCACTCCTTTTAGTGTACGAGCGCGGAAACAAAAAAAAAAAACATAATTTTTTTTTAATTAGAAAAACTGTCTGAGCAAGACTCTTTGCGCAAACCGATATTAGGACTAGGATTAAAGTAAAGATTAAAGAACTAGGAAAAAAGGCCAGAACGCGAGACCAAGACCAAGATTGGACAACACAATATAAAAGTTTTGGTAGGTATTAATTTGAAAACCAAAGGGCAATTAAGTCTAATAGAAGAGTAATTATTTTTATTTTAAAGCTGTTTTTGAAGTGTTTTAATTTTAAAAGAAATTTGGAATTACCAAAAAAAATTTGCTCGACTGGTTTTAAGGCGAAAAGATTGTTTGACCTTTTCAGTCCTTGAAACAATGAAACCTAATAAGCAATTTAAGGCGAAATTAAAATTTGGGTTTTAAGTGGGTAATTTAATTCTCAAAATTTCAAGTCAGCAGAAATTTGTATGGTATATACAGAACTTGATGTGATACCGTACCACCACTATGCCTGTTTAACAAGATGCTTTTTTACACAATAAACGACCCTTCATCACAGCCCCTAGGACACAGAGTCCTGGACCTCCACTGTTGGAGATGGGCCTTCCTGAATACATTTCCGGAAAATTTGGCCTACACGCGCCACGCTGCTAGCCAGACGCGAGGGTCTGATGTCAATTTTAATGACAATAAATAAAAAAAAAATCATTGGACCGCACGACGCACTAACGTTTCCGTGCTCGAAGAGCTCAAACTTGCTAAGGTACAGAGACTTACTGCCGTCTGCTTTACCCGAATTCTGCAATATTTTGGCCACATTGCTAGAAGAGGCGCCGACAATCTGGAAAAACTCTTAGTAACGGGAAAGGTAGACGGTAAAAGAACAAGATGAAGAAGCCCCAAACGATGGTCCAGTCAGGTGACTGACCACCTAAACATCCCAGTACACCAAGCCATCCACTGCGCCGAAGACCGCAACCACTGGAAACGGCTAGTGGATGGACTGCGACGGAGTCACGATCCCCAACAGTGGGGCACCGACTAAGGAGGAGGAAATAAAAAAAAAACATAAAATAATTTATTAAAATTTCACAAGTTCATATCAGTGGAACCGGGACCGAGACGTCTTAACGTGCTCTCTGAGGCACGGAAATAGTGTAAGAGAGAGAGGACAAATTTCTAATCATTTCATGGATTCACCGTGCGGGTGCCGGGTCCATCATGTGTGGGTACTTGCTACCGACAAAGGAGGCATCTAAAGATATTTTTGTGCTATAGAGTAGCCGGGTTAATAAGCTTAAATATAAAAAGAAGAAGATGAATTTTTTTTAAGCATTACATGGATTCACCAAGCGGGTATCGGGTTCATAGTATGTGGGAAAGAGAGATGATCAGAATTGTATCTGATGCTTGCGACAGACTATAGGCTGGATTACAAAAATGTTTTATTGCGCAACTAGAAGCTTACCATCCACCATACTGCTCCTCTTCCTAACCAACCAAATACTGAATGATTCCGTTAATGCTGTCTTAAAAGTACATTCCATAAATGTGATTTTAAAAAAATATATTTAAAAGTTGTATCTGGTCGTTCAATAGGAACCCAAAGGCCTTTTAAATAAAACCTACGGAAGTTATCAGTGTGAGTAATGTTTGACCAAAAGTATATTGGTCAAAAAATAATTAATTTAACGCAATCATTGTTCATAAATCTCAGACTAAAAGTAGTTCTAATCATCTGAATTTGAGAGTAGACCGTAAGCTCCCCGTTGTCGTCGGTCGTCGGGAAGCGGACAGTCCCAGATTGCACAAGGTGAGTCGCCGACCGTGCCTGCGAGGAGCTTGGATTGGAATGCGCAGCGGCATCCACGCCTCATTGTAATGAGAATTTGGCGCGTAAAAACGCTGGCCCCGCTTCCAAGAACCCGGCGCAACTTAGACCTTCTTGGAAGGGAGAGCGGAGCGAACTCACTCTCTCTCCCTCTTATCATTTATTTTAATGACCATGCCCTGACCATTTTGCGTGCAAAGTACTCTCATCTTAAGACATTTTATTTTATCTCGTTAGTTTATGTTTATTTTTATAATTAAATATTTATTTTTAAAAAAATTGGTTTAGTATTTTATAGGTGGAACTAAAAGCGCATTAGGCTAGCGTGGTGGAATTACCGTTGCTTAGTAGTGATATATTATGGGTTGGCAATGGAGTGCACTAATTAGTCCAGTTAGAAAAGATAATCTAATAGAAAAATTATTCAAAGAAGATGCACAATTTACTTATTTATCGTAGAAACATTTTCTTTCTTGACAAGAGGTCATCCTAATCCATTCTGATTGGCATTCTTCAATTAGTTTGTTGTGTAGATACCCTTCACATCCCGTGTGCCCAGGGCTTTAATGTGAGAGTGGATTTGACAACGAATGTAATTGCAGCGGCGGGTGATAGCGTGTTGTTAGTTAGTCGCACATGCGGCGGCTGCTGCGATGACGTACATCGAGATACGAGGAAAGTTATCTCTAATTAATTCTTTAGTCGGACTAGTCCAGTCACAAATCTTTACTGGAAAAACTTAATGCTGCGTTGGTTGAAAGGCGCAGGTCACGCGCCCGCTGTCTTTGAGATTTTGGTTGTGGCCTTACAGTATGTTATTGTGAAATAATGTGTTATCATTAAGAAGAACTATAACAACGATAAACTGTAGAGCAGATACTCGTACCTAAATACGTTATTATTTTTTATACTTACACCACACGTGATTCGCCCAGCTGATGGCAAATGGCACGCAAGGGCTATGAATGTTAGGAACTGGAATCAGACACTTAAATGACATTCCTTAACGCTATGTCGGCTTGATACCGAATGTTCACTACGATATGTGAGTGCAAATTCGGACCTATGAGTGTGGTTCGGTTGCGGAATGGCAGGATTAAGGAAGGAGTTATTGTCAAATACGCCATGTGTAACTTGTAAAATGTTTCAATTGTTAGCTGTCACGTTATAATACCTATAGTGAAACAATAGACCATATCTCGAATGACTACACAAACAGTTTCGGCCACTCCAGCTGTTTGTTCGCCAACTACGCAGCCGCCGCCGCTTGCGCATGGTGATTTGTAACTATTAACTAACAACACACTGTCCTCTCCACTAACTCAGTAATGCCGTTTCTTTTTTGTCCTCTGCAGATTCCAACGCCCCAGTCCAACCTGTAGCCCGACAGTTTGCCGATCGTTGACCGCGTGCGATGCTATGTACCGCCTCAGTGATCGCTTCTCATGTGCCTTTCGTTAGCTTGCCCAAGGCGATGTATGATCAACTTACGGTTTTTTGGCCAAAACTTATGCTGATAACAGTAACATTTGCCGTTGTTTAGGAAGCAAAACATAAGCGCATAAATATATACCATATATAATGATTCATTGATATCAGCCAACTGCTCGAAGCGACAGCACATTGCGGTGACGCTTAGAAGCATACAAGTTTGAAGGATAGTTTTAAATAGAGTCTCAATATAACGTAGGCATTCAAAATATACTTTATTTAGATATTTTTGTCATCGATTTACAACACAACCGTTTCCGTACCTCTGGAAGCACGTTGAGCTGTGGGGTCGTTGAATGCATTTTAATATTGCAAATAAAGAAGTACCGCTGTATAACCATTTTACAAGAAAAGCAAAACTATATTGTTTTGTATTTAGTAAGGTTATATCCGCCATTATCTTTTCTTGATCTCTATCTTTTTATAAACTTTTTTGTTGCATTCTTGTATTTCCATGTTAAAATTGTTGTTTTTAGTATTAAGTTATTATTGAGTGAACTTAGTTTGCCCAAGCAGTGCCTATACACTGCCTCCGTGATCTAGCGGTTAAAACCATAGATTTAGAGGCGAAGGCACCGGGTTTAATTCCTGGTCAGGACACAATAATTTATTCAATTTGATATTTCTCGAGTTTGGTATGTTAGAGACATCGACGAGCTTGCCACTTGTCATTATGGGATTCTTTAAAAAAATACTTTTTGTTAGTACATTGTGTTCGTTTATTAAAGTTTGTGAACTACTGATTTGTTTGTTTACATTTTTTCTTAGGGCCGGATGAATGCCGAATAATTTTTCCTTTACTTGGTCTACATATCTACTTCTTATTATTTCTCGTCATCTTTTTCCTTTGACGTTTCCATCTATAATTGCTTTCTACAATCTACAAATAAGAAATAAATATTGAAAGAAAACATAACAATTACAAAAGAGAAAAAATAACTAATAGTAAAAACTTAAAATAATTAAAAACTTGGTAAGAAGAGGAAAATGAAATAAGCTGCTATGACAAATAGGTCTCATTCCGGAATACTTGGGTTAAAATCTCAGCCTCAGAGAGCGAACGAGAACGGGTTTGTAAGCAATTTTGTTCTTGCCGACCCGAACCAATGCGAAATTGTTGCCATGAGTTGTTTATTTTTATGAAAGATGATCTGCTCTTAAGTTCACTATTATTATAATGTAGCATTACGAGTATATAAAAAACGTATGTGAATTTTTTATTTTTGCAAATTTTATATTTATAAAATACACTGACTAACGCTTATAACAGATCTCGATTACAAAGGTTAGTTGGTAGAAAATGCATTTTCGGCATTAAGCTCGTCTATGCTTATTTTGGTTTTGTACAATAAATATTTTTTATATTTTTTTATTTATAATAATTTATTTAGTTTTTTTAAATTTTAGTTTTTAGTTGTATTTTTAATTATTAAGTATTTTTTTTTTTTTTTATAATAGAATAAAATTCACCTGTATACAGATTATAAACTATATATATGAATATAAATGAATGTCTGTGTAGGTATGTATGTTCCCTATGCATTTCAAAACTATTTGACCGATCGGGATGAAACTTTGGTAATATGTTGTGTGAACATCGGCGAAGGTTTCTTATATAGTACTGCTGTTGTCCGATAGGTGGCGCGCATGAGCGTTGATTTGTAGGGCATACCGACCGAGGGTACCGAGCGGGAGCCTAAAACTCCCTAGCGCTCTTATTATATAGTTACTCAGTCGTTGCTCTTAAGACTTCTGCGCGAGCCCACTATGCGCTTGACTGTCGTCGAATACAGAAATAAAGCCAAGTCAAACCATTTACCGCTCAACGGTTAATCGACCTCTCCCAGTGAGTTTAAGTAGTATTATTATTATTAATGGTATTCATTGACTGACAGGCGGTACGAAGTTCGCCGGGTCAGCTAGTGTATTATATAAACAAAACTAAAGATAAATTTTTTCGCCCTAATTCCCATTTTGTAGTATAATGTTACTAATGGACCACTGCAAATGTAAACTTGTCCGAAAAAAATATCACAATAGTTCCATCATTAAACTGCAAATATCTCATTCACCTATATATTATGGCTGTTGCATACGATTCAATGGCTTCACGGTTCACCAATGCAGTCTATAAATATATATCTATATATAGAAACTTATTTTTTTTTTAAATTGCAGCCTATCGATTGAGTCTTGCTAATTCGGTTTGCATTCGTAGTATATAATATAGTAGGTATATTATTTATTTATTTAATTATTTATTTATCTGGAACTCCAACAGCATAACCAAAAATACAATATTATCAAATTTTACACAATAAATAAGGCCATGAATGGGTTCACAAAATATACACAAAAATATAAATCCACTGTGAAGACAGATAAAGAAATCAACAAAAACAAATAGTGAATAAAATTAAGGAAATTTACAAAATACAACAAAAACACAAAGAAAACAATAACATACAACAAGACGGAAGAAAATATGTATTTATTTCTACCCATCAGCCACAGACACCAAAGCTATCTATCGTAAACTGTATTAAAAACATAAACAATGATAATAAATTTAAAAATACCAATAAGTAAATTGGTTGAAGGACTGTAAATAAAGTGTGTATGTATGAGCGCGCGAGTGTGTATGCGTGTGGGTGTGTACCTATGTGTGATCAATGTGTATAGGGATTAAGTTTTTCCATTATTATTATTTTATGTGTTGGAGCTTATGGCGTATATTCATAGAACGTATGTATGTAGTTTTATTTGTATGTATTTGTGTATGTATTAGTATGTAAATAAGTATTTATTCACTAGTATATATTGAAGTCTAATATTTTCTATTAGTTTTAATAGCACCTGCTTTATCTTGTCGTAACTGCTTTAGTTGTCCCAAAGGTTTGGCATTAAGTCCGCCTTTGTACTTTGTGCAATAAAGTTTATGATAAATAAATAAATAAATATTCGATGACTTATCTTTAATAGAGCCTTGTTAAATATCAAAACGAGTGCGGTGGTGGATCCAATTAGAAATACTTTTACAAGCACGGAGAGTTTGAAATCGTTAACAAATTGTCATTAAAATTGACATGAACTGATAAATATATTCTGAAAGCTCATTTTCAATAGTGGAGGTTCTAGGGTCTGTGATGATGATGATGATGTTATGGCGGTCAATATAAAAATACATACATATATATAAGATAGATAAATATTTATTGCACATTAAATGTAAATATTCAAATTATATATTATAATATCTATATAAGATGAGCTTAAAGTCTAGACATTTTCTATTAATAGCTATAACATTATGTATTTTTTTAAATAAAAAAAGTTAAAAAGTAAAGTATCATCACGACCATTTTCCTTCCGGGGTTGGTCAAAAATCACGCTTATAAAGAAGCGGACACACAGGCCAATCATGACAAGTGGCAAGCTCGTCGATGTCTGTAGCGCACCGACCTTGAGAAATATCACAAATAAATTAAATAATAATTATAATTTATTTATTTAAATTAATAAATATTATTGTCTCCCGACCAGGAATCGAAACCTACGAGTTTAAATCCACGGACTTAACCGCTAGACAAAGGAGACAGTAAAGTTCAGTTACATAAGTTAAATAAAGAAAATTAATAATTAATAACCTACATTAAATTATCTGTAAACATTTTAAATTAGATACCTATCTTGTGTTAAGAAGGTTTCATACTTTAAAACCTTTAAACCATCTTAAGTCAAATGTTAATTAGTAAATTGAAGATGCAAATAAATAGTTACTACAATTTCATCATAAATCCTAACAAGAACACGTTTATTTACACAAGTGAGTAACAAGGGTCATATAACAGGTCACCTTTACAGTTCCTTTGCCTTTCCTTACTATCAGCTATTACTATCTGAACAACGCATTAAATAAATATACCTACCTACTTACTTACTCACATACCATAAAATACTATGTCGTATACTATAATACTACGTAGTCGATAAGTGTAGTAAGTTACACGTTTCATCTGTCTGTTAGATTTAACAAATTATTTTGTTAATTCATTTTGTTTAATTGATCTATTTCTATAGAGATGATATTTGTACAAAAAACACATTAAAACGAGATAGGTATAAATTTGCCATCGAATAGAGCGAGATAGGATGTGTGGACGCGTCGTTGCGCGCGCGCCGTTCATTGATGCGCAGGCACTGAGATCGGATCCACAGTGGGGGAAGAAGAGAATGCGGCCGCGGCGAGCAATGACCGCGCCAGGGTCGCTTCCTTTACGAGAAGTGCGGGCCATCGTACTACAACTTACTCCCCCGCTCCCCTTTGAATACACGTAGCTTGCCTGCGACGGGCGCTTTTCGACCCATAATCCGTTACAAAAATGAAGTGCGCCGCATTCCGCACGCATTCCATCTCGCTCTATCTTAGCGAGGGTAAATGATATTTTCTCTCTATACGTCGAAACCACACCTCATAGAATTGTTTTGGCGTCCTATGTTTTGAACAGGGCGCGAAACTTGCGCTTGATTGCGCTCTTTTTGTTTGTCTGGTTATTTTATGGTTATAATTTAAAGCGTAAGCAATGTTTCGTTTATTAGGTAGTAGGATTATTTCGGAGACCTTTCTTTGCTGTATAATAACTTTTTTTTAAATCCACAAGATTTGGATGTTTAAATAATTAAATATTTAAGCGCTGAATAATAATAGTATGGTGTATACTCCTGTACATGGCTTGACTTGTTGATATCCAAACACCCTCAAATAGCTTTTATGTTTTTTAATGTCTAAGTAATATTATATAAGAAAGATAATAATGCTGTAAAAATGTATAAAAAATAAATTAAACAACTATAATCGCATAAAAAAATACTATGTTTATTACCTACATGAATAATCTCGTGTATGTCGACTTTTGGCGACCGTTATGGGATTTTTATTTTTATCTTATCTTGTTTGTTAGTCTACATAAAATTACTATTATTAATAATTTATCTACATACATGTAGGCTTACAAACAGTTTCGATGAGCTCGCTTAAAATTCTCATATAAATAAATTATATAGTGTAATAAATATACTTTGACAAATGCCTCTACAAACTTTATGCGACTTAATTATTAGATAGTACCTATGCTATAATATGCCATAGTATGTAGGTATATCCGATTAGGTCCATTATCTTCTATCAGGCTCAATTGTTCCTAATCCTTTGTTATTTTGGGAATGGTGTTGGTCATAGAAGTATATACTGTAGACCGTCCCTACATCACAAAAAAAGATGCCGATGCCAATATACTGCATGCAACTGGTCCGGATATAGAGTAAAAGTGGGCTTAGACTTAAAAGTTTGTTTGTGACATATTTTTTTATCGATCATAACAAGCTTACTATCACTATGATCACTATCACTACAAATCCTCCACATTATGTTGATAAAAATGTATAAATAGGTATGAGCGGTGGTGGAACAAGTAACATCGTTTTCCTTAACATCCTCAAAAGAAACACACTTTTCTTAAGTACATTTGTAATACATTTACAACACCGTTCCCGTGCCTCGGAGAGCAAGTTAAGCGGTCGGTTCCGGTTTCACTAATACCAAATTGTGGAATCGTTAATAAACTGTCATCAGACCATCCCTAAACCGCTTGGCCAGTTTAACAAGAATTCTCCAGAAATTTCTGGAGGGCCGAACTCCAACAGTGGAGTAAATTTACAATTTAGTGGAGTAAATAAATTTAAGTTTATTACTAGATAATTTAAACTTTTATTAAGTTTAAATTCTATTCTTAATATTTAAGTATTATTTAAGTTTATTAGGTAGGTTCATGCTAATGAAACCTGCGGCCCTATTCTGTTACTTAGTCGCAAACGATATATAATGCAATCGGTTAACTATATATATATATATATATATCACGCTATTAAAGTTGATATTTGCACGGCCGCTTTTGACAGCGGCCGTGCAAATATAGACCGCTAGCGCTAGACCTTGAGGTCTAGCGCTTATAGAGTTGAGAATTGAATGAATATTTTGTAATTATGACGCAATCTCTGACGGAAATCCATAACAGAATAGAGCCGCTGCACCACAAAACTTACTTAAAACAAACGAAGCATCACTGTATTAACTTCAATTACAACTAAGTTTTAGAGTGTTTTTGTAAAAGGTCTTTCTATCATTCGACGATGATGCTTCTAGTGTGTATTTTTAAAAATACATTGAAATGTTTTCTTCGTCATTATCATCATTGCAGTCGCTAGAACACAGAGTCCTAGACCTCCACTGTTGGAGATGGGCATTCCAGATATTTCTGAAGAATTTGGCCTACACTCGCCACGCTGGCCAGACGGGTTGTCGAGGCTCCAATGCCAATTTTATAATGACATTTTATTCGATTCCGAGGCAAGGGAACGGTGGTGTTGTTAATCTATGACAAATGTACGTAAGAAAAGTGTATTTCTCATTGCCAGGAAGATTTGAATCGACCTTTGTAGGATTTTAAGGAAACTGTTGCTTTAGTCTAATAAGTTGTTCTATTGATAGAAAAAACAATTTTTCATTTCGGAAGTAAAAAATGTTGGCTTCTCAATACACATTTTTCAATGAAGGCTATTTTAGAATTTATTAAAATAAAACAACATTAATTCTGTATGTAGAGCCAAAAAATATTGTATAATTTCGACATATGGTTTCTTGGGAAAACTTGTTTGTTCCTATCAATAGAATAACATATTAGTCTAGAGTAAGAGCATAAAATCACGCGGTATAAATTGTATTGTAATGCTAGTTTTTATACACGAGTATGCCCGGTGGCACACAAAGGGCAGGTGATTGACATAAGGGTGACAAATTTGGGTTACCGGGAGGGGTAGAGTGGCGAACCGATCTGTCGGAATATCTATAATGCATGATATCTACTGTAACATTTTATACGAGTAACTATATTTTTTGACAGTTTTGACAAATAGATATTCGACATTTAGCAGCTTCATCTACAGCCAAAACAGATATTCAATATTCAACTGCCTCCGTCGTCTAGCGATTAGGTAAGTGGATTTAGTCGCAGAGGTACTTGGTTCTCTTTCTGGCCATGCCACAATAATTTATTTAACTTATTTGTGATATGTCTCCAGTTTGGTAGAGATATCGACGAGCTTGCCACTTGTGATGATGGGCCTGTATTACCTAAAGTTGGCTAAATGTGAGTCCGCTTCTTTATAAGAAAAGTGTAGTAAATTGAACCTAATATTGATTGGGTTCGGATGCTAGTGCCTAAATCTATGTTTACTAAAACCTAACAATGTACAAATTATTTAGCAAAATGTTAATAATAACAATCGTCAGTAAATTTCTACAAGCTGAACCAGATCACCATTAAAACTGATATTCACTATTTATTATAATGCTCCCTTGGCCAAGACCAGCGAGCATTATAAAAATCCGGCTTATAAACTGAGAGTTAGAAACGTAAACTAATAATAATAATAAATCTCTACTGCACAAAATTAAATTACTTAAAACTAAGCGCACAGGCCAGCTTTATGCCTCAAGGTAGAAGTGAAATAAGCTTTGGAAGCTGACATATCTACCAAGCTACAGTGACTCAAGGGATTTCTAGACAAAATAATCGTCTACAATCCGAAAACCCGCCTGTGCACGACATTCAGATCACCTGAATAATAATACTATCTCAAAGTTGCATTCAAACATCTCACCGGGAAAAAAAAATCATTCAACGCTGCCTATTTTATTTCATTTTTTATTGTCTTTAAAGGACATTCTTTGTAATTTGCACGCCCTCTTCATTCTTCTCATAACAACCAACTCAAAATCTCACCTCACACTTCCAGCAGATATTCAGATCCATTTACCGTATCGTCTGCACGCCAGTGGAACAAACTTCCACTGGCCATCAGACAAGCTCCTTCCATTCCATTCCATTCCATTATTTAAAAAACTACTTAATACTTTATTTTCAAACAAGCAGAACAATATATTTTAACTCCACAAATTTCTACTTCCTAATAATATATATATATATATATATATATATATATATATATATATATATATATAATACATTATTATATTATATATATTATTTATAATTATATAGTATTAGTATTAGATTTAGTAGAATTTTAATTACCTATTTTCCTGTTTAAATATTTGCACCTACCTCCCACATACCATGTTCGTAATGTCCCTAAGGTTGACCGAGTAAGAATGTCTAGCGGCATTAGGTCCGCCTTTGTACATAGTGCAAAAAGTTTTAAATAATAATAATAAATATATATCTACTATAATAAGTATATATTGATGAGTATTTATGTAGTTTATTGGTTAGAATTGCACCCCACAGATTTATACTGTCTCACTCTCCCAAAGGTTAGCTGGTAGAAAAAGCCGAAATGGCTTTAAGTTCGACTCCGTACATACTTTTAAGTAAAGTGCAATAAAGTATTTAATAAATAAATAAATAAATTCTATAAAGCTCATGGTTGTTGATCGTACCATGTAAGTTCAGCCAATCAAGCGTTTAACCATTTTCCGAATGCTTCGTGAAGTCGGTCAACCGTTATCCAAGAAATAATAATCAAACAATATTAGTTAAACTTTTTAATATATAAATAGCTTTTATAATTTAATAAAAGAGTCGACCCGTGAACACGACCAAGCAACTTGGCTGAAACGTCGGGAGAATAATCGCCCGAACCCGTTAAAATTATAAAAACAATAATATTAGTGTTTAATTCTACGAGTAAGCTAATGTTTAAGCGAGTCGCGTCGTTGATGCACAGAGTACGAGGTAGCGGCAACATCATCTTAAGGGCAGTTAGTGAGAAGCCAGATTGCCCTATCACGGGGAACTGGGTACATAGTCACCAGTGCCTCAAGAGGGCAAGGTAAATATAAAAAGTAAATGTCCTCTTTTTACTAATATAGAATAAGCAAACACTATGTTACTAACCCCTATGGATACTATTCCGAAATAACCCTTTCAGCACGGACTATGCCAAGCGTTTATTACAAAATAAATCTAGCCGTGTCGCCAAATTCTGTTTGGCCGCTCCGAAACGTCTTCGATACGAGGAGTTCGTGCACCCATCTAACTACTTAGTAATTATCTCTATTAAATTGTTAGGAATAGTAAAGAAATAAACAAACAAAAGTGGTTTTTATTTCCACTATTACCCAACGCACAATAATGCGCTAGCACATTAAAAAACGACAACGCACGAATATGCGGAGGGGGTTTTGTAGAATTCCTTACGGGAGGATTTTTCTTACTATTTATATGATATATTTTAGACCTTAACGTTATCAATAAACCCTTCAATATCCAAAATATTTTTTGCCGTGCTGAAAGGGATAAACATATTTTATTATGTGACAAATGCAAATACATATCATCTGCTACCATGTTTGCGCAGGAGTGGTCTGGCTCTGGGGTGTATTCATGCTTTGTGTTTGACTTGGCGCTGTAATTGCTTTTTTTTACTGAACTTCGCTTTGACATGCGATCGGGTAGCTTTTCCAAGCGCTATGAGTTTTTTCTGACGTCGAATAACCAAAGACAAGGACGAGGTTTTCACAGCGTATGACGTTACCAATTTTACTGCGAATGGTTTTTCTTTTCGAGTATTAATACAATCTAAGCAGATTGGTCGTGGTCGAAAATGTCATGAAAATTTGTAGCCTTCCTTTCATTGCTATTTTATATTACCATAGTCGTGCTTTGTAAAATTTTTGTATTGTAAATATTACATATAAAAAAGTATCATCACAACCGTTTCCCTTTCGGGGTGGTCAGAAACTACGCTTATAAATAAGCGGATTCACATTTAGCCAACTTTACTATAGGCCAATCATGACAAGTGGCGAGCTCGTCGATGTCTCCAGCCAGCGTACCAAACTCGAGAAATATCACAAATATATTCAATATTAATTAAATGTATTTATTAACATTTAATTTACTAAAACAAAATAAAAACCTACTTACATATAGAACCTAATTTAAATAAAAAAAGTATCCGCAGGTCATGGTGGCAAGAACGCTGGCCGCATTTCCTCGCTGAATCACTATGCTAATTCTCTGGCGAGGAAAGAACCAGCCCTCTTGCCCCCAGAGCAGACAATTTTTTTAAAAATGATTAAAATATAATAATTATTATACGAGTATTTTAATTTTTTCAGGGTTTTTGTTAATGATAATTACAGATAATTACTTAACAAAGAGAAGAAATACGAAATACCGTTTGAGTAGCGTTGAATCGCTGTAAAAGCTTTGTTTTGCTTTTTGAAGTCAAACGACTGTTCAGATTGGCTTAAAGCGTCATCGCTTTGAAGTATTTTTTTCCAAGTCAAACCCGGCCATGGCACCCTGATCGGTTGTAACCGGACGCGATCGTCGGTATCCACGTTCCCAACATATACAGTGCATGGCGATAGGTATATAGGTTGTTTGTGTCCCAACGCCGCCGGAGCAACGCGCGGCCCTGACGCCGGCGACCGACGTGTCCATGTAAACAGCAACAAGGTCAACCGCCTCTCCTCGCCTGTATCCCAAGTGCATTATGTCTTGTCTGTATTTTTTGTGTTCGTAGTTGTAAGATATACCAGTAGGTAAAACCTACTGATAAAAATATTTTTACTCAAGTGGTACGAGAAGTACCTACTACTTTGTTTAAGCCGACTCTAGTGGATGGGAACCGTTATAATACCTATAATTTTGTTTCATCATTCATTAGGTACATTAGTGTTTACATTATCTTATGTTAAATTTATTTATTTATTTAGTATGTCTAAAATCGATTACGTCTGTCAGAAATGTCAAAAACTAGGCGTATAAGTTTTCAGACGATTGTGCACTTCGCCTCACCCCGAAGCTATTTTACACTTGTAAACTTAAGATTAGATACAATAAAGCTAATTAACAGTTTCCACTTTAGTGGCACCGTGAAAAAAAAATGAAAATTTAAATACAAAAACTAAGTAAAAAAGTCTGGCAATTATTTCTGCCAACGTATTAGACGGGAAATGTTGCCAGTCTTCTTGGGACTATCTCGGATGGGACGTCTCTAGAGGACATTTTTTATTTATAGTTTAGTACATTTTTATTTAGGTAGGTAGCTTTTAATTTATATTTCATGTATATTAATGTACTTAGTATATACTGAGATATAAGAGGGCTGGCTCTTTCTTCGCCCAGAGAATCAGTATTGCAAGCAAGAGATACAGAACTCTGCTCCCCAAACCATTATGTTGTATCTTGGGGAACAGTCTCCATTACATTTTAGTTGATACTCGCACTAAAACATTTAGTGCGTTTAGTAGTATATAATATATTCTACATGACACTCGGTGTAGTAAAGAGCCATGCAGGTTGAACGTAGTCGGATGTATTCGCTTGTTGTTTTTAAAATGGGCTTAAATCTTCATTTTAGTTTGCCTTTTAATAGTACTAGTCCACGGGCCATATGTATAAGGAATTTCAGTGATTAAGTTTATTAAGTTTATACACAGCTTCACTTTCGCTTTACAGCGAGGACAGCAAGGGCTGCAATGATGGCCTAGGTGGAAGGCCTAGAGCGTAGTTAGGCTAGCTCGAGGCAATCATAGCGTGATAGTGGGCCAAGGCTTGTATAGTGCTTTACTCAAAAATGCATGTAATGTGGTCATTATTTTATTATTATTTGGTTTTTTGTTTGGCTATACAGCCAAATATGGAATAAAATATTTTTGTACCTATCTCTATAAATACAAACAGCTGTGTTTTAAATAAAATATACTTATTTGCATTTGATTTTTTAAACCAGCAAAACTTTGCCGGCCGCTTCTTGAAACAGAACGGCGAGGGCGACTTTGCTCAAACAAGGTTGTCAAAATAATGACCACATTACATGCATTTTTGAGTAAAGTGTTACATCCATTTATTTGAGCAATATTATTTTATAATATACAAGACATATATACAACTTCATATTTTTAAACGTGAAAGGGCCCATTTGCGAACATCACAAACAATATAAAAAAACATGCTACATCACATTTTATTCAGCCGCTCACGACGAGGCTCAATCGACTGATTGAGGCCTCCGTCAAGTCCTCTGGCCGCCAACCTAAGGACCCCCCGACCCTACCATTACCACCTCCTCCGTTCCAGTTGCCGCCGATCCAGCCGCCGCTGTCTTCGTCCTCCTCCATTACCCCCTCGATGGCTTCCCCGCAGACCCCTACCCCTCAGGTTGGGTCTGCTGCCGTCGAGTAGACTTTTTGCTTCGCTGACTCAGACTTAGCTGTAAAGGCACACAGGGCCAACAGTGAGATAGAGACGGTTTATAGGGTTTTAGTCCGTAGGCGCCCTGGGGCTTCACTAGGAAGCTTCACGGATGAGTCGGGCATGCGACTTCCACCCGCGTTGGCCCTTCAGGCAGGGGGCGTATCATTGATGTCTATAAAAAAAAAAACATTTTATTCATCTATTCGGCTGAAGTAGTCAAAAGGCCTAATCCAGTGCTCTTCAGTTTCTCAATCGTTCATCCACAATTAATTTATCTCTCATTACTTAACTACGAATTCACACCTTACTTTTAATCATCATTTAGACTGAGTTGCAACAACATTTTACGATTAAAGGTAATAATGGCGTCGAATGTAATAGTTTTATTTTGAAAGGTCAGCCGTCAGTTGGTAAATTCGACGCCATTTTTTACTTTAATCGTTAAAATTAATATTTTACTTTTTATGATATTATATTATTTATTTATTTCTTAGATTTTAGTATTAAATTAATTTGATTATTATTATTATTATTTATTTAAATGATTTTTATAGAATATTTTAATACATTTTTTGCATGTTTTTCTCTTATTTTGCGTGTAGCTTGCTCGCATACTCGTATATATTTTTCAATGTTGTGTGCACTGCAATTACAGCCTTATCCTTTATTGTATTTAAACAATTGTAAATTAATAAAAAAAAAAATTAAATAAATTAAGTACAAAAACTAAATTAATTCTTTTTTTTTAATTGTAAATGAAATTTGAATGTTGCATTATAAACTAACACTAGGTAGTCTTTCCATATGTAAATTAATTAGGTTTAGTTTTTTACTTATTTTTTTCTTTTTTATATTTTATTATGTTTAAGTTGCACCTTTTGTTTTTGTTTTAAACTTGATTATTTATAGTTTCTGCGGTGCGTAGGAGTTTTTATCCCAAATGTTAAAACTGTTAATTGTCTTTATTGTAATTTAAACATTAACACACAAATGTATTAATAAATATATTAAATAAAATACAGTGACTTCATTTTACATTGAAAAACGTTTTCTGAACTTAAAAACTAAAAAACTTTGACTGCAGCAAAATAATCAAATTTAATGTAGAAATTGCTTTTTCATTCTTTTTTACGCCATTTTGTTCTTTTTCTCTTGTTGAAGAAGAACGTGTTTTGCACTTCCATAGAATGAATATTGCCAGTGAAATAACAAAATAGATTCGTAAGTGTACGTCGAACACGGTCATAACTGGCGATGCACTGTCATATACACTCGTTTACATTCATCCTAGGTTTAATTCTCATTACCTTTGGCTCTTTCGCTTCATCGACATTCATCAACCTCTTCATACATGCCCTTTTGTTACGAAGGCTTTTTAATTCTCCTTCAGCTAGTGTTTTATTTATTTGATCGTGATACGTGTTTCTTGGTCTGCCAGGGCCCTTTTACTCACAACTTTCGCATTATATTCCATTCTCCCTCCACTTTTTTTAAATGTAATATGTTGCGTCTTAACTGCTGTCCTGTTTCGTCGTTCTGTACTTCCACATCTCCCCCGTTTTTAGACTTAACCGTATGCGTGGCTGTATCAAAATTAAGACTAAAGTTTATTTGTTTTTGGTTCGTCAATCTTTCTTCGGCTCCTTACCCGGTCTTTTTACATATTTAATGTCTTTGGACTGCAGTATTTATATCTTTTGTTACGGCCTAGGTTTAAATTTTAAACTAGTTTTGACTATTATCGTTTTTGTCGTGAAGTTTAGTGTTACATTTTTTAGACCAATGACATCGCATAGTTACAGTAATGTGTCTCGGTATATGCGTGTCATTCATAGACGAGTACCGTATTGTACTATAGCGGCCCGTTAGTTTTGTGTGCGAAGCATTAAATACGCTTGACCGCGCCAATTTCAATGTCATTGACAATACTGCGCCTTGTTTTATTTAATTTAATTTTGTACGCATTAAATTTAAACGTTCCGGTTCAACAGGTCTGATAGTCTGCCACAGATGTATATAGTTTATTTTAACGTAGACAAGTTTCTCATCCAGATTAAACCTAGTCCAGTTTAATGCCAGTAAGACCCAGACATGCGCGCTGTCGGCCAAGAGGTCTCACTACTCTCTTCAGGGTACCGTACTGGAA
Source organism: Tinea semifulvella (assembly GCA_910589645.1). Lineage (NCBI taxonomy): Eukaryota > Metazoa > Arthropoda > Insecta > Lepidoptera > Tineidae > Tinea > Tinea semifulvella. Next base: position 24,274,732 of record OU342584.1, read on the forward strand.
TTTCAACCCAGGTTCCACATACTTGGGGCTAAATACGCTCAGACCTAAACCACCGAAACTACATTGAGGGCTTCATCAAAACAGCGTCCAAAAACGAAGAATAGCTAACAAGTTGAAGCTATTTTTGTCGCCTGCACTACGACTGATGCTGTATAAGGCACAGATAAGGTCATGCGTAGTATACTGTTCTCAGCTCTGAGATAGTTTCGTTAAGTACCTTTGCTCTCAATGTCCTGCTGAGGCAAAGGATTCGGATAGTGATAACACCACAGTGTCTAAAACCTTCGAATCACTGCAGCTCTGCCGTGACTGCTTTGAGCGTATTCTACAAGCTTTACTTCGGTGAGTGTTCTGAGGAGCTCCATAACTACCTCGCAAATCTCACCACAACTACTCGACAAAAGGTGGTATGTGTAAATACTGTCATTCCAGCTTGCAGCTATTACCCTTTAAAATCCTTTAAAATACATCTTGTTGGGCCGACATCGTGGTAGAGACTGATGTCGGTCGTTAGTGGCTGGCGCAGTTGCTCCCATCTTTGGACCTCGCGTACCGCTTACCATCCTGTGACCACGATGTCATATGTTCTTTTCAGTATAAATTGCTGTATATAGGCCTTCTCTAAGTGATCTTTCGCAACATGATGCAAACCGTATAGTGACTTTATTACGGCTCTCCGTCTGTTTGGCAGGGGTACTCCCACTCTGCATCGTCCCGTCTGGTAGTAGGTTTTATAATATATTTGTCTGGTCCTTATAATTATATATTTCTATGTCGTCGGGTTCTTCGGAGCCAGAAGGCACCTTCGATCTAATTTCTTAGTATCCTACCTATATATAACCATAAACGTAGATATGGACCGCTTAACCTTGGTCAAAGACGTTCCAAATAACCCAAGAGGAATTAGTGTGAGCCCTCTGCTGAAGTATCTATTCACCCAGGATACCTGAAGTTGTTAAGTACTAAAGGCTGTAGTATGAATAATTTTCATTGATCCTTTTTAATCGCGTAAATGTTACATAATAACTGTCACTGTCAATTTTTTTTTCATATTTCGAGTGGTGATGTCTATTAAAAACGATTAAATAAGTTTTTTCGCTTGAAATCCACAGGCCTAGAATCTCTACAGCATACGGCACAAACACGTAGTCTTAGGCTGAGTTGTGCCAAAACGAAGTCTAAGTAACTGTAACGATTAAAGTTATAAGTATCGTGATTTTACCTGGTGACCTACAAAATAAAATTGGTACATTCGACGCTATTTTTAACATTAATCGTTGCAATTACATCATCATCACGACATACGTTCGATTTCCCCTATTATCGATGCTGATAAAATACCTATTTAATTGCCCGTTTTCCTCCTTGCAACGTATTTCCTCAATTTTGTTTTTTTTTTTTTTTTAATACAGCATTACATGTTACCTTGCGTCCACCTGATGGTAAGTGACGCGCATAGTCCATGAATGTTAGCAACTGGAATCAGACACTTATGTCCGACATCAGTGCCTAACACTATGTCGGCTTGACTAGATGCCTTTTCACACTTCGCTTGAAGGACTCGAGGTTATAGAAAAGTGGAAATACAGAGGCTGGAATTTATAGGTGACTACTGTATGTGGGTGCATATTCTGACCTGTGCGTGTGGTTCGGTTGCAAAATTTAGAGGAAGGAATTAGGTTATAGAGCTCTTCAGACCACTCACCATAATATAACCGGTAGAACACGCTCAGAGAAGTTACATCTCGGCGAAGCTGCAGGGATTCGAGAGTTCCACATATAGAGTGGCATCGTCCACAATTCGAACAGCTCGCCTCTGTAGGACATCTGTGAGGTACTTGGCTGAACAATCCCAAAGGTGTGAACAGTATTACTGAGGGTCGTGACCTCCCGATGAATTGGTGTACGCCACCCGTTCCTATCTTCAACAACATGCACAGCATCATGGACGCTATTGTTGGTGGTGGAGCGGATTTGGTCGGCCCACCATACCGGGCTTCGGCCTCTCGGTCTCTTTTCTTCCACCTTGCCAGTAACAAGAAGTTTTTCTAAATTGTCTTTCCCTTTTTTAATGTCCCTTTCTGGTAATGCGTCCGAAGTATTTGAGTATCGTACAAAGATATATGGCCGATAGCCTAGTCGATATTTGGAGTTGTTTTAGAATCGACACGTTCGCGTTGGTTCGATGCTCCGTCCATGAGAGCCCCAGCATTTTCCGCCAACATCACATCTCGAAGGCGTCGATGCGGTTTCGGTCAGCGCTTTTTATGGTCCATATCTCTCTCAGCACCATACATGAATATAGAGAAAACCAGACATCGAACGAATCTGGATTTTATAACTGTAAAATGGGATCATCACTATACCTATAATTTAACCGCTTTAAATTAACATGACCAATGTTGATAATAATTACTTTGTTTACAGTTTTACACACAAAAATATGCACTCGTTAGCACGGGTCTTCCAACTTTCAGCTTGTTTATTAACAGAGCGCCGATTGCTTTGGTTTTTAAAAAGACTAACTAGGATATAAAAGTAGTATTATTAGTCACCCGATATCATTGTTTACGAGTGTATTTTTTACAATGTCAATGTGAACTTGTTGAATAGGCAAAAATGCATATAAATCTTTGTTATTAAATTATGTTTACGTCGACGACGGCGATGTTATTTACGCAAGTTCGCTTACTTGATTGTAACAATTAAATTACGAACTATACTAAAAAACAACTACCTACTTATAAAATATAATAATTTAACACCTACTTAGTAATTAACCACGCTCTGCTGCCAGACTGCCTCCGTGGCGTAGAGATTAAAATACTGTAGATTTTACGCGGACATACCGGGTACGATTCCTGGTCATTATTCATCATTACAGCCCCTATAGAACATATATCTGGAGAATTTGGCCTACACTCGCCACACTGGCTAGACGGGTTGGCGAGGATCTGATATAATTTCTTTAATTACAATTTATAAACAATTTCATAAGTTGGTATTAGTGGTACTGTGACTGACGTCTTAACGTGCTTTTCAAGGCACAGGAACTTTGGTGTTGTAAATTTATGACAAATGTATGTAAGAAAAGTGTATTTCTTATTGGTACATGCCGGGGAGGTTTGAACCGACCTTGTAGGATTTAAGGTAAGCGTTCTTACAACCGAGTCACCACCGCGCCATCGATTCCTGGTCAGAGCACTTTAATTAATTTATTATATTTTCTCACTCATATTTTTTACTTACCTACATTAATAAATATAATATGTATGTTGAACAAGTCAACAGATAATAAGCCGCCTTTTTGTAACCGGTTTCTGTGTTTTTGCAGCACATTTACACCGCACCCTCCTAATGGAAGTGAAACGTATTGTCCAAGAATTACCGCAACTGGCATCAGTCCCTACTCCAAGTTTCACACGATTTGGGATCTCAGAAATATCAATGTTTGTAAAAAAAAATTTGGTCCATTACTTTTGAGTCCTTGATCTCTACTATTGGAAATGGGCCTTTCAGATATTTTGTTAAATATAAGCAAAAATAAGAGTACCTACCACCCTATAACTTTGGCGAAGCATTTTCCAAGAATCTCAATCTGTTTATTGTTTATATCTATAAAATCGATTCGGTTGTTTGGTATCTATGTTCAACAAGGACCTTTGCAGGTTATATTTTATCTCATAATATAAGATTTCACGAAGAAATACAATATGAGTGGGGGGGGGGGGTTGCTTGGTTCGATTTCTCTGTTACCAAATATTCATTGGAAAATTTCCGGCGCGAGCTCGTTAGTACTATAGAAAATATCTGATATTGTATAAGCTCCAATATTAAAATCAGATTGTACTAAACACAAAAGAATACTTATGGACCGGCCAAAAATACGATATCATATTTTAAAGATTCGATTATGTATTTTGGAACAAATGTCAAATGATAACCGCTATTACCATAGTTTTAGTGTAATGCAATATTTAAAATCTTCTTCGCAACCCAATTTTCTTCGTAATGTTTACTATTTAAAAACGTTATTAAATAAAATAATAGTATTCACAGTTTATTTTAGTGTATAAGATTAATTTAAAATTGATTACCATAAAATATAAAAAAATGAGTCCTTCGCACCATTTTGCGCGGATTTGTCAAGTGAAAGTTTTTGTTTTGTAAATTAATTTACTGTGGATATTGTTGGTCAAAAGTGGTGATGTTTTGTTTAATAATGTGCTGCAATGTGAATAATTATGGAAAATTATAAATTGGACTTTAAATATGGGGCACAAGTTGCAGTTTACTTTTTGCTATACGCGCCCGCCTATCCGCCCCTCTTCCCCTTCCCCGCCGTGCTGTTTTCCCTTGAGCGCTGTTCTGGCGTACAGACGTACACTCAGTTTAAAAAACAGAATAAATGTTCAAATTATTTAATATCATTATATCGCTTGTAAATGTTAAAAGAACAAATATTTTTTAGGCTTTAGGTGTCAGTGGAAGGGTTTTTAAAATATCAAAGGTATCTTTTTAAAGATAATTATATTTTTTTAAAGATAAACTGATTTTTCAAAAAAAAAAAACACTACTGTATGGTGAATAAGGCTTAGTATGAAAATCACGATATCTACATATATTTGTATATTATCATTTTATTTTTTGGGAAAGGCGAAATCAGGATACAAGGTCCTGACGTCCACTATAGGAGATGGGCCTTCCGCATGTTTCTGGAGAATTCGGCCTACACTTTTGGATTCAAGGAAAGCTTAACAACAGGACCACCACCCACCTTACGGTCAATACTACTTTTCATTAACGAAATTTCACTTTATATCATATATTTATATTATCACACCATAGTCATCAATTCGTACTAACTAACCCAGTGGTAGGTTATGATTTCTCCTGACATTCAGCTGAGAGTCATGATCATCAAACCAGAGTACTAAATAAGTACTTACTGTGTTTCGAATAGACATTAAGTACAAGTATTTTTTTAACTACTAACATTTTTTGATTCGATTTGTCAGGAAATATTCCTGACGTAAAGCTGATGTAACTTTCCGTTAAGTCCATCATTCCAGAGGTCACTAGCATTCTTAAGTTCTTTGATATGTTCCGCGTATTTCGCGAATTAACTTTGTAGTATTATTAACTAAAAGTAAAGTATCATCACGACTGTATCCCATCCGGGGTAGTCAAAAAACCACGCTTTTTTTTAATGAAGCGGATTCATATTTAGCCAACTATGCTATATGCCCATCATGACAAGTAGCGAGCTCGTTGATGTCTCTAGCGTACCAAACTCATCAGGAATCAAACCTGTTGTAAATCCACGGACTTAACCCCTAGACCACGGAGGCAGTTTATTTACTACCCAGATATAGCTCAAGGTTGTCCTGTGTCTCTTCACGGCTGTATATAGGCCTTTATATAACTTGAGAACAGCAGAAGATTTGGCATAACTTTCGCGGTATACAGCCGATCCTAGTTGAATGCGCCTGTCAGCTTTATGGACATAGCCTCAAGTATGTATAGAGAACAGAGAGAACATTAATGATTTAGGTATTTAATATAATACTTATTATTTAGCATCCTTAACGAATCGAACGATATCTGAATACCTATGTTTACGGCTCAAGACATGATCGAACTCTCTCACTTCTTCTAACTTAACCCTATACATCCCATGGTACTATTATGTTTGCTGTTGTTGCTGCAAACCTTTGGATCAAGATTAAGATTAAGATCAAGATTAAGATCAAGATTAATATCAAGATTAAGATCAAGATCAAGTTAAAGATCATGATTAACTAAGAATAAGAAAAAGGTCAAGGACAAGAATAAGGTAAGGTACCGCCAAAGGTGGTCACGTGCTCACCAAGGCACGGAAACAATATTGTTGAAAATCTATGTACATAACATAAGTTTATTTCTTGGTTATTGTAATGCGGACGTTTATCAGTATTCGTAAATTTATTTTATTTAAAATTTGGTATATTTTTTTATATATTAATTTTCTTTGTTATACTAGGATCCGATTATTTTTCGAATTGGTATTGAAAGGTAAATTATGCTAACAACTTCATTCTTACCTGACTAATTCTATGAAAATTTACTTAACAATATACAGGTTGCATTAATCAAGAGGTCGTCAATTTACTGCCACATTATAAAGTAAAAATGACTACAAATTTTCGTTAACGTTCTGCTCAGTTATTAATTCTTAAAACTATATTACATAGTGCTATAATTCAGAGTAAGTTATTTTTTTTAAATTATGTCTTAAAATATCGCGGTTACGTTAAGTTTGATGTTTAACATTAGCTATAAGCGATAGCGTCTTTTGCTTCTTAAGAATTTTCCGATCGGGATTCAGGGGGATTATGGCGATTTCAATTTTGTTGGCCGATGTCGGGAACAAGGATTGGGTGCTTGATTATCCCTGTGGTACTTGAGCCACGAAGTGCGTCTTCTACCCAGTCTTCCAAAGCCTTATATCTTTCCTTGAATGACGACCTGCATCAAGCTCTACTTTTTATTGTGCATGATCATGATCGGATTATGTAATAATACAGCTTGTGTTGTTTTCAGGTTGGATGTTAAACTAATAAACTTTTCAAATATTAATGATACCTATTTATTTAGTAAAGTAAAAGAATCATCACGACCGTATTCTTTTTGGCGTGGTAAGAACCCACGCTTTTTAAAGACGCAGATTTACATCAAGCCAACTTTACTATAATAATAATAATAATCATCATTTATTTCTTCACAAAAAATTGCCTTAAAACTAGTTACATCAATGTTTAAGTGTTAACAGGATATACAATTTATTACAGGCAATTTCCAGATTATTGGAACCCTAACCTCTGTATAGAAAGTATAATATACTTCTGAACCACAGAGGTTAGTTACACTATATAATACTACTATAGGCCCAATATGGACAAGGATGTCTCTAGCGTACTAAACTTGAGAAATATCACAATGTGTCCCGGCCCCGAGTCTATTTTTTTTACTTTTTCTAAAAAGAAAACAAGATATTCACCTCCATGTCTACTTGAAATATATATATATATATGCTGCATATATTCGAGTAGGTCTATAATATACTCATATATAGTTTAATTTGCAAGATTTTTCTCTTACAAGTTGCAAAGTTGCCCGGGGCTCGATGCGCATACCTGTCGATTGTTGTTGCGTTCGTTCCCACGCTCGACCACGTATCCTTTCCACCCTATACCTCTCTCTTTCGAACCTATACAGTATACACTACACTATATCTCTGACGTCATTACTTTAATTCATTGGAAAAGCATATTAAACTTTGCTATTAGTAAAATCTCTCTCGTAATTGGCTCGACTACCAACGTAAAAATCCAACCACAAACCACCTAAAGTATAACAAAAAAGATGAAAGTTCGATATCGTACAGACAAATCAGCTTGAAGACGTTTCTGTGTTTGTAGTAGTGTAGACAGGAAGTCACTAAAACACAAGAGCCTCGTACACGCACGCGTCCCGCATCGGTCGTTAATACGAGTACGTAGCGTTAGAAGTGTCAAACTATTTTGTTTGATATTGTTTTCTTTAAAATCTTTTCAGAACTGCATATTACCAAATAGTAAAATACATATGTATATCATTCTATGTCCACCAAATTATTTTGTATAGTAGACTAATTACTAATATAGTATTTAAGATTCCATTGTAACTAACACTTTATGGCTATGTCCCAAATAAAGATTATTATTATTAAACCAGGAGTTCTCAAACTTTATTGGTTTGCGGCGCACTTATACTTTTAATATTTTATCTCGTCACCCCGTAGTCGTAAGTATTCGAAAAAAGGTACAAGGATACTAGGCGCGAGATTTGAATAGTTTTTTTATCGTCGGCGCACACTTTGGGAACCCCTGAATTAATCAATTGATTTTATTAATTATCATATTATTATATGCTATTATATGCGATGCTCCCATGTCTTTAACCCGTCCAAATAGTACATTATTCTCTGGAAAATAATTGTTCACGAAGGTGATAGCCTCCTCGTTTGACGAAAATCTCTGTCCTCCGATAGCAATTTTTAGCTGAGGGAACAGAAAGAAGTCGTTTGGGGCTAGATCAGGTGAGTAATGTGGATGGTCAAGCAGTTCAAACCGTAATTCGTGGATTTTCGCCATGGCAACCGCTAATGTGTGACACGGCGCGTTGTCTTGGTGAAACAGGATTTTCTTTTTCTGTGACCGTTTTTCCGCAATTTCTACCTTCAGTTTGTCGAGTAATGATACGTAGTATGCCCCTGTAATGGCAAAATTACCTTTTTGAAGATAATCGTACTACAGATGCAAACAAGTCATTATGCTTTTTTTATTGTGCATTGACTTTGATAGTGACAAGATAAATGTAAGTAAAGAAAAGTATCATCACGACCGTTTTCCTTTCGGGGTAGTCACAAACCACGCTTAATAAGCGGATTCACATTTAGCCAACTTTACTATATGCCAATGATGACAAGTGGCAAGCTCGTCGATGTCTCCAGCATACCAAACTCGAGAAATGTCACAAATATTTTATTTACATATTTTATTGTGTCCCGATAAATAAAGTGTTACAAGATAAATGTGTTATTCCTTAATCAAGAAAAACCCTAGTTATCAAAACTCGTGCCAGTAATGTATAAAGAGACGATGATGACGAAAACACATAAACCATAAAACAAATCGAAACAAACCTTAGCATTCGATCGTAAAATTCTAAATAAACCCGCACAAGAATTTCGGCGTATATAATAATGTTTTTGTTGTTGTTGTTGAATAAAATGCGGGATACCTCTGTAGGTACGTACAGATGTTAGCGGTCGAGAATGCAACCCAACCAGTCGTCTGCAACTATTAGCCAGCTCGCACCGAGACGTACGTTCTTGATATCAGTTTGTCCCTTTTGTAGTTTTGCCGTCGTTTTACACTAACCTCTAATCCGAATTTAACTCACGTTTAATAAAATTAAATAATTTAAAATACATTATTCACTAAAATATGATTTATACTGTTTATTTAAAAAAAACAATGCAGGATAAAAATAAATGTTTAATGTTTAAATTGACATTTGTTTTAATCCTTATTTATTTATTTACAAACACGTAAACCTAACATAACAGCTTAAGCCAATTCGTTAGTAAGTGTTCTTCAAATATAGTTAATAGAAATAAACATACCTATAAACATACAAAAATACCTAAATAATTCGCAGTAACAATAATAATTAAGAGAGATATCAATCCTCACTAAATCCTAAAAAGTTTTTGCCACCTTTTTAAACTCAGTTTAATTATTATAATAATAATAAAAAAAAAGAGTCTCGCAAGACTCTTGCTCTGATTCAAAATATATATTTGTTTCTAATTGTACCTTGAGACTCTATGAATAGTGTAAGTCCGAAACTATCTACTCGTCTGATTTACTTGAAATTTGAAATAGTTATATATTAGTTACTCCACTCCTGAAGCGGTGCAGACTAATGTAAGATTGGTTTTCGGCGTTGATGACATTCTACCTAAACGCTTTTTAAATTTCCCTCTCGAACCAGAATAATCTGGTAAGGTGGGGAAAAGCTACGGAAAAGAATTGTACATTGTGTGGTGTTGCCATAGGAACTGCCAGACACACACTTGTAGGTTGCGTTACTCTTCTAGAAAACTGATAGGAACAAGTTCAAGACTCAGCTTTAAGTTGGTGCGAGAGGAGTTTCAGCAAAATCTATGCACCATTTATTATAAGAATTGGGCCTAAGCAGGACTACCGTCAATACATTTATGGAAAGACCTTCCAAAATGGAATTAACGGAATCACACAGTATTTGGTTGGGTATAGGGAGAGGCGTAGAATGGCGGATAGTAAGCATATTGTCGCACAATAAAATAAAAAGGGGCCTCTTTTTCAAACCAGCCTATTGTCGGCCGCAAGCCCGAGACACAATTCCTCTCATCTCTTACCCACACACACCCACACCCGTATCCAAAAATGTGCTCACATTTCAGTGGTCTTGTTGACCAAGATCAATATTTAGCAACACTAACGGTAGCTCGGTTGTAAGAACAAACGTTTGCGATTCAAATCCTGGCATTTACCAATAAAACCTACACTTACTCGTACGTACATTTTTGTCATAGATTTACAACACAACTGTTCTGTGCCTTGGAGTAACACCAATTTATGGAACAGTTAATAAATTGTCATCAGATCCTCGCCAATCCATCGTGCCAGCGTGACGCGTGTAGGCCAAATAAGATGATAATGATACACATGAAGGAAGGCAAGTAAGTACATACACAAGGTCTGTGAACGAATTTTAATAACATAAAATATAAAAATATCTACAATAATTGTAACAACTTACTTTAATAATAGCGTCTGAGGAACGTCGCTCTCGCCAAGCTAAAAGTAAAGTAAGGTATCGTCACGACTCCAATCCCTTGGGGGAGAAACAACGTATTTGTACTGAGCGAGTTCACATTTAGATAACCTTACTATAGGCACATCATGACAAGTGTAAGATCGTCGATGTCGCTAGCCTACTAGACCCGAGAATTAATGTCACATTTTTTTTATCATATTAACATATATATAGTTAACATAGCGGATTTTGTTATTTACTGTCACTTTTTACCCGAGTTTTGCTGATCATCGCCGAGCCGAAATCACGTCAAATTAACGTTTTCCACAAATTTAATGGAAATGGGGTTGCATCTTCATATTTATTGGAAAAACGTAAAGTAAATACTGTCCGCAGTGCATTTAAAATCATTTTATTGATATTCGTACTTGCGTCGTGTTTCCTCATTATTTATTTATTTTCTTTATTTAAACTTTATTGCACAATATATACAAAGCAGACTTACTTTCGCTAGACATTCTCTGACAGCCAACCTTAGGGACACTGTAGAACATTGAAGACGTAAGGATAATTACTGAGGGTCGTGACCTAACGAAGAATTGGTGTGTATCTGGATAATAGCACGCCACCCGTTCCTGTCTTCAGCGGCATGCTTATATCTATCTATAATCTATCCGTCTTCATGGACGCTAGTGTTGGTGGTGGAGCGAATTTGATCACCATGTGGCAATGTGTCCGAAGTACTGGAGTATTCGACAAAGACATATGGTGGATAGCTACATGTTTTTAAATCGACAAGTTAGTCCGATGCTCGATCATAAAACTAAGTATATATACATTTTACATAGTTTTATCATCATCAGCCTATGTGTCTTCACCGCTGGATATAGGCCTCCCCCAAGGCTCGCCCTTTCACACGATCTTTTGCCACCCTTATCCAGCCCCCACCAGCGATCTTTCTCAGGTCTCCCGTTCAGTTGGCGGGTTCAACTTACTAATTTTGAAGACTATGTCGCAGAACCGACGACCGGTGGACTTGACGAGTTCTGGAGTGGAGACTACGATAGTTTTATAACATACATTAATTATTATAGCAAAATTATTGTAATAAAATAATATATTATTATTAAACGTTTGCGCTTAAGTAACAGAATAGGGTTGCTGGAAAGGAACCCGGCACCCCCGCGTCCCTAACCGCTAGACTTCGGAGGCAGTCAACAAAATTGTAATAAAGTGCTCCGAGAAAATTAAATATGATGTAAGTAACCGCATATAAAATTGCGAACATTTTTATGTGACGAACGAAGTTATATTTTTATTTCTCTGCCCGGGACCGAGACGATGATATTTACAAATAGAAAATATCAAAAATTCCAATTGCATTTCAGCTTTCTGAACTCATTTATATTTTTTATGAAGAGTGAGGTAAATTAAATTCTTTGCTAGAAATGGAAGCACAGCGATGTGAAAACTTATTTAAAAGCTCCTGTACCGTAGACATATATTTATAGACTAAACAACACCGTAGTTAGGTATTTGACGCGATTGTTTATGACCAATATAGATTAAAGTCACATTTACGTGAAGTCAGTCACTAAGCAGCTTAGGTTGTAATGTTAAAATTATTCTTCTTCTTCTTCTTAAGGTGCCATCTCCTATCGGAGGTCGGCTGTCATTAAGGCGATTTTGGTTTTGTTGGCCGCTGTCCGGAACAAGGATCTGGTGCACATCCCGAACCATTCCCTGAGTTTCTTGAGCCAGGAAGTGCGTCTTCTCCCCGGTTAAAATTATTATGACTTTGTTAATAAATAAGTTATGCAGTAACTTAGTGTTGCCAAAGCAAGACCAACACCAAGATTAGCCAAGTCTCAGTCTTGGTTTTGCAAGAGAACAGCTGATCTTGATCTTGTCCTTGCACACTTAATCTTGTTCTTGCTCTGACTAAAAATATATTTAGTTTCTAATTAAGTAAGGAAACCTTGGGAGACTTCAGTGTTTGTCCGCAAACTAGTATCTCCAGTAATACTGGTCTGATTTACTGAAATTGGAAATAGTTATAGATCTTGTTGACGAATATACATCCGAAAATGTATACAGAGGTTGTAATCAAAACTCTTTAGGTAGCAAAAAAATATTGTCAGTGCCACATCGTGCCACACTAGGTAGTTTTGGAAATATTTCAAGTCGTCTACTGTAAGGGTTCGATTTTTACCTTTTAACCCTAGAAAAAATAATACAAAACAGTTACCAATTAAATATATAAAATAAGTAAAAAAATATGACCATTTTAAGCAAAATTAGGGAAAAAATAACCAATCGGTGGTCTTCTTCTTTGTCTTTCAAAAAAGCAAGAACAAGTCCAAGACCAAGAATGGGAACACTACAGTAACTGGATTTTTCTAATACCGAAGAAGAAGAACACAAATCTCTGAGTATTCCTTGGATTCGGGTAATGAGCCTATCATGTCAGAGGAGAGAATAATTGTATCTCAGGCTTTCGACCGCAAAATATATAAATTGCGCAACAAGCACCTGCTCCACTCCCTACGTAACCAAATACTGTATGATTCCGGTAGTTCCGTATTGGGAGCTAGTGCCTTAATGCAAATTATAAAATATCTGGATTTATCTCAACTCAACGTAGCAAACTACCAGTGTTGTCAAATTAAAATTATCATTGATATTCACTGTAAATTGATTACTTTGCCGATATATGTACGAATACAATAATAATAATATAATTATTTATTGCACACAAAATATAAAATAATGTTCATAGGTTAGTTGGTAGAAAATGCATTTACGGCATTAAGCTCGCCTATGTACCTGCACTTGTTTTGGTTTTGTACAATAAAGAATTTATTATTATTATTACATAGGCGACAATAATTCTCTACCCGCTGACCTTTGGGAGAGTGAGAAATTATTATAATGGGTTCAAATAAATACTAATATTAATAAGTTTAAATCAATCATAAATAAACCATAATAAGTATAAATAACATACCAATATATAAATATATAAACTCTTATATCGTTTAACAATTGAAATATCACTTTATGAATAACAGAGTTGTAAATATGTGGAACAAAATACCAGAAGACATATTGAAGTCGCCAATTGTAAACACTTTTAAAAACAAACTGGACAAGTGGCTAGTGACAATTCACATAGACTATGGTGATAACTGACTATTTTATGAACTTTACACCAGTGCTTGATATAGGCATATCAGCAATGCGCTGCTCGCCTATTAATCAATAATAATAATAATAACATTGACTTGATTACTTTGATTGATTGATTAGTCATTTATACTGCGTGGAATTTATTAATAGGCAAATATTTTTATATTATAATCCAGAATAAAAATAAAGAAATACGTATTGATTTTTAGTAATAAAATCTTTATTTAAAGGTGCAGAGAAGTTTTCCTAAAAATATCGCCACTCATATAGACCCTAATCAAGTAGGTAGCAAGAGAACGACGATCGCGCGAACCTTAACTTACGTAATTATTTATCTTTTTATTTCGTCTCTCGGCTGTGGAAGAGATCAATTAATAAATTTATCACGATGGATATAGCGATTTCCAGACGTAACATTATTCACCATGCAGTAGTGTTTTGTTTTTCGGATAATGATTTAAACTTTTAAAGAAATGGGAACTTTTTAAACTCAAATATAGGTTCTACTAATGACACCTGAAGCCTAAAAAAAATATTTATCATTTCACAATTACACGCAGAATAACGTTTGCTGCTTAAGACTAACATCTAGCCTCAAATTTACATACAAAACGCGATAACATTCTCGTCTCTTAGTTACCTTTGTGGATTATTTATGATATTTTGTGTGTTTTGAAATATCAACGTAATATAGGTTTGTAATTAAAATGAAATGAAAGTAATATTGTGCTCAACGTTTTTCAATCACTTAAGGAGCGAGGTACGCTTGGCATCTTAGTCAAGTATTTTCTCAAATACCTTACTCTCAATCACAATATTGCTAGACTTTCCTCTTAAGAACTAGAATTCGGTTGCTGGACTCCGCTTGCGTGTCTGTCGTAGACGTCTGGTGTAGCGTCTGCCATAGACATATATGCATCCTGTGTTGCCAGGCCTTAAAACGTACGTATTTTTTTAGTAAAGAAGTACAACACAATAATTTGTACTTATATACGTCTCCGTTCCAAGTTAACCCCGTCGACATCTCGGTAAATACGATTTGGTACTCGTTAGTACCTGCTAAGTTAGAGACATGTCGCTCCGTGTTGTTTGCAGACAAATTAACAATGTTTACCTCTTTTCGATTTGAAATTTACACTTTCTAGCAATAATAATAGATCTCGAAAATATTATTTTTGCTGAGGTAACTGTGAGATAGGAGACTCGTCATCACACAAAAAGTATGACTCCTCCCCTTGGCTGAAACATAATCTTTGGACTTAATTTAGCTTAAACAATAGTGACCAAATGTGTTTTTGGTATGACTGAATAGCTTTGTAATTACTAAACAACGTACAGGGGCAGCAGTCTCGACATTTCATAACTTATTATTTTTTTAAGGTGGCCATTGACGTGCCTTCCAACATACGAAATCGCGTGGTCACTTTCCATAATTTGTAGAAAACGTATATTGTTTTTAAACGACGTCACAGCCTTGGATTACGTCTACGTCCATTCGATTTATTTTGCGCTGCGCGCCGCCAGTGTCGACGTCAGCTTCATAATCGTGTTGAAAATGCCATAAAGTATTACCAGTCCTTTGGAGCTAATGATATTGACCAAATTAGCTGTTTAATTTTGTAAGTGGCAACATTTTTTTATGACTTGCCGACCGAAATCAAAATAATATTTCTCGCCATGGCAAGACACAAGAAAGCTCATGGTAGCCGGGCTGCTGGATATATGAAGGTTTTTATTCGTGATCCGTTTTTATTGCTTTTAAGTGTAAAGAAGTAATTCACTTGACTCATTACTTCTAGTCTGCTGCATTAACGTCAACAGGAGCAGTCGTTTCGAATAGATCGCATTATGTACAGACCAATTCTCTTAAACAATTTACCTGACAAACGACTATTTGCATTTCTATTTGCTTCTAAATAATTCGCTTTTGAGTCTCAAAAGTTTGATAAAGTGCTTTGAGTTCTAGGCACTGCTCTCATGTCGTAATGAGGAACAAGTCTGTTTTTCATCAGAAACAAATGCAATAAAGACTCGCACGAAAGCGTATTATGTAGGGAGCGATTCTCCTGAACAACTTCTCTCAGCTACAGTATTTGCATGTAAATTTGTTTGAAAATAATGCGCTTTTCAGTATCTAAAGTTTGTACTTTATCACGCTTTGAGTTCGTGGCACTGCACTGATGTCATATGAGAAAGTCTGTTTTGCATCATAGACAAATACAAACTCTCTTCATGAAAGCAATTTCATCTCATATTAAAATGTTTTCAGAAAATATAGGGAGGAGGTACTCATTATTTTTCCAGCCAAAGGCATACGAGGACGATGTAATTTTCAGTAGGTCGAGGTATACCTAAAGAAAGTAAAAAAAAGGAAATCTTCTTTCTTTTATTATTATTAAATTGTTTAGTGCACGAAAAAAAAATTACATAGGCGAAGATTTATGTCTACAAGGGATTTCCTAACATCTAACCTTTGGAAGAGTATGAGATGAATGGTAGTGCTGATATAAAATAATAAAATAAATAACAATATACTACATGGGCCGGACACATCTGCTGCAGAGCCGACGAGCGATGGGGCAAACGGGATCTAGAGTGGAAACCAAGTACGGGAAGAGTGGGACGACCCCCCGCCAGATGGACAGATGACCTAAAGAAGGTCGCTGGGTGGGGTTGGATGAGGGTAGCGAAAGATCGCGTTAAGTGGTGAGCCTTTGGGGAGGCCTATATCGAGCAGTGGAGAGATACAGGCTAATGATGATGATGATGATGACTACATACTACGAAATACATACACTAAATAATAAGAAATACATACATATTTTTCTAAGGATCTTTATCACATACAAACTGTAGGTTATAAAACCCTGTTCTTAGTAGACTCTGAAGAAACTTCTTATATTATATTTGATATCAAATTCAAATTAATTTATTCATCAAAAGGGTTAGTAAGTACAAAGTAAAAAAAAATAACTTAATTAAGGTAAGTAAAAGGTGTTAGTAACAACAATAAATCTCTGGTCTGCAGACTAGGACATCCTGTCATGTGAGGACTAGCTTTAGTAGGGGTGATTTTTAGTATTAATTATTAAACAACAAAAACATGTTGGAAGTAAGAATATAAACCGGTTATTCAATAAATAATAATAATAATAATAAAAAATATAGGGTTGATTTGCTTGTGTTTTTATGCGTATGGGTGTGTGATGTAAGTATGTCTATATATAGTATATATATATATATATATAGTATTTAAATATATTCAAATATCGAAGTCCAAATGTTGTCGCTTGGTATCATCCTCTCCTCTTGATTCTTTCCACATGCATTATCATCATCAAACTCACCATGTAACTAAACGCGGATCGTACGCTGCAACGGTAAAATCTCGTGGTGCAAGCCTACGCGCTCCGGTGTGAACTGGAGGAGTCGAGTTACGTTTTCGTCGCCCTTGCAAGTGACACCGTTACCATTAAATATTACCAAAATTTTGTTAAATACTTCTAATAAGCAATTTAAACGATATTACGAACATTGAGCTGTGGTTTGGTGTAAAATATATGGTGTAGTACTGAGTTTTTGTGCCATGAAATCGTGACCTGGGCCCCCGTCACGCAATGTGAGTATCCTGTATTTCCTATATACTTAGTCCTGGTGTTTTCTTTCAGCTAAGTTTATTTATTTATGTTAGGAAAACTTACAGCTACTATACATATATGAAATTAAAGATTAAACACAATGGGGTGTATCACTAACTTTTTATCACGATAGATGGCGCATGATAGATGGTACCTAATAGAACTGTCAGTTGCATAGAAAACTTGTATTTTTATTACGAAATTTATTATTTTCTGGATATATTACCGAAGTCAGCAGCATTTAAGTGTATAAATATAGATTTCCAATCGAAATCAAAGATATGGTGATATCAAAATTGCCGTTCTAATAATTAAACCTTTCTTTCTTTTTAAAGACGATGTTCGCTTTTCTAATTCGTCTTTTAAGGTAGGTAACGTTAAGTTAAATTTGTATTTCAGTTATAAAAATAGAAAACTACAAAAATATTTAAAAAATGATCCGACATAAGTGTAAACAAGGTACCAGTGCTGCTAGCGACATCTATAAAAAAGCTTTGCCTGATACACCCCATTGATGATGTATTCTGCATCGCTGAAATGAAATGAAACGAAACGAAACGAAATGAAATGACATACATCACACACAATATCGACGATATCTAAAACTATTAACTGCCCCGGTGGTATTTAATTTATTTGTGATATTTCTCGAGTTTGGTACGCTGGAGACAGTGTCAAATAGGGCTTCGTAATTTGAATAAAGATTTTTTATAAATATAAAAATGGATGACTTGCAGTAACTATAACTTGAATGTTGTATCCGTGGTTTCAATTCATTTCAATACATTTTTAATACTGAACTCGTGGTTATCAGTTAATTCCATTAATTTAGACGAGTTCTATTCGTGGTCGGGGCACATTAACTTATTACAATAAATAATTAGTTTGTGGTATTACTCGAGTTTGGTACGCTAGAGACATCAACGAGCTTGCAAACTTGTCATGAAATAGTAATGTTGACTATTTTTGAATGCCTGTAAGGGATACGGTCGTGCTGATACATTTAAAAAAAATAAGCTATTTATTTATATTTAATTATTTAAAAAACTTTATTGCACAAAGTACAAAGGCGGACTTAATGCCAAGCCAACCAAATACAGCCAAGCCTTAGGGACAAATTTAAACAATAGTTGCAATCATAGAATTAATAATAATACTATAATTATAAAAGTTAATTTAATAGGATTAATATATACTTACCTCATATATCTTCATATATATTATAATATCAATATACTAAATACTAATAATACACATAAACATACATATATATACCACTTACTAACGCTGTTAAGCTAATAAAGCCTATGTATTAAAATTAAATCTCGTACAGACCCGTTAAATTATAAAAACTAAATGATTGCGCTTTTTTTAAAAAGTTTAATAAGCTTATGCCTCCCTAAGCTCGCCTACTTACGCAATTAGGTGCCTACCTTACCATACCTCCCCTAGCTATCCGTCAATCAGGCCCCCGCTCAACCCATCTACATTAGCAGTCGACGGTACTTCACTAAGACTTATCCGGCCCAATGCCACTTCAGCTAATTTTGGAAGCTATTAATAGCAAATCAATAACTTCTTAATTTAAAGAAGGTTATAACCTTAAACAAATATGACTAAATTAAAACGAAAATTGACTTGATGATGATGTGGCAGAGCGATAAGAACACTCGCAGCATTCTGCCGCTAAACAGTGATCCTGATTTACAGCCTGGACATGAGACCGAGCAATGATGTCGACACAAGTAACGTCCCACACCAATGCTCAACCCAAGAACCACGGCACTAAACTTAATCAATCGGGTATTTTACCATCACTGTGAGAGATCCCGGACGGCTCAAGAATCGATGAAATCCCGGCAATTAATAATTCAGAAAGCTATTAATAGCAAATCAATAACTTTCTAATTATTCTTACGTCCGGTTGCGGAACGGCTGATTAACTTATGACATGTTTAATGTTAAGTCATTGAACAAATAACCAAAGTGACAAGCTAACTACCAATCACGTGGCGTATAACAAAATTGTTGATCCTGGTTTGTTTTAATCATCCGTAAGAATAATTGAGAAGTTATTGATTAGCTATTAATAGCTTTTAAAATTAATAGCTTTATAATTAGCTGAAGTGGCAGTGGGCATATCTGACTAAAGTATTTGTATATCTTCATTAGAGCCTCTACTGCCGAAGATGGCTCCTTCAGATTATTTTCTTAAGAATTTGGCCTACACAAGTCACGCTGGCCAGACGGATCGCGGAAAGCGAATATATATCGACGCTTAATACGCAACTATCATGCGACATTTTTACGATATTGAGTTAGTGTAAAACACAGTGTCCTATAAACGTTTGCGGTTGTGGCTGGACAATACTGTACATCTTTGGAAGCAGTTACCGGTGGATAATAGAACACTATTTAAGAAACTGGTCTATGCGCACTATTTAAATTCACCATAAGCTTAATAAACTATCTGTTGAATTTATTTCTCTCATTATAGTCATCATATAGTGGGTATTTTATATTTATATTAATAGAACGTATGTATGTAGTTTGATTTGTATGTATTAGTATGTAAATAAGTAATTATTTATAAGTATATGTATATTGAGGTCTAATATTCTCAATTAGTTTTTATAGCACCTTACCAACTGGCTACGTGGTCTAGCGGTTAAGCCCGTGGATTTAGACTTGGAGGTACCGCGTTCGATTCCTGGTCGGGACACAAAAATATTTATTAATGTAAATAAATATATTTAATTAATATTTAATTTATTTGTGATTTTTCTCGAGTTTGGTACGCTGGAGACATCGACAGGCTTGCTACTTGTCATGATTATGAATCCGCTTATTTATAAGCGTGGTTTCTGACCCGAAAGGGAAACGGTCGTGATGATACTTTACTTTTTTTTCTTTATTAAATTATTCAGTGATTTGTTTTTGTATTATATAATTGTAACATACTTGACCCCAACTTGTATACGAGATAATAATATATGAAGGTCAGACAACATTCGCCACATTATTATAAAAAACTTGTCATGCATATGGTTTGTAAGTCGGCCACACATGGCGGTATTACCATAGAAGACCAAAAGCTCGTCTTGACTAACAAATAAAAATTAAAATACCAAACATCAATCATTTATTAACTTTCCAATACATAAGTAAGTATAACTTATTAAATAGCCCGCCAAACTGTAACCACAGTTTGTTGCCGGAGACAATTACTCTCGAAGCTTAATAATAAATATTTGTAGTAGGTACATAAGAAAGATGCGCGGGCGCGAACCACTCTCCCCCCGCGCGACCGCCCCGTGTCCGCCTACAGGTACCATTAATTTAAGTCTATCTCTTTCTTAGGATTAACACTCATTTCTTCCGAAGATTATTTTAAATTTTGAAACTAAAACTCAATACGCAATAAGCGAACAACTGCAGGCAGGAGGCGAGGTGAGGGCGCGCGGGGACGCGGAGCGCATACATGGCTTACAGTCAGCCAAAAATCACACCTATAAACTTATAAATACTTATATAATAATAATAATAAAAAAAAACCTATAAAGGTTTTCATTATTATTTTATTATTTCTATGTAGTGTTGCCCAATCTTGGTCATGGTCTTGCTTTTTTGCAAAAACAAGACCAAGAGCAAGACCACCGATATGTTAGTCTAGTCTTGTTATTGGTCCTGCGCAAGACTTTTTAATCATTTAATATCGTAATTTTTGTATTTTTTATTTTAATTATTCAGTAATAATTAATATCTTAAGAAGTTTTCCTAAAAATATCGCTACTCATACAGAACTTAACCAAGTAGGTAGCGAGAGGTCGACGATCGCGCAAACGTCGACATACGTTATTCTTTCTCTCAATTTCGTCTCTCGGCTGTGGGCGAGTTCAATTAATAATAACACTCCTTAGCCTTTAGGTATTTATCACGATGGATATCGCGATTTTCAGACGCGGCCTTATTCACCATGCGGTAGTATTCGTATATTAGCCAGCGAAGTGGATTTGCACGTCGGTTTGGTCGCCCGGACCACGGACCCATCGTTTCGACTGCAAATACGTAGTTCTTTATGTTTATTCTACATTATAATATAAAAATATTTGCTCTTTAATAAATTTCACGCAGTATAATGCAGTCGCAATACTACAGTTTCCTTTTTGAACGTATGCGTACGTAGCGGTGAATATTCGGAATTTTCCATTGAACTAATGATAAAATAATATATATATTTTGAGAACTTTTGAGATAATATTTTTTTTTTTATATTTATTTTATTTAAACTTTTTTGCACTATGTACAAAGGCGGACCTAATGCCGCTAGACATTCTTACTCGGTCAACCTTAGGGACATTACGAACATGGTAGGTGCAAATATTTAAACAGGAAAATAGGTAATTAAAATTCTACTAAATCTAATACTAATACTATATAATATATATAATATAAATAATATATATAATATAATAATAATAATAATAAATAAATACAAATAAATAATAATACATACATACATACATACAATATTACTTACAGTTGTTAGGAACTATTCAGGAAGTGTGTGAAGACCATTCTTTTAAACAGCATTCTTGTCGGATATTTAAGGGCAGGTTGTTCCACAGATTTGCGGCAACAACTGCAAATGAGTCGGACATAAAACTAGAGTGGTAAGATGGTATAGCAAGTACGCTTAATATTTTTAACAGGTTATTACACGTTATTGTTATTTTTGGAGTTTTATGCCGATATAATCATTCTTTACGAATTTAGTTTAACTTTTCGGACAACTCAGCTTACTAAGAATTGAATACGGATGAGTTATTGGTTTAGACGTCTAGTCGTATTTTAAAAGTTATACGGCGCTGAATAAAATTGACGAAGTGCACGATAAGTTTGACGAACGGAACCAGTAAAATATATATGTATATATATATAATCGTTGCTCAGGTGTAAGTCTGTCCATAATGAAATGTCAATCCAAACTAAACAAAAAACAACTATCAGCTGTTAAATGTGTTGTCAAATAAAGCAGGTTTAAGTTGACCAAACTTAAAGTTGTATACCTCTATAAAAATCACTTTTTATTATAAACCTGCGTATAATTTTCTCAGTGTAAAACCACCTAAATCAATAATTTTCTAAGATGCCGACGAAAGCTGTCATATTCAGTTAATGAGATTGGACGTCGCTGTTCGCAGCTCACAGGGACGAAATTACGTTCTATGTTATCCTATCAAGAAGCATTTTCCAATTTATATAAATTGGAAAACGTGTAATCTACGAGTAATTTATCTTTGCGTACTGTCTAATAAAAATACTATGTAAGCGAATGTAATTCAATAGCCAAATTATGTTTTGTTAACCGAAAATGTTTTAAAGGTATCTTGAACTAACGAACGGTCAAGTTTTTTTTGTGAAACCCTAGTAATAAGTATTTTTGATTAATAAACTATTTGAATTTCTTATTCGGGAAACAAACAGTTATTCTTAAACCTAGTAGGAACAAAATTGTTTATCTCATCAACCAACAAAAAACACTAAAACTAACAAACCATAGGCCTTACTAACTAACATATTAGGGTTCACCTCATCCATTGGTTCATCTTTGATTTAGCAACACTGCTTTATTTGAAAACCCATTTACCAGCTGATAGTTGTTTTTTGTTTAGTTTGGATTGACATTTCATTATGGACAGACTTACACCTGAGTAACGCTTACAATTTTTTTTTTGACCTTATTAATGGTTCTGTTCGTCAAACTTATCGTGCACTTCGTCCATTTTATATAGCGCCCGCTAGGCGTATAACTTACGACTAGACGTCTAAACCAATAACTCATCCGTATTCAATTCTTAGTAAGCTGAGTTGTCCGAAAAGTTTACAAATTGCACGCTTGTAAATTGTTCAATTTTTTTATTAAAATAATGGTTCTGTTCGTCAATCTTATCGTGCACTTTATCCATTTTATGACAAACATAATCGTCCTTCAGAGCGGTTAATTCGATTAATAATGGATCGTATTCGGACCACACCATTACATCCACAGAAAATTACCGTTTGGTGCGCTTTATGGGCTGGCGGAGTCATTGGTCTATGAAACTGAAAATATAATAATAATAATAATTAAATAGTGAAGCAAAAGGATTTCTTCGCCAAAAAGGAACAAACTTACTTACATAGGCTAATTATTCTTTCTTTCTTATTTAGTTTGAATGACGATGCCGTTGTGGCAGATTTCTATGTTTAATAATATTAGTTATTTGACATATTTTAGTGTTGTATACAATATATATATATATATATTTATATTAGATTATAGTAGTACCTTGTAGTACTTGACATTTTTATTTTAACATAGTTTGACATTATTAGTATTTAAATTTTATTTTCTGTAATTGATTATTTAGCATTCAATATAGCTCTTCCATAATTGTATTTGATAGTTTGGACTGTTTCTGGTCTTCGTCGTGTTGTTTCGTATTAAGCTGTCTGACCATGATTGTGTTATCTCGTATATTAGTTACAGAGTATTATAAATTGACTTAACCAAGTGTTCCAGACGGTCCCTACGGTGATAAATAAATGAAATGAAAAAAAATAAAATAAAAAAAAGTGTACTATTCGCAAAAAAACGCTATGCAGATTTATTAATAAAAAAATATATAATATATAATGCGTATAATAAAAAAAATAGTTTATAGTTTGTAATTTTTATGTAAACTCAGTTATGCTCGGGCAAGATCGTATAAAACTGTGGGGAATAAGGAATGGACTATTTTTTAAATTTAACGTTTTCGGTTTTAAAATCAGAGTTGGGTCCTCAGGGGCCTCTCTACGAGTATACGAGCTTCATTTTAAGGTCTGAAGCCGTTTCATATTAGTTTTAGAATGCTATAAAACTACGAGCTTCCTACAATTTAGTCAGTAAGTAGTTATATACTTTTTAGCTTGACTTGTAACTTTGTAAAAGCTTTTAGGGCACTACTTAACCGTTTTTATAATTAAACAAAGTTATTTACCTTAGATATATATTTTCCCGGACTCTTACGTCAATTTGCAATATAATTCCATATATAATAATTGACAATATATTTTGTATAGATTGATTATAACTTTGTAAAAACTTAGGGCTCTAATACCTAAAAGTAAAGTATCATCAGTAAAGTATCATTACGACCGTTTCCATTTCGGGCTGGTCAGAAACCACACTTATAAATAAGCGGATTTACATTTAGATAACTTTACTATAGGCCAATCATGACAAGTGGCAAGCTCGTCGATGTCTCCAGCGTACCAAACTCGAGAAATGTCACAAATAAAATAAATATAAATTAAATGTATTTATCTACATTAATAAATATTATTGTGTCCCGACCAGGAATCGAACCCGGTACGGATTTACATTTAGATAACTTTACTATAAGCCAATCATGACAAGTGGCAAGCTCGTCGATGTCTCCAGCGTACCAAACTCGAGAAATGTCACAAATAAATTAAATATAAATTAAATGTATTTATCTACATTAATAAATATTATTGTGTCCCGACCAGGAATCGAACCCGGTACCTCCGAGTCTAAATCCACGGACTTAACCGCTAGACCACGAAGGCAGTTAACTAAAAGTATTTTTAATTAAATAAGTATTCACCTTAGATATATATTTTCCCGGGCGTTCGGTCAATTCATAATACACATATTTTGTATAGACTGATTATCAGTATCAGTACAGCCCCTAGAACACAGTGTCCTAGACCTCCACTGCTGGAGATGGGCCTTCCAGAACATAATTATATCTGGAGAATTTGGCCTACACTCGCCACGTGGCCAGACGGCTTGATTTAACTTTGTAAAAACTTAGGGCTCTAATAACTAAAAGTTTTTTTAATTAAACGAGTATTTACCTTAAATATTTATTTTCCCGGACGATTCGGTCAATTTGCAATAATTTTTATATAGCTCGATTGTAACTATGTAAAAACTTAGTGCACCAATAACTAACAGTCTATATATTAATAAATAATAAATAAATATTTCCGGACAGGTCACACAGCGCCATCTAGTTTCCGTGGTAAGCTACGAGGCTTGTGTAACGGAAACTAGATGGTTGATAAACTACATATAATACTTTTTTTTTTTGTTAATATATACATATTATACATATAAACACCCAGACCGAGACAAATTATACAATGTACAACTTGCCCCCGGTGGGAATCGAACCTCCCGAGTTCACGGCAACGTTTGTTACCACTAGACCACGGAGGCGGTCGAATATAATTTAACCTTTAGATATATAGGTATATTCCCGGAAGTTTTAGTCAAATTTGCGATTTATCTTATATTAGTTAAAGTTGGCTAAATGTGAATCCGCTTCTTTAACATCGTGGTTTCTGAACCGTAAGGGATACAGTCGTGATGA
This sequence comes from Tinea semifulvella, assembly GCA_910589645.1. NCBI lineage: Eukaryota > Metazoa > Arthropoda > Insecta > Lepidoptera > Tineidae > Tinea > Tinea semifulvella. The sequence goes on from OU342584.1 coordinate 24,300,371, forward strand.
TACTTTTCTTTTTACTTTTAATATGTTCCTCATGCACCGCTCATTTACATTCCGCAGGCCCATAACCGCGGCAGGCGCGAGTGAAATCCACTCTGTAAGTTCTTATTATAATAGTACCCCTTTAGTATTTTTTACCATGTTTTTATTATCTCGCTTTCATGTATCTGTCCGTCTGGAATTTTGTAATTGATCTTAAATAACTTCCCCATGAGCTTGGGGTTTTAAATCTGGATACCCCATGCTTTATATATTTACATCAAACGGTAACTTTTTACTTTATAGGTATATTTTTTACGTCAATAATATTAATAAATTCTTTCAAAATAAATAAATCTCCTTTATTTTAATAGTTGGGATAAACACTCCTAATAGGACAATTTAAAACACCAACTGCTGGAGAAAGAATTATTCAAAGTTGAAGTTAATCAATATTTTGATATACGCCACGTGGTTGGTAGTTAGCTAGTCACTTTGGTTATTGCAGCCAATGACTTGCTTAATTAAAACTGCCTCCGTGGTCTAGCGGTTAAGTCCACGGATTTAAACTCGGAGGTACCGGGTTCAATTCCTGGTCGAGACACAAAAATATTTATTAATGTAAATAAATACATTTAATTTATTTGTGATATTTATCGAGTTTGGTACGCTGGAGACATCGACGAGCTTGCCACTTGTCATGATTGGCCTATAGCAAAGTTGGCTAAATGTGAATCCGCTTATTTATAAGCGTGGTTTCTGACCACCCCGAAAGAGAAAACGGTCGTGATGATACCTACTTTACCATAGCTTAGAAGTATAAAATGTTTATAACGGACTATGTAAATTTGAAGCAGAACGTAGCTGTTGTAAATAAAAAGAAAAAAACTATAAAAACCAAGCTCTTTTTGATCGAGTGGAGCAGTCAAATATAACGAGTGTACACCATAGAATAATGACAATAGTAAGTATAGAGTTATTTTGACTGCTAGAGACAGTAATGTTTTTAATAGACTTACGGCCAGTTGAAAAAAGGCTGATTATCTTTTGACATGTTTAACGTATGATTATATTATTAGCCGAAAAAACCAAAGTGACAAGCTAACTTCCAATCAAGAGGCGTATATCAAAATATTGATCAGAGATTTAATTTTAATTATCCTTTCTGCAACGTAATACTCTACTTCTTGATCTTTGACCGCCTCCGTGGTCTAGTGGTAACAAACGTTGCTGTGAACTCGGGAGGTCGTGGGTTCGATTCCCACCGGGGGCAAGTTGTACATTGTATAATTTGTCTCGGTCTGGGTGTTTATATGTATAATATGTATATATTTCTAAAAAAAAGTATAATATGTAGTTTATCAAACATCTAGTTTCCGTAACACAAGCCTCGTAGCTTACCACGTAAACTAGATGGCGCTGTGTGACCTGTCTGGAAATATTTACTTATTATTTATTTACTTCTTGATCAGTTACATTCACATAACCCTAAAAAGCATTAAAAAAAATATATAAAAAAATTGAATGTTTTTATAACGGACTAAAATAAATAGAATAATTTCTCTTGTGAAGGATAAAATCACATTTAGATTTATAACTTTTTCATAATTATCTTGAAAATTCAAACTGGGTAACTTTTGATTGCTATTAAAATAATTGTAAGATTGGAAATAAAAAACGTGGGGCGCGCATCAATATATAACTATAAAGAGTATAGTAGAGAGTCGCTATCAATAAAAGAACTTAATTATTGGTGCACATTGTTTGCGGCACAATAAAATTGATAGTAGTGCCTCAATTATCTGCTGCATGCGATCCATGTTTTTCGTTTCCAATCATACAAGTATTTTAATAGCTATCAAAAGTTACCAAATTGAATTTAAAGAAAAAGCTATAAATCTGTATGTAGTTTTATTCTTCATAAGGATTAGATAATTTATTTAATAGTAGTTATTAGTCCGTTATAACAACATTGTACATTATTTTTCTTATTTGTTTTTTTTTGCTTCGCGGAGCACACGTTGAGTATTACTGTCCCAGCATATGTCATCATCATTAACCATCAACTTGACAACTTTTATTTTAAAATACCATTGGATAAAACTTCTCATGACGCGTCAAATTACGCTATAAATTCATTATTATTGTAGATACACCAATTCACCAATAGCAGTTTTACACTCCCTTGTAAAATAAGTCAAATGGGCTTGGGCGATGTTGACGTGACGTTATGCTAGTCTTGTAAACATTAGAGGTTGGTGATGAAATATATTATTTGATTGCTTCTACCAGGAATCTAAAATACGTCCGAAACTGCGAGGTCACAAAGGCAGTTTACATATCTAGGTACAAATAACAGTTAATTGGATATAACGGACAGAACCCCTAAAAAGAAGTAACTTTGTCAATGAATAATCGTTTTTAGTGTAATGTGTAAATTATACAAAATTATAATATGCAAAACATTGACTAATATATATTTATTTTCGCCAAACAATTTGGGAAGCCAATGTTTTATTTTTGTTCATAGACGTTCGCCGAAATCAGTCACACAATAACTATATAATTTTCTGTGGATTTAGAATAAATGGTTAAAACAATAGAATGTTACTGTCAAATATTATCAGAGTAATATTCGTATAAGATTTTGTAACTTTAACCCAAATTCGGCCAAATTAAAACTATTCGGCTTATCGCCTATTTTGTCAATCTAACGATTGAGCTTAAAATATTTTTTACCTGATAGAACATAGTCCTAGACCTTCACTGCTGCCATAATTTCCTCAAAAGCACATGAGATCTGCACTGATCCTCGACTGCCACCTAGCTCTGGAAGCAGTGTGCAGAGACAATAGAGTCACGCTACACTGGATAAAGGGTCATAGCAGTTCACTGTGTAATGATGCGACTGATAAACTGGCCAGAAGGACACCAACGAAACAGTAGTAATAACCATTCCAATTTTAGCGAGGCTGGCTTCACCAACGAACTAACAGATTGCACGAACAGAACACAGACTGCTAACAACCCTTCTCAACCCTGACAGGCGCCTCACGCGACACCTCTTGAGCATTAACAGAGCTAAGCTTCGCACAATGGTAGGGACACTTTGCCTTTACAAACATATATCTATACACTCTGAACATTACAGATAGCCCACTGTGTAGAAGGGTATGTATATCAGAGGAGGAGACGGCTGCGCATTTCTTCATGGAGTGTTGCAGTGTAGGTGTGCTTAGACTGAGGTTCCTCCAGACTGCGGAGAGTTCGGAACGTAACGGGTTTCCTGGATTACCTGAAGGAGATAGGATGACTCCGCTGACGAGTAAAGGTCAGGTATAATGGTCTCTTCAAGACTAAGTGCGAAGCAGCTACGGTTCACAACCATCTCCACTGCTCGAGATGGCCCATTCAAATCATATTTCTGAAGAATTTGTCCCACATTTATTACGCTCTGGGTCTGATGTTAATTTTAATGACTTATTAACGATTTATTTTATTTATAACATGTGAAGTTGGTTTTAGTGGAACCGGGACTGACGGCTTAACGTACTTCTAGTAAGTATAGTATTCTGTAAGTATTTCTCATTGGTAAATGCTAATTCTTAGAATTCATTTAATTGCATTGCAAATGTTGCCGAAGTTAAGAGGTTTGATGAAATATTTGATGGGCGATTGCTGATATCACTGGCTTTTCTAGTGCCACGGATATTTAAGTACGAAAAAGTGGATTCTGTTAATTACCGTCACATTTAGCCCGAGTATTGACGATCATAGCTCGATTCAAAATAACCTTTTTCACTATTTCAAAAATCATCCATGGGGTTTCAACTTCAAAATCATTAGGAAAACTTAAAGTAAATATTGTCTAAATCGCTTTGTAATAAAATTTTACAAAATATCTAAACAATGAAATAAAATTAACACAAATTAGTCAAAAAAATAATAGAGCATTTTTAAAGTGAACGCATGTGAAACGTAATTTGCTGGAACGTCGAAACCTTGATACTAAAAGTATAGTAAGTAATTGGGAAAAGACTGGCTACTCACGTAAAAAAATCTCGTTCACCCGAACACAAAATCAAAAAAAAATGATTTATGAGACCGCAACCAACTAACTGCTCGCGAAAATTGATAAATATTGTGTATTTTGTTATTAGTTTACCATACGATACATAGGCACACAATACATTTAAATTACATTTTTTTACTAAGTTGTGTAATTCCTTGTTGACAACAGTGGCCGACATGTTGAATGAATTGATTGAATTAATGAATAAACATTCACCTACCGTCTACTAGGTGGCGCCACTTTCTATATGAACCGAAATTTGTCAATTGCTTGTTCTTAGTTTCCACCCACTGCCTTTATAAGAGAATCAATATTCTAAGGAGGATACCAATTTAAATAGACTGACAGTTTCCATTGTTTAATGGATTCCATCATATTTTGCGTTTGTGCTTAAGTAAAAGAAATAACTAGTAAATTTGTTGTACCTTGTAATGAATGCTTGTCTTCAGATGAAAGTCAATGTTATGAGGCGAAATAATTATCATCGCATTAGTATGTTCGACGGACTTGTTTGCTGGGCACTTTGCATTAGAGTTATTTGCGTAGCGGTACTACACCTCGTCACACATTGTACTATCCACTTCAGTACTAAATTAAGCCTTATTTTAAAGCAAACCGCACACCTATTTGACCCACGTTCTAAATCAACCCTGTATCCGAAGTATGTTTCATTAAATTGTAATTTATATTAACCCATAGTTGACAATATTATATAGTAAATTCATGAATAACTATTATAGGTTTTCACATATAAGTAATGGATTCAGATATTTACTTACTATCAGTTTCATCGTTAGACATATAGGAATGCGCTCTCTTAGCCGAGAATATCCGAGCAATAATATATTTTGTATTTTTCATGAACATATAAACTTTAATAGTGGTGGACATTACCTACCACTGCAATGACCTTCTATGAAAGGGACGGCCACCGGACATGCCATACCATGAGAAGACAACTGAGGCATACACAAGCATCAATATAATAATTACTTTCTAGGTAACCACTTTTTCTAGGCATGTTGCCGTGCAATTCTGTTGACAATCTAATACATGAAAAAAAAGTAATGTTACATAATAATATATATATATAAGTTATCATAATAATAATATTGATAGTAATAAACAGTATTACTATATCCATAGCTGGGCATTAACTCGTTAATCGTTAATTAACGAAGTTAACATTTTGATTAACGGGTTAACTTTTAAAAATGTTAACGGACACGTTAACTTCCGTTAATATGCAGAAGTCCGTTAATCGTTAATCCAATGCCACTATTTACCGCACGGCACCGCGGTGTGGCGCGAAAAACAGGTTCAGACAAGTATGAAACGACAAGTGCCGGGCGCGGCGGCGCGTGAGACAAAAACTTTAGATATATTTTGCCGGCGCGTGCGAGTAAGAAAACTGCGAAGTACTAGCGCCAGTGCTTAGAGTGACGAGTGTTGTGTTTGTTGTTATTATAAATTACTGTCAGTGATAATTTGCGTGTTAATAAAGAAGAGTGCAGTGTAATTAGTTAGATAGAAAAGTGTACTGTGCAGTGTGGTAATTAAAACTATATCCACATTTGACTGAGTATGTGGAATTTGTATCCAGATCGGGCCAGCAAATACTTTTTGCTTGTAAGCGTTGCTTGAGCCTGAATAATTTGAAACAACATGTAAGAATGGTACATGAGTCACAATACGTACAGTTTGAAGAGATTGTTAAGGCGGGCTCTAACCGAGGCAAGACAAAAAAGAGAACTCATTCTGACAATATTATATAAAATAACCTGTTAACTTCCAGAACCTAAACCAACAGGTTTTATAAGTTCACTAACGCAACGATATAAAAATGCAATTTTACACAAATTAACGGATTAACGATTAACTTTAACTTCCGTTAATTCTTCCGAAATGTAACGCTTTAACGTTTAACGAAGCTAACTTTTTTTGTAGCGGATTAACGATTAACGAAGTTAACTATTTGATTAACGGTGCCCAGCTATGACTATATCAAAATAAATGATGACAACTAATTGGTTAATAATGTATTAGTACTAAATGTTACATATATTTTTTTACCTCTACCACATAATATTGTAAAGAAAGCAAATTTAATTACACACATCAAAAAAGTCTAGGGATCAAGCATGTTTATGCGGATTTCTTGTGATTGAGATGTGGCTTTGTAATAAATTTATGATTTTATAAATTTATATGGATCCTTTTTGGTGCATTTCATAATTTAAAACAGGAACTGTCAATCAAATTCGAGTAAAAGATGAAAATCAGCTGTCAATATTTTCCCTATAAAAACATAAGACGCATTGAAGACATTATTAGTGCTACTGTTTCCCTACTACTGATTAAAACCAACGTTATTATGGAGCGGCGACGTCATTTAAGCAGGGAAGAAATGATCAGAGCCGTGGGAATGATAGAAGCTGGTTCCCGGCAACGTACTGTGGCTTTAGCTCTGAATACAAGTCAGAGTGTTATCAGTCGACTTTGGACACGTTACCGAACCACTGGTACCGTGGCTGAGCGCCATGGAGGACGGTATCGCTGCACCACACGGAGACAAGACCGATACATTCAAATCACAGCTCGAAGAACTCCAACAATAACCGCCATGATGTTAGCCGTGAGCCTTCATCGCTCTTCAGGGAACTTAATTAGCGACCAAACAGTCAGAAACCGCTTGCATGAAGTGAACCTTCATTCCCGAAGACCGCTACGGGTACCACCTATAGCAATGCACAATCGTAGGACTCGATATCAATGGGCTCTTGAACACAGAAATTGGACAGAAGAACAATGGCGTTTCGTGTGCTTTTCTGATGAGTCTCGTTTTGGTATGAGGCCGGATACAAGACGTATACGACACTGGAGAACCCCTGGACGCCAACAGCGATTAAAATCCTGCCAGGAAGTCCATCCTTATAGTGGTGGAACCATCATGGTATGGGCGGGTATTTCGATCGGCGGAAGAACTGAGTTGATTTGGATCAGAGGCAACCTCAACGCTCAAATTTATGCTGAGACGGTTGTATCAGACGTCATCGTTCCTCTACAAGTGCATATCGGTCCCTTATTTCAGTTAATGCATGATAATGCACGACCGCACACCGCAAGAGTTGTAAGACAGACTCTCGCCGCAGCTAACATCAATGTCCTGCCCTGGCCTGCTCAGTCGCCAGACTTGAACCCGATTGAGCATGCATGGGATATTCTTCAGAGAAGAGCTCTGCCGAATATGGAGGGTATCCAGTCGCAAGAAGACCTTTTTTTGTTGTTGCAACGAACATGGGCGGCCATTCCACAGCGTGATTTGGATGAACTCATTTTGAGTATGCCAAACCGATGTTCTTGTGTTGTTAGTGTTCGCGGTAGAAACACGGATTATTAATTGTTTAAGTTACCCAATAAAATTAAAAAAAAAACTGTTATTTCAGTCTTTTTTTCGAACTTTAATGTTAGTGGTTCAAATGTCAAAAATCCCTTTATTAGGAAAATGGCATTTTTTTTTACTAATGCAAAGGTAACTTGGTTTATCGTTACTGTAGACAAACGAAAACATTTTATTTGATCAATCCTTAAAGAAAATTTTAATGAATATCAATCAGGAGAAAAGTTATTGCAAAAATATATGTTGATCCCTAGACACTTTTGATGTGTGTACATCATAAGAGATATTTACTATTAACTAATTTAATTAAATTAAAGAGTGGCAATTTCAACACACCTTTGTCATTAATATAATCATTAAATAATTAATATTAATGCTTTTTCAAAATTAATGTTTTGTTTATAGATCTTTTAAATTGTGTCTCCACTAATTCTGTATTAGGTTTTGGTAATTTATTGCGGTGCATGTGGTCATACGGCAATTATAAGCCGTTAACCATTCTGAGATCATTGCATGTTACATTTTGCTGTCAACAATAATTATTTATCTTCTTAACAGAAGTGTAATTAAAAACACAGCACTACAAGTATCTACGCCACTTCTTGTAGCACGTGGGGATGGCCATTTATATAAGCTAGAAAAAGGAATGGACCTAATATTGACCCTTGTAGGACACCCATTTTTACAAAATACCCTTTCGTTACACCACGGTTATTATTAACACATTGTGCTCTATTGATAAGTAGGATTGTACTAGATTTGAAGTTGTCCACGAACACCGTAATAATCTTTTCAAGCAGAGTTTGGTGATCGACATAATCGAACGCTTTTGACAGGTCACATAATACCCCGATAAGATCCTAAAAGTTTTCCCAGGTAAACCAATTTTGATTGGAGAAATATTTGATGCCTGGGAAAACTAATTACCTATGTAGTGCTCTGGTGTGCGTCCCGCCTAACGGAACCGAATAGGTGTATTGTCAGTTATGTGGCCGATCGTATTCCTGAGTAAACCAAGGACCCGGCTATTTGTCAATAAAAATGGCGTTTGAGTATTACAAAGCGGAAATAAACAGTAAGACCGTTAGATATTCATTTATGAATAAGCCTACTTAATAATACACAAATAGAATCCACTCAGATAATTGGATGGATCTTAGGCGAAATCGATTATAATCTATATATAGAGCTATATAAATTTGTAGGCTCTTACTTTAGACTAATATGTAATTCTATTGATAGAAACCAACAACTTTAACAACATACAAAATGACTATTTTAATATTAACAAATGTTGTTTATTTCTATAAATAGAATCACATATTAGTTAAAATCAACCGCCGTACGTTAGTCGATACTTAAAACGAAAATTTTCTCGAAAATAACTAGACCGATTTATATAGTAAATTTAATAAAATATTATTTAAAACTTTAATTTATAATACAAAACAAATACAAAAACGTTTATTTGTTCCCAAAAATTGTTTACATCATTTTTTGGAGGAACTCTGATCCCCAGACTAGAATTCTCTGTTAAGCTGAGGATCAGTTTCTTCCTTGGTTACATTTTATTATTTAAGACTATAAATTTTATGCCTCAATATTATTTTTGTTTTATTATTTATTAAATTAATTTATCATGCCATGCATTATACTATTATTATATTATATACATATTATATTATATTATATTCCACCATATTTATTTTATGACTATTATTAAATTTATAAATCTATAGGTATATAATTTGAGTAGTCTGGTGTGGTGTAACTAATTGTTTAGGTTTGTTCATCTTCGGCAAATACACTTTTCTTACTTACATTTGTCACAGATTTACAAACCACCGTTTCCGTGAATCGGAGAGCACGTTAATACGTCCCGGTTTCACTAACTAATAAATTAATAAATTGTCTTTAAAAATTGACATTAGATCCTCGCCAACCCGTGGCAAGTATGGGACAAATTCTCCAGATATATGTTCTGGAAGGCCCATCTCCAACAGTGGAGGTCTAGGACGCTGTATTCTTGTGGCTCTAATGAACTAATTAAATTATTAACAAAAATAATTATTTGATCGTATCAATCACAAAGCAAGTAACCTACGAGTGCTAGAGAAGTAATTATTAAAAGATCCTTTGTTCGACGCAAGTTCTAAGTATTCAATTAGTAATGTAATTAATTACTTAATAGCTTTATGGAGTTACGGAGTGAAGTGTTCTTCTCTTAAAGAGGTACCGTCAACATACTGTATACGAGTAGACTTTGTATGCTTTTACTTTAGACTAAAGATATTAAATATATATATTAATCAATTAGAGCTTGTAGTAATTACGAGTATATTAATTTCAGTATCATCATCATCACGACCGTTTCTTTAAGAAACCACGCTTATATAGGAAGCGGATTCACATTTAGCCAACTTTACTATAGGCCAATCATGACAAGTGGCAAGCTCGTCGATGTCTCTAGCATACCAAACTCGAGAAATATCACAAATGAATTAACTAAATTATATTATTGTGTTATAGGAATCGAACCCGGTACCTCGGAGTCTAAATCAATGGACTTAACCGCTAGACCACGGAGGTAGTATTAATTTCAAGCGGTGTTATATTTATATAAATATCACTGTGGCAAGCTTACAATATTAGTTCTCCTTGAAAGTAAAAAATGGCATTTGACATCATTGCAAATGGCATATACTTTCAACGATAACAACAAATAAGTCTGCCGGGGCGGGAAAGTATCCACCGTTTGTTCCGATGAATTCAGTAAAGTGTATCCACACGTTTCGGAATCAGACTCGAATTGCAGTCATGCCTAGTCAAGCCTAGTCAAGCCGACATGGTGTTAGTCCCTAACATTAGTGTCTGATTCCCGTTGCTAACATTTATGGAATTTGCGCGCCAATTACTATGATTTAGGCGCAAGATCACATGACGAGCAAGCATAAAAAACGTAATTTAAAAAAAAAACAGCTATTTGCAGGACCTCGATAATATTACTTGGCTTTTTTATTATTGTTAATTTCTATTTGATATTTTTTTGGTTTATTTTGTACGTTATTTTTTATTTTTTGTGTTAATGTATTACACATTATATAAATTATTAAAACTCCAAATCTATTACCATGCTTAAATGTTATTCTGACCATTTGCTTTCAAATAGGTAAATAAAAAAATAAAAAAATATGGGACAAGAAGTCAAACGGTATGAGAATTAAAGATAGAACAATCGTCTTAGAATTAATTAGTCTATGACAATGCTTTACCGGTCATGGTCGTGTTCGGCGTGCACTTACAATTTGATTTTGTTTTTTTTTTATTTTTCATTATATCATAACATTTAAATACTATTATTCTACATTTAAAAACTACTATTTAAATATTATTCTGCCAAACTATTTAATAGTTTATCGGCAGATAGCTCTCATCACAATAATAATATATTACCACACTTTAGTTTACTAAAAATTAAATAAAATACAACTTTAATAGATTAAGAATAACAAGGTTGTATCTTCAAATCGCACACTATTTTTACACATACAATCTATCGAAATATATTTCACTGACAATATGCCCACCTGGGTGCTACGGAAGTGTGAAATAGGAGATGCCGTGATGTAACAATAATTTTGTATGTAAATAACAACCATTGCTGTATATTATATTTGATCTATTTGCTTCAGACTAATATGTTATTCAATTTATATAAACATATTTTTTTCTCCATACAAATTCACTATTTTAAAATTAACAGTTAATCATTAGATTAAAGTAAGACTAATATGTGACTCAATATATACATTTTATACATATATAAAAAACATTTATTCGAAATAAATATTTACAAAATATTAAATTAAAATTAATACTATTGATAGGGATATATGTCCCGTCCACGTGGAATGGTGGCAAGAACGCTGGCTGCATTTCCCCGCTGAATTCCAATACTAATTCTTAGGCGAAGAAAGAGCCAGCCCTCTTGTCGCCGGAGGAGACGCCAAGACGCGGTGTTATATATTATATAATATACAAATATTAAAAAGATTTGGAATAGATCATCATCATTAGGTCCCCAAGAATACAGTGTCCTGCAGAACTCTACATACCTTCACTGATAGAACAAATTTCTGAAAAAATTGGCTTATACTTGGCACGCTGACCATATGCGTCGGGATAAGACCATTTTTGGCATTAACTTAAAAATTCTACAGGTTGGTAACTCAAACGGGAACGGACGGATTAACGTGCTCTTCGAGGCATGGAAATTACGCCAACGCGCATGTTTAATATTGGGGGCTCATACATGTGTCGTACGATAAAGATAGGGAATGCTAGCCTTTGTGTTTCCACTTTCCTATAATCCTTCAAATCTGAGTGTAAAAATACATCTAATCAAGCCGGCACAGTATTAGGGACTGGTGTAATAAATGTCAGATTCCAGTTCTTAGAATTTTTGGATCTTGCGCGCCACTTACCATCAGTCACATGTCGTGCTTAAATGAAAAAAATAAAAAGGATCGGCTCCACGGTTTTTTTTTAGTATATTTATATACTAACATAGTAGGAGAGAACCCACCCATCCGGGTATTTATCATTGGTTCACTGGGTACTTCACGTAGTAACGTTTTAACCAACGCTTCGATAGTAATTGTGCACTATCCGGTAGAGAAACGGATTCTACCGGATAGTGCACAATATGTTACACATAAGTAAAGAGGGATTTTATTACTCTTTGCACTTACGTTTAAAGGAAAAAAAGCTGCCGAAGGTGATAGACTAATATAAAAGCTCCTGCAGTTTACAAGCTGACATTACTCGAGTATCGTCGAAAAGTAATAGATGTTTTGTTTTTACGAGTATTTAAGATTTTCAATAACATAATCGATTCCACTCCCCTCCTTGCGTCGTGTTTCCTCATTGATGAGGGTCGTGACCTCCCGATGAATTGGTGTGCGTCTTGATCATAGCACGCCACCCGTTCCTGTCTTCGGCGGCATGCACAGCATCATGGACGCTAGTGTTGGTGGTGGAGCGGATTTGGTCGGACCAGCGTATCGGACTACGGCCTCTCGGTCTCTTTCCTTCCACCTTGCCAGTAGCAAAAAGTTTCTCCAGGTTATCCCCTCCTTTTCTGGCAATGTGTCCGAAGTACTGGAGTATCCGACGAAGGCATATGGTGGATAGCCTAGTCGATATGGCTAGTTGGTTTAAAATCGATACGTTAGTACGATGCTCAGTCCACGAGATCCTCAGCATTTTTCTCCAACACCACATCTCAAAAGCATCGATACGCTTTCGGTCAGCGCATTTTATAGTCCATGTCTCAGCGCCATATAGGAATATGGAGAAAACCAGTGATCTAACTAGCCTGGATTTCGTTTTTATGGAGATCGTCCTGTCCGTCCATATTTTGTTTAGCTGAGACATGGCGTTCTTGGCCATTCCGATGCGTCGTCGAATTTCAGCCTCGCACGATCCAGTGTTGCTGATGCTAGAACCCAGATAAGTGAAGCTCTCTACAGTTTCCAGATTCAATGCACCGGTGAGTTCTAGCGTGTTGGACCGGTCTACCACTAGAAGTTTTGTTTTGCTTCTATTGATAGAGAGGCCGAGCTCTTGACTTGATCGATTCCACTACATTATTAGAAAATCTTAAATTTGTAAACCACTCACGTAAACTAAGAAAAGTCAATCTATTTAATGTACACTAGGTACGCGCATAATTCTTATATCCGTCGCAGTACAAGATCTTATAATGACAACATACAAGATTGTATGTATTAATTCATAACCAGCCATTAAGTTTTTTTTTAAAGCTAGGCTTATATTTTTGTAAGGTATCGTGCTAGTATTAAAGAAAACTTCAAAAATAAAAAAAAAACTTTTGAAGGCCATCTCCAACAGTGGAGGTCTAGGAATCTGTGTTATAGGGTTGTGATGGTGACGATAATAAATAACAATAGTAACTAAACCAATGAAATGTTTTGGAGAATATACCTTCTCTCGCTGAGTTGGCCAGACGGATTGGTAAGTGATGTATTAATTTAATAATAACATCAAGGTATAGGTACATTTCCTTGGGCATAAAAGCTAAGTGGTGCATAGTATTGAATTAACAAACTACTCCAGCAATATTGGATGGGAAGTGCAGCATGGTAATTCTATTACAGGGTTAATTAACTCACAGCCGTTCTCCTTTGCTATGGGGAAATTATGAAAATATAATGATGACAAAATAATTATGTTTCTGCTGAATCTCAAGGTGCGCTCATACTCCAACCTTGGTACAGGTTATGAATTTGCGCCGTTTGGGCTCGAGGCGATGGGCTCATGGGAATTCTTAACCAAGCGTCTGGCCAAGGAGTTGTCCTTGGACAACGCTGACGAAAAAGTCGGAAGACAGGAAGGCTGGCAATTAATTTTGCCAACGTATTAGCCTCGCTATACAGAGGGGTAAAGTTGCCAGTCTCCTTGGGAATATCACTGATGGGTGTAGAGACGTCTAGAGTACATTTTTAATTTATAGTTTTCTTTTTATTAGGTTTAATTTATATCAAATTTACTTTTTAATATTTAAGTAGTTTTAATTTATTTCAGTTTAGGATTTCTATTTATATATCCGATGTAAATATTTTATTTGCTGATATTGCCTCCGTGAAGATACAGGGTTCGATTCCTGGTCGAAACACAAGACCAATCAAAAAAATAAAATAAAAATTTGCTCCAAACAGATAAACAGATGCCAATGGGCAAAGTGCCATGGATACTGGCAGCATTGCTACCTTCAATTGCAATGCTGTTCCTTTGGCCAAAATATTGCCCAGCCCTCTTGTCTCCCAATGTGTTTAAAAACGCTTTAAAAATTTCATATGCATTTGGACCCCACGGCCCGAGAGTTTCAACTCCAAACGGCGCAAAAACATATGTCCCAATAAGCTGGGCGTATTTCCGCCGTTTGCGGTTTTCTGGTTGCCTTAGGGGTCAAGGACACACACAGGTGGCATCCCAAACCTATCCTCCATGGATGGATTCGCGACATAATTTCTACTCTTTTTATATGTATTTTATTTAAATATTTACAGAATTAAATTTTGTTTACCTTTTGATAGCTTTTGTTTTTTAACTCAGTCTTGTTCAAAATTTATCTAATATTCCTTCATTTCATCATAATTCTAATCAGCTCACCCTAACGCGAACACTAGTAATAGCTGATAAAAATGTTGCAAAAACGAAAAAAAATCTTTAAAATATATACCTCGTGCAGGAGATTCAATAGGCGTATCTTATTTTACTGGACTGGTTTAGAACAGGTTTAGATTATATAAAGCCAAGTTAAAGTTCGGGCATTCTTGTTAAGTCGTTGGGCCGAGATTTCCATATAAATGTCTTGTGTGAAGAGAGTTAGCCGGACCGGTATTTGTTTAATGAATTTCTACGCGGACACTGGTCCCAAAATGCGAGACATAATAAAAGTACTGGTATATAGAATCTATCATAATTTATGTTAAAAATAAGCGGAATCTTTCTTCCGTAAATAATTGAAAGAAAACATTGCGAGAATATTCCCACGGTTATAAAATCATACTGCACTTGATAAGGTAAGAATAAGATAAAATAAGATTAATCGCAAAGTGGTCTTCGCTTACTTGATTGACTACAGCGATGATTAAATGGATTTTTAAGTATGTTGTTGATGTTTGTAAATGTTGAATTGAAAAAAAATACTTTCGACCAAAAAATGGATATCCGCATTTTATTCCTTGAGGTACACTCGAGGTCTAAAAATGTTTATCACACTAGAGTGCACTTTATGGACATAGCATTTACACTGAATGTATTTAAAGGATTTTGTGTTTTGTCGGCTTACAGTTTGCACATGGGTAGTCTATCTTAACACTGACGTGCCTGGTGGTTGTGATGTAGTTCTGTTTTTATTTTGTAAATCTGATATAGCTGAGTTTTCCCTGCAGATTCCTGTCTCAGTCACATTAAACATAACAGGTCACTGGAATCTGCTAAGTCTTCTGCTAACAGCTTACTCTTTGGACCACTTTGCTGCTTAGTCTTCTACTAGGAGAAGTAGAATCATTCAAAATAATTAATTATTGGCGTTCCATAAATGCCTATAATAGGTTTACTTAAATAAAGATATTTTGACTTTGACTTACCTAATCAAATTCCAAATGGCACATGCCCTGTTTTTAATAATGATATATTTAGCATTTCATTAAAAATATTATTTCTGTTTATTTAGAATGACTAGATGCTATAACATATCATCAATAATAAGTAGTTTTAATGTGCAAAAATTATGACATAATTGTGTCAAATGGTTTTACAAGATGATAGTTGCATGGCAACATCACCTTCTCAGTTTTAAAAGGTATTATGTACATGTATCAGTGCAAAGCATTGAATTTGAAAACTGGTAAACATTTTTAGACCCCTACTGTACAAACTCCCATGTCTTAGGTTCGACGTCTGACGTATAGTTGTAACTACATTTTCCGGTTTTATTTTTTTACGATGTTTAATATTATACATATATACGAGTAGGTACTAAAACTAAATTTTAATTGTATTATTATGTCAAAGAAAAAATTAAACATAAAATAAACTGCATCCGTGGTCTAGCTGTGAAGTCCGTGGATCCGTGAAGGTACATACGTTTCCTAGTCAGGATTAATTCAATTTATTTGTAAATTTTCTCGAGTTTAGTATGCTAGAGACATCGACGAGCTTGCCACTTGTCATGATTTGCCTATAGTAAAGTTAGCTAAATGTGAATCAGCTTCTTTATAAGCCTCTTTTCTTCCCAGAAGGGAAGAGGTCGTGATGGTACTTTAGTTTTTTTAAAATCATTATTCTAATTTATTATCATCATTATTACCAGCCTGTATCTCATTACAGCTGGATACAGAGTCGCTATCGCACACGATCTCTTGCACACGCTCTGGATGGTGAGCCAGCAACCTTTCTCATATCATTTGGTTATCTTGCATCACGTGGTTTTCATTAGACTGAGAGCTCGTGAACTGTCCGAATATCGGTCGTACTCTACGGCTAGAAATTACTATTTTGAGAAGGATTCACATTTAGCCAACTTTACTATAGGCCAATCATGACAAGTGGTAAGCTCTTCGATGTCTCTAGCGAACCAAACTCGAGAAATATCACAACTAAATTAAATGGTAACCAAATTTATTTATTTACAATAATACATATTATTATGTCCCGACCAGGAATACGGTAATCTAAAATAGCATGAAAAGGATAAACAAAGACGTGGAACTACTTAAAATAATAAAAAAAGTATAGTATAGCTTGTTGCAAGGCTAAAGAAGACCGGGGAGAACACGCACGTCCTGGCTCAAGAACCTCAGAGAGAGGTTGGCGATGAGCACCCGATCCTTGTACCGGACAGCGGCTAACTTAATTAAAATCGCTTTAATGATAGCCGACCTCCGATAGGGGATGGCACCTTAAGAAGAAGAAGAAGAAGAATCTTAAAATGGAATGAGAAAATCCAGATATACAAATTTGATATGTTCAGTTATAAATATGTGGAACAAAAAACCAGAAGACATATTGTAGTCCTCAACTGTAAATACTTTAAAACCAAACTGGATATTTGGCTAGTGACAATAGAAGTAGACTATGGTGATAACTGTCAATGTTATGAACTTTACACCAGTGCTTGATATAGGCATAATCAATAATAATGATATTAATAAATCTTAGCATATGCTAACGGCCGATTATCTTTGACATGTTTAACGTACGAGTGTGTCAGATTGATAACAGATGACGTCATTGGCCAAAATAACCAAAGTGACAAGTTAACTAATCAAGTGGCCTAAGTATATTTGTAACATACATCAATCGTTATATTTTCGTATGTCAGTTAACAAATTGTAAAACACATCGTAAACAAAGGACCATTAGGAACACAATTCAGCATAAGACCACAAAACTATACAACTATTTTAAATATTTTTTCCGTCAAAGGCATGTCAATAAATTCTGACAGGTTACAAAAATATATATTTTGGTAAAAGAGTTTTAATTTTGTTTTAAACCCACTTGGTTTTAGTCTAGTTATAATCCCAAGTTTATTGTATAATGTCATTTTTAACGGCAAACCTTTCTTAAAGTTATACTAAATGTTGACTATTTAAATCTAATCTTCCTGCATGTATCACGCGCTGAAGAAGTGAAATGCTCTCCCACCCAGTGTCTTTTTCTCATTACTATAACCTGGAATCATTTAAATGTGAAAAAACTTGTGACGGCATAGTGGTAGATACTGATATCGGTTGTTAGTGGCTGGCGTCATTTGCTGCTATTCTTGGAGTTTGCGTACCGTTTATCATCAGGTCGACCCAATGTTAAACGTTGTATTAAAAAAAACTGGGCCTAGAACAGTAAAAGTCACCTGGCAGACCCTGCAATAAATTGTTGAAAGTGTAAAAAAAACAAGCTTACTACTTAAAAAATGTATTTTTTTAAATACAAAGGTGGACACAAGTAGGTACATGCTGGGCAAGTCAAAAGGTGATGATTCAATATAAAGTTCGTTGTAAAAGTTAATATACTCGTATAGGATATCCTGTTTGCCAATTGAAAACCGGTAAAGGTTAGACTATAAGAAAGTGAATATGTCTAGTTAGTCATGTTCTTTATCATCATTAACATTTGTTTTAAGTCTGTAGTCCATTTTCGGATTGAATTCTAACTGACGCTTTATGTTTTCTTACTTTATTATTATTTATACTTTTTTACTATTAGTCGTCAGTTATCCTTTATTTAATATATTATAGCTACGAGTACTTCCACTGCAATATATACTCTTATATCTGGAGAATTTGAACTATTTAAAATTATCATTTGAATATTTATTTATGAATAAAAAAAGAAGTATAACTATACAAAATAAATTAAATAAATTGCTAAAAGAAAACCTAAAATTAAATAAATTATACTACATCAAAAACAAATAAAATAAAAAAATGTTAAAGAAATAACTACCACCCCATCAGAAACGTCAAGAACTTTCTTTATAAAAAGCCTTTAATTCCGATATATACCTATGCATAGTTTTAAATACCTATAAACTTTATTTTTAAATACCTGTTAATTCATTTACCTTTTTGAAAAAAAAAATGGCACTACGTGGTCTATCACAAAAAATCGATTTAACGTTGACTTACGGGACATCTCTGTATATGTTTTAGTAAGCGATTTAAAAATAGTAAGTACAATAAAAGCAGTTATGGCTAGCACCTTACCAGGTGATAAAACAGTAGATTCGAAAGCGGAAGCGATCACGGGCTCTAGGGCTTTCTAGAACCCATCTACGAGTACTACATCTGATCCAAATGTCACTTTTTCGTCACCATAAGAAAACAGCCATTATTGTGATATCTTGCGTTATCTACCAGCCGATGTTGCGGTAGCAGCTGCCAATTTAGGCCACAACCTTGACTTTTTGCCTTGACTTTGAAATAGTTGAATTGTATCTTGATCTACATACCTAACGATGCCGAATTTCTATATATCATTTCCGTTAATAATTTCAGCAGATACGTAGAATTTCATCGAGAGCTATTAGAAATGCTTGGAATATTTCATAAACATTCCTCGATTGAGGTCAGTATTGCACGTAGCATACCATTTATGAGACATTCCAATGCAAGCCATTCTTCACATTGTAGATGAAAGGTTAAAGAAAGTTCTTGTTGACGACTGGCTGGTGTTCAAATAGTTTTATATTTTTAGTTTGATAGTTTTGAATGAATGTTGTGTGAGTTGTCACTGAGACGTAGTGTGTATTACATGATAATAAATATAATTATTTCTGTAATTTTACTGAATCATAAGATCCATCCTTAACAGTTCTAACTACCGTTTGTAAATTGTTAACTAAATTATTCATTATATTCAGAATTGCGCTTATCTAACGATATATACTCTCAAACGAGCTTGCCACTTGTCATGATTGGCCTATAGTAAAGTTGGCTAAATGTGAATCCGCTTATTTATAAGCGTGGTTTCTGACCACCCCGAAAGGGAGTCGGTCGTGATGATACTTTACTTTTTTTATATACTCTCAGTTTTAAGTACCTAATCTATTTTTATGTAATTTTAACGTTTACGGATAAATAATAATAATTAACTAGGATTCATATTAAAAAAATAGTATTTAATATAAATACTACAAAACAATAATAATAATAATAACAATTATAAAAAACTGTGTCCGTGATCTTTCGTTTATGTCTGTTAATTTAATCACGGAGGTACCGGGATCAATTCCTGGTCAAGGTACACATATTTAATTTATTTGTGATATTTATTGAATTTTGTACGCTAAAGACTAAAGTTCAGCCTATAGTAGAGTTGGCTAAATGTGAATTTGCTTCTTTAAAGCGTGGTTTTTGACCACCCCGGAAGGGATACGGTCGTGATAATACTTTACTTTTTACAAAATAAAAATATAATGGCCTATGCCATCGCCAAGAAGATCGCAATCCACAGAAAAATACACAAGCCAGCCAACAAGGAACAGATTGCTGATCAAGAATGCAGCATTATTTAGTATTTGTGACTTTTATCTGATACTCCAGATACAGTAATAAGCTTGCCACATGTCATGTTAGGCCTATACCGAAAAACTGTTCTCTAGGGCTGAGTTGTACCAAAATGAAATAATTGTAATTTTAATGAATTAAGTAAAAAAAAATACGTCGAATGTATCAGATTTATTTTCAATGTCAGCCGACAGCCATTTTTAACCGACTGCGCAACGTAAAGAGGGATGTATGTATATATGTATGTATGTTTGTTTGTTCCTTTGTGGCACACTGGAGACCAACGTGTATTCCGATTTTGATTATTTTCACGTATGAATACTACTGAAGATATGGCAAGACCCTATATTTTAGAAAATAAAAAAATAAACTTTACGAACTACACACATCAAAAAATCTAGGGATCAAGCATGTTTATGCGGATTTCTTGTGATTGAGATGTGGCTTTGTAATAAATTTATGATTTTATAAATTTATATGGATCCTTTTTGGTGCATTTCATAATTTAAAACAGGAACTGTCAATCAAATTCGAGTAAAAGATGAAAATCAGCTGTCAATATTTTCCCTATAAAAACATAAGACGCATTGAAGACATTATTAGTGCTACTGTTTCCCTACTACTGATTAAAACCAACGTTATTATGGAGCAGCGACGTCATTTAAGCAGGGAAGAAATGATCAGAGCCGTGGGAATGATAGAAGCTGGTTCCCGGCAACGTACTGTGGCTTTAGCTCTGAATACAAGTCAGAGTGTTATCAGTCGACTTTGGACACGTTACCGAACCACTGGTACCGTGGCTGAGCGCCATGGAGGACGGTATCGCTGCACCACACGGAGACAAGACCGATACATTCAAATCACAGCTCGAAGAACTCCAACAATAACCGCCATGATGTTAGCCGTGAGCCTTCATCGCTCTTCAGGGAACTTAATTAGCGACCAAACAGTCAGAAACCGCTTGCATGAAGTGAACCTTCATTCCCGAAGACCGCTACGGGTACCACCTATAGCAATGCACAATCGTAGGACTCGATATCAATGGGCTCTTGAACACAGAAATTGGACAGAAGAACAATGGCGTTTCGTGTGCTTTTCTGATGAGTCTCGTTTTGGTATGAGGCCGGATACAAGACGTATACGACACTGGAGAACCCCTGGACGCCAACAGCGATTAAAATCCTGCCAGGAAGTCCATCCTTATAGTGGTGGAACCATCATGGTATGGGCGGGTATTTCGATCGGCGGAAGAACTGAGTTGATTTGGATCAGAGGCAACCTCAACGCTCAAATTTATGCTGAGACGGTTGTATCAGACGTCATCGTTCCTCTACAAGTGCATATCGGTCCCTTATTTCAGTTAATGCATGATAATGCACGACCGCACACCGCAAGAGTTGTAAGACAGACTCTCGCCGCAGCTAACATCAATGTCCTGCCCTGGCCTGCTCAGTCGCCAGACTTGAACCCGATTGAGGATGCATGGGATATTCTTCAGAGAAGAGCTCTGCCGAATATGGAGGGTATCCAGTCGCAAGAAGACCTTTTTTGTTGTTGCAACGAACATGGGCGGCCATTCCACAGCGTGATTTGGATGAACTCATTTTGAGTATGCCAAACCGATGTTCTTGTGTTGTTAGTGTTCGCGGTAGAAACACGGATTATTAATTGTTTAAGTTACCCAATAAAATAAAAAATAAAACTGTTATTTCAGTCTTTTTTTCGAACTTTAATGTTAGTGGTTCAAATGTCAAAAATCCCTTTATTAGGAAAATGGCAATTTTTTTTACTAATGCAAAGGTGACTTGGTTTATCGTTACTGTAGACAAACGAAAACATTTTATTTGATCAATCCTTAAAGAAAATTTTAATGAATATCAATCAGGAGAAAAGTTATTGCAAAAATATATGTTGATCCCTAGACACTTTTGATGTGTGTATATTGAGTGGAATATCATCGAATAGGTATTTGAAAATCATGTTGAGGTTTCTCCTATCATTTAGAGTGACCATTTATTATTTATAACGATTTAAAGTTGGTTAGCGTTATTTACGGTCATACCGTGTTATTTACGCAGACGGGTTTTTTTCATTATTTTATTTTTATTTATTTTTTAAATTAATTTTATCAATAACAGCAACTTGGTTTTAGTACTCCCCAGCTTAATTGTGAACTGATCAGCAAGGGATAAACTTTAATGTTGGTGTATGATAGGGGAGTAGGTATAGACTAGACCATTTTCTGAAATAAATCCATTTAATGTAACGTTTTCACAATTGGTTCAATACAGATAAAAGCTTTCAATGTTTAATGTAACGTTCCAGCGAATGGTCGACGCTGCGTTCGACGTAATTTAAAAGTAAATGAAATAAAAACACTTTACCGACAAAACATTATTTACACTGCTTCTTTTAAAAATACAATACATGGTAAAAATAAAGTGTTTTACAGATGAAATTTGATCCTTATCTCGAGAAAGAGTTCATGTGTATCAGGAGATACTTTCGGCTGAGCCTAGTCATGTTAACTTTATTATTGCATCTAACCTACCGATCACCAAGCATTATTGTTAGACAGAATTAGACATAATAAGTCGCCGAATATTTATTTGTTTATTTAGAATGTTTATCTATGTATATTGTATTGCATATAATAAGTACTATATGTATGTAATTATTTTTTGTTATATAGTAATAAATATTTTTAACTATCTATTTTCTTCGTAACCTTCTGCACCCGCTTCTTACAGATCTCAGTCACAAAGGTTAGTTGATGTACCTATGTACATGCACTTGTTTTGGTTTTATACAATAAATAATTTATTATTATTATTGCATATATAAGTAATGTAGAAAGAAAGTAATATAATATAAAATAAATAAAATCAAATTTAACAATTCCTCAGTGTTATCATAATCCAATCCCAAGCTACTTATCAATTATTTCAATGATAGGTATTACATTTGCTGAGATTTTCAACATTCCCGTATATGTTTATTATATATCCTGGGACCCAAAAAACAATAAAATTTACTAGCAAAAATTTTTATTTTTAAATTTTTACATGGGAGAATTTATCCGTAATAATTATATCATGCGTTTGCTCTATGTCTTTACTCAGCTCAATGAAGTCTTTTACACCTTATTATACGCTTATTATATACTATAAAAAAATAAAGTGGTGCATCCTCGATGTATGATTACAAATAAATAATAGTCTTTACTAACCTATAATAATAATGTCAGCGAGCTTGTTCGTACGTCATTTCGTCATGCGTATAAATGTGCATAATAAAAATGCAACGGCTCCTGTTATCGACCCCTCAAACTGAGCACCTATTACTGATGTATTACGAAATATATTTTACAATTATTTACTATACGAGTATACCTATATATGAAAAGCCACTCGATAAATTATCGTAGAATTTGAAATATTTCTAGATTAGGTATTTTCAAATTGTCTTGTTTACCACACTTTAAGAAAGCTGAGTTCAGAACAATCTACTCAAGTGTAGGGTGTAACTATAATATTATAGTCCATATTTTTTATTTTCTGTGGTACTGCTTTCTAGTGAGTTACTCGTACCTTAGTACCTTAGGCTATATTTTTTCAATAAATGTTTTGTTTTTATGGGTCGATAATAGGGGCCGCTACTGTAAGTTCGTGAAAGCGTGCCACTTGCGGGCACATCGAGACTATTGTCTGACTCAGAGGCTGCGCGCGCAGTTATTTCTATTGCGGCGTGGGCGTGCTCCATGCGGGCTCAAATCTACGTAGACTCAACTCACTCTAAAACATTACGTTTGATAACGCAATAGAAACAATAATTACAGCTCTTAGAACACAAAAGTCTAGATCTGTAATTCTAAAGATGAACCTTACAGAACTATTACTGCTGCGGCATGGGCGTGCTCCATGCGGGCTCATATCTACATAGACTTAACTGACTTTAAAACATTACGTTTAATATCGCAATAAAAACAATCATTTCAGCCCCTAGAACACGATATACCTCTTTCGCTTCTTCGACATTCATCAACCTCTTCATACATGCCTTTTTGTTTCGAATGCACCTTCAGCTATTGTTTTATTTATTTAATCGTAATATGTGAGTCTTGCTGCCAGTCTGCCAGGGCCTCTTTTACCCACAACTTTCGCATTATTTATCTGGTTTGTCAATCTCTCTTCACTCGTCCTTTCAACATGCCCGAACCA
This sequence comes from Tinea semifulvella, assembly GCA_910589645.1. Taxonomy (NCBI): domain Eukaryota; kingdom Metazoa; phylum Arthropoda; class Insecta; order Lepidoptera; family Tineidae; genus Tinea; species Tinea semifulvella. The sequence goes on from OU342584.1 coordinate 24,324,638, forward strand.
TCGGAGCATGCCTGCCTATCCTTATTTTTGTCTTTGTGCTTTCTTTCATGCATACCTATTTTTATTATTACCATTTATTATTTTCGTCACTCGCGTCAAAAACAGAGACGCCAAGAATAGGTATGCCGAGTATATACTCGTACATTGCTGCATAACAACTGAAGTAATTTTATAGGATTGAAGTAATGTACACTAATTTTAAGTTTTGTGCAATAAAGTATTTAAATAAATAAATAAATAATGTAATGAACAGAGTAGTAGAAGGATAAAATGAATGTAAATTGCGAATCAGGTGCCATGTTTGGGCTTTGTTATTGTATGACGTGATAAGTCCATGTATCGGAATGTCCTTGCCTGCAATGCTACCTGCTGCAAATAACGTTCCAGGAGCCCTATTCTGTTATTTAGTCGCAAACGTATTAATGGATTTCGTTATTTAAGTCATAATTACAAAATATTATTAAATTCTCAACTCTATAAGCGCTCGACCTTGACAGCGTCTGTGCAAATATCAACCTTAATAGCGTGATATATATATAGTTAACGGATTTCATTATATAACGTTTGTGACTAAGTAACAGAATAGGGCTACTGAATATTCTATTAAATTACCTTTTATAATTATTATTATTTCTATGATTGTATATTTGATCCCAAGCTAGATTGTCATCTTTGTATTTTATGCAATAAAGTTTTTAAATAAAATAGTACCGTTGCGGGCTTATCTGATCTAGAATCATCATTACGTCCTAGACCTCCACTGTTGGAGATATATCTGGAGTATTTGGCCTACACTCGCCACGCTGGCCAGACGGGTTGGCGAGGAGATCCTAATTAATATCCAAAGAGATATTAATTTTTAATGGAATTTTATTAACAATTCCACAAGTTTGTATTTGTGGAACCGGGACCGACGGCTTAACTTGTTTTCCGAGGCACGGGAACGGTGGTGTTGATTGTGTGGCGTGCCATAGGGCCCATACGCAGGCCGCGGTCGATCACGCACCCCAAGTACGTGACAGTGTTCGTCCAGCTCACTTCCCTTCCACGAAACAGCAGCGGGTCGGGCAGGCGCCGGCGAGACGTCAGTATGGCGGCGGTCTTGTCCACATTCGCCGACATCCGCCATCTGTCCAGCCACTGTGGCAGCAAATCTAACAGTCTCTGCATCTTTCTTGCAACGTCGTCGGCATTTATGGCCGAGGTGAAATATGCGCTGTCGTCGGCATACAGCGCCAAGACAACGTTCTTTTCCCCTCTTTTTAGGTGTCCGATGAGGGTAGGGATGTCATCTGTAAAGGCGGCATAGAGCACTGGAGACAGGCAGCTCCCTTGCGGAACGCCAGCTAAGATGGTCTTCTCTGCGGACGATGCTTCGTCGACCTGCACGAAGAAGGCATGGCACCACCTGGTGTCGCCATCCATAGCGGCTAGAATCCAAGCACAGCAAAACATCTCCTTGCGCGCGACAGTCGGAGCTCCGTGGTTCGTGCGCAACACAGTCCTCCACGATGACCTGAAGATGGAGACCATCGAGCAGTTCGTGGCCAGGCTCTCGAAATCCATGCTCGATCGAGCCGACCACAGCCGCTTCGACCATCTTCGGGGCATCGCACCTCTCCACGCACAGCCACCGGAGGGCCGTCGCCTGCCCCGTGAGATCTTGGGGGCCGAGGCGTAACCAGCACAGACTGGCAAAACTATATAGAGTTCCCAACAGAAACTATCCTACAGGTGCCACAGATCCATCAGTGGCCCCCTCCCCAGCGGCTCTTGCCGCCGAGGTAAAACAAGCAACCGGCGGGTTGTTGCCCGCCGTGATTAACGCACGCTGAATGGGGATCACCCCGGAGCGGTCCGCCCCAGGGCGAAGATAACAACTACTACAGTTCCCAGAACTTAAGATCTTGCTAGTCTCGATATTTAAGCGCAAGTTAAAGAAATACTTTAACTAACGGACACTGTTATTAGAGTATTAATTCGTTTAATATTTGGTAATTATGACGTAAGCTCTTAAAATCGCACTAAAACTGACAATTAATAAAGAAATCATTTGTGTGAGCCATACACGCTTGGTTTTACCCGACAAGTTTACTGGTACAGGCAAAGCTGTCATTTATCCCTATCGTGTATGGCTCGCTTAACATTAGATTCGTAGGTAGTTTACTGTATTGCAAAAAGGCTACGCGCAAATAGGTGGGGAAGGTTACCTATATTTAGCAAATTACCTTTTGTAACGAGATTAAAATAATAATATGCCATAATGGCCTGCTAATAAACTCATCATCCATAAAAATAAAACATTATTAGCTAATGGGAAAAAGTCTATCATTATTTTGTATTGACTCATTAATAATAATTAGAGATGAAACGGATATCCGGTAACTATCCGATATCCGGCCTTATTTTTACTATCCGGCCGGATACCGAATAATAACTCTGTATCCGGTCGGATGGGGGATAGTTATATTCAAACCATTCTCATTATTTTATACGAGGAAAATGATACCACGCTACGTTATGGACGTTATGGAGTAATCAAATTTTTATTTTTAATAATGAAAAAAGGTGAAATAATGGTAAAACTAACAATGAATGTGTTTCTCAAAAAAAGTGAAAAATAAGGAAAAATTATTCTGTTTTAACAGTTATGTGAAAAATCAATCTCCGTCGCAATGTTTGCAGGGAAATTCCTCAAAGCCCTTCTTTGGAGCATATCCCACGCGTGTTCTATGGGGTTTAGGTCAGGCGATTGAGCGGGCCAGACTAAGACCGCTATGTCGTGCTGCTGCAACCAGCTCGTCACCACTCTCGCTGTGTGAGGACGGGCGTTATCGTTCATGAGCGTGAATTCGTGGTTGATTTGTAGTCGATGGGGGTAGATTATTGGTACTAGCACCTCGTTACGGTATTTTTCAACTGTCATGGTGTTTCTGATCCAAACGAGGTCTGTTCTTCCACCAAAACGAATTCCCGCCCAAACCATAATTGTCCCGCCGTGGTATGACTGGACTTCCCGAGGATGTTGCAGACGGCTCTCACGACCAGGAACTCGCCAAACACGTACTCTACGTGTATCGGGATGGAAACCGAACCGGGACTCATCGGTAAACAGCACTATAGACCACTGGTTATCTTCCCACAGCATAGTTATCTTTCCTCGGCGTAGTGCTACGAGTACGTAGAGTACGAAGCGATCTGCGAGCATGAAGGCTAGCTTCATGCAGCCTTCTCCTCACAGTTTCGTCACTCACAAGCAACTGGGACTCTGACTGGAGCCTCTGAATCAACTGCATGGCCGTAACATTTGGTTGTCTTCTCGCGAAAACTTGCAAAAATCGGTCTTGTCGTTGAGTGGTTAAGCGTTTACCGCCTGGGTGTCTTTCAGCCACTTTACCAGTAGCACGATAACGTGACCATAACCTTGATATAACGTTCTGTCTTGTTCCAATCCCCTCAGCAATACTAAGTTGAGTAGCCCCAGCTTGGAGCATGCCTACTGCCCTTAACATTTCCTCTCTCGTTAAATGGCGCCGCTGGATGGTGCACACAATAACATTAATTCGAAATTGACCAATAACTTGTTATATAACACAAAAATAGCCAAAAACAACTGTAGGTAAATGAAACCTTCGGACTTTGCTACCATTATGTCGCGTTAATCTTTTGTTTTTAATTTCATTTTTCAAATTAAATCTTAGAATCGTTCAAAAAGGTTTACAAAATAAGCTTTCTTCAAAATAATTTAAAACTGGCCAGTATTTTTTGAGTTTAAGAACTTTATACAAAATATCTCTAGACAGTTTTTATGTGTGTATATTATTGTTTTTTTTCTGATACCTTTTCAGACCTAGTATCCAGAATTGAGGACAAAAAGTTTAAAGAAAAAATCTAAAGTAAGTACATAGTACCGTGAAAAGGTTGAAGTAGCTAGAATTGTTGGCAATTAAGTTATAACATTATGATTCGTGTGCATTTTGTAAATTACTTATTGTTATAATATATGCATATACAATTCTTTATCTTTACAAACAATCCTTTACATTGCCTATATTATCGTAATGGCGGATGTCCTCAATGGGGTGTATCACTAACTTTTTATCACGATAGATGGCGCATGATAGATGGTACTGTAACCTGCCTTTGCAGTCACAAAATTATCCAACGCCTGCGGTTGGATGTACTCGTAGTTGCTTTTCATTGTTACGGAGAGGATTCTACGGAAATCCTTTTTTTTATTGAAAATGCATAAAACTTTTTTATACTTTATATTTTCTAAATATTTACAAATGTAAAAAAACTAAACACTTTCCTACGAGGGACACTATTACGCGGTAGACTTTAACTGTAATTATTATTTTAATCCTAATATTTATAAAAAATACTCGCTCTGTCGACCTCTCGGTCCGAGCTCCCGATCTTAATTTTTTTTTCTATTCAAAACAAAAACCCATCAACTATGTCATTGTCGTATATTGACAATACTATTCTTTATTAACATGCAAATATAACTCTGTAACCTACACCCGTTACTAATAGAACTATCAGTTGCATAGAAAAATTGGATTTTTATCACGAAATTTATTATTTTCTGGTATATCCAGAACTGCTGCTCACTTCGTTTACCGAGAAAGATTTCCAAGCGAAATCAAAGATATGGTGATCTCAAAATTGCCGTTCTACTCGTATTAATTCAACCTTTTTTCTTTTTAAAGACGGTGACTTTTTAAAGTTAAAATATATTTTTCTGTTATAAAAATAAAAAAACAACAAAAACATTTAAAAAATGATCCGTCATAGGTGTAAACAAGGTACCAATGCCGCTAGCAACATCTACAAAAAGCTTTTCCTGATAAACCCCATTGTGCACATAATGAGAAGCCTCAAATATTTATTAATAAGGTTTTTTTTTTATATTCACTAATATCTATTATTATTTAAAAAATACATCTATGAGATAAATTATTTAATCAGGTCTGAAAGGGTTAAGCTCTTCTTTTATATTCTGTGCCTAATCCATCCAGTGTTGTCCTGCTTCTTTTACTATCTTTCCTTTGGTCTTCCTTTATTTCTTTTGCCCTTCGGTCCCTTCCATTTACTATGTATATAGTAACCACTTTAGTCCATCGTTATCCTTAAGACGTGCCACGTGACCAGCCCATTTCCATTTCAATCGTTGTGATTGTTGTAACGCGTCTATGAGTTTTGTTTTGTTTCTTATATACAATAACCTATATGTATCTTTGTTTATCTTAAGTTTTTTTTTTTACTAGCACGACATGTGGCCTTGCGGCCACTTAATGGTAAATGGCGCGCGAGGTTCATGAATGTGCGCGAGGTGCAACTGGAATCAGACAATCATGACTAGCATCAGTCCATAACACTTTGCCGGCTTTACTGAGCATGAGGGCAATTCGAGCCTGATCCCGAAACGTGTGAATGCAGTCTACATGGTTTATCGGCATGAATGGTGGATACCTACCCGCCCCGGCAGACTGGGCAAAGTACCACGTCTGCCCACTACCTATAAGCTATCATTTAGAGTGGTGTCCCGAGCACCGTGGCTCTGGATCGAGATCTGGAAATGCATACAAGAAGTTTTGATCATCATCCTTACAGCCCCTAGAACACAGAGTCCTAGACCTCCACTGCTAGAAATGGGCCTTCCAGAACATATATCTGGAGAATTTGGCCTACACTCGCCACGCTGGCCAGACGGCTTGGCGAGGATATGATGTCAAGTTTTAATGACATCCACAAGTTGGTATTAGTGGAACCGGGGCCGACGGCTTAACGTGCTCTCCGAGGTACGGAAACGGTGGTGTTGTAAATCTATGACGTAAGAAAAGTGTATTTCTCATTGGTACATGGCGGGGGGGTTTGAACCGACCTTTGCAGGATTTAAGGAACGATTTCTTACCGAGCCATCACCGCACCATATTTTGACCATATTGACTCATTAGTTGATTATAAAGCAGATTATAAAGCACCACTCTCGAGTGATTGCTTCACTCTTAAAGAATACTCGACATTTTCAAGGACCAATTTGCACAGATTTCTCTAAAAATATAAATAAAAGTTACCATTATACTTGGGAATTAGGAATTTACATTGTTATGTTTTTAATATATTTTACCTGAGTGATTGCTCCCTTCAAATAATACTAGAGATTTTCAAGGACCACTTGTACGGATTTTACTATAAAAATGTATAAAAGTTACCTTTATAATTGGGAATTAGATATCTTTATACGAGTATTCCAGACGTTAGTATTGATTTTATCTTTCAAAGGCTTTGTTTTATTATCTGAAGCAATGAGATGAAATATAATATAGAGCCGGCAATGGTCGTTATTTTCATACAAAATGTTTGATATATTGCTTTTTACGCCATCTACTTCAAAAAAAAACTTTTTAACTATGTACAAACTAACTATGTAATGCCGCATGACATTATTTTGGGGACATTACGAAAATTCTGTGCTCTAGCGGGTAAGTCCGTGGAGGTACCGTGTTGGATTCCTGTTCGGGTCACAATAATATTTATTAATTTAAATACATAAATTTAATTAATATACGATTTATTTGTTATATTCCTAAGTTTGGTACGCTAGAGACATCGACGAGCTTGCCACTTGTCATGATTGGCATATAGTAAAGTTTGGTTTCTGACAACCGCAGAAGGGAAACAGTCGTGATGAGTATGTAGGAGGTAGGTGCAAATAATAGAAAAGATAATCAAAATACGACTAAAACTAAATCTAATACTAATATTCTATCTATCCCTTCTCATCACTCTAGCTTTCAGTCTAACTCATTCGCAGTAGTGGCCGCAAATCTTTGGAACAGTTTACATGTTGATATTCGCCAAGCTCCCAACAAACCGCTCTTTAAAAACCTGGTTTACTTTCATTACCTAAAAGGCTCCTCACAACGTATATAAGTATGTATTGTATGTAGTATATAGTAGCCAATATAGTATGTAGTATATGTATTATTGTGTACATATTTGTATGTATGTGTATTTATTTTAAGATACATTGAATGTAATATTGAATGAATTTGACCGCCTCCGTGGTCTAGTGGTAACAAACGTTGCCGTGAACTCGGGAGGTCGTGGGTTCGATTCCCACCGGGGGCAAGTTGTACATTGTATAATTTGTCTCGGTCAGGGTGTTTATATGTATAATACGTATATATTTACAAAAAAAAGAAGAAAGAATAATATGTAGTTTATCAACCATCTAGTTTCCGTAACACAAGCCTCGTAGCTTACCACGAAAATTAGATGGCGCTGTGTGACCTGTTATTTGGCAACGTATCTTACAATCGTTTGCACCTAGCCTCATGACTGTAATGTTCTGTATTGTCCCAAAGGTTGGCTTCTAGAGAATGCCTAGCGACATTAAGCCCGCCCTTTGTACATAGTGCAATATAGTTTTAAATAAATAAAATAAAACATAAATGACTATAAATATATGTATATAATAATACTAATTGTTCTTCTTTGTTCAAAAATTTGTTCTTCCTCTCTTGTCGAAAGAATGTGTTTTATATACCTACACTTCCGTGGCATGCAGGTCGGCTTATTGTCAGTATAACAGCAAAAATAATTTGGAAGTGCACGTCGAAAGTGACAATAACCCGCTATACACTAACATAGAGTAATTAATTCTTAGACGATCTAGCTTTAATTCCTATACCTTTTGGCTTCTTGCCCCATCTTATTATATATTTAATGTCTATAATCAGAGTGATTGCCTCACTCTTCAAAGAATACTCGACATTTTCAAGTACCAATTATTCCGATCTTTCTAAAAAAAAAATGTATAAAACTAGCTTTATAAGTGGGAATTAGAAATTTGTATATTCCAGACGTTGGTATTGAGTTCTTCTATAATACATTTATTATCTAGAGAAAAGAGGTGAAATATCAGCAGATATTAGTTGGTAATTTCACACAAGATGTTTAGTACATTTTTACATCATCTACTTTATTCTTGTCTTGTCGAATAAAAACTTGTTTTACATGTATTTTACGTGTAGCATGTAGGTCGACATTTTTCATTAATTACAGCCCCTAGAACAAAGCATGCTGCACTGCTGGAGATGGGCTTTCCAGAACTGGAGAATTTGGCCTGCACTCGCCACACTGGCCAGACGGCTTGGCGAGGATATGATGTAATTTTTTTATGACAGTTTATTAACGATTTCACAAGTTGGCATTAGTGGAACCGGGGCCGACGGCTTAACGTGCTCTCCGTGGCACGGGAACGGTGGTGTTGTAAATCTATGCCAAATGTACGTAAGAAAAGTGTATTTCTCATTAGTACATGCCGTGTGGGTTTGAACTGACCTTTTGTAGGACTATATTTCTTTAGATTTGAGAGAGATTTTTTATTAATACATACTCGTATGTATGTAGTTATGAAATTGTTACATATCATATTGTCCACGTACAGAATTAATCTATAGTACCTAATTAATAAATATAGATTAACATAATCTACGTTAGTATCCGTATCAGGAATGTTATGGAGCTTCGTAACCGTAACTAAACTGACTCAAATTTATTCACCACATTGTAAATAGTCCTCTTGGTAGGACGATTATGGCAACCGTAAAATGGGCAAACCTTTAATAAACAATTTTATTATTTGCACGGGTTGTTGATTGATGGATATATCAATAGTCCATGGTGATTTGACAAAGCAGGCTGAATAATGACAACTAATTTGACACATGTAGCTTTAACAAGGTGTCCGTTACCAACTGTCAAAGTTCTTAAGGAAGTCCTTGTTAGAATAGTATTATTCCTATATCCAGATCCTTATCAGGCACCAAAATTTTATATCCATAACAAAAACCCTAATTATATGCCAAACAGAAAAATATATATATTTTTTTAAATTTCATTCATCATCCCCTAAATAAAGTCATAGACTTAGCTCATATTTTAAAAATAAAATAAATATAATTATATTTGTTTATTTTATATTTCAGGCAAAATACCGATATTTTAAGAGAGTATTCCTGCCACAGTCGTTAGGCATAGGCTAGAGTCTGAAGATATTGGTATTAGAGAAACCACGCACGCGACGGTTTAACGTATTAAATTTTTTTATACGTATTATTCGAGTATCATGCTACAAGTACCTTCAACCACTGCTATTTACCGTATCAGATGCAAAAGTATGTATAGATAACATACTATATGTTGTCTTCTCGAAATAATGTAGCTTAATTAAAACGGTCGAATTTTTCTTCGTCTGGATCGATACATCTTCATGTAATGTAGACTTTTATTACAATCTTACTGAAATTGTTTTTTTATATAGACTGCATAGACATACATTATGAGGACAGGTCCAATATCGCAAACTAAATAAAAAACGACCAATAGGTTATTCTGGCAGAAACGGATTGCTTTTAGCTTTTATGTATTAAGAAAAAAAAAATGCTAGTTAGACACAGAATACGCAGATAAAATAACTGTAGTAAAAAGCCTCTGCAGTTATAGGTATACCGTTTTGCAAGTAGATACATCCAGAAAATAACTAAGTAATTCTATAAAAGTGTTTTTAAATTGTTTGATATTATTTGGTTCTGCCAGACGGCTTTCGTAATATCAATTTACATTATTCTTCATACTTGCCGGAAGCCGAGTACAGCCAAGCGAAAAATCATTGTGAACTTCCACTTTGACCTGAGCGTAATATTTATGATATTCGCAACTCGGGTATAGTAAGTGGATGGCAAGAGGATACGTGGTATGTGTCCTATAAGGTGGACTGACCGGGTCAAGGCCGCAACGGACCACTCTCCTACATGAGTGCACAAGAAAAACTTCAGTCTGACACGCTTAACAAGGCACGACTTGTTAAGTGTGTCACCAATACTCAACGACTATGAGTGTAGCTAGCGATTAAGGAGAAGACAAGGAAACTTGTATTGAATAGCCGGTCTTTAACCATCACAGCCCCTAGAACACATTCTGTTCTCCTAGACCGCTACTGTTAGTTATGACCCTGCCAGAATTCTGAAGAATTTGGCCACGCTGAACAGGCGGTTTGGCGAGGGTCTTTGATGACAATTTAATAATGAACAAGTGAAACCGGGATGGCTAAAGTTCTCTCCGAAGCACAGTGATGATTAATGATTTGTACGTAAGTAAACTGTATTTCTTATTGGTAGATAACGGGGTTCGAACCGACCTTATTAGGATTTTAAGGAAAGCGTTTAACTGCCTCCGTGGTCTAGCGGTTAAGTCCGTGAATTTAGACTCGGAGGTACCGGGTTCGATTCCTGGTGGAGACACAAAAATATTAATCAATGTAAATGAATTTATTTACATAATATTTAATTTATTTGTGATATTTCTCGAGTTTTGGTACGCTGGAGACATCGATGAGCTTGCCACTTGTCATGATTGGCTAAATGTGAATCCGCTTATTTATAAGCGTGGTTTCTGACCACCCCAAAAGGGAAACGGTCGTGATGATACTACCTGCGTTCTTACAAGCGAGCCACCAACGCCGGTTTTCGGTTGTCATTAACAAATACCTAGTTTTAGTGGATTTAAAATACCTTCTTTAGTTCATTTATGCACTATCTATATTGGTGGAAAACCGACTTTGCTTGGATATGTGATCCTTACTTAATAATTTTACGAGAGAAGAAACGTCGTCGATGTATTATTGCTATGAACAAAATTAGAGTTGGTAAGTTTTGATTTCGATTTTATATTTAATGACAAGCGCGTATTTTTTATATAAGCTGAAATATGTTGAAGATTATTTAAGTGAGCTGGTAGTATTTACAAAGTTCTCATGTGGATTACAAATTTATCTCATTATTTTATATTTACAAATCATTATATATTTATGCTGATAACTTTATATGATTATAAATGGTAACCTGTAAAGTTTTATTAATTGGGTCTCTTAAGATATATGTCTATAATATATATATATATATATGTAGGTACTTATAAATTGTTATAGCTGCATTCAACAATAGGTATAGTATCATCAATATACCATACCATAAAGCTAATATTATATCTACAGGTTTGAGAATTTAGCGTGACCGTCTGACTATGTCGAAGATCAACAAGAAAAGCTTTTAAATGCATTTTCAGATTAAAAACAATTTGACGCTGAGCAACTTTGTCGGCGTCTGCGTAAACAAGGTCGCCGATATATTATTACGAGACACAGAACAGAAAAAAAAAACTGGTGGCACGTTTATCTCGGCAAACTTCCCGTTTATTAGATGGGTAACTATGCGTTGTCTACAAGTTTTAACATCGCTGTCAAACTCATTTATATTTAAATTATTCGTAAAATAGTAAAATCCAAAGACCTAACTGAATTATTAATCATTAGACAGGTTACATTATTATATAAAATATTATAGGTATTATAGGAGAGACAACCGGATGACGTGTGGTAATATGGGTCTTGGAGTCATACCGAAATCCCCGTAGCGGCCGAATGGTTCAAAAATGGGGGAGGAATAAACGTATTTATATTTAAAAAAAACTACACTAACTAAATTTAAATTTTTTTTTTTGTAAATCTGATATAGCTGGGTTTTCCTTGCAGATTCCTTTCAGTTACATTTAACATTAACAGGTCACTGGATTCTGCTAAGCTGCTGGTCTTCTGCTAACGGTTTACTTATTGGACCACATTGCTGCTTAGTCTTCTACTAGCAGGAGTAAAATCATTCAAAATAATTAAATTAATGACGTTTCATAAATGCCTGTAATAGTTCTACGTGAATAAAGATATTTTGACTTTGACTTTGACAAAAAAAAACATGATTAAAACGACACATTTTGATAAAGTATTTATAATTTTTGATAAACGAGTAGATAACAATTTTAAGAGAAAAATACGATTAGCGCAGCTATCTTCTGTATTATTATACTTGTACCTACATGACATACTAATTTAGGCACTACATTGTTGCACTTAAACCACACGCGAATCCCAGATAATCATCTAGAAAGGAAAGAAAAAAGCAATCTGCAGCCTAATAGACGTATACAAAATTATACAATAAGGACAGGCTCAACAAAAAATATTTTTGTTATTAAATTTTAAACCGACTTTGACCCGAAGTACTACAGCATTAAAAGCTACTTACTTTGTTTAACTAGCCAACTGTAAAAAAACACTCACAACGCACGTGTTTTTTTATTTTTTTTCCCCAATCAATTGCCATACTAGCACAGGTCACACGGCAATTTTTAAAACATATTTATTGTTTAAAACCTTTATTGCACAAAGTACAAAGGCGGACTTAATGCCCGTAGACATTTTCTGACAGCCAAAACTTTGAAATTAGAACATTTATAGGTGCAATAAAAAAATATTATTCGTACGATAAATTCAACAGCATAATTATATATACTTACTTTTTTATATATTGTAATATTAATATACTAATACATACACAAACTATACATATATACACACTTATTAACATTGTTGGGAGCAATTTAGAATTTTATTGTACGCTGAAGACGTTGAATGCACTCTTATCTTAATCTATTACTATTCCATTCCAATAACCTGCAGCCCTATTCTGTTACTGTTATTATGTTATATTTGTAGTATAAGTAATTCATTGTTTTGCTTCCTTTTTGTTTGCATTTATTATATTTGTTTGTGCAGTGGGCAGCAGTTCGTGCTTAACCTCACACCCGAAGATAAACTTGTCACTATGCGGGCCATCTGCTGTTCACTGTACTCCACTATCTGGCGTTACTATTTGATTTTATTGATACGAAGTAACAAAATTTCCTAAGAAACAAGAGTTCTAGACCTTCACTGTTTCTCCTTCCAGAATCTCTGGAGAATTTAGGTGAATGTGAATTTAAGTATAGGCCACAATCTCCACGCTGGCAAGACGGATTGACGAAAGATTTGTGCAATAAATTATTAAATAAATAAGCGCAAAAGTCATATAATTGAATACGTTTACTATTATATTATATGATATTATATTATATTATATTATATTATATTATATTATATTATATTATATTATATTATATTATATTATATTATATTATATTATATTATATTTTATTATATTATATTATATTATATTATATTATATTATATTATATTATATTATATTATATTATATTATATTATATTATATTATATTATATTATATTATATATTTTTTTTTTTTTAGGTACTAAAAATGAAATATACATTTATTCGTAAAAATATTTACAACATATAAAATAAAATTAATATTAAGGATAGGGATATAAGTCCCGTCAGCGTGGAATGGTGGCAAGAACGCTGGCTGCATTTCCCCGCTGAATTGCAATACTAATTCTCTGGGCGAAGAAAGAGCCAGCCCTCTTGTCACCGGAGGAGACAACAAGACGCGGTGTTATGTCTTTTAAAAACTTTTTTGCGCTTGGACTCCATGGGCCCAGAGTTTCTACAGCAAACGGCACAAATATGTAATCTTTTAATATACTTACATACTTGCGCCGCTTGCTGGACTCCGCATTTTCCGCCGCGGCTCCCGCTTTATGCGCTGTCCCCCTGAGATGCGACGCGGCAAGGGTGTCGACGCACGTGGCGTCCCACACTAGAGCACGTCCCCGTTCCCAGGGGACCAACGTCATACCATCGGGTCTCTTGCCATCATCTCGGATAACTCCAACAGGCTCTAGAAGAGCTGGAACCTCGATGGTGGCTAGAGCCCTTTTTATATTATATTATATTATATTATATTATATTATATTATATTATATTATATTATATTATATTATATTATATTATATTATATTATATTATATTATATTATATTATATTATATTATATTATATTATATTAAATTATATTAGTATACACATTCAATGTCGAGCGCTAATGGTTGAGAATAGTATAATATGTTGTAATTTTGACGAAAGCGTAAATAACGCAATCCAGTAATAATGTTTGCGCTTATAGTAATTAAATACGACTGCTGGAGTACCTACTTTAAAAAATATTTAATAATGTAGTAGGTACGCTAAAGATTGATATGACCTCCCAGCCTCTATATTTCCCATTTGAACAACCTAGACTCCCTTAATTTAATAAACTGATTTAGGTTGTTAATTTAATAAACCTTCATCGCCGCATGTAGTTTTCAATATAAAAGAAGTTCAAAGCTATGGGCAAAAATAAGTATAAATGAAACTGTCCGTTTCATATGTCTATGCACAATACTCATTGTTTTTCTGGTTTATACCGCGTAGCCAGCGATTCTCAACGCTAGCACGAGTACCTGTCCGATAATGGCGTGGAAATATAAATGGAATGTTCATGAAAAGGCTGAACTTCGTTGCAGACGTGTGTGTTTTTACCAAACATTAAAGAGGGTTGCTAAACTTTGCATCCCTTTTAAGCTTTAAGCAAAGTGTAAAATCATTTAAGTAGCCACCGATGTCGGTTCAAAAATATATAAAAACTAAACTCCAAGCTTATAATGTGTCATTTATTTATTATAAACTTTATTGCACAAAGCAAGAAGGCAGACCTAATGCCTCTATTCTGGCCTCTAATTCTATACTGGTCAAACCTTTGGGACAACTAAAGCAGTTACTATAAGATAAGGTAGGTATCAAAACTAATAGGGAATTTTAGACGTCAATATATACATACGAGTATAATAAATAATACATACAATTAAACCTAGTATATAAGTTCTTTGAATATATAAAAATATATACTTTTTATTCATTCCTTAGAGCACAGCGTCCTAGGGCTTTACTGTTGGAGATGGGTCTTCGAGAACATATATTTTGGCCTACACTCGCCAAGTCTGGCCAGACGGGTTGGCAAGGATCTGATAATATTTAATGACAATTTATTGACGATTCCACAAGTTGTTATTAGTGGAACCGGGATTGACGGGATAGCGTGCTCTGCAAGGCACGGGAACGGTGGTGTTGTAAATCAATATGTACGTAAGATTAGTGTATTTCTCATTGGTACATGACGGAGGGGTTTGCACCGACCTTTGTTATTAAGGGAAGCGTTCTTACAACCGAGCCACCATCGCGCTATAAATATAATATTACCTACAATATGACGACTATAATAAGAGAAATAACAACAGCACAGAATTTATGGTGAATTTAAATAGTGCGCAGATCAGGTTTATTAAATATTGATCTATTTGGAGCTTGACAAATAATACAGTTATATATTACAAAACTGCCCAGTTCTTATTATTGTCAACTTGTATTTGACAAAGTGAAATTCATCGGTCGCTCTATATCGGCAATAATGAATTAAATAAAAATATTTGTACTGGTCTGTATAAATACTTCTATGGTTGGCGTGCCTTTTTAGCTTTGAAGTAGCCGACGATATTAGTAGTTTTGCCTCCCCAGCATTCTCAGTTTAAAGCCAGATTAAATACCAAAGCTAAGGAGAATAAAGTTGTTTGTTCCTGCGAGAGCAATGTTTTTTATATTTAGTCTCTCCTCTCACGACAGAGTTGTCACATTATTGGGCATTAGTGGGATGTTTTACAAGCCGCTATTCTTCGCGGACTTGTGGATTTCTGGTATGCTCATGGGCTGCCTGTCTTGATCTGGCGAGTTTTCATTGGGAACCACCCATTTTTTTATCACTCATTTTCATGTTTTTCTACTGCTGGATATAGGCGGCACCCCCAAAAATCATCGCTGGCCAGCGTGGCAAGTGTAGGTCAAATTCTCCAAAAATATGTTTTGGAAGGCCCATTTCGAACTCTGTGTTGTAGGAGCTAATTTGTTTCCACTACAAAGAGTTTGATATATGTTCAGATATCAAAAAGTTTTTTGAATAATTTTGACGACCATGATAGGACCTTGTCTATCACAGCAGCCTTCTTCTGGGCTTTACAAGAGATTTGAGAAATTGAACTATTAGTCGAGTGATTTCGCCACGATAGTTTCCCTATCACACACCCACACTGGTGGATAAGCAGCCTTAGCCCACATTATTGTCAATGCACATAAAATTTATGCATTATCCGGGTCTTTGTAATTGAAACTCAAGTGTAAATGGCCTATTCTCTTAACGTGCTTAATTTAATTTAGTCATACACTCATAGGGCCATTTATTTGATAAAAAACTAATTAGAAATAAAGTAGATAACAGAATGAGCTTTTAAAGCTAAGTTAGAAAAAAAAAATATTTATTCCCAATTCAGTGCGTATATACTAGGTTACTGCCTCTGAAAATATTTTACAATCCATTGCATCTTACTTTTTCGATTGAATTCTGATTATGATTATAAAATTATAGAAAATGGTGAAAAGATATACTTAATATCAATAATAAAAAAATAAAAATAAATAATTAAACGGATATAAACACCGTCTGCGTGGTAGCAAAAAAGCTGGCTGCATTTCCCCGCTGAATTGTAATACTGATTTTTTAGGCGAAGAAAGTGTGATATCTTTTTTAAAACTTTTAGGCACTTGGGGAGTCCCAGAAGGCCCAGAGTTTCTACAGCAAATGACACAAA
The DNA here is from genome assembly GCA_910589645.1 of Tinea semifulvella. Taxonomy (NCBI): domain Eukaryota; kingdom Metazoa; phylum Arthropoda; class Insecta; order Lepidoptera; family Tineidae; genus Tinea; species Tinea semifulvella. The sequence goes on from OU342584.1 coordinate 24,341,179, forward strand.
TATATAATTTGTTAGTATGGATACATACTTGCACCGCGGCTCCCGCTTTATCCACTGTCCCCCTGTGGTGTAACGAGGCGAGTGTGTCGACGCACACCCACATATATATAAGCATGGTTTCTGTACATCCCGAAAGGGATACGGTCGTGATGATACTTTACTTCACTTTTACTTTACGTGGCGGGAAAATCTGCTTGCACTTTTGTAATAGTATAGCCCATGAACTCCAAGACGGTCGACCTTCTTTCCACACGGACATTGATGTAGGACACATAATGGTGCCACTATTAAAAGCTTTATTATTTTATATCAATATAACATTTACTTTTCTTGTAGTGCTTTTAACCGAAAACTTCTGTTTTGTTATTAGTTTTTTTTTTTAATATTTAAATAATATGAATTCCCATTATAATTTTGTTTTATTGTATTTGGGTCAATGGTTAGTACAAAATGTTTATATCTCCAAAGAGGACGAGGTCAAGCGTGTTTATTGTTTAAACTAAGTAATTATTTAGTGGAACAGTAATGCACTGTAAAGTAGCACAGCGCAGTCATTGTTTTAGAAATAATTCGTACTAGTTTGATCTGGATGTCGCTCCCTAGATTTCAAATTCACACATGTTATGTAGCAAATTTAAAAAAAAAGTTATTCAGAAAGTACAGACATAATTCAAATTTACTTTATCTTTAAAAGTTTTCAATTAACAGATAGGGCTAATTGCCTGTACATAGACTATACATATATTCGTCCTAATTTAACGCGACTACATTATCAAGAAGAAGAGCGGTGGTAGCTGAAGAGCGGTAATCGGTTGTAAGTATACTTTCCTTAAAATTCTAAAAAGGTGGGGTCAAACCCCCACATGTACTACTGAGATATCTGGCCAGCAGCAAGCGTGGCGAGTGTAGGCCAAATTCTCTAACAGTGGGGGTCTAGGACTCTGTGGTCGGCTGCGGTAATAATGATGACGTTAACATAGCAGGTTCGCGGAAATTTTGTTCACAGGCGATCAAACGTACCTAATTGCGATGATCGCGTAGTCACGTTCAATTAGGACGACGCGACGCCTATGTCTGTTTCTGAGTTCCAAGGAAAATCGTATTTGTATATTTTATTTCAAAATTGTTCCTGTGAATATATTTATGATGTATTCGAAGTAATGTACAAATATTTTATATAAAATATATAACAATATTCACCCATGACTTGATCATTCCCCCGCTGCACAGTTATGCTGATTTGCTGCACGAAAAAACTGCCAGACCTCTTGTCACATACTGCATTAACCAGTAGTTAAGTTAATCCATCAGGTCATTTACCATCACTGCTAGAGATCCCGGATGATGTAACCAAAGCCTGGTGGATCATATTTTTGAGAGAACCGTGGCGGAATCGACGACCGGCACTTTTCTGACAAGACAGACCGTGGTGACCAGCTGAACGACGATCCAGTTCATTAGACAATAAGACGAAACACACAGACAGACACAGAGGCAGAAAGATAAGCATTTAAACTCATAAATATCAGTTATTATTTTGTTTTACGTTTGCGATGTAACCCTTTAACATCCAACAGGTGGTATCGCAAACTTTAAATGAACCTAATTATTTGATTACATACAATTTTGTACACGCACGAAATGTTTCTGAAATGAAAAGTGTTTTTTCTGAACTAAATTTTTCACGGTACATTAATGTTTAATGCAGTAAATTAACTTGTACCTCATTTTGGAGATTTTATGTTATGCTGGACAATGAGAGTTTTCGCATTGCTGTTGGCCTTGTGCATCGCCGGTGTGCATTGAGCACAAGTGTCCAGCTATTCTGGAACCCACTGGATTAGTTCGTGATGATGGCAAGAGACCTGATGGTACGACCCTAATTGCCTGAGAGCGGGGACGGGCCTTAGTGTGGGATGCCACTTGTGTCGACACTTTGGCTTTGTCACACCTTAGGGAAACACCGCTAAAAGCGGGAGCCGCAGCTTAAAGCGCAGAGTCTGGCAAGCGGTGCTAATACGTATCTATAATCAAAGACTACGTGTTTGTGCCGTTTGCTGTAGAGACTTTAGGCCCGTGGGGTCCAAGCGCTAAAACATTTTTACAAAACTCAAGTGGGGTAGTGTAGCGATAGCTATGCTTAATACAATAAAACTTCAGAGTCGAAATAATGATAGTGTCAAGTATGTTTTGACGATTATTATTAGTTATTAGTTATGATTCTTTGTTAAAAGTATGTTGTTATTTTATTAAAGACATTTAATAATATGTACAAGTATCGTTAATTAAAAGCTAACCTAGCTAGCCTTAACCGCTAGACCATGAAGGCAGTCTATTCTAAACTAGTAAAGCATGAAAGCTGGCTTTATTAGGGCTTAACTACGCTATAACTTTGATACTCACTATAAAGTTAAACTTTAAGTATCGTGAAAGCTTAACTCAGTGTTAGGGTGCTTATCGTAGTTAGGAGCTTTTGTTTACCTTTCAACAGGGACTAAGCTGTAATCTGATCATTATACCTACCAAAATATCTAGGACACACTTGTTGCCGTATTTTAAAGATAAAACAAAAAAGGAGGATAAAATTTAACGCGATACGATTATATGTAGCTTCTATGGGATTTCTGAAAATAGTTTATTTATTCAAAAAAAAAAGTAATGTATCATCACGACCGTTTCCCTTTCGGGGTGGTCAGAAACTACGCTTATAAAGAAGCGGATTCACATTTAGCCAACTTTACTATAGGCCAATCATGACAAGTGGCCAGCTCGTCGATGTCTCTAGCGCTGCAGCGTACCAAATTTAAGAAATATCACAAAAAATTAAATATTAATTAAAATGTATTTATTTACATTAATAAATATTTTTGTGTTTTGATCAAGAATCGAACCCGGTACCTCCGAGTCTAAATCCACGGACTTAACCGCGAAGGCAGTTTTTATTTATTCAAATCATTAAAAAATCATTAATAATAATTTTATTTTTTTTATTTGGGATTTTACTTTCTGAGATTCCCTAGCCCCATCCCATCTTCCAGCACTTCTGTTAGAGCTGGTGCTGCAGCGAAATAAGCGCATATCAGCATGCGTCGAAAATATGAAACGATTTGCAATAGTAAGAAATTGGCCCGTGAGCATCAAAACCGAAAGCTATCTATAAATAAATAGTTATTAAGGCTCATTGACGTCTCTAGTTACAATAGATACAATAGTTTTTATCTGTCAAAAATTAAGTATCTTAATTTAGAGGGGAAATGCTGCCAGTGTATTGGGCTACTTTTTGTAAGTATTTTTTTTTTAATATGATTTAAGGTTTTCTTTTTAATAATTAATATTGTAATTCGTTTTTACTGTTTGTATATTACTTAAATATATATATTTTAAATTAACTGAGATATTAAATTTGTGAGAACGCTTTCCTTAATATCCTATATATATAAAGATCGGTTCGAACCCGGCATGAAAAACTTTTCTTAAGTACATTTGTCATAGATTTACAACATCACCATTCCCGTGCCTCGAAGAGCTCGTTAAGCCGTTCCCAGTTCTACTAATACCAACTTGTGGAATTGTTAATAAATTGTAATTAAAAATTGACATCAAACTCTCGCCAACCCGTCTTGGCCAGCGTGGCAAGTGTAGGCCAAATTCTCCAAAAAAAAATCTGGAAGGCTCATCTAGTGTTCTAGGGGGGCTATGATAAACTTATGTACTCGTTAATTTACATGTGTTTTTGCGCCGTTTGGAGTTGAAACTGTAAAGCCGTGGGGACCAAGTGCACATTAAATTTTCAAGGCGTTGTCAAAACAGCTCATCAATACCTCGGGAGATAAGAGGGCTGGGCAATATTTGGGCCAAAGGATCAGCATTGCCTTTTAACGTGGCAATGCTGCCAGTATCCTTGGCACTTTGCCCATTGGCAGCGATTTGAAGCAATTTTTTTTTATAATAATTTTGTTTTGTATTTTCTTTACTTAAGTTTTTCATTGTATTTTTAATTATTAGGTAGATTTTTTTATTTTTTATTAATATTAATTAATGTTTTTAAATTTTAGTCAAATTAATCATTAGGATTTTTTAAAAAATAATTGTACCTTGTAAATTTTATTTTTTTCCACAAATGTGCGTGTTACTATAGCAATTCGCAGTGCATTTGCGTGAGCTACTTGCGCGAGCATTATTGCACATTTCACAAGTTATTTGCTTGTGCTTCTACGTGGTGTATGAATACAAATTACTGTGACGGGCTACTTGCAAACGCACAACTGCACCGTGTGCAAGCACCCTAAGCTACGTCTGACAATATTACGTCTATGTAATAAAATTACACTAATAATTGAATTTGCTTTGTGCAATCTGCAACGATACTGTTTGTAGTTAGTAGAGCTTGTGAACTAAGTTTGTAAAGGAGAGTCTGAATTTTTCTTAGAGAAATGGGCCCAATAAAAAGTTTTCGTGCCGTAATAACTTCTTTTTTATTTGACAGTTAATATATTATGTTTTCATAATCTGTAATTAATTTTATTTATTAGCAAAAATTACAATTGACAAAAACTTTTTTTACGTTAATAATAATAATAATCGTTTATTTCCAATAAAATCCTATGTACATGTTTTACTATTGGAGACCCACACTTTGATAATTACATAGTTTCGATTCTGCCGATATACTCGTAATTGGAGAATTATGAACACTTAGAAATCTAGTGGTTTATCTATAATAAAGTACCTGATCATAATAAATAACCTAATCGTATAAATAATGCTATGCAACGATTTCATACATACATTTTAATCAATTGACTATTTAATTAAATTATATTTTACTGCCTCCGTAGTCTAGCGGTTAGTCTTTGGATTTAGACTCGGATGTACCGGGTTCGATAATAAATACATTTAATTAATATTTAATTTATTTGTGATATTTCTCGAGTTTCGTACACTGGAGACATCGACGAGCTTGCCACTTGTCATGATTGGCCTATAGTAATGTTGGCTAAATGTGATCCGCTTATTTATAAGCGTAGTTTCTGACCACCCCGAAAGGAGAACGGTCGTGATGATACTTTTATATTAGATGTTGTAATTAATTTAAAAAAAATATACATAAATTTATTGAATTATATTTAGTAGAGGCACGCTGCAAAAAATTTGGGGCCTGGCTTTGGGAAATCTCTTTTGTGAACAATACCTAATATTAGTGTCCATATTTGTTCTGGCTTGACATTTCAGGGAGCGCAGTTTTGAAGCCTTTGTTTTTAAACAATGTGATATGGACGATAGAAGGAGGTGAAATAGTTTTCCAAATCCTAATATTTTAAAAGTGATTTTTCAGGTTCCGGTTTCGGACTAAACTAAATGTACCCATTTAGAATAGCGGAATATTCAGATACCGTTTCGGTTTCGACTGAAAATCGTGTTACGGTCAGACACTGTGTAAAGCTTAATTTATTTGCAATTTCTGGTTGATTGGAAAATGTGGTCTAGACGAGCTTTAGCTATTCTCTTGTCACCGAATGTCCTTTGGGATGTGTTTCTGATTGCAATTGTATTATCTCCTCTACATCGCATCGTTTGTTATCGACTCCAGTGCAAATTCACAGCACATTCTTGTTGGCGACATAAATGCATACATTTATTTAACCTACCCACAATGTTTACTTGTACCGTAGTATATTTTAATTCATATGTTGCGTTTAATTCAGTTTTGCTATCGCTATACAGAGGGAAAATGTTACCAGTCTCCTCGGGACTATCTCGGATGGGACATTTTTTATTTGTACTTTAATTTGTTATTATTTTATTTTTATTATTTTGGAGCTTTTAATTTAGATTTGTTGTATATTTATTTGCTACGTATATATAAAAAATAAAGGTTTCTACTGCAGTACACAGTAGGTAAACTTATAGGTACTGTTATATTCTCATATGTCACTTCTGCGGTGGTGGCTAGGTTTTCGGAATCCCGACGTGAACCAATGAGAAATGCACTTTTCTTACATACATTTGTCATAGATTTACACCACCCATTCCGTGCCTCGGAGAGCACATCAAAAGTGGAGGTCAAGGACTCTGTGTTCTAGGGGCTATGATGATGCCACTTTTGAGAGCCCCAAGTCCAACCGATCAATTGCGAAAATCCCACCAAATCATGATTAAAATAATCGTTTTAACTTTCGTTGATGACATAGAATACTACCTCTTTTTCACCATCATGCTACATCTATGTATCTCCCTGAATATTTATTTAGTCGTATAGTGCGTATTCATAAATGACGTCAAATGGCGTGGGATATTTCTCATCATTACCTACCTCTTCATATTCATATGAGGGTCTATTTTAACCTAATTAAGTATTATCTCAAAGCCATGGTTCGTACGTAGTAACTGGCTAATGACTAGTGCTAGTCGTCATTAGGATTTAAATTAGGCGTGCCGTTCGATTACCGATGTTCAATTATGGCGCCAATTTTGGGTTATAAAATAGGTCTAGTACAATAGGTAAATAAAAAATATTCTCTTTCATTTATATATTTAAAAAAAATATCTATAAAAAAATAGATTGTGAATTTGGTCGTTGCTTAGTAGGTTTGTGAGCAGGTATAGAATGCCGTTAAAGGCACATGTAGCCATGTGAGTCGGGTAGTGTCGCCGCTACTACGACGCGCAGAGGGCGAGCGGCCGCGGTCGATGAGCCCGATCATCGCAGAGGGCAGCACGGAGAGGCCCCCCGGCCCCGCAGAGCCCGGCCTGCTTGCGCATTTAGCAGCGCGTTCATAAATGCGTCATACCGCCATCGGAGACGACGCGGACGCTCGGTCTCTCAGAACTGCGAGCGCGCTTTAAAATATTTGTGAACATTCCAGTGTACATTTTTGTGAAATAGAACATTTGCTAAAACACAAATGAAACTACGAACTGTTGTGCGACATTTATTCGTGCTTCGGAAGATGATGAAGAGAACGAGTAGTGAAGTTGGAGACGCGCATTTTCGTCGGAGGGATGTAAGTTTCGGTTTATTTTAAAAGTGGGCGTCGGTTATGGCGCGGGATGTGGCACGTTATTTTTGCAGCCGCGGATGGGAAGCGCTATCGGACGGGCCGGAATGCGGCCTCGGCCCGCGCCTACGACGGCGCCGCCGCAACCCGCGCGTAGTGTAATAAATAAAGGCGGGGCGCGGCTACGTGCGCGCGCACCCTCCCGCGCCGACCGCCGCCCGAGGGTCAACGACACTTCTTTCTTCCGCTACCACTGCCGAAGACAACAATAAAATTCTAAGATCGAGGCGCAGGCCTTGCTCTTGGCACCACGCGCGCGTTCGTGCGCCACCCCCAATGTCAATGTCGGGCGCCGGGCCTCAATTAGCCCGCATGCCATCGAGCTCCTACTCTTTTCACTCTCTATACGTGTCGGTTAATGATCTCGTCGTGCACCTGGTCCGTCTGCGCAGGAGCACCCCTTCGGTAGGTACCTAAAACAATGTGTATTATTGTTACCTACGCTGTAATAGCGAAACCGGTTGCAAAAATAGAATGACTGAGATTTAGTTTGGTAGTAAGGACTCGGGCGCGGCCCAGTCGGCTGCGGGCGGTACCATTCTTCGTGGCTACGTGCATCTCTCTCTGAATTTGTATTGTTTTACTGCGTGTTTATAATATCGCTTCACCCACGCGCGCATTTTATAGTATCTACATACTAGGTACCTAATGCTCTTATCTTATCAGCGGCGACTTGTTTTGAGAGCAGTCCATTCAATATTTAGCTGGCTGCTTTTGGATATCATGCAACCAATTTCTATACGAATAGATTTCAACGCTGTTTGAAAACCAAGATGGATCTTCTAGGAAAAGTTTTGACTAGCACGGGTAAATGTTTAGCTAGTTTTATGGATTAACAGCAACATATGAAAGCCGTTACTATAGAGCGTTGTTCGTTTCATGGAACGCTAAAAATAAAGCATGAACTTCCCGGTTGAATGGCGTCGTCGACGCTACGGCGCGGGGTGCGGCAGCCATTGCCCTCGCCCGGTTTGTTTACAACTCGAGCCGAGAAATGTTCCTAACCACATCTGCACTCTACTAGTTTTAGTTAGGGTGCACTTTGCGGCAGTGAGTCGCCGATGCTCCCCCTGCGCCTGCGCCATCTGCGCGCGCGCGATTAAAATAAACGTCGACCGGTAGGTAGATAAAAACAAGCATTCGGTTCCACCGCCAGGTGCGATGCGACCCTCGATGTGCCGAGGTGCGGCTAGGTCAGTTACTGGCAGGAGAAGTCGCGGCCGAAGACCCCACGTAGTGCCGTTGACCAACTCGCCTTGCCGGGCCCCAGCGCGTCACGGAATTTGTTTGTTCGCTACCGACCACGTGGCGTATTGTGTTCATTTATAACTTTTTTTTTGCTATTAGCCGCCATTATTATTTTTTGTGATTACGTTCAGTACTATTTATTGTTTTACTTGTAAGTTATGTAGGTACCTAAATGTGATTTGCCAAAAACAGGATAATACTACATCGAAAATTGAAAAGCTGACAATCTAAAGATCCCTCGGAGTCAGAAAGGGAGTCAAGCAGGTAGTCCCAGGCAGGATGGTAAGAACCGAGGGTAATGATAGGTTAGGATATAATTACTAGCCATGTGAGCAATAATAACATAGTGTTTCTTACAACTAGTACTTTAACACATTAACGACAGTAATAATGTAACAGTAACATATTATGTACTTTACTGTAAAGGCCGACTTGTTAGTAGAATACCTACATATTTGATGCTTATTTTGTGACTAAGGGTGCTTGCACACGTTGTAATACAAGTAGCATGTTGAGACACGCAGGATGCACACATCGTTTATTATAGCGCGTAAATAAGTGTGCGGGTCCATCGCGAGCGACTCGATCATGTACTTGCGCAGCCACCCACGCAAATAAACCGCGCGATTTGCGGCGCACGCGGTTCCTTCGCGCAGGTGCAAACATTCGCAAAAATAGCGCATCTGACTGACAGGACGTGTTTTCCATTCAACTCACAAAGCCTATATACTGTTACGAGATAACATCGCTCAGACTAAAAACAATAACAGTTTGTGCTTAAACAAAGTATTTTGAAAATAATTAACAGACTTCTAGAAACTTAAAATTAAATATGTATAATAATAAATAGTTACTACATTAGATATTAAACAATAATGATAATGCATTAACTAGTAAAACAATAGTAAATTGTGCAATACTGCTCGCGCAAGTCACTTGTTGCAGCAACATGCACAGTGTATTTATTAGCAACCTAAAGGCCTTTGTAATTAAAACGAATAAAGTTAAAGATGTCGTCGAATGTTTCAGTTTTATTTTAAACTTCAGCCGTCAGATAGTACAATCGACGCCGTTTTTAACTTTGATCGTAAGGTTTACAGAGACTTCATTTTGGTTCAACTCAGCCTTAGGGTGCTACTACAATGTGCATGTTGCTAGTACGAATTATTTGCGCGAGCAGTATTTCACAATTTACTATTGCTTGCAAGGACATTGCCATGTCATTGATTGTTTAAAATCTAGTGCAGTAACTATTTATTTTATTCTAGAGTTTTAAATTTAAACACAAACTGTAATTGTTATAGTCTGAGGGGTGCAATCAGGTAAACTGAGTAATAGATATCCTTTTCTACACTTAACTACCTATAAGTTTCAAACAACGTTATCCCACGTGCAAATTCAGTACATTTGCTTCTAACCTACTCTTGATTAGAATTAAAGTTAATACGATTAGCACAGCGACCTTAAAACAACGGTTTTTTAAACTTCAACCAGCACAATTCTATTGTATCGGTTTTTTTATCACATTACATTAATGTGTCACGCGGCGCGACTCGTATAAAAATATCTTTAGGTAGCCGTAATGTCAAAATTCCTACTTAGTGACGTTACAAATCTTTCAGTAAGTGGTGCAAAGATTTTGCTGGAACTCCTCTCGCACCAACTTCCACTGCGTAAAGCTGAGTCTTAAACCCGTTCCTGATCTTTTCATCTGTGAGATCATAATATTTATTCGACTTCATGTTGTGATCTTTTGGTATATTTGATTCCCACGGAACGGCGAGTTTAATAAGGATAACTTTTTTCAAGTTCCGAGAAAACACTAAGATCTCTGATACATCTAGTCACATCTGGGCTGGGATCCTATAATGATGTTCAAATGTATCCATGAGAATTTTCCAGTCTGATGCGGCGCCAAGGATCGAGGTGGTCTTGCATTTAGTTTTTGTACGTTACCCTCCTTCCTTAACAAATGTGCTCAAAATTTTATTTGTAGTCAGTCTACTACTAATGAATATTTGTAAAAACTAAGACTTAATTTACAAACAAATACAATTAAACAATAATAATAATAGCGCGAATAAGGTACAAACCGACGTATATACAGACAAAGCTTCTTTATTATTTATATTAGTGTGTAGTGTAAGTTTTGTCTATAGATTTGAAAGCGGCTCGAACCAGCGTAGTTCAATGATTTTGATTTATTCGTAGTAAATCAATAGTAAATAACTGTATTTGTTTCCAAAAACATATCGAGTTTGGTTTCATAGCTTTGTTTGGCTAACCAGTTTCGCAACCGTTAAATTGACAAAATAGTGTGTGTATTGCTTTATACTGCCTCCGTGGTCTAGCGGTTAAGTCCGTGGATAGACGTGGAGGGTTCAATTCTCGGTCAAGACACAATAATTTATTTCTCGACTTTGGTACGCTAGAGACATCGACGAGCTTGACACTTGTCATGATGTGTCCAAATTTAAGTTGGCTAAATCCAATAATTATATGCAGAACGCTTTCATCTGGAGAACATCTTTGCTCACATATTGACATATTTTTTTTATTTAATATTTTATTTAAAAACTTTATTGTAAATCTATACAAAAGGCGAACGTAATGCCGCAAGACATTCTCTTCCCGTTAACCTTTGGGACATTTAAATATGAGTACGGTGCAAATAGAGATATAAAATATTAAAATGAAACATAAATAATATTAAAAATTAACATACTTAGACCACTATAATATATATATATATATATACATATATATAATATATACACATACATACTAATACTACATAAATATAATACAATAAAATTATAAAATAATACATAAATATCTTAATGTAAATAATAAGTACCTACAATGGATTAAAGTCAGTAAAAAGTTAAGCTAGTGACTTATAAAAATGACTGTACACTCTTTTCTTGAATATTGGTCTGCTGGGTGCTTGTCTGACTTCAACAGGAAGGTTGTTTCACATATCATGTACTATTCCAGCCGCTGCCCGACGTGGCTTGACTCAAGACTACTTTACAAATGCCTTAAGCCGTTCTGTATAAGTTTTCTATTTCTATTGTTATTTTGTCTTATTCTGCCTCATATCATCTCATTCTTTTTGTAATAGTCTACTCAGTGTTTAGTTTTATCTATGTTTCAATATCTATTTCTGTAAAAACTTGTTATTAGCCCTTTCTTACTTTTTTTTCTTTATATTTAAGTATTGTTTAGCTGTAAGTTTTCCTAACTGTATAAAATAAAATAAATAAATGTGAATCCGCTTATTAAAAAAAAGCGTGGTATATGACCATCGCGAAAAGGCTACGGTCGTGATGATACTTTACTTTTTTATTCGTTTATTCATTTATCGAACTTATGTAAATAAATAAAAAAAACTTATATCAACTTTAGTAGCGGTTGTCGTTGATGTTTCCGCTTTAAAAGCGGAATTTGTCTATAAAATTAAAGAGTAACGTAGGTACATTAAAACCTATTGTCATTAAACTTAGTTATTAACTCAAATAAAAGACTACTACCTACCTCCTGATTTATATAAGTAATATTTTTGATGACTTTTGATTAAAACTGCATTTTTTTTTTCTAGAAAAAGGTTTTTTAAAGGCCCCTTTTGCCAGAATAAAAATAGGCAACGTTGCGCGCTTGTTTGGGTATCAAAATTTAAAGATAGAGTATTTAACCTCACATATTTTAGCGGATGTGACAAGATAACACAATAATAAAAGAAAATTTGACAGCTTGTCAAGTTAGCCTGTATTTTTACAGCACACCTACTCGTGTGATTTCACATAACAAATAAATTTTTCATTTTCTGACATTACAAAAGCCTCTACAGTTATTGCTATAATACTCATAAATAACTATGAACGTTACTTTTATTAACTTGGTAAACAATCAGTAAGCCCAGGACAATAGAATGCAAACAAAAATATACGGCAATAACCAAGATTGGAACAATGAACTTTTATAATAAAAAATCTCGACTATAAATATTATATTACACAATACTTCAATAAAGCTACACTCAAACCGACGCGATCTGTCTGTCTGCGGTGGCGTTAAAGGTAGCGATCACTTTTGTTACATACGCATCAAAAAGATATCTGCTATTTAACTAATTAAGTAGTGAGATGTGTATAATAATGAATCTTAAAAAAGACCTGGACCTCTCGTAGCTCAAGAGTAGTAGTAAAATATATTTTTTTATTAAATATTTTAATTATGTCCCAAATAAATTAGAAAATGAACTCATCGATAACAAGATACATTGTTATATCGGCTATCGATTTTACATTGCAATACAGCACAATATACTATTATATTAATACAGCACAATTAGACATATTTACGAAGTTTTATATAATTTATTATCAAGCAAATAAATAACATATACCGCGGATTATTGAACACAACTAACCGCAAAAAAGGACATTTGCAGAAGATCAGAACTACATAGCACTTTCACTTTATTTATTATACATACATATATGATAATTATTAATAATAACCGCAGGTATTTAATTGACCAGTACGATTGTAGATCGCAAACTCGCACCGCGGCCGCACACTGATCGCGTTGGTATATGCATAGCTTTACTACTATAACCAGACTTTTAAGGCGTCATATTTTTAATTTTAAAAAAATGCTTAAATCATCATTATCAAGGGTGGAAACGACCTTCGTTCTAGATCATCCATTCATCTGGTGGGGGTTTATCTTACTCTGCATCGTCCTGTATTTTTGTCCTGTTGTTTTCCCGAAAACTTTTACTTATTTGCGTTTCTATAACATCGCTGCAATCAAACCCTGCAGCTTCTCTGAGTGTTTTACCGGTTTACTATGATGAGTGCTTTGAAGAGCTCTATAACGTAATATGCACCGACATACCGTAGTCACCATCCCTACGCTTACATCTGTCGCACGATAAATATGTGGAATGCTCTTTAAGTGAATCAACGTGGAGTCTTTCAAGCGAAGTGTGAATCAGCATCTAGTCAAGCCGACATAGTGACTGATATCAGTCATGAGTGTCTGATTCCAGTTGCTGAATTCATGGACCTTGCGCGCCGCTTACCATGACTTACCAAAGTCTCATGTCGTGCTGGAATTAAAAAAAAATCGCTCTCAGTTAGCTTCAATTTCTCTTTCAACAATTGAATTTGTTTCCAAGGCCTTTTTTTGTTCAGCATCGTTCCTTAACTTTTAACTGACATAGTAGGTAGGTACTCGTATCATGCATAATACATGTTTTCCCAATAAAGGTGTTGACGTAGTGCGTAGGTACCTACACACTTACTTCCTGTTCGCCTGTGTCTCCACCATGTTAACGACCGAAATCACACATATTTATAGTTCTTTTTCCTCGATTTATTACAACAACAAATTCGCTTTAATAAGCATAGATTGTAATATGAACAATGACGTAATAACAAACTTAAGATCTTCATCCTACAAATGGAGATAATCAGCAGCCAATGACCGATTCTTATAGTTAATTATACACTGAAGAAAACATGCTCTGGTTTTTAATATTAATTCTGCGCTTAAAAACGTTCAATATTCATCCGTAGGTATATATCTTTTTAGTGTTTTGTTATTTTCTCACTGCCAGCACCTCGTAGTCTCGCATTGTAATAATAATTATATGGGTTAGTTAACGGCATTGTATTTGTAAAGACTAATCTTAACTTTCCCAGCGTTATAGAAAATTATGTCATACAATGTAGGTAAATTATTAAACAAAACTATAGGTAAAAGTAAAGTATCATTACTACCATAAATATGAAGATACCATGCAGTTTTTTTAACTGTCCAATCCTTATATGGTCATCTTTATAAATCGACATATTTACGGGATATTGAAGTATTGTTTTGTGTTAACAGTGCGTGAGGTCTGTGCGAAATGGGACGTGACGGAGCAAGTGCGCAGTACGACACGCAAGATAGGTACTCGGTATGCAAAGAAAACACTACTAGCTAAATCCGGAAGAAATACATCTCATTTCATATTATAACAAAACCTTGCACGTTTCTTATCATTAGATGGGCTCGAAAAACAATAAAAAAACACACTGACTTTACGAATTACCTTTGTGTGATGTTCTCATACTGTCTTGTCGCGTCAAAAGAATCGAATTATTCGACTTCCTTCAGAATTCTCCCGCGGCGATTGGTCCAATTCGGTTCGGATAATTGAGGTGTCATATGATTTAATACAACGAAATCCAAATTTAAATTCACGCACTTTAGAAGAAACGGGAAAAGACATTGAACGTCTAGAACTCATTATAGTTTCTTTCTAACTTTTAATATTTCTTTCATTATAATAGTTCAAATTTGTCCCCAAGGTTTGGCTGTCAGAAAATGTCTACGGGCATTAAGTCCGCCTTTGTGCTTCATGCAATTTTTTTTTAAATAAATATATAAATAAAATTGTTGGATACAGTCATAGTCAAATCGCAACAATCGAGAATAAGTGTTGGTACTTAGGGTATTCCTCCTCCTTGCGTCGTTTTCCTCAATGCTGAGGGTCGTGACCCCTCCTCCTCCTCCTCGGATCACTTTGTCCCGACTATGCTGCGCCATCCGGGTCTGCTCACGGCGGCGTGCAGGGCCTCGTGGACTTGGGTGTGAAGTGTGGTGCGGATCTGGTCTGACCAGCGTGTCGGGCTCCGGCCACGGGGTCTCTTGCCTTCAATTTTTCCCGTGATCACTAGCCTTTCCAGATTGCCAGAGCTTTTACGGGCTATATGACCAAAATACTCAAGGACTCGTTGCAGGCAGATGGAAAAGAGCCTGGTAGTGACTTTGAGCTTAGGGTACTTAGTTTTTTATTTTATCAGAGTATCTAAAATCACACAGATTGTACTTAGGGTATTATTCTCTAATAAACCAAAAGGATTAAATGCGGCATTCGCTATATTGTTCACCACAAAATGCGATACCGATAGACAACACTACACGCAAAGTTACGCCCACAGTTAAATCATCGCGGTTGAGATATAAATAATTGTCACAAAAGGATCCGAGCGAGACAGCACGCATGAAATATAGCGCGGACGACTCGATTGCTAGCTTACAACTGATTCGAGTACGTCAGTAAGACGTAGTTTATTAGTTCCAGCGTAAAGTCTTTGTAACGTATACCTTTTGTTAAAAAAAGACGCCGAGATTTTTGTGATTAAAACGCGCTGGATTCGATAAAGCGAAAAATTGCTGCAAGCTATGTTTTTAAATATATTTGTTCCTAGCTCAAAAAATATTAATGCAAGGTGTATCTAAAAGCAAAATCTAAGTGATTTGTATTCGGTTTTTTTTTGTCTATAAAAGGTATGGTAATCGCCGCGGTGTCGGAATAATATTCCCATTCCATAACCCAAAAATGAACATAACTGAATTATAAATTAAAAATATTCCACTGTTTCAACAATACGAAATACAGTGAAACCTAGTTAAGTTAGGCCTAAATATGTAAAAAAAAAAAAACCTTTGCGTCTCATAATTACAATGAGATCGCAACAGTTTTGCATTGAAATACCTCTGTTACTGGGAATTATCAAACCTAATTAACTGAGATTATTCTAACAGATTTGATCAAAAATTGTATTCACAGTCATATATTTTTAGATAAATTATTCCAACAAGATAGTAATTTAGGTACAAAAAAACCTGTTATATAGTTTGGCTGACTAAAATGTTTAAAATATCATCATGACAGACTAGTACTAAATGGCTTGATTGATACGAAAAGTACTTGTTTTTTTAAAAATAATTTAAATTAAATAATTTATTTGCTCAGTAACCACATTTTTTAAAACTGTATTTTAGCACAAGTAGTACATAAAATATCCCAAAATGGATGATGTCATTTATACTATAGAGAACCATCTTAAAGCAACGATGTTTAAAGCCATAAACTTGTTTTTATTATAAATAGTATTTTTGCAACACAAAAATTCAGTTCATTGTTAACATTTCCATTTGTATTTGCTAAATGGTACATTTCATACAGACCTGTCATAGTGGGACCCTCTATAATTAAAGACAACTGTCATGTTAACGTGCCTAAAAAGCCTCTATAAGTAATTTAAAAAAAAACAGGTATCTTGAGATCCCAGTTAACTAGGTTTCACTGTAATATATTATAACGTATATAGTAAAAAATATAATATAAAAGCACTACGCACTTTGTCTGGGCATCCCTTCAATGCAAATCGGAGCTTTTATCAGCTCAATTTTGAGCTCTGTCTGGCACTTTCACAGTCTATTCGTCTATCTAAAATAAATTGTGATTCGGACTTTTAGTGGAAACATACGTGATCTGAAATAGCAGTACGTGATTATAAGTCAAATGGTTTACACAAACTTGGGCTGGATTGTATAAAAACAAAGTCTCTGTAAATGTAACGATTAAAGTTAAATATAGAGTCAATCGTACCAGATGACGACTGACCTTTCTAAATAAAGCCGTAAAATTGTTTGTAATTGTAAAAAAATAGTTTTTTATTTTATCAGAGTATCTAAAATCACACAGATCGTCGTTTTATTTAACGAAATCAATTATATTTTAATAAAATAATTACAAGTTTAGTGATATTGGAACGTTACCTCAATAATATTCAGCGTAAGTGACGTCACTTAATAGTAAATATTTTAAACTGCCACAAATGTAAATCTGCTTATTTCAGTTGTTTTTTTTTCAAGTATTTTAGCTTTAAGGAAAAGATAAATTAATAAATTGAAATCTACTTTTATAAAAGCAAATCGTTATGTTAGTGTCGTAAATTAGTTTATTAACTATTACGTGACGTCATCCAGCAGCCATTTGCAACTGCAGCGTTTTCGAGTAAAAATTCAAACACGATATCAGACAGGAAAGCTGGCAATTATTTCTGCCAACGTATTAATATCGCTATACAGAGGGGAAATGTTGCCAGTCTTCTCGACACTATAACTGAAGGGTCGTCTCTAGAGGACATTTTTACTTATAGTTATTTTTTATTAGTTTTGTTATTTATTTATTTATATTTATTTTTTCAGAAATAGGTATATAAAAATAAAAACTTTAAAACACATTTTGGCAAACAAATTAAATTGTCAAGTAGCCTATTAGAGAGACTTACCTTTAGTGAAACTCACTCGTTTATTGGTTCATAAAATATAGTATCTACATTATCTTAATACAATAATAATTATCGCAAATTTAACTGTAAACGATAAAGCAGCAGATACACTACGACTTTGTTGCTAAGTTTTAAAATGTAATGATGCTTTTACTAGTACGCTCTAGCTGTCAAAAGTACATACTATACACTCGTATTTGGGAGTCGTTCGCGCCATTTTGCGCGGACATGTCAAGCGCAAGTTTTTGTTTTGTAAATTAATTTACTGTGAATATTATTGGTCAAAAGTGGTGTTTTGTTTAATAATGTTCTACAATGTGAATAGTTATGGAAAACTATAAATTGGACTTTGAATATGGGGCACAAGTCGCAGTTTATTTTTGGCGGTTTTCCCACGTTGCGAACTCCCATATTTTACCCGATGTGTTTGAGCTATAATGCCTCGATTGACTCCAAGAAAAGCATCAAATTCTGCAGCATCTGGAATTTGATGATGACCTCATAAACTAAAAGATATATTACGTCAGACTTGGCTGTAAAGGGGTAGACCTTTTGCCTTCCCTATCTCCTCATTCATCATCTATCGGGAGAAGTCAACAAATGCACGTCATCGCCTGAACGAAAATAGATAGTTAATCACGTGGCGTATATCAAAATATTGATTGTAGATTATTTTAATCCATTCTGCAATTCGCCGTTAGAGTTTTATCTTGGAATTTCATTTACTACTAACTTTAAGTCTGACGCTGACACTGTAAAATTAATTAAAAATTTGTAACTCCTTCACGTTGGGTGCGTCCATTGAAATCAAAGTAAATTCGAGTCACTACGTCGCAGCGTCGTGTTCGAAGCTTTCGAAGTTTACCAATTAGAGAAATTCGCAGCCAACTCGAAGACAATATGGCACCTGATTAGAATTTGCAATGCCATGGACGTATATTATACAACCTCTCTGGGTTCAATTCATCATGCCTGGACTTCATAGATAAATTAGCACATTATTGCATAGCTCGGTACATGTTTATTGACCTAATTATCTTTTAAAAAGGATGTATTTATTAAGAATAACAGTACAACGATTTAAATAAAAATTAAGATAATAAAATTATATAAATTAAATTAAAAATTAAACTAAAATCTTTACTATATAAAAAAATTCACCCATGACTTGATCATGTGGCAGTTCGCAACCCGGTTTTATTGACTATTTGTTATAAAACAATTTAACGTTAAAAAAAAGTTATGAAACCTTGTCTCCATGGGTCCAAAATTGTTCTATAGTTTTTCGCCATTTCTTATGGTTTCCTGGAAATCTAAGTGTAGAAAGTAGGTTTTAATCAGTCCAATAAAACAATAAACGACGTACCGGCCCTCTATGACATTTGCTTGAACATGACTTGTACATGTATTTAGTTTTTAATAGATCAGCTAGGTTTATCGCTGTTTAGCGTATGTCATATATAGATATATATATATATATATATATATATATATCTAGACATTAATAGTCTTTGGAAAGTATTATAATCAAAGAGATCAAAAATAAGACAGAGTGGGCATATTGTTATTATCATACAATATGTTTGTTTTTTAGGCCATAAACCTTATTCTTCCTATCTTATCGAAGAAGAACGTATTTTACATTTCCGTTTCATGCAGGTTGGCATATTGTCTGTGAAACAACAACAATCTATTAAAAGTCACGTCGAACACAACTAAAACCGGAATGACACTGACTGTGATGTTTTATTTATTTGTATGATAAAAAGCGGTACACAATCAAATAATGGAAGCTTTCAACTAATATATACTAAACGAACCTCAAGCTGCGCAAATACGCCAACTTTGGTACTGGTTACGAGTTTGCGCCGTTTGAGGTCGAGACGATGGGACCATCGGGGGTCTGGCCAAGGAGTTGTCCAAACGGCTGACGGAGATATTCTGGCAATTATTTCTGCTTAGCCTCGCTATACGGAGGGAAAATGTTGCCAGTTTTCTTGGGACTATCTCTGATGGATATCTCCTGAGGACATTTTTTTTTTATTAAGTTTAGTTTATGGTTATCTAAATTAATTTAAGTAGTTTATAATTATTATTTTATATTTTGTAAATATAATTTTTTGAATAAATATAAAACTCCGTGTTGTTATGCTTCTAAACTAACTTTCCCAAATTATTATAGCATCCATATTATTGAACAATGGCTGGTCCGTATAACAAGATGTCTAGCAAGTTTAGAATATTCCACATTTCATATAACTCCGGCGAGCTAGACGACACGAAATACATATTCACCTTGCCTTTGGAATTAAATTAAATAAACTTAGTAATAAAATGCAAATACAAATCGAATAGACCGGTAATAAAATTGTACCTGTCTGGGAGCGCCAACAAGTAATTTTACGCTTTGTCGATCAAACACTACAATTGTTCTTAGAAAGACGAAGACAATTTGTCACGACTCAGACTTAGCTGTAAAGGCACACAGCGCCAACAGAGAGACGGTTTATATGGTTTTAGTCCGTAGGCGCCTTGAGGTCTTCTTATGAGGCCCCACGGAGATTCGGATATGCGACCACCGCAGTCAGGGGCACTTCAGGTCTGAGATTATTAGATTTTAAGATAATTTCCTTATTTATTTATTTAAAAACTTCATTGCACATAAGTACAAAGGGCTAACATAATGTCGTTAGACATTCTATGCCTGTTAACCTTAAGGACAATAAGAGAGTATTAAGTAACAGGAGAAGGTGCTAAAAATAGAAATAAATAAATGATAAAAATATGTACATTATTTACTTAATTCCAATTCAATTCCAGGCCTACATATGTAATATAACTATATAAATATAAAAAAAACATAAAAATTAATAATAACATAATAAATACAAACTAATAAAAATAAAATAAATCTACACAATACTGACAATTTTTTTTTTGACATTTTATAATATAAAGAAATAAAAAAAATAAGACAACATTTTAATTTTATGTGGTAGTATTATCGTATCTTAGCTATATATAATATCAAAATTGTACACAGCCGTCTCGCAAAGCGGGATACCTCAATCCCGCGGAATTTGAAACAAGACTTCATATAAAACAACAAGAGTATTTTTTTATACCAAAGGAAACATTTAAATATTTTATATATTTAGATAAATACATAATAATTATATACGAATATAGGGACATACTAATAATATGCTAGGATGGGTATATTAGGATTCGTTAAGCTTTTTAAGGAAGTGAGAGAGATTAAAACATATTTATACATATTAATTAATTTGCCTAGAATGTTAAATACACGATATAAATTAAATAATATTCACTTTACTTAAATAGGTAACAATAAGAAAGCTCAATAAAAGTATTTAATTAAAAAAAAAAATTATTAACAAATATTAGTATGCGCATAGGTATTACACACGAAATGTAAAATTAGGTTGGAGTAATTTTATCCAGCAACATCTGATTGTTCGCGTAGTCGTGTCGCGTTGACTAGACTCCGGTATATTTAGAAAATGATACAAACTAGTTCGTATTTATTTCACTTTTAGCGACTTACGAGTACAAACATACATGCTACATGAAATATTACGCGTATGTGCAGAACTAACTCAACTAAATAAAATACACTATAAATAAAATATAATTAAAACTAAAGAGAAACTAATATACTAATAATAATTAAGTAGGTACGACGATTATATTTTATTACCACGTAGCATGTGCTAAACAATAGTTTATTTCATTGCAAATGTCGTTCAGAACAAGTTAACTATCGATACTATCGACAATATCGATAGTTAACTAGCAAGTAACAACAATAGTATCATTACTACCGATAGTATTAAGGCTATGCTATTAATACTATTGACAATATCGATAGTATACTAGTAACAACAATGGTATCATTACTACCGATAGTATTAAGGCTATGCTATTAATACTATCGATACTATTGTCGTTCACTACGAGTTAACTATCGATACTATTATTATCATTCCCGACGTGCGTAGTTAGCCTCAATTAAAAGCGTAAACAAACAACCTACCTTTATTATCGCCATACCCGCTAGTGTCATTAAGTAATGACAAATGGAAAACTAAATAAAACTGCAGATTTAATATGTAAAATCGTACCTTTAAAACAAAATAAGCTAATCTTATAATAAGCTGGTCTTCTGATAACAGCTCATTAGACAATTTTTATTTTATTTATTTAAAAAACTTTATTGCACAAAGTACAAAGGCGGACTTAATGCCCGAAGACATTCTCTGACAGCCAAACCTTAGGGACAAATTTGAACAATTTTAGGTGCAATCATAGAAATAATAATAATACTATAATTATAAATGTTAATTTAATAGAATTGATATATACTTACATCATATATCTTCATATATATCATAATATCAATATACTACATACTAATAATACACATTGTTATACCTAAACATACATACGAGTATATACTACTTACTAACGCTGTCAGGAGCTAGCTTTAGCTGCTTAGTCTTCCACTAGCAGTAGAATAATTTATAATAATTTAAATAATGAAATGCCTGTAATAAATAGGTTCTTAGAATAATGACAGTAGTAAAATAGGTTTACGTGAATATAGATATTTTGACGTTACAATGACCACACCTTCGTAATAATACTATTCGTAGACAAAAAGTGTCAAGCTTAGCAGATTAGTCTAAATTAGACTGTGGCATTGTCCATTTCTCTTGTTAATTATGGTTTATTTCTCTTGTTCGCAGAAGGCAAAGGGACTTAGTTACATACGATGAAAGGGAATCTGGAGCACCAGCCATCTGAAGCGCAGCACTTCATTAAAACATGCAGCCTAGCGTGTGTGGATAACAAGGTATCTATGATAACGCAAGATATTCTAACTATAGATACCGCTTTGTCCGAAAGTTTGTCTCTCCTTCATGCTGAAACGTTTTTGATAAAATTTGGCACAGACAGATTAATTGGATAGGATAAGTAGCGTCAGGATCTGAGTACGATATTTGACCTTACAACAACCTGAAGAATTTATGTCGTTAATTGCCATTATTACACGTAAAGTTAACATATCTTTTAATTATCTTTTTATTTGTATCTGTCGTGGTAAATCATGTCTTTTATTTATTAAATCTGTACCAGCGTCGCCGTCGGTAGCTGTGTTCGAAATTTAAATGCTTTTATAAAGCACAAATAAGGGCATACGTGGAATACTGTTCTCACCTCTGGGATGGTTCCGCTAAGGACAGATGCTCTCCTGCAAAGGCGGGTGATTCGGATACGGTCCACTAGGACGACACTATAGTGTAGACACTAAAACTTTCGAATTGCTGCAGCTTCGCCGAAATGTGGCTTCCCTGAGCGTGTTCCATGATTAATATGTGATATAATACATGAGTAATATGTCGATTTTACGCTTATTTCTGGGAACAGTTTTCGCGCTCTGATGCTACATCTATTTAATTTCAACATCATTATTGCTAACTAACAACCAAACTTAAACTGATAAACTAGAGTTCATCTAAATAGACTAGTCTATATATATATATATATACACAGAGTCCGGATCCAGTTAAATTTATAATTGGATGCAACTCTGTAACCAAATACAATACCATTATTTAATCTATTCACCGAACAGGTCTTGTCCTTCAAACCCTTTCAGCGAGGTTACCTGTAGGATGTGCAGGATTTAAGCTCTTTTATTGCATTCTCTTTTTCTCACTTTCTTCGGACACGTGTCGCGGCGTGGAGTTACCTCCATTGAGCGCCTGGTATTTTTGGAAAAAATTGATGGCAAGCGAATGCGATGAAGGACCGACCAGGTTAAAGCAGCAATGTATCATCCCCGACATGAGTGCACTGCAGTTCGAGAGGAGTGGCGATGGCTTGTTAAGTGTGTCACTGACACTCAAGTGACGACCACGACCACTCTGCCAAGAACTAAGAAGAAGTTTTAATATAAAAACGTGTGGTGACAAATAGGGAATCAGCTCAGCAATAAGCTGCAACAATCGGTCACAGCGCTGATTTTCAGCTGATCCCTCACAATTAGACATTATACATAATAAATATACCTAAATAAAACAAATACATATAGTCGTAGTATGACTGCATCCGTGGTCTAGCGGTTAAGTCCGCGGATTTAGACTCGAATGTACCGGGTTCGATTCTTGTTTAGGTCATAATAATATACATTATAATTATTGATTTCAAGAAATAAATTTTATTTGTGATATTCTAGAGGTTGGTACGCTGGAGACATCGACGAGCTTGCCACTTGTCATGATTGGCCTATAGAATTGTTGGCTAAATGTCAATCCGCTTCTTTATACGCTTGGTTTCTGACCACGAAACGGTCGTGATGATACTTTTTTTTTAAATGCAAAAGCGTTTAACACTGTCAAGAAAGTACGCTAAGCATTCCTACAAGAAAGCGGCCAATAATAAGTAGGTAATGTGTTTCACAGAAAAATACCCTTACGTGGTCCAGCGTAATTTTTGCTGACTGTACCCTGTGAATAGCACGTTATCAATTCGAATTAAGGGCTTAAGTAGCTATTACGAGGCATTCTAAGGCTACACAGATTAAGGTATTACTATACGTACAGCATCCCGTAAGTACTTGTAAAAAAGGAGACGGTTAAAAAAAAATATTTTTAAAATAACATTACATGAGTCGTCGGTAAAACCTTAGTTGTTATTATTCAAAGGGATTGTCCTAATTGAACATAACTACGCTATCACCGCCAGTTCGATCGAAAATTGTTTACGCGAACTGTCGATTAAACGTATTGAAGTATAAAAGGTGACCTAATTGCCGTTCGCTCGCGAGATGTTAATTGACCTTTATGACATTAATACGTTTGATCGCCAGTTCGCGTGAACTGAATTCGCGCAAACTATCGCCTGGGTCGCGTTCATGTCTTACGTAAAACCATTTTAAATAATCAGTATTACCTTCGTCATAATCATCGTCACCATCACCATGATGACAATTTATTAACGGTTTTACATGCTTTCCGAGACAATTAATGTCTTTAGCATTCCATTGTGCCGGGTCCATCATGTGTGGGAGAGAACAGAGAATTCTGCTCCTCTGCCTATCCAACCAAATACTGTATGATTCCGGTAATGCCGTCTTGGAACGCGACCTTTCTGGATATTTAAGGAAAGCTTTCCTGCAACTGGGCCACCGCCGTGTGTTACATCAGTTTTATTAAGTCATCATCAGTGTCTCTTCATTCTTCAACAGCGACCCTCTTCAGGTCAAAATCAAAATATTTTTATTCACATAAACACAGGCATTTGTGACACATCATTAATTAAATGATTCCTTCTGCTAGTGAAAGACTAAGCAGCAAAGTGGTCCAAAGAGTAAGCTGTTAATGTTTAATCTGACAGAGAAAGTAATCTGCAAGGAAATATCTGCTATATTAGATTTACAAAAAAAACATACAGAATTACACAATAACATTAAGCAAATAGGTCATCCTACGTGGTCTCTACTACTGAATCTCTCTCCATAGTTTATCGCTTCTGCGACTTACATCTCCGGCCTATTGTAATAATGCGTTTAGGATCCTGATGGGGCTGCCGAGGTTCTGCAGTGCCTCGGGTATGTTTGCTGATTCGAGGACTGACAGTTTTCAAACAATTATGCGCAAAAGATCTGCGTCTATGCTGTGCCGCATGAGAACCAGTACCAACAGGCTCCTAAACGTATTGGCAGATCGGTGGGACTCTCCGCTGCTGGAGCACTGGATACAGCTGCATACAGTCAAGTAGACAGCCTCCAGTAGCGGATAGTTTAAAATAAATTATTATTAGTATACTAAATATAGATTAAGTAAAATTGTTACTAACAATTTATGGATGCGGTCGTTGCGGCGGATATGTGGCGTCACTTTGGCGGACCGCATACGTAACGTCGAAATACGGAAAAGGGTTGGTATGAAGGAAAGCATAGGGACAAAAATAAGGAAAAGCATGCTACGATGGTTCGGGCATGTTGAAAGGATGAGCGATGAAAGATTGACGAGCCAGATATATAATGCGAAAGTTGTGGGTAAAAGAGGCCCTGGCAGACCGAGACTCACATATCACGATCAAATAAATAAAACACTGACTGAAGGTGCATTAAAAAGTCTTCGTAACCAAAGGGCATGTATGAAGAGGTTAATGAATGTCGACGAAGCGAAAGAGGTATGTCGTGATCGTGTCAAATGGCGCTCAATTGTCTCTGCCTACCCCGCAAGGGATCTGGCGTGAAGATATGTATATGTATGTAATTTATGGATGTAAAGTCCGAAATAAAAGTTTATTATTATTATTATTGTGAATTAGGCTAAAATGATATTTTAAGAGAGTGCAATGCGTAAGTACAAGCTATTTGTTTACCGAATTATCAGTTTGATTTATATAATGTGAATATAGCAGCACGATTATAATTGACATTTTGACCTAACTGAACAATTGTACGATTATTATTATTGTTTATTACATTTACTTATAAATATGTAAACAAAGTTGCCCTCGTATTAATTATTTCGTAGATTGCCGAGAATAAATCAGTTTCTCAACAAAGTAATATAAAACTTATGTCCTGCACTTCTAGTCACGAACTATATTGCAAAACTTTAGTAGTAGCAACTAAATCAACTAAATCATCATAACTGCTTCCGTGGTCTAGCGGTTAAGTCCGTGGATTTAGACTCGGAGGTCCCGGGTTCGATTCTTGGTCGGTACACAAAAATATTTATTAATGTAAATAACAGAACTTTACGTACTTCTTCCAACTTCACGCTCTCCTTCCCCACACATCATATCGCATTCGTTTCCAAGTCGTTTGCGGTTGTGGCTGTACATCTTTGGAAGCAGTTACCGGTGGACATTCGTCAAACTCCTAATAGAACACTATTTAAGAAACTGGTCTATGCGCACTATTTAAATTCACCACAAGCTTAATAAACTATCTGTTGTATTTATTTCTCTCATTATAGTCATCATATAGTTGGTATTTTATATTTATATTAATAGAACGTATGTATGTAGTTTGATTTGTATGTATTAGTATGTAAATAAGTAATTATTTATAAGTATATGTATATTGACGTCTAATATTCTCAATTAGTTTTTATAGCACCTTACCAACTGACTCCGTGTTCTAGCGGTTAAGTCCGTGGATTTAGACTCGGAGGTCCCGGGTTCGATTCTTGGTCGGGACACAAAAATATTTATTAATGTAACTAAATACATTTTAATTAATATTTCATTTATTTGTGATATTTCTCGAGTTTGGTACGCTGGAGACATCGACGAGCTTGCCACTTGTCACGATTGGTCTATAGTAAAGTACCTCCGAGTCTAAATCCACGGACTTAACCGCTAGACCACGGAGTCAGAAATTACTTGTAGGCTATAGTTTTAAGTTATTTTAAAGTTATAACTCATATAGTTCTTACACAATTGATGAGAAAGTGCCTGTGACAATAAGCCCGACATGGTTATTAAATTGTTCCGTTTTTAGTTATTTTATAGAGTTACAACTCATACAGTTGTAGTACCTGCACTTACACAATTAATGTGTGTGCGGTAATAAGCCCGACATGGTTATTAAATTGTTTCCGTTTTTAGTTATTTTATAGAGTTACAACTCATACAGTTGTAGTGCCTGCACTTACACAATTAATGTGTGTGCGGTAATAAGCCCGACATGGTTATTAAATTGTTCCGTTTTTAGTTATTTTATAGAGTTACAACTCATACAGTTGTAGTACCTGCACTTACACAATTAATGTGTGTGCGGTAATAAGCCCGAGATGGTTATTAAATTGTTTCCGTTTTTAGTTATTTTATAGAGTTACAACTCATACAGTTATAGTACCTGCACTTACACAATTAATGTGTGTGCGGTAATAAGCCCGACATGGTTATTAAATCGTTCCGTTTTTAGTTATTTTATAGAGTTACAACTCATACAGTTGTAGTACCTGCACTTACACAATTAATGACAGAGTGTGTGCGGTAATAAGCCCGACATGGTTATTAAATTGTTTTCGTTTTCAGTTGTTTTATAGAAATACAACTCATAAAGTTGTGGAAGCTAAACCTACACTTACACAAATGATGAGAAAGTGCGTGTGACAATAAGCCCGACATGTTTATTAAATCCCTTTGATTGACGCACCCTAATGCATTTTAATAGTTTGAGGGGATAATTTTTGTGTTTATACCGTCATTGATTAGTTGCTAACATGAGAAGTTAGATAAACAAAGCGTTTTTAAAACTAAATATTTAACAAGCCATTGAACTTTTACCGTCGTGGATTTCTGATCCGAAATCGGATTTTTTTTGAAACTCCAACCGATCTTTTGAGTCTTGAAAATGAAAGCCAAAAATATTCAACTAAAAAGCTCAAAATATTTTATTTACTTATTCTTCAAAAGATATGACATTCTACTTAGTATTGTTACTGCGGTGGTGGCTCGGTTATAAGAACGCGTTCCTTAAATCCTACAAGGGTCGGTTCAAACCCACCCGGCATGTACCAATGAGAAATACACTTTTCTTACGTAAATTTGTCATAGATTTACAACACCACCGTTCCCGTGCCCCGAAAAGCACGTTAAGCCGTCGATCCCGTTTCCACTAATACCAACTCGTGGAATCGTTGATAAAATGTCATAAAAAATAACATTATATCTTCGCCAAACCGTCTGGCCTGCGTGGCTAGTGTAGGCCAAATTCTTCAGAGATATGTTCTGGAAGGCCGTTCTCCAGCAGTGGAGGTCTAATCGCTGTGTTCTAGGGGCCGTAATGATAATGATAATAGTATTATTACGAGAATGCTGATAAAACGGTCCTTGGCTAGTCCACGCGCTTATGGTAGCCGAGTAAAATAGATGAAAACTCTGACCACTCCCCTTAGAATACCTACGTGATCCCTGTAATTTTTATTGGAGGATGCAACTCTGTCATAGTAATATTCGTTGTGCGCATGCCCGAAGCTTGTACCCCGCTTACTTAAGTCCCGCGCCCACCCCCCAAAGCACAGTCGGACGAGCGGAACCAGCCAGCGGTGGTCGAGCCAAATACACCGGGCAACTAAATTCACCTAAGAGTTCCAGTTAAAAATAATTTCCAGTAAGTACTAAACTAACTAAACACAAATAACAATTTAATCTTATAGTTTTTATAAAACGTTTTCTAACTAATATTTTATTTTCAAACATAATATCTTAAGTGTTTTTATTGGACTTAGATTTTTTAATATTAATTCCTAATAGAAATATTGCGGTTGCTACTTTAGATAAAATGTACTCATACGAATTAAAATAAATTGTAATTATTTAACAAAATATAAAACACTTTTAATTCATTTAAAGATTAAATATTTAAAAAAAAACTGTGTTAATTAAATCACTTTTGCGAAAAATTGCTATTAACTTGTATCAGTCAAAAAAGTTTTTCATCTTGGCTAAAGCTTAAGTTTGTTGAGAAATTCTGTCATGTTGGTTCTCATTTCAGTCGATTTGGCTTTTCATAATAATTTCTGACAATGTAAAATTTTAATACATTTAAGAATATTCCTACTATAAAATAATAATTTATTTATATAATAATTACATGCTACTTAAATAAAGGAAATAAATTAAATACCTACAATTTAAACTAATAAAAATATTTTGTTGGTAAGATTTGAATTTATCTCGGTTTTTAAGAGACATTAATTGTTAAGTCGCTTTGTAATAAAATATATAAAATTATTTAAATGGTTAAGCAGTTATCAAATTTTATAGCGTCGGAACCCTTGGATGTGTTTTTTTCTCATCAGTTATTAATTCATATTTTTTATTTTTATTTTTTTAATAATCTTTTTTAATTTTTGTTACAATAGTAAAAAAGTGCTGTTACGATTTTCGCTATCCACAGTCTAAGTTATTGGGAAAACATTTATTAATTTAACAATTACATAGTTTACCTGAAATTAAAAAGAAATTAAAAGCTTTCATTTTAAGTTTTAGATTATTCGCACTATAATTAAAAACAAGTTTTTAAAAACAAGGATTATATGAATCATTATTGTAGGAGCTTCTGGAGCTAAGATAACGTTTTTATACGCAGGTGATGTCGACAATATCTTTAAAACATCAGTCAAAATCAATATGTCTTAAAAATTACAACGCTATACTAATTTCCATAGTTTTTTATTATATCCGATTGGTTCGATTAGAATTAAATGTTTGGAAATGTGGCACATTATGCAACTGAGAAAAAAATATAATAAAAATAATATCACTCACCATATTATAAAAGTCTTCCGCCGCGCCTGTCTATCTGATCGCGATAAACTCAAAAACTTCTACACCGATTTTCATGCTGTTTTTACCCATGGATGGAGTTGTTCTCGAGGAAGATTTTAGTATATAATTTATTAAGAAAAATTAAGCCGTCTGGGAAAACGCTGCCTATATACCCTTTGAGATATAATAAAATAATTAATGTTGGAATTGTGAATCTTATATAGGTCTACAGAAAAGTCCGCGATGACATATGTCTATCTCTTAAAGATAACATACTATATCTATTTTAATACTTAAAAAATGGACAATTATAAAGCGGTAATTGGAAAGCATTTACACAAATACGGTATTTATCATTATCATTGAGATTTTTATGAAGATTATTTTTTCCCTTTACACCACGTAAATTATATAAATACCTTAGAAGATATACTTAGCAAAAACGAAATAATTTCGTGTCGCCGCCCGCTTACCGAGCAAGCCCGGTAAACATATAAATAAAAAAAACATCGCTATGTTAAAATCCAATCCCGCTAAAATTTAAGCCACTTTTATTATTATCAATACCATACTTTTTAAAAATATTGAGCCTCTGGTACTTTAGTTTTCGTTTCCTGAAATATTTAATATGAACTAAAAAAACATTTTTACGGCTTTATAAACGCAATTTATCAATAAACAACAGCACTTAGTGACTTCCAACCAGCGCCATTTTTTTTATAAATATAAGGGGAATATAAGGCACATGTGGCGAAAAATCCACTGGAGAGTAAATACATTGCAAAAAAATTACAGTATAAAATACAACAATTCAGACTGTGGATAGTGAAAATAGTGATTAGCAACGCCAGGCCAAACAGCTAGGGTCTATTAATTTGCTAGGCTTATATGTAAAGGCAGCGACGAGTTACATGTAAATAAATTATTTCGTAGCATTATCAATAGGTATTAGTTATCCAATTGAAAAAAAAAAACAAAAAAAAAATTATTAGCTGCGAATTTGTAGTTTCGTTATAGTGCATACTGCATGTTCTCGGTTCTATAATTGAATTACTTCGTGCTGGAGGTACAGACATGATAATATCCGATGTGCCAGACATTTCGATTAACATTATTGGATTTGTCCGGTGCTTAGCGTCATCGTAAGATAGCTCTTCCATTTATCAATTTAACATCTCTTGTGTGTATTATTACTGTTTCCGCTCTTTAAATGACATTTGCCAATAATTGAATAAAAATCCGAATGAAAAACTGCCGTAGACATATACATAATAATATACTAGTTTAATAGTCATCACTACAGAATACAAGAGTCTGCTGGAAAGAATCAGAAGTATTTGTGAAAACAGGACTGACTCCCTGAGGCGGAACGGTGGTGTGTCTATGACTAACGTAATACAAGGTAAATGTAAATTTATTTCTATTTTGGAGTTCGAACGTTGCGTTCTGAACACTGAAACTGAAACTGGCCAGTTGCAGAAAGGATGATTAAAATAATCTCTGATCAATATATTGATATACGCCACATGGTTCGTAGTCAGCTTGTCGCTTTACAATTGAGAGTCACAATA
The DNA here is from genome assembly GCA_910589645.1 of Tinea semifulvella. Lineage (NCBI taxonomy): Eukaryota > Metazoa > Arthropoda > Insecta > Lepidoptera > Tineidae > Tinea > Tinea semifulvella. Next base: position 24,372,518 of record OU342584.1, read on the forward strand.
ATACCAATTGTGTAGTCAGTGTCATTTTTTTTAATGTTGCCTTTTTGTTAACTGCCTCTTTTTCTAGCAGTTTAGGCCGTAATTTTAGCTCTAGCTTAGCCGAGATTACGTCTAAATTAACGTTTGAAATTGACAGCTCCTGTTTATCTTGTCTTAGCCAGTTTACTTTATAAATAAAAAAATTTCATAATAGTGACACTTTTAAAGAATGTCAGATCTAGTAAATATGACCCGATTGTCGAAGAAGTCGATCTTGAATCTTTAGTATCAGAGAAGATTACAGTCTATAGCCCCAGGATCTCAAGAATCTCGTCGTCCTGAAGAGTCTGTAGAGATGAAGCCGCACCGAGCCGCCTTCGTCGAGCGCCGGAGTATACGTGCTGTAACCCGGCTGGGGAGAAGTGGTGCTCTCATACAATTTACTTAATAAATACAAAACATGTTATTATTATGACTATTTACAATTTTGCTTAATAAAGGCTACTTTCTTCCTATTTTATTTATACCTACTACACCTCCGTACGAATACCAATTATAACCATAAATATCTATACAACACCTAGAACTGGATAAGAAATATTTGACATACACTTGGCGAGGGCCTGGTGTTTATTATAATGACAATTTATAAACAAGTTGGTATTAGTAAAACAGGGACCGACGCGGGCTTAAACTGAAAAGCCAAGGTTCGAATCGCGAACGTTTTTTGATTGGAAAGCGTTCTTACAACCTCGCCACCACCGCTGTAATAGCAGATGACAATGCTATTTGTGACATTTCTCGACTCTGATACGCTATAGGCAACGACGAGCTACATAATGGGCTTAGTAAAGTTTAATTTGCTGCTTAGTCTTTCACTAGCAGGGATAGTTTTAGTTTAGTTTCGGTGGCAACTTGTTATTAGCCATAAATTACTATATTTTTGTATATAGTTTTGTCATGGAGCCTCAATATTAAAATAAATAAATAGATTATTAACCAAATTAAAAAAAATTGCCGGCATAGAATGGTAGAACGATGATTTATTACCGACGGACGGAAAAATAATCCGTCGTCTGCCCAGCGGTTTAACCAGAAAAAAGATTTGTATAGAGCCGTCTTTATATACGTGTCTTCGCACAAGGCATTGACCTCGTCTCGGCGAATGCACTGCAAATGTAGCTTTACCCGAGGTCAGGTTTACGTTCATGGCAAATAAAATAGTGTAAAAATGTGCAACGGTGCGGCAATGTTCTTTGTTGATCCTTTTTTAGCTCGGAATTAAAACTCGGACTTATCTTAAATATTTGTTTATTTTATGCTTAAATATAGGACCGGCAGATAAAATGAACGCTAGATAGTATAGGGCACAGCAAATTTGCGCATCGATACCGACATGTACAATGTATTAAATATTTTAAAAACTAATATTAAGTAGGTACAAATAAAAAATATATAATTGTTGTGTTATGGCTTATATATGAAATATCTCCGCCTACTACGGTCTGCTTCATTTAATTTCGATATAAATTCCAATTCAACTCCCTTTTCATTGAATAATTATTTCTTTTGTTTTTTCTTTGATTCTATCTAAAACGATGTTTTGAACAAAAATCCAAGAAGTAACTTAAACCGACCATGTCGTCGTTTTGATAGTATGTACTCGTATTAATATTTCCTTGCGTCTATAATGCTATATATAATGTCCCTAATGTTGGCAGTCTGAGAATGTACAGGAGTAGATCGTGCAAAAACGTTTTAAAAGTAAAGTATCATCACGACCGCATCCCTTCCGGGGGATATCAGAAGCCACGCTTTTTTTTAAAAGAAGCTGATTCACTATTAGCCAACTTCACTATAGTCCCATCATGTCAAGTGGAAGGCTTGTCAATGTCTCTAGCATACCAAACTAGAAATAAATTATTGTGTTCTGATCCGGTACCTAGTGTTGCTAAGTCTTGCAAGACTCTTGCTCAGTCATTTTTGTCCTTGTTTTACTAAAAATAGTCATACTTACTATATATATGTATTTAATTGGTAACTGTTTCGTGTCTGTCTTTTTTAGGGTTCAGAGGTAAAAATATCGAACCCTTACAGTATTGAAATATCTCCAAAACTACCTACGTGTCACTTAAGATTTTTTTTTTGGTACCTACAGACTTTTGATTACAATAAAATATATACAGAATATATTTTTGCATACATTTTCGTTAACAAGATGTATAACCATTTCAAAATTGAAGTAAATCAGTTCCCGAGATACTAATTTGCGGACAGACAATAAAGTCTCACAAGGTTTCCTTACTATAATTAGAAACAAATACATATTTCGGAGCAAGATTCTTGCAAGAGTCTTGCGCAAGACCAATACCAAGACCAAGATTAGGAGTGCTAGAACAAGACCAAGACCAGCTGTTCTTGTGCAAGACCAACTGTTCTCATGCAAGACCGAGACCGAGACCAGCTATTCTCATGCAGGACCAAGACCGAGACCAGCTGTTCTTGTGCAAGACCAAGACCGAGACCAGCTGTTCTTGTGCAAGACCAAGACCGAGACCAACTGTTCTCATGCAAGACCGAGACCGAGACCAGCTATTCTCATGCAAGACCAAGACCGAGACCAACTGTTCTCATGCAAGACCGAGACCGAGACCAGCTATTCTCATGCAAGACCAAGACCGAGACCAACTGTTCTCATGCAAGACCGAGACCGAGACCAGCTATTCTCATTCAAGACCAAGACCGAGACCAACTGTTCTCATGCAAGACCGAGACCGAGACCAGCTATTCTCATGCAGGACCAAGACCGAGACCAGCTGTTCTTGTGCAAGACCAAGACCGAGACCAGCTGTTCTTGTGCAAGACCAAGACCGAGACCAACTGTTCTCATGCAAGACCGAGACCGAGACCAGCTATTCTCATGCAAGACCAAGACCGAGACCAACTGTTCTCATGCAAGACCAAGACCGAGACCAACTGTTCTCATGCAAGACCGAGACCGAGACCAGCTATTCTCATGCAAGACCAAGACCGAGACCAACTGTTCTCATGCAAGACCGAGACCGAGACCAGCTATTCTCATGCAAGACCAAGACCGAGACCAACTGTTCTCATGCAAGACCGAGACCGAGACCAGCTATTGTCATGCAAGACCAAGACCGAGACCAGCTGTTCTCATGCGAGACCGAGACCGAGAGCAGCTATTCTCATGCAAGACCAAGACCGAGACCAGCTGTTCTCATGCGAGACCGAGACCGAGAGCAGCTATTCTCATGCAAGACCAAGACCGAGACCGGCTGTTCTCATGCAAGACAAGACCAAGACTTGGACAATCTGAGGACTCGACCGCTAAACTACGAAGGCAGTAGTTTTAATTCATGTTTATTTATTGATATTTATAAACTGTTCAATCAATAACAAATGCAAGTAAATATTGTTAAACATCCGTGGCTGTTATACGGCCGTCGATTTAGACTAAGGGATATCACTGGAATCTATTCCTAGTTGAGACTTGATGGACCCAATTAAGTTTGACTAAGCTTTTTATTTAGGGCAGTGCGGCGGTGAAGGCTCGGATGTAAGAACGCTTACATTAAAAAAAAAGGTTGATTCGAACCACTGCATGTACCAATGAGCAATACACTTTTCACATTTGTCATAAATTTACAACACCACCGTTCCCGTGTCTCGGAGAGTTTAGCCGTCGGTACCGATTCCACTAATACCAACTTGTGGAATCGTTAATAAATAATTAAAAATTAGCATCAGACCCTCGCCAACCCTTCTCGAGAATTTTCTGAAAGTTTCTAGTGTCTGTGATGATGATGATTCTTCTTTTTATTTAATGTGGTTTTTATTTTGTCCATAGATCTACGAAGATTTTAAGAAGATCTGGGATTAGCTGCCAGAAACATAAATACTACGAAACTTTCCAGTTGTTATAATTTCACACATTAGGTGGTAAGTCATGCTAGTGTAAGCCCTTTATTTTTTTCCAAAAACATCGATTATATAGGTGCTGTGTGTATGTATATTCGAAGAGAAGGGATAACATTATTTTACAAAATATATACTAAATTATAAATAAAATAAGAAACCATATTCTTTGGGCGAAGAAAGAGCCAGCCTTGTCACCGGAGGACACAGTATTGCAATTTGGCGGGGAAATTCAGGCAGTTTTTGCCGTCATTCCACGCGGACGGGACTTTTATCCCTATCCGTAGTATTAATATATATATATATATAATATAATATATTGAATGAATTATATTTAAAAAAATAGATTACATCTCACCGTTTATTATTTAATATAAAATACTTTAATGCACTATATGTATAGGCGGGCTTAATGACTATCATTTTCTGACAACTAGCCTTTTGGAGTGTAGATAGTTATTTTATATTATACACTTATATATAATAATCGTACATAAAACTATCAGAATGATAATGAAAATGAAATGAAAAAAGGCAATTTTTCAGTAAAACCTGCTCTAATATCGGGATCCTTCTTTTAGCTCCGCTCCGTCCCGTCAATTAGTTCTTAAGTAGGCCAGCGCAACTATTGAACTTACGTGCATTAATAATATTATTAATAATAATATATAATCATAAGGTTTTTTATAAATTACGGTTATTTATTTCAAGAGTCACTTTACGACAACGGTCGATCCAACATCACCGACATATCAAAAGAAATGTCACTAAGGTAAATCGCGTAAAGACCTGTTATTTATAAAAATCTATATGCATGAGAATGTTTATGAATGTATGACGAAGCGAAAGATGGCGGTTGGTTGACTAACAGCCAGTTTTTCGAACGTATTTTTGGTACTTAATTATTAACATAACAAAATTAACAGGTTTATTTCAGTTCGAAAAACTGGCTATATTTGTTTATTTGAGTGATGATGAGATTTATATATCCTTCATATTTCTTTCAAAAGAAATATGAAGGATCAAAATAAATGCCTAGATCTTATGTATTGGGAATCTGCGAGATGCACGGCCAATTGTTTTTCAGCTAGTCGGTAAATCGTCTCACAAAACCGCATGGCTACACCACTTACACAGTTGACAGAAATAGCAAGCGACCAGGGCATTGTTTTTAAGTTAATTTTTGCGTCAAACAACTTTATAGCGGGCGATCGCCTGCAAATTTGACCATTTACACGGTCAATTTTAGTCACCAACAGGTCGCCGCGCGGCCTATGTCGAATGCTACGAGTACTCTACTTTGGGGCTTGCGACTTAACCGAATTGCCATTGAAACAGTTGTTTTTGCCGTGCGGCTAAAATCGACATGTGTTAACCCTGCGCTGGCGAAATATCTTGACTAACAGCAGCCGAACTTATTTTTTCTTATAAAAATACTATAGGAAATTGGCATAGCTAACTAAGCATATTTTAACTGAATTTGTTAATAATATAATAAACTATTTCTCTTTAAGAGCTTAGATTATAAGTTTTTATTTCTTTTGTTCCAGATGGTTAAATATAACTTCAAAATAACAAGCGCCTGAGTTCGTGGAATCTTTTCTGTGAACAAATTAACCTAAACAGGTAATAATTCCACTTTTTTAAATTACCTAAAATTATTTAAATTATGCTGGGCTTTTTATTTTATGTTTCTCCTATCGGTTATTTTATTTTGCTTTGCTGCTGAGTCGGTGTTATTAAATATTGCAACAACTGGAACACGCGAAGTGCCAATGCTATTAAAACGATAGTAACTAATGTTAAGAGCTGGCGAACATTGTATTTGTTGCAACATTTAAACATCTTTTCTTCCCTAATTCGACAGCTGAGGCGAGCCGCCGGAATAATACTGCACTCAACTCTTCAAAAGAAGAAAATGTAAAAAGGACAACATAGGTAGGTTGAATGTTGAGTTTAGGGATCTTTGCTAGGCAGTACTGCAGCTGGATATTGGATGCTAACTAACACCAGCAGATTTTTACACCTATATTTTTCCTATTGTTTTCTCGACGGCTTCTCTGCTCAACAATTCCTTCCAGCTGTCCGGATCCATAAAAACGGTATTCTTAGTTTTAAACCTTCCAAAACCCAATGCAGAAATGTTAAAGTTTTAATCTTATTTTTTCTGGCAACATTGAAGATTGCGTTCCCGTATTTTAAATATTCACTTTGACAGAATTACTACACGCCCTAGCACTTGGCATCCATAAGTCTCTTTCATATTATTAATATTCATGTGAACGAAAATAATTTTGGATCGAAATTCGAAAATTTGTCTACTTATTATTATAAAATACAAGTTTAGCTTCAAGGAGGTTTCAAGGTATGTCACAATTTAACTTGAGTTTGGAAGTTCTGTTCCTCAAGCGTAATAAAACATAAGTAATAATTGAATGGAGGAGCGTTGAGGAAACGTCTAAGAAATGGGTGTTGACTACTTCATAGCTGTTAGGGCCATGATATACTGAAGCATGATACAATAGACATTGCTTTTTTTTTAAATTCACTTCTTTAAATACGATCGAAATCAGTGTATAATAGCCTTTACTTATACCGTTAAATGGAAAGCTAATTTTATATTGCCACGCACGTTAGATAGGTCTATACATTTTCTTATTCCTAATTAGGTGCTAGAGTAGACATTAGTTCCAAGGACTGGTCCGTTAATACAATATATTATAGTATAGTATAGCAATCACCATTCACAGAATTGAAAGAGAGATGTGCATAAAAAGGACTCCGTTTGAATGCGAGAAAACCAAGGTAGGTGTGTACTAGTGTTTGAAAGAAGAACAGTGACGATTAAGATTTATGATGTAACTCTAGAACAAGCAAATGAAATTATATTAGGAGTATCTGGGCAGTGTTTTCACTGCGGATGGGAAGTATGGTAGAGAAGTATGAGAGGAGAGAGAATGCGGGAAGTAGTGTTAACGGTGCCCTGGGGCCACTGATCACCAGTCGAAATGTCAGTGACAAAGCTCGACTCGCGTATGGCAATGACATGCTGGTACCAACACTTATGTATGGAAGCGAGACGTTGATATGTCAGAATACGGTTGAGAGTAGAGTTAATGCGGTAGAAGCATAGGGATAAAAATAAGGAAAGGAATGCTCTGATGGTTCGGGCATGTTGAAAGGATGAGTGAAGAGAGATTGACGAACCAGCAGCCCTATTTTCTGTTACTTAAGCGCAAACGTTATTAGTTGATTTCGTTATTAACGGCAGAGCTTGCGTTATAATTCCAAAATATTATTTAATATTAGATCCTCTCAAACCCGTCTGGCCAGTGTGGCGAATGACAGAAAAAAACAGCCTTCGTCATTACCAGATAAATACTTCCTACACTAATAGATGCTGCTTAACTATTAATACCAATAGGTACTTGTATTATTGGATCGTTCTTTGGTGGTAACATACATAGGTCAATTAATGGTAGTAATTAATATTTTGTATGGATGCAGGATGTCGTAACCATCAATTACTAGGAACCCATGAAATGTGAAGCTATGAATGTGCCTTGTTTTGAATTAATGCACGTAACTTAATGTGAAAATAAAAACCGTAATTAGGTCAAACGATTTCTGCGAACCATTACATTAGCTCACCATTAATGTGTGACTACTTAATAAACAAAATAAGTACCTATTTTTATTTTATTTAATTTGCAACTTTAAAATGACGCATCATTCGAGTATACCTGTGTAGGTATACCCCTCCCCTGCCAGCACATATCAGGGGAGAAAACAGACACCGGTGGGCCGTCGCCCGCCGAGTTCCAGCCGGCTTACGGGGTCACCCCCAAAGCCCACCGCGCGCTTTGCGCGCGAAGAAACTCTCTCTCTCTCTCACCTGTGTAGCAATACAAAATTTTGTATAATAAAAAATACCTATAATTCTGCAAATAAGCTAAATTTTTACTGTTTTTAGTACAAACCATGCTACTGAGTTCTCTAAAGATTTCGTATAATCATTATTAACCTATATCATTATTACTTCTGAGCGCTGGCTGCTGAGCAGGCGGGGTCATAATTAAAATTTATGTTTGAAATACTTTTTTCCATGATCGCAAAGTACAATATGTCAATGTTGAAGACATATTGTCAACAGCAAACTCTTTTCATCATGATATAATAATTAATTACTCCACTGTCACTATATCCAAGCCTGAAACCCTACTAGCGACCTTCTTCAGGTCATCTGTCCATGGCGCGGGTTCGTCTGCCTCCTCCAGTATGCGTTTCAATTTCAGTATCCGTACATCAGTATTCGTTAAAAAAAATAAAAAAAATATATGAATCCAGAGCTAGCTGGGCGTATTTATACCTCTGAAAAACGACTAGGAGCCGAATCAATCATCATCATCAGCCAGTGTCTCTTCACTGCTAAATGTAGGCCTCCCCCAAGTCTCGCAACTGAACAGTTCTTTTACAACCCTCATCCAAACCCCGCCAGCGACCTTCTTTAGGTCATTAGTCACTCGTCGTCCCGTACGTGGTCTCTACTCCAGAACCCGTTTTCCATCTGTCGTCGGTTCTGCGGCAGCTGTGCCAGCTCATTGCAACTTCAGCTTGCTAATTTTGAAAGCTATGTCAGTAACTTTGGTTCTCTGACGAATATCAACATTTCAAATTTCAAAATACCAAGCATAGCTATCTCCATTGCTCGCTCAGCGACTTTCAGTTTGTGGATCAGACCTACTGACAATTCCCACGTCTTTGCTCCGTACGATATACGGGGAGGGACAAACTGATTGAAGACTCTCGTCTGTGGTATTGGCGATGAGAAGATGTGTCGAAGATTCCCGAATGCCGCCCATCCTAGCTGAATGCGGCTTTTTTATTGAAGCTAGCAGCTGAATAGTCGTCCAAGATAGACGTATTCCTGCACAACTCGCGAGTGGCATTTCCCACATAGATTGGCAACGGCATGACATGATTATTCAACATGACTTTCGTCTTGTCCAAGTTTATATTGTCCGCTGGGAAGCCATTTTAGCCGTTTTACAGTCCGCTAAGATCCTTGACTAAGCTGGCAATGATAACTATGCCATCCGCAAATCGGATTCGAATCAATAATCCATCCTTCGTGTAAACAAAGCTTCACTTTAACACTACAAAATAAAACCAGGAAGTTAATTACGTATCCATCTAACGATTACATCCTGCGACAAATTTCTGAGAATGCCTAACCGATGCTTTCCTCTAGTATTTATTATTAACATTTATTTTGCTGCTCATGTCATGTCTATATGTTCATTAAAAAATCATCAACATTAGAGTTAGAGGTTTAACAAATAATTTTATTAGTAATTAGATTTTTATCCAGCTCCTAAACTTGACCAAGATTTATAGTATGTGTATAATAATTATAACAGCATATATAACAGCTCAAGTATTTATTTGTACCTACCTACTTACTAATTTTCTAAAGAGTTCAATAGCGACAAAGAATAAATATGTTAGTTTATCATTAAACAGATAAATAAATGAGTTGAATAGATATTAATAAATATTACAATCCATTATCTAGAAAATGAAAAGTTGACTTTAAATAATAAAAAAACAATACCTCATCTACCTACTCTCGCTAAACCAGCAAACATTGAATAAACGGCGTGTGAACTGTTTAAATGCATTCATTTAATTGGTCACAAAGCGTCCGGAATAACGGATTGACCAATCAGAAAAACAAAGCGCAGATATTGCCCAGCGACGACGAATGTTCAGCGCCATCATTGTCGTTCCGATCATTCCCCGGTGCAGTCCACAAGTTCGCAGTTCTAATTTAGCCATGCGGTTTTAAAGAATCATTTTTAATTTAAATGTTTAGTTTTAAAATACGATGTATGTGTTAGTATTTACAATAATTGTTAAATTTTTTTTATTTTGCAACAACGCATTGACAGTGCAATCAGGCAGTATTATAAGAGGTATGTAAAATTTTACTTTATAATTTAAAACATATTACTTATGCATTTATTAATATTTTGTACTTGCCTATTTGACAAGAAGTTACGATTTTGTTCGAAAATCACCAATTTAGCTACCTAAGGTTATTTTCAAAGGCATAATTGAAACTTATCATTGCTCTATAACATATAATTATATATTTTAAAGTTATATACTTGTCGGCCATTTAAGAAATTTCCTAAAAAGTAAAATTTGAAAAAAACGATCAATAATTAATTTCCTATAATTACAAGCATTTCAAATGAAAATGATGATAAAATAAAATTGCTTTTAAAGATCCCTTTGTGAATCTATAGTATACTCTTAGGTGCTTCTACTCGTAAGATATTTTATTAAAGCGAACGTAAATGATTTTTAAAATCTTGCAAATGGGTCTCTTTGAGCACGGTGCGCTTTTCTATTAGTATTTTAATGGTCGCAGGTACTTTGACGCCATATTTTATTCATATAACATTTCTAATTAAAAACCCTATCAGTACTTTTTAGTAAAACAAGTAGAATGAGAGTTCGTGTACCTACCTAGATGCAACCCATCTAGGTAGGTACACGCCTAAATAATGATGTGATTTGGCTTCATCATCATCAGATGTATCTCTCCACTGCTGGATGTAGGCTTCCCCCAAGGCTCGCCACTTAACAAAAAAGGGGAAAAGAACGTTGTCTTGGCGCTGTATGCCGACGACAGCGCATATTTCACCTCGGCCATAAAAGCCGACGACGCTGCAAGAAAGATGCAGAGACTGTTAGATTTGCTGCCGCCGTGGCTGGACAGATGGCGGATGTCGGCGAATGTGGACAAGACCGCCGCCATACTAACGTCTCGCCGGCGCCTGCCCGACCCGCTGCTGTTTCGTGGAAGGGAAGTGAGCTGGACGAACACTGTCACGTACTTGGGGTGCGTGATCGACCGCGGCCTGCGTATGGGCCCTATGGCACGCCACACAATCAACCGCGCGAAAGCCGCTCGGGCCCAACTGAGGCCGCTGCTGCATTCGTCGTTACCACCCAGGGTAAAACTAAACATCTATAAGACGTTCGTCCGCTCGCGCCTTACCTACGCCGGGCCGGCATGGCACCACCTGGTGTCGCCATCCATAGCGGCTAGAATCCAAGCACAGCAAAACATCTCCTTGCGCGCGAATGTCGGAGCTCCGTGGTTCGTGCGCAACACAGTCCTCCACGATGACCTGAAGATGGAGACAATCGAGCAGTTCGTGGCCAGGCTCTCGAAATCCATGTTCGATCGAGCCGACCACAGCCGCTTCGACCATCTTCGGGGCATCGCACCTCTCCACGCACGGCCACCGGAGGGCCGTCGCCTGCCCCGTGAGATCTTGGGGGCCGAGGCGTAACCAGCACAGACTGGCAAAGCTGTATACGGAGTTCTCAACAGAAACTGTCCTACAGGTGCCACAGATCCATCAGTGGCCCCCTCCCCAGCGGCTCTCGCCGCCGAGGTAAAACAAGCAACCGGCGGGTTGTTGCCCGCCGTGATTGACGCACGCTGAATGGGGATCACCCCGGAGCGGTCCGCCCCAGGGCGAAGATAACAACTACTACTACTTAACGCGATCTTTCGCTACCCTCATCCAACCCACCAGCGACCTTTTTTAGGTCATCTGTCCATCTGGCGGGGGGTCGTCCCACTCTACGTCTTCCCGTACGTGGTCTCCACTCTAGAACCCGTTTGCCCCATCATTCGTCGGTTCTGCAGCAGATGTGTCCGGCCCATTGCCACTTCAGCTTGCTAATTTTAAAAGTTATGTCAGTAACTTTCGTTCTCTGATGAATATCAACGTTTCGAATTCTATCCATTAGAGATATACCAAGCATGGCTCGCTGAGCGACCTTGAATTTATGGACCAGACCCACTGTTAGTGTCCACGTCTCTGCTTCGTACGACATTACCGGGAGGACGCACTGGTTAAAGTCCTTCGTCTTTAGACATTGTGGTATAGACGATGAGAGGATGTGCCAGAGTTACTCGACGTATTATCAAAAAGTGTTTTGAAAAAAAAAATGCGGGTAGGTTGGTGAATTATGTTCATTAGGTTAGATAGTATTGGTACCTATTTTTAAATAATATACCTACTACACTTGGATGTAAAACTATAAAATGAAAGAAAAAAAACTAATTAGCATAGAGGCGATTTAAACGTATAGATAAATATTGATATACTTCGTAAAAATTAAGTTCCTTGGAACCCAGGGACGGCATATAATTAAGTTAAGCCGCTCTGTCAGAAGATGTTATCACATAGCCTATGTATTAGTCTGATGGCTAGACTATATTTTTTTAATTTCGTCAAAATAAGTTTAGTAGTTTTTGCGTAAAGAGGCAAAAAACATCCTAACAAACTTACCCAATATAATTGTAATAAAGTTAAAAATGGTATCGGTTGTACCAGCTGACGGCTGACCTTCAAAATAAAACTGACGCAATTTTTAACTTTAATAGTTACAAGTAAAGAGACTGCATTTTGGTGCGACCTGGCCTAAACGTTTTTTCCGCCCACAATATTACACGAGCAAAGCCGGGACAATCAGCTAGTAACTACTTAATCAAACGGAAGCGGTTTACATTAACTCCCTATATAATTTAAATTGTGTTAAATTAAATAAGTGGCAGCTTCAGGCAATGCGGTGAATAATTCATGTGAAATATTCGCAAGCCAGATTTATGCGTGTAATTTCACTTTTTACGGCGGCATATGACCAATTGAGCCAATTCGAACAGTCGGAAGCTTTATTGGTTACAGATTTGGTATAATTCGTCGCGCATTTAAAAGACTAATAATTAATTGTGTATTTTAGTATATATTTATTTTATTTTATTTTTTTATTTATTTATTAGTTTAAAAAGTACCTATTTACAAAAAAATCACCTACTTGCGACCCAAACAAGATGATGTTCCATAAGAGTGACGGTGAGCGGTAACAACCCCGATAGACCGAGGCCGGTGCCAGGGTTAATTACATCAATATGTTGAACAAGTCGCCAATGTGGTTAAATTTATTGTGGTTATATTTATATATATGTATATTTTTAATTTAACACCCAAGCTTCTACCAAGTGTAATTGTCAAGAGCAAATATTTTTTTAGGCTTCACGTGTCATTGGTAGAACCCCTTTAGGAAACAAAAAAGAAAATAAAAAAAAAAAGTAAAAATCACGAAATACAAAACATTATTAATTGACCTCGCTCACAGCCGAAAGACGTAATACGAGTAGAGAGAGAATAAATTACGTAAGTCAACGTTCGCGCGATCTTCGACCTCTCGCTGCCTACTTAGGGTCGGTATGAGTGGCCATATTTTTAGGAAAACTTCTTTGCGCCGTAACTTAAGATTTTATTACTGAGTACTAAAAATAAAAATCACGTAGTTCTTTGAAATTATTCTAGATTATAATATAAAAATATTTGCTTTTTAACAAATTCCACGTATATACACGAGGGATTTATATAATTAAAAAGAACTACAAGTCCCGACAAAAGAAGCTATCAATTAAGTGCATCAACCAAATTCTACTGAGTTCACATTTTTTCGTAGTGACAATCATGACACCAAATCCAATTAACTTGAATTACCATACGGTTAATTAATTAATAACTTTCGCAACTATAAAAAGGCCCTAAAGTTAACAGCTATCTTTCTACGAGTATGTGTTATTGATCCAAGGAATAAGCGATAAGTAATAAAATATAAGCCGTCTGGCCAGCGTGGCGAGTGTAGACCAAATTCTCCAGATATACGTTCTGGAAAGCCCATCTCCAGCAGTGGAGGTCTAGGACGCCGTGTTCTAGGGGCTGTAAAGAATAAAATATAATAGCTAGCGTATTTTAATAAATTCAACTTTACAATAACATATTTACGACACGTATTTACAATTTTAAAACCTTTTCCAATCACATCTGTAATTGTATCGCTTCATGATAGTGTTTTCTTAGCACTTTATGGTAAAGCAGAAGTAATAATACTAATAATCATAAAACGTTTATTTCAAACTAAACTTAGTTCATAATTTATTAGTAGTTTTTTAGTAACAATGCATCCATAAAACTATATTAACTAGTATTGTTAGTACCTAATTCTATATATTTTTTTATTTTTTATTCCAATGACTGTCTCCATCCAATGTTTTTGGATGGGACAGTCAAACCTTGCAGCAATAGTTTTCAGAAACTGTTGTTTAGTAAACATCATAAATTTAGTTTTATTTTACTTTCTTATTATTATCTAAATTCTTTATTGCACTTTACTTAAAAGACGAACTTAAATCCAATTCGACATTTTCTACTATTTTCTATAAAAGCTTTAGCTGTTCGACCTGCGGCGTTGTCGTGTAATAAAGTGGTCGACGAAAAAACCCTACAGATAACATGCTATTTTTAAATGTTGACCTCATATTCAACATTAGGTTCCAAGGACCATTTCTGCCAAATCTTATTAATATCGGTCTAGTAGTAGCGTAGAAGACAGACAAACAAATGGTTAGATTATTATGTCATAGCCCGTCTCTGAGTTCGACTACTAGAAACCTATATTAATAAAATCGGTCCAGTAATATAGGTGTGAAGGATGGACATACATACAAACACAGAACACTATATAAGCTGGTGTTCTTCTGCTAACAGCTTACTCTTTGGAGCGGCACTAAGTCTTCAAGTCAAGTCAAAGTATCTTTATTCACGTAAACCTATTACACCATTTGTGACACGCCATAATTTAAATTATTTAGAATTATTTTGCTCCAGTTAGTGGAAGACTAATCAGCGAAGTGGTCCAAGGAGTAAACTGTTAGCAGAAGACTAACACTTCTTTTACTAGGAGAAGTAGAATCATTCAAAATAATTTAAACAATATCTCGTAAAAGGTTTACATGTATATTTTTTTTTACTTTAAGACAACGCTTCTTTTACATTTATAATAAGTATATAGGTAACTAAAGTTTGAAGTAAATTTCAATATAAATTTTAATCTTCTTCGTAATATCAATTATGTAGATTATTGCTTCGAGACAACAAGCTTAGCAATATTGCTTTTTCATCTATAAGCTCTTTGTATAGTGGATTATTCTTTAGAATTGGTTCGCATTTGAGATCGCAAAATATAAGAACATTTCGGTAAAAATATAGAGGGTATGAAAGAACAATGGCGAACGCCCATACAAGGATTTACCTGAATTTAATTTTCAATATCTTTACATCAAAAAATAGCTGCTAATAATATTTTACTAGAAACCAAAAATATATATATCGTCATTTTAATAGTCATTTTATTCGATGTAAATTAATATACATTAAATATAAATTAAAAGCTACTTAAATAATAAAATGAAAAATAAATTAAACTAGATGAATAATGTTCTCTAAAGACGGCCAACATATACCCTCTGTATAGCGAGGCTAATACGCTGGCAGTAATAATTGTCAGTCTTCTTGTCTCTGTCACTTAGTATGATTTTTTTGGATAATAAAATAAAGCATTGTTATTTTAGATTATGCACTATTTTGCTATTTAAACGAATATAACAGGTCCATGCGGCGAATATTTGGATTTTTCCATTGAACTTCTATAATAAAATTATAGATTCTTCTGACCGATTTACAAGTTTTTTTTCTCATTTTAAGACGTTTAATCAGGTCATCCATCCACTAAGAAGGGGTTTATACAATTCTACTCTTAAGGGGGTGAATTGGTGGTTTTAGTTTTATTTATTTATTTATTCTTGTAAAAGTTTACATCCTGTACAATATTATGTAGGTATACAAAAAAATATATGTCATGAGAAATAAAACAACAAAATTAGTACAATATGAATGAGATATGAAATTGTATTTGTATGCTTGTCGTTTTAAATGATTACCTATACGATTTTTCTCTGTTTCAAATTAGTTATATGAATGACTTTAGGTCCATGGAGTCCAAGCGCTAAAACATTTTTTATAAACATCACCCCTCGTCTAATTGTCTGCTCTGGTAACAAGAGGGCTGGTTCTTTCCTCGCTCAGGGAATCAGCACTGCGATTCAGCGAGAAAATGCGGCCAGCGTTCTTACCACCATGCCGCGCGGATACGATTTATATTTAAATTAGGTTTTGTAAGTACTTAGTTTATTTTTTATTTGTAGTAATAATTAAGTTTTTAGATTAAATAAATAGGTGTTAATTATTATAATTTCTTTATTGACAATTTTTTGACATTTTTTCTATTATATAAGATTGACATATGAAAGTAAAAATATGTCCAAAATGTCCGTAATTTTATTTCCTAGAAATCTTTAAAGATATTGGATTGAGCCACGCGAGACGGAAGCAATTAGCGTTAAATGCTTAGCGGGTGTCAAAATCATTACTTAATGACCTAAAGTACATTACATTGACTCATAAATTCCAATGTATATGTGTATCTTATTTCTGCATACCAAGAATTCATGCTCAAAGTTAAATAATACATTTACTGTTACGGCGGCAGTCTATTTATATCAGCGCAAAAGTTACGATTGTAAAAAGTGGATTCCTTTACTGCCCGTTTTAAGCGCAAGCTTAAATTATAATACTCGTAAATACTTAATTAACTAACATTTATCCTAAGGTATAAAATAATATTACAAATTATTAAGTAATAATAGACTTATATAGGAAACTAAAGTTGTAAAAATAAATTATCGTTATTTATCGTTATTATATATATATCGTTATATCGTTTATTGACCCAATGGGGTGTATCAGGCAAAGCTTTTTGTAGATGTCGCTAGACGCACTGGTACCTTGTTTACACTTTTTGACGCATGATTTTTTAAATGTTTTTGGAGTTTTTTATTTTTATAACAGAAAAATTAATTTTAAATTAACCTAGTAGTTGTTATCTTCGCCCTGGGGCGGACCGCTCCGGGGTGATCCCCATTCAGCGTGCGTTAATCACGGCGGGCAACAACCCGCCGGTTGCTGGTTTTACCTCGGCGGCGAGAGCCGCTGGGGAGGGGGCCACTGATGGATCTGTGGCACCTGTAGGACAGTTTCTGTTGAGAACTCTTTATATAGTTTTGCCAGTCTGTGCTGGTTACGCCTCGGCCCCCAAGATCTCACGGGGCAGGCGACGGCCCTCCGGTGGCCGTGCGTGGAGAGGTGCGATGCCCCGAAGATGGTCGAAGCGGCTGTGGTCGGCTCGATCGAACATGGATTTCGAGAGCCTGGCCACGAACTGCTCGACGGTCTCCATCTTCAGGTCATCGTGGAGGACTGTGTTGCGCACGAACCACGGAGCTCCGACTGTCGCGCGCAAGGAGATGTTTTGCTGAGCTTTGATTCTAGCCGCTATGGATGGTGCCACCAGGTGGTGCCATGCCGGCCCGGCGTAGGTAAGGCGCGAGCGGACGAACGTCTTATAGATGTTTAGTTTTACCCTTAAATTAACGTTACCTACCTTAAAATACGAATTAAGAAAGCGTACACCGTCTTTAAAATGAAAAAAGGTTGAATTAATAAACCGGCAATTTTGAGATCACCATATCTTTGATTTCTCTTGGAAATCTCGATTTGTACACTTAAAAGCTGCTTACTTTGACATAATACCCAGAAAATAATAATTTTCGTAATAAAAATACAAGTTTTCTATGCAACTGACAGTTATATAAGGTACCAACTATCATGCGCCATCTATCGTGATAAAAAGTTAGTGATACACCCCATTTACTTAAGCTATTACCTACATTTGTACTCTTATATACTCAGTGACCTACACTGGTGGCAACCGTGCCGCAGGTCGTAGAACATGCCATTTGTTTGAGCAAATACAAAAATACAATAAAATAATGTTTATTAAGTTTTATACTATTATCTGGAGTGGAGACCATGTACGGAAAGACGGAAATATCGCGTTAAGTAGCGCGTTTTTATTATTATTTCTCTACAAAAATAGTAACTAGGTATACCTTTCTTGGTAAAAAATCGTAATGCCAACACCTCATAGTATTGTATTCGTAAATAACATTATTGGTTTCTCTTTATGATAATGTTTGACGGAGTTTGACGAGTCATGCTATTACTATTTCAATATTTTATTTAATCATACATTTATCTTTTAAATGATTTGTCAAAAAAAAAATCTCAAATGAGATAAAGTCTGATAAAAATAATAATAAAAAGTACAACGTGTACGATGTAACATTTTGCGGTGAGTTAGAGGTTGCAGCTATCACTTAGCCCGGGGTCAAGTGGGGGCAAGTTTATGGACCAAATAAGTTAATAATTCGTAAAAAAAAACTGTACAACTATGAGATTTGTTTTACAATTTAATAGCTTTTATAAAATATATAACTTCTTATCTGAGTCCGTGAGTTGGTTGTAAGCTGTCGGGATCTTATAATAGGGCTGACATGGACATAGTGATGTCCAAAGCCATGAATAGAATTAAAAAAAAAAAACCATCACAAAAAAAAGACTAATCAAAATAATATAAAACACAATAATAGAAAAAAATATATATATATATATTTTTTTTAATATTAAAAAATACAAAATATTTATAACAGGTAAAAAAATTAAATTAATACGATGCGTAAGTATACGCATTATCCCTTTTGCTTAATTTCACTCCGTGGTCTATCAGTTAAGACTGTAAACGGCAAGGCGAAACTTCGTTTTCTGTTCGGGATACATCATTTATTTGTGATCATATTCGGGTCTGGTACGCTAGAGAACACAACGAGCTTGCCACTTGTAAATTTGTCTTATTGTGAAAATTGTGTTATTGTATTCTTAAAGATATAGTTTATTATAAAATATAACTAAATTAAATCAACTATAAAATTCCATTTACAAAACCTTATTTCAATATAAATCGTGTCCGCGCTGTACGAGTATCATGTCAAGAAAGCTGGCCGCAATTTCTCGCTGAATCGCTAAGCTGATTTGATTTGAGCGAGAAATGAACCAGCCGTCTTACGAGTATCATGAGTCGTGCGGTAATGTTTTTTAAAAATATTTTTGCGCTTCACCTCCACATAATTATTTAATCGTAGCAAAACCAAACCTGGAATTATTTTCTTAATTGTTGTTTGGTACTTTTGCAAGCATTTCTTAGAAACTCGTTATTGACTTTTGTCCATTGGTTAGATTAGTCGTAAAACGGAGTGCAGCGCCAACAGGTACGACGTAACGGAACTACAAAATGCTGAGATGTTAGATATTTTTTTTCTTTATAACGGAAATTGTACATGCTAGGGCTATAGTAGGCGGGAGCGCTTTCCAATGTTTCTACTTCGCATCGTAACAACTGCTTAAAGCAGTTGCAATTTAGGTACTTAAATGGTAATATGAATAAATATCATAGGAAGAATAGTGCTTAAAATGCTAGCTACAATTACTTAATTTTTTGACAATAATATTATGAATTTTAATCAGTTCGTGAGGTAGATATATCTTATATCAAAAACGATCCATATAAACATATCGTTGTTGGACTAATCTAAATTCTAACTTTAATGGCCTATAACTTAAAATTAACTTAATGTGGATTGGGATCCTTTTACGGTAACTACGTCCAAATGATGTAAATACTGCCAATAAAAAATAGCCAGTTGCTTTCCAAGCCAAAGTAGATAACTATTACAAACAATAAAAATGTCAGGTTCATTCCTATTAACTGTTATTTTAGTTGGTTATTGTCTGATTTTTTTGTAATTTAATATAAAATATAATTATTGTACATTTTACACCCATACTAATATTATTAATATGACAGCAGCTATGTATGTATGTTTGTTCGAATTTCGCGCCTATATTACCATTTTAATAAAATTTACCATATATATTCCTTGGAAACCATGGACGGACTTAGACATAATGACGTCACCACGTGTGGTCATTTTCGAGTTTTAGAGACGCATTATTTAATTCGTTTATTTTCTGCAATTATAGTACAAAAATCTTGTATTTTACACACATAAAGTAGAAATATAATTTCCATAGTACATAATTATTTTTTATATGTAGAGAAGCCATACGGTATGAGAATTAAAGTTTGTCTCAGAATTAATTAGTCTATGATTATTTTGTTGTTTTATTGACTATATATCGACCATTGTTACAGAAGTGTAAAACACTTTCTTATTCGGCAAGAGAAGAACAAAGTAGATAGCGTAAAAGAAATGTAACTGCCTCCGTGGTCTAGCGGTTAAGTCCGTGGATTTAGACTCGGAGGTACCGGGTTCGAATCCTGGTCGGGACACAAAAATATTTATTAATGTAAATAAAACATTTAATTAATATTTAATTTATTTGTGATATTCCCCGAGTTTGGTAGGCTGGAGGCATCGACGAGCTTGCCACTTGTCATGATTGGCCTTTAGTAAAATTGGCTAAATGTGAATCCGCTTATTTATAAGCGTGGTTTCTGACCACCCCGAAACGGTCGTGATGATACTTTAAATGTAACTAACATTTTGTATGCCAATAACAACTTATTTCTGCTCTATGTTATATTTGATCTCTTTTTTGATGATTGACTGATAGATTAACAGCACGCCATCAATTTGATAGTAAAAGTTTATCTATATATATATATATATATATATTAATTGATGGCGTGCTGTTAATCTATCAGTCAATCTTTAGCTAAGTTGTATGGGAAAATATGCATATTGTTACGTGTTGAATGAAATTGTGTGCAAAGGAGAAGTTATTCAATGAAGCCGTTACATTTACCTGTCTGCACTTTTTAC
Source organism: Tinea semifulvella (assembly GCA_910589645.1). Classification (NCBI taxonomy): domain Eukaryota; kingdom Metazoa; phylum Arthropoda; class Insecta; order Lepidoptera; family Tineidae; genus Tinea; species Tinea semifulvella. The sequence goes on from OU342584.1 coordinate 24,393,174, forward strand.
TGTTGAATGCGGGATGTAGATAACAGTTGCCGGCTTGTACCTATTCAAAAGTTTGTGTAAACTGGTTCATCTTGCATTCACGTAACTTGTAAATGCTAGTTCTAATAAACTTGTTTTGCATTCAGGTAGATTGTTTCAAGCGAGAATAGAATTCCTGGAAATGAGGCGTTTACCTACCTACCTACCTTGCAAGGTAAAGTTTTTTGAACATTAACAGTTTTATCTTAAAAAAAGCATTCAATTCTTTAATGTAATGGGTTCAGTGGCGTAGTGTGTGCTTTGTACTAGCTGTTTTATCTGGCTTTGCCCGTGTTAACTTTCGTTGCGGCTTATTTGAATTTTGTTATATCTCCTAAGGTTCAGTTTAATTTGCATGATGTAAAGGAAAAAAATAATCTTCGTGAAATGCTCAACCCAACTAACGTATTTAAAATGATAAGGAATTATACCGTATTTGTGTAAATAGCTTTCCAATTACCGCTTTATAATTGCCCATTTTTTAAGTATTAAAATGGATATAGCATGTTATCCTTAAGACATATGCAATCGCGGACTTTTCTGTAGACCTATATAAGATTACACAATTCCACTATGAATTATTTTGTTGTATCTCAAAGTTTAGGCAGTGTTTTCCTTGAAAGCTGCCAGACGGCTTATTTTTTTCGACAACTCCAACAAATATCGTTAATGTATACAAAAACTCATCAAATTATATACTAAAACTTTTCTCGAAAACCACGTTTATTGAAAACAATGATTGAAACATCATGAAAATCTGTGCAGTCGTTTTAGAGTTTATCGCGAACAGACAGTAGTAGACATCTTCGCCCTGGGGCGGAACGCTCCGGGGTTATCCCCATTAAGCGTGCGTTATTCACGGTGGGCGACGGCCCGCCGGTTCCTTGTTTTGCCTCGGCGGCTTGAGCCGCCGGGGAAGGGACCACTGTAGGATCTGTGGCACCTATAGGCACTAATATTGTAAGTAACTGCTAGTTACGCTTCTGCCCCCAGGATCTCACGGGGCAGGGGACGGCCCTCCGGTGGCCGTGCGTGCAGCGGTGCGATTCTCCGAAGATGGTCGAAGCGGCTGTGGTCGGCTCGATCGAACATGGATTTCGAGAGCCTGGCCACAAACTGCTCGATTCACATTTAGCCAACTTTACTATAGGCCAATCATGACAAGTGGCAAGCCCGTCGATGTCTCCAGCGTACCAAACTCGAGAAATATCACAAATAAATTAAATAATATGTAAATAAATACATTTACATTAATATTTTTGTGTCCCGACCAGGAATCTAACCCGGTACCTCCGAGTCCAATCCACGGACTTATCCGCTAGACCACGGAGGCAGCTGTTTTATAATATGTAGTGATATATTCTTAACATTCCATGGTTCTATTATTATTATTATATACTGTGTGGAGAAGAGAGAGGCCATCACCATCTACTATTCTGCTCCTCTCCCTACCCAACCAAATACTGTATGATTTCGTCTTTTCGTTTTTGTAAATCATTTATTTTTTCATCATACCTATTTATTATGTACAATTTCATGCTAAGTATGTCAATGTAGAAAGAAAACAATGAGATGAGTCTAAAAAATATAACACTATGTCGTAACTCTTCAACTTCAGACCGAACTTAATTCATTCTAATTTAATAATGCTATGTAATAAAATAAAGTTCAAATTCCAATGGAAATGTAACTTATTAACCCGATAAGCTATAATTACAATAGCATATAAACTACATTATAAAATCGAGAACAACGTAACGGTCTGTACGTCAGAGCTATAGTTGACAACAAAATTAATACTATAGGTAATAATTAATATACAAATAGGTAATATACATTCTAGTGCAGGTGGTACCAAGTTCATGGTACGTATTTAAAGTCATATATAGTTTGTTCGCCGAAAATAGATAAAATAAAATCAGTGCAATCCTCGTACCACGATACTCATACTGTCATACAGTTTGCAATAATTAAGCGACATTCGCTATTCGAGACGTTACAATATTTTTTATCAACTCTCGGCGAACAGACTTTGGTAATTGATATTAATGAGACAACTGAACAAAATCGTAGCTTTGCCTATTTATTTATAGTATAACGATTTAGGAACGGTGTGACGCACATGATCGCCAGCAACTGCTCTTTGCCTCGTGAAAGACACGGAAGAGAGATGTCCAGTACATAAGATCTCACTACCTTGTCTTTCATGAGGATTGAGCACCAATCAGCTTCAGAAATGAAGATGATGGTAAGTAGAAGATGCCGCACAACAGAGAAATTTTAATCTATATACTGTATTATTTTGCTGAAGTCCAAAATGCGAATACTAGCGCCAACGGCGTATATAAACCTAATTGTTTACACTTGAAATTTGCACTTTGGACCACAGCGTTTGTTTGATTATAATATTGTTTTGTTGACGGTCTTTCTATCGTTTTGTCATTAAAACTATTTAAGTACCTATTCTTATTAATTATAATAGACTACTATATTGTATTATGTTTTGCGTGAATTTTCCTATGTGCTGATTTTCAGCTGATCCCACACATTATACATAAATATAAAACTACCAAAAATATTTCAATAATATAATATTGTATCACTAAGTTCGTAAAAAAAAAATCTAAACTCCTGCTAATGAAAGACCAAGGTGGTCCAAGGAGTAAGCTGTTAGCAGAAGACATGCAACTTACAGTGACCTGTAAATGTTTAATCTGACTGAGAAAGGAATCTGCAATGACAACTCAGCTATATCGTGTATTATTTAAAAAATAAAACAAATATATACAAAATGATTCCCTAGCACGTCTAGACTCGGATCGAACTGGGTGTTCGATTCCTGCTCGGGTCACATTAATATTTATTATTTTAAATAAATAAAATAATAATGTATTATGCTATACATTACTCAATTCCTTAATTAGCGAATATTTTAGGAGGATTTATTTTGCATCTCTCTCGCTCGCACAATCCAATATTTTCAAAGAGTTTAAAAGTGTGCTTTTAATAAATATAGTCTATGAACTCTTTATTTCTTTATTTATTAAAAACTTTATTGCACAAAGTACAAAGGCGGACTTAATGCCCATAGACATTTTTTGACAGCCAAACCTAGGGGACAAATTAGAACATTTATAGGTGCAATGAAATAAATATTAATAGTAGAATAAATTCAACATAATTATATATACTTTAACTTTTAACCATCCTAATAAAACTACTAGGTAATATTGTATATTTGTATTGTTTTCGTACTTATATTTTTTGTTTGTAAATGCACGATGATTAGGTACGAGTAATGTTTACAAAATAACAGAATAAACAATCTGCAATAATTGGCACTGATTTTATAAAGCAATGTGTTTATTTCATACATAAAATCTTACTCTTATCGATGCATTAATAAAATACGTGGTTGTAGATATTTACGTTCTTGTAGATTTTGACGTATATTCAGTAGCTGTAACGCGAACGAACTTTGGTTTTAAGAAATCGTAAGGAACGAAAGACAATTTAGCGGAGAAAGGGCGACCATGTCTTTTATTTTAAAAAATGGGGTGAGTCTCGATAGTTCTTAAAGCTCGAAATTAAGATCTGGAAAATTGACACTTTCCAAGTGGGATTAGAGCCCCAAATTATGAAAAGAGCAAATATATTTTTTAGGCTTTAGGTGTCATTTAATTTAGTAGAATTGTTATTTGAAATAAAAAAAGATAACTTTTTTATTTAATCGTATAACACTACTGCATGGTGAAAATCGCGAGGTCATGATTAATATCTAATGGCTAAGGAGCGGTGGTGGCCAGGTTGTAAGGACGCTTTGTTTAAAAAAAAGCCTGAATTGGTCGGTTCGAACCCCGCCATGTACCAATGAGAAATATACTTTTAGGTACATTTGTCATTTATTTACAACACTACCGTTTCCGTGCCTCGGAGAGCACGTTAAGCCGTTGGTCCCGGTTCCACTTATACCAACTTGTGGAATCGTTAATAAATTGTCATTAAAAAAGAGGCATCAGATCCTCGCGAACGTTTCTCTCTCTATTTCGTCTCTCAGCTGTTAGCGAGATCAATTAATAATAACACTCCTCAGCCATAAATAATCATAATCACAGCCCCTAGAACGCTAAATCCTAGAACTCCTGTTGGAGATAGGCCTTCCAGAAAATTTTGGCGAATTTGGCCTACACTCGCCACGCTGGCCAGGCGGGTTGGCTAGGATAAGTTTATTATAAATACATCTTATTATATTATATTAAATACAAAAGTATATAACTTTATAGTAAAATAATTAAACATTCGTTAATTCGTTCCTTTAAACATTCTATCCATCTCAGTCGCTACCTCGTACCTTATAAAAAATATAAATTGTTTAATTTCAAAATGAACACAGCAACAATATCGCAAATTTACCATTTAAATAACTGTTATTGTATTCTATATGTACCTACTGAGCTTCGATTATGTTTACTGATAACCTTACGGGAACCGTAGTTATTGTTAACGTGTTGTTTAATTATAATTTATGAAATGAGGGAAGATTTGCCTAAAGATTAGTCGAACTGTTCGTAAACATTTTGTTAAACTTTCCTATGTCTATATTATGTTTTTAGTTCGCCTTTTCACCTTTGTTCCTTGTCGATGTAATAGATAGATAAAACTAACTCTAAATGAGCTATTTTTTTTAAATTTATTAGTGACTGTCTCCAATGGCAACAAATATATATATTGCTTTACCTGGCCTTATATGGATCATAGTCTATAAATTGTTATTTTGGAAGCATTATTGGCCTGTACTGTTGGATAGCTACAACTTAGCACCATAGTATAGTAAAACTTAACGCAATTCACTTACAATACTAAAAGCAAGTAGTATATTAATCCTAACGTAGTCATGCAAACCTTAGAAAGACTGTCGAAAATGTATACAATATATAAAATTATTTGTGTAATATTTGTACTGTTTGTATTATAATTGTGTGTTTTATAATGTAAATATATAGGTTGAAATGTCAAGATTGAACACACGATGCAGCTTTGGCATCAAAGTCGGTTGTTCTTAGATCATTACGTAACTATCACAGCCAGCTTTGATGAGCAAAGCAGTGTCGAATACATCAGCTCGGTACCAGCGCCAGTCAACAAGTTTCTCGAGCCTAGCCTGTCAAAGCGGTTGTGAAATGTCTATGTTTACGTTCATATCACAGCCACTTTGATGTGGTCGGTTTACGAGAGACACCATCACCAAGAACGAGTCACTGCACAACCCATTCGTAAAAATGGTTGTGCCATGTCTTTTAGGGCTCATATCACAGCCATTTTTGACGAGTTGGGGTGTATGGGTTTTCTGCGAACTAGTTGGCGTATTAGAAGACTACGGTGTCGGACCATTTGTCGCTCTCAAAGTGGCGGTGATGTGTTATTTATATTCATATCACAGCCAGCTTTGATGAGCGATAAGGGTCCAAAAGACGCCGTCATCTGAACCAAGAAACATGCGGAAGATGCAGCGGTCGGGGACGACAAAGTGGTTGTGAAATGTTTTTATAAATTTCATATCACAGCCAGCTTTGTTGACTCTGCCGTTGCTACATCATCTTGAAGAAAGAAGATTGTTTTCTTTGAATTTGCTATATTTTTTTTTTTTTGTGTTACTTATTTCAAATGTATACTATATAATTTGTTTGCTATTTTAATATGTAAATTGATAAAGTGTTATTATGATATTATGTAAAATTTACAGATGATTTATTTTCAGGTTTTGTCTATTCTTTATTATTGTACTAATCGATGTATTTATTTACAGTACCGAGGATCCGACGGCGTGCTATTAAATGAAGAGCGGCTGTTTTTAAAATATACTATTTAAATATCTGTTTTGTTGTTTAATTTATTAATAGGGAGATACAGTTAGCAAAATACGCTTGGACCATTATATAATTTTTTCTGTGTGCACCGCAATACTGGCTCGTTTCCGGTTTATTTTCTAGCGAAGCTAAAGCGATTGTTTTTATAAATTAGACAGCGTTATTTTTCTGACTGTACCTACCTATAACGTCCTATTTAACCTTCGGAGTGACTTACCTTGATCGTTACGTAATACGTAGGAATAGTGATGGGTTATTTGACGGTCCCGCATTTCACCATGATGAGTGAATGATTATTTGAAATCTTAGTATATTAATGGGGCATTTTTTTTAAAACGATATTTTTTTAATTTTACGTTCTACAGATATACGTTTGAGGGGCGGGATCTCGCAGGCCAATAAAAAGAGCAAAATCTTACTGGCCAATAAGTGGAGCGGGATTAAGAAATCCCGTTTTGTGTTACTGCAATCCCTAAATGCGTGTTATCGTCGAAAAAATACTTTACGGCTTTCATATGTTAAATATAGCGTTGACTACGTTAATTAGAGAATATCTGAATAAATTATATAAATTTTCATGATATTTCTTTATGTTAATGTGCTACATAATCATTAATAGTCCATCATTATACCCGTACTATAAGTTTGTTAAATTAAATTACATTCGATTTATCGTCCCTGTAAAGTGAACTAGTATCAGTATCATCATCACGACCGTTTCCCTTTCGGGGTGGTCAGAAACCACGCTTATGAATAAGCGGATTCCCATTTAGCCAACTTTACTATAGGCCAATCATGACAAGTGGCAAGCTCGTCGATGTCTCCAGCGTACCAAACTCGAAAAATATCACAAATTAAATATTAATTAAATGTATATATTGACATTAATAAATATTTTTGTATCCCGACCAGGAATCGAACCTGGTACCTCCGAGTCTAAATCCACGGACTTAACCGCTAGGCCACGGAGGCGTTAACTAACACAAAAAGTGAACTAACTACACTAAAATCACTAATTAACTATAAAACTACAAAATAACTAACAGTGTAATAAAATATACTATATTACCATTATTATTTTTGTAATCTTTGATTGTCAATTTCTCAAAATCTTAAATTACCTATTTAGTTAGCGGATATTCGCTCTACAGGGACGATATATTCTTCGAAAATTATTTTATTGAAATCTGTCCAAAGATATTAACTCTGTTTTACACTCATGCGGTGTTCGAGTTGCAAAGCAAAGCTCGCTTTTTTACTCAATGAAATCGCAAGTCAAACGACTTTCAAAGCGAAATAACATAAAAAAGCGCTTAAGGCGATAGGTCAAAAAATAATAATAATAAAAATGCTTTATTGCACAAAAACTAAATTAATGTGTACAGGCGAGCTTTATGCCGCTATAAAATGCTATCTTTATTCTTAATGTTCAACTTGAAAGCATATAAAGCAAAGCTTGCTTTTTTACCGAATTTTGTATGAAAACGCCAAGACGAACGAACAACTTTAAAAGCGCTTAAATGCGACAAGTCGAACATAGGGCAAAAAATAGACAAATTTTGATTAATATGGAAAGTGGCGCCATCTAGTAGTTGATAGGGAGAACTAAATTCTTGTCTGTGGTTTGAACATAATAGAGTTGTCATTCATTCATTTCATGCAACAGGGTTATACTCGTATATAAGCGAACTAATCTACACGATTAGTAGTACAACCTAAAAAAATAATAATGTAAACACAATATTTTTAAATTTTGGGGAGCAGTAATTAGTTGTTAGCTCAAAGATAGAATCTCGAATATAATACTATTCCTATATAGAAGCTATGCCCACCTAAACTATAGGTATATATGGCATGATGGAATGATCAGGTGAAGGCTGCAATGGATCCATACCCGACATAGGTACACCAGGAAAGCTGCGGTCCAAGAGGATTGGCGACGGACGGCATGTTAGGCGTGCCACTATCACTCAAATGGCGACCACGACGACGGATGCATGGCAGTTTTAGTACCCTACCATCCACCGGTAGTGTTCGGATGATAAAAGCCCTGTGTTTGACTTGAAAAGCAAAGCGTTTTATTACCGAATTTTGCTTAAAAAGTATAAAAACCATAGAGCAACGCCAAGTCTAACGACTTTCAAAGCGAAATAAAGTGAAAACAACGCTTAAAGCGACAAGTCCAAAAGAAGGGGGACGCCACTATTTGGCGAGACTTTACTATACTTACTGTTACTATCAAAAACGCATTATAGTTCATTTATTGTGTCTACTTACACAAATATTTTTACAAGATAAATAAATAACAAGTTATCTTAGGTTCCGATTAATACAAGATCCAAAGAATATAATAACTAATTGGGAAAAGAGTGGCAACTCTTGCGAAAAATAGGCGTTACGCTATGTTCGACTTGAAAGCAAATCAAGCAAACCTTGTTTTTTTACCGAATTTTCCCTAAGTACAACTTGTCGTCGCTTTGAAAGTCGTTCAACTTGACGTTTGTATATGTTTTTTTACAAAATTGTATAATATCTATAAATGTATTGACGGTAGACTTGCTTAGGCCCAATTCTTTCAGTAAGTAGGGCGGTTTCCCTTCACCGTAATTAAGAGCGACCTACTACTTGATCTTCTCACACCCCCACAGGGGGAATCTGTGTCAAGGAATTTGCCTTCTTACAGAGGTTGCGTTCGCTTTCTGTAACTACGGACAGGGCATGGGGTAACCATTAAAGGTTGAAGTATACGAGCCAGGCGGCGGAGCCGCGATTACGACTCCGTCATTGGAAGCAGTTGACGAGCGTAGCAGTCTGGCGTCCGGGCGTGCAGAGGGGCCAGGTTTCCCACAAGTGGGAAATCTGTCGCCTCTGCGCGCGCGAACATGCCAGCCGCCAGACGACGAGGCACGAATTCGTCCAGTGTTTCCATCCGCATATCCCTATGGATTATATCGTTCCTTACGTATCGCGAGGCGCCGACAATGGTACGGAGCGTCAGATTTTGTTGCGCTTGTAAACGTGCTCTCAGCCTAGCTGAGGTGAGAGCGTACCAGACCGGCACGGCATACGCGACCATTTTCAAGTATCTACAAATAGCAGACAAAAGCACATTCGTAATAGACAGCGGTGGGGGCTTGATCCTGCTTTTAACAGTTATTAGGCTCAATGGCTATGTACCCCCATTAATTTCGTAGTGGGCCTATTCACAACAACAATCGGGGTCGTCCAGGCCCGGATGATAAATGGTCCATTGCCACGTTTTCCCCAGCAGGATCTCAGCGGGCAACTCAATACACACTTGGTGCATGGTGATGTTACTACTAGTGTAACAGTGCCCGTGTGGCTCACGAACCTAGGGGGTTTAGGTTCAACAACTTCAGCTCTCCTCCAGGAGCACTTCTCTAGGAAATGGTTTCCCGTTGGGGAGGCCGTGAGCGAAACGGGGCGATGTTCTGGAGATGCTTGAAGTGTCCGTTGTCATGCCGTCAACAAATTCCTCAATAGTTGGCATCTCCAGATCTCGAGCTTTGACGGAATTATGCACGAAACACGGCCCTTAGAGTAATAGAGCATATTCCGGAGATGCTTGAATTTATATGGTTACGCCATCTATCCAACTATGCAGGAAGTATTTCTACTGCCAACGCCATCTGTGATATAGGATTTGAACTACTATAGGCCCGTTCGAGGATCTGTTCAATTTTCCTGTTCGACTTGTCGCTTTAAGCGCTTTTTTTCAATTTATTTAGCTTTGAAAGTCGTTCGACTTGACGTTTGTCTATGGTTTCCGTACAAATGTTATGTTCCATTTGGGGCTGTAAGTTCCTTTTTACTTTATTTCGCTTTGAAAGTCGTTCGAATTTTCATTCAAGGAAATACAGTTGAAAAAAGCGCGATTTGCTTTGATACTGATTAACTCAAATACAGAAACACTGAGAAGGCTCAAATAAAGTAAAAAAAATATGATAAAACTCATTAACTAAACAAAACAAATCCTTAGTTCGAATATTACAAATGATAAAAAAATGATTTATTTTTTTAAATTATTGATACACATGATGTTTTGACCATTTGACACTTTTCCAATAAAGCTATCTAAACATAATCCCTCTCCTATCTGCAACTTTTAACTGAACAGCATAGGATAAACTTCCATGAAGAAGACAAAGAATTTCTAAACATTCCATGGATTCACCATATGGGTGCCAGGTCCATTATGTGTGGGTAAGAGATGAAAAGAATAGTGTCTCAGGCTAGCAACCGACAATAGGCTGGTTTGAAAAGCCTTTCCTTTTTTATTTTATTGCACAACAAGACGCTTACCATACACCATTCTACTCCTCTCCCAACCCAACCAAAGAAGAGGAAGACAAATTTTTAAGCACTCCATGGATTCACCGTGAGGGTGCCTGGTCCATCGTGTGTGCGTAGGAGACGAGAAGAATGGTGTCTCGGGCTTGCGACCGACAATAGGCTGGATTAAGAAAAGGAAGCCTCCTTTTTTTTATAGCGCAATAATATGCTCACCATCCACCATTCTACTTCTCTCCCTACCCAACCAAATACTGTATGATTCCGTTAATGCCGTCTTTGAAGCTCGTTCCATAAATGTATTGATAGCAGACCTGCTTAGGCCCAATTCTTTCAGTAAGTGATGCAAAGATTTTGCTGGAACTCCTCTCGCACCAACTTCTACTGCGTAAAGCTGAGTCTTGAACCCGTTCCTGATCATTTCTTCTGTGAGATCATAATATTTATTCGACTTTATGTTGTGGTCTTTTGGAATATTTGATTCCCATGGAACGGTAAGTTCATTAAGGATAACTTTTTTCAAGTTCCGAGAAAACACTAAGATGTCTCGCCTATAGGCTGATACAGCTAGTTTATCTGGGATCCTATAATGGTGTTCAAATGTATCCATGAGAATTTATGTGTATGATATTGTAAATGCCGTCTTTCATAAATGTATTGACAGCAGACCTGCTTAGGCCCAATTCTTTCAGTGAGTCATGCTAAGATTTTGCTGGAACTCCTCTTGCACCAACTTCCACTCTTGTCTTGAACACGTTCCTAATCATCTCTTCTGTGAGAGCATAATATTCATTTGATTTCATGTTGTGGTCTTTTGGAATATTTAATTTCCACAGAACGGTAAGTTAGATAAGAACTTTTTTCAAGTTCCGAGAAAACACTAGATGTCTTAGGCTGATACAGCTAGTTCTTCTAGGATACTATAATGATGTTCAAATGTATCCATGAGAATTTTCCAGCCTGATGCGGCGCCAAGGATAGAGGTGGGCTTGCATTTAGTTTTTGTACATTTTTTACAAATGTGGACAAAATTGTATTTATATTAAACATTTGGGCATATAAACTACAAAACCAATTGAGTTAATAAATAAATATTATCTTGATTAAAGAAAAAAAAAATAAGTTGGCAGCATCATCCTGGTTTCAGTGACACAAAGCAAATTCTGAAAAGAAATAATTAACAAATTAGTACAATTAGCACCAAAGTGGTTTTAATTAATTTGCGAATTATGATGTCTCACTGTTTCGAAATGACACTGGTAAATAATAGAGTGATGGTTGCTCAGTTGTAAGAAAGTTTTCCTTAAAAATATTACAAAGCTGTGTTTGAACCCCAGCATGTACCAATGAGAAATACACTTTTATTACATACATTTGTCATATATTTACAACAACACCGTTCTTGTGCTTCAGAGAGCATGTTAAGCCATCGTTCCTGCTTCCACTAATACCAACTTGTGGAATTGTTAATAAATTGTCATTAAAAATTGACATCAGATCCTCACCAACTCATCTGGCGAGTGTAGGCTAACTTTTCCAGATTTACGTTCTGGAAAGCCCATCTCCAACAGTGGAGGTCAAGGACCTCGTCTACGTCGGATGTGGTCTAGGGGCTGTAATGAATGAATTAGTTAATAAATAACAGAGTTGCACTCGGAAGAAAAACTGGATTGCATGGTTATTAGTTGTGCATTGCTATAAATAAATTAAACACGTAATATGCAAATTAGGAAAAAAATTACAAAGGTCAGCCAGATTAGTATAGGTAAATTTTTTCAAAGTTAAAGTCTAAATATCTTTATTTATTTAAACCTATTACAGGCATTTGTAATAAAAAAAATAAAAAAAAAAATAAAAAAAAAATATTTTTCATAGTACTTTTTTACATAATTATTTAAATTATTTTTAAAGCTGTTAGCAGAAGACCAGCAGTTAAGCAGATTTCAGTGACCTGTTAATGTTTAATCTGACTAAAAAGGAATGTGCAAGGAAAACTTAGCTATTTTAGATTTACAGAATATAACACATTCAGTTTTACCATAACAATCAATTTATAACCTTTCAAATTATGAGATTTTAATACCTGGTACAGTGGTACCCTACCAGGCATGTCGGAATTAAGATAGAATACTTGCCATGTGCAACTCGAATAACGTCAAAACGCATAATCTTACGCATACCAGGACACAACAGATGACCATTTTGTTTGGCATTTTTAATATATAATATTATAATAACTCAAACAAAGACTTCATAAGTTTTGTTGTCAAGGCAACATAAGAACAAGTAAAGACTGCCAACCTGGGTTAACTAGATTTGCCCTTAATTTGAGTTAACTCATGATTTTATTTTTCCCAGAGTGCCAGAGTGGGTAAGAGGGGCTTGCACACCACACACACTTACAGGTGTGCCCTGGCAATCAAATCTTGTGTCACTGACATACACGTTTACAGATAGAAATGTGCAGGGTGTATTGCAGACAGAAACTTATTATTTTACGATGGTGCCGGATCTAGTACAAAATGATTACTTGGAATTCCAGCATGTGCGAGAAAAATAATTAGATTTTTCTTATAATGTGTGGTCAACTTGATTTATCTGAATTTCAACATAAGTCGTATTTATCCCTAATTCACACATAACTAATAACAAACTGTATTATGATGCAAATTAAATATAAACAATTAAGTTTGTAGGTTTAGCATGGCTTAAAATTTACTAGTGTTATCACTATTACAACACCTTAAATTTTTATTCATGTAACTAGTAGGTACTAATCCTATAAATTTAAAAATAAATTAAATAATAACACGTTTACCTGATAAGGTGGTATTTGTCTTATTCCAATATATTATGACAGACTATGATCTGCCTAATTTACTTGATTGTAGGGCCTCAATGTCACGCTAAGGTGACAACTTCCAAAACCATGTTTAACTCTGTAGCTGTGTACGACGAAACTGGAGCCCTGAAAGTTATAAGGAAGGTTTCGCATGAGACGCTTATAGATAAGCACATAAAATACAGTTTAGCAAGTTTGCCCATTTTCTATGTTTTACATTTCGTTTAAGTACACAGTAAATATTATACAACCCGTCTGGCTGGCGTTGCCAAAGTGTAGGCCAGAATCTTCTGTAAATCCCATCTCCAACAGTGAAGGTGTAGGACTTTGTGGGGCTGTGATGATGGTAATGATACAGTAGTTTGTATAAACGTAAAGTCTACTTACCTACTGATTTATTCGTGTTAATAAATAGCCTTATTTATCTGCGATAATGTTAATAATAAACATTTCTTGTTCTTTGCATATATTGACGTTTCTTGCGTCAGACAGAATAGGGATGTGATAGTTCGTCGAAATTTTAGTACAAAAAACATAGTAATCACAAATTGTAAATATCGGAATATAGATATTTTAATCAAGGTATCGATATCGTTGGTCGGCCGTGCAAAAAAGAACAAGGAAATCGACTGAAACTCACGAAGTTGTTTATTTTGCTGAGCATTGACAGAAAATTACGGGACTTTATGAGAGGACTAATGCTAATGATGCCGCTCGGTAGTACACTATCGGTAGTATCGATACTATCGATATGAAACAAGTGGAGACATTGACACGATTTGCAATAGTACCGGTGGAAATAAGGCTCAGTTAACGCTGATAATGTCAATAATTATTATATATTGATGTTCCTAGTGAGTTAACTATAAATACTGTCAATCGTAAATCGGTAGTATAGCTTTAATATTATCGGTAGTATCGATAGTTTTGCAAGTCAGACAGTAGACATTTTGTCCGATCGATATCGTATCTGATTTTCGAGGTCAACTATCGACACTAGTCGTTACTAAAAGTAAGTACGTAATAGGGGTGCCATTGTTTATTGTCAATAAATACTTCTTATTATTTGTAATATATTTATTTATTTTTTATAACTTCATAGCAAAAAGTACAAAGGCGGACCTAATGCAGCTAGACATTCTATACTGGTCATACCTTTGGGACAACTAAAACAGCAGGGGCGATCAAAACTAATAGAGAATAATATTAAATATATAAGTACTTATGCATAATTACTTATTTACATACGAATAATATACACAAATGCACAGAAATAAAACTACATAGCTACTTTTTATGAATGTACATAAATATAAAAGTATCATCACGACTATTTTCCCTTTCGGGATTGTCAGAAACCACGTTTATAAATAAGCGAATTCACTTTTAACCAACTTTACTATAGGCCAATCATGACAAATGGTAAGCTCATCGGTGTCTCCAGCGTACCAAACTCGAGAAATATCACAAATAAATTAAATATTTTAAACGTATTTATTTGCATTATTAAATATTTTTGTGTCATGACCAGGAATCGAACCACGGAGGGAGTTAACAAATATATTACTTAAAATATGATGACTATAATGAGAGAAATAAATACAGCAGAGAGTCTATTAAGTTTATGGTGAATTTAAATATTGCGCAAGACCAGTTTTTTAAATAATGATATTATTAGGAGCTTGACAAATGTCTTAGGTAACTGAATCCAAAGATTTCCAATTACAATTACAAGATGCAGATAATCCTACGGTTCCTCCGATAGCAAATAGGCAACCACTATAGTTTGTCACAGAATTTCGAAATGTGATCGTTCTTTCAAAAACCAATGATAAACCTGATGCATGTAGTCGTTTTCTTTTGGTTTAATAATTCTTCAGTGAGATCCATACAACACACGTCACCATAGTGAAGCAATGGAAGTAGTAGGGCTTATGCAAGAGTTATTTTAGCTTTCAACAGCAGATTTGTTTTGAGTTTATTAAGAGAGTGCAGTGAAAAAAAATATTTTACGTCTGGTGTTGGCGATTTCATTAGAATCCAGGATTCAAAACCTCGTTTGCAAGCTGGTCAATTCTGGTAATATCAATATATTATAAATTCTATTCTAGATAATAAATCTATTATTCCTTGGATTATTTTTAATAGATATCGTTAATCATGGTTTCCTATCATAATACAAGCAAACCTGAGTTTTAATAAAATATCTATATTGTGTTGTATTTGTATATTGTTGTCAATATTATAGATTCTTTTCTAGATAATAAATCTATTATATCTTGGAATATTTTTAATGGATGTCGCTAGTCATGGTTTCCTTTCATAATACTAAGCCTGGTTTTTAATAAAATATCTATATTTTGTAGTCCATAATATCGGTAGAAAATATTGCACATCCCTATCACAGAACAATCGTCATGCTCGACATGGCGCTTTTTTTTGTACTGAATTACTCAATTATAGCGCTATCTAAAATAAAAAATACTAGCTTAAAATATTGTCGCTGTAAGCGCTTTAAGCAAATATCAGTAAATAACACAGACTGTGGTAAATAAAATGTTAGCTTTGCTTTCAAGTCGAACATAGCACTTGACGCCGTTCGATGTGTAGAAGTACGTTTAGGGACTAGCCGTAAGTGTCAAACACGCACAAACTGCTATTTTATTATCATAAAACTAAAAAAATAGTAGACATTGAAGCAGCGCATTTTATAAGTTATAAATTGGGATCACCAGTATAACAAGTAGTATTTGCGCAGCCTTATATTAAAGCTGTCTTTTATATTTCGGATAAGGATTAAAGAGCGCGGGCTAATCTAGCTCTGGTGCAGTTGTTTCTGGAACGCACCCTATCATAGACTATAATTGAAATATAGAAGTCGCGTTCGACGTTTCACATGGGCGCATTTATAAAAAGTGTTGCCATATATAAATAAATTTTCCCCTATTTTTTTATTTTTTTATTCTGGGTGGCACAAAAGTAATGACAGTTTCATTTAGCTATTACTTATTTAAAACTTAATCATTTAATCTCATCTGTTTACGCACAATACACACCACACAAGCCCGAGTCAAATTTAAAATGAATTCTTGATATAACTTATTTTTGATTAAAAAAAAAGATTTGTTTTTAATTATTACTTTTTATTTTGGTTAAGTTTATTATATATATATTATTTATATTATATATTGTTTAATTTTGACCTTATTAGTTTTTTATTTAACTTAATTTAATAAACATAATATAGTCACTAATGTAAATGAATAGTATAAATCCAATACTGTGTTGCTGTAGATTTTTGTTGAATAAATAAAAAAATAATTTAAACATAATAAAAACCTGATTGCATTAAAATGTAACTTTAAAAGTTTAAGCCGAATGGTTCCGTTGCCAAAAAGTTTCAGAACCGCCGAACTACACCGTTGAAATAATTTTATGATAATTATTAATATTACACACATAAAACGAAAAAAAATGCGGAACATAGAGACTTTAACAGTCGGGACCCATTGTTAGGAAGATTTGAGCTGGTCCTAAAGGAAGCCTTTGCTCCATTACAACTACGTCGACACCCCTCCTCAGCATGTTTGGGCATGCCGGCAATACAAGCTTGATCCTGTAACGTGTAGATGCACTTTACAGGGCTTATCGACTCAAACGGTGCATACTACCCTGCCCCAGTAGACTAGACAAAATACCAACATCAGTCCTGTCTACCACCTATTTGTTGTTTTCGTGGAAAGTATCTGAATCGATTTGCCATGATGGCAAATGCCACTTTTTACTTACCAGCAGCATTCTGTTACTTAAGGGCAAACGTTATATAATAGAATCCGTTAACTATATTAAAGTTATTACACGCTATTAAAGTTGATATTTGCACAGCTGCTGTCAAGGTCGAACGCTTATAGAGTTGAGAATTAAATAATATTTTGTAATTATGACGCAAGCTCAGATTCACTAATAACGTACGCGACTATGTAATAGAATAGGGCTACAGGAGAACTAATATTGTAAGCTTACATAGTGATATTCATTTGGAGAAATAACAAAAAAATTTTTCAAACGAACCAAGACTTACTCGTATGTAAATATTTATGCTCATACGTAGTAAGGTCGCTTTTGAGCACCAATTTTTTTCAAGATGATGCATCTTAACTAAGTTATTACTTATGTTGCCGAAAATTATATTTTGGTACTTAGATATTACTTAAGTAAAAATTTACAGGTTTATTTTTACTGCTGGTAGACCGCCACTTATGAAGATGGGAATTTGGCCAACACCCACTACGCTGGCCAGTCGAGTTGACGAGGATCTGGGGCTTTTGATTTACGTGTCGGTTAGAAATATTCGAATGATAAGATCAAATTAAAAACTGTCAGGGTCATACGAACTAATAGAATCGACATACATGTCGACAGCGTGAGAATCAGGGCCCTGATGACAATTTAATAAAGATTCCACAAGTTAATATTAGTGGAACCGGGGCCGACGGCTTTACGGGCGTTCTGAGGCATTTCAAATCTACGACAAATATACGTAAGAAAAGTGTATTGCTATCTATCGAGCTTTAATTTTGAACGATGACGGATAGTTATTATATTTTGGTATTTTTGAGTTACCTGGTTTGTTTGGTTGTTTTATTTTATAAATTACTCATAATTTGACTCTATAGATTAATTTCATGTACTCATATTATACTATTAATTTTAGCAAAATTGTTAAACCCGAGATGAATGGAACGAGATGAACCACGACAAAACGGGGTAGATGTTCCTTGGAACCCAGGGATAGAGATGTTTAAAATTAACATAAGACATGTGAACCTACGACCACAGATGTATTTTTTACAATTCACTATCTCTGGGTCAAACAGCTTACTGCTATACTGCCTACGAGTCATCTTATTGCGAGTTTGTAATTTAAGACGTTACAAAAATATTTTCAATGAATTTCCCAAAAAATGAGGAAAAAACTTTAGTCTGGTAACACGCGATTTGTTATCTATGCCCCTATGTGTTCATGTACAGAGCAAAGCGCGCTATTTTGCATTGAAACGAATGGAAATGCTACAAGAACATCGTCCAACCTATTAATAAAAAAAGCGTGCTTTTCTTCTTGAGCAGATAGTCGAAGACGAAAACTTTAATAGCCATAGGGAAATAAGACGATTTATCTATGAATTAATAAAGTTAATTGATTTTTGGGGTAATTTTAATACTGAAAGGCGGGCTTTTATTTATTAGCCTTTAGCCGGAGTTAGGAAAATACGTTAAATAATTTCATTTACGTAATTTAACCAAAGACTTCTTATGTACTACGTAGTACATAGAAGTCTTTGAATTTAGCGCAACTTTCTATTCAACATTGAAACGAACTAATTAAATAATAGACGATTCTTAACATGTATTATGTTTTGTTTAGTTATTGTTATGCTGTTATATTATCTGTAAATAAGGATTGTTCCAAATATATAAGTACCTACGAATTATGTGATTTTTACAGTTTAAGAAAATTACAACAAATCTATTTTTTCGCATATCAAATTTTAGTGATTATATTATATTTGTTCCAAAAAAAGTTAAATCGAATAATGAGAGACTTGTTTAAATCAAAATAGGACTTTTCGTCATTCCAGAAGACCGAGCATATTTTTATCAATACTCTAATTAAATATATGTATAACAAGATAGGGCAAGAAGCAAATTCGGTATTAAAGCTAGTCTAATCGATACATAATAGATTAGTGTATAAATATCATTGCTGGTTATGGTTGTGTTATTTTGGTGTTTCGCGGATACGCCGACCGTGCTAAGGAAGTGTAAAACACGTTCTTCTTCGTCAAGACAACCTCGTTCTTCCTAAGAAAATGTTAATTAAACTACATATTTTTAAAAAAGTTTTATATTAAAATACATAGAACATTCTAGAAGTTACTTTATATAAATATCAAGTCAATCAAGATGGTACTGGATCATAGATGATCAAAGACGCTATTGTAGATTTATTTATTTACACAGCAGTACATATAGTACCTACTGTTAATAGTTAAGTACCTATAGCTTATAATGGTGCGGTGGTGGCTCGGTTGTAAAAACGCGCTCCTTAAATCCTACAAAGGTCGGTTCAAACCCCCCCGGCATGTACCAATGAGAAATACACTTTTCTTAAGTACATTTGCCGTAGATTTACAACACCACCGTTCCCGTGCCTCGGAGAGCACGTTAAGTCGTCGGTCCCGGTTCCACTAATACCAACTTGTGGAATCGTTAATAAATTGTCATAAAAATTGACATCAAATCCTCACCAAGCCGTCTGGCCAGCGTGGCGAGTGTAGGCCAAATTCTCCAGATATATGTTCTGGAAGGCCCATCTCCAGCAGTGGAGGTCTAGGACGCTGTGTTTTAGGGGCTGTAGTGATGATGACATATAGTGTAATAAGTGCAGTAGGCATGCACCAAGCTGGGGCTACTCAACGGAGTATTGCTGAGGAGATTGGAACAGGACAGAACGTTATATCAAGGTTATCGTGCTACTGGTGAAGTGGCTGAAAGACACCCAGGCGGGAAACGACGACGTGATGAGAAGGCTGCATAAAGCTAACCTTCATACTTGCAGACCGCTTCGTGGATGACGACTAGAGTGGGCTCGTAAACATTTGCTGTGGGAAGATAACCAGTGGTCTGTAGTGCTGTTTACCGATGAGTCCCGGTTCGGTTTCCATCCCGATACACGTAGAGTACGTGTTTGGCGAGTTCCTGGTCCTGAGAGCCGTCTGCAACATCCTCGGGAAGTCCATTCATACCACGCGGGACAATTATGGTTTGGGCGGGAATTCGTATTGGTGGAAGAACAGACCTCAGAAACACCATGACAGCTGAAAAATACCGTAACGAGGTGCTAGTACCAATAATCTACCCCCATCGACTACAAATGGGCCACGAATTCACGCTAACGTCCGTGGAGAGCACACAGCGAGAGTGGTCACGAGCTGGTTGCAGGAGCACGACATATCGGTCTTAGGCTGGCCATGCTCCATTGAACATGCTCCAAAGAAGGGCTTTGAGGAATTTCCCTGCAATCATTGCGACGGAGGAGCAACTTTTTTTGCATCTTAGCCGGACCTGGGACAATATACCGCCGCAAGACTTAGATAACTTACTCCAAAGCATGAAAAACCGTTGCAGGACCGTTATTAACGTCATGGGTGGTTTTACTGATTACTGATTTTTCACATAACTGTTAAAAACAGAATAATTTTTCCTTATTTTTCACTTTTTCTTGAGAAACACATTCATTGTTAGTTTTACCATTATTTCGCGTTTTTTATTTATTTAAATAAAAAATTGTTTACGCAAAAAAAAATGTTTTCTTTTATTCTGGATTGTAATCTGATAAATGAGATTTATAAAAATACATACATGTTGTATGTTATTTTTTATTAATTTTGAGTAAATTGGGTATATCCAAAATATCCCTAGACAGTGTTGATGTACCGGGTTTGATTCCTGGTCGGGACACAATAATATTTATTCATTTAAATAAATCATTTTAATTAATATTTAATTTATTTGTTCGAGTTTGGTACGCTAGAGACATCGACGAGCTTGCCACTTGTCATAACTGGCCTTTAGTAAAGTTTGCTAAATGTGAATCCGCTTCTTTATAAGTGTGGTTTCTGATCACCCCGGAAGGTATACAGTAGTGATGATACTTTACATTTTTTTTTACTTTTTATCATTTATAATGCCTGATTTATTAGCAAATGCAAATTGCACATGTACAGAGTTACAGTGCATAATGTATTTCGATACGGAAAACTATCGATAACGATACGACGGCAACCGAAGTGTCTATTAAATGTTGACATTTTCATATCCATTAAAAAGGAACATTATTATTTGGTGTCAAAAAACATATACATTTGTTCGAAAAAAATATTTACAACATATAAAATAAAATTAATATTAAGGATAGGGATATAAGTCCCGTCCGCGTGGGATGGTGTCAAGAACGCTGGCTGCATTTCCCCGCTGAATTGCAATACTGATTCTCTGGGCGAAGAAAGAGCCAGCCCTCTTGTCACCGGAGGAGATAACAAGACGCGGTGTTATGTCTTTTAAAAACTTTTTTGCGCTTGGACTCCATGGGCCCAGAGTTTCTACAGCAAACGGCACAAATATGTAATCTTTTAATATACTTACATACTTGCGCCGCTTGCTGGACTCCGCATCTTCCGCCGCGGCTCCCGCTTTATGCGCTGTCCCCCTGAGATGCGACGCAAAATGAAAAATGTTATTGTATAATATAGAGATGTTACAACTACTCTAAAAAGAGAGAGCATGATAAATAAAATATGATGGGAAACCATTATGCAATACACATGTAATAAAACCAAATCATTTATTTCTTTTGGTTAATTTGTAAACTTGGATGTTGTCAGCACTAAAATAATATAAAACGAAAACATAAAAAAATATAAACAAACACAAGTTAGGTAATCAGGTTGGACCGTAACAGGTAATAATCCAGATTTATGTGTGGTATATAGCATTATTGCCATAAGCGAGGTAATTGTAACTTAATAACTACTTAATATAAGATCGTAGCTGTAAATAGGCCGTGTCAACTAATTATAAATTCGTGGCCGAGTCAGCTTACAATCTAACAATAATAATAAACAAATCTTAATACTAGTTCGTGGCTGTATACGGGCCGTGTCACCTTACAATGTAAATAATAATATTATGTCAATTAAACATATATTCGTGGCTGTAAAAGGGCCATGTCATCTGTCATTCTAAATACAATTAACAATCGAACTAGAAGTAAAGTTACACAATACATTTAATTTAAAAATTTGACGATCTAAAGTAACTACTTGATGTCGTTGATTATAATTATTATTCGAGTGGCATTATTAGATTTTGAGCATTGGGTTGCTGTCTCGTACAGCTGCCTAGCCGTCGTCGCTCGAGAGGCAGTGTCACGTTTCAATGCGTTTGTCCACTAGATACTCCACAATTTGGGATTTCAGCATCCACTGGAGCAGAAGAGATATGTGTATATAAAGCAAGCTCTATAATATCAGGGATCAATAGTTTATTATTACAGAGGTTGAATTTCTTAAAATAGAATAAAGTGAGTTGGGGTTAGTGTGGCATATACTTGTAAATACTTTAAATTATTACTATTCGTTGTCACTTATTGTAACGAGTTATAATTTTCATGTAATCGTATCCAGATTACGATGACGCATTAAAATCTAGGTGATGCTTAAGAAAAATAATAAAAATCGTTTATTTACTTAAAAAGCTAGTATATTTTTTAAAGAACTTAATCTGAATCTCAGACACAAGTTCCATTAAAGAAATAAGTAAGTATGTGGTACGTTTAGAATTTAAACTTAAATTACAAGCATAATTTTTTGTATTTTTTAACTTACTTTTAACAATTACAAATTGAATTGGGTATATTATTTTAATATTTGTAGATTTTTTTATTAACTTTATTGATTTAATAAGAAAGGGCGTTTGTAATGCATATTGGGATTCTCTTACCATCAACCTTCGAGACATTGTATCAATTTTGGTAGGTTTATAAAACAAAATTATAAACAACATAATAATAATAATAATAAATCCCAAATACACACAACTTGCAAAGTACAATAGCAGATAAAATAAGAAAATATACCGAACTTAAAGATGAAATATCCCGCATGTGGCACATGCGCCACGTCACAATAGTACCAATAGTCCTGTCATCTACAGGTGTCATCCCTAAAAACCTACAGCAATCACTTCAATTACTAGATTTATCCCCAACCACATACATCTACATTACAGAAAGCCACAATACTAAACAAATGCAGAATCGTCAAGAAATTCCTACAAACAGAACCAGATCATCATTAAAATTATTCACTCACTTCCATAAATAATAGCTAAGGCTCGCGAACATTATTAAAATCCGGCCTAATAACCGAGAGTTTGTAATATAAACCAAAGTAACAATAATACATACACTACATAAATAATGTAATAGATACATAAACTACTTTAATTATATACGTATATATACATATACAGAAAACGAATTCTTGTTATGGGAATATCGATAAATACCACATTTAGTGGTTTTGCCTCGACTTCTATAGTTGGGTAAAGAACAGAAAAATAAAAGTATTTTACCCAGTGGACAATTGTTTTGAGGCCATTTAGGGTCACCCTGAGAGCAAAACAATAAATCCTCCACGGACATAGGCTATATTGTGTTATCATATAACTACGACATGTGAATAGACGGCCAGTATGTTTGTCTTGCCTTCAGGCACATATTACTGGGGCGATTTTCATAAAATTTGGCAGAGATGTTCCTTAATACGCAGGGATGAACATAGACTATATGACGGCATCATCTGGCAGCGACATGTGACCCCATAATCCCTGAAGGGTGTTTTTTGACGACTGCTATATTACAGTGGCTCGGTTGTAAGAACGTTTTCTTAACATCCTAAAAAGATGGGTTCGAAATACAATTTTCTTACGTACATTTGTCATAGATTTACATACAACACCACCGTTCCTGTGCCTCAAGGAACACGTTAAGCCGTCGGTCCCATTTCCACAGCGTGGCGAGTGTAGGCCAAATTCTCCAGTTCTGGAAGGCCTATCTCTCTCAGTGGAGGTCTCGGACGCTGTGTTCTAGGGGCTGTAATGAATATCTAGTAGTTGTGCTGAAAGAATTGGAATGGTCGATATTATTGTACCAAATTTTATATTATTGTTTTAAAACAACTCATGGGATACATTTACTTCTTTTAACATTTGGATTACTAAAGCTGGTTGTGCATAACATAATTATTATCTCTAGACTAAAAGGTGCCGTTTGAACGTGAAATATAACAGAAATGTTACTACTTGCGCCGTATAAGTTTTGTTTTTAATTTAATGTACTCGTACATAGGCGGACTTAGGGCCAGTTGCAGAAAAGCTAATTATCTTTAGAAATATTTAACGTAACCTGCAAATCCTGTAGAACAAACTTATAAAATTAAATTACTTATTTATTCTCTAGAATGTAGTGCTCTCCGTGAAGACCCAATCCAGAATGCCCGCTTATTTTCTGCCCATCGCTATCCGTCCGTTAGTTCCAGTTTGTGCCGCGTGGCGTGATTTCGTGTTACTAGTATTTAAAAAATATGTAGCTTCTCCTTGAATTAATTTGTTTGATTTACAAAACGTTAAAATTATTGTCTATTATTAACGATATGGTTTAACACATTTATTTTATAATAGCTATTACTATGATGCACGTAATTGTCTGAAATAACCAAATCGACAAGCTAATTTCAAATGACGTGGCATATATCAAAATTATGATATTAGATTATTTTAATCATCCTTTCTACAACTGGCCGTCATACAAGATAGGTTAGCAATTAGGTGAAATACAAAGAAAACAACAATATATCAGAGGAGGCTCTGGCGTTCTCTCGTGAGGTTGGAGATAATCTCCGCTTGGCGTAGGGTGCGTTACCCCGTTGAACGGCGAGGCTGACCCTTTGAGCAAAATATTCTCTACTTAAAGGGTCACCCGTCGCCAAGCGGAGTTTTTATACTAATATACATACATTAAACTATTTACATCTTTTGCTGCAAATGAAGAAAATTGATATAAAAAATACTATTTAAAATAGAAAAAATAGTGTATTTATTTAACATTAGTTGTATTTCATTTGTCATCGCGTATCGCATAACAGATTTATTTTTGTGGTTGCTATAGCTTTTTTTT
The DNA here is from genome assembly GCA_910589645.1 of Tinea semifulvella. Classification (NCBI taxonomy): domain Eukaryota; kingdom Metazoa; phylum Arthropoda; class Insecta; order Lepidoptera; family Tineidae; genus Tinea; species Tinea semifulvella. The sequence goes on from OU342584.1 coordinate 24,418,009, forward strand.
TAAAGCATCCCAATTATGTGTCAGGCCCCTAAAACTAAAATTCGGATGCTTCAAACGTGTTTTGCAAAATTGCAACTTATAGGGTCTTGTGATGATCAAGATTTTTTTTTTATTACCGGCACAGACATACATATTTAATATACATAAAAAAAATATTTTAGATACCTACGCTACATTAAAAATAACATAAACTGTCAAAGGGCCTAAATCGACTGTAAATATGCAGACGAAGTCGGCCACAATGCTTTATGCTGCTAACAAAGTGCCGACAGGATCTCAAGATACTATACAATTAATGATATCCTGTCTTACATCCGCTAATATTCCCGGTATCCTCGAACCATCGGAGATAGTTAGGACTGATGGTAGACGGCCGGATAGGATGTCGTTGATTCCATATAAACTAGGCAATGCACTGGTTTAGGATGGCACATATGTTAAAACACTCTGTCCGTCACATGTGACATCCAGCCATATGAAACTCGGAGCCACTGCAGAGAAAGCCGCACGCCTTAAATGTAACAAGTACGCGGAGATCATCAGAAATCCCTACTTCATCCCATTTGCAGTCGAAACGGTGGGTCCGTAGTCCGTGGAAGCTCTGGCGTTATCTCGTGAACTTGTGGAAAAACTCCACTCGGCGACGACGGGTGACCCTTTGAGTTGATAATATTTTGTTTAAAGGGTCAGCCTTGCCGTTCAACTGGGGTTTTAATTTTAGTTTTTAATTGTATTTGTAGTATAGTTTCTTTATAAATTATTTTTTAATTTTATATTATGTAAATAGTACATATTTATAATTAGTTTTTTTTTTTATATTTAGTCTTTGTACTTCACTTTGAATAAAAGTACTTGTTTACGCCATTCACATTGTTTATTTTAATTATTATGGTATGAGCAATTTATTTTCCCTCCTCCTCCTTTCCAAGTATGCCACTAGATGGCGCCACACGTTTTAAAAATGGACAATTATTTTTATAATATTCATGACGTTTTGATACCTTCAAAGTGAACATTAAATTTGTTTTCTTGTAAGCTTGTTTACTTTGGGGAATCAGTTGCGAGTTGCACGCCAGCGAAAGGACATAATAATCGCGCGCGGTTGTCTGTGCTGGAATTCTGCGGTACTTTGTGACTCGGTTGTGTGAGCATCGTATAGCACTTGTCTAAATTGGTGACGTCGAGTTTGCTGATTATCCTGGCCAGGATAGGTGTTCCGGAAGCTGTGAAAAGGTATGTGGCATACTTTCCTTAAATAAGTGACCTCTCCGATTTACCGTCTTCTTATGAACTTTACCTCTGTGTCCGGATTGCTCATAACCATTTATTTTAGAATTTAAAATACAGTCCACTTCTGCCTTTGTGCGCGTTTGGTCTGAGCCTGCGGCATAAGCATAGTTAGCTGAAAGGTTCCAGATCAGGCGCGGACATTTTTGGTCCTTCGAGCCGGATGTGAATTGCGTAAAGCCTTCCATTTATTTATTCATTTAATTTGTAATTATTTTTATTTTTTTTATTTTTTGTTTTATTTAATGTATAATGGCAAGCAAGGGTAAAGATATTGTAGGTGATGAGACAAGCGCAACGAGGCGTAATTTTACACGTTTGGTGAATAAGCGAAATGCTTTATTTTCTAGATTACAAGGTATTTATAATCTATCGTTGAAAGTACCCGGTGATAGCGATAAAATTGATGATTTCTTGGCATCTTGTACTAATATAGAAAATTTACGTTCAGAATTCTCAACATTGATCGATGCTATTAGTGATTGTGAACAATTGTTAACCCCTGATTGTGAGCCTAGCTACCAGGCGTGGAGCTCTTTTGAGGATTTGTTCTGTAGAATAGTTCATAAACAACGCCAACTTCTTGCCGAGTCTACGTTAAAGCCTGGTATATCTCAAGCCGTTAAAACTAGTACTCCGCGTTTACCGCCTATAGAACTTTGTAGTTTTAACGGAGAGCCCAACCAATGGTTAGTATTTTATGAGAATTTTAAAAATAACGTACATGAAAATCCAAATTTATCAGATTCCGAACGAGTACAATATTTGGTCGGTAAATTGTCGGGTAAGGCATTATCAGCGTGTGCTGGCCTACCACCTATCGCCCAAAATTACCGTCCCATCTGGGATAATTTAGTTCTGAGATATAATGACACGCGTAATTTAGCAACAACATATTTAAATCAACTTCTTAATTTAAAATCAGTCTCAATTGGAAATTCAAAAAATTTAGATTATTTTATAGAAAATTTTTCTTGTGCCGTCTCAGCCTTAAAAGTACTTATCCCGGAAAATTTGGACGACTTCATGTTGATTCATTTAGCTATAAATAAATTAGATTCAGTTACAATAAGAGAATTTGAAATGGCCAATAGAAACTGCAAAAACCTACCCACATTTGACTCACTGGTCGCTTTCGTTCGAGAACAATCGAAAATTCTCGAACGATCGAGTAATATTGCTCCTGGTCTAGAACGGTCAGAATTAAAAAAACCGACATTTGCCGCGTCACGTGCAACGTCTTACAAACGAAACAGCAGCGGCGGTAGCCCGGTAACTAGGCCTACGCAATCTTACGTTTTAGCAACGGGTTCGGACCATAGGGTTTGCGTTTTGTGTCGTGCTAGGCATGATTTCATGCACGACTGTGCTGTTTTTGTAAACAAAAGTGCATATGAAAAATTTAAATTTATTAAAAAACATTCATTTTGCACTAATTGTTTGAGTGTTGAGCATAAATATTTCAATTGCGAATCTAATATTGTGTGTAATCATTGTAATTTAAAACACCATAGTTCATTACACTATGGCAAAATTAATAACACAAATGCTTCCGAGCGAGGCATCGAACCGGTAGTCCGCGAGAGTGGCGCAAGCGGTGCGCTCGCGCAAGCGTCGACTTCGTCGCCGCCCGTGTCTCACTCGTTGATGACGTCAGCCGGGCTTGTTCCGATTCCGACCGTAGCTTCGTGCACGACTGTTCTTCTTGCGACCGCTTTGTTGAACGTGACCGATAAGTTAGGCCGCGTTCACACTATTCGCGCGCTTATTGATAACGCGTCGCAAGGAAACTTTTTAACTTATTCGTTATGTAAAAAACTTAATTTAAATATTAAATTTAATAAAATGTCGGTTAAGGGAATAGGTGGTTCTCTTAAATCTATAAAGGGTGTATCCTCGTTAACCGTCCGTTCACGTTTTGATTCTAAAATAGAATTTAATATTGAAACTTTAATTGTTGACCGCATAACGGAAAATTTGCCCACTTTAGCCGTCGACATGTCTAATTTAGAATATTTACACGGCCTGCAGTTAGCAGATGACTTATTTTATAAACCGAGTGAGGTAGATTTATTAGTCGGTGCCTCATTGTTTGCTGATATTATTATGTCACAAAAAATTAAGGGAAGTACCGGCTGTCCCGTTGCGATACAAACATTGTTCGGATTTATTGTTATGGGTAACGCACCTGTTTGTAATGTTAGTGATGTGACGTCATCGTTTTGTACTATAACTGAGCCATCAATTGAAACATTGATGGAACGATTTTGGCAATTAGAGGAAATCTCTGCCGATTCGTGTCTTAGTCTAGCAGATAGACAATGTGAAGACTTATTTATGTCTACATTGTCACATGATGGTGGTAGGTATGTGGTGGGGTTACCATTTAGTCGCGATCCTAGTTTACTCGGCGATTCATTTCGTAGCGCTAAACGTCGCTTTCTCGCGCTTGAGAGACGATTATCAACTACGCCCGAACTAAGGGCGAGTTATAACGATATAATAAAAGAATATCTCGAGAAAAAATATTTGTCGTTGGTACCTAACCCTGATTTACATGACGGTTACCACACCACTGCGTAGTTAGACGAGATAAGACCACTACAAAATTTAGGATAGTGCTCGATGCATCTATGAAGACTTCTTCTTCGCTGTCACTTAATGACATACTTCATTCTGGGCCTAACCTTCAAAACGACCTCTTTAAATTTATTTTAAATTTTAGATTGTTTAAAATTGCCTTTTCTGCAGATTTAAAACAAATGTACCTTCAAATAGGAGTTTTGGATAATCATCGCAAGTATCAGCGAATATTGTTTCGTTTTCATCCTAATGATGAATTAAGGGTATACGAATTTAATCGTGTAACGTTTGGTTTACGTTCAAGTCCGTTCCTAGCTATACGCTCCGTGCGGCAGCTAGCGGTGGACGAAGAGCACCACTTCCCACTGGCAGCGGCCGCTATCCGACGTGACACATACATGGACGACGTGTGCTCCAGTGTGACGTCAGAGGCGGAAGCCAGACAAATGTATGACCAACTTGTAGCCATTTTTAAAGGCGCTGGATTTGAAATAGTTAAATGGTCATCCAACTCGAGTGAGTTGTTGTCTCATATTCCCGAGTCTCATCATCACAGCCTGGTGATGAGTTTTAGTGATCACCCTAACCTTAAGATATTAGGTTTGCAGTGGTCGCCAGTCACTGATTTATTTTCTTATAAAATAAATATTACCTCGGACGTGTGTTCGAAACGGAATATTTTGTCCACAATTGCCCGTTTATGGGACATCATGGGTTTCGTGGCCCCAATAATTGTGTATGCCAAGCTTATTATTCGTGAGCTCTGGATGTTGAAGTTGGATTGGGACGATAGTCCGCCTCAGCATATTGTTGATATGTGGCGAACATTTGAAGCCGAGCTCCCGTCGTTGACAAAGCTGCAGATCCCGCGGCACGTGGGGGTTACGCCACCGTCTGTTATAACGCTGCTGGCGTTTGCAGACGCATCAGAGAAGGCGTATGGTGCTGTCGTATACATGCACGTCCAGCATGAACAGGCCGCCCCTACCGTTCAGTTGGTGTGCGCCAAGTCTAAGGTGGCTCCGGTGCAGTCGGTTACGATACCACGTCTGGAACTCTGCGCGGCGGTCCTCATGTCAAAGCTTGTGCGTGTCGTTGTTGACACATACACTCCGCGAGTTAAAATTTCGGAAATATTTGCCTTTTCGGATTCCACAGTCGCGCTTTGTTGGATTCACTCCTCGCCACAGAAATGGCAAACATTTGTAAGTAACAGAGTCGCTAAATGTCATGAAAATTTGGCACCTTCTTGTTACTTCCATATTGCCGGCAAAATGAATCCCAGTGATTGCCTCTCGAGGGGGCTCACTCCGGCTCAACTGTTGGATCATCCATTATGGATCAATGGTCCGCATTGGGCGTACTTGCCGAGAGAGAATTGGCAAATTGTGCCGTTCGAACCTCAACGTTCTTCAGATGTCCCTGAAGCTAAATCAGTTGCATTACATGTAGTCGAGTCGTGTGACGTAAATGTTCTTTATGAGCTGTCACAACGCTGTTCCTCGTGGAAAAAAATGCTGCGTGTAATTGTTTATGTATTTCGTTTTATGCATAAATTAAAACGTGACGAACGTATCACTGTCTCGGACTTAGATTTTGCCGAGTCAGTTATTGTTAAAATTGTACAAAATGTCCATTTCTCGGATGACGTAATAAATGTCAATGCGGGTAAATCTTGTACACCAAGAATACGTAAGCTCAACCCTATAATTGTTGATGGTATTTTAAGAGTAGGCGGTCGTCTTAAACATGCCGACCTTAGTTTTTGTCAGAAACACCCTGTTATTCTGCCCCGACGCGACCATATTATTAATTTATTAGTGTCCCATTATCACCAGAAACATTGTCACACTGGTTCACATTTATTAATGTCCATACTCAGACAACGTTACTGGATATTGTCCGCGCGTAGTATTGTTAGGAACGTTGTACAAAAATGCAACTTTTGCTTTAAGGCACGTCCTAAGTCAACGTTTCCAATGATGGCCGATTTACCAGCGTGTAGGGTGCAGAAGGCTAACGCGTTTGAGCATACCGCCACTGATTATGGTGGGCCCATAGACATAGTGCTAGCTCACCGGCGTGGTGCTCGCCGACAGAAGGCCTATCTTTGTCTGTTTGTCTGTCTAGTGACGCGCGCAGTACATATTGAGGTGGCACCTGATTTAAGTACGGAATCTTTTTTGTCGGCGTTTAAGCGTTTTATATCTCGCCGCGGTTCTTGTTTACATTTATACTCGGATAATGGTACGAATTTTATAGGCGCAAGAACTTACTTGCATGATTTATATACATTATTAATCTCTCGCAGTTTTGTAGATTCTTTTGGTCGTGAGTTAGCGAATAGTCGCATAAGTTGGCATCTGAATCCACCTGCGGCCCCACATTTTGGTGGGCATTATGAGATTTATATTAAGGGCTTTAAAACTCATTTGCGTCGAGTTATAGGCAACCAATTATTAACATACGAGGAGTTACTCACAGTTCTCACTCAGATAGAGGCTGTGTTGAACTCGCGTCCACTTACATTATTAACTGATGACCCAGACGCCCCTGGTGCATTGACACCTTCACACTTTTTAATGTCTTGTCCATTAACTCATTTGCCTGCCTATGATATGTCTGGGGAAAACCCTAATTTGTTGCGGCGATTTCAATTAGTAGACCAATTGGTGCAGTCTTTTTGGCGGAGATGGAGCACTGAGTACCTACATCTTTTGCAATCGCGGCAAAAATGGAATACTCCTGCTGAACCATTGCGTGTAGGTACGATAGTTCTTATCCGGCTGGATAATACACATCCGTTGCAGTGGCCGTTGGGGATCGTGGTTGAGGTATACCCAGGCGGCGACGGTGTAGTTAGGTCAGCGTCAGTTAAGACTCAAAAGGGCATTTATACGCGTCCTGTTGTGCGCCTGTGTCCTCTCCCTTCTCAGTAGGGAAGGTGAGGTAGTTAATGTATTTTTATTATTATTATTTTTTATTCAACCTTAGTATTACTTTAATTTTAGTCTAACTTAAATATCCTATAAGATACGGTCTTGAGGAAAAATGTTGTGTATTTTATTTGTTTGAAGAGTTCAACCCTTCAAGCCCGGGGGGATGTTTACGCCATTCACATTGTTTATTTTAATTATTATGGTATGAGCAATTTATTTTCCCTCCTCCTCCTTTCCAAGTATGCCACTAGATGGCGCCACACGTTTTAAAAATGGACAATTATTTTTATAATATTCATGACGTTTTGATACCTTCAAAGTGAACATTAAATTTGTTTTCTTGTAAGCTTGTTTACTTTGGGGAATCAGTTGCGAGTTGCACGCCAGCGAAAGGACATAATAATCGCGCGCGGTTGTCTGTGCTGGAATTCTGCGGTACTTTGTGACTCGGTTGTGTGAGCATCGTATAGCACTTGTCTAAATTGGTGACGTCGAGTTTGCTGATTATCCTGGCCAGGATAGGTGTTCCGGAAGCTGTGAAAAGGTATGTGGCATACTTTCCTTAAATAAGTGACCTCTCCGATTTACCGTCTTCTTATAAACTTTACCTCTGTGTCCGGATTGCTCATAACCATTTATTTTAGAATTTAAAATACAGTCCACTTCTGCCTTTGTGCGCGTTTGGTCTGAGCCTGCGGCATAAGCATAGTTAGCTGAAAGGTTCCAGATCAGGCGCGGACAGTACTAATATAAATATATTCGTCAAATCAGATGGTTCAACCGACCCATAAAGTTTAAGACGTAATACGCTCAACTTGAAATAGGTGTTGGTACAAAATTAGGACGTTAAGTTTGTGTTCAAAGCTAAAAGTGCAAATGTTCATGCAAGTTGATGGCGCCGCGCCGTTTAGTTTGGCCCTCCAAACTTTACGACGAACAAATTTATTTGTCAACTCCATTAAACTCCCAAGAAGTCGGACGGTGTTGAATCGACCGCACTGTACCTACACGTTTTCGTCTAGAATAGAATTAATATTTCTCTGCACAGGGATTTTCCTTTTCGAGTAGTCTGTCAGTATTTTTCTCATCATACGAGCTTTTGCAAGAAATGTGTTTAAAAACCTTATAATGCATAGGTAGTATCATAATAAATTATATTGTAAATAGTTAGATATATTTATTTATAAAACTCTTTATTGCACAAAATAACTTAAAAAGTAGTGTACAAGGGCGAACTTAATACCTTTCGGCATTTTATAACAGCTAAACTTTGGGAGTGTGGCAGAGGATTGCAGGTGCATTAACATAAATATTATTCATGATTTCATCATTACATCCCCTAGAACACAGCGTCCTAGACCTCCACTGCTGGAGATGGGCCTTCCAGAACATATATCTGGAGAATTTGGCCTATACTCGCCACGCTGGCCAGACGGCTTGGCGAGGATTTGATGTCAATTTTTATGACAATTTATTAACGATTTGACAAGTTGGTATTAGTGGAACTGGGACCGACGGCTTAACGTGCTCTCCGAGGCACGGAAACTGTGGTGTTGTAAATCTTTGATAATTGTACGTAAGAAAAGTGTATTTCTCATTGGTACATGCCGGGGGGGTTTGAACCGACCTTTGTAGGATTTAAGGAACGCGTCCTTACAACCGAGCCACCACAGCGCCTAAATATAATTATATAAGAATAATTAAATACTATTATATATCTTTAGACTCGGAGATACCTCGGGTTCGATTCCTGGCCGGGACACAATAAATTATTTTTGATATTTCTAGTATAGTTTGATACGCTAGAGACATCGACAAGTTTGCCATGATGGGCCCATAGTAAAGTTAGCTAAATGATTTGTGAATACAATACCAAAAAAGTAGCTGAATAGTTTGGGAGTACGAGTATTCTTTAAATTACACATGTTACAGATATCAAGCTACGAGTTTTGCTAGTTTTAGTTTTTATAGGCCCGATCATGTAGGAGAGCGATCTTCACCGACCGGTTATGCGAATGAAATCCATTTTTATAGACATTTTATAATACGTTAACTTAAACTACTTAAAGAAATGAGAAGGAATCTTAAGCTGGTTGTTGCAAGAGGAGCGAAGGGCACAGTTGTGCGAATTACCAAGGAATTCGAAGCGGGATTTAAGATATGTTTATTATTGTTAGACATAGGTACGTTGTTAATTGCACGATCCAATTTTCATCCAGCGAGAGCCGTCGCGTCCAGCACAGCGGCCTTGAAGGCCTGTCTGTACAGAAAGATGTTATAAATGAAATAAGGCGCTTTACAAAAATTATAATAAGTCCTTTGAAAAATTATAATTTATCGTTATTATTATTATTTTTTATTTATAAAAGGAATTGTATGTTTATTATACCTATATATTTTTAAAATTGTTTCAGCTTTAGATTTTCGAATAATATTTAGTTTTTGTATACTTATTGAATTTTATAATATTATTATTTTTTATTGGCTATAAAGGCTACTGTGGTAATGTGGTGGTTGCCTATAATAGGTACAACATCTAACTTCTGATTTAGTGTTAAGTATAAATAAGTGTGTGATGTTAGCACTGTTGGCTACCCTATTATAAATAAATAAATTGCACTCTTCTTCCCAGGTTTAAATTTCATAGTTTATCTATAAAACTTTGAAATAAAAAAAACAATTCTACTTAAAATTTTACAAACTTTGTACATAATACCTACGTATCGCAATGACTAAACTTTTCCGATCGCCTTTGTATTCCAAACACGGAAATAAATCGATTAATTCCTTGTCGGTGGTATTTAATATAAAGCGAGAACTATTATAAAGATATGAGGCTCTACCCTGTACGTGCAAAATTTAAAGCAAACTGCAATGTTTGTATCGGATGAGGCCATGGAATAGATATTTGGAGTATATATTTATTATTGTTGGTTGTATAAGACATCCTTTGCCTTGAACATATTTAACCATACTTACATTCCATATTATATTTGGCCCTAATTACAATGGCATTTTATTAACCATTTCACAAGTTGGTATTAGTGGAACCGGGACCCACAGGTTAACGTGCTCGCTCACGGTACGATGAACGGTAAACTATGACGTCAGCGCGTAAGATAAGTGTATTTCTCACAAGAACCTTTTTGGATTGGAAAGCGTTTCTACAACCGAGCCACTGCCTTTTTGCCCTATAAAGGGTTAAGACGTCACCTGTCATTAGTCAATTTGACAGACCATCTTTAACTAAACCAGTTGCAAAGAGTACTATTATATATTACTATATGTACTATTTATTACTTTATTTATTTCTTCTTACACACCCTCTCACAGACACTTATACATTTTCACTTAACACACAGAGAGGTTACACGAAATTCATAAAATACCCACCAACAGCCATATTATACAACAGATATATTATTTATTGTTTTTATTTGGTTAAGCTTTACAATGTTTAAATATACAATATAAGCTTGTTTTTGTGTCACCTGGGAGTGAACTGACTCCTGTCATTCAGAAATATCTACGACAGGGTCAGGACATCCAATCTAAATTTAAAGTGTAAAAAACATATTTGTTAAATAGTGTCAATAAACTATTTTATTATTTTTTATTATTTATTATTATATACCAGCTGCTAGCAACGCGCTGCCTAATAAATGATTTTTATTAATTACCAACCTAGATTCTCTTTTACACTTATATAACAAAATATATCGTCATGATCGTAGAACAGTGACGGATCTGCTATATTTAAAATTTTCATGGCGGCCATTCAACTGTCATTTCGACTGTTTTTTTGTCACTTTTTAAGTCTCATAATAAGTGCAAACCTTCTAGATTTCATTTTGGAACCCTTTCTAATATTTGCACTATAAATTACAGACCACAAACAATATAAAGTATATATAAATATATATGCAACATTATGGGTATTTTTTTAATCCGACACTGTTCTACGATCATGACGATATATTAGTAAACCTACTTGATATTGACACCCCCTGAGCTTGGGGTTTATTCGAGTAGTCTGGATTTTTGAGCTGAGAACAGCTTCAAAAGATAACCCCGTATAAGGATCCCCGTGACGCCCCGATATCTGCTTGGCGTCGGCAGCGATCTCCGGGATAAGGTACCCATACGTTTGGTCAACGGATACATAAAGAGTGATAGGGATTACAACCCTCCGCTGTTTAAAGTTAATTATTTTAGTTTAAGTTCATCCTCCCTTTGTCATTAAATTTATTTGCCTAATATTCGTATACTTTATATTGTAGTTCATTTCTTGTAGTTTTATTTAAATCTCACGATAAACATTTTTTTTTCACTAGGATATAGAAAACTCAATTATGTATTATTTATTCATAATACATTCTCCAGCAGTGGAGAGACACAGGCTGATGATGACAATAATGAACCAAATGAATGAATTTTAAAAAAAACTACAACTGTCACATCTCATTTTGGTCTCATTTTTACGTCGCGGAATTGTCTGTGATTTCTTTTGAAAATTGTTTTGTGTGAGTATTATTAATATTAATCATAACATTCATTGACTGTCAGGCGGTACGAAGTTCGCCGGGTCAGGAACCAGATCGCAAGAGATACTTGATACTTTACTTTTTTGCTTTACACTCTGTTACTTAAGCGAAAACGTTATATAATGGAATCCGTTAGCTATATCACGCCATTAAGGTTGATATTCGCATGGCCGCTGTTAAGGTCGAACGCTTATAGAGTTAAAATTTGAATAATATTTTGTAATTATGACGCAAGCTCTGACATAATAAACGAAATCCACTAATAACGTTTGCGACTAAGTAACGGAATAGAGCTGCTAGATCACCTAAAATAGGAGAGGAAAGTATTGTCACGACCGTATATCTGCAGCTTGGCCAAAAACCAGATTGACGCTTAACATTCAACCAAACTCATGAGAAAGATCACAAATAAATAACGATTTTTTTTGTGTCCCGACCAGCGCTCCGATTCTCGAGCTTTCGACATGCATGTCGATTCGATTAGTTCGTATGACTCTGACAGTTTTCTATGGAGATCTGTCACTTTTCACTGGAATATTTCGAACCGACACGAAAGTCGAAAGCACCAGGAATTAAATCTGGTACCTCCGCGTCTAACTCCACTGATTAGGTGCTATACCACGGCAGCTTTTATTTTTTTTATCTTTCACATAATAATAATGTTAGGCAAAATCTAAGCAAGCATCAGAGTAGACGCCCAGGATATCTCTGGCGAAGTTAATTGAAAGAGGGTGAAAAATAAATAAAAGGCGATGCTCTGCAAAGAGCAATATAAAAATGTCACTTAAGCAAAAATAGAAAAAAAAACTTACTTAATGAAAAGATGTTTTCTCAATTTTGTCCATCTATCCCGAAGAGTATAAAGTCGGTTTTTAGTTAAAGTGATGTTAAATAAAATGCAGATGGAAATAAAAACAAAAGGCAGCAGGCTTCGCCGGTCGACAAAGTAACTAGCTTCATATTTTATTTTTCCTTTACTGATATTGGCTCCAATTAGCGTTTCATAGTTAAATGTGAAGCTTGATTTTGCGTTTTATTAAAGGAAGATATTGATGTCTCTTTATACCTACTCGTAAATTATTTAGATGCATTTAAAAAATATTTCAAAACATTTGCTTCATTAAAGGTAATTTTCATCTTCTAAATTTCTTAAAAAGTCAGTTCGAACCCCGGCATGTACCAATGAGAAATACACTTAAATAAATTTACAACACCACTGGTCCCGCGTGCCTCGGAAAGCACGTTAAGCCCCGGTTCCTCTAATACCAACTTGTGGAATCGTTAATAAATTGTCATTAAAAAATGATATCAAACCCTCACCAACACGTCTGGTCAGCAGGGTGCGAGTGTAGGCCAAATTCTACAGAAAATTCTGGAAGTCCCATTTCCAACAGTGGAGGTCTAGGACTATGTGTTCTAGGGGCTGTTATGATGATATTACAAGTATTATGTGACTATTTAAATTTGATGACCGCGAATAGAAAATAATGTCAGAAATAAATAGTGACGTCAGGCTCTACCATCTACACTACGACTTAACGTACCTAAACTGCTCCCGTGATTTAGAGGTTAAGTCCGCGGATTTAGACACAGAAGTACTTATTACTGGGTTAGATTATTATTGAGACACATTATTCTATTTAATTTATTTGTTGTACTTCTCAAGTTTGGTAAGCTAGAAACATTGACGAGCTTGCTACTTGTCATGGTGGGCCTATAGTAAAGTTGGCTTAATGTGAATTTTTGATCAACCACCTCAGAAGGGATACGGTCGTGATTATGATGAATAAAACACATTTGTATGTATTGGCCGACATTTTGATCAGAACATTTTGGTTATTGCAATAAAATTGCAGCTTATTTATTTTAAAAAACTTACAAATAGTTTTATAATTGAAACTTCTAGGCAGTCTACATCTACTACAATCTACATTTTGATCAGGACATTTTGGTTATTGCAATAAAATTGCAGCTTATTTATTTTAAAAAACCTACAAATAGTTTTATAATTGTTTGGCAGAAAAACTTCTAGGCAGTCTACATCTACTACAATCTACATTTTGATCAGAACATTTTGGTTATTGCAATAAAATTGCAGCTTATTTATTTTAAAAAACCTACAAATAGTTTTATAATTGTTAAACTTCTAGGCAGTCTACATCTACTACAATCTACATTTTGATCAGGACATTTTGGTTATTGCAATAAAATTGCAGCTTATTTATTTTAAAAAACCTACAAATAGTTTTATAATTGTTTGGCAGAAAAACTTCTAGGCAGTCTACATCTACTACAATCTACATTTTGATCAGAACATTTTGGTTATTGCAGTAAAATTGCAGCTTATTTATTTTAAAAAACCTACAAATAGTTTTATAATTGTTAAACTTCTAGGCAGTCTACATCTACTACAATCTACATTTTGATCAGGACATTTTGGTTATTGCAATAAAATTGCAGCTTATTTATTTTAAAAAACCTACAAATAGTTTTATAATTGTTTGGCAGAAAAACTTCTAGGCAGTCTACATCTACTACAATCTACATTTTGATCAGAACATTTTGGTTATTGCAATAAAATTGCAGCTTATTTATTTTAAAAAACCTACAAATAGTTTTATAATTGTTAAACTTCTAGGCAGTCTACATCTACTACAATCTACATTTTGATCAGGACATTTTGGTTATTGCAATAAAATTGCAGCTTATTTATTTTTAAAAACCTACAATTAGTTTTATAATTGTTAAACTTCTAGGCAGTCTACATCTACTACAATCTACATTTTGATCAGGACATTTTGGTTATTGCAATAAAATTGCAGCTTATTTATTTTAAAAAACCTACAAATAGTTTTATAATTGTTTGGCAGAAAAACTTCTAGGCAGTCTACATCTACTACAATCTACATTTTGATCAGAACATTTTGGTTATTGCAGTAAAATTGCAGCTTATTTATTTTAAAAAACCTACAAATAGTTTTATAATTGTTAAACTTCTAGGCAGTCTACATCTACTACAATCTACATTTTGATCAGGACATTTTGGTTATTGCAATAAAATTGCAGCTTATTTATTTTAAAAAACCTACAATTAGTTTTATAATTGTTAAACTTCTAGGCAGTCTACATCTACTACAATCTACATTTTGATCAGGACATTTTGGTTATTGCAATAAAATTGCAGCTTATTTATTTTAAAAAACCTACAAATAGTTTTATAATTGTTTGGCAGAAAAACTTCTAGGCAGTCTACATCTACTACAATCTACATTTTGATCAGAACATTTTGGTTATTGCAGTAAAATTGCAGCTTATTTATTTTAAAAAACCTACAAATAGTTTTATAATTGTTAAACTTCTAGGCAGTCTACATCTACTACAATCTACATTTTGATCAGGACATTTTGGTTATTGCAATAAAATTGCAGCTTATTTATTTTAAAAAACCTACAATTAGTTTTATAATTGTTTAACTTCTAGGCAGTCTACATCTACTATAATCTACATTTTGATCAGGACATTTTGGTTATTGCAATAAAATTGCAGCTTATTTATTTTTAAAAACCGACTCCGTGGTCTAGCGGTTAAGTCCGTGGATTAAGACTCGGAGGTACCGGGTTCGATTCCTGGTCGGGACACAAAAATATTTATTATTGTAAATAAATACATTTTATTAATATTTAATTTATTGGTGATATTTCTCGAGTTTGGTACGCTGGAGACATCGACGAGCTTGCCACTTGTCATGATTGGCCTATAGTAAAGTTGTCTAAATGTGAATCAGCTTATTTATAAGCGTGGTTTCTGACCACCACGAAAGGGAAACGGTCGTGATGATACTGTACTTATTTTACAAATAGTTTTTTAATTGTTTGGCAAAAAAACTTCTACGCAGTCTACAATCTACATTTTGATCAGGACATTTTGGTTATTATAATACATTTGCAGCTTGTTAATAAAAAAAAACATTTTTTTTAAATATTTTTGTAGACAAACTTGTAATACAATCTATGTATATTGGTCAGTGGAACGAGCTTCAGCTAACCAACAGAAAATCTCCTTAAATCTACATCTTAAAAAAATAATCTAAATAACTACTTTCTTTTTAATATAATAATAAAAAATATTATAATAGGTATATATTGTTAAATATTTATGTATACAATTTATGTAGATAATTATAGTATAAATTTATTAATTCATACAAAACCTTAAATTAAATAAACTATTATTATTATTCGCAAAATTTTACGTTAGAGAAATGTATTCTTTCAACTTTTTAGAAAATAAAATTACGGGAATTTTGGACATATTTTCACTTTCTTATTTTGGACAGAAAAATAGCAATAACATTTATAACGTTTGTCCACTATTTTACATGGAGTCCAAGCGCAAAAAAGTTTTTAAAAGACATAACACCGCATCTTGTCGTCTCCTCCGGTGACAATCAGTATTGCAATTCAGCGGGGAAATGCAGCCAGCGTTCTTGCCACCATTCCACGCGGACGGGACTTACTTATATCCCTATCCTTAGTATTATTATTTATTTTATTTTATATTTTGTAAATATTTTTTTCAAATAAATAATTTTATATTTTACTAAACAAATATATATCTTACTTTTTATATTATTATATTAGGCGCGGTTGTGGCTCGGTTGTAAGAACGCGTTCTTTAAATCCTACAAAGGTCGGTTCAAACCCGCGCGGCATGTACCAATGAGATATACAATTTTCTTACGTACATTTGTCATAGATTTCCAACACCACCGTTTCCGTGCCTTGGTGAGCACGTTAGGCCGTCGGTCCCGGTTTCACTAATACCAACTTGTGGAATCGTTAATAAATAGTCATAAAAAATTGACACCATATCCTCGCCAAGCCGTCTGACCAGCGTGGCGAGTGTAGGCCAAATTCTCCAGATATATGTTCTGAAAGGCCCATCACCAGCAGTGGAGGGCTAGGACGCTGTGTTCTAGGTTCTTCTATGAATGAAAAAAAAAAGATTAATATAATACGTTCTGAAATCGTGTCGTAATAAATTATAAAATATTTAAATTTAACAACTACGAGTATTATTATTCTAAATTGTTGGTTTTAAAATTTAAAAGCTAAAATAATTCTAAGCATTCATATCGGAATTGTTGAATGGAAATTCAAAAATAACACGTGAAAAGTTTCCTGCATACTCACACGTCACAAAAGCTTTTATAAAAGCTTTGTCTGTCCATTTAAAGTGTGAAATTTATTTCTACAAATATTGAAAGGAGCGTTTATTTGAAAAGCGGTAGATCAAAATCCATTATTCTCCTTTTGGCGTCAACACGTTTAAGTACTAGTAACATGTTTAGAACTGACAAATGTGGCACAAATATGCGACGGTACGTCTCTTGTCAAAATTGTTAAGTTGTAAAACGGGATCAGTACAAAAATGCAATTAGAATTTAATATCTCATCTGTAAACATAATATTGTAAAGACTGTAAATTTTCGCAACATTTTTTTTATTACTAGCATGACAGTAACCTTTGACTCACTAATTTGCTCATCGGGGCACGCGAATGGTGGTGTTGTAACATGATATTAAAATTAGACAAGAATCAAATTGAGCTCCATTTAAAAAAATGGGTTTTCTCACATTTCTTAAAATAGGTAAACAAAGTACTTAAGTGTATGTATATAGATATTAAATTGTATGTATTATTGTGTGAATGTATGTACTCCAAGGTACATGGTGCAGAGTTTTAAATAAATAATGTTAAACGTAATAAGACTTCTTATTAGCACCTTTCAGGGTTCGAACCAAACCGTTTAGATTGAAGGACAGTGTTTTAACAAACAACACCATTATTAACATATTTCAGATAAAATATAAATGTCAGTTCTAAACATGTCCTACGTTTTTGGAGCTTATGATTGACATTGTTCAATAGTTCGGACACAGATCGGAGTCCGGATATATTGAAGGGGAGACAATAGCGTACCAGCACGAGGGATGCTGTAAACTGTATTACTTACTGCTCATTTACAAATTGAAGACCGCTTAGATTTTCTAGATACGTATAATGTAACGCATTTATTATATAGATGTTAAACATTAGCTAGCTCATTTCTTCTAAAGGATATCTGTTAAATAAGCTTGCCTTTATTTTTTTACTCGCTACACTCTTGAAAAAGTAATCTCGTTTCTTTGTTTATATACAGAATCAAAAAATCATCAGTGACTCTGCCTATAGCTATCTGCCTGCCGTGCGTAGAATGGTGACGGTGATGACTCTAAATATTACGGATTCGCACTGTGTAAAAGATGCATGGCAGAGGAGGAGATGGCCGCGAATGTACTTATGAAATGCTACAGTGTAGCTAAAGATGAGACTTAAAAGCAGTGTGGTGTATATGGGATGTCAATCCATATTATTCTAATGGTAGATTGCCATATGGCAAACAAGTGACTATATTAAATCGTCATCTTGCCCTTGCTGTAGACAATAGACATTTGCAGACATTCCAGTAGAAGATGATATTATGTACGAGTGTATAATGTAATGATATTGAGAATGAATAAAATGTGTTACGACCTTAATTATTGCATGGCAGAGGAGAAGGCGGCCGCGAATGTACTTATGGAATGCTCCAGTGTGGCTAAAGATGAGACTTGAGAATTATTGCAGTGTGGTGTATGTGGGATGTCAATCCATTTTATTCTAATGTTAGATTACCAAATAACAGACAAGTGACTATATCAAATCGTCATCTTGCACCTGCCGTAGACAATGGACGTTTTGCAGACGTTCCAGTAAAAGATGATTCTATGTATATTGATAATGAAGAAAACGTGGTACAACCTAAATTAATGCATGTCAGTGGAGAAGACGGCCGCGAATGTACTTATGGAATGCTCCAGTGTGGCTAAAGATGAGACTTGAGAATTATTGCAGTGTGCTGTATGTGGTATGTCAATCCATTTTATTCTATTGTTAGATTACCAAATGGCAGAGAAGTGACAATATCAAATCGTCATTTTGCACCTGCCGTAGACAATGGACATTTTGCAGACGTTCCAGTAAAAGATGATTCTATGTATATTTAGAATGAAAAAAACGTGGTACAACCTAACTTAGTGCATGACAGAGGAGAAGACGACGGCCGCGCATGTACTTATGGAATGCTCCAATGTGGCTAAAGATGAGACTTGAGAATTATTGCAGTGTGGTGTATGTGGGATGTCAATCCACGTAATCTAACATTAGAATAAATGTTAGATTACCAAATGGCAGAGTAGTGACTATATCAAATGCCATTCCATACCAAAGACCTGCCAACTTTCCAAGGCCCAACGGTCATGCCGCCTCTTGCTATTGCTTTATTAGTTTTATTATGTTTCCACATATAACATGCAGAAAAAGTTACACAAAAATCTAAGTTTGTCAGTTCTAAACATGTCCTATGTTTGCAAACAGTAATGATTGACGTTGTTCGATGGTATGGACACAGCTTGGAGTGGCGAGATATTGTAGCCGAGACAATCGTGTTCCAGCGCGAGGGATGCCGTAAATTGTATTACTACCAATTTACAAATTTCAGACCAGAATTCTCCTCTTCGCCTAGATTTATGTTTAGCTAATATAATTTAACAGCGGCACTATCAAAATAGAGACCTATTACCGAAGTAACCAGAGATTTGCGTTTTTTTTAAATTACCTAACTAGCTGCTATTTAAGAATTCAGAAGCTCTTCTAAATAGCAATATTACGACTAATGCAATAACATAACAAAGAATAAAGGCTCAAAAGTATTCTCTCAGTCTCTTGGACGTAGCCACCTGACGAAGCTTAAAACCGAAGATGGTAGGACCGTTACCTCGAGACCAGAGCTCCTTGCCGAAGTTGAAAGCTTTTATGGAGACCTATATGCCTCACACGCAACTCGCCACTATACCGAGGATATCCCGAATGTCAATCTGGGCGAGAACGATATAGCCCTTGGACAACTTAAAAATAACAAGACGCCTGGTGATGACGGAGTCACGGCTGAGCTTCTGAGAGTAGGCGGGAAACCAGTACTCAAAGATCTCGCAAGACTATTTAACTACGTCATTCACCACAGAACCACGCCAGAGGCATGGACCAGGAGTGTTGTGGTCATGTTCTTTAAAAAGGGTAACATCTCCCTTTTAAAGAATTATAGGCCCATATCACTCCTGAGCCATGTCTATAAGTTGTTTTCAAGGGTGTTCACAAATCGACTCGCTCAGAGAATGGATGATTTCCAGCCCCTGAAGCAGGCTGGGTTTCGAAAAGGCTTTAGTACGGTCGATCACATTCATCCATTGCGACAGATAATACAGAAAACCGAGGAGTATAATCTGCCGCTATGTCTGGCGTTTGTGGACTATGAGAAAGCCTTCGACTCAATCGAAACCTGGGCTGTTCTGGAATCCTTGCAGCGGTGCCTAAAAGACTATCGATACGTTAAGGTGCTGAGATGTCTTTACAGTTCTGCTCTGTGACTATGACCGTCCAGTTACAGGGTCAGCATACAAAGCCTATCCAACTGCGCAGAGGCGTGCGACAGGGGGATGTCATATCCCCGAAACTGTTCACGAACGCGTTGGAAGATGTTTTTAAAATGCTAGACTGGAATTACTGCGGCATAAACATCAATGGAGAATTCATCTCACACCTCCGATTTGCGGATGACATAGTCATTATGGCCAGTTCACTCAAGGATCTTAGCAGAATGCTGAACGGCTTAAACGTAGCTTTCCAGCGGGTTGGTCTCGAAATGAACTTAGACAAGACGAAAGTCATGTTCAATGATCATGTCAAGCCGAGGCCAATCTACGTAGGAAACGCTACTCTCGAAGTTGTGCAAAATTACGTCTACCTAGGGCAGACTATCCAATTAGGAGCAGCCAACTTCAGCAAAGAAGCCGACAGACGCATTCAGCTAGGATGGGCGGCATTCGGGAAACTCCGGCACATCCTCTCATCGTCTATATCACAATGTTTAAAGACTAAGGTCTTTAACCAGTGCGTCCTCCCGGTAATGTCGTACGGAGCAGAGACGTGAACACTAACAGTGGGTCTGGTCCATAAATTCAGGGTCGCTCAGCGAGCCATGGAGAGAGCTATGCTTGGTGTATCTCTGATGGATAGAATTCGAAACGTTGACATTCGTCAGAGAACGAAAGTTACTGACATAGCTTTTAAAATTAGCAAGCTGAAGTGGCAATGGGCCGGACACATCTGCCGCAGAACCGACGATCGATGGTGCAAACGGGTTCTAGAGTGGAGACCACGTACGGGAAGACGCAGAGTGGGACGACCCCCCGCCAGATGGACAGATGACCTAAAGAAGGTCGCTGGTGGGGGTTGGATGAGGGTAGCGATTTTTGCTAGGTAAATACAACAGTAATGTGATTTAATCGTAAATAACTTTGTGTTTTAAAAATATAGTGTAAAATAAAAAAATAAAAAAACTGTAAAAAAAGAGTGTACTATTCGCCAACAAACTGTTATGCAGTTTGGCGTATAATTTTAAAAATGTAAATAGTTTAAGTTTTTTTCTGAATAAACGAATTAAAAAAAAAAAAAAAAAAAAAGATCGCGTTAAGTGGCGAGCCTTAGGGGAGGCCTACATCCAGCAGTAGAGAGATACAGGCTGATGATGATGATGATGAATAACAAAACCAAAATAATAATTATGAACTATATTTATTAATAGGTGCTAATATTCCTCAAAAATATTTTCTGGTGTCATTTTTAAGAAGAAGAAGACAAATATCTTAGCATTCCATGGATTCAACGTGCGGGTGCCGGTGTCTCAGGCTTGCGGCCGACAATAGGCTGGTTTACAAAGAAGGCCTTCTTTTTTATTGTAATGCGCAACAAGACGCACCAAGTGGCACCATGGAATGGTGGCCACTCCTCTCCCTACCCAACCAAATACTATATGATTGCGTTAATGCAGTCTTGGAAGCTTGTTCCATAAATGTATTGACGGCGGACCTGCTTGGGCCTAGTAGTAAATGGTGCAAAGACCGACATCAACCACTATACCACTAGGCCATTTTGTTAAATGATTTTGATTACCATGGGTTAAGTCAGTGGATTTGGACTCGGAGGTACCGGGTTCGATTTCTGGTCGGGTCACAATAATATTTGTTAATTTAAATAATTTAATTAATATTTAATTTATTTGTGATATTATCGAGTTTTGTACGCTAGAGACATCGACGAGCTTGCCACTTGTCATGATTGGCCTATAGTAAAGTAGGCTAAATGTGAATCCGCTTCTTTATAAGCGTGGTTTCTGACTACCCCGGAAAGGAAACGATCGTCATGATACTTTTATACCGGTTATAGGAATAAAGAAACTTATAATACGAGTTTATAGTTTAATATAATATAATATAATAGTATAATACGCCCTTGTACTCAACTATTAAGTTTTTAATACTAACACAATAAAGAATTTATAAATAAATATAAATACTATATAATTAGTTTTTGGCAGCGCATTCAATATTTTCACCCTGCTCAAAAAACAAAATAGATATTAAATAATTACCAAAAATTCATTCAGGCTTACATATTCACAAATCTATAAAATGCAAAATAATAATTGATTATAAAAGAACAAATAAATTGTTTATCATTTTATGGGACGTAATAAATGTCCAGACTTCGAACGAAGTTTAAAAGTTTACACGTTAAAAGTTTGCGTGGCGAGCGAGTGTGGTGTACAGTGAAATGCATTTCTGAAATAGGAAATAAAGGATTATTTGATAAAATAACATTTAGTGAGAAATGCTAAGTGGGAAATGGTGTTGCAGATAAAATTGTTATTATTTCGATTCCATTTGAATTTGACTACCCATTTGCTAATAGCTTTCAATTGTTCAACAAAGCGCCAGCGGATACGTTTAGTTGGTGTCTATCTATTATCGGTTTGTAGTTTAAAATATTAAATTTCTGTAAATAGCACAAAGTTAGCTAAAATTTGAAAAGTAGACCTACTACAACTACTGAAGCGGAACAAACTTTAAAAGTTTTTCCTTGTTTTTAAGTAGAAATTTATTGTCTCTATAAACCGTAAAGTGACTAGTTTTTGTAATGAAAGCTGTAAATATAACTTTAGTAAAGTTTGTTTAAAAAGTTTTAAACTTTTTAGTGACGCCTCGTACTTATTATGTAGTTTAACCAAAATATGCATATATTATTATAATATGGCATGCGATAATTAAAACTATTGATGATGATCCCAAATGGTCGCTGAGGAGTTTCAAACGGCTAAGAAAGAGCGTCAGCGGTGGATCGATAGTAGGGCGGCGCGCGCCCGCTCCCGCCTCGGTACAGTCATCGCCATTGACATACGCGCCAACAGTCGCGACGATACGCCCGCGTCCGCGATGCGCGGCGATCGCGTTGCTCGCGACACTCGTCACAACAAGGACTTTGATAATCTCAAATCATCACTTAAAAGAGGCAATAACAAGTCCAAGAAACACCGCGTTGTGTTCGACGAGACTGCCAATGAATTTTTCGAGGCCGACTACATCATCGTGGTGCGAGATGAGTGCGGAGGATTTTCTGATGAAGGAGAGCCGGACGAGTGCGCGGGATGCGGATCTTGCGACAGGTTCCCTCCGCAGGAACCCGAGACCGGGGCTCTGAGTCCGCCAGAGGGGTACAAAGACCTGGGCCTGTTCAACCGAGACGGGACCCTCCGCGAGCAGGCATGGTGGGAGGCTGGGGACGTGTTGCTGGTGGGCGAGAGGTCGGGAACAGTTTTCACGCCGCAACACCTGCAGCTGCTGCGGAGACTCCAGCGAGAACGTATGCTGCGGTCCACCATCTGCGCTGACTGTGACGCTCATGCCGCCCTTCACCAACCTTTAGGTGAGTGTCTTGCTCTAGTCCTTTCAGGTCTCCAACGAGTTCCAGGCGAGCTGACTTCTCAAACTCTGCTGGCTGTTGGCTATGGCATAACATTTGTGAAGAACCCTGAAAAAATAATTAAATCTTGTGCACGGGATCGGTTGCAAACTGCGAAAGCAAATGTAGCGAAATGGCTAGCTAGCATACCTCCCACTGCGTAAAACTAAAAATAATATATATATATATATATATCCGCAAACCGTTAAATATCGTTAAAATAAAACCAGATTTAATTTTATACGTAAACGCGTCCTTTGTTTAAATATTCGCAACGAACGCACGTGTGGATAAATAATTTAATAGAAACAAACAAAATTCAGATTGAAATCGCTCCAAACAAATAAAGTTTAACAAAGGGATTTTATGATTTTCGCACTTTTCCCAAACCGCACATCGATTGATACGTCAGATTTTCAAGAGCATGGTGTAGTGTTATTCTATTCTGGTAAAATACTTGAAATAATCAAATGAACACGCGAAAAAGACTACGTTGCAATTTACCCAATTAATAGTAATGAGCGTTAAACAAATAAAATACCTACTCGTATTATCATCAAAAATACTTTAATAATAATGATTTCGAATATTTTATAGCAGTTGATACGAAAGAAAAAAAAAATTCTCTGAATTAAAGTATTTTACAAAAATAAAAAGTAAAAGTAAAGTATCATCACGACTGTATCCCTTCTGGGGTAGTCAGAAACCACGCTTTTTTAATGGAGCGTATTAACATTTAAAAACTACTATAAACCCACCATGACAACCCAGCATAAGAAACTCAAGAAATAGGTAACACAAATAATTTAAATAAATGATTGTGTCCCGGCCTGGAATCGAACCCGTTACCTCATCGTCCAAATCCACAGACTTAAACGCTAGACCACGGAGGTAGCTAGACAGAACATTTCACAAAATCCAAAAAGAAATTTCTTAATAAGAAAACATATCCCTTTTTTAATTTAAAAGTGTAAATTGCCAATGATTCTAGTCTACAATAATTATAACTGATATGGATTGACCCGTATACACGACCACCCGAGCGACCACCTATCCAATTACGATTTTTTTCTACGAATTGTATCAGCGAAGATACATTTTCAACTGGCATTGCAAAATTCACATAGGTAATTATTGACTTAAATTTATTACCCGGCATTTCGCCAATCTGACGAAAAAAGCGATGACTTTTGCTTCTAACTAAAGTAATATATTAATAATCATCATCATCATTGGCCAGCATCTTAGACCTCCACTGTTGAAGATGGGCCTTATATATCTGGAGAATTTAGCCTATACTCGAACGCCCGGCTAGACGGGTTGGCGAGCGTCTGATGTTATGATAATTTATTAACGATTCTAGAAGGTGATATTAGTGGAGCCGGCACCGACTGCTTAACATGCTCATCGAGTCACGGGAACGGTGGAACGGTGGATTGGTAAAATGTACATATGTACAAATTGTATATATGTAGTGTATTTCTCATTGGGGCCATGCCGGGGTTCGAACCCACCTCTTTAGGATGTTAAGGAAATCGTTCTTACAACCGAGCCATCACCGCTTTATTATTATATATATAGTATTATAATTATGATAAATTAATATATATATATATATATAAATAATAATTTATCATATTTATTATACTTTTTTAAATATAAAGTACATACCTATATAAGCTTTATACAGCTTCAAAAATTAGCTCTGTCGAAATTGGTTGCCTCCTTGGTCTGAAAATGCGTCAATGATGGGCATAAAGCAATGAATGATTTAAAACACCTAAAACTTACAAATAGTTAGCTGATGAAATACAGAATAGGGCCAAAAATAAAAGATTAACGAAGTAAATTACAAAGAAAAAAAGACTAGCGAAGTAAAATACAATATAAGCCACATCTCTGTATGAGCAATACCTGAGTGAAAAGACGTTGCCCGCTCGCGTTGTCCACTTTTTTTCGTTTCCACATGTAAATTCTAAAACGTTGTGATAAAACCTGCCGATATATATATATATATATATTTTTTTATCACAATATATATATATATAAATAAAGAATAACTGCGTCAAAAGCTTTCAAAAAATTCTAAATTCCCAAACAGTCAAATGCGCCTGGCGAATGACTTCTTAAATAGCCTAACTCCCGCGAAAAACGTAAAGGTTTGCGTAAAACTTGCTTGTCAAAACACTGCTAAATCACAAAAATCATTAATACAACAAATAAAATAATGTCGTTTAAATTCGAAAATAGGACAATAGTAACGGAACATAGTCAGTCGTTTTGAGCAACTGCAATTACGTTCATATTTTATTACGTTTATTGCTGCAGAAATTAAAATCGAATTACAAATAAAAAAATATTTTATTAGCTTTATTGATATAATTATTAAACAAAACAAATAATAATTAAATCACTGCCAAATACACTAGCAGCAGTACAGCGATATATATAAAAAGGAAAAAGAAAAAAGAAAGAAACATCGTTGGTAAAGGTCAAAAGACAAGTTAAATGGCAACTTCTCATTGGTAAAAGTGTAATGTTTATTCAATGCGATCGAGTTGAAAACGCTTAGAAAAGGATACTTGAGCTCAGCAGACGTGATATCGGTTAATGGTGATAAATACCCGGTCAAAAGTTATACAGTCAATGACTAGGTACTGAAAATAACCGCTCTCACGTCCAAACAATTAAATGCTGGCGTGCACACTTGGTAGGTAATAGAGACGAACACTCACTAACAATTGACGAGTGACTCTTCAATCAAACGACCCATTTCCATGTTGATTGCAATTGAAATTTCAAAAATGGTGTAGAGATTTAATAGTTATTTAGGCATTTATTATAATAACAATATGTAGCAAGTTAGCAAAAATAGTTAAGTTAAAATTATTGACCAACCAGATTGATAGATATAATACGAAAATACTGGCTAAAATAAACAAAACACTGGCTGAAGGTTTAGTCAAAAGTCTACAACAAAAGGGCGTTTAAATGATATAAAACTTTTCATAAAAGGTTGATGTATATGAAGCGAAAAAAATATTGTGGTAATCCTGACAAATGGCGCTCAATTGTCTCTGCCATAAACGAAGTGGGACTGCAGTGAAGATATTTACGAGCATGTCTTATAAAAGATATAATTTAAAATATAATTGTCTTTATAAATAAATAGTACATTATAACGGTTTAAATAAAAAAACTCTACCTAAGAATTTGGTATTCAATTTGATTCTAAACCTTTGTGGGACGAGGCGGAGTGCACAATCATGACAGTCGTAATCGATCTCAGACGATTTGTTTTTGGAAGATTGTTCACTCCGCCTCACGCCGCTGATGTTTACCTAATATTTATATTGCGAAAGAAAGTAATACGAGTATATAATAATTTTTAAGACTTAAATATTTTATTTACTTGTATTATTATTTATGGTGTTTTAGTTTAGCTGCCTTTTCGGCGGCAGGGCCTGGAATGCTCAATATGTAAATGTGTCTTATTAAAAAATTTTAGTCTGAATTCCCAATCCTTTATGTTTGGCGCGACAGTAGATAACTCATTCTTAAAATAAAACTGTAGGTAATATGCAATAGATCACTTAGTACTGTCAGCAATGCTCGATATAAAAGATTTACGCCATAGACGTTTTCTCAATAATCGGTGTTAAAACAATCGGTGCTCTTAGTTGTTCCAAAACCTTAAATATATATACTACTAATAAAAGCGTTTATTGCAACAAATGAATTGATGTATGATTGAACCCGGATCACGGCGGTAGTTTCTGTATTACCAGGATCAGTCCATCCGTACAAGCCAAATAAAGTATTAATTAAAAATAAACATATTAAAATAAAAAAACAAAAGAAAATAATAATACTTATCTTTGTATCAAAAGTTAAATAAAACAATAATAATAACTAATACAATAACAATTATAAACGTTGGTCTTAAAAAATACAACCTATTGAAAAAAACTCTGACAATCACAATATATCTATACTTACGATCAAAAATAATGTAATTAGGCTATATAATCATCGTAAATGCGCACATAAATTATCAATATTAACATTTGAAATAGTTACGGTTAAAAATATATTTGTTTTATAAAAACCCTGTGAAGTTATTGAACTAATAAAAAATCTTATTAATACTAATGGCCTACGATTATAGCATAAACACTTCTAGGGGAGGTGTCAAGGTAGGTTGCCACTTGGGTTTGACACTTCTGATCCTCAATTCCAGCGAGTTACCTCCATTTAACAGCTGGAAGGGATGGTCAAGTAGAGGAACCGTTGAGCAAACGACTTATAATATAAAGACGTACTTCGATTCGAATTGGATAATCAAATTCCCTAAGCCTAAGATAAAGTTTATAACACATTTTTACATCGTCCTGAAATGATTACGGTCGTAACGTGTATGGTAATAAAAAAATATATAAATAAAGCGTGGAACAATCGATAAGGCACGTCATGTTGTTAAATGAACAAAATTATTTTTCAAGTTCACGAAGAAGTCGGTAACGAAGAAAAAGACGATAATTAAGATTGGTGAAACCTGTGAAATCTAATTAGCATACACAATTTTTAACGTTTTTTTAGCGATATGGAAATTAAATACACTCGGGTTCAATGAATACAGGACAATACATTTTTTTTATAAGTTATTGTATTAGCAAACATACGGTTAATATTGTAAATAAATACATACGGGTATTAAAGAATCCATTGTAAATTTGTGCCTTGAAACAGGGGTAGCTTAGGAAAAACTCAAAGAAGCAGCGAAAAAAACAAAAAAAATAATAATATAATTTAGTATTGCCACAATTTTTTCCCAGATATTTTACTCTATCTTGCAATTACGTATATACCACTTGGACTAATAACTTTCATTAATACGAAAAAAATAATAATTACGAAACATAAAATAACAATTACAAACTACCTTTATAAAACTAAATAACTATACCAACTTAAATAATTATATTAACAAACATATTTTTGTATGACGTCTTAATTTGAGCACGAAATACGATCCCACGATCATTTTATGTTTCGCTTTAGCTCCAATATTACTGGACCAATTTTCGCAAACTTTAGTTTTATTACTACTGATATTATACGCATACGGTGACGTCATCGTATGGGTATGACATGTGATTCTAAAGTCACATGAAGTAAAATTTTGGATATTTTCTCACGATGAGATGTAAATGTAAACTCCTGGTCCAATTAACATAAATTTTGGCCTATAAGTTACTTGGAACCCAGAGATAGATGGGTGATGTGACGTTAAAAAAGTCATGGCCAATATTGTCGATCTCAATGAATTGGAGTTGGAAGATTGATTAGAATTAATAAATAATTTTAGGTGGTAGGAAGTTCATCAGGAATACTAGTTAGTAAATTATTTTTACTAGCAACCTTAGGCTAATATTCGTAGTCATACATTAGTTATATACGTCTGTTGTTAAGCGGCGGTGGTCTTCTTTTCTCTTCCCGTGCCTCGTTAGAGTACGTTACGCCGTCGGTTCCGGTTCCACTAATACTAATCCGCACCAACACTGTAAGGCTAGTCTGGCGAGTGAAGGCCACACTCCCCAGAAATATATTCTGGAATAGCCAGTGGTCTACAGGTCTAGGACTCTGTGTTTTAAGGGCTGTGCTTATTCTACTTCTTACTTTACTTTTTTAAGGCATTAAATTAGATATTCTTTATTACTTATAAGTCTTTTGTGCAATAAAGAGTAATAAATTAAATAAATTAATAATTCTTAATTCCTTTTTTTTATATCCAGACACGTTTTCATTGTTTTCGAGTGTAATATTTTTCATACTAGAACGTATTGTTTTAACTACGGAGAATTGCGTTTATTAGTTAAAGATACGACGTGTTTAAATTTCACTATAAACCAAACAGCTTTAAAGTTGAACGATGCAACTAGTCGTGGTTACACAAAGCGTTAAGAGCCGGTACTAGAATTTATAGACTTATTTTGAAACTTATCATCACGTAAACGTGAGATGACATTGTGTAAAAAAACTATTCTTATGATAACTGATAAAATGGGTTTAATTATATTATTTAAAAAAAAATGTAATATGGAAACGAATATAAGTCCCGTCCGGTTGGAAAGGTGACAAGAACGCTGGCTGCATTATTCGCCTTTTATTTATTTTAATATTTGCGAGATACATAGTTTCTCGTGACGACAGTGTTGTCTTCTTTCCAAAATAATGCAATCATTAGGTTATATTGAATCTTCAAAAGAAGAAAAAAGATATCCATTTAGGAACTACTAGATAGAGCGGTTGTAAGGACGCTTACCTTAAGATCCTACAAAGGTCCAAACCCCCCGGCATGTCCACTGAGAAATACACAGAAATAGACATAGATTTACAACACCACCATTCCCGTGCCTCAGAGCACTTAAAGTCGTCGATCTTGTTTCCATTAATACCAACCTGTGGAATCGTTATTAAATTGTCATTAAAAAATACATTAATCCTCGCCAACATATCTGGCTAGCGTGGCGAGTGTTGGCCAATTTCTCCAGAATTTTATGAAAGGCCCATCTTCAACGGTGGAGGTCTACGTCTCCGCGTTCTAGTGGCTGTGTTGACGATGATGATGACGGTAGTAGGTGTTAGGTTTTTTAAACACTAATATTTTAGCGGTCTAATACCGACTCCTAAATAAAATAACACAGGCGACAAATGGCCACTCTGTTTAAATGCACAATTTAACGGAGCTTACAGCTTTGATTGCTGTTACTTAAGCTTCCAGCGATATTGGTAGACTTTGATAACTTTACGACTTTGCCATTGTGTAAAGTTTACACTTCCTTGACGGATGACTTTAATAGGATAGCTTTCAGACCATTCACTAAAGGTGGGTTTACACTAAAAGTACGAATGCGAATTGATTGAAGTATATACAATTATTTTTGTGTAAACCGAGACAGCATTTATTCGTTGTTCTACCTTTACTCGCGTAGATTCTTTGGAACATTTTAAGAATGTTCGTTTGCTTGATATAAACGGTGCACGAGTGTGTGAACAGTTGCTTAAGCTGCGTCCAGACTTGTTCTTTTCTCCGTACTGGACCTACGTACACATCAGCGTTGTGATCCAAAAACGTTTAAAACAGATACAGAAAATACTAAAAAAACATCGCTCTGATTCAATATCGTGTCGATTTTTTTGTCCTGTTTTAAAGGCAATAAGATAAGGTGGTTATCCTTGCACTTGGCGCAGAATAAACACGCAATGTTCGGTGTCCAAAGAAGCTCGATATATGATAAAGACAAAAGGTGGAAAGGCATTTAGAGCGTACGAGTACTTGCACGTTCCGTGCTCGCTTCTCAAAGCGTTCTAATAGCACTTGTTTTTCAACATTAATCGAACGATGGCAAGTTTTTATTTTATTTATTGTAAATCCAACCGCCTTTTAACTTATGACTTAAAAATAATAACATTTTATTTTATATAAGATTAATTACTAAATTATGAATAAATTACACTAAAAAAAAAAAATTAAAAACTAAAACTATAATCGTCCGATGGGCGTAGTGTGCCGAGGATAATCACTGCGTTCTCCCGTTGAACGGCGAGGCTGACCCTTTGAACAAGATATTCTCTACTCAAAAGCGAAGTTTATCCCCAAGTTCACGAGAGAAGACCAGAGCCTCCTCAGACCTCGGAAGGGATCCGGATTTCTTATGGCTGGATGTCACATGTGGTGTCAACACATGCGTCAACCGAAACCAGTGCACGGCTTCGTTTGTATGGCATCAACGACATCCCATTCGGATGCTTATCATCAGGCCTAACTATCCGATCCGATGGTTCTAGAATGCAGGGGATATTAGCGGATATAAGCGCCCTTGACAAAAAGTCAATAATTGCATTGTGTCTTGAGATCCTGCTGTGTCTTTTTTGGCAGCATAAAGCCCAAGATTAAAAATATTATACACCAAAAATATACGACCAAAGCTATTGTTCTGGCGCTAGCTCTCTGTTTGTTTGGTCTGGACCCATCTTAAGAATACTGCATCACAGTATCAGGCGTGAACGAATGGCATGGGAAGCAAACATAAATTTAAAAGATCGCAGGTCGATCGTAATGTTGATTGATTAAAATAAAAAAATGGTCGATTAATGAAGACAAGAATTAACAACAAACAACATTGGGGTCGTCCAGGCTCGGATGATGAATGGCCCTGGGGTGGGGTTGGGGACTTACAAACACTTAAAATAAAAATCTAATTAGGAATTAATAATAAAGAAAATGTTAAATACATTTAACAAAACAAAATGTTTGTGTGTTCGACACAATATTAAAATCATTAATATTATCTGGGAACACAGAGGAAATGGAAGCTGCAACAATTTGTGGTTTGTTTAAAAGTGTTCATACGAGCGCAAACGCAATTTATTTTAAATTGAAAATGTTCGTGTATGAATAATTTGATGGCCACTATACAAAAGGGTCTGTAATTTAAACAAAATGAACAATCTTCGATGATATTTCCGCGTTAATATTATATAAATAAAGGTAAGATTAACAGCGATGGTGGCTTGGTTTTAAGAACGCTTTCCTTTAATCCAAAAGAACGCGGTTCGATCCCCGGCATGTATGAGAAACTCTTTTTTACGTACATTTGGCATAGATTTACAACGTCATTGTTCCTGTGTACAAACTTAAACAATTTTTTTTTAATTACCTCAAAGGCCTTAAAGGTCAATCGACAAAATTATTTATACTTATGTATCTATTTAATATTTAATAACAGTTAGATAAATTTACCTATGTACTTTAATCTTAATTTAATGTTATATTGTTTGATAGATAAATTCTTTATTGCACAGACAATAAACATTTTACAGTACATAGGCGAGCTTAATGTCTAAAACATTTTCTAACAGCTAACCTTTGGGAGATGTGAGCAGGGATTGTAAGGTGCATGACCGCTAATATTTGAGATAAACAGATTTATTGAGTTAAAAATTTATAACTAAAAAAAAAGAACGATATTAAATCTATAATATAAATACATACAATACATAGATAACACATACATATACTGGTTACATACTATATTTATATATATATATACATACAATAATATACTGATTTAGTCAAGTTATGTAGACTTGTCTTGCTTTTTGTGAAAGTGTTTAGTGAGAAAATTTTTATAACATACGAGGGGCGTTCAAAATATTCTCGGTATTGATACGTTACAACCTCTTTTATATATATATTTGTTACTGGCCGCTAAGATTCATCCATTGACATTAAAAAAAAGTAAAATTGGAACCGAGATGTTCTTTTGTTTTTCTGCAATTGCCGAACAAACATGAACACCATGAGCGAATTAACAATTTTAACGAAATTAGAGCACCGATCCGTCATAAAATTCTTGACAAAACAGGGTAAAAATCAAAAAACCATAAAAGAGGAAATGGATTGTGTTTACCGTGAGTCTGCTCCTTCTTTATCTACTATTCAAAAATGGTCAAGCGAATTTAAGCGTGGAAGGGAGAGTATTGAAGATGACCCTAGACCTGGCCGGCCTGTAGTGGCTACCTCACAAGAAAATATTGATAAAGTGGAAAAACTTATATTGGAAGACGGCCGAGTGAAGGTAAAATCTATAGCTCAAGTAACCAATCTCTCTATTGGTACCGTACATGACATTATACATGACCATCTTAATATGTCAAAAGTAAGTGCAAGATGGGTTCCGCGAATGCTGACGCTTCTTCAAAAGGATATGCGTGTGGCTTGCTGTTCAGATTTTATCGACCTGTGTGGTGAAAATCCCGATGAGGTGCTGCAAAAAATAGTTACTGGAGATGAAACCTGGGTTCATCATTATGACCCAGAGAGCAAACAGGAGTCCATGCAGTGGCACATTAAGGGTTCAGCTCATCCCAAGAAGTTCAAGGTAATCCCGTCAGCTGGCAAGGTCATGGCCACAATATTTTGGGATTGTGAAGGAGTTTTGCTTATCGATTATAAAGAAAAAGGTGTAAATATCACAGGGCAGTACTACGCTAACGTTATACGAGATGCGATCAAAGAAAAGAGGCGAGGAAAGTTAACCAAAGGTGTTCTGCTTCTGCATGACAACGCCCCTGTCCATACTGCTCATATTGCCAAGGCAGCTATTGTTGAATGTGGGTTTGAAACTGTTACTCATCCACCCTATAGTCCGGACTTAGCCCCAAGCGACTTCTTTTTGTTTCCCAATCTTAAAAAGGATCTGCGTGGAAATAAATTTTCTGACGATGAAGCGTTGAAGACGGCCGTGGAGGAGCATTTTTACACCAAAGATAAAAAATATTTTTATGAGGGATTAAAAAAAATAATTGATCGATCTTATAAGTGTATGAACATAGGGGGGGAGTATATTGAAAAATAAAAATATCAAACTTTTCGTACTTGTTTGTTTTTATCCACATACCGAGAATATTTTGAACGCCCCTCGTATAAGTGATGGTGCTTTACGAATATGAATTTACTCCCTGTAAATAAATATTTAAAAAAAAAACAGTGTGTTTAGGAGTCGGTGGCAGCCAAGAAGAAGAAGGAAGGATAAGGAGTTTATTCCTGTGGGTGGCCTGAGTAAGACGATAGCGCGGTTGTGCCCGAGTGAACTACCGAAACGCGATAAGACGCGTGATTATAGATGACGTTGATGGTAGTGTCTGCATAAGAAAAACCTCCTTACTTATATACAAATTTTAGCTTTCATTCGATTTCGCATTCATATATTAATTAAGTAGATCTAAGGTTATTATTATTATTTGTCTGGCACCGGCTGGCAAAAATAACTGTTAATAAATATTAAATATATACATACGTATTTATTTATAAACTTTTTATTGCATAAAATAACTTAAGAAGTAGTGTACAAGGGCGAACTTAATGCTTTCCGGCATATATAATTAAAATAATATATATAATAAACATAAATATATATTATGTATAAATATACTCGTATTACATAGGTAAAATCATTTACGATAAAATATTAAGAAAATAATTTTGTTAATTTCCCTTTTTTTGCATTGAAGTAAGTAATTAAAACATTATTTTTTACCTTTTAGTTTAATTTTGTACATATAGATTCCATGTCTCAGTTCTTCTAAAATGTCATAAATAAACAAATTATATTCTGTAACTATCCCTAGCATCCAACCAGATACCTAGCAGTCTAAATCAACAAGCAAAACCAATGCATAAACCATTTTTCAAACAAGCAACGCATAGACATTGTGCAAATTTATTACCGAAATCGTAAAACATTTGGTTCAAAAATTCTGCACATTTTTGTTGAAAAAGTAACGAACAAATTGCGCGGCTTTACATCACAGAATTTCTGTTTTGGGTTTTTCTACAGGTAAATGATTTGAAATTTGAATATTATCCACCAATTGTAAAAATATTAATATTTTTTATTAATAATTATTCCCTTGGTGATTGTTTTGTGTACCTACATGATTCGCGCACGCTCCACTCACAACAATCAACTCTTAATTCCTCTTCACTTTTCCAACAGATATTCAGATTATATTACTGTTTCTGCAGCTCGTCAATCATACAAGCTTAGTTTTTAAATATACTATATTATATATCGGACTTAAAAGTATAAACAATTAAAACTATTTAAAGTAAAAATGAAAATAAATATAAACTAAAGTAAAGTATCATCACGACCGTTTTCCTTTCGGGGTGGTCAGAAACCACGCTTATAATTTAGCCAACTTTACTATAGGCCAATCATGACAAGTGCAAAGCTCGTCGATGTCTCCAGCGTACCAAACTCGAGAAATATCACAAATAAATTAAATATTAATTAAATGTATTTATTTACCAGGAATGGAACCGGGTATATATAAACTAAACCTAATAAAAAATAAACTATAAGTAAAAAATGTCCTCTAGAGACGACCCTTCAGTGATAGTCCCAAGAAGACTGACAACATTACCCCTCTGTATAGCTAAGCTAATTCGTTGGCAGAAAGAATTGCCAGCTTTCCTGTCTCCAAACTTTTCCGTTAGCCGTTTGGACAACTCTTTTAGCCAGACGCTTGGCTGTGTGTCCCCATTAGCCCATCGTCTCGACCCCAAACGGCGCAAATTCGTAACATGTACGGCGTATTTGCGCAGCTTGAGGTTCTCAGCAGAAACCGCCGCATTTCCCGCGCTTGAGTAAGTCGCCTGGATGTGTGATGGGGCTAATGTGTCTACACTTAATAATTAAAGTTGGAAATTAAAAAAAAGTTTACCACCACTCGTTTCCCAGGGTCGTCTACAACATTAGTTCAAGCACTTCCTACCCATATCTTATAGTTTCATGGGGCCCGTCAACCGTTACGTTAACATGACTACTTAAATTTCATTATAGACTTTATTACTTTAACTATACTTAGTTCTTCATAAATGTCGCTAAAAGTATGTCATTAATAAATGTTTAATATTAAACTTTTTAAACTTTCGCGCATATTCATAATAGTTTTTTAAAATAATTTTAACGGGTCTTTACGCGATTTACCTTAGAGACATATTTCTCCCGACGTTTCAGCCAAGTTGCATTGGCCGTGGTCTCAGGGGCATATGTCTCTAAGGTAAATCGCGTAAAGACCCGTTAAAATTATTAAAAAAAAAAAAAAAATGTTTAATACTTATATTAAAACATTTATTAATGACATACTTTCTCATAAAATAAAATTTCATCCCTTTTTACATCTGCGGGGTGAGGCGAAGTGCACAATCGTCCGAAAACGAATCGTCTAAGATCTTTTTACGTCTGTCAGAAATGTCGAAATAATGCGAATTCCGCCTAGCTTTTGACATTTCTGACAGACGTAAAAATATCTTAGACGATTCGTTTTCGGACGATTGTGCACTCCGCCTCACCCTGCTGGACATAGATTATTATTATTTAATTATATGTATTTATTATAATATATGTCATACAAGTAGAAGAAAAAATAGCAATACAAAGGGGAATTTCTGATGGGACGTCTGTAAAGGACATTTCTCATTTATTTACTAGGTTTAGTTTATATTAAATTTTATTATTATTATTTTTTAATTTATGTTTTATTGCGATATTATTATAAAATAAAGTATAAGTATATATGTAATTATATATATAAATATATTTTAGTATTTACATATTATTGTTATATTATTTTTCTTAACTTGCGCCCATTATAATGTATCATTCTCCCGAAGTTCAGCTGGTAGATAATACAGTATTATGCTTGCCTATGAAAATTATTATTTTTTATGATATTTTGTATGTAATAAATAATTATATTATTATTATTAATTCGCTGAAAACACTATGCCAAATCTATTAAAGATGAGCTAGTAAATATAGCGGTGTGCGAGGAAAATATCTACCAGTAGTATTACTTCATTATCACATTACGTGAACACTGATAGTGGGTCTGGTCCACAAGTTCAAGTCACTCACCGAGCTATGAAGAGATCTATGCTAGGCATTTCTCTGATGGGTGAAGTTTGAAACAAACATCCGTGAAGAACGAAAGCATAAATTAGCAAGCTGAAGTGAAAACAGGCCGGACAAGATGAACAACGAAGTAGAGGGTTTGGGGAAGCCTATATCCAGCAGATAAGATTGATGATCATATCACGGGACATCGTGAAGTTCCCTCAAGCCCATTTCCCTCCAACATCTCTAGTGAATGAGTAGCCTTGTCTATCAAACATAAATCTATCGATTTAAATGTTAAGTTTGATGTGTATGATATTAGTATATACATATTTCTGAAAGTATATTTGTAGGAGAAAAAATCCAATTTATTTCTAGAACAATCGGCACCGACTTGTCGCAGTATTTTTATTAGAATACTTGGGATTTTCAGAGTAAATAGTTTCTTGGTGCTTACAAATTCCCTAAAGTAATTTTATTGGAATATCGAACTTCTGTGTCTAACCCTATGTACGACATACAACAAGGTGACCTCCGTGTGACTCCGTCCCGCCCAATTTGTTCAAATGCCGTTTACCCAACAATGTTCTCAAGTCGTTCAACTTTGGATGTTAAATTATGCAGTCATAGAGTAA
Source organism: Tinea semifulvella (assembly GCA_910589645.1). Taxonomy (NCBI): domain Eukaryota; kingdom Metazoa; phylum Arthropoda; class Insecta; order Lepidoptera; family Tineidae; genus Tinea; species Tinea semifulvella. Next base: position 24,455,403 of record OU342584.1, read on the forward strand.
TTATTAGTTTCGCATCGCTTAACTAGACGGAACCCTTGCCATCAAATGTATGTCGAAACTGACTGGTGGCAATGATTTCAGTGTTAAAAGTTATCCCATTTGTAGGATAAAATAAATACCACGCCAATAGGTTGAATATAGGTATACCTACTACTGATATTTTTCACAAATAAAGCTTAGAATCATCACTCAAAATGACGTCATACTCGTATAACCTATGCCATAATATGGGATGTTATGGATATGAAATTTCGGATCTGGACACTGTTATAGGAATAATATTATACCAGTTTCAGATACGGACATAAAATTATTCGGATTATCCGTTAGTTTCGTGTAGTTAGGGTTACGGGTATTATATTTTTTAGAAATTGTAATAAAAAAGAACAAAAACCGACTTCCAAACTATTATTATCATCATTACAGCTTCTAGAACACAGCGTCCCAGACCTCCACTGCTGGAGATGGGCCATATATCTGGAGAATTTGGCCTACACTGGTCAGACGGCTTGGCTAGAATATGATGTAAATTTTTAATGACAATTTATTAACGATTCCACAAGTTGGTTTTAGTGGAACCGGGACCGACGGCTTAACGTGCTTTCCAAGGCACGGGAGCGGTGGTTTTGTAAATCTATGACAAATGTACGTAAGAAAAGTGTATTTCTCATTGGTATATGCCGGGTGTTTGAACCAACCTTTGTAGGATTTAAGGAACTCATTCCTTCAACCGAGCCACCACCGCGCTCTTCCAAACTATGCCTATATGTAAATACTTAAACTAAAAAGTAAGAAATAATATTTTCATTACTTCAAAGCAAGATCCTTAAAGGGCAATCAACAAATTTTTGATAATTATCTATTTAATATTATAAACAGCTTTTTTGCAGTTGGTGCCAGACAAAGAAAAATTACCTTTGGTAGATACCTACTTAATTAATATAATATGAATTCGAAATCGAACGAAAGCTGATAATTGCAAATAAGCACATCAAAGTTTTTATGCATTCTTAAAAATCACTTGCGTGATATAGACCTCACCGCCTGAAATTAAAATAAAGCAAGCGACTTTAAGGTAACATACACGTTAGTTCAGGTGCCTGAACAATCTGTGTCTATTTTGTTGGTTTAGTTGATTTTCTCAAAAATTACTAGACCAATTTGCCAATTTGTGTTATAGGACCTTCTTCATACTTAATGACGTACCAAACAAAAAAAGAATCATCAAAATGAATTCATAATTGGCGAAGAAATCGCGTAACAAACATACAAAAAAATAATCGAAAATAAATCGAATTCAGACCCTACTCCTTTTTTAAAGTCAGTTAAAAATACAAATGGGTAATTGATTTTACTTTATGTAGGACGTGACCAGTACATAGGCTCGGCTAGGCTAAAGACTTCGCCCCTATCCGAAATTATTCGTTACATTTTACATCTTATATCGGATTCGGTTACGGTTACGGAACTCGTTAACATCCCCGGTTTTAATTAATATATTTATATATCCATAGATTATATATATATATCCAAATTCTATTAAAATTGGTCAAGTAGTATAGGCGTGAAAGCAAACCAAACAGTCAAATAGATGGCCGTGATGTCACATTTCGAGGTTAGATGATGACACCATATAGCCTATGACTGTGCCAGGATTCTAGGGAACATCTCTGGCAAAATTTAATTCGTTATTAAACTATAATATATAACACGAAAAACAACTTAATACTTATACACGCATTCACGCACCTGGGCATGGCGATACAACTAATACATTCGGTAATAAATACTCTTTTTTTTCAAATCTGCAATACATATATCTGTTACATTTGTGATCAGTCAATGTGGGTTTGATATAATAGTCTAACTTCGAATCATTATCGGTGTCATACGGTCGATGCACACAAATAACGAATCGCACTCTCGCTTGCTTTCTTGATTCGTTCACATACATCTAGCCCAACCCAAGTGAGGGAGAATTCAACTCAAGTTAACTGGCGCTAAGACCGATCTCTAGGTAAAGCCCCAAGGGGATAATGATCTGAATAACGCCAGTGGAGGTTGGATAAGGATTGCAAAAGATCAAGTGCGATGGCGAGGCTAGTGGAATTGGAATAATAAAGTACTTATAATCTAAAGTGGTAGTGGGCCAGGAATATCTGCCGCTGGACCAATAATGGTTTTATAGTTAAGACCACGTACACGGTAGGATGACACCCTGCCAGATGGACAGATGACCAATGAAAGCTTATTACATTACGTGCCAAATTACTTATTTATATTATATTAAATAATTTATAGTAGAAGACTAAGCCGCAAAGTGGTCTAATGAGTAAGCTGTTAGCAGAAGACTATCAGCTTAGCAGATCCCATGATAATATTGTATCTGTCTGAGAAAGAAACCTGCAATAAAAACTCACCTATGGGCTATTTATAAATTTAAAAATAGGTACAGTAACAGGTACCTAATAAGTAAAATCCAGTGAGTAACTCAGTCATGAATAATAATGTGCATTTTACTGGGTCAAACATCTCAGCCAAAGTCTATTGTGTTTCGGATTAACCGGAAAATGTCGTTTGGCAGAAGCCGGCTTATGTCCGCCTCGAAACATCCGATAAATCGACAAACAGCTTGATCAAGCGAACTCCCCGTTCGAGAGCACCGTAAAATAGTTAACATACGTGGAGTTCTGATAAATCGAGTACAAAATTGGCGATGTAGCTTAACTAATGGAGATAGCATACGGAAACAACACAAATTTTCTTGCTTCTCTGACATCGATACAAATTCACTTTTTAAATAAGATTTAAGAAAACGAGTATGCGAGTATAATTGGCTAACTAAATTTATAGTGATAATATAATTCTAGTTTGTGAAGGATGCTGTTTTCCAAATGATAAAATAGTATTTTCGAGTCTGTTGGCTGGAATTGAGATTGGACTGCTATAAGCTTTATTATGTTGGCCTTACTTCACAATAGTAGGCGATCTTTTGTTTTTACTTAATCTCTTCTGAGACTCAATGCTGGCTTTATATCAGTGAAAACCCCACGTAAATCGGGTTAGTGGTCTTTAAGTTCGCGTACAAAGGCTAACGACTAGCTTTAAAGTTAGTTAGGTTCTCGTAATAGTTACTTCTGTGGCTAAATCGACGGTCATAACCGCTAGGCCATGTCTTTTTATATTAAGTTACTTTTCTAGTTTAAATGTAATTTCAAGATCTTAAATCAAATATAAACTAAACGTATAACAAAAATAAGGTTGTCCTCTAGAGACGTCCAATCAGAGACAGTCCCAAGGAAACTGAAAATATTTCTCCTTTGTTTTTTTTGTATACGTATGTTAGTCGGTTGACAGTATTGTATGATTTAGCTGATCTGATAATGGAGCCGGAAGAAGGCCACAGGAACTCTGTAATAATCGTAAAACCATGCAGGCCCATCTAGTTTTAGCTCGTTTGAATTGTTTTCTCCGATTATAGATAGTGTCCAGGGTGTGATGATGGAGCCGGAAGGTGGCGAAATGAACTCTGTAATAAAACAATGCTACCCCATCAAGTTTAAGCTCGTTTGATTTGTCTTGACAAGTACTTCAACCGTAGATGGTGTCTAGGATCTCATGAAAGAGCCTGAAGATGGCCACAGAAACTCTCGAAAGTAAATAAAATGCAAACCCATCGAGTTTGGGCTCGTTAAATTTGTCTTGACAATTACTCTGATCGTAGATGGAATCCAGGGTCTGATGATGGTGCCGGAAGGTAGCCACAGGAACTCTGTAATAAATCAATGCAATCGCATCGAGTTTGAGCGCGTTTGATTTGTCTTGACAAGTACTCCGATGGTAGATGACAACCATGGTCTGATGATGGTGCCGGAATGTAGCCACAGGAAGTCTGTAATAAATCAATGCAATCGCATCGAGTTTGGGCGCGTTTGATTTGTCTTGACAAGTACTCCGATCGTAGATGACAACCATGGTCTGATGATGGTGCCGGAACGTAGCCACAGGAAGTCTGTAATAAATCAAGGGAACTGCATCGAGTTTGTGCTTGTTTGATTTGTCTTGACAAGTACTCCGATGGTAGATGACAACCATGGTCTGATGATGGTGCCGGAACGTAGCCACAGGAAGTCTGTAATAAATCAAGGGAACTGCATCGAGTTTGTGCTTGTTTGATTTGTCTTGACGAGTACTTTAATCGTAAATGGTATCCAGGGTCTGATGATGGTGCCAGAAGGTAGCCACAATAACAGTATAATAAATAAATGCAGCCGCATCGAGTTTGGGCTCGGTTGATTTGTTTTGACAACTACTCAGATCGTTTATGATATCTAAGGTCTGATGATAGTGCCAGAAGGCAGCCACATCAACTCTGTAATAAATAAAGGGAAATATATTAAGTTTGTGCTTGTTTGATTTGTCTTGACAAGTAAATATCTGATCAATAACTAAAAAATAAATAATTAGTAATAAACCTTTTTACAAACCAGCTTTAATTTGATTGCTTTAAATAAAAGCAAGGAAACTTTAATTGAACTTGTTAGCTAAATGCGAATCTCCGCAAAGGACATAAATTAGTAATAAAATTAAAAGGAGCATTTGAAATTGAAAGTTTGTTTTAAAAATGCTTTTTATTATTATTTATTATATCTATGATTATGTAGATCTTAATGCGGGGTGATCGGAAACCACGTTTTTAAGGAGCTGCAACCAGATTCGAGAACACAAAAAAAAATATGTGTTTTTGAGCTAGACACATCGACGAACCTTGCCACTTGTCATGATGGGCCTATAAATAATATATTAAACTCTAATTTATATTATAAAATAATTTTGAAATCAAGTAATTTGATTGATTACCAGTGACTGAGGTTGGAGCTTGCGGTTACTTACCATAAGGCGGTCGGGGTCACAAGTCGTCGTATAAAAATAAAAGAGGACTAGCAGTTTCAGCATACTAGATATTCCATAAATTTATACTTTTATTATCTGTGAATTTAAATATTATTATAATTTATTTAATCACATATTCGGAGTCGACCCCAACTTGGCAGTGTTTACAGAAGTCGTTTAAATTTAAATTACAATTTATTTGACTTGGAAAACTGAATTTCAAGTGAATAAAATATTCAAATATTAGTTTTAAAGTTCAACTCCACCAGGAAATGCAAAAAAAATCTATTAAAATCTATTCAAACTGGCTGAAAGAGTCGCGCGTAATAAATTTTGAATTCAGAATATTCCTGTTAAAGTAAGAACAGTTTTATAAACTGGACTGAAGAAGCGTTGATAAAATATTTATAGACGTAGTATTATATGAAATAAAAAAATTAAACCTACTTAAATAATTAACTCCACTCCAGTGTGGGGATCGAATCAAAAATATCGATACTGTACTTTTAGTTACGTATCGATATTTTTACGGTATCGAATAAAAATATTCGAGTTCAAGTATAGGTATCATCATCATCATTACAACCCCTAGACTATGGAGGAGTGTGTTGTAGATGGGCCTTCTACACTCGCCACGCTGGTCAGACGGGTTGGCGGGTATAGGTATATATATAATAAACTAGCTGACCCGGGGAACTTCGTACCGCCTGACAGTAATAATAATAATAATACTCACACAAAACAATTTTCAAAACGAATCACAGACAATTTCGCGACGTAAATAATAATCAGGTTATAACCTATACTACAGCTATATTTAAAATCATTTTGCTAAATCAGCGACCGAAGTTCATTTCTATAAGCAAAAATGTTAGATTGTCAAAAAAGATTATTTCTATATTTACAATGGTGTCTTGTTCATGAAGTAACTTTAAAGTGACGTGGCTTAATAACCAAAATACTTCTTAGTGTAGTTAAACGTATTTCTGGGAAATTGACGTCGAAAACAATAAAAATGGGAGTTGATATTATATACTGTCAATATGATATTATATCTGTGGTGCTATGATTTTATATACTGTCAATAATTGTATTTGCAACAATAAAAGAGTGCTCGGTTCTGGCTTTTTCTAGTCGCGTGATGAAATTAATGTGGTAACACACTGTCTGTAGCTGTAATATCAAATAAGTGTTAAATAGTTTTTGTGTAGATAAATACTTTACAAAACTATAGTTTATTCCAAGTAACAAGTCAATAACAAGTCTTTATATGACAATATTTCTCATATTTTGGAAGGTTATGATAATATTTATAAAATTTTACTATGTCGTTGTAAAATGTATCGATATTTCTTTATCTTAAGATCAACTTTAAAGAATTCTATATTTATGGTTTTCGCGCGAGTTTAGCCGAGATAGGTACGTCACCAAATATTATACGAATACCGATACTAAAAACGGTTGACTTTGACAGTATAAATTAGCGTTTAAATAAACAAAATCTAGCTTCAGTCTTATTATCACTTTGACAATGAACAAAAGTTACGTAACACATTTATTACGTGTTTAATAGTGTATATTTTCAACCTAATAAAAAGGCTAGTCAATGTACAACTTTTTTCAATAAAAAAGACCACAATGCTTTTAAAATTCGGAGCGTAAACCTGATTCTGAATTTTGAGGTGCAAAGGTTTTGAATGCGTTCATTCGAAAATATGTCTGTGCCAGCGGAACCCCACTGTCACAAGAATAGACCTTTGTTTTCTCTGTTCAGAATTTTAAACGTAAAAACATTTGTGTATTAAAAACGCAAAATTTCACTACAATAATCCATACTAATATTATAAATGTAAAAGGAGCGATAAATGTAAATGTAAACTATAAATGTGAAAGCGGTTGACAATGATTTTAACCGACCGGTCGAAATCGGTTGTTTTCGTTTTCAACCATGTCAGCTATGTGCGGTAAAACCGTACATAGCCGATAACAACCTTTACTGAACCAACCAACCTATAACAACCTATGCAAACCGGTTGTTTATCCGAATATAGGCAAAAAAGAATGGTTATGTTTTACTGTTTATGCCTAAATCGATTTCCTTTATTTTAAAACCTAAGTAACCCGCCCGCACTATCTGACTTACCAATTTGCGTGATGATTGCTCTGCCTACAGACCTTACCCACAAACGTAGATTGTAAATAGGTATCAAATTTAAAATAATAAGTTCTACTTTTATCTATTTGTCCTGGTTTTATGTATTTCATTTCAAGTTATCCAAAGTGGTTTACAACGGTTGAAAACGAAAATAACCGTTTTCGACCAGTCGATTTGTTTAGTAATAAATTAATAATCACCATTATAAGGATTTAAAAAAGATATTTTTTTTGGTGATTATACATTTTACTGATATTTAACCTTATTTCGTCGTAAAAGGCTACTTTGGATAAATATCCGTTTGTCAACCGTTGTTTTACAAACTATAGATGGAATACATGACACAGGAAAAGACATGTGATGTCACGGCCATTAGTAACTTTAATAACATTTGGCATTGATGTTCCTGAAAACGTAAAACCTAGCAAGTAAAATAAATTGTATTTTAATTTAGATAAATGCATCGTTAAATAGACTAAACTGGATTAGGTAGGTCTATTTTTATTAGGAAGTTACTTATTAATAAAAAATTGTACAACATATTTATAACAGAAATAAATATCTTTTAAATCTAGCTGTAAGTAAAAACAAATTTCTCGTTTATGGCAACAATGTTTTAGTTATAATTATTGTATTGATGTTGGGTTCGGTCCAGCCATGGTCAATGGTATTTTTTTTTTAATTTTTAATATTTCTTAGTTTGTATGTATTGACAATATTCAAGTGTTACGTACTAACCATACAGAAATAAATTATTCTGATTTGATTTGATTTGATCTACCAAAGAAAATGTGTTGATTAAAAGTAAATACTAAGAAAACTGACTGCATTCTCACGTTGCACTACACCACTATTGCAATTTATAGACCAACTATCTTCAGAAAGAAACCTTTAGCTCAATTTTTTCTCACTTTCTCAATTAAAAGTTTTGATTCTAAACACTTAATATTTCTATTGTAAAATGAAGGAATATATAATCATATGTAAGACTATGATTTAAAAAAAAAACTAAATTATTAATTAAACTAAAAACTAAAATTTTAAAACATAAATTACTAATACATAAAAAATAAAAATAATATTGTTTTAATTTAGCTGCCTTTTCGACATCAGAGACTGGACTAATGCTCGTAAGCCTATTTTTTATTTAAGGGAGCAATTCGCAATGGTTCCTTAAATAACCTAAATGTGGTGAGGATCGATATGTTGGCGGATATTTCAGGAGAGAGGGAATTGATTTCTAAGGTTTATTATTAGAGTATACATTTGAATAATTATATTTACTACTAATGGAATGAAATAATATAATTACAAAATGAAATGCATTATTCCGCGGTTTGGTTTCGGAATTTAGAGGTGTAAAATTAATTAATGTTATTTTGAAATTTATGCATTAAATTGTTAGCTAAATAGAGTATTGCGATTTTGAAAATGAACTACGTTTTAAACTCTTAGAATAAAACGCCTAGAAACGATGTACGTGCACGTTAAGTGAGGTAAGTTTTACTGAGCCATAACCGTTACTACTAACTGCCTCCGTGATCTACCAGTTAAGTCCGTGGATTTAGAGGTACCGGGTTTAATTCCTGGTCGGGACATAAAAATATTTATTAATGTAAATAAATAAATTTAATTAATATTTAATTTATTCGTGATATTTCTCGAGTTTGGTACGCTGCGGACATCGACGAGCTTGCCACTTGTCATTATTGGCCTATACTAAAGTTGGCTAAATGTGAATCCGCTTATTTATAAGCGTGGTTTCTGACTACCCCGAAAGGGAAACGGTCGTGATGATACTTTACTTTACGTCACCTAGGGTCAGCGGCACGCATAAGAAGCCGTCACCACTCCACTCGGAATGCGTCTTTCTGGTGCACTCATGTAGGGGGTGATCGATTATATCACCTACGAGGAAATCTCTTGCCATAGACTTTTTCCTGAACTACCAGGCGTTCAATGAATATGTCCACGCCGCGACACGTGTCCAAAGAAAGTGAGAATGCGTGATTATACGATTGAGGAAAGGCGTTGTCTTATTCCCAGTTTCTCCAGGATTTGTTGGTTCGGAACTCCGTCCATGATATGCCCAGCATTGTTTTAGTTTAGTTAGTTTTTAATTTGTATTAGTTTGTAATTTTATGTTATTCCATTTAAGTGATTGATCAAAACATAGTAATTACACCTCAATATAACAGAGATAATTTTGTTTCGAACATTTTTATCTATGGGTTACCTATGGGTACATGTAAACTATTTTATGCCCCTTGCCTCTTTTTTGTATGCAACTATCGTTCTATGCGTTATTATTCCAAGTTTAAACTTAACTTTGTTTAAAGCAATGCCTCCGTGGTCTATCGGTTAAGTCCGTGGATTTAGACTCGGAGGTACCGGGTTCAATTCCTAGTCGGGACACAAAAATATTTATTAATGTAAATAAATACATTTAATTTATATTTAATTTATTTGTGATATTTCTCGAGTTTGGTATGCTGGAGACATTGACAAGCTTGCCTCTTGTCATGATTGGCCTATAGTAAAGTTGGCTAAATATGAATCCGCTTATTTATAAGCGTGGTTTCTGACCACCCCGAAAGGGTAACGGTCGTGATGATACTTTACTTTACTTTTGTTTAAATCAAAATAAGAATCTGTTTTGTTACTTTGTCCGTGTCATTGTTAATGGTCAAAAGAGAGATTTAACTAGTTAGCTCCCGTAGCACGGGCTGTGAGATAAGGTAGGATACGACAAAAATGTCTGCGGTTGAGATATCAAAAACATTAGGGTGTGGGTGAGAAATTATCAAGTTTGAGATAGAGTGAGACAAAAAATAACAACAATTTAATAAAAAACAGCTAAACTAAAAACCCTGTTCTACTTTAGCAAAACATTTATTAACCGTCTTAAATATTAAAAATGATATACTACCAAGTTTTATTCATTATAGTATTAAAAAAAAACTGCTAATTCTAATTCTAATTTTTACATGTTTTCATCCTTGCTAATATCAAAATACACGTCTTCTCAGGGACAAGCGAGTGCGATCGATTTTCACGTCCATTCACGCGCTACAACCGCCTTCCCCCACCTTATTTTAACCCCGAAACCGCCTACACTGCGGCTGGATCACCCAAAATTCGTAAATACGCCCAAATCTTCAAAAGTACAATAAATAGGGGAAAAAACTGATATTTACATTGTTAATTTAAAAACTCAAACTTTAATAAGGACAGAGACTTAAAATTATTACAATACTACTTTAAATTCGAACAGAATATTTCTTTTAGAAAACATGCATACATATCTTCACGCCAAATCCCTTGCTAGGCAGAGACAATTGAGAGCCACTTGTCACGGTCACGACATACCTCTTTCGCTTCTTCGACTTTCATGTCGTTTTGTTTCGATGGCTTTTTAATGCACTTTCAAATTTGTTTTATTTATTTGATCGTAATATGTGAGTCTTTGTCTGCCAGGGCCTCTTTTACCCCCAACTTTTGCATTATATATCTGGTTCGTCAATCGCTCTTCACTCATCCTTTCAACATGCCCGAACCACCGGAGCATGCCTTTCCTTATTTTTGTCCCTATGCTTTCTTTCAAACCTACCATGCGTATTTCTTCATAACGTATGCGGTCGGTCAAAGTGACGCCGCATATCCGACGCAACAATCTCATTTCTACTGCATTAACTCTACTCTCATGCGTGTTAATAAAAAAAAAATAGGGTGTTCACTCTCTATAGTGGATTGTTTCTTGCCTTTGGCGAGGAGTAAATTGGTGTGGACGGCGAGCAAACTGCAAACTAAATTAATATTTATGTAGTGTATTGTTCTTTTTATTTCTAAATATGTATATGTAAATGTTTCATAATTGATGCTGTGTCCATATGTTTTTGGAGATAGTACTGGAATTGCATTGTAAAGATTTGAAATTTAAAAATGCTTTGTACTCATTTCTGTTGTGTGTACCTAATAATAATAAATATTCTGACATATCCACGTCTCGCTTCCATACATAAGTGTTGGTACCAGCATGGCATTGTGTATGGCGAGTCGAGCTTTGTCAATGATATTTCGATGGGCGATTGGCGTTTTAAAAAACGTCTGTACAAATAGTGTAATATTCGATTTTTTAGGCTTATGTTGATTTTCCCTCACTTACGAGTATGCTGACAAGGTCGGTTATTTTAAAGGTTTTGTTAATTTTCGACAGGTATTTTGGTCTGGCATGTTTTGGCTTGTCTTTGATTTTTGATCTTGGATTTGATCAAACAATCTCGTTAAAAAACAAACGTACGCATTCCGAATGTTGACTGCGTCATAAGGTAAAGCTACCTTCGACGAAAGAAATGCCCAGATTTGTGAAAAAAAAAAAAAAACATATCGTGTATGTGCGCGAATTTACGACTAAATCAACCTAATAACGCCGCAACCATCGTATTCTCCAGATCTCGTCCTATGTGACTTTTTTCTGTTCTCAAAACAGAAGAGGTCCATGATATGACAACTCTACGCCACGATTGAGGCAATAAATACGGCATCGAAGAAGGAGCTAAAGAAGACCACTTAAAATATTTGTTTTTTTTAAATCTTTTATAACTTTAGTGTCAGTAATTTAGGTTGTTCGATGATTAAATATGTCAATCAAGACTTTGTCTATTATAAAATGTAATATTATAATGATGATTCAATATTTTAAACTATATTATTTTTTAGTATTTCTGTTATCTTCAATAACAAAAATTATAATAATTGTAGGTTTATTATAATGATTAAATTTAATATATGAAATTATTTACAAAATATTTTCCTTATTATTCAAAGGAAGTGCGGCGAGCGTTGTTTTGTAGAATAGTTTTAATTTAATAGATATGTTTAGTTTAATTAGATTTTTATCTATTTTTGTATTTTATTTCCAACAAATATAATTGTTTTATATATTAAAATTGTAGTGACTAGTCTAGTTTTAATCTAATGTCTCTGTTAACGACGTGTAATGCCTTATTTAGTTTCACTATTTTACAGTTCATTGAAATTTTTTTTCTACTACCCGCATTTTGTTCAAAAATTTTTTTGTAACTTTTAGTCAAAAGCTGAAAGTTATCTACCGTTCATTCTTTGTTTGTAGCGAGGCGTGCATAATGTATAAAAACACTAATGACATCCCAACCCTCTCTGAAGTCCTGGAGGAGGACGGGGAGGACAGAGAGGAGGATGTCATGCTTGCACTGTTTGCGGACGACAGTGCCTACTTTAGCTCTTCTCCAAGCCAATATGAGGCTGCTGACAAAATGCAGGACCTCCTAGATCTTCTCCCTGTATGGTTGGACAAGTGGCGTATGTCCATCAATGTCGGCAAAACTGCCGCATTAATGACATCCAGATGCCGGCTGCCTCCACCACTGCAGCTTCGGGGACAGAACATCGAGTGGACTCCGACCGTCAAATACCTGGGCTGCATTATTAACAGGACGTTAACAATGGGTGAAATGGCCTGCCACGCCGTCAATCAGGCAAAGGCGGCCCGAGCCATGTTACGTCCTGTTATGAATTCCAGCTTGCCGCTCAGGTTGAAGGTCCGGATCTACAAGATGTTCATCCGTTCTCGTCTCACCTATGCTGCGCCAGCCTGGCACCACCTTCTGGCCAAGACCAACAGGGACAAGATCCAAAGTCAGCAGAACATATCGCTCAGAGTGGTTTCCCGAGCGCCATGGTTCGTGCGTAATTCCGTCTTAGCTCGAGATTTGGAGATGCCTACTATTGAGGAGTTTGTCGTTGGCCTGACTAGACGTATGTTCTCTCGGGCCGACAACGGACACTTCAAGCATCTCCAGAACATCGCTCCGTCTTGTGCACGGCCCCCCAACGGGAGACCACTTCCTAGAGAAGTACTCCTGGAGGAGAGCTGAAGCAGTCGAACTTAGCCCCCTGGGTTCGTGAGCCACACGGGCGCTGTTATACTAGTAACGGCGCCCAGCACTAAACGTGCATGAATTACCGGCGGGTGGTTACCCGCTGAGATCCTGCCGGGGAAAACGGGGGACTGTCCCCATCCCCAACCCACGCCCATTAGGTATCCGGGCCTGGACGACCCCACTGTCTGTCTGTGAATGTATAAAAGCCAGTTCACTAATACGCATAATACTTGATGAGTCTTTTAAGTTTTTTTTTCAACTACCCGCAACTATTCAAATATTTTTTTGCAAGTTTTAGTCAAAAGCTGAAAGTTATCTATCGTTCGTTCTTTGTTTGTAGCGAGGCGTGCAAAATGTGAAAAAACGAGTTCACTACAGCAAAAATACGGGTTAAAACTTATTGTACGAGTATATCATTTTTCATATTCATGTCTGGATTCTGTAGCATTCATTGACTAATATAATAAAGACCTGAACTACAATTATTATACAGTACACCAACAAGCATATCATTAGAGCCCCTAGAACAGTTCTAGACCTTCACTCCTGAACATTTTTTTTTTTTTTATTTGGCCGCGCGAGGTCAACGAGCTTTAAATGCTACAGGTATGTAGGTAGTTATGGTCATAGATTTACATGCAAATGTTCGATACCTAAAACAATTTTTTTTTATATTATTTAAAGTAAAGTATCATCACGACCGTATCTCTTTCGGGGTGATCACAAATCACGCTTTAAAGTTTTTTTATTTTTTTTATTTTAAATTCTTTATTGCACCAAAACTTAAAATTAGGTACATAGGCGAGTTTAATGCCTATATAAGAATCGGATTCACATTTAGCCAACTTTACTATAGGCACATCATGACAAGTGACACGCTCGTCGATGTACGAGTATCTAGCGTACAAAACTCGACAAATATTACAAATAAATGATTGTGTCTGGACTAGGTACGAACCCGGTACCTCCTCCTAAATCCCACGGACTTAACCGCCAGACTACGGAGGTAGTGGTATAATAAAAAGTTAAAAAATAGTCGTCAAATAAGTTTATTTAAATACCACTAAAATACAAAATTATTAGGAAAGCATTAAGTAAAATAATATATATATATAGCATTGTGTATAGCGAGCCGAGCTTTCGCACTGATATTTCGATTGCCGATTAGTGACTCCAGGGCACCGTTAACATTATTTCCTGCATTTACTTTTCTTTCAACATCCCTATCGTACTTCCCATCCATAGTGAAAACACTACCCAGATATATAATTTCATTTACTTGTTCTAAGAGTTTTATTATAAATCTTTATCGTCACGGTGGTTATTCTCGCATTTAAGATGTTTTAAAAGGAAATTACTATTATTATATTATGTTTTATTACAGTGATTGTTTTTCGGTTGTAAATACTAATCTATGGTTGTCCTTCGACATTAACTCTCATCGTCCATACCACAGTGTCTGAAGGCAAGAGTCTTTAACCAGTGCGTCCTCTCCGTAATACGGAGTAGAAACGTGGGCACTGCCAGTGGGTCTGGTTCACAAATTCAAGGCCGCTTAGCGAGCTATGGAGAGAGCTATGTTTGGTATTTCTCTGATGGATAGAATTTAAAACATTGATATTCATCGGAGAACCAAAGCTACTGACATACCTTTCAAAATTAGCAAGCTGTTTTGGCAATGGGCCGGGCTGCCATAGAATCGACGACAAACGAGTTTTAGAGCGAAGACCACGTACGGAACGGCGCAGAGTGGGACGTGAGAGACATGGACGAATGACCTGAAAAAGGTCGCTGGCGGGAGTTGGATGAGGGTTTTAAAAGACTGCGTGCAGTGGCGAGCCTTGGTGGCCTACATCCAGCAGTGGAAAGACACAGGCTGATCATGATATTGATACTATTTTAACAAATAAAGATGTTTTGCAAATTCTTAGGTGGCCAATAGCTGAATAATTACCCTATATACCAAAATGTATACGAAAACCCGTCTCAAATATCCTTGCAATGTAAAAAACAAAATCCAAGACTGCTGTGCTTAATTGTGTGTTTAATTAAAGTTTTTTTATATATTTTCAGCTACATTGTCGGCTATGAGCCGAGTCATCTGAGCCTTTGTCGATTTCGCAGATTAACTGAGTGTAATGATATTGTACTGATTTGTAGGTGAAATTTTTGTGAAAAAGTGAATGGTACTGTGTTACTTGATTTTATATAACTTTTTGTTATTCTTTCTATTATTAAAATTAGAAGATACTATAATTATGTTGATTTACTCAAGAAGTTGGAATATTTATATATAATTTTATACGATACTGCAAAAAAAAATATCGACACAATGCTTGTCAATACTAATCATAGTATTTTATTTCCTACTCTTTTGGATATGGATACTTTTATTAATATATCAAGTATAATAAATATATAACTACACAATTATAGTATAAATATAATATATTTGGCATCAATGTTTTGGGTATTTCGTACCCGCTTCACACTTGGTGTAACATTTTTTATCTAATTCACACCTGGTTTTACAGATGAAAAACATAGCGTGATGACCAATATGTTAGGTACTGTTGAGTTTCATCAAAATTCGTTCAGAAGTTATTTGCGTAAAATAACAACAAACATCAATCAATCCTCACAAACTTTCGCATTTATAACATTAGTAGAATTTATTTGTAGTTTTAATTCGATCTATCTAAATTAATAAAACATTGCAATACATACTAAAGTTGGTTAATTTATTGATGGATAGTTGCTTGTGACAGTCACTTAATTATTGCTGCATTGGATAATGCGATTACTGATGTTTGTACAGCAATTATGGAATATTACATACCAAGCACTCTATATCTAATAGCATAACTTACAGGTAATGTGTTCTAGAATGCCCTCTCCTAATTATGTCTGGCTAATATTGTCAAGATTCCAAGGAATCCAGACGTTACTTAATGTATAATACAAAATGTATAAGATAGAGTGTTAGTTCGCACAGTAAATATATACCTACTAGTTTGGGACAAACAACAATATTATTTTTATTATAAAAGGCGTGGGATACTCCAGTACTTCGGAGACATTAACAGAAAAGGAGGAGATAATCTGGAATGACTTTTGTTACTGGCAAGGTGAAGGAAAGAGACCGAGTGGCCGAAGCCCGGTTCGCTGGTCCGACTAAATTCGCTCCACCACCAACACTAGCATGAAGCTGTGCATGCCGCCGAAGACAGGAACGAATAGCGTGCTATTATCAGGCGCACACATAAGCGCGCGTTTATCTTCACACTTTGGCCTCTACGATGGGTGTTTCAGTCCTCTAATTATCTGCGACAGAAAGCGTCAGGCACTATCTATTGATTATATTTTTTTTGACAATGATCTGTAATTTTCCTGTAATAATTAACTACTACAAATGCCACTAAGGTTACTACAAATAATACTACAAAGGCCACGCGACCAATCGGGTGTATCACTAACTTTTTATCACGATAGATGGCGCATGGTACATGGTACCTAATAGAACTGTCAGTTGCATAGAAAACTTGTATTTTTGTACGAATTTTATTATTTTCTGGATATATTACCGATGTGAGCAGCTTTTAAGTGTACAAGTCGAGATTTTCAAGCGAAATCAAAGATATGGTCGAAATTGCCGTACCATTTATTTAACGCTTTTTTATTTTCAAAGATGGTGTTGGCTTTCTTAATTCGTCTTTTTAAATAAAATAAAATAAAATTCATATTTCTGTTATAAAAATAAAAATCTACAAAAACATTTAAAAAATGATCCGTCATAGGTGTAAACAAGCTTTGACTGATACGCTCCATTAGTGAACGAATATGTAGAGAGTTATACTTGATATTTCTCTGATGGATAGAATTCGAAACGTTGATATTCGTCTGTGAAATATGGTGACATAGCTTTCAAAATTATTAAGCTGAAGTGGCAATAGGCGGACACATCTGCCGCCGACCGATGCGCGATGGGGCAAACGGGTTTCAAGTGGAGACCACGTACGAGACGATGCAAAGTGGGACGACCCCCACTGGATGGACTCTCCGGTTGGGTGAGATTTGCAAAAGACCGCGTGCAGTGGCGAGCCTTAGGGAGGCTTACATCCAGCAGTGGAGAGACACAGGCTGATGATGATGATGATGATAGTAAAGTTCCGGCACCTATTTCGGATTATAGACCTTTTAAACTTAGATATTGGAGATCTTTCTTCGACAAATACGCATTCTAATTTTCTCTGGACACGTGTAAAGCCGTGAAAAACACGTCCATCGAAGGCCCGGCAGTCCAGATAAAATAGATGACGATGCGTGGTAGGTATTTATCAAAAAAATGACCTGAAGTAGTTGGTGAGAATAATAAATAAATTAATAATAAATAAATAAATAAATTAAAAGTAAAAAAATAAATAAAACCAATGACTGCCTCCGTGGTCTATCGGTTAAGTCCGTGGGTTTAGACGCGGAGGTGCCGGGTTCGATTCCTGCTCGGGGCACAATAATTTATTTCATTTATTTGTGATACTTCTCGAGTTTGGTATGCTAGAGACATCGACGAGCTTGCCACTTGTCATGCTGGGCCAATAGTAAAGTTGGCTAAAAGTAAATCTGCTTTTTTAAAATTATTATTTATATATATTATTATTATTATATATATTATTTTATGGTTTGCTTTGGCTAAGCATTGTTTTTAAAAGATTTAGTTAGGTTAAGAGCTAAAACTTATGGAAGGAGTGTTAAAGTTTAGAATAGGGTTTAAGTTGTTAGTTCCGGAATCTTGTCGAAACTTGATATTGTGCTTTAATGAATAAAGCTAAACTAAGCTTACCTCATTTCTGAACTTTTTTAGTGACTCATCTGTTCTTCAAGTTATAATCCTAAAGAATATGTCAAAATTTATAAAGCATAATTTTAATGTGATAATAAATATGCAATGACGTAGGATGGGAGGCATTCGGGAAACTACGGCGCATTCTCTCATTGTCCATACTACAATGTTTAACGACGAAGGTTTTTTACCAGTACCTTCTCCGGAACAGAGCAGTGTCGGGTTTGGTCTATAGATTTAAGATGAAGTGGCAGTGGGTCGGTCACATCTGCCGCAGAACCGAAGAACGATAGAGCAAACCAGTTCTAGAGTGGAGATCACGTACCGGAAGACGCAAAGTGGGACGACCTCACTCCAGATGGACGGATGCCCTAAAGATGGTCGCTGATGGGCGTTGGTTAGGAGTGGCAAGAGATCGTGTTAAGTAGCGAGCCTTAAGGGCGGCCTACATCATCTAGCAATGGAGAGATACAGGCTGACGATGATGATGATGCGGTAGGTAGATAAAAAACCACATGTTTGGTCTATGTGACTACCAAACTAGTAGCTAGCTTTTATAGATAAATTACACTGGTTAACACAGTTTTTGGTGTCAAGAAGTTAAGTTTTTTTTAACTTATAAATATTTAAAATTGAGTGTAGATTTAAAACTACACGTAGGATTTTTTTTAGTGTTGCCTTAGCACACCACACCTAATGCGAAACCACTAACAATATCTCGGCACTTTTTTTATTTTTCGTTTTGTAGACCTGTGTTATTAATTGTACGAGTATGTTTTACGCATCAACGCTTTAGCTTAATGTTTAGTTTCCAGGCTCTACCTAATTCTTTAAAAATATATTCTTAAAGGCTATCACCAACACTGGAGGTCTAGGAAACGGTTCCAGAATATGTGAAGATAAAATAAAACAAAATTTAATATTATTTAAATCCTGGCGACAAAACTATGTTTCATTAAAATAAGACCAACTAGAACCCTGCTATAAAGTTACATCGTGGTATTGAATATTTAAAGAATGTGTTGGCGTGAAACGGTCTAGAACTTGTAAATTCTAGCAAATTGATTGAAAACAGGTAAAGACATATTTAACTACCTTGGAATGAAATTGTTAAGGTCTTGAGCGAACTCAAAAGAAACTCGTTAAAGCACAACTTAAAGTAATTAAAGTGGTGGTAACAAAATTACCGCAGTCTCGCTAGATCAACTCGTAGTTTTAAATCTTGTTAGTTGTGAACTAACTCACATTGCGGAAGTAATGTGAGTTACCGTATTAGAGATATAGTTGCTATATAATTATGATCAGGTGTATTGACAACAATTTTAAATTACAAATTAGATTTTTGTTTATTGTTCTTAAATTAGTAGAGGTTTTGCGTTTTGTCGGCTAATGTACCTGCTAGGGTACCGCTGTACCAGTTATTGTAATCTCATAGGAAAAGTTAAAAGGTTATTTGTTTATTGTTGTTGTGTAATTCTTTGTTTTTGTATGGCAAAAATTATATAAACATATTTCGTAAAGCTATCTGATATAGCTGAGTTTTCCTTGCAGATTCCTTTCTCAGTCCGATTAAACATTAACAAGTCACTGGAATCTGCTAAGCTAGCAGCTTACGACCACTTTGCTGCAGGACTAGAATCATTCAAAATAATAAAATTAATGAAGTGTCATAAATGCCTGTAATAGGTTTACGTGAATTAGCATATTTTGACTTTGATTGTTAAAGTTTATTTTATTTGAATGGTCTTTACTCGTAAGGTCATCATTTTTTAGTAAAACTGGTATTAAAAGCAATAAGGAAATTTTACGATATCAAAACACTTATTTATGTCGATAAATATTAACAAGAGTGTTAAAAGTAAATACTTAATTTTCTAGTTTTATTTCTAGACAGTAATTACAACCTTTCAATATAAGTAAAGAATTTTGCTATAGAAAAACATATCGAGTAAAATCTCATGAAATTAGATAAATTTAATGACAAACCTCAAAGATATTAAGTTCAGTAATAATTTATCAACAATTTTAGCTCAGCGCGATATGATCGAGCGCGATTTGACTGCCGGTGCCGATGCCCGATCATTCACATTTCACACTTCAGCGATCGCTTTGATGACTTTGCTAGCTTAATTGGTTCATACGTTGGATATTCTCTTCATTTTGTAAAATAAATTAACAATTTTAAATCCATCAAAACTTCATTGAACAACGAACTGAGAATTCTGCATGCAGTTGAAGAGTCTATTGAAGCTTATATTGGTCTTGCGAAGTTGCTGTTGTCTTGTAATGAGTTCAAAGTAAAGTAGGTTCTTTGTTTTTCATCACTTTATTTTCCGGTAGTAACTGGTACAATATACCCGCGCGGATTCAACAAACGCTGACGTTGTTTGCAAATGCATTTCCCATCTTCAAAATGAGCAGAGAACTAGCAATGTTTCGCAAATACTTCTCGCCCTCGTCTTTATTCTTGAGAGTACAGATTGCACATCTGCTAAACAAATTCTTTGTTGATGTTATGTCACTTTATGTTCAACAAACAACAGCACTTTTCAAGTATATTTTACTGATTGTTATTTTACACAATTCTTAAATTTATTCTCTTTTAATATATATATGTATATTAAAAGAGAAACATTTGCTTGTAAGCTACTAAATCGATTTAGATTTGGCTTTTACGAATAGCCTGGATTCTGATAGGATGTACAAAATTATAAACATTTATCTTTTATGTTTTGTGTTAGTTTATTGTATTGTCACTTTGTTAGTTGAGCTAATCACGAGACTTATAATCAAAATGTTAAACTTTCGATATCAAATTTATCCTTTAATCAGTTTAAAATAGATAAAAATAAAACATAATATAAAATTAAACAGTAAATTATAAATTAAATAAACTACACTACAGATAAAACTAAACAAATAAAATCTAAAATTATAACCGTCCGATGGCCGTAGTGTGCAGAGGACACTCGCTGCGTTGATCCGCGAGGCTGACCCTTTGAACAAAATATTCTCTACTTAAAGGGTCACCCTCCTCGGACCACGGACCTATCGTTTCTCTGATGATCTCTGCGTACTTGTTGCGTTTAAGGCTGACTCTGCAGCGGCCCTGGGATTCTTATGATGTCACATGTGACGGTCAGAGTGGGTCCACATGTGGCATCCCAAACTATTGTACGGCCTCGTTTGTATAAAATTAACGACATTCCCTCCGGTCGCCTCTCATCAGCATTTTTTGAAATCACCGTTATAGGTTTGTTGCTGTTGTTAGTTATTTATTGTAACTTAATTACTGAATCGGTGGTAGTCTATTATTTTAAGCGCATAGTGACCGAGCGAATATATACTCTTAAAAGCGTTTAACATTAATAGTTTCCGTTATTTAATAAATTCCTATAAATAACATTTACGGCAAAATAACAAGAATCCGGCTGCAGGGTATGTTGAACAAGTGACTGGAAACGTCAGAGGCGACTCGTTGCGGCCCCATATGGCTTCGACACTTACTATAAATAGAATGCTAAATTTTGCAACGCAATTTAATGAAAATTTGCTACATTATATTATTTGTTACTACGTGACTAGCTGTTAAATTGTTTAATCTGGCTTTGACCGTGTTGCTATAGGTGGTCGCCAATAATCCGTCGGATTATTACAAGTGTGGTGCTGGAATGATGATGTCATATACCCTCAGTCCATCCCTGGCTGGACAATGCGTGTGATCTCATGTTCATCATTATCACAGCCCCTAGAACGCAGCGTTCTAGACCTATATTCTTGAGAATTTGGACTACGCTATTAGTCTTTACGTGATTTTTACGCACGGGAACGGTGATTTATAAATACTATGACAAATATACGTAAGAAAAGTGTATTTCTCATTGGTGCATGCCGGGCCCGAACTGATCTTTTTTTTAGGATTTAAAAAAAATATATCTGTCAACCTAGCCACAACCGCACTGTTGTTTGTGTGGTTTTAAATTACCGACCTAATTTAAACAAACGTTTCAGCCAATGGTTTGCCAAACACGCCTTTTTACCAAAGGCATTTAATGGTTATACGAAATTTTGCATCTAAACCCTTATTTCAAATCCCTGTTTAAGCCGTCTAGCGCAGGCTTTAGATGCTACACCATTTGCAGAATGGCCGTTGTCATCACTTACTCGTAAATGTCAGTCGCACGCTTAACAAGCCGTTGCCACACCTCTCGAAATGCAGCTTCTTGGCGCACTCATGAAGTGGATGGTCCATTAATTTATTCATTCAAAGAGAAAGGGCAGAGACAGGTAACAGGCGAACATGAATAAAGCAGTAGAGTAGAAGCAATCAAAATTATACCTGCCACCAGAATATTTTGCTAGTATCTTTAATACTTTGGTAGTGATTAGGATCAAGTTTTATTTACATTTAGGTATTTAGTTGGTAATTTTATTTCATTTCTTCAAATAATTATTTTCCACCCTTTTTTGTTAAGATATTATTTATCATTCGTCAAGTGCCGATGGCTAAGTACCATAGTGGCTAAACTGTTTTTATACAGATGTTTTACTATTTCTAACATAATATAATGTATTTAAAAAATCACAAAATAATATTAATACTACGGATACGGATATAAGTCCCATCTATGTGGAAAAGCGGGATGAATTCTAGCTGCATTTCTCCGCTTAACTGCATTACTGATTTTTGAGCAAAGATAAAGCCAGCCCTCTTGTGATGACAAGACCTGGAATTATGTCTTTGAAAAACTTTTTGGCGCTTGGACTCCGTTGGCCCAGAGTCACTAGTCAGTTAACATAGTTAACATAGACTCCAGCCATCAAACGAATGTACTCGTTTAAACCGACACCATCACTTGAAATTAAATGAATTCAAATAATAAAAAAATATAAGCGCCTATATTTGTCGAGGAACAAGACTGAAGCAAATTACATTTCTGAAGGAATTGCATCAAGTATCATGATACCAATATCGTTAATAAGAAACAATAATTAATTAAAGAAGCTTATCGAAGATGAATAAAAATATATAAAGTATGAAGTAAATGTAATGCTAATTTGGAATAAAAATAAAAGTAGTATAAAGAAAAGGTGTATGGTGTAGTGATAAAGGGAAAAATACAGTGAAGATTTACATTTAAGAATTCAGAGAGCACAGAAAGCACAAAATGTCGTTAAGGTGTGGGTTGGCAGCATTTCGGAGAGGAACTCGGCAGTAAGTTTCTGGGCGGTGGCTTGGGTCGAGCGGTTGGAAATACAACATGGAGATGAGGTGATTAGTATTGGAGAAGCAGTCTTCAAGACACGCAGGTGAAGAGTGAAGGGTTAAGAAGTCGGTGCAGTTGGTAAAGGTCCTTGGACTACGAGTTCTCGGATTTCGGTGTGGTGCATTCGTAGAGTGAAGGCGTTTCTAGAGTTCGGAATGACCTGAATATGACTCTAGTCTTTTCCAAGTTCCAGGGCCACTGATCAGTGCAGTTGGTGAAGGTCTTCAGGTTTCGAGTTTTGAACTTAAGGCTTCTGAGCTTCGGTGTAGAGTAAAAAATTACTCAGTGAATCAATAGTAGTTTTCAGACTGAGAATCGAATTAAATTCAAAGAAATATGTGTTATATAAAGTATATCTAGGTGTGAGGAAAAAAAGTTGTGAACAATGGAATCTGTATTATGGAAAAAATATGACTTTTAATGAGTTACGAAGTATTGCGAAGGTCAAAATACGAAAAGTTCAAGATACCTAAGAGTATTTGTTAAGGGATAGTAAAACAGGCGTCATCGTCATAAATCTATGATTTCTAAATTGTTTTATGACAAATATTATTATTCTTAAAAGTAACTTCGGTACTTATTTTTTTATTTTACGATTGTTTCTGAAAGAATGATTATTTGAACGCATGTTTAACATGTGTTTATAAGTCACATGATTCACTAAAATAACAAAATAATAGCTAATCAGGTTGCGAATAGCAAATTGTTTAACATTATTATGAACATGACATTTCGGAAAATAAAAAATATAAAAAATGAAGAACGAGTAAGTATTTTATCTCTTTTACATCTAGCAGAAAATAAAATATCTTAAGCTACAGAGCTTATATAAATTTGTTGTGAAGCTTAAATTTCCTGGTAAAGTAACTATACGGCATTTATCGGACCCTGAAACAGACTATAAACAAAGAAACCAGTTGATCCCAAAATTAAACAAACGAAGAAAATTTACTGGCAAACAGTCTAAAATTACAATTGCTTCTAATCTTTTGAATGCATACTGATAAATAAAAAATAATATAATACTCGTAGTAAATATTTTGCGTAGATTAGATAGAACCTGGGGCTATATCCGCCATCATTACCTACTCTCGATATTGATCTTCTTGTTGACGCGAATTATCTCCAATATTTTCTTGTTAAAACTGTTGTCTTTGTTGTGTTTCTTTTATATAAAGTTTTTACTGTTTTCCAGTAAATTTACTTCGTTATTATTTAAAAATAAAAACAATTATATATTTTATAGCAAACATTAATATAGAGTAAATTTAATAAATCTTTTATAAACTTCAGCAAAGAAGTCGACAGACGCATGCAGCTAGGATGGGTGGCATTCGGGAAACTCCGTCATATAATCCATACCACAATGTCTGAAGACGAAAGTCTTCAACTAATGCGCTGGTAATATCGTATGGAGCAGAGATGTGGACACTGACGGGGTCTCTGGTCTACAAGTCGAGGTCGCTCAGCGAGCTATAGAGAGAGCTATGCTTGGTATTTCTCTGATGTATAAAATTAGCAAGCTGAAGTGGTAGTGGGCCGGACACATCTGCCGCAATATCGACGACCATTGAGGGGAACGGTTTCTAGAGTGTAAACCACGTACGGGACGACACAAAGTGGGACGACCCCACGCCAGAATAATGGATTACCTAAAGAAGTTATCTGGTGGAGTGCAGTAGCGAGCCTTGAGGGAGGCCTATACAGCAGTGGAGAGACACAGGCTGATCATGATGAAATAATTCAAAACTTGTTTTTAATCTATACGAATTATTTTGAGTTAATCTACAAGAAACCGTTTAAATTTCCCTAATTAGGAATTTATAAATTTAATTTATTAAACACCTTTTTGGTGATTTGTTTATATTTTGTCTCAGAGCTCGATAAATGGCGTATAGGTAGGATTAAAAAACAGAAGTTATTCTCGCCGGTAAAAGATATTTATATTTATTCAGACAAATCCCTAAAATAGCTTATCTTCTTTATTTTTACTTGCTTCCGCCACTATTACTCAGCAAAATTAAATTTAGCATTTGTTTGCTCTGAAGTGACTTTGTTAAATTTCCTTTTCGTCGTCGTAAACCAGAAACCTCAAAGTTTTTTTTACTATTTTTACAGCGGACAATAGCTGGTTTTTTAAGCGGTGGTATCATAAGACCTGTCTTAAAGTGACGTTTGAGTGTGGGTAATAATTTTCAAATACGGAATCAAGTAAGGTAGATTTTTACCACGCACAAATTTTACTGCGAGCAACTCTTAGTATCGTGATAGTATTATCATAAGTTTAATGACATTGTATTCGTAAAGACGGATCTTATTGATGTAAAATATATGTCAAACTATATTTTTTAAGTAATAATTCTCAGTCTCATTCACATCAAACCTTTTATTTTCAATTCGCTTTTTTATCATCACAGAATCCTAGACCTTCACAGTTGGAGATGGGCCTTCTAGAATTTTACCAACACCCACCAGCGACCTTGTTTAGGCCATAATCGGGGGGTCGTCCAACTCTGTGTCTTTCTGTACATGCTAGAACTCATTTGCCCCATCGATCGTCGGTTCTGTATCAGATTTGTGATTATTGAAAGGTATGTCAGTAACAATCGTTGTCTGAAGCACATCAACGTTTCGAATTCTATCCATCAGTGAAATACTAAGCATTGCTCTGTCCATAGCTTCAAGCATTATGGAATGGACGTTAGGTGGATGTGCCGGAGTTTCCCGAATGCCACCCATTCTAGCTGAATGCGTATTATTAATTAGATATTTATTTTATCGCTTGCTATTACATACTTCTTTGTTACATTTACTAGGCTAATGTTTTTTTTTTGTTGACCTAAATGTATTTGTTCTCTTCTTATTTTTTTAGTTCGGAGAATGCATGAACCTGAACAGGTTGAACTTTAAATTATATTTGTCAAACAATATTTTAAAAGTACTTAATAAAAGAGATTGCCTAAAACCAGGCCCCAACTTGTTTGCAACGTGCCTCAACTAAAATATACAATTCAATAACCATAACAATTAATTCGTTTTTTTAAATTTAACTCAACGTCTCTTTTACCCCAGCATTAAAATATAATTTAATTAAATAATCAATTGGTTAAAATTTATGTATGAAATAGTTACAAAGCACTATTTATACAATTAGGGTCTTTATTGTGATCAGGTACTTTATTATAGATTAAACTTTGGATTTAAAATCGGCGGGATCGAAACTTAAAAGAGAACATTTTATTAAGACAATTTCTCTAAGAAAATGGGCATTCTCATTTGTCACAGTAACTTAATGTTAGATCTGGCAAATAGCATTCGGTGTTTTTAATTGCGTTATGATTTTAGTTAATTTCCTGATAATAACGATCAAGTCGTGATGATATAGAATTAAATATGCAACAGTTAATGTATCTAGAAGGTAACTAATAAAACTGTACAAAAATGTTTGCTTGGGTAGGAGATGAAGCTATTAATGTCAAAGACAAGAGATTCTCCGGGCGTGTTGCAATTTTATTTGCTTTCTACAAATGTTAGTTCAAGAATTTAAGACATAAATTTATTTTTCTTAAACCCACGAGAGATCTTTGCAGTCTTTTGAACTTAACAAATGACATCGCCTTTCAAGTTAAATTAAAGCGACGACCGTTTATAAATAATTAATTGCCACTTATAATTATAATAAAACAAAATAAAACTGTTTATATAGTCAGGACTTCTAAGACGACCATAGTATATTTCTGGAGAACTTGGCCTTTTCTCGTTTATCACGCTAGCCAGAACCAGAACCTGGTCCTAAGGTGCGAAGCCGATTGCCTTACCTATATACTTATCTCTATATACCATGCAGTGTGCAAATAGTAAAAAGTACTGTAACCTGCCTTTGCGGTCACAGGATATGCCAACGCTTGCGGTTAGATCTAATTGCTTTTATTTGGTACGGAGAGGATGCTACGGAACTCCTAAAACGAGGAAAACGCATAAAACTTTTTATTTTTTTGATATAATAGCAAATTTACAAAAATTAAACACTTTCCTACGCGGGACACTTTTACGCAATTGACTTTAACTGGAATATTGTTTTAATCCTAATATTATTTTATGAATATTGTGAATGAGGTGATAGGGAAGGCAAAGGGTCTAGCCCATACAGCCAAGTCTGACGTAATATAATAATAATTCTTGGAGTTACCTGCAGCAATATAGCCTTAACATGTCGGGTATAATATGGGAATTCACAGCGCGGGAAAACCGCAAAAAATAAACTGCAACTTGTGCCCATATACTCGTATAAAGTCCATTATTTTTTCACATTTTAACACATTATTAAACAAAACACCACTTTTGACTAACAACATCCACAGAAAAGTAAATTACAAAACAAAAACTTGCACCCGAGCCTCCACCGCTAGAAAAATTACTAAACAAACATTAAATTCAGACAAATATAGGCACCAATATTGTTATAGTTTTTATAACTTTAACCGAAGCGACGGATAATTGTTTACAAATAAGCACCAACGCCTCATGCTACTTTCGGCACTTTCGCACTTCGAATTTCGAAATCGATTTTAAGAAAAATGTTCTTACAACCGAGCGGTGGTAGCAAAGTAGTAATACCTTACTTTATTTAATTTCCTATAGCTTGAGGCTTCTGAGACTCAAACCACCCACTTTGAAAATCGCGTCGTCGATCGCCTTTTGAAATAAACTTTTCAACTTAAATTATAGCGACTAACTATAAGTCAAGTATAGTTACTAATGCAACAGGAGGCACCTCTAAACGTACCAAACACCAAACTTTGAGACAGTTATCGGACGTGTTGTACAGTTCTACCAGATTGGATTTTGTTTGCACATTATATTATATTATTATTTATTTATTTCAAAACTTTAATGCACAAAGTACAATAGGCGGACCTAATGCCCGTAGACATTTTCCGACAGCCAAACCTTTGGGACTAATTAGAACAAATGTAGGTGCAATGAAAGTATAAGTGACACATCAATTAGATATAAATACTTATATAATAAACTTACTCATATATAATCTACTTATAAATATACTAAATACTAATACATACACAATAATAAACATACATATACAACTTACAACTTTTGTTTGGAGCTCTTTAGTAGTAGTAGTACATGTGAGTAGACCAGTTTTTTAAAGATGCCTGCCTTATGTTAATGATTGTTCCACAGATTTGTAGCAACAACTATTATATACTACTTATAATTAAGTAAAGAGCAAATAATTTTATATTATATTCTAGAATAAAAATAAAGAATTACGTTTTTTTTAGTTATTCAGTAATATAATATTAATTTACGGTGCAGAGAAGTTTTCCTAAAATATATCGTCACTCATACTGACCCAAATCAAGTAAGGTCGACGATAACGCGAATAACTCCCCAGCCATTAGGTATTTATTACGATAGATTTCGTGATTTTCAGACGCGGTCTCATTCACCATACAGCAGTGTTTTGTTTTTAGGATAATGATTATTATCTAAAATAAATAAAAATACTTTTTTTATTTCAAAAAGGGGCTCTACCAACCAACACCTGAAGCCTAAAAAAAATATTTGCTCTTTTGACAATTGCGGTATATATTTTAAATTATCAATGCTTTCCTTGTGTTTAGTTGACGTCAGTAATAGGTATTTTAATTTGATTGGAAAAAGTAGAAGTCAGTTCTGAGAAAAGCAATTTTGAATATTTATTTCCATATCACAGTTATCGTTTTATTTGCAATAAATCATAGTCCAGAATGTATTTTTATTTACATTAATAAATATTTTTGTGTCCCGACCAGGAATCGAACCCGGTACCTCGAAGTCTAAATCCACGGTAAACGCTAGACCACGGAGGCAGTTAAATAAAGAATCACATTAAATGTCAAAAACAATAATTAGAATAAGTAAAAGAAGGCAGAATTAATGAGCGTTGTCACTATAAAATTAGAACCTTATTCTCTAATATATTTAAAATATAAATGTCAAAATAATAAAATAGAAAATAAGAAAAATAAGTTTGTCACATGATGTGCGAATGGAATATTGATAACGTTTGATATTAATAGTTCCCATTACCTAGGTAAAGGATTCATTTTAGCATCAATACGAAATAATTGAGTATTTCATAATATAATTTTACCCCGTGGGTATTTGTTAAAATAGAATTTGCGGTAGATTAAAATAAACACGTGAAATGTTTGTGAAATATAAGCGTGATACGCGGGGTAGCCAATATTTCCGTAGCAAATCTGACCCTTTGCCGCCCCTGCACAACCAATGACCTCATTTGTACAAATTCGTTCCCAAATATGTATTTCGCAAACTCGCCATGTCAACTCGCTTGCGATATTACCCACAGTTAAATTCTGATAATTTAATAGCATTAAAGAGGTACATTTGTTTTTATTTTTAAAATTATTTGACTTTAAACCTCTTATAATATTTATTTATTATAAACTTTATTGCACAAAGTACAAAGGCGGATCTAATGCCGCTAGACATTCTATACTGGTCAAACCTTTGGGACAACTAAAGCAGTTACGACAAGATAAGGCAGGTGCTATCAAAACTAATAGAAAAATATTAGACTTCAATATATACTAATAAATACTTATTTATATACTAATACATACATAAATACATACAAATAAAATTACATACATACGTTCAATGAATATATATAAATATAATATACCAACTATATGATGACTATAATGAGAGAAATAAATATAGCTGAGAGTGTATTAAGCTTATAATATTATACATACCTTTAACTTTATTACCATTATTACAAAAAAACTTATCCTATTTCTTCTTGCTATTCGTTGATTTCCCTGGACCAATGACATGACAAATAATACACCACTGTTCTTTTTTATTAAGAGATTTAATAAGTAATATTTACCACTGGCAATTTTTTTTTCAAAACATTTGTAACATCTTAGGAATTAAGCGATTTCTTTTTTCCGTTTGTACATTCTCAGCGGTCGAAAATATTTATTTTTGCGATAGTAGACGGTTTTAATAAAATATACTTTTGGGCAAATTGTTCAGCTTAGGGATATATATATATTTTATACTGAACACGACATGTAACATCGCACTCACCTGATGGTAAGCAGTATGCGAGGTCCAAGAATGGGAGCAACTGACGCCGGTCACCACGACCAACATCAGTCTCTACCACTATGCCGGTCTAACAAGAAGCTTTTTCACACTTCGCTTAAAGGACTCCAGGCTATAAGAGTGGGAAAACACACTGGCTGGGAGAGCATTTCACATCTTCGGCTTCTCCAAATTTATGAGTACGCGTAGGGATAGTGGGTATGGTATATGGATGCATATTTTGGCCTGTGCATGTGGTTCGGTTGCGGAATAGAGAAGAAGGGATAAGCTTATGGAGCTCCTCAGAACACTCGCCGTGGTAAAGCTTGTAGAACACATTTAGAGAGGCAACGTCACAGCGAAGCTGGAGTGATTCCATAGTTTTAGACACTGTGGTGTCGTCCACTATACGAATTGCCCGCCTCTGCAGGACATTGAGAGCATCTGTAAGATACTTAGCGGAGCCATCACAGAGGTGAGAACAGTACTCCATGCATGACCTTATCTGTGCTTTATATAGCATAAGTCCTTAGTGCAGGCGGGAAAAACCGCTTCACCTTGTTCAGTATCCCGAGTTTTTTTGGACGCTGTTTTGGTGATGCTCTCAATGTAGTTTCTATGGTTTAGGTCTGAGTGTATACATATCTTCACACCAGAGAAACAGTGAATCAGCAGAAGGTGAGATATTTGTTAAATACAAGTATTCTGAAAATATCTACTATTCAATGAATACGGATTTTCCTATTCGTAACATCACTAGCTTAATGTAATAGACAGCCGCCGCCGCAGGTTCATTGAAACATCGATGAGCTTGCCACTTGTCATGATTGGGTTATAGTTGGCTAAATGTGAAACCCCGCTAGGGTTTACCGTAATGATACTAAAACTTTACATAATACTATCGTAGCTTTTTATTCCTTTACACTTTATATAATTGTCCCTCTCCGTATTTAGGTACCTATAGAATTTTACTTACTTTTTTGTACAACTATATTTATCGAACGAGCTTCCAAGACGCCACTAACGGAATCATACAGTATTTGGTTGGGTAGGGAGAGAAGTAGAATGGTGGATGGTGAGCGTATTATCGCGCAATAAAAAAAAAGGAGGCCTCCTTTTCTTAAACCAGCCTATTGTCGGTCGCAAGCCCGAGACACCATTCTTCTCATCTCTTACCCACACACGATGGACCCGGCACCCGCACGGTGAATCCATGGAATGCTTAGAAATTTGTCTTCTTCTCTTGCATTCAATTTTCGCTCCAGCTATTAATTGTAAAGCTTTTATAGTCTCTAAAACGTCAATATGAATATTTGTTAATGATTAAATAACATAAAACTATCGTACCTTTTTATTTTATTTATTTTATTTCTTTATATTTAAAAAAATATATATAATTGTCTCGCCCCGTATTTAGGTACAGTATTTTATTTTTATTCTTGTACAAATATTTCCTTCTTTCAATTTTATCTCCAGCTACTAATAGTAAAGCTTTTATAGTATATAAAACGTCAATTTAAATATTTGTTTAAGAATAAACGCATTACAAACGTAAATTACAAAGCCCCATATTTTACTTAATCGCAAACGTTATTTAATGGATTATTTGACAAGTCAGCATAACCTCAAATTTTCCCAGAAAATAACGTACAGGTTACACTTATTAATCTTTTTTTTTCACGTTAAATTTAGATTAAATTTTGTAGATTTTTTATGTTTGTGAAATTAATCAGTTTTATTTTAAATGTTGACAATTTAGAAAAAAATAATAAGTGGTAATTTTATCCCTTTTAATATTTGTGAATGGTTCATTATTAAAACACCATTTAAAAAAAGAAAAACCGAAATTTTATTTATACGAATTAGATTTTATTTCTGTTAAATAATTTATATATTAAATAAATATCATTTCAATGACAGAATTAACTTTCTGTAAATTAATTAAAAAAATGAAGGTAACATACTGTAAAATAAGTTTTTCATAGCAATGAATCGAATAATATGGATTTGTATATCCGTAGCCTTTAGTATTTTAGAAGTTGCCCAGGTATATTGGAATAATATCTTGAATTATACAAAAACTTCGTGTTTCGATATAATATTATTCGATTCATTGTAATAAAAAAAATAAAATTTCGAATGCCACGTAAAATATCTGTTTCTGTCTATTATGCAATTTTTTATTAAAAATTTGACTACGTACAACATTTATTTCATTTAAATAGTTTCATTTTATTTGCGACACTAATCGATGTTCAAAAACAGTAAAGCGTCGGTTGAAAATATTATGACGTCACAACGCACAAAACAAACAAAGCTTTCAAACATTTACGTGCCTTTTTAGTGTTTCTGTATTCTAATTAATAAATAATTACGGAATGACGTTAAAATATTCCCAGTAAGAGTAAAGGAGGATCGCTTGGTTGTCACAAATAGAAAAACCACACACTTGTTTAAGGTGCTGTGAAGTCACAGAGATGTCGTAATAGTGATGTACTGTTTTTTGAAGTATATACTCTTCCTAACAACAATCCATTTTTTTATGAAATACAATTTTCTTTCATACCTTAAAAAATATATTATCACTCCTTATTATATTATATTTCCATATATATATATATATATATATAATCCAACCATTAAAAGAAATATAAACTAATCGTACAAATAAAATCTTAGAACCTTCTGGGATTGTGCAGAGCGATGGCAAGAGATCCGACGGAATGATTGTTGGGCCGTGGAAACTTGGCAGGTCTCTGGTGTGGGATGCGACGTGTAGACATATTAGCTCCATCTCATATCTAGGCGACCTTGTTAGGTGCGGCGAGAGCGGCGTTTTCTGCGGAGAACCTTAAATTGCGCAAATACGTCAACCTTGGTATCGGTTACGAATTTGCGCCGTTTGGGGTCGAGACGATGGGCCCATGGGTACCGTCAGCCAGGCGCTTGGCCAAGAAGTTGTCAAAGCGGCTGACGGAAAGGTCTCGAGACAGGAAGGCTGGCAGTTATTTCTGCCAACGTATTAGCCTCGCTATACAGAGGGAAAATGTTGCCAGTCTCCTCTCCGATGGGACGTCTCTAGCGGAGATTTTTTATTTAAACTATAAATATAATTTGTTTTTAATTTTATTATTTAGGTAGCTTTTAATTTATATTTAATGTATATTAATTTACCTCGAATAAATCATATAACATCGTGCATATTCCCTATTAAGGAATATACATATGTATCTATTTACGAGAACAAATTAAATTAAGTTATTATAATGTAGGGTCTTGGCTCATCTTCAGTTAAATGTGTATCACATAATATGGTGCACTACTGATGCCGCTGTTATGCCAAACCCGATGCCCTCGTTAATTAAATTTATTAGGTATTGCCTAATTATATCCAGGGTAAATATAGGATATACGAGTATCTTGCAAAATTCAAATATTTTTATTTCAGATAATTATTATTATCAAAATATTATCATCATTATTATTATATAAATTATATAATAATAATTATTATTATCTGACTATATTCCTAACTATCTTATTCATAAACTTAACCTAACTTCCCACCAGTAACCACGTGCGTTTATTGTAAATAGTATTCCAAAGCAAGTTGCATCGTAAAAGTTACCTTGCGCATTCACGGCCTCGGGCGGCTGTAGTATCCCTGAACTACATTCTATTTTTAGACTGCATAGACGTACTACGATATCGTAAAATTTAGTTTATTCACATATGGACAGTGACACAGAGGTGAACATAGTTTAGTTCGTTCTATCATAAGAGTTCTAGGACCACATAGTTCCTAGACCTCCACTAATGGATGAATGATCTGGATGGACCTTTGTTATATATTAAAAATGCATCTTTGCAGTTGTCGTCATGTATTTATTAAGTGACATAATAATATAAACAACTTGTTACTAAGGAAACATCGAAGTTCAAAATACTACATTCCTCCGATCATAAGATATTAAATTTGTTAATTAAGACGTTAAGGAGGTAGACGGTTTCGAGCACCACGTCCTAATAGTGCTTCATCGGGTAGGTAAAATGCTGCAGATCTCTTTATAAAATTGTTTTTAGATAGTTCAGCATAGTTTCGATTACGAAATAAAATAGATCGTCCAGTGTTAGTAGTTGTATCATCAACATCAATATTATATGAAAACTGGATCGGAATATACGCTGAGGAACCTATATTTTTTTTGTTATCTATTTCTTCCCATCTCCCATCATCAAATCCTACTGTTGTACTAATATGATCAGTATAAATCTGTTTTTTTTCATTACTAGTTTCTCGTACCTTATAGGAGCACCTGTTAGTACGAGTATGTCTTAAAGTAGGTATATTTACGTCATTATCTATATTTCTTTTAATTTGTCTGTAATTTAAATTTCCATTAATGTTAGGTTTATTATCCAAATTAATAGGCTTTTGTTGCCCAAAAAACATTTCTGCTGGTAACTTTTTCACTCTTAAATGAGGTACATTTCTTATAATTTGTGCTTTATCATTCTCCTGTAAACCAAGTTGAATAGTCCGTGCCAAAATCTCATCTTGTTTAATATTTTCATTTACTTTAACTTTCCTCAACGTATTATCAGAAAGTGTCATATGCTTTTGAAGTAGGTCATTAATTATTAATTTGTTTGAATATACATAGCTAGGGAATTCCATGTTAAAATGCTCACTCCAATGTAATCCGAAAAGCATAGGCTCCGCGCCTTTAATTACTACAACGTCTAGTTGTTTAGTTACACCTCGTAAATTTACTGTTACGTTAGTTAATCCCTTTGATTTTAGTTTAAAATCTCCGTATGCTCTTAAATTAGGTCCTTTAGACAAAGTTGGACATCCAATTGTTTTCCAAAAACTAGTGCTGATGATTGAGTATGCAGATCCTGGATCCCAGTCCATTGTACATGGTATGCCATCAATATGGACATCAATGCGTTTCCTATTTATCTTTGATTTTACATGTCCAATTAACTCATCTTCATTTTCTTTTTCGTTATCGTTAATGTTGTAATGTCTGTCATCAAATTCGTCGCTATCACTTTCATTGTCATTGTCAAACTGTACATTTTGCAATTTATTGTATTTATTTCTCTGTTTCAGGTTTTTGTCATTATTGTGTGATGTTGATATATATGCCTTACCGCTTTTGATACAGTAGGTGCCATAATGGCCAACCACACCACATTCCTCGCATTTGTGGTCTCGGGCTTTACAATCATTATACCCGTGCTTTTCTTTCTTGCCACAGCGTCGACATTGTTTTGATTGTAGTCTACGTTGTTGATAATTGTTTAAAATACGTTTGATATTATGTTGTGTATCAGTATGAATATCATTTTCAGCTATCTCTCTGGATTGGGCTACTGCGAATAGTTGAGCGTATGACGTTTCTCTCCTCTGTCCGTCGGGTGTGTTCTCTAAAAGGTCCGGCCATCGTTGTCTTAATTCTATTTCTAATTGTTTATGGTTAAGTCCTGTAGCAAATCGGTCTCGTAGTTGTCTATCCAAATATTCGCCTTCATAACCGCAATCTCGGCTTATCTCTTTTAATTTATTTGAGTAGTTTTCCATCGTTTGATTTTGTTCCCGCGTGCAGTTCCAGAAATCAGCAAGGGCTTTGAAACGATTCTTTTAGTCCGGTGCAAATTTAGAAATTTTTGTTTTATGTTGTCATAGCTTTGGTCTTCGAAAGTAGGAGTGATGTTTTGAAAAGCTATTTTTAAATTTCGGTAAGTATCGGGCGTCGAACAGGAGAAAAGTAATTCCTTTTGAATGGATTGAACAGACTCGCCCCATATTTTACATTTAACTTCAAAGTAATCAATGAAAGTTTCTGGGTTTGATGATTCTGGGTTGAATATGGTACATTTAAAGCTTTTTATTATATCGAATTTGTTAATGTTTGTATGATTTTCGTGGTCGATTGATGTCGTTGGAGCGTTGTTTCTGTTACTTACAGTCACTTGTTGTTTAAGCAGTTGAAGCATTTGTTGATGTTGTTTA
The DNA here is from genome assembly GCA_910589645.1 of Tinea semifulvella. Lineage (NCBI taxonomy): Eukaryota > Metazoa > Arthropoda > Insecta > Lepidoptera > Tineidae > Tinea > Tinea semifulvella. The sequence goes on from OU342584.1 coordinate 24,491,623, forward strand.
TGTTGTTGGCTCATAAACTGAGCAAATTGTTCTGGATCCATTGTTTTTAATCCCTTCTCGTCGCCAATATGTTATATATTAAAAATGCATGTTTGCAGTTGTCATGTATTTATTAAGTGACATAATAATATAAACAACTTGTTACTAAGGAAACATCGAAGTTCAAAATACTACAACCTTCCAAAACATATATATATTTATTCTCTCGCCACGCAGCACTTCGTTCTTTTGAATAAATTCGGGCTGTGGTGGGGGCTATATAACATGTTTAGCTGACCTCTGCCACGAGGAGGCATCTTCCGATACAATCCAGCGTTTTGTCGATAGCCTAGGCAGCCCTCTTCATTGATAAGTAGGTTAGTAAAGAGGACTGTGCCCTCTAAGGAGTCCTGAATAGTGTAAAATGGCATGGGTAATCCTTATTAATGCCCATTACCTTGTTCATTTGTTCTGTCGAAGTTGGTGACAAACAAGGCACGTACGTGGTCCTCATTCCCTCTCTTCTTTCCCCTCATTCTAAACCTATCATCCGTCATTATTTCTCCCTTACTGCGGTCACTAACCCGCCTGTCAAGCGTGGAGATTACGGCGAATTAACCTCTTTAGGACAGCAACAACATGGCCTAGTACTCGGTAGCTCCATTGGCTACGGTGGCTGTCCAGAATTCGATTAGGCAATGCTAAATACTCCCGGCAAAAATCCAGCCTTCATCACATTTGACTTTACTTGGCTACGTACAATACTCGCCGGAAATGTCGTTCAGCAGGTTGAAATGGTACGTTTTTGGGTTGTCATCAGTCCAAAGAGAACGCGAGGACAGGGATCCCTTTCTTTTTTATAGTTAAGTATAGACTCCGGAAAACTGCTATACTACCGCGAAAGCGACCAAACCTCTCAACGCGAAATAGGGTTTTCTCGTCAAGGTAATCTTTCATAATAACGTAGTGGAGATCACCAGTGTTTCATTGAGGGTGGCTGAGAATTACTCCATTATTACCTACTTCGAAGTGAAGTTGTTAAAGCGTTTTATCACTAAGGCTCTTCATAATACCGCCAAAACACACTTCACCGTTGTTATGGGAGACTTAAATGCCAAAGTAGGAGTAAGCGACGACATCGAATAGAAAGCATGACCTTAAGGCTTGGTGCAGCGAGAGTGGCAGGGTGCAAATGCTTGTCAACTTTATCAAAATGCAGGGCTTTACACGATAATTATTGTTAATAATTGCTCGATTTTTTTCGGAGTATGTGATAGTGAGCCCATCTACTCGAATGTACATTTTAGCTCAATAAAGTAGCTGCCTATTTTACATAAATAAACCGGATATCTATTAGTTTTGCTGGATTGTCTGCTGACATTGATGAGGAATTTTTAAATTGAGACTCTAGAAAGCAAAACCAAACATATATGTAGATAGAAGACTATCGCTAGAAGTTATTAAAACAGCTGCTCAACACCTCAATAGTCCACAAAGCTGGGCAATATTATACAATTGCATATGGGCCAAAGGATCAGCATTGTCATTCAACGCGTTGATACTGCCAGGACCTTGGGAATTTGTAGTCATTTAAAAAAGTTATTTAAAGCGAGAATTTTAAATAAATATTCAGGAGGAAACAGCGCGGCGGGAAAGGAGATGAGGGGCGGATAGGCGCGCGCGTATAGCCGCTGCCTCTCTCGCTCTCTCCCGCTCCTTCTTACTCTTTCTTTCTTCCTCTCGAAACAGCGCGGTAGGGAAGGGGCAGAGGGACGGATAGGCGCGAGCATTTCATTTCATTTCATTATTTAAGTAGTTTGTAATTTATTAATAGAAAATTATGTTTGTCCTTTATTAATTGTCACGTTACTACGATTTATCTCTGTTGTGAGTAGGTAACATTGAATTTAAAATCCCCGTTTTAATCTGTTATTATTTATTCATTTCATTCAATCACACACACGTTCATGTGAGCACTGTGATGTAAATGTTCATTTGAGACCCGACTCCTTGTCACCGTTCTTTTAATCTCCTTGTTAATCGTAGAGAAGCATAAACAAAAAAGAGAGTTTATCTAACTCTTTATTTAAAAAGCCACGACAGAGTTTTTAGTATATTTATTAATCAAAATATGTCTCTTCCGGGACACAACATTTTCATAATAATGAGTAATAATAAGTAATGTAATATAATATAATATAATATAATATAATATAATATAATATAATATAATATAATATAATATAATATAATATAATATAATATAATATAATATAATATAATATAATATAATATAATATAATATAATATAATATAATATAATATAATATAATATAATATAATATAATATAATATAATATATAAAAAAAAAATGTCTACTCGTGCGACTGTATTAAATCTCATCTGTATACGTTGAATCTCAGTTTTTCTTTATACTTTAACTATAGATTAATACTAGCGCATCGATAGCCAATCATTAATCTATGCTATAATTTTATATTAAAACAAATAATACAAAACAATAATTGTATGCTATTGTTTTTAGATGTGGAGTATGGTTATGAAGACGAGGAAGGAAGCGACGCGGACAGCGGGCGCGAATTGCGGCCCGTGGCTCGTCGCACCGGAAAGCACATCGCCGCAGGGGAGGAGCGACCCAGGATCAACTCCAGCCAGCAGACTACACCAACGGACGGTAAGTGCGCCTATTTGTTTGTCAATGGCATAGACGTATTTTGAGAGAACGAATACAGAGACAGGCACTGTGAACGGTTGTGACAATATTCGACAACGGCATAGACGTATGCTTGTAAAGACCTGAAAGCGGCTCGTCTCGCGGCTCACCGGAATCAATAGGAGCAAGTGTTTGTGGGGCATCCAAAACTCCGATCCATTCTCTCTCTCTCTCTCTCTGATTTTTTCTTAGATTTTATACTTTTATAGAAGCCAGTTGATTTCGATGGCTCGTTATAAAAATATACACTCGTTTAATTTTGCATCAGCCGATACTATCGATTATCAAACATTTACGGAACTAACAATTAATTGATATAGGATTTCCATAAGGATTAAGTGTGTCTTGAAATAGGGCAAACAAAAAGTATTGCGTGTGACAGTTATATTTTAATCTTCTTCTAAAGAAAAACTTTAGAAAAAAATGGAGATGCATTCGAAGCATCATTGTGTTAGGTTAGGTTAGGTAATAGTATAGGTTATTAATGTATTAGGTAATAGTGTATTAAAGAAGGTATCTGTTCGTAAATTATAAATATTCATAGGCCGAGATTCAGTTATATTGTTGTGTAGTTCCGTATAAATTTGTCGATGTGCAGTCCATTACTTCAGTGGGAATACAGACAGCTGTAGAAATAGTTCCCGTTATTTGTCAGATTTTTGTAGAGCTCTCAAAATGCTTTTAGGGACTCTAAATTCAAATTCCAAAGCGATTATTCACAGAGGAAAAATAACAAAATATACCACCACATTTAGTTAGTGTTAGTCGGGTCAATACAGAATGGTTCCGATACTTAGGCCCCGTATCTCGTTCTCCTATCTACCTATCTAAACACCTAAAATTAGTTTTAACTACCTATGCATCTGCATTATAAAATAAAATAGTTTTCTGATCTACATGCTATTAATACTAGGTTTATTTTAAACCTCATTTGTTCATAAAAGTAGAGTAATAAATTCGAAGAGATAATGTTAACAATAAAAATAGGTTTTAAGTTTAATTTTATTGATACTCGTATATATTGTGATGTGATTGCGGGCATCATCATCACCACGGCATTTTTCTGTACTAGTCGATACAACTAAGTTAAATATATCCTATTTGCATGTTGGTTGAAGTGATTGCGAGAAATGCGATGCTAAATAATGCAAGCAACTGCTAGGTGAATAATTATGCAAAATGAGTTTAACATAAAATTAACGAACCGTCACAAAAATGTTTAAAACAATCAATCAATTATGTTGCCTCATTATGCACACTGTACGAAAATCTCAATATTAAAACTTGGAATTATATAAGGACGAGGCATTTGGTATAGTACATGTTCTTACGTACATAGCCACAGGGGCCGTAACTGAGTGTGCGTGAGTGCTGTCGGAAAAAAACAGGTGTCTGTAGGAGCCTTACGCACCTCAACCTCAACTTATTTTTATAAAAAAGATTGCAAAATAAAAATAAAAACTTTGACATTGAATATACGTCAGTGAAAAATGAAAATAACACGTTTTTAATTTATAGAGTTTAATAAGATTATAAACCTAATAAATAACAATAATAAATAGCTAAGAGAGCAACATTGGTGACCCCGACGTGATGTAATATGCTTTTCAGTTTCAGCAGCAGAATCAGCACTTAATTCTACTGCTGGGTTAAGTTTTCCTGCTTCCATCCGCAAGGCTGTTTGCATTTGTCAGAATTACATCGTTTCCCAAAACGGTAATGGTAAAAACAAAACTTGCCATCGGGATTGTAGCGTCGAGATTTGCTACGACTGCGACTATAGCTGCGTTCTGTTCGTTCCCTGGGTCTAGATCTAGTAGTTTTCATTTCCGAAATTTGTGTCTCCAGAGTAGATATTTTACACAATATTTCTTGTAATGCTCCATCTTTACTATTCTCTTTAGCCGCTTTGTTGCTCGGCCCTGGTGTTACTACTTTGGCACTGTAGATCTCTCTTGGTGTCAGGTCTATCATTTTATCAGCCATGGTCGCAACTTTTTCTAAGTTCTCTTCGCTGATGACCAGGATATTTTTAATTGAGGCAGGTAATGTGTCTAGCCATAGCGTTCGTAGGACTTTTGAGGAGATGTCTGCTCGTGCTAGAGATTGCATTTTCCGCAAAAGTTGACTTGGCTTTAAATCGCCTAAATCGATTCCCGTCAAGAGACGTGTACTTCATCATTATCATCACAGCCCCTAGAACAGAGCGTCCTAGACCTCCATTGTTGGAGATGGGCCTTCCAGAACATATATCTGGAGAATTGGCCTACACTCGCCACGCTGGCCATACGGGTTGGCGAGGATCTGATGTCAATTTTTAATGACAATTTATTAACGATTCCACAAGTTGTTATTAGTGGGACCGGGACCGACGGCTTTACGTGCTCTCCGAGGCACGGGGACGGTGGTATTGTAAACCGATGACAAATGTACGTAAGAAAAGTGTATTTTTCATTGGTAATTGCCAGGGGGGTTTGAACCGACCTTTGTAGGATTTTAAGGAAAGCGTTCTACAACCGAGCCACCACCGCGCAATTTTTATATTATAAAAAATTGAGAGCACATTAGCCTTCGGTACCGCCTAATCCAACTTTTCTTATTAGATCCATGGCAACGTCAACTAAATACTTCAGAAATGCGTTCTTCAACAGAGCCAGTGGGCTATTTAATTACCTGAGCATTGATATGTTTAATGACAATATCATGTCCATTAGACGTGAAATGATAAACTTCGGGTTAGGGAAGTGTATTCAGCTTATGCAGCATATTAGGGTTTGGCTATTTATGAATTTACATTTGTAAGATTTTTTGAAGTGCTGACATCATTCGAAGGGCTCTGGTCACTGCTAGTGTACCCGCTCTCTCCCTCCTCTGGGATTGTGCGAAGCGATAACAAGAGACCCGTCGGATAACAATTGGGCCGTGAAAACTTGGCAGGTCTCTGATGTAAGATGCGACGTGTGACACATTAGCTCCATCTCACATCCAGGCGACCTCGTCAGGCACGGGTAGTGCGGCGTTTTCTGCTGAGAACCTCAAGTCGCAAATACGTCAAACTTGGTTACGAGTTTGCGCCGTTTGGGGTTGAGACGATGGGCCATGGGGACCTTCAGCAAGGCGCCTGGCCAATGAGTTGTCAAAGCGGCTGACGGAAAGGTCTTGAGACAGGAAGGCTTGCTAATATTTCTTCCAACGGATTATCCTCGCTATACAGAGTCTACTGGGGACTTTCTCGGATAGGACGTCACTAAAGGACATTATTTATTTATAGTTTAGTTTATTTTAAAATTTAATATATAGGTAGCTTTTAATAAAAATAAAATTCAATTCCTATTTGTTGTTAATGTTAAAATTAAAGATATCGTGCAATAATAAGATTTATTATAGGTAATTAGTTTTTATTTCATATTTTTATATAATAATGTTTTCATGCCTTTATTGTGTTTAATCTTTAATATTATGTATGTGGCTGTAAGTTTTTCTAACATAAATACATATGTATCGAATGGCTAATGCTCAGCAGTGCAGTTTATCTGTTCTAGTTCTGTAATGATGAACGATGATGCCAATTAAAACTAATCATTTTGTGACACTCAATTACATGGAACGAATGATAGTGTGTAACTTTGCCTGTGACTACATTGTTTTAGCCACTACATCAGCGAGATTAAGAACTAATTTCACCAACATTTAATGGTCGTTTCTGCTTTGTAATAAACCGTTAGTTAGTTGTATGTTAAAGCTTCAACAGTTAATTTGCATTTTAACAAGACATTACATATTTAAGCACTGTTGGTGAAGCATTTGTATGAAATTACTGACGCAAGTCCAAGATTTCAGTGCACAAATTACAATTTAAAGCTACGGTACAGGTTGCAAATTTGTGCCGTTTGAGGTCAGGACGATGAAGCCATGGGATTTAAACTTTTAAGAAGTACTCGTAAATTATTATCATAACTCAGAGCAAATAAAATATAGAGAGAAAAATAAAGAAGTAAAGTATCATCACGATCGTATCCCGGTGATAAAAAAATACGCTTTAAAGAAGCGGATTCACATTTAGCCATCATTACTATAGCGATGATGATTCATCATGTGGCAGCTCGTCAATGTCTCTAGCGTACGAAACTTACAAATATATCAAATAAATTACTAACTATTTTATATCAGCTTATTTTATATGCGGTACTGTTCCTGACTGTGTGACTATTCTACTACTAGTGCTACTAATTGTCAGTTTGGATTATCAGTAGTTTTTTAAGTGTTTTATGATCCATCTTTATCGTTAACCCATCACAGCCCTTAGAACACAGCGTCCTAGACCTCCACTGTTGGAGATGGGCCTCTCAGAAGTTTCTGGGGTATATGGCTTATACTACTCAGCTAGACTAATAGGCAAGGGTCTGCTGTAATTTTTAAATTACAATTTATTAACGAGCAGGTGCAGCGGCTGAATTGGCTGCAAACGGCAAACGTAATAAGTACATAGAGTTGGCAAATCGTTGCCATTTTGTGCCGTTTGCCGTAGAGACGATGGGCCCTTGGTCTGAGGATGCTAAATCGTTAATACGCGACATAAGCGTTGCGAGCGTCAACAGGTGATCCTTTGAGTTGGGAATATCTTATTCAGAGGATCAGTGTTGCCATCCAACGAGGTAATGTCGCCGGAGTCCTCGGAACATTGGGTTCATACTCTCCTGGATTCGATGACATGTAGAGATTATAATCAAAATATTTGTAAGTATTTAGTTTTTATATTCATTAGGTTTATCTTTTAATTTATTATTTTAACTTCTGTTTAATTTAATTAGGTTGATTTTGTAATAAATTTATTAACAAATATTTATTATATGACAAATAATATATACTATTTAATTTAAAAAAATATATGCAAAATATAAAATAAAATTAATATTAATATTACGGATATAAGGGGATATAAGTCCCGCCTGCTTGGAATGGTGGCAAGACCGCTGGCAGCGTTTCCCTGCTGAATTGCAATACTGATTCTTTGGGAGTAGAAAGAGCCAGCTCTCTTGTCACCGGTAAGGAGACATAAAGACACGGTGCTATGTCTTTTTAAAACTTATTTGCGCTTGGCCTCCATGGGCCTAGGGTTTTTACACTAAACAGCACAAATATGTAATATGCTTGCCAGACTCCGCGTTATGCGCTGTCCCCCTGAGATGCGATGCGGCGAGGGTGTCGACGCACGTGCCGTCCCACACCAGAGCACGTCATCGTTCCTATAGGGAACCAATGTCTTACCGTTGGGTCTATTACCATCATTTCGGATAACTCCAGCAGGCTCCAGAGAGCTCGATCTTTGGGCTCTTTTTTAAATTGTATTTCATATATTCTTATTATTGTATATTTTAATTACTTATTTTAGTCAAATAACACTTTTTTAAACATAACAAATAATTGTCAAATCACATTTTGTACCAAATTTTTTAATTATTATTATTCAAAAATAATATATTTTTGTTATATACATAATAAGAAAGAGATAGATTTATGGATGTCAAAAGTGTTAGAGCGTGTTCTAATTCTAACAATTGGTTACATTTATACCTTTTGAGGTATGGAGCGTTTAAAACTAAGAATAATGATTTCGAGGATCACTTGACCCTTGTGGTTTGACAACTGCAAGGAATTAGTATACGCGTGTTAGGCTGTGTTGTGTGTCATTTCATAAATTCACCATGATATTATAACGCAGAAAGGTACAAAAAAGTTGTCATTAGTTATATTCCATCATAAATATCCAGAATTCCCTAATCATATTGCAGTGGAATTCACCAATACCATCAGGATAAACTTGACGGAATATCCCAAAATGTTTAACAAATTATGATTTTCAGATACCCTTTCTAGAAGTTTGCCTTATAAAAGATGACATATTTCAAAGGCTGAGAAATAATAAAATACGTACCGTATATATCCATCCACTCGTATATAATAAACGCAATAATTACTTTAGTTGTTTAATGTAAATTCCAGTAAATTTATGAATTTTAACAATGTATTTTATTTCATACTTGTACATAAATAAATAATAGTAAAAATATATACAATATAATTAAAATAAAATAAATCATCACTACATCCCATTTGGCAGTCAAAACGATGGGTCCGTGGTCTGTGGAGGCTCTTCCGTGAGCTTGGGGAAAAACTCCGCTTGGCGACGAATATTTTGTTCAAAGGGTTAGCTTTGCCGTTCAACGGGTCTCCTCGAGACACTATGCCCATCTCACGGTTATAATTTAGGTTTTTAATTTTTAGTTTTATTTGTAGTGTAGTTTATTTAGTTTTTAATTTTGAATTCTGTAAGTATTTGTTTCGATTGCTAATCTTTATATCGTAAAATACAAACCCCGCGAGCTTTAGTGTAGCAGTTTTGATGCACGTTAAAGTTGATATTTGATTTATTTGGAGGCTCTTGTGTTCTCTGCAAGCTTGGTGAGAAACTCCACTTGGCGACTAGTGGTCCTTTGAGTAGAGAATATCTTGTTCAAAGGGTCAGCCTCGCTGTTCAACGGGAAAACGCAGCAAATGTCCTCGGCACGGCCCATCGAATAGTCGTAATTTTATTTATTAATTTTTAGTTTTTAATTAGTTTTTATAATTTAGTTCTTAATTTATTTTATTTTTTAATATTTATACTTTATTTATTTTGTAATTTTCATGTAAGCTCTGTTGTGATTGGCTAAGCTAAATAAAGCAATCCACTATTCTGACAATTTACTGTTTGTGATCAATGAAACAGAATAAGGCCACTGGGCACAATCCTCAATACCTCACAACGTTACTACTCTTTAGCAAAATCAATTCAATTTTCTATAGAAAATTAGTATTTGTCCCTAAAACAAAGGCACATTGGAACTAGTCGGCATTAAGATTAGACTAGGGAGACTTTGGATTTGTGCGCTCTTCCTGATCAATTCAATCAATTCAATCACAGGCGCTTTAATCCCAAATCAATAATGATTTGAAATTTGGAATCAGACATGTAATGAAATTGTGAACGAGCTCAGTTAATTCGTTTCGTAACTGCGAAATATAGATAGAAGATAATACGATTACATTCGAAGGCCTGGAGAACGTGATTGCGTAGATACACTACCTGAATTGAAGTTAGTTAGCAGAATCCAATTACTGCCTAGCTCGCCCTGAGAATCGGCCTCGGATGTTTACGAGTATTACATTTTTCCATAACTTCATCATACGTTCTGCAATTCAAATGCGAGAAAAATAGTTCGAACGGTTTTATTGGATTTTCAGTTTTTCACACTATAAGCGTTTGGTTTGCAGTGGAAGTTTATATAATAAAACTGCTAGTTTGGGGCTTTATTTTACTTGTTTTATTTAATTTAATGAAAAAGTTTGCTGATAGTTCCATGAACGACAACATTTCCTCGCTGTAAAACGAGGCTAATACAAGGTATTATTAACCATCGATTAATTTATCGTACCCGGGTATTAAAAACCTCATAAAGTATTATTACAAATGTAATCCAATCAGCATGTGGGCGTATGATATGGAACGCGGTGAAAATCTAATGGTTGCAGGATCAAATCGCAAAGCTGGCTAGTACCGATGTGTTATGACATAGGTTCACATTCTTGTTTTATAGATAATAGTCTCCAAACCGTAATAGAAGTAAGCGAGTAAGTAAGTATCGCTTGTAATTGTGAAGAAATCTCAATAAAACTGGAAAAAAAAATTTTTGAGAAAAAAAAATAGATGGTACTAACTTTTTATTTATACTCGTATCTCAATTTATTTTATTTTTTTGTACAATTTTTCGTAAATTTTACATGGTGTTGGGTCTGAATTTTATATCTTTTTCCACATCCACCAAAGCGAGGTCTAGAGAGATAGGAGTACCTGAATACATATAACCTGGGCATATAGAACGTACTTGAAGCTAAAATACAGTTATTATGTAATTTACCATATCTACCAAAACGAGGCCATCATGATGATCACTTAATAGCGAAGTCGGGTCAAACGGCTAGTAAATTATAAAGCCGACATAGCATAGTGATGTTTCGAGTATTTTAGGTATTACAACATTGCGTGGCCGACTAATAAATTAAATTGATTGGCTGGTCCATTTATGTAGATTAATCTGATTTAATTTTAATGGACGTGAAACGAATGACGCCCGCATGATGACCGCAGCCAACTAGATGATCCTTCACTCCGATATTATTGCAATTTATGGTAAACACTAAGCTTCAATTTATGTATAGTACACCTATATCTTATAGACGCGACAGACGCTACTATATTTTAATTGTATCCACAGCGGAAGTCATGTTGAGAACTTTCACATTTATCCTCTATTTAACCTATACTAATATAGGAATATATTTAATTTATGTTCATCAGATTTGGCGTTGATTTAAGAGACAAATATAATAAGTTGGACGTACCAAACGGATATACTTAAACAAATATTTTTATAGCATACAAGGCTCCAGAAGACCGACGATATGACGCTCTTCCTGGAGCAAGAACCGCAGGTAGTGGTTCGGGATGAGCCGACCCGATCATTGTTTCGCACTGCGGGGCAGCTAACAAAATTATAATCGCTAAAAATGATTGCCGACCTCCGGTAAGAGATGGCACTGTATGAAGATTTAATTTTATTTAGTTTTAAGGACAATTTCCACTGACAGGTTATTTTCCATAATTTTACTTAAAAAGAAAATACATAAAATATATACCATAAAAACAATTATAAATACAAAAAAGAATATAAAAACTGAAATTTAAGTTAAATTTATACAATACTATTTATGAGACCCACTGGCGAAACGTTTAAACGAATTCTTTAGAAATGGGACAAGAAATATAATCATTATTCTCTCAGTTATTAATGCGGGTTTGTGTAGAGCGCCTCTGCTTGACGGTTGGCGAGTCGACCCTTAGACATATTGTATCCCAATTTTCTACTTTCATACCAGTGTACCTTATTTCTCAATAAACGCATTTATTATTATTATTATTAAATAATCTCCGCTCTCTACATACAGAGATTTAGGAGACTGGGACTGTAGTATGCTGTAGATAGTGCGACGTTCAGAGAGAGGCAAAAGGCGTTTAGATGCCGCGAAGAGAAGCTATAGTCTTGGCAAAGTCGTTGTTGTGGAACAAGTAGATAGATTCTAAATATATTTAAATCTGAGACGTCTTCATGACTTTGATTGTCATGGAGACGTCAATAATTCGATCAACATTTGTAAAAACCTAAAGTTGTATTTTTAACATTGGGTATATTAAAGGATAATTAAGTCAAAATAAATAATATAAAATGTTTATTGTGTTTATATCGTAATTTTAGTGAATCTATCTACTTGTTAATTTTTATATTTTTCACTAAAGTTACAATGTGAGTTATATTTTTAATAATAAGTATTGCAAATATTTATAGCTCATGATTTGCAAGGTGGGGAATATGTTGGGGAACAAGTAGATAGATTCTAAATATATTTAAATCTGAGACGTCTTCATGACTTTGATTGTCATGGAGACGTCAATAATTCGATCAACATTTGTAAAAACCTAAAGTTGTATTTTTAACATTGGGTATATTAAAGGATAATTAAGTCAAAATAAATAATATAAAATGTTTATTGTGTTTATATCGTAATTTTAGTGAATCTATCTACTTGTTAATTTTTATATTTTTCACTAAAGTTACAATGTGAGTTATATTTTTAATAATAAGTATTGCAAATATTTATAGCTCATGATTTGCAAGGTGGGGAATATGTTGGGGAACAAGTAGATAGATTCTAAATATATTTAAATCTGAGACGTCTTCATGACTTTGATTGTCATGGAGACGTCAATAATTCGATCAACATTTGTAAAAACCTAAAGTTGTATTTTTAACATTGGGTATATTAAAGGATAATTAAGTCAAAATAAATAATATAAAATGTTTATTGTGTTTATATCGTAATTTTAGTGAATCTATCTACTTGTTAATTTTTATATTTTTCACTAAAGTTACAATGTGAGTTATATTTATAATAATAAGTATTGCAAATATTTATAGCTCATGATTTGCAAGGTGGGGAATATGTTGGGGAACAAGTAGATAGATTCTAAATATATTTAAATCTGAGACGTCTTCATGACTTTGATTGTCATGGAGACGTCAATAATTCGATCAACATTTGTAAAAACCTAAAGTTGTATTTTTAACATTGGGTATATTAAAGGATAATTAAGTCAAAATAAATAATATAAAATGTTTATTGTGTTTATACTCGTAATTTTAGTGAATCTATCTACTTGTTAATTTTTATATTTTTCACTAAAGTTACAATGTGAGTTATATTTTTAATAATAAGTATTGCAAATATTTATAGCTTATGATTTGCAAGGTGGGGAATATGTTGGGGAACAAGTAGATAGATTCTAAATATATTTAAATCTGAGACGTCTTCATGACTTTGATTGTCATGGAGACGTCAATAATTCGATCAACATTTGTAAAAGCCTAAAGTTGTATTTTTATCATTATATTTTATTTACCACAGTTTTCTAGTTTACTTTCAGTATTTATTCTACCATAGTCGTCGTAGTATTTGTTTATTTATTTTAACTTTTTGCACTATGTACAAATGCCGCTAGACATTCTTACTCAGTCAACCTTAGGGACATTACGAACATTGTATGTGGAAGGTTCGCACAAATTAAAGAACATTTAGGGGAGTAATTAAAGTACTACTAAAACTAAACACATATATACTTATAATACTTAATATATACATATAGTTTTCATCAAGTGTTAGTGGAAAGCCGTCGTCATTCTGCTGAGACTGCAGTTTTTCTAATGCAATCATGTAGGCGACATCTATAGCAGCCTTGGACTGGTTATTCCAACTCATAGAAAACGCGAATTTTAGTTGGTGGGATTTCGCGCCATTTTGCGCGGACATGTCAAGTGCAAGTTTTTGTTTTATAAATTAATTTACTGTGCATATTGTAGTCAAAAGTGTATTCACCAAATATTCCCCTTCGAATTGACATTCAACTGGTGAAATCATCTCAACTGCGCCGTAAGTTTAACCAGCTTATATTTTACCCGACGTGTTTGGGCTATAATGCCGTGAGTAACTTCAAAAAAATATCAATCTCATTAACTCATAAAAAAATAAGATATATTATTTACTAGTAAGTAGTTTTAGTAGTACTTTAATTTCTCCCTTATATTATGTTCTATAATTTGCGCGATCCTTCCACATATAATGTTCGTAACATCCCTAAGGTTGACTGAGTAAGAATGTCTAGCGGCATAGTGCCTTTGTACATAGTGCATTTTTTTTTTAATAAATAATTAAATACGAGTAGCTATGTATATTATGAGTAAATAATTATGGTATTTTATTAGTCAAAGCTTTAGAAATTGTAACAGACCCGAGCGTGTATGGCCTCCTTTAAGAGTGGTATGAGAGAATGCAACCTCCCGGCCACGGTCTTGGCCGTAGAATTCTTGACACACTTCCCTACGGTATCAGCCAGCATATCTATTGTTATATCAGCGAGGGTGCATTTCTCCGTTATATAATTTCATGAGTTTAACATCAATTATACAATGTTTTTGCGAAATTCTTTAGTCTTAGGAATCCTATTAAAATTAACTATTTATTTATTGTCAGAAAAATCACAGCTTATAACTAGGACATAAAACTTACACTATTATAAATTATTAGATCTTAAGCCAGAAAGATTTTATATTATTTGTACATTTCATTCCTCAAAAACAGTGGGTTAAATGCTAAAAAATAAAAAAATACAAATTAAAAATATTAAACATTAGTAAAATAAAAATTATAATAAAATTAAAATTTTTACAAAATAGCTATATACAAGTAGCAAACTATTTTATTTCTGAAAAACCCGCCTTGAGTTGCCAAATTATCGGTATTTCGAACGCTGATCTTACCATACGACATGTTATAAATAGTCAAAAAATTACACCAGACGGCCAGCAAGCATACGCTGATTTCTTCAGAAACATGTAACGAAAGGCTCATCTCCTAGATTAGAGTTGGGCGCTATGTCACATAGATATAGTTACTCTACGGAGGTGGACAACTATTACTTGATTTCTAGTGTAATAAAACTATCTACTTTTCATAACACTCTACATAAAATAGCTTCGTAGCGATTGGTAGCGATTGAATTGCATACAGATAAAATAAATATACCTACTTTGAATTTTTTAAAGATAAAATATTTTTTTATTATTATCTAGAATAAAAATAAAGAACTTTGTATTTTTTATTTTATTTATTTAGTAATACAATTTTAAATTACGGTGCTAAAAAGTATTCCTAAAAATATTGCCACTCATACTGAGCGTATCAAATCAAAATCAAAATATTTTTATTGTGGATCATAGGTTTTTAGTATAGGTATTGTTGCTGTTATAATGGTCGCTATGTCCCGTCCATTGGACATACAATAATTATTTAAACATTACAAAAGGTTTTTACAATGTTGTTGATGGGTGATGGTAAGGAGCATGCTAATTGTTCCTCTCATGTTTCGGAAAGATAGTCTGCTACGCTGTAGTAGCATCTTTCAGACAGAAAGCTTTGAAGCTTTGACTTAAAAACTCTCATGTTTTCAACTTCACGGATGAATTTGGGAACTTTATTGTAAATTTGTGTCACCATACTTATAACATTCTTGCTAAAAAAATACGTAATGCGTAATCAAGTAGGTAGCGAGAGGTCAACGATCGCGCGAACGTTGACTTATATAATTCTTTCTCTCTTTAATTTCGTCTCTCGGCTGTTGGCGAGATAGATTAATAAGCCTTTAGGTATTTATCACGATGATATCGCGATAGTCCGCGACTTTTTCACGAAGCAGTAGTGTTTTGTTTTAAGGACAATGACTTTTATCTTTGAAAAAAAGTTATCTTTTTATTTTAAATAGAGTTCTACCAATGACTCAGGCGCGGTGGTGGCTCGGTTGTAAGAACGCGTACCTTAAATCCTACAAAGGTCGGTTCAAGCCCACCCGGCATGTACTAATGAGAAATATACTTTTCTTACGTACATTTGTCATAGATTTACAACACCACTGTTCCCGTGCCTCCGAGAGCACGTTAAGCCGTCGGTCCCGGTTCCACTGATGCCAACTTGTGGAATCGTTAATAAAAAAATGACATCATATCCTCGCCAAGCCGTCTGGCCAGCGTGGCGAGTGTAGGCCTAATTCTCTAGTTCTGGAAGGCCCATCTCCAGCAGTGGAGGTCTAGGACACTGTGTTTTAGGGGCTGTAATGAATGAATGAATGACTCCTGACGCCTAAAAAAAAATTTGCAACTTTGACGCGGGAATTTGGCGGGGGAATTAGACGCGGTATTAGGTTTTGTACATTCTCCCAAGTGCAAGTTAGAAAGTTGCACGGAAATGACCTTAAGAATAATAATCCTTTATTGTAGTATGCATACTCGTAAGTTAAATAACGAAATATTTTTTTTAAATATTTGTTTTGAAAACGCGACGTACTTAAAGTAGATAGTTATTAAAAGAAGATAGTTTTCACAACTCAATTCTAGATGTCTAAACTGGTCTTAGAATGACGGAAAAGTATATCAGATTTCCTTTTGTTGAAATTGGATGGTTAGCCACTTTAGTATTGAGAAGCATCTAACCTCAATAAAATTACATTTAGTTTGAAGCTGTTGAGATCGCACACCCCGGTCTAACTTTACAAGCCCGCAAGCGAACCAGCAATTAATTGAGTTTGCAACAACTCAATCAGCTGATGACATTAGGTACTGAGATGCTTCTAAAGTTTACGCTCTTGCTCACTTTCAAGTGTACTATGCAGGAAGTTAACTGACTAATTATAATAGTAATAGTTAAATTAAGACATGTATGTATTTATTCAAAGGGACAATATACATTGATAAAAAAAAAAAAAAAAACAAAAATCAAATAATATAACAATGCTGATCCTTTGGCTCAAATATTGCCCAGCCCTCTTGTCTTCCAAGGTGTTGGCAAGCTGTTTTGACAACGCCTTGAAAATTGCCTGTGTACTTAGTCTCCACGGCCCGAGAGTTTTAATTGGAATTATAAAAATAAAAAAATTACACCCTCACACATTAAAGTATTTTTGGAACATGTACTCTTGACAGGCTCGTCAGACGATTTAGCGAGGGTTGGGCGTATTTTTTTTAAATCGCTATTAGTGGAACGGGTCGCTACCTGTCTTTATAGGAAAAATCCTTTGCACGAAAAAACACAGGTAAATTACCATTATCATTATCATCACGGGATGGTCAGAAATTATAGTTCATACCATTATTTTAAGAACCGAATTCACATTTAGCTAACTTTACTATAGGTAGATCATGGAACCTACGTGGCAAGAGAAATATCACAAATAAATTAAATAAACGATTGTGTCCAGAACATGTTTTGAACTTACGCTTATTTATTATTATTTTTATATAATACTTGTTAGTTTTTCTTACAATAACAATAGGTATACGAGTAATATAATTTTTTAAAAAAATATACACAATATAAAATTAAACACTTAATTATAAATAAAATAAAATACATTACAATTAAAACTAAAAGATTAAATACTAAAATTATAACCGCCCAATTATATATATATATATATATATATATATTTTTTTTATACTGGACACGACATGTGACATCGCGCCCACCTGATGGTAAGCAGTACGCGAGGTCCAAGAATGGGAGCAACTGACGCCGGTCACCACGACCGACATCAGTCTCTACCACTATGCCGGCCTAACAAGATGCTTTTTCACACTTCGCTTGAAGGACTATATAATTAAAACAGGCAAATTATGTGATAAAACGCAAAATTAAAAGTAAGTACTGCCTCCTTGGTGTAGCGGTTAAGACTACATACCTGATATCTACGGGATTGACATTTAGACATGGTTCTGTAGTAAAGTTGTCCAAAAGTGTATCCGATTATTTTAAAACACGTGGTTATGATTTTACTTTACTTTCCAAAAGAAAATCTCGTTGGTACGTATCAGACCACCGTTTCAAGCTACTTGTAGCTATGTTAATGTGCAAGGTATTATACAAAACGACTTACGTCTAAATTACTTACGAATAGTTAAGTAGTCACCGGCTTGTAATGTATTCAACGTGGTTCCTAAACTACCGCGTTGGAAGGAACTTTTATTGTACAGCTGTAAATAGACTCCCTCGACGATAATTGTATCAAAATATATTGCGCTTACAATGTAGGACTTGTTGTAATAACTGCTAGCTATAAACTGTTTCGTTTTATCATCCCAATAAAATATTATAGAAAATATAATTTAACTATATGCTGGTGACTGCCCCCGTAGTCTAGCGGTTAAGGCCGTAGATTTAAACGTGGAGGTGCTCGGTTTATTTGCTTGTCGGGAACACAAAATTATTTTTTATATAATTTTAACAGATCCTTTTTTTGTTTTTATTTTTATAATAGCACTATATGTGACCTTATGGTAAGTGACACGCAAGGTCCATGAATCAGTCCCTAACACTATGACAGCTTGACTGAGCATGTCAGCAGTTTGAGCCTGATCCCAAAACGTGTAGATACACTTTACATGGTTTATCGGCAAGAGCGGTGGATACCGCCCCGGGGGACTGGGCAAATTATCACCATCAGTCCGCCTACCACAGGACCAACAGTGAAATGAGACGGTAATATAGTTTTAGTCCGTAGGCGCCTTGAGGTCTCCTTAGGAGGTCCCACAATGAGTCGGGCATGTTAACCATAACCCGGGTTGGGCCCTTATGGCCGTGGTCGAATCATTGATGATTTCTGGAATCCGTCTATAAACATTACAAATAAAAACCTGGGTACATATGACATTAAAAGGTGTTAAAAATCGCGACACACAACACTGACAATATCTTTGGCGATATCGAACTATTTATCCCAGAGATAAATGTCGGAAGAATAATGTAATAAGAAGTCTTTAAGGTTTACCTTAAATTATAGATAAATTTACTTACGCGATTTATCTCGTTAAAAATATAAAGACTATTATGATTGTGTGCGAAGGTTTAAAAAGTTTTCCAAAAATATATCGTTGAAAATTGTAATATTTCTCGATTTCGTTACACTAGAGTGTGTCGTCGAGCTTATCACTTGACGGGCATGTAGTAAAGTTGTCTAAATTTGGAACTCGCTTCTAATAATATTAATGACTACCCTGCTAGGGATTACGGTCGTCATAATCTTTTAACTCTTATATAAAGCTTGTGTGCTAATATCTATGTCCACACCAATGCGCTCGTCGCACGCACCTCGTAAAATCTTCTATAAATCACAATGTTCGACAATCACAATCTTGCGGATTTTGTTTGCTACAACGCCCAGAATGTTGCACACGAAATTACCGGTGCCATGCGCTATAGCTGCTCAGGCATGCATGCTAGACACGAGATGAAGATAAAAGTTTGGATCGAGAATATTTACGAGTATGGCTGAGATCTATGAAACGTGAATTTACTGTTGAAAACAAGCTTTAGCAATCTCAACCATGTTATATTTTACCGTACTTTTTTGATGAAACGTAGTCTGAATATGGGTCAGACATTCACTTCAGGTCATCTGTCCATCCGGCGGAGGGTCGTCCTACTCTGCGTCTTCCCGTACGTGATCTCCACTCTAGAACCCGTTTGCCTCATCGTTTGCCGGTTTTGCGGCAGATGTGTCCGGCTCATTGCCACTTCTGCTTGCTAATTAATTTTGAAAGCTATGTCAGTAACTTTCGTTCTCTGACGAAATTTTATCCATTAAAGAAATTCTAAGCATAGCTCTTTCCATAGCTTGCTTTGTTATGGACTAATTGTTTCGTGACGACTGTAATTTAGTGTTGTTGTGTAATGCTAGTTTTCTATTAATAGCTTACTCCTTGGACCACTTTGCTGCTTAGTCTTGTTCAATGGGCCTGGGTTGGGGATGGGATAAACTCCCGTTTTCCCCGGCAGGATCTCGGCGGCTAACTACCCACCGGTGATTCAACGCACCTTTGGTGCTGGGCGCTGTTCCTACTACAACACCGCCCTTGTGGTTCACGAATCTAGTCTCCTAGATTTGTCTACTTTAGTTCTTCTCCAAGAGCGCCTCCCTAGGTAGTGGCCACCCCTCCGGGGGCCGTGCGAAAGTAGGAGCGATATTCTGAAGATGCTTGTAGGATCCGTTGTCAGCCCGGTAAAACATACGTTTAGCTAGGCTGACAACAAATGCCTCGATAGTAGGCATCTCCAGATCTCTCGCAATTACAGAATTTCGCACGAACCACGGCGCTCTGGATACCACCCTGAGCGATATGTTCTGCTGACTCTGGATCTTGTCCCTGTTGGTTTTGGCCAGAAGGTGATGCCAAGCTGGCGCAGCATAAGTAAGTCGGGAACGGATGAACATCTTGTAGATCCGCACTTTCAACCTGAACGGCAAACTGGAGTTCATTACAGGACGTAACATGGCTCGGGTCGCCTTCGCCTGATTAACGGCATGGCAGGCCATCTCACCCATTGTTAACGTCCTGTTGATGATGCAGCCCAGGTATTTGACGGTGGGAGTCCACTCGATGTCCTGTCCCCGAAGCTGTAATGGTGGAGGCAGCCGGCATCTAGACGTCACCAATGCAGCAGTTTTGCCGACATTGATTGACATGCGCCACTTGTCCAACCACGCAGGAAGGAGATCCAGAAGGTCTTGCATTTTATCTGCAGCAACATATTGACTTGAAGAAGAGCTAAAGTAGGCACTGTCATCTGCAAACAGTGCAAGCATGACATCCTGCTCACCCTCTTCCAGGACTTCGGAGAGACTAGGAATATCATTGGTATACAGCGCGTAGAGTACGGGAGATAAGCAGCTACCCTGTGGAACCCCAGCTAAAATGGGTTTTTCCACAGAGATGTGATCCTCCACAGCGACGTGAAATCGTCGTTTTCCCAGGAACGACGCCAGGATCCTTACTGCCATTGCCGGGACTGACGTATCGAGAAGTTTGTACAAGAGGCCGTCGTGACAGACTCTGTCAAACGCCTTCTCGATATCGAGAAAGACGCCGACAGAGCGACGGCCCTCGTTCTTCTCGACCGCCAGGTGGTGCAGCACCCGGGTCAGTTGGAGCGTGGTGCTATGTCCCGCTCGAAAGCCGAATTGTTCGTCCCGAAGTTTAACGTATTGTTTCAGCCTCCGGAGGAACAAGCGCTCAAACAACTTTGCCGGGTGTGGCAGTAAGGTTATTGGCCTATAGTTTGAGGCTTGGCGTCGGTCTTTACCTGGTTTAGGGATGACGATAACCTTCCCCGATTTACAGCACTCGGGGAAGTGGCCGGTGCGAAGGATCGCATTGCAGAGTCTGGTATAGGCTACCATGGCTCTGCGTGGTAGCTGCGATAGTGCAATATTCGAAATGCCGTCAGGACCCGGGGCCTTCTTCGGTTTTAGACGGAGGGCTGCTTTGCAGACCTCCATCGGCGACACGAAAAAGTGTCCAGGTAGTGCCGGCGGTACTTCTGAAGTAAGCATCTCCCGTACTCTACGTTCCACAATTTCGTTGTGGACATGGTCGACGACCGGGAAGGGCTGAAATTGTCGCTCCAGGTGGTTTGCCAGGATTTTGGCCCGATCGTGAGCAGAATAACATCGGTCTCCACAGTCGTCGAGTAATGGCTGTACTGGTTGAGGGGCATTCGTTAGGCTCTTTGTGAGGCGGTAGAGAGAAACTAGGTTTCCCTTTTCTTCACCGATAGTGTCCATCAGAGTCTCCCAGGATCATCCTCGAAAGACAGCAATCTCCATAGAGAGCTCGTCTGCCAAGCGGTTCAGTGCCCTTTTCGCGTTGGGGCATCGAGAATGGGCCCACCGTTTATGGAGTCGGCGCTTCTCTTGGAGCTTCTTTTGAAGACGATCCGGTAGTGCACCTTTATGCTGAAGTTGGTTGGGAGGCAGTTCTGTAGTAGCATCTGCCTTCGCTAATCGGATGGACTCCATCAGGTGGTTGGCTGCCGCCTCGACGTCATTCGGAGAAGAAAGTGTACCAGGCGACAAAGTGTAGTTCGGCAAAGTTGCCCGGTACTGTTCCCAATTGGTTTTGTACCGCCCTCTGGGGGAAACAAGGTCCGCCTGCGTGCCCAAAATAACAAGGAGTGGAAAATGTTGCGTGTTGCAATCATAAAGTACTTCCAAGTGGATTGGCACGCGCAAAGCTTGGGCCACTACTATGTCCAGCATGTCCGCCGCGTATGCATCATTTGTAGGGACGTGCGTGGGTGAGTCAGGCCCTAGGACCTCGTAACCCTTGGATTCTGAATCCTGGAATAAAATTCTTCCAGCTGGATTGGTGCAACGGGATCCCCAAGCTGGATGTTTCGCATTCATATCACCGATGACCAATGTAGGAGTCCTTTTATCCAGGATTCGGTTAAGGTCAGTTGTATGGAACCTGTTGATAGGTGGGCGGTAAGCCGCAAATATTTTAAGTTCTTCTCCGGAAGAATTAAGCTTAACTCCTTTAGTTCGAGTGGACTCGAACTCCAAGTCCGTTAACTCTTCGTGGACGACATCCCTGCGGACAAGGACTGCAGTCCCCCTATAAGCAGTGCCTTCCGGGGATGTTTCGTCTCTTCTGTAGACAAAGTAGTTAGGGACATGGAGTTCATTTTTGGGCTTTAGCTTGGTTTCTCCCAGGAGCATAATATGTGGATTAGGTTCCTGGGCTAAGAGACGAAGCTGTTGTGTATTGGAACGAATGCCCGCTGGGTTCCAATACACAATCTTTAAACTTTCTGTTCTCACAAGGCCGATACTGTCATGGTGCACAGTTGGGTCAAGCCGTACGTAACAGCCTCCATTGGGTCTGACCCTTGTGCTAGTCGTTCCAACACTCCGAGCAGCACTTGGATTGCTGCTTGGAGCATGTCTCGGCCCTGTGAGGGCGATTGGTGTAGTCTCTCCCTGGGAATAGGAAGTTGTCTCGCTGAGTTTATTTGCCTCTTGGAATTCTGTTTCTTCCCTAGGACTGGTGCGATCGCCGGCGTCAACAATTGAGGTTTCATCATCAACGCCGGCTGAGTAGGGACCGATGGTCCGGGAAGACCATCCGCAGTTGGTTTGCTCAGGAGGTTATCAGAAACAATTGTTCCATTAGACTTTTTGGTTTTCTTCTTTTTATTCTTCTTCTTATTCCCTTTCTTTTTTGGAGGAACCCTCTCAGACGGTCCATTGGCAGGTGCCATTAGGTTAGCCACCTGTGTCGGCTCAGAGTGTGTTGGAACTTTTATCTCTGGAGAGGTTTTTGGTGATTTAGTAGGTAATGGAGGAGGGAGTTTAATACCACGGTTGCGGGCCTCCTTTCTAAATGCAGGACATTGGCGACTATTAGCAGCGTGAGCTTTGCTACAGTTTGCACATTTAAGAGAGGTAGTCTCGCGATCACAGTCGGCCACTATATGCGTCCCAGAGCAACGTACGCACCGGGGAGGCCGGAAGCACCCCTGCGAAGAATGGCCGAAGGCCTGGCAGCGGTGGCACTGTGGTGGACCAATACGACGCATCCACTCTTTTACCACCACCCCCGGCATACACAAAATTGTGATGACACTATACAGTCTATCCAGCTCCTCCCGCTCCAGGTGGGGAAACTGGACAAAGTGTACAGTTCCTTGACGGCCCTTCTTCGAAGGGATAGTTCTTATAAATGCCGGCGATTTGATATAGCTAGCCTATCATAGCTAGTTCTCCAGCTATCTCCTCCGTGGGAGTGTCTAGCGGCAAACCGGTTAGAGCCACTTTGTGTGGTAAGTCAGCTTGTAGACTGTAGGTGTGACCTACAATTTCTGGGTTCTCAAGACGCTGTTGTTCTAGGTAGTCTTGGACAACGCGGAACTCCTGGGTTGACTTGGGCATGAATCTCATGCCCTTACCTGCAGGCCTCGCATTAGGGGGATATCCAAGACGATCCCGCAGCGCCCTGAAGTGGACCGTCCATTGAGGCAGTAGATCCACTTGAATAGGTGGAATTTTACCTTCCCCATTTGTGGGCACTTGTTGGTCAGTTGCGGTTTGGGAAGGACATGCAGGAGGGGCTGGCTGTGTAGGTTTAGGTGGCGGTGTACAACGCAATGCCTGGCTGTAGTCCATTGAAGTACAATTGTTAGTGCCTGACATATTTTCGGCTGTCGATGACGTGGTTGGTTTACCAGCTGCAGAGAGTACCGGGCTGAATAAGTTAGGAGAAACGCACTCGTTACTTAACGCTCGCCTCAAGGGTGGGGGGTGTTCATCTTCGCTGGAGTCACTACGAGAATGCTTCCGCGGACGAACAATTGCAGCCGCAAGTTCCTCGTTCGGTTCGATCTCGCTTGCAGCGACGGTACTTGTGAGAGCCGAGGTAGGTTGCGAAACCTTAATGGCTTTAGGTCTAATAATCGGACGGCTACCCGACACCGACGTGAAGGACATTTTGTTCAAAGTATATTTGTAATTAAAATTGAATTTTAATATTAATAGTTTTAATTTTAAACTGAGCGAGGGTCCTTCTTTGTCCAAGCGGACTAAGAAGGGCCCCGGAGTGAACGGTCTTTACGAAGAGCAGATCTCAGTGCATGCTATGGTCACCTATTCATTTAATAGTGGGCGGCATAACATTTAAAGACCAAAATCTATTATTGTTATTATTATTTTACTCAGTTAACATCATTGGTTTTAAGGGTAAAGTTCCAACACCTACACGCTAATGTCCGCTGCTACCATTTAACAGTTTTAATTACTGCGCAACGACAGCAAAAAACAGAAGCATGACGCAGGTGTGCAACTTACTGCCGTTCGTGCGGCGTCGGCTAAACTCGGGTTGTATTCGGCTATAAAATGCGCGGGCGACAAGATGGCGCCAAGTTGGCGGCCGCGCATTTGATAACTAAAATAATAACCAAAGCGTCCTAACGCTACCCAAAGACGACAGGGATTTACCACCCTTAGTCCCTAATTGCCTTGTGCCTAGAGGTTAGTGCTTCCCTAGCCAGAATAGGTCTAGCATCTATGTGCGTCCCGGGCCGGAACCGATCTCGCACAATTTCTCAGGAACAAAACAACGACACGTCTGCACGCTACAGAGCCGAGGCGGGGACTGCCTGTTCCCGGCGGTAGTGTCTGTATTACGAGGATCAGTTCCTCCGTACAAAACAAATAAATTACAAATTTATGCTAATATAAGAAAAAAGCAAGGTTATACAAATTTAAAGTTATTTAACTAAAAAAAAATACCTATTTAAAAATAAAAAATGGAAATAACCTATCATTGTATTAAAAGTTAAACAAAACAATAACTATAAATTAATACAATAATAATAACAAACATTGGTCTTGGAAAATGCAAAATATAGGAAAAAAAAACTGACAACCATTTATCCACCTATACTACCACAAATCTATACAAAAAGGTTGCGGAAATAAAGAAAAACATACTATCGCCAAGCCGTCTGTCCATCGCGACAAGCCAAATACTCCATAGATATGTAATAAAAGACCCATAATATATTTAAAAAAAATATAAATTAAAAACCTATTGTGCACTCGAAATCATGTGTACGGGAATGACAGAACTAATTAATTAATAAATGACAATGTTGAATTGAGATTCACTGCAGGTGACTGCACTACATAATTTGTAATTGGTTGGTGTAAAATCGACGTTTGGTGAAATTGCCTCTAAACATTATGGAAAATCATTTTCATACAACGTTTCTGGTGTTGACAAGTTTAAAATTTGTTTTGCACTCTCCCTCTAGTTTAATTACGTAGCTTACACGTGAACCAAATTAATTTGCGGCGATCGGAATAAATATAATTCTACAAAATACGAGATAATTTACTCTTATTTATTTATTTAGGAATTCTTACAGCAAATTTATACAAATAATACGATAAAGCTAATAATAAGAATTCACTGACAGATACTATAGAAAGCTAGCAAAGGAAACAATGAAAATAAATTGATAAAATTAAGATTGAATACAAGAATGCAAAAATTGCACAAGAATAAGCGTAAAGTCAATACAACATAATTACTACAACAGAAATATATATACAAACATACACACACACGCACACACATTCACATACATATACATTATACAAGGCTGTTAACATTATTTAAAATTATTAGTTTAGTTTAATTAATGTATTTGAATCATTTAACAAAAAAATATAGGTATATAAAATATAAACTATTGTACTTATGCAATAAATATTAATATTATTACTATTATTTTTTAAAATTTGGATACACATATACATACATTCATTAATAAAATATATAAATTACTATATTATATATATATTAGTTTTAAAATAATTTATAAATAAAATAATGATTATTACCTTGTAAATTACAGATAAATTAATAATAGACTTAACTCAATTGAATATTTATTATTATATTTTTGAAATCATTATATGAAAACGAAAACTAAGGTAGCATTTGAAAGAATAATAATAAATTTCTGCTCTGCCTCCGTGGTCTAGCGGTTAAGTCCGTGGATTTAGACTCGGAGGTACCGGGTTCGATTCCTGGTCGGGACACAAAAATATTAATTAATGTATATAAATACATTTAATTAACATTTAATTTATTTGTGATATTTCTCGAGTTTGGTACGCTGGAGACATCGACGAGCTTGCCACTTGTCATGATTGGCCTATAGTAAAGCTGGCTAAATGTGAATCCGCTTATTTATGAGCGAGGTTTCTGACCACCCCGAAAGGGAAACGGTCGTGATGATACTTTTTTTTTTATTTTATTTTATATTATATAAAATAAAATGAATCATGTGTACGTATAGGAATTGGATTGCCATGGAAATGACAATGACATAGTCCAGGGTATTTGTTTTAGAGAAAATGTGCGTATAGAAATAGGATTGTCATAAAAATGACAATGACATAATCGAGGGTTATTGTTTTAAAGAAAAAAAGAGAAATACTAATACAGGGGCTCGATAAAGGCCGACAGAGAGAGTATTTTTATAAGTATTTGGATTACAAACATATTACCAGTAAACAGATAGGGTCTATCGCGTAAAATTGTACCACGTGGTAAGTAGGTATGTACCTAAAAATTAAAAATATATAATCTAAAATATAAATAAAAATGTGCGTTTTGATTTTTTCGGCAAAGATAGAGCCAGCCATCTTGTCAATAGAGGTTTAAAAACTCCATGGGCCCAAAGTTTCTACAGAAAATGGCACAAATATATAATCTAATGGATACTTACGCCGCTTGCCGAAACCCTTAGCCGCGGCTCCCGCTTTATGCGCTTTCCCCCTGGGGTGTGACGCACTTGATAATTTTATTTCCCTAAAATAGACTACTTTACTCAAAAGAACTAATACGCTTTTTTTTTTAAATATTGGATTGTGCGAAAGAGAGGGATGCAAAAACCCTTAAGTATGAGACGCTCATCCTGAATGTTTTTCCCTAAATTACAACTTAAATGAAAATTAACTTTTTATCAAATCACGAAGTGCAAATGTTTGACAAGACGTAAATAGGGTTAAACATGTACCTTTATATTTTACTAATAAAGTGAAAAAGTTTGAAAAGAAGAAAATAATGTACAATTTTACTATTATTGTTGTACTTATAAAACTACAACTGACATTAAATATAATAGAAGTGTTTTTTCCCTGAAAAACAACCTTAATTAAAACCTTTTGTGAAATCATGAAGTGAAAATGTTTGACAAGACGAAACCTGGTGTAAAATTTTATAAAAATATTTTTGCGTAACATTAAAGAAAATATCGAGCAAAAGCTTTGTAGCTTGGAGCAACTTTAAAAGCGAAATGCTAGTTAAAATAGTTTTTTTTCCTGCTCGGCAAATTCAATTTATTTGCTTTTACGAAGCCGCGCCGCCGCCAATTTTTATTTTAATATTAACTGTAAACTTTGTAATGTTTGAATCCGATATAAAACATTTTTTTTTTAAATCTAGTTAATTAAATCTATTATCTTGATGATTTGTTTGGTCAATCCTGTATAAGCTTTTTAAATCCGATATATCATTTATTTATTGTATTATATTTGAATATTTTAAGTATTGTATTTAATTATAAATATTATTTTGGTGATCTGTTTGGTCAGCCCCTGTATAAGTTCAATAGGTTATTGCACTGAGAAATCATCCAATAATAATAATAATAATAAAATTCTTTATTGCACACAAAATATACAATATAAATATATAAAAATATATCAACATAGCCGAGCATAATACCAAGAAGGTATTCTCTACCAGCTAACCTTTGGGAGAGTGAGAGATTAATATTATGGGTGCAGAGTGTGAAAATGGAAATAATATAGTAAAAACCAAAATTAAAATATGTAAAAAAATACAATATATACATTTATAATACTATAATACCTAACAGAAACTAATAATACATAATTAAGATAAATACATAAATAATAATATATATATATATTATATATCCAATCAAAGAGTGTAGTAACTAATTTGGAAAAGATTGACACCCGAACACTAGCGTAATGGATAGGTAGATGGACTAGGTGTATGGTAGGATACTTACGATGCCATACATACTTTTTTTAATTTTGTTAAGCCAGCATAGTGTATAGAGGGTGATGTCAGTGTTAGTTTATCATATTCTTGGACTCCGCGTATCGTCAGGTGGTTCCTGGATACGAGTATCGCCAATATCAAGTTGCCATTATTTTATGAGAGTATAACAAACATTTATGATAATATTTAATAATTATTAATAGTCTTAGAAACTTAAATAGCTAAATTTAAATAAAGTAGCTACTTACTTTCAGTTTGACGAAAACTATATTAAGTTTTGCTTGACTGAAATTTGTATGAAGAGACGCCTCGTAATTGTCATGATATTAATTTATGTTGTAGACGATTTAAGTTTGTGAAGCTTGAACAAAAGCTGTGAAATAATTGACTTATGAGAGTACTCTGAATTCAAAATAACTTATTTGTCGTCAACGCCAGTCCTTAAAATTAGTACCATCAAGGCATTTTTGTAGGTATCAACACAGCCCCTAGAACATGTAAAAAGTCCAAAACCTTCATTCATGACCACGGCCCCGCCGCTCGGCTCGTATAATTTAACGTTTAATGGTTATCCAATGCACGGATAGTTAGTCACGGAAAGCAATATTTGGAATAAAGTATTTCAATATTATTATTAACGTGCTCTCCGAGGCTCGGGAACGATGATGGTGTTTTAAATTTATAACAATTTATGCCGTCTTCTTAGTAGGTACGCATTATCAACCTTGTCGGCACAAATTAATTGCACCAAATGCCTGGTATGTTTCTAAATCAATGTCGTAGGTAAATATTATGTAGATGTAGAAAGACGTAAAGACGCCTCCAGCGCTCACAGTTACAGCGACGCGTGGAAAACAGCTTAATTATGAAATAGCAAGTTGAAAGTCGCAATATACGAGAAGTACAAGTTATTTAAGAGGCTTCCTTCTGCTAGAGTTTACTTTTACCTTTACATAAAATAAACGTCGTATTTTAGACTGATGTTTTTAAAGAAAAAGTTTGCACGTTTGTTATGTAAACCCTAGGAACACTTATTTCCTATTGAGTAGAAACTTTGCCTTCTCAAGTAGTGTTCTCTCTTATGTACGAAACAAAAATATATAAAAAATACATAACTCGTGATTAAAAATAGTTTTTCGATTAAGACTGTCATAAATATGACTAATCTTTCTAAACTTCTTGCGCATCTTGGTGGACGTTATGCATTCGCATTAAAAAAATAACATAATTTAATACATCATCAGATCGCAATGAAAATGAGTAGTTATTAATGACCTATTTAATCAAAATTGAAACCACGAACTTTCGTCGTAAAATATGCAATTCAAATCAAACAATTTAAAGCTTTATTGCTGCGGAATCCTCACACTTGGATAATCCCAATACGCTCGGATTTGTGTTTGGATTGCACACAGCACGATAATTTATTATTATCAAACATTGATCGTAAAATTTAGTAGATAAAGCATTCGCGGACGGAAAGGGTTCGCCATACTTAGTGTCGGCAGTATCCTCTTTTATACCTACATTTTTTTAAGCTTATTTCCAATTTCAAATCAAATCAAATAATTTATTTCCTTCCTTCCAACACTTGGATATTGTCAATACATTTTTTCACCATAGTTACTATGGTGAAAAAATGTATTGACAATATCCAAGTGTTGGAAGGAAGGAAATAAATTATTTGATTTGATTTGAAATTGGAAATATAATAGTTACTATGGTGAAAAAATGTATTGACAATATCCAAGTGTTGGAAGGAAGGAAATAAATTATTTGATTTGATTTGAAATTGGAAATATAATAGTTACTATGGTGAAAAAATGTATTGACAATATCCAAGTGTTGGAAGGAAGGAAATAAATTATTTGATTTGATTTGAAATTGGAAATATAATAGTTACTATGGTGAAAAAATGTATTGACAATATCCAAGTGTTGGAAGGAAGGAAATAAATTATTTGATTTGATTTGAAATTGGAAATAAGCTTAAAAAAATGTAGGTATAAAAGAGGATACTGCCGACACTAAGTATGGCGAACCCTTTCCGTCCGCGAATGCTTTCCAAACACAAATCCGAGCGTATTGGGATTATCCAAGTGTGAGGATTCCGCAGCAATAAAGCTTTAAATTGTTTGATTTGAATTGCATATTTTACGACGAAAGTTCGTGGTTTCAATTTTGATTAAATAGGTCATTAATAACTACTCATTTTCATTGCGATCTGATGATGTATTAAATTATGTTATTTTTTTAATGCGAATGCATAACGTCCACCAAGATGCGCAAGAAGTTTAGAAAGATTAGTCATATTTATGACAGTCTTAATCGAAAAACTATTTTTAATCACGAGTTATGTATTTTTTATATATTTTTGTTTCGTACATAAGAGAGAACACTACTTGAGAAGGCAAAGTTTCTACTCAATAGGAAATAAGTGTTCCTAGGGTTTACATAACAAACGTGCAAACTTTTTCTTTAAAAACATCAGTCTAAAATACGACGTTTATTTTATGTAAAGGTAAAAGTAAACTCTAGCAGTCATGTAGAATATAAAATAACCAGCAGCTACTATGGTTGGACCCATCATATCAGCTACGACGTATCTTCGACTAAAACACTGTTGCCATAAACAAGTTTTTGCTTAAAACTAGGTAGTTAAAATTAATTTGTGGCTGTAAAAAGGCCGTGTCAGCTTATAGACTAAAATAAATTACACATGTCAGGTTAATAAATTAATTCGTAGCTTGTAATTGATTCAAACTAAACTCGATCAGTTTAAGACCGTTTAACGCTTTTGCATCCCTCTCGCTCGCACAATACAGCATTTTAAGCTTTCAAGTTAAACTCTGTTTACTTTTTGAATAGTGTTTAGGTCATTTCATTCTCTTTGAAAGCTGTCACTGTCTTAACGCTAAACGTTTATATCAATAATCTTCGATAATTGCTATCCAAATGTAGTTAATGAAATTTAATTTATGTAAACCTCACACACTTAGGTTAATTCTGAAATTTCAACATATTTTTTAACTTTACTTACTTACGAACGGTGGAATAATAATATTTAAATCCAAGAACCGAGTTTTAAATAAATTTTGTACTCGATGATGTATCTATGTTTGGCAGGTCTTTAATACCAATCGCATATACAGAGGTAATATCACGGTTAAAAGTAAATATTTATTTAATTAAAAATATCTGAGCTTGTTATTTTATTCAGATGTGTACTTTTAATTTGGTGCAACAATAGCAAGTTGGGTTTTACGTCACTCGATAAAGTTTGTTATTGCAAGAAATATTTCCGACAATAAAACTATGTTTACAACAACTGCAGTAATGAATAATATAATAAGAGCGCCATCTGCATCTGTCGTCACATATTTCGTCTCGCTACTTGCATACGTATCGCAAATGCTCTTTTATCGCATACACTATTCCTTGCTCTGACAGAGCTTCTTTTACATCATCAACTCTATATTGCACTAGGAATCAGTCCATCCTTTTACTTACTTTTAATCTTCCTTCATTCATTCTTTCATTATGTTCGCAGCAAGCTTTGTTCTAATTAAAGTTGTCACTATGCTTTATTTAACTTCGATCTTTTTTGCCTATTTTGTAGCATTGTCATTACCTAATCAATAACCATATATTCAAATTTGGTTTGGCTATAAATATACCTACACACGAAGTACATAATCCATTCGGTACCTAGCCCTAGGCTAATTAAACTATGTTATCAAATGGAGAACATGACGTATGAGCTTTCAAACTGTAACATGAAGTGCAACGTAACGGATATATATATTTTTAACTATATTATAATTGATGCAATAACGAAATTCGATCGTTCTGGGCTACTGAATTCCATTTGAAGCGTTTGATAAATTAAGGTAGGTATTTATCTTTGTGAATCCTTAGCTTTGGGCAGCATGCCTACACGTAGTACCGGTGCACATGTGCCTCTTGAAACTAAAGCTACTTCAGAGATTCACGTTCGGTAGTAAAATTAATATCGTAATACCCATTTCATGTTTCTCGGCACAGTTTATCACCTGCAGTACTTATTACATTGCATTAAGGTTTAACTTAGCTTTAATAGATAGTTGGATATATGACCGACTTTGCTTAGCTTTATGCATCGGAGCATTCATTAGACACACTCTGGGTAATTAGTGCGCAGCGTACATAGCTACAATCTGCATAATCTCTCTCTTTATGTTTGCATACATTACTGGTTATCCAATTTGTCCGCTATTTAAGTATTGTGTCCAATTTAATACGAATAGGTTTTTGTAATTTATAGCTACGTCATTTCAATGCTGGATTTAGTGTTAAAAATACAATGGTATATTTTTTTTGTTATATTGATTAATTTTACATGACCTAAAATGCAAGTATCACGCGATGCATGACTACGAGATTATCATATAAACCAGCTGTCTAGGCAAAGCGACATTTCTGACACTCAACATAATTAGTTGCAATGTCATAGTGATATTTGTACTTCGCGTGTTGTCTACATTAATACTCTTGACTCTGACGTCAGCAAAAATAAATTACTAATAATGTCACCGCGCCAGCCTGGTAAGCAAGGTCCAGGAATAACTGACACACTGAGCACATGATTATATCACTAATACATCATTTTATATAATTTCATAGCATTTTATATCATTTAATGTCATTTCATATAATTTCATATCATTTCGTATCATTTCGTATCATTTCGTATCATTTCGTATCATTTCGTATAATTTCGTATAATTTCGTATAATTTCGTATCATTTCGTATCATTTCGTATCATTTCGTATCATTTTGTATCATTTTGTATCATTTCGTATCATTTCGTATCATTTCATATCCTTTTATATCATTTCATTTCATATCCTTTTATATCATTTCATTTCATTTTATATCATTTCATTTCATTTTCCTCATTTTACGCTTTTTCACCACGTTCCACCACATCTTATGTCATTTTATATTTTTTTTATAAATAAACTGCAAAGCAACTGCCTCGATACTGTCCGATTGGTTCACACAACCGTACTTACTCGTATCGACTTCGCAATACACTTTTCATGTTCTCAATTCAATTTTCATTCGATAACTGAGTTTGTGCATAAATCAAGTTGATTTGTAGAAATTGGGCGGTTTGTTATCAAGTTATGTCAGTCACAACCTAGACTTAGAATCGTCGCCACGATCTATGGTAAGCGACCCTTGGGGTGTGCTTGTGCCTTCGAGATTATGCAGAATAAAAACCACACAAACTTAAAAGTTAAGACAAATATCATTCATGCGAACAATTGGACGCAGTTACACAAAAAGGAACCAATCCACAATTATTACGAAAATTATATAATAATGCCAATCAGGTCCTTATGATAATTTCTTTAAAATTGATAATTTCTTTTTTGACATATTCTAAATGTATTAAATGTTGGACTAATCTAAGTTCCAACTTTAATAGCCTAACTTAAAATTATCTAAATGTAGATTGGATCCTTTTTGCGTGACTATGTTCAATTGTAATACCACTATATAGTAATTTTAATAAACATTTGTAATAAATGTTACGGTGGTGGCTGGGTTGTAAGAACGCGATCCTTAAATCCTACAAAGGTCGGTTCAAACCCCCCGGCATGTACCAATGAGAAATACAGTTTTCTTACGTCCATTTGTCATAGATTTACAACACCTCCGTTCCCGTGCCTCGGAGAGCACGTTAAGCCGTCGGTCCCGGTTCCACTAATCCACTAACTTGTGGAATCGTTAATAAATTGTCATTAAAAATTGACATCATATCCTCGCCAAGCCGTCTGGCCAGCGTGGCGAGTGTAGGCCAAGTTCTCCAGATATATGTTCTGGAAGGCCCATCTCCAGCAGTGGGACTTTGTGTTCTAGGGGCTGTAATGAAATGATGAAATGAATAAATACTGTAATAGTATTGTAATTATTGCTATGATTTTTTTCTTAAGATATTAAGATGATAGATAGTAAGAAGATATTAAGGAAAATAATAAATATGAGTATTGAGTACAATAATTCACCCCTTAAGATTTACTTTTTGGCAGTATGGATAATACTAATATTGTCTCGCCTAAATTACTAAACCGATTATGATGAAATTTCTCAAAGATATTTTTTTAAAACCAGGGATGGACTCAAGCTATATGACGTCATGATGGCAATTTGTCTGTAAGTTTGTTAAACTTGTCGTACTAAAACTACTTAAGCCATTTAAATAAATAAAATAGAGTTAAATGTTTGTTGAATTTCAAAAGTATATGACACGGGCGAAGCCGCGTTAAACAGCCAGTATAGAATATATCATGTCACCTACAAAATCCAACTATTCAACATCTGGTTTTGATTAACGAAAGTAACATCTTCCTTTATGAGTCAGTATGCTAGTTTCTAGTAGTTTCAACAAACTTACTAACTTCGTCTCGACTGCATCTTAGTTGGTACACCTTATCTAAGTTACGAGTATGAGCGGCAACTAACTTCGCAGGTATGTGTTTGTAGACATTACACGAAACATAAGTTACTCAAACAATTTTGGTACAATCGCATTACGTCATACAGAAAGGTGGCTATTAAATTAAACTCGAGAGGAAATTAATTTTGGAAGTCTTCATATTCTACATTAATTTATTAAAAGTAATTAGTTTGTTATAAATACAGCGGCAAGTATTTCAAACTGTAGTTACACATTTAGCTGAATTTAGTACTAGTTAATATGTGACAAGAGGTATGTGTTGACCATCACAAATGGCGCAATGACCTTTGCCTATCCTGCGAGGAAACTGTCATTAAGATAAGTTATAACATTTTTATCAGCTCATTTGTCACTCCTGGATATAGGCCTTCCCGCAAGGCTTGACACAGCACGCAGTCTTTTGCAAACCTCATCAATCACTTCCTGAAGAAGGCCATACATCTATCTGTGGGTCACCACATCCTGAGTCGTTGTCCCGTTCGTCGGTTCTGCGTCTAACGTTGACAGTCCATTGCCACTTTAGATTACAAGTTTTGAAGGATATATAGGTTCGGTGGGATTTGGATCTTTGACGAAAAGCTCGCTGAACGACAATGAATTAGTGGACCAGATCCTCCCGCCAACATGTTCTGACAGTACACATATTACTTTTATCTATCCAGCGTAGACTATATCTCTAGACTACGATGAACAATAATTGCTACGAGGTTTTTAGATAATGCTACGTGTTTTTATTATACCTACGTTTTCCTTCTATAACTAGAATCTTATTTATATATTTTGTGTATTCTAACTATTTCTGTATGTACCTCTACAAATATAAATAAAACAAATAGATATTAGAAATAAAATTTACACTCAGTGCTTGATAACAGCAGTACGCTAATCGCCTAATAAACAACAACAATAATAAAATTAAAATAATAATTGCAAGATGTGTATAAAACATCATTATGTTACTCTATATTTATTCATCCGTAAAGGCAGTAGAATAGGCTTGTAGTATAAATCTAGGTTAACTCTACTGAAGTCAGTTTAATATGCCTGCCATGTACAATGGCAGCTTGAAATGACTGCTAGAGACATAACAACTGCTACAATCTGTCTATAACTATCCTCAAATGCGGATGGGATACAACTTATGTCACAATATATTTTAATTTTATATTAGGGAGCTGTTGTAAAGATAATGATGACATGTTAATTATCTGCCTGTGTTTCTCCACTCCTGGATGTAGGCCTTCCCCAAGGCTCACTACAGCATGCGGTGTTTGCAACCCTCATTCAACCACCACCTTCTTCTTCTTGTCTCTGTTTGTCTCTCAAGGATTTATTCTTATCTGCGTCGTCCCGTACATGGTCTTCAATCCAGCACCCTACTTGATCGGTCATCGGTTATGCGACTAACGTGTACAGTCCAGCAATTACAAAGAATTGCGAGCGCCTATATATGAAATAACCTAAACTAAATTTGTATTTACATAAAAAAAATATAAAAAGGGCTCGTGAACAACTGCGGAACATGTTCCTCTATTAAAACCTAGGAATAAAGATATCTATCTTCATTTATTTGATTTTTTTCGTCATTGGAAAACGTAATTTTTTGTAGTTTTAATTTTGCTTCTGTAAATTGAAACTCTTTATTCTTAAAGTGATTCTTTTTAATCTTGAAAGTAACCATTACAAAATAAAGCATTAATTATTTTACGTGTATACTGCTAATTCAATTTCAATTTATTCAATACAATAGCACAGTACACATACATATACACTACAGCTTACTTTTTGAACGAATGTGACAGGTCCATGCGGCGAATATTCCGAATTATCTACGGTAATTACCCTTTGAGCTCCTTGATATATTAATACTTCTGGGGATTTGAGATAATATTAATATTATGTAAAATTAAACTGATTTTTAATATTTAGCCTTTTGAAGGCTAAAATTATAGCAGTATCATTGGTTCTATGACGGACTCTATTTATATATATATATATATATACTAGCAGGATATGTGATATTGCTCCTACCTGATGATAAGTGGCGTGCAAGGCCCATGAATGATAGCAACTGAAATCAGACACTCATGACTGACATCATTCCCGAACACTATGCCGGCTTGACTAGATGCTTTTTCACACTTCGCTTGAACGACTCCAAGTTATAGGAAACTGGAAACACAGAGGCTAGAAGAGCATTCCACGTCTCTATTGGTCTACTGATGTATGAGTCCCCTAATTACGTACTTAGAGGGATGGTGACTACGGTGTGTGGGTGCTTATTCTGACCCGTGCGTGTGGTTCGGTTGCGGAATAGAGATAGAGGGATTAGGTTATAGAGCTCTTCCAAGGAGTCACCATAGTATAGCCGGTAGAACACGCTTAGAAAATCCACATGTCGGCGAAGCTGCAGGGATCCGAGAGTTCCAGATATAGTGTCATCGTACACAATTCAAACAGCTAGTCTCTGTGGGACATTGAGAGCATCTGTGAGGTACTTTCCGGAACCATCCCAAAGGTGAGAAGAGTATTCTACGCATGATCGGATCTTTGTACAGCAACAGTGTAATTGAAGGCCCAAAAAACTCACCTTACCTGTTCAGCATTCCGAGTTTTTGACGCTGTTTTGATAATGCTCTATGTAGTTCCGAAAGTTAAGGTCTGAGCGTATTTCCACCCCGAGAATGGGGGGAGAGAATGTGGACTTCTTGGACATCAGCGCGCGTGCTTGGGTCTTGTTGGCATTAAACTGGACAAGATTTTAGACACCCCACATATATGTTTTGTGACTCTGCCGTCATAATGCGCTGTGACTCCTCTAGTTGGTTGCCTCCCAAAGCTTGAGGACTTAAATACCGCACGTGAGCCGTGCTGTCATCTGCATAACAATGAATGTTGCCCATATTTAAGCATAGCTTAGCATAGCTCTCTCCATAGCTCGCTGAGCTACCTTAATCTTGTGGACCAGACCGACTATCAGTGTCCACTTCTCTGCTCCGTACGATAATACCAACTTTAATATAGTTTAAATAATATAAAATAAATAGTTCCCTTGGAGCGCAAATACAACCGGACATTTTCAATTTGTTAAATCATAAGTTCTATAATATGGCACGCGCGATAGGGATTACAATAAAACAATACTGCTTTTAAATCCCACATTATTTAATACCGTGTTTTGTGCAGTTAATTCCATGGATTTTAGCTTATAGTTTACACCTAGTTAAATAATAATAGTAGGCAATAATTTCAATTACTTAATCCTATAATATTATAAATGTAAAAAAGCTTACAATAATGTTGATTTTTATAAAGTTTAGCAGACATTACTTGGAATTCGGTGATGGGTATTTCATGTCATTATCTAAGCAGATAACTAAAGATTATTTTTCTGTTGCTCACACCGCGCCTCATTCATCCTGCTATTAAGACTGGAAAGCAAATAAAATAAAGCTTGCATTTATATATTATTATATATATATTGCATAAACATATATAAACACCAAGTCGGACGATTTTCAATGCGAAATAAAGTGGAAAAAGCACTTAAAGCGACAAGTCAAACATAGGGCCCAAGTTATAGGAATTGGGAAATATACAGTCTTGGAGAGCATGGTGCATGTTTTGGCCTGTGAGTATGCGTGTGTAGTGTGTTTCGGTCATTTTACTGGCATCGGCGAGAGGTAGTTAAGTCAAGTCTTGTGAGAACTGAAACCAATCCACCTGAATTAATGTATTGGAATGTTATCTAATCAAATACTCGGAGACGGTAGCTGATTGAGAAATTTGCATTTGCGTCGCAGCGCAATAATTTGAAACGGACCGAACACCTCCTTTGCTTTCCGACTAAGCTATTGCAATTTCCGTCCCACAACCCTCCATTTACATCTTTAGATGGCAATCTATCGGAGACTGTGGACAACGAAGAGCTTCGCCTAATGGTTTTCATTATGACACTACCTGAGCTAAAGTAATTCCATTTAAAACTGTATGCGATTGAGATCCCTTCCGCTTGCAACGTAATTACTTGCTACAGAATTGCAATGAGACAATTGAAGTTAATACTTCTTTAATCATGCTGTCTCAAATTATATACCTAACATTTAATTATTCCAAAATAATATTTAACAAAAAGATTACTTTATTTTATTTCTTAACCAGCTATTTTACCCGGCTTTGCCGTGTTATGTTTTTAAAAACTTTTTTGCACCTGGACTCCATGGGCCATTTTTTTAAATTAATTCATTTGGATATTATATAGATTATTTTTCATTAGGTTTAGTTTATATTTATATTAATTATTACCTTTAAGTAGTATACATTTCTGAACGCACGCATAAATATTTGACAAACCAACATTTTTTGACAAGTACGGGACTCTCGCGGACAATGTACGCGACGTAAAAGTGTGACCAATCATATGACAGTTGTTTTTTTCTTTAAAATAAATCATTTGGTTATTTGTCATTTATTATATATTATATAAATAAGGTAAATATAAATTTCTAAACGCACGCATATGTGACAAACCAACATTGTTTGACAAGTACGAAACCCATGAACATTTTGTATGCGAAAATGTTTTTTCTTTTATCTTATTTTTTCGTCAAATTTCCAATGTTATTAATAGTTATTCTGTTATTCGGAAAGGAGACAAATCCAACAAATCAAAAACCATGAAAATCGGTACAGCCGTTATCAAGAAAGTAATAAAATAATAATAATACTTTTTACCTTTTCAAGGCGTTGTCAAAACAGCTCGTCAACACCTCGGGAGACAAAAGGGCTGGGCAATATTTGGGCCAATGAATCAGTATTACCATTCAACGTGGCAATGCTGCCAGTATCCTTGGCACTTTGCCCATTGGCAGCGATTTGGAGCAATTTTTTTATTTGTAATAATTTTTATTTTGTTATTTCTTCATTTTAATTTTTAGTTATATTTTTACTTATTAATTAGGTTTATTTTTAATAATAGTAATTTATGTTTTAAGATGTAAGTTTTTAGTTTAATTTTTTTTTTTTTTAAATCAGTGTACCTTATTTCCTTCTAATAAAAATAAATTAGTTTACGATAATACTATATTGATTAACATTTATAATTATAAGAGATGTAAATTTTATGAGCGGATGAAAATAAAAACATAAAATGTTAGTGTTCTATATTAATAGCTAACTTGGTCATTAGATTATATAAATATCTAGGTCAAATAATAGTTGGGTCAGGGGTATGATTAATGAAGCTAACTTACCACTATATAAATTATAATATTGACATTGTTAACGTGACTATAAATAGTTCTAAAATATAATGTCATATTATTATGAGTTAAAAACTATTTTCTACCAAGGTTAGCTTTATTCGTAGAGAGTTGTTTTATGTTATTTTTACATCAATATTATTAGGTTTTTATTTATGGACAACAAGGACGAAAAGTCAATGATTGCAGTTTTTACTAATACTACAATGAATGCGAGTGCAACCAAATAAGCGAAAATAATAAAGGTTGTCTAAAAAAACCTGCTTGAATTTTAACTTATTTAATTAACCACACTAAAGAGCGGTGATGGCTCGGTTGTAAAAACGCTTTTCTTAATAAAACCTAATTATTAATTAATTAGGTCGGTTCGAATTCGAATCCGTCCATGCACCAATGAAAAATACACTTTTCTTACATACATTTTGTCATTTATTTACAACACCACCGTTCTCGTGCCTCGGAGAGCACGTTAAGCCGTCGCATCAGTCCCGGTTCCACTTATACCAACCACCTTGTGGAATCGTCAATAAATTTTCATTAAAAAAGTGACATCACCTCGCCAACCCGTCTGGTTACCTGAGTATAGACCTAATTTTTATTACTAAAAACAACTTATAGAAACGTTATGAGATTCTAATACGTTAGACCCACGTAAAACCACGCTAAATTCTCAAGAATTTATTTTAGTTCTCGGCGCTAGTATAGTCAGTAACTGAATCAATGTAAATCGGCCACAGATTAATAGAACCCAAGCGAATCCATTTTATTTCAAGGATTAAGAACGGATTGCACAGTGAGCTGCTTACAGTTTTCAGTGTAACAAAAATGCAATAGTTGTATAAGCAAAAGAGTATTTTTTGATTTAATACTGTTGTGGAACAAGTAGATGAATTATCATATTTTATATTTTAATCTTGAAGTATCTATGACATAAGGTTTCATATAGACGATTGTCAATATATGTAGCTTTCTGAAAAATGTCCTAATTTGTGTTGTGTAATTTATTATATTTATTTACTACAGTTGAGTGTTATTTCTTCCTTTATTTCTCTACAAATACGTCATGACATCCATTTCTTAGCACTGGTCTCTTATGAATGAAAACTAAATTACTGAAATAATAAAAAAGAAAACAGTTTTCATAACCCATAAATTATGTATATTAGCTTTTATTATGTATATTATCGATGTATTCGTATATAATAATGAATATCATTTATTATTCGCTTAAGGTTTAATCCGCAATGACGAGGACTGATGGAATTAATCCATTTTCATGATCGACAGACGACTGTAATCTGCTCTTTGCCGTCTGCGTCACGTACATGACAACTACTTATTATCTTCCATAGACATTTATTTGGGAATCAGAGGCCCGTGAATTTGGAACGGCGAGGCAACCGGGTAGCGAGTGGTAATCTGATTCTTTAAGTGATACTAAACCCCACCGTACCTGCCGAATGGACCATAAATGTACGTAGACGGAGATATGGTATATTTTTAATAATTACGGCCCTCGTGTTTCTAGGGTTCCTAAGGAACTGCGTTTGCATACTGGCATCATCGCTATCACAGTCCTTAGAACATAGAGTCTTAAATCTCCATGATTGGAAATTGGCATTTTCTGGAGAATTAGGCCACGCTGGTTGTTGCACACAAGTTGGCCAGGGTCTAATTTATTTAAAAAAATAACAATTTATTAACGATTGCACAATCCCATATTTGGCTGTACTCTGGCGAAAATACCCTCTCTCAGCTGTGTTATAGGTAAGCTAGAATGAATACTCAATAATGACTTTAACGTACTTGTAAAATTATTTGTACATCTTTATGTAAAATGTTTGATATTTTATTCAAGCGATAACCCGTTGAATATCTGAAGGTTAAAGAAATGCTTTTGAAATTGTGCAATTTATTGTTTAATAATAGATAGCGATCTACAGCCGTCCGCCGTTTGTACAAGATTTATGTCAGCCTGCCTTTCTTCATCGAACAATCTTCCATTTAATAATATAACTGAACAAGCCATTGACTTAATATGTAAGAAAATGTTTATTATTTATTTTAATTATATTTGTGTTAATGATGTTTTTCATCAGTCAGATCTTGTCCTTTTAAATTCCAAAGTTAAATAGTAACATTTTAATAATCTACAGTTATGTAGGCCAAACTACATTAAAGCTAGACGAACTCGTGTAGGCGTATTTACCATTAAACCTACCACTGTTTTGTCAGGCTGTAAAATATTATTGTTTATTGCACAATATTGTCCCTCCCGCTAGAATTTGTTACATATACGGCGACTGTCTGGTAAGAATCTATCTCACGCTAAATTTTATTATTTTTTAGCTACTGACGTGATTTTTTAAAACTTAAATTCTGACGTAGGCCTGGGCGGCCTGTTACTTTAAAGTATCATTATAATAACCATTTTCCGTCCGGAGTCGTCAGCAACCACGCTTATAAAAAAGCGGATTCACATTTAGCCAACTTTACTATAGGCCAATCATGACAATGGCAAAATCGACACTGTGTCTAGCGTACTAAACTCGAGAATATCACAAATAAATTAAAATACTTATTAAAATTACTAATTATCGTGACCTGACCAGATATTGAAACCGGTACGTTCTAGTCTAAATCCACGGACTTATCCGCTAATGTTTACACGTTTTATGATAGGTATCGAAACGAAAGTCTAGCTAAGAACGTTAATGCTCAAAAGTCGTAATTAAGGTATATGGGGGCGGGCATACATTTCGATCGGATTTCCAGTCGCACGTTATACCTAGTAATCCCCTCCACATTACGTTCATAGCTAGAGTTAACGTGCCACTACCACTACCTTAACCAGCACGTTGGCAACAAATTATTTAATAAACTGGGCTTAACGTGTTAATCAATGATGCGATATTTTCTACACCGCAGAAATAAATCGACAATATTGTCCGACAACAAATCGGAAAAATTATTATCGTTTCAACTTTTACAAACTGACTGTGCAAAAAGAATAACTATTAATATTGCAAACAATACTTTGTAGCGAGAAAATAAATTTACAAACGCTTCTCGCTAAACAATGCCTGTCAGACTAACAAGATGCGCTTTAAAGTAATTAAACAATTTGTATAAAATTGAACAGAGGAAAACATTTCATTTTGTTCGCTTACACCTATTTATTACCAGATTTTAAAACGATTATATAAATATTACGTATGTTGGTTGAAAGGTATAACTTAATGAGTGTATACGAAATTATACTTAATTTAAAGAGTATGTCCGGTTAAGCGAGATATTCTAATAGGGATAAAATTATTGGTTCTTCATTATCACAGCCCCTAGAACACAAGTTCTAGAACTCCACTATCAAAGTTCAGAAAATTCTGAAAAAATTGGCGTTAACTCGCCACGCTGGCCAGACGGGTTGACAAGGTACTCACCTCAAAATGAATCTAAAGTTACATATACCTAATCATCGGGGGGCAAGGCAGTGCCCCCGCCAATTTAAACTATTTTTAAATAACTTTTACATCAAAATTTTTATATTAGTTTAAATACAAAACATCTACAACTACGATCAACATTTCTATATTTGTTCTCTTGAAGTTAGTAATAAAAGTTCGATTCGATCAATCTTTTTTCCCAATATTTAAATTCAATATTTAACGGTAAGTCTTCATTGCCGTACTTTTATCTGACAGTAATATTTATTTATTTATTTTATTTTATTGGAAAACAAACAGTACTTAATAACTAATTACAAAATCAAGCATATATCTACAGACCATTAATATGTTTTCACATATAGGAAATTATGAAAGCAAGCTAAAATTTAGATAATAAAGAAAGTAAGTAGTAAGGAAATAAATAAAATATAAATAACAGTATGGTAAAATATCTAATAAATAAAATACGTTTAAATATAATTTTATGATCGCATACGTGTGCTAATTTCCGTTGACAATTTGACGACTTAACCGAATATAACCAACAATACAGTTAATTTCCTACAAGCTGTAAAATAAACTAAAACAAAAAACCTACTTACAAAACCTAATTTAAATATAAATCATAT
This sequence comes from Tinea semifulvella, assembly GCA_910589645.1. Lineage (NCBI taxonomy): Eukaryota > Metazoa > Arthropoda > Insecta > Lepidoptera > Tineidae > Tinea > Tinea semifulvella. The sequence continues at coordinate 24,535,814 of OU342584.1, forward strand.
CCGCGCGACATGGTGGCAAGGACACAAGCCAAATTTCCTCGCTGAATCACTATACTGATAATCTGAGCGAGGAAAGAACCAGCACTCTTGTCTGTCGACAGAATTAAACGATGGGTGATGTTTTTTTAAAATGTATTTGCGCTTGTACTCCACGGGCCTAGAGTGTCTACAGTAAGTAGTTTTGATTGTAGATACGTACTTGCGCCGCTTGCCAGACTCTGCGCTTATGGCTGCGGCTTTTTGCGCTGTTACCTTGAGGTTCGCCAGCCCCTGCTCTTAGGGGATCAGCGTCATACCATAAGGTCTCCTGTCATATAGTCAATGTCAGAATAGCTGGAACTTTAATGGCGACAAGAGTCCGTTTTATGGTTTCATTTAGATGACGTGAAAATCTGCCAGCACTTTTTACACATAAAACCCGGGGGACTTCAAATTGCGATATCGCACTTTCCGTGATCTTGTGTTCAGTGCACACCGGCGACCCCAGCCGAAGGCCGACAGCAATGCGGAAACTCTCACTTTTATTTATTATGTACGCTTCTGCTGCATTTTATTATTATTTTTTTATCTCTGAGGGTGCAACCAATCACCTAACGTAAAACAAAAAAATATATAAAATTGATATTTTGAAAAATCTAAGAAGGTTAAAGGCTGGTTTAATAGTCAGATCTAAGCATAACCTCGTGCTTTCGAATGTCAAAAGTGTGATTTTTTGTATACCGCAACTGTCACATTTGACATTTATAGCACGTTATTATTCTTAGATCCAACTAGTAATCCAGTCTTTAACCTTCTTAGACTTCTCAAAGAATAAAAAAATAAATAAGAAATGTACATATTTTTTTGTTATACGTCGGGTGATTGACAGTTGTCACTTTGTTAGTTGAGCCAATCAGGTGCTTAGAAGTTACACTTCGTTATCTTCTATTCAAGATATTTATTTCTCTATGGTTCACATTCAACTCTTGGATATTATAAAATAGAAGTTTTTTTAATTATATTTTGTGTTATTCCTTTGTATGCTATTTGTATATTTTTTATTATAAAATAATTATATAACGTACATAGTACTTATTATTGTCTTTTTTTAAATCACTAATAATATTTTCAAATATAAATTATGCTTGGATCGTGAAGGTAAACAAGTTGGAAAATTATTGTTTATACTTTGAAAAACTGGTTGATGATCGTAGATATATTGCAGAAATACTCATAGTTTGTTTTTATATTTTTAAAGTCGTATTTCGCGACGACGACTAACCATTAATCCACAACCAAAAATACCATAAATAAAAAGGTTTTGTCAAAGGACGAGCTTTGACCGTTTCCAGCGATGGCGTTAATTATGATTCCTTTTTATTTTTATATACGAAGCAATTTTCCGATAGCAATTTCCTGGTATACCACACAGACTGCTAGTTTATTGCTCGGAATTGAGATAAATGTAAATCAGATATAAAAAACCTATATTCCTATGATTAGTTTTATTAAATTACAACTTCTTAAAAATCACAATACACTTCTCAATAAATCTCTCGCAAGACTATTGCAAGATTCTTCTGACTGAAAATACATATTTATTTTTTAAACCTTGTGAGACTTTAGTGGCAGTCCGCAAACTACTATAGAACTACTGGACTGATTTATTTGAAATTTAGACTGATTATAAATTTTAGACCAACATGTATCAATAAATGTATACAGAAGATCTAAAAAAAAATACCATATATAACGCTTTACATGATGTTTTATTTATCAATGCGATCAACTTTGTCAAAGCCATCGTCAGTGCCACAACAGAACAACAACAACAGTTGTAGATATTTCATGGTACAGGCAGACACCAGGGCCATTCATAAGAGTTCGATAGTTTTCCTCTGAACCCTCAAAAAGACAGACTCGACGCAATTACAATTAGAAAAACCCAAAAAAAAAACTTTTAAAACTAAATTAGGAAAAAATGGTTTAGCAAGACCAATACCAAGGCTACAGTTAGTCGTGGTCTTAGGGGTTAATATTCTGTTTTTTTATATAGAGTTTTTATTATTATACAGAACGGACCGTCAATATTTTTTGTACAGAGATGAAATATATCTGGCTATTTATATATTGGTTATAGAGATACTTCAAACTATGAAGTGAACTGGCTGTTTGACATGGCGGCGTTACATAGTGGCAAGCCCTAGGGTAACAAGTCATGTTTACATGTTCCCGTATTAGGAATGTTCGATCCAAGTGCCGTGTACCAATGTTTCGGATCCCAGTGGATCGTAATACACTGTATCGATTCAATTGAAAAAATACGATATTTGCATCGAACCAGTATGAAATTGAGAATTTAAAAAAATATAAGAAGTTGTATTTTATTAAATCAAAATTGAATTTAATAAACTTAAAATTTATCTTTTAAATTTGTATTCCTACATAAGTTAAACTAAGGAATGTTGGTAGTCCAAGCGAACAAAACGTACTACAGAATAATAAAATATCCTCTCTTCAAACTAAACAAAGTAATAATTATGCCGAAATTTACGGTACATTGAAATAGAATATCACCTGATTTAACAAAATCTATCACCAGACAAATGCATACATTTGTGAAATATGAATCTGTTGGCCGTACTTTGTAATTAAGGAATGCACTATTAGCAATACAAATAACAAATTAGGCTTAATTTTCTGTATCACCCTAATTTAAAAATCTAAATCCTTCGTGCATGTGTCTCGATCCGGCAATGGATCAAATGCTATTGTATCGATTCAAAAATCGAGCGGATCGTATACTATTGTATCGATCCACATATATATCGTTTCGGAACATCCCTATTCGGTCATGTCCAACTTTGAGTTTCAGGGAACATATCAAAACCGCTTTACTAGTATTGGCGTGAACGCTGATCATTAAGGCATAAATGGCCGTAGGGTCCGGCCTAGGATTCCAAGGAACATCTTTGCCAAATTTTATCAAAATGAGTTATTTATTTATTAAGGTACAAAAAACAGTTAACAGACAAAACATTTAACAAAATACAGTGATATACATAAGTAGTACGTTTGCCAACCTAATACTTGTACATAGCATGCAGTAAACGATATATATATAACTCAAATTATATATATATATACCTAAACCCAAAAACAATAATAATATAATAGTTGTAATAATAAGTATTTTTAATAACATTAAATCAAACAATAAAATAGGCGCGGTGGTGGCTCGGTTGTAAGAACGCGTTCCTTAAATCCTACAAAGGTCGGTTCAAACCCCCCCCGGCATGTAGCGCTGAGAAATACACTTTTCTTAAGTACATTTGTCATAGATTTACAACACCACCGTTCCCGTGCCTCGGAGAGCACGTTAAGCCGTCGGTCCCGGTTCCACTAATACCAACTAGTGGAATCGTTAATAAATTGTCATAAACAATTAACATCATATCCTTGCCAAGCCGTCTGGCCAGCGTGGCGAGTGTAGGCCAAATTCTCCAGATATAGAGATACAGAAGGTTAGCTGGTAGAGAATACCTTCATGGTATTATGCTCGCCTATGTACATATTTTTATTTTGTATATTTTGTGTGCAATAAAGAATTTTATTTTTATTATTATTATATATTCTGGAAGGCCCATCTCCAGCAGTGGAGGTCTGGGACGCTGTGTTCTAGGGGCTGTAATGATGATGAAACAATAAAATTGGCTTAGTAATGAAGGCGTGAATGCGTGACATACATACATACATAGTACAGCCAAAGTTCTTTCAGATTGAAAATACCTCTATTAGAATGGATACTTACGAAATTACTGCGAAGATTTAAAAAAATGCCTTAACATCCGCATTAAAATTACGACGCAATTTATACAGACAAAGACTTTTAATCAACTAAGCTAGCTCATTTAAATAAGTAGACAGTAAAACGGTTTATATAGTTAAAGCTCAACACTCATAAAAAATCTAGTTACTTTTAAATTGGCAGAGTAGTTTGGAAGTTGTGTACGTCAGGGGCATTAACATTTTCTCTCCGCTTCAAATGACATCAGTAAATTAGTGTAGTTTAATTTTGTCCTAAAGATCAAGGTCCGGATTAATAGTCATGACTTAGCACTGGCTTAAGCACGTGCTTACGAAAGCCGTTGCTAAGTTTGAGTCGCAGAAGGCACTATATTAGACAGATCTCGATCCTTAAGCCAAGTAATTGCTCAAGCAACAACTGAGAATTAAATATGTTCCATACTTCGTCGTGTTTCTTGTCTATTCTTAATAATTTAAAATGCCTTTATATTTTAGGTAACCATGTAAAACTACACTAACACTAGCAGATTTTGTTAATTAAATTTTAGCTAAACTTAAAATTTTAAATAAACGTGGGTTGCGATTGGATTGTGCTTACCATAGTTATTCTCCAGTAGACCATTAGGTGTGACCTTCGCTCCATCAGATTAGGCATTAGATCTACTCCAGGAAGGCCAGAAAGAGGTCAGCAGGAAGTTGACCGAAAAGTTCCCACAGTCTGGAGGATCTTAAGTCGAACGCTTATAAACAAAACATTGGATTTTGAGTTTTCCTCCAATTTAAATAATAGTCAAAAGTGATTGACGTATTTAGTACGGAAAGACGCAAAGAGAGACCTCCTCTACAGATAGACGCATATCCTAAAGGAAGTCGCTGGCTGGAAAATGAAGAATTTTCAGTGTTGCATTTCATTTTATTTATATATCAAGAAATTCACGATAGCTGTGAATTTTAAATAAAAAGCAAAGAGATCGGCGAGACTTTCTGCAATGGTAAATATAAAATTCACATTTAGCCGTCTAGATAGCTGTGAATGTTCAGTGACTGTATAATCCGTCACGACACGTCCTGAGACGGTGGCGTTTTTGCTAGAGATAACTTGAAATGCTTTCCAACCACAAAAACGCTTGGCTTCATGAAAATTTGCATTTTATTTTCTAGAAATCTAAAAATTTTGTAATACAACTCTTCTTCGAATGTAGTATCTACTAGCATATTTTTTATAAGTACCTACAGTCTTTTGGTTGTCTCATTATAAAAGCAATATCTTAAGCTCTCCTAGTAACCCCCTAATTTTTAAAAATGGTTTAATTTCTGCAGGTTACTTTAGTACAGTAATAATAGAAGATGTTTTTTTGATCACATTTTTTTTTTTTTTTTTTTTTTTTTTTTTTTTTTTTTTTTTTTTTTTTTTAGTGAGCATTGCCTCCTGGAAAAGAAATTCTGACCTCCAGACCTCCAGAAGGCAGTTTTCTTATATTGACACAATAAAAATAATACAGTGCATTCCCATCCTCATTAAACATTGTTTTACTGTAACCAGCCTCTCGGCAACTGTAAGACTATAAGATAAAAATGTTTTGTACATACTTGTATTTCGTCTTCACCGTTGCCTTAGTTAGCATATTTTATTATACTGCGTGGAATTTATTAAAGAGGAAATATTTTTATATTATAATCTAGAATAAAAAATAAATACTATGTATTTTTTATATTTGTTATTCACTACTAAATCTTAAGTTATGGTGGAGAGAAGTTTTCCTAAAAATTTCGCCACTCATACAGCGACAAATTTCGCCACTTAATCAAGTAGGTAACGAGAGGTCGACGATCGCGCGAACGATGACTCACGTAACTCTTTCTTTCTCTATTCCGTCTCTCGGCTGTGGGCGAGATCAATTAATAATAACAATCCTTCAAATTCAAAATAATTTATTGTCAGAATTGTTTACATGTTAAATTTCAGAAACATTATCTTCATATACATTATTGTTGAAACAATCTGCCCACATTAGGCATACAATATTTAATATTTTAACTAAACAATATTATATTATATTATTATTATTGCTTTTAATACAACTTAGAATTAAATTTAAAACCTATGTCAAATTAACATATTATTCAAACATTTTATTTTTACTATACCTTTTACTTATTTACTAATACTAATAAAAATTGTCAACTATAAGTCCTTGGCCTTCAGATATTTATCACGATGGATATCGTGATTTTCAGATGCGGCCTTCACCATGCAGTAGTGTTTTGTTTTCCGAATTTTAATTTTTATCTTAAAAAAAGTAAAAAAAATAATTTTAAATAGAGATTCAACTAAAGATAACTACCTATCTTAAAAAATATATGCTCTTTTGATAATTACAACATGGATTTTATTTCGATAATCGATCGGCGAAGGTCTCTTTTAGACACATGTTGAGTATGAGAACAATTTCTAAGTAGTTTTGAAATTTTGATAACTTTAGGATGAGGAAATAAAAACATATAGTTGACTATTTGCGCCAACTACTGTTGGTTACGCGGTTTAGCTGTATCACCTACCATATATACTTATTTGTTCCAGGCAAACAAAGTTTCATGTTTTGAATTTCATGGACAAACAAAATCACGTTCATAAAATTGAAATCGGGAAAATTCTTTCTGCCAATTTAGTTTTGCTATTGCAATTTAATTTTAGTATCTGAATCTCGATTATTGTCCGAATATCTATGTAATATAATATAAATGTAATAAACTGCCTTAAATAAAGTCCGTGGATTTAGACTCGAAGGTACCGGGTTTGATTCCTGGTCGGGACAGAAAAATATTTATTAATGTAAAATTATTTGTGATATTTCTCGAGTTCGGTACGCTGGAGACATCGACGAGCTTGCTTCTTGTCATGTTTCGCCTATAGTAAAGTTAGCTAAATGTGAATCCGCTTATTTATAAGCGTGGTTTCTGACCACTACGAAAGGGAAACGGTCGTGATGGTACTTCTATCTATGTAATACTGGCGAATTGGCCGGTTTGTAAAATGATCAAAATTAAATAAACGAGTTAATTAACGAAACTATATTCCATTAATTTGTCGAAGTTTCCGGTGCAGTAAACTTCGATATCAATAAGCTATACGCTAAAAAGTTACTCCAATAAAGCATTTTATATTGAAATGAATGTTCCGCGATGACAATAAAAATATTTTTTCTGTTGTTTTAAAAAAAGCTTTTAATTGTTTTATTTTTATCGTGGATTTATGAAGGCTTTGTAATATAACGAATTTATATAAAGGATTTATGGGATTTAAATATCGGCCCTTAGTGATACTTGAATTTGGTACTCTAGAGACATCGACGAGCTTGCCACTTACCATATAGTAGAGTTGGCTAAATGTGAATTCGCTTCTTTAAAAAGTGTGGTTATTGACTACACCGAAAGGGATACGGTCGTGATGATACTTTACTTATTTTTCTTTTTATTAATAATACTATTTTTTACTATATATTACTGTACAATTGAGTTATTTGGATAATAAGGTGAAGCGTTTTTTCATGCCTTCAATCAGACTGTTGCTGTACAAAGCACAGATCAGATAATGCGTGGAATACTATTTTTACCCTTGGAATGGTTCCGCCAAGTACCTCACAGATGCTCTCAATGTCCTGCACAGGCGAGTTGTTTGAATTGTGGACGATGCCATTATATCTGGAACTCTCGAATCCATGCAGCGTCACCGAGATGTGGCTTCTCTGAGCGTGTTCGACCGACTATACTATGGTGAAGTCTGAAGAGCTCTTTAACCTAATCCCTTCCTCTCAATTCTGCAACTGAATCAAATGTACAGGTTAGAATATACCCACATACCGTAATCACCATCCCTTCGCGTACGTATAAATTCATACATCTGTCGCATAATAAAGATGTGGAATGCTCTTCCAGCCTCTGTGTATCCAGAGTCCTTTAAGCGAAGTGTGAAAAAGCATCTAGGCAAGACGGCATAGTGTCATTCAGTCATGAGTGTCTATTACCAGTTACTAACACTCGTGGACCTTTCAGGCTAGTTATCATCAGGTGGCCGAAAGGTCACATGTGCTAGTATATTATATATATATATATATATATATAAATGTAAACTATATAAAATGAAGTTTTTTTCTACTTTAATAGAAAACTTGTTAGAATAATTTATCTAAAAATTGCTGTGAATACAATTTAACCCAAATCCCCATACCAGATGAATAATATGCTTTATGAGGAGGCACTAAAAAGTATTTAAATACCGGCCCTAAGTGACAAAGTATCCATAATAAAATTGCAAATTTTATTTTCCCTTACATTGTGAGTTTTGTTAACTAAATTTCGCATTCAAAATTTTATCCCATATTTTACAGTTGCAAATCCTTGTAGTACAAGTTGTAATATACAGTAGTATGAATTGCACTCCAACATTCTTTAGGGATTGTTTAAAGTAACGAGATTAAAAGATCTACCATTTCTGCTGGATGTTTAATTTACACCAACATTGCTGTTACCAAATTGAATTTGAAAATTTTCCCCCTGGAATTACGAAATGCAGTTCGTTATGAATTCATTGTTCTCGTTTTAATGCAATTTGTTGCTCACCATAATGTACGTACTATTATTTTCAGTCTGTAGATTATATCTCGGAAAACAAGAGGCTTTCATTTCTATTTTCGCACTGTAATCTATTTACGTCTTGAACAAACGATACTTAAAAGGAGTGTTATTAAGTTAATAAAAATGCTTTATTTTGTAGCGGATTTTTTAAAGAAATGAAATAATTTATTTGGCTGAATCATGGTAGTTTTTTTATTTTTAAGTTTTTTATATTTTTTTACGTTCACACATAACATTTAAATAAACAAATTGTAAAGTATGTTACCAACGACGTAAACCAGATTATATAAATAGGTAACGTTAGATAGTGAAGTTAAACAACAATTAGTAAAAAAAGAAAAATATGAGTAAAGAAGAAGAAAAAATTAAGTAAACAACAATAATGATAGTAGTAAATATAGTTACAGGGATTTAAATTACTATATGCAATTATATCACATGCTTTGCTATTTCTAGCATAGATATCTATTGTCGGATATCTATTGTATATTGTCGGATAAAAACATTTATTAACCAGCATTTGTGTTAATCTTATTTTAAACAGTTTTAGTGGCAGCTCCCGTATAGTAACTGGAAGCTTATTAAATATCTTTGTTGTTTATAACAATTTTGGCTAGTATATTGGGTATTTTTGTGTGTTGGAATAATTATTCTATTAGGATAACGGGTTTTAAAATTGCAATAATTTAAAAAAAATCCGGGTGGCTTTTTACTAATAAACAGCATTCAAGTATATTGATAGTAGGAGCAGTCAGTAATTTTAGTTTTATAAATAAAGAACGACAGGAAGTCATATGAGGTACGTTACAAATAGCACGAATGCAAGGGCAAATTAGAAGGGATACCTAGCTTTATGGAATTGTAGAGTTCTTTATAGCCTATAATCATTTATTATAATTATCTATTGGGTATCCAATTATATAGTGGGTACATTACGTTTATATACCTATATAATTTAACCGAAAAATATATTTACAAAATTATATTGGTGGTGAACTGTTTGCTTTTTTTTTATGGTATCGTCCGAAAAACAACTAAAATTGTTTGTCACAGAAATGAAAGAGGGATATGCAAAAAAAGGGACTCTGTTTAAATGCGAGAAAAACCAAGGTACTAGTATTTGAGAAGAGAAGGATGACAACCGTAACGATAAAGATTGATGATGAAACTCTAGAACAAGTAAATGAAATTATATATCTGGGCAGTGTTTTCACTTCGGTTGGGAAGTATATGATAGGGATGTTGAAAGAAGAGTGAACGTGTAAATAGTGTTTGCGTTGCCCTGGGTTTACTGATCGGCAGTCGAAATGTCAGTGACAAAGCTCGGCTCACCATAGACTATGTAATTTTGGTACCAACACTGATGTATCAAATCGAGACGTGAATATGTCAGAATACGCATGAGAGGGTTAATGCAGTAGAAATGAGATCGTTGCGTCAGATATGCGGCGTCACTCTAGTGGACGTAATGTCGAAATACGGAAAAGGGTAGGTAAAAATGAAAGCATAGGTACAAATTAAAGAAAAGCATGCTACGATGGTTCGAGCATGTTGAAATAATGAGCGAAAAAAGATTGACGAAACAGGTATATAATACGACAGTTGTGAGTAAAAGAGGACTTGGCAGAGTGAGGCACACCTATCACGATCAAATAAATAAAACGCAAGTTGAAGGTGCATTAGAAAGTCTTCGTAACAGGAGCATGTATGAAGGTTGATGAATGTCGAGGAAGAGAAAGAGGTATGTCGTGATCGTGTCAATCACGGTGAATTCATGGAATGCTAATATAATTGCTCAGCTACTGTTCATACTTAAATGTGTCCAAAGTGATTTTATAAAACCGATAAAAAGTTACAATTTAAATTGATTCCAAATCTTTTAGTAAAAGACTCACTGCAAACCCGTCCGAGAAATAAGCTGTTTGGAAAGTTGCAAAAGACTAGCAGCTGAGCCAATTTTAATAAACTGGTAATCTGTCTCTGAAAAGGATGGAAAATATAGAGTAAAGTGAAGTTATCACGACCGTAATAACTTGCGGGGTAGTCATATACACGCCTTCTTCGTAAATTCTCATTGCTGGTAGTTGTTCTTTTTGTCGGGGTTTTAAACCCGGGTTATGTATTACCATTGTACATTGCGTATTATTTTATACCTAACTTGTGTTCGGTTTAACAATAATAGAATGAGAATAAGAATAAATCAATTAATCAATAAATATTACAATCAGAGAAAAAAAAATAATAATATACAATTTAAATAAATGTATTTTGTTTTTCTTTTATAATAATTAATCGAAGACTACATGTTTGTGCCGTTTGCTGTAGATACTTTAGGCCCGTGGAGTTAAAGCGACATTTTTAAAAAACATTACCCCTCGTCTATTGTCTGCTCTGGTAACAAGAGGGGTTTTCATTGGTTTGTTCATTAGGAATAGGCCGTCGAGTGTCGGTTTTTTCACAAAGGAAAATGCGTCCCGTCCACATGTTGGCTGTTACTCAGTTTTGTTTATACACGGATCATGTTACGTCGAACGAGAATGTCATCCATAAAATCGCTATTCGTTTGCTTTTGACTTGTTTGCTATCCTTTTTTTCAGTAGCAAATATAAAAATACTATATATTTATTGGAATACAATTTAAACTACATCCACCCAGTACTATAAAAATGCATAGAGAAATTTCGTTTTCTGTATCAGACATCTTCACAATGGGTGCCAGAACTAGTACATATCGACGCCTTACCAAAGGTGAATGCCACATTCTTTACCATTGATGTACCAAAATTATTAGTCTGAATTATCATGCCTAGGATATTATTTTAGCATTATAGGGATAGGAGTGTAAAAATAACACTAACATTATATGAACCGTTTCGCCGACCGACCATAAGCTAGGTGTCAATATCTAGTGTAGTAAAGTTCTATTTAAAAAATATATTGAAATTTAAATTTATAAATATGCTAGACTCTAGGTAATCAAAAGTCTATAAGATCATCATTAGCCTGTATTTCTCCATTGCTAGATATATGCTTGCCGCTGCACGCATAATTTTGCAACCCTCTTCCATCCCCCACCAGCGACCTTCTTTAGGCCATCCGTCCATCTGGCGGAGGCGTCTTTTCACTCTGCGTCGGCCCGTAAATGGCATCTACTCTAGAACCCTTTTGCTCTATCGGTTGTCGGTTCTGCGGCCAATGAGAAATCTATGTGAGTAACTTTGATTCTCTGACGAATATCAACGTTTTGACATACAAATACCAAGCCCTCAGCATAGGTCTCTGAGTGTCCACGTCTCTCCTCCATACCACATTACGGTTGGGATGCAATAATTGAAGATTTTTTATATTCAGACATTGTGGTATAGATTATCGAAGGATGTGTTTATTTTTTTAGAATGCTGCTTCTTTGCTGAAGGTGGCTGCACCTAACTGAATTGTCTGTCCTGGGTAGATGTATTTTTGAACAACTTCTAGAGTAGCGTTCCCTACGCAGATAGATTGACTTACAGACATTATTGTGTATTCATAAAATTTATCGGGAAGCTTTGTAAAATCTGGATAAAGCTCGTATTCTACCCTGAATGTATATTTTTCCTTAATAATTTTTGTTCAAATAAATTTTTCATGAGAAATATTTAAAATTTTATTTTAAATAACATAATATTAGTGTTGCACGTCTGACACGAAAAATTGCCATGACCCGTGCGCCACACAAACACGCGCGCCCCCGCCCGCATCTCCGGTCTGTTCATGCACTAAGCCTCAACCATTTAACGACCAATATTTGCCAATGCCAAAATATTTTTGTAAATAAAGCTAAAATAAAATTCCTGGTCGGGATACAATAATTTATTTATTATAATTATATTATATATCCAGTCTGGTATGCTGGAGACATCAACGATCTAGCAACTTGTGATTATATGAACTTGGGCTTATAGTATGTTAGCTAAAGTAAAACCCCGTTTCTCTCTCTCTCTTACTTTTTTGAGAAATATGTATTTAAGATTTGAAAACACACTGAATAAGTTCAGAATCAGTTAAAAAGACTAACCTCAACCTCTTCGTAGAGTAAGCTGCTTGCAAAAGTCTAACAGCTTATCCGATTCCAGTGACCAGTTAATATTTTATGGTACTAAAAATAGAATAAAAATCTCCAGCACTCGCAAACGTTCAAATAGAGAATATGAAGAAGGTACGAGACTTTTTACTGTATGATACTGTAAACATATCGTCATGATCGTAGAACAGTGTCGGATTTAAAAAAATACCCATAATTTTGCATATATATTTATATATAGTTTTATATAGTTTGTAGTCTGTAATTTATAGTGCAAATATTAGAAAGGGTTCCAAAATGAAATCTAGAAGGTTTGCACTTATTATGAGACTTATAAAGTGACAAAAAAACAGTCGAAATGACAGTTGAATGGCCGCCATGAAAATTTTAAATATAGCAGATCCGTCACTGTTCTACGATCATGACGATATTTCTTGAATAGACCCGAGTAGCGGACGCGGGCGCGGGCGCGAGCGAGGGCGCTGGCGCAGGTGTTTGTGTGGCGCACGGGTCATGGCAATGTTTCGTGTCATAACGTTCGTCATAACGGATCCATAAATTGACAGTTTGGATGTAATAAGCATTTAAAGTTTGACAGCATGGTAGTTTTTTTAGACACGTCGTCCTGGGCCACCCCAATGTCATCACTGCCAGGGTTTCGGACACTCCTCGGGGGGATGCTTTCGCCAGGCTCGCTGCGTGCGGTGCTCAGGTTCACACTCTGTCGCGACTTGCGATCGCGAGACGACCGCTTTGAAGTGTGCCAACTGCGGCAAACCGCATGCAGCGAGTAATAGGCAGTGTCCTGCTGTTAGGAGGGAGGCCCGAAAACGGGGCATCCAACTCCCCCCTCCTCTGCCAAATAAACCTTCTGTTTCTGACCCTAAGCCAATACCAGCCACTCACTCGGAACCGACGCAGAATGCCAATTTAATGGCACCTGTCAACGGACCGAGTATGAGGTCTGCGGCGGCTGTGGGACAGAAAAAGAATAAGAAGCCAAAAAAGAAGAAGAAAATCAAGAAGGCTAGTCGGGCTAGAAGGGCTGTCGCTCCTCTTGTAACTTCTTCTGCAACAGAGCCGTTGGCCCAAATAGTGCCATCGCTCCCTGTCAAGCCGGCGTCGACGAAAAAATCTCTATCGCTGACGCCGGCGTTCTCAACTGCCGTGAAAGAGACGCAGAAGAAACCGAAGGCCAAGGGAAACTCTGCCCAAAGTCAACCAAAGGAGCGACAAGCTTCACAAGCCAAGGGGAGAAACAACCAATTTTCCTTACACAGTCGAGAAGTGCTCCAAGCAGCAATCCAGGTGCTGCTCGGAGTACTAGAACGTCTAGCACAGGGGTCAGACCCAATAGAGGCCGTAACATTTGGCCTGACCCAACTGTGCGCCATGACGGTTTCGGCTTTGTGAGGGCAGAAGGCTTAAAAATTGTGTATTGGAACCCAGGGGGCATTCGTTCCAATACACAACAACTTCGTCTCCTAGCCCAGGAGCACAATCCGCACATTATTCTCCTGGGGGAGACGAAACTTAAGCCACAAAACGAACTCCGCGTTCCTAGTTACTTCGTATACAGAAGAGACGAAATATCCCTGGAAGGCACCGCTTATAGGAGAACAGCGGTCCTTGTCCGCCGGGATGTCGTCCACGAAGAACTGGTGGATTCAGAGTTCGAAACTGTCCGCACCAAAGGAGTTAGGCTCAACTCGTCTGGAGAAGAACTCAGATTATACGCAGCCTCCCGCCTTCCCACAAAAAGGATACACACCATCGACATAAACCGAATCCTGGATGGAAAAACACCAACGTTGGTCATCGGGGACCTCAACGCAAAACATCCCTCTTGGGGTTCCCGGTGTACCAATCCAGCTGGGAGAATTCTATTTCAGGATTCAGAATCCAAAGGTTACGAGGTCTTTGGGCCCGACTCGCCAACGCACATCCCTACAAATGATACGTACGCCGCGGACGTGCTCGACATAGTAGTGGCCCAAGCCATGCAGGTCCCAGTCCACGTGGAGGTGCTTTACGACTGCGACACGCAACATTTTCCACTCCTCGTGGTACTGGGCACGCATGCTGACCTCGTATCTCCCAGAGGGCGGTTCAAAACTAATTGGGAACAGTACCGGGCAACCTTGTCAATCTACAAGTTGCCTGGTACACTTTCTTCTCCGGACGAAGTCGAGGCGGCAGCCAGCCACCTGATGGAGTCCATCCAAATGGCGAAGGCAGATTCTACTACTACCGAAATGCCTCTAAATCGCCTTCGTCAGAAAAGTGCACTTCCGGATCACCTTCGAAAGAAACTTCAGGAAAAGCGGCATCTACAAAAACGCTGGGCCCATTCCCGCTGTCCCAGCACCAAGAGAGAGCTTAACCGCATAGCGGAAGAGCTATCTTTGGAGATCGCCGCCTTTCGGGGTCGATCCTGGGAGACACTAATGGACAACATCGGGGAGGAAAAGGGAAACCTGGTATCCCTCTACCGCCTCACAAAGAGCCTAACCAATGCTCCTCAACCCGTACAGCCATTGCTTGACGACCGCGGAAATCGGTGTTATTCCGCTCGAGATAGAGCCGAAATCTTGGCCAATCATCTTGAGCGGCAATTTCAGCCTTTCCCGGTCGTCGACCATATCCACAATGAACTTGTGGAGCGCAAAGTACGGGAGATTCTTAACTCAGAATTACCGCCGGCCCTACCCGGGCATTTCTT
Organism: Tinea semifulvella; assembly: GCA_910589645.1. Taxonomy (NCBI): domain Eukaryota; kingdom Metazoa; phylum Arthropoda; class Insecta; order Lepidoptera; family Tineidae; genus Tinea; species Tinea semifulvella. The sequence continues at coordinate 24,551,017 of OU342584.1, forward strand.
CGTGTCGTCGACGGAGGTCTGCAAAGCAGCCCTTCGTCTAAAACCGAAGAAGGCCCCGGGACCCGACGGGATTTCCAATATAGCACTATCGCAGCTGCCGCGCAGGGCCATGGTAGCCTACACCAGAGTCTGCAATGGGATCCTTCGCACCGGCCACTTCCCTGAGTGCTGGAAATCGGGGAAGGTTATCGTAATCCCTAAACCGGGAAAAGACCGACGCCATGCCTCAAGTTACAGGCCAATAACCTTGCTGCCACACCCAGCAAAGTTGTTTGAGCGCTTGTTCCTCCAGAGGCTGAAACGTTACATCGAACTCGTGATGAACAGTTCGGCTTCCGAGAGGGACATAGCACCACGCTCCAACTGACTCGGGTGCTGCACCATCTGGCAGTCGAGAAGAACGAGGGCCGTCACTCTGTCGGCGTCTTTCTCGATATCGAGAAGGCGTTTGACAGAGTCTGGCATGACGGTCTCTTGTACAAACTTCTCGACACGTCAGTCCCAGCAATGGCAGTAAGGATCCTGGCGTCCTTTCTGGAGGGACGACGATTCCACGTCGCGGTGGAGGATCTCATCTCTGTGGAAAAGCCCATTCTGGCTGGGGTTCCACACGGCAGCTGCTTATCTCCCGTACTTTACGCGCTGTACACTAATGACATCCCAACCCTCTCTGAAGTCCTGGAGGAGGACGGGGAGGAGGATGTCATGCTTGCACTGTTTGCGGACGACAGTGCCTACTTCAGCTCTTCTCCAAACCAATATGAGGCTGCTGATAAAATGCAGGACCTCCTGGATCTTCTCCCTGCGTGGTTGGACAAGTGGCGTATGTCCATTAATGTCGGCAAAACTGCCGCATTGATGACATCCAGATGCCGGCTGCCTCCACCACTGCAACTTCGGGGACAGAACATCGAGTGGACTCCGACCGTCAAATACCTGGGCTGCATCATTAACAGGACGTTGACAATGGGTGAAATGGCCTGCCACGCCGTCAATCAGGCGAAGGCGGCCCGAGCCATGTTACGTCCTGTTATGAATTCCAGCTTGCCGCTCAGGTTGAAGGTCCGGATCTACAAGATGTTCATCCGTTCCCGTCTCACCTATGCTGCGCCAGCCTGGCACCACCTTCTGGCTCAGACCAACAGGGACAAGATCCAAAGTCAGCAGAACATATCGCTCAGAGTGGTTTCCCGAGCGCCGTGGTTCGTGCGTAATTCCGTCATAGCTCGAGATTTGGAGATGCCTACTATTGAGGAGTTTGTCACTGGCCTGACTAGACGTATGTTACGTGACGGGCCGACAACGGACACTTCAACCATCTCCAGAATATCGCTCCGTCTTGCGCACGGCCCCCCAACGGGAGACCACTTCCTAGGGAAGTACTCCTGAAGGAGAGCTGAAGCAGTCGAATCTAGCCCTCTGGGTTCGTGAGCCACACGGGCGCTGTTATACTGCTAACGGCGCCCAGCACTAAAAGTGCATGAATTACCGGCGGGTGGTTACCCGCTGAGATCCTGCCGGGGAAAACGGGGGAATATGCACCATCTAAGTGTTTGTCGTATTATACAATTTAGGGAGTGAATAATGTATGTAATTAACATTCGTCATATTAATAAACGACAGACATACATTTCTATATGGAATTTTGGCGCGCGCAGATATCTACACAATTCTACTTACTGGTATTATGCGTAAAACATGGAAATTGGGTCATAATTTTGACTAATATGCAAGAACTGGTCACTAGTTCTATACCGATCTAATCAAAAGATTAAATATTTTTTTAGACTTTAGTGTGCTTAGTGTAAAATAGTTTCGGAAAACGTAACTGCTATAGTTTCGTTTATTTGTTTTACATTGCGTGTTATTGCAAGTTTGGCTATAATAACAGGCAATGAACATCAAAAATTCAGAAAAAAACTCTACTACTATAGTTGCGTTTACGAAACTTCACTGTCACACTAGGCATACAGGTGTCATTGGTAGAACTCCTTTTTGAAATAAAAATTAAGGTATTTATTTTAAAGATACCTCCGTATAAGATAACTGCCTCAGTGGTCTAGCGGTTAAGTCCGTGGATTTAGACTCGGAGGTACCGGGTTCGATTCCTGGTCGGGACACAAAAATATTTATTAATGTAAATAAATACATTTAATTAATATTTAATTTATTTGTGATATCTCTCGAGTTTGGTACGCTGGAGATATCGACGAGCTTGCCAGTTGTCATGATTGGCCTATAGTAAACGTGGCTAAATGTGAATCGGCTTATTTATAAGCGTGGTTTCTGGCCACCCCGAAAGGGAAACGGTCGTGATGATACTTTACTTTTTATTTATTTTTATTTTAAAGATAAAAATCATTATCCTAAAAACAAGTGTTATAACGAGTATTAATTCTCACCAAGAATCAAGATCTGCCGAGAGACGAAATAGATAGAGAAATAATCACAACGTTGACCTTTCACTACCTACTTGATTAAGCTCAGTAAGTGGCGATATTTTTAGGAAAATTTATCTACACCGTAACTTAAGATTTTATTACTGAATAATTAAATAATATAAAAATATTTGCCCTTTAATGAATTACATGCAGTATATTTGTTTTCAACGCGCTGGTACGAAAATGAATAAAATACTTTAGGCATTACTTTAATAGGTATTTATTAATTTACGTATTATTTGATTTATTAATTAGTTAATGCAGTTAACTATCATAAATATTTGTGCCGTTTGCTGTAGAACTCTGGGCCAATGGAGTCCAAGCGCAAAAAAGTTTTTAAAAGACATAAGACCGCGTCTTGTTGTCTCCTCCGGTGACAAGAGGGCTGGCTCTTTCTTCGCCCAGAGAATCAGAATTGCAATTCAGCGGGGAAATGCAGCCAGCGTTCTTGCCACCATTCCACGCGGACGGGACTTATATCCCTATCCTTAATATTAATTTTATTTTATATGTTGTAAATATTTTTTCGAATAAATGTATATTTTAACACTTAAAAAAAAAAAACTATCATAAATGGATATTTAAATGTTTTGTGAGACTCAATTCAGATCACGTTAGATCGTAGATTTAGACGCGGAGGTAGTTTGATATATTACTTAAGTTTGGTAAACAAGCCCAGTCAAGCCGGTATAGCGTTAGGGACTGATGTTAGTTACGAGTCTCTGATTCCAGTTGCTAACATTCATAGACCTAGCACGTCACTTACCATCAGGTGGGCCTAGGGTCACATGTCGTGCTAGTATAAAAAAAGTAATATGTTAATTCTTATCTTAAAAAAGAAGCTTTTCTGAACACGCCGCAAGAGAGAGTCGCAATGTTACTTTATTTTCATTTTATAACTTGTCATCAGCCTGTATTCTTCACAATGCCACACGCACACAATCTCTTGCCACCCTTATCCAACACCCACGAGCTTCGTAGTTACCAGAACGTACTTGGATACGGTTAATGTCACTTGACATCTACCTGTCATCGTTACAACCCCAGACCTCTACTGCTGGGCCATCCAGAACAATTGAAGAATTTTATATTTTTGACTATTTTTTAACTTTTCAATAAGTTGGTATTAGTGGAACCAGGTTTGATGGCTAAACGTGTTTTTTGAGGCACGAGAACGGTTATGTTGTAAATATATTAAAAACGTACTTGTACTAAGAAAGTAGTCGATAAATGAGGCCCTGCAGACCGACACTCACATATCAGGATTAAATAAATAAAACACTGTCTGAAGGTGCATTAAAAAGCCTTCAAAACAAAAGGGCATGTATCAAGAGGTTAATGAATGTCGACGAAGTAAAAAAGGTATGTATCGCATATGTAGCGCATCAATTATCTTTAACTACCCCGCAAGGGATCTGGTGTGAAGATATGTATGTAAAATAAAACATTATTTAGTACATAGCGGGTAGTAACTGCGACTTTTTGCATTAAAGGAAAAGCCCTATCAACCGGATAACCGCATCAAATTACCGCACCTTTACGTGGACTACGAGTATATTCCAATGCCTGTCTTTATTACTTGTTGGTTTAACGACACACGTGGCATGTCCACGGTCATTTTAACTTATTGATTTCGAGAGATAATATACGTATATGTACGCCCGGGATTTTGATAGAAGTCAATAGTAAGATACGAGTTTTCAAGTGGTAGGATTTATTCACTGACCCGAAAAAGATGTAGTTCGTAGTCGAAAGTAACAAAAGTCGCGTAGCACGTTAAATGTACGAATTACATAGCTATTGTTTTGTATGATATTGCAGATTATTCAAGGTTGATTTCATCTGTTTTAAACATATGTTATTAGTAGAATTGTATATGGCAATAAGAACACAATATATTTTTTAAGCTTTGAGAAACTGACAATTAATAATTGAGGTGAATAACTTCAGACTTTCAGACTAATGACATAGGTTAACAAGTTCATTTAAACACTCATTAATTTGGACAAAGTAAGACCATCTTTTATAATTATGACTTGTCCCTATAGATTACTTAACAGAGCAGAAAAGTGAACGAATGAAAGTAGTCTTATCTTTTATTACGAGAAAGATAATGTAAGAGCTTCAGCTTTTGACTTTGAGAGTGCTCAGGAGCGACTATTCCCATTGAGTTTATACGAACATAAAAATTGTGCCCTCAGGATGCTGGAGGAAATTAATAAATTAAATAATGTTAAGAGGTACATATTAGGAATTTATACAAAGCTTCCAACTATATTATCAGCGTTATATTCAAGGATAGTATTATTGCAACAGTAAGGAGTGATAAGTAATTATTCACTGTTTTACGAGTAACATCAATCGTTGAAAAAACGTGAAAAGCTTTCTTTCAATCATTCAGAAATAAGATTACCAACCATTAACGCCACAGATTTTAAAATAAAATAAAGTACTCTTTTGCTTACTGTCAGGCGTTCTACACCAGTCATCTCTGGAGATTGTACACGAAGCGTGTTAATGCATTCAGATACCTACTAGTGTGTAGTACGTAAGGAGTCGACGACTTTTTTGTCGTTAGCGGTTTCTTTTATGACTGAGACAGTAAAAAAATAAATAAATAATTAAGGTATGAGATAAGGTCGCTTAAATATTCAATTTATAACATAGTAGGTATACAGTAGAATTATAATTATTATTTGGAAATTAATATACTTAATATTTAATTAAATTTAATAAATAGAAATAAAAAAATACAGAACACTGTTATTTTGCTTTACTGTAAAGGAGTGATTTTTAACTTACGCACTGTTAGAACTCCACTAACGATATGTATAAATACTTAATACTCTTTATATGATTTGTTTCTCTCTTCCATCTAGTAGTCTCCACTTCATAACGGCTAATAACGTTCGAATAATGAAAATATACCCAGTTTTTTATATGAATTCAGCGCCCGCTAGGTGTAAGCGCCTTAACCTGAACTAATAATTCATTCCTATTCCTGTCTTGGCAATGAAGAGTTGTTATGTTTTCTCACTGTCATGATCTTGAAGTATAGTGATAGTAATCACGTAAGATACAATCGTGTCTGGTACGGTGCACCATAAAAGTAGTCTATCAGTTGTGACTAACCTTCCTTTAAAAATATTACTAGGTCATATAAGTGGTTAGTTTAGTATTAGTTTTAAGGGATAATTAACCTTATTGTTAGATGACAAGCAAATAAATATTAACCACTTTTTTGGCCGACTGTACACTGTCATTTACTTTTCTTATTAAATAGATCCCTAGTTTTAGTTTTAGTGACTTAGATTTATTCCATATAAAAACTGCACAATAGTTAATTTTAAAACGATTAACGGAGTTGATTACATCTAAGTAATATACATAGTTGTTGTTCCAAATCATAAACACGGTAACATCCACTAAAAATTTTACTAGCAATAAAAAAAGTTATAATTTGTAAATGAACTGTAGCTCGTTAACCGTGTCAGTTGTATTTTACCAAATTGAATACAACTAGCGAAATGCAAACATTATTAAATTGTGTGATAAACTTAGGTGTGGCAAATGAAACAACGTCCGGTGAGCACGAATTAAAACAGTTGCTCTGTTGAGTGTTTGTTCGGTTCGTCCTTGACCTATTTCGAGAATTGTTGTACTTTCGACATCCTGGCAGACAGGTTCGCTTCAATTGATTATGTTTTAGGCATACGAGTACTTGTAAAAAGCGAATACGAACTTACTACATAAAGATATCGTCATCACACTACATTGCTACCATTGAGGTTCCAGCTGTTCTGGAACCCACTGAACACCGGACAACAGTCCGCGATGATCGCAAGAGACCTAATGGTATTATCTTCTAGGAGCGGGGATGAGCCTTAGTTTAGGATGCCACTTGTGTCGACACTTTGGCTTTGTCACACCTCAGGGAGACAGCGCAGAAAGCGCAGAGTCTGGCAAGCGGCGCAAATACGTATCTATAATGAAATACTACGTGCCGTTTTCTGTAGAAACTCTAGGCCTGTGAAGTTCAAGCGCTAACACATATTTTTAAAACATCACCCTACGTCTAATTGTGTGCTCTGGTGACAATCCTCGTTTATAGAATCAGTATAGCGATTCAGGGAGGAAATGTTTATTTATTAACATTCGTTTATTATTATTAGCTGTAAAGTTTATGCAATTATAAATATGTAGGTGGTTAACGTGGTGGGTATTGCATGATCTAATGTATCTTATTATTGTTAAATGATAAAAACCTGTGCAATGCTGTTTGTTGACCCTAATAAAGAAAATAAAAATATAAAATAAAAAAATGCGGCCAGCGTACTTGCTATGCTACTAAAAAATATAGATGCTGTAAAGAAACGTTGTCATACAAGCTATTGCAATACAAATATAAAAACGTCACTTAAAATTATATCTGCTGTAAAAAGGCATTGACATACTATAAGCTACTAGCTGCCGTAAACAGGCATAAGTTGGTATTAATGGAACCAGCGCCGGAGCAGTCTATTACTTTATTTACTGTCAGTCTGTTTGCTGGACTGGCGGCTTATTTATACCTGGGATTAGTTAAAACAGTATTCTAGAAGGCTCAGCTGCAGCTAGGTGGACTATGGTCTGACCCTTCCTATTTTGCAAGAGATATTAACCTAATGAATAACATCACAACCATAATTTCTTGTAAAGTAGACATAAGCTAACACTAGAAATAGCTAGGCATAGACCTTTAAAAAAAGACTAGGCGTCCGAACCAATAATTCTTTCGTATACCTTGCCTGGTAATGAAGAGTTGTAATATACTCATATCCAGGCCTAGTCGTTTTTATAAGGTTTATGCTTAGAGGGCGCTGAATTTATATAAAAAAACATGGTTTTATTTTACTCAGTATATAAGCTACATTACAGCCAACCTTTCGATGTCTTGGGCGTAACAGACTCAAGAAACCTATCTTAATAATTGACTGGCAACAGATATAGTAATAGAAAATGTGAATATTTTTTATGGAACTTGAAGAAGGTCGGTGGTGGAGCTGGATAAGAGTAGCAAAAGACCGCGTGGTAAAGCAAGCCTTGGGGAAGGCTTATGCCAGCAGTGAGCCAATAATGATGATGGGATGACATATTTGGCAAAATTAATTTATTCTGATGGTACCTAGCTCAGTATCCAAACGCGAGATTAATCGATGTGGAAGCAAAAGTAATTTTCGTCACGATTCCGTCCTAATATGTTCGACCTTCAAAAAACTTTGGAACTTTTAATTAATCTCGAGTTTTTCCGTAGTAGCTTGGACATATGTCAAAAACATTTCTGCTGACGCGACGTATAAACACACTGTTTGATCCGGCTTCGTCGATGTGAGAAAATAGAAAAATGCCGTGGAATAATCGCATGTCGTCATGTAGCCTATGTAACTCTTTATCATTCGATAATGAACTTTTTAGTTATTTTTTAAAATAGTAAAAATTATGCACTTAAACCGATTTGGTCCATCCACAGTCTTAGTTATTGGGGTAACATTTTTTAATTTAACAATTAACAATATTATTATTTTTTTACTATCTTCTCTCCAGTACATTTTGGCCGCATAGTTATTTTATTCACATTATATTTGTCCAAAAAGTGCGCTGGATTGAAGTCAAAAATAATTTAATTTAAAGCTTTTTTTTTTTGAGTATTGCTAATGACAATTTATAAATTTGCTTCAGCAAGATGGCTTTTAAGCTTAACGGAAAATTTGTTAACATATTTTTTCTCTTACTATAAATAAAAAAAATGTATAAATAAATAAATATACATATATATATCCAGTAGTAAAAAACTATTCAGAATTATTATCCCATTGGAATTTTAAAGAAATACCTACTCGTATATTAACCGACTTTGTAACGATTTTGTCAAACCTTTGCTTTTCCCGTGAGCTATAAAACTTAATAGCTTTAAGCTTCAATTTTAACTTTTAAAATATCCGCACTATAACTTTTAAGTGCTTTCAAAAATAAGGATAAATATAAAATATCTAGGACCTTCTGGAGCTTAAATAACATTTTTAATACGTAACGTGACAAAGGTGACGCCTACAAAATCGTTATAAAATCCGTAAAAATCGGTACAGTATTATAGACGTGAAGGACAGACAAAGAGACTCATATAATAAAGTTATAGATTATACTTAAATAAGACCGTGGTGGCCAAGTGCTAAGAAGTTATTTAAATAACGGTCTAAAGAGCTGGTTAATGCTGTATGTAATAAGATAGCTGGCAGTGTCGCGCAGAAAATCAGCATAACTGTGCAGCAGGGGAATGCTGCAAGTGTTCTTGCCACATTGCCATATGATACAGTCAATGGGTAAATTCTTTTATATATTTATAGTTTAGATTTTAGTTTTATTTTAAATTTAGTTTATATATATTTTTAAATTTTTTGTACCTTTTTTTTAAATGTAGGTTAATAAACAAAAATTCTTAAATATAGGTATAATAATAATTTGCTAACAAATAAACTAAACATATCTAAATTATCTGATTTTACTAATTCTACTCTCAAACTTATTTAAACTACTTTATTTACAGTCCTTCAACCAATTTATTGTTTATGTTACAGTTTACGATAGATAGCTTTGGTGTCTGTGGCTGATGGGTAGGAATGAATACATATTTTCTTCCGTCTTGTTGTATGTTATTGTTTTCTTTGCGTTTTTGTTGTATTTTGTAAATTTCCTTAATTTTATGCACTATTTGTTTTTGTTGATTTCTTAATCTGTCTTCACAGTGGATTTATATTTTTGTGTATAATTTGTGAACCCATTCATGGCCTTATTTATTGTGTAAAATTTTATAATATTGTATTTTTGGTTATGCTGTTGGAGTTCCAGATAAATAAATAAATAAATAAACATTTACTCAGGCACAATTCCTAAACTTTAAAATCACGTGGATCAATTACTGTTTTCAACTTGCTGCCGATCATATCGTATTAAAAGTTTCATGTTTACGCAAAGCTTTGTGAAATTGCAAGCCAAGCGCACATCGCTCAGTCTCACAGCCACCAATTTACCGCAAGTCTCCAGTAAATTTGTTGAACAACCGCTTATATTCGACAAACTGAACTTTATGCGAACAATGTAAATTGGTCACTTTGAGGGAAGCAAGAGTGAAAGTTGTTTGTTAAGCCAATGCATAGAGGACAAAGGACATACTCATAATTGAAAGGCTAACTAACACACTTAACTTTGTTGGGTTTTCATTCTCTTCGAGTCTCATGAATTTCTCTTTTAAAGTCATTTAGTTTTAAACTATATAGCGTTATATGAGTACTTTTAGTTATTTTGTTGTAATTGCCACAGAGTGTGGATGCGGTTTTAATAAAAACAAGTTAATTACTGCTTTTACAAATAGCAAACTAAGATGACACTGAGCTGATCATGTCTATCGTAGAACAGATGAGCTAGACTGTAGATCACGTATAGAAAAAGGTTGTGATCGGGGTTTTATATATATATATAGGAATAGCTTACGATATAGGACTTACGGATAAGACCTATATCAGTAAAGGAACACATTATCAAATATACTCGAATTATTGATATGTAGTGAATAGCCAAGTGATCCATTTCAAAATACATGAATTTAGAATGAAATATGCTTTGAATCAAAAACAAAATATGATGAAAATTATGTAATTATATAAAAATACAGATGTGTAGGTGAAAAGTTATAGGGTTATGTGGTTGTAATACCTCTATACAAGGAAATAACAATAATAAAGGAAATTAGTGCTATAATGTTAGAACAATAAATTATTTATGTATCTACTCTATGTGTGTTTGTGATATATTTGTGAATATATTCACGAGGCTGTGTAGTAAAATTTTTAAATAATATTAATAAATAGTATTTTTTTTTTACCAAAAGATAACTTCTGGTATTATAATATACCATAACAATGGAATAAATAAAGTAGACAAACGTGCAAAACTTTTATTTAAAATAATCAAAAATAAGATAAGCTACTTAAATAATAATAATATAATAAAATACTTAAGAGACGTCCCATCAGATAGTCCCAAGAAGACTAGCAACATTTCCCCTATGTATAGCGAGGCTAATACGTTAGATAAGCTGAAGTGGAGTACTCGTAAAAGGAAAACGAAATTAATAAATGTAATTTTAAATATCTGCATGCCGTTTGTCTCGTCAAAGGACAAATCACATTATGTTTGTTGTTATGACTCCTTGTTTCTAACAAAGGACTAACGGAGGTTTTAACTTTGATTCCAATTTGTATTTATACATTAAAATAATGTTTGTTTTACCTGTTATTCTAGCTTTGTCAACTTTAGGTGATAGGCACCATGGTATAGGTGTTAATTCGAAGTAGATACAAAAATATTTAAATAAAATAGATTAAAAAACTAATTATAAATAAAACTAAACTAAATACCTATGAAATTAAAACTATTCTACAAAATAAACATAGGGTTTACCATCAGGGAGGGTACCTAAAACGCTCGCCCAGCTCTTTTATGAATTTGTGGATATCAAGAGAGTATACCCCCATTGTTTCAACCCCAAATGCCACAAAGTTATAATTTTGTTTAATGCTATTATCTTTGATGTGCTTTTTAAATTCTGCTATATGAGCAGCCGAACCGGCCTTTTTTGATGTAGAGGAAATGTGGCATCCCAAACAAGACATCTTCCCTCACTCCATGGTACAAGAGACTACGGTATAGGTAAATTTTAAGGTATTATTTTGTTTGTTGTGTAATTATATAGTTCTTTTAATCTGCATTGTTTTTTTGCTTAGTCAAATTAAATATATGACAGAGATGACCTTGACTATGTTATCGAATGTTTGCAAACCACAGTCTACACGGTCGATTTCTACCATAGTCACCACTGTCGAACGCTTGTCAACACCCAAGCTATGTGTGTAAGCAGCAGCAGTATACATTTTTTTTTATGAAACATCAAAAGGTTTTATGGTAAAGCTAATAGTGTGGTTAAGCCCTTTGGCTTGGCTTACCGATAAGTGTTTGGGTCGGGTACAAGAGCTCTCAGGTTCCGAGGTGCATGTTACCGACACTCAAACTGACCGCTTAACTATGTCTACTATCGATACATTTGAGTTTTCTTTACAAGACTAGAGTTACAATGTGACTTGTTTTTATGAATTTAGGACAGTGTTTTTCATGCGAACAAATATCGATGTATTTAAAAGTATTCTTAATACATAGATAGAAATGACCTGTGGTTAAACCTTCCAATTCCAATAATATATTTACATAAAATTTGGCCTATTCTTGATATGTTGGCCAGACAAGTAAGACAGTAAGAAAAGTAAGTAAGTTTTATTCATAGTTTATTTTAAAAAGTTGATAATACACACATTTAGTAAATATGTAAAACCTTTATAGATTTTACATGCCCTGCGTTCTAATAATATTTATAAATTAATACAGAAAATTATTTCTGCCAACGTATTAGCTTAGCTATAAAGAGGGGAAATGTTGCCAGTCTTCTTGGGATTATCACTGAAGGGTCGTCTCTAGAGGACATTTTTTACTTATAGTTTATTTTTTATTAGGTTTAGTTTATATTTATTTTAATTTTTACTTTTAAGTAGTTTTAATTTATATTGTAATTATTTTATACTGTTTGTATATTACTTCATTAAATAAATAGATCTAGATATACAGAAAATTATTAATTAATTTATATCGGCTATCGTAATCAATACTTATTTAAATTAAACAACAAATTAAGACAGAAAAAGTTTTTTTTATTGCTTTAGTTATTAGTTGTCTTTTTATTATTAAGTAGTTTATATTAATAGTAATTAATATTGTTCCTTCGAATAAATTTATAGTTCATCCAGAATAAGGATATTATATTTTATATAGAACTACGAGTTAAAAAACTCTTGATTAGGGGAAAACACCGCGTGGCTACGGGTGACTCTTTAAGTAATATTTTGCTCAGCCTCGCCGTTCAACGGGGGAACGCAGCGAGTGTCCTCGGTACACAACGCCCATCGCGAAGCATCGGGCAGCTATAATTTTAGTTAATATTTTATTTTTAGTGTAGTTCATTTTATTTATAATTTAGTGAATAATTTTATATTATGTAAATATTTTTTACTACGAGTAAATTATATTTTACCTGAATTAGTAAATTTGAATTTCACGTTTTGACAATATTTATGTCTTTAACCTGTTTGGGACTGACTATAAATCAGTCACAAGAACGACTCTTGGACTATATAACAGGCTAGTTCCGTAACACTACATAAATCACTGTCATGTCTCGTGTGATTCTTGGACTTAATTCGTTATCTTACTATAAACTCATATTTATCGACGGCCTCCGTGGTCTAGCGGTTAAGACCGTAGATCACTTGTCAAGATGGGCCAATATTAAAGTTAATTTAATACACAAAATTTTAAGATTGATTTATTCGAAGTAAATTAATATACATTAAATATAAATTAAAATTAAATAATAAAATTAAAAATAAACTAAACTATAAATAAAAAATGTGTCCTAGAGACGTGCTATCCGAGATAGTCCCAAAGAGGCTGGCAACATTTTGCTTTTGTGTAGCCAGGCTAATATGTTGGCAGAAATAATTGCCAGCCTTCCTGTCTCCAGACCTTTCCGTCAGCCGCTTTGACAACTCTTTGGCCAAGCGCTTCGCTGAAGGCCCCCATGGGCCCATCGTCTCGACCCTGAACGGCGCAAATTCGTGACCGGTATCAAGGTTGGCGTATTTGCGAAATTTATTTTTATTATTTATTACTTACTTAAGTAACATTTAACTTTTTTATCTTCATGGTTATCATGTTCTACCGGGCCGACACTTCAAGCATCTCCAGATATCGCTCGGTCTTGCGCACAGCCCCCCATCGGAGCAGTCGAATCTAGCCTACTGGGTTCGTGAGCCACATGGGCGCTGTTATACTATTAACGGCGCCCAGCACTAAGAGTGCATGAATTGCCGGCGGGTGGTTACCCGCTGAGATCCTGCCGGGGAAAACGGGGGAACGCCCCATCCCCAACCCAGGCCCTATAGGCATCCGGGCCTGGACGACCGCACTGACTGACTATCATCATCAGAGTGTGTCATTTCCCTGCTGGGTATAGACTAGGTACGGTTCGTCATTGCTTCTTAACCAGCGACAGTCTTTAGGTCATACACCTACGCGGTTTATATTTTAAAACCTATTCACTTTAAAAAAATCTATCGTTTCTGAGATATACATGTCAACTTTGAAAGAATTCAATTAGCACTGGTTGTTGACACGGTTCCTGGTAAATCCGATACCATTTGAAATAAAAGTGCCGCAAATACGACGTTGCTCACTCTAATTCGATCAAGTTTTCAACAAAGCAAAGGTGTAAATAGCTTACTTCGAGCTGCAGATTACGTTTCTCTCGGTATTTCAAGCTTACTTGGTTTCAATAAAACTTTTCTAGATTTATCCTTGAGTCCACAACTTCATAAATAGGACAGCCTGGATCAACATGTACTCGTATTATGCATTATTACTTAATAGATTTTTCTAAGAAACTTTTAATTAAATCATATAAGTTATTGTATATATCTATTTTGTAATATTTCTTATTATCTGCACCACGGCAGCTCTCTTAACGCCATCGCAAAGGTTAGCTGTTACAAAATTCCGCCCTTGTACAATACTTTTGTAAACAATGTGCAATAAAGACTATTATTATTATTATTAATAATAAATTATATTATATTTAATGTTGTTTATTTGTAAAGAGCCACCCGGAACTTGTTAAAACTGTTGGGGATATCTGCAATTTTAAACACGCGCATAAAACTACCCACTATATTTCATTTCGTTTCGTTTCACTTAGTTTCGATACGTTTCGTTTCTTTTAGTATCGTTTCATTTCGATTCGTTTCGTTTTGTTTTTTTAAAAATACTCTTTTTGTCTTAGATTACTTCTTAGCATGGACGGGTTTCGGGTTCACCGTGTGTGGGGAAGAGAGTACTAATAAGAAAAGAGTAAATAATGGTTTCTCATGTTTGCAACAGGCTATCATCGTCATTATGATCATCATCGTCGTGTGTTTCTACCCTCGTCGTTTTACATGATATCCTGCCACCCTCATCCGTTCCCCACCAGCTACCTTCTTCAGGTCATCCTGCATTTTTCTAAACGACTCCACTACTAGAGATAAGCCTTCCAAAACTTCCAACATAAGACATATGTAAATTTATATTTTTAAATTTTTTCATAAGTTGGTATTAATGGATCTAGAACCGTCAGTACGGAAACGGAAAAAAAGTAAAGTATCATCACGACCGTTTCCCTTTTGAGGTGGTCAGAAACCACGCTTATAAATAAGCGGATTCACATTTAGCCAACTTTACTATCGGCCAATCATGACAAGTGGCAAGCTCGTCGATGTCTCCAGCGTACCAAACTCGAGAAATATCACAAATAGATTAAATATTAATTAAATGTATTTATATACTTTAATAAATATTTTTGTGTCCCGACCAGGAATCGAACCCCGGTACCTCCGAGTCTAAATCCAAGGACTTAACAGCTAGACCACAAAGGCAGTTAAGCAGTACGGAAACGGTGGTTTTGTAATTTAATGACAAATACATAAGAAATGTATGAATAAAATTATTTCTTATTAGTAGGTATATTTCGAGGTCGAGGGGTTCGAACCGCGACCTTTTTGGATTGAATAAAAGCATTCCAAGAACCGGAACACTGCCATGTTTTCGATTACTAGTCGGAAATTTAATATTCTCCTTTGAATATTTTCAAATTTTTGGATCCGAAGAAATAAAAATCTGTCGCTGAAAAAGTGTCATAATATGGTGTTATATGTAAAAGGTACTGTTGAAGTCTTCACAGGCTTGGCATGATGCCAGCAGAGACATTTTTCTCCCTAGCTACTTGTTTTCTTCATTTGACGGCTCTTACGCTAGGCTGACTTTCTTATTAGTACGAGTACGAATACTTGTTCTATTCCAATTTCTTTTCTCAGTATGCACATGATAATTAAAATCTAAAATAATAATGTGTAAAACTATTTTGTAAAGTATTTATTTATTAATGCCCGTAGACATTGTCTGAAAGCCAGACGTTAGCGACAAAATTGTACAAATATACGTGCAATAAAAATAAGAATACAGTTACCGGACAATTTTACAAATATAAACATAATATATAATTTTTATTTTTATAATTAATATTATTTTAATTATATATCATGTAAATATTTATGTAATAGTATTTAATTATTCTTAAGTAATTGTATTTATCTTAATGAACCTGCATTCCTCTGCCACACTCCCAAATGTTAGCTGTTATAAAATGCCGGAAGACATTAAGTTCGCCCGTGTACAAGGGCTACTTTTAAAGTTATTTTGTGCAATAAAGAGTTTATAAATAAGTGTACATATAAATAATATATATGTACTTATTTATATATATTATAATATTAATATACAACAATTCACTTGATACTCACAAATTCGCGAAAGAGCTAAGAAATCGAATTTATCAAGAGTACCGTAACTACTTTAAACAAAATATTACCTTAATAATTCAACAAGGAAATGCAGCGAGCGTTTTAAGTACCCTTCATTTAAGCCCTTAGTTTATTTTGTTAAATTTTAATTTATTTATTTATTTTAAAACTTTATTGCACTATGTACAAAGGCTATTATGCTGATATTAAGAGAAAAAAAGATTAAAAAGAAAGGTTTAGGTTAGGTTACTTAGTTAGTTAAAAAGTGTTTGTATACCTGGTTTTTAAATATTGCACGATTGGGGGCTTCTCTGATATCAAATGGTAAGTTATTCCAAAGATTCGCAGCGACAACAGCAAATGAGTTCGAAACGTAGGAAGTGTGGTGAGAAGGTATAGAAATTGTGGAGTTGAAGGAGGAGCGAAGAATTCTATCATGAAAAGAGCTTAGAAAACTGAAATTATCTTTAAGATACTTGGGTGAATTAGGTTCATTTAATAGACTGTATAACAAGCAGAGAATTCTGCGATTCCTCCGCTTACGGATAGGCAACCACTTCAATTTTTCTCGGAATGACGAAATGTGGTCGAATTTCCGCAAACCGAAGATAAAGCGAATGCAGGCATTGTGCAGTCGTTCAAGTTTATTAAGATGCTCTTGTGTAAGTTCCACAGAACACACGTCACCGTAATCAATTATAGGCAAAAGAAGGGACTGTACGAACGTAATTTTAGCTTTCAGCGGCAGAAAGTTTTTTAATTTGTTGAGAGAGTGCAGTAAAGAGAATATCTTACTACTAATCTGAGTGATCTGTGCTACCCAGCTTAGCTGAGAATCCAGGTATATCCCAAGATTCTTTACCTCACTGGAGAATGGAATAGGCACGTTGTCAAACCGAAAAGAGTCGATAGCATTCATGTCAACTTTAGATAATAGTCGGGGGCTCCCAACAATGATTGACTGACATTTGTTCGGATTGACAACGACACCGTACCGCGCAGACCAGGAATATAAACTACATAGATCGGAATTAAGCCAAGCTATTGCACTATTGAGAGTACTGACATCTGTCTGCACGTAGAATTGCAAGTCATCAGCGTACAGGTGGTAGTGGCAATGAAGTGAGGAAGTGATCCCACTAATGAATAGCGAGAAAAGTACGGGGATAAAATGCCACCTTGTGGAACGCCGGTACTCAAATCACACCAGTCTGAAGACGTTTGGTCAATGCGAACCCGTTGCCGACGACCATGCAGATACTGAGAAAACCATGACAAGGCCCTTGTCGATATCCTCAGACGAGACAAAATAGCGATGAGCAAATCAGGATCCACTGTGTTAAAGGCGTTGGTGAAATCAATCAGTACAAGTACCGTGACTTTGGTTTTATCCATGCCGTTTCTGATGTCTTCAGTTACTTTAAGTAAATCTGAAGTTGTGCTATGACCGGGACGAAATCCTGACTGGAAGGGATTAAGGAGTTGGTTTAAATTCAGAAAATCAGATATTTGTATATGAACGGCAGACTCTAATACTTTTGAAAGGAATGGTAAAATGGAAATTGGACGAAAATGGCTAGGTAACGTTGGAGAGGAAATTTTAGGAAGTGGGATAATAAAGGCATTACGCCATAAGGTAGGAATTTAAAATTTTACTTATAATACTTATATAAATATAAATTTAAAAAAAAACATAATAAATGTTAATAAGTACACAACATTATACATATATGTATATAAAACTTACTACCGTGATTTGGTCCTAATTATAAATTGTGTATAGACCAGTTTTTATTATTACTGGTATTAGATTGCCTTGTGTATGTCGAAAGTTGGTTCATAGATTTGTGGCAGCGACTACAAAGGAGTTGGAAACAAATCCAGTATGGTGTAATGAGACAGAAACAAGCGAGTTGTGAGAAGAGCTAAAAGAAAGAAGTTAGAGAGCAGGAAGTTAGAAAGAAGAGAGATATATATGCAAAGTAGTTCTTATGGTAATTGGGTTCCGCAGGCTCATTCAATACAGAAAATATGAGACAGAGGACTCTGAGATTCCTGCAACAGAGAATAGTCAGCCACTTATTTGTTTTATACTCGCGTATTGCAGTCACTGATTGATTACAATATTTAATTGAGGGTATTTTAAGGTTAGAGTACTAATGAAATATTCCATTATCATAACTTCGTTTAAAAAACTCGTATATCTACACTACCTGAAAAGCTCCTCACAATATTAGTGAGTGTATATATGTATGTTTATGTATAGTATTATGTATGTATTAATATTTAGTATATTGATATTATAGTATATATAACAATATAATATGTAAGTGTATAATTAAGCTGCAAATTTTTCTTCCTATTTTTTTAATATTTCTTTCATTGCACTTATAATAGTTCAAATTTGTCAGAAAATGTCTACGGGCATTAAGTCCGCCTTTGTACTTCGTGCAATAAAGTTTTAAATAAATAAATAAAACTAGTAAAGTATCATCACGACCGTTTCCCTTTCGGCGTGGTGAGAAACCACGCTTATAGAATAAGCGGATTCACTTTTAGTCAATCATGACAAATGGCAAGGTCGTCGATGTCTCCAGCGTACCAAACTCGAGAAATATCACAAATATAAATTTATTTACATTAATAAATATTATTGTGTCCCGATCAGGAATCGAACCCGGTACCTCCGAGTCTAAATCCACGGACTTACCGCTAGACCACGGAGGCAGTTAGGCAGTTTAGTTATCATAATTAAAAGTATCTAAATCCATCATCATCATCATCAACACTTCTAAGTAGTCGTAGTCACTATCACTACTGAAGAGGCCTTTAAGACATAATTCTGGAAAAATTGGCCTTCTCGCGCCACGACGAGTTAGCGAGGGTCTGACTTTATTTTTGGACAATTTCATAATGATCTGACGACTTTATGACTGGTATTCGTGTAACCAAGACGACAACAGCTTAACGTGCATCGGAGCTCGGGAACTATGATAATGTAATTCTAAGTGAATGCCGGGGTTCCAACTGAACCAGACTACAGCTTATCTTTAAAACATAAACTTGGAAAAATAAAACAATTTTAAACAAACTAAAAACCCATCAGCTTGATATCGCATCGAGCGGTTATAGGGTTTCGTACTTTTAATCAAGTCATCGTTTATCGTAACTGGCGGACGAGAGGTTAATCAAATTACGAGATTGGCCCTCTATTTTTCAACGCTTCAGTTTACAGTTTTTTTTATCAGCTTTTAGCTTAAATTCTAATCCACTTGCTTTTGCGTGACTTTGGTTTTGACTAAACATTTTATCGCTTTAAAAAATAAAAACATGACACCGGATTTCAAGCCACGCTTTAAATAAAATGTGATACTTGTGACATTGTATAAACAAGCGGCGGCAGTCTATTACTTTTAACGTAAACGTTAGATTGTCTAAATAATCAAATCAAATCAAATCATTTATTTCCTTTGGTTGTCACAACAACACTTGGATATTGTCAATTCATTTTTTCTCCATAGTTTACTATTATTTCGATTATTAAATAACCAGCAGCTACTATAGGTGGACCCATCATATCAGCTCTACCATCATCTTCAACTAAAACACTGTTGCCATAAACAAGTTCTTGCTTAAAACTAGGTAGTTAAAATTAATTCTTGGCTCTAAAAAGGCTGTGTCAGCTTACAATCTAAATATACATAAAAATTGTATTATACCTACAATATTTATGTCAATAACTGTAAATTCGTGGCTGTAAGGGGGCCGTGTCAGCTTACGATCGAAATAATAATAATTATTAAATTGGTATGCCAACTTAATACATACTCGTGGCTTTAAAAGGGCCGTGTCAGCTTACAATCTAAAATAATAAAATTAAGAATTTTAAATTAAACTAAATTCGTGGCTGTAAAATAGCTGTGTCCAGCTTAATAGCTATTAGTAAATATGTGAAAACAAATTCCATCTAAATTCCTTTATTTACCGTCAGTTAAAACGCGAGTTTTGAGGAGCTTTTGAATGTTTTAAAAAATATTTTACGAATAAGAAAATATCGTTTAACAGTTTCCGTTAGTTAAAGGATTCCTTTATATCGTTTGCGACTAAAGAACGAGCAGCTTGCCTATCACTAGTACCTACTTTAAGCCAGATAATAAATTTGAGTGTACTCGTAAAGTGTTTTATGTTAGGAAATTTGGGAGCTAGAAAATTTGACGATGAAGCATAAAAATGTAAGGGTACAATTTAACTTAAAGTTAAATTTGTGGAGACAATTATGTTACCTAAAATCCTAGCGTCTAACTTGTGGGGCAGTCCTCTCTTAAATATTAGACAATCATCAAATCGAGCTTAATTTTAAAATATAGTTTTACATACACTTTTTACATACAAGCATTAGCCTCATCTCACATCCAAGTGACATTGTCCAGCGCGGGGAGTGCGGCAGTTTCTGCAGAGAACCTAAACCAGCGCAAATACGCTTACGTACAGCATTTGCATTTGCGTAGTATTAATCGCTACACATATTTATGGTGTCGCCAGCGGCCATGATTTTTGAGGTCGTATGGGGCCATGGATGTGTGGTGAATTTATTTTAATTTATATAAATTATATTAAGTACGTATTATGTACGTATGTACTTACTGCTCTCGTTGCCCTGAAGGTTTGACCGTCATAGAATGTCTAGCGGGATTAGGTCCGCCTTCGTACTTTGTGCAATTAAGTTTAAATTAAAAAAAATTGTTTGTTTTTAACTATTTAATTGTTGTGTATACCTATTAACATAGTTCTAAGTTAAAATGTTACTAACAATTATGGAATTGATTCTGAAAAAAAATAATAATTATTATAGTACTATGCAGGTAACGAGTTTGTGGCGTTTGAGGTCGAAACGACGGGACCATGGAGACCTTCAGCCAAGCGCCTGGCCAAGGAGTTGTCCAAATGACTGATTGAAAAATCTCGATACAGGAAGACGGGCAATTATTTCTGTTAATGCATTACCCTCGCTATACAGAGCGGAAATGAAGCTAGACTGCTTGGAGATAATCTCCAGACGACCGGGAAGGAAAATCTTCGCTTAACAAGCTTAGGGTTCGAAATGATTACCCGATGCTTGACTAAAAATAAGAACTCGCTTCTTGCTCATCGTTGCTAATTTTATCTTTTTTGTTAGCCTGGCCGCACACTGATTTGCGCCAAGGACCTAGAGGACGAATATATTTTGCATTTTGCTCAGCCGTACACTTTCGAAATTCATAACGATTTGCTATATTTAATATCTGGACGCCACGGTCTGTGACAGTCGATCCAACGCATATTGAAAAAATCTTGTCACGATGTTAATTGATCCAATCAGTAGTCTTATAATCGAAAAGTTATACGAAGGCGTAAGATAATGAACTTGCTTCGTGTTAATTGTCGGTGTCTCACTAAATCTACAGCTGTAAGTGCTCGGAGGTCGCCCCCAATTAATCTTAAACACGCGACTATCACGTGCCCGCAGTCATGCGAGGTAATGCAGGCTTATCGCTAATGGAGTGCAACTTCAAGCCCGCTTTGCACTTCAGTTTCATAAAGTTTAGGAGCTCTGTTGTTTCAACTTTTGCTGTTTAAGTGCTGGTACTATGGGTCATATTCGCAAGCACTTTGCTAAAACTATATTATTTTAACAAAAATCTATTCAATTAACACCAATATTATTCAAATATTATTTTGATTATAAGCGCAAGCTAATTCTTGTTTTTACGCTATAACTAATTCACATTTTTCGCGTTTAAAGGACGATTATATTACCTTTTAATTAGTGGTGATACACATAGAAAACTATTTTATTGGAATATGAGTGATTCATAAAACGTAATTAATAGTGAATTAATATTACTTCGCTCGGCCGATATATATTTTGGGATATTTCCCAAAACAGTGCTTTTATTTTATTATTTTTTTATTTCCAACATATTTTATTCGAAGTAGTAATATATAAACAGTGCGTAATTCCGTCATAGCTCGAGATTTGGAGATACCTACTATTGAAGAGTTTGTCATTGGCCTGACTAGACTAGTATGTTCTATCGGGCCGACAACGAACACTTCAAGCATCTCCAGAATATCGCTCCGTCTTGCGCACGGCCCCCCAATGGGAGACAAATTCCTAGGGAAGTACTCCTGAAGGAGAGCTGAAGCAGTCGAATCTAGCCCCCTTGGTTTGAGAGCCACATACATGGGCGCTGTTATACTATTAACGGCGCCCAGCACTAAAAGTGCATGAACTACCGGCGGGTGGTTACCTGCTGAGATCCTGTCGGGGAAAACGGGGGAATGCCCCATCCCCAACATAGGCCCATTAGGCATCCGGGCCTGGACGACCCCACTGACTGACTGAATTTATAAAAAGTATAAAATAATTACAATATTAAATAATTGAAAATAAAAACAACAAAAAAATAAAATAAACTATACTACAAATAAAAAAAAATAAAAAAAAAATTTAAACCGTCTGTAGTGGGCCGAGGACACTCGCTGCGTTCCCCCGTTGAACGGCGAGGCTGACCCTTTCAGCAAAATATTCTCTACTTAAAGGGTCAACGTCGCCAAGCGGAGTTATTCCCCAATCTCACTAGAGAACGCCAGTGCCTCCTCGGACCACGGACCCATCGTTTCGACTGCAAATGGGATTAAGTAGTAATTAATGATGATCTCCGCGTATTCGTTGCGTTTAAGGATGTAAAAATGTTAAAGTCGTCGTTTGATTTCATCTGTTATTACACTTGTATATAATTAAAATAGTTTTTTTACATAACTTGCAAATTCCCTATTAATAGTAGGTATCTCAACTAGCTGGCAGCATTGGCGAACCTCTCCAGAAGATCTTGGAAAAAATATAAGAAGCGATGGTAAAGAGGGTTTTTCTTCAATTCAAAAAAAGTTATGGATTCAACCGCGGCATGTACGAGTACTAACTAGAAATACACTTTTCTCACATACCTACATTTGTCATAGATTTACAACACCACCGTTCCCGTGCCTAGGAGAGCACTCTAGCCGCGCCGTCGAGTCGCGTCTATGCTGAATTTACGACTGCAAATACCACAATCGTTAAGAATTTCAAAATTTCAGAAATGCCCATTTCTAACAGAGTGGTGTTCTAGAACTGTGTTCTAGGGCTGTAATGACATTAAATTATGATTAAACTTTTTATACTTTCGCGCAGATTCATAATAGTAATACTAAAATAAATCGCATAATAACCCGTTAAAATTATAAAAACTATTAAATAATGATGCTTGATACTTTCAAGCCATCGTGTTAATGGCCAATAAAGTGTATTTATCACAATCATCATTCCTAGAGTGGTCAGAAGCCTATGCAATGTCCATCATGATAAGTGGCTCGTCCATATGAGACTCAAGTAATAACACCAAAAAAAAAAAGTGTTATCGGCCAGCATTATAACCCGTGCTGGCCTTAACCACTAGACCACGCAGGCAGACGTATTAAATTCCTGGTCTTTGCTTTTAAGTCAACACTATGAACTCAATTAGGTCAATTTGTTGTAGTTCAATACGTCAATTAGGATGACCTATTCGTTAACGTATATACATTGTAACCACAGAATAATTATAGACTGCACTGCACTATTTAATTATTTATTTAAAAACTTACAATCGGCGAACATAATGCCGCATTCTCTGAACGTTGACCGTTGGGACAAATGAGATTTCTTGGTTAGAACGTGGCTAGTTAAATAATTTTAAATCAAATATCAATCCTCGTTTCCACCACGGATCTGATGTAAATACCTGTTGGATTAACTTTGGAGCCGTGGTTCGTGGGTTAAGCATTGGTGAAGGACGCTACTTGTGAAAAAAAGAACATGTCGTGCACAGTATTAAAAAAAATTCCTTATAAAAAAAAACAAAAAAAAAAAAACACAATATACACATTTATTAATATTTGTAATTTATTCATAACACCACTGTCTTCCGTGCCTCTAAGAGCACGTTAAGCTGTCGGTCCCGGTTCCACTAATATCAACTTGTTAATAAATTGTCATAAAAAAAACAGAACCTCGCCAACCCGTCTCGCCAGCATGGCTAGTGTAGGCCAAATTCTCCAGAATTTTCTGGAAGGCCCATCTCTAACAGTGGAGGTCTAGGACTCTGTGTGTGATGATGCTGATGAAATAAATAAAATAAAAAGTTAATTTCTAATTGGTACATTCCGAGGTTCAAACCGTTTTAACAACGACGCTCGTGTATTTCTTCTGTAATTTAAATTCTACTCTAATTTACCGGAGTATGTAAATATAAATGCAAAATTCTATTGGTTTATTTATATAGGCAAAGTGGACACGAATACATAATGTAATACAATTGTATTATTTTGCACTCATCCAATAACAGCTGGTCGACCACTATGCTGGATTAAAGCAAGACGTTCAGCATTTTTAGTATGCGACAGATGTCATTTTGAATAATGTAGAAACTCCAAATTAGGACTGCCTCAACGCGGTCTGGCGGTTAAGGCTGTTTAAACGCGGAGCATCTACGATTCCAGTTTCGAAAATATTTCATATGCTTTTGCCATTTCTCGAGTCTCATCATCATCATCATCAGCCTGCGTCTCTCCACTGCTGGATATAGGCCTCGCCACTTTATACGATCTTCTGCCACGCTCATCCGCTACATCCCTCACCAGCTTTCTCAGGTCATCTGTCTATCTGGCCGAAGGTTGTCCCAGTACGTGGTATCCACTCCAGAACCCGTCTACTCTATTGTTCATCGGTTCTGGAACATATGTGTCCAGCCCATTACCATTTCAGCTTGCTAATTTTGAAAGTTATGTCGGTAACTTTGGTTCTCTGACGGATGACAACGTTTCTGTCTTTATCTTTTAGAAAAGCTGAGCATAGCTCTCGCCATAGTTTGCTGAGCGACCGTGAACTTGTGAACGTTTCTGCGCCATACGACATTACTGGAAGAACGCACTGGTTAAAAACTTTTGTCTTCAAACACTGGTATGTTCGATAGGAAGATGTGGCGTAGCATTCCAAATGCTGCCCATCCTAGGTGAATGCGTCTATCGGCTTCTTTGCTGAAGTTGGCTACTCCTAATTGGATGGTATGTCCAAGGTAGACGTATATTTGCACAACTCCGAGAGTGGTGTTTCCTACGCAGATTCGTCTCGGTATGACATGCTTGTTAAACATGACTTTTGTCTTGTCCGAGACCAACCCGCTGGGATGTCACATTTAAACCATCCAGCATTCTGTTAAGATCCTCGAGTCGAGGTACGTCAGAAATATCATCGAGCTTGCCACTTATTATGACTTGGCATTATAGTAAAGTTGCCTAAATGTGAACTCGCTCTTTAAATCAGCGTGGATTCGGACCACTCAGCTAGAGTAACAGCCGTGATGATACTTTACTTTTTACAAAATGGAAAACTCGTCTTATAAAAGTTTCTACCTACATATTTTTTCTGTGGTGGTGTAAAACTTAAATTCAAGTAAAATGTTGAAATTGTCTACGAGTATCAGCGAGAGCTTCATTACATACTCGTATTATTATGTAAATTGTTTTGCGGGTTGGTTTATAAAGTGAAGCAAAAATATTTTCCTTTGACGTCTAAAATATAAAAGTTAATGCTTTAAATTTTTGAACGAGGTTTTTCCATTTTCAACATTGTCCTAGTACCAAATAAATACTGCACGTCTGCGCAATATTAGTGTTTAGTTTATACAAAGCTTTTTTTATTTTTATTAATTTATTTTATATTTAGTTAAAGAAAGGTAGTTAAATGAATATAAAATAAATAAATAAAATATATATAATTTTAAATTTAGTTTTGTTTTTTTTAGTTTTATTCGTAGTGTAGTTTTTTTTTTGTCTAATTTATGTTATGTTTTCTTTTTAATCGTTAATATTGTAATTCTTTTACACTTTTTTTATATTACTTCGAATAAAAATTTGTTGTCTTTTTAAAATTAATAATAAAATAAATTATACCTATTAATTGATCATATCGTATTGTGCCAAAAACACTTGCTGATTTGCAGCGCGAAAAAACTTGCAGCAACATACAGCTTAAACACTTTGCTAAAATATAAATTATATTTAAAATCCATACTAATATTATAAATCTGAAAGGAGATTTGTCTGTCTTGCCTTCAACCGTTCACGCCTTAATTACTGAACTGATTTTAATGAAATTTTGCACAGATGTTCCTTGGAATCCTAGGACTGACATAGATGACTGTCGTAGTCATTGTCTGAGCATGACATGTGACCCTATAACCAACCAAAGAATCTATGCCGTACATTTTATTAACGAGCGAAGCCAACTATTTGAATGCGACATATGTAGGCCTAGTTCGCGCTCTACGATACACAAAGCATAAATAGACCGATAATAATAGAATCATATTTTTTTAAAGCTACAAAAATAAATAAAACATTTTATTTAACAAAATATATTTTTGTTTCAGATTGTCCTTCAGATATTTGCTTGGAAGAGCTTCACAATGATATTCCAGCTCCACCTATTACAAGTAAGATAGCAACTAAATTATTGTCTAATAAACATGGCACAATCTTGGCGACCAGTAAAAGGCGTGACACACGATTCTCAACAAGCCCTTCTGTAAAGGTGACCTTATCACAGTTTCATGTGTTGTCGTTGGCGACAACCTCCAAATATTAGGTTGCGGACCAAAACTGTCCCGCACAATGATTGTTTTTTTTTTTATAACTTTTCACCAATATATCTTACGCGCGCCGTTTTTCGTATAAATCTTTATAACAATTTGATGATAAATCCCAAGGACACGGGATGTCTCTATATAGACAAATATATAGATATTAGTTAATATCATGTTTTTTTTAAACTGCCATTTTATAACTATATAGCGCTTAAACAATCTTCAAACTCGCCTACAGACGTAGTGGCACAGTTCAGCTGTCATTGCCCTGGTTAACAACAAGCGTCTATTCGATTGAGAGCGGCGAATGCCGGTCGCGATCGGTAGAGCTATTTGGAAGTCAATCAACAATCGTCTACACGGCAGAGATAAATGATCGTGTGTCACGAGTTTCACTATACCCGTTATTTTTGTAATAATATTACTTGAAATTACAGTGTATTGTATTTACTGTATACTCGTATAATATGTAGGTATGTATACGAATGTTTTATAAGTGTTTTATCCAGAGGCTTCTTCACCCAGCTTTTGGTCATACACTAGGCTTCTCGTCACGATGGATGCGGCATGCGGATCCATGTTGACGTGCGTGACGTTGTTCCTTGGTTTCTGAAGAAACTTAAAAACAAAGTTACTTACCATAAAAAAGACATTTAATATTTCTTATCCATAAAACATTTGCAAGTAGCTGAAAACCAGATAATCTCAAAGTAAATTTTCTCCAGAAGTCATTTGTAAGACGCAGTTAAGTAAAACTTCGTAATTTGGGTCGAGAAATTAAGACACAAGGTTTATATATTTATAGAAGTTTTTGGACTTTTAATGTATTTAGTGAAATAATCCTAGGAGGGAGATATCAGAGTTTAAAAAGTGCGTTTACGTTTAGTTTAAAGGCTTTTGTATAAATGTACTGGATAAAAATCACAAATAAATAAAATATTTACGATAATTGACGATTAATGTCACTTCATGACACTAATCGCCGGTTATTGTACGTCAGGTTATTGGTAGTTTACTTGTCACTTTCTTAGTGCCTTTATATTACGTGCCTTATAATCATCGATACTCTGTTATACTATGAAAATCCGCGAGACGAAGCGGTATCGTCTTACTACTAGACCTTCTAGCTGCAGCAGTAGTCTATTTTAAACGCAAAAGTTAGATTGTCATTGAATTCTTTTATTTATAACACTATCCCTACGCGTACATATAAATTTGGAGATTTTTACAACTGTCGCACGCTGAAGATGGCGTCCTTCAAGCTCAGAGCATCTTGATTAGCCGGCATAATGGTAGGGACTGATGTCGGTCGTCAGTGGCTGGTGTCAATTGCACCTATTCTTGGACCTCGCGTACCGCTTACCGTCAGGTTAACTCTAACATAGTATGACGCTGGCAGTGTCCGTGCGATTATGGACTCTAATACCGGTTGACAGTGACAGAAACCATGCGATAATTAACTCTGACAGCATTTCACACCGAGAGTATCCGTGCGAATATCAACTATAATAGCGTTTTACACGGACAGTTTCCGTGCAAATATTTAATCTAATTGCGTTTCACATTATCAGAAACCGTGCGATTATGAACTCTAACAGCATTTCACACTAAGAGTGTCCGTGCGGATATCAACTATAATAGCTTTTCAGAAACAGTGCGATTATGAACTTTAACAGCTTTTCACACTGACTGAAACCGTGCGATTATCAACTCAAACAGCATTTAACTCTAAGAGTATTCGTGATGATATCGACTTGAATAGTGTTTGACACTATCAGAAACAGTGCGATTATAAACTCTAACGGTATTTCACACTGAAACTGTCCGTGCAGCTATCAACTATAATAGCGATTCTCACTGACAGTGTCCGTGCAAATATAATAGCGTTTCACATTGACAGTGTTTGTGCAAGTATAATAGCGTAGTAGTAATAACACTGATAGAAACCTTGCGATTATGCACTCAGAGTATTCATGCGAATAGTAACTTTGATAGCGTTATACACTGACAGTGTCTGTGCGAATATGTACTCTTACTGCGGTTGACAGTGACAAAATACGTTTGTTAAAGAATTTCTTTATAAATATAACGCTTTTTGGTAAAATCACATAAATCCGGCTTCAGGCAATCGAGTATAAAATATACATAGAACGATTACCTATGAAGGTAGTAAAGCATATATATTTCAGAATAATGTATAATATTTTTAAACAAAGTTTTCTCAGAAGCAAAATTTTGTAGTCATATTTATCGACTATATCCTTTACAAACTTCGATCATCTTAAAATGTGCAATCCACTTTTCGCCGCTGCATAATAAATTCCTGGCACCGAAGCGGGAAACTTTCAGTGAGAGTGTTCCGGAGAGAGTTTGGATAGGAAAAAGCAAATTTGAACCGTTTACATCGCAATCGGTAAACCCGTCTCAGCTCTTTCCCGACACTTTTACAGACGTTGAAAAGTTTACAGAGCGCTATCTACAAATATATCAAAGCGTCCATGGAAGATCTCTTACACTGAGGCTTTGATCGGTTAAGTGTTTCTATATTTGCTCAAGTTTCTCTATACAACGGCAACATTTATACTAAGCGCTCTGAGCTTGGTTCGGAATGAGGGGTGAATGTCGATGTCGACACTGATGACGTCAGAACCCTACGCTGGGTTACAAAAACGAACGCTATATACGCTAAGAGTGATCCACCTCGATATCGTGAGTAGTCTGAGCACGAAGAATGACTTTGTACGGATGAACTCGCTACAATGCGGTCCTAATAGCATTTTAATTGGATTATAGTACTTAAGAATATGTGTTTAAATAAATAAATTTATATTAAAATACTTATCAGTGCAAGCTTAGCTAAAAAAAAGTTATTCTATATTAAATAATTTAACGTAAGCACACAGCCGGTTTCTCGGAGCTCTACTTAATAATTTCCTAGCTAAGAAATCATTGACAAATTTAATTAAATATTTGTTATTGCTTTGTGAAACGCAAAATGAACTTGCCATACATAGTTCCCTTCCTAATTATTATTTAAGTTATGTTTTTGAAACGCATTTCTTGCAAACTCCTTGAATTTTTACTTAAGAAATAATTAAGTACCAAAAATATATATACATTCAAAAATTTTAGATGTATACTTTTTGCTTAACATTAGTTCAAAGTAATATAAAAAAATGTACAATTTTATGACTAAAATAACTGTTATTTTTTACATAGTGTTTCAAAACAACTTAAATATTTCTATACAATAAGTATCACGGCATAAACAACGCTTTTGAAGAAAGAAAAAAAAGAAGCGGATTCACATCCAGCCAATGTTACTATCGTGACAAGATGCAAACTCGATGTCTCTAGCGTAAACTCGAGTAATATCACAAATAAATTAAATCAATTATTGTGTTCCGACCAGTAATCAAACCCGGTACCTCTGCGTATAAATCCACGGACTTAATCGCTAGACCACGGAGACAGTTATAATATTTTACATTTAACGCATTTTTTAAAATATACAATATAAAAATAATATATAAAAAATAACGTTTCTCGATTAACCGATTTTCGATAATTGACGAGTTGCATGTACGAGTATGTACTTTTAACATCGTATGATATTGCCAACTCGACGATTTTCTTGAAAAATAATTTACGTTGTTTTCACAAAAACTTACATTGTAGCACGTGAAATCTCTGTTACGTAAAATTTTAGTACCAAACTGTAAAATTTATAAATTATGACTGTAATTTTTATAAAAATCGTAACATACGTAAGCTTATATGTATGTATGTAGATACAAACTACTGTAGATATATTTATCCTTTTTGTGCATTGTGCGATTAGTCTTGAGAATACTTGTAGCGAATTTCTTTGTCACCTATGCCTTACAATGTAGGTACTTTGAGAGATAGATACAAAGCCCTTTGTTAAATCCAGGGTCTACCTTTTACAATGGTTCCTACGGCACTGTGTTGACGTTTTCTCTCCAAATCCAAAGGTGTTTATTGAACGTAAACAGTTTCGACGATTGCTTTTTGTGTTTATAATTTTGTAGTTCGAATAATATAAAACAGTTACGTTTATTTTAAAATAGTTAAGAAAACATTTTTTTAAGCATTCCATGGATTAACCGTGCGTAATAGTTTTTAATAACAATTAAATTATTAATTATTGTCAGTTTTTAGCTTAAACCTAAAATCTAGTTTACCAAATTCTTAACTGAAGTCTGCCAGTGGAACAGACTTCCCCTCGCTATACGAAAAGCACCTTCACTCAACATTTTTAAAAATTTGCTCACCAAGCAGCTACATGAAAAGCAAAACAAGACCGCATAACATGACAATATGTATGATGATCTTATATATATATAAGTGACCTGAAGGGGACTGCTGACCTTCTCTTCTCTCATGATGTTGTCGCTCCTGACTCTCCAGAAACTTTGGCTGCCCTCCAAAACAATCACCCTCCACCAGCAACAACACTTCTGCTCCCCGATCCTCCAGGACAAAATGAGCCTTGCCTCCAAATAACATCCTCGGAAGTGCAAAATGCCATTTTGTCCTTTAAAAATGGATCGGCAGGTGGCCTTGATGGTCTTACTCCACAGCACTACAAGGATCTGATCGGCGGTACAGCAGGCGACGCTGCTGAACCCCTCCTTGTCGCCTTAACCTCACTTGTGAATATTATGTTGTCCGGCCAAGTACCTATTAGCATCACTGACATACTATACGGCGCAAACATATGCGCACTTAAAAAAAAAGACGGTGGTATCAGACCGATTGCCGTCGGCTGCACTTTGCGCCGTATAGTATCCAAAATTTGTAGTAAAATCATATTACCTACTCTTACCTCGAAATTTCAACCTTTACAAGTGGGGTTTGGCTCCAAGGGTGGCTGCGAAGCTGCTGTACACGCTGCTCGGAGCTTTGTAGTGCATCACGGGGGAGATGTGATGTTAAAGGTGGACGTCAAAAACGCGTTTAATTCGGTTGATAGAGGTGTCATGTTGGACCAAGTTAAACGACAGACCCCGGAAATTTTTAGTTACCTTTGGCAGTGCTATAGCACCTCTTCAAAATTAATTTATAAAAACAACACTTTACTCTCGGCAGTTGGTTGTCAACAGGGCGATCCGCTCGGTCCTGCCATCTTTAGTTTGGCAATACAATATCATAAGCAGCCTAAATTCAAAATTTAATATATGGTATCTCGATGATGGCACGATCGGAGGAAATGCAGATACAGTTCTCGATGACCTACAAAAACTTATATATGATTTTGGCACCATAGGTTTAGAATTAAATTTTTCAAAATGTGAACTTTATTTATCAAATTTATTAACTCATGACAAACGAATTGAAATTATTTCCAAATTTAATAGTCTAGCGCCCAATATCAAAATTTTAAATAATGAAACCCTTCGGCTCCTAGGATCACCAATCCTAGATGAATCCATCCAAATTTATGTTCAGGAACAATTAACTAAATTTAACTTAACTTCAGAACGCTTATTCAAAATTCAACCCCACATGCACTTTTTATCATACGATATTGTTTGTTCGCTCCCAAATTTACGTATGTACTCCGTTGCTCTCAACTTTGGAAATTTTCAGAAGAACTAGTTTTATTAGACAAACAATTGCAAAATTTACTAACCGAAATTCTAAATTGCCCCATGAATGACCGTACTTGGGCCCAGGCTTCACTACCAATTCGGTTCGGAGGTCTGGGAACCCGCAAAATTTCTAGTGTAGCACTGCCAGCTTTTCTGTCGTCTGTACATAGTACTGTCGAGCTCTACGGCAGAATCACTAACCCATCTCTGGGTTCCGTTGAGCCGTCGTACTTGTCAGATGCCAGAGATGCCTGGTCAGTAGCATGTCCAAATGTTTCGGTTCCAATTTCACCAAAAATCCAACGACTATGGGACGAGCCGCTCTGCAAACTGGTACAGGAAGATATTTTATCTGCTAGTAATATGAAAGAGCGGGCCCGCCTCATGGCCGTTTCCACTAGGGAGTCAGGTCTTTGGTTGCAGGCTTTTCCCTCAGCATTGGTTGGCACACTCCTTGACCGACATACACTGACCATGGCCTTCGTCTCGGAGCCCGGACTGTCCACCCGCACCAGTGTCGATGCGGAGAACCAGTCGATCATCTCGGACACCACGGGCTTCCTTGTGCTAGAAGTGCTGGCCGCATTCCTCGTCACGCGGCTCTCAACGACATCATCCGAAGGGCTCTTGTCACTGCTGGTGTACCCGCAATCTTAGAACCATCTGGGATTGTGCGGAGCGATGGCAAGAGACCCGACGGAATGACTGTTGGGCCGTGGAAACTTGGCAGATCTCTGGTGTGGGATGCGACGTGTGTAGACGACACATTAGCTCCATCTCACATCCAGGCGACCTCGTCAGGTGCGGAGAGAGCGGCTTTTTCTGCGGAGAACCTCAAATTGCGCAAATATGCCAACTTTGGTTCCGGTTACGAGTTTGCGCCGTTTGGGGTCGAGACGATGGGCCCATGGGGACCGTCAGCGAGGCGCTTGGCCAAGGAGTTGTCAAAGCGGCTGACAGAAAGGTCTGGAGACAGGAAGGCTGGCAATTATTTCTGCCAACGTATTAGCCTCGCTACACAGAGGGGAAATGTTGCCAGTCTCCTTGGGACTATCTCGGATGGGACGTCTCTAGAGGACATTTTTTATTTATAGAATAGTTTATTTTTAATTTTATTATTTAGGTAGGTTTTATATTGTAATTCTTTTATACTGGTTGTATATTACTTCATATATATATATATATATATTGTGTAAGTATATTATGTATATTATATAAGTATAAAATATATTATTATTTCTATATGTATTTTATTGTTGTATGATATATATTTATTGTTTATTTAGTTGATAAGTATTTTAGTTAGTAATTTTAAATCATAGTTTCTAAATATTCTTATACACATGCACCCACACTCTCTTCTCACTCTCCCAAAGGTTAGCAGTTAGAAAATGCCTAGACATTAAGCTCGCCTATGTACATTGGAATGATTTTTTTATTTTTTTGTGCAATAAAGAATTTATCTATCTATCTATCTAAGTCAATTAATGATTTAACAAATATTATTAGATAATATATTTTATTATATATTTTAATAGGCACAAATAGACTACTTATTATATTAACTTACACGCCTGTAGTTTCTCATAATGTTATTATATGTATTGTGATACCTTTTGAGCTGGCTTTCTGAGGCTATAAGTATTAGTCAATATGGAACTGACTGACATCCTAGGACACAAGTTATCTTGGTTAGGAGTCAGGGACCGTCTTAAAATTGCCTATCCTTGTGGTTTGCATTCAATCAAAAATGTTTGTATGCTTAAAATTTAAAATTCAAGGAATATTTTATACTCATTCATTTTAACTAACGTAATTTTGCAATAACTTGCTTTGAGTTTGTATCAGCGTACAAATATATGCTTTGAGACATAAAAACGGCATTCTTTGGCCGTGGTTACGTGCCCACTGGAGCTGGGCTACATTCGTACATAATCGTAGATGTAATCTACCTACTTATCACTTTTAAAGTTTTTTAAATCGAGACCCACATCACTCATATTAAATTAATTTAGCTCGGCGTCGGAACCTGTTAATTATTGTATACCACGATGAAGATAGCTTATAGTCATCAATAGCAAAACACCTAATGATAGTGGCAAAAACCATTGGATTTAAGGTGCATGACCGGAAAATACACTCCACCGATCTTCACTATTACGTAATTGTAAGTGAAGCAATCAAAATTTTAATATAGAGAGGAATAAGCTATTTTCATCGTGAAATCCAGTAATTATTATTTTTTAATTAATCCCGTTATAATTATGAAAACCTAGTATTAACTTAAAGTATAAGCGTATTATATACGTGTACAATTATATATTTGGTAATTTGATAATCTTTTATGTTAAGAATTAATACTTAAAAAGTTAAACTTGTATATTCATGAAAGTAATAGATAGAAAACCTTTACGTTTTTATATTGTTCTAGTTCTATTCTTAAGTATTTGGATTCAATTTCAATTCTGGAAAATCAATAACCACGAGAGCAATCCCTAATAAAAAAATCATATCCAAATCCCTCAGGACATCGAAGTTATTGAATTCTAAAGTCGGGACGTCTGGCAACGCTGGTTTTTATAGCAAAATGACGGTCGTGCTAAGTATTTTAAAAGGGATGGAACATAGCGTAATATAACTACATTATTCTTAATTCTCTTTTCTCTTC
Source organism: Tinea semifulvella (assembly GCA_910589645.1). Lineage (NCBI taxonomy): Eukaryota > Metazoa > Arthropoda > Insecta > Lepidoptera > Tineidae > Tinea > Tinea semifulvella. The sequence goes on from OU342584.1 coordinate 24,585,976, forward strand.
TTCTTTGAACAAATTACTAACTGAATAGTATAGAAAATGCATTGTTTGTGGTTTGACATTTATTGCTTATTAACTTCCATATAGTAATCGAGTAAACATAAGATCAAAAATATCTAGGTTTTATTTTTACAAATACTGTGCATATATAAATAATTAAAACTACTTAAAATTCAATATAAAATAAACCCATTAAAAAAATATCTATAAGTAAAAAATGTCCTTTAGAGACGACCCTTTAGGGATAGTCCCAAGGAGACTGGCAACATTTTCCCTCCGTATAGCTCAGCTGATACGTTGGCAGAAATAATTGCCAGCTTTCATGTCTCCAGACTTTTCCGTTAGCTGTTTGGACAACTCCTTGCTTGCCAGACGCTTGGTTTGGCCAAATGGCGCAAATTCGTAACCTGTACTGAGGTTGGCGTATTTACGCAGCTTGAGGTTCTCAGCAGAAACTGCCCCACTTCCTGCGATTGACGAGGTCACCTGGATGTGTGATAGGACTAATGTGTATACACATATCGCATCCCACACCAAGTTCCTGCCAAGTTTCAACGAGAAGAGGTTTCCTGCAAAAAGTTCGTAATAGCAAATTTATAAGAAATGATTTGACTTGACTTGATAACTGTACGTGTACGTATGGTATAAAACAAAACTGTATTAATCAAATATAAGCATAATAGAGGTACTTATAATAGGTGCAATCTAGTGGCATTAATAATGGTGAGGTAGTCAATTGTGGCGTGAAACGGGCACTCAATTGTTACACGAAGGGATGGAATACCGCTTTGAGCGGAAACTGCGTGTAATTCGGTCAAGCTATCTGTTAGCTTTAACCCTCAAATAAATACGAGTATCAAAAAGTATCATCACGACTGTTTCCCTTTCGGGGTGGTCAGAAACCACGCTTATAAATAAGCGGATTCACATTTAGCCAACTTTACTATAGGCCAATCATGACAAGTGGCAAGCTCGTCGATGTCTCCAGCGTACCAAACTCGAGAAATATCACAAATAAATTAAATATTAATTAAATGTATTTATTTATATTAATTAATATTTTTGCGTTCCGACCAGGAATCGAACCCGGTACCTCCGAGTCTAAATCCACGGACTTAACCGCTAGACCACGGAGGCAGTTACTTTAGAATTATAATTCAAAGCTGGGCCGAATTGTATGTCTCTTATACTATGCAGTGAGGGAAGATATCTTGTCTTAAATGCTTCCTGTTTGTATACCTTTGCCGATTGCCACATTTTCTCAAAGAAGGTCGGTTCGGCTGCTCATACAGCCTAACTTAAAAAGCACATAAAATATAATAGCATTAAACAAAGTTATAACTTTGTGGCATTTGGGGTTGAAACAATGGGAGTATATTCTCTTGAAACCCACAAATTCGCGAGAGAGCTGGCTAAACGAATTGCCATAAGTACCTAAAACAATATATTTCTCTTATTATTCAACAATGAAATGCGGCGATCGTTTTATTTGCGACTTGGACTTGGACCCGGTTCGATTCCTGATCGGGGCACAAAAACAGAAGACAAGAAGACAAATTTCTAAGCATTCCATGGATTCACCGTGCGGATGCCGGGTCCATCGTGTGTGGGTAAGAGATGAGAAGAATGGTGTCTCGGGCTTGCGACCGACAATAGGCTGGTTTAAGAAAAGGAGGCCTCCCTTTTTTATTTTATTGCGCGATAATACGCTCACCATTCACCATTCTACGTCTCTCCCTAACCAACCAAATACTGTATGATTCCCTTAATGCCGTCTTGGAAGCTCGTTCCATAAATGTGTTGACGGCAGACCTGCTTAGCCCCAATTCATTCAGTAAGTGGTGCAAAGATTTATAATTTATTTATTATTTATTTATATAAATAAATGTAATTAATAAAAGTAAAGTAAAGTATCATCACGACCGTATCCCTTTCGGGGTGGTCAGAAACCACGCTTATAAAGAACTTGCCACTTGTCATGATTGTCCTATAGTAAAGTTGGCTACATCTGAATCCACTTCTTTATAAGCGTGGTTTCTGACTACCCCGCAAGGGATACGGTCGTGATGATGATACAAAGTTTGAGTCAAAATATCTTTAAGGTTAAATCATGTTTATAGGCTTGTCAAACAAATTGGATAATGTTAAAAATCATGGAATGACGATGGAATATAACATAATTACAAAAGTTTATAATGTGAGTGTATATGAAAGATTATTCGTCTTTTTTATCGCGTATATTGGTAGCAATAAAGTACCTACTCCTACATACCTTAAAAAATACATGTTATTAAACTGGTATAAATTGATGTCACTTTGATTAATGTAACTATGAATTTATTACTTCAACTTTACGTTTATGAAACAGGTGGACCCATAGTGATGTTGTCCTAAGTAAGTGCATAAAAAAGTTATTACCGACTTAAAAGTTGAAAAGAGAATTTATAGCCGCTCAACACTTTCCCAGTCTTATAGCACTTAAGACTCCAGCTTAGCTTGTTTCTTCATCAAAGAAAGCTAAAGAAATTGTGATGTTCATACTAAAATTAATTTCCTGAAGTAAGTAGACTTTCTTCTTGGTTTTAAGTTCATTTAATAACTTAATGTAGCTGCCTCAGTGTTTTAGCAGTTGCGACCGCTCTTGAAAAATGAACAAAGTTTTTTTTTATTAAATAAGGGTTGTTTATTAAATCTCAGATAAAGTTATATTATTCTTTCTCATCGCCCCTAAAACACAAGGTCCACTCCCACTGCTGGAAATAGGCCTGCCAGAACGTATTTAACTGGCCAGACGTGTTGGCGAGGGTCTGATGTTTTTTTTTACTTTGTTAACGACCACAAAAACCACACGGTTACACTAAAACCAACTGAAATCTGAACATGCTCTCCAGGCCCCTATTTCACCACGTCGACAATTGTCAGTGACATATGTCGAGTGACAATTGTCAAGCAACAGGACATATGACTTTAATTTGTTGGTAAATCTTGACATGTGATTAAAGCTGTGTCATGTTTGCGTTACAATTGTAGTGTTTCGTGGTTAACCTACGCGTATTTTCAAAATGGCTCAAGGAAAGCGTACCCACAACTGGACTTCCACTGCCCTTTTAATTTTTATTACTAGTAACTTATAAAAGAGCTGTCAAAATGACTTATTTAATATACAAGTTAAACCATCATCATCGTCATCAGCCACTGTTGTCTGTCTGTACGCAATCTTTTGCAACCCTCATCTATTGTGGTCGTCCGACTCTGCGTTGTCCCGTACGTGGTCTTTACTCTAGAACCCGTTTGCTCTATTAGTCGTCGATTCTGTGGTAAATGAATCCGGCCCACAGTCACTTTAGCTTGCTTATTTTGAAAGCTATGTTAAACCCAACTATGACAAGTTCCCTTTACTTTTATAACGCCAGTTCTGTCCTTTGCTTATAACATAACACTCTTCAGGCTCATATTTAAATATTATAATATATACCATATAAATTGAAGTTATCACGATCTTAAACAGATTCCGGTGGATACTTTTGGTAACAAAATAAATAATATGTTAGTAGCTTAGGTTGAAAAGTAATTGTGACTTATCGAAATAATACGTCTAAAATGGATTTACAACGTGATAAAACAATCCAAAAATAAATTCTCTTTTTCCACTAACGATTTATTGGATATTTCAAGATTTTTGGTTTGGTTTTAAAATTTCGGCGAGTTTTAACTTTTATAAATAATAAAAATGGAATTCCGTATCATACTATAAAATTTATTGGTTTATTTCATATTTCAATATTGCTTTACCTCGAAAATATTTATCTTCTCATTAATGACATTTTGTGGTATTTTTCACAAGTATAAAGCAATCAGTTAACCTATATTTAAGCATTTTCGGCCAGCAGCGTGGCGAATATAGGCCAAATTCTCCAGAAATATGTTCTGGAAGGCCCGTCTCCAGCAGTGGAAGATGTTTCCGACCCACACAAATATACACCCCTATACAGTAGCCACTATCGCTACGCGTACATATAAATTTGAAGAATCGTACGTCTGTAAAAAAGCATATTGATAGGCATGATGGTAGGGACTGATGTCGGTCGTCAGTAGCTGGCGTCAGTTGGTCCTCAGTTGGACCTCACGTACTTGAATTCAATGTCTTAATTTGTGCTCAGTATAAAAAAGTGTCATTCTGAGGACTGAAATGACTTTCTGTTTGCGGGATATTACGTAAGCTTTGTGTTGGCACAAAATTTCATTAAATTGATTAATTAAAACGTCAGCTCTCAGGCCAGCATGGCGAGTGTGGGCCAAATGCTCCAGAAATATTTTCTGTAAGCCTCAAGCAGTGGATCAAGGACTCTATCTTCTTGGGGTTGTGATGACGATGTCCTATCCAGAGCCAGTTTTGGAAAAATCCCTTTGGCGTGTTTGCCTGGCGCCAAGTAAAAGTTTTGTATGAACCAAATAATATAATATGTACCTACAATATGGTCAATTAAATATGGCTGTATGAAAATGTCCTAATGTTATTGTGTCTGTTTGCTTTTAAGTTTGTTCGTTTGTACAAATACCTACTATAAATGTATAGTATGCGACCAGTTGAAATTTTCTGTGCAATTATTACCTACGTTGTTAAAATTTAAATTGGATAATAAGATATACACAATTAAGTGGTCGAGTTGTATTAATTGTGGAAAAAAATTGATACCCGTTTCGTTTCATGCAAAAGGCACAATTAATTTTCTTATAAATGTACCATAAAAACACATAGGTATTTTATAATTTTAGCATTTATATTTGTATTGTTTACTAAATAATCTCTTTTTTGTCACCAAAAACAGAACGTTATAGATTTAGTAAAACATTACCTGAGAAAAAGTCAATTATTTCGAAATTTGTTCGTAAAATTATATATTACTTAAGAATAACCTAAAGATAATGATTTATTTGCCAATAAATAATTAAAAAGAGCTACGAGAAACCGGCTGTAAATATTTTACGTCATTATTATTATCTTCTTGCTGGTAGCCAGACACAATTGAGCTCCACTTGTCTCCCACATACCCTTTCCGTCCGCCTCGCCTATATTCATCAACCTTTTCATACACGTCCTTTTGTAGCGTAGACTCTTTACTGCACCTTCAGCTAAAAGTTTTCGTTTGAGCGTCGTAGCTTGAGTTTTGGTCTGGAAAGCTCTTCTACACACAATTTTATTTAAAACATTTTACAATACAGTGCTAAATTACTTTTTAAATTTAATTTTTAAAATACACATTTATTCCGATAATTTCAATTTCTACACGGGAAAATCTAAGCCCGATCTAAGTTTGGATCCATCACGTTAGTCAAGACACCTAGCCACCTGCTTCCTCTAGGCACAGTCGGGTGACCCTCTGCGCCTAGACTTGAATACCATCTTCCCCATTCCCTCACTGCGTTCTGGTATAACACAGCAGTGAGACTCCTATCTTTACACAACTATTAAAATTTATATATTGTTAGTTTTTATAGGTGAGCACGCTCTGAGATGGTGGTCCTAATGTACCTATGATTTGTTTTAGGTGAAGAAAGCGACACAGGGGATGGAGATGGACATCAATCTGCCGACAACTCGCCGCTCCGACAGAGACGAGGCGGCATCCTTAAAGGGGGCAGACTGTGGAAATCTTCGCTGGACCTGGAGAAGGAGATTGAACAAGTATTTCATTTACATAACTTTAGATAAATTATTGAGTTATTGACAAGGACCCTTTGCAGTTGCCATTAAAGATTGCACCGTGCAAAAGAGCACCGAGGACGACGCACGCAGTGGACGCCCCAAAGAGGCTGTTACCGACGAAAATATCAACACATTACATTGATATATTATTTATTTATTTTTAATTTAAGTAATACCTCTATTTATTAAAATGTTTTAAGAGCTATCAGTATACTAAAGTATCACATTGCACCTAACTTAGTAAGGCGTCGTCTTATTAATTAAACGCGATCATCGAAGCGGTGCGTGGTGGCTCGATTGTAAGAATGCGTTCCTTTAATCCTACATGTACCCGGCATGTACCAATGAGAAATACACTTTTCTTACGTACATTTGACCGCCTCCGTGGTCTAGTGGTAACAAACGTTGCCGTGAACTCGGGAGGTCGTGAGTTCGATTCCTACAGGGGGCAAGTACATTGTACATTGTATAATTTATATATATGATGTATAATATGTAGGTTGATAACCATCTAGTTTCCGTAGTTCTCGTAGCTTACTACGGAAATTAGATGGCTCTGTGTGACCTGTCTGGAAATATATATATATATATATTTGTCATATTCACAACACCATCGTTTCCGTGCTTCGGAGAACACGTTAAGCCGACGCTCCCGAATTCACTAATATCAACTTGTGGAATCGTTTATAAATTGTCATAAAAAATATATCATATCCCAGCCAAGCCGTCTGGCCAGCGTGGCGAGTGTAGTCCAAATTCTCCAGATATATGTTCTGGGTGGCACATGTCCAGCAGTGAAGGTCTATGATGATCATCGCAGGGTCGCGCGAATTTTATTCATACTAACAGGCATTAATGTCAAAAAGGTGTCCTAATACGACTAAAATGTTTTAAATCTATTCGCGCGAACTAAGTTCATATAAACACACAATAAAACATAATATTAATGTTTGAATAGGTGGTGGTGAATAGGTGAATTGTATTCGCGTGAATGAGCGAAGTGGGGGCACAAGACGAGGTCGCGCGACTGTTTATTCGGATACCTACTCGTACTCTATGATATCGTGCGAACGCGAGTTGTTCGCATAGTTAGAGAAGTAACAACTGGATGCCTACGAGTAAACCCATAGACGTCATAATATCTCTATTATTAAATTATAATATCTAGTTTGTATATAAAATATTAGGTAAATAATAATAATAATAAATCCGTTTATTCCTAAATTAATTAACATATAGACAATTAATAATTTCAAATTAAATTATAAGCCAAGTTTACAACACTCTTATAACATTTAGACTAAAACTTTGCTTATATCGAAATATTAAATTAAATGCTTATTTCTTTAAAATATAAAATAAAATTAATAAAGTACAATCTTCAAATCTTTACACATACAGCCTGTGGGTCAATTACGCGCAGAGGAACTACAACGCTCTCCAAGTACAATATAATAACGGCTGGATGATGGGGCTCCCTTATTGGTGCAGTGCATCAACGATGTTTGCGTATATACACCGATGATTTCTACTCAGTATTGCGCCGTTGATGCACAGAGTACGAGGGAGCAGCAACATCATCTTGAGGGCAGTTAGTAAGAAGCCAGATTGCCCTATCATGGGGCACTGAATACATACTTACATGTATGTGCCCAGTGCTCCAAGAGGGCAAGGAAAATATATAAAAGAAAAGTCCTCTTTTTACTAATATAGAATAAGCAAACACTATGTTACTAACCCCAAATGGTTACTATTCCGAAATAAACGCATTTTTAATTTATTTATTTAATAATATATATAATACCGATTTGCGGATGACATAGTCATTATGGCCAGTTCACTCAAGGATCTTAGCGGAATGCTGAACGGCTTAAACGTAGCATCCCAGCGGGTTGGTCTCGAAATGAACTTAGACAAGACGAAAGTCATGTTCAATGATCATGTCAAGCCGAGGCCAATCTGCATAGGAAACGACACTCTCGAAGTTGTGCAAAATTACGTATACCTCGGGCAGACTATCCAATTAGGAGCAGCCAACTTCAGCAAAGAAGCCGACAGACGCATTCAGCTAGGATGGGCGGCATTCGGGAAACTCCGGCACATCCTCTCATCGTCTATACCACAATGTTTAAAGACTAAGGTCTTTAACCAGTGCGTCCTCCCGGTAATGTCGTACGGAGCAGAGACGTGGACACTAACAGTGGGTCTGGTCCATAAATTCAAGGTCGCTCAGCGAGCCATGGAGAGAGCTATGCTTGGTGTATCTCTGGTGGATAGAATTCGAAACGTTGATATTCGTCAGAGAACGAAAGTTACAGACATAGCTTTTAAAATTAGCAAGCTGAAGTGGCAATGGGCCGGACACATCTGCCGCAGAACCGACGATCGATGGGGCAAACGGGTTCTAGAGTGGAGACCACGTACGGGAAGACGCAGAGTGGGACGACCCCCCGCCAGATGGACAGATGACCTAAAGAAGGTCGCTGGTGGGGGTTGGATGAGGGTAGCGAAAGATCGCGTTAAGTGGCGAGCCTTAGGGGAGGCCTACATCCAGCAGTGGAGAGATACAGGCTGATGATGATGATGATGATGATATATAATACTGTTTTTCTTTCTAATAAGGACCCCTCGCTGGGTAAAGCTCTCCTACTTTTCTATTCATTTATTGTATCATGCGTCCATTTAGTGTTGTCTTGTTTCTTTTACTATCTCGTCCTTTCATCTTTCTTTATTTTTCTTACCCTTTGGTTTCTTCCATGTAGTAACTATTTAGTCTATCTGTTATATTTAAGACGTGCTACATGACCAACCCATTTCCAAAAGAAAAGTAGGGGTTGTTATTTTCATACAAATATATTGTTTTATTTTTACAAACTCTACTTTGTTTTTCTTTTCTCGGCATATTGTCAGTGAAACAACAAAATTAATTTCATAATGCATGTCGAACACGACCATGGTGTGGCCCCGATTCTCGCGCCTTCAAAATGCATGTCCGCTCGATTTGCTCGAATGAAACTGACAGTTTTCTATGAAGATCTGTCGCTTTTCATTCGAATATTTCAAATCAAAAGCGCCAAAATTAGGCTCCATAAGCGGCAATACACTGTCATAGACTATTTAATTCTGAAACTATTGCCCTAGCTTTAATTCTCATACTGTTCTTACTCCGTCTTGTTATATATTTATTCTCTCTCTAGTATATTATGATTTATTGTTATAGTACTTTTAATTTACTTAAAAATAGTAGTTTCCCCTCGATTCTGAAAGGATGAATAAATTAATGAATGTTTCAATGTTTTAGTTATATGTATGATTAGTAGTTTCTTTGTCATTTCATAATTGAGCCAATCACGTGACTTATAACCAAATAAATTATAAATGTTTTTAAACCCGAGTAGTTACGCGGTTTTTGAAGATACAAACTATGGCTGTAAATCTGACATAAGTACGAGTATATTAAATTAATAAACAATATTTTACATAATGAACATGTGTTTGGCGCTCGTTTAATTACTTGCTCAGTAATGATACACTAATTAACTGGAAGCCAAATCAATTAAGGTGGGTTCTGCATTTAAATATAATTCCATTAATTGCAGTTGTTACTTTAGGTAATTAATTTACAAACACGCAAAATAATTAATAGAACAGATATCCCAGTATTTCGAAAAATAATTCTATGAATTGATTAGAAATGTGTTGGTAAATAAACATATGATTAAGTTTTTTTACTTATCAGTATTCAAATGTAGTTGATTACCAGCAAATGCAATATATTACAAGATTGTTGATTTACGGACAATAAACTAACCGGAATGCTACGGAAGTGTAAGACACGTTCTTCCTTGACAAATGAAGATCTACAAAGAAAGGTGTGTAATAAAACACAACATTTTGTAGACAATAAAAACCAATATATTTGATTTATTTATGATATACAAATAAAAAGGCTAGTTCTTATAATATTATAACGTCCACAGACGTTAGGCGTCCGTCGACCAAATTGAACGCGATACGCGATCATCGCGCGAATTAACAATGCGATAAATTTACGTTCGCGCGAGTCTTAATAGAACTTGTCTTGGATATCATTCTGCTCTCCCACGCGACGTGATTAAATTAGCAACATTAGAACATCAAAAAAATGAGAAATTCTAGTCAATAAATAAGTAAAAAAAAAGTACAAAATAGTATTGTATGAAAATGGCAACCAAAGCCTGCTGTTAAAACCATTTATAATTAATATAAAATATTACAATAGCAGCAGATATTGTTTCAACAAGGATTAGTTTGAACAATTTTATTAAATTAGTTAAACGGAATAAATTATATAAAGAAATATTTTATGTCTTACTAAATCATCATTATTAATATAAAAGTTTCCAAAGAATAAGGGAATAAGATTAAACCACCACAAGTCAACAATTGGGCTGAAAGATAATAACTACTAAAAATAAATACTAAAAATAAAACAAAATATAATAAAATACTAAAAATACACTGTAGTTATGAATATTAATAAATACACATTTTTTTTCACAGATTGATGCGTCTACAAATATAGCAAGCGACGAAGAAGGTTCAAATACTCCAAGGTCTGTTAGATTTATAGACAGAAGAAGTGAAACTTGCGAAGTGGAAATGAATCACGTAAATGAAGAACCTAGAGCAACCGAAATGGAGCCTCCGTCGCACAAAGACTACACGCACAGGTGGGCAAGAAATTTATACATTCTATTTTATGTTTGTACGATAACATTTATATGATAACCTTCATGAACGTTATATGGACTATATTATGTGGACGTTAATATTTAGGATCTAAATGTTAACGTCCACAGATCGGCATCAGTAGCAATATACGGCCGTCAGTAACGCTGACGCCCGCGACGGTTTGGTGTTATAGTTGAGGCCAGCAGCCCAATTCGATATTTAATTATATTACTCTAAAATATATATGTTTAAAAGAAAAAAAATCCATCCTTTATTATTTAAAATAAAATATAATGGAAATAAACTATTAGTAATTAAAGCGCACGTGTTGAAATAACACACACACCAGATGCGTAAACGAATGTGCACTCATGTATTCCATGAAAAAGTCGGGGTATACTCGGCTGGTGGTGTAACGTCTACCCGTACACGTCTTAATGTACGTATCTGGTGTGTCTATAATGTATACAGAAAATATTATACGGATTACTCTGGTGGTTGCTACGAGACTGCATATGGCTATGTTGAAAATCAGATTGTAAATGTCTGTAGAGTTGACAATCTTGCTGTAATGTGCCTATTAAATCCGTTTTGATGCGATCCGTACGATGCAACGTTAACCTTAAAGTGGAAACTAGGAAACTACTAAAAGCGCCATAAACTTCAATCTGTCTGAGTATTTTAATTTATAGTTAAATAAAATGAATTATATTGTTATCAGATGATTGCGTGATGTTAATATTATTTGAAATATCTAACTAATGTTTTATGTTGTAAAAGATTTTCTAGCTTCTTTTCCATTGATTGTCAATTTACCAGGCTGCAGTGATAATTAAAAATATAATGAACTTTATTATATCGTGCCGCGGTAAGTGCACTGCTTTTAACTACGACAAAAGAATCCTAATGAACGGAAAATAATTCCGGGAAAAGTTAAAAGTCAATATAACAAAAATAAAAGAAGTGCTCGATAGTATTATAATGAAATGGAACCTTACACAAAGCGTTCGTTAATGCAGCCTTTAATTATTTGTAATAATTTTCCTCGAATATTATTACAATAAAATTTTAATTCCTTTTGAATTTGCATATCAAAGCTTTAAAAATATTAACATTAAAACTGAGTTTTATAAAGGTTATTAATCAGCTTTATAAATTAAATTCGTATTTACTTGAATATATTGAAAACACTCAAAATTGGAAATATAAATCATTTTACTTGATACTCGTGTTATATTAACTGATGATAAGTTCACGGTTAAAGAGGTTTTGATATTATTTCAGGAATTCGTTAATACCTGTATTTTAAATACAATTTATTTTGTAAAAGCTCGACTACTGTAAAGCTCACAACTCGATAAAATTAAAATTTGTTATGATCGTAGAACAGTGTTGGATTAAAAAAAATCTGATTTTATATAAGTATAGTTTTATATTGTTTGTGGTCTGTAATTTATAGTGCAAATATTAGAAAGGGCTCCAAAATGAAATCTAGAAGGTTTGCACTTATTATGAGACTAGTATTAACTTAAAAAAGAAGTGACAAAAAAACAGTTATTTAACTTTGAATGGCCGTCATGAAAATTTTAAATATAGCAGATCCGTAACTGTTCTACGATCATGACGAATTGTTGCTTACATTTGATATGGGTTGTCAAAAGTATTTTGTTTTCTACTAGAATGGATACGCCGCTGATATTGACAAATCACGCACCAAAATCAAATTCTGCTGTGCAACAGTTGTTTAATAGTAGCCGGCCACCACCTCCGACGATCGAGTCACATCATGTAGCGGATGCACACAGGTATGTAACTATCGTAAAGTTATCAAGGTTGCGGTTTATCGAACAATTAACAGGGGCTACTACGTGATGCGGTATGCCTTACATTCCTGAAATTCTACGGTCACGTAGTAGAATGTAATATTGATCACATAACTAGAAATACTCAACGTTAAATTACTGGACTATTAAACTCTATTGTTTTTTTTTTGATGTATCATAATTATCCTGTACCAGTTTATTTATTTATTTAATCAGGATATCAAATCACACAACCTTTTTACTAACAGATTATATAGTAACTATTTTTATACAACCATATTTAAGATAATTTAACATAATTGTTGTCATTCTTATTAATTATTAAATCAGTTGTTCGTAAATCTCTATTCTGTCTTGATCATATTGACATGAAACGAATGGCTTAAGTTTGAAAACAATAACATGTCTATTGTCTATTAATAATTTGTAATTTTTGAATGATTAATACGTGTATACGAAAAGCATATTCACTATAGTGGCATGTAATATCTGATTAGAATAACAATAATAATTCACTAAAACTTACTATTGAAGATACATACGAATGTTTGCTCGTTATATTTGATGACAGAACATGGGACTCAGGTGCCAGGCCTCGCCATGAAGAAGTAGCTGTGCGTCGAGTTGCTGAAAGAAATGCTCTGCGATGTTCTTTGCTGAGGAGTGAAGCTAGGAAGAAACAATTACCAAAGGTTCCTAATAATTATAAAATTAATTTAGAATCCAGTATTATTTACTGAAAATACACAATAACATACCACATTTAAGTAATACGAAATGCAAATCCAAAGGTCGCAGAATTGAATAACAATGCAGCGATGCACCAATTTGTCTTTGGCGTTGACATAAGCACCTCTGTTTTCTTAGAAAAGAAAATGCTCGCTATTACTATGAACAGCGCAGTAGACTAGTAGGTTGTCATAGGTTAGAGTTTAAATAATAAAAAAGCTAAAAATTTCAGCAAGAAACAACATCGCTGACTGAACGCATTCGTTTGCTCACTTGCGATATGGACGACGAGCCGGACGAAGATCGCTCGATTCCTGCTGTCATGCATGCTGATAAGTCGTGCAACAGTAATGACAAATCGTTTAATACTAGCGAGAAGTCTTTCAATAACATCGACAAAGCCAACGAGAAAGCATTTGGTAGCGCTTCTTCGAGTTCCTCATCGTCTACACTCTCCACCGCTGTGCCAACTAGGATGCATCCTCCAGATTTGGCTGAGATTCATCATGATCATAAGGTTAGATTATACCATATTTTCTTCATTAGGGACTTCACCCGACTTCGACATTAAATTTTGTTGACATACTCGTTTGATTATAATTTGCTAGAAGTTCACAAATCCTTCATTATAAATTCGTCTTCGTGTGGTTTTATCCAAATGTTATGTATCTTATTGTATATGACAAGTAAATTTTATCAACTTTAACATAAACTTCCATCGTATCGTATTCACTGCTCTTTTCTTTTGTAAACTTATCACTGCACTTTTAGTTAATAATGATATTTGGTTGTGGTGTTAAACCGGGTGAGTATATTAAGACGTCGGCTTCACAGAGTTCTAATCTACGATATTCTTTAGCAGACGTTACATCACTGTTTCGCATACACGCTTGTGATTCTTCTATCACAGAGTTCCTTAATTATTATTTATTGAAACGTACATGCATCTTGCACATCTTCATACACGCATCTGCCCTGTAGTACGGGCTTTCATGTCGAGCTGTCAAATTTTGATTTTATTCTCACAATCTTGCCACATCCGCTAGAACTTGCGACAAATTCAACGGCTGTTGCGATAATTACTTACTTGATCACGTATTCGAGATTTTATATTATACTCGTAATATAAAATACAAGTAAAAATGTAACTGTAAAAATAGAATTTTCGCTTCTATCTCACAGCCTGTGCTATTAGGGCTGGTGTAGCTAACTACTTTTATATTAAATGCCTTTCTTAATAGATTAGGTAAATAATAAATCTTCTATTTCGTAGCCTCGAGTTGAGCACCGGAGGCAATTCCTCTCGACTTTAGCTCCTCTCACATCGTGCGTGGGCGGAACGGCGCACCATGAGGGATTCTACTACATGCCGCCTGGAGACAGAGCTTCCGCCGCAACTAATATCGACTTCCAAGATCATCTGGAGGCACCTGCTCCTGATGTAGTAGCCGGTACACCAGGTATTTTTATAAAGACCAGACATAAAACACACCACATCTTTGGAACTAACTTCTAAGACGAACACTTCGTTGGGTAGGGAAGTCACTATTGTGAATCAGCAAAAAAGGACCTCTTGACTGGGTCTTCTTTTCTCGGTCGATTATAACGTGGATCGCTAATAAACTTGTATTCAATACAACTAAAATAATATAAATTTAATTTCTCATTACATTATATTTTGCTACCTTGTGGGACTTCTTGTACATATAAATAGAAAAGCTTGGTCAACCCTAATCACTTTGATAATTAAGTTTGAATAGATTAAAATAAATTTTGTTTTAAATCAGCGACAACTTTTAATTCGTTAAGCGAAAATTATTCATGTCTTTCTTTCTTTTATACTTTATGTTAACGATTCATCATCACCATCATCACAGCGCCTAGAAAACAGAGTCCTAGCCACGGTGGCCAGTCGGGTTTGCCAGGGTCTGATGTCAATTTTTAATGACAATTTATTAATGATTTCACAAGTTGCTATCAGTGGAACCGACGGCTTAACGCGCTCTCCGTGGTGTTGTTAATCTTTGACAAATTTACGAGAAAAGTGTATTTCTCATTGGTACATGAACATGAGGGTTTTAAGGACAGCGTTCTTACAACAAAGCTACCCACAGCTTCACTTTAACGATTATTCTTGCTATGTATTGATTTTATTTTCTATGTATTATTATTATTATTATTATTTTTTAGGTTAAATTTAGATTTTGTTTTAATATAGTTTATTTAATATTGCAATTCTTTTTACTAAAACAAATATACTGTTAAAATATCACCCAAAAAAAATTATTGATAACTTAACGATTATTATTTTGTAAATATTTGGAATTAAATATAATTATTCTAGCTTAATTAACTATCTCCTAAGATTGTTTACTGTAACCAAAACTGCTAAGGTACTTCGCTTAATACCCTGTCTTAAAAAGCTCTGAATATACCTTTATAATAAGAATGAAGAAATATATAATACTTCTCTTTTTAAACACAGTATAAGACTTAGTGCACGTAGTATTCGACAAGTAAGTTGCCGTAAAATCGAATACAATAAAATAAAAGTTTGCAATGTCGAATAAAATACCACAAATCTGATTCGGTTGCGGTAGCTGACGTGGTGTTAAGTTCCGGTTAACCTCCCTCGGTTTAGTTAATATTTACGCTCGAGTTGGCTGACAACTTTCTCCTATTATATCACGTTTATTCCCTTTTGCCCACCCTAAAACATCACCCCTAAGGGGGATACTTGGAAACGTTCAGAAAATTAAAAAAGGTGAACACGTTAAGTTATTTCACTCCAAGAGTTTCTAATCTTACAATATATCGGGTGAAATCATTTAACGTTTCTGTTTCGTTTGAAGTTCCTTACCTCATCGTTAGTGTCCCATTGTTGGTTATCATAGCTACGTCGTGTCATGTTCACGTTAATAATAATAAAAATAGTTTATTCGAGTATTTTATCTTAAACGACTAGCAAAGATTTTATTATATATATTTCTCTTAATTTTATTATATTTATACCTACCTACCTACCTATTTTAATATTTCTAACAATTCTCCAGTTTCTTCATAGTTTAGTTAGTTTAATATTTGTAAGAATTCTAAAGTTTTTCATACTTTAGTTTGTTTAATATTGCTAAGAATTCTCCAGCTTCTTCATAGTTTAGTAAGTTTAATATTGCTAAGAATTCTCCAGCTTCTTTATAGTTTAGTTAGTTTGAGATGGTTCGGGCATGTTGAAAGGATGAGCGATGAAAGATTGACGAACCAGATATATAATGCGAAAGTTGTGGGTAAAAGAGGCCCTGGCAGACCGAGACTCACATATCACGATCAAATAAATAAAACACTTACTGAAGGTGCATTAAAAAGTCTTCGTAACCAAAGGGCATGTATGAAGAGGTTAATGAATGTCGACGAAGCGAAAGAAGTATGTCGTGATCGTGTCAAATGGCGCTCAATTGTCTCTGCCTACCCCGCAAGGGATCTGGCGTGAAGATATGTATGTATTAGTTTGATATTTGTAAGAATTCTCCAATTTCTTCATAGTTTAGTTAGTTTAATATTTGTAAGAATTCTCCAGTTTCTTCAAAGTTTAGTTAGTTTAATATTTCTAAGAATTCTCCAGTTTCTTCATAGTTTAGTTAGTTTAATATTTGTAAGAATTCTAAAGTTTCTTCATAGTTTAGTTAGTTTAATATTTGTAAGAATTCTCCAGCTTCTTCATAGTTTAGTTAGTTTAATATTTGTAAGAATTCTCCAGCTTCTTTATAGTTTAGTTAGTTTAATATTTGTAATAATTTTCCAGTTTCTTCATAGTTTAGTTGATTTCACATATCTGAATATCGTGCTAAGTTAAAGTGGCTACCAATTCGTTGTCGCAGAAATCTTAGAGTTCTCTGTCTCCTGTTCTCGGTTTTGAATGAGCCTGCGACACCGAAATACCTTAAGGACAATTTCGCCTATCTCTCTTCTTTCCATGACATATCTCTTCGCTCTTCTTACAACTCCCTTCTATCTGTTCCCTCACATCACACTGCATTTGTCTCCAACTCTTTCGTAGTAGTTGCTACTAATTTATGGAACGATCTTCCTGTCATCATACGGCAAGCAACTACCAGGTCATCTTTTAAAAAACTGGTGTATTCACACTTCTTAAATAGCTCCTGACAGCGTTAGTAAGTAGTATATATGTATGTTTAGGTATAATAATGTGTATTATTAGTATGTAGTATATTGATATTATGATATATATGAAGATATATGATGTAAGTATATATCAATCCTATTAAATTAACATTTATAATTATAGTATTATTATTATTTCTATGATTGCACCTAAAATTGTTCAAATTTGTCCCTAAGGTTTGGCTGTCAGAGAATGTCTTCGGGCATTAAGTCCGCCTTTGTACTTTGTGCAATAAAGTTTTTTAAATAAAAATAAATAAATAAATAAATAATCAGTTTTAGTGAATAAAAATAAAATAACATTTAGTATAAGTCAGATAATTCGCATTAATAACTTTATTAATGTTATTATAAAGATAAACAGCAATACAGAGTTAAAACTTGTTCATAAAGGCAGTTTTCATAGTTTTGAATAAGGAATTATAAGGGTTCTCATAGTTATATTCCTATTCAGAAGAAACATAACATTCAAGGAGGTAATTAAATTTAGGGGTGGACTAATTGATGTGCACATACGAAATTAGTTTTGTATCGATATTTTTCATGAAAAGTATTATTAAAGCTTTTAGTTTGAACAAAAATTATTACAAAGTAAACACAAAAATTACAATAAGTTTTTAAGTATAAGTGAAAGCTTTCTTTTGTGATAAAATAATCCGCTTATGGTGCTTTATATTCTGTTCAAATAACTCGATAATTTTAATATTTTGGTTTTTTTACTTAAAATACCTAAAAAAATTGTTAAATGTAAACACGTTATAATGTACAGTCAGCTTGAGAACCTCGTGATAACCTCAAGTATTTTCTGCGCAACAAACGTCCTTCAGAATCAAATAAGTATTCGTTCGAAACTTATAAATAATTTTCGTGACACATGACAAATATGAAAGAAACAGGCATATTAATGTCAAAAGTGCTATAGCGTGTAGTAATACAGATTTTTTAATTTTTAATTTTAAATATATTTACATTTATTCGAAATAAATATTTACAAATATAAAATAAAATAAATAATAATACTAAGGATTAGGATATAAGTCCCGTCCGCGTGGAATGGTGGCAAGAACGCTGGCTGCATTTCCCCGCTGAATTGCAATACTGATTCATTGGGCGAAGAAAGAGCCAGCTCTCTTGTCACCGGATGAGACGACAAGACGCGGTATGTCTTTTAATGAAATATTATTATTTAAAATATCTTCACAATCATCAAAATTGTCAGAATAAAAACTCTTCTTACAGGAAATATTTAAAATATATATATTTATCCGTTTCGATTGTTGGAGAGTTCACAACTGGAGGACGTCACACGTCTTAGAATACGGGTGTTTGACTCTGTATTTTAGGGGTTGTAATGCTGAACTTCGTGCTGAGAATAATCAATGGACACTGACAATTTGACTATTATCGTAATGTTTTGCTGACATGAAATTAAAATTTCTGACTCACTTTCAAAATGATTGCGATACCAATAACATAAAATACATCAACAATTATTAAATTGCTCAAAAAGATATCGTAGGTAATTGCTAGAAATGCATAGGTAATTATAGGCTTGGTACATCAAATGCGTTCATTTACATAGTGACCTGCCTATAAGTCGTTGTTATGCCATGTGATATAATCCAGTATGACTAGGCGTTAGGCTGCTTACCCAGCAGAGATGTGCGAGTAAAATGAGGAAGGCAGGGAAAAAAAACTTCTTATTCACAGCCCCTAGAATTTAGTCTTCTCTCTGCTCTACTCGCAAGGTTGTCAATTTCACAGTGATTTCATAGAACGAGACCGACTGCTTAACGAACTCTCCGAGGTATGGGAACAGTGATGGTCTAAAAGTAAAACAAATATACGTAAGACAAGTATATTTCTTATTTGTTCATGTCGGGTTTCGAACCGCGACCTTTTTAGGATTGAAGGAAAGTGTTTTCACAATCGCATCACCAACGAATAAAGCAGCTATATCGGATACAAAAAAAATCATAAATACAAATTGTTTACACACACATTAGGCATAAGTGGATTTAATCCATTAGAGCAATCAATTGTTTGTTTTTTTTTTGGAAATACTTATTTGCCCTAAAGTGCTTTTAAATTGAAATGAATACTTGAAACGCAATTTAGGGACACAGGTGGGAGAAAACAACATTTTAAAATATATAACATACTCAAACTGACAAGGTATAGATTGACTGGCCAAATGAAAAATCTAGCCAAACATGGTTAATAAATAAAATTTAGATTTTAAACTAAAATAAATACAACTAAACCAGAAAAAATATTAACTTATGATTTGATCATGTGGTCGTGTGCCAAGAACGCTTGCAGCATTCCCCCAGTAATACTAATTAGCTGCGCGAAAAAACTGCCTGCTCATTGAGTCTTAGATAAGTGACGTTTGCACTAGGGGACATTTGCAAAATAAATTTGTGTGAGTGATTTTTTACATTTCTCAGAGTGCCGTAATTATTAACTAAATAAATAAACAATAATTATTCTGTAGAAGATGTGCGTCTATGTTAAGAAGTGACACGTTTGTTCATTCTTGGCGCCACATCTAGTATCTTTCAAGCGTGTTTTCTTACAAAATCTTTTGTTTAGGTTTCTAGATACTGTACATGTTGTAACCAAATACGCTCTACTAATGGAATAACATATAAACGCACCATGAGGTGAACGGATATCAGTGTAGGTAGATGAGCAAGGCCTGGCAACTATCCGCTATTACGAGAGGATGCGCTAAGCACTCCAGTTGCCACTGCCAGTTGTATTCGGTTACTTATACACCAGCGTTCCCGTTTAGTAGAATCCCTTATGTAACAGAACTGTCAGTGTAAAACGCTATTAAAATTGGTATTCTCGTATTAAGGATTCCACTGCAGACGAAAGCAAAAAAACGTGACGGTACGATTCATTTAAAAATATATATATTATATATAGTATATTTTAGATTAATTACTAATAAAACTATGTTTAATGTAAATATATAATCTTAGTTTAATTATTATAAATATTGTAAACTTTTTTGTAAATTCGCGGCGGATAATTTAAGTATTTAATTCACGTTTTGCCAATAATTTTGAAGTTGCAACCCCATGGGTGACCTTTGAAATAGTGAAAAACGCTATTTTGACGTAAGGTCGGATATGATCGGAAAATCTCGGGCTAAAAACAGAATTCAATATTTTGGAAATCTAACGTAAAGTATCATCACGACCGTTCCCCTTTCAGGGTGGTCAGACACCACGCTAATAAATAAGCGGATTCACAATTAGCCAACTTTACTATAGGCCAATCATGACAAGTGGTAAGCTCGTCGATGTCTCCAGCGTACCAAACTCGAGAAATATCACAAATGAATAAAATAATAATTAAATGTATTTATTTACATTAATAAATATTTTTGTGTCCCGACCAGGAATCGAACCCGCTACCTCCGAGTCTAAATCCACGGACGTAACCGCTAGACCACGGAGGCAGTTCTAGAATCTAACGTTTGCGCTTAAGTAATGGAATACTATATATGCTGACATAAACATTTTTCAACATTTACGTTTCAGGATAGAACTCAAGACTTACCGAACAAATATTCGAAATTATCGATGATTACATTACATGTTAGACTTTGGCCATTGGAAGTTGGTAAATCATGAGTTATACTGAAGAATCTGGAGACTTTATCTAACAGTACCTAAGATGTTCACGACTACAATTTCTATTTGAACGATATCTTTTTATAGCAACATGCCTGGGGGTATTTTCCTCTAAAGGGTGAGGTTTTTACTGGCTGCTTCCACACGGAAATTGCACTCACGATCTAAAGGAATTCTTTACTATATGAGGTGTCTGCGCGCATTTTGAGGCATCCCTACTAATATTATAAATGTTAAAGAAGCTCTGTCTGAGTGCATCTACCTACTCGTACATATGTAAGGGTATTTGTTTGTCTCGACTTTCAGCCTATTTAGTTATTTGAACCGATATTGATAAAATTTGCCATAGATGTTTCTTTTCATGGACCATATAACATCAAAGTCTGAGACATGTGACCCCACAGTCAGATGATTTTTTTTACCATAACACGGGTAAAACAGATAGTTACATAAATATATTCTTAAATTAATATTCTATAAATTTATTTTTAATTAAGTACTAGCGACCAGCCCCGGATTTGGTAATCTGAAGATTTCCTAAAAACTTTTTAAAATCGGTCCAACCATTTCGGAATATATAAGAAACATCGACAAATCGATTTATTTGTAGAGATTTAATACAGCCATGTTATTAAATAAAATGACTTTGGATACAGCAACCGTGTGTATGATTACACAATACTTGTTCTTTATACCTTAGTAAAACATAACATTTATTTTTCATTTTATGTAAACCATTTCCGAGAAGCAGTGAATAAAAGTTATCAGAACGAAATTATAAAACTACCCACAATCAAGTTTTCGCGCCCTATTTTTACTAAAGTGTATTTTATATTTGAATATCTATATAATTATACACATTAGCCCCATCTCACATTCAGGTGATAAGCTAGGGAAGAACAGCGGTTTCTGCTGCTGCCAACCACCAAACTGCGTACTCGGTACAGGTTATGAGTTTCCGGTCGAGACTATGCGCGATGCGACCATGGGACTTCCAGCTAAGGTGTTGTCCAAACAGCTGACAGAAAAATGTGGAGACAGAGAAAGTGGCAATTATTTCTTCTAACATATTTGCCTCGCTATACGGAGGGAAAGTGTTGCGATCTTCGTCTATGATGTGACGGGTATTTGTTATAAATTTATAGATAGTTTTTTTTTATTTAGTTTAGTTTATATCTATACATGTTTATTTATTAAAAAGACTATTACGGTAATCCGTCGATTTTACTTGAACTTCAAATAATAATATTATTTCAAGAAAATTCCATTATCTTTAACATAATCTACTTTTATTCAAAGTCCTTTGCTGTTGTTCTGATTACATATTCAAATATTCAAGCATACTCGTGTATTTATTTTGTATTATATCCGATAACCGTATTTCTCAAGTATACACTCGTAATCTACTAGCGTATATTCATAACTAGTTCTTTCATTTGGGCCTGGTGCCCGATTAATATTATGGTCAGCGAAAAAACCTTCAAGTAGCTGAGGGTCACTTGTCATGTTTAGATGTTACGATATCCAGCCTTGGGTCCCAAGGAATATTATTTGCAATATTTTATCTAAAACATAAACTGTTTATAGGCGTGAAGGCCGCACAAACAAACAAACGTACCTACATACAAACATAAAACTTTCAAATTTATAATATAAATGCCTATTTATAATATAAGAACATACTTCTTGAAAATTATATTATAAATATTCTTGGGCTGTTTTTTTTTGTTTATAAACGCAATTCTAAAAACCATCAGTCATATGAACCCGGGTTGTAGTCCATAATCACCATCGGGCCTTATACGAGTTAAATATTCTCGTAGCTGTCTCACTTTACTGTTGGCCCTGTGTGCCTTTACAACCTTAAGTCCGAGTCGTAGCTACAAGTGAAGGCATTCATTTGCCGCGATCTTAGAGATATTCAAACGTTATTTTCATTATCATCATCAACCTGTGTCTTTGTACTGCTGGACACCCACACCTTACCAACGACGTTTTGGGCTCCACTCTCCGGTTGTCGGTTCTGCGGCAGATGTATCCGGTCCAATACTACGTCAGCTTGCTAATTATAAAAGCTAAATCAGTAACTTTGGTTTTATGGCAAATATCAACGTTTCAAATTCAGAGTAATACTAAGCAATGTTTTTTTTATTTACTTGAATCACCGTACAATTTTTAATTAGCAGGTTCAGCTTTGCTCAAAACTCGCGCTAAAAGTTACAGTAAATAAAGGTATCCACTAATCTGACAATTGCTAATTTAATAGTATAACAATTATGTAGAAATCATTTCTATATTTAAAAGTACATGTAGATCCTAGGTATTCTTAGAGAAAACAGCGTGAACTAAACACTGAGGGTGAACTGTGGGCACAAGTCTCCAGACGCTTAACAGATTAGATTACAAGCGGGCCCTATTTGCTCGTCTCGTTTACTCGGTAGCCTCGTCGCCCTTGGAGACGTGCTCAAGTATTACATTACAATTTATATTTTAGTAAACACTAGTTTGTTTTTTTTATAAAAATCGGATTTGGACGTGATTTATTTTGCCTATAAATACTAATAATGTTGCGAGCATAAGAGCGGTGGCAACGCGATTGTAAGAAAGTTTCCTCAAAATCCTAAAAAAGGTCTAGTTTTCACTAATCTTATGAAAACGTTAATAAATTGTCATATAGAATTGACATCAGGGGGCTAATTCTGGTGCTTTCTAGTTACGTGTCGGTTCCAAATATTCGAGTGAAAACTCGTCTGGCCAGGCAGCGTGGCGAGTGATGGGCATATTGTCTAGAAAATTCTGCAAGACCCATTTCCAACAGTAGTGGTCTAGGATTCTGTAATCTAAGCGCTGTAATAAATAATTAATTGCCGACGTTTCGTATTGGTGATGGCTATTGCGTGTAAAGTCTTTATTTCATTCCTAATATTTGGCAATTTCGTAGGTTATAATTAGCAAAATTAAAGGCATTAGACCCGGTGGACAAATCATATCTGTCACATTGAGCCGGACATTAAAATAAACAAAGAAATTTAGGCAAAGGAAGTTAATATATTAAGTAAAATGAAGTTAACAGAAAGAGAGTAATGAGTTTAAAATTATATAAGGGAGGGTCGTAAGCCAAAACTTAGCCCTATCACTATTTATGCATCCGTTGACCGTACGTAGGGATACCTTACCTCGGAGAGCCTGAAGACGGGTGAGAGCGCTACCGATCCCAAGCGGACAACGAGGCGTCACGGGGATCCTAGGCCCGCTGATCTCTAAAGTCCTACTGTAAAAACCCTAAGCTAAGGGGGTGTCAATATCTAGTAGGATGAAGTTATGAAGGTAGAAAATAATTTAAATCGAAGTTAACTATTAAAAGAAAAAGATGAACTAATTAAGCTGCGCCTTGCTTGCGGTCTGATTTTCAAAAGTTAAGTATGTCAAAATCTACACTGACAGGTGACGTCTTAAATATGTGCAAGGCAATGGATGCCGATTGCAGCCAACAATATTTATTCCTTGGCCGCATGTAATACAATCGTTACATAACATGCGTTTAGATTATAACTACGGCGTTTAATAACAGACCCGAATAGCGTAGCATCGTCACATCGACCCTCAGCAGTAAAGAGAACGACGCAAGGACGAGGTGGCTCCATACAAACACTTTTTCCCAAGTTACCTTATATTTTTTGCTTCTCTTGCTGTAGGAGCAGTTGAAGGTGACGATGGTTTGGTGGCTTTTGCACGCGCCACCGCGCCTCGGACGGAGCGGCTGAGGCAGAGATACGGACAGGAGTCCCAAACTGGGAGCAGTGATGATGAACATGATGATTATGGTAAGAACTTCTTCTTCTTAGTCGTGGTCGTCATTTCAGTGTTAGGGCACTTGTCGCCTTTCCTCTCGTACTGCAGTTTTCATGGTGAATTCATGTAGAGGGTGGTCCATTTCATCCTTGACCTGATCAGTCCATCCCATAAGAGACCCATCACACATTGTTTTGAAATCTACTTTCCCCTAAAATTTATCAGTGTTACCGTTTCCAGATATGTTTAACTTCTAATTTGTTAATAATGTATGAGATAATATGAAATTTAAATTGGTACTACGCAGAGTATTTATTTTTCATCGTTTATTGAGGTAATAGTAGATAACTATGTAATGCTGCGTTATGATTTTCTTGAAGTGATTGATGGTAAAATTGCCCGGGCGCAATTTACATCGCGCAATAACCACAAAAAATATACTACAGCAAGTAAAGTTAGCGCGAATGATTGGCGGTAAACGTTAGTCTGCCAGAACCTCTTATAAAAGTAAAGTATCATGCCCCCCGATCACGACCGTTTCCCTTTCGGGGTGGTCAGAAACCACGCTTATAAATAAGCTGATTTACATTTAGCCAACTTTACGTATAGGCCAATCATGACAAGTGGCAAGCTCGTCGATATCTCCAGCGTACCAAACTCGAGAAATATCACAAATAAATTAAATATTAATTAAATGTATTTATGTACATTAATAGATATTTTTGTGTCCCGACTAGGAATCGAACCCGGTACCTCCGAGTCTAAATCCACGGACATAACCGCTAGACCATGGAGGCCTCTTATACCCTAAATAAAATCTCAAATACCGGTATATAATATATTAAAAGTAAATGTTTTTATCGTAGGTTTTCACCGACGTCCAGCAGTGAGGGGAATTGCAATTAAACAGAAGTTAGGCAATGCGGAGGACTTGCTTCATCACATGCAGGCCGAGTTGCAGGCTTCGCCAGTGGCCTCGCAGGTGCCAACCCATCAGTGTGTCAGGGGAAGCAACTACTCATGGCCGCACTATTCCGAAGCCAACGTCGTCAACTCTAGACCTCAGAGCCGGGCTTCTAATGCTAATTGGTAAGTCACAGTCTACTAAATTTGATCAAAATCGGTTTAGTAATTTTAATGCTGTTTAATAACTATTTGAATGCTGTCTAATTTTATCCGTCACTCATTTTACATACGGTAGCCATTGACCTGTACCTATATATCTCTCCTTGTTTTCCGTTTTTTTAACATCGAAAGCTAACTTGCCTATCTCTCACTTTTTAACATGTGTATTTTGTTCTGTGTGAAGAGAGTTTAGGTAATTTAAGCATTGTTCTACTTCCGGTTTGTTTCTCTTGATAACATAAAACACGTCGTCCACATACATATCTCTTCCAAAGTAAAGACCCATTAAAATTTTAAAAAATACCTATTATTAATGGCGCGAAAGATTAAAAAGTTTAGTGGGTAATTATGTCATTTAGATTTAATTTTTTATTATTCTACTAGCTGACCAGGCGATCTTCGTACCACCTGACAGTCAATGATTGTAATTAATAATAATACTCAGACAAAACAATTTTCAAAACAAATCACAGACAATTTCGGGACGTAAAAGTGAGACCAATCGATATGACAGATTTTATGTTTTTTTTTGTTAATCATTCGTTTGGTATTTTGTCATTTATTTTATATTATATAAATAAGCTAAATATAAATTTCTGAACGCACGCATAAATGTTCGACAACCAACCTGGTCACAACTGGGACACAATAATATTTATATATGTAAATAAATTGAATTAATAAATGTATACCATTTTTTTTTTTATTATTTTTTTTATTTTACGACAGATTAGTTGAAATATAATTTAGTATTAAGTATGACAATGCCAATTTACAGCTGCTATTTATTAATACTTCAATAAATATATTAATTATAATTTGACAAGGCGGTTTCTACTGTTCCTGACCAGTAATTTTAAATCCATTACCAATTATTGAGTTGTTCAGCTGATATTATGTTTTTTGTTTTGATCACTAGTAAATATTATAATGTATACATTATGTAAATTATATAAAATTATAAATGTAAAATGTAATAAAACTGTTATGACATGTGAAAAATATTGCCTATTTACTGATTTTTTTTATTTTTTTTATTTTATTTAATTTAAGTATTGTTGCCTAAATGTGAATCCGCCTCTTTATAACCTTATATCTGACCACCCCGAGAGAAAAACGGTCGTGATGATACTTTACTTTTAGGGCAGTAGCAATCTAGCGCTATTATAGCGCAGATAGAAATCTATAATTTTGTCAATTGACACAGCTCGAAGTACTTTTCATAGACACGATCACGCATATAAGTATTTTTAATTGATAAGTCACTTTGTATAGAGATTCAAAATTATACTTTTAAATGAGTACAGTTGTTGTATCGGGCGTCCCTTTAAACACAAATCTAATTTGAATAACAAATGTTATCGCTACGGATTTATCGAAAGTACAATAAAATGTCAATATGAATAATTTGTGAGTGTGTCTAACACAATAAATACTTGATTAAGCCTGCCATTCGTCAATTTGACCCAACTCAATTTGAAACACCAACCTTTGATATGTCAGCAGCTCATTTAGTACATTCAGAAATAATTACGGCTGGCAAAGTATAGTTTAACTTTTTGAGGATCATAAGATTTTTAAAACAGTTTTTAGAACAAAAAGTAAGTAATAGGTATATCGCAAAAAAGAAAAAAAAATCGCAGTTAAATTTTTGGCACATACTCGTTTCGATACAGTGTTTTTAATGCTTTACCAATGCTAGGTTTCTATATTCTATTATTCTATTCGTTATACTTTAGGTTAGACCCTAGTAACATTAATTATAGCCCACTAAATCAAAATCAATATACTGAATGAAATTATGTACATTTTGTGACGTGGTTTATATATTTTTTAAATAGCTCCAATATTTTTTAAAGAACCTAATAAAAAATAGATTGATTTACGATCTTAAACCTTCTTCATTATATTTATTTATTTATTAACCTTCAAC
Source organism: Tinea semifulvella (assembly GCA_910589645.1). NCBI lineage: Eukaryota > Metazoa > Arthropoda > Insecta > Lepidoptera > Tineidae > Tinea > Tinea semifulvella. The sequence goes on from OU342584.1 coordinate 24,613,621, forward strand.
TCGTGACAAGCGGTCTCACAGGCCGAGTGACGTCAGTAAAATATAATGTATCCCCCTTCCCCGCGCTTCCTTTGTTTTAGCGTCTAATTTTAGCTTCGAATTTAGTTGTGTCCACTCCGTCTAGGGAGATAAATGCGTTAAACGGTCCCACCCAAATCGGTAAGTTTGGCAGCAGCCTCTCAGACCCTATGCCACCACTTGCGTAACTTTTTATCGTAATTTAACTGTATTTTTTTTTTTTGGTATTTTTACCGCTATTATTTGCAATAAATAATTCTGGACCTTCAGATAAGAACCGTAGGATGTAGGTAGTGCCAAACACTAGTAAAGCTGTTTTTAGTTGCAAATCCTAATCAACAAATTGAAGAATGCCTAGCACAGGAAGACTCAAGTGGATCGGAAGCTGAAGACGTTTTATATCAAGCTGAAGGTGCAAATGCTATAGCTCGAGGACAGTTCATCAAAATATTGGCCAGAATCACGGTATTACAACAGATTCAACGCAGAGTTTATAATACTCATTCCACGCAATTTACAAATCAACTTAGCGCGTAAAACTCCGAAAACAGGCTAAAACACAGAAAACCTATGCTAGTTGTTTTCTCAAGTTGAATCGGAAATCTAATTACCTATGTAATTTATGTGGAAAACATGTGTGCTTGCAGTGTGCGAAACAATTATGCCCCGCGTGCCAATAAAAAATACCAAAGTTTAAACATTGTCAGTTTCGTGAAATGACATTTGTGATTAAAGGATTTTATTTTATTTTATTAGTTAGTATCTTAACTATAGGGAATAAAAGTATTTATGTTATAATATATTGTTTTTTTTTTGTTAGTGATTAATAATCTGACCTATTATTTTTTTATTGTAGAGACTACATACCTTGTAATGGTAAGTTCCTAATTAAAAAATATATTTAGAGTATACTAATTTGTTTTATTTTACCCTTTAATATGTTATTAAACTGTTTATAAACACTGCAGTAAGCTACCTCACTTAATTTCTTTCCTATAGACCAAATACGTCAGGCCGTTCGTCACCAGTTACGTTATACAAAAACCATGACACCTGTTAAAGGGTTAATGTGATTGCTAAGGCACGGAAACGATGGTGTCCAAATCTATGACAAATGTCATAAAAACATAATATCCTTTATCGTTATAGGACAATGAAGTTTTAGTAGAAAGATATCAAGAAGATTTTACGACAAAATTTACCGATACTTGGATATCCCTACCAGTTTTTAAACTCGTAGTAAAGTGTCTACGAAGTGACTACGAACAAATTGCCTTTGGTAACCGATAAAATTCCTTTTCCAAGTCGAAATAAAAGTCTTGCGAAGAATAGATTTTTCCTAGCCACGCTGAAACTGTAATATTTCTCGACTCGGTACAGCGTAATGTTTTAAGAAAGGAAATGGATAGCGAAAACGAAAATCTCACGGAGTATTCGAATCAATCTAAACGCTAGCTTCATATATTACAAGTGTAATCGCAACTTCTTTACAATAAACCACTCGAGAAATAAAAACTACCATTACGTAAATTTATATTATATATATTTAAATTCTGAATATTCGCCGCTTGGACCCGTCACATTCGTTCAAAAAGCACACTGTAGTTTTGCCACTGGATTAAATAAATCTGATTTAGCAGTATAAATGTAAAACAACAATGCTTTATTTTGTATCGGTTACTTTGCTGTTATTTTTATATATTGACGTTATGCTTAATTTTGGATATTTGGTGGAGAATAGTAAGATTAGGAGAGGAAACCCACTAACCAGTAGATGCGGCGATCGAGGATTCCCCCTGGCGTCCTTCGGCTGGTTCACTATTTGATTTCTCCACTTATTTCAGAGTGAATATTGTTTATAGCGTGGTAATTATTTTGGCACTGCACTTGGAGAATTCGCGGCGTGAGTTTGCGTGATTTAGCGTTTTTAATGGCGGAGCGCGGTAGGGTTGCGGACACGTCCAAGCGCGGTGGTTGAGCGACTGCGATGCCAACTGGCGTTGGGCAAAGGAGTTAGAGGTAGGAGCGGAAGGAAAATGAATAGTGAGATAGATACATAAGAATAAATATATATCGGCGTAACCATTCCCCCCGGCATGAAGTATCTTCATTAGAGAAAAATAGATATTGAGTAAAATGAGTATGAGTGAGTATAAGTATGAGTGAGTGTGAGTAAGTATGCGTGAGTATGTGTGAATGTAAGTGAGTAAGCGATACTTAAAACTAGCGAGTAGTGGTCTCAGACGCACCACCGGACGTACATACACACCCGACTGCGTCTGTGCCAACGCGGTTTTAGCAATACCGTCCTGTTCAAGGATAGGTTTGCTCAACAATGGCCAAAGGCCGATACATGAGAAGACTTACAAGTCCTTGATGACAACTATATTGCCAACTTTATTAGCGTTAAATAATTAAAATTATACCTCTTCTGAAATGATGCCACTTTTCAGGACTACTCCAGTAAGATAGTACGAGTGAATGAGTAAACTATGCGAGTAAGGTTCTCCTCAAAGTTTAAATAATGCGAGTACGAGTTTAATAATGCGTGAGTTTTATAAAGTCGAGTTGAGTGAGAACCTATTATTGTGTAAAGCGAGAATATGTATACGATTAGCGGTTAGAGAGACAGTATATGCGAAGAGTTTATAGCGAGCGTGTTTGACTTGATCTCTGCCACGGCGACAGTGGATCAGAGAAAGCGTAAATAAGTGAGAATTGAAGAGCGAGCGAAAGAGAAGAGAGTTGCGTTAAATTTGAGTGAAGTTAGGAGTTAGGGGGAAAAGTGATTTCTGGACCCGTTGGTCCAAGCGGGTTAAAAAATCGCGCGTACTTGGGAACATTCCTATGACATTTATCGGTGCGGGCGGTGAGCGGACAGCGCGAGCGCCAGGCTGATGATAATATCTTCACGCATGTGTCGAGGTAGGGTGAAGAGGCTGACGATGATTTTTTACTGACGTTAGTTTCCACAATGCGATTTTTATTTTGTTTTTCCTTAGGGTTTTCAGAGTTGTAAGTAATTTATATAATGGGTGAATGTCAGCTGTTCTACATACTATACATTTTCGCGGGGCGGTGTTTTGCGTCTCGTCGTTATCGTTTACAACAAATGATTGTATTTTTGCGTGTTTACTAGCTTTTGAGTATGAAAAAGCGGTTTTAGATGTTTGCGTATTGCGTAATAAATAAATACGACTTTGTTCCTTGATAAACTTAAACAAATCGTGCGTAGTGGTTAAATGGTTTTGCTGCGTTGTTCCTGTTCGAAGAGTTGTACGGTTTCTTTATCGAGTTTACTAAGCGCGATATGAGTTATAAAAAAGTCAGCGAGGTCAGCAATTTCGAGCTGACGGAGTGCTGCTTCAGCTGAGCAGAAGGTATCAATAAATGAGTCTAGAGTGGTGGATGATGCGTGTAAAATATTTTTATAATTAAGCAACTGTTCGATGTACATTGCTGCTTGCGTACGTTTATCATCATATCTATCTGTTAGTGCCTTAAACAGTATTTGATAATTACTGGCTACCGGTTGGATTCCGGCACAAACCGTGAGAGCCTTACCCGACAGCTTACCCATTAGGTACTGCACCTTTTCGGCATCACTAAGGTGTGGGTTGTCGTGAATAAGACCTTTAAAGTTTTCGTAAAAGAGAACCCATTTGTTTGGAGATCCATCAAATGACATCAATTCGAGTGGCGGGAGCTTGCGAGTAAAATCGCTTGGCAATTTATTAATTTTGGATTTTTGAATTTTATTATTTTCGAGATCACCTTGAACTGACTTTATATAGCAATAAAGTTCATCGATAGAACATATTGCTTCAAAGTTAGGAGTATAATTTGCATCTATTGAGGAGCTGAGCATATTTATATTTTCTACAACAGACATGAATTCGTTTTTAGTACATTCAATCGACTTTGAAAGTACCAAAAAACGGTGAGCGATGTTTTCATCCGAAATGTTTTTTATCATATCGTATACTTTTTGTATCATTGCAAACAAACTATTTTTTTTACAATTTAGAACATATATTTGCGATCTAATAGCCTTTTCTTCAGGGTTAACAAACTCCGTAAGCTTCGGCATTTTTGCAGCGTGTAATAAAAATAATTTGTTGCGCGGGTCTGTCTAATGTATATTAGTCAAAGAGTGTATGTAAGTCAATGTTCGCGATGGCGCGTTGACCTCAAGTTTTTTATGCGTGCGTTTCGCGAAGGAATTTCACATCTACCCTCTCGTTTTAAGTCGCGGAGAATTGAATGGGTGTTTTTGGCTGATAAAGAGTCTTGCGAGAATCTGTGCAAGACCAAGGCCAAGATAGGGCAACACTATCATCGGTCAGAAACCACTATTATTATTGCTTATCGTCTTTTTTAAAGACCCATCAAGACAAATGGCAAGCTCATCGATGTCTAGCATACCAAACTCGACAAATATTTAAATTAAATAAATGATTGTGCCCCGACCAGTAATTGCACAGGAGTGTAAATCCACGGATTTAACAGCTAGGCCACGGTATAACCTTGTATGTGTTATTTTTATCCAGTATAAAATAAATAAATAAAAATATCTGTGAAATTAACCACGAGAATTATGGAACATGGAATACGACTGCAGTTTCGTCTCCAGTTATTTCGTCTTCAAGTAGATATCAAATCAAATTATTTGTGTCCTTTGGTTAGCACAACACTTGAAAATTGTCATTACATTTTTTTTTCATACACTATAATTAGAAGTAAAGTATCATCACGACTGTTTCCCTTTCGTAGTGATCAGAAACCACGCTTATAAATAATCGGATTCACATTTAGTCAACTTTACTATTGGCCTATCATGACACGTGGCAAGCTCGTCAATGTCTCCAGCGCGTACCAAACTCGAGAAATATCACAAATAAATTAAATAATAATTGAATGTATTTATTTAAATTTATAAATATTATTGTGTCCCGACCAGGAATCGAACCCGGTACCTCCGAGTCTAAATCCACGTACTTAACCGCTAGACCACGGAGGCAGTTATTATAATTATTTAGACAAAATAACCAGAAGCTACTATGAGTGGACCCATCATATCAGCTATACTATAATACTTAACTAAAACACTGCCATAAACAAGTATTTGCTTAAAACTAGGTAGGTACTTAAAATTAATTCGTGGCTGTAAAGAAGTCGTATCAGCTTATAGACTAACAAAAAATTACCCACGTTAGGTTAATAATTCGTGGCTCTAAAGAGCATATTACAATCTAAAAATACATAGAAATAGTATTGCAACTACAATATTTATGTCAATAAATATAATGTATCTAAATTAATTTAAATTTTATATAACAACAATAAAATTTAAATCTAGTTTTTGCGCGCTGTTAACCGCAGAAACCTTGTTACAGCAAATATTCGATTTGAGTTTTTAATTCAATATATGAATCATATTTCAGGTCCAAAGCTGACTACGTGACAGTGCGCGGTTGTAGCAGCACCCCAGTCCCGCAACATGCAGAGTGCTATGTACATGGACAACGTACGGGATATCCACACTACCAAGCGAGACAGACAAACCCCCACTACAGAAACTGTTCCCTGTACGCTAACGTTAGGTAAGACTACTTGTAGGTTTGTTTACACGCAATGTCATAGTATACATTTGAAATATAAATCGTGGCAAAAACGTTGTACGCATTTCCACGAGGAATCTACAAGCCAGGAATAAAAAAGTCCTCTTGTCACCGGAGCAGACAAGTCTTAAAAAATAAAAAAAAACATACATTTTAAGTGTTTTTATTCAATTTAAAGATAGGAATATAGAATTTGATCTTTTCGTGGATTTAGACGCAGAGGAAGCAGGTTCGATTCCAAATTTATTAATTTATTTGGGATATTTCTTGAGTTTGATATGCTAGATACTTCTACGACCTTGCCACTTGAATTGTAAAATTTGCTAAATGTGAATCGATCCGCTTCTCTAGAAAGCGTGGTTTTTGACCACCACGAAAGGGATACTTACGACCGTGATAATACTTTTATTACTTTACTTTATAATTTCAGGTTTACGTATAATAATTTGTTAATTGTAAGGCCAAAAACTGCAAAATTTTAGCTACTAATTGGACACTAAACAATTTTTAAGAAATTCAATTATGAATTTTAATCAGGAATAATAGATTTTATATCCAAAACGTTCGATATAAAAATATATTTTTCGACATATGCTAAATGTATTAAATGTTGGACTAATCTAAATTACAACTTTATTGGCCTAAGTATAACTTAATATGGATTGGATCCTTTTCGAGTAACTCGTCCAATTTTCAATAGGAAAGTAATTATTTATTTAATTAAATTCAGTTATGCTACTGAACATAAAACATACACTAGTGACTAGTGGAATATTGGGAATATTTGCCTAGCACCAAAAGTGCAATAATTACCGGGTATTTGAGTGGTTGGCCGTTATGTTCCTGCCAGAGGAAACGAGGGAATGTCTCCATCCCCAACCCATCCTATTAGCCATCCGACTCAACTGTCTGTGTTATATTTTCCATTTAATAGAGTTGTGCATGCTTGAGCTACTGATGATTTACAACTAACCTTTGTCAGGTATTCGGATAGCAGCCAGGAGTTGTACAGCTCCCAGACGAGCTCGGAGCAGACGTCGCCGGTGCGCGCGCCCCCTCGCTGCCGAAGACCGGAATCTCCGCCGCCCATCCGCAGCCATCACCAGCTGATGTATGTGCCATACAGCTCGCACTACCACCACCAACAACAACATTATACCAATTGGAATAATGCTGGCGATTGTAAGTACTTACTTACCTAATATTAAGTACAAAACGTAATTTCTGGCCTGCCACAGTCACTGGGAAGTGAGAAAATATTTTTTTACACACATCACATAATCTTATGTATTCATTGACGCAAAGCTTAAATTATATACATTAAGTTATAAATATAAATATATAATTAGTTTTAAATAATTAAAGCTTAAATTAAATACACTAAGTTATAAATAAATATATATAAATTGAAGCTTAAAAAAATTATTGCCAAATATTTCGCCTCTCTTTGGAGCGGCGTCACTACTACACACCCCTTCGTACTTGCATGAATGGACACAGACATTCAGTAGATTCTGAAATTAATAATATTTTACCTGTGCCCACCCATGCGCGTATACATAACACTACCTTTAACAATTGTTTCACAGTAAGAGTATTAAAGAGTTTTCTTAAAACTATTCGGTCTACTGATTTAAAAACATGGGAAAGCTCTTTTATATGGCAGCTTGGTGCATACTATAGCCCTGGTCTGAATGTAATGCATTAGGTTTTGTCTAACTTGTTTTGTAAATTTATTAATATCGAACCAACAATGGACATAACATGCTGATGATGTTTTCCATGATGCGCTAGGTGATGATGATATTTTTCTAAAAAATAAATACAAAACTGTATAGTGCATTGCCTTTACCATTGCTAAAAATAAAATTATTTTCACAAAATTTATGACAAAGACCTTCCGTCACTGTCACTGATGACGCCGCTCCAAAGAGAGGCGAAATATTTGGCAATAAAATTTTTAAGCTTCAATTTATATATTTTACCAAGTAAGAAACACATCTAACACACTTTATTTGTTGCAAATAAATATATAATTAGTATTAAATATTTAAAGCTACGTAAAAATTAAAATAAATATAAGCAAAACCTAATAAAAAATAAACTATAGGTAAAAAATGTCCTCTAGAGACGACCCTTCAAAGATTAAGGAATGAAATAGGTAATTTAAAAAAATATGAAAATTATAATATAAAACAGCCGATTGCTGCGCCATCTAACCAGGACGCGTAGTACTACGTAGTAAGCTTCAAATTGAAGTTTTCAAAAACGACATAGTATAGTGGAAAACTACTAGATGGCGCGCGAAAAGCTAGCTATAGCCTGCTAAGGTAACAAAACGTTGAAGTAGTACGGAGAGTTGCCAATAGATGGCGTGCGAAAAAAATGTTGATGACAGCGCCCTCTAGTGTCTGTAATTAGTACTATTTTTCGTTTTTTATTACAGACCAATCCCGCATGCATCAGTATTATCAGCATCAGCACGCACCGCAACAGCAGCAATCCTGCAGTGTACCCAACACCCCACCTGTTGCATCTTCTCAGCCCACACAACGTGCACAATATGCTCATGCTTTGCAAATACAGGTAATAAATGATATAGTTAGGGCCGGTAATTCACCACTTCCTTTCCAATCTTTAAGGCAACGTTACCCATACTAATTTGTACACTTAATTAAGAAGATTTTAATGTTAATAAAGGATTGATTTACCGGCCCTTAGGTTTAAAGCGTCCTTGCATGATGTTTATCTTCTTAATTGGTAGCTGCAACCAAAATGCAGTTTATAACACTAAATTAGTCACATTTTTTAATGGAAAGTAGTTGACACAGCAAGATATAGAGGAATAATATTTTTTGATGGAAAGTAGTTGACATAGCAAGATATAGAATAATAATATTTTTTTAAGGTATAGTACAGTACTGTATGTACAGTTATTTAATATTTTAGCGTATCTATAAATCTCTTTTAACAATTGCTATACACTATTATAATTAAGTAAGCATCATCCATTTATTCCAGCCATTTTTATTTTTATATTTTTTATGTACCTATCGAACATTCATTTAAATATTTCTTCGAAAATAATATTTACAAAATATAAAATAATAATTACAAACTACTTGAATAAAAATTAGATAACTATAAACTAAACCTAATACAAGAAAAAAATATCGAAGCTTTTAGATATATATACACAGATAATGTTTTGGTTTGAGGTTCCCTTTTTGAGGTTTCTTTGTAAAACACCTACCCAATGTGTATTAAATGTTTTTCTGACAGACACTGTGTCCGGCTCCAGCGCGGTACAGATCGGTACCAGCACCACAGCCTGGTGGTGGAAAACAAATGATATGCTATTCTGAAAAGGTTAGTACCTATTGCAGCAGTGGTAGTCTGTTTACTTTAAGTTTACGTTAGATTGACAAATTAGTCATTACACGCCTCCACTTTTGGAGATGGGCCTTCCAGGAGATATATCTGGAGAATTAGGCACCCACAAAGATTTCTCATTGGTATCTACATAACGAGGTTCGAACCACGAGCCTTTTCTTGGATTGGAAAGTGTTCTTACAACCGAGTCTAATAGTAGATGTGTGACTTTGTATGATAAACTAATATGTGATTCTAGTCAAATAGAGAGGAACAAACCATATGTCGGAAATGACAAAAAAAATGCTTTTCCATACAAACTGTTAATTTTAAAATAGCCAATTTGTATGGAGAAGCCATAAAAAAGTGACACTTCCGACATATGTTTTCTTAGGAAAGTTGTTTGTTTCCATCAATAGTATTATCACGACCGTTTCCCTTTCGGGGTGGTCAGAAACCACACTTATAAATAAGCGGATTCACATTTAGCCAACTTTACTACAGGCCAATCATGACAAGTGGCAAGCTCGTCGATGTCTCCAGCGTACCAAACTCGAGAAATGTGACAAATAAATAAAATATTATTTAAATGTATTTATTTACATTTAAATAATATATTTGTGTCCCGACCAGGAATCGAACCCGGTACCTTTCCACCTCCATCAATAGATTCACATAATAGTCTAACGTAAGACCATACAAAGTCACCCAGTATACTAGTAGGTATATTGTTTAATTTTATATGTGTACTTTGATTAACCTAATTTTTATATTTTTTATAATACCTTTGAAGTAACTTTAAATTGTTTTTTTAAATGTAATAAAGGTCATTCATTGTACAGAATACACCAATCATAAACACGATATTTATACATAACTGTGTTATTATTTTAAGTTCATAACTGAGATGAGATTATCAAATTCCATTGTTACAAAATTTTATACTTCATTGAAGACATTCGCTGCAATATAACTTAATATGTATAAGTATATATTACATGATAATTCTATTGTAACACATTATTAAACAAAATAACACCACTTTAAACAACAAACTTAGGAACCTAGTGTTATTTATAAGATTTCACACATATAAACAGAATAACAGTATAAAAAAGAAAACTGTAAACCAAACAAATGATAGAGATTAAAAACATACAGATTACCATATAAACACTACATAATAAATACTAACTACCACTCCAAATAATAAATATTTCTAAAAACTAAGACCAAATATTCAAACAAACACAACTAAACGATAAGTATTTAGGAATAAATCAATATTATTTTCAATAAAATACTGATTGATTGCTAAACGCACATGCCTCACCATCTACACACTTGTCTATGTTTTTATTAGTCGTTAAATACAAATAAATAAACATCTAGCATGATGTTTGTGTTTTAGGTGCCAGCGCCTTTGTACCAGCCTGCCCCGGGATCCCCCTCGCGTGGCTCCCGAGGTGCCCCTGAAGGCTCGTCCGCCAGTGCCGCCTCCCCAGTCGCCCCGCCAAACAATCCAGTCTACTATGCCATGAACGTCTGATGCATTTATTAGGTAACTATAATATTAATTCAATAAGTCTTAAGCGTTACTTATAGGCGAAATTGTTACCTGTGTATCATTTATTAGATAAATAAATAAATATTTCCAGACAGGTCACACAGCGCCATCTAGTTTCCGTGGAAAGCTACGAGGCTTGTGTTACGGAAACTAGATGGTTGATAAACTACATTTATATTTATTTTTGGTGTTTATATGTATAATATTATACATATAAACACCCAGACCGAGACAAATTATACAATGTACAACTTGCCCCCGCGGTGGGAATCGAACCCACGACCTTTCGAGTTCACGGCAACGTTTGTTACCACTAGACCACGGAGGCGAAGATATAGGATTAGTCCTTGTATCGCAATAATAGGAGGTAATTTATGTTTTATTTTCCTCCATTCTTGTTTAAAGTTTCTATGCGTTATGCATTTTTTAAATTTAGGAAGTTTATATCACCCTCGCTTGTACAATCCAATATTTTCGTAGAATTTTCAAGGCTGAGTGTAATTGTAAGAAATGTAGTCTATTAACTTACTGGGAAATAAAATCATAGAGACTCATGTTGGCTTAGTAAAGTAGAGGATAATCGTTGTAAATGTTTTTGCTAAATATTTTTGGGTGTCCGTAAATTAATTTCCTAGACTTTAATAGACTACATTTCTCAAAAGTCCACTAAGACTTGAAAATTTTTGACAATATTTGATTGTGCGAGCGAGATGCAAAAGCGTTAAATCATTTTAAATTGCCTTACATAAAGTCGCGCCCACCTTGATAGTAAGCGGCGTGCAAGGACCTTAGCCAGGCCACGCAGCGTCTTCACACCCTACGTGTTAAGCCTGGTTAGGCGGGATAATATTGCGAATTAGGGGTCGTATATGAAATGAAAGCAACTTACCCAGATCTCCACAATCCACGTTCCACTAATACTCACATGTGTATCAGTGTAGAATGATGTGAACTGTTTATTGTCTGTTCTGTGTGTGTTCTGAGTAATCGTTAATATTTTGGGAGAGCACTGTGGTAATTTTAAACTTAAGAAAAAATAATAGTAGCAAGGCGGTTGGGACAAAAAAATAAAATTAGGCGGTACGGTGACGAGGTCACACTAAAGAAATAAATTATGTCCACTAGGACGAAAAATAATTGTGCGCGCTGCTACGTGCGGCCGCCCGGTATTTATACCAATAGACGTACACGCCACGCCGCGGTAAATAGCGAAACTAGAGCTTCAACTAGCGGCGTGTCTAGACCTTATTGTGTTTCTTTAACCGCAACAGGATATAAATAAAAAATTCTTTTATTTACTGTTGCATTCAGTATTATTAATAGAAATGAACTTGGGCGAGCTTAAATCATAAATGCTAAATATTATAAGAATATCAACTTTAATATCGTATGACATCAACAACAACTACAGTGATGGTAGAGTTTCAAATGAATTTATTTATAGTATTTTGTTAGAATTTCCTATAGCAATATTGTTTTTATTTTCAGGCAAATATTAAAGTGGGTCTTGACTTTGAGCTGCAGATTATCGTGCGATCATCTACAGCCCTCTGCATTCTCTCTACTGCGGGGGGAACCACTTTGGAATCACAACTCTATCGCATACGCAGTAACACCAAAGATCGCAAACGGCTATTATTTGTGCTTATTACTTTATGTTTAGGTGAATATTGTGATGTCAGGGCATTAATATATATTTTTAATAATTAACTGTGTTGGCTTAGAATAAAACAAATGGGGAAGATGAGGCATAAAGACATTACGCGTGGAACAAGAAAGCAGTGTTAAGCCGCGCTTTTTATTTATAAAAATATCTTCTATTCCATACGCGGTAATGCAACTGTAGGTGTAATTTCCGTGTAGTTGTCTATCGGTTAGATATTTTGTAGTGAAATATATAGCCATGTCTTCTCGAAGGTAGGTACCTATATGTTAGTATTAATTCAGCGTACTGCGAGTATTCTGAGGAAGCTACTGAAGTATTTTAAATTTATGTTTAGTTATTTAATTTATATTTCTATCTATCTCTCCTTCGATATTAAAAATATTTTTGTGAGTTTGTATCTTCGTGGTAATTTATGTAGAGATATGTCGAGCATTATCTCTTTTGCTTGAGTATTGGCCCTCAGGGCTTTTGCAGCTTCGTCTCAAAGTTGCTATTATAAAAGTTAAGTTGCTACAAATATCAATAGTTTAGAAGAATGTTGAGGATTGGGTTGTTTGTAATACTAAATTATTTCTCGCTTTAGAAATTATAGAGATGTTACTGTAAAAGTTCAATCAACAGTAGTAGATGTCTAGGCTCTGTGTTCTATCTTAACATCTAGGTTCTAGGGGCTGTAATGATGATAAATTATTTCACATCTAAAAAATGCGTAAATCACTCAATATACTTATTGAATTAATGGTTATCAGACATTTAAACGTAAAATTTTCCGTCTAAACGAGAAAAGTTGAGAAATAATTTAAAATTAAAATCAAATGAACTTAAAATTATGATATTTTTTTATATATTTATATATTATACTTTTATGACTCTTTGTTATGACTTAAATTAGGTAACTAATTAAATGCAGAAAATATAAGTGCCAAATAGTCCAGTATTAGCTGCAAGGCATAGACAATCATACTCTTTTATTTAGTTATTTATGATAAGGCGCCTTTTATTTGATTGTATTTCGTTAATTTCACATTTAAAAAAATTATGCGTATTTTACAAGATGGGTTTTGTAAATAAATCTTTTATTCTCGTAATCGCATTGAAGTCACTGTAAAATATTAAAAACATATTTGTATTTATATCGGATATATATAGATGAAGGGGCCGACAATTCCTTTCGCTATTCTCGTCCTTTCCCTCAGTGTTGGCTTCCAATAAGTTAAATTCTTCCTTCAGATGAAGCATGCATTTTGTTTTCCAAACTGCTGCTTCATTGATCTTTATGATTACATTTAGCTAACGGTTAGGCTGAGATCTATAAAGCGCTATTTACTTTGCTACAAAAATCCCCATACATACTTGTTTATTTTATAAATATTACCTAATTATAGTTCTATCTACTAGTTGTTAAATTCTTATGACCTGTTCAGATTTCAAATTAATAATACTTATAAAAAATAATAATAATGGGAATAATTACTGTTTTTTTTTAATTAGTACGGATATACCTTTTTCAAATATGGCAACACTATTCTGTTATCTTAATATGGCAACTCTAATAGCTTTTACCAATTGTGTTTATATTTTTTATGTCAACAACACATTATACAATATTCCATATTGTTTTTGCTATATAGTAAAAAAGAAGCCATGGCTGTTCAGCAGCATCAAGTATAAGTATAATCAGAGTCCTAGAAATACTTAACAGTACAAAATAATCAGGAATAAAATATTGTTGATCATACACTGATGGCAATACCTAGCACGCGTTTTAGATCTCAGCCTTAGTTTAGGTGCTCGGAATTGTGCGGAAGTGACCTGCGGACTGATGAATGTTATTGTAGGTGATAGAATTTAGTTCTACTAGTATCCCTCCGGTATGCACTCGTTGGCGTTATTGCAAATCAACTAATATACCTACTATGAGATAATGTTATTAGCTTGGCACCATCCCTTTGGGCTGTTATCAAACATTGGGCTCCCTAGACTAGAAGGTCGATGCGTTGATAGAATAATGAAAGATGACGCGAATAACCGTCAGACCCTTCAGGCGATAGTATGCCCGGTTCTGGGGTTATAGGAAGATGTAAATGTTTTTAAAAGTACTTATATAAAACTGGCTTAGATACAATTTATGTTGAACTATCCGACTCTATTAGCTCTAAATGGTGGTCTAGGATTTACATTCAAAGAGTTAATTGTCACAAACACTACTTCGATAACTATTCGTTTTTGTGGCATTTTCAGACATAGTTATTAAATGTTTTATAGAGGTGTGGTCTTAATTAAATCTTTGGCAAAATGTATTGAATTCAATGTTTTATAGGATTTAAATTGTGCGAGTTCCGTAGCCGGCCTATGGTACGATTAAGATAAATAAAGCCCTTGTTTTCTTAATCAAAATTAAATGTATTGTAGTATATGTAGTATATAAATTTTAATCAATTCCCTGTAGTTATTTTAAAATATCCTCATAATTTAATCGCACAAAAATGACCAAAAGACCAATAAGTAAATCCCTTTTTTAACTTATTGTCAGAAATCTTAGTATTGTAGGTAACGTCATACTGCCACATTGCAATTATAACCTAGTGTTAGGAAAATGTTGGTAGAAAACGACTGATCCACGGATTATAATAATTTGACTTTATGTACAATCTACCTATCCCTCATTAACTCTTATTGAAGTCAACTTGTTCTTGTACCTTACTGTACATAAACTCAAATGGATGCCATTTTTTGTAGTTTGTAAGTAGAATAAAATACTAATAATAAATTAGTAATATTACCATTATATTTGACTTATTATTAAAAAAAACTTAACATAATATTTATTGAAGAAAGCGGGCATTCTACTAAATATAAGTACCTAATCGAGAGTCACAAAATGTCTACACAACTGAGCATTTAACTTTATTACTTCACAGTTATAAAATTTTATTTAAATTAGCAGTTGTAAAAAAGGTGAATTAAAATTTTAATAGAATTCCCGCTTTCTACATTATAAGGTCAAAAATTAACTTCAAGCGCCTCTAGTCGCTCTAAATTTTGAAGGGTTAATTACTGCAAGTAAATTGTGATGTTTAGATACAAAAAAATCTTAATTTTGTTATTCTCTTAAGTGATGTATAATTACATCTCTAATGAAAATACCTGAAATTTTATACAGATTATTGTATTTACGTGATGTTATTTTGTCATCAATGCATGTCTTTTGAAGATGATGACTTTAAACCAAAGATAATTCCCAAAAAGTTATATTTGGTGATTTTAAACATTCTTTTATTAACTATATTTATAATATGAATACATTAGCTACTGTGTAATACGTATTTGTGGCTAGGATTGGTATCGTTAGTAAATGATTAAACCTACATAGGGTTAACCATAGTATTGTTGGCACACCCCCATTGATTGTCACTGTGACATTTTATTAAAGTTATTAGACATTATTTTGTTATTTTACTGTTAACAACACAAATTATGATAGCACATTTATTTTTTACAGCTCCTAATAACATTTTTAATGTTAGCCAAGTGGATATACCTAGGGCGCCAATTACTATGCTTAAGGTGCCAATTGTTGTATGGTTTATTTACCCTATTATGTAAATATTTAGACATACAATAGTATCTACAAAACATCAATAATAAATAACTGCCAGAAAAATATCATTGGCAACTATGTCTTCTAGAAACATTAAAATAGGAAAGTAACGAATGATATTGTCTATATTTATTAGTTGTTCCAATGTTTTCTCAATGAATTATTTTAATATTTGTATAAAATAGCATCCCTTATATAAAATTAATTAATCCAAAATAAAATAATATAATACAGTAAAATAAATAATAAATGTACCATTTTAGCAGCCACAAATATTAAAAACTACATGCTTTATATAATTAGGAGTATATTATTAGGAAAAGAAAACACTAGTCAAAATTAAAATTAATAATGAAATTGAATACTTATATGTTATAAATATAAGTACATAAATGTTTGGAGTAAATATCAGTTAATAAATTAAATAAAAAGATAATAAATTTTACAAATAATTGATGACTAGGCATTCATTTTATTTACAGGATAATAACACTATCATGCTCATTTTATTACCGAATTCTAATATCTAATAAAATTACTTTTAAATAAGTATAGTCAAATTTTACAACGTGGTCGATGGAATGCTTAATTGCGACAAAGAGTTACAGATTATTTCGTATATTTTCGATCGATATACATACATATGGATGTCATATTTGATATTATGATTATATGACAGCTTACCTTATTTAAATTAGATACTCTTACCAAGTAGATTCATTACTGTAATATGTAATAGGAAGTAAGAATGTAATATTTAGATTAAGAACAATTATAACTAACGTAACAATTATAACCTATTATTAACGCCTGTAAATGTGCATCTATTACCGAGCTATTTCAAAATATGATGATATAAAAAATACTTAAATTAGTTACTTGAAAAAAGGTACCTATAATTTGAAGTTTAACAAACGCTCGATAATAGGTTATCGTTAGCGCTCCATTTAGTCCGTTAGTCTGTCGTCCTTACTATGAAAACATATTCAAGTTTTGGACAATATTGATTATACCTAATTATTACCACTATATCCGACTTCTTACCTTGACAAAAGGTTAAAATGAACTACTGCATTATTTGTAGTATTATATAAATACCTAATTAAATTGTTAGGTTGGGTTAGTTAGTTTATTGATTGCTATTTATTTTTAGTCATGATCTCGACAATTTTATTTTATAGATGACATTTAAATATCTAATAAGATATTAATATTATTTAATTAAGTATATTATTATTATCTATACCTACATGTACATTTAATTGTTAAATGTAGGATATTTGTAATCAAAATTTTATCTTCCCGGCTGTATTTTTAATTATTTCTTATTTATATTAATGTATTGAATTTGCGCTTTCTAGATGTTGTTTAGGTATTCTTTAAGTTTTGTTGTATAATTATAGACTAATAGTTTTATTAATTTTAATGAGTTTTTATGCGATTTACTTTAGCGACATACTTCTCCCGACACCAAATAGCCAGTCGACCTGCGACCAGATGGTGGAAACTTAGAACAAGCAATTGAGGTTTTTCGGTTGTCATAGATAGTGCCCCGCCTAGTAGACGGTGAGGGGGTACTAAATTTAATGTTAATTTATAAATCAATCAATAGGTTCAAATCATTCAACACAACCTTAGTAAAAAAAATATGTATTGTAATTTACTTTAAGAATCTGCGTATGTATCGTATGGTAAACTAATAACAAAATACACATTAAAAAAAAAACACGCGCAGATGCGGACTCAAAAATCTAATTTCGAATATAATACTTAAATTAATTATTTTACAAAAAAATGAAATATAAAAATCTGGGCATGAGAGCTGGTGCCTGAAGTGGATTGCATCCCTCAGACTAAATACAAATTACAATTTGTGTTTGAAAAAAATAAAAATAACGTACATTAAATCCAACTAAGGTTTAAAAAGTTGAAACAATATTAAAAGTTATGATAATGCTCTCAAAAACAATGCTAATTATACATTCTACCTCACAACAATCAACATTTGCTCAGTTTCATCATACCTTTGGCCCTGAAGCCATTCGGCTACAACCTAATAGATTTTATACCTAATAGATAATGTATTATTAACTTTGTTGTAAATATTTATTCCAAGAAAACAATATTTTTTTATATATAGAAGCTATACCTATAATAGGTATGTATGGTCTCTAAGTAGGTATCCTACCATCCACCTGGCTACGCTAGTGTTACGGTGAACGAGAGTTTTTGCCACTATTTTCCTAATTAGTTACTATATGACCACGGCCAATACAACTTGACCAAAACGTCGGGATAAGTATGCATGTATCTAAGGTAAATCGCGTGAAATCCCGTTTAAATTATAAATAAACCTATTATGATCGTGCGTGAACGTTAAAACTTTAATTATAGCCTATTCCAATAAGTTTACAGTTGAAAATAATATGAATATATAATTTTATAAGTATTAGTTTATAATTCTATTACTCCTATTGTATCTTTCTTAATTGTTATTATATAACCTGTCTCTGTTCTTCCTCTTTGAATAAATAAATAAATGTCATTGTCGTGATTGTTTACTGTTTATAATAATAATTGAATATCAGAAATGAATAAAGCTATACATTACAAACAAAAAACGGAATTGGTGCCTTACTTACATCATTCGGCGTAACAAGGGACTAGTCGAAAGTATCCGTTAAAGTTACAAGTCATGGCATTGGCAGTTACATTTTTTTATTATAATAATATTTATTTGGATCAGGTTACATATATATATGGTCATTTTCCGTGTATACACCACGTATATGAAGAAAATTGCCTAAGTACAAATAATACGGTAATGTTGTCAGTTATAAATTTATATTCACTTGATTATAAGTATTAAGTAAATAAACACAGCCAACGCAAAAATAGACGCTCCGAATGACAATTGTGATTATTAAATTATAAAAGTGGTGAACTGCCTGCTTTATGCAGATGATGCTGTTCTTATGGCATCGTCCGAACAACAACTGCAATCACTAGTCACAAAAATGAAAGAAGGATGTGCAGAAAAAGGACTCCGTTTGAACGCGAGAAAAACCAAGGTACTAGTGTTTGAAAGAAGAAGAATGACAAACGTGACGATAAAGATTGATGATGAAACTCTAGAACAAGTAAATGAAATTATATATCTGGGCAGTGTTTTCACTGCGGATGGGAAGTATGATAGGGATGTTGAAAGAAGAGTGAACGCGGGAAATAGTGTTAACGGTGCCCTGGGGTCACTAATGGCCAGTCGAAATGTCAGTGACAAAGCTCGACTCGCCATACACAATGCCATGCTGGTACCAACACTTATGTATGGAAGCGAAACGTGGATATGTCAAAATACGCATGAGAGTAGAGTTAATGCAGTAGAAATGAGGTCTTTGCGTCGGATATGCAGTGTCACTTTGACAGACCGCATACGTAATGACGAAATACGCAAAAGGGTAGGTATTAAAGAAAGCATAGGGACAAAAATAAGGAAAGGTATGCTCCGATGGTTCGGACATGTTGAAAGAATGAGTGAAGAGAGATTGACGAACCAGATATATAATGCGAAAGTTGTGGGTAAAAGCAGACCAAGACTTACCTATCACGATCAAATAAATAAAACAATAGCTGAAGGTGCAGTAAAAAGCCATCAAAATAAAAGGGCATGTATGAAGAGGTTGATGAATGTCGAAGAAGCGAAAGAGGTATGTCGTGATCGTGTCAAGTGGCGCTCAATTGTCTCTGCCTACCCCGCAAGGGATTTGTGAAGATATGTATGTATGTAAATTATAAATTATTCGTCAAATCAGATGGTGTAACCGGCCCTTAGTATAGGGATGTATACTTAGTTACAAAACATAGACTTTGGTAATTAAAGCCTTATTGATTTCTTATATTCAATTGACATCTTGCATTCTATTGTATTATAAACGTAAAATTTTAATATAATTATATTATGGAAGTGTTTTTAAAATTACACCATATTATCTAAATTTTACTGTACAGTATGTTACTATAATAATATTAAATATTATATATTTATCTTTTAAATTATACTTTTTTTAATGTATTAAATCCAAAATGGAAGAATCTGTTAAATGATGTTTCGTATCGAGTTAGTTACATAGTTACTACTCCGTTTTAGACTTTTAAAATCGTTGAACTGTTTTATGATGTCTAGATTTATTGATGTACTGAAGACCTATTTCTTTTTTTACTTGGTAATAGTGCAAGATTTCAGTGCATGACACATATGTAGATGCTGGATTCGGGTGTAGTATGATTTAACTATCAACACAACACTTCCCTCGCTTTCTATTAACTTTTGTTTAACCTACCATAGGTTTAATGTAAAAATATAAAGTCTGAGTAAGGTGCGTTTTTACTACAGAGCCAAACTACCATTTTGTTTCGACTAAATGTTTGCTGTTCTGCCAGCGTTTGCTCAAATCAGTATACGTCTGTTTTCACTTGAACGAGAAATCTAATGCTAGTTCTAAATGAAAGCTCGTACTGAATAGTTCGCTGGATGGATCGGCTCGGACACGAACCGAGCATGCCCAACATCGAGCGAATGTACAGAGCAACAGTACGCTCGCCGGTAACGTCGTTTTCGCTTAGTGAAAAGTCGTTTGCAGATCCCAACTCAACATCCCAACATCACTGAACAAACATGTTTTTTCTCTTAACCCCTCTTCTGTTTGAGACGCAAATTCGTTCACAATATCAAATAGACATTTTAAACGCAGTATTGCAATTTTCTGATTGCCTAATTTTATTTCTATTGAAAGTTCACTCAATACACCGATCACAGGCTACTGATAGCTGTAGATAATTTTGATCACGATCAATAAAAAAATCGTATACAGTTTTAATTGATTTATTATTTATTAAATGGCTTTACTTAACGCGCAGACGATCATTTGTTTCCTCAGGACTGTTAAGAACGCTAAGTGAAAACGCACCTTAAGGATTATCCACTAATGTACTTGGTAGATCTGATGCGGGCAACTCTTCGACAGTCATACCACCATACGTGTACGCCACGCAAGCGGTGTGACGTCATTCATAATGTTCCATAGATTTCAAGTTACGTTATCGTCTATATGTACGCATCAGGTGTGTACAGTCTAGGGTGGGTCAAAAATAACTTTTTTGCGATTTACGCTACCAATATTCAATAATACTTATGTTGTCATTTGAGTTTTTAATGACGTGTATAAAATATTATTGCAATCGGTATAGAATAACTACCTCCGGATTAGGTTTAAAGTTTCGGTACCAATTTTTTATGAATTAGCCGATTTATTAAAGTAATGTGAATTTATATTTTACACCATTTATGCTTTAAAAAATGCTTATGTTTATATAGGAATAACGTCTACTGTTACAAACGATACCAAAAATATACACGACATATTTGTGGGTAGTTGTAAATAATTTATTAAATAACAACCACAAAGTGATTGATTTTGTCATTTAGTAGTAGTAGTAGTAATTATAACTTTACAATTAATTAAAATATAGTATTATTATATTATTTTTTTTTAAACTTTTATTTTACATAAAAAAATGATCACTTATAAAAAAAGGTTTTAAGAAACATGAATTTTACTTCATTCGTCAAAGTTTCAAAGTCATTCTGGAGGCAGAAAATAATATCCGATTGTCTTAAATTTTGTGAATTAGTTCTTAAAACAATAAGACACACTTTTATAGCTATTACAAGTCATTAGAAAAACTTTTATTTTTCTGCATACTATAGTGACCCACCCTAGTGTACACGCATCAAATAAATATTAGCATAGTTCATGTTATAATTTTTCGTGCAAGTGGATAATGAACTGTATTAAATTTAATTAATACTGGTAATTATTATGTTTAATATCATATTATCTATATAAAAAAATGAAAATGTTTGTTATGTTATTTTATTGCATTACATGGGCCAAACGCTGAGACATTTAATCAAATCTTATGTATACTGGTAAAAATCCGTTACTCTATGGAAATACCTATACAAAAATTATGTTTGTTTTATTCTTATATGGAGTGTTTTAATATTGTTATTCGCACGAATACGGACCTTTTAAACTTTTTAATTGAAAGGGAATAATAATTTAGCGTTGTAGATCTAGCAGTTTCAATGAACTGTAAATTGTATAAAATTCTGATAATATGAGTGTTAGGGCATACAATTGCCAAATTGTTTCAAGTTAACCATGTACAAAAATTGTATTCGTAGATACGTCAATAAATGAACATTGAAAATGAGTAATGCTTTTTATTTTATCAAATTACCTATAGATATTGGAGATGCAGTATTTTTGGTACTTCACTTACCTTTTATTATAGAGATATAAATGATTCGCCGAACTTCCTGCAGTCTAAACCACTGAACGATTAAACTGGCTATGATTTGTAGAGATATTAGAGCGGTGCCCAGAGCAACTTTAGTCTCCGCAACTCATTTGTCTCTTTCATCAAGTATTGGTTCAAATTTGAGTATTTTAAAAATGTTTTTCGAGGAGACAGCAACAAAGACAAAAAAAACCAATTTTTTCAGCTGTCAAACGGGTTACCTCAAGGGATTCTCTAAAACAGTAAATTTTCTTAGTTGCAAACTCTTCAAACCTCGAATGTCATAAATGTTACCAATTTAAATATTACCGGTAATATATAAGTTTAATTTGTGGCCTTCGGACATCCATAAGTCTGCCTCTTTCATATTTTGAATATTATATGATGAAAAGTAATATTTTTAAATAATAGTAATATTGGCCGAAAATAATATAAACACGCTTCAAGAAGATTTCAATGTACCGCGACGTACCTGAGTTTGACATTTCTATTCCCAAGTATAGTGACGTGACGAGGCGTCCTTATATTTGACAGCTGGAAGGATTATTTAAGTTAAGGAGCTGTTGAGAGAAACTAAAAGAAACACTAGACTGACACTACAACACGGACGACGTCACAGCCAATATAAAATCAGTACCGCGGCGCGTTGTTTAACATCCGCGTAGTGCGTTCTCATACGTATATCGCATACAAAGAATGTAAATATAGTCGCGTCGCCCCGCGGCTGTGCTACTCGGTTAACGAGTGTCTTTACTTCGTACCCACGACTCAGACGTAGCTGTTAAGGCACGCAAGGCCAACAGTGAAAGAGAGACGGTTTATAGGGTTTTGGTCCGTAGGCGCCTTGGGGTCTCCTTATGAGGCCTCACGGTGATTCGGGCATGCGACCTCCCGCGGTGGACCTTCAGGCTGGGGTCGTACTGTCAGGCGATTTTTCATTCAAAACCGCGGCTGTGCAGTTCTGTCTAGTGATATCGATGAGTGCAGACAGATATTATAAACTGAGCTATGGCATTATCTTTTATGGTGTTGAGCAACTTAAAAAACCTCGCTAGGATGTTAAATCTTAAACCTATAGAGCAAGGTATCTATACTTTATATCTAGTTCACGACTTATTAGATACCTATAGCTTTTCTAGGAAGTGGCATGGAATTTGACAGCAACTTTTCAACTCTAAAAATTTTGAGAATAACCCGTCGTTGGACTTTAATCCTTATACGACCGCATGTAGAGATGATTATCTTTCGACATATTTTACATACCTATGGATATAAAGCCAGTCATCGGCTGAAAAAAATAAACTTTAAATTCAAACTACCAATCACGTGGCGTATTGAATCAAAATGTTGATCATTCATTATTTTAATCATCCCTTTTGCAACCGGCTGATAATGTACCAAAAATCCATTTATAACTTAATAACATGATCTTTGTCCATTACTTGGATTTTCACATATTCGTATTATGTCATTAGTGAGTTCTAAATACTTATTTAGATTTAGATTAATAAATATGTTATTAAAGAATAATAAAGAGGATTTAAAGCTTATACATCTCTCGCGCTAGCACAATAGAACATTTTTATTGATTAATAATAATTATTCAAGTCTGAGTGTACTTTTGAGAATATACATAGTCTATTAACTTTCTAGGAAATAAAATTACGGACATTTTAGGTATATTTTCACTCTCATATACCTAATTTCAGACAGAAAAATCGCAAAAACATTTATAACGATTTACCTGTATTTTACTAAAAAGAAATCTATGATTAATATAACTCTAAATTGTTATTCAAAAATCCTAAAACCCTCTTAAAGGTTTACGAATTAACATAAATATAAAAAGAAATCAGGATAAATAAAACATCACATATGATATGTTAATCAACATTTATTTTAACATTTAAAATTACATAAAAAGAAGGCATTGTGCCTTTAAAAGTCTTTGATTATTTATTAATTACGTGCCTACAGAATTGTTTTCATTAAATAGAGCCCTTAGTGCCACACAAGAGAATACAATGTGTAAGGTGTCGGCACCTATTATCGACCACCTTCAACTGGAACCCTATTACCGAGTTAAGTAAATCAATAATTTTGGTTTAAAATATTTAAACAAAAAAACCTGCTTGACCTGTTCCAGCGTGTACAATGAGAAAAATATACCCAGGATTTTTATATAAATTCAGCGCCCGATAGGCGTATATCTAGTAAAATACGATAAGGCGTCGAATTCTTGGTGGGTAATGAAGATTTGTGATATTTTCTTACTTCCATTACCTTGTAGTATCGTAATAGTAATGACATAAGTTAGTTACACATCGCCAGAGCGCCGGAAAGCCGTATGCCATGTTGAGTAGCTCTGGCACACAAAAACTATGTAACTAAAGTTTTACTTCCCTGGCAAACTGCAAATGTTCATATATCTAAGCTTCCAATTTATAGTTTCGTTGCGTCGCATTTTATAGCTCTATCTAATATTCCATATTTCAGTTCTCGATTCGATAACTATAACATATTTATTTGGGCATGCTACATCTACAGATCCTGGTTTTTGCTCTTGAAAGGAACAAAATTTATTTTATTCCTGACTATACCTTCTGTACTTATGTGTAATATGTTACCCGATTGTTTCTTTCACGAAACCCGGGCCCAAACTAAGGGTGAATCGCTTTCGACATACATGTTGATTCGATTTGTTCGAATGAAACTGACAGTTTTCTATAGATATCTGTCACTTTTTACATTTGATATTCATAATCGAAAGAAACTGACAGTTTTATATGGAAATTTATCAACTTCAAATCAAATCAAATCAAATCAAATATATTTATTGTGATATAAGTACATATTTTTATAACATGCTAAATAGCTCTGTACGATAGAGTGAAGTAAGTAATGTGTCTGCACACTTCGCGAGGTGACCCCGTGCTGAAGTTGAGCATGATTACCCTATTCTTACCAACATACCAAAATTTTAATGTGGTAATGTTTTGTTTATAAATAATGCGTAAATTACCAACTAAATACATATATAAATATATAAAACATAATACTTATATAATACATATATTGTAATAGTAAATAAAATAAATAAATATAAAATAAATGTTCTTATTAAATTATGATATCCCTCACCACAAAACGATTACACAACATGCAAATACACCCATCTACCTTTAAATCCATTTAGTTTAACTCTTATTGGAATTATTTTGGAACGTATTTTAGTAATATTTCTGATTTCGCCAGACCCAGGCCATTCATCCATTCCTTCAGACGTGTCCTACCGCTGTGTTTAACCAGACTTTGTATTATTTGAGGTGGTACCTGGTTAAACAGTCTAGGGCCGAGCCAGTAATAGAAGCGTGATCCAAATGTAGTATTAGTCCTATCAAAGAGTAAAACTTTGTTTTTCGACTTTTACATTTAATATTCATATTCGCATGAAACTGACAGTTTTCTATGTAAATCTGTTACTTTTCACTCACATATATCGAATCGACATATTGTAAGTCTAAAGTGCCAGAACTAGTTGTTATTACGTTGTTACAGTATTAGGTACAACAATGTTTGATTTTATAATCGCATATAAGGCTCCTTATCGTCCTTATTAAATAAAAAAATAATTTAAATTACAGCTCGTTTTAAGGGGGTCGATAATAGGTGCTGTTACATTAAATAAATAAACCATCGATATGTAACCCATAATAAGGATGTAATAGTTTTAAAATATAACTAAATAGGAATGCTTCGGGAATGTTCTGTCTCATATTTCATAAAAACATTATTATATTACTTGTATTTTATTAATCGGTATAATATTGTCTATACGAAGGTTGCAGTAAGTTTTCATTATTTGATGGTTTCTAAATTTATAAAATAAATTAAGGGTTGAGGGGCTGCCCCGACGCCAGAGTATTTCAAGCTATAATTTTATAAACGGCTCGCTCTCATAAAAAAGAGAAAGAAACTATGCCCTACTTTTTTTTTCAAGTTAAAGAAAGGCAATAAAATAATAAAAAATAAAACCTGATTATTTCAATATTTTTATGATCCTAAAGTATGCCAAAAATAATATATAAAATATATATATCGAAACCTAAAACATGAGGCTTATTTATAAATAATCTAAAGCAACAACAACAACAACACTTTGTTGCTTTATTTGGACATTTTTCCAAGGATTTTATTGAAAACGTGACTCGCTTCTTACAAAAACGTGGTTTCCGACTACCCCGCAGGGGATACGGTCGTAATGATACTTTACTAAACGTAAAAAGAAATACCTATGAAGAAAAAAGTTAGGAATTAAAGATAATAAAAAAAATATATTAGAATATTAGAATTTTTCTACAACTATTTTAACTATAAGGGAATTTTATTGTTATTAAAACTATATTTAGTTGAAACATAGGCTCTGATTTAAGCCTGCGAGTCAGTATAAGAGAGTATTCGTATATAGGCATAAAACATGATTAAAATAGTAGTAGAATTATATTATTTAGAACGATTGTTTTTTTTATTTGCATTAGGTCCTAACTTTTTTTCATAGGCAAATTATGTATACGTTAATAAAAAATATATGCGTAATTAATGGATTTTTCGACTGACTTTGTCCGATCTCCTTTATGTTATAACAGCAAGTATTTAATTTAAGGATGCCAATAATTTTGTATTCTTTTATGATTATAAATAATAAACAATCCTACGAGTATATTAGCCCTATTGATCTAGATGAAGTCCCCTAGGGCCACTTAAGTATGAAATTTAATTAACAGAACAGAGAAACCATCAAATATCGTAACAAAAATATTCAATGCTGCACCCACAGCATTTGGTCCCGTCGCATTATGAAGGGGTAGTTGTAAAAGGGTTGATAGATAGATTTTCTGGGTTAAAATTATTAATAATGTTGTTGGCACGTATGTAGATATTTGAAATATTATTACAAAAGTTGATTTAAACATTTAGTATACATTTATATAGGCCTGCGACATTCTACTTTGTTAGAAGAACATTTAAATTATTGTGAATTCCACATTAAATTACCCCTTTACTACTACTGATACACCTTAAAACTATGATGTCGAGGAAGTGACGGTGTAGGTGAGTTCAGGAATCCGGAGGAGCCAGTAGTGAGATTCTATTTCTTTAACCCTAGAAAGATAAGGTGCGCCTCGAAGGCTCCTGCGAAACAGCTACGAGTAGTTACCAAGATTGTGTTTTCGAAAAAAATCATATCATAGATCGACAATTCCGAAAGATGACTACTTTTATTCGGTAAGTACTAGAGATTTGTTACGGCTACGTTTTTCTATCACTATTGATTTTTTTGGATTTAATACTAATTATATTGTAATTCGTTACTTAGTAAGACAAAATACTATAAGTGATAAAATTTAAAATACTATTAAAAAGTCATTTTTTTTACTTTTTGTCTAGGACATACATATACAGACATTTGTGTTTTATTTACCTATAATTAATGATGATGACATACCACATTGAAATTATTAATATACACACATCAAAAAAGTCTAGGGATCAAGCATGTTTATGCGGATTTCTTGTGATTGAGATGTGGCTTTGTAATAAATTTATGATTTTATAAATTTATATGGATCCTTTTTGGTGCATTTCATAATTTAAAACAGGAACTGTCAATCAAATTCGAGTAAAAGATGAAAATCAGCTGTCAATATTTTCCCTATAAAAACATAAGACGCATTGAAGACATTATTAGTGCTACTGTTTCCCTACTACTGATTAAAACCAACGTTATTATGGAGCGGCGACGTCATTTAAGCAGGGAAGAAATGATCAGAGCCGTGGGAATGATAGAAGCTGGTTCCCGGCAACGTACTGTGGCTTTAGCTCTGAATACAAGTCAGAGTGTTATCAGTCGACTTTGGACACGTTACCGAACCACTGGTACCGTGGCTGAGCGCCATGGAGGACGGTATCGCTGCACCACACGGAGACAAGACCGATACATTCAAATCACAGCTCGAAGAACTCCAACAATAACCGCCATGATGTTAGCCGTGAGCCTTCATCGCTCTTCAGGGAACTTAATTAGCGACCAAACAGTCAGAAACCGCTTGCATGAAGTGAACCTTCATTCCCGAAGACCGCTACGGGTACCACCTATAGCAATGCACAATCGTAGGACTCGATATCAATGGGCTCTTGAACACAGAAATTGGACAGAAGAACAATGGCGTTTCGTGTGCTTTTCTGATGAGTCTCGTTTTGGTATGAGGCCGGATACAAGACGTATACGACACTGGAGAACCCCTGGACGCCAACAGCGATTAAAATCCTGCCAGGAAGTCCATCCTTATAGTGGTGGAACCATCATGGTATGGGCGGGTATTTCGATCGGCGGAAGAACTGAGTTGATTTGGATCAGAGGCAACCTCAACGCTCAAATTTATGCTGAGACGGTTGTATCAGACGTCATCGTTCCTCTACAAGTGCATATCGGTCCCTTATTTCAGTTAATGCATGATAATGCACGACCGCACACCGCAAGAGTTGTAAGACAGACTCTCGCCGCAGCTAACATCAATGTCCTGCCCTGGCCTGCTCAGTCGCCAGACTTGAACCCGATTGAGCATGCATGGGATATTCTTCAGAGAAGAGCTCTGCCGAATATGGAGGGTATCCAGTCGCAAGAAGACCTTTTTTTGTTGTTGCAACGAACATGGGCGGCCATTCCACAGCGTGATTTGGATGAACTCATTTTGAGTATGCCAAACCGATGTTCTTGTGTTGTTAGTGTTCGCGGTAGAAACACGGATTATTAATTGTTTAAGTTACCCAATAAAATTAAAAAAAAAACTGTTATTTCAGTCTTTTTTTCGAACTTTAATGTTAGTGGTTCAAATGTCAAAAATCCCTTTATTAGGAAAATGGCAATTTTTTTTACTAATGCAAAGGTGACTTGGTTTATCGTTACTGTAGACAAACGAAAACATTTTATTTCATCAATCCTTAAAGAAAATTTTAATGAATATCAATCAGGAGAAAAGTTATTGCAAAAATATATGTTGATCCCTAGACACTTTTGATGTGTGTATATATATATATATATAAAACTAGACTACAAATAAAACTAAAACTTTATAAACTAAAAACTAAAATAATAACCATCCGATAGGCGTATGCGTTCCCCCGTTGAACGGCGAGGATATATATATATATATATTATTGAATTAAAGGGAACAACTCCGCTTGGCGACGGGCGACCCTTTAAGTAGAGAATATTTTGCTCGAAGGGTCATCCTAACCGTTCAACGGGGAAACGCATACGCCTATCGGACAGTTATAATTTTAGTTTTTAGTTTATAAAGCTTTGGTTTTATTTATAGTCTAGTTTTTTTTTTGTCTTTAATGTAAGGTTTTATTTTTAATCATTTAAAATTGAAATTATTTTTTACTGTTTGTATATTACTTCTTATCAAATTTGTAATGTAAATATTTTTTTAAATTGTGCGCCTCGCAGGCGTCTGTTTATCTTTTCAATACTATGAAAAAGTCTATCTTTCTAGGGTTAAGCGCAAAATTTGAATTGTCCTTCATTCATTTCACAGACAGTTTAGCTCAAGTTTAGCCGAGCTTGAAATTTAAAATTACAAAATATTATTTGAATTTTACCTCTGGCAGTTGACAGTGACAAATTTAAAGGATTTCATTATACAAAATTACTGGTAATTCGACGTATATCCGTCAGGAGTTGATAGAGGGGACAAAATGCAACTTGAACTCCCCAGGTATTTTTCAAGAGCTTGAGAACTTTATATAATAATACAAGACAGAAAGTTGTTGAATTTTTTTTTAACAATATAATCTGGTAGATAATTTTATGGCATTTATTTTTTAATATTATTTCCGGCATATTCATTTTACAATTCAAATTATATTGTTATTAAAAAAAAATACTATGACATTAATCGTACAAATAACTAAAACAACTTGCCTATTCTGAAAGCTTTCCAAAAAGTATAAAAGTCAATTTAAAGATACGTAATTTGTGGCATCTATTTGTTGCATTTTGGCCCCCCTAGCAGCTCCGGACGGATATAAGTCGAACTACAAGTAACCCCCGTTTTTTTGCGCTTTAAGAACGAGATACCCTAGAGACTTCTGGTTAATCGCGAGGCATGCCTGAGATATATTATATATTATTATTATGAAAAGGAGCTCTTATAACAAGCTATTAGTAGTCCTTTGTACTCTTTCTAAGCCTAGCTTCGCACTTTCCACTTTCAACCACAACTCAAAATCAAAATTATATTATACGAAATTGTAAGAAAAATTTAAACAAGGTTTCGTACAATATTATATTAATGCAACCGGACGTCATCTTCCTCTAAGTAAGCTGCAACGGGATTCTATTTTCTTTAAGCGCAAAAGTTAGATCGTCTGAATAGAGGATTCCTTTATATACAGTTTCATAAAATATTATACGAATTTCAACTTGACTGGCGCGATGTCCATACCAATATCAACTTTAATAACATTAAAATTGTCCATTAATTAAAGGGTTCCTTTATACATGATTACCCGTTAAGTCGACCTACAAAGATCCGTTAAAGGAGTGTAGTATTTATCGCTTCTGACTGCTTTGAAACACCCTACTACTACTACACGCCCTTAACACGTATCAAGGTCGACTTAATGCGATTAAATAAATAGAACACCGCTGCTGGAGTCAAACATTTAAAAATTAATTGAAATATGTATCGTAAAAGGTAGAGATTGTATTACTAGCCAGCGTTTGCATAATATTGCAAAATAAATAGTACCCATTACCTACTGTTACAAAGGTGTATAGCACAATTAACACACAATCAGGCCTTTATCTTCTTAAATATTCAATACTACATACATTAAGATAGACATTGATTTTAAAATTGTGATATTTAGACACCAAATAATTAGTGCGATATGACTAGAGATTATGATATGAAGACAGACAATTAACAATAAAACATGCAATTAGACCAGTTTAACAAATAAATTTTAAATATAATAAACTATTAAAATATACACTTAACATAAATTAATGCATATACAATACTTATAATTAACAAAATTGGTTTATTGTGAATACAATACTTTATTGTGAGTTTTTTTTTATTATACGAGTACACATCATTCAATTAAAATAGTTTTACCATAGATTTATAATTATATCGCGGCGTTTCACTAGATGCAGGCTATAGACCGTTCACCGTAAGATGTCCTCTGCCTGGGAATTTGCAGCATTGCCTACGGTGTTTCCAACAATATATGTAGCATTTACCCCATCGATAGTGATCGGTGGTTGCTGGCAACATTATGCAAACTTGTACTCGTATGTACCCACCACAAATTAATATGGTTTACTTGCATATTTTTAAATAATATACATTTACAAGACTAGTAAGGTTGTAGATGATAACACAATATAAATTTTAAATAATTGATTTAGTTTTTCTGACAGATTTAATTATGTTCGAAAGGAATGATTTCAGACATATCACTGTCACTTGCATAAACGTCTTTATCATCTGTCCTAGCCGAACCTGTGCTGCTGTCATTTCCGAGTTCAATTATGAACTTATCAGTAATAATATACATGCAGCCATCACATTTATCAAATTTGTCTTCTATTTTTTTACATGTTCACACTGTTTATGTCAATCTTAAGGGGTTATAGAAAAAAAAGATTCTTCAGTTAACTTCACGATATCTCTTTAGAAGACTCCACATAAACTCAATTGCAATGAAGTCGCAGTGGTAGGAGGGCAACCTAGCCACTTTATGGCTATAAGATATCAATAATTAGACAGCCTCATATCTCAGCGCTTCTTTGTGCTTTTTTATAATTTCACAAAGTTCTGCTTTCAGCATTGTTGGTAAATAAGACAATCCCTTATTTGTAATCCAATTTTGCATTTGCAGTTTTGAGGAACTCATAGTAAATGCTTTATTCAATTATTTACTTGTACGGTATGATAGCAGATAGTACAGAAGCGTTATCCATCACGACTAAGGAGTTCGAAGGCAAATTGGGTACAAGTTTCTCTGAAAGTCATTTCATATTTTTTTTCCTATTCATATCGTCATGGTAGTATGATATACTCTGTGATTTAAAAATCAATTGAGCATAAACCCTATTTCTTCACCTGCATTAACAATAATCCATCGCGTTTTAAAATAATCACTTGTTAGTACTCCGTCCTTGTCATCTTTTTGCCAACATTTTTTAACTGCAGATGATGCGTGAATGTATGTTTCATCTAATAAAACTATTGACCGACCATCTACACTATTATTCCTCATAGTTTTGATATACTTGCGTCTTCCTTCAACTATGTCGTGACTTTCCATTATTTTTTTAGCTTCGAATCAATCTTTTTGTACTGATATCCCATTCGTTTTAAAAAAAACATAAAATCCATCGATATCCATCAAAGTTTATTCTTTAATTCTACAAGTAATTTATTCAACGTAGAATTTTTATACAGGAACTGTATAGCTTGTAGTAGTTTATCATCCACTCCATACTCCGGCAAAGTTTCTTTCTTACAACTCTATCAAAAGCCTTCTCCAAATCACAAAAGCTCAGAAAACCTTCTGATTTAATGCCAAAAACTTAACTGTGATATTTCGGAGCGAGGCGTTTTTTTCAGTGATTCCAGGTCTAAAGCCTCCTTGTGGCTCCCATAAAAAGCCTTCAGTCTTCTCTTGCAGGGATTTCGTGAGAATCTTGCCATACATCTCGCTCGTCAAACTGATCAAACTAATCGCTCGGTAGTTGGGACAACCCAATCTAGATCCTTTACCGTTGTTTAAAGAAACGATGACTAATTGCTGCCAGTCCTCCGGTACACTTCCCTCCTGCCAACAAAGTTTGTACAGTAGATGGAAAGCGTCCAGATCGGTATAATCATTAATCATTTCCGCAAGCACTCGATATTTTTCCGGTGTTTTTCCACATTTCAGGCTTCTAATTGCCGATTGCAATTCTTGCACACTCTAAGGATGAAATACCTTAAATGTGGACGTTGTACAAGGTGTCTCAAAAGAAATTTTATATTTAGTGGATCGTTTAAAAAAAAAGTAAGCCGCATATAAAAAAAATGTTTATTAATTATTAAAATACACTTTTTGGGGATTTATTTCTTAATAATAATATCGTCTAAATGTAGACCTTTGCGTTCTCGGCACTCATTTAATCGAACAGTAAAATTACTTATGACGGCTCGACAGGTGGACTCAGGGATGGCTGCTACTTCGTGACGGATATTGTCTTTCAAATGCGCCAGTGAAGTCGGTTTATTGGCGTAAACTTTAGATTTAAGATAACCCTATGGAAAAATGTCCATAGGGGTTAAATCTGGACTGCGTGGAAGCCAATTTATGTCACCTCTCCGGGAGATCAATTTGCCTGAGAAAATTTCACGAACACGTGGCAGAGACATATTGGACGTGTGTGAAGTCCTGTTGGAACCATGTTTTTTGGTTATAGCCAGGAAAGTTTTGAAGTTCAGGTACCAAGAAGTTGTCTAACATCTCCACATAACGCTCTGAATTCACTGTAACTACACGCCCCCTTTCGTTTTCAAAAAAGTAAGGGCCGATAATTCCTCGCGCCGACATCGCAGCCCATACGGTCACTTTAGGCGAATGTAGGGGTTTCTGATGTTTGCGTTTCGGATTCGTTGCACTGCAGTAGCGGCAGTTCTGCTTATTTACGTGGCCATTAAGATGAAAATGAGCTTCATCCGAAAACAAAATGTTGGTAACCGATGAAAATCGCTTAATCACCTGATTTACGAAATTAAGCCTCTGACTGGCATCTTGGGGCTTTAATTCTTGCACCAATTGAATTTTGTAGGGGTGCAACTTTAGGTCTTTGTGCACAATGCGATGTAATGATGATCTATGCACATTTAAAGCACTTGCGCGCTTCCGAATTGAAAGGTTCGGGTCGTCACAAACAGACTGATTAACACTCTCCACGTTTTCTACCGTTCTTGATGACCTAGGTCGCCCGGATTTTGATTTGTCCAGCGTTGTACCAGTCTCTTCAAACTTTTTAACCCAATGTCGAATGAGAGGAATGCTTGACGCATCATTTAAGTGGCGAAAACCTCGAATACTGCAGAATTTTCTACGCGCAACAGTCGCCGAATCACCGTTTTTGTAAAACTCTCGCACACACAACGCGCGGTCTGCTCCCGAGAAACGCTCCATAGCGACTGAATTCTCAAGAGCCAGGCTACCGATTGACATAACCCCCGCGCCCCTCGGATACGTTGCGTTCACGCAGTAAGCTAAATAAATATAAAATTTCTTTTGAGACACACGTATTTGTGGGTGGCTCTAGAGGTAACGTACCCATCGTAACGTCGTTAGGAGTTCCACTAGCATACATCTCGCTAAACTATTCACTCCATCGCTCCAACACCTCATTTGTGTTTTCAAAAGTGTTACCGCTCTTTGATCTAACTCTATTAATTTGATAAGAAGTTTGGAGTTCTCCTTAAAGTTGCTCGTCATCCTGTTTTCACCTATTTACTTACATCTTTCAGGTTTCTCCTTAACCAAAGATTTTGACTTATTCTTGCAGCGCTGGTACATCTTCTTTTTTTATCTTATCATACTTTCATTTATATTTAGCGAAACATCGTAATCTATCTAAGCTTTCTTCTTTCTTTCTACCGAATCTTTAACCACTTAATTCCACCATGCGTCACCTTTGATTGCTCGCTTTTTTGCTATTTCACATACTTCTTTTACCGATTCTACCATACCATTTATTAGGTACTTCAAACACTCTTCTACATCTATGCTCACATTTTTTAATCATGAGATATGTACTTTTTATTTTAAGTCGTTATGTCAGTATATTCTATTTACCCATACTAAAAGCATACGTCGGAAGTTCACTTTAACACAATCTCTCTTGCACTGCTTCTAAATGACTTTGGCATGATCAATACGAAAAATAATTAATAATGACAGAAAAACGAGCGGAGCTGTTCACACTATGACAATTTGACCATCTTACAACAACAGATTGACAAGGCCAACATCACGCCAGGGGACATCTTACGGCGAACGATCAGTAAGGTGCCAATATTTGACGTAGTAATTTCTAGGCGTAACATACTAAAGAAAAGAAAACCTTTGATCTAAAACTTGATAGGGACCATCTAGTTAAGCGCAACGTTAACCAATCACAAATCTACAAGTATCACTTTTTTAACTATACATACCGTGAACATTCTTGGCGTACCTATCGTTTTATGAGGCCATTTCACAGGTCTTGATGCAAGAGGAAGCGCCTCCTGACCAAGTCAAGGACTAGTGAGTTCACTACTAGAACTGCAGTCCAAGAGGGACGGCGAAGGTTAGCTCATATGACGTGGAAATGTTATGCGTCAGGTGACTGTAGCTAGTTTGCCACTTTAATAGTCATGCCAATCACGTGCCTTATAATAAAAAAAGAAGTCTATATATTATTGATCTTTTCAGAAACCCAGCATAAGAAGTGCTAGGAGCGTTGGCGAATAATATAATTTAATTAACGCTGTTTTAATACAGGCTCTGTTTACAAGTGTTTACTGGCGGTACTACACGATTGCGGTAGGTATTTGAGTTTGGCCGGAGTTAACTTCACAAATTGACGCTAAATCCGTTTAAACACAGTAGTATTGGCCGACGCGTCCACACGTTGGGTGTGCGTTTAGTAATATTATTTTCATGTACACACATACTCATAGTAGGGGTACGAGTATGTTGAGAATAAATAAATCGCAGCATTCGTTGGCACCTCAACATTAATTTTGATATATTATTAATACAGTCCGCATATTGCCCTAACCGAAAGCAAACTGAACGACCTTACAACGTGTGGACATCATCACAAACTCTCGGCCAACATGTTTGCCACAACATTGGCTAACTGGCCAACGCGTAGCTGACTGCCAGTAAAGCCTAGTGGCTCTCGCCCGTTTCTTTAAACACAAACGTTAAATTGCCCACCTTTAGTTTTATCGTTAAAATGCGCGTTAGCCTGGCATAACCTAGATTACATCAAAGTGGTTGACATTGACGTTGTGTTAGAGGAGTTTCTATATACCATCTGATCGAATTTGACCCGGACTGTCTAAAAAATCTTTTCACAGTTATCGTCACTAGAAATGATGCGATTAATGAATGTAGGGCCCTAAGCTACGTTGTCAAGCAATTCTTTTGCAATCTCTACTCGACGTTACTTTTGCAATATATACAGGCTTTTTCGTACAAGTCTAGCATTGACACGCTTCTTACCCAAAACATAAACAAAAGTATTAGTATTAATCTGTACTTCGGATGCAGATCCCAGTTGTTAATGCTGTCCGCGGTGCTGCTGTCAATTCTACAGGGCTACATCACATCTCACTCACTGTTAGGGTACACTTTCCTGTAGTTAGGGCAGTCAAGAATTATTTCATTATTTAATTTAGAAATCTTTTTTAATTTAATTATTAATTTAATCCTTAATTTTTTTTTTCTTTTTTAATTTAATTTAATTCAATATTGGATATCTGTAATTTTATTTGTGTTATTGTTTTTTGTTTAATTGAATTTCTATATCTTTTGGTTGTATTTCTTGTTTTTTCTCCTTTTCTTTGACACCTAAGTATCAGTAATAAAGTGTGTTTCCTAATTTGGCCAATGTTATATACTAACCTTTATGTTCTGTAATGTGCTGTGGAAATGAATAAATAAATAAATAAATAAAAGTGTTTTGAGTCGATCAACGGGTCGCGTTGTAAACTAATAACTGCCAAACACATACTATTTGATATATGGCACTGAAACTTCACAAGAAAATCAACAAAGAAATACAAATCTAGAAAAAAATGCATCCGTTTGTGCGCGCAGTATAAATGTACAATTATATACTAACCTTTATGTTCTGTAATGTGCTGTGGAAATGAATAAATAAATAAATTAATAAAAGTGTTTTGAGTCGATCAACGGGTCGCGTTGTAAACTAATAACTGCCAAACACATACTATTTGATATATGGCACTGAAACTTCACAAGAAAATCAACAAAGAAATACAAATCTAGAAAAAAATGCATCCGTTTGTGCGCGCAGTATAAATGTACCAGTCCGGGTCAACTTCGATCAGATCTTGTATAACGTTCCGCTTAAAGAAACATAATTTGGCTACAGCCCTAAACAAGCCTGTATTTATGTGTAACTATCAGTTAATAGTTCTCTTATAAATAAACATATAAACATTGTTACTAGTCGGCTGTCTTATTTCTTATTTTAGACAGCAGAATTCCGATTAAGACAAGGGTAAAAAATAGCGAAAACCAAAAATTCAAACGAGGTATATGTCTATTCTCACCGAATTTACATATCTAAATATGACAAAACATAAAACTTAGTATTTGTTTGTTATATTAGAGATATAGAATTACTGGACTTAATGACATTGGAAAATTACCTAATATTTTTAAATTTGTTAAAGTTTGGTTACTATCCTTTCA
Organism: Tinea semifulvella; assembly: GCA_910589645.1. NCBI lineage: Eukaryota > Metazoa > Arthropoda > Insecta > Lepidoptera > Tineidae > Tinea > Tinea semifulvella. The sequence goes on from OU342584.1 coordinate 24,651,384, forward strand.
TCAGTGGTTTTGATGCGCCCCGCAGCTAACACAGTGTATGGCGCAGCGCAGTTGACGTCACACGCATTGTAGGCCCAATACAAGCTACCGTATTACAATCCCACTGCTATAAAATTTTAGTTATCAACGAATACGATGCGTAAGCGCCCTGCATGTATGTGAGTGTGGCGCGTCCAGGTGTACATTAATCTTTACAGCTGTTGTCATCATTTAAAACAACTTAGCAGTCTTCTCGCGCAATTTAAGCTACGGTTCACTTTTAACTTTATTTTATTTTATTAACAGAGTGGATTCTTGAGATTGGGCAGGTACGGTGTCTCAAAATGATTTTCGTTTTTAGATGTTATATAAAAAACAACAATATTAATTAAAACTCTTTTTATTTATAGTTAATTTAAATAGCAATTCTTGAAGTTTATTATTGAAAAACAACTGTTTGCAAATGCGCACTATTCACGCGTGCACTCTTTTAACCTGAAGCTAAAATTTTCAATCACTCGCTGGAGCATCGTTCTTGTAATAGAGTTGATTTGTTCAGTGATTCTTTGCTTTAAAACATTCAGGTTGGGTGGCAATGGATTGTATACTTTATTTTTTAGGTAAGAAGAAATCAACAGGCATTAAATCAGGGCTACTCTGTGGCCAGTTGATGTCTCCTGGGCGACTTATTACTCTTCCAGGGAATCGTGACGAGCAGCTAATCAGCATTCTCAGTCTCTTCAAAGTTGCACACCCAATGATTAATTAAATTGGCACCTGGCACATGTCTTAAGCTTGATAAATTAAAATATGTCCTGTAGAGACGACGAACAATAGTGTTGGAATAGTTGTTTTTATAAAACACTCACACGCAAGACGCGCGTTGTGGTCCGAAACGATTCATGGCCTAAACTTAAGTTGGCGTTTAAGTCCACTCCCCTCCCCCTGCTACCTGCGGTTGGGGCGTATTGGTCAATTCAAAAACGAAAAACATTCTGAGACACCCTTAGTTTCAGGAAAACGTTGTTAGGAGACCTTCCATAACTTTTGAGATATTCTGAATTGCATTCACAGATTTTGGAAAATAAATACAGTTAGTATGAAAATGGTAATTTTAAGGATTAAAAGTCTCTCTCGGTCCGACTAAGGTTTAAGTACTAGAAATGACAGAAATTGCAAAAATCTTTTTCTATACTTTTTCATTTTTTTTTTTAACTATAACGGTTAAACTGCCTGCCCTTACTGTTTCGTCCCAAAAATCCATCATGTATAGATACTACTCCTACTAACATAATTTAGTTATGCATTAACTTAACTTTGATTAATTAATGTCCAATATAGATACGTGGAGCTAATCGGTCAATCCCAATCGGGTTCACACAATTTATAAAGCGCGTGATTTTCATTGTGTTCTTGATAGCAACAAAATATTGGACCTAGCTTTATGAAATAGAGACTGTATTATAGACAATTTTATAGTGCTTAAATCAAAATCATAAAAGTTTAAGATTATGAAGTTTATTTTTAATAAAAATAAGTTAAATAAAAATTACCATTTTTTACTAGATTTCGAAAAATGACCTACGGTATCAAATATGCAATTTTTGCACATTTTAGTATTTTGTATTGTCACCACGAGCTGTTAATACAGCTGTTATACGGTTTGGCATGCTTTCCACCAGATTTCTAAGTCGATGCTGAGGAATATTCTCCCATTCCTCTATTAGTGCTTCTTTCAGTTCACGAAGCGTGATTGGAGGGGAATTTCGCTGGCGTACACGTCGTCCCAGTTCGTTCCAGGCATGCTCGATGGGGTTCAAGTCTGAGCTGCGTGCTGGCCACTCCATGCGTGTGATAGCGACATCTTCAAGGTAGTCAAACACTATCACAGCTGTATGGGGACGAGCGTTATCTTGCATAAAGATGGCGTTCTCGCCCATTTTTACTAATAATGGGCCAACATACTCATTTAAGATTTCATTTACGTATCGTTCTGCAGTTTAAGTGCCATTTTCTATCACCACTAGTACGGTGCGGCTTTTGGAAGAAATTCCAGCTCACATTTGTATGGAGCCTCCGCCGTATGGCACTTTTTCTTCAATGCAAGCTTGGTTATAGGGCTCTCCTGGTCTTCTGTAGACTCTTTGCCTCCCATCGTGCGTGTATGTATAGCTTAAACCTCGACTCGTCCGTAAATATTACTATTGACCAGTCATCCAGAGTCCAAACCATGTGTTCTCTAGCGTAACTCAGCCTTGCATTTCGATGCTGCCTTTCGGGGTTGGGACCATTCGCGGGTCTAAATGGCTTTAAGTTTGCTTCAGCTAGACGCCGCCTCACTGTACACGTGCTCAAATTGCTCGCTCCAGTACGTAGAAGGTGATTTTTGACTTCAACAGCCGTTTGAAATCGATTTCTCAACATTGTTGACACCATATATCGATCTTCCTGCGCTGTCGTGCACCTTGTTCGGCCTGTTCCTGGTCTGCGAATATTGGATCCGGTCTCTTCAAATCGCTGGAGCACTCTTTGAACGGTTGATAGCGACACACCAACTGTTCTTGCTGTATGACGCTGACTGCGCCCGTCTTCAAGCATTGTTAGAATTCTGGTACACTCTTCAGGGTTTAGTGGCATGTTTTTAATTGAATTTGATCAGAATAATGAATTTCTGCCCAAAGACTCCCATATTTATATGATAGAACAAAAACAAAAGTAAAACAAATGGTATCAAATTTGTTGTTCAAATTTAAAAATCGACCTTATGGTTTTTATACAATCACCAAAAAGAAATAAAAAGGTTTTACTTCTTCCTATATATGTAATGAAATAAACTTTAATTAAGTTTTTATTTTAAAAGGATTGCTCAAATATTTTAAAAGTTATCGCATTTTTTATAACCGACCCGCTTTCTTTGCGGCCCAGTGTATATCAATCGGTTTAATAACGATACGATTATTTGTCACATGTTCTATATACTCGTATAAGGAGCTTGATATACATTTCTGAACGCACGCATATATATTTGACAACAAGCATTGTTTGACAGGTACGAAAGCCACAAACATTTTTAATGGGAATATGTGTATTTCTTTTATTTATTTTTTTCGTCTACTTTCCAATGTTATCAATAGTTATTCTGCTATTCGGAACGGAGACAAATCTAACAAATCAAAAACCATGAAAATCGGTCCAGTCATTCACAAGTTATAAGTGTTCTAACAAACTCGACTTTGTTTTATATATTAAGATAAAGATCGCTGTCTCAAAAATCATCCACAATAATGATGTTCGAATTTCTCTATTTTCGCTATATTTGACCCAAACCTTAGTGATACCGATTTATTACATAAGGTGTTATTGTAGCCTTACAGGACATGATCGCTTACAACATTTAAGAATTCGTTGTCTATAACCCACATTATAATTAATACATATTTTAACCCTATGAAATGAAATAGATTCTTGCAGGGACTTACTTAACTACTTTTTATTTCCTTAGCTTACCTTGTTTTCTTTTACATACACTGAATATTGAATAAAGAGCTAGAGGTGATGACAAAGAGGTGCATTTATAGTTGTATTTAATATTAAACACACAGCGGAGGCTATTTCTTTAAGCGCAAAAGTTAGATTATAAAAATTGTAAAGTCCTTTACTTTTTGTCTGTTTTAGCGTTACAAATGCATACGACTATAGCCGAGACTATGTCATATGAGTAAGTCTTGTTTCAAGTGGTGTTATTTTTATATCAATATCACCATGGCAAGCTTACAATACTAGTTCTCCTTAAAAGTAAAATTTGGCATTTGACATCATTACAAATGGCACATACTTTCAACGAGAACAACAAAAAGGTGGAAGACGAACTGATGGTGGTTCACCATTTATGCCGATAAACCCAGTAGTGTATCCACACGTTTCGGGATCAGGCTTGAATTGCCGTCATGCCCAGTCAAGCCTGCATAGTGTTAGGGACTGATGTCAGGCATGAGTGTCTGATTCCAGTTGCTAACAATAATGGATTTCGCGCGCCATTTACCATCAGGTAGGCGCAAGATCACATGTAGGTTTATCGGCACGTATGGTGGGTACTTTCCCGCCTATGCAAATTACCAACACCAGTCCGCCTTCCACCTATTTAAACTCCAGGTTATAGGAATAGGGAGAGCATGCCACATCTTTAACGTGCGATAGAGTCCCCAAATTTATATGTACGCGTAGGGATCAGGATTAATTTTTAAAGATACTGGAAATTACAAAATATCAACCCTAATAGCAGTTGACATTTATATACTTAACTTTTGCGCTTAAAGAAACTCAATCTGTCTCCAGACCATTAAAACTAAGTACGTGAAGAGTCATAATATAGCACGATTTAAGTAGAAATAGTCTTTGTAGATATTGAAATCTACTTTCCTGGCTTTTACCTAGCATATTATCATCATCAATTTGGCCTACACTCGCCACGCTGGCCAGACAGGTTGGCAAGGGTCTGACGTCAATTACAATTTATTAACGATTCCATTGGTATTAGTGGAACCGGGACCGACGGCTTAACGTACTCTTCGAGTCTCGGAAATGGTGGTATTGTAAATCTAAGACAAATGTACCTAAGAAAAGTATTTCTTATTGGTTCATGCCAAGATCAAACCGCTTTTGAGTTTTAACGAAAGCGTTCTTATAACCGAGCTACCACCGTACCTGGCAGAACATATAATCTGGGTAATTAGGCCTACACTCGCCACGCTTACCAGACGGGTTGGTATTAGTGGAACCAAGGCTTAACATGCTCTTCTCATAGGAGCAGTGGTTTTGTAAAATTAAAAATCCATATATAGAACGTGTATTTCTATTTTACGATTTAATTACGTTGACGAATCGGCAAAATCTTACGAAAGTTCGGGTTTGAAATACTTGAAGATACTTTATCGCTGTCAGTCCTAAGGCGCCGAACACATCTCCATTCTGCGGTCAGAGTCCTGCGTTCCGCGTTTACTGTAATCTATGCGGAGTACTATAACCATCACGGTCCGAGTCCGCGGTGCTGTTGTGTGTGTGTAGGTTTCTGAGCTAGATTACGAAAAACGTGAACAGAACCTAAAACTCTGGCCGCAGAACGCAGATGTGTTTAGCTCTAAAAGTTTATTAATGTCAAGACTTGTAAGTGCTTTAGCGTACACACATGAACAAACTAAATCAGTATTTATCTTATCAATAAATATTTCTTATAAAGTGACAATAAAAATGACTCTTTACAATACGGTATTATTACAAAAACGAATCAGCACAATATAAGTTAGGCAAACAATAAGCGAAACACTTTTTATAACCTTAACATGCATTTTCTTAATGAATAAGTGAATGACTATTTAATGAATATCTTAATCTTACTATATCTATCTACCCACTTACTACAGACCTATAGTTCTAAATTGGCACTTATGGTATGGCCTACTCGTCGAGCCTGCCACTTTAAATCTATAGATCTCTAAGTATCAGTGTGTGTCCTTAATAATAGTTCTACTTTATTAACATTATACAACTTCCATGAGTGAACTACAGTAATTATCTAATAACTAATAGGGCTAGACTGGTGCGACAAGGTTTCGAATCGCAGCGAATCTGTCGAACTTAGAATCTGCTCAATCTAAAATCTGCCGAGTCCAGATCTGAGAAATTCAGAATCTGTTAACTCTAAAATCTGTTCAATCCAAATTCTGTCCAATCTAAAACCTTTCCAGTCCAGAATCTGCACAATCCAAAATTTGCCAGTGCAGTATTTGACCAATTCGGAATCTGTCGACTCTAAAATCTATCCATTATTATATTTTTATTATTTTGTTTGCACCAGTCTAGCCTTCTTACTAAAACTATTTTAAACCTAAAACTTATTAAACTTATGGTAATCAGTTATATTGAAAGAAAAAAGCTTTTTAATACTTTTTTTCTAAACTACATAAGCTTTATATTTATTTCTATATTTATTGATTAAATTAGGAATATCATATCCACTTTACTCAAATCGGTTAAATACCTTTCATTATGTAGAATTGAGAGTAGTATTGTATTGATTAGGTAACGTTTACATATTAACTATATTATATTTATTTTATAGATATAGATGTTAATTGGTAAATCGGATAGAGGGCATTTAGGTATTACATCTATACTCTAACATTACGTTATAATTATTATTATTTCTGCTCTTTTTACATTGGTATATATTTGGTAAATAAATAATCAAATGTAATTGTCCGGAATTACATTTATTTTATTTTATACTATTTTTATTAAAAAGAGCAGAAAATATATTAAAGCTACTTTCAATCTAACACGTCCAATCGACAGTGCAGAGTGGCGGTCAGTTACTGCAAACGTACTCGTAGAGATGATCGTGGAAGCCACAGTGCACGTCACCGGGACCGCAGATTGGACGCGTTAGTTTGAGCGTAGCTTAACATATACATACATAATATTATAACTACAAGACCGTTCGCGATCAATTTATGTACATTTTTTTGTATTGCCATCATTTGAGAATAACACGCACTGTTTCATAAAATTAACACCTAAAGCAATACATTATTTTGCTGCTTACGACACTATAACATCAAGTGCTAGATATCTTATATAAAATTATTCTAACGTCACTATTGTGATTAAGTGTATATTGTAAATACACGAATTCGAGAAGAAAATTGCGTTATTGTTTAGTTATAATAAGTATGATATTACGTTCAACTAATACCTAATTACTAATGTTATATTGTCGACAGTTTTAAATATGACAAACTACGATGACTATGCTACGATTTTGTGTAGAAATGAAGCTACTAAAAGTTAAAGTCATGCAAAATAAAATACCTATATTAAATTAATAAAGACTTAAATTACATCGTGCTTTTTCGCTAAATTTATCATTTGCTTTAAAAGTAGTCGATACAATGATTAAAACTAATGGGATTAACTAGTACACCTCAATAGTCCTACCGCTAGCTCGCGATTATATTGAATAAATGGACACCAATAATCTATTATCTATGTAAGTGATAAAGAATTGGCTTAATACATGTGCCCTATTTCAATACATAAAGAATACACATATTCTAACTAGGCAAATATGCCATAATCGTAAATTACACAGTGAACATTTACATGTAGAGAATTACACCATAAAGCATTTTATATAGGGATAAATGTTTAACAAGATATTCAAAAAGCTCAAAAATAACAAATTTGTAAATATTTATAAAAAAAAACGAAACAAATTTTGGCATTACTATTGAAAACTTCACGTGAAAACTAGGCCTACGCTTAATTAGAAGTGGTATTAAGGAACAAAAATATCAAGAAACTCGACGGTAAATGCGTATTAAGTTCCACTGAGAGTGATATTAATTAATTACGGTTTCAATTGTGTATCTTTTCTATAAGATTTATTACCCTAATTACGCAATTACCTACATTCATTATTACCACTGCTAACTCTGTCCTATGTGTATGTATATATTAATATAGTATAAATAAGAGTTTAGGGTGACATTTAACGTTTACGATTTAAAATCTTACAATACTATTTTATTATGACTAGGTGAAATCAAGGACTAGGTTTTGGATTATAAATTCGTGTGGGTTAAACCTATGTGTTCAAATCTATAAAATTAAGTGAGCACTTGAAGTTCGCATCTAAAAATCTAGCGAGTGAAACTTTAAACTGTGCGGGTAGTAGAAAATGCTTAAAACTATTTTATATAAATACTTAGGATAGATATACACCAGTGACTACGAATATATGTGAGTTGGAAAGTGGATTATCTACTTAGCAACGGCTTAGATTTCAGTTACTTATTTCACTCGCTGATATCTACATCAACAACTATTGTCGTATTTTGAGCATTCATTAAATGCAATCATATCACCAAAGCACCAACTACCAAAAACTTTCAAAATTCAAATGCTCACGTAGCGAAGGTAGTATAATATATAGGTGCTACCCTTAAGAAAACAAGAAGCGTAGGGGGCGAGGTTACCGCCCGGTGAGCTGTAGGGCCCACCAAAATATACTACCTTAACATTTTAAAACATGTTAAAAAAATAGGAGTAGATTTTGGATAAAACTAGAGAACGTCTCGCTTCAAATATCGCTATTCAAGGTAAAGCTCGGTATTTAGAAACACGTTTAGAAAGGTCCTACAATTAAATCGCAGCGTTGGTAACGACTGCAGTGACGACATTTGAAGCGATACGCAGGGAATTAGGAAACGCCGTAAAGGCAGGTGCCAGTGGAAGATCAAGGGAGCGCAAGGCGAAGGGCGTTTTAGCAACGCATAAAATAGAATCATGTCGGTAAGTATAGCCAAACGCGGTGTTCGCTCTGACACAACCAACCACAGTGCCCGGCCATCGTTACCGACACAGACGTAGACACTCGTCTTGAATAGTCCAACAGTAAATCCTAGGGGTACCTAAATCGTATAATATAGTGGTTATTCAATAACAGGTGCCTACTTAAAATCTTCGACATCCGATAAATAGTCTCGGTGTATGTCGATTTTTTTCCAATCACTCAAACATTGTTACAATCCTATCTACTGAGCAACATGTACGTGATATTTTAATTGCTTTCGTTTTATTGAAAACAACAAGTATCACATACAATTTCCAGGCCGTAGCCGCAATCCTATACCTAGTTGGTACTTTCGTAAACAACTTTCCTATTGCAATCCATAAAAGTGTCCAACGTTATAACAAGCTTGAGATTGTCCATTCCTATAGTCGAGTCCGGTGAAGTATTTAGTAATTATTATGAATAATAATTTGAGATTTGTAAAGGCCATGAGTTTTATTTGTGGTTTGGAGTTTATGACATCGTTGCTATTAAAATTGTGTATCGCATTCCCAGTTGTTTACTGATCTTATATTAACATGTCTCTGGTGAGACATGAGCGCATTCTCTATGGTCATAACTCCAACAATCCTGGATCAATGATCCAAGGGAGGTTGATACCCGTGGGTCATGCGCTCGAGAAAGCGGTGGAGATCGTGGAAGCGCGGGCGGTGCGAGGGCTCGCGGCGCCAGCACTCGTGCATCAGGTCGTACAGCTCGCGGCGGCAGCGCGGCAGCGGCGCGGACGGCACGCGTGCGCCCATCGCTCCACGACGCCAATGCTCAGCATTCTCCACCACCTGTTCATCAAACAATAATTAAACAAGTGTTGCTGTTAAATTAAGAAGTTAAGACGTCATACCAAACTATGCTATCATATCTATAAATACATACAATACAAATTTAAAATAATAATATTTTTAATTAAATCGTTATCGTTTGTGTTAAATGATTACTATTTTTAATAATTTTACCTGGTCATCAGTCATTTCTTCAAACGGTTTAACATCACAGTGAGTGAGTATTTCCCATACTGTAACACCAAAGGACCACACATCGCTGGCAGGGGAAAACATATCCTGAAAAAAAGATGTTAATTTATTTTACATCAATTTTATTCATTACGCAAAAATCCAATAAAACATGCTTGGTGGGACATGAGCTTATTCTCTATGGTTATAACTCCAATAATCCTTGAACAATAAACCAAGGGAGGTTGATACCCATGGAAGTCGTGGATAACTTATTAGATAATATTAATTTTAATTATTGTTTATTTTTTTATATTACTTATTACTTACGAGCAAAATGTTCTCCCAAGCCATCCAACGCAGTGGGACTTTAGACCCATCGGCGATAATGTGGTAGTCAGTGGTGTATTCGCGGCAAAACATAGCATAGTCTGAGATCTTTACAGTCAGCTGCTCACTCACTGTCACGTTCCTGTAAAAAAACACTAGTTATTAAAGACGCTATGTCATGTTTGGAAGTAATAGAAACCTGAATACTGAACACTCAAAAAATCTATTACTTAAAGCAATAAAACTACTTTTAAGTCACTTTTAGCTTAATAATATAGTCTTGATATTTCAGAAAAATTATCAGTCATCATTGAAATTGATGTAGAAAATTTTACTAAATGCAAAATTTTTAGTCTAATGTAGCTAATTTATACTTTAAGATACAGAGAGGCAATAAAAATACTATGTAATGATGTGAATACTCTTATGTTAACCGTTTACCAATTATAGATGTATATCCCAAATACATTTAATTAATATTTAATTATAGCTAGTGTATTGGCCATCATGCCACAAGACAGCGATTTGGAGGAGCTATTTTTGTTGTAATTATGTATTGTATTTTTTTGATTAAATTTAGATTTTGTTTTAATATAGTTTATTTAATATTTGAACAATAAATGTATATTTATTAAATTTAAAAAATATATATTAATTTATTTGTGATATTTCTCGAGTTTGGTACGCTGGAGACATCGACGAGCGTGCCACTTGTCATGATTGGCCTATAGTAAAGTTGGCTAAATGTGAATCAGCTTATTTATAAGCGTGGTTTCTGACCACCCCGAAAGGGAAACGGTCGTGACTTTACTTTTATCCTAAAGGCTAGGCTAATCCGCTCTGCAAGATTTTATTTCGTATGGTATTCCACCAAATTGTAATCATGTTGTTTGTATAGACTAATATAAAATTTAGAATTTTGTCTATAATGTTTTTTTTAAACTGCCTTCGTGGTCTAGCGGTTAAGTCGGTAGCTTTAGACTCGTAGGTACCGGGTTCGATTCCTTGTCGGGTCACAATAATATTTTAAATATATAATATTTAAATTAATTTAATTTATTTGAAGTATTTGTCGAGATTGCTACGCTAGATCGCTTCGATCGATAGCTTGTCATGATTGGCCTAAAGTAGAGTTGGCTAAATTTGAATCTGCTTATTTATAAGCGTGGTTTCCAATCGGACGGAAATGGTCGTGATGATAATTTACTTTTTTTATTACATTTTGCAGTGCGGTCGGCTTTTAATATTATATTTGATTTATTACCTCGCCGAAAGATCTCTGTGTACTAATTCGAACGATTCCAGATACTTCATGCCTGCTGCTATCTGACAGCATATGTGAATCAAACTCCCGTAGCTGGAAACACAAAACTTAAAATTACTCAAAATGACACCGCTAAATATTTTGTAGCCGTCCAGATTATGGCCCGGTCACAGATCAAAGTCAAAGTCAAAATAACTTTATTTACGTAAACCAAGTCATTATTTAAATTATTTTGAAGGAATTTACTCCTGCTAGTGGAAGATTAAGCAGCAAATCGGTCCAAAGTGTAAGTTGTTACCAGAAGACCAGCAGCAGAAGTTCAATCTGATTGAGGAAGGAAAATGTAAGGAAAACTCATCTATATCAGATTTACAAAATAAAACAAATACAGAATTCCACAACAAATAAAAAAAGGTATATATAAATTCAAGAGAGTACCTATGGGAATACAATACCTGGTACAGTGGAGCCTACCAGGTAACTCAGAATTACTATATAATTTAATTTATAATAGGAATTATTTTTACTAACGTCTTAATTAGCCTCGCTATACAAAGGGGAAATGTTGTCAGTCTCCTTGGGACTATCTCGGATGGGACGTCTCTAGAGGACATTTTTTATTTATAGTGTAGTTTATTTTTAATTTTATTATTTAGGTAGCTTTTAATTTATATATAATGTAGATTAATTTACTTCGAATAAACAATAGCTACTTAAATAATATTAAATTATAATAATTATATATGTACTTTCGAAACAATACTAGACACAGAGTGAGACGACCATCTGGCAGAAGGTCGGATGACCTGAAAAAAGTCGCTGGTGGAGGCTGGATGTGGTGGCAGGAGATCGCGTGAAGTGACGCACACGATGACAATGACGTAGTATGCATATATGTAGACGTGTACGGTAATTCTACAACAGACATGTATATATGTGACGCAAGATAGCTGACATACTCGTTTACACATCCCGTATTACAAGACTTCGAAGAAGAATTTGTTACGCGACCATAAAAACATATGATATCTCCGTAAAATACTCGTAGACCACGACACTAAACTAAAAAGTCCAGAATTTATCTTTATATACTCGTATGTTAGTTGGTCTTGTGTTATGTATAATAAATATGAATATCTTAAAACCAGTAGTTATTTTTATGTATAGTATTTATAATATATGTTTATGTATTAATGTTATGTATATAGTATTTAAGTATATGTATGTTTATATAGAAATTGATTACTTTTATGGTATTTATTGGAATAAAAATAATTTCTTAATATCATTTCACTATCCTCAATCTAATGAAGAAATCTTATTTGTCCCAACGGTCAACGGTCACAGAATGCCTTACGGCATAATGTTCGCCGATTGTAAATTACAATAAAGTTTTTAAATAAATAAATATGTATCATATTACAATGCAAAATGATATCTATCAAAAATATATCAATATTGTTTACCATTCTAACATACTCGTACCATTAGGAAGCCAGTCAGTAATATATTATACGAGTCTCTTCGTTTCTCTTGTATTTTGTTTAGCAATTTATCAATGACAAATTTTCTTACGTCAATTCATTTTGTAGTTATTGATGATGATGTAATATAAAAATACTCGTAGGATATTTGTCACGAAGACCTGTGCATATGGACGGAATAAATTTACTTCTGGAAATCTTAAAGGTATCATTAGTTTAACCGAAGTTAGAATTTAACTTAATATTTGAAGAATATTTTTTTTAGCATTCCATGGATTCGCCGTGCGGGTGCCGGGTCCATCGTGTTGTGGGAGAGTGGGGAGAATAATACGACCGACTATAGGCTGGTTTACAAAGGAATTCTCCACTTTTAATTGCGAAACAAGACGCTTATCATCCATCTTAATTTTTCGAAATAAAGTAAAAATAAAATGTTCCGCATATCAAGTACATTACATTTGTAGTATTTATTAAGATGTTTCGAAAATGCATGATGCTGCCTTCGTGGTGCTAGACCGTGGTTAAGTCCATGAATTTAGATTCGGAGGTACCGGGTTCGATTTCAGGTCGGGATACAATAATTTATTTGTGATTTTGTCGACTTTGGTACGCTAAAGACATCGACGAGCTTGCTACTTGATGATGGGCCATTAGTAAAGTTGACTAAATGGATTCACATTCTTTAAAAAAACGTAGTTACTGACCATCTCGAAAGGTCGTGATAAGATTTTTTGCATGATGATGAATGTTATTCGGTTTTTTAAAGTAGTTCTTTGCTAATTTCGGTATCGAGCCAATAATAAATGCGAGTATCATTATCTTTTTGATCCCTCTAATCTTCTTTGGTACATTGTTTCGTGGCGTACACGTTCCTCATTCAAGTGACCTCCGTCTGGAACGTTGTTATACTTTAATAATATAATAGGTATATTTCTAATACATTAAAAAGATTTGGTGTAGTTGTCAAACATACACTGGATCGTTTTAAATTGTAGAATCACTGATATTCTCCTACGGGTATCCTCCGTTGTCTTAATTACAATATTAAATCAAATAACTGCACTTTAAATATGGAAAGTTTATTTATGCTATACCTACTTACATCATGAAATTGGTTGTTAGTTTTTCACTTGGTTAGTTCAGATAATCAAAACGTTTCATATATTATTTATCCTTTAAAAACTGGGAATAAATAATGTATATTTGTCTGTTTAGATATTTGTCTATGACTTACCTCAATTTGTTGTCGTGCCTCAGGAGAATAGGAAGGGGAGCGGCATCTCCACGGTCTAGAGCTGCGCATGGGGGTTCTTGAAGGCTCAAGCCCAAAACTCGAGCAAGCTGAGGATGTTTCAGCCCGGCACCCCATGTAGCCTCGCGTGCGAAAGCCGCTCTGCGAAACATAATAATGTTATAATCATAGATTTATGATTGGTTTACGCTACAACCAAACATAAATATGGTTATAGGTAAGATTGTTTAATCATCCTTTTGGAATCCTGGTATATTGTAAGTATTTAAACGCTCGCGAAAACATCGAGCGAGATTGCGGCTAGTGTGAGCCTAATTTTACATAAATATGTTGTATTAGTTATGTATTTAATAATATTACGCCGATAGTTGTGTTAAAATGTGAAACAAATATTTAAGGCATTTTTACTTCAATATAGATAACTTATGTTTTAGTTATGTGTGCGATTTCCGGCTAAATAAGGTATTTCTTTATGTTTGATACTTTTGACATAATTATAACAATGAGATGGTATTATACGATTGTTGGGTGTCGTATACACGCGGAACCTACAACGTGTTCAGCATGCAGTACTACAATGCCTTCAGATAGCTGCTGGGACTGCCGAGGCGCTGCCAGTGCGTCGGGTATGTTCGCGGAAGCGCGGACAGTTGATTTCGTTGCGATCCGTCGCAAAAAAACAGTCTAACTTTTTTGAGGGCTTGAGAAGTAGTAACAGCACGATTCTGAAAACTATTTCTGCCTAGTTTGACTGTCCTATCCAAAAACATTGAGTGAAGATTTATTGAAATAAATAAATAAAATAATAATAGAATGAGGTACTTGCAATACGTATTAGTATAGTTTTATGGATGCATTATTAATAATAAACTACTAATAAATTATGCACTAAATTTAGTTGTATTTATACTTTTTTTTTATTGTAATGTCTATTACGAGTACTATATCTTGTACTTTATCAAAAGTTAGGGGCCATAAAATTTACAGGAATATTACAAATACTTTATTAGTGTATTATTTTGAGTGAATTTAAACATTGCAACCAAGTTACTTTAAATTTTCTGTTGTGTTTGAACTCTTGTTGTTATAGATAGTCAGTTGGCCTCGAGCAATATCTCGTTTGCATCGATTTATGTCAATCATTCTCGCCACATGCCGGAATAGAACACGCATGCATCATACAACCTAGCCTTAACGTACATCCCAGTTTTAGGTTTTTATTTAAACATAGCTCCAATAGTTTCGGATGATTATTACACATTGATTGTAACTTTTTGTTATTAATATTAAAATACTTTATTGAAATGAGGTCATTTCGTTTTTTCTACTAGTACTCTCTTTGTATGAGTGAGATAGTATACATACGTATGTAGGGTGCAAAGATTAATAGAAAGTAATAATTTGTGAAGTTAAAATATATTATTCTCCTGGTTTAATAATAAAGTAATAAGTAGTTTTTAAATAATGTGTATTGATGTAGCTTGTCTGATGGTTAATGAAAGCTTGGTCCTGTAGTTTATTTTTTAGGCGCAAAGTTAGATTGACAAAATGGTGGATTCCTTTATTTACTGACAGTTTAAGAGGGTTAACGCTTTCGCATCCCTCTTGCTCGTACAATCCAACACTTTCTAATATTTTCTAGTCTTAAGAGATGATTATCAATTTACTAGGAAATAAAATTACGAACATAAAAATAAATTCACATTTATATACCGAATTTTACACAGTGAAAATTTGCAAATACATTTATATTGATTTTCCTCTATTTTACTAAAACAAATCTTTGATAAATATATCTCTGAAATGACAGTAATTTTGTTTCCTATTAACCTATATATGCCTAAAGGGTCGCCAACGACCCAACACAACTATCTTGATTATATTATTATTTTATCATTTGTTGTAGAACTCTTCTAATGAAGTATGGTGCACCCAAAATACATCCAGGACCTACGTCTAAAATACCTAGACAGATACCTCGAAGACGTCGAAATGCAGTGTGCAACAATAAAACCACAAAGGCCTGTAAGAAATATGATGTAGGTTTACACGATAAATGTACCTCAACTTATTATGTATATATATTTTTTTTAATCATACTCTTCTTGTATTTAAAGCAACTTGTTTTAATTCAAATTCACGATATTTGCCTTGAGGGGTGGTAACGAACCCATCGAAAACCCTACTTGCCTTATTTTCCTAAGTATACGATAAATAATAGGCATCTTTTCTGTGTGGCGGAAATCCAGGATCTAAATTCTAAATAATTACAGGCATATAAAGGTTAAGGAAAGACATTTCTTAAAAGTAAACCCATTAAAAAAATCTTTGAAAATGTTGGTTTGTGCGAGCGGCAGGAATGCAAAAGCGCACAAGCATAGCCGAGCTTACGTCAAAATAGTGTACGAATTTCAATTGGATTTGACACTGACTGTTTCTGCGAATACGAACTGTTTACTATCAGGATATTTCACCAGCCTGTGTTTCTCCACCGCTCGATATAGGCCCCCCAAGGCTGGCCACTGCACACAGTCCAGCGACGTTCTTTCGTCGGGAAGATACGTGTTTTCTATTCTAGAACCATTTTCTTCTATCGTTCACTTTTCATTTCATTTGTCGGTTCTGCGACAATTATGTCTAGAATTAGTCTGAGCTAGCTATGGAGCTAACTAAGCGACTTAAAATTTGTTAAAAACTATCAGTATCCACATATCTGCTCCATCATTATTATTTGCCATATTATTACGCTAATATTATTATTGTAATATAATAGGTTTCTACAAGGATTAGGGAGCGATATTAATATATTGTTGATTCTGAGTGTTTCAAATTAGAGGGAACAGTTTCCTTGGTAACTCCTCAAGGATCAAGAAATATTGATTATCTTATCACTCGACCTATACCTACAGGTATTTGTTAAAGTATATACTAGGCATACAAGAAATTTAAGTTTTTTATTTTATTTTAAATATTTTATTGCACATAAATTGTACTATTAGACGTCCAAATTTTTGCCTACAAAATTTTAATTATTAATATTATAGTTTTCGTTAATATTTTCAGTGTTTTCAGACATATTCACACGTGAATTATATAATTAACGGAAGAAATGCATATCTAGCAAAATTGAAAATAAATCAGACCAAATGCCTACGCAGTGAGAAGATTATGATGTCGATTTTGTGGTTCTATCCTATTTCGAGGGGTGTTTCCGCCATGGTCTGTTCTGTGAAGTGCAAGTGTGTTATCCCGGAACCCCCCGAACTGTGAATACTTAGTTTCTATTTTAGAGGACACCTATTTTTTAAAGAACTTTTATTGGTTATATTTTTATTAGTTAAGAAGTAGTTTATTTATATATAATTTTATGTTAGGAAGTGCCTCACAACCGGAATTCTTTCAATGTCAGCAGTGTGACGACGGACGCTTTTTCAAAGGACGAAGAGGGCTTAAAATTCACACAACACGATGTCATTCCCTTCCTTTATCATGTCCACTAATAAGTCAACCTTCAATTTCAGCTATTTCAACATTCAATAACAATAATAATGTACCGACATTCGATTCTATCATTACCCGCCTCCATCTCACCACACCAGTGGTCAAACGGATTCCGAGGGGAGCACGGATTTCGTTGGCTGGATCCCTGTCTATGGCAATCCAAAATTGTCTATCAAATACTCAAGCTGCATGGGAAAACCTATTATTATTTGCATTCAATCATTTCCACATAAATCAAAAAGAAAATGGTTCATTGACATCAAAACTAAAATCAAATTGTTCTAACCCTAAATTACCACAATATCACAACTCATCTTCCTTCAAAAATTATAATATCAAAAATATAATTGAGAGTAAAGTCATGGATGGAGACCTACGAAATGCAGCTCGAATTCTTTTCTCCAGCGACACCCTTGCATCCTCTAACAACGAAACGCTTGAAACCCTTCGCAGTAAACATCCTTCACCCGACCCAGCTTCTAATCTGCCAAATCCACCTCCTCAAAATTCTGCTTTTTTACAAATTAATGATGAAGACACCATCGCCGCTTTGGTGTCATTTCCAAATGGCTCTGCTGGTGGCGTCGATAGTATAACGCCACAACATCTGAAAGATTTAGTGAGTAGGTCAGCTGGCGACGCTGGCAGGAGACTCGTATCTGATATAACAAAATTATGTAATTTAATGCTCTCTGGAACAGTTCATCAGGCCATATTACCATTCTTATACGGTGCAAGACTATGTGCCTTCAACAAAAAGGAAGGCGGCATTCGACCCATTGCTATAGGAAATACATTCCGCCGCTTGTCGTCAAAACTAGCTTGTAGACACATAGTCTCTACTCTAAGAACAAAATTCCAACCAGTACAGGTTGGATTTGGCAGCAAAGGAGGCTGTGAAGCAGCAGTACATTCCGCGCGCACTTTCATTGCATCAGATGAGATGGAAGTGTTTCTCAAAGTCGACGTGAGGAATGCCTTTAATTCCCTAGATAGGACCACCCTGCTCAACGAAGCTGCCTCACACATTCCGGATATCTTCCTATATATCTGGCAATGTTACAGTTCTCCTTCTAAATTATTTTACGATGAACATTGTATTGATTCAGCTGTAGGCGTTCAGCAGGGTGATCCACTTAGTCCAGCTCTATTTAGTCTCGGTATCCATCATTGTATATCATCCCTAAATTCAAAATTCAACGTTTGGTACCTAGACGATGGAACCATAGGAGGCAAAGCGAATACGGTAATTAATGACCTTATCCACATTAAACAAGCCTTTCAGGAAATAGGTCTCGAGCTAAATCCTTCAAAATGCGAAATATATATTGGTTCTAATTTATCAAATAACATTCCATCTATTATCAAAAAAATTAACGAACATGCTCCTAATATTAAAATCCTTTTTAAAGATTCGCTTTTCCTCCTAGGTGCACCGCTCTTAAATGAAGGTATAAAGCCATTTTTGGATAATAAAATTAAACTTTTTTCTGAAAATTCAAACAGATTGGGTGTTTTAAATTCGCATATAGCATTTACATTACTGAAAAACTGCCTTTTTGTTCCAAAATTAATATATGCACTCCGCGCAAGCCCAATATGGAAATTTCCGGCCCTGCTCGATCAATTAGATGCCACCTTAAAAGACACTCTTGAAAAAATTCTAAATATATCATTTGATGAAATTTTTCGGTCCCAAGCAACCTTGCCAGTTAAATTTGGTGGCATCGGCGTGCGAAAAATTTCTAGTATTGCTTTACCGGCATTCTTATCCTCGGTGCACAGTGTTCAAGATTTAAGTTCAAAAATCTTAAATCAAAATTGTGTTGAATTAACAAGTGCACTGGAGGCAATTAGAGCCTGGAAAATAAAATGTCCCAATGATGATATTCCAAAGGAATCAAACTTTCAAAAACTTTGGGATACACCATTGGTACAAAACACCTATAAACATTTGGCTCAAAATCCAATCAGTGATCAACATCGCGCCCGGCTTCTGGCTTCAGTAGAAAAGGAATCCGGTCACTGGTTACACGCACTGCCTTCTGCGAACCTCGGCACACTGCTTGACGACGAAAGTTTCCGTATCGCCGTTGGTCTTAGGTTAGGGGCACCATTATGTGTCTTACATAGATGTCCGTGTGGAAAGGAGGTCGACTGTCTTGGAGTTCATGGGCTCTCCTGTTCCAAAAGTGCGGGCAGATTTTCCCGCCACGGCTCCCTTAACGATATCATTAAAAGGGCTCTAGCCACCATCGAGGTTCCAGCTCTTCTAGAGCCTGTTGGAGTTATCCGAGACGATGGCAAGAGACCCGATGGTATGACGTTGGTCCCCTGGGAACGGGGACGTGCTCTGGTGTGGGACGCCACGTGCGTCGACACCCTCGCCGAGTCGCATCTCAGGGGGACAGCGCATAAAGCGGGAGCCGCGGCGGAAAATGCGGAGTCCAGCAAGCGGCGCAAATATGTAAGTATATTAAAAGATTACATATTTGTGCCGTTTGCTGTAGAAACTCTGGGCCCATGGAGTCCAAGTGCAAAAAAGTTTTTAAAAGACATAACACCGCGTCTTGTCGTCTCCTCCGGTGACAAGAGGGCTGGCTCTTTCTTCGCCCAAAGAATCAGTATTGCAATTCAGCGGGGAAATGCAGCCAGCGTTCTTGCCACCATTCCACGCGGACGGGACTTATATCCCTATCCTTAGTATTAATATTAATTTTATTTTATATTTTGTAAATATTTATTTCGAATAAATGCTATTTAAAATTGTACTATATATGTGAGGTCGCTGAATATTATGATATATATGCTATAATCAAACAGTAATTACGTCTATATAAGGTGTTGGGTATTTGGACAATAATTATAGGTTTATTATTGTATGTATATACATACTTGTATATTCAAAAACTAACATTTGAACGAAAAATCCGCCAATAGTGAACAACACACAAACTGCATTGCCATAACATGTGTATTTTGTTTTTTATTAATTAGACTTCGATTTCATTATTTTTATCAAGTGTTAGCTGACCAATTTAATTTCAAATTAAAATAAGATTTGGACTGGGATCTGATATCGAGGTAAACCAGACATATATATTTATAAAATATATTTATTAAATTTTGATTAGAATGTTTTATCGAGTTTTATGTAATTATTTTTGCTTAAATATTTTCCAGCAGTGATGGACTTTAGACTTGAGTGCTAATACTCAACGTCTTTATAATAAAATGAATAAAGCTATTAATGTGAATTCTCTGACTCATTCGATTTGTAAAATGATTTAATTACTTGGTTAACCAATCTTAACTGAAGAAACTGAACAATTGTTACAGATAATGAAATAGTAGATAATCAATTAAAAATAGTCTCACACCCCAACATCTTAAAGACTTGATCTCTAAACAAACAGGTGAAAACGGATGCTTACTAATCTCTGCTATTTGTTCTTTAATAAATTTAATGTTATCTGGAAAAGTCAATATAGAAATAGCCCCAATTCTATATGGAGCCAATTTGATTGCATTAGAAAAAAAATGTGGTGGTATCCGCCCAATCGCAGTTGGTTTTACTTTTAGACTTCTAGCTTCCAAATTATGTTTTAAATCTATTCAAGAGTCTTTAAATAATATTTTCGAACCAATACAATTAGGGGTGGGCAGTAAAGGAGGCTGTGAAGCTGCTATACATGCAGCCCGTAGTTTTCTATCAAGTTTCAAAAATAAGGTTTTTTTAAAGTTAGACATCAAAAATGCTTTTAACTCAATTTCCCGAGAATATTTTATAAAAGAAGTGAAAGAAAAAATCCCATCTATATACAACTACGTTTGGCAAAGCTATTCAAATTCTTCAAAATTAATATATAATAAAAATTAAATTTCTTCCTCAGTAGGTTGCCAGCAAGGAGATCCTCTTGGCCCTGCTTTATTTAGTTTGGCTATACATCCAATAATTAAAAATTTACAGTCTCAGTTTAACATATGGTACCTAGAATGATGGATCATTAGCAGGAGAAATAGACTCGGTTTTAAACGATTTTTCAACAATAATAAACAAATTTTCAGAATTAGGCCTCGAAATTAATAGTAATAAATGCGAAATATTCCTGTCAGAAACTTTTTCAACAATAGAAAAAACTGATATCATAAATAAATTTAGCAGACTTGCACCTAACATAAAACAAATTAACATGGACAACTTTTTCTTTTAGGGAGTCCTATTTTTGATTCAGGTATCCCAAATTTAATCGAAGAAAAATTGGAACAATTTAATAATATCTCGGATCGTTTCTCTAAAATTTCCTCACACATTGCTTTATTTATTTTTAGATTTTGCTTGTTTGCGCCAAAATATATGTATTTTCTTCGAACAACTCCTCTTTGGAAATTTTCTGAACAAATACAAAAAATCGATACTACACTCAAAATTAA
Source organism: Tinea semifulvella (assembly GCA_910589645.1). Taxonomy (NCBI): domain Eukaryota; kingdom Metazoa; phylum Arthropoda; class Insecta; order Lepidoptera; family Tineidae; genus Tinea; species Tinea semifulvella. The sequence continues at coordinate 24,672,988 of OU342584.1, forward strand.
TTTAGAAAAAATATTAAATTTAAAATTTGACTCAAATTCATGGCTTCAGGCAACATTGCCTGTTAATTTTGGTGGCCTTGGTATAAGGCGAATTGAAAGTTTAGCCCTACCAGCTTTTCTTTCTTCCGGATATGGAGCACTCAACCTCGTTAGAAAAATTCTTAACCCGTTAGATTGTAACGTTGAGGTGAGTGGTTTATCCGAGGCTAAAGACGCCTGGTCTGCGCTATGGCCAGATAATATTCCAATAAATACGAAAGTGCAAAGACTGTGGGATATACCTTTAATTAAAATTATACATAATGAACTTTTACATTCTAATAATTGTGCTGAACAGGCCCGTTTATTAGCTGTCTCTGAAAAAGAGTCAGGTCTTTGGTTAAACGCGCTCCCCTCCAAAAACATAGGTACTACTATATTAGACAACCACACGCTACGCATATGCGTTTGTTTAAGACTTGGGCTTAGTGTGTGCGAACCTCACTATTGTCCATGCGGCAAAGACGTCGACTGCCTGGGGCGCCATGGTCTATCTTGTTTTAAAAGTGCCGGCCGCTTCTATCAATAATTTGATCCGCAGATCTTTTGCCTCCATCTCTATTCCAGCCACTTTAGAACCCACGGGCTTATTTAGAGATGATGGCAAGAGACCTGACGGTATGACCTTAGTTCCTTGGAGTTTGGGAAAATCACTAGTGTGGGACGTCACATGTGTAGACACGCTAGCAACTTCCCATCTTCAAGGAACTACTGTCAGAGCTGGTGCGGCGGCAGAACAAGCTCAAAACGTCAAGCGCCGCAAATATATAAACATTTGCAATGATTATATATTTGTGGCCTTTGCCGTCGAAACCATGGGACCGTGGGGCCTCGAGGCAAAAACTTTATTTAAAGAAATATCTAAAAAACTAGTCGACGTCTCTGGTGACCCACGGGCTGGCAGCTTTCTCGCTGAAAAGATTAGTATTGAAATTCAACGAGGAAATGCTGCCAGTGTTTTGGGCACCATGCCACTGGACAATGGCCTGGAGGAAATTTTTATATTATAAGGTATGTATATATTTTTTTATTATATTTAATTTGTTATTTAGATTTAGTTTATTTTTTTAGGTTAATTATTATATTGTAATTCTTTTATATTGTTTGTATATTACTTCGAATAAAAATTCTTAAAATTAAAAATACTAAATTGTGTAATGGAACTGGTGCCTGAGTTTCAGATTAATTTCGTTTGGGCATCAGTGGCTAATTCCTAACAAATGCACTAGTTTTTGAAGTAAATAATCGCTTCTTATTATTATTATTATTATAATAATGACAGTATGATATACTTAGGTATACTTCGTCTTATTGGTATTGATTCTGCTTCGATAACTTGTCTATATCAGAAACTACAATCAATTACCAAATTACTGAAACGTTTATATGCCGTTCATGTTCAGTCATTGACATATATTTAACAATATTAGACTGGATAAACTATAATTTATTTTTAACATACTGCTGATCCTATAGTACAAGTAAATGCGAAGAATCATTATAGGTATTATTTATAAAAAAAACTCAGTAGAACAATCATTCCATAAGTTATGAAAATTGGTATTTTAATCTAAGTTCTCTTTTTGTATTTTTACTTTTTATTTTAAATCCAATTAACTAAAATTGATTGTCTGCAGAATGCTATCGATAATTTCGAGTGTTAACTTTATTTATTCCACATGGACGTTTTTTTACGATATCATAAAATATAATTTGATTGCAACTACATATAATAATTATTGCTTTCGTAAAATGTAGCCTTAAAAGTTGTCAATTCGTCAACAAGTAGATAGTTGTAAACAAAAGGAGGGACTTTACATAACACTGGATATGTACAGTGGGTAATGAAAGTGGTCTATTAGTTTTGACAAAGTTTTATATTTAGTTGATATAAAGACCGCATACATCGGTTGCTTATTGATTTATGAAGTGCAATTTAGTTTTTGGACTCACTTTATAACTAAGTAATCGTGAAAGTGTATAAAAAACATGATCTCAGCCTCCAGAACACAGAGTCCTAGACCTCCACCGTGGCAGATGGACCTTCCAAAAACATATCCAGAGAATTTGGCACACACTTACCACGCAGCCCAGACGAATTGGTGAGGGCTTAATGCCAATTTTAATGACAATTTATTAACGATACCACAAGTTGGTATTAGTGGAACTAGAACAGACGGCTTAACGTGCTCTCCAGGAAGTGTTGTTAATCTGTGACTTATGCCGGGGTTCGAACCGGGTTCTATTTGGATGTTAAGTAAAGCCCACCTACAACTAAGCCACCACTGATCGTTAAAAATTAAAAGTACTCGCATTTTGTTAGGACCACCGTGTTACGCGTTTTTGACACATTTGTATATCCTCATATTCTATACGTCCGTGTATATGGTCATGTTCGCTCATTAACTTCCAACTCTCCTATTATTATCTAGAACAACCTGTAGATGTTAATAGCGAAACATGATCATTATTGCCATAATCAATGCCTATATACGTACCTACTTGTTCATTATTGTTAGTTGCTATGATTAATGATTTGATATCTATGCCTATCACTTAGCCGGCATTTGGATTTTAGCGCACATGCTATATCTACAGCATTTTAAAATATGATTATTAAGCATCATTACAATGGGTTTCCTTGGTCAACTGATGTTAAGAATAGAAGCGCTGGAGAATTGACGGATTGCCTACTTCTAAATGACTGCAAGAGAGTTAATGGAGGAGCATACAGACTGGAAGAGCGTTATACATCTTTAGCATGCAACTAACTAATCGTAGTATAGGTACATTTATAGTTTCAGTAATAAGATGTGATTTTAACAATCAAATGTTGCGTTTTTACAGCTATTCTCGACTAAACGCTTAAACCGCCAGTTAATAAAGGAAGCGACCAACATTTAGGACTTTATTTTTTTAAGGACATTGTTCAGAATACATTAATCAAAATACACGCCATTTATTCACAATATATTTGTTCATAACCTAATTGGCAATCATCAAATTCCAAGTGTTGTAGAATTTGATGCTTTTCATGTAGCTATACACGTCGGGTATATGGGAGTTCACCGTGCGGGAAAAACCGCCAAAAATAAACTGCTATTTCAGCCCTTTTTTTATCGTTTCCCATAATTATTCACATTGTAGCTCATTATTAAATAAAATTACAATAGTTTTGACTAACGATATCCACAGTAAACTAATTTACAAAACGAAAAAAATTGGACTAGACATGTCCGTGCAAAATGACGCGAAGAACTCTCCTAATATTTGTACTTCAATAAATAGACTGGAGACAGGTCAGCGAGACTGCATTGGAAAAATTGGCGTGTACTTACTTCACATCGTTATGGCACCCCTTCCACAGCGTCTTGACAACTACAAGACGGCGTCGGTTTCCATCCATCGGCTCCTCGTCGCTCAACTCTTCGATGCCGTCCGTCTCGCACACCTGGATCTGTATTAATAAATTATCAATATTATTAACCATACTAATATTATAAATGTGAAAGAAGCATTGTATGTATGTCTGTCTCACTCATTATAATTTGTAATTTTTCATATGAAAATAACTGATTTCGCGATGCTATTTGAAATAAAACTAATAAGTTTTGTAGCGTGAGTGTATGATAAATGCATGACGATTACGTAGACATACAACTATACGCTTACAAAATTATAGAATGCATGCATTCGTCAAATGACGCGAGCGTGGACAGTGTGCTTAATATTTAGGAAATAGACCGAGGGCTTGTGAAGTAATTTGGTATTACAGTATTCGTGTAGGGCTTTCAATTTTATTTCGTGATAATTATTAGTACCATAGGAAGATGCCGAGCTGGGCTCAACTCCATGTTGGTACTAACGCTGATGTATGTAAGCGAGACGTGAATATGCCAAAATAAGCATGACAATAGAATTAGTTCTGTTGAAATAAGAGATTTGCGATGTCACGATGGAGATGGGCCTTCCAGAAATCTTCTGGAGAATTTGACCTACACTCACGACGCTGGTTAGACGGGTTGGCGAGGGATGAGATATGAGGCATTATGAACGTGAAATCAGTGCAATCAAACCAATTTTATACTTTCTAAATATATATCTGATAATGTGCAGGGCCCGAGTGCTTATTGTACTTAGCATGCTAAGAATTATTACTAAACCGAAAGATATGCATTCTCCATTACAAACTTGTTTCACCTTGAAAATCAAGAGATAATATTCTCAGCATTATTAAATTGCTAGTCTTACAGAAATACCGTTACTCGGAGAGCTCTTGGGCTATAAACTCCCAAAAGGGCCCAGCTGTGGCGCATTACGATGATTAATTTTAATGTAGGTATCAATATCAAAAAACTTATTTATAGAATATTAAATTACAGCCTCCAAGGCTTAACGGTTAGAGTCGTCGATTTAGACGCGGAATTCTTGCGGCCCTATACCTCATCGACAACTGGCGGAGCGAGTTAAACTTTAATTTTTGCGTATTGCGCGAATGTAAAGCATTCACAAAATACATTGAAAAATTGCTTGGAGGAGACTTGTTTTCTTTAATACTAAACACAATATGTGGCACAACCCCCACCTGATGTCTAGCGGCTCATGATGCCCAATAATGGTAGCAACTGGCGAGCCACTGATGACCGACATCAGCCCCTGACACTATTTCGTTATTGTTAACATGTAAAATATATACTTCGCGAAAATGGGCAAATACAGTCTGTGCTACTGGGGCTATAAGGTGACATTCTTCTTAAATGTCAGTCGAAATAGCGTATGAAAAAATGATAATTGAAAATTATATTTATTTTGATACTTTTACGCCACATAATCGGTAGTATGACTTTGGTTATTTCATCCAATGACATGCCTCTTAGGCTTTAGTTAAACTTGTCAAGAGATAATTATCCTTTCTGCAACCTGCCGTCAGCCGTCTAATTTATCACATATTTTTGCATACATGAATTGCTAACATTTTTAAAGACAGAATATCTTAGTATTACCTATATATTAATATAAATAAGATTACTAAATACAGAAGACTTTTAAGTCTTATTATACTGCGTGGAATTTATTAAAGTTCAAACTATGTTCATAGATACATATCTTCACGCCAAATCCCTTGTGGGGTAGGCCGAGATAGTTGAGCGTCACTTGACACTAACACGACATACCTCTTTCGCTTCGTCGACATTCACCAACCTTTTCATACATGCTGTTATGAAGACTGTTTATTGCACCTTTAGCTATCGTTTTATGTATTTGATGGTGATATGTGAGTATTTTCCCAGGGCCAGGGCCTATTTTCCCACAACTTTCACATTATATACCTGGTTCGTCAATCTTTCTTCGCTCATTTTTTTAACATGCCCGAACCATCATAGCATGCCCTTCTTTGTTTTTGTTCCTATACTTTCTTTTATACCTACCCTTTACCATATTTCGAAGTTACGTATGCGGTCTATCAAAGTGACGCCGCATATCCCAAGCAACGACCTCATTTCTACTGCATTGACCCTACTCTCATGCGTATTCTGACATATCCACGTCTGCGTCCATATATCAGTGTTGGTACCAACATGGCATTGTGGTATGGCGAGCCGAGCTTTGTCACTGACATTTCGACTGCCGATCAGTGACCCCAGGGCACCGTTTACACAATTTCTCGCGTTCACTCTGCTTTCAACATCCCTATCATACTTCTCATCCGCAGTGAAAACACTTCCCAGTTATATAATTTTATTTACTTCTTCTAGAATTTCATCATCAATCTTTATCTTCACGGTTGTCATCCTTCTCCTCTCAAACACTAGTTGGTTTTTCTCGCATTCTCGCAAAGAACTACATATTTTTTATTTTATTTATTCCGTCAAAAAAAAAAGTACGGTGCAAAGAAGTTTTCCGAAAAATACGCCACTTGTACAGAGCCTAATCGAGTAGGCCAGAGGTCGACGATCGCGCGAACGTTGACTTACGTAATTCTTTCTCTCTTTATTTCATCTCTAGGCTATGAGCGAGACCAATTAATAATAACACTCCCCAGGCTTTACGTATGTATCACGTAAGATATTGCGATTTTCAGACGCGGCCTTATACACAATGCAGTAGTGTTTTATTATTCGAATAATTATTTTTATCTTAAAAAAAGTGACCTTTTTAATATAAATAGAGGTTCTAATATATACTAATCTAATGGCAACTGATGCCTAAAAAATTTTGCTATTTCGACAATTATACCCGGTTTACATATTTATGTTTTATTTACATAATAATAATAGAAGTTATAAAAATTAATAATAATAATTTAATTTTGTAAAATTAATTAGTTTTTCAAATTGTGCTTCTTTAAGGCGCATGTTTATCTTTTAAGTACCTACCTACAATCAAATAAGTTTATTTCCTAGATTTAAATAAAAGAAGAAAACACACATGTAAAAATTTATTTGTGCGCTTCATCGATTTCAATCTTTAAGTCTAAAGTTGAAATTTAAATTTTCGTTTACTGCCAAGCGTTTTATGTTGTCGCAAAGTAAATGCGCAAGAGGTTTTACGGTAATTTTGTTCGTTCGCGGTCGAGCAGCTCGAGCAAGCTGAGTAAACATTTGGCTTAAGGAGACTTTATGCCTCAACAGAGAACCAAAATTTAACTTTAATATAGACAAACTTAGTATTATTAGCATAAAAACCATCGACCATATCATGCAATTTAATTTGAGGCCAAATGATAAGAAGTTCTTTAAAATACTGTATAAGGTAATGCTGAGTGACAATAGGGCTGGTTGTCTCGCTCAGAGTAGTAACACTTAATTAGGAATAGAATTCAATGGATTCCAAGAATGAGTTGTTAAGCACATAATAATAATAATAATTTTTATTGCATAATTACAACAGTTTCATAATGATAGAGTTTGTTAGTTCAGTACTTAAGGCTATTTGTTAGTTGTACAAAGGGTGTATTACGGTAGACTTTCTAACTCCACACCAAGCTAATTGTGTGGGAGTTAGCTTATAATTCTAGGTTATAAATTACATTTAAAAATATATATTTTACGAATAATAATTAGTTAAATAAATAAATATGATATGTACTCGTAGACTAAATTATGATACCAACATAAAAAGGGAAAAATATAAGTTTGTATAGTTAGCGACCAGATTAAGATATCTTACTATACTATATGTCTCACCGTCTTATGTAAAATACGTCAATATCGCAATTAAATAATTCCATTAACGTATTGACGGCAGACCTGGTTAGGCCTTTTAGTGATGCAAAGATTTTGCTAGCATATACTCGTAAATAATTGATATTACTACCAATAATTATGTAACTTATACAATGTTCCACTTTATACTTTAGGGCAGTAAATATACCATATTATAATAATACCTGCAATGAAGAAAGCTCTGTTTTGCTAGTGGGTAGGTAATATATCTAAAGTTTAGAAGATATGGGTGTACCTATTACTTTGGGCACTATATTCACTGTGAGCCTAGTTTGACCTACTTAGGAAGTTTATTGAGCGTTTAAATTTGCTTTGCAAACTTGCAAATTTTTCAACGACGTATTTGGCACCATGCTAGAGTCTATAAACTGTTAAATTGATGATAATACAATTGTTTTGTTCAGAATTTTATTTCTGTTGAAGTGTTTAAGGTTATTTTTTTCTCGTTCTTTTCTGCCTCCGTGGCTTTAGACGCGGAGGTGCCGGGTTTAATTCCTGGTCGAAGCACAATAATTTGTGATATTTATCGAGTTTGGTACGCTGGAAACATAGACGAGCTTGCCACTTTTTATGCTGGGCCTTTAGTAAAGTAGGCTAAATATGAATCCACTTTTTTATAAAAAGCTTGGTTACTGACCGCCCTGAAAGGGATACGTGATAATATTTTTTTTCTCCTTTCAACTATCGATGAAATGTGTATTAAAAAAAAATCTATATTATTATCATCACAGCCAAAAAAAGTTTAGACCTTGGAAATGATCCTTCCAGGACATATAGCAGGAGAATTAACCTACACTCGCCACCTGCTATTCAGACGGGTTTAATACTAATTTTAATAACAATTTATTAATGATTCAACGAGTTGGTATTAGTGGAACCGACGACTTAATGTTTCAAGGCACGAAAATATTCGTGTTGTAAATCTATGACAAATGTACTCGTGACAAAAGTATTTCTCATTGGTTGCCGGGTTTCGAATTATTAAGCTCTTTGGATTGGATTGGAAAGCATTCTTACTACGAAGCCACCACAACTCCAAATAAAATCATTAATTTTAAGCTATTTTTGTACTACTTGTGCTGTCTACAATGATTTAAAAAACAAATAGTATTTTCAATACTTTTATTGTTAAGACTAATGTTATTTTTAGATATATATTACTGTGCAATTAAGTTATTTGGAAAATAAGATATGTAGTTTTTGTATCAATCATGTCCTTTAATACCTAAGCAATCATGATGATATTTTAATCATTTTTCACACTTCATCATCATCATTACAGCCCCTAGAACACAGCTGCTGATGGGATGGGCCTTCCAGAACATATATCTGGAGAGTTTGGCCTACACTCGCCACACTGGCCAGACGGCTTGGCGAAGACATAATGTCAATTTTTAATGACAAATTATTAACGATTCCACAAGTTGGTATTCGTAGAACCGGGACCAACGGCTTAACGTGCTCTCCGAGGCACGGGAACGGTGGTGTTGTAAATCTATGACAAATGTTACGTACATGTGTATATCTCATTGGTACATATCGAAGGGGTTCGAACCGACCTATGTAGGATTTAAGCAACGCGTTTCTACAACCGAGCCACCACAGCGCCACCACCACTTAAACTATATAAAATAAATTTATTTTTCTACTTAAATAGTAATCTTGTTAGAATAACTGTAAATACAATTTAACCCAAATCCCCATACAAGATGAATCCTTAAGGTAAGTAATAAATTATTTAAAAGCTATTTGATCTGCATAAGAAGATGTGAAGTTAAGTGTCATAAAGCATTTTTTTTATTCGAAATTCATAGCGCTAATGGTTCTGTGATACTTTGCAATTGACCTACAAAATCTAGCTTTATACGTGCCGGGTGAATCGTTCGGGTAAAGAAGGCGAAGTGATAGATGATTTGGTATACTCATACAGCGTGTAAGACGTGCCGAATAAATAAATGCACCCGCAATAGGCGAGAGCGAGCTTTGAGTGGCTACTTACTAGCTCGTCAAGCCACTCAGCGACCGTAGTCTATTTATAATGGATTCCTTTATTTATTTATTTTAAAAACTATTAATAACTTTATTACTTGCATGCCCTATGTACAAAGTCGGCCTTAATGCCGCGGCATTCTCTTACAGCCAAACCTTTAGGATATTTAGATAGGACAGGTGGTATGCAATTAGCAATTAATTTAATAATAATAGCAAATTTACACATGAATACCTACAATAATACATAAATAAGTAAAACTTTTCTTATATATAATAGCACGACATGTGACCTTGCGCCCACCTGATCAAGGTGGCATATACGGTAAGTGGCGCGCATCTGACTCATACTCATGACTGACATCAGTCCCTAACACTATTTTGGCTTGTCTGGGCATGACGGCAATTCTAGCTTGATCCCGAAACGTGTACATATACATACACACACTTTACTGGGTTTATCGGCACGAACGATGGATACTTCCCCGCCCCGACAGACTGGGCAAATTGCCACCATCAGTCCGCCCACCACTTCCGCAGACCAAAGATAAATCGAATACAGGCATAATATGTATTTATTGTCAGTCTTAGCGTTAGATGTGTTCGAGTTGTACCGAGTTTACGTTAAAAAAATATTTCCAATATTCGCAGTGTCCGTTAGTTAAAGGATTCCGTTTGCGATTAAAGAAACATAATCTGGCTGCATGCTGTTGGAGATGGGCCTTCCAAATTTTTGGAGAATTTGGCCATGCTCTTACCAGACGTGATTTAAATACCCAATTTAAAAATGTAACGACCAGTAATTATAATAAAGTCAATGCAAAATAATATCTATGTAAAAATCAACGTGAAAAGCGATAATTTATAACTAAACCGCAATATTCATTCCCATCTCATTTTATATTCTCGTGCAGCGTTCTCGGCGACCCTATGTATAATAAAAATTGTATTAGAGGTAGGTTAGAAGCACTCATGAGATAAAACGAATAAACCGCCCTTTTGTAATTCATCTCAGGTTTTCTCACTGAAAGGAGCAACACTAGATCCTAGATGAGTGGTTTCCGGAAAACTATATTTTTATACCTAGACGTTTCGACCGACTAAACTTAGCTGTTTCAGCAAAGCCTAAACCGTTTTTTTTAAATAGTGGATTACTAAATTTCTATATAATATAATCTATTTGTCAACGGATTCCTTTATCTATATAATATTTGTGCTTAATAGGGCATTTGTTTGTTGTTTTTTTTTTTGCGCTCGCAGAAATAAATATTTACAAATATTTTTAAAATTTGAATGTATTTTTAAGAAATGGAGTCTATCAACTTTATAGAAAATAAAATTACAAACATTTTGTACATATTTTTACTTTAATGGACATTTTTTTTAAATTTACAGCTGTAATAAAGCAATTTAACATATGTTATGCAATTTAACACATGAACCAGTAAAACAAATACAATATAAGTTACCGTTAATAATAGTATAACAAACTATCAAACAATCAAAATGTAAAACAAAACAACTAAGAAAACAATTATTTTTTTAACAAATCAGATTCAGCTCATCTGTGCATTTTAATGATGATCGCAGTACTGTGTTGTCATTAGTCGCCGCAGCACATCGTTAGAGCAAGATATACTCGTTAGTTCATTAGTTCGTTGCTTGCTCTAAAAATATGTGTTTTAAACAGAGAAAATAAGCAAAAACATTTATAACCATTTTCCTCTATTTTACTATAATAAATATATCTCCGATATGTCCGTAATTTTATTTCCAGAAAAACGGACACGGGTTACGAAGATTATTCACTATCACGAAGCTTACACTGTTAATTGAATTTTTAAAACCTTCCGTAGTCCCGAATTTAATTTAGATGAAGGTAGTAGTCCGCGCATTCTGCTCGTAGTTTGTCCTTTATTAGCCCCACGTTAAGGCCGTAATAAAATACGAGATTCTATTCTAAATGGAAATTAACCTATGTAGGAGATACAAGAATACAAATAGTTTTCAGTTGACTATAAAACTTCACGAGTTGATTTAAATTTAGGTATATTGTATTACACGGGCGACGCCAAAGAGTATAGTAACTAATTGAAAAAAGAGTGGCAAGTCACTTTTTCACTAGCGTTGCCAGGTATTTTAACCCTTTCAGCACGACAAAAACTATTAAAAGGTAATAACTTTGAAATACTTCAGTTCTAATAAAGAATCTCATAAAAATAGTGAAAAAAAAACCCACTAGCGAATTCCACAAAGCCCCCTCCGCATATTCGTGCGTTGTTGTTTTCTAATGTGTTGCGCACCTTCGTGCGTTGGATAATATGTTAGATGATAACACTATTGTATGTTTTTTTATTCTTAAAAAAGGACTATGGACTAGCCTAACAATTTAATAAAGATAATCACTAAGTTAGCTAGATGCTATGCATGATCTATCGAGGCTGATTTGGAGCGGCAAAACAGAATATGTCGACCGCTCGAATTTTTTAATAACGCACGCTTGGTACTGTCCGTGCTGAAAGGGATAGGTATAGCTTCCATATTATATCCCAAATTCGATTTTTGAGTGATTTTTAAGATCGCAACAATTAACTTTACAATTATGTTTTTTTTTTACTAATGTGCTTGTTGGTCGACATGTTGAACACAGACAGTTAGGATCCATCACTTAGGTCAAGACACCTAGCGACCTGCCTCCTCTACGCACAATCGCGTGAGCATGCGCGCCTAGACGTGAATACCATCTTCCCCATTTCTCACTGCCTTAGGGTGTTACACCGGCAGTGAGACTCCTATCTTTACACTACCGCTATAATTAATAAATTTTTTGGTTCATATATTGCGCTCAGAGTTTGGACTTAACTGATAGGCATCTGCATTTAGAGACCACGGTCTAAACGTCAGTTTTAGCGAAATATTATAGAATATTATTTCTACTCGTATAGTATTTACTGTTGGTTAAGGGATTTTTCATTATATAACGCTTGAGCTTAAAGGAATATAATTCGGATGCTGAATTATAAAACAACAAATAAAATAAAAAAAGATTTAACCGTGGCTAACAATTTCGTAACATAATTACATTTGGAATTGATTTTAGGCAAAACAATCTATCTAATAGAACCTATATTACCTCATTTGACGCTAAACATCCAGCCTTTCATCAATTATCTAAGTCGGGTATAACAAAATATGGAATATTGGGGTACATTAGGGAGCAATTGAGAATTATAACGTGAAAGCGCGAGTTAAGCCCATAGAGAGTTAACAACTTAGCATAATAGATCACAAAGTCCTACCATCTATATTTTGAGAAGGATTATGGTATAACTGGCTGTTTAACCCGGCTTTGTCCATGTTAAAACGTGGTCACAAAGTAAATCCTTCAGTTAGCTCCTCACATGTCATAATTAGATATTGACGCTATATATTCTATGTTAATCCCTGGCTCTCAATAAACATTTTTGACAAAAAGAAGTAAAGTATCATCATGACCGTTTCCCTTTCGGGGTGGTCAGAAACCACGCTTATTAATAAGCGGATTCACATTTAACTACTTTTCTTTAGGCCAATCATGACAAGTGGTAAGCTTGTCGATGTCTCCAGCGAACCAAACTCGAAAGATTACCAAATAAATCATCAGGAATCGAACCCTATATCTCCGAGTCTAAATCTAGGACTTAACCGCTACACAACGGGAGCATTTTTGCAAGTATAATAAAAATCACTTCAGTAATATAGTTTAGTATTATACAAATGAAGGCAAGGAAAACAAAGTGACAGTTAAATAGCCGTGGAGTCACAAGTTGTGCTCCTATATTGGCGTCATATAGCCCAACGTCTGTCACTAGCTTTCAAGAAATATCGTTGCTAAGTTTTAAAATTATCAGTATAGTAATATAGAAATGAAGGCAAGGTAAACAAAGTGACAGTTAAATGACTGTGGACTCACAAGTCGTGCTCTGATCATGACATCATATAACCCATGTCCGTCACTGGCTTTCAAGGAATATCAATGCTTAGTTTTATCAAGATCAGTTCAGTAATACAAGCGTGAAGACAAGACAAACATACACACATGCAGACAGATATAGACAAACATCTTTTATATCTATATTATTAGTATGGATAAAGGTGTGTACTCAATTTCAGATAATTGATGTCCAAAAACTTATCAAAATGTGTGCACATGGCTCGAACAATTTCACGGTAGTGTTAGCATATTAGGTGGATGTAGTCGTTTTATTTCCAAAATTATATTTTATTTCGATTCAAGTTTATGGACTTAATGCAATACTGTTTTTATTTATGTAACGTTAAGCATTAAATTGACTTAATAGTGCAATAGTAAAAATTTACAGCCGTAATAAAACAATATAACATATTGGCAACTATGAGCCAGTTACAAATTTTCACCTATAACATTTACAATATAACTTCCTGAACAATAGTGTAACAAAATATAATAACTATTAAACAATAAAAATGTTAAACAAAACAACTAAACAAACATATTTTTTAACGAATCTGATTCAAGTTTTAGAACTTAATACAATACTGTTTTTGTTTATGTAATGTTAGGCATTTAATTGACTCAATAGTGCATTCCTTCCGTCAGTTTTATCGTTAGATATATGCGAAGCACAATTGATATTACGTAAAAATTACTGGATATTGAAGAAATATTAACTTTAATACTTGATATTGACTGTGTCCGCTCGTTAAAAGACTTCTTTCGATAACGTTTTCGTCTATAGAAACAGAATCTGGCTTCAAAACAAGCTGAAAGCTTCTATGTTAAAACCGCAACACACTGTACGGGTATTGCCTCTTGCGCTTCTAGACTGTAAATCGTATTAGACATCTTCACTTCAGACGTCAGTAAGTTACTGTTAGTATGCTTTCAAGTTTCCTAATGTTAATAGCAGTGTTTAGGAAGTTTATTAAACAATAAACACTTGAGCTCAAATTGTTTTAACGATAATATCTAGTTTACAAAACAGTATCTACTTTTATATTTTGTATTTTAAATAAACCTATCTAATTAATTAATTTAAAAAATAATTAAAAGCTACGTAAATAAGAAAAATAAAATTAACTATAAATAAAAAATGTCCTCTAGAGACGTCCCATTCGAGATAGTCCCAAGAAGACTGGCAACATTTCCCCTCTGTATAGCGAGATTAATACGTTGGCAGAAATAATTGCCAGCCTGTCTGTCTTCAGACCTTTCCGTCAGCTGCTTTAACAATTCTTGGCCAGGCGCCTTGCTGAAGGTTCCTATTTATTAATTCGTACCGTTATACGTTTAAGAGCTACCTTCACCGTTTGGTTATAAGAATGTACTTTTTATATATTTATTTCGATTTGATTAAATAAAACGTTACTTAATATTACACAAGATGATAGGAGTGCTTCATTATCACAGCCCCTAGAACACAGTTTTGATGACAATTTATTAACGTTTCCACCAGTTGAAATTAGTGGAACCGGGACCGATGGTTTAAAGTGCTCTCCGAGGCATGGCAAACAGTAGTGTTGTATATAAATGACAGATATACTTAACAAAAGTGTATTTCTCATTCATGCATGATAGGGTTCGAACAAGCCACCACCGCTCGTATAAGGATGAACTTTTGAGAAGTAAATTCAAGCGTAAAACTTAAGGAAACTGCAGTAATCAATCTCAAATTATTCGCCTAAGTCTCTCGACTGCTGGAATTCGTTTCAAACGATCTTCTGCAAATTGTGATCCAACCCCCAATCGACCTTTTTTGGCTCTTCTGTCAATCTGGCTGGGATTCGACCCGCTCTGAGTTTTACAATATGTGGTCTCCACTTCAGAACCCGTATACTCCAACGGTCTGGTCATTATCACCAAAACACGAGCACTAGACATCCAATACTGAAGATAAGCTTTTCGGGGCATATTTCTAGATATTTTTATTATCGCGACGCTGACATGGATAGACGAATTAACAAAAAACATTAGTAAGTTAAATGCATTTGCATACAAACCTAAATAAAGTTATAGAAATTCGAATTTTGTCTATAGTGCTCGCTGTACAATAAATGATGAAATCCATAAATTAAAAGCTATTCACCGTATTAGCATATAGATAGATTTAAGTTTAAAATTGATTGAAACTAGAGCGAGTGAACGACGCGTAATGTCATCAAATAATTGGAAAGCAACATTCGTGAAAACGTTCAACTACACTTTTAATAGAGTTGTATTCAGGTGGTCCGTGCTTAAGGGTAAATTGTTCATTAGGAATTGTAAGCTATCTTGTGATCGGGCCACGAAATTCATTATAGAAGTACAATTATTAAGTCATGATTTAATTCGTGCAAATATTTGAGTACACACAAACATCTCATCTAGGCTTATTATTATTTATTTATATTCAGTCGCACAATATTTTTTTCCTAAAATTATTACTTAACAATAAAAAAATATAATTTAATTGGAAACTAAAATCTAAAACATTATATATATATAATACTTATTCCAAACACTACAAATGGTCAAAGTGCTAAGAATACTGGTTAGTGTTGCCCAATTTTGGTCTTGGTCTTGCAGTCTTGGTCTTGCGCAAGAGTCTCGCAAGAGTCTTGCTCAGATATTTTATTCTATATTTTCTATAAATGTTAACTTTTTGGGATTAAGGTTTTTGTTTTCAATAAATTGTAATTGCGTCTTGTCCGTCATTTTTAATATACCGTAGGAGAAAAAAAAAGTTATTGTGCGAGTCTGAAAGTCTAAATCCAAGGACTTAACCACTAGAGGTCACGTATAAACTAAATAAATAACTATTTTAAATGTCAAGTAAATCAGACAAGTAGTTGTCGAGGTAGTAGTTTGCGGACAGACTCACAAGATTTCCTTAATACAATTGGAAATATATATATATACTGAGTCAGAGCAAGAATCGTGCGCAAGACGAAGACCAAGATTAGGAGTGCTAGACCAAGACCAACTACTCTAATGCAAGACCAAGACAACAACACTAATACTGGCGGCATTGCCGCGTTGAATGGCAATGGTGATTCTTGACCCAAATATTGCCCAACCCTCTTGTCACCTGAGGTGTTGACGATCTGTTTTGCCAAAACGCCTTGAAAATTATTATTATTATTATTTTGAACAAAAACTGATACACCGCGAATGCGAAACGAAAGTACGAAATGCAAGCGAAAACAGCAAATGTAGCTAGTATGAAATATAATAAGAGACAACCTCCTCGTCAAAACCAATGGGAAAATTACTACGAGCATAAATCTATCTATCTGGAGCAAAAGTGATTATATATAAGATAGAACGAGATGATGATTGTTAATTGATTCTTAAAAACGAAATCAGTTTGTATATTATTGCTTTTTTATTTATATTATAATAAGAGACGAGAGATATTCTTCTTTTTTTGTCGAATAGGAACGTGTTATACTACCGTAGGATGTAGGTCGGCATATTGTCATTTAAAAATCAAAAATAATTTACAAATGTACGAATAACACGACCATAACCGTCAAAGACTTTTATACTCGTACACTAATTGATTTTATTTTGATTGGTCTAGCTTTGATTCTCATACCGTTTGGCTTCTTAGTCTGTCTTTTTATGTATTTAATGTCTCTGTCTGTAGCCAAATTCTTTAGACTTAAACTTTAGGTACCTACCTATATTCGTATACTCATTTTTTTTTGCTTTTTTAACTATAACTGACAGTAGTTAATTAATTTGAATAATTTAAATTTGCGGTTCAAGAAACACAATATATAAATATTTTAAATAGGTGGTCGGCGGACTGATGGTGGTAATTAGCTCAGTCTGCCGGGTCGGGGATGTATCCACAGTTCGGGCCGATAAACGCAGTAAAGTGTATCCACAGGTTTCGGTATCAGGCTCGAATTGCCGTTATGCCCAGTCTAGCCGGCATAGTGTTAGGGACTGATGTCAGTCATGAGTATCTGATTCCAGTTGCCAACATTCATTGACCTAGCGCGCCACTTACCATCAGGTAGGAGCTAGGTCACATGTCGTGCTAGTATAGGACAAAAAAAGAATAGGGCCACTATTTATCATGTATCAATAGTCATAACTGATAATCCTTACAGACAGTTACCTAATGAATACTGAAAAGAAATATTGACTGTGATGGTATCATCAATCTCACTTAGAAAGCACTCCGCAAGTATCTACGAGTACGTTCAATCGAATAAGCAAGTTTTATAAGAAAACCCATCGGTTTATTTAACGTTCTAGTACCGACGACGTGTTATTTTCATATATATAGATATGGAATACCTCAACAAAGTCAATTACAAAACATGTCAAAAATATAATTACTTTAGTGTGCGTAATAGTCTAGTGTGTGTAATTTAGTAAGGTGCAAACAACCGACAATGGAATATCGATATATTTTAAAGCAATATATTAAAATAAAGATTATCATTAAAATAAAAATGAGATTTAATATCACTTGTACGACTTGATTATTTACACATAACAACTAAAAAAAAGTAATGTAATAAATAATAAAAATAGAATGAGCTGCTGCAAATAAAAGGCGTTTAGGTTAACATAGGCCGCAATATTTCTGGTGCAGCGCTGATTTACACTGAACCCCTTTGCCATCAACAATTAAAAAAGAAAAAGTTTACATGCGGTTTTCCCGCGCTGTGAACTCTACCCGACGTGTTTGGGCGATAATGCCGCGAGTAAATTTAAGAAAAGCGTAAAATTCTGCAACATCTTAAATTTGATTATAATCTCATTAAGAAATAATATATTACGACAGAAATGGTTGTATGGGCTAGATCTCTTTGCCTTCTCTATTACCTCATTCATCATCCACCGATATAAAAAAATGGTTATACTTTGTTAACTTTAATGTCTAACTCGCTCGTCTAAAACTACACACAAAGTGCGTCAACTGACAACTTCCAATACGACAGACACCACTTGTTTCAAACATAATGCTGGAACGACCCTATTGAAAAATCTTTCGTTAAACAAAGGCTTGTTAATTAAATTTTGTCACTGTTCAATATCACATTAGTCTGGAACAAAGGTGTTAAAATAAATCAGGGAAGTTTAGAGAGACACATCTGTAATAGCTCTGTTGCATGCAAATGACATTTCAATGAACCGGGAAATGTTAACTTGACAATTGCATGAATATGTGGGCATAGTAATTGTACGTGATACCTGATGTGCTCAAGTCATTGAGAATCAGTGAGATATGATATCGAATGGCTTTGATTTCGATTGGATGGCGACGATTGTGATTAATGGTGACATTAAACGCCCGACCGAGGATGCACTCACGTTCGACTGTTATAGGAGAGCATATACGAATAGGTACTTATGTATGTCTAAATTGATATTCGCGTAATATGATATTAAGTTCATTATCAGTCTATGTCTCACTATGCATCCCTCACCAAAGACTTTTTGAAGGCTTATCTACTCTTAACCTAATACTCCATCGCTCGTTAGTAAAACTTAAAACAAATGTAGCTATAATAGTAAAAGCTACCGGGTTCGACTCCTGGTCGGGACACAAAAAATTATTTATTAATGTAAATAAATACATTTAATTAATATTTAATTTATTTGTGATATTTCTCGAGTTTGGTACGCTGGAGACATCGACGAGCTTGCCACTTGTCATGATTGGCCTATAGTAAAGTTGGCTAAATGTGAATCCGCTTATTTATAAGCGTGGTTTCTGACCACCCCGAAAGGGAAAACGGTCGTGATGATACTTTTTTTCTTTCTATATTATAATCTGAAAGTCCAAAATATCGTCCCAATAATTGATACTAAAGAAAGTGAAACGTTTTTTTTCGCATTTACTCAGACTTTAATTTATAAAGCACAAATAAGGTTATATTTGGAATACTGTTCTCACTTCTGGGATCGTTCCGCTAAGTACGTTACAAATGCTGTAATGCCCTGCAGAGGCGGGCGATTCGAATAATGGACGACACTACAGTGTCTAAAACTCTCGAAGTTTCACCGAGATGTAGCCCCTGAGCGTGTTCTACAAGCTATACTACGATGAGTGTGATGAAGATCTCCAGAACCTTATCCCTTTTTCTCTTTCCTGCAACCGAACCATATGCAACAGGCCAAAATATGCACCCTCATACCATAGCCACGATCTCTACGCGTACATATAAATTTGGAGACTTGCATCTGCCGCACGCTAAAAATATGGAATGCTGTCCCAGCCAGTATATTTCCCAATCCCTATAACCTTATAGTTCTTCAAGCGAAGTGTGAAAAAACATCTTGATAGGCCTGTATAATAGTTAAAAATTAATACAATTTTATAATATTTTAATTACTATCTGCTATATTTGTTAACAATAAAAAATACATACCTAAATAGAGTTAAATACTATTTATATACGTAATTTAAGATACAAATATATATACGACTATATATACATATAAGGCCAAAGTAAGTTTGGGTTATCTCCAAACAATACGTGACTCTTTGAGTTGTTAAGATTGATTTTCTCTCCTACTTCGTATAAAACTAAATGACTTGTGTGAACCTGTAAAGTATAATTATTGTTATCAATTATGTTAAGGACTTCCTAATAAAATAAAATAGTGTTACAGAAAATTTCCTTGTGCCAGAAAGACGTGTTTTACAATGGCTCATCAGATACGACGGTGTTGTGTAAGTATACAATTTTGCAACAAACATTTTGTGGAGGCAGTTACTGTCACAGACTGGGATGCAACTGTCATAGGCTGGAAATTGGCTTCAAAACTTTGTGACAATAGGCGTTTAGTGTTCATACAGCTGGCTTTGTTGCCCTGTCTTTAGGAACATGTTCCACTGGAAACAATAGCGATCAACTATTTTCTCGCTCAAGAATTATAATAATCTAGTTTTTTTTTTAAATTTGTTTTTGTGTTTTAGTAAACGATGTTACCTACCTTGAATGCAATGCTGGTCCGTAAGTAATATGTTTACTAAACTAATAAGATACCTTCTAGATTGTATATTGTATAAGATTTTGTAAACATGTTGTTGACTTGCTTATTCAAATAAATGAATAAAGGTCTCCAGAAGCGTATACATGTAGATGTCGACGTAACGTAGGATATCCTACTGAGTTATAATATAAAGAACGCTGAAAGTAATCATACCCCATGCGTAGTAGCAACTTATCTGGGAATTAAAGGGCTACCATCGTTATATGCTATATTCGACTTAAAATCAAAGCAACGCGCTCTACGCTTTTTCTAGCAAATTTTACCTAAAATGTATTAAAACCAAAATGCAAAGCCAAGTCGAACGATTTTCAAAACGAAATAAAGTAAAAAAAGCGCTTAGCGCGTCAAGAAAAATACACCCTGTGTCTACTAGACTACACCTGTAGTGTTGCTAATAAACCTTAATATGCATGAAAAACGGAAAATATCATCACGATGTATTCCTTCCGTGATAGTCAAACTACGCTATTATTATAAGTATTTTGTTTAGCCAATTTTACAATGAGCCCATGATTCTCAATTACATAGTAAAAATGCATCTCACAATGTCTGTAAATTCGAATCTAAAGAGAATTAGTCACAGAATTCAACTTTTACATCAACGATTATCCATTATTAATATTACGTAATATGACGCTGATAGAAAACAAAGGGATCAACAATTTTCACTTGTTATATTTCGATAAAATTAAGAATATATTTCACTCACATCATTCTCGATTTGTCTCCAACTCCTTAGTAGCTGCCACAAAATTATGAAATGATCTTTCAGTAAACATTACAGATTGTACTTTAAAAAACTGCTCTATTCACATTTTGTGAATAGCTCTAAACCACGTTAGTAAGTTGTATTTGTGTATGTTTATGTACAATTTTGTGTATGTATTAGTATTTAGTATATTGATATTATAATACATATATAATAGTATATAAGTTGGTATGTATATAGTATTTGTTGAATTATCCTATAATTGTATATTACTGTTTCTTTCATTGCACCTATATTTGTTCAAATTTGTCCCTAAGGTTTGGCTGTCAGTCTACGGGCATTAAGTCCGTCTTTGTGCTTTGTGCAATAAAGTTTTTAAATAAATAAATATAAACGAGTACTTCGTGAACTTTGTTTACGTAAAACATCAAGTCAACTAAATAATACTTATCATATTCTGAAATAATTACAATAGAAACTGACAAAACTAACCAGTAGCGGCCTATTTTCACCGTTTCACTTTGCAGCACATAGGTAGGTACACGTCTGGCGTCTGGTGGTATTATGTCTGTTATAGAGTTGCCTGTGCAAATCCACATGTACGCAAATAGTAAATATTCGCTGCAAGTTTGTGGCCGAGCCAAGAGCTTTTAAAGGTTGCTCGCCAACTCTAGATGAACTTGCTTCTAGCTAATCGTCGGCGGTGTCGAAAGGTCTTATATTTAAATTTATATCACGACAGGTTATGCAATTTGTTATAGATAGCGAACAAGAACAGGCGGATATATTTCACATAATTGTTTCCTCAAACGTTTCATTTCGTACGTAAAAGCTTTATTTAATTTAAACGATTCGGTAACGTACTCGTAAATTTAATGCAATTACTTTAACTTAAGCGTTTTATTTCGTACGAAGTTGAATTTTCGAAATTATTACTTTGAGCAGCTAAAGTTCAAATGGGAAGGAGAAACTGTATTTTTTGTAACCTGATTATACTCGTAAGTGTATACACCAATTATATTTTAATCGTTGCAAAGACATCTTCGCTAAAGTATGTTTTTTACTACGCTTGGTGATTGATTTTATTTATTTATTTAAAAACTTAATTGCACTATGTACAAAGGCGGATTTAATGCCGCTGGACATACTCTGATAGCCAAACCTTCGGGATATAAGGACAGTTTTCATGGCAAGTAGGTGCAATAATAAATATAAATTAACAATTTATAAAACAAATACATAAAAATAATACTTACTATTAGAGGAGAAGACGAATTTCATAGCATTATATTAAAAGCTACAGGTGATAGGCAGCAGCCTTAGAATAGGCCCACATTGTATTTTAGTGTTCCTGTGTAGCCGTCCTTATTTGTTACGACAAATCTCAAGTTCTTGTAATAATTGGCAATTGTATCTCTGATTATTGTTAAGAAGTTAAACCTTTTGAGCGCAGTTTGCAGCAATTCAAGTTGCACTGACCCAAGTCCATCCAACAGATGAGAGAAGACAAATTTCTAAGCATTCCATGGATTCACCGTGCGGGTGCCGGGTCCATCGTGTGTGGGTAAGAGATGAGAAGAATGGTGTCTCGGGCTTGCGACCGACAATTGGCTGGTTTAAGAAAAGGAGGCCTCCTTTTTTTTTCTATTTCGCGATAATACGCTCACCATCCACCATTCTAGTTCTCTCCCTACCCAACCAAATACTGTATGATTCCGTTAGTGCCGTCTTGGAAGCTCGTTCCATAAATGTATTGACGGCAGACCTGCTTAGGCCCAATTCTTTCAGTAAGTGATGCACAGATTTTGCTGGAACTCCTCTTGCACCAACTTCCACTGCGTAAAGCTGAGTCTTGAACCCGTTCCTGATCATTTCTTCTGTGAGATCATAATATTTATTCGACTTCATGTTGTGGTCTTTTGGAATATTTGATTCCCACGGAACGGTAAGTTCAATAAGGATAACTTTTTTCAAGTTCCGAGAAAACACTAAGATGTCTGGCCTATAGGCTGATACAGCTAGTTCATCTGGGATCCTATAATGGTGTTCAAATGTATCCATGAGAATTTTCCAGTCTGATGCGGCGCCAAGGATCGAGGTGGGCTTGCATTTAGTTTTCGTGCTTTGCCCTTCCTTTACAAATGTGGTCAAAGTTTTATTTGTAGTCAGTCCCTTTCTGGCTCTTGCAATAGAAAGACTTACTGCTTCACGGATAACACATAGGACTTTGTCATGTCGGCGTGAGTAATAGCCCTTTTCTAGGAGAGTAACGCACCCTACAAGTGTGTGTCTAGCAGTTCCTATGGCAGCACCACACAATGTACAGTTCTTTTCCGTAGCTTTTCCCCACCTTACCAGATTACTCTGGTCCGGGAGGGACATTTGAAAAGCGTTTAGGTAGAACTTTAGCAACGCCGGAGACCAATCGTACATTAGTGTGCGCCACTTTAGGGCTGGAGGGATTACACAATAATACATATAAAATAAAACTAATGTGATGAAGGAAGTGGGACAAAAAGTAGTCGTCGCGTTGTGAAAGTTTGAATAAAAAGAGTGACACTACAATAATAGTAAAAACTCAGTTTAAGTTAAATATGTTTGTATATATCTTGAATATTGCACGACTAGAAGCTTGACTAATATCCTAGGGTAATCAATTCTATAGATTTGCAGCCACGACAGCAAACGATTAAAAACAATCTTCTACAAGCAAAACATGCAGTAGAAGATTGAACTGGGCATTGAAACCCAGATGGGCTAATAAGGAATGTCAAGGATCTATAATTTCATTTTATCAATGCTAACGAAGCTTTTAGAAATTAAACTTTTTCACTTCACACCATTTTTTATCAGAATATTACTTCAATGCACTTTGTTAAATTAATTGTCCAATTTATATGTAAGAGACGGTGTGAATGCGAAATGCAAAAACCTGCGGTTTCTTTGAACATAAACAATCCCATTCGGTTTAATTAAATTACCTACGGCTGGTGAAGAATTTTATAAAAGGAAAATTAATTATTAACCGCATCGTTTCCGAAAAGATTCTTTAAAAAGATATCACCTAATTGGATCCTTTGACAAGATAATTAAAATTCATAACTTTTGCTATAAAACATAAATTAATGAACACAGACGCCAACAATTATATTATTGACACATGATGACAAACTAACAGGTAATTAGTTATAAATTGAAATAAATAAAATAAAAAAAAAAACATGTTTAGGCACTACATTTAGAGATATAAAAAGTATTGCTAAATACTAATACCAAGTAAAATTATTAAGCAACAAGTTCTTCCCCATGCTCACAGAGAAAGCCAGAGCCTCCTCGGATTCAGGAAAGGGGCACCCCTGACTCTGCAGCAGCCCGGAGTTTCTTATGGCTGGATGTCACATGTGTGTGTCAACACATGTTGCATTCCAAACCAGTGCACGGCCTCGTTTGTATGGAATCAACGACTTATTACTTACGAATTTATTGGTATTAATAAAAAATACTTTAAAAGGTTTAACGCTTTTACATTTCTCTCGCTTGCACAATCCAATATTTTCAAAGATTAATTTTATTTCCTTATAGAACGTTGATAGACTATGATGGCGCGGGTTTAGCGGACTGTATAAAAAAGCGGGGTAGCGGTAATCGCCAACTTAGAATTCACAGACGATACTGTGACAATTAGTGCAATCAACAAACAAGAGAGGAAACTGGTAAAGGAACTCACCTGATGTCCTCGGCACCAGCACTTGAAAATATCACTAATTTTGTGGGGTTTTTCGAATGAGAGTATAATAGCAACGATCGCGGCGATTTCTTCGTCGTCTTCTATGACGTCTCGAAAACAACGACTGCGCGACAACGACTGCCGTGGCACACACGGCGGTCCGTCATATATTTCTTCTTCTTAGGTGCGCAAGCGCAGCGTGAGCGGGATGGGTAATGTAGAAAGGAAGCGGAGAGAAAGAGACAGGACAAAGGTGTAGGGGTAACAAATTAGGTCGTCTGTTTATGCACCGATAAATCACAATAACGCCTAACCATCCAAAATTGGTCGAATTACTTTTAATTATTGGCGATCGGCGCGAACAGTCTACATTTCTTAAAGATAAAACACTAGATAAAAATCTTTAAAAATATTGGATTGTGCGAGCAATGCTAATCGCCGATTGGATCTCCTCAATAAACTCTACATAGAAGGCTTTTGTGATGCTGCCCAGCAGCTCCACTCTTCCAGGATTAGCTGATCTCTGTTATGCTGGGAAAGGTCGATTAACCGTTTAGCGGTAAATGGTTTGACTTCGCTTTATTTCTGCATTCGACGACAGTCAAGCGCAGAGTGGGCTCGCGCAGGAGTCTCAAGAGCAACGACTACGTAACTACACACATCAAAAGTGTCTAGGGATCAACATATATTTTTGCAATAACTTTTCTCCTGATTAATATTCATTAAAATTTTCTTTAAGGATTGATCAAATAAAATGTTTTCGTTTGTCTACAGTAACGATAAACCAAGTCACCTTTGCATTAGTAAAAAAAATTGCCATTTTCCTAATAAAGGGATTTTTGACATTTGAACCACTAACATTAAAGTTCGAAAAAAAGACTGAAAAAACAGTTTTTTTTTTAATTTTATTGGGTAACTTAAACAATTAATAATCCGTGTTTCTACCGCGAACACTAACAACACAAGAACATCGGTTTGGCATACTCAAAATGAGTTCATCCAAATCACGCTGTGGAATGGCCGCCCATGTTCGTTGCAACAACAAAAAAAGGTCTTCTTGCGACTGGATACCCTCCATATTCGGCAGAGCTCTTCTCTGAAGAATATTCCATGCATGCTCAATCGGGTTCAAGTCTGGCGACTGAGCAGGCCAGGGCAGGACATTGATGTTAGCTGCGGCGAGAGTCTGTCTTACAACTCTTGCGGTGTGCGGTCGTGCATTATCATGCATTAACTGAAATAAGGGACCGATATGCACTTGTAGAGGAACGATGACGTCTGATACAACCGTCTCAGCATAAATTTGAGCGTTGAGGTTGCCTCTGATCCAAATCAACTCAGTTCTTCCGCCGATCGAAATACCCGCCCATACCATGATGGTTCCACCACTATAAGGATGGACTTCCTGGCAGGATTTTAATCGCTGTTGGCGTCCAGGGGTTCTCCAGTGTCGTATACGTCTTGTATCCGGCCTCATACCAAAACGAGACTCATCAGAAAAGCACACGAAACGCCATTGTTCTTCTGTCCAATTTCTGTGTTCAAAAGCCCATTGATATCGAGTCCTACGATTGTGCATTGCTATAGGTGGTACCCGTAGCGGTCTTCGGGAATGAAGGTTCACTTCATGCAAGCGGTTTCTGACTGTTTGGTCGCTAATTAAGTTCCCTGAAGAGCGATGAAGGCTCACGGCTAACATCATGGCGGTTATTGTTGGAGTTCTTCGAGCTGTGATTTGAATGTATCGGTCTTGTCTCCGTGTGGTGCAGCGATACCGTCCTCCATGGCGCTCAGCCACGGTACCAGTGGTTCGGTAACGTGTCCAAAGTCGACTGATAACACTCTGACTTGTATTCAGAGCTAAAGCCACAGTACGTTGCCGGGAACCAGCTTCTATCATTCCCACGGCTCTGATCATTTCTTCCCTGCTTAAATGACGTCGCCGCTCCATAATAACGTTGGTTTTAATCAGTAGTAGGGAAACAGTAGCACTAATAATGTCTTCAATGCGTCTTATGTTTTTATAGGGAAAATATTGACAGCTGATTTTCATCTTTTACTCGAATTTGATTGACAGTTCCTGTTTTAAATTATGAAATGCACCAAAAAGGATCCATATAAATTTATAAAATCATAAATTTATTACAAAGCCACATCTCAATCACAAGAAATCCGCATAAACATGCTTGATCCCTAGACTTTTTTGATGTGTGTGTATATACATAATAAGAACGCTAGGGAGTTTTAGCCTCCCGCTCGATACCCTCGGTCGGTATTCCCCACAAATCAGCGCTGATGCGCGCCACCTTTCGGTCAACAGAAGTACTAAGTCAGAAACCCTCGCCGATGTTCACACAACATATTCCCAAGGTATCGGTCAAGTTGTTTTGTAATACATAGGGAACATATACTCGTAACACACAGACATTTATATCTTTAGTGTAATAAATATACGACTATGTTTAATGGTTAATTTTTGTTGTTTTTGTTACTTAAAGAAATTAATATTACAATACAAAATGATAATTAAAGTTTACTAAATATTAATGAAAAAAATAATAATGCAAAAATCAAGGAATCCATATGAAATATATCTCCACTTTTTACTGTAACCACGATGAATGTTTTAAAGTGAAATCTTTTGTAAGTAAATGCATAATTTAGTTTGCATTAGCCTTAAAGAACGCTTGTAGTAAAATCAGCGGCTTTCTTTCCTTTATTTTACTGACAGTTTTAGCATAAGTTTTATACGAGCTTACATAAAAAATACAAATTAAATTATTTTACGATTAGTAACTCTAATAGCTTCTCACAGTTAATTAAAGGGTTTCCGTATTATTCGCAGTCTGTGTTTTTGCCTATTTGATGTTTGTTAATACTTACCAAAATTTTATCCTTATCAGTGACATTATCGACTAGTGTATTAATTATTTAATATATATTATAGATATTTTTATTTCATTAAATTAAAAAAAACCTTGAATACCCATCACCGTTGCTATTGTTAGCCTACTTTGTTATGTAAAAAGTAGATTTTATTCGGATATCCGATCAGTGAAGGTTAGACGTATCTTAGACTATTTTTTTTTTAATTCATTACCGCCCGTAGAACACAGCGTCCTAGACCTCCACTGCTGGAGAATTTGGCCTACACTCGCCACGCTGCAGCACTGGCCAGACGGCTTGGCGAGATATGATGTCATTTTTTTACGACAATTTATTAACGATTCCACAAGTTGGCATTAGTGAAACCGGGACCGACGACTTAACGTGCTCTCCGAGGCACGAGAGCGGTGGTGTTGTAAATTTATGAAAAGTGTATTTCTCATACATGCGGGATGGATTTGAACAGACCTCTGTAGGATTTAAGGTACGCGTTCTTGCAACCGAGCCACCACCGCGGCTTAGACTATACATATACGTTAACCGTTACATTTAACATGAAAATGTTTTAGCAGACAATCCATAACTTTTTAAGAGGATATCTGTATTCACATATTTTGCAAAAAAGTTACAGTCTGCAATAATGGTAATTGTACACAAAAACTTTAATTGCCAATCGATTATGTTTGTTATAAGGATCAAAAGTCAATACTTGACCGAATGAGGTTTGAGTACTAGATTATACTCAATAACTTTTTCCATGCATTTTGTACAGAAAAAAGTTGTGTAAAATTTCCATTTTCTTGCTGACAGTATTTTTTTTACAAAATCTGTAATTGCATTTCAGAATATCTCAATAAGTTTTGGATGGTCTCTGAGAATCGTTTTTCAGTAACTATAAGGGTTAAGGTACCTGCCCTTACTGACCTGTCTCAACAAATTACTCTGTATAACGTTTGCGACTAAAGAACGAGAATCCAGCTGCAAGTATATTAAACCAATTTATAGCTAAGCACTTTAGTAATCAAATTAATTGCCAGTATATGTAGTTATGATCTCGTTACAAATTCATGGGGCAACTAGAACTGCAACTTCGAGCAAGTTAACTAATAACTTAATAATTTATTAAGTTATATACAAAGTTGCATGTCACGAATGGCGAGGGTCATTAAGTGGCTATTTGCAACATTAACAACTATCTTCTGACTTTGGTCGAAGGGGTTAAGAGCTGCGCAGATTGCATTTCCTTCAAACGACTAGTAATCAATTTTATAGCTGTACTTACACGGCCAAGCGGCCAGGACTGAAGCAAAAAATGGCCCAAGTATATCGCAGAGGTGTAAAAATGAGATCAATTGGACTTCGTGATGAAGCAAAAAGCATTACACAGATTCTTTAACATAAACAGTAGTCGAAGTGTATTAGTCGATGTAGTTTGTCGATGATGTTACGATGCCGGTCGTTCGTGTTTTTATTTTATCGTAAACTGTGATGGCATAGATAAAACGATAATGTGATGGGCGGCACGCGAGTTTGGAAGTTAATGGTTCGAAATTAATGTCTTCTGTACGTAGTGGCTAATACACACGTAGGTAAAACTATAAAACAACTAGGTACAGACTATTGACTGCTGGATAAAATATCATAAAGGGGTTGTGGAAGGTAAGAAAAAACAATATTTATCACTATTAAAACGAATGATTAGGCTAGAAGTAAAGCTGGCTTCTTATACATATAAGTACCATTTTCCCGATTGAGCGGTGGTACTCTACGAGTATTAATGGCCAGTTGCAGGATGACTGATTATCTTTTGACATGTCTAACATATGTATATCAAGGACGTCATTGGCCTAAATAAACAAAGTGACAAGCTAACTACCAATCACGTGGCGTATGTCATTTTTTGATCATTGATTATTTTAACAATCCTTTTTCCACTGGCCGTAATTCTATTAGATACAAACGTCAAATTGCAATATAAAATACGCATGGCGGAGCTTACAGTTTTTTTTTTAATAATGTGTATAAACTAAATCGCTGGCAAAATCGATAAAAATAATATAAATTTGTATAATTTAATCTGGCTGGTCGTCGGAAAATATTTAGATAACCCCGTATTATTTTATATGTGGAGTGGACCCAGCTTTAAAGATCATAGCTACGTGCTGAAGTAATATTCTGCAGGCTGAGCAGTGGTGATTAACGATCTTTACACTATAACTAAGCCACATCGAAAGCTTCATTCCCAAGTGGGTAGTTTGTGTAATAAATTAAGTGCATCGAATTTCCACGGACAGCGGTCAGTGCGGGTAGCAGACGGGGCTGTCGCCGCTTCGCTTAAAATGTATGAAAATTTAAGCCGGTGCTGCTGCATTGCAGCTTCGTGAAATTTTTGAACGTAAATTTGATGACCGCTACCTTATTCAGTAGATTAATACTGATCTTTTTTTTAACTTTATTTTATTAAGTACACTGAAAAATAGTATTATTCCAAAATAAATAAAGAAATATGCTCTTGTACACTGAGAGAAATGTATATTGGTGTAATGGAAAATAATAAGCTGATATTTTTTTAGGATATCTCCGATATCATGTCTTTACGTATACAACGCCATTAAACTAACTGATCTCATTACAACTCCTCATTACCAAGAAAAGAATACGGATGAATTACTGATTCGGAACCAATAATAATTCCATTCTTAGCGATAACCATTAGGTAACCATTACTACTACCATTATACACTAACAGGACAGAAACTCTTCGTACTGCGATACTAATGATAATAATAATAATGTCTTTATTGTACAGTCCTAGTTGTTCTAATGTAAACTCCTGTTTCCAAATTAATGTGTGGTGGTGGATTTGGAGATGGAATGTAACGCATGCTCCCCTTGTGTTCCGTGTTCTGAACTTTTGAGTTTGAAAAGATAAGCTCGCTGCCCATGATCCCCGGGACGCCTCGTCTTCAGGCTCTTCGAGGGAAGGTTTCCGTACGTTTGGTCAACGGATGCATAATGACTGAGTGTTAGCTTACGAACCTCCCTTCTCTAGTAATAAATTCACCTCATTCTCTTTGTCATTAAATTCATTTACGTAATAAACTAAACTTCTATTTTCTTTTCTTGAAATTTTATTTAAATGTCACTCCTAACGTGACAACAGAACAAAAAAAAGTTGGGTACAAAGGTGAGTTAAATGCTATAAATGCATTTTCTACCAACTAACCTTTGTGCTATTTTATTATAAATATAAATAATTAAAAGCAGACATAATATTCAGATCTAGAATAATAATTAATATTATATACAAATACATACTAATTATATATTATTACCGAGTACCTACATTAATTAATTATTGCATTGTATTGTTTCTTTCTTTATTACTTCGAATAAATATTTGTACCAATTATATAAAATATAAGAAAATAGATATTAATACTACGGATAGGGATATAAGTCCCGTCCGCGTGGAATGGTGGCAAGATCGCTGGCTGCATTTCCCCGCTGAATTGCAATACTGATTCTTTAGACGAAGAAAGAGCCAGCCCTCTTGTCACCGGAGGAGACGACAAGAAGCCTTATGCCTTTAAAAAAATATATGTAATTTTTTTTCGTTTAAATAAGTAACTAAACATATTCTACTAATTAAATAAATAGATGCTAATACTCGTATAATTTGTGTTTATGATATACAATAACTTGTCTTTAAGATTTTATGAGCGATAGAGCTTGTCTGATTACTAAATGTAGTACATTGGCGAGCTGCATATGCTGAAAAGCAATCTGAATATCTGTTGGAAGATTGGGGAGGGGTTTTAAGAAAGTTGTTACGGGTAGAACGAAGTGAAAGGCCGTGAGAGTCACAAAGGAATATATATAAATAGAAAATGCCGTAAAGAAAGAAGAGTGATGTGCAGACCTGGTCCAATCAATTTACAAAATGTATATGATCATTGTATTATCGACGTAAAACCTTTAAATGGTTAATCGCTTTTGCATTTCGCTCGCATAATCAAATATTCTCAAAGATTTTTCAAAACTATTTCCGGCCTTCGTGGTCTAGCGGTTAAGTTTAATTAAAGTTAAGTTAAATTAATATATATTTTTTTGTTATATTTCCCGAGTTTGGTACAATAGAGATATCGACGAGCTTGCCACTTGTTATGATTGGACTATAGTAAAGTTGGCTAAATGTGAATCCGCTTCTTTATAAGCGTGTTTTCTGACCACTTCGGAAGGGATACGGTCGTGATGATACTTTACTTTACTAGAGAAATTTCACTATATATTATTTATTACGACTGGGCATAAAAGTGTGTGAACCACATTGTTGTCCATGTGGCAAAGATGTCGATGAGATTGGTCACCACGGGCTGTCGTGTTCCCAAAGTGCTGGTCGCTTTTTCCCGTCACATTAACGACCTCATTCGTAGGACGCTTGCAGTTGTCTCGATCCCATCTAATTTAGAACCAACCGGTCTGAATCGAGACGATGGCAAGCGTTCAGACGGAATGACATTAGTTCCTTGGAGATTGGGTCAATCCCTGGTAATTTACCTGTTGGGATTTCCTAGCCCCTTCCCACATTTCAAGGAACTTCTGTTAGAGCTGGTGTTGCAGCGGAACAAGACAGATCAGCAAGCGTCGAAAATATGAATTTGCAATAGTTACTTTTTCTCGACGTTTGCTGTAGAAACGATGGGCCCGTGAGGATCGGAACTGAAACCATTTTATAAAGAAATTGTTCCAAGGCTCATTGACGTCTCTGGTGACAATAGGGCTGGCAGTTTTTTCTCCCAAAAATTAAGTATCATAATTCAAAGGGGAAATGCTGCTAGCTAATGGGCACCATGCCACAAGGAGCAATTTTTTTTGTAAGTATTTAATTTTTTTTCTATGTATTATTATTATTTTAGGTTAAATTTAGATTTTGTTGTAATATAGTTTATTTAATTTAAAGTTTTGTATGAAATCAATGTAAATAAATCTATATATTAGTTTGATGTTCTTGACTAGGAATCGAATTGAGCACCTCTGCGGCCTTAATCACTAGACCAAGGAGGGATTACGGTCGTTATGATACTTCAAGTAACAAGCCATACAAGTAAGTTAAGAAATATGGCAGCTCTATGTATTTTATGGCCCTGGTGGTTTGAATGTCATATATTAACGGAGATTTATGAATGGAATTTATGAACATTGCATGAACTCCTTGCGTGTATATACAATAACCCAGTGAAAATAAAATACTACTTACTGCTAAATGCCTGTCGATTGCCATTTGTAATTTATGGGATAATATCCGTAATAAAAGTTTTGTAAAAAAATATATATCAATTTTAATAATTATGAAAAACGAAAATACTGAACTGTATATATGGGGCACAAGTTGCAGTTAATTTTTTTTCGGTTCTTCCGCGCTGTCTACTCCCATATTGTACTCCATGTGTTTGGGCAATAATGTCGCGAGGAACTCAAAGAAAAGCATTACATTCTGAATTTTAAATCTCTGTAGGGGAAAATACCTACTGGCTGATGGAGACAGTTTAGGGAAAGGAAAAGAAAGGTTACTCACGTGGGTCCGGCTGTCACCTGTCTTCCTCCTGGAAGACTCCAGATCGAATCCAGCAAATATGTGTGGACTGTATCGTTTCACATAGGGTTTTTATTAGCACAGCACTTTCACGAAAGTTTACAGTTTTGGGTTTGAGCCGGCTAGCTAGCGCACACTCGGAAACCAGCGGTCGTGGACGTTCTGATGATGATCACCGACGGAAGACGTAGACACGACGCGGTCTGATAGTAGTACGATGAACTACTTATTTTTGTTGAGAAATCATGACCATACGCGACGGCTGATCGATGACGACTCGCTGCCTCTAGAGGGTTTTAACCTCAGCCATTGTTCTGCTATCGCCACGTTAGGAATTAAATGGAAATATAGGGAACAAGGAATTTACCAGCCAGTATATAATTTCTAATTCCCTATCAAAATATATTATAAATATAAACTAAACCTAGGTACCGAACAATCTCAATAACTTTTATTTTTAATAAATTACTATAAACGAGGCTGTATGAGCTAGACACTTCTGCCATTTACTTCATTACCCATCGGGAGAAGAGAAACAAAAAAGAAATACGCAGTGTAAATTTGCTAGGTCATTATAGGTCTAAGTGTTTAAATAATATTTTGTTGAGTAAAATACCATTTTAGAATCATAGTAAAATATAATTGAAACATGAGACATTGACAATTAAGACGTAACAAATATTAAAAGTATAAAGGCAATGAACACAACATCCTTCTTTGGATAAAATAAAAATTAACTATATAAAATAAATCTAATCTAACTGGAGGTCGGACCGTACGTCCGTATCGTGTTGTATATGAATAAGTTGAAAGATTATCTGTAGAAGAAGCTGGAGCATATGTTTGTCCTAGATCTGAGATTTATTGAGAATTATTTCTCCTGTTACTTCATCATCATTATCATTACAGTTTCTAGGATCTCCATTGTAGGAGATTGGCCATTCAGAAAATATTTCTTGAGAATTTGACCTACACCCGCCATTCTACGACTTCGGTACGTGTGTAGCTTCTATGATTTAAAACCTTGAAAATAATATTTTTCTGATATTAACGTTATTTAATTTAAATATGCGGTGGTGGCTCGGTCGTAAGAACGCGTTCCTTAACGTACAACGGTCGGTTCAAACCCGTACGTGTACGATACATACGATAGTACTGAAGAATTACTTAAAATAACAATATAATAGTTTAAAAAATCTCTATTCTTTCACTAAACCCTAACTCCAATAATAATTCAAAAATAGCAAACGAACATACATACACATACACAAAATAAGATTAAAAATAATCAGAGGATAAATAATAAAAAAGCCTATATAAGTAAATAAATACACAAATAAATTATAACAACCATATATATATACAAATGTTACAAAACCAGGATCAACAAACTACATCTTCCCTGATCAATATATTGTTTATGTGCTTTGACATAATTATCTAGTTCAAAAACCAGTGCACTTATTGACAGTTCTGACAGCCTGTCCTAGCTCAATGTGTTATAAATAAATTATATAATTTCCTAGTTTATATAGGATGTTAAAATTGGTGTCAATGAAATATTTTTATTTATTCATTTATTTTATAATCCAATATTTTCAAAGATTTTAAAATTCGAGTGTACTTTTGAGAAATGTAGTCTATCAACTTTTTAGTGAATAAAGTTACGGTCAAAATGAGAAACTCTTAAATTCTTAATAAAAAAATGTCCTCTAGAGATGTTCCATCCGAGATAGTCCCAAGGAGACTGGCAACATTTCCCCTCTGTATAGCGAGGCTAATACCTCATAAAATGGCCAACTTTCCTGTCTATAGACTTTTCCGTCAGCCGCTTTGACAGCTGCTAAATATAGTATATTATGTATATTAACGTAAATTATAAAATTCAAAGATTTTTCAAGTCTGTGGTCCGGATTTATTTAGTTTTTACTCTAAAAATCTGTCACTTTGAGAGTTCTGAGCAATAGCTCGTTCTAAGCACTGGCGGAGCAACGACTATTAATCCGGACCACAGACTTGAAAAATCTTTGAATTTTATTAAATATACGAGGAAGAGATTAAAAATCTATGTTGTTATCGAATAACTAAGTGTTGAGCTATTTAAGGCTATTACTGAATCTTATTTATCTAAATGAGCTAAGTTAGTGACTAAACATTGTATTGTTAATTGTTAAGTAATTACTGGCTGACCACCGACGATGTCTGGTTGCATTGCGGCGTGCCACATATAGACTGATCGGTTTCGTGGTTAGTCAAGTAAATTGAAGCCTTGAGTCTGACAGGTAATTTTAACAAGGAATGCACGTTAGCTGCGGCGACGTCAAAGACATAGATCACTTTCTAAGGAATATTGAATAGCTAACTGATATACTGGTGTACAATTTATGGTACAGATAGTGTTAAATTTGTCATAAACAAATAATTATTTATATATATATATTTCTGGTATTTTGAATCTAATCTGTTTCTTGCTTTGTTATTGATAATACCTATAACTTTATCTTATTCCAAGGATGTAAGGTACAATGATTAAAAAAAAAACTAAATTATCAATTAAATCAAAAACAAACATTTTAAAACAAAATTACTATTAATAAAAGTAAACCTACTTAATAAATAAAAATAGAACTAAAAACTAAAATAAAGAAAAAACATAATAAAAATATTATAAATAAAAAAAACGCTCCAAATCGCTGCCAATGGGCAAAGTGCCAAGAATACTGGCAGCATGGCCCAAATATTGCCCAGCCCTTTTGTCTCCCGAGGTGTGGACGAGCTGTTTTGACAACGCCTTGAAAATTTCATGTGCACTTGGTCCCCACAGCCCGAGAGTTTCAACTCCAAACGGCGCAAAAACACATCTCCTAATAAGCTGAGTGTATTTCCGTCGTAATAACTTATTATAGATAGCAAAAAAAATATGCAAACAAAAAAATAAGTGATTCTGTAACTAGATTATTATTATTATTAGATATATATATATATATATATAATAGGGTCTGAAGTGTGAAAATTTATTTTAACTATACGAGTATGTGATCACATCTATTTTGTAGAAAAAAAACCATATTTAGTTCAGAGTTAAAACAACAACGTGGCAGCGAGACTTTTAGAGTGGTAATCTGGGAATCTAGAGTAATTAAAAAAAGTCGAACGACAGTTAGCCTATCTATGTATTAACGTGAAAGGTTTTATGTAGACTATTACTTTATTGCTATGCACCAACTGTTCCCAAACGAAACATCAATTGGAGAGCCCACTCTCAGTATTGATACTACAACGAATTCGACATTTGAAAGCTCTATTCGTATCAGCAGGCATAGCACAGGCTGACGATATATAAAATATCATTAAGTTACAAAAACATTTTAACCTTATATCTTATAGAAGTTCAGTAAGGTTTTTTTGAACTCATACCCAATACGCAATGGATCGGTTGGAACTGACCTAAATCCTTACTAGCTGATTTCTGATGATCTATATTTAATGTATATTAATTTACTCCGAATTAAGAAATAAAATGTCATACATTTAAAGTTGAAAATCTATTTATTATGTAAGTGTTACTTGGATATAGTCAATATCCAAATGTTGTGTTATGACAAAAAAATAAGATTTGATTTAGTGAATTTTAATTGTCAAATTTTGGTTTTATACAATCAATTTAATCTGAAACTGCCTAGGTAAATTTAATCACGTCAGCAGACGGAAGTTCAAAGCTGTCATTCAGACGAGAGAGTGTTTACAGGGTAGTGAAGTACTAGTCGTAATGAAACACTCACGGCCGTCAATGACATTTTAGTATAGACAACTTAGGTACATGTTCCACTGTGGACAAGAAGCGAGATAAGATAGATAGAAATTGGTAACGAAATCAATTTTTATTTTGAAGGTTAAAATGCAATATTAACATGAAAGCACAATTAAAAGCCTTCATGTGTGGACTTAATACAGTTCGACACCGCCGGCGACGTACGGGTACAAATACAGTGAGTAGACAAACTTGCTAGTATTGAAAATAAAATAAAAATACCATTCTTGAGTAAGAGGATATATAGTACATAGTTATCTCTCTTGAAGTGGAATAAGTGCCTTAAACTGTCGAGTAACGAACGTTTAAATTGTTCACAGTTCGACACGGCCGGCGACGTACGTGTACAAATACAGTGAGTAGACAAACTTGCGAGTACTATCGCTCGAACCCGATTGTTTAACCCCAATTATTGACAAGGATGACTAATGTGTATCCATTTTAGTTCTATTTTAATCTACACGTAAGTATATATTTGGAAACACTTATATATGTATAAAGATTTTAAAATAATAATTTAAAAAAAACTGCTCTATGTACACTAATTTAAGTTTTCGTGCTAAGTGTTTAAAAAAAAATATTAAGATTGGTGTTACCATATACATACCTCGCGCTCGCACACTCCAACATAATCAAAGATTTTCAATTCTTAGTGTACATTTGTGAAATGTAGTCAAATCAGCTTTCTATGAAATAAAATTACAAATATAAAGCAATGGAGTTGAACCAATTAAAATTATACCCGACACTAGAATGTTTATTACATGTGTATATGATCCAGACAAATTAACAGTAGTATAAAAAACTAAAGATTCAAAAATCAACCCTTAGTAAATAGGTAGTATATGTAAAACAAATTAGACTGATGCAGAAACAGTGTTAGAAATTCGAATGCAGTGACAAACTCATGTTCAATTTGACATAATCCTGTTTATGTAGATCCCTTAGGAGTAAACGGCTCACAAATCATTGCCATTAGTGTTGGGGAATCTATCGAATTACTTCGGAACACGCAATTGGACGTGCTCTAGAGAAGGATTAACTAGACTTCATAAGTGCCAACTATGTATTTATTTATGCTAATTATTAAAGTTCCTGTTCTACTAATAGAAACATGTGAAATCATCAGGAAATTGACGAAAGTTTTCTTACGTTTCATTATTTCTAGATTCATCTCAAGTGTGACATCGATTGAATTCGTCATCATCATCGATTAAATCAAATCATTTATTTTCTTATTGTTAGTACAATGTTGTGCGTAAAAGAGGCACCGGCAGACCAAGACCCACATATCATGATCAAATAAATAAAACACTGGCTGAAGGTGCATTTAAAAGCCTTTGTAACATAAGGGCATGTATAAAGAGGTTGATGAATATCAACGAAGCGGTAAAGGTATGCCATGATCGTGTCAAGTGACGCTCAATTGTCTCTGCCTATCCCGCAAAGGATCTGGCGTGAAGATATGCATGTATTTTAGTACACAACATTTGGATATTGTCAATCCAACTGCAATACAATAATAATAAATAAAACATTGTTGCTATAAGCGAGGATTTTGTTTAAACTAGAAACTTAAAATTAATTCGTGGATGTAAAAAGGCCGTATCAGATTAAAATCTAACAATATATGTATATGTCCATAAATATAAATTCGTGGCTGTAAAGAGGCCGTGTCAAAGGCCATATAAAGTGCAAATTTTATATGTATAAAATAAAATAATTATAACCCCTATTTGGGTTAATATTGTTCGGGCGCTGTAAATGTTACTGAGTTGATATTCGTATAATATTTTGTAATTTTGACTTAAGCTCGGCTAAAATTTGGCTTACAGTTACAGAAGATAAAAGACTACGATATTCCGTTAAAAGGCAGCAGTAAAGATTTAGGACTCTACGTTTTAGGAGCTGTAAATAAAATATTATACCTTCCTAATAGCTTTGTCTATCTGTCTGTTTATATCGTCTATACTACTGGACAAAATTAAATTTCTGGTCCTGTTGACTATTGCACTTTACTAAGATAGCGTGGAAACATCTATGGGCCTTCGAAGATTTAATATAATCGAAAAAAAAACCTTCCTATACGATGTTAAGTATTTTAAGGTTAAACACCGGATCACTTGGGCGATAATAATCCGCTCCAGTACCTCATACAGAGCTGAGGTTACGGCAATAAGGCGGTGGTTAGATAGGTTTCAGCCATTTCCCTTCTTTGGAATCAGTTGCACGTTGGACACATTCCAACTTATTTTAAAATAAGTGGCCAAAATCTTCTTTCGTACATTATAACTCAGTGGAGTATCTAGGCATTAAACGAGCGGGAGAGTAAAACTGAAGATAATAATATCAGCATATAAGCCAACTTGTTTTACCATTACCAGGATTATTAGCCATTTGAAAGAAAGAAGGAAAGAAATCATTTACTTCTCAAAAATATCTTGGGTAGTAACAATAACAGAAGAGAAAAATAAGTTATATAAAAATTAAAATTAATATTAGTAAAATGAGGAAAGAAAATGAGCTGCTATGACAAATAAGTGTTCAGATCAGCATAGGCTGCAACAGTACTGTTGCAGCGCTGATTTTCGCTGAACCTTTTAACAAAACCAATAAATAAAATGTGTAATTTTTTCGTTTATAATACTATAATAAATCGACTTGTGTATCGGTTCGAAATATTCGAATGAAAAGCGATAGATCTCCATAGAAAACTGTCAGTTTCATTCGAACAAATCAAGAGGACATGCATGTCGAAAGCGCGAGAATCGGGGCCCTGGGGCCTAATTCTGGCGCTATCGACATGCGTATCGGTTCGAAATATTTATATATAATGAAAAGCGATAGATCCCTATAGACCACTGTCAGTTTCATTCGAGTAAATCGAGCGGAAATGCATGTCGAAGGCGCGAAAATCAGGGCCTGTGGGTGCGAACATAGACGAATCTGTTTAAGCTTAAACTTAAACCCAGTTACTGATTTAAACATTAACCTCCAGTTTAACGTTAGGTTATTAGTATTTTGCTTGTCACCTTCATTTTTAAGTTAGTCACTATATCTATATCCACAATATAAGGTACCTATTCAGAAAGATTAACGTTCGATCAATAATATTATGATCATTTCAAAAATTCAAGGTATGTGATATAACCAAAGGGATTAAAGAGAGATAGGGCTATGATTGTTTTTTTCATATTAAAGCTTTGCTACATTTTTTACACATCATTTTGTACTTTGTTCATCTTCTTTTGTCGAAGAAGAATATGTTTTAAATTGCCGTAGCATGCTGGTAGGCTTATTGACCGTAAAACAACATAATTAATTTCATACACGACTATAACCGTCAATGCACTGTCATACACTAATGAGGTGTATCACGCAAAGCTTTCTGTAGATGTCGCTAGCGGCAATGGTACCTTGTTTACACATATGATGCATATTTTTAAAAATATATTTGTAGTTTTTTAAATTTTATAACAGAAAAAATAATTTTAACTTAAGGTAGGTACTTAAAATACGAATTAATAAAGCGAACACGTTTTGAAAAGAAAATGTTGATTAATAGAACGGCAATTTTGAGATCACCATATCTTTGATTTCGCTTGGAAATCTCGATTTGTACACTTTAAGTGTACAACGCTGCTCACTTAGGCATAATATACAGAAAATAATAAACGTAATAAAAATATAAGTTTTCTATGTAACTGACAGTTATATGTTATGTTACGTACCATCTATGATGAGCCACCTATCGTGCTATAGCTCTATTGCTCTAGCTTTAATACCCATACTGCTTGGTTTCTTGCACCGTCTTGTTATAAATTTAATATCTCTGAATCTAACACTTTATGCGAACATTTCATGTATAGCTATGAACATTACACATTAAAAAGCTCCCAGCTCTGTAATATTAAATGCACAATTTACCTTTAAATTGGCTTTGATCTTGTATAAACATCAAGAGACGTATTTATCTAGATAGCAAATTATTGTAACCGACATTTTATATTAGATGTGACGAGCTAACGTGATCGTAAAGCAAAAAAACTTGAAAAGATTTTCAATCCCTCGGCTTCATCGAAATATACAGGTAATAAATTGAGAGGAAAATGTTGTTTATCGTACCTTAGAAGTCGAATCACTTTAACGCATTTAATTTAAACTGGCGTGTTCGTTCGCGAAGTGACACACGTATACTTACAGTTTAGCGTTCAATGGGTGGGATGTTACACAAACACGGGAGCGCTCCTGTTGTTTTTTCATTAAGGACGTACAAACAGAGGGAATTAGCGAGAACCACGACCACCTGTGCCCCCCCAAGCCCGGCAAGACTCCCTCCACCTCACAAGCTTCGACGGAAATCGATGCGGGGGCTCTTAAATACTGCCAAACGTTAATGAAAAACTTTTGAAAATATTAACTAGTGTCCGTCCGAAGTTACGGCTGCGGCTAGATTCGGCCAAAAATAATTTAATTTAGAATTTGAGGACCACACCTAATTTTTTCAATATTTCAGCCTACATTTTAGAGATGAAATGAGATAGGGGGATGTAGGGCAGTTTTACAAATGCTACCCTTTCTCACTATGCTACATTTTCTATATTAACTAGAGATGGGCCAAATATTCGGCTTCGGCTGGAAATTGAGTTTCGGTTTGACACTAATAATAACCTTGGATCTAATATCAAGGTGCTGTAAGCAACATGAACCAGTTGTTTTAACACTGGATGTAATTTATTAAATTTATAATCCACGTTTCTCTCAGCTATTACTTACTCGTACCTAAATTCTACATGTTATATTTAAGAGTATTTTGGTTGTGAAAGTTACCTAACGA
Source organism: Tinea semifulvella (assembly GCA_910589645.1). NCBI lineage: Eukaryota > Metazoa > Arthropoda > Insecta > Lepidoptera > Tineidae > Tinea > Tinea semifulvella. The sequence continues at coordinate 24,714,828 of OU342584.1, forward strand.
CATAACGTAAATTACCTCACCTACTCTTACTTTCATGGGAAGAATAAAGTCGTTAAGCTACTGGAGTTTATCTAAGACTAACTGGTGAAGATATTTATTAGATTTGTGCTTAGGTTTGTTGAACATTTTTATCAAGTAAATCGAGTGTTAAAAACCACCGTGGTACTTGTTCTTTTTCAAGTACTTGAAAATTTAGTGCAGCAAGAGCGAGTGTTAACCAATGGGCAGAAATGTGCTCAATCAGCGTGTCAAAAATTGAAGAATCTAGACGTCGAACTTCCAGTAAGACTGTTTGATTATTCGTTCAAGTGTGAAAACGCTATTCGTTTTCTATTTGACTGGTTTTAAAGTTAAACATCTCGCTCAAGCGTAGCTGAAAAACAGCCATGGATGAAAGAAAAAATATTCAAATTAAACAGAAGAATTAAATGGTGTCTTAAATTCCGAAAATTATTATAATTATATAATAATTGTCTCATACATTTTTTTACGCACAACCACAATCTTTTAGGATAATAATAAAAAAAGACATTTAAAAAAGATATGTTTGGCTGTCTATGTGTTTATGTATAATGTGATACGCGTTTAAGAATAAAAATATTAACTGTAACTATTGTGACATAAAATATGACAAGTAACACAATATAAAAATTGTCAAGTGTTCTGACCCCAAAAAAATACTTACAAAATGCATATTAAGTAAATTAATAGTAAAATAAATAATATATTTTTAGAAATAATACATAATGGATAATTTTTTCAAAAATATCAAAGACAACATAATGGACTTGGTGAAAGACTGTAAGTACCTACTAATCGTAAATTGCAATTATTTTTCACACCCTCAACTACGCTCACAGAATTGAGAATTTACCACCCTCAAACTAAATACAGAACATTTAATTATAGACCAAGAAATAAACGAAAATTAATGACTTGCAATATTAGGACTATTGTTTGCAATTTAATTTAACTCTTCTATTGTTACAGCAAAACTTGGCCAAAGCATTAATAAGGACGAAGTTAGTAAAACTCTAGAAAAACTGGATCCAAGAAACTTACCTACAGAAGAAATAACAAAACAAATAAGCAGTGTGACAGAACAATCGAAACAAGTCATTGAAGATGTGAGCAACGCAGTTTCTGAAGAGGCACAAAAACTAAAAGATATAGCTAGTATTGTAGGGGTCGCAAAAAGCGTCGATTCGGTTACGATCGTTGAAGTAGCAAAGGCGGGCTATAATCTTTTAAAGGAATCTAATCATAGTTTAATGAATGATGATAAGAAAAGTGATGACGTTGAGGATATAGATCCTGTTTGGGATATTTAAGGGAATGTTATTAATATATTTATACTTTTAATTACTACCCTTAGCCTGCTCGCTCGCCATATCATTCCTAATTAAATAATGCTTACTTAACCTAGAAAATATAATATTGTTTTAATAAATACGAGTCCGCATGTTTATATACGAAATCCGTTTCTTTATAGGACTATGAAATATAAACCTTGAGACGAAGAATTGTATTTAAATGATATTTTTTACTTAGGTTAATAAAATTTAAAAGGTACTTACCGTCCCATAAGAACCCTCGCCAAGGAATGTAACAGGCCTCATGCGCCCCCGCGGGAAATCCAGCAGGGGCGCCACTCCGTTTGGGGGCTCCGCTTCAGGTAGTTTGATCGAGGTGAACAACCCCGGGCACGGTCTCTCGTGGCGAGTAACGTGGTCATCTGGGTAAGTCTGCCAACAATACATTTAAAACTAAGACATGGCCATCAAAACCTCTCGTTCCGTCTATCCACCCTAAATAAATACCCCTAAAGAAACTTTTGTCGAATTATTTACACGTTTTAGTATCCATCTTAAGGGGCCGCTTTAGGGTATTTTAGGGTGGACAAACGGCGTATACGAGATGTACAGCGCTGACTCTTTTAGGAATAATACTATAAACGCTCACGCACAGAAGACGGCTGAGAACGTACAGCAATGGACAGGTTCAGTGCAAGTACTATTACCGTAATCCTGCTCTTTGCTGATTGTATCTACAATCATCTACATCTAGTAAACATTGGACATCCTTCGTAATTTTTGGTTATTTTTGGCGGTAATGCCTAGTGAAGTGAAACCACGTTTTTTTTTAAAGAAGCGATTTCTAAAAGCTGTAGACTTATCATGTCAAGTGGTAACCTCTTCAGTACCTCTAGCGTACTAGACTCGCGAAATTTTGTTAATGAAATATTATTTGCTGATTACCAGGAATCATACCCGAACGTTCGCGCTTATATATATATTTATTTAAAGTATTTTTCACGAAATATTGTAACAAAATAGGCATTTAGTTCTTTATTCATATTTAAGTTCGGTACTATGCGGTTACTGAATTAGGTCTGCGCAGTGTATACTTTTTACACCTATTATCGAATAGTTTTGTTTTAATGTTGTAAATTATTGATTTTAAATTTTTATATTAGGTATAACTGCTCAAGTGTCGCTACTAATGGCGGGCGTTACAAAGACGAACCGTTTTTAGTAACCGTTTTTTGATCAGCGACTATATAGCCGTTTTTTTTTTGGACTAAAACAGTCGTCGTTGCGCGAACTATATCCTATGCAGTCGCAACTTTTCTCGTTTCGTTTGCTAATAGTTCTGTCCTATATTTAAAAATTAAACCTCTTTTGTAATTGAAATGAAGATTTCTTATTATATTATGTATAATAAAGTAATTTTAAAAAACCTATATTAATTAATATTAGGCTTAATTCTCCAAATATATATGAAAGGTATCTCTAACAGGGTCTAGGACTCTGTATTACGAATATTATATAACCGTTTCCATCACTGCATGTATTTAGTTTGATAATACGTTATTTTTTTACTGCCGCCGCAAAACTAACTGCGACGAGAAACTAGTATTAATTTTCTGGAAAAGGTTTACGTTTCGTTTTCGTAAAATTGGACAGCGACTGTTTAGTCACGACTGTACTTTTAAATTTAGTAACTTTGGGCCTCAACGTTAAATTTACCTTTTACAACATAGTGTAACATTAACAAAAAGCCGTAATATTGGCGAACATAATTCGCACCAGGCTCATTTATCATTTAAAACCCGACTTCGTATAATACCCCTAATGGGTAAAATCCTAGCATACCTTGGGCAATACCATTAATATTACAGACCCGGACTAAGGCGGTCTCTTCGAATTTGTTTGCCGGCTGCAGGTATGTTCTTCGGCTTACCCTTACAGCTTGTTGTGGGACGCGTGACATATTTACGAACCCCGAGATTAACAACCTTCACTGTATGATCAGCACTATTATTCATACTTAGATTATTAATGTTAGTAAAATAATATTTATCTATTAATCTAAAACAATAAGAGCGACGTTCACAGATATCAGTATCACTAAAAAAACACTAACAAAAACAACAGTGATGGGTTGCCTAATGATGTATGTTTAATGCTAGTATGTATTTTTTAAAGAAAAGTAAAGTAAAGTATCATCACGACCGTTTCTCTTTCGTGGTGGTCAGAAACCACGCTTATAAATAAGCGGTTTCACATTTAGCCAACTTTACTATAGGCTATTCATGATAAGTGGCAAGCTCGTCGATGGCTCCAGCGTACCAAACTCGAGAAATATTACAAATAAATTTAATATTTATTTATTTATTTTATTTTATTTAAAATGAATTTATTTACATTAATAAATATTTTTGTGCCCCGACCAGGAATAGAACCCGGTACCTTCGAGTCTAAATCCACGAACTTAACCGATAGACTACGGATGCAGCTCGTATCTATTTTTAAGTGAAACAAAACATTGTATTATTACACCAGCTGATAGTGTCGCTTCTATGGATAAAATTTTGGGAAGTAGTATCAAAAGTTATACTTAAGGAAACTGCAGGAATCGCTTATCGCAGCGCGTATTGAGTATAGTGATACGTGGAGGTATACAAGTAGTTGTTGTCAAGCGCGGGGCTGTCAGCGAGCGGCATCAGTGAAAATAATTAGCGGGCCCCTGCTATTAACCGACATCAAAAGAAGAGGAAGTTCTGAATTCGACTGTATGTTTTTTTGTATTTTTGTTACTTGATTATTCCGCCCATTATTAATTGATTTAAATAATTATTTGTTTGTTTGGTAGGTCGTACTTAAGAAGTGGTCCCATATTAATATTTTTATCAAAATTGTTTCATATTTTTTTGAGGTAATCAACAAATACAAAAACAGATAATGTTTTGGTTTGTGGTTCAGCAAACGTTTTTGATGAGGACTTTTAATATTTGTTTTAATCATGACAGAAACATTAGCCAAGAATAAAGAGATAATTATTATACATTAATAATACCTATAGCTTGTTAATGTCCCAAAAACGCAAAAGTACTTACTCTAGAAAATCAAAAGTAAATAGATTATTTCAAATAATATTATGGTAAATCGAACGTTATACAAATCTACGACCGAAACAGCTAAACTACTCGTACAAAGGCAACTTTTTGAGGTAAGTAATTAGGAAAATTTGTAGAACATGTGATTTCATTTCAAAAGGTTCTGAGTTTGTTGTTTAAAATATTCATAGACGGGTAAGCCTGGCATAGGAGAAACTATTTTGTTTAAGTTAACAGTAGCCAAATTCTGTTTCTGTTAGCACAAAAAATATAAGAATATTTACTTTAAGCGTCATTTGAGTTAATATTTTTTTGGATTGTTGATGTAAGTTCGATTATGCACGGCTCAGCTGACTCATTTAATTTTATTTATTTAATAAGAAATTCTAATACATTAAAATTGAGCAGATAAAGTAATACAGCTAAAAGATCAAAACAGAATTTCAGATATAAACAAACAACATAAATTAACACAATTGTAAAAGGAGTACAGCTGGGATACCAAAGTAAGATACTTGTAAACTAAAATAAACATGTAGTTAAATTATTAACGATAAAACCAATAGTAAATAAAGATATCCATCCCTTTAGCGGTTAAAATAATAGAATAGAACCACAGTGCTAGCGACCCAAACCGTCCCGGCCATTATATAGAAGCAAGACCGAGTAGCAGCTCATATTTTATTAAAGAATTTATGGCAATGTAAACGTGTAGCTACTGGTATATAATTAATCATAAGCAACCTTCATATTTCTATGTTCTTTATGGCTTTGTGTATATTGATTGTTCTTTGCTAACCTAAAACATCCCACTGCTCACCAAGAACTTACAAACAAGAAAGGTTTATCCTTAATCCGCCTTTTGGCGTTGTATTTTTCTTTTCATGCAATTGAACACACACGCTATGGGTATTAAGAAATGAACCGCTAAACCCCTTATCTGTAATCCCTTGCCGTGTGGGCAGAAACCACACTTTTTAAAGGAGAAAGTATACTATTACTAACTTTATTTTAGCGTACCAGACTCGAAAAATTTCACAAAATAATAAAATATATTATTTTCTCGACCAGGAATCGAATTCGGTCTTATTCTAGATTAAAAAGGCAGTATTACAAACATGGGTATTATATTTAGCGTTTAGTTTTCAAAATCAGGTAAATAGTTATATTTGCAATAAGGAGATTAAATATTATGTGCGTAGTTGTTCAAGTTATCCTCTTAAAGTTTGTTACTAAAAGCATATCGCTATGGTAATGCGGTTAGCAAGCCAAGCTGTTAGAGTGCTTCTCATTGAAAGCGGTGGGTAGATACCTTCAGTTAGCTTCAATAGATAAATTAGGTTAGCTACTAGATTTAGGAGATTCGCTTTGAAATAAATAACAACAATATTAAATAACAATATTAATTAAACATAATTTGTGAATTAGAACATTTTAGAATCTTATCCAATGAAAAGTAAAAGTTATAGTCACAAGAACTGTCCAAGAACTGGTTAACGCTGTATGTGACAAGAGGGCTGGCAGTTTTTTCGCGCAGCAAATCGGCATCGCTGTGCAGCGGAGGAATGCTGCGAGTGTTCTTGGTACACTACCACATGACCAAGTCATGGGTGAATATTTTTATATATAGTTTAGATTTTTCATCACTACAAAGTCCTCCGCGTCTGTCTGCCTATCTGTTCACGATAAAATCAAAAACCACTGCACCGATTTTTATGCTATTTTCATCAATGGATAGAGTGGTTCTCGAGTAAGGTTTTAGGTTTCGGAAAAAATAAGCCGTCTTGGAGCTTTCAACGAAAACAATATAACTAAATTTGAGATATAACAAAATAATGTGTGATGGAATTATGTATCTTATATAGGTGTACAGAAAAGTCCGCGATGACATATGTCTATACTATATCCATTTTAAAACTATAAAATTTATGGAAATTTAAAGCGGTAATTGGAAACCTATTTACACAAATAGGGTATTAATCCTTATCATTTTAGATACCTTTGTTGGCTTGACGATTATTAGCAATATTATTTTTTCTCTTTACACCTGCAAATTAAATGTATACCCTTAGGAGATATAGGAAAATCAAAATAATGCACAACTGAATTAATTTAGTTTTGCCGTTAGCTAGTCTTTCATGACAAGATCATGACTGACTTATTATTCGTTGTACAGCCTACACTTCTAGAGTTACTATTACATTTGGATCATATTGGTCTTTTAAACTGAAAAAATTTAAAGGAGTGTAATGGGTCTTTTCAGTCATATTTTCTTCTCTTCAAACTTAATAGGTCAGTATCATTATGTCGAATAGAGCAGAGACCGATAAAGTCAAAAACGATGACATCTGTCAAAAAACCAAAATTACCGATATAGCTTTCGAAATTAGCCTTTTTGAAGTGGCAATAGGCTGGACACGTCTGTCACAGAAGCGATAAACGATAGAGTAAACCGGTCATGCAGTAGAGACCATGTACTGGATGACGCAGAGTTGGATGACCAGATAGGGGCCAGATGGACGGATGACCTGAGGAAGGTCGCTGGTGGCAGATGGATGAGGTTGGCAGAAAATCATGTAAAATGGCGAGCCTTGGGAGAGGCCTATATCCAGCAGTGGAGAGACACAGGCTGATGATGATAATTATCACACGACCGTTTCCCTAACGGGATGGTCAGAAACCACGCTTTTAAACGGATTCACTTTTTGTCAACTTTACTATAGACCTATTATGATATCGTCGATGTCTCCAGCATACCAGAATCGATAAATATCACTAATAAATTATTTTATGAGACAATTCATCAGAAATAGACCCAGTAAAACTACGTCTAAATCTATGATTTTAACCACTAGAACACGGAGACAGTCTCTGAGCATCAAATAATAAAATAGGTATAGCTATTTTAAGAAACATTCCTAGGGGGGGGGGGGAATCAACAACCCATGTGCTGAAAACTTAATTTGGTTGGTTAATATTGTTACGAGTGTAATAATGTATATAATGTGATTTTTTAAATAATAATAATGTATGGTTGGTTCTATGACTTAAATATTTCTGAAATCGTACAAAAAACGAGTACATGTCACCAAAATTCGTGATTGATTAAACATTAAGTGCGTTGGCGAAAATAAGTGACCGACTATTAACTGCTTAATGCTTCAGCAAAACCCAAAACATTGCGTGGGTACATCATAACATCTGTATTACCCAATGTAATTTTAGTTCCTATTAAATACACATTTGGGTCCGTTGCGTGACAAACAATCAATGAACACAAAAGTTCGATTTAAACAAATAATTTATTATGTTTACAAATTACCTACTTGTTTTAAGTAAAATATTTTTGTTTTGGGCTTCATGTTAATAAATTAACGGTAGAATTACCATACTTTTTATTCAAAAGGCGAATGCTATTTTAGCCAACTTTAAGTAAGTTTCGTTTAAGGTATATTATACCCATATCCATATTTATTGCTATCATTTTATTATTATTAGTAATTATCAAAATCATGGATATATTATGTCTTACGTTAATTATTTTAATATTTGCATATATAATCACATGTTAAATATATAGTGTAACGAACGAACTTCACCGATCATGGATCTAGCACTCTACGGAATTTGTACTTAATATATTTGTATAAATATATTAAATAAATTAAAGTATTAAACTACGTATACGAGTATTAGCGTATAGTCGCAAAGGGACGTAAAATTAGAACCCTTGCAATCGTAAATAACGGTCAAAAACACTCAGTAGAGGTGAGGGCTAATTGGCCCCAGCACATGTCGTTATACAAAAGTACAAGACGTCCATCGTTCTCGTGAAATGGCTTCAGAACATATACGTTTATATAAAATTAATACCTACATATGTTTAAACTCTTAATTACGATTAAGTCACAATTATGTTTGATAGTGATTTCTTACATTCTTCGGCTTACCAATAAGGGAGTGTGTGTTACAAGGAATAACGAAATATACTGAAAAGAGTCTCCAAGCCGATTATAATAAAGACAAGTTTTAAATATGTTTATGCTTGTGAGTAAATGAAGTCTAAATAACACTAGATAAACTGCGGTAAATAAATTATTATAAAATAGACAAATATTTTACGCTTTTCCGAAAGCTAGAATTATCGATTATAAAATATTTGATTCTAGCAAGGAAGGGAAAAATAAACAAGTATATATAGTATAACTATACCTTTACCACCTTGCAAATTAAGTCAAAATATAGATATTTGCAATTAAAACAATTAAATATAAGTTAAAAAAAGGAGGTAGATAATTATTAATTTTAATAAATAAGTATCTCAATAAAAAAAAAAAAACTTTATACTGCGTGGAATTTGGTAAAGAGGAAATATTTTTATATATAACAAGAATAAAATTTAAAAACTAATATATTTTTATTTTTATTACTGGGTTAATAAATCTTAAGGTACGGCACAAAGAAGTTTTCCTAAATATATGGCCACTCATACTGACCCTAATCATGGTCGACGATCGCACGATCGTTAACTTACGTAATTGTTTCTCTCGAAGCGAGATTAATTAAAAATGCTTTGTTTTTCGAACAATAATATTTACTTTAAAAAGTGTCACCTTTTTTTTCAAAAAGGTGTTCTCTTAATGGCACCTAAAGCCTAAAACAAATCGTCTCTTTTGACAATTACACGCGGTATATAACATATTTATATGATATATTTTTTAAGAAAAAAACATTTATTTCCTTACAGTTAACATTGAATATTGTCAATACATATTTGTTATTTGGTAACATCTAAAGTTAGAAAATAGAAAGTCACCCCGTAGAGATAGTCTTTTACTGGTATGTCTATGGTTAAGGGTATCATTATAAAATACAGAGTCGTGGCCCATGTTTGAGAAATGGTTACAGAGGCATGTAAAGTGCCGAGCGCCGCGGCGTCGCCGCACCTGAGTCCACTCTCATTAGACACAACGCTCGCCAGATATTTCAACTTTTCGACCACTTTCACGCACAACCTTAATGTCCAAAATGGCTTAAATTGTCTTGTTTATATTTATCGTTTAACCTTTAAGTACCAACGTGTTGGCAGGCAGAGACATCTTCTACACAATAATCTTCGGTTTCAGGTACTATCCAAATCGCGTTTATTTTCCTTATTTATACTAGCACGACAAGTGACCTTGCTCCCACCTGATGGTAAGTGGCGCGCGAGGTCCATGAATGTTAGCAACTGGAATCAGACACTCATGACTGACACCAGTCCCTAACACTATGCCGGCTTGACTGGGCATGAAGGCAATTCTAGCCTGATCCAGAAACATGTGGATACACTTTACTGGGTTTATCAGCACGACTGGTGGATGCTTACCAGCCTCGGCAGACTGGCGAAATTACCATCAGTCCGCCTACCACCTACTTAAAATTTACTAAAATAAGAATACCCATTTTTGTTAGAGAAATGGGCTCAAATAATGATTTCGTGATTTCGATAATATATTAAATTTTATTTGATAGTTAATATATTTTGTTTTTATAATCCGTAATTAGTTTTTTTAAGGCGGTGCCTGCTTTTGGCCAATCATTTTTGCGTTTACAGTTGTATTAGCGTTTTTTTACTCTTGGAAGCAAAAATCAGAAAAAAAAAACACGCTACACACTTCCTACACACCTGAGCCGAGTTTCATCAAATAAAATCTCTGCAAATGTAACGATTAAAGTTAAAAATGGCGTCGTTTATTTATCACATATTAAAGTCCATCCGTCGGCTAAATTCGACACCATTTTTAACATAATCGTTACAATTGCAGATACCTAATTTTGATGTAACCCAGACTAAATGTGTTAGGTTAGTTGCATTAAAGCCTAAAGTGGCAATGAACACGTTATTGGTAAGTTATGAATACTGAACGATCACGAATCTGGTAGACTTATTAACCCGTATTGTAAGAGGTTTTCTCACTCCAACATTTATATTTTCTGTCAAACGCGTTTCCTTGAGCGATCCTCGACGTCAGTATTCTTAGTTTGTAAACTCTCCGAACCTAACCTAGAAACGCATTAATATTACCATTTTAAATATTTTTCTGGCAACATTGAAATATTTGCAATTTTGGAACGAAATCTGATTTGAATCTGTCTTGTCTATTTTTGTTTAATAATATTTAAAATGTGTTTAACTAAACCCTGAAAACTTTTATAAGTTGACTAAAACAAATAATTTAAATAATTATTAATAAAAAAAAGTTTAAATACCTAATATAACTAAAATAACATAAACAAGCTTCAAGGTACGTTGCAATGCACCTTGAGTTTGACAGTTCCATTCTTCGAGCGTAGCAACGGGCCGAGGCTCTCCGTTTGACAGCTGAAGGAAATAATTCAGTGGAGAAGCCGTTGAGAAAACGTCTAAGAACATAAGTACGGGTCGGTATAATCCGCACGCGTTCAGAATGGGATGGAACCTTGTCTCCGTTCCAAGTGTGTTATTTTCCGTGCGAGTTCAGAATGGAATGGGACCTTTTAGAACTGAGAATTTTGGAATTGATGACGAAGATCATAATTTCTACAAGTTTTAGACAACTCAAACAAGTTAAAATTTGTTTATAGCATAAAAGTTTGGAATCTGAGTACAAGTTTTCTACTTGACCTAATTACGGTGCAATCGTCCGATAGGGAAGATAAATTCCAAAGGATAGCGAATAACTTTGTTATTAAAATATCTATCAAGAGCTTCAGGGTTGACCAGATAAATCTCAGAAGGTTTAATTTAAATAGATAAAAAAAATATCGTTAAATTACCAATTATTTAGACTCGGAGGTACCAGAAATATAAATGAAAACGCTTATAAATAAGCGGATTCACATTTAGCCAACTTTACTATAGGCCAATCATGACAAGTGGCAAGCTCGTCGATGTCTCCAGCGTACCAAACTCGAGAAATATCACAAATAAATTAAATATAAATTAAATGTATTTATTTACATTTTTTTTTTGTGTCCCGACCAGGAATCGTACCCGGTACCTCTAAGTCCAAATCCACGGACCTAATCGCTAGAACACGGAGGCAATCAATTACTTACTAATTTAATAATAAACGAGTACAATAAATATTACTTTTAATTAAAGTACGAGTGTGTTGATTGCTCTGACAAAATCGTGAATTATCAAGCCATTCTTTACTAAATAACCTGCATCAAATACATACACATTGTTCTAATAATTGATAGACTGATAGAATAGTCTTCAAAAAGCAGTTCTATTGACAACCAATTATATATTGCAATTCATGAATATAATTTATTAAAAAAGCAATCTACAAATATCTACCTAGTGCGTGCAAGTCGACTCCACGTTACATTTGTTAAGTAGTTCAGATTAGTTTTTTCATTAAAATCACTAATTCTACACTTTTTTTTTTTGATACGGTCTATTCTGTAATATATTTGTGTTAAAATTATCTACTCCCAATGCATGTTCATACAAGCTGAAAATAAACTTAAGTACTTAGAGAAAATCTATCAGTTTTCTAGGAGAAAAAAATGCTGTTATTATCGATTTTCACATTCAAGTATATTCAATTATAGACTTATTTGCCTACTTCTATTTTTCGAAAATAAACCTACTATTAATATATCTCTAATGTGTCAGTAATTTTATTTCTACTAATTGGCTAAATATGAATCTGTTCCTTCATAAGCGTGGTGTCTGACCACCCCGGAAGGGAAACGGTCGTGATGATACTTTACTAGAGAACATCTTGTACTTTTATTGACTACATTTACATAAAAAATATTTGATGATATACTCGTATTTATATTCTCAGGATTTAGTGTATGTATTTTTTAGTATGTAGTGTATGTATGTCTTAGCATGTAGTGTATGTATTTCGTAGTATTTAGTATATTGTTTGTTATCTTATTATTTCTACGCGGCGAACGAGTGCCTTCACTCCGTAGCCACGACTCAGACTTAGCTGTAAAGGCACACAGGGCCAACAGTTAGATAGAGACGGTTTATAGGATTTTAGTCCGTAGGCGCCCTGGGGCTTCACTAGGAAGCTTCACGGATGAGTCGGGCATGCGACCCCCACCCGCGTTGGCCCTTCAGGCAGGGGGCGTATCATTGATGATTTATTGATTCACCGTCTATAAAAAAAAATGACTTGTAGGCATTAAACTTCGCCTTTGTATATTTATTTCGTGCAATAAAGAATTTAATAATAATAATAATATTCTCGTAGTATAATGTAAATGCACTAATGTCAGATATCAAATCTAATGTCAGAAGGCAGTGCTCACTAACTGTAATTATTTGATTATGATCCAATAAACGTTATTTTATTTTATAATGTGCGAGCTAAAGGAATGATAAGTATAACAACCCTCTTTAAGGATTCCTTTCTACTCATAAAACAGAAACAAATTTAGTCTGCAGTATTATAATTTTCTTTGTGATAAGTAAAAATAATAGGTATGAACAGGTGTCTACCGTTAATATCTATTACTCTAAAATATCTGCGTAAATATTTTTTGCGGGATCACGGCTTGAGTAGCTAAATGATGACAGATGTTGGTAAAATAAAGGCTATAGCCCCTTGTAACAACAAAACGTCTCTGGCTATCATACAAGGCACCGGGTGTGACGATTTAATGTATGCAAAAAATACAAATAACCGCATACGTTACTGAATGCCATGACAACCCGAAAACAAACTGTTTTTCTACTCATGTGACCACGCGTGTCTTAATCATATCTATAATGACCTATATTTATAAACTTTGATAAACTGTCTTCTAATATATCTTTCCAAAGTATAATTAAATGAATGCACGTTTAATATTTGCTAATTTTATTTTTTTATTTTTTATTATAAGCAAACATAAAATGTGTTACAATACTCATATTAAAATGTTAATTAAACATGGATAAGGTGAGCCGTGGTGGTTTGATTGTTACAACGCTTTACTTAAAACCCTTAAAAAGGTCGATTGGAACCCCGGAATGAACCAATGAGAAATACACTTTTCTTACGTCGTTTTGTCATAGATTTACAACACAACCGATCTCCGCCTCGAAGAGCACGTTAAGCCTTCAGTACTGGTTCTACTAATACCAAATTGGGAAATCGTATATGGATATCTGGCTAGCGTGGCAAGTGTAGGCAAAATTTTCTAGAAATTTCTGAAAGCTCAACAGTGGAGTTTAGGAATGTGTATTCTAACGATACGAGTATTCTAAATGATGATGAATTTTATGGATCCTTTAAAAAAGCTGTGGGTAAGATAAATAGAATCTGATTTCAAAACTACGTAACATTATTTTCAAAGTGTTTGTGTAGAAATGATGTCATATTTATGAGTTAAAGCCATAGCCAATGTACGTTATGTCTCTACACCACTATTGATCTTATGGGTGTAAAATAAAGACTATAAAATGTTACGAGATCGTCAATAGAGGATATGATGGTTACCCTACGTGGCGCAGTCGGTGTCTCCCCCTCAATTTATGACTGCAACGTACTTTTCCCTGTCTGCTCTCATTTCAGTTTCCAGAATTGAGATCCGCCATTTCTGGAGTTTGTTATTGAAAGTAAAGCCTCTATTCTGAGTAAGTCTTCATTGTGCTCTTTCACGACTGATCAAACGTTACATTTAGAAACACTTTTAACGAAAAATCCTATCCAATTGCTGCAAATATGTTGAGATTTAAAACTCGTTTATTTTCAAATATACTTTTATAATTTCACCCATTCTAAACTGCTAGTAAAATTACTATTTTATTTTAATTAGTTTAATTACCTTGGTAATTGAGTAATTTAAATTCTATGAAACTTGATAACGTTATTCCTTTAATAAATTTTACGACTTCTTTTATTACCGAACTGTTGCCAGGCTCAGTTTATTTAAGAGCAAATCCTAAGTCGGATAGTCGATGTCAACCACTATTGGAGTCCATATTCGTATAATATTTACTAGTGCTTGCAAAGTTGTACAACTACCTATATGACATTCATCAGGCACTATGACGAAATGTAAACATTGAAACCAGTGGTTCCCAAACTTTAACAAACAAAGAATATGTACAATTGAGAAGTATAGGTTCGTTTATTTTATAAGATAATAATAAGAGAACAACAAACATATAGTGAAAATTGTTAAAAAAATTACAGCAATATAACAAAATTGCTTATAGAGAATCGCACTCGCGTCAACAACAATATGAAGATAAAGATTAATTCGAGTATATCCCTGCTATTACAAAACATTATATTTCTTCGTAAAATGGTTACATATCGGTACATCTTTACTTGTTAGTTTTCGCATTGAAAAGTTTAGAACCATTGTCATTTTAGGTATTTCACTTGCAAACATCAAATGAAAGTCTATTTAATTAAAAGCTTATATAAATAATTAAAATACTACTACAATATTTGTATTCTTACTTAAATATTTTTTTGGATATGTTTATATTACTGTTTATATAATACCTATTGGGTAGTTTGTTTATATTTTGTCTCAGGACTCGATAAATGCCGTATAGTTATATTACGTCTATAGATATTCTAATAGAAACGAGAAAATCGTTAGGTTTCATGTACGAGTACGTATCAATATTCTACTCGTATTATAGCAATTTTATATACTACACGAAATACCGTAATGGAATGTTTCCGTAGCATACACTAACATCCTAAAAGCCTTTTCCTTGAACATTACAGTTAAATATAGCGCAGACTTATGTTAGTTGGTTTATAATAGACAACTTACTATATACGTGGACACTCATAGTGGATTTGGTCTACTACTGCTTTAAGGATTCTCAGCTTTACCTCTGTGTATCTTGTGCTCTGTATTTCTGAAGTGGGTTAACGCGTCGAAATGTTGCAAATAATTAAAATATATTTTAAAATTTTATCCGTTACCTGCGAATCGAAATCTACGGTCTTAGCGGCTAGACGATGGAGGAGGAACACATAAATATGTATCCTAGTAATATTATAAATAAGAATGTTTGTGAGGATGGATAGATGTTTGTTGCTCTTTTACGCAAAAACTGTACAGTAATCTACGACATATGACATAATTGTAGTAGAACAAGTTGAGTAAAACATGGTTGTCATAGAGCATAGAGTGTTTGAGCTTCTATTAAGTGTGAATCAGCCAATATTTCTTATTTTTATTGTGACTATTTTTAATTATTTCCAATTCTACGTAACATTTTATGTATCCTATAATTTATTATCATATATTTTTTCATAAATAATTATGTACCTTTTATTTTATTTTTTTCTACCTTCCACTTTTTGACTGTGCATTGCCGGCTATACTCGGGTTCGACGTGCACTTTTGTTGTTTTACTGATAATATGTCGTCCTGTATGCAATGGAAGTGTAAAACATTCTGTAAGAACATACCAACCAATCCCATAGAAGGTTGTTTTATCGACCACTATATTACACGGGCAAACCCTGGTGAAACAGCTAGTAAATTATATTATATAACTTTGAAGGATAATATTAAGTTTCTTGACGAGTTGAAAAATAGCTTCTGTCTGTTAGCATGTTCCCCTGACATTTAGGCTTTATATCGCATGTATGTATACTCGTACATTATAATAGGATGCCATCACTCGGAGTGCTATTCATGTTTCATATAAAACAGGCAAAACACCTGCACAACTGGAGGGAAACAGGGAAGTAAACAAATTAGGTTTCCCGCTTATATCCAACTTTGTATAATGAATGTATACTTAGGAATTCCGAAGAGTTTCTCCATTCAAAAAGTTACATTAGTTAAGGAAAAAACAACCGCGTAAGTTTCGTATGTCTTTTAAAATGTTTTAAGATGTTTAAGACCTTTTTTCTTGTCGTAGAAATATATTTAAATAGCATTTTCTGGCCGGGCTTTCCCGTAGCGGTTGGAGATTTGTACCATGCTGAGATTTTAACTAACTTTACCATTTCCCTTTTGCCCCATAATATGGTTAGGTTATTATTAAAACCATATAAATTCCTCTATATCAATTAAATTTATTGTTCTGTATATAATGTATAGTATGTATTTTAGTTAAATCGGGTAAATACCCATCATTTATTAAAAATGATTATGGTTATGCACAAACAATTTAAAATGTTTACGTGTATATCATACAGAGCCTAAAGTAAAGTTGAATTAATGTGAAAATGCTAATTTAAAAAAATATAGTTTGGCCCCACAAGGGATACGGTCGTGATGCTGATGATATTTTAGAAGCTCTAGGTTATAGGAAAGTACAATCACACAGGCTAAAAGAGCATTTCGCATCTTCAACGTGCGGCTGATCTAAGTTTATAAGTATGCGTAGGGCGTACCACAGCTCCTAGAATGACCTAAAGAAGGTCGCTGTTGGGGGTCGGATGAGGGTTGCAAAACATTGCGTGAGGTGGCAGTGGCCTGTGCCATCCAAGTAAAGACATTTAATATTATATTTTAGAAGTAAAGTATCATCACGACCGTTCCCGTTAGGGGTGATCAGAAACCACGCTTTTAAATAATCAGATTCACATTTAGCCAACTTTACTATAGGCCAATCATGAAAAGTGTCTCTCGTAAATGTCTCCAGCGTACCAAACTCGAGAAATATCATAAATTAATTAAATGTATTTATTTACATTAATAAATATTTTTGTGTCCCGACCAGGAATCGAACCCGGTACCTCCGAGTCTAAATCCACGAACTTCACCGCTAGATCACGAAGGCAGTTTATTAAATTTTATTTCATTTAAGGTGTAAATCATTATATAGGTAATCATTTACTAATTCATTCATACTGCTTTGCATATAATATTTACAATTAGCAAGGGGCCAATAATCAAAGTTTAAATTGCTAATTATCACTCGAATTGATTAGACTAACACGAAATTAATTCAATTTATTAGTAGTTAGAAAGTTTGGATGTTCTTCAAACTCAGTAGTTTGAAAGTACTTTCCGTGACATCGCTGTATGTGCATAATTTTAAAAGTGTTATAATTGAATACAAGCTGTCTGGCCAGCGTGGCGAGTGTAGGCCAAATTCTCCAGATATATGTTCTGTAAGGCCCATCTCCAACAGTGTAGGTCTAGGACGCTGTGTTCTATGAATCGAATACATACATGAAATCAAACGCATTTTTAAATACTACTAGTTTAATAAAATAATCACATGTGTACTTATATTTTTAGATATCTGTAGCTTACTAGGCTCGAGAAATCTTCATCATCATCGTCATCATCGCAGCCCCTAGATCGCAAGAGTCTTAGACCTGATCTAGACTGTTGGAGATGGACCTTCCACCTTTCCATGGACGTTGGCCACACGGGTTCTCAAGTCAGTGTGGTCAGTCTTTTCTTACGAACATTTGTCATAAAAGAGATTTCCCAAAACCAGGCCCCAACTTTTTTGCAGCGTGCCTCAACTAAATACAATTCAATAATCATAACAGTTAAATGTGTTTTTTAAAATTTAATTGAAACATCTCTTTTACCCCAGCATTAAAATATACTTTAATTAATTAGTCAATTGGTTAAAATGTATGTATGAAATAGTTACAAAGCACTATTTATACGATTAGTTTCTTAATTATGACCAGGTACTTTATTATAGATAAAACACGGGATTTCAAATCGGCGAGATCGAAACTATGTAATTATTAATGTAAAAAAAGTTTTTTTCATTTGTCGTTAAGCTAGATGAAAATAAATAAAATTAATTATAAATTATAAAAACACAATATATTAACTATCAAATAAAAAAATAAATTATTATGCACGAAAAAATTTTATTGAAAAACGAACCCGATACCTCCGCGTCTAAATCTATAGTCAGAAAGTTTTTAAGGTTTTTAAATTGTAGAGCCGTCCTTAACCGATTCGCCACAATAATAAATCATGTGGCATTTAAACACAATCTGCCATAACACGATTAAATCCTTCCAACAAAACGTAGTAGGAACTTCAAAATGTTGATGGTACATCTAAGATAGGACTCGGCAAAGTTTACCGCACGTGTGGAGATGACATGATGGCTTTAGAGTTCCGTAACTGAAGGAAATTTTAGTTTGCGCAGAGCACTCCTTAATCACAAACGGATGTCTACAATGCTCTTTGTCTCTTCTTTAGTGCAAAGAATAACCACAGATTGCTCGGTTTACATGCATACAAGTATTATATTTATATTACACTCTCATGTTAATTAAAGTTAGTCCTTGCATCACATGATGCTCTAGTGTTTAGACCAGAGATTTTTTAAAATCATAATTTTATATTTATAGTAGCGCGGTGGTGGCACGGTTGTAAGAACGCGTACCTTAAATCCTACAAAGGTCGGTTCAAACCCACCCGGCATGTACCAATGATAAATACACTTTTCTTACGTACATTTGTCATAGATTTACGACACCACCGTTTCCGTGCCTCGCAGAGCACGTTAAGCCGTCGGTCCCGGTTCCACTAATGCCAACTTGTGGAATCGTTAATAAATTGTCATAAAAATTGACATCATATCCTCGCCAAGCCGTCTGGCCAGCGTGGCGAGTGTAGGCCAAATTCTCCAGTTCTGGAAGGCCCATCTCCAGCAGTAGAGGTCTAGGACGCTGTGTTCTAGGAGCTGTAATGAATGAAAATGAAAAAAATAAATTTATAGTAGTCATATACTCGTATGTGTATACGAGTAATGATGTGTATGTGTGTCTATGTTTCCATCTTTTACACCTATATTACTGAACCGATTTTGATAAAATTTGGAAGAGAAGTTTCTTGGAACCCAGAGACGGACATAGGCTAAATAACGTCATCGTTTGGCCACATGTAACCCCACGGCAATACAGCTACAACTAAATAAGAGATTTTATCTATGACATGTGACCCTTCAGCCAGTCTAACTTGAACTTTAAAAGCATCTAGTCAAGCCGGCATAGTGTTAGGGACTGATGTCAGTCATAACTGATTCCAGTTGATAACATTCATGGTCCTTGCGCGCCGCTTTCCATCAGGTGGGCGCAAGGTTATATGTCATGCTAGTATATTAAACATATATATTTTATTGTCACAACAATAAAAAATGTAAGTACCTTTTACAAGTGACACTTTTCGGAGAAACTGAATCAGTAAAAAATGAGATTATAAAAAGTGTATACCTACATATTTACAAAGAATGCAAAAATAATTATTTAAAGTAGTATCATCACGACCGTTTCCCTTTCAGGGTGGTCAGAAACCACGCTTATGAATAAGCGGATTCACATTTAGCCAACTTTACTATAGGCCAATCATGACAAGTGGCAAGCTCGTCGATGTCTCCAGCGTACCAAACTCGAGAAATATCACAAATAAATTAAAGATTAATTAAATGTATTTTTGTTTACATTTATAAATATTTTTGTGTCCCGACCAGAAATCGAACCTGGTACCTTCAAGTCTAAATCCACGGACTTAACCGCTAGACCACGGAGGCAGTTGTATTATACTGTAAACCCCTAAATTATACTTTATTGTGGTGGTACCACGTCATTTGTGGGGTGAGAGGGGGGGGGGGGGGAATTATAAAAAAAACATCACGAGATCAATAATAAACAATATAAAATAATATAAATAATATAATATTATGCTTTGAAGCTCTCAATGTCCTGAAGAAGCAGGTGATTCGAATATGGGACGAAACCACGCCGTATAAAATTCTCGAATAGCTGCAGCTTATCCCTTCTCTATTCCGCAACCAAATCACTCGTACAAGTCAAAATATGCATCTGCATACCCTTGGCACTATCTCTACATGTACATATAAATTTAGTGAATTGTATATCTGTCGCACGCTGAAGATATTTTCCAGGTTTCCCTATTTCTATAACCGGAGTATTTAGAGCTGGCTGGCGTCATGTGCTTCCATTCTCAGCTTCAGGCTTGATGTTACATATTGAATTTGTAGAAGACGAATTTCTAAGTGTTTTTTCATGGATACACCGTGCGGGTGCCGTGTGCATCGTGTGCGAAAAGAGAGACTATAAGCTGGTTTACAAAGGAGAATTCATATTTTTTAAATTGCGCACAACTCACCCTATCCAACCACAACATGTACTATGATTCCGTTAATGCCGTCTTGGGAGCTCGTTTTATCAATGTATTGACAGCTGCTTAGGCCCAATTCTTTCAGTAAGTGGTGCATAGATTTTGCCTGGAATTCCTCTCGCACCTACTTCCACTGCGTAAAGCAGAGCTTTGATACCATTCCTGATCATTATGTCTAAGATATCATTATATTTGTTCAAATAAAAAACGACTTCAAAACCTATATGTAATTATTATACTAAAAAGTAAGAAATAATATGTTAGTTAATTAAAATCAAAAGCTTTAAAGGGCAATCAACAAAATTATTGATACTAATGTATCTATTTAATATTTATAAACAGTTATTTTTGCGGTCGGTGCCAGTTAAAGAAAAATAACCTTTATATATACCTACTCAAAGTTATTATGCATTAAGACACGACCATCAACGTCGTCTACCTTCACGCGTCTGTCCGTGTTCGGTTAGTTCACTCAGGCACATCACCCCGCTTTTGTCTTATCAGGCTGCACACAGGAATCTTTGTGTCTTTATTATTAATATAGACATTATATTAATACGAGTATGTCCTTCTTGACTTGCACCGACTCCAAAAACAAAACATACAGTCGATTTTTTTGAAGTATGTTAAGAATTAAACTACCTATTTATAATACGACAATATTTCAAACATAAGGTAAAAATAAATAGGTATTCAAGATTGATTTGTTTTCACAATGTCGAGCTATTGGCGATTAACAGATAAAAGCAAGGCCCAAGCAATCTCCTAGAGCACAGGAAGAGCGACAGGACCATTAATATCCGTTTTCACTTACAACTGAGCGTGTGGTTATTTCATCTCTCTATACAGAATGCTACATCTGCAAATTTATTTCTAAATGATGTCAGGAGTTAAAGCTTTTTATAAAGGAATCTTTTAACGATGACAATGTCAATGAAAACCGCTATTTTAAATTATACTCTTATAATATTCTGTTATTTTCCTATATTCGCGCATTTTTATTGATAGATAGAACTGCCTCCGTGGTCTAAAGTTAAGTCCGTGGATTTAGACTCAGAGGTACCGGGTTCGATTCCTGGTCGGGACACAAAAATATTTATTATTGTAAATAAATACATTTAATTAATATTACATTTATTTGTGATATTTCTCAGCTTGCCACTTGTTGTAAAGTTGTCTAAATGTGAATCCGCTTATTTATAAGCGTGGTTTCTGACCACACCGAAAGGGAAACGGTCGTGATGATACTTTACTTTACTTTTTATTGATAGATATAGAAAATAGGAAAAAAATCTATAACGGACTTTAATTCATTTATTCATTAGAAAACCAACAACGTAACAATATGCTTAATAATAGTATGGTACAATCTATGGAGCAAGATCAATAATAGTTTTTGCTATATAAACATATTATTATTATTATTAAATTCTTTATTGCACAAACTAAGTGTACAAAAACGAATATTAATGCCTACATGGCATTTTATAACATCTTTGGGAGAGTGCGAGATTAAAGGTAGTGCCGATATCAATTTAACAATATAGAATATACTACACACACTACATACTAATAGATACTTACACTGTTACATAAATTACACATATACTTATAAATAATCGTATATATACATAGATATTATGCCAAATATATATTTTTAGCGTGATGACGACTCCTGTTTGTCTAGAAATAAAGCAGTGAACAAGCGCTAGAAACGTGGACAGACGGCGCGTGTCTTATAGCGAGTGGTAGCTTGTTCCAATGGCGGGCTGCAGACACAGTACACGATTTCAAGTTGGTTGTTATGTGAAAAACGAAGTGGAAGGTTGTGAGTATATATAAGGTTGGCTGCTAGAGAATTAAGCCCGCCCTTTGTACATAGTGCAATAAAGTTTAAAAAAAAAAAAAAAAAATATCACACATGTATTCAAAACGAGATTTAAGATATGCCGGCGCTCGAAGTACATAGTGGAGTTTAACAACTATACAAGATATAAACCGATCGATATAAATATAATTTCATAGCTCCCCATGCTCTATACCCACTTTCAGCTCTATGCGAATTATTGTAAATTAAAATGTCTATTTGACCTGAGTATTATTGCAGGTACTTGTTATTTATATGTCTTTCATAACAAGGCCACATAGTATTAACATTATTGGAGAAATACATTTTGTCAAGCCTTGAGAGCAAGCCGCAGGCTTATGTCACATGACAACAAAGAAAAACTTCTAATCCTATTACAATCAAAGACCATTCAATATTGAAAAATAACAAATTCCAGACCACGTCTCGAAATGATCTCTAACATCCAGCAATTTAATATCGGATATTTTTGGTAGATTTAGAAAAATATTGGTTCCCGTGTAATATAGTGATTAGCGAAAATCCTTCAGATGATTTTAATATAATACATTTATATAAGTTTATATCTTATATAGTCGTTAAACTCCACTATGTTGTATATTTGCTATATAGCAATACCCATTATTTTTATTACTCCATAAATTTTGCTATAGTATTATTAAGCATATTGTTACGTTGCTAGTTTCCTAATAAATAAATAAGTCCTTCCAAGATTTTTGTTATGTAAATTAATTTACTATGGTTATTAAATTAGTTTATTTTTTGCATTATTACCGCACTGTACGTGTTTGAGCGATATTGACGCGATTTACTCTATAAAAAGCCCCAACTCAGTTATGAACAAATTATATGTGAGCGATAGTGGCTTGGTTGTAAGAATACTTTCCTTATAATCATAAAAAGGTCGGTTCAAAGACCGGCATTTAGCAATGATAAATACGCTTTTCTTATGTACCTTCGTCATAGATTTATAACACCAGTGTTACCGTGACTTGGAGAGCACGTTAATCCGTCGATCTCGGTTCTAGTAATACCAACTTGTGGAATCATTAATAAGTTGTTAAAAATTGGCATAAGACACTCTCCAACCTGTCTGGCCAACGTGGTGGGTATAATTCAACAAATTCTCCAATAGTGAAGGCGTAGGACTCTGTGTTCTAGGGGCTGTGATATGATGATGATGACGTGTTTAGGACTGATGTATTCTGTACAATGTACTTCAGATAAATTTAAAAAGAAAAGCAATCTTAAATTATATTTCCAAGAACGGAATAGGGATGAATTATTGGTTCAAATACTCAATCGTTTTTTAAGAGGTCTACACCTAGTTGTAGCAAAATAAATATTAAGAACCTGGGTACATTTTTCTCATTGTAATATTCGTAAGGATTGTTTCACAAAAGGGTGGTTTAAATTGAATTTATTTTCCGTCCATTGAAAGCAGAGTTTATTGTAAAATATAATTATAGCTAGACATAGTTTTTTCCATTATGTTCACAATGGCCGGCGAGATGAGAAAAGAGAAGCATACCATTGTAAAGGTGACCGTATAAAGCCGCTAACAGGAGATGACGGGCTAGTTTCCCCATGAATATATCTGCAATATATATACTATAGATTTTATTTTATTATTTTAGATAAATTTTACAGGCTCTGCAATATTATACGAGTATTATTTATATATTATATTATATTTAAACATGACATCATTCATAATTATTATCATCACAGCTCTAAGAATAAAGAGTCTTAGTTATCCACTGTTGTAGATAGACCTTCAGGAGAATTCAACCTAAACTCCAGGCGGGTTGGAGAGGGTCTTATGTAATTTTTTAATGCCAATTTATTAATGATTTTATAAGTCTAAGTGAAACCGGGACCGACAGCTCAACGTGCTCTTCAGGGCACGGGAACAGTGGTGTGGGTAGTTTTGTTAATCTAGGACAAATATAAAGATAATAAATACTTAGATAGATAGATAAATTCTTTATTGCACAGAAAATAAAACATTTTACAGTACATAGGCTAGCTTAATGTCTAAAAACATTATCTAACAGCTAACCTTTGGGAGTTGTGAGCAGGGATTGTGGGTGCTTGACCACTAATGTTTGACAAAGAGTTTTATTGAGAAAACAACTTATAACTAAAAGAAATATATATATATATAAATAATAAAGCTATGGTACTTATCTACCGATATATACATGAATAATACATCATTATACCTACTATATAATGAATAAATAATATATACATATATATATATATATATATATATATAAATGTACAAATAATACATACAATAATATACGGACTCTGTAAAGTTATGTAGATTCGTCTTGCTTTTTGTGAAAGTGTTTTGTAAGCAAATTTTAAAACTAACGATAGATGGTGCTTTACGAATGTAAAGAGGTAGTCGGTTCCACTGGCGAGCAGCTGATACTGTATAAGAATACTTTATCTTACAATAAATATCTAAAATAAAATAAAGCATATAGGCGAGCTTAATACCCTAACGTTTTCTCCAAACCTTTGGGAGAATGATAAAAGAACTTGTGTGATACAGAAAAATGATGATGATAATACAAAAATGTGTTAACATTTTTATATTTAGGTCCATTCATTTTGTATTGTAAAAATAAATCATTTACATAAATATAATTATAACAATGTAATACGATAGAACCCGAGAAGGCCAAATTGTAATAAATGATTTAACTTTGACTTATTCGATAGTTAAGCTACAAAATTGGACACTAAATTCTGATCGCTAAAACTAGTACAATTAGTAACTTCAGATTATTGTGCTAACTAAAACTTTACTTTAAACCCATGTTTGTTATTCACTTTGCTCTCCCGAGAAAACTTAAGATATTTGAAAGCCAATTTTGAGAAAGATTATTTTCTGAAAGCATGTTTAAAATAATATATTTTGTTATACGCTGCCACATGATTGGTTATTTTTTAGCTAATCAAGTGCCATTTATTCAAATAAATGCACGTAAGAAATCGGAAGTAAGAATATACACACATCAAAAAAGTCTAGGGATCAAGCATGTTTATGCGGATTTCTTGTGATTGAGATGTGGCTTTGTAATAAATTTATGATTTTATAAATTTATATGGATCCTTTTTGGTGCATTTCATAATTTAAAACAGGAACTGTCAATCAAATTCGAGTAAAAGATGAAAATCAGCTGTCAATATTTTCCCTATAAAAACATAAGACGCATTGAAGACATTATTAGTGCTACTGTTTCCCTACTACTGATTAAAACCAACGTTATTATGGAGCGGCGACGTCATTTAAGCAGGGAAGAAATGATCAGAGCCGTGGGAATGATAGAAGCTGGTTCCCGGCAACGTACTGTGGCTTTAGCTCTGAATACAAGTCAGAGTGTTATCAGTCGACTTTGGACACGTTACCGAACCACTGGTACCGTGGCTGAGCGCCATGGAGGACGGTATCGCTGCACCACACGGAGACAAGACCGATACATTCAAATCACAGCTCGAAGAACTCCAACAATAACCGCCATGATGTTAGCCGTGAGCCTTCATCGCTCTTCAGGGAATTTAATTAGCGACCAAACAGTCAGAAACCGCTTGCATGAAGTGAACCTTCATTCCCGAAGACCGCTACGGGTACCACCTATAGCAATGCACAATCGTAGGACTCGATATCAATGGGCTCTTGAACACAGAAATTGGACAGAAGAACAATGGCGTTTCGTGTGCTTTTCTGATGAGTCTCGTTTTGGTATGAGGCCGGATACAAGACGTATACGACACTGGAGAACCCCTGGACGCCAACAGCGATTAAAATCCTGCCAGGAAGTCCATCCTTATAGTGGTGGAACCATCATGGTATGGGCGGGTATTTCGATCGGCGGAAGAACTGAGTTGATTTGGATCAGAGGCAACCTCAACGCTCAAATTTATGCTGAGACGGTTGTATCAGACGTCATCGTTCCTCTACAAGTGCA
Source organism: Tinea semifulvella (assembly GCA_910589645.1). NCBI lineage: Eukaryota > Metazoa > Arthropoda > Insecta > Lepidoptera > Tineidae > Tinea > Tinea semifulvella. The sequence continues at coordinate 24,741,163 of OU342584.1, forward strand.
TATCGGTCCCTTATTTCAGTTAATGCATGATAATGCACGACCGCACACCGCAAGAGTTGTAAGACAGACTCTCGCCGCAGCTAACATCAATGTCCTGCCCTGGCCTGCTCAGTCGCCAGACTTGAACCCGATTGAGCATGCATGGGATATTCTTCAGAGAAGAGCTCTGCCGAATATGGAGGGTATCCAGTCGCAAGAAGACCTTTTTTTGTTGTTGCAACGAACATGGGCGGCCATTCCACAGCGTGATTTGGATGAACTCATTTTGAGTATGCCAAACCGATGTTCTTGTGTTGTTAGTGTTCGCGGTAGAAACACGGATTATTAATTGTTTAAGTTACCCAATAAAATTTAAAAAAAAACTGTTATTTCAGTCTTTTTTTCGAACTTTAATGTTAGTGGTTCAAATGTCAAAAATCCCTTTATTAGGAAAATGGCAATTTTTTTTACTAATGCAAAGGTGACTTGGTTTATCGTTACTGTAGACAAACGAAAACATTTTATTTGATCAATCCTTAAAGAAAATTTTAATGAATATCAATCAGGAGAAAAGTTATTGCAAAAATATATGTTGATCCCTAGACACTTTTGATGTGTGTATTAAAAGGAATTTATTAAAGATCAAATATTTTTATATTATAATCTAGAATAAAAATAAAGAACTACGAATATTTTATTTCAATTATTTAGTAATTAAATCTTAGGTTACGGTACAGATGAGTTTTCCTAAAAATATTGCCACTTATACTGAGCCTAATCAAGTAGGTAGCGAAAGGTCAACGATCACGCGAACGTTGACTTACGTAATTCTTTCTTGAAGTAATTTTATCTTGTATGACTTTTTTTTTATTGCATTTATATTTGGTTCATAACGAATAATATTTTTCCCTATAACATTTTATTCTTAAAAGTTGCCAGTTCGCAGATGATAATTAGAAGTTAAGAACGCTTTCCCTGAAAAGGTCAGTTCGAACCCCGGCATGTACCAATGAGAATTTCTTTTCTAACGTACATATTATATTACTTAAATTAAAATACCAAGTGACATCGTTATTTAATGCTATTCATTTTTCCCTTTCAAGACGGCATTAACGGAATCATACAGTATTTGGTTGGGTAGGGAGAGGAGTAGAATGGTGGATGGTGAGCGTATTATCGCGCAGTAAAATAAGAAAGAGAGGCCTCCTTTTCTTAATCCAGCCTATTGTCGGTCGCAAGCCCGAGACACCATTCTTCTCATCTCTTACATACACGATGGACCCCGCACCCGCACGGTGAATCCATGGATTGCTTAAAAATTTGTCTTCTTATTTATCTTATAATAGCCTAAATTGACTAAAAGCCGACGTGTAACATGATTTTTTACTTTATCTACACTTAAGCTAGTTAGTTCATTTGTCAATAAGGGGTTATAAAAACGAACACGAAGTCCCAAAAAAAACTTAGTTGTTTTATTAAGGCGAAAGTGAGGCAAGGCTCATTTGTGCTATAAATATAATAGGTATACATATGTATATAGTCTAGTAAAGTAAGTTTTCTGGAAGGAAATCCGCAAATTTGAAAAGTTGTTCTTTTTATATATTTTAACATGCGCTTTTTATGCAAACTGTATAAAACGTCCCTACTATTATGGATGTGTGTAGTTTTAAGGAACTCGTACGCCTAATATTCATGCTAAGAAGATGAAAAATTGTTAATTGATTAGTCGTTAGTTTTATTGTAATATTCGTGGGAACAGAGACATTGTCAAAATTTGGTTTTTAGGCTGCCGTTTTGCAGTATGGTGGCTCAAGCGTGGCAAAGTAAAAATTGGAAATTATTCGTACAACGTCTATCTAAAAAACCTCAATTTTATTTTTCCTATATTTGATTTCCGGAATCTTCGTATTATGCACGAAATTACTGGGCTATAATGTAGGCAACAGTATTAGGACAAGTTTGAAGCAAGGTGTAATGTACAGCATCCAAACTTAAGCTAACCAGCAAACTTAGCAGTTGCCCCAGATTATAAAGTTGGTGAAACAACCGACCAACAATAGATATGACGTATAATAAACACACGGTTTTTGATACATGCAGATTCACTGTTTGATGGTGATAGCTTTCTTGTCTTTTCTTAACCTTGTCACACGCGCTAAATCATAAAGGCGTTATTGCACTATGCACGCGAAACACGGTTGCTGTGTAGGCGCATGCACCGTGATTCATAACACTGATCAAGAAAAAAAAAAGTTTTTTTTCCTGTTAGAAACCACATTCAAAGAAATATCACAGTTTTAAAAATATTAATATCTTACATGAACTTGAGGTATTCTATGTCTATGATCTCTCTCTTTATTATTATTATATTACTATTATTATTGATCTTAGAATCCAAAAGTAATCGGTGATATATCTGATTATATTAGGACACTGAAATTCCAGATCTACATATATTATAAAAAAGGTTAAAATAAACAGAATTTTGTAACTTCTCTAGTTGGTTGTTGGAGAAGTCAAAACTAGTTGCAGCTTGAGTGAATAAGCGTGGATAATCGAAAATACAGCAAACCCAGACAAAGAAGAAGAATCAACTACTAAAATTGGAAAAGTTTTGCAAATAGGAAACACAAACGAAGATACAGGCGGTATTGACAAGTCGGAACTAGTGTGCCATTGAAATGCAGATTTAAGTTATTTGCGATACCAAAGGTTAGGTTTTATCACAGCCGCTAGAACCTAGAGATAGGCCTTCCAAACATATTTCTTAAGAATTTGACCTTCACTCGTCACAGTGTTCGAATAGTTTGGCAAGGGTATGATATCAACCAACGACGCCCCCTCTAGTTGAACGGATAACCTATTCGTAAAGAAGTTCGCTTGTGAGGGTTGGATGAGGGTTGCAAAGGACCGCGTGCAGTAGCGAGCCCTTGGGGAGGCCAACGGTGGAGAGACATAGGCTGACAATAATGATAACATTTATCATAACAGAGCAAGTTTTTGTTCGACAGATTTCACCAAAAATATCGCATGTTAAAATTATCAGTACCTCATGTAAATAACAGCGTTGCATGTCGAAGAAAATCGTGACATTTGATCATGAACTAAACAATACCGACAAGCCACCTGATTGATGTTTTTAAATTATTCAGCCTAACCTGATAAGAAACAAGCGGGGAACCAAAACTAAAAACGAACATTATTTTTCCTTCTAACGTATGGTTAACAAAATTCCGTTCACTAAAAATATTTTTCACCGATATTTTACGGCGCAAAATTGAGTTAAAATTCTGGATAATTCTAGTAACTCTACCGTTTGGAACAACTTTTAAACTGTATCACTTGGTTCTTTTTTAGTTTTACGATGTAGAACTTTACATGAATAATTTTCTTTCTTCTTTTATTTGATTGATGTGTGTATGTATGTCTCTCTGTTGAGCAAGCTTCACGCCTACATTACTTAACCGATTTTAATGAAATTTGTTAGCGATATTTCTTAGAACTTATTATTGGACACAGACTATGATCTTATCGTCTGACAACTATATGTGACCCCACGGCTATAAATGTATCTATCCGTTTGCTCTGCTTTTAGGCCTATACTAATGTATCTATTTTCATGAATTGAATGTTTCTATTTGTCCACGACATGTGACCCAAATGCCACCCAAACTGGACGTACTATTTACATCATACATCACAGCCCCTAGAACTCAGAGTCCTAGACATACAAAATACATTTTTGGATAATTTGGCCTACACTCGCCATGCTGGCTAAACGGGTTGGCAAGGGTCTGATGTTAATTTTAATTATAATTTTAATAATGATTTCACAAGTTTATATGAGTGGTATTGTAAATCTATGACAAATGTATGTAAGAAAAGTATATTTGATCAACAGGGAGTCAGGTCTTTGGTTGCAGGCTTTTCCCTCAGCATCGGTTGGCACACTCCTTGGAGCCCGGACTGTCCACCCGCACCAGTGTCGATGCGGAGAACCAGTCGATCATCTCGGACACCACGGGCTTTCTTGTGCTAGAAGTGCTGGCCGCATTCCTCGTCACGCGGCTCTCAACGACATCATCCGAAAGGCTCTTGTCACTGCTGGTGTACCCGCAATCTTAGAACCATCTGGGATTGTGCGGAGCGATGGCAAGAGACCCGACGGAATGACTGTTGGGCCGTGGAAACTTGGCAGATCTCTGGTGTGGGATGCGACGTGTGTAGACACATTAGCTCCATCTCACATCCAGGCGACCTCGTCAGGTGCGGGGAGAGCGGCTTTTTCTGCGGAGAACCTCAAATTGCGCAAATATGCCAACCTTGGTTCCGGTTACGAGTTTGCGCCGTTTGGGGTCGAGACGATGGGCCCATGGGGACCGTCAGCGAGGCGCTTGGCCAAGGAGTTGTCAAAGCGGCTAAAAGAAAGGTCTGGAGACAGGAAGGCTGGCAACTATTTCTGCCAACGTATTAGCCTCGCTATACAGAGGGGAAATGTTGCCAGTCTCCTTGGGACTATCTCGGATGGGACATTTTTTATTTATATTTTAGTTTATTTTTAATTTTATTATTTAGGTAGCTTTTATATTGTAATTCTTTTATACTGGTTGTATATTACTTCTATTACAATATTAAATAAACTATATTAGAAAAGTATTTCTCAATGGTACATGCCAGGATTCAAACGGCGTACATTTGGATTTTAAGGAAAGTGTTCTAACAACCGAGCAACCACCGTACATGATGTACAATTTATAAAATAAATATTAAATGATTGTTACCCACCAAAAAACGGCTGTTTACATTAGTTTTTTATGCAATGAGAATGAATGGTTTCTCCATAGCCTGTGAACTGTTGACATGGTAAGCTCTAAGCGAGGACCGCTGCAGCCCCTCGGGAAATCAACAAAACTATACGCACAGCTAACATCAGGTAATAAAAAACGATATCGTATTCTTTGTTTTCCTTCTTGTTTACAAATAAGATACTTAGCTGTTGGGAGTTCATATTTAATTAATACTTTACCAATTTCATGGTCTTGCTATACGTTTAGCTGTTGCGATTTTATAAAATGATCCCTTATATAAATCTTCGCTCCACTATTTTGCACAATGCATTGTTTTTTTTTAAATATTTATTTAGCACTATGCATTGAATAATTAAAATAAATTAATATTTTTTTAAATAAGGTATTCCTAATAAAGAATTCGATGCTATCACTACAAACTTATTATAAAAAAGAAGTATCATCACGACCATTTTCCTTTCGGGTGGTCAGAAACCACGCTTCTAAAGAAGCGGATTCACAAGTTTTACTATAGGCCAATCATGACAAGTGGCCAGCGTGTCGATGTCTCCAGCGTACCAAACTCGAGAAATATCACAAATAAATTAAATAATAATTAAATGTATTTATTTACATTAATAAATATTTTTGTATCCCGACTGGGAGTCGAACCCGGCACCTCCGAGTCTAAATCCACGGACTTAACCACTAGACCACGGAGGCAGTTACAAACTAATTGTTCATTATTATTATTATTTAATTTTATTTACTATTGACCCGGTTAACCTAATGATGTTCACGGGTCTCGGCCACGTGAGCATTTGTGCTCCGTGCTTTTTTAGCTCCAAACTTTCTAACTAAACTGCAAGTATGAAGGATTGTTGCTTTTTTCAATTGTCTGTATATGTACTGTCTACATTGATAGTCTTGAATCTGCCATGTAATGTTTTGGGTATTGCTCCCGTCGTAGATATTAATATGGGTACAGTTGTTACTTTTTCTAATTTGAGTTGGGATTGAAGCTCTATTCCAAGGTCTGTGTATTTTGTATTTTTTCTGTATATGTAGTTATTAAGTTATGTCGTTTGGGTACGGCTATATCTATTAAATTTGCTGTTTTGTTTTTTTGTTTATTAAAATTTGTTTATTAGAGGACTATTTTACACCACCTTGCCCAATATATTTAAACAATGTTACCTATAGGTACTTTCGCTATTAAAATAATATATTTTTAAATTCAGATAAAGAAGGATCTGTTAATTTATCTAAAGAACTTATTTTTTCTACACAAAATTTGAATAGGTACCTAAAATAACTTACTATCGACAAAAATCAACATTTAATCCAAAGCTCAAGCTTTATATTATTTCTGCACTGTGTAGTACATACTCGTATACATTATACAATCATCAACAGACCTAATGTTAATTATCATTTTAGTTAGCACAGCAGCGGAAATCTGTTTCTTTGTGCGCCGTTATATTAATGAATTATTTAACTTACAGACAATAATGATTTCTACTACTGAGTTAATATTCGTGTATGATTGTAGTCAGCTTTTTTCGTTTTTTATTATTTTTCTCAGATTTAAACTAGGTACTATATAGTTTTTAAAATTTTAGTTGCATTTGTTATTTGTAGAAACCTTTAAGTAACATCTAGTTCTTTTATTATTATAAGTGGAAGCTGTAGCTTCACCGTCGCGGCTGTCAATTCCAGAATAATTTAGCTAAACTTGCATTAAAACTAACACGTAATAATAATCGTCTATTTTTTCAATATATCGTTTGCGCCTAAATAAATTGATTCCCGCTGCAGTTTGTGTTGCCTAATATTGATTTAATTACTAATTACCGTCGATGTAAATGTGCTATCTAACTGTTGTTCAAATCTAATCATAGTATACTAGACTAGCAGCTAAATTAAATATAATCTCCTACAGACAGTTATTATCACAGCTCCTAGCAAATAAAAAGTTATAGACATAGGCGAGCCTAAATATATTTCTAAATATTTTTGTCTATTCTCTTCTTCTGGCAAGACTTGATAGTAAAATGGAGTACAACTCCAAATATTGAGACTACGTGGTTCGGATTCCACATTTTTTTTTAGCTTTAAAATTGTCTCTTCCATATATTCGCATGCACGGACACCAAGGACACATTATTATTATTAAGTAAGGAAACAATTTTTTCCCGGTTTTTTTTTAATCATGATTCTGTATTGAAGTAGATATAATTTAAACATAATAATTGTTTGTCCTACGAGTTAACTGCCTGAGGTGGAGCTCACAAAACTGCGTTTCTCCAGCTTGAACGTGTGCAGAGAGCGATATCAAAGGTCATGACCAAAAAACCATATAGATACCCCACAGTTGATTTATTTTGCGATTGCCAGGTTCTGACTGTAAGACAACTTTTTATCCAGCAGATTATACTACGTAAACATACAGAGGTATAGTTTACACCTGATTACGATAGCTCCATACCATTCAAATCCGTATTTGCTATTAGATTTTATTATAACTTTGGCTCCCGAATATATAATAAAGTTAATAGTAAATTATAATATACCCACTAAGCAAATCATTGTGCAAGAAAGTAAGAAAGTATTATCATCACCATCATCACCCTGTATCTCTCCACTGCTGGATGTAGGCCTCCCCCAAGGCTCGCAACTTAACGCGATCTTTCGCTATCCTCATCCAATCCCCACCAGCGACCTTCTTTAGGTCATCTGTCCATCTGGTGGGGGGTCCTCCCGTACGTGGTCTCCACTCTAGAACCCGTTTGCCCCATCGTTCGTCAGTTCTGCGGCAGATGTGTCCGGCCCATTACCACTTCAGCTTGCTAATTTTAAAAGCTATGTCAGTAACTTTTGTTCTCTGAACAATATCAACGTTTCAAATTCTATCCATTAGATATATTCCAAGATATAATTTTTATATTACTTATTTATGTTTTGCTTATATGTTGTTTTATAGCTACTATTATTTTCGTCTTTTATTTATATACATTGTGTAACGTTAACGATGAGAACTTGTCTTCTGGAACACACTCTGTGCAAATTACATTTAGGTATGATAGATGAATTTTATTGTACAACTCATCAATGTAAAGAACTTTAATTTTTTACAATGTAGCTCACAATGAAGGTGAGATTCAAATTTATTTAATTTATTGTGTTTTTTTTCGAGTGTAGAGTCTGAGTCATAGAAAGGACCGGCACTTGTCATAAATAAAAATAATAATAACCTATTTTAGATGATTTGGATTTATATAAAAATAAGAAAGTACTCAAAGTCCAAACGTTAGATTTTTAATATGATTGTCAGTTTTAACACGAGTTGAGCCGAGTAATGACTTTTAATCAATAAATTAAAATAATAAATACTTTACTTTAATAAATATATTTTATCGTACAAGTTCAGAAATACGCAGTTGATTTTTTTGTATTGATGATGTTACCTTAATAAAAATGGTGTAAGAACGGATTATCCTATCATTTACATTTATTAAATGAGTTATAATACCTATCAAAAGATTGTCATAATTATTTTTAGTTTGGATGATCAAAGAGACGTACTTAAACGCGTCTACATCATAGCAAGCTCTTTCATTGATAAATGCTACGTATGATAAAACTACGCAAACATAATCGACAACAATTTATTGAATAGGAAATGCAACTGCTGCTGATTGACTGCAAACGAAATCGTTACAATGCAAATGGCACCATACTGTTTAAATTGCATGGATCAAAAAGTAGTAGGCTATTGTCTATAGCGTGTGTAGGTGTTAATCGGATACTTTTGTTTTGGTTCGAGTCCAGTGTGGTGAGGAAATTGAAATGCAAGCTCAATTGTCTACCAGTTCTAAATTAACAGATAAATTAAGCCGATAACCGCAAACAGCGGTTGACAGTGATGAGAATGACACCCGCTGATATCCTACTAATATTAGATACGAACGCAAAAATTGTAAGAGTTAATGGATGTTTGTTGTCCTTTCACACAATAACTTCTGAACGGATGAAATTTTACACTTATGTAGCTTAAACATCAGAATAGCTTATGGGCTTCTGTTCAGGTGAGGTCATATATTTATGTCTTTCTGGGTGACGCGCTTTATATAAAAAGTTTGCTTGGATTTGATGTGCTGCTGTTAGTTTTTTTAGAACGGTTTATGATAAAACTTTACAGTAATATAGGTTACACATAAGACTAATCTATAGGCTTCTGATCAGGAGATGTGACCCTACGACTAATAATAGGTCTGTCTGTAAGACACACTTTCACGCCTAATAGCCGTAAAATTTACGAGAAGATAATGTATATACGGATGTTTGTTTCTCTTTCACTCAAAAACTACTGTACGGATTTTAATAAAACTTTAATAAAATATAGCTTATACATCAGAATAACCTATGGGCTAGCTGTTCACTTGATGAACCTGAAGAACATAATACAAAAGATGTGACCCCACGGCCATTTATATGTATGTCTGATAGGCATGCTTTCACTCCTAATATCCGAAAAAGAATGGGACGATTTGATGTATAGAAGTTTGTTTCACTCAAAAACTACTGGACTCATTTTCAATATATAAATATACAGCAAAGTGTAATATTTAATATCCCTTTTGACATAATATATTATTGATTTGAACATTTTTATTTGTTTTAGTTAAATGTTTAATCCATTTTGCAACTGACATTGCTATCCTTAGCAGTTATAGCAGGGTGCATAAATTGGTCAGATTATGGATATGTCTATAAGGGCAAAGCCAGGTGAAACAGCTACACATTTAATAGTGGCAGCACTTAATAGCGCAACTTACATAATTAAATTGATAAAAATCATAAAGTTTTAGTGAAATTTTAACATCAAGCTTTTGATGTTAATTAAGTTATATCGATTTATATTACTATTTTAATTAATGTCGCTCGCGAGAGATACATGCCAGCAATAACCATCATTAACAATCTACTCAATATATACCTTTTTATTTATGTATATTGATTTGATAATAGTACCTAATAAAGTATAGATACTGCCTTCCAGGGTAGTCAGCTCAGAAGCTGTAGTAGTTACGTCGCACATCATGTTGCTATCAAAAATCGCATACGCCATATTCTCGATAATAAAGGAATTGCAATCCCGCAGCTCTTTTAATCTCCCGGGATTGCTCTTCTCTATTGCTTAATCCCGCACTCTAAATATAATTTCAGAATTATTAACACAAGATCTTTGTATGCAAAAATGCAACATTTATTAGGCATGTTTTATATTTTACAATAGGTACAATAGTATGTACTCGTATAAGAAGCTATCTGTACTTATTAGGAATAATTTAAGTATTTATTGTAACAAATTTTCAAATGCTTTCTTTGCTATAAAATACAATTGTTTAATTTTATTTCACTGTTGCTTGGTCTTATTGTCTTCTTCGTAATACCCATCAATTATTTTTATTCTTATCCAGTCCTATAAAATTACTTATAATGAAATCACACCTACTACTGAATCGAACCTATAAAGCTAACTTATGAAAAAAATGGTTTTATTTTTCAAAGATGCAGGATCTGCAGATTCGTGTTTAGATGTGCGGGATCTCGCAGGCAAATAGATGGAGCGGGATCATGCATTTTACGGGACTGCAATCCCTAGTGCTATGGAAATCAAACTTTTTTGAAGCCAACTTTACTATAGGCCTGTCATGTGACAAGTACCAGATTCTAGAAATATCACAAATACCTTATACTTACAATTTCTTCCGCCTCCACTTCTTTAAATTGTTTACACCCTAAAGGTTTGTTGGTAGGAAAAGACGAAATAGATGTAAGCTCGCTTTTGAATCGTACAAATTTAAGTGAAATATTTACATATTAACTTAACAACAGAAAATGGTTCCCTGGTAAGTTTTTCGACTAAAACGCTTCTGTTATTTGTTAAATTCTCATGTAAGGACAAAATAAAACAACTCACGTGGTGAATGATGTCGGTGGCGGCATAAAAATTCTCAGGCGGGTCGGTACGTCTCATCATGTAGGGTCGCGGAAAGGTGTTATCCTCACATATTTCTGCAGAAGTACAAAGCTATTACTAATAATATTTTTATTATTTTTATTTATACATTAGGCAATGTTAGAGATGTACGGAAAGAACATAGAAGAAGATAGAACATATTTTATGACAGGTAATCTATATATAGTATGAGGGTGCCTATGCCCAGCAGTGAAGAGACACAAGCTGATGATATTGTAGGTCATGTATTGAATATTATTAATAAATGGAAAGTCTTTAAGTCTTCCGAAATATTATTTTATATCGAGTGTCTCCTTCATCTTTTCGATATTGAAGGGGAACAATAGATAGCCTTTTCCGTCGCGGACATCCGGGGTTCTGTAACGAGGCAAGATGGCAGGCCGCGACCGTCTACCCAAAAACTACTATGTACGATAAAATTACGATCTAAAATTTGTTAAACTAAATATTTCGATAACTAAGATGTAAAAATAAAAATAAAAGTATCAACAAGAAATAATATCAGTATATTTCGAAGAAGTGATTAAGCCACAGCTGTATAGGTTGATGACCCAGCTCGACAAAATATGGAAAGATACCAACATATCCAGGAAGACAAAAATCCACATTGTCAGAACGCTCGTATTCTCCATATTCTTGTACGGTTCAGAGACGTGGACTATAAAAGCCGCAGATAGGGCAAGAATTGATGCATTTGAGATGTGGTGCTGGCGTCGTTTGCTTAATATTCATTGGACCGCACGACGCACTAACGTTTCTGTGCTCGAAGAGCTCAAACTTGCTAAGGTACAGAGACTTTCTGCCGTCTGCTTTACCCGAATTCTGCAATATTTTGGCCACATTGCTAGAAGAGGCGCCGACAATCTGGAAAAACTCTTAGTAACGGGAAAGGTAGACGGTAAAAGAACAAGAGGAAGAAGCCCCAAACGATGGTCCAGTCAGGTGACTGACCACCTAAACATCCCAGTACACCAAGCCATCCACTGCGCTGAGGACCGCAACCACTGGAAACGGCTAGTGGATGGACTGCGACGGAGTCACGATCCCCAACAGTGGGGTACCGACTAAGGAGGAGGAGTATAGATTGAGATGACCACTTCTAATATATTTTACAAATATTATAGAAGTACTTAGAAAAGGTCCAAATCAAATTTCTAACAAAATTATCTAAAAGTCTGTAAAGTGAAATCACAATAAATGTGCGGTGAGCAAACAGACTAGTCAAAAATACGAACACTGACAAACAGGTCAGAACGTCTGTCGTAGAAGCTTGTCCAGGGATGTTAGCTATAAGTATGTCACTTTAGAAAAAACACATCGAACGATCTCCAAATGTTTGTTATTAGGGTTATACCAAATTCAATAAGCTCTTTAAACAAAACTGGTTAGGGGGTGAACCCTTCTATAGAGAACACAATTAAAAATACATACTTTGTGCAGCAATAATAATAGTACACAACGTAAGTAAAATATACTTAGGTAAGTATATGAGCAAAACAAATACAAAACTACTTACCGTTATATTCGTTTTGATCTGCACTTAATTGGGTGCTTGCTGGTTTAATGTTCTGACGCCCTAGTGTCTCGCGCCATATGTTATAAGGCTCACGGTAGTCCTCATCCACTATAGCAGGTCTACAAAATAAGTTATGATTAAAAATAATTGATCGTCCTAACAAATTAGCTGTAACATTTGTACTATATAAAGAGTGTTATCGTACCTCATCATGTGGATTGGCGGACAGTTTGCGAGGGCCAATGCTAAACGAGGAGTGCGCCGATTATTATTATTATTATTATTATTATTGCGTGACTGTTGGTTTCCTGGTCGTAGAGTTGGGCAAAATGGCTTCTTTAACAAATCTGGGAATCCACGCTTAAGGCTTCGGGTCAACAATAGAGCTACAACAGCAATGCAGCAGCCACCACCAACTATTCCACCGCAAGCCAGGCCCACCGATAAACGAAGATCTCTAATATGCTTTGTACCACGTTGGAAAGGAGGCACATCGGTCGTGTAGTATTCATCCAAGTAATCTGCAGATTTGTTGACCTTAGTCGGCTCTGTGGAATATACAATATAAATAGTAACAAACTAAGGAAAGTTTTAAATACGTTCGGTTGTACTTACATTAAGCAAATAAATTAATCAATAATTAATGGTTTACATCAACGTATTGAAAGCTGAAGAAAACAGTCAACCAAAAGACAAAAGCGAACGAAAATGAATAGGTGTCGAGATCAGGCGTAATTATTACTCGCCACAATAGGCGACCCACGGACAAATATACCTAACCTTACCGTGATCGGTGGCTAACTCCATTTTCGTTTGCTAGTGACAGAAGGTCAAAGGGCCGTTTAAGGTAGTGGTGATTATAGAATTTTGTTGTTTTCGAGTAATAACGCCTTTACATTTAAATAAAAAAATATCATATAGTAAAAACTGAAATGTAATAATCAAAACATAAAAATAAATAAAATAGCCTAATAGTTTTATATCTTTTATAACCTATATGTATGTTGGGAAAAAGAAAATCTTTCTCGGTTTTTATTACATTATTTTATTTTATTGCAGGGGCCTAATACTGGCGATTTTGACTTGCGTGTCGTTTCGAAATATTCGAATGAAAAGCGATAGATCTCTATAGAAAACTGTCAGTTTCATTCGAGCAAATCGAGCGGTCATGCATGTCGAAGGCGCGAGAATCGGGGTCCAGTTTTTATTTAAAGAGCATTTTAGACGCAGTCAGGTTTTTATTTATTAAATTTACTTTTTTAATTTTAATATTTTTAGTGGCCACCTTGAAACCGCCGTGATGATACTATTTCACTATTTTATATAAACTTTATTACATCTTTATTATATGTAGGTAGCTGATGATAGGAGTTATATTGACATTTTAAATGATAATGCAACCACTTTAAATCGCTCTATATTCTAAATAGTCACTCTTAATGAAAAACGATAAAAGAAACCTCAACATGATGTTTAATTACCTATTCGATTATATATATACATATATCGATATAGTTCGTCGACTTTTACTTATTTATTTTCCACTATATTATGGCGTCTGTATGTATGGCCTTAATAAAATTTTTATAATGTCATATTTTTAGTGATAATCGAGTGGTGAAAATGAATCGATTGACGTGAGAATCAATAAAATCGGCCAAAGCGTTTGGTTTCCAGTTTGCCACAAATGAACAAACATATGTACATACATAAGCAGATAAACACAAAAACCTTCTATGCGTCGCGCAGTCGGGTAAAAATAGAAGCTGGCTAATGAAATTGGTGCCTTCTATCCAGGTTAATCTCCGACGTGAATGCTTCATCAAATCTGCCAACTTGCTCAACTGATGAATGCGTACGCTTTGAATGTTTTATGCGTACTATTATTTCTTTAATTACTAATATTTTTGAGATTTATAAATAATTAGATTTTCAAGTAATGTAATAATTTGTATACCACAATTCCTCAAAGGAATACGATAAAAATCTGGTCGCCCAAAGGAAGTTTAAAATAAATGAAGCTTGCTTTGTGAAACTCGCAGCATATTTAGAAGGAAGTACGAGTACTATAATCCAGATCAAAGATTTCGCTTAATTAGAAGTTCGTAATCTCATTGGGAATGATTTATCACTTAAAGGCGATTTCCTCAAAAGAGCTGCGGATTAATTAGAAGCAGATAAAATTTGTGAAATAGCTAGAGGCAATCCGGCGGATCGCGAGTGCCGCGTTCTGATAAGGAGAGGCCTACTGCTCGATGAGAACTAATGGTTCTATTAACGCGCCGACTCCGTACTCGATCCCCGAGCTTCTTTTTGTACGCACCAAAAATCGCCAAATCGTGCCTATGAATCTCTCACTGTCTCATTTTTTTCAGCCTCTGAGTAATTTGCTCCATTTATTTGTTTATATAAAATATTTGATTCGATAAACTGCTTCATTGAGTCGTTGCTGATAATTTTTTCGTATTGTTTACGAAAATACTTTTTTCGGTTGGTTTTAATGGATTACCTAACAAAGGGAAGAAGGGAAAATAAAATCTGAAAATACAAAAATAACAATGATAAAATGTACCTGATTTAAATGTGATTTCGCTTAGCAAGATCCACTCGTGTTGGTATGTCAGAAGAATCTTTATGTGCGTGGCAGTTCGATTTTGCAGATCAATGTGAACAATACGGGCGTGTTCAGAGACGCGGTCTTGTTTCGGTTCATGAGAGATGTATTCTTTTTGCCAACGTTCCCCCTCGATCGAAAAATAGATTTTCGCGCTCTTGAATAGCTGTTGATATTTAATAAAATTGTATTTACATAAATTACCCTATTCAATAGGAACACAATGACATATATTAAATAAAATTTTTTGAAACCTACCTGCACGTCCTTAGTGAACATGTTGTTGGTGTGAAGTTCGATGTAGCGGAATAGTCGTGGTTCGGTAAAGTTGAAAACAATCACAACAGGTTCTTTTACAACAGTACGATTCCAGCCAACCCAACGTGAACCTAATTGACAAATTAAAATATTTGTTAAAGCTGTGCATTTCGCATTAAGCCACATAGTAAAATCATAACTATATATTGATGTACCTTTGGGGTCATCAGGATCTAAGAGCTCAAAGTCGTGCGGACCCTGCAAAGAATCGGTCATCTGACCGAGTCCATCGTAAGCTAATCCGTTTCTATATAATCCGTCGTATGTTACGTCTGTGAAGAGAGCGCCCGCTGCCATTGTCTGCATGATCCCACCCTTGGGCGCAGTATAGGAGATGATCGCCTCTGTGAAATTGACAATAAAGTAAAGTCACCGCCAAACGGCGGTTCGCTAGCAGATAGCTATTTATTATAGTTATATAAGATTGAAGAAAAGCTGACTTCGCCACTGCGCAATTGCACTATAGCAATACAAACGCATGGTATGACTATTTTAGAAATCCCGGGACCGTGCCAGCTTACTAAAAAAACACTTACGTTTCCAAAGACATCCATATAATTCTACTCGCATACAGGCAGTCCGAGGATGAAGAGAATACGGAAAAAAGCGGATTTTAGACGCAACGAAAGGATTTTCTAGCACCCACTTTACAGGTGTATAGGTGTTTGAATTGCCTGGAATGAGGACCTGCAACATAATTTTAAAACAAATATTTGATTAGTTAACGAGTTAGTAGTTAGTAGTTTGTATCTAAATTTCCAGGAACAAAAGTTTTCTAGTTTAGAATGTAGATATTGGTGTAAATCGAAAATCTGAATATTAACTAAGATTTTAGTTATATACTTGTATTCAATATCATCAATAATAAAACTCGGACATATGTTATTGTAACTGAAGTCTTCGTTTGGAATCTTTTGATCGAACCTATTACAGGCATTTATGAAACGGCATTAATTTAATTATTTTGAAAGATTCTACTCCTGCTAGTGGAAGACTAAGCAGCAAAGTGGTCCAATAAGTAAGGTAGCAGAAGACCAGTAACTTCCAGAAACCTGTTAATGTTTAATTTAATTGAGAAAGGAATCTGCAAGGAAAACTCAGCTATAACAGAATTACAAAATAAAACATATACAAAACCACACCACAATTGGTTTAAAGATTGCATTGTCTTATTTGGACGATGAAATAGATTAGTTTGACAACTAACAAAGGTTCGCTTGGCGAAAGTATCAATTTATATAACCCTCATTTGGACTCTTGGTCTTGTAACTATTATTAAAAGTAATTAATTCATATTGAAAAATAAAATATAATCACGACCATAATTGCTTGCAGGAACGTCAGAATCACGCTTTTTAACGGGTTCACATTAAGCCAGTTTTACTATAGGCACATTAACAAGATTAAGCGTCTATGTATCTAGCTAACAAGACTCTAAGAATATCAAATAAATTGAATTATTTTGTTTTCCCAACCAGGAATCGAACCCGGTATCTCTACGCCTAAATCCACAGTCATTCAAAAATTTGTCTTCTAATTAATAATTGTTTGCTAATAAAACAATTATAACAGAAATTAAAATTAAAACTTAAGTGGTAATAAAACTGGCAACATTCCCCCGCTGTACAGCAATACCTACTGATTTACTGCGCGAGAAAACTCCTGATCTTTTTGTCACAAACATCGATAACAAGCGGATTTTTCAGATGCCATCTTTAAGGCAGGTTTAGAGCAAACTACTGAATGCACATTCTAATTGCTCTTTATTAAATTATTTTTATGTAAACATAGTGATTGTTCTATGCTCGCAATGATTCTATAACCTTCACTTGATGTAAACTGTGCACGAACGTGTGCGAACAGTTCTTGCAAGTCCGGACGTGCTCGCTTCCCGAAGCGTTCTGATTGACAAATGAGCATGGCCACTCGTCCGCGTGATTTAAATATATATAGAGAAGAATTCTATTATTTTCTCTCATATTTGCATTATTTTGTAAATGATTAAAGGTAGTTGTTTACACAAAAAAGAAACCTTGTTTTGGATCTAGCTCTTTGTATGTTTGGTCTAAACCCACCTTGGCATATAAGTCTAAGAGCGACCATCACCGATCTAGTATCCGAATGAAATGTATTATTCAAGAAATAAAATATGCTAACAAAAGTTAAAGATTTTCCTAACGAAATAAATTCAATGAAAAAAAATGTATTTAGGAAAATAACGTATATATTCGTATATACTTATATATGTATAAATATATTTTATTTTTAAATTAACCAATTTTTATATGTTATTTAAATCAGCCCCTGGCACTCATTTCAGCATTTATCAATATTCCTCGTAGCTTTGATAATCATCTTACCTTCTTGAAAAATTTACTCTGTATCGACTTTATTTCATTCGGATACTTGATCGGTGAAGGTCGTTCCTAGTACAAATCTTTTACTATTAACACTAAGGCTGAAATCTATAAAGCGTGCTCGGATTTTACCTAAAATATAAACATACGTAAAATTTATAACGTGTTTTAATTTACGGGCAAAAATACTTTTTTTGTTGTTTATTTTTACGTTAAGGTTAAAACTTGCACTGATAATTAGAACTTTAAATGACATTATTAATCTTGTAATTTGGGCTAAATCGTATTTACAGTTATTCATTTTACATAAATTATAAAGTAAAGTATCATCACGACCGTTTCCCTTTCGGGGTTGTCAGAAACCACGCTTATAAAGAAGCGGATTAACATTCAGTCAACTTTACTACAGGCCAATCATGACAAGTGGCAAGCTCGTCGATGTCTCCAGCTCATAGAAAACTCGAGAATACCACAAATAAATTAAATGTATTTATTTATATTAATAAATATTTTTGTGTCCCGACCAGGAATCTAGTCTAAATCCACGGACTTAACCGCTAGACCATGGAGATTGATAAAAAGCCTTTATTTATATAGTTTAGGTGTGCGTTTAAAATATCGTCATTACAGCTGTAGTACTCGTACTAAAATAATTGATTGATACGAATTAGTATTATTTTCATTTTTAAATAACTTAATATATCAAATATAGTAAAAATAATAATAGTATTATCAATAAAATTATCGAAACTACTATTTACATTGTTTTACCATTGTACAATCGACGAGCTTGCCACTTGTCATGATTGGCCCATAGTAAAGTTGGCTAAATGTGAATCCGCTTATGTATAAGCGTGATTTCTGACCACCCCGAAAGGGAAACGGTCGTGATGATACTAAATACAATACATATACATATAATGACAAATTAATGTCTTTGGACTTTTTTAAGGATTCCCAAGCAGTTTTTAAATCTTGCCTGATTGACGCAATCGCTGAGAGCAATAGAAAACAATAGTTATTATTATTATTATTTTTTATTATAAGTGCGAGTAATCCGATGTGTGTGTATCTAATTAAGCGGGTAAACCTAATTCATAACACCGTAATGTTTGCATTTTTTCCAATAATTATATTTCATTTTACTTCATGTTAGTTTTATATTCTTCCGTTCTTTTAATATAATTTTATTATTTCTTTTTGTAATTTGTTCTATATTTTTGTGTATTAGATCTTAGTAAGAAATGTAAATGGAATTAGGTTAAGCTTATTAATTTAATCATATTTATTATACTATCAACCTTAATGTCTGTAATTTCTTCTAAATAAATAAATAAAAAATGTACAAGTAGTATAAATATATACCAAAATGTCATTTTATGAAGAAGTCTGGTACGAGTACATATAAGTAAAGCACAAAAACACTTTATCGATCTCAGCCATAGTGCTAACAATAAGCTACATTGACAACTATTTAAAGATATTAGTAAAAAGTTAACGTCTACCTTTCTTACCCTTGTTCCGTTCAGGTCTCTGTATTTGACCCAACGGTTGAGCCCTACCCGCCAGTACTCTATTCCGTAGCTTTCAACAAACTCCACACCGATAGAGTTAGCAAATCTTCCTTGAGTTTCGGTTCCCGTAATCAAGTATTCTTGACCAAGATCGATCTGGAGGTACTGCCTGCTACGGGAGTGAATCAATCCATTCGGACACCAGGCTCCTCCACGAATTTCTGTGCGGACCCTAGGAAGACACAAAATATTGTGTTAATTTTATAAGGAATATATTTTTACAGAGATTTAGCTTTGAAGGATAAGTTTTATAACAGCCCCTAAAACGACTCTGAGAAGAGCTCCACAGTTATTATTATTATTTTTATTGCACACAATAAGTGTTTCAAGGCGAAGGTATTTTCTAACATGTTAGGAGAGTGTGGGAATAATATGTAGTAGTGCCGATATCAAAATTTAACAATATCTGATATACTACGGACACTGCATACTAATAGATACGCACACTATTACATAAATTACACATATGCTTATAAATAAATGCATATAATCATAGATATTATGCCAAATATTTATGGATAATACGACTCCTGTGTGTCTAGAAATAGTGCAGTGACAAAGCGCTTAAAAACGTGGACAGACGGCACATGTCTAGTAGCGAGTGGTGGCTTATTCCACTGAGCCACCTACAGGGTAAGTAATCATGTTGAAAGCATTTGACCCCGTGTTAGCGACTGACAAGAGCAACTTGTTATCAGTTCCGTCTCAACCTTTCCTAAAGGCTTTGGATCACCGAGGCTTTATTCGTAATTCATATGAAAATTTAATTTCTGTTAACGAATTCTCAGGCAGAGCTCAGAGAGACTTCCATTGTTTCAAGTTTCGGGTTTATGCGGGCTTAATGTGTGAATGTGGAGGGCTGATGTTAATTGTTTGGCTAAGTATCACCGTTTACTTTGTTTGCGGTTTCGGATAACTTTACCATTACTGTGACTAACAATTTAGTCAAATCAGAGCCTCTTCGCTTATCTTAGGTGCCTTTAGGTAATTTGTAACTAAAACTAGATTTATATATATGTAGTTATTTTAGCAAAGGTAATTTCTGGTTTGGTTGGTTGGCTTTTAGTGAAGGTAAATTTCTCGCCAAGCCGTCTGGCCAGCGTGGCGAGTGTAGGCCAAATTCTCTAGATATATGTTCTGGAAGGCCCATCTCCAGCAGTGGAGGTCTAGGACGCTGTGTTCTAGGGGCTGTAATGATGAATGATGATGATGAATTTCTGGTCCCATCATTCTGTATTTATTTCTAACTCTTTCGTATTTGTTACTATAAACTTATAAAACGATCTTGGTGTAAGCATACCAGATAATGATTAAAAAAACTGGTATATATATAGGTATATAAAATAATATAAAAACTACTTTACAAAAATGTAAAAATAACTAAATAATTTTATATAAATATTAATATAAATGCCCTCTAGAGACGACCCTTCAAGAATTGTTCCAAGGAGACTGGCAACATTTCCCCTCTGTATAGCGGGGTTAGTGCGTTGACAGAAATAATTGCCACATTTTCTGTCTCCAAACATTTCCGCTAGCCGTTTGGACAACTCGTTGGCCAGACGCATGGCTGAGGGACCCCATGAGTCCATCGTCTCATTTATAAAAATCCCGAGAGCTGTTAGCACGATGATTTGATTTTGTGATTGAGACGAATTGTTAAGTAACCGAGCTGTTATGGCCCAGTAGAACTTTCCTCACTTATGGTGCGCGTACTTTGATTCTAGGCGTTACTATTCTAAGTGTATGTTTATTTATAATAACAAGACGATACCGGAACATCTTAAAATATGACAGTTTTGAGATCATGAGAGAATTAGGGCCTGTAACATAATCCTTCCTTAGTATTTAGTATATAAAATAATTACAATTTGTTTAAGTATTGGCCCTAAAGGTCTTCTTTTATGTTTTTAATTATATAACTTTATTAATTTATTCAGAAAATCAACAGTTTTAAATACTTTTTTTAAGTAGTGATAATGAGTACAGCCAATTAAAGATTTATATTTTATAACGACTGTTTGTACCATAATAAAATAAAATAAAATAAATAATTGAATGAGGGTATATGATGTGAGTATAAGTTGTAAATTTAATCCTATAAAGTTTGTCCCCGATTGACGGTTAGAGAATGTCTGCGGGCATTAAAACCACTTTTGTTCTTTGTGTAATAAAGTTTTTAATAAAATAAATAAATATGGAAGTTTGAGAAGTTCAGAATTGAATAGAAAGCACGTCCTGAAAGATACTGAGCATCCTTTGCAAAATAGATGTCAAAAACATATAATTCGAACTTCGCCGAAGAAGATCGCTGGCAAAGACTAGACAAAGTAAATGAATGTTTATTGTAAACCGTAGGAATACCTAAATCTAGCAGTGAGTCGAACCAAGATGGCAATGATCATTACAGAACAGGAAATTGTTTAATATTTTTGTCAAAAACATATACAGTTACGGCCTATCTATTCGGCCGCCTCGCTGGCAGTAGTTTAATTGTGCTTCCGTATTGTTTTTTTTCTATTAGTGTTGAAAAAGTGATTTTATATATTGTGCTTATACTATCAGATAGCTCGTGAAAAATACTACAACGCTATATAAGTAGTTTTTTGGATTATCGACGGATTGCAAAACTAATAGTGAATATAGATCGCGAAATATTTGCATAGAATACTACATTGGTCGTTTTGAACGCGCAAATTTACTGCAGCTGCTAGCTGGCCGCCCGCGAACCGGTCCTTGACCCATCGTCGCGTAGCAAGTACCCCACCACAACGAGTCCGCGTCGCTACGAAATCGGTGCCGCCGACTACAAGCCACGAGATAGTGCTACACACCGCTGGATCTATCCGTTACGAGTTCTTTTAATATTTTATTGTCTATTTGCGAAATGCAATTGCAATTATTATCTAGCCAAGACAGTTTGAAAGAGTTTTATAATATAAACTCCGCCCGTGGGTTATGAGAATATACACAGTTTATTTAGACATTATTATTGTTTGCAGTTGACCATAGACAGTGACTGATAGACTTAAGTGATGATAACTGACATAGTCAGTCATTGACATAGACATTTTCTTTATGTTTGGCAGCTGTCATCGGTTAATGTTGCCAGTTGAATAATATCTAAAGAAGTGTTCAAAATAAAATAAAATATAACAATAAATGTAATTATTGTTTTGTTTGTGATTTTGATTATTATTAATATTAGGCTTTAGCTTGGTTTAGTAATCGATCGTAGTAAGCTGGAAATGTCACGCAAAAGGGAAGGTGGACTATGTGCTGGGTGCAACAGCAGAATTCCAGACAGCTACTTTTTGCACTGTTCGTCCTGTGACAAAAATTATGACCTCCTATGTGCTAATGTCTCAGATCCCCGCTTCCGACTAATGGAAAAGGAACACAAAGATAGATGGATTTGTCAAGGATGCCGCAGCAAATTACCAAAATCGGGCAACACAAATACTCCAATTTGTCCTAACATTCTGGCTGCTGTCTCATCTTTGAACGCACCTAGTATGCTTGCAGACCAACCTAATGTTACCGTGAGACGCAAGGACTGGAAGAAACCTAGTGCTGGTGTTGGAAGTGGTCTCAGGACACTGGCCGTAGAGAGGCAAAACCCAGTAGCGGATGTAAATATCGCTCTGGCTACAAATGCTGAGAGATCATATATCCATAATGAATGACAGTCTTTTAAAGGTGGTCGAATCCACTCAGCGATGCTACGATAAAATAGATGAAGTTGGCGTTAAACTTAGCGAGATGGATGAGAGACTTATAAACTTGGAAACAATAACTGCGGATCGGCCGTACTGTCGGTGTGCTATTGGTCGTGTGGAAAATAGAAATACACAAGTGACTGTGGATCGGCAGGATGACACGTTAACTGAGAGTTCCAATGCAAGTATGTCTCCATTTGTACCACTGGTGGTCCACCTTCCTTCGCCACCTGAGGCTCAACCTTTGCTTACCAGAAAAAATATTGATATCCAAGATGCTGAAGATACTAATAATGTTGTTGCCGAGAACGTTGACAGGTATCAAATGAAACAAGCTAATTTGGTAAATCAAGTACTTACAAGCACCCCTGAACTGTGCCAGTACACTTCAATAATCGATGGCTCCAGGAATGTTAGTAATTGTTTGCAGCAGGAAACACGTAAAAGGCCACGTCAATTTACTTCTCAGTGTGGTACGGCGGGCCCTGATGTAACCACACTGAGAGCTATGGAACCTCGCAAGTATATTCATTTATGGAACATGGAGTCCGGTGCGGGGGAGATTGGTGTGTACCTTCAGCGCATATGTAACGTTGGTTCATGTACCGTAGAGGAACTAAAGCCACGCGGTAATTATAGGTCGTTTAAATTGGCAGTACCGGAATCCTTCTACGAGAGGTGCCTTTCCGTTGACATCTGGCCAATCAATGCAAGGATTAAAGAGTGGAAATTTTTTCGAGGCCCCCGCGACTTCGTCAGGGAAAACAACCCGGTCACGAAATTTTAACCCATCACGCACTTACCAAAAGCCAACATTTAGGTTGCTATACCAAAATGTTAGAGGGCTTAAAACTAAGCTTAAATACTTGGAGGATGAGCTTACTTTTGGCGGAGAGTGACTTGGTAGCTGTTACGGAGACAAATCTCGATGGTTTCATTAGTGACTGTGAGCTGTCGCCATGGGGCTGGAGTATCCTGCGCAGGGATCGTGCACAGCGCTTGGGAGGTGGAGTGCTCCTGGCTTCTAGATCGATGGTCCCCTTGCAGCGACGCAGGGATCTGGAGACTCAGCAGGGCGAGGATCTTTGGACAACCTTCACTTACCGAAATCTAATGTTTTACTGTTGTGTTGTATATATTCCACCAAGCTCTCCTGATGACGTGTATATGTCATGGTTCTTGACAGTTGAATCCAACATTGTAAATTTGGCTGGTACGGTAATAATTGTGGGAGATTTGAATTTAAATAGTGCCTCTAAATGTATTTCTGCATATTACTATTACTTTTTAACTGTGTGTGGTCTTGCTGAAATGAATAATGTATTAAACGACCACGGTGGAAAACTAGATGTGGTGTTGATCTCGGACCGCGTCGGAACAGGTGTGATGGTGTGTGGGACGGGCGATGGTGGGTTGGTACCGCATGCTGATTGTTACCACCCACCGTTGGACGTCTCTATACCATTAAGTCCTGTTTTTCACAACCCAGGTGTCTTACCACCAAATAATATAGACTCCCAAACAGACTGGAATTTCGCGAAGGCTGATTTTAAGCGATTGTATGTTCTACTAGGTGATGCGGATTGGGACCCTGTTACCAAGTCTCAGGATGTGAATAAAGCAGTCAAGGCCTTTTACGATGTTGTTTATAACATATTTAACACATGTGTTCCTATGAAGCGTCGTAGTAAGTGGCCATCTAGGCGGTACCCTGTCTGGTACACTCCTGATATAATTAATGATTTGCGGCGTAAATCAAAGCTTCACCGTAGATGGAGGGCCTCTGGTGATTGTAATGTTTACGTCTTGTTCAGCACGTTAAGAGCCAATCTTAAGAGGCGGGTGGCAAAGGCCTACGATTTGCATACTGCTCAACTCGAAGTAAATTTGCGAAGCAACCCTCGTGGATTTTGGCAGCTTATTAATGGTTTGAGGACTCCGGGCGGATTCGAACCCCAAATGTCGTATTGTGGTACAGTCACTGAGGGCCCTGATTTGGCTAATGCTTTTGCTGACTTTTTCTCGAGTGTCTTCCTTCAAGATGTTTCAACTCTAAGTACCCAGAAAACTGTTCTTGAGGATAAAAGTCGGTCAGCTAATTATATCCATGTTAAGGAATTTACGTGCAGTGATGTCAATGCTGGGCTGTTTGAATTAAAACCCAGATCGGCTATTGGTCCTGATGGAGTTCCTCCGTATATTCTCAAGGCCTGTCGGGATAAAATAAATCAGCCCCTAACTTACCTTTTTAACCTCATGCTTCGCCTGGGTGACTATCCCATACAATGGAAACTTTCTAGAGTGTCCCCAATTCCTAAGACGAGAGAAAAGTTACAAGTGGAAAATTACCGTCCCATAGCCATCATGTCAGCAACTGCCAAGGTCTTTGAATGCGTGTTGCACCGGAAATTAATAAGCCAGATTCGTCCTTACCTTAGTGATTCCCAACATGGGTTTCGTAGTGGTCGCTCTGTCGAGACCAACTTGTTATCTGTCGTTGATATAATATCCAGAAACATGGATCGAGGAAGGCAAGTTGATGTCGTATACTTCGACTTTGCGAAGGCTTTTGACCGGGTAGACAATAGTATCCTGTTGGCGAAACTATGCAACCTGGGATTCTCGCCGAGCCTACTGAGATTGTTCGCAAGTTACATGAGCGACCGTAAGCAGGTCGTTCGTTACGGAAGTTATATGTCCGAACCTTATCATACTAGGTCCGGAGTTAGTCAGGGATCAATACTGGGTCCGCTTCTCTTTATCCTGATGGTCAACGACCTTGAGAGTGTGGTAAAGCATTCAAAGTGCTTTCTATATGCTGACGACCTTAAGCTCGTCCATACCATTGGTAGCGCGGAAAATTGTAGGGAGTTGCAGGAGGACGTAGATGCAGTACATAAATGGAGCATTGAAAATAAGCTTTTGTTCAATAAGGCCAAGTGTTGTTCTATGTCATTTACTCGATCGATGCACCCTCTGATTGGCAACTATAGTTTGGGCATCGATCGCATTAATCGGGTTGAAACAGTCAGGGACCTGGGTGTAGTTTTTGATACCAGGCTTACGTTTAATGACCATATAACAGGTTTGGCTAAAGAGTCCTTTCGTAGATTGGGGTTCGTGATTCGCAACGCCAGGAGTTTTCAAGATGTCAGGACCATTAAACTTTTATATACATCCTTGGTGCGGTCTAAGATTGAGACTGCTTCGATGGTTTGGAACCCACATGAAGCTCAATACATACTACTTATTGAAAAGGTGCAAAAAGCGTTTCTCCGCTTTACATACAAGATGCAGTATGGATGTTACCCCTTCATGTATCCTACTAAATTTCTCTTAGGAGCACTG
Source organism: Tinea semifulvella (assembly GCA_910589645.1). Classification (NCBI taxonomy): domain Eukaryota; kingdom Metazoa; phylum Arthropoda; class Insecta; order Lepidoptera; family Tineidae; genus Tinea; species Tinea semifulvella. The sequence goes on from OU342584.1 coordinate 24,767,421, forward strand.
GGCTTTAATTCTCTTGAGACTAGACGAGACTTTGAATCACTTGTATTGATTTGTCGAATGATTCGTGGTGAATGCGACTGTCCTGATTTGTTGTCGCAGGTGTGCCGCCTATTTGTGCCTAACAACTATATGCGAGCGCGTCACCACCAGTTGCTGGCATTGCCATTATTTCGCACAGTGGCGCACGATTCCTCGCCTCTGCCTCGCGCACTCCGCAGCCTAAGGAAGCTTCTCGAGACGACACCACATCTAGATATTTTTGCTGATCATCTGCATATTCTGAGCAAGGCATTCTTTAAATTTTGTGAATAATTAATTAATTATTTATAAGTTAAAATATTTGGATTTATTTATTACTCTTTATTATTTATTACTGTGCAGGACCGGGCGCTACCCAATTGTGGCACCTTGGGCCCCTAGCACCAGTTGTTTTTCTGGATCGTGTTGTACCAAGAAGGTCTCGTAGGTCTCGCAGTAAATGAAAGTCGTACTGGGTGTGTAAGGTCCAGCAAGGCTTCCAGTTGATCGTAGCAGAGCAACGTCGATGTAATAACTTGATAGTAACAGCTTGTTACTAGCGAAGTGTTAAGAAGTAAGTGCTTAGTCCGGGGGGCTACAAGTCATTTATACTCGTAGATACCCCGCCTGCCCGCGCCCGATTTAGACAATAGGAAGGGACGCGGACCGTTTGTTTGCTCCGATCAACTTTTACCTTGTGGGATATATTTATTAAAGCACACAAATAATATTTACAAAATTAAAACAATACATAGTTACTCTTAATTAGATAGATTTAGGAGGCTATGAACATTAGGACAACGTGCTGTCAGAAACCTAAATGATGCTATAGCCTAGTAGGCAAAACTTATGACCTAGAATATCTCTACATAAACTTAAGGTTAGCTGGCCAGGCCAGGAAGCTATGATCAATACGACAATGTATTGTCGTAGAACTAGGCGACGATATCATAGTTGTAGACAATCAATTAAGACCTAAGGTTACCTAAATCGAACTATTCAATCCTTATTCTATAAATATTTCAACTGTGTTAGCTTTGTCATACCTACACAGGACACTACATAAAGATTATCGTAATATTATTATACTACATTCAACTAGGAACTAACAACTTAGGTGTCCTACAATTCTATAACATATGTGTCACAACGTCTAACTTCCTTCCATCAGTCCTGGCTGCTATAAAGTCCCCTAAAACTATTTCCCTTTCCGTAATCCTAATATGTTTAAACTATGACCTAAGTTTTAAGAGCTAGCCTAGATACAATATACTATCTACCAAATAATTACAATCTAACTTTATACAAATCAAATCGTGGTTACATCATCGCTGATACCTATTTTATTTGACAGATTCACATATGTAATTCTGGTATGTTCTGCTTGCTAAAAACCAGTATATGCCACGTGAGTTGAAACGTGGATATTTAGGCTCCCACGTTCTGGGCAGCTGGCAACAGAAACTTCGAGAAAAATATCAATAGGCTGCATAACGATTATTGCAGGGATGAATATAAACTGTTTTAGTATAATTGGTTAACAGATCGTCCTGCATTTTGTACAATAGACATAGTGCAATAAACAGTAAAATAAAATAAGATCCGGGTTGTACAATTGCTTAAGAGACAAAGCTTCATTTGCTAGAAAGTTCCGTAACCGAACCTAACGGAGTCCTGTGGAACAATACCGAATAGTGGCTTTACAATTATTAGAGGAACTTAATATTGGGCAATTAGTTAAAGAAGTTAACTCATAAAGCTTTAAAAATTGCGTTACCAATGAAGCTATTGTCGAAGGGAAACAATTTTAGAGAATGCCTACCTACCTATCAATGTTACTAACTATGTATCATATAAGAAACTATTACATACTCTCTGTCGCGAACATACTCCCGCCGTGCAGAGCCGGTACCGTGTCTGCACCTTCTGGTGGAGCGACGACTGGTACTGATGGCTGCTCTCCCGTTGGTAGCACGATCAATCTCTTGGTTGCACGACGTAGGATTCTTCCATGTATCTTCACGTCCGCTGCACGAACTATCCCATTTTTTCCAGGAACGACTCGACGAACTTTTCCTTGAGGCCATTTGTGGCGTGGCAGCGATGGGTGGATTATCTGTACCACATCGCCGACGCATACGCCTTGTCCTCGTCCGATAGGCTCCCGCCGGTATTGTAGATTGGGAGGACAATCATTGCTATATGGCTTGTTCGTGTCTTTCCTGGCTGGTAACAGTGGTTTTCCCGTTGTAGGTGCATGGCGCTTCTGCCGCTCCCTCCCGCCGGTGGCGCGCTTGTTGCGTCGCTCCGGAGTATCCGCGCTGCTCGGTGCCACTTCGGACTTCTTTAGGTGCTCAACCCACCGAACCGACGACACTCGTTCTGTTGTCGAATCTTGATCTCGATGGGGAGTCTGAATGCGGTGACCGGAGTGACGGGTATCCGAGCCGTGTAATACCCAGCCCAACGGTGTGAGTGATGCGGCAGGCTGATTGATGGATCCCTTCTTTATGTCTTCCGCGACGAGTAGATGCCAATTATCTTGGCCTATTAATATAGTTGGCGCCGCAGCTTCGCAACTTAAGTGTTTGCGGATCTTATTCAAGTGTTTCCACTTCTTTATATCGCAGGTAGTCACTTGTTGACCCGCTATCTTAAGCTGCTTTATTGTTCGTGCTTGAATGCCGAACTCTTTGTTTGCGTCTTGCCCCGTTATTTGTAACGATACGCGGCGAGAAGATTTTGCGCTTAACTTGGCTCCGGCTATCGCTTCAATGTGTAGCGGATCGAGGCGGCCTTGAGCTCCTATTTGTTTGGCGATTGTTTCATCGACCAACGTTACTGTTGACCCGTCGTCCAGCAGGGCGTGTGTTTTGACGCTTGCTTTCGGCCCGATAATGGTAACAGGCACAATTTTAAGAAATGTGCGTCTTTGTGCGTTTGGCTGCACTGATGTCGCGACGATTTCTCTTACTGTGTTGTCCATACTGGACCCAGCTTCATGACTAGACATAGCTTCATCCTTTTTTTCTATTCTGAATGTTTGCTGCGGCCGTCGGTTTTTCTTCATATTTAACTGAGCTGCTTCCTCTTTGTAAGTTAGCTCAGGTGAGGCGAATATTCCTTGGTAGCTAGCTTCTTTCGAAATGAATTTGTTGAGCTGTTCTAGATCCTGTTCGGCGGCAGGTTGTAACTGCGAGAAGTCACTCCATCTGAACCGGAGCACCGGCGTTAGTTTGTTGACGACTTCTTTGACGATCTCCGGATTTAAAAGGTAGTGTCTGCGATCAAGGGCGCTTAATGTAGCCACACAATTTCTAAATCGGCAGGCGAAACGGCAAATATCTTCAGGGGCGTCGGTTAATTGCGGCAACTCGCGTATCTTCTTAAGTTGAGCGAGCGCGATTGGACTCGTACGTCCAAACTGATCCTCCAAAGATTTCATAATCTCGTCGGCCTGCGCGTTCGCGATGAGTTGGCCTTCTACCGCTTCTTTGGCTTTTCCTTGTAGACATCGCCGGAGTCGCGCTGTGTTCTCTACGTTTGAGAGATAAACTGCCGACTCACAGTAGGCCGCTTTGAACGCTAGCCATTCCAAATGCGATCCGTCATAGTGTGGAAGCTCGCCGATGTGTCGCGGGGTCGCCGGTGGTTGCGGTTGCGGGTGCAATAAACGTGCGGCGCTTACGATTGCTTCTGCCAACTCTTTTAAGTCGATTTTTGTGTTCGACGTCGTCGGTCGCTCATCTGTGCCAGTGTTATGCTGCGTTTTTTCAGTAACTGGCGCAGTATGTTTGGTGCAATCGCAATGAGCAATTTGTCTTGTTGTCGCGGCGGTTGTTGTTGTGGCGTTCTTCATTCTAGATGTAGGTTCCAATTCAGCTGGCGGCTGATTCTGGGTATCTGTATTGTTCCAGAATGTGACTCTCTCACATGACGACTGCTGAATTTCTCCTTCGTGTGAGAATAAATCTTCGTCGTGGGATTCCAACTCGGCGACCTGTGCGCGGGCTGCTAACTCTTCAAGCCTCAGACGAGATGTTTCTTGAAAGGCTTCCAGCTTCAGGCGCGCAATTTCTGCCCGAAATACCGCTGCTCGACGTTCACGCGTTGATTTTCGTGACGATCTAACTGAGCTGGCGATTGAGGTCTGTGGCAGGACTTCTTCTTCATTACTCGAGCGTTGACGAAGGCTGTGTTCCGTTTCTCCGGAACTAGTTTCGTCCTGTGCTGCTGTGTGATCTTCTGCTGATGCGGGCGAAGGCTGCTCTTCATGAACAGCTGGCTGCTCGCCGCTTCTTGACCTCGTAACTGGCATCTTGGCTGGTAGATCCGGCTCGAAGGACCATTAAATGTGCAGGACCGGGCGCTACCCAATTGTGGCACCTTGGGCCCCTAGCACCAGTTGTTTTTCTGGATCGTGTTGTACCAAGAAGGTCTCGTAGGTCTCGCAGTAAATGAAAGTCGTACTGGGTGTGTAAGGTCCAGCAAGGCTTCCAGTTGATCGTAGCAGAGCAACGTCGATGTAATAACTTGATAGTAACAGCTTGTTACTAGCGAAGTGTTAAGAAGTAAGTGCTTAGTCCGGGGGGCTACAAGTCATTTATACTCGTAGATACCCCGCCTGCCCGCGCCCGATTTAGACAATAGGAAGGGACGCGGACCGTTTGTTTGCTCCGATCAACTTTTACCTTGTGGGATATATTTATTAAAGCACACAAATAATATTTACAAAATTAAAACAATACATAGTTACTCTTAATTAGATAGATTTAGGAGGCTATGAACATTAGGACAACGTGCTGTCAGAAACCTAAATGATGCTATAGCCTAGTAGGCAAAACTTATGACCTAGAATATCTCTACATAAACTTAAGGTTAGCTGGCCAGGCCAGGAAGCTATGATCAATACGACAATGTATTGTCGTAGAACTAGGCGACGATATCATAGTTGTAGACAATCAATTAAGACCTAAGGTTACCTAAATCGAACTATTCAATCCTTATTCTATAAATATTTCAACTGTGTTAGCTTTGTCATACCTACACAGGACACTACATAAAGATTATCGTAATATTATTATACTACATTCAACTAGGAACTAACAACTTAGGTGTCCTACAATTCTATAACATATGTGTCACAACGTCTAACTTCCTTCCATCAGTCCTGGCTGCTATAAAGTCCCCTAAAACTATTTCCCTTTCCGTAATCCTAATATGTTTAAACTATGACCTAAGTTTTAAGAGCTAGCCTAGATACAATATACTATCTACCAAATAATTACAATCTAACTTTATACAAATCAAATCGTGGTTACATCATCGCTGATACCTATTTTATTTGACAGATTCACATATGTAATTCTGGTATGTTCTGCTTGCTAAAAACCAGTATATGCCACGTGAGTTGAAACGTGGATATTTAGGCTCCCACGTTCTGGGCAGCTGGCAACAGAAACTTCGAGAAAAATATCAATAGGCTGCATAACGATTATTGCAGGGATGAATATAAACTGTTTTAGTATAATTGGTTAACAGATCGTCCTGCATTTTGTACAATAGACATAGTGCAATAAACAGTAAAATAAAATAAGATCCGGGTTGTACAATTGCTTAAGAGACAAAGCTTCATTTGCTAGAAAGTTCCGTAACCGAACCTAACGGAGTCCTGTGGAACAATACCGAATAGTGGCTTTACAATTATTAGAGGAACTTAATATTGGGCAATTAGTTAAAGAAGTTAACTCATAAAGCTTTAAAAATTGCGTTACCAATGAAGCTATTGTCGAAGGGAAACAATTTTAGAGAATGCCTACCTACCTATCAATGTTACTAACTATGTATCATATAAGAAACTATTACATACTCTCTGTCGCGAACAATTACTCTCTTCACAATTTCACAACGAGCGACGTCTACTTTTGTCCCGCTTCCTTCATCACATGAGTAGTTTTATTTTATATGTATTAGTGTATATATTATATATATAATATAACCTATTTACGTATTTGTATATGTAATAGTAAGTATTATTTTTATGTATTTGTTTTATAAATTGTTATTTTATATCTATTATTGCACCTACTTACCATGCAAACTGTCCTAATGTCCTAAAGGTTTGGCTGTCAGAGAATGCCATTAAGTCCGCCTTTGTACATAGTGCAATTAAGTTTTTAAATAAATAAATAAATAAATAATAAATTATTGTTATTCTTGTATTAATTTATCATGATGTAGAATTGATTGATTTATTTATATACCTACTTACTCACTTTTTATTCTAATTTTATTGTCTTGTATTAACTTTATTATTATTTCATTGATTTTATTAGTGTTGAATTTTGATTTATTTTATTACTATTATTTATTTGTCTTTTCTTTCTTTTTATATTAATTAATATAACTATTGTTAATTTTAAAGCTTCATTAATATTAATATTTGTATATTAAATTTAAAAGATTATAGGTATATTGACAATCCATTTATAATTAAAATGTATGTATTAATTATAAGAATGACTGCATGGTAAATTGGGCTTTACTGTTAAGCCATGTAATGTTGTATTAATAAATAAATAAATAAATAAATAAATATAATCCGAACTTGCCGAAGAAGGTCGCTGGCAAAGACTAGACAAAGTAAATGAATGTTTATTGTAAACCGTAGGAATACCTAAATCTAGCAGTGAGTCGAACCAAGATGGCAATGATCATTACAGAACAGGAAATTGTTTAATATTTTTGTCAAAAACATATAATCCGAACTTGCCGAAGAAGGTCGCTGGCAAAGACTAGACAAAGTAAATGAATGTTTATTGTAAACCGTAGGAATACCTAAATCTAGCAGTGAGTCGAACCAAGATGGCAATGATCATTACAGAACAGGAAATTGTTTAATATTTTTGTCAAAAACATATAATACGAACTTCGCCGAAGAAGATCGCTGGCGAAAGTAGACAAATACAAGATTGTATATTGCTAACCATAGCAATACCTAAATCTAGCAGTGAGAGGATCCATGATGACAATGATTATTACAGAACAGGAAACTTTTTAATATTTTTGTCAAAACATATATTTCAAAAGAAGAACCAGGACAGCAATAATCATTACAGTACAGAAACCTCTTTAATATTTTTGTCAGAACATATAATTCGAACTTCGCAAAAAAAGCCGCTGGCGGAAGTAGACAAAGTACAAGATTGTATATTTCTAACCGTGAGAATACATACATTTAGCAACGAAGAGACCCAGGCAGGTAATGATAATTACAGAACAGGTTTTTTTTACTATTTTCATTTACATTACGTCACGAAGGCTTGTAAGTAAATAAAACAACAAGTAATAGCATCTACGTCGCATTAAATGCTTAGTAAGAAAGCCACTATCCACACTCACACCCATTGTAAACAAGATACGGTCGAGGTGCGGTTTGAGAGCTGTATACTCGCGCATACATTACATTAATATATAATATTAATACAATGTTTACTTGCAAAGTAACAATAGCGTTTGTTTACTTAAGAAAATTTCCATTTGTGCAAAGGAGAATGCCAGATAGTGGGCTGTAGATTCGTCTTTACCATTCATGTACAAAACAATAAAAGTCTGAATTATGAAGCCAAGGATATTTTTTTGCATTATAGGAATAGGGGTTTAAAAATCAAAATAGATACGTATATTTTATTTAGTCACTGACTAGAGACTCGCAATTTAAATTGATATACTCGTAAAGGTGTTTACAATCTTATTACTTTAATTTTTACCCCCGTCCATCCAAATGTTAAGCTAGGTTTAAAGACATTAAGCTGTAGTCTTTTCGTCTTTTGACAGCCTGCTATGTGATGTGGTTGGTGATATTCTTAAACGGAAAATACCTAACTTTTTTTAAAAGTATTGTCAAGACCGTATCCCTTTCGGGGAGGTCAGAAACCATGCTTATAAAGAAGCGGATACACATTTAGCCAACTTTACTATAAGACAATCATGACAAGTGGCAAGCTCATAGATGTCTAGCGTACCAAACTCGGGAAATATCACAAATAAATTAAATATTAATTTATTCATTTCAATTATATTAAATATTATTGTGTCCCGACCAGGTAATCGAATCCGGTACTTGCACGTCTAAATCCACGGACTTAACCGCTAGACCACGAAAGTTTTTTAATATTACGATATTTCCAAAAAATTACGATTTCTTTTTTATAATATCATTGACGAGCTTGCCACTTGTCATGATTGGCCTATGGTAAAGTTGGCTAAATGTGAACCCGCTTAATAAGCGTGTTTTCTGACTACCCCGAAAGGGAAACGGTCGTGATGATACTTTCTTTTTTATAAAGTAGACATTGCCTTTCTTTGATCGACAATTTAGTTTAGACGCAAGTTCGGCCTAACTTCCATAGACTTTTTGACAATATCCTTTGCATAGTGCAATAAAATTGGAACTATGTAGTGTCAATTTTGTACACATAAAGTAAATTATTATATAAATATTTCACTATTGTATTTATTATTGTACCTAATTTCTACTGTATAAATATTTATTATTATTATTATAGTGTCAAATTAAAGTGATTAATTTTAATTTTAGATTACGTCTTGCATTAAATTCAATAACTCATTTTTCTTAGATGCTCATTTACCTTCAAAGTTAAATCATTCAATTACAATGGAGAGCCCATACTTTCATGGATGTGCAGGATTTGCCTCAGAAGCAATCGTTTTCTATGATCGAAAAGTACTTATATGAAATCCTTTGCATTGTGATTTGAACTGGCGCTTTTGGATTTACCAACCTAAGTTGAATGCAATTGAGTATTGCGAGAGCGTTAATATTAAAGAATATGGAGCTTACCTGGCGCTGAGTGGAGACACGCTCTGGTCGTAACTGGAACTGGCCGTGAGGGACTCGTTGGAGATCTTCCCGTTCTCCATACCGAGAGGCACATAGCAGGTGCCCTTTTCCGCTGCAAACAAATAATTTAGTTTAATACGACTGCCAAATACCTTACTAATATTAAACATGTAAAAGAATGTCTGTATCTGCTATTTTTTTTGTCTATGTTACTGAACCGATTTTAAATAATTTGGCAAATATGTTATTTTGTTACCTAGGAACCCACATATGACGTCATAATCTGGCCACAACATGTGACATCACGGCCATCTATCTGTTCTCTATTTATTTTCCCTTTACACCTATACCCACAACTAAATTTATTTTAATAAAATTTGGCAATTTGCTATAAAAAGGCATCATGCGAGCACGATTTAAGACCCTACAATCAAATTATTATTTTTTAGAGTACTTACACGGACAAAGTCGGGTCAAACAGCTAGTTATTAATACAACCTATTTTGGATCTTACGAACGCACCAATAAGGTAGATAATTTAATAAAAGTTACGTCGAATTACAAGCCTTTCAGGTGGAAAGGGTACAGGAAATAACGTCCGTGACTTGTCCCAATGCCGAAAATACTGGTACCTATCTTCTATCTATTCAAGAGGTTTTTAAGGAAATGTGGACTCCTTCATAAAATGAATGTAAGGCTGTTTATGCAAATAATATTATTATGTAAAAAGTAAAGTAGGTATATCTACAAGGTTTTTATAGATTCTACTTACCATACTATACTATATATATACGAATATATCTTTTAGGCATATCTTGACAAAAAGCAACCTCGTCGATGTTTCAGGCATAACGTATACAAGTAAGTTAAAATACATAAAACAGATTTGTTTATTTGGAAGAAAACACAGAGCTAGATTGAAAAAACCATGTTATATTAAAATGTTAGGTTTAACCTTACTCATTACTTCATTTATTTTTTACAGTGATTATTTAAAACATGTGATTTAAATTATATACACAAAATAACTTAAGTACGAGTATATACAAATATATTAAATTCACTTCGTTCTGGTAGGTTGGTAATAGTGGAACCGGAACCGATAGCCTAACGTAACTCTTCGAGGCACAGCACAGGAACAGTGGTGTTTTAAATCTATGATAAATGTACGTCAGAAAAGTGTATTTCTCATTGATACATACCGGGGCTCGAACCCACTTTTAAGCATTTAAGTATATATAATAAGTAAATACGAAATAGTAATGGTAACATTGAAATAAAATTATGAAATTAAAACAATGTTACAATAATTATACACATAAAACAGTTACTTTAGCTATTTCAGCCAATAACGTGCCTCATAGATATTCGTTAAACATATCAAAAGATAATCAGCATTTTGTAACCGGCCGCAAATCTATTATTTAATTGATTGCGTCAATAAGGTAATTTCGAAGACGAGAGAATCGTGGCCTTGTGCCTTAACAATTATTCTCGGAGTGGGATGACCCCCCGCCAGATAGACGGTTGACCTAAGCAAGGTCGCTGGTGGGAATTAGATAAGGTTTACAAAAAACTGAATGCAGTGGCGAGTCTTGGGAGAAACCTACATCCGGCAATGGAGAGACACAAGCTGATGATGATGATAAATCAATTAATTAATTATTAAACAAAGCGTTCACATAATATCATTAATTAACACAAAGAGTAATTTTCTCTTGGTTTAGGAAAATTATTCACTTGTCTCATCTGGTGGTTTGTTTTTCTTTAATTAAAGAATACCTCTATATTGTTGACCTCACATCTTGATGGGGTCGCTCAACAAAAAAGCACAAGTCTTTTAGCTATTTGTAATGAAAACATAATGAGTTTCTTTAGGATGGTCCTAGTCTGTTTTTTTAAACGCTAACATTAAATTGACAAAATAGTGATTTTTTTATACCGTCAATTTTATCGTTAGAAATGCACGAGTTTAGCCGAGCTTACGCCAATATCTATTAAACAAATATCAACTTTAATAGCGCAACATTGACAGTATCCGTTAATTAAATGCTTTATATATAGTTTGCGATTAAAAAAACAGCATTTGGATTTTGTTATTGATCGAGTTCATTTAAAAAAATAATCTTGTCTGTTTTGGGCAGCGTATTTTTTTAGGGACCGCTGTGCTAATGCTAATTCTAAATTAATTAGCCTTAACATGTAATTTGAACGTATCTACTAATATATATATAATGCGTTTGTAATATTTTAATTAGCATACAATTAAAAGACCATGTAGTCTTAAAATAATTATTTGTAATACTCGTGAAAAATAATATAACAAATCAACATTTTCGACAGCCCTAAATAATTAATTAACATTTCTGAATAAATTCTGAAAATGCCTAACAGATGCACTATTCTCAACAGTACTGTGGGGTTGTAGTCTCGACATTTGATAGCTATTGATAACTTAGCGATTTAATTTGACGCGCTCCAATAGACCAAATGGCATGGCTACATTCCAAAAATTGTAAATGATAGACAATATGACTTTTAAACCGTTTTTAGTTTATTTTGCGTTGCACCGCCGCTAGTGACGACGTCAGCGTCATATAAAAAAATATCGATACAGTTTACTATTTCACAGAAACCGGCTGACATTTTGGCATTTAATTTTAGTGAACTTTGATAAAGTACACATATTAGGGCATACAATTAGTTAATATGGAGATGCCTAAGTTTTTGATGACATAAGTTCTCTTATCTTAATATTACCGGTCATTATTTTTATTAATGATATTGACAAAATCAGCTTTTTAGGTATTTTAAGTAGTTTAAGTAAGTTTTTTTTAAGACTTACCATAAAAATATTGGAATTTAACCACGCCATTTGGTTTGTTGGAAGACTCATCAATCTTAACTCTCTAAGTTAGTAATTGCTATCATATTAAATGGTGAGACTGCTGCCCCTGGCCGATCTCATATGAGATATAAAGATTGGTAAAACAAGGTTCTTGTTATTTACATTATTTATTAACAAAAGTTACGGTTTGTAACGTATAATGAGGTGGTGTAAGTGACTGATGTAATTCTAATCTTACAGCTTGTGACAAATTACACACACAAAAATGGACCTATATTTTAAATAGACCGGGTCACCGACACCGCTGGTTTAGTATCAATGTCAGATTTTAACGCGAAAAACCCATTAAAGTATCATTCCCGCGCTTTTGCACGGACATACTAAGAGCAACATTTTTGTTTCATAAGTCAGTTCATAATGGTTAGTCAAAAGTAGTGACATTGTTCATTTGTGATGAAAATTGATCATTTTGTTCAGAGATAAACGTTGCCATGCATTACAAAACTATATTGTTGTGGTTGTCCCAGTCCAAAAGAGCAAATATTTTTTTTCAGGTGTCATTAGTAGAACCTCTACTTAAATTAAAAAAGGTCACTTTTTTTTTAAAGTTACACATCATTATCCAAAAAACAAAATACAACAGCATGGTAAGTAAGGCCGCGTCTGAAAATTGCGATATCCATCGTGATAGATACCTAAAGACTGGTCAGTGTTATAATTAATTGATCTCGCTTACAGCCGAGAGACGACATAGAGAGAGAAAGAATTACGTAAATCATTTGCGCGATCGTCAACCTCTCGATACCTACTTGATTAAGATTTGTATGAGTGGCGATATTATTAGAAAAACTTCTTCGCACTTTTGTATTTATTAAGAATTTATTACTGAATAATTAAAATAGAAAACGTAGTTCTTAATTTTTATTCTAGATTATAGTATTTAAAAAAAATTGCTCTTTAATAAATTCACGCAAATACAAACGCAGTATATAGGTTAAGGAAAACAAATAATGTTTGTGAAAGAAACACCGCCTACAAAAGGGGGTAATTTGATTAATTTTCTTCTATTACATTTTGGTTAACACCTAGCTTTACTTTTTCCTTTATATTTTATGAGTAACATAAAGTATTTTAAATAATATTTTTAAAATAATATAACTGCCAGTTTCTGAAAGAATGAATTCACAATTCGCTTGATTCTGTTTTATCACGAACAACTAAATTTTGCTACCAAATTAAAACAATGTCACACTTATTTCCCTTAGGTTGAAGACAAGTGAAAATCTCATTACATTAATTGCCTGACACAAAAGGAAAATAACTATTAAAAATTCATTGTTTTGAGGGCGGAACAAGTTCGGGCCGGATAGCGTTATTAATATTAAATTCCACCGAGACGGCGCCGCTCCTAATGTCCTAATTTAAAATTCTTACCTAGATTTAATATTTAAGTGGGACGGCCTCCCTTGAGATTGTATCCTTACTCAAAAATTTCTAAAATTTGTATCAAATTCATGAAAAATATTTGATATATTACCGGTTAAACGGCGAAGCCTGTAAAATTATTTTCCTGTAACCAAGTGTTTCCAAAGCTTATTTTGCGAAAATTCCACATGAGCAAGGTAACATATTTGTATAGCGTAGTAACGAGCTAGACGCGCTCGGCTCCTAGTACATAAATTTGGTATGTTGGTACCGCAGTGGGGCCGCAGTAGGAAGGGTGTTCCGCCAACGAGCCCGAATCATTCCGAGTATGCCTCCACGTTTAATACGAATAAAATGTGCATCGTACAACAAGCCTTCGAGGCCACTGTAATCATACCACTTTAAAATAACATGTCTTATTCACTAGAACAACAAAATAGTAAGCGTTTCCCTTTCGGGGTGGTCACAAACCACGCTTATAAATAAGGGGATTCACATTTAGCCAGCTTTACTATAGGCCAATCATGACAAGTGGCGTGCTCGTCGATGTCTCCAGCGTACCAAACTCGAGAAATATCACAAATAAATTAAATATTATTTAAATGTATTTATTTACATTAATAAATATTTTTGTGTCCCGACCGGGAATCGAACCCGGTATCTCCGAGTCTAAATCCACGGACTTAACCGCTAGACCACGGAGACAGTATATTATATACATATACCTTCATTATACAAAATTAATTACAATTTCTGCAATATCGTAAAAATCTTCTCTATTTCTCAAATATATTTTTGCCACCTTCAGTTTCACTACAAAGTTATATTATGCTCAATATGTGTGTGACAAGAGGGCTAGCAGTTTTCTCGCACAGCAAATTAGCATTGCTGTAAAGTGAGGGAAGCTGCAAGTGTTTTTGGCACACTGCCACCTGTTTAAATCGTAGGTAAATAATTTTATTTATAATTTATTTTATTATTATTTTTTTAGCTTCGATAATAAATATTATATCATCCATAAACACTTTTTCACTATCCAAAAAACTTTAGACAAAGTTATTAGTTTGTTCATTTTAGGTTGAAACGTTTTACTAAAAATATCATTAAGATTTAGGTACGTTTTACTGGACAGAAATAAAGATACCTATATTATTATCTTATAAAAATATTGCTTTTATAGTCTAGAAAATTATTGGGTAAAAATTCTAACGTCTTTAAAATCATTTTCATGTAATAAATAATTTAGATAGATAGATTGATAGATACTATTTATTTCACGAAAAAAATAATCATTTTACATTTAGTACATAGGCGAGCTTAATGTCTAAAAACATTATCGGTTAACCTTTAGGAGAAGTGAGCAGGAATTGTGGGTGCATGACCACTAATGTTTGACAATGAGTTTTATTGAGAAAACTACTTTTAACTAAAATAAATATATAGATTTATATATATATATTTATAAATAAATAATATAGATATACCGCCTTCGTGGTCTAGTGGTAACAAACGTTGCCGTGAACTCGGGAGGTCGTGGGTTCGATTCCCATCGGGGGCAAGTTGTACATTGTATAATTTGTCTCGGTGTGGGTGTTTACGAGTATATGTTTAATATGTATATATTTACAAAAAAAAAAGTATAATATGTAGTTAATCAACCATCTAGTTTCCGTAGCACAAGCCTCGTAGCTTACCACGGAAATTAGATGGCGCTGTGTGACCTGTCTGGAAATATTTATTATAATATAATAAAAATATGCTTTTAATCTACAGTTATAATAGTATATGATGTAACCATATATATAGTTTATAATGTGTAGTATATTATAATTATTTAAGTTAATTTTTAACGTATGATTAAAATTTCTTAGTTTATCTTCCTGCCTATCACGTTACTCGATTTCCAAGGTTAGCTGGTAAATAATGCCTACTGGCATTATAGCTCGCTTCTGTACTACGCTTCTGTACTATTAAGTACATTAAATAATTAAATAAAAGTAGTAGTAAATAAACGAGTATTTTTGACCAATCATAAAATTTATTAGAAAAGTTGAACTGGTAGTAGCTTTTAAATTATTGAAGTTATTACAACAAACTTTAATTTCTTGACAAATTTGGATCTAAAGCGAACGTAACAACTAATAGACGAGAGTGAGGATTTGTCGCCTCCAAGAGCAAAGGCAACGAATAAATGAGGAATCTTAAATAAATTATTCATGTCGGAATTAAAGAAGTTAACAAACTTGCTACTAATGAACGACTTTAACGCGTAAGTACCTATTACATTGAGGAAATAACAAACCAATTTCAGTAAACTGTGGCTCTATTCTGTTTATTTAAGATAATGTTATATTCTACTAATAGTTTTATTTCCGTTATATTTTATTTTAACGTTAAATGCTGTCAAAACATGTTTTGGTATTCAGCTACCGATTCAATTTAAAAATAAAAATACTACTGGAAGACAACTATTTAATATATACTGTTGGACTGTTTTTAACGGTTCTTTAACAGTCAAATTTGCTGTTGTAAACTTGTCTTGTACTGTTAACGTTACTGATATAAAACAGTAGAAACAGACAGATAAACAATAAATTTTATTAATAATTACTCGTACTTACGAAAACAGAAGGCACTATTTGAAATTCATTAAAAGTAACTCCAGTTTAATAACTGTTTTTTTTTGTGGGCATGGCCGTTTAAGGCCCCACTTTTAAGAGTAGTATTCCTGAAGTAGAGCTGAATAGTTTAACCTAGCCAGTATGACAAATGCATCGGGTTGTTTAACGCTGAGATCCTCTTAGGGAAAACAGAGGAACCCAAGACCTAAACATAGATTTATATATGTAACAAGACGGGACAAGAAGCCAAACGATATGAGAATTAAAGCTAGGGCAATAAACTAGAATTAATTAGTTTAAGACAGTGCATTGCCGGTTATAGTCGTGTTCAACGTGCTAATATAATAATTATTTTTGTTTTTTTACTGACATTTTTTTGATTTTGACAAACAAGTTCTTTTTCGACAAGAGGAAACAAATTAGATGACGTAATAAATGTAACAAATATCTTTATGAAACTAACAACCTATCATATATTTGATGTCTTTGAACCTAAAGAAGTTAGCAAGTGAGGGCTACAAAGAGATCGCGTGTTGTAGCAATGAGGTTTGGTTTCATTCCAATAGTGAGCAACGCTTTTAACTCCAGAAAATTCTGCCTTCTTGCGACTCGTGATGTTTAAACAGTAAATTACCGAAAACTTACGTATCCTACTCTACCCCTGCCGCAATTCTCACAGAAGCGTAACGGTTCATTACATTGTATGCTATGATCACAGAATATCAAAAAAACAAGTAGAAATAATAATCGAATTACTGTCACCAAAATAGTAAAAGATCCGTAAAAGAGCGACCTTCACCTATCGGTTATCCGAATAAAATCCACTTTTTACATAATAAAATACGCTAACAAAGGCGGCGGTGATTGGTTGCATAACGAAATATATTTAAGTCTATACAGGGTATTTTGTTTGGGCGTCGATGGCTACTGTCTAATCTACAAGGAATATCAAAAAATGCTGAGAGGAGTCTCTGGGTCGATATTGCTAAAATATAAAAATGCCACATATATTTTTTTAACTAATATTTTATCCGGAAATTGAACATGAAAATGTGACAAAAGAATTCGACTCCTGCAGTTTCCTAAAGTTTGACGTTTGACATTACTTCCCAAAATTTGATCCTTATAAATGATACTATCAGATAGTGTCTCGCGAGTCTCAAGGGAAGCTAGTTCGCCAATTACAAGCTGGCTTCATTTGGTGCCGCAGTTGAGATGAATTCGTATTAGATTACCATGAACCAATACTTATAATGATAAACCAATACTTACATATTTCGTTAGCAACCCATTCATCTTTTATTAGCGCATTTTATTATATCAAAATTTAATATGATAGGATAACCAATCGGTGAAGGTCGCTCTTAGACGTATCTTAGACATCATAGTGACAATAATATTTATTATATTTTATGATGTCGTAAGTTCTACATACTAGTACATGGATAGCGGATAAACACAATAATTAAAACTATGTAGATAATAATATTATAGATAAGAACATAAAAATAGCTAAAACATAGGTAACATAGACAATTAATATCAACAAATTTATTCAAATGCTTCGTCTAGCAAAAGTAATAAAAACTAGTAGCTTATTATTATTATTATTATGCGACTTCTACACTTTTTTTCCATTCTGTGGACATGACAGAACTAATGTGCTTTGAACCAGTTCATTAATTTCAGTATAATGCTGGCAGCAATAACATAGACGCGTCGCATAATAACCTACAATGGTAGCTGCTTAACAGGTATTACGTTTGCCAAGTTGTTCAAATAAATAAAACATAGCATAAACACTCGTATATTATAATGAATAATAATAAAATTTTCCTCGCTGAAAAGATTAGTATTGAAATTCAACGAGGAAATGCTGCCAGTGTTTTGGGCACCATGCCGCTGGACAAAGGCCTGGAGGAAATTTTTATATTATAAGGTATGTATTTTTTTTTTTTATTATATTTAATTTGTTATTTAGATTTAGTTAATTTTTTTAGGTTAATTATTATATTGTAATTCTGTTATATTGTTTGTTTATTACTTCGAATAATAAAATAAAATAAAGAATACAAAATGTTTGATATATTATAATGTAAATTACCACTAAATATCGTAAAATATAATAGAACATTATAGAAGAAAAAATTTAAAAAAAACATTAATAAAATAATATTTAAATTTTTCGTTATAAATATATTATAATATACGTGAAAAATTATTATACAAAATAATTAGTACTTTATGTTACCTACAACTTTCATATTTTACGTTTTTAATAGAAGGCCTAGTTTCGTTGGAAATCATGAAAAACCATTTAGAACTCTAAAAATTCACCCCATTTCACCATCTTAATTAGGGTCTACTTTGATGTATTTTTATCGTTGATTTATACATTTCGTTCATTTTTATCATTTTTTTTTATTAATAATTATTTTTCAACAAATATGGTAGTATAATTTAATATAATAAACCAAAACCCCCAAAATGCCAATTAATAACGCCGCAAATTTTGCATGAATATCTGGCTATATGTATATATAGCTTTGCCTAAAACAGATAAAAGGTTGCGGACCATGGCGCAGTAAATGGCTTGGTGTACTGGGATGTGTAGGTGCTGAGTGACCTGACTGGACCAAAGTTTGGGGCTTCTATCTCTTGTACTTTTACCGCCTACTTATCCCGTTACCAAGAGTATTACAGATTGTCGGCACATCTTAAATAAAAAGTAAGTCGGGTAGAGCAAAAGGCATAAATCAGACGTTCCATTACCAAAACAAAAAACTGATAGCTATTTAAACTAAAATGTTAGCATGTGATGTTAGCTCGGTTTTTTTTTATACTAACAAAACATGTGACCATGCGCCCACCTTATGGTAAGAGGCGAGGTCCATGAAAGATATCAGTTCCTAACACTATGCCGGCTTGACTGGGCATGACGGCAATTCGAGCCTGATCCCGAAACGTATGGATACACTTTATTTATTTTATCCGCACGAACGGTGAATACTTTCCCGCCCCAGCAGACTGGACAAATTAACATTATCAGTCCGTCTACCACCTATTTGTTGTTCTCGTTAAAAGTACGAGTATATGCCATTTGCAATGATGTCAAGTGACAATTTTTACGTTCAAGGAGAACTAATATTTTAAGCTTGCCTTGGTGATAATTTATATGACTTACTTAAATTACAACATAATAACAGGAACACGGTGTATGTTTTCATCAATGATAATACTCGTCTTTTGTTATACTTGCCTCTCGGTTCGGTAATAGGTACTATTTCTAAGAGGATAAAGGTCCTGAAGTTACAAGTGTAGTAACTAAAATATACAGAGCTATTTCATTAAAATTGTACAATGTTTTTAGATTAAAAAGAAGTAAATGGAAAAACGGATGTCATATTGTTCAATTGTCACACATTTAATATCCTGAGCTGTAGTGGTCGCAGCCAGTACAAACATTTCAATTAAGAGGCGATACTATGGGTTACGATTCTGTCCAATTATGAGGACATAATAGTTGAGATATACTGTCACTGCCTTCGTAGCTTCGTAGTGTAGTACGAGTACTCGTAGTCTAAGACGCGGTAATATTAATAGACTAATTTATTATATGACGTTTTTTGTGACCTATAATACGTTTTACTAATTTTATTTATTTTATTACCCTAGTAGGTATATATTTACCACATCATTCCTACCATCGTCGGCGCTCACATATTAAACTCCGAGGAGGTATGATGCCTTGCTCACTAAGATTCCCTAAAGCCGAAGGGCTAGCGAGCGAACTATAGTCTAGGGAGGTCACAATTGATCACTAATGTTCCCACTGACACTTAGTGACGAGTAGTCACATATAATAATACGTAGGGCGTTACATAAGTTTTCTAGTATGTAAACTAGATATCATTATATGGTGTTTTGATGCCATAGGATATTGCTGGGACACCCTCCTTATAATTAGGATTTAACGCCGTATGATTTTTTTGCGTTATCAAAAAAAAGACGTATGTTGTCGAGCGATGACGAGCTTATAGGGGCCTACTGAAGCATTGTGTTTACCACTTATTTAATTAATTTATTAATAATAGGATAGCCAATAATATTAACATCACACATGTATAGGCGGCCACCATATTATCACAATAGCCTATAAAATATTTAAAAAACGGGTGCGTCGCGGGACGTACCGCAAAAGTGAGAACGAAACTTGCAGGTTATTGATTTTGTGGTTGGTAGGAATTCAGATATTAAATTAATGAGCGTGGCTGCGTGCGCACGCATAGTTGCAGACGCGTAAAGAAAGAAAGAGAAAGAAGGAGCGGAAGAGAGCGAGAGTGACATGGGCTATACACGTGGCGCGCGCCTATTCGCCCTCTTCCCATTATCCGCCGCGCTGTTTTGAGAGGAAGAAAGAAAGAGAAAGAAGGAGCGGGAGAGAATGAGAAAGGCAGCGGCTATACGCGCGCGCCTATCCGCCCCTCTTCTCCTTCCACGCCGCGCTGTTTCCCTTTGAGCGCTGTTCTGACGTACGGACGTACGTTCAACAAAATAGGTCCCCAACCAAGCGAGCGCAATAAAGTTCTCACTTTAAAAATATAAATATTATATAAAAACTAAACGTTACCATTTAACAACCTAAAACTTAAACAAATTAAAATATATGTAAAATATACTCGTAGTATATTCTATAATCTCTTTTAGAAGAAAACTAAACTCGATAAACAAATAACTAATATATATATATTGGTTCTGTTACCCCCGACCAACTTAATGCCCATTTTTCGTCTGCTTTAATACTGGATGCCTCCGTTAAGGCTGATACGCTAGCAGAGATTGAGGGAATGCCTGCACCTGCCATCGAGTCATTTGTGCTTGCTGAAGTTTCTGATGATATTGTTCTGAAGGCGATACGTTCCATTACTTCTAAAGCAATTGGATGTGATTCCATCAGTCATGCTATGATCATTCCTATCTTGGACATAATTTTACCAATAATAACGCACTTAGTTAATTTTTCCATTAGGACAGGACAATTTCCTTCTGTTTGGCGTAATGCTTACATAGTACCTCTTCCTAAAATTCCTTTACCTACACTTCCGTCTCATTACCGTCCCATATCTATCTTGCCATTTTTATCTAAAGTAGTAGAATACATAGTTCACAAACAATTAACAAAATTCCTTCAAGTCTATAACTTGCTCAACCCCTTTCAATCTGGTTTTCGCCAGGGTCATAGCACTACTTCAGCTTTACTTAAGGTAACTGAAGATATCAGAGGTGGCATTGATGAAACAAAAGTTACAGTTCTTGTACTAATTGATTTCACCAATGCCTTTAACACGGTAGATCCTGATTTGCTTATCGCAATATTATCTCGTCTCAGTATATCATCGGAGACTCTGCTTTGGTTTAACGATTACCTTCATGGTCGTCGGCAACGTGTGCGCATTGACCAGACAATGTCTGATTGGTGTGATCTAATGACTGGCGTTCCGCAGGGTGGAATTCTTTCCCCTCTGCTCTTCTCTTTATTTATTAACGCTATAACCACGTCACTCCATTCTCATTATCATCTTTACGCCGACGACTTGCAGCTTTATGTGCAGACTGATATTAGTGCTATTAATAGCGCAGTGGCCTGGCTCAACGAAGACCTTAACTACATCAATTCGTGGTCGTCGCGATTTGGTGTTATCGTAAATCCGTCAAAATGCCAGTCTATTGTGATAGGACGATCGCGAATTCTGTCAAGAGTTGACTATAATACATTAGAAAAGATTCGTTATGGAGGTGCGCTGATACCCTTTAGTAATGTGGTAAAAAATCTTGGTATTTATATCGATTCTAATCTTAGCTGGACATCTCAGATCAACAATATAAATCGAAAAGTATTCGCAGCTCTTCATTCTCTTAATAGGCTAAAACATTTCCTGCCTCTTAAAGCTAAAATAACTCTTACTCAATCTCTTCTTCTTCCTGTTCTTGACTATGCCGATGTCTGTTGTGTCGATCTAACTGAGGAATACCTTAATAAACTAGAGAGACTGCTCAACTCGTGCATAAGGTTTGTATTCGGATTGCGTAAATACGACCATGTGTCAGAGTTTCGTGCTAAATTGAAATGGTTGCCAATACGTCTTCGCCGTAATCTTAGGATTCTCTGTCTTTTATTCTCTGTCCTCTACGAACCTTCCTCACCTAATTATTTAAAAGATAATTTTTCACTTCTTAGTTCCTTTCATGAAAGGATTCTCCGCTCTGCCCATAACTCTTTACTGTCCATCCCTTCACATCACACTAACTCCATTTCAAATTCCTTCTCAGTCGTAGCTGTGACATTATGGAACAGCCTACCTCTTAGTATCCGTCAGGCACCCAACAGAAGTATATTTAAAAGACAAGTATATTCACACTTTTTAAAGATGCAATAAATATTCACAATTCATTTCTCTTTTCATTGTTATTGTAATGTGGTTGTATAATATAAATATTAGTTTCTGTTTATGTATATACGTTTAAGTAGTTTATGTATGTATTGTATATGTATTATTTATGTAGTGTATGTATTATTATTATGTGGTTTAAGTATTAAAATTATGTATTTATTTATAAGTACGATAATTAAATTAACATCAAAATTATTTAAATATTATTTATTTTATGTTTGTTTTATAAACCTACCATAATTGATACAATGTCCCGAAGGTTGATGGTAAGAGAATGCCAATCGGCATTACATACGCCTTTTGTTAACAAAACAATAAAGTTTTTAAATAAATAAAATATATATAATAGGTAACTGGAAAAATATATATTAAATTTAAATCTAACTTATAAATAGATACATAAAATTTTCTTATAAATTGTGGGTAAGTTGTTATAGCATTTTATGTTTAAACACTCTTTGTGAGTCTCTGACGATGTCAATATCTGGAAATTGCAGCAAAAGCATTGTATTTTGATTAGATTCTGGAAATCTATACCTATATTTACACGTATTAATGGCAGTGAAGACTAAAATATATCTTTTTCATAATAAAGTTATATAGCGCCCTAGTATAATAATAATACCTACGGTAGTGCCTTTCAGAAACGAATGCCACTGGCGACTCTGTGAGCTAAAAGTGTGAGCAGTTTAATTATAAGTTACCAACTGCACTGTAATGTTTCCCCGAGGTAAACGCTAAACATGTTGATGAAATTACTGTAATATTTTGTCAGCGTTGTACCTCGTAATGAAACATTATTCATTGTTTATATAAATACAAGTTATGCCAGGAAGAATCCGACGTTGTCTAATATATTTACATTCTCTTTGTTTTTTACTCATGATAATATATTTAGGAGAAAATTGACGACACAGTACAGACAATAATGAAATAATTTTGTAACAGAATTGTTTTAGGGCTCGATTTTCTACCTAATTATTTAATTCTGTAAATTTAGTAGCTTACATTACTTTTATTTGCGTTCAAATAAAAAGAAGGCCTTCTTTATAAATCAGCCTATAGTCGGTCGCAAGCTCGAGACACCATTCTTCTCATCTTTCTTTCTCATACACGATGGACCCGGCACCCGCGCGGAATGCTTAGAAATTGGACTTCTTCAAAAAGGATTACAAAAAAATATTGTCTTTGGGGCCGGTAATTCATATCTCATTTAAGTGGCTTCTTTTAGAAATGTGTATGGTTAACGGCCACTTAAGGGTACGAAACTGTCATGAATTGCTGGCCCCGAAACTAGATTCTAAATTAATTGTATATGTAGGGTCCAAAACAAAATACCTGGGAATGTTTTTAAAATGTAAATAGATGCTTCCAAATATATATTTTTTCTTCTTTCTTTAAATCTCTGATGGGACGTCTCTTTTTATTTATATTATTTTTATTATTTTTTATAACGATTAGTTTATAGTTTTTTATTTTTGTTTAATTAGTTTGTAATTATTATTATATATTTTGTAAATATTATTTTTCGAATAAATTTATCAGCTAGGTCTATTAAAAAAACTATGGTTATTTTGGCGTAAACGTGTTTACGTTTACCTCGGTCATTTAACTTGATGCGGATGGCTTGTCATGATGCAAAATCATCATATCATCTGTGAGCGAGGTATTGAGGTCCTGTTTTAATTTAAGTTTAATTAAAGAACATTTTACAGAATACATCAGCCCTAAACACCTAATTTCTTCATAATATTTGTTCATCAAATTCCAAGTGTAGCAGAATTTGATGCTTTCAAGTAGTAATTCGCGTCAATATCGCCTAAACACGTCGGGTATATGGGAGTACTTAGCGCGGGAAAACCGCAAAAAATAAACTGCAACTCATACCCTATATTAATGTCAGATTTACCGTTTTCCACAATTATTCACATAGTAGCACATAAATTTACAAAACAAAAAACTTGGACTTGACATGTCAGTGCAGGTGTAACAGTTAATACGTTGGCAAAAGTTGCCAGCCTTCCTATCTCCAGATTTCTCTGTCAGCCGTTTGGACAACTTCTTTGCCAATAACTATATTGTGTTTTGGGTCGTATCTTGGGAAACCAGTCTTCTTATTTTATTAATTTATAGCTGATTACAATCGTGATAAGCAACTGAATACCCACTGCAAATATTTTCGTATGAACTATAATAACTAAAGTTCTAGACATCTACCGTCAAACATTTATGAAAGAATTGTATACTTTAATTCAACTAAATCAATTTCGCATCGCTATTTTAAGCACATTAGTGTACTTTAATATCATTGTTAGGTTCATTCTTGCAGAAATCCGAGAGAATATGTAGGTACATTTAAACTTTACAAAGGTTTTTGTTTATATTTGTCTTGGTTTACGTAATATAACTGAACTGAAGCCACTCTAAAAAAATAATGACATTATTATTTCTTCCTCCTTCCTTAAGGAAAGAAGAGACTCTTTAAGAAAATATTTCTAAATTCAGTATTTCAATATCAGCTTGGAACGAGAAAACGGAGCTTTTTAAAAAATATTTCATTTAATTTCATGGTGATCGAGGACGGAAAAATGCGATAAGAGAAAACGACTTCGCAGGTTTTTTGATACAATAAAAATACTTCTCAAATTTAAGCTATTACAAGTTTTATAAAATGCAATATTTTCACAGAGCTATTCTGATATGAACCAGAATCGTTGTGTTTTGTCATTTATGTTCAGTCCTTTAAAGACAGGAGACGGATTTAACTAGGTGATAATATGTTTAAAGCCTGAACTGATAATAAACAGTATATTTTGGTAAAAATTGCATACGACAAGTTTCTTGTGACTAAAGCATTACCCAGTCTCATGATATGTTCAAAGCCCAAACTGATATTATACTGTTTGTATTGGTAAAAATAGCCTTCGAAAAGTAGGCTAAAAGCTTACTACTTACAGTCTCATAATATGTTTAAAGCCCGAACTCATAATATACTATATGTAATGGAAAAAAATAGCCCACGATAAGTTGTTTTTGGCTGAAGCATTACCCAGTCACATAATTTTACGACTATATCTCTCCAGAAGTTTGTTTGCGTAATAAAATAGAATAGGTTTAATTATCCTGTACACCGCACCACGCTTTACAAAGTCACATCCTCAAGTAAACGGAGAACCTGAGATGGCCTGTAATTTATTTTCCACATAAATTAAAAATCTTATCTCACAGTGGTGTTAAAAAATATGAATAAAATTAAATTTATGATCCCAAATAACCATAAAACTGTACGTTGCTGTAGTTTATTTAGCAATCATAGCGGTCGTGATTAATCTTTGATATCTTTATAAATCTGAGCACTCGTATTTATTCGTATTATTTAATTATTATTCAATCATATATACGAGTATGCTATGATGGGCTTTAAAATACTTTTTATTAATTCATTATTACAGTCCTAGACCTTCACTGTTGGAGATGGGCTTTCCAGAACATTTCATTAACGATTCCACAAGTTGGAATTAGTGTTACCGAGATCGACGGCCAGTCATCATTAGACTGTGACTCTCCACTGCTGGATATAGGCCTCCCCCGAGGGTCGCCACTATACACGATCTTCTGCCACCCCCATCCATCCCCCATCAGCGACTTTCCTCAAGTCATCCGTTCATCTTCCGGGTCAGGTCGTCTTGCTTTGCGTCTTCCAGTACGTGGACTCCACTGCAGGACCTATTTACTCCATCATTCATTGCTTCTGCGAAAGACGTATCCAGCCCATTGCCACTTCAACTTGCTAATTTTGAAAGCTATGTCGGTAACTTTGGTTCTTTGACAGATGTCAACGTTTCTAACTTTATCCTTCAGATAAATTCTAAGCATGGAGAGGTATGCTTACTGAGCGATCTTTAACTTATGTATCAGGCCTACTGTCAGTGTTCACGTCTCTGCTCCATACGACATTACTGGAAGAACGCCCTGGTTAAACAATAATCCTAATTAACCAATTTCTAAAAATATCTGTATAATTATTAAATAAAAAAAATATATACAAGTAGGTACAATTAGATTTATCTAAGAAATAACTAATGCTAAAATGTATATAGTGTGAGTGTTCTAGGGACTGAGATAATGATGATTTTGTTAGGTTAAGTTTTTAATGAAGTATTAATGTAACTTAAGGTACCTATTCTATTTGTAATTTATAAATTTATTTTCTGATGTTAAGTGTTTTGTTAGATATATGAAAACATAATGTAACAACAAGTGTAATTTTAAACCCTTTTTCCGCCATTTAAAGCAAAACTTTTTAAATCGTTTTCTGGAATTAGATTTGTTTCGCGACATTCTCTCGAAGTTTATAGCAAAAACTCACGAATACAAGCGGGACTTATGCTGAATAAATTTCAATTTCACTTCACACTTATCAAAATTGGGAATCATACTTTGACTCCCTTCTTCATTTATCTGATTTGAAATTCAGTTTGCTTTTTGGTTACGAGCTTTTATACCTACTTTAATATTGAATTTATAATTATGATGCATTTTTAATCATACAAATATTAAAATAATAAAAAATACTTTATTAGTTTTATATATTTATTTTTATGTCCTAAAAATGATATGCTAAAAGCTGAAAAAGGCTGATTATCCACCGTATCTGCTGCTCGCGAGTGAAACGAACTACTACTAACTATCAGATAGGCTCCTTCCGTTCATATCTTCAACATTTACTTACCACATACTTTCTTTAGAAACAGAACACTAATAACTAAATCTATACTACATTTTTATTTTACTTATTTCTTATGTAACGTTTCTATTTGTGTGTTATTATTTTATTTTAATATATAAATAAATGTGGTATATGTGTATATAATTATGTAAATATTTTATGTAATTATATAAGTGTATAAAATAAAATTGCACCCATACATAACTTTACACACTCCCAAAGGTTGGTTGTCAGATAATGCTTAGTCATTAAGCCCACCTATATAAATTTTTAGTGCAATAAAGTATTTTAAATAAATAAATATGCGTATGAGGCACGTCATTGGCTTAAATAACCAAAGTGACAAGCTAACTACCAATCACCTGGTGTTGTTATTGCCAATGTTCATCAGGATTATTTTAATCATTCTATTTGCAAACAGCGCAAGACAAATTTCTAAGTATTGCATGGATTCACCGTACCCTTACGCGCCGGGTCCAGTATGTGTAGCAGATATAAGAAGAATGGTGTTTCGGGCTTGCAACAACTATTGGCTGCTTTACAAGGGAAGTGTTCCTCTCCCTACCCAATCAAATACTCTATGATTCCGTTAATGCCGTCATTTTAATAAAATACATTTCGAGCTTACTTTAAATGAAAAATATCATAATTTAACGTAAGCTCGCGCTAAAACTGATAGTAAATAAAAAAACCAACTATTTAGACAATTTAACTACAACAAACCTCGTCAGGCGCGGGGAGAGCGGCGTTTTCTGCGGAGAACCTCAAATTGCGCAAATATTGGTGCCGGTTACGAATTTGCGCCGTTTGGGGTCGAGACGATGGGCCCATGGGGACCGTCGGCGAGGCGGTTGGCCCAGGAGTTGTCAAAGCGGCTGACAGAAAGGTCTGGAGACAGGAAGGCTGGCAATCATTTCTGCCAACGTATTAGCCTCGCTATACAGAGGGGAAATGTTGCCAGTCTCCTTGGGACTATCTCGGATGGTACGTCTTTAGAGGACATTTTTTATTTATAGTTTAGTTTATTTTTAATTTTATTATTTAGGTAGCTTTTAATTTTTATATAATTTATATTAATTAACTTCGAATCAATATATACTACAACAAACATTTAATTACAACCTTACCAGCTTACGGTTTTATAATATCATTTTATAGTTAATAAGTTTTGGGTTTGTTTACTAACTGAATAACCGAACAATGATAATAATCGACAACATCTATGTTACTGAGACGTTGTTTTAAACAGAAAAACGTACAATTAATAAAATAATGTATTCTTTTATTTTCTGTTAGTTTTACCATTAGATATGTACGACAATAATCAAGCTTACTTTGAAATAACAAAAATATTAGCTAGACTTCCAGAATTCTCTGTCAACCGCCTTGGACTACTCCTTGGTAAGGCACTTAGCTGAGGGTGTGCTATAGTCCTATCGTCTTAACTTCGTTTGCAGACGACTTGTAGGGGTGGCGAGCAGAGCAACTATCATAACACCTCCACTCTTGAAGTTGGTCCTTCCTGATTTTCTAGAGAATTTGGCCTACACTCGCGACGCTGGCCACACGGGTTAGAGATGGTCTGATGTCAATTATTAATGACAAATAATAACGATCGCACAAGTTGGAATTAGTAAAAATGGAACCGACGGCTTAACGTACTCTTCGAGGAACAGGAATGGCGGTATTGTAAATCTATGACAAAAGTACATAAGAAAAGTGTATTTCTCATTGGTACATGCCAGGGTTAAAACTTTTTTAGGATTGTAAGGAATTGTTTATTATTCTTCGCCAAATACCAATAAACAATTTTAAAACTCCAAATTTATAAATTAATTACTTTGCATTTCTCGTCAAGTATCATCATTAAAACTAACTACACAAAGATATCGCCAAGATCTACCCTCCCAGAGCCTCGCAAATATGGCTAAGTCAGGCCCATGTCAAACAATATGTACTCGTAAGTATGAATAGAAAACTTAAAAGCTATGTTTATGTTTTAAATCTATCTTAAAAAAATATCTTAAAAACTATGTTTATGTTTTGAAATAAAGTGTCTCTGTAGTCTAGCGATTAAGTCAGTGGATTTAGACGCGGAGGTTTCGGGTTCGAATCCTGGTCTATACATTATAATATTTGTGATATTTCTCAAGTTTGGTACACAGAGACATTGACGAGCGTGCCACTTGTCATGATGTTCTAAATATAAAGTAAAGTTGGCTAAATGTGAAATTCTTAAAAAAATCTTTTAAAAAAAAATAAGTTTGGTTTCTTACTACCTTGGGATACGGTCGTCGTGTTGACACTTGAATTTTATGTATTTAAATGTGTTTGCATTAATAAATTTTGTTATATTTCCATTGTGACAATTACATTGGTTCGTCCATGCACACGTGCTCGTACTTAAGTCTGAAAAAGAGGCGACGAGGTTTTTAAAATGAGGGAAAGAGACAAACATTTTCACTTGCGGGACCAATTTGTCACTGTCTTCGCCAATTTCCCCTTGTAACTAGTTTTTTCTTTGCACCACGTAAATTTAATTTCAGGTCTTTGTGGGAGACCGGCTTGACCTCACAGTTCCGTACGTTTGCAGTCGAACATATGCTACAACTATGCTGTTATAAAGTGTTTTTTTTTGTCGTTGCACGGAAAGGTAATGTTTATCAACCAAGTATTTTATAATTTATAATAATTATTATCTGTATATCTATTATGTCACGGATGAGAGTTGCAAAGCTTTTACTGGCGCTACTACGAAACTGAACAATTTATAAGACCTATGACTTAGTATGCTCAGATGCATCACACAGAATCTATGTTTTATCCACAAACCGATCTTTTATATATGAATATACGTAAAGAATGTATGTCTCTCGACGAAACAAAGTTTTTTGGATATCTATTTATTTATAGTTTTTGTATGTATGTATTATATGCTCCGTTTTTGTCTTGACGCTTAAGCGCTTTTATTCAATTTCGTCTGGCGTCTACGGTTTTCATACATTTTAAGCAAAATTCGGTCAAAAAGCATTGAATGTTTTGCTTTGCTTTCAAGTCGAACATAGCAATGGTATGTATGTGTATTGTTTTTACATTGTGTATGTATATGTATTTTAAAGGGCTATAAATGCGTAGTTATGGTTATTTTAGTAATTTAAGTTATATTCATATTTTTCTTCATCCGGCACCTGCCTTTCATGCTCCCCAAAGTTAGCTGGTGAAGAATGCCATATGACGTTATAGCTCGCAAATGTACTGGGTTTTAAAGCGCAATAAAGTTATTATATTTATATATTTATTAATTTTGTATACGTTTTGCTTGTTTTTATCTCTAAGATGGTAATAGATTGGGGCCTATCAGGCTTAACTGCCTTGTTTGGGACCATCACCAAAAGGTTTTTGCAAAACCTGCAATAATGCTCCACGATTATTTGTTAACATCTATTATAAAACCTTACATTGCTAATAAATCATTTAAATTTAAATCTAATTAATTGCCTCATACACACCACTTTACCACGCATATGCGGCGTCACTTTGGAAAACGGAAAATGGTGGGTATAAAAGAAAGCATAGGGACAAAAATAAGGAAAGGCATGCTACGATGGTTCGGGCATGTTGAAAGGATGAGCGATGAAAGATTGACGAACCAGATATATAATGCGAAAGTTGTGGGTGAAAGAGGCCCTGGCAGACCGAGACTCACATATCACGATGAAATAAATAAAACACTGGCTGAAGGTACATTAAAAAGCTTTCGTAACAAAAGGGCATGTATGAAGAGGTTGATGAATGTCGACGAAGCGAAAGAGGTATGTCGTGATCATGTCAAATGGCGCTCAATTGTCTCTGCCTACCCCGCAAGGGATCTGGCGTGAAGATATGTATGTATGTATGTACACACCACTTTGTTTAGTCACTAAAGTTTGTAGTTCAAGAGATCAACTATGTATATATATACTCTGTGTTATAGTGGCTGTAATAAAAATAATATTATTTATTAAAGTAATAAACATGCGTTTTCCAGTAACCGAGCCGTTGTGGCTCAGAAAACTAATCTAACTTATTGGCGTTCTATGTTTTAGGCGTTTTTATTCTAAGCTGGTACGAATTCGCATGGTCTTTTATGTGTAAATAAGTTCCTTATTTTTTTAACTTCAATTACCAACAGGGCTGTGTGAGGTTAATATGTCGTGCTCCGATTAAAGAATAAAGGATCAAGTTATACCAAAATTGGATTTGTTGACTTGTAAACAGCCTGGCTCTCAACAACTTTTTACCTGACTTCACTTGCGAAAGTTTTGCCAGCTTTTAGGTAGCGGTTATTTTTTACTTTTAACAACTTCTGTGGCTCAATTCTGTTTCTTTAACCACATTAACTCTTTGTTTTATCGTAAAAAATGCGGAAGCTTAAACGATCATACAAATCTCACAGATTAACTTAACAAACCGTGGAAGATTTAATTTACTTCGTTTAAACATATTTATACAGAAAGAAATTCACATAGTCTGGACACACTTGTCTTCTGCATTTTTATGTTCGGTTCAGAGATATGGACTATAAAGCGAAAATTAATTCGTCAAACGCAACGTGGTGCTGGCGTCGTTTGCTCAGAATCCCTTGGACCGCACGTCGTACTAACATGTTTGTGCTCCAAGAGCTAAAGATTAACAGGGAGCTACCGTCTGCCTTGCCCGAACTCTGCAATATTTTGGCCACATTGCAAGAAGAGGTGACGTAAATATAGAAAATTTCTAATTACTAGCAAAGAAAAAGAACAAAAGGAAAAAGGCTCGAGCAATGGTCTAGTCAGGTGATTGACCACCTGAACATCTCTGTGTACCAGCAACCATGTACTACACCGAGAACCGAAACCATTAGAGACGGCGGGTGGATGAGCTGCGACTGCGACGGAGTCACGATCCCCATCAGTGGGGTACAGCCTAAGGAGAGTGGAAACGAGACGAGCAGAAATATGCTTGCAGATACATCCAAGTTATATTTTTTTATAGAAATATAAACTTTAATAATGATCGTTAAAGGATTCTTTGATATAACGTTAGCGTTTTAAGAAAATGAATAAGACATTGTTCTCAAACAAATATCAGGGTAAAACACAAATAATCTTGAAGTACTGCCTCCGTGGTCTAGCAATTAAGTCCGTAGATTTAGACAGGGTTCAATATCGATATTTCGCGAGTTTTGTACGCTAAAGACATTGACGAGCTTGCCACTTGTCATGATGGACCTATAGTAAGGTATGCTAAATGTAAATTTGCTTCTTTAAAAAAAGAGTGGTTTTCGACCACCCCGGAAGGGAAACGGTCGTGATGATACTTTAAGCTTGAATATTGTTCTTTTATCTTGATACTTAATTAGAAATAACCATTCCAATTAAGTTTTATTTTGACACAGATCTTAATACATCCTACAAATAAAAAAGTATCATTACGACCGTAATACAGAATGCGGTGGTCTTAAACTACGCGATTTATTTTTTTATCCAACTTTACTATAGAGGCCCAATATGACAAGTAGCAAGCTCGTCAACGCTAGGAAGATTCAATAAGTGTCCCAAATAAATAAAGCTATTACAAAATAGTATTCAATTCTCAACAATAATAGTGGTATATATTCTTTTTCTTTTGTAATATTTAAGGCGTAAAAAAAAATTCTTTAGCTGGAAATAATCGTGATAAGTATAAGATAAGATAAATTTTGTTAGCACCTTATATATATATATATATATTATCATATTTTATTAGGCATAACCAAAGCATAACTAACTTGAGCATGACAAACTAACCTAAATCAATAAACAATTATCAGTTTTCCATCTGCTATTCTTATTATAAATATTTAATAAATTAAATACTAACCTAGCCGATGGGAACCTTATATATATGGAGGTAGTTAACGAATTCCATTATAAAACGTTTGATTATAGAATGTGGCAGGAATCGAACACAATGTTTAAATTTTGCATAACCGCTAGACCACGAGGGCCGTCTATAATTAATATTGTTTTTGAATTGACCTATTTTCTTTCCCAGTGTATAATTTTGAGATCGATTTAGTGGTAGTTTTGCAGGGATGAATTACAAAACAACCCCTGTCCATATTGTATCAGACCTTATATTTACGTATCCCGGACAAATTTTATCCTATGAATACATAACTCCGTTGAATTTCGGTTATGGCTTCCTTTTGCGACGCTTTGGAGCACATCATTTCCTTTTACACTAAAGTTGGACATTTCGTTTAGTTATTTACCAAGTACTAGTTAATTTATCATTCTGTCTACAATATTATAGTTTAAGATATGTCTGAGAGCCACCTTCACTGATCGGTTATCCGAATGAAATCCACTTTTATATATAATAAAATAAAGAAACACAAAAATTACAATCGAGAGGGGGGTTATAAGCTATCTTCATCGTGGAATCCAGTAATCAATAGGTTTCGACGCCGGGAAAAATCGCCCGGTGTCGCCAAGGATATTGTAAGTGTCGTGTGTCGTGATTTCTAAAAACTTTTAAAAGTGATAAGTGGGTAGGTTTACATCTGCCGCCCAGTATGTACGAGACTACACCACATAGCTTCAGTCGACCCGTGACCACGGCCAATGCAACTTGGCTAAAACGTCGGGAGAAATATATCTCTAAGGTAAATCGCGTAAAGACCCGTTAAAATTATAAAAATCTATTGAAATGTGCGCGAAAGTTTAAAAAGTTTAATAATAGACGTTGATGAATATAATAAATATATAATATAATAAAATTATGTATTACACTAAATTCTCCTGAAAAATATTTAGAAAATATATATTCATTTTTTAAAATATTTTTTTATTATTTAATAATAAGAGTCACTAACAGTGCTGGCAACCAAACATTTCATGGAATTTCAACTAGGGCAGACACTAGATGTTGCACCTATTATACGCAACCATCACATGCTATTACAGTATCAATTAATTCGGCCTTTAAATAACCAAAATAAAAACAATAATAATTGAGTAAATCAAAGTTAAAACTATAACACAATACAACATGGTTCAATCACGATAAAGGAACTCAACACCAAGAATCAAACTTGGTCAAACAGCAGTTCAGTTTACAGTCTCCGCTGCAACGATGATGAGTTTTTGCGTAAATGAGCAACAACCATCCTTAACTAAACTTTTGCGTTTATAATATTAGTAAGATTATATATGTATATTATACTACCAAGTAAAGGTATATAAAACGCGAAGAAAAAGGCAAAAAAGTACGGTGCATGTGTGTTTAGTTTCATTAGTGCTTGGTCGTTAATCACTTGGGCTCGCCTCACCATACCACCTAATTGATTTATCAATATGGTACGACGGCAAGTGTTATTAGAACGCTAGTACAATGTTAATTTAATAATAAATATGGCCTTTGTAACAAATGCTCTCAAATTTATACGCGAATAATTTCTCTGCTATTACAAAAGCAACTTAGCAAATCAATTAACTTTATTAGGTGCTTATATACCTAGTCGCTGCCTCAGGTTCACATACAATAATTGAAAATAATAGTCCTTTTAGTAATTTCATTAAACAGTTTACATTACTACCTGTTAGATTTATCGTTACATTAACTGTAACTACAGCCATATTATCTTTAGTTAGTTGCAAAGATAATTAAAATAATAATTATTACTAAAATACTTTATTGCACTTTACTTAAAAAGTGTGGTCAATACTCGGAAGGGATACAGTCGTGAAGATAATATACTATGCTATCACAATGTAGTTTATGGTTTAATATGCTTTTTGAACTTCAATTACATCTACAGTAGTCTACTTTAAATAAAACACGGCTATGCTTGTGTACCTTAAAAAAATATATTAAGTCTAAATTAAGCATCCAAAAGCATCATAATATTCAAATGTCTACTTTTAAAAAAAAGTAGGCCTCACAATCAAATGTTAGTTAGGAAAATAAGAGGTTTGCAAGCTGTCATTATAACGGCGTCTAGAAGTCGGCTTAATGCCAACTGAGTGCTTCCAATGGTTATAGGACAAGCAAACATTCACAGCTACCAGCAAAGTCGTAAAAATATACGAATGAGATCACTGGATATGTATAATTATGCAGAATGTACGAAATTAGGTATTTGTAAATTATTATCACGAACGTTTCTCTTTCGGGGTAGTCCGAAACCAAGCTTTTTAAAAAAGCAATTTTACATATAGCCAACTTTACTATATACGCATCATGACAAGTGGAAAGCTCGTCGATGTTTCTAGCGTACCAAACTTGTCAAATAAATTAAATAATTTATTGAGTCCCGACCAGGAATCAAACCCAGTACCTCCGCGTCTAAATCCATGGACTTAACCGCTATACCAGAGAGGCAGTTTTTTTATTCAAATTAGGTACATTTATATATTCTTTCAAGTGGCTCGGTTGTAAGTTAAATTTACAGCACCATCGTGTAGTAAATTGTCATTAGACCCTCGGCAACCCGTCTTGCCAGCCGTGGCGAGTGTAGGCCAAATTCTGCAGAAATTCCTGGAAGGCACATCTCCAACAATGGAGGTCTACGATTCTGTGTTCAGGGGCTATAATAATAATATGAATATAAATTTGTTTTATAAATACGGATCCATATGTTGGGTGGCGCAAAAGTACCGACACTACATAAATTGCTAATATTTTTGTTAAAGGGGAATCTCCTATCATCGTGATGTTGAAAATTTTGTAGTGTAAATTATGTAAATAAATGTAAAGAACACCAAAAATAAACATCAAGCATTGCACTGTCGATTATCCTGTCAATGTTTTAAAGAATAATTAATCAGTGGTAAAAAGTTTTGGCGATTAGCCTTGGCCTGCAAGATAACTCCATCTGAATTATCCAAACTTGTTGTATTATTGTTTGTGGTTGTTTTAAATATCTGTTATACATATGTAAACAGTATCTCACAGCTTTAAAAAAAATATTTATCAAGTAATCCTAGAAACGTTTTCTTGTTACTATAACAGTTAAGGTCGCGTCTCAAAAATCCACCATGTAATCGTATACAGAAAAAAAAATTTTTTTTTTTATTTAGAAAATAAATTGTCTCTGAACCAAATAATGCCTTTACTTTTACGCCACGCAGTAAATACTGGAAATAAAAAAAAAGTTCATCACAACCCCTAAACCACAGAGACCTCGACCTCCATTGCTGGTGATAGACGTTCAATAACTATTTTTGTAGAATTTGGAAAATGTACATTAATTTGTGTTTGTCTCTGGACGCCCCTGGAGATTTATACTGTCAGATTATGTATGTTTGTCCGATAAAAAAATGAAAAATGGTCTTTCGTAGAAGCCAACTGTCTATCTAATAAAGGCGATGTTGGCCGCTTAAGTGCCGTGAAATGATGCCTTTGGATTGAGGCTCATCCCCCTTCCTCCAACCTACCGTGAAGAGGGGGGAGTCACTACTCCCTCCCATGTTGCGAAGGTATATAATTAAGAATTGATAAAAAAACTTTTGCTTACAAATATCCGTCGTCTCACGAGAATGCAGAAAAAAACTGATTTCTTCGTTCAGCGTGTAAAATTATGAAAGTAAATAAGGCTGGATTTTATTTTTTTGGCGCACACAATCAATGGCAAGTACCAATGAGGAATACACTAATACCAACTTGTGAAATCGTTACATGATTATTTTGCTTTTACAAGCTTATTTATTATAATTAAAGGTAGCTAAATTAAATAAACTATGTATATAACATAAAAAAAATCTTTATATAATTATCAAATTGGAACAATTTATTTATAGAACGCTTTCAGTTCTGATCCCCACGGGTAAGAAAACTCCACAATAGAGCCATGAACACCAGGCTCGATTTAGATTGGGAAAACTACAAACTGGCCCAATCTACCTATAAAAAACGCATACGCTTCCGAAAGAACGAATCGTGGGAGAAGTTCTGCAACAAAGTCAGCTCAACCACCGAAGCATGTAAAATCAAAAAAAATCTCTCCAATGAACCTAAACGAGACATTGGATCGCTTCGTAGAACTGACTTTCCCAGCCCTACTGAAGTGGGGGGAGGGCTTGTTGACCCAGCATCTCACTACCATCTTCAAATCGTGCCTGGC
The DNA here is from genome assembly GCA_910589645.1 of Tinea semifulvella. Lineage (NCBI taxonomy): Eukaryota > Metazoa > Arthropoda > Insecta > Lepidoptera > Tineidae > Tinea > Tinea semifulvella. The sequence continues at coordinate 24,804,503 of OU342584.1, forward strand.
ACACGGGTATATCCCGGAAATTTGGAGAGAGGTGAAGGTTGTTTTTATACCAAAAGTGGGTAAAAGCAACTACACAAATGCGAAATCATACAGACCGATCAGTCTAAGCTCGTTCATGCTCAAAACCATGGAGAGACTGTGTGATCGCCACATAAGGGACAATGCTATGATGAAGACACCACTTCATCCACAGCAACACGCCTACACCACAGGCAAATCCACCGAAACGGCATTACACAATGTAGTCTCTAAAGTAGAACTAGCTATACAAAACTTATCAATCTGCCTGGGAGCCTTTATTGATATCGAGGGTGCCTTTGATAAAACAAGCTTCCAAGGCATTGACGCAGCATTACAGAGGCATGGTGTTGATAAAGCTATTCGTGACTGGATCAACAACATGCTGGAACATAGAGCAATACAATTTGACATAAATGGTGTCAAAAGAGGCATAGCTGCTAAAGGATGCCCGCAAGGAGGGGTGCTTTCACCGCTTCTGTGGAACCTAGTAGCCAATGACCTTATAACGAAACTGAATAATAGCAACTACTACACCGTAGGATATGCTTATGACCTCGCGATCCTCATTAGTGGGAGGGTGACTAGCGTGATATTTGATGTCATGCAGTCAGCCCTTAAAGTTGTTCAACACTGGTGCATGGAGAACGGCCTATCGGTGAATCCAAATAAAACAGAACTAGTGCTATTTACGCACAAACGGAACCTAGGAACATTTAAACTCCCACAACTGTTTAACACAGAAATCAAACTTTCTCCAGAGGTAAAATATCTGAGCATAACCCTGGACTCTAAACTCAACTGGAACAAGCACTTGACTAATAAGCTAAAATCAGCCAGCCTAGCAATGTGGCAATGCCGCAGAATGTTGGGTAAACAGTGGGGCATCAGCCCAAAGATCATGCTCTGGCTTTACACTTCAGTTATTAGACCATTTGCTACATATGGAGCGTCTGTGTGGTGGCCCAGAACCACTCTAAAGACAATCCACACTAAACTACAGCAGTTTCAAAGAATGGCCTGCCTGTCGACCACAGGATGCATGTCCACCGCTCCGACGAAGGCGCTGGAGATGATACTGGGGATTCCACCTCTGCATCTGCACGTCCAACAAGAAGCAGCAATTGCGGCGACAAGGCTGACCACTTTGAAACTTTTGAAACACAACCCTAACGCTAAACACACTACCATACTAGACGATGTCATACAGGAACAACCTCTGATGGCATCCATTAATGAAAGAATCCCTAAAAGGTTCATCTTTGACAAGGGATACAACGTTCAACTACATGAAGAGAGTAATGACCACTCTGGGCCCAAAGAACTCAGTATCTTCACTGACGGCTCAAAAACAGACACCGGCACGGGTGCGGGCGCCTTTTCCATGGACTTGAACATTCACCTATCGATCCCTCTTAACTCCCACAACAGCATATTCCAAGCGGAATGTGTAGGCATCCTACAAGCAGCGCAAGCTGTACTAAGGAGAGATGTCAAAAACTTTGAAATTCGCATTCTTTCAAACAGTATGGCCGTCCTTCTGGCCCTCAAAAGCAATTACATCAACTCTGCACTGATTCTCGACTGCCACCTTTCCCTGGAAGCAGTGTGCAGAGACAACAAAACAACGTTGCAGTGGATAAAGGGTCACAGTGGTTCACTGGGTAACGATGCGCCTGATGAACTGGCCAGAAGGGGGTCATCTACAATACCGATAGGCCCAGGACCGACAATCCCCCTACCATTCCAATTCATGCGAAGCTGGCTTCGCCAAAGAACTGATAAACTACACGAGCAGATGTGGGCATCGACCACAGACTGCAGACAGTCCAGGGAGGCCCTTCACAAACCAGACAGGCGCCTCACACGACATCTCCTGGGCCTTGACAGAGCCAGGCTTCGAATAGTGGTGGGGGTCTTGACGGGACACTGTGCCTTTAACAAACATCTCCATACTCTGAACATTACAGATAGCCCACTGTGTAGAGGATGCATGGCGGAGGAGGAGACGGCCGCGCATGTGCTCATGGAGTGCGACAGTGTGGCTGCGCCTAGACTGAGGTTCCTCCAGACTGCGAGGACTCTTCCGGAGGTCTGCAGGAACGTAACGGGTCTCCTGGCCTTCCTGGAGGAGATCGGATGGCTCCGCTGAAGGAGTAAAGGTCACGCATAATGGTCCAATGGAGACTAAGTGCGGAAAAGCCACCGAAATCACAATCACACACAATCACCCCACGGGCACATCGTTTCTGCGGCAAAAAAATCTACGTCGAAAATAAGTAACTATTGCAAATAGTTTCATATTTTCAACGCTTGCTGACCTGCGCTTGTTTTGCTGCAGCACCAGCTCTAACAGAAGTGCCTTGAAGGTGGGAAGGGGCTAGGCAATCCCAGCAGTAAAAAAACAATTATCATAAAAAAACATCCTCCGTGGTCTAGCGGTTAAGTCCTTGGATTTAGACTCGGATGTACCGGGTTCGATTCCTGGTCGGGACACAAAAATATTTATTAATGTAAATAAATACATTTAATTAATATTTAATTTATTTGTGATATTTCTCGAGTTTGGTACGCTGGAGACATCGACAAGCTTGCCACTTGTAATGATTGGCCTATAGTAAAGTTGGCTAAATGTGAATCCGCTTATAAGCGTGGTTTCTGACCACCCCGAAAGGGAAACGGTCGTGATGATACTTTACTTTACTTTATCATAAAAAAAATACACGGCCAGTGTGGCAATGGTAGGCCTAATTCTCCAGAAATTTCTGGAAGCTCCATCGCCAACAATGTGATGTTGAGTGCCATGATAGTGGACTATCAGTTTTAGCGCGAGTTTAACCGAGTTTTTTTTTAAACAGTTGACACATACTCGTATGTAGGTCCGGATTAATAGTCTTTACTTCGCCAGTGCTTAGCACGAGCATTGGCTCAGAACTCCCTACATGAGAGTTTTTTGGAGTAAAATCTGTCACTTTGACAGTCCTGAGCAATGGCTCAATCCCGCTGCTATTATATTTATTTATTTAAAAACTTTATTGCATAATAATACAAAAGGCGAAGCTAAATGCTGTTAGCCATTCTCTGACAATCGACCTTTGTGACATGAGAGAGATCAAAAATAAATCTAGGAGTAGGTGCAAAAATACTTACAAAAGAAGAATAAGTTAACTTGACGTAACCTTATATATGAAATATATATATATATATATATACTGATAAACATACAATAAATATGACAAATATATAAATAACAACTACAAAGTTAAAACAATAAAACATATTTAAAATAAACTTCATATAAAACAAACCAAAAAAGAAAATAGTTAATCAGATTTAATGCGACTTCATAAGATATGTGAAAACTAGTGAGTGACTCGTAGGTTTGAATCTCGTCAAGCATGGTCGAATGCCATTTTACATTTGGATGCCTAAATAAAATTTAAACTTTTAATTACGGGAAATCGCATAAAGAACAGATGTGCACTTACACGCGACTCTTAAACGAAATTGACGGGAATTCCATTTTAACTGCTACAAGAAAGTGAATTAAAACAAGATCCCGGGGGTAACTCCGAACAATTTGAATTTTCTCACATAAGAGTTGCCCTTTGCCCACGTAAGAAGGCCTTTCTTAAGAAACTATTATCACTTCTCTAATTGGCGATGCCGCATTTTGATAGCCGTTCGTTTATTTGGGGTTTCGAACCCGGGTTCTACATTATCATTATACATTGCGTGTTATTATGTACCAAGCTTGTGTTTAGTTTAACGATAACACGTAATGTATAATGAAAATACAGTTAGTTACCCTGGGTAGTGTATATTAAGAACCCCGAACTGTGCGGGATAATTGTAACATACATTCACATTAACACTGTACATGGGCTTGGTTCTGGGATTTGAAAAAGTTTGTTTTGATGTATTTATTTAAAAAAAGAGACTACTACTACATAAGAATTGACTCCGTGGTCTAGCGGTTAAGTCCGTGGACTTGTTAAGACTTTGGACACGGAGGAACCAGGTTTGATTCCTAAAATAATTTATTTAATTTATTAGTGATATTTATCGAGTTTGCAAACTACACACATCGACGAGCTTTCCACTTGTATAGTTAATTTAGCTAATTTGTGAACTCGCTCCTTATAAAAGCGTGGATTCTAATTAACCCGTAAGGAATTCCGTCGTGATGATACTTTACTTTTTAACTATTATACATTAATTTATTTTTTTATTGTTTTTTCATGCATGAAATCTAAAATCCAAAAAATGTTCTTGTCGTCATTACGACGGAAACAACGAGAACAGACTAACAAGTTTAAAAAAAAACAAAACAATGAAATTGTAAGGTAAACGAGCTAACTGTTTACATCCCATTATTTCGTAAAAATAAAGGAAATACCAATTTACGTTATATACATAATGGTTTACCTGATAACTTCGGACAATAATGTTGGATTACTATATTGTCAAATGCATATTGACCGCCTCCGTGGTCTGGTGGTAACAAACGTTGCCGTGAACTCGGGAGGTCGTGGGTTCGATTCCCACCGGGGGCAAGTTGTACATTGTATAATTTGTCTCGGTCTCGGTGTTTATATGTATAATATGTAGGTATATATTTACAAAAAAAAAGTATAATATGTAGTTTATCAACCATCTAGTTTCCGTAACACAAGCCTCGTAGCTTACCACAGAAATTAGATGGCGCTGTGTGACCTGTCTGGAAATATTTATTATTATTATATCTTACCTAAATTTGTGTTTGTTGTGATTGTGTACTGATTTATAATTTATTTTTCTTTAGTGATAAATATACCTGGGCCATTATTCTCAAGCATTTGTCATGCATGTCGACTTGATTTGTTCGAATGAAACTGACAGTTTTCCATGGAGATCAGCACTTTCCACTCGAACAATTTGAATCGACACATTCTTCAAGTGACGTCACGAAGAAACATATCATAATACGTGTTTTATAATAGACTATAATTTTCTAAATAATTAATATTATTGAGTTATAATCCAGCCTTAGTTAAAATAAAATGTTATTAAAAAAAAAACGGTGGTAGTCGAGTCGTTAGAACGCAATTCTTTAATACAGAGATCGCAGGTTTGAGCCACGCATGTTCCAATGAGAATTACACTTTTCTTTTGTCATGGCTTAACAACACATTTCACCTTAAGACGGTTGGTCCCGGTTCCACTAATGACAACTTATAAATCTTTAAGAAATTGTTAAAAAAAAAAAACAGATCCTCTCTCAACGCGTCTGACCAGCGTGGGCGTGAATGCCAAATTATCCATAAATATGTTCTCCAACTCCAGCAGTGGAGAATAAAGACACTGAGTTTTATTCTAGGGTCTGTGGTGATCGTAATAACCCATTAAAGTTAAGCTATCGATGTAAATTTTAACAAATCGCCGGGTTAGAGCGAATTATAACTATTTTTTTAGTAAATTCACTTTTTTACACCTGTCGTTTAAAAAACTTCAGATTTTTCCAGTGATAAAATCGACTAAGCACTGTGATACTTAGTTTCGAAGATAGTGGGTCTTAAAAGCAATTAAACAAACGGTTTTAGCCGAAAACGCATATTATAAAGTAATTAAATGTGCATAATATTTTTGTGCAAAAATGGCTAACTTAGTTGGTTTTTGTTTTAACACGGCGAAATAAAACATTGAATGCGTCATGACAAATGGGTTTTAGATAAATTAATATAAATACAATTTAGCAGCCATGGTGTTGTTTTTCCTCCGAGGTGAAATCAGGTATAAATCAAGGTATAATTAAGCGGTCGTTAAGGCGTACGTGCTCGGGTCGTTAACTCATTAATTTCTCGCAGGTTTTCTCGTATTAAAAAAAAATACAAATTACCTAACGTTAGCTAAATTAAGATTAAGCTTTGTCATCACTCCGTTTTTTACTATTAAAGTAAATTTATATTAAAGTAATCAATTAAAATGATTGGGGAAGTAAAGCAATCTGCACAAGATGGTAGCAATAAGTTTTCTTCACAACTTAAGTAACTACATTTTTAAATTGGATTTAATTTCGTAAAGCACCACTTAGAAACATAAAAAGCGAAGGTTTACGGCGACGACAGTCTGTGTCATCAATAAGATATTGAGAAACTTGGACGGAAAATATCATGCTCTCAGCCATACTTCAAAATACCATTTTTACTAACGTTTCTTTTCGCATTAGTTTTTTGAGATAGTACTTAGTCTTAGTTGCTACACTAATTTCTGGATCGTCATTTTAGCATTAGTGGCTTTACAAGTCATCGACATTCCCCGCGGACTGCAACTTTCTTGGTGCACCCATGTAGGGGATGGTCTATTGCAGCTTTACCCAGTTAGTCCATCTCATGGGACATCTACCACCACGCATCCTCATACTATTTACTTCACAAATTCAAGCTTGTTTAGCAAGCTATAGTTGGTATTTCTGTAATGGATACAATTCTATAAGTTGACATTTGTCAGAGAATCAAAGTTACTGGCATAGATTTTTAAATTAGCAAGCTGAAGTGACAATGGGCCGGTAACATCTGCCGCAAATAGACGACCGATGGAGCAAACGGGTTGTGAAGACCACGTACGGGACGACGTAGAGTAGGTTGACCCACTGCTAGATTGACGGATGACCTGAAGAAGGTCGCTGGCGGGGTCGCAAAAGAATGCGTGCACTTGAGGGAGGGCTACATCCAGCAATAGAGAGATAACAGGAGCTTTTAGAGAATAAATAAACTTACTGTGATCGAAGGTTCGTGGATCAGCTGTAGTAGTGGGTGGTGATGGGGGTGTGATCTCTTCCATTTCATCAAAGTCGACATCGTCGGGGTCCATTGTCGTCGTAGTGGTGGTGGTTGTGCGTCGTCGTTTCTGTTTTCTCTCGCGTTTGGGCGGCCGAGTGGGTGAAGTCGTGGTGAGGACGGGCTGAGCTTCGGCCACGGCGGTGCCCATGGGTGCCGATTGGACTACAACCCATGCCACCAGCGAAACGGTGGCTAGCCGTACCACTAGTGGCGATATTCGCCCCATCGTGTCTGCGAACAAAATTATACTATTAATATTTAAGGAGCTATGTATTGCTTCTTAGAGTAGGTATTATTAATATATAATTATAAAGTATCATCACTACATTTAGCGAACTGTACTATAGGCCAATCATGACAAGTGGCAAGCTCGTCGATGTCTCTAGCGTACCAAATTCGAGAAATATCACAAATAAATTAAATAATAGTTAAATTTATTTATTAAAAATAATAAATATTATTGTGCCCCGACCAAGTAATTGACCACGGACGCAGTGTTATTGGTTAAAAAAATCATCATCACACCATCTTACCTAAGAGTAAAAATTCCAAAGTTTATAAACCTTATAATTTAAGCTTCCCAACATTTTATCTGTTACGACAATGCTTATTGTAGGTAAATATATAATTTGCATCGTTATTTTTTATATTTATTATATGTATTACCTACAGTATTTTTTTCAATCCAGTAAGAATTTAATAGGCAAAAGTCTATTATATTTCCTATTCAAAAAGCTGATGTTAAACTCTCGTATACGGTTGCTACGCCAATTATAATTCCTACAGAATGAAACATTATGTAATATTTTTGTACATAGTTAGATACCTGCAGTAATAATATAATAAATTGGAAAGAAGCTTCATGTGTCTGTCTGTCTTTAGTTCGACGCCCATGAACTACTTACTGGACCGATTAAAATAAAATTATCAGATTACCACACATGAGAAGTCGGGTCAAATAGCTCACGTTATATATTTATTAGGACCTATTCGAATAATATTTTCAAAGTTAAGGGTTATTTTTATTACACAGCCGCATATAAGGCGTGGCCCCAAATGGAATTTTACTGTCGGGGGTGCGAGGATAGCCCCCGAACTGAGCCGTGTATAAATCATACCTACTCCTTACAGCTATGTATGTTTAAAAGCATTTTTCTGTTGTATTACCGCTTATTTGGTGGAAATGTCTAAATTATTTCGTCCGACAGACCCTGATCGAACTGTCAGTTTGTGACATTGAGATTCCAATTCAATAGAAATTCGCTACATTTATATTTTATACTTTACCATAGGATATAAGAATTTCTATTTTTTTAAATTATGTATAATTTATTTTTTACTGAATATGTATGTGATCTGAATAAATATTTTTGGGATCAAAATTTTAGGTATTTTTTAATTTAGTGACGATTTATATTTCATTAAATAAATTTTATGTCATTACATAAAACATTGAATTTACCCTAAACATTATATATTTTATATATAATATAAATATATATCCGGATAAGTATATAGAATGATTTTTTTCTTTATTTAACAAACTACTCACTTTATTCTGTATATTTACTAACATTCAATTATTGTTATCTACTCGTATTTTAAAAATAATAATTCACTAACTAATCCTTATTAACTTCACATCAGGTAAAAGCAGTATCTAAGAAATGTTTTAAAAGTTTTCCTGACGCAAATAAGAATTTATAACATGTTAACATTTTCCACGTAGCTTCCCCAAACAAAGCTCGAATATTTCATTAAATAAATTAATTAATACCTATAAGGAGGGGTTTTGAAATTTTATATGAGCAACATAACATTTTTGCGTAGCTGTTATTATAAGTAAATAGCTGTTATTATAAGTTTGGATATATTTTATGTACAGCCAGCAAAAATATGCTGAATCATCTTAATGGTAAATTTTCCTGTTATAATCATCATCATCAGCCTGTGTCTCTCCACTGCTGGATGTAGGCTTCCCCCAAAAGTTTCCCCTGCACGGTCTTTTGCAACCCTCATTCAATCATTATCATATGTCTATCTGTCGAGGGGTCTTCCTACGCTGTTCGTGTACGTAGTCTCTACTGTCCAGCCAACTGTCACTTTAGCTTGTTAAATTTAAAAGTTACTGACAACTTTGGTTCTCTGTATCATATTATATAGAGATCTAGAGCATAATAGGTAAGTTCGAATTATTATTTAGACACTAAATAATAAAGTTCCATTATGTATTGATATAATATCACCGAGTTTTCCCGATAGAAATACATTCGTACATTATGCACTATATCTGTAATCTAATAACTTGTAATATTGACGTAAGTTCGGCTATAGTTGCAATAAACTCGCAATAAAACAAATAGTAAATAACGAAATCCTTAATTTTGATAATCTAACAATTGCGCTTTAAGTAATAGACTGCACGTAAAATGTAATTCCAGTTATAATAGTTACGTCCCATGTATTTATCCCGTGAGCGTTATACTGATTATCCACCAGAGATCTGCGTAGAAAATAAGCCATGCACAACGTAAATATTCAACAATATGCTAATATCTAAACCATATTTAAAAAAAAACTATCTTTAAGTAAATAATGTCCTCTAGATAGATGGATCGCCTCAAAATTACTGGCAATATTTTTCTACTCTATAGCGTGGCTAATACGTTCGACAAATAGAAGTCTGAAATGTGGCAAAGCAGCGGAAAAAGATAGAGTGCCAGATGAAATTATCAAATACGGATGTATACTGAACTCGTTTCACAGCTTCGATCCGCTCATTTACACACTGTTTTACAGCTTCGCCACGTATCCTCGAATCTCTCATTTCCATATTTATTTATTTATATATTTATTGCCATAGGATCCTATCGGAACACTCGGTTAAGTCAATTTTTCTAAATAACAATGCTAAACAAAATATGGCCAGATATGGTGATACAGTATGGCAAGGAACAGCCCCAATTTCTATTATTATTATTTTATTATTACTTCCACTTCTAAGCCCAATAATTATTATAATATATAATAATTTAGGTCCAGTTTGTGGTTGTAAAGGTGCCTCGTCGGGTATTTTAATAAATAGTAGTTAAAAAACTATATTTGAATTTAGATATGTCAATAAATTTTAACTAAAAATAAAAATATACATATGTAAAAAATGACAATATAATTAATATATAAGATGTTACAAATTCCTAAAAAAGCTTTAAATTAAATCCGCTGTAAAGGCTTCGTCAATCATCTAATTTAAACTTAAAAACTGTTTCATAGCTTCGCTTCGTATAGCTCTGCTCAGTTTCCTCCTAAAACTCTGGTAGATAAACAGCCTTATACTCGTAAAACTTTTAACAGTCGTATTGTTGCGATGTGTAGGAGAGTGCTTTTTTCCGTATGAAACACGACAGCCTCGAGGTTTGTCTGAGTTCAGGAATTTCTAAAATATACATTTTGAAATATGCCCCAAGATTCAACATGTCTACAGAATTACGTCTATATACACGTATCTATTTCTACGTTTCCCATCACCATGCAATTTCAAATATTCTTTAGACTAGCATTTTTACCTAGCTTTGCCCGTTATTGATAAAAATGTGGATCAATGTTTTCACCAATCCTATTTCCATTCCTAGTATTTCTTAGGTTTCATGTAAAGTATTTAACAAACATGCGTGAAGATTTAAATACATACAGATTGACAAAGCGATAAAAACGCGGTGGGGGCTCAAACTGGTTCAAACCCCGGCCCGGCATGTACCAATGATAAATACTTTTGCCATAGATTACCAACACCAACGTTCCCGTGCCTCAGCAGCCCAATTTTATTAATTTTGTGACGATTAAACTTAAGTTACGTTCTTTTCCGATCCCACATTAGTTATTGTCCCCGTACGGTATTTCTATTTACTTACCTACAAAGTGGAGCTAAAGTAATATCGCAAAACAAATTAAATATTCATGGAAAAAAAAATTCGAGGCCCAGAAAATCATCCATATGTTACAATTTATTTTGTAATTATAATAATAATAAATCTAATACAAGGATCTAATTCAAACGTACAAAAAAACGAATAAAATTTGCCTGTAAATTATGTTTAGTTCTAAACGTGATTTTAAAAAAATAGTATTGTAGTACTAGTACAACACACAACACTGCAACATTCTATTTTATTTCCACTTATGGAAATTTAATCTATAGAGGAACACCAAAAACATGTTTTGACAGTATTTAACGTTATAATAAAAAATAATGGAAATAAAACTATTAGTAAAATTGGGCTGCTCGTTAGAACGTCGATCCCTGTTCCACTAATACGAACTTGTAAAATCGTTACTAAATTGGCATTGAAATTGACACCAGACATTTAAATAAATAAATTTTCCAGGACATTCTAGAATACCTATCTCCAACAGTGGAAGTTCATAACTTTGTGTTCTAGGGGACGTGATGGTATTATTGTGTCTAAAAGCCGGGTAAATTAAAAAGTAAAAGATAAAGAGTAAATAGTAGGTATTTAAAATAAACTTTATATTACTTTCAAGTCTATTTCAAAATGTATCAGAAAGAAAAGTAGATATCAAGATATTAAAGTTCTCCCAGGGCGGCGTCAGTTTTCATCCGTTGAAAGACTTCCGAGATTACTTGTAACAAATATACTAAGTCATGAACTTTACCAACAATATTTCTGTGAAAATATTGATACTATAGAAGTTATCCATTCTCAAACTTAATAACTACGTCAGTACAGTTCAAACATCCATACATAATATTACAAATGTGAAAGAAACTTTGTCTGTGTGTCTGTATGATTTTATCTATGCAAGCCTTTGTTTTCTCTTTTGGCCCCGGTATGTTTGTCTCGTCTTGACGCCTAAACTGCTGTACTGAATTTAATTTAATTTGACGGATACGTTATTTAAACCCTGGGGCGAATATGGGCTATAGGACGGCTTCACCAAAGTATGACATGTTACCCAACGGATTTTTTTTTGTTTGTCTATTAGATTTGACTTCATGCTTAAACTGCTCAACTGATTTTAATAAATTTAGATGTGTTCTTTGAAACTTTGCGATGGTTATACTATGTATATGTGTGTGTGTGTGTGCAGATATTATGCTTCTCGGACACGCGATAGGGTGTCGAAGACATTAGAATGACAATGGCCACAGGGTTTATTGTACTGGATATTCCTAATTTGAAAACTATTAAAAAAACAGTAATTATTTCTAGTCTATGCCCGGCTGAAAAGGACTAGCTTTCTTCACTTTTTACATACGTAATTTAATACTATTAAATTTACAATAAATAAATATCCCAATCGGCTAGGTTATTATTAAATTATTTTTAAATATTTATAATAACAATAGGCAGATGGAGAACTGATAATAATTATTATTATTTTATTATCTGAGTACGACATAATACCCTACGAAAATAAATGTTTATTTCGAAGCTTTTAGTAGATATGATATGTGGGCCGCGTGATGACCAGCTAATGCGCATGAAGACGGATCAAAAAGGCACTTTTGGTATATTCGTTAAAACTTCACTTGAGGATGTTCTTTCTACAAATCAAGTTTTCCAAGAGTAATTATTTAGGAAAAGTTCCGAGTTATGAGTTTGAATTGTTAGACGTGTCATTTGAACCATAAGTACGGAGCAATTACTAACTTTATTATCACAATATTATATGCGAACGTATCAGACCAGAGATATTTTACGTATAATACTAGTAGACTAGTAAAAAATCGGCTAACTTGGAATATAGATAACTAAACTGACCAAGCGGCTGGTTAATGCTGTGTGTGACAAGAGGGCGGGCAGTTTTCTCGTGCAGCAAATCAGCATTACTGTGCAGCGAGGGAATTAATCTTGTCTGAATATTTTTTATTTATAGTTTAGTTATATATTTATTTTCATAATAGATATTCTTAGATGTTATTGTAAACTTTAGGAATATTTTTTGCTGCACTATTTTAAGGCGAGAAGGACAGAATTAAAAGAGGATTCAACTTTAACGTTTTAATTTAATTGCATTAACTTATTAATCACAATATTTTTTTAATAGTTACCCATGTAGCATATTATACATTTTTTTAAATTTAAATTCGAATTTCATGTGTTGTTCCTGACTTTACTATAGTATAAATCTACATTACAACTGACTCCGTGGTCTAGCAGTCAAGTCCGTGCATTTTGACTCAAATGTACTGGGTTCGATTCCAGGTCGGGATACAATAATATTTATTAATTTAATTAATATTTAATTTATTTGTGATATTTCTAGAGTTTGGTATGCTGGAGACATCGACAAGCTTGCCACTTGTCATGATTGGCCTATAGTTAAGGTGGCTAAATGTGAATCCGCTTATTTATAAGCGTGGTTTCTGACTACCCCGAAAGGGAAAAGGTCGTGATGATACTTTACTATTATTAAGAGCTTTACTACTATTATTGCTCCTTTACGCATCTAACAGGAATACGTAGTTTATACACTAGAATAAGATCAGATATGATATGAGCACATGTGACTCCATAGCCTGACTGCGCTTTTTACTCACCGTCTACTACTACTACTGCTTAACTGATAGTTTGGAATCAAAGGACATACATATTTGATACGACGTGACTTTTTGAAAAATACATATGACCCAACAGCCATGTGAAACTTTTTGACACTGACCACTATACAGATCTGCGTAAAAGTAGGTACTGGCACTATAGAAATTAATTTATATATTTTTTAAAAAAGTATCATCTGTCATAATGATATTGAAAATTGTTTAGTAAAATAAACCAAAAATAATCACGTAATAACACAATATAAAAACGTGAAATAATCGTGTCAATGTTTTTGCGGGATAATTCATCAGTGATAAAAACACAATAAGAATTTCGTCGACGATTTCTTTTTTGCCACACGCCTCAAAGCAACTCGGCTTGGGAAGATGTGGAAGAGTGTCCAGATACAAGCTAATTATTTAATTGTGTATTTCCAGGCGGACTCTGCAGAGTATTTTGGTGAAAGATTTAAATATGTTTCCGTATAAAAGTCAGACGACTCATCAGCAGCTGCCACTGTTTGTTTTCTCCCCGTTTGGCTATTTGCCTTGGCCTGCATGATCACCCGATCTGACCTATCCAGACTTCTTTCTTTTTATTTAAAATCTCTGGTGTATGTGAACTCCCGCAGCCCAAAAAGGAATCATTCATCAATAAATAAGAAACATATCGCCAGAAGTATTACTGAAAGTGTCATAAATAGGGCTCCACGCGGCGAACGAGTGACTTCACTCCGTAGCCACGACTAAGGCACGCAAGGCCAACAGTGAAAGAGAGACGGTTTATAGGGTTTTAGTCCGTAGGCGGCTTGGGGTCTCCTTATGTGGCCTCACAGTGATTCGGGCATGCGATCTCCCGCGGTGGCCCTTCAGGCTAGGGTCGTATCGTCAGGCGATTAGGCGATCTCCGTGATTAAAAAAAAAAAAACATAAATAGCACTTAAAGGTGTATCAAATCTGGAGGTCACTATTTAAAAGACATCATCTTCAAATCCTAATGAGACAATATGTCATTGGCCAAGTTTGTACCTTTAAAAAAAAAACTAATAATACTTTTTTTAATTTATAAAAGAAAGTGTAGCTGGACTATATAGCACATTTTTTTTTACGCCACCCAGTATTACACGGGTAGTGCCGCTTAAAATAATAACGAAAGTTTGAAATAAAGCGTAAATATACAAGCAATACATAAATACACTCTGTTAAATCCCTCGGGAGACAAACTGTACCTAGGTACCTATAATCCAACAGGTTAGAAGTGTCAAAGTAATGGACATTTTAGTCCCAGCAAGTATATTCCCAAGGGGTGGAATCTACTTAAAGATAAAATAAGGAACATATCTTCTGTCTGTTATTGCCGTGCACGGGTACGAACTTGCTAGACCTGCCGCCCAAAGTTAACGTTTATAAAACATCTCAATGATTTCTTAAAATGTGATGACGGATTATTTATTATCGCAAACTAATTTAAAAAAAAACCTATATATCATGGATTTTCGCCATAATCGGATATATTAGCATTAAGATACACATGAAATACCCTGTTAAGTTATTAAAGAAAACAAGACAAGAAGAGTTTTTGATAGGGTCGTTAACAACCTGCTGGGTTATATATTATGGGTTTATATTCTCTGCCTGTCAGATCTTCGGGACAACATTTATATAGGTGCAAAATAATATACAAATTTCAACTTTAACACCAGTTGAAATTTTAAAACTACTAAATAATCAAACCGAGTTAGGTATATGATAAACACATATCGTTAATAATATTTTTGTTGTTTTCAGTCAGTCAATCTTTCGAGTCAATTTGAACATTGCATTCACGTAAGCTATCGGAAAGGAATGAAACTAAGCAGTTGGATCCGGCGTAGAGATTCAGTCGTAGAGGAGTCTAAATATTTTCATTTTGCCATTTGCATTTTATTGCTAAAGTTCGTACCGCAGCACGCCTATTTTTATGCTAAAGTAAAGTTATTCAAATGCACGCCGACACCATAAATTGAGAAAGGGGTATTTGGCAACATTCCGAGGAAGTTCGGTGTTTCACGAGGATAGGAGCACCGTGTTTGTTGAGGTAACTCGAGCTCTTCTCTTATCCAGCTCCTTGTCTCTTTACATCTCATTTCTATGCTATTAGATTCTATTTGTATCCTTTGACATACGAGTACGTTGATATTTTTATCCTAATTGAATTGTTTATTCGACGGAATAAAATAAAAATACAATCTATTCAAATTGTAAAACAGACATTTAAAGGAAAGAGAAATGGGAATAAAAAATCGATACAAATCACTACCAATGAGCAATGCAAAGCTGATCCCTTCATTCCAAAATATTGCCCAGTCTTCTTGTCTCCTAAGCTGTGACGAGCTGTTTAAAAGTTGTAACTCTAAACTATGTTTATATTGGGATTACCAAAACACACTAACCCACGACCTCCGATCATTCAGGAGACATCCTTGAAATACTATATACTCCTATATTAGTTGAGGTTTAATATATTTATTCACGTAAAATAATTAAAGACTTTTGTGACACGTCTTAAGTTTAACTATTTTAGAAGTAGAGCATAGTAGTAGCCTGCTAGAGAAAGACCAAGCAATAAAGTGTACACGAAGATATTACGTATCAGAAGTTCTCTTATTTTTATACACGTGGCAAATAAAACAAAGCAAAATGGTTTTGATTTATGCTTTTTGCTGCCTAAGATTGATCTACGATTTACATTATAACTTTTTTTTTTTTTTTTGGAAACAAAATTTAGGTCACGATATTGACATTGGGGACCGCTCTAACGAACCGAGGTTTAAATTTGCAAGACGCGCAAAGTCCCAAAAAATCGAGCGTGACAATTTATGATGCTTAAAACAATGTCGAGTTGCAATTTGTAGACGTTATGTTTGTTGGTGTGAAATGCAGGTTTGATAAACGTAGCTTTTTTTGTTAGGTTTTTACATTTTACATTGCGTGTTATTACTTGCTTCTTTTTTTAATACGAATATCAAATCGAAAACATGAAGTATGGGATTTTAGACCATAGATGCGACGTAAAAGGTGTAGCATATCGGATGTTTAAATTTTTGTATTAACTGATCGCAATAAAAAATATTACAGAGTTTTAGCAAAGCAAAGCAAGTTTGTTTACTTCTAGAAAATAAAGTTACGGACATTTTGGTTATATTTTGATTTTTTTTTCATTCATATACCTAATTTTAGACAAGGAAAAATAGCAAAAATATTTATCCTCTATTTTACAAAACACAAACATACGATGTTTAACCATTTGCGGTAACTTCTAATTGACTCTTTATGTCTCTATTTATTCTTTCAAATTTTATTATTAGTTGTTGGTTATCCTTTAATAAATAAATAAATACCTAAATAAAATCAATATTTCTTCAAAATGTCTCAAAACTCAAAAGTATACTCAAACTTGTTTTATTTAAAAATATTGTATGTGCGAGCGAGAGGGATGCAAAAGCGTTGTCCCTTTTAACCCTGTTAACAAAATTGTATATGCGGGTTTAACAGATACCGCAACATACAAGAAATAAAATAAAATATTTTTGGTCTTTCTTTAAAATGTTTTAAAATTTAAAGTAACACTCAATTTGATTTTATTTGAAAATATTGTATGTGCGAGTGAGAGGGAAGCAAAAGCGTAAAACCCTATTAACAAAGTTTTGTATGCGAGTTTAACAGATTCCGCAACCCACATGAAATAAAATAAAATATTTTTGGTCAGATATGATTAGATTCATATTTAAGATACCTACGAGTAAGTTGGATAAAAATATTGATAATGGACGAAATTCGAATGCATAGCATATGTTTGAGTATCACTTCGCATTATTAGTACATTAGGACCAACGCGTAGTTAACAAGTTGTATTAGATGACTCTTACAATGATCTTGAAATTGGGTAGATGTAGCATTAGTTGGCTTTCACAAATAGGTGTTCAATGCTCGTGATCTCAGTGAGATCTACGATTCTGTGTTTTAGAGGTCGAAACGATATTGATGAGATTGTATGAACGCTGAGGAACTAAATTGTTTTATGTTTATTTTTTTCTGTATTTTATTCTTGATACTATTTACTGCATGCTGTGTACAAATGTTAGGTTGGCAAACTTACCACTTATTTATTTAATTGTATTTTTATTAACTGTTTTTGTATATATCTACATAAATAAACTGCTCCCACCTGACGGTAAGCGGTTTGCGGGAGCAACAGACACAGCCACTAATGACCGACATCTTTGTACCACTATACTGCTAGCAAGATCCTATTTAACACTTCGCTTAAAGAAATTCAGGTTATAGGAATAGGCATATTTAGGCTGTACGTTTCGTTTGGTTGCGTAATATAGAAAAATGGAAAAGTGTACCTGATGCGGTATCCAAGGTTTGAATATCTTTGGTCTCTTATGTGAAAGTCAACGGTCGCGACATTATAACGAGCGTCGTCGGGTCAATCGAGAATCAATGATGGAGAAACCATTAACTACGTATTTGGGTGTCCATTATGTACACTACCTATTTATTATTGTATTAAACTGTGTCAATGTGCTCGTAGCGATTATTAAATTGATTTTCGATTGAGTGAAGATTTATTTCCTGAACAGAAATTGTAACACGTTTGGTGTTAAGGATAGTTTGTTTTTTGTGACGATGTCTCTTATCATTTTTCTCTTTAAACGGCTGGTATACTTTCTATACCGTACTTTTTTGTTCTTTTTGACTGAACGTAAATTCTGGACTAAAATTGTGCCTCGATATGTCAAACGATGTATTTTAACTCAGAAGTTACAATTCTTTAATGATGTCAGTTCACAATTTATTAAAAAAAGGACCTATCACAGCCGGTTTTATTAGCTTATTTTATTATATAAAAACAATAGAATAACCGATCTCTTCTGTACCTAAACTACATTCTGCAAAGATTCTTGATTTATATTGTAAAGTTAACGTTGATAAAGATTAAGACAGCATGACGTGTAGGATGTTCATACTTCATCATTTAATATTTTAATTATTAGCAAGTCTTCACCTTACCTGTTATCAAAGTTCTAATATTATTTTAAAGTCAATTTGAGTCAAAGAGATTGCAGCATCAACGCCGTTGCTTATTTGCATTTTCTATTAGTCTTGATACGTACCTATCTGCATACTCAAGGAGATTGAATTTTGATGCGGTTTTGCTTAACGTTGATTCAAAGCTCGAACATTTATCAAAGTGGAACAAAGTGGCCGGGAAAGCTCGAACATGACTACGTCCTTTTGGTAATATGTATCACTTAATTTATTATGCTCGTTGAAAAAACACATTACATCGTAGTTTAAATCTTGGCTGTGGTGTAGTAGCTTTATTTATTTATACCTTCACTTCCACAGCAAATTACAAAAACATAGAAGGTTAAATATATGAATCTATTTACATTGGTGAAGTTGGAGACATAATTTATTACTTCCTAGCTGTTTTACCTGTAGTTGTTCGTGTCATAGTACATACATAATTTTCACGCCAGCTCCCTTGCAGTAACTAAGCTTAGTTTCAGCTGCAGCACTGATTTTCAGCTGATGCCTTTCTGAGATATTCACGGTCTAATGCAAATATTATAATCATCATCTCTCTGGAACGGTCTTTCGGTCTCCATCCGACATGTTATTTTAGTTTTATTTATTTTTCGGAATGTTAAAAGTTACTTTTTGTCAGTATTGTGTAGTTGTTTTTTATTTATTGTGTCGCATTGTGTAGTTTTATTTTTATTTTTATTAGTATGTAAATATTTATTACATACCTAGTATTTGTATGTAGGTATATGTATGTTTATTATACTTATATACCTATATATGTATATTACATATGTAGGTCTATATTATTTCTTAGAAGATTGTAAATAATGTATATATTTCAAATATTTTAATTTATATATTTTGTGCACCTATCCTGTCACTTAAAACTCTCTTATTGTCCTCAAGGTTAACAGATAGAGAGAAATACATATATCGAGATTCCACCTTAAACTAAAAAACAATACATATATTAAAAAACCTGTGAAAAAGGAATACTCGTCCAATAATATAAATAAGGTATATATATATATATATATAAAGCCGTCTGGCCAGCGTGGCGAGTGTAGGCCAAATTCTCCAATTCTGGAAGGCCCGTCTCCAGCAGTGGAGGTCTAGGACGCTTTGTTCTAGGGCTGTAATGAAATATATAAAAGTAAATATACTATCATATAAAGGTCTATATATGTTATTAAATTAATTTGTATATCGAACAAATAGGGCCATTTAGAGCAAACAGAAAAAGAATATTAAAATAAAATTTAGATCTTTTTTTAAAACCAAACTTAATCGTTGAAACAATCGTTGAGTGATTGTCGAATTGTTGAAGTTGTTGTCAAAATGTGACCCCACAGCCACGTGAAGGTTTTTTTTAACTACTATATTACACAGGATAAGACACACAGGATATTTAAAGATATTGACCTATTTGCTGCTTCTTAATCTAGCCTCAAAAAGGACTTGTACATGCACATTACATCTGTGGACTAAAGATGGCTTGGTTTTGTTGTCTTCCTTTCTTGTTTGTTTATATGAATAGACAGGTGACAGCGTTCCTGGTTGGATTTGTTTCGCAGATTGAGTGGATGGATTAATGTTGTTTTCGACTTTCTCATATGCACATTTAATGTTGTTACCAAATTATAGGTATGTTTTATTATTAATATACCTCTTCTAATATATATATTTTTTTAATTCTTTTTTGGAAATTTTCCGTGCTTTATAAAATTATATTGTAATAAACTATTGAAACATTTATATACCCATTTCTAGTTTTGTATAGTAAGTAGTTAAACTCCACTACGTACTATGTTTATATAGCGAAACCTGTAATTGACCTTACTCCATAAATTGTACTATACTATTATTAAGCATATTTTTACGTTGTTGGTTTCTTAATAAATAAATAAGACAAGTGAAACAGCTAGTCTTAAATAAAGATTCATTCTAAATGAAACATGTGATATGTAGCCGTCCCGTACCTTATTTAACGTTCGAGAGATCGATATCGTAGCGATCCGATAGACCTCTTACTTTAAAAGTTATTGATGTACGAAGTTCTATTTTGTCACTATTCACTCCCCGATCATCAATATTCTAGAGTACTTTTCGTAGAACCTGATTAAATTTTGAATAGTTAGTGCCAGTATCTTTCATTTTATCAGTACCTTAAAAATATACTCAACATTTTTATTAGAGCCGGATGGAGAAAACCAGTATTAGCCCGTTGACCTATTTGCTTTCATAGCATCTTCGATGATCCTTTACAAATGTATTTAAAAATCAGAGCTATGGTAAACCAGCTAGAAAGTGTATTTAATAGGGTAGAAAAATGAGCAAAGAAATGTAATTCCTGATCATATCAATCTCAACGTTTTGGTCACAAAACTAATAATAATAATGGGTTTCTGAGGGGATCAATCGAACTTTATCTATTTAATTATAATTATGTAGGCTATCTATTAAGTGAAAAACTAATTAAATACTTAAACTCGTGCACAATAAGTGAGATAAACGTTGATTGCCTTAGAAATCCTAACTGCTTGAAAAAGTGTTATATATATTTCTGGATAATAAGCAGGGAATTGGCTTGGGTTGGCAAGCAATACTAATATAATAAATTGTTAAAAAATCTGTGTTCCTGTATGCTTATAGGTACCCCTGTGTACATATTTTTAACCATGCATTTTTAAAGCAAAAGTCAAAACTAAGAAAGCTTTATGAAGTAAACCATAGATCATATTGCTGGCATTGTGTAACACGTCTTTGATTTAAGAATGTAACTGCTAGTAGAAGACGTAAGCACAAACCAAGCACGCAATTGTCAGAACACAGAGTCCTAGACCTCCACTGCTAGTGATGGGCCTTCCAGAATATACTCGTATTTCTGGAGAATAAAGCCGTAATTTAACAAGCCTGCCAGATGTGATGGCGAGGGTTAACAAGCAATGTTAATATTAAAAATTTAAAAGAAGCTTGTGTGTTTGCCTGTATGTACTCGTATGCACATATATTTGTGTTGCCTAGATTTCTGCCCTTGATTTTGATGTACTTTAGCAGATATCTTCCTTAGAACCCTAAGCAGGACATAGGCTATACGATGTCATAATCTACTACGACATGTGACTCCACGGCCATGTATCAATCTGTCATATTGTTTTTGTCTTCACTTATATATTAATGTTGTTATTAATAATACGATGATATTTTAATGAAATTTGGCATCTGAGGACGACATGTGACCATACAGTCAACTGATTATTTTTTAACCGAACACTTTATTATTAATTCTAGCACTATTTGAAACATTGTATTAAAACCGGACACCTACCGCTACCTTTTCATATATATTGTGTAAAAGTTTTGGTTGGACTCTTGGGTTTGAGAAAGGTCGGATTCTACGTAATTAAGGTCATTTAGCAACAACTTTGAGTTCATGTGGGTTTAAAACCAATACCAAAACAACTTTAAGTAGACACTGAAATAGCGTCGATATAATGTTTGTACATACAAGACTAAAGTATCATTACGACTTTAACCCACAGTTGGGTAATTACGTAATAAGGAAAATGCTATAAATAACTAAACAGCATTTTTTATGAAAAGTCATCATAATCATCACACCCCCTAGAACACAGTACTTAACCTCCTCTGCTAGAGATCGCCACGCTGGCCATTAAGGTTGATGAGAATCTAATGTATTTTTGTTGTCAATTTCTGACGATTCCACAAGTTAGTATTAGTGGAACTAAGACCTTATTTTTTTTAAATTTCAAAATAAAACTATTTTTATGAAAAGAATTTCAACTACCGCGTAAACAAATACATGAACAGTGGTCGTTTTGCAAACTTGCAAAAAAAAAAGTAAAGTATCATCACGACTTGCCACAGATTCAGAAACCACGATTTAAAAAAAATATTCAATTTACATGTAGTCAACTTTACTATAGGCCAATCATGACAATTGGCAAGTTCAACGATGTCTCTAGCGTACCAAAATCGAAAAATATCACAATTAATTATTGTTTCCAGGAATCGAACCCGGTACCTCTGCGTCTTAATCCACGGACTTCACCGTTGGACCACGTAGTCAGTTTATAGTAATATTCATATGTTTTGTAATTTTGATCTAAGCTCGGCTATGCTCGGCTTAACTCGTGCATTTCTAACGGTAAAACTAACAGTAAATCAAGGTAGGTATATATTACTATACTGTTTTGTAAATTTAATAGTTGCAAATAAGGAATTAATATATAGTGTCACTTACTAGTTACACCTTTTATTGAAATTGGCTCAAAAAAAAAGATAAGTGTTGATTTCAAAACCGTGTTTCCCATTTGATGTGCGATCGTGCGAGTTTAATAGACCATGCTCCACCACCCAACTCGCCAAGCCTAATTCGATTTGGTTTTTTTGTTCGCAATACACGGGAATTCAATTACACCTGCGTGGTTCTTCTATGACCAAAACTTGATTTTTCCCTCCAACTTTACCTACTTTCGCCTAGACATTTCCTGCAAATGGGAATATTTAAGCGAATTGACTTCTGAAAGTACAACTATCAGTACTGGGAAGACAATTCTCTTACCTTAGAAACTTTTTTACGCTTGTTCATTTTTGAAGTACCCACAGCAAAGTTGGCTAAATGTAAATCCGCTTCATTAAAATAAAAATTGTTACGACTACCCCGGAAGGGATACGGTCGTCTTGATACACTGATAAACTGGAGAAATTGAACCCATTGTCAAAATCTTTATGTGTTTGAATTTTAATCGGCTTGAGTGAGAGTTTTAAAAAAAAAATATGATTCTGTCGGCCTGGATAAACCTTTTTAGATTTTTTAGCTTTTGTTAGCTTATTGAATAGAAAGTGAATATCAGATTGGTGAAGGTCGCTCTTTCACATATCTTGTACTATATCTGTCTTAGCTTATGGTATGACAATGCCTATATACAGCAGCTATTATCTTAACTGACATTGATATTTATATTCTTATAATTGTATCTGTCTTAGCTTATAGTGTGACAATGCCTATCTACAGCAGCTATAACGTTAAGCGTTATTCTGTATTTATAATTTTGTTATTTTATTATTTCTCTTTCCAAATTATGGTTATCATGTACTACTCCAGATTTACCAATATGTACTATAAAGTGATATTGTTTTATATTAATATTGTAAAAATTGACGTGTACATGCCTACTTGCAAAATAAACGAATTGAATTTAATTACGGATTGGGCTATATTTAAAAATGTAAAGTACCTTAATAAAAACGAGTATTTTTTTTGACTTAATTGAACTTCACCTTACTCATTATGTATACAGTGATATTGTAAATATGTGTAAAAAATATACCAAAAAGATGTTTTTTACCTTTAACTAAACAAAGTTTTTTTGTACTGTAATAAAATAAAACCGCTTTTAAAGTTTATATATTTGTGTAATATGTTGCAGTTTTAAAGTTTTGATAAACTAACGATAAACTTAATTATTTATTTACCAGTAAAAACGAATTACAATAGAAACATACTTAGACATCAACATTGGGATGCGTACATAATTACATTAAAAAAAAAACCCCACAAGGGCTAAAATTATTAACAATATTAGTATTGTAATTAAAACTACATATTATTAGTAGTATTTCCTCGCCAAGCCGTCTGGCCAGCGTGGCGAGTGTAGGCCAAATTCTCCAGATATATGTAAGATATCTGGAAGGCCCATCTCCAGCAGTGGAGGTCTAGGACGCTATGTTCTAGGGGCTGTAATGATGATTAGTATTTCCAACTGTATAGCACCGTAAAGACCAAAACCGGAACTTTCGTTTTTGACCCCAGCTGCACTAGCTAACCTAGTACTATACAATTATTTATTAAACCTATATTTTGAAATTAAAATAGTACTATTGTATTGATTATGTATAAGACTGCTAGTAATCAAATATCCACCATTTTGTCAATACATGTGAGCTAAAAAAACAGACTACGGCCAAAGTATTCTTTAAATATTCCGTAAGTGATATAGGGTATGTACATTTTATATAATCCTAAAACTGCTTCAGGATTTCGTAAAAGCCATCCAGTGACATTAAACATCTGAAAAATGCTCGCATTTCGAGGCTAAGGACATGCTTTCCGGAGCACAGTATAAGACTAAACGAGAGAGGAATGCGGTCGTCTACAAATTTATATCATATAGTGGGGTAAAATCACTCATATAAAATACCTAAACAAAATCTGAATTTCAATATTTAAACCCTTTTTATTGCGCATTATGAAATCATTATCATTATAAAAAACTAGACCATATCTAGACATCTACTGTTGGAGATAGGGCATTTTTTTACACTATGAAAAATGTTACGAGTATTAATAGTATATATTAAAAGTGATATTTTGCTCATACGAAATGGTATTGTAATCGAATGACAGCCATCGATGTGTGCTAACCGAATGCCTAGGGGCTATTTTGTATCTCAAAGTACGCAACGATGAAAATATTTAGCTATACATTACCTCTTGCGTATCATGTAGACACTCTTAATTCATTCGCAAGAAACAGTGGATTGGGTGGAGCTGCTAAAATTAGTCTATGCGTTACAAAATAACCCTGCAGTTCCCGGCAAGTAATGATGTTTCTCTAATTACGATGAAATCCGTGCACCCGTAAATTATTACATTTTGAATTATCCGGCTTATTTAGGGTTTAAGGCAAAATTCATTACTAAACTTATGTTTAATCGAAAATCATTTAGAATATTCTGTGGCGCTTGAAAAGAAATAAATACATAATAAGCTACATTTTACAACTTTACACTGTACATGACCAATCGACGTAGAAGTTTATACTGTTTTAATGATGTAGGTGGGTATACGTTAATATCGCGCAACAAATCGCTTGTAATGTATGCCTTTCAAGCGTTGACACAATGTTAACTTTTTATTATTTATTTATTATTCTCTAAATTTTATGGTGTATATATAAGACGTACGTCCTTAAATCTTGTAATTTTTTTGTATATTTTTTTCATTTGTATAATATCATTGTATAATTTTAAGTTGGAATTATACCTGTAGCCCAATTATGTTTATTTTAATGTTATGTAAAAAAAAAATTTTTATATTTAGATTTTAATTTATTTCATATAAAACCTTAAATTAAATAAACTATATTACAACAAAATCTAAATTTAACCTAAAAAAATAATAATAATACATAGAAAATAAAAATTGAATACTTACAAAAAAACATAGCTCCTCCAAATAACTAAATATCTCGCCCAATTCCCCTTTTTACTAATTACAATAGTAAATGTCAAACACTATTAAAGTTGATATTCGTAAAATATTTAAGCCCGAGCATTTCCAACAATAAAACTGTCAGCAAATAAAGTAAACTATTTACGCAGTTTCATGGTTGTGCTTAAAAAAAATAGACTAGTTTTGAATTTAATAGTAATAAATCAATAATCTAATCTTCATTGGCATTTTAATTAAATAGTATTTTCATTTATAAAGTTCACGTAGTATGCAAGAAGGGCGATTACATTCCAACTATCGCTCAGACTTGGAAGTCGTCTATTGAAGTTCCATCGGGACGTGATGCACCGTCCAGTTCACTTTAGCGATAACCGAAGCAAGCTGTTGACTTTTAATCGTTCTTGGAATGTATCTAATGGAACTTAGATTGCACTACTGAAGTATGAAGACGTCTGAGTGGCATGCCTTCGGTCTACGATTAAGGTCTGGTCACACAGAAGGCGTACCTGTAGACGTGCACAATTTGTGTGCAGCACATGCAGCACGTAATGTTGAAGTTGCATTTAATGTAACTTGGATTGCTTAACTAAAGTATGAAGACGTCTAAGTGACATTACTTTGGGTAGACCAGAAGCATATATTTAGAAGTAAGTTCCCAGTTCACTCAACAATAACCGAACCGAGTCGTACTCGTAATTATATAATATCTGTAATCAATTAATATGTAATAAATACGTCACTATGACTACGTCAAACACTATTGTTTAATTATTCATTCAAATAGCGATAAGCGATAATAGCGATATCCATCGTGATAAATACCTAAAGGCTGGGAGTATTATTATTAAATAATCTCGCCCACAGCCGAGAGACAAAATAGAGAGAGAATTAATTACGTAAGTCTACCTTACGATCGTCGACCTCTCGCTACCTGCTTGATTAGGCTCTGTATGAGTGGCAATATTTTTAGGATAACTTCTCTGTACCGTAACTTGAGTTTTGATTGATGAACAATAATAAAAAAAACGTATTTCTTTATTTTTATTCTAGATTATAATTTTAAAAAAACATGTTTTTTAATAAATTCCACGCAGTATAAAGTTTTATTAGTTACCTCTATCCTACAACAGAATAATCACTTTTAAAAGTTTTAAGAAAATAAATTTTACTAAAGTATGATAGGGATGTTGAAAGAAGAGTGAACGCGGGAAATAGTGTCAACGGTGCCCTGGGGTCACTGATCGCCAGTCGGAATGTCAGTGACAAAGCTCGACTCGCAATACATAATGCCATGCTGGTACCAACACTTATGTATGGAAGCGAGACGTGGATATGTCAGAATACGAATGAGAGTAGAGTTAATGCAGTAGAAATGAGATCGTTGCGTCGGATATGCGGCGTCACTTTGACGGACCGCATACGTAATGACGAAATACGAAAAAGGGTAGGTATGAAAGAAAGCATAGGGACAAAAATAAGGAAAGGCATGCTACGATGGTTCGGGCATGTTGAAAGGATGGATGAAGAGAGATTGACGAACCAGATATATAATGCGACAGTTGTGGGTAAAAGAGGCCCTGGCAGACCTAGACTCACATATTACGACCAAATTAAAAAAACAATAGCTGAAGGTGCGTTGAAAAGCCATCGAAACAAAAGGGCATGTATGAAGAGGTTGATGAATGTCGAAGGAGCGAAAGAGGTATGTCGTGACCGTGACAAGTGGCGCTCAATTGTCTCTGCCTACCCCGCAAGGGATTTGGCGTGAAGATATGTATGTACCTATGTATGTAAATTTTACTAAATTTTTCAAATTCTTTTCGGAGGCAGATTTTCTTAAAACTTTGTTAGTTGTTAAGTTTGTAAGTTAACCTTAAGACACTTTTTTTCTCCATTCAATAGTGACCCACCCTAACGTTCAAGTGACATTTCTTTAGTCAAAGAATAAAGTCTGAATCACACATCGAATGTTTCACTGACTTGTAATATATACAGGACGTTTAGTGTTGTAGCGTCTATCATAAGTTGCTCTTACATATGCATTCGGTGTATCCAGGCCTTATTTAAATCAAGTATTGCTAACCAATGAGCCTTGTGGAGGTGCTAAACTTGATTTGTTAAATTATATTGTCATTGAATTCTCATCGATCACCTGTGGGTCACTAGCATTTAGTTATATATCGTTGAAAAAAGATAGATATAACATTAAGCCGAAATAAACTTTACGACGCAACAACGCTATTACGCAACACATTACTAGTTTCCACGATGTTAAGTTTTTTTGTTAATTATTTTATCTACCTACCATAAGGGTTTTGCATTCCTCCAGCTCGCAAATACAACATTTTAAAGATTATTCAACTAGGTGAACTTTTGAGAAATAAAATCTATTAACATTCTAAGAAATAAAATTACGGACCTTTTAGACAAACTTTCACTTTTATAAACCAAATTTTACACAGAGAATAATACTCGTAGCATAAAATATTTATATCAATGTTACTCTATCTTACTAAAACAAATCTCGTAGCATGCCATGGATTCACCGTGCGAGTGCCGGGTCCATCGTGTGTAGGTAAAAGATGAGAAAATGGTGTCCTCAGGCTTGCGATTGACAATAGGCTGGTTTACAAAGAAGTTTTTTGTTTTATTGCGCAACAAGACGCTCACCATCCATCATTCTACTCCTCTCTCTACTACTACTACTGTACTTCTAAATACTGTATGATTCCGTTAATACCATCTTGAAGCTCTTTCCATAAATGCATCTGTTCAGAGCGCCTTAAGCTCAATTCTTTCAGTAAGTACTTACATTACTCAAAAAGTAAATTTTAGTTAGAAAGATTTAGGAAATCCTAACATTGTATGTTTTACTTTAATAAAGATAATGATACAGAAAACCTACATAATACAATAAATTTACGTGAAAAGTAAAAGATATTTTGGGGGAGACCAATATGTATTAAAGTATAAGAATGTCGGCACGATTTTCAAATAATCCATGCGTTCGTTGTTGTTCGGCTGTGTTTACCAAATACTGTTGGTACATATGATGTTCAATTCACTCAAAGATGTTACATTATTTATTACCTAACCCATTATCTTTGTGTATATTCTCAATTATTAATCTTGACTCTGTGTGGCTTATCAATTACGGTACTGGGTGCATGCCAGTGTTAACTTTTACATCTTGTCATCTACACACATCAAAAGTGTCTAGGGATCAACATATATTTTTGCAATAACTTTTCTCCTGATTGATATTCATTAAAATTTTCTTTAAGGATTGATCAAATAAAATGTTTTCGTTTGTCTACAGTAACGATAAACCAAGTCACCTTTGCATTAGTAAAAAAAATTGCCATTTTCCTAATAAAGGGATTTTTGACATTTGAACCACTAACATTAAAGTTCGAAAAAAAGACTGAAATAACAGTTTTTTTTTTAATTTTATTGGGTAACTTAAACAATTAATAATCCGTGTTTCTACCGCGAACACTAACAACACAAGAACATCGGTTTGGCATACTCAAAATGAGTTCATCCAAATCACGCTGTGGAATGGCCGCCCATGTTCGTTGCAACAACAAAAAAGGTCTTCTTGCGACTGGATACCCTCCATATTCGGCAGAGCTCTTCTCTGAAGAATATCCCATGCATGCTCAATCGGGTTCAAGTCTGGCGACTGAGCAGGCCAGGGCAGGACATTGATGTTAGCTGCGGCGAGAGTCTGTCTTACAACTCTTGCGGTGTGCGGTCGTGCATTATCATGCATTAACTGAAATAAGGGACCGATATGCACTTGTAGAGGAACGATGACGTCTGATACAACCGTCTCAGCATAAATTTGAGCGTTGAGGTTGCCTCTGATCCAAATCAACTCAGTTCTTCCGCCGATCGAAATACCCGCCCATACCATGATGGTTCCACCACTATAAGGATGGACTTCCTGGCAGGATTTTAATCGCTGTTGGCGTCCAGGGGTTCTCCAGTGTCGTATACGTCTTGTATCCGGCCTCATACCAAAACGAGACTCATCAGAAAAGCACACGAAACGCCATTGTTCTTCTGTCCAATTTCTGTGTTCAAGAGCCCATTGATATCGAGTCCTACGATTGTGCATTGCTATAGGTGGTACCCGTAGCGGTCTTCGGGAATGAAGGTTCACTTCATGCAAGCGGTTTCTGACTGTTTGGTCGCTAATTAAGTTCCCTGAAGAGCGATGAAGGCTCACGGCTAACATCATGGCGGTTATTGTTGGAGTTCTTCGAGCTGTGATTTGAATGTATCGGTCTTGTCTCCGTGTGGTGCAGCGATACCGTCCTCCATGGCGCTCAGCCACGGTACCAGTGGTTCGGTAACGTGTCCAAAGTCGACTGATAACACTCTGACTTGTATTCAGAGCTAAAGCCACAGTACGTTGCCCGGAACCAGCTTCTATCATTCCCACGGCTCTGATCATTTCTTCCCTGCTTAAATGACGTCGCCGCTCCATAATAACGTTGGTTTTAATCAGTAGTAGGGAAACAGTAGCACTAATAATGTCTTCAATGCGTCTTATGTTTTTATAGGGAAAATATTGACAGCTGATTTTCATCTTTTACTCGAATTTGATTGACAGTTCCTGTTTTAAATTATGAAATGCACCAAAAAGGATCCATATAAATTTATAAAATCATAAATTTATTACAAAGCCACATCTCAATCACAAGAAATCCGCATAAACATGCTTGATCCCTAGACTTTTTTGATGTGTGTAGTTAGGTGTTAGACGAAAACGCTCGTTCGTCATCTAATCACAGATGTCGATTTATGATCAAAACACCGAAATGTATTTTTTTATTACTAAACCGTGAAGTCCAAAACTGTTTAATTATCATATATTTCGTACAATTTTTCATGTTTCGTATAATTTAGGATAGTAAAAAAAGCTACCATAAACTATCCCAATATTTCCTGAAATAAAGTAATAAAATTTTATTGATGTTTTCCACTGTGATATACAACAACATACGGCACTGGAGTTGCAAAGGAAAATAAAAACAAACTATCATAATCACTTTTATGGCAGACAGTTGAAACCCGTCATAACACCTGCGACTTCTATTGGCATTCGTAGAATGAAAATCGTTCAATATTCATAGCAAATATTCATTTACCCTTATACGAGTATAGATAGTGTCCGAAAGAGCGAAAGAGAAAACAAATATTATAATAATATTATACTATTACTTTTTTTTATTCAATAGCGTATTAATACACTCATAGCTTTATTTATAAACAAACAGTATAAAATAATTACAATATAAATTAAAACTAACTACTTAAAAGTAAAAATTAAAATAAATATAAACTAAACCTAATAAAAAATTAACTATAAGTATACTATTACTGATTTTTACATCATATAATAAGAGGCCTGGGCAATATTCAGGACAAAGGATCAGCAGTGCAATCCTTGGCACTAAGTATGCCCATAGTAGCGATTTAGAACAAGTTTTTCATATATAAAGTTTCCAATTTCTTCTAGTTTTTAGTTTCCTATTAAATAGCTTATTTTTTATTTAATAGTTGGTAATTAATTAACTTATTAGCCTTGCCATACAGAGTGGCAATGTTGTCAGTCATCTTGGGGCATTTCTGATGGCACGTCTCTAAACGACATTTTTATTTATATTATTTTTTTTATTATTAAACTCCATGAAGATTATTTTTATACGTTCTTTGAGGCAAGATAAAGAAAAAAAACTCACTTCACATATATAAAAATAAAGTGACTTACTTAACTAAAAATAATATGATATATATATGATATTTTGTTTGACATAAATGGTGTCAAAAGAGGCATAGCTGCTAAAGGATGCCCGCAAGGAGGGGTGCTTTCACCGCTTCTGTGGAACCTAGTAGCCAATGATCTTATAACGAAACTGAATAATAGCAACTACTACACCGTAGGATATGCTGATGACCTCGCGATCCTCATTAGTGGGAGGGTGACTAGCGTGATATTTGATGTCATGCAGTCAGCCCTTAAAGTTGTTCAACACTGGTGCATGGAGAACGGCCTATCGGTGAATCCAAATAAAACAGAACTAGTGCTATTTACGCACAAACGAAACCTAGGAACATTTAAACTCCCACAAATGTTTAACACAGAAATCAAACTTTCTCCAGAGGTAAAATATCTGGGCATAACCCTGGACTCTAAACTCAACTGGAACAAGCACTTGACTAATAAGCTGAAATCAGCCAGCCTAGCAATGTGGCAATGCCGCAGAATGTTGGGTAAACAGTGGGGCATCAGCCCGAAGATCATGCTCTGGCTTTACACCTCAGTTATTAGACCATTTGCTACATATGGAGCGTCTGTGTGGTGGCCCAGAACCACTCTAAAGACAATCCACACTAAACTACAGCAGTTTCAAAGAATGGCCTGCCTGTCGACCACAGGATGCATGTCCACCGCTCCGACGAAGGCGCTGGAGATGATACTGGGGATTCCACCTCTGCATCTGCACGTCCAACAAGAAGCAGCAATTGCGGCGACAAGGCTGACCACTTTGAAACTTTGGAAACACAACCCGAACGCTAAACACACTACCATACTAGACGATGTCATACAGGAACAACCTCTGATGGCATCCATTAATGACAGAATCCCTAAAAGGTTCATCTTTGACAAGGGATACAACGTTCAACTACATGAAGAGAGTAATGACCACTCTGGGCCCAAAGAACTCAGGATCTACACTGACGGCTCAAAAACAGACACCGGCACGGGTGCTGGTGCCTTTTCCATGGACTTGAACATTCACCTATCAATCCCTCTTGACTCCTACAACAGCATATTCCAAGCGGAATGTGTAGGCATCCTACAAGCAGCGCAAGCTGTACTAAGGAGAGGTGTCAAAAACTTTGAAATTCGCATTCTTTCAGACAGTATGGCCGTCCTTCTAGCCCTCAAAAGCAATTACATCAACTCTGCACTGATTCTCGACTGCCACCTTGCCCTGGACACAGTGTGCAGAGACAACAAAACAACGTTGCAGTGGATAAAGGGTCACAGTGATTCACTGGGTAACGATGCGACTGATGAACTGGCCAGAAGGGGGTCATCTACAATACCGATGGGCCCAGGACCGGCAATCCCCCTACCATTCCAATTCATGCGAAGCTGGCTTCGCCAAAGAACTGACAAACTGCACGAGCAGATGTGGGCATCGACCACAGACTGCAGACAGTCCAGGGAGGCCCTTCCCAAACCAGACAGGCGCCTCACACGACATCTCCTGGGCCTTGACAGAGCCAGGCTTCGAATAGTGGTGGGGGTCTTGACGGGACACTGTGCCTTTAACAAACATCTCCATACTCTGAACATTACAGATAGCCCACTGTGTAGAGGATGCATGGCGGAGGAGGAGACGGCCGCGCATGTGCTCATGGAGTGCGACAGTGTGGCTGCGCCTAGACTGAGGTTCCTCCAGACTGCGAGGACTCTTCCGGAGGTCTGCAGGAACGTAACGGGTCTCCTGGCCTTCCTGGAGGAGATCGGATGGCTCCGTTGAAGGAGTGAAGGTCACGCACAATGGTCCAATGGAGACTAAGTGCGGAAAAGCCATCGAAATCACAATCACAATCACAATGATATTTTGTCATTGTGCACTTGCATAATAACGAGCCATCTGCATTGAGTTGAATGACAGAAGTGCGTTAACCATACTCGCATGTTTTCAATTTTGTGCAAAACAGTAACAAATATTATAATTTATTAATAATGGTGTAAAAAATGCTATCGAATTTCTCATTATATCCTGAAAAAAAATTGAGTATTATGTGTATAATAAAATAATTGTCAACACGTCAAATGTTTTTTTAGGCTTAAGGGGTAGAACTTTTAGGTCATTGGTAGAACTAATTCTTGAAATTAAAAAGGTATATTTAAAAAAAAAAAAAAATCATTATCATAAAAGCAAGTGTTATTACGAGTATTAAATGATCTCGCTCATAGCCGAGAGATGAAATAGAGAGAGACAATAACATAAGTCATCGTTCGCGCGATCGTCAACCTTTCGCTACTTACTTGATTAGGCTCTGTATGATTGGCGATATCTTTAGGAAAATTTCTCTGCACAGTAACTTAAGATTTTATTACTGAATAATTAAAATAAAAAATATGTACCTCTTTATTTTTATTCTAGATTATAATATAAAAATATTTTATCTTTAATAAATTATACGAGTATATGTAATAGTAAGTACAGTAACCAGCAGCCGTAGTCTCGATCTTTAAAAGTATATAACATAATATTCTTTAACTAACAAACATCACTGATAAGAAAAGGATAAGGTTAAACTGAAATTATTAAATTAAAAACCAACAAATCGTGAGTTTAAAGGTTAAAAGGTATTTAATACGCCATAACGGTGGGTACGTTCGGGGATGAGACACAATAAGCGAAAGGGTTTCTCGCCGACACCTTCAGCGACTAAAAAATTGAGGTAATGGAACGTGAATAACAATTCGGCAGCGGACGTGGGAGGCACAAGGAGGCTGCACAGAGGGGTGGCATAGATTGATGATTCCGTTTGTAGCATCTGTCGTTTAAGTGGGCATCGATTATACACCTCTCGACGGTGTTTCTTTGTCTGGCATGGCAATGTTTGACTCGTCCATCAGTCAACGGGCTGCGATGCTTCCTGGGGGATTCATTTCACAAAATAAACAAATAATATGCTGATATTTCAAAGTCCTCACGGGGGTAGGCTCTAACTTTATCTGCTCGTGTTTTACCATTATTTAAATCTCTTTATATATATTAAAAATACTAAATGAAATGGGACTAACGGGTTGCAAAAAACCGTCTGCAGTGGCGACCCTTGTGGGAGGCCTATATCCAGCATTGGAGAGACACTGGCTAATAATGATGCCTAAATGAACACTGTCAATATCGTTTACTTCCTAGAATACAGAGTGCCAGACCTTCACTGCTGGAAATGGACTTCCAAAATTTATTTCTGGATAATTTAGCCTATACTCTCCAAACTGGCCAGACGGGTTGACTATGGTCGGATGTCAATTTTAATGACAATTTACTAACGATTCCATATCTTGGTATTAGCTGTAAGATAACTTGGTTAGGAGGTGAATGCCTTCGTGGTCTAGCGGTTAAGTCCTTAGATTTAAACGCCGAGGTACCGGGTTTAATTCCTAGTCAGGACACAATAATGTATTTAATTTATGCTTGCCACATGTCATGCAGGGCCTGTAGTAAAGTTGGCTAAATTGAAAAAATCTTTAAAATCGTTGTCTTTGACCACCACAAAAGGGATATGGTCGTGATGCTGATGTATAAATTAGTGGAACCGAAACTTACGGCTTAACGTGCTCATTAAGGCACTGATATGTTGGTGTTGTAAATTACGAGTATGACAAATATGCGTTATACAAGAATACTCGTATAAGTGCCATCAATGCCCTGCCTTCTCTACGACTCCAGAAATTACACGCATTACTAGCGATTATGTCGAACTACCACTACAATGAGGTGTCGATTTTAGCAGAATAAAAAATGATCAAAAAAAGCAGGGGTTCGAACGCTTTCAGCGTTTTTTTTTTGTTTTTCAGGAAACCTTTCTAACAACCTTGCCTCAACAAACATATTTGTATAATAATAAAAATACTGTGTATTTAATAATAATAACATTACAAAATTGCTATACAACTAATTACATTAAAGTATCTTAAGAGTACACTGGAAATGAACAACCATATAATAGAGGCATTTAACATATTGATAGTAAAGTATACTTCTGAACTGGAAGGGTTAGTACGTAGGCTACGCTAAACTCATGCTAAAATTGACCGTAAATAAAGAAAAATTTTATAGTAAATTTGAAATACTTATTTCTGATTTTTTTATACTTATTGAAATATTTAAATCCGGTTAAGTCAGAAGTTCAATGTGATTTTAACTCAATTCGTATTAAAATATGTAAACACGAGTGTATACACATAAAGAATGAGGTGTTAGTTGGCGTAGTCCACTATAAACGTATTGAAATATGAATGAACAATTCTCCTCAATCCAGGTAACTGTAACAAATTGCTGTGTTGCCCGTCGGCTGCCAGTAAAATATTACCAATTATTACTGGAAAAATATTGTAGGTATGCTACCATACGTATTATTTGCTTTCTATTCATTTACTTATTTATACAAAGAGTAGATACAAATGTAATAATAAAATCTAAAAAACAATTGGTTTAAATTAAAGAGTTATTTGTTACAGTAACTGCATATCTATATTTTTACATATATGTATGTACATATATAGGATGTGATTTTTAATAAACAATTATTTTGCATTATCAAATGAAATCCGATTTTTTTATAATAAAATTTAAAAGAAACCTATTAAATCCTGTATTACACTTTATACATACTGTACCTTAATAAGGAATCAATTTTGGAGAGTAACGTCAAACTTAAGATGGCTCGGTTGTAACAACGCTTTCATTGACATCCTAAAGAGTTGAATTCGAACCCCGGCTGCATGTACCAATGAGAAATACACTTTTCTTATGGACATTTGATTTACAACACCACCGTTCCTGTGTTTCGGACAGCACGTTAAGCCGTTCTACTAATACCAACATGTGGAATTATAATATATAAAATTTAAAACAGACTTTCGATAACCCGTCTGGCCAGCGTGGCGAGTGTAGGCCAAATTTTCCAAATATTTTAAAGGGGATTTTAATAACCGATTGCTGAAGGTCACTCTTCTACGGATCTTGTACTATAATTTAAAAGCATAAAATAACTAACATACAAAACATTTAGGTACCCAACATCAATATATAAAAGTATACGGAAAAATGTATTTTCGTAAGGTTACCTCGAAGACAAGCAACAATAAGTTTGCTTTACCGAAATTGCTTGGATTTAAAAATACAATGTAGGTTCTTATATTCTTTGCTGACCCAGCATTTAGGTTACCTAAACATACAAAGGTGGATTAAGTTGTGTATTTTGTTCGTATGATATTTTAGTACCAAATCTTAAAATATTATTATCTTATGTAGGTAATGTAATAAGGAAGATTTGGTCTTAGACTTATTTAACTTCAAAGCAACAAATATTAGACGTGTAATGATACACCATTACGTTGAGTGGAGAATTATGAGTTGATATTTGTTATATACCAACAAAATAAACACAATATATCCACCGGTGCTGGTGTGGAGAGCCCGTGGAACATCTCGGACACGAGCCGCATTCCTCGTCACGCTGCTTTGAACAACATCATTCGAAGGGCTTTTGCACAGCTGGAGTACCCGCGATTCTAGAACCCGTTGGGATTTCGTGAAGCGATGGAAAGATACCCTACGGCATGACCGTTGAGCAGGTCCCTGGTGTGGGGTACATTAGCCCAATCATACATCCAGGCGAACTTAAAGAACTCAAGCGCGGGAAATGCGGCGTTTTCTGAAGAGAACCTCTTGCTGCGCAAATACGCCAACCACAGTTACGAATTTGCGCCGTTTGGGGTCGAGACGATGGGCCCATGGAGACACTCCGCCATGCGTCTGGCCAAGGAGTTATCCAAATGGCTAACGGAAAAGTCTGGAGACAGGAGAGCTGCCAATTATTTCTGCCAACGTATTAGCCTTCTCTATACAAAGGGGAAATATTGCCAGTCTATTTTGGACTATCCCTGAAGGGTCGTCTCTAGAGGACATTTTTTACTTATAGTTTATTTCATTAGGTTTAGATTATATTTATTTTGGTTTTATCTTTTAAGTAGTTTGAATTATTTAGAATTAAAAATAAAAGTTTTGATTTAGTATTGTTATAACGAAATGAATAAACACAATATTGTTTTTATGCATAATTTAGTATTTGCTTGGTAATTTAAGATTGACACTCGTCCAATACATAATATAAGTTTAAAACATAAATTTACTTTTATTAAATATCTTCAGTAAAACACATTGTACATTTTATAGGAAATTATATTATTCAATTTACAAATTCATTTTGTCAACTTCAAAACAATAAGTCATTCTGACATTGGTATTTATAAAGGAAGGTTGCATATCCAACAGTCTTCCCCCCTAATTAAAACCATAGGTTAACCTATCCGGTGCTCTGCGTATGCGGTTGGATCGACGTAATGTAGGTTCCGGTTGTGGAACTTCAATCTCGGAACATTCTGGTTCAGGCTCATGTTCTAAATTATCAGATGAACGTACTTGCACTGGCCTTTCTACTTCTTCTGTCTCAGGGTAGTATCCTCCTAGAGACGATGTATCAATATTAGAATTTCTGCGTCCAATCATTGTAGCTTTAATCTGGTCAACGTGTCGTCTCCATAGTCTTCCATTCACTCTAACATAGTAATGCATCACTCCGTCTTTTTTTGTTATCTTACCTAACATCCACTTATCAGTATTAGTATATGACCTCGCCAATACATCATCTCCCTCCTTAAATTCTCTAAATCTAGTAATTCTATCGGGTATTTGTTTTTCTCTTAATTTTTCAACTATGTTAGGTTTAAGTAAATCCATTTTTGTACGCATATCTCTGTTTTGTAACATCAGGCATGGTGATAGTCCGGTTGTTGCATTTGGAGTCTTTCTATATTGAAAAAGGAACCGGTTAAGTTTTAAATTCAAAGATCCAGGTTCGTTGATTACCTTTTTTAAAGCATTTTTAATAGTTTGCACATATCTTTCAGCTTGCCCATTCGTCTGAGGATGGTAAGGTGCTGACACCTTATGTTGTATTCCATTGCTATTTAAAAATAATTGAAATTCGTTTGAAGTAAAAGTAGTTGCATTATCTGTTACAATAGTCATTGGTAGTCCAAATCGTGAAAAAATGTCTCGTAAAGTCTCAATAGTATGGAATGATGTTATAGAATTCATTGGTATTACTTCCGGCCACTTGGAAAAAGCATCTACTAAAATTAAAAAATATTTGTTCAAAAATGGTCCGGCAAAATCTAAATGTAATCTGCGCCATGGAGCTGAAGGAAACTCCCAAGGATGAATCGTTACCTTAGCGTTTTCATTATATACTAGTGCACAAGCTGTACACTTCTTTGCAAGAATTTCAATATCTTCATCTATTCTGGGCCACCAAATGTAACTCCTTGCTAATGATTTCATCTTAACTATTCCAATGTGCCCTTCATGTAAAGTATTTAACAGCTTACTTCTTAAATTATTTGGCACCACAACTCTACCTCCTTTCATTATGCATCCTAAGTTTAATGAAAATTCATGATCTCTATTCTTATATCCAGGTATTTGTAAAGGTTGACCTTCCTGTAAGCATTCATATATCTCTCGTAAGTCATTATCATTTTTAGTTTCTTTTACAATATCATTAAACGATACAGGTAAACAATGTATCTGCTCAATTTGATACGTCGAATATGCATCACTATTTTTATTATTATTTGTTATAGGTAATCTAGACAGTCCGTCTGCATTTCCGTGTTGTTCAGTAGGTTTTGTAATTATATCATAATCAAAAGTTTGTAAAAATTGAGCATAATGTAACATTCGTGTAGCAACTAATTTCGGTAATTTGCTATCTGGTTTAAAAATTGATGCCAATGGTTTATTGTCAGTAATTAAGTAAAATTTTCGTCCATAACAGTAATTAAAAAAATGATTTAATCCCCAAAATATCGCTGTCGCCTCTTTATCAATTTGACTGTAGTTGCATTCTGATTCTGACAATGTTCGTGATGCATATGCAATTGGGCGTTCTTTGCCGTCTAACATTTTATGTGCTAAAACTGCACCAAGTCCATAAGGGCTTGCATCTGTAGCAAGTATCAGTGGTAATTTGGGTGAAAATGGGCATAATATTTTATCTGATACCATTTCCAGTTTAATGTTATTAAATGCCTCATCACAATCCACAGACCATTCAAATTTTACATTATTTTTTAATAAGTTATATAAAGGATAAAGTTTTGTAGCTAAATTTTCAATAAATCGGCCATAATAATTAACTAATCCTAGCCATCCTTTTAGTGATGTAACATCATGTGGTTTAGGAGCATTTGTTACTGCTTTAATCTTCTGATCCGTTTTAGTAAGTCCTTCAGAGTTTATCTTATAACCCAGATATTCAATTTCATTTGTGCAAAATAAACTTTTTTCTTCATTAATTCTTAGTCCAGCATTATTAAGTTTCTCAAATACTTCTCTTATCCTTTTTAAATGTATTTCGTAAGTTTCTCCTTGTACTCTAATATCGTCATAAAATACACACACTCCTGGTATGTTTTGTAAAGTTTGGGAAATGTACCTTTGCCATATTGCTGGTGCATTTTTTATTCCAAACATTAATCTGTTCACCTTATAATCCCCTTTTGGTGTTGTTATGGTTTGTATTATTGCACTTTCATCTGTTACTGGCATATGCATATAAGCTTGTCTAATATCAACTTTGCTAAAATATTTTCCACCTATCATGGTTGATGTTAAAATTTCTTCAATATTTGGTATTGGATAATGATCGTCAAGTAATAATTTATTTACGGAAACCTTATAATCAGCGCACAATCTTATTGACTGATCAGGTTTAATAATCGGTACTATTGGTGTTCCCCATTCACTATGTTCAATTTTAGATATAATACCAATATTAACTAACCGATCTATTTCTGTATTTACTTTATCTCTTAGAGCAAAAGGCACGTTTCGCGCAGCTCGATATACTGGTCTTGCATCATGTCGCAATGGTAATTTTGCTTTAAAATCACGTATTTCTCCGACACCAGGTAAAAATACTTCTGGAAATTCTTCTTTTAGTTGTGTAAGTAATTTTGTTTTAATATTCATTTGATTTATTTCTATCATATCCACATTAATTTGCTGCAACCATTCTCTTCCAAACACAGCGTCTACATGATTGTTGATAATATATAAATTTACATCAGCTTCTTGATTTTTATAGGTAACCTTCATTGTAGCATATCCAATAGGATGTATTCTCTCTCCAGTATAGGTTCTTAAAGGTAAATTTGTATTATGCAGAGGTTTTAATGGAAATAACCTTCGAAACACAGTTTCAGAAATTGAAGAAACTGCAGCTCCAGTGTCAAGTTCGAATTTGACAGGTACGTCATCGAGGATAATATCTAACATAAATTTATGAGGTCTCGATTGACATTCCGGTAGCATAGCAGGAACTAAATTCATGTAAAAATTATCATCGAATTGTATATTATTATCATTGTTTTCATCATAAGGTTCCATTTGGTTTTGATTATTTCTTCTAAAATTTCTTCCCATATTTCTGGTGATGCTAGGTCTATTCAAAGCATTACTGATGTTGCTAGATCTGCAAACTCTATCAGTATGTCCAACTTTATTACATTTGTTACATATTGAATTATAATGTATACATTTATTAGCTAGATGTCTAGGATCGCCGCAGCGGTAGCATCTTCGTTCATAACTAGGCTTATTCATGTTATCTTCTCTACTTTTCACTTGTGCTACAGAAGAAACATCATGTGTATTTTGTATCTCGGATGAATCCTTTTGTGCTGTCTCCATATTCTTAGCCATTTCTATACAATTATTAAACGTCATTTCGGAATGATTTATCAATAGTAATCTTTCTAAAATTTTTGTATTACGTAAACCACTGACAAATTGAAGTCGTAGGTGGCTGTCATTAGTAGAAGCATTGCAATTATGGCAATTAAATTTACAATGCTTGGATAGCTTTTTTAAATCAGCAACAAAATCGGCGATAGATTCTCCTTCAAATTGTACTCTTTTAGAAAAACGATGTTGCTCACTTATTTCATTGGGAATAGGCAACAAATGACTCATTAAAATAGCTGTCAATTCATCATATGATTTCTCTTCGGGTTTTTCAGGACTAGTTAGGTTTATAAGTAATTGTAAGGTCTTAGAGCCGATGCAGTGTATAAGTAATTCTTTTTTCTTCGTTTCATTATTTATTTCTTTTATATTAAAGTAATTTTCTAACCTTTTAATAAATATTTCAAAATTTTCAATTTCTTCATTGTATGAGTCCAGTGACAGTTCAGGTGATTGAGTTGTATTGCCGCTTCCTCGCCATGTCTTTGTCAGTGTATTAATAAATTCTTTAAATTGCTCTGCATCCATAATCCTCGTCGCCACTATTAAATATCTTCAGTAAAACACATTGTACATTTTATAGGAAATTATATTATTCAATTTACAAATTCATTGTGTCAACTTCAAAACAATAAGTCATTCTGACATTGGTATTTATAAAGGAAGGTTGCATATCCAACAACTTTAGATAAGTTACACCAACTAGATAAGTAATTATATCCGGAATGCTACGGCGGACTTCAAGTAGCAATAGATGATGTCTTTTACAGCATTGGTCATAGCTAGTGTCATACACTTAGTTACCTTATTAAAATGTTGTCAACTGTTAGTTTTTCAAAATGAATATATAAATAAAACGATTCTCCGATAGGTTGTTCGAAAGCTTCAGCTGTCCTTCAATCTA
Organism: Tinea semifulvella; assembly: GCA_910589645.1. NCBI lineage: Eukaryota > Metazoa > Arthropoda > Insecta > Lepidoptera > Tineidae > Tinea > Tinea semifulvella. The sequence continues at coordinate 24,846,786 of OU342584.1, forward strand.
GAGGTACGAACAATTACAAGTACACTTTTAATAAATACCTTTAGATTAAATTTTGTCACAAATAGACAGAACCGCTCCCGTGCCTCTAAGTCAAGCCTTGTCGGTTCCGGTCCTATAATATTGTTTTAACAACGTTACTTTTTTCGTTTAAAAACGTTTCTTTGTTCTTCGCATAACAACCAACTTTCAATCCTTCCTCACTCCTCTAGCAGATATGTTGATTTTCTCACGGTGTCTGCAGCTCGTCAATGGAACAAGCTGCCATGAACTATTCGACAGGCACAATCTCTAAATAAAAATATATTCAAAAAACTTATAATTTCTCACCTTCTTAAAAAACAAAATTTAACTTAATCTCCTCACCTTGGCATATATTATTTAATTAGTATTATATAATATTTATTTTATTATTCGTACTTCTTGCATAAGTATATGTGGCTAACTTTGGGCGATTTTTGCATCCCTCCAGCCCTAAAGTGGCGCACACTAATGTACGATTGGTCTCCAGCGTTGCTAAAGTTCTACCTAAACGCTTTTCAAATGTTCCTCCCGGACCAGAGTAATCTGGTAAGGTGGGGAAAAGCTACGGAAAAGAACTGTACATTGTGTAGTGCTGCCATAGGAACTGCTAGACACACACTTGTAGGGTGCGTTACTCTCCTAGAAAAGGGCTATTACTCACGCCGACATGACAAAGTCCTAGGTGTTATCCGTGAAGCAGTAAGTCTTTCTATTGCAAGAGCCAGAAAGGGACTGACTACAAATAAAACTTTGACCACATTTGTAAAGGAAGGGCAAAGCACGAAAACTAAATGCAAGCCCACCTCGATCCTTGGCGCCGCATCAGACTGGAAAATTCTCATGGATACATTTGAACACCATTATAGGATCCCAGATGAACTAGCTGTATCAGCCTATAGGCCAGACATCTTAGTGTTTTCTCGGAAAAGTTATCCTTATTGAACTTACCGTTCCGTGGGAATCAAATATTCCAAAAGACCACAACATGAAGTCGAATAAATATTATGATCTCACAGAAGAAATGATCAGGAACGGGTTCAAGACTCAGCTTTACGCAGTGGAAGTTGGTGCAAGAGGAGTTCCAGCAAAATCTTTGCATCACTTACTGAAATAATTGGGCCTAAGCAGGTCTGCCGTCAATACATTTATGGAACGAGCTTCCAAGACGGCATTAACGGAATCATACAGTATTTGGTTGGGTAGGGAGAGAAGTAGAATGGTGGATGGTGAGCGTATTATCGCGCAATAGAAAAAAAAGGAGGCCTCCTTTTCTTAAACCAGCCAATTGTCGGTCGCAAGCCCGAGACACCATTCTTCTCATCTCTTACCCACACACGATGGACCCGGCACCCGCACGGTGAATCCATGGAATGCTTAGAAATTTGTCTTCTTCTGATCCTATTTACATTTTATCTATTTATCTAATCCTATATTTTGTTTATTATTATTTATATATATTTTTATTTTTTAATTATATTATTTTATTTTTCTGACTCTGCACCTATAATATCTGTCACTCTCCCAAAGGTTAGCTTGGTAGAGAATACCTTTATGCTATTATACTCGCCTATGTACATCTTTTTATATATTATTTTGTGTGCAATAAAGGATTTTATTATTATTATTATTATTAATTGATCTTCAGTAGTGGAGGTCTAGGACTCGTTCTAGGGGTTGTGGTGATGGTGAAGAGAGAAGACAAACTTCTAAGCATTCCATGGATTCTGTATTCACCGTGCGGGTGCCGGATCCATCGTGTGTATGTAAGAGATGAGAAGAATGGTGTCTCGGGCTTGCGACCGACAATAGGCTGATTTAAGAAAAGGAGGCCTCCCTTTTTTTATTTTATTGTGCGATAATACGCTCACCATTCACCATTCTACTCCACTCCCTACCCAACCAAATAATGTTTGATTCCGTTAATGCCATTAATATTAATATTGTATAACCGTAAACTGCCTTAGAGGTTTAAATATATAGAAGCATCGACGAGCTTAATAAATGTGAACCTATTTCTTAATACCCCCAAAATAAAACCGCGGTCGTGATCTTTAGTAATATTTTGTAAGAGTTAATAAAATATGATTGTTTGATTAATAAGTTGGGTCGGTGTTGGCGGTTGATGGAGGTTTGCTCGGGATTGATTAATGATTCTTTTTAAATATATACGGCCACAATTTTCAGCTTGCATAATAATTAGTTATCGTTATTGCAAATTCATAGTATTAAAAAAAACTGGGATTTAGGGCCTATAATACATCGAAATTTGTATGGGTTATATTTCTGTCAATCACGTGTCTCATAGGCATACGGTAAACATGTCAAAAAATAATCAGCTTTTCTGCAACCGGCCGTAAAACATCAAAGTGAGTTTTTCATTCCGAGCTCATTTTTAAAGTTATGTTTTTATTAAATCTCGACTAGGAATCGAACCCGGTAGGTACCTTCGTGTCTAAATCTACGGTCTTAACCTCTAGACTACGAAGTTAGTGATAGTCATCATAATCATCATTCATATACTTAGGCTATAATCTGTACTCGTAATTGTAACTATTAAAGTTAAAAACGGCGTGGAATGTATCAGCTGTATTTTAAAGGTCAGCTAGAACTAACTTTAAAGAAAATAACTTTAAAGATATGTAAATGAAAAGTATTAAACTTAATTAGATATCTTACGGCCGGTTGTAGAAATGATGATAATTTTTTGACATGTTTAACTTATGCATATGTGGCATGTTATTGGCTGAAATAACCAAAGTTACAAGCTATCTACCAATCACGTGGCGTATATCAGAACGTTAACTATTTTGATCATTCTTTTTCCAACTAACTACCTCCGTGGTCTAGCGGTTAAGTCCATAGATTTGGACTTGGAGGTACCGGGTTTGATTTCTGGTTTATATGGGTAATATCCTGGGTAATATTTAATTTATTTCTCAAGTTTGGTACGCTAGAGACATCGACGAGCTTGCCACTTGTCATGATTGGCCTATAGTATAGTTGGCTAAATGTGAATCCGCGTCTTTATAGGAATAGAATGAAAGAGGAACGGTCGTGATGATACTTTTGCCTCCGTAGTCTAGAGGTTAAGTCCATGGATTTAGACTCTGTCTAGGTTGCAATCCTGGTTGGGACACAATAATTTATTTAATTTATTTGTGTTATTTCTTAAATTTGGTACGCTAGAGACATCGACAATCTTGCCATTTGTCATGATGGCAAGATTGTCGATGCAAGTTGGCTAAATCTGAATCCGCTTCTCTAAAAAGCGTGGCTTCTAACCATACCGAATGGGATACGGTCGAGATGATACTTTACTTTTATTTTTAACTTTTTACAACCGGCCGTTAAACTATTACAACCAAAAGACTCCAATTAAGCAAGCCTACACTTTGGTAAGGTTGTTGAAAAAATATTATTGTAAAGTTTCTCCTTACTAAATAAAACACGGATCTCTGTAATTGGTTGCCATTAAGTTCAATTTGAAACAGATGTTTGTACTGATTCCAAGTAAGACATGCTTGAATAGATGTGCTATATCTTCAGCTTGGGTTTAATTAAATAGAAAATCGAGAGCTAATCCGGCTGTAGCTAGTAACTCTAAGTACTTAAACAACCACCACTATTGAGCTTCCTAACTTGTTGCTGTTTTGTTTTAAAGTACAAATGTATAAAATTTTATAAGTACCCATTTATATATGAGATACATAAATATGTTTAAATCTGTTTTGCCCACGTAATTTATTTATTTATAATAAGGTAGCCAACAGTCCTAACATCACGTATGTATTTGTAATCAGAAGTTAGATGCTGTACCTATTATAGCCGATCAATATCGTATACATGTATAGCAGAGTACCCTTTATGGCATATAAAACATAACAATACAAAATACAAACAAGAAATAAATAAAAAAAACTATAATAACAAAATACTATATATAGGTGAAGATAAAGTAGCATGTCATGCTCGATAGGTAAATAACGCTTTATACCCTATATACTCGTATATATATATATTAAAATCGATTAAGTAGTATAGGAATAATGAAGAAATGAACATACAGCAGATATATGACTGTAGCGTCGTCGCATGTCTTGCTCTGATCATATACCTTAGAATTTTAACGGGATTTACCTAAGAGACATATTTCTCCCGACGTTGCAGCCACCCATAAGTCGACCCGTGACCACGGCCAATGCAACTTGGCTTTTTTTTTTTAATACTAGCACGACATGTGACCTTGCGCCCACCTGGTGGTAAGTGACGCGCGAGGTTCATAAATGTTAGCAACTGGAATCACACACTCGTCACTGACATTAGTCCCTAACACTATGCCTAACACTATATTCGAGCGTGATCCAGAAACGTGTGGATACATTTTACTAGGTTTATCGGCACGCTGCAGCGGACTGAGAAAATTACCACCATCAGTCCGCCTACCACCTATTTGTTGTTCTCGTTGAAAGTATATGCGATTTGCAATGATGTCAATTGCCAATTTTTACATTCACGGATAACTAATATTGTGAGCTTGCAATGCTGATCTATATAAAAATAACACCGCTTGAAACAAGACTTACAACTTCTTTCATTCAACTTTACTCTAAAACTAAAATAGTAATAGTTTGAATAACTGATAAATAATAATTATTATGTTATTACTCATATACAGAGACTTTATATCCGTCAATTTGAAAATTCCTCAGCTATTCAGACATGGTAATATCCCACGTGTACTATAGGCAACACTTTATGCGCTTTGCCTCGTAAAGCGTGCCTTTATAATTGCTCTAAAATAATGGAGCAACACTTTAAGGCAGTCGAGTGGATTAATTTAAAGTTGTCCTGTTTACGGCGGTGATAAAACAGGCGCAATGAGTACAGGACAATGATATGCAAACTATAGATATAGCATCAATTACAAAGTTAAATTAAAATATCTATCATAATACATATCCTGGAACACGGGACGCTAGATCTTTACCGTTCCTTTTTTCATAAGTGTATTCTCTACTTTATCATATTCATTATTTCAGCCGCTAAAATACAGAGTCCTAGACATCTACTGTGGAACAGGGGCCTTTGAATAAATTCTGGATAATTTGGCTTACACACGACACGCTGGATACGGGTTGGCGAGAGTCCGGCGTCAATATTTCACAAGTTGTTATTGGTGGAACCGGGGCCGACAGTTTACTGTGGTTTCTGAGGCACGGGAACGGTTATATCTGTACCAAATGTACGTGAGAAAAATGATTTTCTCATTGGAACATGCCGGAATTCGAAACAACCTTTTTTTTAATTTTAAGGTAAGCGTTCTTACAACCAAACCACCACCGGTTCATAAGATATTTCTGGTTAATTCTGCCTACTCTTGCCAAGCTGGACATAAAGGTTGGAGAAGGCCTAAATATATTTTGTCAACGTTAAATCTTGAAATCTAAAATATATATGACGTTTTATTACTTTAACAGTATGGGTAAACTTACTTTTATTTTTTATTGCTCACACTGACATCCTATACGTTAGATGGTTTCAAGCATGGCTGTGAAGAAATGATGTAAATGATGATAGTCGATTAGCTAAATCGATAGGAACTGTAGGGACAGTTTAAGCCCGCTAAAGCTACATCTACCTACTCGTAATTCCAAGATCCTTGGCATAGACTCACAAATTTTTCATGAGACGACAAAAGTTTCAGTTCGCCAGTTAGAACCTATTGTTTACTTTCCAATTTAATTGGTCATAATAATTATGACAAAAATAAAATACGCTTTGTTATAACTTTTTCAAGTTAATATTTACTAGTTAGTGTACATTTTGTACACAATAACTGTATAATATACATTTTAATTTACAAGCTAAAAAAGCAAATGTAAAGTAAATAAGCCAGTCTACCTTTTGTTGAATATATCTACATATCATTGTGTATTTTTTAATACAATTACCTACACGGTTATGACCATCATAACTATAACAAATCAAACAACTAGGACGAGTGGTAAATTGTTAGTACCTATCATAGACCTACATAAGAGAAAATCGGCCAATCATTTCAATTTAACGAGTTAGTCTTTCGGTGGCCCCAATACACAAGACAAGTTGCCATCATCACAGTATATTACAAGTTGCCTTCTCGGGCTCTTTTGTATTGTCACATTACATTATTATATATTTTTTTTATTTTATAGGAATTGACCTAAATACACTTAAAATGAAATGGATCAATCGCCGCGACGTTGGCTGTGTCGAATGATAACAAAATACCAACACGAGCAGTGTTGGTAACGCGTATATTATTTAACTGCCTCTGTGGTCTAGCGGTTAAGACCGAAATGAAAAAAATAAAAAAACTTAATTGCACAAAGTACAAAGGATCTAGTTCCTCTAGACTTTCTATACCTGGTCAAACGTTTGGGAAAACTAAAGCAGGTTTTAGGTTTATTGTCTTTTTCTTTCAATATTATCAGTAGGAGCATAAATACGAGTATGTCCTAATAAATTGATGTAGCTATATGTCTGTCCTACCAATGCTTTATTACTCGGCTGTTCGTGCCGGCTGTAAACGACAGAGAGCACAATATTGCACGTGTCGTGTAAACTTATTAGATTTTTGAGCACAACTGAGGCATTTTTATTTTCCAAAGGGCATAAAGTATTGGTGTATTGAAATTCTTGCTTACCTTCTAATTTTGTTTATTGAATACTTGCTGCTGTTGCAAGAAGCGGCCTCATTTCTTAAATTACTCGAATTTATTTCGAATTCGACGTGAAACTGAAAATTTCGTTATAGTAGGTACTGACGGCTTAATATACTCTCCGAGGCAAATTTGCAAGAATTCAGTGAGACCAATGCCAAATAACTATTAGTTTTGATGCAAATTTAATTTTGTAGTTTATTTTTAATATAAACTTTTAATAAGGATTAGGAAAATAGAAAGGGAAGAAAGAGAGTGCGGAGAAATCAGAGTATACTCGTATCTGTCGTAAAAATAAAGCTCGTCTTCTCGGCTGATGTGGATCCAGCTTTCACTACCACTATTTTACGAGACTGTATAATAACGTACATACTAAGAAGGTTGTTCTGAGATTTTAAAAATATTATTAAAACATAACAGCGAAGTGCGGGAACATGCGTCAGCGGAGACACCAGTACGGAGAGTGACGCGTGCAGTCAACGTAAAGTGGATATGTCAGGAATATTTAAAGGTTTGACGATTTGGCATTCATCTCGCTCGCACAATCCAATATTTATTAAAGTATTTTGAATTATGATGAAAATTATGATACAGTTCTCCCAAAGTGATAATGCGCATAGAAATCTTCGTCACTGTTCGGCAACGGTCGTATTCCCCGAGCGTCGGAAGACGATATGTATATAGAATGGTTAAGTGCATTTTCTTCATGCATAATTTAGTAGAATTATGTGTTTTGTGCTAGTTGTTAGTACGTTTTCCTATTTTACAAAATAAACTATTTAAAGTTGAATAAGATAATTAAAGTTGAAATTAAATTCACCTTTAAAAACAAAACCAAGAACGGTGTGTAATATCAGCTCTATATAATTCCACTCAGAGAGAACACATGCAGTCACCGACCGCCCGAATTGTTTTCGATTGTGTACACATGATATTGACTTCTATTTCTTTCGAACAAGGTGCAAAATGCAAGTGCAATGTTTAGGCTCTTACGATTCAATGATTCGGGTGTTTCCGGGAATACGACAATTAGCGAAGATCTGTATGTGCATTATTAATTTGGGAATACTGTACTTGTATACGAGTATGTATATATTTTTTTCAGTAAAATTATTATAAATGTTTTTGCTGTTTATCTAAAATTAGGTACCTATATGAATTGAAAACAGACTATATCTCAAAAGTACACTCACACTTAAAAAAACTTTGAAAATATTGGGTTATGCGAGCGAAGTGAGCCACCTCAATACAATAAATATATAAATGAAATACAAATAACCCATTTAATATAAATAGGCGCGAGCAATTTCTGTATAGGTAGTTTACAGTTTAGAGACTTGTTTCACAACAAATCCACCATGAACAGAGTCGGGAAGCGGTAAACTAGTTAAATAAAGTTAAAAATAAAAGTTTGTAACCTTTGTATATTTTATTGTCCAATCACAGGCGTCAGGCGTGCGGCTGCTGACTGGACGTGTCCTCTTTATTCACCCATGAATTTCATACGAACTTTAAATGGAACGTTTCAGCCGCACTAAATCAATTTTATTGTATAATTCATTTAAAAATTGTACGTTCATCTTGCCTTTACGAATATTTGATTTAACATGACCATGTATCCATTACCAAAAAAATGCCGTTCGAAACGCGATAGTTACATCTTTAGACACTTTCCGTAAAATGTATGCAGAATAGATCCTTATGAATCAGGTTGGGGCAGATTCCATCCAGGTTCCTGAAGTTTAGGTATAAGTATTTTTTTATTTAACATAATTAATGTTTTTTTTATAAGTTATTTATAATTAATGTTTTATTAAATTGTCGGCTATGGTATAATATCAGAGGTGGTTGGATACTGCATCCAACATCATTCTCTAAATATGACGTCATTCGGCGGGTCTTTGTGTGAGTAAGTTCGGCCGCCATATTAGAACCCAGTGGCATGGCCCGCGACGATGGCAAGCGGCCTGATGGATTGACGCTGGTTCCATGGAGGATAGATTTGCCTTTAGTGTGAGATGCCACCTGTGTGGACATTCTGGCGCCTTCCCACTTGTCCTTGACCTCTAAAGACCCAGGCTGCTGCATTAAAAGCAAAGAACCTCAAACGGCAGAAATACACTCAGCTTATTGGGAGATGTGTTTTTGCGCCTTTGGAGATGAAACTCTCGGGCCTCGGGGACCAAGTGCACATAAAATTTTGGCGTTGTCAAAACAGCTCGTCAACACCTCGTGGGACAAGATGGCTGGGCAATATGTGGGCCAAATGATCAGCATTGCCATTCAATGTGGCTATATATTCAATAGGACAAATTCGCTTATCTCTCTTCTTTTCATGATAAATCTCTCCGATCTTCTCACAACTCACTTCTTTCCGTTCCATCTCATCATTCCGGATTTGTTTCGCGGTTGTTGCTACAAATCTGTGGAACAATCTACCTATTACCATAAAGCAGGCATCTAACAGATCATCATTTAAAAAACTGGTGTACTCACATTTTCTAAAGAGCTCCAAACAAAATTTGTAGGTTGTATATGTATGTTTATTATTGTGTATGTATTAGTATTTAGTATAGTTATATTTATAAGTAGATTATATATAAGTAAGTTTATTATATAAGTATTTATATCTAATTAATGTGTACTTATACTTTCATTGCACCTACAGTTGTTCTAATTAGTCCCAAAGGTTTGGCTGTCAGAAAATGTCTACGGGCATTAAGTCCGCCTTTTGTACTTTGTGCATTAAAGTTTCAAAATAAATAAATACTGCCAGTAACCTTGGCACTTTGCCCATTGGAAGTGATTTGGAGCATTTTTTTTATTTAATAATTTTATTTTATTTTAGTTTTTAGTTTAATTAATAATTTAGTTTTTCTTAAATCATTGTTCCTTGCTTCCTTCGAATAAACCTACTTATTTTAGTATTTGTATTTTTACTGCCTCGGTGGTCTAGCAGTAGAGTCCGTGGGTTTAGACTCGGAGATACCGGGTTCGATTCCTGGTCGGGGCACAATAATTTATTTATGATATTTCTCAAGTTTGGTAATGATATTGACGAGCTTGCCACTTGTCATGATGAGTCTATAGTAAAGTTGGCTAAATGTGAACCAGCTTTAAAAAAAGTGTGGTTTCTGACTACATGGAAACCTTTTACCTTTTATAAGTTTTAATCGATTGTATTTTATTTATTTTTATTTAATGTATAACTAACTTAATTGTATTGCCACAACTTTAATGTTGTCTAAATGTTTCGCGTGCACACAGTACTAATACGGTAATATTAAATATTACGAGTAAATTAAAAAAATATTAGGCTTACACGCGTTTTTAAGTTTGTACTCGTATATGTTCTGTTTGGGATAGTCGTCAAAACCAGTTGCAGATTGACACCGAGACAAGAATAAGCTTCAGTTCCGCCGCGACCACGATTGCTACAAAGCCTACAAAACGTCATCCTGCTTTTTTAAAAATAATAAAATAAAAATATAAATCGTTTATTGACACTATTTAACAAATATGTTTTTTACACTTTAAATTTAGTCCTATTTTTTTTTAATTTAGTTTAGATGTCCTGACCCCTGTCGTAGATATTTTTGAATGACAGGGGTCAAAATTTTAACTCCCAATCTGACATAATTTTGTCAGATTACCAAAAATAAAATAAGTAATGTTTTTAACTAGTCCTGTATATCGATTTTAATAGCGAACGGTGGTGCTTCAGCCTTATATTACATAATGATAGTCAGGACAATCCACCTAGGTTGGAATACGAAGCCAATTAGTGTGGAAATTTCCTTACGAGACGTTCTCCTTTACCCTCAGAGCGACCAATTTCTTTAAAGGAAAAGTATGTAACTATCTCAGGTTCTTTGGTACTGGCAGACATTGCAATTTAAACTAGCGCCGTTTGAGATTTGAGACGCCTATTTGGCCATTTGGTTACGGATTTACTTACAAGTATGCAATGTTTTTTTTTAATGCACATAGATTTTTAATTTTTTTTTAAACATCTGTCAAAAAAGCAGTGATAACCTACAAACTTGTAACTGCCAAGGTAAAGAAAAAAGAGTGAGCAGACAAAGTTGCGTTGGTCCGACCAAATCCCATCCATGTCCATGATATTTTGCAATTCGCTGAAGACAGAAACGGGTGAAGTGCTTCTATCAAACCGCAAATTAATCCCTTGGAACGAAGTAAAGAAAGAAAATAAGGAATATCTATATTTTTATTGTCATCACAAATAAAAATAGCATGGTATAGTGGTTAAGTCCGTGGATTTATATTCGAAGGTATCGGGTTCGACTCCTGGTCGGAACACAAAAATATTTTATTAATTTACATTAATTATTATTTAATTTGTGATATTTTTCGTGTTTGGTACGCTAGAGACATCGACGAGCTTGCCACTTGTCATGATTTACTTGTAGTAAAGTTGGCTAAATGTGAATTTACTTCTTTACAAGCGTGGTTGAGTGGCCACCACGAAAGGGAAACCATAGTGATGATGATGATACAAAAAAATAAAAAAAAGAGTAGGTTAGTAGAAAGTTTGAATAGTATAGTGGTAAAGGTATATGTGACCGAGCTACATATTACCTACCTATTAGATAAATAATATATCAGCTTAGTATAAGTCGCTTGGAAAGTCACGAATATCATCAGAGAGCATACAATTCGCAAGGACGAGAATAAAGGCGTAATAATTTGCATCTGCAGCCGAATTCTCGTTCTTTAGCCGCTAATGTTGTAAAGAAATAGCCTATCAGACTTTATATTCACATGACTATCACCAGAGTAAAAAGCTAAAAAAAATTTGTAATATTTCTTGGTACATTAAATCCCGCCTTTATCTTTGTGCAATACAGTATTAAATAAATACATAAATATCAGTACATACATATGCCAAAATCCTTGTTCAGGTGGTATTATTCAAATTTTATTTTGTTACGGTAGTTTTATCAAGGTTCTTTAAAGGTGGGTATAACCATAAAACCTTGGTAAATGCTTTTGCATATTGCTTTTTTATGTGATTCCGATGTTTACGCTCTTTTACTTAAGGGTATTACCGGCAAGTTTAATAGAATGATTCGCTTCGAATGCGGATAGACGGTATCCTACTGTACGGATTAATCGTTTTAAATTGGCAACGGTTGGGTGTAGCGGTGAACTGTAACGACACGATACGATGGAATCATCTACATCTACGAGTACACATTCTGAATCTTTGACCTCAACCGCATTACCAAAACTAGTGGATTACTTTATTTCATCACCATCATCACAAACCCTATAACACAGAGTCCTATACTTCCACTGTTGGAGATGAGCGTTCCAGAATTTTCTAGCCTACACTCGCCACGATCTGACGTGTTGGCTGGCTTTATTTACGCCACTTTTATCGTTCAAAATGCGCTAGCTTAGTCAATTTTAACCGAGCCAACATCAAAATTATGAAATATTAAATTGATTCTCGCTAAAGTACTTGCAATCCTACGAGTATAGAGAGTGGATTGCGCGGAGCGATGGCATGAGATCCGGTGGCATGACCGTTGTGCTCTGATGTGAAATGCGACACGTTAGCCCCATCTCACATACAGGCTCCTTCGGTGCGAAAATTGCGGCGGATTCTGCTGAGCACCTTAAATTGCGCATATAAGCCAGGTAACGTATTTGCGCCGTTTAGAGTCGAGACCCTACTCAAGCAAGCACGTCACCAAGGAGTTATCCAAGCAGGCTGGCAATATTTATATGAAGGGAGATAATGTTTCAAGTCTCATCGGAACTATCTCTGATTGGACGACTGTAGATGAATTGATTTAATTAAAGAAAAAATTTGGTCGGAACAAATATTTATTTATATTTAATTTATATAATAAATCTCATTATAATAGGTACTAGTATTCATTATAATAGGTACTAGTATTCATTTTAATAGCGGTACATTGACAGTGTATGTTCGTTAAAAGTTTGCTCTTTGAAAAGACTAATTTAGGTACAGCAATTCAACTCGAGCTCCATTTCAGATGTGCCAGGTAACAACGTTGATTCTATACGGTTATTATTACAATATTTTATCATTAAAAGTGGAATATTAAATTTATGTTAAAACTATTGCAATAATCTAAGAGAAAGGTTTTTATTAATGGTTTTTTTAAGAATATACAGATCTTATTTTCTTGTCATTACTGAGTACCTTTTAAGACGATGAGTCGCTTCAAGAAAAAAGCCCTAGACAAAGGCCTGCACGATATTGTATTGAAACCATTTTTATCCCGAATCCAATCATTTTGCCTTTAATAGATATTTAATATAATACTTTTTATTGGTTTCAACATATTTGTACTTTTATGCTGGGTATAAAAAGAAGCCTAAAATATTTTAACAAGTTTTTAGGAGCGATTGTTATGCTTCAATAAACAAATTCTTGCTTAAAACATCACAAGTTATTTACCAACAGACTTTGAAAAATGTGAAGAACAATTCTATTTTAATACTCCTGATACATGATAACATTTTAATGTAAAAAGTACTTGTCAATATTATTAAATAAATAAACAAACGATAAAAGCCAGCAATATATATACGAGTACAAGCTGTGTAATTCACCCTAGCTGTTTGAAGGAGTGCAGCGGTGTAGTCCGTCTAACCTAGCTGTTACATCGGGCCCGGCGGCGTTACCCGGGTAATTATACCTAGCTGTTTGAAAGAGCGCGGCGGCGTAGTCCGTGTAACCTAGCTGTTAGATCGTGCGCGGCGATGTTACCCGTGCAATTATACCTAGCTGTTTGAATGAGCGCGGCGGCGTAGTCCGTGTAACCTAGCTGTTAGATCGTGCGCGGCGATGTTACCCGTGCAATTATACCTAGCTGTTTGAATGAGCGCGGCGGCGTAGTCCGTGTAACCTAGCTGTTAGATCGTGCGCGGCGATGTTACCGGTGCAATTATACCTAGCGGTTTGAAGGAGTGCAGCGGTATAGTCCGTCTAACCTAGCTGTTAGATCGTGCGCGGCGATGTTACCCGTGCAATTATACCTAGCGGTTTGAAGGAGTGCAGCGGTATAGTCCGTCTAACCTAGCTGTTAGATCGTGCGCGGCGATGTTACCCGTGCAATTATACCTAGCGGTTTGAAGGAGCGCGGCGGCGTAGTCCGTGTAACCTAGCTGTTAGATCGTGCGCGGCGATGTTACCCGTGCAATTATACCTAGCGGTTTGAAGGAGTGCAGCGGTATAGTTCGTCTAACCTAGCTGTTAGATCGGGCCCGGCGGCGTTACCCGGATAATTATACCTAGCTGTTTGAATGAGCGCGGCGGCGTAGTCCGTGTAACCTAGCTGTTAGATCGTGCGCGGCGATGTTACCCGTGCAATTATACCTAGCGGTTTGAAGGAGTGCAGCGGTATAGTCCGTCTAACCTAGCTGTTAGATCGGGCCCGGCGGCGTTACCCGGGTAATTATACCTACCTGTTTGAATGAGCGCGGCGGCGTAGTCCGTGTAACCTAGCTGTTAGATCGTGCGCGGCGATGTTACCCGTGCAATTATACCTAGCGGTTTGAAGGAGTGCAGCGGTATAGTCCGTCTAACCTAGCTGTTAGATCGGGCCCGGCGGCGTTACCCGTGCAATTATACCTAGCGGTTTGAAGGAGCGCGGCGGCGTAGTCCGTGTAACCTAGCTGTTAGATCGTGCGCGGCGATGTTACCCGTGCAATTATACCTAGCGGTTTGAAGGAGTGCAGCGGTATAGTCCGTCTAACCTAGCTGTTAGATCGGGCCCGGCGGCGTTACCCGGGTAATTATACCTAGCTGTTTGAATGAGCGCGGCGGCGTAGTCCGTGTAACCTAGCTGTTAGATCATGCGGGGCGATGTTACCCGTGCAATTATACCTAGCGGTTAGAAGGAGTGCAGCGGTATAGTCCGTCTAACCTAGCTGTTAGATCGTGCGCGGCGATGTTACCCGTGCAATTATACCTAGCGGTTTGAAGGAGTGCAGCGGTATAGTCCGTCTAACCTAGCTGTTAGATCGTGCGCGGCGATGTTACCCGTGCAATTATACCTAGCGGTTTGAAGGAGTGCAGTGGTATAGTCCGTCTAACCTAGCTGTTACAACGGGCCCGGCGGCGTTACCCGGGTAATTATACCTAGCTGTTTGAATAAGCGCGGCGGCGTAGTCCGTGTAACCCAGCTGTTAGATCGTGCGCGGCGATGTTACCCGTGCAATTATACCTAGCGGTTTGAAGGAGTGCAGTGGTATAGTCCGTCTAACCTAGCTGTTACAACGGGCCCGGCGGCGTTACCCGGGTAATTATACCTAGCTGTTTGAATGAGCGCGGCGGCGTAGTCCGTGTAACCTAGCTGTTAGATCGTGCGGGGCGATGTTACCCGTGCAATTATACCTAGCGGTTTGAAGGAGTGCAGTGGTATAGTCCGTCTAACCTAGCTGTTACAACGGGCCCGGCGGCGTTACCCGGGTAATTATACCTAGCTGTTTGAATGAGCACGGCGGCGTAGTCCGTGTAACCTAGCTGTTAGATCGTGCGCGGCGATGTTACCCGTGCAATTATACCTAGCGGTTTGAATGAGCGCGGCGGCGTAGTCCGTGTAACCTAGCTGTTAGATCGTGCGCGGCGATGTTACCCGTGCAATTATACCTAGCGGTTTGAAGGAGCGCGGCGGCGTAGTCTGTGTAAACTAGCTGTGAAATCGGGCGCGGTGGCGTTACCCGTGTAATTCATCATAGCCGTTTAATCGGCGCGACGCCGTTGCTCTGTGTATTTATACCTAGCTGTTTGATCGGGGGCGGCGGCATTACACGTGTAATACCTAAAGACAATGAAAAAAACCTCTAAATAGCCCTAAGGTCAATGTCATGTTTAAATAATGACATCATGTCCATGAAATATCTGCAAAATTGTGTTAAAATTTGTTTCAACGTTTAATAAGCAATAACTACAAGGATAATTTTCAATTACGCTTTCTAATAACTAACTCATATTTTTCACACTAAGATACTATGAGACATATATCAGCAATGTTAGGTAAGTAAATAAATTTGCCTAGTCTTTTATAATACTATGTTAAAAGCTAGCTTTGATCTGATCACGTGAAAACAATAGTAACACAGCAAGACATCTCAGTCAAGTTCTAGTTATCTGAAACAAATAGGTAGATTTATCTCTAGTAGATTTACAATAAACCACTATCGCTAATTAAGGCTTTGTGGTCTCAGATCACGAAAACCGCATTCGTTTTTCGGATCACGATGCCCAAATGCACGAAATATATTATACAAAATGAGAGTGAAGAAAAAAATCAAACGACTGAGTACGTGTTTAGAGAGGTTTTTAGTATGAAAGAAGAAAATTAGTACCAAAAATTATTAACTTTGTGACATGGTATATTTGTTAAAGTGGGGCCTCACAGACTGGGTCATAATATCTAGGATATATACAATTATGGTAATTTATTCAATTAACAAACATTTGGTGTGGGATGCGACGTATGTAGATTTAGACATTAGCTTTATCTCAGATCCAGGCGACCTCGTCAGGCGCGGGGAGTACGGCGTCTTCTGCTGAAAACCTCAAGTTGCCCAAATACGCCAACCTGGTACCGGTTACGAATTTGCGCCGTTTGGAGTCGCGACAATGGGACCTTCAGCAAGACGCCTGGCCAAGGACTTGTTAAAGCGGCTGACGATAACGTCTGGAAACAGAAATGCTGACAATTATTTCTGCCAGTGTATTAGCCTCGCTATACAGAGCAAAGGGGAAATGTTGCCAGTCTCGTTGGAACTAACTCGGATGGGACGTCTCTAGAGGTATTTTTTCATTTATAGTTTAGTTTATTTTTCAATTAATTATTTAGGTAACTTTTAATTATATTTAATGTAGGTATATTAATTAACATCGAATCGATACATCGAACATTAATAAACGATACTATGTAAAACTATTTTAAAGCTAAAATAAAAACAATACTTACAAATAAAAAAACTCAATAAATAAATAACAATATAAAATAATACAACTATAAATACAAGTAAAAGTACCATCACGACAGTTTCCCTTTCGGGGTGGTCAGAATTCACATTTAGCGAACTTTACTATAGGCCAATCATAACAAGTGGCAAGCTCGTCGATGTCTCTAGCGTACCAAACTCGGGAATATCACAAATAAATATTATTGTGACCCGTCCAGGAATCGAACTCAGTACCCCCGAATTCATCCACGGACTTAGCAATGTTTTAATTTTTGTTGAAGCCTATTTATTTTTGACAGCTGATACATATAAATCAAATATACTTATGAAATATTCAGTTAACCATCACACCAATCGTAACTACGTGGCCTGCTCGTGGTACTATACCGATAGGTGTTGTTTTTATTTTCACGTTATTTTACCATAATTTTCTATAAAGAAAAATCTGTATCTATGTTTAAATAATGCATACAATCGCGTGCGCGTACCCTATATTTTCCACAATAAGGTCGAGGATACATTGCGTTATTGCGCAAATATGAATTAACAATACCTCTAATGTAACATTACATAGTAGCTCCCGGCAGTACGAGTTGATGCCCTAAATTTACCATTTACCTTCTAATTAGACCTCTGAGGTAAAAGGAGTTTTGACAGTTGGCCCCGGGCGGGATACGTTTCGCTGTAATTGTATACCTCCTCTCAACTATGCCTCAACACAACGGACCATGTCTGTTATGTTATTGTAATATTAAAGCTGTAGACAAAACTTTAATAACTCTATTTATCTTTTTTATATTTTATAAATAAATTGTTCCAAGGCTCATTGACGTCTTTAGGGCTAGCAGTTTTTTCTCCCAAAAATTAGGTATCGTAATTCAAAGGGGAAATGCTGCTAGTGTATTGGGCACCATGCCACAAGACAGCGATTTGGAGGAGCTATTTTTTTGTAAGTATTTAATTTTTATTGTATTATTATTATTTTTAGGTTAAATTTAGATTATATTGTAATATAGTTTATTTCATTTAAGGTTTTATATTACAGCACCTAAAACATAAAGTTCTAGATCACAACTGCTGATTTTTTTTCCCCTTTAGAACTTGAAAAGTGGAGAAATTATCCTACTATAGACATTTTTTTAAAATTAATATGTATAACACTGGTTACATTCTTGTACCAATTCTACGAGTGATGAGGTGGAAACAGAACCTGAGCTTAATAGCGACGAGGACCTTCCATTAACTGACTGGATTCAACAGTTCAACATGGCAGAAAATAAAAAAATGGCATTTGATATCATTGCAAATGGCACATACTTTTAACGAGAACAACAAGTAGGTGGTAGGCGGACTGATGGTAGTAATTTGCCTAATCTGCTGGGGCGGCGAAGTATCTATAGGTCGTACCGAAAATTCCAGTAAAGTGTATCCACACGTTTCGGGATCAGGCTCGAATTGCTCAGTCAAGCCGGTATAGTGTTTCTAAGGCTAGTCCCGCCTTAAAAACACATGAGTGTCTGATTCCAGTACCTAACATTCGGGCGCCTAACATGTGACCCTCACATGTCATGGTAGTATAAATAATCATTTAAAAAAACTTTATCTCTCAACAAATATAAAGTTGTGTACCTGCAATTTAATATTAAAGCGTGACTTTAATTTTGGCTGAGCAAAGGTACTTCTCTAAAAAGTAATATCCCACAATTTTTGCTTTTTCCGAGCAGTCCCTGTAACGAGTGAAATTATATTAGATTATTTAGACTCGAGATTGCAGACGAGACTTCGCCATGTAAATTAAATGGGAATTTGTTAAAGATCTCATTTTTCTTAGTGGAAGCAACATCGCGTTAACAGTTCGTATTTAAAAAAGGGTTAAATATAATCACGACTGTAATCCCTTGCGGGGTTAGAAACTATGCTTTCTAAGAAGCGGATTTACGTTTAGACAACTTTATACTGCCAAGTTATTTCATCTGAATGTAGTCCTTAACCTCAATATGAACATATTTTTGAATGTCTTGGCCTAGTCTCGCCGCAAGGCGTCTGTTTAGTAGGCATTTATAAAAAAGGAGAACAATATATCAGACTTGTCTAGAAATACTACTAAATTCTTAACTGATTAGGTACTTTAACTAACGTAACAAATATGCTATAGAAAAAGACATCGTTATTCTTATATAAGTAATTATTTTTAAAACCCCACTTTTGAACATTGTATCTTTTACTACAAAAATACCCTTGCTTTTGAAGACGTAACAAAAGATTTTTTGTATAAAAGTCTATGTAAAAATACCTATTTATTGTATAGGATGAAACTAAGAGGGGTGCGTGAAAAGGCCACGTCCTCATTTCACGCCGGTTGCCCTGCACACATCAGACCTCATCCCTTTAAAAACTACATAAAAATCATATAAAAACAGGGCCTTTTCGCGTGGTATCATCCCTTTTTAGAATAACATACGTACAATAAGAACATTCAAGATTTTGCATGGCTATTGTCAAACCACAGGCATTTTTTTTTTATAAAACAGCAGTCGGTAAAAAACACTCTTAAGATGGTCTTGTCGCTGTGATATGATGACCTTATATAGCCTATGTCCATCCCTGGGAAACATCTTAACCATATTTGTATACTTGTATTTATTTACTTATAGCCATAGGATCTCATTGAAACACTCGGTTAAATCAAAATTTAATAATAATGTGCAAACAAAATACCTGCCCAGATAGGGTAATGCAGTATGGCAAGACACAGCCCCAATTTACATTATAGTGTGGACTATTTCAATTCTATGTCTAATATTATAATCTAAGTATTATAATAATTTTTCATTTACATCTGGTTTTTGGCTGGCCCCGTCGGTATTTCAATAAATATTAATTACAAAACTATGTAGTAAATAAACTGACATATTAATGGTCGTAGATTCACATTTAATTATTTGATGACGGCATATAGCCTATGTCTATCTCAGACTTGTTCAAATCATTTATTTGTTTAGACACAGGTTAATATTATAAATAACAGTATAGGTTATACGAGTAAAGGTGCACCAGTGCTCTGCCCATGGGGCGTACAAATATTAGTATTGTGTATAGCACTTAATTTTAATACATACTCGTAAACAAAATTAAGATACAATAAAAAATATAAATCACAATATTATTCATATCTATAATTTATTAATATTAAATTATAAGTAAAACAAAATGTCATGTAATTATATTTTTGTCTGGAACTGCAAAACTGATTGCAATAACAACAATAACTTAACTTAATAACAATTATGCCAAATTTCATCAAAATCGGTTCAGTAATATAGGCGTGAAACAGAGACAAAGATTCTTTCACATTTATAATATTAGGAGATATATAAAGGGTTGTTATAACAGAAACACATTAAATAAAAAAAATAAGTGCTTAAGAAGGTGTAACGCTTTTGCATCCCTCTCATTCGCACAATACAATGTTTTCAAAGATTTTTCCATTAAATTACCTAATTTTAGGGAGAAAAAAAGCAAAATAAAGATTTTCCTCAATTTAACTTAAAACAAAAGATTAATATAGCTGCAAAATGTCCGTAATAGTATTTTCGAGAAAATGTCCGTAATAGTATTTTCGAGAAAATGTCCGTAATAGTATTTTCGAGAAAATGTCCGTAATAGTATTTTCGAGAAACTGAACGTAATAGTATTTTCGAGAAAGTTGATAGGTAGAAGACATTTTTTAAAAGTACACTGAGACAGTTTTTTTAAAACTTTGTATTCTGCGATCCAAAGGAATGCAAAAGTGGTTAACCCTCTTAAGTAGAATACGAATATTTGCTTATTAATGAAATAACTTGTAGATATTTTACTTAAAATCAATAGATTTCGACATAACTTTAAAGAGGCACTTAACCCCTTTTCTATAAGGGGTCTTTCATATAACGTCTATTGAATAGGTAGCTGCTTTAATCGACGTAGGTAATTAGTATGACAAAAGACAGATAATGAAAACTGCGGTATAGAAGGTTGATAATGTGATTTAGAAAGGGAAATCATATCCTTTGATGATTTCCTATCTCTAAAAGGATAACTGGAATGTTTACTTCAACGTCAGCTCTCGGTCGCTCGTTTTACATTCTTAAACTGACACAAATAATTTGTGGTTTATTAAAGTGCTACAAAAGCTATTATTGTAATGTCAATCTATACCTACATTATCATTGTCAATCTACGAATTGCGTAGAAATAGAGATTGGCCTAGAAACAATGCAGAATGAACTGGGGCAAAATAGGTACCAGATAATAAAATAATAAATATTTCCAGACAGGTCACACAGCGCCATCTAGTTTCCGTGGTAAGCTACGAGGCTTGTGTTACTGAAACTAGATGGTTGATAAAATACATATTATACTTTTTTTGTTGTTGTAAATATATACATATTATACATATAAACACCCAGACCGAGACACATAAACAATGTACAACTTGCCCCCGGTGGGAATCAACCCACGACCTCCCGAGGTCACGGCAACGTTTGTTACCACTAGACCACGGAGGGTCATTATAGTGCATAATTTACTCCTCCGAACGAGTGAAGCCGAAAGCAATGGGAAATATGAGCTAAAGGCTGACATAGTTTACGAGTACATACTCGTATATGAAAAAATCAAAACTTATGATTATTATGGTGTTACTGTTTTGGTGGGGTAAATTGTGCATTATAATCAATCTACTGGTACATATTTTATCGCAACTGATTCTGGGTTTAAAGTCCATACATTTTAGACCTTTTCCCTTATCACGACAATTACCATATTATAAAATAATAGAACATATTGTATGGTCAGAAACATCATTAATTGCAACCCATAGAACACAACATCCTAGACCTCCACTGCTAGAGATGGGCCTTCCAGAACATATATCTGGAGAATTTGGTTTACACTCGCCACGCTGGCCAGACAGAGCAGTCTTCTGCACCACAGCAGATACTGTCAGCTTAACTGGTGCAATAAAATTAAATTGTTAAAGTGAAGATATGTAACGTTATGATTTGATGATTTGATTTGATGACCGCCTCCGCGGTCTAGTGGTAACAAACGTTGCCGTGAACTCGGGAGGTCGTGGGTTCGATTCCCACCGGGGGCAAGTTGTACATTGTATAATTTGTCTCGGTCTGGGTGTTTATATGTATAATATGTATATATTTACAAAAAAAAAAGTATTATATGTAGTTTATCAACCATCTAGTTTCCGTAACACAAGCCTCGTAGCTTACCACGGAAACTAGATGGCGCTGTGTGACCTGTCTGGAAATATTTATTTATTTATTTAGGAATCATGTTGCTAATGGAAAAGTAAATAAACAATTATCTAAAATGTTTGTATTACCGTAGTTACTGGCATCAATGGTGTGTCATTGAACAGGTAGCTCGTAGATAGAGCACATTAGCACGGAAGCATTAATTAGGACTTTTTTTTAGATTTTTGATCACGGATTGTGTGTGCTTCATTATACCATACAAAAGGGGGGGCTTTTTTACTCGTAGAAGTAAATAGGTTAAGGGGACCAGCTATAGAGCCTAAGTTATGAACAAATCGACAAGGCAGTTCCTAGAATTCTTTTGACTTCCATCCGGTTGGTAGGAACAGGGTAGTTAAGAATAGACTTGACCTTACTTGAGTCGACATACAGGCCGTCACAGTCGATAATGTTACCTAAAGATTTTAGTTTTTGGCGATAAAACATATTTTTTTTTTCAAAATCAAAATGTATATTGAGGTTTGTGTTTTTTTAGTTTCGCGTGAGCCCGGATAATACGAGATATACGTTTATCAAAATCAGAGGAAGCTATTATGTCGTCTATAAAAACAAAAACACTATGTTTGAATTCCGGTCCATAGAACAACATATCCACCTACCTACCTTTGCTATCTATCCCGAATAGTGTTTTCAGGAATATATTACTATTTTATTTATATACGATGTCGTGACAGCTATTAGACCACAGGATCCTGAAGATACCAGGTTGAGTTGTCACATTTATTATTGCCATCACTTAACTCTTTATTTTATTTGTTATGAAGGTTAAAAATGACCTATAATAATATGATCTGTAATTTAGAACCGAGGAGCAATGACAATGGAAATTTATAAAGAAGTTGGTGTTCGTGCTATCGCTTCGGGATTTAAATGTAGCTGCCCGCGGGAGCTCTTAACGAGGGAAATTTGCTTTAAAACAATTATTTCCGCAAAATTATAGCACCCGTGTTGAACGCCGAGTTTTAGCAGGATAGATAATGCTCTTTAGCGTTTGCAAAAATAAGATTAGTTGTATTTGAATAAATACTAATGTAAATATGCCCTTTTCACTATCAGTTTAAATAATTAATTGATGAATATAATTAAGTAGGTACATACTGCTAGGATTAAATAGGATTACTTTACAAATACAAATCATTTATTCACCAAAGTTTATATGAATTGCAGAGAATTTTAGTGGTACAAATATGAGAGATATATTGTTTACAGAGGTACATCTCTGCTGGGTGGTGTATGGTTGGGTCACCAATAAGGGCCTGGGCCCGCGCATTGGTTGACTCCGTTGAGGCTCATTACGGTTACTATAAGATATATAAGTCAATAACGTCAGTAAATATAATATTAAAGATATATATAAGTTTACTAAATACATAGATAAATAGTATTAATAAACATACATACATGTAGCAATGAGAAATACGTACATTTGTCATTGACTTACAAACACCGTTCCCGTGGTGAGTTCGTTAAGCTGTCGGTCCCGGTTCTTTTAATACCAACTTGGAATCGTTAATATTTTTTTCATTCAAATTGACAACGTGGCAAGTGTAGGTCAAAATCTTCAAAAATATGTTATGAATTTTCATCAGTAGAGGTGTGTTACTTTGTATTCTAGGGGCTGTAATGAAGCACGATATAACATTATTACTTTTTTGCTTTGGTTTTTTCTAAAATAAATATTATACAATAATAGCAGAAAAAAATGTTTTTTTTGTTTATAGAGTTTCAGAGGAATTCAAAAGATTGTAGGAATATTAAATTTACATTTCCACTTTGTTATAAAAATCTGCACACAATATTTCTCTCGCTCAAGTTCATGAAATCTTAAACGAGTTTGAGACGTACCTTTGAGTCTTTTGTTGGTTCATTCTTTAACAATAACATGCATGAAGGGGGACTCAAAGTGTATTTCCCTTCAAGTATTCCTTATTCTGCCTAATGAAATATCTTCAACAACATCCTACCTAGTTGTATTTTTGACATAAGCTCATTGTGAAATAATTGTGTCTAGTTGTTCATAGTGAGCAATACTTTAGTGTCGAGTATAAATTTAATAATTTATTGAAATGTTAATACAAAAATATATAAATTACTAAATTAAATACATAAAATAAATAATCAATTACTTATTCGTTCCTTTGAATCTGCCCCGTCCTTCTATTCATTTTACTCGCTTATTTATTTTTCTAATCCTTAAACTTAGAGCCCTTATTATTCAAGTTTATATGTTAGTTTTCAGCCAGCCCGCAACTTAGGTAAGTCTTGTTTCAAGCTGTGTTATTTTTAAATAAATACACCATGGCATTTGACATACATTGTAAATGGCACATACTTTTAACGAGAACAACAAATAGATGGTAGGCGGACTGATGGTGGTAATTTGCCCAGTCTGTTGGGGCGGGAAAGTATCCACCGTTCGTACCTATAAAACCATTAAAGTTTCGTTTCGGAATCATGTTCGAATTGTTATGCCCAGTCAAGCCAGCATAGTGTTAGGGGCTGATGTCAGGCATAAGTGTCTGATTCCATTCATGGACCTCAGGCGCCTTTTACGATCAGATGGGCGCAAGGTCACATGTCGTGCTAGTAATTAAAATAAAAAAAACTTTTGAAAATGGCTTCGGCCATTTTATGGAAACCCGTGAAGCGGTCTTTTTGACTAAACCTACGTATTCAGCATGTACTCAGCTATCAGATGAGATTACGAACGGCGCAAAGAAATGGCGTTTACCCCGTGTACCGCTTACCATTATCTCATGTAGTGTTTAGTAAATTTCTAAAATATAAATATCAAGTACATAAATTTGTAGATGGAAAAATAAGACGCTAAAGTCAAGAAAGTTATTGAGTTATCTTAGATTTGACGTCTACGAGTATTCCTGCGACGTGGATGATTTTATTAGTTTTACTTTGTCGCACGATGCATCGCTAGCTATGCTGTTTCGCTATAAAGTGCTGGCCTTTGTGCTATACATAAATATATTTAGACGTTCCTCAAGGAGAAAAATAAAAATGTTATACTAGGTGAACATAATCCACCTACACAAATGTCGTTACTTTGCATCAGGCAAGATTACAGCCAAGAGCAGTCCCAAGAGAAACATATAAATGAATAAAACATTTATTTATTCTTAAAACTTTAAAATTCACACATAAAAGCATTCGTTGAGGTGTAGCGCCTCGTTTGACATAAAACAGACTGCCATATAATGTAATTTGAAGGCGGTTATTACGTTGGCGACTTTGTTTCTGAGTAAGAAGACAGTCGTGAGCTACCTTTACGACAGAGAACAGAATTTCACGTTAATTCGGGACTAACCAAAAATATACGAGTATGATCACAACTGGCATTTTGTAATGTGATTAGGCATTTCATAACTTGGCACGTCAATCAAATAGCATTAACTGGGACACCGACTGGCAGACTGCGAATCGAGTTGCAAGCCATAGAGCGCGCGCCGGAGCGGGAACTCTTCCAACACGGTTATCACATTAGGAAGATAAACAAAGCAATGAATGCCGGTAATGGCGACTATTAACCAGTGGTCTCCGTAATAAAAATATATTAGCTCTTAGCAATTCACAAGATTGTGGCTATTGTACACATGCAAGAGTCACGCAAAATAACGCTATAAGGTGGCGAGAACAGTACCTATTACCGTCCCACAAGCCAGTATAAATAATTCTGGACATGTGTTTCGGCCATTCGTTTCGCCGCCTGGGAACGTAAACCGCTAGCTATTTTTCTTCCTTTCTTCCCCTCGACAAAATAAAATCAATTTATACATCTTTATACCGCGGCGAGACGTTCCGGTAACGCGTCATCTTAAATCTGACAGGTGACACGCGGATAACTTCAGCCACAATGCTCCGGGCGGCTTCAACCTTATCGTACCAAATAAATGAAAAAAGATGTTTTTCCGGCTTTAAGGCGTATTTAGAATTTCCCACAAAACAATAATGCATTGCTCCCACGTGTTTAGCATCATGGAATATATTTTTATGTTTCACGACTTGCGTTCATGATTTTAGATTTAAAATACATTAAATATTTAAATCTTTTGACTATTGGAATAAAATCAAACGATAAAAGGAGTATCTACTTTAAAGTTTATAGAAAATGTGTCCCAAGAAACCTAAAGAGCCTCTTTGTTACGGATAAAATAAACAAGATAATAATATTGGAAAATATGAAAATTATTCCAGTCATGCACTCAAACGAAAGCAATCTCAAATTGCATTTGCAAGTAACATAAATGTTAACGTACTTTATTAGTCGAAGCCGACTCAATTTTCTTGGATAAAATATATTTCAGGTAACTTTTTAAATCTGAATTTTTATATAATATTTGTATTTGTTTGGTATTTTTATTTAATTTAAGAGTATTATTTATATTTTGTTTTATAGATTTATAATCTAAATTATTTAAACAGGATTCCGTTAGCTTAGCATTGCAATTGATTCCGCCCGTCCAAATATTTGATCAAGTTGCATTAGTTACAGAAAAAATGGTTTGTATTTAGGTAGGTTTGTTTATCCACAATAACTAAAATCTAGCAAATATACTTGTATATAAAAAAATCTTGCATTGGTTTAATAGTTCGCCAAAGAAACTGTCTAAGAGCTGCAATGGGGCCTATTGCTTATCCACTTTCTATACCGAATGGAACAATTCCATAAAGCAATCTATTGAGCACAGAAGTGAGCCGCAGTGTACCGTACCTAGAACGGCTGCAATTTCATCAAGAACATAATATCAACAAAGGTTCTCGTAAATCTAAAAGATTAAAACATTCTTTATTTAAGGATACGGATGGGAACGTTGTGCCTTGTTTGAGGGCAAAACAAGAGAGATCTTAAGATACTTTCTTTTATAATATAATTTGTTATGAAACACTACTCCCGGATAGCGGGTATTGGCGCAAACACTCTTACTTCCTCCCCTCATTGTTTATTTACCTCAAACAATCACATATAAGAGGGTTGCGCGGATACGGAGCTTTGGATAAGGCCGTCTACCTATACTCAACATAATATTATATGCTTACCTATACAAATAACAATATTCAGCAACATAATTTTATCTTGATCTTAGAGATCTACCGAGAACTTTCAAGATTGTACCTTTTTTCGCCTAATGGAACATCAATTGGATACCAATAATCTAAATACAGAAGATTAATTTTAAATATAGCCAAAAGCTTTACGGCCGTGGTCGGATAGCAAGGGTGCTGCAAATCTAAGGGGTGCCGCAGGTTTAAATATCAATGTATCCTTGGCTACGACATAGTACTTTTTATCACATATACAAATGTTTGCTTTTACGATGAAGATAAATATCATAAGAAAATGTAACGCCAATCCGTACCAAGACTTATTTATTAGTGAAATGTATTATATCGATGATGAAATGAATAATTAGGTAGAAATAGCTTTACATTCAGAGTAAAAAAGAAAACGAATTTATGTCGCTTTCCGCTTGTTTAATCAAACGTACCTGGCTGTCCGAATTTCTGGTAATTAAATAAAAAAACAGACTTGGGTTGACAGTGACGGGAGGGTTTTCAGTACACGCGGGCTGTTGGAAAACACATTAATCAGCATCACCCTTTACAGGCGTTATCTTCTGTACTTCATATTGAACTAGTTCATATTTCTATCAAGCGTCTTATTGTAAGTTATATTCAGGCAATATAGGTCCAATCAAAATAAATATGTGTTGACTCGATATCTAATGAACTTAACTTTGAATAAAGTGATCAAAAATTTTTATTAAAGAATCGAGCGATGGAGCGGTTGGTTTCAAGAGTGAAACGACCACTCTACATGTGGACCTAAAGAAGGTCGCTGGAGGAGGTTGGATGAGAGTTACAAAAGTGGCGATCGCTGATAAGACACAATGAAACTGAAAGTTTTACATAAATATTATTACTTTTTCTCAATATCCTTTCTATGATATTATTTTAAAGTATAGGTAACGTATATTTCGATACAGAATATTTCGATTATAATTCAACAAGGAAATGCGGCGAGCCCTTAGTTTATTTTGTAGAATAGTTCTGTTTCATAGGTATTTTATTTTAGTTTTAGTTATAATTAGTTTTTTAATCTATTTTATTTTAATAATTTTGTATCTACTTTAAATAAATACGTATAAAGTATATGTAGATAGTATATCTTTCTATATTATATATATAGTATATAAATAAAATTACTTCGCCAGACGGGTGGCCAGCTTGGCGAGTGTAGGCCAAATTCTCCATAATTTTCTGGAAGACCCATCCCCAACAGTGGAGTTCTAGGACTTTGCTTTCTAAGTGATGATATAAATAAAATATAGACAGTAGTCGTCTAGTACAAATCAAATGTAACGACTCTCTTTTATAAAAAATATAAAATAAATATAATATAAATATTACTAAAAATCATAAATAACACATACAACATTTTATATCGAGTCCAATTTATTGACTAAAGTCTATCAAGAATGACAGTAGTCATCTAGTACAAATCATATGTGACAAATATAACATACTACATATCCTTTACATAATTTTCAAATTGCCTAACTTCCGAGTCCTTTTACTGTATTATTTAACAGTACAGACCAGACATTAGGTTGTTTCTAAATACATAAAACTTTGCCAAAAGCTCAAATACCGGTATTATATATGAACAAAATTTATGATTTTCACCCAAAAAACCCGTCTATAGGATGTAAAAAATAAAAAAGAATGCATCGTAACGCCGACATTTCATTTTTAAGGTCGTATTTTTAATGACGGCACGGGAATGAATGAAGGGCTTTTCATGCCATGAATATGCAAATTTTACATTTAAACTAACCATTTCTGACGATCTGCCGCCAAAGATAAATGCTATATTTATTTTGCACTTGATGATTATGAAAACGTGAGCTGTATAACAATTGTTATTGTTTCATTAAACTTAGTAAGTTTAGTAATACTACTAGTCATCAAAAAATACATAGGTACGAGTAGGTACTTAACTAATTCAATTAGAAGTTTGATTACTGGGATTCAAGAAACATCACTGTCATTCAAAGCGGTGGTGACTCCCAGACTGCTTTCCTTAACATCCTAAAAAGTTCGGCTTGAACCCCGGCAGATACCAATGAGAAATGTACTTTTTTATGTACATTTGTCATAGATTTATAACACCACCGTTCCCGTCCCTCGGAGAGCAATTTAAGCAATCGGTCCCGGTTCTAATAATGCCAATTTATGGAATCGTTAATAAATTTTCATTCAAATGGACATCAGACCCTTGCCAATCCGTCTGGCTAGCAGCGTGGTGAGTGTAGGCCAAATGCTCCAGAAATTTCTAGAAGGTCAATCTCCAGTAGATATCTAAATGTAATGAATCCACAAAAGAAGTCGCTTAATCTATACCAATATTATAAATGTAAAAAAAGCTTTATCTGACAGTATTCATACCTATATGTTTGTCCGTTCTTGACGCATACATTACTGGACCGATTTTGATAAAATTCGACAGAAATTACCTATTCAATGCTGGGCCGGATATAGGATATATTACGTCAAAATATTATCACGGCATGTGATTCAACACACGTTTTATGAAAATAATAGTTTTTTTTAATTATATTTAAAGACTAAGCCTGTCTGATGAATAAATAAATGTCACAAACATATCACTAACTGTTTTTTTTTTAATTTCTTTTGTATTTGGGATGAGAATTGGGGCAAAATTCAACCCGTACCTTTAAGCGCGGGTAAAAGGATTAGTATTTGTGTAGTCGCGGGGATGCCAATTTGCAAGTGACGCCTTCAGCTTTGTTCTAGTGTAAACAAGACCGTGTGTCGCTACCCTCCCTATTGTAGGATTACAGTAACGCGACAGCACACCTAATGTCACACTTAAGAGCTAGTCACATGTGCAGTTAAGACAAAATTTTAAGAGAAACAAGTTTAGTATCATCACGATTGTAATCCCAAGTTCCTTTTAATATTTTTTTATTAGAAAGCAGAGAAATATCTTCATTCAAATACGAGTAGTCTATTGTGTTTATTCGTTATTTGGGAAGCCTTATTATTTATATTTATAGTTTTTTTTTTCTACCTACAAGTACTATAAATTAATGTTTTTATTCTTAAAGTAATCTTCTACGTAAACAATACAAAATAAATAATTATTATTTTATATGTGTACTGAGAATTCACATTTATTTTATTCAGTGGCAACACTATAGTTAGCTTTTAGGACGAATGTAACATAAACCATGCGGCAAATATTCGGAATTTCTAGAATAAATTATTCTGGGGCGACTTTAGACAATATTAATATTATTGAAAATTTAATCGATTTAAAACCTCTTGAAGACGCTTGAGATTTTATCAGGTAATATCTTGCCATTACTTCACTATAGTCCTATAAGTCCATAATACTCGTAAGTAACAATGTCGTCGATGTGTCTAGCCCAGGACCCCAATTCTCGCGCTTTTGACATGAATGTCCGCTCGATTTGCTCGAATGAAACTGACAGTTTTCTATGGAGATCTGTCACTTCTCATTCGAATATTTCGAACCGACACTTAACTTGACTTAACCAGAACTAGGCCCCAGGCTCGAGTAATGTTAATGTCGATGTAAATTTGATTTGGATCTGTACAATAAGATACAAAATGCGTTTGACAAACATATCTTAAGAAATAATTAAGAAGGGAACTGCCATTTACACAAATGATACGTTTCTTACAAATGTACCATAAAATAATCCACACTCTATTAATTTCAACAATATTAATATATATGTATTTTTGACTTAGTATAAATATTTGCTTTTTTGGCACCAAAAAACGGAATGTCATGAATCTTAATATAATATAAATATAGTAAATATTAATTTTTAAAAACTTAAGTGTTGTGAAAATTGGCCGTAAAACCCCATTTGACTTAATAAAACTTAAGGATAATGATTCCTTAGCTAGGAAATAATTAGGTAGAGATCAGAGAAATCGGCTGATAGAAAGATAAAAAAGATAAAAGCGGTTAGAGAAATTTTGATTTATGTATCGGACCTTTACATTGGTTCTGAAGGGACGGAACTAAACTGAAAATAACAAATAAAAATCGTTGGTTTATTAATATGTTTCAAGACTGTTAAATTGAGATATATACTTACTACGAGTATCACAATACTACGAGGGACAACTTTTAATTAATAAGTAAGGGAAACGGATATATTATTGGTTCGGACGCTTACGACCAGTTGCAGAAAGGTTGATTAATATAATCTATGATTAATATTTTTATATACGCTTATGATTAGTAGTTAGCTTGTCACTTTGGTTATTTCAGCCAATGACGTGCCTTAATACGTTTAACATGTCATAAGATAATCAGCTATATGCAACTGGCTGTTAGTCTTTTATTTATTTATTTATTATAAACTTTATTGCACAAAGTACAAAGGCGGATCTAATGCCGCTAGACATTCTATACTGGTCAAACCTTTGGGACAACTAAAGCAGTTACGACAAGATAAGTTTATTAAGAGGTGTACGACTAGCGTGCGCTAAATTCATATTAAAAATCTGGATAGGTATATTTTTATTGTGTTGAACAGTATAGCCTCACAAAATTACTCGAACATCGTTGGTGCTAGCGTAATTGCCAACGTGTGGCGCCGGTGTAATAGAAACTAAACAACAGGAAAATGACAAAATAATTTGTAGGTATTGATATCGGATACTATGAATATTTATAGCGTAAACCTAAATTTGCTGTCGTTCTTGTACAGTATATTATAATTAATCTATGTAGGTTTGCTGCTGAATATCACATTAACGTGTTTCCTCGTAATTTACATTTAATAGTCATAATATCGTTTAGAACACTTATTATTTCGAACTTTGTAGAAAATAGACAAATAATACGATTGCTAAGTATTTAATAAAATTTCTTCATTCTTGATCCTAGCGTGCTGTATTCCATTAGTGGTAACTGTCTATATTGGTATAGCAACCCGTGGTAAATGTCCCACTCAGTATATATAAATGATTCTGCCCCAATATATTTCTTGAGACTTTGGCCTATAAGAATTATCTGCCACATAATATAATAACAAATTCTGAATCTGTAGTCTGTCATCTAGGCTCATATATACAGGATTTGTTTGTGTCTATGAAAGATAAGTCATTAAACACGGTTACTTAAATATACAATATTATGACAAGCTCAGTTGTTTGTTTAGAATACCTACATTTTTTATGAATTAGCTCTTTTTTCACCAAATATGTGCAAATAAAATAGGCGGTGCGCAAGGATAATATCCACTTCATAATGATGTGATGTGCATGCTATGAATATTATTTCCATGCACCGCAGTTTTTCCTCACAAATCTTGTAAGTATAATATTATGTAATTATCATAAACTCTAATAACGTTTGATACCGATAGTTTCCGTTACTTAAAAGATTCCGTTATAACATTTGCGGCTAAAGAACAATAATTCAGCTGCATGTTGTCACAAGTCGTGGTTAATATAAAAAAATTACTACAAAAGACCCCAATCATTATGTTAGTCTAGTAAGTGTACTTTCTTCCTAAGCTTCATTGTCCGTTGGGACTTAGATGCTTTTAGCCCTTGCAAATTGAAATCGTAAAGGGTTCCGTACATTCGGGTCGTTAGTCGTCAATAAACATTTAGCTAAGGGAGATGGATCATTTCCCTTTGTGTTTTAATTATTACGCAGCCGTCAGCACTTGGCTCTTTAACTGCTTAAAGACATTGACCTAATATATCCAGATCAAATAGAACAAATCGGTTCCAGACTAGAGACCAATTACGGAACGATCCTACGCTAGATGGCCGGATGAAGATGAAGAAAATTGCGATCAGGGGTTGGATGACGGTTAATACTGATCACGACATGTGTCGCTTGACCCTTACGCGAGGTTCGAAAATGGTAGCAACTGACGTCCACCACTGACGATCGTATATCACATCACAGCCCCTTGAACACAGAGTCCTAGACATACACTATTGGATAATACATATAAATAATAAGTTGGCCTACAAATTACAAATTATGAACAATTGGTATAAGTAGAACCGGGACAGACGGCTTAACATGATTTTCAAGACACAGGAGCGGTGGTATTGTAAATCTTTGAATAATTTACATAAGAAACGTAATTCTCGCATTTCATTTCGGACAACGTACCTTTTAGATTTTAAGTAAAGTGTTCTTACAACCGTGCTACCACCGCGCATAAATCCCTACAATTGTGCCGGCTTGTTGTCGTTTCGATTTTAAATTGTGATGTTTCGATTTATAGAAATAGGAGAACAAAATGCTAATAGAGCATTTGAAATCTTTCGCGTGCGGCAGTGTAGGGATAGTGGCTGTATGGGGGTATATTGTATGCCCAGTACATATGTAATAAGTCAACGTTTAGAGGCCTTTGGGGTAAACGAGCGCTGCTTGAGCCTTATTCGTACGATCTTATCAATACGTCGTTCCAACTTTAGCTGTTGTTTGATCTTTTTAGACACTTTTACAAGATAAATTAATGTTTTCAAGGTAATCTTGATTCTAAAAAGTTTACTATACATTTTCCACTAATAAATTTATATTCTATAAAAGAAAAGTATGCCGATTTTAATATAAAAACAATTACAATTATTCGTGTGTCTTCATACATTCATTCAGATCGTGGTACTGCGTTTATACTAGTATTTAATAAACTTTATTTTTTTTACATGAGAAAGGTGTTGCAACAAGTCATACTACACCTTACAATCCTAGAGGAAATCGACAAAATATGATGTTTTCTTTTTCTTCATTTTGTATATTTCTTATGGTGTTTATAGACGCAATAATACCCCAGGTCAGCAGCTAGGTTACAAAATTGCAATACAAAAATATCGATAAAAACTATTAAGAAATTCTACTGCATAGGGACGTTCGCCTTGCAGTAATCTAATACAATTTTGCCCTAAATTACAGCTAGCTCGGCGGGCGCACGTGCCATAGTCGTAAAGGTGTCGTTTCGCCCCCTTAGGCTACTGGCCCACGCTCTCCCTTGCTTTCTAAGCTTTCTCTTACAGAATCACCCTACAGTATCAAAAATGGACAAAATTACGTTATTAGTTAAATGTCAAAACATCTATCTATGACTACTAGTCTCATTATGTTGACATTCTACAAGTATAAATATACTGGGTGACTTTGTATGCTCTTACTTGAGACTATAATACGTGAGAAATGACATCCTTTTTTGACTTCTCCATACAATCTGATCATTTTCAAATAGCCCATTTGTATGAAGAGGCCAAAAAAAAATACACTTCCTACATATGGTTTAGGAAAAGTTGTTGGTTAAGTAGCTAAAGTATGAGCATACAAAATCACGCTGTATAGGCTGGATGATGACATTTTCGTTTATCATTCCATGAATTGTGTATGGGGAGAGATGAGAAGAGAAGTGACCATAGGCTGGTTCTAAAATGAGGCTCCTTTTTATTGTAAAAACCTCGCTCATTTTTTCATTCATTCATTTATTACAGCCCCTAGAACACAGCGTCCTAGACCTCCACTGCTGGAGATGGGCCTTCCAGAACATATATCTGGGGAAGCCTACACTCACCACGCTGGCCAGACGGCCCGCCTACCTCGCCTACACTTTACAATTATGCTCCTCTCCCTACTCAACCAAATATTGTATGAATCCGCTAATGCCGTGGACGCTTGTTCCATAAATGTATTGACCGCAGACCTGCTTAGGCGTAATTATTTCGGTAAGTGGTTCAAACATTTTGCTGAATTTAATTTCGCACCAACTTCGTATAGTTGTATAGGTTATAAAGATGCAGTGTAGTGGGATAGCATTTGGTTTGGTAGATCACCTGCAGTAGTGTACATAATACAAAAATGTTAACATACAGTTTGATAATTTGTATAAAGTAATGTAGTTTAGTAATTATGAATGTATCCCCTGGTCCAAACCACCCTTTTAAAGAACTGGAATCATATTTAGCAAAATTTACTATAGACCCAACATGACAAGTGGCTCAAGAAATGCTCTTGATCAGGAATCGAACCCAGCACCTCGGCATTTAAATCTATGACTTTATCAACTGAGTCACGTTGGCAGTTAAAATAATTTATGTTCAACATTTTGATATAAGCCACTTGATTAGCTTGTCACTTTGGCTATTTCAGCCAATGACGTGCATCATAGTGAAAAACAATTCTAACTTTAAAAATAAAAATAAAATTATACACTAAAAAATCATGTCAAAAGATAACCAGCCTTTCTGCAACCGGCCTTTAATCTACATATTTATCACATTTAAACGCGAAAAAAGCTATGGTTGTCAGTCTCTGTTTGACGGCTAATAATCAATAATGTTAATATTAGACAATAAATATAGTTAAGATCTTGAAATGAGCATGGTCAACCAATATAAAGGTATTATATGCGATACCACAGCTATTTTTTTTTTGCGGAATATCTATCATTATTACACGGTCAAAGTCGGATAAAAGCTTGTTTAAAATTCTTTTATCTTTAAAGGTTATATAATATAGGTAAATAATAAAGGTCATTAGAATATGACCAACTGACATAATAATACTTACTACTACCTTAATACTTAATTTATGTACAAGTAGCGTTTTTTTTATTTTATTTTTTTACTAACACGAAATGAGACTTGCGCCCACCTGATGGTACCCCGCGAGGTCTATGAACGTTAGCAACTGGGATCAGACACTCTTAACTGACATCAGTCCCTAACACTATGCTGGCTTGATTGGGCATGACGGCAATTTAAACCTGATCCCCAAACGTATGGGTACACTGTAATGGGTTTATCGGCACGAACGGTGAACCCCGACCCAGCAGACTGGATAAATTACCACAATCAGTCCGCCTACAACCTATTTAACGGATTTAGAAACAAACAAAAGATCAGCATTAAAAAATAAAACAAAATTTTAGCAAAGAAAAGTAGTCCGCCATAGAAAGAAAAACTCGTGCATATAATTAGTCTAAGAAAGAAAATCAATTAACTGCGGAATGATAATTAACATAGCAGAACCCAGCGAAGTAAGTGCCTATTGTCGTAAAAATAAAACAAAGCATGGTTAGCTTTTCCATTGTTGGATGGAGACCACGGCAGGACTGTTCGCCGGACAACTTTGTGGACAATATTGCAATACAAACGAGACGGCTAACTCCAAAACACGCGGGCCCGCTCATAAATCAGAGAACTTTGCTTTGCGATTCTTGCTTACGATATAAATAAATACAAACGCGAAGCGGTCGAAGGGTCCCGTCCCTCTCGAGAGCTCATTTGAATTTCATAAAGGTGCTGTATTAAAACAATCGCGGTTCAAAGGGATTCGAAAGGAAGAGCGGAAAACGGCAGTCGTTTCACCTGTCTTAGAGCGGATCATGGCTCTCAGATCTGAATACGTAAATAAGGAAATAAAGAGAGCTTTAAAAGAATAATCGATTTAATATTTTAGGAATGTTTTTCCTAATTCTTATTTACGGTATCTTTTCTGGGTTCGACGGCAGGCAAAAGTTGTATTTGTAGAGTGCTTCGTTCTTTGACGTTCATTAATGGAGAATGTGAAAACTTATAGTAAGTTGGATAAGTTCTTAAGCTCGGAAACTTCATTGCGAGGCATTCCATTTCCCCAACTTTACTATACCCTATGTTTGCTTGCGGACAATGATAATTAATTCAACTCCGACGAGTCTATAGTGAATACCTCGCCAGGTATCGGAAAAACGCACGACTATATCGGCTCGTCAAATCCAAATGGCTGTGATTTCGTAAGCCGCGAGTTTAAGAGGCGGTATGAAAGCACTTCGCGTCAAATCCGCGTCAAATGGCTCAAATTGGCGTCACCTCCCCTCATTTCCCCCTCTAGTGATAAATCTTAGGAAAATTGAATACACATTCCGATTTTCGTAGTCATCTTTGAATAGGACCTTGTGACGAATGTTTGTGGTTATGTTGATGTTTGATCTTTGAATTTAATATTTGAGATATGTGAAGGAATTATTATAATGTGTTTTATTCGGATATTATATCTAATTTATAGATTTAGTTATTTATTTTTATTTTCTATTATTATGGATTATTATTTATATGTTTTTGTTTAATATATAATATTTTTTGCTAAAATTGACAACTTTTTTTATTTTTGCGGGTATATATTATTATTGTTGTATTAATTTTAGTTGTACGAGTATAAGATATTTGTGGAAACTTTTAATTGGCAACTAGTTTTTTTATATAAGTAATCATTTGTTGGAAGCTGTAAGTTTTCCTTTAAGATAAAACAAATTATAGCACCGGAGTAAATAAGTTTACACTATAATTAACAAAGAAGTAATATTTAATGACAAATTAAAACATAATGTCCCGATTTTAGTCGTATTAAAATTCACGGTCCATACAATACACGGGATTTCGGTTCCATGGTAACAGTTCTTATTCGAAATTCAAATGATGAATAATAAAGTCACACCTTAATCTAATATACATAAAGTATAAAATCCTTAAAGATTTCTCTTCTGATACACAACCCTGTCGAACCTTTGTCATTTTAATCACATTTCCGATCTTTCAAAATAATATTATTGAAATATGTTCAATTTCCCGTATTGTAGAGTCGCAGCTATAGGAAATGTTCTCGGATAACTGGAACGTTGCATTTAGTTGCAAACAGCTATTAAAATTTAATTTGTTTTGCTGTTCTGTCGATGAAAACAAAAAGCGGGTATTTCCAAAGTACAAAGGATTATAAATGTTTCTCGAAAGGCGTATTTCAGGTAATTTGTATGGTCCTGCGTCATGCGAAGTAATTAGTCATTGTAACCTCTATTGTTAGACGATTATACGTACGATTAATGTTACAGTGCGTTACTAGGCAACATTAGCCAAACAGTAAAAACTCCTTTAAGATGGAGGAATGTATGAATGTACGGAGATTGAAGTTTATCTTCGAGGATAACATCCTTAGTAATCATATTAACTTATTCGAGAACAATAATTAATTCAAAGAGAATATTCGCATTCATAATATTCTTTATACAATGAATAAACAAGATTAGGTTTACTTTTAATGGATATTTTAACATTTCCAGACCATGTTTCCAGCACATTCAAGATACTCGTAGAAGACAATTTTTTAAGCATTCCATGGATTTACCGTGCGGTTGCTGGGTCCATCGTCTGCGGGTAAGAGATAATACAATTGGTGTCTCGGGCATGATTTTTGGCCTATAGGCTGATATAGCTAGTTCATATGGGATCCTATAATGATGTTGAAATGTATTCATGATAATTTTCCAGTCTGAATCGGCGTCAAGGATCGAGGTGGGCCTGCATTTAGTTTTCGTACTTTGCCTTTCTTTACAAATTTTATTTGTAGTCAGCCCCTTTCTGGCTTTACGGATAACACCAAGGACTTTGTCATATCCGCTCGAGTAACATCCCTTTTCTAAAGAGTAACGCACTCTACAAGAGTATGTCTATCAGTTCCTATGGCAGCACCACACAATATACTGTATATTTTCCGTAGCATTTCTCCATCTTACTAGATTACACTGGTCCAGGAGGGACATTAAAACTAAACCCAAATTAATTTAAAAATTAATCAGAGTAAGTTAAAAGGAACAAAAAATGTCAGTAAATAAAATAATCCATCGCTTTGACAATTTATTTTATTTATTTATTTATTAGAGTGCAACAAGTTTAATGTATAATTGGACGATGTTTAAAATGCATGTAGTTTATGTAAATGCTTGATTTGTAGTGTAAACTATTTATATCTATACATATATAAAGTATCATCACGACCGTATCCCTTCTGGGGTAGTGAGACTTTTTTTTTGTATACGTATAATTATTTAGCCAACTTTACTATAGGCCCATCCTGACAAGTGGCAGGCTAGTCGATGTCTCTAGCGCACCAAACGCGAGAAATATCACACATAAATTTAATAAATAATTGTGTGATTAGGAATTGAACCCGGTACCTCCGATTCTAAATTTACGGACTAAAGCTAGCTAGACTAAGAAGGAAGTACATAGAAATAAACATACATAAATATATTTTATGCCAAATATTTGATGTAAAGTTTCAAGAAATGACTGCGGTCGCTGACCACTCTGAATTGGCTTGTATTATGCAGATGTATGTATAAAAACAAAAATGAATGATATTTTTGTTATAGGGGTACCGTAAATGTCTACCCTCCTCCGAAACACAACAAAAAGCTCAGATGAACCCCGCACAAACCTGCCAAAAATCCATGAATTTAAATATGGCTCATACCATTCAATAAGCCAAGGCAATAAAAATACCTCACGTCAAATCTGTGCCGCAATTACTCATTCGAAATGTCCTCCCTACCTCCCTCTTCACGGGACCCCTGATAGATGTCATGTGCAAATTAAACTGCCGGGTCGAAGGACAGGTGACTTGAAAAACAAATGTCCCGCAAGATAACCTTACAAATAAACAAGTCATTATTAATCATTTTTGCCGCCAAAATATTTGTATATTTCTTTATTTCACCTATCCTTGTATTTTCGTATGTCAGTATTCAAGAAACATTTTTCGTACTACTAGTGTACAATAAAAAAAAAGTACATATTACATGTAGTTTTGATTCTTTTATTGATAAGACTTATGTTATTTTTGTTATATATATCTGTGCAATTAAGTTATTTTAAAAATATATGTAGTTGTCGTATCAATCAAGTCCTTTATTACTAGATATTTAGATGATATTTTAAATGATTTGGAAACATAAACTATGTAATTAAAATAAATGGTTTTTCTACTTTAATTGTAATCTTGTTAGAATAATTTACAAAAAAAAAAGCTTATTTATAATTAATTTATCACAGCCCTTGGAACACAGCATCCTAGACCTCCATTGTTGGAGATGGGCCACAACATATATCCGGACAATTTGGCCTACACTCTCCACGCCGCGCTGGCCGGGAAATTGGCGAGTAAAAATGCATACTCTTAACTGTGAATATAATTAGCCCAAATCCCCATAAAAATTAAATGATGTCCTTTGTCAATATAAAAGTAACAATTTTAAGTATTTTAACCCTAAGCCTTACGTGTAATAATCAAATCGCTCTTTTTTTTTGGTTTTTTAATTATTAAAGGCGCACTTATGTAATGGGTTTTCCATTGCTGTTTTAATCTGGTCAGGCTACCTCATCGGAGCCCTACCACGCATTATCTTGCCATCGACTTTTCCCTGAACCACCAGGCGTTTAACAGATGTATCTTCACGACGTGTCCGAAGAAAGTGAGAATGCGTGATTGTACGATTGAGGAAAGGCGATGTCTTATACCAAGTTCTTTCAGGATGACTTGTTGGTTCGTAACTCTAAACTACCTCCGTATATACTTGTATAAAATTTAACTTTCGCGCACATTCTTTCTAGTTATTATAATTTTAACAGGTTTTTACTCGATTTACCTTAGAGACATCAGTCGACCCGTGACCACGGCCAATGCAACTTGGCTGAAACGTCGGAAGAAATAAAGGTACATCGCGTAAAGACCCGTTAATAATTTAACGTAATTTAAAGAGAATATTTCTTCGATTTATATTATTGTATTGGCTTATTTGAATAATAAATAAATTAAACAAAATCTAAGTTTTTTTCTGATAGTAGATTTTTTTTTACAATAATCTTCATATTTTCCAAAAGCTAAACCTTTTTTTTATTACTTAAGTGAATAATTCAGTATTTACCTATAAACAGTCTTGACAAACTTCAATGCCAAATATATATTTATTCTGCTTTTTAGCTGCTTGATGTTATTATTTATTATGACTCATCAGGAGTTATCTCTGTTGTTGTCTGTAGTACAGTTTACAAGATATATGCTATACTAATTAACTCTTAAGGACAGAGTCTATATCGAGCGAGGAATAATCTATTTTGTATTCCAAAATTTTCCTTCATATTAATTACATCGTTGTTTAATTGTCGATGAGACGCTATACCGAAGGTCCTAAAAATAGCTGCCAGTTGCAGAAAGGCTAATTATATTTTGAAATGTTTAAAGAATAAGTGTTGCATAATATAGTACAGTACAAGGCACGTCAATGGATAAAATAACCATAGTGACAAGCTTACTGCCAATCAAGTGGCGTATATCAAAATCAGGGATTATTTCAGAAATGAGCGAAAATAAAACATTAATCCCATAAATAACCGTTAATTCAATTTTAAAAGTTACACAATGGTATGTCAAATTGACGTGCAACATCCTCATTACAACAATATGGCTGCACTTACCGAGGCGAAGAAAACGTTTCCTGATAGGTTTCGGCAAATACTGAGTTTGTTGGTGAGATCGCGGCGATTGGATCATGCACGCGTGAAACATAACGTATTTTTTTCGGAGTATACGTCAAAATGACGTTGATTAGGCTTCTAAGCTTCTAAGATAATATACACTTTATTTACCTACGGCCGGTTGCACAAAGCAGATCTTTTAACATGTTTTA
Organism: Tinea semifulvella; assembly: GCA_910589645.1. NCBI lineage: Eukaryota > Metazoa > Arthropoda > Insecta > Lepidoptera > Tineidae > Tinea > Tinea semifulvella. The sequence goes on from OU342584.1 coordinate 24,888,363, forward strand.
ACGTTGTATATATCAAAACATTGATATATACGATATATTAATTATCCTTTTCGCAACCTGCCAAGAGTCTTTTCTCGACATAGCTATGTAATTTGATAACCCCGGCGGTAATTAGGTATATGACGATGTTTATAATTTCGTCTATGTAACTAGTTGAGGCTTGTTTAATTTGCACGATGCACGCCCGTGGCTACTGCCACAAGCTATTACGCAATATGATATTTTAAATACATCCATCAGGCAAATTGAAAGCTTATTAGTGTATGTTGGTATATATCATAAATAGAATACATCCATGGTAATAGTAAACCAGTAAACCTATATGTAAGAACCGACTCTACCATAGAGTTCACCGGTTTAGTTTAGTGCATTCGTTTAATTATTCTAATTATTATACGCAAAGACAAGCAAACTGAAGTGGTAGTGGTTGAGCTTCTAGGAGTGGACTGTATATTTTTAATTAAGAAGAATTATAATAGCTCGGTGGTTTTACTGCATCTAATTCTGTGTTGCTTACGTTTAGGGCTATCCCTGATTCACATCTAAGCTAGGAGATGATGAACGTGCTGAAATAAGTAGACAAAGGCATACGACTTGGGGGAAAAAGATAGGTACTCACAGATCTCGAAGCACACTATTTCCAGCTTGGCCAAGCACTGCACTTTACACAAAACTTCAATTATTATTATTATATAGTCTTTTGGTTGGATACACGTATTTTCGCCATGCAAGCTCGGGCATGCGAAACGTCAGTTTATCACAGCTAGACACGACTAGCTCGCATCGCGGTCGCGCAGATACCACAGTGACGTTAGTGGGTGTCACTTTTTGGTGTAGGGAAAGAATAAGCAACTTGAGGAATCTGGATAGGATACCAAGCCGTAACAGGTAGCGTGCTGTACATTTATGTTGAGCAATAAAATATATAGGTTCTAGAGTGGAGACCACGTACAGAAATATACAGAGACGTCCTCCCGTCAGTAGGATGAGGACGGCAAAATCTAGAGGAAGACTTAGAGAGGAGAGACAGAAAATGATGATAAAAGTATCCCGAAATTTATTGCAATATTAAGTCTTCCAAACTTTTAATATTACTACAGATTTTAGGATTCACTTACGGTAATTATATAATATTGCTAATAGTGATACGGGGACCAAAAAGTAACATTTGTTTCTATACCTACTGTTGTTGCGATTACTACTTTAACAGAATGTGACAGGAGCGAACTGTCACTTTCGATTTCTATATAGACCTGCACATGGGCCTGCACTCTAATACTATCAATAACTGACATAAAATGTAATATATCTACTAACCAACTCTTATGGAAAACAGTACTCACCATTCAGTCTCTACGTATGCTACGATAATTCGCTACGATTTTAATCTTAATTCACAAAAGTGTAGTTGCCAATTTTTTTTTTAGACACGTAAATAAATTAGTTTTAATAGTTTATCTCTATTTAAATCTAATCACTTGAAATCCAAGATCAATCAGAAAAATCAGAGCCGGGGTTTCAATTTTATTGTCACTTTGGCGAGCGAAACGGTCCTTTACCACAAATATAAGTAATATAAAATACGATTAAACCTATATAAATTGGAACAAAGTGTTTAATTTAAGATGGATCCTTGCATCTTTATCAGTTACTATGCCAACATGTGTTAATTAATTTGCTGTACTAATGACCCAACCCACATATTAAGGTCAATGAGAAAACCAAATTGAATACATCCTGAAAGCATTGACATGTTGTGTGATACAAATAATAGTGTGTGTTCAATGATTAATTATCATCATTAATTTAAAATGATTGCTCATCGTTTTGCAAACATGATTATATAAATACCTATAAAATCCTTTGTTAAACAATTGATTGTACATTTAATTTTGCTTGTGGTAAATATTTTTTACTAACCATTAACTAAACGTACATTATACAAATTTAATTATGTGTTTAATTAGAGGTAGCATTCTTAATGAATAGTTTAGTAATAAGTTTACAGTAGGAATTACCAGCACGTAATATTGGAATTCCTCAAATTCAATTCACTAGCTATTCGTGAAATTAATAATTGTTCATCAAAACAACTTTGCTCGTTATATTACTTGCATTTTTCATTTACTTTTTTTGTATTTTAATTAGTCGTATTTTATTTTTATTATTTAAGTAACTTAAAACTTACTTAGATTTTCATAATCATCAAAGTGATAGTTTTTAGAGTAAAATCTGTTATTTTGATAATTCTGAGCAATGGCTCGTGTTAAGCACTGGCGGAGCAACCACTTTTAATCCGGACCTTAGACTTTAATTTTGAGCAAATAATATTTTAATTAAATAATCTTAGAATAATAACGTCTATATATATATATCAGATTCCTACATATATATATATACATATATATATGTATATATATACGAGTAAGTAGGAATAAAGTACGCGCACGATAACGAACCAAGATTTACTGATACTGTGTCAGTCTCGAGGAAAATATTAGGTTAAAAGTAACTCGAGATTTTTATTTGATTATGACTTTTTTTGTGCAAATGGATCATAAATTGAGATTGTATGGCTCTATAAACGGAGCAAAGGCCTTCATGAGACCAAGTGCAGAGAATCTACGAACATCACAATTTCACAACAAAAGAGCTAATATTGTTGTCGTTATTTTCATTCGTGTTGTCCAATTATTCAATTGTTTTCAGGTAATTTTATTTCCATAGGTGGTGGTGCATATTATGGTGTGGTGCGATCGCGTCGACCTGTCATGTGCTCCCGACCGCAGAGTGACGTCACACCACGCCGCCCAACACATTCCGAGTGCCACACTGCTCTGTACCAACCAATTATTCGGTATTTCTACCGAAAATTTTATCGTACTTTAGTATTTTTTTACAAGTCACCTACTCGTATATGATTTACAATACTTTTGTCGTAATAATCGATTTATTATTATTAAAGTAAATTTTCATCGAGAGTGGTGGTAACAGCGCTTCCCTTAAAAATCCTAAAAAGTCAGTTCGAACCCTGACATTATATATTCCTGCACTTTGGAGGGCACGTTAAGCCGACCGATCCCGGTTCCACTACTACCAACTTGTGGAATCGATAATAAATTGTTATTAAAAATTTACATTAGACCCTCGCCAATCCGTTTGGCCATTTGGCGATTGACAAGGCCTATTTCAAACAGTGGAGGTCTGTGTTCTAGGCGATAATAATAACTTTTATCAGCGGTAGTAATATATTACTTTTAAAGCCCAAACTTCGAATTAAAAATATTATATACCTTTATTTACTGATAGTTTAAGAGCGACTTTAGCCGAGCTTTATCACAGCGCCTAGAACACAGCGTCCTAGACCTTCACTATTGGAAATGGGCCTTTCAAAAATTTATGGAGAATTTGGCCTACACTTGCCACGCTGGCGAGACGGATTGATGAGGGTATGATGTCCATTATTATTGTCAATTTATTAACGATTCCACAAGTTGGTTTTAATGGAACCGGGGCTGACGGGTTAACGCGCTCTTCGAGACACGGCAACATCTATGAAAAATATATGTAAGGAAAGTGTATTTCTCATTGGGTCATACCAGGGTTCGAATCCACCTTTTAGGGTGTAGTGTGTGTTGTGTTTTTTAACCGAGCTACCACCGCTCTCGATGAAATTAATTAATATTACTAACAAGTTACAGTTTCAAATTTGTATAAAAAAACAGGTATTAGAGTAGGATATTTCAATATGTTTTAATCAATAAATATTTAAACATTACATACTGTTGACTATGTTTGTTCCTAACATTACTGTTTTAAAGAAAAATATTTTGCAAAACTACCGATTTTGTATTCAAATATAACTACCGACTTTTTAAGGGCGACTCTACCGACTTTTCATTTTGACGTTCTAGACTACTTATAGCTATGGATACCACCGAGTAGACATATCAAGCCAATTTAATATTTAAGCTCAATGCACAATTCCACATTAATGATTGTAATTGATTGTATAGATTTTATGATTGACAGATTCAGAATTTAAATATACCTCTACTTTTTACTAGTTTTTTTTAGTAGAGCTTCCAAGACATAATTCAAACAAAAAACGTGTCGCAACTTGATGACAGTGCGCTAAAACATTATACTGTCTATAAACCAAACTAATAAACGATGCAGCGCAGTTAATAGATTTGAATATGTGTTTAACACGCAAAACGAACATATTTAATCGTTGTTTAGTCACAATTTTTGCGGGCGGTCACTATAGTGCAAGCTACTATGATTTTGATACTGCAGCATCGAAGCATGGCACCGTCCTGTACGTGGGTTTTTTTTCAAATCGGTTTAATAGTATAGGCGTGAAGGCGATCAAATAGACAGATATATCTTAGGATAACATATAGATGGCGCCATATGTGTAACTCTACTATAAAGTTTCATTTAAATCCGTTTAGTAGTTGAAAGAGCAACAAATATCCATCCACCCTCATAAGCTTTCGCATTTATAACATTAGTTAAACAGACATAGGTACTCGTTTAATTGCATACCTTGTAACACTGTGTCTTATCATATTGCGGTCACTTTACACGTAGGCATAAGTTAATTAATCAAATACCTTAGTCATGGAATGTCTACTTACGGTTACATGTCAAACTCTGTTAATAATTATTATTATAGTACAGGAACCCACAGTTTGTGCAGGTTTCTAAAATAATATTTTTTGTTTTATAATCAAATCATTTCAGTTAGTGAGCACTGACGAGCCTTCAAGCCTTTATTTTATTATTACAGCCCCTAGAACACAGCGTTCTAGACCTCCACTGCTAGAGATGGGCCTTCCAGAACATATATTTGGAGAATTTGGCCTATACTCGCCACGCTGGCCAGACGGCTTGGCGAGGATGTGATGTAATTTTTTATGACAATTTATTAACGATTCCACAAGTTGGTATTAGTGGAACCGGGACCGAAGGCTTAACGAGCTTTCCGAGGCACGGGAACGGTGGTGTTGCAAATTTATGAGAAAAGTACGTAAGAAAAGTGTATTTCTCATTGGTAAATGCCGGGTGGGTTTGAACCGACCTTTGTAGGATTTAAGGATCGTGTTCTTACAACCGAGCCACCACCGCACCTTCAAGACTTACTATTTGATAAATGCTACTACAGCGTAAAAACTATAATTTCAGAAACTTAAGAAGAATAGCTTGCTCCACATTGACACTAATATACAATATTTGTCAAGGCCCACTTTGTTTTCCATACTTAACGGAAACTATAGTTTATTTTTTTATATTTTATAATGCAGACAGACAGACAGACTCGCTCCAGTGATCTATTTTATGTCTCCATACGTATACTAGATGGCCTCCGCGCACCTATACGCCAGATGTGCGATACATACAACAGGAGGTCGTTGTATGATTGATTCTAAATCTCCTGCGCCGCATATAGCTGCTTCAGAGTTCATCTTGTAGGTTTAATGCATTTAACATTACAGTTATTCTCTAAATACCTGGCCAAGGTTGCTTACCAAAATATGTTTTGCACAAAGAGTGCACTTTTGTTTACATTGAGAAATATTCTAATAAACAGGTATTATTTTAATTGTTTCTACTCCATTGCTTTATTATTGTTCTTATGTTGCCTGTATTTGTCCTTTCTCTTCTAATAAATAAATAAATTTGTATATATTTTAAAATTTAGCTGTATAATTATTATATGTCTAACAGACGGGACATAGCGCTCACTACGATAATCTTTAACATCCTATTTAAAAACCAATGATTAATAATATAATATTATTAATAAAGTGCAGTTTTACTATTTTTGACAAAAAATAAACTATATTTACATAACCTACATGCTCAATATGCCAAAGTATACTCGAACTAACTTCGAGGTTTGCTGTTACTGTTTAATAATTTGTAGTATTTTTGACAGTCAGTGATATCCATTCAATTTGATTTAAGTACTATTTTATATTTTAAATTATAAAAATAATATTTTTGGTCTGGCGATTAAGTGGACTGTATTAGGATGGCTGGCTGGCCACCAGAATTGAATAAATAATGTCTTCTAGAGCCAACTCTTGCATACACGATTCCCTATGACAATGAATAATATCTAAAAAGCGGAGCGAGGGAAAGTATCCAAGAAAGGAGGAAGAGAAAGGTACTCACGGCGATGATGATGTGCAGACGCGAGAGCAGTCCAGAAGTCTCGGGGTTTTTCGGCTAAATCAGCCGGGAAACCGATAGTTTAAACTGCTAGGAACACAAACACAGACCCAGGGCACGAGTCACCACAATTATAATATTTAGTTTATTAGCGTTTATTATCTAAAAAGGCGGTGCGGGCTTCACAACTTGTCGATTCAGCGAGTCGACGAACACTAATGGCGGTCTTCGGCGGCTCTCAGTCGTCTTCGTGAGTATGAAGGAAAAGGGTATAGCGGAGCGGATAGGAGAGAGAGCGAGATGGGAATAGGGAAATGGAACATTCTAGATTATTATTATTACCAAATTGGTAAGCGTGTATGCAAGTGACACTTCGAATGCATTAAGCGGTAAATTTAAATTCCATCCTACGAATTTATAGGTTTGGCCAAACCATTCCCCCTCCCTGGAAGGGGATGAAATAATCCACTTCCAAACTAAAGAACGACAAAATAATTTAAAAACACGAAGATCCATACGAGAACCGAACCGAACGTAATCTACAAGAGCGGTGCGGAAAGGTGTATCATGGTAATTATTTAATTACGACTTACAATTACATTTATTTTATTTTAAAGCGGAGTATTTTAAACTAAGTTAATATTAGGTACTAATTAAAGATAAAGAAAAATAAATTTATTAAGTAACTAGTAAGTGTGCGGCGAGCTTAACTAAGAAAATGCAGTATGCGGCGACCCTTATTGAGTCGGCAGCGGACACAGTTTAACAACTGGTCTGCGATACGTGCCGGTGCTAGTCTTAACATCGGCGACGCGCACTACTCCATCAGTTCCAGGATATGTTTTAATTATTACGCCTATTGGCCAGCGGAGCGGAGCCGCGTTGTCGTGTTTAATGACAACGACTGTACCTTCGATTAAAGAAATTTTATTTTTATTCCATTTTTGTCTAGCTTGTAGCGTGTGCAAGTACTCTAGTCGCCACCTATTCCAGAAGCTCTGGACTAGGTGGTCGACCAGGTGTTTTCTGCTCAACAAGTCATGACGCTCTTGGGCTAGGTCAGGCGCGGGAAGGTGACGTAAAGGAGTTAAAGTTAAAAAGTGGGCCGGCGTGAGCGGCTGTGGATCTGAAGGATCGGAACTGAGAACTGACAGCGGACGTGAATTAAGCAATGCCTCAATTTGTGAGAGCACTGTTGACATTTCCTCAGCGGTTAATAATTGTTTACCAATTATTTTATTTAGATGCGATTTAACGCACTTAATGTTACTTTCCCATATACCCCCCTGATGTGGAGCATGGGGCGGATTTAGTTTCCATTCAATACGGTTTTCGTGCAAAGATTGTGCAAATTCATCTTTGTATTTATTTGAATTAATAAATTCATAAAGTGACTTTGAGTACGAGCGACAACCGATGAAATTTGTACCACAGTCAGAGTAAATTACCCCGACTGGGCCGCGGCGGGAAAGAAAACGCTTGAACGCGTTAAGAAAGACCTCAGTAGAAAGGTCAGAAGCTAATTCCAAATGGACGGCGCGAGTTACGAGGCAAACAAACAGACATATATATGCCTTTTGTCCTCGAGCCCCACGACGTCTTTGCGGTAAAACCATAAGTGGACCAGCAAAATCTACGCCGGTATGTAGAAATGGCTTAGCTTCGCGAACGCGACAAGCGGGCAAGTCACCCATTAGCGGGAATTCTGACTTGGGGCTAGACTTAAAACAAATATTACACTGGTGAACGCGTCGTCTTATTATATTGCGAGCGGATAATATCCAAAATCTTTGTCTAAGGATAGACATTAAAAGACTCGGACCGGTATGTATATTACGTCGATGGTAATAATCGACAAGCAAATCGATCACGTGATCTTCACTGGGTAACAGAATAGGATGACGACTATCGTAGTCGACATCGGCGTTAGTCAATCTGCCACCTACCCGTAATAAACCGTCCTTAATAAAAGGATTTAATTTTATTAATTGCGGGGATAATAATTTATTTAAGCGAATTGAATTTATTTCTTTTGCAAAGTGTTTTGCTTGTACAGAACGAATAATAGCGTGTTCCGCAAATTCTATTTGACTTACAGAGAAATTGCGCGGTAATTTCTTAATAAATCTAAATATATAAATAACTATCCTAACTAGTTTAGGCCAGGAAGAGATGCGGAGCGACAAATCGTATAGTAACGATGAAGTAGTGACGTCATCGCTAATATCGACAGTAATTAATATTTTACTTTTTAATTCGTGCGAGTTATTTACTAAATTAGGATTAAACTTATTTATTGACCAATCACTCACGGCTTGGTCCATGAATGAAGGTCCGCGGAACCACAATGAATGGGTTAACAACTGAGCGGGAGTGAGACCACGTGACAAGCAGTCAGCTGGATTATCAGTTCCCTTTATAAAATAAAAATATTCGGAATCTAAATAATTTTGTATTTTAGAGACGCGGTTGGCGACGAACGTTTGCCATTTAGCAGGTGAGGAGTGAATCCACGATAAAGCGACTGTACTATCGGAGAAAGCAAAAATATTATTAATTTGACATTTAGTTGAATACGTATCTAGAACAGTATGTATTAAGCGAGCGAGAACTAGCGCACCACAGAGCTCCAGTCTCGCCAGGGTGACGGTTTTGACAGGAGCTACTTTGGATTTTGCACATAATAAATTTATTGAAATTTTATTATTTGTTTTATTAAGAACGTGCAAGTAAACGACACCACCATAAGCGCGTTCACTTGCGTCAGAGAAACCTATTACGGAAATAATACATTGCGGGTTTACATCTAAACAGCGTGAAATATTTAATGATTTTAACAGCGGTAATTCATTTTCGAATTGTTTCCACAATACAACAATATTATTGGGAGGTTCGTCGTCCCAGCCAATGTTTTGTTCCCATAGGGATTTTATTATTAATTTTGCGAGCAACACGACTGGTGCAACAAAACCCATTAAATCCCAAAGACAAGCAATGGAAGACAATATATTACGTTTAGTACATTTACGATTTTCTTGCGAGACTGAGAAAGAAAAACAATCAGATGTGGGCAACCAATACATACCTAATATTTTAAGATGGTCATCTGAATCGAAGTTAATGGAATCAGAAATGCGATTTTCGACAGGAATCTGGGATAAAAAATTAGGTGCATTGCTGGAGAATTTGACGAGATCAAATCCACCAGACGCAAATAAATTAATTAATTGCGTGGATATTTGAGCCGCGTCCTCAACCGATTGGCAGCTAAGGACAAGGTCATCCATGTACAGAGCGTCTCTTTCTAAAGCGGAAGCGGCGAGCGGGTAATGTAAACCTTCGTCTGATACTAATTTTTGTATAGATTTCATTGCGAGATAAGGGCTGCACCTCATGCCAAATGTGACACGATTAAATTCGAAAAGTTGAAGCGGATCTTCTTTATTAAAACGGTATATAATACGCTGATAACGACGATGGTCGGGATGGACTAGTACTTGCAAGTACATCTGACGGATGTCAGCGCTTAGGGCTACAGCAAATAAACGAAAATTAAGAATAATGCGGAACAAATCTGACTGTAAATTAGGCCCTGTGTACAAGAGATCATTCAAAGAATTACCGGTGTCCGTTTTCATACTAGCGTCTAAAACCATGCGAGTTTTAGTTGTTATTTTATCATCACGAATAACAGCGTGGTGCGGAATTATATATTGAGGAAGATCACAAGACGTGACTGGTGTGATATACCCTTTATCTAAGTAATCATTAATGATTTTATCGTATTCAATTTTAATCGATGGATTCGTGTATAAGCGGCGTTCCAGGGATTTAAACCTGCGCTCAGCAGCAGCGCGAGATACGCCTAGCAGGCTAACATCCTTCTGAAATGGTAATTTGACAACAAAACGCCCAGTACTATCGCGGCGCGTTGTCTGATTATAGATAGACTCACATTCTTGTTCGTCTATACTTAAGTGTTTAATATTAGGGACATCCTCTAAATCGAAAAAGCGGGATAGGCAAACGTCATCTTTATTTTCAAAAGTACAAAATGTGCGAATATTAAGCGAGGTATTATTATTATTATGCGGAGCGGTGGGGGTAGGAACATTTCCTACAACTAAATAGCCTAACAATGTGTTAATAGCTACAGGTTCGAAAGGCGAGCGATAAACCTTATGCGGTAATAGAATACGAGCGAAAATGTCACAGCCTAATATGAGATCGACTGTGCCGGGCGTGTGATAGTTAACGTCTGCGAGCGGTAAACAATTAATATAAGAAAGCGAAGAAACATCAATATTTGCAGACGGTAACTGACAAGTTATATTATTAACAACGTAAGGGCGGATTAAAAAAGAAACGTTTTTATTTATTATAGAATTTAATTTTAATTGAGTTACGCATTGAATAGTATTAGTAAGGTCCCCGAGGCCTGAAATATGCGTATCTTGAGTTGAAGATAAGGGTAAATTTAATTTTGTACAACAATCGCGCGTAATAATGTCTCTTTGAGACCCACTGTCTATCAGCACGCGCACAGTATTATATTGACCGTGTACGTATACCGAACACACAGCAGTACCCAATAAGACAACGGATGAACCGTGCGGAGGCGAGATGGCAATAGGAGCGGTGCTCGCGATGAGCGAGACATCGCGAGTGGCGAGCGGCAACGTCGGGGCGCAGGCGAGTTCGATTGGCGACGTCGACTGCGGGGCGGGTTGCGCAGGAGTTTGCGGAGTGTTATTGAAGTGAAGCAATGTATGATGACTCCTGCGACACGAAGAACACCTTCTTTCTGACTTGCAGAATTTTAAGGCATGCTTCGAACTTAGACAATTAATACATAATTTATTAATTTTAACGAAATTAAAGCGGTTTTGTGGTGACATTGATTTAAATTGTGAACATTCATAAAGTTGGTGTTGCTCAATATTGCAACAGCAACATTTAACGTTATTATTATTATTTGAATTTACATTCATAAAGGTTTTAACTGAATTTTGAGAATTATTGGGTTTATTTGAGCGGGAAAAGTTGCCTTTATTATTATTTATATTTTGACTTGTATTAGTACGAATTAGTAAGCGGTATTGTTCTAGAATGAACGTAATTAAATGCGAGCTAGTAGGATATTTAACTTTATTATCATCAGCACATTTACTGACACTATCGCGAAAATATATTTCGAAAGATCTAGCGGTATCTAAGTCCAGGGATCTAAGCCCGATATGGACCAATATAAATTCAGACAGATCATCGATTTTTATTTGTTTTAGCGAGGAAATTATTGTAGAATATTTATCAACGAATTTTTCAAGAGCAGCGGGAGTGGGGGTTTGAACAGCTGGTAATTTTAATAACTGATCCAGGTACGATATAGCTAGTGCCCGTGTGTCGTCATACTTGTCGCACATGGCGTTCCATAATGCAACGTAGTTTTCTGACGTAGGAATAATTCCCTTGCACATGTTTAACGCTTTTCCTGTCAATCTACCTACCAAATACTGCACTTTCTCAGAATTACTCAGAGATTGATTATCATGAATAACTGACTTGAATGTTTCGTGAAATAAAGGCCAATTTTCGAGATCACCGTCGAACTGAGGTAACTCCAATTTTGGTAGTTTAGTTAACCTCTGAGCGGGAGTAATATTATCACGCGGTGATGAAGTTGACGCGGTTACTACTAACTTACTTTCTTTATATTTAATTTTCGAAAAAAGATCGTCGAATGAGTTTAATATTTTATAGCTAGGTGCCTTGTCTGGCTGTAAAGTTAATTCCAAATCAATTTTTTCATCAAGCGCGGCAACGAATTCGGTTCTCATACGGTCTAGCGTGGCTATACTAGCCAAGAAAGAATCTGTTTTTGTATCATCTTTGTTCATGTCATCATAAATCATTTGCAAACGTTCAAAATATGAATTTAATTTTGACTGTAGCCTACCCACAACACGGGAGGCGCGCTGAGTACTTAGCGATTCAATACCTGATGTCGCCATTTTTAACGTTTTTTAACGAAACCCTTATAATTTTAGGGCCAATATGCGGTTCGTTTAGGACCAAAACTATGGTCTGGCGATTAAGTGGACTGTATTAGGATGGCTGGCTGGCCACCAGAATTGAATAAATAATGTCTTCTAGAGCCAACTCTTGCATACACGATTCCCTATGACAATGAATAATATCTAAAAAGCGGAGCGAGGGAAAGTATCCAAGAAAGGAGGAAGAGAAAGGTACTCACGGCGATGATGATGTGCAGACGCGAGAGCAGTCCAGAAGTCTCGGGGTTTTTCGGCTAAATCAGCCGGGAAACCGATAGTTTAAACTGCTAGGAACACAAACACAGACCCAGGGCACGAGTCACCACAATTATAATATTTAGTTTATTAGCGTTTATTATCTAAAAAGGCGGTGCGGGCTTCACAACTTGTCGATTCAGCGAGTCGACGAACACTAATGGCGGTCTTCGGCGGCTCTCAGTCGTCTTCGTGAGTATGAAGGAAAAGGGTATAGCGGAGCGGATAGGAGAGAGAGCGAGATGGGAATAGGGAAATGGAACATTCTAGATTATTATTATTACCAAATTGGTAAGCGTGTATGCAAGTGACACTTCGAATGCATTAAGCGGTAAATTTAAATTCCATCCTACGAATTTATAGGTTTGGCTAAACCAATTTTAATACTTCAATTGAATGAAAATTGTATTAATAATGAATCTAATAATCTAATCTGGCAACTTTTAGTACTTACATATAATTATTTTATTCAAACCTAAATATAATATCACTTGCAAAAATAAACTGTCGGATCCTAGTCTATAAGTACAGTCACTTAAATGATACGGTGCACTATATACCAATCGAATTACTGATCAAATTGCTATCAAAGGCTACCTGATCAATGCTTGATTAACAATATTATATTATATACTAGCTGTTTGACCCGGATTTGACCGTGTAATAAGTCGACAAATGTTATGTTCAGACAATGACGTCATATAGCCTATGATCGTCCCTGAATTTCAAAGAACATATCTATCAAATTTTATTGTAATTTAGGTTATTGCGTACCGAAACCGTTGGGGGTGGGGATATGTCTCGACAGGAACTGGTAATTTATGCACTTTTGGTGCTAGGCGCCGTTACTAGCACAATAGTGCTCACGAACCCAGGATTTCTAGGTTCAACTACTTCCGCTCTCCTCCAGGAGCACTTTTCTATAAAGTGGTCTCTAGTTGGCGGGCCGTGTGCACGTGAAGGCAGACAGATAATCTGGGGTCACAACCCGTCATCAGGCGAATACGTCATCCATGTGTTATTTTAACGTATAGTGTATTAGTTTTAGTGTAAGGAGCAACAAAGATCCATTTTTCCAGACAAACTTTAGCATTTATATAACCTATCACTGTAATGTACTTATTATGCTCAAAGGGATTCTACCTTGCGACTATACTGACATCGCTTTGATACGAAATTAAATGTATATAATCCACAATGTGTATAAACGTACACGAAGAGGGAATAAAAATATACATATTTATATTAAACCGACATGACACTATATCATGCATAAAATAAAATCCTTCGTTGTTGTAAAATGCAATATTATACAAGTACCTATTAGAGAAGACAAATTTCTAAGCATTCCATGGATTCACCGTGCGGGTGCCGGGTCCATCGTGTGTGGGTAAGAGATGAGAAGAATGGTGTCTCGGGCTTGCGACCGACAATAGGCTGGTTTAAGAAAAGGAGGCCTCCTTTTTTTTTTTTTTTTTTTTTTTTTTTCTATTGCGCTATAATACGCTCACCATCCACCATTCTACTTCTCTCCCTACCCAACCAAATACTGTATGATTCCGTTAATGCCGTTTTGGAAGCTCGTTCCATAAATGTATTGACGGCAGACCTGCTTAGGCCCAATTCTTTCAGTAAGTTTATTATTACGACAATAAGTGTAAAGTTGTTAGAAGGTAAAAAATCACGGTTATAAAAGCTGGTAAGCCAGGTTCATTATAACAAGATGTTTCATACGTATCAGACTTGAGAAAAGTCACAATTAATACTATAATTTTATTAATAATAATAATATTTTATTATTTTATTTTTGTTACGGGTTATAAAAGTATAAAAGTTGGAGCGTGTAAGCAAAAATAATGCACAAATTAAATTATTATCACAAAAAAAAAAAACTATCCTATTTAAAGAGTCCCCACTGTCTGCCTACCCCGCAAATGATGCAGTCGTGATAATACAGATTAATATCAATAGAAAATGGACAACACAGTCGAAGTTCAATTAGGTTCAGAACAAGTAATTGAACTTAATTCCAGGAGCAGAGTCAGTTGGGTAATTTTAGACCTGGTTTTATAACGTCCTAGATTTAGTAATTAGTTGGCAGCTAGTCAAGCCGGGCTAGTGGTCGGAATGTTCAATGCAGGTGGGATGACAAGATTAAACTTTCAGATCAAATAGGTGCGAGAGATGTATAATTAGCACAGATAGGTAATCTCGAACAGAAATTATCTAAACGTATATTATAGACGCGAAATGTGAGGTAGGAAACGTTTGTTGCTGTTTCACGTAAAATCTAATTAACGTATTTTGATATTTTTTTATACATATATACGATAATAAATATGCAAGCAAGAAACCAATTAGTTTATGACAAAGCAGTCTGGTTATGGTCGCGTTCGACTTGTACTTTCAAATTGTTTTGTTTCACTGACAATATGCATGCAGATACAGAAGTGTAAAACACGCTGTTCTTTGACCAGAGAATAACAAAATGGATGGTGTATGTTTTTTTTTTAAGATGTATATTTAATCTCTGTACTTCAGAATAAGACATAGGCGTCTTCATATCACCAAGTCATGTGACCATATATCTGTTTCTGACTGAACCGATTGATATAATAATAATGTTAATAAATTCGTTTATTTCAAACCAGTGAGATTCATAATAAAAATATTAGTACTTATTAATAAAAAAAGGTGCTTAAATTGAACTAGGTATAATAATATAAATACAAAGCGTCAAAGACTATCATAGCGACCGTCGTAGCGCCAAGAAGATACATATATATACAGCAGCAGCAACCAACACAGCAGAATACTATGCGGACTGTTCTATACAATAGCATGTTCATTGTCGTTGGGAACAACATGTCATACAGTTTTTGTATGATCTTGTCCTCAGATGTGCGAAGACGGCCAAGGAATGTCGCAACTCTTTGCCTTATAAGAGCATCGAGTGTATTTACTCTGGCTTCAAAGAACATGCCAGAAGCGTTGCATGATCATTTTAGACCGAAGAGCTGTCTAAAGCAGTTGTTGTATTAAAGACAGATGCCATCAAGAGACTTCGATATGATGGCATTGTCTGAAAATTACATGTTAACCTTTATTCACGTGAAGGTTTTTTTGCCAACCGCTGCGTTACACGGGCAAAACTGGATGAAACAGCTAGTATAAAATATATGCACACAGTTTCATAGTTATTTGTTGTTTTAAATACAGCCCTATTATGTTTTTTAACCACGCCCGTTTGATTGTCATAATGTACGTGGTCTCCATTCTAGAATCTCTAATGCTTGTCAGTTGTTTTCCAACAAACGTGTCTAGTCCAGTTCACTGCGACTTTAGTTTGATAATCTTGAAAACCACTATCAGTAACTTTGTTTTGCTTGCTAACGCCTTAATATTAAACCAGATATCATATTAGTAAATAACGTTAATTGTCCAACATGGATTTATTAATGGTTCGCGTCGCTTCACTAGATAGAAGTAAGCTATCAATGGCGCTAGCAGAACCAAAGCTAAAATTTGAAAATAAAGGTTATTAGGACTGATTGCCAATATTTGACGTGGTCGATGCAAGTGGTAAGAAACATGACTATAGTTTAATTTAATTAATTAAGTTTTAAGGTAAAAGTAAAAAAGGTACGTATCATCACGACCGTATCCCTTACGAGGAAGTCAGAAACACTTTTATTAAAAAAAAAAACAATCGTATTCACATTAGGCAACTTTACTATAGGCCCATCAAGCTCGTCGATGTCTCTAGCGTACCAAACTCGATAAATATTACAATTAAATTATTGTGTCTCGACCAGGAATCGAACCCGGTACCTCTGAGTCTAAATCCACGAACTTAACCGCTAGACTACAGAGACTTAGATTTAAGGTACCAAATTTAAAAATGCTTCGAACTGAATCTTGACAGGCTCCATTTAGTTAAAGCGCGGGAATAACCGATCATTAAATTATAAAACTGCCCAAAACACGTACTGGATTAGAAACGTTGCCCTTTCTATTTGCCATGGTCGCTTCAATATGGCAGGAGTATAAATCAAATCTTTATTAACAAGGAGTAATAACACAGTTTTATTTCAGAACATAGGACTCTCAGATGCCCTGCACTTCCAAACAAACAATATTGCAAAATTTTATAGACTTTTGCTGCTTGCAACAATAATAAAATGGAGAAATATGAACAGTAAAAGATTTAAGAGTATAATAAACTGGCTGTTTGATCCGGCGTTGCCCAAGTAATAGCAAATCAGCGAAACAACCTAGTAGTATTACGGTAACAAACAGGTTACATGAGTAACGGTGGCTCGGCTCTAAGAACGCTTTTCTTAACATCCTAAAGAGATGGGTTCAAACCCCGGCATATTTCAGTAAGTATTGTTGCAAGCGGTGTTAATTTTATATTTAACAGAAAAAATAGCATTTGATAATATTGTAATCGGCTCATACTTTCACAAATAGGTGGTGGGCGCACTGATGGTGGTAATTTGCCCAGTCTGCCGGGGCAAGAAAGTATCCACCGTTCGTTCCGATAAACCCGTGTAAAGTGTATCCACACGTTTCGGGATGAGGCTCGAATAGCCATCATGCTCGGTCAAGCCGGCATAGTGTTAGGGTCTGATGTCAGTCATTATTGTCTGGACCATTATTCATGGACCTCGCGCGCAACTTACCACCAGATGGGCGGAAGGTCACATGTCGTGCTAGTATAGATTTACAACACCACCGTCTCCGTACCTCGAAGAGCACGTTAAGCCGTCGGCCCCGTTTCTACTAATACTAACCTGTGGAATCGTTAATAAATTGTCCTGTTTGATAAGAAGATGTGGCACAGCATCCTGAATGCCGCTGATTCTAGCCTCATACGTCATTGACAAACTGACAGATAAATAGCCGCAAGGTCACGTATCTTAGTCAGATGATGACGTCATATCATATATCTTCGTAGTTATTTGCATGAAATGTCTGACTGTATGTAATTACATATGTATTTCCGTCGTTGGGTTTAATCCAGGAATATCTCTGATCATAATGTATCAAAATTGGTGCAGTAATAAAGGCGTAAAAGTGAGACATACATACATATGTACATACAGACAGACTTCTTCACATTTATAATACTGGTATTTTTATTCCATTAACAATGGAACAAATATTAAATCTCTGTTAATAATTATTTGCCTATTCGGTATTCCTAATAGTTATATATAAGGCTAACTGAAGGGAAAGCCCTGCAGCAAATTTCAACAGCCATTTAACATGTGTCAGTTTTAGCTTTCGAAAACCAATTTCCGAGAACACGTTCGTCTGTTCTATTTCATAACTGACCTGTGTTACTGCGTCCAGCAATTTCCCGACAACGGAGGGCGACAAAACCTAATTGTCTAATATTGAAGTAATAATAACCCAATGATTGACTTCGGTCTGTGGAATCCAGATTGGATTTTTCACTTCTTTTTTCTCTTTCCGTTATAAATCCATTTTGAAGCCCTTGATTACATACTTTTGAATTCGCAATGCAGACATTTCTGATTAATCTTTTGATGATACGAATATCTGGACGGTAGATGGAAATAAATACGATAGTATCTTTTGATGTGGGTAAAAAAAAACTGTAAATTTCATTTCACGTAAATCAAACCATATGTACTCTTATTAAAATATTTTTAAATAATATATGTTTTGTATACCTAAGTAACCAAATTTCTCTACAGGCTGATAACCTGACTCCGTACTAAAAATAAAGTAAAAAAAACACCATAACAGCGGCCGTAGTCCATTTCTTTAGGCGCAAAACGTTAGATTGTCATTAGGGTTTAACGCTTTGGCATCCTTTATGCCCGCACATTTTTTTTTAACGATTGACTATGAAATATGGTCTATTAACTTTCTAAGAAATAATTATTTTTGAGATATAATAATCAATGTTTTAAAATAGGTAATTGAAAGACACATCAATTTTCATCTCGGACACCACAGGCTTTCATGTGCTAGAAGTGCCGGCCGCATTCCTCGTCACACGGCTCTCAACGACATGATTCGTAGGGCTCTTGTTACTGCTGGAGTACCCGCTATCCTAAAACCCTCTGGGATTGCGCGGAGCGATGGCAAGAGACCCGACGGCATGACCGTTGGGCCGTAGAAACTTGGGCAGTTTCTAGTGTGGGATGCGACATGTGTAGACACATTAGCTCCATCTCACATCCAGACAACCTCGTCCAGCTCGGGGAGTGCGGCCGTTTCTTCTGGGAATCTCAATCTGAGCAAATACGCCAGGTTACGAGACGATGGGACCATGGGGACCCTCAGCCAAACGTCTGGCCAAAGAGTTGTCCAAGCCGATGATGACAAAATCTGGAGACAGAAAGGCTGGCAATTATTTATTATTATAATTGGCCAACGCATTTGCCTCGCTTTACAGAGGGGAAATGTTGCCAGTCTACTTGGGACTATCTCTAATAGGTCGTCTCTTGAGTACATTATTTATTTATAGTTTATTATATTTATTAGTTTTTTTTAGAGTTAATTATTTTTATTAAGGTAGATTGTAATTATTATTTTATATTTTGTAAGTATTATTTTGTTGTATAAAATGTAGGTAGGTTAATGATATGTCCAAAATGTCAGTAATTTTATTTCCTATAAAGTTAATAGACTATGTAATATTTTATATTTATTATTATTGCTATTTATATTTGTTCTGTATCATTGTGAGGGATCAGCTAAAAATCAACAGTGACCGAATGTTGCTATTTGTCATGTGTGATGATGTGTTTTTTTGTGACAAATATTTATTTTAAGAAACAGAATCTGCTGATACAGAAAACGTTAATAATCCAGCTAGCGTATTTTTATTTATTATCGTCATAAATACGAGTAAAACAGAATAAAAGTAAGACGTTATATAAACAGGGGACTTTCTTTCCACTCCAAATCTGCTTATTTATAATTACCCGAATTTTAATGTGAAATATAAAAAAAGCGGCAAATAAAGCGCACCGCTGCTAATTCCTTTGAAAAACGACATAGCATTATTTATTCGGACGGCCTCTTTATATTTTAATACGGATTTATGTGTGCACATTAAAGGAAGAAGCTTACACCGGCCTCGCAGCGCCACTGAATGACATTATTGTTGTCCACCTTTAAGCCCGAATTTTAACTTTAAATCTAACGTCACGATTACCTACATAAAACGTTGGATTAATGTTTAGTTTATATATTTATGATTGGTTCGCAACGCTTCACTAGATGGAGGCTAGCAATGAAAGGTGCCTGTCAGAACTAAGCAATCATCCAAATGTTTACAAAAACATTTATAAGACCAATAAGGTTTTATCACAAATATAAATAAAATCGAAGTATATATAAATTTTAAAAACAACTAATTTCCAAACTGTAACTAAAAATATTTATTCTTGATTTATTCATGAGACACTGCGCCATATTTTTAATTATTATAAACTTTTGCAGCATTCCTCAGCTGCAATTGCTGCTGATTTTCTGCGCGAGAAAACTGTCGTCTTGTCACATACAGCTTTAACCAGCCACTAAGATAGTTCTTTAAAGTTCTTCTTAGCCCTTGGTCCTCACGAACCCGAAGTCTCAAGACCAAACGGCGCATGCGTTAGCAACTAAAATCAAACACTCATGACTGACATCAGTCATGAGTCTGATTCTAAAAGTTTATCCACACGTTTCGGGATCAGACTCGAATTGCCGTCATGCCCAGTCAAGCCGGCATAGTATTAGAGACTGATGTCAGGCATGAATGTCTCATTCCAGTTGCTGACATTCATGGACCTCGTGCGCCACTTACTATCAAGTGAGGACAAGGTCACATAACGTGGTAGTATAAAAAAAAATACAATTACAAACTTTAAAACCAGGCAAAACTGTAACACCCAATTGTTTAAAACAATATTCATGTAATCTATTACCACTATACCAATTATGCAAATTTAAGCAGCTTATCTGTACAAGTGGTGTTATCTTTGGATACGTCAGGCTGTAAAATGTAATGTATCACGAACACCTTTTAAATTACACATGTGATTTAAAATACAGGAGCCTGATATCTTTAATCTTTTGTTTTATACAGAGCCTTTATAATCCCGGTTGATTTGTTTGAAAAAGGTTAAATACATGTTGTAATAAAACCTCATGAGAAAAAATTGGTAGCTGATTCTATACCACCTTCTACTCTGAACTGAAATGAAACTCTATAAATGTATCAGTTTTATTTTGAAGGTCAGCCGTCAGCAATGTTACAATTACAGTGACTTTTGGTACAACCCAGCCTTAGTGTGAAAAAGCATCTTGTTGGGCCGATAGTGATAGAGACTGATGTCGATCATTTGTGGCTGGTGTCCGTTGCTCCCATTCTTGGACCTCACGTCCTGCTTACCAGCAGATAGGATATATGTCATAAAGATTTATTTTTAATTACATTGCACGGCGATAGGTACCTATGAATTTATTTTTATGTTGATGTATGTGTGTGTTACAATGGTCGTGGTTAGTGTTCAGATTCTCATGGTGTAGCGTAAAAAAGTAAAGTATTACCACGACCGTTTCCCTTTTGGGGTGGTCAGAAACCACGCTTATAAATAAGCGAATTCAAATTTAGCCAACTTTACTACATGCCAATCATGATCAATGATGTCTCCAGCGTACCAAACTTGAGAAACATAGACCACGGAGGCAGTAACTTCCCTTGGAAGGTCACTGCAGTGGTGGCAAGTGTGTTGGGTCCGGGTCCGCACCCTAAGTGTCTGTGGTTAAGCGGGGGGATCGCCGATATATGCGTTACGTCCGTGATCGGGGTCTGCTGTTGGACCTCTGCCGAATACGTTCATATTATTGTTCTTAAACGGCACACGGGCAAGTATGCTATCTTAATTCTGACATACCTGTTATGACATACCCATCACTGTACCAGGTATTATATTCTCATAGGTACTCAAAGGTGATTTTAAAATATATTTATTTATTTATTGTGGTATTTATTTGTTTCATTTCTAAATCTGATATAGCGGAGTTTTTCTTTTGGTAAGCGGACTGATAGTGGTAATTTGCCCAGTCTGCCGGGGCGGGGAAGTGTACACCGTTCGTGCCGATAAGTTCAGTAAAGTGTATCTACACGTTTTGGGATCAGGCTCGAATTGCCGTCAAGCCCAGTCAAGCCAGCATAGTATTAGGGACTGATGTCAGTCATGAATGTCTCATTCCAGTTGCTAACATTCATGGACCTTGCGCGCCACTTACCATCACGTGGACGCAGGATCACAAGTCATGCTAGTATAACAAAAATATAAAAGAAAATCTCAAATAGATTGAACATTAAAAGGTAACTGGAATCTGCTAAGTTGGTGGTCTTTTGCTATTAACTTACTCTTTGGACCACTTTGCTGCTCAGTCTTCAACGAGCAGAAGAAAATAATTTAGATAATGACGTGTCACAAATGTCTGTAATAGGTTTACGTTAACAAAAATATTTGACTTTGATTAACCTTACTAGTACTAAGAAATATTCCTATCGGTATTTTTCTTCACAAATACTTTCTTTGTACCTATACAAATATTATTAAAAGCTTAAATAGACTTTGTACTTGTACAATGTGAGAAAATTATTTAAAAAAACATTTTGGTATCTTTTTTGTTGAGGGGAGACCGCGGTGGAGAGATCCCGGAGATAAAACAGGGGGCACGTGCCAACGCATACATTATGTCTCGACGTATTCATTGTAATCTCTATCAGTCAAATACAGTAACCTCAGCGTAGGTAAATATTATAATCAAAAACAAATCCACAACCCAGTATGCTCAACACCAAAATGAGAGACTTGTTTATATTATATATAGATATAGTTTGTCGACTTAAATTTTTATCTTTTCCATAATATGTCTTCCAGTTGTCGCCTTACTGAAATTTGATTAATGTCATATCCTCAGTGACACTCGCGTAATTAAAACTAATCGATTGACGTAAGAATAATCAAAATCGGACCACGCGTTTGTCTCCAGTGTGCCACAAAGAAATTAACATACGTACATAAGGCTGATAAACTCATAACTTCTTTGCGTCGCGCAGTCGGGTATAAAGAAAATTGTCGGTCGAAATGTTCCATCATCCCTATAAACTAATTTAAATACAGTAGCTCTAGCACGACCGAATGCAAAGTTTTTCTTCCGAGTCATCAAACTGTAAATGTTTCTACATCCAATAAGTTGCACTTTATGGCGCTCTCTAAAACCTCATTCTTCATTATCTCGATTTGATAACGGATTTTCTGTGTGTTAGAGCTACTGATATTTACAATATTTAAAAGCTTGTCAGTGTTAGTATATGTACAGTATGTATAATAGTATGTTGTATCTATTAGTATTTAGTATAGTATATTAGGTATATAACAGTATAATAATATATTGTAAGTGTATGATTAGGTTATTAATTTTCTTTTTATAACTTTTAATATTTCTTGCTCCAATAATATTTCTAATTTGTTCCCAAGGTTCGTCTGTTAGAAAATGTCTACGGGCATTAAGTCCTGCTTTGTACATCGTACAATAAACTTTTTAAGTATATAATGTATCATTCATTCATTCATCATCATTCAGTCCCTAGAATACAGCATCTTAGACTTCCATTGTTGCAGATGAACCGCAAATACGCTAACCTCAGTACTTGTTACGAATTTAGGGACCCTTAACCAAGCGTCTGATCAATAGAATTCTGGAGATAGGAAAGCTGGCAATTATTTCAATCAACCTATTAGCCTCGCTATAGAATGGGAAATGTTGTCAGTCTTCTTGGAACTATACCTGGAGGCTCAACTCTAGAAGTTTTTTTTTTAAATAGTTTATTTCTTATTGTGTTAAGTATACTCATATATCTAACTATTTTTTTACTCATTAGTAGTATTTAATTATATAAAAATAAACGATATTATTTATTAAAGTACTTATGCTTATGTAATCTTTGAAAATGTGTCTGTAAAATGTGATGTCTTTCATAGCACATAACAAATCTATATGTCTATTTATACGAATTCAGTATACCCAGACCTTTATTATTGTGCTGCTCTTTGTAGTTGTAAATGTGTTCGGAAATTGTATTCTCTTATTTTTCAAATTCCATTAAGCAAATTTCGTTTTAATACAGCTTTTTATGGCAACCCAATATGGCAGTGGCAACACTGGACACTGCCAAGTCATGAATGGGAGCAACTGAGATCAGTAACTTACAAGTATACTTAGAATCGACACGATTTACGAAAAGGTTTTTTTTTAAATATCAGTTCAAGAACAAATGTTAGAAATCACAGCTGTAGAGTAATTTAAAATGTTAGCAGCCTTGGTACTGGGCGGACCACAAAGATTCGGCCACAACCAATGATCTTGGAATTAGGTAGATGTAACATTTGTGGGCAAAGTGAGTTCTCACAAATATTGCGTGAATTTCAAGCGTGTCAGATGTTAGAGCAAAGTTTTATTTTATTTATTTATTGAAAATTTTATTGCACGAAGTACAAAGGCGGACTTATTGCCCGTAGACATTTTCTGACAGCCAAACCTTGGGGACAAATTTGAACTATTATCCGAGTAGGTGCAATGAAAGAAATATTTAAAAATTAGGACGAAAAATTAACAGCTTAATCATACACTTACATATTATACTGTTATATACACTATTATATCGATATACCTAATACTAATACATACATAATACTATACATAAACATACATATATACACTTACTAATATTGTGAGGATCTTTTCAGGAAGTGTAGATATACGAAATCGTACTCAACGTGTAAAGATAGAAAACTCAATTAGTGAAGAAATTTCGATTAAATGCGGCATTCCACAGGGGTTCATAATCGGCCCGACCCTCTTTTTATGCTACATTAATGATATTTGCCATCTTCAAAACGATAAATGTAAAATTATATCATATGCAGATGATACTACATTAACGTTCTATGCAGACTCTTGGGATGAACTATACGCATCTTCTCAAATAGGATTAAATGCGATATGCCACTGGCTTGCTGAAAACTCACTAACATCAAATGCTACTAAAACAAAATATATAAATTTCTCTATAAATAACCATCCCCTTAAAATAAATACTTTAAAAGCTCTTTATGCCCACAATTGTAATCCGCTAATAGCACAACCATGTCAATGTGCAAAATGAGAAAACACAAATAGTATAAGGTATCTAGGAGTTATAATAGATAAAAATTTAAATTTCAACGATCATATACATGCTATATCTCAAAAGGTTCGAAAACAAACTTATATATTCAAAAATTTAAATAATGTTGTTGATAAGAGAACCCTTAAAACTATATATCAGGCATTAGTACAATCAGTTATAACATATTGCATATCAACATGGGGTGGTGCAGCTAAAACTAAACTACTTGAGCTAGAAAGAGCCCAGAGACTAATACTGAAGGTGTGTCTAAAAAAACCGCGTTTATATCCAACAGAAACCCTTTACCGTGATGCAGAAGTTCTCACAGTACGACAACATTACATATTATCTACTATATTACGGAAACACTCTACTCTTGAATTTCCTAAACGGATAATTAGTACAAACAAAAGAAGATGCTACGAAGTATGTAAAATCCCACCTGTAAAATCTTCCTTTGCACAACGATTCTTTCTCTTTAGAGGAGGAAAACTGTATAATCAAGCAAAAAGATCTCTAAGTATTTACTCTAATAATAAATTTGAATGTAAAAAGAAAATTACAAGTTGTCTTCTAAAATTAAACTATTTGGATACTGGAAAATTGTTAGAAATTATGATTTAAACTGAACGATTTTTAAATAAATTACAATTTACTTAAATAGATAAATATTAAAAATAAAAATATAATGTTAAATAAATAGATATTGCACTTATATATTTTTATATTATGTATATATAAATAAATATATATTATAAAATATGATCAAAATAATAAAAATAAAACTATTTATATATAAGATAAAATAATATATACACCTAATTATATATACACTACACTACACTACATTACACTATACTACATTACACTACACTACATTACACTACACTATAGATGTATTTATTATTAAGTTTGAGTCAGAGGAACCTGGAGTGCTTTCACATAGACTATGCTTTCGCTTAGTTTAGTTTTGCCTCCAGTCTCCTACATAAATGTTTTAATAAATATGTTACTAATTTTAAGTTTTGTGGGAGAAAATAAATAACTTTTTTATTCTATTTATTTTTATACGATTTTTTTTAACAAAGATCTGGTAGTTGTCTTATGTTTACAGGAATATCATTCCATAAATTTGTAACGACAACTACAAAATATTTTTTAAGATTGCGCTTTAATATTCCCATATAATTCAACCTGTCAGAACTAATACTTGCTTTAGCACATGTAGGACCTAGTCATACGTCTGTCTTTTTTATAAAATACATATTTATCTGTCAGAAATAATATTTTAAATTTTATAACGCTTTCACAATTGTAGTTAAGCTCCTAATTCTTTTTCGTAACAGTACAATATCAATATCCCTCCGACTTGCGCACGTCCCCCCGCCAACGGGAGACCACTTTCTACAGAAGTACTCCTGGAGAGCGAAGCAGACGAACCTAGCCCCCTGGGTTCGTGAGCCACACGAGGGCTGTTATTCTAGTAACTGTGTCCAGCACCAAAAGTGCATGAATTATAGGCGGGTGGCTACCCGCTGAGATCCTGCCGGGAAAAACTGGGGAATGTCCCCATCCCCAACCCAGGCTTATTATCCATCCGGCTGGACGACCCCACTGTCTGTCTGTCTTGCAGTGCGCAACATTCGCGCGTACAGGCTGAACGTTAGTTGTGCTTTAGATACAGCCTATAGGTCCATTTTTTTTACACATCAGAGCAATTATTGAATCAAATAAATTAAGAGAATAAAATGTTTTACATTCGTATGTGGGTAGTCAAAAATATAAATGCAAGTCTTGACAAGAAATAATTGAAAATATCAATTTTGTTGCGGTATCTATGGTTAAAATATCTTTGTGCACGACTCTGAAACCCTCGTTACACCAAACTTCACAACCAGACATGTATAGATATTACCTAATAAAAGTTAGATTGCCCCTTGTTACTTTCGTCCTCTCTTCCTTGTTTTAAGCCTGTAAAACGTAGATTTTAATCCCACGAGGATTTATAAGATTGGCGTGTGTGATAGGTATTTAGTTCACGTAAGTACAGTCAGCAAATTCAAAGTCGAAATCTGCTTCTGTAAGCGCTTATATGTTATATAAAACGAACGGACCCTGTTAATAACAACCGCTATTAAGTTGAATTCTGCGTTCCAGGTATGAAAATTTGTCTATTTAATTTAATTTTCTTACAGTCGTGTACATAAACATGGTCACGGTCAGTCAAAAAAGTAAAGTTGGCTAAATGTGAATCCGTTTTTTTTAAAAGCGTGGTTTCTGACAACCACGAAATGGAAACGGCCGTGATGATACTTTTCACCTATAAGACGACGTTTAACATGTTTTTTTTAGTTTATCTACACATAAGCTAGTTAGTTCATTTGGTAGTGTGTTATAAAAACGAACACCAAGTCCCAAAAGATACCTTCATATTAGTTTTATTGAGGCGTGTGTACGAGACTGCAAGTCAAAATTACTTTTAAATTGTTTTATTGTCTTGAGGACTTGCATAATATCCTCTAGTATATACAGAGATGCTGTGACAATATGATACACCTTAAACTTATCTCTTAGCAAAGTGTTAGCAGTCCAAGTAATCTTACAGAAGCAGAAGTAATACGCAGGTCAAATGACGTAAATCATAAAGTTTAAATAGTAATTACCAAATGCAACAAAATTAGAAGCAAACTAATTATGATAACATAATAAATTTGAACAGTTAGTTACCGCAAGGATAATACAATATTTTGGATTTGAGATGACGAAATTAAACGTCAAAAAACAAATAACTCGTCATTAACATACGATAAAGTTAAAATACATGTTCCAAACTAAATTTTGTAATTAAACTTTCCTCGCGCATTTCCGTAAAATTTTAAAATTGTATATAAATATGGTGACTAATAATACAGAATTATTAACTCAAATGTCCAAATTGCTAATTACGAGTGTACGAATTTTGAAATTCATTTTATTTTTGTACTGAGCAATTTAGACCTCTGTCCACCTGAAGGTAGCAGCAATGCCCGATATATTAGCAACTGGAAAGAAATACTGACATCAGTTCCTAACAGTATAATAATAATTATTGTTATGTAGTAATTCATTAACTTTTAGTGCTGGGGCCGTTACTAGTATATCAGCGCTTGTGTGGCTCACGAAACCAGGGTGCTAGGTTCGACTGCTTCAGCTCTCCTCCAGAAGCACTTCTCTAGGAAGTGGTCTTCCGTTAAGGGACCGTGCGCAAGACGGTATGATATTCTGGAGATGCTTGACGTGTCTGCTGTCGGCGTGATAGAACATACGTCTAGTCAGGCCAGCGACAAACTTCTCAATAGTAGACATCTCAAAATCTCGAGCTATGACGGAATTATGCACGAACTGAGGCACTCGGGAGACCACTCTGAGCGATATGTTCTGCTGACTTTGGATCTTGTCCCTGTTGGCCTTGGCCAGAAGGTGGTGCCCGGCGCAGCTTAGGTGAGACATGAATGGATGAACATCTTTTAGATCTGGACCTTCAACCTGAGCGGCAAGCTGGAATGCATAACATAATGGCCGCCTTCGCGTGATTGACGGCTTGGCAGTATCATTTTTTATACTCTGTGTGGTGACGTCTAATACTATTTAAAAAATATTTTCACATTGTGCCAACTCAGTAGTGGCTTTCCTCTCGGTCCTATCTCGTCAGGACGTCCAGTGTTTTTGGATGTTCGTCCTTAATTCAGACCTTTCTGATAACGCCGTGTTGAAGTAGTGCACGTTAAATAACTTGCAAACAAAAAAAAAACTATTAAAAACAAACCATAACCTGCACCAACCATAGTTATAGTGCTTAGGTAGACAGTGCGAACTTAGGACTCGCCGTCCAGTTCTATTCTGGATTGTGACAAGTTTCAACCAGTGCTCTGGAGTCAAGACCTGCAGCTACACTCAGGTGACGAGCTCATGCTGAAGCAAGCAGTATCAACCACTACTTGTTTTAAATAAATAACAATAAAAAATATATGATTTTTTATTTTTATATACTGCAGACTGTTGCTTCCTATCAATTATAAAATAAGGAAAGAAATGTGACTATTTAATTGAGAATAATAAACAATGGCCTGCATTGGTGATGACAATTCCACAGATCGTAGAATTTTAAGTAGCCATAATTTTATTTTTTTGTGGTATAAATCTTGTGTTTATTTGTACATATTCTATGGCTGGGTTTTTCTTGTTAAGTGAGATTTTGCATTAACACCTACTGGAATTTGCAAAGCTGCTGGTCTTCTGCAGAGTAGATTCCTTAAAAATTATTTAAATAATGGCGTGGAATAGACTGCCTCCGTGATCTATTAGTTAAGTCTATATATTTAAATGCGGAGATACCGGGTTTGATCCCTGGTCGGGTCACAATAATTGATTGTGATATTTCTTGAGTTTGGTATGCTAGAGACATCGACGACCTTCCCACTTGTCATGAAGGGCCTATATTAAATTTGGCTAAATATCACCCCGCAAGGCATAATGTTACTTTTACTTGTATCACAATTGCAGATCACAATGGCAAATCTATTACAGATTTACGTGAATACATATATTTTGACTTTAAAATGTTGTCTAGTATTTTCCCTATTCCGCAAATACCTATATTTTCAAAGTTAAAGCCATTCTACTTCTGCTGATACTAAGCAGCATAGCGGTTGGTAGAAGACCAGCAGCTTAGCAGATATACAGCTAGTTTCTCGAACGTATTATTGGTACTTAATTATTACTTAAGTAAAAATAGTATTACTTAAGTAATAATTAAGTACCAAAAATACGTTCGAGTAACTGGTTGATATACGAATAGATGTATACAGATAGCGAAAGGAATACCAATAAATAAAGTTGACAAAACAATGTATCGCAATCCTTGTATCTTTTTCAACAATCTGAGTACTGGAAGAGAAGCCGAAAGTGCATTAGGCGTCCAACATTAGTTTCCTTTGACTGTTAGTCGGAAGAACTCGATGGGCTCACAGTGAATGAATGTTCTCCTCAGCCTCCATCACTCTTCCTCAACTCGACGGCTGCACGTGATATTTTAAGCACTTTAAACGCTAAAGTATTTTATAGGTTTACCTATTATTCGTTGAAACTGTTTGAAAGCTCCATAGCCGTTTTTTATTTCATTTCGCACTATGTTTATCTGCTTTTATTTATTGCTTAAGATCCATGAAGTGTGGATTTTGCCTAGCATATACTATCGGAACATTAATTTAGACCAGAAGCTGAGCCAAGATTTGCTACAATATAGCATATCGTTATATTTAAGTGGGAAAGTTAGAACGTCAGTATTTCTTATAGGTTTTGAACCATAGAAAATGTTTGACACCACTGAAGCCATTTTCTATTTATATAGCATATTAAATATTTACCCAAACAACGAGTTTTATAATTTCATTTAAGAGAAAAGACAAATACAGACAGTTTGCGTTGCTGTCGGCGAATGGACCCGCATAGCAAAATAAAAAAGTTCGTATATAATTTAAATTAAGTACTTTGTTTTATTTGACGCGACATGAGAATGAATCCTACTTGCTACTATAATATTATTGCATAGATGAATAAAATAGTATTTTAGGCAGACTACCTAAAATAACATAAAGGTTATATAATGTCATCATGTGACGACGACATGTGACTTCACATACATTTCACTGTCTCTCCAATTAATACATTTATGCGACTAGGCCAGTTTTAATAAAAGTTTTAAAAATATGTAAATAGCTTTGTTTTACCTAATACTATATTACCGTAACTGACACCGTAGTATAGGAGTTAAGTCCGTGGATTTAGACTCGGAGGTACAGGGTTCGGTTCCTGGTAATTCTCTCAAATTTGGTAAGCTAGAGACATGGACGAGCTTGCCACTTGTCATGATTCGCTTATAGTAAATTTGTCTGAACGTGAATCCATTTCAATAAAAAAATCAAGTTTCTATCCACCCCGGAAGGGATACGGTCGTAATGATACTTTTACTATATTACACGGCCAGAGACAGGTCATACAGCTAGTCTACTATAAACTGACACAAGAAATAAAATTTAATGATAGCGACTATGACAATAATTTATTCTAGTATAATATACTCATATAATGCAAACACATTTACACACGAAACTGCTATCTTTCACTCAATACATTAGGCATATCATAAACAAAGTAATAAAACGCCATTGATTACAAAATTATGAGCGGTTGTGGCTCGGTTGTAAGAACGCTTTTCCTATAATCCTAATAAGGTCGGTTTTCTTACGTGCATGTACGTGTATGCTTACAACACCACCGTTCCGTGCTATGGAGAGCACACTAAGCCGTCGGTTTCGGTTCCACTAATACCAACGTGTGGAGTCGCTAATGAATTGTCATAAAAACTTAATATCAGCGAATCTGGCGTGGCGAGTGTAGGCTGAATTCTCTAGAAATTTCGAGAATGCCCATCTCCAACAGTGGAGGTCTAGGACTCTGTGTTCTGTTATGATTATAACAAAAAAGAAGTAATAATATTAAAAATATTTGTCGCTTATTTATAATGTATTTTGAAATCAATCAAGGAAACTTTGTATTGATAGTTGTAGGAATATTCAGAGTTTTCATCACGCAGCGAACCGCAGCAGGTGGTCACGATCCTTGGCAATTAGAGAACGACTAAACGTGAGACACGTTTACCGCAGAATCGATGAACGATAAAGTAAATGGGTTTTGGATTCGACATGACATATAGGAATAGGTTGCTATGAATTATTATTCTTATTATTAAACTTTATTGCACAAATTACAAAGGCGGACTTAATGCCCAAAGACATTCTCTGACAGCCAAACCTTGGGGACAAATTTAACCATATATAGGTGCAATCATAAATTTAATAATAATATAAATAATGAAAATTAACAGTTAATTATAAAAAATTATACTTACATCACATAATTATAATATCAATAAACTAAATGATGATTGAAATGAAATGAAATGAGCCATTTAGAAAGTGTGAATACACCAGTTTTTTTTAAATATTGTCCTGGTAGTTGCTTGCTCTATATTGACAGGTAGATTACTAGACAAATTAGTAGCAACAACTAGAAAAGACTTAGAGACAAATGAAGAGTGGTGAGAGGGGACAGATAGAAGGGAGTTGTAAGAAAGAGGCACCATGCTCCAATGAATAACTCCTGGTGAAATATGTTATGTGTAAACAATGATCACTTCATCACAACACAGAGTCCTAGATCTCCAATACTGGATATAGGCCTATTTCTAAATTAATTTTTGAGAATTTTGCTTACACTCACCACGATGGCCAGACGGGTTAGCGAGGGTGTGATGTCAATTGGTTATGACACTTTAACGATTCCACAATTTGTTATTAGTGGAATCGGCAACGACGACTTAACGTGCTCTCCGAGGCACGGTAATAGTGGAAAAGTAAATCTATGATTATATGGGTACATGCCGGAGTTTGAACCAACCTATATAGGATTATAAGAAAAGAGCTTTTTACGGCCGAACCACTACCAATCTTGTTTAAACAATATGTATAAACAATTATTTCAAATCTGTAGGTTTTAGTCAAAGATGACATACCCTATTAATTAAATTTCAGAATTCTAGTTTACAGAACAACGTTAAACCAGCTTGTTACATTATATTTTGTGAGAGCATTTAGTTACACATACAACGTGGATAATATCTACTAAAACGTGTATGTTAAACTATCTGATCAATTAAGTTAGACCTGAGCACCAACCTCCCAATTTTCCCGCTCAGAAGCTGGCTCGCCCTTAACTAAGGGTAGTAGACGAGAAGTGACCACACTGCATGTTACCGCAATGAATCTATCTCTTGTCCCATCTATTGTACGGAACGTTACAAAATCTTACCTTACAAAACTTAAATTGAATATAAATTAGACGTTTAGTCCTATCTGCCACAAAATTGTTTATGAAAATGATCCAATATCAATAATGAAATATTCAAAAACCTTTTTTGCGGTAAAAAGTTGAAGCAACTTTAAAAGCGATATAAATTTTAAACGCGCCGGAATTCCGATCCGTTGTTGGGCGGACGCTACGCGCGGACCAAAAAGGTAAATGGGTCATAAAAGCCATGTCAATGTTGACTCGGAACTTCCACGTAGATCATGTAGGTAATATCGTTCGTATGTTCGTTACTTTCTTGTATATATCCACGGTTCGCGCAATATTTATTTATATTGTTGTTTATGTTACTGTAAAAACCGGAACTATGGTGTACGAGTATTTTAAGATTATCCAGTATAACCTAAGATTTACCAAATAGTGGTTAAAGTCCGAAATGTTCTTTGTATATCGCATATTTTGAACTTTTACTTCCTGCTAAGTTAATCTTGCTCACAGACATAAAAAAAATATAATTTTGAGTACAAGGCGCATTGTCTCGTTTTCTTCCACCTCCGCTCGCCCCATGTCGCGTTTATATTATTTGGTTAGACCATGTTCGGTCAATCACTTTAGGCATTTTATGTGTCTCTAAGGTAAGCCTAAGATTTAGTGATAGTTTTTTTTAAAACCAAAATTGTATATATTGATTAGAAAGTCATCAATACATATTTTTCATAAGAGTACCGCCTATTAAAGATTTCTACAAAAGGTACGAGTATATAAAAAAAACGAAAAAAAATATGAACAATTACATAACTCAATATTAAAATTCAAAAAGAAAACTTAGACAGTGACTGGATAGAGACATTTTTAATAACATAGACACACACAGAGTTGGTAAATATTAGGTTATACTGAAAAATCTTAGGATTTAATATTCTTCAGTCTTTTACTACTTTTTAACATTTTCGTTTGCAGAAATTGTGATTTTTGTTTATTTAACTCGTTTTATAATCTCTATAAACTGACGCCCTTTTTCATTAACCATTACGTAGTGTGTAATTACAAGGGTTGCGATTAAAAGGGTTTAACATCGGAAGTTTCGTTCGTTTTCTCTATAAAGTATCTTATTTCAACAAACAGGATTATCTACTTTTCAATTTGCATTGCAAACCTACCCATTATTACTGGACTTCTATATAAATTATTCATACAAAGTAGAGAGTACTTACCTTAACCCACCTACTTAAATTCTAATGTCTGTCTTTATAAATTGTTTGTTGAAAATATTTGATACATTTAGTTCAATAAAAATGTTTTAAGAAAACTAAAGTATCAATTTTAAGAATTAGTGGCTACTTTAATATATTTTCAATAAATAATTAGATACAAAAAATAATAAATAAGTTAAAACCTCCTTCACCATTGATCGTTTAAATTATAGCAAAATTTATATGTTACCACCACTAACAGTATTGTTGCGGTTTTTGTATTTTTATACATGTATCTTACGTTGATGTATAGTAAATACCTACATAAAAGGATTTGTCTAAGATACGTACGTTTTAATAGATGGTGTGGTATCTTTTCCAGTCTGCCGGGGCGGGGTAGTATCCACCGTTCGTGCCGATAAACCCAGTAAAGTGTATTCACACGTTTCGGGATCAGGCTCGAATTGCCGTCATGCCCAGTCAAGCCGACATAGTGTTAGGGACTGATGTCAGTCATGAGTCTCTGATTCCTGTTGCTAACATTCATGGATCTTGCACGCCACTTACCATCAGGTGGGCGCAAGGTTACATAATAAAAAAAAAAGAAAAAAAAAGGTACAGTTAGCTACAGTCACGCTGTAATATATAATAAATAAAACATTGTAAACTCACTGTACCCCTAGTCTTGCGTACGTTCCCCCAACGGGAGACTACTTTCTAGAGAAGTTCGCTTGCAGCCCTGTTCTATCACATTAGGAACAAACGTTATTATTAGTAGAATCAGTTAATTATGTCAGAGCTTGCGCTTATGTAATGAAATACGGCAGGATCCCAATAAGCCGAACCTAGCGCTTTACTATTCCTCCAGCTCTAAATAATAGTCTCTTAACATTGGTATTCTCGTATAAAAGTTTCCACTACAGACAACAGCAAATAACATTTCGCATGAGTTAATTTTAAAAAATGACATTATTAAATATTTACCTCTTTATGGCTTTTTAATTAATGTGCATTATAAAAGAATGTTTAATATACACACATCAAAAGTGTCTAGGGATCAACATATATTTTTGCAATAACTTTTCTCCTGATTGATATTCATTAAAATTTTCTTTAAGGATTGATCAAATAAAATGTTTTCGTTTGTCTACAGTAACGATAAACCAAGTCACCTTTGCATTAGTAAAAAAAATTGCCATTTTCCTAATAAAGGGATTTTTGACATTTGAACCACTAACATTAAAGTTCGAAAAAAAGACTGAAATAACAGTTTTTTTTTAAATTTTATTGGGTAACTTAAACAATTAATAATCCGTGTTTCTACCGCGAACACTAACAACACAAGAACATCGGTTTGGCATACTCAAAATGAGTTCATCCAAATCACGCTGTGGAATGGCCGCCCATGTTCGTTGCAACAACAAAAAAAGGTCTTCTTGCGACTGGATACCCTCCATATTCGGCAGAGCTCTTCTCTGAAGAATATCCCATGCATGCTCAATCGGGTTCAAGTCTGGCGACTGAGCAGGCCAGGGCAGGACATTGATGTTAGCTGCGGCGAGAGTCTGTCTTACAACTCTTGCGGTGTGCGGTCGTGCATTATCATGCATTAACTGAAATAAGGGACCGATATGCACTTGTAGAGGAACGATGACGTCTGATACAACCGTCTCAGCATAAATTTGAGCGTTGAGGTTGCCTCTGATCCAAATCAACTCAGTTCTTCCGCCGATCGAAATACCCGCCCATACCATGATGGTTCCACCACTATAAGGATGGACTTCCTGGCAGGATTTTAATCGCTGTTGGCGTCCAGGGGTTCTCCAGTGTCGTATACGTCTTGTATCCGGCCTCATACCAAAACGAGACTCATCAGAAAAGCACACGAAACGCCATTGTTCTTCTGTCCAATTTCTGTGTTCAAGAGCCCATTGATATCGAGTCCTACGATTGTGCATTGCTATAGGTGGTACCCGTAGCGGTCTTCGGGAATGAAGGTTCACTTCATGCAAGCGGTTTCTGACTGTTTGGTCGCTAATTAAGTTCCCTGAAGAGCGATGAAGGCTCACGGCTAACATCATGGCGGTTATTGTTGGAGTTCTTCGAGCTGTGATTTGAATGTATCGGTCTTGTCTCCGTGTGGTGCAGCGATACCGTCCTCCATGGCGCTCAGCCACGGTACCAGTGGTTCGGTAACGTGTCCAAAGTCGACTGATAACACTCTGACTTGTATTCAGAGCTAAAGCCACAGTACGTTGCCGGGAACCAGCTTCTATCATTCCCACGGCTCTGATCATTTCTTCCCTGCTTAAATGACGTCGCCGCTCCATAATAACGTTGGTTTTAATCAGTAGTAGGGAAACAGTAGCACTAATAATGTCTTCAATGCGTCTTATGTTTTTATAGGGAAAATATTGACAGCTGATTTTCATCTTTTACTCGAATTTGATTGACAGTTCCTGTTTTAAATTATGAAATGCACCAAAAAGGATCCATATAAATTTATAAAATCATAAATTTATTACAAAGCCACATCTCAATCACAAGAAATCCGCATAAACATGCTTGATCCCTAGACTTTTTTGATGTGTGTAGGTTATGTAAAATAATTACAATATAAATTAAAACAACTTAAAAGTAAAAATTAAAATAAATATAAAGTAAACCTAATAAAAAATAAACTATAAGTAAAAAATGTCCTCTAGAGACGACCCTTCAGTGATAGTCCCAAGAAGACTGGCAACATTTCCCCTCTGTATAGCTAAGCTAATACGTTGGCAGAAATACATATATACATACATATCTTCACGCCAAATCCCTTGCGGGGTAGGCAGAGACAATTGAGCGCCACTTGTAAATAATGTAGAAATAATTGCCAGCTTTCCTGTCTCCAGACTTTTCCGTTAGCTGTTTGGACAACTCCTTGGCCAGACGCTTTGCTGAGTGTCCCTATGGGCCCATTGTATGTTTAATATAATGTAGGTCTAATCTTATCTTAAAATTATTATGAACGTGCTGCAGACAATATTTACTTTACGTTTTCCCAATAAATTTTAAAATAGTGGAAATCGTTATTTTGACTTGAGGTCGGTTATGGTCCGCAAAAATCGGATTAAAAGTGGCAGTAAATAACAGAATTTGCTGTTTTGACAAGCTAACGTTTAGGCTTATGTAATGGAATACAGCTACTGGGGTCGTTATTGTTGTTGACTGTACCTGTTCATTCTCGACGAGCTTCTTGCATCTATGCTTTGTGTTGAGCTTTTTTTTGTTATAATGATAGCTCATACGTACGCTCATTCGTTTTACTGACTGTACATAATATTCTAAAATCGATTGTTTTCTTTTTTGTTAATGCATATGGGATGTAGACGTGTTGTGCAGCTCAGATAACGTTTATGTGAGGGTCGAGTTGTTTTAGGTTTCGTTTAACATAATACCCAAATATAAAGTCAAAATTTATGATAATAACCGTCTAAATCTGTTTACTTCCTTCGTTTTAAGAGCCGTTACACCGCTGATAAAAGATTATTCAAGCACTTTGTTTTGTTATAAACCACGTATAGATTAAACTGGGCTTAAAACTGTGTGCGCTTCAATCGTTTGAATTCCTGTATGTTTTTTTCTAAAATTAAACTTAGGTACATACAATTTTAATTTTATTTTTAGCATTTTATTCAGTTGGGATATTTTAATGGTGTTTTTTTTAATTACGTTTAAGGTTTCTTTATGTTCAATTTAGTTTTGAATGTAGTATCTTTAATTTTAGTTCACTGTCAAACGCTATAAAGGTTGATATTTGTCTAATATTTCTCTAAAATTGAATATCGGAATAAGTAAATTGAGCATCGAATAAATGACAAATTCGATTATTTTAACAATCTTTACGCTTAAAGTACGAACTTCGGCCACTGGGCTCGAAAATATAAGATCTGTGCTACCGAGAATAGAGCTTCCCCAACTTTAATGATGTTAACTAAATTTAAAGTAAAAAAACTAAAGTATTATCACGATTCCTTTCGATATGGTCAGAAACGATGCTTTTT
The DNA here is from genome assembly GCA_910589645.1 of Tinea semifulvella. Taxonomy (NCBI): domain Eukaryota; kingdom Metazoa; phylum Arthropoda; class Insecta; order Lepidoptera; family Tineidae; genus Tinea; species Tinea semifulvella. Next base: position 24,926,212 of record OU342584.1, read on the forward strand.
AAAGAATCGAATTTACATTTAGCCAACTTTACTATAGGCCCATCATGACAGCTCGTCGATGTTTCTAGCTTACCATACTCGAGAAATATCAAAAATAAATTAAATAAATTATTGTAGCTAGACCATGGAGGCAGTCATCAACCAAATTAATGCATTCCTGGCTTGAAGTTAACTTATGTGATGTATACGTAATTTTGTGCGGTCCTCGTAACCCAGCACTTTAAATAAAAGTTATTATTTACAAATAGAAAAAAGAAAAACACCATGAAACTCAGCGTGACCGTTATGGAAATTTCTTTCATATTGGACAGTTTTGTCCACCTAAAAATAGATTAACCCGTTCACAGTTCATCTGTATGCAGACGGTCTCGCTTAAAATTCATACAGCTTTTGAAGGCCGTCGATGCACAATTTCACTCAAAACCCATTCCGTAGCAGAGTGCTACGCAAGCAAAGTGCATCAAATGAAGACCGAAGTAATACGAGAAAATAATATTTTTCCCTTGTTACTCTCATGAGAGTGGGATTTCAAAATATTTCATTGATTGAGCGACACCCAAAATAATAATAGGGTAAAACTAACTGCATTTACCTATTTTATGCCGCTCCTTTGAAACCACACAAACAGTCAAAGATTGGTAATATAAATATGTTTTTAACAATTTTGGATGAGTAGATTTATCGCAGTATTGGGCGGTTTATCCTAAATATAATAAATTATTTTATACGATAAATAAAGCAGAACAACCTCTTCTCTATTCCTATCCACTCTTCGATTAGATATTCAAATTCTTTTACTGTTACTGCAGCATCACTCTGGAAGTCCCTTCTCCTTTCCCTTTGCACTATTTAAACTGTAGTCCCCTTTAAAAATAATCTTAACTCTCACTTTCTATCCATACAAAATATTCGTAGTTGACCTCATTCCTATTCCATATTGTAGTAAAAACATTTAAGTGTATGTATTCTATGTAAGTATACACCTTTCAGTATGTATTATTTGTAGTGTATTGTATGTGTGTATTATGTATGTATAGAATGTATTGTTGTTTATTGTACGAATATTATAATAATATCTGTAAGTGTTAGTATAAATTAATATTTTTATCATCAATCTCATTATCTATCAATTATTTATTTTTTGGCACTCTGCCTGTAATTGGTTACATTTCATAAAGTTTAGCTGGTAGAAGATGCCTTAAGGCATAAAGCTCGCCTATGCGCTTAGTTTTAAGTTATTTAACTCTGTGCAATAAAAAAATATATATATAGTTTTCCAATTATAATAATATTATTTATTGTTCATTAACACAGCGTCCTATGTTGAAGATAGGAAGAACATATATCTAGAGAATTTGGGCTACAGTCGCCACGCTCTGCCCAGACGGGTTGGCGAGGATCTAATGTCAATTTTTAATGACAATGTATTAACGATTTCACAAGTTGTTATTAGTGAAACCAAACCGACGTCTTAACGTGCTCTCCGAGGCACGGGAACGGTAGTATTGTAAATCTATTACAAATGTACGTAAGATAAGTGTATTACTCGTTATATATATATTTATAATTTCTATATATTATTAAATACTGCATGTATTTAATAATATGTTTATTTCATTTAAATAATTATTGGCAGGTCTCTGGTGGGGGATGCAACATGTGTAGACACATTAGCCCCATCACACATCCAGGTGACCTCGTCAAGCGCGGGAAGTGCGGCGGTTTCTGCTGAGAACCTCAAACCGCAAATACGCCAACCTCAGTACAGGTTACGAATTTGCGCCGTTTGGGGTCGAGACAATGGGCCCATGGGGACACTCAGCCAAGCGTCTGACCAAGGAGTTGTCCGAACGGCTAACGAAAAAGTCTGGAGACAGGAAAGCTGGCAATTATTTCTGCCAGCGTATTAGCTTAGCTATACAGAGGGGAAATGTTGCCAGTCTTCTTGGGACTATCACTGAATGGTCGTCTCTAGAGGACATTTTTTACTTATAGTTTATTTTTTATTAGGTTTAGTTTATATTAATTTTAATTTTTACTTTTAAGTAGATTTAATTTATATTGTAATTATTTTATACTGTTTGTATATTGCTTCAATAAATTAATTATGTAAATTTTAAAAAAAATCTAAAAAATTTTTGTATCGATGGTTTTTCATTTTACTGGTAATTGCGGTTTTAAACTGGCAATACGGCCCGGCCCATTCAGTATTCATTTTTTTTTTTTTTTCAGTTTAAAAAATAATTAAATCGATGTTTTTTCATATTAAGGCTAATTGCGGTTTTATTTATCTAAACTCCTTCACGATTGTGTAATGTTTAAACAGACTACCAATTTAAGACACAATGTCAATAGAGTCGTGATAGAACAGTAATTCTATGGCAAACATGTTTCAATGATTAACATTAACACAATTGAGACCCATAATTGTGAATTATGGTCTCTTGTGTTATTTCTAAAAGCCACATTATTTAATGGGATATTCATAATACTGATGAAACAATAAATATAATAAGATCCTCGAAAGGGAAAATACCTACTTTAAAACTATAAATTAAATATTTTTGCTTTGTTTAAGGTAAACTAATATTATATTAAATATATAGGTATATATATATTATAAAAAACGCTCTCTGTATAGGAATGTTTGTCTTGCCTTAATGTTTGTTACTTATTTTATAAATATCTGCAGGAAACGAGAAATATTTTTAAAATTGCAATAATTATTCGAATAATATTGATTGACATTAATTGTACCTCTTCATTAAATTATTATTTTATATAACATCGCGTTTAAATAAATATAATTTGACTGCTGTCAACCAAAATTATTAGAATTTCAAATACACATAATGGACTTAAGTTTTTATTATAATGGCGATGATTATAATAAAAACGAATAAAAATAGGACTGTAATTCGAATAAATTTAAAAGTTTCCATTAACGTACCTGAATAATTCTAGAACTCTTTAAAATACCCTCCGCTTCAGTCGTGATCGCTTAGAGTAATGGCAGTGCATTTTCGTGGTTGAAGATAAAAGAAGTGCATTACTCTCTATTACTGCACACGTGAGAAATTCACCTCCTTATCCTTCTATTATATAAAAGGTATTGTTTGTTTGTTTGTACAATTGTTCACATATATACCTATTATACAATATCTGTACATGTATAAGTCCGTGGATTTAGACGCGGAGGTACCGGTTTCGATTCCTGGTCGGGACACAAAAATATTTATTAGTGTAAATAAATTAATAAAATTAATATCTAATTTATTTGTGATATGCTGGAGACATCGACGAGCTTGCCACTTGTCATGATTGGCCTATAGTAAAGTTGGCTAAATGCGTATCCGCTTATTTACTAGTATAAGCGTGGTTTCTGACCACCCCAAAAGGGAAAACGGTCGTAATGATACTTTTCTTTCACACTTTTACACAATATCTACCTTACTTCAACTTGCAGCAGCCGGATTCATGTTTTTTAGCTGCTCCAACCCATATATCAATACCTTAATTAGCTAACTCCATTTGAGTATATACACACATCAAAAAAGTCTAGGGATCAAGCATGTTTATGCGGATTTCTTGTGATTGAGATGTGGCTTTGTAATAAATTTATGATTTTATAAATTTATATGGATCCTTTTTGGTGCATTTCATAATTTAAAACAGGAACTGTCAATCAAATTCGAGTAAAAGATGAAAATCAGCTGTCAATATTTTCCCTATAAAAACATAAGACGCATTGAAGACATTATTAGTGCTACTGTTTCCCTACTACTGATTAAAACCAACGTTATTATGGAGCGGCGACGTCATTTAAGCAGGGAAGAAATGATCAGAGCCGTGGGAATGATAGAAGCTGGTTCCCGGCAACGTACTGTGGCTTTAGCTCTGAATACAAGTCAGAGTGTTATCAGTCGACTTTGGACACGTTACCGAACCACTGGTACCGTGGCTGAGCGCCATGGAGGACGGTATCGCTGCACCACACGGAGACAAGACCGATACATTCAAATCACAGCTCGAAGAACTCCAACAATAACCGCCATGATGTTAGCCGTGAGCCTTCATCGCTCTTCAGGGAACTTAATTAGCGACCAAACAGTCAGAAACCGCTTGCATGAAGTGAACCTTCATTCCCGAAGACCGCTACGGGTACCACCTATAGCAATGCACAATCGTAGGACTCGATATCAATGGGCTCTTGAACACAGAAATTGGACAGAAGAACAATGGCGTTTCGTGTGCTTTTCTGATGAGTCTCGTTTTGGTATGAGGCCGGATACAAGACGTATACGACACTGGAGAACCCCTGGACGCCAACAGCGATTAAAATCCTGCCAGGAAGTCCATCCTTATAGTGGTGGAACCATCATGGTATGGGCGGGTATTTCGATCGGCGGAAGAACTGAGTTGATTTGGATCAGAGGCAACCTCAACGCTCAAATTTATGCTGAGACGGTTGTATCAGACGTCATCGTTCCTCTACAAGTGCATATCGGTCCCTTATTTCAGTTAATGCATGATAATGCACGACCGCACACCGCAAGAGTTGTAAGACAGACTCTCGCCGCAGCTAACATCAATGTCCTGCCCTGGCCTGCTCAGTCGCCAGACTTGAACCCGATTGAGCATGCATGGGATATTCTTCAGAGAAGAGCTCTGCCGAATATGGAGGGTATCCAGTCGCAAGAAGACCTTTTTTTGTTGTTGCAACGAACATGGGCGGCCATTCCACAGCGTGATTTGGATGAACTCATTTTGAGTATGCCAAACCGATGTTCTTGTGTTGTTAGTGTTCGCGGTAGAAACACGGATTATTAATTGTTTAAGTTACCCAATAAAATTTTAAAAAAAAACTGTTATTTCAGTCTTTTTTTCGAACTTTAATGTTAGTGGTTCAAATGTCAAAAATCCCTTTATTAGGAAAATGGCAATTTTTTTTACTAATGCAAAGGTGACTTGGTTTATCGTTACTGTAGACAAACGAAAACATTTTATTTGATCAATCCTTAAAGAAAATTTTAATGAATATCAATCAGGAGAAAAGTTATTGCAAAAATATATGTTGATCCCTAGACACTTTTGATGTGTGTACATATCTTGACGCCAGATCCCTTGCGGGGTAGGCAGAGACAATTGAGCACCACTTGACACGGTCACGACATACCTCTTTCGCTTCGTCGACATTCATCAACCTCTGCATGTGCCCTCCTGTTCGAATTATTTTTAATGCATCCGCAGCTAGTGTTTTATTTATTTGATTGTGACATGTGAGTCTCGGTCTGCCAGGCCTCTTTTACCCACAACTTTTGCATTATATACCTGGTTTGTCAATCTTTCTTCGCTCATTCTTTCAACATGGCCGTACCCTATTCCGTATTTCGATGTCACGTATGCGTTCCACCAAAGTGACGCAACGACCTCATTTCTAGTACATTAACACTACTTTCATTTAAATAAATTTTGCCAATTTATAAATAAAACCCAAGTACCATAACGTACATACATATCTTCACGCCAGATCCCTTGCTGGCAGAGACAATTGAACGCCACTTGACACGATCACGAAACTCCAAAAGGATTTCTTCTTCATCGATATTTATCAACCTCTTCATTTTGTTTTTATTGCACCATTAGCCATAGTTTTATTTATTTGAGCGTGTCTTGGTCTGCCTACAACTTTCGCTTAATATTAAAATCCGTTCGCTTTTAGATATATTTTTTTTAATCTATATATAATACGCGTTCTGTAATTCTATCTTTTCATTCGGTTTCTAAACAATTTTTTTTTTATATTTAAACTATCTATTTTTCTCCGATTCCGTCTATTTTGGGGCTATGAGGTATTATACAAAATAAATTTCAAATTGTCTCAGGAACTGAAATACCAATAGTCATCCGGTTGCTTTTTCCAGACTGAAATTTCGCACCATTACCTTGAATATTTAAAATGTCCGCTTAATGAAATAAAATCCCGCTTACAGTTTAATTGTACAAGTATGTATATTTTTCGGCTTCTAGTAAATGATGGCACCTAAACGGTACATATCTTAGATATTAATCATTGTTTATTTTCGGTTACATGTAAGCCGATGGTACAAATATTATATTAATATTACTCAGAGCCTGGACAAAATACAGAGGGGCACACCCCAAGCTAGAACAAATAATCCATAGTTTTGGGGTCTGCGAAATGAATGTGCACGTGCATTGGTGAAAAGAGATTATTATTAAGTCAAAAATCCAAAATCATTAATGCTTAATACATTTTTAAGGTCACGGGTTATGAATTTAAGATCTAATTTTTATTAAAGAAATATTTATCAGAACAAGAGATTTATTTTACGATAAATAAGTCACCCTAAATCTGCGCACAAAATAGTACAAACAAATAGTACAATTCGTGTACAATTTACTACTAGTCAATCGAATAATATAATATAATGTAATATAATATAATATAATATAATATAATATAATATAATATAATATAATATAATATAATATAATATAATATAATATAATATAATATAATATAATATAATATAATATAATATAATATAATATAATATAATATAATATAATATAATATAATATAATATAATATAATATAATATAATATAATATAATATAATATAATATAATATAATATAATATAATATAATATAATATAATATAATATAATATAATAGAATATAATATAATATAATATAATATAATATAATATAATATAATATAATATAATATAATATAATATAATATAATATAATATAATATAATATAATATAATATAATATAATGTAATATAATATAATATAATATAATATAATATAATATAATATAATATAATATAATATAATGTAATATAATATAATATTATATAATATTATATATATGCTTGTCGAAGCATCTAGCTTACCAAAAGATATCACAAATAAGTTATTGTTAACTTACCAGGCATCGACCCCGGTACCTCCGCGTCTAATTTCACTGACTTAACCACTGGACGACAGAGGTTGTCAGATAATAATTATTTATAAAACTCATGGTTTGTCAGTTCTAAACATGTTTTACTTTTTCAGAAAGAGAGATTTGTATGGTTTTAATAAGTTTGGACAAATGACCTGCCTCATTATACATACATGACATAGCCTAGCAACACCCCCTCGCCACGTGTCAGGAAATTCGTCTAAAAACAGTTAATGTGTTGTATGTGTGCATCTGGATAAAGCAATGAAACGTGAGTTAACCTTTTTGTGTACCATTGTCGGGTGATGGACTAAATTACAATTTAATTTTTCAGAGAGACATTCATATTTTATTTCGTAGTACTGGCTGATGAAACCACATCCTTTGTTGCATTAATATGCGCCCGGTTTATTAATACTGATGGTATATTATATTACAGTGGTATAGGTTTCTAATAGTAAATGATATTTGTAACTGTTTATATTAGTTTGTTATAAAGAAAAATATATTTAAAAAAATAATTTTCATTTCATTTCAAAAGTAAATAAATTCCTGTTTACGTATTGCGTTCAACGTACGATTGTTTTGTCTTGTTTTGTTAATCTAGGTATTAAAAAAAAAATGAAACCAGTTTATAATTATTATTTTATTATTCAATTTTAAAATAATCACAATTTATTTATTTATTTTTAAGTGTTTTATTAGTTTTTAGTTTTTTACTTTTTGTAATAATTGTGTGTTTGTCTATTAATAGTAAATTACTTGTTTTAATAGTTTAGTTTTTTATATAATTAATTAGTTTTTAAAAATCAATATACCTTAATTTAGTTTATATAATTTTAAAATTTGGAAAATTGTTTATCTTTAAAGAGTTTATACTATGTGGACGATATAGAACATAGTAAACAATCGATGTACGAGTATAAAAACAGTATGCATAAATTAATAATGCCTATAACTGTTTGACAGTTGTAGACATATCCGTGCCGTCGGAAAGACGCTTTACAAAGCAGTACAAGTAAGTACCTAATCAAAAAATATTTTTTTAATTTTAAATAAACATTGTTCACGTATAAAATAGTTAAATACCATTTACATAATACACTTTATCCACATGCATAATGCTTTCTTTAGTCTCATTATAAACTACTCGATGTTATTCACATATCGATATATTTTTTGAATCATTTTTTGATACTTCGAAATCAAAACAATGTTTTTTTAAATGTGCCATCCATAGTTAATACACCTTTATTTGGTTAATGAAATTTGTAATAATGAAATAACTTTTTGTGAAACGCGTAAAGTTAAGGTATTTTTAAAACATGAATATTTAAATAAAATTATAAGCCAAAGTGGTTCTCCTGAAATGAGATTAATAAAGTAGCTAGTAAAGCCCATGAGTCTAAATCTCAACGAAACTAATGGTTAACAACAGCATTAAAACCCTTTTCAAGCCAAAAACATGTTCTTAAGACTGTGTTAAGGCTTAGGGTCATAAAATAAATTGAAATCCATGTGCCGATAAAGATCCGATACACACAAACCCGAACCGCACCTAGACCGAACAATAAATCAATTCACCGCTTTTCCTGAGAAAACGTATAAAAGTGGGAAAAAAGTGAGTTGGAAAGTCGTTTATTTGTTTCCAAACTATATTCTGGCCGATTCTAGCTTTAATAAAAATCTTGTTCCAAAGTTTAAATTTCACATATCGCTGCATTCACTCGACTCGCGAATATGACTAGCTGTAAACCGGTGTAATTGAGTGATTTAGGGTTTTTACAGTTCGTTGTGAACACGGAACAGGTTAAAATGTTCGCTAAGACATCTTCCCAGCGCTGATAATTTACATTATTACAAATCTAATCATTTATTCATCCTTAAGTATAGGTAGATACATTTTACAATTACAATACACACGGGTCGCTTTTTCAGTCATAGCGCAGTTAATGATCTTTTTTACTTCTATTCGTAGGACGCTTGCAGTAGTCTCGATCCCATCTATTGTAGAACCAACCGGTCTGAGTCGAGACAATGGCAATCGTCCAGACGGAATGACATTAGTACCTTTGAGATTGGGCCAATCACTGGTGTGGGATTTTACCTGTTGGGATTCCCTAGCCCCTTCCAACCTTCAAGGCACTTCTGTATAGCTGTTGCTGCAGCGGAACAAGCGCAGATCAGCAAGCGTCGAAAATACGAAACGATTTGCCAAAGTTACTTATTTTCGACGTTTGCTGTGGAAACGATGGGCCAGTGGGGATCAAAACTAAAAGCTTTCTATAAGGAAATTGTTCCAAGGCTCATAGACGTCTCTAGTGACAATAGGGCTGGCAAATTTTCTCTCATAAATTAGGTAAGTTAATTCAGAGGGGAAATGCTACTAGTGCTATTGCATGTTAGTCCAACGTCATACCATACACTGTCATCCAGTATATAATTTAAAGATACAATTAACAAAAAGAAATAAATAAGGTATACAAACCACAAAAGTAAAAAAATAATTATAGTCCTATTTTAAATGTCATAATTTACGTCACATCATCGTCAGTCAGAAATACGTCAATTGTATAATAACAATTTTACAGTAAAGCTTTCTTTAATTTTGTCTTAAATAATGGCAGGGGTAAGTCCTTAAAACTGTCTGGCAGTGTTATTGTACAACTTACGCGCTATACCAAAAATACTTTTTATTCAAGCGTATCAGTTAGTATCACCATTCATCATCATCATCAGCATGACCTACACGCTTTAAGTAGTTCCTTCCCCGAATCATATCACAATGGGGTTTCTACTCTAAGTTTACTCCACAATACGTGCCAATTTAAAACTGACGGCTGCTTGGCGCAACGCACCATCACATTTTATAAGAGTTTGGCACGAATATTATTATTACTTTCGCCTCAATTCCCCGCCATTTTTTTGTGTTTTAAACTCGGATAAAATAAAAATAAATCCTGAATAAATATTACCTTAATAAAGTGTGGTTGCGTCACATCTTCTAAATATTTGGGGTAACACCACACTAAAGTACAGTATTATTAATTCGATTTTAAGGTTCTTATATTATATATAATATAACATTTAATCAATTAACAAATATCAGCATCTTTCATTCTTTAATTTCATTTGTTTCTTGATTTAACATATTTTTTTTTATGACTTTATTATAAATCTATACAAAAGGCGAACATAATGCCGCAAGACATTCTCTTCTATCAACGTTTGGGACATTGGAACATTAGAATTTGAGTACGGTGAAAATAGAGTAATATTTTTTATTATTTTAAATAATCATACATAGACAACTAAGTATAATATATATAATCATTAAATATATATATTATACTTAGATGTCTTTGTATGTTTATTAAAAAAAAAAAAAAAAAATATTTTCATTCAATATCTACATAAATATAATACAATAAAATTATATCATAATACATAAATAATTTAATATTAATAATAACTACCTACAACACACTCGGATGTATAAAAAAAAGTTAAGATATTATCGAATTTAAGATCGATTTATTAATACGAGCCTTAGTCCTGTTATGTTCCACAAATTACGGCGATATAAGCATATCACCAGTACACTGTATCTCAATAGCGGTACGTAAATTTTGATCTGCGGTTGTAAATAAACCATGTCGACTATTCGTTAGTCAGCGGCGGATGTGAATTGAAACATTGATGTGATACAACTACTTCGCTGAGTGGTGTGCGATTGGGGCCTGGCGCCTCGCACGCTGGAAAATGCACATACATTATTATAGCTATGCACAACTCGTCATACTCGGGGTTCTAGATTATACCTACATTAATATGCCATTGACTTATATGTAAACCAGACACAGAATTTGTTAAATAATAAGTATTGCATTTATAAAATAACCCTTAAACATTAGTTTACTACCAATTAGTATTACCACAACTAGAAGGGAAATAAAAGGAAATGAAACTGAAGAAAAATTAGTAGCAATGAGATGACGTGAGATGAAATAAGATTGAGATGGAAGGAAATGAAGCACTATGAAAAGAAATGAATCGGAATCGGAACGAAACGAAACGAAACGAAATTAAACGAAATGAAACGAAATGAAACGAAATGAAACGAAATGAAACGAAATGAAACGAATGAAAGACACAGAATTTGTTAAATAATAAGTATTGCATTTATAAAGTAACCCTTAAACATTAGTTTACTACCAATTAGTATTACCACAACTAGAAGGGAAATAAAAGGAAATGAAACTGAAGAAAAATTAGTAGCAATGAGATGATGTGAGATGAAATAAGATTGAGATGGAAGGAAATGAAGCACTATGAAAAGAAATGAATCGGAATCGGAATGAAACGAAACGAAACGAAATTAAACGAAATGAAACGAAATGAAACGAAATGAAACGAAATGAAACGAAATGAAACGAAATGAAACGAATGAAAGACACAGAATTTGTTAAATAATAAGTATTGCATTTATAAAGTAACCCTTAAACATTAGTTTACTACCAATTAGTATTACCACAACTAGAAGGGAAATAAAAGGAAATGAAACTGAAGAAAAATTAGTAGCAATGAGATGACGTGAGATGAAATAAGATTGAGATGGAAGGAAATGAAGCACTATGAAAAGAAATGAATCGGAATCGGAACGAAACAAAACGAAACGAAATTAAACGAAATGAAACGAAATGAAACGAAATGAAACGAAATGAAACGAAATGAAACGAAATGAAACGAAATGAAACGAATGAAAGACACAGAATTTGTTAAATAATAAGTATTGCATTTATAAAGTAACCCTTAAACATTAGTTTACTACCAATTAGTATTACCACAACTAGAAGGGAAATAAAAGGAAATGAAACTGAAGAAAAATTAGTAGCAATGAGATGACGTGAGATGAAATAAGATTGAGATGGAAGGAAATGAAGCACTATGAAAAGAAATGAATCGGAATCGGAACGAAACGAAACGAAATGAAATTAAACGAAATGAAACGAAATGAAACGAAATGAAACGAAATGAAACGAAATGAAACGAAATGAAACGAAATGAAACGAAATGAAACGAAATGAAACGAAATGAAACGAAATGAAACGAAATGAAACGAAATGAAACGAAATGAAACGAAATGAAACGAAATGAAACGAAATGAAACGAATGAAAGACACAGAATTTGTTAAATAATAAGTATTGCATTTATAAAGTAACCCTTAAACATTAGTTTACTACCAATTAGTATTACCACAACTAGAAGGGAAATAAAAGGAAATGAAACTGAAGAAAAATTAGTAGCAATGAGATGACGTGAGATGAAATAAGATTGAGATGGAAGGAAATGAAGCACTATGAAAAGAAATGAATCGGAATCGGAACAAAACGAAACGAAACGAAATGAAACGAAATGAAACGAAATGAAACGAAATGAAACGAAATGAAACGAAATGAAACGAAATGAAACGAATGAAAGACACAGAATTTGTTAAATAATAAGTATTGCATTTATAAAGTAACCCTTAAACATTAGTTTACTACCAATTAGTATTACCACAACTAGAAGGGAAATAAAAGGAAATGAAACTGAAGAAAAATTAGTAGCAATGAGATGACGTGAGATGAAATAAGATTGAGATGGAAGGAAATGAAGCACTATGAAAAGAAATGAATCGGAATCGAAACGAAACGAAACGAAATTAAACGAAATGAAACGAAATGAAACGAAATGAAACGAAATGAAACGAAATAAAACGAAATGAAACGAAATGAAACGAAATGAAACGAAATGAAACGAAATGAAACGAAATGAAACGAAATGAAACGAAATGAAACGAAACGAAACGAAACGAAATGAAACGAAATGAAACGAAATGAAACGAAATGAAACGAAATGAAACGAAATGAAACGAAATGAAACGAAATGAAACGAAATGAAACGAAATGAAACGAAATGAAACGAATGAAAGACACAGAATTTGTTAAATAATAAGTATTGCATTTATAAAGTAACCCTTAAACATTAGTTTACTACCAATTAGTATTACCACAACTAGAAGGGAAATAAAAGGAAATGAAACTGAAGAAAAATTGGTAGTAATGAGATGACGTGAGATGAAATAAGATTGAGATGGAAGGAAATGAAGCACTATGAAAAGAAATGAATCGGAATCGAAACGAAACGAAACGAAATTAAACGAAATGAAACGAAATGAAACGAAATGAAACGAAATGAAACGAAATGAAACGAAATGAAACGAAATGAAACGAAATGAAACGAAATGAAACAAAATGAAACGAAATGAAACGAAATGAAACGAAATGAAACGAAATGAAACGAAATGAAACGAAATGAAACGAAATGAAACGAAATGAAACGAAATGAAACGAAATGAAACGAAATGAAACGAAATGAAACAAAATGAAACGAAATGAAACGAAATGAAACGAAATGAAACGAAATGAAACGAAACGAAACGAAACGAAACGAAACGAAATGAAACGAAATGAAACGAAATGAAACGAATGAAAGACACAGAATTTGTTAAATAATAAGTATTGCATTTATAAAGTAACCCTTAAACATTAGTTTACTACCAATTAGTATTACCACAACTAGAAGGGAAATAAAAGGAAATGAAACTGAAGAAAAATTAGTAGCAATGAGATGTCGTGAGATGAAATAAGATTGAGATGGAAGGAAATGAAGCACTATGAAAAGAAATGAATCGGAATCGGAACGAAACGAAATGAAACGAAATGAAACGAAATGAAACGAAATGAAACGAAATGAAACGAAATGAAACGAAATGAAACGAAATGAAACGAAATGAAACGAAATGAAACGAAATGAAACGAAATAAAACGAAATGAAACGAACTGAAACGAAATGAAACGAAATGAAGCGAAATGAAACGAAATGAAACGAAATGAAACGAAATAAAATTAAACGAAATGAAGGAAACGAAATGTAACGAAAGGAAACGAAATGAAACGAAACGAAACGAAATGAAATTACATGAAATGAAACGAAACGAAACGAAATGAAATGACATGAAACAAAATTAAAAGAAATGAAAGGAAATAAAACTTAATTAAACTAATTGAAGCATTATGAATCGAAATTAAATGAAATGAAACTGAAGAAAATGAGTAAAAAATTGTAGAAATAAGATGAAATAAAATGAAAAGAGTAGAACATGAGTAGAAATAAGATGAATGAGTAGAAATGTGAAAAAAAAAAAAGGTATCATTACGACCGTTTTCCTTCCGGGGTAGTCAGAACAAACGCTTTTTAAAAAGCGGATTCACATTTAGCCAACTTTACTATAGGCCAATCATGTGGCAAGCTCGTCGATGTCTCTAGCGTACCTAGCTTGAGAAATATCACAAATAAATTAAATATGAGTTTAATATATTTATTAAAATTAATAATAAATATTGTGTCCCGACCAGGAATCGAACCCGGTACCTACGAATTTAAATCTACTGACTTAACCGCTTAGACTACGGAGGTATTTAATGAGATGAAATAACATAACAAGAGTAGACATGAGTAGAAATAATATGTAATGAGATGAAATGATATGTAATGAGATAAAATAGGATGAAATGAGATAAAAGAGACAAAATGAATCAAAAAAAAAATTAATGAATTTATTTATTTCCATTGAACATGGTAATAGTAAATGTTTAGAGTCATAATGTAGATATTACTGCACAACGAGATCAACCATTTCTGGCACACAATTTTTTAATATTATTATTTACAAATATTTAAATCTTACATTGAGTACCTATATTTTTGAACTTAAAAAATAAACGCCCAGTCATAGATATATGCCAATGTATAATGCATCTCCCAGGCTGTGCACCAACAGCGATGAACGTCTTCACTTTGCTTATACTGCTTACGCAAAGCTAAGACGATTTGATTTCCAGTTAAAAGTTTTCAATTATATCTACCCGTGATATATTTATACATTCGCTCTAAAATAGTATATTTTAAACAAATAATTTCAAGACTAAAATACTACACTTCATTCCACCAAAATAATAATATTGTGGGTTTAATCGCGCAGCAAATCAGCATCGCTGTGTAGTGAGGGAATGCAAAATTATATACAAAATATATAATCAGTGATTTTTTTAAACATATATATATATATATTTGTTTATTACTAGCACGAGATGTGACCTTACGCTCACCTGATAGTAAGTAGCACGTAAATTCCATAAATGTTTGCAACCGGAATCAGATACATGACATCAGTCCCTAACACTAACTATGCCGCTGCCGGCGTGACTAGGCATGACGGCAATTGGAGCCGATCCCAAAACGCGTGAATACACTTTACTGGGTTTATAGGCACGAACGGTGGATACTTCCCCGCCCGAGCTGGGAAAATTACCACCATTAGTCTGCTATTTGAATATTATCCTACTAATATTATAAATGCGAAAGTTTGTCAGGATGTATGTCTGGATGTCTGGATGTCTGGATGTTTGTTGCTCTTTCACGCAAAAACCACTGAACGGAATTTGATGAAACTTTACAATAATATAGCCTATACATCAGAATAACACATAGGCTACATAATGTTATCATCTGACTACGACATGTGAACCTACGGCCATTTATTTGTAAGTATGTATATCAAAATCGGTATTCTTAGCTACGTTCCAGTTATGCAGAAAAGTAGCTCAAACTGTCATACTCATACATTTTTTGGTAGGTAATGTAACTTATTTATGCTAAATTTTCTATTTGTGTGAACCTCTAAAGGCAAATTGTTACCATTCTGCCAATTATAATGTTAAGTGCTGTATGGTTTACCTAATAATATAAAATAAAATAAAAAAACAGCATTTCGTGCAAGCGCACATGCTATCTGGAACGCGACTTAGTTGTCAACTTCCCGAACAACAAAAGGCATGAATGTTACCATTTGAAATATTTTCAGTAGATAATATTTTTTAAAAATATAATTAAGTAATTTATTAAAAAAATATTTTACTCGCATTTATGTATTTTATAACAAAATTTATTATGATTGCTCAAAATTATTAACCTAATCTTTACAATTAATTCCAAAATAAGATTACATTTATAATAGTAATCATTGGTATATAATATTGAACGTTTTTTTTCTAACAACATTGGCAATTGCGTTCCCGTAGTATAAATATTCATTTTGTCACAATTATTATTCGCTCTAGCTAGAACTAGAGTCTATAACTCTGTCTCTTTCTTAGGATGAATATTCATCTGACAAATAAAATATTTATAATTTTGGAACGCAATCTTCATTTAATGAGTTTGACAATTTGTTTAGTTTTGTTATATAAACAATTTGTTCTTTTACTATTAAAAATAGCAAAAAGTCGAAAATAGCATTAAAACTTCACGGGGAGGCGTAAAGGTAAGTCACGATGTACTTTAGTTTACCATTTGTCAGCTTATAGCCGCATTGATACGTAGCCCACGCCGCATATCGCCACGCTGCGGGTTATTGCCGCGAAGCGAGTTAACACATTTTAATCTCAATACCACCCGCTCGCAAGACTATACTCCATACTGCGTGTGCCCACTCGCATTAACACTAGCGTTGAGTGAGCTGACGCGTCCCCCAATACGCGACCCCATGCCGCCCCGCGCCTATCGGCATCGAGCGGATTGCGTTGCGTCAGGTGACTCCACGCCACGCGACGGGTCTAATGTATTCAATATGAATATTGAATGTATGAAACCGATTTCCTCTCCACGCGTGCGACACCTGTCGTGGGCTAAGTATAATTGTGGCTTAAATAGTGCTTAGAAAGGAATCTCAATCAATAGTATTTATAACTTACTTTGAAATTTTTAGATTCGGGAAGTTTACAACTAAGAATACCAATTTCGAAGATCAACAGATAAATGGTCGTGGGGCACATGTCGTAGTCAGAGATGACATACTAGCCTCAAACATCAAGACATGTATTTATCCTCATTACAATCTTTCGCATTTATGATATTAGTAATATAGGAAATAGAATAATACCTAAGTAGGATAATAAGATATTAGTTTTTGTTTTAATTAGTTAGGTATTGCTATTGTTATTTATAGCTTAATATAAAATATTACTTACTAGACGGCCCGGTGAACTTCGAACACCTAGAATTAATTTGATTGTAACTCTTCTTATAAGCGATGGTCGTGGGATCGCATGTCGTGCTCAAATGATGACGTCATATAGATTCGCATACAAAATTACGAATTACGGTTTTCAGCTGTTCCTTTGGGTTTTTCCTATATTTTTTTTCTCTACCACACTGGTTTAAGACGTAAGTACAAAATAAATCTCAAAATAAGTCGCATACGATATCCAGTGAAACCAGTTTTTTTTTGATACAAATGTATGCATTTAGACAGATTTTTCGATAAATTTCGTCTGCGCATTATCTCTATTGATTGAGAATCACCCCCAGTCGGGTTAAACTTTTTGTTGTTTTTGTTTCATTCTCCCGATAGATAATGAATGAGATGATAGGAAAGGCAAAGGGATACATAGGCCCATACAGCCATGTCTGTCATATATCGTAGCCATACTGGGTGACCTTGAATGGTCTCACTTCAGGCTAATATGATACTCGCCTGATCAAAACAAAAAACTTTTCCTATGTCGGAAACAAGTTTTTTTTTTGTTTTTCCATACAAATTTGCTATTTTGATATTACCAATTCCTATGGGGTAGCCAAATTTTTTTATCATTTCCCTCATATGGTTTCTTGGAATAAGTTTTTTGTATTGATCAGTATCGAGTATCATATTAGCCTAAAGTAAGACCATTAAGGTCACTCCGTAAATCTTGCTTTTTGAGGTTATCATCAAATTCTAGATGTTGCAGAATTTGAGGCTTTTCGGAGTCACTCGCGACATTATCGCCCAACCACGTCTGGTATATAAGAGTCAAGAGCGCGAGAAAACTGCAAAAAATAACTGCAAGTTTTGCCCCATATACAAAGAAAACGTTAAATTCGTTTTCCATGAAAACTATAAATTCGTTTTCCGTAATTATCCACATTGTAGGACATTAATAAACAAATTAACACCACTTTTGACTAACAATAAAGTCAGTTTCAAAACAGAAAACTTGCACTTGACATGTCCGTGCAAAGTTCGGGAAGGACTCCCTTACTTTTAAAAGTTTAGATAGATAAAGATAGATCTGTTATTTAATAATTACAGATTTTTAGCCTTGCATAATAATGCGGTCTAATAATATTTAAATAACTTTGAAACATAAATTGGTAGAGTTTTGTCTTTCATGCCATTCACTCTTTTCAACTAAAGTACCTATATAGTCTTTACGAGTATGTCATTTGCCACATCTACAAAATCGATGGCACATGATGACCAGATTACTACACGAGCGAAGCCGGGTCAAACAGCTAGTATTATTATAGTATACAATATTAAGTTATTAATTTTGTTTTTTATTGTGTTATGTCGTTCTTTTTTGAATAAATATAATTAATAACGAATTTAACTGTTCATATTATCGACCAATAATAAGTGGCACTTCTTACTGAATAATATAGTATTTTAATAACAGATAGTAACATCATTTATTACTTTGTATTTTAAACGGATTTTATTGACCGCTTTTAATAATATTTGCTAGATATTTGTGTTGGAACTCATGCTACGTGACGTCTGTGCGAACGTCACATGCTCATCTACTCGTATTAAATGAATAAGTATAATAATAATTTCTATAAATTCCTACTTTTATTTAATTAGATAAAAGAGCCTAAACTCTGCACATCTCACAGGAAACCGGTGTTTAGTCATAATGTGATACATTTTAGTGGTTAATCTCTGCTTCTTTTTCATTGCTTATAGCTGTATCAATTTGTTTCTTTTGTATGTTTAATTTATTTCTCTTGTATGGAGGTCTTTGTAATACAAATTGTTTATTTGTCACAATAAACGCTTTTATAACCTTAAGTACCTACATATATGGAAAAACTTCTTTGTAAACCGTGTTTTTTGACTGTATATAGTATTGTTGTTGTGTATTTTTTTTTTGTTAACAACTTACTGAAATAATTTGGTCTAAGCAGGTCTGCCGTCAGTACATTTTTCCACACACGATTGACTCGGTACACGGTATAGTTCAATGAGAATTTTGTTCTCTCTCTTAACTAAAGAAATAAGGCTTATTATTTTTGTTTTGCGGTAAACAATAAGCTTCACTGTGAAGTTTCAAATCCAGATTTAAAGACAATTTCTCTTGAAAAGATTTGTGGATTGCGTCCAACTAAGGTTTCTACAAGTAGGTTCTAATAATTTAATATTTCTTGGAGCAATGTTTAGTGAAGAAACATATTATTTTCAAGAAAATAATAGGTACTTTTATTGTCCTGATTGCCTTTGTAGTGTAGCGGTTAAGGATTTAGTTTTAACCATTTATTTATCACATTTACCTTACCACTTGTCATCGTGGGCTGCTAGTAAAGTTGGCTAAAGCTCCTTAAAGAAGAGTGAGTTCCAACTCGCTAGGGATTACAATCGTAATGATACTTTAATTTACTATTGTTCTGTAGATCACAAGTGCAGTATAAATTTATCGGCGTTTCATCGAAGTGATTGGTGTTAGGTGAACAAAAAGATCTTAGTAATCCATGGAATTACGGTTACCGAGAAGTGGCATTCTCACTATTCTGCTCCTTTTTCTACCCAACAAATTACTATATTATTCTGATAATGCCGTCTTGAAATCTTGTTTAAAAAAAAACTACTGACGGAAGATTTAGTCCAATTCTTTCAGTAGGTAAGTAGTTTTATTGGATTTTATGCACCAAACAATGCTTAGTATTAAATAGATTGCTAGTGATTTATTTTCTTATAAGATCATAGTTTCAGCAGATATTCAAATTCGTTCACCGTGTCATCCGCTCGTCAATAGAACAAGCTCCCACTGACCAACAAATAAACTTTATCTGTATATATTTTAAACGCTTAGAACAATCTTCTTTTTAAACAAGTTTAACTATTCGTGCCGTCTAAATAAATATTTCATATTATTATAGTTTTTATTATTTAAGATATTAACTTAATTAACGCTATTAACAATATGGTCATAAGCGAACCCTAATAACATATCATAAGCCCATTGAGTTTTTATTTTACATAAAAAAGGTTAAGTATTATCACGATCGTATTCCTTTCGAGGAGATGATAAGTGGCAAGCTCGTCGATGTCTGTAACGTACTAATCTCGGGAAATATCACAAATAAATTAAATATTAATTTTATTTATTTATTTAAATTAATAAGTATAATTGTGTCCCGACCAGGAATCGAACCCGGTACATCCAGGTCTAAATCCACGGACTTAACCGCTAGACCACCGAAGCAGTATTTTTTACATATTTTTTTTTTTTACCCATTCATAGTTTTTCCGCACTCCGAAAGGCTGGTTTTTAGAAAATGCCTGGCCATTAGCCCGCCTATGTACGTACATTTTTAGTGCAATAAATAATTTTGAATGAAAATATATATTATTGATATTGTGGTCTTAAACAATATTCGATTCCCAGGAAACGCTATGGATGTTTTTCTTCACATCAGCTCTTCGCCATTCGACATTATGTCTATGTATTATTGTTCATATTTATCCTTAAAACAGACATATATATATTATAGTTCACTGTTCCCGACGGAAGTACTAATATTCAGTCGAATTTTGTTCACGCGGTGAAGGCAAAATTGAAGAAAGTTTTATCGCCCTTTTTAATTTGGAACCGCTTTGACGTTGGTTTAATTTAGAACCTTTTTCTGCCTCAGGTGCTTACCTACTTTAATAATTTTTCCAAGATTGAATTTCTAAGGACAAGGCAATAACGTTTTACCTTTTCCAATATTCTCAAAATCTCTTAATGCCGAATTCGAATTTACTTCAAAAGTTTAGCAATTAAATTCAAAGATGACGATGTGTTAATAAAATAATATTTTAGTTCTTTAGTTATCTAATCAATAATTAGTTTAGTAAGAAGTATTGTATATAAGCTAGTAATTTCCCTAACACTCGTTAGTAAGTTAAATATATAAAGGCGGTTGTAAGAAGAACGAATGCTATCCAAAAAATCCAAAAAAGGTCGGTTCGAACCCCAACATTTACCAATGAGAATACACTTTTGATACGTACATTTATCATAAAGTTTGAACACCACTGTTTCCGTGCCTCGGAGACAAGATTAAGCCGTCGTTCCCGGTAATACCAACTTGTTGAATCGTCAATAAATAGTCATAAAAAAATGATATCGAACCTCGCCAACCTATCTGGCCAGCGTGGCTTGTTTAGGCAAAATTCTCCAGATATTTCTCATCCCATTTTCAACAGTGGAGATCAAGGACTCTGTATTCTAGCCGTTGTGATGATTTAAAATAAATTTTATTACACTATAATATCTACAAAGCATAATGTGTTTATTGATGATATCATGAACAACATAAGGTACCTGAGTGATCGATATCGTATTTTTTTTTTATTTAAAATAAAAAATAAAAAAAAAAACAAAACTAAAAGAATCTACATTTCTAACAGATTTTACAACCGCCCAACAATGTATTCATAAAAATAAAAGTTTTAGCTTCGTCGAATGTCATTATCGAGTTTCATAAAAGCTGAACAGTGCGGGCACACCTGCTACGAAACTGCATGCCCACAATTTTAGAAAATGGATCTGTTAACATTCACACCTTTCGAATTGATTCTTTAGCCAGTCATCCGAGCTTTTTGGCGAAAAACTTCTATCAAATTGATTTTTTCGCGTTGTAATTTATTTGGCTAACCATATAGTGTTTTTGAAGGATTGAAGAAAGATTAATATAAGCTGCAAATCCTGCTCAGGATATAATTATTACTTTTTTTATATTTATCATTATTATCATGATCAGCCTTTGTCCCTTCACTGCTGGATATGGGCCTCTCTCAAGGCTCGCCACTTCACATGATCTTCTGCCACCCTCACCAGCTACCTTCCTCAGGTCATCTCTGTCCAACTGGCGTGGGTTTGTCCCACTCTGCGTCTTCCAGTACGTAATCTCCTCTCCAGCAACCGTCTACTCTACTTCAGCTTGCTAATTTTGAATATCGGTAACTTTATAGTTTGCTAGAATCTATCCTTACGCTAAAATAATTAAATTTCATCGGACCAACATTTCACATCACATCATAGCCCCTAAACACAGAGTCCTAGTCCTCCACTGTTAGAGATCAGCCTTCCACACATTTCTGGAGAATGTGGCATATTCTCCCTCGTTGGCGATAATGGCTCTGATGTCGATTTTTAATTACCATTTTAACAATCCCACATTTGTTGTAACTGGATCGACGGCTTAACGTGCTCGCCGAGGCGAATTAAAATATTTACTGTTTAAAAAAAATCAGCACTGAAATATAAATCAGACCAGCTGTTGATGTGAGCATCATCATCTCAGACGCTAGAACCTAAGAAAGAGTCCCAGAAACTCCACTGTTGGAGAAAGGCCATCTAGAATTTTCTGGAGAATTTGGCCTACACTCGCCACGCTAGCCAAACGGGTTGGGTTATGAGCATATTATTTTTAATATGTATAACATGTATATATTTTTAAAGTTAAATAATACATATATTTATTTAATACTATACTTATTTGTAGTTTTTGATATTTATTGGATTTTTGTTTAAAGATTTTTTACAGATAATTAACATGCGAAAAAGTTTCTACGGACCCTCGTATTTTGGGGAAATCGCCAGTGACAGATGGACGCGTAAGTGAGCTCAAGGGTTCCGGCTTTTTTTTATTATGAAGGCAAAACCCTGACAGCAAATTCCTTATTATAATGCAAATAATTATAATAAATGTTTGTAAAGCGATATATTCGCATTTAAAATCTATTTTTTTTTCGCTGATTATTTAATTATCTAACAAGCTGCATTTGCAATTTATTAATACAGAAATATAATATTAACGTAAACCCTTGTGTGAACACAATTTTTTATTCGGTCTACACTACTTTGTAAGTCAAAGTTCGAAAAAAAACTTATTATAGTATATTAAATCTTATTTGACCAGAAATCGAATCCGATATATTATAAGATAAGATAAAAAAGTAAAGTATCATTACGGCGGTATCGCTTCCAGTGTGTTCAGAAACAATTTAAAATTGATATAAATTTCAAGTAAAAAATTTGCATTGCTAATTCTCATTTAGGGACAATAGGAAGAGTTTTGAGTCTCTTCGGGACAAATTGCCTGTCTTAATTTTACGATATAAACTTTTTATCCTACTTGTACAATTGTTTTATGTTTTCTTTTTGTACACCCATTAAACACCGATTGAACAACAAATTGTAGTAATTATTTTCTACCAATCGAAATTTATACAATAAATTTAATTTTTTAAATGTTAATTAAATTCACTATTATATTTTATACTTAACTGCATCTTAAAAATATAGTTTCATTCTCTCTGACTCTGGAAGGGGTTACGTTCGTGATGATAATTTTTACTTCTAATTTAATAATAAAAAAATATGTAAAGTAAATAAATATAAATTATAAAAATATATAACTTAAATTATAATCTAAAATATTTACCTTGAATATTTAACCATTAAACCATTAAATTTAATATTCGCTCCAAACTGTCAATAAAAGAAGTTTCGCAGTTCACCCAAAATTCCGGTCGCGATTTAATGTTGCGTAGAAATTTGATCGCAAGCAATAAACTTGCTAAACTTTTTAACACTTACCTTTTTTCGCCTAGAACCAGCTCAGGAAAACTTCACACGGCACAGGCATAGTAGAACATTTTTTTTAAAAAGTCACAAATACACTTACAACACTGGTGATAGTTCGTACATCGCGAAGTAAGGACACTGGGGGTAGCTGTGTTCCGTTCCTCCGGTTCAGCGTTCAACTCGCGTCTGAAACGTTCGCGCTCGGAACTCCAAATTTACGTGGCCCGGGGTGGAGGCGCGCAGGCGTGCCGCACCCTGTTGCTTCTTAGGGCTGCCCCCGTCTCCTCAAGCTTCGATACCTTGTCAAGATAACCCTTCTTCATTTCACACTGTCTAAATGAACCCAATCTGTTTTGTCATCGATTTCCACACCAATTGTTTTCCCAATTATGTAAATGAGTCAGCAAAAGGCAACTTACTAGTTATAACGAAGGGTGGGCCTCTCACATGTACACATACATTTCAAACATCTCAATTAAATTAAGCTAAGTATACCATTTTATTAATTGTAAACTGCATGTGCATATATTCATTCTTTATATAAAAAAAATATTTTATTATTTTGATTAATAATATATTTATTCAACATATAAAACTTAAGCTACTTTATTTTTATGTTGCTTTTATTTTATTTTTTTATCTCTATTATTAGTTCATTATAAAATATTTATTAAAATTATTTTGATTCGTAAAATTTTATTACCTAATTCCTACAATTATATTAAATAATTTACGTCTTTATTATCATTAACTCGAAATCTTATAATTATACGCACCATTTTTTGAAACGTAATATAAAAACTATAATACCTTTTTTTCTTATTTATTATAATTAGGTACATAAATAAAATAATAATAGTAATTTTAGTACCTACTAACTTTACAAAGCCGTGGACAAATATCTGTTTCTTTAAGCGCAAACGTTATACTATACGTTATAGTATAAAGTAATCCTTTAAGGAACGAACATTGTCAAAATCAGCTGATTTACAATTATTCTAATTTATTAATAAGCTAAGCTCTCGTATTTCTAACGATAAATCTGACGGTAAATATTACTACGGCCACTATTACACTATGCTCATGAAAAACAGACTATGGCCACAGTAACGCTTTGTGATTTAGCAACAAAAAAACATCGATGTAAATTGTTGCGCACACCCCTACACCGTCCTCACACCCCTTAACCTGTAACGCCGCCCGCCCACCCACTATCGCTTAAATACTGACTTATCAAAAAACTTATGTTTGACTTCGATGGCGTAACAAGTTTCTCAGCCGTTACGTCTGAAGTTCGGGAACCAACTTCCGCCGGAAACGAGATACCGAGCCTAAATGCTCGGGCCGGTGGTTTCCTAAACGACTTTGGTAAAACTGATCCTTCTGTTAATTAGAACAATGTTTATAAGAATGCTAGACACAAGGAAAAGTTACACGTTTTTACTATTACGTATTTGTTAAAAAGTGTAACCTTTTTCATTTAATTTATCATCATCTTTTTTTTTGTGGGTAGCTACTAAAAAAGAAAGACGTATTTTTTTGCTTAAATTTTTATTTATTATATAAATCTGTTTTTCTTCCAAGTTTTGGTTACAATAGACTTTATTAATGTAATATTAACCAGTGTAATTAATGAGTACAGTAAAAATTCTAAAAAATAGTGTGGTTATGATAACATAACATACCTCGGTCTCACATCACTGCCATTATCTCTCACAACATCACTAAACACAGTTCAAAATGGTTTCCCAGCAAGAAATGTCACTATATAGTCTTCAGCAGCAATTTGAAAAGTCCATGGAGTCCTTCGAGAGCCGAATTGTCAATGCTGCGGCTAACAACACCCTGCAGCAGCTTTCCGATGATTTTCACCAATTCAAGGTTTTTGTGCGAGACACTCTGGCACTGCTCCGGGCTCAGATTGTGCATGTTGCAACAATGACGGACGACCTCGAGAGCAGAAGTCGTAAAAAGTTTTTGTTATTTCGAGGTATCGATGAAAGTTCCGGTGAAAACACTACACAGCGGATAGCTGAGATTTGTACCACTAAGCTCAAGCAGAGCATTCAGACTGAGGACATCAGGTTTAGCTATAGACTAGGCGCACAGGGTGACCCAAGCAGACCTCGCCCAATTTTAGTAAAATTCCGGGATTTTGATGTGCGTTCTGAGCTGTGGCGCTCAAAAAAGGAGCTAAAGGGCTGCGGTACATCCATTGCTGAATTTTTGACACCATCACGCAGGCACCTGCTTGCTGAAGGGCGCAAGTTGTATGGCATGACCAACTGCTGGTCACAGGACTGCCAAGTATATGTTAAACTCCAGGATGGTACACGGTACCGTTTGATGTCTGAGGCGCACCTGAGCGAGTTTGTCGCCATCCATCCACCGGGACCATCTGAGGACAAAACAAAGAAATTAAGACCTGCAAGGGTAGCAAAGCGAAAGTAGCTAAATGTGCAGTTTCATCATACTTACTTAATGTTTTGATTTCTTCATTTTTGCTGATATACCTTAGTGATTTGTTTTTTTTTTTCTTTCTGTTTTAAACTTATATCTAACATATTTTAGTAATATTTATAGTGATAAGCGGGTTCCTCTTTCCAATCATTAATTTTTATTTATTTTTAAATATATTGAAGGACATGGTACAGAATGCTTAAGTCCTAAACAACCAATCATTCAAACCACAGACTATCCCTATGTTTGACTTGTCGCTTTAAGCGTAAATTTTTTTTTCCACTTTATTTCGCTTCGAATGTCGTTCGACTTGGCGTTTCTCTAAGATTCCATACAAAATTCGTTAAAATGCTATTTTATTTGCTTTCAAGTAGAACATAGCATATATGGGTACAAACAAGTTCATTCAAATTCTAATTCAATCAAAGAGTAATTAACATTCAATCATTCAAAGTTTTTTATTTTTTTTTTATTTTTTTAAATTTATTATTTCTATGTTTACTTAGGGATGTCCCATCATTGTTATCGATTAATAGTTAAATAATGCGATTACTACTCTTAAATTCATTTAAATAAATAATATATTTAATAATTATTTATAATTAAATAAAAATTTTATGTACTTTTGAGTGGTTGTAGGTAGGTACCTGCTTGCTTTATGTAAAACGGATTTGATTGTGTTTGGTATTTCTTTGTTACTGATAGACAGATTTGTTAAACAAATAACTGGCAGGTGAGGTGAGAAGTAATAGATATAATAATCAGATAGCCTTTAGAATTAATTTAAGTACCTATATAAAATTATATATATATATTTATATTTAGTTTATTATACTATACATGATGCCAAATAATTCTTCGTCTGAGTCTGATGCTTTTTTCTCCTGTATATCAACAAGTTCCGACGACGAGTCTGATGTCAGTCAGGCTTCTGTTCATCTGGTGGATGCATTGCACAATACCTTCTCGACTTTCCCCAAGAATCTAAATGTCTGCCACATAAATGCACAAAGCATTCCTGGACACTATCCGGGTCTCCTTGCCACGTTCGGTAGCAACAACATACACGCTCTACTTGTCTCTGAAACATTTCTTAAGCCAACTCTTCCTTCTACGTACTACCCTCTTCCTGGTTTTATTCTTATCCGTAATGACCGAACTGGCAGGGGATGCGGTGGTGTCGCAATTTACCTCCGCTCCAATATTTCGTTTAAAATTCTCTCCCAATCTCCTTCTTCCTATTCTGGTTCGTCAGAACATATCTTCCTGGAGTTAAACTTAAATTCTGTAAAATTTCTACTTGGAGTCGTTTACGCTCCCCCTACTGTTGACTACTTTTCTACATTAGAACTACTGCTCGAGTCTTACATACCCTCATATGATCACAATTTGATCATGGGGGATTTCAACACTTGTTTACATAAAGATGACTCGCGCAGTAGGAAACTGAAATTTATTACTTCTTCTGTCAATGTATCCTTTCTTCCACTAAACACAACCTTTCATGTAAACGAATCCAGTAGCCTTCTTGACCTTATCCTTACCTCCAACCCTGACAGGATATCTACACATGGACAATACTTAGCACCTGGTTTTTCTCATCATGATTTGATTTATGCTTCGTACAAAGTAAAAACTCCCAAATTTAAGCCTAAAATTTATCTTCAGCGTAACTTTGCCAAAATGAATCAGGATTTGCTTCTGTCTGACGCTACTGCCATGAACTGGAACACCGTAATATGTAAAGAAACTGTTGATAACATGGTATCAGAATTAAATAACTTAATAATAAAGCTGTTCGATAAGCATGCTCCTATACGCCCAGTACGTATGAAGAGACCCCCGGCCCCATGGTTGGACGACAAGATACGAAGAGCTATGAGGTGGAGGGACTCTTTAAAGAGGAAATACAGGAAGTCTCACAGTCAGGAACACTGGGATAAGTATAAACATGCTAGGAATCGGGTGAATCAGATGTGTAGGAACTCAAAACGCCAATTTGTTCACGAATCTATTAAATCTTGCACACCTCAAAACATTTGGTCATTTCTTCGAACTTTAGGTCTTGGTAAGGTAAAGGCTGATAGTATTATTTCTTCCTCAATGGACATCAACGGTCTAAACCGACACTTCTCTAGTCCCTCTTCTTCTATTAATAGTATTTCTAAAGCTGTCGCTATTTCTCAAATTGATGCTTTACCCCTATCTTCTAGTAATACTTTTCAGTTCGAACCAATGTCAAGCTGTGAAATTAAAAAGATTATTCTATCCATAACCAGTAAGGCTGTAGGAGATGATAATGTGGGCCGTGTTCTTCTGATTCCCATAATAAACATCATTATTCCCTTCATTACCTATATTATAAACTTTTCACTCTCTACTGGACAATTTCCCACAGTGTGGAAAAATGCCCACATAGTTCCAATCCCCAAAAATACTAACCCTACCGATTTTAGTCATTTTCGACCAATATCAATTCTTCCCTTTCTATCTAAAGTACTAGAACGTGTAGTTCATCGCCAGTTTGCTACATTTCTTTCCCACAATAAACTTTTAAATTCTTTTCAATCTGGCTTTCGACCTTCACATAGCACAACTACTGCTCTCACAAAAATTACTGATGACATCAGATTTTCTATTGACAATAAAAAGCTCACACTCCTTACGTTGTTAGACTTCAGTAACGCTTTTAATTGTGTAGATCACGATATTCTCACGGCCTTATTGCGTTCTCTTAACATTTCACAGAATGTGGCATTATGGTTCGACTCTTATCTTCGCGGGCGCCAGCAACGCATCCGGTTAGATGATACGTACTCGGACTGGTGTCCGGTTACTGCTGGTGTCCCGCAGGGTGGCGTGTTATCTCCCTTGCTCTTCTCTGTTTTTATAAACATGATCACTCAGGTAATACATTTCAGTTCCTACCATCTGTACGCCGACGATGTCCAACTTTCGCTTCACTTCAAGATGGACGATATACAAAATGCTATTCTCAAAATGAATAAGGATCTTGAAGCTATTAAAATACAGTCACAAAATTTAGGTCTACTGGTAAACCCTTCGAAGACGCAGGTGATGATCGCTGGCTCGAGGCAAATGCTGTGCAAACTGGACCATATACCTTTTACCCCATTAATGTTTGACAATGTGTCACTTCCTTTTTGTCAGCATGTGAAAAACCTAGGACTTCACATAAGCAGTGATCTCTCCTGGAATCACCACGTCTCCGAAATTTGTAAGAAAGTTCATGGCAGCATGCATTCGTTGAAACGCTTACAATATTTTATTCCTTTTAAGGCAAAGTTAATGCTAGTCAGTTCGCTGCTTCTTCCCATAATAGACTATGCAGATATCTGCTATCCCGACGTCACTGAAGAGCTACTGAACAAACTCGATCGTCTGCTCAATTTATGCATCCGCTATGTATACGGCTTGCGTAAATATGATCATATCTCTCATTTTCGTAATCAGTTGAAATGGCTCAATATCCGCTTTCGAAGATCTACCCATCTCCTCGTGTCTCTGTATGGTATCCTGAACAACCCTCATGCGCCTGCATATCTTAAATCCCGTTTTGAATACATGTGTGATACTCACAACCTTCCACTTCGCTCTTTACATAACAACCAACTTAAAATCCCATCCCACTCCTCTAGCAGATATTCAGATTCGTATACTGTGTCTGCAGCCCGCCAGTGGAACAGGCTACCACTCGCTATTAGACACGCGCCGTCTGTCCACGTTTTTAAGCGCTTGGTCACTGCTTTATTTCTAGACAAACAGGAGTCGTCATCAGGCTAAAAATATATGTTTGGCATAATATATATGTGTATATACGTTTATTTATAGGTATATGTGTAATTTATGTAACAGTGTAAGTATCTATTAGTATGTAATGTGTGTAGTATATTCTATATTGTTAAACTTGATATTAGCACTACCCTTAATCTCACACTCTCCCAAAGGTTAGATGTTAGAAAATGCCTTGTAGGCATTAATCTTCGCCTTTGTACACTTATTTTGTGCAATAAAGAATTTAATAATAATCTTCCACTACCTTCGTGGTCAATACCATAGATTTAGACGCTGAGGTACCGGGTTCGAATTCTAGTCGCGGGACACATTATTAATAATATATAATAATTTAATTCATTTGTCATAATTCTCGAGTCTGATACGCTAGGGACATCGACACTTGTCATGATGGGCCTATAGTAAAGTTGGCTAAATGTAAATCCGCTTCTATAAAAAGCGTGGTTTCTCACCACCTGGCAAAGGATATGCCACTATCATCCAACCTCCACCAATGACCTTTTTCAGGTTATACTTCTATCAGGCAGGGGAAATATTAAAATTCATTACAGTCCCAAAAACACAGAGTTGTAAACATCCCCTCCAGGAAATGAGTCTAGAACATTTTTCTGTAAATTTTGGTCTACACTTGCCACGCTGACCATACGGGTTAGCGAGAGTCTGATGTTAATTTTAATGAAAATTTACAAGCAGGTATTAGTAAAGAAAGTGTTGTAAGTCTATCAAATGTACGCAAGAGAAGTGTATTTCCTCATTGGAACACACATGCCGGGGTATAACTGCGACCTTTTTAAATTTTAGGGAAAACTTAAAAATATATCATCATTATCATTAAGCCCCTAGAACACAGCGTCCTAGACTTCCACTGCTGGAGATGGGCCTTCCAGAACATATATCTGGAGAATTTGGCCTACACTCGCCACGCTGGCCAGACGGCTTGGCGAGGATATGATTTATAATAACAATTTATTAACGGTTCCACATGATGGTATAAGTGGAACTGGGACCGACGGCTTAACGTGCTCTCCGAGGCACGGGAACGGCGGTGTTGTAAATCTATGACAAATGTACGTAAGAAAAGTGTATTTCTCATTGGTACATGCCGGGGGGATTTGAACCGCGACCTTTGTAGGATTTAAGGAACGCGTTCTCACAACCGAGCCACCAACGCTAATATAATAATATAAAAAATATATAATGTAATTAAATTTAAGTAGCGCATCCAACCAACCAATCCAATACTAAATATGATTATCATAAATATGTCGCTCCATCTCCATCAATATGCCACTCTCATCCAACCCTCATCCGTCCATCTGGTGACGTGTCGTCCGACTCTTAGTTTTCCCGTACGTGGTCTCCACTCGAGAACCCGTCTACTCCAATGGTTTTCAGTTCTGTGACAGACGCTAATTGCCACTTTAACTTACAAATTTTGAAGGCTATGTCAGTAACTTTGTTTTTCTGTAAAGGCTACGGCCGTAGTGATATTTAATACCCATCTACGAGTATCAGCTGATTTTATAATATTTAAAATTGTATTATTGGATGGCGTCAAGTAATATGATTTTACAAATTATTTTAAATCATAAATATTTCAGGTTTTCCGATAAACGTCAATAAAATCTGCATGAGAAAATATGGCCTGCGTATTTTTAATATCCTGCTTGAAAATGTTTACTGGCGTTATTTCCGTTTTCGAGTAAATACAATAAAATAAATGTATCATCACGACCGTAATCGCTAACAGAGTGGTGAGAATCCCCCTTTTTTAAGGAACTAAATTACATTTATACATTTCCACTATATACCCATCATGGTAAGCTCGTCGATATCTCTAGCGTACCAGACTTGTGAAATGTCACAAATAAATGAGATATTTTAGTGTATCGCCCAGGAATCGAACGCAGCTTTTAAATCTATGGCCTTTACTTATCCAAAACTTTCGCATTATAAATCTGATCTTTTATAAATCAAAGTAAATTATAAATCTTTCTACACTTATTGTTTCAACATGCCTACATCATCGAAGCATGCCATTCCTTATTTTTGTTCCTATACTTTCTAAGAGTATTTTATAAGGGTAAATAAGATATTTTTGTAGTTTAGGG
The DNA here is from genome assembly GCA_910589645.1 of Tinea semifulvella. NCBI lineage: Eukaryota > Metazoa > Arthropoda > Insecta > Lepidoptera > Tineidae > Tinea > Tinea semifulvella. The sequence goes on from OU342584.1 coordinate 24,958,356, forward strand.
CCAATTTAAATGATTATAGTTTTGTATATGTCTTTGTAGAGTCAACATTTGGTTTAGTGATGCGGAACTCTCCGGCTGGATCGTATCGATGTCGGAGCCATCAGTATAACATATTGTTTTCCCCCGGGCTCAAAATAAGACAAAAGGTATGCAGGCGTTTTGCATCTGAATTCCTTCAAAACTGATTTCAATGAAAATTTACGGCATGCGGAAGGCTTTTGTTTCGTTCTTACAACCGAGCCACCACCGTTCTTTTTTACATAACGTCAGTTATTATTTGATCCGGGTACTATCCTGCACGTTGATGTGGTATAATAGCCCGTTTGCAAATTTTGTTTTTCTGCCAATCACAATATATATTATTACTGTTTTGTTTTATTTATTAGGCCCCCGTGAGGTAGACTGTCTGCGGGGTGATGCGGAGTGTACAATCGTGTCAAATTTTTTGACATATAATATATTTTTTTATTGGCGTTTAATTATATTTGTTCTTAATTTTACTTGCATGTTTTCAATTGTACATATATAAATGTGAATTTTTGTTATCGGCTTTAATGTATTATTGTTTTTTATATACACACATCAAAAAAGTCTAGGGATCAAGCATGTTTATGCGGATTTCTTGTGATTGAGATGTGGCTTTGTAATAAATTTATGATTTTATAAATTTATATGGATCCTTTTTGGTGCATTTCATAATTTAAAACAGGAACTGTCAATCAAATTCGAGTAAAAGATGAAAATCAGCTGTCAATATTTTCCCTATAAAAACATAAGACGCATTGAAGACATTATTAGTGCTACTGTTTCCCTACTACTGATTAAAACCAACGTTATTATGGAGCGGCGACGTCATTTAAGCAGGGAAGAAATGATCAGAGCCGTGGGAATGATAGAAGCTGGTTCCCGGCAACGTACTGTGGCTTTAGCTCTGAATACAAGTCAGAGTGTTATCAGTCGACTTTGGACACGTTACCGAACCACTGGTACCGTGGCTGAGCGCCATGGAGGACGGTATCGCTGCACCACACGGAGACAAGACCGATACATTCAAATCACAGCTCGAAGAACTCCAACAATAACCGCCATGATGTTAGCCGTGAGCCTTCATCGCTCTTCAGGGAACTTAATTAGCGACCAAACAGTCAGAAACCGCTTGCATGAAGTGAACCTTCATTCCCGAAGACCGCTACGGGTACCACCTATAGCAATGCACAATCGTAGGACTCGATATCAATGGGCTCTTGAACACAGAAATTGGACAGAAGAACAATGGCGTTTCGTGTGCTTTTCTGATGAGTCTCGTTTTGGTATGAGGCCGGATACAAGACGTATACGACACTGGAGAACCCCTGGACGCCAACAGCGATTAAAATCCTGCCAGGAAGTCCATCCTTATAGTGGTGGAACCATCATGGTATGGGCGGGTATTTCGATCGGCGGAAGAACTGAGTTGATTTGGATCAGAGGCAACCTCAACGCTCAAATTTATGCTGAGACGGTTGTATCAGACGTCATCGTTCCTCTACAAGTGCATATCGGTCCCTTATTTCAGTTAATGCATGATAATGCACGACCGCACACCGCAAGAGTTGTAAGACAGACTCTCGCCGCAGCTAACATCAATGTCCTGCCCTGGCCTGCTCAGTCGCCAGACTTGAACCCGATTGAGCATGCATGGGATATTCTTCAGAGAAGAGCTCTGCCGAATATGGAGGGTATCCAGTCGCAAGAAGACCTTTTTTTGTTGTTGCAACGAACATGGGCGGCCATTCCACAGCGTGATTTGGATGAACTCATTTTGAGTATGCCAAACCGATGTTCTTGTGTTGTTAGTGTTCGCGGTAGAAACACGGATTATTAATTGTTTAAGTTACCCAATAAAATTAAAAAAAAAACTGTTATTTCAGTCTTTTTTTCGAACTTTAATGTTAGTGGTTCAAATGTCAAAAATCCCTTTATTAGGAAAATGGCAATTTTTTTTACTAATGCAAAGGTGACTTGGTTTATCGTTACTGTAGACAAACGAAAACATTTTATTTGATCAATCCTTAAAGAAAATTTTAATGAATATCAATCAGGAGAAAAGTTATTGCAAAAATATATGTTGATCCCTAGACACTTTTGATGTGTGTATTTATATTTTACTTGTAAGTTTTCCTAAATAAATCGTATTTAGATTACGTGCCGTAAAAACAATTCAGTTGTTAAGTTTAACAAACTTCTTTAAAGAGGTATTAAGTATATTATAATTCAAGTAAAAGTTTAAAGGCTCACGCAAACTCTTATTCAGAATGTTAGTAGTGGTTTTTTTAATATATTAGTAAAGTTAGTCTTCCACACGCCACGGCCGTTACGCCGGGTTGCATATAACCTAGTTTTAAAATCTTCTACCGCAGTTTGTTGACTAGAAGAGCAAAGCTACTTCCATGCTTTGTTTTTGTATGTTACAAATAATTTCAGAGCGTACTTTTTTACTCTTTTTCAAAACAATGCAATGACATGGTGCTGTTGCAGCTCTAGCACGCAAAAACTCTGATTTACTTCCGAGCTGCAAAACTGCAAATGTTCATATAGAAAAAAGAGCGAAAAAGCTAAAAATGGCGGTCATGTTTTTTTGCTCGATTATTAAAAAAAGCTTTTTTGTATTAGACAATTATACATTCATACTTAAGTGTAGATTAGCTTACTTTAATATTATATTAGGTAAGTTTTATATAATCTTCCAAAACATATTTATGTTGTATTTGAAAAATCAAGAATTGTTATATTACTAAACCTTTGAAACACATTAAAATCTAGTATGTAATTTTCAGTATTTTTACAATAATTATAATTATGAATTTCTTAAAATATAAATTATTATTTTTTAGCTTATTAATAAAAAAGAAAATTCAAATGTACTGTATTGTGATAGAAATATTAAATAATGATGTTATTTTGTCAAGGACAATATTTTTGATGTTTATTTATGCCAAAATAAATATAGGTACTGTACCGAGAATTCAATTAAATTTGCCGCCACTACGCCGTGGGGCGACTGCCGTAGGTGTAGCGGGGCTATACTACAAACACTGCGACCACAGGGGTGGTATTTTAAGAATGAAAAAATTTTCAAGCTAATATTTGGACATTTGGATAGTGGGTCTGATTCACAAATTCAAGGTCACTTAATGAGCTATGGGGAGAGAGCTATACTTGGTATTTTAGTGATGGATAGAATTCAAAACGTTAATATTTGTCAGAGAACCAAAGTATACCTATATATATAAAAGTATAAATGATACCTGATATATCTTTAAAAAACTACACATCTTCCGCAAAACCAATGAATAATGGGGCAAATGGGTTTTAAAATAGAACGTGGTCTACAACGATGCAGAATGGGACAACCTCCCGATGACCTTAAGAAGCTCGTTGGCAAGGGGTTGGATGAGGCTTACAAAAGACCCCGTCAATTGTGAGCCTTAGGGGGGAGGAGGGCGGGGGGCTACTTCCAGCAATAGTCATAGGCTAATTATAATGCAAATAATCAATATTTTTTTAGGTAAGCATAGGCAAAGTCCAAGTACGCATTATCAGCCTTAGATCGAACTAGTGGCCCAATTGTTTTTCTTTAGTGTTTCTAGATGACCACCCGCCGCGCTGGCTGAATGTGATGACCTAAGCAGAGTCGCTGGTGAGGTTTTGATGAGAATTGCTAAAGACCGTGTTCAGTATAAATCTAGCATAGAAGCGATACTGATGATAATGATTTTGTAATATCTGACATGCTCTATTGTCATTATGAACTAATACCCTTAGCTGAGTTTATAGATTTGGATGAACCAAGAATGAAACTAAAGTTTTATTATTTTAAATAAACTACCTACCAAATAAAGCTATATAGTTAATCGTTTATACTATTATCTATAAGAAAATATATAGAATAAATAATACAAAAACAATATTGCTATCTCGATAGACGATCCGTCATAATACGGCCCTCAGACAAGCCAGGCGAGGCCAAAAATGTGTAATCAAGGGCTGGAAATGAAAAAAAGGCCATGGCAAATACAATCCAGTTTTTATAAACTACTAAAGTCCATCGTTAAATTCATCACCATCGTTGCAGCTAGAATACAAAATTTATGATCTTTACTGTTAAAAGTAAGCTTTTAAAGAGCCAAACTCTGTCTCTTTACGCAAACGATATAGATAAATCCGTTAACGAACGAACAATGCCAATGTCAACCGCTATTAAAGTTATTTGTATGCTATTCTGATATAAGATGGTGCAATTCTGATTAAAATAGTCAGAGCAAATTACTTTTTTGTTAATATAACAGTTGCGGTCAAGAAACAAAGCTTTAGGTCTTTTCGATCGCAAGCGTACGATTGTATATATTTTTTATTTTTTTGTGGTTCTCTTCTCACGATGGATGATGAATGAGGCAAAGGGCCCATACAGCCAAGTCTGACGTAATATATCTTTCTTTTTTATGAGTCAATTTATTTTTAGAATGCTTACTTTTACGTTACAGCATTATTAGTACCCAGATATTATATAAGTAATATTTTATTAGTAAAAATATATTTATATGTTATGCTCTTTTTTAATGAAACAGAATTTAGCTGCGTGAGAATTCAGCGCCGTTTTGCCACGCTGCCCAGGCGGGTTAGTGGAATATTTTAATTAGTCAACTGTAATTCATACTACCTACACTTTTTTTTTCGAAAACTTGCCTTTTTCTTCAAAAATGCGATGGTAAATACGAGTAGTTGCTACTTCAAATTGCCTGAGACTTTGATGCAGTTTGTGTTTTGCTTCCTTATTTACCGATGTAAATCTATTTATCAACAGCAATTCAGGTTAGCATTTTTTATTCTGTTATTTACATTACTTGAGTTATTCCAGTTTTCCAACAATTCCCGTATTGCTTAAACATATTTATTTTCAATCTCCGCCTATCCTGAAACTTTATTTAGTTTATTCTATTGCTTGCTCTATTCGTTCAATTACAATTTCACTCTTAAAATTGTTTTATTATATTTTAGTAATAAGAAATATACTTTCAAAACACTTTTTATTTAACTCCTCCTCCTTCAGTCGTTTTCCTCACTGCTGAGTTTCGTGACCCCCTCCACGGATCACTTTGTCGCGAACGATGCTGCGCCATCCGAGTCTGTTTATGGCTGCATGTAGGGCATCCATTCTATCTAGTGTTGCCCAAAGCATGACCAAGACTGGCCAAGCCTTGCTTTTGCACTCCTAATCTTGGTCTTACTAAAATTGATCTTTCGCAAGAGTCTTGCGAGACTCTTGTAAGACTCATACTCTGACCGAAAATATATATTTGTTTTTAATTGTGATAAGAAAACCTTGTGAGATTTTAGTGTCTGGCCATAAACTACCATATGGAGAACTACGGGCCATTACTTGAAATTTGTAATGGTTATAGATCTTGTGTACTAACATGTATCCAAAAATGTTACAGAGGTTGTAACAAAAACTCTATATATACGTTTTACATGATGTTTTATTCATCAATTCGTAGAACTTAGTCGAAAAAAAATCGTTCCATAATGTTGTAAACAGTAATAGGTAGTTTTGTAAATATTTTATGGAAACATACTGACACCAAAGCCTATCTATAAGGGTTCGTATTTTTTTTCTTTTGAACCCTAAAAAGACAGACACGACGCAGTTACAATTGAAAATAAATCCTACTTCCCAAAAACATAGGAGCATTTATTGCAAATTTTGATAAAAAAAAGTATTAGTCTTGCTAGACTCTTGCGCAAAACTAATATCAAGACTAGGGTTTATCTTAATATTGGTCTTGCCAACATATCGGTGATTTAGTATTGGTCTTCCAAAGAGACCCAGATTGGGCAACACTAACACTACTAACACAACACTAATTCTATCGATAAAAAGTAAATATCAAAAACCCAAGTTTCATCTCGATTAAAAATGATACACCGACTTTTCGATAAAAGTGATTTAAGAGTCTACAAAAAAGTTGATTGCGCTGTGAACGAAGGGTAGGGAATTTTCTTTGCCGATCAACCAAATGAAATAGCTACGCTGGTAACGACCTCTATAACTCAGCAGGTGACGCGGATCAGGTGCTTGGTCCACACACGCGGTATAGGAGGAGCGGTTGGCGGATACCGAACCGAATCATCGTCATCTCAGCGCAGAGACGTAAATTCGTATTCTAAGACGTTTCCTCAATGACGTTCCTTCAACCATTAGTTTCAACTATCAATCGGGTTTCTTTAAGGTATCCTCTAAATCGGTATTCATAGTTGTAAACTCTCACAACCTCGTAATATTATAATACGCAATTAATATTACTATTTGAAATATTTTCGGCAATATAACTTATACGTCGTGTAATTTATTTAAGAGCAAATATTTTTATTATAATCTAGAATAAAAATTAAGATATACGATATTTTTATTTTTATTATTCAGTAATAAAATCTTAGGTTACGGTGCAGAGAAGTTTTCCTAAATACCTAAACAAGTAGGTAGCGATAGGTCGACGATCGCGCGAACGTTGACTTACGTAGTTGTTTCTCTATCTATTTCGCTCTCGGTTGTGATTTTCAGAAGCGGCCTTATTCAACATACAGTAGTGTTTTTTTTTCGGATAATGATGTTTATCTTAAAGATAAAAATAAAAAGGGGTTCTAAATCAAATCTTTGCTCTCTTGACAATTATACGCGGTATATAAATTATTATTAATAAATAATATAAATATTCGCCGAAAATAACATAACACGCTTCAAGGAAGTTTCAAGTTACGAAGCGATGTACCTACCTTGAGTTTGGCAATTCTATTATTTGAGCGTAATGACATGCCGAGGCGTCGCTTCCTTGGACAGCTGAGAGGAACAATTGATTGGAGGAGCCATTGAGGAAACGTCTAAGAATACGGGTGTTAGACCTCCACTGATGGAGATGGACCTTACACAAAATATCTATCTAGATAATTTGGCTTTTAATCTAGCAGAGGCGTTGGAGACGAGCTGATGTAATTACGGCTTGACGTGGTCCCTGAGAGACGGAAATGATAATTGTAAATCATTGGTAATTGCCGAGATCCGAACAGCGACCCTGTTGAATTGAAGTAAAGCGTACTAAAAAGCGCTTTTTAGTTTAAATAAAAAGTAAAAGTAAAGTATCATCACGACCGTTTCCCTTCCGGGTTGGTCATAAACCAGGCTTATAAAGAAGCGGATTCCCATTTAGGCACATTTACTATAGGCCAATCATGACAAGCTCGTCGATATCTTTAGCGTACCAAACTCGGGAATTATCATAATTAAATTATTATAAATTTTATTTATTTATTTATATTAATAAATATGATTGTGTCCCACCAGAGAAGGAATTGAACCTGGTACCTCCCACGAACTAAACCATTTGACCACGGAGGCAGTCAAATAATAGTAGTTTAAATAAGATGACATAATTCATTTAGTCCATATAAATTTACAATCCTACTTCACTTCTTTTCTACAGAAGCCTTGAGCGCAGCACAAAGGGAGAGATCCAAAAAACGCGTCAAGAACAGCTTTCTATTGTGTTATCACAATCTGATCGAGTACCCACCCTATTATATTTTTCTCTTATCAGTAAGTATTGTTTTAACAAAAATATTTTCAATATTGTTTTATAATTATTTTTGGTTTGTCTGTTTTTATTAATAACACTCGAATAGTGAAGATATCGCTATGCGCACTTCTTTTGTAACGTGTGAAGGGTCGGATGAGGGCCCCATCACAACATTACAAGCTCCTAAAGCGGAGGGGACCGCCAAAACGCTACATTACCACATCAAATAATAACACTAAGTGAAATTTGTTAGAGACCTACTATTTGTCATTGACGAGAATTTAAAATAAAAAAACTTTCTAGCACACATTGTAATATTGGATAGATGTTTGCGCTCATAGTAGTTTATTCAAATATGCTGTTTTCCTTTTGGTTTTTGTGTACAGCGATGGTCCGGCGATCTACAACACATTCACCAACACAAAACAAAACAAAATACGTAAATGTATTCGTATTTTAATTTAGGAATGAACTACTTGAGGAAAGTTTAGATGGGTTTGCAGATCTAGTTTTAGATGACTGCTTTAATAAAATTGTACCGCTAGAAAATGTATATTATATTAATTTATTTAAAAACTCTATTGCACTATGTACAAGAGGCGGGCTTAATGCCGCTAGGCATTCTCTAGCAAAACCAACCTTTGGGACAATGAAAACATTTGCGATGTGAGGTAGGTACAACCATTAAATAGATTAATAGTTAATTCAAATTAAATTCGAATGAACTATATAGACAAATACATATTAATATGTGCCAATACTACATACTATAAATATATGATATACACTACATATAATACCTACTTACACTGTGAGGAACTGTTTAAATAATGTGAGTATACCATATTTTCGAAAACTAATCTTTTGGGCACTTGACGAAATTCTACCGGAAAATTGTTCCACAGATTTGCCGTCACTACTGCAAAAGAGTTAGACTGAAAGCCAGTGATGAGAACAAAATTATGGGACGAACGAAGAGATCTATTATGAAATGAGGAAATTTGTCCTTGAGGTATTTCGGTAACGCAGCCTTATTGAGAATATTCCTGCGATAGGTAGCCACTTTAACTTATGTAAAATAGCACGTGCAAAATTTTCTATCGTACAAAACTTAAGGACAAAATGTTACGCGTAATATACTAATATTTTGATGTATCCACCCCCACCGAATTTCGGAGGACTATGACGTCAGAAAACACGTCCACAGTTGGGAGCAATAAAAATAATTCCATTTGTTACCTAATCATTGTGCTCGCGGCCCGTTGGGGTCGCAAACATTTTTTCTACTCGTATGAAATTGCAATAATAGTGGTGTGTGCAGCTGTGGCACATTAGATATGCCAGAATTATGTATTATTGCCGCTGTGTAAATATAAGGGGCTCTTACTGTTAAATTAGATAATTTTATTTGTTTAACACATGTTTTTATTATGTTGTTTATGAGAAATCTTAAAACTTCTTCGCGAATAGATAAATGAATAAGTAGGTATTCCTAAAATAGGTAATAACTAATTTAAAAAGTTTTTGTAAACCGTAGAAATATTGTAAGATAAATAAGAATTATATGAAAATGAATCTTAAGTTACGACAAAAAAGACAAATGAAATAATAAGAAAAAAGATTTCCTCATTCTCTAATAAACCCCGACATCATTTTTCTCTTTTATTCATAGCTAAATATTTCCCATGAAGCCCCGCTGGGGATAAATTGAAGATGTTCTACAAAAATGACAATAGCCTAGCAACAGGTGAACATTATACGCGAGGAGCAGATGGTTTTATTCCCATAAAACATTCACTCACAGACATACAATTTGCATAAATAACAAAATCGCTAGTAAATTGGTCTTCATAATCGTTGAATACAATTTCATAGCAAGTTTAGTTAATTTATTAATGACAACAAGGAAAATAGCAATGCATGGCCGGCGTACTTCGGACGAGCTATTAATGGCGGAGATAATCAGAATGAAAAGCAGTTAATTTAAATAAAATCTCCATTATTATTTTTTTTATTAATTTTCACGTTTACTTTGCAGCAATATGTTTTCCTTAGCGGAAATTAACTCGGGGTCCCCTTTGCATAATAATGTTGCACTTGATGTCCCTGCAAACGGGCGGGCGCTGCTGATGGTAATCCTTATCAATAGACATTGCTTACAATAAATACCTACCCCAATGCTAATACATTTTTTATAATACCTTTTTTTTATCCTAGTGGAAATTTGACTGCGGGTTTCCGCTAACGATTCTTAAATAAGTAAGTCTTGTTTCAAGCGATGTTATTTTAAATAAATATCACCATGGCAAGCTTACGATATTGGTTCTTTTTGAAAGTAAAAATTGGCATTTTGACATCATTGCAAATGGATATACGAGTATTTTCAACAATAACAACAAACAAGTGGTAGGCGGAACGGACTGATTTACCCAGTCTGCCGGCGCGGCGGGGAAGTATCCACCGTTCGTGCAGATAAACCCAGTAAAGTGTATCTACACGTTTCAGGATCAGGCTCGAATTGCCATCATGCCCAGTCAAGACGGCATAGTGCTACGGACTGATATCAGTCATGAGTGTGCGATTCTAGTTGCTCAAATCATGGACCTTGTAAAAGCTAACTACTCATATCAATAACGTAGCGTATAATAAAAAACCTATTAAATATGAATTATATTAAAAGCACTTCCACAAAAATTGTGTTATTTGTCTCTTGAACTTAAATTCTCTTATATATATTTTTTTTATTATTATATATTTTTATTGACATAGCCCATATACAGCCACAACAATTAATATAATTAATTTATATTGATATACTTACTATTTTTTGATTATTATACATTATTCTTTTTATTTTAAGCTGTCGATAATACATTAATCTTCAACTTAAAAGAACCTACAATATATTTCTTATATTATGATGACCGTGACAGGAAATAAACCTGCAAACTTCAGAAAAATATTGTTTTTACCTTTGTTCCATAATAACAGCTAATTGCTAAAATTATCGCTTTCTATTTGAATAACACACTAGTCACATTAAAGCTCAATCCCTAGATTAAATAAGAACAACAGTCTACATATTTGCTAACTATGTATTATCGATGCAGCGGATCCTGGCTAATTTTGTAAACTGAACTGCTGTTTTACCAAGTTTGATATTTGTAGTTGTGTTCCTTGATCGTGGTTGAATCATGTTGTATTGTGTTATAGTTTTATCTTCATTATCATCATCATCAGCCTATCTCTTTACTGCTAGACCCAGCTTCACTCTTTCGCCACCATCATCCAACCCCCACCCGCCATCTGGGGTCGTCCCACTCTGCGTCTTACCGTACGTCGTCTCCACTCTAGAACCCGTAAGACCCGTTTTAACTCAGATTTATTCAATTATTTTTGTTATTGTAATTGTACTGTTTTTATTTTATAGCATGTGGTTGTTGCCTGTAATAGGTGCAGTAATATTTTTTAGTAGTAATAGTTTATGTTTAAGTTGAAAGTAAAAATCCATGTATTATTGCTGGCACTATTAAAGACCCTAATAAATAAATAAAAATAAAATAAAGTAACATGAAGTTATTATTTCATAGTATGCATAAAATATGGAATTATGAACCTAAAATCGGTGCAATAAGACCTATTTTACAAGCAAGTAAGTTGAAAAAACATTTACGAGAATTTTCCGAAAAGTTATTATAGTTAACATAGATGAAAACATGCTGTACCTATGTAACTATTATGCTATTTCCATGTTTATTTCAAGTTTTGTTACAGTAAAATGATATGCAACAAAAGTTGCGCGTGGAGTTTAACTCAAAAACTGTTACCTACGCCTCAAAACATTTTCTATTTTCCCGCAGAACAAAATACTGATAGAATTCATGTTCATGTTGTAGGGACAAAATTGCTTCATGTATTCAAAGAATGACAATATTTTAAAACTTTGCGTGTGTCGTGTGGGAATTTTTTTTTGCCATAGCTTAAATATCACATAGAGGCGGTTGACCGGCCGGCGGTAATTTGAGGGTGGTAATGGAAGAAGTTACGAAAGCGTTTACCGTAAATTGCTCAGGTCAGAAATGATGGTAGATTATTAGGTCCGGCACACCGATATATATCGATTAAGCGACGCGACGCGATATTATGTTGAGATATGTTCTTGGTTAAAATTTCAAAGGAGAATGTCAGATATATGTATGTAGGTAGATGCGTCTTTACCATTTATATACTAAAAGTATTAGTCCGAATTATGAAGCCAAGGATATCTTTTTAGCATCATAGGAATGGGGGTTTAAAACTGAAATTAATACAGAACGTCATTATGAATGGTTTTGCCGATCGAGTTAGTTGCCAACAACTAGTGTGGTGATGTTCGATGGAAAATCGATATTAGGAATAAAATATTGATAAATAAATAATTGTTGTCATATGTTTTTAAACAAGAACTTGTAGTCTTAGTCGTTTTTTTACAGCCTTTCATACAATGAGGTTGATGCTATTCCTAAACGGAAATCCTAACCTAACTTTTTAATAAATTACGATATATCATAATAACTCGAATTCAGCCAACTTTCATAGACTTTTTGTCGATCTCCTAAATTAACCTAAAAAAAAAGTTAAGTTAGGCGGTGGTGGTCGGGATGTTAAAACGCTTTCCATTAAATCCAAAAAAAAGATCTGTACATTTGCCTATGAGAAATACACATTTTATACTTATTTACCGTTTCTCGAAGAGCACGTTCCGCCGACGCTCGCCTAGGCACAGGAACGGTGGTGTTTTAAAAGGTACGTAAGAAAAGTGTATTTTTTATTTGTACATACCGGATTCCAACAGCGACTTTTTAAAATGTTAAGTAGTACTACAATTTTTTCTCTTAGCCTTTAATCCATATACGACTGTTTGACTTCATTGTAATCGAAAGATCATTAAATCTAAATTATAACATTTTATATGTACAAGTATGTGTGCGTGCCGTTACAGAATATAGAGCGAATTCCGGTATCGAATTCCTGTGAAGATCGCTTTTAGGTCCGGATCGGGGGCTGACACGACGCCCTTCCGCACGACTGGCACCTGATTGTATCTCCACGAAGCCCCTCGTCTGGAATGCTATAAAAACAAAACTGTTAACACTTACACCAGCCAGCGGCCGTAGTCTATTTCCTTAAGCCCAAACGTTAGATTGTAAATAGTGGCTTTCTTTACTATCAGTTTAAGCCTGAGTTTAGCCGAGATTACGTCAAATTTATTGACATTCATTGTGAAGTGAATATTAACTTTAATAACGGTTAATAGTTATTATTTAAATATATTTTTTGCGCTTAAAGAAATAGCCAGCATTAACAAATTCCTTCAACTAACACGGATTTTCAGCGTCAATCAGACTTAATATTTTGGAATTTTGATGAAATTATGCTCGGCCAAACTCGCGAATTTCAAACGCTAAAACTGTCAGTAAATAAATCAACTATTTTCCAAGGTTTTAGATTCTAGTCAATCAGCTTTCTAGAAAATAAAATTACAGACATTCTTAAGTACACCTCTGAAAAGGTTGAAGTGTGCGTGGCAGAGGGATGCAAAACATTAATTCTTTAAAAGAAACAGACTAGGGCCACAGCAAATCCTTTAGATAACAACTTACGAGAAGTTTTTGAATTTTGTTTATCTTATTAGGTGGGCTAGGGATTCTTCAAGTTTGTAGACTAGAGTTGAGAGAGGCAAATGATTAAAACCGCTATAGTCCAATCTACCAATAACCAGGCATACAATAACGATATGAAACAGTATTTTATTGTGTGGGGAGAGGAGCAGAATAGTGGATAATGAGCGTATTGCGCAATAAAAAGGAGGCCTTAAACCCGTGACACCATTATTCGCCACTCTCTCCTTACATTCCTCTCAGGACCTGCATGGTAAATCCATAGAATTCTAAGAAATTTGTCTTCATGTTCACCACCTTGATAGTATAGTAGGATATAAGATATCAAAGACTCAATCAGCCAAACTAAATCAAAGGAGAGAGTACCCATGGGGTATTCCATGTCATCAGGGCTTTATTGTCTTGAAAAAATATTAGGAACAATTTGGTTAAAATAACGTCAAATAGTCTAAAAAATCACTCATAAATCGCTACCCAATAGCGTGTCTACTAGTGTTAGGAAAGAGTACAAACTAAATTAGTTAAATTAGTTTATGCACGCAGCTTCGAATCAACCATACAAATCAATTGTTCCAAAATACATGATGATGTTTTGCACAAGGACAACGTTGTAGCTGGCGCGAATTACCCACTCGGGAAATCAGCTGAGCCAGCTCGGGAGCGATGTGCAGCCGCTAACCAACGGCGGACACCGCGTCATTATTACCATGTATGAATTCTCATAACACCCGAATTCCATTAAGCTTAAACATTCTGGCATATAAACTGTACCTAATGAAGTAAAAAACAGAATATTACATTATGTTAGAGATATGAAGGTGAGATTTGACCAAACAAGCGTTTTCTCATTCTTTATTTATGGCAAATTATATTTTGTATACGCTACTTTGATAATATAAATATATTTAATTATGTAAAAATTCTTGTATGAATATATCTGCGACACCAATATATCTTCAAGATACAATTCCTTATTTCTCAATGCCTTTCCTCCCCTTACTTTCTGTAGTTTTCATTCTTCCTCATTATTCTAGGTATATTTCAAACTAATTTGCAAAACTGATAATGTTAAGCAGGAGTCCTAACTAATGGCGCGCAGACTAATTGAGGCTACAATATGGTTTAAACTTTCATATGAATATAAACGCTACTATCTAGCTACTACAGAACATACAACAAATTACAACGTAATAGCAACGCCGCTAGCTACCTACTACACAACATACAACATAATATCAACGCTGCTAGCTACCTACTACAGAACATACAACATAATATCAACGCTGCTAGCTACCTACTACAGAACATACAACATAATATCAACGCTGCTAGCTACCTACTACAGAACACACAACATAATATCAACGCTGCTAGCTACCTACTACAGAACATACAACATAATATCAACGCTGCTAGCTAGCGACTACAAAACATACAACATAATATCATCGCTGCTAGCTAGCAACTACAAAACATACAACATAATATCAACGCTGCTAGCTAGCGACTATAAAATATACAACATAATATTAAAGCTGCTAAGCTAGCTACTACAAAACATACAACATAATATTAAAGCTGCTTCTAAACTAGCTACTATAAAACATTAATATGAATCGAGATAAAATTATAATTATTATACATATTTTTCAAATGAAAAAAGGTATAGAAACAACTCTTTTATATTACACCAATTTACAACAATTATTCGACTTGTGGAAGGCGGCCTGGTGGAGACTTTGAGGTTCTTCAGTATTGACACATTGCTTCTTATCACTCAAGGATAGCATACGCCTACAACATACCACAATTTAACTGCGCTGACGACATATTGTGATCCGCCAATGCGCTGCCAACGTATTCTCACCCTCATCACATATCACGCCTCGAGCACTACTGGGGATGTACCTGGCAGAACATATTTATGAATTATTTAACTTTAATATTTCCTTGATTTTTTTATAGGTTTAAACATAACTTATTCTGCTAGCTTTTTAGGCATAGATTACATAATTTTAATGCAGTAGAGCTAGCACAACAGGACCATTTATAAAATATCTTTATTACACCGTCGTCTTTTACTTAATTACGTATTTGTTATAAAGCTCATTTGGTACAGTGCCAGTGCTTGAGCTTAGCTGAAAATATATAAAAAAACTTTAATTAAACACACAATTAAGCACAGCAGTCTTGGATTTTGTTTTTTAAATTGCAAGGATATTTGAGACGGGTTTTCGTATACATTTTGGTATATAGGGTAATTATTCAGCTATTGGCCACCTAAGAATTTGCAAAACATCTTTATTTGTTAAAATAGTATCAATATCATGATCAGCCTGTGTCTTTCCACTGCTGGATGTAGGCCACCAAGGCTCGCCACTGCACGCAGTCTTTTAAAACCCTCATCCAACTCCCGCCAGCGACCTTTTTCAGGTCATTCGTCCATGTCTCTCACGTCCCACTCTGCGCCGTTCCGTACGTGGTCTCCGCTCTAGAACTCGTTTGTCGTCGATTCTATGGCAGCCCGGCCCATTGCCAAAACAGCTTGCTAATTTTGAAAGGTATGTCAGTAGCTTTGGTTCTCCGATGAATATCAATGTTTTAAATTCTATCCATCAGAGAAATACCAAACATAGCTCTCTCCATAGCTCGCTAAGCGGCCTTGAATTTGTGAACCAGACCCACTGGCAGTGCCCACGTTTCTACTCCGTATTACGGAGAGGACGCACTGGTTAAAGACTCTTGCCTTCAGACACTGTGGTATGGACGATGAGAGTTAATGTCGAAGGACAACCATAGATTAGTATTTATAACCGAAAAACAATCACTGTAATAAAACATAATATAATAATAGTAATTTCCTTTTAAAACATCTTAAATGCGAGAATAACCACCGTGACGATAAAGATTTATAATAAAACTCTTAGAACAAGTAAATGAAATTATATATCTGGGTAGTGTTTTCACTATGGATGGGAAGTACGATAGGGATGTTGAAAGAAAAGTAAATGCAGGAAATAATGTTAACGGTGCCCTGGAGTCACTAATCGGCAATCGAAATATCAGTGCGAAAGCTCGGCTCGCTATACACAATGCTATGTGGGTACCAACACTGATGTATAGAAGCGATACTTGGATATCTCAGAATTCGCAAAAGGGTTAATGCAGCAAAAATGAGATTGTTGGGTCGGATTTTTTTTTTTAAATATATATATATATATTTATTTATTCTATTTAGGTGAAGTAAAAATAAAATAAAATAAAATGAAATGAAATAAAAAAAAAAAAAATATATATTATATATATATATATTATTTTTTTTATTTCATTTTATTTTATTTTATTTTTACTTCACCTAAATAGCGGCGTTCCCATACATTTATTTGTATACGTGTATTTAAGTGAAGAAATGCTACAATACAAAGGAAGGATTCTCTTACCGACCGGGTTTTAGTTATTCATTATAATGGGCTATTTGACAATGCGAAAAATAAAGTGTCAATTACTGTTATCAGTATACATTAAGAGTTTAAAAATGGGTATTTATTAATTATAGTTGAAATTAATGATTAATTTATTTAAAAATCCGTAATTAAAAATGCATTTTTTAAATGTTTGTCACGTGACACAAAACGCTCCTGGTTGGTCGAGTTTATGATGACGTCACCTGCTGGTAAACACAGATTCGTAGGTCTTGTAAACCTCGTGCCACGCATAGATAATACACTATTACACGCATAAATAATACTTTGTGTGATTTATTTTCAATATTTTACAAATTCTGTCAAGTACTTTTACCATGGACAAAGATTTTGTAAAAGCAGACAGCAGAAACCTGCCCCAAGTCGACGCAATCATAGTCAGATTATTTTTCAAAAATAATTCCGACTTTTATGCCTCGGAGCTAAAAAATGTGAAGACAGCAAAGTAAGTATAGTAACACTTTAGTAGTAACTTAAATTATATCATAAGAAAGTGAAATAATGATGAACTTCCACAACAAGCAAGGACTTTTATAGGTTATAAATGTTAAGTTAGTTTGGCGCAGTTTCGTGAACATAAACGATAATTTGTTTACTTTTGCAGGTCTGCAAGGGAAACATATGGAGATGATGCCATTGGAAATGTGCAGCTGCGTCGCGAGCCAGATCTTTGCACATTAAACTGTAAGATTTGTCCTAAGCACAAGGTGAGGAGCAGCTCTTACAATGTCACTATGGTGATAGACGAGAATAAGGGTGAAATTGTTAGCTGTCAGTGCTTGGACTGTGCAGCTTCAGCTGGTGGCTGTAAACATGCAGTGGCATTCCTCATGTGGACCCATCGTCGCACAGAGGAACCCTTTTGCACTGAGGTGGAATGTTTCTGGAAAAAACCAAGGCTCTCAAGAGTAGGTACAACCTTGAAATATGTGACTGTGGAACAGTTGTGTAAGCAAGCTCCTCAATGTGAAACCAATAATAGCCTCTAGGATCTTTAGTAGAGATCATGGGAGCAAAAGCCCCAGAGATGCCTGCCATGAAAAGAGGCCGAAGATTAGAATCCTCAGTGATAAAAACCGTGCAAAATATACTGAAAAAGAGAGTGAAGCCCTGTGGAAGTGAAAGTACCAAAAATAATTACATTTGTTATGGCAACATTTCAGAAAAGTACCGGGCTCAAATTCAACTGCAAATGTTTGTTACCAAAATGAGGAAAGGTTACTTTTGTGTGGCTCACCCTGACTGAAGATTCAAAAAAAGTGGATGTGATTGTAGTTGACTATGACAATGAATATGTGAGTAATTTGTTAATAAATGTTGCATCTTTTTGGAAAGCAAAAATTTTTCCACTGTTAATTCGTAGTGTTACAGTACCTAATTAAAAATATTTTAGGTAGTTATATAAGTTCATAATAAATAAATTTATTCTTATGTTATTAAAAACTTAAAAATATCAATAAGTGCTTATTATGGCTATGTTTATCCTCAATTAACATATAGTATAATATTCAGGGGTAATAGTGTAAATATTCAAACTACCTTTATGTTACAGAAAAAATGTATAAGAACAATTTATAATAAATACACTACTAAGTCCCTCCGTAATACATTCAGAGATGAAAAGTTTTTCACTGTAATTTGTATATACATATTAGAATGTTATCTGTTTGTAATGAAACAAAGATAATTTTATAGAGAGGGACAATGTTCTTAGCTATGGCTTCACCGTACTGGTTGGAAGGCAGGGGAATGAACTGCAGTGTTAAATGTTACATCAAAAAACATCAATTAGTAATAAATATAAATATGATCTCTGTATACCTCAAATAAATAATACAATGTACCAAAAAAGTACATATATAATTGCAATAAAAATGTTTAATCATTTGTCATTAAGGTTAAAAACCCTAAATGGTAATACATTTAAGTACACATTAAAAACCTGGCTTTTATCTAAGCTATATTATAATTTAAGTGAATATTATAGTGATTACTAGTGTAATATTATGTGTGTTCATGTTATATAAAGTTCAAAAAGTAATCTTATTATTCTGTTTTTAAATAGTTTTAAAGTATTTTTGTTATTAGTCTGTTTTTGAATAGTTTGTAGACCCACAAACTATTCATAAACAGACCAATAATAATATAACCTTGTCTACCTACAAGCTATTTAAAAGCAGATTACCTACTCAAATTATTGTATGTTCGAAAAGGATAGCTGTTGTAAGGTTTACTACTACCACAATGTAACCAAAAACTGTGGACATTGAATAATATACACAGTTTTGACAATAAAATATATTTTATTCTATTAATTGTAGCTACATTAATAGAATATATTTTATTGTCAAAACTAATAACGAAGGAAAAATAAAATTTATACTAAAGGTTTTCAAATGTTTTATTTAATAAATTATAAAAATTCCAATATAAACAGAATGCGTAACTAAGTGATTGGATACATATATGACATCCCAGAAAGGTGTGGCAAAATTGCATTTCAGAAGCATTGAATGCAGTTTGCACAACTAATAAAACTACATCACACTAATTGTAAAAAAACCAATGATGTATATTGGAATCCCTGTTGACTGCTATTTTTTAATTCATTTAATCCATAAGCACACCCACATACCAAATGAACATATATTAATGTGTTTGAAAAAAAATAAATTAGTTTTTCTGAACTTAAAGATAATGACAGTATCATATAACAGTAAATTATTCTTGAAAAATATTCCAATTATAGCTAGCTTTTTACGCCTTTTTATTGTTAACTTAAATAAACAATCTATCAGAAAGACTTTACCGATTTCATTTCGACACAACTATCACAATGCAAGTTGTATTATTGATTGCCTGGAAATTGACATACAAAAGCCTTCCAAAGCCCTTTTTCAAGCATTAACTTTGTCAGATTATAAGAAAGGTAATACTGTAAAGTATTTGATGTCATGTACGCCTAATGGTCTCATCAATTATATTTCTTCTGGTTTTGGGGGAAGAGCAAGTGGAAAATTGCAACTTTCTAGATTATCTAGATCCAGGTACTGTCATATTAGCTGATAAAGGATTCAAGCATGTGGAACAAACATTAAGTAAAAAAGGAATCAAACTGTTAAGGCCTCCTAGTGTAGCCTCTGGGTCAAAGTTATCTAAAGAAGAAGTACGGCAAACAAAAATTATTGCCAGTTTAAGGATTCATGTGGAAAGAGTCATAAGGCGTATAAGAGAGTTTAAAATGTTAAAGCAACACTGTCATTAATAAAAATTTCTTAAGAATTGTAGGTTGTTGAATGTCTTCACATTGTTTAACAAGTTCCATTCTTCGGCGTTTGACAAATGTAGATCGTAAAGGACCAGCATCACACATTCTTTTAATGCGATCTGGCTGGCAATGAAATTTAGAAGGCCAAACTTTATCTTTCAAAATTAATTTCTGTCTGAAACCCATTTTGTACTGTAAGTAATTTGCCATGTCATTTTCCATCTGTAACAAACAAACAAGTTAGTCGGGATCTTTTAGTATAATGCTTATTGAAATCATAAGACTCTGTAGCTACAATTTTTAACTAATATTATGGAAAACATCGGAAGTATTTGAAGTGAGTATGTGAAGTGAGAGAATAGACATTCTGTTAAAAACATTAGAGGTATTATTATAACCTCAAATCAATAACGAAAACATTTACATTCTTAATATCTTTACTTACATTGAAATGGTCTTCACAGAAGAAAATATTTGTACTATTCGCTATGTCATTAGGATCCCTCCGAGAAAGTTGCAACCACTTTCGCCGCACTTTGACATTCTTTGGAACACTAACAAAGAGTTTTTCCGGATTTTTCAACGACGTATTTGTACATTTTGGAACTGCACACCATTTGTAACTCATTTTATTACATAAATCACTGATAAAATGTAAATCCAATCGAACTTTTGTTTACGACAAATGTATGCGGATGACATGTGCCACAGGCAAGTGAAGTCACAGACCCGATTGAGGCGCCATATTGTCAAAGTAGCGTTTGGCATGCTTTTTAAATATTGTTTTTTCAATTTGATATTTTTCAGCAAATATGTACCAGAATTAAAAATAATAACTTTTACTGGGTTCCTTAAACTCTACTGCATAATATAAAATGGATTTTGAAAACCTGTCAAATAGCCTATTATATATACCAATGTTATTGAGATTTTGATTTGAGATATTAATACCAATATAATATCATTATTGTAAGCTACGGCTACAATAATGATATCATATTAATTAGTGGCAGTTAATGCTTGAATTGAATATGTAAGTTCCGCCAAACCGAGGTACGTTCTTATTCTATACTAGCGCCATCTAGTAGTAGCTTGTATCACTATGTTTTTCACCTAACCTTATTATTTTACAGTTCTAAACAAGCTGTTCGTTTTATTCGGGGTTTTAAAACCGGGTCCATTATTACTGTACATTTTGAGTCCTTATTAGTCATAAATATAAAATAAAGGTGTGACAAGGTTGGTCAGTAAGCGAAACTTATATACATTTAGGAGACAAACAACAGTGCCATGCTGATTATGTGAAATGCTAGCCCTGTCAGTGTGTTTCATCATTCCTATAACCTTCCTATAGTCCTTTAAACGAAGTGTAAAATAGAATTTTGTAAAACAAGCATAGTGGTAGGCACTGATGACGGACACCAATGGCTTGTGTTTTTTGTTTACATTCTGTCTCTCTGACTCAAAATAAGTTTAGTAATAAAGGCATGACTAACATACATACGTACTAACATAGTACGGTCGATCACATTCATACATTGCGACAGATAATACAGAAAACCGAGGAATATAATCTGCCGCTATGTCTGGCGTTTGTGGACTATGAGAAAACCTTCGACTCAATCGAAACCTGGGCTGTTCTGGAATCCTTGCAGCGATGCCTAATAGACTATCGATACATTGAGGTGCTGAGATGTCTTTACAGTTCTGCTCTGCGACTATGACCGTCCAGTTACAGGGTCAGCACACAAAGCCTATCCAACTGCGCAGAGGCGTGCGACAGGGGGATGTCGTATCCCCGAAGCTGTTCACGAACGCGTTGACCATGGGACTTTATTTTATCTGGGTTAGTGGAAATTATTAAATCGAGAAAACTGTGAGCATCGTTTAGGTGAAAGGTAGGATTTAGAGAAAGAATAGATGCGTTAACAGATGACGTAATGTGTTTTAGACGCTTAGTTCGGGAATTATTTTTGAGCAAACAGGTATTAAAATCACCTATGATCATGATATGACAACACCGAGAAGAAATTTAATAGGGTTTAAATTAATTTAGATAAATAAATGTTCAGACTATTGTAAATTGTTAAATTATTTTATAGTTTAAATTTAAGCTAATGTAAATGGCTACGCCTCCTCCTCTCTTACCTATTCGATCGTTGCGAAGGAGAGTAAACCCAGGAAGTAAGTATGTGGTAGAAGTTAGCGTCGGTTTGAAAAAAGTTTCTGTAATGAGAATGGTAACACGGCAAGTTATTTTAAAAGACCAAAATAAGTTTAAAATATTAAACTTTATACATATAAATCTGAATAAACCGGGAGATGTATGTTGGTTAGTATACTCAAAGATGTGGAATCCGCAATTTATCTTTCATACATTAAAAAAAAACTATTATGTTATATTCCGAATTGATATCACGCTCTGAGCATCCTAATCGTGATATTTGATTCGGAACGACTGTTACACTGTTAGTATCATATTCATTCTAAGCGCTCGGAGCTTGATTCGGAAGGAGGGGAGTTTGCGATCCGGAATATCGATACAATACAAGGCATCCGGCGGATCGAGCATCCCTACTCCGACTCCAAAAAACAGCAATACACGCAAGTAGCACGTCTTTTATAGACAGACACTACCTGATTTCTAATTTCTAGTATAAAATAGTCAGAAAAGCATTAAATAAAAGTGCCTTTACAATGTCTTGTTATTTAATATTAGTAGATATTGAGGTATTAACGCAAACCTACTAGAGGGGTTAATACCTTAAAAAATAATATCTTGATACCGATAAAGATTATAGTTGGAGTTGACGATGTTACAAACTAAACATCGAAGTTCCGCCAAACCCATGTACGTTCTTAATCTACACTAGCGCCATCTAGTAGTAACTTGTATTACTATATTTTTTATCTAACTTTATTATTTGACAGTTCGGTTTTATTGTTACCCGACTGGGTTACGTTAAAAATGTTAAATTTATCAGCCTTTGTAAGTATGTATATACGAGTATGTATGATGTTTTTTCCTTTCTGGCAAACTGGAGACCAAACGAGTTGACCGACCGATTCGTCTTCATCACGCGAGTTTCACTGAAGATATGAAATTAATAAAAATAATAATTGCATTAGGATGACAACAAGACGCCATATTGTAGAAAATATAAAAAAAAGTCGACGAACTATATTAGTGCGCTATCATCGAATAGGTATTTGAAAATCATCATGTTGAGGTTTCTTTTATTATTTTTAATTTAGAGTAATCATTTAGGATCTATAAAGATTTAAAGTTGGTCAGTAACCATTATCATTGAATATTTCAATGTAAGTTCTATCTTCACCTATCTAGCTGCCTAAAATAAAGATGTAATAAAGTTAATATAAAAAAAAAGTATCATCTCGACGGTATCCCTTTGTTTGTTTCTTGTTCCACCAAGCTAAGGGATATGGTTGTGATGATACGTTTATAAGAACTTCAAGTAAATTTGTTAATTAATATTAGCAAATTAAAAGTGTTGGTATGACATTGTGAAACTTGGTAATTGTAAATTAATTTCTTTCAAAAAATAAATACGCTTATTTAACAGCATACTTGGGGCCTTCTCTAATGTGGCTAAATGTAAATGAGCGTTGAAATATATTTTCATTTTTTTTGTTCTCGAATTGCGGTAAAAAATCCTTTGTTCCTCCGCGGCCGCATTCATTGTATTTTTTTGTTTTATTTAGTTAGGTAATAAGTTATTTATATATAAACTAGATTAAATAAATTGATAATTTTTATTAAACAAAAAAATTTAATATACTCATATGGTAAAAAAAAAGTAAGTTTAGTTGGTAGAGGCTTAAAAGATTTTTTAAATCTGTTATATATTTTACTACTTTTTTAAAAATAAATAATTATATAAAATAAAGTATTATATACTTATAGTAGATTACAAGTAAACTTTAAATAAGCCAATAAAAGCAAGTAAACCAGGTAATAAGTGTTGCACCTAAATAGAGCTGAAAAAGTATTAATTCGGTTAAAATGATAAATAATGATAAATATATATTTATATATTAAAGTCAATGAATAATAAAAATAGAAATAACAAAATATACAAAAACAATAAATAACCAATACATAGCACACTAACAAGCATTTACAGATACTACAATGAAATATATATATTATATATATTGTTTTGTTTTTCATTTGTTTTCGATAATCCAACATCGTTTCAACTTTATTAAATTAAGTACTTACAAATTAACAATTTTCGGCCACTAACAGGATTCCATATATAAAATTAAAAACTATGACAAGTAATATAAAATAAAAGTAGTAAAATTCATAAGTTAAAAATATTTAAAATATAAATTTGGTTGCATGAAATTTGAAAAAAAAACTATATCCTAAATTTAAGTTAAACAGATATTATAATTACTCCTACACTTATTATTATTATTTTATCTTTTCTTATGTTCATGTATGTTTGTGTAAGTATGAGAGTGAGTGTATGTGTTTGTTTAAATGAGTGTGTGTGTATGTGTGTTTTAGTTTGTTTATTTATAGTTTAATTGTTTAATTAAGACCGAAGCGACTCCTTTTATCGATCAACTCCAAATAACGACCTATATCAAAATTTAAAAAAATGACACTACAGCATGCCCCATTACGGTCTCTGGCGTTTGCGAATTCACATTATATTGTACCCTGGCTGATATTTTGAAGTCAATCAATACTGATGTTGCCTGATGCACTTGCCAACAATGTAAATTTAATTTAGTCATCGGACAGAGCTGAGACCTGCGGTCTGCGTCGCAGTAAATTTAATTGGTAAGTACCTACATGTAAAGACCAGGCGGAGCAAAAAAAAATGTACCAATACCTTTTTTTTTAAATACGCTAACTTCGTTGCGAATCTGCTCCGGCTTTCTTTCTTTAGACGAAAAACGTTATATAAAGGAACGTTTTTAACTAACGGAAACCGTTTTTATCTGTTAATGCGGTAGCTTTAAACATAAAGATATAAACATATGTGTCATCTCATCCGGTGACATGATGACTGGTTTTTTTATTAGCACAAATAATCAGTATTGCAATTCAGCGGAAAAATGCAGCAAGTGTTCTTGCCACCATTCCATGAGGAAAGAGCCAGTCCTCTTGCACCGGAGGAGACGACAAGACGCGGTGTTACTCGTATGTCTTTTAAAATATATTTTTTTCTTTCATACCATCGCGTCTCTTGTCATCATTTCGGACAACTCCAGCAGACTCCAAAAGAGCTGGAATCTCGATGGTGGCTAGTATTCAATTATAATAAGTAATAACTACTAGAGTTTATATTCATATAATATTTTATACATTATATGTATATATATATTTAGTTTTTATATTAATTAGGTTTATCTTTTAGTTTATTTAATTTAATGTTTTGTTTAGTTTATATTTAATTTTATTATTTAGATTATAAATAAAGTTTGTAATTTATGTATATAGAATGTTAAAAATTTGGTGTCAATAAGTTTATATATATATATATATATATATATATATATATATTATTAAGAAGTTAAATTATTATTCTAATACAAGTATCTATATTACAGAAAATATGCTGAATAAATGCCCAGTGCTTACAGCAAGTCAATGGCAACAGCAGTAATTGTTTGCGAGATTTAGTCTGCTGTAAATTCTCACATACGGCCTGCACGAGGACTTATCGTATCAATGCTGGCAGTAATGTTTGCTCTCGGCTCCAATATAGTCTGCAATAATTTAATTATATTTTGACAACAATAATAGAATCTTCAATATGTAGTACTACCTACTCGTATCTACGTAAAGGTCGTACCTGTAGGTTGTTTTTATAACCAGTCTGTTGGCAACCGTTAAATTGTCAAAATATGGATTCCTTTATTTAACAAAAATAATATAATCCTTATGTACTCGTATTCGTATACTAATATCAACTTCAATAGTTATCGCTAATGCAACAGTGTCCGTTCGTTAAAGGAATCGTTTATGTAATTTTGTGCCTAAAAAAAGTAAACACTGGGCACATACACTAGACGTGCACGGGCGACTATACAACGTCATACCACCAGACGTGTACTGCAGCCGAATCATCTGTTTAGGCGCACAATTATAGAAGTAAGCAAAAAAGTAAAGTATAATCACGACCGTAATCCCTAGATCCCATGAACCACATTTTTTATGTTCACATTTAGCTAATTTTACCACCAATTTTTTTGTAGGAATGAAAGTTTATTTTAGTAACAACCTCTTGAAATATGACGGCCTATTCGTCGACTGATCCTGTAACGCTATATTGAAATTGCGTGACAGATTTTTCTCCTACATAATTCTAATTAGGCGGATTTAAAGGTAATTTCGAGAAGGTATACAAAGCTCGCATAAGCACAAAATGAGGGTAGATGTTACTGTAAAAGCCCGATCCATGGTAAATGCTAAGATTGTCTAGTACGAGTTCACCTAAAATAAACGAAATTATTTAAGAACATTTTGCATTAGGTAGGTCATGATATTAAATACGCTTAACTGAATATTTGTTTCCTCCTTGACCGTTTTCTGATTGATTCTGGCAGCGGAAGGAGATTATATTTAAATAAATATAGATTTCCGAGTCATGATTCCTCCCTCGAGTTCGGAGTCCTCGATGTCAGCGAGAGATCGCGTTCTACCAACATTTCTAAATCTAATATAAGATTATAATATTTGACGTAACCATTAATTTATTTTACTATCTATTATTATTTTTTATTTAAAGATAAAAAAATAATAATAATGTATTTTTGCTGGCAATTTAATTGCCAACGTATTAGCATGTTGTCGTATGTTGACGACATTTTTTAAGTATAAGTTTTTTTTTTAAATTAGGTTAGATTATAGTTAATTTTATTTTTATTTTTTTATTTAGGTAGTTTGTAATTATTATTTTATATTATTTTGTAAATATTATATAATCCATAACAATTTTAAATATATTTTACTACCTATCTATTTAAAACAAGCACAATAAATCAATATTATAAATTACATACATTTATTAAAAGCAACTAGTACATGTGAGTTTTGTAATCCTTATATGTATAGTTAATACAAAAGAAAAGTAAAAAATAAAATATGCAAAATAAATAAATAAAATAATAACTTAAATAATTATACAACTTGTAGAATCGTTAATAAATTGTCATTAAAAATTAACATCAGAACCTCCCCAATTTGTCTGGCCGGCATGGCAAATGTAGAAAATTCTGAAAGGCCAATCTCCAATAGTGGAAGTCTAGGTCTAGGCTGTGATGATGATGGCATTTATTAAAAGCAACTAGGCCAACTTGTTAGTTTTAATAAGAATTATTATTATTTCTTATAGTATAGCTAATGTTAATACAAAATAAAATTAGGTACATAAAAATAAATAAATTATAAATAATAACTTAAATTTGCAGTAACCTCTCTGCCCCTCAAGCATCTTATCTCTGATATTATTTCCAAAATACTGTTATAGCTCGTCCTGACTCTGTTAAGCAATGATGCAGTGGTATTATAGCGAACAATCATCTGTATGGGCCTGCGCAAACATTGCCGCGAACTGTAGTAGTGATGCTTAGCAATATCCTGAAGCTATTATTGTATTTACACTTTAGGGCACTGATCGATACCTGTGTAAATTTGATCCACATAAATAGCATTACTAATCTAATAATTAATAAATGATGTAATTTCAATTGAAATAATATTACAAAAGTAACTAAATATAAGAAAAAAATGTGTCAATAAAGATTTTTATTATTATATTATATTTTATAAATATATAAATAATTTATTGTTTTATTATTTAAACGTTCCTTCAAACATACCTGCCGTCTTCATATCATATTAATCTCACTCGTTTTGTTTAATAATTTGAATTATTCAACGAATTGAAATATTAGCAATGAATATAGGTTATCGTCCCTTATCTCCCATGCCAACTCGTCTCGCCAGAGCGTGGCGAGTCGAGGCCAAATTATCTAGACATATGAGTGGAGGTCTGGGACACTGTACCTTTGGGGGTTGTAATGATAATGATGGATTATAGATAAGATACGTCGTCGTATATTATTATAGAGTGATCATCATCAGTCAAAGGAACAGACAACCTCAAAGTAGTACATGGTTAGCTAGTTATATTCGAAAATCTAAAGATTCGCTATAGTTCGGGCTTCTTCCAGTAACATAACAAACTGTTTACAAACCAATCAACTTCAAAATCCATTAAACCTGTTTCGATCAAAAACTTTACTCCTTCGGGTAACTCGGCTTATTGTGTAAGTACTAAGAGTGGATGTGGCCAAGTGGCATAAGGACTTTAATCTCAAGGTGGCAATTTCCAAGCCTTCCAACAGATTATATGGCCACTATTTAAAATTGTGTTTATATGTCGACAATGTATACGAGTATTGTTATTAAAACGAAGTTTAAACGTATTTAATTTTAGCACGCTCTCATTAGACGTATCGGCGCGGTGTCTTTAAATTGCTATTGCATTGACGTCCAAATGTGGACGCATTTTAAGTCATAACTTCTTTATTATTTCAATAACTTGCACCGCGAACTCTGGATGCGATAACTGATCGTCAGTGTGTTAAATAATTGGACGCCCGTCTATTCGAATGCTTCGATTAAAACGGGCATTGTTTGGATGTACGAGTATGGTTAGTCGCCGTGGTCGTACTTAGAGGCCATCAAATAATCTGAATCTCATCCGCAGCCAATATGTCTATTATTTATATATTGTCTTCCCATTTTTTGTTAAAACTAAATTATTAAAATTTTATGACTGTTTTTTTATATGACACGTCTAGGATATATATATATATATATTATTTATGAATAGGCTAGCAGTATATTGTCGATGCCTATATCACTGGTGTAAAGTTCATAAAATTGACAGTTCCAGTTTTAAACAATTCTGAATTTTGTTTTAAAAATTAGTCTAAAAATGTCTTTACCTTAGAAGTAAGAGTTGGATACAGTTCGAAGAAAACTTTCTTAACGACGTAAACAATTTAAATCTAATGCAATATGCAGGCGCTCCCAGTACTGCCTGTAACCTCCCCCACCCTTTGGACCGACCGACACCCCTTCGGTCTTATAAAAAATTCACCCCTAATTCCGAAGCATACGGGCCACGCTAAAGTTCGTGGGTTATTACACCACAATAAGCTAGCCCGCCGCAAAAACCAATCTTTTTGTTTTTGAGACTGATTTTAATCTTACATCTCGACTAATCTATAAACTTTGCCTACTTTTCTACATCATTATTATCAGAATGTGTTGATCCGCCACGTTGTTCGATATACCACCTTTGTAATACAATAATATCATCATCACAATCCATAGAATATATTTATAACATACGAGTATTTTCGTAGACTTTGGCCTTGTCTTTACACGCTCTGGTCAGACGGGTTGGTGTGGGTCTCATGTATTATTTCTGTCAATACTAGCAGCCGAATTCCCTTTAGCTGCATCTGTTATTAGAGTTCATATTCGCTGTCAGTATCGAATGCTACTATTACAGATATTTTGTAATTGAACGTAAGCTTGTCAAAATGTTACAAACTCGTGCTAATAATGACATTAATACAAATTCAGATAAAGAAGTATGGAGTACTTTGCAAAAGACATTTCTTTCAAGATATTATATTGCAAAATTAGTAAACAATTGAAGAATATGTTTATGATGACAGCTCAAAGGATTAATGAAATGGGGTATTGATTCAGAATGAATTGATTTGCTAACGAGTATTGACCTACGATAATGCTCTGACATAAAAATATCTGGTGACTCTATAAAAATAAAACTATTACAAGATGTAAATGATATAAACGATAAACATGAAACTGCTACTGTGGTAAACAAGGACATATTTATATTTTTTCCAACTAATTTAAAAAAAAATATGTAATAAACCGCATATGTTTTTTTTGTATTACTTATATTCACATAGAAGTATTTTAATAAATAAACTTAATTTTTGGATTCTAGTACATGAACCCATATAAACTAATGATAATGCATAAAATATAATGGAATCAAGTGAAAACGTTTAAGTTGCAAATAAAACATATTATTGCACAAACTAAGGTGATTTACCTATTAATTTAAACATTAATTGATCTAAATAAACAAAGATTATTAAAGATATCTTTATATATCTATAATATAGAAGCAGCTGCAAACCTATTATATGTGGATTTATAATTGACAGCGAAGGAATAACTAAAGCCGCAGCTAAATAATCTAATATAATTTATGTACTAAATACAGAGGGATCAATGAATGCTCTTAGTTCGGCGGAAATAACAGATGACCAAACAAATTTAGGGCATCGTAGACTGGGATAGTTGAAGAGAATATAAATACTTATGAGATAATTAAAGAACTTTAAAAATATAATTTTAGAAGTATAGGGTGCATATTTTTACCGTCATAAATAATATTTTCATAAAAGTATTGTGAAGCTACCGTGAGTGTGTCTTTTTCCATATTTTTATTTAACCCACGGATGTACGACAAGTTAAACTATATGTATATTTTACGAATTGTCTTTTTCTGGATTACGAGTACTAACAACAACATACAACTACTTTGCTCTGTAAGAGATTACTGTATATTTATATTTTGTATAAAGCACCTACTGTTGCATTTTTGTTTATATATATATAAACAACATATATATATATATATATATATATGTTTTATAAAAATAAAAAAAATGTGTCATTGTTTGATGAATTTAGTATAGACCGTGCCTCATTTGCCGCAAAAAATCACATTTTGTTATTTTTACCTATATAAAATCGTATGCAATGCCATCCACACTAATCACATATTTTTTTCATAAATTAAAAATCTGATGACTGCGACTCGTCTCAATCTAGGTTTACAATAAAATACCATCGACCATACTCAGTGTATGGTCATGCTGTGGCTACTGTTTAAGGTGTAAGTGAACGAATATATAATAATAATGGTATTTTAAAGAACTATTTTTTAAAATGTTATATTCTTATTTGTAGTTTTAAGTAATTTATTTGAATGGAAATGGTAAAACAATAAAATTTAAATATAAATAAAAAAATATTTTTCCATTATTTATTCTCGATTGCCAATTTTAAAAGTGTCGATAAAAGGTGTCGTAACGTCATAAGTAGCGCATTAGTTTTAAATAAGTAGTCCCAAGTTTTTCAATAGAAGTCCGAAGTTGCTCGCTCGTCGGTCGACGAACTCATACAAAATGCAATAGCCACACACCTTCGACCCACCCATTTATTCCCCATTTATAAATGATTCCAGCTCAATTTCGCGAACATACAGTTCTCCAGATATTGTTTGACTTGTGGACATGAGACGCTATTTCCTTGGGGAGTTCAATTCGCTATAACCTTTTAGTGACAATTCCAATTCCCAATACTTTCCTTCTTTATCTTTGGAAGTTTTTTTCATTAGGTACTAAAAGTTAAGTATTACGACCATAAATCCCTTGCGGGGTAAAATAAACCACGCTTTAAAAAAATCAGATTCATCTTCACTAAGTACAGATTATAGATATCTATTATTAAGATAAGATTATATTAGTGTTATTATATGTAAAACACTGTAAATGCCAATATTTGAATAGGTCGTTGCTAGACGTAGAAAACAAAACTGAAAATAACTTTTTTAAAGTAATTTAAAAAAACCATGGTCTTGTTTTTTACAAGCGCTATCAATTTAAAGCGGAGTCATATCCAATCATAAATCCATGAGAATAACCTTTAGTTTCATGTGCGCATAATCACAGATATTATATACTGAATAGGAAGCTATAAAAACAAAAGAGAAGTAAGTACTTTTATAATTTTACGTAGGCACCATTCAATTCAAGAAACGTGCCTACGTCGTCGCCGTAATGTGCTAGCAAGCATAATATTATCCAAAATTGAGAACAAGAGTACGATGTTCGGCTAAAATCGGATATTAAGGTTTTCCAGCAACAAACTACTAATCTAGTTTTTCATAAAGTTGTTATGTGTGACTTAAGCCGACTGCAATACAAAGAAATAGGGACAAAAATATGGTGTTTTGATTTATTTGATCTTACTTGTATTTACTTAAAAACAATATCCGCTGGCTCAATAAGACAAGCGATTTAGTGAACCCCTTTCGTTAAAATAGCATTATTTCTAACCGGGGGTGCTGGGGATTTCTGTCGTGTCGTGGTGATACATAGGTATAAAACAAGAAATCTATTAATAGCATTATTATAATAAAACAAATTAAAAGCATTATTATTATTCTCCTTTCCGTCTTACAATCACTATCACAACATATTATAAAACAAAGTCCTTCGACGCGTCTGTCTGTCTGTTTCTCTTTTTGCGATAAACTTAATAATTTATGCACCGATGTTCATGATGTTTTCACCAATTGATAGAATGGTTCCCGATGAAGGTTTTCTTATATATTTTTTTAAGTCTTTGTATACATTAACGATAGTCATTATTGGAGGCGTCGGAAAAATAAGCCGTCTGGGAGCTTTCAACTAAAAGGCTGCCTAATAAACTCTTTAAGATATAACAAAATAATGTTTGGTGGAATTGTATAACCTATATATGTAGATCTACAGAAACGTTAGCGATGGCATATGTCTATCTCTTAAGTATAACATACTATATCCATTTTGATATAATAATATGGGCAATTATAAAGTAATCGGAAAGCTATTTAAACAAATACGATGTTTATCTTTAACATTTTTAAATTTGTTAGTTGGCTTAAGCATTTCATGAAGATTATTTTTCCCTTCAAACCATGGAAATTAAATGAATACCTTAGGAGATATAGCAAAATCAAAATAATAATAATAAACTTTTATTATGGACATGAAATCCATAAATTGTTAGTAATAATTTTACTTGACCTATGTTGGAATAACTATCCAGTACTATCTGACCAAACCGCATAAGTACTCATAGTTTATCCTGATATGATGTTATGATGATTTATTTTCAACGAAATTATTTTCACGTCGCCGTTTACACGGCAAACCCGGGTAAAACAGCTAGTAGAATATAAAAATAATGTATTAGTGCGGAGGGCATTGCAATATTTCATTATATGTTTTAATTTAATGTGGCATTAAAGACATAACTTGTTTCTGTGGCGATGTCAACTAACGTTTTTTCTTACTGTGCATATGAATGTATGTTTAGGTTAGTATTTTAGACAACAAACATTTTTATTATTTACTGTGTTCTCGAGCAAGAAGCTTATTTTAATTAACTTATATTCATTCCAGAATATAACTTTAGAATAATAAATTAGTTTACATTGCTTTTATTTTTAATATAACGCTTTAAATGCATGATTCTGCTCTCCCCGAAACTTTGATTAAAACGGAAATGAGTCTTTAATTATTTTATGCAAGTCTCGAAAACAGAAGATGCAGCGGAGGCGAGGATTGCTGTACGTTTTGAATAGTTGTCTGAAACTTAGGCTCGAGATTTATAAAGCGTCCTCGGACTTTGCCTTCCATGTATAAATAAATAAATAAAATATGCTTACTTATTATGTACGAAAGTTACAGTCTTGTGGACACATCATACACAAATAATTAATAATACCGAAATTGATTTGATTGTTACTAGTTGCAGAGTGAGTGCCCAACAACATTAACTTTTTAAATATCTCAAATCTGCAAGCCTTGACTTATACTACTATCGTTGAAAAGACTTGTGTGCCTGAAAAAAAAGTTCTTGAAAAATACCTATAAGTTAGTTGTCTAGAACGCACGACTTGTCACTTTAAAAAAATGAGTATGATATAATGCGTGTGAAATTGGACGCAGGGACCACTGTAGGATCTTTGGCAGCTGTGGAGCAGTCTATTTCCAAATGCCGTTAGTAACTATTGTAACCAGCTTGGGACTGCAGGATCTCACGGGGTAGGCGACGGCCCTCCCGTGGCCGTGCGTGCAGCGGTGCGATTTCCCGAAGATGGTCGAAGCGGCTGTGGTCGCTCGATCGAACATGGATTTCGAGAGCTTGAGTAAAGTATAGGTATGCATTAGCGATAACATCCTCAGAATGTGGAGCCTTACTGTATTATGTGTTACCAAAGTTTATGGAAAGTTTAATGTTCAATGTGTTAGCCAGTATCAGTAATGTATCCTTCCACCTGCTTCGTATTAATTTATAATCTAAGTTATACCATTATTCATTAACAGAAGCTTATAACTATTTTGTGTTCATAATAGGTATGTGACCAGAGTTGGAAAACTCTCTATCCATCCCAGCTTGTTGAAATATTTAATAAAACCAACTAGGTCAAATATAAGATAGATCGGGCATCAAGCAAGTACAAAACATTTCTTACATAATTATTACGCCATCTAACGTCCACTAGCAAAACTTTTATAGATAACAGTTTTAAATTCGTATTGCGTATAATGCTCGATGCATTCAAATTATTAATTAAACATTATTAAACTAAAGAAATTAATTCAACCTTATGGTTAGTGTTTTAGGATTATAATTGTATGCAATTATAATAGCGCCATCTATAATTGACTAGATGAATATTTTTTCCTATATTGAACTGAACAATCATCATTCATCATTACAGCCCCTAGAACACAACGTCCTAGACCTCTACTGCAGGAGATGGGCCTTCCAGTACAAATATCTGGAGAATTTGGCTTACACTCGCCACGCTGACCAGACGAGGATATGATGTCATTTTTTATGACAATTTATTAATGAATCCACAAGTTGGTATCAGTGGAACCGGGACCGACGGATTAATGTGCTCTCAGAGGCACAGTGGTGTTGTAAATCTATGACAAATGTACGTAAGAAAAGTGTATTCCTCATTGGTACATGCCCGGTGGGTTTGAACCGACCTTTGTAGGATTTAAGGAACGCGTTCTTACCGAGCCACCACCGCGAATCGTTTTTATTTTTTACTGCCTCGTTATATATTTAATGTCTCTTTATAAAACCAATTTCCCAGAATCAATACATTTACCTACGACACCATTGTTCCGTGCCTCGGAGAGTAATATCTCGTACACGGTTCCATTATTACAATTTCGTCAAAATCGTTAAAATAATTCTCCAAATAAATGACACCGGTAATTGGCTAACACAGAAGGGTATCTATATTATGGCCTGACCCCTGTAATTTAAGACTTTAATTATTTAGTATTGCTAAAGAAGTTACATTTATAGCAAATTGCTGGCTTGTGGATTGTGTGTGAGAAGATTTAAAAAAGGGACCCCTTGCGCAATGACACGATTGCCATCCACTATTTTGCTCCGCTCCCTTCCCAATGCAATTATCATCCTGAAAAAAATAATTATTTTGCTAATCAGTTTAATTTAAAAAGTGTTATAACTTTAATATATTTTTCATTAATTCAGAATCAAGGGGTGAATATTAAATCCATTGTGATAATTAGAGAAGGGAAGCATTTAGAGGGAAGTTGAAATTGAACTCCGTGCCAAATAAGATAGTTAAATATGCATACCTAATAATACTTATTAACAATCCCTGCTAGTAGTTAATTGCTAAGGCCTACTGTCCACAAAAACTGCACGCCATACGTGCGCTGTCGTCATTTGACATATCTTGCGTAGAAACAATAATAATGTGTGCACGGAGCGGTAACGTCGTATTTGCCTATAGTTATGCGTTCATCATAAAGCTTATGAGGCAGCAAGTTACTAAACAATCTGGTTGTATTTATTTTACAAAATAGCCTACGCAGCAGTCATTTTAGTTTATATTATTATACAGTATCATTGCCTAGTAGGTATTCTCTGGCAGCAATAAACAATATACGTTTTATATTTATTCCGATTTTCGGATGAACCCAATACAATCTACATTTAGTATTTCGTCTTCTGATAAAGTTGTATGCTATAATCACATCTTTATCATCACTCGACCAAACGTTTTGTAGCTTGACTGTCGATTGTATGACGAAGCGTGTACATAACTAACATATATACGATATAAAATAATACCTGCTGTCATTTGAATTGAATACATTATTTAACTGACGCCGACGTAGACAGTAGGCCTAATATAACAGTATATTAGAGATGCCAGACAGGTTAATTACCAGGTAATTATGTATACTCGTTAATTTATATAATATATATCTATTCTCAAAAGGCACTAATTTACCATTTAATAGCCTACAAATTTTGAAATACGATAACTTTGTTTCAGTCGTCAGATATTATAAAATTTACTCGTTTATAGTTAAGTATTAAAAATGTAATTAATTTATAATTCTAATACCTAAAACAAAAATAAACCTGAACTGTCATATATGGAATAGTTTTTGGGATTTTTAGCTGAAAAACATGCCTCGTCTTCTCGTTTCTATGCGGCAGCCGTTAGAATTGTTGAGAGAGCAAAATTAACAACACATATTCATGTATGTAGTGAAGATTAATGTGTCTGTATGTTGTCGGAGTAAATGAAAATTTTAGTATTTAAAAGTTTGTACAGTAAGAAATACACCAGATTGCAACATTACGTTGTTTGTCTCTTTTCCTACACGTTGCCCAAGACACATTTGCGTGCTACCTCTTCTAGGTACGATCTATATAAATATATTGACCATGGCGGTGTGCCTTCGTCTAGGACTGTCTGCATAAATAAATGTGGCTTTTAACGACATCATCCGAAGGGAGCTTGTCACTGCTAGAATACCCGTGATCTTAAACCCCTCTTTACTCGGAGTGATGGCAAGAGACCCGGCGGCATGACCGTTGGGCCTAGGAAACTCTCTGGTATGCGATCTGTAGACATATTAGCTCCATCACACATCCAGGTGATTTCGTCCAGCGCGGGGAGTGCGGCAGTTTCTGCTAAGAACCTTAAGCTACGCAAAAATGCCAATCTCGGTACAAGTCAAGACAATGGGCCCATGGGAACCCTAAGCCAAGCCCCTGATGGTCCAAATAGTTTTCATTGATCTGGAGACATGAAGGCTGACATTACTTACTATACAGTGATGAAATGTTGCCAGCCTCCTTAGGACGAGAGTCTGATGGAATATCGCTAGATTTTTTTTTTCATAGGTTTAGTTTTATTTATATATATGTATATATTTTTAAAATTAAGTAATTGTCTATTATTTAATTGTCAATTTTATTTTGTTACTTCGAATGAGAGTTTATACATCAATGTACAGATCTAAAAATAATAATGAACAGATCTTGTTTCATGGTTTCTGTTATCACAAAAAGAGAATAAATTCATATTAGTTAATTTGTTGGCCCTCCGTTTGTTTTAGCTGGTTTTAGCGTACCTTTTGTTGTACCCCTGGGCTAAGTGCGTAAAGGCTCAAAGGAAGGTCTTTGATCTAGGCCCGACGGGGACATGCTGCGGTTAACCACTGGCGAAGTACTTTACAAATATACCGACGAGCAATATAAAGGGGCCACTAAATTTGTATTTGTTCCTATAACCGAGTCTATGCGTTTATATTGTGATTTCTTTGTTTACTGTTTTTATAATACTGTTTTATCTTTAAGCTTATTGTTTAATGCAAAAAATATCGAAGTCATAAATAAAATTATTATCATCAGCCTGTATCTCTTCACTGCTAGATGTAGGGCGTTCTCTCTCTCCTGCCGTACGGGTTTCTATTCTAGAACCCGTTTGCTACCAACCATAGCCGTCTTAATAGCTCGTATTTATGGACCAAACCTACTGTCAGTGTCCACGTCTCTGCTCCGTACGACATTAGCGGGAAGACGCACTGGTTAAAGACCTTCGTATTCAAACATTGTGGTATGCACGATGGGAGGATGTACAGGAGTTCACTGAATTCCGACCATCCTAGCTGAATGTATCCGTCGGTTTCTTTGTTAAAGTTTGCTGCGCCTAATTGGATAGTCTGTCCGAGGCAGACGTAATTTTGCACAACGTCTAGTGTAGCGTTTTCCACGTAGATTAGCTATCATAATCTTCACATAATCAGTAAACATGACTCCTCTTGTCCAAGTTTATTCCGTGAACAACCAATTGGAAAGCCACGCTTAAGTCGTTTAACATTCCGCTAAGATCCTTGCTGACAATAATGACTGTATCAAGAAAATAACAACTTGTCCACGCCCGGATGGCTAATGGGCCTGGGTCGGGTATGGTACATTCCCCCATTTTCCACGGCAGGACTTAACGGTAATTCATGCACATTTGGTGCTGAGCGCCGTTACTCGTGTAACAGCACCCGTGTGGCTCACGATCCCAGGGTGGCATAAGTTGGACAACCTCTCTAGGAAGTGGTCGCGCGTTGGGGCAGGGCGAGCGCAATGGGGTGCGATATACTGAAGATGCTTGAAGTGTCCGTTGTCGGCCATCGTGTGCATTTATAATAGCACCATCTATGATCGAGTAGCGGAACCTTGTTGCGTGTATTTTGATTAAAAACTTTATAAAAAATAGTTCAATTAATATTTAATTACTAAAATTAACTAACACAAGGTGTTGTCCAGGAAGAGTATTTTACACTTACGTAGCACAAAGGTCAGTCCGTAAAACAACAAACGTCGAAGTCCATGTCGAACACGACTATAACCGGCAATGCATAATTATAGACTTATTAATTTTATGATAAATGTACTAGCTTTGACTCTTATACCGTTTGGCTTCTTGCCCCGTCTTGTTATAAATTTAATGTCTCTGGTACAAACTGAATAATCCCAAGTATGAACATTGTCATGGCAATATGCGGGAAGTGCTGCAATATTCAACATCGGCTCGTAGCTCGTATGTCCAGCTATGCGAACATCAAATACCTATCAAGAAGTAATGTGAGCAATACTGCTGCCCCTGTTTATTTAAGCGCAATAGTTTTATAAAGGCATCCTTTTTTTTTTATTATTACTAAATATTTACAACATCTTTGCTTTAAAAAATACTAATCAATGTACCTACATTATTTGACAAATATTTAATTATTTGGTTATAATATTTTTAACGTTTTACGATAACAAGAATAAAATGCCGAATAATAATGATGGTAGTCCATTGTATTCATTGATTGAAGATTCACATGTCAACGATAACGGCAATGTCTTAACTGTTTATCAAGCAGAATGTTTAAATAGAGTGGGCCATTCCCTAAAATTGGAACAACAGGCTTATATCTACCACCACCCAGAGGTAACTAAGTACCTTTCTACATTATATTATTGAAATTAATGAGATAATGAAAATAAGAATCGCGCTTGCTTTTTTTCTACACTTCTATAAGTACTAATATGGTAAGTAAAGAGACAAAGCTCTCTATGTAAGTACGTGCGTATGTATGTTTGTCGGTCCTTCATATCCATATTACTAGAGCGATTTTGATGACGTGAAATACTGCTCTCACCTCTGCGATTGGTCCGCTAACTACCTTACAGATGTTCTCAATGTCCTGACAGGCGGGCGATTCGGAAAGTGCACGACATTATTGTGTCTAAAACTCCCAAATCCTCGAAATGTAGGCTCACTGAGCGTGTTCTACAAGATGTAGTACGGTGAGTGTTCGAAAGAGCTCTACAAACTTACCCATATCCCTTCTTCTCTATTTCGCAACCGAACTACACGCACAGGCAAACATATACACTTCCATACCGTAGCCGCTATCGCTACATCGTACGCTAAAGATGTGAAATGCCAGTTTGTTTCCCCATTCCTATTACCGTGAAGCGATAGTTTAGGAGAAATAAATTTAAGAGGAAGCATATAAATGAGAAATATTAATTAAAAGCGGTAGAATATGTCGTGTATAATTTACGTTTATTAAAAATATCATTGGGAGTATAGTGATAGGGTAGTATCAAAAATGAGTATAAGTTAGTGTAGAAAAGTGGAGGTATGGATGAAGTGGAGATGGAGTCAGTCTTTGAAGGTTGGATAGCACGAAGAATAGTTACGTTGGGTCAGCGGCGTTTCGGAGCCGAAGTCAGCAACACGTAGACGTGAGGCGGCGCGGGCGTCGAGTTTAAGAGTGGTGAAGTAATATGAGGTCAAAATAAATAGTCCCGGGGTTCCATCTCGGCGACAAGTGAACTTGTAGCCACGACTCAGACTCGACTTCTGTATCAGGTAAGGTTCGCAAAAAAGTAATTAACAGATCAATTTATTGTTATTATCATAAAACTCGTAGCCCGCAAGGTCCTGCATAAATGTATATTTTATTTTTCCCGAAACTGGGCAAGAATAAAGCAATTACTTGGAAACCTTGCTTATGGATTCCAAATAAAGATTTGCACGACTGCTAACTTATTATTAATTTATAAACTTTGGCATTCTCTAGCAACTAACCTTTAAGTTGTAATGTAGGTGCAACCTTTTAAGTGAACCTAATTGAAGTTAATTCTAATTAATTCAAAAAATTACAAATACATACTAATATGTACACAATACTTCATAGGGTAAATCTTGACTTGCAACACATCAATATTTACTAAATATTATTATTGCGCCTCTTTGCTTTAAATTTTCTTTGTAGCTTTACGAGATAAGTTTATCTTTAAGTACTCGTATATTTATGTTTATAGATTATAAAGTATCATCACGACCGTATCCCTTGCGGGGTGGTCAGAAACCAAGCTTATAAAGAAGCGGATTCACATTTCGCCAACATTATATGCCAATCATGACAAGTGGCAAACTCGTCGATGTCTCTGCGTCCCAAACTCTTAACCGTGCCGTGTGCACTTCTCTCTCTAGTGTGCCGTTGTGCCGACCAAGAATCGAACCCGGTACCTCCGAGTCTAAATCCACAGATTTAACCGCTAGACCACATGCTAGATTATGTTTTACTATAATAAAAACACAATAAAAAATCCAATAACTTCAGCTATTCGCCACTTGATACAGCTATTTAACAATAAAAAAGAAGCATTAAAGATATATCAGCATTATGACTGCATACTGGTTTCCTGTGGGATGTGCAGAGTGCAAGAGTTAAGCTATTTTATTGGATTCTAAATATAAGTAGGAATTTATAGAAATTATTATTAAACTGAACCAAATTAAAACAAGATTTAGCAGCATCAGATAATTTAGTTCCATTAATTAGTGATTTCGATTGTGTGAATTAATTAATTAAATTTATACATTAATTTGGATTGGATTAATAAAATTTCTATAAATTCATACTTTTCTACACTTTATATAGAATGCAATAGGAGAGCTTAAACTGCACATCCCTCAGGCAAATTACTTTACTTCACAATACTTTTCTTAAATGATGAAAGAGAAGATGGAAAGGTAAATGGCTCGAGCACATATAGTGTCAAATGTCTGTCGAACTTTTTCATAGATAGATAGACAGATAAATTCTTTATTGCACAGAAAATAATACATTTTACAGTACATAGGCGAGCTTAACGTCTAAAAACATTTTCTAACAGCTAGACTTTGGGAGATGTGAGCAGGGATTGTAAGGTGCATGACCGCTAATATTTGAGATAAAGAGATTTATTGAGTTAAAAACTTATAAACTAAAAAAAAGTACGATATTAAATCTATAATATAAATACAATACGACTACAATACATTCATTATTATCAATAAATTTAAGTGCGGGCAGATTGTCTCTCCTCAGCTCCTTTAACATCGAGGTTAGCCCAGTTATCTGTGATGATGGCAAGAGACCCGATAGTATGGCGTTGGTCCCCAGGGAACTGGGACGTGGTCTGGTGTGATACGCCACGTGCGTCGACACTATCGCCGCGTCGCATCTCAGGGGGACAGCGTATAAAGCGGAGACCGCGGCACAAAATACGGAGTGCGGCAAGCGGCGCAATTATATAAGTACTCGTTCATTAAACGATTACATAATTGTGTCGTTTGCTGTAATGCTGTAGAAAGTCTGGACCAAGCGCCAAAAAGTATTTAAAAGAGATAATACTGCGTCGTGTTGTCTCCTCCGGTGACAAGAGATGGGCTGGATCTTTCTTAGCTAAAAGAATCAGTATTGCAATTCGGCGGGGAAATGCAGCCAGCGTTCTTGCTACCATTTGATGCGGACAGGAATAATATCCGTATCTGTGGTATTAATATTAATTTTATTTTATATTTTATAAATATTATTTATGAATTATATAGCAATGAATTATACCATAATTTAAAAAAAAATACTTTAAATTCCAGATTTACCGTATTAGAAGACCATTTAAGTCAAGTTAATAGTTTTCCATAATTATTTAAATTAAAGTACATTATAAAACTAAATAACAACACTTTTAACTACATATTATTTATTATTATTAAAGTAAATTGCACTTAACATATCTATGCAAAAGCGCGGGAACGACTCATTTATTTTATTATCACATCAGGTAAAGGCAATGTTATCGTTGCTTGTGAGTAAAACAATTCGTGATGGAAAACAAAAACAATCCCTCGATGCAGCTGCGAACTTTTTTTCTAGACCAACTGAAGTTCTAGATCGTGAGATAAGAGATCACCTTGGCTTGCCTCCTACTGGACCATATTTAACGGTTGTAAGTATTTTAACATTAATAAATTGTTTATAATAAATAGGCGCAGTGGTGGCTCAGTTGTAAGAACGCGTTCCTTCAATCCTGCAAAGGTCGGTTCAAACCCCCCCGGCATGTACCAATGAGAAATACACTTTTCTTACATACATTTGTCATAGATTTACAACACCACCGTTCCCGTGCCTCGGAGAGCGCGTTAAGTCCCGGTTTCACTTGTGAAATCATTAATAAATTGACATCATATCCTCGCCAAGCCGTCTGGCCAGAGTGGCGAGTGTAGGCCAAAATTCTCCAGAATTTTTAAAAGTAGTAAATGGCTCGCGAGTTCCATGAATGTTAGCAACTGGAATCAGACACTCATGACTGATATCAGTCCCTAACACTATGCCGGGCATGACGGCAATTCGAGCCTGATCACGAAACGCGTGGAAACGTTTTCTTATGTACATTTGTCATAGATTTACAACAGCCGTTTTAAGTTTTAAGCCGTCCGGTCGCTGTTCTACTAATACGAACTTGTGGAATCGATAAATTAATTATGATTAAAAAATATATCAGGCCATCACCAACCCCTTTGGCCAGCGTGGGGAGTGTAGGCCAAATTCTCAAAATGTATTCTTGTTCTGTGTTCTAGGGGATGTAATGATAATGATGATATTGTTTATTCATTGATTCTAAGAGAGAGAGAGAGAGAGATAGATAATATAACGAGAAGCATAATTATTAATCACCAATCACAGCTCCTAGAAGACAGAGTCCTAGACCTTACTGTTGGAGATGGGCTTTCCAAAATACATTTCTGGAAAATTTGACCTACACTCGCCAAGCTGGCCAAACGGGTTGATGATGGCCTGATATAATTTTCAATCAAAATTAACTTTATCGATTACAAAAGTTGGTATTAGTGGAACCGCGACAGGACGGCTTAAAACTTAAAACGGCTGTTGTAAATCTATGACAAATGTACATAAGAAAACGTTTCCACACGTTTCGGGATCAGGCTCGAATTGCCGTCATGCCCAGTCAAGCCGGCATAGTGTTAGAGACTGATGTCAGTCATGAGTGTCTGATTCCAGTTGCTAACATTCATGAAACTCGCGAGCCTATACTACTTTACAAAAAAAAGTACAACCATTCGAAGTGTTCTGGTAGATTCTCGTTTCTTTATAGGTCTTTTTATACTTTTCACCTTTCCCACATAGGGTTCCTGGATTAATTCTAGGGACGCCTTTCTTTTTCCTGTTTCGATCGTAAGCTAATCGGTGGCGATATTTTACCGCTGGAGGTTCGTTTGGATCACGAGTTAGTGGCCTTCGTTGGTAAGAGTTCCGTATCCATTGCAACTGGGGCGCCCTTAGCAATAACCTACGCTCACCCGGGCTAGCGCGCCCCTCCTGCGCCAGATTGGCAATCCTGTTGTGTCGATGGCACCTGATTTAAAGAACTTTTTTTATTTAACAATATTCCCTTTCGTTAGATTTTAGATTAACTTTTTATTTAATTGAATTTTTATTACTATTATTATACGAATACCTATGAGTGGGTCTGTATAGGTACTGTAACAACTACGATTTTAATTCCAGGATCAAAAATCATTTAATTTTGAAGATTTGGAATTGGAATTAGACCTGAAAGCTACGAGAAGAAATCATAATCCTGAAACTCCGATGTCGATATCGCTCACCAGTCCAAGCGAAAACACTACTATATCTTCTTCTTTTATTTCTTTGCAATCCTCTGATACTACATTACCAACTCCTGGTTAATACAAATCCATACTAATATTATTAATGTAAAAAATCTCTCTGTCTGAATGTTTGACTGATTCGTCTTTTTGAAGTTAATTCAATAGTCAATTGGTTAAAATTTATGTTTGAAATAGTTACAAAACACTATTTATACGATTAGGTTATTTATTATGACCGGGTACTTTATTATAGATAAATAAATATTTCCAGACAGGTCACACAGCGCCATCTAGTTTCCGTGGTAAGCTACGAGGCTTGTGTTACGAAAACTAGATGGTTGATAAACTACATATTATACTTTTTTTTGTAAATATATACATATTATACATACTCGTATAAACACCCAGACCGGGACAAATTATACAATGTACAACTTTGCCCCCGGTGGGAATCGAACCCACGACCTCCCGAGTTCACGGCAACGTTTGTTAACACTAGACCACGGAGGCGGTCAAAACAAGGCGGATAAAACACTGCATTTCAAATCGGCCCGGATCGAAACTACTATTATCGTAAAAAAAGTTTTTGTCAATTGTCGTTATGCTAGGGTAAAATAAATAAAA
This sequence comes from Tinea semifulvella, assembly GCA_910589645.1. Lineage (NCBI taxonomy): Eukaryota > Metazoa > Arthropoda > Insecta > Lepidoptera > Tineidae > Tinea > Tinea semifulvella. The sequence continues at coordinate 25,003,239 of OU342584.1, forward strand.
TTTATTACAGATTATGTAAACACAATATATTAACTATCAAATAAAATAATTCATTTTATTGGGCTCATTTCTCTAAAAAAAAAAGGGCATTCTTATTTGACCCAAGTCGCGCTTTGTATATATCATATACGTTTATATATGTATTTTATTAATATTATAATATTTTTATATAATTATTTGTTTGCATTATTATCATAAGTAATTTTCACAAATAAGTTAATACCAAATCTCTAAGTAAGTTTCCTTTTGTATGTTTATTTATTTATTTGTTTATTCATACATACATATCTTTTATCCCTTGCGGGGTAGGCAGAGAAAATTGTTTATTCATATTGTATCTATATTATTATTTCCAATCTCAATCTTTTATCGATAACATACATAAATGTTCGAGTATATATAAATATAATAAATAAATAAATAAATATTTCCAGACAGGTCACACAGCGCCATCTAGTAGTATGTATGTACATATAATATAATTGAACCAAAATTTATGTTATTTGGTAAAACTACGAGTTATGCGGTGTTAAAACTAAGGCGACGATATGTAGGTACTACAGGCTGATGATAATTAATTAATATATACCTATTTTTTAGAACCAGTGCCGATACCAGAACCTACATTATACGAATCGTTCTATGCCATGTTGTCTAATGCGATAGACAAAGCAACGTTCCTTCACTTAACTGAGCCCGTAATAAATTACGATATCGCATACGTAGAATTTATGAAGATAGTCGAAGCCGTCATGGAGGTTCCCGTTATTGAAATAAGAAAGGACATAGGCAAATTGTTCCAAAGAGCTTACTATTATTTTGAAGCTATTATAGCAGAAAAAGATAGAATTAGTAAGTAACGGATATCTAGATTTATTATATTTGCACACCATCGCTGACACATATCGTCGGTTAGATTCATTACCACAACTTCTCCGAAATCCGTGTTTTAGTTAAGTATATAATTTTTGGTTCTAATTGATTGATTAAAACAACATATTCATTATACAGGGTGTGGCGTAAATAGTGGTCCAACGTTAAGGCGGCTATAGTACAGGTATTCACATATCACGTAAAACATAACCTTTTTTAACCATAGGTATTGGATTATATATTTTTTTAGAATTAGTAAGAAATCGAAATACATTTTATTAATGTGACTGTAACTTCTACAAATGGCATTATTAATTAGGTTTTCTTTGGTTTTTTATGGGTAAATACTAGCGCTAGCACATATAATTTCGACTTTTAATGTAAACTCTAAAGAATAATAAATAAAAAACAAAAATTTAAAATTTCAATCCTTGTTTTTAAAAATTCATGCAAATTTAGATGCGAGTGGTGTAAAAAGTGTCATTTACACAGTCAGCGCCCAATATTTTAATAAGTTGTCCATTTAGTATAGTTTAAAAAAAACCAAGACAGATACTCCTATAAAACTTTATAAAAACATGTAAATTTGCATTTAAATTTCAAAATAGTAACTGCAATAATTAATTACATTTATCGCTATTGTTAGTCATTTGGATCCATTTAAAGTTTGTGTCTGGATATTTGAGTTAGATTATTTATTAACTGAAACCTAAAATATATCTCAAAAAAAAAACATTTTTAACCATAGATTTTGTTATTTTAATATTATTAAAAAATCTAAAATCATTTTATTAATGTAGCTGTAACTTCGACAAATGATCTTATATCTGACCTTGTTCTTCAAAATATATTTTACTTAAGTTACTAAAGCCCGTATTAATAAATTGTTGTTAAGATCCGATATGCAATCAAGTAATAGATGTTTTTTTAGCATTAATCTCACTAACCGAGCGAACTAAGCGCCCGACTTTTATCCAGAGTTGACATGGCCAGAATTGACCCTGTTCGGTTTGACAACGTACCTATTCCTTTCTCCAGTGAGGTTAAGGATCTGGGTATATACCTGGATACTCATCTTTGCTGGGGACCGCAGATCACTAATATCAGTCGTAAAATATTTTCTTCACTGCACTCTCTTAACAAATTAAAAAACTTCTTGCCGCTAAAAGCTAAAATTACGCTCGCCCAGTCACTCCTCCTGCCACTACTAGATTACGGCGATGTGTGTTGTGTGGACCTTTCACAAGATTTACTCAACAAAATGGAACGTTTGCACAACACATGCATTAGATTTATCTTTGGTCTACGCAAGTATGATCATATTTCGTCTTTTCGGGATAAACTCAAATGGCTCCCTATTCGTAAGAGGCGAAATTGTCGAGTTCTCTGCTTACTGTATAGTATCCTGAATGAACCCGGCACGCCTCAGTATCTTAAAGACAGCTTCACATTTCTTGGCTCTATTCACGATCGAACCCTTCGATCTAGTTTCAACTCCACACTCTCCATTCCTTCTCATCACACCTCTTTTGTCTCCCATTCGTTTGCTGTTGTTGCTGCAAATCTCTGGAACGACATACCATTAAATATAAGACACGCTTCAAATCGAGCTATCTTCAAAAATTTAGTATATAGGTACTTCTTATCAACCTAACTGTTTCAACTTCTCTATTTTTTTATATAGTTTTTTTCCTTTTTCATTTGCAGCAACTACATCATTATTTCTATATTACTTCCCTCATCGTTTAAGTGGTTTATTTGTATATTTATTATGTGTATATAGTATATTTATATATATATATATTTATTTATGTACGTGTTATGTAATAGTAAGTAAATATTGGTATATATATTGATATATATGGACTTACTTAATATTGCACCTACCATCTATACTGTCTAAATGTCCTAAAGGTTTGGCTGTCAGAGAATGCCTAGCGGCATTAAGTCCGCCTTTGTACATAGTGCAATAAAGTTTTTAAATAAAAAATAAATAAATAACATACCTTCTATATTTTTATATAATATTTTCAGTCGCTGAAAGGGCTTGGGAAAATAGAATGAGAAAAAAAATGAAAAGAACAATCCGGCGTGTTAATAATTTTAAAGGTATTTTATTTTGGACAAAATCATTTTTAACACGTAAAATACATTTACCAGACTGTAGGAGGGTTGATCTGTTCGTTTTTGTTTGATATTGGAAAGATCAATTGCAATCCTGGACGAAACAGCCCCAGCCCCATCGCATAGGCGTAAAACAATGAATTAGCATTTATTTAAATTAATATACATCTTTTTTTTTTTTCATTACAGCCCCTAGAACACAGAGTCCTAGACCTCCACTGTTGGAGATAGGCCTTCCAGAATATATATCTGGAGAATTTGATCTACACTCGCCACGCTGACCAGACGGGTTGGCGATTACATAATACACGTCTATTAATTTAAACCTTCGAGTATCTAATATCATCATCAACCTGTGTCTCTCCACTGCTGGATATAGGCCTCCCCCAAGACTCGCCACTGCACGCGGTCTTTTGCAACCCTCATCCAACCTCCACCAGCGACCCTTCTTAGGTCATCCGTCTTCGCCGGGGATTCTTAGCACCCCCTTCCCCACCGAATCCTCGACCGCCACCGTAATCGAGGGCGGTAGGGCTGCCGGGTACTGGGGGCCATGTTGTGGTTGTATTAGCCATGGGGGGTAATTTGCCGTAATCACCACGCTTGGCAGGCGGGTTGGTGATCGCAGTAAGGGAGGGTTAGTGACTGATGACGCTGCTGCCCATCATCAATGGAATAGGAAGGAGGGGGTAGGTTTTAGTATGAGGGAAGGGAGGAAAGGAAATGAGAACCGTGATGACCAGATAGACATGAAAAGTATATGCCTAGCTGGTCATCAAGGTCGACGGAACACAGGAGAAAGGTAAAGGTATTACCATGGGCATTGATTAGGATTACCCATGGCATATTCCGCTGTTCGGGACCCCTAAGAGTTACGGTCCTCTTTGCCAACTACATATTGACAAAGAGGGCCGCTCTGGCTATCCACAACCTGCCAACCCGCTCGGTTTCATCGGAAGTTGCCTCCTCGTGGCAGAGGTCAGCTAAACAAGTTATATGACCTCTACCACAGGCCGAAGTATCTAATATATTATATAATAATATATCTGATGCAAGAAACATCTCGTATAGGGATTTTGGCTAAATTGTATTCACAGTTATTATATTATTTATTTTACACATCATAATTACTTATTTAATAAACATTTAATTTATAATTTAGATATAACTAGTTAAATGACTTCTCTATTTAGGATATGATTCTCCGTCAACTTCTGGAAGCAGCTGTAGTATAAGTTCTGAGAAGAGGCCACCTATTCGACCGTGTACCTGTCATCCACAACACCAATATAATCGATATTCTAAGGTTAGATATATATAAAAATGAATGTGTGTATGTATGTTCCCTATGCATTACAAAACTACTTTACCGATCAGGATGAAACTTTGGGAATATGTTGTGTGTACATCGGCGAGGGTTTCGTCCGATAGGTGGCGCGCATCAGCGGTAATTTGTAGGGCATACCAACATTGGTACATTCATTAACTGTCGGACGGTACGAAGTTCGCCGAGGCAGCTAGTAATAAATAAAATAATCATCATGATTGTATATATACCTATGTATGTAAAGGCTGCGCACGCTACGCACATTGACTAAGCTTCGTTTTGTATGAAAACAAACAAATTCCAGTGTAGCGTGTCCATGGGTTGCAATGGATGTCAGCACATATATTTTAATACAAAGCTATGTCGACGTGCTAAGCGTGTCCGTTGGCATCTGACAAGTGTAGCTAGAGAATTAATTCTCCAGAAATATGTTCTGGAATGCTCTCCAGCAGTGGCGATATAGGTGGTTTGGCCAAACCTATAAATTCGTAGGATGGAATTTAAATTTACCGCTTAATGCATTCGAAGTATCACTTGCATACACGCTTACCAATTTGGTAATAATAATAATCTAGAATGTTCCATTTCCCTATTCCCATCTCGCTCTCTCTCCTATCCGCTCCGCTATACCCTTTTCCTTCATACTCACGAAGACGACTGAGAGCCGCCGAAGACCGCCATTAGTGTTCGTCGACTCGCTGAATCGACAAGTTGTGAAGCCCGCACCGCCTTTTTGGATAATAAACGCTAATAAACTAAATATTATAATTGTGGTGACTCGTGCCCTGGGTCTGTGTTTGTGTTTCTAGCAGTTTAAATTATCGGTTTTCCGGCTGATTTAGCCGAAAAACCCCGAGACTTCTGGACTGCTCTCGCGTCTGCACATCATCATCGCCGTGAGTACCTTTCTCTTCCTCCTTTCTTGGATACTTTCCCTCGCTCCGCTTTTTAGATATTATTCATTGTCATAGGGAATCGTGTATGCAAGAGTTGGCTCTAGAAGACATTATTTATTCAATTCTGGTGGCCAGCCAGCCATCCTAATACAGTCCACTTAATCGCCAGACCAATAGGATTAGGTATTCTCCTCCTCCTTGCGTCGTGAATTGGTGTGCGTCTTGATGATAGCACGCCACCCGTTCCTGTCTTCGGCGGCATGCACAGCATCATGGACGCTAGTGTTGGCGGTGGAGCGGATTTGGTCGGACCAGCGTACCGGACTACGGCCTCTCGGTCTCTTTAGCAGCCAGTAACAAAAAGTTTCTCCAGGTTATTTTATTATTTCTCCTTTTCTGACAATGTGTCCGAAGTACTGGAGTATCCGACGAAGGCATATGGTGGATAGCCTAGTCGATATGTCCAGTTGGTTTAAAATCGATACGTTAGTTCGATGCTAAGTCCAGTAGGTATATAACCTGGAGTCCTTCAAACGAAGTGTGAAAAAGCATCTTTATAGGCCGGCATAGTGGTAGCGACTGATGTCGGTCGTCTGAGGCTGGTGTCAGTTGCTCCCATTTTTGGACTCCGCGTACCTCTTACCATCAGGTGGGAGCGGTGCCACATGTCTTGCTCAGTATTTAAAAAAAAAAAAAAATAGCAATCGGCCATTATACGTTGAATACCAATCAGTCATTGTATTATTGCATTTAAACTACCAATTGCTGAAGAGATATGGAATAGGGCTGCTTCTTCACAACATAAATAATTGAATTGCAGGATCGTTTCGGTATATATTTGCCTAAGGAAGTCAAGTATAGCGACGTGAACACAACGGCTATACCAATCTATTCGATAGAAGGCATTGTTAAGGACGAATAGCGGAACAACGCACTCGTAGCAACGGAAGCTGCAATACAAAAGCCTCTGTTACAAAATCTGCGAATATTTCATACAACCGATAATTTTGTTTAGCATTGTGTTTTTATTTTTTAAGGCTCTGTTCAGATGACGGAACACTATAGCTTTTCCACCAGATATGAGCGAGGCTTTTAATGATTGACTGTTGTGAAAAATATGTGTTTTTTGTTTTATTATAATCTTTATTTAAATCACACTTATTTTAGTTTTAATTTACGAAATAATTTATATTTTTATTAAATAAATACATTATTTTAGATTTTAGAACGTTACCTTAAAAACATTAGTTAGTAAACACGTGAGTGACGGTTCTTAATAATACGAAGACAATGTTTTACGTTTTTTTTTTTACTTGAAAGCTAATCAAAGCGAAGCGCGCTTTTTGTTACTGATTTTTTTATTAAAATGATTGAGAATGCTACTCGAACGACTTTCAATGCGAAATAAAGTACAAAAATGCACTTTGTTTTGATTTCCAGTCGAACAAGACATATATACTAAAACGTGACGTCATCCGGCAGTCATTTGGAACTGCAGCGTTTCCGAGCTAAAATTCACACAAGATATCATATAAGATATTTAAGTAGTTGCTTTCGTACGGCAAGTTGCAGAAAAAAATATTAAAATAATCTCTGATTAGGATTTTAATATACGTCACGTGATTGTTAGTTAGCGTTTCACTTTGGTTATTTCGGCCAATGACGTGCATAAGCATACGTTGGGGATATCAAAAAACCAGCCTTTTTGCAACTGGCCACTAATGTAAGCCTAGCTTCATCCACGTCAGAGGCTTTACAAATACAGACTTCAACTCAAAGGAAAACACGCAAAAAGTTACGCGTTATATCTGTTTGAAAATTTTAAAGCGTTTCACTGACTTGTAAAGTACGGAACGCTATATCTACCAGTGCGCTTTTAATTGCGTTTTCGTGTTCATATTGCGTTTCAACTTTAATTCGTCTTGCGTGAAGCGTTGTGCCATAATACGCATCCAGCCTATCACCCATATCTAGTCGTCAAGATTTAATTTTAGCCACCCCCATTTTGTTTAATACAAAAATACAAAAACGTTTATTTGTTCACAAAAATTGTTTACATATTTCTTTTGGAGGAACTCTGATCCCCAGACTAGAATTCTCTGGGTTAAGCTGAGGATCAGATACTTCCTTGGTTACAATTTATTATTTACGAGTATAAATGATATGCCTCAATACTATTTTTGTTTTATTATATATTAAATTAATTTATCATGCCATGCATTATACTATTATTATATTATATACATATTATTTTATACTATATTATATCATACCTATTTTTATATATATATTATACTATATTATATTCCACAATATTTATTTTATGACTATTATTAAATTTATAAATCTATAGGTATATAATTTGAGTAGTCTGGTGTATAGTTATTTCTGGTGTATTTTATATTAACGTTTATTATATATTTATTTATCTATCTATCTATTTTTATTTATCTATTTCTATGAGTTTTTCTGTTTGGGTATAATCTAAGGTACCAAGGTAGTTTATAAGGAGTTTCTTGCAAAAATGTCTTGTATAGGGTAGGAAACTAATGAAACGTTCAGAATGCTGCACGTGAATCCACCGGTAAAGATCCGCGTGCGCTAGGGGCATGCGCTATTTGTCGTGTTCGATTTGAAATCAGAGCAAAGCATGCTTTTTTTACAGAATTTTGCTTAAAGTGAATAAAAATGAAGTCGAACGACTTTCAAAGAGAAACAAAGTGAAAAAGCGCTTACCGCGACAAGTCGAACATGGGGATTGTCGAATCAGTTTGGAGCATGCGCTATGGTTTCTCAGGAGTGCGTCAGAGAAAGACGTAAGATCTATATGATCTACACCACTCCCTCGCTACGTAAAATATTATGGTATTGACACAGCCGCTTCGACCATTTCCGGAGCATCACAACTATATATGGAGGGCCGCCGTACACCGCAGGAGATCGGGGCTCAGGCTTAGCACGCACATTCAGCATAGCTACTTTATTCTCTTGACGCAGCAAGACTCTACCAAAAAAAAAACCCAGGTGCCACATGCCCTACAGTGTTCTATTCCTCGGTCTAACTAGCGGCTCGACTCCCGCAGAGACTAAGCCCGCTTAATTTAGTATATTATAATTTATTATAATAAATAATAAAAAAAGAAAGATGAGATGCGCCTCAGAGGCGCCCGCGAAACAGATACCGAGTATATCGCTGCCATGTAGTAGAAGAGTCTTCTCACACCCCCCGCAGGGAATCTGTGTCAAGGTATTTGCCTTCTAACAGAGGTTGCGTTCGCTTTCCGTAACTACAGACAGGGCATGGGGTAACCATTAAAGGTTGAAGTATACGAGCCAGGCGGCGGAGCCGCGATTACGACTCCGTGATTGGTAGCAGGTGACGAGCGTAGCATTGTCTGGCGTCCGGCGGACGGGCGTGCAGAGGGGCCAGGTTTCTCACAAGTCATGTTTAACCGACGACGCATGAATAAACAATTCCGAAAGATAACAACCTTTTTTCTGTAAGTACTGTTTTGTTGCTATGGCGATGTAATTTCGAGAGGTAATTTTTTTATTGCAACATTTTTTTCAAAATATTGTTTTTAAATGCCGAAATGCAAAAAAAAAGCGTTTTGTTATCTATCAATGGACCCGATGGCACATGTCGTGTTCAGTATAAAAAGTAACTATAATAATACATTATGAAATAAAATGAAATGATTTCAGCAAAGCAAGGGTAAACAGCTACATCACATTCATATACTGGCAAATAATCCCCACATATTTTGCTATGTTGTGACGAATAAATGGATTTTCCCCCAGCATAAATTCAATTATACCAAAAATTTCGAAATTTACGTTTTAATATTATTTAAAAACCATTTTCATTTTTAATTTATCTAATTTTATATGATTAAGCGTAAAGCCGTAAACAAAGCTTTTAATTATTTTCATAGTATAATTAGTTCAAAATAATAAATCTGCATGCATTCGCAATTCTCTGTATTCATTAAATAAACTTTATTGTACTCATAAATTACATGAAATAATTATGTTTTGTATTCTGAGAAAAGAATATAAGTCCTATTGTTGAGTTAAGCGCTTTAATTAATAAAGAGAATCCAGCAACAATAAGCTCTTAGTCAAAGAACACAATACATACAAAGCTACAGATCCCGTCAAGTAAAAAGGCCGGTGGCGAGGTAGGTAGGTACCTGTAGGATAACGCCACCAATAGCTGTAAAATATACTTAAGGTTATTAAAGAAAACAAATAAAATAACAACCTTTATAGACCTGTAAATACAGTGCAACGTAAAAAGAGATTATATAAATTATTTTTTTATAATATCACATGTGGTGGTCCGGTTCTTAGAACGGTTCAAAGATTTAGTCCGCTAATAGTAAAGAAACTGACAATAGACCCGCTATGGATACTTCGCCAATACTAATAATAATAAAATAATAATAATGGAAATTGGGGCTGTTCCTTGGCATACTGTATCACCATATCTGGCCAGGTATTTTGTTTAGCGTTGTTATTAAGAAAAATTGACTTACCGAGTGTTCCGATAGGATCCTATGGCGATAAATATATAAATAAAATAAAATAAATAAATATACCTGAGTCTGAGCACAGCGATATAAAATCGTTTAATTATACCTCCAATAAAATATATCAGAGGAAGATATTGTCTATTTTTTATTTTAAAATCGTAACGATTATATTTCGTAGTGCGCGCTTATGTTTATATAAAATACTATAATTCATTAATTAATAAAACTCATTTAATTTAAAAATAGTTTAATAAATAAATCAACAGGACAATAAATATTGATATAAATGAGTTTAGTGCTACGCGAAACCTACAAAAATTCATCATTTTGCAATATATCCCGGAAACTGAAGGGGTGGAATGCATATCCGGTCCCGATATAGAATTTACTCATAAATTCAACCCTAGGAAATAAAACAGTTAATATCAGTGGCCCTATTCTGTTTATTTAACCGCTAAAGCTTAATCAAGACCGTATACCTTCCGGGGTAGTCACAAACCACGCATTTGAAAAAATCGGATTCTCATTTAGACAACTTTACTATAGACCCACTTATCATAAGTAGCAAGCTCCGATTGATGTCTTTAGCGTACCTTAGGGTGGTATCGGGAGCAGTGTGGTTCGGGCTAAATTCTGTAATTGCAAGAGATCTGGAGATGCCTGTCGAGCCATTTGTTATCGGCTGTTTGCTAACGTATGTTCTACTGGACTGACAACGGATCCTACAAGCAACGTCAGGATATCGCTCCTACTTTCGCATAGCCCCCGGAGGGAAGCTCCACACTCCCTAGCAAGGCGCTTTTGAAAAAGAGCTAAAGTAGACGAATGATGATTACCCGCCGATATTCTGCCGGAAGACGGAAGATTATACTATCCCCAACCCTAAAATGTGTAACCAAACGAAATATGTTTAAGTCAATTTTTTATTTTTTATTAACATATAACACATCGTGTATTATTAATCACACTAGCTGATAGCGTCGCTTCTAAGGATCAAACTTTGGAAAGTAATGTCAAACATCAAACTTAAGGAAACTGCAGGAACTATCCCTTTTGCCAAAATAATAAAGTACGATCGTTTATTCTTTATCTAAATCGATCCGAAGTTTTAGCATTTTTAGATACTCCTCGTAGTTAAGACAGTAAAAATTACCCAGTATAGCCTTAAACATATTTTGTTATTCAACCCATCACGGCTTTTTTATTATTTATTTATATTTTATTATATACAAAGTGGATATAATTCAGATAACCGATTGGTAAAGGTCGCCCTTGTACTATTAACAAAGAACCAGTAAGACAAAGCTCAAAAGAATAGACTACAGTATGTTCGAAAATATAACGCTTAAGGTAATGGAAAAAAAGTTAGAAAGTGAGAAAAACACGACTATAAAAATACCATTGAAAGAAGGATTTACTAATAGCACATACTAAAGTTGCCTCCGTGGTCTAGTTGTTAAATCCGTGGATTTAGACACGGAGTTACCGGGTTCGATTCCTCATCGGGATACAATAATATATGATATTTCTCGAATTTGTTATGCTAGATGGACGAACTTGCCAATTGTCATGATGGGCCTATATATAAGTTGGCTAAATGTAAATTCGCTTCTTTAAATTAAAAGGTGATTTATGATTTACGAGGACAAGGAATACTTACAGACTAAAGCAAATTAAAAGGTGATTTATGATTTACGAGGACAAGGAATACTTACAGACTAAAGCAAATTAAAAGGTGATTTATGATTTACGAGGACAAGGAATACTTACAGACTAAAGCAAATTAAAAGGTGATTTATGATTTACGAGGACAAGGAATACTTACAGACTAAAGCAAATTAAAAGGTGATTTATGATTTACGAGGACAAGGAATACTTACAGACTAAAGCAAATTAAAATGGAAGCTAAATTAAAAGTAGACTAGATTAATTTCCGTAAATGCAGTTCAGAGTGTTCTTTGTAGTGGTCTACCCTTAGTTGGTCCAATACTTTCATTTCAATAATAAAGGATAACGTTTTTCTTTAATTGAAATACGTTAAGCAGTCCAATTCACTAATACCAACTTGTGTAATCATTTAGAAATAAAAATGTCACCAACTATCTGGCGATTTCCAGCAAAAGAGTCAGTCTTCTAGGGGCTGTGGTGATCAATAAAATAAATACGAACCAGTGCAGCCTTAAAGTGTGAAGAAATGCCGACAATCCCTCCATGACAATAAGGATGGATACAGTGAACACTGCCCAGATGGCAAACGATACGACGAGGTATATGGAACCCATGACATTGTATATTCTTAAACCATTTTTAGATAACACCATTTGCCACAACATGTCTGACAGCTCTGAAAAACATAATAACTGGTTGAGCACAACGTTGCTAACCATCGATGTCATGTAGCTGTACCAACAGTCGCGGGTTAGCAAGCGTCGAGAGGGATTAATATTAATATTTATATCAAGTGATACTAGTCTTTTTGTGACAGAATTTCTGATAAATACGGCATGTGACATTATAATTGCTTGTTAATTGGCCCCCAAAGTTAGTTGGGACATGATGAGAAAACGTCTAAGAAGACTGGTATATTTTTTTTATTATAATTTTTCCCTTATTTTCTTATTGTTGGTATTTGCTAGGGCGACTTCCACCAACGTTATTTGACAACAGAATCTCACCGGGATTCTAACCAGGATTAAATAGCAAGATACTGTTGTCAAATAACGTTGGCATAAGTCGCCCTAAGTTGTATACATGTATGTTTATATACTATTTATAAAATATTTCATATTCAAATTCAAAATCGTTTATTTGCATTAAATGTGTTACATACAGTAATATGGTCAGTAAGTTGGCTCTGCACATTAAGCATGCAAAATACGATTAATTTCAATATATTGTTGTATTATATATAAAAAAATGTCATTTTTACATATATATTATAACTTAGGTCAATATATATATATATATATATTAATATTTCATACACAAAGTCTCTCTAGTTTATATTATGTGCGAAGAACTTGCTAATATTATAGAAGCAGTTCTTTTTCAGCCATTTATATAGCTCCTTTTTAAAAATATTAACTGGTACTTGTTTTATCTCTATTGGGATAATATTGTATATTTTAAACGACATATAATAACAGTTCTTTCTAAAGAGTTCACCTTTTCATACTTAGCAAATAATGTTTTTCAATCGGGAAAACTCAGTTCTCAATCGGAATACGATGGCACGGAAGTATTAATCAATTATTGTATTAAATGAGTCATATATTCATATCCAATAATATGGAACTTATTATTTAGTATCAAATGTTATTGTATAATATAGAGATGTAACAACCACGCTAAGAAAGAGAGAGCACGATAAAATACGATGGAAAACCATTATGCACTACATCTGCACGAGTATATTATTATTATTAAATATGTTATATAGGGATATATATAAGTATATGTTGATTATTTAGTTGTAAGAGTACTATTCCTACCTAAAATTATTATGTTTAACTTACAATTTAATTGCAACGGTTGTTCAATTTCGTCCCAAAGGTTTGGCTGCCAGAAAATGTTTACGGTCATTAAACCTTTTGTACTATGTGCAATAAAGTTTTGAAATAACAAAAACAATTACGTTTCACAAAATTATAGTCGTAATAACTTGATGTTTTTACCAAAGCTATTACTGGTATATACGATTGTGTACAGACTCGTATATAAGATAGTGCAAAATGTATTTCCATCACTAAAACTCGGTTCTCTATCGGAATACGACGGCACCGGAAGTGTCAATCAATTATTGTAATATAATACATTTATTTAGTGTCAAAATTAAAAATGTTATTATATATAGTAGAGATGTTACAACCACCCTAAGAAAGAGAGAGCACAATAAATACGAAGTTATCCGACAAAATACGATGGTACATTATAGTTTTTCAAAAATTCTCGGATGGGATAAGGTTTTCTGGTAGACTTGCATGAGAGTGGCAATTGACCTGTCCAGTATCCAGTAACGGAGAGACACTGATAGTTTGTTTTATTTTTATTTATTCAGGAACATACAGATCTAACATAATTACAACAATTTCAAAAGTTACACATCCCAGCAAAGTTTCCACGTAAATATTAAATATAGATTTTGCAAAATAATAATAATAATAGGGATAAGCTTAAAAACAATACCTATATAACAAATACAACTAAATAATATATGGGTATATAATAAAATAATGGAAAATAATTAAAAGTAGTAATCAAAAAATAAATAAATAAAAAGTTCTCCAAGGATTTATTTATTTATTTATTTATAATTTAAATTCAAATTCAAATTCAAATTCAAATTCAAAATTCAAATTCAAATTCAAATTCAAAATATTTATTGTCAGAATTGTTTACATGTAAAATTTCAGAAACATTATCTTCATATACATTATTGTTGAAACAATCTGCCCACATTAGGCATACAATACTTAACATTTTCACTAAACAATATTATATTATATTATTATTATTGCTTTTAATACAAATTAGTTTTAAATTTAAAACCTATGTCAAATTAATATATTATTCAAACACTTCACCTTTACTATACCTACTACTTATTTACTAATACTAATAAAAATTGTCAACTACAAGGTGCAAATGTCACAATTAAAACTAAAACAATATCAATCAGCAATACAAACAACAAAAATAGGTACTTAATTTAATTCGCTGTCATTTAGATAGTCCATAATATTATAGTAACTCTTTTGGATTAATAATTTAATTAACACTTTCTTGAATGATTTAATTTCTTGGTCTTTAATGCTGCTCGGTAGTTTATTATACATTTTAGGTGCCATGTGAAATATGCTGCGATGCATTAGTGCAGTGTATGAGTAGGAGTTAGCATACACTCTATCTTTATGTCGCAGGTTTCTACTATTAGATTGGGATCTTGTCAAAAAAAATGTCGGGTGTTTCTTTACGAACATGGCTGTCTCATATATAAAAATTCCTGGGAGTGTAAGAATTTTTAGCGCAGAGAAATGAGGTTTACAACTCTCGTGTGGCTTTATGCCGACTATTGCCCTAATGCACCTTTTCTGAGCTTTAAATATGAGATCTTTATTTGTGGAGTTTCCCCAAAATACTACGCCGTAATGTAATATTGATCCAACGTATCCATGGTATGCGGTGAGTGCTGTTTCACAGCTTGCTAGTTCTCGGAGTCTTTTTAATGCATACACGAAACGACTTACTCTCTGTGACAATTCCTCCGTGTGTGTCTTCCATGATAAGTTACTGTCAATTTGTAACCCTAGAAATTTTACTACATCAGAACTTTTGATGTTATTACCCATGTAATTTATATTTAAAGTTTCTTGTATTGATCTCTGTCTGAAGTGCATAATATTTGTCTTTTCTAGGTTAATAATGAGGTTATTGGAGTTTAGCCACTTAATAAGGTCACTTATTGCCGTGTTTATTTCAGTTTCGTATGTCTGTTTGTCCTTACATTTTATTATTGCCGTACTATCATCCGCAAACAAAATCATGGGATGCTCAATACTGAGTGGAAAATCGTTAATGTAGGCTAAAAATAATAGGGGTCCAAGAATACTCCCTTGCGGGACACCATACGATATTGCTTCACACTTTGATAGATATTTAAGTTCCTGTTTGGATTTATGACATATTTGACTGATCTCAGTATACTGCGATCGATCATTCAAATACGAGGCCATTAGGTTATTACATACGAGTATACCTCTGACGCCATATCTTTCGAGCTTTTTAAGAAGCATATTATGATCAACGTAGTCAAAGGCTTTTGTCATATCCATGTATACCGCGCTGACAGGTTGTATTTTATCCATGCAGACCAACACATTTTTCAAAAGCTGGTATATTGCCATTGTAGTTGATCTTTTTTTCCTAAATCCATTCTGTTCGTTTGTCAGTATATTATTATTGTTTAGGTAGGAGTAAAGTCTTTTGTAAATAATTTTTTCAAAAATTTTAGCGAATATAGGTATAAGAGCAATTGGTCGGTATTTATTCATGTCGTCCGGTTCTCGTTTTTTATATATAGGTATTATTTTAGTAGTTTTAAGTTTATCAGGGTAGATCCCGCTAATCATCATTTTATTAGCGATATGACATAGAGGTAACGTTAATTTTTGTGCACATGCCTTTACTATTTTAGTTGAAATTCCATCCACTCCTACGCTGTTTGAATTTTTAAGCGTTTTTATTTCCTTAAAGATTTCTATCTCGCTTGTAGGGTTAAAAAACATTGAGTGCAATTTAAGGGGTATTGAATTTATTTTACTTGTATCTAAATATTTATTTGAATTCTCTTTTACTTGCTCAATGAAATGTTTATTAAAGCATATAGCAATTTGTTCAGGATCTGTTATAATTTTGTCTTGGTTCTTAATTTTTGTTATTGATGGTTTGGGTATTTTATTATTCATACTATTTATTATATACCAAGAAGCTTTAGATTTGGACGTAGATTTTTTTATGTAGTAGTTATTTTGAGATCTTTGTGTGAGTTTAATTATCGTTTTTAATTTCTTTGCATATATTTTTAACCTTGTTTTGTCCTCGTTTTTTCCTGTAAATCTATATTTATAAAGAAGTTTTCTTTTATTTCGTGTGCATAGTCTTATACCTCGTGACATCCATCTAGAATTTTTGGTTATTTTTATTGTTACAAGTTTAAAAGGAAAGCACAGGTTATAAAATAGTAAAATTGTTTCTAAAAATAAGTTGTATGCAAGATTAGGATCTTCAGTCAGAAATATCTCTGAAAAACTAATACTGTTAATATATCCGACAAATTTATTTATATATTCTGTACTGTAATCGCGTTGTTGTCTTCTCCAGTATTTTAGTAGACAAATCGGTTTTATTGGGAATGTTAAAAGCTGTGCGGTATGATCTGATAGTGCAAGATCAATTACTCTAGCGTCACTTTTGTTCGTACTATCAGCAAAATTATCAATGCATGTTCCACTAGCTAACCTTGTAGGCTCGTTTAGTTTTAATTTTAGATTATAATTAAGTAAAGTATTTTTAAAATTTATAGTTCTATTATTTTTCTGAAGTGTATTTATGTTAAAATCGCCGCATATGATAAGTTTCTTTTTAATTTTTTTACTTAACTTGTCCAATATACAGTCCAGCTTCTCCATAAATATATCTATATTTGAGTTCGGCGTGCGGTATATGCAGACTATAATAGTACCAGTAGATATAATTTCCGCAGCGCAGCACTCAAATATATTTTTTAAACTACATTTTCTAGCATCTTCTAGTTCTTTGGTCGTATGTGTGTTTCGGACTAGTATGCATGTTCCACCTCTTCTTTTATCAGTTCGTGTATAACTAGTAACCAAATTAAAGTTCTGTAATTTCAAATTATGTTCGTCTTTTTTCATCATGTTATGTTCTGTTATACAGATAACATCCGTAGTTGTCCCTTCCTTGTGTAAAAGTTCTATTTCTAAAGATAAGAGGTCGCTTTTATTAATTAGTCCAGATATGTTTTGGTGTAGAATATTTAGCTTATTTTGCACGAAAAAGATGTTCCTTCTGCTTTACGTTTTCTTTTTCTATATTACCTTTACTTTTCTTATTTTTTTCCAGTTCATAATTTGTTAAAATATATTTTATTTCCCACATTAATTTGTTTTTTCCTTTCCAATTTAAATGTGTTCCATGTCTAGCATAATCAGTTTGGTCAAGGTTTGCATTGCTATCGTGTACGAAGACACTCTCATCTATATATATGTACTCGCAGACTATTTTATTAAATGATTCAATTCGAGAATTAAATATTTTTGTGTAATTGCCAGTTCTGTAGGTAGGTAATGATATAATAGTATTTGTATTGTGCAAATTTTTAATGTTTAATTGTAATTCTTCTAGCAACAATTTAGTACTTCCATTTTGTTCAAATATTGTCCCGTCTAATAATATTACACAATAATCATTTTTAGTCAAGTATTTTGTAACCCAATTTGTATCATTTGAATTCATAATGGAGTTTGTGCTGTTTATATAATTTGTGTAAATATATTTATCTTCAAAGTTTTTTTCGATGATATGTAGCATACCTTTTCCATTAGTACCAGTCAAAAAAGCTATTTTTGGTAGTTTTTTTTCATTTTTATTTTTTTCTTCTGTATTTTTATCCTTTTGGTTGTTATCCTTTTCACAATTATCTTTCACTTTATCTCCATTATTTTCAGTCATATCCTTTTTATTTTTGTCCCCCTTATTTACATCATTTGTATCCTTTTCATTATCCGTCAATCCAACTATTTCTACATTTTCTTCTAGCTGTTCCTTTCTTATAGTGTTCCTGTTGTTGAGTCTACTGTACCCTTTTTGTTTTGAAACTGACCGGGGTGTAGATTTTAAATTATTTGTGTCCAGCATAGATTTGTAAATTTTAAGTTTCTTTTTACTATCTTCCAGTTCATTATGTAAATTCTTATTTTCTAACATATGATTTTCTATTTCCTGGTGTGCTGATTTTAATTCTAGTTGTAAATGAGATATTGTTTCTTTAAATGCTATTACTTCTGACGTATTTGCATTTGATGTATTTGGAAGGCTGTTTAGGCTATTTTCTATCATGGTTGAGCTTAATAAGTCCTGCGGTTGAATATCTGTTGTACTGTCAAGTGACTTAGCTCTGCCACGTCTTCTAAATGTGACATAAGATCTATTGGAATCCATTTTGAATTGTAATTACTATTGTATAATAATATGAAATTTTCTTCTGCCGATGTTTATTTGAAATGGTATGATAATATTATTAAAATAGTCTTCACTTCTATTTGATTAGTGTCGTCAATTTGTGTAACTTAGTCTTAGTGTTAATTCCTTTCTTAACATTGAAATACAATTAGTTTTTAAATAATTGCATTTCGTAAACTAAACATAATAACTCGTAACGGATAGATCCAGCGGTGCGTAGCACTTTATCGTGGCTTGTAGTCGGCCGCACAGATTTCGTAGTGACGCGACGCGGACTCGTTGTGGTGGGGTGCTTGCTACGCGACGATGGGTCAAGGTCCGGTTCGCAGGCGGCCAGCTAGCAGCTGCAGTAAAATTTGCGCGGTCAAAACGACCGATGTGGTATTTATGCAAATATTTCGCGATCTATAATCACTATTAGTTTTGCAATCCGTAGATAATCCAAAAAACTACTTTTATATCATTGTAGTATTTTTCACGGGCTAACTGATGGTATAAGCACAAAACTTAAAATCACTTTTTAAACACTTATAGAAAAAAACAATACGGGAGCACGATTTAATCACTGCTAGCGAGGTGATGTATTGTTAAATTATTATTCCAATTATGATTCATTTAGAAATAAATAAAATAATAAATAATAATGACTATAAAACTATATACATACGGCTATGTGCCAGAGATAAAGCCCAGAGTCTCAAGTAGGAAGCCGTGTGAGAAACAGTACTAAGCACATATTCTATTGTATGCACCGATTGGTTGATCATTAGTTCACTAAAAGAAGCTCCGTGATGCGTCGTGTCGGCTCTTTGATCTGATTCTTTCTTCATCCACTTTCGAAACTTGGAAGCTTTCTATTAAAAATTGCTCAATGTTAATTTGTCAAATAGGTATGCTATAGTGGTAATTAAAAAAATACATTTGAGTGTTGTAAACAAGAATTTGGCTAATGAAAGTAGATAACGAAATAGCGCGGCAAATAAAAAAATATTAGTATGGTGTACCTTAAAATTTCCTATCAAACAAAATTGATCGTATATTTTTGGGTTATTACACTTATTTACTATTCGGCAAAAAATATAAATGCAAGTTAAATACTTTCACTGAGAATTTTATTTGTTGCAACTATCAAAATAATAAATCATACTAATCTAAGAAATTCAACACACGTAAATAATCTTGTTTTTCGATGAATTCAGCTTCTTTTCCTTATTATTAGTCTTGGAATTTGGGCATTGTGTAAAACAATATCTCTCGGAATCTACTTTTAATGGTTTAATTTTGAAAAAGATAGTGTCACAATAGTGTTGCCATTTGAAAGTTTCCATAT
The DNA here is from genome assembly GCA_910589645.1 of Tinea semifulvella. Taxonomy (NCBI): domain Eukaryota; kingdom Metazoa; phylum Arthropoda; class Insecta; order Lepidoptera; family Tineidae; genus Tinea; species Tinea semifulvella. Next base: position 25,023,084 of record OU342584.1, read on the forward strand.
AATTATTATCAACTTTCATTAGTCAGACTATACGAGTAGATTATTACCTATTACATACCGCTATATATATTTGTCACAAATGTGCAAATTGGACTTAATACTGACAAACATTATCAACTCTTCGTATTTAAAGATTAGGTACTAACCTCTTTTTTAAGATGCAATTCCCTTCTCTCGGAGAAATGTAAATACAGAGGTTTACCGAACAACATAATTGGAATACAACATAGAGCTGTGATGACCAAAGCCTTTTGTATAATACTTTGGTTCGAAAACATATAAGCGTCACACCATTCTTCGACGGGCACAGACTCAGATAATAACATCATGTCGATAAATAATAATAATACTAGCGGCGCACAGCCTGAATGGTATTTTTCATCTGTAAAATAAAACTAATATTATTGAACCCTTAATTCTATACTGTCGCTTTTTAAAACAGGAAAAAGTTTTCAACGCAATCTTTAATATACTTGGCCTTACGTCTCTAATTATATTTTTTATTTTATTTATTTAAAAACTTTATTGCACTATGTACAAAGGGCGGCCTTAATACCGCTAGGCATTCTCTAGCAGCCAACCTTTGGGACAATACAGAGAATTTTGATTAAGAGGTAGGTGCAAAGGGCTCAAATATGAAATTTAATTTAATGGAAAAATAAAATAAACTTATTCTATGATATCATAATACATATTAATATACATACAAATATGTACATAATAATACATATACTACACACTATACATATTTACACATAAATATACTACATACTATATATCTTACTTACTTATAGTTAAATTAATAACTTTAATACTTAAATATTTACATTTGAATGCTTCTACTGCACAATTTACGTTTTGGCATATATTTGGCATTACGATCGTTTTTCTTTCGGGGTGGTCAAAAACCACGCTTGTAAAGAAGCGGATTCACATTTACCCAACTTTACTATATGCCAATCATGACAAGTGGCAAACTCGTCGATGTGGCCAGCGTACCAAACTCGAGAATATGACAAATAAATCAAATAATAATTAAATGTATTTATTTACATTAATAAATATTTTTGGGTCCCGATCAGGAATCGAACCCGGTATCACCGAGTCTAAATACAGAGGCAGCAAAATAAATATAAATAATATTTACTGCCTCAGTAGTCTAGCGGTATAGTCCGTGGATTTAGACCTGGAGATAACGTTTCCATTCTTGACGGGGAAACAATAATTTATTTATTTTATTTAGATATTTCTCAAGTTTGGTACGCTAGAGACATCGACGAGCTTGCCACTTGTCATGATTGGCCTATAGTAAAGTTCGGTAAATGTGAATCCGCTTCTTTACAAGCGTGGTTTTTGACCACCCCGAAAGAAAAACGATCGTAATGCCAAATATATGCCAAAACGTAAATTGTGCAGTAGAAGCATTCAAATGATGAAGGGATACGGTCGTGATGATTGTCCATGGCTAATATAAAGTATGTGCTAGAACTAACCATAACTTTCTCCGCTGTATTGGAACCATTTGAAAAATATCATAAATACCAAGTAAAAAAACAGCAATGTCAAAAACAATATTTGTGGTAAAAAATCGAATACAATGGAATAACGCTTTTTAAAATATCTGAAAATAAAATATTAGCCAAGTTACATCTACATATAAATTTTAATGTAATATTATGAGTTATTAACTAATAAGGAACCTTACTTGTAATTAAAAACGCTGAGGCAAACTCCAAACATCATGTGAACAACTCCGATAACAATTGAAAATTTCATTTTTAAAGAGTTTTCGAACATAATTCTATTACTTGTCAACTGCAAATACAACATTTTACGACCGAGATCAAACAGTAAATATAATTTATGTTTTCCAACAAACAGCTACTTACGCTCCAAACAGGGTCAATTCCGACTACGTACGACATTTCAGTAGTAGCGGTCCTCGGATCAAGAGTAAGGCTGTGAAATTGCTGAAGAGTTGATTCGTCGTAAACATTCTGCCAATGAGAACCAAAAATATTCATGGCCTTAGAAAATATATCGTTGTATATGAACCCGGTGTAAATAGAGAATATACCGAGGAGTAATAAAATGTAGCGTCCACCAAAAAAGATACCCCAGACTTCATTTTTGTGGCTGCTCGGCTCTAAAGACGTCTCGTAAGCGACCATCCACACGGCGAATAGTAAGACAATAATGGCATGACCCATGTCTCCGAACATTAAGGCAAATAAGAACGGAAAAGTTATTATGGTAAAAAGCCCTGAAACAGAAAATGGTGATAGTATAAGCGGTTATAAAACACGGTATTACCGATAAAACAAATATATAAATTGGACATATTATCCGTGTGGTTCGTACTCAATAAAAATACATCATACAATTTAGGCAATTTTTGTACTAATTCCGTGTATGTTAGAAAAATAACTATAAAGTAGTTTCGATTCTTTTATTGCTATTTAAGTTATTTGAAAAATAAAATATGTAGTTTTCGTATCAATCAAGGCCTAGTAAAAAAAAAAGAATGTGTGTTTCGAGCAATTTTTCGCGGACATGTCAAGTGCAGGTTTTTGTTTTGTAAATTAATTTACTGTGGATATTATTAGTCAAAAGTAGTGTTGTTTTGTTTAATAATGTGCTACAATGTGAATAATTAAGGAAAACAATAAATTGAACTTTAAATATGGGGCACAAGTTGCAGTTTATTTTTTGCGGTTTTCCCGCGCTTGGAGAAATCGAGAGAAGAAAAATCAGAATTGGAAGACAAGCTAAACCAACCAAAGCCAGATTTCGACGCTTTAGTTTTTTTTTTAATACAAAAAAATACGTTTATAAAAATATACTATCAGCAGCCGAATCTAAATGCAATACAATAATTATAACTAAAACATAGTTGGCACAAACAAAGCAGGGTTTTGATATTACTTACAACTAGGTACTTAAAATTAATTCTTGGCTATAAAAAGGCCGTGTCAGCTTACAATCTAATAAATATAAATTCGCGTCGGAGCAAAACTCGCTCTGACGATTGCAGATGAGATTTCGATAGTCAGTGGTAAAATTCAAATTCAAATTCAAAAATTCTTTATTGCACTAAAAAATATTGTACATAGGCGGGCTTAATGACTAAGCATTTTCTAACAACCAACCTTTGGGAGTGTGGAGAGGTAACAACGAAGGGTGCAATTTATTATAATAGACTTACATACTAATATTACATATACTGAATAAATATTTACATAAATACCTACATATCTATATATATTATAATTAAGTTAAATTAGTACACACATGGTTAAAGTAACAGTTGATTTAGAATAATAATAATGATAAGGATAAAATACATAACATAAGTGATTAATATAATGAACTAGGAGACACTATTCTGCTTGTTTAGAAAAAAGGTTGTGAGTAATTGTTTAAAGATGTGAACGGAGGGAGCTTGTCTGATGGTCAGTGGGAGCTTGTTCCACTGGCGAGCAGCAGATACGGTGAAAGAATCCGAATACCTGCTAGAAGTGTGGGGTGGGATTTTAAGTTGATTGTTATGAGAGGAACGGAGAGGGCGGTCATGCGAGTCACATAGAAATTCAAATTGTGTTTTTAAATACGAAGGTGTTTTTGAGTTATAAAGGACGGAGTATAGCAAGACAAGAAGATGAGTAGACCTGCGAAATCGGATATTGAGCCATTTTAACTGTTTTCGAAGATGAGAAACATGATCATACTTACGCAAGCCAAATACATAGCGAATGCATAAGTTGAGAAGGCGATCCAGTTTATTTAGTAGCTCTTCAGTGAGATCAGGGTAGCAAATATCAGCATAGTCTATTATAGGGAGTAACAAGGAAGTGACTAACGTAAGCTTCGCCTTGAACGGAATGAAATTCTGTAATCGTCTTAACAAATGCATACTGGCAAATATTTTCCTACTGATCTCGGACACCTGGTAGACCCATGACAAATCATTTGTCATAAAAAGGCCGAGGTTTTTAGCACATTGGCAGAAGGGGAGAGGTGTATTATTGAAAGATAATGGCGAGAAAGAGTCCCAATCCAGTCTGTCCAACATGCCCCTCGTACCTAGAATCATAACTTGAGTCTTGTTGGGGTTGAGCAGGAGTCCGAAACTGAGAGAGCAAACACGCAAGGCCTCCAGATCCGCGTTCATTTTATAGATAGCTTCGTTAATGTTGCTAGGATGAAAATGCAGAGACAACTGCAAGTCATCGGCGTATAGATGGTAGGAACAGAAATGTATGACTTTGACGATCGTGTTTATAAACAGCGAGAAGAGTAGAGGAGATAAAACGCCGCCCTGCGGCACGCCAGCAGTTATCGGACACCAGCCAGAAAAGACATCGTCCATTCGTATGCGCTGTTGGCGTCCGCGAAGATAGGAGTTAAACCATTGTGTCACCGACTGCGAAATACCGAGAGAGCAAAGTACGGCCATAAGTATGTCGTGGTCGACACAATTAAAGGCATTGCTGAAATCCAGTAGGGTGAGAAGAGTTAGTTTTTTATCATCCATAGCTAGTCGGATGTCATCTGTAATTTTAATAAGAGCTGTGGTGGTACTGTGTGATGGACGAAAGCCGGATTGAAGAGGGTTCATTAGGTTATTTTGGTCAAGGAATGCTACAAATTGTTTATGAACTACTTGCTCTAGTATTTTGGATAAAAAGGGTAAGATTGATATAGGGCGTAGATGATTAAAGTCAGTGGGAGTGGATTTTTTAGGAATAGGGACTATATGGGCATTTTTCCACAATGTGGGAAAATACCCGGACAAAAGAGAGGAATTAACAATGTGTGTAATGAGTGGGAGAATAATATCGATGATAGGAATAAGGAGTACACGACCCACACAGTCAAAACCAACAGCCCTACTGGTTACAGAAAGAATTATTCTCTTGATTTCATCGCTCGACACAGGTTGAAATTGAAAAGGGTTTATTCTAGGAATTATTTTGGAATTTATCTGTGTGATAGTAACAGTCTTAAGTGCAGGGTCAATAGTTATAGGAAGAGAGGTGAAATGCTGATTAAGACTGTCAATATCCACAGAGATTGTTGAATCCGACTTAGTTTTTCCTAAACCAAGAGTACGCAGAAATTTCCAAATATTTTGAGAAGTACAATTTTCAATGGACATGTGAATGTATTGGCGTTTTGCGTTCCTACACATCAAATAAACACGATTTCTTGCCTTTTTAAAGCTATTCCAATGCTCATCACTTCGAGACCTCTTGTGTTTTCTCTTTAATGAATCCCTCCACCTCATAGCTTTTCGGATTGATTCATCGAGCCAGGGAGCAGGAGGTCTTTTCATCCGAACCGGTCGAATGGGTGCGTGTTTATCATATAGTTTTAGGATAATTTCATTAAAAACCGTTATTTTTCCATCCACCGTGTCTTCCAGTATGATATCATGCCAGTTTGCACCAGCTGCATCCGTCAAAAGCCGATCAAGGTTCATTTTGGCGAAGTTACGTTGAAGAAAGACCCTGGGCTTGTACTTTGGAGTTTTAATTTTGTAGGAGCAATAAAGCAGGTCATGGTGAGAGAAACCAGGCGCTAGATATTGACCATGTAAGGTAATTCGCCCAGGGTTAGAGGTAAGGATAAGATCAAGAAGACTGCTATAGTCATTCACGTGAAAAGTAGTATTTAAAGGAAGAAGGGAGACGTTTAAGGATGAGATAATGTTTTTTAACTTCCTAGTGCGTGGATTGTCCTTCAGAAGGCAGGTGTTAAAATCCCCCATAATTAGGTTATGCTCGTACGACGGAAGATACGTTTCAAGCACGCCCTCCAAAGTGCTAAAATAGTCGGCAGTAGGAGGAGCGTAGACTACGCCAAGCATAAATTTTACAGAGTTTAAGTCAATTTCCAGAAAAATAAATTCAGCGGTACCAGAGTAGATAGATGAGGACTGCACTAACACCTTGTATTTTAAACTTGCCCTCAAGTATATTGCAACACCGCCACATCCCCGGCCAGTTCGATCATTACGTATTAAAATAAATCCAGGAAGGGAATAACTAGTAGATGGAAGAGTAGGTTTAAGGAAAGTTTCAGATACAAGGACAGCATGGATATGATTATTGTCGAACGTGGCAAGAAGATCTGAGTAGTGACAGGGTATGCTTTGCGCATTAATATGGCAGATATTCAGGTTCTTTGAAAGTGGTGAAAAGGTGACTCTTAACCGCTCGCCAAGGTGAACAGCATCAGCACTTACATTAAATTCCTCTGAACTGGAAGATTCACAGGAGTAAAATATATCAGAATCAGAAGAGATATTATTATTGGATGTATTCATTAATACCGGTGTGTAATATATATAAATAAACTAAAAACAAATATAAATTTAAAAATAATAATAAGTTATTATATAATAAAATCAAATTGCACAAAAACTAAATACCAATAGCTCATCACAACTACTGCCGGTTTGTTATTTAAATAATACATAGGTACAGACTAAAATGTACCAATACGTGCGCTTAATATAATAAAAAAATAGTCAACATAAATAATTAATTTGGAAAAAAAAAAAATAGAAATATTTAGACAAACTAGACTTAAATTGATAGCACACTAAACATTGGTACAAATGTAAACATTTTGTATCGCAAGATCTGTAATAGTAAACTGCAGAAACCGGACCGCACCGTATGTCATACACCGCACGCACGCAAAAGAAAAAAAAAACACCATAATCTGTGGCTTGTATTATGTTTCTTGATCTGTGGTCTTGCACAAAAGTCACAAAGCTACGCGAATTTCGCAAACAGAAACAAAAAAAAAAACCAAAAAAATGCTAATATGTGAACTATTATGTGATATAACTTAAAATTTGTAAATAGATATACGTATATATTAACTAGTAAATAAAAGGAAACATAAGTATGAGTAATTTGAAGGGAAAGTATCTGAAATCTAATGTTTAACTTTGGAACGTGCAGGGCGTGATCTTTTTGTTTCTCTTTCAGCGGCCGGTCTTTCTGGCGGATGCTTAGCCACCAACTCCCTTAAATGGATCTCGGAAAGCAGTTTCTGCCTAGGGCCATCACGAATCTTAACAAAGATCTGGCAATCTTGTGACCAACAGTTCTTCATGCCATATATTCGTCGACCTTCTGCTAAAATACGCCTCCGTGATGCTGTCAAGAATTCAGCCAGAGAGGTGGTAGTCCCTTTAAGTTCTTTCTTGGAGCGCCAAACCTTGCCACGAAGTTCCCACTCACGAAACCGCACCAGGATGGGTCGAGGCTTCTCAAGATCATCTCCCTTTACACCCAGTCTATAACACATCTGGAAATCTTTGCTGTCAACCTCCAGCTTCATCTTCTGTGCTATAATGGCACAAATGACTTGGATGGGGTTCTCAGTGACGGCCTCCTTGATGCCCCGGAAAAGCAAAAACTTGCGACGGCTGCGGTTCTCCAGGTCATCCGTGGTCCATGCCAGGTGTTGTATCTGCTCTCGAAGGATAGCCATGGTGTCACGGATGAATGTTTTAAAGTCCTCGAAGTCCTTAGTTAGTTGCTAAATGGTGCCAGTGGAAGTTGCATTTGTTAGCCGCGCTTCGAAGGAGTCCACTCTTTTCCCCAACTTTTCCTCCAGGCTCCTGATTGCAGTCATGGGATCCGCAGCTGTCAGGTCCATTATGTGTATTGATGTTGGTGAAAGGACAGTAGTGTGATTTGTAGGTGTTATAACATAACCTTAGATTTATCGCCTTGTGATAACACAATGTAAACAAACAAGTTCATGAAGAACACACAGCTGGTATGTAGCACAATATTAAAACTTTTATTACATAGATATTTGACTTTTAATTCTAAATATTAATAATAAAAATTAAATAAACAAAAATACACGTCTACTTTATTCAAGCTACCCTCGTTTTTTTTTGCGTTACTATTTCTAGCAATGTCCTTTTTTTTTTTACTTAGAGTTGACAAAAATGAAATTTATTGCTTTCACATGTTTAATCTATCCAGTCGTAGTTAATTTGTGGTCGTCCAATTATTAACTGGACGTTACTCAAAGGGTCAATATTTGCAGTTGCCAAAGTAATAAATGTAATATTCGGGAAGCAATCACATCCAATTTATTATACTTTCAGCCAATCTAGACGATGCGCCACATACAAATTGTCAAGCGTATCTCGTTAAAATATCAAAATTATCTTTTTTACGCTACAATGATTATTTTTAATAATATGTTATAATCTACATAGATGCGTCTGTACATAAAGCGCTGACTTTATGTACAGACGTATATACCATCTCCCGGTTTTTTTTTATGATATACAAAACTGCCTCCGTGGTCTAGCGGTTAAGCCCGTGGTTAAGACTCAGAGGTACCGGATTCGATTCCTGGTCGGGACACAAAAATGCATATGTATTAATGTAAATAAATACATTTAATTAATATTTAATTTATTTGTGATATTTCTCGAGTTTGGTACGCTGGAGACATCGACGAGCTTGCGACTTGTCATGATTGGCCTAATAATAAACTTGGCTAAATGTGAATACGCTTATTATATATATCCGCTTATAAGCGTGGTCTCTAAAAAATTGCACCTACCTTACATTAAATTGTCCCTAAGGTTGGCTGTCATATAATGTCAAGCGGCATTAAGTCCGCCCCTTGTATAACGTGCAATAAAGTTTTAAATAATTTTTTTTTTTAATACATAATTCTTTATATTTTTTATATTTTATATATATATATATATATTTTTTATATATATAATGGCATTTGTTACAATTTGCCAGTGTATGGTTTTCTTTTAAGAAGAAATAAATGTTACTTTTAAAATAAATACATTTGAAAGCAATGAAAAGGAGAAGCCAATAAGCAACAACAAATGGTTCAACAGATATCTAAACTCATACGATTGGACCCGTTTTCATTGTTGCAGAGTGTGCAAATAAACTTACCTGGATTAATTTCTCTGTATGTAGCAATTCCATATGAATTTATCAATACTTGAAATCCTTTAGTGAATTTGTTAGTTCTAATATAGGTTGGAGGCTCTTCATCGGTTGTCACTCTCGACATAAACGATTTAAATTCACCAGTTTCATCCTGTCATTATTAATATATTTATCATTTATCTATTGTATTATCTTCATTGTCTCTCAGTGAGTATGATCACAAATGTATCCGTTCCACCACACGGTCAGAAACCACGTATCAAAGAAACGGATTCACATTTACAACTTTACTATACATCCTCATAAGTGGCAAGCTCGTCGATGTCTAGCTTACCGAAATCGACAAATATCACAAATAAAAATAACAAATTATTGTGTCCCGACCAGGAATAGTACCCGGTACCTACGCGTCTAATCCACGGATTTAATCCCTAAACTACGGAGGCAGCTTTCTCGTCCATCAACTGTGGGATATAGGCCCCCTCAAGCTACAAAATATCTTACTAACATTTCAACCACCTATTTCAGGTTAATTAATTTTTTTTATTTAAACCTTAATTATTTATTTTGTGCGTGTGTATGTTCTACGTATAATTGCAAAAACAACAAATATTTTTTTAGGCTTCACTTGTCATTGAAGATCCCTTTTTTAAAATAAAAAAGTTTTTTCTTTTTTAAAAGATAAAAATTATTATCCGAAAACAAAACACTACTGTATGGTGAATAAGGCCGCGTCTGAAAATCACAAAATCTATTGTGATAAATACCTAAAGGCTGGGGAGTGTTAATATTAATTAATCTCGCCCACAGCAGCGAGATGAAATAGAGAAAGAAGGAATTACGTGAGTTAACGTTCGCGCGATCGTCGACCTCTCGCTACCTGATTAGGCTCAGTATGAGTGGCGATATTTTTAGGAAAACTTCACTGCATCGTAACTTAAGATTTTATTACTGAATAATTAAAATAAAAAAGACTTAGCTCTTTATTTTTATTCTAGATTATAATATAAAAATATTTGCTCTTTAATAAAATCTACGCAGTATATCGTTATTACTCAGACTTACCGAACATTTATCTAATACTGCACGTACTTGGTCTTGATAACGATTAGGTACCCAACATCGACCTATCAATACATTCTTTGTAACATCAACATTAAACAAATTCATTGTATGATAAATGGCTTTCATTTTTTTAATTGATATGTACCAATGCATCCATTGCTTTGAGACAGTTTTAAGAGCATTTAAACGTAATACTCTGGTCTGGTGAAGTACCTATAACAAAATAGTACGAAAATTTTTAGGCGTAATACCGGCCAGTAACAGAATCCTTCCTTAGTCATTGTCGGTAGATCTACGACTAAAGACGACGTGCAGTGGCAAGCATTGAAGGAGGCCTGTATCCAGCAGTAGAGGAACTCAGGCTGATGATAATAGTAACCGTTACAAATCAGAATAAGTACTTGTATTTAACTTGCACTTTTTGGTTAGAATAGGTGTCAGTTGGAATTTGAACGCTTTCCTGGTTCTACGAATACCAACTTGTTAAATTGTTAATTTATTGTTGTTAACTATTCAGTAATCGTAAAGTAAACCTAAAGGAACGCTTGAAATTGTCTTGGTTGCAATTTTTACTGAAATCTTGGTTAACACTAAATAAAGAATAATAGCTGGATGGAGCCGCAGTTAGCAAGGAACAACCTGAAGCTGGAGGCATAGTACCATATATTAACTTAAGCTCAATGTTGTATAGATGCAGCTGTAAAGCATTGTCACTAAGTATTTTATTTTATATTAAAATAGTTACCTAAAAAAATACATCAGACTTTCTACAACTCATTTGATCCTGCAACGTAGCAAGAAGGGTCAAAATGTAAATATGTAACCATAGCCAGCAGTAAAGGTCTATGCGAGACAGTAATGATGGTGGAATGCTATGATTTAGTAAAAGTAATAAATATATTGTTGCATATGTTATTTTATGCTTTTTCTTTGTTACCGCGTGGCCAAGTTTTAATAATATATTTACCTCTTCAAAATCTTCAAGTCTCTCATTTAATTTGTCAGTCATGTCTTCTCGTTTCTCGTAGGAATGTGGACAAGGGTATAGGTTAGCTCGGAACCCTTTGCACACCTTCGCTATAAGGCTCTGAAGTTGTTCGCCTTGACATACTATTAGAAAAGCTACTTTTCTTACACCTTGACCCTTTACGAAAAAAGTACAAAAATAAATTTTATACATAGAAAGTTAGAGAAATAAGTTTTTTAAAATATTTTCTCATAATGATGGTGTGCTATAACCAAAAATGAAAGGAACTGACACCTGCCACCGACAAGCGACATTAGTCCTTAATACTATTTACTTTAAATCAATCATGCCGGCACCAGCACCCGATTGTGTTACTCGGCGGCATGTCATGAGGCACGCTCGCTCAGTTACCCGCTAGCAAAGTCACTATGAATGCCACATGCCGCAAAAGTCGTGCCGCCAAAGTTGATCGATTTGCAACGTTCTGCTGCTGCAATTGCTGTAAGTGTAAGTGCAAGCTGCTGTTGTAAACCGGGTCGATGGCTTTGGTGTGTACCCTTAAGAGTCTCCCAAATATCTACGTGCCAACTCGGAATTTGAAAGCTTCGTTGGTTAAGAAAATTACGTAAACATTAGTAAAAGTAGCATATAACAAGATAGTGCCTAAATAGTCATAGAGTTAGCAATATAAGTCGTTTACTTCTGCCTTTAATAAGGTGGGAGACAAAACATAACTGAGTGAAAAAATGTAAGTAGTAGTCAAAGATAATTGAATTATGGATACGGCATTAAATGCAAATGATAAATACATTGTGTGCTTAATATGATTACAAAATTTAAGGTATGTAAGGTATACATCGACGAGCTTGCCACTTGTCATGATTGGCCCTATAGTAAAGTTGGCTAAATGTGAATCCGCTTATTTATAAGCGTGGTTTCTGACCACCCTGAAAGGGAATCGGTCGTGATGATACTTTACTTTTTTTTAAGGTATGCCTCCGTGGTCTAGCACTTAATGCCAAACATTTAACGCGGAGGTGCTGGGTTTGATTCCTAGTCGAGAACACAAAAATATTTACTTCTGATCTATATTTCTCAAGCCTCGTACGATTGAGACAATGATGAATTTACGAATTGTTATGATGGGCTGTAGTAAAGTGAGCTAATTGTGAACCTTGAAAAAGCGTAGCTTCACATTTAAGTATTATTATTATTTATAGCACTTTTATTATTTAACACTCTGACATCCTGCAATTTCGATTTTTCACTAACCAAACCTAACAAGGCAATAATGTTTACTGTAGTTGTAACGTCAAATCCAATATTCTATCTACAATGGTTTTGCTTACAGGATAGTTCAATTTCACATTTTATATCAACCTGTTAAGTAGAAAGTAAAGCACTTATTTGTATGAAAGAAAAGCCTTTTCACCGCTAATGCTACGTCTACTTAATTTGAATATCATTGGCGTTGACTTATACAAAAATACGAAATAGGTTGAATGAGCAAATAATTGTCATAAGTACAGTTTGTGGGTCTTCAAGTGTCTCATCGCGGAGCGCCTGACGGTAATACACATTGCCATGTGACATTCTCCATAACATTTTTTCAAAGCTAAAACATTTGGCTCGCCGTACCACACCGGACAAGATACATAGTTGACCGCCTTCGCCAAGAGTATTTCTGGAAAATAAAATAAAAATGTTAGTCTTATTAAATATATATAATATAATATATTATACCTATAAATAATAATAATGCGTTTACTGAATAATAAGGTACACTGGTTAACAAAAATATAGATGTGACAGCGGTTGATAATGATTTAAACCAACCCCGGTTGAAAACGGTTGTTTTCGTTTTGAACTATTGTAACTTTCGATAGCTGAAAATAAAATAGATAAAAACATACTATTATATTTTCTTCTTGTTATTATTTAATTATTAATTATTAAACCATAAAGCCCTTTAAAGTTTATTGGTTCGTTTGTTTAATTAGTTATTTTAATAATTAATCATTTACGTAATCATATTTTCAGCATAGCACTATTCTGTTTAAATTCAGTATTTACAATTAACCTGAGTAGGTAATTTCCAGATTTTGTAGTAGTTTTTTTTGCAATTTGATTTAGCACAAACAATAAAAATATAACCGTCCTTTTTAGTCTGTAGTCGGATAAACATCCAGTTCGCGACCGTGAGTGTAAATTGTTGTACTTTGTGTAAATTGTTGTACTTTGGGTAAATATTCGATGTAAAACGTTTTTTTACTACTATAATCATAACTAGTTATAATATTTAATATTGAGTAAATTTATTTATTTTATTTATAAACTTAATTGCACTATGTACAATGGCGGACTTAATGGATGAGTTGACGAGGATATGACAATATTTTTAATAACAATTTATTTAAGTTGGTATTAGTGGATCCGGGAGTGACGGCACGGGAACGGTGGTGTTGTAAATTTATGACAAATGTACTTAAGAAAATTGTATTTCTTATTAGTACATGCCGGGGGGCAGTCGGGTTAGAACCGACCTTGTAGGGTTTAAAGAAAGTGGTCTTACAACCGCGCCGCAGTTAAAATGATTAAATTTAAATATGTGCATTTTATTCATATATGACATAGATACTCAAATATCGTTCACTTACTGTACAATTCGGCTTTCTTGTGTGTCGCCCAAAATAGCTCCAATATGAACCAATACGTAATACATCTCCATTATTTCCAAGTAATTTCTTTTCAACTCAACATTGTTTATTGACATTTCCTCTATTTCCTCTTGCCATTTTTCTATTATACTCTGTCGAAATATTTAAATCGATTTGTCGCCGTGTTTGGGTAGTCGATGTCCCGCGGGCTGTTTTGCTCTAACTGTGAATGCCTTTCACTAAAAGCCCACTCCGTGAAAAAGCTACATTCAATAAATTCAACATGTACGTAAGCTTTTTTAAATACCTACTAGTAAAGTAAAAAACCGACGAGAGCCGATGTAGCAGACGGATATACGAGTATAGGAGTTCTTCCATTTCCACATACATGTTAAAATTAAAAGTAATTTACCCAAAAACAAAGTAATTCATTCATTACAATAACATGCGCGCTCTTACCTGCGTAACTATTTAACTAGCCATAGATAGATAAAAGTAGAGATCACGTAAATAAAAAAGTTATAAAGTTTTAAATTGTAACTGCCTTCTAAGGTCTAGATTAATAGTCGTTGCTCCTAGTACTAAAAGAGTAAAATCTGTGAAGTTGATAGTTCTGAGCAATGGCTTGTGCTAAGTACTGGCGGAGCAACGACAATTAATCCGGACCTAAAAAACTGTCACTTTGAGAGTCCTGAGCAATGGCTCATGCTAAGTTCTGGCGGAGCAACAACTACTAATCCGTGCCTTAGGTGTAGCGGTTAAGGCATTCATTTATACGCGGAGGTGCTGGGTTTGTTTCCTGGTCGAATACAAAAATATTTCCATTATTTACGATACTTTTTGAGTCTGATACACTAGAGACATCGAGATTACCACTTGTCATTGTTGGCCTATGGTAGTGCTAAGTAGGCCAAAGGTGAACACACATCTATTAAAAAAGCAAGCTTTCTGACCACCCATTTATAAAGTTTACGATCGTGATGATGATATACTTTTGAACTTTTAAAATTATTGTTATTTATTGTTGTTCTATTGAAAAGTGGAAAATCTCAGTGAAGGAGTTTAAAAAACGTTTATTACTTTTCTAATACCTAAATATATTACTTGCTTTTTAATTACTTATAAATAATATTGTAGAATGATTGTTAGTGTATAGGAGGCCTAGCACTGGAAACACAGACTGGATGATAATAATTATCGCAGCGGTACATAACGTTATTAAATCATTAGGTACAAAAGAATGCATACCGATACCCGTGGTCCAGAATATTTGCGCTTACGCATAAAGGACTCGTCCGTAATTCCACGACTACAAATGTTAATTAAGCAGATTTTAGACAACAATATAATTGGTTGAAGCATTCCAAATTCCTGTCTGCGAATTCAAAAGGTAGTCTGCTAGCAAATTAATATCAAAATACCCAATATCACGATGTAGTACAGGAAATAAAAATACCCTCTCAACAATGTTTGTGAAGCGGCCCGCTTGCTTCATTGTTTGATCACTTTGAAATTGGGAATTCAGTTAAAATGAAAACTAGAATTGGAAAACCTCCATGCACTTGTATTATTACAGCATTCATGCTTCATATTTTTGAAATAACCTTTTTACGAAAAAATATACCCATCCTGAGGGGCTATTCTCCAAAGCGATAGAATTGAAAAATAGTAGAATTTTTCCAAATTACATGGGCTTCGCAAAAAAAAACGATACGCCCGAAAAAGGTGCACGACTCAACTCAATTAAAAAGCAGCAGAGATGAGACGAATGAAAAAAAAAGAGATAGAATTGATTTTGTACGTTAGACCTATTACATTTGAAACGAGGGATTTTTATTCAAATCACGAATCGCGAATATCTACTCGACTTGGTATGGAGGAATCATACAAGTTTGCCGATTAAATGGGCAGGCAGCAAACAATGTGTGAAATATTCAGCAGGTACAGTTGCTGATCTCGGAAATATGTCGTCATGGTATGCGCTCGGCCCCGGGGGTGAATACATTGGCTATATCACGAAGCGCATATTCAATTCACATTTCACAGGGAACATATTTCATTTGGTATTCAGTTTGCAACAAGACATTCTAATCGCATAACTGCTAAGTCGAGTGGCACTTTACATTAATGCATAAATAATTATGTGTGATATTGCTATATCAATCTGCAAATTGTTTATATATACTTACTGATATAACTTTGAAGCTAAGTATTCCTATTATTTATTTTATTTTATTGAATTAGGAAAACGTATGGTTACTAAATGTTAAGTACACATAAATATAAATACTTAAACCACTATTAAGTTTGTACAGAAGAAGCAACAAATACGGCACTAAAGTATGTTTCTTTTAAATAAAGATACAATTTACAGTATTAAAATATAACTCTTATAAATTAATTTTTAAAATAAATAAATAAATCATTAGAAAACAATACATCAATTATTTAGTCATGTAGTTACAGCGAAATAATAATAATAAATAGTCAAAGTAGTGACATATTAAAGTACTTTAAACTGAGTGCTCGCGTAGCCTTCTTATAGCTTGTATAAAAATATCAAAATCAAAACCACGCAAAAGCTAATCAAATCGACTGCAGGTCCCACAGATGTATGAGTTCCGACGACAGCTTGTGTCTCCGTGTGGTAGTAATTCAAAGGTGGTGTTGAGACGCAACATTCTTCCTGGTATTCGTATATCAAGCTTTTGTAACAACTGCGGACTATTGTACGAAGAACATGCAGATGTAAGTTAACACCATCCTTATCATTGTCAACTCACTATACCCAACTGTTGAGATACAAACTATTCGAAGACACTTAAGAGCGTTGTTAGGCTTTGCATCCCTCGCGCTCGCACACTTTAACATATAAGAAAAAACATTTCTAAGTGTACTCTTAAGAAATGTAGTCAACGAAATGTGGAAATTCCCAAAAATTACCAATTACGATATGTTTGATTTTTAGACGATTTACTTCTTTTAAAATATGTACATTAGTCGAGCTAACTATTTTTTTTGCGAGAATTACGCACGGCAATTGATTCGTATATAATATAATAAATAAGTGGCGCCTGGTGAACGCTTTCCTTAAAATCCTACAAAGGTCGGTTCAAACCCCTCCGGCATGTATCAATGAGAAATACACTTTTCTTAAGTACATTTGTCATAGATTTACAACGCCACTGTTCCCGTGACTCGGACGGCACGTTAAGACGTCAGTCTCGGTTCCACTAATACCAACTTTGAAATCGTTAATAAATTGTCATAAAAAAATTGTTGGCCAAATTCTTTAGATATATGTTCTGGAAGGCCCATCTCCAACAGTGAAGGTGTAGCACGCTGTGTTCTAGGAGCTGTATGAAATGATTGATGAAAATAATAAACCTCAAATAGGAGGATTTCCCCCGCAGGTGCAGCTCGGGGTTGTTTTGAAGGCTCGAACGCAGGTACATTATCCTTTTTCATTTCACTCGCAATAAACCGCAGCTTACGTTCTATCTTTCCGCATCGCATCACTTCTGATACATATTTCCTTTGAAAAGCATTTAAATCTGGGTTCATCTTAAACGAAAAAATATTATTACTCGTACAATAAATAATCCGATTATAGCTCCATGATAAGATTAAACCTTTAGTATCACACATTCTAGTATCACACATATTATCAAAATAATAAAATAAATCATTCGACACTATTCTGTACAATTTAAATGCTGTCAGCTCGTGTCGACAATGCGTCTAAAAACTAAGTTCATAAGGCATAGTTTAAACTAAGTTCATAAGGCCAAGGCAAGTTTAAAAGGCATTAACGCTTCTCTCACTCGCACCATCCAATCTTTTAATAGGTTTCTAGAAAATAAAATTACGGACATTGATGACATTTGTTAACTTGCATTACCTCTTACCAAATTTTAGACAGAGAAAAAAACAAACATATTTATAACGATTTTACTTTAGTTTACGTATACTGGTATATCCGTATTAGCTGGAAAGTTGATGACTACATTTCTCAAAGGTACAATTGACTTGAAACTTGAAAATGTTGGATTGTGCGACCGAGAAGGATGCAAAAACTTTAAGCCCTCTTGAAAACTTTTATTTCCTATCTCACCAAAATCAAACAAAAATTAAATAACTTGCTTAGAAGATTTTCAACGAGACATTGCTGACCGTACTTTTAGTGATACGAAAGCTATATCGATACTTTTTTGTATCGAGTACTTTCGTAACAGCTACACGAGTTTGTGTAATATTCCTTGGAAGGCACAATTTTAACAGTGGAAATGGTATTAGTTATCACTTACATCGACAAACTGAACTACCCCTAACTCTCCCAGTTCTGCAATAACTTCGTAAGCACATTCTGGTCTGAGAAAAATATCGCATTGTGTCATCAGATCACTTCTAAACATGTCTCCCATGATGCAATCTAGAATAAATATTTAAAAATAATAGGACAAAATATCTCTTCTCCGTATTCTACTATTGAGGAATATATCGTCAGCCTGACAAGACGTACGTTCTATCGGGCCGACAACGGACACTTCACGCATCTCCAGAATATCGCTCCGTCTGCGCTTGGCGTCCACCAGGAGACCACACCACTTCCTTGCACTTCGCTCCTGGAGGAGAGCTAAAGTAGTCGAACCTAGACCCCATGGGTTCGTGAGCTACACGGGCGCTGTTTTAACAGTAACCGCTTAGCATCAACATTGAATAGATTACCAGCGAGTGCCGGGAAAACGGGGGAACGTCCTCATCCCCTAACCCAGGTCCATTAGTCATCTGGGCATAGATGACCCCACTATCTCTGTCTAGCGGTTTAGTCAGTAGTTACAAACGCGGAAGCCAGGTAACACAACAAACATAACGGTCGTGATGATACTCTATTTGGAAATCCTCCAGATGTTTTCACCTAATTTATAATAATATATTCTTACCTATATAAATTCCGCTTTTTCTATGTATTTTTCTCTATTATTGTAAATCAATGTCAGTTTGACAATTAAACTCTAAGCGGCCTCACGCTGCATGTAAAAGAGGGCTGGCAGTTTTTTCGCGCTGCAAATCAGTATACAATCTGTGCAGCGGGGGAATGCTGCAAGTGTTTTTGGCAAAATTTCACATGATTCAGTCTTGGATACTTATATTCTTATTTAGTTAGTTTTAATTGTATTTAATAAAAAGTTATTTATTCCTAAAAACAAAAAAAATCTTTAAGGGTATAGATATAAGTCCCGTCCGCGTGGAAAGGTGGCAAGAACGCTGGCTGCATTTCCCCGCTGAATTGCAATACTGATTCTTTGGGCAAAGAAAGAGCCAGCCCTCTTGTCTTGTATTGTATTTTAGTTTGATAATGTTTTTTAGCCGTATTCACTCACCATCCGTCTTACTGTACAGCCCCAAGGTTATGCACGATGCAAAACGACAGTGAATAAGCTTAATGTATGTAGATTATTTTTCGTAGTCGCTACACCCTTCACCTTCACTCTTGCCATCGAATTTCCCCTGGACTACGTATGTCAATAAGTACGGCAAGCGGTGGTGACTCGATTGTAAGAACGCTTTCCTTAACATCGTAAATGTCATGTACCATTTAGAAATACACTTTTCTTACGTACATTTGTCATGGATTTACAACACCACCGTTCCCGTTGGAGAGCACTTTAAGCCGTCGGCCCCGGTTCACTAATACCCACTTGTGGAATCGTTAATAAATTGTCATTAATACATGTATATATCAGACCCATAGCTAACCCGTGTAGGCCAAATTCTAAAGAAAATACTTCCAACAAAGGTCCATCTCCAACAGTGAAAGTCTAGGACTTTGTGTTCTAGGGGCTATGATAATGATGGTGATGATGACGTCCAGCACAGCAGCCTTGGCGGGATGTACAGAATGATGGATGCTTTTCAACAATCCTTTATACGGAGCTTTAGAATTCGTTACATACTGGTAGAATGGAGTAGGTAAAAAATTGAGGACAGAATTTCACCAATAGAAAATTTAAGTACTTAACCCAGAGCATATTTATTTAATTCGCGAAGCTTTAAATTCTTCTGATATTGGTATACAGATTACTTTGTTTAATATTGCAAAGTCATCCAAAAGCAGAAATAGGCTCAAGCCCACAGGGAGTCGACGGAAAACGTAAGAAATAGTTGCCAGACTGTAAATTATTCCTCTCCCCTTTGGGCCCTAGAGACTTGTATGCGCCAAAAGAACATTAAAATACACACCAGAGTTCGCGCCTATGTTGTTTTAACAAACGTAACAACTTAGCAACACTATTATTTTAGACTTTAAAACTGCTTATCCACCGGAGATGTGATAGAAATACCAAACTCGAGAAATATCCCAAATCAATTATTGTGTATAGTAAAGTTGGCTAAATGTGAACCCGCTTTTTTAAAAGCATGGTTTCTGACCGCTCCGGAAGGGATGATTTATTTACATATTATTTTTTCATTTTATTTACATTCATAGAACTTATGTATGTAGTTTTGACAAAGAATGGAACAAAGCGTACTTATTGAGAATCTGGGTTTCTGTCGTCAAGATAGTGGCTAAAGGAATGTTGTGGTACCTAACCGTTAACACGATATTTACTTTATCAATTGCTTTATCGCAAGTTTCCTGTTATATTGCAGGTGTGTAGAAGAGCTTTTAAACTGTAAACCAGGCTGCAATCTAATAATAATAACGCCTAGAAACGGAGTACCTAAGCGCACGATATACTCGTATGAGGCAAGTAAAACCAAGCCATGTTCGCTCGGTAACTGAACGAGCCGTGTCTGTCTATGTGCATAAACCGATTGACAAGAGCCGCTGCTCTCAGGATATTTATTTTAATATGACGGCTTGTGCAATTTAAGGGTTACAATACATTGGAAAAACATAAGAAATGTTCTAATATATAATCTTTAAATTTTCAAATAGTCCTATATTGTTCTTTATGGCGTGATGAGCCAAAATTTAAGAAAATATATAATAAAAAAAAATGGTCATTCAATAAACAGAATTTTAAAAGAACTTTATAAAATATATATTTTTACCTGGAGTTCCGAACCAACAAGTCCTTTCAGGTGGAACTGTAAATAAGACAGCGCCTTTTCTCAATCGTATAATTTCGCATTTTGACATTTTCGGACACATGTCGCGGCATAAAGATACATCCATTGAGCGCCTCGTGGATCAAGAAATGTCGATGGCAAGAGGTTGCGTGGTAGGTCTCCAAAGAGGTGGACTGACCTGGTTAAAGCTGCAAGGGATCACCCCCTACATAAGTACGCCAGGAAGGCTGCAGTTCGTACGCGAACGTGTGCCTTCACTCTGTAGCCACGACTCAGACTTAGCTGTAAAGGCTCACAGGGCCAACAGTGAGATAGAGATGGTTTATAGGGTTTTAGTCCGTAGGCGCCCTGGGGCTTCACTAGGAAGCTTCACGGATGAGTTGGGTATGCGACCCCCACCCGCGTTGGCCCTTCAGGCAGGGGGCGTATCATTGATGATTTATCATTCACCGTCTATAATAAAATAAACCTGCAGTTCGTGAGGAGTGGCGACGGCTTGTTCACCGTGTCACTGTAGACATTTAAGTGACGACCACGACCACAACGACTGAGTGTAGCGACTAAGAAATATTTATTACCTAAAAGTTATCTCTATAAAAATAATTAGGTTATCTTTGTCTTGAAAAATTAGCCATTAAAAGTTCATAGACGATATAGATACTAGTTGCATACTACTTTTTGTGGCTGATTTTAATATTATCATGCGCTTTCGCGTTTTAGCGGTTAAACTATAATATTTCCTCTTAAATTAAATGTTCTTGTATATGTAACTATCGTTCTAGGCGTTATTATTTTAAGACTGCAAATTCCTAAGACTATTCTAGAAAACTTCCTTTATCAAACATATTTTTATAGAAAACGTGTCGGATAAATCGTATTAACTAGACAAACAAGTTTCAAAGAAAACATAAGTTCCTTGCATTGAAGAGAAGATATACTCCTACTATACTTACGATGCACATTATTGCACATACGTATTATGTATAGAAAACTAGCTGTTTAACCTAACTTTGCCCGTGTCATATTTAGTCGGTAAATTATAACTCCACGTGGTTGTGGTGTCATATATTGAGCTCAGACAAATATAGCCTACCCTGGGTTCCAGGCGCGGTGGTGGCTTGGTTGTAAGAATGCTTGTCTTTAAATCCTACAAAGGTTGGTTCAAACCCTTCGGCATGTACAAATGAGAAATTAAATTTTCTTAAGTACATTTGTCATAGATTTACAACACCACCGTTCCCGTGCAGCACGTTAAGCCGGTGGTCCCGGGTCCAGTATTAACAACATGTGGAATTATTAATAAATTATCATTAGATACTTGCCAACCCGTCTGATCAACATAGCGAGTGTATTAATTATTATTAAATACTAAATTGGAGTATACTCAAAAGTATGTATAAAGGCGAACTTAATGCCAATTCGGCTTTTTGTATCAGCTAACCTTTGGGAGAGTTGGAGAGTATAAATATGTGGGGTGCAATTCTAATGAGTAAACTACATAAATGATATGTATACATAGACATTATAAATACTCATCAATATATACTTATTATAGTAGATATACATATATGAAGATAATATATTATTAGGAAGTAGAAATTTGTGAAGTTAAAATATATTGTTCTGCTTGTTTAATATATAAAGTATTAAGTATTTTTTTAAAGATGAGAATGAAAGGAGCTTGTCTGATGGTCAGTGGAAGTTTGTGCCACTGGCGAGCAGACAATACGGTAAATGAATCTGAATATCTGAGTGTAGGCCAAATTTTCCAGATATATGTTCTAAAAGAGCCATCTCCAACAGTGGAGGTCTAGTACGCTGTGTTCCAAGGGCTGTAATACAAAAAAAATGCCTTCCAAAGAACGTTTGCGCTTAAATAAGTAGTGGACTACGGCCTATCTGCGCACCGGATGTAGATGTAGGGCGTCCAAATTGTAATTTACGGAACTTAATTACGAATTATTACAGAATGAAAGACGTCATACCAGGTTCTGGTGGTGTTTTTATTTATTTTTCCTCTTTCATCAAAGACTGGAATTTGATTGTAACTCTTCAAAATCGTACTGCGTAAAGACAAAACAAACAGAGTACCGATAACACATACTGGTAATATTTCAATTGTGTCAATTAAATATATTATATTAAATTTTTGGCTATTCTTTAAGGTTATTTTTTTTCAATTGTTTTTTGCTAAAACCATCCCTTAGCAAGGCCAACAAAATGAAAAATATTTAAGTCGGTCGGAATATTTTCGGGTTTAAGCCACACACCGCAAATATATTTATATATAACGTCGGTTTTTTTTTTTAATTAGCTAAAGCTAAAAACTGGTAGAAACATTTATGTAGGAGAATGGAGGCAAAACTAAACTAATTGTCAATTCAAAATCATCATTATAGCCCCAAGAGCACAGCGTCTTAGACATTCACTGTCGAATATATCTGGAGAATTAGGCCTAGACTCGCCACGGTGGCCAGTCGGGTTGGCGAGGGTGTGATGTAATGTTTTAATGACAATTTATTAACGATTCCACTGGTTGGTATTAGTTTAACCGGAACCCTGGCCTAACGTGCTCTCCGAGGCACGGTGGTGTTGTAAATCTATGACAAATAATATACGTAAGTAACGTGTATTTCTCATTGGACATGCTGTGGCTCGAAACGATATTTTTAGATTTTTTAAGGAAAGAGTTTTTACAACCGAGCCACTACTTGTTAATATAAGTACATTATTACTTATTTATGAGATTTTAATATTTTTATCAGTATTTTTAGGTAGTACATCATTTGTACCCAGGCCCTAGTTTAAACTAATGTCAAAATGCCTGTCGAGATGCTTTTGTATTATTAATATGACGATGACTGTACATTTGAAGCGATATTCGAAATGGTATTAAAATACACGTCCAACGGTATTATTTGTGAATAAATGTAATAAGGCAGCATGACTGGATATTGTTGCGTTTTCCCCACAAGCTGCTCGCTTCTTTGTTTTCTCTGCATACCTTTAATACCGCCTGTAACAATGGGTACGTGACGTGACACCTCCCCGATAGCGCAGACCGAGCGATATTGATATTGATTTCTCCCAAAGATCTTTAACCCTGGATACCACATTAAGTACATTAAATTATAGATAAATACCAATCATATTTAATAGTGCACCGTAATTATAATAAAATATATTGACATAGTCGTATATGAAAGATGAACTGAAATAATGTGCTATATAACAATAAAGTCCAAAACACAATTTTATTAGCATTCTAAACACTGCTAAAATATCTAGTGTCAAGATAAATGATTAGTTTCGCCAATAAATAATTTAAATTATAAATGTACCTGTATTTTGCTATTTTCTCGTTACCAATGTAAGATACATCATTCACGGTTATAATCTAATTGTAGATAAATATGTACCTACAATTAATGGACGGATCATAGTAAATCTATGAATAATAATTAACATTTTGTAGCTATATACATATAGGTATTATCATTCGAGTGGTGGTCACTCGGTTTTAAGAAAGCTTTCTAATTAAAAAAGGATTTATTTATTTATTTAAGGATTGCGGTTCGAACCCCGACATGTCCAATAGTTAATACTTTTCTTACGTACATTTGTCATAGATTGCCAACCACCGCTCTAGTGCCATAGCACGTCAAACCGTCGATCCCAGTTTCACTAATACCAACTCGTAGAATCGGTAATAAATTGTCATTAATAATTGATATCAGACCCTCGCTAACCCATCTGGCCAGCTTGGCGAGTGTAGGCCAAATTCTCCAGATATTTCTGGTATGTCAATCTGTTATAGTAGAGGTGTAGGACTTAGTGTTCTAGAGGATGTTATGATAATGATATTATGACTATTAAGATCTTACACAATGGTATAAGTTCACGCAATACTGCGAATTAATGAAGATTAAGCAGTTGATTTGAACATTTATGGGATCTCTTTTCGCGTCTAGCTTGCGACATCTACTTAATTTCAAGATCATTAATTTATCCCTACAATAGGTATATAGGTGCTCGTCCAACGATCACGATATTGGTAGTTATCTGAGATCAGATTGCTAAATTAACAGCTACTTAACCTTTAAAGATGGATAACCAAAATTTAGTAGACTAATCTACTGCTCTGTCATTACGTTACTAATACAAATTGATTTATCACCTTGCTACATATCTTGATGTATACCCATCATCACAGCTCCTATACATATATATAGACCGCCACTGATGAATTTGGTCTACACTCGCCACGTTGGCCAGACTGAGTTGCTGAGTCTTTCAACGTCCACCTGCTACGCCGACGTAGGAGCAGCACCCGCATCACCGCGCGCGATTGCCGATGCGGGTGAACCAAGAATCTCCTCACACCCCATCTCAGGGTCGACAACCCCAGCGCCCAAGAAGGCCAGGTACCCACCTTTAGTGGTGGAGCACCTACCTAACTGGGCACATCATTTCCGGGAGCTCCGCTGCAAGCTGGGTCACCCGCCCAATGCACGCCCGTTTGGGAAGGGAGTGCACTTCACCCCCGGAAGCGAGCGGGAGCACAGGTCTATCCAGCGCTACCTGGTAGAGCTGGAAAAGACCGACAAGGTGTCTTGGTTCTCCTACTCGCTTCCGGCGGAGAAGAATTTGAAGGTCGCCATCCGCGGCCTCCCCTACGACACCTCCCCGGACGAGATCGTCGTAGATCTCGCCCGACTCGGCCACAGTGCCGAGTATGTGCGCCCCATCAGGGCCAGGGCGGGAAGGCCTGGGTGTATATATTACGCCCAAATCAAAAAGACACCCGACACCACCCCGGGCATATTCGCAATCACAGAATTGCTGAATATGCCCGGAGTGCGCGTCGAAGTGTGGAGGGGTCGGCCTGGCGTTGCTCAGTGCCACAGGTGCCAGCAGTTTAGGCACTCTTCCCACCACTGCCACCGACGCCTTATGTGCGTGATCTGCGGGGACGAGCATTGGGCTTCAAGCTGTCCCCGCGCCAAGGAAGAGCCGCCTACCTGCGGCAACTGTGGCGGTGAGCACACCGCCAACAATGTGTCGTGTCCGGTGCTGAGGCGCGAGCGGAGGAACAAGGCTGCAGGGCCAGTGGCCCGCACTGAAGGTGCAGAGCCTCGTCCCTCCGCTCGCCCCAGCGACGGAACCACACAGGCCCCGACCACTCTCCGCCCAGAGGCCAACGACCCGCAAAATGGCGGACTGGCCCACAGGCGTAGAAGAGGCAGGGGAGGGAAAAGGAAGAAGGCGGCCAAGGCTAAGCAAAAGAATAAAACTTCTTCCTCGTCCATCCCCGAACCCAGGCCATTAGTAGCCGAGGCCCTAGTTAAGGAGCAACCCCAACACCCAGCCACAGCTCAAGCAATCCCGACGCCCTCCTCGACCGGAACAGCGCCAGAAGGCATGTTTCCGATCAAGGAGGGCATCGAAATCCTAAACTCCATCTTTGAGGCTATCAGAGACGGGAGAGACGCGATCCCAGAGATCCTCAGCGGCCTTGCGAGGCTAACACTGTCCTCTTCACAGTCCAGGCGCTGAGGATCGTTCATTGGAACGCCAACGGCTTGCGTCGTAAGAACAAGCTGCTAAGAGCATTCCTTGCCGAACAGCGTGTCGACGTTGCGCTGATCAGCGAGACTCACCTTCACCCCAATGACAAATTCAAGGACCCGAACTTTGTCATTTATCGCCAGGACGAGTGCTCTCCGCACGGACGAGCTTACAGGGGCCTAGCTGTTATCGTGCGGAGAAGCCTCATCCACCAACCTTTACCACCATCCCCTCTTACTTCCTTCTATGCTGTGGGGATTGCGGTAAGTGTCGCGGGAAAGACTTGTCGGAGATCCACACACTTTTGGATGCAGGCCCTCCGACAATGCTCGCCGGCGACATGAACTGCAAACACGCAGCCTGGAACTCCGCAATCGCCAACCATCAGGGAGAGAGGCTCTTGGAGGATTCGGAACTCCACGGATATGATGTGTTGGGACCAGTAGCCCCCACTCGGATTCCTGGGAATCCGAGAGGGCAGGCGGAGGTCCTCGACATCATCATTGTCCGTGGGATTCCGGAAACCCCTCGACAGGAGGTTCTCTACGACCTGGAATCCGATCACCTTCCTGTACTGGTCGAATTAACCGGCCATCCCACAAAAGTCTCGCTGGCAGTGCCGCGGAAACGCACTGACTGGGAAGGATTTGCCGCCCTTATGGCCCAGCATACTCCCTCCTACCCGGTGTCAACGGCCGAGGAGGTGGAAAGGCTGTCGTCTGAAATCGCCGCACAGATCCGTAGTGCACTAGGGCAGACCTCTTCCGCTGTGGCGGGAAGGGCGGGGCTACCCCCTACCCGGGGCTGTAGTAGCACAGCAAAAGAGGCGCCTACGGAAACTGTGGCAGTTTAACCGCTGCCCGGCGATGAAGACGAGCCTGAACGCCCTTTCGGCGAAGATACGAGAGGAGCTGGACACTTACGACGCCAGCCGATGGCAAGAGCACATAGATTCCATAGGCGATCACGTACCTAGTGCGCACCGTCTATGTGCCCAATTATCCAATGAACGATCTCCCGTTCATCCTCTGATAGCCTCAGACGGAACCCCGAGGTTCCGCGCAGCAGACCGAGCCGAAATCTTTGCCGAGTGCCTGGAGGGGCAGTTTAGCCCCAACCCTTCATCGGATCGGGTGCACACAGAGACAGTGGATCGGCACGTCAGGGACTACCTGGCGGCAGAGCTGTCGGCCGGTGACGAACCGGTGACCTTCACTGTAATTAGGTAGTTTTCTATCTAATCTATTTTTAATATATATTTATCTTACTTATATGTATCTTATTTTATTTATATAAATACTATATTTTATCTATTCTATATATAAAAAAAATAAAATATTATGATTCCTTAAAGTTCATTTAATATCTATTTATTCCATCATAGTTTCTTAGGTGTATTAATACATATATCGAATCATACTCATTCCGCACTCAATGAATACTGCTTCCCGGAACACAGGTACTCTTCGTTCGGGTTGCAGGGTTTTACAAATACTGGTGGATAGTTTACGTCACTCTATGATCTGCGTTAAATATTTGTCTTATACCTATTTCCTTATAAAATGTAAACTTGAACTCTTTGACTTCGAATAAATATATTTTTATTTATTTATTTATTTACTCCCGGCATGGTGGAGCGTGCCTTCTCCCGTGTGAAGCTGAGAAAGGCCCCCGGCGCAGATGGCGTTCCAAACATGGCACTACGGTGTTTGCCGCGACGATCAGTCGTGGCATACACCCGCCTGTTTAACGGCATCATGCGCAGCGGGCATTTCCCAGCAGCATGGAAGGAGGGGCGCGTCATCATGCTCATGAAAAAGGGAAAAGATGTGAGGAAACCGGAGAGCTACCGACCGATAACTCTGTTCGAAAGTGTTCGAGAAACTGTTGCTGCTGCACCTGAACCCGTGCATCACGCCGAGAGCCGAGCAATTCGGCTTTCGGTCTGAACACAGCACGACGCTCCAGCTGACGAGGCTGCTGCACCACGTGGTGGTTTCTTCTGAGAAGAAGCATACCACGGTTGCAGTATTCCTCGACATGGAGAAGGCATTCGACAGAGTCTGGCATAACGGGCTGCTGTACAAGTTGTCCCTATCCCCTACCCCTGTTAGGATCGTCAAGGTATTGGCCTCCTTCCTTGAGGGCAGGAGCTTTCACGTAGCAGTGGAGGGCGTGGCCTCGAGTCCACGTCCCATACGAGCCGGCGTTCCCCAGGTTAGCTGCCTTTCTCCGTCCTGTTACTCCTGGTTCACCAACGACATACCGCTGGCAGAGGGGGTCGAGCTAGCGCTGTTTGCTGACGACGCCGCGTACTTCACAGACTCTAGGGTCTTGAGCTACGCGGTGACGAAGATGCAGCGCTGTCTCGATCTCCTCCCCGAGTGGCTCTCCCGTTGGAGGTTGTCGGTGAACGCCAGGAAGACTCAGGCTACGTTCCTTGAGACTGGACTGAGAAGGCTGAAACCCGACCGTCCGCTTCTGTTGAACGGCGAGAGTCTATTGTGGACTAATCCAGTAAAATACCTGGGCGTCACGATAGACAAACGCATCAACATGCGCGCCCACGTGACCGCCACTGTGAACATGGCGCGGGTGGCGAGAGCCAAACTTCGCCCAGTGTTTGCATCCAGTTTGCCGCTTCACACGAAGCTATTAATATTTAAAGCCTATATTCGCAGCCGACTCACGTACGCCGCGCCGGCATGGTACGCTCTCACCTCAGCTGCGCTGAGAGCACGTTTACAAGCGCAACAAAATCTAACGCTTCGTACCATTGTCGGCGCCTCGCGGTGCGTGAGGAACGATGTAATCCATAGGGATATGCTAATGGAAACACTGGACGAATTCGTGCGTCGTCTGGCGGCTGGCATGTTCGCGCGCGCAGAGGCGACAGATTTCCCACTTGTGAGAAACCTGGCCCCTCTGCACGCCCGTCCGCCGGACGCCAGACAATGCTACGCTCGTCACCTGCTACCAATCACGGAGTCGTGATCGCGGCTCCGCCGCCTGGCTCGTATACTTCAACCTTTAATGGTTACCCCATGCCCTGTCCGTAGTTACGGAAAGCGAACGCAACCTCTGTTAGAAGGCAAATACCTTGACACAGATTCCCCACTCCCCCCTGCGGGGGGTGTGAGAAGACTCTTCTACTACTACGTTGGCCAGACGGGTTCGCAAGGGTTTGATATTAATTTTTAATAACAATTTATTGATGACTCCACGAGTTGGTATTAGTGGAACCGGAACCAACGAAATAACGTACTCTCCGAGGTGCGGGAACAGTGGTGTTGTAAATCTATGACAAATGCACTTAGGAAATGTATATTTCTCAATAGTACATGCCGGGGTTTGAACCGACCTTTTTAGGATGTTAAGAAAAGCGTTTCTATAACTGAGCCACCACCGCTCAGCAATTCTGCAGACGAGTTGGCGAATGCTGACATCTAATCCAATCAACACCTTCGTTCCTGCACTGATAGTTTGTAAATTTAATTCAAAACTTTTAAAAAAGATGCCTATCCGGGTTAATCTTATCGTCACATGTTGGAGCTAAAATCTGCGACCTTTGGCTTAGCTGACTGCTAAAGAAATGACTACGTAAGTCTTGTGGTTGGTCTTATTGTCATATAAATATCACGGGTCGACTGACCCGTGACCACGGCCAATGCAACTTGGCTGAAACGTCGGGAGAAATATATCTCTAAGGTAAATCGCGTAAAGACCCGTTAAAATTATAAAAAACTATAGGGACTGATGTCAGTCATGAGTGTCTGATTCCAGTTGGTAACATTCATGGACCTCGCACGCCACTTACCATCAGGTGGAAGCAATGTCACATGTCGTGTTAGTATAAAAAAAACTGGTGGAGTTATGTTTATTTGTCAACAGTATGTGCCCTAGTGTCGATGGAATGTGGCAATAGTTTATGAAGCTATAATATTTGGTATATTAAATAGGTAAATGATATTTGTTACCACATCGCAACATAGATACAGCCAACTTGCTAATTTACTGAATACCTATTCTACGCCGCACAGTACTGACTTCAGTAAACAATGAATGAGCTTAGCTTTGCCTGTTGTGTTAGAAACTGTTTCCATAACACTGTAATATTTACCTGTTAAGGGTACTAAGACATTAATGCTGTCAATTTAATCTTCTTTTAAATAACTGTATAATATAATAAGATGTAATAAAAGAAGGGAGATAATTTACAAAATATGTACATATATCGTCATTTTTACACTGCGTGACTTACAACGCTTAAATGAAAAAATGGCAAAAAAAAAGTAAATCCAAAAAGAAATAGTCGAAATTGCTAAACAATATAATTCATGAGAATTCCAACGATAAAAAAAACAGATATCTTGTCGGTAGGTACTCTGATTAACAATTTAAAAATAAGTCAGAATTGTTACTTATTTATTTAAAACTTTTTGGACAAAGTACGAGTATGTACCAAGTTTATGTACAGGCGCATTACTAACATTGTGTGTGGCCCCCCACTACTAATATTAGGTGCAAATATTGAACAAGAAAAGAAGTAAATTAAAATTATACTAAATCTAATATTAATATAAAATATTAATAACTATAATAGTACGAAGTACAAATAAATAATAACACAAATAAATATTTTTTCATAAATAAATATATACAATATTACTTATAGTAGTTCCTAACCTGTTCAAGAAGTGTGTGAAGACTATTGCTTTAAATAGCATTCTGGTGGACGATTGTCGGATATCTAAGGGTAGGTTGTTTCACAGATTTGCGGAAACAACTGCAAATTTGTCGGACAAAAATCTGGAGTGGTGAGACGCTATAGTAAGTACAGCGTTATGCGATGACCTCATCGACCTGTCGTGGAGGGAAAATGCGACGACCTAATCTATATATATACTCAAATGAGTACGACATGTGAACCCATTTATATTTATTTAGCTCCTATACCACTGAAAACATATTAATAAACTTTGCCAAAAATATTCCTTAAAATACGGGTATTGCCATACTTGTAATGCGTGACGGCATCATGCATTCGTCATGTGACAATTTTAGGTAGTACGAAGTCATCTACTAAATTAGATATAAAAGTTATATTTAAAAAGAGTTGATCTTCATCGTCAAATTATAAGCAAAGTTCTGAATTCATAATATACCAGATTGCCCTAGTGTGGGTTAGGCAAGTCGCTCACTGCGAAGTTAAGGTGGAGGTGCGGCAAATGAAAACCTATAGATGCAGCCCACGGCTTAACTTTTAGATTTGTGAGCAACGCCACTTAGTGTACGAGTATTTACATATATACACATATTTACGCCAGCTAAATTGCGAGGTAGGGAAGTTTCTTTCATTTTAAGTGGTCACCACATACAAGCCTTCGCTTCGTCGTCATTCATCAACCTTTTCATACATTCCCTCTTGTTGCGTAGACCCTTCTTGGATAAACCTTCAGTTTTATTTATTTGCTCGTGATAGTTTAGTATTTACATTGCTTATAAGTAATAATAAATAATAATATGTCTAGGAGTCTTCTGCTAATAAACAAGCATCACAACCAACATGTTTTCATTGAAACAGTAAAAAAAGCTGACATAAAATCTAGTGTTCTGAACAAAGAAACATGTTACTCGGATATTTGTACATTGACAAAGGAAACAGGCAATCATGGCGTTTATTATTCCAAGAACAATACCTATCGCTATTCGTGTGTTGAGACTCGAGTCGTGAGTAAACCTAAGGCGCTGCCGATTCTAAATCCAAACATTCAGCCATACGTCATTGAAATAATTTTATAAGGATTAGGAAAGTAGATTACGTACCATTGTTTGCGAGTTTCAATTTATTTTTTTCTATATTTCAGAATAAATTTTACTTTCATTTAAAAATTACTTTATTAAATATAAGTATTGTTACGACCGTATATGATCTCTTAGTTGATAGTATGATATGCTCATCACGATAAGCTGCAATGTCTCCGGACTAGACTTTTGTAATGTCACAAATAAATTATTTATATCGTGTATCAAAAACCAATACGGGAAGACGCATATAAGAACAACCTCCGCCAGATGACGAATGAACTGAAACAGGCTCTGGTGAGTATAGGATAAGGATGGTATGATGACTAGCTTTAAACTTAACAAAATGCATAGGCTAATGGTAATCTTTACTGATAATTGCGAACCAACGTGCATACTGAAGAAACTAGCAATCACACAACGACTTTCGTCACAAAGACAACTAACAAGCTAGTAATTTGTGCCTAGGTAGGCCGCGCCAGTAACTTGTTTCAGCTAAGTATACAAGACACCTTTAATAAGGCAATTTTACTTGTGTTGCTATCGAGAAAACTCGCCCCACACGTGCAGGACGGCGCTTGCTGAAAAAACTGTTGCAACCGCGCCGCGCCGACAACGGGCTTTATTTGCCCAGCATTCTGCTCACAATAAGCACAAAAGCAAGGTTTAATAACTATTTGTTGAGATGAACTGACCAGGTCTAGGCTTCAATAGACAACCTTCACCACCAATCACTTTGCCAAGCGTAGCAGCTAAGAACGGCACACGAGTTTATCGGTGAGTGATTAGATATTGGATCAAAGGCAATGTTTGCAATTTGAGATTGTACTGCACCATTAAGTCGGTACCTGCACGTAGTCAATATGTTCTAGTAGTTGATTTGCTAAGGTAGCCATTAACGTAATTATATACCTACTGGCTCTGCAGTTGCGTGATAGTTCCAGGTTCGATTTACTGACGAAATTATTTATTCATTACTAACCTTTCTCTATCAAATGCTGTTTTTTTTAACACACGATATTGACGAGCTTTCCACTTGGCGTTATTTTACTAATATAAATGTAAAAGTAATTGTAAATTTTGCTTTGTGTCGCCTTTACGCTTTTATTTCAGAACCGATTTTGATGAAATTTATCCCTGGGGTTTTAAACGGGTTCCAAAGTGGAAACCACGTACGGATGACGCAGAGGGGTAGACCCACTGCCAGATGGTCTCATGACCTAAGGAGGGGGTTGAATGAGGGTTGCAAAAGACTGCCACAGAGAGACACAGGCTTTTGATGATGGACCTTGGAATTCGGGGACGAAAATAGGCTATACGACGTCTTCACCTGGCCATGAAGGCTACTCCACGGCCTTTGCTATGACTTTGTCTTGCCTTTACCCCTAAAGTTGCAGACCTCGGCGCTATGGCCTATCTCTAGGCTGTAGCGGACGCCGAGCTGATCGCGTTTTTGTGGATATACATGTGATGGTAGGCTAAGTATTATTCGCATATTTTTTCCCTATTTTTTTATGTTTAGTTTTATAATTTGTTATTATTAATTATGCTATGTATATGGTTTGACCACAAATAAATATATTTCTTTCTTTCTTTCTATTGTCTGGAATATATTTTATTAAAATTTGACAGATAAGATCGTTGAAACTCGAGGGTGGACATAATGTATATAAGTTTACCATCTGAATAAACCATACGGCCAACTGAAGGGTTTTTCTGCCAACCACCTTATTACTCAAGGACAGAGGGTTCGAAACTGAGCGTCGTGAAAACGTCGTACTAGAGAGTAAAGAAGGGCCGGGCCGTCCGGTAAGGCTAACTAAACTTCTCAAAAATGTGTGGACATCATTAAGCATAATTACTAGGGCACCGAGACAAATTATTACCCCTGTAGTGTGTTGCGAACTAAAAAAGATTGAGAACCCCGGGGCTGTAAAGTAACTCCAAAATAAAATAATTATATACCTATATAAAATATAGTACATTGCTAATGAGATACACATTTTCTTCGTATAGTCATAGAACATCACTGATACCGGGGTTCAGATAGCACTACTAGCTAAACCATCGGTCCCAGTTCAACAAATACCAACTTGTAGAATCGATAATAAATTGTCATCAAAATTTACATCAGACCCTCGATAACCTGTCTGGCCAACAGGCGAGTGAAGACCTAATTCTCCAGCAGTGTGTATTCTAGAGGCTGGCTGTAAGGATAAGGTTTACAGAATTGGCTCTCGGCACCCGCACGGTGAATTAAATACAAGTATTTTATTTGTTTGTATGTACGAGTATGAGAACATTGTATTATACGAGAAGGTCGTTTTAATGTAATTTAGTTGGATATCTATTTAAAATGATCGTAAACAAGCTATATATCATTTTATTACGTCCAAATAAAATGTCATGTTCGTTTAGCGTCAAGCCGGCTCCACACGTTGGCACAAATGTTAGTCCAAACCAGAGACATTAAATATTTAACAAGACGGGGCATGAAGTCAAACTGTATGAGAATTAAAGTTAGGACAATTGTCTCAGAATAAATTAACTATGACGGTGCATTGCCGGTTACGTGTTCGACGTACACGTGTGTTCACTGACAATATGCCGACCTGCATGCTACGAAAGTGTAAATGTAAAAGAACAAGGTAGATAGTGTAAAAAAAATGTGACATTAATTTTATATGAAAATAATAACTAATACACTCTATCTTATATTTGATCTCTTTAAACCCAACGCTATTCGTGCAAAGTATGAATCGAGAAGTTTACATTTATTTATTGATTTATCTGGAACTCCAACAGCATAACCGAAAATACAATATTATCAAATTTTACACAATACATAAGGCCAAGAATGGGTTCACAAATTATACACAAAAATAAATTTAAATCCAGGTGACAGATTAAGAAATAAAAAATAAAAAAAAGTTAATAAAGATAAGAAAATTTACAAAACCAAGACAGTAATTACAAAAACATAAACAAAACAATAACATACAATAAGACGGAAGAAAATGTGTATTCATTTCTACCCATCAGCCTAGCATTGGTCATAATGTTAGTGTATGTGTGCTATGGAGATTGGCCGTCGTCGAATGACGGTTTTTTTTTTCAATCTGTACCAACATAAAGAATTTAGAGCAATTACAATTTTATCGGACATCTTCACATTAGCTCGGACGGGACAGAACTAGTGTAATTGCTAAAATGTGGTCATGTGAAGCCAGTATAATGTACTTTATATTATACTATTCAATTATTATGTGTATTGCAAATTAGCATTTTAAAACTCGTGTTAAGCGTCCGACCGACATACAAATCGCCTGCAATCTCACGTCGCTTCCGACTGCCTGTCGTTCTACGTCTACACTGACCGCACACTAAACGATAAACGCCTGCCGACAATGATCGAATACCGGCTCAGAGGCCGCACACGAGTCAGTCGGCAGTTAATTGCGCGCCGGAAATGGCCTGAACACAAAGGGCTATACTAGTATATAAGGTATTTATTCGTATTTAACTCAGGGCATATAGTGAACAAAATTACCATTTACTTTGTTATTATAAGATTCTCGATTAAAAAAAGAACAAACAAATAATTTAGAAATATTATTAATTAGAAGTTTGTCTATTTTAGGTAATATACATAGTTTTACATCATTTGCTACATGTATCAAAGATGACCAGTTTAGGAATACCTGAATATAGAGAATATGGGCATGTAGGGCGTACAAATTTGAGCTGAAATCTTGCAGGGTGGTCAGAAACATCTAGTAATGTATCTTTTAATCTCTTATCATGTTAGCATTCGTATATTCCATAAACATTATTCTTACAAATAAATAAAAATTTACATCTGTTGTCCATTTTGCTGGTTTTAACTGAATGTGAATAACTGACACGCGATGACGGTCGAAAGCCCTGCAAGATGTGTTCGCACTGTCTTGGAGATCGCGGCCTGTCCGGCCGATATCTGTCGATACAATCCCGCGCACCAAGCGGCCACACACTCGTCATTCGCATTACTTATTATTTTATTTGAAAACTTTATTGCACAATAGTACAAAAGGCGAAGCTTAATGCCTTTAACAATCTTTCAGCATTCTCTGACAATCGACCTTTAGAATAAGAGAGATATTAAAGATAAATCTACGTGTAGCAGCCAAAATAATTGTAAATACAAAATAAGTATAACATAAGTAGAGGTACCTACTTATATACTAATATATGATACATATCATAAATATATATTTTAAATATATTAAAATAATGCAGATATATGTATTTAGAAGATATATATTTATATACATATATGTATTTTATATTTAGGTATATATTAATTTGTTTATGTAGGACGTTTATCTATGTATATGGTATTGCATATAATAAGTACTATATGTATGTAATTAATTAATTATAAATAAATAAGTTCAACTATATATTTTGTTCGTAAACTTTTGCACCCGCTTACTACAGATCTCAGTCACAAATGTTAGTTGGTAGAAAATGCATTTACGGCATTAAGCTCGCCTATGTACCTGCACTTATTTTGGTTTTGTACAATAAATAATTTATTATTATTATTGAATGTGACTTCATAAGATTTCTGAAAACTAGTTTCCCAAAGGTGAATTCGCTCGATGCTTGACAAATAGCAGCAGGTAGGCCATTCCAAATTAGTCGGCAGTACAAAAAAATCGAGTCTAACGGTCAGTAGTAGAAAGGATGATTCCAATAATATATGATCAAAATTTTGATATACGACATGTGATTAGTAGTTACCTCGTCACTATTGGTTATTTTAGCCAATGACATGCGTCATAGGCATATATAAACATGTCAAAAGATAATCAGCCTTTCTGAAACTGGCCATGAGAGTGCGATTAACTGACAGGCTTATATCTGCCACTGAAACTGTAAGTCAGTGGCAAGCTTAAGACAAAGACATGTATAACGTACAATTTTTGTAGCCAAATTATTTTTCTATAATAGTAAACAATATCCAAAGGAATGCTTTAACGAACAGACATTGTCAATTCACGTTTTTTGTAATTTTGTGTAATACGTAAGCGTATTTCTAATAGAATATAGATAAATAAAATAATCCACTATTACTGTATATTTATTTATACTTAGATTTAATATACTCGTATACCTATTATAAACTTAACTTTAATACATTATTATTTATACAATTTATAGTTTACGGTTAAATAACTGTTTCTAAACTAGAACAATACAGATACATAACTTTTTTTAACAACTATAAAAATATAAATAAATAATTTATACTTACAATAATATTGAACAAAACTATTAAATAAATATAAATATTACCAGACAAGTCACACAGCGCCATCTAGTTTCCGTGGTAAGCTACGAGGCTTGTGTTACGGAAACTAGATGGTTGATAAACTACATATTATACTTTTTTTATTTTGTAAATATATACATATAAACACCCAGACCGAGACAAATTATACAATGTACAACTTGCCCCCGGTGGGAATCGAATAAATACCTATTAAATTAAAACTATTCTACAAAATAAAGGGCTTACTACCTGGGTACCTAAAACGTTTGCCTCATTTCGTCGTTTAATAAGGGAAATATTTTGTTTTAGGTAGGTTTGTAATTTGGGGTCGCCACATATTTAATAAATTCGTTTACCCAGCGGGGTGAGGCGGGATTCACAATCGTTCGAAAATGTATCGTCTAAGATCGATTACGTCTGTCAAAAATGTCAGATAATGCTATGCGAAATGCCGAAGATTTTGACATTTCTGACAGATGTAATCGATCTTGGACGATACGTTTTCGGACGATTGTGCACTCCGCATCACCCCGCAGCTCTTTCACGAATTTAAAGTATTTATTTATTTAAAAACTTAATTGCGCTATGTATAAAGGTGAACCGCATTCTTTGGCAGCCAAACCTTTAGGGCATTTAGACAGTATAGAATATAAATGGTAGATGCAATCATTAATTAAGTTATTCTTAACAGTATTAATACAGACATAACAATATTACATAATAACACATATACAAATATATAAATACGCTATATATATATTTATATCCACGCTGGCCACACCGATTGGCAAATCGATACCTATCGGATTGGATTCCTGGTCGAGAACACAATATAATAAATTTATATATGACATTTCTCTCTGGTACGTTAGAAATATCGATTGCCGCTTTTTTAACCTCTACTACCGACTGGTACACTTCCAAAAGCATAATTAAATTAACGCCTCCTAATATTTGCTTATAATGATAATAAAAATTAACAACTTTCATTTTTGACATTATTCATTAATTTAATTTTAGCTGAAATAATAAAGTCTTATATATATTAACAAAAAAATGTTAGACTTGGATAATTTGAATCATCCTTTTAGCAACTGTCGGCTAAAAAGTCGTTATTTAATTTAATTCAGTACTTAACATACGAGTAGGTTTTATATTTATTTGCACAAAAGAAATCTTCGAATTTCACGAAAATGCATAAGCAACGAGGAAATCGGTTGGTACAAAAGCCAGTTTATTTGGAGATCGCTCATGTTTAATCTTAGGAGCACGCCTACGCCGCCGCTCTCTCCCGTGTGTGCGCGCGCCCGTGCCAGTATCGCCCCATCAGCCGTCTGGCTCGACACCTCAACCACACAGGTATGTCTACAAATTACATAAAAAAATCAAGAGTTTATCACTAAAACTACACGTGCTCCTAGCATGGTCAACTAAACGCCGTCAACCTATGACAAGTTCGTGATAAGCTGCTTGCGATTTACATCTCCTTTCTTATATTTGTTACGTTATACCATAATCATCGCCGATGATAAATATAAATTAATATTTAAAAAAGACTTGGATTAATCCATTTTAGGCGTATTTTTAGAAACAATGCTGAACGCTCAACAAGTGCATACAATACATAGGTTCGCGCGTACCGTTCAAACAAAAACCGGGTTTTCGCGACTAAAAATATCCAGGTATCGAATGTTTGCGAATTCTATTTTGAAGTTGTTTCTCTGTTGGTGAGTATGAAGAATTCACACGGATCCATCGAAGACGGTCGTCCATCACTCGGGTATGATCGATGAGGGGGCCGGGATCTCGGGGCTCGTCTATTGTTATAGATGCTAGTTACATTATAGACGCCTCTAATAAGCCAGATTGTTTACGTTGCTACGATGAGAAATTCAATGAAAATGAAAAAACTTCATTGAAGGTCTGCGGTTGTATACGTTGATGAGCCAAGAATTCAGGGATTGATTGCTCGTAACATTGTTAGTTCGTTTTAAAATAACTGTTGCCGGGCTTCTCGATAAATAGAAGACCCACTGACTCTATTTTCGTATCTTTTCTAGTGTTAAATATGTTCCCGGTAAATGGTTCGAAATCATTAGTGCGTACACGATTCTGTTTCATACGTTTGTGATTCGTTCATAAATTGTGCAAGTAATAAACGGTGCGTGATATTATTCTCTGTTATTATATTATTTTGGTTTAACACGCACTCTACACTATGTTTAGGTTTTATCTACGTTGTTCCTTTTCGCAATGCGAATATATTTTCTGCACAGCATTTCTCTTAGCGATTGTATTTATACTTTTTACATACAAACATACAGAAACAATTAGGTGCTTATAGTTTTTTTGTGTTTTTCACAGACCGAACAATCAGTAAGAATGAGTCGTGTTGGGCGCGGTAGGCGAACTCGTGTTTACGATTGCAATTATAACAAAGGGGAGAGCTACTACAAGCCGGTGCTGGACCGGCTGGATGGGAAGACGCCGGCGGCTCGCGAGCCCGACCGTGACCGCATCCGATCTGACGTGGAGTCTCGTATCAACCGCGCGCTCGATGACATAGAAACGCCATCAGCTGACGACCTGTTCGACTCCAGAGGCGCCAGAGCATCTCGTGGTCGACCTCTCTCGTCTGCTGTAGAGGACGATGAATTCTCTGATGAAGTAAGTGCACTGTAATTGTAATTTATTAATTATCATCGACTTTTACACTAAAGAAAGCACTATAACTTAAATCTTTCCTCTCTATTCCGCAACCGAACCACACGTACAATATGTATAAATTCGGGGCTTATACATGTGTCGTATAATTATGATGTGGAATGCTCTTCCAGTCTCTGTGTTTCCACTTTCCTATAACCTGGAGTCCTTCAAGCGCAGTCTGAAGAGACATCTACTCAAGCCGGTATAGTGTTAGGGACCGATGTCAGTCAGTCTTGAATGTATGATTCCAGTAGCCAACATTCATGTATCTTGCCTGCCACTTACCATCAAGGTGACATGTCGTGCTAGTAATAAAAAAATAAAAAATACAAAAACAACTGTTTATATAAAAATTTGGATCAAACCACTCTTAACCACATTTTGATTTGGAAAACATTTTTTAAAGAATAGGTATTTATCACGATAGATAATGTGATTTTCAGACGTGGCCTTATTCACAATACAGTAGTGTTTTGTTTTTCGAATAATGATTTTTATCTTTAAAAAAAATTACCTATTTTATTTCAAAAAGAACTTCTACCAATGACACCTAAAGCCTAAAAAAAATATTTGCTCTTTTTGTAATCACCCGTAGTGTAAAAAGTAATCATGAAATATAAACCACTTTGGTATGTTTTTTTTCTTTACTAGTCCTAACAATTTAATAATTAACTAAAAATCTAAGTAGGTAAGTATGTTTTATCGAGACTGCTAGATTTTTTTTTTTAATTCTTTATATTGTCCTTGCTGAAAGAGATAATACAGTCAAATTAAAACCTTATTTAACAGTTTGATTCTTCCAGTTTGTAAACGGAAATTAATTAAAGTGATTTGAAGTTAGGTGCAATGTTAATATAACATTCTATACAATGTAAATTATGGTAACTACACCGGAGTTTGGTACAACAACTTGTGAAACTAGTTCAGTTAATAATTGTAGTTGGCTCACACAGCCAATCATAGCGCCACCAAACCGTAACTTTTGCCATTATAAATGTCCACACCACCGCAAACTGTTTATTTTAATAATAACTTCATTACTAACAGATACAATTAAATTAGATAGATACACATACGAATTCCTAACATGATCATTGGTTGCAATGGTTTTATCTAATCCAGAGACATTTAATACATAATGTAATAATAAAAAAGACGGGTCAATTAGCCAAAGAGTATGAGAACAGTCGTATTTGACGTGCACTTTCAAATTGATTTGGTTCTTTCACTGACAATATGCCGTCCTGTATGCTACGGAAGTTCTTCTTTGACAAGAGAATATCCCCAATAGGCATTAAATTTATTTTCGTGGGACTCATTTCTTCGTTGTTTATAAACAACGAAGCTACAGTCGTTTTAGTGAGCGGAGCATTGGTAAAAATAATCCCAAATAATTCGGAGTGTGAAGTTAGCGCCAAATATTATACGACAAATTAATATGTCGCAAAAATCTTGGCTTTATACTATAGTACGAAAAACTATCTTCAAAACCTTAAACCACAATTGGCATAAGCAAATAAACAAATAATTGAAAAAATCTAATAATAAAGTGAAAATCATAATATTCATAAATAATTATCTAGCTGGTAAGCACAAACGTCTTTGTCGAATCGAGAACTAATCGAGAACATGAAGTATAAAGCGGCGAACGGAACTACAAATTAGCTCGCATTATGAGCACTGTCAGCCTAACAGCTCGGAAGTAAAATGTCGCCTACTTATTTCAAAGCATAAATACTCACCTTTTATTATCTGATGTCCCAGAGGTCTGAGAAAATATGAAGCAGAATTAATCCTTTGTGCTTTGTGCAACGTAAAGTTTTATAAACTTTTTAATTGTTTATTAACAAACAAAGGCTAAAGTTTAAACAAATATAAAGCATGAACAAACGCTTCCGTAGTTTGTTTATTAAAACTATCTTGAAAACATAAATAAACTATTTAATTATACGTTTTTCTCTTTAATAATTATGAACTATACGACAACACGTTGGTCCACACGCATCGTCCATAATATATTATGCACCTGATTTATTTAAAATAACCTTTGTACTAGTATTCGGATATTGAATAAATGCGCAGGACACGCGAATAACACAGGCAGCGTGCGAAGTCTTAAGTTGTCTAAGGTTAAGGTTAGTTGGTTTTTTGGTTCTGTACAATAAATAATATATTATTATTATTAAAGAAGAAAAGAAGATCGGACAAAGTCGGTCCATATAGCGGATATTGTTCACATATAGTTTATCAGGAAGCCCATTTTATACGCATATTATTTTCCATTATAGTAATAAGTAGCACAATATGATAATTTTTTTTAAAACTAAAATAGTACCTAGTGATAAAAACGCTTACGCGCAACTGTTTGATTTACATCTGCGAGCCTCACATAAGTATTACTCTGATATAACACTTTATTATTATCGTTTTAAATGCCATTTTAGTAAAAATAGTAGTAAGTCAAACAGATCAAATATAAGATAGATTGGGTTGTTATATTGATAGTAAATTATCATCACGACCGTTTCCGTTTATTTTTCTTTGCGGATTCACATTTAGCCAACTTTACTATAGGTTTTACAAGTGGCAAGCTCGTCGATGTCTTTAGCGTACCAAACACGAGAAATATCACAACAAAAGAAAGTTAAATTTATTGTGTTCCGACCAGAAATCGAACCCGGTACCTCCGAGCGAGTCTAAATTCACGGACTTAACCGCTAAACCACGCCTTCGTTATTTTGTTATTTTCATACAAAATGTTTTACACACCAATGCATTATCATAGCCTTATCAATTCTGAGACGATTTTCCTAGCTTTAATTCTCTGATACCATAATAATATTCTAATATATTTTTTAATGACTTTCTTTGGATTTTTTTCTCCGAATTTATTTTTATGATAACAGAAAAAAGCATATTCAATGAATTTTCCGATAAACTAATTATATCATCAATATCCGCCATATGACCGACTTTAACCGATATTTTTTGAAGACTTTACACGCTAATTGTGTGATGTCATCACAGCCTGTTTTTTCCCCATGTTTTATAATGAGTCCTTTAAACGATGTTATTAAATAGCATTTCTTTTTTTTTTTTTTTTTTTCTATCTTTAATATCACATATTGGTCTAATTGGTTTTACGTGAACCAGTATGATAGGTATACATTTTAATTTTAATATGGAATTAAATTATGTATGAAGATACTGTGTAAATTATAAATACTTAAAATAAATAATTGTATAAGCACAAAAATA
Source organism: Tinea semifulvella (assembly GCA_910589645.1). Taxonomy (NCBI): domain Eukaryota; kingdom Metazoa; phylum Arthropoda; class Insecta; order Lepidoptera; family Tineidae; genus Tinea; species Tinea semifulvella. Next base: position 25,066,464 of record OU342584.1, read on the forward strand.
AAATTATAAATAATAAAATAAAATAAATAACAAAAATAATATATAATACATACTCGTAATTATATAATCACACACTACACTAATACTCGTGCAAGTATACATTAATATTATATTTTGTTGTCAGACGAACCTGGAGTGCTTTAACACAGACTAAGCTTTCGCTTAGTTTAGTTTTACCTCCAGTTTCCTTCAAAAAAAAACTTGACTATTAGGATTATTTGTTAATGATGATTATTCTTATATAAACATAACGATAAGATTATTCCCCACCCTCCAAAAGATTTCAATTACGTGTCATTTGAAGCGTCTAGTAGGTTAAATATGATGACTTTAAATATGTGGGGTTGACTTCTTTAGTGACATTATATTTAAATATATTTCCTGTTAATGAAATATCATATCTACAATATGACTACATAACCTTGGACCATTTTTTTTTCTGATACTCCATCATATGAAGGCTAAAATCAAAGTTTTGTCACCGCATCTTTACTTATTATTTCAACGTATTTTTTTAAACAAAATGTATTTATAATTATATATTTTTAAAATCAGCTTCAAATACACTGTGTATAAATTTATTGCAATAAATATCACAAAAACAAAGTTAACGACACTTTCCGGGTCTATTGAAGAAAGTCGTCATATCAAAAAAAAAAAAAAATACATATATCTCACTAGACTTTTTGAATGAATCTGTTCAAGGTGGGGACAAGGTTCATTCAAAATTACCCATAGTCCTTTGACAAGTAATCGGACGTAATGTGGAGCGAAATTTCGTTATTACGGATTAGTAATTCTCTGTTCGTTCAGTCAGAAACGGTAATGGATGGAATTTTGAAATGCATCACATTCAATGGATTTGAAATAAGTGAGGATTTGCTAATGCTATTCAATTCTACTTGTTCATTAGCTTAAAATTATGACCGTTATCTAATTGCAACTGCAGTGTTGCTATATTATTTAGGTAGTTAGTTAAAAGATAGAAAGATACATAGAATAGTAACAGATAGTAAGATTTATTTGTATTTGTTGCACATGTTGTATACTAGGTATTAATTTTGTGAATTATTGCTTTCTTTATTGTTGCTACCTTAAGATATTTTTTCAGTTTTATTTATATGTTAACCTACATGTAAATATATTTTGCTTCTTGTATAAATCATGTTAGTACTATGTGGAAATTGATGCTGATTGTACTAAATTCACATGTTATTTTTAATTTAGTAATAAGTCTTATTTGTACAATTGTTTTTTTTTCCCTAATAAATAAATAAAAATAAGATAATAATTGACAACTTCGAATCTAAAATATATTTATGTGTGTACTTACAATTTTACATGAGAACATTTCTTATGTTTTTCGAATGTGACTTTTAATAATTGCCCAAAAACCGTCACAATAAACTGTAACTAAAATTATGTAATAAAATACTAGTAACTTATCCGGTTTGCATAGGTATTTTTTCGTGCAGGTACTTTGTTTCTATGCGTTATTATTCTATGCACATTTGTGTAGGTAAATTTATAGTGATAAATAACTATGTTTATTGTAAATATACCTATAATATTATTTTATCAAAATTTAGTTTCAATTTTTATAAACCGTTGCGGACATTATTTACTTTACGTTTTCACAATGAATTTGAAGTTGAAAATCAATGGTTGACTTCAAATAGTGTACCTATTAAGTTATTTTGACGTGAGCTCGCGCCAAACCTCGGGCTAAAAGTAACAGTTTTGACAATCAACGAATGCGCTAAGTAATGGCTGCAGGTGGGCATGTTGACATTAAAACAACAAAATCAATTTGAATGTGCACGTTAAACACGACCATACCGCTGTCATTTATTATTAATTAATTACTTCTGAGATGAATGTCCTAGCTGTAATTCTCATACCGTTTGGCTCATTGGCCCTTTTGTTATATACGAGTATTTCAAGTAGGTATTTGGTTACAACAAAATCGGTTCAGCTATATTACTGAGCTAAGCGAGAAAGCTTATTTCATATTTATAATATTAGTATGAAAGGAGTAGAATGATGGATGGTAAGCGTTTTGTTGCGCAATAAAATAAAAAGGAGTTCTCAACAAACCAGCCTATTGTCAATCGCAAGCCCGAGACATAATTCTTCTCATTTCTTAACCACACACGATGAACCCGGTATCTGCACGGATAATCCGTGAAATGCTCAAAAAACTGTCTTCTTCTCCTATGGATTTGTATTGATAAGAATTTAGCTACGTCATCATGGTCATTCACAAAATTTGTACGAATCTTGTTTTGTATACATAGGGACGATGTTTACGTCACGCATAATACAGTGAGAATTAATGTAGGTACATCTATACCGATGATCCCACTACTGAAATAGATTTAGATTTAGTGCCAACAAACACGTTTCAACGACTCGCGAATTACGGCATTAAATTACATTATTTCATATTTTTTTAAACGTAACATTGTTGTCTCTAAATATTTATTGTTTTATCAAAAACTTTTGAGAACCATGTAAACATCGAAGTAGTGATCATTTTTATATATATACAATATTATTTATTCGAAGTAAGTGCAAAAATATGAAAATAAAATAGATTAAAAACTAATTAGAAATAAAACTAAACTAAAAATACCTATCAAATTAAAACTATTCTACAAAATAAAGTAAGGGCTTCCAACCTAGGATGGTACCTAAAACGCTTGCCGCTTTTCCTCGTTGAATAATAATAGAAATATATTGTTTTAGGTAGTTATGGCATTAGGCAGTTTTGATTTCATTATTATTTAGATATTTTATTTAAACACATTGAATAAAATATTTTATTAACAAAACTGAGTAAAAAATAATAAAAAAACAAGACCATGGGTTCCGTCGCAAAATAGTCAGAGAACCGCTGAACTACACCATTAAATGATTGTATGATTGACGCGTTTGGTATCCAGAGGACAAAGGAAAAAACATACTCGTACATGCTGATAAACACATTTTACTTTTCTTTGCATCGCGAAGTCTAGTAATAATTAATAATTTTATTTTTTATTCTTTATTTGCGACTTTAAAAAAATATCAATTAAGGGTAGGGGTAAATGTAGATATTGGGAAAGTGTAGACATTGCTTATAACTCCCAAAACGGTAGTAATTTTATAAAAAAGGCTACACATTTTAGATTATTATTTTTATATTATTCATAGTTATTAGTATGTATTTAGTAATATAATTGTATTTATATGTATATAGATTTATTTATTATTATTGTATATTAATTTTTGCACCTACCTTACATTTGAAATGGTCCACATTGTCCCTAAGGTTGGCTGTCAGATAATGTCTAGCGGCATTAGGTCCGCTTGTAACGTGCAATAAAGTTTTAAATAAATAAATAATATAGACGAATAGTGACCCTAGATGGCCGTCTCAAATCAATTGTCTACTCTGTAAAATACATTACATTCTGTTGTATCCCCAACTACAGGGAAAGTGTGAAAGCAAGGTAAAATAATAATAATAAATAATAAATATTTCCAGACAGGTCACACAGCGCCATCTAGTTTCCGTGGTAAGCTACGAGGCTTGTGTTACGGAAACTAGATGGTTGATAAACTACATATTATACTTTTTTTTTGTAAATAGGTATATACATATTATACATATAAACACCTAGACCGAGACAAATTATACAATAAATAAATAAAGTGTTTATTGATATAAAAAAAAAAAAAAAAAAAAAAAAAAAAAAAAAAAAAAAAAAATTATACAATGTACAACTTGCCTTGGTGGAAATCAAACCCACGACCTCCCGAGTTCACGGCAACGTTTGTTACCACTAGATCACGGAGGCGGTCAATACAATATATTTGTACAGAGTAAAAATATTATATATTTAGTAACAAGTGGTCATCATTTAAAGTTTATTTCTCTTATTTAAATGCCATATTTACCCCAACTCACCTTATAAATTAGTACTCGCTCGGCCGATTGCCGCTGAAATTATGCTTCGATAGCTACTATGAAAAACTGAAGTATTAGAATACATTCTTTCGGGTTCTGAAAGCCATAAAAAACACATAAAATGACATTAAACACTTAAAAAACACATATTTTGCTTAACTGCTGTATGTTTACTGCATTCACCGACATCCCCGTATGTTTTATTACGCAAATAAATATACTTTAATGTTACAAAAGAGTTATTTTTATGGCAGAATCATTTTAATAAATCGATATTTTATTTATTATAATCGGATTCCATGAAAAGTCATATAGTCAGGCAAAAAGAGATAAATAATATTACCTTTGTATATTGTTTATTAATTATCCTTAGGAGCCTATAGGAACACTTGGATCCGTCAAATTTTATTTTTTCTTATTTTATACCTATTAATATTAAGTCAATATACATAAAAATGGCTGAAATAGCTGGCTGTTGTTAGCAAGGAACAGTCTGCTAATAAGGGCATAGTGCCTCAGAATAACAAGCTTAATTCTAATAGCAGCTGTAAAGGGGCATTGTCTTATTTACCTACACTAAAATAAAGCTAAATATTAAATGTGTAATAATTAAAATTATATATCAAATCTATATACCTACTTAAATATAACTAGACTACTATGAAAAGTATTTATTGCAGCTGTATAGACACATTGTCAGAATTAATATTAATCCTCTTAATAGTGTCCTAACTAATAACTAAAAATAATAATGTCATAACTAATAACTAAGATAATTAATAATGTCATTACAATTGAAAAATATGGTCGTCCTTTAGAGCTTCATCCACAGTATAATAAGCTTTAACATTTTTTTTATATGTTGCTTAAAGTCATTATATTCAAGACATTTTATTTCTTGAGGTAATTTATTAAAAAGTGTTATACAATTACACAGGAAGCCTTTTGTCATTTTTTTAAGACGGTGTACTGGTTATCATAAATGTAAAATAAACTGTTTGTATGTATGTATGTTTAATCGAATAATCGCATAATGTATTTTTTTTTTTATCAGCACTAAAATAAAGACTAGTGGTCGGCGAACTTCTGGTGGTAATTTGCTCAGTCTTCCGGGGCGGGGAAGTATCCACCGTTCGTGCCGATAAACCCAGTAAACTTTTTACTTTTAATACAATATGATAATTGTTCTTTGTGGCGTAATATACAAAAAAAACATGGTAAACTCAATAAATAAAGAAACAACTGAACTTTAAAATTACTTGTTGTTAATATTTAATTTTCATAAAAACTTCATTTTCTTAAAAAGTTAGTAAATAACAGTTAGGGCGAACTGTTAGTTCACAGACGATATTTACTGTGTATTAAAGGTAACAAAAGTTTAATGAGGCATGTCACTGGCTGTAATAACCAAAGTGACAAGCTAACTACCGATCACGTGGCCAAATTATTGAGCATAGATTACTTTATTCAACCTTTCTGCAACTAGCCGATAGTCAGATATATCATCATCTGAAAATATGTGACACCGTACATTAATAAAATACGATGACATCTATTTTTTTCGCTACGTAAAATGTGTTAAGAATAACGGTCCAATAAGTAAGCAGAAAACTATCATTATGTTCACATTGATGAGATAATGAAAAAATATTTCCTATGGCAGAAAGCAGTTCCAATTCACAAAACATTAATCTCCTCAAGAAAAACCACAGATCTAAGAAAGAAAGAATAAAAAAATATTATCAAAAGAAATTCTTTCCGGAGCTCTTTATTCCTTCTTTTAAAACTATTTACCTACTTACTACATTCAAACTTTTGAAACAATAGTTTCTCGTCTTGTAAGAATAATATTTTTTTTTTCACTCTGTAAGTTGAGTTGTACAAGTTTTAAATTTAATAAAACTAGTAAAGTGACTTAGTTCGTCTTTCAAAAGAATTGAAATGCCCAATAATCTCTTCAAGTCGGCATAGTGGTAGAGAATAATGTAACTCTTCAATGACTGATGTCAGTTACGGCAATTCATTTGACCTCGATTCTCATTTAGCATCAGTACGCACGTAAAATGAAACGCCACAGTGTACTAACCCAAAACAGTATAAACTAAATCTAATAACAAATAAAGTATTAGTAAAAGATATCGTCTCGCCCCCAAACGGAGCAAATTCGTATCCTGTATTAAGGTTGGCGTATTTGCGCAGCTTGAGTTTCTCAGCAGAAACCGCCGCACTTCCCGCGCTTGTCGAGGTCGCTTGTATGTGTGATGGGGCTAATGTGTCTACACATGTCGCATCCCACACCAGTGATCTGCCAAGTTTCCACGGCCTAACGGTTATGCCGTCGGGTCTTTTGCCATCGCTTCGCGCAATCCCAGAGGGTTTTAGGATCGCGGGTAAAAAGTAAATTATCATCACGACCCTAAACCGTGGTCGGAAATCACGCTTCTTTAAGAAGCGAGTTCACATTTAGCTAACTTTACTGATGTCTCGATGATGGCGTATCAACCACTAGAAATGAAAGAGAGAAAAAACTACCCAAATTTTTTATATTTAAAACTTTAATTGCTATATATTTCAGAACTTGTTAGAGTTAACGCACTGTTACTTGTAAAGTGCTTTCCTACGAGTATCTAGTGCAAGTCGATAATTACAAACATTTGTGATATAAGTCGATCTATTGCGCCTGGCGACGTTAAGAATTAATTCTAAGAATGCCATACTTTCACATGACGAAAAATCTGAGTTTACATATCATTATGGTGTATCCCCATATTGTGTACAATATAAATCACGATAAAAATATAGATAATAGATAGAACGATTATACAAAACGGTGATCGGATAGAGAAAATATTACATAATAATAATAATGGTAAATACTGCTTTAAAAATATATCTTTTCAAGCTAAAAGTTAAAAGTAAAGTATCATCACGACCGTTTCCCTTTCGGGGTGCTTTTTTAGCACTTTTTTAGCAAACTTTACTATAGGCCAATCAATGACAAGTGGCAAGCTCGTCAATGTCTCCAGCGTACTAAACTCGAGAAATATCACAAATAAATTTAATAATAATTAAATGTATTAATGTAAATTAATAAATAGTTTTGTGTCCCGACCAGGAATCGAACATTAGTTCATTTCTATTATTATTCCAAGTTCTGTGGAAAAGCGATCGAAGTCGGAATAACATTTAACGATGCACGCGAGACATAGAAGCAGAGTCTAATTGCTGGTAACCCACAGCCTCGGTCGCAACTCCGGGGAATTCCACAAGCAACTGCGAAACTATACGCTAAGTGTGGATCGAAGCTGGCAACACCGGGCCAAAGACTATGATACATAGTTCCAATTAAATTACATTATACCGACGTTAAGGCAACTTTAGAAGCATCCCTTTGACTAATGTTACTCTATGTACCAACATTCCTGCTAAATTTCCAAAATACTTGCATCTACAAATTTTAGATTTCGTATCTCAGAATATAGTTAGTTGCTGCGAGAGGAATTTCAATAAAATTTAGCTCCACCTACTGAAAGAATTGGGTTCAAGTAGGTCTGCTGTCAATACATTTATGAAAGGAGATTCCAGGACGGAATAAAAGGAATCATACAGTATTTGGTTAGGTAGGAAGAGGAGCAGAATGGTGGATGCTATAAAGTAGTCTATAGTTGGTCGCAATACACTATTCTTCTCTTTTCTCTTTCCCACATACGATGAACCCGGCACCCGCAAGGACTATTTCTGTACTACTTGTGCTGTGTACAGTGGTGAAAAAAATGTAAAAAGTAGAGTCGATATTTTTATTCATAATACTAACGTTATTTTTACTATAATGTAATTCCTAAATAAATAAATAAAAATAATACGTGTATTTTAAAGTGCAATCAAGTTATATGTAAAATAAAATATGTAGTTGGTGTAATAAACTAAACTATAAATAAAAATAAACAAATTAGCAATTATACTTGACATTCGTTTACTATTGTGTAATTTTGACAAACGCTTTTAGAGCTAAACTTGCATTAAAACTGTCAGTAAAAAGAAAAACTACGGAGTATTTATGATCATCACATCATCTTGCTTGTAGGTACTTAAGTCCTAACGCGCAGATATGCACGCGCTCACCCCACGCTCAATTTTCTACATGTCCAGCCAAATACGAGTTTTATTTGGTTTAAATTTAGACTTGAGCCATATTTCGCCATTACAAAGTCTGAGTAAGCTTCTAATTAAAGTAAGGACCAGAATACTTTAGTAACCTTAAACCTTAGGTATTCAAACTTTTTAAATTACTCCATAAAGCCCTAGACACACTGTACATCTTGTAAGCGTTGTGGCTCAATTTGTCAAAAAACCCTTCATTAACATTTATTTTGGATTATTAGAAAAGCGCGAACCTAATAGTATAAGATACGTAGAAGAGCGACTTTCACCGATCTATTATCCGAATGAAATCTACTTTTTGTATAATAAATTACGCCAACAAAAGCAATGATGAGCTGCCTAACTTAATATGATGTTTCGATACAGGGTGATTTTTTCAAGTTGGCTGTCTAAATTACGAGGAAATCGAAAAATTCTAAAAGAAGTTTCCAGTCGTATTTTATTTAAAAATAATTCTATTTTTTTTATATACACTTATTCCAATCGGGATTCAGACTCCTTAAGTTTGACGTTTGACATTACTTTCCAAAAGTTGACCCTTGTGAGCATAGAATAAGCATTTCTCTATCTACAGTTACGAGCATATACATAGACTAGACATTATATAATAATACAGGATGTATTTATTTGATCAAAATAAAATAAAAATTGCCTTGACCATATTTCGCGTATTTTATATAAAAAGTGTATTACATTCGGATAACAGATCGCTAAAGATAGCTCTCCAATGTAAATAACCTATAACCGAGCCAAAATTACCAATAATTTGACTTTAATAATAATTCGACTTTAATAGCGGTTAAGATAAACAGTGTCCGATCGTTTACATGCTGCATCCGATGTACCTACACTATTAGATCTTTAACTCGACTTTACTAGAACACTTCCTAAATGCCAGAAAAATCGTAAAATTTATGACAGTTTTTGTCAATAAACATTAAATTCCAGAGTACATGTAACGTTGATCGTCCCATATAAAACTTTATTCATCAACCAAAGTCACGTTTCTTCACGTGGTTTAACACCTTTGCAGTTAGCTTTTGATATTACAGGTGTAGAGCGTAGTACGCAATTAAAACTAGTTACGTTATGACCCCTACATTTTAACTGAGTAGATAATGCTGTGCTTGAGCTATATTAAGCTGGGCTATTATGTTTTTTTTTATTCTCCGAAGAATATCTAGATATAGAATAGTATGGACACGGTTGCTTATTAACTACTAGCTGATCCTACGAACTTCGTACCAACTAACAGTCATTGAATGGTAAAGCTTGATATAAATTTCTAAACGCACCCATATATATTTGACAACCAACATTATTTGACAACTACGAAACCCAGACTTTTTGTATGGGAAAATGTTTTTTCTTTTATTTTATATTTAAATATTATTAATCGTTATTCTTATTCGAGACGGAGACAAATCCAACAAATCAAAAACCATTAAAATCGGTCCAGCCGTTCTCGAGTTATAAGTGTTCTAACAAACCCGACTTTGTTTTATATATTAACTTATTATGCAATCTAATATGTCAGAAACCTTCCCCGAACAACATATTCCCAAAGTTTCATCCCGATCGGTCAAGTAGTTTTGCAATACATAGACACACACAGAGACATTCACCTTTATATAGATTCGTAGGAACCTTACTATGGAAAAACTTGGATTAGTTAATTTTTATTATTTATTATTATTAATGTAAATGATAAAAATGATACAGAAACTATGAAGCAATGAACAGTACTCGTATAGTGGTTGTATAAACTAAGGTTGGATGCAACTGTAAAGAGGCGTTGTCGAACTAAAATATATTAAAACTAATTTTAAATAATATTATATAATAGTAAATAAATACATATAGAGCAGCTGTAAAGAGGCGTTGTCACTGAAAATTAACAATACACTACCGATACGATACGATGACACGAAACGCGACAGTGATGTATGTGGACACAGATTTAAAGCCATGGGTACACCAATGTATAGTACAGACCTTGATATGACGTAAGTCGCAGCGCCAGCCCTAAAGTAGAGCGAGAGAGCTGGTCGGTTTAGTGGCAGTCGAATATTTAATACGAAAAACAATATCCAGTACAAAATAAAATTTGCCGTTTGATAGGCGAGGGCGATGTGTTAGTTTTTTTTTTTTAATCTGTAGGTTTACGCTGAAAAATCCCTAGATTGCCTCTAGATAAATCCGTAGCTATAAAGGCTTACAATGCACAATTTACATGAACTAAAAGCGTGCGAGCAAAGACTGAAAGACAATCTCTTTTTGAACAAAGCAACGGCTAGGATCGGTGCTGGTAGGACGACCCACTGAATAATGTATAGAACTCTATATAAAGTCATTACACCGCTTGTGTAGCGTGTCTAGTGGTACGAATAATAATAATTAATACATTTATTTGAGAAGTCCACTGGTAATCTAATTCAAAATGTACATGCAAAATCGTTTAAAAAATATGTCCAATATGGTCTAAAGTCATATTTTTTTATATTTAATTATTTAAAAACTTTCTTGCACAATGTACAAAAAGGAAAGCTTAATGCCTAGGCATTCTCTGACGGTCGACCATGGGGATAAAAGAGATATCAAATAGAAATATGAGACAAGTATATAAAGTGACCTGCGCCATATAAATAATATATAATATACATATATAACTGTGTTTTCATATAGTTTTGTATTTTACTAACACTACATTTTTTTTTAAATATTGTTACTAACACATATGGAATTAATTAAGACATCTTTAGCGTCTGTTAGCTCAACAACTTTTTGCGCGTACTATTGCTTTTCGCTAAAACTTCCAATATTTAGCAAAAACATTTGCTGGTCCAAATTATTAAATTTTTTATAATCATGTCTCTCGTGTATAATCAGCCTTAAACCGGAATAATACTTGTCTATTGTATTTCCTTGTTTATTATTTATCTGCATAGTTTTCTAACAGTCCGTATGTTAGTCTAGTTTCCCAGTGGCCGCTCACAAACTTCATCTAATAACCGTGTACAGCTGGGCGAGCAGCCTCGAGATAGTCGAGATACTTAGAAGAGCGACCTATACCGATCTGTTATTCTAATTAAATCCACTTTTTATATAATAAAATGAGCTAACAAAACAACGGTGTGATGGGTTACGAAATAAGTTCAAGACATTTTTTGTATTTTGATCAAATAAAAAACATCCTATATTATGATACTAGCTGATAGTGACTCTTCTAAGGGGCTTATTTTGGGAATTAATCTCAAACTTAAGAAAACTGCGGTTTTATTGTTATAATTTACAGGGTATTGTAACAATATTTTTGTCCTATTTCAGGCTAGAATAGGAGTTATTTAACAAAAAAAACGTTATATACTGTATCAAAATCACACACTACTTTTAACTTTTTTATCGTTATATTTCCTAGTGTAGACAGCAGCCATCTTAATATTTCCCCGTAAAGTCTTCAGCATATTTCGTTAGGCAACCCTCACCTCGCCGATTTGTTAGTGTTTATTTTTTTATATAAAAAGTGAATTTCATTTGGATAACAGATCAGTGAAGGTCATAATAATTAAATTGGACAAATTATTATTATGTTATAAGAATTATATTTTTTTAACATTATACATACGTTTTACAGTTACAAAAATATTGTTAAACTAAACTATACGTTTATTTTTTAATGCTTATTTGACGCAACAAAGGGTACATTGTCACAAATTTTCATGTACCATATTGAATTAACATTACGCGAATAAAAAAGCAAAATTGTATTTTCGTCATTTTCAAAGAAAATTTGAGGTTATGTCAATAAATGTTAAATACAAAAGTTCTAGATTTTTTATTATCTACAACTTTTGTGTTAAAGATTTTTCACTAAGAGGGCATATTTCACCGCAAAAATAGTTTTGAACCCCTAATTATAGCATTCCCATTTCACTATTTTAGTTGTTTAAACTGTATAATATGTATATATTTTTTTAAGTTACAATCTAAACTATATTTTCCTGTTGGTAAGCTATATAAATCCTTCTATATTAGGTTTCGTTAGGTACACATTTAGACATCGTATTATTTAACTTGAATGTCCCAATCGGATGCCGAATATCAATCCGATGAGTGTTTAAAAGATTTTTAATTATAACCCCTTGAGTAGGGCAGTCGGTCGTCGACAAAAATAAATCCTCAGTCAAACGCCAACTAAATAAATAAAAGTTAAGCCCTTGCCACATTAAACTAACTATAGGCACCTACAAGTATTATACTTCTTGTTAAACTAAAGATTAATGAATGTAAATTATTATCGCTTGTTTAATCTAAAATAGGAATGAGTGCGCACACAAATCAGTACGTGTGAATTGATGTTTTATAATAGTATTAAAATTTTTTTTTTTTTTTTTAAAGTGCGTTTTTTTGAAATTGAACACTGAGGGCAAATGAATTATTACCGAAACTCAATCACCAGTCCCAATACACAAGCATAACAGTAAATTTTGTATGTAAACTTAAACGATTAAAGATGTTTTTATATTTTGTATCTATTAATTGTTAAATAATCATTACTTAATTGTGTTTCTTTTCGATATTTCAGATCACAGAGTCACTGAAACGCTTGCGCGCTGGAAAGAAGACATCCCGATTCGCCGAAGACATCGACTTCGAAAACAGTTTGTCTAACATGGAAAATCGCATGAGAGTTTCTGACAAAATCTTAGAAAGTGTAGGAATCGGACACTCCGACGTGAGCAGTGCGAGACGCGCGCTCATTGACAACGAGGAGCGCACAGAGAAGCGCATCGCACGCAGACTGAAGGACGAAGACAGCTCTCTCACAAAATGGACTGCCATTAAGAATGTAGATGACGAAAGTGCTGCTGTTCAGAGGGCGAAGGCGACGCGGGCGAGGTTAACGGACCTGGAGGACGAGATGTCGGAGCTGAGCGAACGCAGCGCGGCGCGGGAGAAGCGCGCGGCTCGTCTACGGGCGCTGGTCGCCGACTCCGATTGCGAGATGTCGTCCACCAAGGTCTCCGTCCGCTCGGAGAGAGAGAAGAAGCAAGTCACTTTCTAAACTGAATAAATTCAACGTAAGCAAGTTTAACTATGTTTGTAATTAGGAAAGTAATATTGGCTCGGAAGAGAACAATCATGTAAATAATCAAACCAAAGATAGATAAACTTACTTCGTTATTATGCTATCGCATTTGTCTTATATGTTTATATACTCAAATTTATAAATATTTTATAATTGTTCAATAGAATTTATAAAAAAATATGTTTTATTTTTATCTCTACAAAACCCATAAACAAATGAATTTATATATTTATTAGGCCAATCTGCGTTGGATACGCTACTCTTGAAGTTGTGCAAAATTACGTCTACCTCGGACAGATCAGGCGCTGCCAACTTCAGCAAAAAAGCCGACAAAAGCATTTAGCTACAATTAGCACCTATCCTAGGTAGCATTCGGGAAAGTCTAATACATCCACACATCGTCCATACCATATTGTTTGAAAACGAGATCAAACAATAAATCAAGGTCGCTCAGCTAGCCATGTAGAAAGCTATGCTTGGTATTTCTCTGATGGAAAGAATTTAAAACGTTGATATTCGTCAGAGAAACTAATTTTACGGGTATACTCGTAGATTTTAAAATTAACATTAACTTCAGCTGAAGTGGCAGTGGGCCAAACATATCTGCCGCAGAACTGACGAACTTTGGGGCAAACGAATTCTAGAGTGGAGACAACGTACGTTAAGACGTAGAGTGGGACAACCCCCCTCCAGATAGACGGATAACGTGCAGAAGATCGCTCGTGGGGTTTGGTAAGGTGGCAAGAGATCGCGTTAAGTGGCAAGCTTCGGGGGACGCCTACATCCAGCAGTAGAGAGATACAGGCTGATGATGATAAAATAAAAAAAAGCAAATGACTATTTGTGACAAAGCAATTAAAATATTGTTATTAAAACAATAACATAAATTTCAATATGTTCACATGATGTTGCCTTTTGTGATAAAGAAGTCTCAACTGTTTTTGACAAATGTTTTTAGACCCCGACTGCGCAGACTGATACACAATTTTAATCCCACAGTACTAGAAGAATTAATTTACTTTCGAGGCTTTGTTAATTGAACATTCTATTTGTATTTAGTATGTTTTGTTACTGTATTTGTCATCCGTGTGTATAAATCGGACAGATGAGGAAATGTAGTTAAAGAAAGAAGAACGATGCTGATTTGCTGCGCGAAAAATCTGCCAGCCCTCTTGTCACATATAGCGTTAGACAGTTCTTTAAAGAACTTCTTAGCGCTTGGCCCCCACGGTCCCATTTTCTCAAGACCAAAAGGCACAAATACGTAGTCATTAGCGATATACTCGTATTTGCGACATTTGGCCTTTTCAGCCGAGTCCGCAGCCGCCCCAACCCTGACAGGTGTGCCCTGGATATAAGACTGAGCAAGGGTGTCGACACAAGTAGGGTTCCACACTAATGCTCGACCCATGGACCACGGCACCAAAGTCAATCCATCGGGTCTTTTAGCATCACTGCGAGAGTCCCATACGGTTCAAGAACCGAAGGGATCCCGGCAGTAACCAAAGCCCGGTGGATTACATTATTGACAGAACCGTGGCGGAAACGACGACCAGCACTGTTTTATTAAACTGGAGTAAAATCGTTGTAAATAGTTTTGTTATTTTTCAGACACGAATGAACTTAAAATATGCTGAATTGTGCGAGCGAGAGGGGTGCACAATCGTTAAACGCTTTAATGAAAGTCCAAAAAACAGAGATTGAAAGTCCTTATCAAAAACTTTTGCTGAAGGCAACCCACACACACCAAAACATTATCAATGTATATATTTAATTTATGGTGATTTTCTTAAAAATCGCTGAAATAATTTCGCTAAAATTTATAAGGGAACACCTCTGAAGTATGACCCACCCAAATAGAAAAATCAATTCATAATAGGCGGAATGATCGCTTAACAAATGTTCATAAATAAAACCTTCTACTTTTTTGAAGTTGGTTAAAAATATTTATTCATTCATTCAAAGTAATATTTGTTTATATGGCAGTGTGCAAAGAATACTGGTAACTGGTAACATTCCCCCGCTGCATAGGGTAAATAACGCCTATTGGCTTAGGTTTACTTAAAATGTTTTCATTTAATAAACTCTATTTTCAATTTTTTTGTTACCTACAATGCTTCTTATTATTACTAAACGGAATTTCAAAATCAATACTAAGTACAGTTTAGTTGCACAGGATTAAATAATAGACATCCGATAAATGCTGACAATTTGATTTCATTAAACAAACGTATGATGTTAACTGCATGTTATGCGATTGTTGAATAAACAAATATGCATACAGTTTGAAACAATTATTAACCTGGGTTTATTTACTAATTCACTACATATTATAAAACATAGTCCTCCGTCGCGTCTGTCTGTCTGTCTGTTAGCGATAAACTCAAAAATTACTGCACCGATTTTCATTCTATTTGCACCAATAGAGTGGTTCTCGAGGAAAGTTTTAGTATTTAATTTGTTAAGTTTTTGTATACATTAACGATATTTGTAGGAGGTGTCGGATAAAACAAGCTGTATAAACCCTTTGATATAAGCAATATAATGTATGGTGGAATTGTGCAGAAAAGTTCGAGATGGCATATGTCTAACTCTTAAGGATATCATACTAATCCATTTTAATACTAAAAAAATGGACAATTATAAAGCTGTAATTTTACATTTTTTAAAATAATATTATAAAGATTAATTTTTCCCTTTATAGCGTATTAAATGAATACCTTAGGAGATATAGCAAAATCAAAATAATGCGTAAAGAAATTAATTTAAATATTATTATAAAGAATATTAATTAAACGGGGACACGTTAACACGTGCAAAGCCGGGTAAAACAGCTAGTAATATTATAAATGCAAATGAAGCTTTATCTGTGAGTGTGTATTGTTGTATGTAAGTCTTCGCGAGTATATTGTCTAACTTAACCGCGCCATTTATCTGTCTGCTTTTGAATTCGTCTTCACGCCTTGCATTATTCTCAGTTCAGGCCTATACTACTAAAGCGATATTAATAACATTTGGTAGAGTTCCCACGGTTGGACAAGTCATCAACATCTAAACATATATAGTCGCTAACTGAAGATTTTTCCGAACAATAGATTTTCCTTAAGGTTGCTTTAAAGGTATATTGCAAATCAAACGTGAAACTGGGTTAGCTATTTTCTTATTAAATACATAGGCTTCGTATTCTACATATATTTATCAGAGAATTGGGATTTTATTACACACTAGTTTTTTAAAAATGGCGCGGCGGCTTTGCCCGTGTAATATAATGGACAGCAAAAAAACATTCAAGTGACATCTCGTATTTAGACATTGATATATTATAACTATACTCGTATATCCGTTCCTAAATTTAGTAACGTTACAACTTAGGAATCGTGTTACTAATGGAAAAATAAATAAAATAAATTCTACAAAAAATACTTACAAATATAAGTAATAATAAATAAATAAAATCTAAATTGAATACCATGACGCCTTGCCAAAGACAATTGTCTATGAATGTCTATGAGATGCGTCTGCGCAGACGTTTTAAAAGGTAACGACTTGATCTGCTATTCGAAGAAGAACCTCGTTAGGTGTACTAAATACTTCCGAAGTACTGCTGGGAACGCTACCTATACCATACGAATCGTACAATTTGCTGAAGAGGAATGGACTGCTAGCAGACTCCATGACTCCACGCCAAGGAACTGCTGTCAATGCAGGTCAATAAACATCTTCCGGGCTGTGCAATAAGAGGCGAATTACAAATATCAGTTCCTAAAGGCTGGTTTTATTAAACCCTTTGGAATGTGGAATTCTGTCGCAACCCCCTCGCGATAATTTCAACGATCATTTCTGTCAAGTTTAAACAAAATCATTTCAGTAATATAGGCATAAGGGTGTATTAAATAGACAGACATATACATATAGATGATGACGTTATTTAGCCTATGTATTTCCCTGGATTCAAAAAATTATTCCCGCCAAATTTCATCAAAATTTAACAGTAATATAGACGTGAAAGTCGGACAAACAACCGTACATACAGACTAAGCTTCATTGACATAATATTAGTATAAGTAATAATGTAGTGAACTACTATTGTTTGATATTTACCTCGCGCATCGCTCATTTTCATAGCACATATCTCCTGGATAAGCAGCTTTACCCTAAAATATTAAGTGTATTAACAAAACACGGTTCTGGAAACAATATTTACTAGTAACATCACCACAATAATAGTTATTTATTTAATCGAATAAATGCGTTCAAACAATGTAAAAGCAAATAAGGGCTTAACACATAGAGCTACATTAAAGGTACAGTCAGCAAAAGTTTAGTTAAATCACCTAGGCATATATTTTTGTGCAATGCTTGTTTTTATATTGAGCTGCCTTTATGCTGTGGTTCTTGTTAAACGATTATTCTGTATAGTTACCGGCAGATACAGGGAGCGCTGGCCGGATATTGCGCAGAAACCGAATTATGGTTCCCTCCGCTCCGCCCCCTTTAGTACAGTCTAAAAGTACAGTCACGGATACATGTTTATTGGACTTGTTATAAACTTTTATTATTTGGTAATCGTCTTGATTATTGATTTCGTCTGTGACACCAAGGCATTTGGTTTTGTCCAAAATATGATTTTAGGTAGAAAAAAAGTCATATACTAAATGGAAAAAATAATTAAATTAAATCAATGCATGTAACATACCAAAGCCTAACATACATATTTTATTTAAATAAAAGTAATTCATCGATTAGATTATTTTTTTATTTGTAAGACTATATTAAAATAATAGTTTTAAAAATATGAAAACTTATGTACTTGAGTGTACCGATGTTTGTTCTGCCCACATATACCCTATACTACAATATACTTTTATATATTATGCTGAAAATTAGCTGAATTGACGATTTTCGATCCATAGCATTGAAACCATCGAAGTCCAAAAAATAGCTGGGCTTCCTATTATATCCCCAATCCGATTTTTTAAATTCTTAACAGATGTAAGCTATCTAATATTGCGCCTTGTGAATTAACTGTGAGAGTGCTATACTCGTAGATACGTAATGGGCAGCAGGTCTGGACAATCCCTCTATTCATATGTTGACGATGCAGTAGTAGTCCTGGCTCGGATGGATAATGCGACTCGGTTAGGGATGTGGATCACGAACCCATAGGTCTAAGTTCGACTATTGAGCGCTTCTTCAGGATGCACGTCTCTCCCATCTCCAAAGACACAGCTATATTCTGGAGTCAGGCCGACGACAAACTCCTTAATAGTGGGTGTCTCCAGATCTCGAGCTTTGACGGAATTACGCAAGAACTACAGCGCTCGGGAGACTTGGATCTTGTCCCTGTTGGTCTTCGTCTAAAAGTGTAGCCAGGCTGACGAAGCTTAAGTAATACGGGAACAGATGAACATCTAGTAGTTTCGGGCCTTTAACCGTGGCAAGGTGGAATTTATGACATAACTTAACATGGCTCGGAATATCTTGACTATTAATAAATGCGTTAGTAATGAGCGCCATCTAAAGGGATCTATGCTAAACATTAGAAGATGTATACTCTGTGTTAGTTCTGAAGCATTTCGTTAGATGGCGTACTATAATTTATCAAATTGATATCGGTCTTAAAATAAATATAACTCATTGACATGACATTCGGAGGCAATGAAAACGGGTCAATAACAAATACTTTATTAAATACTATACACTACCCTAAGTCATTTCTCTTGGCTTATGCTGGATAACAACAAAAAGGATAATTAAAATAATTAATAATCAACATTTTGGCATACGCCACGTGATTAGTTTTTTATATCAGTCAATGACGTGCCTAATAGGCATAGGTAAAAAATACGTCGTCATAAAATTTATTTTTATATATTAAATATTTTATCCAATACTTATAAATATATAGAGTTCTAAAATGGAACACTTTCTAAATTATTCATCCTACCATTTCAGACGCAGATTAAATTCTTAATGAGGATTGTCAAAATTAAATTGTGACGATTAAAAATCAACCCTATCGATTCTCGATTTTCGATAATAATAGTGATTTCTGTATAGTCTGTAAATTAAGTCATCAAGTAAAATTGGAATTTTGTTTGCATTATTCACTACTCTACTTCAAACGGGGAAATTTAAATAACTGCTGCAGCCATTGACTTGCGCGTTAGGACCGAGCTTCCGATTTATTTTCGTTGCGATCTGTGTAGTACAAAGTAAGGTACAAATAACAGCTTACAAAGAAAACAATTATTGAAATCATAGACAAACAATACTGTCGGGTTTGATAGCCTAAAAAAATGTACACAACATTGAATAACACAAAAAAAAATGGTAATAATATAAAAAAAAAGTTAATAGTAAAAAAATATATAAAACATGCAATTAAAAGTATAACCTATAATAACTAAAAGTAATAACTGATAAGAATATAAAAGTAAAATATAATAATGACAAAATGAGATAATAACATGAAATAAAATTATTCCTTTATAACCCGTTCCACAATTTTGCTTACCTACCGACAATCAATTTAGTGATGTTAATTTAAAATGAGTATATTTATTATTATAATTATATTGATATAATATATAATTTATGTTATAGTTAAATTCAACAATCTATCGAGAATTACCCCACATGTATAATTCAATAGAATTAGGTGTTTAATTTATTATTTATTATTCATCCACTAAAACACGGAGTACTAGGCCTTCACTTCCAGAGATAGGCTTTCCAAAACATATTACTGAACTGAGAATTTAACTTATATTCGTGACAACAAACGGGTTGGCGAGGACACCCTGACATCGTCTAAGTGTATTTCTCATTGGTACATGTCGAGAAACGAAGCGCAATTTTTTTTTGGATTTAAAGGGAACCGCTACAACTGAGCCACTACTGCACTGGTGCGGAATAATTATAAAAAAGTCTTTATATAACAACAATATTAATCTTAAAATGATTTCACCGAACCAGTACCTTTATGGACTAAGCTACCAAGACAGAATAAACAGAATCATACGGTATTAGTTTGGGTAGAGAAAGGAGCTCTTAAACAAGCAATTATTAGACTTACATTTCTTTTCTCTCACATACGAAGGATCCAGAATTCGTCTTCTAAAGACCAGTACCTATCATTTAAGACAGTGACTGCAGCACCAGAGTTGAAATTTAATTAAACAAAGTAAATAATTATTTTCATTCCTTCTCACGAGAAGATGCACTTGAAAATAAATTAATAGGTATCTACTATGAATGACGGAAGAGAAGCGGAAAATCCGGGATTGTAAATATTGGGTACAGAAGACGGTGCGACGGACAAATCAATAACCAATAGTAAACAGAGAAGCAATTCAAGATACGACTTGGTAGGTAAGAATAAGGTAGAAGTACCATCAATTTTATTTCATCAATGATTTTTTTTATATTTTCCACCGTTTCCACAAGTTCGTATTAGTGGAAGTGGAACCGACGCGGCGACGGACGGTTTAACGTGCTCTCCGAGGCACAGGAATGGTGGTGTTGTAAATCTATGCTATGTATGTAATACAAATGTATAAAAATTTGTAGATATATGACAGGGGGCGATTTATGCAATTATTTTTTGTTTATGATGTTATGTTTGAATTGTTATATTTCAATATTCTTAAATATTATTTCGGCTTTGCATATTAATAATGGTTTAATGATTTTAGCGATAAAAACTAGAAATTACAACAATAAATTAACAAATTTACGACGAATGATAATTGAAGCAAAGACAACGCTTCAGCCCCAAGTCGTTCGGATTGCAAAATTCGTACAGTGAGCAATATAAGTGAAATATCTCTTTAAAAAACGGACGAGAATAAAAATATGCGTTGGAAATATAATGAACAGCTCCCTGGTTTTTAAGGATTTTTTTTATTAATATCTCTTTATTAATAATGGCAACCAGATAAACAAACTAACAGACAAATAGCATGTCTTTCACCAAAAATGACGTCATATAATCTATATCAAGGATAACAAACAGACATACATACAGTCAAAGCTTTTTGTCTTTACAATTATAATATTAGTATGGAAGGTACCTAACGGAATCCGCTTAGACTTATGTTTAGGGTTGCCATTTTTAAACTCAACCTGTCTCAACATGTGATAGCGATCGCTATCTTAGCGATTTCGGTCGGTAGATAATAGATAAAAATTACCACTTACAAAATCTGAAAGGGCTGTTTTGGTCAATATTATTTAGTTTTAAAGACGGTAATGCTATAATATGAGAATTTAATACGTAATCAAAAACTCGGGCAGCTCCGTAATAATTGATTTTTATGTCCTAATATGTGTATTATATCAATAGACAATAATATTTATTCTTTTACAACACTAGAATTAAATGCAAATTTTCAGCAGGCTGCTGTTACCTCTTGTGAACCGGTAAATAATATTCCATAACTTTAAAATTCTGTAGCTAAATAATTTGCGAAAATCGCAAACTGACATATGATTTTAATACGATCTGTCATTTTTATGACATGTTAAACCATATGAGGCACCAACCATACATCCATACGGACGCCGGTTCAAACAAACTATCTGAGTGGACCTGCGTCCAATTATTTAGATGACTAAAGATTGATTATCGTATACACGGTCAGCGTTACTAGTTTCAACAAGATTATCAAACTGACGACGTCACTGGCGGCAACCCAACGCAGAATAAACTAAAAATGGACGTAGACGTAATTGAAGGCTGTGATGCTGTCACAGAACAATAAACATGAACAAATTTTGTACTGTGGCCACGTCATTTGGTGTATTGAAAGACAAGTCAATTAACCTATATATGCCCAAAGGGTCGCCAATGACCCAACACCACTATCTTTAATTTTTATTTTTAAAAATAAAAACACGTTATACAGAGCGTAGACATACCATTATCAGCAAGCCGTTGAACACAGGTTTAATATTATTATTTTTATAAAAGCGTTAACCGCCATTTTAGATAATTTGTTAAAATCTAATTGCAGTTGTTTTTTGAAACTGAGTAATTGCCAACCAGATTTTATTATCAGGTTTATTTTTACGATTTATGGTTTTATTACGTAATGTGTATAGAATATCAATTGATAAATGAGTAAGAAGCAAATTGTTTTAATTTTTATTTACCATATTTGGCAAAGGATTTGCATAGAGCGTCGTTAACGACCCTTTCCAAAAACAAAAGTGCATTGTTTATTTTAAACAAGAAACTTAACATGGTTTTTTATATGTATCATGGGGTTAATATATCCGAATATGAAGTAAGCCATGATCTAAATAATTACGTGTATACTCGTATATAGGTTAAATCGCTCTCAAATGTTGAGAATTCCGACAAAGGACAAGAAACGTGAAAACCCCGGATTTTTAGCTTAGAACCTGGAGATGTCAACAGTGTTTTGTTTTAGTTACTTTGTAAAAAAATACAGTTTTAATAAACATTATATTTATATAACTATGTATAAACTAATTTTAGTATTTTAGAACAAAACAGAATATTCTTTAAGTTTTAAGAAATTGTATGTATGACATTTATTATTTAATTTCAAAACAAATATTACTCTTTTATCAAAAACAAAAATCTTTAAGTACCTATAACCCAAAGTAGTAGTCTCGGACTAGAAAAGAAACTCGGCTTGGACGCTCCTCAGTCACTCTTTAAAGTAGGACAAATCCGCGTAAGCCAGGACGGTTGGCAACCCTAACAGCTTCTTAAATTGAAAAAAAATATTTACCGTCCAAATGACATACCTTTGTTAAATAAAATTGTAATACAAAGTAAATGTTTTTATAATTTTAATTGGACTATTGTTTCTGAATTGCGGTAGCCCGGGCACAGCGCCGCAGGGTCTGAAACAAATTAGCCTAAAAAGTCTGGGCACACGGGTAGGTAGACGGCACGAATCAGAAATATACAAAAGACATTAAACTGCTCACTTGACATACACGTCTATCATAGCGCTGGCGACCTGAAGGTCGAGCAAGCAAAACCTCTGTTACATAAAGTTTTACTTCCGAGGAAAACTACGAGACTTTTTATCTTCGCTAACATCCGCTTTGCTATCAGGTGGGCAAATGGTCGCATCAATATAAAAATGTATAGATAATACTAATAAATAACTAAATACTAATAAAAATGTATTATACTCGCAGTAATACATTGAATTATTAATTGTTTTCATTTATTCGAAATTTCGGTTACGATACGAAGTCTCTTCAGCGTGGAATGGCGGCAAGAACGCTGGTTGCCTTTTTATTGCAATACTGATTCTTTGAGCGAAGAGAGCCCTCAAAAGAGCCCTCTTGTATCACGTCTATATTATTTTTTATACTAGCACGACATGTGATCTTGCGCCCACCTGATGGTTAGAGGCGCGCGGGGTCCAATGAATGTTAGCAACTGGAATCAGACACAGGTGACTGACATCAGTCCCTAACACTATGCCGGCTTAACTGGGCATGACGGCAATTCGAACCTGATCCCGAAATGTGTGGATAAACTTAACTGGGTTTATCGGCACGAATGGTGGATACTTCCCTGCTCCGGCAGACTGCGCAATTTACCACCATCAGTCCGCGTACCATTTATTATTGTTGTAACATTATAACACGAAGAATACCTATATCCCTCACCATAGGGCAACCTCGTTTTCTATTCTTTATCTGGTTTTTTTTGTGAGAATAAATGATTTTAATATTGTTATTATTATTATCATTGTAAATTCTTAAATAATCTCGGCATTTATCCCGTAAACCTAATGACGCCAACTGAGCATCGTGTCTTCGATGCTTCTTTAACTACAAACTTTCTGACTATACGAGTACTGTAAGTATTAAAGATTGTAGCTTTTTGTATTTGTCTTTATATAAAAAAATACTGGTCTAAGTTGATAGTTTTGAGGCTGTCATGTAATGATTCGGGTATTACTCCGGTCGTAGATACCAATATTGGAACACTTTTTGTATAATTTCGTTGGGATTTAAGCTCTATTGCAAGATATTATAATATAATATTATTATCATTATTATTATTATTATATCTTCAGTAGTTATTGATAAACGTTATAACTGCCTAAAAATATTACTGAATAAGTTAACTAAAACCTGACGCTTCGTACCATTGTCGGCGCCACGCGATACGTGAGGAGCTACATAATGCAAAGGGACATGCAGATGGAAACACTGGACGAATTGGTACGTCGTCTGGCGGCTGATATGATCGTACGTGCAGAGGCGAAAGATTTCTCACTTGTGAGAAATCCCCTCTGGACGCCAGAAAATGCAGCGCTCGACACCTGCAACCAATCACAAATTCCTTGACTAAGACTCCTCACTCCTCCCTGCGAGGGTTGTGAGAATACCAGTCAGCAGCTGAATAAGTATATTCTTTAAATATGTAATTTCAATAATACTTTACTGGAAAATTTGTTTTAATTAAATAGCTCATATTTCAATATAATGTTCCATGTTTACGGTAGGTAGTACCGGGGTTAAATTAATTGGGAAATTTAATTAAACACATTTTGATCAAAATAATGTTAAGATATGCAGACATTTTCAATAAATTTTCTGTTATCAACATTTTTGGCTGGAACTTACGACTTTATAATAAAGTAAAGTCTCTTATTTTTTATATAAAATATATTTTCTCCAATTATAAACTGACATATGGACGTTTTACTCTCGGTATCAAAATGAATTAAGCCTAATAAATAGGAGAATAAAATAACTCGTGGAATCGTTAATAAATTATGATTAAAATAGACATCAGACCATCGCTAACCCGTATGGCCAGCGTGGCGAGTGTCGGCCAAATTCTCCAGAACTGGACGGCCCTTCTCCAATAGTCGTGGTCTAGGATTCTGTGTTCTAGGAGTTGTGATGAACTGAAGTTTCATAGCATTTAGCTGCCAGTGAAGATAAATTAAAATATGCTTTGTTACTGCCTCGGCCCGATTATTCGAGTCGGTGCCTTGACGTCCTCATCGCACTGCCAGACGTACGAGTGTTGCACTTAATTGATCTCCATTTATTTATAGCTATCAAAACGTAATAGGTACAGCTCTGAAAAAAAGTCTTTAATAAAAAACTACAGTAACGACATAATTAATCTTGTATGGGGATCTGGGCTAAATTGTATTCATACCTTTTTAGAAAAAATATTCTAATAAGATTACAATTTACGAGTAAGTTAAAAAAACTCTTTATATTATACAATTTAGGTTGCAAAATCTTTAAAATATCATCATGAAAGCTTTAGTACTTTAGTACTAAATGTATATAAATTAACTTTAGTCAGAGTTTTACGAGTAAAGGAATGGTACAAAAAATAACTGTCAGTATCTAATACAGAGATTCTTAAACTTATGATCACTAAATAATCGATATTGTGTTTCGAGGTTTTAATTTCAGTGAATTTTAAAATTTGAAATTGCCGCCCTAAAACAATCCAAATGCCTCCTATTTCTTTCTGGGCCCCTTACCGCCCCCCTCTAGGCGTCCAGCGCCCAGAAGTTGTTATCGCCCACTTTGAGAAAGACTGGTCTGATATTTGCCTCAGTCAAGCGCCTGCTGACATTCGTTATTTTTTTCGAGGCCTCAAAATAACTTAATTGCATATAGTAAAAAATATCGAAACTACTATTGAATACAGCACATGTAGTACAAAAGTCACCCAAAATTAAATCATTTCTTAGAAAACAAGTTATGCCGATTTTTTTATAGAATTTCAGTCATATTTTTATTTAATAAATTTGTTTGTTATATCACAAGGGAGCGGCTCAAGTCTCCACCTCCAGTTTCAAAAACCCACGCTACTTAGTGCCTATTCTAGAAACTTACTTACCAAAAAAACCTACACAAACAGAAATACGCATGGTTTTCATGAACATTTTGCTAAAGGGAGGCTAGTTTAGTTTGTATTTATTAACGTGATCAAATATAAGAAGAGGACATTTTTATTCAAAATGTTTGTTACATTATTTTTTACTCCAACTAAAGTCCACTAGCTACGAGTACTACAAACTTTTATACATAACAGTTTCTTTTAACATGCTACTGAACAATATGTGGCTAATGTCAACCTTATGGCTAATGATTTTAGATTATAATTGCGTGCAACTATAATAGCGCCATCTATGATCGACTACAGGAACTTTGTCTAATGATTAACTGAGGAATAATTAAAGCCAACCTTATGACTAGTGTTTTTAAGACTACGAGTATATCTATTTTTGAGTGCCAAATTCCAGAATTTCCGTAAATTTTAATTAAAAACCTAAAAAACATTTATTTACGCACACTGACACGAGGTTCTCTTGCCGAACAAGAACGTGTTTTAAACAACAAAATAATCAATGCAACAAAGTGCACGTACACGACCATCACCGGCCATGACAGTCATTATTGTCATACACAATTCATTATGTACCGATTGGTCTTGCTTTGATTCTCATATAGTCTTGTTATATATTTAATGTTTCTGGTATTTACTTATATTTATAGCTATAGCTTTACGCAGAATATATAGGATTAAAGGCAAAGCAAGCGCCATGAGGTGCATCAATAAAAAAAAAAACTTAGATTCAGAACACAGAGTTCTAGAAATGTTGGAAATGGGCCTTCCAGAAATTTCTGGAGAATTGAATTCTGGAGCCTACACTCGCCACGCTGGCCAGACTGGTGTCAATTTTTAATGACAATTTATTCATGATTCAACTTGTTGGCATTAGTGGAAAAGTCGTGTTGTAAATCTATTTAATTATGACAAATCTATTTAAAAAAAGTGTATTTCTCATTCATAGGTTAGAATCCACCTTTTTATGATGTTAAGGAAAGCGTCCTTAGAAACACGTTGGTACGTAACGTATATATACTCGTATTTGTAGCTCAGATGTATGAACATTATGATGTTATTTTAAAATGCAATTTCGCTTTTATTTTAGAGAGTTAATATATAAATAGTTTGTCCCAAGTCATAATAATTTAAATTCAAGGACAAATTCATCGCAAATAGTTTAGCAAAGTTCATTTATAGTCAAATGATTGGCAATAGCAATGATGAGAGTCAAGGGACAAGTTGAAGCCAAATTATTTGATCGACATGCATCGATCACTGCCCACCTGTATACTACGACTTATCAACAAATAAACAACATAGCCTCGAATTGCGCTCTAACAATACAATTCTGTACCATTGTTGTCGGTTTTCATACGAATCCATACTATTATTATAAACGCGATGTAAGCTCTGTCTCCCTGTCTGTTTGTCTCGAAATATTAAACCCAAGTACACTGTCAATCTGCGGCAATTTTTCTTCAATTTTGTTTATCTTGACTTAACACTAATATTATAGACGCAAAATAAACGTTGTTTGTCGGTATGTTACTGAACCGATTTTAATGAAGTTTGGCAGAAATGTATATTGGAACCGAAGCCCGTGCCCACGGACACAGGCTGAAAACAATATTAGGGCCGATATAGATAATAACTTAAAATACATCAAATAATACTCTCCCCTAGAATACAGCGTCCTAGACCTCCACTGCTGGAGATGGGCCTTCCAGAACTGGAGAATTTCGCTTACACTCGCCACGCTGGCCAGACGCTTGGCGAGGAATTAAGGGATTAAGCGAGGGTTTAAGGTTATTTTTCTTAATTCACCCTGTATACTGTACTACGCTCTTCTCAAAACAATCAACTATCTATCCCTCTAAACACTTCCAGCATTCAACAGATTCTCTTACTGTCTCGGCTACTTGCCAGTGGAATAACTTTTTACTGGTGATCTGACAAGCTCCTTCTATCTCCATCTTTTAAAACTTGATCGACAGTCACTTTCTTAAAAAGCAAAATATCTTAATCACGCTCTGATATAGTAATTATTTATTTTATATATGTATGTATATTATTGATATATTTATATTTATGTATCTATTTTGTAATTTTTCCTATTATCTACAGCTCTCTTATCGCCATCACAAAGGTTAGCTGTTAGAAAATGCTTACGGCATGAATCTCGGCGTTGTACAATACTTTTGTAATCAATTTGCAATAAATAATTTTATTATTATTATTAGATTCTATAGAATACAGTGATAACCATAGAGTATGTGACGTAATAATTCCCACAGGTACACAATATACAGTTTAAAATGTCAGTTCCTATATCCACCAATCGTGTTGACCAACTTACTACAAGGTCAAAGCCGGGTCAAATACCTAGTTTATGAAATATATCAAACAATACTATTATTAAGGCCTGCACAAATTTAATTAACGCTACAAATAATATACGAGCTTTTCTAATAAATGCATTTTGCTGCAGGCTAAACAATCTTACGTCAAATTTTGGTTCAGTTAGACGTCATTCTAATTTTAGCAAGCATTAGCATATTGTTCAATTACGGCTTTTAGAAAAAAAATCTATAGGATTACGAAAATCACCAACAATTATTTAAAATGTTTCCCTAATGTGCTTCCATACACTGATTAAAGTGGTTATTTTATGTAATGTAAAATCGTCCATTGATCGATAAATATTAAGGCTTGGTTGCATCAAAATTAAAGCAATGTAAATGTAACGATTTAAGAATAAAAAATTGCGTCAATTGGTACATTAGGCGCCATTTTTAACCTTAATCGTCACAATTACTTCTTCAATTAATCGTCATGAGACTTCATTTTGGTGTAACTCGGGTTAAGATCTACGCTGATAATCAGTCATTACGAATACAATGTCGTTAAACTAACTTATGTCATTACTATCACGATACTATGAAGTACTGGCATTGAGTGTATTTTCTTTATGCCAGTACTTTACACAACTCTTTTAGGTACCACGAATACTCGTAGGTATTTAAAGTTCCTCCGTATTTCTTCCTTGGTAACATACGACACTGCCAGCTCGTGATATCGTGATAGTAATGAGATGAGTTAGTTTAAGGACAAAGTTCGTAAAGACCAGAAGTAGACCAAAAATCTACAAGTTGCAACATAGATCTACTTTAAACTAGAAAGACGAAAAAGGCAAAGATGGCCACCGCAAATGAGCGCACAAACGTTTAAAATTAATTAAAGGAATAAATTATCACAAAGTTTAATAAAAATCTCCATTAAGATATCCTCTGATAGGGGATTACTCCTTAAGAAGAAGCGGAAGCTATAGTAAAAATAAAATTAAATATAAACTAAAACATAAGGTACTTACTAAATAATTTAAATCGTGTACGCTCGGATGGGTGACAAAAACACTGGCCGCATATCCTCGCTGAATCGCTTTGCTGTTACCGGAGCAGACAATAAGATTTATTTAAAAGATTTTGGCTCTTACAGGTCTAGAGTTTCTATGGTAAACTGCACAAACACGTAGTCTTTGGTTATAGATACTGCACCGCATGCTAGACTCTACGATTTTTGTGCAGTAACCTTGAGGTGGCATACTCGTACACTAAAGCTTGCCCCCGCTTCCAGGAGAAAAGCGTCATCAGCTTTCTTGCCATCATCGCGGATTATAGTTGGAAGCCACTATTGGCCCCTATTATGGTTTTATGGCGTGAAAATTTGCACATGAAAACCCGTAGACACCAATTAATAATAAATTACAATATAGCTCAATCATGAATATGTACGAGTATATATTAAATGCTCGAGTTGCTCCATGCTTTGCATTAAACAGTGAATTGCAGGTATATCTTTTGGGTTCAAAAGCATTCATTGTGGAAGTCGCCTGCATTTCCATTCCAAAGTGTCACGTCCACGTACAAAGTTAGCTTAGAATTTACATAGGCCGTAGACAGGCTGATACGATTCCAGTGATTAGATCCCTAATCTATATTCCACTAAAATAAAGTAGATATTTAGCAAAATATAATATATATTTTGATACAGTCTATCAAAAATCCAACGCAGTGAAAACCGCAGATTTATGGCTGGTTGCAGCAAGAATGATTTTAAAAATCTATAATCAATATTTTGATATACGCCATGTGATTTGCCACTTTGGTTATTTCAGCCAGTGAATATTAAATCGTACACGTACACTTTAAAACAGATAATTAATTATTATTAATAATTTTCTCCTATAAATGTTCAAAAGATGCTCTGGATTGTAAATACTACGTCTGTTTGACTCGCCGTCATGTCTATAATGCTTAACCGATTTTGATAAATCGTTTCAGAGATGTGGCATGGAATCCAAGGTTGGACATACAGTATATGACATCACGCGCCATTTTTTTCTCAGTTTATTTGTTTTTTTATAACGCCTATGCTACTATGGCGAATTTAATAAAATTTTGTTTATAATAATAATAATAAAATTCTTTATTGCACATTTAAATATACAAAATAAAATGAACTACATAGGCAAGCTTAATACCTTGTAGGTATTTTCTAACATCTAACCTTGGGAGAATGACATTAGAATTTGTGGGGTGCAGAGTTAGAAGGAGATACGACTATGTTCCTTAAAACCTAGGTATTCACAAGACATTAACATCTAAATATAACATGGACAGTAACCTAAAGGCTTTTTTTGTAAACCACAATATCACACGAGCAACGACGGATTAAACTGATAACTACTCCTATAAGAAAGTGCAATTAAATCTGACAAAGCAAAATTGAATTTAACCTCTCGAACTTTCAGCGATAAAGACAGTTTGACATTGAGTGCCTTAACTTTATGAAGTCTAAATCTAGACTGTACTTTAGAAAAGTTCGTACACCTAATAGCTGCGACACTGTGAATGCTAAAGTGCTGACACTTTTTAAATCCTAATTGACGAACGCAAAACTTGCAGCCGCAAAAATCTGTTTAAAATTTCATTGTCTGTGAAAATGCAGAGTGCCTGTCGCTAGTCAATAAGCTTTGTTTGTAAAAGCCCTCCACCCTGTTTGTTTTGTTTATGCACTCACCAGACTGCAACCAGGACTTATCGTAACGAACAACGAGGTGGCGTCAAATTGTTTCTCGCTAAGTCTTACGTCAATAGTAGCTATCTGAAAAACCTTTTAGTTTTAATACTGCCTTTGTGGTTTAGCGGTTAAATGACAGTAGATTTAGACGGGTTCGATTCCTGCAGCATTATTGCATTACTTTAAGCGCAAACGTTATTACTGGATTTATTACATTACATTCATTCATACTTGGTTAATACGTGTATCAGGAGCTGATAGGAGGAATGCAATAAATAGTATTGGAGATATTTCAATTTTAAGGATTTTTCGATAGTTAAAATTTGATATTATATAAATAGTATATATGATATTATATAAATATATATATGAATAGTATATACCAAATAAAAAAAATACATATTGAATGATGATGGTTGATATTTAATGACAAATTTTGGGTATATATCGAAAAAACCTTATATAATATATTATATCTGTCACTTTAAATTAGACTGTGAACATAATTAAAAGTACTTAATTCAACAAAATAACTAAAATTGTTTGATATATTACCATAATTTTCATTTCAAAATTTAAAAAAAAATATCCTGGTAAAACATGACAATGACATCAATCTTACAAATATCTAAAACTAAAACAACTAGCCTATTCTGTAAGCTTTCCAAAAATATATAAAAGTCAATTTAAAGATAAGCAATTAGCACATAAAGCAGCTACAATATATATATATGTTTTAAATTTAATATGTAGTTTTTTTATTTGGAATTAAATGTAATTTATGGAGTAAATATTGGAAAACTCTTAAAATTTTAATAATCGAAAATTATTGAATATCTGCGATACATATGGAGAGGTAGAATTTGTTGCATTTGGGCCCCTCTATCTGCACGGATATACGTCGAATTACCGGTAACCCTGTTAGAGGAAATAGTCTTACGTTAGAGTAATATGTTATTCTATTGATAGAAATAAATAACTTTTCCTAAAATTACAAATAAATTTTGCTTTTTCATACAAACTGTTACATTTAAAATAGCCAATTTGTATGGAGAAGCCAAACTTGGATTCTTACGAAAAGTTGTCTGTTTCTATCAATAGAATTACATATTACTCTAACGTAAGACCATACAAAGTCACCCAGTATAATGTGGCTGCTGGTCGTGACGATACTTTACTTTTTAGTTATATTTTCGCCTTACCCCTCACTAGGTATTTTCAAATATTGTTTTTTCTTGATAGTATTCAAATCAATACATTATTAATTTAATAGATACCTACATATATTTTGATAATTAGATTCTATTTCTGTTTTAGCGTGTAATTCAAGTGGATATAGTAATTAATTTGTTTGGCACAAATGTTACGATACCATTGACTAACATGCAAAGTGTTACAGTTAAATGAGAATTTACTAAAATTTATTTTTAACGAAAGTCGACACATTTTGTGAATCAACCTAGAGAATGTCATTGCAAGGTTTTTAAGGCAAACTAAGGTTGGATACATAGAAAATACAAGGCGTGATACGACATCATTTACCGTTTTATCACGGTTGACTAAATTGCAATCACGAAATCAAGTATATTATTTCGAGACATCCGCCATATTTGTTATGAATTTTAGCGGGTGTGACATGTACGTGTGATAACGTGCATGTAAGGGCAAGATGCTATGCTACAGAGGCTATAGAAAAATCTGATGTTTTTTTCATATATAAATGATACCATAACATAAAAGTTACGTTATAGAATGATTTTGTGTCAGTCACTTAAAATTTGGCTTAAGATGTGAATCTGTTCTGGTTTGCTTAACACTATGCATGTTTTACGCGTTTTAATACCGACTAGTTAATGACCACTAAGTTATCATTTTAGCCAAATACCGGATCCCTGTTACACCACGTCGACAATTGTCAGTGACATATGTCGAGTGACAATTGTCAAGCGACAGGTGACATATGACAATTTCGAAAATTAACTTCTATAGAAAATTCTTTAAACACGACAGGTTTTTGTTACAATTGTATGTATCTAAATTTAATGACAATTATTTTTCGAAACAAGTTTTTTTTTCTAGTCGAAATATTAGTACTTTTGTCGGTAAATCTTGACATGTGATTAATGCTCATGGTTGCGTTACAATTGTAGTGTTTCCTCGTTAACAAACGCGGATTTTCAAAATGGCTTTGCGTGAAAGTGAAAATAACAGTGATTCTTGATAATTGCCGCACCTGTGGGCATGTTAAAATAGAGCCCTGGTCCTTGCATGCATATCAATAATATATTCTCTTTAATTGATTGGGAATGTAATTGCAAATTATTCAGTGGACATGAGTCATAACTATGCTATTTAGATTGGTGCAAATTGCGAAAGTCATTACAAGGCCCTTATTAATATAAATCTCTAAAAACCAAGCTTAAGATCAAATTGTTTCTTTTTAACAAATGTTAAATTAAGAAAGAATGAAAAAGTCAATTTGATCTCTAGGTTGACATTGATCATGAGATTTATTTATTAATACGGTCCTAAGTTAGTTTTGGTTGACCACTACTTCGTCAGGAGAGAACCATTGCTTAGCAGTAAGTTTGGAACCTACTAGTACTGTGATGGTATTGATAAGTTTTAACAATACTTATATAATATTCAAAGATTACAAAAACGAGTGTTATATTAAAAAAAGTCCAATCAGCTTTCTATGAAGCAAAATTACGGACATAAAATATATATTAGTCACAGAGTATTTTAACAGCCTCAATGTGGATTTATCGCAGGGGTACCGGGTTCGATTCCTGGTCGTGACACAATTTTTAACTAAACTTGTGGTATTATTTGAGTTTGGTACGCCAGAGACATCGACGAGCCTGCCACTTGTCATGTAGTGAAGTTGGTTAAATGTCAATCCGCTTCTTTAGAGTCATCGTTTCTAACTACCCTGAAATGGATACGGTCGGGTTGATACTTTACTTTTTTTTACCTAATTTAATTTTTAGTCGAATTAAATATTCATATTATATACTAATATCTACCAGAATTTTCTTATTCAATTTAAAATTAGATAATCTAAATTAATGTTTAGACAATATTAGCAGTTGTGCGCGTAGGTGTTTCATATTACTGAGACTCTTACCCAAAATAAATCATTACATTTACCTACTCACAAAAAACTATCCAGATGATTCGTATAAATTTCACACGTAGGCTGGCTCTATTCCATAATTTCGTACATTTATTTTGTTAAAAAAAAAGTTTGCTCGTGCGCAAGTTGGCACGGTAATTAAATACGTTTAGGAATTTAGTGATACGGGAATGCGCGGCCGCGGTATTGACAGAGCATCATTGGCACCGGCGCGAACCAACAATGTAGCGCTTGCGACAGGTAGGAGGGGTCGATGGGAGATAAATCGGGAGGCTGCCACCAGGAGATCGAGTCACCACACCCCGCCGACACCAGTCGTAGTCCAACGACCAGCCGGTCCACACGCTTCTCCGTTCCTACTTAGGTCGGTACAGTGCTTTAGGAACTAAGTGCATCGTTGTTTGTGTTTAGGGAAGTGTATTAAAGTGTTGTTTTTCTTGTTAGAAACCCTCCTTGAGCCATGGATGACGAGGAATGGGTAATCGAGGACCCCAGCACGGCCGAACCCGAGCCCCCCCCACCCGAAGAACCCGCCGCTGAAGAAGCTCAGCCCGAGGAAGCCGAGCCTCCACCGCCGGAGATTGTTATGGGACAAGGACCTAAAAAACTTATTTTTAAGCACTGGGTCAGGTAAGCATATCATTTATTAACTATTTTAATGACCCTGTAACTGTGACTATACCCTAGCATGATCAAACTCCGTTATGGAAATTAGGTATTTTTTAAATTTATTAATCAACGACATAGGTTGCGACGACAATAAAATCAGATGTAAATATTTTTTAGTAGTATAATGGAGTTAGACCGTACTACAGCTACTGTACTATACGTAATGAAATTAAACTACAAGGTGTAACATGAAAATATATTACTCGTCTTTCGCTGGATGCATTAATTAAAGCAGCTAATTAAAAGTTTGTGTTTCAGACCAAAATTTCTACAGTACAACTATCTCTATGACTACCAACACAACTACTACGACGAACTGATTAATTACCTTGATCGGAGAAACAAAGGATTACCGTCGGAGAAACCGCGAGCTCAAACCTGGGCCGAGCGTGCCCTCAGGACCTACCTGGCCAAAAATACCTCCTCTTACGCATCGCGATCCTCGAACCGGGACCTCGCCCTCTTGCGGCACATCTCCACCGGCGCGCGCTTCCATCGCTACCACATCAAGTCTACGATCTCGAGGAAGTATTCCACGCTGGGCTTTAACACCGTCTCCATATAAGCTTCTTCGCTCTAACTAGCTTGGCTTCAAATTGCTACTAGAATATAACACCGGTCATACCGAGAACTTCCTTCGTGACCTTAGCAGACTCGTATTACAGGATTTCGTTGGTGTGACGGTGCCCGGCCCCGGTGTCTACGATCCTTCCCTGAGCGGCTAAGTCTTTACAGTCCTCCGTTTGGAAGCCGTCCGCATTCCTTTTTTTTGTCTTATTTTGGGTAAGGCAATAAACACTTAAGTCTAACTTTAGTTTTATTTAAAAGCTTTGCGATTACTTTGATTAGGTACTCCTTTTAGTTTCTTGGTCTTAAAGTTCGGTAGTTTTGCCGTAACAAATCATTGCAATGCGAGATGTTTTTAACTTAAAACCAATCAACCAAGCCTTATCTCTATCTATATCCTGGTTTTCCATTGATATAACGGCTTTTTATAAAAAGTTTAGTTTAATATTTTTTAACAAATGCTCTGTTACATAACTACCGATCTTTAACTATGAGTAGGCTACATATTTTTTTATATTAACTGGAGCTTACGAGTATAATACATTTTCATTTAGAGTACCTATGATTGTTAAAAGCCTCTCTAGGACTTCCAATAGTTCTTACGATTTCATTATAAGCTACGTTTAGATCTTTCTATGTGTTATTGAATTCTTACACAACATGTGAAGAAATAAAGACTGAAATAAACTATACAAACTATGGTAAATAATAATAATAAAATTAACAACAATTACATTTTA
The DNA here is from genome assembly GCA_910589645.1 of Tinea semifulvella. Classification (NCBI taxonomy): domain Eukaryota; kingdom Metazoa; phylum Arthropoda; class Insecta; order Lepidoptera; family Tineidae; genus Tinea; species Tinea semifulvella. Next base: position 25,102,728 of record OU342584.1, read on the forward strand.
CTGAAAGTTAAAATTGACAGTTGTCTCTATGACAACCTTTTGTCATAATCACGTAAGTCATCTGCTTGTTCCACAACACTACATTAACATTTACTTTATTACAAAGTATTATTGCAATCCTTTGTTTTAATATATTCTAGGGATGCTTTTCATCAAAATCTGGAAATCGTATGGCTACTATGTATAAAATATTAACCTTCACTAAATAATCATAAAGTGGCAACACAGTAGCAAGCGCTGTTGATTGTTATTATAGTAACACGCTAACTAGGCTGGTTATATTCAAGTTGTTTTAGATTGCTGAAATTCGCTGTTCACTGTCATCCGTTATATTTTGAAGTTACGCTATTTTCTATAGAATAGCCAAAATGATATAATTTTATACAAATAATATATCCACTATCTACACAAATTTATTTTTTATGTTAACCTTTTATTTTATTTTTATGTAAAATTTTTTGTGGTTTAAGAGGACACAAATTAAAAATATAAGCGTGTAAATAAAAACTATTTAATTTTCCGGGATACACGGTGAATTCATATTCATAAATATTTTTTATTCGTTGCTACTGTGTTACCATCGCGTGTGAAGGAGAGAGGAGAAGAATAGTGTGGCGTCATAAGCTATAGGTTGAGGGGCTCATTTTTTATAGCACAATGACCATCGTGAATCCATGGAATGCTGAGAAGTTTGTCTTCTTTTTTGTCTTCACCACTATTCCCGTGCTTTGGAAAGTGCGTTACGCCGTCCATGCCAGTTTGCCAATTATCATCATTACCAACTTGTGAAATAATTATTTTAAAAAAAGTATCATCACGACCGTTTCCCTTTTAGTTTTGTGGTCAGAAACGACTCTTCAACTTTACTATAGGCCAATCATGACAAGTGGCAAGCTCGTCGATGTCTCCAGCGTACCAAACTCGAGAAATATCACAAATAAATTAAATATTAATTAAATGTATTTATTTACATTAATAAATATTGACCAGGAATCGAACCCCCGGTACCACCTCCGAGTCTAAATCCACGGACTTAACCAAAGGTCTAGAACACGGAGGGAGTTAGAGAGAGGCCAAATTCTCCAGATACATATATCTGAAAGGCCTATCTTTAGCAGTGAATGAGCATTCTAGGGGCTGTGATGTTGAATTATAATTCGTATCTTTTTGCAAAATAACCTCTATATCTGTCCGTTCTAAACATAACCATTTAAGTATAAAAATCTTGCTTCAATTCATTCCCTGGAGCTATCGCAGCACTTCATTTTTGCCTAAAGAGATGTTAATCGTGAGCAGTAAAGTCTGAACAAACCAAGATTCAGCCACTTGCACCGAACTCGCCGTTTATCTTAAGAATCTTAGTTTTACGTTAACTTGCGGCAGGTAACTTATTACTTTTAGGAATTTCACACATGAAACTAGTTCTAGTTTTATTCACATACGAATAGTAAGTAGTAAGCAAATTGTAATAAAAGGCGACGAAAGTCAAAGTCAAAACATCTTAAGTGACTTCATCATCATCATCAGCCCGTATCTCTCCACTTCTGGATGTAAGGGAGGTCAAGTTTCGCCACTTAACGCTATCTCTTACCACCCTCATCCCCACCAGTGACTTTATTCAGATCATTCCTCCATCTAGCGTCCTACTTTGCGTCGTCCTGTACGCTTTCTTCACTCCAGAACCCATCAGCCCTATCGTTCGTCGGTTCTAGCTAGCTAATTTAAAAGACTATATCGGTAACTTTTCGAATTCTATTTATCTTAAAAATACTAAGCATAACTCTCTCCATAGCTCGCTAATTTATGGACCAATCCCACTGTCCGTCCGTACCACAATGGTTAGAGACCTACGTCTTCAAGCATTGTGGTATAGACGATGACAGGATGTGCCGGAGTTTTCCGAATGCCCATCCTAGCTAAATGCATCTGTCGGCTTCTTTGCTGAAGTTGGCTGCACCTATTTGGATAGTTAATTGACTTAAGTATTTGTGACACATCATTATTTAATCATGATAATATATTACTCCTGCTAGTGGAAAAAATGCGATCCAATGAGTAAGCTGTTAGCAGAAGACCAGACTTCAGAAGATTCCAGTGTCCTGACTAATGCTGGGTTTAAGAAGGGATCAGTAAGATATCGAACGTTTATGTTTTTTGTTATACGTCATTATTCACTTGCACTTTAATAGTTGAGTCAATAACGAGCTTTATAATTAAAAAAAGTAAACGTTCAAATGCTCAAAACAGAAACCTATCAAGAGAAAGTAATTTTCAAGGAAAATTTAGCTAAAACCAAATAAATAAGCAACCGAAAAACAGTTGTGCTTACTCGTAGATGGCTAAATTCGAAAGTACGCGAGATGTCGAAATATGTGCTGGCCCGGAATGATTAATAATAATAATAATCATTTATTTTCTTCACAAGAATTGCCTTATAACTAGTTACATCAATGTATCTTATGTATTAACAGGATGTGATCTGCAATATATTACAGGCAATTAACAAAATTATTGGAACCCTAACCTCTGTATAGAAAGTATAATATACTTCTGAACCACAGAGGTTAGTTTTTAGATTGTGTTGCTTTAACTCCTTGTGTGTTTAAAACATGGATCCACATTCGTAACATCATTGCTATTGTTTAAACGTAGAACCACGTTCAAACCAAATAGTCTCTTCAAACACAAATTTCTGTTATATTCTTTTTGTTTAGGCTTACTTTGATTTGCATCGAAGGTTCACTGAATGAATCCAACTCGGGCAGCCATTCGGTCAATTTTAGCTTAAAGGGTAAATGAAAGACAATACCTGTTATAAATATTTTTTTCTTATACTTCAAAGATAAAGTGGGTAGGTATAGGTATATAGTGCATAATTTATTTCCATCGGGAAAACTCGGGACTCAATCGTAATACGACGGCACCCGAAGTGAGTCAATCAATTATTGTATTAAATGAGTGACATTTCCATGTGCATTAATATGGAACTTTATTATTTAAAGTCAACTGAATCTAATTGAAAGAGCAAGATAAACACGAACTATTCCGATAAAATAAGTTAGAAAACCATTATGCAATACATTTTATTTTATTATTATATATCTTGCGATGAAAGGAAACAGGGGGAAATTGCCACGCCACTCGGCGTTATGAACTATCCCGATTTAGGCCAGCTTGTTTAGTAGATAGATATCTTTGCTCGGCAGAGGCATAGGAATATCCTAGGTTAATAACGATAATGAACACCCAGTTAATTACTAGATCTTAAAAATTATTAAATTTGCAACTTCAATAAATATAAATGGTCTACTTTTCAAAAAGTTCTGAGAACGATTTTAGCACTTACCAAAAGCCTCTTCCTGCATACTCCTCTATGTGCATCCATTATTTAAGTCCCTAAAAAGCTAAAATGAATAAGCCGCTTCGTTCTTTGAGGTTTTATAAGCTTAAATTCAAAACGCAAAATATACTATATTTTTAAAATATTTTAGGGAATAGCTTTTAACAGCAGACCTTTTAACTTATAAATATTTCTGTTTTGAGATTTATAAATATAAAAGTCTGTTTAACATTGGAAGTAGTTACGCAAAAAAGATCCAATTCACATTAAGTTTATTTTATGTTATAGGCTATTAAAGTTGGAATTTAGATTAGTCCACCATTTAATACATTTAGAATATGTCAAAAACTGTATTTTTATGTGAATCGTTTTTGATATAAGAAATACTAAGGACTTTTTAAATTAAAACTTGTACCTACATTTGACATGATCACAGATTAACTTTATTAGAATAATATTACAAAAGTATATAAACATTAAAATATAAAATCCTCGCCAACCCGTCACGGCGAGCGGTGGGCAAATTTTCCAAATATATGTTTTAGAAGGCCCATCTCCTACAGTGGAGGTCTAGGACGCTGTGTTTTGGGGGCTGTAAAAATTTAATCTAAACATTAAATAAATAAATAAATATTTCCAGACAGGTCACACAGAGCCATCTAATTTCCGTGGTAAGCTACGAGGCTTGTGTGACGGAAACTAGATGGTTGACAAACTACATATTATACTTCTTTTTTCTTTGTAAATATATACATATTATACATATAAACACCCAGACCGAGACAAATTATACAATGTACAACTTGCCCCCGGTGGGAATCGAACCCACGACCTCCCGAGTTCACGGTACCGTTTGTTACCACTAGACCACGGAGGCGGTCAAATTAATTAAACAAATTAAATAATAACTTAATATATAAAATAATTTATCATCCCATTTAATCATTCATTCTTTTCTTTTCTTTTCCATTCTCACATCATCAGCTGCATCAGCTGGAAGTCAGTGCTGTAGCTCATGATACAGCTTGTAAGAAACTGATTTCCTATCTGTGGTAATTTGTCTCTTTCTACCAAATTTCGAATCGGGGCGACATTTGCTACACCTGCTAATTCGTTTAAATTAATCATATTTAAACGAGATATATATTTGTTTCTATATTTTGTTTTTGTTTTAGATTTTAGTTGTATTTTTATTATTAATAGTTTTTTTTTCTCGCCAACACGTCTGTCTGGCCAGCTTGGCGAGTGTAGGCCAATTTCTCTAGATATATGTTTTGGAAGGCCCATCTCCAACAGTGGAGGTCTAGTACGCTATGTTCTATGGCCTGTAAGAAAGTTAATAGTAATTTATACGTTTTAAAAATTTAGTTTTTAGTATAACTATAATTTAGTTTTTTTATTAAATGATCATATTATAAATAATATTTATATTTTTATTTTTAAAAAATATTCATTTGTGATTCAATTGTGACATTAAAGTGTTCTTTCTTATTCTAAAATAAGCATGTTCCTTTTTATTATTACCACAAAAACTATGAGCCAATTCATAAATAGTGGACAAAGGTAAAATTGACATTAAAATAAATACTGAAGAATAATTTATAATTTAAGATGACAGCATTACAGATAGTATTTGGTAAACTATTCACTCACACGTTATTTTGTGACACATCCACTCAACAAGCTATGAGCTTGCTTCAATGTCGCGACATCTAAAATAACTTATCTTTGACAGTTTAGTAAATGTAATCGCTTGGACAATATCCAAAATGCCTTTGCTACCTCGGACAGGTAAACCAGGCAATCAGCCAATTTATAGATAAACAGCGTTCTGTGCCCCGGCTTTGTCTGTGCTGGCTGAGATAATACATTTGTTTACATTACATTTATTATTCATTATTTATCTTATTTATTTATTAGTTTTCCAATAAAATTAATATTATTACAGATTCAGAGTACATATATAGATATTTAACAAGGTAAATGTAATTTTAATTAATGGAGACAACGACCTGCTTACAATTACCATCATATATAAATTTAAAACTAGGTATGCAACAGATATACAATATATATATATATATATATATATTTTTAAATACCTACCTACTCGTACCAATACATTATATGAAATAAAATTATAATACTAACTAAAAAAACCTACCCAAGTACTGTAACCTGACATTGTACATAACTATATTAAGTAATAAAAAGATTACCTATAAACTTTATAAAAATACGTCTTTTTAATAATTCTTACAATATTCAAACTACTTCTGTAAACGATTCTATATATTTTTAGGCCTCCTTTTATATAATATAACTAATATAATTTGTAATATATATATCTTTTAAATGAAACTGATTGCAAAAAATGTAGTGTTCGGCTGATTACAAACACTAAATTATAATGATGATAGAAAATATTTTGTGTGTGGTTGAATAATAATGAGTATTTTGGAATGAGTGAATAAATAGACAAAGCTTTAACGGTTTATTGTAATAATAGTATATTGGCAGATATATTAGGTCTGGACAGAAGCATTTATTTCTATACATTTCATGGAAGATACTGACTCCTGAAACACACACACAAATAGTTCGGTAGTCAGAGCATGCTAATGTTTGTATACAAAGCATTGATCAATTTGTAGTATTATTATTTATAGTATATAATATTATTGTATAGTTTTAAAGACAATAAAAAATATTATTATTATGGTTGTACCATGTTTTATCTTAAAGGGAACCTAAATACCAAATTTCATACCTATAGTACGATAGATAATAAGTCAGTCAGGACTTGTGTTTTATATGTAAAGATGAAATGTAACAATGGATGACACAAACCCCGCCTCGATTACCCATCTCAATTGGCGACCAAAATAACCTGACATCAGTTATTACGACACCCGACGAGGCTGATATTATCTTAATTGCTTTTTAATATTAAATAATTTTATATAATCGTAAATCCTTAATTAATGTTGACTTTTAATCAATTTGAAATGTTCCAAAATTATGTAATACTTTCCAACAAAAAACAAATTTATTAGGTAGTTCATTGATTGCGGAGTCTAGAGTTTTTCCACTAATCTATGAATTCTACCAGATTTTAGCCTTAGGGCTAAATATATTATTATCATCATCAGCCTGTGACTCTCCACTGCTGGATATAGTCCTCCTCCAAGGGACTACCCAAAACTTCACACAATCTCTTGCCACCCTAATCCGGCCTCCACCTACTCGTACTTTAGGTCGTCCATCCGTCTACTACATCTTTCATCGGTTCTGCGACAGACGTGTCCAGCCAATTGCCACTTCAGCATACTAATTTTGAAGGCCATATCTATTAATATATTAAAATAATATTTATTTTACGTAATTACAATAATTCTAAAATTACACAATCCAGCAAAGTTTCTTTTTAAATATTAAACATACATTTTACACAAAAATAATAGGGATTTATCTATAAACAATACCTGCTCGTATAACAACTAGAACCAAATAATATACATATATAATATGGTAACATTATGGTAAATAAAAAGTAGAAAATAAAAACTGAGCATAGCTTTCTCCATAGCGACCTTTAATTTGTGGACTGATGTCCACGTTTCTGCTTCATATGACAGTTCTTAAAAAGATATCCAATGTTAAATAAGCCGATTTTAGCGAAATCGGGCTAATCAATTATATGCGTGTAACCAACAAACAAATTTGTTCATTTATTGTATAAATAAATTTAAAAAACTAAAAAAACTAGGTTGTTTATTAAATTGTATCAAAATTTTGTTCAATTTCAGTCTATTATCGTAGATAATTTATTATTCACGTATTAATCTTACCATTAAATTAGATTCAATCATTATATATATTATTATTGCCTGATTATGAATAAACCTTTTCACCTCTTTAAGTGACTTTGCACGGAAATTTGTATGTGTTACGGAGGACTTAAATCAATAAATCCGTGATGACTAATCACATAAGTAACCATAAATTGTTTTCCGATCATTTAGATCACCTACAAAGGGCCAGACGATTCATATTGAGTATTCGTATCCTGAAGTACTGGATCGATTTGGATACAATTTTTGACACTATGATTAACCATAATAATGCCAGGTTTCTGATAGGATCAATAAGCTTTTTTTTTTAGTAAGTATATTTTTATTCGAAGTAGATACAACAATATTAAAATAAAATAGAGTAAAAAACTAATTATAAATAAAACTAAACTATAAATTCCTATGAAATTATTAAAATAAGTTATTAAAATTTAAACTTAATTGTTATACGGCATGTGATAGTTGATCTAATCACGTTCGGAAACTGACTAGTTAAAATACAAAATGATTAAATTAAGATCTCTGAAATATGATAAATGAGAACAGCTTGAAAGTTAAACAAGAACCACCAACTAACAAGAGATTATTTAATAAATTAAGAACTTGTAGTTACCAGAGACAAGATCAAGTTGTTCGTTGAAAATTGAATTTAGTTTTCAGGATCAGGGAGCTTCATCCAGGTAATATTCTACAAGAATTTATTCGAAAAAAATATTTCCAAAATTTATATTAATACTAAGGATAGGGATATAAGTCCCGTCCGCGTGAAATGGTGGCAAGAGCGCTGGCTGCATTTCCCCGCTGAATTGCAATACTGATTCTTTGGGCGAAGAAATAGCCAGCCCTCTTGTCACCGGACGAGACGACAAGACGCGGTGTTATGTCTTTTAAAAACTGTTTTGCGCTTGGACTCCATGGGCCCAGAGTTTCTACAGCAAACGGCATAAATATGTAATCTTTTAATATATTCTATACAAGAATATATAGAATATATGTAACAAAGAAAATTGCCGAGTTTTACTTGTCGTAAACTTGTACCAAGTTGTAATCTTGAAAATATTAAAGTTTAATGTATTTTCTGCATGAATACTACAAAGTATAATATAATTCTCGCATAGACGTAACCAAGCTGCGAGAGGATGCAGCTCGTATTGATTGGAATTTATTACTAAGTGCTAATGATATTGAAGACATGGTCGACATATTCAATCGCGAGCTGCTCAAGTTATATGACGTTCATGCTCCACTGCGACCCACAAAATTAAAGCGGGCACCAGCTCCATGGATAACGGAGGATGTACGGATTGCAATGAAGAGACGAGACCGTGCGTACCGAAAGTATAGGCGTAATCGCTGTGATACTAACCTGTCAGCGTATAGGGTTGCAAGGATTGCTAAGCGTCACCACTTTTTTGAAAACATAAACAACAAATCTTCCTCAAAAATTTGGCAGTTTTTTAATTCGCTAGGACTGGGGCGCTGTCGCGGCCAGGTCAATCTTGGCTCTGTGACACCTGACCAACTTAACGCTCATTTCTCTGCTGCTCCAGTGCTGGACGGCATTTTAAAAACTAGTACCTTGGCCGAAATAGCCGAGATGTCCGTGCCTGATGACGTTGAACCATTTTACCTGGCAGAGGTTTCTAGTGATGAGATTTTTAAGACGATTACCTCAATTACTTCGAAAGCAGTAGGATGTGATTCCATCAGTCGTGTTATGATCATGACCATAATTGACCTCCTTTTACCTATTATATCTCACATTATAAATTTTTCCCTTACCGCTGGTCAATTTCCCTCTAAATGGCGTAAAGCCTACATTATCCCACTTCCTAAAATTTCTTCTCCTTCACTTCCTACCCATTTTCGACCTATATCTATATTACCTTTTTTATCGAAAGTCCTTGAGTCCGTTGTCCATAAACAGTTGTCCCTATTTCTAAGTGTTAATAATCTTTTAAACCCCTACCAATCCGGTTTCCGTCCTGGTCATAGCACAACTTCAGCTTTACTAAAAGTAACTGAAGACATCAGAAGAGGCATGGATGATTCCAAAGTAACAGTCCTTGTTTTAATTGACTTTACAAATGCCTTTAACACAGTAGATCCTGATTTGCTTATCGCTATACTGTCTCGTCTTAAAATCTCATCAGATGCTCTGTTATGGTTTTCTCAATATCTTCATGGTCGTCAGCAACAGGTACAGGTTGATCAGGGGTCATCAGAGTGGTGTGACTTGGACACGGGAGTGCCGCAAGGTGGCATTCTTTCCCCGTTACTGTTCTCATTATTTATCAATGCCATCACGTCACTTATTCATTGTCAATACCATCTGTATGCTGATGACTTGCAGCTCTATGTGCGGACAGATATCATCACCCTTAATAGTGCAATAGCTTGGCTTAACTCAGATCTTTGTAATATTAGCTCGTGGTCGAAACGCTTTGGAGTAGTTGTCAATCCGACCAAGTGTCAAGCAATTGTAATAGGGAGTTCTCGACAGCTATGTAAAGTTGATCTTAATAGCATTGACTCGGTTCGGCTTGACAACATTCCAATTCCGTTTAGTAGCGAAGTGAAGAATCTAGGCATTTACCTAGATTCCAACCTAAGTTGGACATCCCAGGTGACAAACACGAGCCGTAAAATTTTTGCTTCACTGCACTTTCTCAATAAACTCAAAAACTTTCTGCCGATAAAAGCTAAAATAACCCTGGTCCAAAGCCTTCTCCTTCCTCTCCTTGACTATGGTGACGTGTGCAGCGTTGATATCTCAGAGGTATTGCTTAACAAGATGGACCGGTTACTTAACGCATGTATCCGGTTCATCTATTGTTTACGTAAATATGATCATATCTCTGAGTATCGAGCTAAGTTAAAGTGGTTACCGATTCGGTGTCGCAGGAATCTTAGAGTACTCTGTTTACTTTTTTCTGTTCTTAATGAACCTGCGACGCCGAAATACCTCAAGGATGATTTTGCCTATCTTTCTTCGTTCCACGATAGATCTTTACGCTCCTCTCATAACTCTCTTCTTTCTATCCCTTCGCATAATTCTAGTTTCATTTCAAACTCGTTTGTCGTTGTCGCCACTAATTTGTGGAACAATTTGCCTCTTAGCATCAGGCAGGTAACCACCAGATCGCTATTTAAAAAAATGGTCTATTCGCATTTCCTATCGCAATAAAGCTAGTATATTATTATGTATGTATGTAGGTTTATATGGGTATATAAGTATGTATTAGTACGTAGTATATTATATATTTATACATCTAGTTAGTTATTAAATATTTTTTTATTTTTTTTTTATTATCCTTTATTTTTGCACCTACTTTTCAGTAAAGTGTTTAAAGTTATCCCAATGGTTGGCTATGATAAAATGTCTTGCGGCATTAAAGCCCGCCTTTGTCTTTGTGCAATAAAGTATTAAATAAATAAATAAATAAATAATATAAGGAACTTAAATTCTCACACATTGTATTTAATGATGTACTAAGGTGATGTAATTGACTTAATTAAATCCTAATTCTTCATTACGTTAAAGTATTAGATATGTCGATAAGAATCTAATTATTATAGAATCATTTTTATATATTTGACCGCCTCCGTGGTCTAGTGGTAACAAACGTTGCCGTGAACACGGGAGGTCGTGGGTTCGATTCCCACCGGGGGCAAGTTGTACATTGTATAATTTGTCTCGGACTGGATGTATATATTTATATATTTACAAAAAAAAAAAGTATAAAATGTTGTTTATCAACCATCTAGTTTCCGTAACACAAGCCTCGTAGCTTACCACGGTAATTAGATGGCGCTGTGTGACCTGTCTGGAAATATTTATTATTATTAATATTTATTATCTTTATGACCGTATCGTTTTTGGCGTGATCAGAAACCACGCTTTTAAAGAAGCAGATTCACATTTACCCAACTTTACTATAGGCCAATCATGACAAGTGGCAAGTTCGTCAATGTCTCTAGCGTATCAAACTCAAGAAATTCCACAAATATATAATGTATATATAATAATAAGGGCTGAGAATATATCTAAGAAAATAAAAAAACACATGTATAAGGGCTGTGAATGGCTCAGTTGTAAGAAAGAAAGCTTTCCTTAAAATCAAAAATGGTCGGTTCGAACTTCGGTATGTACCAATGAGAAATACACTTTTTTTACGTACATTTATGATAGATTTACAACACCACCGTTTCCGTACCTCGGAGGGCACGTTAAGTCGTCCACCAAACTTAAATACCAACTTGTGGAATCGTTAAAAATTGCCAGCAGTGAAGGTCTAGGACTGTGTGTTCTAGGAGCTGTGGTGATTGTATCCCGACGAGGAATCAAGGTAAGGTGGACTTAACCACTAGACCACGGCGGCTGTAATTATTATGAAGCTAGGCTTCAACATCCGTAGTGCATCCGATGTTTTTCAAACATATTTAAAATTTGGCCTAACGGGTTGCCGAGGGTCTGATGTCAATTTATTAACGATTCCACAAGTTGGTATTAGGGGAATCAGGACCATGACGGCTTAACTTGTTCTCCAAGGTACGGGAACGAAGATGTTAATTTATGATAAATGTACGTAACAAAAGTATTTCTCATTGGTGTATGCATGATGCACACACCGTGCTCGAACCGCTAGCTTTTTTTTTGTTCGTTTTGAAAGCGATATTACAACCGAGCCACCAACGCTCAATAATACCCAGGTTGAATAGTGATTTATAAATATAAAGTGAAGAAAAGTTCATAAATGTAACATTGTCGTTGTAGTTGAAGAACCAACTTTACACTTCCTTAGCTCCTTGCAAGACAACTTTCAATCTACAGTTTTCGTATTCTAATTAATTTCACTTCGTGCCGTTCCTGTCGTTTGTTCGGTTGTTGCTTTCATATTGTTTTAATTTTTCCACAAAGCAAGTTTAATTAAATCTCCTGGATACTGGATGCTTGTTTGTTGAAAATCTTTGCGGCCGTCGTTTGTGAAACTTTCAGCGATGCGATAACTTTAAATTAATATTACCCATTCGTTTAATTATTAATAATAATAATAAAAAATTTTTGAAGTAAAAGAACATTACATACATTTCATGGCGCTCTGAATCTAGAGTGAGATGCTTTATAAAAAACACCTGCGTTACGGGATTCAGGGTCTTCTAGAGGTACAATACAGCAAAAAACTATTACATTAAAATTAAACTATATAAATAGAATTTAAACATGCTAAACTAAAATAATTAAGAATTTATATTTAAAGTAAGCAAGTATTATTACATTGTAAGGAAGTACTTTTAATTTGCTTTATTTATTTTTAATATTTATCAAATTGCTTTTATTATAATTTGTGAACCTATTCATGGCCTTATTTATTGTGTAAAATTTTATAATATTGTATTTTTGGTTATGCTGTTGGAGTTCCAGATAAATCAATAAATAAATAAATTATAATAATGAGGTTAAGAAGGCTCGATTGTAAGAACGCTTTTCTTTAATCCAAAAGGTCGCCATTCGAATCCTGACATGTATCAATGAGAATACACTTTTCTTACGTTGTCGCTCCCGTGCCAGTGCCGCGGTTCCACTAATGCCAACATGTGGAATCGTTAATAAATTTTCATCTCATCCTCACCAATACATTAAGTGCGAATTGCACTAGTTTGAATTCAGTTTATAGTAGTAACTTACCAGTATTTCACATTTAGAAAAAACAACAATAAAAGTAAATCACCACTTCATCCCATTTGCAGTCGAAACGATGGGGCCGTGGTCTGGCGTTCTTTGTGAGCTTGGGGAAAAACTCCGCTTGGCGACGGGTGACCCTTTAAGTACAGAATATTTTGTTCAAAGTCACCGTTAAACATGGGAACGCAGCAATATAATTATAAATTTATATTTTTAGTTTTATTTTAGCGTAGTTTGGACGTTTTTGCATGAATACATGTGAATCGTATCGGCGTGAAAAGGAAACACGAATCGACTTATATTTCCCAATATCGAGACATAAAGCTCTCACATTCGATCGTTTGAGCAAACCCAAAGACCTCAAAGGACATCAGGTAGGAAAATATCCACAAACGTTGTATTAATTCTACAAAATATATATGTGTTCAACCTTCAGAAAATAGTGTCTGCGTAAATTTGAACAATGTCCCGCGTCTGCAATAGGATGTTTGAGTGATGTCACAGCCGGGTAATTTATTAATACGTTCCTACAACATGAAAGGCCACTGTCTTGGGCAGTTATTTTTACCTCACACCCAACGAAACAATTGACTTGTACTATTGCCTACTATTTAAAACCCGGGCACTCTCGACCCAACATTTTGGGTAGCAAGAGAAAACGAAGTTCTTTAGAAATACGTGGACGGCTCATTTTAAGTGAATATAATAAGAGTATTTCTCAAAATCTAATAAAAATATAATTTAACCAAAGAAATAATAATAGTTAATTCATGAAAACAGCTCGTCAACACCTCGAGAGACGAGAGGGCTGGGCAATATTTGGGCCAAAGGATCAGCATTACCATTCAACGTGGCAATGCTGCTAGTATCCTTGGCACTTTTATTTATTTATAATATTTTGTTTTTCCTTATTTTTTTTAGTTTTTAGTTGTATTTTTAAATATTGAGTAGTTTTTTTTTTATTAATATGTTTTTAAAGTTTAGATTTTAGTTTAATTAATAATTAAGTATTTTTACAATAAAGAAACTTGATACTTTTATTGATAAGACTAAATGTTATTTTTACTATATATTTGGAAAATTAAAAATGTAATTTTCGTATCAATTAAGATGTCATAATGATATTTTAACCATTTTGCACTCCTATAAAATAAAGGGTTATTCTACTGAAATTGTAATCTTGTTAGAATAATTTATCTAAAATTTATATGTACGAGTGCATACTATTCATTATATTTACATATACAAATAACTGTAAATACAGTTTAGCCCATACAAGATGAATGATGTCCTTATAGTCATATTTTTTTCTTTATTACGAGTATACTTAATGTTCTATGTAATATAAATAATAGAAGTCGTGGCCGGATTCCTTGTCACGCTGCTCTCAATGACATCATCTGAACGGCTTTTGTCTCTGCTGGAGTACCCGCGATTCTAGAACCCTCTGAGATTGCACGGAGCGAAGGCAAGAGACCCGACGGCATGACCGTTGGGCCGTGGAAACTTGGCAGCGATGGTGTGGGATGCGACATGTGTAGACAGAGAGACGATGGGCCCATGGCGACACTCAGCCAAACGTCTGGCCAAGGAGCAAGGAGGCCAACGGCTAACGGAAAAGTCTGGAGACAGGAAGGCTGGCAATTATTTCTGCCAACGTATTAGCCTCGCTATACAGAGGGGAAATGCCTCCAGCCTCCTTGGGACTATGCCTGAAGGGTCGTCTCTAAAGGACATTTTTTGCTTATAGTTTATTTTTTATTAGGTTAAGTTTATATTTAATTTTTACTCTTTAAATATTTATAATTATATTCCTTCGAGTAAAAAACTTATACATTACAATACAATATAAAGTTGTTTTATGTGTCTATTTTGATTACATATTTTAATGTTTTATTTTTGTAATATTTGTTGACGTACAAAAGTGCTTATGTCTAATTGCAAAATAAATTAATTTAATTTGAATGGTATACTGATTAGTACGAGTATCTAGAAGGTTTTTTTTTACTTTGTCGAAGTGGATACCTAAATATTATAATAAAGCACGGGTATTAATATCAAGATCTGTGAGTTGTACTGTTTCGCCAATTTGGAAAGAGTTTCAAGGGCGGTGACAGTTATAAATTGATTTACATAAATAACTCCCGATACTAGTGCCAGAGCTATTGTATACGTGCATTATTGCCCGGGCGTCATTGTTATATAATGCCTAATTTGATGGCGCGAACAATGATCTTTAAATTAATTAGATGCAGCATTAGGATTGGGAAATGATTCGAAAGTTAATGTCTAAGTATAATTTTTCACATAAAGCAATTACAATAATTTATTTACGTTATTATGTTGGGTAATTATTTTAAATAATTATATTCCGTGTAGTGGAAGACTAAGCAGGAATGCATTTCAATTAGTAAGCTATTAATGGTTACTTGTTTCTATTTTATCTGACTGAGAAATAATTATAAGTCCCATTTTATTGCCTCACAGCGTTCTATGAAACCACTGAAAGGAAGAAATAAAGAATAATATTTATTTGCCACATATTTTAGCAAATCAATATATGATCAACATATATTTTTTACAGCGTATTAGTCTTGTTAATGGTAGAGGTGGTGCCTCGCTTGTAAGAACGCTTTCCTTAACATCTTAAAGAGGTAGATTCGAATCCCGGCATGGGATGATGAATGACCAATGAGAAATACAATTTTCTCAAGTACATTTGTCATAGATTTACAACACCATCGTCCCTGTGCCTCGGAGAGTACGTTAAGCAGTCGGTCCCGGTTTCACTAATATTAACTTGTGGAATGGTTAATAAAATTGTCATTAAAAAAAAACATCAGACTTTTGCCAACCCGTGTTGCCGACGTGGCGAGTGTAGGCCAAATTCTCTAGATATATGTTCTGGAAGGCCCATCTCCAACAGTGAAGGTCTAGGACGCTCTGTTCCAGGGGCTGTAATGAAAAATATATATGAAAAAATGGAACATATATATAACATATATCAGTTGATCCTGCTAACAGCTTGCGCATTGGACCGCTTTCTCGCTTAGTGTCTCCTACTAAATGACGTGTCCTGAGTGCATTTATTAAGATTAATTGAATCTTTCTCGTGATTGCTATACTCATTCAACAACTACCAGCGTACTTTAGGTCGTACTTCTATCCGGGAGGATCGTCCTACTCTGCGTCTTCCCGTAAGTTTCCGTTACTCCAGAAGTTAATATAAGCTCAAATATATTTTTGGGTACGTAAAAGTTGATGCGGTATCCATAGTTGGATTATCATTGGCGCGAACCCATTCTGCGATAATAGGTTCAATTGATTCGTACTATTTGCTCTTAGTGACGTCGCTTCTATTTTAATTTTTCGATTAGGTTTTTTTTCCATACAATTTTCTAATAAACTATAATAATGAAGTGTACAATTATTTGACGTTAATGTAATCGATTATTTAGTGATGTATTTTTTTTCTCCTTTTAAACTACTAGTATATCCAGCCTAGCCATAATACTGTTACATTTAGAAAAAAACAATTACATTTGAATTTGGAACCTGTTAGTATAATATTCATTGTGACGACTCATTATGGCGCCAATTAAATATTCTTGTGATTTTAAAATGAAGTGGGGTCATTACACGTAGCAGGTATGAGCCAAGTGCAATTTTTGAAACCCTCCAGTATAGGACTTTTTTGGTATCCTATTTTTTATAGTTTTGTATGTTTTTTTCGCATTCAATACAAAGGTAATAAAAAGTATAATAATAATAAAAAACCTTTATGGTTTAAACATAAACCTACGTAAGTTATTTAAATGTATTTATTGTTATAAAAATACGTTTATTTGTGGTGAAACATTGTAATTGTGAAAAATGCTCGGTACTGTATTAAAGTTGGCCTTAGTTTCATTTGTTATCATAATTCGCAAAAACGACGTTTTTGGATCTAAGGATACTCCTAATACAGATGGAAGCTTGTTCTTTCAAACTATAAAAAGTATTAAAATATTTATTGAAAAAAATAATTTTTGCATATTATAAAACTAACACTAAATTATAAATAAAAATAAAATGGTATGCCGAGTACACTCCTGCGTTCCCAGCGACCCTTTGAGCAAAATATTCTCTAATCACTCTGGTCACCCGTCGCATAGCGGAGTTTTTTCCCAAGCTCACTAGAGAACGCCAGAGCCTCCTCGGACCCTTCATTACGACTGCAAAGGGGATGAAGTGGTGATTTACGATGATCTCCGCCACTTGTTGCGTTTAAGGCGTTCGGCTGACTCTGCAGGAGCCCCGGGTTTCTTATAGCTGGATGTCACATGTGACGAACAGAGTGTGTCAACACATGTGGCATCACAAACCAGTGCACGACCTCGTTTGTATGGAATCAACGATATCCCATCCGGACGGACGCCTACTCAGCCCTAGCTGTCCCCGATGGTTCAAGGATGCTATCCTATCCCATATATAATATCCAATATCCCATTAGCAGATGTTAGCTTGGAGGTCTAGGACTCTGTGTTCTAGTGGCTGCAAAAAACTAATTTAAAAAAAAAGTTTTCAAAGGACATCATTCATCTTGTATGGTATTTGGGCTTAATTGTGTTCACAGTTATACTATATGATTTTTTTTATTAGTACATGCATACAAAAATACAAGGTTACAATTTAAGTAGAATAAACACTTTATTTTATACAGTTTAGGTATGCACTATATTTAAAATAGATTTATGACAGCTCTAGTACTAAAGGACTTGATACGAAAACTACATATTTTATTGTCCAAATAACTTCATCATCATTATCACAGCCCCTAGAACCCAAAGTCCTAAAACTCTACTGTTGGAAATGGGCCTTCCAGAAAATTCTGAAAAATTTGGCTTACATTCGCCATGCTGGCCAGACGGGTTGGCGAAATAACTTAAGTGTGCGGTAATATATAGTCAAAATAACTAGTCTTATCAATTAAAGTATCGAAACTACTATTTACATTTTTATCATTGTACACAGAACAAGTAGAACAAAAATTGACCAACATGAATGATGTCATTTGCACTCGAATAATATTCAATGTAACTCAATATTGCAGGTTTTACAAACGTACCCAATTACCTTCTATTCACTGCACCATATCGAATTTGCGGAGGTGCGTGTAAAAACAGCGAAAATGACTTTTTTATGAAATTTCCACTATTCATTGGGGAACATGCCAAAAATATATATGAAAAGGAATATTCGAGAGGCTTTAAATATGTTCATGGTAATGAATAAGGCTCTATCCATACCCATATTACAAAATCGAATAAGGCTTTATTTGAATGTCTCCGCATTTCTTCTATACCTACTAAACTAGTATAAGGTAGCAAAGACTATCATGTCAAATTTAGTTTCCTATCGCAATCAAGCCTAAACGCTATATGTAATAAATATGGTGGCTGTATATATGTAGTTATAGACACATTAGCCCCATCACACATCCAGGTGACGTCGTCAAGCGCGGGAAGTGAGGCGGTTTCTGCTGAGAACCTCATGCTGCGCAAATACGCCAACCTTGGTACAGGTTACAAATTTGCATTGTTTAGGGTCGAGACGATGGCCCATGGGAACACTCAGCCAAGCATCTGGCCAAGGAGTTGGCCAAACGGCTAATGGAAAAGTCAGAAATGCTGGCTATTATTTTTACCAACGTATTAGCTTCGCTATACAGAGGGGAAATGTTGCCAGTCCCTGAAGGGTCGTCTCTAGAGGACATTATTTACTTATAGTTTTTTTTTATTATGTTTGGTTTATATTCAATGTAAATCATTATGTAAATAAATATTACTTACGACCGTATTTATATTCCTTTCGGGGTGGTCAGAAATCACGTTTTTAAAGAAGCTGATTGAAATTTAACCAACTTTACTATAGGTTCATCATGACAAGTGGCAAGTTCGTTGATGTCTCTAGGATACACGACTTGAGAAATGTCACAAATTAATTACAACAATTATTATTTAAATCCATGGACCTAAGCGCTAGACGCAGAGGCATTCTATTAAATTGTGATGTAAGGTAGGTTATAACTGACAGTAAATTAAATTAACTTATTTAACGATGGCGTTGGATGAAACAGACTATGGTTACAAGTTCCTAATCAATTTTGTATAAAGCAAGGGGTAATTTAGTCGTAGAAAGTTGCGATTGAAATTAACTGTAATGACTGATACAACGAGTTTCTAACAACTGACTGTAATTTGAAATTAACTATTATATTATTCATTGATGTCCACGAACAGTGCTTCGATTTTTTTAATGGACGACAGTATACAAATGACAGTCAGTATTTTTTTTTCAAAGTGGTTTATAATTAAATTTTTATTTTCATATTAATATTATAGTGTTTGCAGTTATTTTATTTATTTTTATTTTTATTTATTCAGGAAACATACAGATCTTAAATCATACATACATACATACATATCTTCACGCCAGATCCCTTGCGGGGTAGGCAGAGACAATTGAGCGCCATTTGACACGATCACGACATACCTCTTTCGCTTCGTCGACATTCATTAACCTCTTCATACATGCCCTTTGGTTACGAAGACTTTTTAATGCACCTTCAGTCAGTGTTTTATTTATTTGATCGTGATATGTGAGTCTCGGTCTGCCAGGGCCTCTTTTACCCACAACTTTCGCATTATATATCTGGTTCGTCAATCTTTCATCGCTCATCCTTTCAACATGCCCGAACCATCGTAGCATGCTTTTCCTTATTTTTGTCCCTATGCTTTCCTTCATACCAACCCTTTTCCGTATTTCGACGTTACGTATGCGGTCCGCCAAAGTGACGCCACATATCCGCCGCAACGACCGCATTTCTACTGCATTAACCCTACTCTCATGCGTATTCTGACATATCCACGTTTCGCTTCCATACATCAGTGTTGGTACCAACATGGCATTGTGTATGGCGAGCCGAGCTTTGTCACTGACATTTCGACTGCCGATCAGTGACCCCAGGGCACCGTTAACACTATTTCCCGCGTTCACTCTTCTTTCAACGTCCCTATCGTACTTCCCATCCGCAGTGAAAATACTGCCCAGATATATAATTTAATTTACTTGTTCTAGAGTTTCATCATCAATCTTTATCGTCACGGTTGTCATCCTTCTTCTTTCAAACACTAGTACCTTGGTTTTTTTCGCATTCAAACGGAGTCCTTTTTCTGCACATCCCTCCTTCATTCTTGTGACTAGTGATTGCAGTTGTTGTTCGGACGATGCCATAAGAACAGCATCATCTGCATAAAGCAGGCAGTTCACCACTAGATCACTCATCTTTATCCCACAGTCACTCTCTCTTACTCTTTTTAGGCATTTGTCGAGATATAGAGTGAATAATCTAGGAGAAAGCACACAACCCTGTTTGACGCCCATTTGGGATTCAAAGCAAGGCGACATACCCCCCTCCACCCGCACACAAGCTTTGCAGCCCTTGTACAGGGACTGTATAGCTTGTAGCAGTTTGTCATTCACTCCATACTCCGGCAATATGTCCCAAAGCTTCTTTCTTACAACTCTATCAAAAGCCTTTTCCAAATCCACAAAAGCACAGAAAACCTTCTGGTTTAAGGCCAAAAACTTCTCTGTGATATTGCGGAGCGAAAAGACTTGGTCAGTGCATTCTCTTCCAGGTCTAAAGCCTCCTTGTGCCTCCCATAAAAGACCTTCAGTCTTCTCTTGCAAGCGTTTCGTGAGAATCTTGCCATACATCTTGCTCGCCAAACTGATCAAACTAATCGCTCGGTAGTTGGCACAGTCCAATCTAGATCCCTTACCTTTGTATAAAGGAACGATGACTGATTGCCGCCAGTCCTCTGGTACTCTTCCCTCCTGCCAGCAAAGGTTGCACAGTAGGTGGAAAGCGTTCCAGACCGGTATACCTCCGTATTTGATCATTTCAGCGAGCACTCGATCTTTTCCCGCTGCTTTGCCACATTTCAGGCTTCTAATTGCCGATTGCAATTCTTGCACACTTATTTCCTCCTTAAAAGTGGACGTTATAGTTGTGGATAGCTCTGGAGGTAAAGTACCCGTCATAACGTCGTTAGGAGTACTACTAGCATACATCTCGCTAAAATATTTATTCCATCGCTGCAACACCTCATTTGTGTTTGCAAGAATGTTACCGCTTTTTGATTTCACTCTGTTCATTCGACAAGATGACAAGCTACCTTTGGCCTTCCTAACTTCCCTCCAGAAAAGTTTGGAGTTCTCCTTAAAGTTGCTCGTCATCCTGTTTTCACCTATTTCCTTACATCTTTCACGCTTCTCCTTAACCAAAACTTTTGTCTCATTCTTGCAGCGATGGTACAACTCTTTTTTTTTCTCTTTTTATACTTTCATTCATATTCAGCGAAGCAACGTAATCTATCCAAGCTTTCTTCTTTCTTTCTACCGAATCTTTGACCTCTTGATCCCACTACGCGTCACCCTTGGTTGCTCGCTTTTTTGCTACTCCACATACTTCTCTTGCCGATTCTACCATACCATTTTTTAGGTACTTCCAACACTCTTCTACATCTTTGCTCACATCTTTCAAATTGATAAGTTTATCATTGACGCATTTCATATACTCCTCTTTCAGACTATCATCTTGTAACTTTTCACTCTTTATTCTCTCTACTGCTGACAGATTGCCACCTGATCGCCGGTGGCGCCATTTCCTAGTAACTACTAGGTAGTGGTCTGTTCCCAATTCTGGCCCACGATACGCCCTGGTATCCAGAGTCTGTGTTCGCAGTCTTTCATCAACTATTATTAAGTCAATTATACTCTTTTCACTATTCATCGTTCTTGTATACATGTGAATATCTTTGTGAGCAAACATTGTGTTGGACACAAAAATATTCTTTTCTAAACACACGTCAAGAATCTTAAATCATAATTACAATAATTCTAAAAGTTACACAATCCAGCTAAGTTTCCACTTAAATAATTAATAAAAATAGTTAGTAGGACATAATATGTTATTTATTTTAAAACTATATTGCACCAAGTAGAAAGGCAGACTTAATAAATTTATAGTCATTTTCTGTCATTAAACGTTAAGACTTATTTTAATTATTAGGCAGGCACCGTCTCTTAAAATATTTAAAGACAAGATTTACAAATACAGATAAACAGAATAATGCGCGTATGTATTTTATATTTACTTATACTCGTGTATATGTAGGACTTGTTAATGTATGTATATGATATTGCATATTAATTAATATGTAATTAATCTGTGTTTAAAGGATCGGTCAAACCTGCGCGTCAAGAAAGCTGGACGCGGGCCGCGAAACGGGAGCGTCTATAACGCGAACCTGATGTGCACACCTGCGCGGCTACAGCGCGAACCGCAAACTTCATTTGTCTAGTGATATATCACTAAAGGCGCACGTCTTAAACGTAGTTTTACACCTAAATTGTTGTGTTATGTCAGTCTTATATTTCACATCAAAGTCTAACTCTGATGAAGAAGATCTTTTATCGCTTGCTCTTGGCGAACTCATAGGTTAAAATATTAAGAGATATACGCAATATCTGTGCACACGTCTAACAACAAAACAACAAGAGGCGTACGTCCCGCTCTGGCGATGCTGTGTTCCCGCGTCGCGGTCGCGTGCAAGGCGCCATACATTCGCTTCGCATTCGCATTGATCGCGCAGGTTTGACTGATCCTTTATAGTAATAAATAATTTCAATAATTTTCTTCGTAACCTCCTACACCCGCTTATTACAGATCTCAGTTAGTTATATAGACATTAATAAAGAATGTATTATTAGGATAAATTAGAATATCCGCCAGTTTACGAAAGAATGTTCAAAAATGTTTTGTTTTTGTTATGCTCCTTTCGTCGAATTGAAAGATGAGCCTGTGATATACAGGCGAACAATTTTACAGGAATAATGAGGTTATTTCAAGAAGTCGACGCAGCATACTCGATGAAGACGTGGAGAGTGAAGGGAAGAGTTGCTGTCCGAAGAAAATTATAGTTTATCCCGCTTTTATCACAAAAAAACATTTTTTAAAAGCAATTCAACTACGTGGTAATATTTTAGATCGTAAATATTTTAATAAAACAACTTCACATCAGAGCCCCTAGAATACAAGAGTCTTAGATCTCCACTGTTGGAGATGGGCCTTTCAGAAATTTCTGGAAGACTTGGATTGGGGAAATGTACGTAATGGGCATTAAACTCCTCTATGTACAATAATATAAGTTATTAAGTATGCAATTAAGTATTTAAATAAATAAATAGAGCATACGGTCGTGTTCGCATGCACTTCTAAATTGATTTTGTTGTTACACTGACAATATGCCGACATGCATGCTACAGAAGCGTAAAACAAGTTTATTCTTCGACAAGTGAAGAAGAACAAAGTTGATAGCGTAAACAATAATGTAAAAACATTTTGTATAAAAATACAATGTATGCTTTGATTTATATTTGATTATCTTTGACTACGAGTATCCAGCAGTGAAGAGACAGGTTGATGGTGATGATGTTGATGATACCTATTAATTTTAATCCCAATGTGGGATGACATTAACATTCGTGAAAGCCTCTTATCGGCTAAGATATAAACTAAATTTGAAACTATAATATTGTGACAGGATTGACGTCTGAGTGCTGTAACCTTTGAGCTAAGTAGTAAGCCTCTTAGAGCCGGTCTCTCGAAGCTCTACTAAATTATTTCATGGCTAATGGTTCATCATATTTAAGTTATTCTTAGGTCAGATCGGGTTTCACAAACAAATTTCGTAATAATCAACTTTTCCTCAGCTACTTGAGATTTATTTAAGCTTAGTTTCTTCGAGATTACTTAATTTATTTTTGTGATTTTTTTTGAAGTTGTGTCCCAATAAATAAACCTGCAGCCCTATTCTGTTACTTAAGCGCAAACGTTATACAAAGAATTCGTTTACTAAATATATATCACGCTATTAAAGTTGATATTTGATCGGCCGCTGACAAGGTCAAGCACTTATATAGTTGAGAATTGAATAATATTTTGTCATTATGACGCAAGCTCTAACGTAAATAATGAAATCCACTAATAAGGTTTGCGACTAAAGTAATGGAATAGGGCAGCTGCTAATTATATTTAGAAGTAATTTAAAGGCTATTAGTTTATCTTACGTTTGTTTGCTATTACTAGCTTTGATATTATTATTTTATAAAGGAAACTATAATACCTTAGTATTAAGTATTTTTTATTAATAAAAATGTCCCGTGTTTAAAATACATATATATAATATATATTATTGTTTTATCACCAGCCTGTATCTCTCCTCTGCTGGATATAGGCCCGCCATTTCACACGAACACCCTCATCCATGACCTTCCTCATGTTTTCTGTCCATCTGGCGGGGAGTCATCCCACTCTGCATCTTCCAGAACGTAATCTTCACTACAGAACTCGTCTCCTCCATCCTTCATCGGTCCTGTGACAGACGTGTCCAGGTCATTGCCACTACAGATGGCTAATTTTGAAAGCTATATCGGTAACTTTGGTTCTTTGACGGTTTTTTTTTTTAAGTTATAGTATTATAGATTATTAGTTCTCAAGTCATAAGTTTTTTATAAAATTTATTCAGTTATTTTTTACAAAACAGTGGCTTTACATACATTAATATATATATATATATATACCTATATACGAGTAGCTAAAGAATAATTATTATAATATTAGTGTGTAAATAAATTTATCATTATTATTTCATACTTATTGAAATGAACTTTCTAGTATATCAATATTATACAAATAAGTATGAAGTTAAACAGCGTATGTTCGTTAAAATATGGTTTAAAGAAACAGAAATTAAGTACTGGTAACTATACTTTGATTTTTAGCGTAGTATGAAAAAGTTTAAGTTCTTTAAAAGCTTTCAGGTTGTTAGACATTTATATCCATCCGCCTTCGTAACTTTAAAAGTATGTACGTGCTAGGTACTGTTCGCTTAAACTAACTCCTATGGTCAAATTACGCTGCAGATATAAATTGATGATAAATCCCTGTTTGTGTACAACCTAACTACTAAAGTGCTTACTATGACTACCTACTTAAATAAACACTCTTAGAATAATAACCCCCATAACGTTATTTTAAAACCAACACTGTCAACTTTGAGGCATAAAAAATGTTATTTTTTATTGTTATTTCTAAGTATTGTGAAACACATTAATTGCACATAATGTCATAACCAAATAAATATACCGAGGGCTGTTAGCACTATGATTTGACCTTAAGACCGAATAGGGTCGTTCAGTTAACGAGCTATTATAGCTTGGTTTAACTTGCCTCATTTATTGTGCACGTACTTCGTTTCTAGGCGTTATTATTGTAAGTTAACACTACTTTACAGTTTACAGAACATGAATTTAGAAAGAACTATAAAAAGACTATAAAACTGCGAAAAAGTGCAGCAAGACATAGCACTGATTTACTCTCCCTTCATCCACCACTGCAACTTCGGGGACAGAACATCGAGTGGACTCCGACCGTCAAATACCTGGGCTGCATCATTAACAGGACGTTGACAATGGGTGAAATGGCCTGCCACGCCGTCAATCAGGCGAAGGCGGCCCGAGCCATGTTACGTCCTCTTATGAATTCCAGCTTGCCGCTCAGGTTGAAGGTCCGGATCTACAAGATGTTCATCCGTTCCCGTCTCACCTATGCTGCGCCAGCCTAGCACCACCTTCTGGCCCAGACCAACAGGGACAAGATCCAAAGTCAGCAGAACATATCGCTCAGAGTGGTTTCCCGAGCGCCGTGGTTCGTGCGTAATTCCGTCATAGCTCGAGATTTGGAGATGCCTACTATTGAGGAGTTTGTCACTGGCCTGACTAGACGTATGTTCTATCGGGCCGACAACGGACACTTCAACCATCTCCAGAATATCGCTCCGTCTTGCGCACGGCCCCCCAACGGGAGACCACTTCCTAGGAAAGTACTCCTGGAGGAGAGCTGAAGCAGTCGAATCTAGCCCTCTGGGTTCGTGAGCCACACGGGCGCTGTTATACTGCTAACGGCGCCCAGCACTAAAAGTGCATGAATTACCGGCGGGTGGTTACCCGCTGAGATCCTGCCGGGGAAAACGGGGGAATATCCCCATCCCCAACCCAGGCCCATTAGGCGTCCGGGCCTAGACGACCCCACTGTCTGTCTGTCACTCTCCCTTCTTGAGTTGTTGAACGCCACTATTGGGGATCGTGATTTCGTCGCAATATTAACTCATCCACCAGCCGTCTTCAAAAGTTGCGGTCCTCAGCGTACTGGTCGGCTTGTTTTCCTGGGATCTTTAGGTACTTTACCCATTGGAGATGTAAATTATCGGTAAATTAGTGTTTGTATTACAACCTACTTAAATAACAAGCTATCAAAGCTAGATCAATCGGTACAGAATGAATTAGTGTATGACAGTCATTGCCGATTATGAATGTGTTCGAGGTGCACTTTCAAATTGATTATTTTACATACCGGACAATATAGGTACCTTATATAAAATATATAAAAAAATATCTTTAACATGAACATCAGAATCTCAGTTTACTTAAAAAGCCTGATAGAAATAATATTTACAATAATACTACTAATTTCAAATGATTTGTTCTTCTTTTTTATATCGAAATAACTTTTAATTTAAATACCTTGGAAAATAATTTCTGTAATTATTATGGCAGGGTAGTTGTTTATCACTTTTAGTATTTGTTAGAAATTCGTTATTGACTTTGGTCCAGGTTGGATGTTCTAGGTCAATGACTGTGCGGCGGCGTGGCAATTATATTACGTTATTTTTCTTTCAACCTAAGTGGGTCGGTCCAATCTCCATATGTCTCTGGTTATGGACAATTTTGTTGTTTCATGGTGTTTCCAAGGCTCTTAACGAGATAGCACTTAAATGGGGAAATAAAATATTTATTGCAGTTAAATAAAGATTTTTTAACTGCAGCAAAAGGACAGCTGTTTATGACAAGCTCGGTGCCTGCAGCCGCAGACATGGCATTGCGACAGTTTAATTAACTCTAGTAAAATTCAATTTATCGAGAAATGTCCTCAAAAAAAATAAACTACCAGTCAAATAGAAATGACAAGCAATTTTCTCTTATAGCCCAAGAGCTCTGAACTCTCCGCGTAAAAATATTTCTGTAAAGCTGGAAATTTGTTTAGAGATAATTGTTTTATGATTATGTAGTATACTCGTATAGTATAACTTATTTATCAAGGCCCTAGATTCTAGGGGATATGTTACTGTAAAAGCCCGTATGACGGTAAATCGTAAGTTTTACTAGCACATCTTAGCATTTATTTAATAATATTAATTATCGCACGTCTTTAACTACGTGCATTTTACTTTAAGGAAAATGCAGAGTCCGGCAAGCGGCGCAAGTATGTAACTATAATAAAATATTACATATTTGTGCCGTTTGCTGTAGAATTTCTAGCCCATGGAGTCCAAGCGCCAAAAAGTTTTTAACACCACGTCTTGTCGTCTCCTCCGGTGACAAGAGGGCTGGCTCTTTCTTCACCTATACAATCAGTATTGAAATTCAGCGGGGAAATGCAGCTAGCGTTCTTGCCTACATTCCACGCGAAAGTAGTATTAATATAATATTAATTTTATTTTATATTTTGTAAATATTTTTTTCGAATTAATTTTCTTATTTTCTTTCATTTATTTGAAAAGATTTGTTTTCAAATGGTGTCGTTGGTTTTAATGTGGTTTTAACGTTTGATGGCTGGCCTCTAACGAAACGTTGAGAACCAATCATAATCTGATGCAATTATAATAAAATATGGCACTTAAATTTATCGAATCTACTCTGGTTTTGACTTCTAAAATGTTTATTTCTTTTATGGTACTTACTACTTTTGTAAAAGAGAGTAATGCATAAATTATTATGTTTGTTATGGCTGCTGTTTATGTTTATACATATTTGTAAAGGCAATGAGTCAGGTAAAATTTAGTTTAATTAGTTTAATAATTTGTTCAGAACTCTTAACATGCTCGGTATGAAACAAAAGTCATTTTTATACCAATCCATGTATGTATTTGTGTGTGGCGAAGATAGAAGAAGAATCATCTCGGGCTTGCAAAGAAGAAGAAGCTTTTCTAAGCTTTCCATGGCTTAACAGTGCTGTTGCCGGGTCCCCAACGTGTGTGAGAAAGAAGAATAGTGTCCGACTATAGGCGGTTTTACAAAGGCTTCCTTTTTTGCTCGTCTCCCTACCCAACCAAATACTGTATGATTCCGCTTGAGAGCTTGTTCCATAAATGTATTGATGGAAGACCTACTTAGGCCCAATTCTTTCAGTAAGTGGTGCAAAGATTTTGTTTGCGTAAACCTGAGTCTTAAACCCGTTCCTGTTAATTTCTTCTGTGAGATCATAAAATTTGTTCGACTTCATGTGGAATATTTCATTTCCACGAAACGGTACGAACGAACTTGTTAAGAAAGAGAGAGGAAGACAATTTTCTAAGCAATCCATGGATTCACCTTGCGGGTGCCGGGTCCATAGCGTGTGGGAAAGAGAGATGAAAATAATGTTGTTTCGGGCTTGCGACGGACAATAGGCAGGCCTACTTTTTTAATTGCGCAACAAGACGCTCACCATCCACCATTCTGCTCCTCTCAATACCCAACCAATTCTAATTTAAAATAAAAAGTTTTTTAAAGAACTGGTTAATGATGTATGTGACAAGAGGACTGGCAGTTTTCTCGCGCAGCAAATCAGCATTGCTGTGCAGCTGCAAGTGTTCTTGGTACACTGCCTCATGAACAAATCATGGGTTAATACTTTTTCGTCGTCGTAAATCTTAAAGTTTATCGATTTGCTGTTGATTTTCCATTAAATTAAATCATTTCTCAGTGTATAAGAATATCCTTCCCAATCCGTTATAAAAATAGAAAACTATTTATCAAAAATAATACCTATGCAGAAAACATACTCTCACTTTAATACTCGTTCAGTTGGAAAATTGTAACTTGGCTTCGAAGTCGAACAACAAGGAAACTAAAATGAATTATTTTACAGAGACAAATAACGATGCAAGGCCGCCCATCATACTTATTCCTGTTATAATAAAACTGTACAGACTGCCACGAGAAAAGCATAAACATTTGTAAATTATTTTCACAGTGACTCATAAATAACGAATAGAAACAAAGTAATCCACTAAGTATAGGATATTACGTGAACGGAACAGGTGTTCACTTCATTTTAAATTCCTTACTAATGGACAGCATCGACTACAAATAAGTATAAAACAAAGGACCAGCTGTAAAAGCACCTACCACTAACACTCTGATATTCGCAATCAAGAAAGTGTGTTTTGTTTCAACACAATGAAAATGGTAAAATTAAACTTAGTAATCCTGAATTGCTGCGGTCTTCTAGTTCTGTTTTCCAATGTTTTTGCCTCGATAGTCGGTGATACTTACAGGGATACTTTGAATTACGAATTGCGGTATAGAGACAAGAATAAATGTAACCCGCTATATTGGCATCCTTTACACATGCCGGCGTACTGTGTTGATATGTATGAGAAACTAATACGCGCTCAAGTGGCGGCGACATTTCCTGAAATGCATACGCAATTAGATGCAGATTACTCCAAGAATGACGAGAAGAGCCTGCATAAAGAAGTATTACAATTATTGTACCCTAACAGCTTACGTTTTGAAGCTCAACCAGATATAGTGAACTCAAACTTTGGACCGTTGCCTCTGTATCATCACCCCGTTTCGATAATCACTGGAGATAAATTAGTTCAATTAGCTGACAAAATTAAAAATCTACATCAATCTAAAAACAATACTTTAGAATCATTAAATAAATCTACATAATCATAAAAGTATCATCACGATCGTATCCCTTTCTGGGTGGTCAGAAACTACGCTTTATTTAAATAAGAAGCGGATTCACATTAAGCCAACTTTACTATAGGCCCAGCATGACAAGTAGCAAGTTAATAATTGTAGGTATTATAATAATTATTAATACAATTGGAAATAAATAAATAAACAATCGCATCTTATCACGGTTTACGTATTATCATTTTTCTATGTATAAGATGCTGTACCTATTATCGACTTCCTTTAAAAACAAGCACCATATGCTTATTTTAATGATTAAATAAAAATGATAAAATACCCATTTTTTTTATTCCTACCTACTGTCTTCATATTTTTTTGAACTAACCTAATAAAATTTAAACTATCTATAAATAAAAATGTCCTTTATAGACGTCCTATCATATCTATGATGACCATCTGGTCCCAAGAAGATTGGCAACATTTCTCCTCTGTATAGCGATGCTAATACTTTGGCAGAAATAATTGCCAACCTCCCTCTCTTCAGATTTCTTCGTCAGCTGTTTGAACAACTACTTGGCCAGACGCTTAGCTGAGGGTCGTCATGGTTCCTTCCTTGCTCAGAGAATCAGCATAGCGAATGAAATTCTGCGAGGAAATGTGGCAAGCGTTCTTGCCACCATAACGCGCGAAAAAAATTATATTTAATTTAAGTTTTGTAAGTATTTTTTTAATTTATGTTTTAGTTAAAAGAAAAATGTATTATTTATGTTTAATGTAAATATTAAATCGTTTTTTTTCCTAAAAGAGATAGAACTTTTGCTGCCAGTTCCCACACCATATGTGCATTTACATAATATGGCATTCAATAAAAAGCAATAAAAAAACAATCTACTCGTACAAGTGGTCACATAATAACGTATTGTTCTACGAGTATGATAAACACTGCAGTTTTCCTTGGAACGCAATATTGACATTTATTGGTTAAGTTTTATGCTATATGCCATGCGGTATGAACGTTATAATTAATGTTATTTTTGTAAGTTTTTACTTTTATTATTTTTTACTTTTATATTTATATATTCGTACATATCCATGTTATAATTAAAGTTATCTTTGTAAGTTTAAACTTTTATTTTTATCGGTTTAAATTAGGATCCAAACTCGCATGTAACGTAACCTATTACCTAGGTATAGGATAGAGCATAATGTATATAGCTGGGTTAGCACTGATGATAATTTATTAACGATTCCATAAGTTGTTGTTAGTGGAACCGGGACCGACGGCTTAACGTGCTCTACGAGGCTCAAGGAACAGTGGTGTTGTAAATCTATGACAAATGTATGTAATGAAATTGTATATTTATATTATGATGCCAGAGATGCCTGGTCAGTAGCATGTCCAAATGTTTCGGTTCCAAATTCACCAAAAATCCAACGACTATGGGACGAGCCGCTCTGCAAACTTGTACAGAAAGATATTTTATCTGCCAGTAATATGAAAGAGCGGTTTTGCCTCATGGCCGTTTCAACTAGAGAGTCAGGTCTTTGGTTGCAGGCTTTTCCCTCAGCATCGGTTGGCACACTGCTTGATCGAAATACACTGACCATGGCGGTGTACCTTCGTCTCGGAGCCCAGACTGTCCCCCCGTACCAGTGTCGATGCGGAGAACCAGTCGATCATCTCGGACACCACGGGCTTTCTTGTGCTAGAAGTGCTGGCCGCATTCCTCGTCACGCGGCTCTCAATGACATCATCCGAAGGGCTCTTGTCACTGCAGGGGTACCCGCAATATTAGAACCATCTGGGATTGTGCGGAGCGATGGCAAGAGACCCGACGGAATGACTGTTGGGCCGTGGAAACTTGGCAGGTCTCTGGGATGTGACGTGTATAGATACATTAGCTCCATCTCACATTTAGGCGACCTCGTCAAGCGGGAAGTGCGACGTTTTCTGTGGAGAACCTCAAATTGCGCAAATACGCTAACCTTGGTATCGGTTACAATATTGCGCCGTTTGGGGTCGAGACGATGGGCCCATGGGGACCGTCAGCGGAGCGCTTGGCCAAGGAGTTGTCAAAGCGGCTGACAGAAAGGTCTGGAGACAGGAAGGCTGGCAATTATTTCTGCCAACGTATTAGCCTCGCTATACAGAGGGGAAATGTTTCCAGTCTCCTTGGGACTATCTCGGATGGGACGTCTCTAGAGGACATTTCTTATTTATAGTTTAGTTTATTTTTAATTTTATTATTTAGGTAGCTTTTAATTTATTTTTAATGTAATGTAATTTTATATTTATATTTATATTTATATTTATATTTATATTTATATTTATATTTATATTTATATTTATATTTATATTTATATTTATATTTATATTTATATTTATATTTATATTTATATTTATATTTATATTTATATTTATATTTATATTTATATTTATATTTATATTTATATTTATATTTATATTTATATTTATATTTATATTTATATTTATATTTATATTTATATTTATATTTATATTTATATTTATATTTATATTTATATTTATATTTATATTTATATTTATATTTATATTTATATTTATATTTATATTTATATTTATATTTATATTTATATTTATATTTATATTTATATTTATATTTATATTTATATTTATATTTATATTTATATTTATATTTATATTTATATTTATATTTATATTTATATTTATATTTATATTTATATTTATATTTATATTTATATTTATATTTATATTTATATTTATATTTATATTTATATTTATATTTATATTTATATTTATATTTATATTTATATTTATATTTATATTTATATTTATATTTATATTTATATTTATATTTATATTTATATTTATATTTATATTTATATTTATATTTATATTTATATTTATATTTATATTTATATTTATATTTATATTTATATTTATATTTATATTTATATTTATATTTATATTTATATTTATATTTATATTTATATTTATATTTATATTTATATTTATATTTATATTTATATTTATATTTATATTCATATTTATATTTATATTTATTTATTTATTTATTTTTTCAGATATGCGTACAATTAATTAGCACAATTGAAGCAAGTATTGCTGGAATGGATTCTTCGAACTTCAGACCGTTTGAGAAAAATCTGCGAAGCGAAGATCCTTGCAACCCATTGTATTGGTACCCCAGACATATTCCAGAGTATTGTAATAGGCCACTAATTAATTTTAATATTCAACCGTTACCTGTACCTGCTCCGGTTGTAAATGTACCAATTCCCGTTCAAGTGGCAGTTGTGGATCCTATAGAAGCTCCAACTGGGATTACAACCTGTAAGCCGACAGAAGAGTCCCCTTGGTCTCAACTATTTAGTCCACAGCCAATATTCATCTTACCTTCACCAGTTCAACCCCAGCTCTACCTACCTCCAGGCTGTGGCCCGATGATGCAACAAGGAGTAAACATCTTGCCTTTTTCAGACGTCTATTCAAAAAGGCGAAGAAGATATTAGTCATTCATGTTATAGGGAATTAGTTTTTGTATTTTAATAATAATAAGATGATTTTATATTTTAATAATACTTTATTTATAAACATATTTGAAATAATACATATAATATTGAATCTTAATAATTAAAGTTTTTTATCTTTCTATAATGTGTTATTTATTATTATTATTATCAAATACTAATAAGTGTTCTAGGATATATGTTAATGATTAAGTTTTAAGGCACGCAGTTCAACCATCATCATTATTTGATAAAAAAATACTTAATATTTATAATTTACTATTATATTATTTATTATATAATTAATAAAATTAAATTTGTTTTAGCCTGTTATTAAAACTAATAAATTATTATATATTAAATATATATGAAAATAAATTACACATAAAGGTATATAATATATATTGTAAACTAAAATATATATTATATATAAATATACACATATATTTCTTAAATCTTAACTAAACTAAATATATGGCTCACAAAGGATTTATTAGGTACTTATTTTTCATAAACGTGCTCTTTTTCTATTCTATTATATCCTACATCTACCTTATACTAGACATGTCTTTAAGTAATCATTGCCGCTGTTTTATAATTTACATTTATTAATACTAAAGTAACAAGGCAATGTACATAAACCTAACTAAATAAACTAATGCCCGCGATTTGATACATCAGAGGTTAGATATATGTATTAACTAAATATTTACCACGAATAAAATATTGAAAAGTTGAGGTAACAGCACCTATTTTCGACTCTCTCAAAATAGGCACCTATTACCCAGGTATCTATAAATATGTTTAATTTTAGTTACGAGTATGAACTTCTAAACAATTTGTATTAAAATTATTGCACAGGTCTTAAATTGTATGGTGGTTAAAAACGTGATTGTGTTTTTTTTTTATTTTAGAATTAGGTCTATTATTTAAATTATTTTTAATGTTGTTAATTGATTATAAGTAGTTTAATATTAATTAGGTGTAAACAATGCCTTGTTAACTTTCTCCTGCCCTAACTCTTCTAGATACAAAACTATCATTAAAGGCACATCCACGTAACTGTGAGCGAAACTGTCTTAATCTAATAACCAATAAACTAAAAAACTATCGCTAAAGTAACTACTAACAGTTAAATTCGAATATAAATATCCTGAATACTGTGACCTAACTAATGTGATATTTCTGTAATGGAGCTTTAAATATATTTACAAAACCCTTAACGCATTAAATCTACTATTAAAAACTATCGCTAAAGTAACTACTAACAGTTAAATTCGAATATAAATATCCTGAATACTGTGACCTAACTAATGTGATATTTCTGTAATGGAGCTTTAAATATATTTACAAAACCCTTAACGCATTAAATCTACTATTAAAAACTATTGTATTAAATGCTAATGTTACTTTGTAACTTTCTACCTAAATTTTAACTCTAGATTAAAATTATCTTACTTAGGTTGAAACATACGGAATTTTATTTTATGGAGCCAATTAATATAAGATGTAAAGTTCGAGTTTATAAAATAGGTTTTTTTTTATTATTATTATTATTGCACTTACCAGAGATTGGTTAATTAAATTTGTTTTAGTATAATTTTAAATAAATAACTGAAATATTATGACAATTCTATTTGTGAAAAAAAAAGTAAAGAAGATTTGATGTATTTGGTATAGAAATGTACGTCCATACGTTCCGTTTTTAAAATCCTGATTTAAGCTATCAATGAATAGAAACCTATCTATCCGTCCAGCTGAAGTGAAGTCGTCTTGAGTTAAAACTGCTTCAAGCGAATATAAGCTGGAAATACGACATTGAAAGGATGAATCATGTGATGTGGTGATTTCAGAGATACTACATACAGCAGATTACGGAAAAAAGGTGGTTTATAACGTAACGGCACCGAACTGTAGATTCTTCAAATCGGGGACCTAATATCAAGGTATTGCAATGTAAGTAAGTCTTTTAATTTACCTTAAATTAGGTACTTTAAGGTAATTTTTATTAAAAATTATCATTTTTTACTTTTATTTTTGTATTTGCATTTTTTTTTTAAATTCTTAAGTGACCTTGATCCCACCTGATGGTAAGTGGCGCGCGAGGTCCATTAATGTTAACAACTGGAGTCAGATACTCATGACTGACATCAATCCCTAACACTATGCCGGCTTGACTGGGCAAGACGGCAATTCGAGCCTGATCCCGTAACGTGTGGATACACTTTACTGGTTTTATCGGCACGAACAGTCGATATTTCCGCGCCCCGGGAGACTGGGCAATTTACTACCATCAGTTCGCCTACGAGCTTTTTGCTAAACTCAAAAACAGTATAGATAATAAAAATATATCTCAATAATATGTCCCCATTTTGAGAGAGTATAATTAAGGTGCCGTTACCTTAAGTATGTTAAGAGCAAAATAATATGAAATTCTGGATTTATTAGAAATTGAGAGTCTCACAGCTACTTAACTTTACTTAGTTCTAAAGACGTTGTACAACATCATTACCTTAACTACAAATTCGGACGGATTTACTGACATTACGAAATGTACATCTCCTTAAAAGCCTAACCTAACCTAAACTTATCTTATAATAGGTTATATTGCAGAATGTCCAATTAAAATCTAACCTTGTTTTATTAAATTTTACTTTTTAAAAAAATGAAAAATACATTTTAAAAAATACGCAATCTTGAATTTACTCATAAAATTATTGAAGTTGAAAGTTTATACTACTTGAAAATGAATTATTTGTTAATTTTACTTTTTGTTATATTTTGAAGCGAAATATTAAATAAATTTAATAAAAAGCTAGATGTTGCACTAAAATTACTACCAGGAGTAAATCGATGTTATTTCTTTTCTACTTAAACTAGCACCTGTTATTCAAAACTTAAGTACTAAAAACGAA
The DNA here is from genome assembly GCA_910589645.1 of Tinea semifulvella. Lineage (NCBI taxonomy): Eukaryota > Metazoa > Arthropoda > Insecta > Lepidoptera > Tineidae > Tinea > Tinea semifulvella. The sequence continues at coordinate 25,138,911 of OU342584.1, forward strand.
TATATAATAAATCTAATGGAATGTCGTATGGAGCTTTGAGCTTTTTCTAACACATATTTACAAATTAAAACTAAATTAATTAAACGTTATAATTAGACCGCGTTTAGAATCACCACTAGATTCGGTAGTTGCGTTACACATAGCGTGTTATTAAACCAAACATAAGTTTAGCTTCAAATAACGCGAAATGTCATGCAAAATTACAGAAGCCAAGGTAAATTCTATACGCAGGTGCGTCTGATTTTCATTCCTTGTAACCAACTGTTGTAATCAATGTAGCGAAATTCATTTAATAATAAACCAGAGGAATTGGTAGACAGTTTTTAAGTACTTTTCGCAGATGACATAGTCATAATGGCTAGCTAGATGGAGGATCATAGCGCAATGCTGATCGGCTTAAACATGGCGTCCCAGCGGGTTGGTCTCGGAATGAACTTGAATAAGACTAGTGATGTTCAACAACCATGACATATGCGTGGGTAAAAATACAAGGTACAGCCTATCCAATTAGGCGTAGCGTATCGGATAGGCAGCATTCGGGAAGTTGCGCCTTATCTTCTTATCGGACTGTTGTTCCAGTATTGTCGCATGGAGTAGTGTCCTGGACACTGACAGTGTATCTGGTCAACAAGTCTAAGGTCGCTCTGAAAGCTATGGAATGAGCTCGGAATTTCTTTAAAACTCAAAATATGGATATCCGTCAGAGAACCAAAACTACAGACTTAGCCTTGAAAATTAGTAATCTGAAGTGGCAATGGGCCGGACCCGTCTGTCGCAGAACCGATGTTCGTTGGAGTAAACTGTTTCTGGTGTGTAGACCACGTCCAGGAAGACGAATAAGAATGAACGACCCCTGCTAGATTAATTAGAATTACTGCTGCCACAACAAGTTGATATAACATGGAATAAAAAACTAACTATTTACCTAAACCTATATACTCGTAATCTATATATATATATATATATATTATATATACATATATAATAATTAAATATAATAATATTATACAATCTGTTTAAAATATACGATATTAACTTTTAGTATATACTCGTAGGTTTAATAACAGGCTAATCAAATATAATTTTATAAATCAAAGATGATATTTTGTATGAATATTCCTATGTCTAATTGTAGGCTTTTTTTTGTATAGAAATATGAATTTATGGTTCATTAATAATGATGAGTTATGAAAGCGATACACGCGTGCATATTAAAAAATTTTGAAGGAAAAAAGGTACATATATGTAATAGTATATAACAATCACTAAAGCAGTTTAAAACATACAGACATTTAGTGCACAAACATATACAGTCAGCAACGTACGCTGGATCATATACTCGTAAAAAAACAGGTAAAGCATTTTACCTTTTTTTACCAGCATGAGATTTTTAGAACTAAATTATATTCTGAACAGTTTATTAAATAAATGATAGTTATACAAAAAATATACTTGAATATTTTATTCTTGACAGTAATATTTATACCTAATTTATAAAGACATCTTCTTGCAGGTGGTAATTTTGTGTCCAAAATGATTATTATAATTATTATGATCAGCTTAGTCCATGTTTCTATTTTGCATAAAATCGACCAGATACACATCAGTATTGTGAACGTAAACAAACATCGAACTTTGCACAATGATAATACTTTATTAATATTTTTACTATTTTATATTTTATTAAATGCTAATAGGAATATTATTATTATTTTAGTGTATATTTCAAACTCTCGGTTTTCAAATCGGATTTATATCACGCGGGATATTTCATCTTTAAGGTCGGTATATTTTCTTATTGTTTTTTTTATTATTATTATTATATTCGTCAGGTGTGGGAAGTGGGGCGGTTTCTGTTGAGATCCTTGGTACAGGTTTACGAATTTGCGGCGTTTGATATCGAGACGATGCACGATGGGTCCATGAGGCCCCAGCAACGCGCCTGACCAAGAAGTGGTCAAAGCGGCTGACGGGAAGGATGGCAACTATTTCTGCCAACGCATTAGATTCTCTATATATAGACTTTTTGACTATAACGGTAACGGTTAGTTTATTTTTTTATTATGTTTAGTTTATAGTGTTTGTAATTATTGTTTATTATTTGGAAAATATTTTTTATAATAATATAATTGCACAGTAATATATAAATATATTGTTAAGACCTTATATTTTTTTAACTGAACCAGCGTACGTTTTATGATTGTACGTAAATACATAAAGATTAGGTATCATAATATATAAGTACAATTCACATTTGGGTGGTATATAACCAACCTCCGTAAAATGGCCACCTATTATTGAGTGATTTTAATTGTTAACACTCACAAAGTGATACCCATTTTGAGAGGATTGATAAAGGTGGTTACAATATGTAGTTAATAGGTAAACCAAGCGTTATTATAGTACAAGATACGTAGAAGAGCTACCTTCACCGAACTGATATCAACTTTTTGAAAGGAGTGCCGTACTGATTTTGTTTAAGTATAAAACTGCACCATAAAATAATAAAAAAGTAGCTGAGAATTAGACCCGAAGATCTTGACAATAGGATTCGATTCTTGCAGTTTTATTAAGTTTGACATTTTTCATTCCTTACAGCCTAGAACACAGCGTCCGTCCGTGTTGGAGATGGGTCTTTCAGAACATATCTGGATGGAAGTGGATTTCGTTGAAGATCGGTCTTCTATGTATCTTAGACTATTAAACAGTTTGCGATATTCACTGCTTAGCTCTGAATAGCTTATTTAAACAGTTTGTCTAAATAAGTCTTAAGTTCATAATTAAAGTTAAAATTGATAAAAGATTTTAAATCGCTAGTTTAATAGAACTTTAGTAATTAAAAAAGAATTAATTTAGATATTTTTTTTTATACAAATTGTAATTTTAATAAATAGTGATTTAAATCTGGACTAATCATGTTTTAACTTTAATTAACAACCCAAGTTGCGGCAGTAAAAGTTATTGCCAACAACATAATTCAGTTGATCAACACTTAACAAGACAGACAATACATAATTAGCACCCCCAAACGAAACACAATAAAGGCTTGGCCACTATAAGTTCTATAAGTATGCTTGACTGAACCTATACTACTAAGTTCTTAAACAGTGACAATCTCAAGGTTGCGATATAATTGATTTGTTTTTAGCTTTGTGACACTTCACTAAATGGAGGCCAGCAATCAAACGCCATCATTTTAAAATAAAGATGGCAAAAAAAAGTTTAATGACGTATAATTTTATATTTTAGCTTTAAGTTTTATTTAAATAATGATTATTACAATTTTAAATATTTTATTAAAGTTACTTAAATTTAGTTTTTATACCTTACGAATAAAATTGTACGTTAATAGTGAAATTCATAAAATAATATTATTAAATAATTCTAAAATACTATGGTAGCTAGTGCAGCTGAACGAAAGAGACAAGACGAAAATTCTTGGTTTGGACTCCAACATGCAATACAATTGGAAATATGTAGTGTCAATTTTGTATACATATTTAATAATAATATCTAAAAATTTCACTATATAGATTATTTATAATTTAATGTAATATTTTATAAATTTTCACTATTGTATTTATTATTGATACAAATTTCTACTGTTTAAAGAATTATTATTAGTATTATAATCTTCGCCCTAACATTTGATGGGCGCCATCCAGTTAAAGCGCAGCTAAACCTAATTGTATAGGTCAATTTAAGCACACCTTATCGCCTATACTCTATTCCAATTACGAAGTCTGAAGTTGACACTTCTAAAAACGTAATTATGCATATATTGAATACATATTAAAAATCGCAATAAGGCCTAAATAGTATACAATTAATTAAAAGTGTACGCCTTATGGTCTAGTGGTAACAAACGTTGCCGTGAACTCGGGAGGTCGTGGGTTCGATTCCCACCGGGGGCAAGTTGTACATTGTATAATTTGTCTCGGTCTGGGTGTTTATATGTATAATATGTATATATTTACAAAAAAAAAAAAGTATAATATGTAGTTTATCAACCATCTAGTTTCCGTAACACAAGCCTAGTAGCTTACCACTGAAACTAGATGGCGCTGTGTGACCTGTCTGGAAATATTTATTTATTTATTTATATTTATCCAGAAATTACTGGCCCAATTAACTTACCTCTACGGTATAGAGATTCACAAACACTATTATTATTTTTAATTTCATGGACTTTGTAATTGGAATTGACTATGAGTAACGCACATAAATTTATCTATGGCCAAACCTTAAAGGATATAATACATTCAAAATAAAAAAACTACCTCAGCCTTGCTGAATATTTATTATAACCCGAGTCGAACTCGCTAATTAATAATATCAAAATAATATATATATATAAAAGTAGAAATTACCAGATTTGTATATATTTAATTTATGATTTTTGCAAGCAGAAATAAAAATATTAAATGAAAAATTAAAGTTACTAATAAAAGCAATGTTTTTAATATGACTACAGATCTAGAATATTATTATTATTATTGAGATTACGAAACAGAGATATTTTTAAATTGGTAATTTGAACTAAACAATACATAAAAAATACTTAACTTAGTAAGCTAAGCAACTGGTCACAATCTCTACATCGTTACATTTTCGGTTGAAGCAATTATATGTTCACCCATTAAAAGTCAATTAGCTTTATTAGTTTTTGAGTATATATAACACGGTTTTTATTTAATATAATAACATGTAGACATATTTAAATTTAATAGTCAGGTAAGGCACCTATTAAAACAAATCATTCGTCATCTCAGATATAAATTTAAGCTACCTAATCGCCCATACGATACTATGTGTCACAACTTACATCTTCTCCCATTGGAAGTTCGACGCAACATCACTGTTGTTGCATATTTAATAAATGTAGCAAATGGTACAGTCGATAGTCCTGAGTTGCTGGCTTGTTTGGGTTTGGGTCCCCCACTCTTGTTCGTACCATATGCTAGTACCAGGTATAGACAGAACAGTTATTTATTAAGAACATGTAACAACTATAATATTCTTGCGGAAGATTTGGACATAGACATGTTTAACTCCAAAGCAACATATGTTAGACGTCTAATGACGCTTCATTACGTTGAATCGATCATCGGCAGCAATCCCTAATGAGTGATTTGTTTTTTCATTATCAACTTACTTATGGTTCTCTTGCTCTTTATTACTTAACTTTAAATTTATATGTGTAAACCTTTAATAGTTCTTAGTGAATTTACTGTATAATATTTACTATAATATTGTCAACTGTTGGTTTTCCAAAATGAATAAAAAATAATAAAAAAAAAAATATCGATTACCTACCTGAAAATGGACATCTATTACCGAGGTATTCATTACATTCATTACAGCCCCTAGAACACAGCGTCTTAGACCTCCGCTGTTGGAGATGGGCGTTTAAGAAAATATCTCTGGAGAATTTGGCCTACACTCGCCACGCTGGCCAGACGGGTTGGCGAGGATCTGTTGTAAATTTTTAATGACAATTTATCAACGATACCACAAGCCGGGAAGTGGAGCCGGGACCGACGACTTAACGTGCTCTCTGAGGCACGGGATCGGTGGTGTTGTAAATCTATGACAGATGTACGTAAGAAAAGTGAATTTCTTAATGGTACATGTCAGGCGGTTCGAACTGACCTTTGTAAGATTTTAAATAAAATTGTTCTTACAACCGAGCCACCGCCCCGCCGAGGTGCTTGTAAATACATTTGTATTCGATTTTAAAAAACTCATATTTGAATTTCCCCAGTATTAAGCATAGAGGGGTTTTATAATAAGTGCCGTTACCTTACGTAGAGCAATAATTGGGATTAACTATTATTATTATAATAATAATGTGTTGAGCCACTTATGCTTGGTTTCTTAGGGGAAGTCAACTTTTTCTATCACGTGGTTCGCGTAACTACCAATCACCTAACGTATAAGAAAAAAGATAAACGTTTGATATCATATTGATCCTCCCAGAAACCCTGCATAAGTTAATTATGACCATTCGCTACCTAATACTAACATTATTAATACACTGAGAAAAAAAATGTAATGGAAAATCAATGAAAAACAATATAATTTACGCAAAAAAATGTATCTATTTAAAAAAAATGTATCATCAGGACCGTATCCTCTGTGGTGGTTAGAAACCATGCTTTTGTAAGTTCAACTTTACTATAGCCCCATCATGACAAGTGCAAAGCTCGTCGATGTCACAAGCGTACCAGACTCGAGAAATATTTTTATGTTCTCGACAAGGAATCGAATCCAGTTAGCCCAGCGTTAAAATCTACGTCCTTTGTCGCTACAACACAGAGGCAGTTCTACGCCGATAAGATCTGTCTTTACGAATACAATGGTGTCAAACTAAGTTATGTAATTAATATCACGATATCGAGGTACTGGCAATGTGGCACGATTGGTAATGATTATAACCAAGAAAGGTAAACGAATGAATTATTGGTTCAGACGCCTAGTCGTTTTTTAAGATAAAAGATATATAAATCAACTCAAATTATCTTTATTTTCAAACATAATATAATAATGCAATACATTATGCGCTTGAAAAAAAAAAACCATTAACTAATTATTTAAATACTTAAAATACAAATTACTTAAAAAGAGATGGTAAAATGTGCTTATAGTGTGTGTATTGTGTATGAGTAAGTTTGTGATATAAAGATTATGTATATAAATAATTCTACTGGTTACTAGAGGAAGAACAGCGTAGCGAATCCAACTATATGATTTGCGACACATGCTGAGCTCGGGCCCCGTTCATTGCTATAGAAATAATGGTCCGGGTGTGACTGTGGGTTGTAGGGGCGGCCAATATCAAATCATGGTCCGTACCTTCCCATATCCTGGGGTACTGTAAGAGGCGTTGTGCTTCACATTTTAATTGTGTAAGTTTTTTTTGTTATGCGAAGTATATAAGTCTTACTTCTTTATTTGTATTTTTTTTTTGTTGTTGTGTAATTATGTACTATTCCTTACATTCATTTCTCAGCCGAAAGAAACATTAACAGATCATTAGCTAAGCTGCTGGTCTTCTGGTAACAGCTTACTCTTTGGACTGCTTTACTGGTTAGTCTTTCACTAGCATGAGTAGAATACTTCAATATAATTTAAATAATAACGTGTCTCGAATGTCTGACTACGTGAATAAATATATTTTGACTTTGAATTGAGTTACCTCTACTAATTCATCCGTTGTCCTTTCATGGTAAAGTGTTGTGACATTTTCTCACAGTACTTTGTAGTATAATGATATAATAAAAAACAAGAGTTTTACGGCATCGTATTCGTTAATACTGAGATTATTTGCGTAAGTAAATAAAATTTTCCATTACAACAAATATACATTTTTCTCAGTGGATTATAATCATATAGTTTTACCAAATAATTAGTTATCCAACAAATCTCATTTAAATATTGCTCGGGAATGCTTTAAAACTATAATAATAATCCTTATAATTACGATATTATAAAGTATATAAACTTAACGATATGTCGATTTGCAAAACAACAATTCAGTTTTTCATTTATTTACCTAAGTGAGCAAATGTTCTAAAAAGTGTCCAGAAGTGAACAAAATTAATAATGGCCGTGAAGGGCTATAAAATATTATTTTGCAAACACAACGTCATCTATTAAGTAATATTATATAATTAAGATAACAAAAACAATTGCTATATGTGACATATTACGTTGGTTAAAAATGTCTAAGCCACTTTTTTATAATCATATTTATTTTAATGCCAGCTGTTTTAGCACGCGCTGGTGACAAACGGTATCCATAATTTTAATTAGAAATCTAGAGGCCCAACTCTATTGGTAAAGTCTAAAGCTGGCGGCCACTCTAATGGAGCGATGCTACGTCAATAACGCCAAAGGGTATTTTTTATGAATATTAGAATTTTAAAAAATATTAAGTATATTTTTTTGATGTTTTGTCTATGAACTGGCAATTTGTTCTAACTATTCAAAGAAAAGAAAAACTGATTAATTTTATAGAAGTAAAATTTAGGTAAAAATAAAATAAAAATGTAGGTACAGTTAGAATATTATTTACGAAAGAATCGACAATGGTCATTCTATTTAAAAAACTACTATTTAAAAAAAAATGATTCGATTTTGGGAAATATTCTAAGGCATGTTTAACGTGGCGCCGCGCTGCTTCATTGGAGTGTCCGTGAATAGCTAGCTTTAGATGCATTACAAATGCACCATGGATAGATCAGACTATTATTAGGACCAGCATGTAAAACTGATATTTATTTTTTATAAATTATGCGAGGAAAATATTGTAATATTTTTGATCCAATTGTACATAAATTACCTATACGAATTAGCAAAAAAAATATCGTATGTGTGTTAATTTTTGTTTTAGATAACGAGAAATTAAGTTGTTCTATATATTAGCTACCATACTAAAATATAATTTTGGACAAATAGTTGCTAGTTATTGTTTTCTAAAATAAAAGAAATCTTATTGAATATATCCGAAAGTCAAGTACAAAAAAAACCTCTTTCAGTAAAAGCTTTTGTCTGGTGTTAATGAGTTTTAATTATCTGTAAATTGTAATTAGCAATGCTTTTAGAGGAACATCACTAGTCTTAAATGATTAAAGTGGCTCAGACACTTTTGCTTATTGCTAATTAAGTGTGCCTAATAACTCCATTAGGTCTTCTATAGGGGTATGTACTGAATACTGAAAATCCATGCTGTTAAATAATTTAATCGACTACTACGAGGCTAGTCATGACAAATGTCAAGCTCGTCGATATCTCTAGCGTACCAGACGCGAAAAATATCAAATGTTTATGTCCCAACCAAGACTCGAACCCGTTACTTCTACGGTCTTAACCGCTATATTTTACTACCACGAAGGCAGTAAAATTAAAGCGACGAAGTTCAAAATATAGAACTGTTAGGTGACCAAAGTTCAAAATATCTAGTCAAAATGATGAATGCGGCATTATGAACATTTGATATTTTTATTAGAGAGATTTTAAAATATGTAAATTAATTTTCGAAATTTCATATATTTGTATTTAGATAGATACCCTCCCTCATACAGACAGTCCTAGACGACTAGTTAATGTAAATATTACGTCTACAGCTGCTCATCAAAGGGCATAATAAAGTTATGTAAAAAGTCCTAATTCCTAAATTTATATTAAGTAGATAAATAGATTTCAATTGTCCACAACTAAGAAATCGTAGGTTTAATGTTTTTGAAAGTTTTCACAGATTTTGTTCAATATATTTTAACCCTAGAAAGATAAGGTACGCCTCGAAGGCGCCAGAGAATCAGATATATCGCTGCCATTTTAACAGATGCGTGTATCTTCGTTCAACACTTCCGAAAGGCGACCACTTTTGTTCAAAGTGTTACCTTCAAGAGGACTTGCTCCTCTATTGCAACTTTCTTTTCAAAATATAGTTTTTTTTTTACTTTTTGTATTTGTAACTTAGTAAGACAAAATAGTATTAAATCCTACATATTTTTTAAAGTATTTACTAAATATAGAAAACATCTAATTATTGCAACTTTTTGTTAAGAAAAATAATATACTTTTATGTTTTATTTGCTTGTTAATAATGCAATAACATTAAAGTCATAAAAATAAAGAATAATTATTTAAATTTATAAAAAAATAGCTTTTTAAAATTGTGCTACTCTAAGGCCTGTTTAACTTTTAAGTACTAAAATATTAGTTTATCTTTCTAGGGTTAAGTTCCAATAAAATAGGCTAAGAAGAACTGTCAAATATTACGTACAGATTTGAATAGCTTTTAGGCCCAACCTCAACGGAACAAAACTGGCGTTAGTAATGACTAATGAAGCAAAGTTATTGAATGCACACATCGCTGTCTTGCCTTATGACAAGCGGGTCTGCTCAAGTAGATTTAATTAAATATTACTTTTTATTTTTCCTTATTTTTATTTATTTACGAGTACTATTTGAGTTAGGTTACGATGCTATTCCAAATAAAATAACCCAAAATGAACAAATTAAGTGAAAACATTGCAAAATCTAATATTTAGACGTCATACTTCTTTTAGTACAAAGGGTAAGGTAAGATACTCAATTTACAAAGGCTACTAGACGAGAATATTCCTAATAAAAAGGTTTAATAAACCGTACATATACCTTACCAAAAGTTACTTGCCCTCAGAAGTGAGACGCGGCCGCCTGCACCGGTGGCGGGGTCACATTCATCCCCATGTTGTCGTAGCTGTAGGGATTGTCCAGGGTGGTGTCCTCGGCTGGGTGACGGTTGGTGCAGCTCGTACTCACGGTTCTCGGTGTCATCGCTCCTTGACTCCTTTCGCTCTCGGTGTTCCTTTTCTCCAATTCTTTAGCATTTAGAAGCTGGGTCTGACGATCTGCCCTCTTCGGCGGCTCCGGATGAGAGTTTCGGATTTCCAATTTCAACTCGTGTTTCGGCTTATTCATATCCGCGTGCGGATTATGGTGCGTTAAATCCATCGGGTACTGCTTCACCTGATTCTGAAATACGATAATATAAAATGTTACAAAGTATATAGACATAAAAATGGTTCTTATAAAATTGTTTAAAACCTTTTAAGGAATTTTCTCATTTAGAACTTTTTGCAACAATGCACTAACTTTGCAATCAAGCACATAGTTTTATGATTAAAGTTAAGTGCATTCAAGTTAGGCAATAAAAATACACTTAGTAAATCGCCTCGCTTTAAATTATTTACGGCTTGCAGACAGACAATGTCTTTAAAATGTCTAAGGTTGTAAAAGACACTTATCCATTTGAAACATGTGCTACTACTTTTTCATAAAACTCTTGTCAGCTAATGCAATATACTTAATGACTACTAATAAACAACGGTGTTTACGATAAACTGAATGCAAAAATCATAATCAAGACACACGTTGTCTTTAAAATATCGGCAAGTAGTAAAAATCAAATGTTTATTGGAAACATGTGCGACCACGTTTTCATAAAACTCTTGTCAGGTATTTCATAATTCATTAGTGATGTACTCGTAACTCCCAGAAAATGCATTTACTCCTATAAAAACTCTCAAATTAAGTAATCAAAATCAATTTGCACACACGATTCCATACTTCTTTGAAGGTAGGTCTTTGAAAGTAGGGCAACGCGTGGTTGATGATAGAAAGACCATCCGAATGTATTTGTCATTTAAATAATTATCACTGTATTTAAAATGTCGACAAGTAACGAGTAAAAGCCACACGTGTTCATAGCTCAGCAATTTTCAAATACAATTGCATTGCACATGTGGTTCTAACCTGATATAAACGTGGTTGGTGAAAAAACACTGAAATTATTTTATGCTAGCGTTTGCCGTATGTGTCTTGAGTTGAACTTTCTAATAATCCCTGGAGAGACTAAGGCACTTAATGAACTGAATGATTAATACATTAAATGTAGCTGTGACACTTACATACGTGCGTCAACACGTGATTCTAACCTGTCAGAAACGTGGTTGGCAAAAAACCATTGACCACCACTGATATCATTTTGTGGTAGCGTTTGCTGGATGTGTCCTAAGCTGAACATTCACTGATAATTCCTGAAGAGATTATTTTAAATTAAATGCATCTATAATAACACATGTGGTTCTAATCTGTCAGAAACGTGTTTCGTGAAAAACCACTGACCTAATTTTGTGATAGCGTATTCCGAAAGTGACTTGAGCTGATCTTTCCCTAATAATCCCTGTGGAGACTAAGGCACTTGATGAGCTCGATGATTAATGAATCAATTAAAGCTATGACACGTACATGCGTCAACACGTGGTTCTAACCTATAGGAAGCGTGGGTGCTGAAAAACCACTGAGCTAATTTTAGCGCTTTAATAATCCCTGTAGAGACTGAGACACATGATGAGCTAGATGGTTAACGAATTAAATGCATCTTGGATAATACATAATGTGATTCTAACCTGTCAGAAACGTGGTTGGTGAAAAACCACTGACCTAGTTTTGTAGTAGCGTTTGCTGAATGTGTATTAAGCTGAACTTTCCCTGATAATTTCTGAAGAGACTAAGGTACTAGATGAGCTCGATGATTACCTAATGAATTAAATGCAGCTATAATAACACATGTGGTTCTCACCTGTCAGAAACGTGTTTGGTGAAAAACCACTGACCTAATTTTGTGATAGCGTTTTCCGGATGTGTCTTGAGCTGATCTTTCCCTAATAATCCCTATAGAGACTGAGGCACTTGGTGAGTTCGATGATTAATGAATCAATTGAAGCTATGACACGTACATGCGTCAACACGTGGTTCTAACCTATCGAAAACGTGGGTGGTAAAAAACCACTGAGCTAATTTTAGCGCTTTCATAATCCCTGTAGAGACTGAGGCACACGATGAGCTAGATGATTAACGAATTAAATGCATCTTGGATAATACATGTGGTTCTAACCTGTCAGAAACGTGGTTGGTAAAAAACCACTGACCTAATTTTGTGGTAGCGTTTTCCGGATGTGTCTTGTGCTGATCTTTTCCCAATAATCCCTTTAGAGACTTAGGCACATGATGAGCACGATGATTAACGAATTAAATAAAGCTATGACACTTACATGCGTCAACACGTGGTTCTAACCTGTCAGAAACGTGGTTGGTGAAAACACTCACCTTTGTTGGCTCACGCTTCCTGAAGAGATTGAGGTACTGGATGAGCACGTTGACTTATGAATTAAATGCATCTATAATAACACATGTGGTTCTCACCTGTCAGAAACGTGTTTGGTGAAAAACCACTGACCTAATTTTGTGATAGCGTTTTCCGGATGTGTCTTGAGCTGATCTTTCCCTAATAATCCCTATAGAGACTGAGGCACTTGGTGAGTTCGATGATTAATGAATCAATTGAATCTATGACACGTACATGCGTCAACACGTGGTTCTAACCTATCGAAAACGTGGGTGGTAAAAAACCACTGAGCTAATTTTAGCGCTTTCATAATCCCTGTAGAGACTGAGGCACACGATGAGCTAGATGATTAACGAATTAAATGCATCTTGGATAATACATGTGGTTCTAACCTGTCAGAAACGTGGTTGGTAAAAAACCACTGACCTAATTTTGTGGTAGCGTTTTCCGGATGTGTCTTGAGCTGATCTTTTCCCAATAATCCCTTTAGAGACTTAGGCACATGATGAGCACGATGATTAACGAATTAAATAAAGCTATGACACTTACATGCGTCAACACGTGGTTCTAACCTGTCAGAAACGTGGTTGGTGAAAACACTTACCTTTGTTGGCTCACGCTTCCTGAAGAGATTGAGGTACTGGATGAGCACGTTGACTTATGAATTAAATGCATCTAGAATAACACATCTGGTTCTAAGCTGTCAGAAAAAATGAGGTTATGAAAAAGGCTTACCTTTGTTGGTTGTAGCTTTTGCCGGATGTGTCTTAAGCTGAACTTGCCCTGATGATCTCTGAAGAGGCTGAGGCACTTGATGAGCACGATGACCACGAGGACAGCCAACGCCACGCAGCTAATTATCAAAGCTGCACGCGCTTGTTGCTGCACACCTTGAGTAAACATCACTTCTTAACGTCAGTATCACATCGTACTAAACTTTTATTGCACAATTAAAACTTTATAAACACATTAAGGAACAGACTTAGTTATAAAGACCGGCTCAACATTTTTTCGGACCAAAACAGTTCCAGCGTGCACCGTCAAAAATTAAAATAATTATGTATTTTTGACTGCTTTAATGGTCTATCAGTTAAGATAGAAGATTCCTGGTTCGATTCCTGATCTGGACAATTTATTTTTATTTTATTTAATTGTGATATTTCTCGAGTCTGGTACGCTAGAGACATCGTAGACCTTGCGTCATTATGAATGAAGTATGAGTAAATTTGGCTAAATGTGAATCCGCATCAAGTATACGGTTTTGATTGTGATGTATTTTTGTGATCATTAATATTATCATTAACTAAATAACAAGAAATGGGCTTATTTGTAGAGACTAGTGTCACTCAGTGGTTAATTACTGGAGTCGTTACGGGAGGAGTCAAGATTATATACTCGTATATCGAACACTGGTATATAACGCCAACTTATATCGCCAGCATGGAATATGTCGACAAAATTATTTAGAAATATGTTCGAATCTTCAGCAATGGAGGTCAAGGGCTTTATGTTTAATGGCTGTAATTATGATGACTTAAATCTTAGAAACTAAAAAAAAATAGCGGGACCAGGCGTCTAATATATAGGTTCATGTATAAAAGTGATGATTTTGCAAAGATCGCTACTGCTCGCTAGTACTTCAAACATCTTAATCCGCACATGGAATGCTAAATGGAGTAACACGCATCATTATGCATCGCTAACAGTAATCAACATTAATGTGTCAATTTTAAACAAAAGAAGACCTATTCAGAAACATTTTGCTGTACAAAAATATAGGGGCTATTATTAGTGTTGCCCAAAGCAAGACCAAGACCAAGACTAGCCAAGTATTGGGCTTGGTCTTGCATCAGAACAGCTGGTCTCGGTCTCGGTCTTGGTCTTGGTCTTGGAATTGGTCTTATTGACTGAATCATAGTTTCTAATTGTAGTAAGGAGACTTTAGTGTCAGTCCGCAAACTACTGGTCTGATCTACTTAAAATTTGGAAAGGGATTACATCTTGTGGACCAACATGTATCCAAAAACGTTTACAGAGGTTGTAACAAAACTGTAGGTATACTATAACGCATGATAACTTTGTCAGAGCAAAAAAAAACGGAAGAGTCACATCGGAACAGTATTTAGTTTGGTAAATATTTATATATTTATTCATCTACTAACTATAAGGGTTTGATATTATTACCTCTGAACCCTAAAAAAGGCAGACACGATAAAATTACCAATTAAAAAAAATAAGCTGAAGCCCAAAAAATATTATTATTTTTAGCAAAATTAGGAAAAAATGTCACTGCAAGAGCCTTTCGAGACTCTTGCTAACAAATCGATGGTCTTGATCTTGCACAAAAGCAAGAGTAAGACCAAGACTGCAAGACCAAGATTGGGCAACACTAGCTATTTTGTATATTAGGCAATAAGCGTAGGTATATTGTACTAATTGGTTGATAAAGCCAATTGGCGTGAGAGTTTTCTCAAGATCTTTTTCTTTACTATTCTGTTGATGGAATAAACATTTCCAAGCAGATAGATTGTGACAAATACTTGTAAAATGCAGCAATGATTGGAAAGAATACCAGTAGCTTGTTTATGTACTGCGCTACTAGGTTCATCTAATATTTGATTTGTCCGAAACGTGCTTTTCCGAATCGATTTAGTATTTTCCCTTCCTCTTACTACTATACGAGTACAACAACTATCGCAGTTTTGTCTATCTTCAAGAATATTGCATTTATGTTTACACTTATTACTCGCAGCCACATTTTGTTCCTTTATGCAAAAATGTTATAGGCAAAGGATTCCTTTTACATACAAAAAAATAAAATTTCCTTTAAAAACTAAATTTTAAAATAAATAATTTGTATTGTTGATGTAAGCTTGCTAATTAGGATGATAAAAGTACAAGAGGAAAAGGCCCTAAGCGAAGGTCCAGTTAGGTGATTGATCACGTAAACATTTCGGTTCACAAAGGTATTCACTGTGCTGAGAGCCGGAACAAAAGGATTCTAAAGAACCAATTATTTTTATAATCCGTTTTGAGCTGACTATATCTACTTCCCTGGTTTATCCCTATATTAAGCGTATCAGTTTATAATAAAGTACAAACTAGTTCATAATCCTAAATTATTCCTTAAACCAGTTGAAATTGTTAATCAAAATTTAAGCTTCAATAAAAACTGGAGAGATAAAAATCACTGACTGCCTCCATAGTCTAGCGGTTCAGTCCGTGGATTTAGACTCGGAGATACTGGGTTCAATTCCTGGTCAAGGAACTATAATTATTAAATTTATTTGTGATATTTCTCGATTTTCGTACGTTAAAGACATCGACGAGCTTGCCACTTGTTATGATGGGCCTATAGTAAAGTTGGCTAAACGTGAATATGTTATATATATATATATATCTAACGATCAGAAATCACGCTTCATATATATATGAAGAGGTACGGTAGTGATGATAGTTTTTTATAGGTCTGACGACAGATCGAAAATTCATTTTTGCTCCATTTTCCAACCGCACGGTAGAAATATCATTAATTTAATATTTAAATGCAGCTGTAAATTATTTAATAAAGGACACTTTTCGATGGTCAATATCATATCACATTTATTTTACTTAATGATTTTATATTTCTGGCTGAACATTTTCCATCCATATCTACTAATATTATAATGTTAAAATAATCATTATCTCGCCGTTTGTCTGTCTGTTTGTCTCAAATAAAATGTACAGAATTTGATTAAATGATGCGTTATTGTGCGAGCGGGAGAGATGCAAAAGCCCTCTTAATTATATCACACATGTCTTAAATACACGATATATTCTATAAACGGATAGAAGCCAAGTAAGGACTTTTGCAAATAATAAATTTCTAAACTACAACAAAGCAAGCCTTAAATACTATAGGATAGAAATAGCACAGCTACCAATTTGGACTCGCTTATTAATGTCAATTTCTTTCATAATATTCGCTTTATGGTAAAATGTATTCGCAAAGATTGTGCTAAGAAAAATGCTTAGTAATATTACAGTAAAAATTATGTATGGTAAAGGTCCTATTATCGACACTTCAATAAAAATAAACACCTATTATTGGGGTACCTACTATTAAATTATCATCAACATTCATCATTTCAGCCCCTAGAACACAGAGTTCTAGACCTCCACTATTAGAGATGGGTCTTCCAGATATTTCTGGAGAATTTGGCCTACACTCGAGTATTAAATTATAATATATGCAAAGTATTTTTTATTTCAATTATCACAATTAGGAAAAAAATAACACATATTTTGACATAATTATTTTGACCACAATATTATTATGTAGGTACAAAATATTTATAAAAGAATGTACGAGTACGTTTGTGTTTTATCTTATTGTTTACGTTTTCTTTCGTTCATGTGTATTTTTCACGTATAGAAGTAGTGACTAAACTTACACAATATATTAGTTTCCAGTTCACGGTTGTGTTCTTATCTATGACACGAACTAGTTTCGTCAAACAAGTTTACTTATATACTTACTTTTAATATCAGGTGTCGAACTCGTGCCTTCGGATCGGGATATGTACCGCAAGTCATGTATGTATCCTGGAAAATTAAGAAAAAAACATCATTAAAAACTTTGTTTAAAATTTGACTGATGACCTAAGAAAGATCGCTGGTAAAGGGATACAGCGTCCTAGACATCCACTGTTGGAGATGGGCTTTCCAGAACATATAACTGGATAATTTAGCCTACACTCGCCACGCTGGCTGGCCAGACGGGCTGTCAACTCTTATTTTTTATTTATATTTTTTATTGGACAAACGCTAACTTAATGCCCGTAGACATATTCTGACAGACTAAACTTAACAATTTAGCACTATTATAGGTGCAATTAAAGAAGTATTTATAATAATAATTAGATAGGAAGAGAATTAACAGCTGAATCATACACTTACATATTATGCTGTTATACACATAATATATTAATATACTAAATATTCTAATAACGAACTCAGAGTGCTAAACCTCCACTGCTCTTCCCCAAGGCTCGCAATTTCACATGATCTCCTGCCACCCTCATCTACCCCTTTAAAAATAATGAAGAGTTGACAGCTCCAAGTATTAACATCAGTATCATTAAGACAGGTTCCCTTTCGAGAAACAACGCTTATAAAGAATCAGATTCTCATTTAGCTAACTTTACTATAGACCCATCATGATAATTGGCAAACTCTTCGACGTCTCATGCGTACTAAACTCGAGAAATGTCACAAATAAATTTAATAAATTATTGTGTCTCAGCCAGGAATCGAACCTGGCACCCATTAATCCATGCAATTAACCTATAGACCACGGAGGCAGTCCTAGAAATATGATTGAATAACTTTAATTTTGGATTTGCATAAATTTTGTCATAGAATCGGTAATATATTCCATTTTTAAGGGGTTGATAACATTACGGTAATCCTAATTAAAGTTTCAGTTCAGAAATTTGTTATTGCTAATTATCACTCTATTATAGCTCAGTTTAATAAGCTCCATACATTACACGAATCAGTATGAGGCACACAAATTGGACTCAATGGTATTTGTGGGAAGCCTAATGAATACCAATGACTCAAGGAAAATCGTGAGGACACCTACGCCTCTAAACAAATACTCTGAGATTTCTCAATAATTAAGCGACACTATATTTGATTTAACATTTTCGTAAGTAGTATTTTAAGTGACTTTAAATAACAGAAATCCGCACACAGACCAAATTTTAACTCTATACATATAGACACTATGTTATACATCGATTCACTATTTTTAAGGTATGGGCACCTATTGCTGAGTTATATCAACATTTTATCATCATATATCTCCACTGCTGGATGTCGACCACTGCACGCGGAACGGGGGTTGGATAAGGGTTGAAAACCTCATCCAACCCCTGCCAGCGACCTTCTTAAGGTCATCCGTACATTTGGCAGGGGATGGTCCCACTCTGCGTCGTCCTGCGGTTGTGTAGATGAGTCCGGCCAATTGCTACTTTAGCTTTGGTTTTCTGACGTTTACATTAACTATATTTAAAAAGTTAAGATTAAGAAATTTAATAACTTTATTTTAACTTTATATAAAAGTAAAGTAATGCCGCAAGAAATTTTCTTCCCGTTAACCTTTGAGACATTTCAAATTGAGTACAATGCAGTAATATAATAATAGTAGGTGCAGTAGAGAAATAAGAAATTAAAAAACTAAATATTTTAAAATCATCAAAGTCAAAGTCAAAATATCTTTATTCACGTATCACTTATTACAGGCATTTGTGACACGTCATTATTTAAATTATTTAGAATGATTCTACTCCTGTTAGTGGAAGACTAAGCAGCGAAGTGGTCCAAGGAGTAAGCTGTTAGCAGAATACTAACAGCTTAACAATCATAAAAATTCATACTAATACTTCATAAATAAAATAAATATATTACAATAAATTATATCATACATATATGTACCTTAATATTAATAATAACTTACCTACAATAGATTAAAATAATGAAAAACGGAAAAATCAAAGAAGTCAGTATCAAGCTAGGGACTTTACTTTACAAATGGATTTAAGTAGTACATAATACTATTTAAGACACATTTGTCGCTCCCATATATTCAAATGTTTGCACGCACACCAAGAACACAATCGTTTCAGAGACGGCTTTCGCGCTACGCGATTGTTTCGTTTTTGTGGTGCGAGTCAAAACTAGTGTTGTCCAATGCAAGGCCTTGGTCTTGGTCTTGTATCAAAAAACTGGTCTTGGTCTTGAACTCTTAATCTTGGTCTTGGTAATGGTCTTGCGCATTGTTTTGAATTGTACTTTGTAATGCAAACTTCTACTCTCATAGACTACTGATCTAATTAACTTGAAATTTGGAATAGTAATAGAACTTGTTAGGTAAAGTAAAGTATCATCACGACCGTTTCCCTTTCGGGGTGGTCAGAAACCACGCTTATAAATAAGCGGATTCACATTTAGCCAACTTTACTATAAGCCAATCATGACAAGTGGCAAGCTCGTCGATGTCTCCAGCGTACCAAACTCGAGAAAAATATCACAAATAAATTAAATATTAGGTAAATAAATACATTTACATTAAGAAATATTTTTGTGTCCCGACCAGGAATCGAACCCTGTACCTCCGAGTCCACTAAGTCCACGGACTTAACCGCTAGACCACGGAGGCAGTTAATAGAATTTGACGACCAACATATAACTAATTAAAGCGAAAAAAAACGTTTGATTCGATTAAAAACTGTATTAGAGATATCTCAAAAGACAGAAACAATGTAATGTTTTGTATTTTATACCTAGTCTATTCCAAAAAAAAAAATCTATGTTATTAGAAAATTTAAAAAAAACCGTCCGTCTTATCTCGGAAAGCAAGACCAATACCAAGACGTTAGTCTTTATTTATTGGTCTTGCTAACATATCTGTTGTCGTGTTGCAAGACCAAGATTGGGAAACACTTCAATATGTAATGGTGAAGTATATCTTTGGTGTCCCAAAATACAACATTTTATTATTAAAATAATCGATCGGCAATCTCCTCCCTTTCCATATAACATAATCTTGTTGCCAACAATAATAACATCAAAGTTTAATTTTGTCTCAGTTCTACGTGATGTTTCGTCTAACAAGACAGAAGCCTTAAGTAAATGTATGTGATGGCACCGCTGCTGTGCTCAAGGATTCATAGTCTAAAAGTGACCTTCACCGATCAGTTATCCCAATGTAATCCACTTATTATATAATAAAATACGCGAACGGAAGCAACGGTGATTGGTTACCTAACGGTATAAGTTCAAGTTTTTTTTTTTTATTTATTGAAGAAATAAAAACATACTGTTTTATTACACTAGCTATAGTTAATATATATATATATAAAGATCAAAGGGCATCATTGACCTTGTATGGGGATTTGGGCTAAATTGTATTCACAGTTATATATACCTACGAGAATGCATAATCGAATAAATATATTTATATATTATATTAACCTTAAGGTTTTTTTACTTAAATTATAATTATTATTAGAATAATTTATTCGACATTTATTTTCTATGTATTATTATTATTATTTTTAGGTTAAATTTAGATTTTGTTTTAATATAGTTTATTTAATATTGTAATTCTTTTAAATTGTTTGTATATTACTTCGAATAAAAATATTTATTCGATTATGCATTCTCGTATATATATCTTCCAAATAACTTAATTTCACAGTAATATTTGTATATAGTAAATAACATTAGTCTTACCAATAAAATTCCCTCTCACCACACATCTTTCGTCTCTAAATCGTTTGTTGTCGCTGCAAATTTGTGGAAGGTATTACCTCAAGATATTAGACCAGTTCCCAATCATGCAATATTCAAGAGTAATGTGTACAAACACTATCTATATATTTAACTTGAAATTTCTCTGTACTTTTTATTTTTATTTTAACCTCTTCTGTTAATTCCACACCTTTGCAGCGGTGTCTTCTTCCTTTGTAACTTTTATTCTTTAGCCACTTCTTCGTCACATGGCTGGTTTTATTTTGTTTATGGTTATTATATATAATCCATAATAAATAACTTATTTATGTACTTGTATATGTATCAGAATGTGTTTATTAGGTATTATTAGTATGTATTTGTTGTTATGTCTACATATATCTTACAAATTGTCATTTAATAATATTGCGAGTGGGACGACCCAGAGACACAGAGTGGGACGACCCCCCGCCAGATGGACAGATGACCTAAAGAAGGTCGCTGGTGGGGGTTGGATGAGGGTAGCGAAAGATCGCGTTAAGTGGCGAGCCTTAGGGGAGGCCTACATCCAGCAGTGGAGAGATACAGGCTGATGATGATGATGATGATGATGATGAATATTGCACATACTTATCATTGAATGTCCTAAAGGTTTGTCTGTCAAAGAATGTCTAACGGCATTAAGCATGCCTTTGTACAAAGTGCAATTAAGTTTTTTAATTAATAAAATAATAATAATAAAAGTTTAAAAACTACTTTTTACAATTATTCAATTTTGTTAAGTAAACGTAATATTTAAGTATACTGTAGGATATGAAATAAAAATTTAAAAAATATATGAAGCAGTTTTATTCTTTTTCAAAATGGCACTCAAGACTCAGCATTTATCAAAATTTCTCGAAGTTTAGACAGTAGCCTACTACGCCCACTTGAAAAAATATTTTGTATAAGCTTGAACATATTTCGTTAGGCTACCCATCACCGCTTTTGTTAGCGTATTGTATTCTATAAAAAGTGGATTTCATTCGAATAACCGATCGGTGAAGGTAACTCTTCTACGGATCTTGTAACTATCAGGATAAGCACAGAACCTTATACAAGCACAGGTGTTTAAATAACTCACACTATCTTGCCTCTTCGTTAACAGGTACTAAGTCCTTTGTAAAGCGTGTTTTAAATTTATCTATTTTAGTTACTAAACTTTTTTAATTATTTCTTGTTTTATTTTACTATTATATTTTTTAATATTTGTGACAATAGTTGAGTAAATAAACTAAACTACATACATTAGCTCCATCTCACATCCAGGCGACCTTATCAGGCGCGAGAAGTTCTGCTGAGAACCTAAACTTACGTAAATACGCCAACAAATTTGAGCCGTTTGGGCCTAGAGGACCTTAAGGCGCCTGGCCAAGGAGATGTCAAATCAGTTGACGGAAAAGTCTGGAGACAGGAAGGCTGGCAATTATTTCTGCCAACGTATTCGCCTCACTATACTGAGGGGAAATGTTGCCTGGGACTGACTTTTTTATTTATAGTTTAGTTTATTTTTAATTTCATTATTTATATTTTATATTTAATTTTAATTCTGCAATGCTGCCGTCATATTGTCAAGTCGTTTCGGGTGTACCTAGTCGCGTTTAGACGTATTGGAGTGAGAAACGCCGCACGCGCCTCGACTCTACACAAACACCAAGCCTCGACTTCGTAACAGCAACTTTCCTTATGCTGTCAGAAACGCATTCTCGCATGTATACTACATGTTGCATACGATATTTATCAAAAAAAAAAACAAGTTTCACTCGATAGATATCGCATGCGATATTATCTCCCACGAGGCGAACGAGTGCATTCACTCATAGCCACAAATCAGACTTAGCTCTAAAGGCACACAGGGCTAATAGTGAAAGAGAGATGGTTATAGGGTCCGTAGGCATGTTCAGGTCTACTTATGAGGTGACACGGTGATACGGGCATGCGATCACCTCGCGGGCGGTTGCTCTTCAGGCTGTGGTCGTATCATTAGAGGATTATTCAATTGAATTGAAAAAAAACTCTAAGCTAACCTGTTGTTAGGGGTAGTGCTAACTAGGATACTTCTCATATTGCATACATTATAATTGTGTAATAACGTAATGTGATAAGAAAGTGATGCTATTGGTGGATATTCAGCCGCCAATTTCCCTTGCACATCCCTGGTGATCATTCGCCAAATTATAGAATAATGTAACAAATATTTTGTATGAAAATGGCAATCAATGCCCGCTCTATATTATTTGATCTCCACAGATATAGGTTAGATCTATATCTGTGTTGATCTCGTTAATAGAATGTCAAAATTAATAAAATTTTGTTATGAGTAGAAAATTTTCCAATTTCCAGTTCCCTTTACACATTTAGTTGGGTATTTAAGACACTATTTCACTTGTAACAATGTTACCCCACGCGATTCGGCAATGTTTTTAGAACATGCCTGAACTCAGTTCTCACATAAGAGTCATTTTGTCACAAAAAAAACAAGCTCAAGCGTTACTTTTCTATCAATTGCTTGTTTAGAGCGCAACAAAGGAAGCTAAAGCGCTTATGCTTTGACTGTAAGGTATCGTTTACTTTGTAATTGCCTAAAAGGGACCACCTGTATTATCTGACGCACACAATGAAGCTGCTGGTGTGCGCTCACGGTACCTGTCAAGAGTCAACGGAGCATTACGTTCATTGTATTTCCCCTGTACCACGATATCTTCGTAAACCGTTTCCGTCGCTAGGTTATCGTTCCAACTATAGGCTAATAGCGTTTTTCTCTACTACATCGTGCTGTATAGTAAGGGGTCAATGCCCATCAAACTTGTTTTTTGTATGGTTAAATGCACTTGAACCAAGCTTATAACTATATCTTGCTGAATTTTACCTGAATAACGATTCTGTATAGAACTCATGCGATGGAATGAATAAAATTTTGAGCGGTAGAGAATGCAAAAATATCTTCGTTATAAAAATAATTTTAATATGACGCTAGACATTCTTAATTAAAAGTAAAGTATCATCAGGACCGTATCCCTTTAGGGGTTTTTAAAAAAGCGGATTCATATTTAGCCAACTTTACTCTAGGCCCAACATGACAAGTAGCTCTTCGATGTTCTAGCGTACCAAACTCGAGAAATATCATTAATAAATTATTGTGTCCCGACTAGGAATCTAACCCGGTGCCTCTGAATCTAAATTCACGGACTTAACGGACACAGAGGCAGACATTCTTAATTATTTTTTATTTGGTCAATTTAGAAACATATTAAGTTGAGGCAAATGAGGGAATTAAAGAATCGATTAGGTATTTAAGATACTAAATAATAAGATAATTAAAAAATCATCATCACGACCGTTTTTCTTTTGGAGTCGTCAGAAACCACGCTTATAAATATGCGGATTCACATTTAGCCAATTTTACTATAGGCCATGATGCAAGTGGCAAGCTCGTCGATATCTCCAGCGTACCAAATCCGAGAAATATCACAAATATATTAAATACTAATTTATTTACATTAATAAATATGTATGTGTCTCGACCAGGAATCGAACCCGATAAAAAAGTAATGTAAGCTGCGGTTTTATTTTAAATTTATAGAGCGTAACATAATTAATTAGTTTTCCTCGCGTGTTGGTTTCTTGAAGTTATGTTACCTTATAAGTTAGTCATCATTTTCGTCGATTTTAAAGGGGAAAATCGATTTTCCAAAGGCACGAATAATGAATCAGTTTACGAGTAGGTTTTGCTTTAAAACTGCATCCGGGAGGTGCATGATTTTATACGTGATTAACTATATAATTTGTTCTTGATTTAACTTTGTTTTTATCGATACGTAAGTATTGACTATTTTATAGGCATATACGAGTACGGATTTAATTTATCTTAACTGTATTTGTCGTAGATTTACAACACCACCGCTCCTGTGCCTCGGAGAGCAAGTTAAGTCGTCGGTCCGGTTCCACTAATACCAACTTGTCGAATTCTTAATAAATTGTCATTCAAAATTGACATAATATACTCGCCAAGCCGTCTGGCCAGCGTGGCGAGTGTAGGCCAAATTCTCGATATTCCGTTCTGGAAGGCTTAACTCCATTAGTGGAGGTCTAGGTCGCTGTGTTCTAGGGGCTGTAATGAATGAAAAAAAAATGTGTCAAGAAATAGTGGGAGGAACTGACGTCGTTCCTTGCCACTATAATAGCTACTACTATATATGCTTATGAAGAAAAATAGGATATTTAATCTTTAAAAAAATGTCGGTTATGTGTTTTAATTTGTCTACTAAACCTAACCTAAATTTCAACAAAAATGTTCAAAATGCATGGATTATAAATAATTCTTTAAAATATCGACAAGAAGTATTACATGTTTTTATTTTACATTAATGTATAGTTATGTTTCAAGTCCACCTGCTATAATTATCCCAGACGAACTTACCTTGACATTCTTTGATGCACAGTCCAGCGTCGTATAGTTGCGTTGGTTGTTGTTGCATATGGCGCTGCAATGGACGCACCTTTCAGAGCCCACGGCATATAAATGTGATTAATGTGCAGCTGATATAATTAACCCAGACGAACTTACCTTCACACTTATAGTGGACACTCCAGCAGTGTAGTTAAGGTGGGAGTTATTGCATACATTTTCGACATCGTTACAAGGGAGTTTGTCTTTCCGAACCCACATCTTCGCATGATAATGTCTAATACCTTGTTTGTATTAGTAACCCAGATGAGCTTACCTTGACATTCTTTGATGCACAGTCCAGCATCGTAGTTGTGGTGGGTGTTGTTACATATGTCGCTGCAAGGGGCACAGCGGTCGGTCTCTCGGGAACAGTATTCTCCCACTGCGCAAGTGAGCTGACCACAACGAACGCCGGTCAAAGTCAGCTGCCCATACGCAACTCCGGCCACGGCCAACACACATGCTGCTATATGCGCCATGACCTGATAACAACATATGTTTAATTTAATACATTTATGAAGTACAGAAAAGTAGAGCAGAGAACTGGAAAAACTTAAATAAACAAAATTGCACTAATATTAATTCGGTAGCGAAGTTTTGCCATGTTTCTTCTTCCGCTTCAGTGGACAAATGCACTAATTATTTTAATTTCTTTCAAGAACATTTATTTATTCATTACAGCCCCTTGAACAGCGTCCTATGCCTCCATTGTTGGAGATCGGCCTTCCAGAACATATATCTGGAGAATTAGGCCTACACTCGCCACGTTGGCCAGACATGTTGGCGAGGATCTGATTTCAGTTTTTAATTACAATTTATTAACGATTCCACAAGTTAGTATAATTGGAACCGGGACTGGCAACTTAACGTGCTCTCCAAGGACGGGAACGGTGGTGTTGTAAATCTATGACAAATGTCCGTAAGAAAAGTGTATTTCTCATTGGTACATGCCGGGTGGGTTTGAAAGCGTTCTTACAACCGAGCCACCACCGCTAATTTCAAGAACATAATAATTTTCAATTAGGGCTCATAAACTGTAATAATAATATAAAATAGGACGATAGACAGAGTTTTCAAAGGTAGATCTTTTCTAGATTTCATAAATGCTGTCAAAAGCGCAAAATTGATTAATAAATGTCAGACTTGCACGAGGTTGTAGAATTGTCGCAGTAAAATGTTCGAAATATGTGGCGTCTGAATTTCCTGGTTCAAGAAGAATGAATTCCGTCTGTAAAATTTTGCGCAACACCACGCCACTGTCATCTCCGCTGTCAATTTTGTCGAAGGTTCGCCGGAGGTACGAATAGATTCAATTTCACTTGCAGCTAAGGATTTAACGTAGGTATTGGTGAATAACATGCCATGCCGTTGTTTTGAATTTAGGCCCATTACTTAATTTAGTTATTAGAATTAGTTTTAAGAAACAATATTTATAATAATAAAAAAACTATATATACATAGTGTATATACTCGTAGTGTGTATATATATATGTATAACTACACTAAACTGTCTCCGTGGTCTAGCGGTTAAGCCCGTGGATTTATACTCGGATATATATGATAGGTTCGATTCCTGGTCGAAAAGACAAAAATATATCTTCAATTTATTTGTGACATTTCTCGAGTCTGGTATGCTAGAGATCGACGAGTTTGTTTGTTTGTCATGATGGGATATAGTAAATAAATAAGTTAGTTAAATGTGAACTCGCTCCTTATCAAAGCGTGGTTTCTGACCATCCCACATAGGATACGGTCGTAATAATACCTTACAGTAAAATTACCAAATTGCATATAACTTTCTACAAACAAACGTAATAGAACTATTTCGTTCAGCTTTACGACAGTTGAGAATTGTCACCCAAAGAGTGTATGTAATACGATGTCATTAAATAAACATCCTTTTTGCTCATTAAACAATTGCAAATATCACCTGTCGGTTATGTGTTTAGTGCCTCAGACATAAATACTATTTGTATGCTAAGAACTTTCTTACTTTCTTTGTTAGCGCATAAATGTGTGTCTAAAATGTTAGGTTCTAGTTGGCGTAGCTAATTTGCCATTCTCACGCCAATCGGCGTTACTTACACAACCGCGCTAGGCTATCATGTTAGCCCCAATATTATTAATTATAGTTAAAAATCAAAATACACTTTTAGTTTTTTTAATCTACGGCCTTAACCGCCATACAACGGCGTCAGTATTCTCGAAATTGTTTGAAGTAAAAATAGTCAGTAATTTTACTGTCTAGTTTTGATTCTAAACAATTTCGAGAATTAAGCGCTTTGATAGTAAATGAATATCAAAAAAGTACACGCTAGTGCAAATTTATTATACAGGGTTTTTTTTTTATTATACTGCGAGAGATAGTCTTAAATTCACAATTAACGAATTAAAGTAAGAAAGGCCTGTTTATGAAAACAAAAGCAAATCACCATATTTGCTATCTCTTTCTTTTCAATAAGTCTATACGAGCGAGACTGAGACCAATCAGTTATCACGACGGCTTTATTAGAACAGTGTTGTATTCACGTTTCACACATAAATAATTGTCAATGTGTTGTTGTACTCATCTTTAATTGCGCGACCTGAACCTATAATATATTTTAAACAATCATTTATATAGGTCCTTCGTTTAAAAGAAATGAAAAATAAAACTACATTGTGTCGAGTTAATTACACCGGCGCCATTTATCTTGATTCGAAGATTTTCCCATAAAAGTCATTGTATAACTTATTTGGAAATCAGGTTTACATGCAACGGCCGTCACCTCAAAAACGAACCAGTATTAAAGTCTGGTGACCACAGTCTGACAGGTTTTTTTTCTCACGAACTTGTAAATGACATTTCACAATAATCGATCTTTATGTAGATACTATTTATTTATTTGGAAAATCAACAGATTTAATTATATTTTTAAAGATTTTCACATAAAATGAATGAATATAACAAAAAAAACAGATATGAAGACCTTTATCAACAAATAAACTCAGAAGTAAAAAGACAGTGACTGAATACTCGTAGATATATATTAATGTATTATGAATGTAAATTATATTATTATTTATTTATTGCTTTTTATTTATTATGAACTATGTACAAGGTATAATTTAGGGGACTCGTATATCTGTTGCACGATAAATATGGAGAATGCTCTTCCAGCCTTCCAGACTTATAAGTCTATATTTTAAGGGAAAACATTAAATTGTCAAATTAGTGGATTGTAGTTTTAGCGCGAGTATGGTCAAAATTAAAAAAATATATCCCTAAATTACAACTAGTAAAAATAGTTTTCCAGGGTGTAATATTGTAAATATAGATGAATTAAGATTGTTCACAATAATTGATCTTTATGTACAAACTAAATATAAGGTATAAATTTGGGGACTCATACATCATAGCTCCTAAAACACAGGTTTTTAATAAGATAAACGATTAAATATATAAAATAAAAGACAAAAACGAGTTGAAGACTTAGCTTTACACAGTGGAAATTTGGGGACTCATACATCATAGCTCCTAAAACACAGGTTTTTAATAAGATAAACGATTAAATATATAAAATAAAAGACAAAAACGAGTTGAAGACTTAGCTTTACACAGTGGAAATTTGGGGACTCATACATCATAGCTCCTAAAACACAGGTTTTTAATAAGATAAACGATTAAATATATAAAATAAAAGACAAAAACGAGTTGAAGACTTAGCTTTACACAGTGGAAATTTGGGGACTCATACATCATAGCTCCTAAAACACAGGTTTTTAATAAGATAAACGATTAAATATATAAAATAAAAGACAAAAACGAGTTGAAGACTTAGCTTTACACAGTGGAAATTTGGGGACTCATACATCATAGCTCCTAAAACACAGGTTTTTAATAAGATAAACGATTAAATATATAAAATAAAAGACAAA
The DNA here is from genome assembly GCA_910589645.1 of Tinea semifulvella. NCBI lineage: Eukaryota > Metazoa > Arthropoda > Insecta > Lepidoptera > Tineidae > Tinea > Tinea semifulvella. Next base: position 25,168,277 of record OU342584.1, read on the forward strand.
AACGAGTTGAAGACTTAGCTTTACACAGTGGAAATTTGGGGACTCATACATCATAGCTCCTAAAACACAGGTTTTTAATAAGATAAACGAATAAATATATAAAATAAAAGACAAAAACGAGTTGAAGACTTAGCTTTACACAGTGGAAATTTGGGGACTCATACATCATAGCTCCTAAAACACAGGTTTTTAATAAGATAAACGATTAAATATATAAAATAAAAGACAAAAACGAGTTGAAGACTTAGCTTTACACAGTGGAAATTTGGGGACTCATACATCATAGCTCCTAAAACACAGGTTTTTAATAAGATAAACGATTAAATATATAAAATAAAAGACAAAAACGAGTTGAAGACTTAGCTTTACACAGTGGAAATTTGGGGACTCATACATCATAGCTCCTAAAACACAGGTTTTTAATAAGATAAACGATTAAATATATAAAATAAAAGACAAAAACGAGTTGAAGACTTAGCTTTACACAGTGGAAATTTGGGGACTCATACATCATAGCTCCTAAAACACAGGTTTTTAATAAGATAAACGATTAAATATATAAAATAAAAGACAAAAACGAGTTGAAGACTTAGCTTTACACAGTGGAAATTTGGGGACTCATACATCATAGCTCCTAAAACACAGGTTTTTAATAAGATAAACGATTAAATATATAAAATAAAAGACAAAAACGAGTTGAAGACTTAGCTTTACACAGTGGAAATTTGGGGACTCATACATCATAGCTCCTAAAACACAGGTTTTTAATAAGATAAACGATTAAATATATAAAATAAAAGACAAAAACGAGTTGAAGACTTAGCTTTACACAGTGGAAATTTGGGGACTCATACATCATAGCTCCTAAAACACAGGTTTTTAATAAGATAAACGATTAAATATATAAAATAAAAGACAAAAACGAGTTGAAGACTTAGCTTTACACAGTGGAAATTTGGGGACTCATACATCATAGCTCCTAAAACACAGGTTTTTAATAAGATAAACGATTAAATATATAAAATAAAAGACAAAAACGAGTTGAAGACTTAGCTTTACACAGTGGAAATTTGGGGACTCATACATCATAGCTCCTAAAACACAGGTTTTTAATAAGATAAACGATTAAATATATAAAATAAAAGACAAAAACGAGTTGAAGACTTAGCTTTACACAGTGGAAATTTGGGGACTCATACATCATAGCTCCTACAACACAGGTTTTTAATAAGATAAACGATTAAATATATAAAATAAAAGACAAAAACGAGTTGAAGACTTAGCTTTACACAGTGGAAATTTGGGGACTCATACATCATAGCTCCTAAAACACAGGTTTTTAATAAGATAAACGATTAAATATATAAAATAAAAGACAAAAACGAGTTGAAGACTTAGCTTTACACAGTGGAAATTTGCACCACTAATTATAATAATTGAGCCTAAGCAGGTTTGCCACCAATACATTAACAACCAATAGATAGGCATTAACAGAATCATACAGTGTTTGGTTGGGTAGGGAGAGAAGCAGAATTGTGAATACCAGCCTATAATGCAAGCCCGAGACACTATTCTTCTCATCTCTCTTTCCCACATACGATGGACCCACACGGTGAATCCAGGGAATGCTTAAAAATATGTCTTCTTCTTCTTTGTGTTCTCGACTAGGATTCGAAGGCGGTGTATCCGCGTCTAGATCTAATCTAGACCACAGAGCATTTCTTATTACAAAATATAAGTACACATTTTCATTCAGACCAAAAATGTAAGGCGATGTACACAAGCTATTCGTATGCAAGTTTCCTCGAAGATTTAATTTGGAAAACCATTAGGTTAAAACTGGTTCTGCACCCACACATAGGTAAATGTTGTTACAGAGTGTGTGTGCGGCATGAGTCATCAGCCGATGTCCACTTTTCTTGTCTTACTACAATACAAATTGTCTGACGATATTAAGCTGGGTCTTTATGTTCTTTATTGCACAAAAAAATAAACAATTTACAGTAGGTACAAAGGCGAACTAATATTATCTAACAACTAAAAAAATAAAATTGCCACAAGTACCAATATTATTTGGTAGAATCCAAAATCTGCTCCACGACCAACACGCGTCCATGATGCTGTGCATGCCGCAGTATCACCAAGACTCATACCAATTCACGAGGAGGTCACGACCCCCAGTAATGAGGAAATTCGATGCAGGGAGGATGTAAATACTGATCTTTTAGGCGTAAATGCAAAATTTTATCAGTTAATCTAGGATTTTTGATAAACATCACGTGATTGGAAGTTAGATTGTCACTTTGTTTATTTCACACAATGACGTGCCTAAGAAATACTTTAAACATGCCAGACGATAATCAGCCTTTCTGCAACTGGCCATCAGTGTATCTATCAAACGTTTAACTTTTCGATTATAAGGGCCGTGATTGGCTCAACTAATAATCTTATAATCACCTGATAGTACAAGATCAGTAGAACAGTGACCTTCAACGATCGTTTATTCGAATGAAAACCACTTTTTATGTAGGTATGTATTTAATAAAATACGTTAACAAAAGCGGTGGTGATAGGTTGCCTAACTATATATGTTCAAGGCCAGACACTTGCCTAGCCATTATTGGCCATCCTTGGCTACTATATAAACTACGAGAAATATGGAAAATGGCTGAAAAAACTATCTAATATTCTAGCCGGGAATCAGACCCTATTTTGACGAAATGGTTCGATCCCTGCAGTTTACCTAAGTTTGACGTTTGACATTACTGCCAAAAATTTTATCCTTTTAAGCGACACTATCAGCTAGTTTAATAATACAGGATGTTTTATATTGTTTATTGTTTATTATTCGTCCATAGGAACCTATAGGGACACTTGAATTTTTACTTAAATATAAGGTTTACTTAACTCTTAAAAAAATATGTAGGTTAACAGTAAATGAAGAATATTAGATGTATTGAGCTGCTGTTGGCAAGGAACAGTAAGTTAAGCCCAATGCTGATTGATCAAAATAAAAAAAACAATACCTTGAACGTATTTAGTTAGGCAACCCATCTCTGTTGCTCTTGGTAACGAATTTTATTATATTATGTAAAAAGTAGATTTCATTTGACTAACCGATCCGTGAAGGTTGCTCTTAGACGTATCTTAGACTATGACAGAAACAAAAAGATCTAAGTTCGATGTATTTTAAATCTTTTGAGAAAAATTACCTTAAATTTGCTGAAAGCTCGCCACGCTTGACGAGGGAACTATGAGGGACCTACGAGTCGAAAAACTATATAAATAACCATTATTATATTAGTTAAATGACAAAGAGAGCTAGTTTAACGGCATTTCGGAAAAAAATACAAAGAGTAGAATTATTTTATTCGAATTTAACATAAATTAAATCCAAATTAAAACTATTCTTAACTAAGTATATATAAAAAAATATTATACCATGAATCATTAGTACAATAATCTTAAAACAAGATGACAACTTGAACGTACGAGTATAAACAACCTTATCAGATACCGTCTGTATAAAACTGTGAAACATTTAAAACAAATAAATAATCATGATGTTTCATAACTATTTACAGAATTCAATAATAGGTAAGAACAGAGTAGCCCCTAGACCATGAAGACAACGACTCCTCCACTCAACATTTGCTTCCAGCTGTCAAACGAAAATTAAGTCTCTGTAATTGATACGATGGCGTCTAATGTACCAGGTTAAGGCTGACTGTTAAAATAAAACTGTTGGCTCGGCACTATTTTAACTTTAATCGTAACTATAACAGAAACTTAATTATCGTTTGACAGGTGGAAGGAAATGTTGATTGGAGTCGTTAAGGAAATGTCTTAGAATACGGGTGTTACACTTTTACTGCTAGATGGGCTTTTCAAAACATATTTCTAATGATTATAGCCTACTCTAGCCTCGCTGACCAGAAGTTAAAGTTTATTTTATATATACATGATGTTTTTGATGGTTGAAAAACAGCGTCATGCAGGTGTAAGTACTTGTACTGCTGCACGACAACAGCTGACACCTGATTTCTTTTGTCACATTTTGTTCGAAATTGTAAAACTATGTGATAATGTTATGTGACAATAAATGGATTTTTATTTATTTATTTCTATTTTTTTGAGAAACGGTCCTAGGAGACCTTCCACAACTTTTTAAGATATTCAGTATTGTACAGTCAGCAAGAAAATATGCCAAAATGCCGTTAAACTAGCTTTCTTTGTCATTTAACTAATATAATAATGGTTATTTATATAGTTTTTGGACTCGTAGGTCCCTCATACTCGTAGTTCCCTCGTCAAGCGTGGCGAGCTTTCAGGAAATTTAAGGTAATATTTCTCAAAGGATTTAAAAAATATCGAACTTTGATCTTTGCTAGGTTAAAAACTTTTTTTTGATGCCATTCGATCCTGTTACTTATGAAGATAAAAAGTATCTACTGGACCGACTGAGAAATGACAAAAAACTTAAAATATTATTTGTTACCAACTGATCGTATTTCTTACTGTCATTAAAAGACTCTTTGTGGCCAACAGAACAGAAACTACCTCGCCAGGGTCACCTGGATGTGAGTTGAAGCTAATGTGTCTACATACGTTGCATTCTACAACAGAAACCTGTACTCCAAGTATACTAAGTATCTTCATCATCATTAGCCTGTGCCTTCACTGCTGGATATAGGCCTCCACCAAAGCGCACTGCACACGGTCTTTTGCTACCCTCATCCATACCTCACCAGCGACCTTCTTTACGTCATCCGTCCATGTGGCAGAGGGTTGTCCCACTCTGCGTGACCGTATCTAACTGGATAAGGGTAACGATCTTCGTTATTAAAAATATTTGAATCTTGTCTATTTTATTTCATTGGTTGTTTTTTTTTTTAAATACAATACCTAGTTAATATTTTATGAATAATAATTTAAAATTGCTCTTATCTCAGACCCCTTTTTGAGATCTTAGAGGCGCCGAGGTAATAAAGATAGAGTAAAATAAACAAGAGAATTTCTAAAAAGTCATGTTTAAATTATGAACCTGCCGATGACTCATTCTTTCTTTTGATAAAGCTAACGTTTGACTATTCTTGTTAATTGTATTATTTCTTACCTCGACGCAAGAAGCAGGTAGCTATTCATCTGGACGGCGGGGGAGATTTCTTTTTTTTGCCAGGATTCCCCAACATTTCCAACAAACTCACGGATTACTCATTTGAACTAGATATTAAGTTGTTATAACCGTCGCTAGGCAACCGAACCCAAGCCACTAAACCCAACCAAGTTAAGTGGAAAAGTTGTTGAGATCTATAAACTTATATTTAGCTCAGACTTATCAATATAAAATTCTTTTTAAATTGCAGGGTGGTCATTAACAGCGTTTTTTAAAGAAGTGGATTCCCATTTAGCAGTGGCAAGCTCGTTGTCCATACAAAATAAAAATAATTGATATTGTAGAAATAGGTATGATAATACTCATCGGTACTCATCATCGCAGCCCCTAGAACACACAATCTCATATGTCTTACAAGTTGAGACCTCAACTGCTGAAGATAGGTTTTTTTTTTTTTTTTTTTTCTCCTTTGGTTTCTGCATTCGTGGCAATCTGTACAGGTACAATGGGCCACTCTTTTGTTTGATATCTATCTGTATTGATGTCAGTATTGGAGGGGAACCCATTGGCTCCTTCCTCAATCTCTGCTAAATCTGGCACCAAGGCCAGGGACACTCTTTCGCTTGAGCCTGCGGTGTGTGATGCTGCCGGACCCTCTCAGGTCTGAGGCGAGCACGTTCGGGTGTGATGCGAGTCTCAGTTGATACCCGTGGCTGTATCTGAAGATAGGTGTTCCAGAATATATACGTATTTGCAGAATTTTGCCTTCACTCCATGCCATAATTTGGCAAGGAGATACTCATGCTAATTGTATGAAAAAATCCTAGTATTTTTGTTTTTATACTATTAATGTCAAACGCTATTGATATTTGTAAAGTATCATCATGACCTTCCGGGGTAGTCAGAAAGATATTATAAAGAAGCGGATTCACATTTAGTCAACTTTACTATAGGTTTACTTTACTATGATAAGTGGCGAGCTCGTCGATGTCTCTAGCGTACCAAACTCGGGAATAATATAGATATTTTTTTTAATTTAAATTATTAAATATTATTGTGTCCCGACTAGGAATCTAACCTGGTACCTCCAAGTTTAAATCCACGGACACTAGACCACGGACGCAGTCGTATAATATGTATTTTGTTTTTTATACGTACCTTAGCTGGGATATATACTTATCTATTTATGTACCATCACAGCCCCTAGAACATAAAGCTCTAGAGTCTAGAGCTTGATTGTTGACTTATATGTCTGAAGAATTTAGCCTATACTCGCCACACTGGCTGGGTTGACGAATATTTTCGTATGTGGTATATATAGTAAAATATTTCTATATACAAAGTTGAGTATTATAATTATAAAATAATGTTATACCTATGTTTTACTTGTGGCTTTAAGCGCTTTTTTCAACTTTATTTGGCTTTGAAAGTAGTTCGACTTGACGTTTGTCTATAGTTTTCATACATAATTCGGTCTAAAAGCGAGCTTTGCTTTATTTGCTTTCAAGTCGAACATATATATATTTTTCTCAAAGGGTCAGCCTCGCCGTTCAACGGCACACTACGCCCATCGGACTTTCATAATTTTAGTTTTTATTTATTAGCGTATTTTATTTATAATTTTGTGTTTAATTATGTAAATATTTTACCCTCTGGCCAGCGTGGCGAGTATAGGCCAAATTCTCCAGATATACATATGCTCTGGAAGGCCTATTTCCAACAATGGAGGTCTAGGACACTGTTCTCAGGGCCGTAATAAATAAAAATAAAAAATAAGTAATTGTATGTAAGTAACAATCTTCTACTATACTTCCAAATGTTAGATTAATAGCTAATATTTGATAATTCTAAGAGTTCAAATATAAGCTAGATGTGTAATTGGTTATACATATTTTTACAAAAAAAATATTACAAATTTATTTTACAACATCTACTTTGTTTTTCATTTCTTGTCAAAAAACGTGTTTAAAATCGCATCCTAGCAGGTCGGCATAGGTATCAGTGAAGCAACAAAATCAATTTATTTAAAAGTGCTCGATATTTACTGGCAATGTACTGTCATAGAATAAATCATTCTGAGAGGATTGTAACTTGTAATTCTCATACTGATTGGCTTCTTGCACCGTCTTGTTATTTAATGACTCTCGCTGTTAATATATATATAATAAACTGTTTTTTGTGCAAAGAGTTTATAAATGAATAAATATCTTCGGCTAAGCTCGAGATATAACTCTCAGCTAATAACGAAATCCACTATTTTGATAATCGCTTAAAATAATAGACTGCTGCTTGCTGTTACGTATATACCGTCTAGACCGAATGTAATGTTTGTATTAATATTAATTAAAATGTCTTTGGAACCCGGTAGGTACAAGAAAATTAAGCAAAGCTCCACTGCCAGAAGCAAACCACGAGCTACTTCCCGCATTTTAATAATATTAGTTCAAAAATTCAAATTTAAACTTAATCAAAATATACTAAAACTTTTACATAATAGCAAAATTGAATAAAATTATTTGAGAGTACAAACAAGCTTTATAAGCACGTTACGAGCGGACCGGGAAGCTTAAAGCCAGTCACATTTGTATGAGCACTGAAAGGGCTTTAAAACTTTCCAAATTCAATTTTAGTGGCAATGTTTGATAATGCATATTTTGTACAAAACTACAAACAATTAAAAACTTTGTGCGGTTGACATCAAAGCGAAAAGATTCATTAAATTAGTGTGATCTTGCGTGGACCTGTGATTGTCTATTATTATATTTTTTTGCTATAGTTTTATCATATCGCTGCTTTTCAACTAGGTGCCATCTGTCTAGTTTTAGAGCGTTGTTTTTCAATTACTGCAAAAAAAGTAATAAGGTCCTATATGTGTGTTACGACTAGCAACGACAACGTCAAATATTGGCATTTTACTCAGAACTAAATGGCCAATCAATCATACCTGCCAGCCCAATTCTGGTAATAGTTTTATTTCCTTTCTATTTTATTTAAACGTTAAATGTTGTCAAAACATGTTTTGGTATTCTAACAATTCAATTTCCATAAGTGGAAATAAAATAGAACTTTTGACAATTCCGTATTCTACTATTCGCTGCAATTTAGTTATTATATAAAAACCGTGTTCTGGTAATAGTTTTAAAACAAAAGTAGTGTAAGTACTAGTACTACAATACTTTTTCTTAAACCATTTTTATGACTAAACATAAATAATTTCAGGCACAGTTTGCTTGTTTTGCTAAAAATGTACGATTTAATTAGATATTTGAATTAGATTTATTATTATTTAAACAGTTATAAGTATATATCTTTTTGTTTTTAAAATGGTTCAGGATTTAAAATAATATGTAACATATGGGATATTGTCCTCCATTTAACGTTGCAACTAATCCACTTTGAAAAATACCGTACGGGGACAATAACTAATGTGGGATCATAAAAGAACGTAACTTAAATTTCTTCGACACAAAATAGTAGAATTGGCCTGCCCGTATTCTACAATGATGGCTGGTAAAGTAAAGACAAATAAAAAGAACAAAAAGATTACAAGAAACATCGAAAACAAGAAGGAAAAAACGGAGTGCTTCGCGCCATTTTGTGAGTGTATGTTTTGTAAATAGTGGATATTGTTAGTCAAAAGTAGTGTTGTTTTGTCTAATAATGTGCTACAATATGAATAATAATGGTAAACGCTAAATTGAACTTCATATATGGGGGGAAGTTGCATTGTTTTTTATGCGGATGTTGCTGTGAATTCCCATATTATACCCGACGTGTTTGGGCGATAATGCAAAGAAAAGCATAAAATACTGCAACATCTGGAATTTGATGATAACCTCATTAACTCATAAAAATGAAAAAATATATTACAACAGACATGGCTGTATGGGCTAGATTCCTTAGTCCTTCCTATCATCTCATTTATTATCCATTGGATGTTTAATCAAAAAAGGAAAATCTATTAATTCATTTCTATTAAAAAAAAATTAAGACGGTACCTTTACAGCAAATATAACTGACTCAGTCGACAAAACAAAAAAGTTATTTGCTTCAGTTTTGACAGCCACATTTAATGGCTCAGATAGATAGACTCCGTCTAGTAAAACGCGAACCAATCATAAATCTATGGCATGTTTCATTTCTCGTACCTTTTTTAGATTGTACAATGTGTTATTGAATGTCCTAACGGATCCTGCCAGGACACACAAACCTTATGCGACGACATTGCCGAGTCATCAAGTTACTCTTTGCATACTAATTAGACCCTCAACTATATTCGTATTGCAGTCGATTTAGCTCCTTGAGACGTCTAACTTTCTATTGTAGTAATAAGAATCATTTATTTTCCATTAGTTACTATAATTACAAACTACTTAAATAATTGAAATACAATTAAATAAATAAATAAAATCCTATTGATAAAGACATGCTTTAGCTAATACTTGTCATTTCTGTTTCATCAGAAATAGTCGACGGTATCGATTACGTAGTGGTAAGAACCCCAAGCTTTTTAACGAAGCGGATTTATATTTAACCAATTATAGTATGGGCATCGTGACAATTGGCAAGCTTGACGAGACTGGTAACTAATACTGGTAATAATTGCCAGTGGACAATTCGATGGCCAGGCTCCTGGCTAATAGTTTAACAAGGTCGCCTGGATTTGATATGGAGCTAACATGTCTCCACACGTCTCATCCCTAATAAGAGACCTGCCAAAATTACTCAGAACAACGGTGATGTTGGGTGTGCTTTACCATTGTTCCGAACAATCCCAGGGGGTTCTAGGATCGAGGGTACTCCAGCAGTAACAACTATCAGGTTGAAAAACTAGGATCAAGAAACTACACCTTTCCTGCCCAATATCTGGTTTCTGTGCCTTAAAGGAATTATCTAGTGCAGAAACCAGAGCACTTAATAACAGTTCTGTTAACCTGTCCTAGCTCAAAGGGATATAAATGAATTAAGGATTATTAGTTAGATACCTACGAGTATAAAGGATGTTAAAAAGGTGTTAATAAAATATACCTATATATTTCCTTTATTTATATTAGTTACGAGACGATGATAACTTCTAGCACGAGAAAGCCTGTGATGTTCAAATGTAATGTGTTTTAAGTAATGTATCTACTTATAAAGTTTAAAACAATTCGTAATGTATCCCAATTAATTCGCTACTACTAATTAGTAGCCGTAATGAGTTAGTTTTTAGTGTGACGAAATATAGGTAACTATGTATAAATTATGATGTAAAAGGCACACCTATGTGTATGTATATGAGTTAACAAGTTAAAATAAACACTTTATCTCTACTGCCAAATTCAAGGTGACAGAAAGTTTCAACAACATTTTGAATTTTTTCTAATGCTCGTAACAAAAATGAAGTTCAGAAACATATCTATGCGATGACGGATATATATATTGTAAAAAATATACATAGTCACGACTGTTAGCTTCAAGGTTATTAGCTTGTCTCAAGACAACATTATCACGTAGTAGGTACCTTAATAATACGAAAATTTCCGGATTCCTTTGCGCATCATTCGGCCGATTGAGATGTGCAAAACATAGCACGTTGAATATGTTATATGTAATCTAGACCACACCTAAAACTATTTCTAAGCTCTATGCAGTGTTTTAAACTGAGTAGCCCCAAAATTAAGTTTCTGTAAATGTAACTGATGCATTCGACGCCATTGTTAACTTTAATCGTTACTATGTGCATAATGCAACTCAGCCTTACACTTGAAGATGCGGAATGCTCTCCTATTCCTATAACCTGGAGTCCTTAAAATTTACTTGTTAGGCTGTTTTAATGATAGAGACTGATGTCACCTTGTAGTTGCAGTTGTTGTTGGACCTCGCATACCGCTTACCACCAGGTGGACTATTGTCACATATCTTTTTTATTCATAATTTAACCTTATTAAGTAACTAGTGATTGACGTCTAAATCATCAATTAGACGAATTGGAACAATTATTATGGAGGTACTATAAGCAGTAAGTCATGAATATATTTAATAAATAATAATAATAAACCCTCTCAAACCCGTATGGCCAGCGTGGTGAGTGTAGTCTATTTTGGCAGATATTTCTGGGACGTCCATCTCCAAAAGTGGAGGTCTAGGACTCTGGCTGTGAAATGTGATCATGATGAATAAACATAATCATTACTAAATAGTGGTGGCACGGTGGTGAGAATGGAGTTCCAGAACTTTGTGGTCTATGTGCTATGATGATAATGATTAGCAAATAAGCTTTTTAAATAATCTTATTTTTTATCTTTATAATTAACAAAAATAATCTACATGTTTGAAAGACAAGAGGGCTAAGCAGTATTTGGGCCACAGGTTCAGGATTGCCATTTAACGCGATAATGCCTATTATGCCTATTGGTAGCGCCTATTTTATTTTTCAATTTTAACTTATTAATTGTATATATATTATTTAATTAATTTGGTATTTTATTGTATTTTTTTATATATATGTTTTAAACAATCGAAACTATTGTATACAAGTGTTAAAGCGTCGTAAAAACATAGGTGATATTATCATTTTAAAATAAGTTGTGTCGATTTTCACGTACGCCAGTCACAATGACCCCGCACCTGTCGCACTGTCCACAATATTGCAGTTTTCACTTCTCACTATTATTATGTGGTATTTTTTTTTTTATTTTACGTTTCTGTCCAGCAGTATACAGATTACTTACGATAGAAAAAATATAAAAATAACGAGTGATTCAGTGTCGCCAGGTTTAACCGCTATTTAACTCAAGGCTCTAGCGCTGACGCAATCAAGAAAACTCACCTGATTTATCTTTTCGCCAACATCACCCAATTTAAAACTCGATTTATATACCAATAGTACACTCACAATAAAAAAATTATACAACTTTCTAAATTTGAATTTCTCGACTGGCGACGCCTTCGAAGGCTTGACAACCAATGGCGGAGGTGGGGTACGGAATGTGCTCTTGCGCAGGTAGAGCTGTCTGTGCGTGTGTGCGTGACTTGTGCAGACACCTAGTAGTTACAGTATCGGTGTGAGCATGTGTGTGCGTGCTGTGGAAGCACGTTATACCGGATTAGTTTACTTGCTTCACGCAGAAAGGTATTGTTATCAGAACCGCGGACCGCACAATAGCTGCGTATTGTTTATAACCCAACTAAATAATCAAAGATCTTATGCATTTTTCATGTATTTTTTTACTCTATCAAACAAATATTAAATAGTAGGTAAACAAGTCACAAAGGAGCGGTGGGGTCCAGTGGTTAGATCACTGACCTCCAATCCAAGGGTCGCAGATTCTAGCACCGGTACGCCAATAAGAAATGTATTTTGTCATTTTACAACACCAAGTTCTGATAAGCTCTCGGTCCCTGTACCAACTGATGGAAATAATACAACAAACATCATAACTTGCCAGTCTAGTCAGCAAGGCGAGAGCAGGCCAAGTTTTTCGAAAATAAAAATATTTCTGGAATGTTTATCTTCAGCATTGGAGGTAGCGAAATAATGACGTTTAAACAAAATAATTATTTTACGTAAACTAAAGAGTAAAGGTCCCTAAATAATCAATTATTTTTTGAGCTCTCCAATAGGTGGTAGGCGGACTGATGTTAGTAAATTGCCCAGACTGCCAGGGCGGGGAAGTATTCACCCCTCGTGACGATAAACCCAGTAAAAGGTATCCACACGTTTCGGGATCAGGCTCGAATTTCCGTCATGCCAAGCCGGCATAGTGTTAGGGACTGATGTCATGACTGTCTGATTCCAGTTGCTAACATTCATGGACCCACTTGCGCCCACTTACCATTAGGTGGGCGCAAGGTTACAAGTCGTGTTAGTATTAACAAAAACAAAAATGGTTTGCTATGACCTGGAGATGACCTGGAAATACTGGAAAAAAAACAGATATATAACCTGAAATTTCTCTAACCCTTAATGAATTACGCAGTTAAATTGTAGAAATAGTGTATTATTTTATTTACTATCATGCCTGTTATATCTTTAGAAATGCGTGCGCTTAGCAGAGCAAAAGGAAGTATGCTCAAAAATTAAAAACATTATATGAGAATACCAATAGAGGTTAACATTGACAGCGCTGGTTTATTAAAGGTTTCTTTTGCGCTAAAAGACACAACATGTCGCTACTGATTTTTAAGCCTGCTTATCCACTACAGATATGTAAGAAAAATGAGCGTTGCTCGAGGAAAATATTCACAAATAGTATAACTTATTATATAATCCGGGATACCTTCGGTTCTTGAACCGATGGCAAAAGACCCGATGGATTGACTTTAGTACCGTGGTCAATGGGTCGAGCATTGGTGTGGGACGCTACTTGTGTCGACACCCTTTCTCGGTCTCATGTCCAGGGCACATCTGTCAGGGCTGAGGCAGCTGCGGACCCGGCTAAAAAGGTGTCGCAAATACGAGTCTGTTGCTAATGACTACGTATTTGTGCCTTTTGGTATTAAGACAATGGGACCATGGGGCCAAGCGCTAAGAAGTTTCTTCGCGCAGCATATCAGCATCGCTGTGCAGCGGGGGAATGCGGCCAGTGTTCTTGGCACACTGCCACATAATCAAGTCATGGGTGAATATTTTTATGTATAGTTTAAATGATAGTTTTATTTTCAATTTAGTTTATATTTTTATTAGCTGTTGAATCAGTAACTAAATAAATAAATAACTTATTATATCGCATCATCAAGAAATATAATCAACTATTATACATTTATATATAATATATAAACTGCCTTCGTGGTCTAGCGGTGAAGTCCGTGAATTTAGACACGGAGGTACCGGGTTCGGTCCCGGTCGGGACACAATAATGTTCATTAATTTAAATAAATAAACTTAATTAATATTTAATTTATTTGTGATATTTCTCGAGTTTGGTACGCTAGAGACATCGACGAGCTTGCCACTTGTCATTATTGGCCTATAGTAAAGTTGGCTAAATGTGTTCTGACCACCCCCAAATATGAAACGGTCGCGGTGATACTTTTACATTTATATAAACTCTGGAAGTAGGAGGAGGAATTCCTGTAACACGAGTCCTAACCGGCCTTGTACTCGTATACCTATATACTCGTAGGAGCCTCGTTGTAAACCCTTTTAAATATAGTCTACGAAATTTCTAGGGAAAAAACAAGTTTTAGAGATATATTAATCATAGATTTGGTTTAGTAAAATAGAGTAAAATCGTTATAAATGTACATATTTTATATTTATCTCTGTCTAAAATTAGGTATATGAAAGTGGAAATATGGCCAAAATGTCCGTAACTTAATTTCCTAAAAGTTAATAGACTACATTTCTCAAAAGTACACTCAGACTTGAATAATTATTTAAAAAATCTGTATTGTGCGAGCGAGAGGAAAGCACAAGCGTTAAAGTTATTTTTTACGCCAACTAACTTCCAGTAGCATAACTTCAAACTTTTATAGATAAGAGTTTTTAAAAAAGTCCATTGATGCTATGTTCAACTTGAAAGCAAATAAAGCAAAGCTTGCTATTTTTACAGAATTTTGTATAAAAACCATAGACAAACGCCAAGTCGAACGACTTTCAAAGCAAAATGAAGAGAATAAAAGCGCTTTAAGCGACAAGTCAAATATATGTTGTGTGATGCATTATGGTAATGTCAACCTTGGTACCAGTGTTTTTAGAATTATATTTGTGTACAAATACAAGTATAACAGCGCCATCTAAGATCGATTAGAGTTTTTTTTTGTCTCATTCCATTGAGCCAATGTCAACCTTATGTTAGGGTCATTAAAGGCTATAATTGTGTGCAACGATAATAGCGCCATCTATGATCGAGAAGCGGAACTATTTCTTCAACAACTTGTGGAATGTTCCGTTTATTTTAGTCAAAATTTAAGCAATTTCGAAAATAAACGAGGTTCTCTTGTCGAAGAAGAACGTGTTCTACACTTCCGTAGCACGCAGGTCTGCATATTGTCCGTGAAACAATAAAATAATTAATTTGAAAGTGTACGATGAACACGACCATAACTGGCAACGACTGTCATTCAATTCATTCTGTACCGATTTGGTCTTATTTTAAATTTCATGTCGCTTGGTTTCTTGCTCTGTTTTGTCTATCTATGTGACTACTACGTACTTAAGCACTATTAAAGCCGCGTTCGTTTTATAGCATTTCCAACATTTCGTAGCAACTTCATAAACCAGCACGAAATGTCGTTTTTGTTAAGAAATACTACTTTTTTTAACAATGCTAACATTTCTTAAATAAAACGAGCGGTGAGGCTACTTTTTGACAAGTGTTTTCGTTCATGTTTTATCATACCATGGCTTCCAATACACGTGATATTATTATGGTCTTTGAATTTATTACATAAAATCGTTTAAAATACCTTTTTAACAAATATAATAGAAAAAGTATATAAAAATGGTAAACAAACCATTTGACATCTGTCAAAAAGTAACATCAATAACCCTCCTTTCAACACGGTACTGACATACGAAATTAGCATCAAATGTTAGAATTTTCATTAAACGAACGACTTGTGCTAAAAAAAGTGGTATTTTCATGCTAATATTTCTTAAAACGAACGCGGCCTAAGTAACTTTTTTTGTTCATAGATTGAACATTGACCAGTTTTATAATTTTGGAAAGCAATCCTACTTTAGATTGGCATTGATGTATTTTTGTGACAGAGTTCAATTGGTAAAATCTCTTCCTTTTTTTTTAATTTATTAAAAAATATTAATAAATATACATTTATTCGAAAAAATATTTACAACATATAAAATAAAATTATTATTAAGGATAGGGATATAAGTCCCGTCCGCGTGGAATGGTGGCAAGAACGCTGGCTGCATTTCCCCGCTGAATTACAATACTGATTCTCTGGGCGAAGAAAGAGCCAGCCCTCTTGTCACCGGAGGAGACAACAAGACGCGGTGTTATGTCTTTTAAAAACTTATTTTTATTATATTATTTTTAAAAAATAATAATTGGGCACCGATCTCTGGTGGATAAGCAGCCTAATGATGTTACGACTATTAGGTACTTATGCCGTTATTGTCTACTGTTCAGCGTCGTTTTACATCTTGGAGTAGGTATTAAACTCTATACTTAACATGTTCGCTGGCAGCAGTCTATTACTTAAAGCGCAAACGTATTAGGTTGTCAAAATAGTGGATACCGTTAAATCAGGGGTTCTCAAAATATTTCAATTCGCGGTTTTAACTTACTGGTATGTCTGTCAATGTGTCAAATTACATAAGAAACTATCTAAAACACAAAAAACTTTGATTACAATATATACAAAGATAAAATATAAAGTTAAAACAATGATATTAAACAAATCATACTACTAATAATATATAGATGATGCTTTAAAAGAGGACAACATAAATTTTGCATCATTATAAGTAATTTATTTGTTAGGATTTTTAAGTAATTTCATGACATACAAACAACGCATCTATACAGCTGCTTCATTTACTTCTTGCAATTTATTATTTATTGTTATGACATATTTTCATTTTGTTTATTAGTGACAACGCCATTTTACAGTTGCTTTATATTACATAATGTAAAAAAGGTCTATTAATATATTTTATGCCATTTAATTTATAATTAGTTTAATAAAAAATATAAATAAACATGTATTTCAGACATTTTGTTAGTAACAATACAAAATAATAATAATAAATCTTAGACCCACGTCCACTGCCTGGCAAATGTCTGGCATGTGCCACTTCGGGCAAGGGTCAGTATAATTACCAGACATCCGCCAAGCAATACCCACGGATCCCTGCAAAAATACAAATAATAATACATATTTGACTATGTGAGACAGTGGGCTTTAATCCACTTTTGCATTAGCGGGAGTCAACCCTATCACTAATGACATTCAGGAGGATGTCGGTACTGGAGCGCAACCTGCAGAGCATCGCTACCTCTTCCGTAGGATGGCATATAAGTCATTCACGTGAGCGTGCCGATGCACTGCAGGAGCGCGGCAGCCCCAACAGCACCCTGAATGCATTGTTATACTGGACTCGCAGGGCTCTGAATGTTTTTTGGTTATAGCGAGTCCATAATGTGCATGTGTACATACAATGATGATACAATGATGTGTATAATAACTTAGTAATATAGTACTGACAATGACTATTTACAGCAGCATCTAATTTAGGTATTGTTTATCTCGTGTAGATTTAATTAGTTATAAGTACGATGGCTGTTCTTCGCTACTAATGGTCATTCTTTTGCTATCCTGCCATGATTGGTAAACTGATAATTGTAAAACTGACAACACGGAGTCTACTTTATGCATCTTATGGTGAATAAATTGAATTGAATTGAGTACTTCATCTCCGCGCCCTAGATAGTAACACCTATATCTAAAATACAATGGCAACTTAATAAACGTAACGTGATGTTTAGATATTTTTGCGAATACCTAAGTTCAGTAAGCACACTTTGGGAACCCCTGTGTAAAATATTTTCTGTCAGGTTTTTTTTTTTTTTTTTTTTATATACGGAGCACGACATGTTACACCGCGCCCACCTGATGGTAAGCGGTACGCGAGGTCCAAGAATGGGAGCAACTGACGCCAACCTCAGACGACCGACATCAGTCCCTACCACTATGCCGGCCTATAAAGATGCTTTTTCACACTTCGTTTGAAGCACTCCAGGTTATAGGAGTGGGGAAACACACTGGCTGGGAGAGCATTCCACATCTTCAGCGTGCGACAGATGTAAGAGTCTCCAAATTTGTTCTCTATTCCGCAACCGAACCACACGCACAGGTCAGAATATGCACCCACATACCGTAGTCACCATCCCTTCGCGTACATATAAATTTGGGGACTCATACATCTGTCGTACGATAAAGATGTGGAATGCTCTTCCAGCCTCTGTGTTTCCACTTTCCTATAATTTGGAGTCCTTCAAGCGAAGTGTGAAAAAGCATCTAGTCAAGCCGGCATAGTGTTAGGGACTGATGGCAGTTACGAGTATCTGACTTCAGTTGCTAACATTCATGGACCTTGCGTGCCACTTACCATCAGGTGGGCCCAAGGTCACATGTCGTGCTAGTATAAAAAAAAAAAAAAAATAAAAAAAAAAAATACAAAACAAAAACTTGCACTTGACATGCCTGTGAAAAATGGCGCTAAGAACTATCCTTTTTTATGTTTTATAGGTCTTTAGAGGTGGTCCGATATAAATTTTATCTATATTGATTCAGCTCTTTTTGAGAAAATCAATAACAAAAATATATACACCAATAATGTTTTGGTTTGTGGTTCCTCTCAGCAAAAGTGTTTTTACTTAAGTTTAAGAGGGGTTTAACGCTTTTGCAGCATTCTCACTCGCACAATCCTATATTGTACTTTAGTCTATAGTGTACTTTAGAAAAATGTAGTCTATTAACATTCTAGGAAACAATAGTGTTCGGACATATTTTCACTCTCATATACCAAATTTTAGACAGAATAAAATAGGAAAAACATTTATAACGTTGTTCCTCCATTTTACTAGAACAAATACCTATATGAAAGTGAATACAATTTTCTACGCATACTATGGATTCGCCGTGCGGGTGCCGGGTCCATCGTGAGTGATGAGAAAAGTGGTGTCTCGGGCTTGCGATCGCCGCGACAATTGTTTAAACCGTCTGGTTTACAAAGGACGTTTCTTTTTTTATTTAATCATGCAACAAAACGCTCATCCACCACTCTGCTCCTCTCCTGACCTAACCAAATACTATATACAATTAACTACGATTGAAATGTGACTTGAGAGGCAAGATATAACGTGGTATTGCTCTATATTTTTAATATATAATATACTATATGTTGTAGTAATCTGTAGTAGATAGAAATTACTAGGTAAAAAATTGTGTTATAATATGTAAAAATTTGTGATCATCATTTACAATGGTTCTCTCGGCATTTAGGTATATGCCACACTTACCCCAACTCACCTTAACTAAAAAACACTTGACATGTCTGGGTCCTAAGCTTTAAATCCTGGATTTTCAAACTTCTGGTTGCCGCTGTTTTGAGCCTGGACTTGTGAAAGCAGTTTCAATTGCTTGGAAATGTTTTAGTCCAAAGCACTTATACAGAAGTTTTTCTAAAGGCTAGTTAAAACGACCGTTCATTAATATAGTGACAAAAATCCTTGAATAGGTAGCTTTGTATGATTATAATAAAGGGTAAAATATCGTCTGAAATATGGCAAATCGTCCTTACTGTTAATTTATAAAATAAAATAAAAGTAAAAAAAATATTGAGAAATTTATAAAACATAAATACCTACTTTATTTAAAATTATTTTGTTGACTTATTGTTTTATTGAGTATAGGTACCGTATGTACACAAAAAAAATTACCGAGTCATTATTGTCCTTTTTCTCTCTCTGTCAGCGCTAACTAGTAGATAATTCAATCCTGTGCCCTTTGCATTTAAAATCATACTATACAAAAAAATTGTCTTGACCCTTATATTATTAGGGTTGCGATATGGTTTTCCTAAAAGTTGGGGTTGGGAATATTTGCCAGTTCACAAACGATATGTTGAAAAAAAAACTAACAAATTTTATTTAATCAGTTTAATATGTATAATAAACTATGTTGTAAAATAACATCAACAGATATATTTTAACATTGTCTCGTCTTATCGCAAAATACAAGACGAGACAAGACAAACGTAACAATGACATTAATTTTAAATATAGTTTTTTTAACTGAATATTAAATTTATCATT
Source organism: Tinea semifulvella (assembly GCA_910589645.1). Classification (NCBI taxonomy): domain Eukaryota; kingdom Metazoa; phylum Arthropoda; class Insecta; order Lepidoptera; family Tineidae; genus Tinea; species Tinea semifulvella. The sequence goes on from OU342584.1 coordinate 25,188,161, forward strand.
TGCATGTAATTATTTCATGTGTTAATTTACATACTAATACAATTGGTAGATATATTCCTCGTACACAGCTCATTTTCCTAGCATATGTGAGTATACACATATTAATAATAATACAATTAAAACTTTTAAAAATAGCTATCATCAGAAGAAGGTAGATGATAATAAGAATCATAACTATTTTCATCGGAATCAAGCATTTGTTCGTTAGGTTCAGTTGAAATTTGATTTTGTTCAGGCGTTTCCTTTGTAAGACAATTCTGTAAAAGAAAAAAAATATGAGACATGTGACATTGACAAATTTTGATAATATTCAATAATATATACGGTCGCGGAAACGTATGGCGAGGCCATCTCTAGTCAACAGGACGTGGGAACCTCGACACGTGCATCGACAGGCACAGCACTTTAATAAACGGTCATAAGAACGCTCGACACGGTCAGTGACAGGCTTCGACAGGCGTAGTCCTCTAGTAAACAGACGTTTGACAAGGTATGCGACAGGCTTTAATAGGCACTGCCGTCTAGAAAACAGACCATAAGAATGCTCGATATGGTCGGCGACAGGATTTGACAGGCGCGGCCCACTAGTAAACAGGCCATGAGAACGCTCGAAACGCTCAGCAAAAGGCTAGGACAGGCACGGCTATCTAGTGAACAGGCCATAAGAATGCTCAATATGGTCAGCGACAGGATTCAACAGGCGCGGCCCTCTAGTAAACAGGCCATGAGAATGCTCAGCATGGTCAGCGACAGGATTCGACAGGGCTACATTTCTCAAAAGTAAACTCAGAATTGAAAATATTGGATTTTGCGAGCGAGAGGAAAGCACAAGCATTAAACATTCTTAAACAAATAAGAATCTTGCTGTAATAAATAATAATATAAATAAATACGAGTATATACTCGTACGTCTTCATTACATGGAGGTTCAATTTTCCTCTTCGTAACTAAGACAACAGTTTGTTAAAGATGATATTATGTGCGGTAACTTCAGGGACTGCCTCAGTGCTCTGTGCATAATATAAAAAATAGAAGTATCATTAGTACACGAAACCCTTGTCGTAATAGTCAGACCAAAGCGTATGTTAAGAATTAAATTAAACCAACTTTTATCATTGTGGTGTTTGTATCTATTTAATAAGGTATATTGTCTCATGTACACAAGTGGTGGGGGAACGTCACACTGGTTAAGTCAGTATGCACCTGAGCGCTAGCGAGTGTAGACGCGTTCAACCTAGACCGACTTGGTGTTACGGGGAGAGCCAGTGTTTACTGTATAGAAAGCAGGTTCTACAATCATCATTACGGCCCTTAGAATACACACCTTTTCACTACTAAAGATGGTCCTTTCAAAATATATTTCTTTAGATTAAAGGCACTATTGTAAATCTTCAAAAATATTAGATTGTGTGAGCGAGAGGAAAGCACAAGAGTAAAACACTCTTAAATAAATAAGAATCCTGTTGCTGGGAGCATAATGTTCTATAGTGCTGAGCTAATAAATAATAATATAAATAAATACGACTACATACGTCTTTTATGGATAGCGGTTCAATTTTCCTCTCCGTATCTTCACTTTGTCTCATTTGATTGTCGTTATCATCATCAAACAATAGCTTATTAAACATGATATCAAGCCTAGTGAGTGCGGGGAGTGCCTGAGTGCTCTGTGGAAATATAGACCATATAGAAGTATCATTAATAAATATTAGGTCCTTCATATGAAATTGACTTTTTGTCGAACTTGCCAATTTGACCTCAAATATCTGGAATTTAGCTAGGAATTCAAATTTAGCATTGCGTACGAGTATTTGTAATTGATTAATATAGTCATTCATTTGTTTTCACGCCATTAGACTTTTCTTTGACATCGGTCTCTTCACAATTGGTAATATTTAGTTATTTACGAATAAAGAGTTTCACCGTGGCGCCAACGCAGCAGAAACAGCTCAAAAGATTAATGATATGTAAAAGAAAATACAGTACGTTTTTGGTTCCAATGTTTTCGTTCTGGTAATTAAGACCTACAGAATAAACCTCGTTGTCGACCGGGGACCCTAGTTGACAATGAAGAATTAAAGGTGATCGTGGAAGCAATTCCATCGCAAACCACGTCAGAGTTAAGCGGCAGGCTTCCGTATAAGTTTTTTAGATAAGAGAAGTAGTAATAGTTAGATAGGATATCATGTGCGGTAACGGCGGGGACTGCCTTAGTGTTCTGTGGAGATAATAAAAGCATATGATCAATAGTACACGAATCCCTTTTCGTAATGGCCAGACCAAAGCATTTGTTAAGAATTAAATTAAACCAACTTTCATCATTGTAGTGTTTCTATCTATTTAATAAGATATAATACATTATCTCTTGTACACAAGTGGTGGGGGAACGTCATACTGTTGACTTAGTATGCACGTGAGCGCTAGCGAGTGTGGACGTGTTCAACCTAGACCGATTTTGTGTTACAGGGATGGCTCCTGTATATCCTAGCGTGTTTATTGTGTAAACAGTAGGTTCTACAATCATCATTACGGCCCTTAGAACACACACTTCTTTACTGCTGAAAATGGGCCTTTAAAAATATATTTCTGGAGATTAAAGGCAGTATTCGAAATATTTGAAAATAATGGATTGTGCGAGCAAGAGGAACTACAAATGCCTTAGCATTGTCTACACAATAAACACGCTAGTTACAGGGAGCCATCCCTGTAACACAAAGTCGGTCTAGGTTGAACACGTCCACACTCGCGAGAGCTCACGCGCATACTACATAAGTCAACAGTGTAAAGTTTACCCCTTAAGAACAAACGTTAAGGTTTCCTATTATATTTATTTTTTGATGTTTTTTTAATTATTTCATTTTCTTTGTTTTTTAATTTAAAGTAAGTAAAGTATCATCACGACCGTTTCCCTTTCGGGGTGGTCAGAAACCACGCTTATAAATAAGCGGATTCACATTTAGCCAACTTTACTATAGGCCAATCATGACAAGTGGCAAGCTCGTCGATGTCTCCAGCGTACCAAACTCGAGAAATATCACAAATAAATTAAATGTTAATTAAATGTATTTATATACATTAATTAATATTTTTGTGTCCCGACCAGGAATCAAACCCGGTACCTCCGAGTCTAAATCCACGGACTTAACCGCTAGACTACGGAGGCACATTTTTAATTTGTTATATATTAATTTTATTTGTAATCAATAGTGTAGTTATTTATAATTTTTTATAACTTTTATTATTATTACTGTTTCACTAAATTTAAATGACGGCTATGGTATAATAACAGAGGTTGTTGAAACCCAGCTTGCAACACCATTTTCTGAACCATAGACCCTTTATCATATATCATTCTTTAATTTTTAACTTTATTTTATATTTTTATTAACCTTTTTTTGTGAAAAATAAAAACTGATTATATTTTATTTTCTTTTTTTATATATTTAGCGACCTCCATATTTCGATAAGGTCACCTTGGCAAGCTATTATCAAGATAGTTTGAGTGAACACGAATGTGATTGTTCGGTTTGACCACAAATTTTAATAACAGATTCCCTTTGCACAAACTGCAAAAAGCTGATGTTTATTCTGTTGCTAAACTAAAACTATATAGGGTAACTTAACACCTACCCTCATGAGAGCGGATGTAGAATGGCTTATAGCCACTGGTTCGGGCTCGGATGTCAACGGCTGTTCCTTGGACTTCTTGCATGTCTCAGATGTGTCCATACAGCTGCAAGCCTATAAATGTTAAAATTAAAATTACTATCGGTGCCATGCCTAAACTTCGATTTCTTGTCCCGAAGGTTGATGGTAAGAAAATGCCAAGCGGCATTACATATGCCTTTTGTATTAAACAAAAAAATTTTAAATATAAATAAAAAAAAAGTAATAGTAAAAATGTATCATCACGACCGTTTCGCTTTCGGGGTGGTCAGTAGAGATTGCAACCCGGTATGTTTTTGAACCGGGCCGGGTCCGGTGACATTTGCCGCCAACCCGGGCGCGGCCGGGTTGATGTGTTAGGATGGAACCTTTGAAGTATTTTATGAAAATTTGCTTTAAGTAAATGGAGGAAAAATACAATGATTCAAGGTTACGAAATAATATTTATTTCAAACCAGCAAATCAACAATAATCAGTATTAATCAGTCACAAAATCACGAGTTTTTATTACAGAATTAGTTAGTTTCACTTATGAACGGAATAGTAACATTAGTGTTACTAATTAAGTTTAAGCAAGCATTAGTATTCAGTTTGACCGCCACCGTGGTCTAGTGGTAACAAACGTTGCCGTGAACTCGGGAGGTCGTGGGTTCGATTCCCACCGGGGGCAAGTTGTACATTATTAATTTGTCTCGGTCTGGGTGTTTATATCTATAATATGTATATATTTACAACAAAAAAAAGTATAATATGTAGTTTATCAACCATCTAGTTTCCGTAACACAAGCCTCGTAGCTTACCACGTAAATTAGATGGCGCTGTGTGACCTGTCTGGAAATATTTATATTTATAATTAAGTTTAGGATAGAAATGATCTTCCACGCGCTGATGAAATACCTGGATTTAGAGGATTTCGAGAAAAAGTTTGGAAAGTAGTCGAATTATTTAAGAAGTCGCCCGTAATTTAATTACTAATACTATACAGAGTAAAGAGAAAGACCTGCTTGCTTAAAGCTAATTACTAATACTAATGTAACTATTTGAAAACATAGTATTAGAATAATAAACTAATAACGCAGCCTAATGTACTAAACTTGTCTTATCAACTTAGATAGATAAACTTTGGTAGCATTGGTAAAACAAAACAAATTCTTAAGAGCAATAACTATATGGGTGAGAGGTGCGCGAGAGGAATGAAGAGCGGCCATTGGCGGGTCAGAACGGCAACATCGCGGTTCGCAGCGCTTGCAATGACAGTTTTCTACAAGTTGGGGCTTCCGTGCCGCAGTTTTCGTACCTACCGGGCCCGGTTTGCAAGATCTAGTGGTCAGAAACCACGCTTATAAATAATCGGATTCACATTTAGCCAACTTTACTATAGGCCAATCATGACAAGTGGCAAGCTCGTCGATGTCTCCAGCGTACCAAACTCGAGAAATATCACAAATAAATTAAATGTTAATTAAATGTATTTATATACATTAATTAATATTTTTGTGTCCCGACCAGGAATCAAACCCGGTACCTCCGAGTCTAAATCCACGGACTTAACCGCTAGACTACGGAGGCACATTTTTAATTTGTTATATATTAATTTTATTTGTAATCAATAGTGTAGTTATTTATAATTTTTTATAACTTTTATTATTATTACTGTTTCACTAAATTTAAATGACGGCTATGGTATAATAACAGAGGTTGTTGAAACCCAGCTTGCAACACCATTTTCTGAACCATAGACCCTTTATCATATATCATTCTTTAATTTTTAACTTTATTTTATATTTTTATTAACCTTTTTTTGTGAAAAATAAAAACTGATTATATTTTATTTTCTTTTTTTATATATTTAGCGACCTCCATATTTCGATAAGGTCACCTTGGCAAGCTATTATCAAGATAGTTTGAGTGAACACGAATGTGATTGTTCGGTTTGACCACAAATTTTAATAACAGATTCCCTTTGCACAAACTGCAAAAAGCTGATGTTTATTCTGTTGCTAAACTAAAACTATATAGGGTAACTTAACACCTACCCTCATGAGAGCGGATGTAGAATGGCTTATAGCCACTGGTTCGGGCTCGGATGTCAACGGCTGTTCCTTGGACTTCTTGCATGTCTCAGATGTGTCCATACAGCTGCAAGCCTATAAATGTTAAAATTAAAATTACTATCGGTGCCATGCCTAAACTTCGATTTCTTGTCCCGAAGGTTGATGGTAAGAAAATGCCAAGCGGCATTACATATGCCTTTTGTATTAAACAAAAAAATTTTAAATATAAATAAAAAAAAAGTAATAGTAAAAATGTATCATCACGACCGTTTCCCTTTCGGGGTGGTCAGTAGAGATTGCAACCCGGTATGTTTTTGAACCGGGCCGGGTCCGGTGACATTTGCCGCCAACCCGGGCGCGGCCGGGTTGATGTGTTAGGATGGAACCTTTGAAGTATTTTATGAAAATTTGCTTTAAGTAAATGGAGGAAAAATACAATGATTCAAGGTTACGAAATAATATTTATTTCAAACCAGCAAATCAACAATAATCAGTATTAATCAGTCACAAAATCACGAGTTTTTATTACAGAATTAGTTAGTTTCACTTATGAACGGAATAGTAACATTAGTGTTACTAATTAAGTTTAAGCAAGCATTAGTATTCAGTTTGACCGCCACCGTGGTCTAGTGGTAACAAACGTTGCCGTGAACTCGGGAGGTCGTGGGTTCGATTCCCACCGGGGGCAAGTTGTACATTATTAATTTGTCTCGGTCTGGGTGTTTATATCTATAATATGTATATATTTACAACAAAAAAAAGTATAATATGTAGTTTATCAACCATCTAGTTTCCGTAACACAAGCCTCGTAGCTTACCACGTAAATTAGATGGCGCTGTGTGACCTGTCTGGAAATATTTATATTTATAATTAAGTTTAGGATAGAAATGATCTTCCACGCGCTGATGAAATACCTGGATTTAGAGGATTTCGAGAAAAAGTTTGGAAAGTAGTCGAATTATTTAAGAAGTCGCCCGTAATTTAATTACTAATACTATACAGAGTAAAGAGAAAGACCTGCTTGCTTAAAGCTAATTACTAATACTAATGTAACTATTTGAAAACATAGTATTAGAATAATAAACTAATAACGCAGCCTAATGTACTAAACTTGTCTTATCAACTTAGATAGATAAACTTTGGTAGCATTGGTAAAACAAAACAAATTCTTAAGAGCAATAACTATATGGGTGAGAGGTGCGCGAGAGGAATGAAGAGCGGCCATTGGCGGGTCAGAACGGCAACATCGCGGTTCGCAGCGCTTGCAATGACAGTTTTCTACAAGTTGGGGCTTCCGTGCCGCAGTTTTCGTACCTACCGGGCCCGGTTTGCAAGATCTAGTGGTCAGAAACCACGCTTATAAATAATCGGATTCACATTTAGCCAACTTTACTATAGGCCAATCATGACAAGTGGCAAGCTCGTCGATGTCTCCAGCGTACCAAACTCGAGAAATATCACAAATAAATTAAATGTTAATTAAATGTATTTATATACATTAATTAATATTTTTGTGTCCCGACCAGGAATCAAACCCGGTACCTCCGAGTCTAAATCCACGGACTTAACCGCTAGACTACGGAGGCACATTTTTAATTTGTTATATATTAATTTTATTTGTAATCAATAGTGTAGTTATTTATAATTTTTTATAACTTTTATTATTATTACTGTTTCACTAAATTTAAATGACGGCTATGGTATAATAACAGAGGTTGTTGAAACCCAGCTTGCAACACCATTTTCTGAACCATAGACCCTTTATCATATATCATTCTTTAATTTTTAACTTTATTTTATATTTTTATTAACCTTTTTTTGTGAAAAATAAAAACTGATTATATTTTATTTTCTTTTTTTATATATTTAGCGACCTCCATATTTCGATAAGGTCACCTTGGCAAGCTATTATCAAGATAGTTTGAGTGAACACGAATGTGATTGTTCGGTTTGACCACAAATTTTAATAACAGATTCCCTTTGCACAAACTGCAAAAAGCTGATGTTTATTCTGTTGCTAAACTAAAACTATATAGGGTAACTTAACACCTACCCTCATGAGAGCGGATGTAGAATGGCTTATAGCCACTGGTTCGGGCTCGGATGTCAACGGCTGTTCCTTGGACTTCTTGCATGTCTCAGATGTGTCCATACAGCTGCAAGCCTATAAATGTTAAAATTAAAATTACTATCGGTGCCATGCCTAAACTTCGATTTCTTGTCCCGAAGGTTGATGGTAAGAAAATGCCAAGCGGCATTACATATGCCTTTTGTATTAAACAAAAAAATTTTAAATATAAATAAAAAAAAAGTAATAGTAAAAATGTATCATCACGACCGTTTCCCTTTCGGGGTGGTCAGTAGAGATTGCAACCCGGTATGTTTTTGAACCGGGCCGGGTCCGGTGACATTTGCCGCCAACCCGGGCGCGGCCGGGTTGATGTGTTAGGATGGAACCTTTGAAGTATTTTATGAAAATTTGCTTTAAGTAAATGGAGGAAAAATACAATGATTCAAGGTTACGAAATAATATTTATTTCAAACCAGCAAATCAACAATAATCAGTATTAATCAGTCACAAAATCACGAGTTTTTATTACAGAATTAGTTAGTTTCACTTATGAACGGAATAGTAACATTAGTGTTACTAATTAAGTTTAAGCAAGCATTAGTATTCAGTTTGACCGCCACCGTGGTCTAGTGGTAACAAACGTTGCCGTGAACTCGGGAGGTCGTGGGTTCGATTCCCACCGGGGGCAAGTTGTACATTATTAATTTGTCTCGGTCTGGGTGTTTATATCTATAATATGTATATATTTACAACAAAAAAAAGTATAATATGTAGTTTATCAACCATCTAGTTTCCGTAACACAAGCCTCGTAGCTTACCACGTAAATTAGATGGCGCTGTGTGACCTGTCTGGAAATATTTATATTTATAATTAAGTTTAGGATAGAAATGATCTTCCACGCGCTGATGAAATACCTGGATTTAGAGGATTTCGAGAAAAAGTTTGGAAAGTAGTCGAATTATTTAAGAAGTCGCCCGTAATTTAATTACTAATACTATACAGAGTAAAGAGAAAGACCTGCTTGCTTAAAGCTAATTACTAATACTAATGTAACTATTTGAAAACATAGTATTAGAATAATAAACTAATAACGCAGCCTAATGTACTAAACTTGTCTTATCAACTTAGATAGATAAACTTTGGTAGCATTGGTAAAACAAAACAAATTCTTAAGAGCAATAACTATATGGGTGAGAGGTGCGCGAGAGGAATGAAGAGCGGCCATTGGCGGGTCAGAACGGCAACATCGCGGTTCGCAGCGCTTGCAATGACAGTTTTCTACAAGTTGGGGCTTCCGTGCCGCAGTTTTCGTACCTACCGGGCCCGGTTTGCAAGATCTAGTGGTCAGAAACCACGCTTATAAATAATCGGATTCACATTTAGCCAACTTTACTATAGGCCAATCATGACAAGTAGCAAGCTCGTCGATGTCTCCAGCGTACCAAACTCGAGAAATATCACAAATAAATTAAATGTTAATTAAATGTATTTATATACATTAATTAATATTTTTGTGTCCCGACCAGGAATCAAACCCGGTACCTCCGAGTCTAAATCCACGGACTTAACCGCTAGACTACGGAGGCACATTTTTAATTTGTTATATATTAATTTTATTTGTAATCAATAGTGTAGTTATTTATAATTTTTTATAACTTTTATTATTATTACTGTTTCACTAAATTTAAATGACGGCTATGGTATAATAACAGAGGTTGTTGAAACCCAGCTTGCAACACCATTTTCTGAACCATAGACCCTTTATCATATATCATTCTTTAATTTTTAACTTTATTTTATATTTTTATTAACCTTTTTTTGTGAAAAATAAAAACTGATTATATTTTATTTTCTTTTTTTATATATTTAGCGACCTCCATATTTCGATAAGGTCACCTTGGCAAGCTATTATCAAGATAGTTTGAGTGAACACGAATGTGATTGTTCGGTTTGACCACAAATTTTAATAACAGATTCCCTTTGCACAAACTGCAAAAAGCTGATGTTTATTCTGTTGCTAAACTAAAACTATATAGGGTAACTTAACACCTACCCTCATGAGAGCGGATGTAGAATGGCTTATAGCCACTGGTTCGGGCTCGGATGTCAACGGCTGTTCCTTGGACTTCTTGCATGTCTCAGATGTGTCCATACAGCTGCAAGCCTATAAATGTTAAAATTAAAATTACTATCGGTGCCATGCCTAAACTTCGATTTCTTGTCCCGAAGGTTGATGGTAAGAAAATGCCAAGCGGCATTACATATGCCTTTTGTATTAAACAAAAAAATTTTAAATATAAATAAAAAAAAAGTAATAGTAAAAATGTATCATCACGACCGTTTCCCTTTCGGGGTGGTCAGTAGAGATTGCAACCCGGTATGTTTTTGAACCGGGCCGGGTCCGGTGACATTTGCCGCCAACCCGGGCGCGGCCGGGTTGATGTGTTAGGATGGAACCTTTGAAGTATTTTATGAAAATTTGCTTTAAGTAAATGGAGGAAAAATACAATGATTCAAGGTTACGAAATAATATTTATTTCAAACCAGCAAATCAACAATAATCAGTATTAATCAGTCACAAAATCACGAGTTTTTATTACAGAATTAGTTAGTTTCACTTATGAACGGAATAGTAACATTAGTGTTACTAATTAAGTTTAAGCAAGCATTAGTATTCAGTTTGACCGCCACCGTGGTCTAGTGGTAACAAACGTTGCCGTGAACTCGGGAGGTCGTGGGTTCGATTCCCACCGGGGGCAAGTTGTACATTATTAATTTGTCTCGGTCTGGGTGTTTATATCTATAATATGTATATATTTACAACAAAAAAAAGTATAATATGTAGTTTATCAACCATCTAGTTTCCGTAACACAAGCCTCGTAGCTTACCACGTAAATTAGATGGCGCTGTGTGACCTGTCTGGAAATATTTATATTTATAATTAAGTTTAGGATAGAAATGATCTTCCACGCGCTGATGAAATACCTGGATTTAGAGGATTTCGAGAAAAAGTTTGGAAAGTAGTCGAATTATTTAAGAAGTCGCCCGTAATTTAATTACTAATACTATACAGAGTAAAGAGAAAGACCTGCTTGCTTAAAGCTAATTACTAATACTAATGTAACTATTTGAAAACATAGTATTAGAATAATAAACTAATAACGCAGCCTAATGTACTAAACTTGTCTTATCAACTTAGATAGATAAACTTTGGTAGCATTGGTAAAACAAAACAAATTCTTAAGAGCAATAACTATATGGGTGAGAGGTGCGCGAGAGGAATGAAGAGCGGCCATTGGCGGGTCAGAACGGCAACATCGCGGTTCGCAGCGCTTGCAATGACAGTTTTCTACAAGTTGGGGCTTCCGTGCCGCAGTTTTCGTACCTACCGGGCCCGGTTTGCAAGATCTAGTGGTCAGAAACCACGCTTATAAATAATCGGATTCACATTTAGCCAACTTTACTATAGGCCAATCATGACAAGTGGCAAGCTCGTCGATGTCTCCAGCGTACCAAACTCGAGAAATATCACAAATAAATTAAATGTTAATTAAATGTATTTATATACATTAATTAATATTTTTGTGTCCCGACCAGGAATCAAACCCGGTACCTCCGAGTCTAAATCCACGGACTTAACCGCTAGACTACGGAGGCACATTTTTAATTTGTTATATATTAATTTTATTTGTAATCAATAGTGTAGTTATTTATAATTTTTTATAACTTTTATTATTATTACTGTTTCACTAAATTTAAATGACGGCTATGGTATAATAACAGAGGTTGTTGAAACCCAGCTTGCAACACCATTTTCTGAACCATAGACCCTTTATCATATATCATTCTTTAATTTTTAACTTTATTTTATATTTTTATTAACCTTTTTTTGTGAAAAATAAAAACTGATTATATTTTATTTTCTTTTTTTATATATTTAGCGACCTCCATATTTCGATAAGGTCACCTTGGCAAGCTATTATCAAGATAGTTTGAGTGAACACGAATGTGATTGTTCGGTTTGACCACAAATTTTAATAACAGATTCCCTTTGCACAAACTGCAAAAAGCTGATGTTTATTCTGTTGCTAAACTAAAACTATATAGGGTAACTTAACACCTACCCTCATGAGAGCGGATGTAGAATGGCTTATAGCCACTGGTTCGGGCTCGGATGTCAACGGCTGTTCCTTGGACTTCTTGCATGTCTCAGATGTGTCCATACAGCTGCAAGCCTATAAATGTTAAAATTAAAATTACTATCGGTGCCATGCCTAAACTTCGATTTCTTGTCCCGAAGGTTGATGGTAAGAAAATGCCAAGCGGCATTACATATGCCTTTTGTATTAAACAAAAAAATTTTAAATATAAATAAAAAAAAAGTAATAGTAAAAATGTATCATCACGACCGTTTCCCTTTCGGGGTGGTCAGTAGAGATTGCAACCCGGTATGTTTTTGAACCGGGCCGGGTCCGGTGACATTTGCCGCCAACCCGGGCGCGGCCGGGTTGATGTGTTAGGATGGAACCTTTGAAGTATTTTATGAAAATTTGCTTTAAGTAAATGGAGGAAAAATACAATGATTCAAGGTTACGAAATAATATTTATTTCAAACCAGCAAATCAACAATAATCAGTATTAATCAGTCACAAAATCACGAGTTTTTATTACAGAATTAGTTAGTTTCACTTATGAACGGAATAGTAACATTAGTGTTACTAATTAAGTTTAAGCAAGCATTAGTATTCAGTTTGACCGCCACCGTGGTCTAGTGGTAACAAACGTTGCCGTGAACTCGGGAGGTCGTGGGTTCGATTCCCACCGGGGGCAAGTTGTACATTATTAATTTGTCTCGGTCTGAGTGTTTATATCTATAATATGTATATATTTACAACAAAAAAAAGTATAATATGTAGTTTATCAACCATCTAGTTTCCGTAACACAAGCCTCGTAGCTTACCACGTAAATTAGATGGCGCTGTGTGACCTGTCTGGAAATATTTATATTTATAATTAAGTTTAGGATAGAAATGATCTTCCACGCGCTGATGAAATACCTGGATTTAGAGGATTTCGAGAAAAAGTTTGGAAAGTAGTCGAATTATTTAAGAAGTCGCCCGTAATTTAATTACTAATACTATACAGAGTAAAGAGAAAGACCTGCTTGCTTAAAGCTAATTACTAATACTAATGTAACTATTTGAAAACATAGTATTAGAATAATAAACTAATAACGCAGCCTAATGTACTAAACTTGTCTTATCAACTTAGATAGATAAACTTTGGTAGCATTGGTAAAACAAAACAAATTCTTAAGAGCAATAACTATATGGGTGAGAGGTGCGCGAGAGGAATGAAGAGCGGCCATTGGCGGGTCAGAACGGCAACATCGCGGTTCGCAGCGCTTGCAATGACAGTTTTCTACAAGTTGGGGCTTCCGTGCCGCAGTTTTCGTACCTACCGGGCCCGGTTTGCAAGATCTAGTGGTCAGAAACCACGCTTATAAATAATCGGATTCACATTTAGCCAACTTTACTATAGGCCAATCATGACGAGTGGCAAGCTCGTCGATGTCTCCAGCGTACCAAACTCGAGAAATATCACAAATAAATTAAATGTTAATTAAATGTATTTATATACATTAATTAATATTTTTGTGTCCCGACCAGGAATCAAACCCGGTACCTCCGAGTCTAAATCCACGGACTTAACCGCTAGACTACGGAGGCACATTTTTAATTTGTTATATATTAATTTTATTTGTAATCAATAGTGTAGTTATTTATAATTTTTTATAACTTTTATTATTATTACTGTTTCACTAAATTTAAATGACGGCTATGGTATAATAACAGAGGTTGTTGAAACCCAGCTTGCAACACCATTTTCTGAACCATAGACCCTTTATCATATATCATTCTTTAATTTTTAACTTTATTTTATATTTTTATTAACCTTTTTTTGTGAAAAATAAAAACTGATTATATTTTATTTTCTTTTTTTATATATTTAGCGACCTCCATATTTCGATAAGGTCACCTTGGCAAGCTATTATCAAGATAGTTTGAGTGAACACGAATGTGATTGTTCGGTTTGACCACAAATTTTAATAACAGATTCCCTTTGCACAAACTGCAAAAAGCTGATGTTTATTCTGTTGCTAAACTAAAACTATATAGGGTAACTTAACACCTACCCTCATGAGAGCGGATGTAGAATGGCTTATAGCCACTGGTTCGGGCTCGGATGTCAACGGCTGTTCCTTGGACTTCTTGCATGTCTCAGATGTGTCCATACAGCTGCAAGCCTATAAATGTTAAAATTAAAATTACTATCGGTGCCATGCCTAAACTTCGATTTCTTGTCCCGAAGGTTGATGGTAAGAAAATGCCAAGCGGCATTACATATGCCTTTTGTATTAAACAAAAAAATTTTAAATATAAATAAAAAAAAAGTAATAGTAAAAATGTATCATCACGACCGTTTCGCTTTCGGGGTGGTCAGTAGAGATTGCAACCCGGTATGTTTTTGAACCGGGCCGGGTCCGGTGACATTTGCCGCCAACCCGGGCGCGGCCGGGTTGATGTGTTAGGATGGAACCTTTGAAGTATTTTATGAAAATTTGCTTTAAGTAAATGGAGGAAAAATACAATGATTCAAGGTTACGAAATAATATTTATTTCAAACCAGCAAATCAACAATAATCAGTATTAATCAGTCACAAAATCACGAGTTTTTATTACAGAATTAGTTAGTTTCACTTATGAACGGAATAGTAACATTAGTGTTACTAATTAAGTTTAAGCAAGCATTAGTATTCAGTTTGACCGCCACCGTGGTCTAGTGGTAACAAACGTTGCCGTGAACTCGGGAGGTCGTGGGTTCGATTCCCACCGGGGGCAAGTTGTACATTATTAATTTGTCTCGGTCTGGGTGTTTATATCTATAATATGTATATATTTACAACAAAAAAAAGTATAATATGTAGTTTATCAACCATCTAGTTTCCGTAACACAAGCCTCGTAGCTTACCACGTAAATTAGATGGCGCTGTGTGACCTGTCTGGAAATATTTATATTTATAATTAAGTTTAGGATAGAAATGATCTTCCACGCGCTGATGAAATACCTGGATTTAGAGGATTTCGAGAAAAAGTTTGGAAAGTAGTCGAATTATTTAAGAAGTCGCCCGTAATTTAATTACTAATACTATACAGAGTAAAGAGAAAGACCTGCTTGCTTAAAGCTAATTACTAATACTAATGTAACTATTTGAAAACATAGTATTAGAATAATAAACTAATAACGCAGCCTAATGTACTAAACTTGTCTTATCAACTTAGATAGATAAACTTTGGTAGCATTGGTAAAACAAAACAAATTCTTAAGAGCAATAACTATATGGGTGAGAGGTGCGCGAGAGGAATGAAGAGCGGCCATTGGCGGGTCAGAACGGCAACATCGCGGTTCGCAGCGCTTGCAATGACAGTTTTCTACAAGTTGGGGCTTCCGTGCCGCAGTTTTCGTACCTACCGGGCCCGGTTTGCAAGATCTAGTGGTCAGAAACCACGCTTATAAATAATCGGATTCACATTTAGCCAACTTTACTATAGGCCAATCATGACAAGTGGCAAGCTCGTCGATGTCTCCAGCGTACCAAACTCGAGAAATATCACAAATAAATTAAATGTTAATTAAATGTATTTATATACATTAATTAATATTTTTGTGTCCCGACCAGGAATCAAACCCGGTACCTCCGAGTCTAAATCCACGGACTTAACCGCTAGACTACGGAGGCACATTTTTAATTTGTTATATATTAATTTTATTTGTAATCAATAGTGTAGTTATTTATAATTTTTTATAACTTTTATTATTATTACTGTTTCACTAAATTTAAATGACGGCTATGGTATAATAACAGAGGTTGTTGAAACCCAGCTTGCAACACCATTTTCTGAACCATAGACCCTTTATCATATATCATTCTTTAATTTTTAACTTTATTTTATATTTTTATTAACCTTTTTTTGTGAAAAATAAAAACTGATTATATTTTATTTTCTTTTTTTATATATTTAGCGACCTCCATATTTCGATAAGGTCACCTTGGCAAGCTATTATCAAGATAGTTTGAGTGAACACGAATGTGATTGTTCGGTTTGACCACAAATTTTAATAACAGATTCCCTTTGCACAAACTGCAAAAAGCTGATGTTTATTCTGTTGCTAAACTAAAACTATATAGGGTAACTTAACACCTACCCTCATGAGAGCGGATGTAGAATGGCTTATAGCCACTGGTTCGGGCTCGGATGTCAACGGCTGTTCCTTGGACTTCTTGCATGTCTCAGATGTGTCCATACAGCTGCAAGCCTATAAATGTTAAAATTAAAATTACTATCGGTGCCATGCCTAAACTTCGATTTCTTGTCCCGAAGGTTGATGGTAAGAAAATGCCAAGCGGCATTACATATGCCTTTTGTATTAAACAAAAAAATTTTAAATATAAATAAAAAAAAAGTAATAGTAAAAATGTATCATCACGACCGTTTCCCTTTCGGGGTGGTCAGTAGAGATTGCAACCCGGTATGTTTTTGAACCGGGCCGGGTCCGGTGACATTTGCCGCCAACCCGGGCGCGGCCGGGTTGATGTGTTAGGATGGAACCTTTGAAGTATTTTATGAAAATTTGCTTTAAGTAAATGGAGGAAAAATACAATGATTCAAGGTTACGAAATAATATTTATTTCAAACCAGCAAATCAACAATAATCAGTATTAATCAGTCACAAAATCACGAGTTTTTATTACAGAATTAGTTAGTTTCACTTATGAACGGAATAGTAACATTAGTGTTACTAATTAAGTTTAAGCAAGCATTAGTATTCAGTTTGACCGCCACCGTGGTCTAGTGGTAACAAACGTTGCCGTGAACTCGGGAGGTCGTGGGTTCGATTCCCACCGGGGGCAAGTTGTACATTATTAATTTGTCTCGGTCTGGGTGTTTATATCTATAATATGTATATATTTACAACAAAAAAAAGTATAATATGTAGTTTATCAACCATCTAGTTTCCGTAACACAAGCCTCGTAGCTTACCACGTAAATTAGATGGCGCTGTGTGACCTGTCTGGAAATATTTATATTTATAATTAAGTTTAGGATAGAAATGATCTTCCACGCGCTGATGAAATACCTGGATTTAGAGGATTTCGAGAAAAAGTTTGGAAAGTAGTCGAATTATTTAAGAAGTCGCCCGTAATTTAATTACTAATACTATACAGAGTAAAGAGAAAGACCTGCTTGCTTAAAGCTAATTACTAATACTAATGTAACTATTTGAAAACATAGTATTAGAATAATAAACTAATAACGCAGCCTAATGTACTAAACTTGTCTTATCAACTTAGATAGATAAACTTTGGTAGCATTGGTAAAACAAAACAAATTCTTAAGAGCAATAACTATATGGGTGAGAGGTGCGCGAGAGGAATGAAGAGCGGCCATTGGCGGGTCAGAACGGCAACATCGCGGTTCGCAGCGCTTGCAATGACAGTTTTCTACAAGTTGGGGCTTCCGTGCCGCAGTTTTCGTACCTACCGGGCCCGGTTTGCAAGATCTAGTGGTCAGAAACCACGCTTATAAATAATCGGATTCACATTTAGCCAACTTTACTATAGGCCAATCATGACGAGTGGCAAGCTCGTCGATGTCTCCAGCGTACCAAACTCGAGAAATATCACAAATAAATTAAATGTTAATTAAATGTATTTATATACATTAATTAATATTTTTGTGTCCCGACCAGGAATCAAACCCGGTACCTCCGAGTCTAAATCCACGGACTTAACCGCTAGACTACGGAGGCACATTTTTAATTTGTTATATATTAATTTTATTTGTAATCAATAGTGTAGTTATTTATAATTTTTTATAACTTTTATTATTATTACTGTTTCACTAAATTTAAATGACGGCTATGGTATAATAACAGAGGTTGTTGAAACCCAGCTTGCAACACCATTTTCTGAACCATAGACCCTTTATCATATATCATTCTTTAATTTTTAACTTTATTTTATATTTTTATTAACCTTTTTTTGTGAAAAATAAAAACTGATTATATTTTATTTTCTTTTTTTATATATTTAGCGACCTCCATATTTCGATAAGGTCACCTTGGCAAGCTATTATCAAGATAGTTTGAGTGAACACGAATGTGATTGTTCGGTTTGACCACAAATTTTAATAACAGATTCCCTTTGCACAAACTGCAAAAAGCTGATGTTTATTCTGTTGCTAAACTAAAACTATATAGGGTAACTTAACACCTACCCTCATGAGAGCGGATGTAGAATGGCTTATAGCCACTGGTTCGGGCTCGGATGTCAACGGCTGTTCCTTGGACTTCTTGCATGTCTCAGATGTGTCCATACAGCTGCAAGCCTATAAATATTAAAATTAAAATTACTATCGGTGCCATGCCTAAACTTCGATTTCTTGTCCCGAAGGTTGATGGTAAGAAAATGCCAAGCGGCATTACATATGCCTTTTGTATTAAACAAAAAAATTTTAAATATAAATAAAAAAAAAGTAATAGTAAAAATGTATCATCACGACCGTTTCGCTTTCGGGGTGGTCAGTAGAGATTGCAACCCGGTATGTTTTTGAACCGGGCCGGGTCCGGTGACATTTGCCGCCAACCCGGGCGCGGCCGGGTTGATGTGTTAGGATGGAACCTTTGAAGTATTTTATGAAAATTTGCTTTAAGTAAATGGAGGAAAAATACAATGATTCAAGGTTACGAAATAATATTTATTTCAAACCAGCAAATCAACAATAATCAGTATTAATCAGTCACAAAATCACGAGTTTTTATTACAGAATTAGTTAGTTTCACTTATGAACGGAATAGTAACATTAGTGTTACTAATTAAGTTTAAGCAAGCATTAGTATTCAGTTTGACCGCCACCGTGGTCTAGTGGTAACAAACGTTGCCGTGAACTCGGGAGGTCGTGGGTTCGATTCCCACCGGGGGCAAGTTGTACATTATTAATTTGTCTCGGTCTGGGTGTTTATATCTATAATATGTATATATTTACAACAAAAAAAAGTATAATATGTAGTTTATCAACCATCTAGTTTCCGTAACACAAGCCTCGTAGCTTACCACGTAAATTAGATGGCGCTGTGTGACCTGTCTGGAAATATTTATATTTATAATTAAGTTTAGGATAGAAATGATCTTCCACGCGCTGATGAAATACCTGGATTTAGAGGATTTCGAGAAAAAGTTTGGAAAGTAGTCGAATTATTTAAGAAGTCGCCCGTAATTTAATTACTAATACTATACAGAGTAAAGAGAAAGACCTGCTTGCTTAAAGCTAATTACTAATACTAATGTAACTATTTGAAAACATAGTATTAGAATAATAAACTAATAACGCAGCCTAATGTACTAAACTTGTCTTATCAACTTAGATAGATAAACTTTGGTAGCATTGGTAAAACAAAACAAATTCTTAAGAGCAATAACTATATGGGTGAGAGGTGCGCGAGAGGAATGAAGAGCGGCCATTGGCGGGTCAGAACGGCAACATCGCGGTTCGCAGCGCTTGCAATGACAGTTTTCTACAAGTTGGGGCTTCCGTGCCGCAGTTTTCGTACCTACCGGGCCCGGTTTGCAAGATCTAGTGGTCAGAAACCACGCTTATAAATAATCGGATTCACATTTAGCCAACTTTACTATAGGCCAATCATGACAAGTGGCAAGCTCGTCGATGTCTCCAGCGTACCAAACTCGAGAAATATCACAAATAAATTAAATGTTAATTAAATGTATTTATATACATTAATTAATATTTTTGTGTCCCGACCAGGAATCAAACCCGGTACCTCCGAGTCTAAATCCACGGACTTAACCGCTAGACTACGGAGGCACATTTTTAATTTGTTATATATTAATTTTATTTGTAATCAATAGTGTAGTTATTTATAATTTTTTATAACTTTTATTATTATTACTGTTTCACTAAATTTAAATGACGGCTATGGTATAATAACAGAGGTTGTTGAAACCCAGCTTGCAACACCATTTTCTGAACCATAGACCCTTTATCATATATCATTCTTTAATTTTTAACTTTATTTTATATTTTTATTAACCTTTTTTTGTGAAAAATAAAAACTGATTATATTTTATTTTCTTTTTTTATATATTTAGCGACCTCCATATTTCGATAAGGTCACCTTGGCAAGCTATTATCAAGATAGTTTGAGTGAACACGAATGTGATTGTTCGGTTTGACCACAAATTTTAATAACAGATTCCCTTTGCACAAACTGCAAAAAGCTGATGTTTATTCTGTTGCTAAACTAAAACTATATAGGGTAACTTAACACCTACCCTCATGAGAGCGGATGTAGAATGGCTTATAGCCACTGGTTCGGGCTCGGATGTCAACGGCTGTTCCTTGGACTTCTTGCATGTCTCAGATGTGTCCATACAGCTGCAAGCCTATAAATGTTAAAATTAAAATTACTATCGGTGCCATGCCTAAACTTCGATTTCTTGTCCCGAAGGTTGATGGTAAGAAAATGCCAAGCGGCATTACATATGCCTTTTGTATTAAACAAAAAAATTTTAAATATAAATAAAAAAAAAGTAATAGTAAAAATGTATCATCACGACCGTTTCCCTTTCGGGGTGGTCAGTAGAGATTGCAACCCGGTATGTTTTTGAACCGGGCCGGGTCCGGTGACATTTGCCGCCAACCCGGGCGCGGCCGGGTTGATGTGTTAGGATGGAACCTTTGAAGTATTTTATGAAAATTTGCTTTAAGTAAATGGAGGAAAAATACAATGATTCAAGGTTACGAAATAATATTTATTTCAAACCAGCAAATCAACAATAATCAGTATTAATCAGTCACAAAATCACGAGTTTTTATTACAGAATTAGTTAGTTTCACTTATGAACGGAATAGTAACATTAGTGTTACTAATTAAGTTTAAGCAAGCATTAGTATTCAGTTTGACCGCCACCGTGGTCTAGTGGTAACAAACGTTGCCGTGAACTCGGGAGGTCGTGGGTTCGATTCCCACCGGGGGCAAGTTGTACATTATTAATTTGTCTCGGTCTGGGTGTTTATATCTATAATATGTATATATTTACAACAAAAAAAAGTATAATATGTAGTTTATCAACCATCTAGTTTCCGTAACACAAGCCTCGTAGCTTACCACGTAAATTAGATGGCGCTGTGTGACCTGTCTGGAAATATTTATATTTATAATTAAGTTTAGGATAGAAATGATCTTCCACGCGCTGATGAAATACCTGGATTTAGAGGATTTCGAGAAAAAGTTTGGAAAGTAGTCGAATTATTTAAGAAGTCGCCCGTAATTTAATTACTAATACTATACAGAGTAAAGAGAAAGACCTGCTTGCTTAAAGCTAATTACTAATACTAATGTAACTATTTGAAAACATAGTATTAGAATAATAAACTAATAACGCAGCCTAATGTACTAAACTTGTCTTATCAACTTAGATAGATAAACTTTGGTAGCATTGGTAAAACAAAACAAATTCTTAAGAGCAATAACTATATGGGTGAGAGGTGCGCGAGAGGAATGAAGAGCGGCCATTGGCGGGTCAGAACGGCAACATCGCGGTTCGCAGCGCTTGCAATGACAGTTTTCTACAAGTTGGGGCTTCCGTGCCGCAGTTTTCGTACCTACCGGGCCCGGTTTGCAAGATCTAGTGGTCAGAAACCACGCTTATAAATAATCGGATTCACATTTAGCCAACTTTACTATAGGCCAATCATGACAAGTGGCAAGCTCGTCGATGTCTCCAGCGTACCAAACTCGAGAAATATCACAAATAAATTAAATGTTAATTAAATGTATTTATATACATTAATTAATATTTTTGTGTCCCGACCAGGAATCAAACCCGGTACCTCCGAGTCTAAATCCACGGACTTAACCGCTAGACTACGGAGGCACATTTTTAATTTGTTATATATTAATTTTATTTGTAATCAATAGTGTAGTTATTTATAATTTTTTATAACTTTTATTATTATTACTGTTTCACTAAATTTAAATGACGGCTATGGTATAATAACAGAGGTTGTTGAAACCCAGCTTGCAACACCATTTTCTGAACCATAGACCCTTTATCATATATCATTCTTTAATTTTTAACTTTATTTTATATTTTTATTAACCTTTTTTTGTGAAAAATAAAAACTGATTATATTTTATTTTCTTTTTT
The DNA here is from genome assembly GCA_910589645.1 of Tinea semifulvella. Taxonomy (NCBI): domain Eukaryota; kingdom Metazoa; phylum Arthropoda; class Insecta; order Lepidoptera; family Tineidae; genus Tinea; species Tinea semifulvella. Next base: position 25,210,245 of record OU342584.1, read on the forward strand.
TATATATTTAGCGACCTCCATATTTCGATAAGGTCACCTTGGCAAGCTATTATCAAGATAGTTTGAGTGAACACGAATGTGATTGTTCGGTTTGACCACAAATTTTAATAACAGATTCCCTTTGCACAAACTGCAAAAAGCTGATGTTTATTCTGTTGCTAAACTAAAACTATATAGGGTAACTTAACACCTACCCTCATGAGAGCGGATGTAGAATGGCTTATAGCCACTGGTTCGGGCTCGGATGTCAACGGCTGTTCCTTGGACTTCTTGCATGTCTCAGATGTGTCCATACAGCTGCAAGCCTATAAATGTTAAAATTAAAATTACTATCGGTGCCATGCCTAAACTTCGATTTCTTGTCCCGAAGGTTGATGGTAAGAAAATGCCAAGCGGCATTACATATGCCTTTTGTATTAAACAAAAAAATTTTAAATATAAATAAAAAAAAAGTAATAGTAAAAATGTATCATCACGACCGTTTCCCTTTCGGGGTGGTCAGTAGAGATTGCAACCCGGTATGTTTTTGAACCGGGCCGGGTCCGGTGACATTTGCCGCCAACCCGGGCGCGGCCGGGTTGATGTGTTAGGATGGAACCTTTGAAGTATTTTATGAAAATTTGCTTTAAGTAAATGGAGGAAAAATACAATGATTCAAGGTTACGAAATAATATTTATTTCAAACCAGCAAATCAACAATAATCAGTATTAATCAGTCACAAAATCACGAGTTTTTATTACAGAATTAGTTAGTTTCACTTATGAACGGAATAGTAACATTAGTGTTACTAATTAAGTTTAAGCAAGCATTAGTATTCAGTTTGACCGCCACCGTGGTCTAGTGGTAACAAACGTTGCCGTGAACTCGGGAGGTCGTGGGTTCGATTCCCACCGGGGGCAAGTTGTACATTATTAATTTGTCTCGGTCTGGGTGTTTATATCTATAATATGTATATATTTACAACAAAAAAAAGTATAATATGTAGTTTATCAACCATCTAGTTTCCGTAACACAAGCCTCGTAGCTTACCACGTAAATTAGATGGCGCTGTGTGACCTGTCTGGAAATATTTATATTTATAATTAAGTTTAGGATAGAAATGATCTTCCACGCGCTGATGAAATACCTGGATTTAGAGGATTTCGAGAAAAAGTTTGGAAAGTAGTCGAATTATTTAAGAAGTCGCCCGTAATTTAATTACTAATACTATACAGAGTAAAGAGAAAGACCTGCTTGCTTAAAGCTAATTACTAATACTAATGTAACTATTTGAAAACATAGTATTAGAATAATAAACTAATAACGCAGCCTAATGTACTAAACTTGTCTTATCAACTTAGATAGATAAACTTTGGTAGCATTGGTAAAACAAAACAAATTCTTAAGAGCAATAACTATATGGGTGAGAGGTGCGCGAGAGGAATGAAGAGCGGCCATTGGCGGGTCAGAACGGCAACATCGCGGTTCGCAGCGCTTGCAATGACAGTTTTCTACAAGTTGGGGCTTCCGTGCCGCAGTTTTCGTACCTACCGGGCCCGGTTTGCAAGATCTAGTGGTCAGAAACCACGCTTATAAATAATCGGATTCACATTTAGCCAACTTTACTATAGGCCAATCATGACAAGTGGCAAGCTCGTCGATGTCTCCAGCGTACCAAACTCCAGAAATATCACAAATAAATTAAATGTTAATTAAATGTATTTATATACATTAATTAATATTTTTGTGTCCCGACCAGGAATCAAACCCGGTACCTCCGAGTCTAAATCCACGGACTTAACCGCTAGACTACGGAGGCACATTTTTAATTTGTTATATATTAATTTTATTTGTAATCAATAGTGTAGTTATTTATAATTTTTTATAACTTTTATTATTATTACTGTTTCACTAAATTTAAATGACGGCTATGGTATAATAACAGAGGTTGTTGAAACCCAGCTTGCAACACCATTTTCTGAACCATAGACCCTTTATCATATATCATTCTTTAATTTTTAACTTTATTTTATATTTTTATTAACCTTTTTTTGTGAAAAATAAAAACTGATTATATTTTATTTTCTTTTTTTATATATTTAGCGACCTCCATATTTCGATAAGGTCACCTTGGCAAGCTATTATCAAGATAGTTTGAGTGAACACGAATGTGATTGTTCGGTTTGACCACAAATTTTAATAACAGATTCCCTTTGCACAAACTGCAAAAAGCTGATGTTTATTCTGTTGCTAAACTAAAACTATATAGGGTAACTTAACACCTACCCTCATGAGAGCGGATGTAGAATGGCTTATAGCCACTGGTTCGGGCTCGGATGTCAACGGCTGTTCCTTGGACTTCTTGCATGTCTCAGATGTGACCATACAGCTGCAAGCCTATAAATGTTAAAATTAAAATTACTATCGGTGCCATGCCTAAACTTCGATTTCTTGTCCCGAAGGTTGATGGTAAGAAAATGCCAAGCGGCATTACATATGCCTTTTGTATTAAACAAAAAAATTTTAAATATAAATAAAAAAAAAGTAATAGTAAAAATGTATCATCACGACCGTTTCCCTTTCGGGGTGGTCAGTAGAGATTGCAACCCGGTATGTTTTTGAACCGGGCCGGGTCCGGTGACATTTGCCGCCAACCCGGGCGCGGCCGGGTTGATGTGTTAGGATGGAACCTTTGAAGTATTTTATGAAAATTTGCTTTAAGTAAATGGAGGAAAAATACAATGATTCAAGGTTACGAAATAATATTTATTTCAAACCAGCAAATCAACAATAATCAGTATTAATCAGTCACAAAATCACGAGTTTTTATTACAGAATTAGTTAGTTTCACTTATGAACGGAATAGTAACATTAGTGTTACTAATTAAGTTTAAGCAAGCATTAGTATTCAGTTTGACCGCCACCGTGGTCTAGTGGTAACAAACGTTGCCGTGAACTCGGGAGGTCGTGGGTTCGATTCCCACCGGGGGCAAGTTGTACATTATTAATTTATCTCGGTCTGGGTGTTTATATCTATAATATGTATATATTTACAACAAAAAAAAGTATAATATGTAGTTTATCAACCATCTAGTTTCCGTAACACAAGCCTCGTAGCTTACCACGTAAATTAGATGGCGCTGTGTGACCTGTCTGGAAATATTTATATTTATAATTAAGTTTAGGATAGAAATGATCTTCCACGCGCTGATGTAATACCTGGATTTAGAGGATTTCGAGGAAAAGTTTGGAAAGTAGTCGAATTATTTAAGAAGTCGCCCGTAATTTAATTACTAATACTATACAGAGTAAAGAGAAAGACCTGCTTGCTTAAAGCTAATTACTAATACTAATGTAACTATTTGAAAACATAGTATTAGAATAATAAACTAATAACGCAGCCTAATGTACTAAACTTGTCTTATCAACTTAGATAGATAAACTTTGGTAGCATTGGTAAAACAAAACAAATTCTTAAGAGCAATAACTATATGGGTGAGAGGTGCGCGAGAGGAATGAAGAGCGGCCATTGGCGGGTCAGAACGGCAACATCGCGGTTCGCAGCGCTTGCAATGCCAGTTTTCTACAAGTTGGGGCTTCCGTGCCGCAGTTTTCGTACCTACCGGGCCCGGTTTGCAAGATCTAGTGGTCAGAAACCACGCTTATAAATAATCGGATTCACATTTAGCCAACTTTACTATAGGCCAATCATGACAAGTGGCAAGCTCGTCGATGTCTCCAGCGTACCAAACTCGAGAAATATCACAAATAAATTAAATGTTAATTAAATGTATTTATATACATTAATTAATATTTTTGTGTCCCGACCAGGAATCAAACCCGGTACCTCCGAGTCTAAATCCACGGACTTAACCGCTAGACTACGGAGGCACATTTTTAATTTGTTATATATTAATTTTATTTGTAATCAATAGTGTAGTTATTTATAATTTTTTATAACTTTTATTATTATTACTGTTTCACTAAATTTAAATGACGGCTATGGTATAATAACAGAGGTTGTTGAAACCCAGCTTGCAACACCATTTTCTGAACCATAGACCCTTTATCATATATCATTCTTTAATTTTTAACTTTATTTTATATTTTTATTAACCTTTTTTTGTGAAAAATAAAAACTGATTATATTTTATTTTCTTTTTTTATATATTTAGCGACCTCCATATTTCGATAAGGTCACCTTGGCAAGCTATTATCAAGATAGTTTGAGTGAACACGAATGTGATTGTTCGGTTTGACCACAAATTTTAATAACAGATTCCCTTTGCACAAACTGCAAAAAGCTGATGTTCATTCTGTTGCTAAACTAAAACTATATAGGGTAACTTAACACCTACCCTCATGAGAGCGGATGTAGAATGGCTTATAGCCACTGGTTCGGGCTCGGATGTCAACGGCTGTTCCTTGGACTTCTTGCATGTCTCAGATGTGACCATACAGCTGCAAGCCTATAAATGTTAAAATTAAAATTACTATCGGTGCCATGCCTAAACTTCGATTTCTTGTCCCGAAGGTTGATGGTAAGAAAATGCCAAGCGGCATTACATATGCCTTTTGTATTAAACAAAAAAATTTTAAATATAAATAAAAAAAAAGTAATAGTAAAAATGTATCATCACGACCGTTTCCCTTTCGGGGTGGTCAGTAGAGATTGCAACCCGGTATGTTTTTGAACCGGGCCGGGTCCGGTGACATTTGCCGCCAACCCGGGCGCGGCCGGGTTGATGTGTTAGGATGGAACCTTTGAAGTATTTTATGAAAATTTGCTTTAAGTAAATGGAGGAAAAATACAATGATTCAAGGTTACGAAATAATATTTATTTCAAACCAGCAAATCAACAATAATCAGTATTAATCAGTCACAAAATCACGAGTTTTTATTACAGAATTAGTTAGTTTCACTTATGAACGGAATAGTAACATTAGTGTTACTAATTAAGTTTAAGCAAGCATTAGTATTCAGTTTGACCGCCACCGTGGTCTAGTGGTAACAAACGTTGCCGTGAACTCGGGAGGTCGTGGGTTCGATTCCCACCGGGGGCAAGTTGTACATTATTAATTTATCTCGGTCTGGGTGTTTATATCTATAATATGTATATATTTACAACAAAAAAAAGTATAATATGTAGTTTATCAACCATCTAGTTTCCGTAACACAAGCCTCGTAGCTTACCACGTAAATTAGATGGCGCTGTGTGACCTGTCTGGAAATATTTATATTTATAATTAAGTTTAGGATAGAAATGATCTTCCACGCGCTGATGTAATACCTGGATTTAGAGGATTTCGAGGAAAAGTTTGGAAAGTAGTCGAATTATTTAAGAAGTCGCCCGTAATTTAATTACTAATACTATACAGAGTAAAGAGAAAGACCTGCTTGCTTAAAGCTAATTACTAATACTAATGTAACTATTTGAAAACATAGTATTAGAATAATAAACTAATAACGCAGCCTAATGTACTAAACTTGTCTTATCAACTTAGATAGATAAACTTTGGTAGCATTGGTAAAACAAAACAAATTCTTAAGAGCAATAACTATATGGGTGAGAGGTGCGCGAGAGGAATGAAGAGCGGCCATTGGCGGGTCAGAACGGCAACATCGCGGTTCGCAGCGCTTGCAATGCCAGTTTTCTACAAGTTGGGGCTTCCGTGCCGCAGTTTTCGTACCTACCGGGCCCGGTTTGCAAGATCTAGTGGTCAGAAACCACGCTTATAAATAATCGGATTCACATTTAGCCAACTTTACTATAGGCCAATCATGACAAGTGGCAAGCTCGTCGATGTCTCCAGCGTACCAAACTCGAGAAATATCACAAATAAATTAAATGTTAATTAAATGTATTTATATACATTAATTAATATTTTTGTGTCCCGACCAGGAATCAAACCCGGTACCTCCGAGTCTAAATCCACGGACTTAACCGCTAGACTACGGAGGCACATTTTTAATTTGTTATATATTAATTTTATTTGTAATCAATAGTGTAGTTATTTATAATTTTTTATAACTTTTATTATTATTACTGTTTCACTAAATTTAAATGACGGCTATGGTATAATAACAGAGGTTGTTGAAACCCAGCTTGCAACACCATTTTCTGAACCATAGACCCTTTATCATATATCATTCTTTAATTTTTAACTTTATTTTATATTTTTATTAACCTTTTTTTGTGAAAAATAAAAACTGATTATATTTTATTTTCTTTTTTTATATAATTAGCGACCTCCATATTTCGATAAGGTCACCTTGGCAAGCTATTATCAAGATAGTTTGAGTGAACACGAATGTGATTGTTCGGTTTGACCACAAATTTTAATAACAGATTCCCTTTGCACAAACTGCAAAAAGCTGATGTTTATTCTGTTGCTAAACTAAAACTATATAGGGTAACTTAACACCTACCCTCATGAGAGCGGATGTAGAATGGCTTATAGCCACTGGTTCGGGCTCGGATGTCGACGGCTGTTCCTTGGACTTCTTGCATGTCTCAGATGTGACCATACAGCTGCAAGCCTATAAATGTTAAAATTAAAATTACTATCGGTGCCATGCCTAAACTTCGATTTCTTGTCCCGAAGGTTGATGGTAAGAAAATGCCAAGCGGCATTACATATGCCTTTTGTATTAAACAAAAAAAATTTAAATATAAATAAAAAAAAAGTAATAGTAAAAATGTATCATCACGACCGTTTCCCTTTCGGGGTGGTCAGTAGAGATTGCAACCCGGTATGTTTTTGAACCGGGCCGGGTCCGGTGACATTTGCCGCCAACCCGGGCGCGGCCGGGTTGATGTGTTAGGATGGAACCTTTGAAGTATTTTATGAAAATTTGCTTTAAGTAAATGGAGGAAAAATACAATGATTCAAGGTTACGAAATAATATTTATTTCAAACCAGCAAATCAACAATAATCAGTATTAATCAGTCACAAAATCACGAGTTTTTATTACAGAATTAGTTAGTTTCACTTATGAACGGAATAGTAACATTAGTGTTACTAATTAAGTTTAAGCAAGCATTAGTATTCAGTTTGACCGCCACCGTGGTCTAGTGGTAACAAACGTTGCCGTGAACTCGGGAGGTCGTGGGTTCGATTCCCACCGGGGGCAAGTTGTACATTATTAATTTGTCTCGGTCTGGGTGTTTATATCTATAATATGTATATATTTACAACAAAAAAAAGTATAATATGTAGTTTATCAACCATCTAGTTTCCGTAACACAAGCCTCGTAGCTTACCACGTAAATTAGATGGCGCTGTGTGACCTGTCTGGAAATATTTATATTTATAATTAAGTTTAGGATAGAAATGATCTTCCACGCGCTGATGAAATACCTGGATTTAGAGGATTTCGAGAAAAAGTTTGGAAAGTAGTCGAATTATTTAAGAAGTCGCCCGTAATTTAATTACTAATACTATACAGAGTAAAGAGAAAGACCTGCTTGCTTAAAGCTAATTACTAATACTAATGTAACTATTTGAAAACATAGTATTAGAATAATAAACTAATAACGCAGCCTAATGTACTAAACTTATCTTATCAACTTAGATAGATAAACTTTGGTAGCATTGGTAAAACAAAACAAATTCTTAAGAGCAATAACTATATGGGTGAGAGGTGCGCGAGAGGAATGAAGAGCGGCCATTGGCGGGTCAGAACGGCAACATCGCGGTTCGCAGCGCTTGCAATGCCAGTTTTCTACAAGTTGGGGCTTCCGTGCCGCAGTTTTCGTACCTACCGGGCCCGGTTTGCAAGATCTAGTGGTCAGAAACCACGCTTATAAATAATCGGATTCACATTTAGCCAACTTTACTATAGGCCAATCATGACAAGTGGCAAGCTCGTCGATGTCTCCAGCGTAATAACTCGAGAAATAAATTAAATATTAATTAAATGTATTTATTTACATTAATAAATATTTTTGTGTCCCGACCAGGAATCGAACCCGGTACCTCCGAGTCTAAATCCACGGACTTAACTGCTAGACCACGAAGGCAGTCATACATATATAAACTACATAAATAAGTTATACTATTTATATACATCATAAACATAAATTTTGGTACTACGTACTGTATGATAACCGATGATGTAGGCCGCGTTCGTTTTAAGAAATGTTAGCATGAAAATACCACTTTTTTTAGCACAAGTCGTTCGTTTAATGAAAATTCTAACATTTGATGCTAATTTCCGTATGTCAGTACCGTGTTGAAAGGAGGGTTATTGATGTTACTTTTTGACAGATGTAAATTGATCGTTTACCATTTTTATATACTTTATAGTTTTCTATTATATTTGTTAAAAAGGTATATTAAACGATTTTATGTAATAAATTCAAAGACCATAATAATATCACGTGTATTGGATGCCATGGTATGATAAAACATGAACGAAAACACTTGTCAAAAAGTAGCATCACCGCTCGTTTCATTTAAGAAATGTTAGCATTGTTAAAAAAAGTGGTATTTCTTAACAAAAACGACATTTCGCGCTGGTTTATGAAGTTGCTACGAAATGTTGGAAATGCTATAACACGAACGCGGCCTTAGTATAACAATAAGCAACAATTTAATAAAATTTAGTTGCGAGCGTCAACAAACTAAAACTATAAAGCAATTTTAGTACTCAAAATAACACTCACTTTAAAACGGTGCTTGACAATTGGTTTGTACCTTGACGGCATAGGTTCATTGTACCTGATACTAAAGGGTAGCCATTGTGGAGGCCTCGCAGGTGGTGGATATGGGATATTAGATTTGCAAGCCTATAAATGTTAAAATAATTAATTCATTAATTACTATCGGTGCATAAGATGTAAAATAGTGTATACGATTTCATGAGCAAGAATAATAATAATAATAATAAATATTTCCAGACAGGTCACACAGCGCCATCTAGTTTCCGTGGTAAGCTACGAGGCTTGTGTTACGGAAACTAGATGGTTGATAAACTACATATTATACCTTTTTTTTTGTAAATATATACATATTATACATATAAACACCCAGACCGAGACAAATTATACAATGTACAACTTGCCCCCGGTGGGAATCGAACCCACGACCTCCCGAGTTCACGGCAACGTTTGTTACTAGCCGTGGTCTAGGCGGTTTGTTACTAGGCGGTTAATGAATGTTAAGGTTTAACCGCTCGCACAATACAGCATTTCTAAAGATTATTCAAGTCTATGTGTACTTCATAATCCTAATACACCCCGCTACTTGAGCGAGCGTTTCGAATATCTGTGCCACTCACACACCCGTTCTCTTCGTTCTTCACAGAACAACCAACCTTCTATCCCTCTTCACTCTTCTAGCAGATATTCAGATTCTCTCACCGTGTCAGCAGCTCATCAATGGAACAGGCTACCATTGTTTATCAGACAGGCACCCTCTTTAAATATATTTAAAAAACTTCTTCTCTCTTACTTCGTTAAAAAGCAAAATCCTAATCACCTGACATATTATTAGTACTTATATATGTATATATAATTATTTATGTATTTATCTTAATTATGTGTTATTATTTTTCTGTTAGGTATTATAGTATTATAAATGTATATATTTTATTTATTTACATATTTTAATTCAGGTTTTTACTATATTATTTCCATTTTCACACTCTGCACCCATAATATTAATCTCTCACTCTCCCAAAGGTTAGCTGGTAGAGAATACCTTCATGGTATTATGCTCGCCTGTGTACAACACTTTATATTGTATATTTTGTGTGCAATAAAGAATTTTATTATTATTATTATTATTATTATTACTGTTGAAAAATGTAGTCTACTAACTTTCTAGGGAATTCTAACTTCTAAGAGAAAAAAATCGGATACTTTAAAGATAAGATTAAGTTTATTTACTTGACATTCTAATTTTATTTAGATTGTAAGGTGACACGGCCATTTTACAGTCACAAATATTCATTAACATTAATTCTATTAGAATATAAGATGACACAGCCTTTTTACAGCTATGAATTTATGTTTAATTGACATATCATTATTATTATTTAGATTATAAGATGACGTCTTTTTTTTTTGTTTTGTATTATAATTTATTAATTATCTGATATCTATATGTAATTTCTGTAAATAATAATTATTAATTATTTAAAATGTAAACTGACACGGCCTCTTTACAGCCAAGATCTTATTTAAGTAGTTTCTACTTGCTTGTAGCAGTTATGTGGTGCCTAACATACATAAATATGAATTATTGCCTGTTTACGGTCCAACCATTATTACCACTTTGTTTAGTACATGTTTTAGTAATTGTATTGATTTTATTAGTTCTGACTGTATCCAAGTTGTTTCAAGTGAACCAAAGGAAATAAACTATTTTGATCTGATTAGATTTTTGATTTGACACACTAATCATACATTTGTTTTAATAAAATAAATTAAAATAGTTATAAATGTATTTTTTATTTCTCTCTGTCTAAAACTAGGTATATAGTATAATGTTCGTAAGTTTATTTCTCTTCGTAATTTAATAGACTACATTTCTCAAAAGTACACTTGCTTTAAAACAAATATTTTTTTAAATCAGTTTTTAAAAGTTCAGTCCGTGTATAGTATAGCATACCTTGTTGGAACATGATGCGCCTTTATCAGGAAACAAGGTGCTAGTCGCCGGGAGAATCGAGCAGTGTTTACTCTGAACATCTGTGGTATAAAATAATAAATTATCCTATTTTAACTCAACTATATTTAAAATAATATAGTTGTAATATATATATATATTACAACTATACTTGTAGTAATAAGTAAATAAGTAATATACTTGTAATATATATATATTATAGCTTAACTATTTGCAGTTTGTGCCCAGTTAAAGTTAAATTGGTAAAAGGAAGCAGAAGGAAGATTTTCATTTTTTTACTTTTCATTGGAGTAAGGGCCATAAAACTGTCTATAGTATTTAATAATATTTTTATCGATTAGCAAGTGTCAATACATTGTTACATTATGCTAATCAACGTCTGCCTTTAGTTTTTGAGGGTACTGTTCATTGTTCAGCAAATAACAACATTTAAAATATTGAATATATATTAAATAACAGCAAAACAGCAGTATATTATTGTTATTTTTATTTAAGAAGTTTATATACCCTCATCAGATCACGGTGAAAATTTAATGGTACCAAATTCTGATTTATGTTTTTTTAATATATATATATACTCGTATCTTGCTAACATATAAATAAATAAAAGTATATATAATAATGTGTATGTATGGCTATACACGAGAATTTGTATAACCTCCCTACGTTAAAGTAAATCTGACACTATGGCCACAAGTTGCAGTTTCCCGCGCTGTACACTCCCTGCGTGTTTGAACGATAAAGTCCCGAGAAAAGCATCAAATTCCGCAATATCAGTCATGAATAAGACAGAAAATATTACGACCGACATGGCTGTATGGGCTAGATCCCTTGAGCCTTCCCTGTCATCACATTCACCGGGGGAAGAGAAGGTTAAAGGCACGCACAGTGACTCGCTATTTTCTACCCAAATACAAACTGTATTATTTTACTAATCTATTTAATGTCTTTTTACGTGTGCGAAGCTCAAATAATATTTAATAATATAATATAATATAATATAATATAATATAATATAATATAATATAATATAATATAATATAATATAATATAATATAATATAATATAATATAATATAATATAATATAATAAAATATAATATATAATAGTTAATAATATTTAATTATTATTAATTACTTGGTATTATCAGAGGAGATTCATAGTTCTTCGAAGTGCTAGGTATAGCTTCGTCTTGATTCCTGGATGGGATTTTAGAAGACTCCCGCCGTTCGGTTGTCTTGTCGGCGGGTCTCTCGTCGTCATTGGAGCATATGTCTATGTCATTAGCACTGCGCTTCGTGCCGCGACGCTGTAATGTAAATTTATTTTCATAGCAAGTATGGGATAGCGATATTACAAATTATTTCTTTACGAACAACGCAAGGTATGTGCTGTAAGGGGGTAGAAGAAAGAATTGGTGTTAGTTTAGGGGGCGACAGTAGATTATCGAACCTAATATCAAAAACAAAAATACAGATCCTTCACATTAGATTAGATTCAAAATAAAAATTGTAATTGTTATAATTTCAATAACCCTGTGTTTGACTTGAGGCTTTAAGGGCTTTTTTTCACTATATTCCATTCGACTTGGCGTTGCTCTATGGTTTTCATATATTTTAAGCCAATTCGGTAAAAAAAAAGTTGAACGCTTTGCTTTCACGTCAAAGATAGCATAATTAAAAAGTTACGCTTTAATTAGGTAATCTTACTGGTAAAAAAGTATTGTTTATAATTACTCAACGAGTATATATCACACTATAATTAAATTAAAGTATTGAATGTCATTGTAGTTTTTAAGAAATGGTAAAGTAAAAAAAAATGGATTTTCGTGGATAATAGATAAAATAAGTTTAATAAGCTCTGATTTAAATAGCCGTTCAAAAGATGTGTGGCAAGTTGTAAGAGTTTTTCAGCTATACTATGTATTAGGTTCCTTTCAAATAGCACACAAATTTTGGTAGATAGAGTTACTAAAGAAGGAATGCTATACAGTTATTGTAAATTGTTACATGTTCATGGCGGAGTAATGTGAACTATTTAACGTTAATTAGACCAAATATTGTACTTTAAAATCATCTGCAAATAATATATTTCATTTTATTTCTAAATCAACAAGTTAGAATAGTTACTGACCCGTACGTTAGCAGGTTTATATTTTTCTTTGTTTCATTACGTTTACAATCAGTTTTTAAAAGTTAAGTCCGTGTATAGTATAGCATACCTTATCGGAACATGATGCGCCTTTATCAGAAACCAACGTGCTAGTCGCCGGGAGAAGTGAGCAGTGTTTCCTCTGAACATCTGTGGTATAAAATAATAAATTATCCTATTTTAGCTCACCTATTTTTAAAATAATATACTTGTAATACTTATTGAAAAGTATATATATATATATATATATTATAGCTTAACTATTTGCAGTTTGTGCCCAGTTAAAGTTAAATTGGTAAAAGGAAGCAGAAGGAAGATTTTCATTTTTTTACTTTTCATTGGAGTAAGGGCCATAAAACTGTCTATAGTATTTAATAATATTTTTATCGATTAGCAAGTGTCAATACATTGTTACATTATGCTAATCAACGTCTGCCTTTAGTTTTTGAGGGTACTGTTCATTGTTCAGCAAATAACAACATTTAAAATATTGAATATATATTAAATAACAGCAAAACAGCAGTATATTATTGTTATTTTTATTTAAGAAGTTTATATACCCTCATCAGATCATGGTGAAAATTTAATGGTACCAAATTCTGATTTATGTTTTTTTAATATATATATATACTCGTATCTTGCTAACATATAAATAAATAAAAGTATATATAATAATGTGTATGTATGGCTATACACGAGAATTTGTATAACCTCCCCCTACGTTGAAGTAAATCTGACACTATGGCCACAAGTTGCAGTTTCCCGCGCTGTACACTCCCTGCGTGTTTGAACGATAAAGTCCCGAGAAAAGCATCAAATTCCGCAATATCAGTCATGAATAAGACAGAAAATATTACGACCGACATGGCTGTATGGGCTAGATCCCTTGAGCCTTCCCTGTCATCACATTCACCGGGGGAAGAGAAGGTTAAAGGCACGCACAGTGACTCGCTATTTTCTACCCAAATACAAACTGTATTATTTTACTAATCTATTTAATGTCTTTTTACGTGTGCGAAGCTCAAATAATATTTAATAATATAATATAATATAATATAATATAATATAATATAATATAATATAATATAATATAATATAATATAATATAATATAATATAATATAATATAATATAATATAATATAATATAATATATAATAGTTAATAATATTTTATTATTATTAATTACTTGGTATTATCAGAGGAGATTCATAGTTCTTCGAAGTGCTAGGTATAGCTTCGTCTTGATTCCTGGATGGGATTTTAGAAGACTCCCGCCGTTCGGTTGTCTTGTCGGCGGGTCTCTCGTCGTCATTGGAGCATATGTCTATGTCATTAGCACTGCGCTTCGTGCCGCGACGCTGTAATGTAAATTTATTTTCATAGCAAGTATGGGATAGCGATATTACAAATTATTTCTTTACGAACAACGCAAGGTATGTGCTGTAAGGGGGTAGAAGAAAGAATTGGTGTTAGTTTAGGGGGCGACAGTAGATTATCGAACCTAACATCAAAAACAAAAATACAGATCCTTCACATTAGATTAGATTCAAAATAAAAATTGTAATTGTTATAATTTCAATAACCCTGTGTTTGACTTGAGGCTTTAAGGGCTTTTTTTCACTATATTCCATTCGACTTGGCGTTGCTCTATGGTTTTCATATATTTTAAGCCAATTCGGTAAAAAAAAAGTTGAACGCTTTGCTTTCACGTCAAAGATAGCATAATTAAAAAGTTACGCTTTAATTAGGTAATCTTACTGGTAAAAAAGTATTGTTTATAATTACTCAACGAGTATATATCACACTATAATTAAATTAAAGTATTGAATGTCATTGTAGTTTTTAAGAAATGGTAAAGTAAAAAAAAATGGATTTTCGTGGATAATAGATAAAATAAGTTTAATAAGCTCTGATTTAAATAGCCGTTCAAAAGATGTGTGGCAAGTTGTAAGAGTTTTTCAGCTATACTATGTATTAGGTTCCTTTCAAATAGCACACAAATTTTGGTAGATAGAGTTACTAAAGAAGGAATGCTATACAGTTATTGTAAATTGTTACATGTTCATGGCGGAGTAATGTGAACTATTTAACGTTAATTAGACCAAATATTGTACTTTAAAATCATCTGCAAATAATATATTTCATTTTATTTCTAAATCAACAAGTTAGAATAGTTACTGACCCGTACGTTAGCAGGTTTATATTTTTCTTTGTTTCATTACGTTTACAATCAGTTTTTAAAAGTTAAGTCCGTGTATAGTATAGCATACCTTATCGGAACATGATGCGCCTTTATCAGAAACCAACGTGCTAGTCGCCGGGAGAAGTGAGCAGTGTTTCCTCTGAACATCTGTGGTATAAAATAATAAATTATCCTATTTTAGCTCACCTATTTTTAAAATAATATACTTGTAATACTTATTAAAAAGTATATATATATATATTATAGCTTAACTATTTGCAGTTTGTGCCCAGTTAAAGTTAAATTGGTAAAAGGAAGCAGAAGGAAGATTTTCATTTTTTTACTTTTCATTGGAGTAAGGGCCATAAAACTGTCTATAGTATTTAATAATATTTTTATCGATTAGCAAGTGTCAATACATTGTTACATTATGCTAATCAACGTCTGCCTTTAGTTTTTGAGGGTACTGTTCATTGTTCAGCAAATAACAACATTTAAAATATTGAATATACTCGTATATTAAATAACAGCAAAACAGCAGTATATTATTGTTATTTTTATTTAAGAAGTTTATATACCCTCATCAGATCATGGTGAAAATTTAATGGTACCAAATTCTGATTTATGTTTTTTTAATATACACATATCAAAAAAGTCTAGGGATCAAGCATGTTTATGCGGATTTCTTGTGATTGAGATGTGGCTTTGTAATAAATTTATGATTTTATAAATTTATATGGATCCTTTTTGGTGCATTTCATAATTTAAAACAGGAACTGTCAATCAAATTCGAGTAAAAGATGAAAATCAGCTGTCAATATTTTCCCTATAAAAACATAAGACGCATTGAAGACATTATTAGTGCTACTGTTTCCCTACTACTGATTAAAACCAACGTTATTATGGAGCGGCGACGTCATTTAAGCAGGGAAGAAATGATCAGAGCCGTGGGAATGATAGAAGCTGGTTCCCGGCAACGTACTGTGGCTTTAGCTCTGAATACAAGTCAGAGTGTTATCAGTCGACTTTGGACACGTTACCGAACCACTGGTACCGTGGCTGAGCGCCATGGAGGACGGTATCGCTGCACCACACGGAGACAAGACCGATACATTCAAATCACAGCTCGAAGAACTCCAACAATAACCGCCATGATGTTAGCCGTGAGCCTTCATCGCTCTTCAGGGAACTTAATTAGCGACCAAACATTCAGAAACCGCTTGCATGAAGTGAACCTTCATTCCCGAAGACCGCTACGGGTACCACCTATAGCAATGCACAATCGTAGGACTCGATATCAATGGGCTCTTGAACACAGAAATTGGACAGAAGAACAATGGCGTTTCGTGTGCTTTTCTGATGAGTCTCGTTTTGGTATGAGGCCGGATACAAGACGTATACGACACTGGAGAACCCCTGGACGCCAACAGCGATTAAAATCCTGCCAGGAAGTCCATCCTTATAGTGGTGGAACCATCATGGTATGGGCGGGTATTTCGATCGGCGGAAGAACTGAGTTGATTTGGATCAGAGGCAACCTCAACGCTCAAATTTATGCTGAGACGGTTGTATCAGACGTCATCGTTCCTCTACAAGTGCATATCGGTCCCTTATTTCAGTTAATGCATGATAATGCACGACCGCACACCGCAAGAGTTGTAAGACAGACTCTCGCCGCAGCTAACATCAATGTCCTGCCCTGGCCTGCTCAGTCGCCAGACTTGAACCCGATTGAGCATGCATGGGATATTCTTCAGAGAAGAGCTCTGCCGAATATGGAGGGTATCCAGTCGCAAGAAGACCTTTTTTTGTTGTTGCAACGAACATGGGCGGCCATTCCACAGCGTGATTTGGATGAACTCATTTTGAGTATGCCAAACCGATGTTCTTGTGTTGTTAGTGTTCGCGGTAGAAACACGGATTATTAATTGTTTAAGTTACCCAATAAAATTAAAAAAAAAAACTGTTATTTCAGTCTTTTTTTCGAACTTTAATGTTAGTGGTTCAAATGTCAAAAATCCCTATATTAGGAAAATGGCAATTTTTTTTACTAATGCAAAGGTGACTTGGTTTATCGTTACTGTAGACAAACGAAAACATTTTATTTGATCAATCCTTAAAGAAAATTTTAATGAATATCAATCAGGAGAAAAGTTATTGCAAAAATATATGTTGATCCCTAGACACTTTTGATGTGTGTATATATATATCTTGCTAACATATAAATAAATAAAAGTATATATAATAATGTGTATGTATGGCTATACACGAGAATTTGTATAACCTCCCTACGTTGAAGTAAATCTGACACTATGGCCACAAGTTGCAGTTTCCCGCGCTGTACACTCCCTGCGTGTTTGAACGATAAAGTCACGAGAAAAGCATCAAATTCCGCAATATCAGTCATGAATAAGACAGAAAATATTACGACCGACATGGCTGTATGGGCTAGATCCCTTGAGCCTTCCCTGTCATCACATTCACCGGGGGAAGAGAAGGTTAAAGGCACGCACAGTGACTCGCTATTTTCTACCCAAATACAAACTGTATTATTTTACTAATCTATTTAATGTCTTTTTACGTGTGCGAAGCTCAAATAATATTTAATAATATAATATAATATAATATAATATAATATAATATAATATAATATAATATAATATAATATAATATAATATAATATATAATAGTTAATAATATTTAATTATTATTAATTACTTGGTATTATCAGAGGAGATTCATAGTTCTTCGAAGTGCTAGGTATAGCTTCGTCTTGATTCCTGGATGGGATTTTAGAAGACTCCCGCCGTTCGGTTGTCTTGTCGGCGGGCTTGTGGTGCTTGTCGGCGGGTCTCTCGTCGTCATTGGAGCATATGTCTATGTCATTAGCACTGCGCTTCGTGCCGCGACGCTGTAATATAAAATTTATTTTCATAGCAAGTATGGGATAGCGATATTACAAATTATTTCTTTACGAACAACGCAAGGTATGTGCTGTAAGGGGGTAGAAGAAAGAATTGGTGTTAGTTTAGGGGGCGACAGTAGATTATCGAACCTAACATCAAAAACAAAAATACAGATCCTTCACATTAGATTAGATTCAAAATAAAAATTGTAATTGTTATAATTTCAATAACCCTGTGTTTGACTTGAGGCTTTAAGGGCTTTTTTTCAGTATATTCCATTCGACTTGGCGTTGCTCTATGGTTTTCATATATTTTAAGCCAATTCGGTAAAAAAAAAGTTGAACGCTTTGCTTTCACGTCAAAGATAGCATAATTAAAAAGTTACGCTTTAATTAGGTAATCTTACTGGTAAAAAAGTATTGTTTATAATTACTCAACGAGTATATATCACACTATAATTAAATTAAAGTATTGAATGTCATTGTAGTTTTTAAGAAATGGTAAAGTAAAAAAAAATGGATTTTCGTGGATAATAGATAAAATAAGTTTAATAAGCTCTGATTTAAATAGCCGTTCAAAAGATGTGTGGCAAGTTGTAAGAGTTTTTCAGCTATACTATGTATTAGGTTCCTTTCAAATAGCACACAAATTTTGGTAGATAGAGTTACTAAAGAAGGAATGCTATACAGTTATTGTAAATTGTTACATGTTCATGGCGGAGTAATGTGAACTATTTAACGTTAATTAGACCAAATATTGTACTTTAAAATCATCTGCAAATAATATATTTCATTTTATTTCTAAATCAACAAGTTAGAATAGTTACTGACCCGTACGTTAGCAGGTTTATATTTTTCTTTGTTTCATTACGTTTACAATCAGTTTTTAAAAGTTAAGTCCGTGTATAGTATAGCATACCTTATCGGAACATGATGCGCCTTTATCAGAAACCAACGTGCTAGTCGCCGGGAGAAGTGAGCAGTGTTTCCTCTGAACATCTGTGGTATAAAATAATAAATTATCCTATTTTAGCTCACCTATTTTTAAAATAATATACTTGTAATACTTATTAAAAAGTATATATATATATATATATATTATAGCTTAACTATTTGCAGTTTGTGCCCAGTTAAAGTTAAATTGGTAAAAGGAAGCAGAAGGAAGATTTTCATTTTTTTACTTTTCATTGGAGTAAGGGCCATAAAACTGTCTATAGTATTTAATAATATTTTTATCGATTAGCAAGTGTCAATACATTGTTACATTATGCTAATCAACGTCTGCCTTTAGTTTTTGAGGGTACTGTTCATTGTTCAGCAAATAACAACATTTAAAATATTGAATATATATTAAATAACAGCAAAACAGCAGTATATTATTGTTATTTTTATTTAAGAAGTTTATATACCCTCATCAGATCATGGTGAAAATTTAATGGTACCAAATTCTGATTTATGTTTTTTTAATATATATATATATCTTGCTAACATATAAATAAATAAAAGTATATATAATAATGTGTATGTATGGCTATACACGAGAATTTGTATAACCTCCCTACGTTGAAGTAAATCTGACACTATGGCCACAAGTTGCAGTTTCCCGCGCTGTACACTCCCTGCGTGTTTGAACGATAAAGTCCCGAGAAAAG
Source organism: Tinea semifulvella (assembly GCA_910589645.1). Lineage (NCBI taxonomy): Eukaryota > Metazoa > Arthropoda > Insecta > Lepidoptera > Tineidae > Tinea > Tinea semifulvella. The sequence goes on from OU342584.1 coordinate 25,229,752, forward strand.
CATCAAATTCCGCAATATCAGTCATGAATAAGACAGAAAATATTACGACCGACATGGCTGTATGGGCTAGATCCCTTGAGCCTTCCCTGTCATCACATTCACCGGGGGAAGAGAAGGTTAAAGGCACGCACAGTGACTCGCTATTTTCTACCCAAATACAAACTGTATTATTTTACTAATCTATTTAATGTCTTTTTACGTGTGCGAAGCTCAAATAATATTTAATAATATAATATAATATAATATAATATAATATAATATAATATATTATAATATAATATAATATAATATAATATAATATAATATAATATAATATAATATAATATAATATAATATAATATAATATAATATATAATAGTTAATAATATTTAATTATTATTAATTACTTGGTATTATCAGAGGAGATTCATAGTTCTTCGAAGTGCTAGGTATAGCTTCGTCTTGATTCCTGGATGGGATTTTAGAAGACTCCCGCCGTTCGGTTGTCTTGTCGGCGGGTCTCTCGTCGTCATTGGAGCATATGTCTATGTCATTAGCACTGCGCTTCGTGCCGCGACGCTGTAATGTAAATTTATTTTCATAGCAAATATGGGATAGCGATATTACAAATTATTTCTTTACGAACAACGCAAGGTATGTGCTGTAAGGGGGTAGAAGAAAGAATTGGTGTTAGTTTAGGGGGCGACAGTAGATTATCGAACCTAATATCAAAAACAAAAATACAGATCCTTCACATTAGATTAGATTCAAAATAAAAATTGTATTTGTTTTATTTTCAATAACCCTGTGTTTGACTTGAGGCTTTAAGCGCTTTTTTTCACTATATTCCAGTCGACTTGGCGTTGCTCTATGGTTTTCATACATTTTAAGCCAATTCGGTAAAAAAAAATTGAACGCTTTGATTTCACGTCTAATATAGCATAAATTAAACTCTTAATGTTAAAAAGTTGCGCTTTAATTAGGTAATCTTACTGGTAAAAAAAGTATCGTTTATAATTACTCAACGAGTATATATCACACTATAATTAAATTAAAGTATTGAATGTCATTGTAGTTTTTAAGAAATGGCAATGTAAAAAAATGGATTTTCGTGGATAATAGATAAAATAAGTTTAATAAGCTCTGATTTAAATGGCCGTTCAAAAAATGTGTGACAAGTTGGAAGAGTCTTTCAGCTATACTATGTATTAGGTTAATTAGACCTAATATTGTAGTTTTTAAATTATCTGCAAATAATATATTTTATTTTATTTCTAAATCAACAAGTTAGAATAGTTACTGACCTGTATGTTAGCAGGTTTTTTCTTCTGACTGCGTAACCAATAGCGCGACCTATGTCGCCTCTTCAGGTCTTGCTCCATATAAACATTATGCCTAAACAAAAATCACGTTTAAGTAGGTTTTACAGAAAGTGAATCACATTATTTTCTCAAGGTTCAATGGGTTGCATTAAACACCTGCTGCAGCTATTCACCGAAAAATGGATTTGCTTTACAAACCTGCAGCAGGAATTTATTGGAATTTTATATTCATTTTCGTCGTACATTCTGCTCAGGTTTTGTTAGCCACATGACGCTAACTGCAAATAATTGGGGCTATATTTTGCCTTGCTATGTTGCCAGCAGATGCAGAACGACCTAGTGTATAGCAATTCAGACGTTCTATATAAAAAAGCTCGGAATACTGAACAAGGTGAAGCTGTTTTTCCCGCCTTCAATCAGACTGTTGCCGTACAAAGCACAGATCATATCATGCAATGCATGGAATACTGTGCTTACCTTGGATAATAAGCGCCTCATAGTTGCTGAAAGAACATTCCACATCTTTATCAAGCGATAGATGTACGAGTCCCCAAATTTATACGTACGCGAAGGGATTGTGACTACGGTTTGTGGGTGGATATTCTGGCCTGTGCGTGTGGTTCGGTTGCGGAATGGAGTGGGAGAGATTAGATTATAGAGTTCTTCGTAGCACTCACCATAGTATAGCCGGTAGAACACGCTTAGAGAAGCCACATCTCGGCAAAGCTGCAGGGATTCGAGAGTTTCAGATATAGCATCGTCCACAATTCGATCAGCTCGCCTCTGTAGGACATTGATGCCTATGCCGGCACGCGTCCATCGAGAATGTATTTAGTTATTTAGACCTCATCATAAACACTCAAAGTATCTGGAAAAGCTACTAGAACGCCTGTCAAAGCAAACTTGAGTAGAGAAGCGCGGTTAGCTTCCTAGTTGAACACGGCCAATATACAGAGTTACTGGTAATTCGACGTATATCCTCAAAAAATAAACCTCCTAAAATGAACCTCCTATTTGTACACACATCAAAAAAGTCTAGGGATCAAGCATGTTTATGCGGATTTCTTGTGATTGAGATGTGGCTTTGTAATAAATTGATGATTTTATAAATTTATATGGATCCTTTTTGGTGCATTTCATAATTTAAAACAGGAACTGTCAATCAAATTCGAGTAAAAGATGAAAATCAGCTGTCAATATTTTCCCTATAAAAACATAAGACGCATTGAAGACATTATTAGTGCTACTGTTTCCCTACTACTGATTAAAACCAACGTTATTATGGAGCGGCGACGTCATTTAAGCAGGGAAGAAATGATCAGAGCCGTGGGAATGATAGAAGCTGGTTCCCGGCAACGTACTGTGGCTTTAGCTCTGAATACAAGTCAGAGTGTTATCAGTCGACTTTGGACACGTTACCGAACCACTGGTACCGTGGCTGAGCGCCATGGAGGACGGTATCGCTGCACCACACGGAGACAAGACCGATACATTCAAATCACAGCTCGAAGAACTCCAACAATAACCGCCATGATGTTAGCCGTGAGCCTTCATCGCTCTTCAGGGAACTTAATTAGCGACCAAACAGTCAGAAACCGCTTGCATGAAGTGAACCTTCATTCCCGAAGACCGCTACGGGTACCACCTATAGCAATGCACAATCGTAGGACTCGATATCAATGGGCTCTTGAACACAGAAATTGGACAGAAGAACAATGGCGTTTCGTGTGCTTTTCTGATGAGTCTCGTTTTGGTATGAGGCCGGATACAAGACGTATACGACACTGGAGAACCCCTGGACGCCAACAGCGATTAAAATCCTGCCAGGAAGTCCATCCTTATAGTGGTGGAACCATCATGGTATGGGCGGGTATTTCGATCGGCGGAAGAACTGAGTTGATTTGGATCAGAGGCAACCTCAACGCTCAAATTTATGCTGAGACGGTTGTATCAGACGTCATCGTTCCTCTACAAGTGCATATCGGTCCCTTATTTCAGTTAATGCATGATAATGCACGACCGCACACCGCAAGAGTTGTAAGACAGACTCTCGCCGCAGCTAACATCAATGTCCTGCCCTGGCCTGCTCAGTCGCCAGACTTGAACCCGATTGAGCATGCATGGGATATTCTTCAGAGAAGAGCTCTGCCGAATATGGAGGGTATCCAGTCGCAAGAAGACTTTTTTTGTTGTTGCAACGAACATGGGCGGCCATTCCACAGCGTGATTTGGATGAACTCATTTTGAGTATGCCAAACCGATGTTCTTGTGTTGTTAGTGTTCGCGGTAGAAACACGGATTATTAATTGTTTAAGTTACCCAATAAAATTAAAAAAAAAACTGTTATTTCAGTCTTTTTTTCGAACTTTAATATTAGTGGTTCAAATGTCAAAAATCCCTTTATTAGGAAAATGGCAATTTTTTTTGCTAATGCAAAGGTGACTTGGTTTATCGTTACTGTAGACAAACGAAAACATTTTATTTGATCAATCCTTAAAGAAAATTTTAATGAATATCAATCAGGAGAAAAGTTATTGCAAAATATCGTTCAGAAATAATAATTTATACAGCCTTTGACACATAAACCCTGTCATAAGCCCATAAACTGTGTTGCCAATTATAAAAACATTACTGGAAACGTTCAAATATACGAATTAATATTTTGGACTAATTGTTTTTTATGTATGAGAAAAATATAATATTAAGAAAGGAATTAATACTAAGATTAAGTTATACAAATTGACGACAATAATCAAATAGAAGTGAAGAATATTTTATTAATATAATAATCATACCACTTAAAATACACACAGGCAAAATATAATTAATTTAACATTGCTGAGTAAACAATTAAAAGTACAAATACAAATGGATTCCAACAGGTCTTACGTCACAATTAGAAGACGTGACAGAACTAAGTCACTTGATAGTACATTAGATATTCAAGCGCAGGACTTTTTAAATTCAACTATGATTGAGAATAGTCTAAACAGTCTTCCAAACATCTCAAATATAAATACGTCAGTGGTAATAGCATTTAAGGAACAAATATCTAAATTACAACTGGAGCTACAATCAGCGCACCATGAAATAGAACATCATATGTTAGAAAACAAGAATTTACATAATGAACTAGAAGACAGCAAAAGGAAAATAAAAATGTATAAATCAATGCTTGACACCAATAATTTAAAATCTACACCCAGGTCAGTTTCAAAAAAAAACAGTAGACTTAACAACAGGAACCCTATAATAAATAAACAACTAGAAGAAAATATAGAAATGAGTACAGATGATGAAAATGAATTAAACGATGTAAACAAGGAGGATAAAAATGACAAGGACATAAATGAAAAAAACAAAAATGAAAATGACAAAAATGATAAGGACAAAATTGAAAAGGACAAAAATGAGGGGAAGAAAAAAAAAAAGGACATTAATAAAAATAAATTCAAGGATGATGAAAATGAATTAAATACCGTAAATGATAAGGATAGAAATAGAAAGGACATTAACGAAAATAATAGAATTAAATTGAATGATAAAAAGGATAAATATATATCAAAAATTGCTTTTTTAACTGGTTCTAATGGAAAAGGTATGCTACATACCATTGAAAAAAACTTTGGAGATAAATATAGGTACACTAATTATATAAACGGTACAAACTCCGTAATGAATTCAAGTGATATAAATTGGGTTACAAAATACTTAACAAAGAGTGATTATTGTGTTATATTATTGGACGGGACAATATTCGAACAAAATATAAATACTGAGTTGTTATTACAAGAACTACAATCACATATAAATCATTTTCACAATACAAATACTATTATATCATTACCTACCTACAGAACCGGGAAATACACAAAAATATTTAATGCTCGAATTGAATCGTTTAATAGATTGGTCTGTAAATACCTAGAAATAGATGAGAATGTCTTTGTACATGATACCAATGCAAACCTTGACCAATCTGATTATGCTAGAAATGGTAAACATTTACATTGGTATGGTAAAGACAAAATAACAAGAGAAATAAAGTATATTATATCAAATTATGAATTGGACAATACTAATAAAAATAAAAACAAGGAAAAAGGTAACGTGAATCAGAAGGGACATCTTTTTCGTGCAAAATAAGATAAATATATTACACCAAAACATTTCTGGACTAATTAATAAAAGCGACCTCTTATCAATAGAAATTGAACTATTGCACAATGAAGGTACAACTATAGACGTCATCTGTATCACAGAACATAACATGATGAAAAAAGACGAACATAATTTAAAATTACAGAACTTTAATATGGTTACTAGTTATACAAGAACTGATAAAAGAAGAGGTGGATCATGCATACTAGTTAGAAACAAACATAAAACGAAAGAAATAGAAGATGTTAGGAAGTCTAGCTTAAAAAATGTATTTGAATGTTGCGCTACAGAAATAATATCTACTGGTACTATTATAGTTTGCATATACCGCACACCGAATTCAAATTTAAATATATTTATGGAAAAGCTAGATTATATATTAAACAAGTTAAGTAACAAAATAAAAAAGAAACTAATTATATGTGGCGATTTTAATATAAATACTCTTCATAAAAATAATAAAACTATAACTTTTCAAAATCTTTTGTCTAATTATAACCTAAAATTAAAACTAAACGAACCCACACGATTAGCTAGCGGGACATGCATCGATAATTTTGCTGATTGTACGAATAAAAGCAACGCAAAAGTAATTGATCTTGCTCTGTCAGATCATACTGCACAGCTTTTAACATTTCCTATTCGGCCCATCTGCATACTCACATACTGGAAAACACAACGACGTGACTACTGTTCAGAAAATATAGATAAATTTGTCGGATACATTAACAGTATCAGTTTTTCAGAGGTGTACCTGATTGATGATCCAAATTCTGCATATGAATTATTCCTAGAAACAATATCACTATTTTATAACCTGTGCTTTCCTTTGAAATTAATAACAATAAAGACTACAAAAAATTCTAGATGGCTGTCCCGAGGTATTAAATTATGTACAAAAAATAAAAGGAAACTTCTGTGGAAATATAGATCCACGGGAAAAAATGACGACAAATTAAAGCTTAAAAAGTATGCTAAGAAACTAAAAACTATAATTAAACTCACCCAAAAGTCTCAAAATAACTACTACATAAAAAATGCTACATGCAAATCCAAGGCTTCTTGGTATATAATTAACAGTAGAAATAATAAAATGCCAAAACAGACAATAACAAAAATAAAATACCAAGACAAAATTATAACAGATCCGGGACAAATTGCTGTTTGTTTCAATAAACATTTTATTGAGCAAGTAAACGAGAATTCTACGAAGAACTCAAATATAACGAGTATAAACGAAATACCGACTAAATTACACTCAATGTTTTTTAACCCTACGAGTGATAGAGAAATTTATAAAGAAATAAAAACCCTTAAAAATACAAACAGCGTAGGAGTGGATGAAATTTCCACTAAGGTTATAAAAGCTTGTGCTCAAAAAATATCATTACCTCTATGTTATATCGCTAACAAAATGATGATTACCGGCGTCTATCCTAATAAACTAAAAACAACTAAAATTATACCTGTATTTAAAAAAGGTGAACCAGAAGACATAACTAAATATAGACCTATTGCACTTATACCTATTTTTGCCAAAATATTTGAAAAACTTGTTTACAAAAGACTATATTCTTACCTAAATACTAATAACATACTAACAAATGAACAGAATGGCTTTAGGAAAAATAAATCGACTACAGTGGCAATATATCAACTTCTTGAAAATGTATTGAGCAGTATGAATAGAAGACAACCTGTAAGCGCCGTATACATGGACATGACGAAAGCCTTCGACTATGTAGATCATAATATTCTCTTAAAGAAGATTGAAAGATATGGTATCAGAGGTACATGTAATAAGCTAATTGCTTCATATCTAAGTGATCGGTTGCAATATACAGAGATAAGTCAAATTTGTAACCTATCCAAACGGGAACAAATATTTGTATCAGAATCCGAAGCCGTGTCATATGGTGTCCCACAAGGGAGTATTCTTGGACCTCTATTATTTTTGATTTATATAAACGATTTTCCTCTTTGTATTAAACATCCTATGATCTTATTTGCAGACGATAGTACAGCAATAATTAAATGTGAAGCTAAAGATACTTACGAATATGAAATTAATACGACAATAAAAAATCTTATTAAGTGGCTAAACTCTAACAATCTTATTGTTAATCTAGACAAAACTAATATTATGCACTTTAAACAGAGATCAAGCCAAGAAACTCTAAATATAAATTACTTGGGTAGCAACATAAATAGAGCCGAAGTGGTTAAGTTTCTGGGACTACAAATAGACAGTAATTTATCTTGGAAGACACATACTGAGGAGTTGTCGCAGAGAGTAAGTCGTTTCGTATATGCACTCAAAAGACTTCGCGAAATAGCAAGTTGTGAAACAGCCGTCACTGCATACCACGGATATGTTGGCTCAATTCTGCACTACGGTGTTCTTTTCTGGGGAAACTCCACAAATAAGGACCTTGTATTTAAAGCTCAAAAAAGGTGCATTAGAGCATTGGTCGGAATACATCCTCAAGAGAGTTGCAAACCACACTTTTCTAGGTTAAAAATTCTTACACTTCCAGGCATCTTTATATATGAGACGGCAATGTTTGTTAAGAAAAATCCGGCATTTTTTTCAACAAGATCCCAGTGTAACAACAGGAATCTGAGGCATAAAGATAGAGTATACGCTGCCGACTCTCGTCAAAATACTGCATTGATACACCGAAGCATATTACACATGGCGCCAAAAATTTACAACAAAATTCCAAGCTACATTAAGGAACTAGAGACTATATTATTTAAAAAGATACTTATCAAATTTCTGTTGCAAAAATGTTATTACACAATTTTAGATTTTTTGAATGATAATGAACTTTAATTTTTTAGATTCTCTATTACTAATTTAATTTTAATATTTTGACATTTATAATTTTAATTGATTTTGGACATTCATTATAAAATAGTATTTAATTTAGATAAATAAGTAGATAAATGTTTTTTTTTTTTTTTTTTTTTTTTTTTTTTTTTTTTTTTTTTTTTTTTTTTTTGTTTTAGTAATAATGATAATACTGTTGTTTAAAGTTTGTTTATTTTTTATTTATAATGTATGTTTGACGAAATGTTAATTATATTTATAATATAGAATTATTGTATGCCTATTGTGGGCAGATTGTTTAAAATTTAAGTAATGTACATCCACCTCTTTATACCAATGTAAACAATCTTGACAATAAAGAATTTTGAATTTGAATTTGAATTTGAATTTGAAAAATATATGTTGATCCCTAGACACTTTTGATGTGTGTATATTCGAAACTCAATAAATTTCGAGATAATTATTTTAAGGGTATTTCAATGTTTACCTAATATATGACATTATCCTCCATTTTTTTTTTTAATATAATTAATAATTTAGGTATGGTAGCTAGCACTTCTATTAAGCTATAAACATAATTAAAAGTAATAATTAAAATGAAGAGATAAAATTTAAGAATAATATCTTATCAAAAAATGTTATTTTAAAATAAATATATATATATATATATTAAACTTATATACTTTACTCTGTCTGCCTTATAGACTACGGTTCTGAAAGTCACCTGCGAGATATAGATCCTACCGCCTGAACTAAGATAAAGCAAGCAAAATAAGTTCAGACGTCTGCACAAACTGTGTGTATATTTTTGTTTTAGTTTATTTTCTCAAATCATACTGAACAATTTGAATAAAATTTGTATGGGACCATCTCTGAAGATAAAAAAAAAAAACAAAATCATATTTGGCGGAGAAATCGTTTAACAAAAAAAAGGCATAGTCCAATTGAGTTCCTCCTCCTTTTTTATGGTTGGTAAAAATACTATAATATATTAATCGTACCTACAAATAAATAAAACAACTAACCTATTCTGTAATGTATAAAACTCAATTTAAAGATACGTAATTCACATGGCGTAAATTAAACTTCCTTAAAATACAAATAACTCTAAAACTATTGAATTTTGACCATACATATCGCGGATCTCAATTTATTTATTATTAGGTGTGCAAACAGATTCCAGTCGATTGCACATTTAATTTCAGTTAATTACTAATACATGGACTAGACTGGAATCCAAAGCAGCACACACAACATACAAATTATATAATACTAATTACACAAATAAAATAAATAAACTAAATCAAAATTCAATAATATAAATTAATTGGCTGCAAACGGCAAACGCAATAAGTACATAGAGTTGGCAAATCGTTACTATTTTGTGCCGTTTGCCGAAGAGACGATGGGCCCTTGGTCTGAGGACGCTAAATCGTTAATACGCGACATAAGCGTTGCCATCCGAGCGTCAACAGGTGATCCTTTGAGTAGGGAATATCTTATTCAAAGGATCAGTGTTGCCATCCAACGAGGCAACGTCGCCGGAGTCCTCGGAACATTGGGTTCATCTTCTCCTGGATTCGATGACATGTAGATTATAATCAAGATATTTGTAAGTATTTAGTTTTTATATTAATTAGGTTTATCTTTTAGTTTATTTAATTTAAGGTTTTGTTTAGTTTATTTTTAACTTTATTGTTTAGGTAGCTTTAATTTATATTTATTGTTTGTATTTGTGTATCTTACTTATAATTTCTTCTTCCTTTTATATTAGTGAACGCTGTGTCACCTAATAATATAAATTAAATAATAGAACAAGAAATAGAAATAAGGAATTACACAAACACAATTTTAAACAAAATATACATGCACAAGAAAAATATGATATGGTGATAACTGACTATTTTATGAACGTTACACCAGTACTTGATATAGGCATATTAGCAATGCGCTGCTCGCCTATTAATCAATAATAATAATAATTTACTTGTTTATGGCTGATTTGGTTAGTGGAACTGGGGTGTAAGTTGTTACGTGTTTGACATTGGAATATCTGTTGTGTCGGTTGCAGCTCGACTTCCTAGAATCGTCTGATATGCTTGACTGGCCTGGTCGGATCGTCCTGTAATTGATTAGGTTACACTAATGTGATTTACGAGTATTACTTCTAGGAAATGTTACAGCTAAATAACAACATAAATATACATATGGATAGAAAAAATAGGTCAATATTAATATATTATATATGTATATATTATATTCAAATAGAATTTTAGGATTGAAATATAAAACTTTTTTGTACTTGCTATTTTCATCTGGTAAAGTATCATCACGACTTTTTCCCTTTCGGGGTGGTCAGAAACCACGCTTATAAATAAGCGGATTCAGATTAAGCCAACTTTACTATAGGCCAATCATGACAAGTGGCAAGCTCGTCGATGTCTCCAGCGTATCGACTCGAGAAATATTAGAAATAAATTAAATATTAATTAAATAAATTTACATATTTTTTTTATTTCCCAACCAGGGAAATAATGTGCACCAGACTTGGAATATTATTTATAATTTCCCTTTTCCACACTTTGTATGTCTTTAGATCCTAGGTATGTGGTAAAATATAAGAAAAAACTTTTTAAAGTTGTGTTGTGGCCATAAAATATAAATATATATATATATTTACCTTCGGTGTAAAGACTCGTCAGACTGATCGAATTGTATTGGGCCCCCGCAGGTTGCGAAAAACCTATCGAAAAACAAAGATAGTAAATATATCTACTGGAAAATAAAATCCACTAATGCCCCGATTCTTCTTTTAACATTTATGTCTACTCAATTTGTTTGAATAAATCTGACAGTTATTTATGGGGATCTGACAATTTTTTATTTAAATATATCGAACAGACACGAAAGTTAAAAGTGCCAAAATTAGGTATCTGGCTCCGATTCTCGGTCTGTAGGGATAATGTCGAATGCGATATGTCTATTGATGCCTTTTTATTGTATGCCAATTGATAGATAGAACACGGCATTCTCTATAGCTCGAGAATCAAAATCCGGGCTCGGTTAGCAAGGGCTGTGATACACGTCTAAAAAGGCCATAATATGTGTAACGGTTAAAATGTCAAAATTGACAAATTTGGCATGGGATAGTGATATACGCCAAATTTGTTACAAATTATTTATAAACAATTTACCTAAACAGACTCGTAGATATTATTTTTTGATATCGTTTTATCTGATTCCGTTTATCTTGTACATCCTAAATCTCAAATCAAATATATTTATTGTAATATAAGTACATATTTTAATAACAAACTAGAAACAACTGAACGATAGAGTGAAGTAAGTCATATGTCTGCACACAGGTGACCCGCCTTGCTAATGTTCGGCATGATTGTGTCTGCACACAGGTGACCTGCCGTTCTAATATTCAGCATGATTATTCTATTCTTACTAAACATACCAAAATGAAAATGTGGTATTGTCTAGTTTATAAAAAAACACTTATTACTTTATAATTCATATATGTTAATAGTAAATAACATAAATATAAAATAAATGTTCTTATTAAATTATGATATTCCTCGCCACAAAACGATATGTTGATAAAACGGCATTAGATCACAGCCCATCATCGAGAAGCAGCATCAGTTAGTACCAAAACTTTTTGATATCTTAATTGGACAACTGGCTGTTAAACTGTTATATGCCGTCGGTCATAAAATACCATTAAAAACATATACATATAACTAGACGTCAAGGCGAGACAAACATATATAAGGGACAAAGCTTCTTTCATGTTTATTGATGTTCACACTCTTAAGACAAATAAAAGCTAAATCATCACTTATAAGTCGTTGGGTACAGGGAGGAGCGGAATGGTTAATGGGTGACGTATCATTGCCTAATGAATAAAATAAATCCCTTTTAAACTAATGGTTACTAAGCATGTCGGTTGCAAGCTCAAGAATAATGTGTAAATAATGATAAAAAAAAGTTGCTTACCTCTCTACATTATCGATATAATTATTTTTGTGTATATTAATCGAGGAACCAGTGCCTGAAGAGGTGTCAGGTATATCGCTTTCAGGTGACAAATCGCGACGCATTTCTGAGTCCTGAAAATGATCACAATTAATTAGAAACAAAAATTCATACAATTTCTGCAGGTTTTAATATGAATAATACCTGACTATTTTTGTACTGCAACTGTATTTGCCAGAGAGATATGTCCAAAGCCGATTTTATTCACTCATAGAGGAATTTAGAAAAACGCAAAAAAGGGGATTATTTCTCCTGTTATAATTATCGTGAGTACTAGCAACAAACATTGCAAAAATTACAAATGTTTTCTTAAAATGTACATAATTTTAGCCTAATATTGAATTCTTATAAACTGGAAATAATAAATGAAAAAATAAAACACCGACGCTTTTAAATAAACGGTTCATATTTAGCCAACATTTTATCATGACAAGTGGCTAACTCCAAACTCAAGACATATCACAAATATTGTGTTCCGACCGGGAATAAAACCCGCATACTGTGCTTAGAAACCTTCTCTTTTTCTGAGGTAAGTTCGAGGGTAATTTAATTTGGTTGAATAAATTTACACTTGAGGTCCACTTCTTGCCACATGCCATCAAGTAGCTAGAGTTAATTTTGCTTACAATTACAAAAATTGTATTGACGAAGCTTAGAATGCAATGCCATGTGGTGGCCAACGCATTCGTCCTAATTAAACTCCACAGAGCATGTACCTACTCGTATGTGTATATAACCTTGGAAGACAAATGAACTTCAATTACATACTTTAATGAAGGCTATTCAATTAACGGATTAAAAACGATTACCTATTATAGTCAATCATTACATTCCCTAGAAAACAGCCTTAGACTTCCACTGCTGGATATTAGCCTACGTGATCATATTTCTAAAGAAAATGGTCAACTCTTGTCACGCTGGACATTTGACTACATTACCTAATTATGAAATTGAAGAACTATTTAATGATTGTTGAGATATTAACCGATTCAACATTAAGACATATATAGTCAATCATTACAGTCTTCCATTGCTGGAGCCTATCTCCAGAAAGGCCTTTCAGAACATATTTCTGGATAATATGGCCAACTCTCCTCTCTTCCTAATTATTAAATTTAAGAACTATGATTGACTAGATATTAACGGATTAAAAACTAATAATGTAGACATACCTATTATAGTCTTAGACCGCGTTGCTCTAAGTTTTGCACCAAACTGAATTAATACTTCTTGTATTATGTGCGTTAATGAATAAGTTTTATAAAGAAATAAGTATGTGAATTACTGAATTATAAAACCATGAGAAATTTTAAAAAATATTTCCAAAGGGTTATATCCGAGGTCTATTTTAGTAAAATATAAGAAACCTGGGAAAATACAGGATAAAGGGACTCATTATTCGATGGACTCGTCTAATCTACTGACCTGCTAAAAATCTTCAATATCTCTAGGGCAAGTGCCTGGTGGTAGTGGTAGGAATTTTACCGAATCGTACCGAATACCTACGTACCCTAATCCTGTCCTTCCTTTTGTTATTCTCATTACAGAGTAAAAGTTAAAATGTAAGTAAAACAAAAACTACAAGAATTTCGATAAGTAAAAATAATATGAAATACGTTTTGAGCCATTTATAACCCTATTAGTTGTTTTAATAATAATAATAATAATAATTCGTTTATTATCAGGCAACAGATGGCCCATAGATAAATACCTTACAACTAAAATACATATAAAAATAACTTAAAATTAATTAATCTAAAGCTTCCGTATCTTCATCTTCTTGTGGTCATAGAAGTACCCATCAGGTACTGTGACCACCTTCTGAGGAGTACTGGAAGCTTCAGTGGACGGTGCCGGCGTCCCTGCTGGGGGTGGTGCAGAGGGAGTAGGTGCTGCGCGGGGCCCAGGAACATCGTTGGTGCTGCGTGAAGCAAATCCACGAATGTATTTGCGGTACACAACACCGAGCGGCCAGAATTCCTTCTTCAGGAATATTTTGAGGTGCTCTGACCGCACACGAATCCTAAAGGCCTTGAATCCGGTGTCATCCCAATGGGAAGGTAACTCGTCGATAGCAGCGACAGAGTCGATCTCCCCTCTGTCCCGGATGTGTCCGAGAACATCTTGGGATGACATGTCCTTGCGCAGCCGCGATACATAGACATAGGTTGTCGGTATCGCAGCTTTTAGAGCGCACTGTTCGGGAGGCGCAATTCCCCGATTATTACGTTTGGGCCTCCTTTTTTTCTTTTCCACAGTCACAAACCCTTCCGAATCAATTTTATTTCCGGTTGTGATGCGAAGTTTTAGGTTTTTAGTGTCAGCTGGTTTTTGGGGTCCCTTCTTCGAGACACCCTGCCTCGCAATCTGCGCATAACTGTTTCTAGCGTTCCCGGGCTGACTCCGGGACGCTGCAGGCCGTGCTGGCGGGGTTGGCGTAAACACCGGAGCCGTAGGTCGTAGCGGCGCCGCCGGCGCTTCGGGCGATGACATCGGCTGGAGCGGTGCGCCGTCCTTGTCACTCGTGTCAGTAGTCGGCGAATCAGCATTTTGCACTGTGCGACGCCGCGAATTGTCTCTCAACTCGGTCAGCGAATTCTGCAGGCTTGCAATAATGCGACCTACATCATCCGGCGACCTACTCGTCGAGGCTACACGTGTTACAACGTCAGCACCCGAGTTCTTGAGCTCTTCTAATTGCCGCTTTATGTCACGGATTTCTTCCAGGATCCCGCCGCCGTTGTTATCCTTAAGTCCCGCGATGTCCGCCTTCATTACCGTCATCTCCTTCAGGAAGACGTGGTCGAAGCTGACGGGTGGCAGTTTATTGAGGTCGCGGGCCACAAATACTGGCAGGTCGTCGGGATCGGTCTCCTTGAGCGTGGTGATGATCTCCTGAATGACTCGTGTTTTACATCCTACACGCACGCGACGAGTTCGGCTGGGACGCGCGAATTCCGATAGCACATCCTGGGCGGTTCTAAGGTCTTCCTCCTTGTAGCTGGTTGAGCAGATCTGCATGAGGCTCTGCTCATCCATAACGTCGATCTTGTGATTAATGAACGTCAACACCTCGTTGACGCACATATTACACGCGGCACATTTTGCCATATTGGCAACAAATAATGAGAGCGCGGATGCGCTCACGTCTTTACCGTACAACAGTCTGTGAGCGAATGATGTTTTACCCGGCTTTGCCCGTGTAAACGGCGACACAAACTTTATTTCGTGCGCAATATTTTGATTTTGCTATCCTAAGGTATTCATTTAATTTGCATGGTATAATGGAAAAAAATGCAGAACCAACTAATGTATTTAAAATGATAAGGATTATTCAAATAATCCTTATAATTAATATTATATTTAATATATATTAATAATAAATTATTAATACTGTATTTCTGTAAATAGCTTTACAATTACCGCTTTATAATTACCCATTTTTTAAAGGATTAAAATGGATATAGTATGTTATCCTTATGAAAGAGACTACTAATTTTAAGTTTTGGTGCAATAAAGAATTTAAAATAAATATGCAATCGCGTACTTTTCTGTAGACCTATATAAGATACACAATTCCACCATACATTATTTTGTTATATCTCAAAGGGTTTAGGTAGCGTTTTCATTGAAAGGCATTTTTTTTCAAAAATCTCCAACAAATATCGTTAATGTATGCAAACCTTAACAAATTATAATAAAACCTTCCGCGAGAACTACTTTATACATTGGTGAAAACAGCATGAAAATCAGTGAAGTAGTTTTTGAGTTCATTATTATGAGACAGACAGACAGGCGCAGCTAAAGATTTTGTTTTATAATATGTAGTAAAGTGATAAAAAAAGTAACTCAAGTAATAGCTAACCTGGTTTTCAGGCTTCTTTTTGGTGATATCGTCTGCTCTTTGGTCGTCCATTATTTTTTTCATAAGCAGCGTCAGAGACTGACACCGCTTGCTTATCTGCTGTTTGGCTTCTGTGGGTTTCTTTAAAACCTGAAAACATATAGGGCAATTCGTCAGCTATTGGCCATCTAAAGACTTGCAACATATCTTTATTTAATAAAATATAATATATTGTTCCTATTTACTTCAAATTGGCTTTATTGCTTTACTAGATAAATTACCGTTAAGTATCTATTTACCTTTAATAGATATTATTTTACTACAATAAGTAATAATTTATATTTGTATAAGGTCTGTGTAAGTATTGGTGGTTATTGAAAATTTACCTATACAAAATTAACATTAAATATTTTTGGATTAATCCACACTACCTATTATGTAATTATATGAACTTTATTACATCTTTATTATAGGTAGGCAGGGGTAGGTATGACTACATTGAAATTTTATATGATACCGGTTGCTAACCAAATTTAAATCATTATAGATCCTAAATACTACAAAACAGAACCAGCACTTATATAATTTAAATAATTGTATATTTAGTTTAACTAACCAAAACAAATTATTTTTAAGCTTTGACATAAATAGTTTTTACAAAAATAGTAATATGACACAGGATAGTATAAGACTACCAATAAAAATTAAGAACTTTATTGCTACATTGATAGCCAATAATATTTTATTTAGTTTAAGGGACTCCACGGCATTATCTATGGACTCCACTAGTAATGCTGTGGTTCAAGTACAAGTTGTACAACCATTTCTAAACTCTTAGATACGACAACAGAGAAGCATCTTCCTAAACTGAAATTAATTCACCAAAATATTCAGAGCTTCTCTAGCAAAATACTTGACATTGAATTATTAATTGAAAAATATAATTTAGATTTAATATGTATAACAGAATCCTGGCTTAAAGCCGAAAAAATGTGCTTTAATGTAAATAACTTTTTAGTAGCTAGTTTCTTCAATGGACACTTCTGTGAAGGTGGCGGTTCTATTATTCTAATTAAAAATACACTTAAATATAAAGAGAGAAAAGATATTGTAAAACTTTCTCTTGAACGGGTTTGTGAGATTTCATGTGTGGAGATGGACACATGTATTATTTTATGTATATACAGGCCACCAGCCTCGGCCTTGTCTATTTTTATTGGAATTATGGAAGATGTTCTGTCCAAAATATATGACCTAAATAAACGTGTCTTTGTATGTGGGGACTTTAACATAGATATTCTAATTGATTCAAGTGATAAGCAAAAACTTATCTCTCTTTTTAATTCATTCAATATGAAAAACATATTCGCAGAACCAACTAGGATTACTCCAACTAGTCAGACTTGCATTGACAATATATTTTCCAATTGTTGCCTTTTGGAAAATTCTATTATTGCAGGTGTGCGTTCTGATCACAAATGTTTGATGATTAGCTTTGAGTCACAGATCAAAGCTGTAAATAAGATAATTAAGTATAGACCTTTAACTGAAAATAGATTACAAAATCTCCATAATAAGGTTTCCAATAATATAAGTAGCTTCAGATATAATATAAATGATCCAGAATCAACTTATTCCCATCTACATAAAATAATAACTGAAGAATTTAACAAAGTATGTAGAATAAAATCAAAGCAAATAAATAATACAATAAGTTTTGCAACCTGGGCCACAAAAGGCATTAGAAAAAGTAGGAACAATTTATACGATTTATATGATCAGAGGTCTTTTACATCTGATCCTAAATTCCATGAATATGTTAGAAGCTATTCAAAAAATTTCAAAAAGGTTTGTTCATCAGCCAAAGCTAATTATCTTGGCCTAAAAATTAAACAGTCAGAAAATAAATCTAAATGTGTATGGAATGTAATAAATAATGAAACAGGTAAAAAGGGGCATAATCAAAATGATCTAGCAAGTAGGCAAAATGGTATTGATAAAAATAAAGTTGCCAACATACTCGAATATTTTTTTACTAATATTCCTTTAGAAATTACAAATTGTATTAAATCATCAACTGGTACTTCTATTAATATTTTAAATCAGTATTTCAATAGACCAGATATTCCAGATTTTTATTTTAAGCATGTCTCATTTGAGGATATAATTAAGAACTTTAAAATATTATTTTATTATAAATTTAAAAACAAATAAAAGTTTTGTGATTAATAGTATTAGACTATATAATAAATTACCAAAACCTGTAACAGAATTAGGGGAAACAAAATTTAAGAGTAGTATTAAGAAAATTCTAATTGCAAAAGCATATTATAAAATTAATGATTTTATTAATGACAAAGATGTGTGGAATATTGCCGCTCTGCAAAGTTTAGAGAATTTACATTAGGTTCTTTTTTAATAATCTGTTTTTATTTTTGATTTATTTTACAGTTATGTAGAAATATTTTGAATGTGAATGTAACAATTAGTTACTAATACATTATTGACTAATTAGTAAATACTGTTTATTGTGATACAGTAATATTTTTTTATTACCTTATTATTATAATATAATATTTTTTTATGTAACATTTAGTTACTATTATGTATAGAATTAACGGAATTGCACGGCAACATTTGGGTACTTAGGAAGTAATTGTTATGTTTAGCTTGTGTGTGTCTCGAAGGTCATTCTTAGTGTTCAGGTTCTCATGGTGTGGCGTGTCCGGTGGTCGCCCCTTCCTTAGAAGGTCATTGCAGTGGTGGCACGTGTGTCGGGTCCCGGTCCGCACCCTAAGGGCCTGGTTGAGCGGGGGGATGGCTGGCACATGCGTTATGTCCGTGATCGGGTGCTGCTGTGGGGGCCTGGGACCTCTGCCGAACACGTTCAATTTATTGTTCTTAAATTAACAGAGGTTTTTGCGTTTTGTCGACTTTCGGGTTGCACATAGGCATGTAGTCTACCTTAATTCTGACTTGCCTGGTGGGTTACTGCTGTACCAGGTATTGTTTTCTCATAGCTACTGATAACTAAATTTAAAAGGTTATTAATTGATCGTTGTGGTGCAGTTCTGTATATGTTTTATTTTGTAAATCTGATATAGCTTATAATTTATTTAACAAGTGTTTTGTTTTCGTTTTTTTTTTTAAGGTACCAAATTTGCGCAATTTTTATGTTTCCTAATTAATTCTTAAAAAAGAGAAAAATGTATAATTTTATTTTAGAAGTCATATTTTTATTTTGTAAATTTTAAAATTTTATAGTTTTTGTTAAATTATTATTTTTTTTTTGTTTTAACAGTAGTAAGTTTTTAATTGTTTTAACAGTAATAAGTTTTTAACTTCTTCTTCTTTTTGTATTGGTGAATGCTGTGACACCTAATTGGTACATATATTAGATAAGCTATAATTATACTATGTTATGTGTGTGATAATATATGTACTGCTGTGTGTACTAAATAAATAAATAAATAAATAAATAGCTGAGTTTTCCTTGCAGATTCCTTTCTCAGTCAGATTAAACATTAACAGGTCACTGGAATTTGCTAAGCTGCTGGTCTTCTGCTAACAGCTTACTTATTGGACCACTTTGCTGCTTAGTCTTCTACTAGCAGGAGTAGAATCATTCAAAATAATTAAATTAATGACGTTTCATAAATGCCTGTAATAGGTTTACGTGAATAAAGATATTTTGACTTTGACTTTGAAATGATCACTCAAAATGAAAAATGATTAATAAAAGCTTAGTATTATTTTGAAATACCTATTCGGTGATACCCCACTCAATATAGTTCGTCGCCTTATTTTTTTTCCAAAAAATGGCGTCTAGTTGTCGCCTTACTAAAATTTAATTAATTTCATATCTTCAGTGACACTCGTGTGATGAAAACGATTTCATTGAAGTGAGTATCGGAAATCGGACCACGCGTTTGGTCTCCAGTATGCCACAAAGGAAAATACATACATACATACATAGACTAATAAACACGTCGGGTAATAAATAGGTCTAAAAACCACAGCTATTCGCCACTTGTGGCTTTCCTCGTGTAATATAGTGGTCGGCAAACTTTACCTTTAAGTAGATGTGGAGTCGCATGTCGTATTCAGACGTCATGTTAGTTCCAAGAAACATATCTAGCAATGTTATTAAAATCGGTCTAGTTATTTAGGCATGTCAAATCAAAACAGGGAAACAGATAATATAGTCTTTGTCATGTCATGGCCAGAAGATGTCTTACTATGTCCGACTCAGGGTTCTAAGAATCAATTCTGCCAAACTTACATGCCAACGTTCAGACACACGGACACACAAAGCTTCTTTAACATTTATAAGAATATATAGTACCTATAAGTATTAGTGAAACAACAAAAAATAAAATATAACATATTAATATAAGTATTTATTTATCGACAACAAGTATAACTTTGACCTATGATTGATGACTAAAATATGATACTCGCATGTTAATAATTGATACTTTTTCACACCCTTTAATAACGGTTAAAATTACACAATTCGTATTTTTGTTGGGACAAACATGGAACGAAACAATCCCTTTTTTTAGATATTAAGATATAAAATAAAAATAATCACTAAAAGATCCACAATACTAATAGTAATTTTCTTAAAACAAATGTTAAGGATCGTCCATTTTTTTTCATCATACGATCCAATGTGAAACTAATATTGATTTATCTCTGTTATTAATATTTCGTTTTGCCAAATATTTAATACGTTATATAATACACAAATTGGTGCATAATCTAGCCAAGTTTCGTTAAATTATTTCATTCAGAAGTAAAAGAATTTAAGATAGTTTAATTGGTACTCCGTCTAATCTTACCCAACTATACGTTACTAATAAAACATCGCAACGATGTGACGCAATTATGAAAACCACAAGATTTCACACGTATTTCTTATTAATTGTTGGTTGTTAGACTGTTCCTTACTAAATACAGCCAGCTATTTTGTGTACCTAAATTAATCTAATATTATATATAATAAATATACCTGATTATATCTATCAGGAAAAAAAAGTAAGATAAAAGGTGGGTAGGAAGTGTTATCTAGATCTTTGTGGAACTATTAATGGAGTTTGCAATATCAGATGTTATAATTTCACCAATATATATAATGAGATGGATGGATAGTGAATTAAAACTGTATCTTGTCTCAGTTAAAATTACGATCGATAAATTATTAAGTGTTATAATGCGCCCGCGTTCTAAATGTGATGACATCTTTTGGAACAAGCTAATTTTTCTTTTCTATTTACTATAAGGTTCGATCCCATTCGGAATGCCCACGGAATATACGAGTACTCCATTCAATTACTTTACTAATTATATCACATTTATTTTAAAAATAATCATAGATACGTCTGTAATTATTTGATTTCAAAATGGCGGACAATAAAAAATGGCCGCCAACAAAAAATGGCTGCCTATGGACTAACCTTAAAATGAGCGACCTTTTTCCTCGGCAGTACGGTTAACACTGAAAAACGAACGCTGTTCCCGAACATATAATCCCATTTTCAGAATTTCAACGACCAATAAGAGTTCTTCTACCATAGACACATTAATACTTTTAAACCAATCAACATTACCTATAGATGTTTTACAATTTAAAAGACGAATAGTAAGAAAGAAATTCCCGTCACTAAGTATAATCCAACCAAATAGAAAAACATTCATATAATACTATTAAAAGGTTTTATTAATGCTAATATTAGGGTTGCTAATTTGCCACCATCTTTTTAATTTTGTTATCGAATACATAAGACTCGACTAACTTATGAATATATAATGTTATATCCTACCATGCTGTATAATTATTATATAAATAAACTACCGTTTTATGTTTTTTTTTAATCATATTACTTAATGAAATACTAGTAATAACTAAACGCAATTTAGAAAAAGCCATGCAAGTTCTTTATGTAACAATACAAGTACGTTGTTAAAATATCCATAATATTTGATCATAACCAAGTTGGGGTCTTAAAAATTTCAAGTGTTGCATAATTTGATACTTTTTATGGTGTAATTCGCGTTATTTCTTCTCCCAAGCACTTCAGGTGTATGAGAGTTCAGGGCGCGGGAAAAATAAACTGCAACTTATGCCCCATATAATTATATTCAAATTTATTGTTTCACATAATTATTTATATTGAGCAATTATTCAATAAATTAATAGCAAAAGGCGCTTTTTTTACTCAAATTTGTTTTACAGCGCCAAGTCGAACAGGACACTAACTTTTCAGACTTTCGTTAGTTTTTTACTTATGCCTCGAAAACAGTCCATGTTTTGTAAATATCCATGCTATAGTAAATTAAAAGGTCGATTAAAACAAATATAAAAAATTGGTACAGTAGTTAGATTTTTAATGGAGATCTAAATAACAGCAATTTTTCAACTTTGGCAAAAACTAAATTTTGTGGCAGACATTATTGATCAATACTATGCATGTTTTCTAAGATGACGCCGGTTTACTCAGTTTTTTTTTTCAGGTTTTTCTAAGAGACCCTTTTTACAACGAATCCCACCACTTAATTTCACCACACAAAAGTTTCCGATCTACATCTCAACACGTACTTATACTTCAATCAGGTCGTGTTGGCTATCGATTTTGTATAATTCGAGGACGAGGATTTCATTTCTGGAGTTAACTTATGACACATTCATAGAAACAAACGGAGTAAACAAAAAAAAAAACAAAACAGAATACCGTCGCTCAGATATAACCTCAAAAGTTAGCATATAATAATAAATTTGGGTTTTTTTACATCCAGACCATGACTGCAGCCAGGGAAGTGTGCATCTCTAGTTTTCCAGCAATCATTATATATAAATAATCTTGTTTTTGTAATACTGCCGTATAAAATGAAGCCATACCAGATGGCATTAAACAAAAAATACTATAGGATATCCTATTTATCCTAGACTACAAAAGCATTGCCTTGACAACACTAAACAAATTCATGTTAAAAATATATTTTATTGCCCCGCCAATGTAAGGTTTTTTTTTAACTAGCACGACATTTGTCTCCGCCCCCTCTTAATGGTAAGTGGCATGCACGGTCCATGAATGTTAGCAACTGGAATCTAACGCTCATGACTGGCATCAGTCGTGTAGATACACTTTACTGGGTTTATTGGAACAAACGGTGGACACCTCCTCGCCCGGCAGACTGGGTAAATTACCATCATCAGTCCTCCTACCACCCATTTGTTGTTCTCGTTAAAAGCATGTGCCATCTGCAATTATGTCAAATGCCCAATTTATTTTCAAGGAGAACTAATAAGTACGTCTTTGTACATTCTTGAAGTAAAGTGCAATAAAGTATTTAATAATAATAATAAATGTCAATAAGGAATGATTCAGTTACCGGCCCTTAAGCTATATAATTGATAAACAACCTTTAACATTAG
Source organism: Tinea semifulvella (assembly GCA_910589645.1). NCBI lineage: Eukaryota > Metazoa > Arthropoda > Insecta > Lepidoptera > Tineidae > Tinea > Tinea semifulvella. The sequence goes on from OU342584.1 coordinate 25,253,373, forward strand.
AATTATTGTAATGATAGCAAGCTATAATTATGCTCAAATTTTGAGATGACGTCTGAATCTTTACTATTATTTGTATCTGATTGTATAAAAAAGTACTGCATCTTATTATGTAGATGCAAATAATTTGGAATAATAATGATGCATTTATATGATTAATACAAGTTTTATTTAAAATATATATTAATATTTGGAATAAAATAATTTAATAAAACAATACTTAAATAAACCAACCAATTTTCTGTCCTTTAGACATTTTTGTCGTTTTTTTTTTCATTTCACACAATAAGAAATAACAATAAATATGCAAATCTTATAAACAACAGAAAACTTGCTTTAACTTTGAAAATGAACTCAACCTTTTGACTCAACGTAACATTCCCAACAAGCGTGATACGAGTACGTTGCTTGGTCGTCTGTTTAAAATCTAGAAGTCCAGCAAACAGTGAAAACCGATTCATGTCGCTATAAGATATTGACTATAAAAATACTTACCTGTTGTATAAATAAGCTAAATAATATAATGATAGAAGTCGGTCACTATCTTTATACCAGCCTTATAGGCTTTGGTGCATTACAAGCCATTAACAAGTTAAGGAACTTTACATTACTCGCCTCTCTAAGAAGTTTAAAAGGACTCAAGGCCAACCTAATTCAGGTTTCTTTTTTTGCCAATCCGTCATCACTAAAGTAGAAAAATACTTGGGATAGGAAGCTCAACCTATATGACTAGCTAGGATTACCTGGATCCACAAAACAAATGCATTTAGAACGACAGTTTTTATGTCATTGCGATATCTTCAAACCCAAGGATATATATATATATACGAGTATATATACTGCTTACCATTATATAAATACACAGAAATATATAGCCAGATCTTATAAAACCATCGTAGTTCCAATCGTCAAAGACCGAAAGCGAGATGCATCCGACAAAGCGAATATCTATACCGTCAACTACAAGCCAAGGTCCTGAATGGTGTGCTCGAGCGCCACCTGGACAAGCACCTACAGTTGTACGACGATAAGTTTGGTATTCAAAGGAGCCTGTCTAATGAGACTGATATAGTGACGCTCAAGCATACCGTGAGGTACTACACCGATAGTAGCACGCCGATTTATGCGTACTTTCTGGACTAGTGTCATACCCAGTGGTGTGGGAAAGGCTTGGTCGGGTGGGTCTTCTGTCGGAGTTGATAGGTGTATTTGGCTACTGGTACGATGATTATCGTCTGAAAAGGTGAACCATGCAAGGCGGCACAACGAGTGCTCGAACGCGTACAGGCTGGAGACCGGCGCGTGACAAGGCGGCTTACGTCACCCAAGCTATTTAACGTGTACATGGATGGTATGATAGTTAGGTTCAGCAGTATCAATGCACTAAGGATAATGCTTCTTGTTTATGAAGCCTACGCAGAAACTGATGGTCTTAAATACAATTAAAAAAGAGCGAGTTCTAGGTCTTCACGGCTAGAGCCAAGTTTTCAAATTAGTGTTGTAATTTGTGTTAGTAATTGATGATTAAACTGTACGGTTCTCCTCTGAAAAGAGTAAAGCAGTACACTCTGTGCGTGCAATATAATAACACTTTTAGGTTGCTGATGGAACTCCGTAGATTCTGTAGTGCCTCCGGGATATTAGCTTAGATGCGGACGGATGGTTTCTACGTTATCATGCGTAAGAAAGTATTGTATATATCTGATAGCGTGGGTACGCTGGAGTCCCAATAGCATCCTTTGAGTGGTTGGGGGCAGTTGGAGTATAGGGAGTTTTATTGCGCTACACTGGACTGCAGTACTAGTGGAGAGTTAGTTAATAGGATGGTTAAATATTTCCTATATCTAATAATAATGTAAAATATTTTGCATATTTATAAAAATGAAATGCAATATGAAAATAATGTAATTACCTATCTGAATTAAAAATATATAATGAATTATTAATATTATTCAAATTGAATACTTTTTTACGTCATTGCCAAATCTACCAAGCGACGGTTCCATGATGACCATCTTGGGAGCACCTAGATCCAGAGAAGGAAGACATATAGTTTTTACAAACTCGAGCTAAAATAAATACTTACTTTTTACGTTCTTTGCCAGATCTATCAAATCGAGGATTTCGTGATGACAGCTTACTACACGAGCGAACCCATCCGGTTTTAAGCTTGTGTAATTTATAGATAAAAGTTTTATTTACTTACGAGTATTATTATCATCATTATAAAATGTATTAAAAACAAACTATAGTGAAGTAAACCTGACTATAATTTGCTTTGACTATAACTTACAACAAAGAGAGTTTTGGAGGGAATCCATCTAGATTATCTCACAATCCAATAAAGTAAAAAAAACATTCCAAATATACTTCTGAGAAGTTGCAGCCTATTTACTAAAATATAAGATTACGAACATTTTTGAGATTTTTTAACTTTCATATATGGAAGGATTATGAAATCAAAGAATAATGGCAAAAACATTTACAGCCATTGTTTCTATATTACTAAAACAATTTATATTATTCTTTAAATTGGCCGTATCTTTAGTCTCATTTCGTTTAAGGAACAAATGAATTTGACTATTTGTATATTTCACCTGTATAATAATCGTTATATTTTGGTATTTCAATTAACATTTTTTAAAATAATTACAATAACGCTATTAATACTATGCATGGTAGACAAAGAAGCATTAGGAGCACAATGCAGCAACAGGCATAAGACCACAAAACTTTACAACTATTTAAATGAATTTATAGTCAAAGGCATGGCTGGCAACAATATTCTGACAGGTTATAAAAAGCATTATTTTGGAAAAAAGAGTTTTAATTTTATTTTTAATTCACTTGGTTGAAGTCTAGTTATAATCTTAAGTAGTATTATATAATGTAATTTTCAACCGAAAAACTAGCTTAAACGTTTTTCTCAACCTGGTTAGCCTAATATAGAATTTTAAAATCATATAGCATTATATATATAAAAACAGTGTTTATAAAACAAACCTGGTTCATCATTCTGACTATGATATCTCTAAGTAACTGAGCATTCATTTTATCTTCTTCTGGTAATAATGTCATTTTGCATTGATCAAATACATCGGGGTTTGATGGACCCTGAAAATGTGTGTCATATTATTTATATTATGCCTTATAGTGTGACATTCAAGTTTTGACACGCAACTACAGCTCCACCAACTTATCTGTGAACTAAAGGGCTTCGCTACTGTTGTTATGTTAGGTCGCGTTCGTGTTATAGCATTTCCAACATTTCGTAGCAACTTCATAAACCAGCGCGAAATGTCGTTTTTGTTAAGAAATACCACTTTTTTTAACAATGCTAACATTTCTTAAATAAAACGAGCGGTGATGCTACTTTTTGACAAGTGTTTTCGTTCATGTTTTATCATACCATGGCTTCCAATACACGTGATATTATTATGGTCTTTGAATTTATTACATAAAATCGTTTAATATACCTTTTTAACAAATATAATAGAAAACTATAAAGTATATAAAAATGGTAAACGATCAATTTGACATCTGTCAAAAAGTAACATCAATAACCCTCCTTTCAACACGGTACTGACATACGGAAATTAGCATCAAATGTTAGAATTTTCATTAAACGAACGACTTGTGCTAAAAAAAGTGGTATTTTCATGCTAACATTTCTTAAAACGAACGCGGCCTTAGTCATCAATATCATCAGTCTATATTTCTCCACTACTAATTTTGTAGGCTAAACATCGGTAATTTTGGTTTTCTGACGAAAGTCAGAAATGTATTTGCTTTAAAACATTAGAGCTAACAATCTTGTAAATTATTACGATTAAAGTAAAAAATTGCCAATTGATTTATTTTAAAGGTCAGCTAGAATAATAGACGCCATTTTTAACTTTAATCGTTACAATTACAGAGACTTTGTTTTGGTACAATCCAGCCTAAGTACACTAAACTAATAATTATTATAATGAGAAATAATAACGGTGGTTGCTCGGTTGTAAGAAAGCTTTCCTTTAATCCAAAAGGTCGGGGTTAGACCTCGGCATGTACCAATGAGATACAACTATTCTTAAGTACATTTGTCATAGATTTACAACACCACCGTTCCCGTTCCTTAGAGAGTACTTAAGAAATGGGGTTGACATCCCAATTTGGGTAAAAGCCCCTAATAAAATATATTTAAAAAGTCGGTCCTGGTTCCACTAATACTAACTAGTGGAATCGTTAATAAATTATCATCAGATAAAAGCCCCTAATAAAATATATATAAAAGTCGGTCCTGGTTCCACTAATACTAACTAGTGGAATCGTTAATAAATTATTATCAGATAAAAGCTACTAACAAAATATATTTAAAAAGTCGGTCCTGGTTCCACTAATACTAACTAGTGGAATCGATAATAAATTATCATCAGATCCTCGCCAACGTCGTATTTTCTGGAAGGCCAATCTCCAGCAGTGAAGATGAGTGATAAATAAATGTAAAAGGCACTTTTCAATTAAATTCTGGTTTAGGACATTCATTTACTTATTTTTCCAAATCTTATAAATATATATCTTATCATATTCTCTGAATATATTTATGGGTATACCTAAGTTAGAGACATACCTCCAAAACATGGTGTTTACCAATAACAAATTCCAGTTTTCTAGAACAAGGATTAATAAATGCAGACCACTCCGATTCCAATTTAATGTAACTACCATTTTGCGCCATCATTCTGAAATAATCAAAATAAATTACTAATTCAGCCAAACTTTTGCTTTCCAAACTAACACGCACACTGAGAAATATAAACCCTGGTTTTTAATCGCCATCCTCTGCGATTTGCGGATTGGTCATTGGACGAGTTCGTGCGCGTTGTCTGGCGAAAGGAATGTTCGCACGGACAGAGAAGTCAAATTTTCCACTTGTGAGAAATTTGGCACCTCTACACGCTAGACCTACGCTCCATAGCGCATGAGATGACTACTCGATCGATGAATTCAGAGCCCGCTAGACTTATCTTTTAAAACGACTTGTAATGAAAAGTAGTACTTTTTCATGGCTGCAGCCTTATTCCATTACTTAAGCGCTAACGATAGATTGTTAAAATAGGGAATCTGACACTTTTAGCCACAGTTTTGTCGATAATCGTCGATCTCATTTCAAAATAACGTTTCCCACTACACATTTTACAACTGTTGATATTCAGTAGGTTGTTCGTTGTTTTCCTTTACAAATGTGGTAGGTATATATTTCTTTTGCAATCAGTCCCTGTTTGATCTCTTGCAATAGAAATACTGAGATGCTTTACGGATAACATCAAGTACTTTGTATAATATTCCAAAAGATCACAACATGAAGTCGAATAAATATTATGATCTCACAGAAGAAATGATCAGGAACGGGTTCAAGACTCAGCTTTACGCAGTGGAAGTTGGTGTGAGAGGAGTTCCAGCAAAATCTTTGCATCACTTACTGAAAGAATTGGGCCTAAGCAGGTCTGCCAATAATAAATTTATGGAACGAGCTTCCAAGACGGCATTAACGGAATCATACAGTATTTGTTTGGGTAGGAAGAGAAGTAGAATGGTGGGTGGTAAGCGTATTATCGCGCAATAAAAAATAAAAAAAGGAGGCCTCCTTTTCTTAAACCAGCCTATTGTCGGTCGCAAGTCCGAGACACCATTCTTCTCATCTCTTACCCACACACGATGGACCCGGCACCCGCACGGTGAATCCATGGAATGCTTAGATTCCCTTATCTAGAAGAGTAACTCACCTACTCACCCTACAATTGTGTGTCTAGCAGTTCCTCTTACAGATTACTCTTGTCCGGGAGAGACATTTAAAAGATGTTTAGGTAGAATTTTACAAAAAGTAAATAAATGTAAATACAAATCATTTCCGTCCTTACCTGTAAGGTTTAGATTTGCGAGTACTGCCTTCTCTAACAATGATCTCGTACACGTCTCTCAAATATCTCATATCCCCTGGGTGGTAAAGCTGTAATGCGGAGCGGTCATTGACTTCCTGCGGCAAGTATCCCAAGTACGGTACGGACTCAGGGTCCAGGTACTCAAAGTTACCATTGGCTAGGTGACGTATCACGAACGGTATCGCTTTCGACACAATCTCACGTGGCTCTGAAAGTACCATTTTAAATTGTGTATAAATAACAATAAAATATAAAAAATATAGTTTATATTACTCCAGCAGCTAAAGTCGCGTTCGTCCAGAACTACACTGCTAAAAACATCAAGCAAATTTATTTTAAATATTCTAGAACGATATTATAATCATCATCATTGCAGCCCCTAGAACACGGAGTCCTAGACCTCCATTGCTGGAGATGGGCCTTCCAGAAATTTCTGGAGAATTCGATCTGCACTCGCCACTTCAGCCAGATGGGTTGACAAAGGTCTGATGGCATTTTTTATGACAATTCTACAATTTGGTCGTAGTGGAACCGGGACCAACGGCTTAACGTGCACTCCGAGGCACCGGCACGGTGGTCTTGTAAATTTGTAACAAATGTACGTAAGAAAGTGTATTTACCATTGGTAAATGCCGGGATTCGAACGCACCATTTTAGAATGTTAAGGATAGCGTTCTTAGAACCGAGCTACCACCGCTCTTCATTTGATCATGCGCCAACCCTATTGGTAAATAGCACACACTCCATCTGGCTGGAGTGGCGAGTGCAGGCCGAATTCTCCAGAAATTTCTGGAAGGCTCATCTCCAGCAGTGGAGGTCTAGGCTGTGTTCTAAGGGCTGTATTGATGATTGTATATATATAATTTGTATTTTTTTGTTTTATTGCTACCACGGTAGCTCTGTTAACGCTATCACAAAGGTTAGCTGTTACAAAATGTCTAAGGCATTAATCTCGCACTTGTACAATACTTTTGTAAACAATGTGAAATAAAGGTTTTTTTATTATAACTATTGTTCTATTCGAAGGAATTAAGGTACAATGATTTTTAAAAAATAAAATACATTTTAAAACATAAATGACTATTAATAAAAATAAACCTAATTAATAAAGAAAATATAACTAAAAATTAAAATGAAGAAAAAACAAATTATTTTTTTAATAAATAAAAAAATTGCTCCAAATCGCTGCCAATGGGCAAAGTGCCAAGGATACTGGCAGCATTGCCACGTTGAATGGCAATGCTGATCCTTTGGCCCAAATATTAATATATACCATCAACCTTCGGGGCAAGCAATCAAAGTTTAGGCATGGCAAGATTAATAAACATAAATAAATTAGAAGTAGGTACTGTTAACTAGTTAAATTAAATATATAATTTATTTATAATAGGGTGGCCGATAGTTCTAACATCACACATGTATTTGTACTTAACACTAAATCAGAAGTTATATGCTGCACCTATTATAGGCGACCACCACATTACCACAGTAGACCTATAAATAATAATAAAATAATATAAATGGCCTATAAAAAATATCAATATTATAAAAATTACAATAATTTCATTTCATTTCAGTCAAAAATTAAAAATATATTCAAAAAGCTAAAACTGAAACAATTTAAAAAATAAATAATATACCTATTCTATAATCCGTTTTAGTAAAATAATAATAATATTAATAACGAAAATAAAGAACTAAAATATTCACCTACTTCATGTAATAAAATAAATAATAAACATAATAAAATATGAATACACAAACAACATACTTACATAAACGGGCAAAAAATACCTACAAACTCGAATATACACAATAATATGCGAACTACATTGCTGTCACTACGACGAATGATTAAAAATATAATATTGGGTATATAAGTAATAAACAAATAATATAATACTATTGAAATGTTAATAGGTTAGAGTTTCTTTCCATTAAATTTAATATAGAGTAAAGTGAAGTATCATCACGACCGTTTCCCTTTCGGGGTAGACAGAAACCACGCTTATAAATAAGCGGATTCACATTTAGCCAACTTTACTATAGGCCAATCATGACAAGTGGCAAGCTCGTCGATGTCTCCAGCGTACCAAACTCGAGAAATATCACAAATAAATTAAATATTAATTAAATGTATTTATAAATATATGTAAATATATGGTATATATAAATATATGGCTCGGTCAGAGGGATTACACGGAAACTGAAAACCTTCTAGCTGTCGTTAGGTAGTCTGGCCTCTTCACCGATCCACGCTGATATAGACACACATACACACATAACTACATATACACTCACACCTACATACCCACACAGAATAATTTTGGTGGGTATTTATTTGTGCTGTTTTGTTTGATAATAATTGATAGTTTAATAATAAAACAAATTGTATTTTCTGTCGACCGGACAAAACAAAATAGTATGCTACGACCTGCGGCACGGTTGCTACCAGTGCAGGTCATTGAGCATATAAAAATGTAATAGATTTAAGTTAATTGGATCAATAAACGATTTTTATTTTATTTATTTACATTAATAAATATTTTTCCCGGGAATCGAACCCGGTACCTCCGAGTGTAAATCTACGGACTTAACCGCTAGACCACGGAGGCCGTTTAAATTTAATATAATATAATTTAAATTTAATAATACCTTTATAAGCTGAAACGCACTGTGTAGCATGTATAACTAAGTATATGGCGTTGCCTTCGTCATCGTTGAAGCTTTTGAATCGTTGAAACTTTAACAGGAACGGTACATATGCAATATCATTCTCCTTAATTCCGAACCCGCTATTACTCAGACCGCGGTACTTTCGAATTCTGCAGAATATTATAGAAATAGCATCACTATGACCTGAAAATTTCAATTTGACAAATAAGTGAAGTAATATACAAACAGTATAAAATAATTACAATATAAATTAAAACTACTTAAAAGTAAAAATTAAAATTAATATAAACTAAACCTAATAAAAAATAAACTATAAGTAAAAAATGTCCTCTAGAGACGACCATTCAGTGATAGTCTCAAGAAGACTGGTAACATTTCCCCTCTGTATAGCTAAGCTAATACGCTGGTAGAAATAATTGCCAGCTTTCCTGTCTCCAGACTTTTCCGTTAGCCGTTTGGACAACTCCTTGGCCAGACGCTTGGCTGAGTGTCCCCATGGGCCCATTGTCTCGACCCCAAACGGCGCAAGTACGTAACCTGTACTGAGGTTGGCGTATTTGCGCAGCATGAGGTTCTCAGCAGAAACCGCCGCACTTCCCGTGCTTGATTTTTTTTACAAATAAGTTGTTTAGTTTTATATGACCCTACTCTATAATGGCAACGGCGCGTGTGTTTTTATTTATATTTCCTATACTTAATAGGGGAAAGTGGGGTAATTAAGAACGGCGGGTAATTAGGAACAGGTGAGGTATCTGATAGTTCCTCCCGTACTACAATCTTCCGCATACTTTTAATAGACATGTCAATCGCCACTCAGTACACCCGCAAACACATAGTATAATTGTAGAATCCTACAAGAGATGTTGTATTTGCATTATAATTTTCGTCGTATGTAGTAATTAATATTGTATTAAGATGTTTGTATTAATTGACATCATATTTTGTTACCATCTGCTAATTAATTAGACTCCATTTAGTTTGAAGCTTATCAAAAAATATATATTATAAGTCGCGACAATTTTCATTTAAATTGCTCACTTCGCGTAATTGGGAAATGGGACAAGAGAGTGAATGAACGTTTCTAATTACCCCTATTAGCTGATTGATCATGTGAAAATGTTCTAATATTAGATAAATGTTTTAGATACCTCTAAAGAAAATCTGTACCTAAAATTACATCAAAGATCTTTGGCGTAACCTAGTAAGCACGCTTAAAGGTGTTCCGAAACGTACATAAACTGTTTTACCAAAGCTATGTGACGTCACAATTGACATCATTCCTCGCGTTTAGACTGCTTACGATATCGAGGTAGATCACTCTGAGCGCTGTCAGTTGTTTTTCATAATGTCGCGCGCCATTATCAAGTTTATTTAATATTAGGTTTTCTTTTAAATTATTTAATATTGTAATTTGTTTATACTCTTTGTATATTACTTCTAAATCAAATCTATAATTAATATTTAAGTAGGAAGTGAAATAAAAAATATCTATATCATATTCATTCTAAGCGCTTTGAACATGATTCGGAACAACTGTTAGTATCATATTCATTTAAGAAAAGAAACGAAAAGTATTTAACGCTTTTGCATCCCTCTCTCTCGCACAATACACTAACTTTCTAGCGAGTAAAATAATTTTAGATATATATTAATCATAGATTAATGTATTGTACATAAAATGTATTTGTATTTTTTCTCTGTCTACAATTATTTACAATTGATTAACGATTCCACAAGTTGGTATTAGTGGAACCGGGACCATCGGTAGCACGTTAGCTCTCCGAGGCACGGGAACGGTGGTATAATCTACATATTTACAAATGTACTATAAGATAATATTAAGAATTATCCAAACGACATGCATTACTGTGTCTATGTTGTCAGCCATTCATCGAAGATGTAAAATAAATAAATAATATAAAATTACCTTGTATTTCTATACCATTAACAATCTTCGGCGATATCAAATGGAGAATATGAGATGCGAAAGTGTTACAATCCTGTAAAATTAAAATATTTATTATGTATATATTATATATTATATTTATTAAATGCATTTTACTGGGTGACTTTGTATGGTCTTACGTTAGACAAATATGTGATTCTATTGATAGAAAGATACAACTTTTCTTAAGAAACCATTCAAAAGCTTCTCCATTCAAAGTTCCTACTTTAAAATTAGCATTTTGTATAGAGAAGCCAATGTGTGGTATAATGAAACATTGACCCAGATTTTTTAAACAACAAGCTAAAAATTAGTGTAAATATTAAATAATTGTGTTCTAGAAAAATATATCTTGTGGAAAATCCGCTATTGTTTATTGTACTTCTAGATATTTGTTCATGCTTAATTATATATAAAAAAACACTTATTTTATATTAAATAATATACTCGTACGTGTTTAAAAAAAATGATGCGATGGAAATGAAATTTTTTTTAGACTAGACGACGCGCGCGCCATTGCTAGATGTGGCGCCTAAAACAAATACTCGTAGCAGTTGTTCTTGTTCTTAAGCCGCAAATGCTATTAAAGGAAGCCTTTAACAAACGGAAACTTTGACAATGTCAAGCGTCCACAAATTCGCAATATGGACTCTTTCTGTCAAAGGCTATTAGTATTTGTGTACGGTTTTGTAATTTTTTAAACTCGGCTAAACTCATGCTAAAACTGAAAGTAATAAAGAAATTCACTATTTTGTCAATCTAACGTTTGATCTTAAAGTAATAGACTGCCCCCGCGGTGCATGGTTGATTAAGAACTATTTAATTATAAATAAATAATAATAAATAATAAATATTTCCAGACAGGTCACACAGCGCCATCTAGTTTCCGTAACACAAGACTCGTAGCTTACCACGTTGATAAACTACATATTATACTTTTTTTTTTTAATATATACATATAAACACCCAGACCGAGACAAATTATACAATGTACAACTTGCCCCCGGTGGGAATCGAACCCACGACCTCCCGAGTTCACGGCAACGTTTATTACCACTAGACCACGGAGACGGTCTCGGGTACTATATTCATAACCATATCTGTAATTGCCAAAGATTTTCTAAGATGACGCGCTAATTAAACCTCTGCTAGATGTGGCGCCTAGAACAAATAAACGTATCACTTTCTCACGCACACTAATATTGAAATCTTTATTACAGGAAGAGCAAATGCGGACTTAATGCCGCTAGACATTCTATGATAGTCAAACCTTCGGGACAACAAAAGCAGTTACAATGTAAGCTAAATGCAATAAGGCTTTAATTTGAAAAAATATAATAATAATTATTATTATTTATTTCGGTACAAAAACCATATCGTGTTAGTAACAATAATAACTTAAAGAAAACTATCTTAGTAACTAATCTAAAATGTACATACTAATTTATTTGTCCATAACTTTAGGAGCATGAAGCACAGCATATGGATATTTAAAAAAAAAGTTTTTAGGCTATACGATGGCCGATTACCGCGTCTAATACCGGCAGACGTGCCTCGGCAAACATGCTGGATGCACTACACCATCTGGGTAGCCGAAATAGAATTCTGTAGGCATCATTGTATTGCACCTTCAGTCTTCTGTACGACTCTTTTGTGTAGTTGCACTACAACTGCGGTGTGTACAGAGATATTAATATATCCCTATTTAATTTATAAGAATATAATATATGTATGACACAATAATTTTATTATTAATTTATGCATATACATATCATTACATTTAATTACAACACTATTTTGATAAACTATAAAATAGTTTATCGGCAAGTAACTTTCATCTTCAATATATATATATACTACCACCGTTTATTTTACTATAAAACAAATAAAAATATAATCATTTACGGTAGCAGTTAAATAATAAATAATAATCGTCAATCAATTTTACTACTCAGTTTTCGAGTAGTTCTACCTATTTTTTTATGTCTCGCGTTCTCCTGCCGCAGTAGTTACCACGGATGTTCCCTATGTACGAGTATATGTCTCCTAGTAATAATATGTTTAGATTAATAATACACTGTTACAACACATAGTTATCAATTTAATATATTCGTAAATATATGATACAATCAACAGTTGACTCAATTACGCATCCCTCTAAAAAATTAGAAAAGCACTAACAAAACTTAAATTTGCAATTGTACAGGTCGGCATGAAGAATGACGAGCTATGTGTAGTATATGACAACTCTCCGGCACGATCTTGTAATGCGCATAGTACGAGTAGAGGCGCTCGCCCCGTCCTACAAAATCTTTGGTAATTACTATACCTTAGCACATACCTTTGGATGTATGAAACTAATGAACGATCTGCCAATCCAGATGTTCTCTGGGAATCCAAGAGAGTTGGTCAATGATGATGTCGTATACATTACCACACCATCTAGCAATGAAATCACACAGGAAAATCCATCCTGAAATGTATAATTCAAAACTCCTGTATTTTGTATTATTATCTTATTTAATCATTGTTTACCTTCACTGAGTTATAATTAGTGATCGGCTAGACAAAATCGTTTGATAAACAATGATAGGTTAAATGATATCTACGGTTTAAGGCCGATGTTACAGCGTTTTTATGTTTTAACTTCTGATTTAAAAAAAAATGTGTTATAATTATAACTGCCTTCGTGGTCTAGAACTTGACCGTTCGTGGATTTAGGCTTGGAGGTACCGGGTTCGATTCCTGGTCGGGACACAAAAATATGTATTAATGTAAATAAATACATTTAATTAATATTAAATTTATTTGTGATATTTCTCGAGTTTGGTACTCTGGAGACATCGACGAGCTTGCCACTTGTCATGATTGGCCTATAGTAAAGTTGGCTAAATGTGAATCCGCTTCACGTGGTTCCTGACCACCCCGATAGGGAAACGGTCGTGATGATACTTTACTTTATAATTATAACCTTTATTTTCAGTGCATGTTTAGACTGTCTCCTTTGTCTAGCGGTTAAGTCTGTGGATTTAGAAGCCGAGGTAACGCGTTTGATTCCTGGTCGGGACACAATATTTTTTAAAATTTATTTGTAATAATTCTGTAATTTGGTAAGCAAGAGACATCTACTAACTTGCCACTTGTCATGATGGCCCTATAGTAAATATGGCTAAATATAAATACGATTCGTTTGAAAAAAAAAACTGTGACTATAGACCACCCGCGTGATGATAGTTTACTTTAATTTTTTTATGAGTTATCTTCAAATTCCGATGTTGCAGAATTTGATGCTTTTCTTAGAGTCGCCGCGGCATTATTACTAAAGGCGTCAGGTGTAATTAGATTTAACACCAGCGCGAGAAAACCTCAAAAAAATTAACAAAACAACACCACTTTTGGCTAATTATGGATATTACAGTAAATTAATTTACAAAACAAAATTTTGTTTTGTATCAATCTCATTGTTTTAAAGCCGTCGCTAGTTTTTTTTAATTTTTTATTTATTGTTTAAGGACAACTTACAGCTAGATACATAAAATATATATACAGTACATATGGGTATTGTATGGCTATTGACAAGTTGCCACCAATAGCTAAAATTACATAATTAGGTGCTCGCTGCAATAACAACACGAAACCTAAAGTTTTTTTTTTTTAAGTTATTATATTAAGTACCTCTTTTTTATAGGTTCTCACGTCAGTAGGAATCATAAAGGCTTCAGAAGTTTCTATTGGGGCGAACGCAAGAGATGTTCCAACTGTAAAAACGAAATTGCAAACCAAAGATAAACTTGTACTATTTGAAGGACACGCGATTCACTGTTAAAAAGCATAAAAACATGTCACAGATTCTATTCGCGCGAAAAGAACGGGATCTAATAAACGGGTTAATTTTGCTACCCTCTGATTTGTGAAAAGAGAAATTAACGGTCTTTTAACTTTTTTGTTATACGTGATTGAAAGTTTGCTTGTTTATTTGTTAGTTGAGCCAATCACGTGCTTTATATGCAAGTTACACGTTTGTTCTTTTTTATTTGTAGAATAACATTTATTTTAATGTGAACTGACCATTAAATTAATGGGAATAACAACATTTAAACAAATACTTTAAAGCTTTATTTGCACTAAATATATGAGAACCCTTTTTTGCCGCGCGATTAGTACATTGATTAATGGACGCTGGGGACTTTGGAGCGTTATAAAGACAACGACGGAATTCTGTCTGAGGAATCCGTAAATTAAGGCAGGGTTGCACTAAAATCAAATCTCTGTAATTATTGTTAATTATATTAATTATATAATACTCTTGGATGCCATGGTCCTCTATAATATCTGTCATAATAAATTTGATTGCTCCTTCCTAACCAACAGTATTATATACCGCATCCCTAGCAGCTCAATTAGGATTAGACACGCATACTCTCATCAGCTGTTTCTACCGAATAAGTCGCGGACAGCAGCTGGTGAGCGTGCGCCTTTACATAGACTCATGTCAGCATATAATAGTCACCTTAATCAAGTAGACATATTCGCGCTATCTGCAGGTTCCTATAAGAGACACATATCTGATCTTCTTAACACTTTAGATCTGACACACTAAGGGCAATTGTTAAATGCATTGTCAAACATCATTTCTTTTTTCTATATACATATGTTTAATTTTAATTTTACTTACTTTTTGCTTTTTATATATATATTTTTTTCTTTTTGATAGCCTAAAAATGTTGATTGCACAAAAAAATGTGGATAATGTCGTTGGATATACTGTTGCTTACCTTAATTAGTTAATATTTAGTTAGTAATCTTTACTGTATGTCTGTTTTTTATCCTAAATAAAATAAAATAAAATAAAAATAAATATACACGTCACACGAGTGTTTTAATACCTAGTTATGTGCAGTTTCATACACTAATTTATCTACTCTCATACATTAGAACTGAACCTACTAAATAAAAGATAAAAGTTAAAAGATTAAGAATTTTAAGCAAGAATAAAAAAATCACTCGAAATGCTATACAACAAAACGTATTGAATGGCGCCAATTTTTTTTTTTTAATTGACTATGGTACAGAATCCTTAAGTCCTAAACAATGAAATGGCGCCAAAACCTAGCTTATGACCGCGCACCCGCTATGGCGGGCGCTACCATAGACAAGTAAAAATTGAAATCAAAACTTTATTGTAATGGAACCTTTGCCTTAAAAAAAATAAGTGTTATGTAATATGTATGATTCTATTTTTTAAATTATATAACACTATTTTGTTAGAAAAAAAATGTTATAATATGATTCTATTTTTAAATTTCAGCTGTATGTTTATAAAGTATGTCAATATAAATTCGTTTTGAAGTTTGTAATTCGCATTTTACGATATGAGAGTAGATAAAAAATATTAAATCATATTAATAGTCAAAAATTGAGCCGCAGCTACTTCTTTGATTTGCGAATTTAACTTTATTTCTTAGTGCTGATTTACTAACAAAAACTAAAAACCATATAAGATAGGCGTAAAATATAGCAAATTATAATTAAAAAAAAAAATGATCGAAAAGCTATGTAGCCGAATTATAACGCGTTTGGGGTTAGATAGATAGATAGATAAATTCTTTATTGCACAAAAAAATAAAAAAAAACATTCCAATGTACAAAGGCGAGCTTAATGTCTAGGCATTTTCTAACAGCTAACCTTTGGGAGAGTGAGAAGAGAGTGTGGGTGCATGTGTATAAGAATATTTAGAAACTATGATTTAAAATTACTAACTAAAATACTTATCAACTAAATAAACAATAAATATATATCATACAACAATAAAATACATATAGAAATAATAATATATGTTATACCTATATAATATACCTACACAATATATATATAAAATACATCATACATATTGTCATGTTATGCGGTCTTGTTTTGCTTTTCATGTAAGTGCTTGGTGAGCAAATTTTTAAAAATGTTGAGTGAAGGTGCTTTTCGTATAGCGAGGGGAAGTCTGTTCCACTGGCGAGCTGCAGATACAGTAAAAGAATCTGAACATCTGCTAGAAGAATGTGGCGGAATTTTAAATTGATTATTGTGAGACGAGCGAAGAGAACAGCTATGGGTATCGCAGAGAAATTCGAAACGATCTTTCAGGTAAGAGGGTGCATTGGGATTATATAGGATGCCGTAGAGGAAGGTAAGGAGGTGTGCAGACCTGCGATTTCGGATATTGAGCCACTTTAACTCTTTGCGAAATTGAGAAATATGATCATACTTACGCAAGCCAAAAACATAGCGAATGCATAAGTTGAGAAGTCGATCGAGTTTATTTAGCAGCTCTTCGGTGAGGTCGGAGTAACAGACGTCTGCATAGTCGATAATGGGAAGGAGTAACGAGCTGACTAACGTGAGCCTTGCCGAGAACGGAATGAAATTCTGTGATCGCTTCAGAAAGTGCATCGATGCGTAAATTTTCCTGCTCACCTCTGAGACGTGGTAATCCCAGGACAAGTCGCTGCTTAGGTGAAGACCAAGGTTACGGACGTTCTGGCAAAGAGGTAACGTAATGCCGTCGAATTTGAGTTTAAGAAGAGAGTTAAGATCCAACCTGCCCACCAGCTGTTTCGTGCCAACGATTATCACTTGCGTTTTATTTGGATTCACAACAAGACCCAGATTCCGGGAGTGTTTATTTACGGCCTCTAAGTCTGAGTTCATTTTACTGACAGCTACCGTCATTTCATGAGCATGAAAGGTTGTTACAAGTTGCAAATCGTCGGCGTAAAGATGGTAGGAACAGAAGTTTATTAAACGAACTAAGTGATTGATAAAAATAGAGAAAAGTAAAGGAGATAATACGCCACCTTGCGGGACACCAGCAATCACGGGGCACCAGTCCGAGAATACATTGTCCAGACGTATGCGTTGCTGACGCCCGCGAAGATAAGAATCAAACCATTGTTGCACAGTCGATGAGATATTAAGAGAATGTAAGATAGCTAGAAGGATATCATGATCTACGCTATTAAATGCGTTACTAAAATCAAGCAGAGTAAGGAGAGTAAGTTTTCTGTCATCCACAGCAAAGCGTATGTCATCAGTGATATGAGTAAGTGCAGTGGTAGTGCTGTGTGATGGACGGAAACCAGACTGGAAGACGTTAAAGAGATTGTTCTCGTTGAGGAAAGCGGCAAGTTGACGATGAACCACTCGTTCCAGAACTTTAGACAGAAAGGGAAGAATTGAGATAGG
The DNA here is from genome assembly GCA_910589645.1 of Tinea semifulvella. Lineage (NCBI taxonomy): Eukaryota > Metazoa > Arthropoda > Insecta > Lepidoptera > Tineidae > Tinea > Tinea semifulvella. The sequence goes on from OU342584.1 coordinate 25,271,149, forward strand.
GCGATGATCGCTGAAGAATGTAGGAACAGGTTTTTTAGGGATAGGAACTATATGAGATTTTTTCCACAATTGTGGAAAACTGCCTGAGGAGAGAGAGAAGTTAACAATGTGGGTTACTAAAGGGAGAATGATACTCAAGATAGGAGTAAGAAGACTGCGACCAACATTGTCGTATCCGACAGCCTTACTAGTTAGGGAGGTGATGATCTTTTTTATCTCATGACTATGCACAGGGTGAAAATTAAGAGACACGTTGCTGGAAAGAGACATACTATAAATTTGCGATATTGTAGCGGCCTTTACCACAGGGTCAATAATGATAGGAGGTGATGAGAAATGCTGGTTTAGGCCGTTTATATCTACGCATAAATTTGGTGTAGATTTTGTCTTACCAAATCCCAGCGAACGAAGGAGTGACCAAAGATTTTTGGAAGAAGAAGTTTCTATAGATTTATGGATATATTGGCGTTTTGCGTTCCTACACATCATATTAACTCGATTTCTTGCAACCTTGTAGGCATTCCAGTTTACTTCAGTGGAGGTTTTCTTATGTTTCCGCTTTAGGGAATCCCTCCACTTCATAGCCTTCTTAATACTCTCGTCTAGCCAGGGAGCAGGGGGTCGTTTCATCCGAACCGGTCGAATAGGCGCGTGCTTGTCGTAGAGCCCGAGCAGCAAGCGATTGAACTCAGCGACCTTGTTGTCGAGTGAGTCCTGTTGAACTACCACATCCCAATCAGTGTTTTCAGCATCAGCCATCAGTGAATCCACATCCATTCGGGCAAAGCTGCGCTGAAGAATAATTTTGGGTCTAAATCTGGGCGTCCTGATTTTATAAGAGGCAAATATTAAATCATGGTTGGAGAACCCAGGAGCAAGATGCTGTCCATGTAATGATACTTTTCCAGGGTTAGAAGTGATTATTAGGTCAAGGAGACTATGTGTTAAATTTATGTGAAAGGTGGGATCTAGAGGGAGGATAGAAGCATCCACGGAAGAAGTAATAAGATTGAGTTGTTTGGAGCGTGAGTTGTTTTTAAGAAGGCAAGTATTAAAATCACCCAGAATTAGATTATGTTCATAAGATGGAATAGATGTTTCCAGCAGCTCTTCAAATTTGCCGAAGTAATTAAGCGTTGGGGGGGCATAGACCACCCCAAGTAATATTTTTTCAGAGTTAAGGTCGATTTCAATAAATAAATGTTCTAATGTTCTATTATAAAGGGAAGGAGATTGCGAAATAATTTTATATTTAAGATTTGAACGAAGGTAGATAGCTACGCCCCCTCCACCCTTACCTGTGCGATCGTTTCGTAAAAGAATATATCCAGGCAAAGAATAGCTAGTGGAAGGAAGTGAAGGTTTAAGGAAAGTTTCAGAAATCAGAATAGCATGTATATGTTGGCTGGTAAAGGTGACGAGAAGGTCGGAAAAATGACTAGGAATACTTTGCGCATTTATGTGGCAGACGTTCAAATTCTTTGGAGATGATGAAAAAGTATCATGAAGTATATCGCCAAGTAAAGCAGCCCCCTGCGTGATGTCGAACTCTTCAGAACTCGACGAGTCGCACGAAAAGAATTCTGGTTCTGAGTCTGACGTTAAATTAGACATTATGTATGATGTAATAATATAATATAATATAAAATAAAATTATAATATAAATTAAATAAATAGTAATAATTATAAATGTATAATTACTATAACATAAACATATATAGTTTCAGTAGGTACAATATCTTACAAGTACGTATTAGGTTTAAACAATTATTACTTCCCCTCACATCAACTGCCGGTTAACTGATTTTCACAATATTAAAAATAACAATAATAATTGAACGCACTGGTACGCGCCGAAGTCTGCCCTTGTCCAGAAATACGTAAAACATATAATTTTAATTAATGAGATAATTAAAAATTATCTATGGAGATACAGGAATTTCAGTCGAAAGTGAAAAAGAACCGAAGCGAGGACGACCACGTACCAACACAAAAGAAAATTAAGAGTAAACTTAATAAACACTTTATAGTGGTTGTGTTAGGAAACAGAATAAAACTAGCATCACAAAACAATTTAAACAGAAACATCACAAAACAATTTAAACATAAAAAATAAAATATAGCGAAATTAGATTTTTAATTAAAACAAAAAAAAAGCGAAGAGGTACTGCCGGCTTTAATAAAATGATATGGCGCCACCATTATTACTCTCGAAGTCTGTGGCACCGTAGATTTCTTGTCTGTGGCATTACATGTGTTATTTCTATTTCCCACACCCAACTAGTTAAATATAAAAGAAAAAAGAATATGGTAGTTTTTTGTTCCTTGAATAGTAGTGTTCATTGCCTTCCACTGTATTTATTATTTAAATTTCCATAATCCATATATTACCGCCGCCTAAATTCCACATAGTTAAACTAATGATTTGCAAACCTTATACAATTTACAATATAAATATTATAATAGAAAATTACATGCAATCAAATGACTATTGGAGGAAAAAGATTGAGAAAAACAGAAAAAATAAAAATAAACCGTAAGTATTTACTCAGGCAACAATAATATGAATTGTTTTTATGCAGATAAGTATGGAAAACATGTAAAATGTAATGGAAATAAGTGAAAGTCAAAACACAACTCTTATTTGGTGCAACTACTTTCTTTTTGGCTTAACCATTCTGGCAGGTCTTGAGCGTTTCTCCAAACTTTCAGGCGGAGGGGGAGGAAACTTGGCAGCAAATTCTTTAAGGTGGCCTTCAGATAGAATACGCTGTTTGGTTCCATCCTTCACCTTCACATTAATGTTGCCATCTTGGGACCAGCAACTATGAACTCCATATAACCTGCGACCCTCGGTGTGCACTCGTCTACGGAGGGTGGTTAGGAACTCAGCCAGTGAGATTGTAGTACCTTTAAGCTCCCTTTTAGCACGCCACACCATTGCCTTGGTTTCCACTTTTTGAAATTTCACTAAAATAGGTCGAGGTCTGTCGGCATTATTACTTTTGGCACCTAGTCTATAGGAGAAACGAATGTCCTTGACATTTACAGTAAGATTTAATTTATTAGTTGCTATGTCACTGATAATGTCGCTGGTGTTCTCTCCAGCTGACTCCTCCACACCCCGAAACAGTAAAAATTTACGCCTGCTTCTATTTTCCAGGTCATCCGTTAGTGTCGTCAGGCTTGTGAATTGTGCTCGAATCAACTCAATAGTGTCACGCATAAAACCCTTGAAGGACTGGAAATCCTTGTACAGCTGATTGATGGTTATTGATGGAGCTGTAGTAGCGAAGCGGGTTTCAAAGGACTCCATGCTTTTCTGGAAAGTTTCAGCCAGCTTGACAAGAGTGGAAACAGGATCAGCCGCTTCAAAATGCTCCATTGCCAGCTTGAATATGTAGCACAAATTTGAGATGAAGTTTGTTGAAAGCAGTTAATGTTGGAAAATTTACAAAAAGAATAAATTAATTCATTCCCTTGTTTTTTTATTTTCCCCACAACACACACTTGTATTATAATATAAAACTATTAAATTATACTTAATAAATTGAATATAAAGTTATTAATTTTTAAAAAAAATATTTAAAAAAAACTGTATTTTATAAATTATACGTTAATTGACGTTCACAGAATTCGATTGGTATCAAAATGTGAATGCGCCTAAAAGCGTCCAATAAACATTAGCCCATCGGACACGATCAGACTGTATTTAGATCTCGACGTAGAAATAATACATGCAATTTAAATTTGACCAGCAGCCGTATTCCATTACTTTAGGTGAAAACGTTATTAGTTCCGTTATTTACGTCAGAGCTTGAGTCAAAATTACAAAATATTATAGAATATCCAACTTTAATAACGCTCAAGTGCAAATATCAACTCTAAGCGTCATAATGCTCGAATACTTATCGTTACCGGATTTCATAATATAACGGTAACTCTAAGCGTCATAATACTCGTATACTTATCGTTAACGGATTTCATAATATAACGGTAACTCTAAGTGTCATAATACTCGTATACTTATCGTTAACGGATTTCATAATATAACGGTAACTCTAAGCGTCTAAATACTCGTATACTTATTGTTAACAGATTTCATAATATAACGGTAACTCTAAGTGTCATAATACTCGTATACTTATCGTTAACGGATTTCATAATATAACGGTAACTCTAAGTGTCATAATACTCGTATACTTATCGTTAACGGATTTCATAATATAACGGTAACTCTAAGCGTCTAAATACTCGTATACTTATTGTTAACAGATTTCATAATATAACGGTAACTCTAAGTGTCATAATACTCGTATACTTATCGTTAACGGATTTCATAATATAACGGTAACTCTAAGTGTCATAATACTCGTATACTTATCGTTAACGGATTTCATAATATAACGGTAACTCTAAGCGTCTAAATACTCGTATACTTATTGTTAACAGATTTCATAATATAACGGTAACTCTAAGCGTCATAATACTCGTATACTTATCGTTAACGGATTTCATAATATAACGGTAACTCTAAGTGTCATAATACTCGTATACTTATCGTTAACGGATTTCATAATATAACGGTAACTCTAAGTGTCATAATACTCGTATACTTATCGTTAACGGATTTCATAATATAACGGTAACTCTAAGCGTCTACATACTCGTATACTTATTGTTAACAGGTTTAATAATATAACGGTAACTCTAAGCGTCATAATACTCGTATACTTATCGTTAACGGATTTCATAATATAACGGTAACTCTAAGTGTCATAATACTCGTATACTTATCGTTAACGGATTTCATAATATAACGGTAACTCTAAGTGTCATAATACTCGTATACTTATCGTTAACGGATTTCATAATATAACGGTAACTCTAAGTGTCATAATACTCGTATACTTATCGTTAACGGATTTCATAATATAACGGTAACTCTAAGCGTCTAAATACTCGTATACTTATTGTTAACAGATTTCATAATATAACGGTAACTCTAAAGGTCATAATACTCGTATACTTATTGTTAACAGATTCCATCATATAACGCTAACTCTAAGCGTCTAAATACTCATATACTTATTGTTAACGGATTCATCATATAACGTTTGCACTTAAGATGGTTAAACGCTTTTGCATCCGTCTCGCTCACACAATCCAATATTATTAAAGATTTTTTAAGTCTAAGTATACTTTGGAGATATTTGAGGTTGCAGAATGGACGATTATAATATTATATGATATTTAGATAGACGCCACGCGATTAGTAGTTAGCTTATCATTTTGGTATTTCAGCTAATAAAGTTAATAAGGCACGTTAAACATGTCAAAAGATATGAATTGCCTCTCTGCAACTTTCTAGTAAATAAAATTACGAATATTTATGACATATTTTTACTTTCATATAACTATAATAAATAGCAAAAATATTTATATCGATTATTCTCTATTTTAGTTGAAAAAAAATATCATTAATAATTCCATAAAGTAATTTTATTACCAAAAGTTTTCAAAAGTAAACTCAGACTTGCAAATATAAAACTAATAATAATAAAAGATAAACGCAACAAATAAATAGATGTATGACTGAATTCTGATCCCTGTGGTAGTTTTTTTATTACCAGGATTAGTCCATATCGGTACAAACCAAACAAATTAATAATTTAAGCAAATAGTAAAAAAAAAACGTTTTTAAAGGCTACTACCAAAAAAAAAACATACATAAAAATAATATTTTTAACAAACCTATTATCTAACAAAAGGTAAACAAACCAATAATCATAACGAAATCATTAACAATCACAAAAGTTGGTCTTGAAAATTGCAACCTTTAGGTAACTAATATTATTGTATTGTAAGAGCGAGATGGATGTTAAGCATCGGAGTAGGGTTGATATCTTTAGTTTTAGTTAAGTTAAATATGCGTACGGATACTGTATGATACTGTATTTTGTAATTTTAATGTCACCTCAGTTAGAATTGTCTAAGCTCACGAAAAAATAACAGTAAATAATAAAACCTGCCATCTTTCTGAAGGGATCGATAAAATATCCAACGTGTGATTGGTTATAAGAGATATGATTAGCTTAACTATGAAACTACCAATCACCTGAGTGAAATAAAAAAAATACGCTTGTTATTTTATTTATCCTTTCAAAGCAGACAGTAAACAATTATAATTATAGGCAACTCAACTAGCAATAATTTGATGTTGTTGGATGCCTTTTAGTACAAGTAGAAGAATTAGTTCTTGTTATAGTTACCGTCACATTACCGTTAAGCGACAACTGAAGGGTTTTGCGCATGGGTACAGTTGCGCCCGAAAGTATAATACACTTATAAAACAAGACGCTATAGTAATCGCAATACCTCGCTGCACGCGCGGTCATAAAACGTGCTTTGCGTAGAGGTGTGCTTGTGTCAAGCAAGCGCTATCGATAGAAAAATATATAAAAAAATATCAACGCTCCAAAGAGAGGCGAAATATTTGGCAAAAAATATTTTAAGCTTCAATTTATATATTTTACCAAGTAAGAAACACATCTAACACATTTTATTTGTTGCAGATAAAAAAATATCTATAACCTTATGAAGGATAAAACCACATACAGATTTATAACTTTTTATAAATTATTCTTAAAATTCATACTTGGTAACTTTAGATACCTATTAAAATACTTGTAGGATTGGACACGAAAATCGTGGGGAGCATGCAGCAGATGATTGATGTATAGCTGGCTGGGCTTGAGGATTACTGTAACCCCAACAAACTGGAACTCAATGTAGCCAAATATTATCTGATAACGTTTACCCGGAGCTCAAGTCTCATAGAGGGAAATTATAAACTGAAAGATGCTCCACTATCCAGAGTCAGTCAATTTAAAGATCTCGGTGTGATTCATGGCGATAAGCTTCTCTTTGACATACATATAGACAGTATTGTTGGTAAAGCCAGTAAAGCTCTCGGGTTTATAATTAGATCATGCAAGCCTTTTAAGAGTATGAAGACTGTTAAAATATTATATTGCGCTTATGCGCGCAGTCACCTTGAATATGGGTCTCAGATATGGAACCCGTGTTATCAGGTGTACATTTCAAGGCTTGAAAATATCCAAAAAAGATTTAGTCGACATCTTAAATTTAAATTATTTGAGCCCATATGAAATTATGTGCCAAAATCTGCATCTTCTTTCACTGGAAGTCCGACGCAACATCACTGATATTGCTTACTTGCTTAATATAGCCAACGGTATAGTAGATTGTCCTGGGTTGTTGGATCGATTGGGTCCACGAGTCCCAAGATTTAATCTCCGCTGTCCTTCCCTCTTGTTTGTCCAGCATGCTAGGACTTGGTACAGGCAGAATAGTTATTTTTTGAGAGTTTGTAACGAATTTAATGCCCTTGCGGAGGAGTTGGACATTGATCTTTTCAACTCCAAAGCAACAAATATCAGACGTCAGTTGACGGCTCGTTATGTCGAATCAATCAGTAACCTTCATTAATGTAATATGTATATTTTTTTCTTGTTTTATTTATCTTGTGTATTAATGACGTTCTTATAATTTAGTGACTTTGTGTATTATCTTGCACGAGTATGTTATTATTGTGTTGCAGTGATGTTTTTTTTTATTGCTATTGTACTCAATTTTTAAAACCTATATGTGAAAACCTTTAATAGTTCTTAGAATATTTAATGTTACTTACCTATTTGAAATTGTCAACTGTTGGTTTTCCAAAATGAATAAATAAAATAAATAAATAGCTCAACTAATCATGTTTTTCATTTCCAATCTTACAAGTATTTTAAGAGCTTTAAAAAGTTTTGAAGTGTGATTTATCTGGATAATTTAGAGAAAGTTATAAATTTGTATGTGGTTTAATCCATTATAATAATTTAAAACATATATATACTTTTTAGTCCGTTATAAAAATATGGTACAATACGTTTTTTTTATTATTATTTTCTAGTTTTTAGGGTTATGTTAATGAAACTGACCAAGAAGTTTGGTAGTAGTCCGTTATAAAATCATGTTGCAATATAAAAATATATATTATTATTATTTAATGTATTTTTCACATTTTCTTGCATTGACATCCACTTCAGAGCTATGGTCCTAATTTCAAGTCTCTAGTTCATCAGAAAGCTAGTTTAAAATCAATTACAAAATTCCACACGGACAGTCTTACAAGAAAGCGAGTTAATAAGACATTCTAATAAAATAGTGAGTACCACATAAACAAATTGACGATCAAGAAATAACGGTCCTCTTTGTTAAGAGAGAAATATCGAATCAGTGACATGTGGGTCGTAAATTGCGAATTATTTGCGTCTTTAAATTATTAAAGTTATTGTTTATTTTAATTTGTTTATCATTTTATTTATTAACTGCACATGCACAAAGTAAGACTTTTTTTTTATTATTTTGTTATCTTTTACCGACAACATAAAGTTACGCACGTTGTTCTTCACTATGCGTTTCCACAAGACTCATAAGTGAGAGGGCGCATCTAGCCCTTGTTTGTAGTTTGACTTGTCGCTTTAAGCGTTTTTTTTACTTTATTTCGCTTTGAAAGACGTTCGACTTGGCGAGGCTCTATGGTTATCTTTTAATTTAAGCAAAATTATGTAAAAATAAAGCGAGTTTTGGTTTGCTTTGCTTTCAAGTCGAACACAGCATAGATATTGAGACCAGTATAGCGAGGGTGGAAACTTCGAACAAGAAAACGTTAAATTTTGTCAGCTTGATACTATTAACAGTTTACAAATCATACCAGGATAGCAAAAGATCGACCAATAGTGCAAAGATTCTGCCAATAATAATGTTAAGTGCTGTATGGTTTACCTAATAATACAAAATAAAATAAGAACAAAGAAGAGCCATCGTCATTACCAAATTAACTATATAAATTAAAAACTACCTAAATGTAGATGCTGCTGTGAAAGAGCTTTGTCAGTTACTATACAACTTAAACCTAGGTTATTAAATTAATTGTCAGTAATTGTCATAAAATAGTATATACAATAGAATATTACATTATATAAGATAAGACAGCTGTAAAAGGGCATTGTCACTTAAAAACTAAATGAAAAATACTATTATGTATGTTATTAAAGTTACCTAAATGTCATAATAAAATAATAATAACAAAACCAATAAATTAGTAAGTATGTCACAAAATATATTCGTCTTTTAAAGCCTCATCTATGGTACAATATGATTTGTTGATTACAATTGTTTTAATTCTATCTTTGTACATATACTTTTTGACAAGCTTTTTGGTATTTTATTTAATCTATGTTTTGATACTTGAATAAGAGATGTCATGTGTAACGTGAGTTTTCTCTATATTGCATTTTGGAAAACATTTGTTTGAACATAACACGAGTTATTAACCTGGAAAAATATACTTTAAAGCGCTGACGATTTAAGCCAATCCAATAGACTTGCATAATGCAAAGCAAAGCGAAGTAAAGTAAACGATTTTTTTTTTTAGACTAAGATCGCAAAATCGCCTGATGATACGACCCCAGCCTGAAGGGCCACCGCGGGAGGTCGCTTGCCCGAAACACGGTGAGGCGTCATAAGGAGAATCCAAGGCGCCTACGAACTAAAACCCTATAAGCAGTCTCTCAATCACTGTTGGCCTTGTGTGCCTTAACAGCTAAGTCTGAGTCGTGGCTACGGAGTGAAGAAACTCGTTCGCCGCGTAGTCGTGGCTACGGAATGAAGGCACTCGTTCGTCGCTACGCGAATTTCATCTTTCTTCTCTTTGTAAAGTAATTGTCTACGGTATCATTAATAAAACCCTAAAAAAATATAACAATTAAAACAAACTATATAAGAAATATTTACAATGGAATAATAAAACAAAGCACGACGATGGTGATATTAAATATAAATGAAAGGTAGGATTAACCACATTTTCGACCACGAACTTTAACGGTCTTTGATGAAAAAAAGCACTCTCAGTAAAATCGGTGACGAAATTTGCGTCCTTGTCTTTGGTTATTTTACGTCATGAAAAACTCAAATCGCTTGGAGACCCCTGTCAAAGCGAAATTCAGTAAAAAAGCTCGTCTTACAGCGCTAAGTGAAACTACTAGGTCATCTAACATGTCAGCCATTGTGGTCAACAAACGAAATATACAACCATAGTAAAAAATATATATATTATATAAGATTTTAGACTATTGTATGCTAAAATAGTAACAAACTACATAATATATTAAATTTAAATTTTAATTATTAAAATTGGTTTCTTGCTCCAACATCGAATATAATTTTCGATTTTCGAATATAATACTATTCCTACACAGAAGCTTAACCTATAATAGGTATGTATGGCACTTTAACAGTCTGTTGCAGAAAGGTGATTAAAATAACCTCTGATTAATATTTTGATATACTGTGGTTGGTAGTTAGCTTGTCATTTTGGTTATTCCGGCCAATGACGTGCCTCATAAAAATACGATAAACGTGTCAAAAGCCTTTCTGCAACTGGCCGTAAGTATCCTACCAACCACCTGGCGATGCTAGTGTTCGGATGAACGCCACGCATTTTTCTCGCGAAAGTTGCCATTTTGGTCCCAATTAGTTACTGTACTCTTAGTAGTATAGTACCCATGCGCCTAAACATCCCCTCCGTCAGCGCTCAACCTTTTCATGTGACGGAAACTAGGTTGAACAAAAACTACTATTGTTAAATATAAACGCTATTTTATTATGGGCATAAGTGGATTTTATTATAATATAAATACTCATAATGTATTAACTTATATAGAGCGAGGCCTAATGGCAACAAACATTAAAGGCAATCAAAGCCCTTCATTCAATAGTGTATAATTTATCTTAAAACATTAGTAATTTAACAGAATACACAAACAGAAATAGAAACATTTACACACATCAATCTTATTAAGGTGGGTTTAGGCCAAACGAGCTAATACTCACCCTCTCTACTCTATATATATATTTTTATGTGTAAACACAGATAGAGCATTATTTAGTTGTTCTAACTTTGCTCGCGGAGATTCTGTGAAATATTCTAAAACTGTTCGATTGCTTAAATAAAAGGCACACGAGCGTGTGAACAGTAGCTTATTATTGTCTGTTCGGACGTCCTTTATTATTATTAAATACTGTATTGCACTTTACTTAAAACTATGTACAAAGGCGAACTTAAAGCCATTTCGGCTTTTTCTACCAGCTAACCTTCTCGAATTCTTCTAAGCATTCTAGTTAACTAATAAGGATGGATTCAGGTGAATGAATCGGGCATGTGCAGAAGTTCTAGTTCTTGTTATTCTCATTTTTTGTTGTTTGTATTGTTTTAGTGTAAACGAGAAAAAATAATTGTAATTTTATTCAAAAACAAACGACCAACCTTCTTGTACAAGCTCTGTTTGTTTTGGTCTAAACCCATCTTTTTATGATTAAATTAATTATTTAAGTACTAAACATCTAAATAAATAACCTATTTATTAAATGAGTTTAGATTAAATAAATGTAATAATACATTATCAATAAATACCAGCCGGAGCATGCCGTGGATAGTTGTTTCTAAAAAGGCTTAAAATTGGACTTTACATACCAGAGAGATCTGCAGCAGCATCAAACGTCGTGCCTATAGAAAAATGTCCAGCAAAAATATCTGCTAGAAAACAAACAAGGAACTAATGGCAAACCGATGAACCTGATGAATTACACTTGATAAAATTAATGTCCAGCACAGTCCCTTCTGTAACGCAGATAAAAACATCTAAGAAACAACTAAATAATAATACCATGAGTTTTGTAAATACAAAGAAGTAAATAAAATAACTTACACAGTACAATGATTAAATTGACAGTATTTTTTACAAAGCAGACTCGATCGAGTGAAGATTTTTGAAGATAACTAAAATCTAACAGGGTGTTGGATTGAGATTTTGGTTAAATAACGTCGATAATTGTTTTTGTTTAATAGATTTATAAAAAAACATTAATTTATTATACAAACGTTATTTTAACAAAAAATAAGTGCAGTGTGGAGGCACCCCAATATACAATGATACATTGTATATTTATATATGTATATATTTGACATAAATAATCCCAACTCTTCTAAAAAACTAAATAATCAACCTCGTCGAAAAAACTACTTGAAATAAGATCTAAAGATATGATGAGTATGTTGAAATACTTGCACTTTTGTAGAACTATACTAAATCAACCCATTTTATTATGTAGGTATATTTATAGATTGACTTTATCAGATCCTTTTTTCCGCAATATATCCTTTTATTTTCTCTTTTAATCTTGTTGCAAAATAACTACTTTAAATAAGATCTGAAGATATGATAAACATGTTGAAATACTTGCACTTTTGCAGACCTATGCCAAATCAACCCACCATATTCTGTAGATATATTTCATAGATTAACCTCCACATATCCATTTTCTGCATGATCATGTTTTAATTCCTCTTTTAACCTCGTCGAAAAATAACTACTTGAAATAAGATCTAAAGAAAAATATGTTGAAATACTTGCCATTTTGCAGAACTATACTAAATCAACCCACCATATTCTGTACGTATATTTGATAGATTGACTTTCTCAAATCCATTTTCCGCAATATCATCTTGTTTATTTTTTTTATTGTTACTATATTTGACCATCATTTCGAATTCTTGATCTAAGTTATCACTGAAAATAATACTTTGTTTTAAAATACAGGTCAAATAAAAAAGGCGCCGAAATATCGTTAGTGTAGTTAGTTAGTAAAAATGTATATTTAATTGTTTCCTACGTGTAGTTTTGTATGTACCCTTAATTTAGAATTTTGGCTGTAATCAGTACTTTCGGTTTGAAGTCTTACCGGTGCATTTTTATATTCTAATTTAATTTAAAGATCTCTAGATTTAAAGTCGAATAGCGAATAAGTTATATCAATGATTCAAATGTGATTTGTTACAAGTGCGGTGCAATAAACAGTTAAAAATTTTAGAAATCATTTAACAAATTTTTAAGTCAAAAACAGGAATTTTTGATAGCCCAAAAATTTGTCAATGAATAATTTTGAACTACCTGCGTGGAAGTAGTGTTGCCCAAAGGAAGACCAAAAACAAGACTAGTCTTGGTCTTGGTCTTGCATCGGAATATGTGGTCTTGGACTCGGTCTTGGTCTTGCACTCCTAATCTTGGTCTTGGTCTTGCGCAAGAGTCTCGCAAGACTTCTGCCAGACTCTTACTCTGATTCAATGTATATTTTAATTGTACTAAAGAAATCTCTCTCCGCGATATCTTTAGGGTACCAAACTTGAGAAATATCACAAATAAATTAAATAATTTATTGTATTCCGAACAGGAATCAAACCCTATTTTTTTAACTCCAAGTTTTTAATCTACGGAATTAACCGCTAGACCTCGGAGGCATTAGGTATAGGTAAGATTTAGGTATACTAAAATAAAATTATTTACAAACGAGCTCTCACAAGTTCCAAATACCTAAACATTATAAAAAAAAATATACGGACACGACGTAATTAAAATTTATTGAAAACCTAACCCCAAAAAAAGTAAACACTATAGCAAAATTTGGAAAAAAAATCTGTGCAACAGTCTTGCGAGACTCTTGCACAAGACAAAGACCAAGACTAGGGTAGTCTTGGTCTTGCAACCATATCAGTAGACTTGTTCTTGGTCTTGTAAAAATGCAAGACCAAGATTGGGCAACACTACGTGGAAGTCGCTTCTTGAAGTTACTAAACACTTTCTCGGAAATCCCAATTCAAGTAACTACTGTAAAATCGTAAATGACATGCTAGAGAACTTTAAAAGATTAAAGATAATCTAGACCAATCCCCAGAGCTTTCAGCTTCTCTTCACGAACACCAGACTTTAAATATAGGGTAAGCAAACTTAAACCACATAACTTATTATAGTGCTTTTTACATAAATAAAAAAAAACATAACATTAGAAAGGAACGGTATTTTTTTACTTTTAAAGCCACACGTTGTCGCAATATCAAGTGAAATGTGTAAAATGATTTTTTTTATGTAAATATTTTACTTTTAAGGAGATGAACAAAAAACTTCAAATGTGACCTAACCTTAGTTGTTGCAATTTCATATTTACATTTATATTGATAGCCGTGCTTACAATGCCATCTAAATTTCTCCTTAAGTTATTGCCGTAAAACTTAATAATTATTGCAACAATGAAACTCACCTGCTACTATAAGTTATAGAATGTTTTCCTCCATATCCACTGGAATTACTACTAGAGCTGGTGAATGTTGAGCTTGTACTGAAAGTATATATAAAGTAGTGTGGTGAAAAAAGATGACCTAAAGAAAGTCGCTATTGTATTGCAAATGGAATAAAGTTATTTTTATTAACTTTTATTAACAAAAGTAGGAAGTTAGTAGAGACTTCAACATAATCCAGGGAGGGGCGGCTGCCCCCCTGCCCTCCACTGGGTAAGCCCATGACTGCTGAGCTAGGGTATTTTTATCTGTGGCTGTATAGCCTAAGGGCTCATGAAACTTCCGACCTAAATAAATATAAACCTTAAATCGATACAATAAGATTCGCGACAAATTGTCAAATTTGCTAAATTTGCAAATTGGATAAAAACTGCCTCCGTGGTCTAGCGGCTAAGTACGTGGAGCTAGACTGAAAGGTACCCGGTTCGATTCCTTCGCTCCACTATTAGATTTAGTTATATTTTTTTTATACTAGCACATGTGACATGGCCAAGGGCCCAACAGATTGTAAATGGCGCACGAGGTCCATGAATGTTAGCAACTGAAGTCAGACACTCATGACTGACATTAGTCCCCAACACTATGCCGGCTTTACTAGATGCTTATACACACTTCGCTTGAAGGACTCCAAGTTATGTTAGGCTGGAAGAGCATTCCACATCTTTATCGTGCGACAGATGTATGAGTCCCCAAATTTATACGTACGCGAAGGGATGGGGACTACGGTATGTGGCTGCATATTCTGACCTGTGCGTGTGGTTCGGTTGCGGAATGGAAAGGGAGGGATTAGGTTATAGAGTTCTTCGGAGAACTCACCATAGTATAGCCGGTAGAACACACTCAAAGAAGCCACATCTCGGCGAAGCTGCAGTGATTCGAGAGTTCCAGATATAGTGGCATCGTCCACAATTCGAACAGCTCGCCTCTGTAGGACATTAAGGGCATCTGTGAGGTACTTTGCGGAACCATCCCAAAGGTGAGAACAGTATTCTATATATGATCTGTGCTTTGTACAGTAACAGTCTAATTGAAGGCGGGAAACCCGCTTTGCATATTCCGTGTTCAGTATTCCGAGCTTATTGTCATAGAGCATCCTTTTTGCAAGAGTTGGCTCTAGTACTAGCCATCCTTATACAGTCTACTTAATCTCTAGATCACTCCTTTTACACTTTCGACTGGAGTATGCTAGGTGATAGTTTCCGTTACTTTAGGCGCGATTATTGTAATTCTATAATGAATATAAGTATTAAGATACCTTTCTCTATACTGGCTGGTGCTGGAATTGGTGGAATAAGTTGAATCTGCGATGTTTCCATTGGTGTCTGCTTCCTCAAAATTATTCTCCATTGTTGTGTATGTACAACAATAACTCAGTTAAGCAATCAAAATCACTAAAAAGGGTTGCTGGTGGGTATCAGTAGATCGTATGCGATAGCGGATGAGCACGGGCTGAAAGATAATCCAATAAATGACAAAAATAGATGCTTTCGGTGCGGTGGTAGCTCGGTTTTCTTAACATACCAAAAAGGTGGGCTTTTCTTACGTACATTTGTCATAGATTTACATAGATTCACAACATGAAGTCGAATAAATATTATAATCTCACAGAAGAAATGATCAAGACTCAGCTTTACGCAGTGGAAGTTGATGCGAGAGGAGTTCCAGCAAAATCTTTGCATCACTTACTGAAAGAATTGGGCCTAAGCAGGTCTGCCGTCAATACATTTATGAAACGAGCTTCCAAGATGGCATTAACGGAATCATACAGTATTTGGTTGGGTAGGGAGAGAAGTAGAATGGTGGATGGTGAGCGTATTATCGCGCAATAAAAAATAAAAAATGGAGGCCTCCTTTTCTTAAACCAGCCTATTGTCGGTCGCAGCCCAAGACACCATTCTTCCCATCTCTTACCCACACACGATGGACCCGGCATCGTGCGGGTGAATCCATGGAATGCTTAGAAATTTGTCTCCTCTTCACCACCGTTATCGTGTCTTGGAGGGCACGTTATAAGCCGTCGGACCCGGTTCAACTAATACCAACTCGTGGAATCGTAAATAACCCGTCTAGCCAGCATAGTGAGTTTAGTCCAAATTCACCAGAAATTTTTGAAAGGCCCTTCTCCATAAGTGTGTGTCTAGAATTGTGTCCTCTAGGGGCTGTGATGATGATGATGAGATGATTTCTTATAGTTTTGGTTATGGTTTACGTTCTTAATTTTAAAAGAGCCACTTTTAAAGTGGTAACATAATTTCGAGTACGAGGTAAGATTCTTGCCAAGACAGCAGCCATTATTTCTCATAACACATATTAACGGATGGATGGAGACGGCATGTGAGGTAAATTACTTGTGATTATTCTAATGAATATAGTGAAGGCCCATCTCCAACAGTGGAGATTGTTCTCTCTTTGTGTTCTAGAATGAATAATTCTAAGAAGGTTACAAAATTGATAGCTTGATAAGTACGAGTAATGTAATCGTATTATGATTTTCGATATTGCGACATAGTAGCTTTAAAAGCAATAAAATACCGTTATAAGTTATGATTTTTTAACTTATTTGACAAGTTATGTTTTAGTTTTCTGACCCTATAATTAAAGTCTTCAAACTTCAGTCAACATTGGGTGTAATTAAAAATGTAAGTGCAATCAAAGAAAGCCCGTTAATTTAAGAAAATAACTCCACGGCGAAACATGGGACCGAGAAGGCGGCTGAATATGCAATGCGCCAAAAGGCATAAAACGAGCATGTATGAAAAGGCTGATGCATGTTTACGAAACATAAGAGGTATGTGGCAAATAGCGCTCAATTGTATCTGCCAACTCCGCAAAGGATTCTATATATGAATGTATGTGTCTTTTTCTGTTTTATTAGAAGTGGTCATTTGAACGGTAGCCTCCCTTGTGAATAGATATGATTTATCAATATGCAACCACTATAATAACCCCTAGAACACACAAGTGTTCTAGACCTCTACTGCTGAAATTTGCCCTTAATTAATGATATGTAGACAATGACCTTCCAATTAAAATTCTAAAAGGGCGCGGTTCAAATAACACGATATGTGCCAATGAAATACACTTTTCTTCCGTATATTTGTCATAGATTTACAACTCCACCGTTTTCGGAGAGCACGTTACGTGAAGTTCGGTCCCGATTCCACTAATACCAACTTGTGGATTGGGTAATAAATTCTCATTAAATTTGACATCAGGCTCTCGCCAAGCAGTCTACGAGTATTGCCACCCGCCTTGCTGTCGCGCAAAAAAAGTAATCGCGTAAAACTCGCTCGAGCCTTCTTCGACTCGCTTAATTTGAAAAAAAATAAGCGTTCGTAGTATAATCGGTGACGTCATTTGCTGTAAAACCTGCGTAATTGTCTTTGGTTTAACTCAAAGCGTTTGGAAAAGCTAAAAAAGCCTGTTTTACAATAGTCGAAAGCCGGATGATTATAGTCGCTGGGTTGACCCATTGCGCTATAAGAAATAAATAAAGACTACTAAAACGTTTATGCGATATTTAAATTGTAATCATTAGATTCAAAGCAAAATTTAGTAAAAAGAAAAAATGCGCTTCGTATTAGAGCAGCCAGTCGAACACGTATAAGTACATCGACAAACTAGTATATTCGCTTTTGTTTGGAATCTTCGTGATAATACGAATAGATAACGCATAAATAAATTAATATAGTTTTTTTTCTTATTTATTTATTAACCTTCAGTAATATAAATATTCAATTTGTCTAGAATAAATTACAGCCACCAGTGTCTCACAACCACTTGTAGGTATTTTATCTTGAAAATAAATGCAACAATATTAATTATTATTATAAGTTATTAAATATACCTCTAAAACAAATGACGCACTTAGTTATTTGTTATGCATATATTTTCATTAGTAATAATGTAAAAATATTTGGCAAGTGAAACCGTGCACTACACACTTGTTACATTTACGTTCAAATTCAAATAGTGAACGTCCGCCCGCTAGCGCGGCGAAATATATTTTGCGGAGTACGAGATACTTAAGATCCATAGTGATGTGCTCGTGATATTATAATATTTATATAACACATCGATATTGCTTAATAATTTTGTTTAACTATTACTGATATACCTAGCGGTGGTGGCTCGGTTGTAAGAACGCGTTCCTTAAATCCTATAAAGGCGGTTCATACCCACCCGGCATGTACCAATCTTATGTACCAATGAGAAATACATACACTTTTCTTACGTACATTTGTCATAGATTTACAACACCCCCGTTCCCGTGCTTTGGAGAGCACGTTAAGCCGTCAGTCCCGGTTCCACTAATACCAACTAGTGGGATTAACGATCATAAATTCATATAATATAAATTGACTATAGGTGATATATTTAGCAGTATGTATGGACTATACCAACTTATAACTACTGACTATACAATTACTTAACCCAGATCTTCCTACTGGTCATTTAAACGTCAAAAAAAAATTTGAATCTACCCTTTATTTAAGTTGATTTCAACCTTATTTAATTGTTAATCTCAGACGCTACATACCTTTATTTGAGTGAGTAGTTTGCGACATTTCAAAGGAGTTTTATTATTGTTTCTTTAGGTTTAAAATTAAGTTTTTCGATGTCATAGAAACCGTCTATACTATCCGTATATAATAAAAAATATAAACTTCGGGGACCATAAATAGTTTTAAATGTAATTAGGTTTATTACTTAAATAGTAAAGTACATATGACCCAATACTGGCTCTAAATACTTATTATTTAAAATTAATATAAATTTAATCTTATAAATGATAATGATTGTTATTGTCCCGTAGCACAGGCTTACTTACCACATCTTCTTTATATCTATACATACTACTTAACTGATTTAATTCTACTTTTTTTTAGGATTTTAGAACTTTTGGAATAGGTTCATGAATGAAAAATCCACGACATGGAACTGCGCGCATCTATTTTATATTATATTTATGCTTATTACTATATTACTAAAGCAATTTTAAAAGAATTTGACATAGATGCTCCTTGCAACCCAGGGTGGTACATGATACAAATACTGAAGATTTTTTCGCTGACGACTATACACAACAATGCCAACAACAGCTACTATATGTATAATAAATAAAAAATATTTTAGGAATTTAATTTTTAAATTAGACTTTTTAAAGTTATAATTGAAATATATTAGAATAAACACTTAGTTTTTCTTTGTTATTTTCATCATCATCACCATGGCTCCTACAGAGTCCTAGACTTCCACTGGAGATGGGACCTCAGGAATACATCTCTATCTATAGAATTTAACCTCCACTCGCCTCCCTAATCAGATGGGTTGGCAAAGGTTTTTATTATTTCAAATGTGTTAAGTATCGTATCGATAAAAAGCCGTCACAACACAGTTTATAAAGGAATTAATTATATTATTAAAAGCATCGATAAAACGCTCCCTAGCTCAACCTTATTTTACGCATGTTAAACACGTGAGGTTGGAGAGAAAGAGATAGAACTAATAAAATATAGACGTTAAATATTTCCATCCTGCATTAATAGGCACCCTTCGAAGTGTTGTTATTGTCTTTACCTATTCCTGTGTTTTCAATTATATTGACTGAGCTCACGTGGCCAGAGAGAGAAATAGAATTACCAGACACGTGCTGCTTACTGATTTTGATTTTCCATAGACCTATAAACAGCCATTGACAAGCCATTTAGGTTGAGTTCTACAAGATTTCGCAAAGCAAAAAAGACGCTCTAATTTTCGCGAATGGCGACATAAGCCTTCGGGATTTTGACTGTTGTGAAGTGCACGTAATTAAATTAATAATTGACTTATCTAAATATTCTGATATCTGTGGTGTATGTTAGTCAATAAAACAACAAATGTACAGGGTGCTCTATAAATCAACATCAAGCCCTGAAAATGACATTCACCCCAGGTAGTGACGGTTATCAGACAAAATAAAAAATATTAGATTGCAGTTACGTAAGTTTCGCTAAGGTCCTGTAACTGAATCCTTCCTTAGTAGCATACGCTTACTTAAATGGCCGCGTTTCCATACAAATCTCTGTATTTAAGTGGCCATATGTCACTTAACACTTTCAGACCTGCAGCCGTATTGCATTACTTAAACGCAAACGTTAGATTGTCAAAATAGTTAATTCTTCTATTTACTACCACTTTTAGCCAGAGTTTTTTCGATCATAGCCGACCATACGTCAAAATAGCGTTTTCCACTATTTTAAAGGTCGCCCATGGGGTTGCAACTTCAAAATCATTGGCAAAACGTGAATTAAATACTTAAATTGTCAAACAAATACTAAAATTAAACTAATATTTTATATTTACATTAAACATAGTTTTATAACACACATTGGGTAATAAATAAATAGTTTTTTTTTTTAACGTTATTTTGCTGACGTCTGTAGTGGAAATCTTTATAAGAGAATACCAATGTCAATAGCGTTTTACACTGACAGTTCCGTTATTTAAGGGATTCCACTATATAATGTTGGCGCTTAAGTAACAGAATAGGGCTACTGGAGTCCACAATTGAGGACACAATATTTGAAAAAAAAAAAAAAAAGTTAAACATACCGTATAATAGTGCCGGGAAAAGTAGAATTAGCTACCAATTGCTGAGAATTGTTGGTACTTAAGTTGTAACTGCGTAATGATTCGTGTGTATTTTGTTTCTTATTAATTATTATTATAATCAATGTATATACACTTGTTTTTTATAGGAAAACAGGCATTTACATATTTTCTCAATTGAGCACATTAAGAAAAAAATATGTATCCTCACAAATTTAGTAATCAAGTTTTTTTTTTTATTATTTTAATCGATTGCTTATGTAATATCTATTATTATTTAATAAAATACATATATACGAGATAAATTATTTAATCAGGTCTGAAAGGGCTAAGGAAGGAATCAGTTACCGGCCATAAGGTTGACATTGGGTCCAACTATTGCTCAGTCGACTATTAAGAAATGGTTCCTCTACTCGATTATAGATGGAGCTCTTAAAGTTGCACACAATTATAATCTTAAAACACTAATAATAAGGTCAACAATAGCTCCATCCATTGCTCAGTATGCATGTGTATTTCTTTAACTATTTTATATTTGATCTCGTTGTAACTAAAGTAAAAATTTTTTTTTAATAAAAAATACTTACTAAAAATTAAATGACACGAGGTTCTCTTGTCGAAGAAGAACTTATTTTACACTTCCGTAGCACGAAGATCGGTATAGTGTCCGTGAAACAACAAAATCATCAATTTGCACTAATTGCACCAATTGTGCACGGTTAAACACGAACATAAGTCTTAACCGGCAATGACTGTCATACACTAATTCATTTTGTACCGATGGACCTAGCTTCGATTACCATACCGTTTGGCTTCGTACCCTGTCTTTTTATATAAGTAGTTTGAAATTATTATATAATATTTTGTAAAAAAAATATAATTTTATTACGATGTAGTGAAAAGTTTTTTAAAAAATTCCGACCAAGTGTACCATATAATTGGTTGTTATCAATGTACCCGCTCAGCGGCCTCCACCATAGATCTAAAATATATTTAGAATAGTCTAAATATTATTTTTAGTTTTCAGATATTTACTTTTTTTATTACTTTATACTAGTTGTGCATTATTAAAAATTTATATAATATAAATAGGTATTTATAACGATTGTGATTTAAAAGTAAAGATTAATTTATTATTCAAGTGTTTATTACCTGTAATATATCTGTGTATCTGTCGAGAAGGTAAGTTATTGTTATGTTTTCAGTGATTCCTGAATCCTTCAACCGTTTCCCCTTAGTTTTTTATGGCTCACATAGCGTTATATTATGCTGTCGCAGTATCAGTATAAATAGTTAGTTCATCTGTAGGAAATCTAAACGCCTTAAAAAACATAACCTTAACGACTGCTCTGAGAGCACTTTCCAATTTAATAAGGTGTGTTTTTGCTGCGCCATCCCATACCGTAATGCAATACATGATATCAGACTGACACGTGGCAAAATATATCCAGAAATACACCACACAATTTTTAGCTGTTTAATTTACCTTTGTGCAGACAGCATTCTACCCTTTCTAAACCCAAATTGGCTATCTGACAGTAAATCTTTATCGCCACGATTTTCATCCTTCTTCTTTCAAACTAATACCTAAACCAAGTACCTTGGTTATTCTCGCATTTAAATGGAGTTTAAACAATTTGTATGAAAATAACAATCAATGCCTGCTCTAACTTTTATTTTATCTCTTTGCATAGTACTTACCTGTCAAGACAATATTTTTTAATGTGTGTATGACAGGCCGATTTATTATCATATAAAAAAATACGGGCAAACATCTGTAGGATGTCTTGTATAATAGGAGCTGAGCTGATAAAGCACAAATTAGGTCTTCAACATACAAATGTGTCATCTGTGTGGCCGTATTCCATTACTTTAAGCGTCATAAATGAATTCCGTTAGGTATTTAAGTCAGATCTTGCGTCATAATTACAAAATATTGTACTATTCTCAACTCTGAGCGCTTGACATTGTCAATGTCCGTGAAATCTCAATTCCAATAGCGGGAAATATACAGGCTGTGGCTTAAACAGTGGTCCAAATTCGTTTAGGCGGCCTATCACGTAAAAAAACTAACCATTTTAAACCATGCGTTTTGGAATTATACATATATTTTAAATATTAGTTAATAGACGAAGAACATTTTATTAATGTGAATGTATCTTCGACAAATGTCATTATTATTTAATTCGGTTTTTTCGCCGCTGCTATTTCTAACCTGTTGTGTTGTGACGTGCCATTCCCACTAACTAACCCCCCCCCCCTTTTTCTGTTTTAGTGTTGGTGATTCACCGTGTCCAGTTAATTTATATAATAATTAAACATAAACATTTTTTTTTATAAATCATACAAACGTGATGTTGGCACAAATGCCTTACTAGTTTTTTTTGCCAGTACTAGTTTTCTAGTTTTAAAAAAGAAGAAAAAGTTATTTCTACGGGAATACGGGGTAAACATTCAGAGGTACAGTTTACACCTGATTACGATAGCTCCTCACGCAGACGTAACAGAGTGTGTAGAGTGATTCCATTCAAATCCATATTTGCTAGCAGATTTTATTATAACTTTGGCTCTCGAATATATAATAAAGTTAATAGTAAATGAAATATATACCCACTAACCAAATCATTGTGCAAGAAAGTATTAAATAAATGGCTTATGTCTCTTAATTATGACGAAACCGAATGTCCCCTAAAAAAAATTAAATAAAATATTATATAAATATCCAACTAAATTTTGGTCATATTATAGCTTTGTTTATTATTATGTAATTTTTTAATGTTATTTCTGCCCCTTATATCCTTTCATTTTTTATTTTTATATTTTGCTTATGTGTTGTTTTTTTTGCTTCTATTATTTTCGTCTTTTATTGTCATACATTGTGTAACTTTAACGAAGAGCACTTGTCTTCTGGAACACACTCTGTTTCATCAGACTAGTCCAGGAGACAGAGCACATTTATATATTAGGTAAAAGAAAAAAATGTGTCAATAAAGATTTTTATTATATTATTATTATTATTTATTGTTTGTTACTACATCTACATATAGAATATAAGCAATGTTAAAAATTTAAAATTTCATTATCATATATTATTTTTTGTTTGCTTTTAGTTAAATAGGTATTTCTATGGAGTGTTTAATTTGTGGAATATAACTGCGCTGATAGATATACTGTAACCAGCCTCTCGGCAACAGTGTGCTGCAGTAGCAACTATTAACACTATTCGTTTGTATATCTCGTTATTAAAACTATGCATATAATGAAATTGTTACTTCTATATCCAAACACAGAACACCTTAGCCGAGAGTCGGTAAATATTGAAACAAACTATCAACGAATTGTGGCAACAACGCGCCTAAATTCAAACTACCATCAATATAGTTTTTGCGCGCTGTTAACCCTAGAAACCTTGTCGTTATAATTATGACACAGAAAGTTTTTTTTTATTTGAGAAATGTGAATTAAAATTATATATATATAAATTTTACAGTTTCGTGGCAACATTTCGATTACTTATTTCTATTTAGTATCAATCAATCAATTTATTTATTCGAAGCAGATACAAAAATATTAAAATAAAATAGATTAAAAAACTAATTATAAATAAAACTAAACTAAAAATACGTATGATATTAAAACTATTCTACAAAATAATAATCTTTATTTGTTAGATTAATCTCATCGAGATTCCGGCTAGGTTTGATTCGGACTTATGCAGTAGAGCAAACGCCTAGTGTTAGCAAGGGCGTACCCAGGTAGGGGCAGGGGTTGGCAGCTGCCGCCCCCCCCCTAGAAGATAAAATAAACGTAAATTTTCCCGGCAAGTGGGAATGAAAAACGTGTTACCTACTGAAAATGAAAAACAAAACATCTTTTCAGTCAGATATTTTGATTTAATATTTTGTATTCATAATTAAATATTCTACATTCTACTCTACAGCATTCGATATAGTATACTTGTTAAAGCCAGTTCTGTGACCCATCGATGGGTAGTAGTCGCACCTCAACCTCGGTCGGCGGCGGACGTCAACAATTTGTGTATCGGTGACGTCACACCGTGTGTGCTCAATTTTTCGGTGCTGCAGCAGTGTCTGCTGAAAAGCCACGCGAGTGTATTTATAGATCGGAACTTGGATTATTAGTTTTATGTGAAAAGAGTTTTAGCATCAGAAGAGCTGGTATTCTTCTGGAACCCTGGGGACGACTCCACTGAGACGTTGTCAGCTGCTGCTGGAAGAGGTAAGTGCTTCTGCCCCTTTCTTTGGACTTCACAGAGCTGGCTCGTCATCAAACCCCCCCAAACAATATACAGTCCACTCATCTACCACGGGTGAGGGAGTTGGAAATCTCCCCCACAATCTTTTTGGGCCTTGCGGAGCCGGATTTTTGGCCCTTACGGAGCCTAACTGCGGCCTATTTATTCGGTTAAAGTATTTCATTATAAAAAAAAAAAATCTATAAAAAAAAAAATTTTTGTTAGTTTTTTTTTATTTTCTCGGATCGGTATTTTTTTTATTTAAATTCATACACCTCGGTTTAAACTCTTCGGTAATACTCTTTCATTTCGGTTAAACTCTTTTAATTACATAATATCATTCGGTAAACTTTTTTATTTTATGAGTAACTCGTAATACATACGAGTATATCTAGTTTATTTGTTTCGGGCTATAAATATTATAGTAAATTCCATCTTTATTAACGGCATCGGTTTTAACTTACAATTTGAAGGTAGTCCTGGTTAAGAGATTATCAGATAACGTTTATCATTTTAATATTTTGGTGGTTCCGTACATTTATTAAATATTAATAAAAAAAAAAATGTCGAAAGCTTTTGAAATTAAATTTAAAATTCATTATGATTGGCTTGAGCAATCGGTTACTCTCTTGTCAACGGAATCGGTTTCGGGAATATTATCGGCACGGTTTCGAAAGTTAGACGAACATTTTAATATTTTGTCAGATGCTTATGAACGTATCTTAAACCTCATAATGGATGAGGAACTTATTAAGATGTACGATGAACAGTTTAAAACGGCTACTATTAACTATAATAAATTGGACTCGGCGGCTATGGGGTTTTCTGGGACAGCGGACGGAACCCCAAAAACCCTACAAAGTTCTTCCTTTGCTCGGCTACCTAGTATTAATTTACCGGTTTTTGACGGCGATATTTTTGGATGGACAAGTTTTATTAGCTTGTTCACATCTTTGGTATTATCACGGACGGATATTTCTAAAACTGAAAAATTCCACTATTTGCATTCTCATGTCGGTAATGAGGCAAAATCGCTTATTCGGCACTTGCCTATGACTGATGAGTCATTGGATTCGGGATTGGAAATATTAAAAAGTAGGTATGAAAATATACGGCTGTTGGCGGATTCGCATATTTCGCGAATTATGAATCTACCTGTCTTGAATAAAGTACTAGGGCTTCGGAGTAAAATATTAAACCCTTTGTTAGAATCTACTCGGGCTTTAAAAAATTTAGATTTTAAGATTGAACATTGGAGTTATATCTTACTATACATTAGTTTAACTAAGATACCAATTGATACAAAAACTCGGTTTGAACAAAGATACGGCGGTAATAATAACAAACTACCCACATTTACGGAATTTTTAGATTTTTTACAACTGGAATGTCGATTGTTGGATACTTCGGGCAATGCGGATATGTGTGCGAACAACATTGAGCGAGAGCGTCGGTCAACTAGAAATGTTCATCTTGTTGAATCGCAAAATAGTTTGGTTAAATCTTCGGCGGTACATAATGTAAAATACTCGTACAACGATTGCAAATATTGTACGCGTTCGGGTCATAACTTATCGCGGTGTTATAAGTTTGGCACGCTGTCACGTGATGATCGTAGGTCATGGGTCACCTCGAAAGGTTTATGCTATCGGTGTTTCGGTGATCATCGCGCGAATAGTTGCAATAAAAATATTCCTTGTTCTCGGTGCGGTCATGTCGGTCATAATGAGTTAATTTGTACAATTACTTCCAGGTCTGGTTCTCCTGGGGATAATAGGAATCGTACTTCTCATATTGTTGTTCGTAGCAACAATTATAACAATTCTCGGACAGATAACAATTTTCGGTCGGCTAGTCATAATAACAATTCTCGGCGGTCGGTAAATAACAATAACAATTTTCGGTCTGAAAATAACAATTTTCGGCCAATGAATAATAATAACAATGGGACTGTGCGTAGGAACAGTCCAGGCGGTTCGCGAGGAGAAATTCAGCATTCATCGGTGTCGGCTCGGCAATCTGGTTCTCGCCGCGTCACTAGTCCAGCCGTAGTAGTAACTCGGCGCCGGGATAGTGGAGGGCGCGTAAGTCCTAACTCGCAATAGCAATTACAGTCTCATGTCGCTTCGGTACCACGGATTTTAGATAATGTCATTTTACCCACGGTTATTGTAAATGTTAAATCGGTACATGGTTATTTTATAAAAGCACGTGCTTTATTGGATCTCGGCTCGCAAGTATCTATAGTACGTAGCAATATTATTTCCATGCTCGGCGTAAAGCGACATAGATGTAATACTCCTTTGTCAGGGGTCGGCGGAGTGCGTTCAGAATCCAGTCTTTATTTCTCGGTACTACAATTCAAATCTGAACGCATTAATCAACCTTTACTTACTGTTTCGGCAATTATATTAAAATCACCTACAACTTATTTAGCTCAAAATTTAAAACGGTTTAAAAATATAAATAATATTGTTATCTCAGATGACGGGTGTAGCGGAATGTCTCAGATAGACATTATTTTTGGTTGTGACGTGCTCGGAGAAATTCTAGATGGTAATAAAATTACTTTAGGCCCAGGCGGTCCATATGCCTTAAATACGATTTTTGATTTGGCCATATTCGGGCCAACTAATAACGGAGAAATATTGCCTTCTAGTGACGTCACAAATTATTCGGGAGTCACGCTTATTGAAGCGATTGAACGTTTTTGGAAGTCGGAAGAGCCACCTATGGCCAAAATTAAAGATCCCGCGGATCTTGAGTGTGAAGAAATTTTCTCACGCACTACGTCACGCGGTACGGACGGGAAGTATACGGTCAGACTTCCTTTTATCTCGGATCATGTTCGGTTGGGCGATTCTAAACAAACGGCACTAAAACGGTTATTAAGTTTGGAACGTCGTTTTAGTAAGCATTCGGAATTTAAAGAAAAATATATTAATTTTATGCGCGAGTATATCGGACTCGGTCATATGACGGTTTCGGACTTTAAGGCTAGTTCGGGCGACGAACATTATTTTCTCGCACACCACGGAGTATTTAAGACGTCTGGTGACACAAATAAAATTCGGGTCGTGTTTGACGGCAGCGTTTTGACATCAAGCGGGGTGTCATTAAACGATTCTTTACATTCGGGCGAACGGTTACAAAATGACATAACTTCAATTATTATGAATTTTAGATTACATTTATTTGTGTTTACGGCTGACGTGAGAATGATGTTTCGGCAAACGTGGATTCATAAGCAAGACCGGAAGTATCAACTTGTATATTGGCGAGAAGCGCCCACGGATCCATTACTTGTTTATGAATTAACAACTAATACGTACGGATTAAAATCTAGTCCTTTTATTGCTATTCGGTGTTTGTATCAACTAGCTGACGATGAGCGGATTCGGTACCCTCAGGCGGCTGAGATTTTAAGAAATCGTAGCTATGTTGATGACTTGAACGGCGACGCGGATACATTGCAGGTAGCACGGCAAATTCGGAACGAGCTGATTACGAGCTCACGGGTACGGCGGGATACGAACTTCGGAAGTGGTCTAGTAATGTACCATCCTTGTTAACAGACCTTCCGGGTGAGTTTTGTGAACAACCACGGCGGTTTAATTCTGATGACGGTCCGGGGTTCATTAGTATACTCGGAATACAATGGGATCCGGTATCTGACAGTTTTACGTATCGGATAACTTTACCATCGGACGAAATTATTACTCGGCGTAATATTTTATCCATGGTAGCTCGGCTGTATGATCCGCTCGGTTGGATTAGCGCAGTAGTCTTTCGGGCTAAGTTGTTGCTCCAGTCACTACTTAGCGAGAC
Organism: Tinea semifulvella; assembly: GCA_910589645.1. NCBI lineage: Eukaryota > Metazoa > Arthropoda > Insecta > Lepidoptera > Tineidae > Tinea > Tinea semifulvella. The sequence goes on from OU342584.1 coordinate 25,300,083, forward strand.
TAATAGAAAGCTAGATTGGGATGTCCCGGCTCCAGCGCATATCGTGGAGCAGTGGAAACGGTTTTTAGCGGATTTACCCAATTTACGTGATGTGTCTATAAGGAGATGTTTAAAAGACTCGGTCGGAAATACTAAATACTCACTACATGGTTTTAGTGACGGTTCATCTCTCGGTTATGCGGCGGTTTTATACTTATATTCAGTAGACGATTCCGGTGCGGTCTCAGTGCGTCTACTCATGGCAAAGTCCAGAGTGGCGCCACTGAGAACTAAGCAGACTATTCCAAAGTTGGAATTGAACGGTGCTGCTCTTCTAGCTCGGCTCATCAATCATGCTGTATTATCTATGAATACGGTTGTCTTCGATGAGATTGTAGGATGGTGTGATAGCTCTATTGTGCTAGCATGGTTGCGAACACCAGTCCATAAGTTAGAAGTATTTCAAGGTAATCGGGTGTCTCAAATTAATAATACAGTAAATAATATTAGTTGGCGTTATGTGCCTAGCGAACTAAATTGTGCGGACGTGGCCTCTCGCGGAGCTTCGGCCGCAGAGTTGGTCACACATCGGCTGTGGTGGGGGCCTCCGTGGCTGTGTGAGCCTCGTGACTCCTGGCCACATGATCATTTTGTGTATGACACTTCTATTTCGGGTCTTCGTAAAAATATTCAAGTTAATATTGCTATTTCGGAACAATTTAATTTATTTAATCGGTACAGCTCGTATGACAAATTAGTTAATGTCACTGGCTACATTTTACGTTTTTATAATCAAGTTAGTAAACGGTCAATCTCGCTAACTAATAATTTGCACTTATCGGTATCGGAACGTCGGAAAGCGCTTTTATGCTTAATTAAATTAGTACAATCGGAACATTTTGGTAATGAGATGTCTTTGCTTCGGTCTAAGCGTCCTTTGAGAAACGCGTTACGGAAATTGAACTTATTTATTGACGATGAAGGTATAGTGCGAGTCGGCGGTCGCATTCAATATTCGGAATTACCTTACAATGCTAGACATCCCATTTTGTTACCATACAAACATCGGTTTACGGAGTTGTTAGTTAGACATTATCACACGGTATATTGTCATGTCGGAGCTAATTCTTTAGCGGCTATACTTTCGAGAAACTTTTGGATAATCTCGGTTCGGCGGATTACTCGAAGTATAGTCCTAAGATGTATTTCATGTTTCAAGGTTAAACCTACTATTGTTCAACCTTACATGTCGGATTTGCCCCCGGATCGCGTCAGATGCGCGCGACCTTTTCTCGGTGTCGGAACGGACTTTGCAGGACCGTTTTTTATAAAGTCTAGTCGTTTGCGTAACGCTAGAATTCTAAAATGTTATCTATGCGTCTTTGTTTGTTTAGCGACAAAAGCTGTCCACTTGGAAGTGGTTTCGGAATTATCGGTTGAAGCTTTTGTTGCTACCTTTACTCGGTTTATATCTCGGCGGGGCTTACCATCGTTGGTTAGATCGGACTGCGGAACCAACTTTACCGGCACGGACAAGTACTTAAAAGACGTCTATATATTTTTACGGAATAATCACTCGGATCTTTCTCGGCGGTTAACTAAAGATAATGTGACTTGGCTGTTTAATCCACCAGCCAGTCCTAACATGGGCGGATTATTCGAAGCGGCGGTTAAATCGGCAAAGACACATATGCGGCGTGTCATCGGTGAGCAACGTTACACATTTGAAGAGCTCAGTACATTTTTTACTCGGGTTGAAGCGGTAATGAACTCGCGTCCACTTTGTCCACTCAGCACGGATGCTGGTGATCTTGACGTGTTGACGCCGGGTCATTTCATTATTGGCCAGCCACTAGTAGCGCTGCCAGAATATCCCTATGAAGATGTTAATATCGGTCGGTTATCTCGGTATCAACAAATACAAAAGCTTTCGCAACATTTTTGGAATCGGTGGAGACTAGAGTATCTACACACTCTTCAACAGCGGCTTAAATGGAACTCTAGAACGGAACCTCCTAAATCGGATGACTTAGTTATAATTAAAGATGATAATCTCCCACCTTTGCAGTGGAGACGCGGTCGGATTGTAAAATTGATGCCCGGTAAAGATGGCATTGTTCGGGTTGCGGAAGTTCGGACTAATACTGGTGTCCTTACCCGCCCAGTATCTAAATTATGTCGGTTACCTATGCTCGGATAGGAACCAAGGCATTGCCTTGGTTGGGGCGGGGGATGTTAAAGCCAGTTCTGTGACCCATCGATGGGTAGTAGTCGCACCTCAACCTCGGTCGGCGGCGGACGTCAACAATTTGTGTATCGGTGACGTCACACCGTGTGTGCTCAATTTTTCGGTGCTGCAGCAGTGTCTGCTGAAAAGCCACGCGAGTGTATTTATAGATCGGAACTTGGATTATTAGTTTTATGTGAAAAGAGTTTTAGCATCAGAAGAGCTGGTATTCTTCTGGAACCCTGGGGACGACTCCACTGAGACGTTGTCAGCTGCTGCTGGAAGAGGTAAGTGCTTCTGCCCCTTTCTTTGGACTTCACAGAGCTGGCTCGTCATCAAACCCCCCCAAACAATATACAGTCCACTCATCTACCACGGGTGAGGGAGTTGGAAATCTCCCCCACAATACTGTTAGCGAAGCAATATAATTTAAATAACTGTCGCATCTCGTAGTTTCCGCTCCCGAGTTCCCGACGAGATTGATTGATTGTGATTGTGATTTCGGTGGCTTTTCCGCACTTAGTCTCCATTGGACCATTGCGCGTGACCTTTACTCCTTCAGCGGAGCCATCCGATCTCCTCCAGGAAGGCCAGGAGACCCGTTACGTTCCTGCAAACCTCCGGAAGAGTCCTCGCAGTCTGGAGGAACCTCAGTCTAGGCGCAGCCACACTGTCGCACTCCATGAGCACATGCGCGGCCGTCTCCTCCTCCGCCATGCATCCTCTACACAGTGAGCTATCTGTAATGTTCAGAGTATGGAGATGTTTGTTAAAGGCACAGTGTCCCGTCAAGACCCCCACCACTATTCGAAGCCTGGCTCTGTCAAGGCCCAGGAGATGTCGTGTGAGGCGCCTGTCTGGTTTGGCCTGGACTGTCTGCAGTCTGTGGTCGATGCCCACATCTGCTCGTGCAGTTTATCAGTTCTTTGGCGAAGCCAGCTCCGCATGAATTGGAATGGTAGGGGGATTGTCGGTCCTGGGCCTATCGGTATTATAGATGACCCCCTTCTGGCCAGTTCATCAGCCGCATGGTTACGTTGTTTTTGCCACTGCAACGTTGTTTTGTTGTTTCTGCACACTGCTTCCAGGGCAAGGTGGCAGTCGAGAATCAGTGCAGAGTTGATGTAATTGCTTTTGAGGGCCAGAAGGACGGCCATACAGTCTGAAAGAATGCTAATTTCAAAGTTTTTGACATCTCTCCTTAGTACAGCTTGCGCTGCTTGTAGGATGCCTACACATTCCGCTTGGAATATGCTGTTGTGGGAGTCAAGAGGGATCGATAGGTGAATGTTCAAGTCCATGGAAAAGGCGCCCGCACCCGTGCCGGTGTCTGTTTTTGAGCCGTCAGTGTAGATCCTGAGTTCTTTGGGCCCATAGTGGTCATTACTCTCTTCATGTAGTTGAACGTTGTATCCCTTGTCAAAGATGAACCTTTTAGGGATTCTGTCATTAATGGATGCCATCAGAGGTTGTTCCTGTATGACATCGTCTAGTATGGTAGTGTGTTTAGCGTTAGGGTTGTGTTTCCAAAGTTTCAAAGTGGTCAGCCTTGTCGCCGCAATTGCTGCTTCTTGTTGGACGTGCAGATGCAGAGGTGGAATCCCCAGTATCATCTCCAGCGCCTTCGTCGGAGCGGTGGACATGCATCCTGTGGTCGACAGGCAGGCCATTCTTTGAAACTGCTGTAGTTTAGTGTGGATTGTTTTTAGAGTGGTTCTGGGCCACCACACAGACGCTCCATATGTAGCAAATGATCTAATAACTGAAGTGTAAAGCCAGAGCATGATCTTCGGGCTGATGCCCCACTGTTTACCCAACATTCTGCGGCATTGCCACATTGCTAGGCTGGCTGATTTCAGCTTATTAGTCAAGTGCTTGTTCCAGTTGAGTTTAGAGTCCAGGGTTATGCCCAGATATTTTACCTCTGGAGAAAGTTTGATTTCTGTGTTAAACAGTTGTGGGAGTTTAAATGTTCCTAGGTTCCGTTTGTGCGTAAATAGCACTAGTTCTGTTTTATTTGGATTCACCGATAGGCTGTTCTCCATGCACCAGTGTTGAACAACTTTAAGGGCTGACTGCATGACATCAAATATCACGCTAGTCACCCTCCCACTAATGAGGATCGCGAGGTCATCAGCATATCCTACGGTGTAGTAGTTGCTATTATTCAGTTTCGTTATAAGGTCATTGGCTACTAGGTTCCACAGAAGCGGTGAAAGCACCCCTCCTTGCGGGCATCCTTTAGCAGCTATGCCTCTTTTGACACCATTTATGTCAAATTGTATAGACGAGATAATCAGAGCCATCTAGGATTAAAGGCGAATATAATTTTGAGAAAACAACATCTAGCGCTAGCGCTATCTAGTTACGGACGACACTCGACATTACTTTTTCCAGTAAAGAGAGAAATAGCATCAATTTATTTTATACGGTCAATAGCGACATCTTGTATTGAATAGCAATACCACGAAGAACGTTCTAGCATGGACTATTCTGGAAAGGAAAGACAGTGATAGCAAGTATGAGACAAGGATGGAAACAGAGTCGAGTATTTTCTACGTACGATTTGTGTCATAATCAAACTAATTAATAAAAGTAAATTTTCATAATTTTTTGGTTCAATATACCCGACCGACCATCTTCTCGAAACAGGTATGAGCTGGCCCCTCCTAGCTGAAATCCTGGGTACGCCCTTGAGTGTTAGTGTAGTTGTGGTAAGTTGAAAGTTTAGTTAAGAGCGCAGAAAACTACAGTTGTTCGGATATGTTTGTGGATTTTTAAGCATCACTAGCTCTCTTCACTATCACTGGCACTTATTGTCACTGTCCTTATTATTTCTTGATTTGTGTAGTAATTATTGAGTCCCTCTTACTGAGTTTGGGTTCCGATCGGCCTTAAAATAAATAAAAACAATAAAATATATATTCTGATTAGAGCATATTGGCCTGTGACGTACTGGATATTCTTTGATTTAATTAAGCAAACCTTGATTTCCCTTGCGTGCCTCTTCCCAATTATTGTTAACCGGTGGTGCTAGATTACATAGCATAATATGAATAGATTTTCTATGGATGGCAGTCCCTTTCTGACGCCTCTTAAGTCTATTCTACGACATAGATTATGATATGGTTTCTATAGCCTCGTCCTGGGTTGCTATAAGTCCCGTTATCGTTTTTAAACGTAGAGTAATAACAGGCGAAGACCGATTGTCTCATCGCGATAGTTTTTCTTTTGATGGTTTCGACAGCTTTTATGAATGGATCGTATGGTTTCGAATCTTTTATATTATGTGGTGATATGAATTTTGTAAGATATTCTGTATTAACTTGGCTTTCATTTTTTTATTATTATGTTTTTATAATACCTTCTGAGCTGGCTATCTGAGGCTATAAGTATTAGTCAATATGGAACCATAGATATAGAATACTAACAAGATCAACAAAGCAAATTGCAAAACACGCCAAAAAGTTAATTATTTTAGTGTGCGTAATTATTCTAGTGTGAGTAAAATTTAGAGATGTTCCATAGTAATATCGATACATTTTGCAGCAATACATTTAAATATTACCTCCGTGGTCTAGCGGTTAAGTCCGTGGATTTAGACTTGGAGGTACCGGGTTCGATTCCTGGTCGAGACACAAAAATATATATTAATGTAAATAAATACATTTAATTTATTTGTGATATTTCTCGAGTTTGGTACGCTGGAGACATCGACGAGCTTGCCACTTGTCATGATTGGCCTATAGTAAAGTTGGCTAAATGTAAATCCGCTTATTTATAGGCGTGGTTCCTGACCACCCTGAAAGGGAAACGGTCGTGATGATACTTTACTTTACTTTTCTATATTTAAATAATCACTCCTCGTCATTTACTTTCATATTTTAGGCTTAAAAAAAACATATTTCAATAATAATAACTTTATGAGTTAATGAGGTCGTCATCAAATTCCAGATGTTGCAGAATTTGATGCTCTTCGGAGTCACTCGCGACTTTATCGCGCAAATACGTCGGATATATGAGAGTTGACAGCGCGGGAAAACCGCAAAAAATAACTGTCACTTTAGCCCCATATACTGTGTCAAATTTATCGTTTTCCATAATAATTCACATTGTAGCCACCGATGTATATAGATAGGCCATCACTGATATAAAAACGTTCCTGCAAAACCAATCGAAGTCATGTAGCTGCACCAACAGTCGCGAGCTAGCAAGCGTAGAGCGCGCTTACCTAACAATAATATTGAGGGAAACTAGTCTTTCAGTATGCATTGCGAAAGAATTTCCGATAAATATTGCATGTGACATTATCATAGCTTGAGAATTTATCCCCAAAGTTGGTAGGTACACGTCGCAAGCGGCACGTTTTTGGACTGTGTTTTGTATTGGATAGGCCTATCTATAGACATCGATGATTGTAGCACATTATTAAACAAAACAACACCACTTTTGACTAATAATATCCATAAGACATACTACTAGCATTACGCTAAGGGGTCTTCCTATGTGGATAAGGACACTACGTTTCCATCTAGAGAACGCACTCCACCAACATCAGAAGACCCAATGTCCTTCAACTGAAGTATTAACTCCAAGAAAACAGAAACTTCTGCACTGTAATACACATCTTAAAAGAAATATTTTGGAAAAAAATAAGCTCATAAGAAATTTAAGAGCTAAGTTCAAAAGGACTACAAAGCGCCTTTTAACTTTAAGGGAAGTTATTAAAGAATTAAATAGTAAATATTTATGTTTTATTTAGTTTTTCGTTTCCATTTAGTACTCGGTCTCTATAGAAATTTTCTAAAGAAATTCAGCTTTATTGCCAGCTTTAACTAAAAATATTTTAATTTCGCGCCACCACCGTGCTGCCTAACTTAAGGACGGATGCTAGTATCCAAACCACTATTTGCATATACGAGTATAACTAATGAAAATTCCCATATAAAAAAAATTTTAGGTTATGTGAGTGTCAACGGAGCGTTTGTTCGGGCACGTCACACTTCTTTAAAATTATCAATTTTTATTGGAATAGTGAATCATACAACCTAATATTGTGCTTGTTTATCAGTGTTTTTGTGTTTTGTAATTGTAAGTGTATTGTCTCTGTGTAAATAGGTGTAATTACAGCGTAAGTAGATAGTGAAGTAAGGCACGTGGTAGGTTTAGGTTAAGTTAGAATGAATGAACCGCCGGATCCCGGGGGTGGGACTAGTTCTCGCCCTGCGACCCCTTTATGTCCTTTATCCCCCGCTGCATTTATTACGCTCCCTCCGGAATCACCCATCCAGTCCGACAACTTCTTTTCGCCACCTTCTCCTTCCGAATTCAAAAGGAAAACTAAACGAAAAATTAAGGATGAAAAAAATTTTAGATCCAAACATAAAAAATCCGACGTACAGTTAAATAACCCGGCCCATCTCAACTCTGACTCCTCGGATTCAGAATCCATTGTTAAACCCTCATCCATATCACCAAAAATGCCCATAACCTTACCACGCGACAGCCCTATATCTCCTAGCTTACCGTCAACCCTTCCATCCCAAACAATCGGAAGACAAACTTACGCCACCAATGACAAAGGTCCATTTGTCATACATGTTCAGCGCATTGAACCCAATCCAACAGCTGGTACAACCCTACACCCTGTCACCTTTGGCCTACTGGTGCATAAAAACCACATACCCGGTATAGTGGAAGGAAGTATTAAAAGTATTGGCAGAAACAGGATTACAATATGTTTTACTTCTCCAGCTTTTGCGAATACATTCTTGAACAACACTCTACTATTAAAAAAAAATCTAAAAGCTTTTATCCCTACTTTTAGCATCACGAAAATGGGTCTCGTCCGAGGCATTCCGGCTGAGTGGTCTCCAGAGGAGATCATCGAATATATTACATTTCCGCTTAATTTCGTAGGTAAAGTTCTCAGAGCTCGCCGTCTTAACCATAAGACGATGGTGGATGGGAACCCGGAGTGGAAACCCTCTCAGACTGTGGTTCTGACGTTTGACGGCCAATCCTTGCCAGAAAAAATTTTTGTCTGCTATAATGCATTGCCAGTACAAGTGTATATTTATCCAACTGTACAATGTTTTAAATGCTGTCGCTTTGGACACACCAAAACCATATGCAGGTCCAAACCCAGGTGCTTTAAGTGTGCCGAGGAGGGCCATTCAGGAGATTCCTGCCAAGTAGATGGAGAAGCAGCATTTTGCATATCCTGCAAGGGCCAACACTTTGCAACCAACAAAAGCTGTCCCGAGCACCTCAGACAAATAAATATTAAATCAACCATGGCTGAAAAGGCCATATCCTACTCTGAAGCATCAAAATTACAACCACCTGTATACAGGTCATACGCAGATATCACTTTATCTAATAGGGTATCCTCCCTACCTCTGAGAGAAAATGGCCCCATCCGGCCGAACACCTTTTCCTACAAAAAGACCGTCTCATTAAAGCCTCGCAATCCATTCCCACTACCTAAAGCCTACGACAGAAATGCACACTTCAACATCATTAGCACCCCTCCTTCCCAAACCCCTAACGGTTGTGCGATCAGCACTCCCCCCAACCCCACAAACGATAAAACTATAGCAGAATTCTTATCCTCACTTCTACATTTTATTAATTCTTATTCTCAAAATTCCATACCGACCAACGAAGCCACTAATTCTTACCATCTACCCCTAATAAATAATACTGGCCCCTCTGGCCCAAATCCTCCAGTGGAACTGCCAAAGCGTTAGGTCTGCCTGTAAAAAGGCGGAACTAACGATTTTGGCAAAACAACTCCAACCCACTATCGTTGCCCTATCTGAGACCTGGCTGAAGCCAAAGTCTCAGTTCAGTTTCTCTGGCTTCAACAGTGTCAGAGATGATAGACCTGATGGTTGGGGCGGCTCCGCCCTTCTCATCTCTTCCTCCTTTCCCTTCACTCCCATTCACATTCCTACCCATAACATAGAAATTCAAATTGTGGCAGTACAAATTAAAAACATCTCATTTATATCTATATATATAGCCCACCCTAACTCCCGCATCTTAACTGAACTTAAAAATATTATAGCTTCTATCCCTAAACCTGTTATTGTTATGGGAGATTTTAACTGTCATCACCGAGCATGGGGATCTGACAAAAATAACCTATGTGGAGAGCTTCTTCTCGAAATGCTAGATGACATGAATCTGTGCCTCCTAAATGACGGAACGCCTACATGCCGCAACAGACCCACTGAGATGTCAAGCGCCCTAGACCTGTCATTCTGTTCTCCTGAACTAGCATCCCAAATTACCTGGTCTATTTCCTCGTCCTCACATGGCAGCAGACATTTCCCTATCATACTAACTCTTCCCTTCGAATCCCGCACTTCCCGAAACTCCGATCCCCTATTAAAGTACAAATTAGAAGAAGCCGACTAATCCAGGCAATCTTAGAATCTGCCGATGCAGTCTTCCCCAAAAAAAAAAACTGTTCACCCAAACCTTCATCTCCACCGTGGTGGGATCGAGACTGTACTAGTCTAATTAAAGAACGTAAAGAAGCTGAAGTTAGGTACAAACTAAACATAACTATGGAAAACTACATCATTCTAAACAGCATAATGGCGAAATGCAGAAAGACATTCAGTTCCAAAAAGCGTCAAAGCTGGAACAGATTTTGTTCATCCATCTCCCCAGATACCCCTCCTACTCTGGTATGGAAACAAATTAGAAGATTCAGATCATCCTTCTCCCCCTCCAGAGCAGGTAACATTACCTTGGAGCTTCTGGAGAGATTCAAGGACAGGATTGCTCCTCCCTCTGTCCCCTTCCTTGACCAACTTCCTTTTACATACACTATCCCTCCCTCAGACAACCCCATAGAATACCCATTCTCTCTCAAAGAGCTGAAATACATCCTGTACAAGGTCAAGGACTCCTCACCAGGACTTGATGGAATCCCTTACTCTTTTTTCTCCAACTCAAAAGACTCCACTCTCATATACTTTCTTGAGCTAATCAACGCCACTGTTGACACAGGCCACATTCCCCCTTCATGGAAATCCCAACTAATAATCCCAATCCTTAAGCCCAACAAAAATCCTGAAGACCCAGATTCCTACCGTCCAATAGCCCTCTCCTCCGTATTGTCTAAAATAACCGAACATCTGATTAAAAACCGACTTGAGTGGTTCATTGAACGCAATACCAAATTGGCACCCAACCAATATGGTTTTAGAAGAGGTAGAAGCACCATGGATAATCTCAGCATATTTACTTCGCAGATTCGCCTTGCTTTTTCAAATAACAGATATGTCATAGGAGCGTTCCTAGATATCTCTGCTGCCTATGACAATGTCCAGCTCCCTGTACTCAGGAAAAAGCTTCAACAGCTGAGTGTCCCGGAGAAATGGACGAACTTCATATTTAATCTTCTTACCCAAAGACTGGTACTATTCCGTTACGAATCACAATCCTTCCCCCCCCGATCAAGCTATAAAGGCCTGCCTCAGGGATCGGTTCTAAGTCCCCTACTCTATAACATCTATACTCATGACTTAGAATCATCTATTCCACTAACTGCCAAATATTGCAATATGCTGATGATTTACTGGTCTACTGCTCTAACTCGGACATTAAAGAGGCCTCCGATCTAATCAATGCATCACTAGACTCCCTCTCAAATTGGCTAAACTCAAACGGTCTGGACTTAGCCCCCTCTAAGAGCTCTGTGGTTGTTTTTACCAGGAAACGTCAATTTTATCCTATACAGATCTCGGTCGAAAACACTATGATTCCTATAAAAACATATACAAAATTTCTAGGAATGTCCATGGACAACCATCTAACATGGAAACCTCATTGTGAAGCCATAGCGGCCAAATGCGAGAAAAATCTCAACATCCTGCGCTGCCTAGCAGGTGTCTGGTGGGGAGCGCACCCTTACTCTCTCAGACTATTATACAACGCCATAATAAGAAGTGTCTTGGACTATGGATCCTTCCTGATGGATCCAGCTAACAAAGCTGGACTCAGAAAACTTGACCGTATTCAGTCCAAGGCACTTCGAATTATCACAGGGGCCATGAGGTCGAGTCCGGTCAACGCTCTGCAGGTGGAGTGTGACGACCCCCCCCTACCCTGCCGAAGACAATACCTGGCAGACAGATATCTTTTCCGCTTGTCCAATTTTTCCCAACATTCTCTTATTCCCATATTAGACCAACTTTCAATCTTCACTTCCTCTTCTCAATACTGGATTCACAAACACCCCCCTCGTCTGGTTAACAGCCTCCTCAAATTAAAAGATTTTGACACAAAAATTGCCCGTTTTTCAAACCTGCCTATCTTTTCTCACCCATACGAGATAATCACCCACTCTTCGGAGGTCATTCTGAATTTTGGTATTGAAAAAGACGACCCTTATGCCAACTTTAAATTCCATTCGATCATGAATTCAAAATGGGTGGGGTGGAACTGCATTTTCACTGACGCGTCAAAATTCTCCCAGAACGGCTGTGTTGGGGTGGGCATGTACCATGGCGACTACAACATAGTCAGGAAAATTAAGTTCCCCCCTGAAACAACAGTTTTTACAGGGGAATTTATCGGTATCCTAGAAGGAATTAAATACGCCCTCACATTTAAGTTGCCCAAAACAATTATATTCTCCGACTCCCTTAGTTCCCTCCAATCTATATTATCTAACCCCTTCTCTAAAAGCTCCTATAATCCTCTCCTATTCGATACAAAGGAACAGCTTCATAAATGCTCCCTAGAAGGTTTGTCGGTGGTACTAGCCTGGATCCCCAGTCACTGCGGCATCCAAGGCAATGAAAAAGTAGACCAGGTAGCTAAGGAAGCAGTAGAATGTGGGGACATTTTTCCGTACCATCTGTACCCCCATGATCTAATATTACAACCCAAATGTTATCTTTACGAATCTTGGTCTGATCAATGGCCAAAAAGCACCAAAAAAAGGGGCTGGTACTACTCTCAGATTCAGCCCTCAATTCCAAGCAAACCATGGTTCTCAAAAATAAGGTTAAGTAAAAAAAATACATCTACCATTTGCCGCCTAAGACTGGGCCATTACTGCTCTCCTGCATTCCTTGCAAAACTTAGGATTAGAGACACATCAATTTGCGAGTGTGGGCTGGATGAGGGAGATGCCAACCACATATTCTTCGCATGTCCCCTCTACAACCGCTCAGCTCTATTATCCTCCCTTTACAAAATTGTACCGTTCCCTACTTCTATTGCCTCACTCCTCTCCTCTCTCAATCCTACTATATATATTATTATCACTAATTTCCTCAATATAAACAACATTAAACTTTAATAAAATAATAATAATATTAAATAGATATAATTAATGAGAAATAAATGAATTTTTGTATCATAGCAGCGTCCTCCGGATGGTTGCTACCTGCCCCGGTTCCAGTCCGCAGAATTGTAACCCCCTCTTTCTTACCATGCAGACTGAAAATGTATTTTTTTTTCATTATGCATGAGGGAGGGAGGAGCGGTTGAAGTCAGCTAGACATATATTGATGCTAGGGTGGGGGCTTCGGCTCGGGTGCAGTGCTGTGGCCCTGGCTACAAGAATCTCTATACTTGCAACGTAATCACACCCTAAATGTATGTGTTGTCTATATGTTGTCCCAAGTACTAACAAATCAATGTATTGTGTTGTGACGTATCATACTAACCACTCCATTTTCTGTTTTAGTGTTTGTGATTCATCGTGTCCAATCAAACCCTTAACCAGTACCTATACGCAATTTATTAATCAATACAAACGTGATGTTGGCACAAATGCCTTAGTGGCAATTGCCATTACTGGTCTTACTAGTTTAAAAAAAGAAGAAGAAGATAAAATTATATATACAAAACTTATAGACTTTTTTATTACCTACAACTTTTACATTAAACATTTTTTGATAAAAGGTCTGGTTTAATTTAAAATTGTAAAAAACTATTTACCCTTAAAAGTTAACCCCATTTCACCCTCGTGACTCAGATCGACTTTAATATATTATTTCAGTGAGTTGCGACATATTTCCTTCCTTTTCCAACCATTCTCATGTTGTTATTAATTAATATTTCATCACGCGACTACAAAATGTCGATAACTATCGATTAAAAATGTCAGTTTAGTCAAGCACTAGTGTAGGTGTATCATTTTTTCACGTACACAAAATATCTTTATTTACTGTTGAAAATTTAGTTATTGGCATTTAAAAAGATAATACCACATGTATTTCACAATCTCAACTGATTTTTTTGTCACATAGAGCGTTAAACATCCAAAAATATGCTAAAAAAACATTGGTATAGTATTGAGGAATTACCTGTGAAAAGTACACTTCTTATTTATTTATTTATTTTTTATTTATTTATTTTCAGAAAAATCACAGCTTATAACTAGGACATAAAAATTACAATATTATAAATTATTAGATCTTAAGCCAGGAAGATTTTATATTATTTGTACATTTCATTTCTCAAAAACAGTGGGTTAAATACTAAAAAAATAATAATTTACAAATTAAAAATAATAAACATTAGTAAAATAAAAATTAAAATATTTACAAATAGCTATATACAAGTAGCATAGGATTATTATGAAATTAGTTAGTGAAAATCAGTTAATAATTAATTAACAGTTAATAAAATAGTTAATAATAGGAAACTAAGGGAAGATATGCATAGCTTTAGATCGATAGATAATTAGGTATACTGTTAGGTTAAATATTAAATTATCATTTATAGACAGAATGTAATGAAACAACAACTCAACTGCCAACAAGGACCATTCACTCGATTCAACACTTAATTTATTTAGAAACAACCAATTCTCCCAGCTCCCAATTGATAAGACACGACCAGAGCAATCGCTTTAACTTAAAATGCATAAATATAATAAATTGACAATTAGTCGATAGTTATCCTTAATAAAATTTATGATTAACATTTGCATTTGTGCTTATGTGTGAGTATGCATGCGTATGTAGTCTGAGCGCGTGTGTGTGTAGTGTGAGCGTGTGTGTGTAGTGCGAGCGTGTGTGTGTAATGTGAGCGTGTGTATGTGTGTGTAGTGTGAGCGTGTGTGTCTTGTGTGTACAATACTATCTACACAAATCCCAAACAATAAAGTAAAAAGAGCATATATATACATGAACTACATGTACAATTTTTAATACACATATATGTACATTTCAGTATTTTTATATATTGTCATTAATTTTAGAATTTAAATAATTGTACCTGTCGCATTAATTCTGAATATTTTTATTTGATGTTTAGTTATAGTAATAATTTAGTTTCTATATATTTTCCTTCATTGTAACCATCCATGGTTGATTGCATCGATGCAGTTAGCATTTTATTTGTTTGACAAGGAATGATGAATCAGTTTCTTAAACATGATTTTAGACGTATTAAACATGTCAACGTCAGCAAATAATTTGTTGTGCTGCCTGCGCAATCGCAGACTAAAAGAGTTCTTAGCGTAGTTCGTCTTGACACGAGGGAGGTGGAATAACGACGTGTGTCGGGTTCGTCTAACGGGGGCCCAAAGCTGTAGTGTGGTTGAAAGTAGTTCAGGACAATCTATCTTGCCCCTGCATATATTGAACAGAACCTGAGAGTCAAGGAGTATACGTCGGTTCTCAAGTGATAGCAAATTATAATGTTTGAGCGAGTTTAAGTAGTTATTAGCAGGGTGTTGTGTACGAAAGTTTAAATAGTTAATGAACTTTCGCTGTATACGTTCAATAGAGTGTTGGTGTGAAACGTACTGAGGGGACCAAATCGGGCTGCAGTATTCGAGAATACTTCTTACGTATGCGTAAAATAGTATCTTAATGCATTGAGAATCTCTGAATGGACGACATATGCGAAAAACAAAACCAAGACCCTTATAGGCCCTGTCAACCGTGGCCTCTATGTGTTGAGAAAAGGTAAGTTTGGAGTCAAGCGTGACTCCAAGATCCCTTACCGTATTGACCTGGACTATGGGAACACCGTTCAACTGATACTCGTTGATGATTGTTTGCCGTTTTCTGGTGAAGCTAATGTGGTTGCATTTGTTGATATTCACACTGATCCGGTTTTCGCGATAGTACTCCGCTAGCCTATTCAGATCCTCCTGAAGACGCACACAGTCGGAGGCTGAGTTTATGTCCATGAAGACCTTCTTGTCGTCTGCAAATAGGAGGAACCTGGCATGGTGAAAACAATGGTGAATGTCGTACAAGAAGGCCGTGTAGAGCAACGGAGACAACAAAGATCCCTGGGGAACACCAGACGGCACCGGGACGTACTGAGAACGGAGCCCGCCAACTGTCACAGCCTGACTTCTGTTTGAAATATATGATTCCACCCATCTAAAAAGGTCACCTCTGATACCAATATAATGGAGTTTACGCAATAGGATGACGTGATCCACCCGGTCAAACGCTTTTTCGAAGTCGGTATAGATCACGTCGACCTGACACCCCTTGTCCATAGATGATAAAACATTGTTGGTAAAGACGGCCAGATTTGTAACAGTCGAGCGGCCCTTGAGGAATCCATGCTGTTCGGGAGGTAGTTTCCTAGAAATAAAGGGATACAGTTCTCCTAGAACGGCTTTTCCCATGACCTTGCTCAGGACGCTCAGTATGGATATTGGTCTGTAGTGTTCTATGATCGTTTTAGATCCTTTTTTGTGTATAGGGATTACGTTAGCTGACTTCCAGACATTGGGAAAACTTCCATCGTGGAAAGACCGGTTAAAAAGTATGGATACGGGCAAAGCGAGGACTCCGGCACATTCGACCAGAAACAGAGGTGGTATATTGTCAGACCCTGATCCCTTGGAACAATCTAGGCTGCTAAGGAGCTTGAGTATTAGGGACTCGGTGACATGTACTGAATAAATATGGTCACAGTCCAAGTCGGCGGGCGGTGTATCTACAGGTGGGGAGGAAGTGGGCTGGATAAACATGCTCTCAAAATATGTGTTGAAACCCTCGCAAATATCCTGGGTCGTGGAGAGGGGCAGGTTATTGTAACGCATCGTCTTTGGGTAGTTTGAACTGTTTTTCCTTTTTGATTTTATATATGTCCAAAGTAGTTTGGGGTTTGTCTTAATACAGATTTGAGAGCGATCAATGAATTCCCTGTAACACTCCCTCTGCACCACCTTTTGTCTTTTACGAAGAAGAGAAAACGAGTCGTAGTCCAATGGGTTACGATAACGCTTCCATCGATTATGGTATTTCGTTTTTTCTTTTATAATTTTGATGAGAGCTCCACTGTACCACCTCGGAAAGCGATGTGACCCACTAGTGTTTTTTTCCGGAATGAAGAGCCGGATCGCCTCGTAAAGCCGTTCGTAAAATAGTATGGCAGCTGCGTCGACCGACGCCGCCTCGAGGAGCATGGACCAATCCTCCTCAGCTAAATGCTTTCGAATTGCGTCATAATCACCTTTCCTAAAAACACGGTAGCTGCGTTTGCAATTTTGGAGGGGTCTGACAACCAAATCTGCAGCGTCAATCTCGATTGCTGGGTGATGCCTGTCTTCAGGGACAAGTGGTGAGCCACATCTGCATATACTTATAGGGAAGTTTCCGAATATCAGGTCCAGGACATTGTCACTTGTGTTAGGAATTATGTTATATTGGTCCAGCTCCAACAGATTACAAAGGTTCACAAGCTTAATTCCGGCGTTCTGCAAATCTACGGATCCTCTCTTGAGGTGAGTCGGTCCTCTTTCGGTCCAGAGGATCGAGGGCAGGTTAAAATCGCCGGCTACCAGAATATAATCGTCAGGGTGCATGTCACCCACGTGTGATAGCACATTTAAAAATGTTTCCATATGAGCAGGCAGGGCCCGGTCCGGTGGGATATATACGACCGCGAGGTGCAAGTTGGAGGGGGTGCGCAGAGCCTGTGAGGGCACAGTAAGCCACACGCATTCCAGCCCGTCTCGGTGCCACTCGGGCCGCGCGCGGGCGCTCAGCCGAGGCGAGCACAGCGCCATGACTCCGCCCCCCACCTGTTTCGACACGCGATCTCTTCTTATCACATCGTATCGATCGCAATCAACCAGTTCAGCATCCAGGATACCATCGCAAAGCCATGTTTCTGTAATCAATATTAGGTCGTGAACCGACAACAATGCATTGTTAAAGAATGTGTTGGTTTTGGATCTTAGGCCATTTACATTTTGATATATAATGCTCAGAGTATTCATTGATTGTATACAGGAATTGGTGTGTTATCTATATATAGTAGTATTGTAAGGGTTGGTGTAGTTATTGTTATTGTGTGGATTTGTAAATAATCAATGCTAAAATTATTAATTTAAAAACAAATAAGTATATAAAAATAAAAATAAAAACAGGTTAAATTAAATTGTTATATTCTTAGGCCTGCTATCGTCTTTAACTGGCTTGAACTAAGTATTAAGTATTGAAGACTTATATTCAGCGAGGAGAACTGAAATTACGAGTATGCCTCAAATTAATATAACAATATTTAGGTCAATTGAGTTGTAGAAATAATAGGATTTACAGTAAAAATGCCTAGTTAAAATATATATACAAAAGATTAAAAAAAAAAAATTAAAACATAGACAACTTAAAATTAGCTGCAAGTCACAATACAATACAAACAATTATATTATTATTTTGTTAATTTCTTAAGGTCTGATTCACACGCTATTAATAAGGGGGGAGACTTGTCGTTTTTACGCATGTTGATACGACAGTTTTTCGTCCATGTGTATCTATAGCCGGTTTCTTTAGCTCGCAGTTTGCAGGACCTCAATAGCGATTTGTTGCGTGTGGTCAAGTGTTCATTTACGTAAATAGCCCGCTCGTCGCCGGCCAAGCCGATTCCTGTCGTCGTTTTATCCCTGCACTTGCGCGCCGCTGACAACAATGAGTCCTTGATGTGGCGGTTCCTGAGGCGTAAAACGATGTTGGGGGGTCGATCTGGAGTCTCCCGGCGGGGGCGGACGCGGTGAGCGAACTCCACCTGGTCCGGCAGTAGCTCAACGCCGGTGTGTGCTGCCAAATTTGTCACAATATTTAGGATTGACTCGTCGCTGGTCTCTGGAACTCCTGCAATCTCGAGGTTTTGAAGTCGGGCCCACTGTTCTTGGTTGGCGCTACTGCGTTCAATGGTCGTTATACGTGACTCAACTTCTTTGTAGTTCTTGGACAAGATACTGTGTTCGGATTGGAGTGATGAAATTTTGTCTTTAAGGTATTTGTTTTCATCGAGTACATTGGTCAGAGTTGATTTTAACACATTAAGTTCCTCCTTTACTGGTTGTAATGCCTCACTGATTTCAATTTGTAGTAAATCTGGTAAGATGTTGCGCAATATCAGGGGTAATTCCACTTTGATAGTGTTTAGGAGCTCCGACTTTATAGAAGATCCACATGTGTCGCCATCTAGTGGTGGAGGCTTGACTTTAGTACGTCTTCTTGTGACAAATGGGTCAGATTCGATGGTGACGGTCTTAGCGTAGGACACACTGGGTTTTATTGGTGTATTAGTATTGTCCCCTTTGGGAAGTCCAGCTTTACATTCGGGGCATAGCCACGTGTTGTGCTGAACTTTATACGCCTCTGCCTTCAAATTCACACATGCCAAGTGAAACGTCTGTGTGCAGGATCTAAGTGTACACGATGCTTTGTCATTTATTTTAGTAATCGGCCTATTGCAAGCTGCACAGTCTGACATTGTTTACGATATAAATGTAATGCGCACCCTCTTGTGTCGGTTGAGTGAACTACCAGGAGTTGCACTGTGATGATCTATCAGGTTGAATGAAGTTCGGTCGGATCTCGCTAGATGGCGTGCGAATTTCTAGATATTTCTATAAAATTTATATTAAAAGTTTTAGTTTTAGCTCAGGTCACTAAACACAACAATTTTAGAAATCACTGGTACTGATAATTCATTTTAAAATGTTAATATCCGTGTAAAAAATCACAAGCAAAATGGCAACGGTCAATGGCGGACCGCGTTATTATTATTTACTAAATTAACACTTTTCACTTTCCATAGCTCACTGTCTTTCTAATTAATGAATATATAAGTTATTTTGGCACTAAAACGCCTCACATTAAGGCAAGAATTAGTCAGTTTAATGATTTTAAATTTTAATAATAGCGGAGATCTGTTTTAGAACTGTCAACACGCAGTCGCCGCGTTCCGTGTTCTTGCGTTATTCCGCGCCGTCACTTCACAGTTAGTAAAGGAACACGACACCATACTCGTATTTCACAATATATTCACTTTATTACTGGAAAATACTTAATAATCGCGAAAAATATGCAGAACCCTAAAGTGAAACGGTTGATAGGCGCTGAACGTCAAAAAATAATTTGGCGTATCGGTTGTTTTCATGCTCACTCTTTCTAGCACACGCTATTGTGGTTATCCTCGAGGTCTCACTCGCACGCTTCGTTCGTCTTTAAGCGCCGATCCTATGTCTATGTATGGAACTGACTGACATCCTAGGACACAAGTTATCTTGGTTAGGAGTCAGGGACCATCTTAAAATTGCCTATCCTTGTGGTTTGCATTCAATCAAAAATGAATGTAAATTCAGGGTATATTTTATATATTGTTTACTCAACTTTGTATATAGGTACCAATAAGAAAGCTCAATAAACGTTATTATTGTTAATGTTATCTTAAGAGGTTAGGTCACTTCCGACAAGATTTGCTTATTAACCCAACATGAGAGCCATGGGGAATGTTTATCGATGAATGACTTAATTGCTTCCTATTTGAGGCTTCCTCGTCAACTCCGTCTTTAAGACACAAATGACCCATTAACATGGTCGTAATAGCTACTCTTGATCATGGCTGTGATATGGCGACTTGAGTGACCGTGCGACATGACGTACTCGTATAGTTTAATGTAATGTAAAACGCGACATAGCACGTCACACGTATGTCATGTTATGTTCAAATAGAATGGTCCAAAGAGTAGTACAATGGTCCTTTAAATGTAATAGTCAATGTCATCGTAAAATGTAACTTTAATGGACAATTTCGTGTAACTGGGCCTCATAGGTTAAATAAAATACTTTATGCATAGGTACAACAAAACTTTATTTTGTATTTTATAACATTAATTAAAATTTTGAAATATGTAACATTATATTTATGATAATCATCAGGCTGGGATTCTTGGGTACAGTAAGTTTTTTTTCTTACAAAAGCAACTTAAAATAGTGTTTGATCCAAAGTATTTATAGTTTTTTGTAATTATGCTGATTTGGAAAATATTACATAATTTATTATATGGTATTAACAAATAGAACATCACAATCTATAAAACATATAGGCCTCCTGATGAGAAAGGTAGGCTGGCTATAAAAAGTTTAACTTACTAAATAACGACTAATATTAGCAACTCTAAATATTACAATGATCACAGATTTTTTCTTACAATAATGCTGTGAAAGAATCACAGCTGAGATCAATTTACCAATATACCAATATTGCTATAATAACTAGTAATTGAATGGCTTGTTGACTATTTGTTAATGACTATTTTTAGAAAAGAAAGTATTTAATTATTTATTTTTATGATTATATGAAATTTATACTCAATATAGTACCAAGTTACAGTTTTCTTTGAAATTTTGGACTTGTGGTGATTGCAAAACAAGCAATTCAATTACTAGTTATTTAAAGTGCCTTTGTCTATCTTATTAAGTAAACACACAATCTCAGCCTCAAATAATTTAAACTACTAAATATCCAATAAATAAAAGAGATCAAGAAGATATAATTATAAAGAATAGTTTTAAATCTAACATGTTAATTGAATAATGAAAGTTCCCCTTTTAGTGTAAAACATGACATAGAAAGGTTCTGAGCCTTAGTTTATGAGAGCAATATAACATATTTTGTTCCAGTAGGTGCCATACTTAGAATAATAATGAATAGAAACAAAATGAGACAAGTAAAAGAACTGTTGGCTAGGGAATGGCTTGTGTCAGTATTGAGGTTAAATCATTATGCTAAACAACTCTTGGGTTTTTTTTTATAATGAGGGTTTTAAATAATGGATTAAAAAACAAAAGAAAGTGTTTTTTATAACAAAGTGGCTTATACACAATTTATGCATCTAAGTAGATCTTTTTTGTAACAAACTATAATTCAGGGCTTTATTATTGTAGCTGCCACAGCATGCACCTATATTGATGGGTTCAAGCGAATGTTTCTGACCGCAACGTAGCATGCATATTATATTGTAGTGAGAGAGCACTATATGTTTGAGATAAATTTACTGTAAAACAGAGCTATCTAAGTTTAACTACATTACTGAAACTCTAAAGTAGTTGTGACCCGCAAAGCTGATAAGCAAGAGGCAGATATTTCTCTCTCACTACTATAAAATATGCACGCTAGATCACGGTCAGAATCAGTTGCTAGAACCCATCAATGAAGGTGCATGCATGCTGTTTCAGTAACATTATTTTACGACTGCAACTAACAAAATAGTAGGGCTATTACTCACGCCGACATGACAAAGTCCTAGGTGTTATCCGTGAAGCAGTAAGTCTTTCTATTGCAAGAGCCAGAAAGGGACTGACTACAAATAAAACTTTAACCACATTTGTAAAGGAAGGGCAAAGCACGAAAACTAAATGCAAGCCCACCTCGATCCTTGGCGCCGCATCAGACTGGAAAATTCTCATGGATACATTTGAACACCATTATAGGATCCCAGATGAACTAGCTGTATCAGCCTATAGGCCAGACATCTTAGTGTTTTCTCGGAACTTGAAAAAAGTTATCCTTATTGAACTTACCGTTCCGTGGGAATCAAATATTCCAAAAGACCACAACATGAAGTTGAATAAATATTATGATCTCACAGAACGGGTTCAAGACTCAGCTTTACGCAGTGGAAGTTGGTGCAAGAGGAGTTCCAGCAAAATCTTTGCATCACTTACTGAAAGAATTGGGCCTAAGCAGGTCTGCCGTCAATACATTTATGGAACGAGCTTCCAAGACGGCATTAACGGAATCATACAGTATTTGGTTGGGTAGGGAGAGAAGTAGAATGGTGGATGGTGAGCGTATTATCGCGCAATAGAAAAAAAGGAGGCCTCCTTTTCTTAAACCAGCCAATTGTCGGTCGCAAGCCCGAGACACCATTCTTCTCATCTCTTACCCACACACGATGGACCCGGCACCCGCACGGTGAATCCATGGAATGCTTAGAAATTGTCTTCTTCTTACTACAAAATATTACATATAAAAATTGAGTAAACACTGGTAATAATGAAACAACACTCAAAAACACACCTATACCAGGAGTCAGCAACCTGCAGCTTTGGAGCCAGGTGCGGCTCTTTGGATGTGAAGCTGCAGCTCTTTAGTTTCATTCGCAAATATTATTTATTTTACATAAGACAAACACATTTAAAAATAATTCTGAATCAATTAACGAGGATTAGGCACCATCTCTATCTCCCCTGTGACACACTTCATCGCTGACATATATTTTGTGGTATTGAAAAAAATTTGAATTTTGTAAATTGACATTTTTGACTCTTCCGACTCAAAAGGTTTACCGACCCCTGATCTATACCCATACCTATTCTATTTTGAGAAGAATTTTGAGTTTGCGAATTGGATCAATTTCCTGATCGATCAGCCAAAGTATAGGCGGCTTGGGCAATGTACTCGGGGATGGTGCTTGAGACCATTTGCTAGCTGCAAACCTTTCCTCCACTATTGATTCAAAATCTAGTTTCCTACGTACACTTAACTTGGCCCATGCAATAACCCAACTCCTGTCAATTTTGTTTAGATTGCTGGTCTGCGGCTGCATCAGCCAGCCAGCGGGGTCCGGTTTAGTATTATTTAGACCGCAAAACTGAGCGTACGTCGGGGTTTTGGTCTGCCCGCCGGTGCAGTTCATTATTGTAGATGTGCGGATTTCATTTATGTACTCACAGCTGGGCGGATTTTTTGGCTGGTTGTTATCCATTTAATGTTTAATATTGAACCAAAGATAAAGGAAACAACAAAAATATTATTTACTGAACAAAAATATTTTTTTTTTTTTTGGTTCTATTCTCCCGATAGAAAATGAATGAGGTGATAGGGAAGGCAAAGGGTCTAGCCCATACAGCCAAGTCTGACGTATTATATCTTTCTTATTAATGAATTAATGAGGTCATCATCAAATTACAGATGCTGCAGAATTTGATGCTTTTCTTGGAGTCACTCGCGGCACCATAGCACAAACACGTCGGGTAAAATATGGTAGTTGACAGCGCGGGAAAACCGCAATAAATAAATTGCAACTTGTGTCCATATTTAAAGTCCAATTTATCGTTTTTTCATAATTATTCACATTGTAGCACATTATTAAACAAAACAACACCACTTTTGACCAATAATATCCACAGTAAATTAATTTACAAAACATTAACGTGCACTTGACATCTCCGCGCAAAATGGCGCGAAAGACTTTTTTTTTTTTTTTTGGTTCTATTCTCCCGATGGATGATGAATGAGATGATAGGGAAGGCAAAGGGCTAGCCCATACAGCCAAGTCTGACGTATTATATCTTTCTTTTTTATGAGTTTTCTAAAATTTCTCTTTGCTTATTTATTTCCGAATGACAATGACATATAATAACAAACTAGACATAATACTTTTTATAAAACAATTATAAGTAAAACGTAGTTTACTATCCAACAATCTGGAATTTGATGATAACCTCATTAATTCATTAAAAATAAAGATTAATTTATTGTGGATATTATTGGTCAAAAGTGGTGTTGTTTTGTTTAATAATGTGCTACGATGTGAATAATTATGGAAAACGATAAATTGGACTTTAAATATGGGGCACAAGTTGCAGTTTATTTTTTGCGGTTTTCCCGCGCTGTCAACTCCCATATTTTACCCGACGTGTTTGAGCTATGGTGCCGCGAGTGACTCCAAGAAAAGCATCAAATTCTGCAGCATCTGGAATTTGATGATGACCTCATTAATTCATTAAAAAGAAGATATATTACGTCAGACTTGGCTGTATGGGCTAGACCCTTTGCCTTCCCTATCATCTCATTCATCATCAATCGGGAGAATAGAAACAAAAAAAAAAAACTATTAGGAGCCGAAAATTTGCCGCCTTGCTGAAAAAACCTCTCATATCTGTTCTGTTTGTAAATTCAGATTAGTTTAATGAACCTTTTTGTTGTCTGTTATTATAATAGTATTTACTAGTTAGTGGGACCACGAGATTAGTTACATTGTTATAGCAGGAGGTAAGTATACATTTTCTGGGTCTACTACGGTTTGGCCCAATTCAGTCTCAAATATATGGTATTATGATCATAATATAATGTTAGTTTCATCTATTAGTTATATATTTGTTTTGACAGTTGATTGGTATCTATGTTTTGTGTAAACATGTACATAACTGCCAATATTCTATGCATTCCAACAACAAACGTCAAAATTCGTCGTCCAGCAAGAAATCCTCATAAGAATTAAATAGGTAGACCTGTACCCCTTACTAATCGTAAATATTTTACTCTTCAAAGTAATTCCACACTAATATAATCCATCTGTGTCAACGTTTTTTTCCAATCCTCAAAACACCTCAAAAATATATTTTTTTGTAATCTTGTTCAGATTTTATTTCGCTAGCGTCTTTTTCGTCTCAATCGTGGCCTTTTCAGTTTTTGAATCAGGAAAAAGTCACATGGGGCCATATCTGGGGAATATGGTGGCTGCAGCATCATTAGTGTTGTTATTAACCGAAAATTCACTCGTAATTGTGATGCAAAAGCTATTTTTTTTTTACAAACTGGTTGATTACTTTGCACATGACTTGCCCTGCAATTAAAGAAAACAGCAAAATTCAACTAAACTAAAGAGTTTATACATCATAACCTATGAATTGTCACCAGTTATGAATCTCTGGAGCAAATTTTGTCACAAACCGAGTCCAACAGCTCCTTAGCTATCTTAATGCAACTCTTATGTTTCTGGTCAAAATGCCCTAAATACTGAAAAAAAAAAAGAATAGCATGAGTTAATTTATGTCCTGTGTACTTCTCTAACTGGTATTTGAAGGTTGGCCAATAGTAAATTCTTCACATCAACAACAATTGTCTGTTGTTGTTTGGGTGTCCTGCACGCTTCATCATTCACATCTCTTTGGCTCATTTTGCACTACTAATTAATATTGTGAAAAACAACGAATGAGCTTCCAAGCTTGGTTGGGTAGGGAGAGGAGCAAAATAGTGTATGAAGAAGTTATTTAATATATCTACAATAAATATAAATTAAAAGCTACCTAAATAATAAAATTAAACTAAACTTAAAAAATGTCCTCTAGAGACGTTCTATCCGAGATAGTCCCAAGGAGACTGGCAACATTTCTCCTCTGTATAGCGAGGCCAATACGTTGGCAGAAATAATTGCCAGCCTTCCTGTCTCCAGACCTTTCTGTCAGCCGCTTTGACAACTCCTTGGCCAAGCGCCTTGCTGACGGTCCCCATGGGCCCATTGTCTCGACCCCAACGCGTGATCCAAATGCGTGACGAGGAATGCAGCCAGCACTTCTAGCACAAGAAAGCCGTGGTGTCTGAGATGATCGACTTCTTCTCCGCATTGACATTGGTGCGGATGGACAGTCACAGTTAAATTTGGAAATAATTTCAATTTGTTTGCCATTAGTTAATAAATTTGATAAATAAAGTTCACATATTGAAATATTTAATTTTAAACCTATGGTGCCAAAATCGTATATAAGGATCGCCCTGTTGACAACCAACTGCCGAAAGTAAAGTGTTATTTTTATAAATTAATTTTGAAGAGGTGCTATAGCACTGCCAAAGGTAACTAAAATTCTCCAGGATCTGTTGTTTAATTTGGTCCAACATGACACCTCTATCAACCGAATTAAATGCGTTTTTGACGTCCACGAAATGAATGTGTATGAAGAATATCTTGTTGCACAATAAAAAAAGGTGGTGTCCTTTGTAAACCAGCCTATAGTCAGATACAAGCACAAGACACCATTCTTCTTATCTTTTTCCCACACACAATGCAATACTTTTTGAAAGAACCTCATGTTTCAGTCTAGTGTTCAAATAGCTCTCTATCTTTTTTATATAGCAAAAACTCTTCCAACACTTTTTTTTTGCCTTTGAGAAGCTGACATAGAAATTACATAATTTGATATAAATTCATAGTGTCTCGGGCAGACTAACATACGCTGGGTTGAATTAGATCTTCGTTATTGTGCAACTGTACATCCCTATCTACTATTCTTGGCTCTACCCAATCAAATACTCATCTGATTAATAATGCTGTCTTATGAATTTGTTTTAAAAAACTACCTGCTTATTCTTCTAGTAAATGATGCAATAATTTTGCTGGAATTCATGTCGCACCAGTTCTACTAGAAATAATGTGTGAATGCACTCCACTCCACATGCAGAGTTTTACATTAGATTATTATCTTAAAGATTTGAATATTTGTTACAGTAAAAATGGTGGTTGCTGATTATGCCACACATGGAAAGATCCGAATGTAAGTTATTTTTAAATTAATAAACTGCAAGGAAAATTTTGGAGGTCTGCAATAAAGATCCGAATGTAAGTTATTTTTAAATTAATAAACTGCAAGGAAAATTTTGGAGGTCTGCAATAATGTGACCCTGCTGGGGTGAGCAAGGTGTCATGGGCACACAAGAGACTAATGCCACGTGATTTATTGTTTCTGGTTTAGGTGTGTCTCTTATTGGTAAAAAAAATGTAGTTTTAGTTATTATGAAAGTCATACATTTAGTCTAATGTGAGTTTTAACCTATATCTTGAATTCAATTACATAAGTAGTCTCCTAGAAAATTGCTGCAACTAACTGGTACTCAGACTTCCACATATATGCTACTTAATATTGCAATTATAAGTTTGCCTTGAAATATAAACCTTATCCCACAGATATAATGTTACAATTTCTATAATTAATGTTGAAAATTTAGAACTTGATGTCAACCGATTACAATTAATTATTTATTACAAAATCAATCTAACACCTTTACTGAGCATCCAAGACTGCATTAATGGAATCTTATTTAGTTGGAAAGTAAGAGGTCACAGCAGTAGAGCACACATTTGTTTTGTTTTGTGTGTGTCATCTTAAATTTTGTTGTATTCAAGATCAAAAGTTCTAAGTATAAAAATAATGTTTGTTTATTAAATTTAACATCACAAACTAATTGGACTTAAAACCTTTTAATCGTCTTGTAACATGTGGAATGTTGATAATGAAGTGGTGGTCATTTTCCACATCGATCCCCTTGTACATTTCTGTTGGTTAAGCGGACAATAATAATCTTGATTTAGAGTTTTCATGTATATACATTATAATTATAATACTATAAATGTGTCTGTTTGTCTGTCTTTTACTGTACCCATTTAAATAAAATTGAGTTTATATAGGGTATCCCATTAGTCATCGTCAAAACGGGAATGGGTGATTGGCCAGATAGTGACAGTTATCAGAAAATAAAAACTATGCAACTACATTAACAAAGCCTTACTATATACTAATATAAGTACAATGCTACCCTTTTGTCTGAAAGGTTATTTTCTCGTTTGTACAGATAATACAAAAGGCCATTCTTTTGTTTTATATTATTGAAGGAAACCCATTAGACATTCTTCCGTTTTAGCCGGCAGTGCGTGACGATGACAGATCCTCCTTGGTCTGAGGCTATATTGTTTGTGATTCCAGTCTTAGTTGATACCAGCGCCTGTATCATGTTTTTTATGATGATATTTCCTCTCTTATAGTTTTGATCCATAGGTCCTTGTGATTTTAGCATAGAAAGGATATAATCTCTCCAGAATGTCAATGTTGCTAGCTGTTCCTCATGCCTGAATGCCATATGTCCAAACTGGTTTGAGGATGGTTTTGTATGTAAGGACTTTGTTATTGTCACTTAGTTGTAAGTTTCTGCCTATTAACCAAAGTGTAACCTAGAATATTTGTCAGTTTAGAGTAGCTTCCTTAATCACTATAAAACTTGGTGGCTAGGAATACTTTTTAGGCTATGTTGTGTGACACTGCCAAACCGTCTTAGGTCTGAGGCAAGCACATTTAGTGTAATGCAAGCTTAATTTATGTTATAGGGCTGTGTAATAATATGATTATTTTTACAGGAGATGGGAGCATCCAGAAACAACCAAGGTAACCATTTAATCTATAACACTAAACAAATAAATAGTTTTGTAGTATAAAATATTACTGATGTTATGTAACAAAGGTATTTTAAAAGTAGAACTCTTGATCTACAACCTATATGTAACCAAAGCCTGCAACAATGCATATCCATTCGGAAAAAAATATGAATTAAACGGCTTCAAGTACTTTGTTAAATACATTACTTATAATAATCATAAGATTTTTTTAAGTCTATTGATTATATTATTATTTAATACAATAATAACATATATAGGTAATTCAGTTGGGTCTATATCATTACGTAGGTGGTTACCAATTACATCTGACCTAAAAATTGCTGGAGTCTTTAATATTATTGTTTCACAATTAAACATTGGATTGAATTGAATCAGTTAAATCCTTAATAATTAAATTGATAAAAACTTTATAAATTAAGTCAATTAATATAAGAAATTGAATCAATAAGACATTAGGACATCAATAATTGATTAGTACTCAACCTGTTAAAAGGTATATAAAGGAATGGAAAAGTTATAGTAGGTTATATAATAGTAGTTCTCTAAGAGCAAATAAAATAATAATTTAATAAATGGACACTGTCATCGTCAATTGCTATTTATATTAGAATATTTAGTAATTTTGATGTAAGCTTTGTTATGCTCTTCCAAGCTCGCGGTTTCTAAGTTTCAGAAATAAGGATTCCACAATATTGACAATGTAACAGTTAAAAGAACTGGAGACATATTGTGAGATTTTAAAAGTTAATGTAAGTGCATACTAAAAATGTGTATTAACCCAGCATGTACCAATGAGAAGTTTCTCAACTCCCCATACTTACATTCGTCACAGATTAAAAAAATTGTTATCGGAATAAATGAATATCATACACTACTGTCCATAAGTTTAATTCCTTTGCATCCCTCTCGCCCGCACAGTACAATATTTTTTAAGATTTATAAAGTTGGATTGTACTTTTGAGAAATTTAGTCAATTAACTTTCTAAAAAAGCATAGGTACAAAAATAAGCAAAGGCATGAGCTTGATTAACGAACCAGATATATAATGCGAAAGTTATGGGTAAAAAAGCCCTGGCAGACCAAGACTTGCCTATCACGATCAAATAAATTAAACATGAAACAAAAGAGCTTGTATGAAGAGGTTGAAGAATGTCGAAGAAGCGAAAGAGGTATGTCGTGATCGTGACAAGTGGCGCTCAATAGTCTCTGCCTACCCCGCAAGGGATTTGGCGTGAAGATATGTATGTATCTGTAACTTTCTAGGTTTTTTTTAATATCTTTTTTGTCATTATTATTTATACACAAGTCTTTATTTTGGTAAAAGAGGAAAATCTTTATTTATATTTATTTAATGCTTTTGATATTTTTTTCTGTTTAAAATTGGGTATAGGAAAGTGAAAATATGTACAAAATCTATGAACATATTTGATTGTGCGAGCGAGAGAGATGCAAAAGCGTTAAACCCCCTTGAGCAAAACTCTTTTTTCAATCCACCTAGTGCAAGCCGAAGCCACTATTCTTCTCCTCTCTCTCCCCACATATACACAATGACCCATATGGTGAATCCATGGAATGCTATGAAATTAGTCTCCTGTTCTAATGTTTGTCAGTGTGGCGAGACTAGACAAAATTATCTAAAAATGTGTTTCTGGAAGGCCCATCTCCTGCAGTGGAGGTCTAGAACTACTTCTTCTAGGGTCTGTAATGACAGAAAACCAAACACTAATTGTCAATTTGCAATCTGCACTTTAATTAGAATTGGCTGAATAGTTAAGTAATTTGTTGTATATAAATGTTTAAATACATTGGCAAAACTAAAAAAACTACAGCAAGGAAGAATTAAAGTTAAACATTGATATGCATTGCTCTAAAAGTTAATATTTTATAAGACTATACTATATAAGACTAATTTGTTTTCCAGTTATCACTAATGAAACTAAAGCTGTCAAAGGTAGTGATTGTTCCGGGAGACATAACTTTAAGTCCAAAGCGGTTTAAAGAATTCTTTGTTCAAGCGCTCGATATAAATGGGTAAGTATTTTTATTTTTTTCATTTTATTTACTGTAAATAATAATTTTCGAAAGGATGATAACATATCGTTTTAATCCACATGATTGGTAGTATGCACTCTTTTGACTTTACCATTCACGTGTCCTATAAGCAAATGTTAAAAGTGTTGATACTTTGTGTTGTTATTTATGTTAATAATTCTTAAATCAGATGATGCTAAATTTTGGTTTACACCTGCTGGACAGAGGTCCATGTAAGTGGAGGAAGCATATTCATCCACCCTTGGGCTACAATTACTTGTATCTATATCGGCTTATAAACATAAAATACGGAAAGCGTCGTTAAGCTCCTTCTCCAAGGCGAGTAACCACTCAAACCCTCTTATAGTAGAGGCTTGCTCATACGACCTCAAATCCTTTGGCACTGCAAGTGACCAACAGTGAAAGATAGACGGTTTATAGGGTTTTAGTCCGTAGGCGCCTTGGGGTCTCTTAGTAGGGTCGTATCGTCAGGCGATTATCTCCGTCTTTAAAATAAAAATCTACTAGTTTGTATGAAAATGTTTTCTATGTGTTATTTTAATATTATAATTATTTTTTACAGAGTACATGGAAGAGCATATACCATCAGCAAAAATTCAAAAAGTAATTTTCAATGGAAGGGACGGAATTATAAGCTATATTTCCCTTTGGAATACTATGATGAGGAAGCAATGGAGTGTGCAGCGTCCCCATCGCCATTATTACCGATTTCTCCGATTCCGGTCGCGTCCCAATCCTACTTTGAGCCGCACTCCCCGGACGGACCTCCCCCTGACTTGCCTCCCCCTGACTCGCCTTCCCCTGACTCGCCTTCCCCTGACTTGCCTTCCCCTGACTCGCCTTCCCCTGACTCGCCTCTCCCTGACGAGCCCTCTTTGGAAGAATTGCCGCCGATCACCGCAGAAGAGCTACTTCAAGTGGTAAACAATTGTTTAAAATATTTTAATTATATGCTTATATAGACAACACATACATATTTTAGTACAATAGAAGATATGGACACAAGATTAAACGTTTAAATAAAATGATTATTAATGGTTAAACACTTAAAATATTTCGGGTAACATATTTTTATTCAGGCCACATTGAATATTTCCCGTAGTCTAAATATTTATTATGTCAGAATTACTACACACTCTAGCACTTTTGACTTCCTTTTTAATATTATGAACATGTATCGCATTTTTTTTTTACAAATTCGTAAAGAGTTTGACAATTAGTTTTGTTTCAAATGTTTTCTATAACCAAAATAAGTAATTTAACTAATTATTAATAAGAAAAAAATATAAGTTTAAATAATATAAATCTTAGCCGAAAATAACATACTCGTATACTCGCTTCAAGGAGGTTTCAAGGTACGGTCAAGGAATTTAATCCCGTACCCATTTCGTTAAAATGTCGTTAGACATTCGCAATGCATTAAGGTCGAAAATTCTATTTCAGTAATGAGTGATGTGCCGAGGCGTCCCTCCATTTGACAGTTGGAAGGAATAATTGAGTGGAGGAGCCGTTGAGGAAACGTCTATGAATGGGTGTTAGTCTTTCGTAGACCGTTTTGCATGACGTACATTTCATCAGCAGACCCATTTGATATCCAGGAAGGCCAGGAGACCTGTCACGTTCCTGCAGACTTTTTGAAGTGTCCCCGCAGTCTGGATGAACTTCAGCTATGCACAGTCACACTGGAGCCCTCCATGATCACATGCGCGGCCATCTCCTCCTCTGCCAAGCATTCTTTATACAGTTACTATCTGTAATATTTAGAGTTTATAAAAGTTTGTTAAAGGCACAGTATCCCGTCTTCACCCTTACCACTGTGCTACACCAAGTTCTGTTAAGGCTCAAGAGGCTTCGCGTAAGGGTCCTGTCAGGTTTGAGAAGGGCCCCTGCAGATTGTCTGCAGTCTGTGGCCGTGTCCACATCTGCTTGTGCAGTCTATCAATTCTTTGGCGGGGCCAGCCTTGCAATAATTGGAACGGTAGCGGTATTATTGGTTCAGGGCCTGTCATGCATGTCCGCATCAGTAAACCAGTGCCTCTGCAATGTTGCATCAATGCTTCGCAAGCCACTTTGAAAACTACATTGTGTAATACCCTTTTGGTGTAGTGTTGCTGTTGCATAGCAATGTCCCTTATGTTGCGATCGTACAGTCTCTCCATAGTTTTGAGCATGAACAATCGGTCCGCACGATTTTTACCCTCTTTTAGTGTAAATACCTTCCTCTTTCCAAATCTCTGGGATATACCTGTGTGCTAGGCACGATTCAAAGATGGTAGTGAGATGTTGGGTCACCACATCCCACTTTGGAAGTGCCGAGAAAATCATATCAAAGTCCGCTGATTTAAAACTATTGATGGTGGCTGTCCAACGGTGTCTTGGGTTATGACTACATCAGCGGTCCTACAGTGGATGAGGTACTGTTGTTTTATTAGTGATTTTACATCCTTGGAAGTGTGTTGTCAATGTCAGTTTTGGTGAAGATACCGTCGTCGTGTCTGCCAAGCAATCTAATGGCCCGTTTAGATAGATTGGAGAGGTTATTTTTTTCATTCTACATGCTTCTGTTGTTGAATTAATTATTACAGAAGTTCTGCTACGATTCGTTCTTTCGGAAGCGTATGTGTTTTTTGTAAGTTGATTGAGCGACTTTGTAGTGTACGCAGTCTACGTTGAGCCTGGTGTTCATACGAGTAGCTCTATTGAGTAGTTTTCTTAATTTTTTTTAAGCCCCTATAGATCCTGTCTCCACCAGTTTGATCAGTCAACAGTTTAAATGTGACATACAGAGTAAACGGATGCAGTAATTGAGGCTGGTAAGGTTTGTATATTTCGTGTAATGTATCCGTTTGTGGCGGGTTAGGTTTTTACTTCGTTTTGGCTAGTTTTGTGTTTATTTGCATGTTGAATCCAATCCAGCGGTGGCCAGAGCAAGATGTCTCGTTTGAGGCCTCCCATCTATCATTCTTTCCCTTAGTAGAATTAAATCAATAACAGTTCTGGATCGTTTGGTTACCTGTTTTCTTATGGAATACTTCTTTGGGGTAATGCCGCGGATATTAAGTCCATTTTCGTGATCCAGAAAAGAGCAGTTCGTGCAATATATAATTTAAATTGTCGTACATCTCTGCGCAAAAAGTTTAAAGAAATTAACATACTCACTGTAGCCTCACAATATATTTATGAAAACATTTTATATGTCCGTAAAAATTTGCATCTATTTCCTAAAAATAGCGACCTACATACACGCAATACAAGGAACAAAAACAAATTATTTACATCAGCTTCCAGGCTTAGCAAAGTGAATCGTTCGTTTGTAATACAATGTAAAAAGTATTTTAATAAACTACCAGACAGTGTTATGGTTTTGCTCATTAATACATTTAAAAATCACATTAAAAATAAATTAATGCAAAAAGGCTATTATACTGTTAATGACTATATGAACGATAAAAAAGCTTGGGTATAAAATTATAGCATTTTAATACGTCTCGTAGTTTGACAATGCCTCTGTACGGCAGCTAATAAGTATTATAATTCATTTATTACACAATTTGTATTTAGTTATAGTCTAGTCTAGTTTAGTATGACAATGCCTTTATACAGCAGCTATAATTTTAAGTTATCTTCTTTTTTTTTTTTTTTCTTAATAATTGTTTGTTCTAGCTTATAGTATGACAATGCCTCTGTACGGCAGCTATTATCTTAACTGACATTTATATTTTTATTTTTATAATTGTGTCTGTCTTAGCTTATAGTGTGACAATGCCTATCTACAGCAGCTATAATGTTAAGCGTTATTCTTTATTTATAATTGTGTTATTTTATTGTTTCTCTTTCCAAATGATGGTTGTCATGTACTGCTCCAGATTCACCAATATGTACTATAAAATTATATCGTTTTATATATATCAATATTGTAAAAATTGACGTGTAAAAGTGCAGAATACATATCTTTTTGTCCTATGCCTACTTGCAAAAATAAACGAATTGAATTGAAAAAAAAAACGAGGGTTCCGTACCTGTGTTTAGATAATTCCTCACCTCTACAGTAGGCGGATGGTGCGCGTTTATATCAACAGAAATTATCTGTTCGAGTTTCTTCTGTTCACAGTGGCGCACAAGGGCAACCAGCGCCTTGGGTCGCTGGCGGCTGGATTTCACCTCGCCACCTGGGAGCATTTAGGCCGTGGCAACTACATATACAATCAAACCCAAGGTGCTGTTTGGCTGTAAAGTTCCTGAAAAAGAAGTCTGTAAGTGGTGTTGCTTGAAGAATTCTGTAGATACAAGAACGTGGTGGGTCAGGAAGTGTTTAGCGTTGTATAATAATATATTGTTTGCATATGGCTTATTTGGTAAAATAATTAAGTTTTGAAATATTAACAAAAATTGTCAGTCAGATATAGGCAGAGTTTTTAACTTTAAAGGAGGTCACATCACATGATGGAAGTGATCCTCCTTCCTAATAATAAACTACACATAAATGGTTAAAAAGAAATAATTAAAATGATAAAAAAGATCTTAATGTTAATTAAATTCGTTTGTAGAAAACGTGACTTTCTTGTTTCGTCATAAAATTTAGATTCTTTGATTGGATACTTCTTGTAATTCGTCATTAATGTTTATATGTATATGCTGGTTTAAGTCTGTCGCTGCATACCACAAAATCGTGAATATTTTACAAGATTTTAAAATATGTTGCCTTTGGATATAACCGTGTAAGATCCAGAATAAGCCAAAGATCATGAGTTGAGACCTTATTGACTTTAAATTTTGTGTTGGCTGATCCCAGTAGTTTCGGTTGGTTTTTATTTTTCCAAATATACATTTATTGTATATTTTCTGCAAACGTTGAAGTAGGCGTTCTTAAGAATTTTACAATTATCGATAAAATCGTAGTGGACATCTGTATACTAATTGTGCTTTTACCTACAGCCGGTTTTATTGAAGTTCTTAAACCAAGCATTACATCCGGTAATTCGCGAGTCCAGGACGATCTAGTAAAAGTAGGCCGACAACGGCACATTAGTCCGTAAATCCTGCCCTTCCTGACCCATGGTTCTTGTATGAGAGCCACCAGCTTGTTTTTAACCTGCACTTTCGTAATATACCGCTGGCTGTCACCCTGAATGAAGGTTACATTGTATGGCGTTCAGCGCTATTTTTATAACCTCCTTTCCATCTCTCACATGAGGAGGACATTATCTCATCATCTTTAAAGAGGTCCTCACCTTTCGGAGACTGTAACTCGCGTCGATTCAGATTGAGGGACAGCTGTAATTCCTCTCAAGGAGAAGGTTCGCGGATCACGCCGGAGCGCCGTCTTGATGGAAGAATCGTACATATACATATCCGGCGATAAAAGCGAGTTTCTGTTCTCGCTTTAGGATGCCGGTATATGCTCTGTCGGGGTTCCCAAAACAAGAAGGACGCTGTCCTTATGGTCAATGCAGACCAACTGCCAATCTCCGGCCATTCTGGGTTTAACCATCCCAGGAGGATCAGAAGTAACCCTTGGTCTCTATTGCTAGATCATTGGGGAATCTTATGCAAGCCCTGACCTTTCGGATGCGGTCCTCGTCTCTTATCGCCACGAGTTTTGTGTCGATAAGAGACATCGGAGAGGGGATTTTACTCACGAGTCCCTTCACCCTAGTGTTGCCCAATGTTGGTCTTGCTTTTTTGTTAGTCCAAGGGCAATATGGAGGAACCGAAACATTACGAAATGTTAGGCATATCGTGGACGGAGTTCCGAACCAACAAATCCATCCTGGAGGAACTGGAGATAGGACAGCGCAAATGATTGAGATTGAGGAAAGCTCAATCGTACAATCACGCATTGTCACTTTCTTTGGACACGTGTCGTGGCGTCGAGATACATCCATTGAGCGCCTTGTAGTTCAGGGAAAAGTCAATGGCAAGAGAATGCGTGGTAGGTCTCCGATGAGATGGACTGACCAGGTTACAGCAGCAATGGATCACCCCCTACATGAGTGCTCCAGGAAGGCTGCAGTTCGAGACAAGTGGCGACGGCTTGTTAAGCGTGCCACTGACACTCAAGTGACGACCACGACCACTCTGCCAAGGGTGTGGCGACTAAGAAGAAGATCTGATATTGTTGTACATAGTATTATATTTACGTATATAAATAAATATAATATAATAAATATTTCCAGACAGGTCACACAGCGCCATCTAGTTTCCGTGGTAAGCTGCGAGGCTTGTGTTACGGAAACTAGATGGTTGATAAACTACATATTATACTTTTTTTTTTTTTTTGTAAATATATACATATTATACATATAAACACCCAGACCGAGACAAATTATACAATGTACAACTTGCCCCCGGTGGGAATCGAACCCACGACCTCCCGAGTTCACGGCAACGTTTGTTACCACTAGACCACGGAGGCAGTCAAATATGTGTATTATTATTGTTTATATAAGTAATAGCTTACCTTGATTCCTTTGGTGATTCCAGTAAGTCTTGTTTCACACGGTGTTATTTTTATTATTTAAATATCACCATGGCAAGCTTACAATATTAGTTCTCCTTGAAAGTAAAAATTAGCATTTGACATCATTGCAAATGGCACATACTTTCAAGGACAACAACAAAAAGGTGGTAGGCGGGCTGATGGCGGGGAAGTATCCACCATTCGTGCCGAAACCCAGTAAAGTGTATCCACACGTTTTGGGGTCAGGCTCGAATTGCCGTCATGGCCAGTCAAGCCGGCATAGTGTTAGGGTCTGATTTCAGTCATGAGTGTCTGATTCCACAACCACACACACTGAAATCAGAAACTCATGACTGACTTAAATGGACCTCGCGCGCCACTTACAATCAGGTCCCATGTTCGGCTTGTATAAAAAAAAACTTATTGTTTCGGCCTCTGATAAATCCCTCTGCGGTTCTTTCGTGATGGCTATGCAGAAGTCGTCCTTCGACTTGGTGACCACTGCACTGCTTGCTGGTGTGGTGGTATCTGGTGCCAAGCCTTTAGGTACTTAGGAGACGCAGACACATCGAGTTTGACTGGCATGGTAGGGCTCTTCTCAGATGTTGCAGAAGGGACCTTTTGGGTGGCTACAGTATTCTGTTTGTGGATGCGGTTGCCCTTATTCCTTTTGCCACCATTCGACTGCTTCGGTCGAGCGATTTCAGTTTGTGTCCGGCATGCAACTGATTATGGCTGGTTTAAAATAGCTTTCACAAGCCTCTTAACTATACGATACAAATGAATATAAATTTCAGTAAAACCTTAGCATGATAACTACCTTTCTTAAAACTTGAGTGTCCACAAGAAAAATCAAGCATGCAAGCGACACGGATGCAAAGCTTAACCACTACGAGGGGCGTTCAAAATATTCTCGGTATTGATACGTTACAACCTCTTTTATATATATATTTGTTACTGGCCGCTAAGATTCATCCATTGACATTAAAAAAAAGTAAAATTGGAACCGAGATGTTCTTTTGTTTTTCTGCAATTGCCGAACAAACATGAACACCATGAGCGAATTAACAATTTTAACGAAATTAGAGCACCGATCCGTCATAAAATTCTTGACAAAACAGGGTAAAAATCAAAAAACCATAAAAGAGGAAATGGATTGTGTTTACCGTGAGTATGCTCCTTCTTTATCTACTATTCAAAAATGGTCAAGCGAATTTAAGCGTGGAAGGGAGAGTATTGAAGATGACCCTAGACCTGGCCGGCCTGTAGTGGCTACCTCACAAGAAAATATTGATAAAGTGGAAAAACTTATATTGGAAGACGGCCGAGTGCAGGTAAAATCTATAGCTCAAGTAACCAATCTCTCTATTGGTACCGTACATGACATTATACATGACCATCTTAATATGTCAAAAGTAAGTGCAAGATGGGTTCCGCGAATGCTGACGCTTCTTCAAAAGGATATGCGTGTGGCTTGCTGTTCAGATTTTATCGACCTGTGTGGTGAAAATCCCGATGAGGTGCTGCAAAAAATAGTTACTGGAGATGAAACCTGGGTTCATCATTATGACCCAGAGAACAGGAGTCCATGCAGTGGCACATTAAGGGTTCAGCTCATCCCAAGAAGTTCAAGGTAATCCCGTCAGCTGGCAAGGTCATGGCCACAATATTTTGGGATTGTGAAGGAGTTTTGCTTATCGATTATAAAGAAAAAGGTGTAAATATCACAGGGCAGTACTACGCTAACGTTATACGTCAATTAAGAGATGCGATCAAAGAAAAGAGGCGAGGAAAGTTAACCAAAGGTGTTCTGCTTCTGCATGACAACGCCCCTGTCCATACTGCTCATATTGCCAAGGCAGCTATTGTTGAATGTGGGTTTGAAACTGTTACTCATCCACCCTATAGTCCGGACTTAGCCCCAAGCGACTTCTTTTTGTTTCCCAATCTTAAAAAGGATCTGCGTGGAAATAAATTTTCTGACGATGAAGCGTTGAAGACGGCCGTGGAGGAGCATTTTTACACCAAAGATAAAAAATATTTTTATGAGGGATTAAAAAAAATAATTGATCGATCTTATAAGTGTATGAACATAGGGGGGGAGTATATTGAAAAATAAAAATATCAAACTTTTCGTACTTGTTTGTTTTTATCCACATACCGAGAATATTTTGAACGCCCCTCGTATATTAAAATTAACATAGAGTTAATGTATGTAATAAGTGTGACTAAAATTATAAATATAATAATAAGAATTTAACATTGTAAATAATGTTTAACAAAATTTGTGTGCCAGAAATGGCTGAATGTGCAGAACTAACTTACTATTAATATTTACTATTACCATGTTCAATGCAAATAAATAATTTCATTTCATTTCATGTAGATTAAACATTAATCTAAAAATAAAAATCATAAAGGATCATAAAGACTAGAGATGCGCCGAATAGTGGTGAATACTATTCGGTTTAACCTTTACCGAACCGGATATTCGGCCGAATTATTCGGTTTACCATTTCATAGTTTTGCCGCGTAAACAGGTTCTAACATAAAATATTTATATAGTGTCTCTCTGTCTCTATAATATATCTCTGTTATAGTGTCTATTATTGTCAATTTGCCACTTAAATGTGTTCATTAAAAAATTGAAATTTTGATTTACGGTTTCAAAATAAATGTTGATATAAGTTTCAAAAAGACATTTGGATTTGATTGAGGTTTAAGAAAAAAATTTATAAATAAATGTTGATTTAAAGTTTAAAAATAAGTATTGTTTTGAGTTTTAAAAATAAAAGTTGCCTTAAGGTTTCAAAATAAACGTTGATTTGAAGTCTAATTGCTTTATTTATTACATTTATTCAACACATTCTTCATAGGTTTTCTTTGACTTATAATATAACATAAATCTTACATGAGAAATGTCGTCTTTTAGTTCTATACCGTGTTATGTAGCCAAGAACATAGAATAATTCGGCAAAATACAAATAGCGGAAAAGATGCCGAATACTCCGAATACCGAATATTCGGCGCATCTCTAATAAAGACCTACACACATATGCTTTAATTTAATATCTTGCTAGAATCGTTATAAAAATACGTTTACCGAGTTCCCCTTAAAACGGTTTATCGCTTTATTGTCCCTCTCGCTCGCACAATCCAATATCATCAAATATTGCTCAAGTCTTGAGTGTACTTTTATTTAAAAATATTGGATTATGCGAGCGTTAACCCACCCCTCTTTAGGGGAACTCAGAAAACGTATTTTTATTATGATACTATCAAGATATTAAATCTTCATTCATGCTTATGTATTAACTTTCATCCCTTACAATAGATTAATATATAATTATATTTTTTTAATTGCAGCCCTACCTGCTCACTGAGTTAATATTTTAGAAAAAAAGAATCGTGTGGTGTTGAAAAAGCAAGCTAAAATAATACTTTGAAAAGCAGGTTCGTGACAAGTAGTTTTTTTTTTTTGCCTCTACTGTGCATAGTGTGAGAAAAGAGTGAGTTATTAATTACCGGACAAAGTGACAGGAAAAAAAATCACAAAAAACAGGCGGTCAATATCATTATTAATGTTTGTAAATTCAATATTTAAGGATTTCTGTTCACGTTATGTATTAACAAATTGGTTTTATATTAAAATTCGAATTGCAGTTACACCTTCTTCTGGCCAGTAATAGTTGGTTAAACTTAGGTATATGCTATCTGCTCACGGGTAATACTAGGTGTAGCTGGTTTCTTACACCTTGTTCTGACCGGTAGCAGTTGGTTAAACTTAGGTATATGCTATCTGCTCACGGGTAATATTAGGTGTAGCTGGTTGCATTCGACTAAATCAAGCTCGAGACTTTTACTGGTTACAACTGGATAAAGCCAATCATTAATGGTTAAAACATGGCTCGTATATTTAATTGTAGTGTAGTTGTAGCCGTATAAAGAAGATTAGGCCTAGTTTAAGTAAAATGTAACCAGATAACACTTAACAGTGAACAAATGGGATGCAACTAAGTTTTAATAACTGCTACCGGCGGCAACTAGTTATAGCCTGCTGCTATACACATTTAAGAGGACTTATTAAATCTTCCTGATACTGTCTGCACTCAAAACCTTAAATATTGCGTATTCCTCCACTTGAATTCCACACTAGGGGTATATAACTCTTTCTAAATGTTTGTTATTTATATCCCAACGAATTATCTCTAGCGTGTATACAATACACCTCTATAAATGATAATAGTAGCATTGTCAAAAATATTTATTAAAGTTAACGTTTATGCTATTTTTTATATGTTTTATGTTTTAAAATTTTATAATACTCGGGGCCTTTGGAATAGTTATAACATTATTTTAAGCAACAGTGATTAACCAGAATTAGTCAGTTTTATATAGTGTTACCCAAAGGAAGACCAAAACCAAGACTGGGCAAGTATTGGTCTTGCATCAAAACAGCTGGTCTTGGTCTTGTTCTAGCACTCCTAATCTTGGTCTTGTGCAAGAAAGATTCTCGAAAGACTCTTGCTCTAATTAAAAATATATGTTTGTTCCTAATAGTAGTGAGACTTTAGTCCGCCAACTAGTATTTAAGAACAGACTGGTCTGATTTACTTGAAAATTGGATTGGTTATAGATCTTGTTAACCAACATGTATCCAAAAATGAATACACAGGTTGTAATAAACACTCTGTATCCTTTGTTATATTACCTTTAACATTATGTTTTATTCATCGATACCTACAACTTTGTCATAGCAAAACAAAAATCGTCAGGGCCACATTGAAAAACAGTAGGTAGTTTTGGAGAAAATTCAATATTTTTACCTCTTAACACTAAAAAAAGACAGACACGACACAGTTACCAATTGATAAAAAACGTAATGCCAGAAAAATATCTCCATTTTTAGTATTTAAAAAAAAGGTGAGCAAGAGTCTTGCGAGACTAGGGTTAGTCTTGGCATTGGTCTTGGTGACATTAGGGTGGTCTTGCAAGAAAGCAAGAACAAGACCAAGACTGAGATTGGGCAACACTAGTTGTATAGTAAGTCAAATATGGTGGTTTTGACCAAATAAAATACAGTGTAACTCTATATAACGACACTGAAGGGACTGCGCATTTTATGGCGTTATAGAGAGTTGTCGTTAAATGGAGAGACGAAAAAACAGAATTGGAAGACAAGCTAAACCAACCAAAGCCAATTGATTTCGACGCTTTATGGAGTTTGTCGTTTATCGAGTGACGTTACATGAAGTTTACACTGTATATTAATATATATATATATATATATATTTGTTATTATTTGTGTTTTATGCCATTGCAATTAAATACACAATATTAGAGCCAATTAAAATTTCCACTGATGGAATTCAAAAAGTAACGTAAACTAACTTAATTTAAATAAATTTACCAAGTAATGATGTCCGTTCCAATCAGTAATGACAATCAAATTGTTTTAGTATATATATACATATAGTACAAGTAATGCTGAATATTATATATTTAAAGCTGTAGTGGTCCACTTAAGAGCGTTTAACGGTTTTAACGATTATTCAAGTATATCTCATATGAGGATATAAACTCCCTTAGTTGTAATTCTAAGAGCGGGCCCTCACGAGCAAATTCATGTCTCATCGAATACCAGTGAAAAGGTCAAAAATGTTGCGTCGCTACGTTTATACCACGTGGAATTTATTTATTTGCACGTGGTATAGAAACGCGTAAACTTGATGTAAGGGACAGATTAATAGCGGAGACAAAAAATGTTTGTGGGGCGCCCGCTCTAATTGTAAATAATAAAAAAAATGTGATGTACGTGTTCCATTCGACCCGATCTCGCTAACTGCCAATTATGGTAACACGTACATTCTCCTATATCTTCTTATGGGGGTTTAACAATTTTGCACCTTCTCGCTCGCACAATCTAATATTTTTAACGATTTTTAACTGCCTCCGTGGTTTAGCGGTTATGTCTCTGGATTTAGACGCGGAGATATACGCGGGTTCGATGCCTGGTTGGGACACAATAATTTATTTAATTTATTTGAGATATTTCTCAAGTCTGGTACGCTAGAGACATTGACGAGCTTGCCACTTGTCATGATAGGCCTATAGCAAGGTTGGCTAAATGTAAACCCGCTTTAAAATACGTGGTTTCTGACTACACCGGAAGGGATATAGTCGTGATGACATTTCAAGTCTGAGTAGAAACTAAAATTACGCACATTTTAGAGATATATTAATTAATTTATTTATTTATATAATACACACAGCAGTACATATATTATCACACACATAACATAGTATAATTATAACTTATCCAATATATGCACCAATTAGGTGTCACAGCATTCACCAATATAGAAAGAAGAAGAAATTAGAAACATATTACTGTTACAACAAAAAAAAAAAACATATTAACAAAATAAAAATATGACTTCTAAAATAAAATTATACATTTTTTCTCATTTTTAATAGAACTAATAAGGAAACATTAAAAATGCACAAATTTGGTACCTTAAAAAAACATTTGGTTTTTTTTTTATATTACTAGCACGACATGTGACCTTGCGCCCACCTAATGGTAAGCGGCACGCGAGGTCTATGAATGTTAGCAACTGGATTCAGACACTCATAACTGACATCACGTCGTACTATTTATTTCAATAGTATATTTCTCTGTCAAAAAATAGGTTTATATATGTTCGTATATATATTATATACGTTTTGAAAGTAAATATATGTCTTAAATGTCTGTAATTTTATTTCCTAGAATGTTAATAGACATTTCTCACACACACTCAGACGTTGAAAATATTGGATAGTGCGTGCGAGAGAAAAGCCCAAACGTTAATCTTAACACTTTGTGAAAACCTAAGTACTAATTATAGGAGTATGCTTCTAAAGTATATATCATTTAAATTGTTTATTACAATTGTTATTTTTTATAAACACGTATATTATAAATATTCTATTGATGTCTGTGATAAAGAAATATAAGTAGTGTTTTTTATAAGCATATTATTCAGCTATGTACTGAAATATTTATGAGATCTTACAAAGATATTCACCGCCGGCTTCCGATAGGATGATTAAAACAATCTATGTTTAACATTTTGACCACGTGATGACGTGCCAAATAACCAAATACAGTGCAAACTCTATACAACGACACTGAAGAGACTGTGCATTTTATGTCTTTATAGAGAGTTGTCAAATGGAGATGAAATCATACCAATCACACAAACCAAAGCCAATTGATTTCGACACTTTAGGGAGTTTGTCGTTACATGGAGTATTCTTTGTATTCTTAATCATCGTTTCGAAAACCGGCAGTTTAAATTTCTTACGGGTATAAAATAAGGTCTATTTGTTAGTAATTTGTTGATCTCTTATCCAAATATTGTTCGAAGGCTCAGGGGTTGTTTTTTTAAGAAAGGCTGTTTTAATTTTTAGTATGTCATAATATTCTAACGAAATAGTAAGTACGTTACGATATTATATCATTAATATAAGTAGAATAAGCTTTATGTATACTATTTCGTAGCGTATTTAATATTTCGTTACAATAGTAGTGGCAAATACTTCGTTATGTTGGTACTTTTATTTAGAGATTTATCCATATATGTGTGCTGGCCCGAACAGAACAAACAACGTTTTTGATTATTCTCTTCGCAGAGAAATGTTATAAATATTTCGTGCCACACTGTACAATTTGGCGCGGATATTAATTTTGTTTAAATAATTGTTCTTATCTCGTAGTGCCGTACTTAGTATAATGAAAGGGTTAAT
Organism: Tinea semifulvella; assembly: GCA_910589645.1. Classification (NCBI taxonomy): domain Eukaryota; kingdom Metazoa; phylum Arthropoda; class Insecta; order Lepidoptera; family Tineidae; genus Tinea; species Tinea semifulvella. The sequence goes on from OU342584.1 coordinate 25,344,846, forward strand.
TATTTTATCTTGTAGGTTAGGAAAAAAACTACTGATATACCTATTAAATTAAACAATATGTCAGTTATATTAATAGGAAAGCGTACTTAGAATAATTAATGTTATAAATTTATAGTTTTATTCTTCCGGACAATTTACAGTCTGTCCTACACTTGTTGAATTTTGTTTTAAATTTCACTCGGCTTTGTTATTCCAGCCAATGATGTGTCTTATGGCCACATCTTAATTTCATCATACTTTCGGAAATAGACGGTTAATGTTAAATTGTAATATGCCGTTTAAAAGTAAATGATCGACGGCGCGAAGTAATTGTAAAGATTTGTATAACTAATCTAAGTTATGTCACTGTTACGCTTTCCTACTAAAAACAATTAAATTGTGATACTAACATATTATAAGGAAGCTCTTGAAGCCAGAGCTTCGTGTGTAGACGAATCCGTACACGATGTTGTCACGCCTTGGTTCTAGTGATATTTTAGAAGATTAATCGACCATAAATATGGTCAAGGCTTTTTTAAATTTTTTAAATATATTTTTTATTTTAATCAATAGGTGATAGTGTCGCTCATAAGGGTCAGATTTTAAGAAGCAATGTCAAACTTAAGAAAATTGCAGATATTGTTATCTACTTGTTCCACAACATTTTCCCCACATTTTGCCTTTGTGTGGGACAAATAGTCCTATAATTTCTCGAAAGCCTGTCCAACCGTGGAGGTTTAGGGCTTAATTATATATTTAGTACTTTTATTTGGTACTTTTATTTAGAGATTTATCCATATATGTGTGCTGGCCCGAACAGAACAAACAACGTTTTTGATTATTCTCTTCGCAGAGAAATGTTATAAATATTTCGTGCCACACTACAATTTGGCGCGGATATTAATTTTGTTTAAATAATTGTTCTTATTTCGTAGTGCCGTACTTAGTATAATGAAAGGGTTAATTATTTTATCTTGTAGGTTAGGAAAAAAACTACTGATATACCTATTAAATTAAACAATATGTCAGTTATATTAATAGGGAAGCGTACTTAGAATAATTAATGTTATAAATTTATAGTTTTATTCTTCCGGACAATTTACAGTCTGTCCTACACTTGTTGAATTTTGTTTTAAATTTCACTCGGCTTTGTTATTCCAGCCAATGATGTGTCTTATGGCCACATCTTAATTTCATCATACTTTCGGAAATAGACGGTTAATGTTAAATTGTAATATGCCGTTTAAAAGTAAATGATCGACGGCGCGAAGTAATTGTAAAGATTTGTATAACTAATCTAAGTTATGTCACTGTTACGCTTTCCTACTAAAAACAATTAAATTGTGATACTAACATATTATAAGGAAGCTCTTGAAGCCAGAGCTTCGTGTGTAGACGAATCCGTACACGATGTTGTCACGCCTTGGTTCTAGTGATATTTTAGAAGATTAATCGACCATAAATATGGTCAAGGCTTTTTTAAATTTTTTAAATATATTTTTTATTTTAATCAATAGGTGATAGTGTCGCTCATAAGGGTCAGATTTTAAGAAGCAATGTCAAACTTAAGAAAATTGCAGATATTGTTATCTACTTGTTCCACAACATTTTCCCCACATTTTGCCTTTGTGTGGGACAAATAGTCCTATAATTTCTCGAAAGCCTGTCCAACCGTGGAGGTTTAGGGCTTAATTATATATTTAGTACTTTTATTTGGTACTTTTATTTAGAGATTTATCCATATATGTGTGCTGGCCCGAACAGAACAAACAACGTTTTTGATTATTCTCTTCGCAGAGAAATGTTATAAATATTTCGTGCCACACTACAATTTGGCGCGGATATTAATTTTGTTTAAATAATTGTTCTTATCTCGTAGTGCCGTACTTAGTATAATGAAAGGGTTAATTATTTTATCTTGTAGGTTAGGAAAAAAACTACTGATATACCTATTAAATTAAACAATATGTCAGTTATATTAATAGGGAAGCGTACTTAGAATAATTAATGTTATAAATTTATAGTTTTATTCTTCCGGACAATTTACAGTCTGTCCTACACTTGTTGAATTTTGTTTTAAATTTCACTCGGCTTTGTTATTCCAGCCAATGATGTGTCTTATGGCCACATCTTAATTTCATCATACTTTCGGAAATAGACGGTTAATGTTAAATTGTAATATGCCGTTTAAAAGTAAATGATCGACGGCGCGAAGTAATTGTAAAGATTTGTATAACTAATCTAAGTTATGTCACTGTTACGCTTTCCTACTAAAAACAATTAAATTGTGATACTAACATATTATAAGGAAGCTCTTGAAGCCAGAGCTTCGTGTGTAGACGAATCCGTACACGATGTTGTCACGCCTTGGTTCTAGTGATATTTTAGAAGATTAATCGACCATAAATATGGTCAAGGCTTTTTTAAATTTTTTAAATATATTTTTTATTTTAATCAATAGGTGATAGTGTCGCTCATAAGGGTCAGATTTTAAGAAGCAATGTCAAACTTAAGAAAATTGCAGATATTGTTATCTACTTGTTCCACAACATTTTCCCCACATTTTGCCTTTGTGTGGGACAAATAGTCCTATAATTTCTCGAAAGCCTGTCCAACCGTGGAGGTTTAGGGCTTAATTATATATTTAGTACTTTTATTTGGTACTTTTATTTAGAGATTTATCCATATATGTGTGCTGGCCCGAACAGAACAAACAACGTTTTTGATTATTCTCTTCGCAGAGAAATGTTATAAATATTTCGTGCCACACTACAATTTGGCGCGGATATTAATTTTGTTTAAATAATTGTTCTTATCTCGTAGTGCCGTACTTAGTATAATGAAAGGGTTAATTATTTTATCTTGTAGGTTAGGAAAAAAACTACTGATATACCTATTAAATTAAACAATATGTCAGTTATATTAATAGGGAAGCGTACTTAGAATAATTAATGTTATAAATTTATAGTTTTATTCTTCCGGACAATTTACAGTCTGTCCTACACTTGTTGAATTTTGTTTTAAATTTCACTCGGCTTTGTTATTCCAGCCAATGATGTGTCTTATGGCCACATCTTAATTTCATCATACTTTCGGAAATAGACGGTTAATGTTAAATTGTAATATGCCGTTTAAAAGTAAATGATCGACGGCGCGAAGTAATTGTAAAGATTTGTATAACTAATCTAAGTTATGTCACTGTTACGCTTTCCTACTAAAAACAATTAAATTGTGATACTAACATATTATAAGGAAGCTCTTGAAGCCAGAGCTTCGTGTGTAGACGAATCCGTACACGATGTTGTCACGCCTTGGTTCTAGTGATATTTTAGAAGATTAATCGACCATAAATATGGTCAAGGCTTTTTTAAATTTTTTAAATATATTTTTTATTTTAATCAATAGGTGATAGTGTCGCTCATAAGGGTCAGATTTTAAGAAGCAATGTCAAACTTAAGAAAATTGCAGATATTGTTATCTACTTGTTCCACAACATTTTCCCCACATTTTGCCTTTGTGTGGGACAAATAGTCCTATAATTTCTCGAAAGCCTGTCCAACCGTGGAGGTTTAGGGCTTAATTATATATTTAGTACTTTTATTTGGTACTTTTATTTAGAGATTTATCCATATATGTGTGCTGGCCCGAACAGAACAAACAACGTTTTTGATTATTCTCTTCGCAGAGAAATGTTATAAATATTTCGTGCCACACTACAATTTGGCGCGGATATTAATTTTGTTTAAATAATTGTTCTTATCTCGTAGTGCCGTACTTAGTATAATGAAAGGGTTAATTATTTTATCTTGTAGGTTAGGAAAAAAACTACTGATATACCTATTAAATTAAACAATATGTCAGTTATATTAATAGGGAAGCGTACTTAGAATAATTAATGTTATAAATTTATAGTTTTATTCTTCCGGACAATTTACAGTCTGTCCTACACTTGTTGAATTTTGTTTTAAATTTCACTCGGCTTTGTTATTCCAGCCAATGATGTGTCTTATGGCCACATCTTAATTTCATCATACTTTCGGAAATAGACGGTTAATGTTAAATTGTAATATGCCGTTTAAAAGTAAATGATCGACGGCGCGAAGTAATTGTAAAGATTTGTATAACTAATCTAAGTTATGTCACTGTTACGCTTTCCTACTAAAAACAATAATTCAAGTAACTGTTATCCATATCCGTTAACAATTTTAGTTCATAAAGATGATACAGAAATGGGAATAAAATATTATTTAAGCTTCAGTGTACTTTTGAGAAATGTATATTATTAACTTTTTAGGAAATAAAATTAGAGACACTTTAGACATATTTTCACTTTCATATACCTAATTTTATATACCGAAAAATAGAATCATTACGTCATCTATTACGATTTTAAACAAATCTATGATTAATATATGTCCAAAAAGTCAATTTTTTTTCGCTAGTTACTTAGTAGAATACAATTCCCAAATGTACACTCTTATACTAATTTTAAAAATGCTGTATTTTTCGAGCAAAAGCTCTTAAAAAAGTTATTACTATTTGGGTTGATTCTGCACGAACTAATTTGGTTAACAAACATGCCAAAAACTGACAAAACTCAGTCAAAATATCTTTATTCATGTAAACAGGCATTTGTAACACACGTCATTATTTAAATTATTCTGCTTCACAGCAAATCAGTCCAAAGAATAAGCTGTAAGCAAAAAAACAGCAGGTTTAATAAAATTTGTTACTTTGGATTACTTCTCTTTTTATAGTTCATTTGGTGCAACAATCAAATTAATTAACTTCACTTTTGAAACCTAGATTGCTCCAAATGATCTATGTTTTGTTACCCTTAATAATGTTCCTAGATATTGGCAGTACTCTGTCGGTCTTCTATATTACTGGACCGATTTATTGCTTGTGTCGCTTTGGCACGAAGTTCACTGGACCAGATAATCTGATTATAGTATGATTCAATTAAAATATGAATACGAATTCCCAGTTGATTCCAGTGATAGTATTATAAGTGTTAGTATAGTTAAGCATTACTTTTTTAGGGTTGTAAGTCAATCTATTTGTTAGGGAGATAATTATAAATACCTGGGTGCGGCAGTTAAAGACTCCTGTTTCGCCATAACGTGATATTACTTTGTATTTGACAACGTATTCTATAGAAAAAGGGGTGTCAATTAATTATGTGAGGCTTTAACCCTCTGCAACTGACGTGTAGACCTTTATTAACAATAAAAAAATTTTGTTTCATTTCTCTGTCATCAGCATCATATTTTTATAAAAAACAAACTGCTTTACGGTTTTTAGGGTCTTCCAGAAATACAATATAACAAAATTTTCTAAAGAAATACATTCGTTGTGCTTTATTATTAGGGTAATCAAAATATTGAAGGACAGTAAGTAAAAATAACTATTTATAAAACTTCATATAGAACCTTAATTGGTTGGTGGAGTATTTTTAATTGTACAAAAACATAAACTATGGAAATGAAAGACGTGTCTAACCACATCAGCTGCAGAGGGTTAATGGCGAATTTTCAAATTTTCCGTACCGTATCTCACCAAAAGTCTTGAGATTTAAAAAATGCGTGATTGTGAAACTTACCAGTAATCTATGTTTGATTGTGTTAGATTTGTTTTGGACTACATGTTATACTTCATTTAAACTAGTTTCCTCGCAATCGTACACTGTTACTTGTGGATAAAAATACGTGATATTTCCTCCACGTGAGAATGGGTGATATTCAGCTAAACCCCTAACATTATTAATACGACCCCCTAAGGGGTTTATTTCTATAGAAATGACGTTGTCTGTAGACTGAGAAACAGGATCTGAGTCAACAGTATTTATTATTTATAAAACTATTAGTTAAGGTAATGTTATGTTTTGATAGAACTTTATTTTATGTTTATTGTGAGTATAATCTCCTTTATTTGTAACCTGTTTTTTTATAGCTTTCTTTATTATAGTTCTGGATAACAATCCATAAGAATATTTTTACCGAGGTGATCTACCCTGATTTGATTTGCAAAACTTACAAGCCTAGGCTCACCAAATATGGTCTTATGAGCTACATAATATAAATTTCATTTCTTAAAGGAACTGAATAAATTCATGTCAGAGTAGTGTTGTTGTTTTATTGTCCTAATGCAGATATATAAACCGTGATTTGACTTTATATAATAGTCCATTCTCGTAAAGAAAACAGGTCTAGAAAAAAATTATACTATAAAACCAATAAAAATAATTCACAGATAAATACATTTTTTTTCTTTTGGTTCTCTTCTCCCGATGGATGATGAACGAGATGATAGAGAAGGCAAAGGGTCTAGCCCATACAGCCAAGTCTGACGTAATATATCTTTCTTTTTAATGAGATCATCATCAAATTCCAGATGCTGCAGAATTTGATGGTTTTCTGGGAGTCACTCGCGGCACCATAGCTCAAACAAGTCGGGTAAAATATGCAAATACAAAACCGCAAAAAATTAACTGCAACTTGTGCCCCGCCCCATATCGTTTAAGTCCAAATTATCGTTTCCATAATTATTCACATTGTAGCACATGATTAAACAAAACAACACCACTTGACCAATAATATCCACAGTAAATTAATTTACAAAACAAAAACTTGCACTTGACATGTCCACGCAAAATGGCGCGAAGAACTCCCCAGATAAATACAATAGAAAGCAAGCAAGAATAACTTTTGGAAACGTTAAAACAAATACAGGAACTACATTTATAAATCACAATAAATACGATAAAATTACATGATAATTAGATACAACTGCAACATAAAAAAATAGATAACAAATAAAAACAATAGCGAGTAAACTTGCCCAAACCAATATGGTAGTCCCATTCGTCATCACTCGTCTAACCATTGCAATGCCGGCATTGAATAAAATGCATTGCAATAAAATTAACATATAGGTGTCCATATTTTTTGCTATATATATTTTTTATTTTCGTAAATAAAATACAAAAAATAGAAATCGTTTATTAACACAAAATAATGTTGTTTGGTTATGGTGGACGCTGCCTTCTGTATGAGTTGTGCTGTTGCAGGAGTTAAACTATTTTCTTAACGCGAATGGACTATATATATAGTGCATAAACAGACTTCAGAGTAGGGTTAATGCAGTAGAAATACGGTCGTTGCGTCAGACATGCGGCGTCACTTTGGCGGACCGCTTACGTAACGTCGAAATACGGAAAAGGGTTGGTATGAAGCAAAGCATGGTTCGGGCATGTTGAAAGGATGAGCGAAAAAAGATTCGTCAAACCAGATATATAATGCGAAAGTTGTGGGTGAAAGAGGCCCTGGCAGACCGAGACTCACATATCACGATCGAATAAATAAAACACTGACTGAGGGTGCATTAAAAAATCTTCGTAACAAAAGGGCATGTATGAAGAGGTTAAGAATGTCGACGAAGCGAAAGAGGTTGTCGCGATCATGTCAAATAGCGCTCAGTCTAAAGTCTAAACAGACTTAACTTCCGTAAAATCGGTTGTTAGGGGAAGACTGAGCAGAAAGTTTTATTGATCTCAACATTTTATGCCAGTGACCAAGTCCGATTAGCCATCATAACTGTGTAAGCCTACTAGAACTGGGCCCAAATATAGATCGTCCTTGAACAGCCGAGCCTGAAAGAAAGCTTGCCGTAACTAAAAATGTCATAAACCCGTTGTAGTAATTTCATAGAAATGGCTACGGTAAAGGAAAAAACGTATTGTAATCGGCGTTATCAAGTGTTGTCTAAAGCAAGACCAAGACTTGGCCAGGCTCACTCTCAACCTTGATCTTGGTATGGGACTTACACAAGATTTAAAAAATAAAATGTTACTAATTGTACCTTGTGAGACTAGTGTAGAAGGAACAAATAAGTGTATGACCGCAAAAATTCTAGAGAATTGGTCTGATTTACTTGAATTTTGGAATAGTTCTAGATTCTTAGATCTAGATCAGGTGTCGTCGGATTGGGGTGACCTGGCTACTGGTGTCCCGCAGGGTGGCATCCTTTCCCCTTGTGATTTTCACTCTTTATTAATGCCATTACTTTTCTTTCTCAATGCGACTACCATCAGTACGCGGACGATTTGCAGCTCAATGTGCGATCGGATATTAACACAGTTTATTAATAGTGCAATGCTTGGCTTAATTCAAATCTTTATAGTATATATATAGTACTCTCTTCGTCAAAATCTCTGGGGTCGTTTTCAAACCGAGCAAATGTCAATAAATTATAGTCGGGAGCTCTCCTGGATATTGAATAAAGTAGATTTTAACTGCATCGACCGTTCTGTTTGACAGCGTCCCAATTGCTTATATTCCAGGGAGGTGAAGAATCTAGGTATTTACCTATTAACCCAGGTGAAGTGGTAAAAGTTTTGCTTCTCTGCACTCTCTCAATAAAGAAAATCTACTGTTAAAAGCTAAAATAACTATTGTTTAAAGCCTCATTCTCTTCTCGACTATGGTGACGTGTGTAACATTGATATGTCAGAGATGTTACTCAATAAGATGGACCGGTTACTGAACGCATGTATACACGCACAATATCGTGCTTAGTTGTAGTGGCTACCAATTTGTTGTCGCAGAAATCTTCTTTTTTTGTCTCCTGTTCTCGGTTTCGAATGAGCCTGCGACACCGAAATACCTTGAGGACAATTTCGCCTATACCTCTTCATTCCATGATACATCTTTTCGCTCTTCTCACAACTACATTCTATCTGTTCCCTTACGTCACACTGCATTTGTTTCCAACTCTTTCATAGTAGTTGCTACTACTTTATGGAACGATCTAACTGTTAACATACGGCAAGCAACCACCAGGTATTTTTTTTTAAATCTGGTGTATTCACACTTCTTAAATAGCTCCTGACAGAGCAGCCTGATTCTCGAGATTAGGAGTGCAAGAACAAGACCAGCTGTTCTGATGCAAGCCTTACTTACTAGTCTTGGTCTTGCATTGGGCAACACTAGCCACTACTGATCTATATTTTTAATACTGGACCGCAATTAAAGTAGGTAAAAAGTCGGGGTCGAAGCATATTTTACTAAAGTTAAGTAATCAAACAAAATAGAGGTATTAAAATAATGAATTGGCAATCGGCTTACTTTACTTAAACTTGGTTAAAATAGACCCTTGGAAAAATAAAACTACCTTTATGTATGTATTCTATTTTATTTATTTTCAAAAAACCATGCATGCAGAAGGTTGTAGCTACGTTAATACATTGAGTAAATTATCGTCTAAATATTACAATTACACATCAATATTATTTGGTTAATAGATAGATATGCAATTATACATTACTATTATATGAGTATTACATAAAACGTCAATCAGTAAAATTAATTTTATTGAATGGTATATTGTAGAAAAAATCCCTGTTAGGAAAACTTTATAACAACATTCGAATTTATTATCTTCAGGAATTAAAATTACTTCCGTTTTTCCGATATTTTAAAAAGCAAAAAAATGTTGCTGTAGTAAAAATGATTAAAAACAGTGATAAAAAATATTAGAATAATTAATACATTTTAAATTAGCTTATTACTATGTACTTAGTATTAAATTGTATAATACACATCTACATTACATAAAATATATTAATATTAGAAAACAAATTATTAACTAAAACAATAATAGTTACAGTGGTCCTATTCTGTTTCTTTAACCGTAACTCATCATTGGGCATTCCGCCTCGATTTTCACATTTCTAACAGACGTATTCGATCTTAAGACAATACGTTTTTGGACGATTGTGCGCACTCTGCCTCACCCCATTTTTATCAATGGACTTACTGAGGCTGTGGACTCACGCTTGTTTGTGGACATAATCTATACTGGTTTCAGCAAAGCCTTTGACAAAGGTGAACTGCGAGGTGCCTCTGAGTAGGTTAAACTCATTTCGAGTGGTTTCGGTTTCGCTCGTATCTGTTTGACAGGTGTTATAAAGTGGTGGACAATCTCAACCAACTCGTTAGTTTCTTACTCTGCCAATTCAGGCGTTCTGCAGGGATCTTACCTAGGACCGTTATTATTTAAACGTCTTTATTTATAATATCAGTGATTGCTTTTATACCTTAAAATACTACATTTTCGCGAAAGACAGTATATATCGTCATTATAACAGATGTTCACGAAATAATAAGAATGACGGTTTAGATATATTTGCTTTCTTTGCATGTTTTTAAGTGAATGTACTGTCGTAACAGCGGATCCGGCTCTAGTTTTGTGGGTGTTGTTTAATCGTTTTTTTAATTATGAATGACATTATTTTATAATAAGGCCATTTAATAGATACTGTATGATGTTGTGGTTGGTTGTCTTGTGATATGCGCAGCAAATAGCTTTAAGTTTTAAGTGAAAATCGACTTAATAAATAAATAAACACTTGCCGTTAAAGAAACATAATTTGGATAAAATCTACTGATCAAATTATAAACTAATAACCCTGTATAAATAATATATAAAGCATAATTTGATAGTAAAACAAAATATTACAGAAATAAATATTTTTTTAAACAGTATTATTAATATAAAATAGGTAAAATTATCAAGGACGGAAAATAATAAAGTGAATAGTTATAGCATTGGTCTACAATCTACGATACATGTCATACATCTTACATACTAACCTGCGTTCAAGATAATACATTATAAACTGACAATACTGACAGAATCAACCGCCATTGAGCGATTTTCCGTTAATTAAGAAAAATGATGGCTTAGTATATTAGTGAAATTAAATGTCTAACAGATCTTTAAAGAGTACCCGGGTTTTTTTTTCATTTTGTTGCTATTAAAATTATTTAATAAAAAAGACATTGACATGATTTCCACCCTCAAGTAACTAACGCCATGTAATTTTACAGAATAAATTTCAAAAAAGTAGATTAAAGAAAACTCGTCATTGTGTCTTGCGGATACATTCTAAAGCCGGGTTTAGAAATCAAATTTATTCGAGGAAGTAAAATACTATCAGGGTACGTAGCCGAAGATAGAAAAGCATAATATCGAAAATATACTCCATCTAAGGCCAAATATTATCGCGATACCGACAGCGAACAAGTGAAAAGCACTTTGAAGAGAAAGTTAATTCAGGGATAATTAGCGAAACCATAATGACTGAGCATAATATCAAAGCTTATACATCGGTATTTAGAATTTTCGTATTTTCTTATCTCTATTTGTTCAAATTTGATTTCTGACCAGATTTGAGAAAACAAGGCATACACAACGCAATGGGTCGGTTAAAACTTAACTCAGGTGCACGGTTGATGCTAAAAATTAACATTAGAATAATCAACATCAAAAATAGTCAATGACAATGATTATTCTACAAAATACGTGTGGTAATTCTAATTATAAATTAAACGTAAATATCTCAATAGATAAAAATATTAAGAGGCGATGCGTATATGAATAACGAAAATTAAAATGATGTAGCTAAAAATACCAATTGACAAATATCTAAAGCATTTGTATCAAAGTTTATATTTAAAATTTCGGTATTCAGATACGTATCTATTAAAAGTTATATTAGCAAATTAATTAAAAAAAGTTTTCTCTGATTCAATAATCCGATTAAGGTAGAGTACTTCTTGAATTTTAATAAGCTACAGATAGACATGTTTATAATTAGCACGAAAGAATGCTATAGCAATTGCTTATTTCAAGGGTTTTCAAAAATCAAGTCGAATCCTTTAAATTTAAAACTAGTATGCTGCACATGCCAACAGCTGCGGAGAATGCTAGTTTTAAGCAAGCTTTTTACCTAGTAATATTTTAATAGCATGTCTTTTTGTAAAGGTACATGTCAAATGATACAACAACAAATTAATATTAATTCGACTACTTCATCACTTTTATTTATCATGACTTTATTTAAGAAACGCATCTACTTTAATGGACGTACAAAGCTCGATTCTTGGTATTGTAGAAAAACAAATTTAATTTATTGGGACTTTATTAAAAAAACGAATCTTTTTTATTGGACGAACAAAGTTTTATAGAAAAAGCAATTTCATTTAACACGACTTTATTTAAAAAACGCATCCACTTTGTTGGACGAACAAAGCTCTACTCTTGGTATTATAGAAATAGCAATTTTACAACAAATTTAATTTCATGTGTGTCAAATTTATTTAGAATGAGTATAACGAAATAAACTTAAATTCAATTGTCTCTCTTATGGCAAAACCAATCAATCAATATACACACATCAAAAAAGTCTAGGGATCAAGCATGTTTATGCGGATTTCTTGTGATTGAGATGTGGCTTTGTAATAAATTTATGATTTTATAAATTTATATGGATCCTTTTTGGTGCATTTCATAATTTAAAACAGGAACTGTCAATCAAATTCGAGTAAAAGATGAAAATCAGCTGTCAATATTTTCCCTATAAAAACATAAGACGCATTGAAGACATTATTAGTGCTACTGTTTCCCTACTACTGATTAAAACCAACGTTATTATGGAGCGGCGACGTCATTTAAGCAGGGAAGAAATGATCAGAGCCGTGGGAATGATAGAAGCTGGTTCCCGGCAACGTACTGTGGCTTTAGCTCTGAATACAAGTCAGAGTGTTATCAGTCGACTTTGGACACGTTACCGAACCACTGGTACCGTGGCTGAGCGCCATGGAGGACGGTATCGCTGCACCACACGGAGACAAGACCGATACATTCAAATCACAGCTCGAAGAACTCCAACAATAACCGCCATGATGTTAGCCGTGAGCCTTCATCGCTCTTCAGGGAACTTAATTAGCGACCAAACATTCAGAAACCGCTTGCATGAAGTGAACCTTCATTCCCGAAGACCGCTACGGGTACCGCCTATAGCAATGCACAATCGTAGGACTCGATATCAATGGGCTCTTGAACACAGAAATTGGACAGAAGAACAATGGCGTTTCGTGTGCTTTTCTGATGAGTCTCGTTTTGGTATGAGGCCGGATACAAGACGTATACGACACTGGAGAACCCCTGGACGCCAACAGCGATTAAAATCCTGCCAGGAAGTCCATCCTTATAGTGGTGGAACCATCATGGTATGGGCGGGTATTTCGATCGGCGGAAGAACTGAGTTGATTTGGATCAGAGGCAACCTCAACGCTCAAATTTATGCTGAGACGGTTGTATCAGACGTCATCGTTCCTCTACAAGTGCATATCGGTCCCTTATTTCAGTTAATGCATGATAATGCACGACCGCACACCGCAAGAGTTGTAAGACAGACTCTCGCCGCAGCTAACATCAATGTCCTGCCCTGGCCTGCTCAGTCGCCAGACTTGAACCCGATTGAGCATGCATGGGATATTCTTCAGAGAAGAGCTCTGCCGAATATGGAGGGTATCCAGTCGCAAGAAGACCTTTTTTTGTTGTTGCAACGAACATGGGCGGCCATTCCACAGCGTGATTTGGATGAACTCATTTTGAGTATGCCAAACAGATGTTCTTGTGTTGTTAGTGTTCGCGGTAGAAACACGGATTATTAATTGTTTAAGTTACCCAATAAAATTAAAAAAAAAACTGTTATTTCAGTCTTTTTTTCGAACTTTAATGTTAGTGGTTCAAATGTCAAAAATCCCTTTATTAGGAAAATGGCAATTTTTTTACTAATGCAAAGGAGACTTGGTTTATCGTTACTGTAGACAAACGAAAACATTTTATTTGATCAATCCTTAAAGAAAATTTTAATGAATATCAATCAGGAGAAAAGTTATTGCAAAAATATATGTTGATCCCTAGACACTTTTGATGTGTGTAGTTGGTCGACTTATTTTTTTTAAATTTCCATAATATGGCGTCTGGTTGTCGCCTTAATCAAATTTAATTAATGTCATATTTTCGGTGACACTAGCGTGATGAAGATGAATCGATTGATGTTAGAATCATCAAAATCAACCAACGCGTTTGGTCTCCAGTGTGCCACAAAAGAACAAACATACATACATACTTATATACATACATCGGCTGATAAACAAATTACCTTTGCGTCGCGCAGTAGGATAACAATACTTTCCTTAATCGGGAATGAATCGTGCCTTCATTAGGCTCTGCTAAGCCATGTGTAGGCAGGCAATTGGTAAATTATTAAACAATATATTAAACCTAAAATAACAAATTATAACGTAATAATCTCAATTAAAATAAATAATATTCCTTATATACTTTTGGGACTTCCAATTGCGTGTATAATGGCAAATAAAATATATCGTATGTCTTAACACTAATAGTAGATAAGTATATTTTTGCAAGAATATCATATATATTTTTTCATCGATACACCATCTAGAACTTAGTGTACTAGACCTCCACTGCTGGAGATAGGCTTTCCAGAACATAGATCTGGAGAATTTAGCCTACACTCGCCACGGTGGCCAGACGGGTTGGCGAGGATCTGATGTCAATTTTTTATGACAATTTATTAACTATCTTCTTGTTATTCTGTTGTGAGCAGAATAACAAGAAGATACAATAAATTGTTTACAGATATCGACCCCTTCTGTCTGTCTAAACACCAATTCAGAGGAAGGATTCTGAGCAGGATGAAGGTGTAGTTAGTTCTATGTAAATAATACATTAGATATGTACAATGCAATGAAATCTACACATTTTCACTCATTCACACTTACAATTTACACCTTCACACATCTACACTGCCAATACACATTCACATATACATACATACACTTACATAATGATGAGTTTTTTTTAAATATTGTCTCTTTATTTTTATTCTTATGTTTATTTTTTAATAGTTTAAATTGTTAATAATCCGTTCATGCTACATGTTTAATGAAAATAATGTAATTCCGTAATTGGCTAGGTGTTCGGTAATCATTTAAATGTAAATATTTATTTGTAAAATACAGCTATGGAATAAGTAAATAATATATAAACTATTCTACAAATTAGTATTAGTGGAACCGGGACCGAAGGTATAACCTGCTCTCTGAGGCACGGAAACGGTGGTGTTGTAAATCTATGACAAATGTACGTCAGAAAAGTGTATTTCTCATTTGTAAATGCCGGGGGAGGGTTTGAATCCATCTTTGTAGGATTTTAGAAAAGCGTTCTTACAACCGAGCCATCACCGCTTCTGCAAAAATATACTTAGGCCTATTAGTGATTCGACCGACGATGTGTTAACACAAATCAACCCCTTAATTCATGTTTTACAATGCATTTCCGGCTATCTTTATTTTAGATTTAATTAAAGATTTTGCCTATTACTCGTATTATTGCTTTATGCTCAAAATAATAAATGAAACCTTAAGAACTGGCACAACAATACAAAAGGTACATTGATTCATTTTTAAAAGCTTTTTTTGTTGTTCGGAATTATTTATTTTCATTCTAAAATATCTTATTTTTTGCAATAATAAAGGTTTAGTTGTTATTTAAATTTGCCATTAAAATTTTACAAATTAAAAAAACCTAAATGTAAAGGTAAAAATTTATAATGTCTAATCAAAATATTTAAGGTTTCATTGAAGTTTAAAATTTAATTTTTTTCCTTCAGTTTCTGGCTAATCGGTATTTTGAACTTTGAGATTTTAAACTTAGGTATTAAAATCATGGTATTTTAAATATTGCTATATTTTAAAATTTCAGCATACAAACACACGGTATATTAAAATTTCAGCATACAAACACACGGTATATTAAAATTTCAGCATACAAACACACGGTATATTAAAATTTCACATTATACATTTTTGGATTTTAAAATTCGGTCTTATAAAATCACGGTATTTTAAACTTTGAAATTATAAACTTCTAGATTTTAAATTTCGGAATTATAAACTCAAGGTATTTTAAACTTTGCCATTAATAATTCTTAAATAATAATAAATTTCGGCATTTTAACTCACGATACAGACATTATAAAAGTCTGGATTTTAAACTTCGACATTATAAATCTTGATATTTTGAAATTTGTAATTATTTTCGGTATTTAAGACAACACGAAACAAACAGACATACATACACGCAGACCGAGAAAGCTATTAGTAGATACGCAGCAACTAATTATATTGTTGAGCCGACTCTTATTTTGCGCATGTTTTAATACTTAAAAATTAACAATCACAATCAAATTGAAATCGTTCAGAATTGCATTCAGTCTCTCTGTTCGATTCCATACCACCACTCGGTCAGTCCGAAGCATTTATTTAACTTAGTACAGACTTACTTATGCTTAGATTTGGCGGGTTCGACACTTGTTATTATAACCATTCATATCTCTGTTCGGCGTTTAATACTCAACATCTAGCTTTTTTAAACGCATTTACGTGCGTACTTGTTAATTTTGTATATCGTCTGTGAACTGGCAATTCGTCCAAACTGTTCATTGCTTACTTTTCAAAGAAAAACGAAATATTTATATAGCTAAACTTTTAAGGTAAATATCAAATTAAATGTTCTTTTAAAATTCCGTTTATTGACTTTTTTTATCGAGATATATTGATTTACGGTTCATTGCGTCATAAATAACAATTTCGCATATATATATATATTCCTAAAAGTTAAGGACAATTTCCTAGTTTACAGACATATATATCGTCGGTCAAAAAGAGTAATGGAATATTTCAAGTAATGTTTTTTTCGTAGCAGAATGTGTAGTTTTCTTTCCCTGCGATTCTGCATACTTAACTCAAAACACGTAATTTCGGAGATGTTCCGGTAAAAAAATGGACCGACGATATTACGGCTAAAAGCGGTTATAATACTAGGTGATGCCGATTTGTATTCGAATAAAAAAATGTCTATTATTCTACGAGGGGCGTTCAAAATATTCTCGGTATTGATACGTTACAACCTCTTTTATATATATATTTGTTACTGGCCGCTAAGATTCATCCATTGACATTAAAAAAAAGTAAAATTGGAACCGAGATGTTCTTTTGTTTTTCTGCAATTGCCGAACAAACATGAACACCATGAGCGAATTAACAATTTTAACGAAATTAGAGCACCGATCCGTCATAAAATTCTTGACAAAACAGGGTAAAAATCAAAAAACCATAAAAGAGGAAATGGATTGTGTTTACCGTGAGTCTGCTCCTTCTTTATCTACTATTCAAAAATGGTCAAGCGAATTTAAGCGTGGAAGGGAGAGTATTGAAGATGACCCTAGACCTGGCCGGCCTGTAGTGGCTACCTCACAAGAAAATATTGATAAAGTGGAAAAACTTATATTGGAAGACGGCCGAGTGAAGGTAAAATCTATAGCTCAAGTAACCAATCTCTCTATTGGTACCGTACATGACATTATACATGACCATCTTAATATGTCAAAAGTAAGCGCAAGATGGGTTCCGCGAATGCTGACGCTTCTTCTAAAGGATATGCGTGTGGCTTGCTTTTCAGATTTTATCGACCTGTGTGGTGAAAATCCCGATGAGGTGCTGCAAAAAATAGTTACTGGAGATGAAACCTGGGTTCATCATTATGACCCAGAGAGCAAACAGGAGTCCATGCAGTGGCACATTAAGGGTTCAGCTCATCCCAAGAAGTTCAAGGTAATCCCGTCAGCTGGCAAGGTCATGGCCACAATATTTTGGGATTGTGAAGGAGTTTTGCTTATCGATTATAAAGAAAAAGGTGTAAATATCACAGGGCAGTACTACGCTAACGTTATACGTCAATTAAGAGATGCGATCAAAGAAAAGAGGCGAGGAAAGTTAACCAAAGGTGTTCTGCTTCTGCATGACAACGCCCCTGTCCATACTGCTCATATTGCCAAGGCAGCTATTGTTGAATGTGGGTTTGAAACTGTTACTCATCCACCCTATAGTCCGGACTTAGCCCCAAGCGACTTCTTTTTGTTTCCCAATCTTAAAAAGGATCTGCGTGGAAATAAATTTTCTGACGATGAAGCGTTGAAGACGGCCGTGGAGAAGCATTTTTACACCAAAGATAAAAAATATTTTTATGAGGGATTAAAAAAAATAATTGATCGATCTTATAAGTGTATGAACATAGGGGGGGAGTATATTGAAAAATAAAAATATCAAACTTTTCGTACTTGTTTGTTTTTATCCACATACCGAGAATATTTTGAACGCCCCTCGTATATACTGGCTACAAGTTTTACATGCCTAGTTTTAACCACTTGGGATTTGCAATATCTAGTTCTTGGTGCGTCATAGTTTCGAATCCGCCGTCTCTTCTGCATCAGACCGATTTAGACTAATCTCATACATTTAGATTTCAATTTCCACAGCCATTACATATCCTAACATTAAAGCTAATGTTTGCCAAATATATTATAACAAAAATATCATTTTTTCTTAAAAGACAGATAAAAAAACTTACATACTAAAGCTTAGAATACAAAAGGTCTATAATAAAGTAAATTTTAGCACATTGACGGTTAAAAATCTTAAGGCCGGCACCACATTTTGGCACCAACGTGTAGATCAAGTTTAATTTAGTCTCAACGTGGCATATGCATTGGTAATTGGACGCGTGTCGGTTTTAATAAGGAATCAGCACCAAAGTTTGCTGGCTTTTTTGATTTGCTCAGTCTTGTTTCAACACGCATCAAATATGTACGTGCGAAGTATGCGAGCGAAAATGTCAGCCACAAAATCGCCATCGCTGTTTCTTTTTATTCAGTAAAATGCTTGGAGAAAGATCGATATTTATATCAATTACATTCTGCGACGGGGCAGAACTAGTACAATATAATGACCAGTATATGGAGCCGGTGATACTAAAAAAGCTGTGTATTTACCTTTGGTTTAAATATGAATAAAATAACGTTAACGTTTAACTTTTTTGTCATATGTCATTAGGCTTTTTGCGCTACAATAAATTAGGAAAACTATTAAATAAATAAAACAATTTAAATTATTTTTAAGTGTACTAATCGAGATTTCCAAGCGATACCAAAGATATAGTGATCTCTAACCTGCCGTTCTATTATTTCAACCTGTTTTCTTTTTAAAGACGGTGTTAGCTTTCTTAATTCTTTTTTTAAGGTAGGTAACGTTAACTTAAGTTAAGTTTTCTGTTAAAAAAATGAAAAAACTACAAAAAAAAAATCCGTCATAGGTGTAAATAAAGTACTATTGCCGCTAGAGACATCTACAAAAAGCTTTGCGTGATACAAGCCATTGGCTCCAGTTAAAAAAACAATGACCCGTATTTTTGATGCTGGTAACCCTTGAATCAAGAATTAGCAGGTGGCAACCCTATACGCTATTTGCAAGTTTTATCCTCGTCACTTTGATAGATCAGCCAATCACGTGCCTAAAAGATATAACTAAAAAGTTAAACGTTCGTCACATTTATTCCGAAGAAATTCTTAATAACTTATTTTAAGGTGACACAAATGTACTTTATATCTATTATATAATAGTTAAAAATAATAAAATTTATATGAATATTAAGAAAATATGTTCTACGAATGTAGAAGTGTCAAGTTATTATAAATATTTACGTTTCAACAGAAACCTATACTAATCATTTAAAACAAAAAATATTTTATTTCACAGTGTTGCCACGTTATTTAATAATGTAGGGGTGGTACATTGAAACGTCACAATATAATTTTTACATGTTTTCTTTAGTAATGTATACCTATTTCTAAAACCGGTATAGCAAGGCAACACCAGTATTTATATTCTAAAATCTATTCCTGATCTTATATTAGCTGGTTCTGTGAAACTCTAGAGAAAATACACCCAACTTATAGAAGCTTTTGCGCCATTTGTAATTAAAATTCTTGGGCTAAGTGCATAGATAATTTTCAAGGATTTGTCGAACATCTCATTAACTGGATAAAATTTAAGCCACAGAATTGAAACACAAGATTGAAATTGCCATTTAACGCGGAAATGCAACCAGTATAGTTGGTACTATTGCTAGCAATTTGGCAAGTAAATTTATATATATGTATACATATATATAATAGATTGTAGTTATTTTTATTCCTTCCAATAAATAACTATATGAAGAGGCATTGTAATTAATGTACAATAATAAAGTGGCAACACATAAAAAGATTTTGTTCTAAAACACGTGAATCGGAATGAAATCTAGACAAAAGGTAGTTACAATTACATCTATACACAACATCTGACTACACACTTTATGAATAATAAAGAAATACCCACAATCATATTATTTTGAAACGATTGTTTTTTCGTATGTTTCACAAATCTGACTATAATAATATATCAATCCATATTTTAGGTATGCAAAAAAATTAAGATAATAAGTGACACGAATTGTCATGAAACCTTATTTCATAATTTGTAGGTTAAAATATTTAGATATAAGTCTGTAAAGTATTTATCTATGGGTTACAGTCTAAAAATAAACGATGCATTATTATTATTATCATTATATATATATTTAATATATTATTATAATTCAACATTTTAAACGGTTTTCAAGTCTAAACGTACTTCTGAGTAATGTCTTTCAACATACTAGGAAATAAAATTACGGACATTTTAAGAGGCTGCCTCGGCGCAGATTTACCAGCAACAGATTGATTAAGCGAGAAAGCATTATGAGCCAATCGCACGCATAAATAAGAGAAAGCTGCTATGACCACGCGTAAATTTTAAAAAGTTATTAGCGTTAATTCAATGAATGGATTATAAAACAGTTATCAATAAACAGAAGCCAATATTTAAAAATAAGGGGTTACTTTGGTAATTATTAATATCGAGGAAACTAAATCCTGCGCGCGGGAGGGGTAAGACGTGTAAACAGTGGCGGCCCGTAAAAATATTTCTAAAAACCGATTTAAAAATGATTTTAGCACCTAAACTAAAATTAAAGTAATATGTGAAAAGGTGTTTACTATTTAAAAGCTAATAATATAGTGAATTCATGAAGATAAGTGAAAAAATTGAAACAAAACGGCGGGAGTGTTAAAGTGACTTGCAAATAAAGTTTGCTCGTTCGAGAACCATCTACCCTGCTGCCTACGAGTATAGTCACAATTTACGTAGATCGCCTGTGAACATCGGCAGCTCGGCGGTTAAGACGGCGCACTGCAGTGCTTCGCTGACCGGTTCAAACCTCCCCGCATATAGACTTTATTTTTATTTTTAATTTTAATTTTTATGTTTAATCTTTGACATTTATATAATTTAATGTGTTTTTTATTCCTACGACATTTATTTATTTATAATTGAATTTAATTTTTTGTGAAATTTTGGATTATTGAATAATGTCATACTTAAAAAAAACTTGGGTTTTGTATGAGCTCTAGGTATAATAATAATTCAGTCTCAGCCACTGGCCACAGCTTAATTTGTAATGCGGGGTAGGCAGTAGAATGAGCCGGAGCGGCGATGGGGTCCGCAACCCATCACGCATGGCCTAAAAAGCGCGGATTGAGGGCAGATGAGTGCCGTTTTGGCACCTGGAATGTCCGAGGGGGGATGAATGATAAGATGAATGAACTCCTAGATACGATGGATGAAATGAAGTTGGATGTAATTGGCGTGACCGAGACCAAGCGGAGGGGTAGTGAGATGCAGGACTTGCCGGGAGGGGGGATCGCGCTCTGGTCGGGAGTGGGAGATAGCGATCGCGGTAGTCAGGGGGTGGGCATCTTACTATCCGGCCGCTTGGCCGACAGTATGTACGAGTACTGCCTGGAAAGCCCAAGAATACTCTGGGTTCGTCTTAAAATAGGCCCTAAAAAGTTATTTGTGGCCGTGGTGTACGCACCTGTTAGCTCAGAACCACAGCTGGAACTAGAGAATTTTTGGAACCAGGTCAGGACAGTTCTAGATTTGGCAGTTGGGAACGAAAATATAATATTATGTGGCGACTTGAATGGATGGGTGGGGACACGTCGTGCAGATTACGAAACGGTCCTAGGTGATTTTGGAGATAAGAGAGTAAATGATGCAGGTAAGCTTATTCTTGACGTGTGTTTAGAAAAGAATATTTTTGTGTCCAACACAATGTTTGCTCACAAAGATATTCACATGTATACAAGAACGATGAATAGTGAAAAGAGTATAATTGACTTAATAATAGTTGATGAAAGACTGCGAACACAGACTCTGGATACCAGGGCGTATCGTGGGCCAGAATTGGTAACAGTCCACTACCTAGTAATTACTAGGATTAGTGGCCTGTTCACAAAATGGCGCCACCGGCGATCAGGTGGCAATCTGTCAGCAGTAGAGAGAATAAAGAGTGAAAAGTTACAAGATGATAGTGTGAAAGAGGAGTATATGAAATGCGTCAATGATAAACTTATCAATTTGAAAGATGTGAGCAAAGATGTAGAAGAGTGTTGGAAGTACCTAAAAAATGGTATGGTAGAATCGGCAAGAGAAGTATGTGGAGTAGCAAAAAAGCGAGCAACCAAGGGTGACGCGTGGTGGGATCAAGAGGTCAAAGATTCGGTAGAAAGAAAGAAGAAAGCTTGGATAGATTACGTTGCTTCGCTGAATATGAATGAAAGTATAAAAAGAGAAAAAAAGGAGTTGTACCATCGCTGCAAGAATGAGACAAAAGTTTTGGTTAAGGAGAAGCGTGAAAGATGTAAAGAAATAGGTGAAAATAGGATGACGAGCAACTTTAAGGAGAACTCCAAACTTTTCTGGAGGGAAGTTAGGAAGGCCAAAGGTAGCTTGTCATCTTGTCGAATGAACAGAGTGAAATCAAAAAGCGGTAACATTCTTGCAAACACAAATGAGGTGTTGCAGCGATGGAATGAATATTTTAGCGAGATGTATGCTGGTAGTACTCCTAACGACGTTACGACGGGTACTTTACCTCCAGAGCTATCCACAACTATAACGTCCACTTTTAAGGAGGAAATAAGTGTGCAAGAATTGCAATCGGCAATTAGAAGCCTGAAATGTGGCAAAGCAGCGGGAAAAGATCGAGTGCTCGCTGAAATGATCAAATACGGAGGTATACCGGTCTGGAACGCTTTCCACCTACTGTGCAACCTTTGCTGGCAGGAGGGAAGAGTACCAGAGGACTGGCGGCAATCAGTCATCGTTCCTTTATACAAAGGTAAGGGATCTAGATTGGACTGTGCCAACTACCGAGCGATTAGTTTGATCAGTTTGGCGAGCAAGATGTATGGCAAGATTCTCACGAAACGCTTGCAAGAGAAGACTGAAGGTCTTTTATGGGAGGCACAAGGAGGCTTTAGACCTGGAAGAGGATGCACTGACCAAGTCTTTTCGCTCCGCAATATCACAGAGAAGTTTTTGGCCTTAAACCAGAAGGTTTTCTGTGCTTTTGTGGATTTGGAAAAGGCTTTTGATAGAGTTGTAAGAAAGAAGCTTTGGGACATATTGCCGGAGTATGGAGTCAATGACAAACTGCTACAAGCTATACAGTCCCTGTACAAGGGCTGCAAAGCTTGTGTGCGGGTGGAGGGGGGTATGTCGCCTTGCTTTGAATCCCAAATGGGCGTCAAACAGGGTTGTGTGCTTTCTCCTAGATTATTCACTCTATATCGCGACAAATGCCTAAAAAGAGTGAGAGAGAGTGACTGTGGGATAAAGATGAGTGATCTAGTGGTGAACTGCCTGCTTTATGCAGATGATGCTGTTCTTATGGCATCGTCCGAACAACAACTGCAATCACTAGTCACAAGAATGAAGGAGGGATGTGCAGAAAAAGGACTCCGTTTGAATGCGAGAAAAACCAAGGTACTAGTGTTTGAAAGAAGAAGGATGACAACCGTGACGATAAAGATTGATGATGAAACTCTAGAACAAGTAAATGAAATTATATATCTGGGCAGTGTTTTCACTGCGGATGGGAAGTACGATAGGGACGTTGAAAGAAGAGTGAACGCGGGAAATAGTGTTAACGGTGCCCTGGGGTCACTGATCGGCAGTCGAAATGTCAGTGACAAAGCTCGGCTCGCCATACACAATGCCATGTTGGTACCAACACTGATGTATGGAAGCGAAACGTGGATATGTCAGAATACGCATGAGAGTAGGGTTAATGCAGTAGAAATGCGGTCGTTGCGGCGGATATGTGGCGTCACTTTGGCGGACCGCATACGTAACGTCGAAATACGGAAAAGGGTTGGTATGAAGGAAAGCATAGGGACAAAAATAAGGAAAAGCATGCTACGATGGTTCGGGCATGTTAAAAGGATGAGCGATGAAAGATTGACGAACCAGATATATAATGCGAAAGTTGTGGGTAAAAGAGGCCCTGGCAGACCGAGACTCACACATCACGATCAAATAAATAAAACACTGACTGAAGGTGCATTAAAAAGTCTTCGTAACCAAAGGGCATGTATGAAGAGGTTAATGAATGTCGACGAAGCGAAAGAGGTATGTCGTGATCGTGTCAAATGGCGCTCAATTGTCTCTGCCTACCCCGCAAGGGATCTGGCGTGAAGATATGTATGTATGTATGTAAATAATCACAATTTCATTTGTAACAGATTTATGATAGTATCAATATACTTAAAATCCAAAAAACTAAATAAATAATATAAAGCAAAACTTAATCCTGGTTTTTGTTTCAATTCCCGCCCTTAATAGAAACCATGTTTTAACTAACTACTAACAGTAATATGATTTAATGTTAAATAACTTTGTGTTTTGACAAATATAGTGTAAAATTTAACTGTAAAAAAGAGTACTATTCGCCAACAAACTGCTATGCAGTTTGGCGTATAATTTTAAAAATATAAATTGTTTAATTTTTCACGATTTAATAATAATAATAATATTTTAGATAAAATGAATGAAACCTATATCAAAATACGTCGAAATGCATACTAAAAAATCCCATGATAAATGCAATATTGAATGCGGACGATAATCAGCAATAAACATGGATTGATTTATTATAATAGGAAAAATCTATCGACAAAATATGATTTCGGGTGGTCATGGTAATACTACTAATATATTAGTGACTATAATACTTATATTAATAAGCGGCCATTGCATTGAAATATGAGCACATCGGAAGTCTTATACCAATAAAGCGTAACTTGGATGTTTAATAATTAAGTAATTATTTTGTCCTACAAAGTGATTCCACTTAGCTTAATTAGTCAATATTACACTAAACCTTCCTCAATACAAAAAATCTAAGTTATTACAGTTAGCACAAAATATATAGTAGGTCAAGTTTTCACTCCACAAAATCAATACGACTTTGCTACGACGCAATAAAGTGCAATTCGGATCGCATAGCGCTAGTTACTTACAGAATTATTATTATTATTTTTTATACTAGCACGACATGTGACCTTATCTAATGGTAAGTGGCGAGCAAGGTCTATGAATGTTAGCAACTGAAGTCAGACACTCACTGACATCAGTCCCTAAACCTATGCCGGCTTGACTGAGTATGACGGCAATTCAAGTGTGGATACGCTTTACTGGGTTTATCGGCACGAACGGTGGATACTTCCCCGTCCCAGCAGACTGGTCAAATTACCACCACCTATTAGCCACCTGCAGTTATTTACACCTCTAAGTCACTACCAAGCTCTATTGTATCTGCCTGAGTATTTTGGTTATATAGCACGTAAAAAGTTCAGCCAAATGAATTATTATTATTATTATTTTTTAACTTCTGCATAATAGTATTAAAACACAGCAAGCACTTTAAAATCAGTACATTGTTTGAATACTTATAACATGTGACTTCACAACGATGAAATAGGAGCAATTAACATCATTACCACTATGCCTGCTAGCCATAAAGCGTACGTGGATTAACCTTTATAGCATATGTAAACGGTAAAGTCAATAAAAATGGCGCTTTTTTAATAACTTACCAATATAAAAATCGGTTCAATAAATACCGAATAAGAATCTTAAAAAATGTTTAATAACTTATGTATCAAATTTCAGTACAGCAAATTATCTTTTAATTATTATTATCAAAGAGTTAAAATTAGTATAAAAAATTACATTATATTGCTAAATGATATTTTTACAATACTTAGTAAAACTTGTGTAAAAAATTCCAAAAAAAAACAAGGTTTCCTATGTTATATTTCAATGCAAAGATGGCCGCTATTGTAAATACTGCCTACACGATATATACCAATTTAAATTTGTCGGCTTAACAAACTAAAGAACACAAATCTCATAACTCATGTAGGCGACAGGGCTCACCATAACGAACCACTAATATTTTGTGTTTTGTGAGGCAAATTATAACCAATTTGTATTTATTTCCGATTGCTTATGAGAAATAACAACTTATAAAGAACAATAACCCTACCGAATTGCGAAGAATACAAATTTTAGTTCCTTAAGCTCCGCCTACTTAAAAAGTATAGTTGCGATCATATGTTTTTTGCCGCGTGCAATTGACAAAAGAGCAAATATTTTTTATAGGTTTCAGGTGTCATTAGTAGAACATTTATTTCAAATAATGGTCACTTTTTATTATTAATAAAGCGCTCTTTTGATGTACATGACATGGACCAAAAGTGTCAAAAATAATAATAATTTATTTATGATATTGCGCGTATGTTTTAGGTAGGTATTGGGAAACATATTATTAATTCGAATTATTATTTTCTTTTAGTTTAATTTATACTGTTATTTAGTACTTATGTTCTTTAATTTGTCAAGCCGAGATAAATTGAGATGGTTTAGGCTCTAAGAAGATCCCATTTGTTGTAATGTTCGTTGCTGCAGATGAGCAACACTAGCGGTTCCCCCAACTCCGCTCGCTCTACTCCTAGACACATCCCTGCTGCTGTATTGTATATGGGAGTACCGGCCTACGAGAAAAAAACAATATTCCCATTAGGTTAAGACGAGAAAGTTCTTAGCATAGCATGGATTCACCGTACGGGTGCTGGTTTACAAAAGGTTTTTATTGCGCAATAATACGCTTACTATTCTCTACCTATCCAACCAAATACTGTATTAGTGGCATCGAAGTTTCTACACTACGGGTACTGAGCGGCCTAACTATCTATAAGCTGTAAAGGACAATGGGAAGAAACACCCTTCAACAAATTTCAAACACGTGTAATGCGAATTGAATAGTAGGTTATTATTTTTTTACTGTGGCAACTTTCTTTAAAAATATTATTTTAATTATAAATCAAATTACATTTATTGGATCATGATCAAATAATTTTAGTTAGTGAGCAAAGAAACTCGAGTTACAGAAGACAGCAACAGCCTCTCGGCAACTGTGTGCTGCAGTAACAACTATAAACACAATTCAGTTTTCAAATTGTTTTAGTGGCATTATATCTACATATATTTCCTTTTACTGGACAATGAAGAGATATATAATATAAGTAGGACCGATTGCCTTGATGAGCCTTGATTGCCTTGATTTGCCATTGATTTGATTGCGCCAAGCGCGCATCTCCTTTTATACTTCTCCTACACTAGCGCCCTCTTCCCAACGGCTACGCCGCGCGTATTTCTATGTTAGCTGTCGATGATATTGGCTAATATTGCTCGTCGCTTTGTGAGCGACAACATATACAATATGGTCACACAACCTGGGACCATAGAATTATTTATTTCTCTGATACACGGAGGACAACATCAAAGTTTTGCGACCAGCGCGCGACTACAGACGTTTAATTTTTTTAAGACTATTATTCATTTTTAGAATTAGCCTAAAATTCACTATGTTTAAATATCAATACAAAAAAAATGTTATAGGCACTTTCCGGATCTTCCCCACATATTTGAAGAAAGTCGCCATAATAAAAACACATTTAACCAACTAGACGCTTCGAATGAGACGTGTTTCAAACCTGTTAGAGGTGGGAACGGAGTCCATACAAAATCTCCCGTAGTCATTTAAATTTTAATAATTCAAAATAGACTGGATTCCTGGAGGTTTACTGCTGTAGTGCCACTTTCGTATGTCTATAACGATTCCATAAGTTGGTATTAGTACTATTAGTCACGGAAATAGTGGCTGCTGAAGAAAAAAACTGCACCCTTAGTTACAAGTTCATTCATTCATTACAGCCCCTAGAACACAGCATCCTAGACCTCCACTGCTGGAGATGCGCCTTCCAGAACATATATCTGGAGAATTTGGCCTACACTCGTATCTAATAGTAGTAGTATCTACTGTCAATTTTTAATGACAATTAATTAACGATTCCACAAGTTGGTATTAGTGGAACCGGGATCAATGGCTTAACCTGCTCTCCGAGGCACGGGACGTTAAGGGAGTATAAGTTACGTTATGTTGAGTTTTAAATTGGAGAGTTAATGATATTCTTTACAGTTTTACAGGAAATAACTGTAATAAATTATCATTACTACCACAATTCCTTGCGGAGTAGAAAAGACGTAGTTTGAAAAAAAATAGTATTAATTTAGCTAACTTAAGTGACAAACACGTCGAGATCCTAGCCTACCCCAGAAATACTCGTTTCTCAAATATGAATAACATCTAATTTAGAAATATGGTGTAATGCTTACGGAAGCCTTGTGATTCCATTCCTGTTGTCCCCCCAGTTCATGGCACTTGCTGATGACAGGTGTCATATTGTCAGAAGCATCCAAGCAGAGTGTCCTTGCCAACACCAACTCGGCCTTATTAGTTTCAAACCACATCTGAAAAACAAATATTGTTAGGTTTTTTTTTAATTCAATAGTTTTGGCTATTTTTTTAAATTGTAAGAGAAGACAATATTCCAAGCATTCCATGGGTTCACCGTGCGGGTGCCGCGTCCATCGTGTATGGGTAGGTGATAAGAAGAATGGTGTCTCGGGCTTGCGACCGACAATAGACTGGTTTGAGAAGGAAGCCTTCTTTTTCTTTTATTGCGCGATAATACGCTCCCATCTACCATTCCACTTATCTCCCTACCCCACCAAAATACTGTATTATTCCAGTCAGAATACCTCAGTTCTAAGCACGTAATATATTCATTACAGTGTTCATAACCGAGTTGGGGATCATCAAATTCCAAATGTTGCATAAGCTCATGCTTTTCATAGAGTAATTCGCGGCAATATCGCGATAACACATCGGGTATATGGAAGGTACAGTGCGGAAAATCGTAAAAAATATACTGCAATACCACTTTTGACTAACAATATCCACAGTAAACTAATTAACAAAACAAAAAATATGTACTGACATATCCGTGAAAAATGGTGCGAAGAACTCTTAAGACATATATATAGTTCCCATGCTTTTCCCGATATGTCAAATGATATTTTTTTTTGTTGTGTTTTCTTCTCCTGTTTGATGATGAAAGGCAAAATGCTAGCCCATACAGCCAAGTCTGACGTCATAATATATCTTTCTTATGAGTTAATGAGGTTATCATCAAATTCCAAATGTTGCAGAATTTGATGCTTTTCTTGGAGTCACTCGCCGCATTATAGCCCAAACACGTCGGTTAAAATATGGGAGTTCACAGCGCGGGAAATGGCATAAAATTAACTGCGACTTGTGCCCCATACTTAAAATTTTAAATTTATCGGATTCCATAATTATTAATATTGTAGCACATTATTAAACAAAACAATACCTTTTTGACTAATAATAGTAAAATAATTTACAAAACAAAAACTTGCACTCGACATGTCTGTGCAAAATGAACTACGTTTTGTTTCTGTTGATGTTTGAGTTGATAGGGAAGGCAAAGGAATCTAGACCATACAGCCATGTCTGATGTAATTTATTTTTACGAGGTTATAATCACATTCCAGATGTTGATGCTTTTCTTGCATTCACAAAACAATCACATAGTAAGTTTTCTAAGCAATAATAACCACTAAGAATCTTAAGTAAATAGGTACAAGGGGGGGGGGGGGGTAATTAAACGATAGATCTCACAATTTACTAAAGAATGGTATAAAAATTAAAATTATGGACGAGGGCTATACACCTGCGGTTGCGCAGGCCCAGCTTTCCAATAGACCCGTGTGCGCGGTCAATGCAAGTTGACCGAAACGTCGGGAGAAGTATGTTTGATCATGATTGTGCGCGAACATTTTAACGTATTTTTGACAATAAAACATTCTCGTAGTAGATAACAATACCTGATTCAGTGTCCTGATACATTTTCCCAGGATGAGAACTCCTCCTTTGGTTTTGATGCTCTTGGCGCTTTTAATGCACAATGATGTGTTGGATAGACGAATTTGGAAAGAATCAGTGTAGTTACGGTTCCTGAAAATTTAAGGTACATTAATAAGAACACAAATGAGTTGAGTTTTCCACTAATACCTACTTGTGGAATCATTAATGAATCGTCATTAAAAATTGACATCAGATCCTCGCCAACCCGTCTAGCCAGCGTGGCGAGTGTAGGCAAATTCTCCAGATGTATTCTGGAAGGCCCATCTCCAACTGTGAAGGTCTAGGACTTCTTCTAGTGGTTGTAATGAATGAATGATGATGAGTTCAGTTGATGTAAGCTAAAAATAAGAGGTGGTGGAAGAACTTTCCTTATAATCCTAAAAAGGTCGGTTCGAACCCCGGCATGTACCAATGAGAAATGCACTTTTTCTACGTACATTTGTCATTTATTGACAACACCACCGTTCCCGTGCCTCGGAACCCACTAATATCAATTTATGGGATTGTTAGTATATTGCCATTAAAATTTGACATCACACCCTCGCCAACCTGTCTGGCCAGCTTGGCGAGTGTAGGCTGAATTCTCCTGAAATTTCAGGAAGGTCCATCTTCAACAGTGGAGATCTAGGACACTATGGGCTGTGATAATGATAATGAAGTACATGAAATACATAGTGGCCAAGCCAGTGCGGGCAGGAGTTAAACCATCTTAAATAACGAGACTCTTACCTAGAATGCCATGGTTGGAATCTGTTTTTATCTGGATCGTTAAGGGCTGCCACTCTCTTGTTGTAGGAGCTGAGTTCAGTTTCCTCCAGCTCAGGGTACACCGTTTGTAAGAACCACTTGAAGGACTTGCACTGGAGATGCTCCCGCAATTGTTTGCGCTCCGAAATATCCCCGTAATGAATGCGAGCCGCCATTGGGTTGTGTTCTATCACTTTGTCCTGTAAAAAATAGACAAGATCAGGCGAAAATTATAGTAGATAATAGATAGATAGATAGATTTGGTTGAATATTCTCTTTTTTTTTTAGAACAATATATTATCATCACGACCGTATCCCTTTCGGGGTGGTCATTAACCACGAATTTTAAAGAACGAATTCATATTTAGTCAAGTGAACTGGGCCTATGCCCATCATGACAATTTAAAAAAAAAGATCAATTGCAACCAAGTGTACCTATTCCTCGTAAATTATTCTAAATAGTAAAGAGTATCAAGTGATTTATATTTTAATATTATGTTTGTAGATACAGGAGTAAGTGTAAGTGTTATCTCAAAGAACAGTATTTGTTTAGTACAATAGAAATTAAAAAACAGTGAAATTGGATGTTTTTCATGCTGGGTTTGCAGCAATAACATGTCGTGTATATGGGAGTTAGAAACGCGGCAAAATCGCAAACATGAATCTGTCCAATAATTAAAGTAAAATGTATAGTTTTCCCTAATTATTTGTCCATTGTAGCACATTATTTAAAAAAAAAACTTCTTTTTTTTAATAATAATGATGGAGAAATAAATGTATACTCACTACATATTCGTCCATCCAGACGTGAGCCATTCGCATGGAGTTTTTAAGCATGTAATCCTGTTTGTCTCCCATACCGTACGGTCGTCGACGACGAAACACGTGCCCGACTCGACTGCACGGCACCATTTCCAAAGTGCCACCGCACATCCAAATCTGAAATTGAATAAAAACAAAAAAAAACACTTTATTTGTCGCTCTGAAATATATCAACCACACAGACACTGGAACATACGAGTATGTCTGGAGAATTTGGCCTACTTTCACCACCCTACTGGCCAAACGTGTTGATGAGGGTCTGATGTCAATTATTTAGATTTACGCATACTTATGAATTTGGTGACTTTTACATCTGTCGCGCGCTGAAGATGTGAAATTCTCTCCCAGCTAGTGTTCTCCAATTTCTATAACCTCTTTAAAGCGAGGTGTGAAAAGCATCTAGAAAGGCCAGCATAGGTAGGAACAGTAGGTGAGTTGCTGTCATTCTTGGACTTAGCACGGCTTAGCATGTGTGTATGGTGACAAGTCGTGCTAAGATAGAAAAAAAATTAAATTACTACTCAACCACTTCTTGTTAGAACTAAAATAATGATAAAAACTAAAAAAAAAGTATACAAATACCTATTTAAAAGTACATAATTTAAAATAATATACCTTAACATAAAAATAAAGAAACTACGCACATTCTTATAAAACATTGAATATATTTAACACGCGCGTGATTATGTGAAATATCATTTTTAGGTGCATCATCGAAGTGATAGGACTGCTAACTGGTCTTCTCAAACGCAGGGGGGAGTGGGGAGTCTGTGTCAAGGTATTGGTCTTCTTACAGAGTTTGCATTCGCTTTTCGTAACTACAGACAGGGCATGGGGTAACCATTAAAGGTTAAAGTATACGAGCCTGGCGGCGGGGCCGCGATTACGACTCTGGGATTGGTAGCAGGTGACGAGCGTAGCATTGTCTGGCGTCAGACGGAGAGGGGCCAGGTTTTTCACAAGTGGGTATCTGTCGCAAATGCGCGCGCGTACATGCCAGCCTCCAGACGACGTACGAATTCGTCCAGTGTTTTCATCCGCATGAATGAATGATATCGTTCCTCACATAATGCGCGGCGCCAGCAATAGTACGGAGCGTCAGATTTTGTAACCGTGCTCTTAGCGTAGCTGAGGTGAGAGCGTACCAGGCCGGCGCGGCATACGTGATTGAAAGGAGTAAAGAGAGGTACTCAAAATGATGAATGGTGAGAGTATAGGTAGTGGTAGCACAATAAGAAGGAGGGGGGAGGGGGGTTGTAAAGCAGCCTATAGTTGGTCGCAAGCCCGCAAGACGCTATTCTATAATATAAATATAAAAACATATACTCGTACATAAATATTAAAAGAATAATAATACACAAAGGCCAGTAACAAGAATTCGCTAATAGATACAATTTGAAAGCATGCAAAGCAATAACAATAAATACACATGCGAGCCTCAGAGGAAAGTTCTATTGTCGAAGCTTGGTGTGAAGAGTGGGAGAGGTCGGTGCATTAAATAGCATTATATTTGAACCAACGTCTTCTATAGCTAGAAGGCTATTTAATTTTGTAAATATTTATGTAGCTTGATGTAAACTGACGTGATCTTACAATAGGGCTAACATGGACACTATGATGTCCAAAGCCCAGATAAAAATAATAAAACTAACTTTATATAGCCTATGTCTTATTCTGATATACAAGCTATGCTACTGTAAAGTTTAATAAAATCTGTTTAAAAGTGATGCATTTGTGAAAAAGAATCATACATCATCCACCCTAACACACACTTTCGCGATTATTATAGATCAACAATATGATTTGTTTTAAAAGTTAGGTGCAGTTGCGATGTTTACAACTGCGAACACTAATAACTTCTACTCAGTGTTTCAGAAATAAGTCGCGTCTGTGATGCACGGGGTGCGCGGGAGCAGCAACAGCATCTTGAGGGTATTTAGACACTCAAAATGAAAAAATAGCAGTTGACATTGTAATAGATAAAACATACACATCTCTAACTCTACCACCTTACGGTTGAGATTTATTTGCACGTCATCTAACAATAAGCCTGATTTTCCCTTAAACATTGTACGCTTGTAGCAATACTTTTGTATATTTTTTATTCTTGTAGCAAATTTAATACCAACAAGTGGATACCGTGGTGGGTTAATTTGTGCAATGGTCTAGGGATGTTTGGAATATTACATTTGTGACATTCGCAAACGCAATGGCAATGCGAAAGTTTAGAATGCGAATGTGCGAATGCAAGTTTTCAAGAATTGCATAGCACTTTATCACATCATCACAGAGTCCTAGAGAAATGGGCATACAACAGGCCTACAATGGGAAAAACAAATATATCTAAAAGCTTCATCCTGCTAACTCAAATCCAGCTCAAGTAGTAATAGTTATATTTAATCGAAAATAATATTTACTTAAAAATAAGTAATAATTACAAACTACTTAAATAAAATAAAATGACTATAAACTAAACCTAATAATACTAATCAAGCAATCACAAACAATCAGCGCGAGAGAAATGCTTTCTATTGGTCGAAAGAAGCACATGATGCAGACGGCGAGAAGCGTCAATGGTCACAAGACACCTTTTACATTCGCATCGCCTAATGCGAATGCCTAAAATGCTAAAATAAAACTGCCTCCGTGGTCTAGTGGTTAAGTCCGTGGATTTAGACTCGGAGGTACTGGGTTCGATTATTTATTAATGTAAATAAAATGTAATATTTAATTTGTTTTTGATATATCTCGAGTTTTTGTATGTTGGAGACATCGACGAGCTTGCCACTTGTCATGATTGGCCTATAGTAAAGTTGGCTAAATTTAAATCTGCTTATTTATAAGCGTGGTTTCTGACAACACCGAAAGGAAAACCGTCGTGATGATACTTTTAAAATGAAGTGAATAATTCGCAAACGCTAATATTAGTAACATCTCTGCAATAGTCTTTGTTAACCTTACAAAAAAAAAATTAAAACTATGAGTGCGCAAGTTACATAGCTACCTCGAAGGCATTTATTTAACATTCAGCATACATATCTTCACGCCAAATACCTTGCGGGGTAGGCAGAGACAATTAAGCGCCACTTGTCACGATCATGACATGCCTTTTTCGCTTCTTCGACATTCATCAACCTCTTCATACATGCCCTTTTGTTTCGATGACTTTTTCATGCACCTTCAGCTATTGTTTTATTTATTTGATCGTGATAGGTGAGTCTTGGTCTACCAGGGCCTCTTTTACCCACAACTTTCGCATTATATTCTCTCTTCGCTCATCCTTTGAACATGCCCGGACCATGCCTTTCCTTATTTCTGTCCCTATGCTTTCTTTCATACCTATTGTTTTTCGGACATGCGGTCCGTCAAAGTTACGACGCATATCCGACGCAAAGATCGCATTTCTACTGCATTTAACATTCAGGTTTTAGTTTAACGCTTGTGCTTCCCTTTCGCACAGCATTTTTTAAGATTACTCAAATCTGAGTGTACTTTTGAGACATGTAGTCTATTAACTTATTAGGAAATAAAATTACGGATATTTTGGACATATTTCCACTTTTTATACCTAGTTTTAGACAGAGATAAATAGCAAATACATTTATAACAATTTTACTAAAAAAAATCTATGAATTATACCACGTGGAATTTATTAAAGATCTAATATTTTTATATTATAATCTAGAATAAAAATAAGGAAACGTACGTCTTTCTTATTTAAAATATTTTTATAATATCCTAAGTTAAGTTGCAGAGAAGTTTTGCTAAAAATATCGCCACTCATACCGAGCCTAATCAAGTAGATAGCTAAAAGGTCATCGATCGCGCGGACTTTGGACTTAAGTAAAAAAAGAGCCTTGAGATTCGAGCGAAGTTACCGCCCCGCGTCGGCCGGCCGGTGTGTGACCTCGTCACACTCCCCAGCCTTTAGGTATTTATCACGATATGTTTTGTTTTTTTGGGATAAATTTTATCTTTTAAAAAA
Organism: Tinea semifulvella; assembly: GCA_910589645.1. Classification (NCBI taxonomy): domain Eukaryota; kingdom Metazoa; phylum Arthropoda; class Insecta; order Lepidoptera; family Tineidae; genus Tinea; species Tinea semifulvella. The sequence continues at coordinate 25,380,433 of OU342584.1, forward strand.
AGTTACCTATTTTATTTAAAAAAGGGGTTCTACCAATGACACCTGAAGCCTAACAAAAAATATTTGCTTTTTTGCAATTACAAGAAGACAAATTTCTGAGCATTTCATGAATTCCCTGTGCGGGTGCCAGGTCCATCGTGTGTGGTAAGAGATGAGAAGAATGGTGTCTCGGGCTTGCGACCGACAATGGGCTGGTTTAAGAAAAGGAGGCCTCCCTTTTTTATTTTATTGCGCGATAATACGCTCACCATCCACCATTCTACTTCTCTCCCGTTAATGCCGTCTTGGAAGCTCGTTCCATAAATGTATTGACGGCAGACCTGCTTAGGCCTAATTCTTTCAGTAAGTGATGCAAAGATCGAAGTGATGAGAAGATAGTATATCTCTAAAATGTCCGTAATTTTATTTCCTAGAAAGTTAGTATATACGAGTATTTCTCAAAGTACACTTGGTACTAAATAATCTTTAGAGGGATACAAAAACGTTAAAAACTTTTAACTCTACTGAGGAAAGAGCTTATTTCGCTTCATACATTCGCATTAACAGATACAGCTGGATATTTTCTACCTGCCTAGTATAGATACTTTATTATTGTATATTTTTACATAACTGCCTTCATTGTCTAGCGGTTAATTCCGTGGATTTAGACGCTGAGGTACCGGGTTTAATTTCTGGCAGGCACACAATAATTTGTTTGTGATATTTCTTGAGTTTGATACGCTAAAGACATCGACGAGCTTGCTTATCATGATTGGCCTATAGTAAATTTGGCTGAATGTGAATCCGCTTCATTAAAATTAAAACGCGTGGTTATTTACTACCCCGAAAGGGATACAGTCGTTATAATACTTAACATGTCGAAGTAATAGATATAGAAAAAAGCAATAATTAAATTAGAAGACTGAAATTTTTAAATGTCCTTAGTTGGTCAAATTCTAAACTATAAGGATTATCAATGTTTAAAGTACTGTGACGACCGTAGACTCGTGCGGAGTGGTCAAAAATAAAGTTTTTTTTTCAAGCAGCGGGTTCACATCTAGTTAACTTTACTATAGACGAAATGATGTGGCAAGCTCGTCGATATATCTAGTATTACATAACTATTATATAACTAACAAGTAAAATATATTTTTGTGTCCTTGACCAGGATTTGTACCCGGTATTTTCGCATCTAAAACTCGGTCGTAGACCAAATTTTGACTATAACTAAAATTTATTATTAAAAGTAAAAGATGTCTTACCCTAAATGAAATTTCCAAATTCTCTCCTCCCCAGACATCCATTCCCGGATCATATTTACCGATGTTATTGAAATATTCCCGGTAAATGGCGAATAAACCCCCGGCCATCGTCGGCGATTTAATTGCCTTTACGAAGTCAGCTTCGTCTGTAACACACAATTAAAATATATGCTGAGAGTTGATTAAATTATCTATATGACATTCATCGAGCTCTGAGACAAAATGTAAACAATCCACTAAAAAGGATTTCTAAAGGGTCTCTCAAAAACATTTCAAAATAGACTAAACACAAATATTGTCGTTACCGTAAAAGTAAATTTTGAATTATTTATATACGAGTAGGTATACTAATGCTTATTTTATTTATAATGCTATTTTTAATTACATTTACATTAAATTAAATTTTAATTCCGGTAAATAATGATCTACCATGTTACGTAGAAAAATATTGTATATCGTAGTATTTATTTAGATAGTTTAGTCCGCTATTTTACCTACTATCGATCTAGAAGTTCTTGTAGACGCAAGTGCGATTCTCTCTAAAGAATTTGGTTAAAATATTGTTGACTTTGTTGTGTACTAACAGTAAAGTTCTTTTGTTTTTGTCATCTTTATAAACAAATGAGCAAACGTGGACCAGTGCCTCTACATTTTTTCGTTTGTTAAGTTTCATCACTGGTTTCTTTGTTTGCGTTTTATCTCCGGGTCCGATGAATGCCATATAGATGAAGTTACGCGACATGGAGAGAGAAAGGACAAAAAAGTCTATTATTTTGTGTATTATTTATTACTATTACTATTGCATGTTATATACCTATCCTATTAACTTTTTAAATAAAATGAAATTTTGTCCAAATTTGTAAGGAAACTAACATTTTTAGTCCAGAAGTATATTATACTATCTATACAGTTGTGGTTTCAACAAAATGTTAATTGCCTGTATTACATGGTTGTTCATTTCCAGTGTACTCTTAAGATACTTTAGTGTAACTATTTATAAGGTAATTTTGCAAAGTAAAAAAAAAAAAAATATTATTATTGATATTTTTATTAGTTAAGTGTTTTGCAACTGACATAGCTTGCTTATCTAGGTAGCAGTAGCAAGTGTGCATTAATCGGTCGGATATTTTGGACTACAATTGATATTTTAATATAAAGAATGCATATCATCCAATGTGATTCAATATTTTTTACTTAATGTACTTCGTGTATTAAATATGGATTGTGAATGTAAATTGACGTGTAAAAGTATGTGTAATTAAGCCTACTTACTTAATACACGAATTTGAATATTATTATTACCATGCGGTTGGCTGGTCCATTCATGTTAGAATGTGAACCCGGATATCAGAGAAAATGGCTTTTTTTAAATATTATTTTATATTTATCTTATTGGATTAGACGCTCGGCTGCATTTAATATGGATATCCTGAATATAATCGATCCAACAGTATCGGATAGTATATTATAATAATAAATAATAATAATAAATATTTTCAGACAGATCACACAGCGCCATCTAGTTTCCGTAGTAAGCTACAAGGCTTGTGTTACGGAAACTAGATGGTTGATAATATACATATTATTCTTTTTTTTTTTTGTAAATATATACATATAAACACCCAGACCGAGACAAATTATACAATGTACAACTTGCCCCCGGTGGGAATCAAACCCACGACCTCCCGAGTTCACGGCAACGTTTGTTACCACTAGACCACGGAGGCGGTCAAGCCTCTATAATAATCAAGTCTAAATAGTGTTTTCGGGGAGGTTATTTTAAAATAATATAGTTTAAAACTTACCAATGAATCGAAATGATCATCTAAAGCGGCTTCAGAATTATTATTTGCAGATCAGCAGTGCAGATGGTACAAGGAATCGTGCAGCAGCAAGGTTAGTTATGAAAGCAATATTACATTCCTAAGAAAGCAATTTAGTTAAAAAAATATATAGTCACCAATTATACGACGTTTCGCTAAACTGTTAGCTACGGCCGTAGTCTATTTGTTTATGCGCAAATGTTACATTGACAAATATTTTTTGAGGAGTTTTGTTTAGCATAGCCAAAGCTTACCTTCAAAATACTAAATCTTATACGTTTAAAAAAATATTAACTCACTTTACAGTAGTGATGCAACGAATACTAATTTCACGAATATAAATATCAAACGTACTATTTGGTTAATACGAACACGGAAAATTCAACATGGTAAGATGCACCACTATATGCATTACTAAGAGATTTAATAATAAAAATTAGCCACCGGTTTTTTAAGCATATCATTTGTAACTTATTAAATGTTAGGCGAATACAAATATCAAACCTACTGTTCAGCGAATACGAATACAATAATTCAACAAGGTAAGATGTAATACTGTATGCATTACTAAGAGATGTAATATTTAAAATAACTGTTATTTTTTAAAAAAGCAAATCATTTGTAGCTTTTAAGATGTTAGGCGAATACAAATATCAAACCTACTATTCGGCGAATACGAATACAATAATTCAACAAGGTAATATGTACCACTGTATGCATTACTAAGAGATGTAATATTAAAAACATCTGTTTTTAAAAAAAAAAAACACATCATTTGTAACTTTTAAGATGTTAGGCGAATACAAATATCAAACCTACAATTTGGCGAATACGAACTAAATAATTCAACAAATTAAGTTGCACCACTATATGTAGGAATATTATTATAATACTATAATAATTTGATAATAATAAATTACCACTGTTTTTTTTAAAAAGCACATCATTTGTAACTTCTTAGGCGTTAGGCGATTACATATACAGATTATGTTCGCATGTTTGACGATAATTACGATTCAAAATCTGTAGACTTTGTAACATCCATACACAGATACACATACGCTTTACGCGTAATAGTTCGGGCACAACCCTAAACTTTGTATTGCGTTCAGTTATAGTTTGTTTTTAATATGCGTGATGATATTCGGCGAATACGAATATTTGTATTCGTTAAATCACTAATGTGTCAGTCAGTGTCCGTACAAATAACAATTATAATAGTGTTCGTTATTTAAAGAATGACCTTGCGTTTGCGCATAAAGAAATAGAAGCTGGCTGCAGTAGTGTTTTTTTGTCAAGGTGTCAAATTTTGTTTTGAACGCGCAATTTTGCCACACCTGCTAAAATTTGTAATAAATATGCTCATAATTTGGTCACCATCATATTTTTTTTGTTATTTCAACCATTCTAATCAAGATTGCCGCCATTTTTTATAAAATTGGTTTTACCTTTTAATAATATTTAATCGATGAGATAGTAAATTGCAAAACATTGAAAGCAATTTAAATAAAACTAATAAAAAACATTTAGAGGCGATAATCTATTATTTTTATTAAATATTTTAATTGTGGCAAGATATTGCTATAAAAACCTAATTTGACATACTCGTAAGTCTTAAGTTTAGAGAAACGTATCTGAGTAGCTCCGAGGATTAATGTACACAAAGAAAGAGATAGTTAAAAAAGTAGAATGTAAAAGTAAAAAAATCTAGGCAACTTAAAAATATTAGAGATAAGTTTAAGTTACTAAAACATTAAAATAATAATTAGCAATATAAAGTAGCCAATGAAGAAATGCTATGAAAGTATACTACTAGTTAATGCTGGGATTTTTCAATTTTTCAATAAGATATCAAACGTTTATTTTATTATTCCTGAAACTGACGTATAACGAGAAAATCTATTTTTATTTAGAAACTGATGGAGATATGAAATGTGGCGTTACTTGACGATTAAAGCCTCGCACAAACAGACGCGGCCTGAGGTGGCGCATTCCACCGCACCTACGCGACCAGCGAGCGGCCAGTTTCGAATTGTTATAGCCAAAGAGTATAAAAATAGTAACTAATTGGGAAAAGAGTGTTATCCGAACACTCAGGTGGATGGTAGGATACCAAAAGTGTCATAGGTATTTTGGTATAGCTTTTATATAGAAATAGTATTATATTCGACATTTAAGCCCGCAACCAATTAAATGCGTGTCTAAATTGAAAAAAAAAATGTATATTTAAACTATTATTGAGAACTTACACAATACTTTTAAATTACAATTTTTAGATTGTATTGTTAGCTTGTTGACTATAATAATGGCTGACCTGTTGAATGAACTGAATCAATTTATTGAATGTGTAATAATGGAATGAATGACAACTGTATTATGTTCAAACCACAGATGAGAATTTAGTTCGCCCTACCAACTAATAGGCACTTTCTATATAAACCAAAATTTGTCAATCTTTAAGTTCTAAGTTTCCACCCGTTGGTTATATAGCAAGCAGTGGTGTGGCTTTATTGTTTAGGACTTATGCGTTGTAGCCAAAGGGATCAAAAGTAAAGAAGCATTCGTTGTTATTTTCATAAAAAATATATGTTACGTTTTTTTAAAAGCCATTTATACTGTTTTTCCTTCTCTTCTGTAGTATGCAGATCGGCATTTTGTCAGTAAAACAACAAAATCAATTTGACAGTGCATGTGAACACAACTAAAGTCTGGCTAATGAAAGTAAATAATCAAATTTTTGGAAATTTTTATTTGGCAACACTAATGTGACAATGTAAATTTTTCAATATGGCTTTAGTGAAACATTTGCCTAGAATTATTTTGTTGTTAATTCTTCATTTGCGTTGTAAAATATAAATAAAACTATTAAAGTAAAGACCGAAAGATATTCATAATGTCCAAGTTCCAAGAAAAAGTATCAAGTAAGTTTTATCCACATATTTTATCAAACTTTGAGGGATACCATACTAATATTTTTTAAATTTGTCACGCTTTTTCGTTATCTACGTTCATTAGCTAGACTCTATAACCGGCAATGCACTGTCATAGACAACTTAATTCTGAGACGGTTGTCCTAGATTAAATTATCATACCGTTTGGCTTATTGTCCCGTCTTATGGCGTGCTTTGGCCACTGGTTTCGGCAGTGTGTTTTTGTGTCGGCCACGGTGTTTGTGAGACGCTTTATAAATCTGGGTGTTGGGTTAATTTCCGGTTTGATATTGACATATTATGGAACATTCTGTATACCACCCCGCAAGGCTGCTTGTATTAATTTCTATGAATCATAAAATCACGCAATTTAGCCGCAATGCGGCAAAGTGGGTAATTTTAAAAAAAGCAATAGATTGTAGGTTGTAAAGCGATGTCTATTAATAAGTACTGGGGAAGTTTTTATATCGATCAGCGTTGCAGAGGCTATGTGTAGGCATGCATAAATAATAGCTTACTTGTAAGGGTGCCTTTAGGTAAAGTGTCCCATTTAAAATGCAGACCCCAGTTGAATCCACCCCTTACTAATGGGCTGGAAGTATAGTTAAATGTATCCGGATTAATAACATCGATAACTGGGGTCACAGCTCGAGTGGAATAGCGATCGGCAGGTAAAACTCCTTCAGAAAGACGAGTCAACAAAGGGGGCAACCAATCAACGTTTACTTCGATGTGAGAATCCAAAAAGACTAACACCTGAAATTAAAATTTATAGATCATCATATATTTTTATAATTGTATGTCTTAGCATAGGTGCTGTATTTGACTTGAAAGCAAAGCAAAGCTTGCTTTTTTTAACAGAATTTTCCTTAATTGTAAGTGTATAAAGTCGTCAGTCCCTATTTGTGCTGCTAACCACGTAGGGATACTGCTGCGGGTCTTCGATGGCTCAATTAAAGATTGTTTAGCGGACTGTATATGGTTTATTGTAGCAGAAGAAATTACAAATAATTACTTGAGTAAAAAAGACTATGAAATTGTGAGAGCAAAAAACGTGTGACCGCTCGATGCGCGGATTGATTCCACTCTCGTGGGCGCCGCTCGGAGCGCTGGCCACCGATCCAACGGTGGTATTGGCCGAGCGGCAATGATGTCGCTGTGATCGCGACTAGTATGAAAACCGTAGAGCAACGCCAGGTCGAACGACTTTCAATGCGAGTAGCGCTTAAGGCGACAAGTATAAAATATGCCTCTTTACAGCAGCTATCAGCATAACTAACATTTATATTTTTATAATTGTGTCTGTCTTAGCTTATAATGTGACAATGCCTATTTGATGCAGCTATGATCTTAAGTGACAATTTATTATCGCAATTGTATCTGTATTAGCTTATAGTGTGACAGTGCCTATTTACAGCAGCTATAATTTTACGCGTTATTTTGTAATTTTTAAACATTTTGTTATTTTATTGTTTCTCTTTCCAAATGAATTGAAATTGGCTAATGACTCTATTGACCCTATTAAGTGAGATTTGATATATTTTGATTTTCTTTGCAATGGAAACCTTTTTTTATTGTACAAAGATCAATCACTAGAGCGGAAAATTCTGAATAAGACTGCATTTCACTGCATTCATTACTCATTTTGGGTAATATGATTTATACAACCTTTCTATCCCAAGGTATACGATATATATTGTAAAAAAATGACGTGTAAGAGCGCTCTTTTATTAATATAATAATAATTATACTTGCAAAATAAATTAATTGAATCATCATAGCCTATGGAAGACTGTGTCCTAAACCTCGACAGCTGAGAATATACCGTATAAACTATATAATATATTTTAGAGAGTTTGGCTTCTCTCGTCGCGCTGACCAGACGGGCGAGGGATATTAAAAATATTTGATAATATTTTATCGATTCTACAAGAAGGTAGATTCACGAGTACAGTGTAAATCTATGACAAATATACGTACAACGAAGAAAACTGTATTTCTTAATGGCATATCCATATGTCGGGATTCAATCGCGAAGTTTTTGGATTGAAGGAAAGCATTTTAAGAACCGGACTACCAACGGTGGTTAATAGAACCACGAGACAACCTGAACTTATCAACTGACGTAATACGTTCGTTATTTAATTCAAACTTTCAGAAACCGAGGTTTACAATTGTTTACAAGCCTAAGCATAACGTTAACAATGTTTGAGTTATGCTTACAAATAAATGTAATAAATCAAAATTGTAAAAAAAAAGACTGTCACTAATCCAAGGATCATTACGACTGTTATTATTTGGACCTTCAGAAAACAATTGGTTATATTTAGCCTCGTTAGCTGCTCAATAAGGAATGCTCGTTAATTTTAATTATTAGCTTTCCGTATTCTCTATTAAAAATACATTTATAAACATATTTTAATATATTAATTAAAGAATTTTAGAAGTGTGTGATCGCGGACGCGTTGTGATATGACGTCACGGGGTAGACGCTGCTGTTAGCGGAACTAGATATTTGAAGAAATTACAACAAAAAAAGGGATAATACTGGACAACATTCTAAACGATTTTGTATACCTATTAACATTCTCTATTATGACAAGTAACAAAAAGTTGTTAATGTCTTACATACTAGAGTTGAAACGCCAAAAACACAATACTATGATTAAAATATTTTTTTTAAATAATGTAATACTTACTTCGCCTGTAGCATGATCAGCACCAAACAGTCTCGCTCGAATCAATCCTTCACGGAAAGGCGTCTTAATCAAAGATAACGAAAAGTCTGTATGGCTTAATACTACAGTTTTATCAGCCTTAGCTTCTTCATCGTTCACGTAATCCTCAATCGCGTTATCCATATTGTCAATCACATTAGTATCAAGCATTTCAACCTCACTCTCAATTTTCCTATTTAAAACATTAACGGCTTCTTGCACGTTATCGTGGAGGTCATCAATGTTGCTGCTATCGTCGACCAGAATGATCTCCTTCAAGTGTTTAAGATCAGTTCTATCCAGAATAGAATGGACAGATCTCATAAGCGTCTCGTAATGTTCGTTGTAGAAGCAGATGACGACGGATGCTCTTGGCAACTTTTCCGGGAACACTTGAGCTTTGCATCTGTAGATTACGGGGAATACATTATTATTATCATGAGATTACATTTATAACTGCAACTCAGTAATACCTATCGGAATTTTTATTAAACCGTTGAGTCAATTCAGACCACAGGCGGAGTTAATTTAAGAGAATTTTATCGCCAAAAACGAATAGTCGACAGAATTGTTATCAGTTTGAAGCTGGTCAACAACGACGCTTTTAATAAGCTATATATTAGCGATAAGCCTAATGTAAATAATAATCATTTGTTTTGCTTACTGGATATTGAAATTTCATCATCATCATCAGCCTGTGTCTCTCCACTGCTGGATGTAGGCCTTCCAAAGAATCGTAACTGCACACGATCTACCTTCACCCCTGCTACAGGTGATTCATCCATCTGGCGGGGGGTCGTCCCATTCTTGTCCTAGAATCTGTTTGCCCTAACAGTCGTCGTAGATGTGTCCAGCACATTCCCACTTTAGCTTGCAAATTTTAAATGCTATGTCAGTAACTGTGGTTCTATGACGAGTATCAACGTTTCAAATTATATCCATCAGAGAAATATCAAGCAAAGCTCTTGGCATGAACCTTGAATTTGTGGACCAGACCCACTGTCAGTTTCTACGTCTTTGCTCCGCACGACATCACGGGGAGGACGCACTGATTGAAGACCTTTTTCTTCATATGGACGAAGAGAGGATGTGCCGAATTTTCCCAAATGCCGACTGAATGCGTTTGCTGGCATCTTTGCTGAAGTTGGCAGAGCCTAGCTGATTAGTACAAGGTCGACGGTATTCCTGCACGACTACGAAAGTGGGATTTCCCACGCAGATTGGCTTCGGCTTGACATGGTCATTGAAAATGGACTTTAGTCTTGTCCAGGTACATTCCGAGAGCAACCTGCTGGGAACCACGTTTAAGCCATTCAACATTCTCCTAAGATCCTTGAGCGAGCTGGCTATGCTGACTATGTCATCCGCGAATCGGCAGTGTGAGATGTATTCTCCATCGACATTTATTCTGTTTTAGTTTTTAAAATTAGCTCCGCGATAATTTCAGCATTTTTCGACAATCCTTGTATAAATTCTTCATTTGGATTGTTGATCTTGTTCTATTATATTTGGCTAAAAGTGACAGAAAACAACGGATACCATTATTTTGGCAACAACCGAGCTTAAAGTAATAGACTGCCGCCACTGCTTATGTTAAGCTTTATAACAGTGTCTTACAATAAATATATTAAACTTTAACATTACAAGTGGAAAATAAACGTCTCGAGGAAAAATAGATAACAAATCATGTAGTACCTATTGTTAGACTTTATTGATCAGGGTACTGACTGACCTAGTATTTGCTAATGGCTGTAGCCAATTGACAGTAACTGAAAGCATGCATCGCAAATCGATTATTTTACGAAGCAATAAACATTTATCAAGAAATTATATTTTATAATGCATTCATACATGGTAAAATTGAAACAATGAGAGGCCTATGTTATTTTGTATTTTTATTAACTGGCACTTTTTGATCTATATTTGGACCAGGTAATATCCATGAATATTTATATCGTAACAGCACTGCTAATCATCAAGATTAGCAAGCAGGCTTAGGTTGTCTTGCATCAAATTGAAGTATCTGTAACAATTGAAGTAAAAAAAAACGGCGAATGTTTCAGTTTTATTTTGAAGGTCATCCGTGAGCTAGTACAATCGACGCCATTTTTAACTTTGATCGTTTCAATTACAGAGACTTCGTTTTGGTACAACCCAGCCTAGCATTTACACAAGGCCAATAGCCAAGATAACCAAGCCAATCCAATATTACCGTTGCCTAAATAGAGACAATCCACTGCATTGTATTGTCATTAATATTTAACCAAGCCAATACATTAATATAGTACGATGTTAAAGTATTGTATTGGCGAAAGGTCTTGTGTAAATACTCCATAAGGGACTGATCGCCCGCCGATTACCATCTGTTGGACGCAAGGATCGTGCTCTATCACGCAATACGGTCTCAAGGAGACAATGGCGGAGAATACCCAGCCTTATCTATCTAAGGATCGTGCTAGTATAAAAATATATATCTGTAGCCACTGCATGCTATGCGAACTTTCAAATTCCATCCATCAGAGAAATACCAAGCACATCATAGCTCGCTGAGTAAACTTAAATTTGTAGACCAGACTCACTTAGGAAACAAGTATATAAAATAGGTAGTTACAATTTGTTCCGGGTGTCAGGCAAATGCCGATGGTCCCCAATGCGTTGTGAAATGAGGCAGTTGAAGGCATGCATGTTGTATCCTCTGTCCCGAATTCTCACATCTTCAGAGTTTCTGATTAAACCATACTGATTATCTGAAAGGTGTCACTTATCTAGTTATTGTTCCAAAGCTTTAGAAGACAAAATTTCTTAGTAATCTATGGATTCACGGTCCGTGATTAAAAGATGAGAAAAAAAATTGTTTCAGACTTGACTGACTATGGCTGGTTTAAAAACACAAAAAGAGACACACTTGCCATCCACTATTACCTGCTTCTTTGTGAAGCTTTACACTTAACGAAATACTGTGATTAAAATAATCCATGTTAAACATTTTGTTAATGACGCATGATTGGTAGTTAGCTAGCTGGCCACTTTTTTAGGCGCAGTATACCCCGGCTTGTAAAAACTTGCAATTATAAATTGTATGGGTATATAATATTTCTTTAAGTATCCCATAGTTTTTACATTTTGTATTATACCACCCTGCTTATCACCTACTAGCTTGCCTCTGTACCTAATATGTTAAATTAATAAAGTTAATTAATAAAGAATACACGTAAATTAGGATTTAATTATCTGTCATATATTTCACTTCTCAAAAGAATTTTATTACCAAAAAGTTTTGGATCTGATGCCCTAGAGGATAATATTATAATAATAATAATATTGGCCATAGGGTCACTCAAACAATGTTACAATACTATATACCCTATGTCGATCCCTGGGTTTCTTGGGATCCTTTGATTAACATTGCTTTGTTAATATAGATGTGTAAACTTAATAAACAGACATACAGATATAGCAAGTTGTGTTCAGTTATATAGTATATGGTATTCTGATGTATAAAAAAATAATGAAAATCTTTTTGTGTTGCAGTTTTTGCGTGAAAGTGGAAAAAAATGTTGTGAAACAAGTGAATGAATTACCATATTTATATTTAAATTATTGAAAGCCTCTATGACAACATCAACGCGATTATTAGTCCAGTCTATCGTGGCAGAGCAATAAATAATATAAATACATAGAACAGACTATGCAAAGTAATCACCAACTGCTAACACAATATCTTGAATCATTGGTGGGCATAGTTTTCCAACGAAAAATATCAAATATTTGAAGAAATGTGTTGAACAACTGCATTTGTATTTTGGTTCAACATATTTATGAGCAATCATTTTCCTACTTAAAATAAACAAAAAATAAACACCGTTGTCACTTTACAGACACTTATACATTGCAGTAAACAGTAGATCTTGGGTCTAGTCAAGTTGGCCACCCCTGCTCTATGACATAAGGTTGTCATTTATCATTAGAAACTTTGGCAAAATGTAATCATGTTGTTTTTAAATATATTTTGGAAACCACAGATTTTTAGTGTATTTTCAGTTCTTATGTCTCAATAACAAATCAAAATATACATATACTAATATTATGAATGCAATAGTTTGTTGTAGGATATATTTGACCCAAATAAATGTAAGTATGAGTTACCTTTTATGATTATAAATAGATGCTCTAGTACTTTTCTTTGTATACTATTTGCTTGAACGGCCATTATAATATAAAGGACATATGATTTACAATGCACATTGAATAACACATAAGTATATTCACAACCGTAATCTCTTGCGGGGTAAACAGAAAGTACACATTACAAAGTATGGGTTAATGTCAGTGTAGTCATTCATTTGTGGTTTATGACCACAGTATTTCATTTCTTTTCTCAGCAGCACTCTCAGAGACAAGTTGTTACTGGTTGCTGAGACTGTATGTGTCGCAAGCATACATGTTCATTCCTGCTATTGAGATTTAGTAATGAGTCCTCGCCAAGTCGTCTGGCCAGCGTGGCGAGTGTAGGCCAATTTCTCCAGATATATGTTCTGGAAGGCCCATCTCCAGCAGTGGAGGTCTAGGGGCTGTACTGAAATGAGTCTTCCAGTTTTGTTGGAAGAGCTGAGATAATTATAAACATGTAGCAAGTTTAATTATTTTGATAAAATGATGACAATAGGCAGAAGACACAGCAGCCATCCAAGGAATGCTAAGATTTTTTTCTTCTTTTTAGCAGCTTTGTTTAACATGTTTGTCAAACTGTCTACATGTTTCATGAATATCTTAGTTTTCTGTGTTTGATAAACAAGTTTAAATGTAAATGGCGTTTTCGTCAACAAAGATCTACGAAAACTAAGCATAAACTACAGGCAAGTTATCAAATGTGTTTAATCTTTGATTAATTGATGAAAATATGAAATTTGTTAATCAAAGAAGACAATTTTCTAAGCATTCCATGGATTCACCGTGCGGGTGCCGGGTCCATCGTGTGTGGGTAAGAGATGAGAAGAATGGTGTCTCGGGCTTGCGACCGACAATTGGCTGGTTTAAGAAAAGGAGGCCTCCTTTTTTTTTCTATTGCGCGATAATACGCTCACCATCCACCATTCTACTTCTCTCCCTACCCAACCAAATACTGTATGATTCCGTTAATGCCGTCTTGGAAGCTCGTTCCATAAATGTATTGACGGCAGACCTGCTCAGGCCCAATTCTTTCAGTAAGTGATGCAAAGATTTTGCAGGAACTCCTCTTGCACCAACTTCCACTGCGTAAAGCTGAGTCTTGAACCCGTTCCTGATCATTTCTTCTGTGAGATCATAATATTTATTCGACTTCATGTTGTGGTCTTTTGGAATATTTGATTCCCACGGAACGGTAAGTTCAATAAGGATAACTTTATTCAAGTTCCGAGAAAACACTAAGATGTCTGGCCTATAGGCTGATACAGCTAGTTCATCTGGGATCCTATAATGGTGTTCAAATGTATCCATGAGAATTTTCCAGTCTGATGCGGCGCCAAGGATCGAGGTGGGCTTGCATTTAGTTTTCGTGCTTTGCCCTTCCTTTACAAATGTGGTTAAAGTTTTATTTGTAGTCAGTCCCTTTCTGGCTCTTGCAATAGAAAGACTTACTGCTTCACGGATAACACCTAGGACTTTGTCATGTCGGCGTGAGTAATAGCCCTTTTCTAGGAGAGTAACGCACCCTACAAGTGTGTGTCTAGCAGTTCCTATGGCAGCACTACACAATGTACAGTTCTTTTCCGTAGCTTTTCCCCACCTTACCAGATTACTCTGGACCGGGAGGGACATTTGAAAAGCGTTTAGGTAGAACTTTAGCAACGCCGGAGACCAATCGTACATTAGTGTGCGCCACTTTAGGGCTGGAGGGATGCAAAAATCGCCCAAAGTTAGCCAGTCATTTTGAACTTCTAGAGTCATCGCGTGCACTCTGTATTCATGCTCTTCATCTTTCCTGAGGAAGGATTTTATAACCTCTTTGTCACTTTCTTTTTTCTTCCAGCCAATGCCTCTTTTGTCAGTCTGGGCACCTGTCATGAATTTCTTGAAGAATAGTAGTCTCGGTTCCATATCTGAGACCAGAGGGTCTCTTGGAGGGGATGAAATTGTATTATCCTGGGAGCTGGTTAGAATTTGATATTTGCTTATACGTAGATGTTTGTATAATTCAGATGGTCTTTTCAGATCCATTCCGTAGTTTCTCCGTCCTCTAAAGAATGTTGAGAAGTCAGCACCCTGGGCTAATCCAAGCCAAGACTTCAATGTTCTTATGACGTCCGCGTCCAGACTTGATAGTAGGCTTTTGTTGAAATCATATACTAGGAAAGGCCAAGTGAGGCGAGATGCTAAGTAGTTGTCATATATCCAAGCTTTTTTGACATTGCTTATAGGCTGTTGAGTAACCCTATTCATGTCGTCAGTGAATTGTTTTACAACTACTTCTAGGGATGGTGTTTTTCCCTGAAAATTGATCCTTCTGCCAAGGAATTTAAAGGGCATGGTTTCATTTACCGGAGCTATTCTCTGCCCTGCTATACTCAGTCCAGGATCATAAGACGTAAATGTAGTGTTGCGCCTAGCCAGACATAGGCTGAAGCATTTTGATGGTTTCGTTCTCATTCCCTTTGTCCATGAGCACAAATCATCCACTATTTTCAGCAAGTCCTGGCATTGCTTGGGATTTCTTGTTAGCACCGCCAAGTCGTCTGCAAAAGCTAAGACGGATTCCGTATAGATGTTGTCTTGTTTGAATCTATATCCCCACTTCTTCTCACGAGATTTAAGTTTGTCGATTAGGATATTGATAATTATATTAAAAGCTACAGGTGATAGGCAGCAGCCTTGGAACAGGCCCACATTGTATTTTAGTGTGTCTGTGTAGCCGTCCTTGTTTGTTACAACAAATCTCAAGTTCTTGTAATAATTGGCAATTATATCTCTGATTAGTGTTGGAAAGTTATACCATTTTAGCGCAGTTTGCAGCAATTCATGTTGCACCGACCCAAATGCATTTTCCAAGTCGATCCAACAGACGCTTAGTTGCCGCTCCTGTTTCCTAGCATCCTTCAAACACTCAGCGAGTAAGGTGTTGTGTTCTAAGCAGCCAGAAACTCCCAGCAAAAAACCTTTCTGGTGCTGGCGTGAGAAGTACTCGTTCTTGATCATAAATCGGGACATTCTTGCTTGTACTATGGAGAAGAAGATTTTGGACATTGTATTATCGTCAAAGCGATCGGTCTTGCATCTTTGGGATCATTTACCTCAGTTTTCTTTGGTATGAGAACGAAGACTGCCTCGCCAAATGCCTTTGGAACTTGATTAGTAGACCAGATTTTTCGATATATATTATATAAATGCTTACGGGTGTGAGGACATTTTTTATATACAATGTACGGAATGCCATCTGGGCCTGGTGCCGATTTGGAACTTTTTCTTTTGATTTGTTCCTCCATGTCTTCCATGCTTGGTGGAAGGCATCGGAAGTCCTCTAAAGGTCTGACGGGTCGAGGCGAGGGTGGGTCCAGATATTGTTCCTCTTTTTGTATTTCTGTGTATGTCTCTTTGTAATATTTATATATTTGATCTCTGGTCAGCGATAGTACACCACTTTTTTCGCTGAATATCTTTCTGGCATAGACGAAGGGGTTTTTGTCAAAGAGGACTTCGTGTCTGGCTCTATTGTATTGATTGGAGTGATCTTTAATTTGGAGCGATATTCCTTGAATCAATTTGAGAATTGATCTAAGTGCTCTAGCCACTTGATGGCACTGCTGTTTATCTCCAATGTTTTTGGCGCATCTAAGTCTCTTTCTTAGCTCCCTCTTCTTTCGCCTCAATTTCAGCTTAAAAGTGTTTTCCTTATTGGTGTGAGCATGAGTGGTCGTTGGTGGATAGTGCTCACTGAAGTAGTCATAGACAGTATTTTGGAAGGCACGAACTTGGCTATCAAGATCCTGTTTTGTACCAGGACAATCCAGCATAACAGCCAGATTTCCGTCGTGAACCTTCCAGGTGGTTTCTTTTATGGTCGGGATGCTTAGACGTGTCCTGATGGTCATGGACTCCTGGTTGAATTCACATGGAGGTGTACCATGGGATATGTGAGGGGAAACTCTATCCGCAGTACTAGTCGAAGGTCTTACCATCTGTGCTTCGATCCCTTCATGTGTTTTTAAGTGTTTCTTGAACCAGGCTTGTCTTCTGTATATTTTTCCGCACGTTGGGCATTTCAAGTCCATATTATCGCCAGGGTCGTTGTTGTTATCTACCAGTGGACAGTTCATTCTCCCCCCCTCTCGGACTGTCCCAGGGGTATTATTCTTTTTAGACTTTTTAGCGATATAATACGAGGGAATGGCTTGCTGGGCCTTAACCCTCGGCATTCTTTCTTGCTGTCAGCATTCTTTCTTGCTGTCAGCAGTCTCTCCCACTGTCGGCTGTCTTTCAGCTAGTGTCCCTGTCTATCCGAGGTGTAATGTTTTTTTGAAGACAAATTTCTAAGCATTCCATGGATTCACCGTGCGGGTGCCGGGTCCATCGTGTGTGGGTAAGAGATGAGAAGAATGGTGTCTCGGGCTTGCGACCGACAATTGGCTGATTTAAGAAAAGGGGGCCTCCTTTTTTTTTCTATTGCGCGATAATACGCTCACCATCCACCATTCTACTTCTCTCCCTACCCAACCAAATACTGTATGATTCCGTTAATGCCGTCTTGGAAGCTCGTTCCATAAATGTATTGACGGCAGACCTGCTCAGGCCCAATTCTTTCAGTAAGTGATGCAAAGATTTTGCTGGAACTCCTCTTGCACCAACTTCCACTGCGTAAAGCTGAGTCTTGAACCCGTTCCTGATCATTTCTTCTGTGAGATCATAATATTTATTCGACTTCATGTTGTGGTCTTTTGGAATATTTGATTCCCACAGAACGGTAAGTTCAATAAGGATAACTTTATTCAAGTTCCGAGAAAACACTAAGATGTCTGGCCTATAGGCTGATACAGCTAGTTCATCTGGGATCCTATAATGGTGTTCAAATGTATCCATGAGAATTTTCAAGTCTGATGCGGCGCCAAGGATCGAGGTGGGCTTGCATTTAGTTTTCGTGCTTTGCCCTTCCTTTACAAATGTGGTCAAAGTTTTATTTGTAGTCAGTCCCTTTCTGGCTCTTGCAATAGAAAGACTTACTGCTTCACGGATAACACCTAGGACTTTGTCATGTCGGCGTGAGTAATAGCCCTTTTCTAGGAGAGTAACGCACCCTACAAGTATATAATTGGACGTAGTTACTCAAAAAGGATTCAATCCACATTAAGTTAATTTTCAAGTTATAGGCCATTAAAGTTGGAATTTAAATTAGATATTAGATAAATTAGTCCATCAATAAATCAGTGGATTAGTCCAACATTTAATACATTTGGAATATGTCAAAAACGGAATTTTATATGGATTGTTTTTAATATGAGATATATCATCCTAAGGGCCTGATTAAAATTATTAATTAAATTTCTGAAAAATTATGGATTGGATCATTGTTGCGTAACTTCATACAATTTAACATGATTTATACAAACACTCTTTTTAAAAACTGATAATGATATACTCGAGATTAAGGCACACATCAGACTATTATTTAGACTCTTTAGTTGACATGACCACAAGTGATCCCAAATGGACAGAACCCTTAGACAAATTTCGAAACTATCTCTCAAGATTTTATGTGAAGTGGACGCTTACCATAAGGGTCAGCATCTAACACCTTCAACTACTGTAATTTATCTTTTGGTATACACTGTCCAGAAGAATTAATAAGTAAACATACCAAGGTTCTGGTAATGCATATCCAGCTTATTGACAGGTAACAGGTCCAGAGATTTTTCAGGCAAAAGATCAATCAATCTCTCAGGATCCAGATGTCTTAGATTTTCAGCCTTAGTCATGTTTTTGGGTATCATCCTCGCCTTCTGATCATGCTTATGATGAACATTGCCTATTAGAAAAATAAAAAACATAATAACATAGTTTTTGGCCTTCTATTGCCACGCTGGCCAGACGTGTTGGTTAGGGACTGATGTCAATTATTTATTGTAAGTTTCCTAACTATTCCATAAGTTGCTGTTAGTGGAACCAAAACTGACATGCCCTCAAATGCCTATTTTATATGATGTTGTAAATCTGTCACATAATAAAAGTATATTTATCATTGGTCCATGCCAGGGTTCAAACCACAACTTTTTTGGATTAAATGAAACCAATCTAACAACCGGACCACCGCCACTGAAAAATAGGTATTAATAGTCGGTCTCAGTAATTGCACCTGTCCAATTGAAAAATCGATGTAACTGATGGATGCTTTTCCTTTGTCATGTTATAAACATATTTTACTCACCATTATCTAAAAGAAGCCAGTGAAGATAGATGTAAATAGTCATTGGAATCATAATAATAATAAAAACATAGCAAAGTTTGTTAGCCATTGCTTCGAATCAAGTCTTTATACAGAAAACCGACAAAATGCAACACTTTTCATTTGTAAACACACAAATTAACCTCGCCGCAAAGTTACTACAGTCCACTAAAGTAAAAGTAATCAAGTTTTAACTCATGAAATTAAATGCAATATGAATGCACGCGAACAAAACTACGGCGAAATCCTTAGCTAGCTCACAGCTTTGCGATTTTTTCGTACGAATGCCCGAGACGAGACAGCCACTTGAGCGATCAGCCGCAATCAATCTGCAAAAATGGCAGATCTGTCACTAACTGTCACATTAGGATTGCGTCCATTATTCAAAATAGTCATCATGCCACTTTAGCCCTTTTGGCACCCATAAGTCTGTCTCTGAATTATCTAGCATTAGAAATTTTATTTTTATTTTTGAACGCTATCTAAATTGTAACTGATCCGCATTCTAATAAACTAGATAAGATACATATTTTCACTATACATTGCGTGTTATTTTAAAACTAAACTCAATATTGATACAAAATAACAGGCAATGTATAACATTAATGTAAAATCAATATTCAAAACTCAGAACACAAATAAAACGGCTGTCGATATTGCCACAGCACAAAATGAAATGCTTTGAGATTTATATTTTTTTAGCTGTCCCAACGTATTCCTAAAAATTCTATCAAAAACAAATATTTCATAATAAATAAACCCGTCTGCTTAAATAGACAGAGAATATAATATATAATATAGGCCAAAGGGTTCCGTCGCTAAAAACAGCTTAACTACATCATTGAAATAATTTCATATATGTCCTCACACCCGTAAGCATTTATATAATATATATCGTTAAATCTGGTCTACTAATCAAGTTCCAAAGGCATTTGGCGAGGCAGTCTTCGTTCTCATACCAAAGAAAACTGAGGTAAATGATCCCAAAGATGCAAGACCGATCGCTTTGACGAATACAATGTCCAAAATCTTCTTCTCCATAGTACAAGCAAGAATGTCCCGATTTATGATCAAGAACGAGTACTTCTCACGCCAGCACCAGAAAGGTTTTTTGCCGGGAGTTTCTGGCTGCTTAGAACACAACACCTTACTCGCTGAGTGTTTGAAGGATGCCAGGAAACAGGAGCGGCAACTAAGCGTCTGTTGGATCGACTTGGAAAACGCATTTGGGTCGGTGCAACATGAATTGCTGCAAACTGCGCTAAAATGGTATAACTTTCCAACACTAATCTGAGATATAATTGCAAATTATTACAAGAACTTGAGATTTGTCGTAACAAACAAGGACGGCTACACAGACACACTAAAATACAATGTGGGCCTGTTCCAAGGCTGCTGCCTATCACCTGTAGCTTTTAATATAATTATCAATATCCTAATCGACAAACTTAAATCTCGTGAGAAGAAGTGGGGATATAGATTCAAACAATACAACATCTATACGGAATCCGTCTTAGCTTTTGCAGACGACTTGGCGGTGCTAACAAGAAATCCCAAGCAATGCCAGGGCTTGCTGAAAATAGTGGATGATTTGTGCTCATGGACAAAGGGAATGAGAACGAAACCATCAAAATGCTTCAGCCTATGTCTGGCTAGGCGAAACACTACATTTACGTCTTATGATCCTGGACTGAGTATAGCAGGGCAGAGAATAGCTCCGGTAAATGAAACCATGCCCTTTAAATTTCTTGGCAGAAGGATAAATTTTCAGGGAAAAACACCATCCCTAGAAGTAGTTGTAAAACAATTCACTGACGACATGAATAGGGTTACTTAACAGCCTATAAGCAATGTCAAAAAAGCTTGGATATATGACAACTACTTAGCATCTCGCCTCACTTGGCCTTTCCTAGTATATGATTTCAACAAAAGCCTACTATCAAGTCTGGACGCGGACGTCATAAGAACATTGAAGTCTTGGCTTGGATTAGCCCAGGGTGCTGACTCCTCAACATTCTTTAGAGGACGGAGAAACTTCGGAATGGATCTGAAAAGACCATCTGAATTATACAAACATCTACGTATAAGCAAATATCAAATTCTAACCAGCTCCCAGGATAATACAATTTCATCCCTTCCAAGAGACCCTCTGGTCTCAGATATGGAACCGAGACTACTATTCTTCAAGAAATTCATGACAGGTGCCCAGACTGACAAAAGAGGCATTGGCTGGAAGAAAAAAGAAAGTGACAAAGAGGTTATAAAATCCTTCCTCAGGAAAGATGAAGAGCATGAATACAGAGTGCACGCGATGACTCTAGAAGTTCAAAATGACTGGCTAACTTTGGGCGATTTTTGCATCCCTCCAGCCCTAAAGTGGCGCACACTAATGTACGATTGGTCTCCGGCGTTGCTAAAGTTCTACCTAAACGCTTTTCAAATGTCCCTCCCGGTCCAGAGTAATCTGGTAAGGTGGGGAAAAGCTACGGAAAAGAACTGTACATTGTGTGGTGCTGCCATAGGAACTGCTAGACACACACTTGTAGGGTGCGTTACTCTCCTAGAAAAGGGCTATTACTCACGCCGACATGACAAAGTCCTAGGTGTTATCCGTGAAGCAGTAAGTCTTTCTATTGCAAGAGCCAGAAAGGGACTGACTACAAATAAAACTTTGACCACATTTGTAAAGGAAGGGCAAAGCACGAAAACTAAATGCAAGCCCACCTCGATCCTTGGCGCCGCATCAGACTGGAAAATTCTCATGGATACATTTGAACACCATTATAGGATCCCAGATGAACTAGCTGTATCAGCCTATAGGCCAGACATCTTAGTGTTTTCTCGGAACTTGAAAAAAGTTATCCTTATTGAACTTACCGTTCCGTGGGAATTAAATATTCCAAAAGACCACAACATGAAGTTGAATAAATATTATGATCTCACAGAAGAAATGATCAGGAACGGGTTCAAGACTCAGCTTTACGCAGTGGAAGTTGGTGCAAGAGGAGTTCCAGCAAAATCTTTGCATCACTTACTGAAAGAATTGGGCCTAAGCAGGTCTGCCGTCAATACATTTATGGAACGAGCTTCCAAGACGGCATTAACGGAATCATACAGTATTTGGTTGGGTAGGGAGAGAAGTAGAATGGTGGATGGTGAGCGTATTATCGCGCAATAGAAAAAAAATGGAGGCCTCCTTTTCTTAAACCAGCCAATTGTCGGTCGCAAGCCCGAGACACCATTCTTCTCATCTCTTACCCACACACGATGGACCCGGCACCCGCACGGTGAATCCATGGAATGCTTAGAAATTTGTCTTCTTCCTATTTTATTACACAGCGACTTTAACAGTCGGTACCACAGACTGTCGGTACTCAGTGTTGGGAAGATTTGAGCGGTCTCGTTTTTTAATGAGTCTCTATGTAATGAAATATATAAAAAAAAATCAATAGTGTAGTTAACACTTGGGCTTGTTTTTTCATTTTAGTTTTCAGTTATAATATTATATAAAGTTCAATTTTTACACTATTTTTTATATTTTTAAATTAACTTTTTTTATTTACTTAGCATTGCTTCTACATTATAATCTACTGTTCTCTGTTGCAAAGGATAATGGCGAAATATAATATATGATACTTTTAAAAACTTGTTCCAAAATAATCAAATTATAAAATAGAACGTTAAATAATTTATTATTTGTAATTTATCCTACAATAATAAGGGTATCACTGGCGAATTTATAGGGTGGAACTTCTAGATTTGTCGGTGCTGGGCCTTTACGCGTTCTACCAATATTGTCGTAATGGCTACCGTGACATGGGCAGTAAAACCCTCCCTCCCAGTCACCAGTATTGGGTAGAGGCACGCATCCTAAATGTGTGCAAATCCCTATAACAATAAGCCATTCAGGGTTCGAACAACGTTGCTCCGGCGTTTCTGGATCTCTTAAAGCACTCATAGGAGTGCCAGCTTCTGCATCTATTTCTGATTGAGTGCGATTTTTAACGAATAACGGCTTTCCCCGCCATTTAAATGTCAGACATCCACCAGTCACCACCTTAGATAAGTCAATCTCCACATTAGCCAGAGCAACGACATCAGCAGCAGCTCCCATATACGAGACAAAGTGTGTTAACTCACTTTTTAGAGCATACGAGGAGCACATAAGTCCAAAGAATGATACAACGTATGTGGCTGTTGTCTTCTCCTGTCCGCTTCCCCATTTACTGTCTAAGACATTCTTATACTGATGTTTTCTATAGTAATCAAAGTTAGGGTATTCTATATCGCTGTGATATCGTGGAGGATAGTTTTTGTATCGCACTGACACCCATGGTACTACACTTCTTTTCACCAGGCCATTATTTGTGTTTACTCTTAGGAGATGGTTCTTGGTTTGTGTTCTGCACGTTGCACCCTGGAAACTGACTCCAAAGTTTGACATCCTTGGAACACACGACGAGATCCGGTATTTGACGAAAATGTTCATTATTAACTTCGAATTCAATGCTACGTGTTTCTAACATTCGATAGGAATTTTAATTTTTTATAAGAATTTTAATTAACTAAAATGCAAACGTCTCTTGTCAGTGTCAATTTGACCTGCCATAGATTATTGACAAATATGCACAAAAGAGTTTTTAAAAGACACAACACCACGTCTTGTCGTCTCCTCCAGTGACAAAGGGCTGGCTCTTTTTTGGCCCAAAGAATCAGTTTTGCAATTCAGCGGAGAAATGGAGCCAGCGTTCTTGCCGCGATTCCACGGACGGGACTTATATCCCTATCCTTAGTTTTAGCATCTATTTTATTTTGTAAATATTTTTATATTGTCAAATTATGTACATTTAGTTTCATTCATTCTTTTTTTTCTGTAAGCGACTTATATACTATTGTATATAACCACATATTACTGTACGATAATTATAATTATTTGCTTGCCGGACATGCACGATCCAATTTTCATCCAGCGAGAGCCCTTGCTCGATGGCCTGTATGCTACGTCCAGCACTGTAGCCTTGGCAGGCTGTATAGCGGATGGTAAATAAGGAGCTTTACCCAATAGATGATGATAAATGAGATGATAGCGAAGGCAAAGGTATCTAGCCCATACAACAATGTTTGTCGTAATAAAATCTTAATAATAATAGTAATGATCCTATGGGAGATTAAACAAAATAACACCACTTTTGACCAACAATAACACAGTAAAGTCATCTATAAACAAATAAAATGTTCTTGACATATCTGTGCAAAAGCGCGGTAAATCTCGGCTTGGTTTAAAGGTTCAATTCAAACCAAGGAATATTTAAACACAATCTGGCATCCCCATTACCTATGTTATGCGTACGACTGTGTAGGAGCCTGAAAATCAAATCAATATACTTAGCACCACCTAATCCACGCGCAGACCTGACGCTAAGCGGAGCACGAGATCCAAGAATATAAGCTACAGACTCCAGCCACTAATTACTCCCTACTATTATGGCGAATTAACAGATGCTTTTCCACACTTTGAAAAATATACCCATGATTTTAATTTGAATTCAACGCCCGCTACTCGTAATAATGAATGAAAAAAAAATCTTATCGGCGTAAACGTAATAATAATAAAATCCTAATCGATTACTAGTAACCTTTAATAAATAATAATAATAAAATCCTTAAAAATAAAATGAAATATTTAAAAATAAAAACTACAGAAAAATATAAACTATAGGATTATGTAAATTGATATAATGTCAATAGGAGCACAATATGCTTAATATCATTCATCATTACAGCCACTACAACACCTCACCTAGGAGATTATAAGAATAGGAAAACACAAATGCTGGGAGAGCAATGTACATCTTCAGCATGCGACAGACAATGGAAGTATGGTGACATAACAGGTGTGCACTTTGATCTGTGCTTATGTGTATGGCATTACGTATGAATAGATTAAGTTTTGTATGAGGGATCTCGTAGTTTGTGGAACTTGGTATGGATGCCAAGGCGGTGTGATGTAAGTTGTGAAAGTCTGTGGCGACCTCAGTGTCGGAGCTGCGTGTGCGCATAGCAGACACCTTCCTACCAATACATAACTGGTGAGTTTAACATTATGTTATATATATAAGTGATCTTAATTGAGATTTTAAAAAATAAACTAAATTGAATGGCGAGCTGTTTGATCCAAACCATTGATCGCATATAATGTAGTATAGTAGTTAGTAATGTAATATATACATTTAGAAGTCATCTAATTACCCCATATCCATTCCTGAATCTTAAGGATATTTTATGCTAAATTTCATAAAAAATGGTTTAGTAATATATGTAGGTGCAAAAGCGAATTAAACAGACAGATGTATGGCTGTGGGGCCACATGTCGTGGTAATAATGATGACTAGGCTATGCCCGTCCCTGGGTCCCAAGAAACATTGTCAAAATTCATCAGAAACAGTCCAGTAATATAGATGTGAAAGACGGACCAACACACATAAATATATACAGACAAAGCTTATTTTATAATTATAATGTGATTATGGATTAATACAATAAAAAAAACAATTGAATTCGTTAAAATATTACTAAAACACATTATATTTGGGTGTATAATATATAGGTAATGTCGATTTCTTCCATAGATGTAGATTGATCCTAGGTCTGTAATTTTTACAGTTGGTGATGCCATTTTAATATTATTATCTTAATTATGGGTTTACTGCATCTTGTTTACGTAAGAAAATAAAGCGTTAAATCCCTTTCCATTTCATCTAACTCAACATCAACAAAAATATATTTTTTTCTTCTCTGTATAAATTCTTCATTCTTTCTAGACACATAAAGACGATGCATCGAGTATGTCTGGTTCTATCACTTTGTGCCGTTTGTCTATCAGCGCCGGCAAATGATCCTGTTAGGATAGATTTGCCTGTGTACGAGCCAGGCGGCACAGCTGACCCTGGTGATATCAAGGCGGTGTCTTCATCAAGATCAGACAACGAATTATTTGATATATCGTCCAACAGCATCGCTTTTAATAAGGTATGGTTTGTCGAAAGAACAAAAAACGGAAAAACTGTTTACCCAACATATGTGCGAGGAAAAGAGAGAACAGCATACGAGAGAAAAAAGGAGGCCTTAAACCCGTGACACCATTATTCGCCACTCTCTCCTTACATTCCTCTCAGGACCTGCATGGTAAATCCATAGAATTCTAAGAAATTTGTCTTCATGTTCACCACCTTGATAGTATAGTAGGATATAAGATATCAAAGACTCAATCAGCCAAACTAAATCAAAGGAGAGAGTACCCATGGGGTATTCCATGTCATCAGGGCTTTATTGTCTTGAAAAAATATTAGGAACAATTTGGTTAAAATAACGTCAAATAGTCTAAAAAATCACTCATAAATCGCTACCCAATAGCGTGTCTACTAGTGTTAGGAAAGAGTACAAACTAAATTAGTTAAATTAGTTTATGCACGCAGCTTCGAATCAACCATACAAATCAATTGTTCCAAAATACATGATGATGTTTTGCACAAGGACAACGTTGTAGCTGGCGCGAATTACCCACTCGGGAAATCAGCTGAGCCAGCTCGGGAGCGATGTGCAGCCGCTAACCAACGGCGGACACCGCGTCATTATTACCATGTATCTCATAACACCCGAATTCCATTAAGCTTAAACATTCTGGCATATAAACTGTACCTAATGAAGTAAAAAACAGAATATTACATTATGTTAGAGATATGAAGGTGAGATTTGACCAAACAAGCGTTTTCTCATTCTTTATTTATGGCAAATTATATTTTGTATACGCTACTTTGATAATATAAATATATTTAATTATGTAAAAATTCTTGTATGAATATATCTGCGACACCAATATAATAATAATAAAAAAATAAAAAAATATTTCCAGACAGGTCACACAGCGCCATCTAGTTTCCGTGGTAAGCTACGAGGCTTGTGTTACGGAAACTAGATGGTTGATAAACTACATATTATACTTTTTTTTTTGTAAATATATACATATTATACATATAAACACCCAGACCGAGACAAATTATACAATGTACAACTTGCCCCCGGTGGGAATCGAACCCACGACCTCAAGATACAATTCCTTATTTCTCAATGCCTTTCCTCCCCTTACTTTCTGTAGTTTTCATTCTTCCTCATTGTTCTAGGTATATTTCAAACTAATTTGCAAAAGCAGAAGTCCTAACTAATGGCGCGCAGACTAATTGAGGCTACAATATGGTTTAAACTTTCATATGAATATAAACGCTACTATCTAGCTACTACAGAACATACAACAAATTACAACATAATAGCAACGCCGCTAGCTACCTACTACACAACATACAACATAATATCAACGCTGCTAGCTACCTACTACAGAACATACAACATAATATCAACGCTGCTACGTACCTACTACAGAACATACAACATAATATCAACGCTGCTAGCTACCTACTACAGAACACACAACATAATATCAACGCTGCTAGCTACCTACTACAGAACATACAACATAATATCAACGCTGCTAGCTAGCGACTACAAAACATACAACATAATATCATCGCTGCTAGCTAGCGACTACAAAACATACAACATAATATCAACGCTGCTAGCTAGCGACTACAAAATATACAACATAATATTAAAGCTGCTAAGCTAGCTACTACAAAACATACAACATAATATCAACGCTGCTAGCTAGCAACTACAAAACATACAACATAATATCAACGCTGCTAGCTAGCGACTACAAAATATACAACATAATATTAAAGCTGCTAAGCTAGCTACTACAAAACATACAACATAATATTAAAGCTGCTTCTAAACTAGCTACTATAAAACATTAATATGAATCGAGATAAAATTATAATTATTATACATATTTTTCAAATGAAAAAAGGTATAGAAACAACTCTTTTATATTACACCAATTTACAACAATTATTCGACTTGTGGAAGGCGGCCTGGTGGAGACTTTGAGGTTCTTCAGTATTGACACATTGCTTCTTATCACTCAAGGATAGCATACGCCTACAACATACCACAATTTAACTGCGCTGACGACATATTGTGATCCGCCAATGCGCTGCCAACGTATTCTCACCCTCATCACATATCACGCCTCGAGCACTACTGGGGATGTACCTGGCAGAACATATTTATGAATTATTTAACTTTAATATTTCCTTGATTTTTTTATAGGTTTAAACATAACTTATTCTGCTAGCTTTTTAGGCATAGATTACATAATTTTAATGCAGTAGAGCTAGCACAACAGGACCATTTATAAAATATCTTTATTACACCGTCGTCTTTTACTTAATTACGTATTTGTTATAAAGCTCATTTGGTACAGTGCCAGTGCTTGAGCTTAGCTGAAAATATATAAAAAAACTTTAATTAAACACACAATTAAGCACAGCAGTCTTGGATTTTGTTTTTTACATTGCAAGGATATTTGAGACGGGTTTTCGTATACATTTTGGTATATAGGGTAATTATTCAGCTATTGGCCACCTAAGAATTTGCAAAACATCTTTATTTGTTAAAATAGTATCAATATCATGATCAGCCTGTGTCTTTCCACTGCTGGATGTAGGCCACCAAGGCTCGCCACTGCACGCAGTCTTTTAAAACCCTCATCCAACTCCCGCCAGCGACCTTTTTCAGGTCATTCGTCCATGTCTCTCACGTCCCACTCTGCGCCGTTCCGTACGTGGTCTCCGCTCTAGAACTCGTTTGTCGTCGATTCTATGGCAGCCCGGCCCATTGCCAAAACAGCTTGCTAATTTTGAAACGTATGTCAGTAGCTTTGGTTCTCCGATGAATATCAATGTTTTAAATTCTATCCATCAGAGAAATACCAAACATAGCTCTCTCCATAGCTCGCTAAGCGGCCTTGAATTTGTGAACCAGACCCACTGGCAGTGCCCACGTTTCTACTCCGTATTACGGAGAGGACGCACTGGTTAAAGACTCTTGCCTTCAGACACTGTGGTATGGACGATGAGAGTTAATGTCGAAGGACAACCATAGATTAGTATTTATAACCGAAAAACAATCACTGTAATAAAACATAATATAATAATAGTAATTTCCTTTTAAAACATCTTAAATGCGAGAATAACCACCGTGACGATAAAGATTTATAATAAAACTCTTAGAACAAGTAAATGAAATTATATATCTGGGTAGTGTTTTCACTATGGATGGGAAGTACGATAGGGATGTTGAAAGAAAAGTAAATGCAGGAAATAATGTTAACGGTGCCCTGGAGTCACTAATCGGCAATCGAAATATCAGTGCGAAAGCTCGGCTCGCTATACACAATACTATGTGGGTACCAACACTGATGTATAGAAGCGATACTTGGATATCTCAGAATTCGCAAAAGGGTTAATGCAGCAAAAATGAGATTGTTGGGTCGGATTTTTTTTTTTAAATATATATATATATATTTATTTATTCTATTTAGGTGAAGTAAAAATAAAATAAAATAAAATGAAATGAAATAAAAAAAATAAAATATATATTATATATATATATATTATTTTTTTTATTTCATTTTAATTTATTTTATTTTATTTTTACTTCACCTAAATAGCGGCGTTCCCATACATTTATTTGTATACGTGTATTTAAGTGAAGAAATGCTACAATACAAAGGAAGGATTCTCTTACCGACCGGGTTTTAGTTATTCATTATAATTATATATACCAATGTTATTGAGATTTTGATTTGAGATATTAATACCAATATATTATCATTATTGTAAGCTACGGCTACAATAATGATAACACATTAATTAGTGGCAGTTAATGCTTGAATTGAATATGTAAGTTCCGCCAAACCGAGGTACGTTCTTATTCTATACTAGCGCCATCTAGTAGTAGCTTGTATCACTATGTTTTTCACCTAACCTTATTATTTTACAGTTCTAAACAATTCACCTAAATAGCGGCGTTCCCATACATTTATTTGTATACTTGTATTTAAGTGAAGAAATGCTACAATACAAAGGAAGGATTCTCTTACCGACCGGGTTTTAGTTATTCATTATAATTATATATACCAATGTTATTGAGATTTTGATTTGAGATATTAACACAGGTGTTAATATCTTGAACAATAACGAATAAGGTATCATTACTGAAAGCCGCTGCTTACAATAATGATAACATATTAATTAGAGTGGCAGTTAATGCTTGAATTGAATATGTAAGTTCCGCCAAACCGAGGTACGTTCTTATTCTATACTAGCGCCATCTAGTAGTAGCTTGTATCACTATGTTTTTCACCTAACCTTATTATGTTTGTCACGTGACACAAAACGCTCCTGGTTGGTCGAGTTTATGATGACGTCACATGCACTTGTAAACACAGATTCTACGTCTTGTAAACCTCGTGCCACGCATAGATAATACACTATTACACGCATAAATAATACTTTGTGTGATTTATTTTCAATATTTTACAAATTCTGTCAAGTACTTTTACCATAGACAAAGATTTTGTGAAAGCAGACAGCAGAAACCTGCCCCAAGTCGACGCAATCATAGTCGGATTATTTTTCAAAAATAATTCCGACTTTTATGCCTCGGAGCTAAAAAATGTGAAGACAGCAAAGTAAGTATAGTAACACTTTAGTAGTAACTTAAATTATATCATAAGAAAGTGAAATAATGATGAACTTCCACAACAAGCAAGGACTTTTATAGGTTATAAATGTTAAGTTAGTTTGGCGCAGTTTCGTGAACATAAACGATAATTTGTTTACTTTTGCAGGTCTGCAAGGGAAACATATGGAGATGATGCCATTGGAAATGTGCAGCTGCGTCGCGAGCCAGATCTTTGCACATTAAACTGTAAGATTTGTCCTAAGCACAAGGTGAGGAGCAGCTCTTACAATGTCACTATGGTGATAGACGAGAATAAGGGTGAAATTGTTAGCTGTCAGTGCTTGGACTGTGCAGCTTCAGCTGGTGGCTGTAAACATGCAGTGGCATTCCTCATGTGGACCCATCGTCGCACAGAGGAACCCTTTTGCACTGAGGTGGAATGTTTCTGGAAAAAACCAAGGCTCTCAAGAGTAGGTACAACCTTGAAATATGTGACTGTGGAACAGTTGTGTAAGCAAGCTCCTCAATGTGAAACCAATAATAGCCTCTAGGATCTTTAGTAGAGATCATGGGAGCGAAAGCCCCAGAGATGCCTGCCATGAAAAGAGGCCGAAGATTAGAATCCTCAGTGATAAAAACCGTGCAAAATATACTGAAAAAGAGAGTGAAGCCCTGTGGAAGTGAAAGTACCAAAAATAATTACATTTGTTATGGCAACATTTCAGAAAAGTACCGGGCTCAAATTCAACTGCAAATGTTTGTTACCAAAATGAGGAAAGGTTACTTTTGTGTGGCTCACCCTGACTGAAGATTCAAAAAAAGTGGATGTGATTGTAGTTGACTATGACAATGAATATGTGAGTAATTTGTTAATAAATGTTGCATCTTTTTGGAAAGCAAAAATTTTTCCACTGTTAATTCGTAGTGTTACAGTACCTAATTAAAAATATTTTAGGTAGTAATATAAGTTCATAATAAATAAATTTATTCTTATGTTATTAAAAACTTAAAAATATCAATAAGTGCTTATTATGGCTATGTTTATCCTCAATTAACATATAGTATAATATTCAGGGGTAATAGTGTAAATATTCAAACTACCTTTATGTTACAGAAAAAATGTATAAGAACAATTTATAATAAATACACTACTAAGTCCCTCCGTAATACATTCAGAGATGAAAAGTTTTTCACTGTAATTTGTATATACATATTAGAATGTTATCTGTTTGTAATGAAACAAAGATAATTTTATAGAGAGGGACAATGTTCTTAGCTATGGCTTCACCGTACTGGTTGGAAGGCAGGGGAATGAACTGCAGTGTTAAATGTTACATCAAAAAACATCAATTAGTAATAAATATAAATATGATCTCTGTATACCTCAAATAAATAATACAATGTACCAAAAAAGTACATATATAATTGCAATAAAAATGTTTAATCATTTGTCATTAAGGTTAAAAACCCTAAATGGTAATACATTTAAGTACACATTAAAAACCTGGCTTTTATCTAAGCTATATTATAATTTAAGTGAATATTATAGTGATTACTAGTGTAATATTATGTGTGTTCATGTTATATAAAGTTCAAAAAGTAATCTTTGAGTTATTATTCTGTTTTTAAATAGTTTTAAAGTATTTTTGTTATTAGTCTGTTTTTGAATAGTTTGTAGACCCACAAACTATTCATAAACAGACCAATAATAATATAACCTTGTCTACCTACAAGCTATTTAAAAGCAGATTACCTACTCAAATTATTGTATGTTCGAAAAGGATAGCTGTTGTAAGGTTTACTACTACCACAATGTAACCAAAAACTGTGGACATTGAATAATATACACAGTTTTGACAATAAAATATATTTTATTCTATTAATTGTAGCTACATTAATAGAATATATTTTATTGTCAAAACTAATAACAAAGGAAAAATAAAATTTATACTAAAGGTTTTCAAATGTTTTATTTAATAAATTATAAAAATTCCAATATAAACAGAATGCGTAACTAAGTGATTGGATACATATATGACATCCCAGAAAGGTGTGGCAAAATTGCATTTCAGAAGCATTGAATGCAGTTTGCATACGAGGTAAATAGCGTGACTGACGTCATCATCACAGCCCCTAGAGCACAGACTCCTAAACCTCCACTGTTTGAGATGAGCCTTCAAGAAATTTCTGGTGAATTTCGCCTACATTCGCCACGCTGGTTAGAGGAGTTGGTGAATATCTGATGTCAATTTTTATGACAATTATTATAGATTCCAGTTGGCATTACTGGTAGCGGGAGTGAAGCTATCGGGGCCTTTTTATGATTTTGAGGAGAGCGTCCTTACAACCAAGCCACCACCGATCTTCGCTTTTGTCTTTATATAATAAATATTCGTAAATAAGATATAAATGATAATAAATTCCGGTTGCAGAAAGGCTGATATTTTTGATATGTCCAACGTATGCCTATGCGGCATATTATTAGCTAAAATATCCAAAGTGACTAGTCAACTACCAATATGCCAACTGCAACTGGCCGTAAGAGTATATTCTATTGTATTATAATTTGTGGCAGATGTTTCACGTGGATGGAGGTCTGTTGTCGCAACCAGTGACGACACTCGAAGGCGCTATTTTGGAAACCGAAGGACTTGGCAGCAGAAAGCTATCGGCCAAGGAAAATGTTCAGAAATACGTCGCTAACATATTCCAGGTTCATAATTCAACTATTGTGTATTTTAATTTTGGTAGGCGGTACTACTATTAAGGAGTTTGCTTCAAGCAACTCCAGAATATCGCTCCGTCTTGCGCTCGGCCCAACGGGAGACCACTTCTTAGAGAAGTGCTCCTGGAGGAGAGCTGAAGTAGTCGAATCCAGATCTGGGTTCGTTAGCCACACGTTATACTACTAACGGCGTGGTTACCCGCTGAGATTCTGACGATTAAAATAGGGAATGTCATTCCTAACCCAGGCCCATTAGCCATCCGGGCCTGGGCGACCCCACTATCTGTCTGTATGCTCAATAGGGTGTAGCAGCAATGATACCTTGTTTACACCTATGACGCATAATTTTTTAAATATTTTTGTAGTTTTTTATTAATATAACATCGACCTTAAAAGACGAATTAAAAAAGCGCAACCATCTTTAAAAAAAAAAGGTTTAATTAATAGAACGGTAATTTTGAGATTACCATATCTTTGATTTCGTCTCGATTTGTACACTTAAAAGCTGCTCACTTCGGTATAATATCCAGAAAATGAGAAATTTCGTAATAAATAGTATACAAGTTTTCTATGCAACTGACAGTTATATTAGGTACCATTTATCATGCGCCATCTATCATGATAAAAAGTTAGTGATACACCCCATTAAGTGGGCAACCTGAAAGCCGACAAAAGGCAAAACCTCTATTAATAAAAAAAAACTTTCTCGTAAATTGAACGTGTTCGGCAGGGGCAGCATACGAGTATGGTGCTTATCACGTAGCACTCTAGCTTGTGACAGAATATTCTTGGTTGAGGAGCCCCTTTTACTCAAGCAATAATAACACTTCCCATCCATTATTATTAATTGTTGGTTTCTCTAGCCAAACAAAGTCCGTTAGACTAGAGAAATAAATTCAAATCATTTTAGTATGTAATGCAAAGATTTTGCTGGAATTCCTCTTACACTAACTTCTGCTTAGTCTTAAATTAGGTATACCTACTGTTGATATCGTAAACATTTTTACGTTATATTTTCAGCCGAAACCTATAGTCGACACAATAAGAGAAGAAGAGAAATATGGCAACGATGGAGACAAGTTCTATTCTGCAGGAAGAGCAATAGTCGGAGGTGCTTCTAGTTTGTCCAATCTCATAAATACTGCTTTAGAAGTGAGTATCTTCATCGTCGTCAAAATTCGAGAACAAGCACCAAGCAATTAAAATTTATCTTTAGTGGCAAGCTAGTCCAGCTACCCTATTATGTTCGTTAAGCGTAAACATTATAATGGAATCCCTTAAACGTAAACTGTCAGTGTAACACACTAGTAAAATGTTATTCTCGTATAAAGGTTTCCACTACCGACGCCAGCAAATAACGTTTCGCATGCGTTTATTTAATTGTCGATTATTTTTATATATTTTATATTTCCATCATTCATCATTTCATCATTACAGCCAATAGAACACAGCGTCCTAGACCTTCACTGTTGGAGATGGACCTTCCAGGAAATTTATCTACACCAGCTGACCAGACAGGTTGGCGTGTATCTGATGTAAATTTTTAATGACAATTTATTAACGATTCCACAAGTTGGTAATTAGTGGAACCGGATCCGAAGACGGCTTAACGTGCTCTCCGACGCACACGCACGACGTAAATTTATGACAAATGTACTTAAGAAAAGTGTATTTATTATTGGTACATGCCAGGGGGGTTCAAACCGACCTTAGTAGGGTTTTAAAGGTAGCGTTCATACCATATAAGTATTGCCATAGTTTTGCCTAATTAATTAATGTTATAAAAAAAATTTTAATGAATACATATAAATGTATTTAAAATTATATATGTATAAACGCGCCGCGTACTATTCCTGTATACGTTTTTCTAATGATTTTTAATGTTGCAACAGCATGGTGACTTTTGGAATAGTGGAAAACGTTTTTGACGTTAGCTCGGCTATGATCGGCAAAACTCGAACTAATAGTGACGTAGTAAATAACGGAATTCACTATTTTAAGAATCTAACATTTGGCCATAAGTAATGGAATACGGCTGCAGATATCTCTAGGCCGGGGCCGTCTGCACTCTGCACAGTGTGCAGTGTCCTAGGGGGCGCAAACCGACTGCCTAACCTATACCTACAGTGCCGTGTTTGACTTGAATGCTCGCTTTAGTTACTGGATTTTGCTTAAATTAAATGAAAAAGCATCGAACAAAGAACGACTTTCAAGTGAAATAAAGTAAAATAAAGCACTTAAAGCGACAAGTCAACAACACTGGGCACATACCTAATACCTATGCGTTCTTTGCATTTTTTAAAATTACTTATCAAACATTTAATTAAATTAAATATAATCATCAATATTGTTTAAATACGCTGCTTTCGACACATTTAGCGACTTGCAAATTACAAGCGAAGTTAGATCTTATTGCTAAGGAAATTCAATTGATGTTCCAACAAACATGCGGCAAAATCAAAGACAAGCGTCTATCTACCTATCTACAATTTAGACTAACTTACTCTATTCTTATTTTACTATTTTTAAACATTATTTTAGATAACCTAAATATATAATAAAAATGAAATTAATGCATTGTTTTGGCAAAACTCTCGTCAGCGGTTCTTAAATATTTTTAAGGTTTTCGCCTTTTGGAATGCGAAATATTTCATGAAGCCCTATATAATCATTCTTTATCATGTAACATAGTAATCAAATATCTAAGGTACGAAACTGTTTTTTTATTGTTCATTAATTACTGAAAGAAGAGAGTTGAAGTCCTAAATCAAAAGATTACAATATCTATAATAATATAAAAACATACATCTCGAGTGAGCTTTATATATAACAAAATAACTAATTAATTCGCGCTGCAGTAGAAAGCAAACCCATAGTATTTTAAGCAATCGTGCGTAATTTCAGTCTAGAAAAAACAACCGGATGGATCTTAGTATTTGAGTTCCTGAGGCAATTTGGAAACTTTTATTTTACATTTATTCTCCGATTTCGTCCATTTTGGGGTTACGATATACACAAAAAGTTTGCTTATTCCAGACTGAAATAACCCACCATTGCCTTACCTATAAACAGATATTGGGAAAGTTCAATAGTCGACATTGCCATTTTAAAGTTGCCACTAAAACACAGTTAATGATTTTTTTTTTATTTCAGGTGCCATCAACAATCATTAAACAAATAGCACGAAGCGCGACTGAAAAACTAAATAATTTAGGAGGTCGATTGATTGGGTTGTATAATAAATAAATGAATTCATTATATTGCATGTGTTATTTATTAAAACAAAGGCACAAGTTATTTAACATAGGAGTCTCT
The DNA here is from genome assembly GCA_910589645.1 of Tinea semifulvella. NCBI lineage: Eukaryota > Metazoa > Arthropoda > Insecta > Lepidoptera > Tineidae > Tinea > Tinea semifulvella. The sequence goes on from OU342584.1 coordinate 25,417,238, forward strand.
TCACACCGATATTATATTTCGCTGCGTACACGCTCTATAATAATATGAATAGTAAGGACCGGTAGTTTATCGGCCACTAACACCCGTATTCTAAATCCCCGTTCGTTTTAAGAAATGTTAGCATAAAAATACTACTTTTTTAGTACAAGTCGTTCGTTGAAAATTCTTACATTTGATGCTAATATCGTATGTCAGTACCGTGTTAAAGGAGGGTTATTGATGTTACTTTTTGGCAGATGTCATTAACACAAAATGGTTTATTTACCATTTTTATATACTTTATAGTTTTCTATTATATTTGTTAAAAAGGTATTTTAAACGATTTTATGTAATAAATTCAAAGACCATAATAATATCATGTGTGTTGGATGCCATGGTATGATAAAACATGAACGAAAACACTTGTCAAAAAGTAGCCTTACTGCTCGTTTTATTTAAGAAATGTTAGCATTGTGTAAAAAAGTTGTATTTCTTAACTAAAACGACATTTCGCGCTGGTTTATGAAGTTGCTACGAAATGTTGGAAATGCTATAAAACGAACGCGGCCTAAGACGTTACCTCAATGGCTCCTCGACTCAATGTTTCCTTCCAGCTGTCAAACGAAAATGAATTCATATAATTGTGACGATTTAAATTTAAAATGACGTCGAAAGTACCAGCTTACGGCTGACTTTCAAAATAAAACTGGTGTATAATGTAATAAGGTGAATTCATTTTCGTTTGACAGCTGGAAGGAAACGTTGAGTCGAGGAGCCATTGAGGTAACGCCTTAGGCCGCGTTCGTTTTATAGCATTTCCAACATTTCGTAGCAACTTCATAAACCAGCGCGAAATGTCGTTTTAGTTAAGAAATACAACTTTTTTACACAATGCTAACATTTCTTAAATAAAACGAGCAGTAAGGCTACTTTTTGACAAGTGTTTTCGTTCCACACGGACGGACACGGAAGCCAGAAGCCGGGCGCGATGTTGATCACATTCAAAATTGTAAAACTAATGTGATACTGTTATGTGACAATAAATGGATTTTTAATTTCATGTATTTTTGTACTAGGTATAATTTAAATGATTTATGTTTACAGGGCGACGCTCCTAATTTATTTCAATTCGTCAGTATTTATAAAATTAACTTGTGCAAGATATTAGGAACTAAAAAAAAAAAACCTAAATAGGGTGTTCGCTCTCTATAGTGGATTGTTTCTGGCCTTTGGCAAGGAGTAATTTGCTGTGGACGGCGAGCAAACTAAATTAATATTTATGAACTTACTCACTGTGGGTATTGTATTGTTATTTTTATTTTTAAATATATGAACCACACGCACAGGTCAGAATATGCACCCACATACCGTAGTCACTATCCCTTCGCGTACCTATAAATTTGGTGACTCATACATCTGTCGCACAATAAAGATGTGGAATGCTCTTCCAGCCTCTGTGTTTCCACTTTCCTATAACCTGGAGTCCTTCAAGCAAAGTGTGAAAAGGCATCTATCTAGTCAAGCCGGCATAGTGTTAGGGACTGATGTCGGACATGAGGGTCTGATTCCAGTTGCTAACAGTCATGGACCCTGCGCGCCACTTACCATCAGGTGGGCGCAGGGTCACATGTCGTGCTAGTATTAAAAAAAAAAATGTAAATGTTTAATAATTGCATGCTGTGTGCACATGCTTTTGGAGATGGTACTGGAACTGTATTGTAAAGATTTGAAATTTAAAAAATGTTTTGTACTCATTTCTTTTGTGTGTACCTAATAATAATAAATGTTTTTTTTTTAAGATTTGTTTTTTTTTTGTTCAGAAACATCCAACACCAGTGCGAAGAGCTAGCGAGAGTGCCAAACTAGACTCCTTACAGGTAAGTGCACAAATTATGTAAAGTTTTATAGTCGGTTTATATAGGACGACCTCGATCTGGAAAGGGAAAGGAGAGCGTTGGCGGTCCGCTGCAATATGCTGGCCCGCAGGTTCGCTCGTTGTAGGGCAGATGTCAAGGTGACCCTGTTTAAGGCATTCTGTCAAAATCTTTACACATGCAGCCTGTGGGTCAATTATACGCAGAGGGCCTACAACGCTCTTCGAGTACAATATAATAACGCCTTCAGGATGATGATGGGGCTCCCTCGTTGGTGCAGTGCATCAGCGATGTTTGCGTGCGCGCACACAGATGATTTCTACTCAGTATTGCGGAAACGAGTCGCGTCGTTGATGCACAGAGTACGAGGGAGCGGCAACATCATCTTGAGGGCAGTTAGTGAGAAGCCAGATTGCCCTATCATGGGGCACTGGGTACATACTCACATGTATGTGCCCAGTGCCTCAGGAGGGCAAGGCAAATATAAAAAGTAAATGTCCTCTTTTTACTAATATAGAATAAGCAAACACTACGAGGGGCGTTCAAAATATTCTCGGTATGTGGATAAAAACAAACAAGTACGAAAAGTTTGATATTTTTATTTTTCAATATACTCCCCCCCTATGTTCATACACTTATAAGATCGATCAATTATTTTTTTTAATCCCTCATAAAAATATTTTTTATCTTTGGTGTAAAAATGCTCCTCCACGGCCGTCTTCAACGCTTCATCGTCAGAAAATTTATTTCCACGCAGATCCTTTTTAAGATTGGGAAACAAAAAGAAGTCGCTTGGGGCTAAGTCCGGACTATAGGGTGGATGAGTAACAGTTTCAAACCCACATTCAACAATAGCTGCCTTGGCAATATGAGCAGTATGGACAGGGGCGTTGTCATGCAGAAGCAGAACACCTTTGGTTAACTTTCCTCGCCTCTTTTCTTTGATCGCATCTCTTAATTGACGTATAACGTTAGCGTAGTACTGCCCTGTGATATTTACACCTTTTTCTTTATAATCGATAAGCAAAACTCCTTCACAATCCCAAAATATTGTGGCCATGACCTTGCCAGCTGACGGGATTACCTTGAACTTCTTGGGATGAGCTGAACCCTTAATGTGCCACTGCATGGACTCCTGTTTGCTCTCTGGGTCATAATGATGAACCCAGGTTTCATCTCCAGTAACTATTTTTTGCAGCACCTCATCGGGATTTTCACCACACAGGTCGATAAAATCTGAACAGCAAGCCACACGCATATCCTTTTGAAGAAGCGTCAGCATTCGCGGAACCCATCTTGCACTTACTTTTGACATATTAAGATGGTCATGTATAATGTCATGTACGGTACCAATAGAGAGATTGGTTACTTGAGCTATAGATTTTACCTTCACTCGGCCGTCTTCCAATATAAGTTTTTCCACTTTATCAATATTTTCTTGTGAGGTAGCCACTACAGGCCGGCCAGGTCTAGGGTCATCTTCAATACTCTCCCTTCCACGCTTAAATTCGCTTGACCATTTTTGAATAGTAGATTAAGAAGGAGCAGACTCACGGTAAACACAATCCTTTTATGGTTTTTTGATTTTTACCCTGTTTTGTCAAGAATTTTATGACGGATCGGTGCTCTAATTTCGTTAAAATTGTTAATTCGCTCATGGTGTTCATGTTTGTTCGGCAATTGCAGAAAAAAAAAAGAACATCTCGGTTCCAATTTTACTTTTTTTTAATGTCAATGGATGAATCTTAGCGGCCAGTAACAAATATATATATAAAAGAGGTTGTAACGTATCAATACCGAGAATATTTTGAACGCCCTCGTATGTTACTAACCTCTATGGATACTATTCCGAAATAAACGCATTTTATTTTTATTTATTTATTATTATATATAAATTTGGAATCTCTAAGACATTCCATAAAATTGGCAGTGACGAATTTTCCCGTAGCGAAAGATTGTTTTTTTATTTCGTTGTAAAGTGAGATTTTTTTATTTTTTATTTCAGATCGGTTACAATAAACTCCAATCTCAATTATCAGTGGACCACACATCAACATCTACATTGCAAGACGAAGACTTCGACCAGATACTAAAATACGAAGACCTAGAAGAGGAGCAGACAACCACCCGACCGTTAGACCGAGTAGACCAAGTGGACGACGACGCGTCTACTTCCTGCGACGCAAATTCCATACAATTCGACGATCTGTCCATAGCACCTAGCGAAGATATATCGGTCTATTGCGGTGGATTGAAAAGACCTAAGAAATCGCGGTCCAAAGAAGAGGAGCAGATTATTAAGGATTTTGGCATGTGGCAAGCTAGCAATATTGAGGTTATGCAGGTTAGTTTTTTTTTATTTTTTTTTGGTTCTCTTCTCCCGATGGATGATGAATGAGATGATAGGGAAGGCAAAGGGTCTAGCCCATACAGCCAAATCTAAAGTAGTATCTTTTTATTGAGTTAATGAGGTCATCATCAAATTCCAGATGCTGCAGAATTTGATGCTTTTCTTGTAGTCACTCGCGGCACCATAGCTCAAACACGTCGGATAAAATATAGGAGTTGACAGCGCGGGAAAACCGCAAAAAATAAACTGCAACTTGTGCCCCATATTTAAAGTCCAATTTATCGTTTTCCATAATTATTCACATAGTAGCACATTATTAAACAAAACAACACCACTTTTGACCAATAATATCCACAGTAAATTAATTTTCAAAACAAAAACTTGCACTTGACATATCCACGCAAAATGGCGCGAAGGACTCTAGTTTATTTTTATGCACTGTGTGTGGGGGCCTGGGACCTCTGCCGAACACGTTCAATTTATTGTTCTTAAAGTAGCGTTTTGTCGACTTTCGGGTTGCACATAGGCATGTAGTCTATCTTAATTCTAACTTGCCTGGTGGTTACTGCTGTACCAGATATTGTAACTAAATTTAAAAGGTTATTAATCGATTGTTGTGGTCCAGTTCTGTATATGTTTTGTTTTGTAAATCTGATATAGCTGAGTTTTCCTAGCAGGTTCCTATCTCAGTCAGATTTAACATTAACAGGTCACTGGAATCTGCTAAGCTGCTGGTCTTCTGCAAACAGCTTACTTATTGGACCACTTTGCTGCTTAGTCTTCTACTAGCAGGAGTAGAATCATTCAAAATAATTAAATTAATGACGTTTCATAAATGACTGTAATATGTTTACGTGAATAAAGATATTTTGACTTTGACTATCATGGGGTCGTTCCCGCCATTTCGCACGGACATGTCAAGTGCAAGTTTTTCGTTTTGTAATTTACTTTAGTGGTGATATTGTTAGTCAAAAGTTTTACGTTTGTTGTGTTTGTTATTATTAATTTTGCGAAATCTTGTTCCAGAATCTTCTAAAGAATAGTGGAACCTTTGATGACCAAATAAAATGGCAAGCCATAGCAACGGCCCGCGGATTGTGCACTCTCACTGATAGCTGCACTTGTGGCGATTGTAAACACGCCAAGTTTTTAGCGGGAATGGCAGATGGCGACGGAGGATTAGCTTCTGCTCCACTATTTAATGCAGTCAGCGTAGGATGTTCTTTACAATGAATTTAAAACAGTCACATATGGAAAATAAATGGAGGCTTACCAGGTTTTTCTTTGCCCAAACAAAAACCGACTTGGCTGAATTGGGATGAAAATCTAAGTCAATAAAAATATAATCTTTAACATGGTAACCATGAGTTTAAAGAAATTTAGGACAGTTTTGTTTCTAAATTTATTTTAACTATTTTTTTAATTCGCGCACACTAGACTTTTAAGTACCTACTCGTATATTGAATTAAAATCAACTTGCCATTATTTTATTGTATGAATATCTATTATATTACATGTTTAGTATACTGTATGTTGTATATTACACATTGTGTATGAAATTAGATTGTCGTGTCTAATATTTTAATAAGTGAATCTATGTGTTTTTTGCATCAATTATTAACAGGAACTTAGAGTGGTATATAATTTTGAACGAATACTAATAAATATATACAAAACGCTTATTAATTGTGTCTTTTTAGTGTAAGGCGCATTTATATCAGACAGAATAGACGTTATCAGCAGCACGTCGTATACTTGGAGAATTACATTTAACTTTATTACAAACTCGAAAGTAAATTTGTATTTAGATATTTAAGAGATTGTAGCGAGAAGTAGGGTCCTTAGAAAAAATGGTGACATTGTCAATTGCTGTATGTCAATATGCTGTAAGACAATGCTTATAATGAAATAAATAAATCACCAAGGCCTCGGAAATCTGTGTAAGACTGATGGAAGTTGTCACATTTTTACAGAAAATGTGCAATTGCATTGTATGTCTTAATCTATTAGTATATCCCTACAATACTATTGGTATATACCTAACCTACCTAAAAATAAACCATACCAAGTGATGATTTCTTTACAAAGGGATAATTTTCATCAGTCCTATATCTAACTATGAAAAGTATTCAAGTTGGTAAAAATTAATACAGAGATTGGACTTATTGAGCTTAATTTGTGACATATTTAGAGCAGTAGGCATAACAAGTGGCTAAGTACATTAGGACAAATGGTCTTGTTCTTATGACAAAATACGGTATAAATATTTTGACATTTGAATGTGTCAATTTTTTGTATCTCGAACAAGGTGACGAGGTGCCAATTGGACTTCGTCTATAGTGTTTAATGTTTATTCGATTATTATCAATAAATACTAGCAAATGTATGATCGAGGAGTTGTCGATGTTGATAGTGAAGCTTAAGACTAGTAGGGTCACTGATGTGATTTAGAAATATATATATATATTTTTTACACAAATTTTAATTTACTAAATTGTATTTTTGAAATGATAAGTAAGTCTTGGGAATGCATGCGACCATAGTAACTTAATACTTGGTTAATAAATTTAGGATATACGAGTATTTACACATTTTTCATAGGGATATACTTAATAAATATGTATTTTGTATGATGTAGAAAATAAAAACCTTCATCTTTATGTGTCTGTTTGAGAAAGACTAGGGATGGGGTTTTAGAAGATGAGAGAAACATTGTAGGTGATTGAATTTTATTGTCAAAACTTATAGTAAAAACATTTTAATTTTTATTTTATAGTCATCCTTAAAATAAAGATTTGAATTTAATAGAATTCGAAATAAAGATTATTAGAATTATATTACGTTACTAAATTGAATAATCAATAAACATAAACTGAAGTACAGTATTCCCAAATTAATAATGCACATACAGATCTTCGCTAATTGTCGTATTCCCGGAAACACCCGAATCATTGAATCGTAAGAGCCTAAACATTGCACTTGCATTTTGCACCTTGTTCGAAAGAAATAGAAGTCAATATCATGTGTACACAATCGAAAACAATTCGGGCGGTCGGTGACTGCATGTGTTCTCTCTGAGTGGAATTATATAGAGCTGATATTACACACCGTTCTTGGTTTTGTTTTCAAAGGTGAATTTAATTTCAACTTTAATTATCTTATTCAACTTTAAATAGTTTATTTTGTAAAATAGGAAAACGTACTAACAACTAGCACAAAACACATAATTCTACTAAATTATGCATGAAGAAAATGCACTTAACCACTCTATATACATATCGTCTTCCGACGCTCGGGGAATACGACCGTTGCCGAACAGTGACGAAGATTTCTATGCGCATTATCACTTTGGGAGAACTGTACCGACCTAGTAATTATTATTAATTTTATATTTACCTAATATACGTTTTTTAAATATATTATCTACCTACCTATTGTTAAATCAATTTTTGATATTACTTTTAATACCGAGTACCTACTTTTTATTAAATGTTTAATTTATAAGTATAATAATAGTAATAGGTTAACGCAGATAAGCAACTGGAGGTGTATCCAGGACTTAGTATAAAAACTTATGAAGACGCCTTGTATTTAGACGGTTCCTACCTTGTCTGTAGAAATAAGTAAATGTTTGTTGTGTCGATTTGTGTTTAGAAAGTAAAATGTATAATTAACCGTAATTATCGAATCTTATCTCGTAGGATGGCATGCACTGTGGGAAGTTTTAGAGGAGGCCGGTGTGCCTTTACATATAGTTCAGCTTATCCGGCGTTTATACGACACAGGATACGGAACTGTCAAAGTCGGAAATGCCATATCAGACCGGTTTAAGTTTGAAAGAGGAGTTAGGCAAGGATGTGTCATCGTCATATCGCCAATACTATTTAATATATATGGTGAACACATCATGCGGAAAACCCTTGAAGACTGGGAGGGCGGTGTAACGTTTGGTGGTAAAAAGATCTCAAACCTACGTTATGCCGATGATACAACCCTGTTTGCCGCGTCAGAACAGGAAATGGTAGAACTCTTGAACCGTTTGGAAAACGTCAGCACAAAATTTGGTCTTTCCATCAATAGAGCCAAAACAAAGCTGATGGTAGTCGACAGATCTCACAGGATAACGCGCACAACTGACCTTGATGACTATGAAACCGTGGAAGATTTCCTTTACCTCGGCTCTACTGTCAGCAATAAGGGAGGTTGCGAAAGTGAGATTCGTCGACGAATTGGAATGTCTAAAACAGCAATGACCCAGCTCGACAAAATATGGAGAGATACCAACATATCCAGGAAGACAAAAATCCACATTGTCAGAACGCTCGTATTCTCCATATTCTTGTACGGTTCAGAGACGTGGACTATAAAAGCCGCAGATAGGGCAAGAATTGATGCATTTGAGATGTGGTGCTGGCGTCGTTTGCTTAATATTCATTGGACCGCACGACGCACTAACGTTTCCGTGCTCGAAGAGCTCAAACTTGCTAAGGTACAGAGACTTTCTGCCGTCTGCTTTACCCGAATTCTGCAATATTTTGGCCACATTGCTAGAAGAGGCGCCGACAATCTGGAAAAACTCTTAGTAACGGGAAAGGTAGACGGTAAAAGAACAAGAGGAAGAAGCCCCAAACGATGGTCCAGTCAGGTGACTGACCACCTAAACATCCCAGTACACCAAGCCATCTACTGCGCCGAGGACCGCAACCACTGGAAACGGCTAGTGGATGGACTGCGACGGAGTCACGATCCCCAACAGTGGGGCACCGACTAAGGAGGAGGAGGATCGAATCTTCGTGCATAGTCAAATTTTAATTATAACTGCGAAATACTATTTGACATACTAAATAAAATATGCATCTTATTTCTAATATCCACAAAGATAGAATTTGAGGATGTAGCAGTGATGATAAATACATAGCACATTTCAAGTACCTACATAGGTTTTTAAAATGTGTTTATTAGATTTAAGCTCTTTGCCCTATAATAATCCATTTCTAATAATAATTTATTATTTACTCCGTGTTCATGTGCTGCTCAAAGCGCGCGTTTAATTAATTTTGCTTTAAAGCGAATGGGGTATATCAGGCAAAGATTTTTGTAGATGTCGCTAGCGGCAATGGTACCTTATTTTACACCCATATCGCATCATTTTTTAAATGTTTTCGTAGTTTTATATGTCCGTTGCTACTCTGGAAGTCGGTACTGACAAGGAATCGATCATCTCCTTGTCAAGTTTAATGTTCTAAAGTGTTGACTTCAGGATTTAAGCTTAAGTTATTATAAAAAGAACATCGACGAGCTTGCCACTTGTCATGCCTAGTAAAGTTGGCTAAATGTGAATCCGCTTATTTATAAGCGTGGTTTCTGACCACCCCGAAAGGGAAACGGTCGTGATGATACTTTACTTTTTTTTTTTTATATGTTTATAACAGGAAAGTGTATTTAAAATTATCGTTAGCTACCTTAAAAGACGAATTAAAAAGCGCACACCCCGTCTTTAAAAAGAAAAAATATTTATAATATGGCAATTTTAAGATCTTTATATCTTTGATTTCGCTTAGAAATCTCGATTTGTACACTTAAAATCTGCTCACTTCGGCATAATATCCAGAAAATAATAAATTTTGTAATAAAAATACAAATTTTCTATGCAACTGACAGTTGTATGAGGTACCATATCGTGATAAAAAGTTAGTGATGCTACTAGAATTGTCGAAGCAAAATTCAGTAAAAAAGCGCGCTTTGAGTAGCTATTAGAACACGAAGTTAAGGTGATAGGTGATTTATGTTATACCGAAATGCTGTGGTCCAATTTATATCAGTTAAGATATTATTTGTGTTTATATATTGTATATTTATAACATACCTTTTATTTAATTCTAAAATATATTTTTAGCTCCAACAAATGCAAAGTAAAATTGCCTTTATGCAAAAAGAGAACTATCTACAAGCAAATTTAGATTATTTATTGCTGCTGTTATCAATTACTAGTAAGATCGTAATTTAAATTACCAACAAAGCAACTATACCAAGGGCAAATTTAGAATTACTGTTAACTATTCTTGGAATAGCTAACTTCAGTAAAGAAGCCGACAGACGCATTCAGCTAGGATGGGCAGCATTTGGGAAGTTACGACACATCTTCCTATCAAACATACCACAGTGTTTAAAGACAAAAGTTTTCAACCAGTGTGTTCTTCCAGTAATGTCGTATGGAGCAGAGACGTGGACGCTGACGGTGGGTCTGATACATAAATTCAAGGTGAGCCTTGGGGGAGGCCTATATCCAGCAGTGGAGAGATACAGGCTGATGATGATGATGATGATGATGATTCTTATAAATTGCTCTTTTTTACTATATATAATAACCCTGATACTTCTTTCCTCCCCGATAGTTGGTTCTTGTTTGCATATACGAGTACATATATTTGTCGTCAGTTGCACGATAATAATCGAACAATTAAGGGGCCTGTAATTCAATGCTTACGTAATTCATGAGGCGGTCTTGAAGTTAAGGATGACACTAAGTAAGGATTGAATTGCTTTACCTATAACTAAATTACGGTGCGACTGGATATAACAGTTTTCATGATGTATTTTTACTTTAAATAAGAAATCGTAGTACGTTTGTACTAATAAGTAAATAGGAAATCTGTAACGTGTTTAATATTCGGTGTTTTGTAGTGTGTATTGGAAACAGAAATATAATGTGTGTACACGAAATGCGATGTTTTATTTACAACTAGCAACAACAATAACCTAATTTACCGTTGAGACCTATGAATCACTACACAATTGACTGGTTCCTGTAGATCGGGGTTAGGTTTACTTAGTGTACTCGTACAAGATAAATCCTAGTAGGTACTTTACATCTAAGAAACCGTAGTACGTTTGTACTAATAAGTAAACAGGAAATCTGTAACGTCAGTTGCATAGAAAACTTGTATTTTTATTACGAAATTTCTTATTTTCTGAATATATTGCGGAAGTGAGCAGCTTCTAAGTGTACAAATCGAGATTTCCAAGCGAAATCAAAGATATGGTGATATCTAATTGCCGATCTATTAATTAAACCTTTTTTGTTTTAAAAGACGGTTTTCGCTTTCCTAATGAGTCTTTTAAAGTAGGTAACGTTAAGTTAAAATTCATTTTTCTGTTATAAAAATAAAAAACTACAAAAACATTTAAAAAATGATCCGTCATAGGTGTAAACAAGGTACCAGTGCCGCTAGCGACATCTACTAAAAGCTTTGCCTGATACACCCCAAATTTATCCTAAGAGATTCCAAAACATTGACACCTTTTTTAAATAGCAGCGTTTCGATTCACACCAGAAGCACATTAGATTAGATGTTTAAACGTATTTTAAAATGAAATCATTGATTTATTCTCTTATTTTTATTTTTTTTAAGGTAAATAAAAAGTAATTTATCCGATAAAAATAAATATAGGTATATAAAATATGCTTTAACTTTCAAATTAGATTTTATATTTTTTGTATTATTTTGATTGGGTAAGTGTTATTTTTCGAAACGGAACGTTAATTTAAAAAAACATCGCGCGCTTTGTCGGTGTATCATGTTTTTCAATATTTTTTTGTTGTTAAAAAACCATTATAAGTGTTAGAAATACGTTAATTTGTAATCATGAGTGGCCCGAATGGGATGCTGTATGGTGGCGATGAGATAGGCGCGCTAGTTTTCGACCCGGGACACCATTCGCTTAGAGTTGGTTATGCTCAGGAAGATACCCCAAAAGCTGATATTCCAGCGGTTGTGGGAGTGGGACCTGCAACCCACGTCCCAGAGCCCGAAGAAAAGGTCCCAGATGGCAATATTACACAGTCCAGTAAGTAAATTACATTTTTAGTTCACAATAAGTATTATCGTTTTATATTTTTTTTCGTTTAGATTACTAAATAATACAGTTTTGTCTTGTTTAAAACACCTTTTAGGTGTAGGTTTGATGCTAGATAAGTATGAATTGTTGTATTAGTAGGTATTTTCAAAGATTTTTTGTATAGAATAACATAACCTATAATCTAATGTTACGTATTTCTTTATACTTTTGTTAACTTCCCGCAACCTACTATCATTAGGTATGAATCTAACATACTATAGCAGTATAAAAATCTGGGACTGCTATGTTATACTGGAGTTCCAGAGGTTTGGTTCTTCAATTTGGGCGAGAGTGGGTTGGCTTTTACAACAAGGACGACTAATCTTTGCACCACTTACTAAAAGAATTGTGCCTAGGCAGGTCAGACAGAGATACATTTATGGAATGAGGCGGCATTAGCAGAATCATACATTATTTGGTTGGATTGGGGGCTGAATGGTGGATGATCAGTGTCTTGTTGTGCTATAAAATTTAAATGGAAGCCATATAACAGCAATTGTCGGTCGCAAGCCTGAGACACCATTTGTCTCATTCCTCTTTCCTACATACAATGTGCCCAGCACCCACACGGTGATCCATGCTTAAAAATTTGTCTTCTAAATATTTTATATAATAATAATAGATACAAATGCTCCTAGTGATGGTGGCTCGGTTGTAAGAATGCTTTTCTTGAAACCCTAAATTGATTCTAAGCCTGGCATGTACAATGACAAATACACTTTTCTTATGTACATATTTGTTATATGATCTCACAGAAGAAAGGATCAGGAGTGGGTTTAAGACTCAGCTTTCGCAGTTCCAGCAAAATCTTTGCACTACTTACTAAAAGAATTTGGCCTAAGCAGGTCTGCCGTAAATACATTTATGGAATGAGCCTCCAAGATGGCATTATCGGAATCATACAGTATTTGGTTCGGTAGGGAGAGAAGTAGAATGGTGGATGGTGAGCGTATTGTGGCGCAATAAACTAAAAAAGGAGGCATCCTTTTCAACCCAGCCTATTGTCGGTTGCAAGCCCGAGACACCATTCTTCTCAACTCTTACCCACACACAATGAACCTGGTATGCACATGGTGAATTCATGGAATAAATGAAATTTGTCTTCTCCTCTTCACCACTGTTTCCGTGCCTCGGAAAGCATGTTAAGTTGTCGGTCCTGGTTCCATTGATACCAACCTGTGGAATTGATAAAAATTGTCATCAAACATATCTGAGTCAACAATGCTGCAAGTAAATTGCACAGTGACAGTCCTAATGGCATTTTAATTGGCTTATGCTTTGTTTTTCCCAGATACCAAGGCTGGTAATGAAATGCGTCACTACATAGATGTGACGGAACTTCATGTGCCTCGCCCCAACATGGAGGTCCACACCTACATGAAGGACGGACAGGTTGACAACTGGGATATGTTTGAAAAAGTATTGGATTACTGTTACGCCAAGGTAGGTTATCATCTTCACCATCACATTCCTTAGATCACCGTTGCTAATCCTTTCGGAACATATTTTTGGAGAATTTATTACAAAACATTGACAATGACAGTATAGATATCCCTTTGGCCCCTATTAATTAATAGTTCTTAAGATTCATGTCAAACTTTTGGAATTGTAACTAAATTGACATCAGAGGAGAGATCTTCTGAAGATCTGCAGGAACTTAACCGGTCTCATGGCCTTCCTGGAGGAGATATGGCTCAGTTAATAGGAACCCAAGTCACGCACAATGGTCTTAAGGAGACTGATTGCGGAAAATCCCCAAGTATGTAGGCCAAATTCTATAGAAATATGTTCTGGAGATTCTCCAGCAGTGGATGTCTAGGACTTTATGTTCTAGTGGCTGCGAGATCCCTATATAATATGTTTATAAAAAATGTCATCATAATTACTTTTAGAATCATAAACAAAGATGCTAAATTGCAAAGGTTGAGAATAACATTCATCATTATTATTTTGCAGGTGATAAGATCTCCATCTGAGCACCATCCAGCATTGTTTACGGAGGCAGTGTGGACTTCTCGACCGGCTCGGGAAAAGTTAGCAGAACTACTCTTTGAAAAATATCAGGTAAATCAAGTACAAAGGCTAAATATGAAGCATATTGAAATGATGACTGAAGAAAGATTGACGAATGAGATATATAATGCGAAAGTTGTGGGTAAAAGAGGCCCTAAATATCTGAGTGTTACCTATGAACCTTATGGATTTATTATAATAACTGTGAACCTGATAAGCTTCTTCCAGAATTCCCATAATTAATTATTTTCAGGCCCCAGCCTTTTTCCTGGTGAAGAATGCTGTTTTAGCAGCGTTTGCTAATGGCAGATCTACTGCTCTGGTAGTGGATTCAGGGGCTAGCCAGACATCTGCAGTGCCAGTAATTGACGGGTTAGTAACACTCACTCTGACTAATGACCAGAGACTTAGATACCTAAAGCTGACAAGTCTCAGAGATCGCAGAATGAGGGGAGATATAATTAAGACATTTACAATTCTAACATGAAGGTATAACTGCGCCTCACCTAGCCAAAATGTTCAAGTTGAAAACAATGATATTTTCCCGTCGTGATCACAGAATGAAATTGATGAGAAAATCCAGCAATACAAATGTGAAATATCACTTTATGAATAACAGAGTTGTAAATATGTGGAACAAAATACCAGAAGACATTGAAGTCTCCAACTGTAAACACTTTTAAAAACAAACTGGACAAGTGGCTAGTGACAATTGACATAGAAGTATCATCATCACGACCGTTTCCCTTTCGGGGTGGTCAGAAACCACGCTTATAAATAAGCAGATTCACATTTAGTCAACTTTACTATAGGCCAATCATGACAAGTGGCAAGCTCGTCGATGTCTAGCGTACCAAAACTTGAGATATATCACAAGTAAATTACATCAATTATTGTGTCTCGGCCAGGAATCGAACCCAGTACCTCCGAGTCTAAATCCGCAGACTTAACTGCAAGACTGCGGAGGCAATTTTTAAAATAAAGTACAATGAAATAAAAGACCCCATTCTTCTCATCTCTTACCCAAACACAATTGACCCGGCACCGGCACGGTGAATCCATGGAATGCGACCCTTGTCCTATCATAATAAAACATAAAACTCATTTTAATAAAAATATCTTTATTCACGTAAACCTATTACAGGCATTTATCAAACGTCATTAATTAAATTATTTTGAATCATTCTACTCCTCCTAGTAGAAGACTAAGTAGCAAAGTCTTTGACCGCCTCCGTGGTCTAGTGGTAACAAACGTTGCCGTGAACTCGGGAGGTCGTGGGTTCGATTCCCATCGGGGGCAAGTTGTACATTGTATAATACCTTACCACGGAAATTAGATGGCGCTGTGTGACCAGTCTGGAAATATAAAAAAAAAAAAAGTGGTTCAATTAGTAAGCTTAGCAGATTCCAGTGACCTGTTAATGTTTAATCTGAATGAGAAAGGAATCTGCAAGGAAAACTATAAATAAGACAGATACAGAACTACACCACAACAATCAATTTATTTACAATAGTCGCCCTAAATATTTATTTATTTTCAATTTTTTTACAGATATGCTCTAGTTAGTGCATCAATGCGATCACCCATAGGAGGCGACCATTTGGCTCAGCAAGCTAAGCAATTGCTCAACACTATGCACATACAAATGATACCACTATACAGTGTCCAGGTAAGTCAAAATTTAAATATTTAATAATAATAATAAATTCTTTATTGTACAAAACCAAAACAAGTGCAGGTACATAAATCAAATCAAATCAAATCATTTATTTCCTTAGGTTAGTACACAACACTTGGATATTGTCAATACATATATTTTAATACAATATAAACTTGGCTGGACCGAATCTAACAGCAATACAATTTATAATAAATAAAAAATAAAACATTGTTGCCATAAGCGAGGATTTTGTACTTATTTATAACTAGATACTTAAAATTTAATTCGTGGCTGTAAAAAGGCCGTGTCAGCTTATGATCTAATAACATTTAAGTCCTTAAATATAAATTCGTGGCTGTAAAATGGCCGTGTCTGCTTACAATCTAGTAATAATAATATTTATGTCCATAAATATAGATTCGTGGCTGTAAATGGCGAGCTTAATGCCGTAAATGCATTTTCTACCAACTAACCTTTGTGACTGAGAGCTGTAATAAGCCGGTGCAGAAGGTTACGAAGAAAATAGATAGTTGAAATTATTTATTACTATATAAAACATATATATATATATATACTTATAATATTTAATGTTAAGGTCGTTCCACACAAACAATCCAGAGTTCTAGGCCTCTACTGTTGGAGATGGGCTTTGGAGAATTTGTTCCGCACTCGCCATGGCTAGCCAGACGGGTTGGTGCGGAACTGATGTCAAGTGACATTTTTTAACAATTCTACAACTTGGTATTAGTTGAACCGGGAACGGTGGTAAAGAAGAGAAGACAAATTTCTAAGTATTCCATGGGTGCCGGGTCCATTGAATGTGGGTAAGAGATGAGAAGAATGGTGTCTCGGGCTTGCGACCGACAATAGGCTGGTTTAAGAAAAGGAGGCCTCCCTTTTTTATTTTATTGCGCGATAATACGCTTACCATCCACCATTCTACTTCTCTCCCTACCCAACCAAATACTGTATGATTCCGTTAATGTCAAAATATGTCTGAAATGTCCGTTATTTTATTTCATAGAAAGTATATACAATTTTTTTAAAAGTATATTTTTTAAAGCATTAAGCCACTAAGGCATTTGTGCCAACATCACGTTTGTATAGATTAATTTAAAAACTTATATTGTGAAATTGTTTTGACTTTTAACTGGAATCACAAACAGAAAACGGTTTGGTTTGATATATCATACTTATATATGGATATATGTTACATGTTATTTGTCCCCACTCGTTAAAGTACACTCAGATTGTGCGACCGAGAGGGAGGGAGCTGTAAACCAATTTAAGAGGATGTTTTCTGAAATTTATATATTTATCTCTTTTTAGAGCAAAGAAGTGATAAGGGAGAGAGAGAGACCACGATATACCCTCAAAACTTTACCACAAGGAATTACACAATCATGGCAAGAATATATGCTTAAACGACAGTATGAAGACTTCTGCCATTGTGTGGCACAGGTATGTTAGTTTGGAACACACACACATTCAAAATAGTAAATTATCATCACAACCGTTTCACTTTAGGGGTGGTTATAAAGAAGTGGATTCACATTTAGCCAACTTTACTATAGGCCAATCATCGAGAAATGTCACAAATATATTTGTTGTTCTCTTTGATAGTATGTGCCTTTTGCAATAATGTCAAATGCCAATTTTTACTTTCAATTCATCTACTATGAAAAATAAATATATCACAAAATATTTTTATTTTAACCATAATTAGGAAAAAATGTCTGAGCTAGAGTCATGCGAGACTCTAAGCAAATCAGGTAACACTAAAGATGAATTCTTTTAAATCAAGTAATTTGCTTTTAGCTTCAAGAAACTCCATATGACGAGCGTACTGCAGCTGCGGCTCCTTGTGTCCATCATGAGTTCCCCGGAGGCTATCATCAGGACTTCGGTCCAGAAAGGTTCCAGCTGGCAGAGTGTCTCTTCGAGCACACACAGGGAGCAGCACATTTAGGTACGACCATCTATTTTGGTAACAGATATCCAACATTAAATCACACATCTTCGGATTTCAAGTCGGTTCAGTGGTATTATGATAAATGACAGATGAAACACATCTGTCATTCCAAGCAGGGGATGGAATCTTAGAACAAGGAATTGTCAAATTTTGATTCATATGTAGTCGGTAAGTGGAACTAAATTTAATATCTGTAGTTGTCATTCATTCGACATATCAGCCATTGTTGTCAACAACATTATTGGACCACTTTGCTGCTTAGTCTTCTACTAGCAGGAGTAGAATCATTCAAAATAATTAAATTAATGACGATTCGTGAATAAAGATATTTTGATTTTGACTTTGACTTCAACCTTAGTAAAAATATGAAATATCCCTAATCATTTTCCTCGCCATATTTGAAAGCTAGATTTGCATGCATAGATAGGGATGCATGGACGCAAAATTTTCGCCTCGACCAGTTCGACGAAACAAGTGTCAAAGACATATAAAATTCGTTCAGTTGAAATTGCGCAGCCATAAGAGCAAGTGAAAGAATAAAAAAGTGAATTGTATTTGGATCAGGCCTGCTCCAGAACTATCGAAGACTCCGGCAGTCCAGTCGATTGGACGACCTAATATTGGAGTCCCTTTATCCTGCCTTTTCCCAGGTTTTATATTTGACCAAATCGGCTTCAGACATAATCCTCTAATTTAAATGTATTGTGTAAGTTGCACCTGCCTATGTATCGTATGGTAAACTAATAACAAATAACCAAATATTTTTAAATTTTCACGCTCAGTTTTTAGGTTGCGGGCTCCAAAATTAAAGCTATACATATAATAGGTATTTATGGTTCTTTTAAGTATCCTACCATCCACCTGGCGAGGCTAGTAACATTTTTTTTTATACTAGTAAGTGGCGCCCAGGGTCCATGAATGTTAGCAACTGATCCCGAAACGTGTGGATACATTTTACTGGGCTTATCGTCACAAATGGTGGTTAGTTCCCCCCGGCAGACTGGGGAAATTACCACCATCAGTCTGCCTACCACCTATTTGTTGTTCCCGTTGAAAGTATGTGCCATTTGCATTAAACATTTCCATACTCTGAACATTACAGATAGCCCACTGTGTAGAGGATGCATGGCGGAGGAGGAGACGGCCGCGCATGTGCTCATGGAGTGCGACAGTGTGGCTGCGCCTAGACTGAGGTTCCTCCAGACTGCGAGGACTCTTCCGGAGGTCTGCAGGAACGTAACGGGTCTCCTGGCCTTCCTGGAGGAGATCGGATGGCTCCACTGAAGGAGTAAAGATCACGCACAATGGTCCAATGGAGACTAAGTGCGGAAAAGCCATCGAAATCACAATCACAATCAATGCTATTTCTATAAGTGTGTGTCTTAATTTATCCCCTATTAAGTTGTTTAAACTATTTTTTGTATTTTTCAGTGTGTAATGCGGCGAGTGCTTGCGATACTGACGCGAGGCCTGCGCTGTGGGGTACCGTTATAGCTTGCGGGGGAACCACCAATACCAGGTATGTTAAGAGAACACTGTGTGGCTGTGGGCTATTTTTGATTGGGAACACAATTTGGTTGATGGGCTTTTTTTGATTGGGAACACAATTTGGTTGATGGGCTTTTTTTGATTGGGAACACAATTTGGCTGATGGGCTTTTTTTATTGGGAACACAATTTGGTTGATGGGCTTTTTTATTTGCACATACTTATATCTTAAAATCTAAGTTTTACTATATCATGCCTGTTTTGTCCCTAGCGGATGGACAGATCGTTTAGCCAAGGAGTTATCAGCTCGAGCTCCGTCTTCTCATAGACTCAAGACTCATGCCGCCCCCTCTTCTACTGAGAGACGATTTGCAGCCTGGATAGGTAAGAATTTACTAGAAAATATACAACTAAAAAAGAAATTGATTCGCTCGGAAACGCTTCAATTGCAAATGGCTGCCGGATGACGTCACGTAATAGTATATATGGCGTGCGGCAACTATTTGGGTTTATGCGAATTTAATTTACGGTTTTTTTTAAATATATAAAATCTCGAAGGACCTCCGGGACACTAATAGGGTGTAGAAAAAAAGAAAAAGTGAGACAGTGCGGAGAAATTAGAGAAATGATCTGGAAAAGAAAGCATGCACTAACCTTCAGGCGTCTTCAAAGCTGGTTTGGGTCCATAAACACAATTTCACAAGGAATTTTAGTCCTGATGGTAAACGTACACACTCACAGTATTTTACAATTATAAGGGTCATTAAGATTATAACTGCTGTATAAAGGCATTGTCATATTATAAGTTAAGACATACAATTATAAAAATGACACTTAAGATTATAGCTGCTGTAAAGAGGCATTGTCATATTAATGTCACTTAAGATTATAGCTGCTGTAAAGATGCATTGTCATATTATAAACTAAGACATACAATTATAAATATTTCACTTAAGATTATAACTGCTGTATAAAGGCATTGTCATATTATAAGTTAAGACATACAATTATAAAAATGACACTTAAGATTATAGCTGCTGTAAAGAGGCATTGTCATATTATAAGCTAAGACATACAATTATAAAAATGTCACTTAAGATTATAGCTGCTGTAAAGAGGCATTGTCATATTATAAGCTAAGACATACTTGCCGAAAGGCATTAAGTTCGCCCTTGTACATTACTTTTAAGTTTTTTTGTGCAATAAAGAGTTTATAAATAAAATAAATAAATACAATTATAAAAATGTCACTTAAGATTATATCTGCTGTAAAGAGGCATTGTCATATTATAAGCTAAGACATACAATTATAAAAATGTCACTTAAGATTATATCTGTTGCAAAGAGGCATTGTCATATTATAAGCTAAGACATACAATTATAAAAATGTCACTTAAGATTATATCTGTTGCAAAGAGGCATTATCATAATATAAGCTAAGACATACAATTATAAAAATGTCACTTAAGATTATAGCTGCTGTAAAGAGGCATTGTCATAATCTTTAAGTTTAAGTCCAATCGGGTTTCACGAACTAATTTCACAACAGTTAAGTTTTTCTTAGTTAATATTTATTGGAAAACTTGTTAATTTTTACTTAAGTAATAATTAAGTATCAAAATTCGTTCGTTTACAAATAGATAAAGAAGCAATGTCTACATATTTACTGTATGATTTAGATATCCCAGGTTCGATTCCTGGTCGGATAATATAATTTATTTGTGATTACATGATTGGCCTATAGTAAAGTTGGCTAAATGTGAATCTGTTTTATTAATAAAAAAAGTGTGGTTTCTGACCACCCCGGAAGGAATACGGTCGTGATGATAATTATAGTCTTAATATTTATTTTCCTTTCCAGGTGGATCTATTTTGGCCTCAATTGGATCTTTTCAACAAATGTGGATCTCTTCCCAGGAGTACGACGAAGGTGGAAAGGGACAGATTGAGAGGAAATGTCCCTAAACTATGGCATTTATTAAGCTATCCCTTCCGCTCACACAATCAAATATTATTTAAAAAAACAAGTCTAAGAAAATGTTGGATTGTGCGAGGGAGAGGCTAAACGCAACAACTCTTTTAATATATAAATAACTTAAAATAAATTTAGTATGTTAAAATTTATTTTAAATAACATTTTTTTCTGTCAAAGCGTAATTTCGTGCTGCCTCCGTCTAGCGGGTTCGATTCCTGGTCGGGTCACAATAATATTTAATAATTTGCGGTTGAATATCTGTTGTACTGCCTTAGATTACGGGTGTTAGACGTCTCCTCAAGGGGTCCTGCACTCAATTATTCCTTCCGGAGGAATAGAACTACCAAACTAAAACCTTCTTAAAGCTTATTTATGTTATTTTCGGCTAATATTTATTTAATTTAAACTTGTATTTGTTTTCAACTGCCTCCGTGGTCTAGTGGTTTAATCCGTGGATTTAGACTCGGAGGTACCGGGTTGTATGTTTAGTTAAATGTAAATAAATACATTTAATTAATATTTAAATCATTTGTGATATTTCTCGAGTTTGGTACGCTGGAGACATCGACGAGCTTGCCACTTGTCTTGATTGGCCTATAGTAAAGTGGGCTAAATGTGAATCCGTTTATTTATAAGCGTGGTTTCTGACCACCCCGAAAGGGAAACGGTCGTGATGATACTTTACTTCTGTATTTCTTAATAATTACTTAGTTAAATATTTAAACAAAACTAATTATTTAACTCATCCATTTCAGGTTTCGTTCCAAAATTATAAATAATTTTCGTGACACATTAATATATAAAATAGATGTCAAAAGTGCTAGCGGTTAGCGTAGTAGTTCAAACAAAATAAATATTTAAAAATAAAAATTTTAGAAAATATTTAAATTGGTAACATTATAAATGTTCGTAACCTACCGAGGTTTGATGACTTTATAACTAAGAACACCGTTTTTGAGGATCCCCAGAGGATTGTTGAGGGGAGAAGCAGTTGAAGAAAAGTTAAAGAAGTAAAGTATTATGACGTCTGAAGCTTAAGGGGCAGTAAGAAGCCACATTTTTTTAAAGCATACATGACAAGTAGCAAGATCGTCGGTGTCTCTAGCTTCCCGACCAGGAATCAAACCCGGTATCTCCGAGTCTAAATCCACGGACTTATTGCTAGACCACGGTTGTCGCTCGCACAATCCAACATTTTAAATGTTTTTTTCAAAACTGACTGTACTTTTGAGAAATCTATCAACTTACTAGGAAATAACAATACGAACATTTTAGACATTATTTTACCTAATTCTGTAAAGATAAAAATAGCATAAGCATTAATAACGATTTTACTAAAACAAATCTATGATTAATATATCTCCAAAATGTTACTTTATCTAAATACTACGTATAAATTTGGGGACTCATACATCTGTACGATAAAGATGTGGAATGCTCTTCCAGCCTCTGTGTTTTCACTTTCCTATAACCTGAAGTCCTCCAAGCGATGTGTGAAAAAGCATCTAGTCAAGCCGGCATTGTGTTGGGGACTGATGGCAGTTATGAGTGTCTGACTTCAGTTGCTAACATTCATGGACCTTGCGCGCCACTTACCATCAGGTGGGCCCAAGGTCAAATGTCGTGCTAGTATTTTTTATATTTTTTATTGTCTTTAAAGGACATTGTACAGAATAAATGAGTCCTAAACAAGTAATTTATTTGCATAATATATGTTCATAACAGAGTTCAGAACAGAGTTCATAACCGAGTTGGGGATCATCAAATTCCAGATGCTGCAGAATTTGATGCTTTACTTGGAGTCACGTCGGGTAAAATATGGGAGTCCATAAACAAAACCGCAAAAAATAAACTGCAACTTGTTAAAGTAACTATTTAAAGTCCAATTTATCGTTTTCCAAAATTATTCACATTGCAGCACATTATTAAACAAAACAACACCACTTTTGACCAATAATATCCACAGCAAATTAATTTACAAAACAAAAACTTGCATTTG
The DNA here is from genome assembly GCA_910589645.1 of Tinea semifulvella. Taxonomy (NCBI): domain Eukaryota; kingdom Metazoa; phylum Arthropoda; class Insecta; order Lepidoptera; family Tineidae; genus Tinea; species Tinea semifulvella. The sequence goes on from OU342584.1 coordinate 25,440,447, forward strand.
ACATGTCCACGCAAAATGGCGAGAAGAACTCCTGTGCTAGTATTAGAAAAAAAAAACATTTCTCAATAGTACACTTACGACTTAAAAAACATTTTAAATGTTGGATTGTGCGAGCGGGAGGGAAAAGCTTTAAACCCTCTTAAGCAATATTTAAAGGAAGCCAACGCTGAACTGACTCTATATCAATGTCCTCGTCATAACAACTATTATATTGAACAGTCGCCAGCGTAATGGCTACCTCAAAACAGAGCTTAAAATAAAAATTACAATGACCGGTCCTTAAATATAAAGTCTGTGGGTTATTAATTCAAATCATCATTTTAAAAGATACGTTTATTAATTCGAACTAATCTTGGCACTTATTATCTTAATATAACAAAACAATTTATTGCGTGGGCAGAGTATAGAGCTCATTCTTGAAACTGATATACCTAATTGATTAATGTAAAAATAGCTGATGTTAATTTTTTTTGCGACATAAAAAAACACTGCACAAATCTTATTTGATATAATTAATTCTACATCGTGGAAACGTTAAGTACTCACTATCTCACTAGATATTTTCTAAATTCAACAAGATCACCTAGTAATAATGCCTAGGTAATTTAATCTTTCTATTTACCGTATAATACGAGTACTGATATTTTTCTTTAGTCAATCAACGAACTTTTTTATTTTAAAGTTTTATTACATTAGCCAATATCGAGTTAGTAAAACTTAACGTTTCTTAACCTATATATGCCCGTAATCATTTAGATCATGAATTTCCGACATAATCGGATTTATTAACCTTAAGATACAAAGAAAAGACGCTGCTATAAAAAAAACAAGGCTTTTTTGCAAGGGTCGTTAATAACCTGCTGGGAAAACATTAGCCAAAAATCGTAAATTAGAATTAAAACAACTTGCTACAAATACAATAAGTATATAAATGCAAAAATACTAAATTATACACAAAAAGTTGAGAAAACTTTATCTTATAACCCTACATCACATTTATTACAGGCCTATGTGGATTTATTTTTGCACACTGCACATCGAAGTATTCTTTGGCAGACAATTATGAGATGGTCTGCCGAACAAGAACTCAGTATCTGTTTAAGTATTATAGGTGTACCATACTTCATTAGAAGAGTTCTACAACAAATGTGTTTTTATTTAAATAAACAAATTGAAGGTAGTTGTTGGGTCGCTGGCGACCCTTTGGGCATATATAGGTTAATGTGCAGCAACTTAGCTTACCTACTACATTCGAGAATTGAATCCCAAAAGAAAAAGAAATAATGAAAACTACAAGTTAAGACTTAATAACTATGTTGTTGAACAAAAACTAACTTACAAAAATAAAGACTTCAGAGGTAAACAATTCTATCAAAAGTATGAAATTACCATTGGGCCGTGGAAACTTAGCAGATCTGTAGAGTGTGCGACATGTGTAGAAACTAGTGTTACCCAATCTTCGTCTTGAGCAATACCAACGGCAATACCACCGATGGTTAGTCTTGGAATTTGTCTCTTGCGCAAGAGTCTTACAGAACTCTTTTTTTCATTAATTACAGCACCTAGAACACAGTCCTAGACTTCCACTCTTGGACAGGGGCCTTCCAGAGCATACATATTACTAAAGAATATGGCCTACACTCGCCACGCTGGTCAGACAAGTTGGCGAAGATCTGATGTATTTTTAATGACAATTTATTAACGATTCCACAAGGTCGTATTAGTGGAACCGGGACCGACGGCTTAACGTGATCTCCGAGGCACGGGAACAATGCTGTTGGGAATGGCTTTTTTTAAATTGTAATTGTAACTGCGTCATGTATTTCTTTAAAAATATCTCTAAGTGTTATGTGGAAAAGGGTTTTTTTTGCTCTTACAAATTTATTCGTTTGATGAATAAAACGTTATATGATGTATATGAGACCGGTAGTTCTAGAGATAGTAGTTTGTGGACATACACTGGAGCACTGATGCCCAAAGTTGTACAAGGTTGAATTAGAAATAAATATATATTTTCAGTCAGAACAAGAGTCTTGCGAGAACAAGATTAAGAGTGCAAGACCAAGACCAGATTTGGCCAGTCTTGGTCTTGCTTTGGGCAACACTAGTAGAGACATTAACCCCATGTCACATCCAGGCAATCTGGTCCATCGCGTAAAGCGCGGCGGTATCTGCTGAGAAACTCAAGATGCTCAAATAAGCCGACTTTGGTACAGGTTACGAGTTTAGGATAATTGGGGTCCCTCTTAGCCAAGTGCCTGGCTGGATACTGGCAATTATTTCTGCCAACGTATTAGCCAGCTCCGATGTCCGAACATTTATAGAGCTGTCAAAGCTCGGAACTGACACTTTATGTAACAGGGTTTTACTTGCTAGAGCTTCAGATTTTTTATTAGTTATAATTGCAGCCCAATGGCAGAAAAATGTTCTTTATGTAGGTTATTTAGCGACATGAAAACTAGTATTGCAACATGCAAAAGAGTAAAAAGTAAGTAGGTACCAAAAAAATACAATAGAGTTGCAAGAAATGCGAAAACGGAGCCTTCAATATTTTTAGTAAAATATGCATTTAGGTACAAACGATTTGTAATATTGCTAAATTAATATTTATGATCATCAAACCGGCTTTATACAAAGGATCGTTAAAGATTTGTATATACGTACCTAACCTGAAATTATATTTGTCGACATCGTTTCGCAAATTTGCATCTACTGAAAATCCAGCTTATATTTTTGAGGTATGAAGAATTGACTTGCAAAATGGCACATATCCATTATTTATAGTTTTTCATAACATAATAAAACTATTAAAATATGAGAATATTGATTGTATTCCTAAAGTCACAATTATCATAGATTCTTAACCATTATAATCATCATAATATTTATAAAAAGATAAATTTCATTTAATAGGTGTAGTAATTTTATAGGCCAATATAAGTGCCCTTTATTTAAAAAATTGTGGAATGTTATCTTTTTGCACAGCATTTAGTTATATTAATAAATGGTACACAATTTCACATTATGATATAACTTGAATACAATTTAATAAGGAGTATTATATGTAAAATGTAGAAATTAAAAATATAGGCCCAATATGTGCCCATGCAAGTCATGATTCATGCCTACTCTGGCTTTTAAGGAACATATTTGGTAAAATTGGGCATAATCGGTTGAGTAGTATAGGTAGACGTGAAGACAAGAATGAGAAGAACGAAAAGAGTAAATAGTTTGATTGAAAAAGCAGTTGATTATTGATGGTAATTTATCCTGAGTTTCTTTAATGGTGTTCGATATCAATTAATTGGTGCAACTGGCAATAAAATTAGTATTCCGTTTTTTGAAAAAAAGAATATACGGTGTACATCCATGACGCAAAATATTAAGGCAGTTATTTGGCAGGGGAGCAACCACTTCGTCATCGTAGACGAACCAAGTGTCCTTGTTAAAGCCGATGGTGAAGTAGTGACCGGACTGCATAGTAGTTCCCGAATGGATCACAGAGGCATACAAATCGTACTGGGTCGGTTTCTTAGATGGAACAGTAATAGATTGCTGACACAAGATCGGCAGCAAATTCTTCCGTTGGGCTTTGGTGACACGATCGAAGCTAGAAAGGAAAAACTTTATTCAAACCCGTATTTTTTTTACACGCATATATAAATATATATGTATATTAAAATCCCTATATCTTGCTTTAAAGAATAAAAGACCCTAAGTAAAAGAATTGATAACACATTAAAGAGAAGGGTTTAATTCTTAACGCTAGAGTTGATAGATGGAAAAATCCTCACGATCTACTTTAATTTGGGCTTTTTATTTAATGATAACCGCGTAGTGTCTTTTTAGTGTTCCAAGGAAAAAAAATCGAACTCATGAATGACTCTGGTATTCATGAAATATCTCCAAAACTACCTACTGGTCCGATGTAGAACAGACAATTTTACAAAGAAAAACTTGTTTGAATTGATAAATAAAACATCATATAAACCGCTATTCATAGTGTTGTTGTTTACATTTTTGAATACATGTTGGTCATTAAGATCTATAACCATTCTAAATTATAAGTCATTGAGACCAATAGTTCTCGAGATTGTAGTTTGCGGAGAGATAGTAGAGTCTCACAAGGTTTCCTTGGTAAAAAATCAAATTCTGTCAGAGCAAAGGTCGTTTCCGAGAGACCGAGACCAGCAGCAAGACTACCCAAGTCTTGGTCTTGGTTTGGCCAACATATTAGTCCAAGCGATGTTTAATCTTTTAAAATTAAAATAAGGGAGATATCATCGGCATCACAGCCATTGAAGACAGAGTCCAGAGAGAGAAGACAAGTCGGTAGTAGTAGTACCCCTATTGGAACTAGGGTCGACCACATAACCCTTAAATGCAGTGTCCTGATCCATCAGTGATCCTGATCTAATTATTTGACAAACTGCTAGTCTTTTGCTGGGAGCCACTCATTAGACCGCTTTGCTGCTTACTTTTCCACTAGCAGTAATAGAATCATTAATAAAAATTATGACCTATTATTTAAGTTATTGATTCATTTTTGGGACATTAGATTTGGGGTAACGTACTAAAGTAACATTACTAAATACCTGTATTTAAAAAAGACATACCTGAAGTTTTTCACCACGAGAATAAGATGTTCGGGTGCCTTTTTTAAAGCAACTATGCGTTCAGCGTTAGTATAGGCTTTGCATTTGTCGCAGAAATATTGGTTGTCGCCTTTTAATGTTTCTCTAATGAAAAAGTAATCTATCAAACTTTGGACGCTGTTTGATATTGCCTGTATTTGAGGTACTGCCAAGTGCATTTCCAAAAATGTATCGCGTTTTACAGAGCTTGTATTGCAAGACTCGCATTTGATTTGAGTAACGTAAGTCCCTCCGAATATATCAGTAACGCTCGTCGATCCCTTGATATAGCGATTTTTCGGATTGTTATAGCGCCTCTGATTTGCAATATGTAATTGGAACGCCTCTGTGATAAAAACAATAAATACATTAATATAATTTAAGTTTAATCATCCTACCTCCGGGACGGTACCACGGTTCGTAGACTGACAAGCAATCAACACACTTTAAAAGAATTTGTTTTGAAGGAGCAGAAAAAAAATACCTTTCCAGTAATAGTAATAGTAAAATAATGTAGAACTATAAATATACTAACTTTCTTTTGAAAATGGTGTCTTCGGTGTGACGTCCTGACTGGTGGTCGGTAGGTTAAAACTAAAAAACAATTAATTAAATTAATATGTGTTATATGAGTAGTGCCCGCAACGAGATTCTATTTTTTTATAATTTATATTTTATTTAAAAACTTAATTGCATTAGAGCATGCCGCTAGGCATACTGTGACAGCCAAATCTTTAGAACATTTATACAGTATAGATACTCGTAGATGGTATCAATTAAGTTTTTCTTAACATAATTACTACATACATAACAATATTACATACTATAGATTGGCAATATAAATAAAATGTACATGAACATCATAGATAAACAATAATATAAAACTACTTACATGATAAGGGAAATACACGAAACATAAATTTAAACTGTAAACCATAGTTTTGTAAATGGCTCGATTTGGAGCTTGCCTTATACCTAAAGGTAGATCCTTCCAAAGACAAAAGCAACAACAGCAAACGAAGTTTTAGTTCTTTAGGTATAAGGCAATAGAATTTTAACTTAGGTATTCAAATATTTTATGAAATGAACTTCTTGGCAAGATGTCTTATATGAAATAGAGAACCCACCCAGTTACTTGACTACTGTAATCACCAGTTTTGAAACTCTTTGACAGAGTTGAATCCAGCACATAAATCTATGGTTTTTAGCAATTTTGATGATGAAATAATACATTAAAATATCTTACCATAATTCCGATTCCATGCTGTTAAAAGTGCCCATGGTATCACCTTTTGCGTTCTCATAATGTGCCAAAAGAATCAGCAAATATCTAGGAAATGTTGCACAAACCATGTTAGTAAACCTACCTACCCTGGTCAAATCTAGCATTAAAAAAATATATAGATAGTAAGTTTATTTTAGGAACATTAAATAAGTGTAACAAGTTGCAAGCTCGTCGATGTCACCTACTAGGAGAGAAAATTCACAAATAAATAAATTTAATATATTTACCGAATAAATATAATCGAACCCAGTGAAGGTCCGCGTCCGCGTCGTCCAAATTGCCTAACGATCGGACGGCGAAAATACTCAAAAGGAGTAGAGTTATTTAAGAATTATTTAGAATTTAAAACAAAAAAAAATCTTTACTCTAAAAAAGCAAGAAAAAAAATGTGTACCTAGGTTACACTAGGTCCAAATACAATCATCATCATCATCAGCCTGTGTCTCTCCACTGCTGGATAAGGCTCGCCACTTCACACGATCTTCTGCCACCCTCATCCATCCCCCACCAGCGACCTTCCTCAGGTTATCTGTCCATCTGGCAGGGGGTCGTCCCACTCTGCGTCTTCCAATACGTGGTCTCCACTCCAGAACCCGTCTACTCCATCGTTTATCCATTGCCACTTCCTAATTGTGAAAGGTATGTCAGTAACTTTGGTTTTATGACGAATGAGAAATCCTGAGCATAGCTCTCTCCATAACTCGCTGAGCGACCTTGAACTTGTGGACCAGACCTACCGTCGGTGTCCACGTTTCTGCACCACACGACATTACTGGAAGAACGCACAGGTTGAAAACTTTTGTCTTCAAACACTGTGTGTTCGATAGGAAGATGTGACGTAGCTTCTCGAATGCTCCAAACCTTCATGATTGCAGACGCATTTCTGCGTACCCGTGTTGTGTGCGAACGATTGTATGTAGTACCTAAGAATAGTGCTAGGGTCCAAAATGTAAATACGAGCTCTAACGAAACTATAAAACTTAATGTTTATGTATGTTTGTAGCGTGAAAGCTTTTCAGAAAAAGTTTTTTGTTAGTATCACAAAAACAGATAGCAAGTACTTATATAATATTAACTTTATCGTTAAAATTAACTTTAAGACAATGCATGTCCTTTGAACGTTTAAGGGTTAAAAGCGTGGGCATTGTGCTAACATACGTATTTGCATTTTAGACCACAACATAAGAAGAATCTTACGACAGAAATTCAGAGCTGTCTTGTTGCTGGAATCCCTTGAAATAGACCGGCTTCGCGACTTTGTAGAAATCGCTAGGATTTAAATAGTGCTCTTTGGAGCTCTTCATTCTTGTAAACAAAGCTGCCAATATATCCCAAATCGGAGCTTCGGACATGTTCTTAATTGTATACTCAGAAAACCTAAAACACATACAAATTGAAAGTCTTCCGAAAGGCGAAACCGTCTTTCTAATAATAAAAACCCATACTAATTTTATAATTTAGTTTAGCTGCAACATATTTTGACAACACATTAAAAGACAACAACTATTCATGTCTAATAAATGATAACGGCTAACGGAGACAGGAAAGCTGGCAATTATTTCTGCCAACTTATTAGCTTTGCTATACAGAGGGGAAATGTTGCCAGCCTGCTTGGGAGTATCCCTGAAGGGTCGTCTCTGGAGGACATTTTTTACTTATAGTTTATTAGGTGTACAGTTTATATTTAATTTTTTTTTTTTTTTTGGGTAGCTTTAGAGTGGTGGCGGCTCGGTTGTAAGAATGCTTAAAAAACAAAAAAAAAACCTAAGTAGGTCGGTTCGAACCCCGGCCTGTGCCAATGAGAAATACACGTGTCTTACGTACATTTGTCATTTATTTACAACACCACCATTCCTGTACCTCGAAGAGCAAGTTAGGCCGTCGGTCCCGGTTTCATTAATATCAACTTATCGAAGTGTTTATAAATTGTCATCAGACCTTCTCTAACCAGTCCTCATTTTATGTCTTTTTTTATTTTATATTCTAGTACGACATGTGACCTTGCGCCCTCCTGGAGGTAAGTAGCGCGAAAGGTCCATGAATGTTAGCAACTGGAATCACAACACTCATGACTGACATCAGTCCCTAACACTATGCCGGCTTGACTCGAGCCTGATCCCGAAACGTTTGGATACACTTTACTGGGTTTATTGGCACGGACGGTGGATACTTTCCCGCCCCGCAGACTGGGCAACTTACCACCATCAACCAATTTGTTGTTCTCGTTGACAGTATGTGCAATGATGTCGAATGCCAATTTTCTAGGAGAACTCATATTGTAAGTTTGCTATAGTGATATTTATCTAAAAATAACACCGCTTGAAACAAGACTTACGTAGCTGTCTGGCCAGAGCGTGGCGAGTGTAGGCCAAATTCTCCAGATGCATGTTCTGAAAGGCCCATCTCCAAAAGGTCTCTGTGTTTTAGGGGCTATGATGATGGTGAAATATATGCACGGACATTATGTCGTCATAAGAATTAATAATAAACCATGGTTTTAATTTTAACTTAATAGGTAGGTAATTAAGATATAGCACTAAAATGAAAGACAATAATGACTTCTTGAAAATAACCCAGTACGTACTTATACCTTGTGGCAAGACCTAACCTTTCATATTTCTTTACCTTTTTATTAAAAACATTTTAAACTTCAATTTTGTTTATACTTTGACACTTATGACTTTGTCAAGAAAATAAAATAACATAATATTTACAAATGAATTTATTATTTATCAAAATATATTTAGAAGCCTAGCTAGAAAGCGTAAAGGCATATTGGTGACCCCTACAATTCATAAGGATGACCCAGAATACGCCAACAACAACAATAATATGGACAATCTTAACAAGATAAGTACCAAAATACCACCATCAACACCACTGCCATCATCATCGTCACACCTACCCACCACTTCAAGATATGGACGTTAAATAAGAACTCCTATAAGATATGTCGGCGTTTCCACTGGTGGCGGAGTGTGTGGCAAAACCTAACCTTTCATATTTCTTTACCTTTTTATTAAAAACATTTTATACTTCAATTTTGTTTATACTTTGACACTTATGATTTTGTCAAGAAAATAAAATAACAATATTTACAAATGAATTTATTATTTATCAAAATATATTTAGAAGCCTAGCTAGAAAGCGTAAAGGCATAACCTGAAAGCGTCACCAAGCCTCGGATCGGCGGTTCCCGCCTTTTATCTAGTAGAAAACTTACCGTTCAGTTAACAGAAGAGACTGCAAGATACTATTCATGTAGCAGACGTTTCCTTCGTTCGTCAAACCGGTGTTGTCCACGTATGCCCGTTTATCCCTCCGGACTAGATAGCCGTTAAAATGCTTTGAGATTCGAGACATTGCACTAAAAACAAAAAACACAAATCACAACAATATCCCAATTACCTTAAATAAAAATTTATAAAAACTTGTTACTTAATTAAACTTTGATTTTACACTTACAATATTTTTTTTTAAAATGATTATTATTCTTAAACAAAGCAATGTCACTCTAAGTAGTGGTAAATTCGTACTGGCGAATATTAAAAACAATAGTAGGAGAGTAGGTACATATGTCCAAATTCAGCGAAATTGGATGCTACAATACCTAACTATACTGCATTTAATGATGCAACCAGCTTTATGTAAACATGTTACAAACAAAAGCCTTATCATAACTAAAGGAACAAAACTTTTTCTCACCCGACTTTAAAATTGAATTGATATTGTTTTAATTAAAATTAAACGATGGTTTTTTATAAGATGATAAGGTCCAGAAATGTAAGCAACTGAAATCAGCCACTGACGACTGACAAGATGTCAAAATGACAAGATGCTTATTTACAATTCGCTTGAAGGACTCCCAAGTTAGAGAAAAGTGGAAACACCAAGCCTGGAATGACCTTTTATACCTTTAGGAAGAAGTAACGGAACGTGAAACGAAACATCAGTGCCAGTTAAATTCAATAATTAAAATAGTTTAAAGTATTATTTAACTGTTCAGTTAGTATTTTTTATGAAACTTACGGGCAAACGAAGCTGTAATAGTGGTATCTCAATCGCGAGTGCAGTTTATTGTTGTGTAAATAAGTTAACAATTTTTCTGACAAGTGACGTTTTGTTCTACCTTACAATCGGTATTAAAACTGTTTTCAAGTGTGCAAAAAATAATAATAATATTGTGTATAAAAAAAATATTAACATTACATAATTGTACTTTTTAAAAATTCCCGGGTGTCCCGTATTATCCTATACGCTAATTCTGTCTGGAGGTTGCCAGCGCCATCTAGCGATTATTGACTGCACTACTACTGTTCGTCAATTGGCAAAATGTGCAGCATTTGGTCGCTTTCTGGCCTCAACAGATGGCGCTAGATGTTTCAAATGCAATAAGTCTCATCATCGCGCATGTGTAGCCTTGGGGGAGACAGCTGCATTTCGTCCTCGTGGCTATGTCCAGGCTGCAAGTGTCAGCTCCCTAAGGGAGACAACACCATGGGTACTGATACTTTGCGTTCACCAGTTGCTTCTACTTCCGGTACCACAGCTTCCGACTTGATTGGTGAAATCCGCATGTTTCGGGATGAATTGCGCGAGGCGAGAAGTGAGATCAAGGAATGCCGAAGTGAGATTTCTAAGCTAGGCGATACAATTCAACACTGCTGCCATAAGATCGCTGACCTGGAAAACCGTGTAAATGTGCTGGAAAGCTCCGACAATAACGTGAGCAATTTGGAGTCTGTTATTAATGAGTTAAAGACCCAAATTAATGACCGGGAGCAGGAGCTGCTTCTTAACGACGTGGAGCTATCCAATTGTCGGATCCTCAATTCCAAAGCCTCATTCAAATTTAAGAAAACTAATGTCAACAAGGGAGCTCGACCGGCCGGCACGCAATTTCTATATCTTTTTCTATTTCATAAGTTTAAAGGTGTAAATATACTTATTTTTACATCAAGCCGGTATTTTTAATAGCCAAGAACCCATCGCGCACATGGACCTTCGTCGCTGGATAATAACAAAACAGTAATCATATAAAACAATAATCAAGAAAAACAAGATGGCGTTCTCGTGGCAAGTGAGTCGTTCCCTTCCTTCATTCATTCATTTCATTATTACGCAGCATTAAAATCGATAAATCTTTATAACCAAGAGGTCAATGACCTATGTATAAACTATTATAGCTAAATATATCCTATAACTACGTTAATTTAATCAATTTCCTTGTCCCTGCTAAAATAAACTAACTATTATTATTACTTATTCTAAATTTTAACCTTACTCTTAATACCTAAAGCTGTTAACATTAAAATCACTATTCTAACTGTTTTTTCTATCTAAAATTTATACAAAAAAACCCTATTTTAACAGTTTAAGTAAATCCTTCACTTGTTTCCTAAACATATTTCATTCTTATAGCTATTTTATACTTTATAAGCAATTTCAACAGAAGTAATATACGATCACCATTCTACTTCTCTCCCTACCCTCTTAAATGTCCGTATTTTTATTCGTTAGTAAGTTAATAGACTACATTTCTCAAAAGTACAGACTTGTAAAATCTTTGAAAATGTTGGATTGTGCGAGCGGGATGCAAAAGCAATTTTTTTTTTTTTAAGTAAAGTATGTATCATCACGACCGTGGTCAGAAACCACGCTTATAAAGAAGCGGATTCACATTTAGCCAACTTTACTATAGGCCAAACATGATAAGTGGCAAGCTCGGCGATGTCTCCAGCGTACCAAATTTAAGAAATATCACAAATAAATTTAATATGAATTAAATGTATTTATTTACATTAATAAATATTTTTGTGTCCCGACCAGGAATCGAACCCGGTATCTCCGAGCCTAAATCCACGGACATAACCGCTAGACCACGAAGGCAGTTTTATTATTTTTTACTCCAGTTAATATCGAGTAAGATTGTCTAATTGTTCTAACCAATATTATTTTGTAGGTGAAATTTTTATGCGGGCGATGTGGTAGTCCCGCTGTGAGACTTAGGAATCACAGAACGTCGTCAGGTCTAACTATAGGAAAACAAGTGAGTAAAAATTACATGACTATATTCGCGACCGTAGGTTTAGGTAAATTGTTAATGAGTGTAATTTTAGGCCATGTGTATACACTAGCTATGTACGTACAGTCTTGCTTTTTTGCTGACCCTAGTCTTGGTCTTGCGCAAGAGTCTCAGAAGACTATTTTTTGGGTTGTATATCCAGAGAAATACCAAGCTAAGTTCGCAACCTTGAATTTTTGGAGTACACCCACTGTCAGCTACTTCTCTGCTTCTTGCTAGATTACACAGCTTATTGGGCTGAGAGCTGCATGGAAAATCCTTGGATCATTAAAAAAAAATTTTCTTCCCCCAGTTAGAAAATCGAGCAAATACAGGGAAGACTGATACTAGTAAAACTAGTTCAGAGTTTGGACAAAATGGAAAAAATATGATATCATCTCTGGCGGATACTGACAATGCGATAGTTGAGGCTGTCGATTCTGTCAAGAAGTTAGTTAAAAAAGGCAATAAGTTTACTGATGGTGAGTAAATTACAAATCAGTGATTCGAATAAATCATGCTGAAGAAACATATTTCTGGAAAAACTTGCCTACGGTTTGGATCCTATCATCATCTATCATCGGTGGTGGTCCAGTTCTTAGAACTCTATTATTTATTCTAAAAAGGTCACGGTTCCAAGCTTAAAATGTACCAATGGGATAATAATATCAAATCATAGCCACGACTGGTCAGCGCGACGAAGAAGGGGAAATTCTCCAAAAATATGTTTTGAAAGGCATTCAAGCAGTGGAGAACTCTATGTTCTAGAGACTATATATATACATATAAATATCATGTTTTTTAAAAAATAACTTTTTCTAAATTATCCTGTAAACTCATACTTGGTAACTTTTGACAGCTATTAAAATACTTGTAAGATTTAAAACGAAACTTCTTTACCTCTTCACTTCCTTCCTTCTTTACCCTTTTTTAAGGCGCGGTGGTGGCTCGGTTGTAAGAACGCTTACCTTAAATCCTACAAAACGGTTCAAACCCACCCCCCCCCCCCCCCTTTTCATACGTACATTTGTCATACATTTACAACACCACTGTTCCCGTGCCTCAAAAAGCACGTTAAGCAGTAGATTCCAGTTCCACTAATACCAACTTGTGGAACCGTTAATAAATTGAAATAAAAAAATTAACATCAGATCCTCGCCAAGCCATCTTATTATTATTATTTATATTTTTTAGGGTTATGTGAATAAAACTGTTGAAGGAGTTGAGCATTAGTCCGTTATACAAATATGGTACACATCCTTCTGAGCTACGGTCCAAATTTCAAGACTCTAGCTCATCGGGAAGTTAGTTTAAAATGAATTACAAAATTCCATCCGGACTGACATACAAGAAAGTGAGTTAATGTAACATGCAAAAATGGTGTATATTTTGTAGGTTTAAAGTTGGACCAAGTGAGAGATTGGTCGGAAGAGCTGGAGCCTTCGATGCGGAAGTTAAAGCAAGCAATGGACGGCTTGTTGAAGACGGGTCGTCTCACTCGCTCGGTGATGCAGCTCAAATGCGAACATCCACACAGGACCAGAGCACTTACAGCTCTGCAAATGAGACGCGACACGTGCTTCTCACAGGCAGTAAGTATGCTATTATTTATTATTATGATTTAATAGGCGAGGAATGATTATAAAGTGTAAATATACAAGAGGGTAGTGGTTTATTTTTCTTTTTAAATGTACTTTGTTTTATTATAATCTTTATTTTATCAGAGTACCTAAAATAAAACTGATGATCGTTTCAATTAACGAATTAAAACTTTTTTTTAGGTGTTAGAATGTTACATTAAAAACATTAGTGTTGGGGCCAAGGCCCATTGTAGGATGACTCGGGATACCCTGGCTGGTGCAGTGTCAAAAAATGGACTGTATATTTCGTTTTTATGCGTTTATTTGAGAAGGTGCGTGTACGTACGGCTAATGCCCGACAATGCCTCTACCGGACGGTACAAAAAATATACTAACTCTTAAAACTATTAAACTCCTCTCCGTGGTCGGTTAACTGATGTTAGGACATATGGTCTTAACAATTAGTCAGCGTGAGTGCTTATGCCGTGTTAGATTTGAAATTAAAGCGCGCTTTCTCTTACTGAACTTTGCTTATAGTAAATGAAAAAGCGAATATAACTACTTTGAAAACAAAATTAGGTAAAATAAAACACGCCTTGCTTTGCTTTGCTTTCAAGTCGAACACGTCATATACTGTGACGTCATCCGGCAGCAATTTGCTACTGCAGCGTTTCCGAGCAAAAATTCAAACACGATATTTGAAAGTAGATTTTAGGAAGACTTTTCAAGACTAACCCATATTATTAGACGTTTTCTCAACGGCGCAGCTCCTCCACTCAATTATTCCTTCCAAATGACAGGTCCAGCTTAAGAGATCCTCATTTTAGGTATTCCTATAAAAGTTGTATTTTCCCCAAACCTCGAAAGACATAAATGTTACCATTTTAAATATTTCGGGTAAGATAAGTATTTTTTTTTTGGCAACATTGAAATTTTCGTTCCCGTATTCTAAATATTCATTTTGTCAGAATTACTACACGCTCTAGCACTTTTGACATCCATAAGTCTGTCTCTTTCATATTATGAATATTCGTATTTACAAATATATATTTTAATAAAACTATGTATCTTTTAGTTGACGGCTGCAACAACTGGTTTAATGTGTTGGTTATGGACTGCTCGGGAAGAAATGGTGGTTTCTTTGCTATCTGGTGGATTGGGGCCTCTCTGCGGGTTCGAGGGGTTGCTCAGTTTGTTCGAGAACGAAGTGCCCATGTGGGGAGACATGGTGGTCGCTATTGAGGATCTGCAAACTGTACTCTTCATGCTCACCAAACCCAATCATAGGTAAGTAAAAAACACAAAATTTTATTCCCATACAAATAAGTGGTACAGGATGGAAATGTTAACTAAACTTTCGATTTGATATTAGTACAAATCGGCATAAATAAACGTGTAAATATAATTGCAAATGTCCAGAATATAATTTATACATATATATATATGTGTGTGCATATATTTATGGGTTTGGGTTGTCTGTCGGCAGTGTGTTTCTCTTTATTTTCGCTACATAATTGTATAAAAACTAAATGCATGATACTTGTGTGAACCTGTAAAGGCCAATTGTTACCATTCTGTTCATAATAATGTTAAGTGCTGCGGGGTGAGGCGGAATGCACAATCGTCCGAAAACGTATCGTCTAAGATCGATTACATCTGTCAGAAATGTGAAAAGCTAGACGGAATGCCCAAAAAGTGCTGTTGCTCGATCCGGCTTCAGAAAAAAGATAATGTTCTGACAACTGGACCACTATTCTTTATTCAACTTCTATCTATATCTATATGTGTTTGTTTATTTCAGTACAAATTTATTACCGAAAATCATTGGTTCAAGATGTGCTCTCACTGTCCTCATTCCTGTGTCGGATTCTCTTTATGCCAAGTTCTCCGAAAAAGAGGTAATCTATAATAATTTTCTCTATAGATTTATCACATTTTATTCGTATATTAGGGTTAATAGAGAGAGGAGAGGTGAAGTAATATTTGTGCGTATATGGAGGGAGTCGTGTATGTAAATGACATCATGGACTATTTTTGTTGAACTTCTGCAATGTACAATAATGAAAAAAAAAGTAGTAGTTATTAATAAGACTAATGTTATTTTTACTATATATTACTGTGCAATCAAATTATGTGGAAAATAAAATATGTACTTATCGTATCAATCAAGTCCTGTAGTACCTACTACAGCTGTCATGATATAATTTTAAACATCTTGCACATCTAATATCTAAGCTATATAAAATAAACGTTTTTTTTTTTGCTTAAATTGTAATCTGTTTAGAATAGATTGCCTCTGTGGTCTAGAGGTTAAGTCCGTGTACTCTCAGATGTAGCTGGGACACAAACATATTTATTAACTTAAATTAATATGAATTTATTTGTGATATTTCCCGAGTTTGGTACGCTGGAGACATCGACGGAGCTTGCCACGTGTCATTATTGACAATAGTAAAGTTGGCTAAATGTGAATCCGCTTCTTTATAAGCGTGGTTTCTGACCACCCCTGAAACGGTTGTGATGATACTTTACTTGTTAGATAAATTATCTAAAAATGCATGTTAACTTGTTTGTGTGATATTGTATTTATATTATTGTTATAGAATCTGTCATTTACAATAACCGCCGTGTTCTTTAACATTGGGATCAACGAGAAGGCCACCATAGCAGAGGAGAATGGAGACACATTGCCGCAGGAACAATCCAATACTGACAACTTTGACAAACTTAATAAATATTACCACAAATACAAGAAAATATTCCCAAATGATCCCACCAAAATTAACAGATGTAAGTTACCATCATCACATCATAGCCTAGAACATCTGTTTCATATTTTGGCCTTCTTTTACAACGCCATAGAACCGATTGCTCTAATTAGAGAAAAATAATTAATGATTTTACAATCTAATATATTTTTTATAGAACTTGGGAAAAACTATATCATAACCTTGGCTCTATGATTATTATAAATATTTATGCATATACATACATAAATTATTATTATATATATATATTTTTTTAGCTCAACTTCTTAAATTAATTATTTATTTTCTTCGCTCATCCTTTCAACATGCCCGAACCATCGGAGCATGCCTTTCCTTATTTTTGTCCTTATGCTTTCTTTTATACCCACCATTTTCCGTATTTCGACATTTCGCATAACCGACGCAACGACCTCATTTCTAATGTATTAACCCCACTATCAAGGCGCGGTGGTAGCTCGGTTGTAAGAACGCGTTCCTTTAATCCTACAAAGGTCGGTTCAAACCCACCCGGCATGTACCAATGAGAAATACACTTTTCTGTACAAATGTACTTAACATTTGTCACAGATTTACAACACCGCCGTTCCCGTGCTTTGGAAAGCACGTTAAGCCGTCGGTTCTGGTTCCACTAATACCAAACTTGTGGAATCGTTAATGAATTGTCATAAAAAAATGACATCATATGCTCACCAAGCTGTCTGGCTAGCGAGAATTTGGTCCAAATTCTCCAGATATATGTTCTGGAAGGCCCATCTCCAACAGTGGCGGTCTAGGACGCTGTGTTCTAGGGGCTGTAATGAAATGAATGATAAATGAACCCTACTCTTATGCGTATTCTGATATAAAAGATATGTATTTGTTCCTTGCAGCTTCGTCGAGAATCAAGCCGCTTGAAGACATAATGGAAAACCTAAGTATTATTGTACACAAAAAAATATTTAAAAACCATGAAGTACTTCATCTAGCGTCGCAGGCTACACGACTTATGAATGGTAACAGGAAATACTTTTTACATTTAAAGTTTGTGAGTATGGATGGATGTATGAATTATTTTTTGACTATTAGGCAAAAACTACTAAATCCTGGATCATAAGATGTACCAGACACAGGCTGAAACATTTTGATAGTTTCGTTTTTCGCAAGCCCTGGCATTGCTAGGGATTTCTTGCTAGCATTGCCAGGTCGAGCTTGCCACTTGTCATGATGGGCCTATAAAGTTGGCTAAATATTAAATTTTGAAAGACATTTTTATTTACTTCCTACTTAAATACTAATTATAGATTTGGTTTAGAAGTAATATACAAACTGTATAAACGAATTACAATAATATATAATTTAAAAGAAAGTCTAATATTAAATAAACTTTAAAATAAATAAGGTATTAAAAATGTTGATAAAAATATTTTTCAATGTAGTCTCCATCAATTTTTTTTTTTTTTTAATCACAGCTTATTATATTAAACATATAAACAAAGTAGCAATACTTAGTGGAACACAAGCCAAAGAGATTTTATATTATTTGGACAATACAATTATAACAGAAATAAGAGTAAAATATAGTAATTAGATTTAAAATAATAGTGCAATTGAACTGTGACTAGCAAAAGAAAAATAATAATAATAACAAATAAGTGAAAACCACTAGGATAATGATTATTTACCTAAAACAAAATTATAGAATGAGAGGCAGGAGCAAAATTATACTATATATACGAGTATAGCAGTATTCGTATATATCTACTTCAATACACTTCTTAGATTTATTAAAAAGAGTTTTTAACCTGCACAAAAATATTCGCCATGTTTGCCTTTATTTAATCGTCACTGGAAAATCTCCATCCTTTTTCAAACCGCAAAAAAAGAGGAAATAGTCGCTAGGCGCGCCAGGTGTGGGCTGTAGGGTGTGGTTGATTTTTAAAAATCTTGTCTCCGCTTTGCAAATCGCGTAGTGTGGACGGGCGCATTGTTCTGCATTAACAACTCCTTTAGATAGTATGCCTCTCCTTTTCTCAACAACCATTTGACGTACTTTTGTCAATATTAGGAGTTTATGAAACTGTTGCATAATAAGGGGTGTGTGTAGTTTTAATACCTAGTTATGTGCAGTTTCATACACTAATTTATCTACTCTCATACATTGGGATTGAACCTACTAAATAAAAGTTAAAAGAGTAAGAATTTGAAGCAAGAACGAAAAAATCACACGAAATGCTATACAACAAAACGTATTGAATGCCGCCAATTTTTTTAAATGACCATGGTACAGTATACGTAAGTCCTAAACAATGAAATGGTGCCAAAACCTAGCTTATGACCGCTCACGCGCTATGGCAGGCGCTGCCATAGACAAGTAAAATTGGAATCAAAACTTTTTTGTAATGGAACCTTTGCCTTAAAAAAAAATAAGTGTTATATAATATGTATGTCTCTCACATCGTAAAATGCGAATTACATACTTCAAAACGAATTTATATTGATATACTTTATAAACATACTGCTGAAATTTAAAAATAGAATTACATTATAACACTTTTTCTCTAAGAAAATAGAATTATACATATTATATAACACTTATTTTTTTTACGGCAAAGATTCCATTAAAAAAAAGTTTTGATTTCAATTTTTACTTGTCTATGGTAGCGCCCGCCATAGCGCGTACCATGGTCATTTAAAAAATAAAAAATTGGCGCCATTCAATGCGCAATATTTCTTACTCTTTTAAAAGTTAACTTTTATCTTTTATTTAGTAGGTTCAATCCCAATGTATGAGAGTAGATAAATTAGTGTATGAAACTGCACATAACTAGGTATTAAAACACTCGTGTGTACTATTTAAACACAGCACACCCCTTATTATGCAACAGTTTCATAAACTACTATTACCGCACATCGCTGTGTCGACAAACTTACTACTTGGTGACACTGTTAGCTCCTAACAGTTTTTTCTTGCCTTGTCACGGTTGACGAAATATGGATTCGGCAGTACGATCCGGAACCAAAACAGGATTTTATGCAGTGGATGGATAGAAAAGGAAGAAAAGCTGTAACGGAGTGGAAAGTGGAAAGTTCGGAGTCCAAGCTCATGGCCACTATTTTCACTAAGATATTATGTTCATCGACTACCTTCCCAAAAATATGCAGCAGGTATAGGCTAATTATAATGATTGTTACAGGTGTGCGGTTTACTTCATGCAAAAGTGCCAAAGACAGGACCGGGATGTCTTCTACCCTAGAACAATGTTCTATACTCGCCAGTGACTACCACTTGGCTCCTCACGAATTTACTAAAGCCCTTGACGTTATGAGAAGGTAACTTCCTTAAATCAAAATTAATTTATATTGATCAAAAAATGTTGGACTCGTGTTTTTTTTTTTAAATTATATTTTACCTCAGATACGAGTAGAGCAGTTTCCTTTTTCTGGCAACCGCATTTTATATAGCTGTGTTTTTTCTTCCCATAAGTACATTTAATAAATTAAAATTATAAATTACATAAATTTATACTTTTGTTGTTAAATAAAATATTTTTAATATACCAAGTAACCAATACTATTTGTTATTTAATTAACATTTATTTAATACAGTGGCAACACTACAGTTTGCTTTTTGATCAAATGTGACCGTTCCATGCGGCAAATATTCGGAATTTCTTTTCACCTCAATAAAATAATAAATTCTTCTGCGTTAATATTATGAAAAGTTTATTGCAAAACGCTTAAATTTGGTATTAATAGTAGTTACGCAAAAGGGATCCAATCCACATTAAGTTAATTTTAAGTTATAGGCCATTAAAGTTGGAATTTAGATAAGTCCTTCAATGGATTAGTCCAGCATTTTATACATTTACTCCACTCAACGTTTCCTTCCAGTTTTCAAACGAAAATGAAGTCACTGTAATTGTGACGATTAAAGTTAAAAATTTCGTAAAATGCACCAGCTTGCAGCTGACCTTTAAAATAAAACTAGTACAATTGGGCCCATTTTTAACTTTAATCGTCTCGATTACAAAGACTTGATTTTCGTTTGACAGCTGGAAGGAAATGTTGAATGGAGGAGCCATTAAGGAAATGTCTTAGAAAACTGGTGTTAAAATATGTCAAAAACGGTATTTTTGATATAATATATATCTATATCATCCTAATGACCTGATTTTTTTTTTTAAGTGTTTTAAAGGACATTGTACAGAATACCTACATCAGCCCTAAACACGTGATTTATTTACATAATATATGTTCATAACCGAGTTGGGGATCATAAAATTCCAAGTGTTGCAGAATTTGATGCTTTACAAGGAGTAATTTACATCAATATTGCCCAAACACGAAGGGTATACGGGAGTTCACAGCGCGGTAAAACCGCAAAAAAATAAAGTGTAACTTCTGCCCCATATACTCGTAAAGAGTCAAATTTATCGTTTTCCATAATTATTCACAACGTAGCACATTATTAAACAAAATAACACCACTTTTGACTAACAATATCCACTGTAAACTAATTTACAAAACGAATAAGTCCCTGATTTATATTCATAATGAAATTTTTGTCAAATTGTGGATTGGATTATTTTTGCGTTTATATTTAAGTGAACAAATGCCACTAAAGAAGACTGACTAATATCAATAAAGTCTCCTTGATATTTACCAAACCTATGCTTAATTATGTGTTTTGATTTCAGCGAGGGTTGCCGACGAGAAAACACGATTAAAAATACGGGTTCTAAAAAGTATGCTTTTAATAAAATCCAAGTATCTGCTTTGCCAAGGGAGTATCGACCTCCGACGGGTACCTACGGTTCCTCACAGACTTAATTCCTTGTATTAACATAATAAATTATTTACAGTATATTTTAGTAATTAGAAAATTTTTAAATGTTTTTTTTTTTAGACAACCATACAATAAACATACAATATTCACATTTTGTCTTTCATTTTCCACCCACTTCCGCTTTTTTAAAAATCCAATGCTAACTGCCGGTTAAAGGGAACATTAACCATTTCTGACTATAAATAATTTAAGAATGGATAATATAATATAATACCCATGGGATCCTCGGAATGTCCCCCTTCCTCGTCATAGGCGAGGTCAGCAAAATAATCACTAAATTCCTTGTATTTGGACTCCA
The DNA here is from genome assembly GCA_910589645.1 of Tinea semifulvella. NCBI lineage: Eukaryota > Metazoa > Arthropoda > Insecta > Lepidoptera > Tineidae > Tinea > Tinea semifulvella. The sequence continues at coordinate 25,461,901 of OU342584.1, forward strand.
AATCCGCACAACGAACTTTAAACATAATTCGGTCATCAGGACCGAATTCCTTTTGACAAAGGTCGAACAAATCGTCAAAATAACAAGTAACAATATCCATTTTTAATTTTAACACAGTTTTCTTGTTTGCTTTAGGCATTTTAACCACTATTTAACAATAAACAAATGAGAAAATTCAAACACCGGCAAAATACGCGAACTGTCAAACTCTCGACTGATGACGTTTAGCAATTTTTTTTTTTTTTTGGTTCTCTTCTTCCGATGGATGATGTATGAGGTGATAGGGAAGGCAAAGGGTCTAGCCCATACAGCCAAGTCTGACGTAATATATCTTTCTTTTTTATGAGTTAATGAGGTCATCATCAAATTCCAGATGCTGCAGAATTTGATGCTTTACATGGAGTCACTCGCGGCACCATACGAGGGGCGTTCAAAATATTCTCGGTATGTGGATAAAAACAAACAAGTACGAAAAGTTTGATATTTTTATTTTTCAATATACTCCCCCCCTATGTTCATACACTTATAAGATCGATCAATTATTTTTTTTAATCCCTCATAAAAATATTTTTTATCTTTGGTGTAAAAATGCTCCTCCACGGCCGTCTTCAACGCTTCATCGTCAGAAAATTTATTTCCACGCAGATCCTTTTTAAGATTGGGAAACAAAAAGAAGTCGCTTGGGGCTAAGTCCGGACTATAGGGTGGATGAGTAACAGTTTCAAACCCACATTCAACAATAGCTGCCTTGGCAATATGAGCAGTATGGACAGGGGCGTTGTCATGCAGAAGCAGAACACCTTTGGTTAACTTTCCTCGCCTCTTTTCTTTGATCGCATCTCTTAATTGACGTATAACGTTAGCGTAGTACTGCCCTGTGATATTTACACCTTTTTCTTTATAATCGATAAGCAAAACTCCTTCACAATCCCAAAATATTGTGGCCATGACCTTGCCAGCTGACGGGATTACCTTGAACTTCTTGGGATGAGCTGAACCCTTAATGTGCCACTGCATGGACTCCTGTTTGCTCTCTGGGTCATAATGATGAACCCAGGTTTCATCTCCAGTAACTATTTTTTGCAGCACCTCATCGGGATTTTCACCACACAGGTCGATAAAATCTGAACAGCAAGCCACACGCATATCCTTTTGAAGAAGCGTCAGCATTCGCGGAACCCATCTTGCACTTACTTTTGACATATTAAGATGGTCATGTATAATGTCATGTACGGTACCAATAGAGAGATTGGTTACTTGAGCTATAGATTTTACCTTCACTCGGCCGTCTTACAATATAAGTTTTTCCACTTTATCAATATTTTCTTGTGAGGTAGCCACTACAGGCCGGCCAGGTCTAGGGTCATCTTCAATACTCTCCCTTCCACGCTTAAATTCGCTTGACCATTTTTGAATAGTAGATAAAGAAGGAGCAGACTCACGGTAAACACAATCCATTTCCTCTTTTATGGTTTTTTGATTTTTACCCTGTTTTGTCAAGAATTTTATGACGGATCGGTGCTCTAATTTCGTTAAAATTGTTAATTCGCTCATGGTGTTCATGTTTGTTCGGCAATTGCAGAAAAACAAAAGAACATCTCGGTTCCAATTTTACTTTTTTTTAATGTCAATGGATGAATCTTAGCGGCCAGTAACAAATATATATATAAAAGAGGTTGTAACGTATCAATACCGAGAATATTTTGAACGCCCCTCGTAGCTCAAACACGTCGGATAAAATATGGGAGTTGACAGCGCGGGAAAACCGCAAAAAATAAACTGCAACTTGCGCCCCATATTTAAAGTCCAATTTATCGTTTTCCATAATTATTCACATTGTAGCACATTATTAAACAAAACAACACCACTTTTGACCAATAATATCCACAGTAAATTAATTTACAAAACAAAAACTTGCACTTGACATGTTCACGCAAAATGGCGCGAAGAACTCTGACGTTTAGCAAGTTCGCGCCGAAAATGACTGACTGAGCAAAAGAGCGGGAAAGTTATGCATTTGCATGAACCCAATTTCATGTAGTGTATTTATGTGTTTTTAAATCAATGATGTTATAAATCTCATTGGTTTTGGTTAAAGCAATGCGGCATAGCGGTAGAGCCTGATACCGGCCGTTAGTGCTTCCATTCTTGGACCTCGCGTACCGCTTACCATGAGGTGGGCGTGATGTCACAAAATGTCAAAAAACACGCGATGGCGCATTTATCAGCATAACCCAAAAACACGTCATTGAGCTTCACTGCTGGAGAAGGGCCTTCCAGAACATGTCTAGTTCTGTACCTATATTTGGAGAATTCGGCCTACACTCGCCACGCGCTGGCCAGACGGGTTGGCGAGGAGCTGGTGACAATTTAAAACGATTGTACAAGTTGGTAATAGTGGAACCGGAACAGACACCTTGTCATGGACTTAATTATTGGTTAATATTAATTAATGATTACGATTAAAGTTGAAAATTGCGTCAAATGTATCAATTTTATTTTAAAGGTCAGCTGGTATAATAGACGCCGTTTTTAACTTTCAACCATTAGGTACCATTTCAGTCTTCGTATTGGTACAACCTAGCCTAAGTAGGTATTTCTCATTGATATATGCCGGGGTTCGTACCGCGACCTTTTGGATTAAAGGTAAACGTTTTTACAACCGAGCTACCACCGCTCTAATATAGACAGCAAAATAATATATATAATATAATAATAGTAAGTAGGCTACCTACCTATAAATTAAAGATATTCCGACAGAGCATGTTCACTGATCACGCATACGTGTCGGGTTTGGCGTCGCATAGGTTAATGTCTTTGACTAAAATCGACACCGCGAACCAGATCTTTGCACCAAGCTTTAATGCCGCGGCATCAAAATCATAGGTAGTCAGTCAGTCAGTCACTCGCCTCTACGCTCGAGTTACGACCGCACGCCGTAATTGCAACTAAACAATAATTCGTTTGTATGAGCCTCTAGACCTAGGTACGTAGTAAGTCCTTATATCAATGAATTTACCACGTTTTACATTTTATATAAGTAAATATAAAAATAATATTGATTATAATAAATAAACGTTGGAAATATAGCTAATAAAAAAATGTACAACAGCTTATGAAATAGGAAGATATGAAAGTTGTATAGTATGCATAATAAATTAAACCTTATTAAATTTTATGAAATATTTTTTTAATGCATTCTCGTCCGTGCATATATAGGTCAATAGTCAATAGTTTGCTATCCGTACGATGCACCGAGGGCGAGAGCGGGAGGCGGACGCGTAGCGGGATTTAGGGCCAGCGCATTCTTCTATCCTTTTGTATTTATGCGTAGGCCTACGCATGCCTATCGACAATCAAATTCGGCACATCACTATGAACAAACTCGTGAAGTATATTTGTTAGAGAACCCGTGCGACGGCGCCCCGCTCCGAACACGACGGCTACGGCTACGGACCTACTACGACAGAGTGCTACGAGTCTACGAGCTTACCACGGATTGGCTGCCAGCGTCGCCTGTGATTGGCCGGTTCTGGGGGTGCACGGAGGTTCATCCCGAGTCTACCTCAGACCGGCGACACACGTGACACTCGTCGCCGCGGCCATCCAATGGTAAGCTCATAAATACAAACTTTGATTGCAGTGTCGTCGCGCCAGTGCCCGCGCCCCACACCACGTCGCCTGGAGACCCGGATGTCCGGCGCCGCCACATCCGGCGAGTCCCCAGAGCAGTGAGGAGCGTCAGCAGCGCGACTGCGGTCTCCTGTTAGAGACAAGCGACTGGCTACTAAGTGATAGTAGTCGTCGCTTGTCCCCATCTGAGACAGTCGATAGGAGGAGCCGCCACCGCCACCACGGACAGCGATCGCGACCAGCCGGGGCCCGAGTACTCGGACTCGGATCCCGGCACAACCCCGCCGAGTCCCGAGCGGGAGTCCCTGCCGGAACCGGAACAACGTTCAACCGACGAGGATGCGGACACCACGCCGCACCGCCCTCGACCCCACTTGCCTGAAGCGAGCTCACCCCACAGATTAGTGCAATCTGATGGAGGCGAGCGAGACCGCATCAGGCAAGTGGTGACGAGAAATATTTTCACCGGGGAGTGGAGGACAGTGGACCCCGGCCACACCACCACCATCAGGCAGAGGAGGGCGAGGAGGCCCAAACCCGCCCCCAGACATGAAACAACGGACACGGATGACGACGACGACGTCACCGTGTACCGTGACCCCCCCACCATCAAGGTCACCGTCAAGGAGGGCGGCCACCCATCACCATCGCGCCCCGGGAAGAGAGGGAAGGACGTCTCGGCGTCCGATGAAGTGCCACCGCCACAGCGGAGAAACGTCTGGCTGTCACCGAACAGCCCCAAGGAGCCGGCCCAGAAGACGTCGTCTCCGCTGAGTGCCCAGACCACTCAGCCCCACCAGACGGCGCCGAGCACGTCCCACTCCAGGGAGCTCTCACCTATCACAGGTACCTCCTCCACTCCACCGACAGGGGATGCTGGTGTAGCAGCGCCCACCACCACCCCGGAGCCCCAGGCAGTCGCAGCACCCAGGGCCACCTACAGCACGGCGGTCCAGAGGGAGCCCGCATCGCCCATGCAGGTGGAGCCGCCTGCTGCCCAGCCCACCTCAGAGGAGCCAGCCCAGCCCCCAGCCCAGAGGATTCCGCCAATTATGGTAACCCAGTTACCAAATTGGCCGGAACACTTCCGGGAGCTGAAGGCGCGTCCACTCGGCCAGGGCGTACGGTTTATGCCGAAATCCCCCCAGGAGTACAGGGTGGTCCAGGCCTACATCGAGGAGGCCCGAGGCCGGGACCCCACCATCCAGGGGCACACCTACGCCCTCCAGGACGAGCGCCCGCACAAGGTGGCGCTCCACAACTTGCCCCGCAACGCTCCGCTGGAGGAGCTAAAGCTGGAGCTCCAAAACGTGGTTGGGACCAGGCCCAACCACATCAAGGAAATTCCCCCAAGGAGGGGCAGGATGAAGACTACGTACTTCATTGAGTTCCCCCACCTCTCCCAGGAACAGCTTACGGTGCTTTATGCTACCGATGAGCTGATGTGCGTGCCTGGGATCGAGGTGGAGAGCTGGACTCGCCGTCCTGCCCCCCCCCCCAATGCCACCGCTGCCAGGCATTTGGTCACGCGTCGGGAGGGTGCTTCCGCGAGATCAAATGCCTGAGATGTGCTGGGCCCCACGCCGTCTCGGACTGCGGACGGGACACGCAGCTGCAGTGCTCCAATTGCCGGGGACACCACCCGGCAAATAGCAAGCAGTGCCCGGCGCTAAGGCGAGAGGCCAGGCGCAGGGGCATTGTGATGCACCCCCCACCACCGCGGAAGAAGGCAGAACAGGCCCCCTTCCAGGCCCCTCCTGCCACACACACGGAGGAGACCCAGGCGCAGAATCTCTTATGAAGAAGAATGGATATATATGCTTATTGCTTATAGACGAAAGTAAATGACACTAATCAAACCCAGCTAGGTTTAGGACAAAGAATTTCAGAGTAAACCATATAATTATTGGCACCTTAGGCATAGTAATTGACATGAACAGTTGGGTATATTTATTGGCAGTGCTATTGACATAGCTAACGTTTAAGATATAATTAGGAATTATATTTGTTTATACCAATAAACAAAATAATTTCTAATAAAATGTCATAGTGCCAATAATTGGGAGGGTCCCAACAATACTATGGTTTACCCTATTTGGAGTTGTAAAAAAATAAACGAGTTATACATGCATAGAGTTTTATTAAACTATTATTTAACAAAATCACACGGTATTAATAGATCTAATAGACACTTCCATAGATCTAATAGGTCATATCTAAGACCTTTACTAACACAAATAGACATCAATAGTAGTCCGGTCAAAATAGACAAACATGCAATAATTCACATAGACCTGAAAAGTTGCCATATACTAAAAGTTCCCACCGACCATACATCTGCAAAAAAAAATATTCAATGCCAAAGTTAAATAAAAGTTATTCAACGCCAAAGTAAAAAGTTTTAAAATTTTATTCCTGTAAACGGTAATTATCGCAAAATGGATGAGACAAAGTTATAGATCATATAGTATTTTTTTGTAAATGTACTATACTTTATTTATGAATCAGCAAGAACGTATTTTTGTAATAAACATACATATTGAATAACTTTTCTGTGTAATTAAGTCCCAAGGTCTTTACCAACTTTTTGGTCTATGCGTATTATTGTAAATTAAAATGTATACCTTGGCCGGAGTATAGTATAGTATATAATTAAAAATAGGCTAGAAATTTAAAGCTGGCGACTGACAACATGACAAACAACTTGAGCGACAGACGTTGCACAGTGGGCTGAAAATCGAGTTTTATAGACATAGCCCTCTTGGAAATTCAAATTGTTTATTTTTGGTTAAAAATAACACAGGACCGGTATAGAAGCCTAGCATATTTATTTTTTTACTATCATTTGACACATTTTACATCACGGACAGGCGCTAGACTTCTGGAGTATTTTTTTTTTTTATATTATTTATTATGTGTTAATTTTGTGTAAATTAAATATATATATCTTAAAAGTGTATTAGGATTAAACAGGAGTTATTTCGACACTAGCCTTTTATGAACTTAAATATTTTAATCGTGGGAAAAATTGAAATCGCTTGCGCACGATTCTCTCTGGTACGATTAATGTACATGTTTTTTTTACTATCATTTAAATAATTTAACTTTTATATTTTAAACAACTATAGTGTATTTTTGAAGTCGTATATTCAATATTAAATGTTAACATGTATACATTGTTATTATTTATTAAATTCTTTTTTTAAACTAAAAATAATAAATTTTCATAAATTCTAGTCCATGAAACTCGAGTATTAGCCTACTGTGCGCCGTAACGTAAGGAAGGAAAGTGCAAGGCCAGTCGCTAGCTTTAGTAACATATATTACACTTATATTATAGACGATAGTAGTAAGTGATAGGTATATTTAAATTCTTCTAATAACAATGTGTTACACAGATGTATAGTGATGACGGACATATAACTAATACAATTATTGAAATAAAAACACCGCATCATAACTATTGAGTCAAAACTCTAGAATCAATAGATTATAAATCAGTATATATGTTTTAACGCTAATAAACACCAGTATTGTAAGACGTCTTCTCAAGGACATCTCTACTCAATTATTCCTTCCAGCTTTCAAACAGAGGGACGCCTCGGCACGTCCTACACTCGAGGTATAGAACTGTCGAACTCAAGTTAGATTGAAGCGTTTTCATCTTAGTTTTTGCTAATATATATTCTATTTCTCACTTCCTTATTATTAATACAATAAGTACACATGTAAAAAGAACAAAATTCGTTACAAAATTATAATTTTATGGATAATTATGGATGTCAATAGTGCAAGAGCGTAAGTAGTAAGCGTAGTAATTCTGACAATATAAATTATAGAATACGCAATCTTCAATGTTGCCAGAAAAAAAAAATATGTTACCCGAAATATTTATTATGGTAACATTTATGCCTTTCGAGAAGAGTTTCCACCTTGGAATACTCATTTCGAGAATCTCTTGAGGGAACTTGTTTGACAGTGGAAGGAATGTTTAAAGTGGAGGAGTCCTTGAGAAAACGTCTTAGAATACAGGTAGAAAACTCACATACTCGAGGACAATATATCTGACGAGTATGTAATAATACGTAAATATATATTTTTTAAATTAACTTATACAATAATGAATTAGTTACTTCTGTCCTGTAAGTGTTAATCCAAATTGAATTATACCTAATTATAATATTTAGATAATGAATAAATGAATACATTTTTCATACGTACATCTGTCCCATCCTCGGAGAGCACGTTAATACCGACTTGTGGAATCGTTAATAAATTGACATTCAGATCCTCGCCAACCCGTCTGGTCAGGTGGCAAGAGTAGGCCAAATTCTCCAGATATATGTTCTGGAAGACCCATCTCCAACAGTGTAGGTCTAGGACTGGAATGGATCTACACCTAATGAAAGCCAATTGGCGCATGAAAGGCCATCACATCACATTCATCACAGCCCCTATGACCACAGAGTTCTCGATCTCCACTGTTGAACAACATTTTGGAGTATATTTCTTTAGAATTTAGCCTAGACTCGCTACGCTGGCCAGGCGGGTTGGCTTGGGACTGATGTAAGGAAACTCGGACTTAACGAACCCAGGCAAATAAACGGTTGCGTTGTAAATCTATTATAAATGTTCGTAAGAAAAGTGAATTTCGTATTGGTGCAAGTACCGACAGATAAAAAGAATGCTGTATAGCGGAACAAATTTGCTCATCAGTACATTATATACGTTAATATATTAATAATTCATATACAAGTTTTTATTCGGATACTTACAGGACTGAATACTATTAGATAAAGTAGGCGGATGTCTTAAGTTATAATGTAATTAAATATATGTAGTTTTTTTACATTCTAAACTATAAATATATTTATAATAATATTAAATAATCCCAACAACAGAACATAACGATATATAGTTTTCTAAGCTTATCACATAGGTTTTGATACTACTGACATGTTGTCTGGCGCTATCTAAATTCATATTTACTGTCTAAAATCATATTTTTGCGCCATTTTATGCTCATTTGAAATTAAAATGATAAGTTTTTTTGAAATAAATATCATTATCCGAAAATAAAACCACATCTTAAAAATCGCGATATCCATCGTGATATATACCTAAAGGCTGGGGAGTGTTATTATTAATTGATCTCGCCTACAGCCGAGAGACAAAATAGAGAGAGAAATAATTACGTAAATCAACGGTCGCGCGATCATCGACCTCTCGTTACTGTCTGCCGCTATCTAAATTCATATTTTTTGCGTCATTTTATGCAAAAGTATATACCGCGTGTAATTGTTAAAAGAGCAAATATTTTTTTAGCCTACAGGTGTCATTAGTGGAAACGCATTTGAAATTAAAGTGGTCAATTTTTTAAAAGATAAACATCATTAACCGAAAATCAAAACACTACTGCAGTTAATAAAACCACGTCTTAAAATACGTTACTATACCTAAAGGCTGGGAAGTGTTATTATTAATTGATCTCGCCCACAGCCGAGAGACGAAATAGAGAGATAAATAATTACGTAAGTCAACGTTCGCGCGGTCGTCGACCCCTCGTTACCTACTTTATGAGTGGCGATATATTTAGGAAAAATTACAGTGGTTTATTTTTATTCTAGATTATAATATGAAAATATTTGCTCTTAAACAAATTCCACGCAGTATACTCGTACAACATGAAAGATACCTAACTTGTAAATCAAATATTATTTGTATTTACAACAAAACACAGGCCAGAAAAATATGATTGTAAAAACTTTTAAGTATTTTTGGGTGCTGAAACAGTATTTATATTCATAATTCCGCATTAATTATTGCTTTATTTATATAAGTAGAAGACATAAACAATGCTTGCCTCGAGAACTTCGTAAAATAATCCTAGATCATGTTGCAGAATATGCACTACAAAGAAAAATCATAAGACCATAGATGTTTGTTTGCTAATGCAACGGCTACTAATCTCTATTAAATATATACACAGATTTAAGACAAATGAGTTATTTTAAAGTATTTATATAAGTATTTTTGTGTTTATTACGACCGGGTCAAAAAAGTAATCAATGATCAAAGATTTGATATAAGCCGCGTACCGATCAGTCAGCTTGTAACGGTTATTTCAGCCAATGACGTGCATGCACATTCAACATGTCAAAGATAATCAGTCTTTCTGTAACCGGCCGTAATAAAACTTTATTAGTCTAGAAGAAAAAATACTACGATTAAATATGATTTTTTAAAAATATGTCCTATAATTTAATGTCAAATTAATAAATCCAATATAAATAAATAATATATATAAATATAGAAAAATAACAATATTTCATTTACTTATAAAAATAATATAAATATGTTAAATAAAAAAGATATAATTAATTTAATAGGCAAATTTATGCACTGATTTTATTTCAATAACCCTCAAAGTTATAATTGTCTTTTAGTAGTTGAATTATAAAAAAAAAAATATACCTAAAACTACATAATTTAATAACATTAAACTAAATAAATAATATAAAATAAACATTTTACAAGAAAAACCTTTTAGTACAGGGCATTCAATACTCGTTGGGGTAGATCTTTTGTTGGCGGTAGGCTGGCTTCCTCGATGTCAGCTCTGCGGTAGAATAGAATGTATGGCGTTCTGGGAGCAGTAAGTTTGGTAAGCTCTGTCACTTCGCAAGCATGCACGAAGTCGTCATCATACATGTACCACTGGTCTTCGTCCTTACCTGATAAAAAAAATTTACGTAAAACATATTTTGCAAGTGAGCATTCAAGGCCAAATTCTAAACTACAAACTGCCCCCGTAGTCTAGCGGTCAAGTCCGTGGATTTAGACTCGGAGGTACCGGGTTCGATTCCTGGTCGGGACACAATAATATCTATTAATTTAAATAAATACGATTAAATTAATATTTAATTTATTTGTGATATTTCTCGAGTTTGGTACGCTAGACATCGACGAGCTTGCCACTTGTCATGATAGGCCTATAGTAAATTTGGAAAATTTGAACCCGCTTCTCTAAATAGCGTGTTTTCTGACCACCCTGAAAGGAATACGGTCGTGATGATGCTTTCCTAGTTTTTACCAAAATAGGCGATGAGATACTTTTTAGATTTATCGCTATTAAACGAAAAAAAAATTATGCATTAAAAAGTTATCTATTTTTTACTTTAGGGAGTTCTTCGCACCATTTGGCACGGACAAGTCCAAGTTTTTCGTTTTGTAAATTAGTTTACTGTGGATATTGTTAGTCAAAAGTGTTATTTTGTTTAATAATGTGCTACGTTGTGAATAATTATGGAAAACGATAAATTTGACTTTATACTTTATATTGAGCAGAAGTTGCACTTTATTTTTTGCGGTTTTCCCGCGCTGTGAACTTCTGTATACTCTTCGTGTTTGGGCAATATTGACGTGAATTACTCTATGAAAAGCATCAAATTCTGCAACACTTGGAATTTGATGATCCCCAACTCTGTTATGAACATATATTATGCAAATAAATTACGTGTTTAGGGCTGATGTATTCTGTACCATGACCTTTAAAGACACTTAAAAAAAAAATTTAGGCGCCCTCTTCTCAATCTTTATATATTTCATGTTCTAATTTTTAAACCCTTACTTATCTCGTACTAGATCAAAACGTTATATTTGAAATAGGTTGGATTAAATAGGTGGGTTGAAATAGTTATTAGCTTACCCATGGTGTAATAATGGCCGGTGTGGAGAGAGTTCCCTGAGTGGATGACGGCAGCGTACAAGTTGTAGGCAGATTCCCGGGTGATGATAGGTGGCACCGTGGGTAAAAACACCGAGGTATTGTAGTCCATATCGAAGAACAACTTTGTCTGCCGCTGCAACTTGGGTTGATAACTAAAATTAAAACAAATCAAAAGGAATCATAACTGTAGCCAATAACTAAAAATATGTATAAAATTTGTGTAATAAAATAAAAAACGATTTTATATCAATATAATGAAAAATATATATAAATGAAACCACAAAAAGCATGATAGATTGTAGACCAATAATCAGGACGGTTTATGTCACTATTTTGTATGCATGCTTTTTATACGAATTAAGACAAGTTTTATTAAACCACAATAAGATCTCCACAAAATATATATTTTTTTTTATAAAATGTTAATGTTACTTTTTGTCAGTAATGTGTAGTTGTTTTTATTCAGTTTTTGTATCTATTTATTACGAAATACGGAAAAGGGTTGGTATAAAAGAAAGGATAAGGACAAAAATAAGGAAAGGCTACGATGGTTCGGGCATTTTGAAAGAATGAGCGAAGAAAGATTGACGAACCAGATACGAGTATATAAAGTTCCTAACAACCGAACGTTATATTGTATATACCTATATGTATGTATGTATTATTATTTATCTGAATTTGTTATTATTATATATTTTCATGTTTTTTATTAGTATTAGATTTAGTAGAATTTTAATTATATATTTTCCTGTTGAAATATTTGCACCTACCTCCCACATACCATGTTCGTCATGTCCCTAAGGTTGACCGAGTAAGAATATCTAGCGGAATTAGGTCCGCCTTTGTACATAGTGCAAAAAGTTTTTAAATAAATATATATATAATGCGAAAGTTGTAGGTGAAAGAGGTCCTGGCCGACCGAGACCCACATATCACGATCAAATAAATAAAACACTGACTGAAGGTGCATTAAAAAGCCTTCGTAACAAAAGGCAATGTATGAAGAGGTTGATGAATGTCGACGAAGCAAAAGAGGTATGCCGTGACCGTGACAAGTGTCGCTCAATTGTCTCTGACTATCCCGCAAGGGATCTGGCGTGAAGATGTATGTATATATGTTATTATACACACATCAAAAGTGTCTAGGGATCAACATATATTTTTGCAATAACTTTTCTCCTGATTGATATTCATTAAAATTTTCTTTAAGGATTGATCAAATAAAATGTTTTCGTTTGTCTACAGTAACGATAAACCAAGTCACCTTTGCATTAGTAAAAAAAATTGCCATTTTCCTAATAAAGGGATTTTTGACATTTGAACCACTAACATTAAAGTTCGAAAAAAAGACTGAAATAACAGTTTTTTTTTTAATTTTATTGGGTAACTTAAACAATTAATAATCCGTGTTTCTACCGCGAACACTAACAACACAAGAACATCGGTTTGGCATACTCAAAATGAGTTCATCCAAATCACGCTGTGGAATGGCCGCCCATGTTCGTTGCAACAACAAAAAAAGGTCTTCTTGCGACTGGATACCCTCCATATTCGGCAGAGCTCTTCTCTGAAGAATATCCCATGCATGCTCAATCGGGTTCAAGTCTGGCGACTGAGCAGGCCAGGGCAGGACATTGATGTTAGCTGCGGCGAGAGTCTGTCTTACAACTCTTGCGGTGTGCGGTCGTGCATTATCATGCATTAACTGAAATAAGGGACCGATATGCACTTGTAGAGGAACGATGACGTCTGATACAACCGTCTCAGCATAAATTTGAGCGTTGAGGTTGCCTCTGATCCAAATCAACTCAGTTCTTCCGCCGATCGAAATACCCGCCCATACCATGATGGTTCCACCACTATAAGGATGGACTTCCTGGCAGGATTTTAATCGCTGTTGGCGTCCAGGGGTTCTCCAGTGTCGTATACGTCTTGTATCCGGCCTCATACCAAAACGAGACTCATCAGAAAAGCACACGAAACGCCATTGTTCTTCTGTCCAATTTCTGTGTTCAAGAGCCCATTGATATCGAGTCCTACGATTGTGCATTGCTATAGGTGGTACCCGTAGCGGTCTTCGGGAATGAAGGTTCACTTCATGCAAGCGGTTTCTGACTGTTTGGTCGCTAATTAAGTTCCCTGAAGAGCGATGAAGGCTCACGGCTAACATCATGGCGGTTATTGTTGGAGTTCTTCGAGCTGTGATTTGAATGTATCGGTCTTGTCTCCGTGTGGTGCAGCGATACCGTCCTCCATGGCGCTCAGCCACGGTACCAGTGGTTCGGTAACGTGTCCAAAGTCGACTGATAACACTCTGACTTGTATTCAGAGCTAAAGCCACAGTACGTTGCCGGGAACCAGCTTCTATCATTCCCACGGCTCTGATCATTTCTTCCCTGCTTAAATGACGTCGCCGCTCCATAATAACGTTGGTTTTAATCAGTAGTAGGGAAACAGTAGCACTAATAATGTCTTCAATGCGTCTTATGTTTTTATAGGGAAAATATTGACAGCTGATTTTCATCTTTTACTCGAATTTGATTGACAGTTCCTGTTTTAAATTATGAAATGCACCAAAAAGGATCCATATAAATTTATAAAATCATAAATTTATTACAAAGCCACATCTCAATCACAAGAAATCCGCATAAACATGCTTGATCCCTAGACTTTTTTGATGTGTGTATTTATAAATATATTTTACATATGAAAGTCTATATTAGTTCTTAGAATTAAAATAGTTAATAATGTGCCTATATATTTCTTTTTTTTTTTTTAAATATTTATGAAGCTCTCTTATTGTACTTTAGGTTAACAGGCAGAAAATGTCTAACGACATTATGTTAGCCTTGTACTTCTTAAAGAAATGAAAATTAATAATATTCTTATCCTTAATATTCTGTTGAAAGAAGAATAATAAATACTACAACAGAAAAAACATAAAATCATCATCATCATCACAGCCCCAAGGACACAAAGTCCTAGAACTCCACTGTTAGAGATGGCACTTCCAGAAAATTCTAGAGAATTTGGCCTACACTCGCCACGCTGGCCAGACGGGTTAGCGAGGTTAAAAATACATAAAACAGTTTTTCTAAATGAATCATCAAGCCTATTTTAAGTAATATGGAACGACGAAGACGAAGCATTAACGGAATCTGGTTGGGTAGGGAGATGAGTAGAATGGTGGATGGTGAGTGTATTATCGCGCAATATATAAAAAATAAAAAAGTGAGGCCTCCATTTTTTTTAAACCAGCCTATTGTCGGTCGGAAGCCCGAGACACCATTCTTCTCATCTCTTACCTACACATGATGGATCCGGCACCCGCACGGTGAATCCATGGAATGCTCAGAAATTATACTACATAAAAAATAAATAAATAACTTACCTGTAGTTCTTTAAAACAAGCGTAAGGTACTCCGGACACCTCTCAATGAGCACAGATCGTTCGGCGTCGCGCTTGCCGCCGCAAACGTGGCACATGTACTGATTCGCTCCAGTCATGACTTCGGTCGAGCAGAAATAATACAAAAGTCCCTGCACTGAGTGCCGATTATCAGTTGGCTTTTCTGGGAAAGCCAGCTGTAACTCCCTGAACGAATCATAAGACCGGGACTCTGTATGGCAAACCCTGCATACAATTAGAGTCGCCAAAGTGCCTCCGAAGAAACTCTGAATCCGAGTAGATTGTCCGGCATTCAAACGCTTACGAGGCGGACCGTCGGGATTAGACGCATTGGCAGCACGTTTCCGAGACGATACTAAAATTACGACAGAAGATTTATCGTTAAAAGAATACAAAAAAGACTAGCATCCTAAATACATTTTAGCTTTAATAAATTTGAGATAATTAATTTAATAATTGGTGGCGCGGTGGTAGCTCGGTTGTAAGAACGCGTTCCTTAAATCCTACAAAGGTCGGTTCAAACCCACCCGGCATGTACCAATGAGCAATACGCTTTTCTTACGTACATTTGTCTTTGACTTACAATCGGACGTGCCTCGGAGAGCACCTTAAGCCGTCGGTCCCGGTTCCACTAATACCAACTTGTGGAATCGTTAATGAATTGTCATAAAAAATTACAATATATTCTCGCCAAGCCGTCTGGCCAGCGTGGCGAGTGTAGGCCGAATTCTCCAATGTTTTGGAAGGCCCCTCTCCAGCAGTGGAGGTCTAGGACGCTGTTCAAGGGGCTGTAATGTAATGATAATAATAATTAAATAAAGTACCTTAATTGAATAAGGTTACAATTTATATACTACGTGTAATTGCAAAAAGAGCAGATATTTTTTTAGGCTTTAGGTGTTGGTAGAACCCCTTTTTCAAATAATAAAACACATTAACCGAAAAACAAATCACTACTGTATGGTGAATAAGGCCGCGTCTAAAAATCACAATGTCTATCGTGATAAATAAATTAAGGCTTGGGGAGTGTGACAAGGTCACACAGCGGCCGGCCGACGCAGGGCGGCAACCTCGCTCGAATCTAAAGGCTCTTTTTTACGTAATAGAAGTCAAAGTCCGCGCGGTCGTCGACCCTTCGCTACCTACTTGATTAGGTTCCGTATGAGTGGCGATATTTTTAGGAAAACTTCTCTGTACCGTAACTTTAAAAATGTTTACTATATATTTTTTTGAATACATAATTACATGCTTTATTTTTATTCTAGATTATAATATAAAAATATTTGATCTTTAATAAATTCCACGTAGTATATACAATACTTTACTTATTTTGATGTCTTCGAAGCCGAAAGTAATTATTATCTAACCAAAATGTATTTTGTATGTTTATTATTAGAAGACACTGTCCTGTTATACAGGATTCACAATAGCGAATCAGTATTATTTTATGTTAATAAACACAATAAACAGTGTTCTGTAATTTATACTAACCTGCAGTAGAGCAGCTAGCGCGCGAAGTCGACTCACGGGATGGTAAATTTCTAGCACGGGAACATGACGGTGCTGGGGAGCGAGTAGGCGACGAGCCTGGAGACGCACGTGGTGATACACGTGGTGACGTGCGAATAGATGTAGAACGTGACGGGCGGAGAGAGGTCGTCCCGGAATCAGCACCTACACTATAACCCGTAACACACGTTTTACTACACTGAAGTGATTTTAGACACTACCAAAAGAAAAAGTAAAAAACGAAAAATAATGTAGCCAATAAAAATAACCACTTTAAATACAATTTATAATTAATATTGAAATCAAATACACATAAAATAATACTTTTATAAAGAACATGAATTAATTAACAACAATAATTGAACTGATTAATTACTGTAATAAAAATAAATTAAGCAAAAACTTATTTTATGTATACGGGTCAAGCCCCTTTTCTGCAGTGCACTGTACCCTGCAATCTACATAATGCGAAAACAGGGTAAATAGAAAAAAAATAATTTCAGATAAATGACACCAGAAGAAAGAGATACCATTTAAGCTCATTCTACTAATATCAATTATCATAAAATAATTTCTTTTGTACTTCGCTTTAGCGATTTGTCATGAAATTTGCTTCCTGTGCATGTCATCCGAATCGACAAAGGGTTAAATAATTTTAAGCGATGAAACAGAAGAAACCGATAAATCCACAAATTTCTTTCTTATATATTTTTCTATTGATCACAAAACCGTAACATTTCCACTTTTGTGTATGTTAAGTTGACAAGTCACATGCAAAATATCACTAAGGCTGAGTAGCACCAAAATAAAGTATCTGCAAATGTAACGATTAAAGTTAATAATGGCGTCGATAGTACCAGTTAACGGCTGAATAACTAAAACTGATACATCAGACACAATTTTTAACTGTAATAAATTTACAGATAATTTGTTTTAGAACACCGCAGTCTAAGAGTGCGATAATAGGAAAAACCATTTTTTTATTAAGTATAAGGTTTTCAATCTATACAGCCAAATGTCACTAAGCATTTGTGTGAAAGTCAACTGCATAGCACAATGAATATTTGCGTGTTTCTTGCAATTAAGACTCAGTCAGTCATCATAATCACCCATAGGAACCTGCTGAGTGCAGGTCTCTCCTAAATAACTGGCCATAATCCATCATTCATACGAGTATATAGAATGTAAAATAGTTAGTATTCAGTTGGATTTATTGGATTCTTTATTAGTAATGTACCTGTAGTCGTAATTGGGTCGATATCTTAGTCTCCTCCTTTGACACGCACAGGAAAAAAAGCATTATTAGCAGACTTGACAATGACAAACACAGTGGCAGATCGCAGGCGTGGATATCACAAGATAAAGGCGTTCAAACAAATCTCAGTATCCATACCGTCCCAGTCTAAGACACGTATTAATAAATATATATCAAGATAGATATCAGACTTGAGATGTAGTTGCCTCTTTCATTCTTTGTTGATTAGACATTTGGTAAAGAGGGACAACTTGATCTTTGACAACAATCTAATAGTATTATTAAATTTCCAGAACATGTTTCTGTAAAATTCTACCGTTAGCAACTGGCCACATTATTTTATAGTGTTAGAGAATACAAATATTTTAATGCTTTGATTAAATGAAGTTCATTCATAAATATCGTGTTTTCTTATCGGTATTTATGAATTAAACTGTAGTAATTAGTAGTAATAGTGTACAAGTGCAGACAACTAATTATATATATTGACATTTGCTTGACAGGAATTTCATACTTAAATAAGTAACGCCTATACCTTAAGGTATAAATGAAGACAAAAATAGCACTCAGTGCCCTTGTGAGAAAGCTGTGTGTTATTGTGAATATTATTTTAATAATATGATACTCATCATTGACTGAATTAATTAAATTAATATTATTTTCTAGAATAGAGGCACAAGTGTTAATGATGTCGTAAACATACTATTAATTTTTTTTACAAAATAATATATCACATAAACATTATTATTCACACTTTGTCACATAGACTTACTATTTTAAACTATTTTCTGTCCAATTTGGTGGAAATCTAGAAGTCAAATAAATTTATACAGCGTGCCTTATTTACCACTGATCAAAAAAATACTGTACAGCTAACTAATCAACTAAAATCAAATCTCTAATGATAGTGCACAACTGTGGTAAATGGGACACTCTGTATGTTTGTATTATTATTATTACTATATGAACTGGTAAAGCAATTACATACTCGTATAATCGCAAATTTAGAATTTTAGCACGCTACGTATTTTCGATATTATGGTGGCGTTATGTTAGTACTGATATCCCTCACTTATTCTGACAAGGTGGGCCATTTTGAATGTTTAGTTAATTATTGACAGTTATTTTTTTTTGTAAGTGGCAAACTAAAGTTCGTGGACGCATTCAGAATGTTGACTGGTAAAGCTACCATGGACCAAAGCAACGCTTCAAGTACAAAATGTATAATATTGGCCAATCGTCGAATTCTGAGCACCCAAACATCGTGACATTAGAATATTTCTAATGATTGGGCATAAGACGGGTCACTGCGAAATTAATAATAATAAATAATAATAATAAATATTTCCAGACAGGTCACACAGCGCTATCTAATTTCCATGGTAAGCTACGAGGCTTGTGTTACGGAAACTAGATGGTTGATAAACTACATATTATACTTTTTTTTTTGTAAATATATACATATTATACATATAAACACCCAGACCGAGACAAATTATACAATGTACAACTTGCCCCCGGTGGGAATCGAACCCACGACCTCCCGAGTTCACGGCAACGTTTGTTACCACTAGACCACGGAGGCGGTCGTGCTAAATCAAATTAATATTATTTCGTTTTATTCACACTTCATTGCGTTCCTTAAATTTTGTCCAAGATTCAAGAAGTCGATATTTTCACAGTTTAAACTTGGTTAAATTAGACCCACCTGCAGTCATTCGCCAACAAAACCAAACAAATATTATTCAAATCGGTCGAGCTTTAGTGAAATACACGCACAGCATTTTTTAATATATTATATATTTGTGTAGTAATAAACATCACAGCAAGATTAAATGTTTAATTTCTTTTATATATATCTAATAAAGCTTTAGTTATTTTTCAAATAAAGTTAGTGATTTCCACTCATTAAGGCCAAGAGAAAACAATATAGAAGTACTAAAACACCCGTATTCTAAGACATTTCCTTCCAGCTGTCTAATGAAAATTAATTCACTGTAATTGAGACGATTAAAATTTAAAATGGCGTCTAATGTATCAGGTTAAAGCTGACCTTCGAAATAAAACATCGTCGGCTCGGTTCTATTTATGTTAGTTGGTATAAAATGCATTTACGGCAACAAAACAAATCAATCATTTATTTACTTTCCAATACATATAACTTAATAAATAGCCCGCCAAACTATAAGCTATATATATGTAAGCTATATAGCATGGTTAAATACGAATAATTTACATGTAAACTTAACAAAGACCAAATATATACAATTTTACAACAAGGGAGGACACGGTTATGATATTAATGTAAGATATGATCAATACAAAATCGAACAGACTCAAACCTCTGTATTTCTAGGACTATCGATTGATTGTCATTGTGATTGGTACAACCATATAGATCAAGTTTGCAATAAAATTAATAAATTTGTTTATCCTCTTTATCGACTATCTATTACAACATCGAAACAAACGGCCCTTCAAGCTTATCATGGCTACGTCGCTTCTGTTTTAAGATATGGCCTGGTATTATGGGGCAATTCCGCAAAAAGTAACAATGTATTTCTAATTCAAAAAAAATGTATTCGTGCAATCTGTGACGTTTATGCGACTGAATCTTGTAGACCTCTTTTTAGACAATTAAAAATTTTGACTCTTACTAGTATGTATATTTATGAGGCTTGCGTTTTTGTAAGAATGCAGCCAGCTTTATTTACAACAAATAAAGAGGTTAACCCAAAAACACGTTATCCAAACAAACTCATTTATAGCATAATGCCTAGAAGTAAAGTAGTAAGTTGTAACGCATATATAATGTGCATTAAACTTTATAATAATTTGCCTAACGAAATACTTAATGTACTGTCTACAAACTTGTTTAAAATAAAGCTGCATAGATGGCTTGCTGAGTGTTGTTTTTATAATACTAATGAATATTTTTTTTAAACCAGACATAATTATGTTTATCATTAATCTAATTTTGACATACGAATAATATTAATTTAACATACAATTTTTAGTTTATCAAATGTCAGTTCAATGTAAGACAAAGTTCTTTAACAATGTTTTTATTTTATAGATTTGTAAAAATTTGCATGCTGGAGACAGTAAAAATATGCTGATCTTAATTTTATATTTCATCTACTACATTGTACCATATTTTTAAGCAAATAAAGATTTTGAATTTGAATTTGAATAACCACAGTTTGTTGGCGGAGGCAATTACTCTCGAAGCTTAATATTAAATAATAAATATTTATTTATAGTAGGTACATAAAAAAGATGCGCGGGCGCGAACCACTCTCCCCCCGCGCAAACAACACGTCCGCCTATAGGTGCCATTAATTTAAGTCTATCTCTTTCTTAGGATGAACACTCAGGAAATCTCCAAAGATTATTTTTAAAAAAATTAAGCTCGCCATGTACCTGCACTTGTTTTGGTTTTGTACAATAAAGAATTTATTATTATAATTTTTAACTTTAATCGTAACTATTGCAGAAACCGAACTTTCGTTTCGACATCTGGAAGGAAATGTTGAGTGGAGGAGGCGTTGAGGAAACGTCTCACACCCGTATTCTAAGACGTTTTCCCAACGGCTCCTCCACTCAATTATTCCTATCAGCTGTCAAACGCACATTATAAGGATATATGAACGTAGTGTCGGTTCAAAATTAGAAACAGACGTTTGAATATATTTTTTTGTACATTTTCTTTTCAATATTGGCAGGTAAAAGGCCGAGCCCATACAGCCAGTTTATGTCTCTTTATTTTAAAATGAATAGCCAAAGAATTGTAATAGTTGTCTTGGGTGTACCCAAAAGTAAAACAGCATAAGATTTTAATTTGAATTATTAGTTCGGTGAATCTACAATAATAAATGTTTTATTTATCTATACGTTCCATCAACGGTACGGTACCTCCTTTCAACCATTACTACCAGCTGTCAAACGGATCCTTGAAATCGGTAAAGATTGTGATAACGGGAAAATTGTATAAATAAAATAATTTATAAACGTCTGTTTCTAATTTTGAACTGACACAACAATCAAAAATACACCTATGAACACTGTCATCTATATCCTATATAATCTGAAACCAATATAATCAAAATTAGAAACAGATTTCGAAGATCAGTTGGGAAAACCTATTCAACAGCTGGAAGTGGAGGAACCGTTGCTGAATCGTCTTAAGGTATCTATATAATAGAAGATTTATAATTGTAGATTCCCGAACTAATAAATAAAATAAAAAGTAAAAAAAAACCATTAAGAAGTTTAATGGCTGGACTATAACGATTATTTGCCTACTCAATTTAAAAAAAAAGACATAAACTGGCTGTATGGGCTCGACCTTTTGCCTTCCAATAACGAAAAAATATTCAAACGTCTGTTTCTAATTTTGAACTGACACTTCGGTAAATAATCTACCTATGAACACTATCGTCTATATCCTTATAATGTGCGTTTGACAGCTGGAAGGAATAAATGAGTGGACCGTATAAATAAATAGTCTCAAGCTCAATTTCACTTGAGATCAAGTTGCCTATGTCATAATATTTTCCTTTTACCAAATACAAATCAAGAAAGAATGAAAGAGACAACCTGATCTCAACTTTGACATCGATCTTGAGATCTATTTATAGGATCTTAATGAGTTACGTAAATATTTTTTTACAAGTTTCTACTTTAAGACATAGTAGTATTTGTAGTTGTTAATTTTTATAGCTTGTAACATTACATACTGAAAGTTTTTGCAATATAGTTATTGCGATATTGTTGATAATATATCAAATTCACTGTTTATGCATTTATATAAATCTTTAAGAAAACTTACATGTAAGCAGTCGCTGGCCGTCGTTGCAGTGGTTCAACAGAGCAAGGCAGTTCAGCAACTTCCACAGAATCGGTGCACAATTCGTGCTGCTCCAATAGAGTCAGGAGATATCTGAATAAAAGTACAATATATCAATCATATTCATCATTATCACAGCTCCTAGACCTCCACAAACTTCACTTCCACTTCATGAAGATAAAGTAATTTAAAATCTTCTCTCATCTTGAAAGACGGCATCTAGTTAAAGCGCAGCAATGACCAATCATAAATTAAAGTAAAAAAGTTATATGTAAGTGAGAGTACGAGTATATCCAGGGTGTCCGTGGTTTTGTTGTTTCCTGGAGGTTTAATGGACTTCATTTCTGGGGGTTGCACTCGGGCTTGAGGAATCTTTTGAGGTTTTGGATTGTGCGAGCGAGGGAGGAGCATGGGTGTTAAGCCCTCTTAAATGTATTTTTTTTATAAACATAGTTTTATAAGTTTGTTACTAACACAATGAATTTTGTTATTTAAAATAAATAATAATAATTATTATTATACCATTACAATTTTTTAAATACAGTGTAAACTCCATGTAACGTCACTCGATTTAACGACAAACTCCCTAAAGCGTCGAAATCAATTGGCTTTGGTTGGTTTAGCTTGTCTTCCAATTCTGATTTTTCTTCTCTCAATTTAACTACAACTCTCTATAACGCCATAAAATGCGTGGTCCCTTCAGTGTCGTTATATAGAGTTCACACTGTATTTTGAAAGAGCTATAGAGAACTTTATATTGCTAGACTGTTCACCAAATAATAATCATGCAGAAAACAAAAAAAAACTTACCCTAAAAATTCAGATGAATCCTGCTGTTGGTTGTGAACGAAGTAAGTGGGTCTCACCATTGTGTAAAATTGAATTAGATTTAATTTTGTGAAGTTTGAAAATTTCATCTTGGCGAACAGCAAGCCCGTGCAAGACCAGTACGGGACGTCAGCCATTTCAGTCATGGTAAAATGACTAAAACTAAAACAACAATCAAATTATAGTTTATGCGGCACGTAAGTCAAGCTCTGGACAAATATGGTGTGGGAACGTTTGCGCATCAGTACAGGAGTGGAGTGGACAAACGTTTTTATTAGTTAGCTGTCGTAAATTCCTAAAATTCGAACGCCGGCATGTACCAATGAGAAATACACTTTTGTTATGTACATTTTGTCATTCCTTGGAAAGCACTTTTTCCATCTCCAACAGTGTAGAATATTTTCGAGAGTTTTCGATATATTAGTTGTATTCTTCTGTCTAAAATTAGGTATATAAAGGTGAAAATAAGTCCATGATGTCTGTAATTTATTTCCTAGAAAAATTATACATTTCTTAAAAGTACACTTAGACTTGAAAAACTTTGAAAATATAGACTTGTGTGAACGAGCGGAATGCCAAAGAGTTAAACCCACTTAAATCCCTTATTTTTTGTGGTTCAAAAGAACTATTTTACACTTTTTTTTCTTAATAGTCCAGATAGGATAATTTGCCAGCTTACAAACGGTATATAACATGCACAAGGGCATGGAACGTCCAAATTTGAGCTAAAATATGTACTTGAGTCGTTCGATTTAAATATTCGCGGTACCGCCTCTGACGAAAACTTACGACGTATGTCGGCGAGAGACGAAGCTCGGTCGCCGGTCGAAGCATTTCATTTATTGTGCTCAATTTCGGAGTATTTTCATCAGCGCTTATTCGATTCCCTTATGATGACGACCAGCTTACTAAATTATTTCCCTGTGCTCATGGAATATTAAAAATACTTACTTCTTGGTGAGTAGCAATGCTTGTATAATGCTGTTGACGTAGCACGTGTTTCCGAGGTTAACTAAGCCTACTTTTTTAGTCGACGGCTTTAAGTTACGAGTGATTTGTTTTGGAACAGTGCGTGTCCATATTGTGTTGGCCAGTATCTTGCTACTGGTCGACGCCATGTGTACATCCAAAATGTTGAACTAAAAAAAAAAAAAAACTTACTTGTATCTTAAAAATTGCTGCCTCCTTGTCGAAAATAAAAAATAAATTGATTGTGACATTTCTCGAGTCTAGAGACATCGACTAGTTAATGTGTAATTTAGATTAATGTGTACCCGCTTCTTTAAAAAAGTACATATGTATAATTTCACTAACACTTTTACAGCTATGCATTAATATTTAATTGACATATGATTATTATTATTTAGATTATACGATGACACAAATCTTTAATTGCGACAAAATTAAAATTAAAATTTATTATATGTAATTATAATTATTTATTTATTAATTGTATGCTGAAACGGTCCTTATACAGCAACGATCTAGTATTTAAATTTATTTTCGACATTTAATATTGATATTACTTTTACGATCTTATTTAAGTAGTTTTTAATTCTAAGTTAGATAGTTTTACTTGCAGTAATATTATTACTATTATCCAAATTGTTACAAGCGAACCAAAAGAAATAAAATATTTGATTATTTGACTAACATTATATTAAGGAGAGGGAAGGGGTGTAACATTGTGTGACAAGGAGCGGAAAGAGTTATAAGAGTTGTCACAAGTCAATTTTAATAAAACGCGAATCTTTTAGTTTAAGAGATCATGACGAGGCCCACGGGTATGAGGTGACGGGACCGGACGATCCCACGCGGGTCCCATTCGAGAACGGAGTCCCACTCGCGCCAGATGTCCTCGACATACCCATCACCCTTTCGACGACGCCGACCCAGAAGGTACTCTACGACCTAGAGTCAGATCATTACCCTGCCCTCGTGTTATTAAAAATAATAATCCACAAGAGTCTCGCTGAAAGAGCCACAGCGACGAACTTATTGGTCCAGGTTCGCTGCCCTTATGGCAGAGCTCGCCCCTAACATCTGTTACAGCGACGAGCAAATCCGGTTTAGTGCGGAGAACAGCAGTGAAGAAGCAAGTCACGGCTGCAGTATTCCTGGATATGGAAAGGGCTTTCGACAGGGTCTGGCACAACGGGCTCCTGTACAAGATTTCAACATACCCCACCCCTGTTAGGGTAACAGTGTTGGCGTTCATTTTAGAAGACAGAAGTTCCACAGAGGTGGTCAAATTTTCCACTTGTGAGAAATTAGGCACCTCTGCACGCTAGACCTCCCTCCACGGCGCATGGCGCGCGATTTGATAGCCTAATCACGTTGACATTCCGCAGCCTCCGCCGCGCCTGCTCGTATTAAATTTTAACCTATAATAAAGGTTCCACACGCCCTGTCCGTATTCACGTGCAGCGAATGCTATTTTTGTTAGAAATTCGTGTGACGTAATTCATGGGAAAAAAACAACTTACCATTGCTATGTACTTGTCTCGAAATGCCAAGTATGATTGCGCGTTCTTAGTGTGGTTCCGGACATGGTCCATCATAATGGCAGATACCAGATCCACTAAATCCTGCAAAGTACCGCGTGTCCAGCGACGATTGTCGTTCGCCAACCACTTGAAGATATCCTCCATATAAGGTGCAATCTAAACATAATTAACAGATCATTATCATCACAGCAGATCTTATACTTATACCTCAACCGCTGGAGATTGGCTTTCTAAGACATTTCTGGAGAATTTAACCACAAACTTGTCTTTTATCTGTACTATACTCTTAATACCAGTTTAAAAAATCCTTATCTTATGAAAAAATCGAGTGTATATTACTTAATGTTTCCGTTCTGTATAAGTAATACATACCAGGTGTAGTAGGGAAATCATTTTCTACTGTAAACATTTTTTTTTAGAGTAACCGGCAGATAAAAAGAACGCTTTCCGGATATTGCGCAGAAACCGACTATGTATTCCTGACGCACCGCCTACTTTAAAAGTATAGTAGCGACACAGGTTTTTTTGGCCTTGTTATAAATTTTTATAGTTTGTTATTATTTATAGTCTTGGTTTTTATTTTCTGTTGGAAACCTATTAGATTTCTTCCAAACATGATTTGATATAGAAATGAAAGAATAAAAAGTATATTACTCAATGAAAAAGGGAATTTAAATGGAAAAACATAGAAATTAAATCAATGCATGAAACAGACCGCAGGCAGTTCTATAATTTAGGTAAAAGTATTAACACATCAATTATATTAAATATTTACTTACTATGCTTACTTTTAAACAATATTTTATTTTTCATTCTCATCATCATCATTAGCCTGTATGTCTCCACTGCTGGATGTAGACTTCCCCCACGGCTCGCAACTTAACGCGATCTTTCGCCACCCTCACCCAATCCCCACCAGCGACCTTCTTCAGGCCATCTGTTCATCTGGCGGGGGTTCGACCCACTTTGCGTCTTAGTGTATGTGGTCTCCACTCTATATGTCAGTAACTTTCGTTCTGTGACGAATATCAACGTTTCGAATGCTATCCATTAGAGAAATACCAAGCATAGCTCTTTCTTGACTGTGCCGTTGCGCAAATTTACACCACCCACAGAGCTATCCAGCGTTATTTTTTATCTGTCGGTGCCTGTACCAGTCTGTCCTTAACCTAACAAACCCCTTGGTTCCTACCTTATCCAATGTCTCTGGCAACTCGCGTAGAGACGCGAGCAGGTGCAGGATGATTCGAGATAAATACTTTATAAGAGGTGTCTTTGGCACCATCACCCCAAGGAGTTGTTCAAGATACTCCAGAGCTATTTCAATTAGCGTATTGAGATGTTCCGTATCCTATTAAAAAAGAAAGATATTTTTTTAGCCATATTATTCTATCCATAATTGATATTGCTATGCTATGCTTTACTGGCATGTTTAGTTTTAATAGTAAACAACCAACCATATACATCACCTGATGTATAACAAAGTATGTATAACTTAAACATTTATTATTTTATTAATCCTTTCAGAAACAAATCAGTCTGACAAATCAACAGCCAAATTAAAATGTCTATTAAGTTGTTTATTTATGAATTTCATTGTTACAGCACCTATAACCTAAATATTCCACTTCTGAAAATGAGTTTTCCGGAAGGTATATCTGAAAAATTTGTGATACTTTCCACACTGGCAGGAAGTGTTGGTTAGTGTCGGAACTATTTGTCATATTATTAACAATTCTAGAAGTTAGTATACCATACCAAGTTATACCATAGTGTAAGCAGGCTAGAAGGCTTAACAAGTTTTGCGAGGCAAATTATTGTAAATTAATGTAAGATAGTGATTAACGTTGTTGAGAATCTAAAATCTACTATATGCAGTTTCGTCAAAACTATTTTTTTTACACCAATTGATAGTAAATTGTGAGATCTTTTTTTTTTTTTTAACTCCCAATCAATGATAAACTCTGTTTGATTTCAAATTCGTAGAAAACTTAGTCAGGGTGCACACCAAAGATACCACGAAGGCTTCTTCGTTCTTCTTCATGTGGTTAGTTTTAGTAGCGGAACAAGACGTGGATTATAACGTGTATCTTTGGGGTGTCCTGCGGGCCTTACTGTTTAAAGAGCTACTAATAACATCACATCATTACAACCCCTAGAACATAGATTCTTAGACCTTTTATAAATTTCTGGAGAATTTGACCTACACTCTCCACGCTGGCCAAACGGTTTGGCAAGGATTACTAATATGTTATTAGTTAAATAAAATTGTTAGTCTAAGAACTTTAAAATAGGTACTAGTACATTAAAAAAATAACTATACGTAGGAGTGGTAATCATAACAGATAATAAAAAGGCTCGCTATAATGCTTATTCAAACAATAAGTTGTTATATTTTCTCTATCGCTTTTTAACATAGTAGATTTTAGATTCGCTATGATTATATGTCACTGCTACAAGGTGGGTCCAAACCTGTGACCCCACTCAGCTACCACAAAGACATGCAGTATTGTTTTCAAAATTAGTCTAATTGATATTGACCTCAATAAGTTTTATATAGCTGATCACCCAGTCCGCAAAGTATTTTGTGCAGGGCCACTGGTAAATCCAGCGGAACACGCACTCCAGGGAAGTGCTCACTCTTTTCTTGTGAGTATCATCGGTGTGGTCACCCCGCAGCAGCCAAATGCTCATTATGTTATTAGCTTCAGCATTGTTTGTGAACACCCTTACAATTATACTGGCTGCAGCGCTTGGGTGCTTTTCTAATAAAGAAAAATAAAAAAATAACATTAACTCTAGAATATAACATATAGAAACGCTCAGAGAGAAGAGGCAATAGCTAAGCATTCCATGGATTACCCGTGCGGGTGCAGGCTTCATCGTGTGTGGGTAAGAGATGAGAAGAATGGTGTCTCGGGCTTGCGACCGACAATAGGCTGATTTAAAAAAAGGAGGCCACCCTTTTTTATTTTATTGCGCTATAATATGCTCACCATCCACAATTCTACTCCTCGCCCTACCCAACCATATACTGTATGATTCCGTTAACGCCATCGTTCCATAAATGTATTAACGGCAGATCTGCTTAGGCCTAATTCTTTTAGTAAGTGGTGAGAATTTTCCTGGCACTCCTCTGGCACCAACTTCCACTGCGTAAAGCTGAGTCTTGAACCCGTTCCTAATCATTTCTTCCGTGAGATCATAATATTTATTCAACTTTATGTTGTGGTCTTTTAGAATATTTGATTCAATAATATACAATGGCATGTGCATTCTTGTCAACCTTTTTTATTTTCTTTTATATAGCATATTATATTAATATTATCTATTCTATGTTATAGGTTGAATGTAATAAGTATGATTTCAAATTTATATTGTCAATAGAAAAAAACTAAACTAATAGTTGACTTATTTCCACATTAAGCGCAAAATCTTGTATTAAATATATATTATTGAGTTTATAAAATATCAAAAACATAGCTATTATAGCGACTCACCTGGATCAGATATATAATTTAAAAATGTCTCAACAATGTTATATAATAGCTGGAACCCATCCTGAACATCGAATTTGGTAGCCTGTTCAAGGATACGATTCAATGGGGTCAATAACCGTAACATTGCAAAACTGTCCTTTGGATTTGGTTGAAACTCTGCTACCACTAAGAACAACATAGATACTAATTAATAATGATCGAAGATAGTTTATAATATCTAAATATACTACTAAGATTCTGGTACCATGAATAAAAATATTTAAAATGTATATTGAGTTTTTTTGCATAAATATTTGATATATAAATGTTAATCTGCATTCTAATATTTAAATTGCTAAATTATTTATCCTATCACAAAAATAAAGTGAAGCCGAAGAATAAAAGGGACCAAATGTTTACATTTATAAGTATACCTTATCTCAATCGTCTAGGAAAGTTTTATTTTTATATATTTATATCAAGAATAGGTTTATTTGAATTAAGGTTTGTTGGAGCTGTTATACTAATAGTGTGCATAAGCAATAAAAAATATGAAAAATAAAGGTACGGTTTCTATTTATTTTAGTGTTAATATTATATAATGCTACAGGATACCCTGCTGCGTGATTCTTCGACAATAAAATTTTGAGTGCTCAATAATATCCAATAATAGTAACAATTTAATGAGTGTATAAATAGTTCAATGAAAACAAATTTATACCACGGCTGTGTAAAATAAACAATTATGTTTTTGAATAGATGTGCCACCATCATTTATTTGTCTAAACATTATTTTATACTACCTTGATTATAATTAATTTAATTATTACGTTTATTAGGCATTGTGATAGTATCAATAAAACTTCTAAATCTGTCCTAATATATAATTGAGACTAAGCCCTTATATAGTGTAATCTTCAAATAGCTCTATTTATATTTCCATCCACCAACCAAACGTAATTAAGTCATAATCTAAATGAAAAATAAAAAATATGCATAATAAAAGTTAAATAAAAGTTATGCATACCACAAATCTTCAGCACAATATGAAACATAAATGTGCAATCTAACATACAGTTTTTGTACTTTAATATGTGACCTCTTTTTATTTACCAAGTATAAATATTAATCTGACAGAATTTACAAAATCCATGCTAATTAAAATACATCAACTATTTACCTCATGAATATACATATTAATATTTCTATCCAATTACAGATATACATAAACAAATGCTTCTTTTTGTGTAGGTAAATGCCACCATCATCCAGCCCCTACCAGCTCATACGTCTATTCGGCAGAGGGATTTTGCATCTTCCCGTATATGGTCTCAACTCCAGAACCATCTACTCCATTGCTCATTGGTTCTGATACAGACGTGTCTGGCTCATTGCCACTTCAGCTTACTAATTTTAAAAGCTATATTGGTGAGCTTGATTTTCTGACGAATATTAATGTTCATACCATCAGAAAAATACCAGGCAAAGCTTTTCCATAGCCCGTTGAGCAACCATAAATTTGTGTACAAGACCCACTGTTAGTGTCCATGTTTCTGCTCTGTACAACAGTACTGGAAGACAACTCCAAACACTGGGGTATATTTGAAAAGATGTAGCTTTCCAATTGCCGGTCATCCTAGCTAAAGACATATTTCAAAGTTGGCTTCTTTGCTGAAGTTGGCAGAACCTTAGTCTGTCCAAAGGACACATATTTATGAACAACGTTCAGAGTGGAGTTACCTACGCAGATTGATCTCAGTACGAAATAGTTGTTAAAACATGATTTTGTCTTGTCCAAGTCCATTCAGAGACTAATGCTGGGATGTCACATATGAACCTGTTTAGCATTTCCCTAAGAACCTTTAGCCATTATGACTATATCAACCACAAAACAAAGGTGTAAGTTGTATTCTCTATTGACACAAACAAATGGCATAACGCAGCTTCTCCAGTCCAGCATTTTAAAGAGATCCTTCAAAGCGTTGGAAAACAGTTTCGGCGATATTATATCACCCTGCCATACACCTCTTTTTTTGGATCAGTTTCGTATCTGGACGGTCATAGTTGCAGCACTATAAAAACATCTTAATACCTCAACATATCGCTAGTCAATCACACATTGTTGCATGGAGTCCAGAACAACCTAGGTCTTTATAAAGTTGAAGGCTTTCTCGTAGTCCATAAACTCAAAAAACATTGGCAGATAATATTCTTGCATGTTTTGTATAATCTGATTGTGGATATGATCTACAGTACTATAACATTTTTAAAACCTGCTCCGGAGGCTGGAAATTATCCATTCTGTGGGCGTGATGATTTGTAACCACCCTTGAAAACATTGAAATTGGTTTTTAGTTGTTAAAGGGCTATTTCAATGTCGGCCAGATTTTCATCCAGGAATCTTCTTTGTAGTGGCGAGTCAGTACATCTCTGTGATCGTTCTACCAGGTGTATGGCATGGTGCATGTGAGGCACAAGTTGATGCGAGAAGCTGCATCTGGAAGTTACAGTCCTGTCATCTGCAGTTTTAGTAAAATTGCTGTGTCCAAGAGACTGACAGAATACTTTAGAGCCTTTGTTTTTCTCTATTGCATTTTCAATAAATTTTGTATTGTTAGAATATCTTTGTATCAAGCTCTTGATTTTCTTATTCAGAGCTCATCCTGAAGCTGCCACCGCAGACTATTCACATGTTCATTTCATGAGCTCCAGAGCCTATATCAAAAACATAAGATTTGCACCTCCTCGCTTTAGTTGAAAAATATTAGCGCCGTCTCTCCAATATCATGCAAAATCTTTAGTATTCAGAATCTTTATTATCAACTTCTGCTTGGTGTTGAAAGTCTGAGGCATATTTTACTACAGATGGTGTCAAATATTTTTGAGTTCTCTTGGTCAGACCTTTACATCAGTGCTTGTATTATAATAATAATAAATTATTTATGGTACAAAACCAAAACAAGTGCAGGTACATAGGCGAGCTTAATGCCGTAAATGCATTTTCTACCAACTAACCTTTGTGACTGAGAACTGTAATAAGCGGGTGCAGAAGGTTACAAAGAAAATAGATAGTTGAAATTATTTATTACTATATAAAACACAAATTAATTACATACATATAGTACTTATTATATGCAATACAATATACATAGATAAACATCCTAAATAAACAAATAAATATATACCTAAATATAATATATATATACATATACTCGTATATATATATAATAAGTAAGTTATGGCGACTTATTCTGTTTGTGAAGTAAGTATTTGTATAATTTATCTTTAAATATTTTAAGATATTAATGTCTGATAATTAAAGGAAATCTGTTCCACTGACAAGCTGCAGATACTGTAAAGGAATCTAAATATCTACTGGAAGAGTGGGGAGGGATTTTAAGTAGGTTATTATGTGAAGCATAAAACAATAGCTAAAGGTGCAATAAAAAGCCATCAAAACAAAAGGGCATGTATGAAGAGGTTGATGAATGTCAAAGAAGCGAAAGAGGTATGTCGAGATCGTGTCAACTGGCGCTCAATTGTCTTTGCCTACCCCGCAAGGGACCTGGCGTGAAGATATGTATGTATTATGTGAAGAACGAAGTGAAAGGCTGTGAGAATCACATAGGAATTGAAAACAATCTTTTAGGTAAGGGGGTGCATTTGGATTATATAGAATGCCATAAAGTGCATAAGTTGAGAAGGCGATCAAGTCAATAATAGCTCTTCGGTGAGATCGCAGTAGCAGACGTCTGCATAGTCGATAATTGGAAGAAGTAACGACAGCTCGTTAACTTACGCTTTTCCGAGAGTGGGATGAAATGCTGTGATCGCCTAAGAGAGTGCATGGACGCGTAAATTTTCCGACTGACTTCTGTTACATGGCAATCCCAGGACATGTCACTACTCATTTATAGACCCAGGTTCCTAACGCTGTGACAAACAGATAAGGTTGTCAATTTTATTGAAATTAACTGACGGGAGTGAAGCCGAAATTCAACCTGCTAACCAACTGCTTTGTGCCTGCAATCATCATCTGAGTCTTAGTGGGGTTAACCAATAGACCCAGGTTTGAGAGGTAATGCGAATGGACTCCAGGTCGCAGTTTACCCTATCATATGCAGTCTGTAGTTCACTTGCATCAAAGTCCAGCAATAGTTGTAGATCATCGGCATACAGATGGTAGGAACAGAATTTAATTGAGGAAACCAAAAAGTTAATAAAGACAGAAAATAATAGAGGAGATAATACGCCACCCTGAGGGACACCTGCATTCACCGGGCACCAGTCTGAGAAGACATTGTCCACGCGAATACGTGTTGGCGCCCACGAAGATAAGACTTAAACCATTGTTTATGATTTAGGTATATAAGCAATGTGCTGCTCGCCTATTAATGAATAATAATAATAGCTTTCAAACTTGTAATTGATATTAAAGGTCTCTCTGAGACATACCTGAATATAAGTGATACTGTTTTTAGTGATATGTCAGGGCTTTGGACAGATGTCCACTTCCATTGAGGCTCTTTCTTGAAATATGAGTTGATCAAGAAGAACACCTACATTTCAAGTTACGGAAGATCTAGTTGGCTAGAGATAAGGGCGGCAGGAGATTGTGAAAGTGCCAGTGGAGAGACACTGGCTGAAGATGAAATAGTAAATACACTTTCGAGTATGTAGATTAAAGCTTCATATAATATTTATCTATATTCACACATTTTAACAAAAAAATACATATTTGATGCCCGGTTTCCAAATTTCTCAACTATATTTCCATCAACTATTGATTTAATAAAGTTGTGTTTAAAATAAATGCTGGATGTTCCTTATTATCCTTATTATAGATGGGTCTCTATCAGGTCTATAATAAAATTTACTATTTAATTGATTATTAATATTAGTTTTGTTATTAAACATTTTTAGAATGATGGTCTCTCTTTGAATTAATAATCATTGGTTTTTTAATAGTAGATCTATAAGCTGCTCTTGCTGACTTATAAAAATTAAAATAATTTACTCCTACATTGCTCTGTGATCTTAAGTTATAGTTAGTTCCTAACTAAACACAAATATGTCATCATTCAGGTTGGTGCAAGTATTGTTCACGCTAACTGAGGATCACACATATTAATGTGGAAAAAATGTCATAATAATAAAAATTCATTGAAATATTAGGGAAATGGTTGTGATGATACTTTTTTTTACTTTACCTCAGAAACCGGGTATCAGACATAGCCCAAGCCGCTCTTAATTTTTTTCTAATGTGTACAAAACAATGATTACAACTTACTTAGACTCTTGATAATATCATAACTTAGTTGTACTTTATATTCTGGTGATGAATGTTTAAAATCATCTGATTCCATCAACTTCCTTACATATTCAGCCAAATCCACCGCGCTCAATTCATAATTTTCTCCTATTGCTGGGTTTTTTACAACCATTTTTCTGTAAAGTTTTGGTGAAATTAGGTTTTTAAATATGTAATAAAACACATAACAATATCTAAAACGAACTATCGCGATAATCCATGAGCACTTATCGATTTAAAAGTAAACAAAGATATAAATACTTCGTAGGCGTGAGTTTTGCACTTGCGCCATGAGTACTGGTTTGACAATAGGGCGCCACCAACGTAACACATCTACATTAATTTGCTGGGAATTATACATAACTAATGGAAAATCACATCCAAAACTAAAATCTGAACTTAACTTGAACGCCAATAATTGTTGGTAGCAACTAGATTATTCAGCTTAATAAATGTTATAATAATGATCGGACATTACCTACCTTAATATTAATCACAATGCAAAATACCTTAATATTAAACAAAATATGCTTTTTAAATAGTTTCCACTATTGACGAATTAAAATTACGCCACAATTAAAACATAAACCATCGATTTACTTTCTTTCAAAATGTTTATTTAATCGCTAGAAAAGACGATACGAAAACCCGAAGAAGAAAAGATAGTTTTTTTTTTTTCTTAAAATGATGGAAAGGCAAAGTAAATGAGTCATTCAGCCTATTTGTAATCGTGTTTCAGTACACATTTTGTTTACATGTATCCCACGGATAAAGTCTAGGAACAAGTCCCAGTATAAATTAATGGTAAAATTTCACTCAAACCAACGTGACGCGGAGTGGCGCGGGCGATTTGAATCTTATGCTGCAAATCGAAGAGTCGATAGTCCAAAGAAGGCTGGCAGCATTTGCCCCTCTGTACCCCGGGCGTGTTCAACTTGGCGCTCTAAGTGCTGTTATGTTACTTTGAAATGCATTGTATATTTCCAAACCCTTAATTTTTTCTGATGACGTCAAATAACTAATAACAGGAGCACGAATTTTACACCAAATAACGTCACCGATTTTACTGCGAATGTTTTTTTTCCTGGTTGATTGTACAAACCGAAATGTCCGTCGACAAACATGTCAAATATAGCGTTTTTTGGTTTTTTAAATTTTCTCTCTGTTTGTCGCTTTAAGCGCTTTATTTCGCTTTGAAAGTCGTTCGACTTGGCTCTATGGTTTTTTATTCTTTAGTATTCACCTCATTCATCATCCATCGGAAGAGAACAAAAAATAAAAAATATATTTCAGGTTTTTAAATTTCATTACCATCGTCGTGTTTTGTTATATTTTTCATTCTACTTTTGATTTTTTTGCAACTTGGCAACTTGGATGAAATGTTGGGAGAAATATGTATCTGAGGTGAATCGCGTAAAGACCAATTAAAATTATTAAAAAAACTATTATATTAATAATTTTCATTATTTTAAAATTAATTATTATAGTTCATAAATTTTAGGATTTTGTTTATGATACCACAAACAATAAGTTCACAAAGAGAAGACGATGAAATACCGTTCACGTAGTGTTGAAACGCTGTACTCGTAATCACTTTTCTTCACTTTGTGTAAACTACGGTTTGGATTGGCTTAAATAAAGCCTCAGCGCTGCAAAGTTCTAAAGCGCCAAGATGAACACGACAATAGCAATACCAACAACGTTCGTGTTGGGAGACCCGTGTTCGGCTTGTCCCTATAAGCGCTTTTTTTTACTTTTACTTTGAAACGCGAACATAGACTTGTCCATGCCATCCTAACCAATATTTATTTGAAAAAAATATATACGAGTACAGGCATGGACCAGCTAGAAAATGTAGTTAAGGTTATAACAAAAGAAAAAAAAAGAATTATAAACAAAGTGAAAAGGGGAACTTTTTGGGGGAGTAAACGAATTTTTACCATTTGCATTTTATTTTCCTTTTTTTAACCACCTTAACCACATTTTCTAGTTGGTCCTTGCCTGGAAAGAGAAAAAAATATATTAAACACGATATAAAGTAAAAACGGGAAATGGGAGACAATCTATATCTCTCTATTTCGTTTTTGACTTTGACTCGTGTTATTTATTTATTCCTTTTATTAGTACAATTTCCAGCCGGGCCTTGTCTCTCAATATTTTTTCTTCCAAAAAGCAATGAGCTCTTAGTATTCTAAACACACACACAATCGTATCGTGTGACCGATTTTAAACGTGCCGTCGTTGGCTCGGGCTGCAATCCCGCCGTAATGATGAACTTTGCACACTAAGGCTGAGTACACAAGAGCACAAAAATGTCTTTGTAAAGGTATCATTTAAAGTAAAAAATGGCGACGATTGTACAAAATAACGACTGATCTACAAAACAAAACTTATACGTACGACGCCATTTTTTAATTTAATTGTTACATTATCAAAGACTTTAAATTCAGCCTGATATTTTAATGTACTAGTAAAGTATTATAACGACCGTAATCCCTTTAAGAAGCGTATTTATATATTTAGCAAATATGAAAAGTAACAAGCTCTAACATCTCTAGCCTACTCACGAGAAATATCACAAATAAATAAATTATTGTTTATAATATTTGAGTAATTTCTAAATACAGTATAAAATATATATATATATCTATTTATATAAAATTTAAAGAAATACTGAAATTTAAATTTAAATATATAGTCTAAAAATGATACCTATTTCAATCTCTTTCACACTATTTATAATAATTGTAGTTATAGCATACTTTACATCAGAACGACTTCACGATGTAAGTGCCGGCATTTAACTGAGCAACATGTTAGAGGGACAGATCAATAGAGATGTGACGCACGTTGCAAAAGCGCAGGCTTCAAATCTACTTTTTATTAGCAAAAATCTGACCAAATAATTGTTCACTGAAGCTTGTTAAAGGTACAATTAATGATTATTAGGGGTGAGGACAATAAGTAAACGTTATAATTATTATTACTAATCTTTGCGCACGTCCCAGCCCCAGATAAAGTCCAGGAAGCTGGAAGCAGCTTCTTATTTTGAAATCTAGGTCAAGGAAAAGAGAGATGCAATACTATACCTTGCACTCTTGCTTTTGCCGAGGCTCTCATCGATCTTCAATTATAAGATGAACGCTTCATGTTCGTAATACACGTAACTATAGGTGTTCTATCATGATGCCACCGAAACAAAATGCCATCGCCAATTTTCATATCATTCGACAATTTATAAAGCTATTAGACTTCTAAGGCATAATAACAATACGGTAGTAATTAGAATTGATCTTACTTGTATATTCATTGGCATCAACCCAACACACCATATTGCCCCAACAACATTAGAAGTATCATCATCACGACCGTTTCCCTTTCGGAGTGGTCACAAACCACTCTTATAAAGAAGCGGATTCACATTTTTAACTTAAGAGGCCAATCATGACAAGTGGCAAAACTCGAGAAATAACACAAATAAAATAAATATTAATTAAATTTATTTATTTTAATAAAAAATATTATTGTGTTCCGACCAGAAATCGAACCCGTTACCTTCGAGTCTAAATCTAGATCTAACAGTTAGACCACGGAGGCTATAAATAATATTATTGGTTTTTAAAAAATACATAGCTTCTAGGACTCTTTTAATTTTATTTTCAAACAAATATGTTACGAAAATATTCAAGGAGAGTTGGAATTCAGAAATTTGTTCTGAAAAGAAGGCGTCCTTAAAGTTAAGGAAGCCACTGAGGAAGTAGTGAATATTCGGCCCTTATTTCCTAAAAGAATGGTCGCAAAAACAGGAAAATATGTATAAAAAGATAAATTAAAGTTCCTAATAAAACAAGACGTGTATATTTAATGCAACATCTTAAATATGCAACACCTACAGTAGTCTCAAGTGACTACTACTACTAAATACATTGTGTATTCAGAAAAAATGTTCTCGCATATTTCAAACCAAAATTAATGAGCAGCTTATAATTTATTTAACAAGTGATTAGTTTTAGTTTTTAAGCTACTAAATTTATGTTTAAAAAATCTATTTCTATTTAAAAATAAAATAAAATAAATTTTAGAAGTCATATTTTTGTTATATTATGTAAGTTTATTTATTTTTAATTATTTTATGCTGTGTTTTATACTTTTTGCTGGGCGCAGTTACTGGTATACCAACCTCCGTGTGGCTCACGAACCTAGGGGGGTCTAGATTTGACTACAACAAAGCTCAGGAGCACTTCTCTGGGAAGTTCTCCCTTCGCAAAACGGATGCTTAAACATGAAGTATGATTTTAGACAGCAACATGACGACGTGCGACGTTACGGAACAACATAATAACAGCTCGGATGTCTACCTATAATATAAAATATTTGAATCGATTTGATAACGGAGTTTTTGAGTGCTGGAGCTACTGAAGTGGGTACGTAAATACGTCGATGTAGGACTTTACCTAACTAAACGTATTAGGTAGTATAGGTGTTACAACCTCTATATTATTTTTTGGAATGTATTATACATTACTTTAAAAATAAACCTGACTGCGTAATAAATTAACATTATTAAAAAAAAAAGGAAATTAAAAAAAAAAACTAAAAAGAAAATATCAAACAAGCCCAAGTGTTCTGTCGATATAGGTATACGAGTACCATTAACATTATTTTATATATTGTATTACATTGCGAGTCAGTTTAAAAACCGAGACAGGCTCAACCTTACCAATAATAGGATAGATAGATAAATTCTTTATTGCACAAAAAAATCCAAATCCACGGACTTAACCGCTGGACTACGGAGGCAGTGGTAAAGTAAAGTCGCTATATTTCGCATTAAAATTTTAGATTAAAACAAAAATAGGAAGATACAAAGGCATTACGCGTGTCACAAAAAAAACTAGGTCTAACTGACGCACTTGAATCAGTAGCAAGGTCAGTAGTATAGATAATACTATGTCAGTAGCTATTTCCTTGGTAGCTATCGAGCCGTAAAGACGCCAGCGCGCGTCGATGCATTCGCTCGCGTCTCACTAGCTGCGACATCGGTAATGCAAAAGTAGGTGTAGTTTTAATAATCTGTAGGTGTAGCTAAGAGCAAGTACTAAATCCTTGCTCTTAGGGGTGTGGTAATTTTCCCTATTACATCTGTGGTGTAGTAATCTATTGGTTCCGTATTTAGAAGCGTGTGCCGTATCTTTTACTTTTGTTTTAATCAAAGAACAATTTATTATTTATTTTATATACATATGTGTCGACCATTAAACTATTTCATTGGTGTAGTTATGATTTGTTTTCTTTTCAGTTTTAATTTAAAGATCCTTTTAACACAGTTTATTTTTTAGATTTATTATTTAAAGAGCACTTTCTACGCAATCGGGTTAATGTAAGTATTTTTAAATTGATTTTTAGCCTATGTTCGACTTATCGCTTTTATTCACTTTATTTCGCTTTTATCTTATTAAACTTAAATTTTTACTTTCAAAGAGAGCTAATATTGTATGCTTGCCATGGTGATATTTATATATAAAAACACCGCTTGAAACAAGACTTACCTTATTACCGGACCCATTGAAAACCGAGACAAGTTAAACTTTCTCAAAAATGGGTTCCGGGTCCCGACTGTTAAAGTTGCTATGTAATAAAATGAATAACATTATTTTAATGGTGTAGTTAGGCGGTTAATAAAACTTTTTGGCAACGGAACCCTTGGGCTTATTTTTTTCTTTTTAGTTTTTAATACAATATCAGTTTTTGGATTCCAGTTTTTATTTTTTTTAATATTTTATTTTATACTTTTTAGTTGTCGCTGTCGGTTTAAGATGGTAAATTTCGCAATCTAGTATTTTTTTGAGAGAGATTTGCCCTTGGAATAATGACAATAGTAAGATATGTCCGTATTAATAAATAGACAATTTTAAACTACTGAATACCTATTTTGTATGCCACCACAATATAATAATTAGAATTTTCTGGATTAAACCAAAACTTTACACTGTTATACCTAATTACCTAGTCTAATTATTAACAAACTCGGACTGCAAGAAATCATAGATAGAGTAGGTACATAATCCACATTACCTATTTTGCGATTATAATTATATAATTATGATGGGCCAATAGTAAATGTTAGCCTTAAAGTGTTCTAAGGCTGGGTTGTTCGAAACGCAGTCTCTGTAATTGTAACGATTAAAGTTAAAAATTACATCTATTTTGCTGACAGCTGACCTTCAAAATTAAACTAATACATGCGACGCTGTTTTTAACCGACTTTGAATAACGAGGAGGTTCTCAATTTGACTGTATGTTTTTGTTTGGTAGGTCATACTTTAGAGGTGGGCATACAGAATTATTTGTTTTTATTGAATTGATTCAGCAATTTTTGAAAATATCAACTAAAGCAAAAATATATACACAGATTGTTTAACCGCATAAAGCAAAGCTTACTTTTTTTACAATAGAAATATTTTTTACCGAATTTTGTATGAAAAAGACTTCAAGACAAACTTTTAAAGCGAAAAAGCGCTTAAAGCGACAAGTCGAACATTGAGATAAAGTGAAAAAAGCGCCTAAAGGGACATGTCTTGTCTATTTAATCTGTGGACATGTCAAACACAGATGACAAAAAAAAACAGCATTGAGTTGAGCATTCGTGCTATATTTTTTGAATGCCCTGAATTTGATAATCAACGAACGACATTAAACAGTACATTGGAAAATATCCCGCGCAATACCCAGGACTTATTATCGAACCAAGATAATTATAAATCTATCTACAGATATATAAAAACTACAATTGGAAGAATATAAAAAGAAAGAAAGTAGCATTAACGATACCAAAAAAAAAAAAAACGGCTAAGACATATATGAAAAATCGGCTAAAACAATATTACCTACTTAGAGAGAAAAAACACACGAATTAAGACCTATCCTCGGACTATGACGAATAAAAAACGGACAAGACGTACTAAAGAAATGGCTTAGGCCTTATTACCTAAAATAGAAAAAGAAAAAACATTACGATTGACGAGGCTGTATGGACAAGTTCCTTTGCCTTCCCATATGGGTAAATTTAAAAAAAAAAAAAAAAAAAAGCATTCGGCTATCAATTTTATTCTATTCTAAATATTAAGTTTAGTTAATAACGTAAAATTATCGTAAGTGTTATATATTTTAAAATGGTTCTTTTATTCATATACTAAAGATGATTTGTAAATTAACATGTGTGTGTTTGTTTCGTTTCAAAAAACTTTTCTTTTATCATGGATGGTACAGTCTACTTAAAAATTAAGCCAGTTTTTAATAATCCATACGATATTTATACTTTAATTGATAATCCAACGTTCGCGTCTGCACAAGAAAGACCAAAAGTTATTAAATATACCAAATTGCCTGAGCATGACGCCGTACCAACAAGTAAGTTTAATCATATTTTTGTAGTTTTTATTATAATTAGTAATTCATATTTATTTTGCATACTTTTTACATTATTGGACCTTAGATGTTTCTCTCCGTTTATAAGCCTATTGTAATTTGTAAAGCCATAATGTATGTCAATCTATTTTTAGCTCTGTGTAGCAAAACATCATTGGCTTGGATTGTTACATATTAATACAGTCCTCATTCAACTAAAATTATTCCTTTATCTCTATGATTTGTATGATGATGTTGATAGCTTTATACCAAGTGCAGTATGTATCAATAACTTTCTGAATATAAGTACCTAATATAAATGTGTGATTGTGATAGAAATATAAGAGGGATAAGGGTTTTGCTTTAGTTTGGATAATGTGGTGGTACACAACTACATATATGTAGAAATATTGCTCATCAATCCAAGAGTTGCAGTTCAAACTTTATAAAATACATTTTTCTTATATACATTTAACATGGGGAATATAACATCACAGCCCTTAGATCACAGAGTGCTCTCCAATGCTGGAGATCCTTCCAGAACATTTTTCATTACAGCCTCTAGAACACAGCGTCCTAGACCTTCACTGTCTTCTAGAACACATATCTGGAGAATTTAACCTACACTTGCCACCTTTTAACAAAGCCACAAGTTTGTATCAGTAGAACCGGGACGGATGGCGTAACATGCTCTCTGAGGCAAGGGAATAGTGGTGTTGTTAATCTATGATAAATGTATGTAGGAAGAGTATTTCTTATTGGTACATGCTGGGGGGGGTTTGAACAAACCTTTGTAGGATATTGAGGAAAGAGAAGACAAATTTCTAAGCATTCCATGGATTCACCGTGCGGGTGCCAAGTCCATCGTGTGTGGGTAAGAGATGTGAAGAATAGTGTCTCGGGCTTGCGACCTCCGACCTCCCTTTTTTATTTTATTGTGCGATAATATGCTCACCATCCACCATTCTACTCCTCTCCCTACCTAACCAAATACTGTATGATTCCGTTAATGCTGTCTTGGAAGCTCATTCCATAAATGTATTGATGGCAGACATGCTTAGGCCCAATTCTTTCAGTAAGTGATGCAAATATTTTGCTGGAACTCCTCTCGCACCAACTTCCACTGCATAAAGCTGAGTCTTAAACCCGTTCCTGAATATATATTCGACTTATGTTGTGGTCTTTTGGAAAATTTCACCCCACCTTTTCAGATTACTCTGGTCCGGGAGGGTCATTTGAAAAGTGTTTAGATAGAATTTTAGCAAAATGCGCCACTTTAGGGCTGGATGGATGCAAAAATTGCCCAAAGTTAGCCAGTCATTTTGAACTTCTAGAGTCATCACGTGCACTCTGTATTCATGCTCTTCATCTTTCCTGAGGAAGGATTTTATAACCTCTTTGTCACTTTCTTTTTTCTTCCAGCCAATGCTTTTTTTGTCAGTCTGGGCACCTGTCATGAATTTCTTAAAGAATAGTAGTCTCGGTTCCATCTCTGAGACCAGAGGGTCTTTTGGAAGGGATGAAATTGTAT
This sequence comes from Tinea semifulvella, assembly GCA_910589645.1. Classification (NCBI taxonomy): domain Eukaryota; kingdom Metazoa; phylum Arthropoda; class Insecta; order Lepidoptera; family Tineidae; genus Tinea; species Tinea semifulvella. The sequence continues at coordinate 25,505,348 of OU342584.1, forward strand.
TATCCTAGAAGAAATAAAAAAAGAGGAACAATATCTGGACCCACCCTCGCCTCGACCGTCAGACCTTTAGAGGACTTCCGATGCCTTCCACCAAGCATGGAAGAAATGGAGGAACAAATCAAAAGAAAAAGTTCCAAATCGGCACCAGGCCCAGTGGCATTCCGTACATTGTATATAAAAAATGTCCTCACACCCGTAAGCATTTATATAACATATATCGAAAAATCTGGTCTACTAATCAAGTTCCAAAGGCATTTGGCGAGGCAGTCTTCGTTCTCATACCAAAGAAAACTGAGGTAAATGATCCCAAAGATGCAAGACCGATCGCTTTGACGAATACAATGTCCAAAATCTTCTTCTCCATAGTACAAGCAAGAATGTCCCGATTTATGATCAAGAACGAGTACTTCTCACGCCAGCACCAGAAAGGTTTTTTGCCGGGAGTTTCTGGCTGCTTAGAACACAACACCTTACTCGCTGAGTGTTTGAAGGATGCCAGGTAACAGGAGCGGCAACTAAGCGTCTGTTGGATCGACTTGGAAAACGCATTTGGGTCGGTGCAACATGAATTGCTGCAAACTGCGCTAAAATGGTATAACTTTCCAACACTAATCAGAGATATAATTGCCAATTATTACAAGAACTTGAGATTTGTCGTAACAAACAAGGACGGCTACACAGACACACTAAAATACAATGTGGGCCTGTTCCAAGGCTGCTGCCTATCACCTGTAGCTTTTAATATAATTATCAATATCCTAATTGACAAACTTAAATCTCGTGAGAAGAAGTGGGGATATAGATTTAAACAAAACAACATCTATACGGAATCCGTCTTAGCTTTTGCAGACGACTTGGCGGTGCTAACAAGAAATCCCAAGCAATGCCAGAGCTTGCTGAAAATAGTGGATGATTTCTGCTCATGGACAAAGGGAATGAGAACGAAACCATCAAAATGCTTCAGCCTATGTCTGGCTAGGCGAAACACTACATTTACGTCTTATGATCCTGGACTGAGTATAGCAGGGCAGAGAATAGCTCCGGTAAATGAAACCATGCCCTTTAAATTTCTTGGCAGAGGGATCAATTTTCAGGGAAAAACACCATCCCTAGAAGTAGTTGTAAAACAATTCACTGACGACATGAATAGGGTTACTCAACAGCCTATAAGCAATGTCAAAAAAGCTTGAATATATGACAACTACTTAGCATCTCGCCTCACTTGGCCTTTCCTAGTATATGATTTCAACAAAAGCCTACTATCAAGTCTGGACGCAGACGTCATAAGAACATTGAAGTCTTGGCTTGGATTAGCCCAGGGTGCTGACTCCTCAACATTCTTTAGAGGACGGAGAAACTTCGGAATGGATCTGAAAAGACCATCTGAATTATACAAACATCTACGTATAAGCAAATATCAAATTCTAACCAGCTCCCAGGATAATACAATTTCATCACTACCAAGAGACCCTCTGGTCTCAGATATGGAACCGAGACTACTATTCTTCAAGAAATTCATGACAGGTGCCCAGACTGACAAAAGAGGCATTGGCTGGAAGAAAAAAGAAAGTGACAAAGAGGTTATAAAATCCTTCCTCAGGAAAGATGAAGAGCATGAATACAGAGTGTACGCGATGACTCTAGAAGTTCAAAATGACTGGCTAACTTTGGGCGATTTTTGCATCCCTCCAGCCCTAAAGTGGCGCACACTAATGTACGATTGGTCTCCGGCGTTGCTAAAGTTCTACCTAAACGCTTTTCAAATGTCCCTCCCGGACCAGAGTAATCTGGTAAGGTGGGGAAAAGCTACGGAAAAGAACTGTACATTGTGTGGTGCTGCCATAGGAACTGCTAGACACATACTTGTAGGGTGCGTTACTCTTCTAGAAAAGGGCAATTACTCACGCCGACATGACAAAGTCCTAGGTGTTATCTGTGAAGCAGTAAGTCTTTCTATTGCAAGAGCCAGAAAGGGACTGACTACAAATAAAACTTTGACCACATTTGTAAAGGAAGGGCAAAGCACGAAAACTAAATGCAAGCCCACCTCGATCCTTGGCGCCACATCAGACTGGAAAATTCTCATGGATACATTTGAACACCATTATAGGATCCCAGATGAACTAGCTGTATCAGTCTATAGGCCAGACATCTTAGTGTTTTCTCGGAACTTGAAAAAAGTTATCCTTATTGAACTTACCGTTCCGTGGGAATCAAATATTCCAAAAGACCACAACATGAAGTCGAATAAATATTATGATCTTACAGAAGAAATGATCAGGAACGGGTTCAAGACTCAGCTTTACGCAGTGGAGGTTGGTGCAAGAGGAGTTCCAGCAAAATCTTTGCATCACTTACTGAAAGAATTGGGCCTAAGCAGGTCTGCCGTCAATACATTTATGGAACGAGCTTCTAAGACGGCATTAACGGAATCATACAGTATTTGGTTGGGTAGGGAGAGAAGTAGAATGGTGGATGGTGAGCGTATTATCGCGCAATAGAAAAAAAAGGAGGCCTCCTTTTTCTTAAACCAGCCTATTGTCGGTCGCAAGCCCGAGACACCATTCTTCTCATCTCTTACCCACACACGATGGACCCGGCACCCGCACGGTGAATCCATGGAATGCTTAGAAATTTGTCTTCTTCAATGTATGGAATGCCACCTTGAGGTGCCAATTTGGAAATTTTTCTTTTGATTTGTTCCTCCATTTCTTCCATGCTTGGTGGAAGTCTTCTAAAGGCCTGACGGGTCGAGGCGAGGGTGGGTCCCGATATTGTCCTCTTTTTGTATTTCTGTGTAAGTCTCTTTGTAGTATTTCATCTCTGGTCAGCGATAGTGCACCACTTTTTTTTTTACCATCTGTGCTTCGATCCTGTCCTGTGTTTTAAGTGTTTCTTAAACCATTATCTTCTGTAATATTTTTTTTCTTACACCCGAGCCACCACCATGCTTTTCAGAACATATTTCTGGGGAATTAGGTCTACACTCGCCTCTGGTCCTAGAGAGCCTCTGGTCCTAGAGAGCCTCTGGTCTTAGAGAAATCAAATTTCTTAGCATGATGGACTTTACCCCATAATGTGTAAGAAAGGGAGGAGAAGAATGGTTTCTCGGGCTTGCGACTGACTGTAGGATGGTTTACAAAGGAGGCCTCCTCATTTTATTGCGCAACAAGAAGCTAACCATCCACCATTCTGCTTCTCTCCTTACCCAACCAAATACTGTACAAAACAAAATCTATGATGAATGTATGTAAGAAAGGTGTATTCAACTGAAACCTTTTTGGAGTTTTTCCTACCATTGTTCTTTAAACATGCTATATTACATCTTACATATATTGACGTCAGATTTTAGAATTAATAATGTATTTTTCAGTTGTATGGCAAGACACAAGCAGTCAACCACTGGTGCGGCGTATAGTTGAGTTACCCCAGGAGATTGTACCAACCACCCGATCACTGAAACCTGACCTTTACCGAAGTTCTAACGTCATGCCATATTCTTCTAAAAGAAAAGTTGTGAACATTGACGAAGATGATGAGAAAATTTTACACACAAGTCCAGGTAAATGTATTATAATAGCATAGTATAAAATGGTTTAATTAGCTAAAATAATTTCCTAAGGTAGTGGTGGCTGAGATGTTAGATAACTGTCTATTATGTGACGACCTAAATATTGCTTCCTTTCAAAAACAGCTTTTTTAAGATGCTTTAATGATTATTTATTATTTTCCATGTTGATTAGACTGGTGGTGGCTTGGTTTGTAAGAACAATTCTCTTAAAATCCCTCAAAGGTCCGTTCAAACATTTACATGAGAAATACATTTTTCTTACATATTGTCATAGATTTACAACACCACCATTTCTGTGCCTTCATAAGCCAAATTCTACAGAAATTTCTTGGAGGCCCATCTCTAACAGAGGAGGTCTAGAACTAAAAGGTTCTAGGGGCTGTGATAATGTTTATTATAGAGAACTTACTAAAAAAAAATTAATACAAATAGCTAATAGCAGATCAAATGTTTTAAAACATATTATGTTAAATATTTTAGGTGTTGGCTTTCAACATCAACAATAGTTTACCTAAGATATATAAATATAAGAGTATATATTTATTTGTTTGTGCACATTGACTTAACCAAGTGTTCCAGACGGTCCCTACGGTGATAATTAAATGAAATGAAAGATTTTGTGAGAAAATAATAAAGCTGGTTTTAACTTAATGTAAATAAAATTTATTTCACACATCTTATTCTATGCAATTAGCTTATTCCAGAAATTAGGTTAATTTAATATTTGCTATTAATCAGTTTTTAAAGTGTAAACTCTAAATAATATGTCAAACGTACATAAAATATACTTACATTATACTTGTAAATTGCTGTAAAATTATTATTTAACAGGCCATATTACTTTTTTATTTTAATAATAATAATAATAATAAATTCTTTATTGTACAAAACCAAAACAAGTGCAGGTACATAGGCGAGCTTAATGCCGTAAATGCATTTTCTACCAACTAACCTTTGTGACTGAGATATGTAATAAGCGGGTGCAGAATGTTACGAAGAAAATAGATAGTTGAAATTATTTATTACTATATAAAACACAAATTAATTACATACATATAAGAACTATACTTATACATAAATAAATAAATGTCATACGTAAACAAATAAATATATACCTATATATAAAATACATATATTCATATATATAATAAGTGAGTTATGGCGAATTATTCTGTTTATGAAGTAAGTATTTGTATAACTTAACTTTAAATATTTTAAGAGATGATGCTTGTCTAATAATTAAAGGAAGTCTGTTCCACTGGCGAGCTACGGATACAGTAAAGGAATCTGAATATCTGCTGGAAGAGTGGGGAGGGATTTTAAGTAGGTTATTATGGGAAGAACGAAGTGAAAGGCTGTGAGAGTCACATAGGAATTGTAATAATATTTATTAAATATTTTAGTTTTATGAACACAAGCTTCTGTTTAGAATATATTTTTTATCAGGTTTATGTCGGAAACAATTAACAGAGTTATTTAATAGTAATTTATTTTGAATATTAACTGAGTTATTGTTTTAGGAAAGAATAGGAAATCAACGGGCTGTAAGTCATCCAACAGGCCTGTACAGAAACATAAACCTGAAAAAGTGCAAATGCAAAGAAATACCTCCAGATTGTATAACACAGGTGAGAATAAAACATATATATTTTCTGAAACACTCTCTTTATTATATCAATAAACAATAGTAGATATCAGGAGGGCGTAAAATAATATTTTTATTGCAATGGCACTACTTTTAATCCAGACCGAAGTGAAGGCTATAAGGCAAAGTAGTTTTGTAGAAAAATATTTGTAAGTGATGGATGTATGAGAAAATCAAATTACAAGTTTGTATACTTATTTATTACCTATTAAACAATTTAAAACTTATTGTTTTATTTGAATTAAAATCTGGCCTTCTATATATAAAAATCGTCTCAATTTTTAATTGCAGCGTAGCTTGCCGCTAAGCTTCCTGCGACATCCGCATGCCCTTCTTGTTCTTTTATACAATATATGTTCTAAATTAAAAACTCATTAATGTGCTCTGTAAAAATCTAAAATTAAAAAGACCTTTTTAGTTCGCACTTATTTCGGTAAATAGAATATAACATCTTTTTTTAAATAGGTGCAGTGGGATAAAAAAATATATAAAATAATTACTTTTTATTTATTGAAAACTATTGACCATACAATAAAAAAATAAGTTAGAAAATATTAAAAACATCAACTCATTTTAAAGTTATCACTAATTGCAACAATATATAAAATAACAAGTGATATTTAACCTAAGATATATACTCGTACAGGACTCTCTGCTCAAGGGGCTGTGATGATGATGATATATATGACTGCACTTAAATATACATAATAACAGCATAAATAATAGGAATTCTAATAATACTTCGTCTATATATTTATTACCTTGCTGCACAATAAAAAGAGGAGTCCACCTTTGTAAACCAGCCTATAGTTGATTGCAAGCTCAAGGCAGCATTCTTCTCCTTTCTCTTTTCCGCACACACAAAGGATTCGGAGATTGTTGTCTCTGTAGTTATTAAGTACTATAACACTTTAATAGTTCTATTTTAAAATACCAAACTGGGTCTTGCACTTTTCAGGTGCAAAAGAACTAGGCGGAACTAATAAAACTGGAGTGATTCAAAAAGAATTCCCAAAACCAAAAAATAAAAATTCTAAGAATAAAAATTGCATTATTCAGTCTTCAATGATAAATTCTAAAACTTACAACTTCAAAGAAAGAGGTATTGTGTCAAATTAATTACTTTTTATCTTTTATTGAGTACATTTTATGATATGTTCACATATATTTATTTTCTAATTATTTCGTACTAAGGGGTCGAGATGATGGGCCCATGGGGAAACTCAGCCAAGCGTCTGGTCAAGAAGTTGACCAAACGGCTAACAGAAAAGTTGAGAGACAGGAAAGCTGGTAATTATTTCTGCGAACGTATTAGCCTCGCTATACAGAGGGGAAATGTTGCCAGTATTCTTAGGAGTATCCTGAAGGGTCGTCTCTAGAGGATTTTTTTTACTTATATTTTATTAGGTTTAGTTTATATTCATATTATTTTTACTTTTAAGTACCTAGTTTTAATCATTTTCATACTAATTGAATACTTTTAATTTTAGATAGTCCCCGGCCAAAGCGAAACATGGGCCAAAACTCTCGTCATGGAAAGAAAAAGCATGCAAGCCAAGGTCAAACTGAAAAGCACTCTCCACAGCATGAAACAATAAAATCAGTCAAAAGCGTAAATGTACAAAAAAGTAATTCTACAAAATCTTCACCTAAAGATATAATAAAAAAAAACAGGATAGATAAGACAACAAAAAATACAATACAAGTTCCTATTGAAAATGTTAACGGAAGCGATACAGTAATTGATATGCAAGACTTCGCTAAAGACAATTATATTCAACCTAATATGGATTTTGGTACTGATACTAAAATCACACAAAAAGATATGAACATTGCAACAGTTCCTAAGCCAGAAATGGTATCTAAAGTCACTGAAATCACAAATGACCATTTTAATTTTATAAAGGGTCATTGTAAGAAAAGCGAAGTGGATTGCCAAACAAATTATCAAGATATTACTTTGCCAATATTTGAAAGTCTTCACATTCCAGAAGTTTCATTAATAAAAGAAAAAACATTTGAGTTGTCTGAAGACAAAACAATAAGTATAATAAATAATCTTTCTTTACCAAAGCTTACCATACCATCATTGAAAATATCTAAAATTGATGTTGATAAAAAAAATGTGAGTGGTAACCACTCACAATACATAATTAGTCATGCTGTTGTAACATATACAACTAAACAAAAAATTGACTTGAAAGTTGTTGGATGCAAGGACATAGTGTCGCAGATACCACCACCTGTGACCCAATATCCTTTAAATGTTGTATCTATTTTAAAAAAGGAAATTAAACAAAAAAAGTGTGAATCATCAAAAACTTTATCAAATATTCCAAAACAGCTGTATAGTAAATCTATGTACAACACTAATGACTTGGAAACGTCTATAAACTACGCCTTTAATCAATTTAATAACAACAAATTAATGAAGCCTTCAGATATAATCAGCACAATAACCCACAACGACAAATTGTTTACGAACAGCTTTATATCTGAACAATTTCAGAAAGAACTCGACTTTATAGACTCATTTGTTGAGTCACTACAGTATTTAGAAAATTGTTCTCTCTCCAAGAAACCTTTATCTGATATACGGAAGTCTTATAATGATTTGATTAAAGGACAGGAAATTGAACTTGAGTACAATGCAATGCTAGCCCAACATGAGCTCTTTGTTGGTAATAAACGACAAAAAACTGCTTCCAAGAGTCTTTGTTTGGTAAGTAATTATATTTGTAGAGAATAATTAGACTAAATATTGATTAGATTATTTATTCCAAGCTAATACCCAATAATAATAGTATACCCTAAAATGGCACACTAATTCTAAACTTTTTTATTTTACAGCTCAACATGCTTATCTGTGATGAACAAAGAAGAGCAAAGAACTTATTGTTTGTTTTAAAAATGCGGGAAGATGCTTTAAAGGACTTTACAAAGTCACAAATATTGTGGTTAGAAAATAAGAAAAAGCTGGACAACAATGATGCATCGACTTTAAAGAAAAAGCAAAGGGGTGCTTTAGTTAAACTACAACATGAGTGTGGAGAAATGGAGCGGATGAGAAAAGCGTTAGTTTCCTTGTCCGAGAAACGCAAAGCTGTGTTGTTAAAGACAAAGAAAAGTATAGAGCTTCAATTGTCTGGTAAAGTCAAGGTTAGGAAATCTGACCGTAAAAAGAAATCAAAGAAATCGAATCCAGCAGTGAGCCCGGTAAGGCATCATGAGTTCACTACCACAAATGATTTTGCATCACAAGTTTGTTCCGACAGTTTATTACTTGAAAGTGATCAACATAGTAAGCTTGTTACTTGTGCTGAAAAATCTATTCAAACTGGGGACAGTATATTGGGCACATTGCTAATAGACCGGGCAACCAATACAACAGCGGATAGTTTTGTCCTAGTAGAAGGGGGTTATCTTAATATCCTGTTTCACACTCTCGCTCTGCCTAACATTTTCTGCGACGGAAAGCAGTATGAAGTAAACGAAGAAGCACTAAGAAACATTTTGACATCAAGTAATGTATTGAGAGAAAATGCGTCAGATAACAATGTTATTGAGAAGTTGATAGATCAGTTACGGAATGGAGATGGTGAGAGTACACCGTCTACTGCTAGAAGTTTGGTAGACGAGTTTGATCAGTACTACAAAGATATGGACAAGCAAGAATCATCCTTGGAGTCTGAATGCGTTTCGGCTGCTGTCATAAACGATGATCTATTAAAAGATCTGGAGTCATTTGATAATGAAACTCTCAGCGAGACGCAACTTAACGAGGATGTATTCCCCGATTATGTGAATAATCTGAGTAATGAAATGGAGAATATTTGTATAGAATCCTGTAGCTGTTCTCGTATCGTGCCTGATAAGTTGGTTTCTGGTATTCAAGTATCTGCTATAGATTCTCCGATGTTGTATGAGTTGTCGTCAATGCCTGCCATGGGGGAATGGCAACCCGTTACACCGCAAGATATTGCCAACATTTCTACAGGTATAATTAAACTTTACTTTTAATGCATAACAAAATTTGTCTAAATTTAAGTTATTCATACGAATGGAATGTGCATTAGAATCCATATCTAATTAGGATAATTATATTTTTATAAAACTGGTTAATTTTAGTTATTTTTTCAGAAGAAGCATCTACAGTAGAGACAGAGTCACCCGACTCCTCTATGTCTATGACTAACCTGGCTTTACCAGCCGTTTCTGAGGCCGAAGAGTTAAGAAGGCAACAACTAGCCATAGAGCAAGAGGTAAACTATACATTAATACATTATTACTTATTTTGAATTGTTAATATGTGTAACTTTTTTATTAGATACTATAAGGTTGGTTGTAAAATGAAACCCAGGATTAGACGTAGGTCTTTATTCCTTCCTTACAATTTAGTTTAACAATGCAAATGTACTTAGAATATGATTTACAAAGATTCCCTAATATGGATCGTGAGATGGTCGCGGGGCGTCCGATCTCTTCATCCAACTAGTTACCCCAACCGAAATGACGCGTGGCATCGATAACGGCTGGGTACGGCCTGCGGAGTCGGTCGCGGGGCGTCCTAACTCCGAGACATCTACAGCTCGAATGAATTCTCGTAGTAGAAGAGTCTTCTCACACCCCCCGCAGGGGGGAGTGGGGAATCTGTGTCAAGGTATTTGCCTTCTAACAGAGGTTGCGTTCGCTTTCCGTAACTACGGACAGGGCATGGGGTAACCATTAAAGGTTGAAGAATACGAGCCAGGCGGCGGAGCCGCGATTACGACTCCGTGATTGGCAGCAGGTGACGAGCGTAGCATTGTCTGGCGTCCGGCGGACGGGCGTGCAGAGGGGCCAGGTTTCTCACAAGTGGGAAATCTGTCGCCTCTGCGCGCGCGAACATGCCAGCCGCCAGACGACGCACGAATTCGTCCAGTGTTTCCATCCGCATATCCCTATGGATTACATCGTTCCTCACGTACCGCGAGGCGCCGACAATGGTACGAAGCGTTAGGTTTTGTTGCGCTTGTAAACGTGCTCTCAGCGTAGCTGAGGTGAGAGCGTACCAGGCCGGCGCGGCGTACGTGAGTCGGCTGCGGATATAGGCTTTGAATATTAATAGCTTCGTGTGAAGCGGCAAACTGGATGCAAACACTGGGCGAAGTTTGGCTCTCGCCACCCGCGCCATGTTCACAGTGGCGGTCACGTGGGCGCGCATGTTGATGCGTTTGTCTATCGTGACGCCCAGGTATTTTACTGGATTAGTCCACGATAGACTCTCGCCGTTCAACAGAAGCGGACGGTCGGGTTTCAGCCTTCTCAGTCCAGTCTCAAGGAACGTCTTCCTGGCGTTCACCGACAACCTCCAACGGGAGAGCCACTCGGGGAGGAGATCGAGACAGCGCTGCATCTTCGTCACCGCGTAGCTCAAGACCCTAGAGTCTGTGAAGTACGCGGCGTCGTCAGCATACAGCGCTAGCTCGACCCCCTCCGCCAGCGGTATGTCGTTGGTGAACCAGGAGTAACAGGACGGAGAAAGGCAGCTACCCTGGGGAACGCCGGCTCGTATGGGACGTGGACTCGAGGCCACGCCATCCACTGCTACGTGAAAGCTCCTGCCCTCAAGGAAGGAGGCCAATACCTTGACGATCCTAACAGGGGTAGGGGATAGGGACAACTTGTACAGCAGCCCGTTATGCCAGACTCTGTCGAATGCCTTCTCCATGTCGAGGAATACTGCAACCGTGGTGTGCTTCTTCTCAGAAGAAACCACCACGTGGTGCAGCAGCCTCGTCAGCTGGAGCGTCGTGCTGTGTTCAGACCGAAAGCCGAATTGCTCGGCTCTCGGCGTGATGCACGGGTTCAGGTGCAACAGCAACAGTTTCTCGAACACTTTCGAGACCGTCGGCAACAGAGTTATCGGTCGGTAGCTCTCCGGTTTCCTCACATCTTTTCCCTTTTTCATGAGCATGATGACGCGCCCCTCCTTCCATGCTGCTGGGAAATGCCCGCTGCGCATGATGCCGTTAAACAGGCGGGTGTATGCCACGACTGATCGTCGCGGCAAACACCGTAGTGCCATGTTTGGAACGCCATCTGCGCCGGGGGCCTTTCTCAGCTTCACACGGGAGAAGGCACGCTCCACCATGCCGGGAGTGAAGGTCACCGGTTCGTCACGGGCCGACAGCTCTGCCGCCAGGTAGTCCCTGACGTGCCGATCCACTGTCTCTGTGTGCACCCGATCCGATGAAGGGTTGGGGCTAAACTGCCCCTCCAGGCACTCGGCAAAGATTTCGGCTCGGTCTGCTGCGCGGAACCTCGGGGTTCCGTCTGAGGCTATCAGAGGATGAACGGGAGATCGTTCATTGGATAATTGGGCACATAGACGGTGCGCACTAGGTACGTGATCGCCTATGGAATCTATGTGCTCTTGCCATCGGCTGGCGTCGTAAGTGTCCAGCTCCTCTCGTATCTTCGCCGAGAGGGCGTTCAGGCTCGTCTTCATCGCCGGGCAGCGGTTAAACTGCCACAGTTTCCGTAGGCGCCTCTTTTGCTGTAGTAGCAACCGGATGTGGTGGGGGAGCGGGGGTAGCCCCGCCCTTCCCGCCACAGCGGAAGAGGTCTGCCCTAGTGCACTACGGATCTGTGCGGCGATTTCAGACGACAGCCTTTCCACCTCCTCGGCCGTTGACACCGGGTAGGAGGGAGTATGCTGGGCCATAAGGGCGGCAAATCCCTGCCAGTCAGTGCGTTTCCGCGGCACTGCCAGCGAGACTTTTGTGGGATGGCCGGTTAATTCGACCAGTACAGGAAGGTGATCGGATTCCAGGTCGTAGAGAACCTCCTGTCGAGGGGTTTCCGGAATCCCACGGACAATGATGATGTCGAGGACCTCCGCCTGAGAGGACAGTGTTAGCCTCGCAAGGCCGCTGAGGATCTCTGGGATCGCGTCTCTCCCGTCTCTGATAGCCTCAAAGATGGAGTTTAGGATTTCGATCCCTCCTTGATCGGAAACATGCCTTCTGGCGCTGTTCCGGCCGAGGAGGGTGTCGGGATTGCTTGAGCTGTGGCTGGGTGTTGAGGTTGCTCCTTAACTGGGGCCTCCGCTGCAGCTACTAATGGCCTGGGTTCGGGGATGGACGAGGAAGAAGTTTTATTCTTTTGCTTGGCCTTGGCCGCCTTCTTCCTTTTCCCTCCCCTGCCTCTTCTACGCCTGTGGGCCAGTCCGCCATTTTGCGGGTCGTTGGCCTCTGGGCGGAGAGTGGTCGGGGCCTGCGTGGTTCCGTCGCTGGGGCGAGCGGAGGGACGAGGCTCTGCACCTTCAGTGCGGGCCACTGGCCCTGCAGCCTTGTTCCTCCGCTCGCGCCTCAGCTTATAAAGCCAGTCGCGGCACGGCGGTATGAGGTGAGGGGGCGCGCGGCAGCAGCAGTGACCAATGGCGTAGCGCGTAGGCATCCACCATTGATGATAATATTGTCGCGTTACAATACTTGATTATATACCATACACAAATTTAGCTAAACTGGCACCCTGGTACTCATTATTATGAACTGTTTTTATTATTAAACCGCTCTTTACGTGATTTATCTGAAAGACATACTTCTGACGTTTGTGGTCAGTTGACCGAAACATCTATAAGGTAAATTGTGTAAAGTCCCGTTTAATTATCAAAACTAATGATTATGCGCGAAAGCTTATTATATATCTGGGCAGTGTTTTCATTGCGGATTCGAAGTAAGTTGTAGTTGAAAGAAAAAGTAAATATGATAGTTGAAAGAAGAGTGAACACTGTTACTTTGGCTCACCGCATACGTAACGTCGAAATACGGAAAATGGTGGGTATAAAAGAAAGCTAGGGACAAAAATAAGGAAAGGCATGCTACGATGATTCGGGCATGTTGAATGAGCGAAGAAAGATTGACGAACCAGATATATAAACAAAAGTTGTGGTTAAAAGAGGTCCTGGCAGACCAAGACTTACATATCACGATCAGGTAAATCAAAAAACCCGCTATAAGTACATTAAAAACCTTTTGTAACAAATGGGCATGTATGACGAGGTTGATGTGTGATCGTGACAAGTGGCACTCTATTGTCTCTGCCTTCACCGCAAGGGATTTGGAGTAAAGATATGTATGTGTATTTATGTATGTTTTATTAAGAACTGTATCGGGGTTTTGTTAAAAATATGTTACCCTCACCAGATATGTTTTCTCTCGGCACCATTCTCGTGAGCACGAAGCAATAATGATCATTAAATGTAACATCAGACCTGTCCGGCCATTGCAGGCAAGTGTAAGCAAAATTCCTCGGAAATATGTTTTGTAAGGCCAATCTCTAGCAGTGGAGGTCTATGATTCTTGTGTTATAGGTGCTGTGATGAAATAAAGAAGCCTATCTCCAGCAGATGATATTACTAAGAAATTGGTATTTGTATTACAGATAAAAGTGTTGGAAGAGCAGCAATGTCAGTTGGTAGTTCGCGAGATCCCGGACAAGCCGCCGCCGCCGTACCAGCCGCCCGCCGCTCCCTTCCGCCCCGACCAGACGCTCGCGCACAAGGTAAACAAGCACCTGCATCGACACGACGTCCACTGTGCAGACGACCCCTACGAACACTTCATCAAGGACTTCTGCCACGAAATTAGACAACGACAGACGAAACGCAGCGAACAACCCTGGGACGCATCCAATGTAGAACAAAAAGTCCCTCGTGACACTCCGAGCTTACAGTCTCGGACCACACAGGAGCTGAAAGAAGTGTTAAGCGGAGTGACCCCCAACTTGGTAGGATTAGGTAATAGAAGATCCGACCATATAGATGATATTCTTTTTAATGAATGGCGACGATGCGAAACCGAATGGACGTCCCTGCATGTAGATGAAGCTAACGTTAAAAACCAACTGTTAGAAGACATATTTGAACAATTAATATCGGAAACAATGGACGAGTACAAGAAGATAATAGCAGCCCCACCTGTTGATGACGAATCTGCGAAAGAATCTTCCTAAACGTATTTATTTCATCACAGCCCTAAACACGAGAGTCCTAGACTTCAGTTGGAGGATTTCTGATATACCTGGGGAAGTACACACGTTGGTATTATTGGATCCGAGACCGTCGGCTTAACATGCTCTCCGAGGCATAGGAATAGTGGTATTGTAAATGTACGTAAGAAGAAAATGTATTTCTCATTGGTACATGGTTCTCGGGGTTCGAACCGCGAGCCACCACGTATCCTATTCATCTTCCTTTAAATCTATTTATAATATAACCCTACTTATTATTTGGGTATAATAATATAATTTATTAATTTTAATGGGATGTATCGCTGCCTTATTATCGCGATAGATGGCGCATGATAGATGGTACCTAATTTAACTGTCAATTGCATAGCAAATTGGAATTTTAAATACAATATTATTTTTATTATGCCGCAGTGTGCAGCTTTTAAGTGAAAGAATCGTTTTCCAAGCGTTACCAAAGATATGGTGTCTCAAAATTGCTTTTTAATTTCCTAATTCGTCTTTTAAGACCTAACGTTAACTTGAAAAAAAATAATGTAAAAATAATAAAACACCACTAAAGCACAAAACATGAGAAACTTCTAGGTATAGACAAGGTACCATTGCCGCTAGCGACATCTACTAAAAGTTTTTGTGATACACCCCATTGTTATATTCTAGCATAAAATGTATTGTTAACCATGTAACTAACCATTAGCCAGGTTTATTCTAAGAATTTTATCACAATATCTTTTATATACTCTTTATGGTATAGTCTGTTTTGTATTGTATTTTAATGTTTTCCTGTTTACTAATTGTCTAAATACAGCAGTAAATTTTAATCTACAGATAGACATGCTCTTTACAAACACGAAAGCATTTGCCACTTAGGCCGGGTTCCGTTTAATGAAATTAAAAACTGCGCCAGCATAAATTCTTTCCATTCTATTACAAAAAAAATTAAATACATTTGATGTTAACATGATGCGTTCTATTTAAAACAAAACTACATGACAGATGGACAAACGTCAAATCTAAACTGCGAAGAGCCGTGTTGGTTTTTGTAACACCGACATTCACAAAATTTAAATATTATCTCCACTAAAGACATATTTCGTATATTATTAGTATCTCAGAATAACAATATTAATATAGTTTATATAAAATTTTGTGTTTTGTTGCGTATTTCACAGATTACCTATGTTTTTTTTTGTTTCTGTTATTCTATGAATTCGGTTAAGTCAATAGTTATTGTTGTGCACAATTTATAGTGTACACATTGAAATATACATTGAGTTGTTATACTACTCGGTGTTAATAACCTTACACGGTGTTAGTTTACGAACGCAGCTCAGTTTGGTTGTTTTGCACTTGTCAATGTGAAGAAAATAACCAAAATCTTTCCATTTCACAAAGTCAATGGAGCTAAAATAGTAAAATGGCTTAAATGAATCGGTTGGAAGCGCTAGTTTATGATGTTAGCATATAATGTTAGCGCGGCTTATAACTGGAACAACCATTTAGCATCACCTGTATTAGTTCAAGCATTAGATTATAACTGGTATGCCATATTTATAAGTTGCGGAATAGGCTTTTTTTATTATACTAGCCCGACGCGACCTTGCGCTCACCTGCTAGGTTCATGAATGTTAGCAACTGGAATCAGACACTCATGACTGAAATCAGTCCCTTACACTGTGCCGGCTTGACTGGGTATGACGGTAATTCAATTCCCAAACGTGTGGATGCACAGGGTTTATCGGCTCGAACGGTGAATACTTCTCCGACTCAGCAGGCTAAGAAAAATTACCACCATCAGTTCGCCTACCACCTATTTGTTGTTCTCGTTGAAAGTATGTGCCATTTGCAAAGATGTCAAATGCAAATTTTTGGTGTTTAGTTCGCGAACGAACTAGTTCCAACTTTGCTAGATTTCCCGTTCCTTAGTTCGATCCATTCTATCTAGAACTTGTCACGTCACAATATCTCGCATTCAAAAGTTCATGCCACATCCGCGAACGGGATTAAGATTACCTCATTATACTATTAGAATTATGTGTGTTGAACCAAAATATGCGTTATAGAGTTAGCTACTAGCAATATCCTAATTTGCAATACAGTGAATAATACATCTTAAAACCTATTTACATAGTTTATTAGTAATGCAAGGGAACGACTGCCTTGAATCACAGAATGTTTTCTCTGGTTCGAGACAGAGGCTCGGAGCTAAGCAACCAAAAGAGCGACCTAGTACTACTTCACTGAGGAGCGGCGAACTAAACTAAGCGTTCTGGCAGTTATTCTAATACTTAAGCACAAACGTTATATAATGAAATCCGGTCATATATACCACGCTGTTAAAGTTGATACGTACGTCTGCTGTCAAGATCGAGTGCTTATAGAGTTGATAATTGAATAATATTTTGTAATTATAGCGTTAGCTCTGACGTAAATATCGAAATTTTAATAAACTAATAACGTTTGCGTTTGCTGTTGCTGGTCAGTAACTACTATGCTCAACTATTTTTTTGCATGTCTATCTGTAGCTTAATTAGTATTTTTAAATTGCCAAAAATATGTTAATGTTTTAATATAATTAACACTTAAAATTATTGTGTGTCTAATATTAAGTGTTGTGTGCGTCGTCGTTTAAAATTAAACAAATATATTTTCTTTAGAATTTATTTTTTGCCAAATACATTTGCAAGTTTAAATAATACATCAAAACCATATTTAATTTAAGTATAAAATAGCGTAAATATCACATAGATCTTATTATTACGAAACATTCTTTAAAGTATAATAAATAATTGCTAAATGCACACCGCTAAATTGGCGCTTAATACGTATGTAAATACTTGTTAATAAATCAAAATTTGTTAAAATTAAAATGGCACAGCAATATTAAGCCGAGGACATTTTTAATACACAAGTCATTAAAGCAACTATTTAGGCTGCTTATCCACCATATATTTGTTGGGAAAATTGGCTGAACGCGTGGACAAAATATCTACCTACACGTTACATACTCATGAAGTGATACTATTGGTGGATATTCCCTGCACAACTCCAGTGGGTAAGCAGCCGTATCGGTGGTAAATAATTTACCGCTACGTGGAAATAATATTTATTATATATTTTGAATCTCAAATATTAATATTTATGACTTAAAAAAATAAATGGTTTTATATATAAATATAATACATTCCCGAAATTGTTGTTAATGCTGGATTATACTGCGTGTAATTTTTTAAAGAGCAAAAATTTATATATTTTAATCTAGAATAAAAATAAAGATCTACGTATTTTTTATTTTAATTATTCAGTAATAAAATTTAAAGTTACGGTGCAGAGAAGTTTTCCTAAAAATATCGCTTACGATCGCGCGAATGTTGACCTATGTCATTATTTCTCGGCTGTAAGCGAGATCAATTAATACTCCTAATAACATTTGTTTTTACGATAATGATATTTATTTAAAAAACAAAAAGGGGTTCTACCAGTGACACCTGAAGCCTAAAAAAATATTTGCTCTTTTGACAATTATATCCTATTAAAAAAAAGCATTTTAAAGGATCTTTAGTGCAATGGAAACGGAACACTAACATCTTATTTAACTTACATTTGAACTTCCGGTTGGTTGTCACAAATGGACCATTTCGTTCTTTGTTATCAAATTGAGCATTAACTCTAAATATTGGCTCTATTTAGTGGCCCGTTTTTATTGACTTCAAGTGTATATTAAAGAAACTTGCCACCGATTTCTTGAAGCAAGAATATTTAAGCAATCGAACGTCACTCAGCTTCTCGGAACCTACATTTTAAAACCTACTAACTGATTATGATCGTATCTTGTTATAATATAGATTTAAATACAGTTTTTTAGTGCAAAATGTAAAGAATCTCAAGTCGAGTCTTAAGTCATATTATTATGCCAATTACTAGGTTTTAAAATGAGACAGTTCAACTCTGCCAAATCATAATATAGTTTCATAAATAAAGTTTCATAACAAGATTCCTACTATAGATATTATAATTGTTGAAAGTTTGACAGTTTTTTATCAGTAGCTTTATTGATTAAAGGCATTGTTATATATTGCATTTGAGTCTATATTAACAAACTATTCCGTGTGACTTCTTACGTTAGACTAATATACCATATAATGAGAAACCATATGTCGGAAATGACATAAAAAATGGCTTCTTTATACAAACTGTTAATTTATTTATTTCAACTTTTAGGAAACAAATATTATAGTCGCAAATTATTCTTTAATCAAAAATTCAAATGGTATACTCAATAAAAAAATAATGTCAATAAACGGAATTTAAAATGTGTTTTGTAAATTTTGACCAAAATATAATTGACTACTGATAAAAAACCAGTCCATTTGCATTTTTAACAATAAATTAACTTAAATAACGATTGTTGGTGAAAGTTGCCCTTAGTTCTGTTATCAATATTTAATAATACTAAATGTTTTAGTAAATAATAGATAAATATACTCGTATATTGATGTTTGTAGCTGTTATATCGGTTTTCACTAGGTTAGTTACTATATTTAGATAAATTAATATTGTTAGTTGATCACACACAATGTTCTGTTGTCGGATATATTTTACATTTAACAACAGTTTTAATATGTTACAAAATAATACTATGTTATTAGTTGTTCAATCAGCTTTTAGTATCGATTCCAGAGGATTCTTTCCTTTGCGTTTTGTGTTCGTAAGTGGTGGACCTTCTGCTGAAAATAAAAAATATGTTTACACTTGAAAGTTGTATGAAATTTTGTTATACGTATGAATCATGACTAGCAAAAAGAGCACTTATTTAACTATATATTAACTTTTTAATTTCTAAACAACATAATTCAATTCCAGTACTATCTCCAATTACAACAATGGAATACCCACGGTAAGTTAGAGTGTTATTGTTCAATTATATTAATTAGGTTGTTCGCAGTTCACACCAAATTTCTCCTCGCCAATAGCAAGAAACAATCTACTATAAAAAGCGAACCATCCTATTTTAATTTTATTTTAATTTATAAACTTATAGTTTTCCAGAAAAACATATGCTAATGTACGAGGGGCGTTCAAAATATTCTCGGTATGTGGATAAAAACAAACAAGTACGAAAAGTTTGATATTTTTATTTTTCAATATACTCCCCCCCTATGTTCATACACTTATAAGATCGATCAATTATTTTTTTTAATCCCTCATAAAAATATTTTTTATCTTTGGTGTAAAAATGCTCCTCCACGGCCGTCTTCAACGCTTCATCGTCAGAAAATTTATTTCCACGCAGATCCTTTTTAAGATTGGGAAACAAAAAGAAGTCGCTTGGGGCTAAGTCCGGACTATAGGGTGGATGAGTAACAGTTTCAAACCCACATTCAACAATAGCTGCCTTGGCAATATGAGCAGTATGGACAGGGGCGTTGTCATGCAGAAGCAGAACACCTTTGGTTAACTTTCCTCGCCTCTTTTCTTTGATCGCATCTCTTAATTGACGTATAACGTTAGCGTAGTACTGCCCTGTGATATTTACACCTTTTTCTTTATAATCGATAAGCAAAACTCCTTCACAATCCCAAAATATTGTGGCCATGACCTTGCCAGCTGACGGGATTACCTTGAACTTCTTGGGATGAGCTGAACCCTTAATGTGCCACTGCATGGACTCCTGTTTGCTCTCTGGGTCATAATGATGAACCCAGGTTTCATCTCCAGTAACTATTTTTTGCAGCACCTCATCGGGATTTTCACCACACAGGTCGATAAAATCTGAACAGCAAGCCACACGCATATCCTTTTGAAGAAGCGTCAGCATTCGCGGAACCCATCTTGCACTTACTTTTGACATATTAAGATGGTCATGTATAATGTCATGTACGGTACCAATAGAGAGATTGGTTACTTGAGCTATAGATTTTACCTTCACTCGGCCGTCTTCCAATATAAGTTTTTCCACTTTATCAATATTTTCTTGTGAGGTAGCCACTACAGGCCGGCCAGGTCTAGGGTCATCTTCAATACTCTCCCTTCCACGCTTAAATTCGCTTGACCATTTTTGAATAGTAGATAAAGAAGGAGCAGACTCACGGTAAACACAATCCATTTCCTCTTTTATGGTTTTTTGATTTTTACCCTGTTTTGTCAAGAATTTTATGACGGATCGGTGCTCTAATTTCGTTAAAATTGTTAATTCGCTCATGGTGTTCATGTTTGTTCGGCAATTGCAGAAAAACAAAAGAACATCTCGGTTCCAATTTTACTTTTTTTTAATGTCAATGGATGAATCTTAGCGGCCAGTAACAAATATATATATAAAAGAGGTTGTAACGTATCAATACCGAGAATATTTTGAACGCCCCTCGTATATATAAAATTGTTGATTGTATTCATAAAATTCTAATCTATTAAAATGATTACATTTAATATATTGATTGTTAAAGACTAAATCTTAATTTGTACATATGCCAAACAATTTGAGATGTGTCATTTTTGCACAACATTAGGTCTAAGTGATATAAAAAATAGTACACAATGTCACAAAAAAGACTGGTTTATTTTGCACAATATGTTTAAACAACTTTAATATTAAAAATAAAATTTTTCAGTTGGCCACTCATACACAATTTTCCATCATTCCAGACTCTTGCAGTATGTACCGATTTCTATATCAAAATCTGCGTAATTATCCACATGATTTAAGCCCTTTTTGCACAGCTTATATAGTTTATATTAGCATCAGAGGAAACCAAAAAAGGACAAGTGTAGAATTTAAAAATAATGTAATCTTCACTCTTTACTTTATAACGTTCTCAATCACTCTAAAACACCTTCGTACCCGCTTTGAATTTATCTCTAATACGCACAACTGTGCTCTTCGCTCCTCTAACAACAATCAGCTAAAGATTCCTTCGCATTCCTCTAGCAGATATTCAGATTCCTTCACTGTTGCTGCCGCTCGTCAGTGGAACAAGCTAGCCCTGGCTATAAGGCGCGCACCGTCCGTCAACGTATTTAAAATCCTTTTGACCACATTATTTCTTGAGAAACAGAATGTATGTCTCTCGAATTAACGAAGTTTTATGTATGTATGTTAATATTTTTCTTCATCCTGCCCATCACCTTACATGCTCCCCAAGGTTAGCTGGTGAAGAATGCCTTATGGCTTTATAGCTCGCCTATGTACTAGGTTTTTAAGTGCAATAAAGTATTTAAATAAATAAATAACTCATGTCCTTTTTGCAGGTCATGATTCATATAAATATTGCTGTGTTTCCTTCTTTAGTAAAACCACAGTTTTATGTTTTCAGTTGTAACAGAGTCAGCCTGAGCTGACTGCATGTTATATATCACCACTCGGTTAATAACTGTTATTTTGTTTTTAATTCTGTTAGCGGTGGCAAATGAAGGTTTAAGCTAGCTTGGTTGATCTTGGTTTGCTATATCTATACTGTTTATACATAGTACTTACTAATTAGAAATATTTGTCATCAGCGGAGTAAGGCGAAGTGCACAATCGTCCGAAAACGTATCGTCTCAAGATCGATTACGTTTGTCAGAAATGTCAAAATCTTGGGCATTCCGCCTAGCTTTTGACATTTCTGACAAACGTAATCGATCTTGAGACGATACGTTTTAATACGATTGTGCACCTCACCCCGCTGTTTGTGATGATCTATATTATGGATGTTATTGAGCTCTTTGTAACTGTAACCGAAACTATCGGATATACGAAATAAATTTCTACCGGCAACTACCGATTCCGTAGGTTTCAAATAATTTCGGATCGGCTAAATGAGTCACGTTATGACAGGGTATTCTTTTGCCTGTCCTAACCGACATACTAGTTTTTTATATCTTTAAACATCCGAAACTATTGGATAATCTAAAATACGTTCATGACATCTATAATGATGTGTTTGATATTGATGATCATACTTATATTAAAATAGCGATATTAACAGTGCTGCGAAGCAAACCAAGACCCAATCACGTCTGCTGTTTGTACAAGCCTTCAATGCTAGTTAGTCATAATACTGTGGTTTTACTAATTAATAACATATGTTTTATCGAAATCCTGATGATGAAATAGTTATATTATTAAGAGGGTTTAACGCTTTTGCATACCTCTCGCTTGCACAATCCAATATTATCAAATATTTTTCTAGTCTTGAGTATACTTTAGAGAGAGTCTTGTTTAGAGAGTCTATTAACTATTTAAGGAATTCAATTACACATTTTTTAGAGATGTATTTAACCAAGATATATTTAGACTCGGAGGTACCGTGTACGATTCCTAGTCGGAACACAAAAAAAAAATATTAATGTAAATAAATACATTTAATTAATATTTAATTTATTTGTGATATTTCTCAAGTTTGGTACGCTGGAGACATAGACGAGCTTGCCACTTGTCATGATTGGCCTATGGTAAAGTTGGCTAAATGTGAATCCGCTTATTTATAAGCGTGGTTTCTGACCACCCCGAAAGGGAAACGGTCGTGATGATACTTTTCTTTTTTCTTTTTAAACCAGCCTATTGTCGGTCGCAAACCCGAGACCCCATTCTCATCTCTTACCCACACACGAATGAATCCGAGAAATGTTTGAAAAAAAATTCTATACCTATATCTGTTTTAGTAAAATAGGGACTTAATTTTCGTTTGACAGCTGTAAGAAAATGTTGAGTGTACATTTCTCAAGTTTAAAAACTTTAAAAATATTGGATTGTGCATTTTTAGTTGTATTAATGTTTTTAGAGAATTGTTTTTACACCCCATTTTATCTACAAGAATGTGCCAATTTGTCATAATAATAAACATGTCATTTGTAGGTTAAGATTGTTACTATTAATATGTATTTTAGTCAATGTACTGCATGTTAACGGCTTGTTCGTCCAATTATGAACTATCTTTGTTGCCATCGATTCTTTGCTTTATTCGCGGTAGCTACATATATTTGTTATTAGAATTATTAATTAAACCAAATTTATGTCAATAAAATTAATTATGCTCGTATACTACCTGGTGTTTTATTTATAGTTTTTATAATTCTAGGTATACCTTACTAATTTAGTTACATAACATCTAGTAGAGCAATTAAATGATTTCATAAAATTTTAGATGTGGCTTAAACAATAATTATTATTAGTTTAATTGATTTATGCAATTACTAGGTTTTTTCACAAGAATTTTAGCAAAATCATTGTTCAGTAGAATTTGCATATCTGTCCAATGTTTTTTTTAATTACCAAATTTTTACTTTTAGGTTGTAGAAAATTGTAAAACCCGTTAACCTAATTTTATATGTTTGCAATTTTAATAAAGAAAGCTGTTTTTAAATTTAAACGAATGAAATCAAACACACCTGTCGTTCCAAAATTAGAAATAATTTTGGTGACACATGAATATTCATAATATGAAAGAGACAGACTTATGGACGTCAAATGCGCAAAATGAATATTTAGGATACGGAGACGCAATCTTTAATGTTTCCAGAAAAAAAACCGGAATTATTTAATATGGTAACATTTATGCTGTTTAAGGTTTGGCGAGTTACCAAATAATAAAAACGATTTCGAGGATCCTTTCAAGAAACCAGTTTGACAGCTGAAAGGAATGGTAGAGGAGCCGTTGAGGTAACGTCTTAGAATGCGGGTGTAAGCCGCTATTCCATTCCATTCACACGGACGCGCTTCGCACGTTGACTTAGCTTTGTATGAAAATATATGTGCTAAAGTCCGCTTCAACCTAAGGTAGCATGCTAGAATAATAATAACAACACAAATTCGTTTGTTTTTGTACAAAGCGAAACGTATCCTTGCGCAGCAATGGAATATCTTAATACTTTATTAAAGAAACCAGGAGGTTAATTAAAAGTAAAGTTTAATCACGACCATATCCCTTGCGGGATCAGGAATCACGTTTTTAAAGAAGCGGATTTATATTTACAATGTCTCTAATTAAATTAAAAACTTAAGTTAATATAAATAAAATTAAATATAACTAAACCGAATAAAAAAAGTCCAAATATGTCCTTAAGACACGTCCCACTAAAAATAGTCCCAAGGAGGCTGGCAACAATTCTCCACTGTATAGCTAGGCTAATAATTGCCAGCCTTCCTGTCTCAAGATTTCTTTGTCAGCCGTTTGACCTCCTTGTTGTTTCAAGTCCTTGGCCTGGACATTAATTAATGAATTATTGCGTCTTAACCAGGAAACTAACCATTGAAAGTTTATAAAGGTTTAAATACTTACTTGTTGGTACCTTGACTGCGGTGGTGACTTCCAAACAGGCTAACCATTCTGTAATGCTGATTCTAGTGTCATGATTGACGTCACAATACCGGGGCAGTTTTCTTCCACATTTCCTCAGGCCCTCGGTGGTTGAGATGAGCTGATGGAACGCCTTCCATTCTCGCCTTTCCACCGCCATATTTTTGTCCTTATCAAGGAGAACAAATATCCAAGTAGCTGCTCGTTCGTCCTTTGAAGCACCCCATTTCACTGCATCGCCCGTACTAGAAATAAAATTGTTATTAAATCTACTTAAACACAAAACAGTATATAAAGATTTTTCAAGTACGAGTGTACTTTTGGAAAAACTAGTCTTAACTTTCTAGACATTTATGAGCAAACATTTTTATATTATAATCTAGAATAAAAAATACGTATAAATAACTTTTTTTTTTAAATTATTTAGTAATAAAATATTAAGTTACGTTGCAGAGAAGTTTTCCTAAAAATATCGCTACTCATACGGAACCTAATCAAGTAGGTAGCGAGAGGTCGAAAATCGCGCGAACGTTGACTTTCTTTCGGATGTGGGCGTCATCAATAATAATGTCCCCAGCCTAAAGGCTGTTGATGATGTTGATTTATCACGATGGATATCGCGATTTTCAGACGCGGCGTTATTCACCATGCAGTAGTGTTATGTTTTTCGGATAAAAAAATGCATTAAAAAAAAGTGACCTTTAAGCTTTAAGATTTGAAATAGAGGTTCTACCAATGATAACTGAAGCCTAAAAAAATTATTTGCTCTTTTGACAATTACACGCAAGTATATCTCTTGTAATTTGAGTCTTATCATTTCTTCTAAAATATTGGATAGAGCGAGCGAGAGGGATTCAAAAGCGGGTTTAACCCTCTTAGCTCTTAAGCGTCGAGTTAATACCGTTTTACACATTTTCGTTAATAAAATTTATCTTTATATTAATTTCCATTTAGCCTTTATAACTTCACTGCCAAGAGAATCATGCATATTTTCCCTTTAGTGATTTGGCGGTTCGCCTCACTAGATAGATTTATTTATTTATTTATTTATGGTGCAACAAACAAATTACAATCATTAACACTATACATTTCTATAACTGAATTAAAGAACCAGACTGTAATTCTTTAGTAGTGCACACAACATTGAAAAATATATAGGTACGCGAGCAAGCTACTTAAGTACTACACACAAAATAAGTGGAAAATAGACAAAAAAACATGCAAAAAATTAAAAACAAATCAACTTAATCCAAATTTACACAATAAAATAAAAAATATAAAAAAACCTATAAAGCATGCAAACAAATAATAATAATTTATATAAAAAAAAAAGTAAAAAATAATAAAAATATAATTAATTTAATACCTAACCTAAAATTATAACCTAACCTAATTAATAAATGTTAAAAATTAATAAGATTTAAAATGTTAAATATTTGAATTGGAATAAAATTAAAATAAAAACCGAATTAAATTATTGCGAACCACTGAAATTAAATAATTATGTTATCGGTACGTGAATTCGAGGACATTCGCTGTGAGACACCTTTTGTATGCCGAAAACCTGGAATTGAACACATCAATCAGAGACCCGTGCTTAGTGTCTATATCGTTGTATGTCCTACACATTCGCACTATAGGGTTATAGTAAGAAGTGTTGTTCTTAAATGTTTGCATGGCGAATGTGTTGTGATTCCGTATCCTATACCGCGTGTTGATGTTAATGCTGGAGAGCAAGCTAGTCGAATCAATAGCAGAATGTAAAATCTTATGTAGGCATACCAAGTCATATCTCTTTCTTCGAGCTTGTAATGATAATATTTTAAATTTAGATAGCCTTTCATTATAGTCTCTGAGTGACCGGCCAAGATTACATCGGTATGAAGCAACTTTAAGACACCTTCTCTGAACTCCCTCAATTCGGTTAATATGGACATTATAAAAGGGTGACCATACTGGGCAGCAGTACTCCAAGACACTTCTCACTAGGCTAGAAAACAGACATATCAAAGTGCCGACTCTTTTGAACTCCTTGGTTGACCTTATCACGAATCCCAGCAGCTGATTGCTTCGTTTTACAATATGGTCGTAATGTGGACGGAAAGTAAGTTCTTCGTCAAAGAGAACTCCTAAGTCACGGACTATTTTTTGACGACACAGAGATTGTCCATTAACTTTATAGTCAGAGATAGTTCGAAGTTTTTTATTGGTAAATGATACTACAAAGCACTTCTTTACATTTAGGGCCATTTTATTATTTGCACACCAATTAGAAACAGTATCCAGGTCTGTTTGAAGCATGGAGGTATCATTGTCATTTTTTAGTTTTAAAAATCTTTAAGTCGTCGGCATAGAGAAGACATGGACTTGTCAATTTACTCGCCAGATCATTGATAAAAACAACAAATAATAAAGGGCCCAGGTGGGATCCCTGGGGCACGCCGGAAGTAATTGACACAGAAGAAGATACATAGCCCTTGATGGTGACCAGCTGACTTCTACTGCTTAGGTATGACGTTATCCATCTTAGAAGACTACCGTGTATACCGTATGAAGAAATTTTGCTGCATAATATCCCATGGTCCACTCTGTCGAAGGCCTTGCTAAAATCGGTATAAATGCTATCAACCTGGCTACCAGAGGCGAATGCAGTACACAGATAATTTTTATACTCCAGCAGATTACTGAGAGTAGAACGTTTCTTTACAAAGCCATGCTGACTGTTGGTCAAAAATGGTTTGAAATAGTCATATAGAGGTACGTAGACCAATGACTCAAAAAGTTTTCCCACACATGACAATATACTTATCGGCCTATAGTTTTCGCAACATGTTTTATCTCCTGCTTTGTAAATTGGTGTAATATGAGCGAGCTTCCAGCGGGTAGGAAATACACCCAACCCTAGAGACCTGTTAAATATTATAGACAGCAGAACACATAGCTCTTTGCAACACTCTTTAATAAAAAGAGGCGGAATACCGTCCGGTCCTGGGCCTTTATTCTTGTCAAGATGCCTAATTTTTTCCAAAATAGAGGTTTCACTAATTATATAACCTGATAGGGAGAACGTATTGGCACAGAGTGGGTTAACGCTGGTGTTCGTATTTAAAGACGGGTTACCACTGTAAACTGAGGAAAAATATGCAGAAAACAACTCACAAATTCCCAATGCGTCCGAGGAGGAACTCTTATTATATGACATGGTCTGAGGGATACTAACACTACCCTTTCTACCGTTTACGTAACGCCAAAAAACCTTAATATTGTCCCCAATTGAGTCCTCGATTGAGCTTAGGTATGATTTATAACAGGATTTGGTAAGAGCTTTTGACAAAATTGAAAGCATCATAGTCTCGCGGATTTCCATACAATTTAAATCGTCTATGAAATTTGTTCTTTTCTGTGAGGCAACGTATAAGGGCCTTGTTGTACCAAATAGGGTATTTATAAACTTTATGACCAACCATGGGTGTGTGCTTATCTCGTCTATATACATTATAGCGGCTATCAATAACCTCGCCATCGTAAATTCCGCTGTCAAAATTGGTTTCGGTAAGGCATACAATGTCAAAGTCGTTGTTAAGTAAATTAAGATATATTTCAGTTATTTTGGATCTGGCTCTGCCTAAATTCTGGTAAAAAACTTTATAAATATTAAAATAACACTACTGAATAATAATAATACTGAAAAATAAATTATCTAAGAAAACAATACAAATAACTAATTAATTAGATAGCAACAAACTTAATTATATTAATGCAATTTATTTAAAGTATCCATATTTTTAATCAGTATAGCACTCGCAGAGTCGTCCTTTCGCATATATATTTGACCATATTTAAACCAAACATATTTGTATTTACGTTCCCTGGCTGTCTGGCGAGCGGCGGCGTGTAGCGCCTTCATTTCCGGTGAAAGATGTTCGGTCACGTAAATTCAGGTCTGGCCATCGATTCCCAAGTCTCTGGTGTTCAGTGTTGATGAGGGGTTGGCCTTATTATAGCGATGTACTGCTGATAAGACTTCGTCCCTCACGCGAGGGCTCGACATAGAAACTAGTATATTTCGTGGACGATCCGAAGATGCATTCACTTTAGCTACTCGCCTGCAGGCATTCGAGTCATTAATCGAAACGTTAACAGTTTCACAGATTAGCTTAAACAAACTTAGAGCATTTTCTTTGCGGTTTTCCGGAACAGCCTGCACCTCTAGATTACAGTTCCGGGAGATTTTTTCAGCTACGGTAAGACGGTTGTTTAATTTTTGAAGATCGGCGTTTATTCGCAGGTTTTCAGACTCTAACTGTTTAATTGTTTCACTTTTTGCTGTGATCTCCGCCTTTAACAATACCTGCTCAGAGGCGATGAAGTCGGTAGTTGCAGTGAAATCCTCTTTTAATGATTTTATAGCCGAATGTATCTCTCGTTGTACTAGGGATCTTATATCTTTGGAAAAGCTTGTGCGAAAGCTTTTGAGCTTCTGGTCCAAAAGGATGCTAATCTTATTCATAGTCACTGCACCTTCAGTGCAAGGTTCATTGGATGGAGACACCAAATTCCGAGACTCCAGTTCATCGACTGACATATTCACGGATTCCTGAATAGTTGGTACACAGTTTCGGCGTACAGGTGTATTAGCATCAGATCTTGTGAGCCGGGTGACGCCGCTGCATGCAGGACATATCCACGTATTACGATACTCCTTTGTAAGGGCTTGGTATTGACCTTTTGCAATATTCAGGCATTGGTAATGATATCCACCTTTGCATAAATTACATTTCAGGAAATTTATAGATTCAATAGTCTTTCTGCAGCCACAGCAATCCATGATTAATATAATTAAGTGCTGCAATATACAATTTCTAAAACCTTAGTTCGCCATCTATTGGCAATGATTAGTTTGAGATTACTTAGTCAATAAATAAATAGTAAATAGTGTGCTCCTCCCAACATAGATGTCGCTACAAAATATTTATTGATTTGGATTATAATACCAACGTTTGTTTTTAGTTTATTAAAAAGTTAGATTTATTGACTAGCATTTAGTCATAAAATACATATTTCCATTGGTATAGTAAATTAGGGTGCATGAAACATCCAGATCAATATTGATAATAATTGCGAACTCTGCAATAACGTAACGTTTGACAGTTCAGTAAAGTCCCGTTATGTTGTTTCTATTGTTTACAACAAATATCGCTGTAGTTACAATTCTAAACAATATTTCTCGAAAAGTCACGTATATTTCCATTAAATATGTCACTGCACTGCTTTATGAGTTCACAATTTCTTCATAAAAACCGGTATGTAACGTTATTTGTCCAAAATAAACACTGACAAGTTTTATGTTTTTATAGTAATTCTACGCCACTATATAACGAAATTACACTCTCACAGTTTAATATTGTTATTCTTGACGTCTAGATTAAAAATTGATAGGATTTTGTTAAGTTTTTAAATATTAAATAATAAATTTGCGAAAGGTTAAAGTTGCTCGCGCGCCATCTAGTGGGAGTGCCATAAGCGGGAAGTAGGTTGTTTAAATACTACTACTACTATAAATATATATATCTATAATCTAATTACCCTGGTACGGTGCCATTAGTAAACATTTTCATAATAAAAAAGTTACGGAGTTCTCGTAAGAAGTTAGTTTTCATTGGTTCTGGACAACCTGCAAGCAAAAAAAATGCATATTAATAAGGCGGTTGCTACAAAAATACAAAGTAGATAACTGTTTTTTTTTTCAGGTGTACGAAGCGAAGTTGCTATAACGCGTTTCTAACAGTTTATTTTTAGGTATAAAACTAATGCATTTCCAATTTTTTTGCAATTTACCTTTAACACATATAGGTAGGTATATTACAAAACTTGTAGAAGAACGTCCATCAGCGTACTCTTGCCGGTTGTCCCTCACTGCGACTTCCCGTACGTAGTCTCAACTCTAGAATTCGTTTACGCAATCATTCGTCGGTTCTCCGCCAAATCAATAACAACATTAAGAGGCGTCAATCGTTGTTACCTTTCATTGGACTGGAGTGTTGAGGTGCGCTATCGCAGTCCGGTCGTCGATCCTTGACTGAAGATCCTGGGATCGGCTTCCCTGTATCCTGATGCACACACCAGCAATAACCCGTAGATTTGTAGCACTGCGCGCGAGCATACCGTCCGTCACCGGTACACTCAGGTACATAAAGCGCAGAGTCACCTGTCTTCTATAAGACAAACATAATGTACTATTATTTTACAGTCTGGTATTGTTACCTTAATACTATAAGATACGTTTAAGAACGACATTTACCAATCGGTTATCCGTTATTTTTATTAATAAATAATTTTATTTATCTTACAGAAGAAATCATTACGCAGTGGAAGTTGGTGCGAGAGGAATTCAAGCAAAATCTTTGCATCACTTACTGAAAGAATTGGTCCTAAGCAGGTCTGCCGTCAATTTTAGGGAACAAGCAGCTTCCAACATTAACGGAATCATACATTATTTGGTAGAGTGAGGAGTGGAACAGAATGGTAGACGGTGAGCGTCTTGTTGCGCAATTATGTCGCAAGCCTGAGATACCATTCTTCTCATCTCTCTTTCTCACACACGATG
This sequence comes from Tinea semifulvella, assembly GCA_910589645.1. NCBI lineage: Eukaryota > Metazoa > Arthropoda > Insecta > Lepidoptera > Tineidae > Tinea > Tinea semifulvella. The sequence continues at coordinate 25,536,457 of OU342584.1, forward strand.
GACCCGGCCCATTTGAAAAATTCAGGATATATTCCTTGAACATATTTCGTTAGACAACCCATCGTCGCCGCTTTTGTTAGCATATTTTATTCTATAAATCCTCTTCAAAGAGTATTTAATGACAGTAAGAAATAACATCGTTTGGCAACAAAGTATATTTCGAAGTTGATTAATCGTTTTTCCGTACAAAATGTATCGGACATAACTAACATCAGTCTCTAACGCTATTCTGGCTTGACTGGGGATGACGGCAATTCGAGCCTGATCCCGAAACGTGTGGATATACTTTACTGGGTTTATCGGCACGAACGGTGGATACCTCCCCGGCCGGCAGACTGCGCAAATTACCACCATCAGTCTGCCTACGACCTATTAGATCCACCTATTATTTTATCCTTATAACGAAGAGAATCGATTGGCTTTAAAAAAGTTTTTGTGTAAAATTACCATTTTCTTGCTAACTGTACATTTTTTTTTTAAATCTTTGAATTTCTTTTAGAATATCTCAAAAAGTTATGGGTGGTCTCCTAGGAACGTTTTCCTGTAACTACCACGGTTATGGTTCCTGCCCGTACTGTCTTGTCTCAAAAATCTTGTTATCTTAAAATGTTAAACTGTTATATTAAAATCTGTATAGTAGACAGTAGCCTTTCTTGCCTTGGTTGTTTAGAAAGTAGGTATATCGTGATAATTACAAACTACTTTAAATAAAATTAAATAACTATAAATTAAGCCTAGAATAAAATATAAAAACTATCATATATAACTTGTTTTATATATCATAGATAGTACCAAGAAAATTGGCAACATTTCCCCTCTGTATAGCGAGGCTAATGCATTGGTAGAAATAATTGCCAGCTTTCTTGTCTCCAGATTTCTCCGTTAGCCTTTTGGACAACTCCTTGGCCAGACGCTTGGCTGAGGGTCCCCATGGTCCAAACGTCTCGACCCCAAACGTCGCAAACTCGTAACCTAGGTCGGCGTATTTGCGCAGCTTCAGGTTCTCAGCAGAAGACAATGCACTCCCCGCTCTGGAATAGGTTGCCTGGATGTGAGATGGGGTTAATAGATCTACATATGTCGCATCCCACACCAGAGACTTGCCAATGATGATAAGATGGTTTGTTAAATAATACCTGTTCATCTAGAGCAGCCTGTCGATCTTTGTGGCAGTCGTTGACGTCGTCTTCTCTCCGGCTGTCACTGATGTCCGCCCCCTCAGCAGTCACCGACCCTCGCATCAAGCTTCCCGGCAATACTAAATAACTCATCAAGTTAAGACATATCATCACTATATCTGATATTTCGTCTGTGAACTGGCAATTCGTCCCATTTTAATTATTTTAAATATTTTATTGCACTAAAAATGTATATATGTATATAGGCGGGCTAAGCATTTTCTGACAGCCAACCTTTGGGAGTATGGAAAGTTTATACATAATAATATTACGTAAAAGATTTACATATACCTAAATATATATATATTTTAAAATAAAACGTAAAGTTCAAGACAAAAAAAAACAACAACTATTTTTAGAAATAAATGTATAAAATACCATAATACATTTTAAAGTATTATATTTTTAGTATTATATTTTTACTGAGTATTTATATTTAAGAATTATATTTTTATTTTTGGTTCTAATGTGCGTAATCGCCACAATAGATTTACGCCTATATTTAATTTTCTTATAATTATTTTCTTATAGGACTATTTGCCAGTTCACAGGCTTGTTGCTTTGGGGTCCCAACCCCATTAAATTAATTTAAATTAAGAAAACGACATTATTATTATTAATACGAAACAAAAACAAAGTGATACTATTGGTGGATATTTTACTGGCGCACTGCTTATATTAGGGAATAAGAAGGACTCTTGAAGTTCTTAAGATCAGTATTAGGACCCCCTAAATCTTTCATCACAACGTACAGGTGGATGACGCCGCTTAGCGGGGGATTTTTTTAAAATAATAATATCAATAACAAAAAATATTTTCTCTAGCATTAGGACGGCTTTGGAATTCCTTTGAATTCGAACCGTTTTGGATTTTGATAAATAGACATCATTGTCGCCACCCACAACTTTAAGAATTACCAGGCCCTTGTAAGATAGTCAGAAACAACTATTTTTTTAAAAGGCGGTTCCTATTTAGGCTTCTTGACTATAGGCCCATCATGACAAGTGGTAAGATCGTCGATGTCTCTAGCGTACCAGACTGAATATGTGAATAGTAAAGTATCATCACGACCGTTTCCCTTTCGAGGTGGTCAGAAACGACGCTTATAAATAAGCGGATTCACATTTAGCCAACTTTACTATAGGCCAATCATGACAAGTGGCAAGCTCGTCGATGTCTCCAGCGTACCAAACTCGAGAAATATCACAAATCATTTAAATATTAATTAAATGTATTTATTACATTAATAAATATTTTTGTGTCCTGACCAGGAAACGAACCCGGTACCTCCGAGTCTAACTCCACGGATTTAACCGCTAGACCACGGAGGCAATATGTGAATATATATTTTTTGTTCTTGATGAGAAATCGAACCGCTTCACGTCTAAATCTACGCACTCAGTATAGTGACATAACACTACTGATTAATGGTGTCCTGAATATCAGTGTATTATTGCTGTTATTATAAAGAAATCAATTGACAATAACAGTTCCAGTTATTTATTTGATTAATTTATTATAACGTTTGCTGAATCCGGATGTACTCGTAGTTGTTGGTGGTACGAGTATATTGATGATAAAAATAATATTTTACCTGAGATGGGTTCGATGGGCATTTCTTCGGCTTCGTAGTCATGCTCGGGCTCCGGACCGCCCTTGCCGTCTGGATTCAGTGACATAAAGAAACGGAGAGAGACTAAATAATAAGCTGTTTCCACACGTACCTCTAGTAGCACACTAGTGGTATCGTTTTTCAAACACTTATAAACAGCTACAGTTAAATAAATATCTGCTGTTTCATCATGTATCTCCACTACAAAGATACGGTTGATCCAAACACCATTGGTAGTAGTCATTTAATTACATAAATTGGACGTAGTAATGCAAAAAGGATCCAATCCATCAATGAGTGTTCTGAGAAGCTCCATAATTATCCCTTCTTCTCTATTCCGCAATCGAACCACACGCATAGGCCAAAATATGCATCCGCAAACCATAGCCACTATCCCTATGCGTACTCATAAATTTGGAGACTCTCCCAGCCAGTGTGTTTCCCTACCAAATGAGTCTGCCGCTGGAGTCCTTCAAGCGAGTGTGAAAAATCATTTTGTAAGGCCGGCATAGTGGTAGGAATGATCCCGGTCGTTGTGGCTGGCGTCAGTTGTTACTATTCTTAAACCTCGCGTACCGCTTAGTATCACGTGGGCGCGATGCTACATGTTGATTATTAAAAAAAAACCACATTATGTTAGTATCATCACCACCGTATCCTTTTTGGAGTGGTCAGTGGTCATATTTAGCTAACATTTCTATAAGCCCATCATGACAAGTGGCAAGCTTCTCTATGTATATAATGATGTCTCTAGCGTACCAGAACTTAAGAAATATTACAAATAGATTAAATAAATTATTGTGTCCCGACCGTCAATCGTACCCAGTACTTCCACGGACTTAACCGCTAGACCACGGAGGCAGTCTATGACAGTACATTATGTTAATTTTAAGTCATAGACCATTGAAGCTGAAACTTAGATTAGTCGAATAATTAATACATTTAGAAAATGTGAAACACGGTATTTTTAACTGGATCGTTTTTTATATTAAAATATCCTAAGGACCTGTTTGGCATTATTAATAACATTTCTAAAAAAATGCGTATTGGATCCTTTTTGCGTAACTGCGTCCAATTAAGCTGTCTTATAATATACTTACGACCGATTGCAGAAAGGGTGATTGTCTTTTGTCATTGGCTGAAATAACCAAATCGACGAACAAACTACCAATCATGTAGCATACTCGTATATCAAAATGTTGATCATGGATTATTTAAATCATTCTTTCTGTAACTGGCCATTATTGTTTACACCAAGTTTAAATATTGCATGCAATTAATAAGTTAATACTTTACCGTTGGTTTCTGAAATAATGAAAAACGAAAACAACTCTTTAATTAGTAGTCGGCTTGTCATGTATTTGTATGAGCGGTGGTGGCTCAGTTGTAAGAACGCTTTCCTTAACATCCTTATGAGGTGTGTTCGAACCCCGGCATGGACCAATGAGAAATACATTTTTCTTAAGTACATTTGTCATAGATTTACCTACAACACCACCGTTCCCGTGCCTCGGAGAGCACGTTAAGCCGTCGGTCCCGGTACCACTAATACCATCTTGTGGAATCGTTAATAAATTGACATTATAAATTGACATCATATCCTCGCCAAGCCGTCTGGCCAGCGTGGCGAGTGTAGGAGTGTAGGCCAAATTCTCCAGATATATGTTCTGGAAGGCCCATCTCCAACAGTGGAGGTCTAGGACACTGTGTTTAAAGGGGCTGTAATGAATGATGAATTGTCACTTTGTTAGTTGTCACATCATAAGTTACGCTAGCGGTCTCCTCTCTCTGTCTCTGGTCTCAGTCTCCTGTCGCGATTAGAGATGAAACTGTAAAAAGATCTAATAGTGAGGTACTCACGGTCTGGTGCTGGAGGAGGAGGGGTGGACAGAAGGCAAGTAGTCCACTCGCTTCGGGATATGGTGCCATCCCCATCCGCATCGCACGTACGGGTCCACGCCCGCGCGCATCTCTTTGGCTTGATAATTACCTAAAAAAAAAACCATTAGGAATAATGAAATCAGACAAATATTCAGAGTCTTATATCCGGCATTATAGCCCAAACACGTCGGATATAACATGAGAGTACATAGCGCGGGAAAATCGCAAAACATAAACTGTCACTTGTCCAATTTATCGTTTTCCATAATTATTCATATTATTAAAGAAAACAACACCATTTTTGACTAACAATATCTACAGTAAGTTAATTAACAAAACAAAAACTTGCACTTGACATGTCCGAGCAAAATGGTGCGAAGGACCTAACAGAATCATAGACATAGGATCGTCGCGTCGTCCTATATCTATGAACAGAATACACTATTTTGACAATCTAACGTTTGTGCTAAAGTAATGGTATACGACTGCTGGGAGGAAACATACTGGCGAAATGGAGCATTTCACATCTTCAGCGTGCGATAGATGTAGAGTCTCAAAATTTATATGTATAGGAATAGTGACTACGGCATGGTTGCATATTTTGGCTCGAATGTGTGGTTAGGTTGCGAAGTAGAGGAAAAAGGATATTTATGTTTTAGAAAGTTGGACGTAGTTACGCAAAAAGGATTCAATCCACATTAAGTAAATTTTGAATTATAGCCCTTAATGACCTTAGATTAGTTGGAACTTAGATTAGTCCAGCAATTTAGAATATGTCAAAAACAGTATTTTTATATGGATCGTTATTGATATTAAAGATATCATCCTAAGGACCTGATATGCAAAATAATTAAATTTCTGAAAAATTGTGTATTGGATCCTTTTTGCGTATCTGTGGCCAGTTAGCCTTTTGCACAACAATAAGGCTTATTGTTATTGGATATCAGAGAAGTTTGATAGCCCAAAATGAGTAGCCCTTATTTAAAAAAATACCTGATTCGTAATAAATAATGCAATAATAAAATAAATAAAATGTTGTATCCTACTCAACGATAGTGGATGACGCTTTTGTCTGGTTCTTGACATTAAAACCTTGATTATGCAGATTAGTATATAGCTGTCCTGATATTAAATTCTGACCGCATTGAAACACATTTATTTTTAGAATAAAGGTAAAGATAAATACCTTTTTTATCAGTCGCCTTAGTCCTCGGTATTCTGGTTTTTGTAACGCGCCGTTGTGGTCCCGATCGAGCTCACCGAACTTCCAGCCGACGACTGTGGCAGAATCCGCCGTGGAAGGAGAGCTGCTCTTTTCGCCAGATTTAGGTCTATCATATTCTTCACCGAAAATCTTTATAAGATTCGTGTTGAAAAGAACACGATCTTGGCGATTGCAATCTAAAAACAAGTAGGTATTTTAGGTAAAATCATTACGTCAAGCAACTTTACGCCTAACGTACAGAATACAAACTTTTTTTAACTCGTCCACGATTGGAAGACCGCCGTCGTGTGTGTGATTTACCTAAAAGAAAAAAAATATAATAATTGCCTCGCTATACAGAATGGAAATGTTCCCAGTCTCCTATGGGACGTCTCTAGACGACTATTTTAAATTACATATGTAGTTTGAAATTTTATTAGATTTCGTTTATATTGGATTATTTTTTTATTAATACGGTTTTCTGCATGCCTCTTGCTCGCTCAATCCAATATATTCAAACACTTTTCAAGTCTTAGAAAATCTATTAAATCTAAGAAATAAATCTACGTACATTTTTCAGGACATGTTTTAACATTTATATATATTCCTAATTTTAGACAGAGAAAACGGAAACAAATATATGATAAATATTTTTCCAAAATGTTAGTAATTATATTTCCTGTTGATAGACTACGAGTACATTTCTCAAATCTTTGCAAATATAGGAGTGTGCGAGCGAGAGGTATGCAAAAGCGTTATACCCTCCTAAATAATTTCCTGGGAGACATTTTCCAATAATGTCGATCTTGCCTCGTATGGGATTAGGTTTTATAAATGCTTTATAAATCTATTTTTAATTGTTTACGTGTTGTAATGTTTATATTAATTTGTAATAATAATTAGGCTACAAATTTTCATAAATAAAATTCAAACATACTCGCAATTGTTGATATTGTACTGACATTTATCAACTTGCTAAACCAGTCGCAGAAACTACTCGTAATTTTTGCATTGACAATAATAAATTAAATCTTGAATAACTCAATCTTCAAAGCAACTTTAAAAAAACTAATAGTTCATCCACTTTTATACTTAGTAATATGTATTACGAAAGCTTTGCCTGTATGTACCTATGCCTGTTTGTCTCGCTTATAGTACTACTCGTAAACCGAATTTAAAAAAAATGGTATTGATGTTCCTTGGAGCCCATGGATGGCCGTAGGCTATATGACGTCATGATGGGAATACAACATGTGACCCCACAGCTATTTGTCTGTTAGTGTGATTAAATCGTGTTTCTGTCTATACTTCTAGGTCGATTTAAATAAACTTGAAATCCAAGGAACTATATTTTGTAATTACCGCCACCTGAATGTTTTTGCCGATTAGATAAGACGGGCAAAGCCAGGTTATACAGCTATTATTAATAAAACTGGTTATACCTATTAATGTTATACGGGATTATCTAATTACCTATCTACCTACTGTTATGTGAGTCTGTGAGGGGATATCATTTCCATTATCCCAGATAAACTGGTGTGTCTCGTTCAAAGATCAAGCGGCCTGCATACAATACAAGGTTCAACAATCATAATCGGATATGTGTGTGTGTTGCAACGACATATATACATGATCCGGTCCCACATACAATTAGTTCGCCGTCACAGTAGTCTTGTCACAAAAATGCTCACTCAGTAAGAGCCGTTAAGACTGACCATTAACGCTGGTGATTGCTTAGAAATATGGATAATCATTAGCAAATAGGATTCACTTTGATTTGATGCTTGAAATTAGAATGTGGGCAATAATCAGTTCAATTCGTCGCAAGCCATAATATAGATTGATTGGAGCTTTTAAAAATATTCTATATAGCCGATACAATACTTTAATAACGCTACAAAACTTTCTTTAGGTCATCTACTTATGTTTTTAAAAGAGATTAGCGGCTCGATAGTATTTGTTTTGTGTGAGGCAATCAAAAGAGCAAATCATAGTATACTATATAATTAATTTCAAAAACATATGTTTCATTATCTTAGCTATCGGATGCAGAGTCCATCGTTAGAGCGGAACAGGACTGTTGTCAGGGCTTGTGACCGACATGCCGGGTTTAAAACTGGGGATCCTTGTTGTGCTCACAGACACATGCTCACCATCTACTATTCTGCTCTTTTCCTTACCCAACCTGATACTGTATGATTTAGGTATAATATATCTATCCTAATTCTTAAGTAATAGAGGTGAATGTCGCATTCGATATTTATCTTAATACTGTCAATAGACATACAAAACATTCTGAAACATACATTCTGTTACTTGGTCGCAAACGTTATTAGTGGATTTCGTTATTTAAGACAGCAGGTCTAATTAAATACATCCGCATATTAATATTATACTTTGTTGTGCCGGTCTTTCGTATGTGAAATAAGTCAATGGTGTGTTGACTTTCTAAGAAATGTTGGGTCGTTGGGCGACTCTCAGACAGCTCGACGCCGATACACAATGGACCGGGTTTTTTTTTCAACCCGGCCAGGGAACCCGACACAACAAGGGCAATAAAAACACCATGTCTACGAGGTATCGGTTGCGGGTTACCTTGTGTTGTTAAAAGCGAAACGATTTGTTAGCTTGTTATTTTTTGTATTACGTTATTCTTGAATCTCATTTAAATTAGACATCATTACAATCTTTACTGATTTCTTAAATACAGATTTTAAAGTCGGAGAAAAACTTTATCATCACAGCCGTCAGCACAGAGTCCTAAACCTCCACTGCTGGAGATCAGGCTTTCAGAACATATTTCTGGATTGGCGTGGGTCTGATGTAGTGTTGTCCGATCTTGGTGTTGCAGTCTCTGTCTAGTTCTTGCTTTTTTGCTAGAGCAAGACCACCAATATGTTAGCATTGGTGTCTTGCGCTAAATTCTTGCAAGACTCCAGCTTAAACATGTTATTACAAATTTTGCTAAAATATATTGTTTTTTATTTGAAATAATAGTGTCATTTTTTTGGGTTAAGAAGGAAAAAAATCGAACCCTTATGGTGTCTGTCTGTCCACATAAAATATATCCAAAACTATCTACTGTTCTGATATGGAGGAGACCATTCTTTTTCGCTCCGTATTAATGAATAAAACATCATGTAAAGCGTTATAAGTATATAGAGATTTTGTTACATTTTTGGATACATGTCGGCCCGGTTCCACTGATACCAAATTGCAGAATTGTTATTGAATTGTCATTAATTAATTGACATCAAACCTTCGCCAAACTGTCTGGTCAGCATGTGCAGTGCTGGCCAAATTTTCTATACAATAATATATATTCTGGAAGGCCAATCAATTTGTAATCGAGAGAAATCCAAGTGTTCCCGTAGTTAAATTACAACATTTAGATCCTGGGTATAAAAAATGATTTGATAGAGTAGTAGGTAGGTAGTAGTGTTATTGTTATTTGTTGGCGTATGTATATGACGTAACGACCCCAAATTGGTATCATAAAACAAAAATAAAATTAACTAATTGAAACCGGAAAGTGTCGTTGCCAATAAAGAATGTACGAGTATATGTATATTTGTTTAGTAAAAAGCGATGCAGGTTTTACAACAATTAAGTTGACTGTGACTGGTATAATTAACTTATTATTATAATATAATAAATTAATGTATAATTTATTACCATACTTGAAGGAATATAATTAAAACCACTTAAAGATTGTAAATTAAGTATAAACTAAACCTAATAAAAAATAAACTATAAGTAAAAAATGTCCTCTAGAGACGACCCTTCAGTGATTGTCCCAAGGAGGCTGGCAACATTTCCCCTCTGTATAGCGAGGCTAATACATGGCAGAAATAATGCCAGCCTTCCTGTCTCCAGACTTTTCCGTTATAACTCCTTGGCCTTAGTAAATTAATTAAGTTTTATTACAGAATTAATCCATTAACTTATAAATGTAAATTATAATAAAAATAAGTTTATGAAGTTAATAAACACACTTGTAAAACGAAAAAACTATCTAGCTAAATTATAAATGAACGGACATTTTGAAATAATAAAATCAAGAAACCCGTAAACCGTCTGGCCAGAGCGTGGCGAGTTATGTATATGTTCTGGAAGCCCTATCTCCAACAGTAGAGGTCTAGAATCTTTGTTTGTATGTAACGAAACAATTATATTACTAGGTGGTAGGCAGACTGATGGTGGTAATTTGGCCAGTCTTTCGGGGCGGAAAAGTATCCATCGTTCGTGCTGATAAACCAAGTAAAATGTATCCAATCGTTTCGGGATCAGACTCGAATTGCATTCATGCCCAGTAAAGCCGGCATAGTGTTGGGGACTGATGAACAAGTCATGATTGTCTGATTCCAGTTGCTAACATTTATTTATATTATTTATTTATTACGTGTCACTTACCATCAGGTGGGCGCAAGTCACGTGTGCTAGAATAATATATGTATATATATTTTAACAAATTCTACAAACATATCTATGTGTGCGGTGGTCGTTTCATTTCATATATAGGAGAGTAGTGCCCCCTTAAAATGCATTGCCTGCAGCGATATATTTTTTTGTATAAAAATAAAGCCAGGTATAAGCGGATGAGGCCAAAACTGATAGTAAAGGAGTATTGATTTGAATTTGCCGCAGAGCATTTGTTTTGTTTTAGCTAATCAAAACAGCAAATGTTAAGGCAGTTTTACATTGATTTAACCATTTTAAAATATATTTTTTAAACTTGACAGAGTGGTCAGAAACCACGCTTTTTAAAGAAGCGGATTCACATTTAGCCAGCTTCACTATTTATAGGACAATCATGACTAGATTAGCTCGTCGATGTCTCTAACGTATCAAACTCAAGAAATATCATAAATTCGCGTCTAAATCCACGGACTCAAGCGCTATATAGACCACGCAGGCTGGTAATATTTATATAATGTAATTTATTATTTATATACAATAGTTTATATAACCAAATATACGACTATATAGTAGCAGACTGTTCCTTGCTTTCTCGTACCCGGCTATTTTTCTGTGTCATTGTATTAATTACATTACATATACAAAATTGTAAACTTTGACAAATCCAAGTGTTCCCAGAAACAAGGTTCCTACGGATAATTAATAAACAATAAACAATATATTATGATTTTAGATATTTAAACCGTATTATCTCTTGTTTACCAATATATTTAATAATTTTATTATATTTTAATCGTTGTATTTATTTTTCACCCATAACGTTTATTATATATACCTTGATGGTATATTATGCTCGCCTATGTACATATTTTATTTAATATATTTTATTATTATTAGAGTTCATATTAGCACGTACACTGTCAAATATTGGTAGGTATTGAAACATACTAATTTGAAAGTCAGTAACTAACGGACTCTTTCATCTACCTGCAACGTAATATTAAGTATTTTTTTTTATCTATATAGCACATAAGTGTATTTTATGTGCTTTTTAGATTTATAAATTGTTAAATATAAGGGGTTGAAACAATGGGGGTATATTTTCTTGATACTAACAAATTCGTGAAAAGATGGGTAAACGAATTTATCAAAAGTGTGGCAACATACCAAACCAACATAACTGCCTAAAACAAAATATATCCGTCAAAGTGCGGCGAGCGTTTTAGGTACTCTTCCAAGTGGTAAGACCTATGTTTTTTTGTAGAATAGTTTAGTATTTAGTGTTTAAATTTATTTATATTATTATTATTATTATTATTTGCCTCCCTCTTTTTGCAACGAGTCATCACAGAACACAGAATCCTAGACACTCCACTGCGCAACAGGTGGCGCAGTATTATCCCGGACATAGTGATCCGTATATCACGACCCTCAGCATTTTAAAGAACGACGCCAGGTGGATGAACTAAATGTAAATCTGGCATAATAATATTATGATATTACTATATCGTAGCTGTCAGTTAGAAGCTTTAAATAAAACGCGAAGAACAAAAGAGTTTTAAAAAACATATTGAACTAAGTATGTTTATTCTAGCTAAGTGGTTTTCAAAGATACAAGCGAATTAATCATATTTTATGAATAATATATTGACAGGATTTTATATTGTTACGACATAAGTTATTGGAAAAATATTCTTAAAAACACAGAGATATATGTAGGTATATTTACTTTGTGTTTGACTTGTCGCTTTAAGCGATTTGTTTCTTTATTTCGCTTTGAAAGTCGTTAGACTTGGCGTTGCTCTTTGCTTTTTATTCACTTTAAGCAAAATTCAGTAAAAAGAGATTTATTTAAGATTATCATAAGCACGACACGTGATCGTGCTGGCAACTGCCGGATTTATTCGACAAATGCATCTATACGCACGAAGCCTAACGGCCGGACTTAATCTGGCTTATACCAAAATAATGACGTGGCATGTACCAGATTTATTTTGAAGTACAGCAGGGATTTAGTCTCGAAGGTATCGAGTTCGATTACTGGTCGGAACTGAATAAAAAATATTTCTAGTCTATTACGTTTAGGGTTGACCAAAGCAAGACCAAGACCAAGACTTAGCCAGTCTTGGTCTTGGTCTTGCACTCCTAATCTTGGTCTCGCAAGACTTACTCTGACTCAATATAAATTTTATTTTCCAATTGTACTAAGGAAATATCTCTCCGCGATGTCTTTAGGGTACCAAACTTGAGAAATATCACAATTAAATTAAATAATTTATTGTGTCCCGACCAGGAACAAACCCTGTACCTATAAGTCCGAATTCACGGAATTAACCGCTAGACCTCGGAGGCATTAGGTATAGGTAGGATTTAGATATACTAAAATAAAATTATTTGCAAACGAGCCAGATTTCTCCCAAGTTCCAAATACCTAAACGTATTTTTTTCCTTAGAAACAAAAAAATATTAATTACGGACACGACGCAATTAATTGAAAACAAAAATCTAACCCCAAAAAAAGTAAACACGTTAGCAAAATTTAAAATGAAAATCTGTGCAAGAGTCTTGCGATACTCTTGCGCAACACCAAGACCAATACTGCAAGACCAAGATTGAGCAACACTAATTACGTTGGACACATCGACGAGCTTGCCACTTGTCATGATGGGCCTATAGTAATGTTGGCTTAAAGTGAATATACTTCTTAAAAAGCGTGTTTTCTGACCTGACTGATTTATATAATATTATACGTTTCATATACCAGTTTTGTCGTCAAAATTGCGACGCAGTGGACATCGTGCCTCGACTCGATTTTCAATATCGAAATTTGCTATTTAACATTCCAAGACAGCACGGCCACATTATCGCCTGCATCCTTAATCACTTTATAAGGGACTTTGCTTAAAAACTTATCTCGTAAATTATTCATTCACAAGTAGGGCTGCCACCTTCTAAAAAGCAGTTCCCTATTTTTTTTTAGACATAGCTATTATATTATTATTATTATAATTATTAAAATAAGCAGAGTCAGCCGCGCGCCTTAAACGCAAAAAGTACGCGGAGATCCTTATCGCATTTGCAGTCGAAACGATGGGTCCGTGGTCCGAGGAGGCTCTGGCGATCTCTTGTGAGCTTGGGGAGAGCTTAGCGACGGGTGACCCTTTGAGTAGAGCATATTTTGCTCAAAGGGTCAGGCTGGCCGTTCAACGGCGGAACGCAGCGAGTGTCCCCGGCACACTATAATTATATACACGGTTATAATTTTAGTTTTTTAGGTATATTTGAATAAACGTCTAGTCTGTCAATAAATTTCTCGCAAGTATGACATATCTATGTTAAGCCCGGGCGGGTATGCACTATTCAAACTCATAGACTTCGAGTTAAACCCGGAGTTGTGGCAGCCCTATTTAGAAAACGTAAGATTTAGCTCGACTAAAACTGACAGTATTTATTTGTTTTTTTAAAACCATTCCGGATTTATGCTGATAATATTAGTGTAAATTATAATTAATTACTTTACGCAGTGGGAATTGGTACGAATTGAACACGAGCAAAATTATTGCACCACGAAGGAACAACTTGACTTTGTAGGTACCTATAATTCTTGTACCTACATATTTTAAATCCATAATAAACTTATGTATAACCCATTGTTAGTCAATTTTATTGCATAGCATTCAGCTGTTGATGATTTATAATTACTAGCTCCTTGACTTGGATTTGCCCATGTAGTAAGCTGGTCTTACTCTTTATGTTGTGAATGTAGGAAATACCATCGAAGTTGGACATACTGGTATCTTTCCTAGCACTATTTAGTCCAAACATCTTCTATTTTCACGAAACCTAACTCCGTACTCAAATATCTATAATCGATTACTTCATATTATACCTTATATCCATCCATGAATACCAAGAAACGTATGTGCCAAAGTTTGTTAAAATTAGGCAAATGCTATAGATGTTACCCTGGATCCCAATTCACATCATTATCATCATTACAGCCCATAAATCACAACTGTTGGAGATGGGCCTTTCAGAACATATATCTGGAGAGTTTGACCTACACACGCCACGCTGCTATTTATTACCAATTCCACAATTTTTGACTATTGGAACCGATACGAAGTGTTAACGTCCTCTTCGACGAGGTTGTAGATCTATGACAAATGTATGTAAGAAAAGTGTATTTCTCATTAGGGAGTTAGAACCGGTGCTTTTATTAATTGAAGAAAAGCGTTCTTACAACCTACACCATAAAAACATCGCATCACACATCACAGCCCATAGACATCCACTGTTGGAGATGTCCTTTCAGATTTTCTGTCTTACAAAAACTTTGGAGAGATCCTATTTCCGAATACATAATATCTCCAATACTTCATAAAGGCGTGAAATTGAGACAAACATATATACATACAGACATCCAGGCAAAGCTTCTTTCCCATTAATAATATTAGTATGGATGCCAGTCGGACGTCTGTGATTGCCATTTAAATCAGTGGCGCCGGAGAACCGAGTGCGACAAATCGTACCAATTAACCATTGCAGTAATTGCCTTATTTTGACCCGGTTGTAATAAATGTAGTTGTATCATATACTGTAGCTCAAGCACGCACAAACTGCTTTATTGAATCGAGAACATTAAGTATGTGATTTTAGACAGCGCCATAAGGTGCGATCTAACAGAACTACAAATTGAATGAAATTATAAATTATTTTCAGTTTGATAGCTAAGAAGTAAAACTTTACGTAACAGAGTTTTAGTGTGCTAGATCATAACGAAGGTTCACCTAATAATGAGCATAATGCGAGTCCTAAGAATGTACATCAAAAAGTGATGTTCGATATTCTCCGACAAATTTGCCGACTTGTAAGTTTAATCGAGCACCCTGCAAACTATTAAAGAATCATCTAACCAAAAGTGATCTCACGTGCTTTCAATTCCAAGGAGTTAGTGTATCCTTTCTTAGTCACAGTGACAGTTATATAAATTCATAACGCTGGTTCAGGAAGAAATGATTTAGCCAAGGAGGCCGACGTCCTGCGTGGGATGGCCCTTACTATTGTCGAGATAATGAAATAAGAAGCTGCGTAGTAAAACTTGTAATTTGTAGCAGATTTACATTAAGTTAATTCATCATTAGATTTAAAGATGTGCCCTTGTTTGTGAAATGAACGCCATTCCTTGTCTGTTTTCTTCAAAGATGTTATAATGTAGTGTAGTATATGTATGTATGTTGTATATGTAGTTTATATAATAATTTATATATCTATGTATATGTACGTCGTCGTCTATGTATTATATACTCCTTGCGTCGTTTTCTTCAATGCTGAGGGTCGTGACCCCCTCCTCGGATCACTTTGTCCCGGACGATGATGCGCCATCCGGGTCTGCTCACGGCGGCGTGCAGGGTCTCGTGGACTTGGGTGTGAAGTGGATCTGGTCTGACCAGCGTGTCGGGCGCCGGCCACGGGGTCTCTTGCCTTCAATTTTTCCCGTGATTACTAGCCTTTCCCGATTGCCAGAGTTTTTACGGGCTATATGACCAAAATACTCAAGGACTCGTTGCAGGCAGATGGAAGAGAGCCTGGTAGTGACTTTGAGCTCCTTGAGTATTGATAAGTTTGTTCTGCGCGCTGTCCACGGGATGCGCAGCATACGCATCCAGCACCACATTTCGAAGGCGTGGACGCGGCTTCGGTCATTGGCTCTAAGAGTGCAGGTTTCGGCAGCATACAGGAATATGGAGAAAACGAGACTGCGGACAAGTCTTATTTTGGTCCTGATAGTGATGTTTCGATCCCTCCATATTCCCTTCATCTGGCTCAAAGCGTTCTTGGCCATGCCTATTCTTCTGCGTACTTCCGTTTCACAGGAGCCGGTGTTGGAGATACTTATATGTATTATATATATCCATTTATATACGTAATTAATAATGTAGTTGGTTTGGCCAAACCTATAAATTCGTAGGATGGAATTTAAATTTACCGCTTAATGCATTCGAAGTGTCACTTGCATACACGCTTACCAATTTGGTAATAATAATAATCTAGAATGTTCCATTTTCCTATTCCCATCTCGCTCTCTCTCCTATCCGCTCCGCTATACCCTTTTCCTTCATACTCACGAAGACGACTGAGAGCCGCCGAAGACCGCCATTAGTGTTCGTCGACTCGCTGAATCGACAAGTTGTGAAGCCCGCACCGCCCTTTTGGATAATAAACGCTAATAAACTAAATATTATAATTGTGGTGACTCGTGCCCTGGGTCTGTGTTTGTGTTCCTAGCAGTTTAAACTATCGGTTTCCCGGCTGATTTAGCCGAAAAACCCCGAGACTTCTGGACTGCTCTCGCGTCTGCACATCATCATCGCCGTGAGTACCTTTCTCTTCCTCCTTTCTTGGATACTTTCCCTCGCTCCGCTTTTTAGATATTATTCATTGTCATAGGGAATCGTGTATGCAAGAGTTGGCTCTGGAAGACATTATTTATTCAATTCTGGTGGCCAGCCAGCCATCCTAATACAGTCCACTTAATCGCCAGACCATAGTTTTGGTCCTAAACGAACCGCATATTGGCCCTAAAATTATAAGGGTTTCGTTAAAAAACGTTAAAAATGGCGACATCAGGTATTGAATCGCTAAGTACTCAGCGCGCCTCCCGTGTTGTGGGTAGGCTACAGTCAAAATTAAATTCATATTTTGAACGTTTGCAAATGATTTATGATGACATGAACAAAGATGATACAAAAACAGATTCTTTCTTGGCTAGTATAGCCACGCTAGACCGTATGAGAACCGAATTCGTTGCCGCGCTTGATGAAAAAATTGATTTGGAATTAACTTTACAGCCAGACAAGGCACCTAGCTATAAAATATTAAACTCATTCGACGATCTTTTTTCGAAAATTAAATATAAAGAAAGTAAGTTAGTAGTAACCGCGTCAACTTCATCACCGCGTGATAATATTACTCCCGCTCAGAGGTTAACTAAACTACCAAAATTGGAGTTACCTCAGTTCGACGGTGATCTCGAAAATTGGCCTTTATTTCACGAAACATTCAAGTCAGTTATTCATGATAATCAATCTCTGAGTAATTCTGAGAAAGTGCAGTATTTGGTAGGTAGATTGACAGGAAAAGCGTTAAACATGTGCAAGGGAATTATTCCTACGTCAGAAAACTACGTTGCATTATGGAACGCCATGTGCGACAAGTATGACGACACACGGGCACTAGCTATATCGTACCTGGATCAGTTATTAAAATTACCAGCTGTTCAAACCCCCACTCCCGCTGCTCTTGAAAAATTCGTTGATAAATATTCTACAATAATTTCCTCGCTAAAACAAATAAAAATCGATGATCTGTCTGAATTTATATTGGTCCATATCGGGCTTAGATCCCTGGACTTAGATACCGCTAGATCTTTCGAAATATATTTTCGCGATAGTGTCAGTAAATGTGCTGATGATAATAAAGTTAAATATCCTACTAGCTCGCATTTAATTACGTTCATTCTAGAACAATACCGCTTACTAATTCGTACTAATACAAGTCAAAATATAAATAATAATAAAGGCAACTTTTCCCGCTCAAATAAACCCAATAATTCTCAAAATTCAGTTAAAACCTTTATGAATGTAAATTCAAATAATAATAATAACGTTAAATGTTGCTGTTGCAATATTGAGCAACATCAACTTTATGAATGTTCACAATTTAAATCAATGTCACCACAAAACCGCTTTAATTTCGTTAAAATTAATAAATTATGTATTAATTGTCTAAGTACGAAGCATTCCTTAAAATTCTGCAAGTCAGAAAGAAGGTGT
The DNA here is from genome assembly GCA_910589645.1 of Tinea semifulvella. NCBI lineage: Eukaryota > Metazoa > Arthropoda > Insecta > Lepidoptera > Tineidae > Tinea > Tinea semifulvella. Next base: position 25,554,586 of record OU342584.1, read on the forward strand.
TCTTCGTGTCGCAGGAGTCATCATACATTGCTTCACTTCAATAACACTCCGCAAACTCCTGCGCAACCCGCCCCGCAGTCGACGTCCCAATCGAACTCGCCTGCGCCCCGACGTTGCCGCTCGCCACTCGCGATGTCTCGCTCATCGCGAGCACCGCTCCTATTGCCATCTCGCCTCCGCACGGTTCATCCGTTGTCTTATTGGGTACTGCTGTGTGTTCGGTATACGTACACGGTCAATATAATACTGTGCGCGTGCTGATAGACAGTGGGTCTCAAAGAGACATTATTACGCGCGATTGTTGTGCAAAATTAAATTTACCTTTATCTTCAACTCAAGATACGCATATTTCAGGCCTCGGGGACCTTACTAATACTATTCAAGGCGTAACTCAATTAAAATTAAATTCTATAATAAATAAAAACGTTTCTTTTTTAATCCGCCCTTACGTTGTTAATAATATAACTTGTCAGTTACCGTCTGCAAATATTGATGTTTCTTCGCTTTCTTATATTAATTGTTTACCGCTCGCAGACGTTAACTATCACACGCCCGGCACAGTCGATCTCATATTAGGCTGTGACATTTTCGCTCGTATTCTATTACCGCATAAGGTTTATCGCTCGCCTTTCGAACCTGTAGCTATTAACACATTGTTAGGCTATTTAGTTGTAGGAAATGTTCCTACCCCCACCGCTCCGCTTAATAATAATAATACCTCGCTTAATATTCGCACATTTTGTACTTTTGAAAATAAAGATGACGTTTGCCTATCCCGCTTTTTCGATTTAGAGGATGTCCCTAATATTAAACACTTAAGTATAGACGAACAAGAATGTGAGTCTATCTATAATCAGACAACGCGCCGCGATAGTACTGGGCGTTTTGTTGTCAAATTACCATTTCAGAAGGATGTTAGCCTGCTAGGCGTATCTCGCGCTGCTGCTGAGCGCAGGTTTAAATCCCTGGAACGCCGCTTATACACGAATCCATCGATTAAAATTGAATACGATAAAATAATTAATGATTACTTAGATAAAGGGTATATCACACCAGTCACGTCTTGTGATCTTCCTCAATATATAATTCCGCACCACGCTGTTATTCGTGATGATAAAATAACAACTAAAACTCGCATGGTTTTAGACGCTAGTATGAAAACGGACACCGGTAATTCTTTGAATGATCTCTTGTACACAGGGCCTAATTTACAGTCAGATTTGTTCCGCATTATTCTTAATTTTCGTTTATTTGCTGTAGCCCTAAGCGCTGACATCCGTCAGATGTACTTGCAAGTCCTAGTCCATCCCGACCATCGTCGTTATCAGCGTATTATATACCGTTTTAATAAAGAAGATCCGCTTCAACTTTTCGAATTTAATCGTGTCACATTTGGCATGAGGTGCAGCCCTTATCTCGCAATGAAATCTATACAAAAATTAGTATCAGACGAAGGTTTACATTACCCGCTCGCCGCTTCCGCTTTAGAAAGAGACGCTCTGTACATGGATGACCTTGTCCTTAGCTGCCAATCGGTTGAGGACGCGGCTCAAATATCCACGCAATTAATTAATTTATTTGCGTCTGGTGGATTTGATCTCGTCAAATTCTCCAGCAATGCACCTAATTTTTTATCCCAGATTCCTGTCGAAAATCGCATTTCTGATTCCATTAACTTCGATTCAGATGACCATCTTAAAATATTAGGTATGTATTGGTTGCCCACATCTGATTGTTTTTCTTTCTCAGTCTCACAAGAAAATCGTAAATGTACTAAACGTAATATATTGTCTTCCATTGCTCGTCTTTGGGATTTAATGGGTTTTGTTGCACCAGTCGTGTTGCTCGCAAAATTAATAATTAAATCCCTATGGGAACAAAACATTGGCTGGGACGACGAACCTCCCAATAATATTGTTGTATTGTGGAAACAATTCGAAAATGAATTACCGCTTTTAAAATCATTAAATATTTCACGCTGTTTAGATGTAAACCCGCAATGTATTATTTCCGTAATAGGTTTCTCTGACGCAAGTGAACGCGCTTATGGTGGTGTCGTTTACTTGCACGTTCTTAATAAAACAAATAATAAAATTTCAATAAATTTATTATGTGCAAAATCCAAAGTAGCTCCTGTCAAAACCGTCACCCTGGCGAGACTGGAGCTCTGTGGTGCGCTAGTTCTCGCTCGCTTAATACATACTGTTCTAGATACGTATTCAACTAAATGTCAAATTAATAATATTTTTGCTTTCTCCGATAGTACAGTCGCTTTATCGTGGATTCACTCCTCACCTGCTAAATGGCAAACGTTCGTCGCCAACCGCGTCTCTAAAATACAAAATTATTTAGATTCCGAATATTTTTATTTTATAAAGGGAACTGATAATCCAGCTGACTGCTTGGCACGTGGTCTCACTCCCGCTCAGTTGTTAACCCATTCATTGTGGTTCCGCGGACCTTCATTCATGGACCAAGCCGTGAGTGATTGGTCAATAAATAAGTTTAATCCTAATTTAGTAAATAACTCGCACGAATTAAAAAGTAAAATATTAATTACTGTCGATATTAGCGATGACGTCACTACTTCATCGTTACTATACGATTTGTCGCTCCGCATCTCTTCCTGGCCTAAACTAGTTAGGATAGTTATTTATATATTTAGATTTATTAAGAAATTACCGCGCAATTTCTCTGTAAGTCAAATAGAATTTGCGGAACACGCTATTATTCGTTCTGTACAAGCAAAACACTTTGCAAAAGAAATAAATTCAATTCGCTTAAATAAATTATTATCCCCGCAATTAATAAAATTAAATCCTTTTATTAAGGATGGTTTATTACGGGTAGGTGGCAGATTGACTAACGCCGATGTCGACTACGATAGTCGTCATCCTATTCTGTTACCCAGTAAAGATCACGTGATCGATTTGCTTGTCGATTATTACCATCGACGTAATATACATACCGGTCCGAGTCTTTTAATGTCTATCCTTAGACAAAGATTTTGGATATTATCCGCTCGCAATATAATAAGACGACGCGTTCACCAGTGTAATATTTGTTTTAAGTCTAGCCCCAAGTCAGAATTCCCGCTAATGGGTGACTTGCCCGCTTGTCGCGTTCGCGAAGCTAAGCCATTTCTACATACCGGCGTAGATTTTGCTGGTCCACTTATGGTTTTACCGCAAAGACGTCGTGGGGCTCGAGGACAAAAGGCATATATATGTCTGTTTGTTTGCCTCGTAACTCGCGCCGTCCATTTGGAATTAGCTTCTGACCTTTCTACTGAGGTCTTTCTTAACGCGTTCAAGCGTTTTCTTTCCCGCCGCGGCCCAGTCGGGGTAATGTACTCTGACTGTGGTATAAATTTCATCGGTTGTCGCTCGTACTTAAAGTCACTTTATGAATTTATTAATTCAAATAAATACAAAGATGAATTTGCTCAATCTTTGTACGAAAACCGTATTGAATGGAAACTAAATCCGCCCCATGCTCCACATCAGGGGGGTATATGGGAAAGTAACATTAAGTGCGTTAAATCGCATCTAAATAAAATAATTGGTAAACAATTATTAACCGCTGAGGAAATGTCAACAGTGCTCTCACAAATTGAGGCATTGCTTAATTCACGTCCGCTGTCAGTTCTCAGTTCCGATCCTTCAGATCCACAACCGCTCACGCCGGCCCACTTTTTAACTTTAACTCCTTTACGTCACCTTCCCGCGCCTGACCTAGCCCAACAGCGTCATGACTTGTTGAGCAGAAAACACCTGGTCGACCACCTAGTCCAGAGCTTCTGGAATAGGTGGCGACTAGAGTACTTGCACACGCTACAAGCTAGACAAAAATGGAATAAAAATAAAATTTCTTTAAACGAAGGTACAGTCGTTGTCATTAAACACGACAACGCGGCTCCGCTCCGCTGGCCAATAGGCGTAATAATTAAAACATATCCTGGAACTGATGGAGTAGTGCGCGTCGCCGATGTTAAGACTAGCACCGGCACGTATCGCAGACCAGTTGTTAAACTGTGTCCGCTGCCGACTCAATAAGGGTCGCCGCATACTGCATTTTCTTAGTTAAGCTCGCCGCACACTTACTAGTTACTTAATAAATTTATTTTTCTTTATCTTTAATTAGTACCTAATATTAACTTAGTTTAAAATACTCCGCTTTAAAATAAAATAAATGTAATTGTAAGTCGTAATTAAATAATTACGATGATACACCTTTCCGCACCGCTCTTGTAGATTACGTTCGGTTCGGTTCTCGTATGGATCTTCGTGTTTTTAAATTATTTTGTCGTTCTTTAGTTTGGAAGTGGATTATTTCATCCCCTTCCAGGGAGGGGGAATGGTTTGGCCAAACCTATAAATTCGTAGGATGGAATTTAAATTTACCGCTTAATGCATTCGAAGTGTCACTTGCATACACGCTTACCAATTTGGTAATAATAATAATCTAGAATGTTCCATTTTCCTATTCCCATCTCGCTCTCTCTCCTATCCGCTCCGCTATACCCTTTTCCTTCATACTCACGAAGACGACTGAGAGCCGCCGAAGACCGCCATTAGTGTTCGTCGACTCGCTGAATCGACAAGTTGTGAAGCCCGCACCGCCCTTTTGGATAATAAACGCTAATAAACTAAATATTATAATTGTGGTGACTCGTGCCCTGGGTCTGTGTTTGTGTTCCTAGCAGTTTAAACTATCGGTTTCCCGGCTGATTTAGCCGAAAAACCCCGAGACTTCTGGACTGCTCTCGCGTCTGCACATCATCATCGCCGTGAGTACCTTTCTCTTCCTCCTTTCTTGGATACTTTCCCTCGCTCCGCTTTTTAGATATTATTCATTGTCATAGGGAATCGTGTATGCAAGAGTTGGCTCTGGAAGACATTATTTATTCAATTCTGGTGGCCAGCCAGCCATCCTAATACAGTCCACTTAATCGCCAGACCAGTAGTTGTAAGTAAATATTGTATTTTTATTTTACTTTTCATGTTAATAAATATGATATAAAAAGTAAATACAGAGATCCCTATGGGTCTCGATGTTTTTGTTTTTGGTAGTCATGCAAATACAACCATTCTGTCACTCATTTTTTGGTACTAGCGTGTTAGATATCGCCGTGTTAGAACAAAAACCAACTAAGTTAGCCATTTTTGCACAAAAATATTTATTTTATTCATTACAGCCCCTAGAACACAGCGTCCTAGACCTCCACTGATCGAGATGGGCCTTCCAGAAAATATATCTGGAGAATTTGGCCTACACACGATACGCTGGCCAGACGGGTAGGCGAGGATCTGTTAACAATTTTTAATGATAATTTATTAACGATTCCACTTATATTAACGTGCTTTTCGAGACACGGGAACGGTGGTGTTGTAAATCTATGACAAAGACATACATAAGAAATGTGTAGTTCTTATTGGTACATGCGGATTTGAACAGACCTTGTAGGATTTAAGGTAAGCATTCTTACAACTGAGCCACCACCGCACTACAAAAATATTAAGCATATTTAATTACTTTATAATTTGCGTTTTCATCTAAACCCGTTCGTTTAATTGCTTTTAAGACGCACTATCTTCGAACTAAGCGTCACAGTACTTAGTCTATTTTATCACTGGAAAAAACAAAAGTTTTTTAAACGTGTAAAAAATTTAATTTACTAAAAAAAATTTTTGGTTTTCGCTCTAACCCGGCGATATGTGTTTACTGCTGTGCTTAAATTGTTTTTATAAAAAAGTATTTTTGCAATTTAATGGAGCATTCATGAGTACATTATCGATACCGTGTCCCTACATGTGGCCAACAATACTTCTTGACCATGACATCTAAATAAGAAGATTGCTTTTCTACTGTGGTAAAGACCCCTTTTGGAACTTACGACGTACAACACTTGTATTGATTGATCCACTTGTCGGAACACTTTATATGTTATTTTGTTCAATAATAGCTCTAAAGATAGATTGACCTCTTCCGCAAGAAGACACATTCTTCCTTCAAGTCGTTTGTGAAGTTTTCCACTACTTAGTACTAATTTTGAACTAAAGTTGGTATTATTGAAACATGAACCAAGAATGAATAAAAAATATATTACTATCACTATATATTATAAAACAAAGAACTTAGCCGCGTCTGTCTGTTCGCTATAAACTAAAAAACTACTGCACCAATTTTCTTGCTGTTTTCACTAATGGATAGAGTGGTTCCCTAAGAAGGTATTTAATTTGTTAAGTTTTTGTATACATTAACAATATTTGTTGGAGGTGTCGGAAAACTAAGCTGTCTGGGAGCTTTCAACGAAAGCGCTGTCTAAACTCTTTAAGATAGAGAAAAATCTTATATAGGTCTATAGAAAAGTCCGCGATTACATGTCTATCTCTTAAGGATAACATATTATATCCAATTTAATACTTAAAAAAATGGGCAATTATAAAGCGGTAATTGGAAAGCTATTTACGCAAATACCTACGGTATTAATCTTTTATATATAAATACGTTAGTTGGCAGAGGCATTTCATGAAGATTAAATTTTCGAAATTAATTTCGTGTCGCCGTTTACACGGGCAAAGCCGAATAAAACAGCTAGTACTAGGTATATATATATAACGAATAAATAATAAAAAAATCCGAATTTGAGAACGTGCGCTCTCAAATTCGTAATTCATTGATTCACCATGCGAGTGCCGGGTCTATCGTGTATGAGGAAAAGAAGAGAATATAATAGTATCTTGGGCATGCGGCCGACTATGGCTGTTTTGTTTTTTAATTTATTTAACTTTTTTTATTACTAAGCTAATGAACTAAAAGCTAGCAAAAAAATCTTTGAATTTATTTAATTTAATTTTATATAGGTAGGAAGGTTTTAGCAAATTCAAAGCGTTTTGGCTTGCACTCCCTCTATAATGCCTTTTTGGAAGCTTGTTCAGGTTGTACGAGTTCAAATTAACGGTGTAAATTAAATTTGTGATAGTCAGTAAGGTCGTCCAGGCCGGCATGACTAATGGGCCTGGGTCGGGGATGGGGATATTCCCCCGTTAGGATCTCAGCATGTAAGCTGGTAATTCATGTATTTTTGGTTCTGGGCCGTTACTGGTGCCCGTCCTTGTGTGCTCTTGTTTCGATTTACTTCAGCACTCCTCCAGGATATTCTAGAGATGCTAGAAGTGTCAGGCCCACGACAAACTCCTCAGTATAGTAGGTATCTCCAGTTCCCGAGCTATGATGGAATTACGCACGAATCACGGTGCTTGGGATCTGTCAATCTATGATACGAGTAAATACGAAAGAAAAGTGTATTTCTTATTGGTAAGTGTGAACCGCGACCTGGTTATTTAATTAAATTATTATACCCGCACTAATTGATCGATCGGATTCAGAAGTAAAATGGCATGATCTCCTTAATTGCATCAGTCGGCTGAGCTTAAATAACTGGCCATTTAAATCAGATTATTTTATCGCAATGCAATGTATTGCACTGGTAAGTGGATCACACAATACGGTGCTTTGAATTAAATAAAAACAACTTCTTTATGAGAATAAATAATTGAGATTGAGATAAGTAATAAGTACCTGCTTTGTTCCAACTTAACATATTACAGTAGAATATCAAGTCGATTGTAATATTTAGAAATTGATCAGTAACGTTTATATTACCTATAACTATCGATTACTACATGATATTCTATGCCAAATTTTATAAAAATAGGTCAAGTAACTACTTGACGTGACGGTCATTAAATAGCAGACACATGTCGTGGTCAAATGGCATTGTCTATGTCCGTCAACTCTGCCAAATTTTATCAAAATCGTCTCAGTAATGAAGGCATTAAAGACGGACAAACAAGAATAAATACGTGTACATACAAAGAAAGCTCTTTTTATATAAATAACAATATACTTGTTGTATGGAATTGGCGGCAGTGGAAATGTCGTCATACACAATGCCATTTTGTTACCAATACTGATGTATGGAAGCGAGACGTGGTATGCCAAAATACGCATGGTAGTAGAGTTAATGCAATAGAAATGAGGTCACTACGTCGGATATACGGTGTCACTTTGGCGGACTGTATACGTAACGACGAAATACGGCTTATTCCGTATACTCGTATATGTATGTAGGTATAAAAGAAAGCATAGGCAACTGCCTCCGTGGTCTAGCGATTAAGTCCGTAGACGTAGACTCGGAGGTACCGGGTTCGATTCCTCGTCGGGACACAAAAATATTTATTAATGTAAATAAATACATTAAATTAATATTTAATTTATTTCTCGAGTTTGGTACGCTGGAGACATCGACGAGCTTGCCATTTGTCATGATTGGCCCAAAGTAAAGTTGGCTAAATGTGAATCCGCTTATATTTATAAGCGTGGTTTCTGACCACCCCGAAAGGGAAACGGTCGTGATGATACTTTACTTTACTTTACATAGGCACTAAAATAAGGGAAGGCATGCTCCGATGGTTCGGGCATGTTGAAACAATGGGTTACGAAAAATTTACTATCCAGATATATAATGCGAAAGTTGCAGGTAAAAGAGGCCCTGGCTCTACCAAATAAATAAAACACTGGCTGAAGGTAGAGTAATTGATGAAAATCGACGAAGCGAAAGAGGTGTATAGATCTTGACAATTGATAGTGTTATTCTGTAAATGTTTTATTTTGTAAATCTGATATAGCTGAGTTTTGCAGATTCCTTTTTCAGTCAGATTAAACATTAACAGATTTCTGGAATCTGCTAAGCTGCTGGTCTTCTGCTAACCGCTTCTTCTTCCACTAGCAGGAATTTAATCATTTAAAACTTAAATGTAATTATAGTTATTTTGACTTCCGCTTAATTGTCTCCGCCTACACCGCATTGGAGCTGGCGTGAAGATATATGTATGTGTGGATATGGATACATAGAAATATATTAACTTAATCGCGTGATTTTGTATGCTCTTATATATATAAGTATATATGTATAGAAACAAACAACTTTTCATAAGACAACTATGTCGGAAATGACAATTTTTGTGCTACTCCATACAAATTGTCTATTTCAAAATTAACAGTATATTACTACAGAGTAAGAGCATAAAAAGTGACCCCGTATACTATAGACTGCCTATAGGTTTGTGAGTTTATTGATAACAGAAATATTAAAAGTTTTAAGGTGAAGGTACAAGTATTTTGATATTTTTTTTTTTTTTAATTTGTAATAATAATTTAGTTTTTAGCTTTATTTCCAATAAATAAATAACTTTCAAATTTTGATAGTGCTTCCCTAAACTTCCGTATCCTCATGCGCCTGCCGAGGTACTACAGTGCATCGGGCCTACTACGTGCAGGGAACTGGAGAGGGAGAAATAGACTCTGAGAGGGGCCCGCCAATAGGATGCGACTCCAGAACGATGAGCTAGGCCGTAGGCAATAGGACAACAATCTCTTCGTGTAGGTTACTGGAGAGGAAGAGAGAGAGAAAGGTATCCTCTCATGAGACTGGGAGGAGCATGCCAATAGGATGCGACTCCAGGATGACGAGCTTTGCCGTAGGCAACAATACAACAATCTCTTCGTGCATGTAACTGGAGAGGAAGAGAGAGAATGGGCTAAAAAAGGTACTACAGTGCATCGGGGCTGAGGCGAGGGTGCCAGACATCTTCGCGGTGCTCCGAAACCGTGTTACGTCTTTCTGGCAGCGGCTTCGTTCTTCAAACAATCGTATTCTGAGAGCGGTTTGTGATGGGATCTTCAGTAAAATACTCTCACATTGGCTGTCTTTTCAGCAGAGCCCAAACCTTAAATAAATCTTGAGATTGGGTTCTACTCGATTCCCTCCGACAATTTGACTCGGTAAAGTCGAGTAGAATAGTCACTAGTTATTGACAAATATTTTATATTTTATAATTGTACTATAGTTTTATTGTGAAATTTGAATCATATGGGTGTAATACCTGAAATACAACCTAATTTATTTATTTTTATTTAAACAGAAGTTAGATATGAAACTCCTGTAGTGTCCTGATTTCTAATTGGAATGTTTATCGTACTAGCAAAACGAAAGTGTCGAACAATAGTTATGTTAATGCTGTCAGATTATTCGCGTGAGTGTGTAAAGTGTAAAAAATATTCTCCGGCAAATGGAAGTGTCGAGTTTTTGCCTAGTTTCTTTCATCAGATAAATATTTCATCTTCGATGTGTTTATAGATAAACGCGTCTGCAAGGTAGCAGACGTTTACGATATACATATTTACATACGAATAAGAAGAAATACAACAAACGAGCTGTGGTGGCTCGGTTGTAACAACGCTTTCCTTGGCATCGTAAAAAGCTGAGTTCAAACCCCGGCATCTACCAATGATAAATACACTTTTCTTACGTACATTTGTAATAGATTTATAACACCACCGACCCGTCATTAACATGACGACAGTACCTCACTAACCCGTCTGGCGAGTGTAGGCCAATTTCTCCAGAAATATCTGAAAGACCCATCTCCCACAGTGGAGGTCTGGGTCTATTGTGTTCTAGGGGCCGTGATGATGATGAAGAAACAATAGACATTTTTAATGATTTATTGTTTATTATGTTCTAAATGGGACGATGCCACATGGTCGGATGACCTGAAGAAAGAGCTGATGAAAGTTGAAAGAAGGTGAAAATTCTATGTTCTGGAAGATACAGATATAGTAGTGGTGATTGTAGACTTTGATTAATGGATAGAGTTATTATTGGTAAAGACATTTAATTCAATGTATTAATAAGCTTGAATCAATCATCTTTGATTGAAGTAAGAAGTTGCATTTCTGGCGTGCAATTCAAAGGGTGCGGTCAATTAAAACAAGTGCCACAAATCTCGCTATTCAAGTTTTTATGATCTTTATTCCAACGTGTTAGGGTATAGTTTGGGTGAAGTTTTTAGGCACCTCTAGTAGTAACAGTAGACTCGAGATGTCTATGATGTTTCTCGTTCTGTTTAATCTGTAGTCATAACCTTTGATTACTACAAGTACTTTGATTAGTACCGCCTATGTCCGAATTTCAATCCACAATACCTCTACGTATTTTTACAATATGAATGGACTTAGTATTAATTATTGATAATATTTGTATGTCATCAATATATAATTCATTCCATTAGAGCAGAGAGATACGGTCTGGTCGATTAAGTAACCGCCACTCCTATCTGTTTTAGCCAGCTTCACTTACGAGATAGCAGCAATATTTTTCTTTAAATCTAGCTTTTATTTTTCTATGTCTTTTGTATTTCATTATTTTCACTAGGATCATTTTTAGTACTAAAATTAAAGCAAAAAAAGAATTTAATTCCTTTTACTGTAAGTTAAAATTTCCTCCGTAGTCTAGCGGTAAAGTTCGTGGATTTAGACTCGGAGGTACCGGGTTCGATTCCTGGTCGGGACACAAAAATATTTATTAATGTAAATAAATACATTTAATTAATATTTAATTTATTTGTATTGTTTCTCGAGTTTAGTACGCTGGAGACATCGACAAGCTTGCCACTTGTCACGATTGGCATATAGTAAAGTTGCCTAAACGTGAATCCGCTTATTTATCAGTGTGGTTCTGACCACCCCAAAAGGGAAACGGTCGTGATGATAATAAGTTAAAATAATAAATTAATATTCCTTAACAAACATACTTATACAATATAGTAGTTAAAAACATTAGCTTTAAACTAATAATAATCTACTAGCATCATCTAGGATGGGCTCTGTTTTGTGTTACAAGTGTTTAATAATTTTAAACATTGAATCTTTGCCATGAAACCAGTGAGACCCGGAGTCGAACCACATGGCTTCAACTACAATAAATGGGAATAATCTATTTATAATAGGTCTTTATTTACATGGGTACTTGTTTTTACAGATGTTTTGTTCAATATTTGTAAATACATTAATGAAGTCTATATGTAAAGGAGTAGGCTTCTTTTCTGCAGTGGGGAGCTAGGACTCCGTGCTCTAATAGCTCAAGAAAATGCCGTTCTCTTGGTAACTATTACCAGGAAGACTGATCAGTATTTGGTGGGTGAAGGGTGATAATAGTGACGGTCATCCCGAATGCGGCCAGCTAAATGACAAGGTGACGCCCACGCCGCTCAAAGATGTGTTAAGGTACAAAAAAAATGAACTATCACTAGTAAGGTTGATACTTGTATGATATTAACGAATAGATATAGAAGATTACTTACCAGTTTTGGTGCAATCAGGTTTGCCGTTTCCAACTGCCGTGTTGGGTAGCGGTTTCCCTGCTGGGTTGACGCACCAGCAGCTGGGATGGGCACCAGCATTTGAACACTGGACCGCCGCGTAGTTGCCGTCAGCTCGACACTTAGGCACGTATTTCGCTTTGGTCTTCAAAGCATACTGTAACGCGCTGCGACAAGCCAACTGCTTGTCATTGTCATCTGTTGATGTTGGTTGAATTAATTAAGGCATTACTTAACTAAGAACAACAACTGAATTTTGGTTCTTTAGTCTCAAACATCATATTTGTAAAGGAATCCTTTAACCAATAGTCTAAGATACGTAGAAAGAAGGGCTTTTACCGATTTGTTATCCGAATGAAATCTACTTTTTATATAATAAAATATGTTAACAAAACGTGATGGGATTATTTCGTTAATGTCAAAAACAAAATTTGGGAAGTATTAATCTACTAGCACGGGCTGTGAAATAATATAAAAAACGACGAAAAATATTGTAAATAGTTTCGGGTTATTATTATTGTAAAAAACTTGAGTGAGTTATATTCTTACCACAATTTACACAAATTATAGTGAGAGTGGTAAGAATTTGCTATAAAAAACGATTTATATGTTATGGTAAGTCTACACATAAGAAAAAAAACTATATTTGTCTGATTAACGACTTGTATCCGAGAGTACTCTCACGCCCATATAAATTTGTGGGTTTAATCTCGATACTGCACTCAAGACTATTTTTTTAACTATTATACAAATGTTGACATGGAAATTGGATTAAAAAAATTATGAGAAGTCTCGTATTTTCGAGTTGAGGCAGTGGAAACTCAAGGACTTGTACAATGACCCTGCTTATACAGTATAATATTGTGCCGAGTTCCTCCAGACAACCTACCTCTTGTCTGCGTTCAATAAATTAAATACATACCTACTCCCGTGCGTCATAATAATTATGCGATAATAATAAAAATAATAAGTTCTACGTGCCATTTTGCACGGAAAAATTAAATGCACGTTTTTTTTTTGTAAATTACTTTACTGTGGATATTGTTAGTCAAAAGTGGTGTTGCTTTGTTTTATAATGTGCTACAATGTAAATAATATAAATTAAACGATAAATTGGACATTAAATATGGGCTCAAATTGTGTTTGAAATTTTCATTTTAACCGTTTTTCCGCGCCGTGTATTATACTTCCTTATTATACCCGACGTGTTTGGGCTATGATGCCGCGAGTGACTCCGTGAAAAGCATCAAATTCTACAACATCTGGAATTTTGATGTTTTTTTTTTATATGGACGACATGTGACCTTGCGCCAACATGATGGTAAGTGGCACGCGAGGTCTATGAATGTTAGCAACTGGAATCAGACATTTATTACTGACATCAGTCCCTAACACTATGCCGGCTTGACTGGGCATGACGGCAAAATAACCTCATTAACTTATAAGAACGAAAGATTACGTCAAATTTGTCTGTTTGGGCTAGACCCTTTGCCTTCCTCATTCATCATCCATCGGGAGAAGAGAACACAACAATTTATCAATAGTTTTTTTTTTTACAATATTTTTTTAACATATTTACAATAAATTTATTTAACAATATTTTATGGTACATTCATACCTATTATCCGAGTATATATCGTACCCAAAAACAAAATATATACATAAAACAATAACTTGCTGAGTATGAGAACTACTACTCTACGGTTCAAGTATACTCGTATTATTATACACTATTATATATATAATACAATTTATGGAATTTATATATTAAATATTTTATATTTATAATTTTATATAAAATAAATATTAGCCATAAACACACGTTTTTCATTTTAAAATATGATTTTTATTTACTAAGGAACAAATAATAATAATAAAATCCTTTATTGCACACAAAATATAAAATATAAAAAGATGTACAATGGCGAGCTTAATACCATAAAGGTATTCTCTACCATCTAACCTTTGGGAGAGTGATAGAATGAATATTATGGGTGCAGAGTCAGAAAAATAAAATGTTATATATAAAAAATAAAAATAAGAGAAAAATAATAATAATTTATAATAAACAAATATCAAATAGTTCCTAAAAAGGAATACCATGATATTTATAACTTATAAATTTTGTCACATTGAACGACTGATAAATGTTCCTGTTCAGTCATTTTAAACCGGTACCTAAATATAGGTCTATTGTAAGTGATATTGTCTGCGATTCTGCAAATTATGCGTCTGTCTAAGGTGACTGTATACTGATGATCGTTGCGCATGAATATTTGAATTTCAATCTCCGATATGAATCTAAAAACATTAGCTCTTAAATAAGATCCTAGTTATATAAAAAAAATAAGATACCGAAGCTTTTGATTAATTAGACGTTTCATCTTCACCATCAACCTGTGTCTCTCCACTGCTGCCCAAGGCTCGCCACTGCACGCGGTCTTTTGTAACCCTCATTCAACCCGCGCCAGCGACCTTCTTTAGATCATTCGTCCATCTGGCGGGGAATTGACCCACTCTGCGACGTTCCGTACGTAGTCTCCACTCTAGAATCTGTTTGCCCCATCGCTCATATATGTATGTCCGGCCGATTGCCACTTCAGCTAGCTAATTTTGAATGCCACGAGTATGTCGGTTACTTTGATTCTAGGCCTGGTAGGCCTTTGCTTATTGCAGACGTATGTATTTATAATATTAATAGATTTATTGTTAAGTGGCAAATAACATCAAATAGCTTCAAAGGAAAGGTTACCTGTGCATCGTCCTTTATGTGCCACAGCAATGGGTAAGCCATCGCACTGTGCACGCAAAAGAAGGCATCGCGTCAGGTAAGTCTGTCCATTAGTACCGCACACTGGGCGACGCGAGTTACCATTTTTTTCGCACGTCTGCACTTTTCGCGAACAGCCCACCTGAAATTAAGAATCGTAATTAAATATACCAAACCAACGAAACAAAATATGAGTAGAGGAGTGTTCTCCAAAAACAGCTTTTTGTATTCTGAAACCGAACCACATGCACAGGCTACCCACTATGCCTACGCGTAAATATAAAGAAGGGGTACACACGCTAAAGATGTAAAATGCTCTCTTAGCCTGCAATACTATCTAATAAATAAAAACCTTACGTATTATTTCAAAAATAAAACAGTTACACTATAGTTATTACGAGTCATATCCCTTTACCGTAAATAATACCGTTTTGGACCTACATACGTCAGTTTCGATAATCTAATTAGTAAAGAGGCAAAATTCTGCTGGTTGCATGTTTTCAACCGTTAAGTATAGGAAATGCTCCAGATTGCAAGTAATTTTAAAACATTTAGCAACAGTGTACAAATATTTTAAACCAAATTTGTATGCGGAACATGTACCTCAACTGCCGATCGCATAATCGTATGTAATAAGTGCGTTTCTTCCTTATTCAGTTGTATTAAGGCTTAATTATGAACTATATCGAATGCCAGTGTTGAAAACATTATCATTTAATGTAATTGAAATTATCCCTGGGTTCCGAGTATCTGCCAAATGATATCTAAATCGTTCAAGGCGTGTTGGCGAATCAAACAGGCTGACATGTCTTCGTGGGGTCACATGTCGTGGTCATATGATTTATTTAATTAGTAGGGTCGCCAACAGTGCTAGCAACAATATGGTTTTTCACTTAAAACTAAGGCAGTAACTAGATGCTGCACCTATTGGATGCATGCTATTAGAGTATCCATCAATTGGTTCTCGTATATGTTAAAACTATAACACAATACAACATGATGCAACCACGATGAACACTAAGGAACACACTTTGTCAAACAGCAGTTCAGTTTACAGTCGCAATGAGAGTTAGCAATTATGTCTAGAACGTCAGATTTATTATTTCGTGATGACGTCATAAGTCTATGTCTGTCCCTGGGTTCAAGGGTTCAATGTCAAGGGTTCTGCCGAATTTCATTAAAATTGGTCAGGTATAGGTGTGAAGAACTATCAAAATACCAGACAAAGTTTTCTTCACATTATTGATATAAGTAAGCCACTAACTAGAACTCAAATGGCGACCACGACCACTCAGCCCAGAGTGTAACGACTATGAATATGGATATTCGTCGTCGAGATTTTTTTTATTGTTCGTTAAGAGTTTATCAAAGGTCGTGTTGCTGTGTGCTTCCCTTTACGGACTCAACTACTTTCACTTAACCTTAGATTAGAATCTTGTTTACCTAGGTGTGTTCCTTTTTTATCATTAAAAAATGCAGTAACTTAGTACGAGTGAATATTTTTTTTGCGCTACAAAAAGAGTTGTCATTGACGGATATAGAATATTGATGTCACTTATTTACAAATTAAATTTACATATCGACAATATTTTACTGTTCTGCGAAACAAAGTTTACAAGAAAATGAAAGTGGATGCGTTTCCACCAGAGATGTGCTAGGAAAATATCGATTAATAGTATCACGCCGCTACTCATTTTTCTCGATAGCACATCTGGTGGATATAGTAGTATAAAGCTTAAATAAAAATAAAAAAAACTTGAAGTAAGTTGTTACAATGTGATAACAGTAACTGTAGCTTTGGCAAGCAAAAATAAATACAAAAATAATAGCCCGAAATTAGCAAAATTAAATACGGTTAAACAAAGCTAAAATATGAAATTTGAAGTTAATATGTAAAAAGCGGTGGTGGCTCGGTTGTAAGAACGCTAAAAAGGTTGGTTCGAACCCTGGCATGTACCAATGAGAAATACACTTTTCTTAAGTACATTTGTCATTTATTTACAACATCACTGTTTTCCGTGTCTCGGAGAGGACGTTAAATATTGGTTGCACTAATATCAACTTGTGGGAATTCGTCTGGCCAGTGTGGCCAAACACTTCAGAATTTTCTAGAAGGCCCATCTCGAACAGTGGAGGTCTAGGTTCTAGGGGCTGTAATGTAATGTATGTATAAAGATTTTTGGCAACCCTAGATTGCTTGGATTACTTCGCACTCTTCGCGGTCGTGCTGTCTAAAATCCCATAGATACTTCATGTTTTTGATTCGATAACAGAGTTTGGGCATTCTAGCGAGGTAATCACTACTTATTAGTGATAACACGTATACGTATCAACACGAAAATCTAGCTGTGACATTTCATCATCATTTAAAATTAAGAGGCAAAGATATTGATGAATAAAATTAAGAATATTATTTTTGTTATTCGTCATGTGGATTAACTGTCTTTTTTAAAAAAAGTTAAACGTTTGACGTTTTATTCTTTGAGAAACTGGAGGTAAGTAAGTAACTGGTTCACATTGCTCACGAGTGTAAAAAAAAAACAATATTATGGATAGAACACCTGCTTTAATGTTTGTCTGTCGGTAAAATTTAAAATGTTTATAGTAAGTACTTCAGCAGGAAATCTTTCTTCGCCTTACTTTCAGTAGTTTCTATTTCCAAGAAAACATCGCAAAAATATTTATATTTTGTAAAAACAAATAGAATGCGCCACATGGTTTTACTTTCAGACGAAAATGAGTTTTAGATTTATGTCTAACACTTTTGTTTGTGCTAATATATTTTAATGTTTTACACGTATATAAAAAGTAAAAGGTATCATCACGACCGTTTCCCTTTTAAGGTGGTCAGAATACGCGCTTATAAGCGGATTCACATTTAGGCCAATCATGGCAAGTGGCAAGCTCGTCGATGTCTCCAGCGTACCAAACTCGAGTCATATCACAAATTAATTAAATATTAATTATCTATTTTTGTATTTATAAATACTCTTTTGATCCTGATCCAATTTTGTCGTATCCTATTTATTTTACCCGTCTTTCCCTAACTTTGATACCGGCAAATTATAACAAATGCATATAAAAAATAATTAATAAAGCCTCAGACACGGCACCCGCACAGTGAATACATGGATGAACTATATAATAATAAATTTGAATTTCCTCTTCTATTTTCTTAGCTATACATTTTATCGTTAAATAAATAATAATAAATAAATAATCGATCTCTACCTCAATAAGTGACTTTGATAAATATTGTTATTTTTAAAATGATAAATTATTATTTAGGTATTGAAAACTCTTTGTATTTTATGTTTAGTAAATCCAATTTAATGGTTTTTATTTTTTATTGGTTCAACCATACGAAATCTTTAAGAGCATTTAGTCGGCGATTCTTGATTCGCATTATGCCGCTCAATTTATTGAACTAAAAATGACTAGAAATTATTCAGAATATTAACCCTGTCTCCACATCATTAGATGTTGACTGTTGTCTAATTGTATCTGCTAAATTAATAGGTTTCACTGAATCGAAATATATTAAAAGGGCAATTTCTTTGTGCTTACTCGTATGTAGGTATGTAATACTTTGGTTTACAACAAAAACCCGATTATATATCTCTGTAGACTACAGCAAGAATAACGCCCCCTGACCCGAGCCTGACTAATGCAAACATAAATTAGAACACTTTGCAAAACATGCTAATTTGCCATTTTTCCAATTGGTATAATTTAAAACAGAAATAACTTTTTATTAAATTACCTAATGGATGACTTGTAACTATGGCCGTTACTTACACTTTGCGTTTAATTATAATGTTTAATTATAATTATAGATTTATGGAGATGAAGAGATGCTTGAAGCCAATTTCTGTTTCTTTAGACGCAAACGCTTTAAGGTAAGTATTCGTGAAATATTTTGTAATTTCATATGCGATCATAACTCGGTAGACAATAAATAAAGAAATCTACTATTTTCACAAATAAACAGAATAGGGCTGATAAAACTTATTAATTAATAGGGTTGATAAATTTTCTGGTTTACCACCTATTTACTCTGTTTTAGACTAAACACTCAAGATGGTAATTTGACCGTTGTATGGAAAAGAAATGAGCGGTCGAGGTCCGGTTATTAAAACGCTTTAATTCAATCAGAAAACATTTGATTATTACACTATAGCTCAAGGATGACCTCCCCTGCTCTTGTGCTTCGGGGATCATGTGAAGCTATTTGGTCCCGGTACCATCATTACAGCCACTAGAACGCGAAGTCCTAGACGTCCACTGCTGGAAACCTTCTAGAACATATATCTGGAGAATTTCGACTACACTTGCTGGCCAGTCAGGTTGGCGAGGATATAATGACATTTTATTAACGATTCCACAAGTTAGTATTAGAAACCGGGAGCGATGGCTTAACGTGCTCTCTGAGGCACGGGAACAAATGGCGTTGTAAGTCTATGACAAATGCACGTAAGAAAAGTGTATTCTCATTGGTAAATGCCGGGGTTCGAACAGCTTACTTTTTGATTAAAGCGCGTAATACCATACTAACTATAACTCGTATTGTAATAACAACTTGTGGAATCGCTAGTCAGCAATTCTCCAAAAAATATGTTCTGGAATGCCCATCTGTGACTCAGATTCTCTAAGGGTTGTGATGAATAGTGAATAAAGAGGAGTGTTTGAATAAATGTACAAGCATGAGAACGGTTTATCGCTTTATCCCTAAATTAATAATAAATGAATGATCGTTCGGTTTTAAATAACATCATCCATTATTGTGCTACTTGTGAAGTGTACTGTGTACAATGATAAAAAACGTAAATAGTAGTTTCGATACTTTTATTGATAATGACCAGCGGCCGGTTGCAGAGAGGCTGTATTATCTTTAAAATGATGTTTAAGATATGCCAATAAGGCACGTCATGATCACGGCGTATAACACGGCGTATATCAAAATATAGATCATGGATTATTTAAATCATTCTATTATTATGGCTGTGTTACAAAAGTGCGATATTTTTTTATCACATTCCGAGTATACCACCTAATCGTAATTAATATTATTCCGGCAATTATAAACCAACTTTAATAATATGAATGAAAACATAGACCACGCGTAACTTTGAAAAGTAGTTCCTGTAAATGTAACGATTAAAGTAAAAAATGGCGTCGCATGTATCAGTTTTATTTTGATGGTCAGCTCGTTACAATTACAACTTCGTTTTGTATAATACCAAATACCAATACGACTATATTGGCCGGTTGCAGATCATAGAATGATAAAAATATTCTATGATCAATATTTGATATACCTACGTCACGTGATTAGTAGTTAGCTTGTCATTTTGGATATTTTAGCAAACGTGTCAAAAGATAATCTGCAACTGGGCGTAAGGCCCTTCCACGTGGAATGGTAGCAGGAAAAATAATAATAAATATGATAATAATAAAAATTATAATAATTAAATATATATATTTTATTTGATTTTGGTAAATTATATTGTTGGTATTTAACTTTATTATTTAGTAAGTTATCCTCGCCAAGCCGTCTGGCCAGCGTGGCGAGTGTAGGCCAAGTTCTCCAGATATATGTTCTGGAAGGCCCATCTCCAGCAGTGGAGGTCTAGGACGCTGTGTTCTAGGGGCTGTAATGATGATGATGATTTAGTAAGTATAATTTATCAATCTCTATTTATTATTTGTATTTTTTATTCTATATTTTTTTTTTCAATGCCGGTTTTATTGAACAAAATGTATGTAACATTTCAAACCATCAATATTTGAGTAGCTTATAATTTATTTAACAAGTGTTTTGATTTCGTTTTTTTTAAGGTACCAAATTTGTGCAATTTTTATGTTTCCTCATTAGTTAAAAAAGAGAAAATGTATAATTTTATTTTATTTTAGAAGTCATATCTTAATTTTTAAATATGATAGTTTAGGTTATTTTTTTTTGTTTTAACAGTAATAAGTTTTTAATTTCTTCTTCTTTTTATATTGGTGAATGCTACATATACCTATTAGATAAGTTATAATTATACTATGTTATGTGTGTGATAATATATGTACTGCTGTGTGTACTAAATAAATAAATAAATGTATTTAATTACTGTAAAACAACCAGCAACTAAATGAAATGGATTTGATTTGTTTACGAGAATATTTTGCCCGATCCATTTATTGGATAGATTTGTACATTTATGCAATTTGTTGATAAATTACTCTACTATTATAATAATTGATAGAGGAAAAACTAGTAACATTATGTTTTATATATTTTTAATAAGTAACATTAAATATTTATTAAATAACTTGTCATTAGGGTATATTAATTTATTAATGTACTTGTCGTTTAAATGTAGATTTTGGTACTGGTTCAATCGTCTGGGAAACTATTGATTACCTACCTAGTGGTATTATTTACGCTTGAGATAAGAACTAATGGTAACAACTTTTACGGTGGTTAGGCTGGGTATCATCAAAACGAAGTCTCTATAGTTGTAAGGATTAAAGTTAAAAATGGCGTCGAATGTACGAAATTTATTTTGAAGTTCATCTGTCAGCTGGTTACATTCGACGGAAATTTTAAACTTTAATTGTTAATAAATCTAAAGCACGAATAAATATCCCTACCGAGCACGTGCTAAAGGTGTTGCTCTAGTTAAGCGGGCTGCAAACTTTAGCAGCAAGCGTAGGTAGGTATAGCAAACGCTGCTGGTATTTTCTTCTCGACATTTAGCACTGGAAGCATTTGCGACGTAAATACGCACACCTAAAGCTCAATTGGTGATATGTCGTCTTTCTAAGAAGATGACTTTTTGATGTGGCAATTATTAAAAAGAAATAGGAACAAAAGACGGTACTGGATACATCCTTATAATTGCGGATGCGATTATTTCGGAAATTTCAAACTATCCACACTAATTCAGTGACTCTTCTGTTACTGTAATCTTCCAATCACTAACTTTTTATCGCGATAGATGGCGCATCATAGATGGTACCTAATAGAATTGACAATTGGATAGAAAACTTGTATTTTTTTTACGAAATTTATTATTTTCTAGATATATTACCGAAGACAGCAGCTTTTAAGTGTACAAATCGAGATTTCCAAGCGAAATCAAAGATATGGTGATCTCAAAATTGCCGTTCTATTAATTAAACCTTTTTTTCTTTTTAAAGACGGTGTTCGCTTCCTAATTCGTCTTTTAAGATAGGTAACGTTAAGTTAAAATTCGTATCTCTGTTATAAAAATAAAGAACTACAAAAAAATTTAAAAAATTATCCGACATAGATGTAAACAAGGTACCAGTGCCGCTAGCGACATCTATAAAAAAGCTTTGCCTGATACACCCCATTGATGATTTATGATCTCTCATGAGGATTTTGTTCGACTACTATAATGAAATCGACAGATTCTTTTTAATCGTCTTACATTTTAAACAAATATAGCCTGGTGCGCGACGCAAAAAAATGAAATAAATAATCTCGTGGTTGTGCGGCGCGCATGCTGTCACGCAGCAAACTGCGCCGAGTAGCAAATGCTTCTCATTTCAGGTTTTAGAGCTACGCTATTGGTTTGTTTTTTGTGTCGCGAGTAAGGTTTAATTGTGACGCAGCAATTGTGACGTAAAACTAGTCTTAAGGCATCGTCAGAAGCTATAAATTTTGCTAACAAACAATCATGGATCCGCAATATCTGGATTAAATACAAGAATCTATTTTTTGTCATAATATTTATTTTTATATAATATTATCAATAAGTTCTAAAGATAATTAATAAATAAATAATAATAATTAGGCATATGCGTAAAATTTAGGTAATAGTTACATTATTTGTATTGTAATTTTCTTTCGGGCAAAGCTAGGTCACACAGCATAATACAAATAAGTATAAGCAAAAAATACGTGAAAAAATCAATTACTAAGATATAAGAAAATAAAATTAAGATCTAATCCAATCCAAATATTTATATTCCTTAAGGAATTATACTCAGCCAAACGCTGGCCAAGGAATTATCCAAACGGCTAACGGAAAAGTCTGTAGACAGGAAGGCCTCTCAATTATTTCTGCCAACGTATTAGCCTCGCTATACAGTGGGGAAATGTTGCCAGCCTTCTTGGGACTATCCCTGAAGGGTCGTCTCTAGAGGATTTTGTTACTTATAGTTTATTTTTTATTTGGTTTGAATTATATTTAATTTTACTAGTTACTTTAAGTAGTTTTAATTCCTTCGAATAAATATATTTAATTCCATAAGTGAACGAGTTTTTGTAACAAAAATCATTAAATGACAACGGTTTATTAAATCGTTAAAATACAATCCGATGAATTGAAATTGCTTGTTACTTTCGTACTACCCCATATTTATAAGTTGATTGGATTTTGTTGTTTTTAATAATAATTATGTCATAACGTAAAGTTTTAACTCTGTAGAAGTTGGTTGATATAGGTACTTAATTTATACCTTCTCGTGGCGGGTCCTGTTGTTTAATTTGCTCAGCATTGGTCATTGAGGACTTTAGCATTAGAAAAAGTAAAAAATAACTGTCAGACCCGTTTCATTTTGTGAGGTCGCATTACAATGCTTAAAGCAGGTGAAATGTGCCGTATTTGCTATTGAACCAGAGAACAATTTATTAATAGTCTAAGATACGTCTAAGTGCGACCTTCACCAATCGGTTATCTGATTAAAATGCACTTTTTTATATAATAAAATACGCTAACAAAAACAACGGTCATGGATCTTTTAACGAGATATGTTCTGTATGTAAAATTAATAAATAAATAAAAAGATAAAAAATAGATGATAAACATAAAAAAAAACATACAAAAAAATACCCATTGTATATTTTATAATAGAACTACGACTACCCAATCACCAGAAGCCGTTCGATGCAATAGGTCAGCTATACTCTAAGTGTGTTCCGCGGAACCCTAGGGTTCCACTAAACCCCTGTAGGGGTTCCGCAAGAATTTAGAAAAAAATATCAAAACACCTTTCTCTGGTCGAATGAGAATGAGCGCGCAGTCCCTTTGATAAAAGGCGCCTCTGAATTAGACGCTATAGATGTGAACAAGCGACTTTCGACTCTAACTTCAAAACATAAAGTAAAGAATACACTTTTAAAAACTATTGTTTTATTGTAGGGTTCCATCAAGTATTTTACTTTCCAAAAGGGTTCCGTCACCAAAAAAGTTTGAGAACCGCTGAAATAGGTACTTACGGGATATACGGGGTGACTTTGTATAGTCTTACGTAAGACTAATATGTGGTTCTATTAATAGAAACAAACAACTAACCTAACCTAACCTAACATATGGCATGGTATTTTAAAAAAAGTCTTGTTTCTATCAATAGAATCACATATTAGTCTAACGTTAGACCCTATAAAGTCGCACACGGTATACTCGTACTATAATACAAGTTTACTATTTAAACTTAGAGATTCAGGGCCGGTAACTGAAACCTGCCTTAGTGGCATTATTATATTTTTTTATTTATAATTGCACGACATGAAGGTCCATGAATGTTATCAACTGGAATCACTCATGCCTGACATCAGTCCCTAACATTATGCCGGCTTGACTTAGCATGACTGCAATTCGAAAATTCTACATTTAAATGGCCACATTTCGATTTAAAAAATATCTTTAAGTGAACAAATGCCACTAGTTACCCTTAGAATTTGGCCACAGGTCGACCAAAAAAGTGGTCTATCACCTTACGGTTGAGATTGATTTGGACGTCATTTAACAATAAGGTTGATTTTCCTCTAAAAATAGAACGATCATTCGATAGAACACTTTCTTGGTCGACTGTACACTAAGTAATTATTAATATCGTCTTTGTCTGTTTTATGTCTAGACGCTGGTTATAACAAACTTTTTCTGAATTAAAACAAATATTATACTTACAATAGTCTCTATTACTTTTACTAAAAATGCAGATGCACTTTACACAAATAGATACAAATCATTTTCCAGATTTAAATATTAGAATTTCGTCGATTTTATCAATCCGTGCATCCGGAAACATCGCGAAATGATAATGCTAGTTCGTTGACTCCACCAATTGCATTTGAATTATGATATTCAAATTGTAGGAGAAATAAGGAAAAATATTAATATCCTAGTTGTAATTTATAAGGAAAAACATTTGAAATAAGACTTATTTAAATATAATCCTATACGACTGCATGAGATCACTTATTTTTTTTAGAATTTTAGTACGTTGTAATTTTATAAAGTGCAATCCTATTGTTAATAGAAGATGAACAAAGACTTTACTGTTAACTTGCTGTAGGTAGATACAGCAAGATACTTAATGCCCTTTCGGCTCTTTCATTCTTCACACAGACAAAAGTAGTCGTGATTGTAAATTCTACTTAAAACACTTATGTATGAGGTAAGCTCTTTAAAACCTAAGAAATAATTGTCTTAAGTACAAGTTGCACCCCAATCTTAACCTAGATTATTTCGTAAAACAAGTTACCTACTATAATCGTATTTTAAAGTAACGTAGGTAAGTGGATAATAATAGTAGTTCGCATTGCTCTACCTTGACCTTACAAGCTAGAAACAAAAAGATACAATAAATCGCAAGCTCACTTATGTTATAAAATTAATAAAAAACTAAATAAATAAACATAAATTTACCTTTGCATCCGGCGCAGCATTATTCACATACAATAAAAAGTTAATTAACATAAACTGTATCACAATAGTATTCAAATACATGATGAAAAAAGTTCTTCAGGTAACTTAATCAAAATAAACGATTTATTTATCAATTATATTAAAATATCATCTCCACATTGGACTATTCCGACTAATAGAAATGCGTTACTATTATCATTGTTTTTAAATCAAATATATTTAAAAAATATATATTTTATATTATTAAATTTCTACGAAATATTTTATTTAGTGAGAAAGGAATATTTTTCCGATGCCGGTCTCCGAGAGCGATGCGTACGCGCACCGCCCACTTCACAGGCTGGCCATAGAGTAATAAAAACTAAAATGGTGGTTGGCAGTCGCGGTAGGTCCTGCTCTTATAGGCAGCGTATAGAATACAAACAGATAATACAAATAAAGACCATATTATATCCACGCCATCTCTCGACTGTCTTCGGCATCTAGTACAATCAATATACTTATATATGGTTGATGAATATTTAATGTAGCTTATACATATGTTATACTATATTTAATTATAGAAGGTATATGTGTGTATTATTTAATGCAGATTTAGTGAAAATATTTTAGTTTTTTATTATTATTATTAGACGTTTAGTTTACTTTGAATTGATTGCACTCAACCAGATTTGGTAAGTAGGTACCTAACCCGGCATAGTGACTGGTGTCAGTCGTCAGTGGCTTCTTAGATATTCTTAGAAGTTTTATTACTATACCATAGTTAAGTGACGGCCGATTTTTAAATTTAGCATTCTAGAACTCGTTTGGAAGATGCAGTGAATCGCTTCAAACTGTCAGAAATATTTGATAGGTAACTAATTGTTGATAAAGTAAGGTCTAATGCAGCGGCAATCTATTACATTAAGCTCTTGCTTGCACAATCCTATACCCAAGACTTTTCAAGTCTGAGTGAACTTTTGAGAAATATAGCCTATAGATTTTTTAGGAAATAAAATTATAGACATTTTCGACATACCTATTTTTATTTTCATAAACCTACCAAATTTTAGACAGAGAAAAATAGCAAATTTATAGAGTTTTTCTTCTATTTTAATAAACAAATTTATGATTAAAATATGTCCGTAATTTTTTTTCCTAGTAACGTTATATAATAGACTACATATCCTAAAAATACACTCTGACTTAAAAAACAATTTAAAAGATTGGATTGTGCGAGCGAGAGGAATGCACCATCGTTAAACCTTTATCTGTAAGTTCTCCATATTTTTAATATGAATCCTAGTGGTTTGAAATTAACGAATTAATTCTTATTATTATTATAAATACTCTCAAGCTCAACGTCAGATTGTTAAAATAGAGTTTTTTGACAAATCGATCTCAAGATGCTATGGCTAGGCGGGTTGGCGAGGATCTGATGTCAACTTTTAATGATAATATTATTAACGATTTCACAAGTTAGTATTAGTGGAACCGGGACCGACAGCTTAACGTGCTCTCCGACTCACGGGAACGGTGGTATTGTAAATCTATGACAGATGTAAGTAAGAAATTATTATTATTAATAATAAATAGGCGAGCAGCTTATTGCAAATATGCCTATATCAAGCACTGGTGTAAAGTGTTTAACCGTATATATGTCAATTAAATAGCATTTGACACTGACAGTGTCCGTGCGAATATTAACTCTAATAGCGTTTGACATTGTCAGTTTCTGTTAGCTAAATAATCCATTATGAATATAATGATAGCGGCTATAGTACGAGTATACATCAAAGTGTGTAGTAGTGCATAATAGTTTTCCATCGTATTTTATACATCGTATGATAGATATGAAAATGATTTAAGACAATAATTGATTCGGGTGCCGTCGTATTCCGATTGAAAAGTAAAAAGTTAAGTATCATCACGACAGTTTCCCTACCCATGTGGGGTGATCAGAAACCACGTTTATATACGATTATTTATAGGTTTATTTATTCCGACTAAGACCTGAGTTTACCCGATGGAAATACATGTTGCACTATACCTGTAGTTATCGTTT
Source organism: Tinea semifulvella (assembly GCA_910589645.1). NCBI lineage: Eukaryota > Metazoa > Arthropoda > Insecta > Lepidoptera > Tineidae > Tinea > Tinea semifulvella. The sequence goes on from OU342584.1 coordinate 25,582,294, forward strand.
AGCAATTGCTATTTTATTGCGTTTTCTATAAAATAAAATTTATGTTTTATATTATCCCTATGTCATAAAATCGTTGCACACATTTCCAGTAATCTTGAATTGAAAACTGAAAACATGAGAAGACTTAATAATATTTTATTGATATTGTCAATTGTTCTGGCTATAATCTGTATTAATCAAGCTGTAAGTAATTTAGAAAGTCACGGTATATAGTAAAATAAAATAACACTTATTGGATCATAATGAAATAAAGTCAGTTAGTGAGCACTGACTTCTGGGAAAGAAATTCTGGGTTCCAGAAGGCAGTATCCCTATTTATGACACAATAAAATTACAATTACATATAGTGTATTCCCATCCTCATTGTTTTACTGTAACCACTATTACTGTGGCAACTATCTATATATACCTACATTATTATAATCCAGTGACATCCTATTTTTATTCGTAAGTAGTCGGCTTAATAACTTTGGCCAAGGTCCATAAATACTAAGCTGATATTTAAATATCAAACCTTTCTTCACGGCTCTGCCTCTAGGGCATAGAGTTCTACGCGTAGACCTCTATTGAAGAGCTTTTCCAAAATATATTTCCGGATAATTTTGTAATATACTGTCGTCACGATGAATTGGCGAGGATGTTGTCAATTAAATAACAATTTGATATTAGTAAAAACCGGCACCTTGTCTCATTCTCGAGACTAGTAATGCTGGGTTGCACCAAAACGAAGTCTCTGTTATTGTAACGATTAAAGTTCAAAATGGCGTGAATGTACCAGCAGACCTTCAAAATAAAACTATATTTTATATTTGACTATATTTTTAACTTTAATCGTTACTTCTACAGAGACTTCATCACATTCAGTAATCTTTTTTTTTCAGTGTACTCATTGTGCTGGCCAACAATATAATAATCATGATATTGTCAGAATTTCAGCACCAAAAAGGAGATTTTATTTTCGTTACGCTAATACCACTTCGCCTTTTTAAAGAAAACTATGGGATAGTGCATAATTATTAGGCGCCTATAAACGACATTTATTAGGAAATAAAAATATCACTTTAGTTCAATACATGCTTAATCATTTAAATGACATACACAAAATAAAAACTACAAAACATTTTAATAACTAAGATAACGCCTGATTATGCACTAACCTACCTACTATTTTATGCCTTGGTTAATTATTATCTACATCATTAATTTGTTCAATAAAATATGATTAAAAATAACATGTTTTATTGCTACTACTTTAATACATTGCACGACAAGTAATTTTACACCCCGCTGTTGGTAAGATGCAAAAAGATGGAAAAAGCTGACTTCAAAGACAAACGACTGACAAAATCAAGTAGCTACCTATTGGGACGTTTTTTCGTCTACTTTCTAAATGAGTCGTAACATTTATTTTTATTAAAATATTATTAAGGGATAAATTACAGGATGTAAAATCTATTTGCCTTCTTTCAGAAACCCTGTAAAGGATCTCAGCGCTTAAATCCATTTCGAAATAAGGTCAATTTAACTAAATCTATACATCTAAATAATAAATGCTACACGCATTTTATTATAGGTCGATTTATCTCTTTACCTTCTATGTTTAACAGAACTTCGCGAATCCATCTGGCTAGCGAGGTGAGGTAAATCGATATCTTCAGAGACCTAGAATTTTGTATTCTAGGGGCTGTAATAATGATGATAAATACAAATCACGCACACCATACACACGAATTCGTGAATCTTAGTCAACGTAAGTAGCGAATCTATATGCATTATTGTTTTAGGCTCAAGATCGCCGTTACAACATAAACAAAGTTGATGTTAAGCAAACGAAAACTACATTAGCTCCACAAATCAATGCCATAATAAGTGAACTAAAGAACAGAAATATTATAAAAAATGATAACTTGAAAGTGTTGATCAAAGACTTGAAGAAAGTATTTCAAACTACTGCCAAAACACATCTCGTCTGTGCTAAATGTAGACTAAATCCAACGTCTTCTGCTATTCCATAGATTTATGCTGGGGTCCAAAATGCGTTAAGGTAGAAAGGTAGTAGAATGTAGGGTAATTGGCAACACCTAACTATAAATGCAAATAATAATTAAAATAGAGTGACAAATGAATCAACGGTCATTGCAACAGTAACGTTGGTAACCAACTTACATAATAGTGGTATCAAAACCCTTCAAATAAACTGTATAATAATAAAATACACTGTCGTTATTTTTTACACAAATCCATGTGGGGTAATAAAAATCAGAGTGCGAAGAAATTTGAAACGTTTTTGGGTAATTGGGAACAAGATAAGGAAGTCTAGACATTAAGGATTAATTCCAGTCTTATCTTGCTAATTGAGATTTTTTATTTATACCAGCGTCCCAGACCTCTATCGTTGGAGATGGGCCTTCCAGAACAGATATATCTCGAGAATTTGACCTACATTACCACGCTGGCTAGACCGGTTGGCGAGAGTCTAATGGAGATATCTGAAAACCTAAAAGTAATACTTTATAGTAATTTTGGTTTTATGCCATAAAAAAGACTTGCAGAAACCTTTTATGTAACTTTCTATCTGGTATTATTGGTCTTTATTATAAAAGTGGCAATCTTTTATTTGGTATCTTAAATGTGTTTTATTTACTTGCTTAGTGTCGTTTTAGGTACTTCCGACATATAATTTATATTACATATTACTCTAGAGTAAGACCATAAAGTGATGAATAATAATAATAATAATAATAATAATTTGTTTTCATCTTCTTGTGGTCATAGAAGTACCCATCAGGTACTGTGACCACCTTCTGAGGAGTACTAGAAGCTTCAGTGGACGGTGCCGTCGTCCCTGCTGGGAGTGGTGCTGAGGGAGTAGGTGCTGCGCGGGGCCCAGGAACATCGTTGGTGCTGCGTGAAGCAAATCCACGAATGTATTTGCGGTACACAACACCGAGCGGCCAGAATTCCTTCTTCAGGAATATTTTGAGATAATAATAAGTGGTGGTGGTGGCTCGGTTATAAGAACGCTTTCCTTAAAATTCTACAAATGTCGGTTCAAACTGCACCAGCATGTACCAATGAGAAATGCACTTTTCTATCGTACATTTGTCATAGATTTACAACACCACCGTTCCCCTGTCTTAGAGAACTTGGGTGGGTCCCGGTTCCACGAATACCAAATTGTGGAATCGTTAATCAATTGTTATTAAAAAGTGATATCAGAAAGCACGCGAGCTGTCTCTCACTCATACGTTTGTATACGTCTTAAAAGTTTTCGGGATGCGGGATTCGTAGTGCAGGAGGAAGTATGAGATACCTTACTGTACGCAATTGCTCTCTGTTTTAAGTTACCCCACTTTCCCTTAGACTTGACGGGCATTTTGGACTGTATTATATTCAGCACGGACAATACAAAGCGTGCGTTATTACAAACAAAAAAAACTAGCGGTGGCCAAATTCTGTTTTACCGCTTCGAAACGATGCCCAGTCAAGCCTGTCATATTGTTAGGGACTGATGTCAGTCATGAGTGTCTGATTCCAGTTGCTAACATTCATGGACCTTGCGCGCCACTTACCATCACGAGGGCGCAAGGTCACATGTCGTGCTAGTTTGTGCACTCATCTAGCTATTTAGTAATTATATTTTATGACTAGTAAAGAAAAACACATGCATAAGTGGATTTCGTTTCCATTATTTTACTAGAAGAATTTTTCCACTATTTTTGTAAAATATTTTAGACCACAAGTACCTCGAAGTCATTTCCTTTCAGTATCCATAATATTTTTTGTCGTTCTGAAAGGGATATCGAATTAGTCAACCTGTTCTAACTCGGCAAACTGAATGCATACATGAAGTACACACTAAAATATCCTAATATGTAGAAACTAATTTATTTCTCCATTTGTTATAGGTATATATTATGGCAACTTAAGGAAATAGCTGTTGATGCTATAACTACCGTGTTCGATTTGAAAGCAAAGCTCGCTTTTTTTACTTTTTTTTCCCAAATTAAAAAAAAATGCACAACGCCATGTCGAACAACTTTCAAAAAAAGCGCTTATAGCGACAAGTCTAACACAGGGAACAAGTAATAAGGTTTTTAATTTATAGGAAAGTTATAAAATAAACAATTTGAATGGAAAACAACTAAAATTAAAACTGGGTTACACGCTTTCGTATAACTTATAAATCAGCATTTTCCTAAAATTTAATTAGAATCTGCACAAATAAAATATTTGTTGGAAATAATAATTATTGTTTATTAAGCGGTAAATAAAATTTACTATTTAAATGATTATGCAAAATTGCACATAATATGTAATTGGCAAAAATTATTTAGGTTATTGCGATTTTAGCCGAGTAATGAACATGATTTTTGAGCGTGTTTTTGGCACCCAAATAAAAGAGTACAGTACTACCTATCTTTTAAAAGTTTAAAAATCAATAAATTTTAAATGAGTTTTTCCAGACAACTTCACTCTCCTAGATTCTCACCGATCTATTTTTGTCTTCAAAACTTTTCTACAATACTTTCAAACACTAAACAGCTTTTGAAGATAAATTGAGTTTAAATGTTTAACATAATTCTGAAGCAGCAACAGAGTGGAGATCTAGGTCAGACTTTATTTTAGGCATATTAATACATTGACTGGTATCTATTCTAAATCTAAATTATGCATTGTATTTTATTGTTGGTTGGTATTAGAAGTTCGTAGGTAGGGGGGCGTCCATTAATCACGTGAGGCTCGAAAGAGTGGGGAGGGTATTCGGCAAAAATCACGAAATATAAGAGGGTGTAGTAAAATATCACGTGTTTTATTTCGTCAAACGCACGATTTCTAAACCGAAAAGCAGCGTGTAGTGTGACCTTGACTCGCCGTGATGTGATTGAATGATGACGCCGAGGGACTTGATAACACCGACGTTTATCTTCAACAAAGCACAGTGCCAACAACTGACTTTGAAGATGCTTATCCAGTTGTTAATGTTAAAGAAAGTCTTGCTAATCCGTGGTCCGTGAACAATGCACATTAAATATGTTCATGTAGGTACTAGTAAAGTAATTATGCCAATCAAAACCAACCTACAACCTTTCTGTTTAGACATTTTTATCATGATCCTTAATTTTCCTTATTATACCTGTATTTAAAGATAGTTTGTAGGTACTAAAATATACACGTGATTTTGAGTGGGGGGCTACTTTTCTCCTTCGACAATAGGAAATACCTGTCATGGTGTTGAAGAATTTGCATAAGCGTTTCCTGGTTTGGTTATTCATAAAGTGATGTTATTTTCTTGTTATACTGTTCACTTCAGGCGTTTGAAAATGATAGTCTTCATGTTTAATAAATAGTTCATATTATTAATTATAGACCGTTGGACTTTTGTCAGTTATACCTTTATGAGCAATATATTTTTAAATAACATTAACTGCATTGAACGCAGCAAAGTGATTTTAGTTCTTGTTGTACTGTAACCTTCAGGCGTTTTTAATAATCTTTATGAGCAATGAAAACAGCATCCTTTCCTCGGAGCAGCTGGCACTAACCTAGTCGGATATGTTTGTGTAAAACTGTTTTTCTTTACAAACGGGTTGTAGGACTCAGGTTTTAAAGTATGCTTCACTTCCATATTAATTCTAGCGTATTTTTCTCCCTTTTCCTCTTCTTTACGAATAAGAATATAATATGGGCGGAATTCGTTAGCCATGTTTATGATTTAGTCTCAGTCTTTAGACTCGGTTTTATCAATATTTAATTTAGATTTGAGATACTCGTTGCTATTTTAATTTTATTGTAATTATTGAAGTATTTTTTTATTTTTAACTATAATTTTTAATTTTACAGTCATTATTGTCGATGATCAAAGAACATGATATTACTTTTTTTTAGGGCAACCTTTCCCATTAGAAACAAAATAGCACTTTTGGGGTAACCCAAAGTGATGAAACATAAGATAGAGCAGGCATTGATATACTCGTATATTTTACCGTCTGTAGACGGATAATGTAATAGAAGAAAGATGTGGAATCCGCAATTTATCTTCCATACATTTAAAAATATCCCGCGCTGTGAACTTCCATATTATATCTGACGTGTTTGGGCTATAATGTCGCGAGTGACTCCAAGAAAAGCATCAAATTCTGCAACATCTGGAATTTGAAGATAACCTCATTAAATCATAAGAAAGAAAGATATATTACGTCAGACTTGGCTGTATGGGCTAGACCCTTTGCCTTCCCTATCACGTCATTCATCAACCATCGGGAGAAGAGAACCAAAAAAAACCACCAACACCACCAACCAAAAATAACAGGCGTCCTTCGCGCCATTTTACGCGGACATGTCAAGTGCAAGTTGAAGAAAACAAGAATTTTGTATGAAGATCCTATGTTTTACTTGTCGCTTTAAGAGCTATTTTTCACTTTATTTCGCTTTGAAAGTCGTTACTTGACGTTTGTCTATGGTTTAAAAGCAAACTTTGCTTTATTCGCTTTCATTCAAGTTGCTGAATGTCATGTTCTTAAATTGAGAATGATTCCATCATTCATAACTACAGTCATATTTTATATGAATGATAATCACCCATGGTCAAGATTTATTTGGCGGAACAAGTTTTGTTTTGTATAATTTATTAAAATTAAGATTTGCGCATGTATAATGTGATTTGTATCCTGTTAAATTAGTTCTGTGGCTTCAGGCAATTGAGGACAATGGCTTCGTTGTGCCCAATTACTCGCCTTGATGTGATTTCGAGTAAAGTTTGTCGAACATGTTTGGTTAGAGATGATGGTATTGAGGAGCGATTTAGTAAACACATAGAATATGAAGTTCTTAAAAGTATGATTGCAGAAGTTACGAACATAAAGGTAAGTAAATACATACTGTTGTATTTGTGTTGTACGACATACATTGGTGTAATTATTATCATAACAACAGTAATCTCCTGTGAACCAGCTAGGACTGTTAACAACATTGCGTGTTTAAGAGTTATTGCTTTATTTTGATGGGAAACCAGAGTGTACATCAAGGCGCTATTACATTGTGTATGTGCATATGGCCTACTTTGTATTGAGATACCTACCTGATATCTAGGTACCTTTCGTTTGCAGAGCATGCTATGCACAAATGTATTGACCTATGCCTGTGTTTTCTCCTGTATATTATGGACCCACACTGATAGCAATGCATATCTGCTGTGCACATACTACACAGCAATGGTGTCCCGCATATATAGCATATGCAGTGTTAAGCTTATTGAGCGACTATCTGAGCTGGCCACTCTTATAGCATTCCCAAATACTCTAATCATGTGTAAAGTATTTGTGGGTTTCAGTAGATGTTAGCACATATATTTTCATGCAAAGCGAATCTCAGTATGTCTGTGCTGAGCAACCGAATAGCTCTTATGCTAACATTAATACTGGCGGTATGTTTTAATATAATATTATCAACTGCGGCTAGCAGTTCAGTCTGTGGATTTAGACATGGAGCTACCAAGTTCGATTCCCGGTTGGGACACAATAATTTGTTTGTGATATTTTTTAAGTTTGGTGTGCTAGGATCATCATTGGCTATATGTAAATTCTATTAAAACATGTTTCTGATTTCCCCAAAAGTGATACAGTTGTGATGATACTTCTGTATTAATATTATGAAGTAAGAGTAAGTTGAGTCCAGGGTTATGCCAAAATACTTTAATTATCAAGTAACCTATTAAGTGATCGACACCAACCACTGCAGTAATCTAGACAGAAACAAAAACATATAGCATAGCATGGTTGGTCTGACGAATAAATTAATATTGACTAATTGCTTGCTTATTTTGCTTGGTTGTCCATATCATAATGATGGCACATCATTATTGTTTATCATAACTTCATAATCATCATGTCTGTAGCACTGATGAATGCAGACCTTTGGCCCCCCAAGGTTTGCTACTGCATGCAGTCTTTTGCGACCCTGATTTGCGTCGTCCTGTATGTGGTCTCCACTCTAGGACCCATCAGCCCCATCTGTTCATTAGAGAAATGACAGGCTTAACTCTTAAACATGAGCAACCATGAATTTGCATCTGCTCCTGTTAAGGATGCTTTATTGATATCAGCCCTTAATCTACAATGCTGGCCTAGCTATTGGTATATAATATAATCAGTAAAACTTATGTAAGCAAATTAAAAATACAATTGCAATGCTGGAACAATTGTCTTTATGATTAAAATAGTTCCTTGTACAAATACAAATAAAGCTAAGCTAACATGCCACCACACCACTTTTACCAGCATGCCTACATACCATTGTGAAAGTTATCATACTAACTCTTAAAGATTTATTCTATTAGTAATAAGAAATACTTGATTGTACAAAAAAATAAAATGTAAATAGATATATATGCAAGCTCAATGAGAAAAATACAACTAACTAATCCTCGGTGGTAGCTCGGTTGTAAGAATGCTCTCCTTAAAATCCTACAAAGGTCGGTTCAAATCCCCCATCTTGTACCAATGAGGAATACACTTTTCTTACGTAGATATGTCATAGATCTACAACACTACCGTTGCCATGCCTCGGAGAGCACGTTAAGCCGTCAGTCCCACTAATACCAACTTGTGGAATAGTTATTAAATTGTAATTAAAAATTAACATTATATCCTCGCCAACCTGTCTTGCCAGCGTGGCGAGTGTAGGCCTAATGCTCCAGATATATATTCTGGAAGGTCTATCTCCAACAGTGGAGGTCAAGGACACTGTTTTCTAGGGGCTGTAATGCATAAAGCAAAATTGTAAAGACTGTTGCAATGCTGAAATAATTGTTTTTATGATAAAACTACTACATGTTTCTTGTACAAATACGAAGAAAGCAATGCTCAAAATGTGCCACCACACCACTTTTACCAGCAACCTACATACCATTGCGAAATGCTATCACTGTCCCTTGAGTACCATAACACTTAAAGATTAAAATCTTGGTTGTGCAAGATTTTAGAAGTAATATGTACATAAGCGAGCTTAATGCTGTAAATTCAACTAACTAATCCTTATGACTTAAGAAATGCAATAAAAGCAATGCAAGTGCAATAAATATGTGCTGCACACATTTATTGTTTTTTTATTTACAATGAGGTACTTGAGCATTTCTTAGATAAGATAAAACTGAGAAATTAGTATTTAGATTCAGTATTTCAGCTGTGTTTACTTCCTGATCAGGGAAATCAATTATTATTTAAAACTTTTAACACCTTATGCAACTCTTTTGAAATAACTTGTTTTCTATTTTACTTATTGTAAGTCTATAAATCATTGTTCCTATAACTTCATTCATCAAGTTCCTTGCGTTGTTCTTTGCACACTTATGTTGTGTGGCTATGCTGCTGGGCACTGGCCATGTGCAATCTTTTGCTGTTATTGAAAAAGCAATCCAAAGTTTGATATATTGTGCAATAAATGAATGTGCAGCAGTTGAGTTTTGAGTCCAGGGTCATGTTTATATAAACATTGCCTCTGTAGACAGTGTAATTTCGTGTGCTAATGGGAAATAATGGTCCTAGATTGCGTTTGTTATTATTATTATATTATATTAATTCCGTTTTGTTAGAATTAACTGATAGGTCATTCTCCACACACCAGTGTAAAAAAAATATGGGGGTTGACTGCATAAAGACAAATACCCTCCCTCATGATGAGTATTGCAATGTCATCAGCGCATCCTACTGTGTAGAAGTTACTATTGTTCAGTTTGGTTATAAGGTTGTTGGCTACAAGGTTCCACAGCGATGAAAGCACCTCTCCTTGCGGACCTTGTATAGCAACTATACCTCTTTTAACATCATTAAAGTTAAATTGTACTTACTGCCTTCTGTTGAGGTATGTTGTTGATCCAGTCACAAATGGCTTTATCAACACCTTGCCTATGTAATGCTTTATCAATGCCTTAAAAGCTTGTTTTGTTGAAAGCACCCTCGTTGTCAATAAAGGCGCCTAGGCAAGCTGATGCGTTTTGGATAGCTCGTTCTTTTTCGGAGACTACATTGTCTAATGCCGTTTTAATGGATTTGCCTCTGGTATAAGCGTGTTGCTATGAATGAAGTGGTGTCTTTATCATAGCATTGTCCCTTATGTGGCGATCTTCCAGCATTCTCTCCATCATTTTGAGCATGAACAAGCTTAGGCTGATAGGTCTGTACGATTTCGCATTTGTGTAGTCGCTTTTACCCACTTTTGGTATAAAAACAACCTTTACCTCTTTCCAAATAAAGGACAGACAGCTGCTGTGTGCGCTTAAGTAACAGAATAGGGCTACAGGGCCCTCTAACTGACAGTTATGACTTTATCAGCGGTCCTCCAGTTCTGATCAGTAGGTGGGGTACTAAATCTTGGGTGTAATCAATTTATATGTTGCGTTATGTTTCTATCTTCTACTTTCAGTTACTCCTTAGTTACGACGATTCTATCTTCTACTTTCAGTTACTTATTCCGTAGTGACGAAATCGTCAACATTTCAATCAAAAAAATCGTTTGTATTTATATTATTTATTTTAATTATATTTAAATAAAACAATAATAGTAACATTTGAACAACATAATGGATGTAATTGTTATTATTAACCTTTTCAGTTATGTTTAGAAGACGGACTGCCCTGTGATATATGCGATGAATGTGTTGTGAAGGCCGAAAGTGCTTTGAACTTTAAAACAAAAAGCCATGAGTCCGACAGCACTCTTCGGAGTGTTTACTCAACACCACCTGAGTCTCTAGAGGACTGCAACATTCAGGTAACTTTCAATTTAAAACTATGCTCATTGTCTATAAGAAAATTGATATATCATGAATTTAAAATCGAAAAGCGATCCACGCTAAAATCTGAATATGCCCATTCTAATGACAATGTCTTTGTTATGAATGATTTTCCTTAGAAAACATTATCTTAGGTAATCACCAAAATGGGAAGTTTGCTTGTCATTCACCAATCAACTTGATCTACCAATCCTCATCACCAAAAAAATACAGTATCACAAATAGATGGATCCACTGAATAATTTATTTACGCTATTACCATCCAAAATGGATAAACATTAAGAATCCCAACCTATCTTTGCAAATTAAATCTCGAAATTAATATCCAAGTACATGAATTGGTGAAAATTTATTCGTCCGACAAACTATAGAATAATACTCACTTATTTGATACGTATATATGTATTTAATAATTATTATTTTAGGACGAAGTGGATAGAGATAGAGTTAAACTCGAGTTATGTCACCAAATAGACAATGACAGCCTGTTCGGGAAAGATTTGTTAAATTCTATTGGTGATGATTTTTCTCAATTAGGTAAGTTACTAATGTACTCATAGTAATTTTAATTTTAAACCAGCAATGTATTTCCTAATAATCAGTTGAGATTTTTGAGTGTGGTAGTGCATACGATTATTCAGAAAATTTGAACCCTAATGACACTGTTTTTTGCTCCCTTAATTTAAATATTACTTCTAAATAATACATTAAATAAGGAAGCATAAAGTGCATTAATGTTATTTTAACACCTTTTTCTAACTTGGCCACTATTTTCGTCTACACGAAAAATGCTTTTTATACTGTCCTAATACACATTTGCTAGTTATTGTTACTCAACCAAAACTCTTGACAAAAATATCTTAATACTTTTTTATAGTTGACATCAGCTTGAACAAATCAGAGCAGCCAAACTTAGTACTTGACCCTAAATATGGCTGTGAAATATGCAACAAGGTAGTAAGGACTGAAGAAGAACATTCAGAACATGTATTTAAGTGCATTAAAGGTAACATATATGTACCTACTTACTTTTATACTTTAATTTTTATCAACACGGCACACAGAGTTATAGATATCCACGGCTAAAGATGGGCCTTCAGAATATATTTGAGAATTGGGCCTTTAATGCTAGCAATTTATGCAAAGTATTAATTTCTATTGGCCATAAGTTGTAACGCGAAAATAATAATTTATTTATATTATAATAAAAAAAAACACATATTTAATACATACATACTTGTACATTTGTTTTATAAAAAAAAAACTCTTTACAAAATGGAATGCATTTCTCATTTTCAAACGAATTTGACCTAAAACCGAATGTCATGCACGGCTGCTCCAAATCATTGTAACTTACTTAAATATTCATTAGACCCAAAAAAACTGATTTACCACTTTGATTTATTACTTGCCCTGATTGAACCAATAAAGTTACGAGCTATGTGTGTTGGACCAAAATACTTGTATAGTTTAGGTATATAATATTACCCCGAATTAATGATCAACAATTTTATATCACTTAAATCATTGTCATTAGCTGAAATAACCAAACTAACAAGCTAACTACCAATCACGTGGCTTATATAAAACTGTTGATCATATATTGATTATTTTAATCATCCTTTCTGCAAACTGGCTCTATAACTAATTGACTCCTTTCCATAAATTTTGGTGGTACAAATGTAATAAAAAAAACAATTTATTAACCTGTATTATTTTTCTTTCAACAATCACTAACAATATATCAGGTACAACTATTAGCCCGGTTATTAAAAAAAGCTAATTGGTAATAAATTGTCATTAGACCCGTGTACCCACGTGGCCAGCGTGGCGAGTGTAGGCCAAATTATTCAAAAAAATGTGGTAGGCCCATCTCCAACAGTGGATGGATCTAGGGGATGTGACAAATATCCCAATCCCAAGCGCTGGATTTCTCCTTAACAGAACATCAGTTATAACATAACATCATTATTGTTGTCAATCAGTCGAGTGTAGGTCGAAAACTCCAGTAATATGGTCTGGAAGGTCTATCCCAGCAGTGGATTTCTAGGACCCTGTGTTCTAGGGGCTGTGATGATGTGACGAATATCCCAATCCTAAGCACTGGACTTCTCCTCGACAGTGGAGATCTGAACTCCGGGTTTTAGGATTACGTGGTTCTGTAAAGATAATGACGTTGTTTATAGATCTGCATTTTTCATATATTTTCAGTTGATTGTGGAGATAACAAGAATAATATAGCATACTGTCCGCTATGTTCTATAACGTTTCCGGATAACACTCAGCTAACCAAACATATGTGGGACAAGCATGCCGATATAATGGGTCCTAAGAAGAGAGGCCGGCCCAAAAAATTGGAAACCAGCGTAAGTTCACTATCGTCAACACATTAGAATTGCAATACCGCCTATGTATTTTTTTTAAAGCAATAAAGACACATAAAGAAATTTAGGTTATCAGCTAACATAGCCTCTTTACAGATTGGCCAGAAATGCATTTTTTTGAAGCGGATGAAATTTACTATAAGCGAATTATGGCAAGTGGCAAGGTCGTCGTTGTCTTTAGCATACCAAAAGATAGATAAATCACGAATGAATTAAATAAATTATTGTGTCCTGACCAGGAATCGAAGCCTTTAAGTCCATCAAGGCAGTCATGTCATTAATATTAATTACTTTGTTTGGTACCTTTAGTATTGCTGTTGTCGTTTCAACCTTAGTACCTCCTGGCGGTATTGATATAATACTGTAAGATTGTCAAATTTTATTGTTTGACAATCATCAGAACACAGAGTAAGTCATAGACCTAAACTGTTGGAGATAGGTCATCCATAAATTTCTGGAGAATTTGGCCTACATTCGCCACGCTGGCCAGATGGGTTGGCAAGGGTTTGATGTCAATGTTTAATGATAAATTATTATCGATTCCATAAATTGGTATTAGTGGAACCGGGACCGACGGTTTAACGTGCTCTTCGAGGTACGGAAACGATGGCTGCATTTCTCATTGGTACATGCCGTGGGTTGAAGCACCATTTTGTAGAATTTCAAATTTATTATATTGAAATATTAATGCAAGGTTGATGTTAGCTTTTCATTTGTCTAGATATCCCAGTAAAGTTAGCTAATCATGAGCTTTATAAAAACTTATTGTAATATTATCTTGTTCTTTTGTTTTGTTGTTACCGTCTAGTATTATCTGTGATATTATACGGTCGTGTATTCTTAACTAAAAATAAACTGTTTTTTTTTTATACTAGCACGACATGTGACCTTGGTGGCGCGCAAGGTCCATGAATGTTAGCAACTGAAGTCAGACACTCATGACTGACATCAGTCCCCAACACTATGCCGGTTTGACTAAATGCTTTTTCACACTTCGCTTGAAGAACTCCAAGTTATAGGAAAGTGGAAAAACAGAGGCTGGAAGAGCATTCCACATTTATCGTGCGACAGATGTATGAGTCCAAAAATTTATACGTACGCGAAGGGATGGTGACTACGGTATGTGGGTGCATATTCTGACCTGGCGTGTGGTTCGGTTGCGGTATGGAGAGGGAGGGATTAGGTTATAGAGTTCTTCAGAGCACTCACCATAGTATAGCCGGTAGAACACGCTCAGAGAAGCCACATCTCGGTGAAGCTGCAGGGATTTGAGAGTTCCAGATATAGTGGCATCGTCCACAATTCGAACAGTTCGCCTCTGTAGGACATTGAGAGCATCTGTGAGGTACTTGGCGGAACCATTCCAAAGGTGAGAACAGTATTCCATACATGATCTAATCTGTGCTTTGTACAGCAACAGTCTAATTGAAGGTGGAAAAAACCGCTTCACCTTGTTCAGTATTCCGAGCTTTTTTGACGCTGTTTTGGTGAAGCTCTCAATGTAGTTCCGGTGGCTAAGGTCTGAGCGTATTTCCACCCCGAGAATGTTGAAGCTGGGTTGTAGATCCAGCGTGGTGCTCTGAAGAGTAGGGGGAGGAGAGAGAGGGGGGACTTTTTGGCCGTCAGCGCGCATGCCTGGGTCACCCCATCTCTCCCAAACAAAGGCTCAGCAGCCGACTGTTTGCCCCATCACAACTGTGTCGACACTCCCCAGCATGTATGGGCATGCCGGCAATTGTAGCCTACTCCCGAAACGTGTGGACGCACTTTACTGGGTTTATCGGCACGAACGATGGATACCTCCCCGCCCCAGCAGACTGGGCAAATTAACACCATCAGTCCGCCCACCACTTATACTTATGTTTTGTTTTAGATAATATTAAAAAAGCTGACTCAGCACGGATACAACATAAAGGAAATTGATACCACCAAAATAGAATGTACGATTTGTCGCAAAATGCATCAGTCAAAATCGAAACACCTTCAACATCTACGCAACCACCAAAGTAACAACAATTTTATTCTTTAGGCCTAATTTTAATATTTTTAAAATTATTTCAAAAGTGCACTAAAAGTTTAGAGATTTGGAGACTAGTTCTGGAACTCGATACTTCATTGCTTGACATTTTTATATACCCACCGTGATATTTTCTGATAGCCCTATTTACGGGTTAACGATTTTGCATTCCACTCATCCAATATTTTCAAAGATCATTTAAATTGTACTTTTGAGAAATGTAGTCTATCAACTTTCTAGGAAATAATGTAAAACTAAATACCTAATAAATAAAAACTATTCTATAAAATAAACTAGGGGTTTACCATCTGGGAGGGTACCTAAAACGCTCGCCGCATTTCCTCGTTGAATTATACCTTTCTGGGAAATAAAATTACGACATTTTGAAGATATTTAAACTAGCCTTTATTTAAGCTCGAGACACCACCAGATGAGATCTCTACCCACACCGCTGGCACTCGCACATCCAATAATCCATGGAATGCTTAGAAATTTGTCTTCTCCTCTCTATATCTTTGTTTAAGTAAAATAGAGGAAAATCATTATAAATGTTTTTGATATTTTTCTCTATCTAAAATTTGATATATGAAAGTGGAATTATCTCCAAAATCCATCCGTCTGACAAGACTTTGTTTCCTAGAAAGTTAATATACTACATTTTTCAAAAGTACCCTCATAATTGAAAATTTTTTGAAAATATTGAAATGTGGGAGGGAAATAAATATAATAATAATAAATATTTACAGACAGGTCACACACAGCGCCATCTAGTTTCCGTGCTAAGCTACGAGGCTTGTGTTACGGAAACTAGATGGTTGATAAACTACATAATATACTTTTTTTTTGTAAATATATACATATTATACATATAAACACCCAGACCGAGACAAATTATACAATGTACAACTTGCCCCCGGTGGGAATCGAACCCACGACCTCTCGAGTTCACGGCAACGTTTGTTACCACTAGACCACGGAGGAGGAGGAGGAGGGATGCATAAACGTTAAAACCTCTTAAATATATTTTAACATTTTAAACAAAGGTACCTACTTAAAGTGTCTCTAACGTTTTTATTAAATATTGTTTAACTTTATAACTTTGTTTACTTATTTATTTGTTATATTTCAGATACCAAAGCCTTTTCATGCGAAGTTTGCAATAATGTGTACCTGAAAAACGACGTCCATCAATGTCGTGGTAACCCTGAAAATTGTCATATTGTAAGTTATATAGTTTTAAATAAAACAACTTATTTATAATTTGGAAATTTTAGTCTAAAACATCATGAACACATAAAAGCCGTACACAAGGCGGTAATTGACAGACGTAGTGATGTCTTCAATTAATAGATTTATTCGAAGAAACGAATCATTCCCAAAAATAATAATAATAATAATCTCCTCCTCCTTAGTCGGTACGGTCCGGGATCGTGACTCCGTCGCAGTCCACCCACCAGCCGTTTCCAGCGATACGGTCCTCGGCGCAGTGGATCGCTTGGTGTACTGGGATGTTTTGGGTCACCTAACTGGACCGTCGTTTGGGGCTTCTTCCTCTTGTTCTTGTAACGTCTACTTTCCGTTACTAAAAGTTTTCCTAGATTGTCTTCACCTGTAAATATTGCAGAATTCGGGTAAAGCAGACGGCAGAAAGTCTCTGTCTCTTGGAAAGTTTAAGCTCTTTGAGCTACGAATGGATTCTAAGAAAAGGATGCATCTCAAATGCATCAATTCTTTCTCTATCTACTTTTATAGTCCATGTCTCCGAACCGTACAAAAATATAGAGAATACGAGACAATGTGAATTTTTGTCTTCCTGGATATGTTGTTATCTCTTCATATTTTGTCAAACTGGGTCATTGCTGTTTTGGACATTCCAATTCGTCGACGAATCTCACATTCGCAACCTCCCTTATTGCTGACCGCACAGCCAAGGTAAAGGAAGTCTTTCACAGTTTCATAGTCATCAAGGTCGGTTGTGCGCGTTATCCTGTGGGATCGGTTGACTATCATCAGCTTGGTTTTGCCTGTATTGATGGAAAGACTAATTTTTGTTCTGACGTTTTCCAAACGGTTCAAGAGCATTACCACGTTATACACAGGCAGCACTGACGCTTGCTGATCTGAGCTTGTTTTGCCACAATTTTATTTATTAATTTAATTTCAATTAATTGCATTAACAATCTCGATACATTCGTAATTAATATTTGAACAATAGTTACCATTGTTAATTCGATTTCCATAAAAAAGCACTGAGTTAACCTATTTTTTAAGTTACATATAATAGTAAAATTAATATTAAATTATTTACTTTTTAGGAAACCAATGGTGATGAATACCCTAGAACCTGTTTGTTGACGGAAACGACATTAAAATGCATTATGGAACCTGGAAATGATTTGGTATGAACCTATTTTTACATTATATTAGTAGGATAAGTGATTTATTAACACACAACACTTACTCACGTATTTGTAAAATAGGTCTTCTTGCACCGATTTTAGCCGCGGGTATTAACTAAGACTCGCATCACACCCAAACATGCTCGCCGCAGACATGAAAGGATTTGGCATCAGCACTTAGCAGTACTCGACAAATTTTAAATTTAAAAATGTTTTGTACTCATTTCTGTTGTGTGTACTGTAACGGGTACATGTAGGTTACAGAGTTTTATTGGTATTGTAAGAAAGAATAGTATTGTCAATATACGACAATGACAGGGTTGATGGGTTTTTGTTTTAAAGAAGAAAAAGAAAGAAGATCGGGGGAGCTCGGACCGAGAGGTCGACAGAGCGAGTATTTTTATAAAGATTAGGATTAAAATAATAATTAGTTAAAGTCTACCGCGTAATAGTGTCCCTCGTAGATAAGTGTTTAGTTTTTATAGATATGTAATTATTTCTAAAAATTAAAGTATAAAAAAGTTTTATGCATTTTTAATAAAGAAAAAGGAGTTCCGTAGAATCCTCTCCGTAACAATTAAAAGCAACTACATCCAACCGCAGGCGTTGGATAATTCAAGTAACTGCAAAGGGCAGGTTACAGTACCTAATAATAATAAATAAAAGAGGTGCAAAGATTTGCTGGAACTCCTCTCGTACCAACTTCTACTGCGTAAAGCTGGGTCTTGAACCTGTTTCTGATCATTTCTTTTGAGATCAATATATTTATTCGACTTCATGTTGTGGTCCTTTGGAATATTTGATTCCCGCGGAACGGCAAGTTCAATAAGGATAACTTTTTCCAAGTTCCGAGAAAACACTAAGATGTCTGGACTATGGGGTGATACAGCAAAATGTTCAAATGTATCCATGAGAATTTTCCAGTCTGATGCGGCGCCATATCTAAAATGTCCGTAAATTAATTTCCTAGAAAGTTGATTGGCTACATTTCTCAAATCATAATCTAAAAAATATTGATGTGTGCAAGCGAGAGGGATGCAAATCTGAACAACCCTCTTAATTAGTAGTAGATACCTACAACTAATTATTATGTGTTTAATTTTGCTGTTTTCCAGGAAAAACTGAGCCTTATACAAGCTTGTTTTGTATGCAGCGCTGTGTATACAACAATAGAAGCTTTGTTGATTCATAATGACAATGTGCACCCAGAACTTTCTCATCGATGCAATGTTTGCATGAAGGTAAATATTTAGCATGTTTTTTAACCTTATGTGCAAGTACCGACAAATAAAAAGAACGCCGAATATACAGTCAATTACTAAAGTTTATAGTAGTAGTTATCTTCGCCCTGGGGCGGACCGCTCCGGGGTGATCCCCATTCAGCGTGCGTTAATCACGGCGGACGACAACCCGCCGGTTGCTTGTTTTACCTCGGCGGCGAGAGCCGCTGGGGCGGGGGCCACTAAAGGATCTGTGGCACCTGTAGGACAGTTTCTGTTGAGAAATCTTCATACAGTTTAGCCAGTCTGTGCTGGTTACGCCTCGGCCCCCAGGATCTCACGGGGCAGGCGACGGCCCTCCGGTGGCCGTGCGTGGAGAGGTGCGATGCCTCGAAGATGGTCGAAGCAGCTGCGGTCGGCTCGATCGAACATGGATTTCGAGAGCCTGGCCACGAACTGCTCGATGGTCTCCATCTTCAGGTCATCATGGAGGACTGTGTTGCGCACGAACCACGGAGCTCCGACTGTCGCGCGCAAGGAGATGTTTTGCTGAGCTTTGATTCTAGCCGCTATGGATGGTGCCACCAGGTGGTGCCATGCCGGCCCGGCGTAGGTAAGGCGCGAGCGGACGAACGTCTTATAGATGTTTAGTTTTACCCGGGGTGGTAACGACGAATGCAGCAGCGGCCTCAGTTGGGCCCGAGCGGCTTTCGCGCGGTTAATTGTGTGGCATGCCATAGGGTCCATACCGCGGTCGATCACTCACGTGTTCGTCCAGCTCACTTCCCTTCCACGAAACAGCAGCGGGTCGGGCAGGCGCCGGCGAGACGTCAGGATGGCGGCGGTCTTGTCCACATTCGCCGACATCGGCCATCTGTACGACGACGTGGCGGGTGAGATCTGGGTGGTGTCTGGAGCAACGGGGTCGGTGGGCCCCCATGGGTCAGGGATGGCAGTATTAGTGCTACTCAAACCTTTTGTTGTCTGCACGTAGGCGTGGGCGATGGGTGACCACTGTGACTGTAGGTGTTCTAGCGATGATGGAGGCCGCTCCTCCAGCGGCGAGGATGTTATATGGCTTTCAGTGGCTGGCATGGTAGCGGTGGAGTTTATCGGCGACAGACGCAGGTGTCTTCTTTGCTGGGGTGGCACCTCGTCGGACGCAGACACATCTTTGGTCTTCTTCCCAGGTCTTCTGCTTTCCTCCTCCGCCACGTTGATATTAAAGGTGGGGGGGTCATGGTAAAATGTTTAGTCATGTGACTCCTCCTCGTCTTGAGGCACCAACCGTGGTCTTATCCTTCTCGATTTTCTCGGGGCGGCGTGGGCAAAGTCCGTTGCGACGGACCTCCATTGTTCAGTGGTGTTAGCCTGCGTGACCACTAGTCCAAGGGGGGGAAGTTGCCGGCGTCCGATTGCAATAATCGTCGCGGTAGCAGTTCCTCGGCCGAATGGGAACGCAGCCGGCGCGGCGATGGATTCGCGCTAGGTGATGGTGTTGGTGATGGTGATGAGCCTATTTTGGTGGGGCACGTCGGGGTAGTCCTGGGCTCCGCGCCAGTTCCAGCGGGCTCGACGCCTGGGACTTCCTTGGGGTTGTCTGTGCTCATGGTTCGGAGGTTCTAAAGTTTATAAGTTATTAAATTAATATAATAGTATTTAAAAAAATGGTGTATTGCTGCTGTCTGTTTCATGCATCGATTTATTTCGATATTTTTTTTTTATGGAATAAAATACTCGTATATGTATTCTTTAATTTCTCTCCTAAATTAATGTTTTGAACAGTAACGAATAGGTAAAAGTATAGAGAAAAGTAGTAGAATAGTAAAAAGTTTATAACAAGGCTAAGAAGTATCTGAGACTGTACTTTTCATGGGGATTGATCATCAGGAATCAATCTTCAGTTCTAATTTATACATTTTTTTTAGACATTCAGCTCTGTAAAAAATGCCGCTCGTCATCGTGAGAATTGTAACTCGACTGAACTTAAATTCGCTTGTCCGGCTTGCGACCAAAGATTTGGCTTCGAAGTTTCACTAAATAAACATATTCTTCGACATCATTTTGGCTATAAAGTATCTGTACGATTCTTGGATGTCAAGTACAAGCATATTGATAGACAGTTTTCGTGTCGCTCCTGCAATCGGTCCTTTTCAAGGTATTTATAGACATTTTAAATATATAAATATATCATCATTCATCATACAGACCCCAGAACACAGCGTCCTAGACCTCCACTGTTGGAGATGGGCCTTCCAGAACATATATCTGGAGAATTTGGCCTACACTCGCCACGCTGTCCAGACTGGTTGGCAAAAATCTGATGTCAATTTTTAATGACAATTTATTAACGATTTCACCAGTTGGTATTTGTGGAACCGGGACCGACGGCTTAACGTGCTCTTCGAGGCACGGAAATGGTCATGTTGTAAATTTATGACAAATGTATGTGTATTTTTGAATAAATTTGAAATGAATTTGAATATAAAAGTATCATCACGACCGTTTCCCTTCCGGGGGTGGTCAGAAACCACGCTTATAAGGGAACGGATTCACATTTATCCAACTTTACTATAGGCCAATCATAACAAGTGGCAAGCTCGTCGATGTCTCAAGAGTACCAAACTCGAGAAATATCACAAGTAAATTTAATTATAAATAATTTTTATTTATTTAAATTAATAAATCTTATTGTGTCCCGACCAGGAATCTAACACGGTACCTCTCTCTCCACGGATGTAAAGACGTTCGCTATTGTTCCTTTGTAATATTTGCGTTTGTTAATTTTAGGCAGGACCTTTTGGAAAAACATGCCCAGTCCCATTTACCCGATGCTAAGCAACATGAATGCCCGATTTGTAGCAAGAAATTTTACCGACCCGATGGGTTACGGTAAGTTAAACAATTTAACTTATAAAGATGTATGTATTTAATTTTTTTTCTTTTTACTAGCTCGACATTTTTACCTTACCCTTGATATGATCTCACAGAATAATTGATCAGGAACGGGTTCAAGACTCAGCTTTACGCAGTGGAAGTTGGTGCCAGAGAAGTTCCAGGAAAATCTTTGCACCACTTACTGAAAGAATTGGGCCTAAGCAGGTCCTGCCGTCAATACTTTTACGGCAAGTTATTCCAAGACGGCAATAACGGAATCATACAATATGTGGATGGTGAGCGTATTATCGCGCAATAAAATAAAAAGGGAAGTCTTCTTTTTAAACCAGCCTATTGTCGGTCGCAAGCCTAAGACACCATTCTTCTCATCTCTTACCCACACACGATGGACCCGGCACCCGCACTGTGAATCTATGGAATCTTAGAAATTTGTCTTCTCTCTCTCTTTCTTGATTTGAATAATTATTAAAATACAATCCTACCTATCAATGTTGTTTATTTATGCTTAATCAATAAGTTAAATATTTTTTTATTTATTTACAGTGTACACATGCAAATTCACGACCCGAACCACAACACTGCTCGCGCTAACAAAAGCTCTCTCTGTCTATATTGTGGTCGAAGTTTCTCTAACTCGTCCAATTTGCTAGTCCACATGCGTCGACACACAGGAGAAAAACCATACAAATGCGATTTTTGCTCTAAAGGTAAGTTTTTAATAGTACATACATACATACATATCTTCACGCCAAATCCCTTGCGGGGTAGACATACCTCTTTCGCTTCTTCGACATTCATCAACCTCTTCCTTTTGTTTTGATGGCTTTTTAATACACCTTCAGCTATTGTTTTATGTATTTGATCGTAATATGTGAGTCGGTCTGTCAGGGCTTCTTTTACCCACAACTTTCGGTTCTGGTTCGTCAATCTCTCTTCACTCATCCTCTCGACATGCCCGAACCATCGGAGCATGCCTTTCCTTATTTTTGTCCCTATGCTTTCTTTCATACCCACCCTTTTGCGTACTTAGTCATTTTAATAGTAAAGCTAAAATACGTAACAAAATGTTACTAGACACGCCGCTAGTTGAAGCTCTAGTTTCGCTACTTACCGCGGCGTGGCGTGTACGTCTATTGGTATAAATACCGGGCGGCCACACGCAGCAGCGCGCACTTTTATTTTTCGTCCTAGTGGACATAATTTATTTCTTTCGTGTGACCTCGTCACCGTACCGCCAAATTTTTTTTTTTTGTCCTAACCGCCTTGCTACTATTAATTTTTCTTAAGTTTAAAATTACCACAGTGCTCTCCCAAAATATTACCGATTACTCAGAACACACACAGAACAGACAATAAACACTCCACATCATTCTACACTGACACACATGTGAGTATTAGTGGAACGTGGATTGTGGAGATCTGGGTAAGTTGCTTTCATTTCATATACGACCCCTAATTCGCAATATTATTCCGCCTAACCAGGCTTAACACGTAGGGTGTGAAGACGCTGCGTGGCCTGGCTAGTTACTGTAACAAAATAGTTAATGTTTTTGCGAAATATGCCATTAAGTATGATATTTTCAGTGCCATCTTAATATATACAAATTCTGACTTCCATTCTCGTCTCGCACACGCAATGAGCACAAATTATCTTTGCCTTACCTTCGCCTCAGTAAAATTAACTAACTAGATACTATCTTATGTAGATAAACTAAATATTCATACGGTAAACTATTGTATTAGTGATAAAATACCTGGTAGATGTGCAATGTATTTTATTATGTTTTAAAAACATTTTATTGTTGGTACGTGTATATTTACGAGTATGTTGATTCATATTGTATTTGTAAAAAAAAATGTAAATTAAAGCCTGAGAAGGTCAAACTGTAATAAATGTTCACTTTGTAGAAATATTTACTAATTCGTAAAAATATTTACTATTTCGTGGCATTATTTACTTTTACGTAGAAATATTTACTATTACGTAGAAATATTACTATTACCTAGAATTATTTACTTTTTGGTAGAAATATTTACTATTACGTATAACTATTTACTATTTAGTGAAAATATTTACTATTACGTAGAAATATTTACTATTCGTGGAAATACTTACTATTACGTTTAAATATTTACAATTTCGTGGAATAATTTACTATTACGTATAAATATTTACTATTTCGTAAAAAAAAAAACTTTAAAAAAAATATTTACTATTTCGTTGAAATTATACCAATATGTATAAATATTTACTATTACGCTTAAATATTTACTATTTCCTAAAATAATTTACTATTACGTATAAATATTTACTATTTAGTGGAAATATTTACTTAATCGTATAAATATTTAGTATTTCGTAAAAAAAAAAAATGTTTTAAAAAAATATATACTACTATCACCTAGAATAATTTACTATTAAAATAAATTAAATTATACCAATACGTATTTAAAAATACTGGCCAGCTCTGGGTAGACAGGTAGTTGAGGGTCTGATGTCAATTTTAATGACAAATATCACAATTTAGTATAATGACACCGGGACAGTTTAATGCACGCTCCAGTGCAATGCTCCGAGGCACGGAACGCTTGTGTTGTAAATCAATAACAATATGTGTGTTACTCATTAGTACATCCGGGGTTAGAACGGATACCTTTTTGGATTTTAAGGAATGCGTTCTACAACCGAGCATCATCGCTCTTAGTGTTGTAGTGTAATTACAATGGAGGATAGATTGTCTGACCGGTACTGTCGGTTCAGTAGGGACAATCCACACCAATCCACACCCTCATCTTGTCAAGAAATTGGAACTTGTCGGTATACATGGCACTCTCCTGAGATGGGTAGATTCTTACCTATCTAACCGTAGTCAAGCTGTTGCTGTTGCTGGTTATACGTCTAGTTTTCTTCCTGTTACGTCCGGAGTCCCTCAGGGATCCCACTTGGGGCCTTTGCTGTTTAATATCTTCATTAATGACGTATTATATTACATAAGAAACTCTAAACTGTTCCTTTATGCAGATGACAAGAAGATACTTAAAGTAGTTAGTGGTCTCAATGACTGCATATCTTTACAGCAAGATCTAGACAGTTTGTGTTCTTATTGTGATAAACATCTTTTGTTTCTTAATATTGCTAAATGTAAAGTCATAACCTTTATTTATTTATTTATTTATTTAATACTTTATTGTACAAAGACAAAGGCGGGCTTTAATGCCGCAAGACATTTTATCATAGCCAACCATTGGGATAACTTGAAACTATTTACTGGAAAGTAGGTGCTGAAATATTAAATTTAAATATCAAAAGTATTATTTAATAACTAGCCACATACAGACAACTTCATATACATACATACAAATATACATATAATAAACTAAATACTAATACATAAACCTACACATACATACATACATACATAATAATATACTTACAAATTTTGTTGGGAAATGAAATGCGAATAGACCATTTTTTTAAATAGCGATCTGGTGGTTACTTGCCTGATGTTAGGAGGCAAATTGTTCTACAAATTTGTCGCTACAACGACAAATGAGTTTGAAATGAAACTAGAGTTATGCGAAGGGATCGAAAGAGGAGAGTTGTGAGAGGATCGAAGAGATTTATCATGGAACGAAGAGAGATAGGCAAAGCTGTTCTTGAGGTATTTCGGTGTCGCAGGTTCATTCAGAACAGAAAATAGTAAGCAAAGTACTCTAAGATTCCTGCGACACCGAATCGGCAGCCACTTCAACCTAGCGCGATACTCAGATATATGATCATATTTACGTAAACAATAGATGAACCGGATACCTGCGTTAAGTAACCGATCCATCTTGTTAAGCAATACCTCTGAGATATCAACGCTGCACACGTCACCATAGTCGAGAAGAGGAAGGAGCTAGGGTTATTTTAGCTTTTATCGGCAGAAAGTTTTTGAGTTTATTGAGAAAGTGCAGTGAAGAAAAAATTTTACGACTCGTGTTTTTCACCTGAGTTGTCCAGTTTAGGTTGGAATCTAGGTAAATACCTAGATTCTTTACTTCGCTACTAAACGGAATTGGAACGTTGTCAAACCGTACCGGGTCGACAGAACTAAGATCAACTTTGCATAGCTGTCGGGAACTCCCTATTACTATTGCTTGACACTTGGTCGGATTGACAACTACTCCAAAGCGTTTCGACCATGAGCTGATATTAAATAGATCTGAGTTAAGCCAAGCTATTGCACTATTAAGGGTGTCGACATCTGTCTGCACATAGAGCTGTAAGTCATCCGCATACAGGTGGTAGTGGCAATGAATAAGTGACGTAATGGCATTAATGAATAAAGAAAACAGCAGTGGGGAAAGATTGCCACCTTGAGGTACGCCCGTGTCCAAGTCGCACCACTCCGATGACACCTGATCAACCTGTACCTGTTGCTGACGACCATGAAGATATTGAGAAAACCATGACAGAGCATCCGGTGAGATTCTAAGACGAGACAATATAGAGATAAGCAAATCAGGATCCACTGTGTTAAAGGCATTTGTGAAATCAATGAGTACAAGTACAGTTACTTTAGTTTCATCCATGCATCTTCTGATGTCTTCAGTTACTTTAAGTAAAGCTGAAGTTGTGCTATGACCAGAACGGAAACCAGACTGGTAGGGGTTTAAAAGATCATTAACACCTAGGAATTGGGACAGCTGTTTATGGACAACAGACTCAAGGACTTTAGATAAGAAAGGTAAAATTGATATTGGTCTAAAATGGGTAGGAAGTGTAGGTGAAGAAATTTTCGGAAGTGGGATAATATAAGCTTTGCGCCATTGAGAGGGAAATTGACCAGAAGTAAGGGAAAAATTAATAATATGACATAAAATAGGTAAAAGGAGGTCAATTATGGTAATGATCATAACACGACTTATGGAATCACATCCTACTGCTTTGGAAGTTATTGAGGTTATCGTCTTAAGAACAACATCACTAGAAACCTCTGTCAGGTAAAATGGTTCAACATCATCAGGCATGCACATCTCAGCAATCTCGGCCAAGGTACTAGTTTTTACAACACTGTCCAGCACTGGAGCAGCAGAAAAATGAGCGTTAAGTTGATCAGGTGTCACAGAACCCAGATTGACTTGACCGCGACAGCGCCCCAGCCCTAGTGAATTGAAGAATTGCCATATTTTTGAAGAAGATTTGTTGGTTATGTTTTCAAAGAAGTAGTGACGTTTGGCAATTCTGCATACCTGATTGCAGCGGTTCCTCGCAACCCTATACGCAGACAGATTATCATCACAGCGGTTCCGTCTATACTTTCGGTAAGCACGGTCTCGTCTCTTCATTGCCATTCGTATATCCTCCGTGATCCATGGAGCAGGTGCCCGCTTTAATTTTGTGGGTCGAAGTGGAGCATGAGCATCATACAGCTTGAGCAGCTCGCGATTAAATATGTCTACCATATCTTCAATTTTATTGGCAGTAAGTAAGGAATCCCAATCAATACGAGCTGCGTCTTCCCGCAGTTGAGTCATGTCCATACGAGAATAATGACGCATCACTACTGTCGGCGGGCGATACCTAGGTGGTCTCACTTTGTAGGAGGCGAAGACGAGATCGTGGTGGGAGAAGGGAGCAAGGAGTTGACCGTGGCTGGCAACAACATCAGGACGTGATGTAAATATGAGGTCGAGGAGAGTAGATGTTGTAGCTAGATGATGAGTTGGGCCAGACGGCAGAGGAGATAAATTAACTGACGAAGTGACATTGAGTAGTTTAGACGACCTGGATTTGCCAACCTGACGGTCATCTAGGAGACAGGTGTTCAAATCGCCCATGATGACGTGATGAGTATAAAGGGGTACCAACTCCTCAAGAACGCTTTCAAAATGAGTGAAGTAGTTTATGGAGGGAGGGCAATACACTACTCCAACCAGCACTCGACTTCCCAAAGACTGTATTTCTATAAATAAATATTCAATAGAGGCCGAATACTGGTTAGGTGAGGAACATATTAATTTGTATGACAGATCCGCGCGTAAATATATGGCTACACCACCTCCATTTGCGCCTGTGCGATCGTTCCTGATAAGAATATAACCTGGAAGAGAGTAAGAAGTAGAAGCAAGAGAAGGTTTAAGCCAAGATTCAGATATAAGAATAGCATCAATTAAATTTGGAGAAGTGAAAGTAGATAAAAGATCGGAATAGTGCGCTGGCACGCTTTTAGAATTAATGTGACATAGGTTAAAGTTTTTTTTATATGGGGAAAATTCATTGTCTAATAAGATATCTAAGCTAACTTCTGCATCGTGAACGGAATCTAAACTAACTTCGACATTGTTCGAGCCGATTAGGTAAAATTCCTGCGTCCTTATCCCTAATCATTTTCCTCGCCATATTTGGAAGTCTTATTAAGGATGCACGGACGCAAAATCTTCGCCTCGACCGGTTCGACGAAACAACTAGTGTCAAAACCACATAAAGTTCGTTCAGTTGAAATTGCGCAGCCATACGAGCAAGAGAAATAATAAAGAAGTGAATTGTATCTGGATCAGGCCTGCTCCAGAACTATCGAAGACATCGGCAGTCCAGTCGATTGGACGACCTAATATTGGTGAGTCCCTTTATCCTGCATTTTCCCAGGTATCTTATATTTTACTAGATCGGCTTCGGACATAACCCTCTGGCAACTAAATTTTTTTATGGTTCCTTCTCACGGATTTACAATTCACATACTTATTTCTTAACATAACTTACTTTATTTCAACTCACATAATATAATAAGTGATAATTCAGTTTGGTGCAATAACTATAAGATATTTAGTTCGCATTCAAACATAATCTTACACTTACTACCTACATACTTCATTTTTAATAAAAACCCAATTACTATACAACTATTATATATTTAAGTAGTTTAACACATTATTTATTATAATTTCCTATAAATTATAACAGTTTTGTGTATATTGGTATAGTTTACTCTGTAAAAATCTTTAAAATTTAAAACACGTTTTTTTTTTACATGTTCGTTTTTTTTAATTGTTTTAACTTTTTTCTCTTTTAACTTAATATTGTTCTACAATGGCTTTAGAAAATAAATTATTCACTGCAAAGAATAATTCTCTTTTTGAAAGGATTACTAAAATATATAATTCTATGAAATCGCTGAACCTTTCTCGGGATTCAAGGGGCACGGATGAGTTTTTAAATGATACTGATATACTGGATGATATGTATAAGGAGTTTAAAATGAATTTGGATAAAATAAACATATTTTTATTAAAACAAACTCCGTCCGAGGATCCGGAGTTTAAAACATTGCTTGCCTTTGAGGATATTTATTCCCGGCTCCGGCGTAAGCGGTCTGAATGCTTAAAAACAATTCGTCCTGAGAATATAACCCAGCAAAATGATAAAACTTATATAAAATTGCCGCCTATTGACATACCCTCATTTGATGGCAAATTAGATAACTGGGCAGTTTTTTATGAATCGTTTCGAACAAACATTCATCTGAATCCCCACCTTAATAATGCTCAACGGGTGCAATATTTAGTGGGTAAACTAACCCAAAATGCCTTAAAACTGACATCAGGTGTTATTCCGAGTGGTGAAAACTATACTGCACTATGGGATACACTAGTACAAAAGTATCAAGCGGTAACCCGTAATGAAAATGGCAGATACTCTGTCTCACTGCCATTTGAGAATGATCCTAAACTTTTAGGCCATTCTCACACTGTCGCTTATCGACGTTTATTAAGCCTTGAAAATAGGTTAAATATAACTTTGAGAGATGATTATAATAAAACTATCTTAGATTACCTATCTAAGGGTTACTTGTCTGAGACAACCAGTAGGATTAATGAGGGGTATTACATACCACATCACGCCGT
Organism: Tinea semifulvella; assembly: GCA_910589645.1. Lineage (NCBI taxonomy): Eukaryota > Metazoa > Arthropoda > Insecta > Lepidoptera > Tineidae > Tinea > Tinea semifulvella. The sequence goes on from OU342584.1 coordinate 25,611,891, forward strand.
TATAAAACCTGATAAGTCTACAAAGTTAAGGGTGGTTTTGGACGCTAGTGCCAAAACACACAACGGAAAGTCACTTAATGACCTACTTTACTCCGGCCCAAACCTTCAATCAGACCTATTTGCGATTTTACTGAATTTTCGTTTATTTCCAACTGCACTGACCGCAGACATTACACAAATGTATATGCAAATCGAAGTAAAGGATGAACATAGAAAATATCAGAAGATATTGTACAGGTTTGATAATTCTGAACCGGTTCGGACTTATCAATTTAACCGAGTGGCCTTTGGACTAAAATGCAGTCCATATTTGGCTATGCGGACCATCCAACAGCTATGTGCAGATGAAGGTGAGCGCTACCCTATTGCTGTTTCACTGGCACAATGTAATTTTTATATGGATGATTTAGTTTTATCCGTCCTGGATGAAACTGAAGCCATTCAGTCTGTTAATCAACTTATTAAGCTGTTGGCGGCAGGAAAATTCGACCTTACTAAATGGACTACCAACTCTTTCCTTGTATTATCTTCTATTCCGAAACAATTTCATTTACCAAAGACTATAGACTTTGACAAGTCTGATACATTAAAAATCTTAGGTACTAAGTGGGACCCTATAAAGGATATATTTCTTATAGAAACGCATTATAATGAGATTAAATGCACAAAACGAAATATCCTTTCCACAATAGCTCGTCTGTGGGATGTCCTAGGTTTGGTTTCCCCCGTCATACTTTTAGCCAAGTTGCTAATTAAAGACCTGTGGCTACTTAAATTAGATTGGGATGAACAGCCTCCCTCGGATATCATTTCTACTTTTAATCAAATAATTTCTGAATTACACCTTCTTAAGCAATTAACTATACCTCGTCACTTAGGTGTAACAAAAAATTGCACTGTAAATATTGTGGCCTTCGCTGACGCAAGTCAGAAGGCGTACGGCTGTGTGGTCTATTTACATGTAGTAACCGAAGCTCAGACTATACTTATAAATATAGTTTGCTCTAAGTCTAAGGTTGCTCCTGTTAGGACTGTATCTTTACCTCGTCTAGAACTGTGCGCTGCAGTTCTAATGGCGAAATTAACCAAAAGGGTTTTCGATACCTATAACTCTAGGTTTCCTATTGAAAACGTATATGCTTTCTCTGATAGTCTGATTGCCCTGTCTTGGATACACTCATCTCCCCATAGATGGAATGTTTTTGTGAGTAATCGCGTGTCGAAGTGTCATGAAAACATTAATCCAAGCCGGTTCTTTCATGTTGCTGGAATATCAAACCCCAGTGATTGCTTATCCCGGGGTCTTTATCCATCGCAGCTTCTTTGTCATCCCTTGTGGTGGCATGGTCCTTCATGGCTCCAAGGTCCTATACCTTCATGGCCAATCACAAACTTTATTCCGATTTCTATTAATGAGACACCGGAATTTAATACTAAATCGCTTACAACGGTTACAGATGTTTCCTTAGCATCTCCTTTAACTAATATTATTAATAATAACTCATCTTGGCATAAATTACTGCGTATAGTAGTTTACATCCTAAAATTTGTAAAAAAAATACCTCGCTCTATGGCTGCTACTAGCTGTCTAAATGCAGCAGAACAATATATTATATTATTTGTTCAAAATCAATCCTTTTCTGAGGAAATAGTAAACCTTAAGAAAGGTCTTATGCCTACAAAATCTTTCCGCAAGCTTGACCTTTTCTTAGATGATTCTGGAATTATTAGGATAGGTGGTAGACTGACTTATTCTGCACTACCATTCCAAAATAAACACCCTATGCTACTTCCAAAGAATCATAAATTAGTTAATATTTTAATAGATTATTATCATCGCCTTTATTGTCATACTGGTGCTAATTTACTGTCATCTTTATTAAGGCAAAGGTACTGGATATTGAATTCTAGAGGTCTTATTAGACATAGAGTTCGCATATGTAATGTTTGTTTCAAAACTTCTCCTAACTATAATTATCAGCCTTTAATGGCAAATCTGCCTGAATATAGGGTTTCACAGACTTCAAAGGCATTCACTCATACCGGAGTGGATTATGCTGGGCCCATAAGTCTGACTTTAGCTCGCCGCCGTGGCCAGAAAAGTCAAAAGGGGTATATTGTATTGTTTATATGTCTTACTACCAAAGCAATCCATATCGAATTAGTCACGGATCTCTCTGCAGACACTTTTTTAGGTGCGTTTAAAAGATTTATTTCTCGTCGAGGACCTGTGTCTTGTATGTATTCTGACAATGGCACAAACTTTCAAGGTGCTAAGTCTTACTTAAATGATCTTTACAATTTCATTAGTACCAAGGAGTATAGGGACAAGGTTTCAGATGAATGTAGTTTGAGACGAATAGAATGGAAAATGATTCCACCCAGAGCACCCCACTTTGGTGGGCTTTGGGAGAGTAATATTAAAAGCGTAAAATCTCATTTATATAGAGTAATTGGCAAACAACTTCTCACATATGAGGAGCTTCTAACAGTCTTGGCTCAAATTGAAATGATTTTGAACTCCCGTCCTTTATGTTTACTTTCTGAGGAGCCATACCCAGATGTGCTAACTCCAGCGCATTTTCTTATGTCTTCTCCCCTCCAGTCATTGCCTGTTCTTGATCTATCTCAAGAAAGGATCAGTATTCTTGATCGTAAGAAATTGTTAGATCAGATGGTCCAATCTTACTGGAAAAAATGGCATGTAGAGTATCTACACACATTACAAGCCCGACAAAAATGGGTTTCTAATGACTCCTCTATTAAGATTGGAACTGTTGTACTCATTAATCAAGATGATACTCCTCCATTACGTTGGCCTTTGGGCATAGTAGAGGAAGTTTTTCCTGGTAGAGATGGGATTATTCGTGTTGCTCTAGTTAGAACAGCCACGACTAAATTTAAAAGGCCAGTGGTTAAGCTGAGTCCTTTGCCAACCCAATAACATATCAAGTACCAACTAGTTATAATTTATACTTATCTATTTATATGTACTTATATACTAAAATAATTTATCATACTATACTTTAATTATCTTCACTATATACACTATACTATATACATTATACTATAACCTGACACTACATTCATACCCATATGGTTTCTTTCTATTGAGAATATCCTATGTATTCTCAATTGCCGGGGAGGATGTTCGAGCCGATTAGGTAAAATTCCTGCGTCCTTATCCCTAATCATTTTCCTCGCCATATTTGGAAGTCTTATTAAGGATGCACGGACGCAAAATCTTCGCCTCGACCGGTTCGACGAAACAACTAGTGTCAAAACCACATAAAGTTCGTTCAGTTGAAATTGCGCAGCCATACGAGCAAGAGAAATAATAAAGAAGTGAATTGTATCTGGATCAGGCCTGCTCCAGAACTATCGAAGACATCGGCAGTCCAGTCGATTGGACGACCTAATATTGGTGAGTCCCTTTATCCTGCATTTTCCCAGGTATCTTATATTTTACTAGATCGGCTTCGGACATAACCCTCTGGCAACTACAGACATCGTGAAAGGAATCACCAGATGTGCTACTTGAAACGGAATAAAAAGAGTCATCCTCACTATATAAATTCATATTTTAAGTTGTAAGTAAAGTATATAAATAATATATATATATATATATCTAAATATATTGTAAATAATTATATTAAACTAATAGATAAAAACTAATCTTACTGCATATCCTGCCGGTTGGCGATGATTTATCAGATTTATCGTTAAAACAATACTAAAGTGACATTATACAGATAAAATTTACATAAAGCATTGGCATTGATATGAATTTTACCAAATTAAATACTAAAAATACAATGTAAGACAAAACAAAAACAAGTTATAAAATGAAACAAAATCTGAACGGACAATAAGAATCTATGCCAATACTTAATTTAAAAATAAAAAACAATAGTTTCGCGTTCAAAACCATCACCGAACTATTCAATCACGCTATACACTGCGGGTTCACTAATAATCTAAACTAAAAACAAATAATCACGCAATGTACCTACAATATAATGTAAACAAGCACTTTTTAGTCCGTACCGAACGCGGCCCTGTTATTTAAAATTCCTTATTTTATTACAATTTACATTGGTCTGGGTTAGGTTATCTTTGGTGAAATGTGTGCTGCATTGCATTATTAATTGATTGTTCATTATGCGGGCTATTTGTTACAGACAAACATAGTTGCCCATTACACCCTAATGTTGTGTTTGCCACCTAAAGCTTGTGTACTGCATGTGTTGACAATAGGTACATCAAAAAATATAAAATATCACATAAATATAGTGTACCATTATCCTGCATATACCCTCTCCACATCAGCACCCATCACCTCACATGATGGAGCCCGAAAACATCATTAAAATTTACCATTTAAGTTTATTCTTTAAACATGCATTATCTAGGCAAAAGGAGAACTTAACAAAGTGACAGTATGATTCTGATACAGAAAGTGATGTGATGTAAAACAATAACAATACCAAACCAAACTAAAATACACTTGACCGTCTCAGAAAAGGGTTTCTACTAAACAATGATTATGTATATAAATGTAAATAAAAAGGAAAATCATTCTAATACAAGTTTAATATAGCGGGCCACACTCTAAACCAGTTAGTTATACAGAGTTAGATCAATTTACAGTAGATGTAAGGTCATCAGTATAATTTGTACCACTTGCAACAGGTTGATCTAATACTTATAAATCTTTATTTAACCAACTTTACCAAACTTATCATGCCATCATGTGCATGCTAGTTATTGTCTTAGTGCCTGATTTAAGAAAAGTCACAGTTAAATACAGTGTTCTCAACCAGGAATCAAATACAGCAACTCCGTCTAATCTAACAACACTGAAAGTACTTACATTAACAAACCTAAGGTGGCAATACAACGCAAAGATAACACCATTCAAATGTAAATTAAGGACACAGACCACAACATTTAGCTAATAACTTTCTAGACACACTATCTTCTGGCTGCTGCTCTCCTAACCCTCTCCTTTGGAACCTGCTGAGATAGAACCTGATGAGTAGATGAAGGGGCCGGGTCAGTTTTATTACAGGCAGCCATCAAGTCATTTAGATCTGAACGATGCAGAATCTTATGTTTTGCACCATCGGGGAGTTTCACCACAATGGTGCCATCCTGCGTCCAGCAATCACGAACACCAAAGGTTCTTCGTGCCTCCACAAACAATAGCTGTCTAGCTTTAATAAGGATTTCCGAGCAACTAAAAGGAGAACCCTTAAACTTAGTTTTATTGGTCCAGACTGTTTGTCTCATGCGATAATCCCAAAATCGAACAAGGATAGACCGCGTAGCAGCCTCGTTACTCCTTCCAATGCGGTAGCAAGCTCCGAAAGGACTGTAGATTGATATCTGTAATGCTGAGTCTTTCACGCAACACCTCCGCCACTGTTAGGAACACATTTTCATCTTGTTTTTCTGGGATGCCTTTCAACAACAAGCAATTGCTTCGATCCCTGGTCTCCATCTGGTCCACAGCAGCCTGAAGCTGGGATATCTGCTGCCTCAGGAGTGACAGCATCTCAACCGAAAATGTTTTAAATTTTTGGAACTCCCGAGCCAGCTCCTCAACTTTAGGACTTTCATGGTGAGGGTTATCCTTCATCTCAGAAAGCTGTTGCTCAAACTCGGCCATTCTCTTCGCCAGTTTTTCCTCCAATTGTTGTTGATGTTGCTCGATTCTCTCTGTCATTGTGATTTCGTATTGTCACTTGAAGTTCGATATTTACCAACAGGATAAGTGCAGACTTTTACAAATATATTATTGCATGTAAATTAGATGAAGATAATCACCAAATATAACATAACTTTTTACTATTATTACTATTTTAACTTTTTATTTGTAATCACTATTAAATTTATACGTCTTGTCTTGCACACCTACCCTCCAAAAAAAGACAAGAAAACCGAATCCTATCTTAGAATCATACTCTTTATATGGCCAGGAACTAGCACGTGTCAGTCAAATTCGTGATCTGGGCGTCATTTTGGATAGTAAACTAACTTTTGAATCACATATAACACATGCGAAAGATAAGGCTTACCGTATGTTGGGATTTATACTCCGCATTGGTAAGGTTTTTAAGAACGTGCATACGCTTAAAATTCTTTATAACGCCTTTGTCAGGAGTCACCTCGAATTTGCCTCAGTGGTTTGGAACCCTATGTATATGATCTACGTTGGACACATTGAGACTATTCACAACAGATTCATAAAACATCTTAAATATAGAGGACTGTGTTACAACAAACCCCCTTTCATCTCTCTCAAAAATAGACGTATTGTAAGAGACATCCATATCTTGTATAAGATAATAAATTGTAAGATTAGCTCGCCGTATTTATTAAGTAAAATGAACTTGAATTGTAGTAGGAAAAGGAATAGATCCAAACTGTTATTTGCTATCAGATTTGCTGGAACAAAATACTTGAAAAACTCCTTTGTGCTAAGATCATGCCTAAATTACAATGAAAATTTCGGTGATATTGATTTGTTCAGTGTTAGTGTTGCTAGGTTAAAAAAAGAAATTAATATAAGATTATGCTTGGAGAACTTTTAATTTATTTCTTTTTGATTACTATTTTTGTTCACTCTCAACTGTAGTTTCCCAATTTTAAGGGAAACCTTTATATATCTGGCAACACTTAACTGTGTGTCAGTGCCATTATTTTACGAGTCGTCAATCTGAAGTCGTTGAAGAAAGTTCTGTAGATGTCACTGTAGACGTCCCTCTCTTTATTGTGTCGTTTTATGCAAAACTGTAGCTCTTCAAGCCCCTTACTGTAGCAAGTGTGAAGTGTGCTAGTGTCCTTCCTATTCCTGGTGTTGTGCAAAGTGTGTTCACATCAAGAAAGAAGAAGCGGCGCCGCTGTAGTCTTTGGGATAGGAAGTAAGAGGAGTCCGAACCACCCTGCATGTGAGTCTTTCACCATCCTGTATTCCTTCCACCCCGCGTCCAGGCAACCAACTTAGGACCTGGATGCACCATTCCTTTTTGGCCCTTCGAACCTGGGATCCTTTTTTTCCTATCCTAAATCATCCTGAAAGCACCCCTTTTACGCTTGCTAATGTTACTGTAGTCTGTATTTTATTTATTTTATGTCCTTGGCATAAAACTGTATTCATATCCTGTAAAAACTGCATAAAACGCATACAAATTCGATATTTTTTTAATTTTCGTTATTCTGTAGGTGGGTAAGACGAAAATCATATTTTGTTTTTTTCGTTTCTAGCATGAGTCATAATTCATAGACAATCGTCGTCTATGTTTTATTTTTTATTTCAAAATCTGTAAAACTTGATTGTCAGTGGTCTATCATTCGAGTTGTCTGTGGTTATAGTGACATCCCGAACTGTCAGCTGTCAGTTAAAAAGTTGCCGGTTTGTTTACAAATCTCATCCTGTAAAATTGTTTATTTTGTTTCGTTTTGCGCTTCAACTATTATTTTAAAATGTCTGTCGAAATACGTTATCGTTTAGTGAAGCAAAGCATCGACGAACTGCATATTTGTGCACAGTCTGCGTGGGAGGATATCGACCAGCGGGAAGAATTCCTAGTGCGTGCGCAAGAAGTCGACAAACTTTACGATAATTTTTTCGACTGTCACGTATCGGTTGAAGCGGCAAAGAAGGCTGGATTCGATGCCGCGAAACACAATGAAGAATATTGTCGCTATAACTCGTCTGTACATACGATAAAGGTAATTTTAAAAAGATTATCGCCTGTACCTGTAAAAAGGCAATCCAGTGGGGTAAGTACGAACTTACCCAAAATAACTTTACCACATTTTGATGGCACCATTACACAATGGACAAACTTTTATAATCTCTTTAAAAGCTTAGTAATAGATGATGATTCTGTAAGCAAGGTTTGCAAGCTACACTACCTGTTGACTTGCCTCTCTAAAGAACTTCTCGATCTCATTAAACACCTTCTAATTACTGAACAGAATTATGCTGTAGCCATCAACTTGTTACAATCTAGGTATTCCAATAAGCGGCTTATTGCGAGTAACCATCTGGAGTCACTGTTGTCACTTCCTGTAATAAGTAACATTAAGTCCAAGTTAAGAGGGTGTCTTAATGTTATTTATGAGAATACTTAAGCGCTCAAGGCCTTAGGCTTTGAAGTTAAGAATTGGTCCTTTATTCTACTGCATACTTTTCTTAAGAAATTACCCCTTAACATTCGTAACCAATTCGAGTTAACCTTAAAATCTCCTTATGAGATTCCAACATATAAATTTCTATTAGATTTTCTGGAGTTACGCTGTAAGGCTTATGAGTTCTCTGTAACCACACCTTTCCGGTCTAACCCGTCTGTACATGGGTAGGTGCTGCCTAGTAGAAATATTAAAACATCTCACCATGTGGTTGCTGCAGAGTGTCAGTGCTGTAGAAAGGAGCACATGCTTTATGCCTGTGATAAGTTCAAGGCAATGCCTATTAAAGAACGGAACTCTTTCACTAGAAGCAAGGGTGTGTGTTATTGTTTTGGTGATCATAGGTATTCTGAATGTATATCTGTATCTAAGTGTAAGGTCTGTAGAGGAAAACACCATACACTTTTGTGTTTTAAAACCAAACCTGTAACCAATCATGTGGTAAGTTCTCCGAGCACCTTGGATAACCCTGTAGCTCACTGTAGTGAGGGTCCTCAGACCTGTCACCTGCTGTATCTGTACCAGCTGATAGCGTTCTATCTGCTGTAGTTCCTCTGTACACCAAGGAGCACAAGTCTTTGAATGTTCTTCTTGGTACTGCTGTAGCCCTCGCCACTACTGGTGATGGCAGTCTTAAACCTGTTCGGTTGTTTTTGGATCCAGGATCACAATGCAGTATTGTGAGTGAATCCTGTGTTCAAAACCTGCAGTTGGCACGCTCGCGTAGCCACATTTTTGTATCGGGTGTTGGCTCCCAGAAGCCACTCCCATGTAACGGGGTCGTTACACTTCATCTGAAGTCTCGTCTCTCTGAAGATAGAGTCACTGTATCGGCTATAATTCTGAAGCATATTACAGGCAATATGCCTTCTTTTCCTATCTCTTCTGAAATCCTAAAAGAGTATAAGAATGTCCAATTAGCTGATGATACATTTTATCAGCCTCAATCTGTAGATATTTTACTAGGTAGTGATGTCTATAATGATATTTATCTTGGTAACAAGATATCTATGCCAAGGGAGCTCCCTTCGGCATACTCCACTGTATTTGGTTGGGTCGTGATTGGTAGCACTGCCACTGGCTTCTGTAGAAACATCTCTGATGTCGCATCATGTAATGATGGATGAGTGTTTCCAGCAAGTTAAGACTGTAGATAACATATCTGAACCTTCATGTATCGGTCTAGCAGAGGAGGGAGATGTGTCCCATCCTTGTGCAAGTAAAATCCTGAAGCAGGACATTTTCGTTGACGATGTAGTCAGCAGTGCTCCTGACATAGCATCTGCAAAACTGTATGGAGGCGAACTTAATCCTTTACTGGGCCAGGCTTGTTTTCAATTAAGAAAATGTGCTAGATCCTATCCTGAACTTCTTTCAGACCTGTCTAATTCTTTATGTGAGTCATCAAAGACTTTTGAAGCTGAAGGTGATATGACTATCAAGGTGCTGGGTCTCAAGTGGAATCCCACTCTTGTATTTACTTGCCACAGCCGTGATAAGAACCTAGGAACCACAGAACATACTATGTTGTCATGTTTTTATGACTGATGTGGTTGGCTTACGGTTATGTTCTCTGCCAAGTGCTGTATGCAGAAACTATGGCTTCTTAGTCTCGAATGGCATAACCCACTTCTTGCTGATCTGCAGCAATACTGGCTTTCCTTCTTATCTGAATTTTCTGAACTGGAAAATATCAAAATTGCCCGTTTTATTCTTCCACAATCTGTACACAATATTCAATTGCATGGCTTCTGTGATGCCTCTCAACACGGATACGCTGCTGTGGTGTACCTCCGTGTGGAGCATGGTGATGGTCAGATTGACATTCACTTGTTAATGTCTAAGTCGCTCCTATTAAAACAAAGTTTACCATACCTCGGTTGGAGCTTTGTGGTGCATTGATGTTGTCATCTTTACTTAAACACTGTATCTCTGTATTAAATACTTTAGAGTTGCAGCTCGTGTGTGCGTGGTGCGACTCTAGTATTGTCTTGTCCTGGTTACGTACACCAGTACATACTTTAAAGATTTTTGAGGGTAATAGAGTCTCTCAGATCTTATCCAATTGTTCCCCTGCTGTATGGAGAGATGTGCCCTCAGCATTAAGCCCTGCTGATGTTGCGTCGCGAGGGCTGTCCCCTCGTGAACTTCATGGGCATGCCTTGTGGTGGTTGCCTCCATGGTTGGCTGGCGATCCCCACACTTGGTCTAAACATAACATTGTTAATCTTGTCTCTGAACTTTCTGTAGGTGACTCATCTGTACCTTTCTGTAATGTAGTCACAGCCCGATCTCAAATTGATATTGGTTTAATCTGTAATTATAGCTTTCTTGCTAACTTAAATGTACATGTTATGACTACGTTCTCTGTATAATTGTCGCCATCCATCTTCTAAACAACTTGGTTCTATTTCTCTTATTGAATGGAATCTATCTTGTAAGGCAATTTGTACTGTAATCCTTAAATGTTTCAGAACGCGCCTTAAACGTTCTGAGTACCTGATGGGTGACTCAGCACCTCTAAACTGGAGGCTTGGTCGGGTAACAGCCTTACATCCCAGTTCAGATGGGGTAGTAAGAGTGGTCACTCTAAAAACCTCTGTAGGGTCGGTTAAGCGTCCCGTTGGCAAAATTTGCATTTTGCCACATTAGCTGTATATTTTTTAATCATACTGTAATTAGCTTAATTTCACTACCTTTATCGTTATTTGTATGCGTCTTATATAGTTTATTAGGTTAATATCTCTGTAGTTAAGAAATTTAATTATTTCTTCCCGGGGAGTATGTTCACTCTCAACTGTAGTTTCCCAATTTTAAGGGAAACCTTTATATATCTGGCAACACTTAACTGTGTGTCAGTGCCATTATTTTACGAGTCGTCAATCTGAAGTCGTTGAAGAAAGTTCAACGCTGAACACTGTAGTCTGTAGATGTCACTGTAGACGTCCCTCTCTGTATTGTGTCGTTTTATGCAAAACGGTAGCTCTTCAAGCCCCTTACTGTAGCAAGTGTGAAGTGTGCTAGTGTCCTTCCTATTCCTGGTGTTGTGCAAAGTGTGTTCACATCAAGAAAGAAGAAGCGGCGCCGCTGTAGTCTTTGGGATAGGAAGTAAGAGGAGTCCGAACCACCCTGCACATGAGTCTTTCACCATCCTGTATTCCTTCCACCCTGCGTCCAGGCAACCAACTTAGGACCTGGATGCACCAATTTTTTTTTCTCATTTTCCATTATTTTACTATATACTTATATGTATATTATTTAGTTGTATTTGTTATATAGGTATTGTTTTTAAGCTTATCCCTATTATTATATTTTTTTTGCAAAATCTATGTTTAATATTTAAGTGGAAACTTTGCTGGATTGTGTAACTTTTAGAATTGTTTTAATTATGATTTAAGATCTGTATGTTTCCTGAATAAATAAAAATAAAAATAAATAAATAAATAAAGAGAAGTTTAAACCGAGTAATAACTTTGTTTCAGCTTTCCCCCGTTCATCAGACTTGCAGTGCCACCGTCGCATGCACACTGGGGAAAAACCATGCGTTTGCGCAGTTTGTGGAAAAGGTATGTATTTTACTTTTCAATGGATTAACTAATCTCTATCTATTTTATTTTTATAAAAGTCTGTTAAAAAAAAGTGGATAATTACCGGATTTATAAATAAAATGACCTTTTATTACATTTGTAACACCAAAAAATATTAATAATCAATAATAAATTTATAAATAAATAATAAATTTTCTGCCGTTAAAAGCTAAAAAAACCCTAGTTCAAAGCCTTCTCCTTCCTCTCCTCGACTACGGTGATGTTTGCAGCATTGATCTGTCAGAGATGTTGCTCAACAAAATGGACCGGTTACTTAACGCGTGTATTCGGTTCATCTCCTGTTTACGCAGAAATCTAAGAGTTCTCTGTCTCCTTTTTTCTGTTCTAAACGAGCCTGCGACACCGAAATACCTCAAGGATAAATTTGCCTATCTTTCTTCGTTTCACGACAATTCCCTTCGTTCTTCTCACAACTCACTTCTTTCTGTTCCCTTGCATCATTCTGGATTTGTTTCAAATTCTTTTACAGTTGTTGCCACAAATTTATGGAACAATCTCCCTGTAAACATAAGGCAACTGTCTACCAGATCTTCGTTCAAAAAACTCGTCTATCTACACTTTCTAAATAGCTCCCAACAATGTTAATAAGTGTATATATGTATATTTTTGTGTGTGTATTAGTATTTAGTATATTGATATTACAGTACATGTTATAGTATATTATGTAAGTATATATAATTATGTTGAATTTATCCTACTATTAATAGTTATTTCATTGCACCTATAAATGTTCTAATTTGTCCCTAAGGTTTGGCTGTCAGAAAATGTCTACGGGCATTAAGTCCGCTTTTGTACTTTGTGCAATAAAGTTTTTAATAAATAAATAACTTTCACAGTGTAAACGTTTATTTATTACTACTTATAAGTAAAATTTAAAATAAATATTAACTAAACCTAATAAAAAATTACCTATAAATAAAAAAGGCCTCTAGAGACGACCCTTCAGGGATAGTCCCAAGAAGACTGGCAAATTTCCCCTCTGTATAGCGAGGCTAATACATTGGCAGAAATAATTACCAGCTTTCCTGTCTCCAGACTTTTCCGAAGGCCAGACGCTTGGCTGAGTGGCCATGGGCCCATCTCGACCCCAAACGGAGCAAATTCGTAACCTGCACCAGGTCGTCTGAATGTGTGATGGGGCTACACATGTCGCATTCCACACCAAAGACAGAGTACAATATTTAGCCCAAAAAAAGGGGATCCTTCCATCAATATCGGCTGAGTAATATAGGCGGAGGCAATACAAACATAAAGACACACAAAAAACTTTCATATTTATATAGTATGTGTTTTGACTGGAAGAAAATGCATTTAGCTCCCCTTTGTACATCATTATTACCCCTAGAGTGAGACCTCCAATGCTGAAGATGGGCCATCCAGAAAATATAACTTAAGAATTTTGACGGGTTGGCGAGGGTCTGATGACAATTAATTAAGGATTCCACAAATTAGTATTAGTGGAACCGGGACCGACGGCTTAAAGTGTTCTCCGAGCCACGAGAACGGTGACGTTGAAAATTTCTGACTAATCTACGTAAGTAAAGTGTTTCTCATTGGCAAGTGCTAGTGTTCAAACCGCGTCCTTTTGGATTTATTTATTAGATGCTCATACCAAAATATAAACAGATACAAACAACTGAGATCTGGACTTCATCTCAAAAATTTAATTGTCAGTAGCTAATTAATGTCAAAAATCAAAATAATATAAAGGTCAAAATTAAATTAAATTAATAGAAAAATAATAGTAATATTTCTAATAGGTATGTCCAATGATTTATTTCTTTTCCTTTTCCCTTCTATTTGTATTAGGTAATCAAATGAAATTAGGATCTATTCTTATAATGTCTTGGATACACAAGCCTGGAGTCAAATATGTCAATTAGGTCACTATGTTTCCTATTTATGTCATCAAAGAAACGGCACATTGTAACCATAGGGTTGAAGTAAGATGTGTTGTTAAAGTATGTTTTAAGTACAAAAGTTCTAGGTAAATGAATCTAGGATTAATGAAAAGCGTTCTTACAACCGTGTCACACCACCGCTGTACAGGTTCCTTTGTACAAGTTAGATTAATTATAATTAATTTTATTAATTTTCATTTGTACCACCTATTTAAGGTGGATTTTTATACTTTATTAGGCATGTTCTGTGCCTTACTTTAATAAAATTTTATTTTTTTTTACAGCATTTTCGCGTAGCAACAAATTATCACGTCACATGCGCGTGCACACAGGACAGAAGCCTTACAAGTGCACGTATTGCGACAAGGCATTTTCTCAAAGCAACGACCTTAAGCTCCACATCCGACGACACACCGGCGACAAACCCTATGTCTGCGAGATTTGCGGAGAACGATTCATTCAGGTAAATAACCCTAAATAGCCGGTGACGAAACGAATCCAAGGTTACAATAGTTTTTAAGAGTTATAATGATAATACGCTCTGTATTATATAAATGCAGACAGTTGAAATAACTGCCTCCGTAGTCTATCGGTTAAGTCCGTGAATTTGGACTCGGGGGTACCGGGTTTGATTTCAGATCGCGACACAATAATTTAATTGTGGTTTCTCGAGTTTGGTACGCTAGAGACATCGACATCATTACTTGAAAACCCGATGTGAGTTCTTGTGCGATACCACTTCGTTCTGCTTTCAACAATCAACTCAAAATACCATCGCACTCCTCTAGCAGATATTCAGATTATTTCACTGTGTCTGGAGCCCGCCAGTGGAACAAGCTACTACTGGCCATTAGACGGGCACCATCTGTTAACGTTTTTAAACAATTAGTCACTAACTTGTTTCTTAATAACGAGCACAAGACGAAGCTATATTCTGAAGATACTTGAAGTATCCGACGACAAATAGTAGGCATCTCCAAATCTGGAGCTATGACGGAATTACGCACGAACCATGGCGCTCGGGAGACCATTCTGAGCAATATGTGACTTTGGATCTTGTTCCTGTTAGTCTTGGCCAGTAAGAGCTCAAACTTGCCAAGGGACAGAGACTTTCTGCCGTCTGCTTTACCCGAATTCGGCAATATTTTGGCGACATTGCTAGCAGAGGCGCCGACAATCTGAAAAAACTCTTAGTAACGGGAAAAGTAGACAGTAAAAGAACAAGAGGAAGAAGCCCCAAACGATGGTCTAGTCAGGTGACTGACCACCTAAACATCCCAGTTCACCAAGCCATCCACTGCGCCGAGGACCGAGGCCACTAGAAACGGGTAGTGGATGGACTGCAACGGAGTCATGATCCCCAACAATGGGGTACCGACTAAGGAGGAGGAGGAGGATATTTCTAATAAAGATTTGTCAGCTCTTAAATAAGAAGAAATTATTTTTGTTCACAATTTTGTTTTTTTTTATTTATTTGTTTAATGCTAAATCAATACCTACACAAAAGAATGTCAAACTTAATTATACATATAATCGATATTTTAACGTTTATTCTTAAAAATAACGATAACAAGACCAATCCGTAATAAAATAATCAAATCCAATTTCCGATAGTTTTTACCATCATGATATTAATTTTTGAAACTACAAGTCAACTATAACATGTTTTATTCGATGTAAATTAATATACATTAAAAATAAATTATAAGCTACCTAAATATTACAATTAAAAAGAAACTAAACTATAAATAGAAAATTTCCTCTAGAGACGTTCCATCCGAGATAGTCTCAAGGAGACTGGCAACATTTCCCCTCTGAATAGCGAGGCTAATACGTTGGCAGAAATATTTGCCAGCTTTCCTGTCTCCATCTTTCTGTCAGCCACTACAACTCCTTGGCCAGAGGCATCTTGCTGAAGGTCCCCATGGGTCCATCGTCTCAACCACAAACGGCGCAATCTCGTAACCGGTGCCAAGGTTGGCGTTTTAACGCAACAGCAGGTTCTTAACAGAAGACGCCGTATTTCTCGCGCCTAACAACTATTATATTTAAATGTTTATATAATCATCATTATTACAACCGTTTCCCTTCCAGCGTGGTCTGAAACCATGCTTATAAAAAAGCGGGTTCACATTTAGCCAACTTTACTAAGGCCAATCATGACAAGTGGCAAGCTTGTCGATGTCTCGAAACTCGAGAAATATCATAAATAATTTTATTATTAATTAAATTTATAAGTTTTTATTTATTTAAATTAATAAATATTTTTGTGTCGCGACCAGGAATCGAACCCGGACCCCGAGTCTAAATCCACGGAATTAACCGCTAGACTATAGTATATAATATTTATAGCTGTTTAACAGGCGCTCGCGTTGCACGCGAAACACAGTGGTCAGCGGCCTTAGGGTCACATGTATTCAGATAATGTCATATAGTAGATGTCTGGGTTCCAAGGAACATCACTGCCAAATTATATTAAAATTGGTCCAGTAGTTTAGGCTTAAAGACGAATCAATACATAATAGACATACAGACTTACTTACATTAATTTGGCTTATACTCGCCACGCTCTGGCCAGACAATTTTTAATGACAATTTATTAACGATTCCACAATTTGGTAATTATGGAATCAGGACCCACAGCTTAACGTGCTCTCCTAGGCATGGGTGTTCAGTGTTATAAAGGTGAAGGCCATCCACACAGATGACCGTTTTCGATAGATTATGACCATCTGATTTTAGATAAATAAATATAATTATTGTTTTCCAGGGAACAGTGCTTCAAAACCATCGTCGTACGCATGGTCATTACACATGTACCGTGACCAGTGACCAGATGCCGAGCACCTCAGTGCAAATGCCGCTAGATGACAACATAGAGAACACAGAAGGTTTTTAACTATTGTGGAACAACCAAATTCTTGGTTGTCCTAATGACTCTAATCTCACCCCCCCGTGGGTCAATGAGGAGACAGAATTACCAGTGGTGTTAAACTAAAGTAATAAATATTTATCTAACCCCCTGGTTTATCTTGGCGCTTTTTCTACTAAATTTGCTTTGACTGGCGTTCTAGTAGCTTTTCCAGTTAAATCTATGGTGTCAAGGAAAAATGGGATAAGTACAAAACTTGAACTAAATTAAAAAAACAACTCATTTTTATAATTAGAAAATTGTAATTTACGTAATATCAATTTCGTTAGTCGTATACTTTAGGTACGAGTCCACTCATAACTGAATTATTGACGGTAAAAGCGCGATACTGAAATAACTCGATTGAACTCTTTTTACTTATTTATACATTTTAATGTTACGACTAGCCCCTTTATGTACGTAGGGGTGTAAAATAAACTGTACAGTTTATAAATCTCCTTATTGCATTTACGCATATTAATGTTTTGAACCAATAGGTACAAAAATCTAATTTTAAAATTTTTCGACTCATCTCCTTTTTCCTTGACACCACACTTTTTATTTATTAACTAAAGGATTTTTTTCCGAGTAGTAATCAAAGCAAATTGTCTGTGGTGGAAAATATTGACATATTTGACAAACATTCGTTTTTATTTTGGTTATCTAATTATACAGATATCTTATATTAATTATTATATTTAATACATTTAGGGTTTATTAATGCAGCATTGCAGATAAAATACTGTTCACGTAGCGTTGAAACGTTTGTTTCGTTTTTTTCAAGATGAACGACTAATTGTTTGGATTGGCTTAAAGTCTGTCTCAGCACTGCAAAATAGCAAAGCGCCAAGATGAACACGGACTAAATAATATGCGTGCTTATCCTTTAGAGATGTGCTCGTGTTGGTACAAATTATTTCTGAAAGGATGGCTTACGGCAGCAAAAAGAGTGACTTTTATGTGGTATTTGATATAAACGGTTGAAATATTTTGTGGTGTTATAAGATTCACACATAGGTACCAATTCATAATGACGTGTATATATTTCCCTAGCAAATTTCTGGTAGAAAAGCACTATTTTTATTGATGCATGCATTTATGCGTTACAATGTAAATAATTAAGGAAGTAATTTTCAAAAGTTATATAAATGTTATAACATATTATACGACATAATTTAAAATTGGATTACTTTTGGAAATTACCTTCTAAATTTATGGAAAACTATACATTTGACATTATATATGGGGCAAAAGTTGCAGTTCATTTTATGTATATTTTCCCGCGCTGTAAACTGCCCATATACCGGATGTGTTAAGGCGATATTGCTGCGAAACACATCATGAATAAACATGTAACATCTGAAATTTTATGAACATCATTCTATTCATACAAATAAAATATTATATTACGAGAGACATGGCTGTATGGGCTAGACCCTTTTGCCTTCTCTACTATTTCATACATCATCCATCGTGAGAAATGAAGTAAAAAAAGAGTTCTTCGCGCCATTTTGCGCGGAGATGTCAAGTGCAAGTTATTGTTTTGTAAATTAATTTACTGTGGATATTATTGGTCAAAAGTGGTGTTATTTTGTTTAATAATGTGCTACAATGTGAATAATTATGGAAAACCATAAATTGGACTTTAAATATGGGGCACAAGTTGAAGTTTATTTTTTGCGGTTTTCCCGCGCTGTGGACTCCCATATTTTACCCGACGTGTTTGGGCTATAATGCCGCGAGTGACTCCAAAAAAGCATCAAATTCTGCAGCATCTGGAATTTGATGATCCCCAACTGGGTTATGAACTCTGTTATGAACATATATTATGCAAATAAATTACGTGTTTAGGACTGATGTATTCTGTACAATGTCCTTTAAAGACAATTAAAAAAAAAAAATCAAGTGCAAGTTTTTGTTTTGTAAATTAATTTACTGTGGATATTATTGGCCAAAAGTGGTGTTGTTTTGTTTAATAATGTACTACAATGTAAATAATTATAGAAAACGTTAAATTGGACTTTAAATATGGGGCACAAGTTGCAGTTTATTTTTTGCGGCTTTCCCGCGCTGTCAACGCCCATATTTTACCCGACGTGTTTAAGCTATGGTGCCACGAGTGACTCCAAGAAAAGCATCATATTCTGCAGCAATTCTGGAATTTGATAATGACCTCATTAACTCATTAAAAAGAAAGAGAGAAAAATTTATTGCGTTTTTGTATACTAAAATGTATACTTTTTTGTAAGCATATGTTAGGTAACTCTTTTAGTCTTTATTATTTTTCTTATTTTATTAGTTGTACATTTTCATTGCGAGTATCCACCTATTTTGAATAGTGTACTTATACCATAAGGATTTTAAAATAAGATTGTATATATACTTTTTAAACCAATCGTGTAATTATATTTTTTAGTAGATATTCTGGTCAGTGTATAATTGTAGGGACTGATGTCCGTTGATAGATTTTTCCTTCAGGTGGGTTAAAAGTTGCATCCATAATTTAACTAGAAATCCAAGAGAAATATATCCACAAATATCTACGATCAACAATATAACTAGATTCAAGGTAATAACTCTTAAAACGGTCCGATAAATAAAAACGCAAAATAATTGCGTGCTCTTATTTTCGATAGTACTGTCCAACCACAGCTAATGTAAGGACGCGTTGGTCTTTGAATCATTGTTGGTAAAGGTATGTTTCATCAATAAACATATACTTATTAACCTTTGTTGTGCTTGACACGAGTCTGTAAATATTATATTCGTACAGATCCACTATTAGAATTAAGTTTGTTATTCTCAGGCACTATGCCCTTATTAGCAGACTGTTCCTTGCTAACAACAGCCAGCTATTTCAGCCATTTTTATTTTATATTGATTTAATATTAATAGGCTGGTTTAAAAAATGGAGGCCTCCCTTTTTATTTTATTGCGCATAATACGCTCACCATTCATAATTCTACTCCTCTCCCTACCCAACCAAATACTGTATGAATCCGTTAATGCCATCTTTAAAGTTCTTTCCATTAGTGTGTTGACTGCAAACCTGCTTAGTCCCAATTCTTTCAGTAAGTGGTGCAAAGATTTTGCTGGAACACCTCTGGCACCAACTTCCACTGCGTAAAGCTGAGTGTGAACTTGTTCCTGATTATTTCTTCTGTGAGATCATAATAATTATTTTAATTATTTGTGGTCTTTTGGAATATTTGATTCCCACGGAACGGTAAGATCAATAAGCATAACTTTTTTCAAGTTCCGAGAAAACACTAAGATGTCTGGCCTATAGGCTGATCCAGCTAGTTCATCATGTTGCCTCGTACACTCTATTGATAGTGTCCCTCTCAAACAAAGAAACTCTCCTGGTGTTAAAATGTGCTCTAAATCTTGGCCAATTGTAGTTAACTGTCTACAATTTAAAATTGCTTCAATTTCTTTGATAACTCTTGTTAACTAAATGTTCTTTAAAACATGTTTATCAATTGTTCCCTTCATGCAATATTTTACCAATGCTACGAGTCTTTCGTATACGTCTCCAAACCATGGAGCCAATTCCATGAATTCCCATTTTATTTCATGTTTTTACAAAAAAATCCAGATATTGCGGTAAGCTTAAAATTTGCAGCGTTATCAGACAAAACACTAAATGGAGCGCCTCTAGTGGCGACGAATCTTGCAATAGCCAAAAGACATTCTTCAGCAGTCAAAGAAGTGTGGACCCTAAAGCCAACAACTTTGTTTTAAATCTTGACATGGTCTCGTCGCAATTATCATATTTATCTAACATATCTAAATTCCGTAATATTTATCTTCTTTATTTCTTGAATTCTATTTCCGACATATGGTGGTAAAACCCTTTTAGATACAAGCCAGTTTAGTGCTACCTGGTTATCTGACCGAACATATAATTTGTTAGCTCCAATGTTAATTGCATCAGCAACATGTTTTAATAATCTGCTTCCTATCCATATTGCCATTAACATATATTGCCATTCTTTATGGGAGTCATGCAAGACATTGATACAATGATAAAATTTATCCTTGATCCATCACATCCGTCTACTTTCAGATATAAAACAGCAGCTGCTGTATCTTTAGATGCATCTGCAAAACAGCGAAGCTCCGTTGACTTTTAATTGATCAGGATAATTCCATACCACCTAGACATGTTTATAATTTTTGTTTTGTAAAGTTCAGCTGCAATGTCTATCCATTCCTTTTGTAGATCCTCGCATAGTATAGAATCCCAATCCAGTCGCATTTTCCATTGATTCTGCTAAAATAACTATGAGCTCAATAGCAATGGACATGCAAATCTACAGGGATCAAATATAGAGGCAATGCACTTCAGTGTCTTTTAGTGTTTGCTTGTGTCATACTGTGGTTAGCGCTTTAATAGCTGTTTTAATGACAAAGTGTTTTTTTGTGTGCACCAAACCAAACCAAGTATATTTACTAACGTATCTCTTCCTGTAGGACCTTCTGAAATCTATTGAATTAAATCTTTGTTGTTTGAGCGCCAATCCCTAATATTCATAGATATCTCATTGAAGGCTAATTTAGTTTCCTTGTACAAATTAATCCAATATCTATTGTTATGGAATTTAACTGTTCTATTAAATTCTACGACTGCTTTATCATCCCTTGTTGCCTTCGATGAATCCAGTATTCCTGTAGGTTCCAAATCTGAAATCCTTTGAACGTGGCTATCTCGCAATAGAGGCACTTGTCATGAGAATGGGTCCATTTGTTACATAGATATAGAATACTAACAAGATCAACAAAGCAAATTGCAAAACACGCCAAAAAGTTATTTATTTCAGTGTGCGTAATTATTCTAGTGTGAGTAAAATTTAGAGATGTGCCATAGTGTAATAAGTGTAGAAACATTAGGTCTAACAGTTTACGCCTTGTGCCCAGTCTAGTCATATGGAAGTGATCGAGATTGTCTGTATATGAGAAATGTCTGCGTTTTATGTTTCTGAACCGATATGCTAGGTATCTCATCAATCGTTTCTGAACTTGCTCTATTCTCTCAGCGTTTATATTATAGGATGGACTCCACACCGTGCTGCAATATTCCAATCTGCTTCTTACGAGACAATTAAAAAGCCTTGTTACAGTGTTAGGTCGTTTAAACTCTTTAGCGCATCTGAGCACGAGCCCTAACATTTTATTGGCTCCTTTGAGCATTGTATCAACATGATCTCTGTATTGTAATTGAGCGTCCAGCCTTATACCGAGATCGCGGATTACCTTGACCTCTTCGAGTCTTTCGTCTACTATGTTGTACGTAGTGTGCAATACATTTTTAGTTTTTCTGGTAAACTTAATATGATAGCATTTACCAGCGTTCAGATACATTCTGTTGTTGTGGCACCAATGTACCAGTCGGTTCAAATCGGCCTGCAGTAGAGCAGAGTCTGATAGTTGTGTCATTAAATGAGTTAGTTTTAAATCGTCGGCAAAAAGGTAAATATTACAATGTTTTATTATTGATGTAATGTTGTTTATGAAGATGTTAAAGAATAAGGGACCGAGATTTGAGCCCTGGGGTACACCTGAATGAGCTACAAATGACTCTGATGCTTGTCCGTCAAGAACTACTGTTGAATGTCTATCACGAAGATATGAGCTGCACCAACCCAGCAAAGACCCACAAATTCCAAATGAACGTAGCTTTTCAATTAATATAGTGTGGTTGACCTTGTCGAAGGCCTTCGAGAAGTCAGTGTATATTACGTCAACCTGCTGACCTTCATCAACAGCATCAGTTATTTCCGTAACATATGTTAACAGGTTGGTGTTTGTTGATCTACGGGACATAAAACCATGTTGGTGTATACTTAGGCTATTTCTGACATGATTATAAATATATGGGTACACTAGACTCTCGAATACCTTCGACAAGGTAGAAAGTATTGAAATAGGCCGATAGTTAGTAATAAGTTCAACGTTGCCACTTTTATAAATCGGGACGATTCTTGCCCTCTTCCACTCGCTGGGAAATGTACCTGACTGCAGCGATGTATTGAATATTATTGTAAGTGGGTATGACAGTGAGACAGCGCAGGATTTTAGGAAAACCGGCGGTATGTCATCTGGACCCCTACCCTTGAATGTGTTTAAAGCTTTTAGTTTTTGAATTACATCTTTTTGTAAAATGTAAAAGTTGTCGATTTCTGAGCATTGTACCTCCAGGCCTCCACATGGGTTGCTACCATTACTCCAGTCATTCTTCTCGTATACGGAAGAGAAATGGTCTGAAAAAAGCCGACATGCTTCACTAACGTTTTGCGATTTCCTGTCACCCAGGAATAAGGTAGATGGATATGCAGAGCTATTTTTCCGTAGATTTTTAATATGAGTCCAAAAGAATTTTGGATTTTTATTTATGTTGTCTTCTATCATACTTATGTAATTTTTGTAACTCCTTTGCATGCATTTACGCGTGTCCTTTCTTAAGTATGAAAACTCAACTCTGTCCAGCGGGTTATTATATTTCTTTATGCGTTTGTGGCATTTTTCCTTCAGTTTTATTAACCGGATTAGTTCAGCGGTAAACCAGGCAGGATACTTGGGACATTTGCTACCAGACTTAGGGACATGATTACGTATAACTTCTTGTAAAATTTCGTAAAACTTTTTAATCATTTCATCCGCGGTCTTACAAACCTTCAGTACGTCTGTCCATTGAACCCTGTTCAATGATTTCACAATTTGATCATAGTCAGCCTTAAAATAATTATGTTTATTTTTAGACCTGTTACTAGATTTATTTTTATTATTATATTTGTATGATTCTATATTAAACTCAAGTGGCGGGTGCAGGATGTCTACTTTTCTTATAGGTTGCGAACATTCATTGACAGAAATGTTATTTTCGTTTGTTAGGATAAGATCTAGAATTTTGTCATTACAGTTTTTAATTAGGTTAAATTGTTTTAAATTATTTAGTGTTACGAAATCAATTAGGTTGCTCTTTAAGTGACAGGTGTTATAATTAGACGGTTGTGCAGATACATTATCAGAAGATTTTGACCAAATTATTCCGCTTAAGTTAAAATCACCTGCAATTATTGTAGGGGCGTACGAGTTCATAAATATTTTGTTTGCACTATTTAAATAATTGTTAAGAGTAATTTTTGTTATAGGAGGAGGTGCACATATACGTATTGTTTGAGCGTGTCCAAGTCTAATAGTGACCCAGAGATCTTCACAGTCGCTTTCCCACTCAAATTCGCGCCTAGAGTTCAAACGTTTTGCTATAGCTATCAGGACTCCACCGCCAGTTCTCTTTCCGTTCTGAAGTGGTGAAGTTTCACGATCCCGTCTGTAGATTAAGTAATTGTCACCAAACAACTCGTTGTCAAATATGCTGCCATTTAGCCATGTTTCTGTAAAGATTAACACGTCGTAAAAGTTACTGTAGGTTTGCTGACGAATCTCTGCCACACACGATTTTAAACCTCTGACATTTTGATAGTAGCAATTCATCAACCTTACCTCTGATAAAAAAAAAAAAAAAAACCGATAGAAGCAAAAAACACACAAAGACTATGAGACTACTTAAAGTGTAACCATGAAATAAAATGTTAGTTAAGCAAGGCTAGTGATTCTTGGGTTTTTATAAATCTATATTCTGAGTCTGGAGTTTTGCGCATAAATACTCGACCGTTTCTGACCCAGACAAATCTATAATTAATTTCCCTTGCACGGACGCGGGCTGCAGCATGAAGAGCTTTAATAGTAGGAGAGAGGTGCTCAGCAATATATATAGGTTTCTTATCACCACCAATTCCAATGTGACTAGTGTTAAGTTTATCCTTGTCGTTTCTTCTATTAAATGTGATAGCTGCAGCTAGAAATTCGTCGCGTAATCTGGGAGAGCTGAATTTTATTAGAGTAGATCTAGGACGTCGGGAGTCCTGGTTTAATTTTGCAATCCTGGTGCATAAATGAACGTCTGAATCATTAAGTTTGATGTCAATAGTTGTTGCAATTTGTTTTACAGTAGTAAGCAGGTTTTCGTTTTTGTACTCAGGTATACACTGTATCTCCAGATTGTTTGCTCGTGACTGCTGTTCCAGCTGAGTAACTCTTTGGTTAAGATTGTCTACAGTTGACCGAAGTAATTGATTCTCCTGCTCCAACGAGTTAATTGCTTTGCAGTTTGTTAAAACTTCGTTCTTAAGGCTATAAACTTGTTGCTCGATGTGGTTGATTGACTCATTAATCTGTGATATATGACACAGTACTTCGTTTGTTTTTGCGTTCAATGCTTCCATTACACTAGCCTTAAAGATACTCAATTGCGAAGCTAGCTCATCTCGAACTACATTCAGTATGTCTTGCTGAATGTTTAGTGTTGATGATTTAGGACTTTCTTGAGTCGCGCGGGTCCTCTTTCTATGGGTAATGTTTTGATGCTTATCTGACTCAATTGGACTCATTTGCGAACCTCTTAAAGGTGTATTAGTATTATCACTCCTCGGCTGGCGGCTGTGGCACTCTGGACAACTCCAGTTCGACTTGTAGGTCTCTGTCAAATCTCTGAACAGCGCTCTGCCTACTTTAATACACGAGAAGTGAAATTTCTTCCTACAAGTTAAGCAAGTCAGTGCTTCGTCTGAGCTCGATTGTCTTTGACAGCACTCAAACTTCAGATGAAGCGCCTGCATAACTACTAATAGCAACAATATTTGCCTTGTGACAATTTTAATTCTTTGAATTTATGTGCGTTTACCGTTTACCGTTTATATTGTTGAATAATAACTAGACAATATATAAAAAAGCCTAAAATTTCAAAATTTTGTATACAAAAAAATAAATCGTTCTACCACTGTACACACGTCAACTTTAAAAATAAATGCACATTGTATACTTTCCATTTTGATGGCAACATTATACACGTTTGGCAAGAGTCGTTTAAAAATATCCAAAAAAATAATTGCACATTTACCTTATTAACGATTTCTATTTGGTAGAACTTCGTTAAAACACAATTTCTATGCTCAATTTCAGATTTATTCTATCAGCCGGCCGGCCAGCGAGTGCAATAACCAATATTACGCCTACTGTTACCGTCAGGGCTTTGCCAAGTCCACTTTCTTTGGGGCTTCTTCTTGAGGTCACTTATTTAAGGAAAGTATGCCACATACCTTTTCACAGCTTCCGGAACACCTATCCTGGCCAGGATAATCAGCAAACTCGACGTCACCAATTTAGACAAGTGCTATACGATGCTCACACAACCGAGTCACAAAGTACCGCAGAATTCCAGCACAGACAACCGCGCGCGATTATTATGTCCTTTAGGGAAGAGAGGGAATGAAGACCATGATGACCAGATAGACATAAGAAAGTGCATGTCTATCTCATCATCAAGGTCAACGGAACATAGGAGCAAGGTAAAGGTATTACCATGAGCATTGATTAGGATTACCCATGGCATCTTCCGCTGTTCGGGACCCCTAAGGGTGACGGTCCTCTTTGCCAACTTATTGACAAAGAGGGCCGCTCTGGCTATCCACAACCTGCCAACCCGCTCGGTTGCACCGGAAGTTGCCTCCTCGTGGCAGAGGTCAGCTAAACAAGTTATATGACCTCCACCACAGGCCGAGATTATTCAATTGGAGAGTTATCGTTCAAGCTTGTAGTTAATATTCAGGGAGCCTCTCACAAGTCTGTGATCGCTTTCGGTATTTAGCTTGTGGATCACTGATACATCCCTGAATATTCGCCTTTTGTCTGTCATGATGAAGTTCATCTCGTTTTTTGTGTTACCGTCAGGGCTTTGCCAAGTCCACTTCCTTTGGGGCTTCTTCTTGAAATAGGAGTTCATCAAGAAGAGTCCCTGCATTTCGAGGAAGAGGAAGAAGCATCTGCTAAATGCACATTGTATACTTTCCATTTTGATGGCAACATTATACACGTTTGGCAAGAGTCGTTTAAAAATATCCAAAAAAATAATTGCACATTTACCTTATTAACGATTTCTATTTGGTAGAACTTCGTTAAAACACAATTTCTATGCTCAATTTCAGATTTATTCTATCAGCCGGCCGGCCAGCGAGTGCAATAACCAATATTACGCCTACTGTTACCGTCAGGGCTTTGCCAAGTCCACTTTCTTTGGGGCTTCTTCTTGAGGTCACTTATTTAAGGAAAGTATGCCACATACCTTTTCACAGCTTCCGGAACACCTATCCTGGCCAGGATAATCAGCAAACTCGACGTCACCAATTTAGACAAGTGCTATACGATGCTCACACAACCGAGTCACAAAGTACCGCAGAATTCCAGCACAGACAACCGCGCGCGATTATTATGTCCTTTAGGGAAGAGAGGGAATGAAGACCATGATGACCAGATAGACATAAGAAAGTGCATGTCTATCTCATCATCAAGGTCAACGGAACATAGGAGCAAGGTAAAGGTATTACCATGAGCATTGATTAGGATTACCCATGGCATCTTCCGCTGTTCGGGACCCCTAAGGGTGACGGTCCTCTTTGCCAACTTATTGACAAAGAGGGCCGCTCTGGCTATCCACAACCTGCCAACCCGCTCGGTTGCACCGGAAGTTGCCTCCTCGTGGCAGAGGTCAGCTAAACAAGTTATATGACCTCCACCACAGGCCGAGATTATTCAATTGGAGAGTTATCGTTCAAGCTTGTTAATATTCAGGGAGCCTCTCACAAGTCTGTGATCGCTTCCGGTATTTAGCCTGTGGATCACTGATACATTCCTGAATATTCGCCTTTTGTCCGTCATGATGAAGTCAATCTCGTTTTTAGTGTTACCGTCAGGGCAGTAAGCAGGTTTTCGTTTTTGTACTCAGGTATACACTGTATCTCCAGATTGTTTGCTCGTGACTGCTGTTCCAGCTGAGTAACTCTTTGGTTAAGATTGTCTACAGTTGACCGAAGTAATTGATTCTCCTGCTCCAACGAGTTAATTGCTTTGCAGTTTGTTAAAACTTCGTTCTTAAGGCTATAAACTTGTTGCTCGATGTGGTTGATTGACTCATTAATCTGTGATATATGACACAGTACTTCGTTTGTTTTTGCGTTCAATGCTTCCATTACACTAGCCTTAAAGATACTCAATTGCGAAGCTAGCTCATCTCGAACTACATTCAGTATGTCTTGCTGAATGTTTAGTGTTGATGATTTAGGACTTTCTTGAGTCGCGCGGGTCCTCTTTCTATGGGTAATGTTTTGATGCTTATCTGACTCAATTGGACTCATTTGCGAACCTCTTAAAGGTGTATTAGTATTATCACTCCTCGGCTGGCGGCTGTGGCACTCTGGACAACTCCAGTTCGACTTGTAGGTCTCTGTCAAATCTCTGAACAGCGCTCTGCCTACTTTAATACACGAGAAGTGAAATTTCTTCCTACAAGTTAAGCAAGTCAGTGCTTCGTCTGAGCTCGATTGTCTTTGACAGCACTCAAACTTCAGATGAAGCGCCTGCATAACTACTAATAGCAACAATATTTGCCTTGTGACAATTTTAATTCTTTGAATTTATGTGCGTTTACCGTTTACCGTTTATATTGTTGAATAATAACTAGACAATATATAAAAAAGCCTAAAATTTCAAAATTTTGGATACAAAAAAATAAATCGTTCGTATCTGTACACACGTCAACTTTAAAAATAAATGCACATTGTATACTTTCCATTTTGATGGCAACATTATACACGTTTGGCAAGAGTCGTTTAAAAATATCCAAAAAAATAATTGCACATTTACCTTATTAACGATTTCTATTTGGTAGAACTTCGTTAAAACACAATTTCTATGCTCAATTTCAGATTTATTCTATCAGCCGGCCGGCCAGCGAGTGCAATAACCAATATTACGCCTACTGTTACCGTCAGGGCTTTGCCAAGTCCACTTTCTTTGGGGCTTCTTCTTGAGGTCACTTATTTAAGGAAAGTATGCCACATACCTTTTCACAGCTTCCGGAACACCTATCCTGGCCAGGATAATCAGCAAACTCGACGTCACCAATTTAGACAAGTGCTATACGATGCTCACACAACCGAGTCACAAAGTACCGCAGAATTCCAGCACAGACAACCGCGCGCGATTATTATGTCCTTTAGGGAAGAGAGGGAATGAAGACCATGATGACCAGATAGACATAAGAAAGTGCATGTCTATCTCATCATCAAGGTCAACGGAACATAGGAGCAAGGTAAAGGTATTACCATGAGCATTGATTAGGATTACCCATGGCATCTTCCGCTGTTCGGGACCCCTAAGGGTGACGGTCCTCTTTGCCAACTTATTGACAAAGAGGGCCGCTCTGGCTATCCACAACCTGCCAACCCGCTCGGTTGCACCGGAAGTTGCCTCCTCGTGGCAGAGGTCAGCTAAACAAGTTATATGACCTCCACCACAGGCCGAGATTATTCAATTGGAGAGTTATCGTTCAAGCTTGTAGTTAATATTCAGGGAGCCTCTCACAAGTCTGTGATCGCTTTCGGTATTTAGCTTGTGGATCACTGATACATCCCTGAATATTCGCCTTTTGTCTGTCATGATGAAGTTCATCTCGTTTTTTGTGTTACCGTCAGGGCTTTGCCAAGTCCACTTCCTTTGGGGCTTCTTCTTGAAATAGGAGTTCATCAAGAAGAGTCCCTGCATTTCGAGGAAGAGGAAGAAGCATCTGCTAAATGCACATTGTATACTTTCCATTTTGATGGCAACATTATACACGTTTGGCAAGAGTCGTTTAAAAATATCCAAAAAAATAATTGCACATTTACCTTATTAACGATTTCTATTTGGTAGAACTTCGTTAAAACACAATTTCTATGCTCAATTTCAGATTTATTCTATCAGCCGGCCGGCCAGCGAGTGCAATAACCAATATTACGCCTACTGTTACCGTCAGGGCTTTGCCAAGTCCACTTTCTTTGGGGCTTCTTCTTGAGGTCACTTATTTAAGGAAAGTATGCCACATACCTTTTCACAGCTTCCGGAACACCTATCCTGGCCAGGATAATCAGCAAACTCGACGTCACCAATTTAGACAAGTGCTATACGATGCTCACACAACCGAGTCACAAAGTACCGCAGAATTCCAGCACAGACAACCGCGCGCGATTATTATGTCCTTTAGGGAAGAGAGGGAATGAAGACCATGATGACCAGATAGACATAAGAAAGTGCATGTCTATCTCATCATCAAGGTCAACGGAACATAGGAGCAAGGTAAAGGTATTACCATGAGCATTGATTAGGATTACCCATGGCATCTTCCGCTGTTCGGGACCCCTAAGGGTGACGGTCCTCTTTGCCAACTTATTGACAAAGAGGGCCGCTCTGGCTATCCACAACCTGCCAACCCGCTCGGTTGCACCGGAAGTTGCCTCCTCGTGGCAGAGGTCAGCTAAACAAGTTATATGACCTCCACCACAGGCCGAGATTATTCAATTGGAGAGTTATCGTTCAAGCTTGTTAATATTCAGGGAGCCTCTCACAAGTCTGTGATCGCTTCCGGTATTTAGCCTGTGGATCACTGATACATTCCTGAATATTCGCCTTTTGTCCGTCATGATGAAGTCAATCTCGTTTTTAGTGTTACCGTCAGGGCAGTAAGCAGGTTTTCGTTTTTGTACTCAGGTATACACTGTATCTCCAGATTGTTTGCTCGTGACTGCTGTTCCAGCTGAGTAACTCTTTGGTTAAGATTGTCTACAGTTGACCGAAGTAATTGATTCTCCTGCTTCAACGAGTTAATTGCTTTGCAGTTTGTTAAAACTTCGTTCTTAAGGCTATAAACTTGTTGCTCGATGTGGTTGATTGACTCATTAATCTGTGATATATGACACAGTACTTCGTTTGTTTTTGCGTTCAATGCTTCCATTACACTAGCCTTAAAGATACTCAATTGCGAAGCTAGCTCATCTCGAACTACATTCAGTATGTCTTGCTGAATGTTTAGTGTTGATGATTTAGGACTTTCTTGAGTCGCGCGGGTCCTCTTTCTATGGGTAATGTTTTGATGCTTATCTGACTCAATTGGACTCATTTGCGAACCTCTTAAAGGTGTATTAGTATTATCACTCCTCGGCTGGCGGCTGTGGCACTCTGGACAACTCCAGTTCGACTTGTAGGTCTCTGTCAAATCTCTGAACAGCGCTCTGCCTACTTTAATACACGAGAAGTGAAATTTCTTCCTACAAGTTAAGCAAGTCAGTGCTTCGTCTGAGCTCGATTGTCTTTGACAGCACTCAAACTTCAGATGAAGCGCCTGCATAACTACTAATAGCAACAATATTTGCCTTGTGACAATTTTAATTCTTTGAATTTATGTGCGTTTACCGTTTACCGTTTATATTGTTGAATAATAACTAGACAATATATAAAAAAGCCTAAAATTTCAAAATTTTGGATACAAAAAAATAAATCGTTCGTATCTGTACACACGTCAACTTTAAAAATAAATGCACATTGTATACTTTCCATTTTGATGGCAACATTATACACGTTTGGCAAGAGTCGTTTAAAAATATCCAAAAAAATAATTGCACATTTACCTTATTAACGATTTCTATTTGGTAGAACTTCGTTAAAACACAATTTCTATGCTCAATTTCAGATTTATTCTATCAGCCGGCCGGCCAGCGAGTGCAATAACCAATATTACGCCTACTGTTACCGTCAGGGCTTTGCCAAGTCCACTTTCTTTGGGGCTTCTTCTTGAGGTCACCTATTTAAGGAAAGTATGCCACATACCTTTTCACAGCTTCCGGAACACCTATCCTGGCCAGGATAATCAGCAAACTCGACGTCACCAATTTAGACAAGTGCTATACGATGCTCACACAACCGAGTCACAAAGTACCGCAGAATTCCAGCACAGACAACCGCGCGCGATTATTATGTCCTTTAGGGAAGAGAGGGAATGAAGACCATGATGACCAGATAGACATAAGAAAGTGCATGTCTATCTCATCATCAAGGTCAACGGAACATAGGAGCAAGGTAAAGGTATTACCATGAGCATTGATTAGGATTACCCATGGCATCTTCCGCTGTTCGGGACCCCTAAGGGTGACGGTCCTCTTTGCCAACTTATTGACAAAGAGGGCCGCTCTGGCTATCCACAACCTGCCAACCCGCTCGGTTGCACCGGAAGTTGCCTCCTCGTGGCAGAGGTCAGCTAAACAAGTTATATGACCTCCACCACAGGCCGAGATTATTCAATTGGAGAGTTATCGTTCAAGCTTGTAGTTAATATTCAGGGAGCCTCTCACAAGTCTGTGATCGCTTTCGGTATTTAGCTTGTGGATCACTGATACATCCCTGAATATTCGCCTTTTGTCTGTCATGATGAAGTTCATCTCGTTTTTTGTGTTACCGTCAGGGCTTTGCCAAGTCCACTTCCTTTGGGGCTTCTTCTTGAAATAGGAGTTCATCAAGAAGAGTCCCTGCATTTCGAGGAAGAGG
Source organism: Tinea semifulvella (assembly GCA_910589645.1). Taxonomy (NCBI): domain Eukaryota; kingdom Metazoa; phylum Arthropoda; class Insecta; order Lepidoptera; family Tineidae; genus Tinea; species Tinea semifulvella. The sequence goes on from OU342584.1 coordinate 25,643,981, forward strand.
AAGAAGCATCTGCTAAATGCACATTGTATACTTTCCATTTTGATGGCAACATTATACACGTTTGGCAAGAGTCGTTTAAAAATATCCAAAAAAATAATTGCACATTTACCTTATTAACGATTTCTATTTGGTAGAACTTCGTTAAAACACAATTTCTATGCTCAATTTCAGATTTATTCTATCAGCCGGCCGGCCAGCGAGTGCAATAACCAATATTACGCCTACTGTTACCGTCAGGGCTTTGCCAAGTCCACTTTCTTTGGGGCTTCTTCTTGAGGTCACTTATTTAAGGAAAGTATGCCACATACCTTTTCACAGCTTCCGGAACACCTATCCTGGCCAGGATAATCAGCAAACTCGACGTCACCAATTTAGACAAGTGCTATACGATGCTCACACAACCGAGTCACAAAGTACCGCAGAATTCCAGCACAGACAACCGCGCGCGATTATTATGTCCTTTAGGGAAGAGAGGGAATGAAGACCATGATGACCAGATAGACATAAGAAAGTGCATGTCTATCTCATCATCAAGGTCAACGGAACATAGGAGCAAGGTAAAGGTATTACCATGAGCATTGATTAGGATTACCCATGGCATCTTCCGCTGTTCGGGACCCCTAAGGGTGACGGTCCTCTTTGCCAACTTATTGACAAAGAGGGCCGCTCTGGCTATCCACAACCTGCCAACCCGCTCGGTTGCACCGGAAGTTGCCTCCTCGTGGCAGAGGTCAGCTAAACAAGTTATATGACCTCCACCACAGGCCGAGATTATTCAATTGGAGAGTTATCGTTCAAGCTTGTTAATATTCAGGGAGCCTCTCACAAGTCTGTGATCGCTTCCGGTATTTAGCCTGTGGATCACTGATACATTCCTGAATATTCGCCTTTTGTCCGTCATGATGAAGTCAATCTCGTTTTTAGTGTTACCGTCAGGGCAGTAAGCAGGTTTTCGTTTTTGTACTCAGGTATACACTGTATCTCCAGATTGTTTGCTCGTGACTGCTGTTCCAGCTGAGTAACTCTTTGGTTAAGATTGTCTACAGTTGACCGAAGTAATTGATTCTCCTGCTCCAACGAGTTAATTGCTTTGCAGTTTGTTAAAACTTCGTTCTTAAGGCTATAAACTTGTTGCTCGATGTGGTTGATTGACTCATTAATCTGTGATATATGACACAGTACTTCGTTTGTTTTTGCGTTCAATGCTTCCATTACACTAGCCTTAAAGATACTCAATTGCGAAGCTAGCTCATCTCGAACTACATTCAGTATGTCTTGCTGAATGTTTAGTGTTGATGATTTAGGACTTTCTTGAGTCGCGCGGGTCCTCTTTCTATGGGTAATGTTTTGATGCTTATCTGACTCAATTGGACTCATTTGCGAACCTCTTAAAGGTGTATTAGTATTATCACTCCTCGGCTGGCGGCTGTGGCACTCTGGACAACTCCAGTTCGACTTGTAGGTCTCTGTCAAATCTCTGAACAGCGCTCTGCCTACTTTAATACACGAGAAGTGAAATTTCTTCCTACAAGTTAAGCAAGTCAGTGCTTCGTCTGAGCTCGATTGTCTTTGACAGCACTCAAACTTCAGATGAAGCGCCTGCATAACTACTAATAGCAACAATATTTGCCTTGTGACAATTTTAATTCTTTGAATTTATGTGCGTTTACCGTTTACCGTTTATATTGTTGAATAATAACTAGACAATATATAAAAAAGCCTAAAATTTCAAAATTTTGGATACAAAAAAATAAATCGTTCGTATCTGTACACACGTCAACTTTAAAAATAAATGCACATTGTATACTTTCCATTTTGATGGCAACATTATACACGTTTGGCAAGAGTCGTTTAAAAATATCCAAAAAAATAATTGCACATTTACCTTATTAACGATTTCTATTTGGTAGAACTTCGTTAAAACACAATTTCTATGCTCAATTTCAGATTTATTCTATCAGCCGGCCGGCCAGCGAGTGCAATAACCAATATTACGCCTACTGTTACCGTCAGGGCTTTGCCAAGTCCACTTTCTTTGGGGCTTCTTCTTGAGGTCACTTATTTAAGGAAAGTATGCCACATACCTTTTCACAGCTTCCGGAACACCTATCCTGGCCAGGATAATCAGCAAACTCGACGTCACCAATTTAGACAAGTGCTATACGATGCTCACACAACCGAGTCACAAAGTACCGCAGAATTCCAGCACAGACAACCGCGCGCGATTATTATGTCCTTTAGGGAAGAGAGGGAATGAAGACCATGATGACCAGATAGACATAAGAAAGTGCATGTCTATCTCATCATCAAGGTCAACGGAACATAGGAGCAAGGTAAAGGTATTACCATGAGCATTGATTAGGATTACCCATGGCATCTTCCGCTGTTCGGGACCCCTAAGGGTGACGGTCCTCTTTGCCAACTTATTGACAAAGAGGGCCGCTCTGGCTATCCACAACCTGCCAACCCGCTCGGTTGCACCGGAAGTTGCCTCCTCGTGGCAGAGGTCAGCTAAACAAGTTATATGACCTCCACCACAGGCCGAGATTATTCAATTGGAGAGTTATCGTTCAAGCTTGTTAATATTCAGGGAGCCTCTCACAAGTCTGTGATCGCTTCCGGTATTTAGCCTGTGGATCACTGATACATTCCTGAATATTCGCCTTTTGTCCGTCATGATGAAGTCAATCTCGTTTTTAGTGTTACCGTCAGGGCAGTAAGCAGGTTTTCGTTTTTGTACTCAGGTATACACTGTATCTCCAGATTGTTTGCTCGTGACTGCTGTTCCAGCTGAGTAACTCTTTGGTTAAGATTGTCTACAGTTGACCGAAGTAATTGATTCTCCTGCTCCAACGAGTTAATTGCTTTGCAGTTTGTTAAAACTTCGTTCTTAAGGCTATAAACTTGTTGCTCGATGTGGTTGATTGACTCATTAATCTGTGATATATGACACAGTACTTCGTTTGTTTTTGCGTTCAATGCTTCCATTACACTAGCCTTAAAGATACTCAATTGCGAAGCTAGCTCATCTCGAACTACATTCAGTATGTCTTGCTGAATGTTTAGTGTTGATGATTTAGGACTTTCTTGACTCGCGCGGGTCCTCTTTCTATGGGTAATGTTTTGATGCTTATCTGACTCAATTGGACTCATTTGCGAACCTCTTAAAGGTGTATTAGTATTATCACTCCTCGGCTGGCGGCTGTGGCACTCTGGACAACTCCAGTTCGACTTGTAGGTCTCTGTCAAATCTCTGAACAGCGCTCTGCCTACTTTAATACACGAGAAGTGAAATTTCTTCCTACAAGTTAAGCAAGTCAGTGCTTCGTCTGAGCTCGATTGTCTTTGACAGCACTCAAACTTCAGATGAAGCGCCTGCATAACTACTAATAGCAACAATATTTGCCTTGTGACAATTTTAATTCTTTGAATTTATGTGCGTTTACCGTTTACCGTTTATATTGTTGAATAATAACTAGACAATATATAAAAAAGCCTAAAATTTCAAAATTTTGGATACAAAAAAATAAATCGTTCGTATCTGTACACACGTCAACTTTAAAAATAAATGCACATTGTATACTTTCCATTTTGATGGCAACATTATACACGTTTGGCAAGAGTCGTTTAAAAATATCCAAAAAAATAATTGCACATTTACCTTATTAACGATTTCTATTTGGTAGAACTTCGTTAAAACACAATTTCTATGCTCAATTTCAGATTTATTCTATCAGCCGGCCGGCCAGCGAGTGCAATAACCAATATTACGCCTACTGTTACCGTCAGGGCTTTGCCAAGTCCACTTTCTTTGGGGCTTCTTCTTGAGGTCACTTATTTAAGGAAAGTATGCCACATACCTTTTCACAGCTTCCGGAACACCTATCCTGGCCAGGATAATCAGCAAACTCGACGTCACCAATTTAGACAAGTGCTATACGATGCTCACACAACCGAGTCACAAAGTACCGCAGAATTCCAGCACAGACAACCGCGCGCGATTATTATGTCCTTTAGGGAAGAGAGGGAATGAAGACCATGATGACCAGATAGACATAAGAAAGTGCATGTCTATCTCATCATCAAGGTCAACGGAACATAGGAGCAAGGTAAAGGTATTACCATGAGCATTGATTAGGATTACCCATGGCATCTTCCGCTGTTCGGGACCCCTAAGGGTGACGGTCCTCTTTGCCAACTTATTGACAAAGAGGGCCGCTCTGGCTATCCACAACCTGCCAACCCGCTCGGTTGCACCGGAAGTTGCCTCCTCGTGGCAGAGGTCAGCTAAACAAGTTATATGACCTCCACCACAGGCCGAGATTATTCAATTGGAGAGTTATCGTTCAAGCTTGTTAATATTCAGGGAGCCTCTCACAAGTCTGTGATCGCTTCCGGTATTTAGCCTGTGGATCACTGATACATTCCTGAATATTCGCCTTTTGTCCGTCATGATGAAGTCAATCTCGTTTTTAGTGTTACCGTCAGGGCAGTAAGCAGGTTTTCGTTTTTGTACTCAGGTATACACTGTATCTCCAGATTGTTTGCTCGTGACTGCTGTTCCAGCTGAGTAACTCTTTGGTTAAGATTGTCTACAGTTGACCGAAGTAATTGATTCTCCTGCTTCAACGAGTTAATTGCTTTGCAGTTTGTTAAAACTTCGTTCTTAAGGCTATAAACTTGTTGCTCGATGTGGTTGATTGACTCATTAATCTGTGATATATGACACAGTACTTCGTTTGTTTTTGCGTTCAATGCTTCCATTACACTAGCCTTAAAGATACTCAATTGCGAAGCTAGCTCATCTCGAACTACATTCAGTATGTCTTGCTGAATGTTTAGTGTTGATGATTTAGGACTTTCTTGAGTCGCGCGGGTCCTCTTTCTATGGGTAATGTTTTGATGCTTATCTGACTCAATTGGACTCATTTGCGAACCTCTTAAAGGTGTATTAGTATTATCACTCCTCGGCTGGCGGCTGTGGCACTCTGGACAACTCCAGTTCGACTTGTAGGTCTCTGTCAAATCTCTGAACAGCGCTCTGCCTACTTTAATACACGAGAAGTGAAATTTCTTCCTACAAGTTAAGCAAGTCAGTGCTTCGTCTGAGCTCGATTGTCTTTGACAGCACTCAAACTTCAGATGAAGCGCCTGCATAACTACTAATAGCAACAATATTTGCCTTGTGACAATTTTAATTCTTTGAATTTATGTGCGTTTACCGTTTACCGTTTATATTGTTGAATAATAACTAGACAATATATAAAAAAGCCTAAAATTTCAAAATTTTGGATACAAAAAAATAAATCGTTCGTATCTGTACACACGTCAACTTTAAAAATAAATGCACATTGTATACTTTCCATTTTGATGGCAACATTATACACGTTTGGCAAGAGTCGTTTAAAAATATCCAAAAAAATAATTGCACATTTACCTTATTAACGATTTCTATTTGGTAGAACTTCGTTAAAACACAATTTCTATGCTCAATTTCAGATTTATTCTATCAGCCGGCCGGCCAGCGAGTGCAATAACCAATATTACGCCTACTGTTACCGTCAGGGCTTTGCCAAGTCCACTTTCTTTGGGGCTTCTTCTTGAGGTCACTTATTTAAGGAAAGTATGCCACATACCTTTTCACAGCTTCCGGAACACCTATCCTGGCCAGGATAATCAGCAAACTCGACGTCACCAATTTAGACAAGTGCTATACGATGCTCACACAACCGAGTCACAAAGTACCGCAGAATTCCAGCACAGACAACCGCGCGCGATTATTATGTCCTTTAGGGAAGAGAGGGAATGAAGACCATGATGACCAGATAGACATAAGAAAGTGCATGTCTATCTCATCATCAAGGTCAACGGAACATAGGAGCAAGGTGAAGGTATTACCATGCGCATTGATTAGGATTACCCATGGCATCTTCCGCTGTTCGGGACCCCTAAGGGTGACGGTCCTCTTTGCCAACTTATTGACAAAGAGGGCCGCTCTGGCTATCCACAACCTGCCAACCCGCTCGGTTGCACCGGAAGTTGCCTCCTCGTGGCAGAGGTCAGCTAAACAAGTTATATGACCTCCACCACAGGCCGAGATTATTCAATTGGAGAGTTATCGTTCAAGCTTGTTAATATTCAGGGAGCCTCTCACAAGTCTGTGATCGCTTCCGGTATTTAGCCTGTGGATCACTGATACATTCCTGAATATTCGCCTTTTGTCCGTCATGATGAAGTCAATCTCGTTTTTAGTGTTACCGTCAGGGCAGTAAGCAGGTTTTCGTTTTTGTACTCAGGTATACACTGTATCTCCAGATTGTTTGCTCGTGACTGCTGTTCCAGCTGAGTAACTCTTTGGTTAAGATTGTCTACAGTTGACCGAAGTAATTGATTCTCCTGCTCCAACGAGTTAATTGCTTTGCAGTTTGTTAAAACTTCGTTCTTAAGGCTATAAACTTGTTGCTCGATGTGGTTGCTTGACTCATTAATCTGTGATATATGACACAGTACTTCGTTTGTTTTTGCGTTCAATGCTTCCATTACACTAGCCTTAAAGATACTCAATTGCGAAGCTAGCTCATCTCGAACTACATTCAGTATGTCTTGCTGAATGTTTAGTGTTGATGATTTAGGACTTTCTTGAGTCGCGCGGGTCCTCTTTCTATGGGTAATGTTTTGATGCTTATCTGACTCAATTGGACTCATTTGCGAACCTCTTAAAGGTGTATTAGTATTATCACTCCTCGGCTGGCGGCTGTGGCACTCTGGACAACTCCAGTTCGACTTGTAGGTCTCTGTCAAATCTCTGAACAGCGCTCTGCCTACTTTAATACACGAGAAGTGAAATTTCTTCCTACAAGTTAAGCAAGTCAGTGCTTCGTCTGAGCTCGATTGTCTTTGACAGCACTCAAACTTCAGATGAAGCGCCTGCATAACTACTAATAGCAACAATATTTGCCTTGTGACAATTTTAATTCTTTGAATTTATGTGCGTTTACCGTTTACCGTTTATATTGTTGAATAATAACTAGACAATATATAAAAAAGCCTAAAATTTCAAAATTTTGGATACAAAAAAATAAATCGTTCGTATCTGTACACACGTCAACTTTAAAAATAAATGCACATTGTATACTTTCCATTTTGATGGCAACATTATACACGTTTGGCAAGAGTCGTTTAAAAATATCCAAAAAAATAATTGCACATTTACCTTATTAACGATTTCTATTTGGTAGAACTTCGTTAAAACACAATTTCTATGCTCAATTTCAGATTTATTCTATCAGCCGGCCGGCCAGCGAGTGCAATAACCAATATTACGCCTACTGTTACCGTCAGGGCTTTGCCAAGTCCACTTTCTTTGGGGCTTCTTCTTGAGGTCACTTATTTAAGGAAAGTATGCCACATACCTTTTCACAGCTTCCGGAACACCTATCCTGGCCAGGATAATCAGCAAACTCGACGTCACCAATTTAGACAAGTGCTATACGATGCTCACACAACCGAGTCACAAAGTACCGCAGAATTCCAGCACAGACAACCGCGCGCGATTATTATGTCCTTTAGGGAAGAGAGGGAATGAAGACCATGATGACCAGATAGACATAAGAAAGTGCATGTCTATCTCATCATCAAGGTCAACGGAACATAGGAGCAAGGTAAAGGTATTACCATGAGCATTGATTAGGATTACCCATGGCATCTTCCGCTGTTCGGGACCCCTAAGGGTGACGGTCCTCTTTGCCAACTTATTGACAAAGAGGGCCGCTCTGGCTATCCACAACCTGCCAACCCGCTCGGTTGCACCGGAAGTTGCCTCCTCGTGGCAGAGGTCAGCTAAACAAGTTATATGACCTCCACCACAGGCCGAGATTATTCAATTGGAGAGTTATCGTTCAAGCTTGTTAATATTCAGGGAGCCTCTCACAAGTCTGTGATCGCTTCCGGTATTTAGCCTGTGGATCACTGATACATTCCTGAATATTCGCCTTTTGTCCGTCATGATGAAGTCAATCTCGTTTTTAGTGTTACCGTCAGGGCAGTAAGTAGGTTTTCGTTTTTGTACTCAGGTATACACTGTATCTCCAGATTGTTTGCTCGTGACTGCTGTTCCAGCTGAGTAACTCTTTGGTTAAGATTGTCTACAGTTGACCGAAGTAATTGATTCTCCTGCTCCAACGAGTTAATTGCTTTGCAGTTTGTTAAAACTTCGTTCTTAAGGCTATAAACTTGTTGCTCGATGTGGTTGATTGACTCATTAATCTGTGATATATGACACAGTACTTCGTTTGTTTTTGCGTTCAATGCTTCCATTACACTAGCCTTAAAGATACTCAATTGCGAAGCTAGCTCATCTCGAACTACATTCAGTATGTCTTGCTGAATGTTTAGTGTTGATGATTTAGGACTTTCTTGAGTCGCGCGGGTCCTCTTTCTATGGGTAATGTTTTGATGCTTATCTGACTCAATTGGACTCATTTGCGAACCTCTTAAAGGTGTATTAGTATTATCACTCCTCGGCTGGCGGCTGTGGCACTCTGGACAACTCCAGTTCGACTTGTAGGTCTCTGTCAAATCTCTGAACAGCGCTCTGCCTACTTTAATACACGAGAAGTGAAATTTCTTCCTACAAGTTAAGCAAGTCAGTGCTTCGTCTGAGCTCGATTGTCTTTGACAGCACTCAAACTTCAGATGAAGCGCCTGCATAACTACTAATAGCAACAATATTTGCCTTGTGACAATTTTAATTCTTTGAATTTATGTGCGTTTACCGTTTACCGTTTATATTGTTGAATAATAACTAGACAATATATAAAAAAGCCTAAAATTTCAAAATTTTGGATACAAAAAAATAAATCGTTCGTATCTGTACACACGTCAACTTTAAAAATAAATGCACATTGTATACTTTCCATTTTGATGGCAACATTATACACGTATGGCAAGAGTCGTTTAAAAATATCCAAAAAAATAATTGCACATTTACCTTATTAACGATTTCTATTTGGTAGAACTTCGTTAAAACACAATTTCTATGCTCAATTTCAGATTTATTCTATCAGCCGGCCGGCCAGCGAGTGCAATAACCAATATTACGCCTACTGTTACCGTCAGGGCTTTGCCAAGTCCACTTTCTTTGGGGCTTCTTCTTGAGGTCACTTATTTAAGGAAAGTATGCCACATACCTTTTCACAGCTTCCGGAACACCTATCCTGGCCAGGATAATCAGCAAACTCGACGTCACCAATTTAGACAAGTGCTATACGATGCTCACACAACCGAGTCACAAAGTACCGCAGAATTCCAGCACAGACAACCGCGCGCGATTATTATGTCCTTTAGGGAAGAGAGGGAATGAAGACCATGATGACCAGATAGACATAAGAAAGTGCATGTCTATCTGGTCATCAAGGTCAACGGAACATAGGAGCAAGGTAAAGGTATTACCATGAGCATTGATTAGGATTACCCATGGCATCTTCCGCTGTTCGGGACCCCTAAGGGTGACGGTCCTCTTTGCCAACTTATTGACAAAGAGGGCCGCTCTGGCTATCCACAACCTGCCAACCCGCTCGGTTGCACCGGAAGTTGCCTCCTCGTGGCAGAGGTCAGCTAAACAAGTTATATGACCTCCACCACAGGCCGAGATTATTCAATTGGAGAGTTATCGTTCAAGCTTGTAGTTAATATTCAGGGAGCCTCTCACAAGTCTGTGATCGCTTTCGGTATTTAGCTTGTGGATCACTGATACATCCCTGAATATTCGCCTTTTGTCCGTCATGATGAAGTTCATCTCGTTTTTTGTGTTACCGTCAGGGCAGTAAGCAGGTTTTCGTTTTTGTACTCAGGTATACACTGTATCTCCAGATTGTTTGCTCGTGACTGCTGTTCCAGCTGAGTAACTCTTTGGTTAAGATTGTCTACAGTTGACCGAAGTAATTGATTCTCCTGCTCCAACGAGTTAATTGCTTTGCAGTTTGTTAAAACTTCGTTCTTAAGGCTATAAACTTGTTGCTCGATGTGGTTGATTGACTCATTAATCTGTGATATATGACACAGTACTTCGTTTGTTTTTGCGTTCAATGCTTCCATTACACTAGCCTTAAAGATACTCAATTGCGAAGCTAGCTCATCTCGAACTACATTCAGTATGTCTTGCTGAATGTTTAGTGTTGATGATTTAGGACTTTCTTGAGTCGCGCGGGTCCTCTTTCTATGGGTAATGTTTTGATGCTTATCTGACTCAATTGGACTCATTTGCGAACCTCTTAAAGGTGTATTAGTATTATCACTCCTCGGCTGGCGGCTGTGGCACTCTGGACAACTCCAGTTCGACTTGTAGGTCTCTGTCAAATCTCTGAACAGCGCTCTGCCTACTTTAATACACGAGAAGTGAAATTTCTTCCTACAAGTTAAGCAAGTCAGTGCTTCGTCTGAGCTCGATTGTCTTTGACAGCACTCAAACTTCAGATGAAGCGCCTGCATAACTACTAATAGCAACAATATTTGCCTTGTGACAATTTTAATTCTTTGAATTTATGTGCGTTTACCGTTTACCGTTTATATTGTTGAATAATAACTAGACAATATATAAAAAAGCCTAAAATTTCAAAATTTTGGATACAAAAAAATAAATCGTTCGTATCTGTACACACGTCAACTTTAAAAATAAATGCACATTGTATACTTTCCATTTTGATGGCAACATTATACACGTTTGGCAAGAGTCGTTTAAAAATATCCAAAAAAATAATTGCACATTTACCTTATTAACGATTTCTATTTGGTAGAACTTCGTTAAAACACAATTTCTATGCTCAATTTCAGATTTATTCTATCAGCTGGCCGGCCAGCGAGTGCAATAACCAATATTACGCCTACTGTTACCGTCAGGGCTTTGCCAAGTCCACTTTCTTTGGGGCTTCTTCTTGAGGTCACTTATTTAAGGAAAGTATGCCACATACCTTTTCACAGCTTCCGGAACACCTATCCTGGCCAGGATAATCAGCAAACTCGACGTCACCAATTTAGACAAGTGCTATACGATGCTCACACAACCGAGTCACAAAGTACCGCAGAATTCCAGCACAGACAACCGCGCGCGATTATTATGTCCTTTAGGGAAGAGAGGGAATGAAGACCATGATGACCAGATAGACATAAGAAAGTGCATGTCTATCTCATCATCAAGGTCAACGGAACATAGGAGCAAGGTAAAGGTATTACCATGAGCATTGATTAGGATTACCCATGGCATCTTCCGCTGTTCGGGACCCCTAAGGGTGACGGTCCTCTTTGCCAACTTATTGACAAAGAGGGCCGCTCTGGCTATCCACAACCTGCCAACCCGCTCGGTTGCACCGGAAGTTGCCTCCTCGTGGCAGAGGTCAGCTAAACAAGTTATATGACCTCCACCACAGGCCGAGATTATTCAATTGGAGAGTTATCGTTCAAGCTTGTTAATATTCAGGGAGCCTCTCACAAGTCTGTGATCGCTTCCGGTATTTAGCCTGTGGATCACTGATACATTCCTGAATATTCGCCTTTTGTCCGTCATGATGAAGTCAATCTCGTTTTTAGTGTTACCGTCAGGGCAGTAAGCAGGTTTTCGTTTTTGTACTCAGGTATACACTGTATCTCCAGATTGTTTGCTCGTGACTGCTGTTCCAGCTGAGTAACTCTTTGGTTAAGATTGTCTACAGTTGACCGAAGTAATTGATTCTCCTGCTTCAACGAGTTAATTGCTTTGCAGTTTGTTAAAACTTCGTTCTTAAGGCTATAAACTTGTTGCTCGATGTGGTTGATTGACTCATTAATCTGTGATATATGACACAGTACTTCGTTTGTTTTTGCGTTCAATGCTTCCATTACACTAGCCTTAAAGATACTCAATTGCGAAGCTAGCTCATCTCGAACTACATTCAGTATGTCTTGCTGAATGTTTAGTGTTGATGATTTAGGACTTTCTTGAGTCGCGCGGGTCCTCTTTCTATGGGTAATGTTTTGATGCTTATCTGACTCAATTGGACTCATTTGCGAACCTCTTAAAGGTGTATTAGTATTATCACTCCTCGGCTGGCGGCTGTGGCACTCTGGACAACTCCAGTTCGACTTGTAGGTCTCTGTCAAATCTCTGAACAGCGCTCTGCCTACTTTAATACACGAGAAGTGAAATTTCTTCCTACAAGTTAAGCAAGTCAGTGCTTCGTCTGAGCTCGATTGTCTTTGACAGCACTCAAACTTCAGATGAAGCGCCTGCATAACTACTAATAGCAACAATATTTGCCTTGTGACAATTTTAATTCTTTGAATTTATGTGCGTTTACCGTTTACCGTTTATATTGTTGAATAATAACTAGACAATATATAAAAAAGCCTAAAATTTCAAAATTTTGGATACAAAAAAATAAATCGTTCGTATCTGTACACACGTCAACTTTAAAAATAAATGCACATTGTATACTTTCCATTTTGATGGCAACATTATACACGTTTGGCAAGAGTCGTTTAAAAATATCCAAAAAAATAATTGCACATTTACCTTATTAACGATTTCTATTTGGTAGAACTTCGTTAAAACACAATTTCTATGCTCAATTTCAGATTTATTCTATCAGCCGGCCGGCCAGCGAGTGCAATAACCAATATTACGCCTACTGTTACCGTCAGGGCTTTGCCAAGTCCACTTTCTTTGGGGCTTCTTCTTGAGGTCACTTATTTAAGGAAAGTATGCCACATACCTTTTCACAGCTTCCGGAACACCTATCCTGGCCAGGATAATCAGCAAACTCGACGTCACCAATTTAGACAAGTGCTATACGATGCTCACACAACCGAGTCACAAAGTACCGCAGAATTCCAGCACAGACAACCGCGCGCGATTATTATGTCCTTTAGGGAAGAGAGGGAATGAAGACCATGATGACCAGATAGACATAAGAAAGTGCATGTCTATCTCATCATCAAGGTCAACGGAACATAGGAGCAAGGTAAAGGTATTACCATGAGCATTGATTAGGATTACCCATGGCATCTTCCGCTGTTCGGGACCCCTAAGGGTGACGGTCCTCTTTGCCAACTTATTGACAAAGAGGGCCGCTCTGGCTATCCACAACCTGCCAACCCGCTCGGTTGCACCGGAAGTTGCCTCCTCGTGGCAGAGGTCAGCTAAACAAGTTATATGACCTCCACCACAGGCCGAGATTATTCAATTGGAGAGTTATCGTTCAAGCTTGTAGTTAATATTCAGGGAGCCTCTCACAAGTCTGTGATCGCTTTCGGTATTTAGCTTGTGGATCACTGATACATCCCTGAATATTCGCCTTTTGTCTGTCATGATGAAGTTCATCTCGTTTTTTGTGTTACCGTCAGGGCTTTGCCAAGTCCACTTCCTTTGGGGCTTCTTCTTGAAATAGGAGTTCATCAAGAAGAGTCCCTGCATTTCGAGGAAGAGGAAGAAGCATCTGCTAAATGCACATTGTATACTTTACATTTTGATGGCAACATTATACACGTTTGGCAAGAGTCGTTTAAAAATATCCAAAAAAATAATTGCACATTTACCTTATTAACGATTTCTATTTGGTAGAACTTCGTTAAAACACAATTTCTATGCTCAATTTCAGATTTATTCTATCAGCCGGCCGGCCAGCGAGTGCAATAACCAATATTACGCCTACTGTTACCGTCAGGGCTTTGCCAAGTCCACTTTCTTTGGGGCTTCTTCTTGAGGTCACTTATTTAAGGAAAGTATGCCACATACCTTTTCACAGCTTCCGGAACACCTATCCTGGCCAGGATAATCAGCAAACTCGACGTCACCAATTTAGACAAGTGCTATACGATGCTCACACAACCGAGTCACAAAGTACCGCAGAATTCCAGCACAGACAACCGCGCGCGATTATTATGTCCTTTAGGGAAGAGAGGGAATGAAGACCATGATGACCAGATAGACATAAGAAAGTGCATGTCTATCTCATCATCAAGGTCAACGGAACATAGGAGCAAGGTAAAGGTATTACCATGAGCATTGATTAGGATTACCCATGGCATCTTCCGCTGTTCGGGACCCCTAAGGGTGACGGTCCTCTTTGCCAACTTATTGACAAAGAGGGCCGCTCTGGCTATCCACAACCTGCCAACCCGCTCGGTTGCACCGGAAGTTGCCTCCTCGTGGCAGAGGTCAGCTAAACAAGTTATATGACCTCCACCACAGGCCGAGATTATTCAATTGGAGAGTTATCGTTCAAGCTTGTTAATATTCAGGGAGCCTCTCACAAGTCTGTGATCGCTTCCGGTATTTAGCCTGTGGATCACTGATACATTCCTGAATATTCGCCTTTTGTCCGTCATGATGAAGTCAATCTCGTTTTTAGTGTTACCGTCAGGGCAGTAAGCAGGTTTTCGTTTTTGTACTCAGGTATACACTGTATCTCCAGATTGTTTGCTCGTGACTGCTGTTCCAGCTGAGTAACTCTTTGGTTAAGATTGTCTACAGTTGGCCGAAGTAATTGATTCTCCTGCTCCAACGAGTTAATTGCTTTGCAGTTTGTTAAAACTTCGTTCTTAAGGCTATAAACTTGTTGCTCGATGTGGTTGATTGACTCATTAATCTGTGATATATGACACAGTACTTCGTTTGTTTTTGCGTTCAATGCTTCCATTACACTAGCCTTAAAGATACTCAATTGCGAAGCTAGCTCATCTCGAACTACATTCAGTATGTCTTGCTGAATGTTTAGTGTTGATGATTTAGGACTTTCTTGAGTCGCGCGGGTCCTCTTTCTATGGGTAATGTTTTGATGCTTATCTGACTCAATTGGACTCATTTGCGAACCTCTTAAAGGTGTATTAGTATTATCACTCCTCGGCTGGCGGCTGTGGCACTCTGGACAACTCCAGTTCGACTTGTAGGTCTCTGTCAAATCTCTGAACAGCGCTCTGCCTACTTTAATACACGAGAAGTGAAATTTCTTCCTACAAGTTAAGCAAGTCAGTGCTTCGTCTGAGCTCGATTGTCTTTGACAGCACTCAAACTTCAGATGAAGCGCCTGCATAACTACTAATAGCAACAATATTTGCCTTGTGACAATTTTAATTCTTTGAATTTATGTGCGTTTACCGTTTACCGTTTATATTGTTGAATAATAACTAGACAATATATAAAAAAGCCTAAAATTTCAAAATTTTGGATACAAAAAAATAAATCGTTCGTATCTGTACACACGTCAACTCACATTGTATACTTTCCATTTTGATGGCAACATTATACACGTTTGGCAAGAGTCGTTTAAAAATATCCAAAAAAATAATTGCACATTTACCTTATTAACGATTTCTATTTGGTAGAACTTCGTTAAAACACAATTTCTATGCTCAATTTCAGATTTATTCTATCAGCCGGCCGGCCAGCGAGTGCAATAACCAATATTACGCCTACTGTTACCGTCAGGGCTTTGCCAAGTCCACTTTCTTTGGGGCTTCTTCTTGAGGTCACTTATTTAAGGAAAGTATGCCACATACCTTTTCACAGCTTCCGGAACACCTATCCTGGCCAGGATAATCAGCAAACTCGACGTCACCAATTTAGACAAGTGCTATACGATGCTCACACAACCGAGTCACAAAGTACCGCAGAATTCCAGCACAGACAACCGCGCGCGATTATTATGTCCTTTAGGGAAGAGAGGGAATGAAGACCATGATGACCAGATAGACATAAGAAAGTGCATGTCTATCTCATCATCAAGGTCAACGGAACATAGGAGCAAGGTAAAGGTATTACCATGAGCATTGATTAGGATTACCCATGGCATCTTCCGCTGTTCGGGACCCCTAAGGGTGACGGTCCTCTTTGCCAACTTATTGACAAAGAGGGCCGCTCTGGCTATCCACAACCTGCCAACCCGCTCGGTTGCACCGGAAGTTGCCTCCTCGTGGCAGAGGTCAGCTAAACAAGTTATATGACCTCCACCACAGGCCGAGATTATTCAATTGGAGAGTTATCGTTCAAGCTTGTAGTTAATATTCAGGGAGCCTCTCACAAGTCTGTGATCGCTTTCGGTATTTAGCTTGTGGATCACTGATACATCCCTGAATATTCGCCTTTTGTCTGTCATGATGAAGTTCATCTCGTTTTTTGTGTTACCGTCAGGGCTTTGCCAAGTCCACTTCCTTTGGGGCTTCTTCTTGAAATAGGAGTTCATCAAGAAGAGTCCCTGCATTTCGAGGAAGAGGAAGAAGCATCTGCTAAAT
Source organism: Tinea semifulvella (assembly GCA_910589645.1). Lineage (NCBI taxonomy): Eukaryota > Metazoa > Arthropoda > Insecta > Lepidoptera > Tineidae > Tinea > Tinea semifulvella. The sequence continues at coordinate 25,660,241 of OU342584.1, forward strand.
GCACATTGTATACTTTCCATTTTGATGGCAACATTATACACGTTTGGCAAGAGTCGTTTAAAAATATCCAAAAAAATAATTGCACATTTACCTTATTAACGATTTCTATTTGGTAGAACTTCGTTAAAACACAATTTCTATGCTCAATTTCAGATTTATTCTATCAGCCGGCCGGCCAGCGAGTGCAATAACCAATATTACGCCTACTGTTACCGTCAGGGCTTTGCCAAGTCCACTTTCTTTGGGGCTTCTTCTTGAGGTCACTTATTTAAGGAAAGTATGCCACATACCTTTTCACAGCTTCCGGAACACCTATCCTGGCCAGGATAATCAGCAAACTCGACGTCACCAATTTAGACAAGTGCTATACGATGCTCACACAACCGAGTCACAAAGTACCGCAGAATTCCAGCACAGACAACCGCGCGCGATTATTATGTCCTTTAGGGAAGAGAGGGAATGAAGACCATGATGACCAGATAGACATAAGAAAGTGCATGTCTATCTCATCATCAAGGTCAACGGAACATAGGAGCAAGGTAAAGGTATTACCATGAGCATTGATTAGGATTACCCATGGCATCTTCCGCTGTTCGGGACCCCTAAGGGTGACGGTCCTCTTTGCCAACTTATTGACAAAGAGGGCCGCTCTGGCTATCCACAACCTGCCAACCCGCTCGGTTGCACCGGAAGTTGCCTCCTCGTGGCAGAGGTCAGCTAAACAAGTTATATGACCTCCACCACAGGCCGAGATTATTCAATTGGAGAGTTATCGTTCAAGCTTGTTAATATTCAGGGAGCCTCTCACAAGTCTGTGATCGCTTCCGGTATTTAGCCTGTGGATCACTGATACATTCCTGAATATTCGCCTTTTGTCCGTCATGATGAAGTCAATCTCGTTTTTAGTGTTACCGTCAGGGCAGTAAGCAGGTTTTCGTTTTTGTACTCAGGTATACACTGTATCTCCAGATTGTTTGCTCGTGACTGCTGTTCCAGCTGAGTAACTCTTTGGTTAAGATTGTCTACAGTTGACCGAAGTAATTGATTCTCCTGCTCCAACGAGTTAATTGCTTTGCAGTTTGTTAAAACTTCGTTCTTAAGGCTATAAACTTGTTGCTCGATGTGGTTGATTGACTCATTAATCTGTGATATATGACACAGTACTTCGTTTGTTTTTGCGTTCAATGCTTCCATTACACTAGCCTTAAAGATACTCAATTGCGAAGCTAGCTCATCTCGAACTACATTCAGTATGTCTTGCTGAATGTTTAGTGTTGATGATTTAGGACTTTCTTGAGTCGCGCGGGTCCTCTTTCTATGGGTAATGTTTTGATGCTTATCTGACTCAATTGGACTCATTTGCGAACCTCTTAAAGGTGTATTAGTATTATCACTCCTCGGCTGGCGGCTGTGGCACTCTGGACAACTCCAGTTCGACTTGTAGGTCTCTGTCAAATCTCTGAACAGCGCTCTGCCTACTTTAATACACGAGAAGTGAAATTTCTTCCTACAAGTTAAGCAAGTCAGTGCTTCGTCTGAGCTCGATTGTCTTTGACAGCACTCAAACTTCAGATGAAGCGCCTGCATAACTACTAATAGCAACAATATTTGCCTTGTGACAATTTTAATTCTTTGAATTTATGTGCGTTTACCGTTTACCGTTTATATTGTTGAATAATAACTAGACAATATATAAAAAAGCCTAAAATTTCAAAATTTTGGATACAAAAAAATAAATCGTTCGTATCTGTACACACGTCAACTTTAAAAATAAATGCACATTGTATACTTTCCATTTTGATGGCAACATTATACACGTATGGCAAGAGTCGTTTAAAAATATCCAAAAAAATAATTGCACATTTACCTTATTAACGATTTCTATTTGGTAGAACTTCGTTAAAACACAATTTCTATGCTCAATTTCAGATTTATTCTATCAGCCGGCCGGCCAGCGAGTGCAATAACCAATATTACGCCTACTGTTACCGTCAGGGCTTTGCCAAGTCCACTTTCTTTGGGGCTTCTTCTTGAGGTCACTTATTTAAGGAAAGTATGCCACATACCTTTTCACAGCTTCCGGAACACCTATCCTGGCCAGGATAATCAGCAAACTCGACGTCACCAATTTAGACAAGTGCTATACGATGCTCACACAACCGAGTCACAAAGTACCGCAGAATTCCAGCACAGACAACCGCGCGCGATTATTATGTCCTTTAGGGAAGAGAGGGAATGAAGACCATGATGACCAGATAGACATAAGAAAGTGCATGTCTATCTCATCATCAAGGTCAACGGAACATAGGAGCAAGGTAAAGGTATTACCATGAGCATTGATTAGGATTACCCATGGCATCTTCCGCTGTTCGGGACCCCTAAGGGTGACGGTCCTCTTTGCCAACTTATTGACAAAGAGGGCCGCTCTGGCTATCCACAACCTGCCAACCCGCTCGGTTGCACCGGAAGTTGCCTCCTCGTGGCAGAGGTCAGCTAAACAAGTTATATGACCTCCACCACAGGCCGAGATTATTCAATTGGAGAGTTATCGTTCAAGCTTGTAGTTAATATTCAGGGAGCCTCTCACAAGTCTGTGATCGCTTTCGGTATTTAGCTTGTGGATCACTGATACATCCCTGAATATTCGCCTTTTGTCTGTCATGATGAAGTTCATCTCGTTTTTTGTGTTACCGTCAGGGCTTTGCCAAGTCCACTTCCTTTGGGGCTTCTTCTTGAAATAGGAGTTCATCAAGAAGAGTCCCTGCATTTCGAGGAAGAGGAAGAAGCATCTGCTAAATGCACATTGTATACTTTCCATTTTGATGGCAACATTATACACGTTTGGCAAGAGTCGTTTAAAAATATCCAAAAAAATAATTGCACATTTACCTTATTAACGATTTCTATTTGGTAGAACTTCGTTAAAACACAATTTCTATGCTCAATTTCAGATTTATTCTATCAGCCGGCCGGCCAGCGAGTGCAATAACCAATATTACGCCTACTGTTACCGTCAGGGCTTTGCCAAGTCCACTTTCTTTGGGGCTTCTTCTTGAGGTCACTTATTTAAGGAAAGTATGCCACATACCTTTTCACAGCTTCCGGAACACCTATCCTGGCCAGGATAATCAGCAAACTCGACGTCACCAATTTAGACAAGTGCTATACGATGCTCACACAACCGAGTCACAAAGTACCGCAGAATTCCAGCACAGACAACCGCGCGCGATTATTATGTCCTTTAGGGAAGAGAGGGAATGAAGACCATGATGACCAGATAGACATAAGAAAGTGCATGTCTATCTCATCATCAAGGTCAACGGAACATAGGAGCAAGGTAAAGGTATTACCATGAGCATTGATTAGGATTACCCATGGCATCTTCCGCTGTTCGGGACCCCTAAGGGTGACGGTCCTCTTTGCCAACTTATTGACAAAGAGGGCCGCTCTGGCTATCCACAACCTGCCAACCCGCTCGGTTGCACCGGAAGTTGCCTCCTCGTGGCAGAGGTCAGCTAAACAAGTTATATGACCTCCACCACAGGCCGAGATTATTCAATTGGAGAGTTATCGTTCAAGCTTGTTAATATTCAGGGAGCCTCTCACAAGTCTGTGATCGCTTCCGGTATTTAGCCTGTGGATCTGGTATGTCCGTAAATAAAAGACGTTAGAATTGTTCACTGGTTTATTACCGACTGGCGGGCGCGCGCTCGTTTAGCGTGCGTTTGTGCATCTCGGGGGTAGATACACATCATTCCTCCAACACTATTTAGAAGCCCTGATAACAATACAAACATTTTACTAACTAATAATATTAAAAATACTTCTTATAATTAACATCCTTTAATCCTCTTAGAGGTCTGTGCCTGAGCCGTCCGTCACTCGAAGAACCGTCCGTGCTGTGATCATTATTTATGTCTAGTTCTGTTTCGCGTGATTGCTCGGGCTCGACACTTGCCTCGTCCGCGCTCTCCTGATCGTCTGACCAGTCGTCCTCGCCGTCCCCGCTCGCCCTACCTGCGTCACTGCTAGACGCCCCGATATCACTATCAGCTGGCTGCTCTGCTTGTAGTGCGAGCGGTGACGGTGAACGCGGCTCCTGTACCGATTGGCTACATACGTTATCTAAATCATTTGTTTTTATTTTCATTGTACATTTTCTTATTTGGTCAAGATGCCTTTTGCATGAAATATTGTAATCTTTTAATACGACGATAAACATTCTATTTCCAATTTTCTCCACTATAGTACCGATCGTCCAATTACTCTTTCTAGCCACAAAATACTTAACCCAAACTGTTTCGCCTATATTAAAACATCTACTACTTTTTAACACTTCAATATTTGAATTTTTTTTATGTTGACTTTTATTTGGCAAAATTAAATCTAACCTAGATTTAAGTTGGCGTCCCAGCATTAATTGTGCCGGTGTCACACCCGTTGAACAATGTATAGTGTTTCGGTAATCAAACAGAAAACCCAATAATTTCTCTTGTAATAGTTTCTGAGACAGATTTTCCTCAGTCATAATGCATTTAATCATCTTCTTACAAGTTTTCACGGAGTTCTCTGCCTGACCGTTGCTAGCGGGATGGTAAATTGGTGACGTTAGATATTGTATTCCATTATTTGAACAAAAGGATTTAAACTCCGTTGAACAGATTTTGACATCATTATCTGAGACTATTATATTTGGAATACCATATCTAGAAATTAAATATTTTAATTTGACAATCAGATCGTTGGTCGAGGTGCCGCTATTCATTAAAAAACATTCGAGCCATTTACTGTACGCATCTATTACAATTAAATATACGCTTCGCCCTATAGACATGTAGTCGAGGTGTATGCGTTGCCATGGGCCGGCCGGGCGCGGCCAGGGGGAGGGCGCGGCGCGCGGAGGGGCACTGCGCACTCCCGCGCACTCCGGACACGCGCCCACCCAGCGCTCGATGTCGCGATCGATTCCTGGCCACCACATTCTAGACCGTGCTGAACTTTTAGTTTTAACTATTCCGAAATGTGCAGAATGTAACTCCCCTAACATGCGCTCTTGAAAGACTAACGGAATGACGACTCTGAGACCTCTAAATAAACATCCACTATTTAATTCTAAATCTGTTTTACATTGAAAATAAGGCAATATGTTTTTACAATTAATTCTCCGCGGCCACCCAAAATTCATGTAGTTTATGACAGTCTGTAAAACCTTATCATTTTTAGTTGCCTCCTGTATTTCGTTAAATAAAACTGGTTTAATATTTTCGTCTAAAAACATAAGAAGATGTGTGCATCCCTGGTCACTATTTTCCGTTTTATCAACACTTAACGGTGCCCGCGAAAAATAGTCTGCAACCAAGTTATTTTCTGTGTTAATGTACTGCACAGTATAGTTATATGCTGATAATATAAGTGCATAACGTTGCAGGCGCGACGCTGCAATTACTGATATACCGTTCTTGTTCCCAAAAATAGAAAGCAAGGGCTTGTGGTCGGTTTTTAAAATAAACGGTTTTTGCCTACCATATAAATATTGATGAAAATGTTTTACACCAAAAATTATCGCCGTTGCCTCTTTTTGGATTTGGCTATAATTTTTCTCACTGGGCAACAACGATCTCGACGCGAATGCTATTGGCCGCTGTCGACCACCTAACTCATGCGCCAGCACCGCGCCCAGTCCTGCAGGACCTGCGTCCACGGTCAGCACCAGAGGGGCGGAGGGATCAAAGTGCGCCAGCAACCGCTCCGATCCCAATTCACTCTTTACTATATCGAACGCTGTTTGTTGACGCTCGCCCCACTCCCATCGCGTTCCTGTGCGTAGCAACTCATGAAGTGGATTTAATATGGAAGACGCGTTGGGAATAAAATTACGATAGTAATTAACTACCCCGAGAAACCTTTTTACTCCTAGAATATTGTCAGGCGCCGGCGCCTCGAGTATAGCTGCAACCTTAGCCGGGCAGGTTCTTAAGCCATTCTTACTAATAACGTAACCTAAATACGTGACGTTCTCTTGAAATAGTGCGCACTTGTCCTTCTGAAGTCGCAGCCCCGCATCCTGTAGCCTACGTAGCACCTCCCTCAGCCTAAACATATGAGTCTCCTTATCCGGCCCAGTACAACATACGTCATCGAGCCAACAAGACACCCCCTCTATGCCGGCCAACAGCGTTTCCATAGCGCGTTGGAAAATTGCCGGAGCGTTGGCGAGCCCGTAAACTAAACGAGTGTATTTAAATAGCCCTTTTGGTGTAGTTATGGTGGTAAGGTTTTGTGATGACTCATTAAGTACAAATTGATTATACGCGTTACTCAAATCGATCTTAGTATAATGTTCACCGCCGCCAATTTTAGCAAAAACTTCTTCAATACGAGGTAGTGGGTACTTGTCAATTTTTAATACTTTATTTAATGTACACGAAAAATCTCCCGCTATTTTGACTTAGCCATTGTCTTTGAGGACTGGCACGATTGGTGTTGCATAATCAGAAAATGTCACCGGCACTAATATACCTAAATTCACTAGTCTATTTAGCTCTTGGTCCACTTTCTCTCTAAGGGCGAAGGGTACAGCACGCGGCTTAAAAAACTTAGGAACAGCGTCATCTTTGAGATTCAGATCAATTTTGTATTTATTAAAATGACCCAGTTCATCCTTCCAGACGTCTGGAAATTCGTTTAATAATAGCTTCACCTCGTCGACATTTCGGTGGATACAACTTATTTTATTATTATTTGAAGTGAAATACACACATCAAAAAAGTCTAGGGATCAAGCATGTTTATGCGGATTTCTTGTGATTGAGATGTGGCTTTGTAATAAATTTATGATTTTATAAATTTATATGGATCCTTTTTGGTGCATTTCATAATTTAAAACAGGAACTGTCAATCAAATTCGAGTAAAAGATGAAAATCAGCTGTCAATATTTTCCCTATAAAAACATAAGACGCATTGAAGACATTATTAGTGCTACTGTTTCCCTACTACTGATTAAAACCAACGTTATTATGGAGCGGCGACGTCATTTAAGCAGGGAAGAAATGATCAGAGCCGTGGGAATGATAGAAGCTGGTTCCCGGCAACGTACTGTGGCTTTAGCTCTGAATACAAGTCAGAGTGTTATCAGTCGACTTTGGACACGTTACCGAACCACTGGTACCGTGGCTGAGCGCCATGAAGGACGGTATCGCTGCACCACACGGAGACAAGACCGATACATTCAAATCACAGCTCGAAGAACTCCAACAATAACCGCCATGATGTTAGCCGTGAGCCTTCATCGCTCTTCAGGGAACTTAATTAGCGACCAAACAGTCAGAAACCGCTTGCATGAAGTGAACCTTCATTCCCGAAGACCGCTACGGGTACCACCTATAGCAATGCACAATCGTAGGACTCGATATCAATGGGCTCTTGAACACAGAAATTGGACAGAAGAACAATGGCGTTTCGTGTGCTTTTCTGATGAGTCTCGTTTTGGTATGAGGCCGGATACAAGACTTATACGACACTGGAGAACCCCTGGACGCCAACAGCGATTAAAATCCTGCCAGGAAGTCCATCCTTATAGTGGTGGAACCATCATGGTATGGGCGGGTATTTCGATCGGCGGAAGAACTGAGTTGATTTGGATCAGAGGCAACCTCAACGCTCAAATTTATGCTGAGACGGTTGTATCAGACGTCATCGTTCCTCTACAAGTGCATATCGGTCCCTTATTTCAGTTAATGCATGATAATGCACGACCGCACACCGCAAGAGTTGTAAGACAGACTCTCGCCGCAGCTAACATCAATGTCCTGCCCTGGCCTGCTCAGTCGCCAGACTTGAACCCGATTGAGCATGCATGGGATATTCTTCAGAGAAGAGCTCTGCCGAATATGGAGGGTATCCAGTCGCAAGAAGACCTTTTTTTGTTGTTGCAACGAACATGGGCGGCCATTCCACAGCGTGATTTGGATGAACTCATTTTGAGTATGCCAAACCGATGTTCTTGTGTTGTTAGTGTTCGCGGTAGAAACACGAATTATTAATTGTTTAAGTTACCCAATAAAATTAAAAAAAAAACTGTTATTTCAGTCTTTTTTTCGAACTTTAATGTTAGTGGTTCAAATGTCAAAAATCCCTTTATTAGGAAAATGGCAATTTTTTTTACTAATGCAAAGGTGACTTGGTTTATCGTTACTGTAGACAAACGAAAACATTTTATTTGATCAATCCTTAAAGAAAATTTTAATGAATATCAATCAGGAGAAAAGTTATTGCAAAAATATATGTTGATCCCTAGACACTTTTGATGTGTGTAGATATTAAATTTCGTCATAAAATCACGTCCTAAAAGGGCCGGGCCTCCATTTTTTATAATATAAAAATTAATACTTTCATTAAAATTATTGTAAGCCACGCCCATTGTTATATATCCAATTGGTGTGATTTTATGACCGTTATACAAACACATAGTTAGATCGCATTTTTGCAATGGCACATGCGAAAATTGCGATCTATACTTTTGTTCGGACATAACACTAGTACCCGAACCTGAATCTAATTCCATGTTCATTTTTATTTTGTTTACGAATACGGATATTAGAATAGGTTTATAAGAAACATACCTCATATTAAACATCTGACATTCCTTACACTCCGAGCTGACCGTGTCGATCGCGACGTTATTTAACTTTGACACAGGCCGTTTCACTTCGTTACACACCTTTTTAAGATGCCCTTTATCGCCGCAATTTTGACAACGATAATTACGATAACGACACTTGAAGCCTTCGTGCCCCTTCAGACCGCACACTAAACAACGCACATGATCACTCAAAACGCCGCGGACGGGAGCCGAGCTGCCGCCGCTTCGCCTCGCACCGCCGCCGCCGCTGGGCCCGGCCGGCCCGCCGACGCGCACCGAGTAGACAGGCTCCTCCTTGACGGCGCCAAGCTCCGTCGGTGTGAAAACCGCTCCCGGGGCCGGACTCCGCGCGTGCCGAGAGTGCGCCGCTTGCTGCGCCAGCTCCACAGCCCTCGCCAGGGTCAGCGTGCCCGAGTCCTGCTCGAACAGTCGATCTCGTTCCCGTCCCACGTTGAACCCCAACACGAAGCGATCGCGTAACATTGTATCCAACGCGGGGCCGAAGTCACAGTAAACCGCCAGACCTCTCAAACGTGCCGCCCATTCTTCTATAGACTCGCCTTCCGATCTGATAGCTTCGTAGAATTTAGCCCTGTCCGCGAATGTCGATCTTTTGGGAACGAAATGGGCATTGAGTACGGTAACCAGCTGCTCGTACGTCACCACCTCTAGGTCACGCGGATGCACTAGGTCCCGCGCCAGGCGATATGACTCCTCCGACAGATGTGTCAAGAGCACGGCACTTTTATTACTGTCTTCTATTTTATTAAGTTTAATAAACTGACTTATCCGACCATAAAAAATCCCCCATTCATGATTTCTGTGGTCGAATATACCCAAATTCCCGATAACGGACATTTTAATTCGCACGCGGTTAATTCGAGATTCTCGTCGCCAATTGGTATGTCCGTAAATAAAAGACGTTAGAATTGTTCACTGGTTTATTACCGACTGGCGGGCGCGCGCTCGTTTAGCGTGCGTTTGTGCATCTCGGGGGTAGATACACATCAGGATCACTGATACATTCCTGAATATTCGCCTTTTGTCCGTCATGATGAAGTCAATCTCGTTTTTAGTGTTACCGTCAGGGCAGTAAGCAGGTTTTCGTTTTTGTACTCAGGTATACACTGTATCTCCAGATTGTTTGCTCGTGACTGCTGTTCCAGCTGAGTAACTCTTTGGTTAAGATTGTCTACAGTTGACCGAAGTAATTGATTCTCCTGCTCCAACGAGTTAATTGCTTTGCAGTTTGTTAAAACTTCGTTCTTTATTTATTTATTTATTTATTTATTAATACAACATTACATGGCTTAACAGTAAAGCCCAATTTACCATGCAGTCATTCTTATAATTAATACATACATTTTAATTATAAATGGATTGTCAATATACCTATAATCTTTTAAATTTAATATACAAATATTAATATTAATGAAGCTTTAAAATTAACAATAGTTATATTAATTAATATAAAAAGAAAGAAAAGACAAATAAATAATAGTAATAAAATAAATCAAAATTCAACACTAATAAAATCAATGAAATAATAATAAAGTTAATACAAGACAATAAAATTAGAATAAAAAGTTCTTAAGGCTATAAACTTGTTGCTCGATGTGGTTGATTGACTCATTAATCTGTGATATATGACACAGTACTTCGTTTGTTTTTGCGTTCAATGCTTCCATTACACTAGCCTTAAAGATACTCAATTGCGAAGCTAGCTCATCTCGAACTACATTCAGTATGTCTTGCTGAATGTTTAGTGTTGATGATTTAGGACTTTCTTGAGTCGCGCGGGTCCTCTTTCTATGGGTAATGTTTTGATGCTTATCTGACTCAATTGGACTCATTTGCGAACCTCTTAAAGGTGTATTAGTATTATCACTCCTCGGCTGGCGGCTGTGGCACTCTGGACAACTCCAGTTCGACTTGTAGGTCTCTGTCAAATCTCTGAACAGCGCTCTGCCTACTTTAATACACGAGAAGTGAAATTTCTTCCTACAAGTTAAGCAAGTCAGTGCTTCGTCTGAGCTCGATTGTCTTTGACAGCACTCAAACTTCAGATGAAGCGCCTGCATAACTACTAATAGCAACAATATTTGCCTTGTGACAATTTTAATTCTTTGAATTTATGTGCGTTTACCGTTTACCGTTTATATTGTTGAATAATAACTAGACAATATATAAAAAAGCCTAAAATTTCAAAATTTTGGATACAAAAAAATAAATCGTTCGTATCTGTACACACGTCAACTTTAAAAATAAATGCACATTGTATACTTTCCATTTTGATGGCAACATTATACACGTTTGGCAAGAGTCGTTTAAAAATATCCAAAAAAATAATTGCACATTTACCTTATTAACGATTTCTATTTGGTAGAACTTCGTTAAAACACAATTTCTATGCTCAATTTCAGATTTATTCTATCAGCCGGCCGGCCAGCGAGTGCAATAACCAATATTACGCCTACTGTTACCGTCAGGGCTTTGCCAAGTCCACTTTCTTTGGGGCTTCTTCTTGAGGTCACTTATTTAAGGAAAGTATGCCACATACCTTTTCACAGCTTCCGGAACACCTATCCTGGCCAGGATAATCAGCAAACTCGACGTCACCAATTTAGACAAGTGCTATACGATGCTCACACAACCGAGTCACAAAGTACCGCAGAATTCCAGCACAGACAACCGCGCGCGATTATTATGTCCTTTAGGGAAGAGAGGGAATGAAGACCATGATGACCAGATAGACATAAGAAAGTGCATGTCTATCTCATCATCAAGGTCAACGGAACATAGGAGCAAGGTAAAGGTATTACCATGAGCATTGATTAGGATTACCCATGGCATCTTCCGCTGTTCGGGACCCCTAAGGGTGACGGTCCTCTTTGCCAACTTATTGACAAAGAGGGCCGCTCTGGCTATCCACAACCTGCCAACCCGCTCGGTTGCACCGGAAGTTGCCTCCTCGTGGCAGAGGTCAGCTAAACAAGTTATATGACCTCCACCACAGGCCGAGATTATTCAATTGGAGAGTTATCGTTCAAGCTTGTTAATATTCAGGGAGCCTCTCACAAGTCTGTGATCGCTTCCGGTATTTAGCCTGTGGATCACTGATACATTCCTGAATATTCGCCTTTTGTCCGTCATGATGAAGTCAATCTCGTTTTTAGTGTTACCGTCAGGGCAGTAAGCAGGTTTTCGTTTTTGTACTCAGGTATACACTGTATCTCCAGATTGTTTGCTCGTGACTGCTGTTCCAGCTGAGTAACTCTTTGGTTAAGATTGTCTACAGTTGACCGAAGTAATTGATTCTCCTGCTCCAACGAGTTAATTGCTTTGCAGTTTGTTAAAACTTCGTTCTTAAGGCTATAAACTTGTTGCTCGATGTGGTTGATTGACTCATTAATCTGTGATATATGACACAGTACTTCGTTTGTTTTTGCGTTCAATGCTTCCATTACACTAGCCTTAAAGATACTCAATTGCGAAGCTAGCTCATCTCGAACTACATTCAGTATGTCTTGCTGAATGTTTAGTGTTGATGATTTAGGACTTTCTTGAGTCGCGCGGGTCCTCTTTCTATGGGTAATGTTTTGATGCTTATCTGACTCAATTGGACTCATTTGCGAACCTCTTAAAGGTGTATTAGTATTATCACTCCTCGGCTGGCGGCTGTGGCACTCTGGACAACTCCAGTTCGACTTGTAGGTCTCTGTCAAATCTCTGAACAGCGCTCTGCCTACTTTAATACACGAGAAGTGAAATTTCTTCCTACAAGTTAAGCAAGTCAGTGCTTCGTCTGAGCTCGATTGTCTTTGACAGCACTCAAACTTCAGATGAAGCGCCTGCATAACTACTAATAGCAACAATATTTGCCTTGTGACAATTTTAATTCTTTGAATTTATGTGCGTTTACCGTTTACCGTTTATATTGTTGAATAATAACTAGACAATATATAAAAAAGCCTAAAATTTCAAAATTTTGGATACAAAAAAATAAATCGTTCGTATCTGTACACACGTCAACTTTAAAAATAAATGCACATTGTATACTTTCCATTTTGATGGCAACATTATACACGTTTGGCAAGAGTCGTTTAAAAATATCCAAAAAAATAATTGCACATTTACCTTATTAACGATTTCTATTTGGTAGAACTTCGTTAAAACACAATTTCTATGCTCAATTTCAGATTTATTCTATCAGCCGGCCGGCCAGCGAGTGCAATAACCAATATTACGCCTACTGTTACCGTCAGGGCTTTGCCAAGTCCACTTTCTTTGGGGCTTCTTCTTGAGGTCACTTATTTAAGAAACCTCTTTGCCAACTTATTGACAAAGAGGGCCGCTCTTTTAACGCTCGATTAACTACAAGCTTGAACGATAACTCTCCAATTGAATAATCTCGGACTTGGCAAAGCCCTGACGGTAACAGTAGGCGTAATATTGGTTATTGCACTCGCTGGCCGGCCGGCTGATAGAATAAATCTGAAATTGAGCATAGAAATTGTGTTTTAACGAAGTTCTACCAAATAGAAATCGTTAATAAGGTAAATGTGCAATTATTTTTTTGGATATTTTTAAACGACTCTTGCCAAACGTGTATAATGTTGCCATCAAAATGGAAAGTATACAATGTGAGTTGACGTGTGTACAGATACGAACGATTTATTTTTTTGTATCCAAAATTTTGAAATTTTAGGCTTTTTTATATATTGTCTAGTTATTATTCAACAATATAAACGGTAAACGGTAAACGCACATAAATTCAAAGAATTAAAATTGTCACAAGGCAAATATTGTTGCTATTAGTAGTTATGCAGGCGCTTCATCTGAAGTTTGAGTGCTGTCAAAGACAATCGAGCTCAGACGAAGCACTGACTTGCTTAACTTGTAGGAAGAAATTTCACTTCTCGTGTATTAAAGTAGGCAGAGCGCTGTTCAGAGATTTGACAGAGACCTACAAGTCGAACTGGAGTTGTCCAGAGTGCCACAGCCGCCAGCCGAGGAGTGATAATACTAATACACCTTTAAGAGGTTCGCAAATGAGTCCAATTGAGTCAGATAAGCATCAAAACATTACCCATAGAAAGAGGACCCGCGCGACTCAAGAAAGTCCTAAATCATCAACACTAAACATTCAGCAAGACATACTGAATGTAGTTCGAGATGAGCTAGCTTCGCAATTGAGTATCTTTAAGGCTAGTGTAATGGAAGCATTGAACGCAAAAACAAACGAAGTACTGTGTCATATATCACAGATTAATGAGTCAATCAACCACATCGAGCAACAAGTTTATAGCCTTAAGAACGAAGTTTTAACAAACTGCAAAGCAATTAACTCGTTGGAGCAGGAGAATCAATTACTTCGGCCAACTGTAGACAATCTTAACCAAAGAGTTACTCAGCTGGAACAGCAGTCACGAGCAAACAATCTGGAGATACAGTGTATACCTGAGTACAAAAACGAAAACCTGCTTACTGCCCTGACGGTAACACTAAAAACGAGATTGACTTCATCATGACGGACAAAAGGCGAATATTCAGGAATGTATCAGTGATCCACAGGCTAAATACCGGAAGCGATCACAGACTTGTGAGAGGCTCCCTGAATATTAACAAGCTTGAACGATAACTCTCCAATTGAATAATCTCGGCCTGTGGTGGAGGTCATATAACTTGTTTAGCTGACCTCTGCCACGAGGAGGCAACTTCCGGTGCAACCGAGCGGGTTGGCAGGTTGTGGATAGCCAGAGCGGCCCTCTTTGTCAATAAGTTGGCAAAGAGGACCGTCACCCTTAGGGGTCCCGAACAGCGGAAGATGCCATGGGTAATCCTAATCAATGCTCATGGTAATACCTTTACCTTGCTCCTATGTTCCGTTGACCTTGATGATGAGATAGACATGCACTTTCTTATGTCTATCTGGTCATCATGGTCTTCATTCCCTCTCTTCCCTAAAGGACATAATAATCGCGCGCGGTTGTCTGTGCTGGAATTCTGCGGTACTTTGTGACTCGGTTGTGTGAGCATCGTATAGCACTTGTCTAAATTGGTGACGTCGAGTTTGCTGATTATCCTGGCCAGGATAGGTGTTCCGGAAGCTGTGAAAAGGTATGTGGCATACTTTCCTTAAATAAGTGACCTCAAGAAGAAGCCCCAAAGAAAGTGGACTTGGCAAAGCCCTGACGGTAACAGTAGGCGTAATATTGGTTATTGCACTCGCTGGCCGGCCGGCTGATAGAATAAATCTGAAATTGAGCATAGAAATTGTGTTTTAACGAAGTTCTACCAAATAGAAATCGTTAATAAGGTAAATGTGCAATTATTTTTTTGGATATTTTTAAACGACTCTTGCCAAACGTGTATAATGTTGCCATCAAAATGGAAAGTATACAATGTGCATTTATTTTTAAAGTTGACGTGTGTACAGATACGAACGATTTATTTTTTGTATCCAAAATTTTGAAATTTTAGGCTTTTTTATATATTGTCTAGTTATTATTCAACAATATAAACGGTAAACGGTAAACGCACATAAATTCAAAGAATTAAAATTGTCACAAGGCAAATATTGTTGCTATTAGTAGTTATGCAGGCGCTTCATCTGAAGTTTGAGTGCTGTCAAAGACAATCGAGCTCAGACGAAGCACTGACTTGCTTAACTTGTAGGAAGAAATTTCACTTCTCGTGTATTAAAGTAGGCAGAGCGCTGTTCAGAGATTTGACAGAGACCTACAAGTCGGCCATCGAGTGCAATAACCAATATTACGCCTACTGTTACCGTCAGGGCTTTGCCAAGTCCACTTTCTTTGGGGCTTCTTCTCGAAATAGGAGTTTATCAAGAAGAGTCCCTGCATTTCGAGGAAGAGGAAGAAGCATCTGCCCCCTGCGGTTTCTCAGCCCGAAACCATGTGGTCCCACCTTTGATTCGATGCCATTATGTACTCCCACCTTAGCATTGAAATCTCCCATAACAACGGTGAAGTGTGTTTTGGCGGTATTATGAAGAGCCTTAGTGACGTCTTCATAAAATGCTTCAACAGCTTCATCCGAGTGTGTCGAAGTGGGAGCGTAGACCTGTATGATTTTTAAAGAATATTTGTTAGTCAGTTTTAATACAAGGTACGCTACCCTTGACGACACACTGGATATATCCAATACGTTGTTATGGTAGTTCTTGTTGACGAGAAAGCCGATTCCGCCTTGGGAGGTTTGGTCACTCTCGCGGTAATAAAGCAGGATTCCCGATTCTAGGGTTATCATGTCCTCTCCCTCTCTTCGGACTTCCGATAACCCCAGGATGTGCCAGTTCAACCTGCTCAATTCCGTCTCCAGCTCCTCCAGGCTTTCCTGTGTTCTCAAAGTCCTATTATTATATGTTGCCAAATATAGTCGTTGGGGGTGGTGACCGGGTCTTTTCCGGGGATTCTTCGCACCCCTTGCCCCACCGAGGCCCCGACCGTCACCGTAATCGGGGGCGATAGGGCTGCCGGGTACTGGGGGCCGTGTTGTGGTTGTGCTTGCCATTGGGGGGTAATTACCGTAATCATCACGCTTGGCAGGCGGGTTGGTGATCGCAGTAAGGGAGGGTGTCCGCGCCTGATCTGGAACCTTTCAGCTAACTATGCTTATGCCGCAGACTCAGACCAAACGCGCACAAAGGCAGAAGTGGACTGTATTTTAAATTCTAAAATAAATGGTTATGAGCAATCCGGACACAGAGGTAAAGTTTATAAGAAGACGGTAAATCGGAGAGGTCACTTATTTAAGGAAAGTATGCCACATACCTTTTCACAGCTTCCGGAACACCTATCCTGGCCAGGATAATCAGCAAACTCGACGTCACCAATTTAGACAAGTGCTATACGATGCTCACACAACCGAGTCACAAAGTACCGCAGAATTCCAGCACAGACAACCGCGCGCGATTATTATGTCCTTTCGCTGGCGTGCAACTCGCAACTGATTCCCCAAAGTAAAAAAAAACTTACAAGAAACAAATTTAATGTTCACTTTGAAGGTATCAAAACGTCATGAATATTATAAAAATAATTGTCCATTTTTAAAACGTGTGGCGCCATCTAGTGGCATACTTGGAAAGGAGGAGGAGGGAAAATAAATTGCTCATACCATAATAATTAAAATAAACAATGTGAATGGCGTAAACAGAGGGTTAGTGACAGATGACGCTGCTGCCCATCATGAATCACTTACTAGGAGTAGGGAGGAAGGTGATAGGTTTAGGATGTAGGGAAGAGAGGGAATGAAGACCATGATGACCAGATAGACATAAGAAAGTGCATGTCTATCTCATCATCAAGGTCAACGGAACATAGGAGCAAGGTAAAGGTATTACCATGAGCATTGATTAGGATTACCCATGGCATCTTTCGCTGTTCGGGACCCCTAAGGGTGACGGTCCTCTTTGCCAACTTATTGACAAAGAGGGCCGCTCTGGCTATCCACAACCTGCCAACCCGCTCGGTTGCACCGGAAGTTGCCTCCTCGTGGCAGAGGTCAGCTAAACAAGTTATATGACCTCCACCACAGGCCGAGATTATTCAATTGGAGAGTTATCGTTCAAGCTTGTAGTTAATATTCAGGGAGCCTCTCACAAGTCTGTGATCGCTTTCGGTATTTAGCTTGTGGATCACTGATACATCCCTGAATATTCGCCTTTTGTCTGTCATGATGAAGTTCATCTCGTTTTTTGTGTTACCGTCAGGGCTTTGCCAAGTCCACTTCCTTTGGGGCTTCTTCTTGAAATAGGAGTTCATCAAGAAGAGTCCCTGCATTTCGAGGAAGAGGAAGAAGCATCTGCTCCCTGCGGTTTCTCAGCCCGAAACCATGTGGTCCCACCTTTGATTCGATGCCATTATGTACTCGCACCTTAGCATTGAAATCTCCCATAACAACGGTGAAGTGTGTTTTGGCGGTATTATGAAGAGCCTTAGTGACGGCTTCATAAAACGCTTCAACAGCTTCATCCGAGTGTGTCGAAGTGGGAGCGTAGACCTGTATGATTTTTAAACAATATTTGTTTGTCAGTTTTAATACAATGTACGCTACCCTTGACGACACACTGGATATATCCACTACGTTGTTATTGTAGTTTTTGTTGACGAGAAAGCCGATTCCGCCTTGGGAGGTTTGGTCACCCTCGCGGTAATAAAGCAGGTTTCCCGATTCTAGGGTTATCATGTCCTCTCCCTTTCTTCGGACTTCCGATAACCCCAGGATGTGCCAGTTCAACCTGCTCAATTGCGTTTCCAGCTCTTCCAGGCTTTCCTGTGTTCTCAAAGTCCTATTATTATATGTTGCCAAATATAGTCGTTGGGGGTGGTGACCGGGTCTTTTCCGGGGATTCTTCGCACCCGTTGCCCCACCGAGGCCCCGACCGTCACTGTAATCGATTACCATGAACATTGATTAGGATTACCCATGGCATCTTCCGCTGTTCGGGACCCCTAATGGTTACGGTCCTCTTCGCCAACTTACTTATTGACAAAGAGGGCCGCTCTGGTTATCCACAACCTGCCAACCCGCTCGGTTGCTCCGAAAGTTGCCTCCTCGTGGCAGAGGTCAGCTAAACAAGTTATATGACCTCCACCACAGGCCGAGATTATTCAATTGGAGTCCGTTAATAGCAAGGGCAGAGTCTTCTAAAAAAACAACAAACCATTTTATAAATAAAAAACAAACAAATATTTTATTTCTTTAAATACAAAGGTTAAATAGTAAATTTTTTGGATCCCCTTTAAATTTGGAGGCTTGTAAATAAGATAGTTTGTCTGCATCACACAAGTGCTGGGAATCAACGCTGGCTTCATACCTATCCGAAAATTATGTCCATCGGCGTAGGTCACCTCTAAATTTAGGCAATTGTAGTTTTGGTAATTTAGATTGTATGCAGTGAGTTGATGTGACGAATGTGGAATCTGATAATAAGTCTACTTCTAACTGTAATTTGGTGTATTCTTATACTTCTGTTTCGTTTAATTGAACCATGGCAGCGTGTGTTTCCTTTATGAAAGGGTCGTTCAGAATCTTTAATTTGGAATGTAAAGCTTGACTCGCCTGTTGTTGATATTCCACCAAACATTTCCTCTATCTGTGGAACCCCGAAACAATGTTTTATATCTCTACAATTTATAAGTAAAGCAACCATCATGAAGCCTATGACTTCCATATAAATTTCAAACCAATCTTCTAGTTCTATTTCATAACTCTATAGTTATTTAGGAACATTTAGCCTAGTTGGCCAAGTAAAGCCAAGGGCCAAACTTGTGAATACACAGACACTTGTAAACACAATTACTTATTAATAATTCCCTTTGGCATTTAATTTTATTACATTAAATAAATTAAAGGCAATATTTATATTCTGTATTTTACTATTTTTTCTTAATGAAAAGTTTACGGTTAGCAAGGCTAGCTAAAACTAAACTAGCTTCCCTAAAGGCGTGGTAACGACCACCCGAGGAAAAAACACAGTCGTGATACGAGTAATATATCTAGTCTAGTAATCCAATTGTAGGTATAGTATAAAAAATATGTTCTAGGTAATCATCCGTCCGACAAGTACTTACATTTTATTTTCTAATACGGGAGCACAATTGAAAAGCACCCGAAGCCGTCGAACCTTTACTACTGTATTTTTTTGTGGGTTTTGATTTTACAAACACTGTTTTTTGTAAGAAGAATTCTTTGTAATTTCGGCGTAAGATTTATTGTTAATGCGAGGTTCTAATTTATTTGCTTCCATGTATGATATTGAATTTTGTGACATTAACGATTTTATGTTCTGTTGTCTATTGTATTCTGGACACTTTCTATTTGTAGCAAAGTGACTTCCAGGACACACCAGACAACAAGCCTCAGATTCATCGACACCACATGAATCACCATTGTGATCCTGACCACACTTAAAACAACGAGGTTTTGCCCTACAGTTGCTTTTCATGTGACCTAATCTACAACACGAATAACATTGAACTGTTGGATAACGATACAATTGTACATTAATTTTATTATAATATAAGAAAATAAATTGCGGTAAAACTTATTACTCTAATTATTATTCTATTATTAATTAAACTAATTATTCACAAAACTATTAGCGTCTCTAAATGTATTAAATAATTGTTTTAACCTGTTTCGACCTATACTATATATATTAAATATATATTATACTTCCTGGCATTATACCACGAAAGAAATTCTTTTGCATGAATTTTCCAAAGATAATTGTTTTTAGAATAATATTATTTTCAGAATTTGCAGCATTTACTTGCATTTACTTTTTTTTTGAACATGTACGACATATGGGCCTCTATCATTTTCACTATATAAAATTTTCAAAATATTTGTATTATCAGTTGAAGATGGAGATGCTGTTTGTGGAATGATTTGCGAATGACAAATTAAACTATTTCGAAAACCATTTAAAGATTGGTCTATTGGTATAACGGAATCTTTCAATATATATTTTTTTGAGCAGTCGGGCCTATACCTTTTATTTGAATGTTTTCTTTTATTTTTCTTTGATTGCAAAGAAATATTGTCATTGCTAATTTCCATCCAACTAATCGAAGACTCATCATCGTTTACGGTAACATATGCACCTGGGGAATCAGAAGAGATTTCTGGAGGTTTAGGAGGAATAAATATCTCCATAATGAAATGTAGTTATAAAAATATTTTTATAAAAAATAAAATGGAGGATGACAAAAACTATTTACATGAACAAAAGAAACCTAAATGAAATTAAATATCTACAATGAAATGTAAAAACTAGAATAATCTAACCAAATAATAATCCTTTTCTGTAAAATAAAAAGGAAGAAAGAAATTAAATATTTTCGAGATGTTACCGCTTTGAAAGCCCACGTCAGAATCCACACAGTCAAGACTCCATTTTGTTTCGATTTGGTTTTGACAATTTAGGGTTACCAGTATATTAAAAAAAAAACTACTGTGCTTTGGATGTAGATCAAACAATCGATGTTTTTTGGTTTTATTGCGCGATAATACGCTCACCATCCACCATTCTACTCCTCTCCCTACCCAACCAAATACTGTATGATTCCGTTAATGCCGTCTTGGAAGCTTTTTCCATCAATGTATTGGCAGCAGACCTGCTTAGCCCCAATTCTTTCAGTAAGTGGTGCAAATATTTAGCTGGAACTCCTCTCGCACCAACTTCCACTGCGTAAAGCTGAGTATTGAACCCGTTCCTGATCATACATGAACAGTAAGTTTAATTAGGATAACTTTTTTCAAGTTCCTAGAAAATACTAAGATGTCTGGCCTATAGGCTGATACAGCTAGTTCATCTGGGATCCTATAATGATGTTCAAATGTATCGTTTTAACGAATCTAAGTAAGGCTGCTAGGATAATAAATAAACAATATACAATATGTTTATATTAATTAACTAGAGTATATTCGTATACTAGTTGCAAACATTTTTTTTTTTTCCTATACTATACAGAGATTAACTACTCATCATCTTCTTCAGCATTCTTGACGTACACATTTCTATCTATTATGGTTCTAGTTTCTATAGTATTCTCGTATTCCTCTTCGGTTACTTGTGGCAATCCCCGTGCCCTTTTCTAATCCGCTTCATAAGATGGTTCCTCAGATACTCCCTCAAGCCATCTCTTCACGTATTGAAGAATATTTCCTCTGTCCAAATAACGTTTCATTATATCTGTGATATGACGCTGTACAGTTGAGCTCACACCTATTCCCACAGAAGAATCTTTAATTGCAGTATATAGAATGCCGTTAATATGGGCATTGTGTCTCTCCCATTCACCAATTTAGCTTGATTTATTGTCTAAATATCTAACACTCACTACTCTTAGGTTTTCTTTAGGGGGAGATAAAATTTTAAAACAAGGCAATAAACCAGTATTCATGGTTCCTCTATCTATCTTTGTGTTTGCTTCCCCAATTCTAACACCGAACAGCCTGTAAGTCTTTACATTTTCATCATAGCGACATATGCCGCTGTTACCCTTTAAATCAACTTCAATCGCTCCAGATAACAAAAATGTCATAGGAGCTGCTTCTACATTTATAGGGTTTCTATGAGAGAACATATATAAGAAGCAGGTAAATGGAGCATGAATGTGTGGCAAGACCTAACCTTTTGTATTTCTTTACCTTTTTATTATAAATATTTTATACTTCACTATTGTTTATATTTTGACACTTACGATTTGTCAAGTAAAAATAAAACAACATAATAATTTAAAATGATTTTTATTATTCATGCAAATATAGAAGAAGACTTTCTATAAAGCGTCTAGGCACAAATGTTTCCACTGCGTAGTAACAAGATCAACCTATTTTTGACAAACATACATATGTTTAAATGGTGGTTCTTCCATTTGAAATCATTGTCTCTTATCTTATCTAACACCTCTGTTGCGTGCCTATAAAGGTATCCGAACATATAGTTTATTATTTTCTTCATACCCTGGGAAGAAATCATTGAGATCAGACTCGCAATTCACGTCCTCTGTAAAGACCTCGGTGTCTTCCCTACGGAAGTGCAAATAAATTATTTGACCAGTAGAGGGAACTACAATTTTTAAATCGTCTCGTAGTTTGATCGGGTACATCCCAGTGGTTATATATTCTGAATTGTCATTACGAGTAAAAATGCCCACTCTACCTCCTATTGGCATGAACCTCAAAATTAAACAATGTTTTGATCTCATTCTTTAAAATTTCTCATGAACATGTTCATTTGTTGAAAGTTCTTATTGTCCGTTGATCTTGTTTCAGAATATTTGTGACAATTAGAAGCCTCATCTCTTTTATACAGGACAGAAATTCTCTCGCTGTGGTATAATTAGAGGACATTTCTATTAACCATTGCCCATAATGGAAAAAAATACCTTTTATGTCCCCATATTGAAAGTTTATGCTCTGCATTCCCCTAGTGGTAGAATTGGTCTGATTAGCTTTCAAAATCAAAATCAAAATCAATCGTTTATTTATAAACTTTTGGTACATTTATAAAGGGTGGTAAAATATTGGTGTGCTACAAAAGTCAACCTTTATCAGGTATATAAATATTTCTAAATAATGAATTTAACTAATAATATAATATTTCAAAAGTTACACAATGTTAACAATATTATGTCAATGGTAAAATAATATGACAATAAAAAATAATAAGTTATAAAGTATCCTTGAGAAAGTCGTCTATGTTATAGTAACCCTTGTTTGCCAATAGGTCAAATAAAATTATTTTAAATATTTTTGTTTCATGATCTTTAAGGTGATCCGGGAGCTTATTAAATAACGTAGCAGCCATATTATAAATACTGTTTCCATAAAATGACGTCTTTCCTTGTATTTGAGGACACACTTCAAATCTATTTCGATATTTGCGTGGATGTGAATTTTCTTTAACTTTGAAATAAAATGGACATTCTTTAACCAGATTACAGGCCTCATAAATGTATAGACATGTCAGTGTTAATAGTTTTAATTTTATAAAAACAGGTTTACAGCTTTCTGTTTGCTTCAATCCAGCTATCGCTCTGATACACTTTTTTTGAGTCCTAAACAGTGGTAAAATGTGATTATTTGCTGCGTGGCCCCAATGCAATATACCATATTTAAGGTTAGAACTCACAAATCCATGATAGGCGCATAGCGATGCTTTAAGTGATACAGTCTTCTTTAGTCTTTTTAGTGCAAAAACAAATCTACTTAATCTATGGCATAAATTATTTTTGTGTGGTTGCCATTTCATGTGATTATCCAATATAATTCCTAAAAATTTTATTTCCGTAACTTCTTCTATTATTTGGTTGTTATAGGTAATCGTAATGTTTTGTCTTTGCGCTTGTGGCAGATAGAACTGCATACATTTAGTTTTGGACAGGTTAATTTGCAGGTTTTTTGCCAGTTTACTACCTTTTTTATTGCATCATTTATATTGTGCTCATATTCGTCAACATCTTTGCCTTTAATTACTATCGTGGAATCGTCTGCGAATAATATCATTTCTTGGTCAATGTTTGCTGAAAGGTCATTTATATAAAGTAAAAATAGTAATGGTCCTAATATACTGCCTTGTGGGACACCATATTCCATAATTCTTATGTCAGAGTGTATATTTGTCTCAATTTTTTTGTTGTCCATAATAGTAATTTCAGTGTATTGTCTTCTGTTTTCCAGTTATGATTTGATTAAATTATATGCTGGACCTTTAATGCCATAGCTGTGTATCTTGTGTAGTAACTTTTTATGACATACAAAATCAAAAGCTTTCGACATATCCATGAATATGCCCATAACTGGAATTCGGTTATTAATACAACCTGCAACAGTCTTTAGTAGCTCTAATATTGCAAAACTTGTTGATTTTCCCTTTCTAAATCCAAATTGCTTGTTGCTTAATATATTATATTTTTCTAAATATGTATAAAATTTTTGGTAAATAACTTTTTCAAATATACATTTTCAAGAATACCGGGATTAGCGCTATTGGCCGATAATTTTCACAGCATAATTTATCTCCTTTTTTGTACAGTGGTTTAATAAGCGTAACTTTCAGCTTTTCGGGAAATATACCTTGTTCCAACGTTAAATTTATTATATATGTTAAGGGATTTATGATTGCAGCTGAACAAAATTTAATTACTTTAGTAGCTATGCCATCATAACCCACACTATTAGTATTTTTCAATTTTTTTATTACATTTTCTACTGTTTGTGTATTTGTCAAATTTAAATACATTGAATTAATCATGTATTGAAACTTGTTTATGTCTGGTGGTGTTTGTTTTTTAAATCTATTTGTATTATTTACTAAATCTATGTAGGTGTCATTAAAAGCATTTGCAATGTCTTTCGGATCATTTAGTATCATGTCCTTATATTTAATATTTTTAATGTAATTTGATGGCAATATAAATTTATTTTTGTTAATAATTTGCCATGTGGCTTTCGTTTTGTTAAGTGCATTATTAATATAATTGTTATTTTGTATTTTTTGGGATGTATTTATAACACTTTTCAAAACTTTTGCATATTTTTTATATTTTAATGTAAGGTTAGTCTTTTTTTAGTCTGCTCGCCCAGAATAATTTTCGTTTAACTTTTGTTGATTTTTTTATCCCTTGCGTTATCCACATTGGTCTTTGCTGTGATTTTATTATTATTCTTTTGTAAGGAAAACAAAGATCGTAAAAAGATAAAAATATGTTATAGAAAATATTAAATGCCTTATTTGTGTCTGTCTCCGTATACATTTCCTGAAACTTTAGGCTTTCCAAACATTTTTTAAATTTATTTAAATTATCTATGCTATAGTCACGTTTTTGTATGTACCATTAGTTTATAATATGCTTCTGCCTGACAGGAAATTTGAGTAACTGCGCCGAGTGGTCTGAGAGGCCTAAGTGTAATATTTTGCTTATGCAATTTTTGCTATTATGTGCTATATTGTCAATACAGGTACCACTTGCTAATCTTGTTACATTTTTAATTTCCAATCTTAAGTTGTAATTTAATAAAAGATTTTCAAAATCACGGGATATTCTTGTACTCTTTAAGATATCAATATTGAAGTCACCACATAAAACAAGTTTTCTATTTTTAAAGGTATGTAAGAATTCTAATAGTAAACTTAGTTTATCCATAAAACAGTCAATATTTCTTGTATTGGGTGTTCTGTAAATACATATTATTATTAATTTATGAGGTAAGATATCTATGGCACAACATTCAAAAATAGAAGCAATTGACATTTTTTTTATTTTTCCTATTTCCTCGTATATAACCCCATTACGAACTAATATAGTGGTGCCTCCTCTTTTTTTTGGCCTCTGGTAAATCGCTGCTAATTTATAATTTGTTATATTGATGTTCATTTCATGGCCTTCTTGTATAAAATGCTCCGTAAAGCAGATAACATCTAATACTTCATTTTTTTTATTTAATTCTTGTAGTGCCGTATCTATCGCTTCATGTTTGTTTAATAGACCTGCTATATTTTGATGAAATATATTCAAATAGTTATTTTCATTTTTCACGAAAAAATATATCATGTGACCGTGGTTCATTCATTTCACTAGTGGTAATCATTATGTTATCGTCTGTTTGTGTTGTTTTAGTACATGGTTTTTTATTAATTTGTTCTGTTTGTGTTGATTTAGTAAATATGTTTTTTTTTTAGTTGTCCGGTTTTTTTATTATCGTGGTATTCTTTGTAGTCTATATAATAACTAATACGTAATATTTCCCTCAATATTCTTTGCCCAATATGTATTGTTAAGTTTTTTCCCCTTGGAATATATCTATCATAACCCATATCCAAGTATACTGAGTGTTCAATTGATTTAGATAGTAATTTTAGGTCGTAGTTAAGCTTACTTTCGTTTAAATACCTACTATATGCATTTTGACATATTATTATATTTGTATGTCTTAGAAGATGTAAATTATAATTTAATAATGACAGTAATAAGGAGGGATTGCTGTCATTAGAACCTCCAATTACGATGACGTAATCTTTTTTTGTAAAGTTCTTGGTACCATTTATAATTGGTGTTATAATATCTTGCATGTTTGCTCCTGGTTTGCAGAAGCTTTGTACTGTGTACGCTTCTCCAACAAGTGACTTAAGAATAAGAGCTAAACCTCGTCCCTGCTCGTCAGCAAGTATTATTATTCTTCGTTTATGTGTATTTTTTATAACATTGATATTATCTATAGATTTTGTTTTTTTGTTTTGAGTAGTGTTTATGGTTTGAGTTGTACTTTTTTGATTTTGTATATTTTCGTTATCTTGAATCTTTTTTTGAATTTCGTGGTTATTGCGTGTATCTTCAATTATATTTTTATTTTAATTTAAATTTAAATTTGTTATTTGTCGTTTACGTTTATGTGGTGTTTTTTTCTTTGGAGTTTCCTCACAAAGTTTTGTTTTGTACAGGGTTTGTTTTTTAGTGACTTTTTCTAGGGACCTTTTCAATTATTATTTTCTATGTTTAAATTTTCTATCTCATTATTAGCAATAGCGAGCTCTGAAGTGAGTTTTTCGATTTGCGTCTTTAGTTCCATATACTGAGAGTTTTCCATCAAGGATAAATTTGGAAGACTTTTTCTAGTGCTGTCATCTTTAATAGTTGAACTCAAAATACTTTTCTCTAAATCTGCAGTAGATAAGTCCTCATTAGAGACGGAGCATTTCCATAACGTTTGAAATTTTTTTGACCCTCTTTCATTTAAAACTGGTTTTTCACGCTGATCTTCTCTTTGTATTAAGGATAAATTTGAATTTATTATGGGTTTGCTAATGCAATCAGTGCATTTCCATTTAGATTTATTGTCCCTAGTCATTAAGTAGTATCTCTTATCACTGACATTAGCACAATCAATGTCAAACAATTGCTTACATTCTGAACATTTTAAATTTTGTCTGTTTAGAGTATTATGACATTTTGAGCAATCTTTTCCTTTTAATGTTCTAATTACTGGTGCCATTATTATGAATTTTAATTATTACTAACTTATTTAATCTGACCGTGTTATAAAACTACTGATAAATAATTGGAAGAATATAACTTATTATTACCTATTAAATATTATAAATTACCCTGTTTATTCTTTTATAATTACTTATTTTTTTTTATTTTCATGCAAGATACCAACTAAAACTAAAATCTAGCTATTTATTATAAATACCAATTGTCAATATCTATTAGCTACCTTAATTCTACATTTAGATTAAACATGCACTTAGAGCTAGCAACATATAACAGTGTTTACATTAACATACACATTTAGTCAACAATTATTTATTACTTAGTTATAACTAAATGTTAATTATAATCACTACAAATTTTAAAAAAATATGTCCATGCACTACACATATATTGCACAGCTTAAATCTATGTAATAATATTAAATCATGTCATCAAATCAGCATTGTAAAATTATGTCAAATCTTAAAACTACTAAGTACTTAGCCTAACCTGGGTTTTTACAACATAATTCACATATACAAAATATTTTGGTTAGCGTCTGTATTTGGTTAAGTCAGTACAATTGTCACAAAACATTTTACAAACCTAAACATATATGCTCACAATATTTAATTATTACTATTAAGACTATAGTGGATATTGTACCCTGTCCGTTTGTTTTCAAGTCGCGAATTTCATCTGTGTGATCCAAAGACTTCTTTTTGATCAGTGATAAGGTTGCGGGGGCCGGCAGTAGTCGTTGGGAATGTTGTGTTTGCGCTCATGGTCTACTCGTACATACGAATTTCGCTTACAATATCCATTGCAGTGAGTATTTATATCTTGGCTTTGCAATATTCCGATCTTCTTGTTAATTAATGTGCATAACTATAAAGTGATTAGCTTTATTTGTGTCAGTTCGTATTCACATGTAAAAA
The DNA here is from genome assembly GCA_910589645.1 of Tinea semifulvella. Classification (NCBI taxonomy): domain Eukaryota; kingdom Metazoa; phylum Arthropoda; class Insecta; order Lepidoptera; family Tineidae; genus Tinea; species Tinea semifulvella. The sequence goes on from OU342584.1 coordinate 25,688,329, forward strand.
CAATGGCCGGTCATACGCCGAAATGTGAATTGACGATGTTTATGCTAATTACGTTGTTTTTATGCTCACCATGATTTATAGCAGTTCAGAAATAGCCTGTAAGTATTTATCGAACCAAGTTAGACTTTATTTACTATTATTATTAAACAACAAGACAACTCTTCACTAGGTTCAAAAAATGGCTCCTCTCTCTTTGAAGCGGCGTCATCAGTCTTTATTTGTTAAACAACCTAGGTGTACAGTTTGAGGGCATTGGACACATCAGCATTCCTTCTCGAGAACATTCCAGCGTTGTGGTCTTTTCATACAAAGCCCTAAGCAACAAATATTCAATTGAACTTCTTCTGGCTATTTGATCCAACAAAGAGGGCACCCTAATTCCTAGGATGGTGGTTCTCTCACAAATAGATTTCAGATCCTCCCTTTCCAAGCTTGAAAATTTCCCTTTAACATAAAGACACCTCACAAAATTCCCCAGCAGTGTTTCCCAAGAGCGATCCCTGTCTGCTGTATGTTTGCCACCACATAATTGTTATGAACTAAGGCAAGCTTAATTGAAACCTTTGCGTTATTAGTATTTGGCAGAATTAGGATAAACCTTTCTCTGGGGTTAAGCCCGTTCTATCTGTTTATATAAATTTAAATTTATTCTGTATATGTTTCCCACCATGCTCAGATTTTTCAGATCACTAACCACTTGACTTGATATTTTAGAGTCAGGGGTCGTGAGGGTAGGATAAATAACCTCTTTTTTAAGGCCGCTGCCCGAAGAGTAGCAGGTATTTCTATTAAAGGGTCTCTCGTTCGAACCAATTGCCTTTTCAATATTTAAATGAGCACTCAACCAATCTATATTGTAGTATTTGTTAACTTCTTGCTCGGCGTTTTTCACAAGTGATTTTATTGTCTCCACCTGTGCCAATGTTGGATTCATATTATTATATTACCATATTCCAACCACCAATCAACAAGACCCAATTTTGCAAGTACCTTATTTTGTTTATGGCTGTATGCTCTCATAAAACTATTCTTAGGAGGGAAAAAGAGATGGCGAATACTACTAATGCAATTCATCTTTTTAGAACCTTATTTTGTTTATGGACAGCCATACAGATGCTCATAGCACTATTCTTAGGAGGGGAAAAGAGTTGGCGAATGCTGTATTCAACACATTTTGCTTTATCAACGGACAGCTGATATTTCTTGTTCATAAGGCTCATTGAAGTTAGTTAGATAGTAAACTACGTTTTACTTATAATTATTTTAAAAATAATATTATGTCTAGATTGTTATTATATGTCATTGTCATTCGGAAATAAATAAGCAAAGAGAAAAGATGTTATTTTCCATGTATTAATATCCTATATACTCGTATGTTCCTCTAAAACTTATAACAAAGTTGCTAACGGGTTTGGGTCTTTTGTACATTAATATCTATGAGCTTTGTATGATAAAGTTTCCTGTTGTTAATTATGTTAACTGATGGCTGACTAATGCAATTCACCAATTTGAGTATGGCCATTAAAACACTAGTCTTCCTCCATATTTTTATTTTCCTTTTTTGTAACAGTAATTATTACTAATAGTGGATCTGTTAATACTGAGTAATTATTATATGTAAATGTTACCAAGTCAATGCGACCAGTAGTGATCTATTGTAACCTCCCTAGACTATAGTTCGTTAGCTAGCCCTACGGCTTCAAGAGTTCTTAGTATAGGCTTAGGAGCGAGGCTTCGCACCTCCTCGGGGCTTAATCTGTGAGCACCGCAGATAGTGCTTCGCTTGTGATGCAGGGCATAACAGTCGCAGAGGAAATGTACTGGTGTATCAGACACCTCGCGACAGAATCTGCACTCGGCAGTTTGTACCAAGTCCATGGTAAACATTTTTACAGTGACCAGTTAGAGCTCTAGTGAGAGCTCTTAATTTAGGTTTGCATAGTTGAAGGGCTTTGTTCGTATAGCCCAGGATTTGCACCTTTGAGTGCCTCTGCCCAGGAGTTGCCTGCCAGGCAGTTACGCATTGTGCGTGTTTCCATTTTTTTAATGTTGCTATCCTATATCCTATCAAAGGTTCTGGACCCATCGGTGCAGACTCAGATTTCCTGCCCAGTTCGTCGGCTATTTCATTTCCAATGAAGCTACAATGCCCTGGTACCCACCCTAGGACCACACGGTTGTACTGGCCTAAAGAGTAAAGAACCTTGATGATTGATTCTTAAAGATTCCCAGGTAATCTTAGAGTTTACTCCCGTCGAGTCAAGTGCTTTTAAGGAAGCTTGGTGATGGTCTTGACCTTGCCCACGGTGGGCCCTACGAAGGTTTTCTTAAGCGCAAGTTATAATAGCATATCTAAGCGGCCTAAGGAAATTGTTTTTTTTTTATTAACTTGTGGCAAAAAATATTGACTGATAGATGCCACAGATCGAATCTTTCAGTCAGCTTTCGATGAAAATAAAATATGCTTATACTCTTAAAGAATATAACATAAATTGCGTTTAAAGAGTCTTATTGATTTAGACGTGGAACCATGTTTAGACACACAAGAGGTGTGATATTACGAAGGTGGATATGCGTTTAAAACACATGAAAGGAATGATTTAAATCGTTTACGTTACTTTTAACAGACATCAAAAAACTGAGCACTCAATTCATCTGCAATAATAACATGTCCTGTTTTATGATTGTTTTTTTTTTTAATGGGATCTTTAATCTAGATGTATTATTGTTCATAGATAGATAAGTACTTTAGTAAATATGAATGTCTCGTACTTTTCTCGTGGTATATAATATTACCAGTATTTTACCAGTCAATATAGTTATTTTAATATAGCACTTGAGGCTTTTATTTATAAAAAAATAATGGATTTAAATATAACAGAAAAAAATAGAATTCCATTAATAAGCAATTTTAATTAAGTATTTTATTGTACTATAGTATTTAAGATGATACTAGATTTAATGAATAAGAAACAAATCAAATTCACATCACACTGCACATAAGCATTTAATTCTAGATTTGTAAAATTTATGGCATACTATTTCATAATAATACTTAGCATTAATAGTATTGATTGTAATATAGATCTTATTGCAGTGATATTGGGTTTATAATGCCTCGTATTGTTTATACTATGATTTTGTTGACTTTATAGTCTAGTAAAAGAGGTAGTTTTACTTGGAGTCAAATCCCAGAGGGTCAGAAATTTGTAGTTATATAGATTTTGTCACCTCGTATATTTGCCGCTCGACCTGGTAGAAAATAAAAAAATGGTGCCTGAATGAGATTTTATTTTAAATAACAATTAATTATATATTTCTTTATATAATTTTAGTCCTAGTCAACATGATATTAGTGCTCAAAAAACACAATGCCAAGGTTAAACTAAACTAGTGTAAGTTCTTCTCTTAATTTCTTGAACAAAGGAAACAATACTTTTAATTTAAAACTACCTATAGGTATAGGAAAACTGCGAGAAGCTTAGCTGCAACACAAGGTTAATTCACACTTGGATAAGTCTAAAAGTTAAGGTATGTACCATTAAGTCGTAGCACTTTTAAAGGATATACTGGGTACCTTTATTTCATTTACTTTCGAATGAAATAATTTAACAAAACTTTGCTAGGTTATGCAAAAACTTGTAAACGTATTTAACATTTGGGTAAACCAATAAACATTCACAGAGAAATAACAATTTTAGTTTGTATAATGTATTTTCTTTACAATTGAACATTCAATTGAGCATTCTGATGCAAGACCAAGACTGGCTAAGTATTGGTCTTGCTTTGGGCAACACTTCACTGCAGTCATTGAAAGACAACTGATCTCAAGTTTGCAATCGATCTAGAGATTAATTTATGAATACCTTAGTATGATAGACAGGTATGGATTTACTGTTCTGCTCTTTATAAGTAGTTTCCGATTTTACATTATCATGGCTCGAGCGGAAAATAAGGGTGGCAAAGTGAAAATTGGATTCGATGTTGATCTATAAAAATAAAGTTAATTACTCCTGGATTTGATTCTTGATATTGATAATTGGAACCACCCTTATTCTGAACGAATTTACTGGGCCATTACTTTACAGTTATATTTAATGTTATTATGTCGATTTTTTTTGTAAATATATAAATCGTATTCATTAAAATATATTAAATGTATATTTGTGTTTAATTTGAGTTTTTGGCAGCTTTGCCGTATTCGTCAGTGCCTTCCTTTCTGTACTGTTACTCCTTGTATTATGTTCCTTGTGTTACTCCATCTACAGAAGAAATCATAAGAAACAGATTTTAGACTCGATTTTACGCAACTGTTGTTTGACAAACTTTATGTGTTTGTCAAACAATTTTATAGTGTACGGCCTTGTTTGAAATGTTTGTCAAACAATCTACAAGTTTGATGCGCTTAATAAAAGACTGCATTGCCGTTGTGTTTGACAAACACGTTTTAACGTATAAGGCGGTGTTTGTCAAACAAAATCATATTCGTTGTCTTGCACGGACGTTGTATAGTAGGCACTAAACTACGGAGCATAATTAACTTAGTGTTATTTGGGCGGTGGTGGTTTGGTTGTAAGACGCTTTTATTAAAATCCTGAAAAGGTCTGTTCAAACCCCGGCATGTACCAATGAGAAATACATACAAACGTACATTGGTCATGTATTTACAACTTCACTGGTGTATTTTCTATGGGGGTGAGCAAAGAGTTATTAAAATCCTAAGAAAGAGATAGACGAATGGTACCTGTAGACGGACGGGGTGGTCGCGCGGGGGGAGTGTGGTTCGCGCCCGCGCATCTTTTTTATGTACTATAAATATTTATTATTAACCTTCGAGAGTAATTGCCTCCGCCTACAAACTGTGGTTACAGTTTGGCGGGCTATTTAATAAGTTATATGTATTGGAAAGTAAATAAATGATTAATTTTTTTTTTTTTTAAACGGTAATAGCGCGGCGGGTGTGCGTCTGCGTGCACAGTGGGCACAAGACTGTGTCGTGCGGCGTGCGGCGGATCCTCTCACAGGTGTGGAAAAGGGGTGGATAATACATATAATTGGACATATAAAAATGGATCCAATGTGAAATACACTTTTCTTACGTACATTTGTGATAGATTTACAACATCACCGTTCCCGTGCCTCGCGAGAGCACGTTAAGCCGTCTGCGTCCGGTTTTGTGGAATCGTTAAAAAGATGTCTTTCAAAATTGATATCGGATTATCCAGAAATTTCTGAAAGTCCCATCTCAAACAGTGGAGGTCTAGAAATCTGTGTTCTAGGGGCTGTGATAATGATGATTGTCTTGGGATAATAGAGGATGTTATTCATAGTGACAGCAGCATGAAGAATATCCTGAATAGCAAAGCGGACAAATATTATACATTACAAATCATATCGGTTTATGCCGATATCGTGAAAAATAAAAACAAAAGAAAAAACAAGAGAACCGCAGCAACGCAAAAATAATGAAGTGATTTCGCCAAAACATTACAGAGGAAAAAGTAAAGAAATAATTAATATTCTTTGTACTAGTTTTATTATAACAGAGTCAAAATACGGAATTTGTTTGATGGTTGATTTGATCGTTTACACTATTGTTTGATGAAAACGTTAGTTTCACACGTTTGTCAAACATACGCACTGTTTAAGCGCAGTTAAATTATGAACGAGTAAAAGCAAGGTATGAAAAACTTGCTAAATCATTGATCTGTCAGTTGGATCAGTGCGCCCGCGCCGCTCGCACGCTATATTGAACTTTAATCCATTCCTTTACGTGATACCGCTTTTATTCACGTTTTATGCTGTGTGTGCTTATTTTTCATATAGACTTTAACCCATCGCTTGTGTCCAAGAAATAAGGATTTTTGGTTTGGTAAGTACATTCCTATGTTTTTTACTTTTTCGTAAATTAGCTGTGCAATTTAGGTTTTTTTTTCTAAGGCAAACCACCCCGCTAAGATAGAAAGTTATAACGTAACTATTCTTATCACGCACTTTAAAGTAGTGGGGCGCACCGGCCAATCACATTGTGTACGCAGATCCGTGTATCGCGACCGTTGGCGCGCGTGTCGCTTTGTTTTCTCGATGGCCACACCAGCCAAGTTGTCATCATTCAAGTATAGGGGTCGCTTATTTACATTTTGTCACTTTGTTAGTTTACCCAATCGCGTGAATTATAGGGCACAAAAAAGTTAAACGATCATTATTTTATTTACAGATTTATTAAATTAAATTATTAAATTTATTTTTTATTAAATTTTATGATCAATAATTTGATATACGCCCCGTGATTGGAGTTAGCTTGTCACTTAGATTATTTCTGCGAATGACGCGCCTCATAGGCATACGTTAAACACGTGGAAAAATAAAACCAGCCTTTTGCAACCTCTTTTCATCATCATCATTACAGCCCCTAGAACACAGCGTCCTATACCTCCACTGCTGGAGATGGGCCTTCCAGAACATATATCTGGAGAATTTGGCCTACACTCGCCACGCTGGCCAGACGGCTTGGCGAGTATTATCCTTTCAGAAACAGACAGCAAGTATTTCTGGATTAGAGTTAGCTTGTCACTTTAGTTATTTCTGCGAATGACATGCCTCATAAGCATATGTTAAATATGTAATATCAGATAATAGATAATATATGTGTAATACTCGTAGAACCTGCGCCAGATGGATGGATGACCTGAAGAAGGTCGCTGATGGAGTTGAATGAGCCTAGAGCCTTGATGGATGCCTATTTCCACATGTGGAGAGACACAGGCTGATGACTTCTAGGGTCTGGTACTCTAGAGACATCAACTAGCTTGCCATTTGTCATGTCATAGCGCTTAGTAAAATTGGCTAAATGTGAATCAGCATCTTTAAAATCCTAGTTTTTGACCACTTCGCAAGTTATACGATCGAAAAAAAGTATAGTATAGTATCATCACGACCATATCCCACGCTTTTTGTAAGAAGCTGATTTTTATTCAGTCAACTTTACTATATACCCATTATGACAAGTGGCAACTGGCAAGCTCGTTGATGTCTCTAGCATACGAAACTTGAGAAATATCACAAATAATTATTGTGTCCCGACTATGAATCAAACCCGGATCTCCGAGTCGATCTTGGTCTAAATCCACGGACTTAACCGCTAGACTACGGAGACAGTCTATGATTGTGATAACAATTTACTATTCGTATTAATATTTTTATGTTATTTATGAAAATAACCTTCTGAATTATAAATTCTTAAATTCAAATTCGCTTATTTAGTATGTAGGCATAATTACATACATTTTACTCGTTATTTTACATTCACAATACAATTTATTACACAAAGTACATTTAACTAAAAATATTGCACCACATTGGATGATGTGTATTCTTTATATTAAGATATAACAATTGTAGTTCAAAATAGACACATCCATAATCCGATCGATTTATGCCCACTTGCTACTGCTACCTACATTATTCATTCTTATTGCTAGGTTGTATAAAGAAAATAAAACAAACATATTTTTTTCTCGAAATGTAGTTTATTAAAAAAATCGTGCATAAAAACAGTCAAAATAGTGAAATACCAAATTAGGCGGCATAATATTTAAGTTTAATATAGCCATGGGTTCCCCTTAAGACTAAATTCACCAAGGTGAAATACTATAACTAAAATCCATGGACATGATTCGCCTTCTTAAACCATAGGGATTATTTCAACCCGACGCAAGACTTTCACATTAGCTCTGTAAAAGAAAATACAATTTAAAAAAATAATTATAGATAAATAAACGGATCTCCACTCAAACATGTTTGACAAACTTTACGTGTGTTTGAAACAATCTAGTTTGATGAAAGTTTGGATTGCCGTTGTTTTTGACAAACACATTTAAAAGTGTACGGCGGTGTTCATACAAAATTTCATTTGTTGTTTTGCACAGACGTTGTATAGTACTAAACCAAGGTGCATAATTACACTAAAGTATTGTGTTAGCACTGGTGACTCGATTTTAAGAACGTTTTTATTAAAATGCTAAAAAGGTCGCTTCGTACCCCGGCATGTACCAATGAGAAAGACACTTTTCTTACGTACAACGTACGGTGTTATATATTTACAACACTGCCGTTCCGTGACTCGGAAAGCACGTTAAGCCGTCGGTCTCGGTTCCACTAATATCAGATTGTAGTGTCATTGATCACTCAAAATTGACATCAGGCTCTTTGAGACATTTTGACGCAAAGAAATGCGGTAGGCTTCCGGCGCCGTACATATGTACATACATGTAGACCTACTGGCGGCAAAATATGATTTTATTTATAACTGCCTCCGTAGTCTAGCGGTCAAGTCCGTGGATTTAGACTTGCAGGTACCGGGTTCGATCTCTGGTCGATACAGTATAATATATTTAAATTTAAATAAATAAAATTTAAATAATATTTAATTTATTTGTGATATTTCTTGAGTTTGGTATGCTAGAGACATCGACGAGCTTGTCAAGCTCGTCGTTCTTTCTAGCGTACCAAATTCAAGAAATATCCCAATAAATTTAATATTAATTAAATTCATTTAATTAAATTATTAAATATAAATTTGGGTAGGAATCGAACCCGGTACGTCCGAGTCTAAATCAACGGATTTAACCGCTAGACTACAGATGCAGTTTCACTTACTTGCTTACTTTTATTATTATTAAGGGTGCTTTGTCTTATATTACTTATATAATTATTAAATTGTAAAACGGCATCAGTACACAAATGCAATTATAATTTCATATCTTATTGTTATTTTGTTGTTTTTATTTCTTATTATAGCTAACAGTGAAAGTTTGTAAGGTTTGATGACATATATTTTTTTGTATTGTATATTGTAATTAATAATTGTTTTGGTATAAAAATACTCTTGGTGGATCTTATTGTCTTGTTTCTAGTACCTATTAACATTCTTATGAAATTGTTTTATGCATCATTATTTATCATCATCAGAACAGCCCCTAGAAAAGAGACTAAACCTCCACTGTTGGAGATGGGCCTTCCAAAATTTCTGGAGAATTTGGCCTACACTCGCTGGCCAGACGGGTTGGCGAGGGTTTATGCATATTCAGTCCTATAATAAACTACTGATAATCAAATCATTGACTATCTAAATCTGACCTAAGGTGCTAACTTTTGAAAAAGATTGGTGCAATTTTGATTGGCATTTCTTGTTGTGATTCCTGTTTTACGGAACTGCAATCCTTAAATGTGGAGTTCTTTTTGGGTTGAGAGATTAGGAAAACTAATAAAGTTTTAGCATATTAAACAAACTTTATCCAACTCATGTAAACTTAATTTTGATCTGTTATAATAATAGGTTTTTGTTTTATAAAATAATCATTAATTACAAATTTTCATCCAATTGCTATATGTTTAAATAATTCGGAAATCCTTCACTATTTTACTGCTAAACATTAAATAGAGCTGAAGCTAAAAACTTACTTCATATTTTGGTTTATGAATCGCATGACGAGAATGGTGACGACAATGAAGCCAGTGAGGCAGACAGCGGGGCACAGCAACGAATTAAAAGCAGCAAACATAGGCGAGATCATTTTCTCTCTAGTCACTCCGTCTTCAACCATTTCCTCCTGAGGCTATAATATGTTTTTACAAAAATTTTAAAAAGTTTAAAAAAATAACAACCGACTGTGTTAAAAATATATTTAATTACAAACTGAGAAGAAATAAATAAAAACGAAAAGGAAAAAAAAAACAAGCCAAGGGTACCGTCGCCTGAAAGTTTTGATAATCGCTTAACCACACCATTGATTTATTTATTTTATTTTTAATTACTAAGCGACTTTAACAGTCGTGACAAATTGTTGGGAAGATTTGAGACGGTCTCGGTTTTTAATAGATCCCGACTGATGGACGAATAGACTGAATGTAGTAATAATAAAATAAATCCTATCCTATAACCTGGAGTCCTACAAGCGAAGTGTGAAAAGGCATCTAGTCAAGCCGGCATAGTGTTAGGGACTGATGTCTGACATAAGTGTCTGATTCCAGTTGCTAACATTCATGGACCATGCGCGCCACTTACCATCAGGTGGGCGCAAGATCACATGTTGTGCTAGTATATAAATAAAAAAATTTAAAAAAACAGTCAGTACTAAACCTATAATTCTTTATACCCCAATTGATTGGCAGTTAGCTTGTCACTTTAGTTATTTTAACCAATGACGTGCCTCATAGATACACGTTAAACATATCAGAAGATAATCAGTCAGAAGCAATCGGTCGTATATATCGTGACTACATGTAAACGATAAAATTAATAATGTTCCTTAAAACATGAATACATACCTCTACAATGCAATCTCCAGTTCGGTTTTTGGGCAAGATTGCCTTATGCATGTACTTGAAATCATCGTAGTCGCAGTACTGGCCCTGTCCAGGAATGGTCAGTGCTTGGGGCTCTACAGTATGAGTGTAGTTGCGATACGATATTTTGATGTAATATTCTCTGGACAAGGTTCCTGTAAAATTATATGCTGGTTAGGTTTTTGGGAACGTGAAATGATAAAAATATGTATGCATTTCTTCATCATTATCATTACAGTCCCTAGAACACAGCGTCCCAGACCTCCACTGTTGGAGATGGGCCTTCCAGAACATATATCTGGAGAATTCGGCTTACACTTGCCATGCTGGCCAGACGGGTTGGTGTGAATCTGACGTCAATTTTTAATGGCAATTCATTAACGATTCCACAAGTTGGTATTAGCGAAACCGGGACCGACGGCTTAACATGCTTTCCGAGGTACGGGGGCGTTGTAAATCCATGACAAATATAAGTAAGAAAAGTGTATTTCTCATTGGTACATACCGAGGGGGTTTGAACCGACCTTTGTAGGATTGTAATGATAGCGTTCTTACAACCGAGCCACCTACGCGCCATTTCTTAGTATGTAGTAAATGTTTGTTATTTTATCACAGCACTACCGTTCTTTCTCATTCTTTCCCAAAGGTTAGCTGTTAGAAAATGCCATGTAGGCATTAATCTTCGCCTTTGTACATTTTTTTGTACAATAAAGAACTTAGTAATAATAGGTACGAGTACTTAGTACTCTATAGTAGTAATTTTGCGACAATTGGCAAGGAGATCAAATGTAAGACAATGGTTGTTATTTTTATACAAAATGTTTGTTAATAATTTTTTAGCGCCATCTACTTTGTTCTTCTTTTCTTGTCGAAGTAGAACACGTTTTTTCCCTTCCCTCTAGCTACTTATTTAATTAATTCTTAGACCATTCTCAAATGCCTCGTATTGTACGAGTTATAGGTATCCCTTTTTTCGCTTTACTAAAATTGGAACCCGTAATATTAAAATTAAGTACGTAAGTAAAATATTTACATATTTGCTTCGCAAAACAAAGACCAACTATAAGAAATAACTAACAGAAGACTAACTAACGGGTCCATCGAGTGTGGGAAAGAGAGATGAGAATAATGATGTTTTGGCCTTGCGACCGATAATAGGCTGGTTTACAAAGAATACATACGTATAATTTGTATCGGGAATACTCTGGTCTCAATCAGAATACGACGGCACCTGAAGTGTCAATTAATTATTGACAAATGAGTGACATTTTCATATCTATCATTTCATAATATTGAACTTATTATTTAGAGTCAAATATTAAAATGAATAATATTATTGTATAATATAGAGATGTTACAACAACCCCAGGAAAGAGAGATCATACGTACGATGGAAAACCATACTCGTACACTAACAACCAACATCTGTATTTTAGATGCCCTCAAATTAAGAAGTTACAGGTGGCATCCTTGAAATTATAAATTGAAATTCATTCCTTCAACCCTACGCAAATTCGTTTGTTTTCATTCAAATGTAGCGCGCGTTGCTTTTAGCTAATGGAATAGCGAAAAAAGAACTGTAGGTACCTACCATAGAAATATTCAATGAAAATAGCAGAGAAATCCTCCGGGCATAAGTAATCGTACAAGCCCAGTGAGTGTAGAATTCCAACCATAGTATAGGCATCAGCACGGTATAGATGTAAAGTCTCCATTTCGTGGTCGTCTGTTAGCTCGTCCAACTCCAAATTTAACAGGATGTCCTTAAGGAGGTCACCAATAGACAAGCGGGCTAGCTCCTTGGTATCAGTAGGTATAGTGTAACTGAAAGGGGTAAAGTAACTAATAAAAAACCCGTATTCGGCGTCAAAGGAAGACAAAAACTTAGTAATTTATAGATTCACCGCAAAAGTGCCGGGTCCAACATGTGTTGGGCGACGATAAGCCCCCTCTTTTTATGCGACGCACCACAGCGATAAAAAAGTAAAGTATCATCACGACCATATCCCTGGTAAGAAGCCACGCTTTTATAACAAGCCAGCTCACATTTAGCTAACTTTACTATAGGCCCATCATGACAACTGGCAGCTTGTCGATGTCCCTAGCGTACCAAACTCGATAAATATTAAATTAAACTAAATTAAATATATATTTTTATTACTCGACCAGGAATCGAACCCAGCACCTCCACATTTAAATCTACGGCGTTAACTGCTAATACAATATAATCATCATCACACCCCCCAGAACATAGACCTCCATTGTTGGAGATGGGCCTTCCAGAAATTTCTGGAGAACTTGGCCTACAATAGCCACGCTGGTCAGACGAGTTAGATGTCTTATTTTTTTTTATATATATTTTTTAACGATTCCACCAGTTGGTATTAGTGGAAACAGGCTCGACTGCTTAACGTGCTTTCCGACCCCAAACAGCGCAAATTCGTAAACTGTACTGAGGTTGGGATATTAGCGCAGCTTGAGGTTTTCAGCAGAAACCGCCGCACATCCCGCGCTTGACGAGGTCGCCTGGATGTGTTATGAGGCTAATGTGTCTACACATGTAGCATCCCACACCAGGGACCTGCCAAGTTTTCACGGCCCAACGGTCATGCCGTCGGGTCTCTTGCCATCGCTTTTCGCAATCCCAGAGGGTTCTAGGATCGCGGGTACTCCAGCAGTGACATGATTTGAATGATGTGAATATAATATAATAATTTTTACTTGTGTATTTAACCTACATACGAGTAGGTACACGCTTTGTCATTTACATGGATTTTAAATGTGCATAATTGCAATAAATATTTTATTTATTTATTGAAATGACTAATTTGTTTAGTTCGACAATAAATTTAGGTTATTATTTATATTACAAGTATATATTTATTAATTCAGTAAATACGATATGATTTAAGTTCTGCTAACAGCTTACTCATTGGACCACTTTGCTGCCTAATCATCCACTAGTTTGAGGGCCCAAAAACGTTAGTTTTATAATGTAATACGTTTTACACATGTTTGATGATTACATGGTTTCCAAATAAATATTTTTCGCTCAGTTCTTTCATATGATTACGTTTTTACTCGCCAACACGAACTTTATTATTATTATAACGTCAAAGGGGCAGCAAATTTCAAATAGAAGCTACATCACCATATCATCATCATCATCATCACGACCGTTTCGAGGTTATCAAAAACCACGCTTATAAGTAAGCGGATTCACATTTAGCCAACTTTACTATAGGCCAATCCTGACAAGTGGCAAGCTCGTCAATGTCTCCAGTGTAGCAAACTCGAGAAATATCAGAAATTAATTAAATGTGTATTCTATTACTTGTTCCTTTTTATTATTCCGCTACAGTTATACGTTCAAATTGTGCACCGACATACCGTAACCACTATCTTTACTACGCGTAATATAAATGACATCATCCATTTTGGGCTATTTTTGTACTACTTTTAAATGATAAAAATAAATAATTTATTAGTTTCGATGCCTACGACGTGATAAGACTAATGTTACCTTAACGATATGTTTCTGTGCAATTATGTTATTTGGAATATAAAATATGTAGTCAATCAAGGCCTAGTAAAAAAAATAACAATGTCAGCAGGCGCTTGGCTGATGAAAGTGTTTGACACTGTCATTTATTTGTTTTTAAATTCAAAATCGTTTATTGCACACAATACAGGTAAATATATGTATGTATGATAATACAATTTTGCAGTCCAGCTGTATCCTACCATAATGGTATGCAAATAATTCTGTGGTGTCAAGGAAAAAAGGGATAAGTACAAAACTTAAACTTTTCACTTGAGGCAAATTCAGAAAACAACTCATTTTTATACTTAGAAAATTGTAATTAGTAAATGTTCAATTTCATTAGTCGTATACTTTAGGTACGACTCCACTCATCTCACTATGCATAACTGAATTATTGGCGGTAAAAGCGCGATACTGAAATAACTCGATTGAACTCTTTTTACTTATTTATACATTTTCATGTTACGACTAGCCCCTTTATGTACGTAGGGGTGTAAAATAAACTGTACAGTGTATAGACTTATCTCCTTATTGCATTGACGCATATGAATGTTTTGAACCAATAGGTGCAAAAATCTAATTTTTATTTTTTTCGACTCATCTCCTTTTTCCTTGACACCACAGAATTATACATGTCAAATTACAACTAAAATTATATTTATATGTCAACACTAATAATAGAAATATTCCTGGATACTATAAAAACATTGTTCTTTCAATCATTTAATTAACAGCTTCTTAAATTTAATTATTGATGTCAATTATTTTGTTTCTATAGGCAAACCGTTAAATATTTTAATACACATTTGGTTACTATTTTGGAAACAATGGTATTTTTTTAGCAGGTTTCCATAAATGATATTTATATTGAGTCCGAACATTTGTTCGCCGTCCTTGTTCAGACCGAAAAAGACTCGGGTAGTTTTTAACAAACATACATGCGTGTTGTACCATTTGTTTAAAACTCCGACTATAGTTATACTATCTATATTTAGTTCTATATCTGTCATGATGATATTTTAAATATTTTGAATCCCCAAACTATATAAAACAAAGGGTTTTTCTACTTAAATTGTAATCTTATTATAATTATTTAAGTTAAAATGCAAAGATAAAACTTTAAATACAATTTAGCCCAAATCTTCATTCAAGATGAATCATGTCCTTTGGAGATGTATAAATCTGTCGCAATCTAAAGATGGGAATGCTCTATCAGCTAATTGGTTTTCTAATTCTTATAACCTGAAGTCCTCCAAACGAATCTCCAATCCAAATCAGTCTTTAAACCGGCATAGTGGTAGGGACTGCTGTTGCTGGTGCTTAATCGCGTACCTCTTCCTATTAGGTGGGCGGCATATTAAAAAAGGTGTTACAATGTTTTATTAAAGTTAACCACTTACCTAAAGCACACAGCGTGGTACAAGTCAAGATTGTTGATTAAGAACGCCCAAGCGGGCCAGTTGATCTTATGAAGAGATTTCTTAATTAAAGTTGATCGAATCTGTTCCAAAAGTCTGAACGTAACATTGAGACCGGTGACTTGAGCAACTTTACTGAAAAACATTATTAAACCAGGTTTATATCTAAAACTTTACTGACATATGTGAAGATATTTCTTAGTAATTCATGGATTGCCGGGCCATTGTGAATAACGTGTGTGAACAATAGTGTTTCGGGTTTGCAATTGAACAGGCTGGGTTTGCGCAACTGGATGATTATGCTTATGCCGTCTTGTAATTTTGTTTAGGGCATTTTATTTAGTGTTGGTGCAGTCAAAGTATTTGCAGACTATCTTTCAATTGTAGTAAATAACATCATTATTATTCTTGTGAGTCAGCAAACATGTCGCTTGTAACACGCATGATCTCAATTCCTGTGGATAAGCAGCCTAGAGGTCTAGTAATATGGGAGTAAAATAACCTAAATAGAACTTACGTCATTATTGGTTTAAACATTTCGGAAATTTTCTTGTATTTTTGCGTACGAAGATACCGTTTCATCTCGACTTCATAACTTGGGCAATCTGCAGTAGTAGCCAACTCTGTAGCATCTTTGTCGCCGATGGTCTCTTTAATATCAATCGGCGTTATAATATCCTCATTGATATCTTTTGTGTCTGGTGAAAATAAATCATCGTCATAATCGATCGTTAAGGCGTATTTTATAAAATACATGTAATGTAATTATGTAATTTCATCCGTGAGAAAACAGACACTTGTCGCTCAATCGATAAAGTCTTACGCCAATAAAATCAGTACTTACGAATACTATGCCTTTAAACTAACTCATGTCATCCGACTACGAGGTTCTGGCAGTGAAGAGTTATTACAACTTTTTATCTCCAAAAATGAAATACGGATGAATTATTCATTCGGATGGATAGTCATTTCTTTTTATTTTGACGCCTTGAGCACGCTTCATTAATATTAATTTTCTCAGTGTAAGGTAGATATATGTTTTTTACAATAACTTACTTTCTGTGTCAAATAGACACATTGCTACTAGCCAGCGCGTTGATGACACGAACCTGCATCCTTTCTATTTTAGATTATATCTGCTTCTTTTACAGTAACTTACCTTCTGTGTCAAATAGACATTTTGCTACTAGCCAGCATTAATGATTCAATCCGACTATCTTCCGAATTTAGATTAAGTACGCTTCTCTTATATTATCTTACCTTATGTGTCAAATTTGCTACTAGCATTGAGGGCTCGAACAGGTTACGTTTGGATATAATATAAGCTTATAATAGCTTCTCTTACAGCCTACTGTGTCATATAGACATTTTGCTACTAGCAAGCATTGATGACTCGATCTTGCATCCTTTCTATTTTAGCTTAGATCTGCTTCTCTTACAGTAACTTACCTTCTGTGTCAAATAGACACTTTGCTACTAGACAGCATTAATGACTCGAACCTGCGATCTTCCGATTTTAGATTAAGTGTGCTTCTCGTACAGTAACTTACCTTCTGTGTCCAATAGACATAGATTTGCTGCTACTATATAGTTAGCATTGAGGGCTCGAACAGGCGACGCGACGTTTGGATTTTATGTACGCTTACCTTACTACTCTGGGGGGTAATTCTAATTTTGTTTTCGATATTATCTCTATAGCTCAAGAATTACCCCATGTTCTAAGCAAAACTAAATATTGAGACCTCAATCCTACATTAAATATAAGATCCGCTTCAGTAAAGTTGGCACATATCTATTCGTATTGCATCGCATTGTGTGTATTTGGCTACAGCCAATAATGTATTTTATAATAAAAAACGGATCGAATCAAACAATATACTATGTAACGTAGTACCTACGCGTCTACGCATAATGTTGCTACGCACTACGAACTACGGCTTCAAACAGACCGCCCCCGATAGGATGATTATATTAACGCACGTTTAAGTTTTTGTTACAAATTTGTGTAAAATATTTTATTTAGCAAATAGGCCTAGTAAACTCTTTTACATGCCAACAACAATTATTTAATAATAAAAAATACATAGAAAATGTTTCGAAACACAAAAATAGTTTCTAATTATGTAAATAACTGAAAAAAATAATTAAATCGGCACACAACGCTCATCGGATGGTTATATTTAATTTGTTTAGTTTTCTTTGTAGTTTATTTTATTTTTAATATGTTGTTTTTTATATTATATATTTAAATAAAAAGCTTTAACTTATTTCTTAAAGTAATCAGTAGGTAATGTGAAAAGGTATAAAAATCACGTGGTATGTAAAAAAATGTTTAACATAGATTATGCTAATAATTTTTGGGAAACTGGGAATAATTTTCTGTTCCTAATCGTTGCTTTTCACATTTTAAAAGTAGTGTATATACTCGTGTATTCACTACCATAATAATATGGTAGTCAAAAATCCAGTGTCGATATGTACTCTAAATATAATGACGTAATTTATAAGAATGCTGTGAAAATTAACACGTGACTTTATTGTCGTCATCGTCAACTTTATTATTGCAAAAGGTAAGTAGGTTCTTATAAAAGACAGATTGGTTTTAGCCGATACTGGAAAACCGATGCACTTATGTATTAGGTGCTTATCTCCTGTGTTATTCGTCCACCACCGTGCTATATTTCCGCGTATTGGTGACTATTATTATTATTTATTAGGTAAGGTATGAGAGTTTCAGGCGTCACCATATCGGACGAATATTTTTATGTATTTGTGTAAAAAATACTCACCATCGTTTCCTTGGATCGCTGCGGGCACCATTTTCTGTCCCAAGTCTACAGCATATTGCAAATGTTTTTTATAGTCGATCTTTCTTATCAAGGTCGCCTGAAAACAGTAATATAAGTACATTAATTAAACTTTTCACAATTATAAATTATAAAGCTATTAAAATTTGCAAGCTGAAAGTAGCGACGGGTTGGAAATATCTGCCGCAAACCCGGCTAACGGAAACGGGTCTAGAATGGAAATATGACATTCCAGAACATCTGAAGAATGACTTTCCCACAATAATAAATGCTGGTATTAGTGGATCTGGGACTGTCGGCTTAACGTGTTCTCTGAGACACGAGAACGGCAGTTTCCTATAAATCTATAACAAATGTAAGTAAGAAATATTTTTCACCTTTTTGTATCATCCATCATTACGACCGTTTCCCTTTCGGGGTGGTCAGAAACCACACTTATAATTAAGCTGATTCACATTTAACTTTACTATAGACCAATCATGACAAGTGGCAAGTTCTTCGCTCACCTTTTTGGATATCAAGAAAAGTGTTTTAACAACCGGACCACTACCAATTCAACATTAAAATTAGATTATTGTGTTGAACTTACCGAGTATCTGGATTCAAGAATTTCGGCAAGCTTTGCAAGTTCGGCATTTTCGTACTGCTCCGGCAATGGAAGGCCAGCTGAATGCTTATGTTTATACACAACCGCGGCTTGTTGCAAAATATATTCGCAGTTAATTATGCCCCAATACACCATGGCAAAGAAAAAAATCAATTTAGTTAGACGCATCTCGAAAACTGTTTCCGCCCAAGTGCACTATTTCTTAGACCGTCGATTCATAAATGACGCCAATGACAAAGTGCGGACCATTTAAATAATTTTGCAGAACGTACTTGCGCTGCGATTCGCTTCTTTAGGGTCTAGGCACACCGGATGGACCACGTTTGTGTCCAACTGAGTTGCCATATACTCTAAGAAAAACCACAAACTGCGTGGCGTACACATGCGTAATCTACGTATGCCATCTGTCATAGAGTTCTCTATATTTCATTTCAGGTGTAGCCTATTGACGTTCGACACGCTATAATGTTCTTTTAAAATGTTTAAAAAACATAACCCCGCGTCTTATCGTCTCCTCTGTTGACAAAAGGGCTTGTCTTTCTTCGTCCAGAGAATCAGTATGCCAATTCAGCGGGAAAGTACAGCCAGCGTTCTTGGCACCATTCCACGCAGACGTGACTTATATCGGTATCTGTAGTATTGATTATATTATATATTTTTTGAATAATTTTATATATGTATACTTCGTGAAAGACGTGTAAGTGCCACCGAATTATCTCAGAACGTAAGCATCCGGTGTGCCCATGTCTTGAAGCTATGAAAAATATGTTATGTCTTGGAATATAGATCACTGGATAAGGTATTGGTTGGTTTTTTATTATATATATATAAATTTAATTAATAGAATCCCTTTGTTCTAAGACCTACGAGTATAATGATAATAAATGCGCTTCCAGAATATATTTTGTTTTAGGGAATTGAGCCTACTCCCAAGGTAGTGGGGAAAAACATATTATCATACTAGTAGTAAGAGGTTCTCCAACCCTCGCCAAACCGTCTAGCAAGCCAGCGTGGCGACAGTAGGCCAAAATTCTCCAGAAATATGTTCTGGAAGGACCATCTCTAACACATCGTGTTCTAGGGATTGTGATAATAAGAGGTCCTAAATTAAAATCGATTTGCATATCATAGAGTTGCCGATATCGCCCGCTAACAAGCATAGGAATTAATAACGATGTTTGTCATACCGTAAGAGCGCGTTCCCACAATGTCGTGACGACATAGTCATGACATGACGGGAACGCGCCCTAATGCAGAGATCGTTAAAGCGTTACTTGCTGTACTTAATATTTCCCATACAACAATAAATTTTAAAGTAAAGGTATCAGTAACTTTAAGAAAACTAAAGTCCAGGTTAATAGTCGGTTCTAAGAACGACCTCACGCCCGTGTTTACTTAAGTCCTTCTCACCGTTGCTAAGATCGAGTCGCGGTTGGCACTATAATAGCAAGAGCTTAAGCACCGTCAGAATTAGTTGCATTCAAGAAATTTCGTAAGGTATTGTTAATGTATTGAAGCCCTTTAACCAAGCATATAAAAATATACAGTAGGTTATTTTCCTAAAATCTTGTTTTTTCTTTACAAATGACACTTTTGACGTTTGAGTTTTAAGACGCGAACTAAGATGAAGTCTTGCTTACAAGATTTTACTATAATAGTCCGTTTTTTGTCCTCTAACTTGTGCTAAGCTTTGCTTAGAATTAGTCTTCGATTTCGTCAATTATATACCCAGGCGCAAATTTATGATGTTTTCAAAGCCAATGATTTTTTAAATAATATCAACCTAGGGATGAAGTATTGTAACGATTGTACCAGATGCTGCTTTGGAATAAATATTGTTGGCTGTAATCGACATCCTTTGCATTACAACACCTGTCATTGTAGATTTTGACATTCTTCACTTTAAAAAATCAGATTGCAAACAAGGCGCAGCCTAATTAATTAATCTCTTTCTTTTAATACCTAACTTCTATTTAAAATCATTGTATAACTTCATCCTGCCAGATATGGAAACCCCCTTAAGCTTGGGTTTTATCCAGTAGAACTTTAGAGCTGCGACCCAGCTTGAGAAGACAACAACAGATCCCGTGCCGCCTCGTTATCCGCTTGGGATCGGCAGCGCTGTCCGGGTCCCCGTCTTCAGGCTCTCCGAGGGAAGGTACCCCTGTCAATATGTGGCGAGACCTAACTTATCTTGTTAAGATTGTCCATATTATTGTTGTCTTCAGATGGTGGCGTATTCTGGGTCATCCTTATGGATTGTAGGGGTCACCAATATGCCTTCACGCTTTCTAGCTAGGCTTCTAAATATATTTTGATAAATAATAAATTCATTTGTAAATATGTAGCGACATCAAGGTGCATTTGCATAGTCATTAAATAAATAATAATATCTCGGCAAATGTACTCCAACTAGGTCACCAGAGTCTACGTCGCCATATATGGTAATAACAATTTTGATTGGCCGAAATCATCGGCTGATGCAATGATGAACCAGGTCATCTAGTTGGAGGGGCAGTCACGAGCCCGGTCAAGCACATGAGTCGTTTCTGAGATACCGTCGAGATCAGGTATTACTCGCGGTAGCAAATACGCTACGTAGGTTTGCCCTCAATAATAACGTGTGTGTTTGTAACTTAAATAAACATTATTTAAAGTTAGTTATCTTTTATTAGAGAACCTTATAGATCCTTATAGGACGCAAGGACAATATCTCTAAATTGGTGACCCCGACGTGATGAGCACGCCGAGGAAACGACTCACACCACCACCCGCACCGAAACCACGTGTAGAAGATCCAGGATGACATCGCTCTCTACCAGAGGCACCGATAACGCCAGCAGCAGCCAGATCGCGCAGGTTCTAGCGGAGATTCAAAAGCTAAGCGTGAGGATGGCCGACCTCGAGCATCGGAAACCACGCGACCGGGGACCACGTGAGCGGTCGACAGCCGACGAAAAAGACGTTTTCGCACACCATCGCGTTTCCGAGAGAAAAGCACAGGTTGGTTATGCTATGACCATTTCAGGTTTGGGAACAAGGCCCAGAAATGCGTCCAACCGTGCAACCGGAAGCAGGAAAACTAAGCGCGATACAGCCGCTAAGGGCGGACGGCTGTATAGTGTTAGAAAACAATCGCCTTTGTGTTTCGGACAAGAATAACAAACTACGTTTTTTAATAGACACAGGTGCCAATGTGTCAGTGTTACCGCGAAAGTGCTGTAAAGTGTTAGATCATAATGTGAAAGTGACCGAATACAAGCTCTTCGCGGCAAACGGCACTACCATTAAAACGTATGGACTTAAGACTTTAGTGTTAAATTTAGGCTTAAGACGAAATTTCACGTGGACATTTATAGTAGCGGATGTGAGTCAGCCGATCGTAGGAGCAGATTTTTTATGTCATTATAAGTTGTTAGTAGATCTGCGACACAAAAAACTAATTGACGAGACCACGAAACTAGAGGTCATCGCTAGTGTTACCAATAATAAGCACGGGTCAGTCAAGACGATCGATGAGTCACATCCCTACTATCAGATATTAAGTAAGTACCCAGATCTAACGAAGCCAATCTCTTTCAAGGAAACTCCTAAGCATTCGGTTTGCCACTACATAGAGACGTACGGACCACCGGTCCATGCTCGAGCGAGACCACTACCACCAGATCGCTATGAAAAAGTACGTAGCGAGTTTGATATAATGATGCAGATGGGAATTTGTCGTCCCTCTAGTAGTGCTTGGTCTAGCCCGTTACATGTAGTACCGAAAAAGGACGGTAAGCTTCGCCCTTGTGGTGACTACCGCGCCTTAAACGCTATCACGAGACCGGATCGCTACCCTATTCCGCACTTGCGAGATTTTACCTACATCTTGGCCAATAAAACTATATTTTCGCGGTTGGATATAAATAGAGCTTATCACCACATTAGAATAGCACCCGAAGATGTAGAGAAAACGGCAATCACAACACCGTTCGGTTTGTACGAGTTTCCGTGCATGTCATTCGGATTAAAAAACGCAGCACAAACCTTCCAAAGGTTTATGAACAACACGGTACTAAAAGATTTTAATTTAGATAGTAATAGTAAGTCCAATTTTTTGTTTTGCTATTTGGATGATATTTTAATTTTTATTTTATTTTATTTATTATTTTATTTTATTTGGGTAACTCACAGCTAATACAATAGATTAAATACTATGATAATGACTACAAGCTAATTAAGAGTTACCACACATAACAAAAATACAAGCAAAAAAGAAAACCAAAAGTAATAAAAACTAAACCAAAAATAGTTACTCATTCATTTAGAGTTACGAAATTGGAAATTATTTTGCTCCTCACGGAATAAATGCTGTCATAAAATAAGTCAATGTCTAAATTGTGACTTAGTAAGTTAAACAACGATACTGCTCTAGGTATATAACTATTTTGCCTATAATTGCTATGAGCATGAGGTACACATAGTAGGTCTGAAGCACGCAAGCAACGGACTGATGTCCTTAGACCAATCATATCTAATAATTCTGGACAGTCAATGATACCTCTGGCAATCTTAATGAGAAAAGTCAGGTCAGCTACATCGCGTCTGATCGAAAGAGGGAGGACGTGATATTTTATACAACGCTGTTCATAAGTAAGACCAGGAAATTTAAATTTATAACTGAGAAATCGAGTAAATTTTCTCTGGATTTGTTCAATCTTACTTATGTAAATATTATAGCGTGGGTTCCATACCTGACAAGCATACTCCAGGTGGCTTCGGACATACGCGCAGTACAACACCTTGACAGTTTTCATTTTCGTAAATGACTTAGACATACGCATAATAAAGCCTAGGGCTTTGTTAGCTTTCATAATTATGGAATATACATGACTATCAAAATTTAATTTACTGTCATGTACTACGCCTAGGTCTTTAGCCTCCACGACTGTTGAAATAATTTCACCATTGATTTTATATGTAGAATTGTACCCATTAATTTTGCGAGAGAAACTGATTGAGAAGCATTTTGAAGGATTTAAATTCAATTTGTTGGAGAGACAATAATCACTCAACCTAGAGAGATCATCCTGAAGTTTGGCTTCATCAGTTGAATCGTTACAGACTCTAAAAATTTTTATATCATCTGCAAAAATAAGAAACCTGGAATTAACAAAACATGAATCGATGTCATGAATGAAGAGAATGAATAATAATTGGCCTAATGTTGTTCATAAGTGAATTCACTACCGACATACGACATGTTAGTGGCGCCAATAACGAAGTTGCTGACGCCTTGGCTCGTGTAGAAACTGTGTATAGTCCAAGCGCACTGAATTTTGAAGAAATAGCTGACGGCCAAAAGGCCGATTCAGAGTTAAATGCACTCATGAACTCAAAACATTCGCGATTAGTTTTTAAAATGATTTCATTATATAATTGCAGTAAATCAATAATTTGTGAAATGTCAACCGATACAGCTAGAGTTTATTTACCAGAAATATTTAGGTTTAAAGCTTTTAAATTTTTACACAATTTTAGCCATCCAGGCATACGTACTACGCGTAAGTTAGTTAGTAATAAGTTTTTTTGGCCTAGCATGAACAAAGACATAGGAATGTGGACTAAGGCTTGTGTTCCCTGCCAACGTTCAAAAGTGCAACGGCACACTCTTTCCGGATTAGGTCAATATTCACAAGCAGAACGATTCGAACACATAAATATAGACTTGATAGGCCCACTACCTACGTCACCGGAAGGTTATAGGTATTGTCTGACTATCATAGATAGAAAGACCGGCTGGGTAGAAGCTTTTCCGACTCGCGACATTTGTGCGACTACGGTAACTAAGGTATTGTTCGAAAATTGGATCGCTCGTTATGGATGCCCTCTTAAGCTTACTAGCGACCAGGGTAGACAATTCGAGAGCAACATTTTTAGGCAGCTAATGAAATATTTAGGGATTTCGAAAAGCCGCACTACACCGTACCACCCTCAGTGCAATGGCGCTATTGAGAGATGGCACCGGTCACTAAAAGCAGCCCTTATGGCTAGATTAAATAATAATAGTTGGATAGACGAATTGCCAACTGCATTGCTAGGTCTGCGAGCTGCGCCTAGAAGCGACACTGGTGTTAGTGCCGCAGAGCTAACGTTTGGTAAAACCTTACGGCTGCCAGGGGAGTTCTTTGAGCCTTCATCGTCACGTTGTGATTTGGACGACGAAGAATACGTAGGTTACTTACGCAATATAATTAGTAGACTAAGATCAAAATCCGAGGTGCAGCGTGACTCACGTACCTTGTTTGTGCACCCGGATCTTAAAAACTGTAAAAAAGTTTTTGTCAGAAACGATCTAGTTCGGAAATCCTTGCAACCACCCTACGAAGGACCATATGGCGTTGTAGAGCGTAATGATAAACATTTCATTGTTAACGTTAAAGGCAAAAATGTCACAATTTCTATCGACAGACTTAAGCCCGCTTATTTGCTAAATGACAGTACAGTAGAATCGAGGCCAACTAAAGATCCTACGGATACAAAGTACAAGGCGATGAAGAATGTGCCTAAGTCTGTAGTTTCATCCGAGCCTTACACGACTCGTTCAGGTCGAAAGATCAATAAACCCGTTCGATTTAGAGACTAGATTATCACGCACTTTGCATCTTTAAATATCGTTGTCTCGTTCAAATAAAAATTGCATTCGGAGACAGTCAGCTAATACGTTGCAAAGGTTTCCGAGGCTGCGGATGATGCCCGCTGCCACCACGCTATCAAAAGACGAAGCTTCCGGGCAGCGAGCAACACCGCAGCAGATTGTTTTCACCGTGGTGTAGTTTATTAATATTGTATAAGGTGGTGAATATTTTTTAATTTCGGATAATTTAGATTTTATTGTTTTGTTTACATGGCATTAAACCTATTTATTATTTTTTTAGCATTACGTATTGATAATGGCTGACCTACTTAACCGCACTAACAATTCATGTCGCAGGCATGCTCATTCATACGCCACAGCTCTAGCCAGGTCAGTGTTTTACCGCAGGGCTGCCACGAATTGTTAGGGTTGTGTATTGTATTTTTGTTTATAAATTTTAATCTTAAATTTTTTAAAGGGGGAACCTATGTAGCGACATCAAGGTGCATTTGCATAGTCATTAAATAAATAATAATATCTCGGCAAATGTACTCCAACTAGGTCACCAGAGTCTACGTCGCCATATATGGTAATAACAATTTTGATTGGCCGAAATCATCGGCTGATGCAATGATGAACCAGGTCATCTAGTTGGAGGGGCAGTCACGAGCCCGGTCAAGCACATGAGTCGTTTCTGAGATACCGTCGAGATCAGGTATTACTCGCGGTAGCAAATACGCTACGTAGGTTTGCCCTCAATAATAACGTGTGTGTTTGTAACTTAAATAAACATTATTTAAAGTTAGTTATCTTTTATTAGAGAACCTTATAGATCCTTATAGGACGCAAGGACAATATCTCTAAAAATATTATGTTATTTTATTTTCTTGACAAAATCATAAGTGTCAAAGTATAAACAAAATTGAAGTATAAAATGTTTATAATAAAAAGGTAAAGAAATATGAAAAGTTAGGCCTCGCCACACCCCGTACCTACATACGGTCAACAGATGCATAAAGAGTGATAGGGCTATGTTTTGGCTTAAACCCCTCCCCTGTTTAGTAGTAAAATCTCTTGCTATGCATTACCTTCATTTTCATCTAACTTCCATTATTAAATTAATTAAAAAATAAAAAAAAAAAACTAATTTTATTTCAATCTCATGCCTAACGTGACAGTATTTGTCAAGTTGTTAATCCAGATATTCACAATTCCATGTTAGTGAAATATATCTAGATGCAATTGTTATCGTTATTCATATTCAAAGTTCTTGGATTTTGCGAATGAAGACTAACTAATACTGAGAAATTGACCACCAGTAAGTTTATAAGTATAATAAATATCGTATTTCTTCGTGTGAATTTGATTTAATTTTGTTTCTCACACTTTGTTTTTGTACCTATTTGAAACTATTGTCGTCCTACATGAAATACAAAAAAAAACATCACGACCTTAGTGGTAAGAAACCACGGGGGTTTACTATAGCCAACTTCTATTGGGCTATGAATGATGAGGCCAAGAATTTTCAAAGTTGAGTAAAGTATCATCACGACCGTTTCCCTTTCGGGTAGTCTTCTGACTGAGTCGCTTATAAAGAAGCTGATTCACGTTTAGCCAACTTTACTATGGGCCAATCATGACAAGTGGCAGGCTTGTCGATGTCTCTGCGCACCAAACTCGGGAAATATCACAAATAAATTAAATAATAATTTTATATATTTATTTAAATTAATAAATAGTATTGTGTCCCGACCAGGAATCAAACCCGTTTGCAAACTTGTCGATATGCTTTATACTATAATATACTCAGGTCCTCGCCAACCCGTCTGACTCTCTCTCCAATTCGTCTGGCCAGCGTGGCGAGTGTAGGCCAAATTGTCCAAAAAATTCTGGAAGGTCTAGGACCTCTACTAGGCGTATTTATTTCGTAATTAATTCGTATTTTTTTGGTAATCCAATGGTTATTTTTCACTGCCGTGCTGGCACCTCGTATTATCGTGATAGTAATACTAACGAAGAAAAAAAATGAATTTATCTTTTAACCGATATACGTAAAGTATCATCACTTATATGTTTTTAAAATTTGCTCACTATAGACTTTCACAAAAAGCAAGAAGAGTCTAGGTACATAACTTGACTAAATCCGTATATTATTGTATAATATATATATTTTGTAACCAGTATATGTATATTGTATGTATTTATATTATAGATTTAATATCGTTCTTTTTTTAGTTATAAGTTATTTACCAAATAAATCTCTTTATCATAAATATTAGCGTTCATGCACCTTACAATTCCTGCTCAATCCTCAAAAATGTTTTAAAATGCTTTTAGACATTTAGCTCGCCTATGTACTCTAAAATATATTATTTTCTATGCAATAAATAATTAATCTATCTAACCGACGGTTTTAAATTTATCGCATGCTGCAGCTGGAATGATCTCAAAGCTTATTTTGTTAAGCTGACATAGTGATAGGGACTAATAGCAGCTGGTTACATTCTTGGAGCTCGCTTATCGCTTACCAACAGGTGTCACATATCGTGGTCACTATAAAAGATATGACATGCCTCTTCTCGACTATCGATCTCTCAGAGGTGTTGCTTAATAAAATGGATCGCTTGCTTAACTCGTGCATACGCTTTATCTTCTGTTTACGCAAATACGATCACATCTCTGAGTATCGAGCTAAGTTGAAGTGGCTGCCAATTCGTTGTAGAAATCTACGAATTCTTTGTCTGCTTTCCTCTATACTGTATGAGCCTGCGACACCGAAATACCTCAAGAGCAAATTTGCTTTTCTCTTTTCTCTTCATGACAGGTTGTTGCGATCATAGCATAACTCTACCCTTGCTATTCCCTCTCATCACACTAGTTTTATGTCCGACTCCTTCGCAGTTGTTGCCGCAAATCTGTGAAACAACCTACCCTTAGATATCCGACAGGCGACAAATAGAACATTGTTTAAAAAGATGGTTTTCACACACTTCTTAAATAGATCCCAACAACTGTAAGTATGTATATATTGTATTTGTCCGCCTTTGTACATAGTGCAAAAAGTTTTAAATAAATAAATGCCTTATGACTTGCGTACCGCTTACCATCGGGTGGAAGCGATGTGACATGTAGTGATATATGTATATTTTTAAAAGTACCCTTTGAAATGAATTGTTAGCCTTTTTTTAGTTTGATACATTCTTTTACACATTTCACGAATTACATACTTGAGAATCCCGGTGGGACAAGTGTGCCTATTGTCATGTTTTTTTTATACTATCACGACATGTGACCTTGCTGATGGTAAGTAGCGTGCGAGGTCTATGAATGTTAGCAACCGGAATCAGACACTCGTGACTGACATCAGTCCATAACACTATGACGGCTTGACTGGGCATGACGGTAATTCGAGCCTGATCCCGAAACGAAAATATACACTTTACTGGGTTTATCGGCCCGAACGGTGGATACGCCCCGACAGACTGACTGGGCAAGTTACCACCATCAGTCAGCCTACCACCTATTTAATATGGTGGATAAGCAGCTTAACTTAGAACTGACGTCAGTTCCCTAAATTCTTTGACTGTAAACATTATTCGCAGGCATCTGTGGAGTAGCATGTCGTATAAATCATTTTAAGTAGGTATATTATTTAAAGATTTTTTTCTTCAAAAGTTAGGTACAAATTGATATTTGTTAAATAAGGCATTTTGCTGCTCTATAGGAATGTACCAATAGTTTAGTTCACGATAAATTGTATTACCAAGAATTGAAATCATCAATTTTTTCTTGACATGGAACTATTACACTAATAATAAATGTGGTAAGGTCTACATTTCTGCACCTTAATTTTGTACCTACCTAAGGTACACCTAAATTGCATTTTTTTAAATATTATAATTGCGATTTGCGACACGTGTAAAGAATTTTTGTATCACTGCATTTTTAAATAATGTTTTCATTGACTTATGTAACAATGACCGAACATGAATAATTTGGCCAACACTCACCACTGGTAGACGAGTTGGCTGATATAATTATTTTTACATAACGATTTCCCAAATTGGTATTTGTGGAACCGGGGCAGATAGCTCAATGTGCTCTTTGAGTCACGAAAACAGTGGTATTGTAGAAACTAAATTATTAATTAATATAAATTTTAAAACATAACTTACTATTAATAAAAAATAAAGTAAAGGCGTATATAATTATGAAAAAACAAAATAGGTCCTACCTAATCAATAACATACATACATATCTTCACGCCAAATCCCTTGCGGGGTAGGCAGAGACAATTGAGCGCCACTTGTCACGGTCACGACATACCTCTTTCGCTTCTTCGACATTCATCAACCTCTTCATACATGCCCTTTTGTTTCGATGGCTTTTCAACGCACCTTCAGCTATTGTTTTATTAATTTGGTCGTAATATGTGAGTCTAGGTCTGCCAGGGCCTCTTTTACCCACGACTTTCGCATTATATATCTGGTTCGTCAATTTCTCTGCATTCATCCTTTCAACATGCCCGAACCATCGTAGCATGCCTTTCCTTATTTTTGTCCCTATGCTTTCTTTCATACCTACCCTTTTTCGTATTTCGTCATTACGTATGCGGTCCGTCAAAGTGACGCCGCATATCCGACGCAACGATCTCATTTCTACTGCATTAACTCTACTCTCATGCGTATTCTGACATATCCACGTCTCGCTTCCATACATAAGTGTTGGTACCAGCATGGCATTGTGTATGGCGAGTCGAGCTTTGTCACTGACATTCCGACTGGCGATCAGTGACCCCAGGGCACCGTTGACACTATTTCCCGCGTTCACTCTTCTTTCAACATCCCTATCATACTTCCCATCCGCAGTGAAAACACTGCCCAGATATATAATTTCATTTACTTGTTCTAGAGTTTCATCATCAATCTTTATCGTCACGGTTGTCATCCTTCTTCTTTCAAACACTAGTACCTTGGTTTTTCTCGCATTCAAACGGAGTCCTTTTTCTGCACATCCCTCTTTGATTTCTGTGACTAGTGATTGCAGTTGTTGTTCGGACGATGCCATGAGAACAGCATCATCTGCATAAAGCAGGCAGTTCACCACTAAATCACTCATCTTTATCCCACAGTTACTCTCTCTCACTCTTTTTAGGCATTTGTCGAGATATAGGGTAAATAATCTGGCGGAAAGCACACAGCCCTGTTTGACGCCCATTTGGGATTCAAAGCAAGGAGACATACCTCCCTCCACCCGCACACAAGCTTTACAGTCCTTGTACAGGGACTGTATAGCTTGTAGCAGTTTGTCATCAACTCCATACTCCGGCAAAATGTCCCAAAGCTTCTTTCTTACAACTCTATCAAAAGCCTTCTCCAAATCCACAAAAGCACAGAAAACCCTCTGGTTTAAGGCCAAAAACTTCTCTGTGATATTGCGGAGCGAAAAGACTTGGTCAGTGCATTCTCTTCCAGGTCTAAAGCCTCCTTGTGCCTCCCATAAAAGACCTTCAGTCTTCTCTTGCAGGCGTTTCGTGAGAATCTTGCCATACATCTTGCTCGCCAAACTGATCAAACTAATTGCTCGGTAGTTGGCACAGTCCAATCTAGATCCTTTACCTTTGTATAAAGGAACGATGACTGATTGCTGCCAGTCCTCCGGTACTCTTCCCTCCTGCCAGCAAAGGTTGCACAGCAGGTGGAAAGCGTTCCAGACTGGTATACCTCCGTATTTGATCATTTCAGCGAGCACTCGATCTTTTCCCGCTGCTTTGCCACATTTCAGGCTTCTAATTGCCGATTGCAATTCTTGCACACTTATTTCCTCCTTAAATGTGGACGTTGTATTTGTGGGTAGCTCTGGAGGTAAAGTACCCGTCGTAACGTCGTTAGGAGTACCACTAGCATACATCTCGCTAAAATATTCACTCCATCGCTCCAACACCTCATTTGTGTTTGCAAGAATGTTGCCGCTCCAAAGAGCAAAAGAGATCAAAATCTCACTCTATTCATTCGACAAGATGACAAGCCACCTTTGGCCTTCCTAACTTCCCTCCAGAAAAGTTTGGAGTTCTCCTTAAAGTTGCTCGTCATCCTGTTTTCACCTATTTCTTTACATCTTTCACGCTTCTCCTTTTCTCTCTTTTCTTCTCTCACCAAAGATTTTGTTTCATTCTTGCAGCGATGATACATCTTCTTCTTTTCTCTTATCATACTTTCATTCATATTTAGCGAACCAACATAATCTATCCAAGCTTTCTTCTTTCTTTCTACCGAATCTTTGACCTCTTCATCCCACCACGCGTCACCTTTGATTGTTCGCTTTTTTGCTATTCCACATACTTCTTTTGCCGATTCTACCATACCATTTTTAAGGTACTTCCAACATTCTTCTACATCTTTGCTCACATCTTTCAAATTGATAAGTTTATCTTTGACGCGTTTCATATACTCCTCTTTCAATAAAAAAAATCAATAAACGGAATTTAATAAGGAATATATATATATTTTACCTAAACTTAATATCTATTAAAATAATTAGTTTGTTTTTGTTTTTCTTTGTTTTGAAATGTTTAAAATTAACAGTTAGGACGAATTTACAGTACTCAAACATTATAGTTTATAAACGTTAAGGCGCGGTGGTCACTTGTAAAAACGCTTTCTTTAATAATCTACAAAGATCTGTACAAACCCCGACATGTTCTAATGAAAAATTACTATCTTCCGTACTCTATCTTATGTACATTTGACATAGGTTTACAACGCAAAGCCTCGGAGAGCATGTTAGGTCATCGGTTCAGGTTCCAATAATACCAACTTGTGAAATCGTTAATAAATTGTCATTAAAAATTGACATCGTTTCCCCGCCAACCCGTCTGGCCAGCTTGGCGAGTGTAGTCCAAATTTACCAGATATATGTTGTGGAACGCCCATTTCCAACAGTGGAGGTCTAGGACGCTGTGTTCTAGGGGCTGTAATGATGATCATGAAACGTTATGCCGGAGTTCGAACCGCCACCTTTAGAATGAACGACAGCATTCTAACAGGTCGACTACTACCGCTCTTCTTTATACAACGGGCAGGCGCGTTTCGTCACGGTTAGACTAGCTTATCAAAAGGAAAAAGTATCCAAAAATGTGTTATGGAATTTAAGTTTCCTTAGCAGCTCTAGGAATCTGTGTTCTAGAGGCTGTGACGATGATCACCTCAGTATGTATATACTGTATACAAGTATGTATAATGAGGATGGGAATGCACATTATTTGTTAGTGTTATATTATGGCCAAAAATAGGGAAACAGCAAAACATCTCCTTGCGCGCGACACTCGGAGCTCCGTGGTTCGTGCGCAACACAGTCCTCCACGATGACCTGAGGATGGAGACCATCGACAGCCGCTTCGACCATCTTCGGGGCATCGCACCTCTCCACGCACGGCCACCGGAGGGCCGTCGCCTGCCCCGTGAGATCTTGGGGGCCGAGGCGTAACCAGCACAGACTGGCAAAACTATATAAAGAGTTCTCAACAGAAACTGTCCTACAGGTGCCACAGATTCATCAGTTGCCCCCTCCCCAGCGGCTCTCGCCGCTGAGGTAAAACAAGCAACCGGCGGGTTGTTGCCCGCCGTGATTAACGCACGCTGAATGGGGATCACCCCGGAGCGGTCTGCCCCAGGGCGAAGATAACAACTACTACTAAATAGGGAAACTGCCTTCTGGGACCCAGAATTTCTTCTCCAGAAGTCAGTGCTCACTAACTGACATTATTTGATTATGATCCAATAAACATTATTTTACTTTATGTCTATACAGTATGTCTTGCTTTGCAGTGTGTCTAATTCCTGTGGAACCCGTCAGCGTTACATCAGAATGACTTTGTGGTCTAGCGGTTAAGTCCGTGGATTTAGTCGCGGAGGTACCTTTCTGGTTGGGGCACAATTTATTTAATTTATTTGTGATATTTCTCGAGTTTAATACGCTAGATATCAACGAGCTTGCCACTTGTTATGCTTGGACTATAGTAAAGTTGGCTAAAAGAGAATCACTTTAAAAAAAACATGATTTCTAACCACCCCAAAAGATGTATGGTCGTGATGGTACTATACTTTTGACTTATTGTAGGTGCTAAACTTCTGGAAATGGGCTTTATTTCTTTCCAGCTTTCCTGAACATATTTCTAGAGATTTTGGCCTAAACTCGCCACGCCTGACCAGACGCGCTTATGTACCCCATATTTCAATTACAACATAGTATAAGAGTATAATCCTCATTTTAAGATTTATTCTGTGAATTAGAATAACATAAACCATAGTTTTGGATACGAACGTCTTCAAAATGAAATCACATAAAATTTATTTTTAGAATTTTGTGCTATACGAGTTCTATCTATATTGGGATAATTATATTCAATTACATTTACGAGTAAGTAGTTTAATTATAACGGCCAAACCCAGTATTATTTCTATCTTTGGTTTTGCTTCCATCAAATGAACTAATCAAGAGTTTGGCCGGTATTAATTAATCGATCTCATGATCCTACACTCACTCAAGTATGACTTGTCTCATTTTACCAAATATTAAATCAAGAAAGAAAGATGCAGACTTTGATTGATTGAATATCGGAGCTTGAGATCCGGGCTTTGGACTTGTAATGATTAGGTACCTAAATAATTATTTGAGCATAGTTATATAAAAATATATATAGAAAATTTAATGTACCTACTTGTTTAGAAATGCTTGCTTACTTTAATTATAAATTCTTAAATATGTTAATTTGCATGCCTAAATTTTATTTATTATTTGTTTAATAAATTTGTCATATTGTACCTCTGGAAGACCCTGAATCCCGTAACGCAGGTGTTTTTTATAAAACATTTTACTCGGGATACAGAGCGCCATAAAATGCATGTTATGTTCTTTCGAATATTTTTTAAAATATTTTTATGTAAGTAATATTTATTAATTTAAATAAAAAATATTTTCAAAATATAAAATAAATATTTATACTAAGGATAGGGATATATATCCCGTCCGCGTGGAATGGTGGCAAGAACGCTGGCTGCATTTCCCCGCTGAATTGCAATACTGATTCTTTAAGCGAAAAAAGAGCCAGTCTCTCGGTGTTATGTCTTTTAAAAACTTTTTTGCTCTTGGACCCCTGGGCCCAGAGTTTCTACAGCAAACGGCACAAATATGTAATCTTTTAATATACTTACATACTTGCACCGCTTGCTGGACTCCGCCCCGGCTACCGCTTCCCCCTGAGATGCGACGCGGCGGGGTGTCGACGCACGTGGCGTCCCATCATCATCCGTCATTATGTAATGTGTATTCTTAAAGAATCTCGGTATTTACCTAGCATATTCCAAGTGGAATGTGTATCCTACAAGCAGCCCAAGTTGTACTAAGGAGATGTGTTAAAAACTTTGACATCTGCATTCTTTCAGACAGTATGCCGTCCTTCTGGCCCTCAAAAGCAATTACATGAACTCTTCACTGATTCTCGACTGCCACCTAGCCCTGGAAGCAGTGTGCAGAGACAACAAAACTACGTTACAGTGGATAAAGGGTCACAGTGGTTCACTGAGTAATGATGCGGCTGATGAACTGGCCCGAAGGGGGTCATCTACAATACCGATAGGCCCAAGACCAACAATCCCCCTACCATTCCAATTCGTGAATTCGCCAAAGAACTGATAAACCGCACGAGCAGATGTGGGCATCGACCACAGACTGCAGATAGTCCAGGGAGGCCTCACACGACATTTCCTGGGCCTTGACAGAGCCAGACTTCGAATAGTGGTGGGGGTCTTGACGGGACACTGTGCCTTTAACAAACATCTCCATATTCTGAACATTACAGATAGCCCACTGTGTAGAGAATGCATGGCGGAGGAGGAGACGGCCGCGCATGTGCTCATGGAGTGCGACAGTGTGGCTGCGCCTAGACTAAGGCTCCTCCAGACTGCGAGGACTCTTCCGGAGATCTGCAGGAACGTAACGGGTCTCCTGGTCTTCCTGGAGGAGATCGGATGGCTCCGATGAAGGAGTAAAAGTCACGCACAATGGTCCAATGGAGACTAAGTGCGAAAAAGCCACCGTAATCACAATCACAATCACTCGGTATTTACCTGGTTAACCTAATCATGTTCACGGGCCTCGGCCAAGTGAGCATCATGCTTCTGTAACTCCAAACTTTCTGACTATACGGCAAGTATTAAGGATTGTAGCTTTTTGCAATTGTCTGTACACTCGTATGTGCTGGTCTACGTTAATAGTTTTAAGGCTGCAGTGTAATGTTTTGGGTATTACTCCAGTCGTAGATACTAATATGGGTATAGTTGTTACTTTTTCTAATTTGAGTTGCTCGGGATTCAAAGTGCTATAAAATGCATGTTATGTTCTTTTACTTCGAATAAAAAAAAATTATTAACAAATACCTAGGTACCTAAACCTAACGCATTAAAGTCTCCTGACAATATAGTCAACAGCCTTGTTGCCAGACTTAGGACCACTTGGGTCTAGATCCAGACGAATATAGGCAAAGGGTAGGTACTATATCAGAGACATTAAATATAATATAACAAACAGGGCATGAAACCAAACGGTATGAGAATTAAAGCTAAACCAATCAGTACAAAATGTATTAGTATATGACAGATATTGCCAGTTATGGTCGTGCACTTTTAAATTGATTAATTTGTTGTTTCATGGATAATATGTTGACCTTCGTGCTACGAAGGTGTAAAACACGTTTTTCTTCGACAAGAGAACCTCGTGTCAGTTTATTTTAGTAACTAAATGTAGAATAACTATATTTTTTTAACTAAAATACACCGAACATTGAGGATTTGGTCATTAAGAAACTACGCTACTTAATCATAGATGGCGCTATTATAGATGCACACAATTATAGTCTTAATACACTATAAATATGGTTAACATTAACTCCAATTTTTACTCAGTTAAACATTAGACAAAATTGTCCTCTAGTCTATCACAGACGGCGCTATCTAACTTGCACACATCTATAATCTTAAAAACATTGGTCACAAAAACATTAGCTCCATATATTGCTCAGGTCTAGGATGATTCTTGGAGGACATATTTTTTTAAATCTATATATATATAAGTAGTAGATAGTTTCTGATGAGACATCTTCATACAGTTTCGTTAGTCTGTGCTGGTTACGCCTTGGCCGCCAGGATCTCACGGGGCAGGCGACGGTCTTCTGGTGGTCGTGTGAGGAGAGGTGCGATGCCAATGTGGCCGGAGCGGCTGCGGTCGGCTTGATCGAACATGGATTTCGAGAGCTTGGCCACGAACTGCTTGATAGTCTTCATCTTCAAGTCATCGTCGAGGACTGTGTTACAAACGAACCACGGAGCGCCTGGGGTAAGTATATCCGTAATTAAATATTTAATTTAATTAGTTATGGCTGAAGGACTTGTTTTCATTGCCCAATTAAATAATGAATAAACATATTATGACAGTTTTGACGTTAAAACTATACGTTCTGGGACTAACCGTGCCTACAAGAAATGCTATAAATGAAAAAAAAAATGTGCTTTAATTCCACATGAAAATTGTATGCGTTGACATCAAAGAGTAGCATTTGCATTAAGATACATTTTATTTAGCCTATTGTTAAACATGTTGATAAAAAATAGTGACTGCGTAATACGTTGTTTAAAGCGCTGTGAGATCTTAGCACTGCTAGTCTTAGAACGGCAAATTTATTAATTATAAACGGGTGCAGGCGACTTATAATAATTGTTTATATAACATTCTTTGGATACTAATAGTGAATTTTTATCATGTTTATAGTAGGAGTAACTGGTGGAATAGCAACAGGAAAAAGTACAGTTCTTGCTATATTTAAGGAGCATGGCATTTCCGTAATTGATGCCGACGATGTAGCAAGGAGAGGTAAATTTAAACTTTCTATTTTACCATAATTTTGAAACGAGTTTTTACACAGATTTATAAAATCTACATTTGGAATGAATCTAAGATTCGCTAGAAAAACAAGATAAGTATGTAAATTAACAATAAGTACTTATATAGACGCTAAATTATCTTTGGTACTTCATCAAAAAAGATGGCATAAACAGATAGTGATACCCATAATAGATATTCTAATACTAACCATACAATTGATAGTTTTTGTTAGGTTTCCACAATATTCATTGAATTGGTAATATTTTGACCTATGACATCTTTAACTTTAAATACAATGTTACTACAAACATATATTAAGCCTTGGCACAATTGACTGCCTCCATGGTCTAGTGGCTAAGTCTATGGATTTAGACTCGGAGGTACCGGGTTTGAATCATGGTTGAGACACAATAATATTAATTACTTAAAATAAATAAAATTTTATTTAATTGTGATATTTCTTCAGTTTGATCTGCTGAGACATTGTCAAGGTTGCCACTTGTCATGATTGGCCTTAGTAAAGTTGGCTAAATGTGCATTTGCTTCTTTATAAGCATGGTTTTTGACCACCCTGAAAGGGGAAGGGTTTTGATAATACTTTACAGTAAATTTTCAGATAACGGATGACCATTATTCTTTTGTTTGTATCAGATTGTATTTAATGTGACTGGATCTTGTTAACAGCATATAACAATAAATAAATAAACAGGTTTAGGCTAAAACCGATTTAATAATTGTGTAAATAGTGTTTATTATTCATATATTATATATTCATTGTCATCATGTTATAGATCCTAGATCACAAGTCCGAGACCTCCACTACTGAAACCTTCACCCCAGATCACATTTCTAGAGAACTTACCACATCATTCATCATTGTCTTACCACACAGGCCAGAAGCGTTGTAAAATTGTAAGCTACTTTTAAAATCAAAAATATAGGGAAGAGACAAATATACTTAGAAAACAATAGCATGATTTTACGTAAATAAAAAATTACATTTGCAGTAACTTCTAATTGACCTTTTTCGTTTCCATTTACTTTTTTCCAACTTTGTTATAAGTTGTTAGTTATCCTTTAATAAAAATTACATAAATAACACAGAGAGTTGTTAATAGATTTAATAAAGTTTTGTTTTAATTTTCAGTTGTATTACCTGGCACTCCTGGATGGATAGAGATTAAGAAATATTTTGGAGACAGTGTATTTCATGCCGATGGTACAGTGGACAGGAAAGCTTTAGCTGACATTATATTTAATGATATATCGAAAAGAAAAAAATTAAACGCAATTACGCATCCTCGAATACAAAGAGAAATTGTTGGACTAGCTTTAAAGCAGTTTCTTTTTGGGCGTAACTTCATAGTCATGGAATTACCATTGCTGTTTGAAACAAGGAAAATGATACATTTTTTACATACTATTATTACTGTTGATTGGTATGTATAATTATTTTATTAAACACATATTTATGATTAACAATATTAATAAATTACAAATATTGTCGATAACATGTCAAAAACATGAAAGTGCAAATAAGGAGAGAATAGTGGATGTTGATCACCTTCTTGTTGCATGTACCAATGAGAAATCTCATTGAAACCTCGGAGAGCACGTTAAGCCATCAGTCCCAGTTAAACTTATGCAATGTTATTCATTTATCATTAAAAAAAAATTAACATTGTCCTTGTCTGGGGCTGTAACAATTTAACTTGGATGGGATTGAAATTATAATATTGAGACCTTGAATGGCAAATTACAAGCAACATTTATGGCGATTTTAAGTCATATATCATTGAAACCAGCAAAAAATATGTGTTAATTGGATATTTTCTAATATAAGCTGCATCAATATCACTTGCATGCTTATTATTATGTATGTCTCTCAAGTTTTGATACAGAATTGCATTCATTGCATTTTGGCATAGGCATAACAATATGTTTATCTAACCTGTAGCAACATCATATGTAGCTAAGGTGGCTTATCCACCAGAGATTGCTAGGGAAATAAGTGGTTAGCGAGTGAAATATGCACCAAGAGCAACACTTTATTATCATATCACACATCTGGTGGATGAAACACAAAAGAGTACAATGCTAGTCACAACAGCTATATTCATTTTCGACACTTTCAGCCCAGAAGATATACAAATGGAAAGGTTACGATTGCGCAATGACTTCACAGAGGAGGTTGCAGCCAAACGCATAAAATCTCAGATGCCCATCGAACAGAAAATTGACAAATCACATTTTGCCATTGACAACTCCCGAGATCTAGTATATACGAAAAAGCAAACAGAAAACATTATTAAATTGCTACAGAAATCTAATTTTACTTGGTAGGTATCTAATGTCTAATCTTATAAAATAATTTAGTTAATTTTCAAATCATTAATTTTAATTTTGCAATTTCTAAGAAGAACTTTTCCTTCTCCCAAAGGTTAGCTATTAGAAAATGCCTAGACATTAACGGCCAGTTGCAGACAGGATGAAAAAATTAATCTATGATCAATATTTTGATACACGCCACTTAATTGGTAGTTATATTGTCACTTTGGTTATTTTAGCCAATGACGTGCCTCATAGGCATACGTTAAACATGTCAAAAGATAATCAACCTTTTTGCAACTGGCCATAGGTTCGCCTTTAAGTTTTTATTTTATATGTCATAAATAATTTTTCTATTAAGAACATTAAGAGCTATTACTACAATGAAGAAAGAAAGAACTAAATTAAAAATTTATAAAAGCATTCCATGGATTCATAGTGCGGGTGCCAGCTCCATTGTGTGTGGGTAAGAGATGAGAAGAATGGTGTCTTGGGCTTGCGACCGACAATAGGCTGGGTTAGAAAGGATGCCTCCTTTTTTAATTTATTGTACAACAAGACGCTAACCATCCACCATTCCACTCCTCTCCCTAACCAACCAAATACTGTATGATTCCATTAATGCTATCTCTTAATGGAAGCTCTTTTGATAAATGTTTTTATAGTAGACCTGCTTAGGACCAATTAGGCAAAGATATCTTTAGCGTACAAAACTCAAAATATCACAAATAAATTATTGTGTCCAAACAGGAATCAAACCCAGTACCTCTGTGTCTAAATCCACAGACTTAACCACTAGACCACGGAGGCAGGAGGCGTTTATGTTATAATTTTATTAAGTATTTTACACTGATATCCTCAGTTAGTATGATTATTATTATTATTATTGATTAACAGGCCAGGAGCGCATTGCTGATATGCCTATATCAAGCACTGGT
Source organism: Tinea semifulvella (assembly GCA_910589645.1). Lineage (NCBI taxonomy): Eukaryota > Metazoa > Arthropoda > Insecta > Lepidoptera > Tineidae > Tinea > Tinea semifulvella. The sequence goes on from OU342584.1 coordinate 25,728,874, forward strand.
GTAAAGTTTATAAAATTGTCAGTTTACCATAGTCTATTTCAATTATCACTAGCCACTTGTCCAGTTTGATTTTAAAAGTGTTTACAGTTGAGGACTTCAATATATCTTCTGGTATTATGTTTCACAAATTTACAACTCTGTTATTCATGAAGTGATATCTCACATTTGTATTGCTAGATTTTAGTTTATTTCCGTGATCCCGATGAAGAAATATTATTGTGTTAAACCTAAACATTTTGGCTAGGTTTTGGCAGTTATACCTTCCTGTTGGGATTTTAAATGACTCAATTATATCTCCCCTCCCCTGGGATCCCTGAGACTTGTAAGCTTCACATTTTTAAGCCTCTGATCATATCGCCGAGTTAGAGCTAAAACATACACTCATACATATATCACGAATACACAAAGAGGACATACATAATTTATTGTTGAACATTATAACACGGAAGAGCACCCATATCTCGCACTACAGGGCAACCTCATGTAGTAAACACATTACCTATTTTACATCTGTATACTTTTGTGACAATAAATACCAAATCGTTATACTTGCCATAATTTTAAATTTAATGCTTTCTTTCTTCATCGTAGCTATTGCTACGCTGTTACAGAACAATGTTATTATAATTTTTATATATTTTTTTAGGTACTTCAGGCTGGGCTTAGTGATTGCGTGCGGAGTTTTTGCGACCGGAGTAATTTTTATAATCAAATATTTAATAAGCCACAATTTACTCTAAATGAAACTTAACTTGTATCTCTATATTATATTATTATGTCTTGTAGTAAATTAGTTGTGTTGTGGATTAAATTAAGTTTAAATTAAGACTTATTTATTCAACTTTATAAGGAATATCGTTGATGAAGTGACAATACCTCCTGGCTACATGGATATTTTTCAGGAAAGTGTTTTTATTTCATATAAGTTTGTGCATCTTTTACGTATTTCCATAGAACTATTGGCATATAAATAATAAATTACAGTGAGAAGAAATTTAGTTCCATGCAAAAATCGGGGGCAGTTGTGGTTCGGTTGTAAAACGCATTCCTTAACATCCAAAAAAGGTGGATTTAAACCCCGGCATGTACCAATGAGAAATAGACTTTTCTTATGTACATTTACATTTACAACACTATCGTTCCCGTGCCTCGGAGAACACGTTAAGCCGTCTAGGCGAGTCTAGGGTAAATTCTCCAGATATATGTATGGAAGGCTCATCTCCAACAGTGGAGGATAGGACTCTTTCTAGGGGCTGTAATTAAATTTAATTCCAATTACATACATACATACATATCTTCACGTCAAATCTCTTGCGGGGTAGGCAGAGACAATTGAGCGCAACTTGTCACGGTAACGACATAACTCTTTCGCTTCTTTCACATTCATTCTTCATACAAGCCCTTTTGTTTCGATGGGTAAAATTTGCACCTTGAGATATTGTTTTATTTATTTGATCGTCATAGGTAAGTCTTGGTCTGGCCTCTTTCACCCACAACTTTTGTATTATATATCTGGTTCGTTAATCTTTCTTCGCTCATCTTTTCAACATGCCCGAACCCATCCAAGCATGCCTTTCCTTATTGTTATCCCTATGCTTTCTTTTATACCCTTTTGCGAATTTCAATTGCAGTATAAAAAGAGTTATACATATTTTGTATTGTTCATCAATGATATTCTTTTGTTTTTTGTTCTGTGCTGTGTTTGCGTTCTAAGAGGGTTCTTAAGTTTAAAAAACCCTGCATCCCTTCTGCTCGCAACTCCAATATTTACGATGTTTTTTTCAATAAGAGTGTAGTTTTCAGAAATGATAGTTAATCACTTTCTATGAATTAAAATTTCTGCTAATTTAGATATATTTTTTTAAAGTTATTTGTTTAAAAATGTTATCGATAAAATAATATTTACAAAATATAAAATAATAATATTAAAAAAATATATCCTCAAGATACGACCCATCAGAGATAGTCCCAAGAAGACTGGCAACATTTCCCATCTGTATTGGGAGGCTAATACGTTGGCAGAAATAATTGCCAGCCTTCCTGTCTCCGGATTCCTCCGATTAATATACTTACAATAATCTATGATTAATATGCATCTCTTAAATGTCTGCAAATTTATTTCTGCGAAAGCTGATTGACTACATTCTTAAAAACATTTATTTTGAATAGGGATGCAAAGTTTAAAAACCCTCTTAAGCAGGTTTAAATTATTACCAGTCGATAAATATTAATGGTGGGGTCCAACGAAGTGTAACATTTGTTTGTGTAACATGGGGTCGGAGGATCATAAGAGAGAACGTAATAAGTCAAAAAAACCTTAGAAATAAAAATAATTGACAGCTACTAAAGAACTGCATTAATACCAAAACTACATATTTTCTAAAAAACTTAATTAAGCAGTAATATGTAGTAAAAATAACATTAGTCTTATCAATAAAAGTATATAAACTACTATTTACAATTTTTTAATCGTTGCACACAGAACAAGTAGTACAAAAGTAGTCAAAAATGGATAATGTCACAAATGATATGACATGTGCAATGGCCCCATGTGTAGAACATTAAAATTAATTAAAATTGTCCTAAATCGCTTTATCAATATAAACTTCAATAATAAAATATACGAGTATTTTTAATTGAGTACCTTATTTCAGTTTTTTATTTTACCATGCCCTAAAGCTTCCCTCCGAAAAGTTAGTTTTAATTAAAAAAACAAAAGCGCAAGCAAATTGTGAATCATCGAGTTTGCTAAATAACAAAAACGGGCCAACAACCAAGGAACACAATACAAGCTGAGGACAATGCATAACCTGCATAACGCAATTGCTCTTTCTCTTTTATTTTAGGCAATTGTCGTCGTTTCGGAATTTTTGACAGACGTTCAAATATCTTTTCATTCACTTATAAAATTATTACTCGGTTACTGGTATTATGTTCCTTGCGGTTGCTATTCGGTTATTATATGAGAGTAAGCTTTGTCGTTTGCTCGAAGTTTAGGTTTTTGGGTGGACCCTGGCGAAGTTGGGACTGGTTCATCTTCTTCAGGTAAGTGCTGGAACTCCTGCGTGACTGGATCAAAGCTGTATGACCCGAATATTGACCTAAAAATCATATATCTTTAATGTTTAGCAACCACAAGATAGTTTTGCAATGTATTGACAACTCAAGCCGATCCGTAATTGTTCTATATTGTATATTGTAATAAAGCTACTAATATTTTTATACTAACACTGTGTTGGACTTGTTGATTTAAGCGCATTTTTTTTAACTTTATTTCGATTTATAAGTCGTTCGACAAACAAGCCTTCTCGAAACGGAACGCAGTCTAAAAAGCGCGCAATACGAATCGACCAATCAGGTAAAAGTGCAGTACGAATCGACCAATAAAATGAGACTAAGAACTACTTAATGTGGTTTAGATTAGTTTCTATCGTTCCTATACTAATATATTGATGGGAACTAAGAATACTATTTTGTCATAGCTGTGCACTAAACTAAGTACATAGTAATCAATATATTAAATCCTTACGGCTTAACATCGTCTTCTATTACATGTCTTCGTAATGGTTTTATTCGTCCAAAAACGCTGTTGTATCTGTTGCATTCAAAACGAAAATATTATGAAATATTTATTACGTGAAATATACGAAGTAAATTAATATGCATTAAACATAAATTGAGATAGTCCCAAGGAGACTGGCAACATTTCCACTCTGTATTGCGAGGCTAATACGTTGGCAGAAACAATTGCCAGCCTTCCTGTCTCCAGAAATTCTGTCAGCCGTTTTGACAACTCCTTGGCCAAGCGGCAGGAAATATAAGTTAAATATATACTGATAGTGGTGGTCCAGTTGTAAGAAAGCATGGTCATTTGTCATGTATCAATGAAAAATTTCTAACGTAAATTTGAATTCAGCAGCGCCATCGTGGCGAGTGCAGGCCCAATTCTCTAGGAATATGCTCTGGAAAGTTACATCTCTATCAGCAACTAAAAACTACTTCCATAATAAAAACAAAATAAGGACCCTAATAAAAAAAACTATAAATAAAAAATGATCCCTAGAGGACATCCTATCAGAGTTTCCTCTCTTATTTGTGCTCCACCTATATATTATATATAGTATAAGCTATAGTATTCCATGGATTCACTGCGGCTGCAAGAGAGAGGTGAAGAATGGTGTCTCGGGGTTGCGACCGACTATAAGTAATCATTTCTCTATGTAAAACTTATATGAAGTTTTATCGATCTCAGGTGTCGTCCTAATTGAACGATCATCGTCAGTTAGCGCGCATCTCATTAGCAGAAAACGTCGAACTCCCCGCGCCTGACGAGGTCGCCTGGATGTCAGATGGAGCTAATGTGTCTACACACGTCGCATCCCACACCAGAGACCTGCCAAGTTTACACGGCTCAACAGTTATTCCGTCGGGTCTCTTGCAATCCCTCCGCACAATCCGAGAGGGTTCTAAGATTGCGGGTACTCCGCATCGACACTAGTGCGGGTGGACCGTCCGGGCTCCGAAACGAAGTTACACCGCCATGGTCTGTGTATTTTGATCAAGGAAAATAATATTATATTCATAGGCCTTTAATAAAGGTTACAAGAACTAACTTACGAAATTATGATTTGAAATACAACCCAGTATTTAACAATCTTGTGTAATACTATCATGGTTTCTACAGTTGCAACTAAATTTCAATAAAAAAACTGCAAATGTAATATTTTCATAGGCTATAAAGTATACCAATAAAAATATGTATTAGGTATAAACAATTTTATACTTTCGAAAGCAGAAACGAATAAACATTGGTATGGTCTGTGTGGCATAACATTTTTTCATTTTTCACACACATGCATATACACTTATACACACTCAAACACAAACACATTCATATACACACACACCCAAAACACATTCTAACTATTTGTGTCTACATACGTATGTAGTATGTATTTAAATATTTTTTTATATACTTTTTACTAGCAAGCGTCTAATGTTTTGTAATATTTTTATGACCGGAAGTGCAGGGCGTCCAGAGATCCAGGTATCCCCAGTTCAGGCATTTGATTAAAACTTATTTATAAATATTCCTCTCGGTTTAGTAGATGCGGCACATGATATAAAATCAGGTATAGGTAACTAGTAGGTAGCTCAAATTTACGTTTCTTAATTCTCTAAATCCAGGTACCAGGAACATCTCTACGATCATTTATAGTTGGGTGAAGTCGAAATACAAACAAATTAGGTATATATGTATACGGAAATAGTCGATCCCTGAGATAAAATGTAAACAAACTACACACATCAAAAGTGTCTAGGGATCAACATATATTTTTGCAATAACTTTTCTCCTGATTGATATTCATTAAAATTTTCTTTAAGGATTGATCAAATAAAATGTTTTCGTTTGTCTACAGTAACGATAAACCAAGTCACCTTTGCATTAGTAAAAAAAATTGCCATTTTCCTAATAAAGGGATTTTTGACATTTGAACCACTAACATTAAAGTTCGAAAAAAAGACTGAAATAACAGTTTTTTTTTTAATTTTATTGGGTAACTTAAACAATTAATAATCCGTGTTTCTACCGCGAACACTAACAACACAAGAACATCGGTTTGGCATACTCAAAATGAGTTCATCCAAATCACGCTGTGGAATGGCCGCCCATGTTCGTTGCAACAACAAAAAAAGGTCTTCTTGCGACTGGATACCCTCCATATTCGGCAGAGCTCTTCTCTGAAGAATATCCCATGCATGCTCAATCGGGTTCAAGTCTGGCGACTGAGCAGGCCAGGGCAGGACATTGATGTTAGCTGCGGCGAGAGTCTGTCTTACAACTCTTGCGGTGTGCGGTCGTGCATTATCATGCATTAACTGAAATAAGGGACCGATATGCACTTGTAGAGGAACGATGACGTCTGATACAACCGTCTCAGCATAAATTTGAGCGTTGAGGTTGCCTCTGATCCAAATCAACTCAGTTCTTCCGCCGATCGAAATACCCGCCCATACCATGATGGTTCCACCACTATAAGGATGGACTTCCTGGCAGGATTTTAATCGCTGTTGGCGTCCAGGGGTTCTCCAGTGTCGTATACGTCTTGTATCCGGCCTCATACCAAAACGAGACTCATCAGAAAAGCACACGAAACGCCATTGTTCTTCTGTCCAATTTCTGTGTTCAAGAGCCCATTGATATCGAGTCCTACGATTGTGCATTGCTATAGGTGGTACCCGTAGCGGTCTTCGGGAATGAAGGTTCACTTCATGCAAGCGGTTTCTGACTGTTTGGTCGCTAATTAAGTTCCCTGAAGAGCGATGAAGGCTCACGGCTAACATCATGGCGGTTATTGTTGGAGTTCCTCGAGCTGTGATTTGAATGTATCGGTCTTGTCTCCGTGTGGTGCAGCGATACCGTCCTCCATGGCGCTCAGCCACGGTACCAGTGGTTCGGTAACGTGTCCAAAGTCGACTGATAACACTCCGACTTGTATTCAGAGCTAAAGCCACAGTACGTTGCCGGGAACCAGCTTCTATCATTCCCACGGCTCTGATCATTTCTTCCCTGCTTAAATGACGTCGCCGCTCCATAATAACGTTGGTTTTAATCAGTAGTAGGGAAACAGTAGCACTAATAATGTCTTCAATGCGTCTTATGTTTTTATAGGGAAAATATTGACAGCTGATTTTCATCTTTTACTCGAATTTGATTGACAGTTCCTGTTTTAAATTATGAAATGCACCAAAAAGGATCCATATAAATTTATAAAATCATAAATTTATTACAAAGCCACATCTCAATCACAAGAAATCCGCATAAACATGCTTGATCCCTAGACTTTTTTGATGTGTGTATACAAAAGGTATTTTAAAGAGTCTCAATTATGTAAATGTCATCGCAATAAAATGTAAAAAGTATTTTATGGAAAAATCATACATATGTACGAGTATATTGTCGTATATTCATATAATACTTTAAATTTTATTAACTATTAGTAATTAAATTAAACTTTTGTATGAATTTTAATAGTGACAAATAAAGACATATCGCTGTGTAACCATTTTTCGACATACTCGTTTTGTTTTGTATTTAGCAGTGTTACCTACGAATATATCGTACGGGCCATCTTTAGCTACTCTCGATTCTCTTGTTGATGCGAGTGTGATTCTCATCTAACAATTTAGTTAAAATTGTTTATTTTATTTGTGTTAAGTTTCTTATAGCATGTCTGTTGATATGTTTTCTTATAAAAAAATAGCGAACTTGGATAAATCAGTGCTACTACATTTCTTTGTTAAAGCTTTGTAACCACTGGTTTAATGTTTACATTTTGTCTCAGGGTCTGATGAATGTCGTATAGGCTGAGATCTGCATATCGTGTTTTGCTTCTATGTTCGACTTGAAAGCATATAAAGCAAAGCTTCCTTTTTTACCGTATTTTATATAAAAACCTAAACGCCAAGTCGAACATAGGGTGCATGTTACATTAAGAGGGTTTATCGCTTTTTCTCTCACTCTCGCTCCCACAATTTTATTTCCTAGAAAGTTAATAGCCTACATTTCTTAAAAGTAGTTGATTGTGCTAATCTTTGAAATTGTTGGATTGTGTGAGCGAGAGGGATTAACCCTCTTTGTCCTAGAATAGATGATGTGGTAGTGAAATAAAATACAAATATATTCTTATAACTTTATTATTATGAGCTTGCAATCTATTTAAATTGAAACAACGACTAGTCGCTCTGAATTACATAGATAAATTGAATATTGATTAATAAGATACTATATATGTAATTAATTTATTACAGTTATACATTTATTATATTAAAAACTTCTATTTAAATAAGATCAGTAATATTTTTTGATATTTGAATGAATACATTCGTTTGGTCAAATATCACTAGAAAAGAAGGACACTACTTATTAAAATCTATGTTTATCATCAACTTTGTCCTTAGACCGGGCGTTATATATAATTTATTAAAATATTATTTAAAGTAATTTAGTTTGGTAAGACCAATGTTAAAAAAGACACAAAACCTAAGGCGGATATCTATAAAGCTTTCATAGCAGAGGCTCAGCCTATGCTATCGCAAAATCGCCACTAATGAGATGGTTATATGTCCGTCCCTGGGTTTTTAAAGGAATATTAAAGATGATGCTATTCTGGTGAATGTCATCAAATAGTTGTGAAGGACAGACAACATACATACACGCAATGATTCTTTTACATTTGTAATAATAGTGTGGATAGTGGGGTGAGGAGGAGTGCACAATAGTCCGACAACGTGTCGTCTAAGATCGATTAAGTCTGTCAGAAATGGCAAGCTTTTGACATTTATGACAGACGTAATCGATCTTAGACGATTCGTTTCGGACGATTATGCACTCCGCCTCACCCCGCTTGGCCGGCAGTCACGACAAATCGCCATTTTAACGATTTCTGTCGGTAGGTCATTAAAAAAAGTTGCCACTTACAAAATATAAAAGCTAATTTGGTCAATATCATTAGTTCCAAATGATGGTAATATTTTAATATGAGAAATTATGTCTTTAAAAACTCAGGCAGCTCCATATATTAATAATTTCATGACCTAAGATTTGTAAAGAAAAGATTTATTACTTTGCAACACTAAAAGCAAATACTAAAATGTCAGCTGGCTGCTGTCACGCGCTAAAACTGTATCGATAATATTTGATAACTTTGCGGGCTGTCAAATTTCGTCGCTAAATAGTTTGCAACTTGACAGATAAATTCGATACGAACCGACATTTTTATGACTATAGGATGCCACTTTCAACAAAATTATGAAGCTGTCGTCGTCACTGGCAAATAAACTAAATGGATGTAGACTTAATCCAAGGCGTCACGTCATTTAAAAAACAATATACGTTTTCGATAATCGTGAACAGATTTTGGAAAGTGATCACGCGATTTGGTCTTTTGGAAGGCTCGTCAATGGCCACCTTAAATCGGTAATTAACAATCGTTATGAAATGTCGAGACTGCTGCCACAGACTGACCGCCTTACGGTTCCCGCAAACGGTTAACCGCAAATACATATTAAAATTTGACGCAAGAATAAACCGCTATTGCGTTCGCTTGTATAAGTTTCTTTGATTCACAAATTATTTAGGATTATCACTAAAACCTAATGCTATAAATCTTTCCTGTCAAGTCTACGTTTATATAAATATTTATTCTAATAAGTGTTTGCTAATATAGGTATATATTTCCTGAATATTTATTTACTATATTTCTAGTTGTTTTTATATTATTAATATTAACATTTCAGCATAATAAGAATTTTCAACAATGTCCTATGTAGTTGAGTGCCACGAAATTGCTTGCAAGTGCAGTCATATGGGCATATTTGCGACACTAAACTTCATATCACAGTGATGCTTGGCGGGTCTTACGCAATTTAGTGCGTATCTATGAAGCGTTCTTGGAGTTTTCCTAGCATATGAGTTAATTATTTTATAATATTCTAATACATAATTTCTAAATATTAAAAGTTCATAAATCGTTAAAAGAGCGGGGCACTCAGAGACAAAGGCATGGCGCTAAGTTTAGGGGCCTTCGTAAAAAGTTTTTTTTATTGAATATCACTTTTTTTTAAATTTAGACGTCGATTTATTCGATTTATTATTTATTTACTTTGTTTATGGATACAACTTACTCTGATAATTGGGTGAATCAACAAATGTCCCCACTCATAATAAGGTAAACAAAGATCATAAATAACTTAGAACTCAAGTCATATAGAAAAAGAGAGCTATAACAATATTTTTATAGTTTTTATTTAAATATCAAGCAATGGTATTAAATAATACCAAGTAAAAACTTCACACCAGCTTGTTTTGTACTTTGTAGGTACTTATCGTTTTAATGTATTTAACTTAGTGCCATAAAGATTTATTATTATTATTATGGCGTTTTTTCCACAAATATGTGCCTAAAAAGTTGATTCACCCAACTATGTTTATATATATTATGACGCAAGAAAAAGATGAAACCAGGGATTACGTGGAATTCCAGGGGATATCACGAAATCACGTAAGTCGCGTACTTCCTTTTGTTATCTCTTCTTGCTAAAACCATCTAGTAATATAACAAAATACTGACATGTTTTCAATAATACATCGTTTTACTAGATTGAATCTAATAAAGTGGCATAAAAGCGGATACCAGCGATTTGGGTAGTGAAGGCAGTGTTCATATTCAAGGTGCCATTAATAATTAATCATATATTTAACAAAACATCTAATTGTTTTATACTTAATAAAACATATGGTAAGTGGTTTCTATGTGAAAGCTCCTACGAAAACAATAGTGTGGCAAACAAACAAATCATTATTCTTATAAAAAAAAATCCAAACCATAACCGTATTAACCTCAAAAAAGTTTTAAAGGGTTGAAAATAAAAATAACAATAATAAATTGAACCTTCCCGTTTGTGTAAAATCCTGGAAAACTAAACTATAAATAAATTATTATTTATTAAAGCAAGGTAGAGCTTTATGGAACCATGAATTATATAGCCAATTGTAATTTATACATGCACATGTTTTCTTTTTACACACTACTTACTTAGCTTTTGTACATTTTACCAGATTGAGTTCAGTATAATTATGGTACCATGAATTACATAGCCAATTGTAATTTATACATGCACATGTTTTCTTTTTACACACTACTTAGCTTTTGTACATTTTACCAGATTGAGTTCAGTAAAATTATGGTACCATGAATTACATAGCCAATTGCAATTTATACATGCACATGTTTTCGTTTTACACACTACTTACTCAGCTTTTGTACATTTTACCAGATTGAGTTCAGTAAAATTATGGTACCATGAATTACATAGCCAATTGTAATTTATACATGCACATGTTTTCGTTTTACACACTACTTACTCAGCTTTTGTACATTTTACCAGATCGAGTTCAGTAAAATTATGGTACCATGAATTACATAGCCAATTGTAATTTATACATGCACATGTTTTCGTTTTACACACTACTTACTCAGCTTTTGTACATTTTACCAGATCGAGTTCAGTAAAATTATGGTACCATGAATTACATAGCCAATTGCAATTTATACATGCACATGTTTTCGTTTTACACACTACTTACTCAGCTTTTGTACATTTTACCAGATTGAGTTCAGTAAAATTATGGTACCATGAATTACATAGCCAATTGTAATTTATACATGCACATGTTTTCGTTTTACACACTACTTACTCAGCTTTTGTACATTTTACCAGATCGAGTTCAGTAAAATTATGGTACCATGAATTACATAGCCAATTGTAATTTATACATGCACATGTTTTCGTTTTACACACTACTTACTCAGCTTTTGTACATTTTACCAGATTGAGTTCAGTAAAATTATGGTACCATGAATTACATAGCCAATTGTAATTTATACATGCACATGTTTTCGTTTTACACACTACTTCGCTTTTTTACATTTTACCAGCATTCACTGAAGATACGTATCACAGAAAATATAAATAAAATAAATAAATAAATATTTCAGACAGGTCACACAGCGCCATCTAATTTCCGTGGTAAGCGGTAAGCTTGTGTTACGGAAACTAGATGGTTGATAAACTACATATTATACTTTTTTTTTTTTTTTTGTAAATATATACATATAATACATATAAACACCCAGACCGAGACAAATTATACAATGTACAACTTGCCCCCGGTGGGAATCGAACCCACGACCTCCCGAGTTCACGGCAACGTTTGTTACCACTAGACCACGGAGGCGCCATAATCTCAGTATTTTGTGATATTACTAGATGTTTTCAGTAAAGAGAGGTAACAAATGTATTCCACATCCTCCGTGATTTCGAAAGGCATTCCACATCCTCCCTGATTTCTCTATTTCCCTGCGATATATACGGGTATACTTTAATTTTTGTATGGTGAAGTTTAAGCAAGACATAATAACGCTTTATCGATGTCAGCCTAAGTGGCGACTAATATATTGTGTTGATAGCCATGTCCTTAATACGAAGGTCAAAAATTTATATAGAAAGATTTTTAAAACCTTTATGACGCATTTCGTTTTATTCATTCTTTATTCTTTAAAGCCAAACGCTCGCCAAAAGCTCTTCTCTATGTACACGTTATTAGAATACAACCCTCTTACAAATTAATTGATCCCGCTTGCACAGCTCTTATCCACAATGACTTTAATACCATCGCCGTCATAAAAGTTTTTTCAGGGTTCAAAGGTAAGTAAATACTGAGAAACCAATTACAGTAAACCCCCATTCATGTAGTAGCACCAAACCACACACCTTTACACAACAATACTGGTATTACAGAGAAAGGAAATTCGTCCTGAACCCTGTTGTTCGGAAATGTACAGAAATAGTTATGTAGTTTATAGTTCTACTACTTTTAAGTAGTTTATAATTATTGTATTAACATGCATTTTTACTAATATACTATAAGTGCTTAGGAGACGCGATGTCTTTGAAACAGTTTGTAACGTCGTCGTCCAGTTCCTCGTGGACAAATATTAATTTAAGAAATAGACTAAAATCCATGGCAAATACTTACAAAAATAAATCATAAAATAGAGAATTCATACAATATATACCTACATGGTGTAAAGATGAGATAGATTAACTATAATATTAACAATATCTGTATATTTTTAAATTTCTACGATAAACTATACGAGGGGCGTTCAAAATATTCTCGGTATTGATACGTTACAACCTCTTTTATATATATATTTGTTACTGGCCGCTAAGATTCATCCATTGACATTAAAAAAAAGTAAAATTGGAACCGAGATGTTCTTTTGTTTTTCTGCAATTGCCGAACAAACATGAACACCATGAGCGAATTAACAATTTTAACGAAATTAGAGCACCGATCCGTCATAAAATTCTTGACAAAACAGGGTAAAAATCAAAAAACCATAAAAGAGGAAATGGATTGTGTTTACCGTGAGTCTGCTCCTTCTTTATCTACTATTCAAAAATGGTCAAGCGAATTTAAGCGTGGAAGGGAGAGTATTGAAGATGACCCTAGACCTGGCCGGCCTGTAGTGGCTACCTCACAAGAAAATATTGATAAAGTGGAAAAACTTATATTGGAAGACGGCCGAGTGAAGGTAAAATCTATAGCTCAAGTAACCAATCTCTCTATTGGTACCGTACATGACATTATACATGACCATCTTAATATGTCAAAAGTAAGTGCAAGATGGGTTCCGCGAATGCTGACGCTTCTTCAAAAGGATATGCGTGTGGCTTGCTGTTCAGATTTTATCGACCTGTGTGGTGAAAATCCCGATGAGGTGCTGCAAAAAATAGTTACTGGAGATGAAACCTGGGTTCATCATTATGACCCAGAGAGCAAACAGGAGTCCATGCAGTGGCACATTAAGGGTTCAGCTCATCCCAAGAAGTTCAAGGTAATCCCGTCAGCTGGCAAGGTCATGGCCACAATATTTTGGGATTGTGAAGGAGTTTTGCTTATCGATTATAAAGAAAAAGGTGTAAATATCACAGGGCAGTACTACGCTAACGTTATACGTCAATTAAGAGATGCGATCAAAGAAAAGAGGCGAGGAAAGTTAACCAAAGGTGTTCTGCTTCTGCATGACAACGCCCCTGTCCATACTGCTCATATTGCCAAGGCAGCTATTGTTGAATGTGGGTTTGAAACTGTTACTCATCCACCCTATAGTCCGGACTTAGCCCCAAGCGACTTCTTTTTGTTTCCCAATCTTAAAAAGGATCTGCGTGGAAATAAATTTTCTGACGATGAAGCGTTGAAGACGGCCGTGGAGGAGCATTTTTACACCAAAGATAAAAAATATTTTTATGAGGGATTAAAAAAAATAATTGATCGATCTTATAAGTGTATGAACATAGGGGGGGAGTATATTGAAAAATAAAAATATCAAACTTTTCGTACTTGTTTGTTTTTATCCACATACCGAGAATATTTTGAACGCCCCTCGTAAGTTTAAATTGTAATACCTATTTAGGTACTAGTACCTAATACTATATAAATTATGAATATAATATATTGGTGTAATACCGTAGATTGCTACAATGTTTACTATTATTATTATTAAATATTTTATTGCACTTTAGTTAAAAGTATGTACAAAGGCCAACTTAAGGCCATTTTGGCTTATTCTACCAGCTAATCTTTGGGAGAGTAAGATAGTATAAATATGTAGGCTGCAATCCTAACTAATAAACTACATAAATAGTCATCAATATACCTACTTATTATTGTAGATATACATACGAGGGGCGTTCAAAATATTCTCGGTATGTGGATAAAAACAAACAAGTACGAAAAGTTTGATATTTTTATTTTTCAATATACTCCCCCCCTATGTTCATACACTTATAAGATCGATCAATTATTTTTTTTAATCCCTCATAAAAATATTTTTTATCTTTGGTGTAAAAATGCTCCTCCACGGCCGTCTTCAACGCTTCATCGTCAGAAAATTTATTTCCACGCAGATCCTTTTTAAGATTGGGAAACAAAAAGAAGTCGCTTGGGGCTAAGTCCGGACTATAGGGTGGATGAGTAACAGTTTCAAACCCACATTCAACAATAGCTGCCTTGGCAATATGAGCAGTATGGACAGGGGCGTTGTCATGCAGAAGCAGAACACCTTTGGTTAACTTTCCTCGCCTCTTTTCTTTGATCGCATCTCTTAATTGACGTATAACGTTAGCGTAGTACTGCCCTGTGATATTTACACCTTTTTCTTTATAATCGATAAGCAAAACTCCTTCACAATCCCAAAATATTGTGGCCATGACCTTGCCAGCTGACGGGATTACCTTGAACTTCTTGGGATGAGCTGAACCCTTAATGTGCCACTGCATGGACTCCTGTTTGCTCTCTGGGTCATAATGATGAACCCAGGTTTCATCTCCAGTAACTATTTTTTGCAGCACCTCATCGGGATTTTCACCACACAGGTCGATAAAATCTGAACAGCAAGCCACACGCATATCCTTTTGAAGAAGCGTCAGCATTCGCGGAACCCATCTTGCACTTACTTTTGACATATTAAGATGGTCATGTATAATGTCATGTACGGTACCAATAGAGAGATTGGTTACTTGAGCTATAGATTTTACCTTCACTCGGCCGTCTTCCAATATAAGTTTTTCCACTTTATCAATATTTTCTTGTGAGGTAGCCACTACAGGCCGGCCAGGTCTAGGGTCATCTTCAATACTCTCCCTTCCACGCTTAAATTCGCTTGACCATTTTTGAATAGTAGATAAAGAAGGAGCAGACTCACGGTAAACACAATCCATTTCCTCTTTTATGGTTTTTTGATTTTTACCCTGTTTTGTCAAGAATTTTATGACGGATCGGTGCTCTAATTTCGTTAAAATTGTTAATTCGCTCATGGTGTTCATGTTTGTTCGGCAATTGCAGAAAAACAAAAGAACATCTCGGTTCCAATTTTACTTTTTTTTAATGTCAATGGATGAATCTTAGCGGCCAGTAACAAATATATATATAAAAGAGGTTGTAACGTATCAATACCGAGAATATTTTGAACGCCCCTCGTATATGAAGATATTATATTATTAGGAAGTAGAAATTTGTGAAGTTAAAATATATTGTTCTGTTTGTTTCATAAGATAGTTTTTTAGAGATGAGAATGAGGCCACTTCAGGCTTGTCTGATGGTCTATTCGCAAGCTTCCAAAGATACAAACGTCATTAAGAGGTATAGTGGATGTCCTAGAAATTTAACTAAGTTATAATATTCTAATTTCATGCTCTTCATTTAAGAAAAACAACAAAACCAGAGCATTTCTGTTGCCTACGTCAGAATTATTATTTTCAAAAGAATAATTATTGTGTATTAAAATCTCATACTTTTTTAAGTATGTTGTTTTTTTCCTATAAAACATTAATGATAACTTTGGCGGAAAACAGTTGGGCCAAAAAAAGGTAATTTTTTTCCTAGATCCACGTAATTAGAATGTTTCGCAGACAAACTTACAGACCTACACCCATATTGTAAGAGGTTTCCTCAATGACTCCTCCATTCACACATTACTACCAGTCATACGGGTTCCTCACGAATCCTCGAAATCGGTATATAAGTTTATATAAGTTTGTTTTCTGGTATCATTGTAGATTGCGTTCTGTTGTAATTATCTCATAATAATCATCTCGGACACCACGGGCTTTCTTGTGCTAGAAGTGCTGGCCGCATTCCTCGTCATGCGGCTCTCAACGACATCATCAGCTCTTGTCACTGCTGGTGTACCCGCAATCTTAGAACCATCTGGGATTGTGCGGAGCGATGGCAAGAGACCCGAAGAATGACTGTTTAGCCGTGGAAATTTGGCAGGTCTCTGGTGTGGGATGCGACGTGTGTAGGACACATTAACTCCATTTCACATTCAGGCGACCTCGTCAGGCGCGGGGAGAGCGGAATTTTCTGCGGAGCACCTTAAATTGCGCAAATACGCCAACCTTGGTATCGGTTACGAATTTGCGCCGTTTGGGGTCGAAACGATGGGCCCATGGGGACCGTCAGCGAGGTACTTGGCCAAGGAGTTGTCAAAGCAGCTGACAGAAAGGTCTGGAGACAGAAAGGCTGGCAACTTGTAATGTAATTAACTTCGAATCAATTTTATTATTGTGTCATACACAGATCAAAAAAAAAAAGTTGGAATTATTAATTTTGTCAGAAACTCCCTCTAGCACTTTTTACATCCATATGTCTGTGTCTTTCATATTATAAATATTCTTGTGTAACGAAATTTTTTATTTTTTTTTTATGTTATTGTTTTGTTTTAAAATGTAAAATTGAGTTTTTTAACTAAAATAAGTAATTTAACTAAATATTAATAAAACATACAAGTTTAAATAACATAAATATAGGCCCAAAATAAAATAAACGTCGCGACGTACATTGAAACCTCCTTGAGTTTGACACTTCCTCGAGCGTAGTGAAGCGTCCCTCCGTTTGACAGATGATAGGAAATATTAACTAACACGATAGTTATAGTTACGATTAAAGTTGAAAATGCCGTGCTGACAGTTTTATTTTGAAGGTCCGCCGTAAGCTGGCACATTCGACGCCATTTTAAATTTTAACCGTCTCAATTACAGATGCTTAATTTTCGTTTAACAGCTGGGAAGGAAATTTTGAGTGGTGGAGCCGTTGAGAAAACGTTTAAGACTATGCGTTAATCTAGTTAGAGTTGAGCGAAAATCTATGACTGAATCATTACCTACGAGTCTACTTATACTCTCAAAGTGCATAACATAAAAAATAAATTGCCATGGTTATTTAGTCATTTCTAAGTCCATTTTTTAAAAGCGGAACTGAGGCGACGTGTATATCATACAATAGTCCCTTCTAAATGTTGCGGATCCGCGGTCGGAGGCGGCAGGCTGTCCCCATGCAGCGCGGCCACGGCGGGCTCCTGGTAACGCGCCGCCAGCACGCTCGGCATCTCCTCCGGCGGCGTCACCTCCAGTCCGATGCTCCCGTTCAACGCAAACTTCATAGCGTTAGCATTCTGTTGCTGTTGTTGATGCTGCAACAGCGAGTTGAAGTGCGAAATTCCAATCTCTTCAAGGCTACTCTTGCGCCGCCGACACGAAGCTCCAGCCAAACCGTGTCTTAAGGAATTGGACCGCCGCAACTGAATGTCATCTACGACTCTAAGAGAGTTGGACCGTCCTCTAAAATCTGACACGATGGTAGGACTGTCGGGGAGAGATAGCGAGTTCGCTTTGGTAGTCGAGAGCGGTGGGCGCGGTGCTACGAAGCCCGCCATCCCCATGCCGGACCCGCGCCGGCTGCCCAATCCTTGACATGGAATCAGCGCTTGTGAGCAAAAGCTGATATTTGACTTGCGCCGACTGTTGTGTCGTTCAAATGTTTTGTGAGCTGAGAACGGCGAAGGTCGAACGAGATAACTGTAAAACAATCATTATAACATTATAATCTTTTAAACTGAATTTAATTCAGTTGATAACGATTGTTAAATTTGTAGATGTACTTACATGATATCGCCTTCCTGCAAGTTGAGGTCACAACTTGGATTGATGATGACGTAGGAGAGACTGTTCCTCTTCTCACTGACGTCATCATAGTCTATTCCGGTCAGATTCAAAGATTCCATTCGGGATCTGACGAGATTTGCAATTTCGGCTCTTTCTATTTGCTGAGCGTGATTGTCTCTGGCCTCATCCGCCAATGTTGTGGAGTACTGTAAAACATAACGAACAGAAAATATTATTTTTAATAAAATGAAATATATATAAAGTATTTAATAACAACGACAACATAGATATTACATGGAGGATAGGTCTGAATTACTCATGGAATAGGTAGGTTTGGTTTAAAGTAATCGTCTTCTCCATTAATTTCTTTGTTTACTTGTCTACAATTCTAAATTCTATTCTATAAGCTGAAATCCATTCATAAATATAAATGTTTGACTTATTTACAGCGTAATAATTTTAATGTCAAAACTAAGATCGTATTATGTCTGTTACTAGTTCTATATCAATTATATACAAGGTGCAAATAATTAGTATGCAATGGTAATGAGTTGTGAATTATCCAAGTTTGTTTTGTTATGTTTTACTTAATACAAGTTATTGTAAATACTTCAATAATATTGTACATAATATTATAACGATAATTATTTTTAAATCACATCATTTATTTATTAGGAAATTTACTCTTACTTTTACTTTATTCTTAACGACATAATATATGTATTCAGATTATGATTTTCCCGATTTAAATGATTTATTATAAAAATCATGTGTTCGATTTAAAAGTGAATTAAAAACTACTGACGACGGTTGGGTGTCAAATTCAGGATTGTAATGCTAACAAAAAAATTGCATGTATTATTTTATATGTATAAACATTTCATGTTCGATGATTTTAAGTGAAATTCGTAAACTACTTTTCCCTAGATTATTGCTACAATAACAAGAACGACCAAAATTAAAGCATCGATTTCCTAAGATTCAAGGTGTTTAACTTATCGTATATTTATGTTGTTATATTTAGTATGTATAATGTTTGTGTTTATGCGCGCCTTACCGCCGGCGTGCTTTCCCCGTAGCATCGTCCGAGACAGCTGGTAGCCTCACTGCGACCGCACGTCGGGAACCCGCTCCCGTCATCGTCCTCCTGCTGGAACTATTTTGTCTTGTGTTCATACAACTTAACTCTTGCCTCACATATATCCCAAGTTGAAGGCAGTGCACGCTGCTCGATGTGGCTTACAAATAGACCGTTGTTGTGTTCGATTCCAGTTTCAATATTAACATTGATGATTAGAGTAAACTATACAGGTTTTTGATTTGAGGTATTACAATAATACGCACCTACTCATGTTTTTGGTACAAGAATATTTTTGATAAGATTGAATTTACAGATTTTAAAACGAATATTTAAAAATACTAAAGCAACAATTTTCCTACTTCTTTAGACACCCAACCTATCTGAAGGGAAGGAACAACAACAAGGCGAATGTAAGGTTATGACACGAAAAGCGAAAGCAACACAGTCAGGCGTAAAGCGAGAAGCTATATGTGATGTCATTTTGGTTCATGCTTTGTGAGACACATCAGCTGTAAATACAAACATGCATGTCCACAACATTTACTACTAGGACACATATGCGGGATTGCGATCATCGACATGTTTCACGAATTACTTATCTATTTGGCTGAAGTAGACCCAATTATTTTTAGGTAATGGTTCCGCAGATCTCTTATTATGTCATATTGTCGCGTTGTTAAGGAAATAGTTTCTGACATCCACGCAAAAAGCAGAAAATTCTTCAGTTTGCTGTAGCAACTTGCAATTAAATTAAAAGATTACAAGCAAGTGAAGTTCTTAAGTACCACAAAGTTTATGTGAGAATTAGAAAAAAAGTTAGAGAATAAAATACTAGTACTAACATTACATACAGATGACGTCACAAGTGTTAGGCTTAATATGTTAATAATACTTGAAATGTGTTCTTTTAATACAATGAAATAGCAGAATCGCGGTAACAAATTTAAGAAAAACAAATTTACACCTCAAATGAAGGCCAGAATAAAGTCAAGAGACTAGTGTATTTGCGGGCAGTTCTCATCTGAATATGAACGCGAGTGAGACTGCGTGAGCGTGAGAGTAGGGCGTAGAGGAACTCACCGATCGCGATGGTCGCATTCTCGCGAAGCGTGATCGTAACCAGGTTGTAGGGGTCCTGGGCGACATACTCACGTGGTGAGACGGGTCGGATAAAGTCGTGTCTTGGGTGCGATAAATTCCAATAGGAATTTCACAAGTTGTGGAACACAACTTTTGATAGAGCCGCCCGTAAGTGCGAATCCACATATCTTCCTTTGTAATTTTCATCTGTATTAGAATTGTATTATGAATATAGTTAGTGCATATCGTATGAAGGCCGCATAAGGTGCGCTTTAAAGTATTAGGAAAGTTTATAGCAGAGACTTAATTTCGCAATATATTTTTTTTGAGCTTAGCAGAAGTTAGTGGGCAGCTTGGAAAATAATTTCGCTTTGTCGAAATATATAGTTATAGCAGATTATTTAGTATTATACTCATATCTAGAATTATACATATTAATTATTATGGAGCATACTACTTACAGAAGTCAGGAATCCTGATCCTGGAGCCTGGTCGACGCCCAACAGTAGGCGGACAAATGTAATGACATAATCTTTAACAAAGGCTTGGTACAGCAAGGTGTCCAACATCGATGCCGAGAAGACGGAGCCTGCGGCGAATGGCAACCGGAACATGTACGATATGTGTGATCCACGTTCCTTTTCACGCTGTAATTAATAGAAGAGAATTTATTTTGTGAAATATATAATTGTGTAAATGCATATGTTACTATTTGACATAATTACCTTTTCCATCTTTGAGAGATGCAGAGCGTACTTGTCATTAGCTCGGAACTGCATAAATCGCATATTTGAAGACTGAGACAGTTCCGTGATTGACTTAATCGACGGGAAGAATCTATAAAATAACAATTAAATTAGCACGAAAATGATTAACTTAGCTATGACGCAAAAAGCAAAATATAACGCTCTGCAAAATTTTACAGTTATTTAAATATTTCGCGTATGGCAATTCGATACTAATAACAAATGGAATGGGAATTTACTTGAACATGGTTTGTACTGCAACAATTGTGTTGCAGTCGGAGAGGCTGTCTTCTTCAGCAGAGTTGGAGAGCTCCTTATTCACAACGACCACATTCTCAGCCAGCGTAATTCCAGCGCGAAGTAAATCATCCAGACTAAAAAAAATATCAACAAGATATTAATATAATCTGTGTTGTGTGTGAATCATTACCAGATCAGATAAAAACAGATTGATTGTAAAATATAGGTAGTATTAGAAGAATACAGTTTTAAAGGTACAACATACAAAGGTATACATACCAATCTATAGTACCCAGCATCCAGTAAACAAGTGGGAAGTACGATATGGCGTCCAAGAATGCGATATCTGGACGACGGTCCAACAACAAAATTATGGGATTCAATGAAGTTTTGGACCTGAAATGCGCTCGTAAAGGTATTATGAAATTGTATATGCCGTTAGATGCGTAATCAGCAGCCAGGATAATGGTCTTGTTCTGCCATTGATAGTCCTTGGCGTTTCGGTAAGAGCAGTGCTCGCAGACCTGCGCCAGCTGGAGGCAACATAGAGGCTTCTTCTCCTTCAACAAGTAGCACAGAGTCGGGCTCACGCCAATGAAAGGTGATACTGGCGGGAAACCCTTCACGATCCTGAAAACATAATTGTTTAAAATAATAGACAAATCTATAAAACTCTCTCTCATATTTTTCTTCTTCTTCCAATACTTTGTTCTTAAAGAAAGAACAATTCGGAAAATTAGGGAAAATTACAGAAGGTTATCATCAATTCAAGAATTCACTGGCGGCATTATAGCCTAAACACGTCGAGTATAACATGGGAGTTCACAGCGCTGGAACACCGCAAAAAATAAACTGTAACTTGTGGTTTTTATAACTATTTTATAACATTATTAAACAAAACAACACTTGACATCTACTTGGCAATAAGAACTTTTTTCCAATAACTTTTCCAAAAATATTTATGTAGTTATTACATTCAAAGAATGTATTTATGCTATTAGATACTTTATTATAGATAAATACAGGAATTCAAAGTGTTAATAATTCTCTTAATACTATATATCGGCGGGATCGAAACTATATAATATGAAACTATATTATATTAAATTATTAATATAAAATAAGTTTTTGTCAATTGTTGTTATACTAGAGTAAAATTAATTAGAGAACACAAAATATTAACTATCAAATAAAAAAATATATTATGGCACTAATAAAAATGGTTATTCTCATTTGAGCTAAAATACAGTTTTATGCCATTTGCCAGATATATAAAGTCGAGACCCTCATAATGAACAGCTTACCACACGAGCGAAGCTGGGTCAAACATCTAGTAAATCTATAACAAATCTTGGCGAGGTAATTCTAAAATAAGTTATTCTCATCTGATACTTAGTTGAATCGTAATGTTACTCGTACTATGTAAATAAAAAAAAACAAAATTAAACATGTGAATGTTAATCGAAAGCTTTCAAAATGAAACAAATATTTGTAACGCAACCTATAGTGTTTAGATTTTGGTAGCTGCGGTGCACGATACATTTATTATTCTAACATTCAACACAAAGTTCGTTTCCTCTCTATTTACATGCTCTAAAATGCTCGGGGGTGTACAAACTTTATTTGTTTGCATTAAACTAAAATATCCCGCTCCAGTTCCACGGGGACCACCTGTGCCTTTATGAAAATATAATTGTTAACTTTGTTTAAAATTTACATTTAGCGGTTACGATTCAAATTGTGTTAATGAATTATTACGCTATACAAATATTAGAGTTAAATTGTTGTTATACTTGTATTTTGTAAAATATAAACCAAAAAATTTCAGCACCAATTAATGTCAAATTAAGTATTTATTTTTATTACAATAATTATTAATTATTATTGATATAAGACAGCTAATAATTTCTTACGAGTAAGAAGAGGCCTTTTTTAATAAAAACATATATATATATTTTAATATTTCGTTATTTAACAAGACACAAACATAAAGTATAATGCTAAACTCTCTATATGACTAACCAATAACCTTCTAGAGAAGAAGACAAATAACGAGCAGAAGCTATTTGTGTAGATATAGAAGCTGTCTCACCTGGAAAAGTCATTTCTCCATGCGCTGAGGACCTCGTCGCTGTCGCCCAGCGTCGAGAGGCTGCCGGACGTGAGCTCGTCTCTGGAGGTAGGGTGCAGGCAGTGCATTGGGATTTACGGGCAGGGGTATTTACATACAAACATAATGCACAGTATAGCTAGCACAATATAACATAGACATAGTGCTCCGGAATACAGTTAGTAAACAGCGAATAAGATCTCAGCCATTATCAAACAAGTATGGACGATCGTAATGGTATTGGTATCAGAAATTTTAAAATTATTTAAGATTCTTTGGTCTCGTGACAAAGGTCAGGGAGATTTTATTAAATGGTTCATTTTTACACTAGCCCTACATGTGACCTCTAAGAATAGCAGGCAACTGACATCGATCAGTTTTTACCAGTACTACGAGTATATACTCACATACTTGATATCTTTGTATACCGCATGTAATTGTCAAAAGAGCAAAAATTTTTTTAGGATTTATGTGTCATTGGTTAAAATAATAAAGTAATTTTTTTTTAAAGATACAAATCATTATCCGAAAAACAAAACACTACTGTATGCTGAATAACGCCGCATCTGAAAATCACAATATACATCGTGATAAATACCTACCTAAAGGCTGGGGAGTTATACATTGCTGGTTGCAGAAAGGATTATTATCTTTTGACATGTTTAACGTATGCCCATCAAGCACGGCATTGCCTGCAATACTCAAATTGACAAATTAACTACCAATCACGTGGAATATTGGGAGATGTGTTTTTGCGCCGTTTGGAGTTGAAACCAATCCGTGGGGACCAAGTGCAAATGAAAAATTCAAGGCGTTGTCAAAACAGCTCGTCAACACCTTGGGGGACAAGAGGGCTGGGCAATATTTGGGCCAAAGGATCAGCATTGCCATTCAACGTGGCAATGCTGCCAGTATCCTTGGCCCTTTGCCCATTGGCAGCGATATGGAGCAATTTTTTAAAGTTTTTAGTTGTATTTTTAATTATTAAGTAGTTTTATTTTTATTTTGTATTATAGTAATTTACCTATGATTTTTTTCTTTTTTTTAATTAATATATATATATTTTTTTATTATTTAATATTGTAATTATTTCATACTGTTTGTAAAAAACGTGGTTCTATATTTTTATTCTAGACTATAATGTAAAAATATTTGCTCTTTAATAAATTCCACGCAGTATATTATATATTTATTATCATTATTATATAATATTTTATAATGTAGTATTTACATATATTTATTTTTACTATTTATTTATTATGGTCCTACCGATTTGTGAGCCCAAAGTAGACTGGCAGAAAAAGCAGTTATTAGCTTTAAGTCTACCTATTGGTAAAATTCAAAATTCAAAATTCAAAATACATTTATTGTCATAAATTGTGGTTGTTTGTACATTGTTGGTTACAAAAGAGGTCTCACAATTTACCCCGGGACAGGGCGTACAATATTGTGCTATTTAAAAAAAATATATATATACCTATTAACAATTTTTCTAAATATTAGGCTTGCAAATAAATTACATTTTAGCACACCAATTAACATAATCATAGGTAGTTAAAAAAGTATGAATAAATAAATGTAGCTTCTCATGAAAGTGACGAAGTATGAAACTTATTTACAGGCAGATGCAATTTTAATGACTTAGTTAAAGGTTTTGCAATAACGAAATTTACACCAAAGGTGCCACATTGGATTACATAAAAGTAATAACCTTGGCCCTGTGGATGAACCTGTACTGATCGTAACTTTTATCGAGATCGTTAAAAAAATTACAATACCAAAAGCGCCCATATTTCTTTGACATTTAAGTTTAGCGATAAAATATTTAAAAAATTAGGTAAGTAGTTAAAAATAGAAATACTTGTTACTTAAGAAGATATAACTAACTCTAGAGCATAAAAACAAAAAATCATTTTGATAACTAAATTGATTGATTTTTCAGAAATTATTTATTAAATTAAGACTATTTAAGTTCTAAAGGAATCATAATTCTAGGACCCCGCGTTAGCAGGTTTCCTATTGCTGATTTTAATCTGGCTTTAAATTAAATTCCCAATGAAGATTTTAAAAAAATGTTAACAATAAATTATAAAATTATAAGTTTTAGTAGGCTAATGGACTCACATATTATTATTAAATAGACGAATATAACGTGCAAGGATGACATGCAGCTGGTGATCCTGGTGGTCTCCCTAATGGACACGGGAAATAATCAGCACACTATAATGCAATGAGAACAAAAAATAAATAATAAAATAAACATTGCCGTCATAAGTAATTCCTTTATTTAAGGTAACTAGAGATTCCTTGTGACGACACTGCTTTGTGATTTAAATATACCGAAAAATATAATAAAGACTAATAATTATGTAAACTATTAAATTAATTCAGCAAATTCAATGGATCAATTGTAAAAATAAAAATGCGTGATTACACTTCATTTATACAATGATACATTTGGTCTGCGTGGAGGTACAAACATAACTAAGTACCTACCAAAATGTAATTAGGTAATAGGAAAATAGTGAAATGTACAAAAATTGTTAGAAGCTTGATAAAATCGTAAACAAGAGGTACATAAATATATTGCGTGCAGTTTTGGCAGATGAAGCTGTCGACGATATTGTTGGCATGGATGCTTACGCAATCTTTTCTGAAGGCGATCTCCACGGAACATCATCGTCCAGCTCGTCCTCGCTCTCATCCGCCTCCGCGTCGTCAACATGCTCATCGGAGGTAATGTTAGAGTTAGAGCCGGTTACCATGTCTGGAACGGGTAAAATAGATGGTCTACGGCTTCCTGAAATATGAAGCATATTTTTAAGTAGCATCTCTTTCTTCTACCCTTACGACTACTGTGCAAACACAGACTATCGCATATTGTCGATTTAATTTAGCACAATAACAGCCATTGTTATTGTGCAATTGTGCGGTTTGCAATTTTGTGCCAAATGCCAATTATATAGCGATTTTATTACTGAGCCCACATTATAACTTGGGGTATTAAAAATCTTTTGAGGTATTATCCACTAATATATCTACTCTTACTAGTATCACTAGTAAATGATATGCGGTCATAATTTGAGTTCAGTTTAAAGCATTCAATTTTCGTGCACACAACTGAGATGCCTTACAACTAGATACATCACCAATACAACATTACATTGAAGTGGTTAAGGTACCTCTTCTGTAGTTATGGACTGTATCCGGGCTAAGCAGATTCGGGTTGTCAGGTCGCGGCGACAGCAGGTGGCTATCCGTGTCGGTCCCGGAAGAGTCCTTTAGACATATCCTCGTATCGGAGCTGGTAGAAGGAACAGCAGCTTCTAGTCGCGATGCTGCGTACAACACAACTTTTATTACTATTTATATAAAACTTGTTTGTAATTCAATTGTTTAAATCTAGGGACATGACGAGGTTACCACACCACACATGTTGTATACAACAAGTGAACAAACACCGATATAGGTACCAAAACTGTGACTACTGCATGACACCCAAATATAAATCTCAATAAATGTAAAACATTAAAAACACATAACAATGATTTCAGATGCCTCACCTTGCGCGAAGTTACGAATATTAATAACATAGAAACATTTGAAAAACGGCTTCGAACTTTGAAAATAAATATAATAAAATAACTTAGTTAACAAAAACCTTTGTAGATATAATATAATATTTGTATTATAAATATAAATTCAAAATTGCACAATAAACTTGTATGTGAGAAACCTTACGGAATTACGTAACTGCAAAAATCCAGTATTTCTAGTCACTAGATAATTCAACTTTGCGCAAGACTCAAATAAATACAAACTTTTACTTTTAAAACATGCACCAAATCTATAATAACCTTTGTTGATATTTTAAAATATAGGTATTTTAAATTATAGATATACCAAATTTTTATTTGATTTAAAAACCATGTTCACGATTTGATAATTCCTTATTAATTCTGCTCCAATAATATATAATCCTACAGTAAACACTCGTGTTTTATTAAAATCAGAGAGAGTACCATAAACCTATAACCACCTTTATATAATAACTCATAAAGGCAAATCTGTAAAGCTCTCCCTGCGTGCAAAGTATTAATTTTATTTAAAAAATACAAAAATAGCATAGGTCGTTCATTGCCGTTAAATTTGTTATATTGCTTCTTTTGCAAATGACTAGTAGAGTAATTTTAGGTTTGTAACGGCGATAGACGACCACAGGCACGATATTTGCAAATCAAATGGAGTAGAATTAATACACATAATTTTGGTTGTGGAAAGGAAGTCGAAGAAAGGATTGGTAATAACTGAGGTTAGGTAACATAGAACATCAACACGTTACTACGAGGAGAGGCAAGGACTATGGTTGCACAAAAATTAAAACACTGAAACCTTAGGACTTTGGGCTTCAGAGATCAAGTGGCTCGTTTGTCGGCATAGTTAGAGGTAGAAGATATATTGCTAATTCTAAAACTATATGTAATAGTGTTTTGTTACCTTATACATATATTTTTTTAAGGGTGTTTCCAGAAGAGTAAAACTGAAATAATAAAGAAATGCCAATCGCAAGCTACTATACAACTTTAACGAGTACGTATAGAGCTATGATCGTGTATTAATTCTGCTCCGAGCTTAATTTGATCTGTGACACTCACAGCTAGCAACAGTTAAATTAGCGGATGATACAATAGCTGGATTGATGCGTGATGGCGATGCATTTGGTGTGGTACTCGCGGGGACTTGAAGAATCACTTGAGGTAGCTCGTAGAGAGCCACTGTACTACCGTCTGGTTTCTTGGCGGACTCGTCGGGCTCTCCGGGCCGCCGCTCGGCTGACAGTAGTGTACATGCTGTTTGGTCTTTAGGAATTGTGGCCGGTTTGTAGTCTATGGCTGGGGGCCCTCTGTCAGCGACGACAAACGCCGAGTTCTCTTCCTTTGTTATACTCAGATAGTAGCAAGTGTCACTAGCTTTCATGATATGTCTCGGTCCAGGATTCAGTAAAATTGTGTCTTCATAAAATTCAGGTAGTTCAGCTGGGCGAACACCGACAAGCGCGACACCATATCTTTATAAAATAAAAGAAACGTTAAGCACAAATAATTTACTAATATAAATTGGCAAAAAAATGTTTTGATTTAAATATTTATTACTCACTTCCTATGTGAATGAAAGCTGGCGTAGGTGAAGCTTTTGCCTTCGTATTCTCCGAAAAATCGGCTGTCGCCTAACACGATGTGATAAATTTCGTTTCCAGAACATCTGCCGTAGAGACGGTGCCATTCTTCAGGAGATTGTTGTCCTTCCCTTTAAATTGGAAAGCGTTATTATCTAGTAATAAAATAAACCAAGGGTCGTAGGTTCGGCCGTTCGTTCCACTAATGCATAAATTGTTAAAATAAAATACTCAGCCTCAGCCCGTCAGGACAGTTTGGTAAGAGAGGGCATATTCTTCAGAAATATGTTTTGGAAGACCAATATTCGGTTGTGAAGGTATAGGATTATGTGGCTGTTATGATGGTAATAAAATGGTAATGACTTACTGTCCTCTGCTTGTGTGTAGCAGTAGAGTTACCAATGTAGATGCTCCAGGACAAGTGCAGTTGTTAGCTAAAAGGGCGTATTTAAACTCGTCTTCGCATACGACGTATTCGGCAAATTTAACATGCAGTTTGTTTTCTGGTCTGAATATTTGTACATATTGAGCTACATCAGGTGCAAAGTCTTTAACGGCCCATGACCTAGAAATAAAGGACAAGTTAAAGTTGCTATAATTATTGAACATATGTCGCACTGAAGTAGTTATGATGTCTATTCATTTTATGATTCTAAAACGAAACCACGTTATTATTATATTTTCAATAACTTTATTAGTCAACCAGTTAGTTAAATTACTAGTACTTTCTGCTCCAGTACCATCTTTATCATCAGTCTGTGTAACGACTGCTAAATATACAAATTTTTCATAATATTTTCGCTATAGAAGTATGATTCTACCACCAGTTTCTTCAGGTCATCCGTCCTGAGATCCAAAAGTCACGTCACAATATAATTACGAGTATTACCTCAAGATAGTATGTTCGTCTGCGGCAGTCTTATCGGCATAGTTCCTTGCAGCCAAAATAAAGCATGCCTCAGCTTCATTCATGCGAGCCCGTATGAGATCGGTATCTTTAAGGCAAGACCCTTGGATGTAAATTACGCGTTGGGCCCAAATAGGAACCTGAAATTTAAAAACTTTTGTACTTTATTCATCTAATGATTTTATTTATGTTAGACGCTGATTTATTTGACACAGTGGTAAGGACTAATATCAGATGTAGGTCACTCATGATAACTGCTCCCATTCCTAGAACTCTCGTCCGTTTACGATTACATTACTACTAGATCGTGACTACTATTGTTCGTATCGTTGAACGTTATTTATTGTTGGACGACATTCGTGTTATTTTTTTATATTTTATAAATTTAGTTTACTTAACAATTTATCTTCATAGTCGTAGACTACAAATAATCGTATCATGCTAAACATTCAAGTCGACACGAAATACGACGCGTATAATATATAACACCATATTTGTTAATATTATTAAACATATATTTAAAGTACAGCGTACTAAATGCAGCGTAGGCTTATTCTTCAATCAATCTATTGTGTTGTAGAGGTGATAAAGAGCCATATCTGGTAGCATGTGAATTACCTGCAAAATCATTCGCATCGTCGTGTCCAACTCCATAGGTGATAGGAGGACTACGTAAAAGTTCTGCAGGAGCGGATGGGCGTAAAACTCGTTGAGGAAATCCATGATGGTGTCAGCGTGCAGAGTTGTGGAGCACACCACCACATGTTTCTCAGACTGCGCGCGGTGAGACGAGTACGAACCACCTAACTTCTGACGTTCCATCCAGGTGTAGGCTAATTGCTCAAACTATGAAAAAAAAAGGAAACTTTGTAAATAGTTTAAGGACATGGCGGAAGGATGTGGAACCTAAATCGATATTTTTTAAAATTTCAGGAAAAAGATGTTACTTGTTTGTCTAAAATAAACTTATAAAATATGGTATTTGGAGCTAGTATGTTAGTGTAGGTACTACAACCTTAATTTTGAGGGGCTTTACATAAGGCGATATGGTGGTCAAGACAGACGTCATCTACGAGTGTGTCTGACATAAGCAAGGAATATAAATATCAGATTCTATATAAAATGTTACCTTGCGCGTACTAAGCAATATTTTTTTCATACTAAATAATATTTTTTAAATATTTGGAATAAAAACACGTGGATAATACAATGACAGGATATTTATTTCAATAGTTTTTGTTTTTCAATTTTATTTTTTCCTATACCTATTGTTTCATTTGTATTTCTTGTCAAAATTTGTAAAGTGTAGTTTGAGTACTTATTGTTACTAATACTTGTGATTGGTTTCACTCACTTTTACTTTTATTATTATTAAGAGTGCTATGTCTCATATTGTACAATTATTAAGTTGTAAAACGCCATCAGTACACAAATGCAATTATAATTTCATATCTTATCGTTATTGATTATGTTGTTTTTTTCTCATTATATTTAACTGTAAAAATTTGTAATGCATATATTTTTTTGTATACATAATATTATTGTAAAGGCTGTAAATTTTCTCAAGTAGGTATGTAGCCGACGATTTGGCATCCTTTGCCACACGTTTTGTACTTTTTAATTATGATATTATTTTGACTTTTATATGACACATATTTGATATATTTACATTTTGACATTGGTCTAAAAATACAAGCAAGAAAAAGTCGTGATTGTGCATTTTCATTGAAGATTACCCTATTGTCTATCCCCAACTGTAGATATCGGTCACAAGGTATAAATAAATAAACATGCGAAGTTGTTAAGTATTCTATTGAACTTGACATACATCCAATTTGTTGTCGTCACTTATAAAAACATAATTTAAAATTATAAAGCCCTATAGTTTTGTATTTAAATTTAATTGGATAAGGTAACATTACTAAAAGTTAATTAAGAGCACATTAAATAAACGACGTCCTTGGAAAAGTGGGGTGGTTAATACAGTTAATTGATGTATGCATTATGGTTTACCTAGAAATTATATGAGGACCTGACCAACAAAACAATCACATAGATTAAAACTGAGATCTCTGAAGCACGCCTTGATTTTACTTAGCACAATTGGCTGGTACATGCGCACTATTTAAATTCATTACAACCCCTAGGATACAGTGTCCTAGACCTCCACTGCTGGAGATGGGAGAATTTGCTTGGCGAGGATATGATGTCAATATTTCATGACAATTTATTAACGATTCCACACGTTGGCATTAGTGGAACCGGGACCGACGGCTTAACGTGCTCTCCGAGGCAGGGGAACGGCGGTGTTGTAAATCTATGACAAATGTACGTAAGAAAAGTGTATTTCTCATTGGTACATGCCAGGTGGGTTTGAACCGACCTTTGTAGGATTTAAGTACGCGTTCTTACAACCGAGCCACCACCGCGCCTCTATTTAAATTCACCATAAACTATCTCTGCTATTTTAATTTATCTCATTATAGTCATCATATTGTAGGTAATATTATATTTATATATATTTATAAAACTTACGTATATAGTGACCGCCTCCGTGGTCTAGTGGTAACAAACGTTGCCGTGAACTCGGGAGGTCGTGGGTTCGATTCCCACCGGGGGCAAGTTGTACATTGTATAATTTGTCTCGGTCTGGGTGTTTATATGTATAATATGTACTCGTATATATTTACAAAAAAAATAAAATAAAGTATAATATGTAGTTTATCAACCATCTAGTTTCCGTAACACAAGCCTCATAGCTTACCAAGGAAATTAGATGGCGCTGTGTGACCTGTCTGGAAATATTTATTTATTTATATTTTTTATTTATAGTTTTATTTTAATTAATTAAATATTAAAAAATAATACGTGGTTCTTTATTTTTATTTTAGATTATAATATAAAAATATTTTCTTTTACGTATTAGGGGTTGATATGTCTATGAGTTTATTACATACCTGAGTGGGCAGGACGACGAGCGCTACGCCGATCATGATGACCATGTATAGCTGGGACGGCCAAATATCTGGCACAAAGTCCCCGTATCCGACCGTCGAGAAAGTTACTACCACGAAGTAAGTCGCTTGGAACAAATTGAGGTGGCGATGACCGGCGCGCTGAAAATGCTGGATACCGCATACGCTGTGCAAATTAAAATATTAGCGTTATTTTAATATATTATCACGACCGGTCGGAAACTACGCTTTTGTAAGGATTACTACTTGTATAGTTGCGTACCACACTCGACGAGGAGTGTCACAAATTAATTAAATATTTTATTTTGTGTCCTCTACGAAGGCTAGTTGTCGTATTTGTTTCAGACGACTTATTGCTAACTAATACAAAAAAACTGTTTTACTTGATTTCAAAATAAGAAAAATCTATTTACAAATTTTTACAGGAGTAGGATACAGTACATATATAATTTGAATTTGCTTCTAAGTGGAAAAACGGTGAAAGAGTAAAATAAAGAAAATATTAGATACAAAACACGAACTTTCTTAAACAAGGTTCACTTGGCAATACATCGCAAGTTTTACTCAGGATTAATCTTAGTTGAGTTGATAAACATCATGTTTAAAATGTTATTCAAAACGAAATTTTGGGTAAATAATCAAAATAAAATATTTTTTTGGATAAATATTGATAAAATATGTAAATTACATTAAATGTTAAGTCTCACTTTATTCAATGGTACTTGATGTTTGTCAAATAAGAACGAAGAATTTAAATTGAATAAATTACATTAAGTACGACCTGCGCCGATTTATTTGACAGCAGTATATTTTTACTCCGGGTTAGTACTATTTAGTTTCTGAATATAGACTAACCAGGTTGGTGCAAGTCACCCAAATAGGGTAGTTGACTATAGTAATAAAATAGGTTTGTTTATTTTTATTTTATTGCAGCCCCTAGGCACACAACGTCCTCGACCTCCACTGTTGGAGATGGGCCTTCCAGAACATATATCTAGACTAGAGAATTTGGCCTACACTCGCCACGCTGTAGCTGGCCAGACCGGTTGGCGATGAGCTGATGTAATTTTTTTAAGAAAATTTTTCAACGATTTCACAAGTTGGTATTAGTGGAATCGGGACCGACGGCTTTACGTGCTGTCCGAGGCACGGAAATGGTGGTGTTGTAAATCTATGACAAATTGTATTTCTCACATGCCGGGGGTGTTTGAACCGACTTTTGTCTGATTAAAAAAAAAGCTTTTTACAACCGAGCCACCCACCTTTATTACCTATATTTTATTAGAGTACCTTAAATCACACTGATTTTTGTTTTGTTTAACAATGCAATCGATAAATGAATCCTGTTACGCAAAAAGCATTTTTTTTTCGTAGACACCTATTTCTGGCGGCTACTTTTCCAGCAGAGATGTGCGAATAATGTCACATGATGTGGGTGGATATTACCTCGTACACCCAACGTTTTCTTCGCACATATGAAAAAACAGCCTTAAACGTGTTAAAACGCTTTCAACGGAAATAAGACTGTTAAAATATCGAGTGGTAAAAGGTTGTTAGATAAATTGGATAAAATTATTCAACAAGAATTACCTCTGAAAATATGGATTTACGTACTTTTACGACCGTCTTAATAACAAGCAAAAAGACGAAAGACGCAATTTTGTTTTATTATCGAGCTTTTTGTGGACATAATGTGTAATTTATTTTATCGACTGGATAAATCGTAATAAATTAAGAATTCTATGACACCTAATAATCTATCAAAACTAGTTACAGCATCTTTCAATAGCGCGGCAGTGGACTGGTATCAGTTCAGTAAAATACATTCTGAAGACGCAAAATTGATCGTCTCCCCGCCAGATGTGTGGAGAGGATATTCTGTAAAAGCTATCACATCACAAAACAGCTAAAATGGATAAAAAGATCTTACCTTGTAAAAACGAGGCATAATAACGTAACACACAAGATAGTTAACTGCTGAGATAAAGCTGATTGCGATTTTTGCATCGCTCGGTGAAGATCATTCTAAAAATAAAATTACATTATATTACTTGTTCCATAACAAGTATACTATTAAGCCCTTGCGGATCGTGTACCACACTTTTTTAATGACCGTTAACTTTAGTATAGTGAATAACAAAAATATTTTCTAATATAATTACAATCCGTGTTTCTATTAGTATACTTAGTACTATGTTAGTAACAATAGTTTACACTAAAGTTATGTTAGTGCCTTATTATTATACAATATACACGAGTAGGTAGTTAATGTAATTTTTCATAAAATATTAGTAAATAAAATAGATTCATAACGATAAAAATATAAAAAACGATCCATATAAATTCAATAACCAACTCATATATATATAAAGAAACCTGATATCTTACATATATGATGTCAAAAGAATTCTGAGGTACTTACAAACATGTTCTCAAGGGATCTCTTAGCCAGCCAACAGTTCAGAAACACCGGTATGAAAAGATTTCGTAGCTTTGGGAATGGCAACTGAAAAAGCAAAATATATTACAACATTCTGATAAATTATAAAAGATAAAAGATCTATCCACATCGCAAATAAGCGTAAAGGGCTACACACGTTGACTTAGCTTTATATAAAAAAAACGAATCGTGTGATTCATGTGTAGCGTGTAGGTACTTGAGTTGTAGTGGAAGTTAGCTTATATATTTTTGAAGCATGGCTAATTCAACGCGTAGTGTAAAGTATCATCATGACCATTTCCCTTTCGGGATGGTCAGAAACCACGCTTTTTACTTAAACTTTACTATAGGCCAATCATGACAAGTGGCAAGCTCGTCGATCCAGCGTACCAAATTCGAGAAATATCACAAATAAATTAAATATATTTATTTACATTAATTTTTTTTTTGTGTCTCGACCAGGAATCGAACCCGGTACCTCCGAGTCTAAATCCACGGACTTAATCGCTAGACCACAGAGGCAGTTAGTTTAGAGTGTATAATATTACAAAATGTATGTTTATTTATTATCGTTTATAGTATGATTTCCAATTAAAAAATAAATATTTTTCACACTTTTTTAAAGAAAGAATGGAAAACGCGTTATCGCGTCCTAAGAAATTCGAAATAGTTGCGGTGCCGAGGACGCGTATTTGCGGACTTACAAAATCGGTAAACTATCCAAAGGCACAGAGTAAAAGTTATTGTTTGCGACTAAAGCAAATCAACAACTCTATTGCAGGAGTTGTTGATTTCAATAAAAAATTGGCAATAAATGGGTTAAGTGGAATAAATGTAAAAACAGCCTTAAATGATATTATTGTAACTTGTCTCGCAATAATAGAGTAAATGTAGTAGGTAGTGCGACGGGCGATCAGCTGCTTTGCGTGGATGGGTAGGTACTAGTTTTGCCCAAAACAAGACTTGACTAGTCTTGCATTAGATTAGCTGGTCTCGGCCTCGATCTTGGTCTTGCGTAATCTCACAATAATTTGTTTGCAATTATGCTATGGAAACCTTGTAAGAGTTTCTTGTGTCTGTCCGCAAACTAATATCTCGAGAATGGTTATAGATCTTGTTGACCAAGATGTATCAAAAAATGTATACACAGGTTGTAACACAATCCCTAATACTGCTTTACATGATGTTTTATTTATTAATACAAACAATTTTGTCAGAGCAAAAAAAACATCTGTTCGACACCGGGAAAGAGGTAGGTACCTAGTTATGGAGATATTTCATGAGAACAGACACCAGAGTCCTCAAGTTCGATAATTTTTCCTCTTACAATTGACAAAAAATATCTAATCTCAAAAGAGAATAGAAACATTACGAGTTAACAAAGGGTATTGAAAAAAACAAGAACCAGACCAAGATGTTCAGCACAAGTAGGTACTCAATACAATAATAATAGTAATAATATCCTTACTGTTAGTGCGAAGGGAATCGTGTTAACCATTTCCAATATGAAATGAAACGATAACACTTGCTGCCAGATATTTCCCTGATAAAACAAACAAACACATTAATTAAAGACACGAATCAATTGATAGTAAAAATAAAGCTACCTATTAATCATAATAACTTCAATAGATTATTTATATTTTGAATTACCTTATACCCCAAATATACGAGCAAAGTAGCCTGCGTTAGAGAAATCAGTGCTAGGATGACTTGCAGCAACCATAGGTACATTGACCGATTCACCCAAATGATCGCGTCCCAGTTTATGATCGGATCATCTTGGAACTCTTCTTGTGTTAAATTTGCAGTAAACAGAAACTCAGTCTTATTCCCCATTTCACATCCATAACTAAAACAGAACATAACGTACCATATTATAATCTCTTTTTATCAATAAATTTTTTTAATCTGTTTTACTATCGATCCATAATGAAAAGTGGCATGCTCGTCGATGTCTCAAGCGTACCATAGTAGTAAACTCGGTAAATGTCACAAATCAATTATTTAATATTTATTGTGTTCTGTGTAGACGACGGAGGCAGTATTAAACTTAAAATTAGATATCAATCATCATGTGCATGATAACTCTATAATAATGTCGTTTAAGCTGCCAACATACGTTGAAATATCGATTGATAAATTTCAATATTATACGTTTCAATAGAAGTACCCATAAATTATTATAGTTTGGTATAGTCCTATATAAGAACACCCGGGCTAACAATCTAAGTGAAATTTCCTTAAACAAAATTTAAGCGTATCATTAATTTGCGCATACATCTTTCAATCACCTAAATTAGACCCCGTTCCCACTATGACAGACGTCTGTTGTAATAGTCTGTCTAAATGCCACTGGCAGTATAATTTATATAAATATGATCACTTTTCGACTGCTACAGGGATCCAGGTTTTAATTTTAGTCGTACGATTTGTAACTGAGAAGATCCGTCTAAATGCCAAAACCGATGCGATCGCAAAGAGATCATCAAAAGGGCTAATAGATATTCAACACTCTTTTAGTCATTTCTTAGTTCACTCATTAATGTCACAAATCTGCCTGCTGAAATCTTTCCCGTAGAATTTGATGCATCCAATATTTCTTTTCGATATATTACGTCTATATCGACTCTAAACATTCGTCAGTGTAAACGGTCTGTTATTGAAAGAAGTACATTTTTGGTATGAGCGATGGATTCATACAGCTTGGATAGAGCAAGGAGCAAAATGATGAGGCACGTGTCATTGCGCAATAAAAAGATGGGAACCTATGTCGAACGCAAACCCGAGACACTCTTCTTCTCTCTTCCCCACACATATTTTAGGTCAGTCAATTTAAACCTGAATGAGTCTTGTCGTACTGGTAA
The DNA here is from genome assembly GCA_910589645.1 of Tinea semifulvella. Taxonomy (NCBI): domain Eukaryota; kingdom Metazoa; phylum Arthropoda; class Insecta; order Lepidoptera; family Tineidae; genus Tinea; species Tinea semifulvella. The sequence goes on from OU342584.1 coordinate 25,766,571, forward strand.
CGTCTATACGCGTATATTGGCCGCACACTAGCCGTCATGATACGCATGAGTGATAGAAATACTGTTATCGGACTTTAAAAAATATTTGACATTGGTGTCAAAATTATTAGCGTATAGATATTTTTTAAACGATACTAATACTAGTCTAGTTTTTCAAAAAGCGGAAAATCTAAATTGGCTATCATCAAAGCCGTATCACATTAAACATTTAATTCAAAAACCTTGATGCATGTCCGATATTTCATTTACTGTTGTGTGAATATTTGATCTAGTAGCTTCTTTCGTTTGCTTTAATGCACGATGATCAATAAATGGTCTTAGGTTTAAATTTTCCCGAGTTCTCTAAACCTACTTTATACTAAACAGTAATCAAATTATATTTTGACATTTTAATTATACCTATGTAAATTTGACTAAATATGAGAATTAGACATTATGCACGAGTACTCAACAAAGGTGTTGTGCATCGCTTATTTTTTTTAAAGAAGTCGAATTACTGATAGGCATCTTTACTATAGGCCCATCATGACAAGTGGCAAGCTCTTCGATGTTTCTAGCGTACCAAACTCGAGTTATATCACAAATAAATTATGTATATGTGTATGTATGTCTTGTAAAATACGAACCCGGTACGTAAGAGTCCAAATCCACGGACTTCTACTAGATTATGGAGGCACTTGTAAATATAATTTACAAAATACACAAGAAAGATTCTCATTGGTACATGCCAGGGTTCGAAACGAGACCTTTAGATTGAATTTTCTTACAACTCAACCACTACCACTCTTCATATCCGCATATGTCCGCCTAAATTGTTACACTATACCTACAGGATGTTTGAGGTTTACATTTGAATACATATGTAACGTTGTATTGGTTCATTAGAATAGTGCCGTGTTGATATGCAGTGATTGTTAATGTAACGGACAAACTAATTATCATGGTGTCCCAATTTGAACAGATAACGTTGTATTGGTTCATCAGAGCAGTGCCGTGTTGACATGCAGTGAGTATTAATGTAGCGACCAGACTTATTATAGTGTGTACAATTTTAATAGGTAACGTTGTATTGGTTTGTCAACACAGTGCACTTAAAGCTTAGATAAATTAACCACAGGACGCAAAACGCTAAACAATTGTGTGTTGAAATCTGATTAAACCAATATCATGTTATTTTAGTGTTGTTCCGTAAATAGATGTCGATGAACGATTAAATAAATGAACAACAAAAACATATCAGTACCTATTTCGAATTACTTATTATTATATTATAGAATAAAAGGTTTCTCGGAGAAGTTCAGATTTCAGTTGCATTCTAGTCAAAATATTGAAAAGTAAGAGTATCCGAATGATGTAAAACGATACAAACAGTTGGATTAAAATTAAGTAATGGTATTACAAAAAAATAATTAAAAATTATGTACTCATACAAGTTTTAAATGTTAAGACTATATATTTTTTACGAACCCTGTACCTGTGCGTTTAGATCTACTGCCTTAACCGCTAGACCACGGAGGCAGTCTTACTTTTAGATATACTTATTAACATATGTAATATATTAATTACACTTTAAAAATTTATTACATTTTCTGACATCATTTTGTAATGTCAAGACCGTAATTAATTAAATTATCCATATCGATATCTTTCTATGTAAAATAATGGCAATCTCTAATAATGTCAAATGCGGTTAGCAAATGTATTATTGACCGATATAATATGACTAGTTCCAATAGTACAAATTATTCGGTTTGTTGCATTCTATAGCGAGTATTTTTATACCATATTAATATATTTAAATTTGTACCAAAATAAGTCTAAACTACTTACGGGTAAAAAAAATGTAATGATGGTCGATCTCTATAGTTTTTACGAAATAAACAAGCGTATTCGTAATTTTTGGTATATTTTTTTCTTACGGACTTTTGAAAGATCCCTGAACCCGTAGGAAATATGTGTTATGTGATACTAACATGGCAAAGACTGACAATGACTAAAGTGATCAGTTAGTGGCAAAGTGGTTATGCAATTAGACGAGAACCACATAGTGTCACCTCATCATAAAAAAAAAATAGTTAAAATTTTATAGATTAAGGGACTTGCTGAAATCACATTTGTCATCATCAATTGGCAATTTTTCTAAACGTATAGTCGTTTATCGGATCTTATATTTTACACGCCTTTCTTTGTTTTTTAATATTCATTTTTTTCTCCTAAATCTATTACTTACGCTTACCATATATAAGTACAATATCTCAACGATTGCTAGTGTTGACGCGATTTATTTTTATTATCATCATAATGCAAATTTCCGAACGCACCTGTCAAACATTTATCCTATCTACCTTCCCAAGTTGTTGGTATCGCAACACGGTGATGCGCACGCGTCCATAATTTATTTTTATTATATTAAACCCGCACCGCCCCGCTTTATTTGTGCTAAATATCACCTACTAATTATCTAGACTTTATAAAACAGCTGTGAGTATTTTTCGCCGCGATAAGTCTTTATAATAGTGCTGTGAACTCTGTTTCGTGGAATGGACTTTGGCCTGCGACCTGCTGAGCTGATGACCGGATCTCACCAAGTAAGTTGCATGCCTTCTTTCCTTATTTTTTCTTCCATCCATTTCCCTTGTTTGACGGTGTGAACGTGAACAGCATTTTTGAACAGATACCGCTGTGGATTTAAAGAATCCACTGGTCCTTCAGCCTATCTTTTCCACTAGCAGCTGTAATATTCAACGCAAACCAACCCCCCGCAAAAATAATAAATAAACAAGATACCTAGAACCAGTACATACTCTAAGATTTCCCCGCCAGCTAGTTTTCTTGCGAAATAAAACTATGTACTTTCCATAACACTCTACTTGAAATACTCATAGCTTCGTAGCTATTGGTAGCGATTTCGTAACTGACAGACTGCGAAATAAATAGGTTAGGGAATGGCACATTCGTCCAAGTGTGAGTTGGAAAGTTGCACGGAAGTGACCTTGGCTTGACACGCGTTGTACTTGAAGTAGATAGTTATTAAAAGTTGTTCCACGTTGGTTCAGTATAGATATCGGTTACGTTTTGTTATTTAAAAAAACAAATATATTAGGTACTCGTATTTTACCTTAGTGAAATAAGTAAGCTGCTAGCAGAAGACTTGATATTGATTCCTAAGTTATATATTTGAATACATTTCCTATTCGATTTTTTATTTATTTTATTTTAACGAGAACAATATATAGATGGTAAGCGGACTGATGGTAGTAATTTGCCCAGTCTGACGGGGCGGGCAAGTATCTACCGTTTGTGCCGATAAACCCAGTAAAGTAAAATCCACACGTTTCGGAATCAGGCTCGTATTGCCGTTATGCCTAGTAGAGCCGGCATAGATTTAATTTTACTAAGTAGTTAAAATAATATTTTATATAGTTTTCTATGCAAGTTTATAGTATTAGACGTCCCTTTTCATCAAGTGTATTTCAGCCGATGCTAGAATAAAAAAACATTTGTTTTAAGAACACATTTTTATTTGTTATCCTTTAATAAACAAGTAAATAAAGTTCTGAACTCATCGAAGAAACAGTCTATTGTTGAAGTACTACTAAAGAAATCCTACTCAGCAATCTTAAAAAATATTGGTGGTGGAAAAAACCCATCAGTTGACAGTAGGGGCATATCTCGTTTTCTGATGATGACGTCATACCCAGAATAACCTCCTGATTTTCATGAATTCACCATGCGGGAGCCGAGTCCATTATGTATAGGAAAAATGGGAGTCTTCGGATTACGACGGATTATGAGCTGGTTTACAAGAGGCTCCTGTTTTGATTACTCAATAACACGTTTACCATCCACTATTCTTCTCCCCTCCAAACCCAACCAAATATATGATTTAATCCAAATTTTATAGTATAGACCGTAAATTGAAGACAAACATAGAGACAGACTCAAATATGTTTTTTTTTAAATATAAAGGTTGTAATCAAGCGCAGAAGTACGAGCATGCTGTATTTTATACTGAATGCGAAGTGAAGACATCGCTTAATTGCGAGCGGGTTGCGATATTAAAAACGGTTAGCAACTGACATCAGGAAAACTGATTTCAGTACCCACGATTATGGCGGCTGGATGAGACGTTGTTTCCACAATATCAAATAATAGTTGACAATGGGAATTCGGGCTGTAGTATTTTTTGCGCGTAATTTATAAAAAATGTAATAAAAAAAATCAAAATCAAAATACATTTTTTCCGTATGGTTAGTACGTAATATTTCGATATTGTCAATACTGTTTTACAAGCAAAGAAATAAAAAATACTACAATTGGCCATGGCTGGACCGAACCAAACATCAATACAATAATTATAACTAAAACATTGTTGCCATAAACGAGGAATTTGTTTTACTTACAGCTAGATGATTAATATTAAAGTCGTGGCTGTAAAAAGGCCGTGTCAGCTTACAATCTAATAATAATAATAATTATGTCCATAAATATAAATATAAATTCGTGGCTGTAAAAGCCGTTACAACAAGTATAATATCAAATAAATGGATAAATTCTGTATCCGCTTACTTGTCTGCTTTACTTCTATATTTTAATGTAGGTACCATCGTTAATAATCTTAAAAATATATTATGTAAGATTGGTAATTATGTTATTTTAACAAAAAACTTTTGTTAAGAAACCATAATTAAATTTTAAAATAACCAATTTGTATGAAGAAGCCAAAAAAACATGTAATTTCCGACATACGAGTATGATTTCTTCTGAAAAGTTGCTTATTTCTCTGTTGGGTCACATATTAGTATAAAGTATGACCATAAAAGAATATAAAAAATAAATCTAATAACTAAACTGTTACAAAAATAAATTTCATATATATAATCTCCATCAGGAGGTCTAGAACTCTGTGTTTTAGCGGCTGTGATGATGTGATAATATAAATGTATACATACCATGTAGCTGATATAGGATGTCCATCTGACATCACTCGGCATATGTATAAGACGCAGGTGATTAGTTTAAACAGTAAGTTAGCTATCCTAATGCGTAAACCTGAAACAAAAGAAAATAACATAAAGTTGCAATAAAATTAAAGTATCATCACGATAGTCAAAGTTTCCTAAAAGAAAGAAATATTTTATTAGAAGTAAATTAATATAAATTAAAAGCGATCTAAATAATGAAATAAAACTATAAATAAAAAAAAGTCCTCAAGAGACGTTCTATCCTCGATAGTCCCAAGGAGACTGGCAATATTTTCCCTCTGTATAGCGAGGCTAATACGTTGGCAGAAATAATTGCCAGCCTTCCTGTCTCCATACTTTGCCGTTAGCCGCTTTGACAACTCTTGTGTCTTGCTGAAGGTCCCCCAAATTCCCAAATTCGTAACCAGTACTAAGGTTGGCGTATTTGCGCAACTTGAGGTTGTAAGCAGAAGACGCCGCAATTCTCGCCCTTGATTAGGTCGCCTGGATGTGAGATGGAGCTAATGTATCGCACGTCGCATCCCAGAGACCTGCCAAGTTTACACAGCCACTACAGTCATTCCGTCGGGTCTCTCGCTATCGCTCCGCACAATCCCAGAGGGTTCTAAGATTGCAGGTACATCAGCAGTGACACTCTTGTTACTTCGAATGATGTCGTTAAGAGCCGCGTGATGAGGAATGCAACCAGTTTTAGGTTTAAAGTTTCTTCTCAAAATTTATTTCTTATACTCGTAAATGACACTATAAGCTAGTGTAATACGGGATAGTTTTTTTTTATCATTAAAAATACGCTAGCTTAGCCGAGCCCTACATAATAATTACAAAATATTATAAGAATAACAACTATTAAGCTTAAAGTGCTTAAACCAGGGATGCTAAGAATTTAGCTGCTGGCGATTTACCTTAAAATTATAACACAAGGTATCGACTCAGTAGATGCCGCAGGAATATGTTATGCCGGATTGTAGTGGTATATAGGACGTAGGTTGATGAGTTTCTAAAAAATCCATTACACATGTGTTTATTCCTTTAAGCAAAACGAAGTTAAAGTTACTAAAAAAAAATACAACATTCACCTTACCTTTCATATGATGGTACGTAATTAATAAGTGCTAATCGCAAGCATGATGAGATAATCATCAGTTAGTCAATTGCGATATTGTGACTAAATTATTTTCATTTCAGAATGTCTAAATTACTCACTCTAATAAGTTGACCCAAATATTGCAGTCAATTGAAGGGCAGTTTACTTTAGATTCAGGTATTTAATATATTAGATATAACTAACAAGATTTTTTTACTTGATGTGGCATATAATAATCTGGACTAGAATATATAGCATAAATAGATAGCATAAATGTATCGACCGATATCAACTTAAAAACTAAAACGTTTGTTCACCTTTGCCTTTAACAAACAGGCTAGGCCATGTCGAACTCGTAAAATGCCTAAAATTCATTAAATATTTATTTTTGCTTGACCAGTCAGTCCTGTCCGAGAAAAGTTAAGACAACTGTCTCTATATATGGATTACTTTCATAATCTGGACTTGAATAACTTTCTTTTCGAGAGCCTGTTGGTTAGTAGTAAGGCTTTTGCAAAAAAAAAAACACAGTTTTAACCAGTAAAGTTCAGCTTTTATTCAAATGGACACTAATAACACGTCATTTTCTCGAAACGGTACTAAACTACCTAATTTAAAAACTGCTTTTCAATAAACGATGCAATTATGCTAAGTTGTAAAACTTTACCTATTTGAAAAGACAAAACTCGTACATTTTTAAAATTTTAATATAATGAATTACTCTGCGCTAATTGGTAGCAAGATTTTAGATCAACTTTTTTATTTGTACACTTTAAATATTTCTAGAGTTTAGTTTGAACACTATATAAATCTGAAACACCAGGAATTTTCTAAAGTCTGTTGGACTGGGTCTGTCTCATAGTGAAACCAATCTAGGCAACTTTAATAAACATTTTTCATCGCCTTCTGTGCCCAGTGAAGACGTTAAGACACGAATATTAACTGAAGGTGTCCGTGGCCAGACATTTAAACATTTACAATTGCTGAAGTTTCTAATGATATTATACTAAAGACGATTAAACTTCTAAAGCAGTAAGATGTGACGCTATTGATCGTGCTATAATCGTTACCATAATATACCTTTTACTCCCCATAATTACCCATATAATTAACTTCTCGCTCAGTTCTAGTCAGTTTTCGTCCTCGTGGCGAGAAGCGTATATTATACCACTTCTTAAAAACACCTCACCTTTACTTTCTAATCATAATACGACTGAACACTTGGGCTTGTTTTTTTTTTCATTTTAGTTTATATTTATTTCTTTTCAGTTATTAATACGAGGTCATTTTAGACGTAGTCTGGTTTTACATATATATTTATATGTATATATATATTTATTTATTCATTCTTTTTAGTTATCACTACATAAGGAGATAGATTAATAAATATACAATTTTAAACTACTGAGCGTATAATACCTGCTTCGTATGTATTGATAATAACATCAATAATATTTTTATTATCTCGATTAGGTATGTAGTAATCCACATTATGCGATTATAATTAATTATGATAGGCCAATAGTAAAGTTGGCTTAATTTGAATCCGCTTATTTGAAAGCGTGGTTTCTGCCCACCTCGAAAGGGATACCGTCGTCTCTTGTATATGTACTTTATTACATCATTATTATAGGTGGGTAGGTGTAGGTAGAACTTACATTGAAATTTTAAATGATAATGGTTGCTAAACAATTTTAAATCGTTATTAATTCTAAATGGTCACTCTAAATGAAAAATTATAAGAGAAACCTCAATATGATTTTCAAATACCTATTCGATGATATAGTTTGATGAACTTCATTTTTTTATTTTCCTAAATATAACGTCTGATTGTCGCCTTAATGACATTTAATTAATGTCATTTCCTATTTTTTTTATTTAAAACTTTATTGCACGTTATACAAGGGGCGGACTTAATGCCGCTTGACATTATCTGACAGCCAACCTTAGGGACAATGTGGACCATTTCAAATGCAAGGTAGGTGCAAATATTTAAATATAATAATAATAAATAAATCTATATACATATAAATACAATTATATTACTAAATACATACTAATAACTATGATATATTAAATACTAATAATACAAATACTACATATGATACCATTACTTAACTTACGACCCATTTAAATAATGCGATGACACCATTTTATTAAACATTTTTTGGTTGGCTGCTTGTCGGATTTCTACTGATAGTTTATTCCACAGATTTGCGGCGACAAAAGCAAATGAGTTGGCCATAAATCCAGTATGGTGAGAGGGAATGGAGAGAACAGAGTGATGAGAAAAGAAATATCTTCAGTGACACTTGCGTGATGCAAACGAATCTATTGACGTGAAAATCATCAATATCGGCCAACGCGTTTGGTCTCCAGTGTGCCACAAAGGAATAAACATACATTCATACATAACATACATAGGCTGATAAACACATAACGTCTTTGAAAACAGTATATTTGAGTTTGGAGAAAATTTAAAAGAAAGAGCTCTCTCTTTCAGAGACATTTGGGTTCTAAGGAGTTAATTTAGTTTCGTGTACTTTATATTGAATTCGACTTGAAAGCATGGCCTCGATTCTCACGCAATAGCGATAATTTCGAATGCGATATTAATCTAAAAAAAATACGATTCGTGGTAGCCCGGTTGTAAGAACGTTTTCCTTAAAATTCTAAAAATGTGGGTGCGAAACCCAGTATTTAATGAAAAATACAATTTTCTACATACTCGTCTTTCTACATTTGTCATAGATTTACAACACCACCGTTCCCGTTCCTTAAAGAGTACATAGTAATACAAAATAAGAGAGTAATACAATTTTGTAGAACTGTTTATAAATTGATATAAGACCCTTGTCAACACGTCTGGTCACCGTGGCGTATAGGCCAAGTTTTACAAATAAATATGGAAGGCAGAAATAGGTCTAGAACTTTGCGCTCTAGGGGCTATATTAATTATGAATTACAGCATTCGACATCATTTCTGTTAAGTGAGAATCCAGTAAGAAATTACTTGTATCTATAGCGAAATTTTAAATCTTATTTCGCAGTAGACCCCCAGGTTCGTGCAGTGGAAATTGTGGCAGGTGACATCCCCTGCGGACAAACCGACCTAAATAGATCGACGTGAGCACTTCAAATATCTATAAATAAATCAGTATTAGTAAGTACCTATTGCAAATTTTCGCTTAAAATGTCTGATTTTAATTCGATTGAAGCTTCAGAATTACCCTAGGAGTCACGCTTAGTTTAGTACTAGCATTCCTAAATACGAGCGGAGCTATGTTTTTTTACATTTCATATCGTAGAACGTACAGATTTTAGCTGAAATCAGTTTTATATTATTTGCCACATCTACCAAGTCGAGAGCTATTCTGACTTCTTAAATAGTTTGTATGTTTAGATTTAACTGCCAAAAAATACGAATTAATATAGAAATAGTAGGAATATTAATAGGTTTATCGGTAGAGTTGAAATAGTAGGAATATTGATAAGTCTATCGATAGTGTAGAAATAGTAGAATTATTGATAGATCAATCGATAGTGTAGAAATAGTAGGAATATTGATAGGTCTATCGATAGTGTAGAAATAGTAGGAATATTGATAGGTCTATCGATAGTGTAGAAATAGTAGGAATATTGATAGGTCTATCGATAGTGTAGAAATAGTAGGAATATTGATAGGTCTATCGATAGTGTAGAAATAGTGTAGAAATAGTAGTGTTGGATTCTCACAACAATCCTGACAATTTTCCCTATCCACAAATCATCCAATCCATCCAATTTCCGAACGCGCAATACAAAAAAGTTACGCACCAAAAAAGTGGGTAGCACACCGCGCAGAAAAAAGTCGCCTGTCTGTTCGCCTCCCGTGCAGTGCGTGCATCGATAAAAATATTGCTATCAACGAAAATTAATTAAGAAATCATTCTACAATATAAAGAAACAGTGTTTAAGTGTGAAAGAAGACTAAATTTGGTGAGTCCCATCATTTTCCTTCATTTTTTCCAGTTGTGAGAACAAAACCCATTTTTTCCTCACTTTGGTAATTTTCATTTGACCTTCAACTAGTAATCTCTTTACTCATGTAAAAAGAAGACGCAAGTGTACATTCCCGAAATTTGGTAGTTAGGAGCCAATACTTCACCGCTAATATGACGCAACAAGTAGGAATATTGATAGATATATCGATAGGGTAGATAGTGGGAATTTTGTTAGGTCTATCGACAGGGTAAAAATAGTGTAAATATTGATAGGTCTTTTGATAGTATAATATCGGTCATCGCATAACTAAGTCCTTGCAATTCCCTCTTATCACACAAACTTTGTAGCAGTCTTTTGTCGTCATAGCATCATATCTCCGGAACGATCTTCCGGTCTCCATCCGACATGCCACAACTAGACTAACCTTTAAGAGATAAGTTTATAATTTTTATATTTTGTGCATCTACTACTGTCACTTAAAACTCTCTTATTGTCCTTAAGGTTAACAAGCAGAAAAAGGCTAACGACATTATGTTAGCCCTTTGTACTTATGTGCAATAAATTTTAAAATAAAAAATACCAAAATAGTTTTAGACTATCGTTACTTGTTTGATTTTCAATAATATTGTTGTTGAATCGATATTAATCGGACCAAAAAAGTAATCATAGATAAATTGTAAGCAAGAGAGAGACGCTGGTCTGACCAGATGCACACCACAGTTCACACCCAAGTGCGCGAAACCCTGCACGCCGCCTTGGACAATTTCAATAATATTGTTGTTGGATCGATATTAATACTCTATCGGACCAAAAAAGTAACCAAAGATAAATTGAAAGCAAAAGACCCCATGGTCGATAGCCTGACACGCTGTTCAGACCTTTGCGATGGTTCAGCCAAGCACCTCACAAATGCTCTCAATGTCCTACAGAGGCGAGCTGTTCGAATTGTCGACGGTGCCACTATATCTGGAACTCTCGAATCCCTGCAGCTTCGCCGAGATGTAGCGTCTCTGAGCGTTTTCTACCGGCTATACTATGGTGAGTGCTCTGAAGAGCTCTATAACCTAATTCCTTTCTCTCCATCGATCCGGGCAAAGTGATCCGTGAGGTCACGCCCCTTAGCAATTAGCAGAACGACGCAAGAAGTATCGGTAGTATTGATATTAGTGTTGCCCAATCTTGCAAAAACGCAAGACCAAGACCAAGTCTACCCTAGTCTTGGTCTTGGTCTTGCGCAAGAGTCTCGCAAGACTCTTGCTCAGATATTTTTTTCCTAATCTTACTATTTTTTTGCAACTTATTCTTTGATTTATAATATCTTATTATTTATGCTATTATTGTGAAATTGTCAATAGTTTTAGTTTAAGTTTCCATAACTTAAATAATATTTTTAAAACATCTAATTTATCTCTCATAAAAACAGAAATTCGTAAAGGAATAACAAAAGATTATTTTGCAGTAAATAAATTGCCATCATTCGAGTACTTACAAGAATGTTGAGGAATTATTGTTATTCTATTATGAAATAACTACGTCTTCCCTCTTTGTTTTATTGTTCTCCAACATAACTCGGTTTTCCTATTACAAGTTTTAAAACTTTTAAGTACGGCCAAGAATAGTTGTCGTCAAGTCTAAAGTTGTTATTATATTAATAGTTAATATTATGGTAGAATCATTTAGTCAAGTTTCATTATGTGCACAATTTTACAGCGCTCCAGATCTGTCAGTTACACAGTGTTAATGAAAATTTGCAAGTTATGACGTGAACAAATTTGATGCAATACCAACTTTTAACGAATATAAGCTAAATGGATTAGGCTTAAATTTTACCAGAGATATGTCCAAGGTTATTTCTTAATTATTTTTTATTTTTATCATATAAAATTGTATAATTTCACTAGCTGATAGTGTCGCTAATAAGGGTCAAATTTTTGGATGTAATGTCAAATTACAAACAGCTTCAACATACTCGGGGTAGAAATACGCTCAGATCTCAACCACTGAAACTACATTGAGAGCATCACCAAAACAGCTTTTAAAATACTGGTGATACTGAACAAGGTAAAAAGGTTGTGCCCGCCCTCATTCTTTACATACGCTTGCAGTGTGTTTCCCCAATCCTACCTGGAGTCCTTCAAGCCAAGTGTGAAAATGCATCTTAATATGGTCGGCATGATGGTAGCGACTGATGTCGGCCGTCAGGTGCTCACATTTTTGGACCTTGCGTACCGCTTATCATCAGGTAAGCGCGCGATATTACATGTCGTTCTCAGTATATATAAAAAGTCAAGGTTATGAAAACTGCCGAAATCGTTTTTTTTTGTCAAAGTATTCAGGTCTGATTCCAGGTTTTTTTTTTTTCCAAAATTACATAATGTGGTTTTATTATGTATCAAAATCGACCCGAACAATCCTTTAAGCATTTTTCGATATTCCTCGTAGTTTGGCCCACTTGAAAATGTGATTTTATTATTGGTGCCTGTGGCCATTATATGTAATGATTTACAATACCACTGTTCCTTTTCCTCGGAAAGCACGTTAATCCGTCGGTCCCGGTATAACCAACTTGTAAAATCGTTAAAACAATTACATTATAAACTGACATCAAATCTGACCAGCGTGGCGAGTGTAGGAGTGTAGGCCAAATTATCCAGATATATGTTCTGGAAGGCCCATCTCCAACAGTGGAGATGTCTAGGACGCTGTGTTCTAGGGGCTGTAATGAAATTTATATTTTCCTTACATTAGCACTCTCGCACATTTCTGGTGAAATAGCAGCCTATATCTAATACTCGTGTATTCCGTAACACGATTAGATGCATGTCTGTCTATTCATTACGGTATTATGGTTTAAAATATAAATAAGGTACTTACTCGATCGTTGGTTCTTTAAAAAATACATATGCAGTCTTTGTTTAAAGGTGTTTTCATTTACATAATACTCCACGCGAATTCTGAAACAATACATAAAAAAAATATTATTATTTTTTCTTACGAGTATATTTAACTGTTAAACAATCTAAATACGGTACAATTTCTCTACCGCCAACCCCTATGTATCATTTGTGGTAATAAATTAATTAAAGATTGCAATTTCATAATCTCTTATCCATGGATCCAGTGCACATTTCTCGCCTGCTTGATTTAGCACCAGCTCTGGATCGAAGGTAAGCGAAGTGTTTAGAAGCATATTGATAGGCCGGCATAATGAAAACTGATGTCGGTCGTCAGTTGCTCAGTTTAAAAAAGACATTTCATGTTTAGGAGTAGCTGGATCTATAGAACCAAGGAATATAACTTTCATTCATTATTAATTATAGCCCCTAGACCTTCACTCTTGGAAATGGGCCTTCCAGAACATATATCTGGAGAATTTGGCCTTCACTCGCCACGCTAGCCAGACGGCTTGACGAGGATCTCATGTCAACTTTTAATGAAATTTATTGAAGATTCCACAAATTGGTATTAGTAGAACCAGGACCGATGCTTAACGTGCTGTCCGAGGCAAGGGAACAGTGGTAAATCATTACATATAATGGCCACAGGCACCAATAATAAAATCACATTTTCAAGTGGGCCAAACTACTGTGGTGTTGTAAATCTAAGACAAATGTACATTAGAAAAGTGTATTTCTCATTGGTACATGTCGGAGGGGTTCGAACCGACTTTTGTAGGATTTTAAGAAAATGTTCTTACAACCAAACCACCATCACCACCGCGCTTATTATTACGTACAACCCGTAACACCGAACCAAAGTTAAGTTCCTAGGTATCAAAATGTATGAGAAATTATACTGATTTGTAGTAATAGTAATAATAATAACACGCCAAAATCACAGGAATATTAAAAGAAAAAATATATCTACATTTATTTCCTAACTATCCATTTAATTTAAGTACATATTTCAATGTAACATTCCAATGCAATGCCTTGCAAACAGTTCGCTGAAATTCAATATCCAATCTATAAATTGGTTTATTTCCCTAGGTCAGAGAGAAACGAGAACCACAAATAAATAATACGTCTATCATTGGATTCATGACAAAGGGCACGAGTATGCGGATGAAATTGCTTACTTGATGAGAATGCCGGATGCACTCTCGGACCAAAGCACGTCCTTTAGTAAATAAACGAGCAAACGCAATATACCTAAAGCAAACCCCTTTACGGAAATGTTTTATTTAAAATATGCCAATTTCCGGGATTCCTATTTCATTTCCTTTGCAGCTATAAATCTCTATCGTCGTCATTTATTATGTTTATTTAGGTAAACATTATTTTTTATCGATACTATGCAAGACTATTTTTACCCGACTGCGCGACGCCAAGAAGTGTTTAATGTAAGAATGATGTGTTTATGAGCCTATACATGTATGTATGTACTCGTGTATATGTTTTGTTACGTTTCAACCAGAAATTATTTTAATTAAACACTTTATTGCACTTAATACGTGCTATAACGCCATAAAGTATTCTTCACCAGCTAACCTTGGGGATCGTGAAAGGTGTAGGGCAGGATATACAAAAATATAAAATACTTAAAATAAACCCAATAAATAGTCAGAAACATTTAATCGAAAAAAATATTTACAAAATATTAAATTAAATTAATATATGTATGATATAAGTTTCGCCCGCGTGGAATAGTGGCAAAAACGCTGGCTGCATTTCCCGGCTGAATTGCAATACTGATTCTTTGGGCGAAAAGAAAGAGCGAGCCCTCTTGAAGAAGGAGGAGACGACAAGACGCGGTGTTATCTATTTCAAAAACTTTTTTGCCCTTGGACTCCTTGGGCCCAGAGATTCTACAGAAAACGGCACAAATATAATCTTTTCTCTCTCTCCGCATTTTCCCAATTACTTATTTACATCACACAAATATACTCGGTTGTAAGAACGCGTACCTTAAATCCTATAAAGGTCGGTTCAAACCCACCCGGCATGTACCAATGAGAAATACACTTTTCTTATGTTATGATTTACAACACCCCCGTTCCCGTGCCTCGAGCACGTTCAGTCGTCGGTCACGGTTTAACTAATGCCAACTTGTGGAATCGTTAATAAATTGTCATAAAAAAATTACATCATATCCTCGCCAAGCCGTCTGGTCAGCGTGGCGAGTGTAGGCCAAATTCTCCAGTTCTGGAAGGCCCATCTCCAGCAGTGGAGGTCTAGGACGCTGTGTTCTAGGGGCTTAATGAAAAAAATGAATTAACATAGATACCATACAATACATACATACAGTGTATTTCGTATTAGTACATGCCGTATAATTTTTATTTTTTATTTCTCTATTAGCACCCTACTCAATTTTAAATGTCCCAAAGGTTAACGGGAAGAGAATGTCTTGCGGCATTATGGTTGCCTTTAAAATGAAGAATTTAAAATATAATAAGCTTGGGGTTTGAATCGCGACCTTTTGGATTAAAGAAAATCTTGCTTACAACCGAGCCACCACCTCTCATCAGCATTAAAGCCCTTCGAAGACAGAGACAAAGGGTCTCAGAACATCAATATTGGAGATTGGGTTTCCCAAAATTTCTGGAGAATTTGGCCTACACTTACAACCGCGCTGGCTAGAGGGGTTGGCGAGTAGTGTTGTCCAATCCTGGTCTTGCTTTTTCAAAACCAACACCACCGATATGTTAGCAATACCAATACCAAGACTTACCCTAGTCTTGGTCCTGCGCAAGAGTCTACTCTTGCTCAGATATTTTTTCATAAGTTTAATAGGTGGTAGGCAGACTGATAGTGGTAATTTGTCCAGCCTGCTGGGGCGGGGAAGTATCCACCGTTAGTGCTGATAAACCCAGTAAAGTGTATCTACACATTTTGGGATCAGGCTCGAATTGCCGTCATGTCCAGTCAAGCCGGCATAGTGTTAGAGACTGATGTCAGTCATGAGTGTCTGATTCCAGTTGCTAACATTCATGGACCTCACTCCCCACTTACCATCAGGTGGGCGCAAGGTCACATATCGTGCTAGTATATAAAAAAATAAAAAAAGAGATCTTTGATTTTTATTATCAATAAATTGTAACGTCGTCGTGTCATGTCATTTTTGCGATTTGATTTATATATTTTTTTGGACACATGTTGTCCAAAATCACCATTACAAATTTCAAGTAAATCAGTCAAATATATAGTTCTCGAGATAGTAGTTTGCGGATCTGTCTTCCAAGAGTCTTATAAGATTTCCTTAGTACAATTGGGAATAAATAATAATTGGTAATAAATATATTTACAGTTTTCAGACCAATAGCAAGACCAAGATTAGGAGTGAAAGAACAAGGCCAAGTTACCGTATATTTTAAACAATTATAAAGTACTTTAAATTAAAGTTGTTTTAAAATTCTAAACTAAAATTGAATAGTAAGCTTGGTAATTTATTCCATTAATCTCACTAAAACGGCTTAAAATGCACATGATCTGCATCACAAGCATGTAAAGTCAAACATGGTCGAAAATGTAAACGAGAAACTTCCTGTTTTGTACAACTTTTATTCATTAGTTAAGCACTAGATACATAGTTGCATAGGTATAGTTTAGTCGTGTAGGTAAACAGTGGATACGGATAGACGGAGCTTTTGTTATAAAATATATTTCTAGATTTTCCTGCAAAATATGACGGTTGTATATGTACGAGGGTGGTCTGAAAAGTTTCCGACCTAATAAAGATTTTATCTAAAAATTTATTTTAATTTTTCTCATTGTAACTCTACACACTTCTCCCAGCGATGCTCCCATTTCTTCCAAATAGTACTCGGCATTCTTCTCTGCAAAATAATTGTTCACGAAGAAAAATGATTTTGTAAAGTAGAAACAAATTTATGAACAGTCCATGGATTCATCGTGTATGCCGTCTTAGGCCGAGTTGTATAAAACGAAGTTTCTGTAATTTTAGCGTTAACATTTTTAAGCACTTTAATCATTACATTTGCAGAACTTAATTTTGGTGTAACTCGGCTTTAAAATGTTCGCGCCGCGACCGCTACAGGAGATCGAGACTGAAGTCAGCAAGACGGTCTCCATTCTTAGATTGCGGTCTCTGCCGTGACTCACAGTACATGCAGAAGATACCGAGACACTAGTCACTGCTCCTACCGCCACTTTTATCTTTCAAAAATAAGAACACACATTTCTAATGCAGGCAAGCAAGCAGAAGAATGAACTAGTGGACTCCTCTTTTTATTGTGGAATTGGATGCATTTAATTTTTAACGTTATATACTTGTAGATCGCTATCAGCCCAACGTTTTTTTATCTTCACTTTTAATTATAGGTTTTTCAGTAATGGCGTCCATAGTAAGAGTCAATTTCTTTCAGCCATTTTAAGTAGAAATTTACAATTTTAAATACGACCTGCTACCGGCTCATAACAAGCACACCTACCTATACCATATCAGTATGAGTACGGACTTTTAAAAGCTTCAATCTTCTTAATTAAGTACAACGCTCAAAGGAAATTTTAACGTTAGCTTTCGTTTTATGAAAAAAAACTCATTCATTTTTATTTTAAGAAACATTTTATTTATCTGAATGTTTACTCGTTGGTTGTATGACTTAAATATTTTTCGTAGATTTTACATTATTACCACGTTTTTTTATTATCATTATCTGCATAACTCTTCTTGCAGAGTTTTTTTTTATTTTTCGACTCCTTTTTATATATTTAAAACTTTTTTGCACGATCATGGGGCGGCTAATGTCGCTATACACAACTTTTGGGATAATAAAAAGCATAACTTACTCGTAGATCAAGAAGTAGGGACGTATTAAAGACTGATGATTATTGAATAATAACTATATCCATCCGAGTATGGGCCAAATTCTCCAGATATTTCTGGAATTCCTAACTCTAATAGTGGATGTCTAGGACCCCTATCTCTGTCTTCTAGGGGCTTTAATGATGATAAGTGGTGGTGGCTCAGTTGTAAGCAAGCTTCCCTTTAATCGAAAAGGTCAAGGATCGAACTCGGCAATCGGCAAGATTTAATTTTTTCATTACAATTCAAAGCCTCTAGAACACAGCGTCCTAGACCTCCACTGTTGGAGATGGACCGAAATAAATTACTGAAAGGTCTATTTCCAACACGTCATGAAAACGTGATATGATAATGAAATGATACTATTATTGGATATTTTCAACGGACGCGGGGCAGTACCTTTTTTCGCATATCTCTAGTGGAAATGCAGCCAGAGAGCTTAAAGTCACTTCCAAACTCAATCAATGCGATTTCCACTGCGTCACATATTGCCCACTTCATGTTCCAATTTCAGCCATTTTAAAATGGAACAAGGGCCTTAGGAATAAGGTTTATTATATAACGGACTACATGAAATAAATCCTTTTATACGAACACGAAACGGCAGCTAAAAGAATAACGTCCACTATTTCAAAAAACTCAAACTGTAGTGCGAAATGCTGTAAAGCTTAACACTTTTTTGTACAAATAATATTGTAAATTGGTAAATAATATCGAATCCATCACTTTAACTAATTAAAGTAAATTTGACATCGGTTTTAGTAATAAATTCAGAAACACCTGCATGCTGATTTGTTTATTACCAGCTGTTTCACCTGGTAGTTACCGAAAAAACTCTGGATTCCAAGGAACATATATCTCCAGATTTTATTAAAATCGCTTAAGTAGTATAAGGGTGAGGGCAAAACAGATAAATGGTCGTGGGATCATATGTCGTTATCAGATGTATTTTTTTAATGATTGAAATTTCTTAACGATTTCATACGTTGGTATATCATTAAACTGGACCGCAGCTTATGTCTTGAATTTTGAATTTTCGCATGTTATTATGGCGTTATGTTGGTACTCCATGTATTATATCCGAATTATTTTGGATATTGGTTCTACACCAATATCTATTTTGTTCCCTTATTGAAAAAATACTTAATCGCGATACATTTTGAACAGGCTCGTAGAATAATCAACCGTTTTTACAAGATTATTTCCTATATTATGAGTTCGAATGATATCTATTGCTTGTCATTTGCAAGCCATCAATAAAGCATACGGTCTTGACCTAGACGGCTTGCAATCCATTATAATTATGTACGGCGTCACGTAACTTTCAGAAATAAATATGACCATTGCAAGGAACATGCTGAAAAATAAGTTATTGCCTTGCAACAATGTTGTAGATTAAACCAGACAAAATTGCGGAAAGAGTGAGGTTTTAGTTGCACAAAGCTCTGTGGTTAATATTATTAGAAGTTCACAAGAAAAGCTTTCATTGATAATTACTTGGTATAGTTTTGTAAAGCAACTCGCAAAAGCGTGAAGACATAAGTTAGGTATAATATTTGAAATGACATAATTAATAAGACATTTTCACTTAGTGAAATTGCATAACTCGTGACAACTTACTTTACTTTGTGAAGAGTTGAATGCTGTACTAATGTAGTTTGTACAGGTGCGGCAATGTAAAACTAGGATTTATGTACAGTTTCATAATAAGTATAAGCAAGCAGTCTTTTCATAGACGAAGTTAGCGGAAACCATGCTACAGTCTGTCGTTGTTTGTATATTGTATTATTGTAAATTGTCTTAGAAATTTTAATTATAACGTTAACATCAATATTAATATTTTTCTTTACAATCTGAAATAATGTATATTCTTGTAGTATTTATTATTTTTACTTGTTTATACTGAACACCGCTTCCGACTGGAAGCCCATGAATGAAAGCAACTGAAGAAAGACACTCATGAACGACATCAGCCGAAGGAAAGGTAGAGCATTCCACATCAACGGCGTGTAGCTAATGTAGTAACTCTCCAAAATATGTTCGCGAACACAAACAACACAAACTATGTCTAGTGGCATATGACGAAAGTAGTAGAAATAGGTAAAATGTGATGCAAATTCTTATTTAGTTATTAGATACCGAAACATTGGGCATGTTTTCCTATTTTTGTCCCTATGCTTTCTTTCATACCTGTCCTTATGCGGTCCACCAAAGTGACGCCGCATATCCGACGCAACGACCTCATTTCTACTGCATTACCTACTCTCATGCGTATTCTGACATATCCATACATCAGTGTTGGTACTAACATGGCATTGTGTATGGCAAACCGAACTTTGCCACTGACATTTCGACTGCCGATCAGTCGCCTCAGAGCACTGTTAATACTATTTTCCAATTCTTTCCACATCCCTAACATACCCATATATATAATTTCATTTATTTGTTCTAGAATATCATCATCAATCTTTATAGTCACGTCGCCTTCTTTGTACAAATACTTATAGTACCTTAGATTTTCTCTGCACCTCCCTTTTTCATTTTTGTGCCAGCAATGGTTGCGATGGAAAGCGTTCCAGACTGGTATACCTCCGTATTTAATAATTTCAGCGAGTATTCTTATCTTTATCCGCTGGATTGCCACATTTAGGCTTCTAATTGCCGAATGCACACTTAAATAGTAGGAGTAGTTGTGCGTGACTCTAGAAGTAAATCCGTCGTAACTAACCATACACCTCGCTAAAATATTCACTCCATCGCTACAATACTTCATTTGTGTTTGCATGAATGTTACCACTATTTGATTTCACTCTATTTATTCGACAAGATGGCAAACCCCTTTTGTCGTCCGTAGATTCCTTCCAGAAAAGTTTGGAGAGACTTTTTTCTTTCGTCCCCCCATTCCAGGTGCCAAGCCTACTCTAATTATTAGATAATTACGGTTGTTTGTTAAATCTGTCAATATAAGTGTCTCCTCAATACTCTTTATCACAGCAATCTGGATTGGAATCGATGCTATAAACAAGGATTAGGCGGACGACAAAGCGAAATTATTATAATGCACAAAAGTAAATCCTTTTAGAGACAACTTTTACGTGCTTTTTACGTCCATAAGTCGATTTTACAGTATGTTCTGACGACGACGTCGTAAATTTTATTATTTACACTTTAATATAGTGGCTAGTTTTAGAACACTTTCTTAAACGAAACCATCATAATAGAATGACCTTTAGCGTCGGTGATACGTGAGGTCGGGCTTGATTATCGATACGTGCGTCGTCGTTTGAAATAGACTACAATGCAGACTGCACATAAAACATAAAATAGTTGTTCAAAATTAATTTTACAAGGATTTATCTAGGAGGAATTTAAAAAAATAAAATGGCAAGCCCCTTGATGGAATGACCCTCCCGGATAGATTTGCCTTTAGTGTGGTTTCCCACTTGTGTGGACACCCTGGCGCCTTTCCACCAGTCCTTGACGTCTAAGACTGACGGCGCTGCTGCATTACAAGCCAAGAACCTCATACGACAGAAAACAACCAGAAGATGTGATTTTGTGCCGTTTGGAGTTGAAACTATTGAGCCATGGGGACCAAGTGTACAGAAAATTTAGGCGTTGTTAAAACAGACTTTTAACACCTCGGAAGACAAAAGGGGTGGGCAATATTTGGGATAAAGAATCAGCATTGCCATTCAATATGGCACTTTGCCCATTGGTAGCGATTTGGATCAAGTTTTATATTTATAATATTTTTATTTTATTTTTATTATTTTTTAGTTGTATTTTTTTATATTAAATAGTTAAATAGTTTATATTAATAGTAATTTATATTATTTCTTTGAATAAAACTGTATAAATATTTAAAAAAAAATCCTTTTTATATCAATGCAAGTTTTCGATTGTCTCTGAATTCTGATATAATACAATAGATATAGGATACTTAGATTGGCAATGCAAAAGAGAAAGAGCACAGTATTGCGTATCTTAGAGCGAGATAGATAGACAGGACCATTCACAGATACATTCGCGGCTTGTAGCGGCTGGCGTAATTGTAAACAAAACAAATTCCGCTTATATTTGTAATAATCTAGGGTTTTATAGTGTAAATTTGAGGTTAATAGACGTAATTAGTCATGGTTACTTGTGTAGTACCTGGATGTAACTCATCTAAGAAAGAAAACCCGCATAATTATTCATTTAACACGTAAGTACGATTGAAATATTTAGGTGCCTAAATACAATGTTTTAGATCTGCCACTAAGGTTTTATACACAAACAGATGGGAAAAATAAACGCCTTTTATTACATTAATACTCTGAATGCATAGGAATTCAATTTAAGATAATATCAAATACGTGAATTTCTACTATTTCTAACCTCACTTATGTAGAGATTGACACATATCGATAACATGTTATCGATAACATCTTATCGATATGTCGCTAAATGGCAAAGGTATTGTGCCTTGTATGCAGCATAGCATGCATTGCATAATCTATGGATTATGCCTATACAGCCTTATTAATTTTCGATAAATTCTTAAAAATGTTTTTTATATATTTTACTTTTTAATTTTTGGAGTTTCGTACCTAAATGGCGCAACTCCTATTAATTGAACTAAATTATAAATATTTTTATAAAATAATTTAAACTTTATAATGTTTCAGATTTCCCCAAAATAATATATGTTATATATAATAATGGCAAAAACCTTCCTTAGAAGGTCACTGCAGTGGTGGCACGTGTGTCGGGTCCTGGTCCGTCCCTAAGGGCCTGGTTGAGCGGGGGGATGGCTGGCACATGCATTACGTCCGTGATCGGGTGCTGCTGTGGGGGCCTGGGACCACTGCCGAACACGTTCAATTTATTGTTCTTAAATTAGCAGACGTTTTGCGTTTTGTCGTCTTTCGGGTTGCCCAAGGGGCTTGGGCAAGTAATTTATTTTAGTTTTGCCTTACCTGGTAGGGTTAGTAAGATTGTCCTATAGGACAATCTTGGAGTAAAGGATATCTATTTTATGTTGTTGTATAGTTCTGTATTTGTTTTAATTTGTAAATCTGCTATAGCTGATTTTTCCTTGCAGATTCCTTTCTCAGTCAGACATTAACAGGTCACTGGAATCTGCTTTGCTGCTTAGTCTTCCACTAGCAGGAGTAGAATCATTCAAAATAATTTAAATAATGACGTGTCACAAATGCCTTTAATAGGTTTACGTGAATAAAGATATTTTGACTTTGACTTTTTTTTATATACCTACAGTGGTTTTATTTTTCATAGAATCGTCTACTTTTAGATGGTGCAAATAAATAAACATTTAGGAAAATTTGCTAGGAAACGCAACTGAAAAAACTATATTTTTCAATTATTGTATAAATTTTTCATCGTTTAATTGAAAATTTAACGTTGAAATCCTTAAATAATGTAAATTAAAATGTTACATTACCAAAATATGTGATAAGAAATCTTAGAAATTTGGGGTTTGCAACAAAATAATTTTCAAATATGAAATATTAGGTTTCCAAATTAATTTAATCAGTTTTTCGCATTTCCTGGCAAATTTTCCCGAAGTAATGTTATTTTCACTAAATGTAAAAAAAAATATTGTAGATATAAAAAACGAATGAACACATTTTTTTAGATTTTTTTCGGTAAATTTTGGGTTAAATGGAAAAATGGCATGCACAAGTTATAGATGTTTTTTTTTACCTATATTAGCTTGTGTTCCACAATTGCTATTTTATTTATATGTTTAATGTACCTAATATGCTGTTACTTTTTTAAAATAAAAATCCAACATGTTTTGTATTTTAATTTTTATTACCTCAAACAAACATCAACTTTATATGTAGCTAGATCTGTGTCAAATCAGACAACACGAAAACGTTGCAATCTTTATCGATAATCTAAGTCAAGGCAGTCGCGCACATCACTATCCGTCTCGCACACATGCGCATTTCACGCACACCGGTGTTTTTCATTTTTGGTCTCGCCCTAATCATTCCATTGCCAATCTATATATATACTAAATCTATGTATAATACGGACATAATATTGAAACACGGAAAACAAATGATGTAAAAACTCATTTTTTGAATCAATGTGAATTATTGCAGACGTTTATCAAATGCTAAGCTATTTGTAGGGCGCTGTTGATTTCCCTTTGGAGCTTCAGAGGTCGGCGAATGTTTTGCATAATGACATGCGGCTTTCATGCAATGAAAACAACAGTACATAATACATTGTATGAATAATATGGCGTAGCACCTATTATCGACTAGTTAAAAGTCACCTTAAGTGGAATGGTGCCTAATGGTATTAGTGTAGAAATTAAGTAAACTGAGAAAAATATATATTTTTGATAAATACAAATTGTCAGTTTTTCGATAAAGTTTTTTAACTTTATCAAAAAACGTTTTTAACTTCCTTAGAACATATTAACATTTACTATGTTAGAAAAGATAACAATAGGCCGAACCCTGTTTAATAATTAAGAATCTAAAGAAAAATATAAAACATATAATCAACTTTTACAACTGGAATAATCTTAACTGTGCAAATTATTGTAATCTTACATACGAACTATCGAGATTTTTTCTTCCACATATCACAATATAAGAAATAGTTCCTAAAATATGAATTAAAACTATTTCAAAACTATGTTGATCCTTTTAGACATATTTTGACGCACAATGGTCATCCTGATATAGCGCTGACGGGTTCCCAGGAATTCATAAAAGATAGTCACTATTAAGAATTATAGCTCTGGAGGACCCTGGAAGACGTGATTTTTTTATTATTTTATTTTCTTCATCATCACAGCCCTTAAATCACACACGACTATATACAAATCGTGTTACATCATTTGTAACACGATTTGTGTTACAAATGATGATTAAAAACCTAGATTAATATTCTGATATAGGTGGTTGGTAGTTAACTTGTCACTTTGATTATTTCAGCCAATGACGTGTCTAATAGGCAATGTTAAATATGTCAAAAAATAATCAGCATTTCTGCAATTGGCGGACAGACTTCTAGATAGAACTTCTTCAAAAAAGAAATTTATACTACTCGCGTCATGCTGGCCAGATTCATATTAAGTTATTTGTTTGAAAGGATAAAAAAATATTTTATTGTTAATAAAACCCTCTGTTAAAAGATTAGCTTTTAATTTATGTGAATGTGTTTACTAGATTAGAAAATACGCATAGCGACAATTTTATGTATGCATAGACGGGACTTTGCGACGCCACTGATTGTAAATTAGCAATTACACGCAACACAACTACCAACCACGTCACCGTATATAAATAACAAGAATATCAACAAACCGTTATAATTACTTACAGTTTAAATTAAATCTAATCATACAAAGTAATTGGATATATCGCCATACAATATTTGCTGGTTTAAAGCACTGCACTGGAATCCCGAGCTATAGATAACTGATAACTAAAGCTGAGATACACAGAACATATCTTTTAGGCCTACTTTCGTAACACCTCGCAGTATTTGTCGAAAATCCTTCAAATTATAAAAATTGGGCTGGTAAAAATCACATTGCCTAATTTTCAGAGCGCAGCATTGGTATGTTAGCATAGGTGAGACGGTGAGCATAGGTATACCTCGCAATTATTACTTGTTACGTTTGTTTACGTAGCCTTTTACCACCAGAGCCGAGCTTTCCGAAAGAATAAGAGGGTATTGGGGAATATAAAATAATATTTCAGAAACTGGTTGTAACAAAATGCACTGCATAAGTAGGCACTATTAGGGGATTAGTAGGGGGAAATTGGCCGTCTGGCCAACGTGACGAGTGTAGGCCCAATTCTCCAGATATATGTTCTGGAAGGCCCATCTCCAACAGTGGCGGTCTAGGAC
Source organism: Tinea semifulvella (assembly GCA_910589645.1). NCBI lineage: Eukaryota > Metazoa > Arthropoda > Insecta > Lepidoptera > Tineidae > Tinea > Tinea semifulvella. The sequence goes on from OU342584.1 coordinate 25,792,275, forward strand.
GCTGTGTTCTAGGGGCTGTAATGAAGAAAATATATACATCGCATATGTTCTATGGAATAACTTTAGAACAGGTTGTACTCCACAACATCTAAGCTTACAATGCTTAGCAAGTTATTTTCAATTATGAATATATTATAAAGAGGTTGATAAATGTCGAAGAAACGAAAGAGGTATGTCGTGACCGTGATAAGTGGCGCTCAATTGTTTCTGCCTACCCCGCAAGGGAAGGATTTGGCGTGAAGATATGTATGTATAAATATATTAGGAAAATTCGATCGTAGTGAAACACCAAGTAAAAAGCTGATGTATTAACGCAGGCTCGGTGCCTCAGTTGACTGCACAACGCTGCATTTAGTATTCCAGACCGCTCCACTTCTTTCAGGTCACTGGACCAAGTCCATAATTTTATACCAATATTGCTCGAATGCAAACATTTTCAACTTACGTTCTTACTCGCTCTTAGACACAATATAATTTTATAATATTATTTTAAATAGTTTTTTTTTTACGTCATTCCATTGCTACGTACTGACACGCTACAAAGGAAACAAAACAAAACGACGGTCATCCGGATATACTTTAATATACCTAATTTTAGACATAGAAAAAAAGTGCAATGCGTGCGTAGCGTGCCCTCCAGCGTTCGAGCTGGGTGAAATAGGACAACTTACGAGTTCTAATTTAGTGAATTAAGTTAACAAACATACGAGGGGCGTTCAAAATATTCTCGGTATGTGGATAAAAACAAACAAGTACGAAAAGTTTGATATTTTTATTTTTCAATATACTCCCCCCCTATGTTCATACACTTATAAGATCGATCAATTATTTTTTTTAATCCCTCATAAAAATATTTTTTATCTTTGGTGTAAAAATGCTCCTCCACGGCCGTCTTCAACGCTTCATCGTCAGAAAATTTATTTCCACGCAGATCCTTTTTAAAATTGGCCGTCTGGCCAACGTGACGAGTGTAGGCCCAATTCTCCAGATATATGTTCTGGAAGGCCCATCTCCAACAGTGGCGGTCTAGGACGCTGTGTTCTAGGGGCTGTAATGAAGAAAATATATACATCGCATATGTTCTATGGAATAACTTTAGAACAGGTTGTACTCCACAACATCTAAGCTTACAATGCTTAGCAAGTTATTTTCAATTATGAATATATTATAAAGAGGTTGATAAATGTCGAAGAAACGAAAGAGGTATGTCGTGACCGTGATAAGTGGCGCTCAATTGTTTCTGCCTACCCCGCAAGGGAAGGATTTGGCGTGAAGATATGTATGTATAAATATATTAGGAAAATTCGATCGTAGTGAAACACCAAGTAAAAAGCTGATGTATTAACGCAGGCTCGGTGCCTCAGTTGACTGCACAACGCTGCATTTAGTATTCCAGACCGCTCCACTTCTTTCAGGTCACTGGACCAAGTCCATAATTTTATACCAATATTGCTCGAATGCAAACATTTTCAACTTACGTTCTTACTCGCTCTTAGACACAATATAATTTTATAATATTATTTTAAATAGTTTTTTTTTTACGTCATTCCATTGCTACGTACTGACACGCTACAAAGGAAACAAAACAAAACGACGGTCATCCGGATATACTTTAATATACCTAATTTTAGACATAGAAAAAAAGTGCAATGCGTGCGTAGCGTGCCCTCCAGCGTTCGAGCTGGGTGAAATAGGACAACTTACGAGTTCTAATTTAGTGAATTAAGTTAACAAACATACGAGGGGCGTTCAAAATATTCTCGGTATGTGGATAAAAACAAACAAGTACGAAAAGTTTGATATTTTTATTTTTCAATATACTCCCCCCCTATGTTCATACACTTATAAGATCGATCAATTATTTTTTTTAATCCCTCATAAAAATATTTTTTATCTTTGGTGTAAAAATGCTCCTCCACGGCCGTCTTCAACGCTTCATCGTCAGAAAATTTATTTCCACGCAGATCCTTTTTAAGATTGGGAAACAAAAAGAAGTCGCTTGGGGCTAAGTCCGGACTATAGGGTGGATAAGTAACAGTTTCAAACCCACATTCAACAATAGCTGCCTTGGCAATATGAGCAGTATGGACAGGGGCGTTGTCATGCAGAAGCAGAACATCTTTGGTTAACTTTCCTCGCCTCTTTTCTTTGATCGCATCTCTTAATTGACGTATAACGTTAGCGTAGTACTGCCCTGTGATATTTACACCTTTTTTTTTATAATCGATAAGCAAAACTCCTTCACAATCCCAAAATATTGTGGCCATGACCTTGCCAGCTGACGGGATTACCTTGAACTTCTTGGGATGAGCTGAACCCTTAATGTGCCACTGCATGGACTCCTGTTTGCTCTCTGGGTCATAATGATGAACCCAGGTTTCATCTCCAGTAACTATTTTTTGCAGCACCTCATCGGGATTTTCACCACACAGGTCGATAAAATCTGAACAGCTCAGCCACACGCATATCCTTTTGAAGAAGCGTCAGCATTCGCGGAACCCATCTTGCACTTACTTTTGACATATTAAGATGGTCATGTATAATGTCATGTACGGTACCAATAGAGAGATTGGTTACTTGAGCTATAGATTTTACCTTCACTCGGCCGTCTTCCAATATAAGTTTTTCCACTTTATCAATATTTTCTTGTGAGGTAGCCACTACAGGCCGGCCAGGTCTAGGGTCATCTTCAATACTCTCCCTTCCACGCTTAAATTCGCTTGACCATTTTTGAATAGTAGATAAAGAAGGAGCAGACTCACGGTAAACACAATCCATTTCCTCTTTTATGGTTTTTTGATTTTTACCCTGTTTTGTCAAGAATTTTATGACGGATCGGTGCTCTAATTTCGTTAAAATTGTTAATTCGCTCATGGTGTTCATGTTTGTTCGGCAATTGCAGAAAAACAAAAGAACATCTCGGTTCCAATTTTACTTTTTTTTAATGTCAATGGATGAATCTTAGCGGCCAGTAACAAATATATATATAAAAGAGGTTGTAACGTATCAATACCGAGAATATTTTGAACGCCCCTCGTATTTTTTACCTTAATGAAAATACCTACCTATGCATATGCGGTGTATGATTAGGAGTATATTATCGCCGCATTCCGTTTATAGAAATTGCCAGCGACGCTAGTATAAATGCTATCGCTTTTAGCTTGAACTCAATGGTGCCTTTACCAAAAAACTGACGTTTGAAGTTAAACATAGACATTTAGAAAAAAACGAAAAATTTATAATAAAAAAATAAAAAAATGTGTTAGGGGAGGTGGTTTACTTTTTGACAGATGGACAAATGTCAAATGTTGTTTATGACCAAAATTGTTCCATTTACCGAAGTTCCTCCGTTAGCTAAAAATGTAACACAGGTTGTGGCGCTGGTTTATGATGTTACTGCGGCTTATAACTGGAACGCGACATAGGATTGGGTAGTTATTTATAATTAATTGATAATACATTAAAAGATAACAAAGCTGGATACAGAAAGTTTAATAAGGATATTATAGATTTAGTATAGGTATCAGAAACAGTTATATTCATAACTACATTTACAAGTTCAAATATATATAACTATATGTTTGACCCGGCTTCGCCAGTGTAGTAGGCTGTCAACATTGGGGTCTCCTTTTTGGTAGATGTATGGTGCTATATCCATCCGTAGGTCCTAAGAACATTTTAATAAAATCGGATAAATATGTGAAGACGAATTAAACAGAGGGACAGTAAAATGGCTGTGGTCAGATGATGAAGTCATATAGTATATGTCTTAATCTCATGTATAAGCTTTCTGTACAAGTTTTCCAAACTAATTTTGAGATATGTAGACAAAAATTTTGTTTAGGAATTAAAATCACTGACATGTGTATGTTTTAATTAAATAGAGGAAATTTGTTTTAAATGATTTTTGCTATTTATCTCTGTCTAAAATTACGTATATTAAAGGAAAAAAACTGCCTACGTAGTCTAGCGATTGAGTCCATGGATTTAGACTCGCAGGTACCGGGTGCGATATCTGGTCATTATTTAATTTGTGATATTTCTCAAGTTTGGTACGCTAGATACATCGACGAGCTAGCCACTTGTGAATAAAAAGCGTGGTTTCTAACTACTGGAAGGGATACGATCGTGACGATAATCCTGATCAATTATATTAAAACCCATTCAATAGTTTTTGCTTGAATGAGATCACTCTATCCATTTATCCATTCTCACAACACAGTTGGTTAACTACGCATTAATAAAGACGCCTTTACTCCAATCAGTGACATTAATTTAAGAGTATCAAAGGAAGACGGGACTATAAATAGAAACGGATGTGCAATCATTAAGAAATAAGGACTGATAAGAAACAAGACAGGAAAGATACACGTTCGAGTTATTCACTACGCGAGGTTAATAAGCATAAATTGCTTACAAAATCCTGTATATTTGAAATAGAAACTTATGGAGTATAAATATTGCACTCTTCTTCTCCCTATTATTGATTATGCTGATGTGTTTTATCCTGATGTCACTGAAGAGCTACTGAATAAATTCGATAATCTGCCCAACTTATGCATCCGTTTAGTGTTCGGCTTGCTTAAGTATGACCATGTTTCCCTATATCGTATTCAATTAAAGTGGCTCAATACTTTCGCAGATATGCACATCTCTTGACTTTACTGAATTCTTTACAATCCTCAAACGCCTTTATACAAGACTCGTTTCCAGTTCCAAAATCCCTACCCACTTTGTTTTCCGGATAATGGTTATATACTTTGAATAAAATTATTATACGATTTTCAACTCTAATAGCGATTTTTATTTATTAAAATAAAAGTTTAATTTTAATATATACGAGTGTTTATATATTTGACATAAATAACAACTTTTATTTTTAATATCCGGATTCCAGATTTCCGGAATAGTGACTTTTTAAACCACGATTGTCGGGCTGTAGACATAATACAATGATACCCTCTTTTTATATGATTTTTGACAAATATTTTACTAAATGTCGAATGCGACATTCATCTCTATAGCTTAATGATGAATGAGGTCCAAGTAATCTAATAAATTGAACGAGCTGGTTAAAAATAAGATATTTTTTCAAATAATTAATGCAGGTCTATTACTCGCACCGATATGACAAAGTCCTTGGTGTCATCCGTGAAGCAGTAAGTCTTTTTATTGCAAGAGCCAGAAAGAACAAATAAAATATTGGCAACTTTGTAAAGGAAGAACAAAGTAAGTAAATCTAAAACCAAGCCCACCTCGATCCTTGGCGCCGCATCAGACTGAAAAATTCTCATGGATACATTTGGAATGATGTTTAAGATCCCAAATGCACTCGCTGTTTCGCCTATAGGCTAGACATCTTAGTATTTTCTCGGAACTTGAAAAAAGTAATTCTTATTGAACTTACCGTTCATAGGAATCAAATATTTCAAAAGGGACACACGATATGAAGGCGAATTAATATTATGATCTCATATAAGAAATAATCAGGATCGGGTTCAAGACTCAGCTTTACGCACTGGAAGTTGGTGCTAGAGAAATTCCAGCAAAATCTTTTCACCAGTTTCTGAAATAATTGGGTGTAAGCAGGTCTGCTGTATACAGTTTTTTTTCGGTAGGGAGAGAAGCAGAATGGTGGATGGTGAGAGTCTTGTTGCGCAATAAAATAAAAAAGGAGGTTTATTCGCAAACGATGGACCCGGCACCAGCACGGTGAATCCATGGAAAGCTTAGAAAATTATCTTTTTAACTATCGCCTACTATCACCTCAATGTCTTCTTCATAAGGCATACTTTGTGTATTGTACGTCGCGTCGTGAAATCGAAAATATAAATTAAAATTATCATCACGACCGTTTCTCCTTTCAGGGTGGTCATAAACCACGCTTATAAATAAGCAATTTTACATTTAGCCAACTTTACTATAGGCCAATGACAAGTGGCAAGCTTGTCGATGTCTCCAGCATACCAAACTCGAGAAATATCACAAATAAATTAAATAATAATTAAATGTATTCATTTACATTAATAAATATTTTTGTGACCCGACCAGGAATCGAACCCGGTACCTCAGAGTTTAAATCCATCTACTTAACCGCTAGACCACGGAGGCAGTTAAAATATATTCATATAAAAATATAAATTAATAATATTAAATTAAAGAGCTAAGTAAATAATCGCAGTATTTGTCGCAAGCTGATATTTAACTGACCGCGCTGACCTACTTCATTGAAAATTCAGATATAAAATGATTCTGTATTTAAAGTATTCGCGTCAGATGATCGCCAGACAGAGCAATAAAGTCGTAGACTTGAATACATATGTCGCAGGGAAAACAAGAAACCAGGGATTACGTGAAATTCCTGGGGATATTTAGAATATAATTTATATTTATTGTATCAAGGCATAGCATATGGCACATTGAATTACGTAGCAAAATACGTTTTGACGTGACAACGTCTTATAAATTGGTTTGCCGGGTGACACTTCAAGAAACTGCGTTACGCTCCGCTCACGTTATGCGCTCACAATGAGAGCGAGTGAGAGGCACGCGTCCTTTCCACTCGGGCATGGTTAGCCCGCCTAAGAGCGAGAGAGACAGACATAAAAAGTGAAAGACATTGACTTGACATTTTCTAGGCACATTACAGCAGAAACACTTCCTTTCATTTCATATTTCTCCTATCATCGCCCTATCCTCAACAAAATCACTCAGATAGGAACAAGTTAAGTTGTAGTAAACGCTGTTTCATTGTACGCAAATGTATTGCAAGTTATTGTATGTATATTTGTATATAAATACGTATGTATGTGTAAAGGTAAAAATAAAATTTTGTTAATATGAAATTCAGTGCGAGATTCTTTGTATAAATTAATGTTTTAAATATAATTCTTTGTATAAATAAATGTTTTAAATTGTTACTATTATTTCATCCTTCTTCCTACTATACGAATGAATATTCACATTAAAATTATTTTACCACTCAAAGTCGTTGTCACGTAAAACTTTCCCCCGTATACCGACTTTACAGGCAACCAATTGGTTTTTTTGTATATATTTTTAGTTCAACTTTAATATAGGCCCAACATGCCAAGTGACAATCTCGTCGATATCTTTAGTGTACCAAACTCGAGAAATATCACAAATACATTATTGTATCCCGCCCAGCAGATCTATTCTGTCACTTAAGCGCAAACATTATATAGTAGAATCCGTTAACTATATATATATCACGCTATTAAACTTGATATTTGCACGGACGCTGTCAAGGTCGAGCGCTTACAGAGTTGAGAATTGAATAATTACAAAAGTAATTATGACTCAAGCTCTGACGTAAATAACGATATCCACTAATAACGTTTGCGACTGAGTAACAGAATAGGGCCGCTGGAATCGATCCCGGTACCTATGCATCTAAATCCACAAACTTAACCGCTAGACCACGAAGTCAGTCTAGTATACGCATTTTTGTCATTTTACTAGATTCCAGTCTATTGAAACGAAATCACTAAAAATATGTCAGGATTTTATCATATTACCAAATGTTTTTAGTAAAAAGAGATAACAAATGAGAGTATTCCGCATCTTCTGTGATTTCGTGATATCCCTAAAAAAACACATAATCCCTGGTTTCTTCATTTGCCTGCGACATACATAATTGTCTGACTGAATAATACAACTTATTGTTACTGAGAAAATTGCTGGTATACCTAATTTTATTTTTTATTGCTTCTACTCTATTGTTTTATTCTTGTTCTTATTATGCCTCTCTCCTTTCTCTTTGAACAAATAAATAAAGATGCGCCTACGACGGTAGTCTGTTACTTAAATCGCAATCGTTAGATTGTCAAAATGTGAGTTTTAGCGCATTTTTTGCCGAATTTACTCTAATAGCGTATCAACTTTAATAGCGTTTAACATTGACAGTTTACTTTAGTTAAAGGCTTCCGTTATAAAGCTTGATCCAATTCGTGGTATTTATTTTCGATTTAAAAAAAGGCAATGTAAATTTATGTTGATAATTCTTTATTCTAATTATTATTATTAGGTACATGCAACAGAAATGAGTACAAAATATTTTTTAAATTTCAAATCTTTACAATACAGTTCCAGTACCATCTCCAAAAGCATGTGCACACAGCATGCAATTATGAAACATTTACATATATTTAAAAATAAAATAACAATACAATACCCACAGTGAGTGGGTAAATAAATAAATATAAATATAAATGTTAATTTAGTTTGCTCGCCGTCCACAGCAAATAACTCTTTGCCAAAGGCCATAAACAATCCACTATAGAGAGCGGACACCCTATTTAGGATAATTCATTTTTTTTTAAATTCATAATATCCTGCACAATTATTAGTGTTTAACTTTTCATTTATTTATAATTTATGTCAGTCCTACCTCTGGAAATTTATGTGGCGGTTTGTCCGTTGGGGGTAGTTATCGATAACTTATTCTGTTATGACATGACGAATGTTGGATTTTAGCTGCATCAAGGTACCAGGCTTCAGGTTTCAGGTAGTCTTCGCTCTTTTAAAAACTCCAAATAGTCAGAGGGTGTTAAATCACAAGATCTTGAACAATAACACCAAAATGTATTCTAGAACTGCACGTGATGTTTGGTATGTTTCTGGAATAATACCTCTTTCAAATCAATATCCTCGAGGTAAAAATTTTACTGAAATAACTTTCATAAAAGAATATTCAACTAATATTACATTTAGAGTGGTTATTGTTCATCAAAATTGCGGCTAAAGCCGAGAATCCGGCTCCGAAAATAATACAGAAAATATACAATTTTACTGAATACAAATTCAAATCTTTTATTAACACAAAATACTGTTGGCTCGTTATGGTGAACCTCCTGCATGAGCTGTACTGTACTGCACAGTGCCTTCCAATAATGATCATACAAAAAGATTCGAAAAAAAAGGATACACAAATAACAAGTAAAGTATAGTATGTGAGTGTGTTGTCTGTATGTGTGTGTGTTGTCTGTATGCGTGTGTGTGTTTTCTGTAGTTGTGTGTATCTATATATATATGTGTGTGTGTGTGTGTATGTTTGTGTGTAGCAAAGGTGAGGGAACTAGGGAAGGGAGGAGTTCGAAGAGGGAGTGTAAGATTGTTGATTATACTCATATATATATATATAGTTTACTACATACATAGTTTACATTACTATTATTAAGAGAAAATTTATATCTCGTAGATGCTGGGTCCAAACCGGAACCACCACCTCCTTTATTTAGTTTACCTAAATAGAAGTGAATATTATTAAATTAATTACTATCCAATATTGTGAATTTTGGCAGCACCAATTTATTGCAATTTTGCTTAACTATACGTACCGGCACAAGAATCTAGCTATGACCGTCAATGCGTAGAAGTTTCATTGCGTTCGCGCTGTTTCGCTCTCCAGGTTAGTCTATTTGAGTCTACCTATACAAGCAAGACGCAATGGGTCGGATCAAATAGCGCCGCTTTAGATCGACAGCCTTGAAATAAAAATATTACTGACCTCATTGACTATTCAGTAAAGTTACCTCTAATATCAGCGTATGAGAACACAATATAAATATAACCCCTCCTAAAGGATTAAAATAGCAATGCAGCAAAGCACTAAATAGGCATTATATATTAAATACACGATCAACCTAGTTTATTTATAGTATAAGATACGAAGCGACCTTCACCGATCTGTTATCCGAATAAAACCCACTATATATATAATAAAATACACTAACAAAAGCGGCAGTGATAGGTTGCCTAACAAAATATGCTCTACAGAGTGAATTTTACAAGATCTACAAAAAATATATAGAAATAAAAATATCGTAAAAAATATTGAAAGGAGTCTGTGTCGATTTTGTGCGGACATGTCAAGTGTTTTTTGTTTCGTAAATTAATTAACTGTGGATATTGTTAGGTGGTGTTGTTTTGTTTAATAATGTGCTACAATGTAAATATATATGTATATAATATATTATGAAAAGAGATAAATTGGACTTTAAATATGGGACACAAGTAGCAGTTTCATTTTTGCGGTTTTCTCACGCTATGAACTCCCATATTATGCCCTATGTGCTATAATGACGCGAGTGTCTCCAAGAAAAGCATCAAATTCTGCAACATCTGGAATTTGATGATAACCTCATTAACTCATAAAAAAGAAAGATTTCTTACGTCAGACTTGGCTGTATGGGCTAGACCCTTTGCCTTCCCTATCACCTTATTCATCATCCCAATTGATGATGAAGTCTTCTTCAGCGTTCACTTGAACACAAAAAAACTTATTATAGCCGGGAATCGGACTGTAAAATTACGTCAATAGGGTTCGATTCCTTCAGTTTCCTTAAGTTTGACTTTTGACATTACATCTCAAGATTTGACCCTTATAAGCGACACTATAAGCTAGTGTAATAATACAGGGTTCGTTATTTGAACAAACTAAAATAAAAATAGCCTTATACAGTCGAACAACAGAGTGTAATATCAGTTATGGCAAAGCTTTCTTTGTAATTTAAAATATTGCTAAGGTCGAGTATTCGAATGATCGTACTATTTTCGGGGAAAAATCAACCTTATTGTTAGATGACGTGGAAATAAATCTCAACCGTAAGGTGATAGACCACTTTTTAGTAGTGGACCAAAAACACATATTTCGTTAGGCAATCGTTGTTGTTTAATTTTATAAAAGGTGGATTTCATTCGGATAACAGATAGATGAAGTATACGTACTGGCATACGCATTTCAATAATTCTTAGACTATTACTTTGTATAAAGTTTCCTAGTCAATGACGTAACTTAGCAATATTTATTAGTTATGAAACATGTATATATAAGGCCAATATTAAACAATATATCTTAAGATCGATATCAACCTTGAGAACAAGTTGTCTCTACTTACTAAATGACAAATCAAAAACGAACGAAAGAGATAACTTGATAATACGGTCATAAGAAAGCTTAGATACCATAATAATGACAAATCCCTTCGCTCTTCTCAAACTCTCTTCTATTTGTCCCCTCTCATCACTCTTCATTAGTGTCTAACTCTTTTGTAGTTGTTGCCACTAATTTGTGAAATAATCTTCCTGTCAACATACGGCAACCAACTACTAGAACATTATTCAAAAAACTGGTGAGTTTACTTTTTCTAAATAGCTCCACACAGCGTTAGTAAGTAGTATATGTACGTATGTTTATGTAAAATAATATGTATTATAATATTAATTTATATTATATTTATATATAATATAATGTATGTAAGTATATATTAATTAGCTGTTAAATTAAAAGTATTTATTACCTTTATGATTGCACCTACGAGTATATTTGACCAAATTTGCCCCCAAGGTTTGGCTGTCAGAGAATTTCTTCGGGCCTTTGTACTTTGTGCAATAAGGTATTTAAATAAATAAATAAATAGTGGTAGGTTTTATTATTATGCGTAGTTTTTAGCTACTGTTGCTAGAAAAGACGTTACTTTACTTTTGAATGAAATAATTTTACGAAACTTCACTGGACTGTGCAGCAATTTGTGTATTATAAAATATATTCGTATTTAACATTTGGCAAAACCAATAAAAAACAGAGATATAGAAATATTTAACATTGGAACGCTTTAACAAAAAAATCAACGATTGTTTTATTGTTTTAGTGAATATTCGACTACGAAAAATAAAATATTTTTATTGTTTGCTTGGTGCGATTTGGCTGGCAACGCTGTTAGTTTGAAATATAACCTAGATATTCTATCGCCAACCCGTCTGGCCAGTGTGACGAGTTTAGGCCAAATTCTCCAGAAAATTCTGGAAAGCCTATCTCAAATAGTGGAGGTCTGGGACTCTTGCGTTCTAGGGGCTGTGATGATAGCATACTTTTTCATCAGACGGAGGGTCGTCCAAATGAGTCTTCCCGTACGTGATTTCTCATGGACTAAAAAATAGGGCAGTTAGCAATAGAATTATTAGTTTACGTATGAAAGCGGTGGTAAGATCGCTAGTCTCCAATCGAAGGGGTTCGATCCCCGGCATGACTCGAAAATATTTTTTTTATGTTCTTATCAGCCCCTAGAATACAGCGTCCTAGACTGTTAAAGATGGGCCTTGCAGAACATATATATGGAGAATTTGGCCTACATTCGCCACGCTGGCCAGACGGGTTGGCGAGGATCTAATGTCAATTTATTAACGATTCCACAAGTTGGTATTAGTAAAACAGGGACCGACGGCTTAACGTGCTCTCCGAGGCACGGGAACGGAGGTGTCGTAAATCTAAGACAAATATACGTAAAAAAGGTGTATTTCTCATTGGTACATGCTGGGTGGGTTTGAACCGGACTTTGTTGGATTTTAAGGAAAGCGTTCTTACAACCGAGCCACCACCATTTTTTTATAATGTCTACTCGCTTTTTGGTCGCTTTTTATTTTATCTTTATAATTAAATAAACGCAGCAATGTAAGTAATAGGTAAATATACATTTTAATAATCTCCTTAGGAAATACATACTTTGTTTTTTTCTTTGTGGAATATAGAAGACTTGTGATTCAACAGAGGTGTCGAGTAAATTGCATTTACAGCTATATATGTATTTATACATTAATTATCCTTACAATATTACATTATTTTATATAGTTTATGTATGAAAAATGTTCAACATATCATCATGACAACTCTGGTACTAAAGGACTAGATTAATACGAACACTACATATTTATTTTATTTTCCAAATAACTTAATTGTACAATAATATAGTATAGTAAAAATAACATTAGTCTTATCAATAAAGGTATATAAACTATTATTTTTTTATTATTGTCCACAACACAAGTAACAAAAATGGCACATAGTGGATGATGTCATTTTCTAATGAATAATAAATTATAATACCTAATTATTATTTAAAATATTAATACGCAGGTATTATTTATAAGGTAATAATTTATAATTTAGTTTAATAATAGGGTATCGCCTTGATATCGCTATCGCTAAGAGTTACGGTCGTCACCCGGTTTATCTAAGATATCTGTTCTATTGAGCGCGTTAGCCTCAAACTATTAAACTTAAGCCTTTTGTTGTCAGATGACAGGAACTTGACAACGATAATTTAGAAGCGACAATGTTTTTAGATACAGCTCTGCAACTGTTCACTTTTACTTAAAAAGGGATACTTGTTTAAAGTATTTTAAATACCAAGCCCTTTGTCCCCTTTTTTCTATTTGGAATGAGTCTGCGACACCGAAATACAAATGCAATTTCGCCTACCTCTCTTCTTTTCATGATAAATCCCTTCGCTCTTCTCACAACTCTCTTTTATCTGCCCCTCTCATCACTCTCCATTTGTGTCCAACTCTTATTTAGTTGTTAGAAAAAATAAACTATACTTAAAATTATGCATAGTTTTAGTTGTCAGCACTCGTCATGAGGCACACTGCCAAGAACACTTGCAGCATTCCCCTGCTGGACAGATATGTGTATTTGCTGCGCGAAAAAACTGCTAGCCCTCTTAGAGAAAACGATTTTCATGACCCACTTAGTAAACCCATAACAATTGTTAAAACCCCTCATTAAACTCAAGTAGGTATACCCAATTATAGCTGTATTTTTGAATCATCAAAGGTATAATTTATAGCAATTGCATAAAATTCTTAAAAGTTTCATATTAACCAGCCTACGATATACTTGCGTCGAATGACCAATTTGACTTGTGACCCAATTATATACAAAAAACCAACAAGATATTTTTATTGAATGCTTGTAGACGTGCACTGGCTGTCGGCTACAAAGTTTCAACCGTTTGGAATTTGAAGGCTCTTACATCTGTCGCACGCTAAAGATGTGGAATAATAAAATTAGCCATTTTCCCATTCTTATATCTTAGAGTCCTTTGAGAAAAGTGTGAAATAGCATCCTGATAGGCATGAATGCTACTATTCTTAGACGCTAACCATGAGATGGGCGCGATATCACTTGTTGTTCTCAGTATAATATATAAGTATATGTATATATATTTGTATTTATGTATACATGACCTGAAGAAGATCACTGTTGGGAATTGACTGAATAGTAGTAGTAGTATCATCACGACCGTTTCCCTTTCGGGGTAGTCAGAAACCACGCTTATAAATAAGCGGATTCACATTTAGCCAACTTTACTACAGGCCAATCATGACAAGTGGCAAGCTTGTCGATGTGTCTATACCGTCAGTTGACTGAATGAGGGTGGCAAATGCGTAGTATACACAGTCTCGCATACATACTCACACACACACACCCAGCCACAGACGCAGCCTAATGATGAATGTTATCATCATAAGAGAATAGTTAAGGTGCGCCAAAGAGAGCTATGCAGTAATATTGACAAAAGGGGATTTCTTTACGCAATGAGACAAATGCATTGATTTATATTGGATACTTAAAACAAATCGTACCTACATTAGAACTAATCTTGTTACGTATTAGACTCGCTTTATGCAATATGGGTTGGATGAAGGTGGCATGAGATCGCGAATGATGGCCGCTAAATTAACACAGCCTATCATCACATAGAGTCCCGATGAAAATGGGAATTCCAAAACATATTTCTGGAGAATATAGCCTACACTAGCCACGCCAGGCCAGAATTTACTAACGATTTCGGATTTATTAAGTTGGTATTAGTTAAACCAGAACTGACGGGTTGACGTGCTCTCCGAGGCAAAGAAACGGTGGTGTTGTAAATCGGTTTCTGCTGAGAACCTCAAAAGCTGCGGAAATACGCCAACCTCGGTCCGCGTCCCTAGCCAAGCGTTTGACCAAAAAGATATCAAAACTGCTAACTGGCAATTATTTCTGCCAACGTATTAGCCTCGCTACACAGTGGGGAAATGTTGCCAGTCTCCTTGGCACTATCCCTAAAGGGTCGTCTGTAGAGGGCATTTTTATTTATAGTTATTTTTTATAAGGCTTAGATTATATATAATTTAGTTTTTACTTTTTAAGTAGTTTTTAATTATGTCAATACATACATTTTGATTACATAATTTTAAAAAATCGATAGGTACGGATAAAGAACAATAAAGTTATTAAATAGCAATAAAATATAGATATAAAATAAATATTAAATGTACCTACTAGTTACAGAAGAATTATATTAAGATACAATTTAATTTTGTTAATGTTTTGTAAGTAATACGTTCTGGTATCAATAAAGTGGTCACGATCGTTTAAAGGTAACATTTTATATGATAACATTTTGGTTTAGTAAGTGTCGCTGGTATCGTAGCCTTTACAGCATTGCGTGCGTTCGGAAAAATACGGGTGTACACGCCCTGGGGACTACGGTTTTCATTATAACTATGAAGCCACGAACATTTCGTTAATTATTCTAACAAAAAATTACAAAAAGATCAATAGTTTATTTTTGAATCCATACTATATATAAAGCGAGGTTTTTGACCAACCCGGAAGAGAGGTTACTCTTAGACTTTATTGGGTGTTCACACAATGAAGACTCAAGGCGGTATATTTAGTTTTTAACGCCTTATACCCTTATGTCAGATGTGATCTGAGCACAGAAAATATCTCGCAATAAATTTAATTCGCCTTCGCGCTTATATTTCTAAAACGATTTGTATAAAGTAGAAGAAATGATCCTTGGAATTCAGGAATAGATATAAGTTGTCAAAAATACCGCCTTGAGTATTGATTGTTTGAACACCCAATATAGTCTAAGAGTGACCTCTACCGATCGGTTATCCGAATCAAATATTTTTATGTAATAATCATCATCATCACGACCGTTTCCCTTTTGAGGTGGTCAGAAACCACGCTTATAAATAAGCGGATTCACATTTAGCCAACTTTACTATAGGCCAGTCATGACAAGTGGCAAGCTAGTCGATGTCTCCAGCGTACCAAACTCGTCAAATATCACAAATAAATTAAATAATTATTAAATGTATTTATTTACATTAATAAATATGTTTGTCTCCCGACCAGGAATCGAACCCGGTACCTCCGAGTCTGAATCTACGGACTTAACCGCTAGACCACGGAGGCAGTTAATATAATAAAATACGCTAAAAAATGCAACGGTGTTGGATTACCTAACGAATTATGTTCAAAGCTAGTTTTTATCATTTTGATTAAACAAAAACACCCTGTATTATTATTTATATTTTATTAGCTGATAGTTTCGCTTATAATGATCAAATTTTGGAATGTCAAAAGTCAAATTTAAGGAAACTGCAGGAATCTAACCTTTAGTTAAAATTATCGGGTATTATCGATTAATTTTTACTCACGGATAGCATATTGGTTATTTAAAAAAAAACAGTCTAGGGCAACCCATAACCAATATGGTTAGCGTACTTTTATTATATATACAGTAAATTTCATTCAAAGAACCGATCAGTGAAGGTCGCTCTTCTACATATTTTTTACTACTATAATCACAAAGATATCAGGCTTTCTGGTTGGAAACATTTTATTAGCAGTACGTTAGATTGACATTTTTCATGATCCGTTACCTACTTCTTCAAATTAGCATCGTTTGTGACTACCCCGCAACGAATTATAGTCGTGATCATACCTTTTTTTATTACCCATGTATGTATGACAATCGATACTTAATTTAAAGTACGTACCTATTAATTGTCATTGTGGTCGCAACAACCGCAAGATTGCCGTCTTAGATTATTATATTAATACAGTAAAAATTAATACGCAGGTAGTATAATCACGACCGTTACCCTTTCGGGGTGGTCAGAAACCACGCTTATAAATAAGCAGATTCACATTTAGCCAACTTTATTATAGGCCAATCATGACAAGTGGCAAGCTCGTCGATGTCTCCAGTAATACATGTATTTATTGACACTAATAAATATTTTTGTGTCTTAACCAGGAATCGAACCCGGTACCTCCGAGTCTAAATTCACGGACTTAACCGCTAGACCACGGAGGCAGTTAGATCATTATAGATTATATTAGAAGATTTGTTTTAGTAAAATAGAAGAAATTCATTACCTAGACCTTTTCATGGTGTAATATGTCTAAAATGTCAGCAATTTTACCTCCTAGAAAGCTAATTTCTTAATGAATACGGAAAAACTAATATTTCCAGAAAACACGATTTCACTTAATTTCGAGTACCTTCCTAAATAGTATTCAAATTCAAAATCGTTTATTGCACAGAATACAGGTAGATATAGGATAATACAATTTTACAGTTCAGTTGTATCCTACCATAATGGTATGCAAATAATACATGTCAAATTACAATAAAAAATATATTTGTCAACACTTATAATGTAAAAATTCTTGGATACTATAAAAACATTGTTCTTAACCATTTAATTAAAATTTAATTATTGATGTCAATTGTTTTAATTCTATAGGCAAACCGTTAAATATTTTAATACACATTTGGTTACTATTTTTAGAAACAATGGTAAGTTTTGTAGCAGGTTCGCATAAATTGTATTTATATTGAGTCCGAACATTTCGTCATGATCGTAGAACAGTGACGGATCCGCTATATTTAAAATTTTCATGGCGGCCATTCAACTGTCTTTTCTACTGTTTTTTTGTCACTTTTTAAGTCTCATAATAAGTGCAAACTTTCTAGATTTCATTTTGGAACCCTTTCTAATATTTGCACTATAAATTACAGACCACAAACAATATAAAACTATATATAAATATATATGCAAAATTATGGGTATTTTTTTAAATCCGACACTGTTCTACGATCATGACGATTTGTTCGCCCGTCCTCGTTAACAGGCCGAAGAAGACTCGGGTAGTTTTTTATAAACATACATGCGTCTAAAATATACAGACACGGTAATGTTAAAATATTATAGTCACGAAAGTATGGTCTACAGGAGTCGCGCTGTCCGAGTTTAAAAATGCACGGATGCATTTTTTTTGGATTATAAACAGCGTATCTACGAGTATATCTACAGAGTTCCCCCAAATTACAATGCCATATCTCAGCACAGAGTTTACATAGCCATAGTATGAAGTAATAGCTGCTAATTTATTGATTGAAGGTCAATCAAAGATCATCACAGCCCCTAGCAGGCAGCGTGCTAGGCCTTGGAGCTGGGTCTTCCAGAAATTTCAGGAAGAACACCTTATTGCAATTTAATAACGATTCCACAATTGTATATATGTTATATTAGTTGAACGGGGATCAACGGCTTAATGTGCTCTACGTGACACAGGAACAGTGATGTTGTAAATCAATGACAAATAAACGTAAGAAAAGTAATTGGTACATGATGGGGTTTATCTTATTTTAGAATAACATATACGCTTAATAACGTCTACTTCATGAGACCCTACGTTATTTATTCGTAGGTACATTAAAATCGTTATCCATATGTTCCAGTTATAAGTTGGGTTATCATCACATTCTGAAGTTATTAAGCTTTTTTTAATTTAAGAAGTGTATAATGCTGAAAAAAAAACAGCATTTCGTGCGCGGCTGCTATCTGGAATTTGCTTTTAGTTGAAACTTTGCAAACCGTAAAATATTGGAATAATGACAAATAATAAAATTAAGGCTAAAAATAGCCACTAAATTTAATATATTGGTTCACTTTGACTAATGAAAGCTGCTGACATATTAGAGAAGGACGACATACCAAAGACATTTTAAAATTTCATAGGTTCGTCACAAATAAAATTTCTTAGTTTATAATAATTATTATTTGTGATTATTTTATTTATTTCTGTTTTAGTTTTATATAGTATTTTTTAAGAACATTTAGTAACGACCTAACACACAGAATAGGTTTGTATTACAGGGTTAAAGGCCCGGGGATACCAGATGCGTAGACAACATGACATATTGCGTCCCGATCCTAATTAATAGATATCTAGAAAAAACGTGACACTGCTTGCATCAATTCCTTACACGTTATTAAGTTGCCTAAATGTTTGCATCCGGTGTGCCTCTGGCTTAAAACACGGGCGCACTTTGTATGATTCTAGGTCAAGAAGGCAACAATTATGTGTTATAATAATTTATTAATGAAAACCTGTGGCGTATTACCAATGCCAAGGTATAAGAAAGTATACAATAATATCAATTTGTAAGAAGCTTTTCCTGTAAGTCCGTGTTTGTTGTGTCCACGTGTAAGCCTTATTTACTGGACTGATTGTAATTAAATTTGCAAAAGATGGACATGGGCTATAAGCTGTCATCATCTGACCACGATATGTTACCACACGGGCAAATAATGTTGCTTGTTAAGATTTACCTTTACGCCTACTGCTTGGCCGATTTAAATAGAATTTGCACAACCTTCGTACCTTGGAACCCAAGATTAGATATCATAGTTATTTGATATTTCTTTATATAAGTCGTTCGATTTGAATATACGCGGTAACGCCTCTGTGCGCCGGCGCACTTCTTCACTCCACTGTCTCGACGCCCTCTGGTACTGATTTTGTTCAGTGCACTTCCTGTTGATGACGCTTGCGCCAAAAACAACACTCTCTGTCGGAGAGAGTCTGTTAATGTGCTTTGCCAGAAGGATATCGTTGCTCCTTAAATATAAGTGGTAATTATTCGATGTGATTGTGACCTTGACCTACAGTAATTTCGGAGTCAAAAACACCAAGGAATCCAGTCGCTAGTTCAAGACGGAACAAAGGTTATTTGTTGCTAATTTAATTCCTTCCACTCAACTTCTGAGTATTTTTGCCAGTGCCTAATCATTTCCGTTCAACGGTAATATATAAATATGGCATGTGACCATGTGTCATGTGTGTGTACCTTCTAAAGGATTTACGTTGACACATAAAGTTATTAAACTGCTAACTTGTATGAAGAACTGTCAAAAGTATTTCTCATTTAAATTTATTAGTTTAATAGTTATTAAAATTAAATATAAATCAGTAACCTGAATGTGATTTATAAGTACGTTGAGATCATCATTAATAACCACTTCATCCCATTTGCAGTCGAAACGATTGGTCTGTGGTCCAAGGAGGCTCTGGCGTTCTCTCGTGAGCATGGGAAAAATCCGCTTGGCGACGGGTGACCCTTTGAGTAGAGAATATTTTGTTGAAAGTGCCTGCCTTGCCGTTTAACGGGGGAACGCAGCAAGAGTTGAAATTATTTAGTTGATTTTAGTTTTATTTGTAGTTTAGTTTATTTCATTTATAATTTAGTATTTAATTTTATATTAGGGGCTCTTGCCACTGCTGGCGTACCCGCAATCCTAGAACCCTCTGGCCGTGAAAACTTGACAGGCCTCTGGTGTGGGACGAGACGTATGTAGACACATTAGCTCTACCTCACATCCAGGCGACCTCGTCCGGGGCGGAGAGTGCTGCGTTTTTTGCTGAGACCTTAAACCTTTAACCGGTTACGAATTTGCGCCGTTTGGGATTGAGACAATGGGCCCATGGAGTCTAACCAAGGAGTTGTCAATGCGGCTGACGGAAAAGTCTGGAGACAGGAAGGCTGGCATTTTTTTCTGCCAACGTTTTAGCCTCGCTATACAGAGGGAAAATGTTGCCAGTCTCTTTGGGACTATCTCGGATGGGACGTCTCTAGAGGAAATTTTTCATTTATAGTGTAGTTTTTATTTTAAATTTTATTATTTATGTAGCTTTTAATATTTAATTATATTTTGTATTTTGCATCAAACAAAAGCCTTGACCCATCTATTTTTATTAGAAGTTGCCTTGACATTTGCCATGTTCTCTAATTTGTGTAACATTGTCCAAATTATCTCGATTTAATCTGATGCAGCAAACACAAACAAGAGACAGTGTCCGAAATTACTGAGCTCTGGCCTTCATGTATAAATAAACAGCATGATAGTTTTGTTCCTAAATAATCCATAAAAAATTGTAAAAGTAAAGTCTTATCACGACCGAATCCTTTTCAGGGTGGTCAGAAACTAACGAAGCGGATTCACGTTTACCCAACTTTACTATAGGCCAACCATGACAAATTGCAACCTCGTCGATGTCACTAGCGTACCAAACTCGATAAATATCACAACTAAATTATTGTATGCCGAATGGGAATCGAACTCGGTACCTCCGCGTCTAAATATCTACGGACTTAACAGCTAGAACACGGAGGCAAAAAACCAAAAAACCTATAATAATTATGATTTACTAAAGCTTTTGATTTTTATTAGAAGACAAATTTCTTAGCATTCTATGCATTCACCGTGCAGTTGCTGGGTTCATCGTGTTTGGGAAATAGAGAGGACAAAAATGGTGTCCCGAGCTTGCGACCGACTATAGGCTGGTTTACAAAGGAACCTCTTTTCATAGCGCAACAAGACGCTCATAATCCACCATTCTGCTTTCTACCTATTCCACCAAATTCTGTATGATGCCGTCTTAAAAGCTCGTTCCATAAATGCATTGATGCAGACCTGCATAGGCTCCATTCTTTCAGAAAGTGCTAGATTAATTGAATTGAAAACAATTATAAGTAAAACGTAGTTTACTATCCACTTTTTATTAATATAAAGATACAATAATCCAATCATCCTCGTCAACCTGACGTTGCATTAGTCAGGCCAACAAACTGGACTGGAAAGTTAATGCAAATAATTGCATGCCGTAGAAACTCATGCCGTATAAAATATATTACCTTAATGTTATGTAATAATTTTAAATGAAAAATCTCATAAAAGCATCAACGTTGAAAGATTTTAATATACTCCGGTGTAGTGAACATTTTGTAAAAGATATGTGGGAATATGAAAAATATTACGGTCGTAGCCAACACTACTACGGCGTAGCACATATTCTGTTGACTACGTCAGAAAAATGTACGAGGAAATGTATATATCCTTGAAAAGTTAAAATTATCATTTTAATTATTTATATATTTTTATACTGAGCACAACATGTGTCACCGCTCCTAACTGATGATAAGCGGTATGCGAGGGCTAAGAATGGAAGCAACTGACGTCAGTCTGAACCATTAAGCAGGCCTTTCAATATGTTTTTTCGCACTTTGTTTAAAGGATTTCAGGTTATAGGAATGGGAAAATAAAGTGGCTGGGAGAACATTTCACATCTTCAACCTTTTATGTACGCATTTTTTGGTCTATATATATACTCGTAGATAGGTTAGTATTTTGCACAGAGCTCTCATAGTTTCTTTCGCATTTATGCCCATCCATGACTTCCAAGAACATATCTTCCAAATTATACCATAACAACTTCAGTAGTGTAGTCGTAGATACAAGACAGATAATAATAATCATCATCATAAGAATTCGTAATGCAATCTTATAATCTATAATCTTATCATGAAAGTCTAAAAATAAGAATAGACAAAAGCACAGATGATAAGCATATACTATATTCTGAAACCAATATATTTATTTATTAACTATCAGCACGATCGTATCACTTACGGTCCGAAGCCGAGCTTTTAAAAAACGGATTAATTTTAAACCAACTTCACTCTAGGGAACAATACAACAAATGGCAAAATCTTCGATTATTTTAGCATACCAGACTCGAGGATATATCTGTATGTATGTCCTACCTTCAAGCCTAAATTACTGAACTGAAATTTAGCAAAGATGTCCCTTAGAACACTAAGACAGACGCTTTATGAAGTTATTATATAACTACGTCATGTGACTCTACGACCAGTTAGTTATCTGTGAGTTTGTTTGTCTTCCCTTCATACCTATACTACTGGAACGATTTTCATAAAATTTGTTAGAGATATAACTATAAAAATGTTTACCTATATAATGGTGGGTTCAATGCCCGGCATGTACTAATGAGAAATACGCTTTTCTTACAAACTCGTACATATATCATAGTTCCCCTGCCTCGGAGAGCACGTTAAGCTCTGGGACCCGGTTCCACTAATACAAACTTGTGAAATCGTTAATAAATTATCATTAAAAATTACATTACCCTCGCCAACCCGTCTGGCCATCGTGGCGAGTGTGGATCAATTTCCACAAAAAATCTGGAATACCCATCTCCAATAGTACAGGTATGGGTCCTTGTATGACGTTATCATCTGAGAGCTATATGTGATGCCCAAGGCCACCTTAAGGGTTGCAAAAAGTTGCCTACTGCTATTTAGAAATACAATTAATAAAATTACTGTGTCCTGGCTAGGAATCGAACCCTGCACCTCTAATCGACCGTCTTACCACCAAGGCAATCAGCATTTATTTATTAGTCTACGAATTGCCGTAAATATGAAAGGACGTGTTATTAGACTATGCGTATGGATTTAGCAAATTTACACCCGATATTGTCGTAGGTCATGTCTGACATTAGTACTTCTATTTTTGGCGCTCACCAATCTAGGGTCACATGTCCTGCTTCGTATAAAAAACGAAATGCGGCAATATGATAACAATCAATATCCACCGAGTTTCGGAAACGGATAAATGCATATATATATTTTTTTTATTATATTTTTTTGCTTTTAAGGAATTAAACTGATTAAGAACTTGGGCATTAGTCCGTTATGAAAACCATAGATATTATTTTCACATTTTCATTCATTGTTATCCACTTCTGAGCTATGGTGCAAATTTTATGTTTCTAGCTCATTGAGAAGTTAGTTTAAAATCAATTACAATTTTCCACTCGGAAAGACATACAAGAAAGCGAAGTATCATCAGCATCATCATGACCGTTTCCCATCCAAGGTGGTCATCAACCTTTAAAAATAAGCATGTTCACATTAAGCCAACTGTACTTTGACTGTGACAAGTAGCAAGCTCGTTAATAACTCTTTGTACCAAAGAAATAACAAAAAACGGAAATTAAATATTTTTTTTTGTCTCGACAGGGAATCAAACCTAATACCTTCTGTATAAATCTATGCGCTTAACTGCTAGTCCATGGCAGCAGTGTAATAAGTTAAATTAGAAATCTGTTTGTCGTATCTTAATAAGACAAAGAAATTGCATATAAGTATAAATTCGAGTACCAGTTTTTCGCAGCAGTTTTATACGAGACCATTTATTTTGTTTTATTCTTGATCGAAGCTTCATCCATAACAGCTTCGTCGGGGTCTTCACTAAATCATATGAAGTCCAGAATGCATGGGCGATTTATATGATATAGAAAAATATGCTAACAATATATTACCTTGGGATCCTATCGTAACTGTCCCAGCTGTTGAGACAATTGTAGGAGCTGTTCCGGCTCCCGGCCAGGTTGCCCGGAGGTGATGGAAACATCTCCATTTTTCAAGCAATTATTATCTCTTTGTTAAATTGTCTTCTTCATATACCTAATGATGTAGTTATATAATGATTTATAATTTATATGTATGTACTTGTTTAAGTGTTTATTTTATATGTGTTTGCCTTAAATTTAATGTCTTACTTATAATGCATTACTTATCTCTTTCGTATTAAATAATAAAGTTTTTAAATAAATTATTTATTTTTATTATTTAACGTATTTAAATATTTGTTTATTGCGTCAATGTAAGATAAAGTGTAGTCACTAATGTTTTTAATCTTATCTCTCTTTTGGTTTTTGTAGAGATTGATTAATTTAAATATGCAATTTGTAGATGATAAATATTACTTGTTTTTAATGTGTTTTGTTTTTAAGCATTTGTAAAAATGAGAGAGAAAATTTAAATAGCAAGATACCAGAGTTGATGTGACGCGAAATAAAACAGCTTTTATTTGTGAAAAGTAACATAAATTTGTTGGTGCGTTTTACTAGGATAAAAATTAACAAAAAATATTTAAAAAAAAAACTATATTCGTGTATTTTTTGCAACTAAATAATTACGCACTTCAAAACTAATCGTAAGTTATAATTTTGTATTTATTTCAAAATTTATTACCCTCACGTCTAAATCACAATATACAAATGAGGAATTGTATGTAATAAAAGTATATTAAAGTCTTATTAAAATTACTTCGGCAGCAAAACCAGTTTTATTTGGAATATAAACATAAATTCAGAAGAGTATTTTTATTAAAGCTGTAATAATTATGGAGGTAAACATAAAGAAACTTTTTAATGTGCGATATAAAATTTATTTGAATTTTTCAGTTATGCTCTCGAGTTTAATTGCTCAAATAAAAAGCTATAATGACATAGTTATTACGAAAAGGTCTGCAAACTAAGAGGAACAATTTAAATTAAAATAAGCCAAATTAATAATGAATATTATATTATTGCGTTTTAAAAAAGTTAAACTGTGAAATAAACAAAACAAATGAAAGCGTTCGTATAATAAGTAATAAGCGGGTGCGTAGTTTGTGTCAATTATGTTGTTCAATTAAGTAACTGAACTTTAACAAAGCTGTAGCGTCGAGTCGCGAGTGGTCGGCTCAAAGGTTTAAGTTAGCGCCGCGCTGATAGCTCGAGGCGTGCGAGCCGCGCCGCGCCACTAGCGGACTAAGGGCATGTTGACAATTGCCGGCGCATCACTCCGCGCACGTCCACTGCACCACACAAGACTCGGGCTTTAACAACCACCGCGTTTCCTTCTGGCAATAACCATTTAAAGTGCTCCGACGAATTAAATGGCCCTCGTTAAACGGTAGTCAGGCAGCGTAGTAAATACTCTGGGATTGTAAGTGTCATTCGTAAATAATGATTATATAGCGACGTGTATACCTAATTTATTTAGAAGAAATTACAGACATTACGGTTGATAGTTAAAGATGATTAAATTAATAACTAACCTAACCTAATTCCAAAATGATGGATAATGATATTTATGATTGTAATAAAATTAATAATTTATTTTTTAAAAATTACAGCCACTGCATTTAGAATATTTGTAGGATTCTATGAGCCAATTTCCACTGCTAAAAAAGTAAAAAAATAATTAAAAACTACTTAAATAGTCAAAAATTCAATTGAAATATAAATTAAACCTAATAAAAAACTAACTATGAATAAAAAATGTCCTCTAGAGACTTTCCTCTGTTGCAGAAATAATTGCCAATCTTCCTGTCTACAGACTTTCCGTCAGTCGTGTGGATAACTCCTTTGCCGGAAGCTTTGCTGAGGGTCCTCAAGGGCACATCAGCTCAACCCCAAACGGCGCAAATTCGTAACCTGTTGGTGTATTTGCGCTACTTAAGATTCTTAGCAGAAAAAGTTAGCTTAAATAAAGTTACAAAGTTACGATGTCCGTTTTTATGAGTGAAATATACGTGTAAATTGTTTCAATTGGGGCCCTGATGTTGATCACAACATTGTATTGTCATTAGTCGCCTCAGCGAGCTTATCTTTATATTCATTATTACCGCCGTCGAGAACATACACTCCTAGAACACCACTGCTGACAAAGCCTTCAAGAATATATTTTTTAAGATTTACGTATTTTATTTAGATGTATATGTCAAGTTTATTCGTAAGACCAAAGAGGTTAAATATAAGATAGAGTGGGCATTGGTTGTTATTTCATACAAAATGTTTGTTACATATTTTTTTACGCCATCTACTTTGTTATTCTTGTCTTGTCGAAGAAGAAATTTTATATACTTCCGTAGCATACAGTTACAGGCACTTCCGTAACAAACAACAAAATTACAAAATTACTACATATGTGGTTTAGAGAAATTAAATGCGGAGGTACCGGTAAGGACGCCGGTCCAGACAGAATAATTTATTTAATATATTTCTCGAGTTTCTGACGCTAGAGACATCGACAAGCTTGCCACTTGTCATGATGGGTCGAGCCTATAGTAAAGTTGGCTAAATGTGAATCCGCTTTATTAATAACGTGGTTTCTAACCACCCCAAAAGGAATACTACGGTCGTGATGATACTTGACTTTTTATTTTACAACAAAATCAATTCGAATAACACTTAATTAAATCTAAGACGATTGTCTTGCCCCATCTTGATATATATTTAATGTCTTTGGAAAAGACCCAGATCGTAAAGAGTTAGAAAATACAAATCATCTAGGAAAATAAATATCTTTGTATGTTCCATATGATGGATATCGCATGAAGAGTCCTTGGACTGCTAAGAAATATATCTCTTCATGTCCCTCGTGCCTCTTGGCATTGGACCAACTTACATTTTCTTCACTTAAATAAATGAGAAATAGTAATTAAGAATCTCTTTCTGTTTAAAGACGACGTCGTCACGACTGGTCATGAACCGCGCTTTTAAACTAAGCTTCTTCTAATCTGCTTATAAACGGAGATGTTCTTAGAGTGTGACGAATGTTGACCACTAATATCACTTCATCGTCACATCACGTCATCATGAAGTGATACTATTGTTGGCATTTTAATTACTGTACATTATTCCAGATAGCAATAAATATTATGATAATGAGAAAACAAGTGGTTTTTAAACTGTTTCGTTTTTTTTTTTTTTTTTCAAAAAATGTGTTAAGGCGAGTTAGACAGAGATGTATACAGCCTATATCTGTCTCTATGTTTCCAAGAACATCATCATCATCATCAGCCTGTTTATCTCTACTGCTGGATATAGGTTTCCTTCAAGGCTCGCCTCTTCACACGATCTTCTGCCACCCTCATCCATCTCCCACCAGCGTCCTTCCTCGGGTCATCTGTCGCTCGCGTATTCCAGTATGTGGTCTTCACTCCAGAACCCTAGACGGGTTATCGTTATCTATGTCGGTAACTTTGGTTCTCCGGATGTCAATGTTTCTGACTTTATCTTTTAGAGAAATCCCGAGAATAGCTCTTCCCATAGCTCGCTGAGCGACCTTGAACTTGTGGACCAGATCTACCGTCAGTGTCCACGTTTTTACACCATACGAAGTTTCTGGAAGAACGCAATGGTTGAAAACTTTTGTTTTAAAACACTGTGGTATGTTCGATAGGAAGATGTGACGTAGGGACCGAATGCTACCTATCCTAGCTGAATGCGTCTATCGGCTTCTTTGCTGAAATAGGCTACTCATAATTGGATGGTATGTCCAAGGTAGACGTATTCTTTCACAAATTCGAGAGTGGCGTTGAACATGACTTTTGTCTTGTTCATACCGAGACCATTTTTCCAAGAACAATTCCGCCAAATGACATCGAAATCAGTCCAGTAATACACACTTACAGACAAAACTTCATTTAACTTTATAGTATTAGTATGGATATATAGATTTATACAGTTGTATGTGGGAGTCTGAGCAAAGCATAAAACATCTATTACTATAAAAAATATTCCTGGTACTACTACAGAGAGTCAGTGAAAACAAATATGTACTTGTACCTTTATAGTTCCATAAAGCAAAGTATTGCAACTAATAATATTTATCCCTTGAAGGTGGTCTTTAATAACTTTACGTCTAGCCAACTTTATAGGGCCCATCGTATCAAGCGGAAAGCTCTGATGTCGTTGACCAGACTAGAAAGGTCACAAATACGTAGATAACTCAAATACGTATGTTGCGAAAAAAATCACACGAGACAACCTTATTATCATTATAGCCCGTAGAACACAAGTCCTAATACTTCACTGCTTTGGCATTCACTTTCTAGATGTACGAGTATTTTTTGATAATTACTTTAAGTATTCCACAAGTTGGTATTAGTGGAACCCGAAGCCGAACTATATATATAAAAAATATATATCACACAAACTTTAAATCGATTGTAATTTATACATACGAGTATAGGTACATGTTTGAGCTGTTATATTTGAATGGGTAGCTCAGCCGTGTTTATCGACACTTCTGTATTTGAATAGACTTCTACCGCTGGACCGATAACGGCTTAACGTGCTCTCCGAGGCAAGGAAAGTGTTGTAAATTTATGTCTAATCCCATCTGGTTTTATCTCATGGAGAAGTTTGTAGAAATATCCTAACGATTCTTCATGTGTTTAGTATTGTGGCTTTCTGTAACAAGTACATATATACATACATATATTAAGTATGTATGTAAGTAGGGATAAATGTAGATGAGACAAGTACTATTGTGACGTGGCACGTGTGTTACATGCTGGATATTTCATCTTTATGGTCGATATATATACATATATATAGGTCTATTTCTGGACAAGACTATTGGTACTATTGTGACGTGGCACGTGTGTTACATGCTGGGTATTTCATATGTTTTATATTTATGGTCGATATATATACATATATATAGGTCTATTTCTGGACAAGACTATAGGTACTATTGTGACGTGGCACGTGTGTTAAATGCGGGATATTTCATCTTTATGGTCGATATATATATCTCTGATATTTCTGTTATTGTATGTACTTTGCAAGTTGTGTGTATTTGCGATAGCAATGTCAATAATGTGTGTCGTTTTGTTAATTTTTTCAACTAATGTTAATCTGGTCTATTGTATTACCACTATTAATGCTCTGTATTGTCCCAAAGGTTGGCTGCTAGAGAATGCCTAGCGGCATTAAGCCCGCCTCTTGTACATAGTGCAATAAAGTTTTAAATAAATAAATATGTACTACTGTAGGGCATGAACACTTTAGATGTGAGTTTGTTCTTATTATATATTAATTCCTCCTAACCCCATTTTCTAAATGCAGATATACAAGTTAATTAAATGGACTGACAGTTGACCTATCGAAGCTGATAGATTCCCTAGTTGCTCTCCCTATAATAAAGTCATAGGTGGCCTGAAATAAATGCTATTTATATCGTAGTATTTTAACCCTTAAGCTGTAACCTACTAAACCTTCCAATTTATGTAGTAGGCTTTTGTCTGAAAAGTTCAATATAAAGTAAATTATCATCACGACCGTATGCCTTCCCCGGAGTGGACAAAAAAAAGTTTATTTTTCTTTAGAATCGGATTTCCATTTAGCCGACTTTAATATAGGCCAATCATGACAAGTGGGAAGCTCGTCGATGTCAATAGCGTACGTTTCGAGAAATATCACAAATAAATTAAATTAATTATTGTGTTCTGACCAAGAATCGAACCTGGTCCACAGACTTAACTTAAGGTCAATTACATACATAATGATACATACATATCTTCACGCCAGTTTCCTTGCGGGGTAGACTGAGACAATTGAGCGTCATTTGTCACGATCACTACAATACCTATTTCGCTTCGACGACATTCATCAACCTTTTCATACACGCCATTTTGTTTCGAAGGCTCTTTGCTGCATATTTTTCGTTTTATATTACATTATAATAATTAATCGATCAGTAAGGTTAGAAAAATCACACGCCCGTATTAATAAATAGATCGTTATTATTTTTGTATGGTGAAGTAAACCGAAGCCTAACTACGCTTTATGAAACAATAAAGTAATTCCATTCCACAATTCAGATCAAAATAGATGTTAGAGAGATTAATTGTAGCCTCGAAACATTTTTTAATAAAACAGCAATTGAAAAATATTGGTTTTCTATCCAATTCCATTTAACCGGTCTTGTCGACAATCGATTATTACTTTTACTGGACGAATGATAACGATCATACCGCTCGTTTGGCATTTTTAGTACCTACTTCGAATAAATCTAATATCTATAGGTACCTAGAGTATGACGACAATGGTCATAACCTAATGGCACAGAAATTCGGATGAATTTATTAGTTCGGAATCCTAGACGTTTTTAAAAGGTATACATAACTATAAGTTGTTATTATACACCTTAATAAACGACTAGGCGTGTGAACCAATAAATCAATCAATTCCTTTCTTGGTAATAAGTAGTTATAAAGTAGTATATACATAATATATGTATAATAATGTATATGTATTACTGTGTAGCACTGGGTCTCGATAGTACAGATACCATGTTTTGGAGCCCAGGGCTTTGTCTCGGTCTGGGTGTTTATATGTATAATATGTATATATTTACAAAAAAAAAAGTATAATATGTAGTTTATCAACCATCTAGTTTCCGTAACACAAGCCTCGTAGCTTACCACGGAAATTAGATGGCGCTGTGTTACCTGTCTGGAAATATTATTATTACATTATTAGTTAAACCACCAGCCTGCCCCCTACGTTACTTCATTTTAATTTAAATGTAATGTTGTTTTTTCGGTATTTTTTGTAACTAGTATGTAACTGTATTGTTTCTTTTATTGTACGTATTTTTGAATGCTAAATGAGTAATTATGTATATTTTAGTAATTTAAGTTATTTTAATATCTCGCCTATGTACTTGGTTTTTAAGTGCAATAAAGTATTTAAAATTTAAAAAAATATTTTTTTATACATTTTGTATTAGATATTTTTTTATTATTATAATATTTTAATTTTAACTCAATTTATACTCAATTATGTAATTTATTTGTGTTATTTATCATCGACTAGCTTGCTTGGTTATATATATATATATAATTGAGGTCAGATAGATAATTATCTGCATTTGATATTTATAAATGTTCACACTTATACATAAATATATTATATACACTACACTGTGCCTGGAGTACTTTTACACAGGGTAAGCGTAAATTGTAAAATACGAAACCAATTACGAATAGTCCGTCTTCGCTATGCATACCTTCATATGTACGTGGCGTATCTTTTATAATTCGTATATTGGTTTCCAAATTTCATAACCTAATGTTCAACAGTACTGTAGCCTTAGAAAAATCAAACTCCGTTATTATAAAATATATTTTGTTTTAAAAGATTATGTTTTCTAGCACTCTGTAACTTTATTCAGAGTTGGCCTTGGCATTATTTTACAACATCTTCACCTTGACTTTTAGAGAATGTTATTAAATTGCGCAGAAAATTTTATGATAAAACGAGATAGAAGACTCGTGTCTTAAGGTCCCGAATTTCTATACAGCTAGCAGCACAAATACAATAGCTTAAGTGATCGTCACCATGTAAAAGTTAATTAATTAATTGTAGAGAAAAAACTAAAAAGTATATATAAGGTCTATTATTTTTTTTTTAATTCTAATGTATTCTCTATCAGTTTTATTGAGACATTTCACATTTGATATTAAGTTTATTTACCAAATAATTACATTATGTAACTTATTTTCATTGGCGGTTCAAGGTGCGGTGGTGGCTCGGTTGTAAGAACGCGTTCCTTAAATCCTACAAAGGTCGGTTCAAACCCACCCGGCATGTACCAATGAGAAATACACATTTTTCATAGATTTATAACACCACCGTTTCCGTGCCTCGGAGAGCACGTTAAGACGTCGGTCCCGGTTCCACTAATACCAACTTGTGGAATCGTTAATAAATTGTCAAAAGAGCCAGACGGCCAGCGTGGCGAGTGTAGGCCAAATTTTCCAGATATATGTTCTGGAAGGCCCATCTCCAGCAGAGATCATCTCCAGAAGAGGTCTAGGACGCTGTGTTCTAGGGGATGTGATGAACTTATTTTCATTATTGAATATAAAATAATTGACACAATATTTGTTGCAACAACACTGCAATTAATTCATTTATTATAATTTGAAAAAGACTAAAATGTCGTAATAAGTGTATGTTATTATTTTTATTATGATTCTGCATTTTGAAAAAAAAAAACTATTTTTAATAGGGAAGCGAAGAGCAAATATGCTAGGGAACTAATTCGGAATCACACTTAAGAGAAATTCAAGCTTTAGTATTCCTCTCGATCGCAATAACCAATATTTAAAAAAAAAAAAACTTAAATACCGTAAGTTTATTTCCTAAGAAAGTTGATAGATCTCTCAAAAGTATATTCAGAACTGAAAATTCTTTAAAATATTGGATTGTGCGAGCGAGTTAAATCCTTAACAATTATAGAAGAAAAGATCGAAGGAAGAAAAGGACGAGAAGAATGAGACGTAGTAGGAAAGGTAAAACTAATTGTCATTTAGTTCAGAGATTTAGCGAGTCGGAACCGAGATGAATGTTTATTACACAACGAACAAGAACTCTAAAAATCTTTACTTACATAATTATTACTTTAAAAAATACCTATAAATTAAATATAATAAAAAATAAACTATCTTTACATAAAAAATGTCCTCTAGAGACGTCCCATCAGAAATAATCCCATGAAGATTGGCAACAATCCCCTCAAGAGCTCTTAAATCTTATGAAGATATTATACGACAATGCTATTTACCAGCCTAAGTCCAAACGCGCTATATAAATGTGAACCAAAATATCGAATACTGAAGTTAGTAAGTTGAAGTTGTGGAAACTATTGAGCTATGAACATAGTTCATTTGAAGGACAGAATGCGAAACGAAGTTATCTGTCACAAAGCCAAATAGTTTTATCAGCGGCCATGTTAAGTTTTGGAGATTTGGTAATAGTTGCTCTAATTCTGTAATAGTTTCTTACCTGAAATAGTGTGTTAGTAGAGTGGAAAGCTGATAGGAATTTCGACCTTAAATGTAAATTTGCTTAAATATTCTAAGGTTAACAGAATCAAGTGGCTGTGAAAAACCTCTTGCGTACCTCTTGAGTGATGGTGTAGACACGGGTTCTACATCAGAGACCACGTACAGGAAGATCCAGAAAAAGAAGTAGGACATTCCCCTATCAATAAAAGGATGCCTTACTATTCATCGAATGATAGTTCCAAAATGTTTAAAAAATATATTTTCCAAATTACTGTTACAATAATTTGTTTCTAAAATATAACTATACAATAATAACAGGCAAAAAGATAGATTGATTAGGTATTTAGTTTGATTGGTAAGGAACAATATTTTGCGGTCCCCACACTAGGTCAGTAGTCCTGCCAACCTTGTGTCAAACCCGTATTTTAAATATTAAAATAAGTTAGAAAAAAATACTATAATAGTTTTTTCATGGATAAATATTTTTTTAACGAAACTATGTATCTACGAGTATTATAGAGTAGTTTAACTATGACTAATTTGGTAAATGTTTAAGTAGGTACAGACTCACTTATTTTATGTTCCAAAAAAAAAAAAAAGTAAAGTAAGTATTATAAGATAAGCGGATTCACATTTTGCCAACTTTAGTATAAGCCAATCATGACAAGTGGCAAGCTCGTCGATGTCTCCAGCGTACCAAACTCAAGAAATATCACAAATTAAATATTAATTAAATGTATTTATATACATTAATCAATATTTTTGTGTCCCGACCAGGAATCGAACCCGGTACCTCCGAGTCTAAATCCACGGACTTAACCGCTAGACCACTATATGTTCCAAAATAAATACATAAATAAAATATACCTTTTTATATACTAGCACTGCTTGTGACCTTTCGCCCACCATGGTAAGTGGCCTGCGAGGTCCATGAATGTTTGCAACCGGAATCAGAGACTCATGACTGACATCAGTCCCCAACACTATGCCGGCTTGACTGAGCATTAATAATTGTTACCAATACAGCAAAAATATATTTTAGTTTTACATATTGTGGATAAAATTCCAAGGGTCGTTCTGGTTGCACAACAATATAACAAGGTGTCAGATATCAAGCTCCAGTGGTCGCACATAAAAACCCTCCGCTTCATGCACCAATTTTATTTTATTTTGTTTTTATTATGTATTTTAACGAACTCGTCGTATTGTGTTTATTTCCACGTATGTAATGTTATATTCCGATGTGAGTGAACAATGGCTGAAAAATAACGATGGTTTCGTTTCGATTATCTGGTTTCACGCAAATGTTTTGTAACTTGTATTCTATTATTCGGCACCAACAACGAATATGAAACCTTTTAATGAATTTGTTTGTCGAAGCATATTTATTACATTTCGATTTACGGTTTTATGTTGTCGCCTATGGATACGTCAGAATACGCAGTAGAGTTAATGCAGTAGAAATGAGGTCGTTGCGTCAGATATGCGGCGTCACTTTGTTACGTCGAAATACGGAAAAGGGTTGTGTAAAAGAAACCATAGGGACAAAATTAAGGAAAGGCATGCTACAATGGTTCAGGCATGTTGAAAGAATGAGCGAAGAAAGATTGACGAACCAGATATATAATGCGAAAGTTGTGGGTGAAAGAGGCCCTGGCAGACCGACACTATCATACATATCACGATCAGATAAATAAAATACTGAACGAAGGTGAAAGAAAGAAAGAAAGAAAAAAGTTTATTTGTCACAAAAAAAAAAACACAAGCAGTAAAAAATTATTTATTTATTTTATTTATTTATTAATAATATAAATAAATTATAATGATAATACAACAAACAAGATAGTGTGGTGACAAATAGGGAATCAGCTCAACAATAAGCTGCAACACTCGGTCACAGCGCTGATTTTCAGCTGATCCCTCATAATTTTGACATTAACATTGTATTCCAATAAATTAACAAGAACAATATTAAATATAAACTATATACAAATAAATATTGTAAATAAATATCTATTGACATAAGCATATTGTATGCCCACAATATGGGCAGATTGTATCATCATGACATGTACACACAACTGTAATTAGAATAAGCAATCTATACAATAAAGAATAAAATAAAAAAAAACTTGTCCTTCAAATAAATAATATAATATACATAAAATTATGGCTATATAATTTGGCAAATTTTTTAAATAAATAAATAATGTTTACAAAGTAGTTTAAAATGGTGCATTAATAATAAGTCTTTATACATATAAAGAGGTTAATAAATAACGACGAAGCGAAACAGGTATGTCATGATCGTGTCAAATGGCGCTTAATTGTCTCTTCCTACCCCGCAAGGGATCTGGCGTGAAGATATATATGTATGTATGTATGTTGTCGCCTTTTTATTCAATCACCGCAATACTGATTGAGATGAATAGACGATGTAATGTCACAGACAATAATAGTTTCGTACAAAAGCATTGTTTGTCTCTAGTACTCCTTTGTCACTTCAATTGAGAATCGCCAATCGTGCAGCGTCGCATTATGTTCGGTCCACTTCCATTCCACTGGTTCTGCACATTTCATAGAGCCTATAAACTATAATTTAGGATTTAAACGTTTCGTTATCGACCTAGTGTTTAAATATTAATTTAGAATTTATCGATACTGATAATTCTATTAGTCGAATTCTACAACACTACTATGTGGGACGTCACTGTTACGGCAATGAAAACTCTAACGTAATGCTCCTACATTCTTGTTACTTAAATATAATTTCAATAAATTTGTTCATATAGGAAAACATTGGGTAATATATTATAAATCCGATAGACTCTACAAATAAATTCTCTCTTCTTTAATTCCATCTCCTTTTTTATTAATAAGTATCTAAATACAATCTTTGGGTGTGAACTTACAATAAATATTTCTTAGCTTATAGTCTGTTCGCCACTTATTATATATTTTTTCTTAATAATACATTATTTAGTACAATTAAAAACTAATCAAATAATATTGTTTTCGAGAGATATCCGAAAGAGACTGACAACATTTCCCTTCTATATAGCAAGGCACGTTGGCAGAAATAATTGTCATTCTTTCTGTCTTCAAACCTTTCCGTCAACCGCTTTGACAACTTCTTAGTCAGGCGCTTGGCTGAGGTCCCCATGGTGCCATCGTCTCGGCGCAAAAACCTACCCTATATCGAGGCTGGGATATTTACGCAGCTTGTGGTTCTTCGCGCACTTCCCGCGTCATAACTAATTACAAATTGCGCTCCGCTAAATAATTTTACCGGTGCTCGCCCGGCCTCACGCTGGACAATAACTACGAGCCTCATACTCCCGTCATACAGATTGCGATAATTAAGCAATAGTTGCTATTTGAGACGTTGAAAACATATTGTAGTTACTGGTATCTCAGAATTTATTACTTTTTTGTGGGTTCTACTTCGACCCTATTTCTCGTTTAATTTCACTCCGGATGACAAAATAGTTTTTTGAAACCATTTTACTGTCGCGGTCTTTACGATGTGGCATGTGGAAAATATTTCTCGCATTTTCTAAACAATAACTCACTTCTCTGACATTCTCTAATGTCACCCGAGTACATCTGAACCGGCTGGAAACTTAGTTACGTTGTTGTAAAAGACTTTACAAAATGGAAAAATTTAAATATAGATGGATGTCTATAGTGGAATCTAGTTTCTGTAAACTTCAAATATAGTATCCGTAGAAGAGCGACCTTTTCCGATCGGTTATCCGAATAGAATCCGGTTGTCATATGTGGGCCTGGGTGGATATACTGATTAAACTACGAGTAACTATAATAACAATGCTGAAACGGCCAATAATAAAAAATAAGAAATTTCATAAATATTTTGAAAAAACTAATTAGCTGATTATGGGTCTCAATATTTTTTCTTGAAAGTTAAAATTGGCATTTGACATCATTACAAATGGCACATACTTTCAATGGGAACAACAAATATCACTAATGGTGGTAATACTGCCGAAGCGGGGAAGTATCCACCGTCCGTGCTGATAAACCCAGTAAAGTATATCCACATGTTTCGGGATCAGACTCGAATTGCTGTCATACACAGTCAAGCCGCCATACTGTTAGGGATTGTTCTCAGTTATGAGAGTCCGATTCCAGATGCTAACATATATAGACCTTGCACGCCACTTACCATCAGGTGGGCGCAAGGTCACATGACGTGCTAGTAGAATAAAAAAATAAAACTTATAGTGATCTTAGTTGTCGATTTAAGTTGGGAAGTCTTCCAACAAACCAAATGGTAAACGTATTGTTTGTTAAATGGCGTCATCGCCAGTGATGACGTTATCTTGATAGGCATCGTGAACGGTGGATGCGATAATCGATCATCAGTCTGCTAAATAATTGGACGCACGTCGATTCGCATATTACGATTAAAACGGTTTGAATACAGTCAGTGCCTACATTTAATCAAAAAAATGTCTAAATCATATCGAATTTTGTTTTGTAAAATAATATTATTGTAATAATATGATATACATTATATCTTATCAAAAAAATATATGAATATAATATTAGATACTTGAAATAAAAAAATTACAAAATATAAAATAATAAAAATACAAACTAGGTACCTAAAATTTTAAGGAGTGGTTTCATTCGGATGATCGATCGATGAAGGTCGCTCTTAGTCTAATATAAAACGATGTACAATCTGCATACATTAAATTGAGATGAAACTTTGTTACCACTATGAATATGTAAATTCAATTAAAAATGAATCCAGCAATTCACGACAGGCCCCTACTATTATTTTATTTATTTTTATTTAAAACTTTATTGCACTATGTACAAGGGAGGTTAAGTGCCGCTAGGCATTTTCTAGCCGCCAACTTTTGGGACAGTACGGCCTATAAAGATGCTTTACAATTCGCTAGAAAGACTTCCACATATTTAGGGTGCAACTGATATAAGTCTCCAAATTTATATAAAAGCGTAGAGATAGGGCTTCGGTATGAGGGTACATATTTTGACTTGTGCGTGTCTTCAGTTGCATCGACAATTAAAATTAAACTACAATAGATATTTTTTTAATAATTAACATTATTTTATTTAGCCAAACTTGGTAATATGAAGAATCAAATTAATAAAATGCCTTTAATAACAATGAAAATTGTAGACTCCTCGTCTGCAGCGGCCTGCTATAATCTTTGTATGATATCACGGAATTGGTTCAACAATAATGGAAATGAGACACCTAACCCAACGATAATAGCTGCGCCTATGAGAAGCCCTTAGACGTCGAAGCTTTGTGAATACAATTCCTACTTAATTGGAACCTGATTTTCAAAGATGCTGATGTTAGACATATTCAGGTATCAGACGGTTAATTCATCCATAAATTCCTCAGCTTATTGTTTAGTTTGTGATTACCAATACGCGCTCATTCATTTGGACATTGGCATCCGGGCGAATCAGGCACATGCATATTGTTTGGAGCATTTCAATGGGAAGGTACAATCGTTAATACATTAAATAGGTGGTAGGCGGACTGATGGTGGTAATTAATACATTAAATAGGTGGTAATTCGTTCGTGCCAATAAACCCAATAAAGTGTACTCACACGTTTCGGGATCAGGCTCGATTTTCCGTCATGCCCAGTCAAGCCGGGATAGTGTTAGGGACTGGTGTCAGTCATGAATATCTCACCACCACTTACCATCAGGTGGGCGTAAGGTCACATGTCGTGCTAGTATAAAAAAAATAAAAATAAAGTTTACATCCTAAAAGGATGGGTTCGAGCCGCGGCATGTCTCATACTTGGTCATGCCTCTCATTCATTCATTTTATTTTTATGTAAATAATATTCATTAATCTATTGGTTTTCACTCATTTATTATTATTTATTCTTTTACTTTTGCTAGTCACCTACTATTAATAATTTATATCCTATAACTATATTATACGTTTATTTCTGTTTTAATTATATTGTCTAAATAACATAAAATCTCTTTTCCTACTTTGTTTATATAGTATAATAAGCTGTGATTTTTAAAAAATAAATGTACCAATGAGAAATGCACCTTACTAACGTACATTTTTCATAGATTTACTACACCACCGACCGTTCTCGTGCATCGGAGAACACGTTATGCCGTCGCTTCCGGTTCCACTAATACCAACTTGTGAAATCGATAATCGTGTCATTAAAATTGACACTAATTGTTACCAACCCGTCTGGCCAGCGTGACGAGTGTAGGCTAAATTCAGAAATTTTTGGAAGGCCTAATATCCAACAGTGGAGGTCTAGGACTGAGTTGAAGAGGCCTTGTAATGATGATTGCAAATTAATATTCTCATAATACAGCATTCAAATTGGGTTCTTAACGAATATAAATTAAATAATATAATAAATGTTAAATATAGTAGTAAACTAAAAATTTGTTAGATAAACTTGGTTTTATTAATATTCTTGAATGAAAACCATAAAACTAAAACAGGTGATGTTAAGTATTCCGGATTTATTGTGATTGCTGCTGCGCTGCGAATAGAAATAAGAAACGTACAAGGGATTCGAAAATCGTTTTAAGATCGTGAATTCTTTTGAAGTCTCTAAAAGGTCAAAGGGTGCATAGATTTTGTGTTATAAAAATCGTAGCTTTTGTAACTGAACTGTAGTAGTCCACATAGAAGACTTAAATCTTATAATCTTGACTTTATAACATGAGACGTAAAGAAAAAAATGGCTTGGCTAGTTTGATCTATAGCTGATTGTATTTTTACAAGAATTGAATCCTTAGGTTAAGTTACTTTTTATGTGTAGTACGATTGTCTATTACTTTCTTTTATGTGACTACAACTTTATGACGTCTACGACTTCATCTCCGTTTCAAAGTTGTTGGAAGTGCAGTCTGAGAAAACGTTGAGTATGTCATAAAACGTCAGAACTTTTTATTCGTTTAATTTGGAACCGGCCGTCTGGTGGTCTTTTTCTTTAAGCGCAAACATTAAATTGTCAAAATAGTGGATTATTATCATTATTTATATATAAAAATTATTTACTTTTAGTTTCATCGTTAGAAATACGCGAGCTTAGTCGAGCATAATCATAAGAATAAGTATTTCAAGGACTATTATTTAATAACACTTATTTGGTTGCGTTTATAAGCTTTCTTAAGCTGGGTTGCACCAAAATATTTTTTTCACGATACCTGTTTATATATCTAATAAAATTATATAAACTCTTTCGTAGGACGCTTGCAGTAGTCTTGATCCCATCTATTTTAGAACCAACCGGTCTGAGTCGAGACAATGGCAAGCCTACAGACGGAATGACATTAGTAGCTTGGAGATTGGGCCAATCCCTGGTGTGGGATTCCTTTCCACCTTCAAGTTACTTTGGTTAGAGCTGGTGCTGCAGCGGAACAAGCTCAGATCAGAAACCATTTGCCAAAGTTACTTATTTTTGACGTTTGCTGTAGAAACAATGGGCCCGTGGGGATCACAACTAAAAGCTTTCTATAAAGAAATTCTTCCAAGGCTCATAGACGTCTCTGGTGACAATAGGGCTGGCAGTTATTCTCTCAAAAATTAAATATCTTAATTCAGTGGGGCAATGCTGCTAGTGTATTGGGCACCATGTCACAGGACAGCGATTTGGAGGAGCTATTTTTTTGTAAGTATATTTTTTTTATTCTAAGTTTTATTTAGGTTAAATTTAGTTGTTGTTGTATTATAGTTTATTTAAATAAATATTTTACTTACTATATAAACTAAATTAAAAATAAAAAAAATAACTAAACTACTAAATATAAAAATATTTACCCATGACCTGATCTGCTTATTGTTACGATTAAAGTCGTCGAATGTATGATATAAATTTAAAAAATCAGCTGTCAGCAGGTACGTATGACGCCATTTTTAACTTTAATTACAAAGTCTTCGTTTTAGTACAACCAAGCCTTAGGCAGGCGGTTAGTTTTCGTAGGTTTAACATCCAACCCTTCGTGCTTGTGTAGAGCAGGATCTACCACGAGTCAATGAGGGATGTTATATACTTGGCGTCTTTGTCTGCAAGCATTTTCTCAAATACCTATCTTTGAAGTAGGTATTCTATGTGAGAAAGAAACATAAAGAAACCATCTGTTTCCTTTAAGTAGTAGGAGCCAGTAGCGTACGACATTTACGCAGTTTCATGCAGTAATTACCTATAAAAGTGTTCATTTAGTACAACAGATAGCCTTATGCCGTCCGTGTTTTAACAGGATCTAGATTTTCCTGTGCTTTAAAGAGAACATCATCATTAACAACAGGAAAGGAAAGCTTTACCATCATCACAGCCTCAAGAACACAGACTCCTAGACTTCAACGTGTTATCTTTTAATGTAACATAGTTATTATTACATTATTATCTCAGTGTTTAAACATAAGTTAAGAATGATTAGCAATATGGTTTTGTAAAGTAGGTGGCGTTGTGTACGAACGTAGTCGTGTGCTGATTTCTGATTGGTTCAATAACGATGTTACGAGTCGCTTTAATGAATGGCGCGAATCATATCGCGCCAGATTACAAGAACACAGCAGACGAGTCGGTCGTTGCGCGCCTTTAAAATAGTGAAGGTTGTAAATAATTATTGGCAATGGAAATAAATCATACAACATTGAAGACTGGTTTAATTTGAGAAATTAGTCCTAACACACGGTTGGAGATGGGCCTTACATAATTTTTTGAAGAATTTCGTCCACACTCATTTTTATTCGTAATTTTTATTAACATTTCCGCAAGTTGGTTAGTGGAACCGGAACCGACATGGCTTAACGTGCTTTCCGAGGGACGGAAA
Source organism: Tinea semifulvella (assembly GCA_910589645.1). NCBI lineage: Eukaryota > Metazoa > Arthropoda > Insecta > Lepidoptera > Tineidae > Tinea > Tinea semifulvella. Next base: position 25,834,323 of record OU342584.1, read on the forward strand.
CGATGGTGTTGTGAATCTATGGCAATTATATTTATTTAAATCTTAGGTAGGTAGTTGCATATATAATAGTTATGTAAAATATTGAAATAATTAGGTTTTAAATAAAAGGATATACATACTTAATGTACTACATACTAAGCTACATTCAAAATACATATACAACATACATACATACATGACATTGTCATTTATATTTTTATAATTATGTCTGTCTTAGCTTATAGTGTGACAATGCCTATCTACAACAGCTATAATGTTAAGCGTTATTCTGTATTTATAATTATGTTATTTTTATTATTTTATTGTTTCTCTTTCCAAATGATGGTTATCATGTACTGCTCTAGATTCACCAATATGTACTATAAAATGATATTGTTTTATATCAATATTGTAAAATTGACATGTAAAAGTACAGAATACATCTCTTTTTGTCCTATGCCCACTTGCAAAATAAACGAATTGAATGTATTTGTAGAGAGCTGTTGTAGTAATGCAAGTAGACCATTATTTTAAAAGTATTCTGTAAGGCGCTTTTCGAATTTCAATGGGATTATACCTAATTATATTATTATACGTAATAAAGGTGTATTTCTTATTGGTACATGCAAAGGTTCGATCCCGCCTTTTTAGGATGTTAAGAAGAGCGTTCTTACAACCGAGCCACCACCGCTTACAGCAAAGGAAATATTATTAACTATTGCGGTTACAAACATAGTAATGATATCAAAATAATATCAAGTAACTCTTTTAACCTCAAACACTAGATAATATTACGTTATTGTAACCATAATTTATTATTAACCGCAATTATTTTGTTATATAAAATAATATATTCAAGTTATTATTTATTGGTGCAACCAGTACCTACTACCAATGCACAAACAAACCGAAACTCAGTAAGCAAAATCGTAGTTCCATTCAGTTTATCTAGATAGAAGTCTTTGAATATGAAGAGTATTTTTTTATTCGTTTAGATACAAAGCACATCTACAAAAATTAGAGGATCTGACGTTAAATCTATTGCTGACATTATCCTTAAGGATTACCAGCCAGCGTAGTGGACTCCATCTCACACCTCTTATTATTCAGAAAAAAAATATAAAATAATAATTAAAAAAAGTAAAGTATTATCAGGACCGTTTCCCTTTCGGGGTGGTCAGAAACCACGCTTATAATAAGCGGATTCACATTTAGCCAACTTCACTATAGGCCAATCATGACAAGTGGCAAGCTCGTCTCCATGTCTCCAGCGTACCAAACTCCAGAAATATTACAAATAAATTAAATATTAATTAAATGTATTTTATTTACATTAATAAATATTTTTGTGTCCCGACCAGGAATCGAACCCGGTACCTCTAAGTCTAAATCCACAGACTTAACCGCTAGACCACGGAGGCAGTTTAAAATAATAATACTAATAATATATATTTTTAGATACGTGTTTTCTTTGGCTGTTGTACCGCTTTAATGGCTGTGCGGGGTGAAAAAAAATAATCTGTGATATACATAAAGCGGATTTAGACGCGGAGGCACAGGGTTTGATTTCCTGTCGGGACACAATATTTTTATTTTTTTATTTTATTAATTTATTTAATTTCCCGAGTTTGGCTCTAGCCTACGACGAGCTTGCCATTTGTCGTGATGGGCCTATAGTAAAGCTGACCAAATGTGAATCTGCTTCTTTAAAAGCGTGGTTTCTGACTACCCCAAAAGGGTCATACGGTCGTAATGATACTTTACCTTCTAAAAACTGGGAGCAAGCGTAATACATACAAAAAGTACCTTAGATAGATAATGATGAAATATTTGGTTTTTAATAGAGAAGAATCAAGTAAATCTTTATCCTGATATTACAAAAATCTATCATCGAATGAAACAAGAATAACGCTTCATTATTCATAGTTCTACAAATCTCTAGTGCCGCTTTCTCCAAAGATAATTAAATTTTCCGTGTTCTCATTTCGCATTTGTTTGTACATAAATCTGATATTTCTTTTTTAATGGCGATATTGAGTTTACGAGTTAGAATTAAGTTGTAGGTTGTTACAGTAGGCTAAAACGTATTTTTTGTATTTACCAGGGACAGGATTAGAGCATGACAGTTGTGATGTCGCCGTTGAATACACTTCTCATATTACCGTCCCGAGCTAAACATACATTTAACATTGATATAATTTAAAAAATACTTGAATTAATTGTTATATAATTTTAAAAATATTAGTCCTGGATCTTTATATCTGGACTGTAAGTACAGACAAAGTCATAGTTATACCCATAGGTTAACGATGTTAATAACATGGTCAAATATTTTAGATTATTAAACGCAAAGTCCGTGGAATGGTGGCAAAAACGCTGAATTGCAATACTGATTCTTTGGGCGAAGAAAGAGCCAGCCCTCTTATCACCGGAGGAGACAACAAGACGTCTATTATAAGCTTTTTGGTGCTGACTCCATCGGTCCAGAGTTACTACAGCAAACGGCACAAATATATTTTAATTTAATAAATAAATATTTCCAGACAGGTCACACAGCGCCATCTAGTTTCAGTGGTAAGCTACGAGGCTTGTGTTACGGAAACTAGATGGTTGATAAACTACAAATTATACTTTATTTTTTTGTAAATATATACATATTATACATATAAACACCCAGACCAAGACAAATTATACAATGTACAACTTGCCCCCGGTGGGAATCGAACGCACGACCTCCCGAGTTCACGGCAACGTTTGTTACCACTAGGCCACGGAGGCGGTCATGCTATGGATACATACTAAACTAAATTGTTGAGTTAAGTTATATTATACCAAAGTTACGTGACACCTATTTTCGAAATACAGTTAGGTATCCCAATCCACACGTCACGCACACATTTCGTACGAAATAAGAACATTTTTTATAGGGCTCGAAAATCCATATCGTAAATATTGTATTTCGCGTAATTTACCGGTTGTCACGGAGTCAGCCTGTGTGTAATGATCTGAATTATTATTCAAATTGGATATTTGATTTGGTTTCGTGTGCATGAGTCCAGCTGAGTGGAAGTGCACTGGGGATTTGGTTTTCAAATTTGAAACTAATAAAATCACGAATTCTCTCGTTCTATAGACACGTTGTGGCGCTGAAATACATCCATTGAACTCCTGGTAGTTTAGGGAACAATCGATGGCAAGAGGATGCAGTAATGTGTACCAGGAATGCTGCAGTTCGAGAGGAGTAGCGACGGCTTTATAAGCGTGCTACTGACATTCAAGTGACTACCATGACAGAGTAAAGCTACTAAATAGAAGACCTAATAAATAACCTATCTTTTAAAAGTCTCTTTACTTGTCACGCCTTTACATGTACACTACGAAATGATATCGATAAAATTGTTTTATTGGAATGTTAGGGGTACATGAAGTTTTTATTTTTTTACGATATGATACTTCTCTGCTGACATATCATCATCACCTAGAGCACAGAGTCCTAGACGCTGGCTGATGTCAATTTATAATGACAATTTATTAACATTATTCTACAAGTTGGTTTCAATGGAAGCGGGACCGACGGATTAACGTGGTATCCGGGATTATAACTCTATTATAACTCTGTGACGGTGTTGTAAATCTATGATAAAGAGATTTGAACCGACCTTTTTTAGAATTTTATGCAATGCGTTCTTAAGCTACCACCGCTCTATATAATAAAAAATAAATTTATTAAGTGATTTAAATTATGTTTCTTATAAATAGTAGGTAGGTACTAACTTCTTGGGAAATGCCGGATAGAGCAACTAGTTTGTAATATATTTGTTAGCTGTAAGTCAAGTTTGTAATTCAAGTCAGTGAACAATTTGAGCTGGTCAAAAGCACAAAATGTTGAATTAACAACAAACGAAATTTCTCCAGTGTAAATTCCGATGGTCATGATCGAATGGTATCTCAAGTAACATACGAGCAAATTCAATAGTATAATCATTATTAACACATATCCTAAAACATAAAGTCCAAGACCACTGCTAGAGATAGATCTTACGGACATATTTTTGGACAGCACTACATCGTTGACTGTTAATATTTCTCGAGTTTGGTACGCTAGAGTTATCGAGCTTGCCACTTGAGCCTATAGTAGTCAGCTAAATGTGAACTCGCTCCTTATAAAAGCGTGGTTCTTAACCACCCTGTAAGGGATACGGTCGTGATGACTTTACCTTACCACGGTGTTGACGGGTTGGCGGGGAATAGTAGATTGCTAAAAAAAATCATGACAAGTGGCAAGCTCGTCGATGTCTCCAGCGTACCAAACTCGAAAAATATCACAATAAATTAAATATTAATCAAATGTATTTATTTACATTAATAAATATTTTTGTGTCCCGACCAGGAATCTAACCCGGTACCTCCGAGTCTAAATCCACGGACTTAACCGCTAGACCACGGAGGCAGTTAGTAATAGTAGATTGCTACTTGCAAAATATGCAGTAATATCTCTCTCACCTGCCATATACGAGTATGACCAGACAGCATTAGACTTCGTGACGAGGGACTGCGTTCTAAACTTATAGGGTAGTGCCTAAGTCGCATTAACTGCCACGAATATGATGGTATAGTGTAGAACGGTGGCAGCTCAGTCGTAAGAACGATTTCTTTAAAATTCTAAAACAAACAGGTCGAACCCCGGCATATACTAATGAAAAATACACTTTTCTTACGTACATTTGTCATAGATTTACAACAGCACCGTGTTCGTGCCTCCGATAAAACGTTAAGCCGTCGATCCTGTTATCGGAGGAAATCCGTCGGAGAACCAAAGTTACTGATATGGCATTCAAAATTAGTAAGCTGAAGTGGCAATGGGCTGGACATGTCTGTCGTAGAACCGATAAATGGAGTAGACGAGTTCTAGAGTGGAGACCACGTACGGGAAGATGCAGGGTGGGTCGACCCTCCGCTAGATGGACGGATGACCTAAGGAAGGTCGCTGGTGGGGGTTGGATGAGGGTGGCAGGAGATCGTGTGAAGTGGTGAGCCTTGGGGGAGGCCTATATTCAGCAGTGGAGAGACACAGGTTGATGATGATGACGTCGATCCTGGTTGTACTAATTAAAGAGTATAGTAACTAATTGGGAAAAGATTGGCTACTTACGCAAAAAACTTTCGTTTACCCGAACACAAGGTAGCCAGGTGGATGGTAGAATACTTAAAGCGCCATACATTCCTATTATAGGTATATCTTTTATGAAGGAATAGTATTATATCCGAAATTCGATTTTTAAGCCTGCAACCAATAAACTGCGTGCGGAAATTTATAAATATTGTGTATTTTGTTACTAGTTTACCATACGATACATAGGCAGGTAATAAAAGTTACACAATACATTTAAATTTCCTTTTTTCTAAGGTTGTATATATAGCTCACTTGTTTACAACAATGGCTGACATGTTGAAAAAAAATTAATCGAATTTATTAAATTAATGAATTAATGAACATAAAATTTAGTACCACCTACCGTCTTCTAGGCGGCGCCACTTTCTACTTGAACCAAAATTTGTTTTAAGTTTTCAACCCTTGGAACTAATACCGCTATAATTATCATAAAAAATTACATCGACCCTCACCAACCCATCTGGCCAGTGTGGTGTGTGTAGACTGAAATCTCAAGATTTTTCTGAAAGGCCCATCTGTGTTCTAGGGGCTGTGCTATTAAGACAAATATACGGGAGCATAAAAATTTCTGCTATGTGCGTAACATTATGACCCAGTTTTTAACTAGAGTAGTCCTTACAGATTCCTTTCTCAGTCAAATAAAACATTAACAGGTCACTGGAATGTGCTAAGTTGCAGTCTTCTACTAACAGATTACTTATTAAACCTATTTTCTGTTTAATCTTCAACTAGCAGGAGTAGTATAGTATGATGTGACACAAATGCCTGTAATAGGTTTACGTGAATAAGAATACGAGTAATTCAACTTTGACTTGACTCCAAAGTTTGCAGACACGAATCCGACATCATCATAATTTCGGCTAGTACTAATATGTCCTTCGAACATAAGTAGATACTTTCTTGCTGATGGTTGCTGTTAGTCAGCACATACACCCACAATAATATTCCGCAATATTGTTATTTCCACAATAATATTGAACGTATGGGAAGGATTGAATTGCGCAATCACTGAACACAAGTTTGAGCAAGCCTATAAAGACTTCCATCCAAAAAACTAAAGGATCATCACGACCGTATCCCTTGAGAGGTGGTCAGAAACCTCGATTATAAAGAAGCGGATTCACATTTAGTAAACTTTACTATAGGCCAATCATGACAAATAGCAAGCTCGGCCATGTCTCTACATACGAAACTCGAGAAATATTACAAATTAATTATTATTTAGATTTATTTATTTAAATTAATAAATATTATTATGTCCAGACTAGGAATCGAACCCTGTACCTCTGAGTTTAAATCCACGATCTTAACCGCTAGACCACGGAGGCAGTTCTATCCAACGTTCCATTAAAGCTTAGTTTAGACGGCATATAAATCAATGAATAAAATTATTATTAGTGATATGAAAACCCGGGTTTTGAAGTACTTTTGGATAAAACAATATATCCAAAAAAAATACTGTCTTTTTTGTGAGATAATAATCTAACGCCAATCGAGGTTGTCAACCATTATCTAAGCTTTAAAGACCCGCACTCATCAGTAAGGTCAGTAGACAGTAATAATACATTAACTCACACCTCATAAATTAAATAGGTCAGTGTATAAAAGAAGAAAATTTCATTGTAAGTAAAAAATGCCATGAAATCAAAAGTCGTTTTCTCCTGTCGGCATATTAGCGCAGAGTCGCGGCATTAAATCTCGATCCATTATGAAACTCAAACAGTAATTGGAATAAGTACAGTCACGCAAATTAAGGAAAATAATAGTGCTGCCAATAAAAAAAATAGACCTCAACGTTATAATCCCGGCATATACCAATGAGAAATACTATTTTCTTACGACATCATCATCATTATCATAGCCCCAGAACACAGAGTCCTGGAACTTCACTGAAATTTCCGGAAAATTTGGCCTACACTCGCCACATTTATTTATTTATTTTTATTTTTTTATTTAATGTTTAAGGACAACTTACAGCTAGATACATAAAATATATATAGAGTACATATGGGGTATGGCTATTGACAAGTTGCCACCGATAGGTGAAATAACAACACAAGTAAAATTAACATAAACTTAAAACTAAGAACAATAAACTACATAACATAGAACAAAAAAAAACTAAAAAAAATAAAAATAAAATAAAAACAATTATACATACCTAATAAAAACAATAAAATGGAAAATGAAATAAACCAATCAATAAATTTACAATATATGTAAATATAATACTATTGATGAGAACCACTGGCGAAACGTTTTGTAAGAATGCGTCGTGTAGCTTTTGGAGATAATATAAATGGATCCAAGTCGTTGCAATAATCATTAACATAACTGCATGTCCTGCATGTTATCATAGATGTAAAACTCCACCGTTTCACAGAAACCATAACTCGGAATTGTTAAGAGGTTTTCAACGTAAATGTAACCCATGAGAAGGCTAAATTCTTCAGAAATATGTTTTGGAAGGCGCATCTTTAGCAGTGGAAGACCAGCAGCCCGTTATTAGTGGATTTCGTTATTTACGTCAGAAGTTGCGTCATAATTACAAAAAATATTCAATCCTCAACTTTATAAACGCTCGACCTTGACAGCGGCCGTCCAAATATCAATTTTGATAGCGTGATATAATATAGTTAACGAATTCCATTATATAACGTTTGCGCTTAAGTAATAAAATAGGGCTGCAGAACTCTGTGCTCTAAGAGCTGTGATGAACGATAAATGAGCTGACCTTATGCTGTAGGCGATTATGCGTAAATGCTATATATTTTCCAAAATAGGCCAGCGCCGATCTGTGTGATTGTACACAACTGTCTTTATACAATACTTTGCGTCGTCACAAACGAAATCGTAAAGATTTTTCTGAATAAATATCAAGGTAACGTCCATAATGACTTTATAATGTGTCATTACGACTGCAAGCCATGTTTACATTATGCTATATTTTTTTTACGAATATAGTACACGCTGCAGCACATATTCTTATTACATAAACAATATATATATATATATTCACTTTTAATATAAGTTATCTAATATAAGTATCAATGTCACATTCACCAAAAAATAATAAACTTAAAAAACGTTTAACTTATAAAATTAAAATTAACAATTCGTACATAAAATAACAAAAATATGACTTGTAAAAAAAATATATACAAAATATATATTAGATTTAAAAGAAAAATAAGAATAACATAATTTTGGTATCCTCGCCAAACCGTCTGGCCAGCGTGGCGAGTGTAGGCACCAAATATGTATTCTCTCATCTCCAACAGCGGAGGTCTAGGAAGCTGTGTTCTAGGGGCAGTAGTGTAAATTTGGTACTTTGAAAAAAGGAAAACAAAGCTATTGTTGAATAAATTATAAGCACCTCGTACTCGTATAATGATGGTTTAAAATGTGCGAAAATATTTTTTTCAGAATATATTGTAACGGTCATGAAATATGTCTATATCTTTATTGGCACTGCAGAGACTACTGTAGGTATTGCACATTTGGAATGTTGGTGAATGTGAACCTACATTAGTCCTTGAGGCAGAACAACATATGATCTTAGTTATAGGTCGACATGTAATATTGTAGGGTACTTACTGTTGGAAAAATATGTTGCAAAGGTTCGATACATTCAGTACGGCCATTGACTATTTTATGTAGCAGTAAAAGGTCGTGTATCGATTTACGTGATTTGAGAGCAGCCATTTTAAAACAATCTAAGCATTGGTTGTACAGATATCTATGTGAAATTGCTGGGCCTTTGTAAGCCTACCTAGTAAATAAATACCTAGTAAAATATCTCTAAATGCTTTCAACTCTTTAAAAATGTATGAATATATGAAGTAAAGTAAAGTATCATCACGACCGTTTCCCTTTCGGGGTAGTCAGAAACCACGCTTATATAGAAGCGGATTCACATTTAGCCAACTTTACTATAGGCCAATCATAACAAGTGACAAGCTTGTCGATGTCTCTAGCGTACCAAACTCGAGTAAATATCATAAATGAATTAAATATTAATTAAATTTTAATAATTTAAATTAATAAATATTATTGTGTCCCGACCACAAATCGAACTCGGTTCCCCGAGTCTAAATCCACGGACTTAACCGCTAGACCACGGAGGCAATATGAAGTAACTGAATAATATTATACCTAAAGTATTATATAGCCGTGTGAAGTGGGCATTATAACACATTTTTTAAAGAAATTGTGAGATTGAAATGTGAGTCGTAACAAAAATGGCAGCTCGGACGTATGACCATTTTCAGTTTGATATAATAAAAATATGTAACGGATTATTTAAATGCTAGACATATATTTATATACAAGTACAATGCAAGCTTGTCGATGTATCTAGATAGAGTATCAAACTCGTGACGTGTCAATAAAGTTATTGTGTTTATGACCTGGAATTGAATATTTGCATCTATAACAGCGGCCGTAATCGCTAGGCCGATGCTTTAAGTAACCTACCTACCTTAAAAACATATTTCAATCCTAACTGAAAATTTAACTAGGGAAGAAATTACATATGATAAGGTAATTGTGCCCCAGAGTGTAATTTCCAGTTGACTTTTGTGAATAATACAAAGAGCCATCTACTGCAGGTAGGTAAAGTCTCGCATTCATGAAACTTTGACATGTAGTTCGTAAGTCTATCCGTAGATGGCGCCACTTAGTTTTTACACGAATAAAATACCTTTTTAGCGTTGAGTATTTTATTGGATAATTTATTAAGTTAACCCATGTTATTGAAATTTTCTTTTGAAAATATTATTTATCTCTGATCAAGGATTCAACTCTTGATTGATGATTTTTATACATTTTAAAGTTATTTTTAGTAATAAAATATTAGAGCTGTGCAAAGACGCTTTTAAAGCCTTGGTTTAAACCAGGGCGTAAACCGTGCTTAACTGGTTTATAAAACTTTTCTGAATAACTTTATTTACGTTTAGCCACCATGAGTAATTCGATAATTCAGTTCAGTAATCTTTGCGAATTACATACATGTACTTACTTAAATATGTTATAACATGCTAATAAATAAATAAATCATCATCATCAGCCTGTATCTCTTCACGGCTGGATGTAGGCTTCCCCCAAGGCTCGCGACTTACGCGATTTTTCGCCACCCTCATCCAATCCCCACCAGCGACCTTTTTCAGGTCATATCTTCAATCTGGCAAGGGGCAACCCACTCTGCGTCTTCCCGTAAGTAGTCTCCACTCTAGAACCCGTTAGTCCCATCGTTTGTCGGTTCTGCGGCAGATGTGTCCGGTCCATTGCCACTTCAGCTTGTTAATTTTAAAAGCCACTTTCGTTCTCTGGCGAATATCAACGTTTCGAATTCTATCCATTAGAGAAATACCAAGCATAGCTCTTTCCATAGCTCGCTGAGCAACCTTGATTTTCACTTGATCACACCAACTGGCAATATCCACGTCTCTGCTCCGTACGACATAAATAAAAAAAATATAATTATTTTTTTTTAAAACATTATAGCTGATAGTGTAACTAATAGGAAAAAAAAAAAGAAGTAATGTGAAACTTATGGAAAAAATTTATCTTTTATCAAAGTTTCCTATTTCAGGCTAGAATTATATTTTCAATAATTATGCAGTTTTACGTTTTATTAAAATCGGCCTTTTTCAGCATTTTTCAATATTTCTCGTAGTTTATAAAATAGTCATTTAGGCCTTCTCCAAGGTCCGTTCTTTACATAATGCCACCATCCTTCAACCCCAGCTACATCTTCCGTCCATTCTTAGGCTATAGTTGTAAGCTGCAATACTCTCTATATCTTATCTTAAATGTATGTTTTTTATGTTCTCAAACAACAATAGAGCAATGATTTGACCTACTATTTCTTGACCTTTTTCACTGACCAGGTGAATATAGAAGTGACAAGGTGCGAATCTTATCGTATTTCCACTCACGTTTTACTATCTTACATAATATTGCTGCCGCAACGTATAACTTTTATACTAATATTATAAATACGAAACAACCTTTGTGTGTCTGTCCGTTTTTCTGTATATCTCTTCTTCACTTCTAAAAGACGATCAATTAACAAAATTGCACTACCAAATTCGACAAAAGACTTTTTTTTAAATGGTGTTGTCCTAATATTTTGATAGTTCATAACTTCTGAAATCGTATCATATGTATTATTATAGTTTATTATATTAATATTAGGTAATTAGGTAGTTAATTTAGTGATATTATTATATTTAAATAATAGATACATGATTATTGTATAGTATTTATTTAGTATAATTAATATGCACCCACCTTACATTTAAAATGGTCTACATTGTCTTTAAGGTTGGCTGTCAGATAATGTATGGCGACATTAAGTCCACTCCTTGCAAAACGTGCAATAATATTATAAATAAATAAATATTAACGGAAAAATCTAAAATCACTAATTAGTGGTAGGCGGACTGATGGTGGTAATTTGACCAGTCTGCCGGAGCAGGGAAGTATCCACCGTTCGTGACATTAGTAGTGTATTCACACGTTTCAGGGTTAGACTCGAATTGCCTTCATGTCCAGTCAAGCCGGCATAGTGTTAGGGACTGATGTCAGTTATGACTGTCTAATTCCAGTTGCGCGCACTTACATCAGGTGGGCGTAAGGTCACATATCGTGCTAGTATTATTTTAATTTTTAATTCGAACCCTTGCATGTACATGTACTAAAAGTAATGTTCTCAAGTGCATTTGTCGTAGATTTAGATTACCATTCGGAACGCACGTTAAGCCGTCTCGGTCCCTGTTCTTGTTTAATAAAATGTGGCGAGTGTAGGCCAAATTCTCCAGATAGATGTTCTGAAAGGCCCATTCTCAGTAGTGAAGGTAAAGAACTCTATGCATTAGGGGCTGTAATAATAATGATTAAAAAATTTGAAAATAAAAGTTGGGTAAAAGCGTTAAAAAAAATCTGTTACATAGACTAGGTATATAACGTCACCATCTGTGTTTTATGGGACCTCCACGAGCCAATGTGTTTGTTTATTTGTAATTTTGTCTGGCCTTCACACCTACATTAGAAGATCGAATTTATTTAATTAATTTAAAAATATTGTAATACATACATATCATTAAAATTAATACATACAAGCGTTGTTTATCTATACAAGAGAAACCGGGTCAAATACTAGCCTCTGTTAAAGTCAACAAAGCATAAAAAGGCAAAGGACGGACGACGAACGCCGACATAGGTAGTTTTAAGATGCTTGCGTAAGATAATCCCTTTCTGTAATGCCCGCACAATACATAATGTCACAAACTATTAGCATAAAGGCCTGAGTATACTGGATATATGCCTAATAGTCTAAGAGCGACCTTCACCGATCAGTTATCCAAATGAAATATAAAATTATATAATTAAATACGCTAATAAAATCAACAGCGACGTGTTGCCTAACGAAATATATTTAAGACTATTTTTTTTTGACCAAATAAATGCAGTTATTATACTAGCTGATAGTGTCGCTAATAAGGTTCAAATTTGGGGAAGTAATGTCAATCGTCAAACTTAGTTTAAATAATAAAATTTAATGTGTCTTCATCATAAGGTACTGCTTGTTGTAATCTTCGCTTCTAACACAACTCCAGGCACGATTATAGTTAATTAAATATTACTCGGCTCGCCATACACAATGCCATGTTGGTACCAACACTTATGTATGGAAGCAAGACGTGGATATGTCAGAATATGCATGAGAGTAGGGTTAATGCAGTAGAAATGAGGTCGCTGCGTCGGTTATGCGGCGTCACTTTGGCGGACTACATACGTAACGTCGAAATACGAAAAATGGTAGGTATGAAAGAAAGCATAGGCACAAACATAAGGAAAAGCATGCTACGATGGTTTGGGCATGTTGAAAGGATGAGCGAAGAAAGATTGACCAACCAGGTATATAATGCGAAAAGCCTTAGTAACAAAAGGGCATGTATGAAGAGGTTGATGAATGTCGATGAAGCAAAAGAGGTATGTCGTGATCGTGTCAAGTAGCGCTCAATTGTCTCTGCCTGTCAGGCGTGAAGATCTGTATGTATGTAAATATTTTAATGTGTTTTGTAGAAATTGATGCAATCGTGCACTTAACCAAATTACGGTGGGAACGTTCGGTGACAAATAAAGAATAAGAATAAGGAAATTGCAATAATCGAACATATTTGTCTTAATTTAGATGTCCTATTCTTGGCTACTTTGTTATTTTATGATGTGGTTTGGTTATTTTTTTAAAATTGACCTCAGCATCTAAGATATTCCTCGTAGTTTAAACAGGAGCCATCCACGCGGATTTGTCAAAAAATATGTATAGCATTAAGCATATTCTGTTAGGCAAATCGTCGCCAAGGATTTATTACCGATTTCATTAAATAAAAAGTGGATTTCATTCGGTGAAGATCGCTTTTCTACGAACTTTCTTGTACTAAAATCAAAGTCAAAGTCAAGTCAAAGTCAAAGTCAAAGTCAAAATATTTTTATTCACGTAAACCTATTACAGGCATTTATGAAACGTCATTAATTTAATTATTTTGAATGATTCTACTCCTGCTAGTAGAAGACTAATCAGCAAAGTGGTCCAATATGTAAGCTGTTAGCAGAAGACCAGCAGCTTAGCAAATTCCAGTGCCCAGTTAATGTTTAATCTGACTGAGAAAGGAATCTGCAAGGAAAACTCAGCTATATCAGATTTACAAAATAAAACATATACAAAACTGCACCACAACGATCAATTAATAAGCTTTTAAATTAAGTTATCAGTACCTATGAGAATACAATACCTGGTACAGCGGTAACCCACCAGGCAAGTCAGAATTAAGGTAGACTACATGCCTATGTGCAACCCGAAAGTCGACAAAACTACACACATCAAAAAAGTCTAGGGATCAAGCATGTTTATGCGGATTTCTTGTGATTGAGATGTGGCTTTGTAATAAATTTATGATTTTATAAATTTATATGGATCCTTTTTGGTGCATTTCATAATTTAAAACAGGAACTGTCAATCAAATTCGAGTAAAAGATGAAAATCAGCTGTCAATATTTTCCCTATAAAAACATAAGACGCATTGAAGACATTATTAGTGCTACTGTTTCCCTACTACTGATTAAAACCAACGTTATTATGGAGCGGCGACGTCATTTAGGCAGGGAAGAAATGATCAGAGCCGTGGGAATGATAGAAGCTGGTTCCCGGCAACGTACTGTGGCTTTAGCTCTGAATACAAGTCAGAGTGTTATCAGTCGACTTTGGACACGTTACCGAACCACTGGTACCGTGGCTGAGCGCCATGGAGGACGGTATCGCTGCACCACACGGAGACAAGACCGATACATTCAAATCACAGCTCGAAGAACTCCAACAATAACCGCCATGATGTTAGCCGTGAGCCTTCATCGCTCTTCAGGGAACTTAATTAGCGACCAAACAGTCAGAAACCGCTTGCATGAAGTGAACCTTCATTCCCGAAGACCGCTACGGGTACCACCTATAGCAATGCACAATCGTAGGACTCGATATCAATGGGCTCTTGAACACAGAAATTGGACAGAAGAACAATGGCGTTTCGTGTGCTTTTCTGATGAGTCTCGTTTTGGTATGAGGCCGGATACAAGACGTATACGACACTGGAGAACCCCTGGACGCCAACAGCGATTTTTTTTTTTTTTTTTTTTATACTAGCACGACATGTGACCTTGGGCCCACCTGATGGTAAGTGGCGCGCAAGGTCCATGAATGTTAGCAACTGAAGTCAGATACTCGTAACTGCCATCAGTCCCTAACACTATGCCGGCTTGACAAAATCAAAAGCGATTAAAATCCTGCCAGGAAGTCCATCCTTATAGTGGTGGAACCATCATGGTATGGGCGGGTATTTCGATCGGCGGAAGAACTGAGTTGATTTGGATCAGAGGCAACCTCAACGCTCAAATTTATGCTGAGACGGTTGTATCAGACGTCATCGTTCCTCTACAAGTGCATATCGGTCCCTTATTTCAGTTAATGCATGATAATGCACGACCGCACACCGCAAGAGTTGTAAGACAGACTCTCGCCGCAGCTAACATCAATGTCCTGCCCTGGCCTGCTCAGTCGCCAGACTTGAACCCGATTGAGCATGCATGGGATATTCTTCAGAGAAGAGCTCTGCCGAATATGGAGGGTATCCAGTCGCAAGAAGACCTTTTTTTGTTGTTGCAACGAACATGGGCGGCCATTCCACAGCGTGATTTGGATGAACTCATTTTGAGTATGCCAAACCGATGTTCTTGTGTTGTTAGTGTTCGCGGTAGAAACACGGATTATTAATTGTTTAAGTTACCCAATAAAATTAAAAAAAAAACTGTTATTTCAGTCTTTTTTTCGAACTTTAATGTTAGTGGTTCAAATGTCAAAAATCCCTTTATTAGGAAAATGGCAATTTTTTTTACTAATGCAAAGGTGACTTGGTTTATCGTTACTGTAGACAAACGAAAACATTTTATTTGATCAATCCTTAAAGAAAATTTTAATGAATATCAATCAGGAGAAAAGTTATTGCAAAAATATATGTTGATCCCTAGACACTTTTGATGTGTGTATATATGTGAAGAAATACTATAGATAGAAATAGAATACTATATATGAAGGATAATTTAGAAGCTTTTCGAAGACAGGTAAAGAGGCACGGTTCACGAACCAGCGAAGCGCGAACGAGTTATTCTTGAACTTACTAACGCGTATCACATGAAGCACACGTTTTGTCATAATTTATAGGCCTCAAGATAGTACCTTCTATCTTATTTCTTCTTCAAAGATTTTCTCTTTTGATATCGAATAATGTAATCCTCTGAAACGTGTTTGGAAAACATACAGGTATATGTATTGTTCACTAACAATACAAAACTAATTTAATTTTATGTGACATCAGCCCAATTGTACAAATTTTGTGTCGATTAATCTTAAGTTACGTTCTTTTCCGATCCCACATTAGTTATTGTCCTTATATTGGTATTCTACTTACACACAAATTGGAACTAAAGTTGCTAAATTGCTAACAAATTGAATGGAATATTTGTGGAAAAAAAAAACCCAGGGTGAATTAGCGTTTTTTTTTAAACAGTTAATGTAGTTTTTTTTTTAAACGTCCCGGACACTCCTTTCAGCATTTTAGATATTCCTCGTAATTTATACAGTAACTTCAAAAACTATTTCAAAAATTACCTGTATAGGCTTAACTATATTTCGTTAGGCAACCCATCACCATTGCATAGCGTAATTTATTATATAAAAAGTGAATTTGAGATAACAGATCGGTGAAGGTCGCTCTTCTACGTATCTTGTACTATCACGGTTAGTAGGTTATGACGATCTAACTTTATAAACAAAGCTACATCACCATACCATCATCATCATCATCACGACCGTTTCCCTTTTGAGGTTGTCAGAAACCACGCTTATAAATAAGCAGATTCACATTCAGCCAACTTTACTATAGGCCAATCATGACAAGTGACAAGCTCGTCGATGTCTCCAGCGTACCAAACTCGAGTAATATCACAAATAAATTAAATATTAATTACCTCAGAGTCTTAAATCCACGGACTTAACCGCTACTCCACGGAGGCAGTTCCATATCACCATACCTTTCATTGCAAACATTTGTAAATGTGACAAGTTAAAAATCGGTTTTGTTACTTAAAAGAGAATCCTTAATAACATGCTAAACCGCTTACGGATACAAAATGTTTGCTCTCGACTTTACTGGGTTTTTTAGCTTTAAGGTAACATGAATACTGACCCAAATAAATTACTTAGGTACTCTGTTTTACATTGTTGAAGATATTAAAATTTATAATCATTCTTTTTAATTTGTGTATTAACAATTAGCTTGGGTTGCAGTATACTTACTATTCGATAAATATTTGTTTGGAATAAGTGTAGATTGTATTTTGTAGGTATATTGGTAATTAAACATATTATTATTATTATTAATCTCTAAATTATAAAGTTACGTGGCGAGTGTAGGTCATATTCTTCAGAATTTTTTGGAAGGCCCTACTCCAACAGTGGAGATCTAGGACTCTGTGCTTCTAGTCTCTGGGGGCTGTATTGATGATGATAAAATATAAATAACGAATCGATCTAAATCTGCTGCAGGATTTGTCAAGGGAATCGGATTCGAAAATTAAGACAACTGATTCGATTCCTACAGTATTCTTAAGTTTGACGTTTAACATTCCATAATTGGATCCTTATAAGCAACACTTTTGCAGCTAGTATAATAATACAGGTTATTTAATCAAAATAAAGAAAATACATACATATCTTCACGCCAAATCCCTTGCGGGGTAGGCAGAGACAATTGAGCGCCACTTGTCACGATCACGACATACCTCTTTCGCTTCTTCGACATTCATCAACCTCTTCATACATGCCCTCTTGTTTCGATGGCTTTTTAATTCACCTTCAGCTAATGTTTTATTTATTTGATCATGATAGGCAAGTCTTGGTCTGCCAGGGCCTCTTTTACCCACAACTTTCGCATTATATATCTGGTTCGTCAATCTCTCTTCGCTCATCCTTTCGACATGCCCGAACCATCGGAGCATGCCTTTCTTTATTTTTGTACCTATGCTTTCTTTTATACCTACCCTTTTGCGTATTTCGTTATTACGTATACGGTCCATCAAAGTTACGCCGCATATCCGACGTAAAGACCTCATTTCTACTGCATTAACTCTACTCTCATGCGTATTCTGACATATCCACGTCTCGCTTCCATACATAAGTGTTGGTATTAGCATGGCATTGTGTATGGCGAGTCGAGCTTTATCACTGACATTTCGACTGGCGATCAGTGATCCCAGGGCCCCATTAACACTATTTCCCGCGTTCACTCTTCTTTCAACATCCCTATCATACTTCCCATCCGCAGTGAAAACACTGCCCAGATATATAATTTCATTTACCTGTTCTAGCGTTTCATCATCAATCTTTATCGTCAAGGTTGTCATCCTTCTTCTTTCAAACACTAGTACCTTGGTTTTTCTCGCATTTAAACGGAGTCCTTTTTCTGCACATCCCTCTTTCATTTCTGTGACTAGTGATTGCAATTGTTGTTCGGACGATGCCATAAGAACAGCATCATCTGCATAAAGCAGGCAGTTCACCACAAGATCACCCATTTTTATCCCACAGTCACTCTCCCTCACTCTTTTTAGGCATTTGTCGAGATATAAAGTGAATAATCTGGCGGACAGCACGCAGCCTTGTTTGACGCCCATTTGGGATTCAAAGCAAGGCGACATACCTCCCTCCACCCGCACACAAGCTTTACAGCCCTTGTACAGGGACTGTAGCAGTTTGTCATCCACTTCATACTCCGGCAATATGTCCCAAAGCTTCTTTCTTACAACTCTATCAAAAGCCTTCTCCAAATCCACAAAAGCACAGAAAACTTTCTGGTTTAAGGCCAAAAACTTATCTGTGATATTGCGGAGCGAGAAGACTTGGTCAGTGCATCCTCTTCCAGGTCTAAAGCCTCCTTGTGCCTCCCATAAAAGACCTTCTGTCTAAAGAAAATATGCCTGGAATATATTTTGTTAGGTAACCCATCTCCGTTGCTTTTATTAGCGTATTTTATTGTATAAAAAGTGGATTAAGTAGGAGTTGGATAAGCATAGGGACAAAAATAAGGAATGGCATGCTTCGGGCATGTTGAAAGGATGAACCAGGTATGTAATGCGAAAGTATAAGAGGCCCTGGCAGACCGAGACTCGCATATTACGATCAAATATATGAAACACTGGCTGAAGGTGCATTAAAATGCCTTCGTAACAAAAGGCCATCTAAGAAAAGGTTGATGAATGTTGACGAAGCGAAAGAGGTATGTCGTGATGGTGTCAAGTGGCGCACAATTGTCTCTGCCTACCTCGCAAGGTATCTGGCGTGAAGACATGTACGAGTATGTATGTATGTAATAAAGTAAACCTCAAAAAATATTGATATATCTACAAATTAAAAAAGTCCTCAGGGTGATATCCAAGGAGACTTTGTAGACTTTTCCGTCAGCCGTTTTTCGCTTGACCAGGAGCTTTAATTCTAAAAATTCCAATTGATTATTTTTTTTAAATCCTGTTTACATGTTGGCTATGCAAAGAGATGTAGGAAATAATAATCACATACGATAAATAAATATTGCCATTGCCTACAATATTAGTTCTCCTTAAAAATAAAAATTGGCATTTGAAATCAATTGCACATAGTTTTAACGAGAACAACAAATAGGTGGTAGTCGGACTGATGGTAATTTGCCCAGTCTGCTGGGGCGGGGAAGTATCCACCGTTAGTGCCGATGAAGTAGTTTATCCTCGTGTTTCGGGATCAGGCTCAAATTGCCGTCATGTCCAGTCAAGCCGGTGTAGTGTTAGGGCCAGATGTCAGTCATGAGTGTCCGATTCCAGTTG
Organism: Tinea semifulvella; assembly: GCA_910589645.1. NCBI lineage: Eukaryota > Metazoa > Arthropoda > Insecta > Lepidoptera > Tineidae > Tinea > Tinea semifulvella. The sequence goes on from OU342584.1 coordinate 25,853,944, forward strand.
CTAACATTAATAGTTGCACGGCACGTACCATCAGGTGGGCCGCAAGGTCATATTATGACGTGGTAATATAGAAATTAAAAAAAAAAAACTTCGTATATGTGACGATTAATGCTTCACGGCTGACATCAGTATTTCAGCTTAAAATGGGCTTCTTACTACAGCAATCTCGAAATAGTGTTTGCCATTTAATTAATTTATGTAAAAAGGGTATCTTGGACATTAAAGTGAGCAAGGGGCATCACTTGCAGCTAAGTATGACGGCAAGGGTCACAATGTCTATTTGCAACCGGGACAAAGGAAACTCTAAGCACTCGTTCTGCATTTGCGTGACAAGAATAGGTTACAAGCAAGTAACTTAACAGCACCTATTCGACCCCCTTCAAATAGATACCAGGTAAAAAAGAAAATTTGGAAAGTTAAATTCCAAAAATCTTTATGACGTACTCGTAAACTATATTAGAGTCGGAACCATCACTCATGTCCTATAGTCGTGGTGCTTGTGTATCATTTTAAAATGATACCAAAGAATATTTTTTTTACCCACATTCAACCAACCTAATGATCTTCTACTTCATCGTAATTTAACTTTAAAATATTTTTTTGTGTATATCGAATTGTTAATAAGCTAATATTATAATATTTAGATATTTTTTATAAAACAAGTAGTTTAACAAGTACAATGTGGGTGTACAAGTGTAGGTGGATCCTAATTCTTTTAAAAAAATCTTATTAACTTAAAGTGTACAATTGTCTTTAGATACTTTAGGCTGAGTTGCAGAAAAATGTATCTGTAAATATAACGATTAAAAATTTAAAAGATCGATTTAATTACGATAAATATACGAGAAGTCTTATCCAATGCAATATCAAAATAATCAATATCTTTGTAACCCTGAAACTTATTTAGCTTCTGTAAAACTACAGACATTTGTGACATGTCATTATTTAAATTATTTTTAATGATTCTACTGTCTGCTAGTAGAAGACTAAGCAGCAAAGCGGTTTAAAGAATAAGCTGTTAGGAAAAGACGAGCAACATAACTGGTATGGCCTGTTAATATTTAATCTGACCTAGAAAGGAATCTGCAAGGAAATCTCAGCTATATCAGATTTATAAAATAAAACTAATACTAGTAGTTCAAGTACCTACAACTAATTATACAATAAATAAAATTAATAAACCCTAATATCAAAATCGATCTAGGAGTACCTACTGGTACAGTGGTAAGTCAGATATACTAAGTAATTATGTATGTATTCCAAGATATGGTGTGACAGTACGATATTTGAGGCCGGCTGCAGAATGACTGATTATTTTGACATGTTTAAAGTACAACGCACGTCATTAGCTCATATTTTCTGCAACCGGCCGTTATTGGCTATCGGCTGACTAGTTTGGCTAATAAGCAGGCCTGCCGTCAAGACATTTATGGAACGAGCTTTCAAGACGGCATTAGCGGAATCATACAGTAATTGTATGGGTAGGGAAAGGTACTGAATGGTGGATCGTCTTATTGTGCAATAAAAATAGGTGGCCTCTATTGTAAACCAGCCTATAGTCGGTCGCAAGCCCAGACACCATTCTTCCCTCTCTTTTTCTCACGGCCGGGAATCCATGGAATGCCAAGCAATTTGTCTATTCAAAAGTCTACCATTTAGAAGGGCATGTATGAAAAGGTTGATGAAATCCACGTCAAGGGAACGACCGTGAAGATGCATAAGAGGGATCTTCTATAAATACGAGTAGGTGGCGTTTCCTTATATAAAAAGTCTAGTTTTCTACGAGTACGTGTTACGTAAGAGGCTTCGTTGATGCTTTGTAAGCCACAAAATAAATGTAATTGAACTAATGACACGAGAAGGCAGCCTGTAGAGTCGGGAATACACTTTACATAATTAGTGCCAATCTACTTCCACAGAGGGTACAGCTTTTAGCGATCACGACTGCACTAAATTGGTTTAATATAATTAATTAAAATGTGATTCTGAACTCGGAGTGCTATAATGCTAAAACTGGTACTATAAAATAGTTCTGGTAAAATTCTCGTGTAGAGAGCTAAAGTGAAATTGGGCCGAACCTATCTGTTACAGAGCCAGTTGGACGGATCACCTGACGAAAGTCGTTGGTGGGGGATGGATGAGGGTGTCAGGCGACCGTGTAAGATAGCGAGCCTTGAGGTAAGCCTATATTTGTACATTGAAGTGTTAAATAAATAAATATGATCACATCTCTGAGTATCGCACAAGTTGAAATGGCTGCCAATTTGTTGTCGCAGGAGGAGGATACTCCTTTGTCTTCTTTAATCAGTTTTAAACTAGCCTGCGACCCCGAAATACCTCAAGGTATTTTGCCTTTCTCTCATAATTTCACTATAAATCCCTTCGTTCCTCCCACAACTCTCTTCTCGCTGTCCCTTCCTATAATTCTATTTTTTTTTCAAATTCATTCGTAGTTGGTACCAATTAACTACTAAATTAAATACCAAGATTAGCATTCAAAAGAATGGTTTATTCTTATTTCTTATCTCAACTGTTGTAAGCATATTATTAATATATGTATATATCATTTTTATTTATGTATTATTATTTAATATATTATATATTTATATGTAGTTATAAAATATTACTTATAATTTATATTTTAATATGTGTGGTGTACACCATTTTTAATAGTAAAATTTTATAATATTTTTAGTTAAGTGTTTAAAGTTATCCCAATGGCTATGATATATGTCTCGCGGCATTAAAGCCCGCCTTTGTCTTTGTACATTGGAGTATTAAATAAATAAATAATAAATATATCCAGTAGTAAAGAGACACATGATGATGATGAGGTCCAAGCATGGGTAGCAACTAACATCAGTACTCATGGGGCTTTACAAGATACTTTTTCACACTTGGCTTAAATGACTTCTGGTTTTAGGAAGGGGGAAACAAAGGCTGATATAGAATGCCATCTACTCATATATCAATTGCCTTGTCTCGAGTAAGCAAGTAAGTCTTACTTGCTTAAACTCGAAAATAGCTCGGCAGTTTTAATTTAGATTGTAATTGCCAATATAAAAACATTTCTCAGATATTTTGTCAGTACGTTTGCCTTTCCTTTACGTCTACACTACTGGACCCATTTAGATATAAATTGGTACATATGTTACTTAGATCGCAAAGATTGATATACGCTAGCTATATCTACGTTGGTGAACAGTATATAACTCTATGCCTACCTGAATATATTTTGTGCAGATTACAGCATGTAACCAGATTAAACATTTTCTTAATCCAACAAAATCCTTTGTGAAAATTCTTTGAAAGCTTTAGTTTTACATGTTTGAAGGAATGTTATAAGACGATTAATCATAGTTACTTGACTACAGCATCGAGTAGTTCTAATAGCGAAATAGGTAACAGCGTTGAGGAAATCAATCAATGTCATTTGGAACGATACTTTTCTTTGCCACAAGTCAATTAGGATAAACTAAAATATATTATACGGTAAATAAATGCAACAGTTGGTGGTATAAACCAAAATTAACAAATTAAACGTACGCGTAAGAGCGGAGAATCAAAGTTCCACCTCCAGATAAACAAATGACCTGAAGAAGGTTGTTGGTCGGGCATTTATTTTTATTATATACTAGCTGACCCGGCGAACTTCGTACCGCCAGTCAATTAATGTCGTGTTACGAAATATTATGTTGAGTACTTTATTAATTTAAAAACACAAAAAAAAGTACAAAAATACTATATCAATCGGTTTAATTCTCTTTATTGAAGAACCTTGTGATATAGGTACAACATATTTTTTTACGTTCTTTAATTTGAGGGGATCTTTAATATGAAACCCATGAACGTTTTGTATGGGAAAATGCTTTTTCTTTTATTTTGGTTTTTCGTTAATTTTCCAATGTTATTAATGGCTATTCTGGACGGAGAAAAATCCAACAAATCAAAAACCATGAAAATCAGTTCAGCCGTTATCTCGAGTTATAAGTGTTGTAACAAACCCGACTTTGTTTTATAAATTAAGATTAAAGATTTCACAAGTTCGTATTATTTATTTATTATTCGTGAGTAGCATATCTAATAGCAGCTAAACAAAGCATTGTTTCTACAATGCTTTTACTTCTAATAAAAGTTATATTGTAAATTCTCTACATTTACCACGACTTCCAAGCTGATGTGGCAACGTACTTATAAGTGTGCGGTGAACTAGTGTTTGAATTAAAAATTAAACTTACAATTTATTATTCGTGATTTTCCCTGGAAATTGGCAGACTTCCAGTCTCTGTGGCTAGTAGGGTTTTGAAAAGTATCTACTCAAATTCTCGACCATATTTTCCTACTAAATATTGTATACAGAATGGATATGATATTATTTTCTAAAGTAGATATACAAAATATTTATTTAACAAACAACACTTTATTAGCTGCTGTACACGCTGCTCGGAGCTTTGTAGTCCATCACGGGGGAGATGTGATGTTAAAGGTGGACGTCAAAAACGCGTTTAATTCGGTTGATAGAGGTGTCATGTTTGACCAAGTTAAACAACAGACCCCGGAAAATTTTAGTTACTTTTGGCAGTGCTTTAGCTTCAAAATTAATTTATAAAAATAACACTTTACTTTCGGCAGTTGGTTGTCAATAGGGCGATCCACTCGGTCCTGTCATCTACAGTTTGGCAATACATAATATCATAAGCAGCCTAAATTCAAAATTTAATATGTGGTAGGCGGACTGATGGTGGTAATTTGACCAGTCTGCCGGGGCGGGGAAGTATCCACCGATCGCGCCGATAAACCCAGTAAATTGTTTTTCAAGTTAAAGCGTTTCGGAATCAGACTCAAATTTTCGTCATGCGCAGTCAAGCCGGCATAGTTTTAGGGACTGATGTTAGTCATTAGTGTCTGATTCCAGTTGCTAACATTCATGGACCTCGCGCGTCACTTACCATCAGGTGGGCGCAAGGTCACATGCTAGTATAAAAAAATATATGGTATCTCGATGATGGCACGATCGGAGGAAATGCGAATACAGTTCTCGGTGACCTTCAAAAACTTATATACGATTTTGGCACCATAGGTTTAGAATTAAATTTTTCAAAATGTTTTATTTATCATATTTATTAACTCATGGCAAACAAATTGATATTATTTCAAAATATTTTTACTTAAGTAATAATTAAGTACCAAAAATACGTTCGGGAAACTGGCTGATAATCCGACAAAGAAATACCGAGCTCTGCTCGCTGAGCGACCTTAAACTTGTGGGCCAGGCCCACTGGCAGTGTCCGCGTCTCTGCTCCGTACGACGATACTGGAAGAACGAATTACTTCAAAAGTTTCGTGTTCAAACACTTTAGTATTTCCGATAAGATGTGGCGCAACTTCCCTTATTGTCGGTAAAACAAAATCAATTTAAAAGTGCATGTAAATACGTCCATACCCAGCAATGCACTGTCATAGAAAAAATAATTCTGAGATGATTGTCCTAACTTTAATCTCATACCGTTAGGCTTTTTGTCACAGCTTGTTGTATATTTAATGTCTTTCGACATTATGGCCCTAAAATAGCTACAAGAAGACCTATTTTACAAGTGCTGAATATAAACTTTTGTATGTTGTTCGTTGCTAAAATACGCGCATTTCATCGCTATAATAACATATTTATCTAATTTTCATATATCAGACAGGCTTTTAAATTAACTGAAGTTAGCTAATGTATATACTAATGGTATATAAACATAATAAATGCGAAATAAGGGGACACAGATTAAGATTATAACTTAGTTAGAATATTGCGTATTTGAAGCAAAAAACATAGATACCAATTTGTCTCTACGTGGCCTGGCTTAGTTAAATGTAAGGTCGACCAGCCTGATTTATGTCGTATCGCTAGTTTGTATTGAACCCTTCCAAATATATTGGCCTGTCCTACCTGTCTACTCTATTTCTCACTTAAACGTTGGAGTTTAATAAATTATTAACCAATATGCTCTACATTGTGTTACTATACAGTTAGGTACCTAATTAAGTTGTACATATAATAAGTAAAATTTAATTTAACTAACTACTATTTAGGCAGTTGTTATAAAGATATTCCACAAAAAAGTAAACGCAACTTCAATAAAGCTCAGACATTCCAAAAAAAGAGAGTTTAACGCTTCTGCATCCTTCTCGCTCGCACATTTTTTTATTTTTTTTCAAAGATTTTTCAAATGTGAGTATACTTCTGAGAAATGTAATCTAATATATTTCAAAGATTTTTCCAGTCTGAGTATACTTCTGAGAAATGTAGTCTAATATATTTTATGGATTTTTCAGGTCTGAGTGTACTTCTGAGAAATGTAGTCTAATATATTTCAAAGATTTTCCAAGTCTGAGTGTACTTCTGAGAAATGTAGTCTAATATATTTCAAAGATTTTCCAACTCTGAGTGTACTTCTGAGAAATGTAGTCTAATATATTTCAAAGATTTTCCAAGTCTGAGTGTATTCTGAGAAATGTAGAGTAATAAATTTCAAAGATTTTAAAAATCTGAGTATACTTCTGCGAAATGTAGTCTAATATATTTGAAAAGTCTGAGTGTACTTCTGAAAAATGTAGTCTAATATATTTCAAAGATTTTCCAAGTCCGAGTGTACTTTTGAGAAATGTAGTCTGATATATTTCAAAGATTTTTCAAGTCTTAGTGTACTTTTGAGAACTATGGTCTATCAACTTTCTAGCAATTAATTACGGTGTTTTTAAAGATGTATTAATCATATATTTATTTTAATTAAATAGTGAAAAATTCTTATAAATGTTCTTGCATTTATTTTCTGTCCAAATTTAGCCATATGTAAGTGAAAATATGTCCAAATATGTAATTTTATTTTCTAGAAAGTTGATATTACATTTCTCCAAAGTACACTCAGACTTTAAAAATCTGTGAAAATTATAGATTGTGCGAGCGAGAGGGGTGCAAAGGTGTTAAACCCTCTTAAACATGCAAAGAACGTGATATCTTAGAGAATAATATGTGAAAGCTTGTTACATAATTTAGAAGGTCAATAGATCAATCGGAGCAGAGAGGTAGCACACAAAATAAGCTAAAAAAGCAAATAACAGACTGTGCTACAACCTGGGTATCTGCTCGGCGATCTCATCGAGGAAGTCCAGTGGCTCGCTGAGAGGCCGCTCGTGCAGGCGGGACGGCGCCGTCAGGTTGTCGGACTGCATGCTGCGTCTAGTTTTATTGTTCTTTTGGTTCCGCTTTTCTTCGGCACGACGCAAGTTGTGAAAACGAAAGAAAAACATCGACATTATGCTGGAACACTGTCTTTAATATATCGACGAAATTCTTCACAAACCGTCACTTAATATTGTCTCTAACGACTCGGTCAACATAATTTCACTGATTTTGTATTTGTAATTTTTATGATATGAAAAATGTGTAATTGTTTGCTGAAATAATATGAGTGAGTAGAGTTAAACGAGTTGCACCGGTGGGCATTAGCCTCCGAAGAGTTGTTAATAATGGATTCTTGAATATCAAAGTCTCGGTACATCTGTTACCATTTGTTTGTTATACACGAAGTAATATAGACATAAGTAAAGTATTCATGAGAACTCGCCGACCTAAATATGAGGATATGGGCTAAAGGTTTCAATTGATTATTAAAATACATTGTTCCAAAAATGTATAATTGTCGCCTGAATCAATACGTAGTAAACTACTAGTTTATTTCGGTATTATCATCATCACGACCGTTTCCCTTTCGGGGTGGTCAGAAAACACGCTTATAAATAAGCGAATTCCCATTTACCCAACTTTACTATAGGCCAATCATGACAAGTGGCAAACTCGTCGATGTCTCCAGCGTACCAAACTCGATAAATATCACAAATGAATTAAATATTATTTAAATGTATTTATTCAAATTAATAAATATTTTTGTGTCCCGACCAGGAATCGAACCCGGTACCTCCGAGTCTAAATCCACGGACTGAACCGCTAGACAACAGAGGCAGTATTTCGGTAAATAATGAAATATAAGTAAGAAAATATTTAGAGCCAAGAAATAGTAAAGAAACCTCGTTTACCGGAGAGTAGGAATTTGTCAAGCTTTACGACACGTTTATTTACGTGGTTAAAAAAATAGCAAACATAAAATCTTTGGGTAGTTCAGAAGATTTGCGGGTCATTCTGTGAGACGTGAGGAAACTGTGTAATGGCTAAACTTTATTGTTGTTTATTCTTTGTTCTATATATACTCGTATATTTAGTTGTTTATTAACGGCCCAATATTCGCATAGGTTGGGTAGATAATTGTGGATCACCTTTTTTATACAATAATTACAATATTAATAATTTTAATTTAAAAAGCGCTTGGCCAAGGAGTTGTCAAAGCGGCTGACATAAAAATCTGGAGACAGGAAGGCTGGCAATTATTTCTGCCAAAGTATTAGTCTCGCTATACAGAGGGGAAATGTTGCCAGTCTCCTTGGGAATATCTCAGATGAAACGTCTCTAGAGGACATTTTTATTTATAGGTTAGTTTATTTTTAATTTTATTATTTAGGTAGCTTTTAATTTATATTTAATGTACTTGTAATGTAATTAACTTCGAATAATATTTAAATTTAAAAAGAAAACCTAAATTAAATAAACAAAAAAACTACACTACTATAAAAATTAAAAACTAAAATCATAACTGTCCGATGGGCTGTGCCAAGGCGCTGCGTTCCCCTGTTCAACTGCAAGGGACCCTTTGAGCAAATCATTCTATACAAAGGGTCACCCGTCGTCAAGCGGAGTTTTTCCCCAACCTTTGTGTTTTTTTTTTAATTTTTATAGCCAGTATAAAATAAAAATTCATAGAACACAGAAATTTGATATTAGTTTCATAGATTCTGACTGAAGGTCACTAAAAAGTCTTCGTAACCAAAGGGCATGTATGAAGAGGTTAATGAATGTCGACGAAGCGAAAGAAGTATGTCGTGATCGTGTCAAATGGCGCTCAATTGTCTCTGCCTACCCCGCAAGGGATCTGGCGTGAAGATATGTATGTATGTATGTTTCATAGATACATAAAACCTCAAAAGTTTTTTTCCGTTTAGATTTTTAGTAGATTTTTTTTATCATTGTTCACAGCATAAGTAGTACAAAAAATAGCCCAAAATGGATTATGTCATTTCAACAACATCGCTTCAGTAAAATAGTTAAATATATAGTTATAAAGCCGCGGAGTCAAATGTCGTGGTTATATGATGACGTCATATACGAGGGGCGTTCAAAATATTCTCGGTATGTGGATAAAAACAAACAAGTACGAAAAGTTTGATATTTTTATTTTTCAATATACTCCCCCCCTATGTTCATACACTTATAAGATCGATCAATTATTTTTTTTAATCCCTCATAAAAATATTTTTTATCTTTGGTGTAAAAATGCTCCTCCACGGCCGTCTTCAACGCTTCATCGTCAGAAAATTTATTTCCACGCAGATCCTTTTTAAGATTGGGAAACAAAAAGAAGTCGCTTGGGGCTAAGTCCGGACTATAGGGTGGATGAGTAACAGTTTCAAACCCACATTCAACAATAGCTGCCTTGGCAATATGAGCAGTATGGACAGGGGCGTTGTCATGCAGAAGCAGAACACCTTTGGTTAACTTTCCTCGCCTCTTTTCTTTGATCGCATCTCTTAATTGACGTATAACGTTAGCGTAGTACTGCCCTGTGATATTTACACCTTTTTCTTTATAATCGATAAGCAAAACTCCTTCACAATCCCAAAATATTGTGGCCATGACCTTGCCAGCTGACGGGATTACCTTGAACTTCTTGGGATGAGCTGAACCCTTAATGTGCCACTGCATGGACTCCTGTTTGCTCTCTGGGTCATAATGATGAACCCAGGTTTCATCTCCAGTAACTATTTTTTGCAGCACCTCATCGGGATTTTCACCACACAGGTCGATAAAATCTGAACAGCAAGCCACACGCATATCCTTTTGAAGAAGCGTCAGCATTCGCGGAACCCATCTTGCACTTACTTTTGACATATTAAGATGGTCATGTATAATGTCATGTACGGTACCAATAGAGAGATTGGTTACTTGAGCTATAGATTTTACCTTCACTCGGCCGTCTTCCAATATAAGTTTTTCCACTTTATCAATATTTTCTTGTGAGGTAGCCACTACAGGCCGGCCAGGTCTAGGGTCATCTTCAATACTCTCCCTTCCACGCTTAAATTCGCTTGACCATTTTTGAATAGTAGATAAAGAAGGAGCAGACTCACGGTAAACACAATCCATTTCCTCTTTTATGGTTTTTTGATTTTTACCCTGTTTTGTCAAGAATTTTATGACGGATCGGTGCTCTAATTTCGTTAAAATTGTTAATTCGCTCATGGTGTTCATGTTTGTTCGGCAATTGCAGAAAAACAAAAGAACATCTCGGTTCCAATTTTACTTTTTTTTAATGTCAATGGATGAATCTTAGCGGCCAGTAACAAATATATATATAAAAGAGGTTGTAACGTATCAATACCGAGAATATTTTGAACGCCCCTCGTAGCGTATGCCCGTCTCTGTGCTCCAAGGTCCAGTAACATAGGCGTGGAACACGGAGAAACAGACATAGATACATACATGTATGCTGTATGCATATATGTATTCTTCATTCACTTATAAGATAAGTGCAGGTCCGAGGTCTAGTGGTTAAGTCCTTGGATTTAGGCGCGAAGGTACCGAGTTCGATTTCTGGTCGAAATAAAAAATAATAATTTATTTGGATTATTTCTAGGGTTTGGTACGCTAGAGATATCGACGATCTTGCTTCTTGTCATGATGGGTCTATAGTAAAGTTGACTAAATGTGAATCCACAACTTTTAAAAAGTGTCGTGATGATTTATTATAATATTAGTATAGATTTTCGTTATCCATGCAAAATCAATAATACTTTTGTTCATTTTGGGTTGGTATTGTAATATGTAAGTGGTATTACATTTTTAATTATTGACCCAATTTTGTAAAACAATAGAACTAACAGGTTGTTTTAGTGAAATAATTTATCAGTATTTTTTTAGGTCAGTAGGTAATAGGGGGAGAGATAAGTATCTTAATTTGAGGTTCATAGGCGTTACTTAGCGAGTTCTTAGGTAAGAACTTGGGCTTTCACGAACTAGGGCCGGTAACTAAATCCTTCTTTAGTGAGATTTGTTTACTTAAATAGCTGCGTTCCCATACGTTTTTTTTGTATTTAAATAAAGAAAAACCAATAAGGAAGGATATAGTTACCGACCCTTAATCTTATGAAAAGAATTTTAAAAAATGTATAGATATAACAACTGGTAATATTAACCACATATATTGTCGGTACTCTGTCTGTTCCTCTTGACTTTAGTACTGCACCGATTTTGGCAGATATGTTACTTAGATTATGTTGATAAATTGCTTATGAAATGTACAATCAAATCAATTTTAGGTGTATATATTATGGGTCCACAATACTCGTATTCTAATCATGGTGGGTTTAGACCACAGAATTGCTCTGTGGTTTAGACCGAACCGGTGAATGTACATTATCTTTTTAAATAATTATTTAGTAAATAGATAACTTAAAATTATTTTCTGTTGTATAATTTCAAAGCTTTACGAGTAAGCCAATGTCCAATATATTCTTTCCGTTATTAATTGTAAGGCTGCTATTCGTTATTGTTCTAAAGGGCCTTAGGTCCTGTTCAAGAAGTTTCTGCCAAAGAAAGCCTTGAGCAGCCTGCACATAACTGCACATGTAACCAAAAACATGTTACCACGCGCATATCTGTTGTATTTTAAAAAACCCGTTGTTGCATAGAATATAAAATATAGCGTAGGTGTATTTATTTTATTTATTAAAACTTTATTGCACAATATATACAAGGGGCGGACTTAATGTCGCTAGACATTCTCTGACAGCCAACCTTAGGGACATTGTAGAACATTAAAGACGTAAGGTAGGTGCAATTAGAGAAATATGATTACGTAATAAATATGCAATATTATCTAAACTACAATAATAAATACTATAATAAACTAAATACTAATAATACATACACATAACGTTTTATTAATACATTAGGTACATACATTACATAACATTAATACATACACTACATATAATAATATAATAAATAAACTAAATGAGTTGTTATATAGAAAACAACCCGCATTGTAATCGTAATTTAATGTAAATTTATATTAGGTACTATATAATAGTGTAAAGGAAGCATATTTATAGGCAAATTTGTGAAAAAAATATGATAGCAATTATTATGGATTATGCAAGTTAAAGTATTTAATGCAACCTCTACAGAACCTTCCTAAGATTTTCCAGTAATAACAACTGCTGCTAGGGCCCTAATGTGTTACAATTGAGTCGCAACGGTCCTACACATACAAATATCATTATTTGGCTGTACCCTTCTTTGCAAAGATTCTATGAAATGTTCTAAGAATTTTCGCTCGCTTGATGTAAACGGCGATGAGCTTGCGAAGAGTTGCTTAGAGCGTTCTTGCATGTTCGGACGATTGTTCGCGTGTATGAACATCAATCGAGCATGTGCTAGAATTCTAGTTATTGTTGTGCTCGTTGGTATTTTTATTTATTAGTAAATTCTTTATTGCACCTAAAAACCTTACAGTTATGTACAAGGGCAAATTTCGTATTCATTATCGTTTACTTAAAAAAAAAAGGACGATGTTCTTGTTCTGGTCCTAGCTCTACCTGAGTCTAAACCCACCTTCACCTAACAAAATTATTTAGTAAAATTTAGGACAGGAAAAGTATTTGCGTTTTTATTTCCGACCACCCTGCAAAGAATCACGATCATGAAGATGATTTTTACTGTCGATTTTGGTTTTAGGGTTTTTTCCTGTGTTATGACGCATTTTAATATCTAATAAAATAATAATGAAAAATATACAAATTATCTTCGAATCCCCTGCGGTTTGTCGTTGATACTACAAAAAGAGTATAATTCGAATCAAGTGTATTTGATCTATAAATTACAGTTTGATTGCCCACTTATCCACAATATCTAACGAAAAAATTCAAGAAAAACATTGAAGCTACGAAATATACCTGGGTAGTTGTAATACGTAAATAATTTGTATGTATTGTATGTAGGTGTATATTTATAAGGTTAGCTGTTATAAAATGCGGAAAGGCTTTAACTTCACCCTTATTTTTTATGCAAAGAGTTTTTAAATAAAAAAATAACACTTACAGATACATATTTCTATTAACTATTTAGAGGAGGACCGACACGTTCTTAACAAATTCTTCGGTTTTTGATACAAATGTATATTTCCGAAGAATAAGAAAGGGCGAACTCTCGGTCTCACTTATGATTACACGAGGCTACATAGCTAGGATAAAGTAAACAACCGTCCAAAGTGTTAAGCCCGTATTAATAAATCGTTCTCATGATCCGATATTTAGTCAAGTAGATTTATTGCAAGTATGGGGGTGAGGAATATTGTCTCGGACTTGTGGCCGAACAAACTGTGTTTAGGAGCTCATTTTTTGCTAAATCCTCCCCATCACTATTCTTGGCTCCTCTCACTACCCAAACGTAGTAAGAGATTAAATAATTTTAGACATAGACTATTATAAATTATAATAGTATAACTTGCGCCACATCGGACATATCACAGTTGAAGACGAAAGTTTTCTAGTATTGTCGTGGGTCTGGTCCACAAGCTATGGAGAGAGCTATGCTTGGTATTTCTTTTATAAATAAACTCCGAAACGTGGATATCAGTCAGAGAACTAAAGCTATACTATAGCCTTCAAAATTTGTAAACTTATGTGGCAATGGGCTGGACACGTCTGACGCGGAACCGCAGTCCGTTGGATAATACTGTTTCTGGGGTGGAGACCACGTACAGGAATACGCAGAGTGGGACGACCCCCCGCCAGATAGACGGATGACCTAAAAATGTCATGGGGCTACAAAGGTGGCCGAAGACCTTGCCTACGTCTAAACTTCTAACATGATTTTAATAAAATTTCTAACAGTAAAGTATGTTCTTCGACAGATATATTCCTTGGGTTTCATAATGAGACACGGGTGAAGCCGACTGAAACAACTAGTACGATATAATAATTATGTCGTTAATATCATATATTTTACTTTAGCTTGCTTACACCGGCATCACACGTTGGCATCAGCACTCGATTAATTTATTGGCTCGTCCACATGTTGCCTATTAGGCTAGTTATGAGTATGTCCCGTCAGAGCCAATATAAGATTAAGTAAGAATCAGAAATTGCCCTTAAGCGCTTTACAGTACAATGATATACCCTCGTGTGGCATGCAAAATTCGGAAAATAACTTACGTTGGTATCTGTGCTGTAGTTACATTTTTAAATTAAACAAGCTTTGCTATAATAACGTGCAATGTGCATAGCAAATTCAATAATAAAATTTAACTACCTACTGTAGTTGCGTTTCTGTAATTTTAATATCAATTTGACACTAAATGAATGTTATATATAATGATAATAATAAATTATTTTTTGTATAGAACCAAAAAAAGTGTTAATAAAATACAATAATTGCTATCTAAAATAATAATAATTAGGTATAAATACATGCTAATTCAATATAATACAAGTAAATAGGCATATGCTACTAATTAAATAAATAAAGTACGAGTAGGCCAAATTCTCCAGATATATGTTCTGGAAGGCCAATCTCGAACAGTGGAGGTCTAGGACGCTGTTTTCTAGGGGCTGTAATGATATAATAAATAAATACATACATAAAAAATATACATATTTAGGTACACAGTAGAAAGTTATGGCGAGTTATTCTGTTAATGGCGAAAAAAATGTATAACTAGTTTTAAATATTCTAAGATTGTCTGATTACTTAAGATAGTCTAGTCCAATGGCAAGCTGAAGATACTGAAAATAAATCTAAATATCTCCTGAAATTTATCTATTTTAAATACTTTATTGTACAAAATTGTACATAGAAATGCAATTCTGATGGTATTTTGTGGATGATGAGTCCACATACGAGTACATACTTAATGCGTGTTGATACTTAACTAATCAAATCGCTAACATGTGGCCACACATCACAAACGTTGGCGAAGATTCATTTGATAAAACAAACACTCGACAAATCCCCAACGTTGGGATCAATGGACGGGATATTGGTGCCAACGTGTAGAGCCGGCCTTAGACTTTGTTTAGGCACACGGGCGTGGGTCACGCAATCAAACGGTAGTCGTTTAGACTGAGACTGACAGTAAAAAAGGCCGCGCGGAAAACGTCCATTTAGATTAGATCGTATTATCGATACTATGGAATTAAGAGACATTCTGTATCCCATTTGCGTTAAACCATTTATTACATATAGTGCGTTTATAACACCGTTATAAACTGTTTATTTTGTACATTTCCATTCCAGTTCGGGTGAGTCACCAGCCTCTAGCAGAGTACTAGAGCTCTACTGATGGAGATGGGCCTTCCAGAAATTTCTTGAAAGATTAGCCAACACTCGCTACGCTAGCTAGGGTTTAGTTTTTTTAATGACAATTTTCCTTTCCACAAGTTGGTATTAGTTGAGCCGGGACCGACGGTATCCAGTTTTTATTACTTCTCAGTATACATAAATAAATGTGGGATAAGAAAGATAATTAACTAAAAAGTTCAGCTTTAGGTTTAAACTTTAAGGCATAAAAGTAGTAGTAGTATTTTGACGGTAGTTCTTTTTGCTCGAAAAAAGAGCTTGAAAATTTGCTCGTGACCCGTTTACATTGCCTCTGAGAGTAAATAAAAAAAACCGTGTGATGAGTCTGCGTCTTACAATTAGTATTCTTTTCTTAATCTCATTCAATATAAAAAGCTAAACGGATTTTTTACAAAATATATTTTATTTTTAGAGTGAAATGAAATAATTAAATTCAAATTTACCACGAAATTAGTTCTTGCGGCCGGCTAAAAGACATTAATTACAACATAAATTGATTATAAGAGGATTTATATTACATTATTTTGTTACGATGACCTCTATATTGCTTAAGACAAGTGATTGTACATATTACAATGAAAATAAATAATCGCTGGTAAAGCATAACTTCACGGTATTAAGCTCGCTAATAGGTCTACATATTCTTAATGTATTCTATGAAATAAAGAATTTTATTATTGTTATTTCCGGGCATTATAAAGGCGCTATTCTATTGCTGGGCACGTGCATACGGCCCAATTTAGATACCTGGTTTTATTTTTTTCTATGCGTATATTGTGTATACTTGGATCTATTTTATACACCTGTATCGTACCGAGTCGTTACCTTTCGCTGCTAACATGTCTGTATTCCAAGTGTCCATGCGCAGCATTAAGGTCCGTAGTCAGTCGCTTCTCAGTAGACCGCACACGTGCACGTACATTATGTCTTCGCATATACTGTTTCTGTATATGTACAAGAACTAATATCGTCACATGTATTGAAGACGGCATTTTTATGCCTTCATATTAATAGTCAGTAAATATTATGGCATCAAGATTGACTTTGATGTAATACCTGAGCCTCCAATACAAATTAATGTTGATTACGGTTGGTACAAGGGCTAATATAAAATACACTCGATTGTCTCGTTTGATCTTGACTGTTAACTACTACAAATCCCTTGCAAATAGGCAGAAACAATTGAGCGCCACTTGTCACGATCTCGACATACCTCTTCCGCTCTATCGACACAATGATTGTGGTAGGTGAGTCTTGGTATATATCTGGTTTGTCAATCTCTCTTCACTCATAATTTCGACATACCCGAACCATCGGAGAATGCCTCTTCTTATTTTTGTCCCTATGCTTTCTTTCATATCTACCCTTTTGGGTATTTTGTTATTACATATGCGGTTCGTCAAAGTGACGACTTTATTTCTACTGCATTAACTCTACTCTCATGCGTATTCTGAGATATCCACGTCTCACTTCCATATATAAGTGTTGGTACCAGCATAGCATTGTATATGGCGAGTCGAGCTTTGTCACTGGCATTTCGACTGGCGATCAGTGACCCCAGGGCACCATTAACACTATTTCCCGCGTTTACTATTCTTTCAATATCCCTATCATGCTTTCCATCCGCAGTGAAAACACTGCCCAGACATACAATTTCACTTACTTGTTCTAGAGTTTCATTATCAATCTTTATGGTCACGGTTGTTATAAATTTTAGAACAGAAAATATGATTAATTCTTCCCATGAATTATCTCTATATATTCGTAGCTAGTAAAATAATTTTAATAATGGCGTGTCACAAATGCATGCAACGTGAATATTTTGATTTACTTGGTGTATTTTAATTAGCGAAAACCGGCCGAAAGCGATAGCAGTCAACTGTTAATAATCCTCTACGGAACGCTTGTATAGTGTCTGCGATGTTCATTAGCGGATTTACTGCGACGGAACTTCGTTTAATGTGGCAATGGTCTTATGGTTCGCGAAATGCGCACATTAACATAAATAACGGCGCCCATGACTATATGCATTATATATGTGCATTGAGTTACCGCCCGTTGAGATCTTGCCGAGGTAAACGCGAAATTTCTCCATTTCCAACCCAGTCCAGATTTTGATGTAGGCACAAACGACCCCTATACATTGTATTGAAGGCCCGAACGTTACATAAAAGTCAATGGTTATAAAACAACTTTATTGGGTTATCTCATCTTAGATTAGGCAGTAACTTTTTTAGTTACAAAGATCGAAGTGAACGCAGTGCTAAGCTTTTAAGAATTAACTTTTAATTTGTTTTAGGGTTCAGCAAATGAAACTTGGACTTCTGTAAAGCTGGACTTCTGAGAATTACACGCGTATTTGTAGCTTTAAGGTGGCGGCGACTGATCTTTATCGTTTCAACGAAACCTACATTATGCCAATGAGCCTTGTCCACAAGTTCAAGGTATAGAGAGCCTATTCTTGGTAATTTATCCAAAACCGGATACGAGATTTTTATTATTTTTGCAAAGTAAATAAAAACACCAATTCCTTTTCCGTGAAAATTCGGCAACAATGTCAAGCACGTGCTAGCTCTACGAGTCTGCTCATACCCATATTTGTTAAATTTCTTACTATCTTGATCTATGTTTTTTGCTTATGCAGCAATGGTACTCGGAAAAGTCCATACATTTCCCTAAGGTATAAATTCTGCAAAAAGCATTGCTCGAAATCTCAGCTTAATTTAGTCCCTGGTGTTGTCGGTCGGACATCTGACATGTCACATTCATATCGTATTCAATAAAACCCAACTCAATGGGATGGACTGTTTTATATTATCCACTTTATGTTATCTGTCATCATTATTATTAAAAGCTCAAAGTCGTTGAATAAAAGCATAAATCATTTCCATCTTACATTCGCACTTTACAATTCTATGAAGCGATTTTAATTGGTAAACTTTACTATTATATCAGCTTGTTAACTGCCTGCGTGGTCTAGCCGTTAAGTCCGTGGATTTAGACTTAGAGGTACCGGGTTCGATTCCTGGTCGGGACACAATAATATTTATTAATGGTCATTTATGTTTTAAAATGTAAGCTTTTAGTTTAATTAATATTTTATTATTTTTTTTTATCAAATAATTTAATAATAATAATATAAAATCACCAGTACAAGATAAATCTCAGAAATCTGATGAAGTTTAATGGTAAATAAAGTGCAATGTAAATTAAAAAAAAAAATGATTAATATTTATTTTAATTGTGATATTTCTCGAGTTTAGTACGCTAGAGCCGTCGACGAGCTTGTTGTCATGATTGGCCTATAGTAATACGAGTAATGTGAGTATCTAGGAAGTATGTTGATGCTTTTGTATGCCTTGAAAGTGGTTTTAGCGGTACGTGGTCGTCTCTTCCTTAGAAGGTAGGTATTGCAGGTAGTAATGCTTGGGTGAATTTAAAAGTATAAGCTAACAACTTACTCATTGGATCACATTGCTGCTTAGTCTCCCACTTGCTTACGCATTTATTATTTATTAGTTTTTTTGAATAATTCAAGTTTAATTTCATATAAATTTTAAATAATATAGTTTACCAACGGAATTGCACGGCAACATACTAGTTGGGTACCTTGGAAGTAATTGTAATGTTGATGCTTGTGTGTTTCTTGAAAATCGTTTTGGTCAGGTTCTAATGATTTGGCGTGACTGTGGTCGTCCCTTCTTTAGAAGGTCATTGCAGTGGTCGGGTCCCTAGTTGAGCGGGGGGATGCCTGGCACATGCGTTACGTCCGTGATCGGCTGCTCTGCCGAACACGTTCAATTTATTGATTTTAAATTAGCAGAGGTTTTGCTTTTCGTCGGCTTTCGATTTGTACACTATTCTATGGTACCCATAGGTATTTTTTTTAGTATTATTTATTTACGAGTATAACATTTTATTTATTTTTAATGTAATTCTGAATTTGTTTTAATTTTTAAATCTGATATAGCTAAGTTTCTCCATCTTTCACAAGAATCAGCTAAGTTCCCGGTCTTGTGCTAACGGCTTACAGCTTGGATCACTTTGCTGCTTAGTCTTACACTAGGTAGTAGTTGTTCAAATTATTCTAATAAATTGATGATGTTAGCAATCTAAATAATAACAACAGTTTCTTAAATTCAATTTGCAATAATTTATCGTGAAAGAACGTAAGAAATCTCAAAGGTTGTAAACACTGTGGCAATGTGCCAAGAATAGTTAGCGAGACCTCATTGTCGATTACAACCACGTTTTCGCTTCTCGGGTGCAATCTTAACATAATTCTCATTTGACAGCAACTAAGTTGCTGTTCACTTATAATTACGGACTTGATTGCAATTTCCTAAACTCCACTTACGAAGTTAACTTTCTAAATTAACTTCGATTTCACACACGAAATTCGGAATTCGTTAATTGAGCGCTATTAAACTGCCTGTAGTTTCAAAGGAAGTTGTTTGTGTCAATATACATATACCTTAGTACCAACGTATACTCGTAGATGCCTCCATAAATAAAATGAGCGTCCTTAGTCCCTTTTCACAATTTTGGCAGAGTGGTCGTAGTCTGGGGGTGGAAACTTAGAACAAGCAATAGAAAAATTCAGGTTCTTATAGAAAGTGGTGCGCCGCCTAGTAGACGGTACTAAATTTATTGTCTGTGATTTGTACATAATAAGTTGTCATTCATTAAATGAATCAATTCATTCAACATGTCGGGCATTTTTGTCAACTATACAACCATAGTAAAATTTAAATATTTTGTGTAACTTTTAGTATCTGATTATGTATCGTATAGTAAACTATAGTGAAATATTTATATAATAAATTACTTGATGTGAACAAAATTGACACTACATATTTCCAATTGTATTGCACGTTGGAGCCCAAACCAGTAATTTTCGTCTTGTGTTGTGTCTTGGGCTCCAGCTGCAATAGCTACCCTATTATTCTACAGTTATTTATTTCACCTAAATTTCATAATTAACGTGTTATCATTCGTGAAGTATAAAACAAAAATTTAAAATCTTTAATGTTTATATGTAACAACTAAACTAAAAAAAACTAGTAATAAATACACAATATTTATAAATTTTCGTGCTCATTTAAATGGTTGGGGGCTCATAAATAAAATATCGGTGTTAATGCTGTTCCTATATAGAAGGTATTCCTATAATAGGTATGTATGGCACTTTAAGTATCCTACCATTTACCTGGGTACGCTAGTGTTTGTATAGTAGTAGAGTTTTTTTGCGTGAGTATCGGAAATACGGAATCACTTCCTTGGTTGGGTAGGGAGAGGAGTAGAATGGTGGATAGTGAGCGTATTGTCGCGCAATAAAATAAAAAAGGGAGGCCTCCTTTTCTTAAACCAGCCTATTGTCGATCGCAAGAGACACTATTCTTCTTATCTCTTACTCACACACGATGGACCCGGTAACCGCACGGTGAATCCATGGAATGCTTAGAAATTTGTCTTCTCTTCGATAGTTACCAAAAGCACCTACCAGTAATCCTCTTTACTTTCTAAACTATTATTTATGTTATCTAATTATAAGCAAAGTTTATTTTTAAAATGAATATAGTTAAATTTGTCTAAAAAAAAGCTTCAGTAACTTTTCTATTAGTTTGTTGAATTACGTACGAGTATGTTTTCTCGTTTAATCATAATCATGTCTGTCTATGTTGACAGATATGAAATTAAACACTACATAATACACGAGAGTATTACTGGATGATTACGCAGATGTCGTGAGTATTGTTCTCCTTATGGTGTTTCCACACTGCGGTTGGAAATGTTATTATATACAACTTTCATATTTAGTACAAATGTTATTATAACATTTTATCATCCGTAACGGAGCACTAGTATCTTAATCATACCACATTGCTTCTAACATTACGTAATTAAACTTTTACATATTTAAATTGTTAGTTAACAACATTAACGTAACAGTTTTACAGCGTTGTTCAACCATCATAACTTTGAACTTTTTTGTTTGTTCATTATTTTTTATACAGTATACGACGTATGACACAGCGTCTATCTGACGGTCAGCGGTACATGGGATGAACTGCCACCAGCCACTGATGATAAAAATCTGTCCCTACTACTGTATATATACCGGCTGTCACGTTAGGCGTGAAATAAAACTACAGATTTAAGCAATAGAAGTTTAGTATATTAGATGACAATAAAGTTAACACAAAGAGAATGACTTTACAAATACACAAGGAAGGGTCGTAAGCCAAAACTTAGCCTTATCACTCTTTATGCATCCGTTGACCGTACGTAGGGGAACCTTCCTCGGAGAGCCTAAAGACGGGGACGCGGGAATCGCTGCCGATCCCAAGCGGACAACGAGGCGTCACGGGGATCCTGGGCAGCGGGGTTATCTTCTGAAGCTTGGTCCGAGCTCTATAGTCAACTTCTACTCGATAAAAACGCTGGTACGCACGGGGAGCAAACGTAACGTTCCATCTCTAGATCCACCATCACTCCAGTCCACACCAAGACAAGATACCATGTAGTTGGTGAGACCGCAGTGGTGGTGCATAAATAAAATAAAAATTAATCTACTGCACGTGGTCCTGAAGTGACCCGTACTATTTTTAATTCAATACTTACCCAAGCTTAGGGGGTGGCAATATCTAGTAGTGAAAGAAAGAGATTAATTAATTAAGCTGCACCTTGCTTGCAGTCTGATTTTGAAAAGTGAGAAATGTAAAAATCTACATTAACAGGTGGCGTCTTAAAGGCAAAGGATGTCGATTGCAGCCAACAATATTAATTCATGGCCGCATCTAATACAATCGTTACATGGTTTAACAATATGCTAACACACTTCGCTTGGATAACTATTTATAGGAATGGGAGAACACAGACTGGGATTATAAATTGACACGGTGTTATATAACATATTATCACCGCAGTGTGGCAGCACCATAACTTGCCTTTAAGAAGACTCAACTCGGTTCTCGGATTCCTCTTTCCACATTCTCGGTTATGTTTTGAAGTCACGAACATATGTTTATTAACTCTTAATCAAATACGAAGCCATGTAAGTGCAAATTATGAAATGCAAACCAGGCTATTAAATTTGCTTTTAAACATATAATCAATTTAAGCACGTCTTATGTAGGTAGTATATTTTTAGTTGCTTCAGTTTAATTAATGTTATATACCTATTTAATTAATTTATATTGTTTTGTTAAATTTGCCTGCCTCGGTAGTCTAGCGGTTAAGGCCGTAGATTGAAACGTGGAGGTTCTGGATTCGATTCCTGGCAGAGAACACAGTATTTTTTTTTTATTTGTGACATATCTCGATTCTGTTACGCTTGAGACATCGACGAGCTTGCCACTTCTCATGATAGGCTTATAGTAGACTTGGCTCAATGTGAACTCGCTCCTTACAAAAGCGTGGATTTTGACCACGCCACAGGAATACGGTCGTGATGATACTTAACATTTTCACTTTGTTAATAATAGCAATACAGATTAAAACTACCTTAACTTGAACATCTGTTTATAATAGACACACATATGTATCTACGAGTAACTTGGAGTATTAATGTTTTTATGAAATATCTTGGTAGTTTTACGTACCTACCTACAATATAAAAAATAAACAGTATTACAACTTCTAAAGATACATGCCCATATAACTACGGTAGTAATGTACAATGATTTAAATAAAAAATACATAAACTAAATGAAAAATAAAACTTAACTATATATAAAAAAATCACCCATGACTTTATCATGTGGCAGTGTGCCAAGAACACTTGCAGCATTCCCCGGCTGCACAGCAATGCTGCTTTGTTGCGCGAAAAAACTGCCAGCCTCGCATACAGCATTAACCAGCCGCTTAGACAGTTATTTAAAGAACTTCTTAGTACTTAGCCCCCACGTAATTAGTAACGTATTTGTGACATTTGAACTTTTCAGCCGAATCCGCAACCGTCCCAGCCCTAACAGATGTGCCCTAGACATAAGACCGAGCAAGGGTGTCGACACAAGTAGCGTCCCACACCAAGCTCAACCCATGGACCACGGCAACAAAGTTAATCCATCGGACCTTTACACACAAAAGATAGACAACAGACGGTTCAAGACACAAAGGGATTCCGGCAGTAACCTGCCTGGTGGACCACATTATTGATAGAACCGTGGCGGTAGCGACGACCGGCACTTTTCTGACAAGACAGGCCGTGGTGACCAAACTGGTCAACGGTGCTGCCACATGAACAAATATGTTGAATACATATGTTTCCCCCTATCTAACTTAGATTATAATAATAGCAAAATTAACCCTCCTAATTCCGTTCCCCTTCCATCAGCTGTCTAAAAAAGGCTCTTTGTTAATATTTAAATTCAATCAGTGCGACACAAAATCTCATTTAATTTTTATTATCGTTCGCTGGACGAAGCATTATATTCTCACAGAGGTACAGATTTCTATGACGATTTGGTAATTGAAAAGAAGTATCCGTGAATGGAATTAGGTTATATCTTTTACATAAAATGTAACAAAAGTCTAAAATTGAACACATTTAAAAATTGTCTCATTGGTTGTTCGATTAAAACAACATTTTTAACTAATTATGTTTAAATTAAAAAATATATTTGATTTACGAGGTCTTATTTTAAAGATGTTTCGAAATTAGGATGATCATGTGTTGAAAAGATTTGAGCCGGTCCCGGTATATAATGCATTTTATAAACTTAATAGATTGAGTTAAACACATGACCCATCTTTGCTTCGCGCAGTCCGGCAATAATACCTCTACCTACGGTGATTGTAATAAGAACAGTACAAAGTCCACTGACTATACAAGTAATTACAGTATCATCACGACTGTATCCCTTCGGGTTGGTCAGAAACCACGCAATAATTCACGTTTAGCCAACTTTACTATAGGCCCATTATGACAAGTGGCAAGCCCGTCGATGTCACTAGCGTACATAACTCGAGAAATATTACAAATTAATAAATTATTGTGTCTCGGCCAGCGATCGAATCCCGTTATTCCGCGTCTAAATCCACGTACCTAACCGTTAGGCTTCGAAGGCAGTTATATAGCACTTGTAAGTAAACATTTTTTCTATATTTATTAGATATTTTTTAAATAAATGTGCAAAAATTATTAACAAGTCAAGGTGGGTTTTAGAATTTTGTGGCTTTGCATTTGGCTTTTTTTTTTAATCTGGCTCTTGCCTGGCCCTCTCGGTGAAGCGCATCGACATCGGTTGAACCTGATAAACTCTGGTCTAATAATAACCTAACCCAGACTTCATTATGGACGAACTAAAATAACGTTTAACAATGTACCAATTGCTTGAGTTTAAAAGAAAAGAGGTTTATCCATTGTCTTGTAGTCGTAATGGAACCGTGGCGCCTCGGACTAATGAGAGACAGCGTGGAGTGGAGGTGCCTTCGCGACGAGAGATCCGCGAGTGCACTCTGCCACTACACTTGCATACTATTGTATAGACAGATGCCACACAAGGTCACAAAGAACAAAAATAAAAACGTATTGTCTTAGCGTATTCACCTATATTTATACCAAAACCAGGATGCGATAGCTTTTTATCAGGTTGTGCTAGGGCCTACCACGAGGTAAGAATAATATAGGTACGAGTAAAATTAGATTTAAAGTTGTGGGTGTATTATGTATATTTGGGGGTGTTTTGACGAGCTCTAGGTATATTAAGAGTTATGACAACTTAATATCCCTAGAGTTTTTTTATAGTTTTAATACCACTAATTAAATTACTATAATTTAATTGATTGACCGTTTTAAAACACATTATCTACGCTTATCTTTTTAAGTGTTTCAAAAATAAAGCCACAATTTGTAGAACAAAAAAATAAAAATGTTGTAGCTATAAAAGTGATTGCTTAAGGGAAAATAATTTAAAAATAGAAACTACCTGGGATCTTCAGCTAAAGAAGTTATTTCATTTTTTTTATTATAGCCCCTAGAACTCTTAATAACATCCGATATGCAGATCACACAACTCTTCTGGCAGATACCTTAAACGATTTAACGATTTACAAATTCTGCTAAATAGAGTGGATAATGTAAGCGCCAACTATGGTTTAAACATGAATATAAAGAAAACTAAGTTAATGGTCGTCGGACGGACAAATTTCGACAACACTGCGATTTACATTAAAGACCAACCGCTCGAAAGACTTAAATCATACAAATATCTAGGCTCCATTGTAAACGAAGAAGAAGATCACAGTACTGAAATAAAATCCCGCCTAGAACAAGCTAGAAGCGCCTTTGTTAAAATGAGCCACCTTCTCTGCAATCGCAATCTCAAACTTCCTACAAGATGCCGACTCGTCCGATGCTACATATTTTCCATTCTCCTGTATTGAGGGTTGGCAAGGATCTAATGTCAATGTTTTAATGACAATTTATTAACGATTATACAAGTTGGTATTATTGGAACCGGGACCGACGTGCTCTCCGAGGCACGTGAACGGTGGTGTTGTAAATCTATGACAAATGTACGTAAAAAACTTTAATATTTCATTGGTACATGTCGAGGGGGTTTCAACCGACCTTTGTAGGATTTTAAGGAAAGCGTTCTTACAACCGAGCCACCTCCGCGCTGAGAAGTTAGTTATGGTCTATTTATATAACTTAGAGCGACACAATGAACATAATACTAATGGTGTTAATCTCTAGATGACAAATCGAATAGTGGCCGCCGAGCGAGTTCGTGTGGAATATTAGATAATATATTAATATACATACAAAGTGAAGAAAGACTACGTGTTTGTGCGGTTTGCTGTAGAGACTTTAGGCTCGTGGGTTCCAAGCGCATAAACATTTTTTTTTTAAATTAACTCTCGTCTAATTGTCTGCTCTGGTGATAAGAGGGCTGGTTCTTTCCTCGCCCAGAGATTCAGCAAGGAAATGCGGCCAGAGTTCTTGCCACTATGCCACGCGGATACAATTTATATTTAAATTAGATTTTATAAGTTATTTTCGTTTTGGTTTATTTTTGTTGTATTTTTTGTTATTAAGTAGTTTATATTAGTCTGTAGCAATCGTTATTTAAGTGAAGATAACTGTTTAATTTGTAAATCCTATACTTAGCACATGTGACCTCGCATCACTGACGACTGGTAATGGTCGGACACATCTACGGCAGAATCCACCAACGATAGAGTAAACGTGTAATAAACTTTTACCAGGTGGATAGAAGTCCTAAAGAAGGTCGCTGATCATGAATCTCCAAAGCGAACTCCAGCAAGAGCAAGAGCGTGATTAAAAAACACAAAGTATCAATTGGTTTTCATCGAGTTCATAGTACATTTTCATTTCAAATTTAAATTCATGACAGAGCGTGGTCGTTGCTCGTTTACAAACAACGTCCCGTATCTAATACCTATACCCACACTAAGCCATTCTCAGCATATAAAAATGGGTCAGCAAAGGCTATCGTGTTTGTACAAATGAAACAAAACTTTGTCCAATTGCCCTAGCTGACCGTTTAATTATATTTCCTGTCAGAATCGTGCAGGTGCACAGTTTTTCGTCCAAGAATAAAAGCTCCTTTTAATAAGTTTTAATAAAAAATAATATATATTATAGTTTTTTATTTCCACATAAAATTTAGTCTCACATTCCTTGTACAAACTGCTTGGTGAGGGTTAAGATAAATTACGTAACGAACTTTATGTTATAGGTAGATATATTTTATATTTCATAATATATTTACTTACTCGAAAATATATTTACAAATAATAATTAAAATTCGCATGCAAATATAAGTCTTGTCCGTGTATATTGGCAAGACGCTGGCTGCATTTCCCCACTGAATTACAATACTGATTCTTTGGGCGAAAAAAGAGCCAGCCCTCTTAGTACCGAAGGAGACGACAAGACGTGGTTTTGTCTTTCTAAAACATTTTGGCGCTTGGACTTCATGGGCTCAGAGTTTCTACAGCAAACGGCACAAATATAAAAAAGTAAAGTATTATCACGACTACATCCCTTCGAGCGTGGTCAGAAACTAACCCTTTTTTTTAAAGAAGCAGGTTCTCATTTAGCCAAGTTTACTATAGGCCCATTATGACAAGTGTCAAGCTCGTCGATGTCTCTAGCGTACCAAGCTCGAGAAATAACAAGTATTTTTTATTTATGTCCCGTCCAGGAATCGAACGCGGTACCTCTACACATAAACGCTAGACCACAGAGGCAGCAGATAAATATGTAATCTTCCAATATGGATACATACTTTCATACTTCACTGTTCACTATATATATATATATATAATATATATACAAAAAAAAATGTAGGTATATATATGATATATATATATCATTTTAGTAATATATATACCTACATATTTTTTTTGTATTTTTGATTTTGTGATCATGCACCAGTATGTAAGAGAATAAACAAAATATTATTTAAATTAGGTACTCAGGCAAATGATTGGTTTGTTAACTTGTCTCTTTGTTGATCCAATCATGCGCCTGATTACCTTATTTCAAACAAAGAATATTTTGTTTATCATTTTAGAAACTTATATAAAGGGGTATATTACCTTATGTATATTATTATTTGTTTGTTTTTATCTGCAATTAAGATTTTATTTATTTTATCTATGTGCCAGTCAACTGTATTATGTAAAAGGAGTAAGTACTCATGGTCCCTTTTCCCGCGCTTCGACCGACCACTTCAACATTAAGAGCTGATATACAAAACCGTCATGGTCCTTAACAAGATATTTTACAACACTCCAAGAAGAGAAGTAGAAGATTATAACTCGTAAAATACCACAAAGTAGACAAAACTACCAGGATACTAAAATTGCGAATAGCCGGGACATGTTGCAAGGAGATATTACTAAAACTGACTTACATTGTATAATAATGTAAGATATTATTCGTACTATAGTCATTAAAATCTTTACTATCTTGCGTATTTGACATGTCGATATAATGGATAAGTTCATTTATGTATTTTCTTTCTGAACTTTTCTTTCCAACTTATTCATATCTACTATGTCTTACCACTACTGGATATAGCATAATCTCAAAGCTCGCCATAGCTCGCTATCTTTTGCCGCACTCAGTTCTCATTAGCAGCCCCAATTCTACTAATAGTTTTATATCCATTCTATTTTATTTTAACGTTAAACGCTGTTAAAACCTTTTTTGGTACTAACCTACCGCTTCCATTTCCATAAGTGGAAATAAAATAGAACTTTTGAAAAATGCATATTTTACCCTTCGCTGCAGTTTATTTACTATTTCAAAACCGTTTTCTTGTAAAAGTTTTAAAATAAAACTAGTAACGTGGCGAGTGTATGGCGAGTTTTAATATCGCTATTGATTTGTAACCTTATTAGTTTTTTAGTTCTTATTGGTTTTTATTTATATGTACGATTTAATTAGATATTTGTATTATATTTATTATTATATAAACAGTTATACGTATATTTGCTGTATTAGGCATTAAAAACAATTTGTATCAAATGGGAGATTGTCTGGGCCTCATAAAATACATCGGAAAATTAGTAATACTGGGCTGCAAATTCGCTTATTTACGTATATGCTAAGTACATTTTTGAAATTTTCATATACCAATGAGAAATACACTTTTCTTACGCATATTTATTTGTAATAGATTTACAACACCATCATTCCTGTGCCATGGGAGCTCGTTAAGCTATCGCAGTCGGTCTCGGTTCAACTAATATCAACTAGTCAAAACTTTAATAAATGATCATTAAAAAAATGACATCAGACCCTCGCCAACCTCTGGCCAGCGTGGTGAGGATGGGCCAAATTCTCCTGAAAATTTCAGGAAAGCCCATCTACAACAGTGAAGGTCTATAACTCTGTATTGTAGAGACTGTAATGTGATTATGTCAGTCGACAGAATGCATAAAATAATTTTAAAATGTTAAGAAAATTAGACTAGTTCGGTTTTGGTTGCCGACTCCTCTTATCTTTTGGGTTAATGACATTTTCACCTCAATCCTCTGACCTTTATCAAGTAGGAATGGGTATCGCCCCATAGATATTGAATAACGCATAAAAGCAATTTCTTTTTTAAAACAGTAGCCAATTAGATGATGGAACTAAAAAAAAAATACAGATTCTTAGCTGTCAGAACCACACAAGTAGTAAGCTGCTTACGAGCTGCTCGTGTTATAACATACAAGAAAATTTTATTCCAATTAGTCTGAAAATCAAATTGAGCCTTGCTTTCAAGTCGAACACAGCCGTTGTTATATACTTTATATCCAATATCTGTTCCAGGGTGCCATATATCACACAGATGTACATACGGAAACTTTATACAGTTTTTTTATCATTTATAAGATAAGTTACCAAAGGTCATTTATAAATATATACAATCAGCCAAATCGTAAACAATATTTTCATACCTACCGCATTTTTATAGCAATGCGACTGTTATAAATAGGCCAGCGTATCTTTGATTGACTATACTTCGTATTCATCATTACAGCCCCTAGACAACAGTGTCCTAGACCTCCACTGCTGGAGATGGGCCTTCCAGAACATATATCTGGAGAATTTGGCCTACACTCGCCACGCTGGCCAGACGGCTTGGCAAGGATATGATGTCATTTTTTTTATGACAATTTATTAACGTTTTCACAAGTTGATATTAGTGGAACCGGGACCGACGGCTTAACGTGCTCTCCGAGGCACGGGAACGGTGTTGTTGTAAATCTACTTATGACAAATGTACGAGTACGTAAGAAAAGTGCATTTCTCATTGGTACATGCCGGGTGGATTTGAACCGACCTTTGTAGGACTTAAGGTACGCGTTCTTACAACCAAGCCACCACCGCGCCTTACTTCGTATTACCTACTTGTTATTATGTATTTATTTGTAGCAAAATTAGTTAAAACAATAATATTAGCTTAATTCGTTAAAACTAGTATATATGTATATTTTTTAACTTTCTTAACATATAGTCACTTTTAGACTATGGTTCAAAATAATGCGAATATACTATGCTCACATCTTATAGTTGTAAGATACGTAGAAGAGGGACCTTCACCGATCTGTTATCCGAATAAATCCACTTTTTTTTATAAAAAATATCCTAATAAAGGCAACTTATTATATTAATATTATTATGTTCAAACAAGAACATCTTGTATTATTACACTAGCTGATAGTGTCGCTTATAAGGGTTAAATTTTGGAATGTAATGTCAAATGTTAAACTAAGGAAACTGTATCGAACCCAATTGTCAAAATGATCGGGTCTGATTAAGGCTAGAAAAATTGTTGTTTTTTTTAAAGACGATGTTTCTAAAACTTTAACAAAATCGGCTCGGATACTCCTTTCAGCATTTTTCGATATTCCTCGTAGTTTAGACAAATCACCAAACTTTGACCATATTTCGTTAGGCAACCTATCACCCACTTGTCATGATTAGCCTATAGTAAAGTTGGCTAAATGTGAATCCGCTTATTTATAAGCGTGGTTCCTGACCACCCCGAAAGGGAAACGGTCGTGATGATGATAATAAAAAAAAAACCTATCACCATTGCTTTTGTTAACTTATTTTTTTATTTACTAAGTGGTTTGCATTCGGATAACAGGTCGGTGAAGGTCACTCTTCTACGTATCTTATACTATTAAGGAAATTTAAAATTTGTTTATAAAATCCAAAATGTAATGCATAATTATTTTAGTTCTAAAGCAACTGTTACTACGATTAATTTAAATCGATTTATCGAATATCTTTAAATTGCTTTTGGAGTCTATTAAATTCTTGAACATCGGTAACATTAATCTCTTACTAATTGCCTAAATTATCTCCAGAGCACTGTTCAATCCCTAATCAAAACCTAACATTTAATTTTAAGCTCGCCAGTAATTGAATATGTCAGCAGTTGATCAATTTAGGTAATTTATTTTCTCTTCTATCTACGAGTATTATTCTAATGAGTAATAATTAATAAACTATTTATATTGCTTAGAATTTTATATACATTTACCTTCATAATAGTTTTATTTTTTAATCTAATACTCGTACATATAGATTTCCCGCGCAGTAAATCAGTATCGCTGTTTAGCGGGGGAATCCGGCAAGTTGTTTTGGCACACGGCCTTATAAACAAATCATGGCTAAATATTTATATATATAGTTTAGTTTTTTTTAAAAGTAAAGTATCATCACGGCCGTTTCCCTTTCGGGGTGGTCAGAAACCACGCTTACAAATAAGCGGATTCACATTTAGCCAACTTTACTATAGGCCAATCATGACAAGTGGCAAGCTCGTCGATGTCTCCAGCGTACCAAACTCGAGAAATATCACAAATAAATTAAATATTAATTAAATGTATTTATTTATATTAATAAATATTTTTGTGTCCCGACCAGGAATCGAACCCGGTACCTCCGAGTCTAAATCCACGGACTTAACCGCTGGACCACGGAGGCAGTTTTTTTTTTTATTATTTTTTTACCTTACCAGAGCCGAGTATAAGCGTAGTTGTTTTATAAATAATAATAGTTTAGCCCATTCGACTTTTACTCCAATATTGTTTGGTTCAACCATTTATGTTTTTATGTAAACAATAAAACTACAAGTTGATAAGTTAGTGTGTGGCAACACGTGTTGACAAACCGACCCCACCCCCGTATTTTATGACCTTTAAACGTTGTTTGCCACATAAATTTGTAGAGCCATCGGAGTAACGAACTTAGCCTACAATCTATAGAACATCTGAAGTACCTAGTACAGTATCAATGGAGTATATAGGCTCATTGTAAATTTATGCTTTTCCTATGTAAAAATGACAAATATTGCATTTAGTTGGTCATATGGCTACTGTAATTTATTAACAAATATATTTATTACCCGATATACGGTTTAACGTTGTCTCCGAGGCTCGAATATGGTTGTGTTGTAAATCTATAACAAACGTATGTATGAAAAAACATCCTACACGCGAGCCACCACCGCGATTATTGTATTGTTTTTTCCCCTATATTAAATTTTAAATCTGAAAATTCGCTTTTTTATGTTTTTGGCGTACAATCGAATATACTCGTAGCAATAGGCAAAGTATTATTACGACTATAGTCGGATCTATTAACTATAGCTAATAAATATTTTTAATTCTATTCTATACAATGCTATCCAATGGGCCGTGGTTATCGCCGAAATCCCATCGGTTCTTTAACTGTCCGGGATCTCTAGCAGTGATGGTAAAAGACCCGATGGATTAACCTTGGTGCTATGGGTCGATAGCATTGGTGTGGGACGCTACTTGGGTCAACAACCTCGCTCGGTCTCCAGGGCACATTTGTCAGGGCTGGGGCTACAGCGGACTCGGCTTAGAAGACCAAAAGTCGCAAATAGGTCTATCAGAACCTACGTGTTTGTGCCATTATTTAGTTTTTTTAAGCAAACTATAGTAGTGCCATATCACAATGAATAGCTTGACGATCAAATAAGTATTGTAAATTAAATTAATTAAAAAGTACGTATTATCTCGATTTAACATTTAATTGCTGATTTGAGCTCAACTGTAAATAACAGTTAATTAATGTTGTGTGACGGAGCATACTCGTATTGTTCTTTATTGCCGGTGTATTGCAGAGTATACATCAATGAGTTTTAAGCCGCGAATCGGCCACCTGTAGTACTGGCAACAATAATGTAATATTAATTACCTATTACAATTAACCAAAGGTACATACGAGTACATACTGACATAAAAAAGTACATACTCGTAACAACACAACATGGAATAAGGGATCAGTTTACAAATTGAGACACATATACAGGTTGATTTTTAATTGTGTGCGTAGTTGGCTAAAGCCTAAACTAATAATGCTAAAACCGATTTTGGTAGCTAATACTGCATTATTAAGTTTTTGATATATTTTTGCCACGATTCGATTTCGATAGCATATTCCATAGCGTATTTGACCAAGTGTCACAATCATGGTTGTCAATATTATAGATAGACATGGCTTTCGCGATTTTAGTCAATAAGATTTATCTAATACATGTTACATAATAAATGTTAGTCTGCAAATAGATCAAATATTGACCTAAATTATTCTGCCTTTATGCTGATCTCGATAAAGCCTATGCATATTTTAAGCTATGAATTTTACTTAAAACCGAACTTTTTCCTCATAATCGGTTCAGACCGGCATAGCTTCTTCACGAAGCCCGGTATGGAGAACCAGTCGAACATCTCAACCTCTTTTGATATTACGTGAAGCGATGGCATGAGACCCGCCACCATAATGGTTGGGCCGTGGCAGACTCTGATGGGATGCGATATGCGTAGATATATTAGCCCCATCTGACATCCATGTGACTTCGTTCAGCAAGGGAAGTACAGCGGTTTTTGCTATAGAATCTAAAGCTGCGCAAATTAGCCAACCTCAGTTCAGGTTAAAAGTTTACGCCGTTTTGGGTTGAGACGATGGGACTCTCAGTCAAGCGCTTGGCCAAATAATTGGCCAAACGGAAGAAATCTGGAGGCTAGGAAGGCTGGCAATTATTTCTGTCAACGTACTCGTATGAGCCTGGCTCACAGAGAGGAAATGTTGCCAAATTCTCCATATATATGCTTTGGAAGGCCCATCTCCAAGTAGAGGTCTAGGACGCTGTGTTCTAGGGGCTGTAATGATGAATGATGATGATGATATTTTTTTTAAATCCGATTTATACCTTACTTGATCCTATTTTACGATGAATAAAAAAGAGTTATCGTTAACTACTATGAACTAAAAGAATTGATTTTACGTATGCAATTGCTATTGTCGAGCATAGGGTTATCCAAGTATTTAAGTTTACCGATTTGCATCCTTCTCGCTCGCACAATCAAAGATATACGTTTAGGAAATGAAGACAAATCGTTATAAATAATTTTGCTATTTTTTCTGTTTAATGTTCGTAATTTTATTTTCTCATCTTTCACGACTTCAAAATCCTTGAAAATGATGTTAAGCCCTCACAACTGTACTGGTGTGCAGTATTATTTTGGATCTTACGAGTATTGGTTACTGTTCTTTAACTTTAAATAATAATATTTATGTTAAATAAGATAATTAAAAAATAAGTTTAACCTTGTTTATTTACAAGTCACTACTTGGATTAATAATATACATGCATTTAATTCAGGCAGTGTATAAGGAAAATATTAGGTAAAACCATTATCATTTAGGTATTATTCATATTTACAGGTGTAGGATTTAAGTAATATCTTTATTGTTTTAAATCTCCTATAGATTTGTAGGTGTAATGGGTTTAGATGTACCTACACTTTGAACTCAAGAACACAGCATAAACCATTTGGTTATGGAATTTCCGACTTCATAACTTGCAATATGAGAAGTTTTCGCATAGAGCTTAATAAGAAACGAAAACTTGGAAAGGTTAAGGAAATAAAGGAAGTTATCGACTTTAAAAAAATAAAGCTATTACGCGGAAAGGATACAAATGTGTCGGACGTGATAGTTTTCTTTAAAAAACGTGCACGTATTTGCTACAAATACAAGACGTAAAATTGACATCTCCAGTAAATAGTTATACAAACCCATTGCGTCCGTAAATGTAAAAGATATCGTCTTCAAATTCCATAACCACGACACGTCAACCGATCTAACCTTCGACAAGGAAAATAAATAATAATAACAATAAAAAAGTTTATCGAATAAGTAGTAAAGTTCAGTGTAATGAGTCGAGTGTTGGGGAAATGAAGATTTGTTGAAAACTTTTTTTTACAATTTTATTTTTATTTATGTAATTCACTAATTATATTTTGTTAGTTGCAATTATTTTGCGTGCTATATAAAAACCGCGAGAGCGAACATCCGGCACGTCAGTCGTGCGTTTCGCGCCTTTGGTATGACTAAATGTGATTTTACGTGAAGCGAGATTCCGCCCTCCACCGGGCGCCCTCCTGCGGTCCCCGCTCTGCGCTTGTCCTCCTACCTTCCCAATCTATAGCTGTAGGGCAATCGAGGACTTCACCTACTCTCATCACGATCGCAAACTTTTTCTAAATACTTAACACACTTTTAAAACTTTTAACAATATCTATTACAAGTTTGAAAAATTCATACAATTGACTATACTCGTTTATTCATTGGCTTTAACGACTTAGTTAGTCGAAGTAACTTAAGTTTGTACTTTCAACGTTTTAATTATTCCAGAATAATAACTTAATCTACTATTACATATTTAAGTAGTTATTTTTATTTAATACTAGCTGACCCGGCGAACTTCGTACTGCTTGACAGTCAATGAAATGACATTAATAATAATAATACTAACACAAACTCTGCCTCCGTGGTCTAGCGGTTAAGTCCGTGAATTTAGACTCGGAGGTACCGGGTTCGATTCCTGGTCGGGACACAAAAATATTTATTAATGTAAATAAATACATTTAATTAATATTTAATTTATTTGTGATATTTCTCGAAATGGTACGCTGGAGACATCGACAAGCTTGCCACTTGTCATGATTGGCCTATAGTAAAGTTGGCTAAATGTGAATACGCTTATTTGTAAGCGTGGTTTCTGACCACCCCAAAAGGGAAACGGTCGTGATGATACTTTACTTTAATACTAACACAAAACAATTTTCAAAACAATATCGCGAAGTAAAAGTAAGACCAATCGATTTGACAGTTTTTGTTTTTTTAAATTAATTAATTAAATATAAATTTACATTTGGCAAGCTTGTCGATGTGTATAGCATACCAATCTCGAAAAAATCACAAATAAAAAAAACTTGTTATCTCCCGACATGGAATTGAACTCGGTATCTCCATTTAAATTTACGAAATAAACCACTGGGCCACGGCTTTTTTACCCGACTGCGCGACGCTAAGAAATGTTATGTGTTTATCAGCCTATGTATATTTGTTCCTTTGTGGCACACTGGATACAAAACGCGTGGGGCGATTTTAATGATTCTCACGTCAATTGATTCGTCTTGATCATGCGAGTGTCACTAAAGATATGCTTAACCCTTTCAGACCTGGCATCCACAATTGAGGACACAAAGTTTTAAAGGCTATTAAGTTATAAAGTAGATACCTATAGTACCGTGAAAAAGTAGAAATGGCTACGAATCTCGAAGAATTGTTGGCAGTTGAGTTATAACTGCATTATGATTCGTGTGTATTTTGTAACTGATACCTTATTGTTATTGTTATAATCTACGCATATACACTTCTTTAACTTCAAAGAAAAACTGGCCTATACGAGTATTATTGCCTATATTATTGTAATGACAGATGTCATTGTGCACATAATGAAAAACCTGAAATATTTAATAATCAGGATTTTGAAAATATTTTTTTGCAATTACAAATGTAATATCTATTATTATTTAAAAAATTCATTATACGAGAATAAATAATTAATCAGGTCTTTTAAGACCCTTTAGGGTTAATAAATTTCAGTAAGACCAATCA
The DNA here is from genome assembly GCA_910589645.1 of Tinea semifulvella. Taxonomy (NCBI): domain Eukaryota; kingdom Metazoa; phylum Arthropoda; class Insecta; order Lepidoptera; family Tineidae; genus Tinea; species Tinea semifulvella. The sequence continues at coordinate 25,890,933 of OU342584.1, forward strand.
TGATTCTTGGTCCTAGGTATGAACGATGTTTCATCGAATAGGTATTTGAAAAACATGTTAAGGTTTTTTTAATCATGTTTTATTTTGACTGATCGATTTTAATGGGCCCCGCTGTCAAAGCCACTATGTTTCGCATTAGAATTTATTATTTGTTTTATAGTGTAACCATCATTAATTTTATTCAATGTTGCAGTTCACGATTCTCGAACTTTTTGGCGACGGAACCCTTGGGGCTGTTTTTTTCTGTTTGTTTTCTTCTCCCGATAGATGATGATTGAGATAATAGGGAAGGCAAAGGGTCTAGCCCATACAGCCAAGTCTGACGTAGTATATCGTTCTATTTTATGAGTTAATAAGGTTATTATCAAATTCAAGATGTTGCAGTATTTGATGCCTTTCTTGGAGGCCCTCGCGAAATTATATATATATTATACTCGTATAGCCCAAACGCGTCGGATAAAAGTGGGAGCAAAAAATTAACTGCAATTTCTTCCCCATATTTAAAGTAAAATTTATCGTTTTCCATAATTATTTACATATTAAACAAAGCAACACCACTTTTGACAAACAATATTCCCAGTAAATTAATTCACATAACAAAAACTTGTGACACATGACAATTTTTTATTTAAAGTTTAGATTATAGATATATTTTCAGGTTTCAATAATGTATTCGCATACCTATTTTAAAACGGTGACAATATATTGTACAAGAACATCTTAACGTAAAGACCTGGAATTTAACATTGTGATTTGGTATTTTGCAATAATAGAACTCAGCTGTATAACCATTTATAATTACAGCTGTTCTCGTTGGCTTTAGAAAGTGAACCCATAAAGGCAAAATATTAGTACTAACGGAGACTTCCTCAAAACAAATTAATTGTTGAATAATTTAGTCCTGCGAGATAGCATAAGTTTGGGGGCTCATTAACTAAACAAAAGTGAGGGGTGTGTTTTGCTTTACAAGGTCAAGAATACTGCTAAATAAGGAAGTTTGCAACATTTTAATTATTTGCACTTTCTTGAATATACAATAGATTTTCAGTGGTTCAACGATATATAGTCCGACCCTTCACCAAAATCAGTCGTGTAACTTACCCTATTCTGTCACAGTTTACTTAATAACAAATATATATTTTATCCTATATTTAACTTATTTATTTTTAATTCTATAAATGCTATTATTAATTAAATTAAAAACTAATTAATAATAATAATATATAATGTAATCCACCGGGCTTTGGATATTGCCGGGTTTTGTTTATAAAGTGTGAACCATAGACGAAAAGCATGTCAAACAATTAAAATTGATTCACAGAAATCTCGTCTACTATAAGATGAGTTCGAGATGCTAAAATAATAAAATGTCAAAAGGTGCGAAATATAAATAACGACATCTGATTGTTAGAATGGGGTTACACCAAAGAGATTAAATATAAGATAGAGCGGGCATTAGTTGTTATTTTCATACTAAATGTAGGCTACATTTTCTTGCGCCATTCACTATGTAATTCAGAAAGACCACAATCCGAAGTCGAACAAAAATTAAAATCTCACAGAAGAAATGATCAAGACTCATTTCAAGAAAGAGAAATTCCAGAAAAATCCACCACAAATATGCATCACATACTGAAAGAATTGGGCTCAATCAGGACTGCCGTCAATACATTTATGGAACTTCCAAGACGACAGTAACGGGATCATACAGTATTTGTTTGGGTACGGAGAGGAGCAGAATGGTGGATGGTAAGCGTCTTGTTGCGCAATAAAATAAAAACCAGCCTATTGTTGGTCGCATGCCCGAGATAGACCCGCTACCCGCACGATAAATCCATTGAATGCTTCTTGTCGAAGAAGAACGTGTTTTACACTTCCATAGCATACTTGTACAGGCATACAATATGCGCACAATAATTTTTCTATCTTGTGACCTCGTCACCGTACCACATAATTATTTTTTTTCTATCCCAACCGCTTTGCTACTATTAAATTACTTAAGTTTAAAAATTACCACAGAGCTCTCTCAAAATATTAAGGATTACTCAGAACATTACAGAACAGACAACGAATCCTACATAATTCTACACTGACACACATGTGAGTATTAGTGGAACGTGGATTGTGGAGATCTGGGTAAGTTGCTTTTCCTTTCATATACGACCCCTAATTCGCAATATCATCTCGCCTAACCAGGCTTAACAAGTAGGGTGTGAAGGGCTATAGTTTTGGTTGGTAATTGTGGGCATATTGTTAGTGAAGCAACAAAATCAATTTTAAAGTACACATCGAATACGGCTATAACCAGCAATGCACTGACCCGCCGTGGTTACCCGCTGAGATCCTGCCGGGGAAAACGGGGGAATATCCCCATCTCCAACCCAGGCCCATTAGGCGTCCGGGCCTGGCCGACCCCACTGTCTGTCTGTCTGTTATAAACTAATTGATTCTGAGACTGGCTAAAGCTACTCTAGAGGCTAGAGTGCTTGGCTTCTCGCCCTGTCTTGTAATGTCTTTGGGTTACACTTTAATTATACCTAATTTAATGTTATTATTAATTATAGTTGTAATTTAGAAGTATGTTTTGTTTCAATGTTTAGTTAGGACGCCAACCTAATGTATTATTTTAAACGGACTGCTGTACTGGGCTACGTAACACATACAGAAAGTGGGTTTGTAAGGCTGAGATGGCTAATGAGCCCGGGTTGGGGATAGGGACAATCTCCAGGGAATAATATACATATGGCTAGTTAAGAACAGAAGTCATCTAAAAAGTATTATGTAATTAATAAGCAAATCATTTTTTATAAATAAGGCGCGGTGGTGGCTCGGTTGTAAAAACTCGTTTCTTAAATCTTACAAAGGTCAGTTCAAACCCACCCGGCATGTGCCAATGAGAAATACACTTTTTTTACGTACATTTGTCCTAGATTTACAACACCACCGTTCCCGTGCCTCGGAGAGCACGTTAAGCCGTCGGTCCCGGTTCCACTTATACCAACTTGTGGAATAGTTAATAAATTGCCATAATAAATTCACATCATATCCTCGCCAAGCCGTCTGGCCAGCGTGGCGAGTGTAGGCCAAATTCTCCAGATATTGTTCTGGAAGGCCCATCTCCAGCAGTGGAGGTAAAGGACGCTGTGTTCCAGGGGCTGTAATGATGAAGCAAATCATTTTTATAAATATATATATATATATATATATATATATAACTATTAGTATTAAATGATGTAGTGTTCATACATAATGGTACACTGTATGTTATTTGTTGACGTTTTATTTGATTTTTTTACCCGGCAATGAAGGGTCATTTGTTTATCAACCGATGTATGTATGTTTGTTCCTTTGTGACACGCTGGAAACCAAACGCGTTGTCCGATTTTAATGATTCTGACGTCAATCGATTAGTTTTCATCACGCAAGTGTCATTAAAGATATGACCGTAATCGAACTTCAATAAGGAAACAACCAGACGCCATTTGTGGAAATAATAATAATTTATAATAAAATAACTTTATTCGAAGTCAAAAAGTTCAAGTTTACATTTTATAACTAAATAGGTATAAAACAAATATTTAACGCATATCATAGAGTGACGTAAACTATCCTCCAGCATTTGTAAAACCCTGCAACCCGAACGAAGAGTACCTGTGTTCCGGAATACAGTATTCATTGTGTGCGGAATGAGTATGATTCGATATATGTATTTATACACCTAAGAAACTATGATGGAATACACAGATATTGAATGAACTTTAAGGAATGATAATATATTTGCAATAAAAGAAATAAAAATATTTTATATATTTTATTACATGGTGGCTTTAGCAATCAGGACCCATTAAAAACTGAGACCGGCTTAAATCATCCCAACAATGGATCCCGACTGTTAAAGTTGCTATGTAATAAAATTAGTTGTAGTTAAGTGGTCATGAAACCTTTTTGCGTCGGAACCATTGGCCTTGTTTATTTTTTTATTTTAGGTTATTTATTTCTTTTCAGTTTTTAATTAAAGTTCATTTTTTACGCAGTCGGCTTTTTATTTTTACTGTTAGTCTAGTTCTATTAGTTGTTAGATATTTTAGGAAAGTTTTCCTTGATTAAATGTAATCTTAACTAATATGGATTATTTCTGGAATTAACAGTGAAATAATCCAACATTTTTTGTTTATAAAGTCAATACAGAAATTCTTAAAATAGAGCTTAGTTAAAAATGTCTTCAATACCACTTAAATTATAACTGCATCAACCAATTTAGTTAACAAGGGAGCCAAATAGTGACATTACTTGATTTTAATAAAATTATGTTCTTATCTAGCCATATATGTAATAATAATAAATAAATTACATCGACGAGCTTGCCGCTTGTCATGATTGACCTATAGTAAAGTTGGCTAAATGTGAATCCGCTTATTTATAAGCGTGGTTTCTGACCACCCCGAAAGGGAAACGGTCGTGATGATGATCATCAATAAATAAATAAATAATAAATATTTCCAGACAGGTCATACAGCGCCATCTAGTTTCCGTGGTAAGCTACAAGGCTTGTGTTACGGAAACTAGATGGATGGTTGATAAACTACATTTTTTTTTTATTAGTATGTACGTGTATGTACCTATATTATTATATGTATGTGTATTGCCATATATATATATATATATATATATATATTTCAGTTTTTAAATATTATTACGATTGATTATTCTATTTATTTGCACCGTACTCAATATTAAATGATCTCAATGTCCCAAAGGTTAACGGGCAGAGAATGCCTAGCGGCATTACGTTCGCCTTTTGTATTTTTTTACAATAAAGTTTTAAAATAAATAAAAAATAAAAATATTATACATATAAACACCCAGACCGAGACAAATTATACAATGTACAACTTGCCCCCGGAGGGAATCGAACCCACGACCTCCCGAGTTCACGGCAACGTTTGTTACCACTAGACCACGGAGGCGGTATGTATATGTATCTATCTATCTATATATATATATTTTTTTTTAAAGCGACACCGGTTCTTTGCATTGAAGTTCTGAATTGGCATATAGGAGCTGAAAGGTCGGCTCCTCTTATAATTGCAAATAACTACGGTAGGTACTTTCGTGCTTGTACACGAAAAATGCTGTTATCGTATTTGAATATGAAGTATGGGTGTTTTATTTGTATTTTTCCCGCCCCGCAATTTGGCGGGAAAAGAGATCCGGCGTAAGGTGCAAGAATAAGAGGTGTGGTAATTAGGATCACAAGACTCCGGTGTGAATAAAGATATACTAATATATAATGAGATAGACCCAAGCAACACCCCCGTGGTTCCACAAAACAAATACGGAATGCACACACCAAAAGCTGCAACCGCCAAGAAATGTCTTGCGAAATCTATGTCGCTCATCCGCCGGGCCCGGCTCTTCAAACACGAACAAATATTCACACCCCCTCAGGAGACCGCAAACTACTCCTGGGAGCTGATCTTCCACCACTTTTAGTACAATTAAAGTTAAATTTCACGCTAAGCTTTTTAGCTTCGACCAAAGGCGCGCAAAAATCCGAATTGTCAGTGTTGCCACACTATTGTTAACCCAGTACCATATATAAAATACATGCATAAAAATAAAATGTGCGTGTGTTACTAGTAATAAAACCTAAGCCCTATTCGGGTCCCTACAAATACTAAACATCCCCGCGCCCGAGGAAGACTGAAAAGTCTTTCTCCAAAAACAAAAAAAAACAGCAGATGAATCCCAACCACATTTAGAATTCAATTGCTACAGAGGCGTATGTTCAGACAATCTTACAAAGTAGGTATAACTAACAAACAAAACCAAATAGCTAAATGCCCAAAACAAGCAAATAAAAACAACAAAAGACAAGGCTATATACAAACTATGGTAACTGTTACCAGACGACCCGTTGGTCCTGTGGCAAACAAACAAATTCCAACCGCATTTGGAATCCCAATACAAAGGTCAATGAAAATACAATTACATTGACAACAATATTATAAAAATTAAATAAGTACAAAATTTAAACCGCATTGACAATAATAAAAGAAATACTCGAAGGACCATTACATTTCAAAGTAAATATGACTAAATTAACAAAACAAATATAAATTCAAAAAAACATACATCAATAAAATAAAATACTAGCTAATTAATCCGCAATTGGTAATCGAACAATCTTTACAACCGGGCGTTTTAACATTCCTGCCGAAGTGCGAAGTTCTACTACCCTGACTACATTATCCTTACCAGGATGTAGACATTCAATACGACCAAGTTTCCAAGATAAAGGAGGCAAATTATCGTCCTTTATTAAAACGAGGTCCCCAATTTTTGGTGGATCAGTTAAAGATGTCCACTTAGTTTTCATTTGCAGTGTATGCAAATACTGACAGCTCCACTGTCTCCAAAAATGTTGTGACATATTTTGGACCAATTTATACCTAGAAAGTAATGACATTCTCTGATCTACATTAAATTCAGGTAATGCCATCAAAGATCGACCTATTAACAAATGGGCGGGTGTTAAGACCTCTAAATTATCTGGATCACCCAGATTTAGAGTACACAAAGGCCGCGAATTTAATACAGCTTCTATTCTAATAAAGACTGTTGACAGCTCTTCAAAAGTTAAAGCTGTAGTACCTACTATTTTATGCAATAATGATTTGGCCGATTTTACAGCAGCCTCAAATAGTCCACCAAAATGTGGAGCTGACGGTGGATTAAACAGCCAAACAATACCGCGCTTAGACGCATCCGAAACGAGAAATTCCTGGTTATCTTGTGACAACAGGAACCTTTGAACATCATTTCAATGTTTATTAGCACCAACATAGTTGGTACCACAATCGGACCTAATAAGTTTTGGTAAACCCCGCCTTGAAACAAAACGTGTCAACGCCGCTATAAAACCTTCAGTGCTTAAATCGTTGACAACCTCTAAATGAATGGCTTTAGAAGCCGAACAAACGAATACGCACAAATATGCTTTCTCAATTTTGGCATTGCGTATACGAGAGGCTTTTATAAGGAACGGACCCGCAAAATCCGTCTGTACACTATGAAATGTACCTACTGCTGTTACCCTATCAGCTGGTAAACTAGACATAATAGGCTCATCTGGAATAGGTCTAGTTCTTAGACAATAAATACATCTGTACAACCGACTCCGAATAACTTGTCGGGCAGAAATAATCCAGAAAAGCGACTGTAGTATAGACTGCAGTGCGGTTGCCCCTATATGGCAATAAACCTTATGAAAATGATCTATAACAAATAAGTAAATGGATGTGACTTCGGAAGCACAACTGGATGTCGTTTATCAAACGAAATATTCGCATTCCTTAACCTACCTCCAACACGTAATAATCCACCCTTATCAATAAAAGGCGTGAGCCTACGCAACCCTAATGAACACTGTACACCACGAGACAATAAAAGCAAATCCGATGCAAATTCATCAGATTGAACTAACCTAATTAAACAATCCAGTGCCCTGTTACGTTCTGAAACTAAAAAAACCTTATTATTTACACGGTTTGTACGACAACGGCAATTTTCAATAAAACGTTTACAATATGCAACAACTGTCACTAAACGATCTAAAGAACTAAATCTTTTGAAAATTGAGGAATCCGACTTCTCTACAACAGCGTGAGAGACCAAGGTCGATTTTCGCAAACCAGGCATATCCGCAATTGGTTTCACTAAATTCTCAGGCCATGATTCACACTCCTTTATTAACCATATAGGCCCCCACCATAGACTATGGTGCAACAAATCCCTAGCTGAACAACCCCTACTGGCTACATCAGCTGGATTCATGTCGGACGGTACGTACCGCCACACAAGGTTTAAGCCGCAATTTACAATTTGTGAAACCCGGTTCGCCTCAAAAACCTGTAATTGATGAGGAGGGGTTCGCAACCAAGATAATGCAATAGTGCTGTCAGACCAACACACCAACTCTGATAAAACTACCTTATCATTCAAAGACTTAATAACATAATTAATAACCTTAACTAACAAAGCAGCACCACAAAGTTCTAACTTTGGAATCGTTAGCTTTGTCTTAATCGGTGCTACACGAGATTTTGCCATCATGTTTGATAACTTGACTCTACCGCTAGAATCAACCACTCTAAAATAAACTACAGCTCCATAGCCATATTCGGAGGCATCTGCAAAACCATGTAAGCTACAATGTGTACTATCAATTGGTAAAACTAGCCGCTCTAGTTCTATCTGTTCTACAGACACTAAATCCCGCACAATAGAATCCCATTTATAAATTATATTTGGTGGTGGAGTCTGATCCCACTCCAATTTCATAGACCATAACTCTTGCATTAACATTTTACCCTGAAGAATGACTGGGGTTATCCATCCCAATGGATCAAAAGTTCTAGCTATTGTTGATAAAATTGTACGCTTAGAACATAAATTTAATGAAGGTAAATGAAGGTGGTACTGTCATCATTATCAAATATATGAGGTTTTTCAAGGTGGTCATCTGCTATATCCGATAGCAATTCCGCTCTATTTGATACCCATTTTCTAAGTTCAAATCCACTTGAACCTAACAACTTAACTAAAGAGGTTTTTAACCTAATTGCTTTTTCTACCGATGAAGAACCGCCTAGGATATCATCCATATACACGGATGTACGCAATAACTGTGCTGCTTCTGGGTACTCCCCTTCTCCATCATCAGCCAACTGATGTAAAGCCCGCATAGCCAAGTACGGACTCGATTTCATGCCATAAGTCACTGTATTGAGTTGGTATAATTTTATGGGATTATGAGGAGAATCTCTCCAAAGAATAAGCTGATATGGCCTATCCTCTTCAGAAATATTAATTTGCCTAAACATCATACGAATGTCTGTTGTAAATACAACAGCATCCAATCTAAACCTACAAATAATGGCCATTATGTCCATTTGTAGTTTAGGACCAGAAAACAAACAATCATTTAATGACAGCCCCGATGTAGTCGGACAACTGGCATCAAAAACCACTCTGATTTTATCAGAATCAGATTTAAAAATCCCATGATGGGGAATTATATAGTGACTACTACTTAAATTACCATTAAAAGGAGACATATGCTGCATATACAAATATTCTTTCATAAAACTAACATACTTATCCTTAAAACTACTATTTACATGCAACCGTTTCTCCAGAGATAAGAAACGCTTGTTGGCCAAGTAAAAAGAATCACCAAGACCCTGTGGGTCTTTTGAAAATGGTAATCGAACTACAAAATGACCAGAGTCATTGCGGCTATAGGTATTAAGGAAGTGCTGCTCACATTCCTCATGCCTAGGGTCAACCACTTCTTCGGGTAGGCTATCCACTTCCCAGAACCTTTCCAATATTTTATCACAAGACACTGAAATAGAAAAGGTTTGAGTTACACAAGCCCTGGTATGGTCAGGTTTGTATGTTGTTGGTCCCATCAAAACATATCCAAAAATGCTATTTATAGCCACTGGCAACCCATTACCCAACTTAATAATACTATCATATAATATTATATCCCCTAGTAGGTCCGCACCAATCAAAATATCCACACACCGACTCTCATAAAACCTCTCATCGGCTAAATTTATATGAAAAAACTGATCTCCTAGAGTCGATGGCAATGAAAAGTTGGGAAGGTTGTCAGTGATCCTATCCAAAATAGTGCCCACAGTCACCAAACTTGGTCTGCCTACAAAACGGGAACGTATTGTAAGGTTCACCGCACCCCTGACCTGGGTTACACTAGCACCGCTTAACCCTGTCACTATATTCACATTTGCCCTATATCTATGTAAACCTAACCTATTTACACAGTCCTCCGTTATAAAAGATCCCTGGCTACCCCCATCCAACAAAGCCCTTACCGAGTGAAAATTGCCTACCTGATCTTTTAATTGGACTACAGCCGTTGATAGCAAAACTGTTTGCTTGTAACCTCCCTGAGAACTGTGCAACGAAGTTGCCGCATTATTTATATTTGATGTGCTGGGCACATCACTAGAGACTAATTCATTAGTATTATTCACAACCACGTTTTCACCTCGTTCCCCTACCACATTGTGTACAAGGTTAGGCTGTGTTAACCTATTAAAATGCAACAGTTTATTATGTTGCATAGAACCGCATACATCACAGACAGTGTTAGAAGTACATGACTCAATGTGATGTTTATGTAAGCACCTAAAACATAAATTATTACTCATAGCAAAACGCTTCCTAACTTGTGGTACCAAATTTAAAAACTTATAACACTTTAATATTAAATGACCTTTATTACAATAAGTACAAGCTAAATTATTTTTAGCAGGTGTTGTGGAAGCAAATACTTTATTTATACGTTTTGAAGGCGGTCTTTCAACCGCATTGAAGCTGGAACAAGTTTCCAGTACCCGCACTTCACTATTTAAATAATTTAATAATTCATCAAATGTAGGTAATAATTCTGATAAGTGCTTATCCTCAAAACCTTTTTTTAAGTTATTATCTAACTTATTATAATTAATAAAAAACAAAAGGTATGACCAGTCCACAATTGGAAAACTCATTTTCTCCAAAGCCTTGGTGCTTTCAAACAAAATATTTACAAAAGATTTTAATGAGTTTAAATGTCTATTGACTTGTCCCAAACTTAACATATTATTAATAAGCTTATCCGCAATTAACCGCTTATTGTCATACCTATTTTTTAGTAGGCTTATTGCTACTGAATAATTTGCAGCCGAAATAGAAAGGTGCTGCACTAAAGCCTTAGCTTCCCCTGTCAATGATCCTACTAAATAGTACATCCTCTCAATGTCTGAAATAGACTGGTCGTCACCTACTAAGGACCTAAACAATTCCATAAAAGAGGCAAACTCCTCCAATTTACCTGTAAATACCGGAATATGCACTTTAGGTAAGAAAGATTTACTACCTTTCATATCTGAAGTCCTAACCTCAAAACCGCCAAACATACTTTCATACTTAGCTTTTATTGAGTAGTAATAACCATTATCTAAACATACCCATGGGATCCTCGGAATGTCCCCCTTCCTCGTCATAGGCGAGGTCAGCAAAATAATCACTAAATTCCTTGTATTTTGACTCCAAATCCGCACAACGAACTTTAAACATAATTCGGTCATCAGGACCGAATTCCTTTTGACAAAGGTCGAACAAATCGTCAAAATAACAAGTAACAATATCCATTTTTAATTTTAACACAGTTTTCTTGTTTGCTTTAGGCATTTTAACCACTATTTAACAATAAACAAATGAGAAAATTCAAACACCGGTAAAATACGCGAACTGTCAAACTCTCGACTGATGACGTTTAGCGATTTTTTTTTTTTTTTTTTTTTTAAATTTACCCATATGGGAAGGCAAAGGAACTTGTCCATACAGCCTCGTCAATCGTAATGTTTTTTCTTTTTCTATTTTAGGTAATAAGGCCTAAGCCATTTCTTTAGTACGTCTTGTCCGTTTTTTATTCGTCATAGTCCGAGGATAGGTCTTAATTCGTGTGTTTTTTCTCTCTAAGTAGGTAATATTGTTTTAGCCGATTTTTCATATATGTCTTAGCCGTTTTTTTTTTTTTTTGGTATCGTTAATGCTACTTTCTTTCTTTTTATATTCTTCCAATTGTAGTTTTTATATATCTGTAGATAGATTTATAATTATCTTGGTTCGATAATAAGTCCTGGGTATTGCGCGGGATATTTTCCAATGTACTGTTTAATGTCGTTCGTTGATTATCAAATTCAGGGCATTCAAAAAATATATGGTGTAATGTCTGATCGGATATATTACAATATTCGCAAATTGGAGATGTCATTAAATTCATTCTATATAAATGTGTGTTGAATTGTCCGTGTCCAAATCTTAGTCTATTAATTGTTGTATAATAGTCTCTGCTAATAAATCTTTTTTTTGAGAACCAAGGTCTTTTATTGATATCTTTATTAATTCCTGCATACCACTTTCCTTTTTGTTTTAGACTTTCATTCCAATAATTTGTGAATTCTTGAGTAGTGTTAAATTTAACAAAGTTGTAAAGTTCAGATATGGGTATTGGAATATTAGCTGATTTAATAGACGATAAATCAGTTGAGATGTCTGTTATGTCCACAGAGCCTATTGTATCTGTTAAAACTCTGGCAAGAAAATCTACCTGTTCATTGCCTTTAACACCGATATGTGAAGGAGACCACATAAAGTTTATGTTAATTTCATTTTCTGATGCTAGCTCAATGTACAAAGTTCTGATGTGATGTATAATATAATTTGTGTTAGAGTCAAGTCTAGTATGCTTCAATGCTTTTAGTACACTCATACTGTCTGTTATTATTAACCAGTTTTTAATTTCTACATTTGATCTAATATATTGCAGGGACTCCAATATAGCAAAAGCTTCTGCACTGTAAATGCTAAAAATATTTGGAAGTTTGTAACCATGTCCAAAATTTATATGTGGAATATAAATTGCCATTGATACTTTATCATTATTTTTAGATGCATCTGTGTATATTTCATATGGTTGATTAGTGTAATTTGCGATATTCGTGTAGACTTCTTCTTTAGTTTTAAGGCTATTGTCTATAGATATATTAATATTAGCCATTTTACTTTCATAGGAGCCTGCATAACATGTCCATTGATCGTTTGTATATATATTAAATTGCTTTTTCATATTTAATATTTCAGAAAAATCTTGTAATATATATGGAGACTTATTGAGGTTTCCAAGAGTTGGTAAGTATGACGTCAATTTAGAAATTAGGGCTTGATTGGATATAGATAAAAGCTTAGTAAGAAATCGAAATTTTAAATATTTGAAACGAAGGGATAAGGGAAGAATGTTACATTCAACTTGAAGTGAGTTAATGGGAGTAGTTCTCATAGCACCAGTGATAAGTCTTAAATTATTATTTTGTATAATTTCCAATTTATTTACAAGTTTAGAATCAGAAGCAAAACACAAAAATCCATATTCAAAATGACTGCGTATTAACGATTTATATAACATAAGTAAAATCTTAGGGTCACAACCCCAATAAGTTTTTGTTAAAGATTTAAGAATATTAAAAGCCTTTGAAGCACGTTTTATGAGATTATTAACATAGGGCAACCAGGACATCTTATTTGTAAATTCCACCCCTAAGAATTTAACTGATGAAGAGATAGGTATATACATTTGATTATATATGATATCTATATTAAGATTATTGCTTTTATTCAATACTAACACTTTAGATTTATCCACATTGACTTCTAAATTAAGGTAATTAAAATAACTGGACATTTTTCGTAGAGATTTGTTTACTCTGTTTATTAATTGAGGAACTATTATTCCTGACGCATATATAACTAAGTCATCTGCGAATTGCAGGCTCGTAACTGATGTGCCCAAGATTGAATTTAATTTATGTATATACAATGTAAATATTAGTGGACTTAATATGCCACCTTGACAAACGCCTTTGTGAGATAATCTTGGTCCGAATAGTTGATTATTACATTTAGCATAAACTATACGTCCATGTAAAAAGTTAAAGATCCATGTAACGATTTTTCCTGGTATCCCTAAGGATGTTAGTTCAGAAGCCAGTATATGATGATTGACATTATTGAATGCTCCAACAACATCAAAAAATACACTTATAAATACTTCTTTATTTTTTGTAGCTTTAGAAATATCTAGGTGAAGATTAGCAAGGCTTTCACGTGATGATCTACCTTTTCTAAAACCGTACTGGCTGTATGAATAAAGGTGATTGTTTTCAATGTAAAATTCTAGTCTATTTTTTAAGAGCTGTTCAAAGATTTTACTGAGACAAGAGGTAAGAACAATAGGTCTGTACGAATCGACTAAGTATTTTTCTTTATCTTTTTTTAAAATAGGTATTAAGCAATCAGTTTTCCATTCAGAAGGAATAATATTATCTCGCCATAACATGTTAAATAACTTTAAAATTATATGTTTACTATCATCTTTTAAAAATTTAAGCATTTTGTATGGAATACCGTCGAGGCCAAAAGCTGTATCTCTTCTATAAATAATAGCCGAGTTGAATTCTTGAAACGTAAATGGTCTTGTTAAATAATCATTATGTATTTTGTCTATTTTGTCGGGTTTTATAAATAATGGGGCCTCTACAGTGTCTGCAGAATATTTTTTAAGAAAATCATTTATCCAATTAGTATTATCGACGTGTCTATATACAAAAGTTTTGTTAAATTTTTTCATAGTATTCCAGATTTTAGTCAAAGGTGTAGTTCTATTAAATGATTCACATAGTTTGTGCCAACTATCAGTTTTCTCTTTTTTGAGAATTAATTTCTTTAAAGCTTGTAATCTTTTGAAATTTATATAGTTTTCTTGTGATGGAAAATGTTTAAATTGTATATAAGCTTTTCTCGATTCTTGAACGGCATTATTACATGCCTTATTCCACCAAGGTAATGGTATTTGTTTTTTAGGAGGTTTACGTGAATTATTATTAAGAAGACTGTTGGATTTGTACTTATCAGGAGTGGCTATTTGTATTGATTCATTCATTAATTCAATAATGTGTTTGTAATTGTCTAGAGAACTCATTTCATTAAAATCATATTTCAATAAAAGTATATTAACCATAGAACTATATGTCTCCCAATTAACGTGGCGATAGCTGGGAGACCTATATGAGGTAACATCTGTATGTGAGATTATGTTATTATATAATATTTTTACTATGACAGGAAGATGATAACTCCCTAGAGGATCATCATAAACAGACCATTCACAAGATAAAGCTAGTGAAGATGATACAATAGTAAGATCTAGTGCGTTTTGTCGCCAAGTTAAAGAGCCTACAGTTGTCATTTGTCCATTATTCAACAAAATTAAATCATTGCTGTCAATAATGTCAACAATATCACGTCCTCTGGCATCTGTGGAACTACATCCCCAGACTGTGTGTAGAGCATTAAAGTCTCCTGCAATCAATACTGGTGCTGGTAAACTATTAATTAAATTGTTTAATTTTGATTTTGAATAACTAGGGGTGCTATTTTTAGGAATATATAGACTAAGAATTGTGATTTTTTTGTTACTGTATGATAAAGTAACAGCTATGTTTTGTATTGAGTTATCAGAATAAGTATTAATATTTGTGTATTTTAAACTGTTGTGTATAATAATAGCTACGCCATTATGCGAGTTTCCGGAATCAAGTCTTATAATTGTGTATCCGTTAATATTAAAATTATGATGAGGCCGTAGCCAAGTTTCACAAATTATAGCAACATGTATATCATTGTCTCTTAGAAAATGTATAATTAAATTACGATTACTTTGTATGCTCTGAGCATTCCACTGTACTATATTTAAATAATCCATTATAAAAGATAAACAGATGTATATAGAATAATGTTTTGGAGACATGTTCATTTATATTTTAAAATCAGGTTATTAATTATTTGTTTTGTTTTTCTGATAATGTAGCTAAAATAGTTTCTTTAATATTTTTTGTGCATATGGATTTTTCGTTTAGCTTAGACATTGTGATCAATTTGACAATAGATTCTACTACCAAATTCATCACATTTTCCGAGTTTAATAAGTTGGAAAGTTGATCAATGGGATTATTTTTTAAAGGAGGGAATTCCGAATTGGAGTTTATAAAGTTATTGTTTTTTTTGTTAAAAAATCCAGCGTAGGTCTTATTTTCGGTTTTTTTCTTATTTTCTTCTATTTTTTGTTTTTTTATGGGACACGTGGAAGATATTGCTATATGATTGCCTTTGCAATGACAGCATAAGGCATCCTTGGATGTTTTATCGCAATCTTTGAAGTTGTGGTTTTCACTACATATCGAACATCTTTCAGAATTTTTACAGAATTTCGCAATGTGGTCATATCGTAAGCAGCGTAAGCACTGCTTAACCGGTGGCACGTATGTTCTTACCTCGAAGCGCCAGCTGTTAAGATCGACGCTCTCTGGTAGTACTGGACATGAAAATGTAATACAGACAGTTTTAGTTGGTAAATAAGTGACAGTATTATTTTCTTTAACTCGTCGTAAAAATCTGCGTACTGATATAATATTTTTCGAGCTAGATATGTTGGAGTATATACTAGCATTAGATAGGTTGATTGGCACGTGTTGTATTACACCAGCAACCTCTGTGGCAGCTGCTGGTATTGAGGCCTTTAGACTGTGAATCTCCAAAAACTTTTTATTTCTTAAAGCAGCGTTAGCTAAGCCTGGTCTCTCAAATATGACAATTATTTTAAATTTGTTTAATCGTTGTAGTTGTTTGACACCTTTATTGTACCTCTTGAGCACATTAGATAGAGACATCATGTCTCTATCTCCCAAGGGTTTTGAGTCTGTACTTTCATAGAAAACGACATATTCGAAGTTTGCCCCGTCCTCGGGGTATGTCCGTACATAATTATTTATAAGAAAAGGTTTATACATATCCTTGTCGTTGGCTTCCCCTTCAGACTCCGACAAAGAAATGTTTTCCACGCTTTTTTCATCTAACTCAGACGAATCTTCTTTTTTTCTCTTTTTAACTTTCGCCCTTTTCATCTTCGGCAACAATCTAAGCTAATATTACCCTAAAACACACAATATTACAATTTTTACAAAATAATTTTAAAAAAGTCCGCCTTTTTAATTCGAGATTTCCCGCGCTTTTTTTTCACCAAAACACAAGTTGACGTTTAGCGAGTTCGCGCCGAAAATGACTGACTGAACAAAAGAGCGGGAAAGTTATGCATTTGCATGAACCCAATTTCATGTAGTGTATTTATGTGTTTTTAAATACATAAATATAATAATAAATACATAAATAATGTACTATATTATATTCCCGCCCTGTACTTACAAAATTAACCCCTTATTTTTGCACCACGACAACAAAATAGTAAAGTATAACAAACCGCAGGTTCAAATCCGTCTCGAATGTTGACCAATGTTTTATTTGTATTTTTCCCGCCCCGCAATTTGGCGGGAAAAGAGATCCGGCGTAAGGTGCAAGAATAAGATGTGTGGTAATTAGGATCACAAGACTCCGGTGTGAATAAAGATATACTAATATACACACATCAAAAAAGTCTAGGGATCAAGCATGTTTATGCGGATTTCTTGTGATTGAGATGTGGCTTTGTAATAAATTTATGATTTTATAAATTTATATGGATCCTTTTTGGTGCATTTCATAATTTAAAACAGGAACTGTCAATCAAATTCGAGTAAAAGATGAAAATCAGCTGTCAATATTTTCCCTATAAAAACATAAGACGCATTGAAGACATTATTAGTGCTACTGTTTCCCTACTACTGATTAAAACCAACGTTATTATGGAGCGGCGACGTCATTTAAGCAGGGAAGAAATGATCAGAGCCGTGGGAATGATAGAAGCTGGTTCCCGGCAACGTACTGTGGCTTTAGCTCTGAATACAAGTCAGAGTGTTATCAGTCGACTTTGGACACGTTACCGAACCACTGGTACCGTGGCTGAGCGCCATGGAGGACGGTATCGCTGCACCACACGGAGACAAGACCGATACATTCAAATCACAGCTCGAAGAACTCCAACAATAACCGCCATGATGTTAGCCGTGAGCCTTCATCGCTCTTCAGGGAACTTAATTAGCGACCAAACAGTCAGAAACCGCTTGCATGAAGTGAACCTTCATTCCCGAAGACCGCTACGGGTACCACCTATAGCAATGCACAATCGTAGGACTCGATATCAATGGGCTCTTGAACACAGAAATTGGACAGAAGAACAATGGCGTTTCGTGTGCTTTTCTGATGAGTCTCGTTTTGGTATGAGGCCGGATACAAGACGTATACGACACTGGAGAACCCCTGGACGCCAACAGCGATTAAAATCCTGCCAGGAAGTCCATCCTTATAGTGGTGGAACCATCATGGTATGGGCGGGTATTTCGATCGGCGGAAGAACTGAGTTGATTTGGATCAGAGGCAACCTCAACGCTCAAATTTATGCTGAGACGGTTGTATCAGACGTCATCGTTCCTCTACAAGTGCATATCGGTCCCTTATTTCAGTTAATGCATGATAATGCACGACCGCACACCGCAAGAGTTGTAAGACAGACTCTCGCCGCAGCTAACATCAATGTCCTGCCCTGGCCTGCTCAGTCGCCAGACTTGAACCCGATTGAGCATGCATGGGATATTCTTCAGAGAAGAGCTCTGCCGAATATGGAGGGTATCCAGTCGCAAGAAGACCTTTTTTTGTTGTTGCAACGAACATGGGCGGCCATTCCACAGCGTGATTTGGATGAACTCATTTTGAGTATGCCAAACCGATGTTCTTGTGTTGTTAGTGTTCGCGGTAGAAACACGGATTATTAATTGTTTAAGTTACCCAATAAAATTAAAAAAAAAACTGTTATTTCAGTCTTTTTTTCGAACTTTAATGTTAGTGGTTCAAATGTCAAAAATCCCTTTATTAGGAAAATGGCAATTTTTTTTACTAATGCAAAGGTGACTTGGTTTATCGTTACTGTAGACAAACGAAAACATTTTATTTGATCAATCCTTAAAGAAAATTTTAATGAATATCAATCAGGAGAAAAGTTATTGCAAAAATATATGTTGATCCCTAGACACTTTTGATGTGTGTATAATGAGATAGACCCAAGCAACACCCCCGTGGTTCCACAAAACAAATACGGAATGCACTCACCAAAAGCTGCAACCGCCAAGAAATGTCTTGCGAAATCTATGTCGCTCATCCGCCGGGCCCGGCTCTTCAAACACGAACAAATATTCACACCCCCTCAGGAGACCGCAAACTACTCCTGGGAGCTGATCTTCCACCACTTTTAGTACAATTAAAGTTAAATTTCACGCCAAGCTTTTTAGCTTCGACCAAAGGCGCGCAAAAATCCGAATTGTCAGTGTTGCCACACTATTGTTAACCCAGTACCATATATAAAATACATGCATAAAAATAAAATGTGTGTGTGTTACTAGTAATAAAACCTAAGCCCTATTCGGGTCCCTACAAATACTAAACAATGGGATTCTAACACCAACTTCCATTGCTTAATTGTCTACCTATTTATTAAACCCGTACTACATATTGGATACCCATCAAACCTACCATCAACTGTTTAATCTATAGGTTGTAGGAAGGTCTCGCAAATCGGAAAACAAAAATGACTTATTAACAAAACAGATATACGAACCTATGTATAGCTCGTATTTATGGTTTTATAGTAATAAATATTAGTTTTTTATTTTATTTAAACATATAGTTTAAATTACTATACGTCCCGTATCATTTAAGGTATAAGATATATGTTTTTTCTATAATGTAAAGTTCATTACCATTTTAAAATTTTCAGTTACAGTGATTTTTATCATTTGACAGACTGACAGCGGAGTCATCCAGGTACGGATGTTTAATGGACCTGGGTTGGGAATGGGATAATCTCCCGTTTTCCCCGGCAGAATCTGGGCCGGTCATTCAAAGCACCTTTGATGATAGGCGCTGATGCTAGTGTAACGTACGTCTCCTAGTTTCATCTATTTTAGTTCTTCTCCAAAAGGGGCCTCCCCTCCGGGGGCTGTGCGAAAGTAGGATCGATATCCTGAAGATGCTTGTAGGATCCGTCAAGCCGTTAAAACTTACGTTTAGCTAGGCTGACAAAAAGGCATCATTAAATAGGTGGTAGGTGAACAGATGGTGGTAATTTGCCCAGTCTGCCAGGGCGGGAAAGTATTCACCGTTCATGACGATAAACCCCGTAAAGTGTATCTCCACCTTTCGGGATCAGGCTCGAATTGCCGTCATACCAGTTGCTAACATTAATGCCCTCACGCGCCACTTACCATCAGGTAGGAACAAGGTCACATGTCGTGCTGGTATAAAATTAGAATAAAAAGACAGATCTCCAGAGATCTCTTTCAATTACAGAATTTCTCACGAACTACGGCGCTTCGGATACCATCCTGAGCGATATGTTACGAGTATGCTGACTCTGGATCTTTTGTCCATGATGTTGGTTTTGTCCAGAAGGTATACATAAGTAAGTCAGGCACAGATGTGCATCCTGTAGATCCGCACCTTAAATCTGAGCCGCAATCTGAAGTGAAAGTGAAGATGGAATACGAGTAATAAAACTACATATTAAGTCGTCGCCAACATCTGCTACCATGCCACCATATCAATGTAATTAAATGGGTAACATAGCATTTTGGGACAAAAAAAAATCGGATTGAAATGTGACATTTATTGTCAGTCGTTTAAAATTTCTAACTGGTACCTACAATATATTTCGCTTTTACGACAAGGATTTTCATATTTTAATAATTCAAAGGCTGATGTTAAATGGTGGGCGTCAAAATTTTATTTCGTGCTACTATAAAAAACAATTGCTTGATTAGATGCCCTTTGTGAAGGCGTTAAAGGTCAGCATGAAGGCTGTACTGCAGCGGATGTGCACTGTGAGTTTGTAGATAACCCTCACTACGTATCTACCGAATATATTACCATCGTTCATTACTCGGTTCTAACGTCTTCGTAGCGAATCTAATTTGGTTCGCTATACAGCTACGATTAAACGCTACGACATCTATAGGGCTTGCTAATGTAAACGCGTGTAATTGTCGCATTATGTAAGTAGCTTAAGACTAACGAAGGGAAAAAATTAACTCACTGATAATTTTATTAGTACAAGATCTAGACTGCTGGAGGTTGGTCTTCAAGAATATACATATAGAAAATTGGCCTACACTCACCACGCTGGCCAGACTTGTTAAAGAGGATTTGATGATGATTGCAAAAGTTGGTGTTAGTGGAACCGGGACCGACGGCTTAACGTGGTCTCTGGGGCACGGCAACAGTTACTAGTATAACAGCGCCCATGTGGCTCACAAACCCAGGGGGCTAGATTCAACTACTTCAGCTCTCCTCCAGGTCTCTAGTCAATTGTAGCGGCCACCGCGACTTGGTCTAAGCAACGGTAATGTCAAAAATACGTAAGCAAGTGCTTAGAATATAAATACGGACAACAACAGGATTAGCCCAAGAAAGACGCTCAATCGACAGTTCAAAACGTAATCGTAGATCACGTAACGATACCGTCTGCAGTAACCCCACTGACCTAAATGCAAAGTTCCAATAAAGTTGTCTGTCACGAGCTCAGGAAGTTAGCTTACATCCATTACAAGCTATCTACAAGCTAATAAAGATGGATCCGTAGCTGTAACATGGATAGGTATTCTGATGGATTGAATTCGAAATGGCAATATCCATCAGAGTACTAAAGTTACAGACAGCTCACAAAATTAGCAAGCTAATGTTGCAGTGGCAGCTAATATCGTAGATGAGCGATCGAGTAAATACACGGATTGTACATTGAGATCGTTGTAGGAATAACAACCTTTCTGCAATGAAAAGTCGTACATGATGATAATAATGGATGGACTACCAAATGACAAATTGAGATTTTACAAAAAATAAGATTATTGAGGATTATTAAACTTTATTATGTTAACAAAGAGTATATAATTAAATACTACTACAACAGTAATAATTTTAAAAATGTTCTCTATAGACGACCTATTAGAGATAGTCTCAAGGAGATTGGCAACATTTCCCCTCTGTATAGCAAGGCAGTAATAGTTACCAACCTTCCTGTCTCCAGACTTTTCCGTCAGCCGTTTTATCTACTCCTTGGCCCATCGCATCGTCTCAACCCCAAACGGCGCAAATTCGTAACCTGTACGAGGTGGGCGTATTTGCGCAGCTTGGGGTGCACAGAAGAAACAGAGATGTCATAATATGTCTACACATGTATTGAATTTGTAATATTGTTGATTTTGCTGGAGAACTAGTAACTAAACAAATAAACATTACGTTAAAACATATGGTTCTAGATCACTACTTCTGCTATTCAAGATTGGCCTTTCAGAACACATTTCTAGAGATTTTGGACGTGATTTTTGTCACGCTGGGCAAATGGGCTGACTAAACTATTACTTGTACAATCAGCTTAACGTCCGCTGAACCACCTCAGCGATTTTTCTTTAACTCCAAATCCTTCTTTTGATCGAGGCGATTGTTTTCCTGAATGGGTCAGCAACCAAACAGTATGGAAATCAAAGAGAATTGGTATAGAATTAATTAGTTAGATTAGATAGAATTGGTCCAATCGGTAAAGAATTAATTAGTGTATGACTGTGATTGCCGGTTATCGTGTTCGACATAGACTTTCAAATTGATTATTTTGTTCTTCACGTATACAATATTCCGACCTACGTGCTACAGAAGTGTAAAACACGCTCATCTTCGACAAGATAATCTCGTATCAGTTTTTTTTTTGTTATTTTAGTAAATAAATGATAATTAATCTATTTTAAGATATCATTTATAATACTCGAACCATTTTAGAGTGAGGGCTCAAAATCATTAATTATAAGGTTGACATGGCTCCAATTATTGCTCAGTTGACCATTAGACATTAAAGAATATCTAGTCGATCATAGATGGCGCTATGATAGTTGTATACAATTATAATCTTAGTATACTAGACATAAGGTTGACATTAGCTCCACTCAGCTAAAAGTGTATGAAAACCATAAAGCAACGCCAAGTTGAACGACTTTCAAAGCGAAATAAAATGAAATAAGCGCTTAAAGCGACAAGTCAAACACAGGGTTAGTATACATGTATTTTTTTGTAACTATTATTTGTAAAACTTTGAAGTTTTGTTAGGTGACGTAAAAATAATGTAACAAATATGTTGTATGAAAATGCTCGGTGCCAGTTCTATCTTATAGTTAACCTCGTATGTCAGTAACGATTTGCCTGACTGTACCTTTACATACGTTGGGTATTCAATAAAGCTTTCGAGTATTTGTAGTAAATTCTTTGATGATATATAATTATGTTATATGTACTCGTATATACTCGTACCTACGAAAAGTTTTAATCATGGTAATGGATAGGCTCTTTGACCTATATAATATGGACTGGACCATTATATACTCATACGGCTTATTAGTTACGAAGGATTATCTTGTAACATGTTTAACCTATGCCTATGTGACGTAAACGGCTGATATAATTCCAAGATAACAATCACGAGGTGTATATCCAAATGTTGATCATTGATTTTTTAATCATCGAGAGTGGCTTTACCCGCGCTATTTGGTCTCGGAACGACATGATGGTTGAATTGACTTTTGTCTTGTCTGGGTTCATTCTGAGACCATCTCGCTGGGACGCCTTCCACTAAGATACTCTAGTGAGCCAGACAGTATTAAAATAAAAGAATTTTGGTTGTCTATCCAATTTTCACATTCGTTTCATACTCATACAACAATCGTCAAATGTCTGTCTTACTGAAGACAAAATAAATAAACCAAATAAAGATAAACAGCCTGTTGCAGAAAGGCTAATAATCTTTTGACATGTTTAACGTATGCCTATGAGACACGTAAAATAACAAAAATGACAAGCTAACTACTAATCACCTGACTTATATCAAAATATTTATTTATTTAATAAAAACTTTATTGTTCAATACAAAAGGCGTATGTAATGCCGCTTGGCATTCTCTTACCATCAACCTTCGGGACAAGAAATCAAAGTTTAGGCATGGCAAAATAAATAAACACCAAAAAAAATAATAATAATAATTAAATCACATATTAGTACTAGTTAAATTAAATATACGATAAAAATCATAAAAATAATAATACTTAAACTGCATAAAAAAAAATATATATATACGTTACATACACTACATAGACTAGATAACTAATTATATACGAGTACATACACTACGTAAACGAGAAATATATACTTATATACACAATAATATGCGAACTACAATACACTTACTACAACGAATAATTAAAAATATAACATTATAAATAGTTCGAGTAATGATTATTGCAATTTTAAAAAGTGGGCGTATACTTGTCTTTTAAATATGACTCTGTTTGGCGCTTGCCGAATATTTAAAGGTAGGATTATTTATTAATTTAATCATTCTTTCTGCAACTGGCCGTAAGAATCAGGTATACCAAAATGAAGTCTCTGGAATTGTAACGATTAGAGTAAAAAGTTGCGTCTATTGTACCACGTACGACGTAAAAGGCTCCTTTGTAGCTCGGTCCTTACAAGCAAGTCCATGGCCCCAATTTGTTTCCATGATTGACCGTATAAAGTACCTAAGAAAATTTAATATACCTAAAAGTTCCTGCGACTATGCAAAGAGAAACTATTTTACAATAGTTTGTCTGTAAAGTATAAGTTAATAATTAATTATAGTTGAAGATCTTTGTTTTCAACTACGGATCATATTAGAGACGTACTTGCTAAACCCAAAGTCGTCGTTGATACTTCTGAAGGCAAATACAGCGTATAGGTAGTAAAGATAAATAGGTACATATTCAAATCATATAACCTGTTAATTTTTTATCAAACTTTGGCAAATTTGGCATATATCATATTTTGCACAAAAGCTCTTTTTCATTTGAAGACCTGTCCGAGTTGCGCATTGGAAGACTTATTGCCAAAACTGAATGCGTCAACCATTTCTTCAACGAAATGGCGTCCTCCTCCTTAAATTAAGGTATAAACGATATTGGTGAGTTCGTGTAGACCCCTTCTTACTGTCAATCTCCTTCTTGAAGTCACTGTACTAAGGCATGATGGATTCCTCCTTCCAGCACTAAACTAATTCTATCCTATAAAATACCTAGTATCAATATACTATATATTTATTTATGATTATTACCTTTCCTAAAAAATAATTAAAAGTAAGTACTCACCTTTCGTCGAAACGGATACTGGATCTGCTAATGTCGCTCCAAGCACTCATGGACCTTCCTCGATTTCGTTGGAAGCTCGCGGAGGTCGCTCGTCGTTGTTCCATCTCCACTTCTGGTGGAAAATTGACTTTGGCCGAGCCTCGTAAGGACGGGCCTTCATATGATTCTGCGCCAGCTGATACTTCCATCTCGTAGGCGACATATTCCGGGGCTTCTTCAGGCTCTCCCTCACTGCCGTCACTGGCAGCAGATAGCGCTTCATATCCATAGCCGGGGCGGTCGCCAGCGCTCGGCGTACCGCCCCCTCCACGACCGTAGTCTGACCCTGAAGCTACCTCCGGCTCCTCGTAACGGTTGAATGCTGCCTTGTTAGGACCCTGTCTGCGAACGCTCACGGGGGAATTTCGGGCAGGGAAATGGTTTGAATAACGGAGCTTGCTGTGGCGAAACGTGGTGGTGGAGGAATGGTTAGCGTCGTAACGAAAAGTGTAATGGTTGAAGGTGAATGAGATGTGTCAACAGTTTGATGTTACCTTGTACATTTGCATATATGTATATTATACACTGTTATTTGCACTTTGAACCACTTAATGTTATTGTTAATTAAAATTGTATTTACAATAAACAATTCGTTTTATTTAGTTCAGTACAAGTCACAGTCAATACTAAGTCCACAGAATAAAGTACCTGTAAGATAGTTTGACTTACAATAAAATTTTATTTTCTATAAGAAAGAACGCACGTTACGATTTGCTTCTTGCGTATTTACGTATCGACTGTAGTCGCGAGTTCCGTGACTTACGATCCGCGGTCGTCACCAAACTGGATAGCCCGAAATAATGATATCGAGGGGAGAACCACGGATAGACACCAGACATAGCCTGATCAGAAGGACCACGCCGCGGACCTGTCTACCGTCCAGCAGAACCGGGGCTAAGTAATACGTAGCAAAACAACAATGCTACAAGCTGGTACATATAGCTTCATACATTTAGCGGGCACCGTAAAGTGAGCAAGGTTTCCTGAGAATCCGCTTGAAGTGTGCGCAAGTTTGTGGGAGGGCCGTTTGGTGGCGGATCGATGGTGTCGTGCCGCACATAGTTCCGATTTTTTCCACCAGGCGTGCCGCGGCGCTGTTATAATGCCATTCTAAATATTACATTAGCTTAGTTTGTAAAGAGTAAGTTTGGAAACACATCAATATTTCGAACAACAGGCACATGCGTAACAACAACCTAATTTATTTTTGACAATTTAATGATATCATAAAACAAGGGCCGCGTGTTAGGCGGTTAGAATAGTTCTATATAACGAATATCAGTTTTTTTTTTTGTTTATTCATATTTTATTATAATGATTTTAGTTACATTATAGAGTAACTGCTTCCGTGTTCTAGTCGTTAAGATGGACTTGTCTTAAAGAATTAGACGCGGAGGTACCGGGTTCGATTCCTGGTCGGGATACATTTTTTTTATTTCCTTGTAGTATATTTCGAGTTTGGTATGCTTGAGATACGACGAGCTTGCCACCTGTCATGGTGGGCCTATAGTAAAGTTAGCTTAATTTGAATCCACTACTTTAAAGCTTGGTTTCTGACCAAGGTCGTAATGATACTTTATCTAAATAACATACAATTCCAAATTCCAAAAGCGGGAGCCGCAACCGAAAGCGCAGAGTGTGGCGCAAATACGTATCTTAAATCAAAGACTACTTGTTAGTGCCGCTTGCTGTTACTTTAGGCCCGTGGGGTCCAAGCGCTAAAACATTTTTAAAAAACATCATCCCTCGTCTTATTGTCTGCTCTGGGGACAAGAGGGCTGGTTCTTTCCTCGCCCAGAGAATCAGCATAGCGATTCAGCGAGAAAATGCGGCCAGTGTTCTTGCCACCATGCCGCGCGGATACGATTTATATTTAAATTAGGTTTTGTAAGTAGGTTTTTTTTATTGTAGTTTATTTTTTATATCATAATTAATGTTTCTTGTAGCTCTTAATTAAAATAGACTAAAATTAATTAATTCTAGATTCCACCTCCCTCAGCATTTTATCAGAGATTAATCAACAACCCATTTCCAAGGAAGGCTTTGATAGTTGACATTTGAAGATAGCAACTTTAGAATTATCCCTCGCCAAGATAATACCCATCTTGATAAGATAACCAAAATAAATTAAGGATACTAATAGAAAAAAATTAATCGCTTAAAATAAAAGAACGCAGGTACTTCTACAAACTCATCATCAGGACAACACTTGAAACAATTTGATTGTAATTACTGATTGGAACGGACATCATAACTTTGTAAAATGATTTCAGTTAAGTTACTTTGTGAATTCTTTTAGGGAAAATTTGTAATTGGCTCATAGAATCTCATACAAATATTGTATATCTTGTATATATGTTACTGAGGAAAATACTTTTAGAAAAGCAGATAGTGTGGATAGTATAATGTTGTTTTATTTATTTATTAATATATTTATTATTAATGTTAATTTATACGTTTATTAGATTTTATCTTAATTTTTTGGTTTCTATATTATTTAGTTTAATTATTAGCTCTAGAAAATACTTAATTAAAGGGCCTGTAACAATTATAATATTTTTAAAGAAGCGAGCCTCATTCATCTACTCTGCCATGCACTGCAATGTTAACCTAACTTTTTTGTATAGTTTTGTTAGTCTTTTTATTTATATATACCTTGTTATTTTAAAATTATAATCACCACGTGAGTACCGGAACAGGTTGAAAAACAGCGTCGTGCTTGTACTAATGCACGACAACAGCTGACACCTGATTCCTTTTGTCACATTTGTTCAGGATAATAAGACTGTGATGTTATTATGTGACAATAAATGTTTTTTTATTTTATTTATTTATATGTAATTGCAATGGTTGTAAATTTTCCAAATAATAAATAAATAAAATCTTTTAAATTATAACTCTGGAGCAAAAAAACCTAGAAGTATGATCATAATATCTAAAAGCTTTAATGCGCATGCCTCGCCCACCTGATGGTAAGCTGCGCGCAATGTCAATGAATGTTAGTAACTGGAATCAGACACTTATGACTGCCATGTGAATTCATGGTCATTTGTCTGTCTGCCTGTTAGATCATTTGATCATTCCATTTGATTCCACGGCCATTTGTCTGATTGCATGTTAGATCATTTGTTCACTCCATGTGAACCCACGGCCATTTGTCTGATATTTCATACGCCTTCACGCCTAAACTACTTGACCGATTTTTATAATATTTCTCAGATATATTCCTTAAAATCCAAGGTTAACATATGACCCTACAGTCACATGAAGGTTTCTTCCTCTCACCACTATCTAGTAAGAAAATAAAACCCAATTAATGCCATTTATTTGAGAATTTTCTCTCTAATGGTCTAATATGCACATACGAGTAGGTTTACAACGCGCGGTACTTAAAGGTAGTATTTTTTTTTTACGTTTGTAACTAAATTCTCCACAAACCAATTGTTTGTTGTTGCCGATATATTGGTAACAGTTTAAAAGAATGTAAAACAGGATGTTTTATTGTTTACTTGATAAATACATAGACAGTAGTATATTACCTAGTTTAGGACCAACATAACACAACATAATAAAATAGATTAAGGATCATTCCCGCAGAACAATGACATCCCGGCGATTTCACAGATTAGTTACGTCTATATTGAAGGACGTGACGTGGCGTATATGAACAGGTATCAATTTTCATTCGCGACAATACACGTTTGAACGTGCCGGTGACTTAAACGTGACAGCGACTAACGTGTGGGGACTTGATATAACTTGCACAGCCCTTTTAGTATGGGCTGTGAGATACGCCCAAAAAGGCTGTTTATTCAAATCACATTTCTAAGCTCAAGTTCTTTGTTTTGCGAACATGGCAACTTTAATTTTTGGACTATCGACAGGTTATTCTATCTCTCGATTATTGGTAGTGATATAAATGTCTAAAATATAAAATAAAAACGTAGATGGTGCTGTACTATTTTTATCCGATACTTATTTATTAAATTATTTATATTTTATAAGAATTTTAATTGGCTATTTAAAATCAGTGTTGAACAACACAGCTTATCGTTAATAATTTACCATACAACAGTTAATCCAGAATGTATAGCTATATTAGTAAATTATTTAACTTTAAACGTAGTTGATTTTAAAGACTTGCCTAACAGCTTTTACAGGGCTATTAAAAACCACAGCTTAATAACACTGTCGTCGCCTGCAATTTAGGGCCACTGCTCGGACAGTATTGCAATTAAATTATCCTGCATTATATATGTCTAAGACGTAATATGAATGAGCATCAATGAGTACCTAATTTCAGTTTAACGTGAACAAGCGCAAGTAAAAATGACTGCTGAAAAATGTTGTGGTTTGATTTTGGTTGTCTGTATTTGTTTTAATATGGTGGTTGTAAGTATATCCTACATAAATAAGATGTCAACTAATTAATTATTACGCAAAATAAATTATTTTGTGTTCACTATTTTAGGAACTAAATCACCGTCGGTTTATTTATTGCTTGCACATTATTAATGAAAGTGTCGTGTACACTTAACTTCAGTGATACTCGTCTCGTACCCTTAAAATAATATAGCATAGAACGATAGTTTCATACAAAAAACTGTGAACTATATATAAATAGTTATGTGTGCTTAAACTAATACGACTATGTTATATTGCACAAAATCTATCATAATCTAATTTCAAATCCCACAAGCTTCTGCTGACACGGGTTGTTGGGTAACCGAGTTATTTATTTTTATTCTAAAATACAGCGTCTTAGACCTCCATTGTTGGAGATGGGCCTTCTAGAACATATTTCTGGAGAATTTGGCCTAGACTCGCCACGCTGGCCAGACGGGTTGGCGAGGATATGAGTCAATTTTAATGACAATTTAATAACGATTCCACAAGTTGGTACACGATTCCATAACCGGGACTGACGGCTTAACGTGCTCTCTGAGGCATGGTGTTGTAAATCTATGACAAATGCACGCAAGGAAAGTGTATTTCTCATTAGTACATGGTTTAAACCTACCTTTGCAGGATGTTAAGGAAAGAGTTCTTACAACCAAGCCACCACCGCGCCTAAGTCATTATGTCTCAGTAAAACTTGCCTCACTTAGCGTGCGCGTATTTCGCCTTTGGTGCTATTATTCTAAGCTCGTACCTACTTCAACACCGGCGAACCTGAAAATGTCCTCTAGATTTTCTTTTGTGTTATTCTTTTCACTCATTCCATTCTCAATTAGTTCCGTAATAAGTTTTTTCTTAATGAGCAAGCGCCTTTTTGTCTATAACTTAAAGAGATCAAATAAGACAGAGCAGGCATTGGTTGTTATTCTATTATAAAATGTTTGTTACTTATTTTTTTACTTTGTCCTTCTCTTGCCGAAGAAGAACGTGTTTAACATTTTCGTAGCACGCAGGTCGGCATATTGTCCTTGAAACAACCATATTAATTTTAAAGTGCACGTCGAATAAGAGCGTAGCCGGCAATGCACTGTCAATAGACTAATTAATTTTGCGATCCTCGATTTAATTCTCATAACGTTTGGCTTCTTCGTCCGTCTTGATGTGTCTTTGCAATAAATATAATGAAATTTTAATTATTAGATTAAATGTAAGTATTATTTCAAGCGGTGTTATTTTTATATAAAAATCACTATGGCTATATTATTATATTAGTTATCCATGAAAGTAAAAGTTAGCATTTGACATCATTGCAAATGGCACATACTTTCAACGAGATTTTAAAATTTAACAGTGTATGGAAAACTTTGTCACTTCCGACATATGGTTTCTTAGGAAAGGTTGTTTGTTGCCAACAATAGAATAACATGTTGATATAGAGTAAAACCATACAACATCACCCTGTATAACTTTTGCACTTAAGTAACAGAATTGGGCTGTGTCTGTGGGCTGTAATGATGAACGATAGATATAATTTTGATCAAGAACTAGGTTCTTCAAAACAAACTGTTTAATATATACAAAGGGAAATTAAGTAAATAGAGACAATCGATAGTTCATTTGACATTAATAATAAATGAGAGAATTCCCAGCCGTCGACGAGTAAGTTTGGACCAATCAATTTTATTGATGAATTAGCCGCCTGGCCGGAGCGTGGCGAGATTATGGTAAAATCTTTAGAAATAAGTTGTTGAAGTCTCATCTCCAGCTGTGGACACTCTTTGCTCTAGCGACTGTAATAATGATGGAATGGATCGTACAGTATACTAATTAATAATTATATATATATATATATTAGTGATGGGCCGAATGTGGATTATGCCGAATACGAACTTCGGTAAAACTTCGATTCTACAAAATAACAGGACACAAATAATTTATGTACAAATTTATATCTAAATAGTTTATTTGTGCATCAGCATATCTTTTCTCACTCTCCCAATGGTATAAAATGCCTAAGGCATTAGGCTCGTGAAATAAATAATTTAAACAAACAAACAAGACACTAGATAATAGAGATAGGGAGTAATTTCGTTAAATATATCATAGTGATTTGATAAATTTACAAAATAGAGAAAATTTTAAATTACCAAATTAATTATTGTTACAATTATGTCTCACTAAAATAATGAGTAAATAATAAAGTTAATGAAACATCAATAAATGTTTTTAATTATTTTACCTTATATATAGACTTGGGGGGTATTTTATATAATTAGTTGAAATTTAATAATTACCTTAATTTTACACTTACTCCCTTACACAAAAATATACACTGAAGATTTTGGATTTGCTCTTACATTAAAAAATAACAAAATTAGTTTTTTTGGTGTCCCATGTAAGATAGGCCTAAATAAAACTGTTAATGTCAAACCAGATGGTGCAACCGGCTGTTAAAATTCGTTAGACATTATCTGATAGCTAACCTTAGGGACATTACACTATAGACGTAAAAATTGGGTTGATACGATAGGAAAATGTGCGTAACTTTATTTCCTAAAAGATGATTAAAATACATACAGATTCAAAAAAAAAATTGAACATGTGAAGGCCAAGTTTTTTGAAGTACTGTCTAAGCGGCTGGTTCATGCTGTGACACAGCGAGATTATGTCTGTTGTGACCAGAAATCTGGCAGTTTTCTTGCGATCAAATAAGCATTGCTGTACAACGGGAGCGTTCTTAGCACTCTTTAGTTTAGTTATCTTCGTATATATTTATCTTTGCAAAGTATAATTTATTAGTTACAATCATTAATAATAGGTTTTTTTTAGGCACCAGCACCGGGAACATTTTTTTGGAGGCCAAGACTAGGACTTGACTTGAACATACCAACTACCGGTACAGCAACTTACTCTGATTTACGACCTATCATCATCATCTAGTGCTCTTCTTGCGTCGCGGGATTTTTGGGATTAATTGTTGAAGGAACCGGGACTTTTGGCTATTTTTGTAACCCCACTGATGTTATTTAAATTTTAATAGATCTTTAATATGTAGGTAATAAAAACTACATTGTATTAATAAAACATATATATTTAATAAAATCAACCAAAACAGAACCAACAACAAAAAAAAAAATAAAAAAAAAAAAGACGCTGGAGTTGAGCCGCGCGCGCGTTATTATATTTTATAACTTTAGACTTTAATGGTTTATCGACATTACATTAAATATTGTTTGTATGTACGAGTATGTAATCAATAAACTCCGAAACTACAAACCTAATTTAAAAATTATTTCACCATTAGAAATCTACAAAATCTCTGAGGAACAAAGCGTACTTTTGACCTTGTTCCCTCGAAAAAACTAAAACTTTGGGAAACTCAATGTAAAAAAAAAACTTATTTATCTTATTATTTTTATTTAAAAACTTTATTGTTTAATACAAAAGGCGTATGTAATGCCGCTTGGTATTTTCTTACCACCAACCTTCTTAATTTAAGTACTATTTTTTTAAAAATTTACTATTTTCAACAAAGCTCAAAAGCCTCTGACGAGGTTTGGTCGTCCCGGATCTTTAGTCTACACATCAACCCCGGGGGTTTACCGTGATTTTCGAGACCGGGATTTCCCGGGACCATTCCCTAGTAGGTATCATATTTTAAGACGCCGGAGAAATTAAACATGTTTAAATATCACTGCAAGTTTTTTTCTAAGTTAATATCGTTCGAAAACATCATTAATAGAATATTGGATTTCACTTCCTCTGGCACATTTACGCTGTGTTTTACTTGTCGTTTTCAGCGATTT
This sequence comes from Tinea semifulvella, assembly GCA_910589645.1. Lineage (NCBI taxonomy): Eukaryota > Metazoa > Arthropoda > Insecta > Lepidoptera > Tineidae > Tinea > Tinea semifulvella. Next base: position 25,924,012 of record OU342584.1, read on the forward strand.
GTGTGCTCTATGGTTTTTATACAATTTAAGTAAATATTTTTTTAAGTAAATTGCTTAGCTTTCAGGTCAAACAGAATTAGGGAGTGTTTTGTCTTGAATAAGCTTATTAATTTAAATATACATTAATAGTTACTTCCCGGTAATGTATGGCTCTAAAATAAGCTATAAGCTTATACGAATCGTGAGATACGAACTTAATATAAAATTATTTATTACATATAACGCCTGAAAATCTATATTAGCAGATGCAAATTGCACCTGTACTCGACTGTTTAAAAAACATCGGGCCTTCAATGTTTTAATGGTTGATGCTGTCCATCAGCTTCTTCAAAGCTTAAATGTGACAACATTTACTCTATACCTATAGGCCTAGATGACGATATACATTAATCTTTTTAGTGGGGCATTGTCCTTTATGTCGTGGTACTCATACATATAGGATCCTCGCCAACCCCTCTAACGAGTTTTCAGAAATTTCTGAAAGGCCCAAAACTTCAACAGTGGAGGTCTAGGACTCTGTGTTCTAGGGGCCGTGATGAACCTTTACTAACTAGGAAGTCGTAATAATAATAATTGACCTACTTTTCTCATTACTTGTAATTCCTGCTCTTTTTTACCATATCGCTTGAGGAATGTTTCAAAACTCCCAAAGGTTAGCTGGTGGATAATGCCTTACGGCATATAGCTCGCCTGTGCACATTCATTTTAAGTTATTTTAGTTTTTGTGCAATAAAGCATTTTTATTATTATTATTATGGTCAAAAACGAAAAATAAACGGATGCACATTTAGCCAACATTACTATAGGCCCATCATAACAAGCTCGTCGATGTCTCTAGCAAACCAAACTTGAGAAATATCACAAATAAAAGATTGTGTCTCGACCAGGAATCGAACCCGCTAGACCGCAGAGATAGTCAGATTTTAGTTATTCATCATAAATATTTTATTGGCTGTATGACGGTTGTTTCTATTTTTAATACGAGGCCAAATTCTGCCGAAAATAGTAACCAGACGTAAAGTCAATTAATAATTAGATGGGTCATCTTTTTTTTAAAATCTAAATCATTTGACATTGCGCCGACATAATAAATGGTAAGGGATACTTGGAGTCCAATAATAGGAGCAACTAAGGACATCAGTCTCTAATATCTATGCCGGCCTAAGAGGCTTTGTGTAGGAATATTTTTTATTATAAAAATAGATAAGAGAAACTTTAACATGATTTTCAAATACCTATTCGATGACACCTACTCAATATAGTTCGTCGACTTTAATTTTATTATTTTATCTTTTTAGGTGTCTGGATGTCGCCATACTTAAATTTGATTAATGTCATATCTATAGTGACACTGGCGTGTTTAAGACGAATCAATTGACGTGATAATCATCAAAATCGGTCAACGTGTTTGGTGTCCAGCGAGCCACAAAGAAACAAACATACATACTCGTCGCTTTTAGACTATATAACTCCATTAGTAAATTCTTTATAACATAACTTTTTCGTTATTTCAGAGCCCACTGTCATTGTGAACCAGATTAATAAGCAAAATGTTCGAGATGGCATGGTGGTGCTAATCGAGGGTTACCAGGCTGGAATTGCAGTAATCTCCTTGGCAGCGTCGATTCCAGAATCTACAGTACATATGCTCCATCTAAACCCCACGAGCGCGTTCTTCTATAACAATGTTTGGAGATGGTTACTGAGGCATTTCTCTTTGTAAGTAGACATCCACCACTAGCATTTGACAGATGAGATATGTAATCTGACCATTTCAACTATGTCAAACGTGTGCGGCGGAGAGTCAACCTACTGTTCTTTTATATATTTATTTTTTTGCTATTTCCAGATTACCCTATTGGATGGGAGGAAATGCTGGGCATTATTGTAAAACATTAAAACTATATAAGCGTAGATTCTTCTTCATGGGCAGTTTTATGCCGACCTGGTTAAGGCCTGTGTTTCCCTGGGTCTCTAAAGAGAGCTGGGCCAAAGAAGAGGCCGACTTTAAATCCTTTAAGAGGTTGTCCGAATCGGCTTTTGGTAAACATTACCGTTATCCATCGAAGACGTTCAATAATTTTGCGTCGCAAGAAACTGTTGAGACCAAGGAAGGATTTGCAGAGTCACTTTTTTCAACTGATGAAGAACGGGAAAAGAATTAAATATCAGGACTTCATATATTTCGCGTCCAGGACCTCGATTCTCGCGCCTTTGACATGCACGTCTGCTCGATTTGCTTGAATAAACTGTCAATTTTCTATGGAATCTGTCGCTATCCATTCGAATATTTCGAACCGACATGCAAGTCGAAAGCGCCGGAATTAGGTCCCAGATACCTACTAAGTATAAACTATATTTTTATTCTGACAGATACGTAAATGGTCCAACCCACCTCTTTCACCATACCATTGCCAACCCGTCCGGCCAGCAGTGTGCAGAACAAATTCTCCGGAAATATTATCTGAAATATATTATCTACGTTTGTGGAGCTCTAGCTCTGACTTCTTCTATGGGCTATAATCAAAATGAATCACCTCCCAATTTGCATAACTCCTCTTTTTGCTATTTTTTCATGTATGAATTTTAAAATTAAAAGCAGACACTAGGTATTAAAGCCTGGCAACATTTAATGCATAATAATGTACCGTATTACTAAATGGATCTCAAGATCCGAAACTCTACCAAATGTCAAATAAAGAAAGAATGAAAAGCAGACATTACTTGAGCAAATATCGGATCTTGAGGTCAGCATAGACCTAAGGCATTATTATATACCACATAAGCTCTAATTATATTAAACTCCCGGGTCCTATTTATTTAAAAGTATCCAAACAAATCCGGCACAGGTTGTGAGACTTTGTGTGCGCTATATGAGTACACGCATGTAGAAAAGATATGGCTCAATATTCGCGCCTGAAAATATAATTTTCCTGTTGTAGGGGAAAATACCTACCGGCTGACGGATACTGTCTAGGGAAAGGAAAAGAAAGGCTACTCACGTGGATCCGGCTGTCACCTGTCTTGTCTGTCCAGATAGCAATCCAGCAGATACGTGGACTGTATTGTTTCACATAGGGTTTGATTGTCTTTGTTAGCTAACTTTTACGAAAGTTCATATAGTATTGGGTATGAGCCGGCTAGCTAGCGCACACTCAGAAACCAGCGCTCGTGGACGTCCAGATGATGATGATCACCGATGGAAGACGTAGACACGACGCAGTCTGATAGCAGAACGATGAACTGCTTCTTTTTTATTGAGAAATCAAGACCATACGCGAGGGCTGATCGATGACACCTAACTGCCTCTAGAGGGTTTCAACCTCAGCTTTTGTTTCGCAGTACGCTACTAGATGGCGCCACGTTAGGAAAACAATGGCAAGATTTTATCAGCCAGTACATAATTGCTAATATGAAAAAAAAATTTAAATAAAAACTAAACCTAAACACCTCTTTATAACAAAAATGTAACCCACCTAAAGTTATCTTAATTTTACGTTATTATTAGATTGTCGGCCAGTTGCAGAAAGAATGATAAAAATAATATATAATCAATATTTGGATATACATACACACTGGCTAGCGTGTGTCATCCTCGACCGCCTTGCTGATTCAATACTAAAAACGCAATTATGTTTTTAAATGGCTAGCCTAAATTTTAACGTATAAAAGTAGGTTTATTTATTAAATAAAAGTCTATAGAAAATTTTCAAATTAATTTATTCATAGGTTTGTCAAAAATGATCTGATTAAATGTTAATGAGACATCTTTGGTTATTTTATTTTTAAATTGATAAATGCATTACCGTCTCTTAATACTATTCTACATTTATTTAGCGCTATATATGTAAGCTTAATATACTCGTATAGGAATTCACACTGGGATATATTAAAAAATCTTATTATTATAATATTACATTCTAATAGAAACAAATTTCCTTTTTTAATGTGTTTGCAGTAAATATAGCTTAAATAATATAACTGATATTTAAATTATATTTTAGGGACCGTCCCAGCCCAGCTCCAAAAGTGGAAGTCTAGAATTCTATGTTCTAGGGGCTAGCAAACACAATTCAATGACTCGCCCTCTCTATATTTAAAGATTTCGAATGATATGATTTTTTAGTAATACTTGAGTATAAACTGCGGATTATTCTACATCAATATGTTTAAAACCAAAAAGGTGCACGAAAAGTAAGATTAATAGATTTTTTATTTTTAATCGCTTATAAAAATAATAATAGTAAAATCCTTTATTGCACACAAAATATAAAAAGATGTGCATAGGCGAGCATAATACCAAGAAGGTATTTTCTACCAGGTAACCTTTGGGAGAGTGATAGAATGAATATTATGGGTGCAGAGTCAAAAAAATAAAATGATAGGTATATATATAAAAAAATAAAATAAGAGTAAATTAATAATAATTAATAAACTATGGGATAAATAGGATCATACTATACTTATGTAATAAATTCGAATAATAAATACAATAAAATACATATTATATAATACTAATAAAATAATATATGCGAAGGAGGATATTAAGTTAAATTTTGTTTTTCAAGAAGGTGAGAAAATAGAAGTTTTTTGAATATATGATATGAATGTTGATTGCGTAAAAAGTTGCGGATAATGTGGTTGAATAAAATGCTTACCCTAATTAGTTAATATATTTTTACTGTATGTCTGTTTATTTTCATAAATAAAATAAAATATTAATTAGCCAAAACGGCTAAGAGAACGACTCATGTCAGCCTCAAGGCCAAATCATAGTGCTAACAGCTCTCGGGTTTGTGCAATTAATGGGTATTATAATGCATCAGTTAAACCAAATAAGACAGTGTTGCAAAACTAAGATCAAGAAACTACACCTTCCCTGATCAATCTGGTTTCTGTGCCTTGACAGAATTATCTAATTCAGAAACCAGTGCACTTACTAACATTTCTGTTAGCCTGTCCTAGCTCAATGTATTATAAATAAATAAATGATATAATTTCCTAGTTTGTAATTTATGTATATAGAATGTTAAAAATTTGGTGTCAATAAATATTTTTTATTTTATTATTTTAAATAAATGTGCTAAAGTAAAATAGTATGCAGCTTACACTCACATATAAGTAATTAAATACATAAAATTTTGTAAGATTTCTATCTAAACTTATTATTCTAGGTTTAAACCGTAATAGTTGCCTATTGTTACTAAATTTGAAAAACATTTTTTTTTTAAATAATTTGGGGACCTTAAACACACAAATCACTACTGATATGAAATAGGTATCTTAGTTATTATTACTTAAACTATATTGAGTATTAATTGTATTTTGTCAATAAACAAAGTAAACTGACGGTTAAATAATGTTGCCAAGTATTAAATATTGTATTATTATGTATTCAAGTCAAAAAATATATTTAACTTGTGTATAATTGTGTTTGAAAGACAAAAAATAAAAGTTTAGTTCGTTGGTTAAACATAAAATAGAAGTTTAGAACGTTGGTTAGACATAAAATAAAAGTTTAGTTTGTTGGTAAGACATTAAATAAAAGTTTTAAAAGTTGGTAAAACATCAAATAAAAGTTTAGAAAATTGGTTAGACATAAAATAAAAGTTTAGTTTGTTGGTAAGACATCAAATAAAAGTTTTAAAAGTTGGTTAAACATCAAATAAAAGTTTAGAAAATTGGTTAGACATAAAATATAAGTTTAGAAAATTGATTAGACATAAAATAAAAGTTTAGAAAATTGGTTAGACATAAAATAAAAGTTTAGAAAATTGGTTAGACATAAAATATAGGTTTAATTCGTTGGTTAGACATAAATAAAAGTTGAGTTCGTTGGTTACACATAAAAGTTTAGATCATTGGTTATACGAGTATATAAAATAAAAGTTTAAAAAGTTGGTTAAACATAAAATAAAAGTTTAGAAAGTTGGTTAAACATAAAATAAAAGTTTAGAAAGTTGGTTGGACATAAAATAAAAGTTTAGATCGTTGGTTTAGGGAAGTTTGGCGAAACATTTGTACCTAAATAGCTTTGTAACAACCTTACGTCAGAGTACTTTGTTTAATAAAAAGTTGATTTGAAATTTCATAGTAGCGACAAACTGTAAAAAATTGATGATTATTACAAAACAGCTCATTTAGACAGTTTGACAAATAACACTACTATGAAAGCCCGCTTCTTAATTAGCTCCAGACTATATTTTCAGTGTACATTGCATGTTATATTGTACCAAGTTACGCGTACGCAATGTATAATGAAAATACAAACCCAGTTTAAGAACGCGGGTCTGTAATCATCTTTGTTTTGTTTACGGGTCTACGAATGAGATCATGATGTATCGTGTGCCTTGTGTGACGAGCAGACCCTCGTGGTAGTGGGTGAGACGGCCCGGGTGCATCAACAACCAACCCTGTCTCGTATCCCGCACGGAACAGTTGTACCGAATGAACTGACAACCACCCCCCTCGTAATCCAGTTCTAAAAAAAATAAAAATTAATAATGAATCTATAATAAAAATAGTATATACTGTGTGACTTTGTATGGTGTTACGTTAGACTAATATGTGATTCAATTGATAGATAGAACCATACCGATTGTGAAATCATTATTAAAAAATTACACCAGATCCAGAATTATTATTTAAAATATTTGTGATGTTTCCCGAATTTGATAAGCTAGAGACATGCTTGCAACTTGTTATGGTTGGCCTATGGTAAAGTTGGCTAAATGTGAATCCGCTTCTTTATAAGCGTGGTTTCTGACCACCCCGGAAGGGAAACAACACGACCGTTTTTGATACTTCTACTTTACTATATAAAAGAAACTATGTATATAAAGTTTTTAGAACTGGCACTTGTAAACAATATAATTTAAAAAAAGTTTAAATTTCGAAAATGAAACTCTTTGGAAATATTATTGAGTTTGTATTTTATTAATTTGTTATTTGTTTAACGATTTGGCGGACGGTTGGACCCTCGTAGACTGATTTTGTGAAGGGATTTTATTTTAGTATATTTTTTTTGCTTACGTAAGTGAATGTTTGTATGTATGTCTAAAGCAATCTTAGCTACACGGATGAAAAGATCAGTGTTTTTGGTTCATATAACTTACTTGGGGTGTTAAGAGCAAGGTTGATGGTATATGTAGAAGAATCGTGATGAGGTCTGAGGGAAGGTTGCTCGTCAGGTCGGTAACGAACCACGAAGTTCATCAAAGACGCCGGGGGCTAAAAATAAACATAATGCCATTTTAACAAAAATATATAGGATTTAACAGCGGTTTAGTACAGGTGATCCACGTGCGAGTTAAATTGACGGTTTTACTCGTGGCTGATTGGTGCTGATAGCTGAATAGCTTTACTGACGAGCCATAAAACATTGATTTTACTCGTGGCTCATTGGTGCTGATACACAGGCAAGCTTAACCGACGAGCCATAACACCACCGTTTTCTCGTAGGTTATTGGATGTGATACAAAGTCAAGGTTTACTGACGAGCCATAAAACATTGATTTTATTCGTGGCTCATTGGTGCTGATACACTGAATAGCTTTACCGACGAGCCATAAAACATTGATTTTACTCGTGGCTCATTGGTGCTGATACACAGGCAAGCTTAACCGACGAGCCATAAAACCACCGTTTTCTCGTGGGTTATTGGATCTGATACAAAGTCAAGGTTTACTGACGAGCCATAAAACATTGATTTTACTCGTGGCTCATTGGTGCTGATACACAGGCAAGCTTAACCGACGAGCCATAAAACCACCGTTTTCTCGTGGGTTATTGGATCTGATACAAAGTCAAGGTTTACTGACGAGCCATAAAACATTGATTTTACTCGTGGCTCATTGGTGCTGATACACAGGCAAGCTTAACCGACGAGCCATAAAACCACCGTTTTCTCGTGGGTTATTGGATCTGATACAAAGTCAAGGTTTACTGACGAGCCATAAAACATTGATTTTACTCGTGGCTCATTGGTGCTGATACACTGAATAGCTTTACCGACGAGCCATAAAACATTGATTTTACTCGTGGCTCATTGGTGCTGATACACTGACTAGCTTTACCGACGAGCCATAAAACATAGATTTTACTCGTGGCTCATTGGTGCTGATACACTGACTAGCTTTACCGACGAGCCATAAAACATTGATTTTACTCGTGGCTCATTGGTGCTGATACACTGAATAGCTTTGCCGACGAGCCATAAAACATTGATTTTACTCGTGGCTCATTGGTGCTGACACACTGAATAGCTTTGCCGACGAGCCATAAAACATTGATTTTACTCGTGGCTCATTGGTGCTGATACACTGAATGCTTTACCGACGAGCCATAAAACATTGATTTTACTCGTGGCTCATTGGTGCTGATACACTGACTAGCTTTACCGACGAGCCATAAAACATTGATTTTACTCGTGGCTCATTGGTGCTGATACACTGACTAGCTTTACCGACGAGCCATAAAACATTAATTTTACTCGTGGCTCATTGATGCTGATACACTGAATAGCTTTACCGACGAGCCATAAAACATTGATTTTACTCGTGGCTCATTGATGCTGATACACTGACTAGCTTTACCGACGAGCCATAAAACATTGATTTTACTCGTGGCTCATTGATGTTGACACACTGAATAGCTTTGCCGACGAGCCATAAAACATTGATTTTACTCGTGGCTCATTGGTGCTGATACACTGAATGCTTTACCGACGAGCCATAAAACATTGATCTTACTCGTGGCTCATTGATGCTGATACACTGACTAGCTTTACCGACGAGCCATAAAACATTGATTTTACTCGTGGCTCATTGGTGTTGACACACTGAATAGCTTTGCCGACGAGCCATAAAACATTGATTTTACTCGTGGCTCATTGGTGCTGATACACTGAATGCTTTACCGACGAGCCATAAAACATTGATTTTACTCGTGGCTCATTGGTGCTGATACACTGACTAGCTTTACCGACGAGCCATAAAACATTGATTTTACTCGTGGTTCATTGGTGCTGATACACTGACTAGCTTTACCGACGAGCCATAAAACATTGATTTTACTCGTGGCTCATTGGTGCTGATACACTGAATAGCTTTGCCGACGAGCCATAAAACATTGATTTTACTCGTGGCTCATTGGTGCTGATACACTGAATAGCTTTGCCGACGAGCCATAAAACATTGATTTTACTCGTGGCTCATTGGTGCTGATACACTGACTAGCTTTACCGACGAGCCATAAAACATTGATTTTACTCGTGGCTCATTGGTGCTGATACACTGAATAGCTTTGCCGACGAGCCATAAAACATTGATTTTACTCGTGGCTCATTGGTGCTGATACACTGAATAGCTTTACCGACGAGCCATAAAACATTGATTTTACTCGTGGCTCATTGGTGCTGATACACTGACTAGCTTTACCGACGAGCCATAAAACATTGATTTTACTCGTGGCTCATTGGTGCTGATACACTGAATAGCTTTGCCGACGAGCCATAAAACATTGATTTTACTCGTGGCTCATTGGTGCTGATACACTGAATAGCTTTACCGACGAGCCATAAAACATTGATTTTACTCGTGGCTCATTGGTGCTGATACACTGACTAGCTTTACCGACGAGCCATAAAACATTGATTTTACTTGTGGCTCATTGGTGCTGATACACTGACTAGCTTTACCGACGAGCCATAAAACATTGATTTTACTCGTGGCTCATTGGTGCTGATACACTGAATAGCTTTGCCGACGAGCCATAAAACATTGATTTTACTCGTGGCTCATTGGTGCTGATACACTGAATAGCTTTGCCGACGAGCCATAAAACATTGATTTTACTCGTGGCTCATTGGTGCTGACACACTGAATAGCTTTGCCGACGAGCCATAAAACATTGATTTTACTCGTGGCTCATTGGTGCTGATACACTGAATGCTTTACCGACGAGCCATAAAACATTGATTTTACTCGTGGCTCATTGGTGCTGATACACTGAATAGCTTTGCCGACGAGCCATAAAACATTGATTTTACTCGTGGCTCATTGGTGCTGATACACTGACTAGCTTTACCGACGAGCCATAAAACATTGATTTTACTTGTGGCTCATTGGTGCTGATACACTGACTAGCTTTACCGACGAGCCATAAAACATTGATTTTACTCGTGGCTCATTGGTGCTGATACACTGAATAGCTTTGCCGACGAGCCATAAAACATTGATTTTACTCGTGGCTCATTGGTGCTGATACACTGAATAGCTTTGCCGACGAGCCATAAAACATTGATTTTACTTGTGGCTCATTGGTGCTGACACACTGAATAGCTTTGCCGACGAGCCATAAAACATTGATTTTACTCGTGGCTCATTGGTGCTGATACACTGAATAGCTTTGCCGACGAGCCATAAAACATTGATTTTACTCGTGGCTCATTGGTGCTGATACACCGGCGAGCTCTACTGACGATACATAAAACCGTGGCTTTACTCGAACTCATATAGCGACGAGCTTTAAGTCGAGCCAAAAATATTAGTTTTACTCATGGCTTACTGGTGCTGATATACTAAGCCATAAAACCTCGAGCCTAAAACCTTTGATACCTAAAATAGTTCACTTATACAGTTAATATAATAATTGTTACAGTTTTGCTTACATTGTGATAGTAACCGATAAAGACCATTTCTTGTAAGGGGCGGACGTATTCCTTGAGGATATGCAGCCATTGTTTGTCGAGTCCTACTTGAGTCATGTGAATATCTCTAGTGGGAACCGCCTCGTAACCGCCTTCTAATCTAGTGTCCTGGTAATAGAAAAAATATATATTATTATTACAAAATCAGCCCTGAATGTCCTTTTTTAGTATTTTACGATATAATTAGTAGTTTAGAAAGTAGCCATTCATGCCCACTTGAAAGGTACAACCTAGAATATAGTCTATACAGACTTGATAAAAAAAAATTGCGCATTGAAAAAAAAAGTTTTTCTTTATATCCGTAGCACTATACTTGAACTGCCTCCGTGGTCTAGCGGCTAAATCCGTGGATTTAGACTCGGAGGTACCGGGTTCGATTCCTGGTCGGGACACAAAAATATTTATTAATGTAAATAAATACATTTAATTAATATTTAATTTATTTGTAATATTTCCAGAGTTTGGTACGCTAGAGACATCGACGAGCTTGCCACTTGTCATGATTGGCCTATAGTAAAGTTGGCTAAATGTGAATCCGCTTATTTATAAGCATGGTTTCTGACCACCCCGAAAGGGAAACGGTCGTGATGATACTTTACTTTTACTATACTTGAAAAGCTTGAGGCTGTAAAGTGTAAACATTATTGTCGACCTATATTTTTAGGTTATAAAATTTAGGTAAAATTTTAGGTTATACATACAAAAAGCAGTCGCGTTACTTACCGAGTTGGAACCGTCACTCCATTTTCCAAATGCCTCCATTACATCGATCCACTCCTGGCAAAATCTCGCCGACATCATGGGAAACCAGTAGACATCGGGGCATGGCTGGAAATGTCAACTGAATTTTATTTTTAAACCATTTCCACTACTAATACTAACGTTGTATTATTTTACTCGAAAATGCTTTTAATTTTGTCATTATTTTGACAACCTTCTTTCAGCAAACTCAACGATTTGACATTCATTCCATACAACATCATCCAATGGCGGTTATCAATCAAATCAAATAAATAACACATTTTATAAAAACAGTTATACAAATTGTTATAACTAAAACATTATTGCTATAAATAAGGATTTTGTTTTGACCTACAACTAGATACTTAATATTAATTCGTGGCCTTGTCAGCTATAATAGTAATTAAATAAATAAAAAATCGTAGCTGTAAAAAGCCGTGTCAGGTTACAATCTAATAATAATAATATTTATTTTCATAAAAATAAATTCGTAGCTATAAAAATATTTTTGTAGCTGTAAAAAGACTAAAAGACTACTTCAATCGACTAATAATAATATTTATGTCCATAAATATAAATTCGTGGCTGTAAAAGACCCTACTTACAATCTAATTATAATACTGTTTAAGTCCATAAATATAAATTCGTGGCTGTAAAAGGGCCAAGTCAGTTTACAATGTAATAATAATAATATTCATATCCATAAATATAAATACGTGGCTGTAAATAGACCGTGTCTACTTACAATTTAATAATAATGTTTAAGTCCATAAATATAAATTCGTGGCTGTAAAAAGACCGTGTTTACTTACAATCTAATAATAAAGTCTAAGCCCATAAATATAAATTCGTGGCTGTAAAAAGACCGTGTCTACTTACAATGTAATAATAATGTCTAAGCCCATAAATATAAATTCGTGGCTGTAAAAAGACCGTGTCTACTTACACTCTAATAATAATGTCTAAGCCCATAAATATAAATTCATGGCTGTAAAAGGGCCGAGTCAGCTTACAATCCAATAATAATAATATTTATGTATATAAATTCGTGGCTGTAAAAATACCGTGTCTACTTACAATCTAATAATAATGCTTAAGTCCATAAATAAAAAAACAAAACGTGGCTGTAAAAGGGCCGAGTCAGTTTACAATCCAATAATAATATTATTTATGTCGAATATATTCCCGTAAATTAGTGGCTGTACACCTTTTGAAACTAACCATGAGATGTTTTCTCCCTTCTTCGAAGTTTTGCAAGTATTCTTCGCTGAGGTACCTCGCCTCCCATTCCAGCTTGTTATCAAACACCTGGTAGACGTCAGGATGGGTTCGCAGAGGATCAAACGACTCCGGGTTCACCAAATGACCGAAATCAGCCTCATTGCTTACATGCATGTGGATTTGCTAAAAAAACAAACAATCCAACTAAAATATCATCATTGACATTAAGGGCCGATAATTAAACACTTCCTGAACGGTGATGGCTCGGGTGTAAGTACGCTATCCTTTAAATCTTACAAAGATTAAATTTTAATAAAGTATTGAAAACAATTTGGCCAGCGTGGCGAGTGTAGGTTGAATTCTCCAGAAATGTTATGTGGAAGGCTCATATTCAGGAGTGGAGATCTAGGACTCTTGTTTTGGGGGATTAACAACGTGGTCTTGTGTGGCAGGCAGCAGTGCTGAAACCCAGGTGCAAAGACCTAACTTCTGGAATGAAGATTAGAAATAATTTTGACAAAATATTTTAAATATATAATAAAATTATGTGGGTCGAAAATCCAGAAACCGCGAGCCTAGTTAGTATTTACTTTACCTTGACTACGTTGTTACGTGAGGAAATATTCCTATGACGTCCTATTATAATCACGTCAATTAATATTAATGGCAAATGCGGATCATAATTGCACAACTCTCTAGATTCTTTATTTCCGTAATGAACATACTAGTCTGTGACAGTCATTTCTGGTTTATTCCAGATTGCAATTTAAATTTATTTTTATATTGAAAAAACTAATACATGAGAGATATTTATTACAGATTACGCATATTACGCATCCTAATGGTAAGTGGCGCACGAGGTCCATGAATGTTAGCAACTGGAGTCAGACACTAATGACTGACATCAGTCCCTAACACTATGCCGGCTTGACTGGGCATGACGACAATTCGAGCCTGATCCCGAATTATTGTATATCAATACACTTTACTGGGTTTATCGGCACGCTGCAGCAGACTGGGCAGTTTACCACCATCAGTCCGCTTTCCGCCTATTGACCGCCTCCGTGGTAACAAACGTTGCCGTGAACTCGGGAGGTCGTGGGTTCGATTCCCACCGGGGGCAAGTTGTACATTGTATAATTTGTCTCGGTCTGGGTGTTTATATGTATAATATGTATATATTTACAAAAAAAAAAGTTTAATATGTAGTTTATCAACCATCTAGTTTCCGTAACACAAGCCTCGTAGCTTACCACGGAAACTAGATGGCACTGTGTGACCTGTCTGGAAATATTTATTATTATTATTATTTATTATTTGTTGTTCTCGTTGAAAGTATGTGTCATTTGCAATGATGTCAAATGCCAATTTTTACTTTCAATGAGAGTAACGTTGCAATCTTGCCATGGTGATATTTATATAAAAGTAACACCGCTTGAAACAAGACTTACTGAATATTGAATTTCTGACTAAGAATTTAATTTTTTAAATTGTCTTTTACTGCGGTTAACCACTAGGTCAAAAACAGAATAATTCGATTTTATTTCAAAGATTTATTACGATTAATATAGTGCTAAAAGTTACCTGGTCTCTTAGACTGCTACAGAAAGCCATATCCGGGTCGACGTCGTCCTTTGTGTACGTTATCAGTTTGCCTGAACCCGTCTTCAAGATGTCAGCTTTAATAAGATAACAGTTGGTAATGAACGGAACATTCCATACACCTCTGAAACAATGTATTGTTTTATTAACCTTTGACTAGAGACAAGGTTTTTTGTAACATAACTGCTGATGTGGGCCTTACAGACCGCTGCTATATTATCTTACCATAATATTCAAATACTAATAAAACACATATTCAGATATAAATTAGTATCATCATCACGACCGTTTTCCTTCCGAGGTGGTCAGAAACCACGCTTCTAAAAAAGCGGAACATTTAGCCAACTTTACTATAGGCCAATCATGACAAGTGGTAAGCTCGTCGATGTCTCTAGCGTACCAGACCCAAGAAATATCACAAATACATTATTGTGTCCCGACCAGGAATCAAACCCGGTACCTCAGTGTCTAAATCTATAAACCTATTAACAATTACATACAAATGACCAATAAATTGAATATTAACAATACAATATAACATACACAATACTATATTATCACATATACTGTAAAAAAACAATTAAAACGCTACGAAATTATAATCATAAAGCTAAGAATACTCAGCCTAATGTTATAATTTCGTAACGCACTTACTACTTCATCACAATTTTTGGAGACAAATACCTTTTCGTTATGTACATCTATTTTAAGTTTTATTTTACTACGATTATAAAACTAAATCCTAATATTATAATAATTTCTGACTACACTAATTAAAAATATTTTCATTTACAATATTATTTATTTAATATTAAGGATACTTTCCTTAGTTTAAGCGCCGCAAGTAAAACGATCTCACAAGGAACAATTCAACCAGTAAATTACTATCAGCAAACCTTTCCTCGCCCATTTATTATAATATTTAGAGTCAATGACATGCAACATTGTTACATACAACAGCTATCAATTGTAGTTTATTAAATTGATAAGTGAATTTATGTAAGTTCTATTCTTGTGTACTGGGAAAATGCGAAGTACGATAGGGATGTCGAAAGAAATGTAAATGCGGGAAATAGTGTTAACGGTGCCCTGCGGGGTGAGGTGGAGTGCACCATCGTCCGAAAACGTATCGTCTAAGATAGATTACGTCTGTCAGAAATGTCAAAATCTTGGGAATTCAGCCTAGCTTTTGACATTTCTGACAGACGTAATCGATCTTAGACGATACGTTTTCGAACGATTGTGCACTCCGCCTCATCCCGCTGGGGTCACTAATCGGCAGTCGAAATGTCAGTGACAAAGCTTGGCTCGCCATACACAATGCCATGTTCGGATGTCAGAATACGCATGAGAGTAGGGTTAACGCAGCAGAAATGAGATCATTGCGTCGGATATGCGGCGTCACTTCGGCAGACCGCATACGTAACGAAATACGTATATAAGAAAGCATAGGGACAAAAATAAGAAAATGTATGCTACGATGGTTCGGGCATGTTGAAGGGATGAGCGAAGAAACGTTGACGAACCAGATATATAATGTGAAAGTTGTGAGTAAAGGAGGCCCCAGTGACAGACCGAGACTTACATATCACGATCAAATAAATAAAAGGCTGAAGGTGCGTTAAAAAGCTTTCGTAACAAAAGGGAATGTATGAAGGGGTTGATGAATGTCAACAAAATGGCGCTCAATTGTCTCTGCCTACCCAGCAAGGTATCTGGCGTTCAATGGATGGATGGAAAATGTATTATAGTATATACAAAATATGTGTGGGTCTATAAAGTTGTGACAATGATGCGAGCTATTGTAAAAGCAGATAACAATTAGTACATTCAAATTAAGTGTAATAATGATTCGATTATAATGTATCAAAGCTGATACAATAGGATTATACAAAAAAACATTTAAAAAGATGGTTTGTATAAAATTTGATATTTTTTTAAGATAAGTAACACCCGTATTCTTAGACTTACCTCAACAGCTCCTGCACTCAAGATTTCCTTCCAGATGTCAAACGTAAATTAAGTCTCTGTATTTGAGACGATTAAAATTAAAAAATACGTCTAATGCACCAGCTTACCTGACCTTCAAAATAAAACTGTCGGATCGGTTCTATTTTTAACTTTAATCGTAACTATAAAAGAAACTTCATTTATATTTGACAGCTGGAAGAAAATGTTGAGGAGGCGTTGAAGAAACGAAGGGACGCCTCGGCACGTCAGAACGCTCGAGAAATAAAACTGTCAAACTCAAGGTACAACGCGACGTACCTTGAAACCTCCTTTTTACATTTATAAACATAACAAATTGTAAATTGTTGCTCTTCTCACAACTCCCTTCTATCTGTTCCCTCACATCATACTGCATTTGTCTCTAACTCTTTCGTAGTAGTTGCTACTAATTTATGGAACGATCTTCCTGTCATCATACGGCAAGCAACTACCAGGTCATCTTTTAAAAAACTGGTGTATTCACACTTCTCCTTCATAGCTCCTGATAGCGTTAGTAAGTAGTATATATGTATGTATATGTATAATAATGTGTATTATTAGTATTTAGTATATTGATATTATGATATATATGAAGATATATGATGTAAGTATATAAAAATCCTATTAAATTAACTTTTATAATTATAGTATTATTATTATTTCTATGATTGCACCTATAATTGTTCAATTGTGCAATAAAGTTTTTTAAATAAATAAATAATATAAAATAAATCTTATTGAAATTATATTTATAAATAACTTCGCGACACATCAAAAGTGCTAGAGCGTGTAGCAAGACAACATGAATACCTATTTAGAATACGGGACCGCAATCTTTAATGTTGGGAGAAAATAAACTTATCTTAACGGAAATATTTAAAATGGTAACATTTATGCCTTTCGAGGTTTGGAGAGTTTACAGATTAGGATACAGTTTTCGAGGATCCCTTGAGGGAGGAACCCGTTTGACAGCTGAGGGTTGAGTGGAGGACCCGTTGAGATAACGACTTCAGGGTACGAATGGTAATTTACGAGTAATAGAACAATAGAATATTGTATACAAATAGTTAAGCTTCGAACGTACAGTATTAGAATAATTGTTTTGTAAATGTTAATAATATACTACCCCGCAAGGAAACACCGTGATGATATTTGCATCCGGTATAAATTTATAACTGCAGGAAATTTAATAATAATAATATCAAAGCAGTGTGCGCGGGCTTTGATTTGAACGTTTTGCTTTATTTACATTTAGGTCAAATGCGAATTACTTGCATCCGAATCCAATTCATACAGTTGGCGAAGTGTGAGATCGGTTTATTTGCAACAATGTTGCAGTGGGAGACTATGTATAGTTGGATTTCGTAATGTTGATAAAAACATTCATTATCATCAACATTACAGCCCGCAGAAAACAGCGTCCTAGACCTCCACTGCTGGAGATGGGCCTTCCAGAACATATATCTGGAGAATTTGGCCACGCTGCACGCGCTGGTCAGACGGCTTGGCGAGGATATAATGTAAATTTTTAATGACATTTTTTTAACGATTACACAAATTGGTATTAGTGGAACCGGAACCACGGCCTAACGTGCTCTCCGAGGCACGCGAACGGTGGTGTTGTAAATCTATGACGAATGTACGTAAGAAAAGTGTATTTCTCATCGGTACATGCCGGGTGGGTTTGAACCTTTGTAGGATTTAAGGAACGCGTTCTTACAACCGAGCCACCACCGCGCCAATACATTAATAAATAATATTAAGTAAGTAAAAATATAATTATTGCACAATAAATATCTAAAATAAAATAAAATACATACGCGAGCTTATTACCTTAAAGATATTCTGTAACAGCTAACCTTTGTGAGAACGACAAAGAAAATTGAAGGACGCATAGTTAGTAAAAATATGTTTAAATTAATAGCAATCAATAACTACGTCACTGTGTATTTCAATTAATGTAAAATTATAACCTAAATATCTTTAATAAGCTAACAATAATATATAGCTAAATAATAATTAATAAATTCGAATACATATATACCGCGTGTAATTGTCAAAAGAGCAAATATTTTTTTAGGCTTCAGGTATCTATTAGTAGAACCTCTATTTGAAGTAAAAAAAAGATACTTTTATTAAAGATTAAAAATATTATCCGAAAAACAAAATACTACTGCATGGTGAATTAAACCGCATCTGAAAATCGCGATATCCAAAGTGATAAATACCGAAAGGCTGGAGAGTATTATTATTAATTGATCTCGCCCACAGCCGAGAGACGAATACAGACAGAAACAATTGCGTAAATTAACTACTTACTTGATTGGGCTAGGTATGAGTAGCGATATTTTTAGGAGAAAATCTCTGCACTGTAACTTAAGATTTTATTACTGAATAACTACAATAAAAAATACATACTTCTTTATTTTTATTCTAGATTATAATATAAATATATTTGCTCTTTAATAAATTCCACACAGTATATAAATATAATCCATGTCTAGTTTATCCATATCAAATTCTGATTTTTAAGAAAGTACGAACATACTAGAAGCCTAAATATGTTTAACGAAGGTGCCAGTCTAATTGACAAGGGCAGTTTGCTGAAGAGTGAAGAGAAATTACAAGTCCATTGTTGTGCGAAGAACGAAGAAACCGTCGCAGTCACGAAGAAATTGGAAACTATCGAGCATGTAAGGGTATAAGTATACGATACCATAAAGGAAGGACAGATGATCTACGAAAACGGATATCCAGCCACTTAAATTGAATACGATATTGTGAGACATTACTTACGCAGGCGTAGCGTATGTATAAGTTAAGAACACGATCAAGTCTATTCAGTACTAAAGCTTTATTTATTATTTACGATTGTTAGAATATATCAATATTACGGTTTCTAGAAGTCCTAGACATCCTCTGCTAAAGATGAGCTTCATAGAACTGATTTCTTAAAAATTACTACATATCAGGTATATTACTCTCCGTACGCTCTACTAATCCTACCTTATAGTACAAAAAACTACTATAGGCAAGGATATTATTTTAATAATTTGAAAAGGCTGGGCATCTAACAATGCAAGGCAAGATAAATAAGCACAATATTTTTGAGTAATTACAGTTTTTAGAAAGAGATTTAAACTTAAGTCTGTGACAAGCAAGCATGAATTATTAGACTACAAACTTTAATTCACAAACTATTAAACATTTTATATTCGACTCTATAAAACAACTAGAACGACATGTAGTCATACCTAGGGTGACCTATAATACCATTACTCGGCGACAATTGCTCAGGCGGCAATGCCCTGAGTGGGGCAATCAGAACTCCAATAGCATAATTTAATCGTACTTTATTATATTTAGTTAGATAATATTTTATTTAAATTTATTAATAAAATTCAATACAAGCTTTAGTATAGATTTTTGAATAATAAAAAAACTCAACTAATAAAATAAAAACATTGGCAAATACAATAAATATAACAAATATGTAGGTAACTAAATCTATAAATCAGATAAATGTACCCTGTACACCATTACAATACGTCTGCTGTAAAAAATGCTCCCGACATTGCCCGACCAACTGATTTAGGCGATGCACAGAACATGTCCATGTCAATATCCATGTCCTCAGCTAGGCAGTTAAGTTCTCTTGATGCTCTCGATAAAAATAAGTTTCGACAGTAGTTTGTGCGGCCATATGGCACTACTAAAGGTCTATAAACTGTTTGATACCGGCTGGGTATACCAAATCCGAGTAATCCTAGTATCTATATTCGATTGCGCAATTTTAAATTTTGTAAGTAATGTTTGCTTTTCTTCTACGTTAATTAACTTCAGTTAATATTTAAAAGATCATTTCACAAATTTATTTTGATATCGTTTTAGTAGTTTACTCACGAAAACTAAATAAATAATCTGACTAACAAATGGCCGTGCGGTCATTTTTCATATTTCTATTATGTCATTTAGTCTTTCCCTGGTTTCCAAGGAACATTTCCGCCAAATATTATTAAAATTTGTTGTGGCGTGAAGGCGAGTTATACAGATACATATACAGACATAAAAAGCTTCTTTATATATTAGTCTGGGCACCGGAGCTGGATAAGAAACTAGAGGACTTCTTAATAAATTTTGATCAGGGACACTCAAGTGTCAATGTACGATATACGAAAGGATATTACCGTCATTTTGCTGGAAGGGGAGACGGGTTGAGCGAAATTCCCGTCATTAGTCAATTGAAAAGTCGACTGTGTAGGGACTTCGGACGCCAGTCTGCCCATGTGCCTCAGATAGAACACTAACCCTAACTAAAGCCTAACGTGAAAAAAATCGCAATGAAAACCGCTTATTTGCTTGCGTTCATGATAATATTTGGCTTGATGGCTATACCGGCGACTGCGCGGCGTGGACGAACTAGGAGCAGAACCAAGTCTAAGGTACTGATTATTTAGATTATAGCTTAGTACCTACTTATCTACTTGAAAATAATAATCAACTTACACCAACCCAAAACAAAGTGGATTATGGAAATAGGTGGTAGGCGGTAAAAGTATATCCACACGTTTCGGGATCAGGCTCGAATTGCCGTTATGCCCAGTCAAGCCGGCATAGTGTTAGAGATTGATGTCAGTCATAAGTGTATGATTCCAGTTGCTAACATGCATGGACCTTGCGCGCCACTTACCATTAGGTGGGCACACATGATCACATGTAGTGCAAATATTGGAGAAAAAAAATGGCCTAAATCCTACTAATTAGATAAGGGACATTTTTTATAAGGAAATGTATTTATTTATTTATTTTAATAAGATTCACCCCACATACAAGGGATTTTGCATTAAACAATAGGCAATATATATAATAAACAATAGTAAAAATAAAATTTATGTTACTAAAGTACACTAGTTCTGATTAATACTTCTTTACGCTCAATATAGGGATGTTATCGATTGACAAATTTTATATTTTTCGTAACAGTGTAATTAATTATTTCTTTTATTTCAGGTGCAAATCGGATTGCCTATAACTGGAAAATACAGAGATCCGGAATCCGACCAATACTACAATAACAACGATGTAAGTATTTTTTAAATTAAATTCTGCTATGCTGTAATTTGAGATGTTTCTAATAATTACCCTCTAAGGCTTTATTTACTAATCGGAGATGTGATGGAAAACAATACTATAACATTACTAACTTGTAGATATTTCCCTCGCAAATCCTTGGTGGATAAGCAGATAAATGTCTATGCAAATGCTTTAAAACTAAGCGCAAATATGTTTTATTTCAGGGCGCAAAAATCCTCCTAGCATCGCATTTTGATCTTGAGTACGTTTTGGGTCATAAAATTGCTTTCCTATGCATCGCTAAAGGTACTCCGAGACCTCATATCACTTGGTTTAAGGATGGTGTTGAAATATTTGCTCATCATTATCTTCACGTAAGTTGAACTTTTGCATATTACTCGTATCTAGTTGGTGATTATAAAACGAATGTTATTGTAATTACAATTAGTTACTCATATGTTTAATGTGACCACGATTTTTAAAATCATATTATTTTTTGTATTTTTTTACGGAATTTAGGTAACTAGAAGAGAGTGATGGCTCGGTTGTTGTTGACATGTACAAATGAAAAATACACTTTTCATATGTACACTTGTAATAGATTTACAACACCACCGTTCCCGTGCCTCGGAGAACACGTTAAGCCGTCGGCCCCGGTTTCACTAATACCATTGTGTTCTCCATTCCTTTCACCATACTGGATTTATGGCCAACTTATTAACTGTTGTCGCTGCAAACCAGTGGATTGAACTGCCAGTAGAAATCTTAGACACGTTAGACAATTTTCGACTTAAGGCTTTAATCTTTGACTTATAACACTTATAGTGACCTCAATAACAGGTTGTGCTACAGGGTTCCTATGAGAGTGCATCAGCGAGCATCTAGACCCTTTCAGCTGTTCTCAGTAGGAAGCTGCCGCATTAACGCGGGCAAACGATCGCCAATATACCGACTGGTTGACACATTCAATAACAAATTTCACTTTATAGACATCATTGCCTCGACTGCCGGTGCTTTTAGGAAGTCTATTTTGGATATACTAAAACCATAATGTGTTATTGATACTTATCATTATTGT
The DNA here is from genome assembly GCA_910589645.1 of Tinea semifulvella. Lineage (NCBI taxonomy): Eukaryota > Metazoa > Arthropoda > Insecta > Lepidoptera > Tineidae > Tinea > Tinea semifulvella. The sequence continues at coordinate 25,946,424 of OU342584.1, forward strand.
AGTATACTTATTTTTTCATCTTCTTTACTCATATCTTTCTTTTGTTACTAATTGTTGTTTAACTTCACTATCTGACGTTACCTATTTATATAATCTGTGGTTTATGTCGTTGGTAACATACTTAACAATTTGTTTATTTAAATGTTATTATATATATATGTGTTACTGTTCGTAAACCTAAATAAATAAATAATAATAATAATAAGCCTATATACAGCAATGGAGAGACACAGGCTGATGAGCAAATGTATATAAAATTGTGTCCTAAATTATTACAAAATGTATGGTAACTGAGTATTTGGGGCGGACGTGCGGATGCGCGTCATTGCCGAAAAGGGAGATCGTCAAATTGTTGTTAAATTAATATTCATAACATAAAGACGATTCTAGAATTTGATTGCTTTGTTTTTGTTATAGCTCCAATATCTTTATAGGTCAACATGTCATTTCTTTTTTTTATTATTATCACTAACTGTATTGAATACAATTATTATACCATATTCCTCTAGCAGATATTCAGATTCCTTCACTGTTGCTGCCGCTCGTCAGTGGAACAAGCTAGCCCTGGCTATAAGGCGCGCACCGTCCGTCAACGTATTTAAAAACCTTCTAACCACATTATTTCTTGAGAAACAGAATGTGTCTCTCGGCGTAACAAAGTTGTTTGGCATTTTAGATATCTATTTATTTATAGTGTATGTTTATGTATGTTTGTATTATATGGTATGTATGTGTATTGTTTTTATATTATGTATGTATATATTAGAAGTTTAGATATACGTCAGTACATCTCAGTAGGCTTACATTTATATATTTAGATTTATTTCTCATATTTATTGTAACCTTATTAATTGTTACGATAAATAAAGTATTTTCCTTCTATCTTTCAAAAATAAAAAAATAAAGTATCATCACGATTCACGAAGAAGCTGATTGACATTAGCTAACTTTACTATAAACCCATCGTGGCAAGCTCGTGACATATTTAATTAATGATTGTGTCCCGACCAGGAATCGAACCTGGTATCTTCGAGTTTAAATCCACGGACCTAACCGCTATACCACGGCTGTGTAAGATATGTTGTTGGTATTAAACAGTACATTTTTTTCAGATTCACGAATGGCCTATTGGTGAAGACAAAGTAAAGTCGAAGATAGAGATCGACCCCGCCACGCAGATGGACGCCGGCGTGTATGAATGTACCGCCGATAATATGTACTCCATAGACAGAAGATCGTTCAAAACCGACTTCTCCATCGCTTTCGATTAAATTTTAACACTAACAACAAATCATATTATTGTATTATTAAGTCATTAATTCAATCAACTTCATTAATACTCTTTTAAAATAAAAATTGCATTTACTATAGTATTGTTTTTATATTAGTACCTACTAGGAAATGGTTCCGGGAAATCCCGGGAAACCCCTAGGATTTTGTTTAGACTAAAAAACCGGGACGACCCGTCCCGGCTCTTTCGAGACTTAGTTGAAAAGTATATAGAATTTGAGTTTCCCCACTCAGATATCATAAAAGGTTTCTTACTAAGGATATATTTAAAACTATAGTTTCTGCCAAGAATTTCACCGCTGCTACACGTTTTTTCCATCGAATAAGGTCAAAAGTAGCGTTTCTTATCTTGTAGCTTTCTAATGGATAAACAATTTTTGAAATAGGTTATTAATTTCGGAGTTTATCGATTACATACAACAAACTTTCCTCTTTATAATAATAGTGTAGATAAACAATTAAAGTTTAAAGTTATAATATCAAAATATGCGCACGCGATTAAACTGCAGCGTCTCTTGTTGTATTACTTTATTTTTTGGTTGATTTTTATAAATATATATTTTTTATTTATTAAAACCCCGGGAAGCTAGGAGAGCATCGGTTCTTCATTCCCTAGTACAGTTCTCCCAAAGTGATAATGCGCATAGAAATCTTCGTCACTGTTCGGCAACGGTCGTATTCCCCGAGCGTCGGAAGACGATATGTATATAGAGTGGTTAAGTGCATTTTCTTCATGCATAATTTAGTAGAATTATGTGTTTTGTGCTAAAAGAGATAAATATTGATTTATCAGTAACAAAATTTGATTCGATAATTCCATGTAAGTAAATAGCGAGGAAAACCACACGATTGAGAATATGCTACAATCTTTGTTGGATTGATTTACTTCGAAAATTTTATAGTACTGTAGTGACCTCCTTTAAATATAAAATCTCTGCCTGTGTCAGACAGACAAGCAATTGTCAAATAAACTATTTAAATAAGATAATTAAAGTTGAAATTAAATTCACCTTTGAAAACAAAACCAAGAAGGGTGTGTGTGTAATAGCAGCTCTATATAATTTCACACAGAGAGAACACGTGCAGTCACCGCCAAAAAACAAAAACAAAAAAACACTGCCCGAATTGTTTTCGATTGTGTACACATGATATTGACTTCTATTTCTTTCGAACAAGGTGCAAAATGCAAGTGCAATGTTTAGGCTCTTAAGATTCAATGATTTGGGTGTTTCCGGGAATACGACAATTAGCGAAGATCTGTATGTGCATTATTAATTTGGGAATACTGTACCTACCTACTGGTATAATTTGTCCAATGAAAAAATACGTGACGATATATTTATTTTATGTATTCATAACACGGAATAATATACATTAAAAATAGCTACACTTTAAATATAGGTACTGCTGGATTATTCTGCGATTTGTTTTTATCAATTCTTATTCCACCTTCTCGCAGCTTCCGTGTTTTAGATAGGTTATTTTATTCATCATCATCATCAGCCTGTATCTCTCCACTGATGGATGTAGGCCTCCCCCAAGGCTCGCGATCTTTTGCCAACCTCGTCCAACCCCCACCAGCTACCTTCGTCAGGTCATCCGTCCTTTTGGCGGGGTTCGACCCACTCTGCGTCTTTCCGTACGTGGTCACCACTTTAAAACCCGTTTGCCCCATCATCGTCCAGATGTGTCCAGCCTATTACCCCTTCCGCTTCTTTCATTCTCTGACAAATATTAACAATTTGAATTTAATTTCAATTCAATCGTTTATTTCGGGAAGTACATTCTACATTCTTAGTGTTAGTAGCAAAAAAACAGCTATTTAAAACCGCCATCGCCGATTCGTCTTAGGGTTGCCACCTGCCAATTCTTGATCTAAGTGTAACCAACGTCAAAAATATAGTTTTTTTTGGAAATTTAAATAAGTTTATTTTATTACAAATGTTTAGTTGATTTAAATATTTATTGGTTAAAACTAGAAAAAATAAATATTACATATATACCTACTTATTAATTTATATTTGTTGATAGATAAAAAAGATTGTAAAAGATCATTATTTTTATTATAGCTTAATTTTAATAGTGTAAATAAAGAAGTAACCTGTAAATAAAATACAAGGAATCTGGCGAGCCTAGTATCTAGCCAGTTAGTAAACGCAACTTTTGCACACTACCCCAATTGAGTCATTTCCTACATTTTTCTTATCTCTATGTACTTACCTAACTGTGTTGTATACAATATTCATATAATCAGCTGATCGTGCATAGAAGCCGTTGGCATTGATTGCTCCCCAGAAATTGGACCACGCCTGCCCTGAGCGGACGATCATAGGAGCAATCACATCATAACCACTTGACAACAGATATCGTAAAGTTTTGCTCTCCACTCGAGAAATACTATCAATTGAGAACAAGTAGTCACAAACGCTACTGATGCATCGCTCTCTGAAATAAATTAAACCAATTGTTATAGTTGAAACAATTTTATTAGCCATCTACGAATTTAGCATGTGCCCAATAACAGGCTATGATTTACAAAATATGCTTGAGTAAAGTTCAAAATAGATATACCTTCGTGACGAAATATTTGTCACTAATATTGACACGAAATAGTAATATACATCGAGCGTTACAGTCATAAGGCGCGCTAAAACCATAAACCAGCGCCACCAACTGTTTCATTTAAGCTGTGTTACTTTTTTAGCTTCGATTAATGGAACAGTTTCGGCATTTTATTTTACTTTGACAAGTAAAATGCAAAACACGTCAGCCTATATAGGTGGTAGACGGACTGATGGTTATAATTTGCCCAGTCTGCTGGGGCGAGGAAGTATCCACCATTTATGCCGATAAACCCAGTAAAGTATAAACCCACATGTTCGGGATCAGGCTCAAATTGCCGGCATAGTGTTAAGGACTGATGTTAGTCACGAGTGTCTGATTTCAGTTGCTAACATTCACGAACCTTGCGCGCCGCTTACCATCAGTTGGGCGCAAGATCACGTGTCGTGATAGTATTATCAAAATACTGCCTTCCGTATTATAACATACTACCTATATCCATTTCAATACTTTAAAAAATGTGCAATTATAAAGCGTTAATTGGAAAGCTATTCCAAGCTATGACAACTTCGTGAAGATTATATTTTCCCTTTATGGTGTAAATATGGTGCAATTTAATGAATACCTTAGGAGATATAGCAAAATCTAAATACGGGAAAAGCCAGGTGAACAAGCTAGTAAATTTATAATTTTGAATCAGACAATTGAAACGCGGTCGTAATAATTAAAATTGACATAAATAAAAGATAAAAAAGGTCATATTTTTACAATTCTCGGTACATACTATCTATAGTTACACTAGTAGATGATAATATTGACGCTAAAGGAAAAAGAATTAAATGATATTACTGTATCTGTTGAGCCCCAGTTTGTGAGGTCCCAGTTTTACCAAATTATTAAATTGAAAAATAAAAAGTAACATTAGTTCCCGCCAATTAGTGGTGGAAATTGCAAAGACGAACCATTTTCAAGGACCGTTTTTTTCTCTGCGACGATAGAACCGTTTTTAGTTTAGGATTAAAACGTTCTTCGTTCCTATGTCTATAATAGACATACATGTATGGTGTATACCTATTATATAATAATAATATTTAAAATATTTATTCTTGTGAAATAAAGCGCGCGAAAACTAGCTATATTCAAATTGGTTGCATTTCCGTTATTCGCCGACGCCGTCTTAAAACCAGTTGCAATGAGAACCGTTTGTACAACTACTTTTCGTGCTACAAAAACGGTTGCGTTTCGTCTTCAAAAAATACGACAACGACAACCACCCGTACCGCCAACCCCACTGGCCAGAGCTTGGGGAAATTCTCTTAAAATAAGAATAGAGAAGATCTAGGACTCCTAAATAGTACGAATACTATTTTCTATTATGGATGTGAAGATGATACTTACTTAGCAATATTCCTCGCTTCAGCTTCTGATATAAAATCATTAGGTTTGATCCTCTTCGAAGTAGCATAGTCCTTGGAGTGTGTTTCGAAGAATTTATTAACTTCATTCTCATGATATTCTATATTATTTCTAATGAGAAGATGAATTTTCGCCTTGGGATAGTCAATGTCTAGGATTTTCTGCAGAAATTCTTCCATAAAGGGACTGGCTTGTTCAATGAAAACTGCCATCATTACGTTTGGTAGATTATTCTCCTAAAATTGTTTTAGTCAAATGTAAGTAATGAATTTTAAAATGTAAAATCTGACAAGAAATTAAATATGCTTCACAGAAATGTTGGACATGTGGTTAATCTGATGTTACTAAAATCTTATTTACCTGTAGGATTTTTAACACAATCAATGTGATATTTGAGTGGTTCTTTTGTTAAGTGACTCATGTGATTCTTTAAAATATTAAACTGCCTCTAGCTAAATACTAAACTGGTCTAGTGGTTCAATCCGTAGATTTATACTCAGAGGTACCGAGTTTGATTCTTGATCGGAAAACATTAATTTATTCAATTTGATTTTTCTCGATTTGGTACGCTAGATACATAAATGAGCTTGCCACTTGGCTAGCCCTATAGTAAAGTTGGCCAAAAGTGAACTCGCTCCTTATAAAAAAGTGTGATTTCCGACCACCCCGTAAGGGATACAGTCATGATGATACTTTTAATTTACTTTTAGAATATCAAACATATTTTATGCTAAAAAAATCTACAATTATATTGTATTAGAGTCAATGAACTAAAATAGTATTGAGTGCTATTTTATTAAACTTTGTATCTTCGCTTTACTGTCAACAACCTAATAGACTATGGAGACAGTGATTATTAACGAATAATTTACATGGCCTATGTTGTGTGTATTATTATCAATGTAACCAATTAACTCGTACTTACATCCAATTGAATTCTTTTCTCTTCACAAAGTTTACAGCCGTCTTTTAAAGACCAAGCATTAGCTAAATAGTTTCCTAAATAGTTTAATGTGATCTTAGCTGGGCCATTTCCATGCACAATCAATGGCTTTTCTTTAGTAGCTATATTTTCAATGTTTGGCCAATATTCAGTGCTGTTTGCATTTAATTGTACATCAGCTAGAAAGTAATTGGTACAGTAAGTTATTTCACTTCTACTAAGTTTACAAAATGGTGTTTCATGTGTATTAAATATTTGTTGATAGATATCTAAATAAAACATCGCAAGCAGAATTAATTATTATTATAAAGATCTTTGAATCTATTCAGTGTCATGTACCCCATGATGTTTTCAGATGCCCAGATTCAGGTCCATAATTACAAAAATGCAAGCTTTAAACGAGCACAGCAGAATTAACTAAAGTCCTTTTTTTTTCATAAAGCAAAGTAACAGTAGCTTGTTAAATATCAGAGATTTTTTCATTCATTGATAGTCGATTATTGTGTAACATATTTTAAATGTGACTTATATTTAGGGTTGCCATAACTTCTAGGAACCAGTACGGGACGTTTTCTCTTCAGATGCCCTAAAGTAACACATTCAACTCAACTTCGACATGAAGCTTTTCAACTTCACCATACTATATATACACACATGTGTACTTAGCGTACCTATATGTTTTACTTTCGAAACACGGGACATGTAATACGGGGCGGGATGGTGAAATATGGTAACAGTCCCGTATATACACATACAGGGATCTATGGCAACCCTATTTATTTTAGTTATTGTTAGAAAACTATTATCGATCATTTAGGCAACTTAGAAAATGTCACATTACTTTGTTTATTGAAAAATATTTGTATGACTGACTATAAGATTACAGTACTTACATAAAGCTCCATTTAGATTCTGGAAGATGGCCGAATTGTGATCCAAAGTGATTTTCAAAGTTTCTCTCATATTCTTGTCCAAATAGATATTAGTGTAGTAAAGTTGGTCATCTTCCTTATCAGCAATTGTTTTGTAATTTACAATTTCACTTAGTTCGTTCAGATAACCTAAAAGATTTTTATTGTATTTTTACTGAATGAAACGGTAATTTATAAAATAAAATATATTTTTAAAACCATTAATAGTTCTAATAAATGTCTCGCTAAACCAGGAATAGCGTAATCTATCACTATCATATTGACACAGAAGACTTATTTATTTCCTAATTTATCCATATTTTAACTACAAATATATAGCTCTGTATGGCTGGCTACATTTAACATAACATGTTCATTTATCCAAGTTTTTCCTTTAAGAACATTAAAATATAGCCAAAATACACAAGAAAATAATAATAATAATAGTGTAAAATATATTATAATTACAAACCTATGAATCCACCAGAATTCAAGTAAGGGTTGGGAACCTCAGTTTTAGGGTATTTGTTAGCCAGTGTTGCATCAGGCCAACAAAATGGTTCTGCTGAAAACAGGACCCGGGTATCTGGAATAGCCTTGAATTTCTTCACAATATCATCCACTTCTGAGAGGAATAACACATCATAACTGGAATTACAAAAAAATCTGTTTAATATGATATAGTGTTATCTATAATGATTTTAATATGCATTAATCATATAAACAAAAAAAACGCATATTATTTTATTTATTTCATGTAACACAATTCTAATGTATAAATATATACATTTGAGGAAAAATATCCAAACTGAGTTTTATATATATAATACAAATATGAATTATTTTAATATTACATAACAATATTTAAAAACCAATTTATATTTTAAGAGTTATGAAAAAAACTTCTCTTGTAAAAAAAGCATAATGACGTTTTGATATTTTTCCTAAAGAGGCTTGATATTTTGACTACACATAAGTTTAACTACAATAGTTACTTTAATAACATAATTATATCTTCTCTTTCATACATACCTATCTGTAAACAGAACTATATGATCTTTCTTATCCTCCAACTTCATCAATTCATTTATTTTCTCCTTCAAAATATTAACCTTCTGACCTCCTCCAGCATAATTCATATTTCCTCCAGTCCATTCTTTCTCCTTTCCCAGTATTTCTATGTCAATATTATACACCTTAGCTGACCTCAAAAACCTCTGGAGCCCATGGTTATCATTTGTGGCAATAGTTAGAACAGTTACGGATTCTGTGAAATAAAAAACAAACTAATACAAACTGCAAATAATTTACAAAAAGGTAATTTTTTTGTAACCAACCTTTGCCATGAACTTGCTCTAAATAAAGCAGAATACTAACAAATAATACTATCAACCCTTTCATCATCACAATTATATGGTACAACAGTTAAATAAATTCTAATATTTTAATTACTCATTACAGTAAATGCGGACGGGATTGTAAACCGGTGGCTAAAGACTGGCGAGTTTATGTCCAGCGTGCTCTAATTCGTGTTCCCGCTTCCTAACAGATAAAATTAAAACAACATGACTACGTGACTATGTTATCGCTCCCAATTTCCTGAGTCCAACGCTCCCGCAGGCTAGTTTTTATTAAAATGAGATCACTTCTTCGCCGCTACTCTATTGAGATGCACTGATTACATTTAATGGACTTAAAGCTTAGGGATCACACAAGTAATGACAAAAGCAGAAGGCTTCTTCAAGTGAATGTTGATGATTTAAAAATATACACTTTGCCACCACAAATTAAAACAGAATTTTATTCACTTTTCTTGACGAAAACAAACACAAAACCAATTTGACAATATAAACATTTTACGTGCTCGATTAGTATGCTATTTTTTATATGATAATTTTACATCGAGTATTATCCTTACACTAACAGATTTTCTATGTATAAGAACCAGCAATGTACGATGTTATTTAACTTCTAGGCAATTAAAAAAACTACGTAATACGCATAGGTTACAGAATGATAACATAACAATAATAATTGTCAATGTCAACATATTTAAGCGTTGGTATGTTTGTGTAAGGTGTTTATAAGGTTAGTTAAGTAACAAATCCTACCATGTATTTTTATTAAAATCTTTTAATATTTAATTATTATTGTTAGTAATTTTACTTTGTTATGCATACATGTATACATTTTTTTATAAATATATAAATTTAATTGTAAATAAAGAACATATTTAGCAGTAAACAATAAATTTACAATTAAGATTGTAAATGCACTGATATCCGGAATGCACAATACTGGCGGGATTTTTTAAATTTGTTACCTTTTAGTTCAGACGTTTATAATAATCGTATTTTGGAAAATTGTTTATACCTATCATTTGTTTTACCTATCTAAACGTAATGAAGAATAAATCGCTTTGTATAAATCCTCTTCTTCCCAACTACATTCCTGATTACTACTCGGGACCGGGCGGGCGTGCGTCGCTCGATGTATATAAGTAGCCATAAACATGTACTTCCGAGTGGAGTGTGGTGTAGTTTATTGAACCAAATAACTAACATTTTATTAGCTTACCTATCTTTTCTGTCGCAATTATTTAAATGCCATGCAAGACTTTATTTTTGATTTATTAGAATTTTAATATATTACATTCGCAAAGCAATACATAGTATATATTAAAATAAAACTTAAATAATCTACAGGATGAAATACTGCATAACAGTATTTTATACGATAACTACAGAAAACTTAAATATGTATCAAGTATATGATTTACCTTTTTTGTACAAATTTTGAATTTCGCACTCGCCATCGTCTTTGTTGCAGTATTGACTTTGAACTATGCTGAACAGAGTCAATACCAGTAAAAATATCCACAAACGGTGTCTTCTGGTACCCATGTTACTGCGACAAGCTCTGACGAACGACTGTACCTACCGAGGTATGGACCTCTATCAAATCGAAATTGGCGAGAGTGGAATTCGACAAAAAACTAACAATCGAAATGGCTCTTGGATATAATAAGATCAAAACAACCGTTTCCATTTTATTCCGCTGCGTTTCTAGAAAGACGGAGTTTTAGCTAATTTCACAGTAATAATTGCATACTTACACTGATATTACCTACAAATTAATTTATATGTTTTTTTTATCACCATACATTCTGCATCATCAGTTGCCTCCGTGGTTTAGCGGTTAAGTCCGGTAATATTTAGCGGTTAAGTGAGGTACCGGGTTCGATTCCTGGTCGGGACACAAAAATATTTATTAATGTAAATAAATACATATAATTTATATGTGATATTTCCGTTTCCCTTGCGGGGTGGTCAGAAACCACGCTTATAAAGAAGCGGATTCACATTTAGCCAACTTTACTAAAAGCCAGTCATGACAAGTGGCAATCTCGTCGATGTCCCCAGCGTACCAAAATCGAGATATATTAAGCAAACGTTAGTATCATATTCATTCTAAGCGCTCGGAGCTTGATTCGGAAGGAGGGGAGAGTTTGCGATCCGGAATATCGATACAATACAAGGCATCCGGCGGATCGAGCATCCCTACTCCGACTCCAAAAAACAGCAATACACGCAAGTAGCACGTCTTTTATAGAGAGACACTACCTGATTTCTAATTTCTAGTATAAAATAGTCGGAAAAGCATTAAATAAAAGTGCCTTTACAATGTCTTGTTATTTAATATTAGTAGATATTGAGGTATTAACGCAAACCGTCCTGTCCTGGCCTGCTCAGTCGCCAGACTTGAACCCGATTGAGCATGCATGGGATATTCTTCAGAGAAGAGCTCTGCCGAATATGGAGGGTATCCAGTCGCAAGAAGACCTTTTTTTGTTGTTGCAACGAACATGGGCGGCCATTCCACAGCGTGATTTGGATGAACTCATTTTGAGTATGCCAAACCGATGTTCTTGTGTTGTTAGTGTTCGCGGTAGAAACACGGATTATTAATTGTTTAAGTTACCCAATAAAATTAAAAAAAAAACTGTTATTTCAGTCTTTTTTTCGAACTTTAATGTTAGTGGTTCAAATGTCAAAAATCCCTTTATTAGGAAAATGGCAATTTTTTTTACTAATGCAAAGGTGACTTAGTTTATCGTTACTGTAGACAAACGAAAACATTTTATTTGATCAATCCTTAAAGAAAATTTTAATGAATATCAATCAGGAGAAAAGTTATTGCAAAAATATATGTTGATCCCTAGACACTTTTGATGTGTGTATATACGAGTATGTATGATGTTTTTTCCTTTCTAGCAAACTGTGTGCTTAGTGTGGCAGCTCCACAGAGTTAAGGAAGCAGAGACAACATATTATTTAGTCGTATAACCATATAAGTTGCGCTTACTCATTCTCATCGCAAAGATCATATAGCTATCTCACTTCCTCAGTTCACATACACACTGCATAAACGAGCAACCGTGGCATTTTTTCATTGAAACCATAGACTACAAGGCAATTGACAGACAATAAAGTAACAACAGCGAACTCAACCATCTCGACTTATTATTGTGATTATTCATTATTTAACTAAAATTACATCTTGAAAATTTTACTAAATCATGGTCTAGTGTAGTGCTTATATGTGCGACAGTGCAAAACATAAAAAAGTGCTAGGAATAACCTTCCACAAGTAAGTTTTAAATGTTGACACCATGCATTCAAACACATAATTCAATAAAATTAGTGATTATTCTTGTAATTTCAAAATATGTGAGAGACAGAAGATATATTTCATTGTATTCTAACGAAATTAAAATAATAATCTTACAATTTTTGTTGCTTTATTAGAGAAAAACGTAAAAATTGTTGCAAAACAACAACATTGACAGTTCCATCAACACAGGGTCGGATTTGTAAAATTAATAATTTTTATATTATTTTTTTACCGTTTTATTGTTGTGACCGCCTCCGTGGTCTAGTGGTAAATCCTATGGAATTGTATCCACAGAGTGCCCGCAGTGCGTAGATTCGATTCTTACCCAAGGCCAAAAATATATTTACGTTTTTCGCTTAGGTTGTCTGGGTGTCCATACTAATATTATAAACGTGAAAAAAGCTTTTTATGTATGTGTGTATGTATGTATGTATGTTTGTCCGTCTTTCACGCCTCTATTTATCATCACAGCCTTTAGAATACAGAGACCTAGACCTCCACTATTGGAGATGGGTCTTCCAGAAATATTTCTGGAGAATTCGGCCTACACACGCCACGCTGGCCAGACGGATTGGCGAGGGTCTCATGTAAATTTTAATGACAATTTCTTAACGATTTCACAAGTTGGTATTAGTAGAACCGGGTTAATTAGTAAAAAAGGTTTTTTTTTTTTTTAAATATTTCCAGACAAGTCACACAGCGCCATCTAATTTCTGTGGTAAGCTATGAGGCTTGTGTTACGGAAACTAGATGGTTGATAAACTACATATTATACTTTCTTTTTTTTTTTTGTAAATATATACATATTATACATATAAACACCCAGACCGAGACAAATTATACAATGTACAACTTGCCCCCGGTGGGAATCGAACCCACGACCTCCCGAGTTCACTGCAACGTTTGTTACCACTAGACCACGGCTTAAAGTGCTCTCCAAGGCACGGGAACGGTGGTGTTGTAAATCTGACTAATGTATGCAAGAAAAGTGTATTTCTCATTGGTACATGCCGGGGTTCAAACCGACCTTTTTTGGATTTTAGGGAATACATTCTATCAACCGAGCTACCTTTTTGGCCTTTTTGGTTTGGTTTCTGTCATTTCTAGTACTCAAACCTCAGTTGCTCCAGTAGAGACTTTTGATCCATATAAGAAACAGGATCGATCGGCATAAAAACAAAAGTTTTTGCTGACTAGATTTTTCCAAAATCTGTGAATGAAGTTCAGAATATCTCAATAAGTTATGGATGAAACATTTATGGAAGTTAAGTTATAAAACAATAATTATTATTTATTTTTCAGAATAATATGAGAGCGGCCCATTTAAAAAAAAAGTACTTTTTTGGATAAAAGAAAAGAGACATGTTTGAAAATTTAAATAGGGTATAAACATTACAGAAAACTCCAAGCAACTTCAACCGCATTACCATCCGGTTGTCTCGTCATAATTTTTACGTTCCCCCCCCCCCCCCCCCCCCCCCCCCCCCGACCATTTAGGGCCCATTCGGCCGGTACAGAGGGGTTCGGTATCTCTTCGAGACCCAGATACCACTCGCCATCCGGTCCAAAATTAGCGTGCCATTGCTTTGAATAATATATGTAAGAAAATATAAATAAACGATTTTATTATATTATGTTGTATTTTTTAAAAAACCATATTGCTAAAAATACTCATTTCATTATTTTAATCATAGAACACAAAACCTATCTTCCGAAGTGGGCTTTATACACTGATTCAGGACGGATTTGTGAGCGATATGCATAATTATACTTATATAATAATATTTTGACATTTCGCAAATGAGTCCGGTCCTGTCTTCTGTATTAGTGTGCGAACATTACTTGTGTGTGAGAAATGCCACGCTTTGACCGCAGTTAGATCACCTCTGCTTCCCTATCTCTGTGGGCAGCTCACGTATTGAAAAACGAGACTACTGTAGTTACGTTTTCCACGATCTACATTGCGCATTTTGTATGGGCTGCCAAAAACGCAATGTAGACGGAGATTTCACGCGAGTGTGGCACAATACGCAGACGCGGTAGTAATAGTTAACTATCGAATTTGACATTTGTTTTACGTTTTTGTTTAAAATGCTAGCCTGACAGGCTATAAACGCGAGTGTGGCAGCTCAAAACTATAGTTAACGCAAACCACAGAGATAGGGAAGCAGAGGTGATCTAACTGCGGTCAAAGCGTGGCATTTCTCACACACAAGTAATGTTCGCACACTAATACAGAAGACAGGACCGGACTCATTTGCGAAATGTCAAAATATTATATAAGTATAATTATGCATATCGCTCACAAATCCGTCCTGAATCAGTGTATAAAGCCCACTTCGGAAGATAGGTTTTGTGTTCTACGATTAAAATAATGAAATGAGTATTTTTAGCTATATGGTTTTTTAAAAAATACAACATAATATAATAAAATCGTTTATTTATATTTTCTTACATATATTATTCAAAGCAATGGCACGCTAATTTTGGACCGGATGGCGAGTGGTATCTGGGTCTCGAAGAGATACCGAACCCCTCTGTACCGGCCGAATGGGCCCTAAATGGTCGGGGGGGGAACGTAAAAATTATGACGAGACAACCGGATGGTAATGCGGTTGAAGTTGCTTGGAGTTTTCTGTAATGTTTATACCCTATTTAAAATTTCAAACATGTCTCTTTTCTTTTATCCAAAAAAGTACTTTTTTTTTACCGCTCTCATATTATTCTGAAAAATAAATAATAATTATTGTTTTATAACTTAACTTCCATAAATGTTTTGTAAGTATGAAATAAATCTAAGTATTGTATCTATACAAGGTGGAGTTTTGAGACGGGACAGTAAGGGCAAATATCTTAACCGTTATAGTTACAGGAAAACGTTCCTAGGAGACCATCCATAACTTATTGAGATATTCTGAACTTCATTCACAGATTTTGGAAAAATTTAGTCAGCAAAAACTTTTGTTTTTATGCCGATCGATCCTGTTTCTTATATGGATCAAAAGTCGCTACTGGAGCAACTGAGGTTTGAGTACTAGAAATGACAGAAACCAAACCAAAAAGGCCAAAAAGGTAGCTCGGTTGATAGAATGCATTCCCTAAAATCCAAAAAAGGTCGGTTGCATACATTAGTCAGATTTACAACACCACCGTTCCCGTGCCTTGGAGAGCACTTTAAGCCGTGGTCTAGTGGTAACAAACGTTGCCGTGAACTCGGGAGGTCGTGGGTTCGATTCCCACCGGGGGCAAGTTGTACATTGTATAATTTGTCTCGGTCTGGGTGTTTATATGTATATATTTACAAAAAAAAAAAAAAAGTATAATATGTAGTTTATCAACCATCTAGTTTCCGTAACACAAGCCTCATAGCTTACCACGGAAATTAGATGGCGCTGTGTGACTTGTCTGGAAATATTAAAAAAAAAAAAACAACCTTTTTTACTAATTAACCCGGTTCTACTAATACCAACTTGTGAAATCGTTAAGAAATTGTCATTAAAATTTACATGAGACCCTCGCCAATCCGTCTGGCCAGCGTGGCGTGTGTAGGCCGAATTCTCCAGAAATATTTCTGGAAGACCCATCTCCAATAGTGGAGGTCTAGGTCTCTGTATTCTAAGGGTTGTGATGATAAATAGAGGCGTGAAAGACGGACAAACATACATACATACATACACACATACATAAAAAGCTTTTTTCACGTTTATAATATTAGTATGGACACCCAGACAACCTAAGCGAAAAACGTAAATATATTTTTGGCCTTGGGTACGAATCGAATCTACGCACTGCGGGCACTCTGTGGATACAATTCCATAGGATTTACCACTAGACCACGGAGGCGGTCACAACAATAAAACGGTAAAAAAATAATATAAAAATTATTAATTTTACAAATCCGACCCTGTGTTGATGGAACTGTCAATGTTGTTGTTTTGCAACAATTTTTACGTTTTTCTCTAATAAAGCAACAAAAATTGTAAGATTATTATTTTAATTTCGTTAGAATACAATGAAATATATCTTCTGTCTCTCACATATTTTGAAATTACAAGAATAATCACTAATTTTATTGAATTATGTGTTTGAATGCATGGTGTCAACATTTAAAACTTACTTGTGGAAGGTTATTCCTAGCACTTTTTTATGTTTTGCACTGTCGCACATATAAGCACTACACTAGACCATGATTTAGTAAAATTTTCAAGATGTAATTTTAGTTAAATAATGAATAATCACAATAATAAGTCGAGATGGTTGAGTTCGCTGTTGTTTTTTATTCTTCCAGAATCTGCGCGAAACTGAAGATCCCCTTGAAGATCTTTCAGAGAATGAATTCAGGAGTCGGTACAGGTTATCTAAAGAATGTTTCCTGTACTTGTGCGATGCGTTAAAGAGATTGACGAATTTAAAATCATCATCTAATGTAACGTTAGAATTTAAGGAAACATGTCGGAAATGATAAAAAAATTTGGCTTGCCCTACAATAGGTTGCATTGATGGCAGTCATTTACACATATTTAAGCCACACACTACAGTAGAACATAGGTATTTCTCAAGAAAACAATTTCATTCATTGAATGTACAGATGGTGGGTAACATTTATTTAATTTAGAGCTTTTCCAAATATTTTATTGCACTTCAAACATATATGGTTGGAGTTAAAGTGTGTGACCTACCTACCTGTGATTTCGCACTAATACTGAAATTATTAGGATGCCACTTAAGTAGTTGTAATATAGTGGTCAGCAAAAGAAACCTTCGGATGGCCATAAGGTCGCATGTCATGCTTAGATATTGATGTCATATCCAACCCCCAGGGTTAAGGAATTATCTGCCAAATTGGTGTGCAATACCCCGAAGAAAATTCGAATTTCGAATGTAAGTATATTTAGTATGCAATATGTTACAAAGTAAAGCATAGCAGTCATAATCCTTCAGAAACCATGCTTTTTAAGGAAGTATGTTTTTATTTAGCCAACTATACTGGGCTCATCTTGAAAGTGGCATGCTTGTCGAAGGTTTCTCGCATACCAGAGAGGAAAATCACAAATAAATATTTTAGTGTCACAACCTCAATCAGTAATAATTTACATTGTACTGCTGATACCATTATTGGGATTTTTCATTTCTTTAAGGTTATATTTTTATATATCTATGCTTTTTTTTTAGACGAAGGCATTGATGGTGACAACGAAGTACCCTTCAGAGAGACATCAGAAGCCACAACACACCTAATTAGGGGGAGGGCCCTCAGGGATAGACTGGCCAGAAGAGTAAATGCTCGCCTACTAGCCTAGTTTGATGTGGAATCTTTTACAGTAACATAAATATATTACTTTACTAAGATTAAAACCAACTATATTAAATAATAATTTGTTTATTTACAACCTTAGCTTCCTAATACCTAGTTTGATATGGACTATTATGAATTTAGCAGTGACATTTTGTGGAACTACAATTTGTAATTAACCTTAATTATGCTTAATTGAAAAATATATAAAAGTAAAAATAAATAAATTATTAATTAAATGTCAATGTTATTATTATTGTCACATATAATAATAATAACAATAATAAGGGTGGGGTTATATATTAGTATCCCTAGACTATAGTTCGTTCGCTAGCCCTACGGCTTCAAGGAACCTAAGTATGGGCTTAGAAGCAAGGAGTCGCACCTCCTCGAGGCTTAATCTGTGAGCACCCAAGATGGTGCTTCGCTTGTGATGCAGTGCATAGCAGTCGCAGAGGAGATGGACTGGTGTCTCAGACACCTTGCGACAGTTTCTGCACTCGTCTGTTTCTACCAGCCCTTGGTAAACATTTGCTTGTTTATTTTGCAGTGACCAGTTAGGGCTCTAGTCCTCTCGAAATTTCAATGTACTTAATTAAATAATATTTATTATTATTGCAGCTGTAAAGGGTCCTTGTCAATAACTTAAATCGCAAAAAGTTTTGTATTTGTATACTGTATATAGTAAAATATTTGTATTGTTCCTCGCCAAGCCGTCTGGCCAGCGTGGCGGATGTAGGCCAAATTCTCCAGTTCCGGAAGGCCCATCTCCAGCAGTGAAGGTCTAGGACGCTGTGTTCTAGGGGCTGTAATGAATGAATGAATTGATTGCTTACTTTAACGCTATATGTAAGAGGTGAAATTTCAATTATTCAATGTTAAAGTTACCGTAACAAATGGTCTGTTCCTAATAAAACGTGATCCTTGGTAAACAAAACCATACACAAACAAAGGTACATAGGTACATGGGGGGCTTTATGTAGCCCTGTCTCCACCTCTAATATATTTGCAACAAGCATTCGTAGCGTCTAGTAGGTTAAATATTTTTAACTATGGCGTTTTTCTACAAATATGATGGAAGATCCATAAGTTGTTTGTGCTGATTTAAAATACTCATACTAAAATATATCCAATCAATTTCTAATAATATTATATTAATATCTTGCCTGATAAAAATAAAGAAAAATAATTTTCAGTTATACCCCACCTTTACGGGGTTCTAAAAATCCCCTATGGTCCTTTGAATCTAGAGACGTCTCATCAGAGATAGTCCCAAGAAGACTGGCAACATTTCCTGTGTGTATAGCGATGCTAATACGTTGGCAGAAGTAATTGCCAGCCATCCTGTCCCCAGATTAAATTGAACATTAAAACTTAGTACTTACTAAGTAGTTACCTACTATTTTTAGCAAGTAAATATTATTAGAGGAGAGATATTATACGGTAATGTAGCGTAAATAAACATAGTAAAATATAGGTAGTAAATTACTACAATCAAAATAAGACTAATTTAAGAAGCGGAACCTACACGTATTTGATTATACGAGTAGGAATGTCATATGTCATTTTATGTATTACTTTTATTTGCAGCAAATATAATACCTATAGCTATGTATCGTATAAATTTTATTTAACTTTTATTTTCAATAAATATGTATAGTTCTCCCAAAGTGATAATGCGCATAGAAATCTTCGTCACTGTTCGGCAACGGTCGTATTCCCCGAGCGTCGGAAGACGATATGTATATAGAGTGGTTAAGTGCATTTTCTTTATGCATAATTTAGTAGAATTATGTGTTTTGTGCTAAAAGAGATAAATATTGATTTATCAGTAACGAAATTTGATTCAAAGTAAATAGCGAGGAAAACCATACGATTGAGAATATGCTACAATCTTTCTTGGATTGATTTACTTCGAAAATTTTATAGTACTGTAGTGGCCTCCTTTAAATATAAAATCTCTGCCTGTGTCAGACAGACAAGCAATTGTCAAATAAACTATTTAAATAAGATAATTAAAGTTGAAATTAAATTCACCTTTGAAAACAAAACCAAGAAGGTTGTGTAATAGCAGCTCTATATAATTCCACACAGAGAGAACACGTGCAGTCACCGCCAAAAAAACAAAAACAAAAAAACACTGCCCGAATTGTTTTCAATTTCGACTCATGATATTGACTTCTATTTCTTTGGAACAAGGTGCAAAATGCAAGTGCATTGTTTAGTGCTCTTACGATTCAATGATTCGGGTGTTTCCGGGAATACGACAATTAGCGAAGATCTGCATGCGCATTATTAATTTGGGAGTACTGTATATTATTATTTATCAACAATAATAATAAATATTATTATTCGTTCTTATACCTATACTACTTTTTATTAGAGTTGATAAACAAAACCAAGGTTGAGAATGGTTATTATAGACTTCTCCTGATATTTAGGAAAGACTCGCCCTCAACAGTGATATAATATGGGAAGATAATGATGTTGAAGATAAAATGCAACTATATAAGATATTATCAATGGAGTTAAATTATTTAGATCCGCCGCTGGGTACAGTTCGAGTGTCGAACGTAATAAAAACAAAATAAAGCAAATCGTTCCATTATTGTAAAGTGAAAGACACCATTTCTGGAACAGAAAGGCCGTCATGCATCAGTGAGCAGCCGTGAAAAGCAACGGTTCCACGACAAAATAACAAATATACCTACTTTAATATATTTTAGAAATTGATAGTAACTTTCATTTACAATACAGTTCAGTTTAAAAATAAAGGCCTTAGACTAGGTTAAAATCCATATGACCTACGTATCTTTAAACCCATAACCCTCTAACCTATAGTACTTCTGGTTCACAAGTGAATTTAAAAAAATTGCCTAGACTTTAATAAGTAGTTCTTTCGATATGTCCGAAAGTACTCAATAAATTAATATAAATGTCCTTTAATGCTTTTATACGATCTCGGCAGATATAATTTTATTAAAGTTTATTATAAAAACCTTAGCACATATACAGCTTCGAGTGAACTAGTTTTGAATCCAATTAGTTGTAATTAAATTACATTGGCCGTTTTGACGTTCACGGTAAGCTAATGGTCATAAAGGAACTAGCCGTTAGAGAGTGTGGCGGCAACAATATTAAATAAAACAACATGCCTAAAGAAGATCCTGAAACCACAGCTCTGAAGAAAGAACTTACGGACATAATTGCTCAAGTTAAGGTAAATCTGCCCTCACAAAAAAACATATTAAATTACAGTTTAGGCTATAACTTTTAGGTAGGTATACATTCATCAACAACTAGGTTTTTTGTGACGAATCTAAATTAGAATAGCGTAGATGTCATATCGTAATACTATTTGATCAGTTCCTTAATATTTAATTAATTCTAGCAATATGTGCATATAAATATTATTTATTAAACATTATTATTAAATATTGTCTGTTGTGTTGGAACCTCTTTTGTACTTTGATATACGTTGTTTTTTATATATTTATTATCATACCTTTTGAGCTAGCTATCTGAGGCTATGAGTATTAGTCAATATGGAACTGACTGACATCCTAGGATACAAGTTATCTTGGTTAGGAGTCAGGGACCATCTTAAAATTGCCTATCCTTGTGGTTTGCATTCAATTAAAAATGTTTATATATTTGCTTAAAATGTAAAATAGAAGGAATATTTTATATATTGTTTACTCAACTTTGTATATAGGTACGAATAAGAAAGTTCAATAAACGTTATTATTATTATTATTATTGTTATATTATAATATTAAAGCGTTACATAGCTCCCATATTGTAATTGGCCCCAGAGCCTTAAATAAGTAATAGGAGGTGACAAGATTATTATTACATAAAAAAACTCTTCACTAGGTTAAAAAAATGGCTCAGTCAGAGATTACACGGAAACTGAAAACCTTCTAGCTGTCGTCGTTAGGTAGTCTGGCCTCTTCGCAGACCTACGATAATATAGACACACATACACACACAACTACGTATACACTCATACCTACATACCCTCACATAACAATTTTGGTAGGTATTTGTTTGTGCTGTTGTTTGGTAATAAAATAAATTGTATTTGCTGTGATCGGACAAACAAAATGGTATGCTTCGACCTGGGGCACGGTTGCCACCAGTGCATTGAGCATATAAAAATGTAATAGATTGAAGTAAATTGGGTCAATAAACGATTTTTATTTTATTATTTTTATTATTATTTGTTTTAGGCTGAACAGGAAAAGGTAGCTGATGCAAAACTAGCAGATAAATGCGATTATCTCGGCGATATTCCCAAAATTCGATTATCAACTAAAAAGGTCCTCAAAGGACACATCAACAAAGTCAATTCTGTTCATTACAGCGGAGATTCCAGGTACACATTAATTACAAATGGTATTATTGGCGGTTGACAAAACTTCATTTGAATATTTGTTCATTAATGTCAATGTCTGTCATTGTAGACAGACATTGTATACTCGTATAACGAATAATAAAACATAAATATTTAAAAAAAATGCTAAAATCTCAGAATGAAGTATGAATTTTTGCTTTTAGTGCAAAACCTACGACAAAACATTAATCTTAATTCAATACTAAAATCAAATTAATTTCATACTATAGTAACTTTCACCTAAATCAACAAAGAAATGAATTACGGTAACGAACAGCGCGCGGCGTAAAAAAGCGATCGTTTTTTTCCGGTCACTGAACTTTATTGACAAAAAATATAGGTAGTAGTAACTTACCACACCTCAGTTTATTGAGACTTGTAGGTAGACTAGAGTTAAAACGTACATACTCGAATACTAGAAGTAATGGGTTTGGTTTCATAATCTAACTTACAAAATGTTTTAATTTTTTTTTACAATCAATCTAACTTAGATCTCAGATGATATTTTATTATTAATTGGATGGCGATGTAAATTTTCTACTGTTATTATTAAATAATGATTTGTTAACTTTTAATCTTGTTAGTTAAACGTACGTGTCGCTTGCATAAAAAAGGTGGATTTCTATTTTTTCTAAGGAATTATCTAATAATTAGTTATCATAGCGTAAAAAATAGATAGAAAAAATGTCAGATAAATAGAGTTTGACAGAAGCGCAGTAGAAGAAGTTGTCAATTAAAGATAATGTTGCAAAATAAAAACGCTAATTTCAAGTTCAATTTGTGAGTTCCATCTTTTTTTATGTACCTACGATATTTGAATTTCGAGTGGTCAAAAAATGTACCAGACACATTTTTACTGCTCCAAACTCTTTAATCTAGTTTCAGAATTTAGTATAAATATTATTTGTAAAGCTTTCGAAATATAGAAAGTCATGATACTTTATTAAAAATTTCAGACACTGCGTAACAGGTTCATTGGATGGTAAGCTCATTATCTGGGATACCTGGACAGGTAATAAGGTACAAGTCATTCCTCTTCGCTCTGCATGGGTCATGAGTGTTGCATTCTCTCCTTCTGGAAATTTTGTAGGTGAGTGATTGTCACTTTAAATGTTCTAATTTTTAAATGCAAGTCTAAAAAAACGCATCTTAGGTAAGACGATTTTGCAAAACAAAAACACTCAAAGTTTCTATTCAAGCATTCTGTTTATCAATTCTCCAAAAAAATGTTCAGTGTTTTGCGCGTCCGATATAAAAATCTACTTAGGATGCTGATGAGGCTGTACAAGTTCTATGGCGCTACTAGTATATTTGCTGAGAAGGGTATTGATGAACTCTATGCCATCATGGGTAAAAAAATTGCCTTATTGTTAAACACTAAACATAATCTTTAAGAGAAAGTATTGTGAGAGCTATTCTAAAGGATTTCCAGTGTTCTATTTGGAGACAATGAAATAAATTTTTAAACATTATGACACATCTCTTTCAAAAAAATAGTAATATAATACTAAAGAAATTAAGAAATACTGGATATTAGGATACTACTAAAGACGTTATATTGATTTCTCTTTACTTGTGTATCCCAACAAACCTAAAAACCCATTTTCTACATTAGGATTTCAGTTGGTTTAACTGTAGACAAGTACCTGTTTTACGATCAGTTAATAATAAAATTCTATTTACGGGTGAAACTTTCAGCTTGTGGTGGTATGGATAACATGTGTACCATTTACGACCTCAACAACCGAGATGCGACCGGAACTCCCAAAATGGTCCGTGAGTTGGCGGGGTATGAGGGTTTTCTTAGCAGTTGCAGATTTTTAGATGACTCTCATATTCTTACTGGATCTGGTGACATGAAAATGTATGTACTGACTTAGGTGTGGTATAGGCTATGCTAGGTTTATAAATTCTGATATTAGCATCGCACAACTGTTTATAACATATTCATATTTAATTATTCAAATATATTGTTTACGTCTACACAAATGTATTGTTAATTTGACCCAACTGATTCAGTTGCTTCTGAATGCTTATATCAATAATTTTAAAATACTTATATGTCTTCATTAGTAACAGTAAAAAGGTTTTAAAAACAGTTTTTAATAGGTTTGGGATTTAAAACTGATTGCATTAATACATACACATACATATCTTCAAGCCAGATCCCTTGCGGGGTAGGCAGAGACAATTGAGCGCCATTTCACGCGATAATCGATGATTTGATTTTCGCTTCGTCGACATTCATTAACCTCTTCATACATTCCCTTTGGTTACGAAGAATTTTTAATGCACCTTCAGTCAGTGTTTTATTTAGTCTCGGTCTGCCAGGGCCTCTTTCACCCACAACTTTCGCATTATATATCTGTTTTGTCAATCTTTCTTAGCTCATCCTTTCAACGTGCCCGAACCATTGTAGCATACCTTTTCTTATTTTTGTCCCTATGCTTTCCTTTATACCAACCCTTTTCCGTATTTCGACGTTACGTATGCGGTCCGTCAAAGTGACGTTGTTAATATATGTTTTTATTTATATTCGCTTGGAATTGTACACACATCAAAAGTGTCTAGGGATCAACATATATTTTTGCAATAACTTTTCTCCTGATTGATATTCATTCAAATTTTCTTTAAGGATTGATCAAATAAAATGTTTTCGTTTGTCTACAGTAACGATAAACCAAGTCACCTTTGCATTAGTAAAAAAAATTGCCATTTTCCTAATAAAGGGATTTTTGACATTTGAACCACTAACATTAAAGTTCGAAAAAAAGACTGAAATAACAGTTTTTTTTTTAATTTTATTGGGTAACTTAAACAATTAATAATCCGTGTTTCTACCGCGAACACTAACAACACAAGAACATCGGTTTGGCATACTCAAAATGAGTTCATCCAAATCACGCTGTGGAATGGCCGCCCATGTTCGTTGCAACAACAAAAAAAGGTCTTCTTGCGACTGGATACCCTCCATATTCGGCAGAGCTCTTCTCTGAAGAATATCCCATGCATGCTCAATCGGGTTCAAGTCTGGCGACTGAGCAGGCCAGGGCAGGACATTGATGTTAGCTGCGGCGAGAGTCTGTCTTACAACTCTTGCGGTGTGCGGTCGTGCATTATCATGCATTAACTGAAATAAGGGACCGATATGCACTTGTAGAGGAACGATGACGTCTGATACAACCGTCTCAGCATAAATTTGAGCGTTGAGGTTGCCTCTGATCCAAATCAACTCAGTTCTTCCGCCGATCGAAATACCCGCCCATACCATGATGGTTCCACCACTATAAGGATGGACTTCCTGGCAGGATTTTAATCGCTGTTGGCGTCCAGGGGTTCTCCAGTGTCGTATACGTCTTGTATCCGGCCTCATACCAAAACGAGACTCATCAGAAAAGCACACGAAACGCCATTGTTCTTCTGTCCAATTTCTGTGTTCAAGAGCCCATTGATATCGAGTCCTACGATTGTGCATTGCTATAGGTGGTACCCGTAGCGGTCTTCGGGAATGAAGGTTCACTTCATGCAAGCGGTTTCTGACTGTTTGGTCGCTAATTAAGTTCCCTGAAGAGCGATGAAGGCTCACGGCTAACATCATGGCGGTTATTGTTGGAGTTCTTCGAGCTGTGATTTGAATGTATCGGTCTTGTCTCCGTGTGGTGCAGCGATACCGTCCTCCATGGCGCTCAGCCACGGTACCAGTGGTTCGGTAACGTGTCCAAAGTCGACTGATAACACTCTGACTTGTATTCAGAGCTAAAGCCACAGTACGTTGCCGGGAACCAGCTTCTATCATTCCCACGGCTCTGATCATTTCTTCCCTGCTTAAATGACGTCGCCGCTCCATAATAACGTTGGTTTTAATCAGTAGTAGGGAAACAGTAGCACTAATAATGTCTTCAATGCGTCTTATGTTTTTATAGGGAAAATATTGACAGCTGATTTCATCTTTTACTCGAATTTGATTGACAGTTCCTGTTTTAAATTATGAAATGCACCAAAAAGGATCCATATAAATTTATAAAATCATAAATTTATTACAAAGCCACATCTCAATCACAAGAAATCCGCATAAACATGCTTGATCCCTAGACTTTTTTGATGTGTGTATATATAATTGTATTGTATTTTTATGGAACCATTCCTATATAAAATTATAAAGTTATTATTTTATCAGTAAAGATCAAAATTAGTATTTGATTTCAGATGTGTTTGGGATCTGGAGGCGGGAAAAAGAGAGAAGGAGTTTGATGCACATGCAGGAGATGTTGTTACTATTTCACTTTCGCCTGGTAAGTTAACATTAGGACATGTTAATCCATTAACATTTTTATGAAAGTATGTATGTGTGCAGTACGTATCTTTTATTATTACGAGTATAATCACAATATGTTGTCGGTAGAGTAACAACAAATAAAATATTCGTCAGTTTGAATTGCATTTGAATTTATTGTTTTAACTGATGTTATAATTTGAACAACTAGGTACATTACTGCGATATGATTAAACACTAACTTTATAAAATTTAAACATACAAGATTTTGTAATAGTTCCCGTTGTTTTAAATAACTACCTATGTTAATGTAGCTAATAATGTAATAAATTGGGTTACAGATTCAAAAATGTACGTAACAGGATCCGTGGACAGGACATGCAAGCTTTGGGATGTGCGCGAAGAAACAGCTAAACAAACATTTTTTGGGCATGAAGCTGATGTTAATAGTGTTTGTGTAAGTATAATTATAAACTTAATATAGCAACAACATATAATCGTATATTGGGTCAATCAATATAAGCCAAGAATAATCTATATTCAAGTGAGAGTTTTAATGAATAATAATAATAGGTCATATGAAATTAATGGAGCCCATTACATACATACCTACCAATTTCGCAAGAAACCTAAACGTTTCTTCTGATATCGAGGATTATTATAATTATTTTCATCAGGGAATTCATTTAAAACATCATTGGGACATTCAGACATGTAATACGAATATTTGAAAATTTTAGTTTCATAATGGAGGACAGGCGTTCGCAACTGCCTCAGAAGATAAAACAGCACGTCTCTTTGACATCCGCAGCGACCAGCAAGTTGGACATTACAAGCCGCCTGGAGCTAGTGGATTTACTAGCTGCGGTTAGTATTAATTCTAAAATAGCCGAAAAAATCTAATCATATTATCTTCTATCTTCAAGACATTCTATTTGGATTTATTATTAGTGTTTTATTCTCCAATTTTGAATCTCTAGTTTTATGTTCGTTGATAAAATTGATTCACGATTAATGTTGTTTTTAATTTTTTTAGCTTTATCATCGAGCGGTAGATATCTCATGGCTGGCTCAGATGACAACCATATTCACTCTTGGGATACCTTGAAAACAAACCATTCTGGTACGTTATTAACATTTATCGATGTTACCAATAATACCATATCTTGTTGGACAGAGTCTAGCATGCTGTATTTTCAACGAACAGTCAATGAGTTCTATGCATCATGTCGAAAATAAATAAGTCGTCTAATTATTACATTTGATTACAATTTTCTATATTTTTCAACAGGTATGTTAACAGCTCATGAAAATAGAGTCACTTCTATATCACTGTCGCCAAATGGAGTGGCTTTAACAAGCTGCTCGTGGGACCAGAGTGTAAGGGTGTGGGGTTAATACACGTATATACGAGTATCCTAGGCATATGATTTTATATTCGTTTATATGGATATTGGTCTCAATAAATTGCATCGCTGTTCATAGAGTTATCCTTTACCATATTTCAGCATCTTCTATTAGTAAATATTTGCACTGTTTAGTTTTATTTCTCATTTTAAAAGTATAATATAAAATAAATACCTTACATGTGAATATTTTTTGTTTAAATTTATAGCCCTATAGTTTCTTATATTTGTCGAAGTAGATACGTGTATGTGTATACATATGTTCTTAGTTTAAAAAGCCAAACGCCTTTAACTCGTATACCACAGTTGCAGTGATCGAAGAATAATGTAAATATACTTATATTGGAAATTAATACTAAACCGTAGTTAATAAACAAGGATATGCATTTCCTTTCGAATCAACAAACTATAAACAAACAAATTCATACGTTTCAGTCGATACACTAACTTCAAGTAAGTAATATACAAACGTATTTGTTTGATAATTTTAATTTGAGTTATGTTACTTGATAAAATACTACTAATGCTTATAATTATAACGATCGCAACAATTCTCTTATTACAATATTTTATGGTGAAAACAAAACGGCATAAAACCACAGCTATTAGTGTAATGGAAAACGACACAATAAAAGAAACACTAGTAATGAAGTATATTCTTTTGTGGACTAGCCCTAAGGATGTTCCTTTTAATTTTCTAGAAATTGGTCAAGATGTATTTAAGAAAAGGAATTGTGCTTGGCAAAATTGCTATATTACTAACGATAGAATGTTTTTGGATGATTATACAGAATTTGACGTAGTAGCTTTTAATAGACCTTCATTGTCACAAATAACAGAATTACCACAAAGACGTAGTCCGCATCAGAAATTTGTTTTTGCTAGTATCGAATCTGCTTATAACTATCCAATATGTAAGAATAAATATGACATGTTCTTTAACTGGACTTGGACCTATAAATTAAATTCCGATGCTTATTGGAGCTATATGATCATACGAGATGCTGGAGGTAAAGTCATCGGTCCTGGCACTGACATGCAATGGCTTAATTTATCTGACATGGAACTTCTAAATAATAAAGTAAAAAATAAGTTAGCTAATAAAACAAAAGCAGCAGCCTGGTTTGTTTCTAACTGTATAGCACCGAACGGCAGACTGACTTTAGCCAAAAAGTTAAACAAGCACTTACAAAGGTATAATTTAGCAGTTGATATTTACGGCAAATGTGGCAATTTAAAATGTCCGTCAAATAAAATGGATACCTGCCTCGGGATACTTGAACGTGATTATTATTTTTATTTTGCTTTCGAAAACTCTTTTAGTGAAGATTATGTAACTGAGAAAATACTTCATGCATTAAATCATTATACGGTTCCCGTTGTATACGGTGGCGCTAATTATTCCAGGTAAGAAATATTTACTGCTATAATTTGTTAAAAACTAGATCGATTTATTTCAGATTTTAGTTCACGTTTCAGATTTATGGCAAGTCACATGTATTTGAACGCTCAAGATTTAACTCCTAAACAATTAGCGAACACCATGCATCAAATAATCAGCAACCGCGAAATGTATTACACATTTTTTCAATGGAGGAAATATTACTCATATCATTTCAAATGGGAAACTCCGGAAACCGATGATTATTGTAATTTTTGTAAAATTATTAACGAGGAAAGACTTACCAAAACTGCTTCTGTTTATAAATCTATGAAGGAATGGTGGACACCTGCAGGTATGTGTAGTAAAGCCGGCTGGGTCAAACATAACGTAAATTAATATTTCTAGACTATTTTTTTTTTAATTCGTTTGAATTGGTCAGTCATTGAAGCTGAGATCTATAAAAGCGTGCTTGAAAGACAATAATTAGCAAGCAACATTTATGGACATGACTATCGCCACAGATTTCATTGCTAATTTTATTGATAACAAACATTGCCAAGACAATAAATTTAAATTATTGTAGACAGATAATGTTGCTACCATTTGCCATCAGGCATACGATTTATTTTATTCTTTTTGGATATAATTCAATCATAATATATATTAAAATTTTAGGGAGCAAATAGCAAAGGAACGCTTTATCGATCTCAGCCTGAGAGATGATGAAAACACAATTAATAATTTGTAAACTTTAATTTTGACTAATAAGTAAGCCACAAAATTGTTGCATTGAGCAGTAACATTATTGTCAATAGTGAACTTAGTTTAAATATTGTAGTAATTATTAGATTAATAATTATAACTCGTCTACAAGTCGTTGTGTCGCGTTATGATGCCATAGAGGCATTTTTTCCCAAAAAGTGGACCGATGTGCAAGATTATGTGTCATTTTTAACTTTTGTCCTATATCTAGGTATTCCATTTTCTTTATATTTTTTAATGGTTTCCATGTAGTGGATATTTTGCCAGGTGTATTAGGGTTACTGAAAAAAAAATATAAAAAAAATAATAAAGGATAATGACGTGATTTATTGACAAGTCAGAGGCAAATCTACAACAGCGCATCGCTAGGCAGTCTTTCGTCTGGTGCAGGTACCAAAGGTTTAGATATATCGTACCACAGGTAACACAAGGGCATAAATATACACATTACTATTAAAAAATATATATAACTTAATGAACATATTTTATCCTTGTAAGATAAATAAGAAATATTTTAAAGTAATTAAAAACCCGTCTGCCCAGCGTGGCGAGTGTAGGCCAATATCTCTATAGCTATAAGTTTTGGAAGGCCCATCTCCAGCAGTGGAGGTCTAGTACTCTTGTTTTCAAGGGGCTGTGGTGATGATAATACGGATAAGCAGAACAATATGATATTAAATGTAAAAATAATTTCATAGTTTTTTCCTGTAAAATAACAAATCGTACAATTGTCTCCTTGCATATTTATAGAGGTTACTACATTATCTTCTTGTCTAATAAGTTGATTCATTTGTTATGTGATTTGATATCGCTGATTTTGCTATTACTGTGAGCGACCATCTTCTGTAAAGGAGAAGTAGTCCAGCGATGTTTTGTTAAAGGCAAAAACTGCTCTGAGAAATAATTCAATAAAATATCTGTTTATTTAAATACTAGTATGAAAGTAGATTTAATCTTACCCAGAAATAGCAAAATTAGTCCAAAGAGTTAGCATCGTTTCGCTAATCTCTAGGTCCTTTAGAGAGAACGGCTTGTTAAGAAAATGTATTGGAAATAAATGCATCAGGTCATCAGCATGGCATACTCCTAGAAAAAAAGATTTATCAAATAATAAATTAGCGGAAGGTTAAAGAAGAAGACAAATTATTTCTCATTCGATGGATTCATCGTGCGGGTGCCGGGTTCGTTGCGAACATCAATGGGCTTAATTAAAAAGACGGTTTTCATTGTGCAATACAATAATATGAAGTAGTATGGAAATCAGGAATGGATGAATGACCATTCACAGTTTGGCAGCACGAAAGTAAAAGTTAACGTAACAGTATTTTTGCGTGCTAGAGCTACTGCTATTTCAAATTCAAATTGTTTATTAATCAAAAATACTTATTACTAGGGTTTCACAATAAAAACAATCCTACAATGATGTAGGTAGGTACTATTTCAAAAAATCTCAATACAGACAAATATGTCCCTGCTAACTAAACTAATGGCCTTTCAACTACTGTTAAATATAGCTAGCATAGCCCTATTCTGTTACTTAAGCGCAAACGTTATATAAAGAATTCGTTAAAGTTGATATTTGCACGGCCGCTGTCAAGGTCGAGCGTATAACAGTTGAGAATTGAATAATATTTTGTAATTATGACGCAATCTCTGACGTAAATAACGAAATCCACTAAAAACGTTTGCGATAAAGTAACAGAATAGGGAAACAGGTCTCTTTCCGGGGCACAACATTTTCAAAAATAACATATTTAAATAATAATAATAAAATTTTATTGACATAAATAAATGTACTTTACAAAACAAATGTGGCACTGGTAGTATCAACATTAAATTATGGTTTGTTACTCGAGAAAAAAACAGATAACACTAGCCGCATTTATGAATCACGAAGTGGTCATAATGCTAATAATATTATAAAATGTTGCATGTCTTGTGTCCACGTGGTAAGAATGAATTTGAATTGAATATTAATTTATATCGTAAAATTACGTCGCTAGACTATTTTCCTCCACGTGGGTTAAAGTTTAGAATTAATAAACGAATAGTAAAATTGTAAATAATAAATATCTTTTGTATGTGAAAAATAAATTTCAACTTGCAAAACACCATTAATTTGTAAATCATTCGAATACTAAAGAATATTTCATTAAGCGCTTTAAATCTTAATAAAACATCTTAAAAATTTTAATAAAGCGCATAAATCAGGCTTAATTTGACCGATGGCATAGGTTATGTTGGCTTTGACGACCGCTGTAGTTTGTGGTACGTAGCACCGCCTTGTTGAAAACACATGTCGTTGGTGTCCAGATCATCCAATTCAGGCCAAAAGAAGTGGGTAATGATCGACCTATAGCGCTCGCCCATTGTCAGTGATGGTCAAATACATATGGACCGATTAGTGATAATACTGGTGAGGGCAAAGATTGTGCAATGGTGAGCTTTAACAAAGGTATATACACTAGAGAGACAAGATGATTTTGATATTCATTCATTCATTACAGCTTCTAGAACACACCATCCTAGACCTCCACTGCTGGAGATGAGCCTTCCAGTATATCTGGAGAATTTGGCCTACACTTGCCAAGCTGGCCAGACGGGTTAGCGAGTTCTGATGTCAATTTATTAACGATTTCATAAGTTGGTATTAGTGGAACCGGGGTCGACAGCTTAATGCTCTCTCTGAGGCACAGGAACGGGTATTGTAAATCTATAACAAATGTACGTAAGAAAAGTATATTTCTCATTGGTAGACCTTTGTATGATATTAATTAAAGCGTTTCATACAACTGACCTACCACCGACTCTAACGATTTTGATAATGATGTTAAATTGGGCCGAATGGTTATAATAAGATATTTACCGTAATTTCCTTTAGGATCTCCAAATATTTGAGAAAAGCTGTTTGTTGCTCTATAGGTTAATTCATAGAGATAAATTGGAGACTTTGTGTAATTGAAAGCTATTTTAATAGCTTCAATAGCAGGATAGGCGAAGTAGGAATCTGTATAAATCTGAAACCAAATAATAATATATACGAGTACAATGCAAATGAAATTAAACTTTGTTGGTATCGTTTAGTTTATATTCTTTATAAAAAATAAATATGTATTGATAATGTCCAAGTGTTGTGTACCTACTAACCAAACGGAAATAAAATATTTGATTTGAGTTGTTTTATTATTCTCTTGTATTAGATACTTATACCCTTAAAATCTTACAATAATATTAAAATATTATACCTTAACATTACCTATACCTCCAAGATGCCCGTAATTTTATTAACTAGAAAGTTGATAGACTACATCTTGACTGACAGACTTAAAAAATATATGAAATTGAAACCGTTAAACCCTCTTAATAATAATATTAAATTAACTTTTGTCAAACATTGATATTGGCACTTGATCCTGCAATCTTTACATTTAGTATACCCTCACTATTGGCCACAGTTACCAATATCTTTGTATATGTAATGTTTTAAATACTACTTACTTCCAGTACAGCTTTCGCATCATCCTGTGTTAACGGTCCCAGTCGACCTTTAAGGTAAGTTTCACGAATAGAATTGGTTATAAAGTTGACGTCTGCAGAATTATCGTAGTAAAATGTTATAGGAGCTATGTTATCAAACCATTTACTAAATTCTAGAAATCTTGATTTATGTGCTGTAATAACTGAAAAATTAAAATATATAAGAATAAGTAGGTAAATGGATTTTTTTTAAACATTCAAC
The DNA here is from genome assembly GCA_910589645.1 of Tinea semifulvella. NCBI lineage: Eukaryota > Metazoa > Arthropoda > Insecta > Lepidoptera > Tineidae > Tinea > Tinea semifulvella. The sequence continues at coordinate 25,979,473 of OU342584.1, forward strand.
TATAAATAAAAAAAATCCCTCTAAAGACGTCTCATCCGAGATAGTCCCAAGGAGACTGGCCGACAACATAGCGAGGCTAATACGTTGGCAGAAGTAATTTCCAGCTTTTCTGTCTCTAGACCTTTCCGTCAGCCGCTTTGACAAGTCCTTGGCCAAGCGCCTAGCAGAATGTCCCCACGGGCCCATCGTCTCTACCCCAAACGCGCAAATTCGTAACCAGTACCAAGGTTGTCGTATTTGAGCAACTTGAGGTTCTCAGCAGAAAACGCCGCACTCCCCGCACCTGACGAGGTCGCCTGTATGTAAGATGGGGCTAATGTGTCTACACACATCGCATCCCACACCAGAGACCAGCTAAGTTTCGACGGCCCAACAGTCATTCCGTCGGGCCTCTTGCCATCGCTCCCTACAATCACAGACAGACAGTACCCAGCAGTGACAAGAGCCCTTCGGATGATGTCGTTGAGAGCCGCGTGACGAGAAATGCGGCTAGCACTTCTAGCACAAGAAAGCCCGTTCCGATTTGAATGCCGAAAAGTTTGGTATTTAAGATCAGTCTACGACTTTGTCTGCCTTCAAATTGCAAGAGTTTTGCCACAGTTTAAAACACATACTAGTAAACCCTTTAATTTAAAAGTTCTGTTACTACAGTTGAATCATAAAATATCTAAAATCAGAAATACAAAAAAAATACAATGTTCACTCTATCTCAAGGTAATGAAGTAATGCAAATATACTCTTTTATACTCGTATAGTTAAATTATTATTACTTACATACAGATTTTAGGCACCCCTCATCTTTAGTAAGGCCTGTCATCCAAGGTACTGATGGTAAATTAGGATTTAGGCGAGGAGATTTAGTTAGGAATGCTCCAGGAAGGTCGGGCTCTACCACTGCTTTAAATGGAGTCATCTGGTCATAGTCCCATTTCTAAAAAGCATTCGAGACATCTAAATATTTTGTATTTTTTATTTACGTGTATTTAGGCCTAGGTTTATTAGTCCCTTCTGGAGAACGATTGCGATAGACTGACCCATTTCTTCAGGTTCGCCTGTAGCATTAGCACTAGGAACAGCACCCAGCATTTATGATGTACGAGTATAACCTATCTATAGCCATAAAACATGAAATTTTGATGACTCTATTGTTGATGGACATCGTCTTTATTAAATGTAGCTTCTTTGTAGCTAATGGAAGACTAGTTGTCTATTTGCACGAGCGTTTGATGGTTAATTTATGCATATTGTATTGGACACTGTTGCCTATGTGGCTTATAAATTAAGACAACTAGGTTTGTCTAGCTTAATCCCTTCTCCGAAAGCGCCTCCTTATGATAAGGCCTTGAACCGTACGCAAGACGGAACGACTCTCTATAGTTATTTGTGTGAAAACAAAGAAATTATTAGAATAAATTTTCTGGACACTTACATAGAACTTGTATTCTGTTCCAATGATATCATAGCTATCTTTGGTTCGAAGACATTGTATGAAACTTTCACTTGGTTGAGATGGACAGTCTAGTACTTTGGCTAATAGCCTAGCTTTCTCTTTAGCCTCGCCATCAGGAGCCTCGGCCCAAGGAACCAACGCAGTTCCCGATTGTGATATTGCTTTATGAAATAAACCTGAAAATGAAAATAATAATATAATAGACCAGTCAGTTATGAGAAATAAAGACCTTTGCTTTACAAGTATAGAAGACAATACTAAAGTCAGACAACAGTTGGTATATATTTCATATGGAACCCAGGGACGGACATAGGATATGTGACGCCATCATCTGACCACCAAATTGCAGGCTATTACCTAATCTATCCGGTTGTATTTTTAAATTCAAGGAATAATAAAAATTAGACAAACCTGCACTTGTTGGTGAAATCATATGAAAATGCACGCTAGCACCTCCCGCGCTCTCCCCAAATATTGTAACTGAATGCTTGTCACCACCAAAGGCGTCAATATTTCTCTGCACCCATCTAAGAGCTTCTTGTTGGTCTTTCAGTCCATTATTGCCCGGACACGCTTTGTCTTGTGTTGATAGGAATCCCAATGGGCCTGTAAAGTTTAGTGACCTTTTATAAGCAATGTTTTAACAATAAGTTTAAACTTCATCATCATCACAGCCGGAGCCCCTAGAACACAAAAGTCTTAGACCTCCACTGTTGGAGATCGGCCTTCCAGAAAATTCTGTAGAATTTGGCCTACACTCGCCACCGCTGACCAGAAGGCTCGCCAGAGGGTCATGTAATTTTTTTATGACAATTTATTAACGATTCCACAAGTTGGTATTGTTGGAACCGGGACCGACGGCTTAACGTGGTCTCCGAGGCACGGCAACGTTTGCTCGTCTAAACTCTGGCTAAATTGACAGAGAATGCGGGATTTTATTTTTACAATATAACGTGTGCTCTTAAGGTAATAGAATCCCGCTGAAGGGATTCTCGCGCTTTCGACATACATGTCGACTCGATTTGTTCGAATGAAACTGACAGTTTTCTATGAAGTTAGCTGTCACTTTTCACCCAAATGTATCGATCCAACACTTAAGTCGAAAGTGTCAGAATTTAAAGGCCAGTAGGTACTTCCTAATTTAATAATATGTTATACTTTACGGTAGTAATCAATAATACTTCAAAACATTGTTGTTGTTCTATTAATTAAGACAATGACAAGTTGTCGATGTCAGTGTGTTTAATACTTGTCACATCGATCTATTAAAAGCGGACTTTGTCTTATAAATAGGTATGCAAGACCCGGGCTTTGGCGGTCAAACGCAGGTCTGCAGTTTAGAATCTAGAAATTTATGGTAAAATATATACTTTTGGAAGATTGAAAACGAAGTGATACATCTAGTCATTACATATACTATTACTATTAATAAACTTTGCTTGCAAATTTATATTTTTTCGAAGGTACAATGATTTTAAAAAGAAAATTAATTATTAATTAAACTAATAAGTAAAATTTAAAAAAATAAATTACTATTAATAAACTAATGTTGAATATGAATCTCGAATTAGGAATGGCAGTTGTCGGCCGTTGCAACTGTATTTAAGTGATCTTGACGTTTAGTTTCAAAGAATAATCATCCTTTTGTGTAGTATTCATAAGTTATAAAATAGTCATAAACATAAACAAAATAAAATAGTCTAATTTATAAATACTTTGCAATAGGCATATTTTACGTTGGTCATACTGATTAAACGCGAACAATTGCTACTAAGGCAGGATTCAGTTACCGGCCCTTAATCTTAAGTCAATGCGGTCATTATTTAAATACACGTCGTTAATTTGTTATTATCGCAGAGCTTTTTCCGAATAAAGTGAATGCGGCCAGAAGCCATATAACTTGTAACATAAATATCTAAATAACATAAATATTCCAAACAGTTTTGTTTCAACAGACCTAGCATAAGAACCGACACTATTTAGGTTAGTTGGCCCTAAACCGAAAGAAATAAGTAATACCTAACAGTGATGTCAAATTACAATACAAAAATGCTTGGATGTGTAATCAAAACGCTATAAGCGCGATTGTTTTTTCCTATAATCAGAATTATTTTCACCCACTCACTATCGCGCTAAACATTGGTGTGAATAAATTCAATGTGAAGAAATAACGTAACAAAAAATAATAGGTAGACACAAAGATGTTTATTTTTTACAGGAATAAATAATATGACATCTGATTGGAACCACAGGCGAGTTATTCATATTATTATACTTGCTCATCTGTCCCAGATTTGGGACACACGTTCAGAAACAGATGGGAATACTGAAAAAAAATGACATGATCATAATTGCCTCAGTGACAAGTAAAAATACATTGCTGGGATGGTCAATCTTTTTATGTCTATGTAAAATATGTAGAGTTATTTACCAAGTCTGTAATTAGTAGCGACATAGATAACATTTTTGTCTAAAAGAAACTCTGGTCCATAGTTAGAGGTAGACCCATCACCACACATCCAGCCTCCGCCGTGGAACCAAACCATTACGGGAAGTTTTATCGCCTTTTCAGAACTCTGAAATTAAAATTTTGTTACTATTTAATTTATTTAATCACTAAAATACTAATAATTAATAACTATAAACTAATCCTAATAAAAAAATTAACTAAACATAAAAATTATCCTCAAGAGACGTCTCATCAGTGATAGTCCCAAGAAGAATGAAAACATTTCCCCTCTGTATAGCAAGGCTAATATGTTGGCAGAAATAATTGCCAGCCTTCCTTTCTCCCGATTTCTTCGTCAGCCGTTTGGACAACTCCTTGGCCAGACGCTTGACTGTGGGTCTCTATGGTCCACGGTCTCTACCCCAATCCTGTTGGCGTATTTGCGTAAGCTTGAGGTTCTCATCAGAAACCGCCGCACTCTACGCGCTGGACAAGGTTGCCTGGATGTGAGATGGGGCTAATGTGTCTAAACATGTCGCATCCCACACCAGAGACCTGCCAAGTTTTCACAGCCCAACGGTCATGCCGTCGGGCTTCTTGCCATCGCTCCGCACGATTACAGAGAGTTATAGGATAGCGGGTACTCCAGCAGGGACAGGAGCCCTACGAATGATGTTGTTGAGAGCCGCGTGACGAGGAATACGGCTGGCACTTCTAGCACAAGACAGCCCGTGTTTTCCCGGACTTTGTCTTCCTGCAACCGACAGACATATATGTATATGTATATACGTATATGGTTGTAATAGGTTATGTCAATTATTAAAATTGCATTCTTACAGAAAATTAGTTCAATCAAAAATTTACAAATAATTATGTCGATTAAAAAAGGCAAAACCTTTGGACCTTTGGTTGGGCATTGCGTACCGATTAAGTACGTGGGATAGATGTCACATGTCGTGCTCAGTATAAAAAATAGAAATATAAAGGTATAATTAAGCACTTTGGTCGCTCGGGACAAATACTTACATTTGAAATGACTGGTGAGTAAACATTAAGGTGTAAGCAATCTTCAGTTCCAACTATATGTTTCTCTCGAGTGTACGGATTCCTTTGAACACATTTAGGCGATTCTCTTCTAGCGTCCAGAATGTGACTCCAAGATTTTTTAGGAACAGGAGCCTGAAACAAAATGATGATATTAGTTTGCAGAGCTTTAGTGGTCGAGTGTACTAACACACCAACACCCAAGCGTCGCAGGTCCGAGCCCTGGGTTTTATGAATATTTCTCATAGTTCGATTAGTTCGTATGACCCTGACAGTTTTCTATGGATCACTATTCACACGAATATTTCGAACCGACACGTAAGTCGAAAGCGCTAGAATTAGCCCCTGGAATGCTCGGACTCTTTGTTATAAGAGCTGTTTTGATGACTCGTACAGAAAAAACTAGATCGAGCCTCAAAATAATGCGACATTACAGCTAGTATATGCAGATATTTATAATTTTAACGGGTCTTTACGCGATTTACCTTAGAATCATATTTCTCCCGACGTTTCAGCCAAGTTGCATTGGCCGTGGTCACGCATAGCTTCAGTCGACCCGTGACCACGGCCAATGCAACTTGGCTGAAACGTCGGGAAAAATATGTCTCTAAGGTAAATCGCGTAAAGACCCATTAAAATTATAAATATCTATTATGAATGTGCGCGAAAGTTTAAAAAGTTTAATAGTATATGCAGCTCTATATATAGTAACCGTATTTTTAAATTCATAAGAAAACATCGTGACAATAAATCCACGTCAATCACCATTGAAACCGGCATAATGGTAGGGACTGAAGTCAGTAGGTCTAATTCTTGATCGACATCAGATGGGCTTACAGTCAAATATCTAATTTAATTAAAGTTAACAAACAATAACACTAATATATTTAAATAAACAAATTATTACCTCTCCACACTCCCAACCGCCTATTTACAATATTTTTAGTGCAATAAAGATTTTTTGAATAGAAATTAATTACTCGTGTGCTAAACGCGGTATCTTTTTCTGAATTTTGTTTAAAGCGAATGAAAACGTTGCTCAAGCAGCCGTTCAAAATAATAAGTCCAACATAGCATACATGCGTAAACCACAAATTTCCATGATCGTGAGTAAATTCTCCAGATATGTTCTAGAAGGCCCGTCAGTAGTGGACGACTAGAACGTTTGTTCTTAAAGCTGTCATGTTGCCTAATAGTACAATAAAACGGGGTCATTATTACACAATATCGTACGCGGCGAACGAGTGCCTTCACTCCGTAGCCACGACTCAGACTTAGCTGTAAAGGCACACAGGGCCAACAGTGAGATAGAGACGGTTTATAGGGTTTTAATACGTAGGCGCCCTGGGGCTTCACTAGGAAGCTTCACGGATGAGTCGGGCATGCGACCCCCACCCGCGTTGGCCCTTCAGGCAGGGGGCGTATCATTGATGATTTATCGATTCACCGTCTATAAAAAAAAAAAAAAACACAATATCGTCAGTTAATCAATGCATGCATCAGTGCATATTTAACAATTTTGACACTATTACGAGTATATGTATATTCTTGACGATATTTTATAACTACACTATGGCGCTGTGTGACCTGTCTGGAAATAAATATACACTCAAATTAAAAACGGATTTAGTGTCAAGACTTGTAATTTATATATATTTATAGAGGTACCTACCTCAATATATTTTCTAGATTTTTTTTAGAAAGTAAAATAAAGTATCATCACGACCGTTTCCCTTTCGGGGTGGTCAAAAATCACGCTTATAAAGAAGCGGATTCACATTTAGCCTACTTTACTATAGGCCAATTATGAGAAGTGGCAAGCTCGTCGTTGTCTCTAGCGTACCAAACTCGAGAAATATCACAAATAAATAAATAATAATTAAGTTTATTTATTTAAATTAATAAATATTATTGTGTCCCGACCAGGAATCGAACCCGGTACCTCCGAGTTTAAATTCACGGACTTAAAACCGCTAGACCACGGAGAAAGTTCGAAAGTTGGACTATTTTTATTTTTTTATTTATTTTATTTTTGCAGCACATTTACGTTCGATTTCAGAAAGGATGATCTACGCCACGTGATTGGTTAGCTTGTCACTTTGGCTATTTCATCCAATAACGTGCCTCAAGTGTTCTTTTGCGAAAACTTACTAATAAAATTACGGACGTTTTAGAAATATTTTCACTTCCATATGGAACAGAGCAAAATAGCATAAATATTTATATCTATAATTAATATAATAAGTCTGACGTGTTCGTAAATTAATTTCCTAACGAGAAGAATGTAAAAGCCTTAAGGTGTTTTGTTGATGACCCGTTAATATTGTTTTTGGGTGTATATTTTAAATTTTCCTTGTTAGAAATACGGTATTTTAGTGTTATTTTAAGCTTCAAGACATCGATTTATGGACTTAACTCCGTCGCCGGTCGCCGAACCTAGTTTAGCAAACAATGGTTAGAAAAGTAAACTTCCAATCCGTTGTGTTATTTACTAGAATATAATTAAGAAGTCAATCAATTACTAAAGCAAATATTATTGCGCTAACCTAGCGTGGCTGACTGACTGCCCGTTTTCACCAGTTGAAGTCAAGCTAGCACTATGACCATTCACCATGACTAATACAGGTTGAACAGTAAAGTGTGCAAAAAAAAATGGCCCGTTTGTAAAAACGCTTACCTTAAAATTCAAAATAGTCGTAGTTTGAAGCCCAGCATGTGTCAATGAGAAATATTTTTTTTTCATACATATATTTTTGCCATAGATTAACAACACCATCGTTCTCGTGTGGTGAACAGCACGTTAAGCCCACTAATACAAAATGATTATTCATATTTACATCAGATATTTACATTTAATTACAATAATAAAATATAAATTTGTTGTATATATATTTTTTTTTTACAATAATATTAGATACTTTTATTTGAAATAAAATTGATTTAAAAAACTAATTATAAATAAAACTAAACTAAAAATATCTATGAAATTAAAACTATTTTACAAAATAAACTAATTTATTATATTATATTTTAATATTTATCTTAATACTGTCTCCGTAGTCTAGCGGTAAGTTCGTGGATTTAGACGCGAAGGTACCGGATTCGATTCCTAATAATTTATTTATTTATCGAGCTACCGATCCTAGAGGTTTTCCAAAGGGCTTACGGATAAATCTGGAGATAGAAAGGCTGGCAATTATTTCTGTCAACGTAATAACCTCGCTATAGAGAAGGAAAATGTTGCCAGTCTTCTTGGGACTATCTGTGATGGGACGTCTCTAGACATTCTTTATTTATATTATTTTATTATTAAGTTTTGTTTATTAATGTTTAATTTTATTTAAGTAGTTTGTAATTATTATTTTACATTTTGTAAATATTTTTTTAATATTTATTCGTCTATTTATCTCGAGTTTGGTACCTAGAGATATCGTCGAGCTTGCCACTTGTCATAATGGGTCCATAGTAAAGTTGGCAAAGTATGAATTTACTTCTTAAAAACAGTGGTATTACTATGTACAATAATTAAATCAATATATAAATTTATTTCGTTTTTTATATTATCATATGGGATATATATAAGTAGGAAATTGAACTCGGATTGAATTAATTACATTACAGTTTGACGGCTCGAAATAAAAACTTAACGTAGGTAACGGCATTTATTCCATGCTTGAGCTACTCTTCCTAGGTTTGTATTCATTATAGTACAATAAAATATTATTTTTGATCCAATACATCATGGTCTGGCGGAAAAGTCGATGGATTTAGATGCGGAGATACCAGGTTCGACACCTGATTAATCAAGAATGTATTAAATTTGTTAAGCTTAAGTTTAATATCGACAACCGCAATCGCAATTTGTTATATGGCCTTTGATGAAAAAAAAATTTGCTTAAAAAGTCACGCTTTGACCACCCCGCTCGTAAACATACGTATATACTATATTACCAGTAATAACGTATTTAATAATGAAGCAGATCGAATCGCTAAAACCTGATAATAACAAATAATATTAAGCCATTCGTTAAGCCGATATTAGATTGGTCATTACTATTATTATAAAAGTAGGTATATAAAAATAATAATAACAACTTTTTTTTAAATACTAGCACGACATGTGACCTTGCGCCCACCTGATGACAAGTGGCGCGAGAGGTCAATGAATATTAGCCACTGTTAACAGACAGTGTTTCTCGTGTGAATAATTTTCGTAGATGCTTTCCCAGATACGGGTTCCGTACGATGATGTGTCAGCATTAACAATGCGAACGTCAAAAAACGCTTTACTCGCTGGTTTCCATACTCCGTGAAGCATCAAGTCTCCCACAAGTGCGGCTGACTAAAATTCTCCTATTTACTACTTACTACACATTACAGTATATACCGGTTCATAATTAAAGACATTAGTATTGAATGGATTCACTGTGCGGGTTCCGGGTCCATCGTGTGTGCGACCGCCTATAGGCTGGTTTACAAGGAGGCTCACCTCTCTCCTTTTTTTATTGCGCAACAAGACGTTCATCCTCTCATCATCATCATCAGCCTGAGCGACATTAAATTTGTGGACAAGACCCACTGTCAGTGTTCACGTTTCTGCTCCGTACGACAGCACTGAAAGTCTTCAAACACTGGTGTATGTTTAATAAGAAGATCTGGCGCAGCTTCCCGAATGCCGCCCATCCTAGCTGAATGCGTCTGTCGGCTTCTTTGTTCATCCTCTACCGTCTTGGATTCTTGTTCCATAATTGTATTGACGGGAGAACTGCTTAGGCCCAATTATTTCAGTAAGCGGTGAACATATTTTGCTTGAATTTCTCTCGCACCAACTTCAACTGCTTAAAGCTAATTCAAGGGAATCTGGTATACTTAAATATTTTTTATTATTTTATTTAAGTTGTGATTTCTGACGAAAGTATTTTTTTTATATGTATAATATGTATATAGTCTTAAATATATTTTTACTTTGATTCCAAAAATACAATTCTAGATTCAAATTTAAAATAATATATAGTTCACATTCTAGTTGGCAAAAACTTGAACTAAAAAGATTTATATAAAAACTGGTTTTAATAAAATATTACGCAACTAAACATTAGTTAGTCATCAAGAGCTCATTGGCCTGATCCTACAAATCATTGTGAGAAATTAAGTCATTGTGTTAACAATAGTCCAGCGTTTGTATTTATAAATACGTTAGTACTTTGGCCAGGTATATAGGATAATACAACTGCAGTCTTCGAATTTATAGAACTATCAATGAACTCCGAAGCGAATTCCACACGACAAGCTATTCCGAAAATAACAGTTTCTTTTTATGGCTTTAAATGGCAATTCCCGTGCTAAATATATCGACGCGGACGTCCAATAACCGCCTGTTGTACGTCTCGCACATTAGCCCTACAGGTGCAGTGAGACCAGCTACTGTTGGATATAGAAGTCGGTTGAATAAGGTCGAGATAACATATACTTTCAGTCGAAATCGGACAACTAAATAGTCGATGTAAACTAAGTGATAAGTGAAAGATGATGATGAAACTAGCGCATTTGTCACGTTAAAACTGACAGTAAATAAAGGATTTTAATGGTTGCTGTATAAGAAACAGGTCCAATGATATTAAACTTTCATTTTATGTCATCTGAAAGGAGGAAATTTAAAGGAATCCTTAATTAGGAAAAGCATTAGGTATAACGACTATACAGGTATGCATGAATAAAATTATTCCTACCTAATGTAGATAATATCGAGGTTTATTTAAAATAGTTTTCCTTCCTCAAAGGTTTAACGTTCGGAAAAATATGCACGAACTAAGTAAACTATATTTTTTACATTTTCATTTAACTATTCATCATGATCATCACGACCGTTTCCCTTTCGGGGTGGTCTGAAACCACGCTTATAAATAGTATTCACATTTAGCCAACTTTACTATAGACCAATCGTGACAAGTGGCAAGCTCGTCGATGTCTCTAGCATACCAAACTCGAGAAATATCACAAATAAATTAAATATTAATTGAATTTATTCATTTAAATTTGTAAATATCATTGTATCCTGACCAGGAATCAAACCCGGTACTTCTACAAATACTTCTACTTCTAAATCTACTAAGTTAACCACTAATAAATGTCAGTTATTTAACTATTGTGTTTTGATTTGTTTTTCATTTATTTTTTTAAGTTTACAATTAGACTTTAAATGCATGTTGTGGCACCTAAAGGAGGGTACTATTTATGATCGCTTCAATGACTTAGGCCCGGATTAATAGTCGGATCTAAGCATAAGCACGTGCTTATGAATAACAAAAGTTACATTTTAAATTGATTTCTATAAAACAGCTTGTCAACACCGCAGGAGTCAAGAGGGCTGGGCAATATTTGGATCAAAGGAACAGCATTTTTTTACTTATATATTTTTTATTTGGAAAATCATCAGATTTAAATATATATTTTTCAAAATTAATGATCAAGAGCCTATTACATACAGCCTCTGTAACAGGCTTTCACAAAAGATGAATGTTAATATAACAAAAAAAAAACAAAAAAAGAGACCTTTATCAACAAATAAACTCAAAAAGCAAACAGTCCGTGGCTGGATCGAGATATATTTATATATGTATATATAACTTATTGTTTTTGTTTACTTAATGTAAGGTTTTCTTTATAATTATTTAATAGTCTAATTCTTTAATATTGTTTGTGTATTACTTTGTTCAAATAAATTATTTTTACATTCCCTCACTATCCTCAATTGCAGCAATATCATATTTCAGTTCCCTCATCATGTAAGTAGTTTTATTTTATATTATTGTTTATTTATGTTTATATATACGTATATATTTATATATTGCGTAATTATGTATTTGTATATGTAACATTGTTATACATACGTATTAATACTGTTAAAAATAACTTAATTAATAATTATAAAAAATAAAAAATGATTGCACCTACCATCTATAGTGTCTAAATGTCCTGAAAGTTTGACTGTCAAGAGAATGCCTAGCGGCATTAAGTCCTATTCTAGTCCTAACTATAATTTCAATCGCATAAGTGATACAAAAATTAACAGGGATATTCAAAGTCAAAGTCAAAATATCTTTATTCACGTAAACCTATTACAGGCATTTATGAAACGTCATTAATTTAATTATTTTGAAATTATTCTACTTCTGCTGGTGGAAGACTAAGCAACAAAGTGGTCCAATGAGTAAGCTGTTAGCAGAAGACCAGCAGATTCCAGTGACCTGTTAATTTTCAATCTGACTAAGAAAGGAATCTGCAAGAAAAACTCAAAATGTTTTAAGCAGTTTAAATTTAACAGGCATTATCTAATATCTACGAGAATAGTCGTAGCTAGTATTGACTCTGGAACTAGAAGAAGTATACTCAGGAGTAAACGGAAACGTAATTAATGTACATTACCTTAAATCTTAATTCACCAACAGGAGGTTCGGCGAAAGGTATAGAAGTATAAGCAGCAATCTTCCGACCTCCTCGTGTTTCCATGAAAAACCCCTCAATCTCGCCCGAAGGTGTTTTCACATGTGGTCCAGAATCACCATATATTTTACATGTGACACTTAACAAAGCTAATATTCTATAATATATATTCATTTTAATACGTAATTACTTCACTAATAAAATTTGATGTCAAATCATTCGATAAGGTAAAACCTGTTTGTTTAGAACAAAATAGAAATAAGAGTGTTCACTTCGAGAGCTAACAACTAAATGATATTACCTACATAAGCTAGAGTCATATTTATAAGTCAGGTAATGCTCTGTAAAATTTTAATTAGCATTAAGGTAATATAAAAAGCATCATACTGTGAATTCCAGAATCATTTAAAACTTTTTGACAATGTATCTGGTCCACAAGTTCAAGGTCGCTCAGCGAGCTATAGACAGAGCTGTGCTCGATTTTCTCTGAAGGATTAACAGCCGGTTGCAGAAAGGATGATTAAAATAATCTCCCATTAATATTTTGAAATACGCCATGTAATTTGTAGTTAGCTTGTCAATTTGGTTATTTCAGCCAATGACGTGTATCATAGACATACATTAAAGATGACAAAAGATAATCGCTTTCTGCTACTGACCGTTAGTCCGAAACTATACCATTATAATCTTTAAAAAAAAAATGCAATTTGAAGTGGTAATGGCTGGGACACGTCTATCGTAGAACAGAATTGATAAACGATGAAGCCGATAGGTTATGGAGTGAAGAACACATATTGGAAGACGCAGAATGGGACGCTCCTGTCAGATGGACGGAGGACTTGAAGATCGTTGCTGGTGGAGGATGGATGAGGGTGGCAGGAGATCGTGTGAAATTGGCCTTGGGGAGGCTTATATCCAATAAGTGAAGAGACAGAGGCTGATATGATGACTTTAGAGCATTAGTTTTGGCAACAACAAAAAATATAAGTGTAAAAGATAATTACTATGATAAAATATGATTATTTGTATAATAACTATATACCAATTAAAATATTACTTAATATATTAAGTAAAATAGCTTGCTCAAATATGTATTCAAATATTACGCAATCTTTGAATACTACCCCTATACGTAAAGATATGAGGTGTATGGACCGCCTTATATATGGACGGTAACTGAATCCTTCCTTAGTGGCATTTCTTACTTAAATACAAAAGAAATGCATGAAAACGCGGCTATTTAAGTGAAGAATTGCCACTAAGGAAGGATTCAGTTACCGGCTTTTAGGTTTCTAGTCCAGGAACAACGTCACATAAGACTATTGAAGATGAGTTTAAATAAAATAAAATACATATATATTTAATTGCCGTAACTGTCTCTGTGGTCTAGCGGTTAATTCCGTGGATTTAGATTTACCATTAGGTAAGTGCGGTCAGTGGTACCACATGTCGTGCTATGTATTAAACTACTTAAAAAGTTAAAAATCAATTAAATATAAACTAATTAGTTAATTAATTATGTAAAAAGTATCATTACGACCGTTTGCCTTTCGGGGTGATCAGAAACTACGCTTATAAAGAAGCGGATTCACATTTAGCCAACTTTAACTGATCGAACTCTTGTCACATACAGCATTAACCAGCCGCTTAGACAGCAGATTCGTATTTGTGATGTTTGGCCTTTTCAGCCGCCCCAGCCCTAGTATATGTGCCCTGGACATGAGACCAAACAAGAGTGTAAGTAGCGTCCCACACCATTGCTCGACCTATGGACCACGGTACCAAAGTCAATCTATCGAGTCTTTTAGCATCACTGCGAGATCCCAGACGGTTCAAGAACCGAAGAGATCCCGTCGGTAACCAACGCCGGGTGGACCAAATTATTGACAGAACCGTGGCGGAAACGACGAGCGTACCAAACTCGGGAAATATCACAAATAAATTAAATATTAATTTTATTTATTTATTTAAATGATACATGTTATTGTGTCCCGAATAATATCGAACCCGGTACGTCCAGGTCAACATCCACGGACAACCGCTAGACCACAGAAGCATTAAAAAAATATATAATATCTTTATCTTTTTTATTTTATTAATCTTGTACATTACTTCAAATAAAATTATTGTAATAAACATTAAACCGAGAGAAATCAATCGAATACATTTTAACGGTTGCGCTAAAAGAAACTAAGAAAGATTTTTATTATCATTATTCATTACCGTTAAACTAAACACAAGTTTTGTACTAAATAACACGCAATTAACAATAAAAATAGAGTGTTTAAAACCTGTGTGCATAATTAACTAGTGGTTGACAACGGTAATCATCGCCGCTAAAGTATATTTATTGATCGCAATTCGTTTTAGAAAGGAATTTTATTATTAAGTCGACCATAACTAATTGTTTATAACTCGCCCCATTTAAAAAAAATGCCACTAGATGTCGCCACGTGTATTTTGTACTGCTCCGGTATTTTGTATACATCATTGTTTATTATAAAAATATCATTTAATCGAAAAAAAATATTTACAAAACATAAAATAAAATTAATATTAATATTAATTAGTCTGGCCAATAAAAGTAGATAAACAAAAAGGGCGGCAATTTCAAAAAATATTAGTATTGTACGAGTATGTCTTAAAGTTTGATAAAATATGTAGATAAAACTTACTTGATACTTGGTATTGGTTTTAAATACATTTAGCTAAAAAATAGAAACGAAAGTAAAATGCTTTCACTGGGAAGATTATTTATTGCAAGTATCAAAATAATAAATCATACTAATCTAATAAATAATTAATAATAAAAATAATATAATGTTGTTTTACTTGGAATTTGGACAGCATGTAAAACAATATCTTTCGGACTCTACTACTATTAAAGTTTTATTCATATTTTACAAAGCAAATGAGGAATTAACAACAAAACAATTCAAAGCAAATGTTTGACAACATATTGAAAAATTGACACTGTCGCAATAGTGTTGCCATTTGAAAGTTTCCAAATAAATTGATTATCTACTTTCATTGGACAGAGTCTATACTCGTAAGTCCCGTCCGCGTGGGTTGGTGGCAAGAACACTGGCTGCATTTCCCCGCTTAATTACAATACTGATTCTTTGAGCGAAGAGAGCCCTCTTGTCACGGCACGTCGTAAAAATTGCGAAGTCTGACAAGCGGCGCAAGTATGTATCCATACTAAAAGATGACATATTTGTGGTGCCTATTGCTGTAAAATTCTAGGCCCATGGTCAAGCGCCTAAAAGTTTATAAAAGACATAACACCACGTCTTGTTGTCTCCGTCGGTGACAAGAGGACTGGATCTTTCTTTGCTCAGTATAATCGGAAATGATATTATATCATATTTTTTATAAATATTTTTTTACAATATCAATATATATACAAAAATATGTATATGAATTGAATGTTAAAGAGGATTAATACTTAGGCCATTATGACGTTCGATATAGAATAGAGCATACAAGTTCTACCACGTACGGGAAGATACCAGTGATGGATACAAAAGACCGCGTGCAGTCGGCAAATAAACGAAGAATTGTTTCTCCTTTTGTTTAGTACTAACATCTTATGATTATATATTCGAAGTAATATAAAAACAGTACAAAATAGCGCCTGATTTTATCCAATTTATTCTAAATGCTAACTATATTCTGGTCAGTTTGATAAAGTTTTATAAATTTCAGGCTCTCATGTCATATATCCACAAAAGATTCACAGATTTAAATTATTTAATATTGATATATATAGGCTTGGGCACACCGGAGTACATGTAGATTTGCACATGCAACTACGAGTACAACAAATGTGCTCACCACGAAATCGATATTTTAGATATGAATAGATAAAATACTTATATGTAGGTACCTATAAATCTACAGCTCAAGACTGCATTCCCAAATCACACTGGCAACTAAGTTCCTTAGGGAGGAAGTCCCCGGGGCCTACAGACTAAAAACTCCATCTCAACTCTCTTCACAGTTGACCATATAAGCCTTTACTGCTAAGTTGTGAGTCGTGGATAAAAGTGACACATACACATAGTACGCAGTAACTAAATATAAAACAACGGATACCTTCGCGCTTGTATTATGTTCCTTGCCTTCGCGCCATTTTGTTTTGTAAATTACTTTACTGTCAATATTGTTAGTCTAAATTGGTAAATTAGTGTTGTTTTGTTTAATAATGTGCAACAATATGATATAGTACGGCCTACTAGTGGCGTAGCGAGGGAAGTGCGAAGTGCAATCTTCCAGCGCGGCACTATAAAGGGGAAGCAAAAATCAGGATTAATTTGTATTTACTTTTTAAGCTGTGGTGATCCAGGTGTAATAACTCTTTTCTTACAAATCCAAAAAGGTCGCGTTTGGAATCTCAGTGGTCCATTGAGTAATACACTTTTTGTACGCACATTTGTCATAGATTTAAACTGTTCTCGTGCTTCAGAGAGTATTAAGACGGTGGTCCCAGTTCCACTAATACCAACTTGTGGTATCGTTAATAAATTGACATCAGACCCTCGACAACCCATCTGGTCAGCGCGAGCGTGTAGGCCAAATTCTCCAGAAATATGTTAGAGGCCATTTTTTAACCATATAATTTATAGGGATGCCACAATCCCACGCTGCCACTGACGTGATCCTGTCACTCGCATCTAACCCGCCCAGCGACCTTCCTGAAGTCATCCGTCCCATTCGATTAGGGTGGTGCGGCTCTGTCCGATCTGTGAATCCCTTGTACGTAGTATTGCCAAATGAGAAATTATATTATAGTATAATCGCTGTATGATGATCGCTGTGTTTAATAGTCTCCTCTCAGAGAAATCATTAAAATGATAATAATTACAAACTATTAAATAAAATTAAATAACTATAAACTAAACATAATTTAAAAATAAATTTAAAAAAAATATCCTCAAGAAACGTTCCATCAGAGATAGTCTCATGACGACTGGCAACATTTCCCCTCTGTATAGCGAGGCTAATATACGTTGGCAGAAATATTTGCCAGCCTTCCTATCTCCAGATTTCTCTGTCAATCATTTGGACAACTGCATGGCCAGACATTTATAACTTAAAATTATCTTAATGTGGATTGGATCCTTTTTGCGTAACTACGTCCAAATACATATAGCAGGTCTGTGGTCAATACATTTATGGAACGAGCTTCCAAGACGGCATTAACGGAATCATACAGTATTTGGTTGGGTAGGGAGAGGAGTAGAATGGTGGATGGTGAGCGTATTATCGCGCAATATAATAAAAAAGGGAGGCCTTATTTTCTTAAACCAGCCTATTCTCGGTCGCAAGCCCGATACACCATTCTCCTCATCTCTTACCCACATACGATGGACCCGGCACCCGCACGGTGAATCCATGGAATGCTTAGAAATTTGTCTTCTCTTAGGCTTAAATACTTTTTATATAAATTAATTATATTTTTTCGGCTTTTAAAGAATGTAATTTTTATACTTTTTCTATATACCTACTCGTAGTAGCTAATTGAATACGTATACATATTGTTATGTCTATAACCTTCAAGTCGCCCTCGAGCAGTCATTGGGTCGAAGCCGCATAATATTTGTATTTTAAACACAATTCACCTGGATTAAAATAACATGTTTATGTCTTTAATTTAACGTTATTTGTAGTCTGCAGGACATTAGGTCTTCCGTTTAACAGCAATTACCCAAGTTTTTCATTAAAGCATTTTATTACATTGATACTGATAAGTAGGTATTTTTGTTTATGTACTCGTAGATTGGTTATCGCGGCTATCAGTCAAAGAGTGTGCCAAGATTGTTTATTTACCAATCTATATTTTATTTACGAACATAATTTTCAATAACAAATAAACATAGGTTATTTAGTTATAATTTGGCCTATAAGATGATTAAAATGTGCTTTGTCATTTTCGTTCCAAGTATGTAGGTATAGAAAAAAGATTAAACTAGCCCAGCAGCCAGATTCTTTAAGCGTGAACGTTAGAAGAAGACAAATTTCTTAGCAATTAATGGATTCACCATCCGGGTGCCGGTTCCATCGTGTGTGCAAAAGATAGAGGAGAAGAATGATGCCTCAGTATCTCGACCGACCATAGCTATAGACGGTTTACAAAAGAGTAATCCTCTTTTTATTGCGCAATAAGACGCTCACCATCTACCATTCTGCTCCTTTCCCTCACCAACCAAATACTGTATGATTCGCTAATGTCATCTTAGAAGCTCGTTCCATAAATGATATTTCACGGCATACCTGCTTAGGCCCAATTGTTTCAAAAAGTTGTGCAGAAAGTTTGCTGGAATTCCTCTCGAAGCAACTACTTCTTAAAAAACATCCTTACGAAACCAAAGGGTACGTATGGATGGTTACGAAGCGAAAGGGACCACAAAACACGTAAAATGGTGCTTAATTGTCTCTGCCCAGCGTAATTAAACATGAACATAAAGAAAACTAAGTTCATGGTCGTCGGACGGACAAATGTCGACAATACTGCTGCGCTTTACATTAAAGACCAACCGCTCGATAGAGTTAAATCATACAAATATCTAGGCTCCAATGTGAATGAAGAAGCAGATGACAGTACCGAAATAAAATGCCGCATAGAACAAGCTAGAAACGCCTTTGTTAAAATGAGCCACCTTCTCTGCAATCGCAATCTTAAACTTCCTACAAGATGCCGACTCTTCCGATGCTACATATTTTCCATTCTCCTGTATGGTGTCGAATCATGGACCCTGACAAACACAATGTCGAAGAAGTTAGAAGCTTTTGAAATGTGGATATACAGGAGAATGTTGAAGATATCATGGAGTGATACATACAGAGTAAGAAACGAAACTGTCTTGCAGAGAATGAACAAAGGCGTTGAACTATTGAAAATGGTAAAGCGAAGGAAGTTGGGGTATTTGGGACACATCATGCGCAATAAAAAGTATAGCTTGCTCTTGCTTGTCATGCAAGGCAAGATACAAGGCTCCAGAAGACCGGGGAGAAGACGCACTTCCTGGCTCAAGAACCTCAGGGAGTGGTTCGGGATGAGCACCAGATCCTTGTTCCGGACAGCGGCTAACAAAATCAAAATCGCCTTAATGATAGCCGACCTCCGATAGGAGATGGCACCGTAAGAAGAAGAAGAAGCGTAAGGGGTGAGGATATGTACTTATGTATATATGTAGAATGTAATATGTAAGTACTTAAACCAAAAGACACTCCATGTTATTAGACAATAATATATAGCTATAATAGACGGATGGCCTAAAGTAGTTTGCTGGCGGGGGTTGGATAAGAATTACAAAAGACCGCGAGCAGAACATAGACAGTTTGGGAGAAGCCTAAGTCCAGCAGTGGAGAAACACAGGCATATGATGATGATATAGCCGCTCGCCATACACAATGCCATGTTGGTACTAGCACGGATGTATGTAAGCGAGACGTGGATATGTCAGAATAAGCATGACAGTAGAAATGAAGCCGTTGCGTCAGAATGAAAGAAAACATAGGGACCAATATAAGGAAAGGCATGCATCGATGGTTCGGGCATATTAAAAGGATGAATGAGGAAAGATATATAATGTTTGAACCAGATATATGCAATTGTGGGTAACAGGACCCTGGCAAATCAAGACTTACTTACCTATTACGATCAAATAAATAAACACTGGCTAAAGGTGCAGTAAAGAGACTTCAAAAAAAGGGCATGTATGAAAAGGTTGAAGAATGTCGACGAAGCGAAAGAGGTATGTCGTGACCGTGACAATTGGCGCTCAATTGCCTCTGCCATACCCCGCAATCTGGCGTGAAGATATGTGTGTATGATATAGCCGCCAAAATAGTGTAATATAAAATAATCAATAACTTTTATGGACGTTTTAGTATACATTAGCAAGTATGTTACAAAATGTTATGTCCGTAAACCGAATTTGTGTCTTATCTATAAATTGTATTTTTGAAATTTGTGACTAAGCGTTACAAATATTTTTAGCAAGGTGGAAAATCTTTTGAGAGTACTTTATTGTGGTACAATACGAGACAATCTTAAAACAATGCAACTGACCTTAATCTTTAGGCACGTTTCATCACATCTTTCGACCAATGGAACATCATAAAGTGACTTATTGTAATTTTAACATGAACATTCCAAATCAATGATATATTATAATTTGAACTAAATACACGTACCAAAGTGTGCATCAATAGTTTTTCTGTAAAGTATTGGATTATTTTATTACCTAATGATTAAAACTGTGCTATGCATTATATTTTTTCTGGATTTAATATGTCGAAACAATTCTGCCACAACATGCAAATTAATGTAAGTACCTAATGTACAAGTAAATGATAAGTTTAACTATTTCAGTGTTTTGTATACTCATTGTACCTATACCTATCTTTCGTAATTTTAAGATAGGCTTATCTACAAGTGAATCAGCAATAATTGCTATTAGTTTTGTAATCTTTCGGAGCGTATTTATCCATAAATTGCTGCTTATCTTAGAAAAATAATAAATGATTTTACTATTTTCTTTTGTCAATGTGTATACCCGTAGTCAGCAGACATTATACTTGCTCATTTTTTTATTATTGCGTGCAATTAGCATTTCTGAGATACGTCTCTGAGCGTTCTTTACCAATTTCCGAAGAAAAAAAAAAAAAACAAAAAAAAAAAAAGCAAGCGGCGCAAATATGTAAGTATATTAAAAGATTACATATTTGTGCCGTTTGCTGTAGAAACTCTGGGCCCATGGAGTCCAAGTGCAAAAAAGATTTTAAAAGACATAACACCGCGTCTTGTCGTCTCCTCCGGTGACAAGAGGGCTGGCTCTTTCTTCGCCCAAAGAATCAGTATTGCAATTCAGCGGGGAAATGCAGCCAGCGTTCTTGCCACCATTCCACGCGGACGGGACTTATATCCCTATCCTTAGTATTAATATTAATTTTATTTTATATTTTGTAAATATTTTTTTCGAATAAATGCTATTTATTTACTATAAAAAAAAAAAAAATTAAAAATATTGCAAACAATAGTAACGGTGATGGGTAGCCTAAATCAATTTAACATACTCGTATATATGTTCCAGCCAGCTCCGCAAGACGGGGACAATTGAACGTCATTATAGTCACGGTCAACACATACCTCTTTCGCTTCTTCGACATTTATTAATCATTTCATACATCCCCTTTTATTTTGTAGGTATATATTTTACTGCACTTTCTACAAGATTAAAGATTATTTTTAATAAAAAAGATACAAGCAAGCATTTTTTATAAATATACACAAATATAACTTCAGGAATGGATCCTTGATGATGGAAGATCGTTCGTACTAAGGATCTTGTACAATTAGAGAAGGCGTCTGAGAATTATCAGACAGTGCAGTGGATAGGAATATGTTCAATTAGATCATAATATGTACAAATAATAATAATAATATTTAGGTAACTTTAATAACATACTTAATTGTATTTTTTATTTAGTTGCCTTATATAATGTAAATATAATGTAATATTTATTATTATATTTTGTGAGATTTAATTTAATAACCTAGGTTTAAGTAGTATAATAACTGACTAAGCTCTTTTATAGCAGCATCTACATTTAGGTAGTTTTTAATTTACATAGTTAATTTAGTAATGACGATGGCTATTCTTTGTTCTTTGCACTAATGGTCGATCTTTTGCTATCCTGCCATTATATGTTGCTGACAAAACCAAGTGTACGTTATGTATCTTATGGTGAATAAATGAATTGAATTGAATTCAAATCTTTTTCAAGAAAAATCACATCTTTTATTATTACACATAATGACAATTTAATATTAGTAGAACATAGGCCAAGAAGATTTAATGTTATGTACTGTTATGTACAAATAATACAGTTTTGTTACTCGTAAAATATTAAGAATGAAACACAGGTGAAGAATACCAAATAATAATAAAAGAAGAAAAATATAAGTAGGCTAAAAACAATAATAATGACTTATTCAGGCATATTGTTTAAACAATAAAAATGGGGATAATAGGCAAGATTTATTTAGTATGACTAATTCGACCAACTAACAGACTGTAATCAGAATTTATTAATAAACAAAAGTATTTAACTTGGTAATATTGTTTGTTATAGGTATTCGTATGTGGAGTCAGAATTACAAAGCACTGGCCAAGGTAACTCGCACTACGTCAGAAAAAAACGCTTCAAGCGCGATTCCTGGAACACTCCCTCAACAACACATTTAGATGAGAATGGCATATATTATGAACCGGCAGATATATATATCCCAAAGCTAAACAACAACCAACATCATTTTTATATAATGAACCCAATTCAATCTGAAAATGAAATAGTAATTACAAGTTTTCGCGACCTCTATGTCAAGCATCCATATACTCGTAAATCGAGTGGCAAGATAGATAAAGGCATCAAGCTAAGTGCAAAGTATGTTAACGAACCCAGCCAAACTGAAGAAACACCGATTTATTTGGACTTCGACATACAAGGATCTGAATTTGAAAGAAGCAGTTACCGAAATAACAAGCTAGACAATTTTCTGGAAGCCGAGGGAAATTTGGTAGAATGTCTTGATCTGCATATTTTGGTATTTTCTAGACATAACAAAAGTGTTACTCAGTTATCACTGGAACCTAAAAAACTTAAGGAATATGAACACATGTCAGATACGGAAATTATTGATAAGTTAAAAAATATTTGTGATAAGACAGAAGAATTGTTACAGCAAAGCATGGAAGAAGTCTTACATAAGGGCGATACAGAAAGCATGTTTAGAAATGCTGATAAAAGCGATGAAAACATAGATGACATTGATAATAAACTGCAGTTACCTATAACAGAACAAGCAACCAACAAATTCGAATTAGAAAATAATACAATTTATTTAACAACTTATCCGGATACGTCTTCCGAAATTGATTATGTCGAAAACACTCTGGCATCTATAAAAGAAATAGTCACAAACAACAAAAATACAAGATCTGCTTACACCATGACATCAGAAGACATAAATACAACATTATATAATTCTACAGATTCCATTGCCAACGATAGCACGAACATACCAACAGTCATTCATAATAATGATACAGATGCACCTACCGAACCAGTTAGTTTTAAACTAATGTCTGAGTACGATGATTATAATAATGACACGAGTTATCTAAGTTATGAAACCAATAATAATTTAACTACAGAAAAATATAACACTACAAAAATATATCTCGATGCTACGGATGGAATACTTCAAACAATCTCAACCAAAGTTTACAATGACGACGATAACATTGTATCCGAAACGAAAAGCAATATGTTTGGACAATTCGAAACAACTGAATTGAACGATATTTTTACAACTTTAAAAATAGATCAAAGTCTTAATACAGAATACATAGACTTTAATGTAATAGAAACAACGACATTAGGATACCAAGTTGCATCAAGCATTGATGATATAAGCGATTCTTCATTAATCACGGAAGCGATTTCACAAGAAGCAAATACTCAACCGAGTAATACAAATATTATGTTTACAAGTGTCGCATCGAAAGATGACACATCTACTGTAAATAATATTGAAACTGTAACGTACAGTGATTCTGGCGCAATATCAACAACAACATTTATTCCTTCAGTCAACAAATATGATGAAATCTCTCAACAAAAACCCAACATCATTTCCATAACTGAATTAGCAAATAAATCTGGTCACGACGACGTAATTAGTGAAACAAATATACCAAATTCATTAGAGGTCCATGGTAAATTGTATTTTCTTTTTAACCAAAACCAAATACCAGCGAGGTTTATACAAAATTCTGATGGAGAAGTTAATATAGGAATCGATGGGTCGTCTTTGTCTCATCTGCTACTAAACGATCCCAAACACAATTCACTACTGTTAAAAAAATTATATAATAGAAAATAATCGATATAAAATTAATTATTATTAATTTATGTAGTGTAAATATAGCTAATTTAGTAAATGTTTTGTTTTATTAAACAATCTAAAAGGTTTTAATGTGTTCAAGGAAAACGTAATTATAATAAATATATTAATTTTAATTACAAATTTCATATATTTTTTATACTAGCACGACATGTGATCTTTTTCCCACCTGATGGTAAGTGGCACGCGAGGTCCATGAATGTTAGCAACTGAATTCAGACTCTCATGAGTGACATCAGTCGCTAACAATATGGCGACTTACAACATAAAATTAAAAACTAAACGTAATAACAAATTAAATTACCTAAAAATAACGAACTATATTTATTTATATTGAAGTAATACACTCGTACAAACAGTATAAAAGAATTACTATCTAAAAATGAAAAATGTCCTTCAGAGACTACCCATAAGAGATAGCCCCAAGAAGGCTAGCAACATTCCCCCTCTGTATAGCAAGGTATAAATAATTGCCAGCCTTCCTGCCTCCAGATTTCTTCGTCAGCCATTTGGACAACCCCTTGTCGTAACCTGTACCGAGGTTGACGTGTATATTGAAATATTATAGTAAATAATCGAATCATGCCGCCCTTTATAAGTGCCGCCCGAGACACGTGATAAGGTTTTTAAATCAATAAAGGATCATTATTATATTTATTTGTTGTTTGCTATAGACCGATATATTCTATCGTATCTATTACCAATGTCCATTAGTTAATGTATGTCGGCGCCGTGCTAGTACAAAAGTTACGTAACAAGTAAATAAATTCAAGTACCTACCTAGTACAAGTATTACTTGCTATTATTATTGGCCGTGAGAAATTTTAACGTCTGATATTTACGATAAAACTATATTTTTTTTTGATATCAATTTTGTGGTTATTACTCATATAATATAATCATAAATGCGTTGGGACCGTGGAGACCCTCAACCAAGGCGGGCCAAGGTTCGTATAAAAATAGAATCATTACCTAAAAAAATAAAAAAAAAAACAAATGCAATGTTTATTAAGGAAAAGACATCACCCAATTTAGGCAATTTTTTACTACTTGCGACGTTATACAATGATTAAAAATTTAAAATTGTAGTTGCGATACTTTTATTGGTAAGACTAATGTTATTTTTGCTATGAAATACTGTGCAATATATTTATTCGAAGTAGATACAAAAATATTAAAATAAAATGCTATAATGTTATAGGCGAAAACTTTTAATTGGCTCATTTTTTAATGTAATATATAAATAAATAAAAATAGATTAACTAACTAATTATAAATAAAACTAAACTAAAAATATCTATGAAATAAAAACTATTCTACAAAATAAACTAAGGTCTTACCACCAGGGAGGGTACCTAAAATGCAATTAGGTTATTTGGAAAATAAAATATTTAGTTTTGGTATCAACTAAGCCCTGGTAAAAAATAAAGAATGGCAAAGTTGTACATTGTTTTTAAAACTCTGACTTACTCCGTGTTCGACTTGGCGCTGTGAGCGCTTTTATTACATACATACATTTCGCAAATTAATATTTTCTCTAAAAGTGGATTTTATTCTGAATCGGCTCCATCAGTGAAGTACGTTTGTACTTATGGCCAATGACAAAAAAAAAATATCATTTACTATTTACTGTTTATGGTTTAAGATAAACTTTAGCCATAATTAAAGTTTATGCTGAAATGAATAATGCAATAAAATCAGGGCCGATTTTGATAAAAAAAACTAAAATAGCATTTGATATTTTTTATAAATACCTTTTGTTTTTTACACAGTCCATTTTTGTGTATTTGTATTTTCTTTACATTGTGTTTGTACAATATCGTTAAACTATCTACTAGTTTGGTACCAAAAAACACACACTGAAAATACAGAAGCAAAGTAAAAATTAAAATAAATATACACTAAACCTAATAAAAAATTACCTATAAGTAAAAAATGTCTTCTAGAGACGACCCTTCAGTGATAGTCCCAAGAAGACAGGCAACATTTCCCCTCTGTATAGCTAAGCTAATACGTTGGCAGAAATAATTGCGTTATAAAATAATAATTACGTTATTACTTATAGTTTATTTTTTATTAGGTTTAGTTTATATTTATTTTAATTTTTACTTTTAAGTAGTTTTAATTTATATTGTAATTATTTTATACTGTTTGTATATTACTTCAATATATTTTTTTAAATATGTCGAAGCAAAGCAAAACAAAAGTTCCAAACCCAGAGTGAAAAAACCCTGTGTTAGACTTGTCGCTTTAAGCGCTTTTTTCGCTTTGAAGGTCGTTCGATAGTGTGGTTTCAGTCTACCCCGTAAGAGATACGGTCGTGATGATTCTTTACTTTTTTACCTAGATTTGACATAAATAAGTTATTTTTAGCATACATATTATTATCTAATTATTATGCATTTCGTTCTCTAATCAGTTAGGTGCCTACTTATTTCGCGTTAACAATTTAATTATCAAAGGTCAATGCAAGGTATCAACCTACCTATCTACTTTACATAGCTGTAGGTAAATAATCACGACTGTATCCCTTGCGGAGTTGTCAGCATTGTTGCCCAATCTTGGTCTTAAAGAACTATACCAAGACAAACCCTAGTCTTGGTATTGGTCTTGCAAGACTTGTGCTCAGACTGATAATTCTAGTCTGGATATTAGATTTGCATGAGCAAATCGATTATGAGCCCCGATAAACGTTTTGTAAGTTAAAAAATCAAAGACTGAGGAGAAGTTCTACTATATTTTCTGAAGAAAAGATAAATAGTATGTTAGCTGAGGACATGCTAGACAAACTTAAATGTCTTTAATAAAAAGAAACAAACATATGCTGAACAATATATAGGCTGATAAACACACACATAACACTTTGCGTCGCGCAGTAGGGTAAAAAGATATAAGAAACAATATTCTTTATTATATACTTTTCATAAACTACCTGGCAAAGTTTTTATCACCTATGTAAGTACTATAATTAACCTACTAGTATTTAACTTGTTTAAACTAAGAATCTGTAAATATAATTTGATTATTTTGCCGATAAAGATATCGATGATGTTTTAACTGTTATAGTTACGGAACTTAACGAGAACAAAAGGTTGTTACGTGACCTGAACAAACATACTTTTATGTCAAGAGTTAATAGTGATGATGTAGATAGTAATATTGTTTTACTTGTAGGTATTCAACGTCCGAGTAGAGAATACATGACGCATATAGAAAGGGTCGTATAGGATATTTATTAAAGATTTTTTTATAAATTCACCTGACTTTCGCGAAGACCGCCGGTAGTGTTGGACTCTAATTTAATTGTTTATAAATTTTTAATTTATAGTTTGTTTCTTTTTTTTAGTTTTTATTTGTTTTTGCAACAAAAAACCTACGATTTTAGACGTCGCTTTGACCAAAAAGTTGGTAATTTCTATTATAGAGTATAATAGGCGCATCACAATCCTAAAATTCTATAAATATTTGTTTTATTTGTACTTTTGAGGAGTCACTTTACAATAATTCCTCTTAAGTCTCAAGGCTGCTTATTCAAAGTCAAAATATCTTTATTCACATAAACCTATTACAGGCATTTATGAAACGTCATTAATTCATCAGAAATGTACACGGAAAATATTTACCAATAGGCAAACATATATTGTTATATAGCTATAAGTTTTCCTGTAATAAATAAATAGTAGTATGTATATTATTAGATGATTATCATCATTACATAACTTAGAAGACAGTCCTAGACCTTCATTGCTGGAGATGGACCTTGAAGATAATATTTCTGGAGAATTTAACTTTCACTTGCCACGCTGCTGGCCAGGCGGGTTGGTGAGAGCCTGATATTATATTGTCGATTCCACAATTTGGTAACAATGCAGGGACCGACGGCATTTTAGCTCTCCTAGACTCGAGAACATTGGTTTTGTAAATCTATGACAAATGTATGTAAGAAAAGTAGATTTCTCATTGGTACATGCCGGGGTTCAAACTCTAGTTTGTAAAAAAGATCGGATATTTAGTGTTTAGTCAAGACTTCGATATTACTTTATTGTGGACGATAAAAAAATGTGTGAATGTGATGAATTCTGTGGCTCTTAAAGATACCAAGAACTGTCTCGAATAATGTCGATCCTCCCTTATACGACGCACGAAATAATATATAAAAAACAGTTCAAATGTTGTTGTTACCTATAATCTGTCAGGAGATCAATTTAAGACCTCTGTGTTCAGCGATATTTAAACTTGTAGATATTGCCCTAGAGTAAACAATACCTCGATAAGATTATTCCAATCGTACATACAAGTACGTACATATTATACAATTATCTCTCTAGTTGAATATAAAATTATATATATACATATATAATTATAATATAATACATTGAATTAATATATAAACCGGCGAGCAATAAAATTAGGCCAACTTCCATATTTTGTAATATTAAAAATATTTATAAAATGTGTATATGTTGTAAAACGGCGGTGGCTCGGTTGTAAGAACGCGTTCCTTAAATCCTACAAAGGTCGGTTCAAACCCCCCCCCGGCATGTACCAATGAGAAATACACTAAAAAAATTACATCTTTTCCTCGCCAAGCCGTCTGGCCAGCGTGGCGAGTGTAGGTGTAGTGTAGGTATATATAGTAAGGACGCTGTGTTCTAGGGGCTGTAATGATTAAAATTATGTAAAACAAGGTTCATGAATGTTAGCAACTGAATCAGACATTCGTGACTGACATCAGTCTCTAATACTATGCCGACTTGACTGGGGATGACGGCAATTCGAGCATGATCGAGAAACGTGTGGATACACTTCACTGGGTTAATCAGCCTAACCTATTTTTTTTGCTCGCCAGTGTGTTTCTGTCCAGATTGCATTTTGGTATATTGTATTTACTGAGCATCGTTATTCTTGGCCCTTAGGCTAAAACCTCACAAAAGTAGAGATAATAAAAACATCGTCGTACACCGATAGAATTACTCCGGTATATGCTTTCTGCTGACGGTAAAAACAACCAATGTTCACATGTTTAATGTGTGATTATCGTCTGTGATCACGTACAAATATACAACACTCAGGAGCATAGTACTTGATCGCTTAAAACAAGAATAACCAGTCTGGAAGGTTGTTTAGATATCGCCAAGTAGATAGTAATAAATAAGATTCACTTTAAAAATATCACTTTCAATACAGGTACAGTAAGGGACTGAGCTAATAAATACAACGGAAATGTCATAAACCTGTGGTGGCTAATTATTCTTGTGTGACCATCAATTAAATCAAACTCAGGAGCAAGGCCGTCTTTAACCTATTGAGGGCCCTGATGGGCACATTAGGATAACAGGACCCCTATGAGTCTGACAAACGACCATATCATTATCATTATGATATATTTATTCAACTGTTTTTTTTTATTTCTTTAAAGTCAATATTATTATTATCGGTTGGTGATCTGGCAGGAATTATAGGGTCCCATCGATCACGAGGCCCAGGCACATACTCAGGGTGCTCAAAGGGAAAGACGGGATTGCTCAGGAGTCAGGACTACACTTTGTGGCAGTTGATTATAGACTCGTATCGTACCTAGATAAAATACAGGGTTACTGGTAATTCGACTGGTATCCGTCAGAAACTGGTAGGGGATGACCAAAATGCAACAATATAAACCGCCTATATGTATGAGAGAAAAAGTTTTCAAAAAAATATTTGAATTTTAAGGGTTTTTTATAATTTTATATTTACCCAAAATTAGACATTTAATTCCAGATACAAAAATAAAACTATATATTGAATGAATAAAAAAAAAATTGTAGTTGCCACTTCAATTATGCTATGAATATTATTAAAAGTACTTCAAAAGAAGTAAAGTATCATCACGACCGTTTCCCTTTCGGGGTGGTCAGAAACCACGCTTTTAAATAAGCGGATTCACATTTAGCCAACTTTACTATAGGCCAATCATGACAAGTGGCAAGCTCGTCGATGTCTCCAGCGTACCAAACTCGAGAAATTTCACAAATAAATTAAATATTCATTAAATGTATTTGTATATATTAATTAATATTTTTGTGTTCCGACCAGGAATCGAACCCGGTACCTCCGAGTCTAAATCCACGGACTTAACCGCTAGACCACGGAGGCAGTAATATTGGTAAGATATATAAGAATTATTTTGTTGAATTAGGCACTTGTAATTATGTTCATAGCTTAATAAAAAGGTAAGCTACACTATATTTTTAATGGTTCCCATTTAAATATTGTGAAACCCTTGAAGTTTTTTTTTATTTGGAGTTAAATGTCTAATTTTTGGTAAATAACGAAAAACTCTTAAAATTCAAAACTCAGCCATACATATGGAGGGTTCATTTTCTTGCATTTTGGCACCGCCCTAGCTTCTGACGGATATATACATACAATTAATACTATATTCGGGGTGAAGCAAAGAAAATCAATTCGCGCATTTTTATTTAATTTTGCTTAAAGTGAATGAAAACGCTACTCCCAATGCCTTTTAATAATAATAATAATAAAAATGCTTTATTGCACAAAAACTAAAATAACTTAAAATGAATGTGCACAGGCGAGCTTTATGCCGTAAGGCATTATCCACCAGCTAACCTTTGGGAGTTTTGCAAACATGTGACAGAGTGCCAAGTAAATATTAAATAAACAATACATACTAATACTAATTTAAATGAAATTAAAGTAAAAAAAACGCTGCCAAGTCGAACTTGAAATATATATACCATATTATTTAAGATTTTTTTTAGGTATGCCTATCTATGGACTTTGGTATTAACGACACGCTATTTTGATATATCAGTCAAAAACATCATTAATTTTGTTTTGTCATGATAATAATATAATCAACTTAATCTTTTGACATTCATAAAGTGCAATAATACAGTTCATATAACTAAAGCGTCTACGAAGCGAGTTTAGACATTGCCTAGCATATGATTTAGCATTATCACAGCCCCCAGAACACAGAGTCCTACCTTCATTGTTGGAGAAGAGTTTTTCAGAATTTTCTGGAGAACTAGGTCTACACTCGCCACGCTATTCGGTCGGATTTAGCGAGGGTCTGATGTCAATTTATATATTAACCATTCTACAAAGGCTTAACGTACTCTTCCAGGCACGGGTATGGTGGTGTTGTAAATCTATAAAATATATCTCTAATTGGTACATGCCGGGGATTTGAACCAACCTTTGCAGGATTTTACGTAAAGCATTCTTACGCCGCTCTTTGCATATATTATGCACTATATCTGTACATCAACATTCCGCTTGCCACGTACCAATATTGGAGGCACATAGTACGAATCGATCAATCAAGTGGAGGCACAACCAGTCAGGTGCGACTACTAATAGACTTTTGGGATATAGATTAGTTTTTTGGAAACGTTTTAATTAAGGACCTATCTCCATATATTTAACGATGGTGCTTTTTTATTTCTGATATTCACTTTATGGATGAAGCTCTGTTCTGCCTGTAAATTCATTTAGGTAGGTATAAGATGTAAAAGTTTATTGTAGGTATTAATCCGAGTCGTATTAATCTCAAAAGTGGTTCAAGTATTGCGTCTGGTCCTACATATCTAGAGCAAGCCATACCTAGGGGTTATGTCACAGTTCCAAAGCTTGTTGACCGATAATCCTTATGTGACAAGCACTCATTGATGTCATTCTACAGCAGTAGGTTCTAGATAGTGTAGTGATATTTGTTGAATATAAGGCACACAGAAAAAATATTTATACAAAAAAAAAACTTAAAAAAAAATGTTTATAAGCAAGATCATTGTATTAACTGCTTCCATAGTCTAGCGGTTAAGTCCGTGGATTTAGACTCGGAGGTACCGGGTACGATTGGGACACAATAATATTTATTAATTTAAATTTATAAATTTAATTTATTTGTGATATCTCTCGAGTTTTGTACGCTAGAAACATCGACGAGCTTGCCACTTGTCATGATTGGCCTATAGTAAAGTTGCCTAAATGTGAATCTGCTTCTTTATAAACGTTGTTTCTGATCACCCCGGAAGGGAAACGGTCGTGATAATACTTGACTTTTACTCTCATTGTATTGATTCCACAATGCCTTTTGTATTTTAAGAATAAAATTTCTTACAACCTATTACTTAATGTTACAGACATTATATTATGTTTTATTATACAAAAATAATAAGATATATATTTAGTATATATATATAGTATATATATATATATATATGTAAATATAAGTTTAATATGTTTTAATATGTTTTTTTGGGGTTAGGTTAGGTTTGTTTTCAATAAACTGTCATGTTCGTAAATTTTTTAAAAAAATCTAATGAAAAAAATTACGTTTTGATATTGGGAATTTGAGAGAGCTCGTTTGCAAATAATTTTACTAAATAAAAATCTATTTTAAATTTTAAGTGAATCAGACCAGTCGAGATACTCGTAGTAGTTTGCGGAGAGAGATTTCCTTAGAACAATTGGAAAATTAAGTATATATTGAGTCAGAGTCTTGCAGAAGTCTTGCGAGACTCTTGCGCAATACCAAGACCAAGATTAGGAGTGCAAGACCATGACCGAGACCAAGACCACCTATTCTAATGCAAGGCCAAGACCAAGACTGGCTAAGATTCTCTACATCCAAAGAGGTCTGGGAAAAGTTGCAAAGACTGTATGACGGTGTATCTAATGACCGCAGCTATGATGTTTGCACACAGTTCTTCAGCTACAAGCATTACCCAAGTCACGACATGGCCACACATCTCTCGCTGTCACTTTGTTTATACCAATTTTCTGTTTTATATGTATTATATTATTCTGCATTTATCCACGCCTTCTCATTTACAACAACATCATACATTTAAAAAGTACCCAACAATAACATTTATGAATAAATCGATAATTATATTAATAGCACTTGACACTTAGGTAGGTGATATTTCACAGTTATAAATAACCTTCGATTTGGACGATACCTAGTAGGTATCGTACTTTAAAAATTACCATTATGGACGTTATTTGGGATAAGTGGGTTGTATTATAGTGATTTTTCCATAGGTACAACTTACTTGTCATTATTCTAAGAGTACAACGCATGGTCTTGAATAAAGCAGTAGGGTTCAGAACCGGGAAATCTCGCTCTCGAAAGTACCGGGATTTTCATTTCAGTAAAATGGAACCGGAAAATTAAATTTGATTGCCGGTTCTTTCGGTCCTTTAGGTAATTTTATTTTATTTACGCGATTCATACTATTATTTACTCTTACTTTTTTTATAAATATATTAATATTTGTACTTAAAAAAGTTTAATTTCGATTGTTTTCTTTGAAAAATATTTAAGATATTTTTAGATAAGATACCTTATATAATAAGATACATATAGTACTTATTTAATATTATACTTATTCGTATAGATTACCATGAACCCACCAACCAATACTTAACAAGAAGACAGATTGTTTTTTTACTGATTTATAATTACTGCTAACTAGGTAAGTATGAGAACAGAAAATAGAAGAAAAATGTAATAATAACACTGATTGTTTTTAAGTTCTGTTTGATTCTAATGTTATTTTTTGGAATTACTTTAAAGTTACAATAAAACTAATTACATTTTTATTAGTGTTTTCCTTAACACTTGTATTTATGATATTCCCGGTTTTCAAAAACAGCGGGTTGAGGCGGAGTGCACAATTTTTCGGACAATTGTATCGTATCGTTTAAGATCGATTACGTATGTTAGAAATGTCAAAAGCTAGGCGAAATGCCATTTTCATTTTGACATTTCTGACAGAGGTAATCGATCTTAGACAATAAGTATTCGGACTATTGTGCACTCCGCCTTACCCCGCAGAACGAAACAGTAAGTATCTACCTACTTTACGAAATTATAACATTAAGCATAGTAGCTATATACTTGTACTTATTTCGTAGCGTATTTACTATTTCGTTACGTAGGTACATTTAATTTCAGCTTTGCTCATGTGGTTTTATCTCTGTTATACACATGCTTTTAAATTAGCCCTTGTGTACGCTAATTTGACGCACACAAACCCAAATAATTAGTTTTGTATGAACCTTTAGCACAAGCGCAAGGGTCCACGTTACTTGTAAGTTGTAGCTCCTAGGTAGGTACCTAACTACGCCGGCGGGTGGTGGTTGTTTGCATATTGCTCCCCGCCGTCCGCCATCAACACAAGGCGTCTCGAGGAACACCATTAGGTTTTAGTCGGTGCGAGCTTGACATAACCTCCCCCCTGTCCCCCGACTCGGGGGGGGGGTATCCGGTAGGGATTCCCTGATGTAAAAAAAAAAAAAGGTAGGTACCTAACTACTCTACTATTTTAATGCTTTTCTTGGGACTAAATTTGGATAATTTCGTTATTTATATTACAAATAAATAAGGTTTTAATGAAGGCAATAAATATTTTTGGATGAATAAATTTATTTTATTTTCGAATTCATTTTTTCTTTTAGTTGATGGAACAAAATACATACCTCATGCCTTAAAAAAATATGACATGTCAAAAACTTTGTTGCTAAAGTTTTAGGTAGGTTCCGAGTTCTTCGCGCCATTTTGCGTGGACATGTCAAGTGCAAGTTTTTGTTTTGTAAATTAATTTACTGTGGATATTATTGGTCAAAAGTGGTGTTGATTTGTTTAATAATGTGCTACAATGTGAATAATTATGGAAAACGATAAATTGGACTTTAAATATGGGGCACAAGTTGCAGTTTATTTTTTGCGGTTTTCCCGCGCTGTCAACTCTCATATTTTACCCGACGTGTTTGAGCAGTGGATGGTTCCGCGAGTGACTCCAAGAAAAGCATCAAATTCTGCAGCATCTGGAATTTGATGATGACCTCATTAATTCATGAAAAAGAAAGATATATTACGTCAGACTTGGCTGTATGGGCTAGACCCTTTGCCTTCCCTATCATCTCATTCATCATCCATTCGGGAGAACAGAACCAAA
Organism: Tinea semifulvella; assembly: GCA_910589645.1. NCBI lineage: Eukaryota > Metazoa > Arthropoda > Insecta > Lepidoptera > Tineidae > Tinea > Tinea semifulvella. The sequence continues at coordinate 26,014,809 of OU342584.1, forward strand.
AAAAAAAATTAGGTAGGTTCCTACTTGTTATTGTAATGAAACCAAAGAAAAGAACATTTTAATCATCATAATCTGTGTTATTTTCCGTTAAACGCGTTCACTTCGCAGGATTCGAAATTTGAATTGTGAATTAAAAAGTTGGTTACAATTTTCCCATACGGCCGGCTCCGGCCAGTGTTATCATTTCTTAACCACTATCACCGAGTGATAATAGACCAATTAAAAACTACCTAAACTTGTGACACCGGTTTGCTGCGCTGCATCTGATAGTTGTTTGGCCAAAGTCTATATAAGCCAGTCCCCGAGCGGGCGAAGCGGTATTTGTATAAACGGAGGCGTACAGTGCGTCCATTGTCACGTATGTTTAGCCGGATAACATAATAATAGCTCAAACAGAGATTCACCATCATGGCTGGACGGGATCCATCTGCTGATCAGCTTATTAACTACAGGAAAAATCTTAAGGTAAGAATAAGTTGTCACTCATCTAGTATTTGCTGTGCTAAAGGTCAATTTTATATATTTATTTTACTACATCATAATAGATACCTACGACAGGCGATGTAGAATTACTTTGCATTTAATTATTGTTTACACTTTTGTCACTGTAAAATTACCACATGTCTATGACCATCTTAGACATGCAGTATTAGGTAATTAAGATTTTTAATAACTTTTGTGTCATTTTTTTTTTGTTACCTACTTGATAAAAATGTGTTTGTTTTTGATATAAACTTAACCTTTGATCATTATTATCACAATAGTCCAACATTATCATCAACACATTGTCATGCGTCATATATACATATCAAATTCGTTGAACAATTTGTATTATTTATGATTTACCTTCTAAATATTAAGGTGAGTTGGGGTATGTGGCATATAACTACGAGAGATAAACTTTAAATGATGACCACTCAATGTTACTTAATTTCTAAGCATTCCATGGATTGACTGTGCATGGGTGTAGGGATTAATTTACTGTGGATATTGTTAGTCAAAAGTAGTATTATTTTTAATCATATGCTACAACATGAATAATAATGGACAACTATAAATTTGACTATATATGGAGAAGTTGCAGTTTTTTTTTTGTGGTTTTCTCACTGTCAAATTCTTCAACACTTGGAATTTTATGATCTCAACTCAGTTAATAACTCTGATATCAAACAAAAATTGTGTGAATAAATTATGTGTTTAGGACTAATGTATTCTGTACAATGTACTTTAAAATACCTTTAAAAAAAAATGATAACATTCGATATTTTATTAATTCTTACAAAAGTTGGGTTATGGGCATGGGGTTAGAAATGCTTTGTAAAATTACATTAGTACGAGTATATAAAATATATTTTACTAATAGTTAATTTAATTTAAATTTCAGGATACACCTGGATTCATTACAACAAAAGCTGGTATACCAATAGGAGTGAAGACTGCTATCCAAACTGTTGGCAAGGATGGACCTGCCCTGCTGCAAGATGCCAACTTCCTTGATGAGATATCATCTTTTGACAGGGAGCGGATCCCAGAACGAGTGGTGCACGCCAAGGGGGCCGGAGCCTTTGGATACTTTGAGGTCACTCATGACATCACCAAGTACTGTGCTGCCAAGATTTTCGAGTCTATTGGGAAGAGGACACCCATTGCCGTGAGGTTCTCCACCGTTGGAGGAGAAAGTGGATCCGCAGACACTGTACGCGATCCCCGAGGATTCGCTGTCAAGTTCTACACTGACGACGGCAACTGGGACCTTGTGGGCAACAACACACCCATCTTCTTCATCAGGGACCCGACCCTTTTTCCTAGCTTCATTCACACACAGAAGAGGAATCCTGCCACTCATCTTAAGGACCCTGACATGTTTTGGGACTTCCTAACCCTGCGGCCCGAGGCTATGCATCAAGTCATGTTCTTGTTTGGAGACCGTGGCATTCCTGATGGATACAGGCACATGAATGGTTATGGCTCTCACACCTTCAAAATGGTAAATGCTCAAGGAGTGGCACACTGGGTCAAGTTCCACTACAAAACTAATCAGGGCATCAAGAATATTTTCGCGGAAAAGGCTCATGAGTTATCTTCAAATGATCCTGACTATTCCATTAGGGACTTGTATAATTCTATTGCTAAAGGAAATCATCCATCGTGGACTTTCTACATTCAAGTAATGACAATGGCCCAGGGTGAAGCTACCAAATTCAACCCATTCGATATGACTAAGATATGGCCACACAGTGAGTTCCCATTGATCCCTGTTGGAAAATTTGTTTTGGATAGAAATCCTAAGAACTACTTTGCAGAAGTTGAACAAATTGCTTTTAGCCCGGCCAATATGGTCCCCGGAATTGAACCGTCCCCTGACAGAATGTTGCAAGGACGTCTGTTTTCATATTCTGACACCCATCGTCACCGTCTGGGAGCTAACTACCTGCAAATACCTGTGAACTGTCCATACAGAGTTTCCGTCACCAACTATCAAAGAGATGGCCCACAAAACATTACTTCTAACCAAGAGGGTTGTCCAAACTATTACCCCAACTCATTCTCTGGCCCGATGGAGTGCCCGCGCGCTAAAAGTCTGCAACCTAAATACACTGTCTCTGGTTCTATTGACCGTTATGACATTGGCGAGGCTGAAGAAAATTTCTCTCAAGCTACAGTGTTTTACAAGACTGTTCTTGATGAGGCAGCCAAAGCTCGTCTGGTCGGAAATGTTGTCGGACATCTTAAGGATGCTGCTGCTTTCCTTCAAGAGAGAGCTATCAAGATGTTCCATCAGGTACATCCCGATCTGGGTAATAGAATTGCAAATGGTTTGGCCGGATACACTAAATACCATGCTAATCTATAAGGCTAAAGAAGACTTAAAACCTTGGTGTTATGTTATTACTTTATTTAATGGGAAAAACTGGATTAATATTATGTGCCAATCCTTTGTAAAATATATAAATTAATTATTATTGAAAATCTTCCAATAATTGAATGGTTTAAATTCATCTATGATTAAAAGTTTAATCACATGGTGATGGTATGTCGCTATAATACAATGTAATGAATTTTAATTGTAGATTTATTATTAAATATTTTTCAATCTATACCTATTCTGTTTTTATATTACCCCGCTTTTGAGGCTGAGATCGATAAGCAATGTGATGCATAAAATTTGTGGGCTATTTGCCCTGCTATTGCGATGTTTTCCAAAGTCCAATCACGTTTTATAGATCTCGACCTTGAAAGTCCCTACCCGTCTACTTTAGATAGAAGATACGTTACGATGGCATTACGAGAGGAACTGGCCAACTACGTCTGGCTGACTCACTTAAAGCAGTAGCTAATAAGCTGTAAGGACGGCACACACGTTCCTTCTATGCTTTTGTCTTGCTCGGGTCTCATTTGTTAACGACATCAATCGTACAACTTTACGTGTAGTCTTCTTTAAGTTCTAGGTTCTGCATTTTGTAGTTATCTTCTATTGTAATAATCAAAGTAGTCTAAGATCCCCGATATGGTATTTTTTTTTTAAATTAAGTAATATTTCATACCGGCATTTACCATAAAGGAAATAGTAATCAAAGTTCTTGATCGATGGAAATAATACAACAAAAATAAAAATGCATCCAATTTCGTACAAAGATCGTTTATTATAAAGAATTAAAAGTTAATAACTAAACTATTTATAATGGTAAGTTAATAATTTTTGATTTAAGTCTTTGGTCTGTTACCATAAGTATTTAATTTAATATTTTTTTTGTATCACAAACCTTGTAACCCGAGAGGGCTATTTAGAAATGTTTTGCTGAATAACATTGGCCTAAGGATATAAATGTAGAAATATCGACAGATGAAACTAGTTTAGCAAAACATTACTGAATAGATCTATTAACATAGGTTACATAACCTTTTTTAATTAAATGTAGATAATTTTAATTTAATTTCCTTAAAAACAGTAAATATAATTTTATTAAGCTACATATATTATTATGACTACAAAAGATCACATACCTATTATTTTTAGTTATGAAGAAGCTATTTAAATACACACATCAAAAAAGTCTAGGGATCAAGCATGTTTATGCGGATTTCTTGTGATTGAGATGTGGCTTTGTAATAAATTTATGATTTTATAAATTTATATGGATCCTTTTTGGTGCATTTCATAATTTAAAACAGGAACTGTCAATCAAATTCGAGTAAAAGATGAAAATCAGCTGTCAATATTTTCCCTATAAAAACATAAGACGCATTGAAGACATTATTAGTGCTACTGTTTCCCTACTACTGATTAAAACCAACGTTATTATGGAGCGGCGACGTCATTTAAGCAGGGAAGAAATGATCAGAGCCGTGGGAATGATAGAAGCTGGTTCCCGGCAACGTACTGTGGCTTTAGCTCTGAATACAAGTCAGAGTGTTATCAGTCGACTTTGGACACGTTACCGAACCACTGGTACCGTGGCTGAGCGCCATGGAGGACGGTATCGCTGCACCACACGGAGACAAGACCGATACATTCAAATCACAGCTCGAAGAACTCCAACAATAACCGCCATGATGTTAGCCGTGAGCCTTCATCGCTCTTCAGGGAACTTAATTAGCGACCAAACAGTCAGAAACCGCTTGCATGAAGTGAACCTTCATTCCCGAAGACCGCTACGGGTACCACCTATAGCAATGCACAATCGTAGGACTCGATATCAATGGGCTCTTGAACACAGAAATTGGACAGAAGAACAATGGCGTTTCGTGTGCTTTTCTGATGAGTCTCGTTTTGGTATGAGGCCGGATACAAGACGTATACGACACTGGAGAACCCCTGGACGCCAACAGCGATTAAAATCCTGCCAGGAAGTCCATCCTTATAGTGGTGGAACCATCATGGTATGGGCGGGTATTTCGATCGGCGGAAGAACTGAGTTGATTTGGATCAGAGGCAACCTCAACGCTCAAATTTATGCTGAGACGGTTGTATCAGACGTCATCGTTCCTCTACAAGTGCATATCGGTCCCTTATTTCAGTTAATGCATGATAATGCACGACCGCACACCGCAAGAGTTGTAAGACAGACTCTCGCCGCAGCTAACATCAATGTCCTGCCCTGGCCTGCTCAGTCGCCAGACTTGAACCCGATTGAGCATGCATGGGATATTCTTCAGAGAAGAGCTCTGCCGAATATGGAGGGTATCCAGTCGCAAGAAGACCTTTTTTTGTTGTTGCAACGAACATGGGCGGCCATTCCACAGCGTGATTTGGATGAACTCATTTTGAGTATGCCAAACCGATGTTCTTGTGTTGTTAGTGTTCGCGGTAGAAACACGGATTATTAATTGTTTAAGTTACCCAATAAAATTAAAAAAAAAAACTGTTTTTTCAGTCTTTTTTTCGAACTTTAATGTTAGTGGTTCAAATGTCAAAAATCCCTTTATTAGGAAAATGGCAATTTTTTTACTAATGCAAAGGTGACTTGGTTTATCGTTACTGTAGACAAACGAAAACATTTTATTTGATCAATCCTTAAAGAAAATTTTAATGAATATCAATCAGGAGAAAAGTTATTGCAAAAATATATGTTGATCCCTAGACACTTTTGATGTGTGTATTAACATATTCACTGTATTCCAAGTGTAAATTATATCATAGCCTAAATCATTATAGACATTAAATTATTTATAAATAATTATATTACATATCGCTTTTTAAAGACCAAAACATCATCACCACAGCCCTTTTTTCGTCATTTCGGACATATGGTTTGTTTCAGTATTACTGCCCCCAGATATTTCCTTTAGCCGTTTGGACACCTTGGTCGAGGTTACCAACGTCTCAACCTCAAACGTAATCTTTTATAATTTCAAGTCTGTGACTTATTTTTAAATACTTCAAGCATAATAAATGTAAATACATGGTATTTTAAATAAAATAAAATCTTATTTCTAATTACAGCTTTAAGTTTAACTGGTATATATTTAATATAAAATTAAAATTAGCCCTTATATCTCTATTCATAAACGACACGCTAAACTAAGTCGCGACAAAATGATTGTTTTCTCATAGATAAATGTGAAAAAAAATTGATTGTTGGCAATAATATTTCGAGTGGGATAGATTCTTATGACAACCCTTAGAATAATGACAACCGGATGTTAACGTAACAAACATTTGACAGCTTGTCAAGACAATCCCACCAAAAACATTCTGTAAAAAAACTAGCCAAGTCTCGATGGAGCTGCTTTTTATGTCTAAAAAGTAAGTAGAAATGTTTAGTGCGACGAAAAAAAATAATTGACATACAGAATTTGCTAGGCGCAGCGACGATTTGTTTATATGAATAATTATATATTTTATTTGTATTAATATTATTGATTTGTTATATTTATTTATAATATAATATTTATTCGATTTTTTTTTTAAATTGTAGTTTCTAGGTTTAGGCCAAGAATAGTTTAGCGAAACATTTATGAATAGCTCTGTCGTATTGGAGAACCCTGCTTAAGTCTTATCTTATCATCATCAGTAGCCTGTGTCTACACCGCTTGATGTAGACTCGCCACTGCACGAAGGTCTTTTGCAACCGTCATCCAACCCCCGCCACCGACCTTTATCCGTCCACCCGTACGGACCTGTTTGCCCTATCGGTCCACTTCAACTTGCTAATTTTAAAAGCTATGTCAGTCAGTGACTTTGGTTCTCTATCGAATATCAACGTTTAAAATTCTATCCATCAAAGAAGTACAAAGTACAGCTCACCTCATAGCTCGCTGAGAGACCTTGAATTTGTCGACCAGACCCTTTGTGTGTCCACGTCTCTAGATTTTATAACTATAACAATATTTTTTTAAATTCAATATTGTATAGAGGAATAAAAAAATAGTTTTTATAATTGGTCGGTCAAAGAGCTCTATATTCTTAAATCTAATGATTATGACTAAATTGACAAGAATTTTGGTATAATTTTGTCGACCAAAGCCTAAGGCTGCTTATCCACCATAGATATGTGCGAGGGGAAATGAGCAGGACGCGCTAGGAAAGTATCTACCAATAGCTTAATACAAAATCAAAGCGAAAAACTGTGCACGTTATCAACACTTCCTATGTTTATTATTAAGCCCAAAAATGGACGAGAATAATTTTAAATCAGCAAATTGTATTACTGTTTCTGTGCCGGATCGCGAGGTTTAGTAGTGGACTGTATATTGGCTTCCCTCGATGTTAGCAGGTGACGTATCCTCACGACCGGTGTAACGACATCATGGTGGGGTAGACAGGGGGGTTCGTTCTTGAGATCCCGGACGGCTTCAGGCGGAATAAAACTCCATACTTCAGGAAGGTCTTCTCAGGTGTCCTCGGGCTTGCAGTTCTTCTTGTTGGCTCGGCTAAATCGGAATGTCGGAACCGCAAGCCCGTCTGTCTTTTATAATACTCACTTGACCTCGATTTTGAGCTTACACGTGTTTGTCGGCTTCCTTTGCTAACACGGTAAGCCCCGCCCCCTATTGGAATAGTCCTATTAGAATGTTTACATTATAACCAATAGGGGACAGAATGCCCGCTCCGACCGAGATGTAAAGTCGATGGAGCGAGCACCAAATTTCCTGCTGAGATCAAGTGAGCAATAAGACAACCCTCGAAATACGTTATTTATCATAAAAGTCCCTAATACAATGTCTGCATCTGAGCAGGGAGACTTACACAATCATTTTAAGCTGGGCTGACCTGGAATACGTCCTAGACCCTCTCCAGATCAGCCCAGGTACACACTGAGGCACCTGGACGGCTTCCAGGCTACCTAGGTCCTCACTAGGATACCTATCTCACTAGGATAGCCGCGATCGAGCGCTTAATAACATCGCTAAGTAATGAGTGCTCGGTGGGCTGGGATGAAATACCCAACAATATACTAAAGAACTTTAAACATATATTTACCCGTCCATTGACTTTCATTTTTGACATCTGTTTTGAGCAGGGTGTTTTTCCACGTTTGTTGAAAAAATCACTGATTATTCCAGTACATAAGGCTGGTAATAGAGACTGTGTCAATAACTATAGGCCAATTTCGATTCTACCAGCAATATCTAAGCTACTCGAGAGGTTGATAAGTATTAGGTTCGTCAAATACCTTGAAGAGAATAAGTTACTTTCTAAAAATCAATTTGGTTTCAGATCTTGTCTTTCTACTGAAAATGCTGTTCACGACCTTACTAATTACGTAGCCACTAAGCTCGATAATGGTTTTAAAACTCTAGGGATTTCACTTGATTTGGCAAAGGCTTTTGACACAGTCTCTATTCCGATACTCTTGTGCAAGCTAGAAGGAATTGGAATGAGGGGCCAACAGTTGGAGTTGTTTAAAGACTATCTATCTGATCGGTTTCAGCAAGTAAAAATTGATAGCTATTATAGCTGTGAACTGCCCGTAACTGTAGGCATTCCACAGGGAAGTATTCTTGGACCGACCCTTTTCCTAGTTTATATAAACGATCTGTGTGACCTAAACCTTCTCCATGGAAAGATCATAACTTATGCCGATGATACAGCGCTCCTATTTTCAGCAAAAACATGGAAGGAGACATACGATGCTGCACAGATTGGTTTCAATAAAGTCAATGTTTGGCTAAAAGATAATGTTTTAACACTAAACACTGAGAAGACGCAATATATTGAATTTACGATGCGTAATGTGTCAAGACCTAGCCACGATTATATAATTCAGGCTCATTCCTGCATCTTTCCTAATAGTATCAATTGTACATGTCCTTCTTTAAAAGTTGTAAGCTCCATTAAATATTTAGGCATTATTCTTGACAAAAATCTTACATTCCGGCCTCACATTAACTTAGTAAGTACCAGGATACGTAAACTCATATTTATATTCAAAAATCTTAGGCATATTGCACACTTTAAACTAGTTATTCAAATTTATAGGGCCCTGTGTCAGTCTGTATTACTATATTGCATTATATCATGGGGAGGTGCATCTAAGTCCATTCTAATTGTGTTAGAACGGGCACAAAGAGCCCTTCTAAAGGTTAGTACTTTTCAGCCAATACTTTATCCTACTCACGCTCTGTACCAATCATGTCGCGTCCTTACTGTTCGCCAGTTGTTTATCCTTCAAATCATCATGAAACAATATTCTGAGACTCAACAAACTTATCAAAATTCATCTTCACGTCGACGTCATGACATAGTAATTAGAAATCAAATATTTGTTAGGCATACTTTCGCCCAAAGGTTCTATTGTTTTCTTGGTCCTTTTCTTTACAATAAAATTAACAAAGTCCTTAATTTACATCCGCTTAATAAAAAAGAATGTAAAAATACTCTCACAAATTGGTTACAACTCCAAAATTATTATGAAACAGAAAACCTGCTAGAAGTTTTAAAATGATCTCCAGAGTTAGTTTCAATTATATATAATTTTATATTTTATATTTATTTTTAATATTATTATATTTATATTATATATATGTATATATTATTAGTATTTATATTTATTTTTACTTTATTACTTATTTATATTTACTTTTGCATTTTTGGGTTCAAAATTTTTATTTAATAAAATTTGTTGTATTAAGTTGGAACCAATGCACCTCTCCCGGTTTCTGGGTTTGTCTCTGTACCAGAATAGGTACTGATAGGTGAATATTATGGTACAATTATTAAAATAATGACTCCTTTATTCCAGAGATCGGGTGTTTTGCACCTGAGTTTGAGCACTGCTGCCTGAAACACAAGACCACTTAGTTCAGGCACAGAAGTATCTTTATGTTTGTAACACACAATAAATTGTAACTTATCATAAGAGCCAACTTGTATTAGGTTTTATTGAAATAAACTATTATTATTATTATTATTACTTTCCTAGACTGGCCATAACAAGTCCGAGATCCTCTCGGGACCAGTCCAGGTTCCGTCCAGGATACCAATACCCATTCTAGGCAGCCTAGGCACTCGCAGAGCTACCTAGCGACCTGAATTTACAATATTCCAGGCTGGCCAAGAATACGTCCGAGACTCTCTCGTGGCCAACCTGGATACCTTATAATAAAACATCTCGTTTTATTATCAACAAATAAGGTTAAATTGTTATCGCGAATAAAGCGTACCTTCCAGGTACGGCGACATAGACCAAACGTTATCGCGAACATAACGCATCCCTTGGGTGCGGCGATAAAGACCAAAATATTATCGCGAACAAAGCGCTTCCCTTGGGTACGGCGATAAGGACTACAACATATTGTCGCAAACATAGCGAACCCTTTAGGTACGGCGATAATAAGCTAGGCTTGACCGAGATGACGTCATCACACCGTCTCTCGGCCAGGCTAGGGTCAAAAGGTTGTTCTTTATTATCACACACAAATAAAAACACACAGTAGTCATCAAAGTAAACACAAGTAAAAATACACAGTAGTCGTCAAATAAACACACGTAAAAATACACAGTAGAAATTACACTAAGAAAATACACGATAAATACACAATTATTATTATTAATCCTGGTTACGACCAACACAAATTCCTAAGCTATCACATAGCTATGTCCGGGCTACGACCACCTCTTTTGTTATTGTCTTATCTTTATCACTAGTAACTTTTATCACTAATTGTTCGTGATTGTTAGGCGGCCGTCCCGTACATCCTCCCGCCGCACATCGCCGTCCGTCCTGGAGGGCCGATGTGTTAACTGCTGGAAGGGTCGGCCGGCTCCGCGCTCGCAATGATGACGAGTTTCTTCGTCGGTCGCCGCAGGAGTCCTCCCGCCGTCTTCACGTCGACGGCTCGCACGATGCCGTCAGCTCCCGGGAAACACCTCTCCACGATCCCACGTGGCCACGAGTTGCGGGGAAGGTTGCCGTCCGCTATCAGGACGACGTCTCGCAGCTGGATTGGAACCCCTTTGCCGTGGGGCTCCCGCCGGTGTTGCAGCTCGGGCAGGTACTCCCGGACCCATCTCTTCCAGAAGTGGTCGGCAAGTCGCTGGGCGGTGCGCCAGCTGACACGGCCGATGAGCTCGCCGTCGTCAAACCTCCCTGGCAGAGGTACGCGGGCCGGTCCACTCAGGAAGAAGTGGTCTTCTGAGTTCACAGATACGTGCGTGAGGGGGCGGCTGTTAACGGTGTACTCCGCCTCGGCCAGCAGAGTAGTCAGCACCTCCTCCGATGGATGCCGCTCGTGCAGTGTAGTGGCAAGGGCCGTCTTCACCGACCTCACCAAACGTTCCCAGGCGCCGCCCATGAATAGGGCACCTGGGGGGATGAAGCGCCATCTTATGGCGCGAAAATTCGCCTCTCGCTGTGTGGCCTTCTCCGCAGCGTCCCTCAGCTCCTTCTCGGCGCCCCGGAGATTTGTCCCGTTGTCCGACCACATCTCGGTCGGGCAGCCTCGGCGCGCAACCATGCGCCGCAAGGCCATCACGGCGGAGTCCGTGCTCAGCGAACCCGCGAGCTCCAGATGGACCGCCCTAGTGGTAAGGCAGGTAAAGAGGGCGACGTACTTCTTCTGGGTCCCTCTGCCAAAAGTCACGCTGATTGGACCAAAGTAGTCCACTCCGCAGAAGGTAAAGGGTCGACGGTGGTGGCCCAGGCGACATTCGGGATGATCTCCCGTGGGCGGCGTCGGCGGCTTCGTCCTCCTGATCCTGCAGAGTAGACACCTGCTAATGATAGACCGAGCAGTCGGCCGGAGATGCAAGAATTCTATAATTTGCGCGAACCTTCCACATACAATGTTCGTAATGTGTGTAAGGTTGACCGAGTAAGAATGTCTAGCGGCATTAGGTCCGCCTTTGTACATAGTGCAAAAAGTTTTAAATAAATAAATAAATAAATAAATCCAGTAGCGTTGTCTGCACTCATTGATGACCGCTTCGGTGCTGGCGTGGTGTAGTTCCCGATGGACGCGCTCGATGATGAGACGAGCGACGTGATCCCGACCATCGAGAACTGGTGGACTCTTCATTTCGGGGGGCACCTCGGTTACAGCCCCTATCCTCGGCCGAAGTCTGATGAGCCCGTCGACGATCACCACCGCCAGTGGATGCAGCCTGCTGGTCTTCAGAATGTCCCGTCCTGCTGCCAAGTCCTTCATCTCCATGGTGAAGGTCTTCTCCTGGCTATCCCTCAGCAGCAGGAACTCAGCTCTCTCTAAGTATTCAATGTCAATTAATTTATTCTTATCTTGCGGAGTTTCTTTTTTCACTATACGCGCAGAGTTATTCGTTTTAGACGGCCAATTTTTATCCGTATCATTACGGCGGTTTCGCTTATAGTGTGTTATCACTTTTTGGCGTCTACACAGTCCGACGAATTGTAACACTCTCGCGGTGGCTCGGAGAAGTCGCAACCAACTGGAAAATCGCGCACTATCCGGTAGGCATGTCGACGTTTCTTTTTTCGATACGGTGTTTACTCTTTCCTCACCGGTGTCAACGATTTCCATTATGTTCTCCGAAGGCCACGTCGATCTCTCTTGTTTGAGAAACTCCGGTCCATGAAACCATCTGTGATGTCCGGCGAATCCGCGCGGGACATCTCTCGTCGCGTCGTCGGTGACGTTCAATTTCGTCGAAATCCATCTCCACTCTTCAATCCTGCTACCCTCTTCGACAGCTGCAAGTCGGTGTGCGACGAAGGGTCGATAATTTCGAGCGCCTTGTCGGATCCATGATAATACCGTGCGGCTGTCCGACCAGAAAATCTTCTCGGCTGCCACTGCATGTTCTTCTAACGTGGTGGTCGCCATCTTGGTGCCCAGCACCGCTGCTTGCAGCTCAAGCCTCGGGATGGAGGTCAGCTTGAGGGGGGCGACCCGAGCCTTGGCCAATACGAGTGTCGTATCGACATGGCCATCGGGCGACTCGGCCCGCCAGTAGAGCGCGGCGGCGTAGGCTGCTTCGCTGGCGTCCACGAAGATGTGGAGCTGAAGGTTTCTCGCATCGCTGTAGCCAATATACCTTCGTAGGATTGATAAATTCTTGAGTGCTTTGAGATGGGTCATCCACTCGGCCCATTGTGCAGAGGTCGGGATCCAAGGCGGCGTCCCATCCAGTGCCGCGCTTCCAGACTTCTTGCAACAGCTGTTTGGCTCGGATCGTGATCGGTGAAACGAATCCGAGCGGGTCAAACAGGGACATCACTATACGGAGGGCCTGGCGCTTCGTAGGGGCCTCGCTCTGCATTACAGACGTCGGGACCCTGGCCATGTCCAAGTTGAACGCCAGGCTGTCATCGGTGGGTCTCCATATCAACCCCAGCACCTTCTCACTACTCGAACCGTCGGTGATGTCGACGGCTCGATGCTGGGCGGCTCCGGGCTCCATCCTCTTCAGTACGCCCGGGTCGTTGGAGGCCCATCGCCTCAGAGTGAAGCCTCCTCGCAGGTGTATCTTTTTCACATCCCTAGATACACGGATGGCTTCCTCGCTCGTTTTGAAGCTCTTTATGTAGTCGTCCATATAGTGATTTTCTTTTATCGCGGCGACTGCCTCTGGATGCGTATCGACGAACTCGGCGGCGTTGCGATTCGTAATATAAATCGCGGTCGTTGGCGAATTTGTAGCTCCGAAGATTAGTGACGTCATTCTGTATTCTTCGGGCGCGGAGTCGTCTCTTCGGTCGCCTCTCCAGAGGTAACGTATTGCGTCGCGGTCTTCTGGCCGTTCTTCACTTGCATGAACATTTCCTGGATGTCAGCAGAAACAGCGATCCGGTGTTCTCTGAACTTCATCAAAATTCCAGGAAGTGACTGCAGCAGGTCGGGGCCGGTGAGCAGGTTCTCGTTGAGCGACGTACCTCCCCACCTCGCTGCAGCATCATGTACGATACGGAGCTTGTCTGGTTTCAGGGCGTTCACTACCGCGAAGTGTGGCAGATACCAGGTTCTTCCCGGTGTCGACGCAACAGGCGCCGGCTCCGCGTAGTGCTTCTCGATGAGAGATGCCATTTCCTTCTTATACTTTTCCTTGAGTGGCGCGTTCTTGTCTATTTTATTTTCAATGTTTCTTAACCTTCGTCGAGCACACTCGTAATTATTGGGGAGTGTGACGTTTTCTTTCTTCCAGGTTAAGGGAACTTCGAAGTGTCCGTCTTCTCTTCGGATTGCGCCCTCTTCAAGGATCTTCATGGCCCTCTGTTCTGGACCTCTCGTTGGCTGTCTCGGCGCTACGGTGAGCGACTCCAACTCAAAGTACCTGGCCATCTCTTGATGCATCTCACCATCGGCCCTCACGTGGTGGTTATAGTGGACCCTTTGTCCCAGAGTGCGCGTGTGGGCGCCGTGCAGCACCCAACCCAACTCGGTGAGAGAAGCGACCGGTTGGGAAGGCTTCCCACGACGTACCTGTGACGCTAGGAGAAGTTGCCAATTATCTTGGCCGATCAGCAGTCTCGGCTTGGTCTTCTCGTACACCAGTTGATCCCTGATGTCACTAAGGTGTCCGCACTCTTCGATGTCCCTGCCCGCTACCACCTGCGGGGACAGGTCCAGGTTGCTCATTGTCCTCGCTGTAGCCGTGGTCGACCCCGTCCTTCCATCGAGTCGCACTCTAACTCGCCGGGATGTCTTGGATAGCCTGCTCTGTGAGGCTATGCCCTCAATGGCTAGGGGCTCCTCGGGCCCACTAGCTCCAATCTCCCGGGCGAGCTCTTCATCGATGATTGTCACCGTAGAGCTGTGGCGAGACCTAACCTTTTATATTTCTTTACCTTTTTATTATAAACATTTTATACTTCAATTATGTTTATACTTTGACACTTATGATTTTGTCAAGAAAATAAAATAACATAATATTTACAAATGAATTTATTATTTATCAAAATATATTTAGAAGCCTAGCTAGAAAGCGTAAAGGCATATTGGTGACCCCTACAATCCATAAGGATGACCCAGAATACGCCAACATCTGAAGACAACAATAATATGGACAATCTTAACAAGATAAGTACCAAAATACCACCGTTTTGGAAGAACAACGCCACCTTGTGGTTTAGTCAGCTCGAATCGCAATTTAAACTGGCGAAAATATCAAGAGACGAAACGAAATTTCACTACGTCGTCGGAAACGTTGAAAGTGAGATTTTAGCTCAAGTCAGCGACATCGTAACACATCCACCGGACTCTTTCAAATACGATGCGATTAAGAAGCGAATTTTACAAATATTTGGATTAACAGAAGATCAGCGCATCAATAAATTAACGTCTACATCTCTCACCCTCGGCGACAAGCGACCTTCACAACTTTTACGAAACATGAGAGAACTCGCAGGTGACCTAATTCCGGAGAACGTGCTAAAGATCCTTTGGTTACAAAAACTTCCGACGACCAGCCAATCCATCCTAATGGTAACCAACAGAAGCCTCGATGAGTTAGCCGCTGCAGCCGACCAAATTCATTCTATTCACACCTACGAAAATGAAGCGATCTCCCACGCCCAAACTTCCACCACGGCGATACAACACATGGGTGAAAAGATTGACGCAATGACGGTCCAGTTAGATGCCCTTAATAGGAACCCAAAGCAACCATCAAACTTTGCGTGTTCCCATAACTTACTTATTCACCTGCCGAATTCGTACAAAATTTAAAAACAATGATGTGGTCGTTAAGACCAGTTCAGACAAAACATCATGGACCTCACACCCATTTTGTACATAAAGACCTAAATTCCAGTCAACATGTTTTTGTTCGTAATGATACCATTCGGAAACCTTTACAACCTTCTTATGACGGCCCTTACTTCGTTCTAGAAAAAACTCCCAAACATTTTAAATTACTAATCAAAGGAAAACCTTCTACAGTTTCGATCGACCGTCTCAAACCTGCAATAATTCACTACGACAGCGAAGGAACATCATTATTATCATCACCTACCCAGGTAGCAAGATGACGTCCGTGACGTAAAAATGACGTCAATTGTAAGTCAATTTAGGGTCGGTCCCATATTGGTTTATACTGACGTCTTTAATAACGTGATATTAGGGACAATGTTTGTACGTCATTATTATGGCTATATGTGGACGTCATATTCACGTGATAATAAGGTCAGTTTTTGTACGTCACTACGCACAGGGTATAAAATACTACTACTATATAATACACTAAACACTATAATATTACACTTTTTAGAAGAACAAGATACAATCGCCATTTCTTAATTTCCTTTTCGTAAATCGGAACCCACTTGCAATCGTGCTACGATTGACGACCGTTTCATTTACATAGACTTAATTTAAAAGATAATAATAGCTGCCAATTTTGCACCTCAGCCTATTGTGACCTCTTCAAAGACTTTTATTTATAGCAGAATGCAAAAATATTTTTAATTTCAATGATAATAATTGTATTTGTTTAATTTTATAAATCATACATTTGGTAAATTGTTAATATTTTGTTTTTGTTTCGTAAATTTTATATTCTTACTGCTTTTAAGTTTGTTTTAAGTTGTGGTAAGTTAGCTTTTATACATGTTGATTTACTTTTGTACATAACTTTGTATTTGTGTTTAATTATTTAAATTTTGTTTCAAGTTTAGTTACCTACTTAAGTTAGTTAGGCTAGTTCTTACTTGTATTATTTTTAATATTATACTATACGAGTATATATTATATATTATAATATATACTTTAATCTTAATTTAGTTTTAATATTGTTTAGGACTTATGTATTCTGTACCATGTCCTTAACTAAATTTAAAAAAAAAATTGACGACCGTTTGTTTGACATTTTTTTTCCCTCCATTTTTGGTGTCGTGTAAAGTGTTGGTGGCGTCTGCTGTGAATTTAATTGATTTTTTCTGGCTAAGCTAAGGTACTTAAAATAATGTACGTCGTAGTACAGTTCACCGACGCTGAAGGTGGAACTGTCTCCATAGTGAACTCCGTTTGGCTGACGCCTCGAAAATGTGAAGTGCACTGGCCTCCAATAAAAGGATCCAAAGAATTTGATCGGCTACTCACTAAACAGGCATCACCAGAAGATAAATGGCATCTTTATGGTGTGCAAAGGGTGTTATATGAGACTGGTATGTACTTTCTTTGTTGGGTAATTGAATTACGAACTAATGTGGTCTATACAGATTAGAATCAGTGGTCTATGTGCATGAGGTGGACGTAAGCTTCATGAAGTTACAGTTCGGAAATGAGTTTTTGCGGGGCATGCATGATAGTGAAATGAGCGCCGGTGGCCCGTCGGATAAGACCTCGGAACTGCGATCAAGGAGTTTCGAGTTCGCTTCCGACCAAGTTTGTGCCATGTGCGAATGTGTTTTCGGATTTTCCGAGAGATGTTGATGATGAGACATTCACCAATGCTGGTACGGCAAAGGAAAACGTTGTGAGGAAACATGTTAATCCGTTGGTGCCGGTTATCACTAGATGGAAGTCATTAAGCTATGTCGAGAGATCTCATTGGTGGCTTGAACACTTCTGACGTCCACTAATCCGGACTGGCTCTGTGTGGAGTAAGGTCAAATATTGGCAGATAATAAAACCATTATTTCTTACTTTATGTTCTAATATTATATTGATATAGTAGGCACCTACACATACATTCATCCATCATAAATTATGATTATATTTTGATTCATAATGAGTAATGTTAATTATACTACAAACGACACCCCTGGGGGTGCCCTAAAAATGGAAATTTATGTCTTTATGTGTTATTTATTTGTAATATCTTTGTTGTCTTTTAGATAATGAACATACCAGCAGCATCTTCCAATCCAAGACCCTACTGCCGGAAAACAATGATTCTATTTTGTTAAACCCTGATAGAAATCTTGTTACATTGTCAGACAGTGTATTTCAAAAAAGTAAGCTATTTCTTTGGTAGTAAAGTATACCCCTTCACTTCCCCCCTTTATTTCTGAAGCTTACGGAGTTCAAAATTGAGTTTTTACGACTTGATCAACAAACATCATCATAGCTCAGTAAAATTGCTAGAAATATTAATAAATTGTATGCCTTCTTCATGAATCAGACGGTCAATTAGTGAAAACCGTCAAAATCCCTAGTCATTTATGAGATTAGCCTATACAGACAGACAGGATGGATGTACGCATGGACGTCAGACAAAAACGATGGGAAACTTCAATTTATAATATTGTAGTGTTATAAAATATTATATATATAAAATATTTTCAGATTCAGAACAAGCATGTACAGTTCAAATTAATGGTGATAGTCAACCGAAACAAGTATTGACAGGTAGTGAATGAAACTCTAATTTTTAACTTTGTTTTGTTGTGTTTAAAATATATATTTTTACATTTTATATTACGTATATTAACATGAATATAATATAAAAAATATACTTAGTATATATAAAATATTTAAAATTCTATTCTACATAATTCATATTCATTCACATTCATTACCTACATTTTAAATACATTACATAATTTACAGGTTTTGAAGAAATGGTGGTGTCATTGTTGTCAAAATTAAAAACACAAAATGACCAAATCTTATCCTTACTAAAACAAAACAAAGTTAAAGGCATTTTAAAACCAGATTTAAAATTTCCATTAAAAATCTTGGATGAACTGAATGCCAACGAGAAATTATTACTAGTTCAAGAAAATTAAGAGAACTTGGTAGGTTATATGTTACCATTTATCAAATATTAGTAGTATAACATGTTCTTATTTTTATATTAGTAGTATAGCATGTTCTTATTTTTATATTAGTAGTATAGCATGTTCTTATTTTTATATTAGTAGTATAGCATGTTCTTATTTTTATATTAGTAGTATAGCATGTTCTTATTTTTATATTAGTAGTATAGCATGTTCTTATTTTTATATTAGTAGTATAGCATGTTTTTATTTTTATATTAGTAGTATAGCATGTTCTTATTTTTATATTAGTAGTATAGCATGTTCTTATTTTTATATTAGTAGTATAGCATGTTCTTATTTTATATTAGTAGTATAGCATGTTTTTATTTTTATATTGTAGTATAGCATGTTCTTATTTTTATATTAGTAGTATAGCATGTTCTTATTTTTATATTAGTAGTATAGCATGTTCTTATTTTTATATTAGTAGTATAGCATGTTCTTATTTTTATATTAGTAGTATAGCATGTTCTTATTTTTATATTAGTAGTATAGCATGTTCTTATTTTTATATTAGTAGTATAGCATGTTCTTATTTTTATATTAGTAGTATAGCATGTTCTTATTTTTATATTAGTAGTATAGCATGTTTTTATTTTTATAGTAGTATAGCATGTTCTTATTTTTATATTAGTAGTATAGCATGTTCTTATTTTTATATTAGTAGTATAGCATGTTCTTATTTTTATATTAGTAGTATAGCATGTTCTTATTTTTATATTAGTAGTATAGCATGTTCTTATTTTTATATTAGTAGTATAGCATGTTCTTATTTTTATATTAGTATAGCATGTTCTTTTTTTTTTATTAGTAGTATAGCATGTTCTTATTTTTATATTAGTAGTATAGCATGTTCTTATTTTTATATTAGTAGTATAGCATGTTCTTATTTTTATATTAGTAGTATAGCATGTTCTTATTTTTATATTAGTAGTATAGCATGTTCTTATTTTTATATTAGTAGTATAGCATGTTCTTATTTTTATATTAGTAGTATAGCATGTTCTTATTTTTATATTAGTAGTATAGCATGTTCTTATTTTTATATTAGTAGTATAGCATGTTCTTATTTTTATATTAGTAGTAGCATGTTCTTATTTTTATATTAGTAGTATAGCATGTTCTTATTTTTATATTAGTAGTATAGCATGTTCTTATTTTTATATTAGTAGTATAGCATGTTCTTATTTTATATTAGTAGTATAGCATGTTCTTATTTTTATATTAGTAGTATAGCATGTTCTTATTTTTATATTAGTAGTATAGCATGTTCTTATTTTTATATTAGTAGTATAGCATGTTCTTATTTTTATATTAGTAGTATAGCATGTTCTTATTTTTATATTAGTAGTATAGCATGTTCTTATTTTTATATTAGTAGTATAGCATGTTCTTATTTTTATATTAGTAGTATAGCATGTTCTTATTTTTATATTAGTAGTATAGCATGTTCTTATTTTTATATTAGTAGTATAGCATGTTCTTATTTTTATATTAGTAGTATAGCATGTTCTTATTTTTATATTAGTAGTATAGCATGTTCTTATTTTTATATTAGTAGTATAGCATGTTCTTATTTTTATATTAGTAGTATAGCATGTTCTTATTTTTATATTAGTAGTATAGCATGTTCTTATTTTTATATTAGTAGTATAGCATGTTCTTATTTTATATTAGTAGTATAGCATGTCTTATTTTATATTAGTAGTATAGCATGTTCTTATTTTTATATTAGTAGTATAGCATGTTCTTATTTTTATTATCTTATTTTTATATTAGTAGTATAGCATGTTCTTATTTTTTATATTAGTAGTATAGCATGTTCTTATTTTTATATTAGTATAGCATGTTCTTATTTTTATATTAGTAGTATAGCATGTTCTTATTTTTATATTAGTAGTATAGCATGTTCTTATTTTTATATTAGTAGTATAGCATGTTCTTATTTTTATATTAGTAGTATAGCATGTTCTTATTTTTATATTAGTAGTATAGCATGTTCTTATTTTTTATATTAGTAGTATAGCATGTTCTTATTTTTATATTAGTAGTATAGCATGTTCTTATTTTTATATTAGTAGTATAGCATGTTCTTATTTTTATATTAGTAGTATAGCATGTTTTATTTTTATATTAGTAGTATAGCATGTTCTTATTTTTATATTAGTAGTATAGCATGTTCTTATTTTTATATTAGTAGTATAGCATGTTTTTTATTTTTATATTAGTAGTATAGCATGTTTTTATTTTTATATTAGTAGTATAGCATGTTCTTATTTTTATATTAGTAGTATAGCATGTTCTTATTTTTATATTAGTAGTATAGCATGTTCTTATTATTTTTATATTAGTAGTATAGCATGTTCTTATTTTTATATTAGTAGTATAGCATGTTCTTATTTTTATATTAGTAGTATAGCATGTTCTTATTTTTATATTAGTAGTATAGCATGTTCTTATTTTTATATTAGTAGTATAGCATCTTCTTATTTTTATATTAGTAGTATAGCATGTTTTTATTTTTATATTAGTAGTATAGCATGTTCTTATTTTTATATTAGTAGTATAGCATGTTCTTATTTTTATATTAGTAGTATAGCATGTTCTTATTTTTATATTAGTAGTATAGCATGTTCTTATTTTTATATTAGTAGTATAGCATGTTCTTATTTTTATATTAGTAGTATAGCATGTTCTTATTTTTATATTAGTAGTATAGCATGTTCTTATTTTTATATTAGTAGTATAGCATGTTTTTATTTTTATATTAGTAGTATAGCATGTTCTTATTTTTATATTAGTAGTATAGCATGTTCTTATTTTTATATTAGTAGTATAGCATGTTCTTATTTTTATATTAGTAGTATAGCATGTTCTTATTTTTATATTAGTAGTATAGCATGTTCTTATTTTTATATTAGTAGTATAGCATGTTCTTATTTTTATATTAGTAGTATAGCATGTTCTTATTTTTATATTAGTAGTATAGCATGTTCTTATTTTTATATTAGTAGTATAGCATGTTTTTATTTTTATATTAGTAGTATAGCATGTTCTTATTTTTATATTAGTAGTATAGCATGTTCTTATTTTTATATTAGTAGTATAGCATGTTCTTATTTTTATATTAGTAGTATAGCATGTTCTTATTTTTATATTAGTAGTATAGCATGTTCTTATTTTTATATTAGTAGTATAGCATGTTCTTATTTTTATATTAGTAGTATAGCATGTTTTTATTTTTATATTAGTAGTATAGCATGTTCTTATTTTTATATTAGTAGTATAGCATGTTCTTATTTTTATATTAGTAGTATAGCATGTTCTTATTTTTATATTAGTAGTATAGCATGTTCTTATTTTTATATTAGTAGTATAGCATGTTCTTATTTTTATATTAGTAGTATAGCATGTTCTTATTTTTATATTAGTAGCATAGCATGTTCTTATTTTTATATTAGTAGTATAGCATGTTCTTATTTTTATATTAGTAGTATAGCATGTTCTTATTTTTATATTAGTAGTATAGCATGTTTTTATTTTTATATTAGTAGTATAGCATGTTCTTATTTTTATATTAGTAGTATAGCATGTTCTTATTTTTATATTAGTAGTATAGCATGTTCTTATTTTTATATTAGTAGTATAGCATGTTCTTATTTTTATATTAGTAGTATAGCATGTTCTTATTTTTATATTAGTAGTATAGCATGTTCTTATTTTTATATTAGTAGTATAGCATGTTCTTATTTTTATATTAGTAGTATAGCATGTTCTTATTTTTATATTAGTAGTATAGCATGTTCTTATTTTTATATTAGTAGTATAGCATGTTTTTATTTTTATATTAGTAGTATAGCATGTTCTTATTTTTATATTAGTAGTATAGCATGTTCTTATTTTTATATTAGTAGTATAGCATGTTCTTATTTTTATATTAGTAGTATAGCATGTTCTTATTTTTATATTAGTAGTATAGCATGTTCTTATTTTTATATTAGTAGTATAGCATGTTCTTATTTTTATATTAGTAGTATAGCATGTTCTTATTTTTATATTAGTAGTATAGCATGTTTTTATTTTTATATTAGTAGTATAGCATGTTCTTATTTTTATATTAGTAGTATAGCATGTTCTTATTTTTATATTAGTAGTATAGCATGTTCTTATTTTTATATTAGTAGTATAGCATGTTCTTATTTTTATATTAGTAGTATAGCATGTTCTTATTTTTATATTAGTAGTATAGCATGTTCTTATTTTTATATTAGTAGTATAGCATGTTCTTATTTTTATATTAATAGTATAGCATGTTCTTATTTTTATATTAGTAGTATAGCATGTTCTTATTTTTATATTAGTAGTATAGCTTGTTCTTATTTTTATATTAGTAGTATAGCATGTTCTTATTTTTATATTAGTAGTATAGCATGTTTTTATTTTTATATTAGTAGTATAGCATGTTCTTATTTTTATATTAGTAGTATAGCATGTTCTTATTTTTATATTAGTAGTATAGCATGTTCTTATTTTTATATTAGTAGTATAGCATGTTCTTATTTTTATATTAGTAGTATAGCATGTTCTTATTTTTATATTAGTAGTATAGCATGTTCTTATTTTTATATTAGTAGTATAGCATGTTCTTATTTTTATATTAGTAGTATAGCATGTTTTTATTTTTATATTAGTAGTATAGCATGTTCTTATTTTTATATTAGTAGTATAGCATATTCTTATTTTTATATTAGTAGTATAGCATGTTCTTATTTTTATATTAGTAGTATAGCATGTTCTTATTTTTATATTAGTAGTATAGCATGTTCTTATTTTTATATTAGTAGTATAGCATGTTCTTATTTTTATATTAGTAGTATAGCATGTTCTTATTTTTATATTAGTAGTATAGCATGTTTTTATTTTTATATTAGTAGTATAGCATGTTCTTATTTTTATATTAGTAGTATAGCATGTTCTTATTTTTATATTAGTAGTATAGCATGTTCTTATTTTTATATTAGTAGTATAGCATGTTCTTATTTTTATATTAGTAGTATAGCATGTTCTTATTTTTATATTAGTAGTATAGCATGTTCTTATTTTTATATTAGTAGTATAGCATGTTCTTATTTTTATATTAGTAGTATAGCATGTTCTTATTTTTATATTAGTAGTATAGCATGTTCTTATTTTTATATTAGTAGTATAGCATGTTTTTATTTTTATATTAGTAGTATAGCATGTTCTTATTTTTATATTAGTAGTATAGCATGTTCTTATTTTTATATTAGTAGTATAGCATGTTCTTATTTTTATATTAGTAGTATAGCATGTTCTTATTTTTATATTAGTAGTATAGCATGTTCTTATTTTTAATAACTATATTTATTTATTTCAGGTTTCCTACATAACAACTCTTGGTGGAATAGATACGTCGAGCAAAGTGACCCGAACCATGAAACTTTTGATGTCTGACAGTTTGGCAAAAGGTTTCAACTTCTATGGAAAACGATCTGACAAAAAACCATTCTGTCAACTACGCCTTCGGGACTGTATTGTAGGTAAGTTAAACTGCTTGATGTTTAGGTCTACAAAGTCAAAATACAATTCCATCTAAGTAATCCTTGTTATGCCACAACTTACGGAGACATGACAGGTTTATCAGTAACAACTTTTAATCAGGAAGTAAAAGTAAAGTATTATCACAACCGTATCCCTTGCGGGGTGGTCAGAAATCACGCTTTTTTTAGGACTTTCAGGGTTCATAATAATTATGACTTTTTCACCAAGATCAGTTTTTTCAGTTTTTTGGCATGTTGAGAGGATCAATGAATGTAGAAGTACGAAAGAGATCTACAGTGCGAATGTGAAAGGAAGTATTAGAAGTGGACGCCCAAGAAGGACCTATAATTAGAGACCAAATTGGTTCTCGTGAAAGGTTCAGTGCGCAGTACTTATAACCAACAGGCATGTATGAGTGTTGACGAAAGAGGTGTGCAGGGATCGTATTAAGTGGCGTACCGTAGTCTCTGCCTACCCCAATGGGAAAACGGCGTGACGTTATGTATGTATGCAGTTTGTTTTACAAATAGTGGATTTAAATCACTAATTTGAATCAATTTGATTAAATGACTCAGCCGTGCTTTTTATATACAAGGCAATGCCTCGTGTTTAGACTAGTTTTAAAACTTGTTTCGCCACGGATTATATTTTCATATGCTTATTTGCAGATGGTGTTAAAACTTCTTCTCCATCATCAGTCACAGAAAAAAACATCGAAGATTGCATCAAGATTCGGCTAAAGCATGCTCCGGAATGAGTTAAAAACAAGTTGGTGAAGGATAAATCAAGTATTTCGTAGGCATTATATTGATAGAAAACCGCAAATCGATGTAGAGGATAGCCACTTTTTGGAGGGTTACGTATACAACACCATTACCTTTCGGCCACCTAATCTCGTTCGGCTATCCTCTACATCGATGTCCGTTTTTTTTTTGCGTAGTCCGACCACTAATGTGAATGTTCAAATACTAATGTGAACGTTTTAGTATAAGATATTAACTGAACTTAATATACGTATTTTTTAAATAAGTATGTTGTATCTCTTATTAGTTTTGTTTTATAAAAGAGCTAATGTGATCATGAAAAACACGCCTGTTATATTTATTAGCGTGTTTTAGGTGTCGGTTCACTTTAGCTCTTATTGATTTACCTCTAGACACGTCCTAAAACCTGACCTCCTAAACGTCCTGAAACAACGTCATCCTAGACGTCCTGAATAATCGTCACCTCGACGTCCTGAAACAACGTCGTCCTAGACGTTCTGAATTATCGTCACCTCGACGTCCTGAAACAACGTCGTCCTAGACGTCCTGAATAATCGTCACCTCGACGTCCTGAAACAACGTCGTCCTAGACGTCCTGAATTATCGTCATCTCGACGTCCTTCAAAGACGTCTTAAGATTATGACAAATGTACGTCATTTACTGGACCTACCGACGTCATAATATGACGACATATACGTCGATAATGGCCTTAAATTGACGTCGGTATGACGTAAAATTGCTACCTGGGTAATCGTATCATTTCATTACACCCACCACTTTTATCATCACCACTATCATCATTACCAACATCACCATTACCACCATCAACACCACTGCCATCATCATCGTCACACCTACCCACCACTTCAAGATATGGACGTTAAATAAGAACTCCTATAAGATATGTCGGCGTTTCCACTGGTGGCGGAGTATGTGGCGAGACCTAACCTTTTATATTTCTTTACCTTTTTATTATAAACATTTTATACTTCAATTTTGTTTATACTTTGACACTTATGATTTTGTCAAGAAAATAAAATAACATAATATTTACAAATGAATTTATTATTTATCAAAATATATTTAGAAGCCTAGCTAGAAAGCGTAAAGGCATAGAGCCATCGTCCAATAATGCTGCAGTCCGCACCTCTCCCGCCGGTCCCGAGACAGTGAGTGGCACTATCTTCAAATACACCTGGGATCGGCATAGGCTCCAGACTGAGGCCACTGTGTCTGTTCTCGGGGTGGCCTCTTCTCGGTGTAGCAGCTTATGATCACTCTCGCGGCAGTCGTTGATTCCGCACGACTGCCGTTCACATCGATGGTATCGATGGTAGGGGTTGAGGCAGCGAAAACATACTCGTTTCGCTGTTGCCGTAGCCCACCGCTTCTCAATCCCCATTTTCTTGAACTGTTGGCACGACGCCAGCTCGTGCCCCTGTCTGCACAGGCAGCAGTTCCTCTTCTTTGGGGGCGGTGTAGCATCCTGCGGCTCCTCCACTATCGCGACCGCGGTGTTCGCTCTGTGAGCCCTCTTGAGCGAAGGTTTCTGATATCTCTTCTCTTCGTGTCTTGCATCGACTCTTCTGTTGTCGGGCCAGCCAATATTGTTACCTCCCATTTGTAGACTTACGAGCGCCTCATCGATGGGCATCGTCTCGGCGTATACTGCGGCTTCTCGCTTCATAAATGCTGCAACCAGGCTCACATTCTCGGGAGCTCTGGAGATCAGGTAGAACTGTGTCCATCGGTGAAACTGCGTTGTGGATAGTTTCGAAAGTACCTGATCTGTCAGCCTCGGGTAGTGTAGGTACCTTAAGCATTTGAGCGCCGTCGCCGCCGCAATGATGTTGTTGAGGCGGCTTGAGAACTGGACGATGTCCCGCGGTGAGTCAGAGATCTTCGGGAGGTCGAGTAGCTTCGTCTCGTACACACGGCCGACTATCTTCGGTCGGGCAAAGTTGGTCTCGAGTCCCTCGATGATCTTGTCCGCTGGGTAGTTGGAGTACAGGAGCGCTTCTGAGTCTTCCCGTGCTCGTCCTGTGAGGCTGCTTCTAAGCCGTGACACGTTCTCCATGTTCGAGAAGTATGGTGCGGTGTCCCGGTATGATGTCACGAATATCATGCATTCCAGAGGGTTGCCGCTGAACTGCGGGAGTTCTGGAATCCTGGAGAATGGCATCTGGTGCCATGGCTGCTGCCTACCTTGCTCAAATTGCCCCTTCCGCTCCGGCTGGTTGTCTTCTGGGAGCCATTGGATGGCCTGGGAACCCTGCTGTCCGAAGGAGACCCTTCCCTGGATGCTCCCTGGGCATCGCGCTGGAAAACCTCTCCAGATGAGGGCCCCTCTCCAGAGACGTGGAGGCTTCTCCTAGCTGAGAAGCGATGCGGTGCTCCCTGGGCACCGCGCTGGAAAACCTCTCCAGATGAGGGTCCCTCTCCAGGGACGTGGAAGCTTCTCCTGGCTGAGAAGCGATGCGATGCTCCCTGGGCATCGCGCTGGAAAACCTCTCCAGATGAGGGTCCCTCTCCAGGGACGTGGAGGCTCTCGGTCCAGGAGCAGGGCCCGCTTCGGCAATCCGGGCGGAGCGGGCAGGACAGAGACCGACGGACTCGTGGATCGGCAGTGGCTCCTCGGGATGTGGCTGCGTGGTCCTCGCTGAATGCTGTAGACTCCGGTCTACCCATTCTTCCACGTTCACAGATGCCTCGTCGCTGGAGCTTCCGCTGTCGATCCTCCTACGTTGCTTGCTTAAGAAATCTTCGAGTTCCGCTTCTTTCTTCATTATCTGAAGTTCTCTTCTTAATTTGGCTTCCCGGTCTTTGGCGCGCGTAGTCTTCACAGACACGACGGAGGCGCGCGAAGAAGCGCGGGAAGATCGCTTTGAAGGGACCCCCACGATGGTCCCCATGGTCGACGTCCTCAGCGTACCCGACATGGACGCCTCGGTCGAACCATGGGACCAGGCGGGGTCCGTCACTCGGGATTCACCCGATGTCGATGGCGTTGATTCCGATGTCAGGGGCCCGGATCCGAAGGCAGCCTCCGCAGTTGACTGGGCGGAGGGTTCTTCGGCCGGCACTGTCTTCCCCGTGAGCGACCGCGTAACTGGCATCCTCTTCCTGGTCTTCTATCTTCCTTCCTGAAGATGGAGTGTTCCGACGATTCCCCTGAAGCCGTCCTCTAGTCTTGATCCGGTTCCGAAGGTCCAAACGATGTGCCGGATCGCGAGGTTTAGTAGTGGACTGTATATTGGCTTCCCTCGATGTTAGCAGGTGACGTATCCTCACGACCGGTGTAACGACATCATGGTGGGGTAGACAGGGGGGTTCGTTCTTGAGATCCCGGACGGCTTCAGGCGGAATAAAACTCCATACTTCAGGAAGGTCTTCTCAGGTGTCCTCGGGCTTGCAGTTCTTCTTGTTGGCTCGGCGAAATCGGAATGTCGGAACCGCAAGCCCGTCTGTCTTTTATAATACTCACTTGACCTCGATTTTGAGCTTACACGTGTTTGTCGGCTTCCTTTGCCAACACGGTAAGCCCCGCCTCCTATTGGAATAGTCCTATTAGAATGTTTACATTATAACCAATAGGGGACAGAATGCCCGCTCCGACCGAGATGTAAAGTCGATGGAGCGAGCACCAAAATTTCCTGCTGAGATCAAGTGAGCAATAAGACAACCCTCGAAATACTTTATTTATCATAAAAGTCCCTAATACAATGTCTGCATCTGAGCAGGGAGACTTACACAATCATTTTAAGCTGGGCTGACCTGGAATACGTCCTAGACCCTCTCCAGATCAGCCCAGGTACACACTGAGGCACCTGGACGGCTTCCAGGCTACCTAGGTCCTCACTAGGATACCTAGGCAGCAGCCGCGATCGACTTTCCTAGACTGGCCATAACAAGTCCGAGATCCTCTCGGGACCAGTCCAGGTTCCGTCCAGGATACCAATACCCATTCTAGGCAGCCTAGGCACTCGCAGAGCTACCTAGCGACCTGAATTTACAATATTCCAGGCTGGCCAAGAATACGTCCGAGACTCTCTCGTGGCCAACCTGGATACCTTATAATAAAACATCTCGTTTTATTATCAACAAATAAGGTTAAATTGTTATCGCGAATAAAGCGTACCTTCCAGGTACGGCGACATAGACCAAACGTTATCGCGAACATAACGCATCCCTTGGGTGCGGCGATAAAGACCAAAATATTATCGCGAACAAAGCGCTTCCCTTGGGTACGGCGATAAGGACTACAACATATTGTCGCAAACATAGCGCACCCTTTAGGTACGGCGATAATAAGCTAGGCTTGACCGAGATGACGTCATCACACCGTCTCTCGGCCAGGCTAGGGTCAAAAGGTTGTTCTTTATTATCACACACAAATAAAAACACACAGTAGTCATCAAAGTAAACACAAGTAAAAATACACAGTAGTCGTCAAATAAACACACGTAAAAATACACAGTAGAAATTACACTAAGAAAATACACGATAAATACACAATTATTATTATTAATCCTGGTTACGACCAACACAAATTCCTAAGCTATCACATAGCTATGTCCGGGCTACGACCACCTCTTTTGTTATTGTCTTATCTTTATCACTAGTAACTTTTATCACTAATTGTTCGTGATTGATAGGCGGCCGTCCCGTACAGTTTCCCTTTTGAATTCATTATTGAGTTATGTATTTGTTGATAAAGGTATGTTATTCTGTTTTTTTTATTCATTCAATTTCTGTGAAAATAGTTAATAGGGTTGTTATCGTTTAATTTTGATAAATATGCTGTTTATTTTAAAGTATATTGGGCCTATTTTGGTCCCAAGGTGATAACAATGCTTCAAATATAGTCAGAAAAAATGGACAGCACTGTCGAAAACAAGAACCCGCGATTCTTGGCATTTTAATCTAGGAACATTGTTGATCGAAGACCAATAAAATCGATTCATGATGATGATATGATAATGACGTGATTGGTTAATATTAACCTCGCGCTCCGATAATGTTTCAAGCACTTTTGTAGTGGATAAGCAGCCTGAGACTTGCGACGTTTTAAAATCTAAGTATCATTTAATATATCGTCAGTAGAAAGTTAATAAGTCTAAAGCGCCATATAAGCCGAATAAATAATTACAAGGGTTCCATAAGTCAACAGAAAACCGAACCAGGTAGAACACTTGTCAGAAAAATAATTTTATTACCTAATTAATTTTGGTTAACCAACAGTTGACTGATTGTATATAGATATTAAACAGTAAATTCCCTAAGAACTATTAAATATAATAATTTAGTGAAGTTTTGAATGTTAGTGCAGCTATTATTTTATAAGTAAATTATTATATAATATCTATAATTTATAAGGTTCCTTTTGACTGTTGAGTACACTAATAAGGTCAGGTATGAGATGTTGGGTAGACCGTAGTCTACAGCATTCAGCGAAGTCCACGCAGCCACAACCCGAGGAGCCACTGCCGATCAATTATCCATCGACATCCATGACAGTCACTTCAGTTAAATAAATATTTTTCAAGGTTAAAATCAGTGTCTGGTGAAAAATGATCAGTGCTTGGTGTAATGAAAGTAAGATTACGACATGTTAAAGATGATTTAGATTTAATAGTGATAGTTTTAGGTAGAAATTAGTTTAAAGTTTTACTTCCTAAGTGGCAAAGGTTTTTTATGATATCAGATCATGTAAATTGTCATACTATTTCCACTTTATTAGATTTTAATCATAAAGAAGTTCTAATTGAAAATATTAAGATACGGGTCAAGGAACTTTTTGTTAAGGATAGAACTTCTCATTTTACTGATATGAAGGCTCATTTAAAGATCAAAGATGAAGCTTTGCCAGTTTTTCACAAATCATCGAGGTTTGTTAGAAAAGTATCCGATCTTATTTTTATTTTGTAAGCCTGAAGGATTTGAATCAAACGCGCTTCCATCAGCCGACCTTGAACCTTCGTGCGCATGTGTGATTTTATTCCCGCCTGTATATAGCATCAGCAGTGTTCGAGTGACGTAGTGTGTAGTGATCGTCGGTTTTTCAATGCCAGTTAAAAAAAAACTGAAAATAGGCGACAGCCAGGTGAAAACCGAACCATATGCGCATCACACAGATTAAGGAGTGGTACAACCGGTTTAAAGACGGTCGCACATCGGTGGCAAGCGAGCCACGTCTGGTCGACCATCAACAAGCCGAAATAACCATGTCATGATGATGATATGAATGACCAAAGTGAACGCTGTGGTGATGCGGGACCGTCGTGATTATCCGAGAAATTGCGGAAGAGGTGGGCATAAGCACTTTTTCGGCGCATGCCATTGTGACCGAAGATTTAGCCATGAAGAGAGTGGCGGTGAAATTCGTGCCGAAGCTGCTGACGGCGGAACAAAAGCAAGTTCGTGTTGAGGTCTTGTAGTGGACACATCATCTCATATAAAAATATAAAATTCAATAAGACTTTTGACATGAAATGCCAAAACACATCTTGTCAGATTTCACATAGCTTTTGGACTTGCAAATGTATTATTTTACAAAAATATAATTTAATACGCCTAAACTAGTGTTTCAGTTATTTCCAAGGATTTAGCCCCGATAGTCTCACAGGACATGCTGATATGCTTACTCTCCTGATATGGCTCCCTGCGACTTCTGGCTATTCCCCAAAGTCAAGAGGCCATTAAAAGGAACTCCCAGGGAGACTACTTTGAGGGTGATTAGATTTCAAACTCTCCAGGCTTGCCAATTTTTTTTTTTATACAGATAACGGTCGGATACTTTTCTAACAGACCTCGTATGCAATTCCTATGCAAAAAAGGAGAAAGTAGAGAGGAGTTATTAGGTATGGTAATGGCATGAGTAGAATGACAATTTACAAATGACATTTTATTTAGAGGTCGCTACAGACTTTATTTAAAAAGAGACGTTTGTTAAGTATTTACATTAATAAAGTCAGGTATTCCTATGATTCTATTCTAGAGGTGGTAGGCAGACTGATGGTGGTAATTTGCACAGCCTGCCGGGCGGGGAAGTATCCACCGTTCGTGCCGATAAACCTAGTAAAGTGTATCCACACGTTTCGGGATCAGGCTCGAATTGCCGTCATGCCCAGTCAAGCCGGCATAGTGTTAGGGACTGATGTCAGTCATGAGTGTCTAATTCCAGTTGTCAATGACAAATATGGCGTAGTAACTAGTTGTTTAATTTGGATTTCATTAAAAAGTTTTAACAGAAAACATGTTTAATTCATAAAAATTACTAATATTTTTTTATTTACTGATATTTTTAGATACTGTCACCTGGCTATAATATCACCCATTCCCGGATTGACGATGACTTATGGGACAACCTGTATATCAATGAATGATATTTTTTCTGCGTCGATTAAGTCTAGTTTCGCAACGATTGTTTAATATTGGCCCCTTAAAGTTGCTTTAGTGTCGATTTAGACAAACAATCTTATATAATCTGCCTGTAATATATGGCCTATCGAAGAACCTGTATTGCGATAAATTTTGCCTGGAATTTTAATAGCTTATAAGCTAGGATACTGATGAAAATTGTGCCATTGCATAATAGCAACATTTATTTGTGATTTTTTTTATGCTGGTAATCTGAGCGGATCAATTCAAACGTATATATTTTTGATTAAAGGCACGTGATTGGCTAACAACTGACAGTTATATTAGGTACCATCTATCGTGCGCCATCTATCGTGATAATAAGGCAGCGATACACCATATTGTTAGTAACAGTTTTACTTAACCTAACCCAACCTAACCGCATAAGTACAATTTATCCTATCCTTAGCAAAATGTCCTTACATACATATCTTCACGCCAGATCCCTTGCGGGGTAGGCAGAGACAGTTGAGCGCCACTTAACACGATCAAGACATACCTCTTTCGCTTCGTCGACATTCATCAACCTCTTCATACCTGCTCTTTTGTTACGAAACCTTTTTAATGTAAATTGATTTTAACTATAAATGAGAATGTCACATTACAGTCATTAGAGCTATGCTCTCCAGCCCAATTCTTCTAATAGTTTTATTTCCATTCTATTTTATTTTAAATGCTATCAAAACATGTTTTGGTATTCGACTACCGATTCAAATTTCATAAGTGGAAAAAAAAGAACTTTTGACAAATGAATTCTAGTATCGCTGCAGTTAAGTTATTATTTCGAAACCGTAATTTTGTAATAGTTTTAAAATAAAACTAGTAGAAGTACTAGTACAATATTTAAATAAATAAATATTTCCAGACAGGTCACACAGTGCCATCTAGTTTCCGTGGTAAGCTACGAGGCTTGTGTTACGGAAACTAGATGGTTGATAAACTACATATTATACTTTTTTTTGTAATTTTATTAAATCACTTTTAGGACTAAAAATAAATAATTTCTGGCAAAATTGTTTAGTTTTTATTTTCAAATGTACAATTTAATTAGATATTTGTAATAGATTTATTATTATAAAAACAGTTATAAGTATATTTGTTTTTTTAAAAGGTTCAGGCAGTAAAATAATTTGTAACATATAGGAGATTGTGTGGGCCTCATAAAATATTTTTCCATTCAATTTGTTTTGCTATATAACTTTAGTTCCACTTTGTATGTAAGTGGAATACCGTACGGGGACATTAACTAATGTGGGATCGGAAAAGAAACTAACTTAAGTTTAATCGACACAAAATTGGTAGAATTGGGCTGGTGATGTCTATCTGAAATCTGAATATTTTTAGTAGCATGTCTCTGCTATTTTCAAGGACTATGCTGGACTATGTTTCTGAATTGATTTAATATATAAAATACGTAAGTTTGACGAACACAAGTGTTCCTATAGGCTCCTAAGCAGACAAATATACAATATAATATAAATGTTTGAAATTGACGGCCTCAAAAATGCAGCTTTAGTGAAGTAATTTCTAATCAGATAATTTAAAGTTCCATTCGGGTAACTTACGCAAACTTTTGAACAAATAAGTGGAATATGATTGAGTTTTCTTTCCTATTATTGTATAAGTAGATTGGAGTTTCCCTTGACTGATTGATGCGTCGA
Source organism: Tinea semifulvella (assembly GCA_910589645.1). Lineage (NCBI taxonomy): Eukaryota > Metazoa > Arthropoda > Insecta > Lepidoptera > Tineidae > Tinea > Tinea semifulvella. Next base: position 26,048,836 of record OU342584.1, read on the forward strand.
TAAGACGAAGTGCTTTGTATATTTGAACCTGCGGCGGTGATGAGCTGGTGAAATTCCCTGAAACAAAAATTATTAATCTTTATCTGCAAACAGCAGCTGATACAACACATGATTAATCTTAAAATATAAGGACCGTGAAGGTTTGATTAGCCGGAGTAACAATTAACAATTTACTTCCGAATGAAATAATATAACTAAACTTGGCTTAAATGTAAAATAATTTGTGTACATTGCAACATATGTGCAATGTACAATTGTTGTACATTTAACATTTGTCATAGCCAATAGATAATAACAGAGTGTTACGTTACGACCTGGGAATCGTATTGCCACTGAAAAAATAAATATAAATAATTATATAAAATGTATATTGTCTATTAAAATAAATAAATAAATCTTACAAAAAAAACCTGTTTACTAATAAAAATAATATAAATAAATGAAATACAAGTGTCTATGCCATAGACTCTATGGCATGCGTCTGCGCAGGCGGTTTAAAAAAATATGTTAAAGACAACGAGTTGTGAAGTTGTCGAGGTTCTCGTTTACTGGACCTTAGTCGGTGTAGCAGGCCTCCACGTCTGCCTGGAGTGGTCTCTACAAATAGTTCGATTAGCTGCAGAGGAAAGGCTCGCAGCCACCCACGGCTCCACGCCAAGGAACTGCTGTAAGGAGCTGAGGACTACCAGGCAAGTCAATTCCCTAAATCAATAAACATCTTCCAGGCTAAGCAATAATAAGCTAATTATAGGTTTCAGTTTCTAGAGGCTGGTTTTATTGAACCCTATCCTGTCACAACCTCTACGCGACAAGAGGAATGGCAATTTTACGTTTTGACTATTTCTAAGGTAATGTACTAGTATTATAGTTGAATTATATTTTATTGCTCTTTCTTTACTCATATTTTTATTTATTAATTGTTGTTTTCTTTTTTTAACTTCACTATCTGACTTCCTATACGACAAATAGTGTTTTTAGTGGAAAATCTAAAATGATAATTTTCCAACTTAGCGCTTCGTAATTATTGCACCAAAATCTCAAAATGTAATATAGTTTTTTTATTGAAATTTTAAAATAGTTACTAAGAAGATACTTTTTTTAAATAGCATTATTTTAGTATGCTTTATTACTTTACTTTATACGACACTAATGCCAGTATAAGTCATTGTTAACTGTTCCTTGTATTTATATATTAGAATGCTGCATTTTAGTTAAACGTCATTCTTATTTGTTTAAGACATTGAGTGAAACATGTAAGTTTAATACCAGGTATCCCAGTAGGCTAGTTCCACCAGTTAGTAAAAGTAGCTGGCACAGCAGAAGCTGCTGCCTTACTTCCATTAAATTGTTCAATAAACTACCACTGAATATTAGGGAACTACCTACGAAGTTATTTAAAATTAGGGTTAAAAATTTACTTGTCCAGAAATGTTTTTACGCGACCAAGGACTACCTGAACTGCGACAAGCTCATATAAGAGTAAAATAGACTTGGTATTTTTTATTTAATATTATTTGGGTTATTTTGTGTTCTTTATTATTGTTTTTTGTGTCTTATTTCTTCATTATTATTTTTTGTGTTATATTTATGTTAGATATAAGTTTAGTTTTTAAAATAAAATTTTGTATGCCAGAAATGGCGAAATGTGTCGAGCCAAAACTTACCAACCATACCATATTTCATACAAATAAATATTTTAATTTCATTTCATTAATAGTATTACCACTTATATCATATCTTAACGCCAGATTTCTTGCGGGGTAGGCAGACGATCACGACATACCTCTTTCGCTTCGTCGACATTCATCAACCTTTTCATACATGCCCTTTTGTTACGAAGGCTTTTTAATGCACCTTCAGCAAGTGTTTTATTTATTTGATCGTGATATGTGAGTCTCAGTCTGCCAGGGCCTCTTTTACCCACAACTTTCGCATTATATATCTGGTTCGTCAATCTTTCTTTGCTCATCCTTTCAACGTGCCCGAACCATTATTATTTAATTATTTTTTTTGTGTTTTTATTTATTTTGCCATGCCTAAACTTCGATTTCTTGTCCCGAAGGTTGATGGTAAGAGAATGCTAAGCGGCTTTACATACGCCTTTTGTATTAAACAATTAAGTTTTTAATAAATGAATAAACCATCGTAGCATGCCTTTCCTTATTTTAGTCCCTATGATTTTTTTATCCCTACTCTTTTCCGTATTTCGACGTTACGCATTCGGTCCGCCAGAGTGACGCCGCATATCCGACGCAACGACCTCATTTCTACTGCATTAACCCTACTCTTATGCGTATTCTGACATAAGTGGCTAAAGAAAAAAGTTACAAAGGAAGAAGACGTTTTAGTATATGGTGCAAAGATATTGCCGGATCGCGCTAGTATGAAAAATACTTACCAATAAATGCAATAAGTATGGTATTATTGGAATATTCTGGGAACAGTGGTGACGCTGTCCCCCAGCCCAACTCTTGGTAGGTGGACCCGTCGGGAGCCACGAGGAAGTTGTACGGCAGCAACATGCTTCCACTTCTACTCTTCTCCTGCATCTAATATTAGATTAATATTTAATTTCGGTATAATTTTCTTGTTTGAAATATTCCTTTAGCTAATACAGAGTGGATTTTTAAGACGGGACAATAAGGAGAAACACCCTAACCGTTGTATCATCACGACGGTTTCCCTTTCAGGGTGGTCAGAAACAACGCTTACAAATAAGCTGATTCACATTTTGCCAACTTTACTATAGGCCAATCATGACAAGTGGCAAGCTCGTCTATGTCTCCAGCGTAACAAACTCGAGAAATATCACAAATTAATTAAATATTAATTAAATGTATTTATTTACATTAATAAATATTTATGTGTCACGACCAGGAATCGAGCCTGGTACCTCCGAGTCTAAATCCACTGACTTAACCGCTAGACCACGGAGGCAGTTGTAGTTACGGGAAAACGTTCCTAGGAGACCATCAATAACTTTTTAAGATACTATGATAGCATTCACACATTTTGGCAAAGTGTACAGTCAGCCAGAAAATGGTAATTTTACACAAAAACTTTTTTGATGTCAATTTTTCTTATAAGGGTGAGAACTCTACTGGACCGACTGAGGTTTGAGTACTAGATATGTCAGAAATCTCGAAAATCTTTTCCCTTTAGGTCATTGTTATGTTTGCGCTGAGAAAATTCTAGATTGTTAGTTGCAATTTATGTACAAATTAATAGGTAGAATCAGTATTAATTCAATATAAAATAATAACAATATTAAATAGAAAACCTAAGATTAAATAAACCAAAAAATAATACACTAGAAATTAAAAAAAATATATACTAAAATTATAACCGTCCGATGGACGTAGTGTGCCGAGGACACTCGCTCCGTTCCCCCGTTAAACGGCAAGGTTGACCCTTTGAGCATAATGTTCTCTACTTTAAGGGTCACCCGTCGCCAAGCGGAGTTTTTTCTCGGACCACGGAAACATCGTTTCGACTGCAAATAGGATGAAGTAGTTGTTAATGATGATCTCCGCGTATTTGTTACGTTTAAGGCGCGCTGACTCTGCAGCGGCCCCGGGTTAACTGAATTTATTTAATTATTGTTCTTAAATTAGCAGAGGTTTTTCATTTTATCACCGTAAGGGTTGCACGGGCAAGAAGCTTATCTTAAATCTGTCATGCCGGGCTGGGTACATTTCTTTATTTATTGTTGTAGTGTAATTCTGTAGTTTTTATTTTGTAAATATCTGTGAGTTTTTCTTGCAGATTCATTTCTCAGTCAGATTAAACAGTCACTGGAATCTGCTAAGCTGGTGATCTTCGGCTATCAATTTACTCTTTGGACCACTTTGCTGCTTAGTCTTCCACTAGCAGTAGTACAATCATTCAAATTAAAATAATGACGTGTCACAAATGCCTGTGAATAAAGATATTTTGACTTTGACATCAAACCCTCGCCCGCCAACGCCTTAGCCTGGCCTATTTACAGCAGTGGAGGTCTAGGACTCTTTGTTTTGATATAGTATATATAAAAACGTATAAATATTAGTAAAAAATTGAAAATATTTTTTTAAATGTGAATGTAACTTCGCCAAATGGTATTATTATTTTAGTCTGTATTTCGTAATATACGAGTGAATACTAGCTAGTAAACTCCAAAAAATAATAAACTGAAATTTCAATCCATGTTTTTAACAAATCATGCAAATGTAGATGTCAGTGATGTAAAAAAAAATGTACTACACGGTCGGTACCTATTATTTTAATAAGTTGTCCAAATAGTGCAGTTATAAAAAAATAGATAGATAAATTTGCATTTAAACTTTAAAATAGTAAAAAATGCAATAATTATGTATATTTAACGATATTGTTAGTCATTTGGACCCTGTTTAAAGTTTGTGTTGGGGTATTTGAGTTAGACATGTGTAAAAAGAAAGATTAAGATAAGAATATTTATTAACTGAAACTTTAAATTATATACATATACTACCTCATTTAAATAATTTTAAATAATAATGTCATTTGTCGATGTTACAGTCACATTAAAAAAATGTTTTAATTTTTTTTACTAATATTTAAAAAAAGTATATAATTCCAAAACGTATGGTTAAAAATGCTTTTTTTTAGGTGATAGGTGGACTATAGCCGCCTTAACGTTGGACCACTATCTACGCCACACTTCGTATATTTAAGTTATAAATTATCTACATCTGAATAATATATACGATGGATATCTATTATTGTATTAATTTTTAAATGTTTGTAATAAAAAAGTCAATACCAAAAATTACTTAAAACATTACTTTAATCAACTTTACTATTGTTATGGTATCAATTTGCCATATTTCACAATTCATACCTTACTTACTTACATATTAGGAGCAAAAATACCTTAAAATAAATTATAACTTTAATAAGTACCTATTTTATTTATACATTTAACTTAAACAGTTTGTGAACCACTTGTTTTCTTGTTTACATATTTTTATTGCTATCTTGAATAAGGTATAGTTGTGATACATGATAACTACTTCAATATCACAGTAACATTATACCAATGACCTTATCACATGACCAGCTGGAGTCCGTCACATTAACGACTATTTTGCAATGTTATTGAAACATGCAATTAATATATATATTTTTAAATTGTCTAATGTTTTGCGCGCACATACTATAAAACTTAAATTAAATTATATACATACCTGCATATTTTTTAACAGTTCCTTGCATTGATCGGAAGTAGTACAGATGTCAGTTCCAGTATCTACAATGATGACATCATCAGCTGGAGGAATCATACGTAGTTTGTGTACCAAACCAGAAGAATTGCTGCGATCCCATTGGCTCTTAAGAACTAGTTTCAGGGCAGCCTCAACAGGAGGCAACACGCTTTCTGTAATGGTCCGTTATTATTATTAAATAAGTCTAGTTTCAAGAGGTGTTATTTTTATATAAATATAACCATGGCAAGCTTACAATATTAGTTGTCCTTCAAAGTAAAAATTGACATTTGACATCATTGCAAACGGCACACAATTTCAACGAGAAAAACAAATAGGTGGTAGGTAGTAATATGTCCAGTCTGCCGGGGCGGGGAAGTATCCACCGTTCGTGCCGATAAACCCAGTAAAGTATATCCACACTTTTTGGGATCAGGCTCGAATTGCCGTCATGTCCAGTCAAGCCGGCATAGTGTTAGGGACTGATGTCAGTCATAGGTGTCTGATTCCAGTTGCTAACATTTAAGGACCTCGCTCGCCACTTACCATTAGGTGGGGACAATTAATATTAAGACAAGCCCCGTAAGCACAGGTTGCAAGACATAACAAGTGGGTAACAACAGCTGCCATATTTGTCACAAATTCTGATGGGATTTAGAAAAATTTTTAACCATTTAATACAGATTTTATATAGCTGCAAACTTTAAATAACAAATTTTAAATAACTCAAAAATCCTTATAAAGATAAAAGCATCTTTTGACACTTTTCTGATACTTTAACTTTAAGAACTTAGAATATTTAATTTATTTGTAATATTTCCTGTGAGTTTGGTACGCTAGAGACATCGACGAGCTTGCCACTTGTCAAGATTGGCCTATAGTAAAATTGGCTAAATGTGAATCCGATTCTTTCTGAACACCCCGAAAGGGATACGGTCGTGATGATACTTATACTTATCTTTATTTGTTGTAAATAAAGATATTTTTACTTTGACTACTGATTCCACATGACACATACTGATTGTTAACTTACGTTGTTCGGTGAGGAGGTAAATGCTGATGATGACTCCAAAGATGAGGATTAGAAGTAGCAGCGTGACGACCAGCGTGGTGGTTGGACTGCGACTGTCCGCGATGCTGCTGGCGACCTGCTCCGCCGTGATCAGCGGAGTCTGCTCCGAGGGTTCCTCCACAGGCACACAGTTGTTGCTCCGCGCCTCGTGATCTGAAGTAATTTTTTTAAATATAATAGAAAATAAATATTTATAACAGACTTTATTGTAAAAATTTACAATACAATTTTATTAAACATAGCAAAGAAAAAAGTAAAGTATCATCACGTCCGAATTCCGTCCGAAGTAGTCACGCACTACGTTTTTTTTTAATGAAGCTGATTCATGTTTAACTTTACTATAGGCCCATCATGACAAGTGGCAAGCTCGTCGATGTGTCTAGCGAACCAATCTCGGAAAATATCACAATAATTAAAAATATCACAATAATTAAAAATATCACATTAATTAAATATTTTACTGTGTCTCGACCAAAAATCGAACCCAGAACTTCCGAGTCACCCCACGTACTTAACCGATAGACCACGGAGGCAGTAAGATAGTTAGATCCTACATAAGTAAAGATGAATCAGCTTGGATGATAGTTTTTGACGTTTGTAGTAGTGGTCAGGAGACAAAGAAATAAAAATAACTTGAAATACTATTTTTTGTTTTTAAAAGTCACTATTATTTTAAATTCTGAATTTATTCAACTCCAGCAGACATTTTGTAATCATTATTATCCTAGCTTTTATCCGATAAATCATTAAGATGAAATATAATTCGTTCTGATATTGTATCTAAACACAATACTTAAATTACCAACAAATAGCAACAATAACAACAATTTTAGCTGCTTACGCCTATTTCATTTAAATGAGTTATTTCCAGTTTGTATTTTTATAGTTGGTACACTGTTAATATTCCGTCCATATCCGCTTTTCGTTAGCTGCACACTTCACTCTGAGAACTGGTGTGAACAGCACCGCTTTATATTTAAATTTCTTATACATCATCAATCTTGAAATGGAAATACATGAACCAGTGGCGCGGTGGTGGCTTGGTTGTAAGAACGCTTTCCTTAATATTCTACAAGACGGTTCAACCACCCCCCGGCATGTATTGGTTTGAGAAATATATTTTTCTTACGTATATTTGTCATTGATTTACAACACCACCATTCACGTGCCTCGGAGAGCACGTTAAGCCGTCGGTCCCGGTTCCACTATTACCAACTTGTGGAATTGTCAATAAATAGTGAATAAAAATTGGCATCAGATCCTCGCCAACCTGCCTGGCTAGCGTGGTGAGTGTAGGCCAAATTTTCCAGATATATGTTCTGGAAGGCCCATCTCCAATAGTGGAGGTCTAGGACTCTGTGTTCTAAGGGCTGTAATGATGATGATGATGATGACATGTACCAGGAATCAAATCCAGTCAAACTTGGAGTCATTAAGGCCAAATTCATAATTAGTAGGATTTAAAAAACAAGGCTTAATATAAATATAATAAGCTAGAATGTATATAAAATAAATATAGTTACAATTCCAACCAGCTAGTTGTAATTCCACCATACCAATAGCTGACATTTATTATACCTAAAAAAACAGTTTTAATTATAGTTTTATGTATTATTTATCGACTTAAGCTTAACATTTAAGCTGCCTTAGAGGACACTAGCAATATTAATTAATAGCACTACAGAAATATATTTTTTTCTTACAAAATATAACACTGTTAATGTTATAACATACTTCTAATCAGATTTAAGCCTTAACATAGCTTTGTAGTTTAGGATAATTGATTTATTTAATGATGCTAAGCTAGAATGTAGGTTCACTAGGATTTACAATACGTAAGTAAACTTTTGAAACCTAACATATTAATATTTCAATAAAATATCTACTTGCATAAAAAAAAGTATTTAAACTATTTGACATAACTAATCCTAAATTAAATTAATCTAGATTAAAACGATTGTATTGAAACGGTTAATATTTTAAGCAACCACGCGCGATTGCTATTCGAGTTTAACTAATGTGAATCTGTAAATCAGTAGCTCTAGCACGCACAAACTCTACTATTATCGAGAACATTTGAAATTAAAGAAGGGATTTTAGAGATAGTCATGATTCATTATTAGAACGTTTATTTAATATTTGCATTACAAGCAGAGAACCTCAAGCGGCGGAAATACACTCAGCTTATTGGGAGATGTGGTTTTGCGCCGTTTGGAGTTGAAACTCTCGGGCCGTGGGGACCAAGTGCACACGAAATTTTCAAGGCGTTGTCAAAACAGCTCGTCAACACCTCGGGAGACAAAAGGGCTGGGCAATATTTGGGCCAAAGGATCAGTATTGCCATTTAACGTGGCAATGCTGCCAGTATCCTTGGCACCTTGCCCATTGGCAGCGATTTGGAGCTAATTTATTATTTATAATAATTTTTATTTTGTTTTTTCTTCATTTTAGTTTTTAGTTATATTTTTATTTATGAATTAGGTTTATTTTTATTAATAGTAAATTATGTTTTAAGATGTAAGTTTTTAGTTTAATTATTATTTTATTATTTTTTTAAATCATTGTACCTTATTTTCTTCGAATAAAACAGTTATGTTTCTTATGAAAAAAGTTATGCTAATTATTTTTAAATTTGAAATAAAATTAACCATACTTATTATATGACAAATATCCCAGATGCTTTGACAGAGTACATCTGTCTTGCCTTTATGTTTATACTAGTGAACTGATTTAGATCAAATTTGGTATATTGTCTGTGAACTGGCAATACAATCTAATTGTTATTTGCTAACCTATCAAGACAAGAAAAAAACTAATAATATAAAAAACTAGTAATTAATATAATTAAAAAGTACTAAAAGGTAAAAATATATAAAAGTATCATCACGACCGTTTTCCTTTCGGGGTGGTTAGAAACCACGCTTATAAATAAGCAGATTCATATTTAGCCAACTTTACTATAGGCCAATCATGACAAGTGGCAAGCTCGTTTATGTCTCCAGCATACCAAACTCGGAGAAATATCACAAATAAATTAAATGTAATTTACATTAATAAATATTTTTATGTCCCGACCAGGAATCGAACCCGGTACCTCCGAGTCTAAGACCACGGAGGCAGTAAATAAAATATATACTAAACCTAATACAAAATAAACTATAAATAAATAATAACCTCTAGAGACGAACGACCCTTCAGGGGTGGTCCCAATGGAACTAACAACATTATTATAAATAAAATTTTATATATTGACTTAACATTTTATTTTTGGTTCATTACGCCACAAATATCAATTTGCGACTATAATATTTCTTCTTTAAGGATGAGATAGGACTATTTGCCAGTATGCAGAATTTAATCTATTTGTATTTTTCTTTCTGTTACGTTTTGGCTGAGCAATTAGTTGATGTCTACTCCATCCACTCCGTCTTCAGGCCGGGTCTGAGCATCAGAATAGTTCTGGAATGCAAGAGCCCGCTGGTTCTCCGGTAGTTGATGTTTTGCCTAACACAGGTAGAAAAGGAAGGACTCACCAGGGATAGCACCTAGCCGATTTTCGTGTACACTGTGTTTAAACTTGTAGGTAACTAGACTTGCTGCTTGAATTGATTTTGATGTGTCTTGATCCATGGTTTTGATAAAAGAGAGAGCACAAAAAATCGAAGCCGGCCTTTATATTTGCTTGTAGAATGTTCTCGACCGGCCAAAATGACATTGTTGACGTTTAGTGACGAGGCGCGATTGGTTATTAGATAAAGATAGGGAGGGGACGTGGTATCAGTCGATTCAGGGACTAGGGATGTGCTAGGCCACAACATTTCCCCCCCTTTGAAACCAACATGGGGTTTCACACACCATCCCCACCCGATACAGAGACACCAGCTTGAGGGTGCACTCAGAAGGAGAAGAGTAGATAGATAATTATATTAGGTTATAATAGAGTGATATATAGAGTTAGAATTAGATGTTAGTGATAGATAATATAGTAGAGAAGCTTAATTGTATATGGGTAGCGGACAGACCTTGTGTGATTGTGATTGTGATTTCGATGGCTTTTCCGCACTTAGTCTCCATTGGACCATTGTGCGTGACCTTCACTCCTTCAACGGAGCCATCCGATCTCCTCCAGGAAGGCCAGGAGACCCGTTACGTTCCTGCAGACCTCCGGAAGAGTCCTCGCAGTCTGGAGGAACCTCAGTCTAGGCGCAGCCACACTGTCGTACTCCATGAGCACATGCGCGGCCGTCTCCTCCTCCGCCATGCATCCTCTACACAGTGGGCTATCTGTAATGTTCAGAGTATGGAGATGTTTGTTAAAGGCACAGTGTCCCGTCAAGACCCCCACCACTATTCGAAGCCTGGCTCTGTCAAGGCCCAGGAGATGTCGTGTGAGGCGCCTGTCTGGTTTGGGAAGGGCCTCCCTGGACTGTCTGCAGTCTGTGGTCGATGCCCACATCTGCTCGTGCAGTTTGTCAGTTCTTTGGCGAAGCCAGCTTCGCATGAATTGGAATGGTAGGGGGATTGCCGGTCCTGGGCCCATCGGTATTGTAGATGACCCCCTTCTGGCCAGTTCATCAGCCGCATCGTTACCCAGTGAATCACTGTGACCCTTTATCCACTGCAACGTTGTTTTGTTGTCTCTGCACACTGCTTCCAGGGCAAGGTGGCAGTCGAGAATCAGTGCAGAGTTGATGTAATTGCTTTTGAGGGCCAGAAGGACGGCCATACTATCTGAAAGAATGCGAATTTCAAAGTTTTTGACACCTCTCCTTAGTACAGCTTGCGCTGCTTGTAGGATGCCTACACATTCCGCTTGGAATATGCTGTTGTGGGAGTCAAGAGGGATTGATAGGTGAATGTTCAAGTCCATGGAAAAGGCACCAGCACCCGTGCCGGTGTCTGTTTTTGAGCCGTCAGTGTAGATCCTGAGTTCTTTGGGCCCAGAGTGGTCATTACTCTCTTCATGTAGTTGAACGTTGTATCCCTTGTCAAAGATGAACCTTTTAGGGATTCTGTCATTAATGGATGCCATCAGAGGTTGTTCCTGTATGACATCGTCTAGTATGGTAGTGTGTTTAGCGTTCGGGTTGTGTTTCCAAAGTTTCAAAGTGGTCAGCCTTGTCGCCGCAATTGCTGCTTCTTGTTGGACGTGCAGATGCAGAGGTGGAATCCCCAGTATCATCTCCAGCGCCTTCGTCGGAGCGGTGGACATGCATCCTGTGGTCGACAGGCAGGCCATTCTTTGAAACTGCTGTAGTTTAGTGTGGATTGTCTTTAGAGTGGTTCTGGGCCACCACACAGACGCTCCATATGTAGCAAATGGTCTAATAACTGAGGTGTAAAGCCAGAGCATGATCTTCGGGCTGATGCCCCACTGTTTACCCAACATTCTGCGGCATTGCCACATTGCTAGGCTGGCTGACTTCAGCTTATTAGTCAAGTGCTTGTTCCAGTTGAGTTTAGAGTCCAGGGTTATGCCCAGATATTTTACCTCTGGAGAAAGTTTGATTTCTGTGTTAAACAGTTGTGGGAGTTTAAATGTTCCTAGGTTTCGTTTGTGCGTAAATAGCACTAGTTCTGTTTTATTTGGATTCACCGATAGGCCGTTCTCCATGCACCAGTGTTGAACAACTTTAAGGGCTGACTGCATGACATCAAATATCACGCTAGTCACCCTCCCACTAATGAGGATCGCGAGGTCATCAGCATATCCTACGGTGTAGTAGTTGCTATTATTCAGTTTCGTTATAAGATCATTGGCTACTAGGTTCCACAGAAGCGGTGAAAGCACCCCTCCTTGCGGGCATCCTTTAGCAGCTATGCCTCTTTTGACACCATTTATGTCAAATTGTATCGCTCTATGTTCCAGCATACAGAGAGGACAGACCTTGACTACTGGTCGGAGTAGAGTCGATCCACTGGCTGTACGGACAGTGACTACCCGGGTTCTGTTGTCCTGGCCCGGGTGGATGTTCTCTATTCTCCCAAGTTTCCACTCTAGGGGTGGTAAGTTTGGTTCCTTGATACAGACTATGTCTCCTAGCCTAGGTTCGTTTTGACAGGAGGTGAACCATTTTACCTTTTGTTGTAAGGTATGTAAGTAATCTCTTTGCCAAACCTTCCAAAAGGTTTGAGTCATTTTTTGAATTAATAGCCATCGAGAGCGAAGGGGAAGCCTTTCGTCCGCTACTTCAGGCTCCGGCAACGATACCAATGGACATCCAACTAAAAAATGCCCAGGTGTGAGTACATCTACTTCGCTAGGATCGGAAGAGAGTGCACAAAGAGGTCGCGAGTTTAAGACTGCTTCGACCTTGGTGAGGACTGTGAAAAGTTCCTCATAAGTTAGAACTTGAATTCCTATAACACGTTTTAAATGATATTTAGTAAATTTAATTCCGCTTTCAAAAATACCACCAAAGTGAGGTGCACCTGGAGGATTACTTTTCCAAATGATTTTACGATTAGACAATGAATTTGCAATTGAGTCAGTTTCATTAGAAATAAAATTATAGAGTTCGTTTAAATAACGTCTCGCACCTACAAAATTTGTCCCACAGTCCGAGATTACGCTTCTGCATTGGCCTCGCCTAGAGGTAAAGCGATCAAAAGCGGCAATAAAGGCATCTGTGGATAATTCTGTAACGAGTTCGAAATGCACTGCCTTTACCGAAAGGCAGACAATTAGACACACGTAAGCTTTATATGTACGTGCGTTCCGTCTGCGACTTTCCTTAATGAGAAAAGGTCCACCGAAATCAATACCTACATTTTGGAAGCAACGTCCTGCTTCTAATCGGATATCAGGTAGATCACCCATTTGGGGTTGGCAAGAACTCGGGTTTACCTTAAAACATGTCACACATTTTGCCAGACGTGAACGTATGAGATTTCTTATACCGATGATCCAAAATTTGCGTTGAATAAGAGACTGCAAGGTACGAGGTCCACAATGCAAGTAGGTTGTGTGATAATGATCAATAATCAAATTAGCTATGCTGGAACCTTTTGGAATTAAGATTGGATGCAGGGCGTTCATGGGCAAGGGTGCATGTTTTATTCGTCCTCCTACTCGAATGATTTTTTGTGAATCTATAAACGGAGATAGTTTTTGGAGAGGGCGGAGACAAGTTTTGCCATTTTTTATCTGTTGCATTTGTAACGAAAAGTATTTAGTTTGTTCATGTTGGACTAATACAGTTAGAGCGTTATTTAATTCTACTAAAGTTAGTTTGGTTTTTATTCGTAAAGTTTCGGTAGTTTTTAAATTTGAAATATATCTTAGCCGCGCTGAAGTTTATTGAAGTTAGAATAATGATTTATTAGCCTTGTGATTAGGTGTGACTCTGGTTGGGATGTTGTATGCGACAAATAACATGTAGTTTTTAGCTCCGGAACTGGAATTTTCTGATTGCTGACCAGGAGTCTCGGGGGCCAGGAGTCTTGATCAGCGCTCAGCCAACTTGGGCCAGACCACCATTGTTGGCAGGTAGCGAGCTGTGAGCAACTTAATCCCCGACTGCAGTGATCAGCAGGGTTATCCGTGGTGACTACGTGTCTCCAGCAGGTAGAGGATAGGCTGTCGTTGATCTTCACTACGGCCACAAACGTTTTTAGCTTGTAAGGTTCAGTGTTTATCCAGGCTAGCACGGTACTGCTGTCGGTGTATGCTATGATTTCACTGTTTCCAATTCGATCTTTTAGAAGTTGCTGCATGTGATTGATTACTCGTGCAAGCAAAACGGCACCGCATAACTCCAGGCGGTTTACGGTTAACACCTTGAGGGGGGCAACCTTAGACTTAGCGATTAGTAGTTGGACTGATACGCTACGAGGTGTGACTGTGCGTAGATACACACAGCATCCGTAGGCCTTAGATGACCCGTCGCAAAACCCTATTAATTGAAAATTTACAGCTTCACTCGGTACCACGAGGCGTGTTAAATTAATTAAATTCAAATTTTTCAACTCGCTTCTAAATTCATCCCATTGGGTTTGGATTTGATCAGGAACCAGGTCGTCCCATCCTAGCTCGAGACGCCATAAATCCTGAAGGATTAGTTTTGATAACAACACAACTGGCGTGAGCCATCCTAGAGGGTCGAAGATTCGAGCTACGTTCGATAGGATGCCACGTTTGGTGTTGGTAGGCGTTAAATTAGTTGTGGTATAGATAAAGTTGTCTTTTAATGGATCCCATTGGATGCCTAATATTTTTACCCTACATTGATCATCTACATCCGAGAATGAGATTGGAGTCTGGCAGTGTTCTTGTGGAATATCAGCTAGAAGCTCTGGGCGGTTGGTGCTCCATTTCCTTAGTTGAAACTGACCACGACCCAGCAGTGTGACGAGATCGCTCTTCAGGCGCTTGGCTGCTTCAATAGAGGGCGCTCCCGTCGTGATGTCATCCATGAAGATCTCCTTGTGAAGAACTTCTGAAGCTCGAGGGTACTCTGCGCCTTCATCTTCTGCTAGCTGACGAAGAGTATGCATCGCTAAGTATGGGGAGCTGCTTACGCCGTAGGTGACAGTGTCCAGTTCGTAGTCTATGATTGGCTCGGATGATGAGTTACGCCACAAGACATGCTGCCATGGTCGGTCTTCTGCGCGTATAAGAATTTGACGATACATTTTACAGATATCTGCGGTGAACACCACAGAATGTAAACGAAACTTGGTGATAATGTCGACTATGTCGATGTGTAGTTTTGGACCTTTGTAAACGATATCATTTAGAGATATGCCGTTTGAACTCCGGGCGCTCGCATCGAACACCACTCGTACTCGAGTAGTCGTACTCTCCGGGCGAATCACGCAGTGATGCGGGATGAAGTAACGACCCCGGGCTGGCGTTCGATGCATGTGGCACAGATCTTCGTACTCCCGCATAAAGGAGTGATACTCCTCCCGGAGAGTAGACTGTCGAGACAGACGTTTTTCGATGTTCGCTAAGCGAGACACCGCTTGGTCGTAGGAACTTCCCAGGTTCTGTTCAGGTTTCAGTAGAATTGGTACTACGTATCTTCCTGATGAGTCTCTGGTGACTAGTTATTGATAAAATTGTTCACATTGTTCTTCTTCAGGCGTGGCGATGGGTGACACTGGAGGTTCTTCTATTTCCCAGAACCGCTTGACCACCTCGTCCAGTTGATAGGTAGAAGCGACTAGAGAAGAGACAGTCGATGGAGGGCGACAGCATGGGTCGAGCCTGCCAGACAGAATCCATCCATA
Source organism: Tinea semifulvella (assembly GCA_910589645.1). NCBI lineage: Eukaryota > Metazoa > Arthropoda > Insecta > Lepidoptera > Tineidae > Tinea > Tinea semifulvella. The sequence goes on from OU342584.1 coordinate 26,064,364, forward strand.
TATACTGTGCATCGCGACAGGAAGCTCGGGTCCTGGTGATACACGTTGGCCGTCGAAGATGGTGTGGAACAATTCCGCTCCTAATAACAGGTCGATTTCGGCAGGTTTGTCGAAATCTGTATCTGCTAAGATTAAATGTTTATAAAATTCTCTAATTGTTGGTGACAATTCAGTTGTCGGCATTTGAGAAGTAATCTGTTGCATGACAATAGGTTGAATATTAAAAGTAGGGTCGTCCGAGGTTAACGGTAGTATACTGCACGAGGTCACACCCTTGACGGTATGCACAGTATTTTGGCCAAGACCGGCTACGCTGAGATTGCACCGTCGCAATGGTAAACCTAGTCTGGCGGTGCACGCAGATGTTATAAAGCAATCTTGAGCACCGCTATCGATGAGTGCTCGAGCTGTTTGTGTGTAACCGTGAGGTGTGCGCACGCGTACAACGCATGTTCCAAGCAGCACAAGCGCACGGCTGCTGCCAACGTGAGTGCTGGTGGAGGTCGAGGCAATCGGCTCACTCGGACTATCTTGATGTAAGTACGTATGATGTCGAAGACCGCAGGTCATACATGTACCTTTTGATTTACAGTTAGCTATGACATGATTGTTTCTTAAACAATTTGTACAGAGTTTCTAAAATCTTTAGATAATCTTGAATAAACTGTAATAATTGTTGAAATGTAGGAATTTTTGAACTATTTTGAGTTTCAAATCGCTTCCGTGTGTCTACATCGAGGGCTCGTGAAGCTAAATAGAATAAAATAAACTCACCCAAATTATCCAATTTCATTGCCTTAAGGGCGTTAACAGATTCGTAAAGAGTGTTATAAAGTTTAGATAAATCAAAAAAATTACTTTGTTTGATTGGAGGAAAATTGCATATCTTTTCTAAATAGTTGGAGGCTAAAACTCTATGGTTTTGAAACCGGTCCACTAATGTAGCTAAGACGATGGTATAATTTTCCGAGGTTATAGGAACTCCCTTTGCTATTGTTAAGGCTGACCCCGATAAGCATGAAACCAAATAATGGTATTTTTCAATTGGTGATAAAGAATTGTTACTGTGTACTAGCGATAAGAATGTATCATAAAAGGTTTGCCAGTTTTCTAGTTTACTATCAAACTTTGGCAGTTCCAATTTTGGTAACCGCGCTTGAGATTGTTTGGATTCTCCATGCTGACTAGACTGGACTCGAGTCTCTACAGACGCTGGCAGCAGACACAAATCTTCAGCAACACTTAATATTAAATAATATAAATCATCAAATGAATGCATTTTTTGCATGTTTATTTCAGACTTTGGTTTTAATTTTAACTTCATTGAGTTAATTTGGCTATTCAGTTCCATAAAACTATTTCTGACAGTGTCAATATGTTTAACTCTAAGCCTAAATAGTTGTAATTTGCTTTTATCAGTGGTGACCTCATTAGATAGGTCATATAAAGTTTGTATTTCTGCAAATAAATAATTTAGTTCTGAGGTTAAAACTAATACTTGGGTTTCTGCATCAACCTCAGACATTTTGAATTATTAACACAGTATGATAAAAAAACGTTAATAATTATTTTATTTTTTATTTTTTTTTCAAAAATATTGGCGAGTACGTACCCACATACAATTTTGCGAAAAATAAAATATGTTATAAATGTATGATAAATACGATTGAAAGCATGATAAATATACTAAATAAATGTTTGAATAGATAAGTAATTAGTTAGTGATGCTATCATCTGAGTACACCATGCGTGATTGGATGGAATAGCATCAACCATTTACGTGTTTTAAAAGACTGTTTGAGGCTGGAATTTGGCTCGAAAATAGGACCACAAACGGAATGTTACGTTTTGGCTGAGCAATTAGTTGATGTCTACTCCATCCACTCCGTCTTCAGGCCGGGTCTGAGCATCAGAATAGTTCTGGAATGCAAGAGCCCGCTGGTTCTCCGGTAGTTGATGTTTTGCCACAGGTAGAAAAGGAAGGACTCACCAGGGATAGCACCTCGCCGATTTTCGTGTACACTGTGTTTAAACTTGTAGGTAACTAGACTTGCTGCTTGAATTGATTTTGATGTGTCTTGATCCGTGGTTTTGATAAGAGAGCACAAAAAATCGAAGCCGGCCTTTATATTTGCTTGTAGAATGTTCTCGACCGGCCAAAATGACATTGTTGACGTTTAGTGACGAGGCGCGATTGGTTATTGGATAAAGATAGGGAGGGGACGTGGTATCAGTCGATTCAGGGACTAGGGATGTGCTAGGCCACAACACTTTCATTACGACACAAACAATAATTTTATGATTAATTTTTTTTTTTTAAAGAATGAGATAGGAATATTTGGAGTTCGCAAACGTTATTCCATTTTTATTTTCGGTTCATTACGCCACAAAGAACAATTTGCGCCTATATATATTTTTTCTTAACATATGAGATAGGACTATTTGCCAGTTCACCGATGTTATTCCATTTTTATATGTAGTTGATTACATCACAAAGATCTATTTGCGCCCATATTTTATTCTTAAGAGATATAGAACTATTTGCCAGTTCACAATATTGCATTTTTATTTTTGGTACATTACGTCTTAAGATCTATTTGCGCCTATAAAATATGTTTCCTAAAAGTTAAGACAGGACTATTTATTTTCCAGTTTACAGATGATAATACTGTTGGTGATACTGCAAAACCGTGTAACCAACAATAGTTAATGCAGCATAAGTTTTTTGCAGAGAATTTTACAGGAGGACATAAAAAGGAAATATTTTGTCTAAATTAGAAATTCTATTAGCATTTACTACAATATATTTACACAAGCTAACCGTTATTACCAATATTTTATATTTTTAACTTTTTCCCACAGTATTAGCCACTGTTGATTAATGTTACTTGAATCCGCTTATATGGAGTACCTCTCAAAGAAAAGATTAATCAACTTTTTGTCAAATGGAGAGATTAAAATATTCTTGTTGGAACTCAGGGCCGGTAAGAGAATAAACTTATAGATCTGTAGAAGAGCGACCTATTATCATCACATCCCCTAGAACACAGAGTCCCAGAGCTCCACTGTTGGAGAAGGGCTTTCCTGAAGTTTCTGGAGATTTTGGCCTACACTTTCAGAGCTGGCCAGATGGGTTGGGTTATCCAACTAAAATCAACTTAATTTAATATAATAAATTACGGTAACAAAAGTAATAATTGCCTAACAAAATATGACACACATGCTGATAGTGTAGCTCATAAGGATTAAAGTAATGTCAAACAGCAAAAATCTTTTATTAAATATTATAACCCAAACCATTTTTTTTTCTGTAATCAAATTTATTGATAGGACTGTAAAAAAAAACACCATACCGTTTAAACAAAACACAATGAGCCTACAATTTTAGATTTTTTATCTCTAAACTAATCCCCTTGAAGTTAGTCCGTAAAGCGGACTAAATATATCTTTATTTTTTAAAATCTGACATATGAGTACGAGGGGCGTTCAAAATATTCTCGGTATTGATACGTTACAACCTCTTTTATATATATATTTGTTACTGGCCGCTAAGATTCATCCATTGACATTAAAAAAAAGTAAAATTGGAACCGAGATGTTCTTTTGTTTTTCTGCAATTGCCGAACAAACATGAACACCATGAGCGAATTAACAATTTTAACGAAATTAGAGCACCGATCCGTCATAAAATTCTTGACAAAACAGGGTAAAAATCAAAAAACCATAAAAGAGGAAATGGATTGTGTTTACCGTGAGTCTGCTCCTTCTTTATCTACTATTCAAAAATGGTCAAGCGAATTTAAGCGTGGAAGGGAGAGTATTGAAGATGACCCTAGACCTGGCCGGCCTGTAGTGGCTACCTCACAAGAAAATATTGATAAAGTGGAAAAACTTATATTGGAAGACGGCCGAGTGAAGGTAAAATCTATAGCTCAAGTAACCAATCTCTCTATTGGTACCGTACATGACATTATACATGACCATCTTAATATGTCAAAAGTAAGTGCAAGATGGGTTCCGCGAATGCTGACGCTTCTTCAAAAGGATATGCGTGTGGCTTGCTGTTCAGATTTTATCGACCTGTGTGGTGAAAATCCCGATGAGGTGCTGCAAAAAATAGTTACTGGAGATGAAACCTGGGTTCATCATTATGACCCAGAGAGCAAACAGGAGTCCATGCAGTGGCACATTAAGGGTTCAGCTCATCCCAAGAAGTTCAAGGTAATCCCGTCAGCTGGCAAGGTCATGGCCACAATATTTTGGGATTGTGAAGGAGTTTTGCTTATCGATTATAAAGAAAAAGGTGTAAATATCACAGGGCAGTACTACGCTAACGTTATACGTCAATTAAGAGATGCGATCAAAGAAAAGAGGCGAGGAAAGTTAACCAAAGGTGTTCTGCTTCTGCATGACAACGCCCCTGTCCATACTGCTCATATTGCCAAGGCAGCTATTGTTGAATGTGGGTTTGAAACTGTTACTCATCCACCCTATAGTCCGGACTTAGCCCCAAGCGACTTCTTTTTGTTTCCCAATCTTAAAAAGGATCTGCGTGGAAATAAATTTTCTGACGATGAAGCGTTGAAGACGGCCGTGGAGGAGCATTTTTACACCAAAGATAAAAAATATTTTTATGAGGGATTAAAAAAAATAATTGATCGATCTTATAAGTGTATGAACATAGGGGGGGAGTATATTGAAAAATAAAAATATCAAACTTTTCGTACTTGTTTGTTTTTATCCACATACCGAGAATATTTTGAACGCCCCTCGTATATAAAATATATGTATAAATATTGATTTTAAAAAATGTTATGAACTTTAATGTTGGTTAAGTTAAAAACTTTTTTTAAAATCTTCAATGTTCAATAGTATAGCACCTGCCCGTGTTGTGAAATGTATCAAAAGAAAGTAAAAACTTAGGTCATTAATATCAAATGGGAAAACATATTTATAATGTTCTACTCAATACACATTTTATAAAACATATTTTGTGATGAAATTGTAAGGTAAACATAAATAGTATGTAAGCTTATAATAAATCTCTATTGATTTCAACAACTGTTGGTTTAATATAAATGGGCATTCACAGACGCAATTACCGCTTCCTTTCACACTGCATGCCCCCTTGAAACGGTCGACAAAACGCCCAAATCAAACTGGTGGGGACCGGAACTAGAGAGGCTCAGGAAAAGGGTAAGAAAACTCCACAATAGAGCCATGAACACCAGGCTCGATATAGATTGGGAAAACTACAAACTGGCCCAATCTACCTATAAAAAACGCATACGCTTCCGAAAGAACGAATCGTGGCAGAAGTTCTGCAACAAAGTCAGCTCAACCACCGAAGCATATAGAATCAAAAAAATTCTCTCCAATGAGCCTAAACGAGACATTGGATCGCTTTGTAGAACTGACGGCACCTACACCAAAACTGACGATGACATCAGTGAGGTGCTACTAACAACACACTTCCCAGGATGTAAAATCACTAACAACACTGAATGGGAACATCAGTACCCCACCCCCTGATGAGAGCTGGAGAACGGCTGAGGAAGTCATAACCCAAGACAGGGTCCGCTGGGCAGTTAACACCTTTAACAGTTTCAAATCAGCGGGCCTTGATATGATTTTCCCAGCCCTACTGAAGTGGGGGGAGGGCTTGTTGACCCAGCATCTAACTACCATCTTCAAATCGTGCCTGGCACACGGGTATATCCCGAAAATTTGGAGAGAGGTGAAAGTTGTTTTTATACCAAAAGTGGGTAAAAGCGACTATACAAATGCAAAATCATACAGACCGATCAGTCTAAGCTCGTTCATGCTCAAAACCATGGAGAGACTGTGCGATCGCCACATAAGGGACAACGCTATGATGAAGACACCACTTCATCCACAGCAACACGCCTATACCACAGGCAAATCCACCGAAACGGCATTACACAATGTAGTCTCTAAAGTGGAACTAGCTATACAAAACTCATCAATCTGCCTGGGAGCCTTTATCAATATCGAGGGCGCCTTCGATAAAACAAGCTTCCAAGGCATTGACGCAGCATTACAGAGGCATGGTGTTGATAAAGCTATTCGTGACTGGATCAACAACATGCTGGAACATAGAGCAATACAATTTGACATAAATGGTGTCAAAAGAGGCATAGCTGCTAAAGGATGCCCGCAAGGAGGGGTGCTTTCACCGCTTCTGTGGAACCTAGTAGCCAATGATCTTATAACGAAACTGAATAATAGCAACTACTACACCGTAGGATATGCTGATGACCTCGCGATCCTCATTAGTGGGAGGGTGACTAGCGTGATATTTGATGTCATGCAGTCAGCCCTTAAAGTTGTTCAACACTGGTGCATGGAGAACGGCCTATCGGTGAATCCAAATAAAACAGAACTAGTGCTATTTACGCACAAACGAAACCTAGGAACATTTAAACTCCCACATCTGTTTAACACAGAAATCAAACTTTCTCCAGAGGTAAAATATCTGGGCATAACCCTGGACTCTAAACTCAACTGGAACAAGCACTTGAGTAATAAGCTGAAATCAGCCAGCCTAGCAATGTGGCAATGCCGGAGAATGTTGGGTAAACAGTGGGGCATCAGCCCGAAGATCATGCTCTGGCTTTACACCTCAGTTATTAGACCATTTGGTACATATGGAGCGTCTGTGTGGTGGCCCAGAACCACTCTAAAGACAATCCACACTAAACTACAGCAGTTTCAAAGAATGGCCTGCCTGTCGACCACATGATGCATGTCCACCGCTCCGACGAAGGCGCTGGAGATGATACTGGGGATTCCACCTCTGCATCTGCACGTCCAACAAGAAGCAGCAATTGCGGCGACAAGGCTGACCACTTTGAAACTTTGGAAACACAACCCGAACGCTAAACACACTACCATACTAGACGATGTCATACAGGAACAACCTCTGATGGCATCCATTAATGACAGAATCCCTAAAAGGTTCATCTTTGACAAGGGATACAACGTTCAACTACATGAAGAGAGTAATGACCACTCTGGGCCCAAAGAACTCAGGATCTACACTGACGGATCAAAAACAGACACCGGCACGGGTGCTGGTGCCTTTTCCATGGACTTGAACATTCACCTATCAATCCCTCTTGACTCCCACAACAGCATATTCCAAGCGGAATGTGTAGGCATCCTACAAGCAGCGCAAGCTGTACTAAGGAGAGATGTCAAAAACTTTGAAATTCGCATTCTTTCAGACAGTATGGCCGTCCTTCTGGCCCTCAAAAGCAATTACATCAACTCTGCACTGATTCTCGACTGCCACCTTGCCCTGGAAGCAGTGTGCAGAGACAACAAAACAACGTTGCAGTGGATAAAGGGTCACAGTGATTCACTGGGTAACGATGCGGCTGATGAACTAGCCAGAAGGGGGTCATCTACAATACCGATAGGCCCAGGACCGACAATTCCCCTACCATTCCAATTCATGCGAAGCTGGCTTCGCCAAAGAACTGATAGACTGCACGAGCAGATGTGGGCATCGACCACAGACTGCAGACAGTCCAGGGAGGCCCTTCCCAAACCAGACAGGCGCCTCACACGACATCTCCTGGGCCTTGACAGAGCCAGGCTTCGAATAGTGGTGGGGGTCTTGATGGGACACTGTGCCTTTAACAAACATCTCCATACTCTGAACATTACAGATAGCCCACTGTGTAGAGGATGCATGGCGGAGGAGGAGACGGCCGCGCATGTGCTCATGGAGTGCGACAGTGTGGCTGCGCCTAGACTGAGGTTCCTCCAGACTGCGAGGACTCTTCCGGAGGTCTGCAGGAACGTAACGGGTCTCCTGGCCTTCCTGGAGGAGATCGGATGGCTCCGTTGAAGGAGTGAAGGTCATGCACAATGGTCCAATGGAGACTAAGTGCGGAAAAGCCATCGAAATCACAATCACAATCACATGGGCATTCATTACAGCGCCTAGAACACTGCGTCCTAGACGATCTTGTAGATGGGCCTTCCAGAACATATATACTTGCCATGCTAGCCAGACGGGTTGGTGAGGATCTGATGTCAATTTTTTAATGACAATTCCACAGTTTGATATTAATGGAACCGGGACCGACATCTTAACATGCTCTCCGAACAGTGGTGTTATAAATCTATGACAAATGTATATAAGAAGAGTATTTCTCTTTAGTAATGCCAAGGGGGATTAAACTGACCTTTGTAGAATTTTAATTCACAATTTTAAAACAAAGCATTCATACAATCGAGAAACGAGCATATTGCACAATAAAAAAAACCTACAACAGTACCTTCCCCACTCTCAATGGACCCGGAACTTATATAAAGAATTCATGGATTGCTAAGAAATTTGGCTTCTCTCAGAATTAAAGTTTACCAGTCACTTTCTTGACAAGCTCCTAACAGTTTGGTTGAATTCGCTGTTACCATTTTCTTAACTCCTTCACACGTAAATTTTAATCTTTAAAAACGATTAATCCAATTATAACAGAAATGACTACCAACTTACCAACAGGAGCAATAAAAGGCTGCATCTTCACACTGAGTATGGAATATAATACATAAACTGTAAAGCGGAGATTAATTCACTACACAAGAGTTATCAATATGTTATGTAGCCAACAGCGTTAATTAACTTCATGAGGTATCTATACACACACTCACGACCAAATATAACTTTAATTCCTTAAAAATTAATGACTTCGCAGACAATTTGTCTACTTCTAAAATAACAATAACTTATTTTTGTTGTTGTTTGTGTTCACCAACACTCTTCCAAATAGTCACCAACTAAAGCATAGCAATTCAAAGGTTTAATTCTTTTACTGAATTTTGCTTTAAGATAATAAAAACGCAAATCGAACAACTTTCGAAGTAGCGTTTGCTAATAGTTTTCAAACAAACCCGAAATGATCCGAATCGTGCTCAGAGCGCTTAGAACGAATTTGACATTGACTGTTCGTTCCTAATCATATATCGCGATTTGGATGCTCAGTGTGCTTAGTGTAAAATGCAGGTTTCGGAAAACGTAACTGCTGTAGTTTCGTTTTTTTATTTTACATTGCGTGTTATTGCAAGTTTGGCTATAATAACAGGCAATGAACATCGAAACTTTAATAAAAAAACTCTACTACTATAGTTGCGTTCATATAAACTTCACTGTCACACTAGGCATACAGAACATATATCGTTATTTATTATCGTTCAAAGACACGATAATAGTAACCTAAGCACGGTTAAGGTGTTCCGAGACGCGCTTAGACTGTTTTGCCAAAGCTATGTGACGTCACAAATGACATCTTCTCTCGCGCTTAGACTGCTCACGATATCGAGGTAGATCGCTCTGAGCGCTGTCAGTTGTTTGTCATAATGTCGCGCGCCATTTTCAAGTTAATATTAGGTTTTCTTTTATATTATTTAATATTGTAATTTGTTTATACTGTTTCTATATTACTTCTTAAATAAATCTATAATTAATATTTAAGTTGGAAGTGAAAAAAAAAGTTTAAATTACCAAAATAAGTTCAAGAGGGAACTCATGCCTCGACCACGTCATTTTAAAAACAAATAGACCTGCTACCACTATAGTTCTGGATAGCTACATCACAGATCATGCTGCAGTAATGCTTTTTTGGTCTGGTAAAACTGCATTCACTGATAAAACCAAACGATCGCGAATAGTCGAAGAAGCCATAAAAGCAATAAAATGGAATGAAATATATAATACAAATGATGTAAATACGGCCACAAATTTGTTTATTCAACAAATTACTGAAATAATAAAAAGAAACACAAAAACTTCTTCATTATCTAGCAAAAAACAACCGCGCAAACCATGGATTACAAATGGATTACTAAAATGTATTAGAAAACGAGATCGACTACACATGCAAGTTAGAAAAAACCCTAACGATGAGCCTTTACAAATAAAATATAAAAAATATAGAAACCTTTGTAACCGCATATTAAAGAACCTAAAAAATTTACACGATAACAAAGAATTGGAAAGTCATAAAAACAACCCAAAAAAGACATGGGAAACCCTTAAACGTATATGTCATCTCACAAATCAGAAAAATAAATCCGTAGAACTACTAATATTGAGCAATGACCCAAATAAATCGGTCAATGCCGTAAATGAATACTTTGTAAGTGTAGGTAAAACACTATCTCAAAAATTATTAGATAAATGCAATTATAATATGGACCAAATTACTAAGGATCACTCGTCTCAGTCAAGCTCCTTCGCACTGTTTCCCACTGACAGAGAAGAAGTCCTTGTTAACATAAATAAATTAAGAAATGACTGTGCGATAGGCTGGGATTCCATTTCAAGCTCACTTGTAAAACAAATAAGCCCGTATATTGTGGACCCACTAACCTACATCTGTAACCTAAGTTTTTCCACTGGCCGATTCCCCGATGCATTCAAAAAGTCCATAGTGATACCAATACATAAGGGAGGGGAGAGAGACCGTGTTGAGAACTATCGACCTATTTCAATACTACCAGCTTTGTCAAAAGTTCTAGAATCATTAATAAACACAAGAAATACTAAATATTTAAACAAACACAATTTAATTTCGGAAAACCAATATGGTTTTAGAGCTGAGGAGCAGAGAGGTCCACTGAAGATGCTGTCACGTCCCTAACTGAATACATTGTCAAAAATATAGACAAGCGACAAAAATGTACTGGAATTTTTTTAGACCTAGCAAAGGCTTTCGACACTGTTTCCCACCCCCTCCTTGTATCAAAGTTAGAGAAGGTCGGTGTTAAAGGTCTTCCACTTGAGCTGCTGACCGACTATTTAAGTAACCGTTTTCAATGTGTTAAGGTGGGTGAAACAATAAGTCAAGAACTACCGGTGACCTATGGCGTGCCCCAAGGAAGTATCCTGGGACCCACGTTGTTCCTGATTTATATAAACAAATTATGTGACTTTAAATTTCAAAATACTAAAATTATTACATACGCAGATGATACGGTGCTTCTGTTTAGTGGGAGGACTTGGGAGCAGGTACAGACATCAATGGAGGTAGCGCTAACGGTGGTGCAAAACTGGCTTGATGCTAACTTGCTAACTCTCAACGTCCCAAAAACCAAATATATCACGTTTACAAACACAGCGGCATCCAGAATAAACAATTTAATCATTAGAACCCATGGATCGGAATGTAATAATCATTCAAATTGCTCCTGTCCTATTCTAGATCGTGTTGGCGACATTAAATATCTTGGAGTTGTATTGGACGAGCGACTCTCATGGGACAAACACATAAACCTTATGAGCAACAGAGTTAGAAAACTAATGAGTGTTTTTAAAAACATGCGCAGCGTTTCAAACATATTAACCCGAAAGACGGTGTATTATGCTCTTTGTCAGTCTATACTGCAGTACTGTGTTGTAGCGTGGGGAGGTGCCGCTAAAACTGCGTTATTAAAGCTGGAAAGAGCACAAAGAGCAGTGCTAAAAGTTTTGTATAATAAGCCTTTTAAGTTTTCAACAACCCAACTTTACCGTCTTAGTCAGGTCCTATCTGTACGTCAACTCTTCATAATGTCTCTTACACTAACACTACACAAAAGAACACCTACCATAGAAAAAAGCGCCGAACCCAGACGCATGAATAGAGTTTGCCCATATTTCTTTGTAAACACAAGATATGCACAAAGGCATCTTAATTTTCTAGGTCCTTACATTTATAATAAAATAAATACTTCATTATCTATATTAAAACTTACAAAATTTCAATGCAAGAAACAGTTAACAAAGTTTCTTTTATCACAAACATACGATAGTACTAAAGAATTACTTAAAATAACAATATAATAGTTTAGGAATCCCTATTCCCTCAGTAAACCCTAACTCCAATAATAGCAAATGAACACCAAAAAGAAAAACAAAATATAATGGTTAAAACAAGATTAACTACATAAATTAGATTAAACGAATCACAGGTGAACAAAATAAATAAACAAATACAAGTACATAACTAAATATAAATAAATACACAAATAAGATATAACAACCACATTTGAGTGTTGCTAAACTAGGATTAAGAAACTACACCTTCCCTGATCAATCTGGTTTCTGTGCCTTGACAGAGTTATCTAGTACAGAAACCAGTGCACTTACTAACAGTTCTGTTAGCCTGTCCTAGCTCAATGTATTATAAATAAATAAATGATATAATTTCCTAGATAGTAATTTATGTATATAGGATGTTAAAAATTGGTGTCTAAATATTTTTTTTTTTTTTTATTATTATTTTCATTTTCAACTGAGTAAAATAATGTCTAGTGCGAGACATGGTGGGTTTAACAATCGGCATCCATTGGAAACAGATACCGACTCACATCTTCCAACAATGGATCCCGACTGTTAAGCCCACTATGTTTCGTGTTATATATTATTTTACTCAGTTTGGTTTATTGATATTATTTTTCAGTTTTTAATCAAAGATATTTTTTTACGCAGTTGGGTTTTTTATTTTATGTGTATATGTAAATAAATATAATTAAAGTTAATAATATTAAACTTTACACATATAAAGATGAATAAACCGAGAGATGTATATTTGTTGGTATTCATACTCAAAGATGTGGAATCCGCAATTTATTATCCATACATTTAAAACAAAACTAATATTTTATGAATGAAAATGTGATTTAGACCGTTCCGAATTGATATCAGGCTCTGAACGCCAAATCGCGATATTTGATTCGGAACGACGTCAGTGTCATATTCGTTCTAAGCGCTCTGAACACGATTCGGAATTAAAGGGTCATAACGAAGGGGATATCGAGATTCTTGATCATCCATCTTCACCACAATATTGACAATGAACTTCTTCTTAGTTTATGCCTTGTTTCTATTTACATTTCTATCTATTACTGCAAGAGCTTAGTTACTCCTTGGTGTTACAGATGAACGAGGTCCTAAGTTTCGTTCGAAACTACAAAGTTGTGATGTTAGTCCTTCGATTATTCTGTCAGTCTTGGACATCAGCATCCAACTTGATCTGAATGTGAGGTTATCTTGTAATGTGTCCAAAATGTTACAAATCAGAAGTATGTCCGGCAATTCCTTTTTTCCTAATTTCTTTGTTTAATTTAAACCAAATATTCTTCTAATTAGACAGATGAGTTGTCATGTCATCTTTACTTTTTGTCATAGATATACGACGCGACGATCCTATGTCTATGCTTTTTGTAATCAAAAAATTTCAAACAATTGTCATACACTGAATCTTCTTCATGACCATCGAACCTCATCTCACACTTCTTTGGATGTATTGAAATGCATAACTTTTTGTAATGTTTTATCGGTCATATTGGTAGTCAACAAAAGGTGCGTTGTGCTATCTACGTCTATGAAATTTTGAAATCTGAATTGTTTATCTGGACTTTTGTAACGCCCTTCTAAAATGTCCAACGACTTTGGTATTCTTTTAAGTAAAATGCAAATTTTGTATCTCCACATAATCCAATTTGTGCCGTCTAAATTTCCAATTTTAAATTTTGTTGAATCGAACATAGATTTGGTAGTCATATTCGTATTCTCAATTTTTTCTTGACTATTTTTACTAAGCACTACTTAGTTAAACTTTTTGTTTTTCTAACAGGAACGGATCTTACCAATTTCACTAATTTTAGTCAACCACGTTCAAGTTTATTTATTATTAGGTTTTTTTTTTTATATTTAATATTGTAATTCGTTTATACTGTTTGCTATTTACGCACAAACGAAACCTAGGAACATTTAAACTCCCACAACTGTTTAACACAGAAATCAAACTTTCTCCACAGGTAAAATATCTGGGCATAACCCTGGACTCTAAACTCAACTGGAACAAGCACTTGAGTAATAAGCTGAAATCAGCCAGCCTAGCAATGTGGCAATGCCGCAGAATGTTGGGTAAACAGTGGGGCATCAGACCGAAGATCATGCTCTGGCTTTACACCTCAGTTATTAGACCATTTGCTACATATGGAGCGTCTGTGTGGTGGCCCAGAACTACTCTAAAGACAATCCACACTAAACTACAGCAGTTTCAAAGAATGGCCTGCCTGTCGACCACAGGATACATGTCCACCGCTCCGACGAAGGCGCTGGAGATGATACTGGGGATTCCACCTCTGCATCTGCACATCCAACAAGAAGCAGCAATTGCGGCGACAAGGCTGACCACTTTGAAATTTTGGAAACACAACCCGAACGCTAAACACACTACCATACTAGACAGGAACAACCTCTGATGGCATCCATTAATGACAGAATCCCTAAAAGGTTCATCTTTGACAAGGGATACAACGTTCAACTACATGAAGAGAGTAATGACCACTCTGGGCCCAAAGAACTCAGGATCTACACTGACGGCTCAAAAACAGACACCGGCACGGGTGCGGGTGCCTTTTCCATGGACTTGAACATTCACCTATCAATTTATTTATTTATTTATTTAAATCTTTATTGCACAAAGACAAAGGCGGGCTTATAATGCCGCTAGACATTCTATCCTAGCCAACCATTGGGACAACTTGAGTATTATATTGAAAGGTAGGTGCAAAATTGTATTAAATTCTACGGTTTAACTATATACTAATAAATATAGTAATACTAATACATATATATAAAAATACATATACTACATATACCCATACATATTATTACATACACTACATATTATATATCAATGACAACAATATACAAAATTCTAATAAATAAGTTATAGTAACTACATACACATACATAGATAATACTTACTTTTTTTGTGATAGAAAGTGTGAATAGACCATTTAAATAGAGATCTGGTGGTTACTTGCCTAATGCTAAGAGGCAAATTGTTCCACAGGTTCGTGGCAACAACTACAAATGAGTTCGAAACGAAACTAGAACTATGAGAGGGAATAGACAGAAGAGAATTATGAGAGGAACGGAGGGATTTATCGTGAAACGAAGACAAATAGGCGAAATTGTCCTTGAGGTATTTCGGTGTCGCAGGCTCATTCAGAACAGAAAAAAGCAAGCAAAGAATTCTAAGGTTCCTGCGACACCGAATTGGCAGCCACTTCAACTTAGCGCGATACTCGGAAATATGATCATATTTACGCAAACAATAGATGAACCGGATACATGCGTTAAGTAGCCGGTCCATCTTATTGAGCAATATCTCCGAGAGATCAACGCTGCACACGTCACCATAATCGAGAAGTGGAAGGAGAAGGCTTTGGACAAGGGTTATTTTAGCTTTAATAGGCAGAAAATGTTTAAGTTTATTAAGAAAGTGCAGAGAAGAAAAAAATTTACGGCTCGTGTTCGCAACCTGGACTGTCCAACTTAGATTGGAATCTAAGTGAATTCCCAAATTCTTTACCTCACTACTATATGGAATGGGAACGTTGTCAAACCGAACCAAGTCGATATCGTTAAGGTCAATTTTGCATAATTGTCGGGAGCTTCCTATTACAATTGCCTGACACTTGCTCGGATTGACAACGATCCCAAAACGTTCCGACCACGAACTTATATTAGAAAGATCAGAGTTAAGCCAAGCTATTGCACTATTGAGGGTATTGATATCCGTCTGCACATAAAGCTGCAAGTCGTCTGCATACAGGTGATAGTGACAGTGTAGAAGGGAGGTGATGGCATTGATAAACAACGAAAACAATAAAGGGGACAGAATACCACCTTGTGGAACGCCCGTAGCCAAATCGCGCCACTCCGACGACACCTGATCAACCTGTACCTGCTGCTGACGGCCATGAAGATATTGTGAAAACCATGACAGAGCCTCCGATGAAATTCCAAGACGAGACAACATAGCGATAAGCAAATCAGGATCAACTGTGTTAAAGGCATTTGTGAAATCAATCAGTACAAGTACTGTGACCTTAGTTTCATCCATGCCTCTTCTGATGTCTTCAGTTACCTTAAGTAAAGCTGAAGTTGTGCTATGACCAGGGCGGAATCCGGACTGGTAGGGGTTTAATATATCATTATTATCTATAAAAAGGGAAAGTTGTTTATGTACAATGGACTCAAGGACCTTGGATAAAAATGGTAATATAGATATAGGACGAAAGTGGGTAGGAAGTATAGGTGTAGGAATTTTTGGTAATGGAATGATATAAGCCTTGCGCCATTGGGAGGGAAATTGACCGGAGGTAAGGGAAAAATTAATGATGTGAGAAATGATGGGTAAAAGAAGGTCAATTATGGTAATGATCATAACACGACTGATGGAATCACATCCTACTGCTTTAGAAGTTATTGAATTTATCGTCTTGAAAACCACATCATTAGCAACCTCTGTCAGGAAAAATGGTTCCACATCAGCAGACACCGGTAGCTCAGCTATCTCTGCCAAAGTATTAGTTTTTATAACACTATCCAGCACCGGAGCCGCAGAGAAGTGAGTGTTAAGCTGATCAGGTGTCACGGAGCCAGGATTTACCTGTTCACGACATCGCCCAAGACCCAATGAGTTAAAGAACTGCCAAATTTTTGATGATGATTTGTTGGTTACGTTGTCTAGGAAATAATGACGTTTGGCAATCCTGCACACCTGGTTGCAACGATTCCTCGCAGACCTAAATGCAGACAGATTATCATCACAGCGATTACGCCGATATTTTCGATACGCACGATCTCGTTTCCTCATAGCGATTCGTACTTTCTCATTAATCCATGGTGCTCGGGCCCTCTTAACTTTTGTAGCTCGGAGTGGAGCATGCGAGTCATATAATTTAATCAGCTCATGATTGAATATATCAACCATGTCTTCTATATTGTTTGCTGTTAGTAAAGTACTCCAATCGATGCTAGCTGCATCACCACGTAGTTTACCGATATCCATACGGGAATAATGACGCATCACTATGGTAGGCGGGCGGTACCTTGGCGGTCTTACTTTATACGAGGCGAAAACGAGATCGTGGTGGGAGAAGGGAGCAAGGAGCTGGCCGTGACTGGCAACAACATCAGGGCGTGAAGTAAAAATAAGATCAAGAAGAGTGGACGTTGTCGCTAAATGATGAGTTGGGCCAGACGGCAGAAGAGACAAATTTACTGATGAAGTGACGTTAAGGAGTTTAGACGCCCTTGTTTTGCCAGCCCGACGATCATCCAGGAGACAGGTGTTGAAATCGCCCATGATGACGTTGTGTGTATAAAGCGGTACCACTTCCTCAAGAACGCTTTCCAAATAAGAAAAATAGTTTATGGAGGGAGGACAATACACTACACCAACTAGCACTTGACACCCTAAAAATTGTACTTCTATAAATAGAAATTCAGCCGAAGCAGAGTAAGGGCTTGGTGAGGAACTGATTACTTTATATGGCAGATCAGCACGTAAGTATATTGCTACACCCCCCCCAGTTGCGCCTATACGGTCGTTTCTGATCAAGATATACCCGGCAAGAGAATGAGAGGTTGAGGATAAGGAAGGTTTAAGCCAGGACTCAGATATAAGAATGGCATCAATTACACTGGGAGAGGTGAAGGTAGAAAGAAGATCAGAGTAAGAAGAGGGCACGCTTTGTGCATTAATATGACATATGTTAAGATACTTTTTATACAGAGAAAATTCCTTATTTAGTAAGATATCTAAGCCTTCAGCATCATAAAAAGAATCACCAGAAGTGCTACTTGTAATAGAATAAAATGAATCATCTTCACTATTCAAATCCAGTTTTTTATTTGTAAGTACCTATATATAAAATATAATATAATATGTATATATGCAAATAGAATAATTAAATAATAAATTATTACCTAATAATAATAATAAATAATAATAATAAAATTACTTTTTTCAAAATTTATGACAAAGACCTTCAGTCACTGTCACTGATGACGCCGCTCCAAAGAGAGGCGAAATATTTGGCAAAAAATATTTTAAGCTTCAATTTATATATTTTACCAAGTAAGAAACACATCTAACACATTTTATTTGTTGCAGATATACCTAATAATAATAAAATCTTAACTATGCCTAACAATAATAATAATACTGCAATAATACTGCATTTCCTGCCGGTTAACGGATTTGTGACATAAAGTAATCAAAATAACATTAGAGGAGCATTGACTTGTATTTTATTAGTAGGAAACATATATACGAGTATCGTATATAACTGAATTAAATATAAAAAATATATGTAAAATCCATGTCAATGCACCAACAAATTTAAAAAATAAAAAGAAACACGTGACAGCTGGCTCAAGAACATTGTCTCAGCGACGTACATTACGTTTTAATTTTATAAAATATAATATGTTTAAATTTTTATATTAGGTTTAGTTTATATTTAATTTCATAGAAATTAAGTATCTTTTGATTATTTGTTCATTATTTGAAATTCTTTGTTCCTTCTTTATTTGTTATTAAAACACGCAATGTACACGCTTTAAAAATAACATAATATGCGAGCAATCAACAATGAACGCGAGCCCTCTGTTGGCGTTATTAATTAATTATTACATCTGTGATTGTTACATGATGATAAGGAGATAACAATATGATAACGCGATAAGAAGTGTACTGTTATCATGGTTCTTGCTCATTTTGGTAGCTATATCAAGTGTGATTTACAGATAAATATTAGGCAATTGCCAATTATGCCGTTTGAATGCGAGAAAAACCAAGGTACTAGTGTTTGAAAGAAGAAGGATGACAACCGTGACGATAAAGATTGATGATGAAACTCTAGAACAAGTAAATGAAATTATATATCTGGGCAGTGTTTTCACTGCGGATGGGAAGTACGATAGGGACGTTGAAAGAAGAGTGAACGCGGGAAATAGTGTTAACGGTGCCCTGGGGTCACTGATCGGCAGTCGAAATGTCAGTGACAAAGCTCGGCTCGCCATACACAATGCCATGTTGGTACCAACACTGATGTATGGAAGCGAAACGTGGATATGTCAGACTACGCATGAGAGTAGGGTTAATGCAGTAGAAATGCGGTCGTTGCGGCGGATATGTGGCGTCACTTTGGCGGACCGCATACGTAACGTCGAAATACGGAAAAGGGTTGGTATGAAGGAAAGCATAGGGACAAAAATAAGGAAAAGCATGCTACGATGGTTCGGGCATGTTGAAAGGATGAGCGATGAAAGATTGACGAACCAGATATATAATGCGAAAGTTGTGGGTAAAAGAGGCCCTGGCAGACCGAGACTCACATATCACGATCAAATAAATAAAACACTGACTGAAGGTGCATTAAAAAGTCTTCGTAACCAAAGGGCATGTATGAAGAGGTTAATGAATGTCGACGAAGCGAAAGAGGTATGTCGTGATCGTGTCAAATGGCGCTCAATTGTCTCTGCCTACCCCGCAAGGGATCTGGCGTGAAGATATGTATGTATGTAATTGCCAATTAATCATGTGTGATGTGATACGATTGCCACCCCGAAGTCCACAGTGCCTGTGCCAACAATAGCCTTACATACAATGCTTGTGCAGAAACGAAAACAGCTTCATTGCTAAGCAAAGGCACACATGCCCTCCATCCTGAAGTGTTAATAAAAACAAAAGAAAAAATCATCGCCAGTTTATTAGGGGGAAGCAATTCAACAATCAGCCACCATCAGATTTGGGTAGCAACAAAAATCAGCTGTTAAATTAGTTGGTCATCCAATAAAACTTGACTTACAATAAAAAATAAATAAAAAATCAGGCGGGCAACCTCTGGTCTGCAAACAATCTTAATAATATGTAAAGCAAAATAATTAAATTGTCAGATGAAAGAGTATGTCATGACTATAAACAGAGTAATAACTACTGTGCTAGGCACTTTTTATGAGTGACAAGTAGGTAATTATGTTGTAATCAGGCCACAACAAGTGGCAACGAACTCACCCGATGGGCTGAGCTATGTGGGCTCTAAGAATGAGAGCAACCGACACCAGCCACTGAAGGACAACAACAGTCCCACCACCGCTGGCCCAATAGTTTTGTTTTATACACTTTAGGTATTTTCTGTACAAAATGTTTTCGCTAGTAGTATGCTTACTAAAATTTTATAAAACAGGGATCACTAAATGTCGCCTAAACATATAATTGGCTAACCAAAAATAACTTGAGCAGTCAAGACATGACATTAATTGCTGATTGATTTAGAAATGTTTGCTTACCATAGGTTTCCTACCAAATATTTGGCTGACAAAATACCTACAATTTTCTGCCCATCAAGAAAAAAAAAATAATAAAAAAAATAAAATAATTTTGCTGTTTAATTGATTCCCATTTTTATAGTATATTCCTATGGCAATTACTTTAATGTTCACATATTATTAGTACATTTGTCATTAAATAAAGCATTTTAGGTTCATCTCTTGCTATATACAGCCTGCCACATGTCCAACCAGTTGGATATTTAATATTATATTTGTGTAATACTAGATTAAAAGTCTCTTGTTGGCAGTCACAACAAATCAACAGTAATTAGGCCTATAAAACAATACCATGATAACAGTATTTAAACTAATGTGGTAATCCAAACACAAAAACACTCCCTAATGCACAAATAAAGAAAACAACACTGCATACTATACAACACTATCTTCTAGCTGTGACTCTCCGAACCCGCTCCTTGGGTACCTGCTGAGGTTGATCCTGCTGGGACGATGAAGGCGTTGGAGCGGTCTTGTTACAGGTGGACATCAAGATGCTAAGATCGGACTGATTTAAAACCTTGTGTCTTGCTCCATTAGGTAGTTTTACCACGATGCACCCATCTTGGGTCCAGCAATCACAGATGCCAAACATTCTGCGAGCCTCCACAAACAGCAGCTGCCTGGTTTTTATGAGAAATTCTGAACAGCTGTAAGGGGTACCCTTAAACTTAGTTTTACAGCTCCATACAAGTTGTCTGAGTCTATAATCACTAAACCTGATAAGTATAGCTCGGGTGGCAGTATCACTGACTCGCCCAAAACGATAGCAGGCACGAAATGACTGCTGATTTATCACGCAGCAACTCAACCACTTTCTGTGAGACACACTCATCTTGCACCTCCGGAACGCCTTTTAACATCAAACAATTGCTCCGGTCCCTTGTCTCTAACCCATCCACAGAAGCCTGTAGCATCGATATTTGCTGCTTTAGCAACGAGAACATTTCCACAGTGAAAGTTTTAAAGTTCTGAAACTCCCGTGCCAGTTCTTCAATTTTAGTGCTTGCATTGTGAGGGTTCTCTTTGACCGTTGTCAGCTGTAGCTCAAACTCTGCCATCCTTTTAGACATTTGTTCCTCCAGAAGCTGTTGGGTCTGCTGAATCTTATCTGCCATTGTGTCACTTTAGAGAAAAATATATATACCGGCAGGATATGTGCAGATTTTATTATTTACGAGTATATGTCATGTAATTACGTTAAACAAAACAGTAACATAAACAAAACACCACTTTTAATCTAATTTAAATAATTAAAGTCTGATAAAAACTATGTACGCTCTGCACACCTACCCTCCAAAATCAATCCCTCTTGACTCCCACAACAGCATATTCCAAGCGGAATGTGTAGGCATCCTACAAGCAGCGCAAGCTGTACTAAGGAGAGATGTCAAAAACTTTGAAATTCGCATTCTTTCAGACAGTATGGCCGTCCTTCTGGCCCTCAAAAGCAATTACATCAACTCTGCACTGATTTTCGACTGCCACCTTGCCCTGGAAGCAGTGTGCAGAGACAACAAAACAACGTTGCAGTGGATAAAGGGTCACAGTGATTCACTGGGTAACGATGCGGCTGATGAACTGGCCAGAAGGGGGTCATCTACAATACCGATAGGCCCAGGACCGACAATTCCCCTACCATTCCAATTCATGCGAAGCTGGCTTCGCCAAAGAACTGATAGACTGCACGAGCAGATGTGGGCATCGACCACAGACTGCAGACAGTCCAGGGAGGCCCTTCCCAAACCAGACAGGCGCCTCACACGACATCTCCTGGGCCTTGACAGAGCCAGGCTTCGAATAGTGGTGGGGGTCTTGACGGGACACTGTGCCTTTAACAAACATCTCCATACTCTGAACATTACAGATAGCCCACTGTGTAGAGGATGCATGGCGGAGGAGGAGACGGCCGCGCATGTGCTCATGGAGTGCGACAGTGTGGCTGCGCCTAGACTGAGGTTCCTCCAGACTGCGAGGACTCTTCCGGAGATCTGCAGGAACGTAACGGGTCTCCTGGCCTTCCTGGAGGAGATTGGATGGCTCCGTTGAAGGAGTGAAGGTCACGCACAATGGTCCAATGGAGACTAAGTGCGGAAAAGCCATCGAAATCACAATCACATATACTGTTTGTATATTACTGGTTAAATAAAAAACTTTATGCATAGGTACAACAAAACTTTATTCTGTATTTTATAACATTAATTCAAATTTAGAAATATGTAACAGTATATTTATGATAATCATCAGGCTCGGATTTTTGGGTATAGTAGATTTTTTTCCTTATAAAAGCAACTTAAAATAGTTGTTGATCCAATGTATTTATTGTTTATTGTTATTATGCTCAATTGGAAAAAAATACAAAATTAATTGTATGGTAATAACAAATTGAAGATGACAATCAATAAAAATATAGGCCTGATGAGAAAGGTAGGTATATATATATGTAGGCTGGCTATAAAAAGTTTAACTTACTAAATAATGACTAATATTACAAACTCTAAATATTTTATATTTTAATAGCAACTCTTAAATATTACAAACATCAAGTAATTTTTCTTACAATAATATTGTGAAAGAATCACAGCTGAGATCAATTTACCAACCCTAACAACAGTATTAAATTTTTCTTACAATAATACTATGAAAGAATTACAGCTGAGATCAAGTTAACTACCCTCAACAACAATATTTCATTTTTATTACAATAATACTGTAAAAGAATCACAGCTGAGATCAATTTACCAACCCTTAACAGCAATATTAAATTTTTCTTACAATAATACTGTGAAAGAATCACAGCTGAGATCAATTTACCAACCCTTAACAGCAATATTAAATTTTTCTTACAATAATATTGTGAAAGAATCACAGTTGAGATCAATTTACCAACCCTAACAACAGTATTAAATTTTTCTTACAATAATACTATGAAAGAATTACAGCTGAGATCAAGTTAACTACCCTCAACAACAATATTTCATTTTTATTACAATAATACTGTAAAAGAATCACAGCTGAGATCAATTTACCAACCCTTAACAGCAATATTAAATTTTTCTTACAATAATACTGTGAAAGAATCACAGCTGAGATCAATTTACCAACCCTTAACAGCAATATTAATTTTTTCTTACAATAATATTGTGAAAGAATCACAGTTGAGATCAATTTACCAACCCTAACAACAGTATTAAATTTTTCTTACAATAATACTATGAAAGAATTACAGCTGAGATCAAGTTAACTACCCTCAACAACAATATTTCATTTTTATTACAATAATACTGTAAAAGAATCACAGCTGAGATCAATTTACCAACCCTTAACAGCAATATTAAATTTTTCTTACAATAATACTGTGAAAGAATCACAGCTGAGATCAATTTACCAACCCTTAACAGCAATATTAAATTTTTCTTACAATAATACTGTGAAAGAATCACAGCTAAGATCAATTTACCAACCCTTAACAGCAATATTAAATTTTTCTTACAATAATACTGTGAAAGAATCACAGCTGAGATCAATTTACCAACCCTTAACAGCAATATTAAATTTTTCTTACAATAATACTGTGAAAGAATCACAGCTGAGATCAATTTACCAACCCTTAACAGCAATATTAAATTTTTCTTACAATAATACTGTGAAAGAATCACAGCTGAGATCAATTTACCAACCCTTAACAGCAATATTAAATTTTTCTTACAATAATACTGTGAAAGAATCACAGCTAAGATCAATTTACCAACCCTTAACAGCAATATTAAATTTTTCTTACAATAATACTGTGAAAGAATCACAGCTGAGATCAATTTACCAACCCTTAACAGCAATATTAAATTTTTCTTACAATAATACTGTGAAAGAATCACAGCTGAGATCAATTTACCAACCCTTAACAGCAATATTAAATTTTTCTTACAATAATACTGTGAAAGAATCACAGCTGAGATCAATTTACCAACCCTTAACAGCAATATTAAATTTTTCTTACAATAATACTGTGAAAGAATCACAGCTGAGATCAATTTACCAACCCTTAACAGCAATATTAAATTTTTCTTACAATAATACTGTGAAAGAATCACAGCTAAGATCAATTTACCAACCCTCATATTTCTATAATAATTGGTATTTGAGTGGCTTGTTTTCGAAACAACATAAGTCATTAATGACTATTTTTCAGAAAAAAAATATATTTTTTTATTTTTATATGATTATAGACAATTCTTTGAAAAAAAAAATGTTATTTGGAATGTGCTGTGAAAATTAATAGTCAATATGATCCCAAGTTATATAGTTTTCTTTTAGACTTGTGGTGATTGCAAAACAAGCAATTCAATTACTAGTTATTCAAAGTGCCTTTGTCTAATTCATCAAGAAAACACAATCTCAGCCTCAAATTATTTAAACTACTAAATATACATGTAAACATACAATGATATACAAAGAGATCAAAAAGATATAAAGAATAATTTTAAATCTAACATGATAATTGAATTATAAAAGTTCCCCTTTTAGTCTAAAACGTGACATAGAAAGGTTCTAAGCGTCCTGCCAGAGCTTATAAAAGCAATATAACATATTTTGTACCAGTAGGCTCCATACTTAGAATAATAGTGCCTAGAAACAAAATGAGACAAGTAAAACAACTGTTGGTTATGGAATGGCTTGTCAGTATAAAGGTTAAATCATTATGCTAAACAGCTCTTGGGTTTTTTGTTATAATGGCGGTTTTAATGTAATGGATGCACATAGTGCATGAAATAACAAAATAAAGTGTTTTAATATAACAAAGTGGCTTATAACATTTTATGCATCTAAGTAGATATATTTTTGTAACAAACTCAGTGCTTTATTATTGTAGGTACTAGCATTCACCTATATTGATGGGTCAAGCACATGTTTCTGACCACAACGGAGGGTGAAATGCTTAGAAATTAAATTTGTCTTCTTCTTATTACAAAACAATATATATAAAAATTAAGTAAACACTGGTAATAATGAAACAACACCACCTATACCAGGGGTCGGCAACCTGCAACTTTAGAGCCAGATCTTTGGACGTGAAGCTGCTGCTCTTTAGTTCCAAATATTATTGATTTTATATAAAACAAACAAATTTCATTTTTAATTATGAATCAAGTAATGAGGATTAGGCATCATTTCTATCTCCTCTGTGACACGCATCATCACTGTCATAAGATTTATGGCGTTTAAAAAATTCTAAAACGTTTAAATTTTTAACTCTTTCGACTTAAAAGATTTGCCGACCCCTGATGTATTCCCCATATCTATTTTATTTTGAGAAGAATTTTGAGTTTGCGAATTGGATCATCTTCCTGATCGATCAGCCAGCGTATAGGCGGCTTTGGCAATGTACTCGGGGATGGTGCATCAAACCTTTCCTCCACTATTGAATCAAAATCTAGTTTCCTTCGGACACTTAACTTTTTTAAGCCCATCGATCTCCTGGCCCATGAGATAACATAACTCCTGTTAATTTTGTTTAGATTGCTGGTCTCCGGTTGCAACAGCCAGCCAGCGGGGCGTGGTTCAGTATTATTTAGACAGATAAACTGAACATACGTCAGGGTATTGTTCTGCCCGCCGGTTTCTGTGCCGCCGCAGGTGCTGTTCATTTTTGTAGATGTGCGGATTTCGATTTTGTACTCACGGCTGGGCGGATTTTTATATAATATATATTCACAGTCACAGACGAATTATATTTTATCAAATTTATGATGTTTTTTTTTAAATTCTTTTAAGGTCATAGTACATAATACATCAGCCCTAAACATTATATTTATTCATAAATATTTCGCATAATAGAATTGCTGAGTCAATAATAATGTAATTCGTATCAATATCGCCAAAACAATTCGAATATATGGTTTCCGTATGGGTATATTACTTTATGTATGTATATTTTATAACTTCACAGCGCGGGAAAATAAAGTAAACTGCAACTTGTGTTCTATGTTTGTCTCTATCGTTTTCCAAAATTATTCGTATTGTAGGACCGTATCAAAGAAAATAACACCATTTACAAAACAATAATAAACTTGCATTTGACATGTTTGTGCAAAAGGCGGGAATAGGGTTGGAAACTGCTTTTTTATGCCGACAGGGGTTGCAAAGGCGAGTGTTTCCCCCATAGAGACCGCGAAAATTTTTGAAACTCTCAACAATATATGCATCTCACCTTTCCTTAAGACATTATCGCATGTGATAAAAAGAGACTAACATAGTACAAATTGTTACGCCAAATTCCAGGGTACACTTTACGAATGTCAAGTGGTGCTATTTGGTCTCTTTATATGCAACCAAATAGAAAAGTATCTTCTTACATTACGTTAGCTGTGTCACTGGAATCTCATCTTAATTTGGTTGTATTTAAAACTGTCATGTTTCCTATTGTTGCGCGGTGTGCTTGGTTTATTTTATTAAAATTCACAAGGTTTTCGTAGTATTTGACTGGTATAAGCACGGTGTACGTAAACCTAAGAACTGCAAGATGGCTTGTTTTATCTTAGAGTGTAAATCACATTCGTCACGAAAGAGAAATTATACTGAATACATAAGCTTGCATCGGTAAGTTTATTTTCATCAATAATTTAAACATTTCGATATAAGTCAAGTATAATTGAGTTTTTAATAGTTATGTTCAGTCTGTCTTAAGTCATTCCTTATGTAAATACTCCTGAATTTAATAAATTTTCATTTTTACGTAGGAAGGTCTAGTGACGGGCCGTTTTGTATCGATATCGATAATAATAAAAATATGTTTCTTCTAATTTGATTTTAGTATGCCTACGGATAACAAAGTGCAAGAGAAGTGGTACGAAGTAATTCCTCGAGCAAGAAGCGCTTGGAACAAACATAGTCGTATTTGCTCAAAGCACTTTATGCAAGATAGCTTCATAAGTACAGATAAATGGCGAAGGTTAAAACCGAATGCAGTTCCATGTTTATTTATGGTAAGGCTATATGTAAATTAAAAAATAAGATTCCTATCCTTTAATCCTTTAGGGGCTTGCGCCAATGTTACTTGACAACAGTATCTAGCCATTTACCCATGCTCAGTCTTATTTAGGTAATAATATATACATTATTTATTATCATAAATTATAAAAATAAATAAAAATCCTATCCTATTAGTAATGTATACAATATTTCTTTAAATTATTGAAATATTTCAAATGATATTTTCTAATGGTCAAGGTCTTATAAACAAAGTCTTGTAACAATAATTTATTTGTCAGGAATCAACTGATCCAGCTTTTTCAATACAGATTGATATTGAGTCACAGGATGGACAACCTCCAGCCCTCAGTTTGAATAAGGTATAAATATATTATTAAAGTTTCTTATCCGTGATGGATATTTTTTAGACAATAAATAACTGTGACTGTCTCCGTGGTCTAGCAGTTAAGACCGTAGATTTAAGACGCAGAGATACATGGTTTGATTCCTGGTTTGGACACCATAATTTATTTCATTCATTTGATATATTTTTGAGTGGTACGTTAGACATATCGACGAGCCCACTTGTCATTATATGGCCCAGCAGTAAAGTTGGCTAAATGTGAATCCGATAAACTGTGGTTTTTGATCACCACTAGGGATTACGGTCGTAATGATACTGTTTCTTAATAAATAACTCCAAATAGATTCTGGTGTTCTCTAATTTATACAAAAAACATAGTATCGCACAGTAAAATATAGGTATATTAAGGTATATTATTAATGACCTAATTATTTTTTTAGGATTTGAATTCAACACTAATGGAAGTAGACGAAAATGAAGTCCCATCAACAAGTTCAATCTCTGGAGAACAAGAGTTAAAGAATAGAATAAGGCTACTGGAAAACGATTTGGCAAGAATAAAAAAACTAGCAAGAAAACGTCTCCTTAAAATAAATGCTCTCCGGCAAAAGACAATGCGGTTAAAAAAGAAAAATGAAAGTTTAAGTGATAGCTTGCATAAAATATTGGAAAAAGAAAATTTAGAAAATGAAAAATTTTTAATATTAGACGCAGTTAAAAATAACAAAGTAATTGAAAGGTTTTTGTCAAAAGAACAAGGAGACGCAAGCAAATTATATAATTTGGAAAAAAAAAATTTGCTGTTACATTGCATTTTCTCTCACCACGCGCATACAACTTTGTGAGAGATGCATTAAATAAGGTGTTGCCGCACCCTAAAACTATTTCCAAATGGTACCAAGGAATTAATTGTAAACCGGGGTTTACCACTGAAGCATTTGATACAATCAAGCTACGTATATCAGCTAATCAAGGGAAGCCAATTTATGGACTATTTATTATTATAAGTAGTGAAAGTGCACAATAGTGAGTGAATTATGGCTTTAGGAAGTGGTATTAAGTTTGAGGAATATGAATTTCGCTCTGGGGATTGGGAATCTTACATAGATAGGTTTTCGTTTTTTCTTGAGGCAAATGAGGTTAGTGATGTGATAAAGCAAAGGGCAATTTTTTATTCATCCTGTGGTAATGACCTGTATGAATTAATAAAATCATTAATAGTTCCAAGAAATGCGCATCAAGTGCCACTGGCAGAGGTTTTGGTACTTTTACAAGACCACTTTAGCCCGAGACCAAATGAGATAGTGGAATCATATAAATTTCATGCCAGATGTCAAGGTAAAGAGGAAAATATGGCAGACTATATAGCAGCATTAAGAAAATTAAGTAGATTTTGTAATTTTGATAATTTAGAACGCACATTGCGCGATAGGTTAGTTTGTGGTGTGTGTGACAAATCTTTACAAAATAGCTTGCTGAAGAGTTCCAATTTAACATACAAGACAGCGGTTGAAATAGCAATAAATTCCGAGAAAAGGGCAGAAGATTTATGTTTAATAAATTCCTCAAATAAGATTAAGGAAATACCAAGAAGTAGTGTTATGAAAAAGGCTCCTTGCGAGAGAAGAAACTATACTGCTATAGGCGCGGAGGTAGCCATATGTACCATAAGTGCAAATATAAGAAGGCAAGATGCCTAGCGTGTAAAAAAGTAGGCCATATTGCAAAAATGTGTTCACAAAAGGACCCGGCAGACATCAAGGAGATACAGGAGGATGAGGAAAGTGGTCAGCTCAATGGTTTGTACGCTATTGGGGGGGATAGCTTTATCAAGGTGCCACCTGTGAGTATTAATATTTTAATTAATAGAGTGCAAGTTGGGTTTGAGGTAGATTCGGGGTGTACCTATTCTATAATATCGGAGGAGCAAGCGAAAATTATATGGAATGGCAAAATACCAGTCATGGATAAATGCAGATTGAATTTACAAACTTGGACATTCAATAAAGTAATGTTGCTCGGCAGTATTCAAGTTCTAGTTGAATATAAAGATATAAGTAGATATCTTACACTGCTGATAGCAAAAGGAAGAGGACAAAGTCTATTAGGAAGAAATTGGTTTCAACCTTTAGATATTAGTATTGAAGGCGTAAATAGGTTATCAGACCATTCGTTTGCAACTTTATTAGACAAATACCCAGGGGTATTTAGTGAAGAGTTAGGTATATATAAAGGACCTGAAGTTACAATACATATATCATTCCCTTGTAAACGCAAACAGTAATTTCAACTTTCAGCCAGTGACTGCAGCTCAAATTAACAAAATATTACTTTCCCTTCACACAAAAGCGGTCGGTCATGATGGCATTGGCCGTAACATGCTGATGCCTATCATCCACATAATTTTACCCTTCATAACACATATTATAAACTCTTCTCTGTCCACGGGCACATTCCCTTCTCAATGGAAAAAGGCTTACGTCTTGCCTACTCCCAAAAAGGCTTCACCTTCACTACTCACAGATTTTCGACCCATATCTATCCTTCCCTTTCTCTCCAACATTCTGGAACGTGTTGTTCATTATCAATTCACTCATTTCATAAATAGTCAAAATCTGTTTAATCACTTTCAGTCGGGTTTTCGTCCCGCACATAGCACAACCTCCGCTCTTCTTAAAATAACAGATGACATTCGTTCTGCAATTGATAGTCGGAAACTTACTCTTTTAACTCTTCTTGACTTTAGCAACGCCTTTAACTGTGTTGACCACGAGATCCTTATGGCTGTATTACGTACCTTAAACATTTCTAACACGGTTAACATGTGGTTCTACAGCTACTTGGGTGATCGTGAGCAGCGCATCAGAGTTGATGACACGTTTTTTGATTGGTGCTCTACAATAGTAGGCGTACCACAAGGTGGTGTCCTGTCACCCTTGTTGTTCTCGGTATTCATAAACAAGGCTTCAGAAGTAATACGCTGCAATTACCACCTTTATGCGGACGATCTGCAACTTTACGCTCACTTTGACAAGGAAGAGGGGGCGACTGCTGTAGCCCAAATGAACCAAGACTTGGATGCAATCCGTGAGTGGTCTTATAGGTTTGGCTTGTTAGTAAATCCCAAAAAAACGCAAGTGATGATCGTTGGCAGTAGGGAAATACATAATAAGATAGAGTTGGCTACATTTCCATTTGTCAGATTCAGCGGCATCGACATCCCATACTGCTACATTGTAAGGAATCTTGGACTGCTAATAAGCCAAGACCTTTCTTGGGATGACCAAGTTAATGAGATCAGTAGGCGGGTGTTTGCATCTATGCATACCTTAAAAAGGGCTCAATTCTTCCTGCCATTCTCGACAAAGCTAGCGCTAGCTAACACCCTGTTGCTACCCATTATTGACTATGCCGATGTCTGCTATCCTGATCTCACAGAAGAGCTACTGAATAAACTAGATCGACTTCTCAACTTATGCATACGCTATTTATTTGGCCTGCGTAAGTATCATCATGTCTCCCAATTTCGTATTCAGCTAAAGTGGCTTAATATTCGTTTTCGCAGACATCAGCATATCCTAACCACTCTCTTCGGCATCCTTAACAACCCTCTCTCGCCACCATACCTAAAAGAACGCTTTAAGTTTCTCTTCTCAACTCATGATCGCGAATTGCGATCTGTGCAGAACAACCTCCTCTCTATTCCTATCCACTCCTCGACCAGATATTCAAATTCTTTTACTGTTACTGCAGCATCACTCTGGAACTCCCTTCCTCTTTCCCTTCGCACTCTTCAAACTGCAGGCTCCTTCAAAAATAATTTATACTCTCACTTTTTATCTATACAAAATATTCGTAGTTGACCTCATTCCTATTCCGTATTGTGAAAAAAAAAAAAAAAAAACATTTAAGTGTATGTATTCTATGTAAATATT
This sequence comes from Tinea semifulvella, assembly GCA_910589645.1. NCBI lineage: Eukaryota > Metazoa > Arthropoda > Insecta > Lepidoptera > Tineidae > Tinea > Tinea semifulvella. The sequence goes on from OU342584.1 coordinate 26,095,841, forward strand.
ACCCTTTCAGTAAGTATTATGTGTAGTGTATTGTATGTGTGTATTATGTATGTATAGTATGTATTGTTGTTTATGTAGTTTATTATACCAGTATTATAATAATATTTGTAAGTATTAGTATAAATTAATATTTTATAGTATCTCTCATTATCTATCATTTATATATTTTTTGGCACTCTGCCTGTAATTGGTTACTTTTCACAAAGGTTAGCTGGTAGAATATGCCTTAAGGCATAAAGCTCGCCTATGCGCTTAGTTTTAAGTTATTTAACTTTGTGCAATAAATAATTTTTATTATTATTTATTATGTAAAGGAAGGTGCACACCCTAAATTTTTAAGATCTCGTCCTGTATCATTTGCAATTCGACAGAGAGTTTGTGATGAAATAGACAGATTAGTTGAAAAAGGAATTATAGAGCCGATACCTTATAACAACTGGGCAACTCCTATCGTGCCGGTAGTCAAAAGTGATGGCCGGATAAGATTATGTAGTGATTATAGACTCACGGTCAATTCGGCAACGGACACAGATACCTATCCACAACCCACTATTAATGAAGCTATTTCAGACTTAGCAGGGGGACAGATTTTTACAAAACTTGATTCAAAGGAAGCTTATACTCAAGTGACAGTGTGTAAAGAGACAGCTAAATTACTGGCAATTACAACTCCGAAAGGCCTATATAAGGTAAATAGGTTACCATATGGATTGAAAGCATGTCCAGGTATTTTTCAGCGTCTCATGTCCACCACTCTGGCCGGGGTAGAGGGGGTATCCGTCTTGTTGGACAATATATTAATAGCAGGTGCTGATAAGAGGCAGCATGACAGCAGGTTAGAAGAAGTTTTAAAAAGATTTCTGATGGTTGGGTTGACACTTAACAAAAATAAGTGTAAAATTGCAACAGATAGAGTCGAGTTTTTGGGTTATGTAGTTGATAATAATGGCATTCACCCATCCAATAAAAAGGTTGAAGCGATAAATAAAGCTCTACCACCAAAGAATGTGAAGGAGTTGCAAGCTTTTTTAGGGCTCTTAAATTTCTATGAAAGGTTTATAGCAGATAAAGCTACGATACTTGAGCCTCTACATCGCTTGCTAGATAAGAATGCTAAATGGAAGTGGGATGAAGCCGAAGAATGTGCTTTTAGAAAAGCTCGTACAGCTATAACTAGTGATCAGACTTTAATTCATTTTGATAACAATAGGCAAATCACTTTAACCTGTGACGCGTCCGACTATGGAGCGGGGGCAGTGTTAGCGCACGTTATGGAAGATGGATTGGAGAAACCTATAGTTATGGGCTCACGGACGTTTAATAAACACGAGCGTAATTATGCACAGATTGACAAAGAGGCGGCTGCTATCATGTTTGGACTCGACAAATTTAATCAGTATGTATATGGTCGTCATGTGATTATTTATACTGACCATAAACCTCTGTTGGGTATATTTAGCCCAAATAAAGCTATTCCGAAGGTGCTCCTAGAATGATGAGATGGGCATTAAAATTAAATTCATATGATTATGAACTGAGGTATAAGAGTGGAAGTTCGATCGGAAATGCAGATGCTTTAAGTAGATGGCCGATAGAACACACTCAGGAAATCAACCAGGAGTGTGGTGATATATTATTGTTGTCAGAATTGCCCAGTGCAGTGCAATATACTACCCAAGACATCGCCAATCTAACGTCAAGAGATGAAGACATGGCAAAAATTAAGTACTGGATATTGCATGGATGGCTGACAAAGTAAATAATGAAATACATAGGATCTACTGGTTAAAGCGAAAAGAATTGTCACTGTGTAGTGACTGCATTGTCTGGGGTAATAGAGTAGTTATTCCACCACCCATGAGAAAGTTTATGCTGGAAGCTCTACATGAGACTCATGATGGCATAGTCATATCTAAGGCTATTGCGAGGAGTTACTTTTGGTGGCCAGGCTTGGACCACGAGATAGAGTCTATGGTAAACATATGTGAATGTTGCCAGGTTAATAGGAACATGCCAGCGACTACAGCACATTCATGGGTGACCCCGACAAATGTGTGGCAGCGTATCCACATTGATTTTGCCGGTCCATATCATGGCAAAATATTTTTGATTGTTATAGACGCTCATTCCAAGTGGCCTGATGTAAAAGTGTTATCAAGCACATCCAGTAAATGTGCTATAAATGCTCTTAGAGCAATATTTGCTGAGCAAGGTTTGCCTGAAGTCATTGTGTCAGACAATGGAAGAGCTTTTACATCTCAGGAGTTTGTTGATTTCTTAAAGCAGAACACTATAAAGCATGTATTGACCCCACCGTACACACCTTCATGCAATGGTCAAGCTGAAAGAACTGTACAGACAGTCAAGAATAAATTGAAAAAGATACAGGGTAATGACTACGAAGTTATTCTTCCTAGACTTCTATTTTCATTAAGAACTACCCCTAACACAGTTACAGGAAAAACACCAGCCGAGGTATTAAATAGAAGACGCTTTAGAACAAGATTTGATATGCTGCATCCTTTTTCTGACAAAACTAAATCAGAACAGCAGATTGAAAGCAATAAGGAAGTCAGCATTCGTTTGTTTAAAGTTGGTGACAAAGTATGGGCAAGAAGTCGACAAGACCTGTCGACTGAAGGTTTTTTAGCGGCTTTGACTAGGTTCACGTCTAGGCGCGGTCTTCCTAGCGTCATTCGTTCTGACTGCGGTACGAACTATGTTGGTACTAATCGACATCTTAACGAAGTTCAGCGGTATCTGGCGAATAAAGAAACGCAGTCAGAGTTAAGTATAAAGGCGGCTCAACAAAATGTTACTTGGCGGTTTAACCCGCCTGCGGCTCCACATTTCGGTGGTTTATTTGAAGCGGCAGTCAAGTCAGCTAAGGGCTTGCTGAAGCGAGTTGTAGGTGAGTGTTGTAAAGTGGGTAGGTGCCCACCTTGCGGCTGCGTCCGCGCTCTTCGACAGTTGGAATAAACGCTAAATACGGACCGGTTGTTTTACTGATATCTCCGACATAACAGTGGCGACGAGGACAAACTATTATTTTACGTGTGCAAGTGCATTGTTAGCTTCTCATGTGTAATGGCGAGATTAACTGTGGGCACGTTAACTGTGTTTAACCACGAGTTACAGGATTGGTCGTTATACAAAGACAGACTCGAGCAGTGGTTTTTTGCAAACGATGTGGACATCAGCGAAATAAAAGCCGGTTGTAAGCGACGAGCTATTTTATTAAGTAGTTTAGCAGAAAATACTTACAAATTAGTTCGTGATTTATCATTACCGTGTGAAGTCGGGAACCTAACCTACGAAGAGGTCGTGTCGCTTTTGGACAATCATTTTTCAACCAAGAAGTGCGGGTTCGCGGAACGGTTCAAATTTCATACGGCAACTCAACACGTCGGAGAAAGTCCAGCAGACTGGGCGGCACGCGTGCGCGGGCTTGCTATACATTGCGGCTTCGGGCCCGCCGCGCTCGAGGAATCCTTACGCGACCGCTTCGTGCTAGGGATGCAGCCGGGCGCCGCGCGGGACAAGCTGTTCACGGCCGACATGGCTGCGCTCACGCTGGGCTCGGCGCGGGAGCAGGCGGAGGCCGCCAGCTGTGCGCGGGAAGGCGCGCGCCTCTTCGCAGACCAGGAGCCGCTGAGGGTGCTCAGTGTGGCAGCTGGGAGTTCGGCGGCTGCCGCGCGGCCAGGAGGGCAGGCGCCGGCGCCGCTGAAGGTGTCGGCTAGCGGTGATAAAGTGTGTGCCGCGTGTGGTTATGTGGGCCATTCGGAGGTCAAGTGTCGATTCGCTCGGTATCAATGTAGGAAGTGCGGGGTCAAGGGTCACTTAAAAAGAATGTGCCCTGAAAAGAACTTATCAAAACGGCAATATTATGTCGAGCGATGTGAGGATGTCGATGATGGTAAACGATTACTTTGTAACATTCGTAGCTTGCGCGGTGAACCGATGAAGGAATCTGTCTTAGTAAATAATGTTAAGTTAGACTTTGAAGTGGACACCGGTTCCGCAGTTACGGTTATTTCCGAGTTGCTTTATTTACGTCACTTTTCACATATAAAATTGCGTCGTAGTACCATATTATTACAGGGCTATAGTGGAAATAAAATAAACACATTAGGGGTAATTAATTTAGTTTTTTTTTATAAAGGCAAAAGTTTTGATATTGACGTGTTTGTAGTTCCAAATGGGGGCCCCCCGCTTTTGGGAAGGGATTTTATGTCGCGATCTAACTTACAAATATTGCCAGTTAATGTGTGTAATGATATTTTTGCGGAAATTATTGTGAAGTATCCAAAACTATTTAGCGATAATCTGGGTCGCTGCAAGGATATTGTAGTTAATTTAAATTTAAAACCTGAATCAAAACCTATTTTTTGTAAATCAAGAACGATACCCTTCGCTCTTAGAGACCGGGTCGAAAATGAATTAAATAGGCTAGTACAATTAGGAATATTAGAGCCAGTAAAATATTCTGATTACGCCAGCCCCATTGTGCCGGTGCTCCGTCACGATGACAAAATTAGAATATGTGTGGATTATTCGACTACAATAAATAAACAATTAATTATAGAACAATATCCATTACCCAGAATGGACGTACTGTTTTCCAAACTACACGGGGGGCAGCATTTTAGCAAGCTGGATCTGTCGCAAGCCTATAATCAGTTTTGTCTGAGTGAACAGTCACAGATGTTAACCACTATCAATACGCACAAGGGTCTTTTTAAGTACACACGGCTAGTGTTTGGGTTGTCGAGTGCGCCGGCTATATTCCAACGCGCTATGGAGGGGATTCTGGCCGGCATCGATAAAGGTGTTTTGTTATTCCTTGACGACATTTTAATCACAGGACGGACGGAAAGTGAACACTTATCCCGGCTACACGAGGTCTTCCGCAGGCTAGAGCGAGCCGGCCTGGTGCTCCAGAAAGAAAAATGTATTTTATTTCAGGATTCCGTTTCCTATCTAGGGTTCACAGTGGATCGTAGCGGTATTCATAAATCACCAGAAAAAATTAAAGCTATTATGAATGCGAAAACTCCTACAAACATTACTGAATTAAAATCATTTTTAGGTCTAGTTAATTATTACAGACAATTTGTTAAAGATGCTTCATGTATTTTAAGTCCACTTCACTGTTTGTTACAAAAGAACGTAGCCTGGGCGTGGGGGCCCGAGCATGATAAGGCCGTCGCCGTGATAAAGAAAGCCTTGGCGGCCGACACAACGCTAGCCCAGTTTAATCCAGATGCTAAGTTAATTTTAACAGTGGACGCGTCGCCGTTCGGACTAGGAGCAATTCTGTCGCAGGTGGAAGCGGGTTGCGAGCGGCCAGTGTCGTACATGTCGCGATCTCTCAACTCTGCAGAAAAACGGTACAGTCAGATACAAAAGGGGGCGACAGCTATTATTTTTGGGGTACGCAAATTCCATCAATACCTGTACGGTCGTCTAGATCCGTTCGTGCTCCGTACCGACCATAAGCCTTTGTTATCAATTTTTAGTCCAATTATCGGTGGAAAACGACTGCCTTATGCGAGGCCACACCGTAGTAGTGCCAGAAATTTTTCGCGATCGTATAATTAGAGAACTTCACTGCGGCCACTTAGGCATAACTAAAATGCGCGAGGAAGCTCGTGATAGGTTTTGGTGGCCCGGCATGGGAGCAGGAATCGAACGGTGTACCTCGAGTTGCGTCGTGTGCTTGGCGCTTCGTCCTAGCCCGCCGCGAGCCCCCCTCACCCCTTGGCCGTTTCCCCCGTCTCCGTGGTATCGCGTGCACATAGATTTCTTAGGGCCGATCCATAATAAAATGTTTCTGATAATTGTAGATGCGTATTCTAAGTGGGTTGAATGTTACGACGTGTCGTCGGGGTTCGGTAGTCGGATAGTTATAGAAAAGCTATGTGAAGTTATGTCTAGGTTCGGAATGTTTAACACAATATGTTCAGACAACGGGACTTCGTTTACATCTATCGAATTCCAAGAATTTTGTCGCCGTAACGATATTGAACACATAACATCACCGGCGTACAACCCAGCTAGCAATGGACAGGCCGAAAGTTATGTCAAAATTATAAAAAAGGCTATTAAATCGATAATTTTATCGGGATCAAATATGCGGGATTTAAATGTAACTTTATGTGAATTTTTACTGCGTTATAGAAATTCTAAGCACAGTACTACAGACAGATCACCTTCAGAAATTTTATTCGGTAGAAAATTAAAGTGTAGACTGGATTTAATCAATCCTACAAATAGTTATCCCTCACCGTCATCTGACACATCGCTGGAAATAATTGTTAAAGAAAAACAGTCTTTACAGTGTAATAAATATACGGGAAATAGAAAAATTTCATTTCATGTCAACGAAATGGTACTTGTAAAAGTAGTAAAAAATCAAAAATCGTGTTGGATGCGAGGAACTGTGATTGAAGTACTGGGGAACTCTGTTTATTTAGTGAGATTATGCAATGATAATGTGGTTGTAAAGAAACACACCAATCAAATCTTGAAATATAAGGGGGAGGAAGGTGAATTGATGGATGATGATGATGAACCGGAGAGTTCACAAGTTGTTACTGGGGTATATTATCCGCCCCCTCCGGTCATGTCTGTCCCTCAGCAGACGGACCCTGCCGACACATGTGTGAGGTTGGCTGGACCGCCAGACCAACCAGACAATATACAAGAACTAGACAAACAGGAAAGGTCTAGACGGGCTCGGAGATTTGTCAATTATAAAATATAATTTCTCCTGTATTCTTTTATTGTGTTAATGTTTACTATTTTGTTAGTATGTAAATTAGTGTTACTAATTAAATAGTGGTGGAGGGATGTTGTAAAGTGGGTAGGTGCCCACCTTGCGGCTGCGTCCGCGCTCTTCGACAGTTGGAATAAACGCTAAATACGGACCGGTTGTTTTACTGATATCTCCGACATAACAGTGAGCAAGTACTTACTTACGAGGAGCTCGCTACCTTGTTTACACGGATTGAGGCTGCTCTTAATAGTCGTCCACTTTGTGCGCTTTCTTCAGACCCTGCGGAATTTGAGGTCCTTACTCCTGCGCACCTACTAATTGGTCGACCTTTATCAGTAGTACCGGAGTACGATTGGGGCGATGTTGCCATGTCTCGGTTGTCACGGTTCCAAATGTTGCAACAAATGTCTCAACATTTTTGGAATAAGTGGCGTGATGACTACTTAAAATCATTACAACTGCGGTATAAGTGGACATCGCAAACGGACCCTCCCAAGGTAGGCGACTTGGTGTTAATAAAGGAGGAAGACGTTTCCCCTTTAAGGTGGAAGTTAGGGCGTATTAGCCAACTTCTACCTGGCAACGACAAGGTAGTCCGAGTAGTTGTTCTAAGAACACCTTCTGGTACACTTACACGACCGGTCGTAAAGTTGTGTCGGCTACCTATCGAATAGGTTTTTTTATTTTTTTGTTTAGTTTAGGTTTTTGTTATTTTGCGGTTTTGCGGTTATTTTAAGTTATGTTATATATATTTTTTGCGGTTTTATTTAATTAAATTTTATTGCAGTTTGATTTTATTACATTGCGGTTATTTTTACCTGGTTGCGGTTAGGATTGTTTTATGCGGAATACTTTTTGATAAAGGCTTTAGCCTTTCTCGGGCGGGGGAATGTTCAGTTTTGATAGTTTAAAAACTTTCGCGGCATTCAACACTGATACATAAACACATATTTATTTAGTTGTATTGTATTGCATTCCTTTCCGCTTCCTAAATTATTTTGCGGGTACCATTGGGTGGCCAACAAAAAATGGTCACGTACGCACGGGGTGCGCACCGGCAGAAGCGATCGAGGTCTCGCCGAGTGTGCGCGCAATTTTGTGGTGAAAAAACATTCTCGTACGACAAACTGTGACAAAGTGTGTGTGATTCTAATTTATGGACTGGGGTGAGCTTTCCCTATTTTTATCCTATTTTATATTTTTATGTACGTTTAATACTTGTCAGTTTACACGCAGCATTTTGCGTGGGACAGCTGAGCGTGGGTCTGAGTCAGCCGGTGCAGGCATCTTCTTTTAAATACAGTCCACTCAAAACATCTAAAACAGCACACTCTCTATGCTATGTCCTTGCTCTTAGGTTTCCCCTTATAGTCTGTGGTGCTTAGAGCGACAAGTCAAAAAAAGGGAAAGTAAAATAAGAGATACTTACCTAATTTACGAAAATAATGCCTTTTTCTGTTAATAAAAAATATTTATAAAAAAATCCGATCTTACAAGTTCATTTGATTTCATGGGCAAAGTATGTAAATAATAAAATTTTAAAAATCTATAAGTCAAATCATGGGAAAATATCCGTTGGGTAAACCTTTAGAAGCAATAAATGAAACACAATGTAGAAAATGAGTATTTATTATTGCATTATTTTAATCTCTTACTTAATATATTATCACAAACAAAAAGAGAGAGATCATATTACCAATATTTTTTAACCCCAACAGACAGATAAGAAGAAGCCTAAACTATAGCAAATATATATATTCTCTTAATTATAAAAATAATATATTTGGTTCAAAGATCTTTCAGGATTAAACTTTTAAAATAATAACAAATGTATTTATTGTATTATAATATCCAACTTAAAATTTTTTTTCCATTACATCTGATATAATTTCTTTTCTTGAGAAAGTATAATTTGCTATCTTTAATATTTAGGGTACTTCCCATCCGGTATGATTAGTCTATTCCACCCTATATAACAATCAGGTGAGCATAGTTAAGCTTGTTAATAAACCTTATCATTAAATTGTTAAGTAACATTTTTCTATTAATAAATCAATTTTGAGTCAAAGCATTAAAATAAGTTTAGTTCTTGTCTCAACACACTTTATAGATAAAATTTAAAGATCTTTTATTTTTGTATGCCACCGTCCAGGATTTTTTTTTTTAAATAAATAAAATAACTTAAATTATTTCCCTTAAAAATCCTTTCTTTTCTTCAAGTACAATTTGTTATCTCCATTATATGTATAGGGGAAGTCCCATTCTGTATGATTTGGTTGTTTTCATTCTACTCGTATATAACAAAAAATTAGTTGGGTGAGCACAGTGCCTCTTATTAACAAACCTTATCATTAAATTTTTAATTTACAATTTTTCTATTAAAGCATTAAATAAGTTAGGTTCTTGTCAAAATAAAATTTTATAGGTAATATACTAAATAATGGATATAAATTATATAAAATTAACATACATACATATCTTCACGCCAAATCCCTTGCGGGGTAGGAAGAGACAATTGAGCGCCACTTGTCACGATCACGACATACCTCTTTCGCTTCTTCGACATTCATCAACCTTCTCATACATGCCCGTTTGTTTCGATGGCTTTTTAATGCACCTTCAGCTATTGTTTTATTTATTTGATCGTGATAGGTAAGTCATGGTCTGTCAAGGCCTCTTTTACCCACGACTTTCGCATTATATTCGCTCACAGACTGTTGTACGGTAAAGACGTGAGCGCATCCGCGCTCTCATTATTTGTTGCCAATATGGCAAAATGTGCCGCGTGTAATGTGCGTCAACGAGGTGTTGACGTTCATTAATCACAAGATCGACGTTATGGATGAACAGAGCCTCATGCAGATCTGCTCAACCAGCTACAAGGAGGAAGACCTTAGAACCGCCCAGGATGTGCTATCGGAATTCGCGCGTCCCAGCCGAACTCGTCGCGTGCGTGTAGGATGTAAAACACGAGTCATTCAGGAGATCATCACCACGCTCAAGGAGACCGATCCCGACGACCTGCCAGTATTTGTGGCCCGCGACCTCAATAAACTGCCACCCGTCAGCTTCGACCACGTCGACGTAACCGTCTTCTTGAAGGAGATGACGGTAATGAAGGCGGACATCGCGGGACTTAAGGATAACAACGGCGCCGGGATCCTGGAAGAAATCCGTGACATAAAGCGGCAATTGGAAGAGCTCAAGAACTCGGGTGCTGACGTTGTAACACGTGTAGCGTCGACGAGTAGGTCGCCGGATGATGTAGGTCGCATTATTGCAAGCCTGCAGAATTCGCTGACCGAGTTGAGAGACAATTCGCGGCGTCGCACAGTGCAAAATGCTGATTCGCCGACTACTGACACGAGTGACAAGGACGGCGCACCGCTCCAGCCGATGTCATCGCCCGAAGCGCCGGCGGCGCCGCTACGACCTACGGCTCCGGTGTTTACGCCAACCCCGCCAGCACGGCCTGCAGCGTCCCGGAGTCAGCCCGGGAACGCTAGAAACAGTTATGCGCAGATTGCGAGGCAGGGTGTCTCGAAGAAGGGACCCCAAAAACCAGCTGACACTAAAAACCTAAAACTTCGCGTCACAACCGGAAATAAAATTGATTCGGAAGGTTTTGTGACTGTGGAAAAGAAAAAAAGGAGGCCCAAACGTAATAATCGGGGAATTGCGCCTCCCGAACAGTACGCTCTAAAAGCTGCGATACCGACAACCTATGTCTATGTATCGCGGCTGCGCAAGGACATGTCATCCCAAGATGTTCTCGGACACATCCGGGACAGAGGGGAGATCGACTCTGTCGCTGCTATCGACGAGTTACCTTCACATTGGGATGACACCTGAGGCCTTTAGGATTCGTGTGCGGTCAGAGCACCTCAAAATATTCCTGAAGAAGGAATTCTGGCCGCTCGGTGTTGTGTACCGCAAATACATTCGTGGATTTGCTTCACGCAGCACCAACGATGTTCCTGGGCCCCGCGCAGCACCTACTCCCTCTGCACCACCCTCAGCAGGGACGCCGGCACCGTCCACTGAAGCTTCCAGTACTCCTCAGAAGGTGGTCACAGTACCTGATGGGTACTTCTATGACCACAAGAAGATGAAGATACGGAAGCTTTAGACTAATTAATTTTAATGTTATTTTTATATGTATTTTAGTTGTAAGGTATTTATCTATGGGCCATCTGTTGCCTGAAAATAAACGAATTATTATTATTATTATTATATGTCTGGTTCATCAATCTCTCTTTACTCATCCTTTCAACCATCGGAGCATGCCTTTACTTTGCGTAATTCGTCAAAACGTATGCGGTCCGTCAAGGTGACGCCGCATATCCGACGCAACGACCTCATCTCTACTGCATAAACTCTACTCTTATGCGTATTCTGACATATCCAAGTTTCGCTTCCATACATTAGTGTTGGTACTTGCATTGCATTGTGTATGGCGAGTCGAGCTTTGTCACTTACATTCCTACTGGCGATCAGGGATCCCAGGGCACCGTTAACACTATTTCCCGCATTCACTCTTCTTTCAACATCCCTATCATACTTCCCATCTGCGGTGAAAACATTGCCCAGATATATAATTTCATTTACTTGTTCTAGAGTTTCATCGTCACGGTTGTCATCCTTCTTCTTTCAAAGTCTAGTACCTTGGTTTTTCTCGCATTCAAACGTAGTCCTTTTTCTGCACATCCCTCTTTCATTTCTGTGACTAGTGATTGCAGTTGTTGTTCGGACAGTTCACCACAAGATCATTCATCTTTATCCCACAATTATTCTCTCTCACTCCTTTTAGGCATTTGTCGAGGTATAGAGTGAATAATCTGGCAGAAAGCACACAGCCTTGTTTGACACCCATTTGGGATTCAAAGCAAGGCGACATACCTCCCTCCACCCGTACACATGCTTTACAGCCCTTGTATAGGGACTGTATAGCTTGTAGCAGTTTGTTATCCACTCCACGGCAGTATGTCCCAAAGCTTCTTTCTTTCAATCCTATCAAATCAAATCTAAAGCCTCCTTGTGCCCTCCATAAAAGACCTTCAGTCTCTCTTGCAGGCGTTTCGTGAGAATCTTGCCATACATCTTGCTCGCCAAACTGATCAAACTAATCGCTCGTAGTTGGCACAGTCCAATCTAGATCCTTTGCCTTTGTATAAAGGAACGATGACTGATTGTTGACAGACCTCCGGTACTCTGCCCTCCTGCCAGCAAAGCACAGCACAGCAGGTGGAAAGCGTTTCAGACCGGTATACCTCCGTATTTAATCATTTCGGCGAGCACTCGATCTTTTCCCGCTGCTTTGCCACATTTAAAATTAATTATAATCAATATAAAATTAAATAAACAAATAAATTAATAAACAATTAACATTCATAAATTAAACTATTCTACAGGGTGGCGTAATAGAACGTGCATATTTAAAAATGAGGAATTGTAATGTTATAATTGGAGTTTATTTAAAAAAAAAATACATCATCCAAATGATGACCCTCTCTACGACGTGACGGCACTCCTCTAACCGCAAACGGAAATTATTGAAAACTTTCTTCAATAATGTTTGTGTAATTGCCGCCATTCACCACGGCTATTCTCTTTAAGCTGATCGATGTTCATCGGATTATTACTATAGACTTTGTGTTTGAGGTATCCCCACAAAAAAAAGTCAGGAGGCGTTAAGCCTGGACAACGGGGGGACCATGGGATATCACCTCTTTTCGAAATCAGTCTGCCAGGGAACATCTGTTTCACAACCGCCATGGAGTCATTTGAAGTGTGACAGGTAGCTCCGTCTTGCTGAAACCAAGTTCTTGAATTCACTATTCATGAATTTTCAAGTTCTGGAGTCAAAAAACCCTCCAACATCGCAATATAGCGTTCTGTATTAACAGTGACGTTTTGCCCCCGCGTATTATTAAAGAAAAAAGGACCAATTATTCCTCTGCCAGAGATTGCGGCCCATACTGTCACTTTAGGACTATGCAGTGGTTTCTGGTGTTTGAGTTTAGGATTCTCACTGTGCACGAAACTATTGATATGGAAATGGGCCTCATCAGAGAAAAGGATGTTGTCAAAATTGGATAATTAACTAAATATTTAATTAGCAAATGCGAGCCTTGCTATGTAGTCAGATCTTTCTTCTTGGACGAGCTTTTGCTTCTGGTTTAAACGTTGAACCGGTTTCTTCGAAGCGCTTCACCCATATTTTAATTAAATTAGCACTCGGAGCTTCACTAATTCGCTGTAGTCCATATTCGGAACAATACGAGTATAGTCGCCTAGTAACGATGTATGAACGAGAGTTCTCGTAAAATGCGCGTACGCAAAATGCGCGACGTTTCCCTTCAAAGTGACTCATAGCGACTACAACACAGATTATATACTATTAGACATGTGGACTAAAACTCCATAAGCCCGCCTACCAAACGATGTAGGGTCCCCCCCACCCACACGCTCTCTACCCCGCGAAAAAAGATGATGCAATATGCACGTTCTATTGCTCCACCCTGTATTATTAAAACAGGTCCCTAAGATAATACTATCTACTGAAATACTTTAAATGAGTCTCTAGCAAGTCTTGGAATGTAAAAATTAATAAATATATAACTACTTTTAAAGCCTATAAACAAAAATTAAAAAATAGTACATAAAATACAAGTGAGGTTGATCACAGGACCCGAAGACGAGGACCTTAATGGAGTTGAGAGTGTTATGATCAATGCACACGTGTATCTTAACGACGTTTTTAAACATACTTGTGAGGAAATGTATTTATTACTTAAAAAGTAATTTGAAAATATAAAACGGACTTTCTGTATGTTAGCTGTAGAATTAAACAGACGACTCTATCAGATGGTGCCATAACATGGGTTTTGCTTTCCGCAGATTTCTTTAGTTTGAAATTGACATTACTTTCCAAAATATGAACCTTAAAGCGGGAACCCACGAAAAACAGCAAAAATAGTCACGTGGCTACGTTCGCACACTTGCATACAAAACCGTAGTCTTGATTAGTAATTAGTTGCGGAGACACAAGCCCGCTCTAAGCGTTTGTATGGAAGTGCGCGCACAAGCAACTTTATATATAATTTCCAGCGTTAAGTAATCCAACTCTATATTTTCTATACATTACAGCAATAATAACTTCTCGAAAATAAAAAAAAACTGGATATGTTCGAAACTATAATGACGTTTATAGCTCCCATACATTTACTATGTCAATATTTATAAATATTAATATTGTAAAAATATTTGTCTATTAATATCAGTTACGAGGATTGTTAAGGTGTCAAACTTCCAACATTATCATAGATTTTTAAGTCTGAGTGTAATATTGAATAATGTTAGTCTTACACAAGCAGGAGTACAATCATTCAAAATAATTAAAATAATGACGTGTCACAAATGCCTACTATTGAGGAGTTTGTCGTTGGCCTGACTTGACGTATGTTTTATCGGGCCGACAACGGACACTTCAAGCATATCTAGAGTATCGCCTAACGGGAGACCATTTCCCGGAGAAGTACTCCTGGAGGAGAGCTGAAGAAGTCAAACCTAGCCCCACCTGGGTTCGTGAGCCACGCGGGCGCTGTTATACTAGAACGGCGCCCAGCACTTAACGTGCATGAATTACCGGAGGGTGGTTACCCGCTGAAATCCTGCCGGGGGAATGTCCTCATCCCCAACCCAGGCCCATTAGGCATCCGGGCCTGGACGACCCCACTGTCTGTCAGACTTGTAAAATCTTTAAAATGTTGGAGTTTGAAATGCGAAGCGTAATAAACCTTTTAACAGGATCGAGTAATAAGCACAATAGCCTGCGGTAGAAAAAAGAACATATCAAAATGTTGATCAAGGATTATTTTAATCTTCCTTTCTGCAACCGGCCGTAATTCTCATATTCTTTAGGGCTGTAAAATTTTACACACACTACACTAATTTCGCTATTGGCTTTGTTGATCTTGTGATGGTTTTACTATATATTGTTTAGTTTAGAAAATATAGAGTAAGATCAATAAAAAAAACACCCTGTATTAATAGCATTCTTAATATTTGCCTAACACCGCTCACCAGAGCGGGGTGTGCCAATTATGATGCACCTTGCTTTGTCCATGGCGAGATGGACTGACACTGGAAGATGGACTGACACTGTGGCTTCGGCCGAAGCGTCCGTCTGACAAAGTATTCGGACTGTTCCCTCTGAAACATCGACGTTATCACACACACATAAAATTACCCTACATTATTACAATGTCTCATGTCAAAATTGTTAATTTGCAAAACGAGATCAGTAAAATTACATATCTAATTATTATTGTACTGATTTAGTTGTTATTTTTTTCTCATTATGACTATCAGTGATAATTTGTAAAGCTTTAAGATGACATATATGTAAAGTACAATCAAAATCTTTTTGCGCGAAGGAGCAACAAACATCCATCCATCTATTCTCACAAACTTTTGCATTTATAATTTTAGTAAGATGGAATTATGCACTAAATTGAAGAGTGGTGGTGGTCGAGTTGTTGGAATGCTGCCTTTCAATCCAAAGGTACAATCTTACTTGCATACATTTGAAGTTTTACAACACCACTTTCCCCATGACTCAGACACGGAGAGCAGTTAAGCTGTCGCTGTGTGTCCCAATTACTAATGGTGAAGCTGCTTGATAGACCACTATCGATCGGTATTTTCGAATTCTATCCTCGATAATTGGGCATCAATAGTTACCAAAACCAACTAATGAACTCGTTAAGACATTGAAGAAAAAAAAATTTACACCAAGCCACTTATTAAGGCCAAATTTGTTCAGAATTATTTTCAGACATTGAATTTCTAGGAGTAGCTAATGATATAAATTCCTTTGGAAACTGTTGTTTTAAATAAAAAGTAGCAATGACTGTTAAGTTCAATGCTTTGGCCTGTGAATAAAGTATAAAATAAAATATTGATCAGGTATACTTACAGAACTCTCATCACCTCCCTGAAACAATAACAAATCAATGATTACTGTGTCCAGTCCGAGGCCCCTTTGATTCATCAATTTACAGATTTACCAATATTTATGTTCCAATATGTTAATGTTTGACTGCCTCCATGGTCTAGTGGTAACAAACGTTGCCGTGAACTCGGGAGGTCGTGGGTTCGATTCCCACCGGGGGCAAGTTGTACATTGTATAATTTGTCTCGGTCTGGGTGTTTATATGTATAATATGTATATATTTACAAAAAAAAAAGTATAATATGTAGTTTATCAACCATCTAGTTTCCGTAAAACAAGCCTCGTAGCTTACCACGGAAACTAGATGGCGCTGTGTGACCTGTCTGGAAATATTTATTATCATTTATATTTAATTATAGTATTTAGTTAGAAACTTTATTGTATAGTACCAAGACATACTTGATGCCATGATATTTTCTGACACTAAACAACTGCAAATGCAATAGAAGTACATATAAATCATAAAAAAACAGATAATATAGTGTATTTTTGGCATTAACTTACCTATCACAATCATGCTCCTCGAAGAAGGAGTCATCAATCGCATAATTGTTACTTTGAAGTTTTAAGTTTAAGGAAAAATGTTTGTATAGGAAGTTGATCATCTTCACTGACGGCGCATCTATAGCGAGTTGATGAGGTGCATAGCCCATGTCCTGTAAATTACAAATTAAACTAAATGCCTCAAGCACTATGTTCAACTTACAAAAATACAAAATTTCTGTACAATTGCAAAAAAACATGAAGTTTGGTACATGTAATATATGGATGGCCCTTAACTGTAATTAAAAATATAGCTACCTTTAACATGAACTTAAAGAGCTCCAAGCCATTTCCCTGTCGTTGATACTCTGCCATGATAAAAAAATCCGACACACACATGGTCTCATATGGTTTCAGTTCTCCCGCTTTGTTATGTAAGTAGAGGTTTTTTTTTGTTAATTTTAAATGTCCAAATAATATACCTCCATCCCTGAAATCACAAGTAAATAATTTATATACATGTCCTTTCAACTTTGATGCCTTTTTACTATTAAAACTTTATGTGTATAAATTAACATGTTGATGTACTTAGTACTTAATTTATCATTTTACTTAGCAGACTCAGGGTCTAACTCAACTGTTGTAATTGAAGATCATTTTAAAGCATCAGCAGACGAAGATAGAGAAGATAAGTTACGAGTAGTAACAAATTCTTTAATTAAGTATTGATTCATGGTAATGTATACTATTTGTGTTATCAATACAAACAACTTATAAAGAAATACGAGTTGCTTTTAAAATCAGTCAAGTAGTCCAACTAACTGTCCAATTAACTGCCTTTGTAGTCTGGCGGTAATGTCCGTAGATTTCGACTAGCAGGTACTGAGTTCGATTTCTGGTCAGGACACAACCATATTTATTAAATTAATTATTAATTTATTTGTGATATTTTTCTAGTTTGGTACGCTTACGGCAATGACGAGCTTGCCACTTGTCATTATTGGCCTATAGTAAAAATGGGTAAATGTTAATCTGCTTCTTTTTAAGCGTGGTTTCCGACCACCCCAGAAGGGACAAATAGACATACATAGAGACAAAGCTTCTTTCAGATTTATAATATTAGCATGGATATAAAATAATTCTTAATTCTATTATTAATTTAGTAACTGAATGAATGACATACTTGAAATCCTTGATCACAAAGGTAGTGCTGTTAGGGTTGCATACAGATGTTGCTGTTGTGACAGGGTGGTCCAGCCCTTGAGCTAGGGCAGATTTCACGCCAAGTTTGTTAATTATATTTCCTATATACTGGTGGATCTCTTTCTCCCTGTTAATAAAAAATAACAAATAATAATAACAGAAACTGGATAGTCATTCATAAAAGTATTATTATCACAGCTCCTAGAACACTCAAGTCCTAGACCTCCACTGTTGGAGATTTGGCCTTCACTCACTACGCTTACCAGAGGGTTAACAAGAAAAAAAAAAGAACCTACAACCTATTACTTAAAGTGCAAACGTTATTAGTGGTTTCCATTATCTATGTAAAAATTATAATTCTCATACTTATAATTTTATATAATTTACATAATGTATACATTAAAATAATTCTCATACTGTATTAGCGCTTGACCTTATAATAGTGTTATATATAGTTAATAGTATAAGATATGTAGAAAAGCGACCTTCACCAATCTGCCATCCGAATGGAATCCACTTTTTATGTGATTAAATACAAACAAAAGAAATTGTGATGGGTTGTCTAAGGAAATATAGTGAAGGTGATTATTAAAATTATTTTGATACAAATACAACATGACTCGTCAGAGATTGAGAGTTAATTATTTTGTTCAGTTCAGGGCATTTCGTAAGTTAAAGATAAAAATGGTCTCAAACAAATGGTGTCCTGCAGCTCTTACTTCTATTACTTAGCACAAACATTATATAATGGAGTCATTTGTGTAATCTTGACATAAATAATGGAAATCACTCATAGCATTTGCATTTAAAGCAAATGTAAGAAGAAGAAGACAAAAGACATAATTAATTTTGCGTTATTTTTGTACTACTTGTGCTGTGTACGGTCAACAATTTAATTACCAACCCACCTAAGGTTCAATATTCTATAGCAAACTGTCACCATAAGAGCTAGCTAGAGCACAATGTTACTTAAGACATATAAGTGACAAATAACATGTATTGACATTTCAATACTATTACTGAAATAGATTTTTTGACCATAATGTATTGTGAATGTCTAACGATAATTTAACTAAATGGGTAGGGATAAAGTCCTTGACTGTAGAATAATAAAAAAATTAAAATAGTAAACTACTATATTTATTATATAGATACTTTTATTGATAAGACTAATGTTATTTTGAAAGGACTTTAGAATAATCCTGGTGAGGGGTAGAGGAAGGGGGAGGAGTGTGTTGTTATCCTTGGGGAAGGAGCTATAGTTTTTAAGTTATTTATATTTAAAAATAGTGAGGTTATATTCTGATTTTAATGTTTTTGATTAGAAAATATGACACTTGAGTCTAGCCTAACCTAGCAGTGTCAGATCAGACTTAAACATTTATAAGATATATTTTTGTGAAATTCATCAATTTTGTAGACAAAACAAAACTGACTCCGTGGTCTAGCAGTTAATTCCATGGATTTAGACACGGGGGTACCGGGTTCGATTCCTGGTCGGGACACAAAAATATTTATTAATTTAAATAAATAAATATAATTTATTTGTGATGTTTCTCGAGTTTGGTACGCTAGAGACATCAACGAGCTTGCCACTTGTCATGATTGGCCTATAGTAAAGTTTGCTAAAAGTGAATCCGCTTATTTATAACCGTGGTTTCTGACCACCCTAGAAGGGAAACGGTTGTGATGATACTTTTGTAGACAAACCAAAACACGTCCAATCAAAATGGCTGTCAAAAAGTAACTAAACATTTAAAACAGCCGACCTTATAACTAAGGAAAATGAGTACCACATAAAGCAACAGAAAAATCAAATACACATAGCACATGAAAATTTAATATTTTGCAATACTTTTTGAACAGACCTAATGCTTAGAAATTTGTCTCCTCTTAAAAGAGAGATATATATATATTTCAATATCACTGAGCCAAAATGATATATCTATATATTCTTTTCAGTGACACATTTTGAGAAAGTCTACTGTTTTGTACATACAATAGATCACTAACACGAGTCGACAACCAATGTATACCATTAGCTTGAAAGTGAATCACCTTCAAAGTAAACCGTTTTCAAACACAGGAGTGCTAGTCGAATGCAAAAACAAAACCAACTTTATACATGAAAATGGTATGAAAAATAACTTATAAAACAATGTATTATTTAAAAAAAAAGCAGACCTTCCGCTGTAATCGTTTGGGGTGTAGCCCAGCCAGTTCATTTGAATTGGTCAGTCAATTTGGGTAAAGTGAGGTTAATATGACGGAACTCACCTGCCGTGTTGGGTATTTTCAGAATCTGGGAACAGAGATCCCGATAATTTTGTAATCGTTTTTTCAAAAATGTCGTTAACCTGCATCATGAAAGGATTAGATCTGATATTTTGTCCGATTTCCTCGCTCGGATGATCGTGATTTTAACCAAAGACAAGAAACATCAGCCAAGTGTTGTTGGACTTGGCGCTTTAAGCGCTTTTTTTACTTTATTTCGTTTTCAAAGTCGTTTTGACTTGTCGTTTGTCTACGGTTTACATACAAAATTCGGTAAAATAAACAAACTTTGCTTTTTTGCTTTCAAGTCGAACATGGCAACTTTAAGCAAAATTCGGTAAAAAAGCGTTAAACGCTTCTCGCTTTGCTTTGTTTTCAAGTCAAACATAGCAAAAGTCAAATATTTTATTCTCGATATTGGTATGCGTGTAAATAATGTTGTCAAGAATTTAAGATTTTTTTATCTACCATAATGGTAATTATTTTTTATTATCACTAACTTTTTATCACGATAGATGGCGCATCATAGATGGTACCTAACAGAACTGTCAGTTGCATAGAAAACTTGTATTTTTATTAGGAAATTTATAATTTTCTGGATATATGGCCGAAGTGAGCAGCTTTTAAGTGTACAAATCGAAATTTCCAAGCGAAATCAAAAATATTGCGATCTCAAAATTGCCGTTCTATTAATTAAACCTTTTTTCAAAAGTTTTAGGTAGGTAACGTTAAGTTAAAATTCATTTTTCTGCTATAAAAATAAAAAACTACAAAAACATTTAATAAATGATCCGTCATAGGTGTAAACAAGGTACCAGTGCCGCTAGCGACATCTACAAAAAGCTTTGCCTGATACATCCCAATAACAGTCGAGACCCGTTAAAAACCGAGACACGCTCACATCTTCCAAACAATAGGTCCCGACTATTAAGTTCGCTATTTAATAAAATATAAATATTTTTTTAATGGTGTACTTAAGCGGTTATAGCTAATTAGCCAAACTAATTACTAAAAACTTCTTTATGACGAACTCGAACTGCTGGCAATTAATACAGCAGCCCCATTTTGTTACTTAAGCGCAAACGTTTTATAATAGAATCCGTTAACTATAATATTATATAAATATCTATATATATATATCAGACTATTAAAGTTGAAATTTTCACGGCGGCTGTCAAGGTCGAGCGCTTATAGAATTGAGAATTATAACTTTATAACATCTTTATTATAGATAGGTAGGTGTAGGTAGGTATTATGTAGGTCTACATAGAAAATTTAAATGAGAATGGTTGCACTCCAACTTCAAATGTTTATAGATTATAGTCACTATTTAGGGACTTAATTAATTATTAAGATAAACATTAACATGTTTATGAAATTTATTACGATGGTACCCCATTTAATATAGTTCGTCGACTTTCACTTTTTTATTTTCTATAATATAACAGCTGGTTGACGTCTTACTGAAATTTGAATAATATAATATCTTCAGTGACACTTGCATGTTTAAGACGAATCAATTGAGGTGAGAATCATCAAAATCAGCCAACGCGTTAGATCTCTAGTATGCCATAAAGAAACACACATACATACATAGAATTTTAAACACATTACCCTTTATGCGTCGCACAGTTGGGTACAAAAATATAGTCAAATTAAAATAAGAAATAAAATTTTCCTTTTTTTGAATTTGGTAAAAATAAAGTATTATGAAGGGAAATGAAAACTTGGGAAACTCATTGTAGCGACATTTCTAGGAACCGAGAGTCGCATGACCATATAAGGTAACGTCGGTGCACTGCGATGACACACCGTTGTGCATTGAGTCACGCGCCTCTCGGGCCCCGACAGTCATCTCGTAATAGAATTACCGATAGGACACCTAAATTGTAATAGCAAAGTAAACGCATATCATACAGTTCCAGTGTTTTATTTACAATATCATAGCACACCTCACCAGCAGGCCCCGTAGCAAGCATTCACGCAAAAGTGGTGACCCCGACGTGATTTTTCGTGAAAAGTGTGTGAAAAGACCTAAAGACTCTTAGTGTAAATTGCCGCTGGTGAGGCAAGTGCAAGTGTCAGTGTCACGTAACGGAAAGCTCAGTAACGCTACTATAACATGGCTCAATAAAACGTGCCAGCCCCACTTCCGGTCGCTCCAGCAGAGGACACTCTAGCTGCAATCACAGTTTCGACACGTGTGCCAGATTTCTGGAAGGACAACGCCAAACTGTGGTTTGTCCAATTTGAGGCCGTAATTAGCAACCAAAGGATGACCGACGAAGCCAAGTACAGTCTTGTGGTGGCGAAACTAACAAAAGAGGCAATACAACAGGCAAGCGATATACTTCTATCTCCACCAGCTGTAGACAAGTACGACGCAATAAAATACAGACTAATGACTGTTTACGAGGAATCGGAGAATCGACAGTTCCAAAAATTGCTTTCAGAGGTCGAGCTCGGAGACCAAAAGCCCTCGCAGTTACTCCGACACATGCGCGACCTAAGTAATAAGAAAATGCCAGACGAAACACTGCGCATGATGTGGCTCTGGCATCTGCCCTCATCTGTTCGCGCCGTGTTAGCTGTAAGTGACGTCAAAGAACTGGACAAGTTAGCGGTTGTTGCAGACACCATCATGGAAACGACGAGACCTCGGGATGTCGCTGAAGTTACGCAGCAGCAAGGTCCCAGCACATCGTGGTCGAACGACCTAATTAAAGAGATCGCCAGTTTGCGGTTGCAGGTTACAAAACTGCAACGTTCGCGAAGTCCTTATAAACACAGGAATGGAATGCAACGAGAACGATCACAGTCGCGTCGACGAAATTCAGAGAAATCACGTACGCGTGATTCATCCAAACGCCGGACACCTGAAAGTCCCGATTGGCAATGTTTTTATCACTATCGCTTTGGCCATAGAGCGATAAAATGTACAGAACCGTGCAAGTTTAAGCAGCAGTCGGAAAACTAACTGCAGTACATTCAGCGGCGGGTGAATGTGCTTTCACCAACCACCGCCTCAGCGTGACCGACTTACAAAGTGGCCAACGTTTTTTGGTGGACACGGGAGCAAACGTATCCGTATTGCCCCCTACGAAAAAAGACAAAAGTGTTAGTGATAGCGATTATAAACTGTACGCAGCAAACGGTAGTGAAATAAGAACTTACGGAACTAAGTCACTAGTGTTAGATTTAAAGTTAAGAAGAAGGTGGATGTTTATTATTGCGGATGTTAGACAACCTATTATCGGTGCAGACTTTTTATCTTATCATAAATTAGTTGTAGACTTAAGTGCTAGAAAGTTAATTGATTCTAAGACTAATCTTAATGTTATAGCTTCAGTGGTAGACAATAGTGATTTTACGATTAAGACTATTAGTGAAAACCATGAGTTTTATAGTTTTATAATGTGTTAGCAAAATATCCGGACATTACGAAACCTGTCTCGTTTAAGCAGCCCGCGCAGCATGGTGTGTACCATCATATTGAAACTACGGGACCACCAGTATTCGCGAGAGCAAGACCCTTGCCGCCAGACAGGTACCATAAAGTTAAAGATGAATTTAAGATCATGCAGGAAATGGGAATTTGTCGCCCATCTAAAAGTGCTTGGGCAAGTCCCTTGCACGTTGTTCCTAAGAAAAATGGGGATATACGCCCTTGCGGAGATTATAGACAATTGAATTCTATTACGAAACCGGACAGATATCCGATCCCACGTTTGCAAGACTTTACTTATCTACTGTATAAAAAGAAGATATTTTCACGTGTGGATATAAACAGAGCATATCACTGTATTCCTATAGCAACCGAGGACATAGAAAAAACAGCCATAATTACACCTTTTGGACTTTATGAGTTTCCAAGAATGACATTTGGTCTAAAGAACGCCGCCCAATCCTTTCAACGATTTATGAGTAATACAGTTTTGGCCGGTCTTGACTTTTTATATGTCTACATCGATGACGTATTGATAGCAAGTGATAACGCAGCACAAAATAAACACCTCGAGAAACTTTTCGAACGATTTAATGAGTATGGAATTACGCTTAATGTTGAAAAATGCTGTTTTGGGAAAGAGAAGATACATTTTCTTGGTTATGAAGTTTCCACGGAAGGAATAAAGCCGCTTAGTGATAAAGTGCAAGCTATACATCATTTTCCTAAGCCTACAACGATTGAAGAATTACGAAGATTTTTGGGAATGATTAATTTTTATAGAAATCATCTGCCAAAAGCAGCGGAAGTGCAGAGCGAGCTTAACAGTTATTTGCACAATACCAAGTAAAAGGATAAAACAATAATCGTATGGACAGAAAAGGCAAACGAAGCTTTCTTGAAGAGCAAAGAGAGCCTGATGAACGCAGTTACGTTATCGCACCCGGCATCTGATGCTACTATCGCTCTTATGACGGACGCATCGAGTACCTGCGCAGGTGCAGTTCTTCAGCAACGTATTAATGACTCTTGGAAGCCGATTGGATTTTTTTCTCGCAAACTAAGTGACGCACAGAAAAATTATAGTGCATATGATCGCAAGCTTTTAGCGATTTATATGGCAGTAAAGCATTTTCGATACCTGATCGAAGGAAGAATCATCACGATTTATACGGATCATAAACCGCTTACCTACGCGTTTATGAAAAGTAGAGGAGACAGTGATTCACCCAGACGATTACGTCATTTAGATTTTATCAGTCAATTCTGTACAGAGATTCAACACATTAGTGGTTCAGAAAATGTGGTAGCCGACGCTCTCTCCAGAATAGCGCAAATAGAAACGCCGTCACCGATAGATTATGAAACCCTAGCTCAACAGCAAGAAAGTGATCCAGAATTCAAAATATTAGTGGACAAAGAAAATCTAATGTTCAGGAAAATTACATTTCCACATATCAAGACACCAGTGTATTGCGAAGTATCGACGCAGCAAGCTAGACCATACTTGACACATGATTTCCGAGAAACAGCCTTCAACGCAATTCACGGAATCAGCCATCCAGGTATGCGAGCTACACGAAGGATGATTACTAATCGATTCTTTTGGATGAATATGAATGTCGATGTAAATAACTGGACAAGAAACTGTATTCAGTGTCAGAGAGCTAAAGTACATAGACATACTGTGACTCCATTGGGAACATTTCCAGCATGTGAGAGATTCGAGCACATACATTTAGATATTGTAGGACCATTGGCAGTCAGCGATGACCATCGTTACATCGTTACAATGATAGATAGACGAACAGGATGGCCAGAAGCCGTACCTACGACGCTGATAAGTGCCGAAGCAGTTGCAGAAATCTTTTATACCAGTTGGATTACCAGATTTGGATGTCCCGCTCGTATTACAACGGATCAAGGAAGACAGTTTGAATCATCATTGTTTCATCATTTAGCGAAGATGCTCGGTATAACTAAGATACGGACCACTGCATACCATCCGCAGGCTAATGGCATGGTAGAGAGATGGCACCGATCACTTAAGGCCGCGCTGATGAGCAGAAACAATTGTGTAAATTGGTCAAAAGAGTTACCTACTACTTTACTCGGACTGAGAGCTGCTATCCGAGACGATACTAATGCTAGCGCAGCAGAGTTAACGTATGGATCGCCTATTAAGCTGCCAGGAGATCTTTTCGCGTCTAGCAGTTCAAAAGTGCCAGATACAGAGACTTTTGTTAAAGATATAAGAGACAACATTATGCATCTGATTGGGAGACCTAGACGAAATCGAGATCAAGCGAAGATTTTCGTACACCCAGCAATGGATACATGCAGCAATGTATTCGTTCGTTGCGATAGATTATCTAAAACTTTAACAACACCATACAGTGGGCCGTACAGAGTTTTAGAACGCAACGAAAAGTTTTATAAAATAGATATGGACGGGAGATACACCACAATATCTAAAGATCGCCTTAAACCTGCATTCCTAACAAAAGAAACCTACCAGGAGGACGAGTCATCAGAACGTGTTGACGCACCTAGCAACGAACGTAACACGAGCTCAGAGAATTCGCGTGTTACCAAAAGTGGACGAACATCAAAGAGGCCAGTTCGATTTGCGGACTATGTCACGACTTAAGTGATTCATTTCGTGCAGTACAACAGAAAAGATTAGTCGCGTCAACAAAATGGGCAAAACACAAAGTAAGGAAGAAGTCATCATCGCTCAGGGTGGCAGTACCATCGTGGAACCAGATTCACTGACAAAGTCTGACGTTTGGTTCGCAGTAATCGGCGTGTTGTTCACATTCGTGATTGGGTACCTCATGTACACCCGGTGCAGACAGAAGATAGCAAAATGGGTAAGACAGGAAGCTACAAACACCCAACCCAAGGACAATCTTCATGTGATAGTGTAGTGAATGACAATAATGTGTACTGCGTAAATAAACAAGCTATTTTAGTTTCCGTTGCATAGGATAAGTGTACATAGTTTGTAATTTAGCAATATTTTTTTTTTTTTAAATTTTGTGTAAAATTTTTGAAAAAGGAAGGAAGTGATGTAGCGACATTTCTAGGAACCGAGAGTCGCATGACCATATAAGGTAACTTCGGTGCACTGCGATGACACACCGTTGTGCATTGAGTCACGCGCCTCTCGGGCCCCGACAGTCATCTCGTAATAGCGTTACCGATAGGACACCTAAATTGTAATAGCAAAGTAAACGCATATCATACAGTTCCAGTGTTTTATTTACAATATCATAGCACACCTCACCAGCAGGCCCCGTAGCAAGCATTCACGCAAAACTCATCCATTTTATTTATTAACAATGTAAGCTGATCAATAGCATATCAAATCTGTCTTTGCCATTGTTTACCGAAGATCAAACCCAAATTAGCGTTTGTTGCATAAATGAATATCAAAATTCTAACTTTAGTAAGTAAAACCAAAATTTTGGGTATTGCCTTTAATCATTGGCTAATCTTACTTCGTAAGGAATAATCAAGGTAAAAAGTTAATACAGGTACAAAACTCAGCTATAATTGCAAAACATTTTGCAAACGCAAAAATCAAACATATAAAAGAGGGATGCACAACGTATACGCCCTTCTCTTTTCTTCACATTACATTTTATATTATTTGTCTTTCTCTCTGAATGAATGAAAGAAGAAATCGACATGAAAAACACAGGGTACGTTGTCTATCTACGCTTTAAGCCCTTTTTTCACTTTATTTCGCTTAGAAAGTGGTATTCATTAAAACTTCGGTAAAAAAGCAAGCTTTGCTTTATTTGCTTTCACGTCGAACATAGCATAGATAGATACATATACAACGCTGTTAGAGTTGATATAGTTCAGAATTGTGTAATATTTTGTAATTTGACTCAAACTCTGACCTAAAAAATGGAATCCACTAATAACATTTGCATTTAAAGCAATGGAATACGGCCACAATATGCATGGTAGTGTGACATGCAAGTTAAAGAAAACGTCACTTCTACAGTTTTATTTTTATTTTTTAATCTATAATATACGTGCAATGTACATTGGTTTAGTCAAAAAACTTAATTACTGTTATTAAACATTAAATTTATTATTAATTTAGATTTATAAAAAAGTACTACCAAATAGAAAAAGGTAATGGGGGGTATTACGCAAAGCTTTTTGTAGATGTCGCTAGCGGCAATGTACCTTGTATACACCTTTGACGCATATTATTAAAAAGGTTTTTGTAGTTTTTTATTTTTATAACAGATAATTGTATTTTAAGTTAACGTTACCTACCTTAAATATTGAATTAAGAGAGCGAACAACATCTTTAAAAAGAAAAAGGTTGTATTAATAGACCGGCAAGAGATCATCATATCTTTGGTATCGCTTCGAAACCTCGATGTGTACACTTAAAAGCTGCACACTCCGGCATAATATTAAGAAAAAATTTCTTTCGTAATGATACAGTTATATTAGGTACCATCTATAATGCGCCATCTATCGTGATAAAAAGGCAGTTATTATGGTAATATTTATTGGTATCATTGTCAGAATTTTATTCAGTCAGACAACACCTAAAGTAAGAGAGGTGAACATCACGAAGGGGACGTGGAGAATTTTTACCATCTGACCATCATCGCCGTTCGCCAATTACACCATGGCTGATACCGACCAGGCGCCGCAGCCGCAGCAACCGCAAGAAGAAGAACAGCAGGGCCAACAACCGAAGGCGGCCAAACAAAAGCAGATTATCGGTGAGTGCCGCCACGCCATTTTGTTTTTGCAAGCCGGCGTCTGGGTTTAAAGCACATGGTGTAATTTCTTAACGCCCACATAGATTTGTTATTCACCATAGTATTGTATCATTGTCGCACTGCCGAGGGATAAATGTTATGGTATGGAATGTTTTGATATGGCAGGTGTATGGTAAATGCGTTGTTAAGTTATTGTTGGTGTGGGTTTACCGCCCAAGCGATCGATTGGTGCAGGCGTCTGTGCAACATGCTTCTCAAAGTGGCTTCCACGCACCGGGCGTTCCGCTACAACGTGGATGTATATGTTTAAACCTTGTTAAGTTTATTTTCATCTTCACTGGACAATTTATGTTCCTATTAGTCATATTCTATATTTAGACATCTATATAATTCAAATGATACTTACTTTTCTAGAAAAAGAAAACATTTTTTCAAAGTTGTTTGTCCTAGGTCTAAATTACATATTGTAAAAAAAGTTATCCTATAAATACAATTTATTCTGTAATTGGCATAGCACAATAAAAATATATTTATAAATTTATATATATAAATTCATTACAAACGAAATAAACAATTAATATAATATTCATCTTAAAATTATAGCTGCTGTAAATAGGCATTGTCATATTACAAACTTAAGACATACACAATTATATAAAAAAAACAACATTATAGTTGCTGTAATGAGGTATATTATAGTTGCTGTAATGAGGTATTGACAACTATAGCTGGAACAAAAAACAATTTAAAGGTATCATTACAACCATATCTCGTCAGTGTGGTCAAAAACATTCACCTATAGGCCCATCATGACATAATACATAATATTTTCGAACCAGTTGTGATTGTAAGAATATTAATTTATTTAAATTTATATTTAAGCAAGATCCAACATCCTAATTTATAGATTTAGCAGATGGGTTTTTTTAGTAATACAAAAAAGTATACTAAAAATAGCTTAAGTAGACTAAACTAGTAGTCTCTATATCAGTAAACTGACGGATTTTTTTACCCACGTAGGCGGCAGAGCTCCATATGAAGGTAATCTCCATCTAATATAGCATTGTTGAGTGTTAGTACTATTTTAACTGGTTTAACATTTGGCATACAGAACTTTATGCATTATGAGATTTGAAAGAAATTATATATTTGTTTTTGGTCTAACTAAACTTGGTTTTGACCAGCAAAGTCAAATCATTTATTACAATTTGGCCTTCTCGGGCTCTTTTGTATTGTCACATCACATTGTTATAATTATTTAAATAAATTATATTAAATTTATTACAATACAATTGAATTGACCTAAATATAAACATACACCAACAGTAAAAGGTGTCCAAAATATATTAATAATATACATTTGCACATCTACCAGGCATTTTTGTCACTAAAAAAATCATTTATCTTATAATAGGCCTTGCCTATAAGTCGATGTTTGACATGAATTTTTAGTTTATCTAAACACAAGCTAGTTAGTTCCAGCATACCTATTGTAATAGAACATGAAATTTATATAAAAATATTTTTAGTTTTTAGTTTTGAGAGTTAGGTAGGTATTTGTTAATTTGTACTTATGATGTCATCTCAACAGCCTGTCCTAAATTTTCATTTTGTCGGTTTTAGCTACATAGTAATATCTACATAAGTTGAGTTTTGCAAGCTTATTTCTTAGATTATTATTACCTTGGCCTGTTTGTCTGATAGGATAAATAGTTGCATTTGTTTTGGTAACCTCTGCATAGATAAGGTTAGAAAGGTTATGCAGATAGCATACTAATCTATCCTAGACACATACACAAGATTAATTTGTACCAGATTATGACCTACAATAAATCCAAATAATTCTCTTGTGTATTTCTTATTCAAAGCCGGACCCAAGTTGTTATGAGGGTATCTGGCAGAACCGCTTAAGTTTACAATATGTTATAATGAGAAAAGAGATTATATAACTTTTTTCTCAGAAGCTAATATGTCACATCATTTTATTTCCTGGAAAGCTGAGATAGACTGTTTTTTTATGGAACATAATTGAAAATTTTGTAATTAGTGTATTGTAGTGTGCGAGCAAGTTTGAGTGGGTTTTAACTCTGCAGGATACTTTAAATATATATAAAAAAGTACATGGTAATTAATTAGTATTTTAGTTATATAGTTATTCCTCAAATAAAGAAAATCTGTATCATAGTGTCCATAAGAACAAAAAAAAGGAAAAATAAATATCATATTTTAATTTACTTTTTATTCCTTTGTTTGCAGCTCACAAGGTCACCGGCACAGTGAAATGGTTCAATGTGAAGAGTGGGTACGGTTTCATCAACAGGTAGGTTAATTTTCTTGTAGGTACTTGATAATTAAAGAAATTTGTGAGAAATTCTAATAGTGCTAAATATTGTAGGCTATGCTACTTCTAAAAAATATATGAACAGACATCATAAAATAAAAATCATGAACTATTACAGCCATTAACTTAACTTAGCTTAACATGTGATAGAAGAAGACATAATTCTTGGGATTTCATGAATTCGCCATGCAGGTGCGCCAGATCCATTGTGTGTAGGAAAGAAAGCAGAAGAATATACTATATGCTGGTCTACAACGGAGGCTACTTTTAATTGCGCAACACGACGCTCGTCATTCATTATTCTGCTTCCCAACCAAATATACTGTATGATTCCGATAATCCTATCTTTTGAGCTCCTGCCATAAACAGACGCCAGACCTGCTTAGGCCAATTTGTTCAGTAAAGATTTTGCTGGAATTTGTATAGCTAATTACTGCTGTATTCTGGATGCTGTAATGATGAAATATTATTTTGCTATAATTTTTTAACTATATTTAGGAACGACACGAAGGAGGATGTATTTGTGCACCAGACAGCAATTGCGCGGAACAACCCTCGCAAAGCGGTTCGTTCCGTTGGTGATGGCGAGTCAGTGGAGTTTGCTGTCGTTGCTGGAGACAAGGGCTTCGAGGCCTTTGGAGTGACCGGCCCGGACGGCGAACCTGTAAAGGGATCTCCCTACGCTGCCGATAAACGTCGTGGTTACTACCGCCAGTGAGTATACATCATGATTTTTTAAAATTATAATATTATAAAAAAGTTCTAAGTTGGATTGTAATTGCTAATATTTTTTATTACTTAATAATTTTCGGCAATTGACTTTAATATTTCTTGTGTTTTCATTTTTCCTCTGTAGTCACTCACATTCAACTTGTCTCTAAGAAGTGACACTCCAATCTCTATGGTCATAGTCGTTTTCGCCATTTTGCACGGAAATATCGGAGGCAGTTGTTTGGTTGTTGAATAGTTGTTTGTTGTGCAGATATCCCCGTGGCGGCGGCGGTCGCGGCGGTGAGGGAGCTCCTCGGCGCGGAGCACGGAGGCCGGCCGGAGCAGCGGCGGGTGCGGCCGGGGCTAGCGGAGACGACGCACCGGAGGAGGGAACCGCGCCGGCGCCGCGTTCCTACTTCCGCCGCAACTTCCGAGGCAGGCGCGGGGGCGTCGCCGGACCGGGCCGCGGAGGGTTCCGGCGCCCGCGCAGGTCTCAGGGTGGAGACGAGGCGACACCCGCCGAAGGCGGCACCAAGCCCGCCAAGAGCGAGACTAAGCCCGCCGGCACCGCCGTCGAAAACACCACCACCAACGAGAGCCAAGCCTAACTTGGCCCGTTAACGCGCTTCGTTTGAGTTTTACAATAATCATAGCTATTTGAAAAAATATTAAATTATACCTATACCAGTGTTATTTTGGACCCGGTATCATTTTTATCTTTGAATTTTATATAATTTATATAATTTTATAATATGATTTACTGATTAGCCACTAGAATAAACAATACAATATACAAGTTGTTTCTTTTACCCTCTCGTCGCCCTCTTTAGGCTGGGTTGTACCCAAACGAAGACAATAATTATTGTACTAGCTCACGCCTGACCTTTGAAGTAAAGCTAATTTACATTACTTTGTTGCCACTCAGCCTTAGAGTAGGGAAGGTATAAGCAATTTGATATTAAACAAAACTTTTTTTAGCTTTATCACTACAATCACAGTAATATCGTTTTATTGATATACTACCAACACGCAGTTAAGTAGTTTTGTATTTGCACAGTATCTATTAACTACCAACACACGGTTAAAGTAGTTTCAATATCACACAGTATTACTTAGTAATTTACTACCGTCATACAGATAAGTAGTTTCAATATCACAGTATTACTTAGTGATTTACTACCGTCACACAGCGTAGTTTTAATATCACACAGTATTACTTAGTGATTTCCTACCGTCACACAGTTAACGTAGTTTTAATATCACACAGTATTACTTAGTGATTTCCTACCGTCACACAGTTAACGTAGTTTAATATCACACAGTATTACTTAGTAATTTACTACCGTCATACAGATAAGTAGTTTCAATATCACAGTATTACTGAGTGATTTACTACCGTCACACAGCGTAGTTTTAATATCACACAGTATTACTTAGTGATTTCCTACCGTCACACAGTTAACGTAGTTTTAATATCACACAGTATTACTTAGTGATTTCCTACCGTCACACAGTTAACGTAGTTTTAATATCACACAGTATTACTTAGTAATTTCCTACCGTCACACAGTTAACGTAGTTTTAATATCACACAGTATTACTTAGTGATTTCCTACCGTCACACAGTTAACGTAGTTTTAATATCACGCAGTATTACTTAGTAATTTACTACCATCATACAGATAAGTAATTTCAATATCACAGTATTACTTAGTGATTTACTACCGTCACACAGCGTAGTTTTAATATCACACAGTATTACTTAGTGATTTCCTACCGTCACACAGTTAACGTAGTTTTAATATCACACAGTATCACTTAGTAATTTACTACCATCATACAGATAAGAAGTTTCAATATCACAGTATTACTTAGTGATTTACTGCCGTCACACAGCGTAGTTTTAATATCACACAGTATTACTTAGTGATTTCCTACCGTCACACAGTTAACGTAGTTTTAATATCACACAGTATTACTTAGTAATTTACTACCATCATACAGATAAGAAGTTTCAATATCACAGTATTACTTAGTGATTTACTGCCGTCACACAGCGTAGTTTTAATATCACACAGTATTACTTAGTGATTTCCTACCGTCACACAGTTAACGTAGTTTTAATATCACACAGTATTACTTAGTGATTTCCTACCGTCACACAGTTAACGTAGTTTTAATATCACACAGTATTACTTAGTAATTTACTACCATCATACAGATATAAGTAGTTTCAATATCACAGTATTACTTAGTGATTTACTGCCGTCACACAGCGTAGTTTTAATATCACACAGTATTACTTAGTGATTTCCTACCGTCACACAGTTAACGTAGTATTAATATCACACAGTATTACTTAGTAATTTACTACCATCACACAGTTAAAGTAGTTTCAATTTCTCACAGGGATAATTTGGAGTGGTAGTATCTTGTCATTGTTTCTGTATTCAATTTGTTTCTTGCCAACATTTCCTCGAGACTATCCACATATTCGGTGGATCGAAAAAACGCGGTTTTAAGTGCTTCTTTCCATTTATCCTATGTCATATCGTATTCCTCCAAGTCGTCCTACCAGTTTTGCGCGGAGCCACAAAGTCGTTATTGCATTATGAATCTCTAATATCCAATTCCATATACATCACCCAGTTGGTCTATTTTATGCAGCCAGCCGATTAGGTATGTTGCTGGTTTTATCGTCTGGGCGGAGTTTTAGAATAACTTCTTCGGCCAAAGTAACACGAAGTCTCTTAGTAGATTTGTTGACGTCTTCTTGCATTGAAGAAATTAAATTTTGATTATCTTTCTCACTCGATGATGATGTTGCAGATTCTTCCACTTTTCGCTTACTGTGACCATCAATATATGGGCCGAACATTGTCTCTGAATCCCACTTCTGAAGTGTAACAGATGGTAAATAAAAATCACTTGCACTTTGCACTTAGTTTTAATTCAGGAACGTATGCGTGTGTTTGCTTTCAAAGTTATAAGTGTCCTGCTGTGCCCCGTAAGAAATAACAATCATTGGGCCTAATTTAAGATAAATAATATTTTATAAGTACGTGGAGTTACAAACAGTAGTGAGCCAGCCAAAGCGTAACCCTATTACATTATTGTAAACAAACACGAGACACACTTAGCAATGCCATCCATAGGTGCTCGTACTAATTTTATAACATATGTTTTACTTATGCTTATGAGCACTCATTGGCCGAAGTGACAAGCTAACTACCAATTCTATTAATAAATTGAGAGAACGCGATTTGCATACTTGTCGCCAAAAGGATACGGTCGTTTCGTACTAATTCAATAAACTTTTTATTGTCGTCGGACCTCTACTACGAATAAATCAGTACATTTTGACCGGCCGCAGTGTGTGTAGGTTTTTAAGCTATCGCATAGATTACAGTAGCCGCAAAACTCGACCGCAGGCCGTGGGGCGGGTGTGTCCGACACCTAACCGATCGCGTCGTGCTATTGCCGATGAATTTTGTGCCAACAAAAACACAATTAAGACGCATGATTAAAGAAATCAGGCGTTACTATTATCATTATTGTGTCTATTTATATAATAGATATAGGATACTTAGATTGGCAATGCAAAAGAGAAAGAGCACAGTATTGCGTATGTTAGAGCGAGATAGATAGACAGGACCATTCACAGACACGTTCGCGGCTTGTAGCGGCTGGCGTAATTGTAAACAAAACAAATTCCGCTTATATTTGTAATAATCTAGGGTTTTATAGTGTAAATTTGAGGTTAATAGACGTAATTAGTCATGGTTACTTGTGTAGTACCTGGATGTAACTCATCTAAGAAAGAAAACCCGCATAATTATTCATTTAACACGTAAGTACGATTGAAATATTTAGGTGCCTAAATACAATGTTTTAGATCTGCCACTAAGGTTTTATACATAAACAGATGGGAAAAATAAACGCCTTTTATTACATTAATACTCTGAATGCATAGGAATTCAATTTAAGATAATATCAAATACGTGAATTTCTACTATTTCTAACCTCACTTATGTAGAGATTGACACATATCGATAACATGTTATCGATAACATCATATCGATATGTCGCTAAATGGCAAAGGTATTGTGCCTTGTTTGCAGCATAGCATGCATAATCTATGGATTATGCCTATACAGCCTTATTAATTTTCGTAAAATTCTTAAAAATGATTTTTATATATTTTACTTTTTAATTTTTGGAGTTTCGTAGCTAAATGGCGCAACTCCTATTAATTGAACTAAATTATAAATATTTTTATAAAATAATTTAAACTTTATAATGTTTCAGATTTCCCCAAAATATTTTAGTAAAGAATAAATGGCAAAAACCTTCCTTAGAAGGTCACTGCAGTGGTGGCACGTGTGTCGGGTCCTGGTCCGTCCCTAAGGGCCTGGTTGAGCGGGGGGATGGCTGGCACATGCGTTACGTCCGTGATCGGGTGCTGCTGTGGGGGCCTGGGACCTCTGCCGAACACGTTCAATTTATTGTTCTTAAATTAGCAGACGTTTTGCGTTTTGTCGTCTTTCGGGGCTTGGGCAAGTAATTTATTTTAGTTTTGCCTTACCTGGTAGGGTTAGTAAGATTGTCCTATAGGACAATCTTGGAGTAAAGGATATCTATTTTATGTTGTTGTGTAGTTCTGTATTTGTTTTAATTTGTAAATCTGCTATAGCTGATTTTTCCTTGCAGATTCCTTTCTCAGTCAGACATTAACAGGTCACTGGAATCTGCTTTGCTGCTTAGTCTTCCACTAGCAGGAGTAGAATCATTCAAAATAATTTAAATAATGACGTGTCACAAATGCCTTTAATAGGTTTACGTGAATAAAGATATTTTGACTTTGACTTTTTTTTATATACCTACAGTGGTTTTATTTTTCATAGAATCTTCTACTTTTAGATGGTGTGAATAAATAAACATAGAGGAAAATTTGCTAGGAAACGCAACTGAAAAAACTATATTTTTCAATTATTGTATAAATTTTTCATCGTTTAATTAAAAATTTAACGTTGAAATCCTTAAATAATGTAAATTAAAATGTTACATTACCAAAATATGTGATAAGAAATCTTAGAAATTTGGGGTTTGCAACAAAATAATTTTCAAATATGAAATATTAGGTTTCCAAATTAATTTAATCAGTTTTTCGCATTTCCTGGCAAATTTTCCCGAAGTAATGTTATTTTCACTAAATGTAAAAAAAATATTGTAGATATAAAAAACGAATGAACACATTTTTTTAGATTTTTTCGGTAAATTTTGGGTTAAATGGAAAAATGGCATGCACAAGTTATAGATGTTTTTTTTTACCTATATTAGCTTGTGTTTCACAATTGCTATTTTGTTTATATGTTTAATGTACCTAATATGCTGTTACTTTTTTAAAATAAAAATCCAACATGTTTTGTATTTTAATTTTTATTACCTCAAACAAACATCAACTTTATATGTAGCTAGATCTGTGTCAAATCAGACAACACGAAAACGTTGCAATCTTTATCGATAATCTAAGTCAAGGCAGTCGCGCACATCACTATCCGTTTCGCACACATGCGCATTTCACGCACACCGGTGTTTTTAATTTTTGGTCTCACCCTAATCATTCCATTGCCAATCTATATATATACTAAATCTATGATTTATATAGTGACGGACGTCGTCAACGGAGGGCAGCTGCACCCCCTAGAGATTAAAATAATAGAGACTCGTACTAGAAACAAGTACCTAATGTTTTATGTGCTCTTGACCGTGTACCTACAATTAATACTTTTTCGATCATCCATACGAGTATATTAACTTGTCCCTCTCACTGGGCTATCAACTGGCTAGACGGCCTTGGGACCGTTACCCGAAGGATATAAAGTTATAAACAGACGTCTTCCCAGACTACGGAGTTTAGCAGTACGTTTGCAGAAAGGATTTTTAAAATTTTCATGATCAATATTTTATTAAGTATACATCATATGATTGGTAGTTTGCTTGTCACTTTGGTTATTTATGTTATTGTATTATATATCTTCGAATAAATAATCTGACACGGCTTTTACAGCCATGAAATAATATTTTTTAAAAATTGTATTGTAATAAAATTGTATTGACAATATCAAAGTGCTACTAACCATACATAAACAAATTAATTCGATTCTTTAAGTGATAGGTAGTGAGTGACATTATACCGTAGTGTGTTTATACAAAAAGCGGCCACGGTAGGTACCTACTTAATGATTATTTCGCAACAACGGCGAATAGGTACACTGTAGTCGAATCTCGCAATAATACGCGACTCGGCGGCAGTTACGGCCGTACCAAATCTTCACACTATACACTAAACTATATTTAAAAAATTGTTAAGTTATTTACAACATACGAAACAACAGGATCACATTAAAGTAAGTTTAACTTTACTTACTATTAGTTATTATTTTTATATCTTTTTATTATTGCTAAGCGTTTTTGTTTGTTTATTTTAGTAATTTTAGTTATTTTAATATTTTTCTTCATCCCGCCCATCACCTTTCGCGATCCTCAAGGTTAGCTGGTGATGAATGCCTTATGGCGTTATAGCTCTACTAGGTTTTTAAGTGCAATAAAGTATTTATCTATTTTTTTAGGTTAAATTTAGTTTTTGTTGTAATTTAGTTTATTTAATTTAAGGTTTTGTTTGAAATAAACGATTTATTACTTTAAATAAATTAATATATTTAAAGATGTCACTACTTATGTGAAGTAATATAATAATTGACGATGAGGCGATTGAAATAAACTTTAAATAAATATACTAAAACAGACATTCACACACACACACACACACACACTCATTTAAACAAACACATGCACTCACTCTCATACTTACACAAACATGCATGCACCATAATTAAAAATAATAATAATACGTGTAGGAGTCATTAATACATTACATTATTATACCTGTTCAACTGAAATTTAGGATTTAGTTTTTATTTTTTCAAATTTTATGCAATCAATTTTACATTTTAAATTCTCAAATATGTAGGTATATTTAACTTTTGAATTTTTACTTCTTTTATTTCGTATCACTTATCACAGTTTTTAATATTATATGTGGAATCCTGTTAGTGGCCTAAAATGGATAATTTGTAAGTACTTAATTTATTAAAGTTGAAACGCTGTTGGATTCTCAATAAATAAATAAATAAAATAAAACGAGTAAAGTCCTAATTGTTTAATATATTTTTTTGAGACATATACCTAAAAATAATGATCCCAGCCCCTAGAACACAGAGTCATTGGAGGTGAGCTTCTTCTGGAGAATTTAGCTTACACACGCCACGCTGGCCAGATGATGAAGTCTGATGTCAATGACAATTTATTAACAATTCCACAAGTTGGCCTTAGTGAAACCGGGACCAAATTGCTCTCACGTCATGGTAATGATGGTGTTGTAAATCTAAAATTACCTATATGGCGGGGTTCGAACCGCGATCATTTTTCGGTCGTCTTTAACCTATTAGGGGCCTGGCACATTAGGATAATGAGGCCACTAATAAATTCATATTTTTTAAAAAAACCAATAGTGTCCAATGGGAAAATGGAGCCTGCTTACAACAGGACCCACACCGTTCTTAATATTAACTAAAACACTAAACTTTGTCATGACGATAGTTTATTTTTCAGTATTAAATATTCTTGTAGGTAAGTTACAGAAAGTAAAAAGGTAGATCATCACGTCCGTATCCCTACAGGGGCGGCCAGAAGCCATGCTTTTTAAGTAACAAGTTCTCATTTAGCCAACTTTACTATAGGACTATCATACAAGTCGCAAGCTTGTAACTAACCAAACTCTATATTTCATTTTCATTTGTTTTCATTTTATTTAATTATCACCGTAGGGACCGTCTGGAACACTTGGTTAAGTCAATTTATAATACTCTGTAACTAATATTAGTTACCTACAGTAAACGAGATAACACAATCATGGTCAGACAGCCTAATACGAAACAACACGACAAAGACCAGAAACAGCCCAAACTATCAATACAATTAAGGAAGAGCCATATTGAATGCTAAATAATCAAATACAGAAAATAAAATTTAAATACTAGGTACTAGTGTCAAACTATGTTAAAATAAAAATGTCAACTACTACTATAATCTAATCTAATATAACTAATAAAACTAAAAAAATATGTCAAATAACTAATATTATTAAACATATAAATCTGCCACAAGGGCATCGTCATTAAAACTAAATAAGAAAAAAACAAAAAAAAATATTAATAAGCATAAATTTATTTATAAATATATATCACAAACAAATTAAATTTATTAAACGCGGACTTAACCGCTAGACCACGGAAGCTGTAACGCAAAAACTCTGTTACGTAAAGGTGAAAAGTGAAAAGAATTCCGAGCTGTTAAATGGTAATTAATGATATAAATGTTCCGTTACCTAGGTTTGCACCATTATACTAAGGTTTCCACCCTTTAGAACTTCATGTTACAGAATTTCAATTCGTGGTCACTTGGCAACCAGACTTTTTGTTATCTTTAAAACTGCAGTCGTAGGATATCAAACATCGTTATTCTTTTGTCCGCTACGTCGCACCTCATGTCGCTGTCAAAAATCCTATGCTTCATGTTCTCGATTCGATAACAACGTTTGATCGTTCTAGGGCAGTTTAATTACAAACAAACAACTAATAGTCTCGGTGCCACACAAAAGAATTTAGACAGAGCGCCATAAGGTGCGAATGTATATAGGTAAAGGAAATAACTGGTGATCACCGGTAATGGTTGTAAAGTCAACACTCAAACTCTGTTATCAATTCGAGAATATGACTTTTGTGATCCAGAGTACAAAATAATGATATCTGGATCCATAAATATTTTTTCTATGCATTATTTATTATTAGGTTAAGTTAACATTATTTAGGGCATATTGCCAATCCTTCTACACCTGCAGTCTGTGGGTCAACTATACGCAGCGAGCATACAGCGCCCTACGAATCCAGTATAATAATGGTTTCAGGGTATTGTTGGGGCTGCCACGTTATTGCAGTGCGTCCGGAATGTTTGCAGAGAATCGTGTTGATAGTTTTTCTGCTATCATGCGTAAACGCACTGCATCTCTAGTCAATAGAATTAGAGGCAGCACCAACAATATGCTTAAGGTCATATCGGATAAAGTGGACTGTCCAATACAGTATCACTTTATTAAGATTCACACAAATTGAACATGTACAAATAAGTATTAATAAGGCACTAACATAAAATTTTAGTTTACCAACTTTAATGTAAGCCATTGTTACTAACATAGTGATAGGTATACTAACAAAAATGGATTGTAATTATCTGTTAAATTGAATATATTATTATTATTATTTTAAATATATAATTAGTCATTGTGTTCTCACAATGATAGTGAGTTCAGTTCCCAGTGGCCAACAAATGATGGCCAACCCCTTTTTGGTCATCTATAATAAAGTTTAGTACCTCCGACATGGGTTCTGCACGGATATTTGTCACTCTTTCAAATAATACGTTTTGTCATTTAAACCCTCGTCGTTTGTCGTTTCATACCTTATCCTTATTAATTATGATAATGAAGACTAACCCTAATAAGATACGGTAATATGTATTTTTCTTTTTGCTTCTTACGACTAATAGGTAGGTCTAGGATAATATAATCGTACGTAAATGTAACAAAATTACGTGATCGTGTGATACTGAGCAATACCATTATCCCATTGTTTCTAAATACTCATAGGAACATGCACATACCGGCACGAATCATAAGATCATGCAAATCCGTGCAGTAGCTAAACGATTTTACTTTACTGATAAACATACTCGTAGGTTGAGTTTAGAGCAAAATTACTAGTTTTTTGTTTGAATGAAATATTCGTAGGTTTAAAATCAAGACATAAACAATTTCAATATGTAGGTATAAGTAGCTCTATTTAACTTCTAGAACTTTTGGAATTGCAATATCTTGGAATAAAAGTAGGTAAAAGACATTTTTTGTGAATTATTTCATGATCTACAACTTTGCCTATTCTATTTTATTGATAAAACTTACTGTTTAGCGGAACAATTTAACTTCGGACGAAACATACACACAGGCGTACCTTGATATAAATTTGGAGGCTCTCCAGCCTAATTCCCCATTCCTAAAACCTGGATTTCTTCAACCAAAGTGTAAAAAAGCATCTTCATAGGAAGACATAATGGTAGGGACTGATCAGTCGTGACCCATTGAAAACCGAGACCTAATCAAATCTTTCCAACAATTGGACATTCAGTGACACTCGAATTAGACAAATCGATTGACATGAGAATCATTAAAATCGCCTCACGCATTTGGTCTCCAGTGTGCCACAAAGGAACAAACCACATAGGCTGATAAATACATAACAAAAAACAAATAAACACGAGTTATATTAGCGTAACACGCGTAAACGCATGTTAATCACTAATTTGATAAGATAATAATTGTTATTATAGATATATAAGATGAAATGTTGATCAAAATAAACTAGTATTAGTCCGACCTCGTAACTGGTCGCTTCAATTGTGTCTTTTTAAAAACACTCTCACGAGTTGCCCCAACATAACTGGCGCAGTCGGTAGGATCGCGTCTAAGTAAACGGAACTATACATTCGTGTGCAGCATCCGCGACGTGATCTCCAAAAGAACATCAGGGACTCCTCACCAGAAGCAAAAACCAGCAGAAGCGGGAGAAGGCCAATACTCACCAGACATATCTAATCATCGATTGTCATGACTCTAGGGTAAGCATTAAATTCTGTTTATTCTCGAGATCTCCTTATCCTTATAACCTATCCTAAAATTTATTTACGTACCTTTAATTCAATCTATTAGATTAAAATGGCTAAAGAACGAGTTAGGGACGATAACCCAATCATAGACTACCAAACAATGTCTATGTTGTTGCCGTCATACGATGGAAATAGGAAAACTCTAGCTTTTTACATCAAAAGTGTAGAGTGTGCGTTGGAACTCATCCAAAACAGGGATGACCAAAGTATAGCATGCCTTATACGAAATAAGCTCAAGGGAAAAGCTGTAGAGGCACTTTCAGAATGTAAAGACTTTAAATCATGGTCAAATATAAAATCAATTTTAAAGCGAAGATTTGGAGAAGTGCGAAATGAGTTGCAACTAGTGCAAGAACTCATGCACTTAGGTTTAGAAAAATCGGATGTTGATACATTTGCAGATAAGGTCAGGGAATTAACTAGCACCTTAGTAATGATAGAACCAGATAAAAGTGATTATTACGAACAAATGGCAATTAATGTATTTCTAGACCAATTAAACCCAATTACAGCACTTAATGTTAGAATTCAAAACGTCGAAACATTAGATAGTGCTATACTAATAGCAAAACAAGAAGAAGTTAAATTAAAAAGTAAGAAACGTATTTGGGAACAAAGACAACCACCCAAACAAACATTTAGTAGATTTACACCACCTCAACCACCACGTCCACAATATAATGTACCAATAAAGCGAGAACCATTCGGAAACACACCATTTATAAAATCAGAAACTCCGAAAGGACCTTTTAAAAAACCTGTTCATTTCCAATCAGAAATAGGAAGCGATGAAAATAGGCAGGAATATGAAGAAAATAACGAAAACATGTATCTCGAACAAGTAGTTGATCCAATTACAGAAAACCAAAATTTTTACCAAATCGACGAAGAAACGGACAACAAATAGTCCACATAAATAACATACAAACTTACAATCATTTACCATATATATACATCAGCGAACTAGGAGGTAGATTTCTTATAGATACAGGTGCTTCTCAATCTCTTATTCACCCAGATATCATTAATGATAGAATCATACAACTAGAGGTAAAGAATGAAATTCATTACATTAAAACAGCTCACGGAATTACGAAGCATAAAGAAGTAGTACTCATTAAATTACCTTATGCATTATTTAAACAGGACATAACACATAAATTCCTAATGTTCGACTTTGACAGCGACTTTAGAGGACTCTTAGGATTAGATTTATTAATCCCATTAGGCAGCACAATTGATATGAAAAATATGACACTCCATACAGACAAGACGAGTATACCAATTAGAGACGATATAAAAACACGTACAGTAATTAAACCAAGATCAGAACAAATGGTTAACGTACTCTGCAACCACAGAGAAGGAGACTATTTATTACCCGAACATCAATCTAAAAATGGATTAATATTCCCGGAATCATTCGTTTCAGTAAAAAACGGAAATGTCTTAACCACTGTAATAAATAAATCTGAACAAAAAATATTATTTACTCACAGCTACCAATTGCCGCTTAAACCTCTTCAATTAGACGCAACATCAGAATACTTAACAAACAATCATATAAACGCAATGAGAAATTTACATGATAAAAATAGCGAGAAAATATTATGCACAAATCTAGAAAAACTCAGAACAGATCACATGAATGAAGAAGAAAAACGAGAAATAAAGAAACTATGTTATAACTATCGTGATATATTTTACTCAGAGGAAATACCACTCACATTTACACATGACGTGAAACATAAGCTTAGATTAACGGACGAAAAACCAGTTTACATTCGAAATTATAGACAGGCACCAAAACAGAAGGAAGAAATTCAAAACCAAATAGACAATTTGCTCAGACAAAATATAATTAAAGAAAGCGAATCACCTTGGTCATGTCCAGTTCACATTGTACCAAAGAAATTAGATGTAACAGGTAAACAGAAATGGCGTTTA
Source organism: Tinea semifulvella (assembly GCA_910589645.1). Classification (NCBI taxonomy): domain Eukaryota; kingdom Metazoa; phylum Arthropoda; class Insecta; order Lepidoptera; family Tineidae; genus Tinea; species Tinea semifulvella. The sequence goes on from OU342584.1 coordinate 26,139,638, forward strand.
GTCATTGACTATAGAAAATTAAACGATAAAACAATAGAGGATAAATACCCACTACCAAATATTAACGACATATTAGATAAATTAGGTCGCGCACAATATTTTACAACGTTAGACTTAGCTTCAGGCTATCATCAAGTAGAAATGCATAACGAAGACATAGAAAAAACAGCGTTTTCTACAGATAGAGGACACTACGAATTTATGAGAATGCCATTCGGACTGAAAAACGCGCCGAGTACATTCCAAAGATTAATGGACTCAGTACTAAGAGGACTAGACAATGTATTGACTTATTTAGATGACGTAATAATATACTCAACATCATTACAAGAACACATAATAAAATGTAAACAAGTGTTTGATAGATTTAAACAACACAATCTAAAAATACAACTAAATAAATCAGAATTCTTACAAAAACAAGTAAAATTCTTAGGTCATACACTCACATGCGAAGGCTTGAAACCAAATATGGATAAAATAGAAGCAGTAAAAAAATTCCCAATACCAAAAACACAAAAAGAAATCAAATCTTTTCTAGGTTTAGTAGGTTACTATAGGAAATTTATTCAGGATTTCGCAAAACTCACAAAACCCATGACCAAAAGCTTGAAGAAGGGAGCAAAAATTGAAATAACACCGGAATACATAGAATCATTTGAGAAATGTAAAGAACTACTTAGTAATGCACCTATATTACAATACCCGGATTTTGAAAAACCATTTATATTAACCACAGATGCTTCAGACATAGCATTAGGAGCAGTAATTTCACAAGGAAAAATTGGCACAGATAAACCTGTAGCGTATGCCTCACGTACGTTATCAGAAACTGAACAAAGATATTCTACTATAGAAAAAGAACTTTTATGCATAGTTTGGGCTATAAAATACTTTCGTCCATACTTATATGGAAAGAAATTCACTATTTACACGGATCACAGACCTCTCACTTGGATAATGTCTTTAAAAGATCCTAATTCAAAACTTACTAGATGGAGACTAAGATTAGCCGAATACGATTACGAAGTTCAATATAAAAAGGGAAAATTAAACACTAATGCAGATGCTCTATCTCGAGTAAAAATAGTATACCATAACGAATTGCAACCCCAATCGGAAGACCCACAACCAGAAACCACACAACCAGATCCTGAGTTGGAATCCATAGACATTCGTACATTGTTAGGAATGCCAATAACTCCAGAAATCACAGAAAATACGGATATAATACCCGAAATCCCAGATGCCATAGATAAACAACAAAAGCAGTTTCATATAAGAAAATGTCCAGGATCCACATTTACAGTAGACGATAGATCAAAAGGAAGAATTAATATAAAAGACGTATTCATACCCATTAATGACACGGAAGCTCAAATAATACAATTCCTGAAAGAATACACAATTCCAGACCGAACATTCTATTGTTACTTTTACCATGAAGAATTCTTTTCAATATTTTGTAAAGTATATAAAAACATATTTAATGAAAGAGGACCAAAATTAGTACGTTGCTTAAGCAGAGTTACACTCATAGACAATAGGGATGAACAGTTAAAGTTAATAAAACGACATCACGAAGGTAAAACTATACACAGAGGTATTCAAGAAACATACAAACAGCTACATAAAAACTACCATTGGCCTAATATGTTATTAACAGTACAAAAATATATAAATAAATGCGATAGATGCTTGAAAGGTAAATACGAACGAAACCCTCTTAAACTTCCGCTTTCATTAACAGAAACACCTACGAAACCTATGGAACATATGTTCATGGATTTATATAGTAGTGGAGGTGTCACCTTTCTCACAATAATTGATAATTTCTCAAAGTACGCACAAGCGATACCGCTAACAGCATCAACTAGTATACACGTGGCCGAAGCATTATTAACTCTATTTTCTACAATCGGAGTACCAAATAAAATTACCACAGATTCGGACCATAAATTTGATAACGAAGTCATATCAGAAATTTGCGCTTTACATAACATAAATATACATTTTACTACGCCATATAATTCCAATTCAAACTCACCAATTGAACGATTACATTCCACATTAGCTGAAATGATTAGGATTCAACACATTACGGACAAAGATGAACCGTCTAACTTGATGAAGTATGCCATTATTGCCTACAACAACGCAATACATACAGCCACAGGATTCACACCATTCGAACTCCTTTACGGACACACTAACAGTAGAAACCCACTAGAACTTTATTGTCCAAAAGAATACTATCAAGAATATGCTATCAAACATAAACAGATTATGGAAAATGTATACAAACTAATAAGAGACAAACTAAATCACGAAAAACAAAGTACGATTGAAAAACGTAACAAAAACACGGAGAATGCAACATTTAAAGTAGGAGACAAAGTATACAAACAAGTAGCAAAATCAACAAGAACTAATAAATTAGAACCAAAATATAAAGGACCTTACACAATTGTCAGAATACACCCAGAACAAATCGCGGAAATTATTGGAAAACATGTTAACGCAAAAACAATTAGGGTTCATTTTCGCTTATTAAGATGTCCTGAAAATGTTTCAGAGGCATCATCACCATACTCGCAGTCTTCGGGCTCACCGGAGTCAGAGGAGTGATAGAACCAATCGATAACCACAACGGCGTTATGATTTTAAAAGAAGCCACGGTACAGCATCAAATAGATACCTATCATTTGATTGTTGTATACAACACCACTAAGTTAAGAGATATATACGTAGAAATATGTAGTAATTATTATACTCTCCTTTCAAAGGACAATAACACTAGAGATAAGGATTTCATTATTAACAAACAAATAGAATATTTTATAGATTTGATAGAAAATAAATTAGTTTATTTAGGATTAGAACCCACAGGATTAAGTAATATTCACAGAAATAGACGAGGTCTAATTAACGGATTAGGATCCATAATAAAAACTATTACAGGAAATCTAGATCAGGAGGATGCAATTAAATTTGAAAATGAAATAAAAGAAATAAAATCCAATATGAATAGACATAGGAACACAATAGGATTAATGACAGATTTTATGAATAATTATAATAATAAATTAGAAATAATTCAAATAAATCAAATCGAAATTACAAAAACAATTAACAAAATAAATGAACAAAGCTTCGCCTTAAAAGAAAGCTTAATAGCGATAAGAATTTACAGTCAGATAGAAATTGCTCTACAACAGCTTTATGATAGATTGTCAACAATAGAAAATGCTATAACTTTCGCACACCTGGGAAGACTACACCCCAGCATAGTAGAACCTAGTTTCTTAGTAGCCGAACTAATAGACATCCAAACGGAAACAAAACATCAATTACCGTTAACACCCACTTTAAAAAATATATATATATTAGAAAAGGCGATAACAGTAAAAGCTTATAACACTAATAGAACGCTAAATTTCATATTAGAAATACCTATAGTAGCTGAGCAATCCTATAATTTACTCCATTTGTATTCCATACCAAATGATAATGACACCATCCTCATTCCCAAAAACCCTTACCTGATCTTGGGAAGAGACGAATTTAGCTATCCGAAAGAGACATGCTTAGAAATATTAGATGACAATGTCATATGCAGACACCTAGATTGGCAGAAAATTAAGAACTCCGAAGATTGTCTGGTCCAACTACTCCAACATTTACAACCACATAACTGTAGCTACACAACAGCGCGATATGATGACAACATCATTCAACAAATTGAAGAAAACACCTGGATTCTAATATTAAAAAACGAAGAAGTAATTAAAACCACCTGTGGAAACGATATACAGTATCAACGTAACAAGGGTACTTATCTCGCTACCATAAACAACCAGTGCACCATCGAAGTTATGAAAAGAACTTTACAAACACATAAAAGATATATAAATATAAAGGAATCAATTCCCTTACCTAGGGCTCACGACATACCAGTGAACCTAACAACAAAACTTTTAATTAAAGACCTTCAACTGGACGATCTGAAAAACGCACTGAAAAGAACGGAAGACTACCTAAAGGAAGAATCTCCAACGGTTACATCAAATCCAAGTTGGGCCACTATAACATTATACGTGATCCTCATGTTAGCAGCATCCGGCTTCGCAGCATACAGGCTCTGGTCACATAGAAGATCGGCGCAGCCAGCAGTTTCGCAGCAGTTGGGCGAGGTTCCTCTTCAAGCAGCTCCGAAGACCTCGGCACGCCTCTCACTTAAGGGGGGAGGAGTTATATTAGCGTAACACGCGTAAACGCATGTTAATCACTAATTTGATAAGATAATAATTGTTATTATAGATATATAAGATGAAATGTTGATCAAAATAAACTAGTATTAGTCCGACCTCGTAACTGGTCGCTTCAATTGTGTCTTTTTAAAAACACTCTCACGAGTTGCCCCAACATAACTCACGTCGGGTAAAAAATAGGTACATACTAAACATAGATACGTATATATATATAAATTACAAGTATATTGATATGTAACGTATACATGGCAGCTTTGATATATAAAAAATACAGTTTTTCAGCTCGAAAACAACATTTATAACGGAGAACTGTCTGAGCAGTACCCAGATGTATCAGGTTAGTCGATGACAATGGTACAAGAGGATTTAACAACAATGACACAGTAATTTAGCAGGTGTAATCAAATAATGCCCTACATGCAGCCGTGAACAGACCCGGATGGCACAGCATCGTCCGGGACAAAGTGATCTGTAGAGGGGGTCACGATCCTCAGCAGTGAGGAGAACGACGCAAGGAGGAATCAAATATTGAATTACGGTTGCCTTTCTCTTTTATACAACAAGGCTGTATTTACGAGTAACGATCGAGCTTGGACTTTGCTCTTTAGCCCAAACTTTTCCATACAATACTTTAGTTTATAATATATTATATGATATTCACAGTTTTGGTACTCCAAGTCTAAGTATATTGTTTGTTATATAAATTGTAAAATAATGGCACTGACACACAGTTAGAAGTGTTGCCAGATATAAAGTTTGCCCTTAAGATTGGGAAACTACAGTTGAGAGTGAACATCGAGCCTGATCCCGAAACGTGTGGATACACTTTACTGGGTTTATCGTCACGAAAGCAGGATAACTGGACTGGGCAACTTACTGCCATCAGTTTGCCTACAACCTATTTACTTAGCTTATGTTCTTGTCACTGTATGTTTCAAGTAACATAAATCTGCCTTTAATAAAAATCATTCAGTAATTAGTCAAGGTGAGACATTCATATATACTCGGATATATATACATATACACTGACAAAGCTTTTTTCAAATTTCTATTATTAGTACAATCCATTGTCTAGCTAGTCCCTAAGAAACTATTGTGTGATTAGTAAATGAAAATTTATAAATAATTATGTATTTTGTAAAACCGGTTCAGAACGCTCTCCTTAAAATGCAAAAGTCACGGTACTGTAAAGTCATGTACTAATGAGAAATAGATTTTTTGTAAGAACATTTATTATATATTGTGTTGTGGGGTCCCCGGTCCCGTGCCTCGGTGAGCACGTTAAGCAATCTGTCTCGGTTCTACTGATACGAACTTGTGGAATCGTTAATAAATTATCATTAGTTGGCCGTACAAATGACCAGCTTGGCGAGTGTAGCCAAAAATCTCCAGAAATATGTTCAATAAATTAAAAATACAACATTGACAGTAATCAGTTTATATATTTTCCACGTCTTTGGAAACTTTAGAAGGTTTATGAAAGAATTTCGAAGCTGATACAAATTTGTTCTGTAGCCTTTGCATCATAGTTAGCGAATCTTGAGATAAATCTTCTTCTCGCATCACCACCTCGGCTTCCTGTAAAAAAGATATATATATATATATATATATATACACAGTTGTAAATACATACATATACTGCCTTCGTGGTCGGGACACAATAGTTTATTTGTGATAATTCTCGAGGTTTTGGACGTTAGAGACATCGACGAGCTTGCACTTCATCAGCTTCTTTAAAAAATGCGTGGTTACTGACCAGTGGGTGAAACAAAATATTTTTGAATTATGCATTTTAATAGCGATAATATGTTGATATTTGAGTTTATTATGACGTGTATAAAATATTATTGCAATCGGTATAGTATAACTGCCTGCGGATTAGGTTTATAGTTTCGTTATTTTCAAAGTAATCTGAATAATAAATTTACACCATTGTTACCTTAAAAAAATGCCTTTGTTATATGTATTAGAATAACGTCTACTGTTACAATCGATATCAAAAAAATATACAAAATATTTGTGGGTAGTTGTAAATAAATTGATGTAATCACGGACGTAACCAAATTCCGCTCGGTGACAAAATGAAGAGTAAAAGAAGGGATTTTTTTACAGCGCCATGAGGTGCCATGTAACGGAACAAAAAATGGCAGCTCGGATGTATAAACATTTACAGTTAGACAGCTCGAAAGGAAGTTCTGAAATTCAAGCTACAGCCGTACCACCACTAAAATAAGGTAGATAGATAGATAGATAAATTCTTTATTGCACAATAAACAAAAACACATTTAAATGTACATAGGCGAACTTAATGTCTAGTGACATTTTCTACCAGTCTAAAATAACTTACTAAGTTCCTAAAAAATATTTTTTTTTTGCTAAACAAAGTTTATGAGATAATATTATAATAATATTACACTGTGAAATTTAAAAGAACCGAGAAAATACGTAAAAATGTTTGAAAGAAATAATTTACATAACATTGTTTTATGATTGCCCAAGGACAAATTACAATTACGTAATGAAACATCGGCCTACAAAATCGGATTTTTTGCAAGGTTTACAAAGTGCGTATGAGATCAGTGGGTCGGTAATTTAACGATTAATCGTTTTTTTAATAACCTAGATATTGGTTCTAGGCCTTTAAAATGCTGGCTGTAGAAACTGCGGCAAAAAAACAATGAAGAAATCATCTCGAAATATCGAAATATAACTCCGATTCGCGGATGACATAAAAATGTCAGGCACGGTGGTGGCTCGGATGTAAGAACGCGTTCCCTAAATCTTACAAAGGTCGGTTCAAACTCAGCCGGCATGTACCAATGAGAAATACGAGTACACTATTTTAACGTACATTTGTCATAGATTTACAACACTTCCGTTCCCGTGCCTCGGAGAGCACGTTAAGCCGTCGGTCCTGGTTCCACTAATACCAACTTGTGGAATCGTTAATAAAACAAATTACATCATATCCTCGCCGAGCCATCTGGCCAGAGCGTGGTGAGTGTAGGCCAAATTCTCCAGATATATGTTCTGGAAGAACCATCTCCAACAGTGGAGGTCTAGGACGCAATATATAATAAAAAAAAATAGAAATGTCACTCTCGAAGTTGTGAAAAAAAAAACGTCTACTTTACGTAGCATAGCAGACATTCCGCTAGGATGGGCGGCATTCGGGAAGTTACGTCACATATTCCTATCGAACATACAACAATGTTGACAAAAGTTTTCAACCAGTGCGTTCTTCCAGTAATGTCGTGTAGAGCAGACACATGGACACTGACAGTGCGTTTGATGCACAAATTCAAGGTAGCTCAGCGCGCTATGGAGATATTTTTCTAAAAGAATAAAGCCGAAACGATGACATCCGCCAAAAATCGAAAGTTAGCCGAAGTGGCAATAGGCCGGACACGTCACATGGAATAATAATGGATACATTTTGTTTTAGGTAGTTATGACATTTGGGGTTGCCATACTCTATACAGATATTGTTACAACCCTAAGTGCAAACAAAGTTTGTTTGATGCTATTAAATGAAACACCTAATTACAAATAACAGCTTAACTACACCATTGAAAAAATAGAGTAATAAAGCTAAAAATGCTATTATATTTCTAGTTATGTATATGTAACCCAGTGACACACAAATGATCGTGATAAGACATTACGTACAAAAAATGTCCTACCAACGCAGTTTAAAGACATTGAGATACATTTATCTAAATTCAATATTATTACTATACCAACTATGTAGATGACCCAATGAACTTTGTACCGTCTAAAGTGAAATAAACAAACATACAGAAAATATAAAAGTAGAAAATATAATATGTCGTGCTCAAAATGATGACGTCAATTAGCCTGGGATCTATTTAATTAATTCACGCCATGGATCGCCTGAGAGCGGGGGTGGGCCTTAGTGTAGGATGCCACATATGTCGACACGGGCTTTGTCACGCCTCAGGAGTACAACGCACAAAAAGCCGCTGCTAAAAAAGCAAAGCAGAGAGTGAGAATACTCGTATACCTATATATATATATATATATATATATATATATATATATATATATATATATATATATATATATATATATATATATATATATATATATATATAATATATATATATATTATAGGTTGAGGCGAGGCGAAAGCGCGCGCTGTGCGCTGTTTCGCGGTCGCCATATTCTCATGTCGTTTTTGGTGTAGCCGCGTTTAGACGTATTGATACGACGTGCCTCAAATTTACATTTCCCAGTCAGAGACCTGCCTAAGTCAACGTCAGAAATAATAAAAGATATACTTGATATTCTACTATCTTCAATACTTTTGCGAGCTATACGTCTCTTCATCATACTTCGGAATAATGATAATCGAACCTCCTGTAAGTAGATATCGGACTACAGGTAGATGAATGTAATGTATGTACCTAATGTATTAATAAAACGTTAAGTGTATGTATTATTAGTATTTAGTTTATTATAGTAAGTAGTTTAGATAATATTGCATATTTATTACGTAATCATATTTCTCTAATTGCACCTACCTTACGTCTTTAATGTTCTACAGTGTCCCTAAGGTTGGCTGTCAGAGAATGTCTAGCGACATTAAGTCCGCCCCTTGTATATATTGTGCAATAATGTTTTTAATAAATAATAATGCACTGGGTCTCCACCTATGTTGTAAGCAATTTTTCACCGCCCCTACTCGCACTTGGGTATCTATATCATTTTGATAATTTATAATAAAAAATAGACTTCAATTAATTTATTGTATTAACTCATTTGTAGGGTAAATCATCAGCTACGATTTTTTTCTTTATTTAAGTAAATATTATGTATTTATTTTAAATTAGCTTTATAGATTTACCAAATAAAAAATATACCTTTTAGTATTTTAGTACACGGAGTTAATTGCATCGTGTCGTTCATATCGAATACGCTATTCAAAGTAAAGCCGCGTAAAGTGCTCGGTACTATGGATGGTTATGTTATGCATGGCCGCCCCCTAAAATCGGCCGCCTGCGTATGTATGAGCACGCACTGCACTGGTAGGAACGGCCCTGCACAAAACCCAGGTTGTGGAGTACTTTAAGCGCAAACGCGATTAAAGTTATATTATTAGGGATTTCGGCATTTATGTCAGAATTTGTGTCAAAATTACAAAATATTATACAATTCTCATTTGTATTAGCGCCCGACCTTGACATTGTCCGTACAAATATCAACTCCAATCACGTGATATATACATATAGGTACTCGTATGTATATTTAACGGATTCCATTATATAACGTTTGCGCTCAAGTAATAGAATAGGGCTGCAGGATATATTATTAGTTATAGCACCAGTCTGCCCCTCCATTACTTCACTTTTATGTATATTATATTTTGTATACCTCTGTAATTACTGTCACTTTCAATTCAATTCAATTCAAAAATTCTTTATTGCACTAAAAAATATTGTGCATAGGCGGGCTTAATGACTAAGCATTTGAAGTTATTTTGTAATTTAAAATCATTATTTTGACAATATTTTTATTCGAAGTAGATACAAAAATATGAAAATAAAATAGATAAAAAAATAATTATAAATAAAACTAAACTAAAAATGCCTATAAAATTAAAAATATTCTACAAAATAAACTAAGGGCTTATCGAAGGGTACCGAAAACGTTGGCTGCATTTCAAATTCAACGGAATTTAGTTAGTTCGTTGTTATTTAGTTCGTTGAAAGGGAAATATTTTATTTGCTGTGTTGATCAATAAAATATTTGATATTACATAATTACCAAATTGCCAACGCCGAAAACCCGTACGTTAGATTAGTCCTCGACACACCGGAGTTACCTTGATGGCGGTTTATGCATACGATTTTTTTGAACAGAGATTTATTTAATTTATTGCTTATTAATTTATTAATACGTTTCTTTATAAGCGTGGTTTTTGACCATCCCGCGAGGGATACGGTCGTGATGATACTTTAATTATTAATAATAGGGATTTTTAAAAACACCTTTCTGTGTCGTCCGGAAATAAGTACAAATCGAGGATTCCGGACCATATGATGACAGATGGACTAGGTAGACGTACCAAATGCTTTCAAAATTTATCGCGAATAATATAGTAGGGAGTTATAGGCATTTGATCGTGATATTTTATGCTCATCGTAAAGTTATTATTACATCATAAAATCTCGAGCTTTAACGACAGGAATAATGCAGGTTAAGTCATATAATGTGACAAGTTTCAGTTACGAGTCCTCAATTAGTAGGTATTTCTTGATATATACATATATTATAGGCAATAACGAAAAAGTATTATGATCTGTTTTGTCAGTGATAATGGTTTAAGGCTGCAATAACTCCTTACGCTGGGTACACGATGCATGTTCACACGCACGACACATTTATTAATTCACTTTTATTTAAAAACTTTATTGATTTAATAACAAAAGGATTACTTATGATTATTAAATTACGTATGTAATGCCGATTGGTATTCTCTTACCATCAACTTTGGGACATTGTATAATCCATAGATTTATGAAACAAAAATAAAATAAACAAACAGTAAAATAATTATAACATGATTTTCATACTTAAACTACATAAATAATACAATACATACAAAATCTACTTAAATTAATATTAATAACGAGATAATAGTTGCCGAGAGGCTGGTTACAGTAAAACAATGTTTAATGAGGATGGGAAAGCACTGTATTATTAATATAGTTTTATTGTGTCAAAAATAGGGAAACAGTAGGCAGTGCTCACTAACTGAAATTATTTGATTATTTCAATTTGGTAATTATGTAATATCCAATAAACGTAATTTTATTTTTTTATTATATGTATACGTGTACATATACGTAAACAGAAAACGAATACTTATAGTATACAACTACATTAACAATGAGAAGTGGAATTTATTGCACCTTTAAAAAACATGTCTTTATTTTCAATTTCTTTTAAATACACTTTTGTTGTTTTAATACGTTTTTTATGGGTAAGGTAAGTAAACATTAGTCTTAAGACCTCGCAAAGATTTACCCGCCCGTAGCCGGCTAAAGCCGCTAAGGCCCCTGAGTGAAGGCAAGCGTTATGTTATGGCTTTGCTTTTTGGTACGTACGATTAGACACTTTACACTCGAAAAGATAAATCATTTCAGCTACACTGGATTTATCTACTGGACCCTGTTTCATCATGGTTTCGTTCACGTAAGTAGCCAGTCGCCCATACAAAATTCTGTTTATTATTATTATTATTTCTGCGACATTATTAATTGAGCTATAAAACGCCGTTTGGGGTCGAGACGATAGGACCATGGCGACACTCAGCCAAGCGTAGGGTTAGGAGTTGTCAAAGCAGCTGATGGAATGGTCTGGAGACAGGATGGCTGGCAATTATTTCTGCCAACGTATTAGCGTCGCTATACAGAGGGGAAATATTTCCAATTTGTTTGGGACTATCTCTGATGGCACGTCTCTAGATGACATATTTTATTTATAGTTTAATATTTTATTAGGTTTAGTTTACATACCTTAATTTTAAATTAAGTAGTTTTTAATTTATACTATTAATGTACAATTTAATTATAAATAATAATAAAAAAATGCTCCAAAGACGTGCAATAGAGATATAATGAGACTGTTGGAATAAATAATTTCCAACTTTCCTGTCTCCAGACTTTTGAGATACTCCAGCAGTGACAAGAGTATTCGTTGAGAGGCGCGTGACGAAGAATGCGGCCGGCACTTCTAGCACAAGAAAGCCCGTGGTCTCCGAGATCTTCGAATGATTCTCCACACCACAGTTTTACAATACTTTAGAATTTTGCAGCCATAAATTATATATTTCCCTGTCATGAATAGGTGTCGGTTTGAGACGTTTGTCGAGGTTTTACCTCATGATGTGATATAAAAATGAAATAGAATGTAGAAAATTTCTTCACGCATCATCATTTTTTCTTGTACATTTCTGGCGGAACAGTATCCTAAAGGTTATCGCACACTTGTCCGCGCTGAAAGGATCGAATATTGGATTTACATACTTGGGCTCGAAAGGGTGTGGGAGGTGTCATAAGTTTCTATACATCGATTTCTAAAATTCGACGATGCTTTCGACTCGTTCGACGCTAACCAGTAATAATAATAATAATAATAATAATAACGTTTATTGAGCTTTCTTATTGGTACCTATATACAAAGTTGAGTAAACAATATATAAAATATTCCCTGAATTTACATACATTTTTGATTGAATGCAAACCACAAGGATAGGCAATTTTAAGATGGTCCCTGACTCCTAACCAAGATAACTTGTGTCCTAGGATGTCAGTCAGTGTGTAAGTAATTAAAATTAATTGTTTTTTTTTTTTTTAATTATAACTTTACTGCTAACTTGTATAATTTGACAGTTCTAGTTCGTATTAAATTGTATTTGTTCAGGAATAGCGCAGTTTTTGTGGCTAAGTGTAACCCAAGTTGATCCGGCTTACAACGAGACAGAGCATTCCTAATAGTACTATCGTATATCCATTTACGAGTAAATGTGTATTTCTGTTGTGGAATTCTTTTATGAAATTGTAAAAATGCATATTATAACTGTCAGGGTATAGGGCCTTACTATATGCCTACGTTTTTCGTCTAAACGGCTCGACTTGCTCTTTCACATCTACACGGTCGCCCGTTTTGTTTTCTATTCTATGGTAAGCCGCACTTTTACTAGTGAAATCAACATACTCGTATCAATCTAAACCAGAGATTCTAAAACCTATTTCGTCTACCGCCTACTTTGACCGAATATAACGAAAAATTATAATTTTAACGAGTCTTTACGCGATTTACCTTAGAGACATATTTTTCCCGGCGGCGTTTAAAATTATAAAAAATATTATGAATGTGCGCGAAAGTTTAAAAAGTTAAATAATCGATGTTGTGTATGTAATAGGTAGGTTTTAATTTCAATGAATTTTTAAATATAAAGTCGCCCCTTACCGCCCCCCCACTAGGGGTCCAGGTCCCACTTTGAGAAACACTAATCTAAGCTAGATATCGTAAAGACCTGGTATAACGCAGACGAAGTTGAAGACGGTTAATTCTATGATCGTGTGCAAAGTTTATAAAAAAATAATATGGTTTTTAAATTACTAAGTACTTACTTCCGACAGTCTTGAAATTAAATCTGTATTGGTTAAATTGACAGTCTGCATTTCTTGTTCCACTTGTCTAATACTTGTCTGCTCTATAGAAGTTGTACTTGACGATGAAACCTGTAAGTAAATACATAAGGTAAGTGCCGATAACTCACTACTTTCTGAAGTTTAAGAGCACTAAATTTACCTTTAAAATGGCTAAACTAACTAACTTGCGTCCGTTTGCAGAAAAGATGATTAAAATAATCTATGATCAATATTTTTAAATACGCTATTTAGTTAGTAGGTAGTTTGTCTAATCTTGGCAAATGTACCTACTCTTATGTTTACTTTAAGACCTGTAAATGTGTTAATATGACATTTATCCAAATAAATAAATTTATATTATTATTAAGTTCCCGTTGTCTTTTTTTTTCATTTAATGCTAAGAGGTAAGCGAGGTTCAAGAATAGGAGCTACTGACTATTCACATTTCGCTTAAAGGACTCCAGGTTATAGAAATGGGGAAACACACTGGCATGAATAGTGGAAAGAATTCCACATATTCATGTTTTTTTTTATTCATCACAACATTACAACACAGCGTCCTAGACTTCTACTGTTGGAGATGGGCCTTCCAGACTTATATCTGGAGAATTTGGCCTTCACTCGCTACGCTGGCCAAACGGGTTGTCGAATTAACGATTCCACAAGTTGGTATTAGTGGAACCGGGACCGACGGCTTAACGTGTTCTCCAAGGCACGGAAACGATGGTGTTGTAAATCTATGACACATGTACCTGTACGTTAGAAAACTTTGGTTATTTCAGCCAATGACAGGTAATCAGGCTATCTGCAACTGGCCGTTAGTGCATTTTTTTTCAAATTTAATTATTGTTTGGCTTATTTTCTGACTCAGCTGAGACAACTGAGCAAATGTTGATTGTTGTGAGGTAGAATGTATAATTAGTAGGTATTGTTTTTGAGACCATTATCATAACTTTTAACATTGTTTCAACTTTTAAACCTTGTTTCAATTATTCAGTTTTTGGTTTTAATGTACGTTATTTTTATTTTATTTCAAACACAAATTGTAATTTGTATTTAGTCTGACGGATGCAGGTAACCTGAGATACAGATATCCTTTGGATATCCACTTCAGGCACGAACTCTCATGCCCAGATTTTTATATTTAATTTTTTGTAAACTAATTGATGTCATTAGAGAGAAATAAACGATTTTTATTATTATTTCTATTATTTTCTTAGCACATCTCTGGTCTTGGAAAATTGGAAATGCGACTTTTTAAAATCATATAATAATATTCTACAACTATTTTTAAAATTTGACTTTGTCGGTTATTTCGGCTCGTTCAGCACTGATGATAAGTGTGCGATCACCTTAGAAACTATATTTTTTTAATTTATTATTGTTTATATTTACTCTGAACTTGTATAAAAACATAATTGAAGGATTTAAAAGGATATATGACGTATTTCATTAAAATCAGTTCAGTTATATAGGCGTGAAGGCGAATTAAACAGACATATTTATAGCTGTAGGGTTCAATGTCGTGGATTAATGATGACGCAAATGGCTTAAAGTTACACGTTCAGGGCATCAAGTGAAATAAAGTCAAAGTCAAAATATCTTTATTCACGTAAACCTATTACAGGCATTTGTGACACGTCATACAAGATAGTCAACACTGCTATACTAGTATGTATTTTATTTTTCTTCTAGAAGCTTTGCAAAAATATTAACGTTGCGAATATTTGCAATTCTGCTTGGTCTACTTAAAGTGAGTGCAGTAAATGTAGTCGGCCAAGCTTTGTGTGAGGAAGGGTGAAGGAGCAGGTGACGGTGATAGTTAGGGGAGCTAGGGTTGCCATCTGTTGCTAAATATATTAGTCATAATGATTATAAATCTAGATAATCTCGACAAATATTTTACTGTGTAAGCTGCTGGACTCTGGAATCAATTACCTATTGAGGTTCGCATGACGCATTCTACGCGAAGTTTTAAAGAATTGCTTAGGAAACACCTCGGATACATCATATCTTCGTACTTGTACCTATATGTATAAATATCTCTGATTGTTGTTATTGACATAGTTTATTTATATATACTCGTATATCATTATTATATAATATATTCTTATGTATATTCTAGGTGGTTTTATTTGTATAGATTTATATATATCACATTATTAAATATAGTTTTATATACAAGTACCTTTATTTTTATTAGTAACTCATTATGGACCTACCGATTCGATTATATCAGCGAGGGTAGACTGTCAGAAAAAGCTGTAATTAGCTTCTCTGGTGTTGGATGCGACGTGTGTAGACATTAGCTCCATCTCACATCCATCCAGGCGACCTCGTCAGGCGCGGGGACTGCGGGGTTTTCTGCTGAGAACCTCAAGTTGCGCAAATACGCCAACCTTGGACCTGTTACAAATTTGCTCCGTTTGGGGTCGAGACAAAGGGCCCATAAGGATCTTCAGCAAGGCGCCTGGCCAAGGAGTTGTTAAAGCGGCTGACGGAAAGGTCTGGAGACAGGAAGGCTGACAATTATTTCTGCCAACGTATTAGCCTCGCTATACAGAGGGGAAAAGTTGACAGTCTCCTTGGGACTATCTCGGATAGGACGTATCTAAAGGATTTTCTTTATTTATAGCTTAGTTTATTTTTAATTTTATTATTTAGGTAGCTTTTAATTTATATTTATTGTATATATTTAGTTTTAATTATGAAATAAATAAATAAAACATTAATTTTATAAACAAAAGAATAAAATTAATATTTCATAATATCTTACTAATCACTATTCTCTGACAGCTGAAACGTCTAAGAATAAGGATGTTAGTTAGCCTTACTTAAAATATATTTAGAATTTTATATCCGAAAAAGATAGGTATATTTTTTAGTGATGTTGACAACCCTAGCATCCCCCTTCACAGCACATTTTATAACCCCCCTGCAGACTGTATTGTGTCGTTTAATATCTAGATATTAAACTTCTAGATAGTAGATATTTACAGTATTCTTTCAAAAATATTATGCTTTATTTTTCCTTACACCATTGAACGAAAGAAAATGCCCATATGAAGTACGTCATTTTGGATTACTTTAATAAAACAAATCTACCTATTTACAATGCATAGGTACCTATATTATTAACCGACGATCGGTATTAGATGGCTTTTAATGAAATTAAATTTAGGCCTTAAATCTACTTTTTAGAATAGAAATGAAAATTTGCTTTTAATAGGTCCATTTGAGTAGTAATTTTATGAATGTGGATCCGCGTTTTAAACATACGAAGGCCCCTTTTGTTATACCTCGATAATAGGTTTCTATTTGGAAGGGGATCTATATTTTTAATTTATTTTATTTAATAACTTAATTGCACAATTCAATTCGTTTATTTTTGCTAGTAGGCATAGGACAAAAAGATATGTATTCTGTACTTTTACACGTCAATTTTTACAATATTGATATAAAACGATATAATTTTATAGTACATATTGGTGAATCTGCAGCAGTACATGATAACCATCATTTGGAAAGAGAAACAATAAAATAACAATATTATAAATACAGAATAACGCTTAACATTATAGCTGCTGTAGATAGGCATTGTCACACTTCAATAGTTCAAAAGGCGAAGCTTAATGCCGTTAGATTTGCTTAATTCATTGACAGTTAGCCTTTTTGACAAGAGAGAGATGAAAAATGAATCTAGGAGTAGGTGCAAAAATAATTACTAAAAGAGAATAAGTTAACTAGACGTAACCTAATATATGATACATATATATATATATATATATATATATATATATATATATATATATATATATATATATATATATATATATATATATATATATATATATATATATATACTGTTATCAGTACATACACATTATTACATACATAATATGATACATAACTACTACACAGGAAAAACGATAGCACATATTTAAATTGAATTACACATAACCATAACACAAACAAAAAAGAGAATAGTAAAGCAGATTCAATGTTACTTTATAAGATGTGTGAAAGCTAGTTTTCTAAAGGTGGTCTCTTATAAAGTCAAATATAAGCAGGATGTTTGAACGACATTCAATTGACAATTTGATGTTCCATTTGTTGCCAAGCGAAGGTTATTGTAGAACTACGAGTATTAGGTATAGATTTAATAAATTAAAGAGAATAAAACTAAATAAAATAAAATAAATGATAGTGACTCTATTTATTATTATTACTTTAATGAGTTACTTTACTTTATACGATAATAATAATAAATGATAGTGACTCTATTTATTATTATTACTTTAATGAGTTACTTTACTTTATACGATAATAATAATAAATGATAGTGACTCTATTTATTATTATTACTTTAATGAGTTACTTTACTTTATACGATAATAATAATAAATGATAGTGACTATTTATTATTATTACTTTAATGAGTTACTTTACTTTATACGATAATAATAATAAATGATAGTGACTCTATTTATTATTATTACTTTAATGAGTTACTTTACTTTATACGATAATAATAAAATAACACATTTGTGCCGTTTGCTGTAGAAACTCTGGGCCCATGGAGTCCAAGCGCAAAAAAGTTTTTAAAAGACATAACACCGCGTCTTGTCGTCTCCTCCTATGACAAGAGGGCTGACTCTTTCTTCACCCAGAGAATCAGTATTGCAATTCAGCGGGGAAATGCAGCCAGCGTTCTTGCCACCATTCCACGCGGACGGGACTTATATCCCTATCCTTAATATTAATATTAATTTTATAATAAAATAAAAATATTATAAAGTATCATCACGACCGTAGCCCTTGCGGAGTGGTGAGAATCCACGCTTATAAAGAAGCGGATTCACATTTAGCCAACTTTACTATAGGCCAATCAAGTGGCAAGTCTCTACTGTACCAAACTCGGGAAATACCACAAATAAATTAAATATTAAGCAAGTTAATAAATATTATTGTGTCCCGACCAGGATTCGACCCCGGTACCTCAGAGTCTATGTCCACGGACTTAACCGCTAGACTACGGAGGCAATTATAAATATAAATAATATTATAAATATGACTTGATCTATGGTAGTGTGCCAAGAACACTCGCAGCATTTTTATTATTATTATTTAAGTAACTAGTTTATTTAATTTATAATTTAATGTTAAAATTTGGTAAAAATATTGCGTTTAAAAAACCTAATAATATTTAAATAATAATATGTTAACTCAACTAATGAAAATTTTAACAAAACCAGTGAAAATAATAAAAAAAACATTTTATTATGTTTAGTTTATACTTATTTAATTAAATATTTATTGCATAGAAAAAAAAAGGAATAAAATAACATATTTACAGGAATAATCGATTGTTTTCTCCATATATTGCGATCTCGGATAAACGATGTTGAAGGCAAAACGAGTACAGGGTCTAAGTACAGGCGATTGTCTTCGTTTACGTTGAAAATGAAGAAGGAGTTGGCCACTGGAGGTAAATACTTCATAAGGATGTGACCTCCAGCGAGCAAGGCACAACATACTGCGGCGACCACAGTAATAACTGGAGCCAAGCCTAAGGCCTGGGGGGGCAATTCACAATTGTTTCCGCGTTCATCATACCTACAAATACGAAATAATTATATAGGCTTCATTCATTAAAACTCCGTTCCGAAATAAACAAAACCAGAATATAGTCTGTGAACTGGTAAATAGTCGTATCTAAACTTTAAGGAAAAAATATTAAAGGCGCTAAAAATTAAAATGGTATAAATATAAATAAATAAACTGAAAAGTAAGTTATTATAAGGATGATTAAAATAATCTATGATCAATGTTTTAATATTCGCCACGTGATTGGTAGTTACCTTGTCACTTTTTTTTATCATATTTTATTAGGGGCTTTTTAGCCCCATAGAAACTTAACATACCTTCAATTTCTTTCATTCATTACAGCCCTTAGAGCACAGCGTCCTAGACCTCCACTGCTGGAGATGGGCCTTCCAGAACTGGAGAATTGGGCCTACACTCGCCAAGCTGGCCAGACGGCTTGGCGAGGATATGAAGTCAATTTTTATGACAATTTATTAACGATTCCACAAGTCCATTAGTGGAACCGGGACCGACGGATTAACGTGCTCTTCGAGGTACGGGAACGGTGGTGTTGTAAATCTATGACAAATGTATGTAAGAAAAGTGTATTTCTCATTGGTACATGCCGGGTTTGAACCGACCCTTGTAGGATTTAAGGTACGCGTTCTTACAACCGAGCCACCACCGGCCTACTTAACATACATCGACAAACAATTATCATTTCTTCATCAGTATCTGTATTATGTCTCCATAAATACTAATCTAGCCGATTGGAAACAAGGGTCAGCTAACACCGAATTGAAGGATTTGCATGAAGACGACAACAACAATTCATGAGAATGAATCAATTAAATTTTACCAATCACTGACGCCACAATTTTTAATGCCATCGCAGACGACTCCGTTGGTAAAGCAAAAATCTTCTTCTTCTACTCTGCAAGTTGTTTCATTTCCTTTATATTTATCTAAACATGTTTCATTGGAGACTAACTTTCTTGCGGAGGTTACGGTTACTTGATAATAACTCACCTTGAAAAGAAAAAGCTACTTAGCATAAAGCTGGTTGAATACCAAAGATATATAGAAATATCGGCAAATAAAAATAGCCATTGCCAAAAAAATTTCATTTTGAGACTTTTGGTTCTTGAGGCTACGCTCTCTTAAAATGTACAATGTTATTTAATTTTTGACATTTATATTAATTTCGTTTTTGTTATTAACATCTATAGAAAAAAAACCATATATATAATCAACTATGGTTTTGTTTTCAAGCGTTTTTTTAATAATTAAAATAACCTTTGCATAGTATGTAATATTTGTATGTAATCTTAAAGATATTGATTGAGACTGGCACCATTTCCTCTCTGTATAGCGAGGCTAATACGTTGGCAGAAATAATTGCCAGCCTTCCTGTCTCCAGACCTTTCTGTCAGCCGCCTTGACAACACCCTGGCCAAGCGTGATTCTAGGAGCCGAAGGATTTCATTATTTAGAATTTTGATATTGGGCGCTAGACTATTAAACTTAGAAATAATTTCAATTTGTTTGCCATGAGTTAATAAATTTGATAAATAAAGTTCACATTTTGAAAATTTTTATTCTAAACGTATGGTGCCAAAATCGTATATAATTTATTGAAGGTCACTGAGACCGCATTTCCTCCGATCGTGCCATCATCAAGATATCATAGTATATTAAATTTTAAATTTAGGCTGCTTATGATATTATGTATTACCAAACTGAAGATGGCAGGACCGAGCGGATCGCCCTGTTGACAACCAACTGCCGAAAGTAAAGTGTTGTTTTATAAATTAATTTTGAAAAGGTGCTATAGCACTGCCAAAGGTAACTAAAAAATTCCGGGGTCTGTTGTTTATCTTGGTCCAACATGTTTTTTTTCCCTTAAATTATATTGCTCAATGAAAACGGAAACTAAGATGGAAAAGATACCTATTGAGATTAGGTAAATAAATACATTAAAGTGTCAGACGCAAAATGTACGTACGATATCTTATTGATTTACACCCACAAGCAATCCTAATACAAAAATTTAAAATAATGCATTACTTACATGCATATCGGCATTTAAGCTGCTGTTGCTAGTAAATAGAAGTTTTACTCTGTCTCGTAATGCAACAGTAAAATATCTAGAATAGGGTTGTACGTGAATAATGTCGCATATATAAACACAGGAATGGTCTTTTACTATTACGAACGCATTTGGATTGTAGTAGCAGTTTTTTCTGACTGTGTTTTGATAATGTATTACTAGAATTATATGCGCATCGTTATCACCCACCACTTCTATTATGCATTTAAAGTCGTTCTCCAAATCCGTTCTTAATACCTGGAAACGAATAATAATTTTAACCTAAACTACAAGGACCCGGAGGCCGAGAACCTCAAACGGCCGAAAAGCATCACTTATCGGGGTACGGGTTTTAGGAGGTGAAACTTTCGAGCCGTGGAGTGTACAGAAAATTTTAAAGATGCTGTTAAAACAGCTCGTCAATGCCTCAGGAGACGAAAAAGTTTAGGTTTATTTAGGCCTTATTATAATATATATATATATATATATTTAAATTTATAATTCTGCTCAGACAAAAGGCTTAATTACTAACAAATACATCAAGTACCATAATTAATTTCCAGTGCAAATAGTCAAAAAGGCAAGTTATATGAACTAATAACTGCATGAGAATGGTTGGAAAGGCAAGAAAGTATAGCCCAACTAACAAGAAAATAAATTAAATAAGATCCCACCGGTGAAATAGGATGAATTTTAGAGGTGGAAATGGTTTTACGATTTCCAGTCTTAGATTTATTATTTAGAAAAATACAATATGAAATTTGTATGTGCTTCCTAAAACATCTTTAACTTCTGTTTGTTTGATAAGAGTAGGTTTCTCTCAAGGGTTGCAATTGTACGATCTTATTCCATTCTCATTACCTTTCTCAGAGAAATAAATAATCACCAAAATAGCAGCTTACCAATGTAATAGTGTCAGACATTCCCATTCCAAATGAGATATCATATCGAAGGTTTTTCGACATCGAACAAGAATACGTAATGTCAGAAGGTTTATACAAAATCATCAAACCATTTCGTACGAAAGACTTTGCATAAACAAAGTCATGTAATAATATTACAGATCCAACAAATAAAGTAATTAGTCTTATTAATGACATTTGTGAATTCTAGACTACCGTGGAGCCTTTTTTTTTAAGCTTAGAGAACCAACTTGTCACGATACTTTAGTACTTCGGACACATTGCCAGAAAAGGCGGTGATAACACAGAAAAACTTTTCGTAACTGGAACGTTATTTCAACAAATCCGCTTCACTTCGTAACCCGGGCATGTACTAATGAGTACGTATTCGTACATTTTTAATAGATTTATAATATCACTGTTCCCATGCCTCGAAGTCCCGTCCCTCGCTCGGTTCCATACTAATTTAAAAACTTGATTCCACAGAAATTGACATGCCAAATCATCCATCCAGGCGTGATGAGAAAAGACCAAATATCCTAATACACACATCAAAAAAGTCTAGGGATCAAGCATGTTTATGCGGATTTCTTGTGATTGAGATGTGGCTTTGTAATAAATTTATGATTTTATAAATTTATATGGATCCTTTTTGGTGCATTTCATAATTTAAAACAGGAACTGTCAATCAAATTCGAGTAAAAGATGAAAATCAGCTGTCAATATTTTCCCTATAAAAACATAAGACGCATTGAAGACATTATTAGTGCTACTGTTTCCCTACTACTGATTAAAACCAACGTTATTATGGAGCGGCGACGTCATTTAAGCAGGGAAGAAATGATCAGAGCCGTGGGAATGATAGAAGCTGGTTCCCGGCAACGTACTGTGGCTTTAGCTCTGAATACAAGTCAGAGTGTTATCAGTCGACTTTGGACACGTTACCGAACCACTGGTACCGTGGCTGAGCGCCATGGAGGACGGTATCGCTGCACCACACGGAGACAAGACCGATACATTCAAATCACAGCTCGAAGAACTCCAACAATAACCGCCATGATGTTAGCCGTGAGCCTTCATCGCTCTTCAGGGAACTTAATTAGCGACCAAACAGTCAGAAACCGCTTGCATGAAGTGAACCTTCATTCCCGAAGACCGCTACGGGTACCACCTATAGCAATGCACAATCGTAGGACTCGATATCAATGGGCTCTTGAACACAGAAATTGGACAGAAGAACAATGGCGTTTCGTGTGCTTTTCTGATGAGTCTCGTTTTGGTATGAGGCCGGATACAAGACCTATACGACACTGGAGAACCCCTGGACGCCAACAGCGATTAAAATCCTGCCAGGAAGTCCATCCTTATAGTGGTGGAACCATCATGGTATGGGCGGGTATTTCGATCGGCGGAAGAACTGAGTTGATTTGGATCAGAGGCAACCTCAACGCTCAAATTTATGCTGAGACGGTTGTATCAGACGTCATCGTTCCTCTACAAGTGCATATCGGTCCCTTATTTCAGTTAATGCATGATAATGCACGACCGCACACCGCAAGAGTTGTAAGACAGACTCTCGCCGCAGCTAACATCAATGTCCTGCCCTGGCCTGCTCAGTCGCCAGACTTGAACCCGATTGAGCATGCATGGGATATTCTTCAGAGAAGAGCTCTGCCGAATATGGAGGGTATCCAGTCGCAAGAAGACCTTTTTTTGTTGTTGCAACGAACATGGGCGGCCATTCCACAGCGTGATTTGGATGAACTCATTTTGAGTATGCCAAACCGATGTTCTTGTGTTGTTAGTGTTCGCGGTAGAAACACGGATTATTAATTGTTTAAGTTACCCAATAAAATAAAAAAAAAAACTGTTATTTCAGTCTTTTTTTCGAACTTTAATGTTAGTGGTTCAAATGTCAAAAATCCCTTTATTAGGAAAATGGCAATTTTTTTTACTAATGCAAAGGTGACTTGGTTTATCGTTACTGTAGACAAACGAAAACATTTTATTTGATCAATCCTTAAAGAAAATTTTAATGAATATCAATCAGGAGAAAAGTTATTGCAAAAATATATGTTGATCCCTAGACACTTTTGATGTGTGTATATCTCCATCAGTTGAGGTTTACAAAGTTCTAAGAGCTGTAATTATGATGATCTATCTTTGGTTCCAGATAACAATGTCAGCGGATACAGAAACAGGCGCAACTTATGAGCAGTCAAATGATTACAAGTATAAGAAAGATTTCAAGACTGCATTACCACAAATACTGGCTGTTAGCGTTAAAAATTTGCTTCTTTTAAGTAAGTAATCTGTGAAACAAGTTTACTAAGACGCCTATTCCGAAACATTTTACTGTTGTCACTATCAGAATTGTTATTCGTAAGGACGCTGTTGCTTTACACTATCGTTATCTGCCACATGAAGCTATTCATTATTAATAATATTGATGTGCGAATTATGTTCTGTTTTAACAACACGGGTTTTTAAACGTACCATTCATAAAATAACTATTTAAATTTTCGTTATCGTTGGTGATTTGTTTATAATAATAATAGGTTGGCTTGCTAATTTATTAGTTGAGCCAATCATATGCTTTATAACCAAATATTGAGTTCGGTAATCCATGTAGAAGCCGGGTGTCAGGAATAGCCTTGTAGCTTGTAGCCTTCTAGGGCTTGGTCAGAGACCATGTTTTTCTAAGCAGTGAGGTTACATTTAGCCTACTTTACTTTTACATTATGACAAGCTAGTCGGTATCTTTAGTGTACCAGCCTTATGTCATATATAAATAAAATATCCTTCACATCTCAACCGCTTCGGCCTTTACCGCTACACTACGGAGATAGTGTAGAAACTGTAAACTGTAATAATTTCAGGTTATGGCATGACATTGGGATTTCCCACTATTTTGATACCCGCAGTCAAAAATCCAGTCGACGGAGAAACATTACATTTAGAGGATTCAGAAATCTCATGGATTAGTAAGTTTTTTTATTTCTTAATAACATCCTACAATTTGAAGTACTAGGTTTTATTAACCGTATCTTTTTAACACTAACAACCGATTAATCACGGCCGTTCCCTTTCCGGGGTGGTTAGAAATCACGCTTATAAAGAAGCGAAATCACATTTAGCCAACTTTACTATAGGCCAAGCCAATCATGACAAGTGGCAAGCTCGTCGATGTGCTAAAGACTTCGACGAGCTTGCCACTTACTTACTTGACGAGCGTACCAAACTCGAGAATATGAAATATTACAATTATTAATTTTAACAAAATACTGTAATAATGTGTCAAATACTGTATATATAATAATTCCGTTTAATAATGTACTCGTCTATATATATCCTTGAGGTGTGAATAAAATACTAAATTGCCTGGCAGCATGCTGAAGTATTTTGTTGGTTTCGTTCTCCTACCCTTTGTCCTTTTTTTTCTTCTTGTTATTGCAGGTCGTCAAAAGCTAAGATGGATTCCGTATAGATATTATTTTGTTAATATATTTATTTAAATATTAATTACAAACTCCAGAGACTTCCCATCAGAGACATTTGCTCTCTGTATAGCGAGGCTAATACGCTGGCAAAAGTAATTGCCACTCTTCCTGTCTCCAGACTTTTCCGTCAGCCTCTTTGACCACTCCTTGGCCTTGCTCCCCAAACGTCCCCATGGGCCCATAACCCCAAACGGCCCAAATAACCTGTACCAAAGCAACTAACGAGGTTGCCTGATCCATCCTGTATCATCCCACACCAGAGACCTGCCAAGTTTCTACGGCCAAACAGTTATTCCGTCGGATATCTTGCCATTGCTCCGTACAATCCCAGAGGTTTTAAAGATTGCGGGTACCCCAGCAGTGACAAAAGCCCTTCGGATGATGTCGTTGAGAGCATGACGATGAATGCGGCCGCACTTTTAGCACAAGAAAGCCCGTGGTGTTCGTGATGATCCACTGGTTCTCCGCATCGACAATCCGCATATATTTTATTTTACTTAATTTATTTAGCACATACAATATGAATGATGTCCATTATAAATTAGCCAGATATCACTAGGTCCAGATGACTCATTGTAGTCTGAGATGTATTTGCAATGGGATTTATAAGAATCCATCTCATTTCAACAGACAAACTGAGTAACAGATAAAGCAATAACTTTAAACAAATAATATCATAAACATATTATTACGGGCCGAATGATAAAACATAATTGTTAGCAAACAAAAGAGTTTTTTTACCCTACGCGTACTTAAGTAGTAAGTCTTGTTTCAAGTGGTGTTATTTTTTTCCGACTCGCGACGCAAATAAAGGATATGTGTTTATCAGCCTATATATGTATATATGTTTGTTCCTGTGTGGCATACTGGAGACCAAACGCGTTGGCAGATTTTAATGATTCTCCTATCCAAGTCCTATAATATAATATAATAAAGATGTAATAAAGTTCATATAAAAAATATCATCACGGCGGTATCCCTTTCGAGGTGGTCAGTAACATTATATATTATATTATAACAGATAGCGATAACTAAAAAGATTAAAATAATATAAACCAGTCAATAAATCATATGACCACGACATGTGACCTTAAAAATCGGTTCAATAATAGAAGTGTGAAAGCGAGACAAAAATTACTGACAGACACACATACAAACCTACTTCCACATTTATAATATCAGTATGGATATGAATATTGCTAATTTATTAGATAAACAAACTTATCGCTGGCAACTATTCGTGCGCAACTTGGCAAAAAAAAGAAAAAACCGCGTGACAAAAAACGTCTTCACGTAAGATCCCTTATCATGGCGCGTGTAAAATTACGAGATTTATCATAAAAAAAAACTGTTTATAATTTGCAGTAATTGTAAACGAGGAAAATAATGATTAACAACATTGCTTTATCAGTTTTTAATTATTACGAATTATAAACAAAATGATTTTCCCTAAATAAATAAAAGTTGATTGGTAAATTAACTTTACTTTTACTCTACAAAAGAAGGAGATACCTTCTTTTGTTTGGTACGCTGGAGACATCGACAAGATTGCCACTTGTCATGATTGGATATAGAAAAAGTTGGCTAAATGCGAACAAACACATTACAATCATAACATAATATTCACACAATATTTTATAGTATAGTTCTGGACTGCAATCCACGACATTGAACACTACCTGAAAATACAAATCAAATGCTCTTATACAAAAATATTAAATTTCAATTTTGTTCAATGTACCTACCTAATCAAATTATAATATAATTTTACATTTTAAACTTTTTAAATAAAGATTGGCGCTATTTTTCCAAGTTTAAGAAGCGCAGGATCTCGCAATTTAATAGATACCGTTTTGCATCCCTAGTCGCACCACTCTGCATTTGTAGGTAAATGGATTTGCATTTGCCAGAATCGGAATGGTACCTGCTGCTAAGTCTCGTCTCCCGGGTCGCCTGCCAGGATCAGAAAAGTAACTTTACAGTGAGAAATCGACCCTATAGTTCCTTAAAGATGGAGTCAGGCAATAATCCACCACGCTTACAGTTATATCATCCTTATACCAAGTTGTATGGCATTGTTTAATGTGTTTTATCTTTGTGTTTCAGGTTCGATGAATTTAATAATCGTGCCAGTGGGTTGCGCATTATCCGGAATAGTGACAACGCCCCTCGGCCGTCGGAAATCGATGCAGATGGTCAATATACCTCTGGTCATCGCTTGGCTATTGTTTCACTTTTCCAGTTCTACTGGACATCTATATGGAGCATTGTTTCTCACTGGCCTGTCTGGAGGATTGTTGGAAGCACCGGTATGTTATTTATAATGATAATCATGGATTGGGGCTCAGCTTTTTAGCACGACATAAGACTTCAAAGGTGTTTTCTGTAATAAAATTATTCTCATTGCCTTACGAGCCATTATTCATACTAATTATCATAAATTTGAAAAAAGCTTTGTCTGTCTGTATGTATGAATGTTTGTCTAATCTTAACGCCTATATATTACTGAACCATTAGGATAAAATTTAGCATATACGGTCCTTCGAACCCTGAGCCGGACATCTATTTCTTAGTTTGTAATGTTGTATTTCTTAGTATGTATTGTAGCTATTTCTTAGTATTTAGTGAATGTATATTTCATTATTTTATATCATACTCTCCCAAATGTTAGATATTAGAAAATACCTTTCTATATTTTTTTTCGTGCAATAAAGATATCGATTCACATTTACTATAGGCCCATCATGCCAAGTAGCAAGCTCGTCGATGTCTCTAGCGTACCAAACTCGAGAAATATCATAAATAAATTAAATAAATTATTGTGTCCCAACCAGAAATCGAACCCGGTACCTTCTAGTCTAAATCCACGGATCTAACCAATATACTATGGAGGCAGTTTAATAATAATAATAGGCTATATGACGTCATGACCAAGACATATGAACGGCCATTTGTCTGTCAAGTTTTTTGTCTTGCCTTTACACCTATACTGCTAGGACAATATTAATAACATTTGGCTTATTCGAGTATATTCCTAGATAACTAGAGTTGGACATAATGTCAACAGCAGAATACGGTTTATTTCGCTAACAACTCTAATACACGGTCTTGGCAAGACCAACACTACTAGTGAAACCAATATTACTGCCATTGGCTTTTTATAATACGTTTACGCTATACAAATGAGTTTTTGTACCTTTCCATACCAACATACTTTTTACACTAGCCAGTATGATAAAATTGCCAACATCCGTAGACAATCAAGGCAATTTATTTGTAGTCAAATAAAAACAGAAAAAACATGCACGTGTCTTTTTTTCCTTATGAATAATAAAACATTAAATTATGACTAAAATTGTTATATAATGGATATTTAACGTGAATACAATTAGTCTTAATCGATATTCTATTAACTCAACTAATTAATTTATTAATCCCTGGTGTGAGATTTTACCTGCCTGGATTCCCTAGCCCCTTCTCACATTCAAGGCACTTCTGTTAGAGCTGGTGTTGCAGCGGAACAAGCGCAGATCAGCAAGCGAAATCGAAAATATGAAATGATTTGCAATAGTTTCCTGTAGAAACGATGAGCCCGTGGGGATCAGAACTGAAAACATTCTATAAAGAAATTGTTGCAAGGCTCATAGACGTCTCTGGTGACAATAGGGCTGGCAGAGGTTTTAAGTTATTTCTTTTTAGATTAGTTTTTTTTATTACATCATTACAGCCTCTAGAACACAGCGGCCTAGACATCCACTGCTGGAGATTGGCCTTCCAGAATATATATTTTGAGAATTTGGCCTACACTCGCCACGGTGGCCAGACGGCTTAGCGAGGATATGATTACAATTTTTAATCACAATTTCAACAAGTTTGTATTAGTGGAACCGGGACCGACGGCTTAACGTGCTCTCCGAGGCACGGGAACGGTGGTGTTGTAAATCTATGACAAATGTACGTAAGAAAAGTGTATTTCTCATTGATACATGTTTTATTTATGCAGTCTTGAGGAAGTTAAAAAAGACTATAGTCTTTATTACTTTATTTTTCTAGGTACTGACATATGCTGCAGAAATCACCCAGCCACACATTCGAGGTGCTTTATCCGCAACCAGTTCGATGTGCATAATACTTGGAGTATTTACACAGTTCCTCTTCGGAACATTACTCAACTGGAGAACAATCTCATTACTTAATATTACATTTAATGTAAGTATTAGAGGCTCGCGAGATCAAGGGCTCGGTAACCCGTGTCTAACTATGGAGTTGCTAGATCATGGATGGGAAGTGTACCTACTGGTTTCTGTGCTCTTTAACCCAGCATTTCGGATATTGGTCCAAAACACTACGCTCCATTCCAATTCTCATCAAGATTCAAGTCTATACTACTAAACCTGACTTATCTTGTTTTAGGTTATAGCTGTAGGAGCTCTTTTCTTTGTACCAGAATCTCCACATTGGTTGATATCTAAGAAACGCTTAGAAGATGCTAAGAAGGTAATAATAATTTAAAATATTTCGGCCAGTAGCAGAAAAACAGTATCATCACGACAGTTTCCCTTCTGGGCTGTTCAGAAACCTCGCTTATAAAGAAGCGGTTTTCACATTTACAAGTGGTAAACTCGTCGATGTCTCAAGCGTACCAAACTCGAGAAATATCACAAATAAATTTAAAATTTATATTAAAATAATTTATTAATAAATATTATTGTTCCGAAGCGAACCCGGACCTTCGAGTCTTAATGCACTGACTTAACCGCTAGACCACGGAGGCAGTTGCAGAAAGGATGATTACTATTTTATGAATTTGTGGGTATCAAGAAAATATTGTTTCAACCCCAAATGCCACGAAGTAAAAATTTTGTTTAATGCTTAATATATTTGATGCGCTTTTTAAATTCGGCTGTATGAGCAGCCGAACCGGCCTAATTGCTTATGTCAATAGATAGATATTTATTTACAAAATATATTTATATATAGTTAACATTTAATATTTTTTTTACAATTTATTGTAATCTATTATAATACAATATCTGTTAATATCAAAATTTACATGCTAAAAAATATTTTAGTGAGTAAAAACAATTAATAAGAATTTAATTTAATTTAATAGTAAAATATTTTATGGGAAAATCTCTTACGGATATTACGGATTATTTTTAGGAAGAAGGACGTGTTTTACACTTCCGTAGTATACAGTTTGACATATTGGCTTGAAACTACACGTCGAACACTGCCAAAACCAGCAATGCACCGTCATAAACTAATTTTGAGGCAATTGTCCTGGCTTTCATTTTCATACCGTTTGAGTTCATCATCTAAAACTACATGTTGATCAGATAGTAACTCTAGATATTTTTTCATTGAATGCCTTTACTAAATTGGTTTTAGAGCCTGCAATGGCTGCGAGGATGGGCTGAACCACACATGGTGCAAGATGAATTCAAGGACATACAAACTCTGTTTAAAACAAAGAAAGGTAAGACGTCGACATTAAATATATCGGCAAAACATTTACGAGTCGTCAACAAGTCGTCTTTACAATGATAATCTAGAACACCATCAGCTTGTATCTCTTCACCGCTAAATATAGGATCTTTTGTCACCCTCATCCAACCCCTAGCAAACGACTTTCTTCTGGTCATTTATTCATTTGGAAGTCGTACCACTCCGTGCGTACTTTTTGCTCTAACGTTTGATGATTCTAAGTTAGACTTGCTATGTTCACAAGCTACATACTCGTACCTTAATACCTTGTTTTATTTACTTTAATTTAAGCTTTTGAGTGGGTTTAACGCTTATGGTTCTCTCTCGCTTGCACAATCCAATATTTTCAATTTTTTTTTGAGAAATGTAGTAAAAACGTTTTACGAAATGCTGAACTACTTTACGAAAACTGCGCGCGCGCGGACATCGACTATTTGCTGAGGAGAGTGCTCGTACACACCTACTCCAGAGTGCCCCCGTTCCCCGTGCAATCGTTTTATTGAACAAAATCGTGCAGTCCTATGAGAATTTTGATATGTTCGCATCAACGGATGTGGAAAGTAAAAACATTGTCCTAAAGTACTTGGAGCCATATTAATTCATCAAACATCTAGTCACTTGTGTTTTAATTTTGTTATGAAATATGTATTGTTTAGACGTATAATCTGTTATGTACACTTTCATGAAAAAAAAATTATATATATAGACATATTGAACTATACTTAACCTTCTTATTTTAATAATTTTTGTATATTATTATTAATATAGCTTTTATTTCGTTCCAGTGGAATCTGAGCATGTTGACAGTAGCATAAGAGAAAGGTTATCACAATATACAGAACGCAGTTTCTTAGTACCTTACTTTTTAGTTTCATTTGCGTTCTTTGTTGGACATTTTAGTGGGATGACCACTTTACAGGTAAAAATATAGGTTTTTAAAATTATTTATTGCTATACTTACGGCCAGTTGCAGAAAGGCCGATTATCTTTTAACATATTTAACGTATGCCTATGAGGTACGTCATTGGCTGAATAAACAA
This sequence comes from Tinea semifulvella, assembly GCA_910589645.1. Lineage (NCBI taxonomy): Eukaryota > Metazoa > Arthropoda > Insecta > Lepidoptera > Tineidae > Tinea > Tinea semifulvella. The sequence continues at coordinate 26,171,695 of OU342584.1, forward strand.
AGTGACAAGCTAACTACCAATCACGTGGCCTATATCAAAATAATGCTCATAGATTATTTTAATTAACCTTTCTGCAAGTGGCCGAATTCTCAAAACATGAAAAATCCGGCAGACGTCGAACTTTATAACAAATAATCCTTAAAATATGCCTCAGATAGTATTCACCCTAAATTTATAAAATTGTATATAAATCTTTTACATTTCAGACGTACGCAGTTTCAATATTTCAAATGTTAGAAGCTCCGATAGATAAATACTATGCGACATTGATCTTGGGTATAATCCAGCTTGTTGGATCTGGTATTTGCATCGGTCTAGTGCATTATACTGGAAAACGACCCCTCACTACGTTCTCGACTACAGGAGCTGGTATATGTTGTCTTTTACTGGCATTTTATGATGGTGTTATAAAACCTGTAAGTATTTTTAATGAATAATTTCTAAACTAAACGTAATAAAAAAATAATCATAAAAAACGTGGATACGGGATAGTCCCAATGAGACTGGTAACTTCCCCTGTGTATAGCTACTACATTGGCAGTAATAATTGCCAACCTTCCTGTCTGAGTTGAGGGTTGGCCCATCGACTCCACCCCAAAACGGCGCAAATTCGTAACCTGTACGGTTGACGTATTTGCGGAGCTTAAAGTTGTTAGCAGAAACAGCCACACTTGATGAGGTTGCCTAGATGTGACATGTGGCTAATGTGTGTAGACATATCGCATCCCACACCAGTGACCTATCAAGTTTCCACGGCCCCACGGTCATAGCCTCTTGCCGTTGCTTTGCTCAATCCCAGAGAGTTCTAGAATCGAGGGTACTCTACAAGTAACAATAGCCCTTAAGTTAAGAGCCGCGTGACGAAGAATACGTGCAGCACTTCAAACACAAAGGTTTTTTATAACGGTTACGGCTAAAATATATTCTATAAGTATTTGTTGCCTAGTTAGTAAATGAATAAAATAAATTAAACTTTATTTTATTTTACTTTATTACAGTATGGAGTTCCAGAAATACGTACCAATTTGGATTCACCTGTTCTCCGAAATTTAACTGGATTTGCTGATAATTTAAAATCTGTAAGTATAGCTCGTTTTCTATCTTTATCAATGATGCGGATTTTTCCGCGTCACATTTTTTAAATTTTATATATCATCCACTAGAACACAGCGTCCTAGACCTCCGCTGTTGGAGATGGGCCTTCTAGAACATATATCTGGACAATTTGGCCTACACTCGCCACGTTGACCAGACGGGTTGGCGAGAATCTGATGTAAATTTTTAATAACAATTCATTAACGATTCCACAAGTTGGTATTAGTGGAACTAATACTAACTAATGCCTCTCCGAGGCACGGGAACGGTGGTGTTGTAAATCTATGACAAATTTACTTAAGAAAAGTGTATTTCTCATTGGTACATGCCGGGGAGGGTTTGAACCAACCTTTGTAGGATTCCAAGGAAAGCGTTTTTACAAACTTGCAACCGAGCCACCACCATTTAAAAAAATAATATATATATATATATTTAATTAGGCAACAACTGGAAATAACTTAAGTATGACATAAAAGATACGGAACTGAACAGATGCTAAAATAATTTATAAATACAGAGTTATAAGATACCTACTTATAATACCAATACTGCACAAGTACTGCCGTCACTGAAGATGAAGATTTGGGGTGATATGCTGTGCTTCCCTCAGTAGGCGACTGCGACTTGCTAACTTTAGTTATGTGATCATCTTCATCACAGCTCCTAGAACACAGAGTCCTAGACCTCCACTGTTGGAGATGGCCCTTCCAGAAATTCCTGGGGAATTAGGTCTACACTCGCCACGCTGCGCTGCCCAGACGGGTTGGCGACCGTCTGATGTCAATTTGGTCTACACTCGCCACGCTGCGCTGCCCAGACGGGTTGGCGACCGTCTGATGTCAATTTGGTCTACACTCGCCACGCTGCGCTGCCCAGACGGGTTGGCGACCGTCTGATGTCAATTTGGTCTACACTCGCCACGCTGCGCTGCCCAGACGGGTTGGCGACCGTCTGATGTCAATTTTTAATAACAATTTATTAACGATGAAAGTTGGTATTTGTGGAACCGGGACCGACGGCTTAACGTGCTCTCCGAGGCATTGGAGGTGGTGTTGTAAATCTATGACAAATTTACGTAAGAAAAGTGTACCTATTTCTCATTGGTTCACGCCAGGGTTCAAACACACCTTTTTAGGATGCGTCCTTACAACCGAACCACCACCGTTCCTCTCTCGTTATCAATGATAATTTTATTTTTCCAGGTAAATGAGTACAGTTGGATGCCAATGTCATTATTGCTATTGCTGGCATTAATTACACACACTGGGATCCGACTTCTACCATGGATACTTATTGGCGAGGTAATTTGAGGTAAACTGTTTTGCCTAACCGATCATCCAGATGCACAGGCTGGGTGTTAGGTTAGCAATAGATCTACAAAATCTGTTTTGTATTTATGGTTTTATTTACGACAAAATAACATTTGGGAATAAGTTTAACGTCGTATCTTTATTCGATAATACGAGCGCATACAGATAGATGTGACTGCAGAGCTAACATATATTTTACAAAAAGTCGACATTAATCATCTAAAACATAATATCATCATCATCAGCCTATATCTCTCCACTGCTGGATGTAGCCGCCCGCCCCTCCAAGGCACGCCACTTTCGCGATCTTTTTTCATCCAACCCCCACCAGCGACCTTCTTCAGTTTATCCGTCCATTTGGAGGGGAGTCGTCCCACTCTGCGTCTTACCGTACGTGGTTCCCACTCTAGAACCCGTATGTCCCATCGTTCGTCGGTTCTGCGGCAGATGTGTCCGGCCCATTGCCACTTCAGCCTACTAATTTTAAAAGCTATGTCAGAGTCTTTCGTTCTCTGAAGAATATCAACATTTCGAATTCTATCCCTTACAGAAATACCAAACATAGCTATTTCCATAATTCGCTAAGCAACTTCGAATTTATGGACCAAACCCACTGTCAGTGTCCACTTCTTCAAACATTGTGGTTTGGACGTTAAGAGGATGTCCTGGAGTTTCCCGAATGCCACCCATCCTAGAATGGGTCTGTCAGCTTCTTTGCTGAAGTCTTTAGATATATCGATGTCTTTTTAGACCACATTTTCATCTTGGCGGATTGCGCGCAGTCCCAACAGTGATTTGCAACGTTTAAATCTCGTGTCAATATCTGTTAATTTTAGTCGTATATGTTTTTAGGTATTTAGTGCTAAGACCAGATCAAGTGCTGCGGGGTTATCCAGTGCGATTGGTTATTTATTCGGATTTTTAACCAATAAACTTTTTATATCGATGGTGTCTTCTTTATCGATTTGGGGCACATATTTAATGTATGGAGTAACAAGGTATGTACAAAAGGTGTTTTGAGTGGTACATGTGTCTTACAATGGTCCCTACATCTTACATGTTACATGTACAACCTACTCCAGAATTAAAAGTTGACTATGATTCCTTCATATATACCGTTCAAATCATTAGACTGAACTGGTTAGAGAGCAGAATGTACAGCGGCTGTGTGAGCGGTCAAAAACTGAACCTTTGAAAACAAGGCATCATTGTTCGGATTGTTGCTCAACGGAGCAGCACAGGAGCAATACGTGTGGCTATTGATAGAAGTTATTCTTATCCGGGAAAGTTTGTCAAATCTTCTTATGTAACATACAGTTTAATTCTTTCAGCTTAATTGGTGCAATAGTGTTTTATTTCATTCTGCCAGAGACAGAGGGCAAAAAATTAAACGATATTGAGAATCATTTTGCTGGCATAAAGAAGTTAACAAATGGGGTTTATAAATCTAACGTAAGTATCATTTAAGAATTGCTTGGTAATCAAGACCTAGATTCAGTAACTCTCGCACGCAACTCTGTTCCGTAAAATATTATTCCGAGTTGTAAATGTTCATACATCCGAGCTGCGAATTTGTGGTGCTTTTATGTCGCACATCAAGACGCTATTCAAAATCCCATACTTTATGTTCTGAAATCGATTGTTATGGGTGCTAGAGCAGTTAACAGTTAAGAGATTAAACCGAGATGTATCGTCTAAGAGGTTTTCTTTGATATATCATGTCGTCATATTGTTTCGGGTGTAGACACGTTTAGGCATTTTGGACGTCGCGCTGCACCTCTGCCTCGACTTCGCAGTAAGCAAGGCATGACGTAAGCGTACTTTTGAAGAATTTGGCAATGCCTCGCTATCATATGTAAATCTACATTTTTGTTTCAGAGGACGATGAACAACAATTTACCGATGAAAAAAATAGAAGGGACAGCAAACCCTTCATTTGAAGCCGATACGAATAGTTCTAAGTTATAACCTTTGACTTAAAGTGACAGTTCTTTCTCCCTAGAAACTGTTCCGAAACTGTAATAACACAGTAGAGGTATTCATAAAAATATAGCTTTTTTATAAGTAATTTATTAGCATGAAACACTTACAGGCTGTGTCGCAAATTACCTATTTATTTCAAATTTACTTTGAACAAGATATTATCCAGATATTATCTTTAAGTTTTATTAAATATTTATCTACAAATTGTAAATATAGATAATTATTTATTAATAATAATAATAGACAATAACCAACAATATAAAATTGAAACAATAAAATCTCAAATAGGTATATATAAAACATACTTTACATTCAAGTCACTGTAATAAAAATAATAATTAATAATAAAATAACACTTATTGAATCATAACCAAATAATTTCAGTTAGTAAGCACTGCCTTTTGGAAAATTAATTCTGGGTTCTTTGTCAATAGTTATCATGATCATCATCATCATTACAGCCCCTAGAACACACAAGTCCTAAAGTCTCTTGGAGATGTACGTTCCAGAATATATTTTGCAGAATTTGGCTTACACTCGCCACGATAGCCAGACGGGTTGGCTGTATATATGGAACCGCTCCAAGGCACGGGAAGGGTGGTGTTGCAAATGTACGTAAGAAAAGTGTATTTCTGTAACTTCCTTTATGAGCGGTAAACCCCGCGTTCGTTTTATAGCATTTCCAACATTTCGTAACAACTTCATAAACCAGCGCGAAATGTCGTTTTTGTTAAGAAATACCACTTTTTTAACAATGCTAACATTTGTTAAATAAAACGAGCAGTGAGGCTACTTTTTGACAAGTGTTTTCGTTCATGTTTTATCATACCATGGCATCCAACACACATGATATTATTATGGTCTTTGAATTTATTACATAAAATCGTTTAAAATATCTTTTTAACAAATATAATAGAAAACTATAAAGTATCTAAAAATGGTAAACAAATCATTTTATATGTTAATGACATCTGTCAAAAAGTAACATCAATAACCCTCCTTTCAACACGGTACTGACATACGAAATTAGCATCAAATGTTAGAATTTTCATTAAACGAACGACTTGTGCTAAAAAAAGTGGTATTTTCATGCTAACATTTCTAAAAACAAACGCGGCCTAAGTACGCGGATTAAGACACAGAAATATCAGGTTCGATTGGTCGTAACTCAAAAAAAAAAAAAAAAAATTTGCGATATTTCTCGAGTTTGGTACGCTAGAGACACCGACGAGCTTGCCAGTTGTCATGTTGGCGTGGTTTCTGACCACTTCGGAGGGAAGTCGTGATGGTACTTTACTTTAAAGGTGTATTTCTCATTGGTACATGCGAGCTTTTTAAATTCTAAGGAATGTGTTCTTACAACACTGGTCACCATCGTTTTTTTTTTTTTTGCGTCAGGAAATCCCTACTGGATACCAATCCCCGCTGTGGAAGCAGCAGGGAAAGGTTATGTCGGGCTCGCACCGACTAAAACCTGACGGCGTTCCTCCACGGCGCCTGAGTGGCGGCTTCGCGGGAGCCCGTTAGGAAACATCCGCTAACCGCCGACGCTGTCCGCCTAGGCAGACCCTCCAGTGAGCAGGAGGAGATGGAACACGGGAACACCACGTGCGCCATCTCTCGCCCTCGCGAGCAGGTCACACTCCATGACCTGACTCAGGCGTGCGTGCACTCGCTAACCGTAAAGAAGTTTACGGCAGGAGTGCACGACTTGTCTCCCTAGAGTGGTCAGCCAGTTCAGGGCCCCCCATCCATCCGACAATGGCGGAGTGAGGGTTCTGTCGTAGTTCCGTCTTACTGGTAAGCTGGGGCAGGCTGACGGTGTCCCTATCTCCCCCGACAGTCATTTCCAAGTGACAGTGTCGGGGCTCCCTAGCACAAACGACACACCAGGGGATCTACTCCTAACTCCTCCACCAGAACTGCCGGTCTGGGCTGGGACCCAGCCGATGGTGCTTCCAGCTTCACACTGGTCACCACCGTATTTTAACTATGTATATACCCATTTAAGTATTGTATATTCACAAAGACAAAAATAATAAATGTTATATCTTTTTATATACTAGTCTTTTATTTTCTATAATTATTTTAGCCTGTACCTGAGTTTATTTATCAGAACTTATGTTAGTTATATACCTACAACTAAGTTAGTACACTGACTGTTACGAATTAAAGGTCTTTGCCTTGAAAAATAATAATTTATTTTCTCATTACGATTTATATTTAGAATGTTTACAATTTGACTTGTTGTTTTTTTTTATTTTATCAATTATATTTTCCTCTCTAAAAAAAAAAGTATTTTATTTTACTGACAGCTCTAGAATATTGCGTAAATTTTGTGGAGTAAGTATTTCATACGTATTATATGTATATGTAAGTTTTATTGTAGTACATTACAGGTTGGATTTTTGAGACTGGTCAGTAAGGGCAGTTTTTGACCGTTCCTAGGAGACCATCCATAACTGTTTGAGATATGTTTATACACCGAAATACCTTAAGGACAATTTCGCCTATCTCCCTTCTTTCCATGACAAATCTCTTCGCTCTTCTCACAACCCTCTTCTATCTGTTCCCTCACATCATACTGCATTTATCTCTAACTCTTTCGTAGTAGTTGCTACTAATTTATGAAACGATCTTTCTGATCTTATATAGATAAACGATTAATCAACTCTATCTTTTTTGCCGTCTTTTCTTACCGTCATCAAAAGACTAGTAGATAAGACTGAAGTTAAATGGTTAAGTCCGTGGATTTAGACTCGGAGGTACAGGGTTCGATTCCTGGTATTCAATACGGATTCCATATACGCATTCCTATAGGCTGGAAGACCTCTAAATTATTAAACAATTATTCAGTTTTGTCTCTCCACTCTGAAACAAAAAGCAAACCTACTATAGGTATAAATTTATACCTACTTTAAAATAAAGTGAATGAGTGTGAATTCAAAATAAGGTAAATGTAGTTTTGTTAATCTAAACCCTACAAGGAGCACTTACCTCAAGGAATATAATACATAATGAAACCTATATAGGTACCTAGTTTAAGTCCATATCTTTTGACAATAATTCACGAAAAATATCAACGCCATCTATTAACGCTACAGATTACTACTTGTTGTAGCTCGTTGTACTTATAAATTATACACACAGGCTATTTGATTCTTGTGCTTTAGACATTTTTTAAATATATAAATTGTAATATAACCGTGCCTATATATCGTCTTAGGATAATCGTTCTTATATATCGTCTTAGGATCATTAAAATAAACTGATGAATGGGTATAGTAAACTTGTTAGAGGTACAAAAACATAAATATGTCAGACGTGGCTGGATAGGACTAAACTTCGTTGCCTTCCCGGTGCACTCATTCATCATTCATTTATACTGACCCCGTGTTTGTTGGAGAGAGTGAATGTTCTACGATGTGAATAGTTATGGAAAACGATAAATTGGACTTTGAATATGGGGCACAAGTTGCAGTTTATTTTTTACGGAGTTTAGAATAATGGCAATACGGAATGCTTCGCGCCATATTGAACAGACATGACAAGATTTGCAAGATATTATTTTGTAAATTACTTTACTGCGGAATACAAAGCACGCTTTTATAGTAAATTTAGTAAAAAAGCGCGCATTGAGTCAGTACCTGAACACAAGGACATTCCCCGTGTTTGACTTGTAGGCTTTAAGCGCTTCTTCACTTTATTTCGCTTTGAAAGTCGTTCGACTTGGCGCTGCTTTATGGTTTTTATACAATTAAAGCAAAATTCGGTTAGCTTTCAACGCTTTGCTTTGCATAAAAGTTAAACACGGCAAATATAAATAATCATGGAAAACGATAAATTGGACTTTTATATATGTGGCATAGGTTGCAGTTAATTTTTTGCGATTTTCCCGCGCTGTAAATTACTATATTATATTCAACGTGTTCGGGCAATAATGCCGCGAGTGGCTTTAAGAAAAGCATAAAATTCTGCAACATCTGGAATTTAAAAAGATATATATACGTCAGACATGGCTGTATGGGCTAGACCCTTTGCCTTCCCAATCGTCTCAGTCATCATCCATCACGGGAGAACGGAACAAAAAGTATCATAGGTACGCTTGAAGCGTAGGTACTGACAAAAAAATTGCACCACTGCCTGCCACAAAAACGTCAAACATTGTCACGGGCAACGTGAAAGGTTGAATGACAATTACAATTTTTGGATATAAAGATATTTTTGTAACATTAGTAGAGTACTTAATATTTTTACATATTTGCTATTCTTTATCAAATATTTATATTGAATTATACGCACCGTAATACGTAACTAGCAGTGTTTTTTTATCAGTTTTAGTAACGGTTTATTGGTTAGCATCCGCCATTTTGTACTGTCGTTTACTCGTTGTTCAAGTGACTGAATACATCGTTCGGAGTGATACTATAGAGTTTTATAAAATTATGTATTGTGTTTTTGCCAGTACAATGTTTTTGTCAGACTTGTTAATGTGCCAGACGAACAATTAAAAGCAGATCCTGGAGGAGTTTATATCGGTGCATAGTTTGGGCGCCGGATGTGTCCTACAATCGGTAGGGCGATTTGATGTGCCACCTTGAGTGGTATACGTGTCCTGAGTGGGCCATCTGCATCTGATACCTATGGTGTCAAGAGTATGAGCAGCAACGGAAATCAGGTGCCATTGGCACCGAACCAACGTGGCCCTGGGCCGTATCCTTTTCATTATGTTTTTCTTTGCGCATTTAGTTTATTGTATATATTTACTTTACGTAATAATGCCACTAAAGCAAATTTTATAACTTGTCGGCGAACTTTCTGTTTATATATATTGTTTTGAGAAAATAATGAAGAGACAGTCAATGATTACTCAAATTGTTTGCTTCTCTACTTTGTGTTATTTACCTTCTGTTGTGTTTATTGTATTTATCTATTGAAATGTATTAAAATTGACAAAACAGTTCTTTATTGATATTTAGTTTTGTAGATATAGAATTTACTAATGACTAAATCCAAGACGCTCTATCTTAATTAGGTTTTTGTAAACTGGAGTAATGAATTATGAGGTATGTTGTATGGATTTAATATTTCTACTCTAGTATACAAATGCAAAGATAGATATAATATTAAGTTTGACCGTTAGAATAAATACATAAAATCTCACATACTGATTTTACAAATTGTCATGCTTTACTATATTATACTTGAGCATGTATTGCTGGCGACATTTTGCATCATTGATTTTATCATAAGAACATGGGCATTTCTGCCAGAATGCATCATACAAATTGTGCATAACTTGTAGGTCATATAGTTTATTGACCGTACGACCCTGAGGTAAGAAACTCATGACGCACCATGCCCCTGTAAACGATGAAGATAGTGAGCAAAACTTTCACATTTAATTGAACTTGGCAGGCTTTTGTTGGCCTTGGTAAAATTTAAACAGATGAACTAGCTGTATCAGCCTATAGGCCAGACATTTTAGTGTTTTCTCGGAACTTGAAAAAAGTTATCCTTATTGAACTTACCATTCCGTGGGAATCAAATATTCCAAAAGACCACAACATGAAGTCAAATAAATATTATGATCTCACAGAAGAAATGATTAGGAACGGGTTCAAGACTCAGCTGTAAGCAGTGAAAGTTGGTGCGAGAGGAGTTTCAGCAAAATCTTTGCATCACTTACTGAAAAAAATTGGGCCTAAGCAGGTCTGCCGTCAATACATTTATGGAACGATCTTCCAAGACGGCATTAACGGAATCATACAGTATTTGGTTGGGCAGGGAGAGGAGCAGAATGGTGGATGGTGAGCATATTATCGCACAATAAAATAAAAAAGGTCTCCTTTTCTTAAACCAGACTATTGTCAGTTGCAAGCCTGAGACACCATTCTTCTCATCTCTTACCCACACACGATAGACCCGGCACCCGCATGGTAAATCCATGGAATGCTTACAAATTTGTCTCCTCTTCTTCTTAACTAAGAAACTAAAAACTAATCCCCATAAAAACTAACGATAAACCTAAATAGACATGGGTTATTTTTCAGAATAACTTTAAACCTGGGTTTTGATTTCAATTACCACATTATCCACAATTTTTTATGTAATCAACATTTATAAGTGACTACTTCCTAAGTTCAGTAATAATTTCTAATTAACAAATATTATGATGGAACAAAAATTAAAAAAATGTAACATAACATGTTTTAATCTCATGTAAAATAGAGATGTACATAGTTAAGAGGTTTTTTTTTATTTTTTTTTATAAATCAATAATAATAATCAATTTACTCCTAATTTTGTCTTGTACTCAAGGGATGGAAGCTTTATTGTATATGGATATTGCTGAGCCAACAAAGACTTATGTGAAGTTTAAAATAAACTGTACGTCCACTTTTTGCAATTTTTATAAGAGAGAGAGAGAAATTTCCTAACATTTTATCCTCTTCTCTCTTTACGGTGACTCTATGAAATCTTAAGAAAGTCATCTAGATCCAAAAATTAATAAAATAATATATTCACACCTTAAAGAATTGACATTTACAAATATAATACTCAAAATCCATTACCGAAGCCTTTTTTTTTAACTAACTTAGTCTAGAGAATGTTGCATGACATGCTTATTTACATAACTTACAATTTATTAACCTTGTTCTTAGGAAAAACTTTAATGAACATAACAAACATTTTAGCAAAGTCCCAGCAATGCATTAGCTTGATATCAGCCTAACCCCTGAAAGGGTGATTATATAATAATTAATGTTGTGTTCTAAGCCATGTGATTGGTAGTTATATGGTATTCATTGAGCCCTGAGATAATGTAAATAAATTTCTAACAATATATGTTGAAAGATGTCTCAATTATGGAAATAGCAATATAGCTATGGCAAAAAAACCAAAGTATTTATATAATGGTTTAAATTTTATTTATGATGCCATTTTTTTTATTTAAAAGACTTAATTAATGTTTGTATCTAGCAGGGCCATATTTATCATCTTTACCCACTCGATCTCATCGCTTATTGATGCAAGTTTGATTACCATTTTTTTTTATATCTTGTTAAAATTGATGTTTTTTTTTCGTCTGTTGTTTTCTTTTGTCATATAAAAATATAGTTAATCTCGAGACCATCAGTGTCTGATTTAGTTTGAATCTGTTCAAGGTAAAGTTTGGGAACCACTAGATTTTCTTTGTTGTCTCAGGGCCCAATATAATGCCGTATAGGTTTCACTGTGTATTTTCGTCAATTGCGTCCTTTATTAGTTAAATGTTACGTGCGTTAATTTTGCTGGCGTTAAAAGTCTCGCTACATCGGTTAAAATTTCCAGAATTATCTGGAAGGCCCATCTCCAACTCCAAGTAATGTAGCAGTGGTGGTTCGGTTGTAAGAATACTTTCCTAAATATCCTAAAAAGGTTGGTTCGAACCCATGCTATTAAGATAATATTACTACATTTGTCATAGATTTACATCACCACCGTTCCTGTGGTCCGGAGAGCATGTTGAGATGTCGGTCCCGGTTCCACTAATACCACCTTGTGAAATTGTTAATAAATTTACATCATACCCTCACCAACCCTGGCCAGCGTAGCAAGTGTAGGTAATTTCTGAAAGACCCATCTTTATCAATGGAGGTATACGACTCTGTGTTCTAGGGGCTGTGATGATAAAAAGTCTCATAGGGTTTGCCTCAACTACTATATATTTTTTTCATATATCCTAATTAAATGCTTTAAAAAAGCCCGTGGCGAACTGCCTCCGTAGTCTACCGGTTAAATCCGTAGATTTAGACTCGGAGGTACGGGGTTCGAAACCTGGACAAAAATTATATTGTTATATTTCTCGAGTTTGGTACATAGAGACATCAACGAGCTTGTCACTTGTCATGATGGGCCTATAGTAGAGTTGACTAAATGTCAATCTGCTTCTTTAAAAATAAAAATACCACCCCAGAAGGGTTACGGTCGTGATGATACTTTCTAGTTTTTTTTTTCATTGTTTATCTTGCAATCAGTCATAAACTTTAAGCAGATGAGTTGAGTAGATCATGTAGATCATATTCCCCATTGGGAATATCTCCTTATTTGCTCAGCAGCTTTCTAGATTTAATATTTATTTTCTTCCCTTGCAATTTTTTGTTATAAATACACAACATTTGGGCGTTAGGCGATTTTTACCGTTTGTACCTTCTCAGCAGTCGAAAATAATATTTTTGAATAATACCTCAAGACCAGTTTTTCCAGGTTGGGGAAATAAGAGTTAGGTTAGAGATATATCTTACCTCACGCTTCAAAACTGATGGATTAGCAAAAAGTGGGATATTGGGTTGTTTTTCGTTTTTGGATATTCGGTAAATCACTAGTTAAAATAGTGTTTATGACCACCCCAACACGCAAAGAGTCATGATAATTGATTATAAATAAATAAAACCTATTACATTTATTTTTTACTACAATGGTTAATTGAGTAGTCTGATTGTTTAATTTAATCTTAAATGTCAGTTACTCCCATTCTCGAAACTCACATCCTTCTTACCATCGGTCAGGCGCGAGGTTTCATGTCGTGCTAAGTTTTTTTTATTGATGAACAACTTAGTTTTGCGACAGCAGTAGAGCAGACAATTCTTACCAATCGGTCATTCTTGGACTCTTATCTTTATTATTTATATTACAGTTTTGTGACAACGAAGTTGAGACAGAATTCGTAACAATCAGTCTTTCTTATTTTCAGTTTTGTGACAAACCAGTAGCGCACATATTTCTGAACAATTTCTCATCTTGGACTCTTCTTTTTCTTAATTTTTACCCTAAATATGATGACCATGATATTAAGTAAATAAAAAAACTTAAACAAAGGAATGTTACTAAAATTATCGGGTCTAATCATTTAGCATAATAATTATAACAAACTTGACCACATAAGTTTAAGATAGATTGAGGTAATTTAATATCTTTAAATAATCATAAGGGACAACTCTGCCACATTACATGCTGTGATTTCACAAGTGACACACTGTATTATAAATTGTCTCGCAAATTAATATTGATAATATTTGTATTAAAATATAAGCTGTTCAAAATCGTGTGAAAATAATTTGATTGAAATGTATATCTCAGTGCTTTCAAAAGGAAATAAATTTTTCTTCGATTTAGTTTTTAGTGAGTATTTCTTTTTTTTTTTTATCTTAAATAATTATTAATATTCTATTTCTACGTCTTTTTGAACAACACACTTTTTGCTTCAGTTAGTTTTTATAATTTATACTACTGTCACTCGTACTGCCTATATTATTCCTGGATAGCCGTAGCTTATTTCTCTTGTTCTTTACCCTCTACTTTGCCCGCGACCAAGAGCTTTCCTCTGTTCATTTAATGTTTTTATAAAGTCAATTATCATCATAATAATCCCTTAGTGCTCGTAAAACTACCAAAGTAATCATCACGTACCAGACTTAAGAACATTAAAAAATAAATAGATAGTTTGTTACGTATGGAGTTTAGGAATAGAACCTGGTAAAGATTTACCTACCGCATGAAATTTTACGGCCAAAACCCCCAACCAAGAACACGAACGCATATAGCCTCTATTCGCAAAATGCAAAGGATAGGAAAAACTCGTTCGCTTTAGACGAAGTTGGCACGTAGTCGTCATCACGTCAAGTTGTCAATCTGATATCTTATATATAAATTTGTCTCACCCTGTTTATTAATATATTATCAGAATAGAAATTACATTGTCGTTACAATAACGTCCAGTTAACGTACAACGTAGATATAGAATACGAATTATGTGAAACTGAAGTTTTATGGAGACATTTGACGTGCTAGTAGGCTAACTTGCAAGACGGATTTATTTTGGCCTTAAGCCATTATGAATAATAATAAAAAAAAAAAAGAAATATTAAGATAATATTTAATTAAAATTATTAAGCTATAATCATTATTATCAATCGGCACCAAGAACATAAAGCCCTTCTGGAGAATTTTGGTCACACTCGCTACGCCTTGGCCAGACAAGTTGGCGAGGGTATGATCTATATGTTTTTAATGACAATTTATTAACGATTCCACAAGTTAGTATTAGTGGAACCGAAACTATGGCTTAACGTGTTCTCCGAGGCACGAGACGATGGTGTTTTAAATCTATGACAAATATACGTAAGAAAATTGTATTTCTCACCCTTCTCTGGGGTTCGAACCGACCTTTTTAGGATTTAAAGTAAAGTGTTCTTACAATCGAGCCACCACGGAACAGCAAAAATATCTATTGTTAATTATGAATAAAAGTATTCTGTGAAAAAACAATTAGCTAATGTATTTAAAAAAAAATAGTTATAATGCATTTACATTAATGCTCATTGTTTAATTACAATAACAAAGTTTTAATGTATTTGTCAATTCGTTATACATTTACTTCAAATTTATACTTATTTTACCAATAACGCCAAATACTAATCGTTTTGTCAATAAATCCGGGTTTCATATAGTTACTTAAACTAAAGTTGTAGGTGCACGCGTGTTCAACATTGTGCATAATATAATATAATAGTGTATCAAAATATAATTAGAGTGAAATAGTATACATTAAAAGTTAACAAATAGTTAGTAAAGTTTTGTGATGGTTAAGAGCTTAGTAGGTACGTGTAAATATTTTAAACATTATTATATTTTGATTATTTTGTGTAAATATTTTAAACAAAGACAAGAGCAAGGAATCGTGTGTTTGTAGTGAACGATAATAAAACTTAGTGTTGTATCTAATCGTATAAAATAATTGAGCTATTAGTATGTGTCTCGGAGGCGTAAGAACTTTCAACAAAACAAAATCTTAACTGATGCTAAAACACAATACTTTCAGTATAATTTCGACGTTTATTACGACATCTATTATTAATATTAAGAGTTTAAGATGTTTACAATAAACATTAATGTATTTTTATAAGTATGTATCAGAAAAATAATATTTACAAAATATAAAATACTAATTACAAACTACTTAAATAAAATTAAATAACTATAAACTAAACCTAATAATAAAATAAACTATCAATAAAAAATATCCTCAAGAGATTTCCCATCGGAGATAGTCCCGAGAAGACTAGCAACATTTCCTCTCTGTATAGCGAGGCTAATACTCTTCAGATTTCTTCGTCAGCCGTTAGGACAACTCTTTGGCCAGATGCTTGGCTGAGGGTCCCCATGGTCCCATCATCTCGACCCCAAACGGCGCAAACTCGTAACCTTTATCGAGGTTCGCGTATTTTCGCAGCATAAACCGCCGCAATCCCCGCGCTGGACGAGGTTGCCTGGGTGTGAGATAGGGCTTATGTGTTTACACATGTCGCATCCACACCAGAGTCCTGTCAAGTTTCCACGCCCCCACGGCCAAGCCGTCGGGTTTCTTGCCCTCCACGCGATCCCTGAGGGTTCTAGGATTGCGGGTAATACAGCAGTGATAAGAGCCCTACGGATGATGTCGTTAAGAGCCGCGTGACGATAATGCGGCCGGCACTTCTAGCACAAGAAAGCCCGAGATGTTCCACTGGTCACACCGACACTTGGGTGAACAGTCCGGGCTCCGAGACGAAGGCACACTGCCATGGTCAATATATAAGCATTAATGTTAAAAATTGTCGTTGACATTACTGAAATGTTTTCTTGGCAAATTTTGGTCTAAAATGAGATACGCTCGTATGTAACAGCAGCGACGTAATATAATAGTAAGAAAATGACATGGTAGGTAGTAAGGACACTACCTTTGTTTTAAATTGTTTTGTTAGTTCCAAGCCTTACAGAATGCTTTGAGAGCTTTTTATGGCGTAAATAAGTTGGGAACGTACGAGATAGTTTGCAAAAGCAATAACTTCAAAAGTTCCTTTAGTAGTTTAAAGTAGGTACCTTGATACATTGTAAATATTGCAAGTTATGCGTAACAACAAGATTGTTATTGGCTAGTGTTTATAATTTTATCTCAGTGTTATATAAACAACTAATTAATTGTTTCTGACGTTTTATTACTGTCTGGGAAGTTACTGGAAACATATCGGCATATGTCAATTAAAGTTATTAATTGCGTTTAATTTTAGCGGCAATATTAATTTTGAGAGAGCTGTGTTTAAATCCGTTCTAAAAAAAATTATTGTATAATGTTGTCCTTAAATATTTCAGCCCAAGTTGTAATAATAATTTAGTCGCAGCCACTGGTCACAGCATAATTTGTAATGTGGAGTAGGCAGTAGGACGGCATGAGCCGGAGCGGCAACGGAGACCGCATAGTCCAAATAGCGCGGATTGTGTAAACGAAATTATATATCTGGGCAGTGTTTTCACGGCGGATTGGAAGTACGATAGAGATGTTGAAAAAAGTGTGAACGCGGATAATAATGTTAATGGTGCCTATGGGTCATTTATTGTCTGTCGAAATGTCAGTTACAAAGCTCGGCCATACAGAACCATATTGGTACCAATGAAGGAAAGTATAGGGACTACAATAAAGAAAGGCATTCTCAGATGGTTCGGGCATTTTGAAACGATGAGTAAAGAAAGATTAACGAACCAGAAATATAAGCGAATATTGTAGGTAAGAGAGGCCCTGGAAGACCAAGGCTCACCTTTCACGATCAAATAAATAAATCACTCGCTGAACGTGCAGTAAAGAGCCTTCGAAACAAAAGGGCATGTGTGAAAAGGTTGATGAATGTCGACGAAGCGAAATATGTATCGTGATCGTGTCGAATGGCGCTTAGTTGTCCCTGCCTACCCCTCAAGGGAACTGGCGTGAAGATATATATGTGTGTATGTATTAATTTTGAGAAACAAATTTTGCCGTGAATTATCGTATGACCTGATATTAGGTATTTATAATCCAGATACACGAGAAAGGAATAATCGATAAATCTGTCTAGTCAGTGTCTGAAAATTGACGACAGACTGACGGGCTCATAGGAATTTTATATCAACTATTATACCGAGGAATTATGTCTCGTTTTATTTTAGCCCTTGGTAAGATTTTCTCGTGTTATTTTCTTATTAACTTGGGCAATATCAAATGTACTTTCTAGGACGGGATTATTAAACTACTTTCCTAGAAGTGACCGTTTATGAAACCTTGTCAATGTCGAGCGTCACTCGGACATTATTCTTGTGCGTCATGTTTTTGAAAATATGGTCTTGAACTTCTTATGTAAAGAAATTCAGGATAAATTTTCATCGACTTGCAAATCATGTCTCGCGATAAACAAACTGACAACGGAAAAGAAATTTTCTAGAGTCAATTTACAAAAATAGAAATAAAATTGTTCTATGAATAAACAAACACGTGCCAAGGTGATATTGACCTTGGTGGGTCAAGTCCATAGTAACATTGAATTTATGATTAGATTTTCTAAATAAGTACTAAATTAAATAACTATACCGAATTTTATTTAACGATGTGACTATATAAATTTACCTTATAATTAATTAATTAATAATAGCTTTAATTTCATATAAATACAGGTACCAGCATATAAAAAAATCGTTTTATAGCTATGGGCGAAGCAAATATGCGCATCCGTGTAGGTACAGCCATTGACAACGGTTTAAATATCCATTAAATTAATATAATAAAAAGTATAAAAGTAAAGTATTATCACGACTGTTTCCCTTCCGGGGTGATCAGAAACCGCGCTTATAAAGAAGCGGATTCTCATTAAGCCAACTTTACTATATAGGCCAATTATGACAAGCTCTTCGATGGCTCTAGCGTACCAAACTTGGGAAATATCATAAATAAATTAAATATTAATTACATTTATTAATTTAAATTAATAAATATTATTATGTCCCGACTAGGAATCGAACCCGGCACTCCCGAGTCTAAATCCACGGACTTTACCTCTAGACCACGGCAGTTGTTGTTTAATATAATAGTACATATAAACTACTTCTTAAGGACGTGAATCGTCAGGAATTCGGTTTTTGTACAATTTTATATATTTTGGCTTAAATCTGCCGGTAACTATACTGATCAAATTAATGGGAAATATAATTATGTCTTATTAACTAACATAACTAAATATTTAAGGTTGTAGACCTTATAAATAATTACTATATAATAGTTTTTCCAGAATAGTGAGTATTATTCTGGAAAAACCCAAACGATTCTCAAAATGTCGATTTTCCCCAGTATCGAATTCGAGTAGCAACAGCCCCAAAATTTTACTCACCCTATTCATTGTTCCAAACCTCCCCCCACATCCGTACGATTCGAAACACGGGCCGCAGGGAGGATTACATTGACGCTACAATGGGAAAAGTATGAGTCGGCTTACTGTGTTCGCGCGGTAGTGAAGAGCGTTCACTGGGGCTCCAGTACAGAATGACAGTATTTAATCAAGTGTCAGTATAGGAGTCGCCACCCCCTCGTGTCAGGACGGAGAAAGTACTGTTGTCCCTTTCTTTCTCTAGAATTTCACGCGTTGGCCCTCGTTCACGTCGTATTTTCAGAATTGTCTTGGTTGCCGTATTTAAAAGATATCTTAATTATTTTAGTAGAATAAGACCTAGCAGTAGTTTAAGTGTGAGATTAACGGGTAGCTGTAGGTTGTCGCATTTAATTAATAACGTATACAACTGTGATCCACGTGCTTGTGATACGTAACGGAGTAGCCGTCGTAGGGGCTGTTTCGTTATCGATTTTCTCTTTACTGCATCAAATTACGATTTTAATAGTGAAGCAGTGGTCATATTATCGCGAACTACTATTCAAATGATGCGGTTCGGTAAAACAGACTTACATTAGTATTGGATAGGCGTGACATGTTATTATGTATTGCGTTAAATAATATAATGTGATTATATAAAGTTTTAATATAATAATATTGCTCCTTTTAATATAAGAAAGATACGATTTCTATACGAGATCATAATTTTTTTATCAATATTTAAATGGTGTTAACCTTCGCACAATATTGTTCATGGTATGTAAATTATTTTTGTAACATGAGATTGGAAAATGAAAATGGTGGCTCTAAGAGGGAATAGTTCCTCTATAAATCGTCTGTCGCACACGTGCGGTCACCATGGCAGCCACGGCGTACCGCCAGGTCATGATATGCACCAGAACATGCACTCGTCGCTTAGAGTGCAGCAGCCGCAGCTCAATCACAACCACGTAAATTTGCAGGCTTTAAACAACTTCTCGTTCCAATACTTGCCTCAAAATAATTCCAATTGTCTTAAGCATGAACAACCTACATCTCGATTTCCTAACACAAACTGTGCTCAACCTTCTCCACACCACTACAGAATGATGGCTCAATCAAGTGAGTAGTAAATTGTTAAACTAGCTGTTAGTAGCCAGAATATATATTGTGACTGTTCTAAACTATTGATTGTCAATTTTAATATATTTATATATCAATAAACTTACGACTCTAAAGTAGGTACAATGTAGTTATACTGCTTCGTGATTAATTGCTGTGCAACCTAATTACGTCTACTATTAAAATTAGCAAATGAAATATAGAAATTTAAAGTCGAATTGGTGTATAAACAAACTAAAATATATTGTGTAATTTTTCTTAACAATGTTGTTCAGTTATCCTAGGGCCTCGACACCGCACAGTAAGTGTAGCGCGCCATACGGGTGGACCTGTTTCGACTCAACATGTGTACAATGTTCTGTCTGTACAGGAGCAGAATGTTACCATCCGGGCGGCGGGGCATCTTACATGGGGGGCAGCTCGAGCGGCGCTCAGCCCGGCATGAGAGCTCCCAGTGCGCCCACCACCTCACATTCTTCACAGGACATGCACAACAACGCTATGGTCAGCCCAAATCCTGACCACGTCAAACGGGAAGCGTACTTGGTTTTAGGCATAATAGCATCTGTTCCTTTTTCGGTTAACGCCGCCGCGTTTTTTCTTATTTATTTATGGGATAAATTACAGCCTACAACCATTCTTCTAAGAAATCATCTGGATTCATCTTTAAGATGGATGTCGTTTTTCTACGTCCTGTGGATGTCATCCAAAGTACGCACGTACGCCTAGCGCAGCGCCAAATCCGCTTCCTGTTTGCAAGCCTAAATTCGAGAAAAACGGACTGATACGCACGCATCTCGTTAATAATAACTATAATGTCGCCTTAATATTGATAAAATATAAATAAATAGATCGACTTGCAGAGCGCACACAACTTCTCGGGCCCTCAGGGAGCCCTGAACAGTGCGCCGCGCCAACAGTACTCCAACTTCCCGAACTACCGCTCGCAGCCGCAGCAACAGCAGCAGCAACATGCTTCGCGCCCTACCTCCCACCCCAGGTAACTCTCTATTCTCAGCTTGAGATTTATAAAGCTTTTCTTAAGTTATTGAAAACGTTTTCGTGTTAACGTGTAACGTGTGTAAGATTTTTCATAGCTCAGCCAAACAAAGATTAATACGCTATCGATCTTAGCCTCTTTGTTTTACCTTTTTATAATTTATGCACAGTTATATTCGCGAAACCGAGAGCGGTCAGGATAAAGCGCAATAGGAGCCGCGAAGGCGAAGATTATATTATTCATAGGCTGACCCCGCTCGTATTTATTAGCATCGTGTAACTGTTATTGACTATCAGTGTAGGTTCGACCATCGTTGTTTATTTTGGGTAGTTGTGGGTTCAAGTTTGTTGATGTCGGGTGTGTATTCAGGCAGCAGAACTACATCCCCGGAGGTAACGGCGGCTCGCCCGTGCTATACCACCAGCCGCTGATGTTCCCGACCTCGCACATGAGCGGAGCACACATGCAACAGTCCTACCAACAACCACGAGCAACTCAACAGTAAGTCAACATTTATTAACAGTTATCATTAATTCTCCCAACGATGTTTTTAAAGTACATATAAATACTCATAGGTGAGCCACCCAGAGCGCCGACTTATTAAAATTAATAAACCCACAGTTTACAGTTGGCCATTATGACCTACTGCGAAATCAGAGTCTTGGCTACAAAGTCTGGCGCTTGTTCGACAAAATAAAACTATTTGTCATATTATACTGCCTCTATGGTTTACCGCTTATTACTCTTGATTTATACGCGAAAGTACCGCGTTCGATTCCTGGTCATTAATACAAAAATATATTTAAAACATACCAGTATGTACGAGTATTTTCGGTAAACAAGGGACTATGGTCGTGATGATAGTTTATATAACTTTTATCGTCATATCAATACAACTTAAATAATTTTCTAATTTACTGTAATAAAATAATTATGCAAATAACAATAAACAAATTCAATTAACAACCCCATTGGTTACCGAGTGTATCGAATAACTGAATAACTAACATGGACAAGATCCGTACTAGGAACGAACGTATTAATAGAAATGTTAGAAAATTATTTGTAATTTTATTTTATAATATTTTTTTACGAGTAAGAGAGCATTAATGTTTTTTCGGATAGTCGATCGATTAATTTAGCTCTTAGACGTATCTTAGATTAATACTATTTTTATCAATTAAAAACCACACTCGTATATCTTATACAATAGAAAAAGTAAAAAACATTTATTTATAAATTAAATTACAAATCATTTTCTTAACATTTCCATTAGTTAACAGATTTAGGAAATTAATGAGAACCTTAATTAAAATTGTTTTAAACACACTTGTAAAATTGGTCTTACGGAAACGATTTGAGATTCATAATACCTTATATTATGCATACCATAGGAAATATAATATTATACTTAACATTTTTATATTATGATAATATACACGTGTAAGGTAGGATTACGACGTTTTTCAATACACTTGTTAGAAATAAATAAATTTAACACTTAAAACGATCACAAAACATAGTGTTTTTTTCTTCACAAGTGTGTTGTAAAATTTTATATTTTTTTCAAGTACAATAATTGCTATTTTAATGTACTATTTTTGGTTGACTTGTTACATTTTATAAGGAGCCATTCATTTTCTGCCAACTGCCTCCGTGGTCTAGCGGTTAAGATTTAGACTCGGAGGTACCGGGTTCGATTCCTGGTCGGGACACATAAATATTTATTAATGTAAATAAAAATACATTGAATTAATATTTAATTTATTTGTGATATTTCTCGAGTTTGGTACGCTGGAGACATCGACGAGCTTGCCACTTGTCATGATTGGCCTATTATAGTAAAGTTGGCTAAATATGAATCCTCTTATTCATAAGCGTGGTTTCTGACCACCCCGAAAGGGAAACGGTCGTGATGATACTTTACTTTACCATTTATTTATTACCTAAGACGATTTTGTCCCTCTACCCCCCCTATGTAAGAAAAATAAGAATTGACCAACCCTCTCCCCCTTAATATTTACTACGTAAGGACCTACATAAAAAAATGAATACATATAATCAACTTTGGTTTTGTTTTAAAGTTCTTCATCTTTAATATCATCTTTACATATTATGTAATGTATGTATTTAATCTTAAAGATTTTGATCAGTCAAACGGAAAGTGGATCTGCCACTTAAATATTCTTAACTTTGCTCTTTTTTTGTTGTAATCTTACTTAAGAACTATCAAGACCTCTCTCAACTCCTTGTACGAAAAAATAGAACATGGTCACCCCTTAAATTGTTTTAGGTAATAAATGAATGGCCCCCAATTAGTATTTACCTAATTTTCCTTTCAGATATTATCAGTACATACAACACCCTTACTATAACAACTCGCCGACCCACACACCATGTAAGTTTATTATTTAATATTTACACCTTATATAATTATTATTTTTTATACTTTTTGCAAAAGTTGACTTAATTTCCAATCTGAATGATTTTTAGGAAATAAACTACTAGTGTAATTTATGTCTCAAGTTAATAAAATTAATGGGGGGTTCATTTTCGTGCTTTTGACCATGCATCTTCGCATGATTCGACTCGGTTTTGACAAATAAAACTGGCAGTTTTCTTTGGAGCTTTGTCACTTAAACTCGTATACCACGAACTGATCCGTAAATAAAGAGCGTCACAATTAGGCCTCAGGCTCGATAAGTGTCGGCCTATAGTTTCGATAAGTGTCGGCCATAGTTTCGATAAGTGTCGGCCTATAGTTTCGATAAGTGTCGGCCTGTAGTTTCGATAAGTGTCGGCCTGTAGTTTCGATAAGTGTCGGTCTGCAGGTTTTATAAATGTGAGACTATCGGTTCGATAAATATCGCCCTACCCGTTCAATAAGTATCTGCCTGCACATTTGATAAATGTGAGATTATCGGTTTGATAAATGTCGCACTATCGGTTTAATAAATCGGCCTATGGTCAATAAAAGTCTGTTTATATCTAGATTATAGTTATGGATCACCACAAATGGCTCCGGCTCCGACAATGCCCCTGAACAACAACACGCCACGCTCGAACCCAAGTCCCCACGGACCGCAATCGACTTCCACGCCAACACCGCCCACAACCACTATACCGCCACATATACAGCCTCCGCAAAATAATATACGCCAAATACCGGGTATGACTTTTTACGTAATCGCCATACGGTTACAATTATTATATTTAGTGATTTTATGTTTTTAATTAACTATTATGAATATAATTAATTACTTAGGCTGCGTTACATAATGATATTCTTTTTTTATGTTATTGTCAAAATGCATGTGTACCGAGTAAATTATTGTCTAGTCTTAATTTTATTTTTTATTGGTTTAAAATAATAAATAATGCAGGCTGTGTTATTAATTGTGTTTTACTGTTGCAGGCACGCGACCAGCAAAACGCATACACAGACTACAAATAATTAACCCTGATACAAGTAAGTTTTGCATTTTATTATTATAATTTTATATTATTAAAAGCCCTCCTCCTCGCCAACCCGTCTGGCCAGCGTGGCGAGTGAATGCCAAGTTCTCCAGATATATATTCTGGAACGTCCATCTCCAACAGCGGGGTTTTCAGGACCCTGTGTTCTAGGGGATGTAATAATATCGATGAAAAGCCCTAGCTAACGTCAAACCCAGGCTGGTCTAGGCATTTTTTTACCCAGAAATATGTCTTTAAAGAGCTCTCTAATAAAAATCCTGCAAATCATGTAATCCAAATGGCAACATCTTCTACGGTGACAAATCTACATCAAACAATCACAGAAATATTAAATATTTAGAGAAAGAACAATAAACTTTAACGAAAGGAAGCATAAAGTATAGCTATCTTACATCACATTTCTTTACAGAACAAAATGTCTTGGATGAAATAGATTCAGGTGACAACATGGTTAGTGAACATGTGGAGAATCATAGTGTAAGTACTTCATCATTGTATCTTTAAATATCATATTAACTAAAACAATCTGTTAGTAAAACAGTAAAAACTGAAGTGGAATATATTTTCCAGGAGAGAAATGAAATTGCTGAAGACTTTGTGAGGCGAGTGACGGAGGCAGCGAGCGAAGCCTCTGGCCCGGAACCCCTAAGAAACCACGTGCCACCAAAGAGCATAGATATGCAAAAACCTATGTCACCCCCTACTTGCACCTTCCCACATAACCCGATATCTAGTGTTGATATAAAGTCTGAAATTTTATCTATTAACGAGAGTGTAAGTTTGGAATTGGACGCCGAGTACGAGGAACCGCCTGTCGTCTCCGCTCTGTCAGACAACCCAGTCATAGTGCCTAAAATACCTGTCAGTAAAAAGCCAGTTAAAACCTACGATCAGCCTTCAGTAGTTGTAGATACTAATAAAAATGTACCGCCTAGCAAGCCACAAAAGCAAATTAAAAATAATAAACCAGTTGTGCCTCAAAATGAAGAAGAAAAAGTAATTAAATCCGTTCCAGCACCAATAATAGATATTACTATGTTAACTCCGTTGCCTCAGAGAATTAGAGAGCCTCGGCGCAGGTCCGCCGAAGTGGAAAAAATTGCGCCTGCGACTAATGGACCTGTTGTACCTCCTATTGGTGAGTGATATTGCTATAAAGCTCAGATAGCCATTTAGTATCATGCTTGCCATGTAATATAACAGCTTTTAATTCTTAAGGGAGTGTAGTCCGTACTATTTACGCACTCTTAAGAAGCTTTTCAGCAATAATTTGCAATGCACCTATTCGAAATAGTCATTTACTAATTCACCTTATCGTTAATCCTTCATTTGGTTCACTGCCCGATGACAATATTAAAATCATACAACTATTTATTCTATTTGCGAATTGATGCTGACCAATATTTTGTCTTATAATTTGGTATGTTCATAAAAACAACAATTGGACGTAGTTACGCAATATAAGATATATCATGACAGCGGGGTGAGGCTAGTGTACAATCGTCCGAAAACGTATTGTCTAAGATCGATTACGTCTTTCAGAAATGTCTAAATCTTGGGCATTCCGCCTAGCTTTTTTTCACCCCGCAGAGGACCTGGGGCCCAATTCTTGTCCTTTCGACTTGTTCTCTCTCCATAGAAAACTGTCAGTTTCATTCGAGCAAATCGAACCAACACGCAAGTCGAAAGCGCCAGAATTAGGCCCCAGATTAAAAATCATAATTTATTTCTAAAAAATTGTAGATTGGATCCTTTTTGTGTAACTGCGTCCAATTATGCTAAATCGAAAAATCAAGATTATCTACGAATCATTTGAATCATGGAAATGATATCTTTGACACTCATTGCCTAAGTATGATAATAAAATTGGTTTCTTTTGTTTTGAATTTATGTATTTTTAAGGGCATACCAAGTTACTTATGTTTTTAGAAATGCTTTCTGTTACACACTAATTGTTTTATAAATTAGTTAAGGTCATTTTAAATATTTAAATATTTCACATGACGTATACGTAAATTACCTATAGAAGCTCTGTTATTATACAAGTATTCCGTCCGTGATATTCCAGTCATCCGCTAATAGCTTCTAAAAAGAGACATAAATTTGTAGTGGTGTAATGAAAAAAAAAAAAACGCTTGATGTATTTAACCAACGCCTTATTATTATGGGCGAGCTTGCGAATGCTAATATCATCATCATCATCATTAGAGCCCCTAGAACACAGCGTCCTAGACCTCCACTGCTGGAGATGGGCCTTCCAGAACATATATCTGGAGAATTTGGCCTACACTCGCCACGCTGGCCAGTTATTTATTAATAAAATCACAAGTTACGGTGCAGAGAAGTTATCCTAAAACTGTCGCCACTCATACAGAGCCTAATCAAGTAGTACGATCGCGCGAACGTTGTCTTGTGTCATTGTTTTTCTCTTTATTTCATCTCTCGGCTGTGAGCGACATCAATTAAGACTACAATTAAGTGCTATTACACTTAGGTGTTTGTGTAATGATTTTTATCTTTCAAAATATATAACTTTTTTATTTCAAAAAGGGGTTCTACCAATGACACCTGAAGTTTAAAAAATATATTTGCTCTTATGACAATTACACGTGGTATATGCTTTCTATTAATTGACTGTGTTGTTAAAATTTACTCAACTCATCGCCTATTTCTCTTGCTTTAACGACGCCGACGCGAATACAAATTGTCAGACTTCAATATTAGGTACTGGATCGTTCATACTCGTACATGCACTCGGCACACAAACACAGCGAAGACTGGAATTACCGTCATGCCCAGTCAAGCCGGCATAGTGTCAGTCATGAGTGTTTGATTCCAGTTGCTAACCACTTATCATCAGGTGGGCGCAAGTTCACTAGTCGTGCTAGTATAAAAAAAAGACTCCTGTGAGAGAGTAAATGAAAAACTACTTAATACTTAAATTCTAGTTTATTTTACAATAATATTTTAAACCCGAGCGAATAATATTTTGCGTTATAAGTTTCAAGTCATTGTCTATCTGTTTGCTTGTTTGTCTGTGGCATCATTAACAAAATATTTAGCAGCCCTATTACATTACATATCACATCGGCAATTGGTCGAGCTTGTTTAACACTATCTATTGCGTGCTGTGCATCAGTAAGGCATTAAATTAAGGCGTTAAATCGATCAGATAGAGCTGTTATAATTGTTCGATGTTCTTATTTGTTACAAGTAAATTTGAAAAAATAAACTCCTTATAGATAGCGGTGGAGTCGTTTGTCGTGTCCAAATGATAATGTTATATAGGTACCCTGTCTGGGCTACGAGTAATATAATACTCGTAGCTAGTTAAATTCTTTATTGTACATTAAATAATATAGTAAATAAGCGATATTATGTCTAAAAACATAACAGCTAACTTTTGAAAGAAGTGAGCGATGATTGTAAGGTGCTTGACCGCTAATGTATGTGATAAAGTGATTTATCGAGTAAAAAAAACACCTTATAACTAAAAATAAAACGATATCAAATCTATAATAAAACTACAGACATACATATACTGGTTACATCTATCTCTATATATACTTTCTGTGTAATTTGGTCACTATATTATAACTGATGGTGCTTTACAAATATACAGCAGAGGTTTATTTGCATGTCGGATTAAAACATAATCACAAGACCATAACATTTCAAAAACCCGCTAATATATTTTTGACAATCGCACACAAAGGCCCCACTCGATATTGGAGCGTTGAGAAAGAAAAGTAATTTTGTTTTTAATAGAATGTCATATTTTTTTTCTCCACACCTTGTTAATTAAGATTTAAGGTATCTGTAGATACCTATATAATTTTACAAAGGTTAACGGATTGTACTAAAAATGGACCAGACACCAATGGATATCACAACGTTTTGTATACGCGTCCTTAAAGGCGAAGACTGATTAGGACTGACGTTGTTTATTAGATAACAATGAAAAACACAATTTACTTTTTCCTATTAATATTACACTACACAACGATATATCGACGTCAAAACGATTTGCACTACGCAATTCGCATACGTCGACAGATCTTGATTAGGTAACACCTTTATAGATCACAGTAAATAACTTGAGCATTAGAAAATTTGGCTGCGTACTAGTAGAAAGCTATAAGTATACCAGTAAGATATACATATATCATATGATATTCATCGATATTTCCTATTGTTATGTTAGTCAGTTGTGACGACAGAATTGCTTATGCCAAGGTTCTTCGTTGTTCGTGAACACACCACATTTAACGTTAATTGCATCGTAATTAATTGGCAAGAACGCAGGCCAACTTATATATGAAGCATTTTTTTACGTTTTAAGTGATTACGTATTTATCGTATAGGTTTTGTAAATAATAATTACCGATATGAGTCAACTATTAATTATATTTATTTATGATTCCTTAAAGCAACAAAACCGATATCATATAACGTGTAGATTAATAAAAAAAAAGTACAAAGAAGTAAAAGTTCAAAACACCTTTATCAATGTTTAATATTTTTTTTATAAAAATGTAAATTCACTTTTACCAACGGTTTGTCAAGAGTGAAAATCTTCAAGGCGTTATCAGAATTCATTTATTCAGGATAATTTTACATTTTCTCTTTTGTTTTTCAGTATATATTACCATCTTTTACTTTGATTTAAACATAAATGTCAAGTAGTTTATTTTATTTATAAGGCTACTTTACTTTCAGTGAAGTTAGTATTTATGCTAGAAACAGCATAAATACTTGTAGAAGTGGATATACAATTTTTTTTAATTTATTAATAGTGCCCTTATTATTTAAATAGTGAACTATACATAAATCATAATAACTAAA
This sequence comes from Tinea semifulvella, assembly GCA_910589645.1. NCBI lineage: Eukaryota > Metazoa > Arthropoda > Insecta > Lepidoptera > Tineidae > Tinea > Tinea semifulvella. The sequence continues at coordinate 26,200,716 of OU342584.1, forward strand.
TTATAAATCAAATCAAATAGTTTATTTCCTTATGACATCGACAAGCTTGCCACTTGTCATGATTGGCCTATAGTAAAGTTGGCTAAATGTGAATCCGCTTATTTATAAGCGTGGTTTCTGACCACCCCGAAAGGGAAACGGTCGTGTAATACTTTACACTATTTCCTTAGAATCGCTTGTTGTTACTTGTATACAGTCAGAACTAATAAAATCAATACAATCAATAAAAATATATGTACTAAACAAAGTGGTAATAGTGGTTGGACCGTAACAGGCAATATATCATATATATGTATGTTAGATAAACATTACTGCTCTATAAGCAAGTAAAACTAACTAACTTTGAAACTACTTAAATAAGATCGTGCCTTTATAGAGGCCGTGTCAGCTTACATTCTAAACACTTAAAAAATATTATATTAATTTTGTGGCAGTAAAAAAATCGTATAATCTAAATAATAATAATAATATGTCTGTGCTGTTTTAGATGTTATGAGTGGACTGTATTTAAAAAAGATGCCTGCACCGGCTGACTTAGACCCACGCTCAGCTGTCCCACGCAAAATGCTGCGTGTAAACCGACAAGTATTAAACGTACATAAAAATATAAAATAGGATAAAAATAGGGAAAGCTCACCCCAGTCCATAAATTAGAATCACACACACTTTGTCACAGTTTGTCGTACGAGAATGTTTTTTCACCACAAAATTGCGCGCACACGCGGCGAGACCTCGATCGCTTCTGCCGGTGCGCACCCCGTGCGTACGTGACCATTTTTTGTTGGCCACCCAATGGTACCCGCAAAATAATTTAGGAAGCGGAAAGGAATGTAATACAATACAACTAAATAAATATGTGTTTATGTATCAGTGTTGAATGCCGCGAAAGTTTTTGAACTATCAAAACTGAACATTCCCCCGCCCGAGAAAGGCTAAAGCCTTTATCAAAAAGTATTCCGCATAAAACAATCCTAACCGCAACCAGGTAAAATCAAACCGCAATGGAATAAACCCAAACCGCAATAAAATTAAATTAAATAAAACCGCAAAAAATATATATAACATAACTTAAAATAACCGCAAAACCGCAAAATGACAAAAACCTAAACTAAACAAAAAAATAATAAATAAAAAAACCTATTCGATAGGTAGCCGACACAAATTTACGACCGGTCGTGTAAGTGTACCAGAAGGTGTTCTTAGAACAACTACTCGGACTACCTTGTCTTTACCAGGGAGAAGTTGGCTAATACGCCCTAATTTCCACCTTAAAGGGGAAACGTCTTCCTCCTTTATAAACACCAAGTCGCCTACCTTGGGAGGGTCCGTTTGCGATGTCCACTTATACCGCAGTTGTAATGATTTTAAGTAGTCATGACGCCACTTATTCCAAAAATGTTGAGACATTTGTTGCAACATTTGGAACCGTGACAACCGAGACATGGCAACATCGCCCCAATCGTACTCCGGTACTACTGATAAAGGTCGACCAATTAGTAGGTGCGCAGGAGTTAGGACCTCAAATTCCGCAGGGTCTGAAGAAAGCGCACAAAGTGGACGACTATTAAGAGCAGCCTCAATCCGTGTAAATAAGGTAGCGAGCTCCTTGCTCACCTACAACCCTCTTCAACAAGCCCTTAGCTGACTTGACTGCCGCTTCAAATAAACCACCGAAATGTGGAGCCGCAGGCGGGTTAAACCGCCAAGTAACATTTTGTTGAGCCGCCTTTATACTTAAATCTGACTGCGTTTCTTTATTCGCCAGATACCGCTGGACTTCGTTAAGATGTCGATTTGTACCAACATAGTTCGTACCGCAGTCAGAACGAATGACGCTAGGAAGACCGCGCCTAGACGTGAACCTAGTGAAAGCCGCTAAAAAACCTTCAGTCGACAGGTCACTAACAACTTCCAAATGAACCGCCTTGGAAGAAGAACACACAAAAACGCATAAATATTCTTTCATCGTCTTACAATTCCGCAACCGCGATGTTTTAATAATAAAAGGACCCGCAAAGTCCGTCTGTACCGTGTGGAACAATCCGCACGCATTTACCCTGTCGCGAGGCAGGTCAGCCATTAATGGCTCCGCTGGCTTTGCCCGAAGCCGAAAACACCGCATGCATTTGAAAATGCAACCCCGAATGACTTGCCTCGCCGACAATATCCAATAACGTTGCTGTAAAACGGATTGTAAAGCCGTAGGACCTAAATGGCAGTGCGCAACATGATAATGATTCGCTACTAATTTGGTTAAGCTATTTGATTTTGGCAGTAATATAGGATGCTTGCAACCAAATGGAAGATCCGCATTCCGCAAGCGTCCGCCAACCCGAATCAAACCGTCACCATCAACAAATGGCATTAACCGCCGCAACCGCATCGAACACTGTCTATTCGTTTTTAAAGCCTCTAAATCCTGACTAAAGTCCACCGCTTGGACTAACTTTATTAACCGCAGCAACGTTAGTTTGCGTTCCGCAACAGTAATTATTCCGCAACTTTTACTGTCTTTATTTTTTGCATTAGATGCAAACCGCAAAATATATGCTACAACCGCTTGTAGCTTTGTTAAAGAACTATAACGATCAATTATAGATATATCTAATACCGCACTGTGTACCAACACCTTCGGCTTCCGCAAAGCTGGTAGGTCGATATCCGCCAAACCTACCAAACTTGATGGCCAATGATCCGCATCAGCCGCAAGCCACTGTGGTTCCCACCACAGGTGATGGTTTACTAATTCGCTAGCACTACAACCCCTACTAGCTACATCCGCTGGGTTTAGGTTGGTCGGCACGTGCCGCCAAACAATATCCAATCCGACATTATTAATCTGCGAAACACGGTTCGCTTCAAAAGTTTGTAAGAGGTGAGGTGATATACGTAACCAAGAAAGAACGATGGTACTATTTGACCAACATACAATTTCATCAATTCTAATCTGATCTTTAACCGCATCGTAGACATACTTGACCAACCTACTTAAGAGTGTTGCCGCAGAAAGCTCCAGCTTTGGTACAGTAAGCTTGCATTTAACAGGTGCAACACGAGTCTTCGCCATGATTAGTGATGAATTCACGATACCGCATGAATCCACCACCCTTAGATACACAACCGCAGCGTACCCAAGTTCCGACGCATCCGCAAACCCGTGCAGTGCGGTATGCTTCACCACCGCTGGTAAAACACATCGCCCTAAACTAACCTGTTGAATATGTGGTAAACCGTCCACAATCAACGCCCACTGCCGACAGAGATCTTCGGGAGGGACATCGTCCCAACCAAGACCGAGTAACCAAAGCTGCTGCATCAGGACCTTTCCTTGAAACACGACCGGACCAATCCATCCTAATGGGTCAAATGTCCTCGCTAACGTCGACGAAATCGTCCGCTTGGTGCAAATATTTCCCTGTGGAATATTTGTGTGGTAAGTGAAGATGTCCGAAGAAGGATTCCACTGAACACCAAGTATCTTCACAAATCCCGCGTCATCCGCATTATCAAAAATGAGAGGTTTCTCATGATGCTCCGCTGGTATGTCTGACAGCAACCGCCTGTCATTAGACGTCCACTTCCGCAACTCGAACCCGCCTGATAACAACAACCCGCTGAGATCACTTTTGAGCTGCTGAACATCCTCCAGAGAACCAGCTCCGCCTAAAATATCATCCATGTAAACCGCAGACCGCAGGAGACGCGCTGCCGCTGGATATTGAGCCTCACCATCATCCGCTAATTGCTTCAACACTCGAATTGCCAGGTAAGGGCTAGATTTCATCCCATACGTCACCGTGTTGAGAGCATACAACCGCAAGGGGTCATGTGGTGAGTCACGCCAATAGATCAGCTGGTACCTCCTATCTTCCGCATGAATAACAATTTGCCGGAACATCATCCGAATATCCGCAGTAAAAACTACCTGGAAAAGCCGAAACCTACAAATGATTTGCATTATGTCCAATTGTAATTTTGGACCCGCGTGCAAACAATCGTTGAGGGACACACCAGAATTTGTCCGACAACTCGCATCAAATACAACTCGAATTTTATCCGAACCCGACTTGAAAATTCCGTGATGCGGAATAACATAATGCTCAGATTGAGCCAAATCCCCATCCGATAAGTTACATGGTAACATGTGACCAAGGTCTAAATATTCCCGCATAAATTTTAAATATTTATCCCGAAATTCTGGCTGTGATTGAAGCCGTTTCTCCATGGAATAAAACCGCTTTAAGGCCATGTGACGCGAATCGCCTAACTTCGGCCGCTCCGAAAGAAAAGGTAAACGTACCACATACCTACCGCTACTGTCACGTCCGTGTGACTTAGTAAACAATTTCTCACATTCTACATCCCTAGGATCCCGAATATCCTGAGGGATCTCCTCAATTTCCCAAAACTTCTCCAAATTATTATCCGCTGTAGACATAAAAGTTTGTGATACCGCACAATCCGCATAGTGGTCTGGCACATTATATGACACAGGCCCCATTAATACATACCCAAAAATGGTATTAACCGCACAAGGTAAGTTGTCACCAAATCGAAGAATACCGCCTCCGATCATGACACTACCAAGTAAATCCGCACCGATTAAAATGTCTACATGACGACTTTCATAAAATTTCTCATCCGCAAGAATTATACCGCTGAGTTCCTGCCTTAAATTAGGAGGAAGTGAAAAACTACGAAGATTATCCGTAATCTTGCCTAAAATAGAAGCTTTAGTAATAAGTACAGGTTGAGTCACCTGACAGGGACGTAAACTCAACATTACACTACCGCGACAATTGTTGACAACCCGCACCGCTTAAACCTGTAACCGCAACAATGTCAGATTTAAAATACCGCAAACCGAATCTTCGAGCACACTGCTCTGTGATAAAAGTGCTCTGGCTACCGCTATCCAGAAGAGCACGTACATTATAATAATGACCGCCACCATCCATCATTTGCACAACCGCAGTCGACAGCAACACTGTACGATGACACCGCAACGGGGCAACCGCATGTAGCGCTCGCTGGGGGAGAGGAGCAGTAGAAATGCTCGCCTCCGGTTCCGCAGAATCCGCAGGACTACCCATATGTCCATCCGCAGGACCTGTAACCGTACCGCTACGTTCCGCATAATCAAAATGAAGTAACGAATGGTGTTTATCCGACTGACAAGAAGAACAACAGTTAGACGCACCGCATTTATAGATGGAGTGAGAATTAAGGCACCTAAAACATAACCGATTGGTAACCGCATGTTGTTTCCGCACACGTGGTTTTAATGCGATAAACCGATCGCACCGGGTAATATGATGAAAATTACGCTTACAATAGTTACAAGCAACAGTCTTTTGACTTGTTGTTTGAAACGCCGCATGACTTTTAGTTGGTCCCGAAAACCTACCCACTGCCTTGTTACCGCGATCTATCGATGCAGTAGTAGTTGGATAAGTACATTCCAAAATTCTCACCTCACTTTCCAAAAAACTAATAAAATCTTGAAAAGTAGGCAACTCCTTACCGTCTAACTTTGCTTCAAAGTGTTTTTTCATTGTTAACTCAATTTTATTTAAATTAATATATAATAATAAATATGACCACTCCGCTACAGGGAACTTTAATTTTTCCAATGCCTTGGTAGTTTCTAAAATAATATTTAAGAAATTCCGCAAACTATTTAAACTTTTATTCACAGACGTAATAGACAACAAGTTGTACAAAAGTTTATCCGCCATCAATCTTTTATTACCGTAACGAGTTTTTAATAAGTCCAATGCAATAGAATAATTTTCTCCCGTAATAGACAAATGTCTAATTAAAGTTTTAGGTTCTCCGTCTAAAACACCGACTAAATAATAAATCTTTTGAGTATCACTCAACGATGAGTCACTACCCACTAAAGACTCAAAAAGATCCATAAATGAAGCATATTCCTCGATTTTACCCGAAAAAGTAGGTAGTTGTAATTTTGGCAACAATGCCCTACCTGCACTAGAATGTTCCGAGTGTTCCATCTTGCTATGCCCAACCTTGTCCACAAATGAACCCGCTTGACTACCCTTAATGGCATAGTACATGTCCGTGTAGGTGGCAAACCTATCCTTATGTTCATCGGCATCAAAATCCTCCCCAGATAAGACTTGCAACTCTAAATGTAACTCCATAAAAGTCTGATACACCTTTTCCAAATCGGCATACCTAACTTGAAAGTTTTTAACAAGTGACGGGTCAGATTTAATTTTATTTAATAAATCATAAGTTACATTTAAATTACATATAGCCATATCATATTGGAGTTTTACTAAAATGATACGTTTAGAGGTAGCCGACGACATATTTATATAAAAAAAACCGAAAGAAAAAAAATAACTAAAAAAATCCAAAACTTAAAAATAAATACAACCGTTGAAATAAATTATGGGGTATTCCAAATTAAAAATAAAACAAAAATGTGAACAAAAAAAAAATGATTTTCCTAGGTCGGAATCGAACCTTGGACCGCCCGCTAAAGTAACGATACCGCGCTACTAACACCGCCAGGTCACGCCTAAGCCACGATACCGCGTGAAACGTGAACGCGACAAGAAAAAAACCGAATTTAAAAAAACTACTCGTACAACGGAATGCTCAATTTCCACAGAACAAAAACTATACAATTTATAACCGAATGAATGTGTAAATACATAAATAACTAATATGGATGGGAAGGACATACCATAAATGCTTAAAATGTGTATTTACTTATAATAAATATGTGGAAATAAAAATAATATACCGATAATTTGAAAAGTGTTAACTGTGACTTTAAACAAAGAAAAAAAAGGCAAACAAATTACGTCGAACAACTGAGGTACATCTAAGGCATCCGTTGTCGAATGGACCAAGAAATGTGCTGTTTTAGATGTTATGAGTGGGCTGTATTTAAAAAAGATGCCTGCACCGGCTGACTCAGACCCACGCTCAGCTGTCCCACGCAAAATGCTGCGTGTAAACTGACAAGTATTAAACGTACATAAAAATATAAAATAGGATAAAAATAGGGAAAGCTCACCCCAGTCCATAAATTAGAATCACACACACTTTGTCACAGTTTGTCGTACGAGAATGTTTTTTCACCACAAAATTGCGTGCACACGCGGCGAGACCTCGATCGCTTCTGCCGGTGCGCACCCCGTGCGTACGTGACCATTTTTTGTTGGCCACCCAATGGTACCCGCAAAATAATTTAGGAAGCGGAAAGGAATGTAATACAATACAACTAAATAAATATGTGTTTATGTATCAGTGTTGAATGCCGCGAAAGTTTTTGAACTATCAAAACTGAACAATGTCAATTAAACATAATAACAAAGCTGTAAAAGAGCCGTGTGTTATCTTAAATTTTAATAGCATTAATGTTAATTAATATTCGTGGCTATAAAATGGCTGTTTTAGATGACAATATAAATTTATATATCTTGCAGTAAGACAAGTGTTTGATGTAACTTATATTGAGTGAACATTCGATTGGCGATTTTAGTTCTGTCAAATTCAAGTGATCTCCAGAGTGGCTATGCAGTTTGTTAACAATAAATTATATTTAATATTTTCATTTTAACACAGTAACTGTTTATATTGACAATATTTATGTAACCAATAATATAAATTAAAACTACTATTAACATTTTTGTTTTAATCATTCATGTTTGTCATTTTAATAATATACATAGTTTTGGTTAACTTGATAACAAAGCATTGCTGTTTATAACATATATTTAATAATGATATATCTTTACAGCATATTCAATTGGTAGTTTGTCTGATATTATCGACGATCCAAATAGCCAAACCGGCACATTTGAGCCTTCATACAAAGCAATCCAATTAATTTCGTTAACCGAACAAACCGAAGCTAATGAATTAATTCAAAAGCAAACTCATATGCTCACTGCGACGGAACTTCTGTCTGCCAGCATCGAGGCCGTAGCCGGTAAAGAAATAACGGAAGGGACTGGAGAGAAAGCGGAAAGCCGTCCTACACAGCAACCGAATGCTAGTGCAGCTCAGGCTAAACTTAATCAAAGTCTTACTATTCGTAATAAACAGAAACAGCTCGAAGCCAGGATTAAAGATATCGATACGAAAAATATAAACACTGGTTCGCACTTATATTTTATAATAATGATTGCTTACATAGTATATTTTGTTGTATATTTGTGTGACGCTTGCAGTTTTAGAGGTGGACTAGAATAGCTGTAGTGATGTGCATGTCCGTTAATTTATTTTGTGCCGGTTCAACTAATATTGTTAAATGTAACTTAATTATTTGTTATTAAACATGTTTCCTTTTGTACAGATGTGGAAGTAACTCCAGTTCATAATGAGAAAGTTATATGTGAATTAGTTGAAGATATTAAGCAAGAAGAGGTTAAAAAGGAAACCCATATTGTTAATTGTATAGAAGATATTAGTCCTACGGTAACTGCCATTGATCCTCCTTCTGCGGAAGAGGTGCCTTCTCAGACGGTTGAAGAAGAGGAGATTGTTCATAGTATTATAGAGCCTGTTAGTGAGAAAATTGTTGAAAATAATGTAAAGCCGCCCGCGCCAGCTTTGCCTCCTCCACCTAAATATAAATATACTGAAGGTACCCACTTTTATTTTAAACTTTTTAAGTTTTTGTTTATTTGTAATATAAGTAACTATGTGACACGATTTCTAAGTATATGAAACAACTGACATCAGTAATCTTTAACGACTACTTTTAAAGGTGCAATTTTAGTCAGGTTAATCAACTACTTTCAGCAAATAATAATTATATTGTTGGATTTAAGGATTCTTTAATTAATCAAATCTTAATAATAATTAGCATATTTTTATTTTTCTGGTATTAAGTAACTATATTTTCAGGTCAATGGTCTCCGCTAAACCCGAGTGGCAAGAAACGCTATGATCTGTATTTGTTGATGCAGTTGAAAGACAATCCACTGTCTAAGAATAAGCCCGACATTCCTAAATTGGAGCAATGCAAAGTCATTAGGGTAAGTGCATAGAAATAAGTGGTTTTTTCTCATCAACTTCGCAGCTCCTAGAACACGGAATCCTACACCCCCACTGATGAATGTGGTCTTCCAGAACATTTTTTTTTTATAATTTGGCCTTTTCTTGCCATGGTGACGGATTGACTAGGGTTTGAAGTATTTTTTTTAGATATTTTTTTTATGTCAAGTTGTTATTAGTGGAACCTGGACCGATGTCTTTACTTGCTGTCTAAGAGAATAGAGCGGTTGTAAACCTATAACAATAAATTACTGTAATTATTACATACATAACCTATTGTCGGTCGCAAGCCCGAGTCACCATTATTCTCATCTCACACCCACACATGATGGACTCGGCACCCGCACGTTGAATACATGGAATTCTTAGAAATTTGTATTCTCATATTATTTATAAATAAGTGTATGTCTTAAAGCCCGAACGTTACAGCAAGCGTTAGGCCATAAATTGTATTAGTAGAAAGGACATCATCCATTTTGGGATATTTTTGTACTACTTGTGCTGTTTACAATAATAACAAATAGTAAATAGTAATTTTGATACCTACTTTTAATTATAAGACTGTCAAATTAAGTTATTTGGACAATACAAAATGTAGTTTTCGTATCAATCAAGGCCTAGTAAAGAATGTCAGCCGGCGCTTAACTGATGAAAGTATTCGACACTGTCAGTTATTTTTTGTACCTTTTGTTTAAAACTCCGACTAATACCATATACTATATTCATTTAGTACTAGAGCTGTCATGATGACATTTTATACACATAAACTATATCAAAAGAGTTATTTCTACTTAAATTATTTTGCGTATATAACTGTGAATGCAATTTAGCCCAAATCCCCATACAAGATGAATGATGTCCTTTTACTTTGTTTATCTCGTTTTAATAAGACTATTAATATTATAATATGACAGTATTCTAATAACAGTAACCGTCCTTACGGAAACTACGGGTTAGGCACAAAAGTGTTCGATTGTAATGTAAAAAATGATAATCATTTATTGCCACTAAAAGTGATGTATGTCCTCTCTGTGTGTTCGTAAAATATATGCGTGTGTGTAGGAGATTTTTTATATTATTGTAAGAACACTGTACTGTATAAAATCAGTAGATGTCTGCTTATCAAGGTATAATGTCTATTTCAGATAGATTATGTTCCATAAATAGAAACTGCAGAACACCGTCTTATCCTTATCAAATTGCACATTTGCAACAATGTTGCTGTAACTGTGATGTATGACCAGTATTGTCATAATTAAAATTAAATTTAATGCTTTTTGTACAAGGATGTTGTTATCTCAATAAATTATAGACCGTTTAAAGCTGCTATGCTAATATAATAATTATATTTTGCAATGACATTAATTAATATGACATTTCCAGACATAAATTTATTAATTTGAAACCTATTTTACCTATTTAAATTCAAGGTTCAACGTACTTTTATAAATTATTGGAAAAAATCTACTTGATTTTATTAGCAGTTTTTTTTATTGTGACGTTTGGAAGTTATTTTCAAAGAGCTATTAATGAGCGAAATGTTTCGTAAAAAAAATCGAGTTATAACTATTAAATGATATCATTATAGCCCCTAGAACACAGCGTCCTAGACCTCCACTGTTAGAGATGGGCCTTCCAGAAAATATATCTGGAGAATTTGGCCTACACTAGCCACGCTGGCCAGATGGGTTGGCGAGGTTCTGATGTCAATTTATAATGACAAATTATTAACGATTCCACAAAAAAAAAAAAACGCGTTCTTACAACCGAGCTACCACCGTGCCATAAATTTAATAACATTAACACATTATAATAACATTAAGGATAATAAAGTTTTTAAAGGGTGACATGGACCTCCAAGATGATTTTTTTATTTGTTTCAGTCGGCGCCAGTGACAGAATATTTGTCAGCGCATCACTTCGCTTCACCAAGACCGAGCGATGCGTTATTACCTAATTTCCTTAAATCGCAAGGACCTTCAAAGGGAAATATTTTGCGATCCGATCCCAAAAAGGATAATAATATGCGAAGTTCACTCTCAGGTGGTAAGTTTACTAAAATATACATGTAATTTAATTTTATGGCATATTTTTAGAAGTTTAATATGATATATACATTTCATAGTTCCATATAGTTAAAAAGAAAATTATATATAATAGGTGGTAGGCAGACTGATGGTGGTGGTGTAATTTGCCCAGTCTGCCAGGGCAGGGAAGTATCCACCATTCGTGTCGATAAACGCAGTAAAGTGTATCCACACGTTTCGGGATCAGGCTCAACTTGCCGTCTTGTCCAGTTTAGCTGGCACAGTGTTATGGACTGATGTCAGTCATGAGTGCTTACCATCAGGTGGGCGCAAGGTTTTTTTTTTTATTATTATATACGGTAAATCGATAAATCACCAATGATACGCCCCCTGGCGGGTGGGGGTCGCATGCCCGACTCATCCGTGAAGCTTCCTAGTGAAGCACCAGGGCGCCTACGGACTAAAACCCTATAAACCGTCTCTATCTCACTGTTGGCCCTGTGTGACTTTGCAGCTAAGTCTGAGTCGTGGCTACGGAGTGAAGGCACTCGTTCGCCGCGTATAGGGCAAGGTCATATGTCGTGTATATATAAAATAAAAAATGTCAACAATTAGTAACTTAAATATTTGTTTGTAACTTGTTTTAGGTATGAAAATGAACCAAATGTCTGGTGGAGGCAGCTCTATGAAACATAATGTGATTCACGTATCGCTATCTTTAAGGGAAGATGTTAAACTTAATGAGACTGAAAATGCTTGGAAGCCTACTCGCTTTAAGAAATCTACTCTTAGTGCAGATGAGGCTAAAACTCAGGTAAATACTACAAAAATAACTACATACAATTTTGTAAATAGTTCTAATTGTAGTTGTAGTGTGGGCCAAGTATTCTAAACATAACAATGCTTGACACAAACTACACTACTTCTATTACCTATTTATCAGACTTTGTGAAAGATAACACAACAAAAGTATTTTCTTCATCTAATAGTAGTACTTAAAGGGCAAATAATCTTTTAGACTTTTTTAAATAATAAACGAAAATTTTTTTAATAGATAAAATATTAAAAAAAAACACACCGCATTATGAATTAGGAATTGATCTCGCTCACAGCCGAGAGACAAACAGAGAGAGAGAGAGAGAGAGAGAGAGAGAGAAAAAAACTTGCGTAAGTCAACATTCGGTGATCGTCGACCTTTCACTGCCTACTTGATTAGGCTTAGGCTCAGTGGCGATAATTTTTAGGAAAACTTCTCTGCACTGTAACTAAATATTTTATTAATGAATAATAAAATGTATATATACAGTCAAACCTGGATAAGCGAGAGTTCAAGGGAGCACAATCTCATTCTCGCTTATAGAGGTTTCTCACTAACCCGAGTTTCTCGCTAATGCAGGTACATGGGTAGCGTTTCTCTCTTATAGGGGTACGCAGCAATAACAAGTCACAGCAAGTACGAATGTAGTAAATATGTAAAACAGGACGGTACACAGGCACACGTGTCCATTTGAAAAGAATGCGATACAACATTATTTAGTTCCACGAAATAGAATACCGGTACAATATTAACGAGAATACAAAATCAATGGTAGGAAGTTTCACGAAAGTTAAGAATGAGTCATAAAATAGCACATGTTAAATTTGTAAATAAAGCTCGACTGTCGCTTATAGAGGTATAGATAAGTAGCAGTCTCACTTACGGATGTCTATGAGGGAAAAACGACTCTCTCTTACAGAGGTTTCTGTTTCTCGCTAATAGAGGTTTTGGGAGCTTAAAATGACGGGTCCTGGCTATTACTCTCACTTACGAGGGGCGTTCAAAATATTCTCGGTATGTGGATAAAAACAAACAAGTACGAAAAGTTTGATATTTTTATTTTTCAATATACTCCCCCCCTATGTTCATACACTTATAAGATCGATCAATTATTTTTTTTAATCCCTCATAAAAATATTTTTTATCTTTGGTGTAAAAATGCTCCTCCACGGCCGTCTTCAACGCTTCATCGTCAGAAAATTTATTTCCACGCAGATCCTTTTTAAGATTGGGAAACAAAAAGAAGTCGCTTGGGGCTAAGTCCGGACTATAGGGTGGATGAGTAACAGTTTCAAACCCACATTCAACAATAGCTGCCTTGGCAATATGAGCAGTATGGACAGGGGCGTTGTCATGCAGAAGCAGAACACCTTTGGTTAACTTTCCTCGCCTCTTTCTTTGATCGCATCTCTTAATTGACGTATAACGTTAGCGTAGTACTGCCCTGTGATATTTACACCTTTTTCTTTATAATCGATAAGCAAAACTCCTTCACAATCCCAAAATATTGTGGCCATGACCTTGCCAGCTGACGGGATTACCTTGAACTTCTTGGGATGAGCTGAACCCTTAATGTGCCACTGCATGGACTCCTGTTTGCTCTCTGGGTCATAATGATGAACCCAGGTTTCATCTCCAGTAACTATTTTTTGCAGCACCTCATCGGGATTTTCACCACACAGGTCGATAAAATCTGAACAGCAAGCCACACGCATATCCTTTTGAAGAAGCGTCAGCATTCGCGGAACCCATCTTGCACTTACTTTTGACATATTAAGATGGTCATGTATAATGTCATGTACGGTACCAATAGAGAGATTGGTTACTTGAGCTATAGATTTTACCTTCACTCGGCCGTCTTCCAATATAAGTTTTTCCACTTTATCAATATTTTCTAGTGAGGTAGCCACTACAGGCCGGCCAGGTCTAGGGTCATCTTCAATACTCTCCCTTCCACGCTTAAATTCGCTTGACCATTTTTGAAAAGTAGATAAAGAAGGAGCAGACTCACGGTAAACACAATCCATTTCCTCTTTTATGGTTTTTTGATTTTTACCCTGTTTTGTTAAGAATTTTATGACGGATCGGTGCTCTAATTTCGTTAAAATTGTTAATTCGCTCATGGTGTTCATGTTTGTTCGGCAATTGCAGAAAAACAAAAGAACATCTCGGTTCCAATTTTACTTTTTTTTAATGTCAATGGATGAATCTTAGCGGCCAGTAACAAATATATATATAAAAGAGGTTGTAACGTATCAATACCGAGAATATTTTGAACGCCCCTCGTATAGAGTTTTCTCACTTATCCAGTTCTCACTTATCCAGGTTTGACTGTATATAGTTCTTTTTTTATTCTAGATTTTAATACAAAATATTTGCTCTTTAATAAATTCCATGCAGTATAGGTACTAAATAACAATGTTGAAAATAGTTTTTTAAATTTATATGTTTGTATTGTAGGAAGTTTATAAGAAGTTCCGAGGTATCTTAAATAAGCTAACGCCTCAGAAGTTCGATCAATTGATGGAAAGGGTGAAAAACCTGGAAATCGATACACAGGAAAGGCTAGAAGGTGTCATTGACCTTGTTTTCGAAAAGGCTATCGATGAACCGAACTTTTCTGAGGCCTATGCGTCTATGTGCAATAAACTGTCTAAACTAAAGGTAAGCGAAATTTGACAAACTAATAATAATTTAGAGCCATTTTTATTGAGTAAGCTAACAGCTAGATATTTATCTTGGTAGTCAAAGTCAAAATATCTTTATAACCTATTACAGACATTTATGAACAACAATGGTGTCATTGTTTAAATTATTTGAAATAAATTTACTCTTGTTAGTGGAAGACAAAGCACTTGGACTTTGCGTCCAAAGAGTAAGCTGTTAGCAGAAGACTGCTGCTTTAGCAGATTTCTGATCGAGAAAGGAATCTGCAAGAATAACTATCAGAATATATATATCAGATTTGAAAAATAAAACAAATACATAATAACACAACAACAAGAAAATAAATACATATTTTTATTTCATATTTACTGTCTTCTTGGTCCAGCGGTTAAGTCCTTAGGATTTAGACTTAGAGGTTATATGTTGGATTCGTGGTCGGATTAATTTATTATGTTAAATTAATAATTTTAATTGATATTGAATTTATTGATGATATTTCTCGCGTTTGGTACGCTAAGGAGATCGACGAGCTTGCCACTTGTCATGATTGGCCTATAGTGAAGTTGATTAAATGTGAATCCGCTTCTTTATAAGCGTGCTTTCTCATCAACGGTCATCATAATACTTTTAAATATATATTTAGGTAATAGTTACTTTAATGGCATTCAACTTTACTAATGTTAATATTTTTGTATAGGTACCAGTAGTTAACGCCCCGGAACAATGTGTCAATTTTAGAGCTCTTATCATTAATAAGTGTCAGACTCAATTTGTCACCAAAAAGGTAGATGAAAAGCTTGAAAAACTCGAAAAGGACATGAATGATTGCCCGGATGCTGTGAGTATTATCCTTTTTATGGAATTGAATGTATTATCTAGTGAATATTTATGTAAAATATTTTTACTATTTTATAGTAAATAAACAACAATAATTAAGAGTGGTGGTGGCTTGGTTGTAAGAACGATTTCCTTAAAAAAAACCTAAATTGGTAGGTTCGAACCCCGGCATGTACCAATAAGAAGTAGACTTCTCTTACGTGCATTTGTCATTTATTTACAACACCGTGCTTTGGAGAGCACGTTAAGCCGTCGGCCCCAGCTCCACTTATACCAACTTGTGGAATTGTTAATAAATTGTCATTAGAAAAGTGACATAAGGACCTCGCCAATCCGTCTGGCCAGCGTGGCGAGTAAAGGCCAAATTCTCCAGAATTGTCTGGAAGGCCCTCTTCAACAGTGGAGTGGAGGAACTTTGCGTTCTAGGAGCTGTGATGATAGAAATATATTTAATTTATTTGTGATATTTCTCGAGTTTGGTACGCTAGAGACATTGACGATCTTGCCACTTGTCATGATGGGCCTATGGTAAAGTTGGCTAAATGTGAATCTGTTTCTGACCGCCCTGAAAGGGATACAGTCGTGAAGGTATGTTACTTTACTTTTTATATTAATAAATTAATAAGTATTTTTGGTTAATGGAACTTAATTTAATTTTAGGCAAAAAAGAGAGAATTATTTTTGATATTGCAAGAAGAGAACAGAAGAATACGGATGCGTTCTGTAGGAAATGTGCGATTTATTGGTAAGTAATGCAATATTGTTTCATGTAACTTTTAATAGCTAGAAATAATTTAATAATGTGCTGACTGAAGTATTTCATTTATATAGAAAAAACTAACAGATTTATTACCTGCGGGGTAAGGCAA
The DNA here is from genome assembly GCA_910589645.1 of Tinea semifulvella. Classification (NCBI taxonomy): domain Eukaryota; kingdom Metazoa; phylum Arthropoda; class Insecta; order Lepidoptera; family Tineidae; genus Tinea; species Tinea semifulvella. The sequence goes on from OU342584.1 coordinate 26,216,975, forward strand.
AGTGCACAATCGTCTTAGCTCTTGACATCTCTGACAGACGTAATCGATCGTAGACCATTCGCATTCGGTCGATTATGCACTCTGCCTCACCTCGTTGGTTTTGGTCTACTATGAATAGCTCTCTAAATGTCTTCTAAAGTTTAGCAACTTTTAAATCAATAAAGTTACATTATAATCAAATTATACAATAAAAAACTTTATGTAAATTATATCTATACTAGCTGTACCGCCTGACAGTCAATAAATAATAAAAAATAATAAAAATCGTTTATTGACAAGTACGAAATCCACGAACATTTTGTATGGAAAAATGAATTTATCTTTTATTTTCCGTCAAATCAAAAACCTTGAAAATCAGTCCAACCGTTCTCGAGTTATAAGTGTTCCAACAAGTTATAAGTGTTCTGACTTTGTTTTATATATTAAAATTTCAATTTGCAGGTGAATTATTTAAGTTAAAAATGTTAACGTCAAAAATTATGATGTATTGCATGAATCATTTAATTGAAAACTATGAAGAGGAGAAACTAGAATGTCTTTGTAAACTTCTAACAACTATTGGAGAACAAGTTGAAATGGAAATTAAGGACAGATTGGATGAAGTGTTCAAAAGAATGCACAATATTGTAGATCAGAAATCTAATAAAATTAGTAGCCGCGTTAGGTAAGTTACAAATAACGACCAAAGTCAAGTCAAATTATCTTTATTCACGTAAACCTAGTACATGCATTTATGACACGACATTATTTAAATTAAATTTGAATGATCTGGAATCTAATAACTAACTAAACCAGCAAAGTCTAAGGAGTAAGCTGATATGCAGACCAGCAGCTTAACAGATTCCAATGACCTGTTAATGTTTAATCTGACTGAGAATGCAAGGAAAACTCAGCCATGGCAGATTTATAAGTCTAGTTATAGATTCAAAATCAAACTTTTTGTTAAATAACGTGCAAATAAATCTTAACTTTTGGTCGACTGTACAATAAAATGCAGAAACCATGATCAAAAATGTGAAATAATTTTAAGGGAGAATTTCAATTATTAATTTTATGTATATTTTTAGATTTATGTTACAAGATGTGATTGAGCTTCGTAAACGTCACTGGGTGACCAAGAGCGTAGTGGATCTTCAGCCTAAAATGATGGATCAAATTCAGAAGGAGGCTGAGCAACAACAACGACAGACTGAAGTATTTTTTTTTTATATATGGATTTTTATTAGCATTAGTATACATGTATATTGTTGTTTCTTTTATCCACTTTTTATATTATTAAGTTAATAACCACTAATAGTTTTTTTTTTTTTTTGTAGTTAATGAATTCCTTTGGCGGTTTCCGTCGAGATGACGGCGGCCGAGGCAAGCGCGATGGAGGCGGAAGACGTTCCAACCAGAACGCCTACATCGAAAACAGTAACTGGAAACCATCCACAAGGGTTAATTATTCCGTAGATACTTCCAAACTTAAGGCTGTTTCTCATAAGGTATGTTAACATAAACCCATACTTATGCAAGTCTAGAAAAACCTATTATTTTAAATAGGTGGTAGGCAGACTGATTCCACCATTCGTGCCGATAAACCCTGTAAAGTGTATCCATACGTTTCGGGATCAGGCTCGAATTGCCGTCATGGCCAGTCACGCCGGCATAGTGTTAGGGACTGTTAGTCATAAGTGTCTGATTCCAGTTGCTAACAATCATGGACCTTAATTGCCACTTACCATCAGGTGGGAGCAAGGTCACATGTCGTGCTAGTATAAATATATAACGTGCGTTTAACATTGACAAGTAAACTATAACATTTTTTTACGCACAATCATAATAGATTGATTTATATTATAAATAAACGGGTCTTTTCGCGATTTGCCTGACATACATACTATAAACGTCGGGATAAGTATGTCTCTCAGGTTCAGAGCCGTTTAATTATTATTTATTTATTTATTTATATTATGTAATATTGATTATTTCTTTTAAAAATTGGGAGTAGGCCTAAGAGAGAGCGATATCATTTTGCATCATTATGCCCCCAGAACAATCTAAATATTCAATATCAAATCTTAATTAAAAAGTGATTGGAGCCTTGGCTTTGTTTTCCTCGTAACTCTTTAGATATCTGTCATTGACTAATTTAAACAATGAGAGATAAAATGTACAAAAGATATCCTTGACTTTGTAAAATTTATCCTTCATATTGATAACATATACATAGATAATACTTCAAATCATACACATAGTAAAGATTACCACATTTGTCTACAAGATAATATTATTGTTTCTCAGAAATAAAGATAATGATTGTATATTATTAAGAAACGTAAACATTGTGTAAATAAACAAACAAAGAAAGGTCGTCTGGCGTCGGGTCTGGTACGGGGAATGTTACAAATTAAATTATATGCCTCCAGTGTGGAATTTAAGACCAAAGAGTAGTAGTTTATTTTATTGTTTTATCATTGTATTAACAAGCTTATAATAATGAAAATAAAGTTAGTATACTTTGAAGCGGTGGTGGCTTGGTTGTAAGAACGCTTTCCTTAAAAAAAGCCTAAATTGGTCGGTTCGAACCCTGGCATGTACCAATGAGAAATAGACTTTTCTTACCAATGAGAAATAGACTTTTCTTACTTTCGGAGAGAACGTTAAGCCGTCGGCCCCGGTTCCACTAATACAAAATTGAGTAAACGTTAATATGGGCTGTAATGTGATGCAGTAGTTGAGTTTTTAGGAATCTTACATTTGACACCAGGGGATCTACGGGTAATTTATATTTTTATCATTTTTTTTTCAGACTTTAGATAATATTAAATTAGCGCCTCAAAAATCCCATTGGGGGTCAGGATCTGGTACTAAAACCAATGCCGCTTTCCTTGGGCTCCCAACCATGGCAACTGGAAACAAATTCAGTGTCCTAGACAATAGTAGTAACGAAACTCTACCGGTTAGAGGTAAATATAATTTTATTATTATTTATTATAAACTGCACAAAGTACAAAGGGGGGGACATTATATACTGGTCAAACCTTTGCGACTTCAAGGGGGGGGGGATCAAAACTAATAGAGAATATTAGATGTAAATATATACAATATATATAGATAGCAATCAATGAATTGAATATGGATATTGTGTGGAGATGAATAGATTCTCGGGCTTGCGACCGACTTTGGCTGGTGCCCTCTATTGCCCAATATCACGCTCCTCATCCACTTACTCTACTTAACCAAACACTGAATGACCTTGCTAATACCATTTTGGGAGCTTGTTACAAAAAAGAACTAACGACCTGCTTAGTCCTAATTCTTTCAGCAAATGTTGCAAAGATTTTGCCGGAATTCCTCACACAAATATTTTTTTGAAAGTTAGTGCAGGCAACCATTATGATAACAGGGAAAACTAATATTAATCATGTATAATCTTCAAAAAATATTTTACACATTGTAATAAGATCTTATTCGAAAAATCGGACTTTACTGTAGTTGCCAATCGTGAAGACAAAAAAATATCCCAGTTTTATGGTAAGATTTTTAAGTGGTAAATGTAAAATTAGAATTTAAATGGTTTTGCCTATATCATGATAATTATTACTTGTTTATTGTTTCTTTTTTACTTTAGTTTACAGTAAAACCTCGGTTTTCTATTTTTCCAATAAGATCTATTAACACCATGTATATATAGTTAATTAACTATGGATACATTACTCACAATTGGACGTAGTTACGCAAAATCCACAACTTTTCAGAAATTTTATAATGATTTTTAATCAGGTCCTTACGATGATATATCAAAAACCATCTATATAAAAATACCGTTTTTAACATATTCTAAATGTATTAAATGTTGGACTTATCCATCGATGTATCGATGGGCTAATCTTAATTCCAACTTTAATGGCCTATAATCTAAAATAAACATAATGTGGATAAGATCCTTTTTGCGTAACTACGTACAATTATTACCATGGTTTCGCTCGTTATTCGTAATAATATGGTATTTATATTAACCTAAAATTTTGTACATATATCTTTCGACATTAAGTATATCTGGAGATATAACAACTTTGTGTATAAATAATTTATTTAATAATAGGGGCTGTCCATTAATCACGTGAGGCTCGAAGGGGGGGGGGGGGTCCTGCAAAAATCATGAAACATCAAAAGGGGTAGTAGAGGGGTGTAGTAAAATATCACGATTATTGTATTTTTATTCATACAACCTGCAACCTTTCTCTGGACATTATTATCATGGTTCTTAATTTTCTTGATTATACTTTATACCTGTATTTAAGATAATATTAAAAAAAGAAGTTTCTTTGTAGGCACTAAAAATACACGTGATTTTGGGTGGGTGGGGGAGTCATAAACCTCACCACGAATCACCAAAAGGGAGGGATAGGGGGGAGGTTAAAAAGTGCTAAAAAACATCAAGTGAAATGGACGGTCCCATATTGAAAATTGTTCTCTTTGTTTTTGTTTTTAATTCATATTATTTATACATTATAGGTATAGCGGATGATGCTTCTGGGTTTTTGAAATGCGCATCAATAGAGCGCTCGACGTTTAACGCAAGGGGAGAGTTTTGTAAGGCGGATTATTCTCTTGCGCTTCTTGTAGCTTTGATATTAAAATCATAGATACACGGGAATACTTTAAAAACTGCCTGCGTTTAAATTAGCTTCGTCATAGTTGTTTATAGGAAGTAGAGGTTATATACTTAACTGAAACATTATTTTTACTAAATTTTACCCTCCTAGTAGATAGACAATTCTTATTATGTCATGCTTATATCTTGACTAAGTCAGTAATTTTTTCGCTATCTGACCATTAGGTCCTAAATTATTTTAAGTTGCATGTATACTGATTTACATGCTGTATAATGTTATTTCAAAGCACTTTTTTATGACCATGTATCTAAGGTTTTATTGATGCCTGTAGGCTGCGATTCACGCAAAATCGGTTGACGAATGCACTTACACTTTTTAACTCGGAAAAAATCACTATCAAAAAATATTTACCGATAAACACATATAAAAGTAATTGCTTTGCTCATAATAATGACTTCTATATTACTCTTACGTTTCAAATTTTTCGTTTAAATTCTTAGATCAATAATGCACCTTGATTATAGGTGATAACTCTTAAAACGGCCCGAAAAATAAGAGCACACAATAATCGTGTTTGTGACAATTTTTTTTTTTATAAATTTATTAAGAATAAAAAACAGTACAATGATTCAAATAAAATTAAGCTAATAAAAATATATAAACTAAATTAAAAATGAAACTAAAATCTAAACTATATATAAACTATATATTCACCCATGACTTGATCATGTGGTAGTGTGTCAAGAACACTTGCAGCATTCCCCCGCTGCACAGCGATGCTGATTTGCTGCGCGATAAAACTGCCAGCCCTCTTGTCATATACAGCGTTAACCAGCCGCTCAGACAGTTCTTTAAAGAACTTCTTAGCACTTGGCCCCTTCCGGTCTCATTGTCTCAAGACCAAAAGGCACAAACACGTAGTCATTAGCAACAGACTCGTATTTGCGACATTCGGCCTTTTCAGCCGAGTCCACACACTCATATGTGGATACGAGACCGAGCAAAGGTGTCGACAAAAGTAGCGTCCCACACCAATGCTCGACCCATGGACCACGAAAGTCAATCCATTGAGTTTTTTAGCATTACTGCGAGAGATCCCAGACGGTTTAAGAACCGAAGGGATCCCGGCAGTAACCATATAATTTTATAATATTTTAGCTCTAATTTTGTATATTATTATTGATCAAATTTAAAACTGATACAAATTTAAGAAACTTTTTTTTTATTTGTTTATTTACCGTACGGATGCTGTAAAAACAAAAAAGGAAAAGTACAGAGTTTGTCTTTCTAACTTCCTTATATTTCCTCTAATTATATTAAGTTTCTCATTCCTATCTTTCTTGTCTTTTTTCTTATTCTGGTAAACCTACACTGATTTTAATCAAATATTAATTTGAATATCCTTTAAGAAACTCGTGAATATTGCAGTTACTATTAAAGCATGTTATATGTCTTAAATGGTTTTATCTTTTGCATCCTTCTCGCACACACAATTTAATGGTTTTTTAAGGGAAATATTGTCCTATCAACTTTCTAGAAAATATTATTACGGACATTTTAGATATATATTAATCGTAGTTGTTTTAGTAAAATAAAGGAAATTCGTTATAAATGTTTTTGTGAAAATAGTAGTATAAATAACATTGTATTTCGTAGTAAGTTGATACTTCTACATTTGTAAAAAGTACACTCACACTTAAGACATCTTTGAAAATGTTAATTTGTGAGAGTGAGAGGGATGCAAAGGCGTAAAACCCTTTCAAACTAAATAATATTGGCACGTATTTATAATAGTCCTAATGCATGACCCTTAAAACTTACACCGTTTAAGGCTTCTTTAGGTTAGATCTAGCTTGTTAATGTGTAGTATGCGTAAATATGTCTACATTACAATAAATGCATGAATATAATTTGTAAAATTTTAATGAAACTAGCATTAAAAATAAGATAATAAGGCGATAGTTTTTTTGCTTGCTATTCCATTTTTGTAATTTAATATGATAGCAGTTTGTCTAAAACGTCATTAGTTATAGATGGCGGCACGTGAGTCTAGCTCTGGGCTACTATAATATATATTATATTATTAAAATAGTATAGATAATTATAAGGAATATTAATTTAATTTATAAAAATAACACCACAATCGCGCCTTCATGACTAATAACTAATAAATTAAACTAATAGGTGTCAGATTAAAAATCAATAATCAAGACTATTATCAATAAGAAATAACATGAGTTTATAACAAGGACAAAAATTGTGTCCGCGACTGTACTTTTTTAAGGGGCGGCGGGGCGTCGGGAAAAAATCAGTTTCTGCGCAGTTTCTGGCCAGAGCTATCGTTACCTGCCCCTACCTATACATGTTTGGGCGATTTAACTAGAATGGTACTGCATCATAACATAATTTATATTATCATGGTTTTTGTAATACTAAAGATAAAACTATCATTTATTATTATTAGTTTACTTGAAATTTTAACTATTGTAGACCAGAAAACGTGTAAGCTTTCGGTAACTTTATATTTTTATTGTTCAACAATTATATTAGTTTTGGCTGAAATTTGCACTGATAAATTTCAATTTTACTGTTGTATGGGAAAGTTTGAGCAAAGCATGAGATCGATCCCGGCCTTAGTTGATACTTTCGGTCCTCAGCGCACATTTTTTAATGATCTTATTATTTTACGATGTTTATTAATTGTTGTATGTGTTTTAGCTTCAAGTAGCAGTGGTAGTAGGTCGATGGGTGTACCAATGTCGGAGCCCAAGCCTGCGCCTGCGGTTCAACCCAGTCCCTTGACTCCACAAAACGTGGCTATGGTCAAGTCGTTAGTAGACCAAGCCTTAGTTAGCCCAGACCAGGATGATCTCGCCCAGGAAATTAAACTGTGCTTCGAGGCGACACAACACGCAGCCGTCGTGACAAGCATTCTTAATGTGGCTTTGGAAAAGTTAGTATTCATAGTGACTATTATGTACTATATTTAGACAGATACCTAGATCTACATTGTTAAAGATTATCTTTTCAGAACTATATGTCGAGCATTTGGCCTACTGTTGCTATGCTGGCCAGTGATTTTTGTTTTGTAATAAATATACAAATATATGCGCAAAGAAATTGGTTTATACCCTACGGGTGATATTCGTTTGCACATCATAAAAGTAATAATAATTACAAGAAGTCTTGAATTTTATTGAAATAAATACACTTGCTTACTTGTTTGTTAGTTAGATATATGTATGATATATGTATTTTTATTAATTATTTTGTGTTCTTTCAGGCCCATGAAGGAAGTGTGTTTGATAGCTAAATCATTACTACATTTAGTTAGATCAAATACTATTTCTCCAAGTAATATATTAATTGGTTTAACAGAAGTTTTCGATATAGCACCAGATTTATATATAGATATTCCAATGTTATATAGTTCATTTAGTGTACTTATTGTGCCCCAATTAGAAAGCAAGGTTAGTATTTATAGTATTGATACAGTATATTTATTGAACAAGACGTCATTAACAAAATCGTACATTATTTGGTTGGATAGGAAGAGAAGCATGATGGAAAGGAGACCCCTTTTTAAACCAGCCCTTAGCGCGATGGACTAACGCACGGATAATTCGTGGCCTTAAGGCTGGTTTGCACCAAAACGAAGTCTCTATATTTGTGACAATTAAAGTTAAAAATGGCGTGGAATGTACCAGCTAACGGCTGACCTTTAATCGTTACAATTACAGGCACTTCATTTTGGTGCAACCCAGGCTAACTGTGCTTTAGCCGACTGCTATATTGCACGTGCATAGTCGGATTAAATACCTAGTAATATTATTAAGGGTGATATAATTGGAACATTTTGTTAAATATTGTTTGTTTTCAGTATGTAACATTTGCACAAATATTACGGATTTCCGAGAATATAATATCCGCAAACCAGGGTCACCTCATACTTAAATGCCTGATTAGAGACTTAAAAGAAAGCATGGGGTCATCTTACGTCCAGACCAAATGGCAGGAGTCAGGTCTACAGCTTAAACAATGGATGAAAGAGGACCAGGTAAGTTTATCGTCACCATTGTATTGGTTTTATTTCTAATACATGCTAGTCATTTATTAAAAGTCGGTAACAACTTTAATATTGTTGTGTATACAAAATACCATAGCAGTTTCCTTAAACTAAGACGCGTATTAGTAAATAGATACTTCGACTTGAGATCTGACTCGGATCGGTAATTCATCTGTCACAAGTGACTTCGTGTAGATTTTTATAGGTAACCAGCCACTTAGGAGCCGTCCATTAATCACGTGATATTTTTTTTAGCATTTTTGAACCCCCCCCCCCTCCCCTTTGTGATATGTGGTGATGTTTAAGACTAACCAAAGAAATCACGTGTATTTTTTATATAATAAAGAAAATTATGGACCATGATAAAAATGTCTAGACAAAGGTTCCAGATTATTTGACGAAAAAATAAATACACGTGATATTTTACTACACCCCCTTGTGATATTTCGTGATTTTTGCCGCACCCCCTCCTTTCAAGCCTCACGTGATTAATAGACGCCTCTTAAGTGAACAATATTAATCTCAATACTTAAGATTTTATTAAACAATTACACTATAATGTTATATCATCCATCATCTGTTACAGTCCAACCATGATTACTAATTCGTTTTAACTTTTTTTTTCACATTTTACTAACTACATATTCATTTATTTATTTAATTAACAGTGATCAAAAGGTAGAATTATATTTATAATATTACTAGAACTAACACATAGTTATTACTCTTTCTATTACAGCATGCATTAAACATAGCGTATTTATAATAATAATAATAAAAACACCTCAAAATAAAAAAATAATTAAAAGTAATTAAGTTAGTTAAAATAATTAAATTATATAAAAATGGAATTAAATAGAGTTTAATAAACATAAAATTATAACATTCTGAAACATTCAAGTACCTAAATTAATAATTTTGTGGTCAGCAAACAGGATGTCTATATTACAAGTTATACATTTTGTTGTTTATAATAACTAGTCTTATCTATTTGGTACATTATCTGTAATTCATTTATTATGTTACTTGTTTCAGGTTGAAAACTTCTTGTCGGATAATGAATTTGGGTTCTTAGAAGGAGGACAGGCTATCGATGAAGGCAAGAAGATACTTAACCCTCTGGAAGCACAGACCAAATTGTTGCAGCTAATGAATGCAGATGAAAACTGCGATTGTATACGCGGATGGGTGCAGGTACGATATACAATAATATACCCGTAAACAAAAATTAACCATTAAAATCCAGTACAGGAAATTGAAATTCATCGACCGCCTCCGTGGTCTAGTGGTAACAAACGTTGCCGTGAACTCGGGAGGTCGTGGGTTCGATTCCCACCGGGGACAAGTTGTACATTGTATAATTTGTCTCGGTCTGGGTGTTTATATGTATAATATGTATATATTTACAAAAAAAAAAAGTATAATATGTAGTTTATCAACCATTTAGTTTCCGTAACACAAGTCTCGTAGCTTACCACGGAAACTAGATGGCGCTGTGTGACCTGTCTGAAAATATTTATTTATTTATCAAATAAAGTGTCTAGTAAAATAAACATCCAGCGTCCATTAATCACGTAATGTTATTTTTTAGCAATATTTTTAAACGTCCAAATATTTGGATATCTTAAAATATAGGTACAAAGTATAATCAAGAAAATTAAGTAACATGATAAAAATGTCGAGGCAAAAAGAAATTGCAGGTTTTTGACGAATAAAAAAATACACATGATATTTTACTACTCCTCCCTCCTTGTTACTTGTGATATTTCGTGATTTTTGTAGAACCCCCCCACCATTATTGTTACATGGCACCATCGCATTTGCTGATATTAAAAATATATTAATATTGCAGAAAGCGAGTAAGATGTATGAGAGGTGCGAGAAAGAAACAAATGCATGTGTATTTTAGCATCCATAGGAACCTATAGTAACACATGGATTTGTCTCGGTTACAGTTTGTAACTTAAATATAATGTGTAACTCTAAAAAATATATCTAGGTTAACAGTAAATAAATAATAGTGACTGAATTGAGCTGTTTTTGGCGAGGAACAGTCAGTTAACTGCCCAATTAAGTCAAATGCTGGATCGATGCAAAGTATATATTTTATATAAAAAATAAATACCTATTAAAATTGAATAATAAATCGATAACAGCTCTAAAGAGGCGTTGTCACTTATAAACTAAAATTAAAGCTAAAATATTAAATAATATATACCTATATATTTATTAAATGTAATGTAATGATGAATAAAATTATCTAATTAATTTAAGTTTAAATGTTGTTAAATTGTTTATTTTTTTAATATTTAATTTGTTTTAGGCTAACATAAGTAAATCCGCGAACGACGACTGGTTTATTAAGTCGTTAACTCAAGCTGTAATACAATATGCTCTGTTTGGAACAGAACCTAGATGCATTCCTCATTTTAACCAAGACAGAATGAACAAATATTCTGAATTATTACATGAATATGGCGAAACGAAAATTCAGCGAGAATCCAGCTGTTTGTTCGGAATTCAGCACTTAATACACCAATTAGAACATCCGCAAGGTATGTACCGAATTCTACAGAATTATTATTTGACAGTTTTTATTAATTTACGTTCAAAAAATCCTAAAATCCAGTTCATGATGTCAATTTTCTCAACACAAATTAAATATTAATAATAACCTAAATTTAAAGTAAAAAGCTATACAAAGCAGGTGTTAGTTCGTATAAAAAAAGAAGTTTAAAATTTACTTCACATTCAGTGTCAAATATTCAATGATTGGCTACCATTTTGTAAAATTTACTACATTCCTTTGAAGGATTGATGATTGGCTACTACGTATTTTATTAAAAAATTTCCACATTATTTTAAAGGATTGGTGTTTGGCTACTACTATCTTTGATAGAAATTGATTACATTATTTTAAAGGATTGATGTTTGGCTATTACATCTTTAAAATTGAATACATTATTTTAAACGATGATTGGCTACTACATTATTTGTCCGAAATTTACTACATTCTTTTAAACGATTGATGATTGGCTACTATATTATTTGTCCGAAATTTACTACATTATTTTTAAAGGATTGATGATTGGCTACTACATCTTTGTTAGAAATTGATTACATTCTTTTAAAGGATTGATGTTTGGCTATTACATCTTTAAAATTGACGACATTCTTTTAAACGATTGATGATTGGCAACTACAATATTTGTCCAAAATTAACTACATTCTTTTAAACGATTGATGATTGGCTACTACATTATTTGTCCCAAATTTACATTCTTTTAAACGATTGATGATTGGCTACTACATTATTTGTCCGAAATTTACTACATTCTTTTTAAAGTATTGATTTTTGGCTACTACATCTTTGTTAAAATTGACTACAATATTAAAGGATTGATGATTGGCTACTACATCTTTGTTAGGAATTGACTACATTAGTAAAGGATTAATGATTGGCTTCTATATTAATTGTCAAAAATTTACTACATTATTTGTAATGGATTAATATGGCAACTACATCTTTGTTCAAAATTGACTACTTTCTTTTAAAGGATTGATGAATGGCTACTCATCTTTGTTTGAAATATACTACATAATTTTCAAGTATTGAGGATTGGCTATTACAGTCGAAGGGCACATGGCGAAAACAGGTGTTGTCACATTTTAACAATCTTTTTAAAATATATATTATTGGCTACTACATTTTCTGTTTCACTTTTACTACATCAATTTTAAAAGAGTGATAATGATCACACACTTTTGCCACAATTTTTTGTTCGAAATTTCCTGTGAAGGGTTTTTTATTGGCTTCCAAATCTCTAAACCGCTGATTTAAAATTTACTAACATATACTTTATTAAAATTATGTTGGATCGTAGTTTCATTTCAATTTTCGATAAATTTTCTTTATCAAACAATAAGTTATTAAACCGACCTTCATTTAATAATTTATTGCATAAATATTAATAAGTACTTAATATATTAATATTGTGTTGTCATGTTAGCAATAAATGTTGTAATGCTATTTGTTAAAACTTCATTAACATAGATTTCTTGTACCTACTTCCTTAATAATTAAGTCATATTTCTATATACATGAATGCGTTTTATAATTATATACCAACACATGTGGTGATTTAGATAGAAAATTTTAACTCGTAAATTACTGTAGAAATAATATTATTTATAAGCAACACCGACAGAAGGTGATTTCAAATAGACAGCTTGTATTATATTCATGGAGGCCACCGGATGGCGAGTGGAGTTATCTGGGTCTTGTAGACTGAACACTCCCGTGCCAGCCGAATGGACCCCGAATGACTGGGGCCAAGTTTATACCCTATTTCAATAATAATAATATTTTAACACGCCTGCCGTATTCCATCCGAACCTGCTGGGCCGTTTCTGAGAAAAACCCTTTAATCAATATAAATAATTATTATGTATATTATTATAATTGTTTAAATCGAAATTTAAACTTTTTAAAAGGAATTTTGTGTTGAAGCCACCACAGTTTTGATATAATATACCATTTTCCGATTAATCATTGGTTAGAAGTCTCAAGAACTATATACCTCGTTTATTTCAGTTAAAAAAAGTTGAATGTTAGGTTATGATAATAACTGGGTGGCTTTAATACAAAATTCGGAGTTTAATTTCGAATGCTAATCCGATTTTAACAATTACATATTTGCGATGTTTCTTACATCAAGGCATTACACAGAACACTTGCACTTATCAAGAAAAATGGTTCTGGCGACTTGGTTGTTTTTTCAAAATTGCACAAAAGGATTGAATAACATTTTTTAACACAATATTACGAATGACGATAGTTTTTTATTAATAAATAGGGTATAAACTTTAAAGCAACCCCAATTTCATCTGGTTGCCTCGTCATTCGTTCAGTCATCATTCATCAGGGTTAAGTATTATTTTAAAACTCTTTGGTCATATTTTTGAAATTTTAAATTTTAATTCTAAGTGATTAAATGGAACGTGATATACGAGTAGATAAGACAAAAAATCACCATGTGAGTTGAGAGTTATTAAATATACACATATTATCAGAACGCATTTAATGTATTCTCGTTGTTCAGCTATCTCTATCTGCGTTGACCTAGCTACCACCAATAACTCATTTGTTTTGCATTTAATAACAAGTTCTTTGTCCTCGAACTGCATTACATTTATTTTTATGCTAATTAATGTTCGCTATCTGGAAATTGCCCTCATAAAATTTTAAAATCTACTTAATTTATGCATTGTTTACATCCATTTCTTGATATCAGTGAACATATCAATAACTTGGGTAATATGTTATTTTAAGATAATTTCAAAAAGGGTATTCAGTTTATTAGGGAGTGATCATTTCGTATTCCAGCATTGCAACAGGTTCCTTGTCCTCATAGTGAAGCGTAATTGAATAGCAAGTCGAAGGTCGTGACTCAATAATTTATTTGTGATATATCTTTATGAAAGAGATACAGTCGTGATGATACTATACCTTTTTATATATATGATTAATAAGCCTAACAGTATATAATGTAAATCATATTTGATTCATCGCATCTGTCAAGAATGACTCGCCGCTTCTCTCTCTTATCACTTCCTTTGTCGTTTCGCACCAAATAACTCTATAATAGAGAGTGGTGTCCTTGCATGTGCTCCTCTGGTCTGTCCATACATCATGAAATTTGAAATTTCGATAGAATTCAATTCAGCAGTACCGCATGATTTGTGCCGTAGTAAATTTGATTGTATTTGAAAAATTGATTGATTTAATTAAAATCAATTTTTCATTAGGATGTTTAGTCGCGTAGTTGTTTGTATTTTATTATAGATAAGTATGCGACAAAATACCTATGAAGTTGACTTTTAATTAAATATTGTTTTGTTTCTGTTCTATCATCCACCGTGGCCAAAGGAGCCGGCCAGGTAAGGAACAGTTATTAGCCAAACACTACACAAAACTGTCTTAAACCGTCGTTATTATGATAGGTGAACAATCTTTATTCCACATTTCAGCTCATTGAGCGAATAAATTTATTTTTGTATATATTTCACTGTTTTTAAAATTCTGGTATCTACAATAATATTTGTTTGTTACAGGGATAACACTAGAAATATTTCAATACCTTCATGAGCAATACATTATAACTGTAGAAGGATTTATTGCATGGGAGACATCCGAAAAGGAACCTGAAGGCAAAGGTACGAAATACTATACTCATAACAATTCAACACTAGCCAACTCGTCTGGACGTGGCGAGTGTAGGCCAAATTCTCTAGAAATATATTCTAGAAGGCCCATCACCAACAGTGGAGGTCTAGGACTCTAGGTCTATCTGTGTTCTAGGGGCTGTGATTATGATTAAAGTTTACCAAATTTAAAATAATAATAAAACTTAAGTTATATGTGTCGTACCTATATAAAAATCTACTCTGAATGTAGATAGGCTTATTCAACTGACTATTCCGAAAAGTTGAGTATACCAAAATAATATATAATAATATAGCATAGCAATAAAGGTCTACAATCACTTTCTTGAAAATATTTAACAGTTACCAATAGGTCAGTTTAAAAAAAACACAAAAGTAATTAAATTAACGTTGTTATTACTCCATTAATGACTTCTTAAATGATAGAAACGAAAATAATGTAGTACCTGACTAATATTAGTTAAACAACAATTATGACATCTAGAAACTTGGAAAATATTTTGACAAAGAAATCTATTGGACTAATTATTTTATGACTTATAAGACTGTGGCTTCTTGCAGGCGTGATGATGAAGGCGCTGACGTCGTTCTTTACGAGCCTGAAGGAGGCTGACAACGAAGACTCGTACAGCCTGGCGTCGTCGGACTGACCCCGGCCCCAACCAACAATCCCATGTCTTCTATATTTTTATACTCCATATAGTCTAGCGCATATGACAATCAATCAGTAACTCCAATAATTTTATCATTGACTTTTATATAGTTACAATAAGGTGATACGCACCCGCTAGCTAGTGTAATAGGCAAATAAATTAAATATATTTTTATCGAGTGATCTACTATATGTAGAAATAGACAAATGAGTATTGGATTCCTATTTTATTATTTATGAAATAAGTTATTTTAATGTTTCTTCGGAAGGTAATATCCGATATACAATCAACAATAGACAATGAGGCGCCTGCTGTTTTTTTTAAACTTAACGGACTGTTATTTTGGTGCATCTTGAGTTATGTTTTGTCCATAATGCTTAAATATTTATTTGAACGACACTTGCTCGTGTTATTGTTCTCCTTGGACTTCATAACTTACAAGTATATGGGCATGAATATACTACAATATTACAATTTGTTGGCGAATAATATTTTTATAAATGTTAAGACTAATGAAATCCCAATACGGCAGGGATTACATTTCATTATTTACATCATTCTATTATAGGATTTTATATACAATATTTGAATACTTATGGTGCACTTTTATATATAAAGCATACATAAAGTAGTGAAGTTTTGAAAATAACTAGCTTCGTAAACACGCCCTAGATACTTTGTTCAGTATCTTTTGAATAAATCAACACAAAAGCTCCAGGATAACGTCACATTATTTTATTCACAATAATTGTTAATTGTTTAAAAATTACATTAGTTGTAGTTATGTTTTATATTTTTTTATATGTGGAAACGTAAGATAATAATACAAATAATTTGTATTTTTAGTTCTATGGTTTCTATTTATTTGTTTCCCATTTTTATTCTATATATATTGCATGGTTTATTGGAATGGATGATTTCTAATGAGGGATTTTTAAAAATGACATTCGGTTTTATCATCTTTTATGTGTGAAACGTGAGATAACAATACATATAATTTGTATTAGTTTTATGGGTTCTATTTATACGTTTCCCACTTTTATTCTATATATATTGCATGTTTTATTGGAACGGATGATTACAATTGAGGATTTTTAATAACAGTTATCACCTTTAAAATGGTATTCATTGTAGTTATGTTTTATCTTCTTTTAGGTGTCGAAACGTGAGATAACAATACATATAATTTGTATTGTTGTTTTATGGGTTCTATTTATACTTTTCCCATTTTTATTCTATATATATTGCATGTTTTATTGGAACGGATGATTACAATTAAGGATTTTTTAAAACAGTTGTCACCTTTAAAATAGTATTCATTATAGTTATGAATGTTTTATCTTCTTTTAGGTCTCGAAACGTGAGATAACAATACATATAATTTGTATTGTTGTTTTATGGGTTCTATTTATACGTTTCCCATTTTTATTCTATATATATTGCATGTTTTATTGGAACGGATGATTACAATTAAGGATTTTTTAAAACAGTTGTCACCTTTAAAATAGTATTCATTATAGTTATGAATGTTTTATCTTCTTTTAGGTGTCGAAACGTGAGATAACAATACATATAATTTGTATTGTTGTTTTATGGGTTCTATTTGTACGTTACCCATTTTTATTCTATATATATTGCATGTTTTATTGGAACGGATGATTACAAATGAGGATTTTTTATGAATATAACAGTTATCACCTTAAAAATGGTATTCATTGTAGTTATGTTTTATCTTCTTTTAGGTGTCGAAACGTGAGATAACAATACATATAATTTGTATTGTTGTTTTATGGGTTCTATTTATACGTTTCCCATTTTTATTCTATATATATTGCATGTTTTATTGGAACGGATGATTACAATTAAGGATTTTTTAAAACAGTTGTCACCTTTAAAATAGTATTCATTATAGTTATGAATGTTTTATCTTCTTTTAGGTGTCGAAACGTGAGATAACAATACATATAATTTGTATTGTTGTTTTATGGGTTCTATTTGTACGTTACCCATTTTTATTCTATATATATTGCATGTTTTATTGGAACGGATGATTACAAATTTTTCATTATATTAATATTATTACAGGATTTTTTATGAATATAACAGTTATCACCTTAAAAATGGTATTCATTGTAGTTATGAATGGTTTATTATCTTATATATGTCGAAACTTGAGATAATGTTTTATTGAAATGGATGATTACTAATGAGGGATTTTAAGGAATATAACAGTTATCACCTTAAAAATGGTATTCATTGTAGTTATGAATGGTTTATTATCTTATATATGTCGAAACTTGAGATAATGTTTTATTGAAATGGATGATTACTAATGAGGGATTTTAAGGAATATAACAGTTATCACATTAAAAATGTATTCATTGTAGTTATGAATGTTTTATTATCTTTTATATGTCGAAACTTGAGATAATGTTTTATTGAAATGGATGATTACTAATGAGGGATTTTAAGGAAATAAAACAGTTATCACATTAAAAATGTATTCATTGTAGTTATGAATGTTTTATTATCTTTTATATGTCGAAACTTGAGATAATGTTTTATTGAAATGGATGATTACTAATGAGGGATTTTAAGGAAATAAAACAGTTATCACATTAAAAATGTATTCATTGTAGTTATGAATGTTTTATCATCTTTTATATGTCGAAACTTGAGATAATGTTTTATTGAAATGGATTAGTAAAGTTATGTATGTTTTATCATCGTTCATGTGAGATAAGGATACAAATAATTTGTATTTTTAGTTTTATGGTTTCTATGTTTTCCATTTTTGTTCTATATATATTGGATGTTTTAAAGTAATGAATTGATTACTAATGAGTGAGTTTTATGAATATAACAGTTATCACCTTAAACATGGTATTCATTGTAGTTATGAATGGTTTATTATCTTTTATATGTCGAAACTTGAGATAATGTTTTATTGAAATGGATTAGTAAAGTTATGTATGTTTTATCATCGTTCATGTGAGATAAGGATACAAATAATTTGTATTTTTAGTTTTATGGTTTCTATGTTTTCCATTTTTGTTCTATATATATTGGATGTTTTAAAGTAATGAATTGATTACTAATGAGTGAGTTTTATGAATATAACAGTTATCACCTTAAACATGGTATTCATTGTAGTTATGAATGGTTTATTATCTTTTATATGTCGAAACTTGAGATAATGTTTTATTGAAATGGATTAGTAAAGTTATGTATGTTTTATCATCGTTCATGTGAGATAAGGATACAAATAATTTGTATTTTTAGTTTTATGGTTTCTATGTTTTCCATTTTTGTTCTATATATATTGGATGTTTTAAAGTAATGAATTGATTACTAATGAGTGAGTTTTATGAATATAACAGTTATCACCTTAAACATGGTATTCATTGTAGTTATGAATGGTTTATTATCTTTTATATGTCGAAACTTGAGATAATGTTTTATTGAAATGGATTAGTAAAGTTATGTATGTTTTATCATCGTTCATGTGAG
Source organism: Tinea semifulvella (assembly GCA_910589645.1). Classification (NCBI taxonomy): domain Eukaryota; kingdom Metazoa; phylum Arthropoda; class Insecta; order Lepidoptera; family Tineidae; genus Tinea; species Tinea semifulvella. The sequence continues at coordinate 26,236,033 of OU342584.1, forward strand.
ATAAGGATACAAATAATTTGTATTTTTAGTTTTATGGTTTCTATGTTTTCCATTTTTGTTCTATATATATTGGATGTTTTAAAGTAATGAATTGATTACTAATGAGTGAGTTTTATGAATATAACAGTTATCACCTTTTATCGTTGTTAGTAATATTTGTAATTGAAATATTGTTAACATTTTAATGTTTTATACAGGGATTAAATCTGTCTTGGCAATGACAGTGCCTTGAAAGTACCATTATTTTACTGCGAGTATTTTGCCGAGTTCAAGAAATTTTATTAAGAATGTACAGATATTTTACCATTTGTGGTCATGTATGTTGGTCATGGTGGTCGTTGTAGCCTTGCCTAGTTTTCATTCCGCGTACATTCGCATCAAACTGCGACGTGTGGTGTTCAATGCTTTACTATTAAAATGAATATAGATGTATATTTTGTGATACATTGCTAATAAATGGCCAAATATAAACAATATAGCATAATTAACTGATCTTATATTTCCAGTGTCTTGTATATAATATTGCATGTTTTTATTTGGATCAATGTTTTAGCCTTTGTATATATATATTTGAAATTTAACTAGATTGAGTTCCATCACGCCGGCATAGTGGTTCGTAATGCGAGCCGCATGACTCCGCCAGTACTCTTCTCTTGCTTCATCTGTCTCTATTGAAATGTTTAGTTTTTTTATTCCTGAAAAATATAAAAATGTATACAAAACACGACTGACTTTAATTTATCATTCCAAAATTCCTTCATTAACGTTCCGCTAAACCTAAGCCTCAATTTTGACAACGCAATGATGCTTAAATGGATGGCGTCTCGATAGTGTCGTGTCGGAATGGTGTGATAGTTTTGGTATTCTGCAAGTCAAATCCAATAGTGTGCTAGTGACTTTCCACTGAACAATTACTTTAAAAAAATGAAATTCTATTAATCACCACTGACATATGTAAGAGTATGTGGCATTCCAATAGTTGAATTTACGATATTCTATTGTTGATGTTAAAGTTTTAAACTGGCAATACCAATTCAACACGTCTCTATTGACATTCCATTACGATTATGTTGTCTTAGCCAAATAACCAATTTAAGGCAATTTAATGCCACGAGTCTTAAGTAAATGGTAATGGTGTGTCAATGTTTTAACTTTGCAGAATCGAGGCTCAGAGCTATTTTATTCTGTCACATTTACATGGAACTAAAGTGACCAAACACTACTGAAGTTTGTAAGGTATCGCTAACTTTTGCAGACTCCACAAGTTACAATATTTAACATAGCTGTGATATCATCTACGCTTTCCACAATGCCAGTGTAATAAAAATAGCTTAAATCTGGCAATAGCTGGAAAACCTTCCTGAGCGGAAATGTCGCAAAACGCCATTGGTGTATTTTTAATGTTCCTGAAATGCAGAAGGATATCAAATGTAAGTATAAGGTCAAACACAAAATATTATGTAGAATACTAGGGTAGCTAGTGCAACTGGAGCCCAAGACAAACGAAAATTCTTGGTTTGGGCTCCAACGTGCAATACAATTGGAAATATGTAGCGTCAATATTGTTCACATCGTGTTATACATGTGTATTATATTAATATTTCACTATTGTATTTATTATTGTAACTAATTTCTACTGTATAAATAAATAACTATTATTATTACAAAAAATATCTAGACACGCCGCTAGTTGAAGCTCTAGTTTCGCTACTTACCGCGGCGTGGCGTGTACGTCTATTGGTATAAATACCGGGCGGCCGCACGTAGCAGTGCGCACAATTATTTTTCGTCCTAGTGGACATAATTTATTTCTTTCGTGTGACCTCGTCACCGTACCGCATAATTTAATTTTCTGTCCCAACCGCCTTGCTACTATTATTTTTTCTTAAGTTTAAAATTACCACAGTGCTCTCCCAAAATATTAACGATTACTCAGAACACACAGAGAACAGACAATAAACACTCCACATCATTCTACACTGACACACATGTGAGTATTAGTGGAACGTGGATTGTGGAGATCTGGGTAAGTTGCTTTCATTTCATATACGACCCCTAATTCGCAATATTATCCCGCCTAACCAGGCTTAACACGTAGGGTGTGAAGACGCTGCGTGGCCTGGCTAATATCTATCTATCGTTTAACAGATAACAAACGTCAAATATTAAGGGTAGTATTAAGGCTAAGTTGTACCATAATGCAAGTCTTGTTGAAATGCCTGGAAAATAGCGTCGAATGTATGAGTTTTATTTTGAAGGTCAGGCGTCAGCTGGTACAGTCGACGCCATTTTAAATTTCAGTCATTAAATCTTACCTCGTTTTGGTACAATCCAGCATAAGTGAATACGCTGGCATATCAAACCAGGGCCGGCAGTCTCAACATTTGATAACGATAGTTATTTTGGCGATTTCTATCGTAAGGTCATTTAAAAAATGTTGCCACTTACAAAATCAAAAAGCTTATTTGGACAATATCAGTTTCAAAAGACGGTAATAATATAATATGAGTAATTAAGTATGTCATTAAAAACTCAGGCAGCTCCATGTTAACTCATTTTATGCCCTAATAAGTGTATTATATTAATAAACAATAATATTTATTCCCTTGCAACACTAGAAGCAAATGATGTCATCTGGCTGCTGTCAAACGGTAAAACTGTATCGGTAATCTTCCATAACTTTGTGGGCTGTCAAATTTCGCCGCTAAATAGTAAAGTAAAGTATCATCACGACCGTTTTCCTTTCGGGGTGGTCAGAAACCACGCTTATAAATAAGCGGATTCATATTTAGCCAACTTTACTATAGGCCAATCATGACAAGTGGCAAATAGTTTGCAAAAATCGTAAATTTGACAGATAAATTCAATACGATTCCGACATTTTTATGACTAAAGGTAACTGTCTGTACATCCAAACTGTACGTCGTTTTAATATTACTATTGGAATAGACGTGCGTTCAAATTATTTAGCAGACTGATCGGATTATCGCATTCAGCTTTTGCGACGCCATTTCCAACAAGATTATCAAGCTGACGTCGTCACTGGCGGCGTCGCAATGAAAAATAAACTAATTGGACGTAGACTTAATCCAAGACTGTGAAGCCCGTTTAAAAAACAATATACATACATGAACAAATACATATATGACCTTAAATCGTTAAGTTAGCAATCGAATTTCAGTATTTTATTTGTAATAATGTACTCAAAAGTTGGTAACTTTCAGTTCTATGCGAATTATTGCTAATCTAGCACAATTTTTTCGTCTATTTTGACCGCACTATCAGACTACAAATAATCGTACAACGCTTAATGTGCACAGTTCACGAAACGATTTGTCGTCATGACATGTCGGGAACGCGCACTAACTGCTTAATTTAACAATTTAGTACATACTAAGGGTGCTCGAGTATCTAAAAGCTAAAAGTCTCATGAGGCAGCTGATATCAGAGTCTTGACGTTGGGTATTTTTCAAATCTATTCCGTATTCCAAGTGGAACTCTTTCAACGGCATCCCAGGGCTCAGAAAACGAAGCAAATTATCATAGTCTCGTACTCTCACTGTGGATTATAAAAATAAAATATAGATATATAAAAAATATTATAAATAACCTACAATAATATGGACGATAATTTGGCTTATCGTCGTTAAGAAATTGGCATCGCCGAAACGTTCTGTATAGAGTTGCAAATTTGCTCATTATCCAGAAATGTATTTTGTAGGATGGCTTATTAGGTCAGTCAAATTAGAATTTATCGAGGAATTAATTTCCAGCAAGCTGGAAATCATTTTGATACCTTCATTTGGTCCTAAATGCGTGTAATCTGAGTTTGCCCCATCCCAGGAGGTGTGCATAACTTTTGGGAGCCAAATAACCTCGAATATTTTCCTCTTTTTTCAGTTTTTTGCTTGTAGCTCGAAAACGGTACGTCGGACGGAAAATGTCATTTCATACAATATTAAGAGGGTTAAATTCTGCGTCGAATGAACATCTAAAACTTCAAATTCGGTTCAGTGGTATAGCAGAAATCAAAAGTTAGAAACCGGGAAAATTTCTCATTTAGGTGCAAACTTACATTTTGCGACTTTCCAAGGCCACATATCTTTGAAACAGATATTCCTATTGAAAACCCCATAGTATAAAAGTGTTAGAAAATATAATATCACATTATATAGACACCTCAATTATCAAATTCAGTCATTTTGAAAGACTAAATTTGGCATCAATTCAAAATCGGTTTTTTTCTAAGTCCTTTTAAGTTGCACATTTTCCTTAAATATGAGGTGTGAGGCCTACATTTAATGCATTGTGAGGGCTAAGAACATTACAATGCAAATTTCTAAGATATACACAATCAGAAAACTTATATATATAAATATACACACTCTGAGTAGAGATTCGAAGTAGTATGAATGAAAAACATTTTTAATTATAGAAAAGTTGTATATTGCCATTAAGCAATTAATCTTTAATTAGTAACTATTATTAATATTAATTAATGAAATAATAGAAACATTTAAAAATGACATGACATTTGAAAAAATATGAATGAAAACATGATATAGAATTCAATAGTTATGCAGAATAGGGCAGCATTCATACTCGCATTTTCTTAGATGTCGATGGCCCTTTATCTACGAAACTCTCCAGCTGCGGTGACATGTCGAGCCCCTCTTCATCGAGATCATCTTCAAAGGGACTGTCCTCACCTATTTCTGCTTCTACGTCGATCGGCATGTGGGACACACACTCATCCTCGAATGGTGCTGAATTCGAGCAGGACTGGCCGTGGCAGTTGAGGCAAATTGTTGAGCATTTTATACATACTTTTCGGCAGCTACACCTCTCTTTACACCCCTTCGTACATGCGCAGGACACTGTGTTGAGGATTTCAGCTGGAGCTGGATCCTTGGTGTTTATGGTGGGAAGCAGGCCAAGGTCCGTATTCTTCCAACCCCAGCTGAGAGGATCCTTTGGTCTATCATACCAGCCCTGGATTTGGTGGTAGACCCGCAGAATATGTAGGGCAGCGGCTGCGTTTGTTGGTGGTAGAGAGGCGAGATTGAAAGTTGGCTTTATGAGGGATTTTGAGAATATCTCGTGGCGGATTTTGTCCAAAGAGGTCTCATTAGCCTTAGGTGAATATAAGGCTGCCAGGAATAGTTGACCTGCTGAAATAAGGTACTCAGGATCAGCATCTGCATGGTGGAAAACCTTGACAGCCTCTTGTAAAGCCGTGTATATAGGTCTTGGAAAGTCGCAAAATGTAAGTTTGTTTCTTGCTGGAAATTAATTCCTCAAAACGCTTTTTTGGGTCTAATTTGACTGACCTATATTTCCAGCAGTTTGTGTATATGATAAATAAGCAAACAAAATAGTTATTAATATAATAAAAACCCGACTTCGTAATAAATGATCGTGAATTAAAAACTGAAAAGATAACAAATATAAACTAAAAAGAAAAAAACAAACACAAGTGTTCCGTCGCCAAAAAGTTTAATAACCGCTTAACTACACCATTGAAATAATTTATAATAAAATAGGTATTTTATTACATAGCGACTAACAGTCAGGACCCATTAAACACCAAGACAGATTTAAATCTCTCAACAATGGGGCCCAACTGTTAAAGTCGCTCTATGTATGTGCGAAATTGTCCAGAAATATGTTCTGGAAGGCCATCGCCAGCTGTGGAAGTCTAGGACTCTTATGTTCTAAGGGCTGTGGTGGTGATATAGTATAGTCGTGGACGTAGTTTGAGTAATTGTGGCTCCCAGTGGGTGATCCTTTGCAAACTTGACCTGGTCAGTCCTTCTCAACGGAAATTCTCTCTTGCCACTTTCCCCTAGACTAACACGAGCTCGTTGAAATTTTCTTCAAGCCGCGACACGTGTACAATACCATGATTGTACGGTTGTTGACTAAACTACAAGTAACAGTAATAAATAGATATACCAAACGACATTGAAAGGTAAATATCGGGACAACAGATTGCAATTTTTCTCCATGCAGACTCTGGTATTTCATAACCTCCGACACCTTTCGCTGGGTCCACGCGACCGGGTATTTGGTCTTCCCGGCATATTAACTATAAATTTTAAATTGAAATTACTTACATTGTAGCTCATAAACTTATCATCATTTATCATTACAGCCCCTAGAACACAGCGTCCCAGACCTCCACTGCTGGAGATAGGCCTTCCGGAACATATATCTGGAGAATTTGGCCTACACTCGCCACGCTGGCCAGACGGCTTGGCGAGGATATGATGTCAAATTTTAATGACAATTTATTAACGATTCCACAAGTTGGTAGTAGTGGAACCGGGACCGACGGCTTAACGTGATCTCCGAGGCACAGGAACAGTGGTTTTGTAAATCTATGACAAATGTACGTAAGAAAAGTGTATTTCTCATTGGTACATGCCGGGTGGGTTTAAACAGATCTTTGTAGGATTTAAGGAACGCGTTTTTACAACCGAGCCACCACCGCGCCTTAAATCGAGTATAAATTTTTGACCTATGTTTAAATATAATAAAATAAAGTTGTCTGGTTTGCATTTACAATTTAAGCAAGCCGTGGAGCCGGTCCGGTGACGTTCCGAACCGACTTCGGTGTACCCTGCATAAAACATATAATCAATTTACCTGCAACCGAAAATGAGGTTTATTTATAACAGGAAGAAGGGATAAAATTGCGGACCCCGTGCCATCAGCTAGGTTACTGTATTCTATTGCCAAAACCTTAAGGTTCTTTAGCGAGCCCAAACTCCGCGCGAAGCAATCCTTTGAGCTTGATTTTGGTATGTGCTCTCCTGAACCTAATAAACACATATCTTTAAATGTTGAACGATTTAAGTAAACTTCTCTACTGGGATACTTAGTCCAGCCAGTCAGTCTTGGGTGTACCCAAAAGGATTTTTTTTCTAAAATAACTTAATTGACGGTTTGCATTAATTTGCAGTGCAATATAATTGTTAGTTGAGCAATTAATGCATCAATTATCTGCTGCACGCGCCCCATGTTTTTAGTTTTCAACCTTAAGTACAAGTATTTTAATAGCTATCAAAAGTATGAATTTTGAGATTAATTTAGAAAAAGTTTTATACTTCATAAGGATTAGAGATTATTTTATACTTTTTAGTCCGTTTTTTAAATGATAGTACATAATATTTCATTTTATTTTATTATTATTAGGGTTATTTGAATGAAACTGGTCAAGAAGTTAAGCATTAGTCTGTTACAAAAACATAGTACATTAACTTTTATTTTATTTTTCAAATTTTCTTGCATTGTCATCCACTTCCGAGCTATGGTCGAAATTTCAAGTCTCTAGGTTTAAGTTTCAAGGCTCATCGGTAAGTTTAAAATCAATTCCAAAATTCCATCCGAATATACAAGAGAGTTAATAAAAACACGGTAACAAACGTTTTTTTATTCTAGCCCGTGGCACTTGGCAGTAATCCATAGGTTGGTGCGGCTATAGCTACAACTCAAGGAATCTAGTCCTATATGTTTACACTAACATCAACTCGACATTTATGCTGTCCACTCAGGTCATGGTCGTATAGGTACATGACTGTAAGCCAGTAGTAAGTCTAATGTCATTTGTTGGAAAGTGCATGTCCCTCATATTATAAGTGTGAACTTAAAAATAGCAGCATTTGGATAACGTTGGATAACGCAAGAAATGATAATAAAGATAAAGAAAGGATAATTTATTGGTTATTTTCATTAATAAATAGATTTTGATTGCTAGATTCATCTTTATGTGCCTCTGGATAAATCGTCGTCGCCGTGGTATTATCAACTTTTCTATATTGGAATAGTGGGAGATGTTTTTTAGCGCTGTCGACACAATCCCGCAGTCTTTCGATGGTGACTCTAGGCTCTCCACGTTCGTCTTCCACGCATTGTTTGACTAGAACAGTCATCTCAGAATCTGGCAGCGGCGACACAGATTCCAAACTCTTTTCGTGATGTCGTTTCAATTCGTTATCAATTCTTAATAGTATTTCCTTTCCGGAATTGGTTCTCCAAGGTCTTTTAGGATCATTACTACTCAACGAGAATGCTTCCAGTGGTTGTTTCTTTAATCTGAAAAGATAAACTATTTTTTAGTTTATAAGTAGGTACTATAATAATAAGACAGCAGAGTTATGTTTGTTTTTGAAATATATATTCATAATTACTATTTACTTTTAGGAATTTTATAAGGAGTTTTATAAGCCTACTACTAACACACTGTAGTTACCTTTTGTTTTCTGCAAGAAGTTCTTTTAGTTTTCTTTCGTTATCTTCCATAAGTGTATTATCTACTTTATAAGGATTTATATGTGTTTCTTCAATCTCAGTATCTTCTTCGGTTACGTCTCCACTATATTTCTTACGAAAATGTTTGACTAGATCTGAACAATGTTCGGGCAGATTATGTTCTGGTATTTCTAGATTAGATAAAAGCTTCGCCAAACGTGATTTTTCTTCGTCTGTCGACATTGCACTTCTAGAATAAGTATATACTTATTTAAACTATCTTTTACTTTCCAAAACCAGTTTGATCGATATTTGTTGCCTAGGAACAAACTAGAAGTCAACCAAGTGACAAACAAAATCATGAAACATCCTTACAAACCGATATTTTTTAATTTCCCGACGGATGTATTTTAGACGAAGTACGAAGAAGATCCATTTAGCAAAAATAAAAGTTTTACCTTACTCACAGTATATATAAAATTATATTATAGGTACCTAATTTGAAATTATCTAGAATAATTAAACCGGTGTCGTTTAGAGATGATAAGACGTACCAGTTATGCGACTATACTCGTAGTTAATGAGCAAAGGATTTTCATTGGGCTGAACAAATCTCCACAGGAACAGATATTTTAAAGATCCAGTATTAAAGCAGGCTAACTGATTGATCAGTCGCACACCTTCCAAACGAGTTGCACATAGGTTCTCAAATGATACTAACTCGAGATTGTCCTGAAAACTAGCAGAAATAATTAAAGGGACTTAAAATATTCTTCGAGTTAAACTCCGAACTGTTTACTGTACCTTAACGGGTGCATGATATAGTCGTACCTTAAAATATTTAGAAGAATTCTCATAAATGTTTTTCTTTTAAAATAATCCAGCCTGTGCAAATGTATAAGTTGATCACTAATAATCAGGCGATTCATTTGACGCTGATACATCTCTATTTTCTGTAATCATTAATTAAATTTCCTTTAAGTAATAAAGTATAAAAACTGAAATCATGTATTTAGAAAGGATGAAATTATATTAAACTTTATTCCGTTTGACTTCGTCCGTGGTTATAATTATAATTAAGATGCAATTGCGCTTTTATTTAGTGGAATTAATATATTTGAGCTATTAGGTAACGCGTAAAACTTCATATTCGTAATACACACAAAAACTGTCCGATGACAAACCGGGCAACCCGGGCCGGAGAAAAAACGGGTCACTACATATTTATAGACAGAATAGTTGCAGGTTGTTTTTGACTGGCATAAAAATAATATTGGTATAATCATGCGAAAAATATATGTTGTACTAGTATATCAACTTATTTAATGTACATTGTCCTTGGACCACGGATTAGCAAGACATTCTTCAACACTGGATAAGCATCGTGCAAGTCAGTTGTTGGCACTGTGCTTTGTTGAAGAACAACGATGGTTTCATCATGCCTCTCGGCGTCATCATTCAATTAAAACACTGCGAGTCAAGGTCACACTACATGCCGCTTTTCGGTTTCCCAAAAAAAAAAATACACGTAATATTTTGACTACACCACTCCCCTCTTGTGATATTTCGTAATTTTTGCCGAAACCCCACCCCCTTTCGAGCCTTACATGATTAATGGACGGCCCCAAAGGTACACTTCTATCCAATAAGCCTTAAAGTTTTAAACCTTTAGAGTTATCTCAATTGACTCATGTAAGTCTTTCTCGTACGATTGTTTCGGTAATTTTAACGCAGTATTAGCTTTCCATAAATGTCTTCCATATTTTGTAGGTAATCGTAAATTCGGATATTGATACGTAAACAGTACTTGTTCACAGTGTAACTCTCCAACAAAAAATCTTTGCGCATCTTTTGTTGTCCAATATTTGGAGTATGGTGAGCTGCAAAATAAAGTAGTGTAGTTTCACAAGTATTAAAGGAACACCTTAAATTTTTAGGTCTGTGGAGCGTATCTCATTGATGAACCACCACAATAGTTATTTTTTTTAAATTATAACTTAACAAGTCTTTTCTGAAATTATTGAATGTGCGAATATGGATGATCGATGAGTTACAACAGAAAGTAGGTATATCTAAAGTAGTAGATAACTGACCACAAGACTCATAACTATGATAACCTTTCAATTCTTTCACTTTTCACTTAAGTAGTTACCTCAGACAAAAGTCCTCATATAGCTGGTCAGAACTCTGAATATAATTAGGCCAAATATAGTAACTTTGAGTCCGGTCTTCCAAAGCTAAACACCCCGGCCTAGGTTTACTCCGCGGAACTAAAAGTTCTTGAACCTCATCTAGATGTCCTACACACTGTGTACGATTGCAATCTTGAAGTTCCAGCACATACTTATTTTCAGCCATGTCGTAACTTTAATTTTAATAAAAAACATATATAATTAGTGTATAAAATAGAAAATACAAATTATGATTTTGACAAGGACAATAGTTTTTTTTTATTTCATTAAAATTCTTCAACACTAACTATTTTTTTTTTATTTAAAAAACTTTATTGCACAAAATATTGGACAACAAAAGATCGAGACATTTATACTATCTATGACATAAGGGTAAAATTTATATATAAAAATAAAACAGCAATTTGGAGATATAGGTACATTTATTAATGTCACATATAGAGAAAATTTAACATTCAATATTATAAGATTAAATATCGGTTCTATTGCATCCTAATTCGGAAACTGGGGTAAGGACCAATAAGCCGGGAACAGGTAGACATAAAACTTTGATCATATTACTACAATTTTAAGCAAAGAGTGTCCTAGTTAAAGTAACACGCTTCAGTTTTACTTTGTTACTCACAAAGATATGATGCGTATCATTTTAAAAAGGACATTCTTATAAGTAATACATTTTTACAATTGTATTTTTGTTAAAAGTACAGACAAAATGTTTAATATTTTGTTATATTCAGAAGAATAAAGAAATAATAAATTCAGATTGTGAAAGTTCACATATAACTACAAGTTATAGAATAAAGACATGTCATTTTTCAGGTTGAGCAACCTGCTCTTAATTGTAAGGCTAATAAATTTCCTTTAAATATTTATGAAAAAAATTGTATACTTACATAATATGAAAAATAATATACCTACAAAATGCGAATAGTTTTTTATACAGTTAACATATTTAGTATTAAATGCCATAAATAGACCTTGTTAAATTAAGAAGTAGAACTTGAGGACTACCTGAATCCAGTGAGGTAATACACTCACTCACCCGTACATTTTACTGCGGGGTCAGATTGACGCGCTAAACGAGGGATCGTCTATCGTGTGATAGCAAAGTTTATGTATCTACTGTATTCTCTTATATATTTCATAGTTTAGATACTTTTAACGATGGACAATACTTCGTTTTTTGGCATCAGTCTTACCCGGTTCACTTGTGTCCTATTACATTTAATAAGAATTTACAATGGATTTTAGAAAAAAATAAAATAGAAAATCAATAAAACAAAATTTTGAAAAGGGATTTTTAAACAAATCACTATAAATAAAGCCGGATCAGTCTTTTTTATTATACATATTTTTATATTAAAATTATTAATGGAGCTGTAAAGTAGATACGTTTTAAAAAAGCGTAATATCAGTACATTTAACCACAAAGTAAAAAAAATGGAAATGACATATGCCAATTCCTATTACACAGACCTTAAATATAGTTAAATTATTATTTTATTATCGAACGAGTTTATTATTCTATTTTTTATTTTGAAATTTATTAACGAACAGCCGATCGTTCCGCGCGCTGCACGCGCTGTCGGTTGCGGACCGGACCGATTTTGTGTGCTCCGCGGTTTATTTAACTTTTGTGGGAAACAGATTAGAGTTTAAATTGATAATAAATAAGCTCGTTCTTAATAATTAACTTGGTATATTTAATGTCAATGGACGCAGTTATGCAATAGTTGGTCTAAACTAAAGATAAGTATTACATAATATCGTCCATTAAGATTCTGCTTTTTAAATAAAGATTCGATGAATTTGGACGAATTTTAAATTAGTACATTTAATCCGAATTAAAGAATTAGATATAAAAACGCTGTAAATTTACTAAATATCAATTATATTTGGCTTCAGCCTTATAATCCAATATTTTCGCATATAAAGCATTTTAATATTAAAAAGTTATTAAATATAGATATAGCCTCAATAGCTCTTTTGACTTAAACGAAAATAATTAAAATTAATACAACTTAAACAATATAAAAAAAAGTTAGGTATTTAAAGATGTACATAAACCATGTCTTTTCATACAATGTTCAGACACAAATGAGTACAAGAATACGGTGAAGTAAGAAGGCAGTACCATAGACCATGTTAAGTCTAAAATTTCAACGTTTTTAACATATAAATATACGAATAACTTAAATATTAAAGATTGGCTATAGCCTAGAATGGGGATAAAAATATCAGATAGTTTTGTAAAGGCTGTCCAAGGAAGAGGTTGGAATAATATTTCTTAAAATTACGTATGAATTGTTCTAATATTTTAATGAAACTTACAGAAGATTGGTGATTGATTAAATATGTAAATTTTATGGATTTAATTCACTATTGAAATCGAAAATATCGATAAATAGATTCCGAAACTAATATTGCAGAGGACCCGGGCAGACAAGGTTGACTGACAATGACTGTCATTTGTACCTTTTTATTGTTTTTTTTTTTAAATATTATTTTACTAAATGATAAATTTTTGGGACTTATTATTTTTGATACCTCTTGTGCACTACTATTTAACGAAAATATATCATTACTGTTTTTTTTATCTTTTGGGGATTTCCATAGGAATATTATTAGGATAATATATTCCATATTTAATTAATTATTAATATAATCATAAATGAATACTTACTATATATTTTCATTAAAATATATGGTAAGTATATCCACAATATACTTAGAAGTTTTATTATCTTAATCTAATATAATATGTCTCTTTCTTGGACAGCATATATTAATATAAATGTTGTTTATAAATGTTAATGTGAGGTTTATATTTGTATTGGCACCTATGTACCCTGTTCACAATTGGATACAAATTACATATTTAAAATAATTTGTTAATAAATAAAAATTAATGTGTATTCGTATATTTCTAGCTAAAAATTCACAGAAACAAACACAGCCTAGGACGCCCCCTTATGTGGGTAGTCTAAGATTTAATACCCAGGCTTCCTCTCGCTAACTATCACGCCACCTATCGGACGTGACCAATCACAGCCCAAACAAAATTACTTAGGACGTAAACAAACGTCCCGTGTCCCTTCGCAGAGATCGCACCTACTCGCCTGTCCAATTTAAATATCTAGTATCTAAAAATAGGAATAATATTATACAAAATGTTTTCTTTCCTTGTCATAATATAAAATTAAATACTAAATTAGGCGTAGTTTGTCGAGGACACTCGCTGCGTTCCCCCGTTGAAGCGTCCCCGGGTTTCTTATGGCTGGATGTCACATGTGACCTCCCATCTGGTCACCTACCATCAGACCAAACTATCCCTGATGGTTCGAGGATGCAGGGGATTTTAAATATACTGTTTTAGTTTTATTCGTAGTGTAGTTTATTTTATTTATGATATTTTCTTTAGATTTTCTTCTGTTTCCGTTTCTTTATCCAGGATGAATAAAATATGCATTTTAAACATTTTGTTATACACCACGTGATTGGTAGGTAGCTTGTCACTGTGTTTTTTTTAGCCAATCACGTGCCTTAAACTAAATTTTAAATGTGTGACAATTTCATCATCCCTTCGGAACTTTCCGAGTGGGTTTTGAGATGCTGGACTAATAAAGATCTTTAAGATTACATAAAATGATATATATGACTAAAGATGATTTTAATGATAAGGAACAAAATTATAACAAAACGGAAGTTAATTATATGAATTAATTTTCTCCTTTAGATTCTTACGTAATAGATAGGGGGTCGGCCTATTATTATGTTTTCTTACATAGAGAGGAATGTGTTAAAAACTGTCAAAAATATTACGTAATATATAAATGGCCCCAAAGTACAGAGCAAAGGCAGCAGTTGCGTTTCCAACACTTCAATTACACACAGAGTTCTATTAAGCTTTAAATTATTAATATAACCATTATTATTTTTTTATTTGCTAATTATGTATGTAAATGGATAAAATTGTTTAAAAAATCCTATTAGTTTTTGTCAGATACTAGGTTTTTAAATAGGACATTCGTACTGACGACCGCCTATTAAATTATATTTACACTTAGCTGCTTTATAAACACTATAGAAGAGCCATTTTAAACGGACAAATTTTACGGCTTTCCAAATTGGGTAAGTTTTGAATTAAATACAGCTAAATAAACTACAAGATGTTTTTTTTAAAATATATACTAGTACGACATTAGACCTTGCGCCCACCTGATGGTAAGTGGCACGAAAGGTCCATGAATGTTAGCAACTAGAGTCAGACACTCATGACTGACATTAGTTCTTAACACTATGCCGGCTTGAATGAATATGATTTCGATTAAATTTAATTTTTGATTTATTCTGAAACTTAAATTAACTAACTTTGATATCGTGAAATCGATCATTTTAGAATGGCCCTAATATAAAACAATATTATGATAGGTATTTGTTGAATTAACGTTAATGTTAAATAATACTTTACGATAAATCATTACACTAAATAAAAATTAAGACCATATTTTGTGCTAATCATAATATTTTTACACTTACGTCAGAGCGATTCGTCGGAGCAACAACCGGCTCCATCGAGATCCGTCGTTATACTCAATGTACAAATCCCAATATAATTATGGCACCATTAATTATTTCTAACAATTATAGTTATCGTTTATGTCACGTGATCAAGAATAATAATATCTACAGACCAGCAACCTTATTCTGTTACTTATCGCAAACGATATTAGTGGATTTCGTTATTTACGTCAGAGCTTGCGTCATAATTACAAAATATTATTTAATTCTCAACTCTATAAGCGCTCCATGCAAATATCAACTTTAACGGATTCTATTATACCACGTGTAACCAAAAGAACAAATATTTTTTTAGGCTTCAGGTGTCATTAGTAACCTCTATACCGGAAATAAAAAGGTCACTTTTTAAAAATAAATAAATAATTTTCCGAAATACAAAACACTACTGCATAAGGCCGCGTTTAAAAATCGCGATATCCATCGTGATAAATACCTTATTATTTATTACTCTCGTCCACAGCCGAGAGACAAAATAGTCAGAGAATGAATTACGTAAGTCAACGTTTGCGCGATCGTCGATCTCTCGCTACCTACTTGATTCGGCTCAGTATGAGTGGCGATACTTTTAGGAAAACTTCTCTGATCCGTAACTTATTAAAATAGATAAATTTTTATTCTAGATTATAATATAAACATAGTTGCTTTTTAATAAAATCCACGCAGTACAACGTTTGCGCTAATGTAACAGAATAGGGCTGCTGATAATTTTCGGTAGGACTTGTAAACATTGGCGACAATAAATTTATATTATAAACAAACTTTATGATTAGGAACAAAATACAAAACTCCAACCTTTCAATAAATAATATTTGGTAAGTTTACTTGTGAATTAAGGCTCCATTCAGTATAGCATAATACGCTTTTTGTCATGTCACGGGTGTCAAACCTCACAAGTAAACCATCAAATATTCCCCTACGTACCCTTAGTATACCATCTTCAAAATAGCACCCCATTTTTTTACTAAATCGTAATTTTATACTAAACCGTAAATATTATGATTTATTAAAAAAGACAAAATTTCTTTCTAGGTTTGTGTCATAACAAAAACCAATAAAGAAATAAAATAAAATAATTATAACGACGCCAATGAGTGAGGCTGTCCGCTGAGTGCCAGATACAGAAACATTTACTAAACAAGGGCTAGTTAAGAGGGTTTAACGCTGTAGCATTCGTCTCGCTCGCACAATCCAACATTTTCAAAGATTTTTCATAAGTGAGTGTAATTCCTCGCCAAGCCGTCTGGCCAGCGTGGCGAGTGTACGCCAAATTCTCCAGATATATGTTCTGGAAGGCCCATCTCCAGCAGTGGAGGTCTAGGACGCTGTGTTCTAGGGGCTGTAATGAGTGTAATTCTGAGAAATCAATTTACGGAAATTTTAAACATATATAATATATAATATTTAAACATTTAGTCCGTAATTTATTTCTTAGTAAGTTCATAGACTAGATTTCTAATTTTATTTTATTAATTAAAAATGAAAAATTATAAAAGAAACCTCAACATGATTTTCAAATACCTATTCGATGATACAAACATATCTCAATATAGTTCGTTTAATTTTATTTTTTTATTTTCCATAATATGGCGTGTGTTTGTCGCCTTAATGAAATTTGATTAAAGTCATATCTTCAGTGACTCTCGCGTGATGAAGACGAATCGATTGACGTAAGAATCATCAAAATCGGCCAACGTGTTTGATCTACAGTGTGCCACAAAGGAACAAACATACATACATAGGCTGATAAACAAACCCTTCTTTGCGTCGCGCAGTCAAAGTCAAAAATACACTCATACTAGAAAAATCTTTATAAATGTTTGTTTGTTTGCGAGTGGGATGCAAGAGATTTAAACTCTATTATCTCCCTTTATCACATTGACATGAAACAAAGCTGACAACCCATGAAAATCATGGTTCTGCTGAGTCCAAGGTAAGTTTAAAAAAACGTCCCTTGATACCTCTGAACTACTAGTGTATAACACAATCAGAGTCAGAATGTTGAATTAACATTTTATTACAATAAACAATAAATAACTAAAGTAAGATAAAAACATAAAACAGTATAGGCATTTTATAAAACCAGGCACAGGACGGCGCCACCACTCCGCGGCAGGACATTTATATTATCAGCCAATAAAAAGTTTGTCCACTACTTTGGGTTAGGATTAATTTCTAAACGCTTTATAAGCTCATCACTATGATCTAAGTCACTAATCTACAGACAATCGCAGCGCTGCGTGTCAAACTGGTATGGGCAATAATATACGACGCGTGTTAATGACGTTGAAGTTGTAACCATTTCTATACAAGTGCAGCTAAAAACGAACAATGACGTGAATGTCTACAACATTAAGAGTATGAATACATCAAACTATTGATTATGGCTACGAATAATTCCACAATATAGATAAATATCCACTACTTTTATTTTAATTACATTCATTTATGAGTCCTCCATTCCCGCTATTGTTATGTTTTGTCAATCTGATAGTAATAATTTCTACATTTTGAGATATCGTTTAAGATTAATCAAGCATTTTATTATAAGATTTTTCATTGACACAAAAATGGAGGACTCTTAATAACTGCATTTAATAATGGTAGAGGGTAACTTTATTTTTTAATATTCCGGAGAAATAGCGACGTTTGTCGGTGAAAGTGAGCCCACGCGTGCTGTGCGATCGCTCAGGTGTGGCGTGCGCTCAGCTGAGTGGAGTCTGCACGGCGAGGCGGTGCGGGCGGCGGACGGCGGGCCACGCGAGGTCTGACCCTGTTAGCAGGAACCGCATACTTTTCCCCGCCATCATACCCAGGCACGTTCTCATAACTAGGCTCCACATAGTCATCTCCATAGTGAACCTCCACCCACATAGACACGTTGTTCTCCTTAAACTCCTCCGACGATGGATACTCTCGGAAACCCAGCACCTCGTGCGGCGTCTTGGAAGGCTCGGTCTTGCACTTCTGCGCAACTTGCCACTTCTTCTTCATCACTCTTTGCAGATCTTTCAAAAATTCCTTCGGAGGGTTGCTGGTGGAATCGACCAGCTTCTTCGGAGACATGGAGAGTCTGGTGCTCTCGTTGCGTTTGGGCGGTATCGGCTTTCGCGGGGACGGTGGCGGCGCCTCGTCCGCAAATGTTATTTTCTTGTTTCTCTTCATTGGGTCGACGACCAGGTCTTCGGCGAAGTTCACGTGCTTCTTAACAGAGCTCATTCGTTCCACTTTTTTCTCGCTCAATTTCTTTGATTGTAATTCGACGAGACAGGCTCCGTATGCTGCGACTGGAGCATAAATAGTTTTGTCTGAGATGATAGATGAGGATTTTGACGTATTGGAGCTCCCGCAGTCCAGATCCTCAGGAGGCGGCGGCAGAGACTCGAGACTCAGCGTAGAATTAAACATTACATCCAGCTCAGGTGGTGGAGGCAGCGGGAATTCCTCGATATCAACTTCAATCTCCTGTTTTATAACAGTGGGCTCATAGACGTTGTTATACCCGTAAAGAGTGGAATTGTCGACTACCTTACGGAATGAATCGCGGCGCACGACCGTGTCGTAGTAGGAAGGAGACGCAGACGTCTGACGAGCAGGACTACCGCTTGCTGGCAGGTGACTTTTGCTCGGCTTGTTAAATGCTTTGTTCTCGGACATATCTGAAAATCAATATTAATCATTAGAATTTACCTCAACAACGATAATTTACCCCATGTGCATCCCTACATCCTAGTAATATCTTTCCCAGGTTACCAAGAAATATGTCCGGAACACCCATTTATTTATATATTATAATTTATTTACATAACTTTCACATTAATGATAATAATATAATTAAATTTACCCAAATTGTGGTGTCTCTTGAGCGTCGAGTCATCAGCTCGTTGGTTACGAGGTCTCCTAGTGAGCGTGCCGGTGTCTCCGACTCCCGCTTCGTACTCGTCAATTTCGGCAAATTCCGACTCGCTCTCGGCCATCTCCTTTAGCTGTCTTGTCGTCCAAGTCAACGGAATGTTCGGCTTCATCGAAGGCTTGCGCTTGATTGTTCCTAAAATAATATTTGAATTGTAAATAGCCACTGAAAGAGTCATCTTCAGCAGTAATGATGAAATGATTAAAAACTACGAACGGTCTGCAAAAGTATTTGAATTTAATTTAATAGAATACATTTAAAGATAACAAATATAGGTAATTTAATTTTATATTTAAACTTTCTTTGATCAACCGTCCAGTGGACTTTATCAAATTAAAATGATGGCTTAGTCAAACATAAGATTATGTGTAGATTGAGTTAATAAAACATAATGAAATCATTATATAGAGGCAGGAAATATCATACAAGCAGAGCTTTGTTTTAAAACTTCTGACCTTTTTTCTGACTAGTAGGATAGGCTCCTTTAATAAATATATTTAAGTGCTACAAATACAACTAATTTTCTTACCCATAGGAAACTCGCAGTCGAAAGCGCTTTCCGAAGCAGTTGCATCGGAGAGGCAGCCGCTTGAGCTGGACGACGACGCCCGAGAGTGCCTGCGTACAAGTTTATTATAAAAATACAACTCTGTAGTGCCAACTCAATATTAAACTAATAAAAAATAGTAACTGAGTTTCTCTGTAGCTGATGTGGTAGTCTCTTAAATACCATGTTTCATTCATATGAATGAGTTTATTCATGTTATTAGTAGGTTCTATATAAAGTTTCAAAGATTGCTACTAATAAAGGTTACCAAGTCTACATGTCAGTTAAACCTACTTAGGCCACTTTAGTTGCAGAGGGTTAAAATAGTTTTTACGTGTATTTGCGTAGGTATATGTTTGTATCTTGCAGGGAGGGCGTTGTTTGTCGCGGTGACTACTAATATACCGTAATATACGAGTACGTCGACATTCATCAACCTTTTCATACACGCCCTTTTTATTTCGTAGATTCTTTATTGGTCTTTCTTGGTGTTTTTATAGGTAAGTCTTTGTCTGCCGGGCCTCTTTTACCCTTAACTTTCGCATTATATATCTAGTTCATCAATCTTTCTTTCTCCCTTCCTTATTATTGTATTACAAATAGACGTAATCTTATAACGACAAATATGTCAGTTTACTACTTTTATACAAGGCTAAAGTTGGTTTCCACATTTGTAGTTAGTGAAGGATTTTTAATTCAAAAGCCCAGTTAAAAGTATGATCGCACGAGTATCTTATTATTATTATTGATCAGGACATAGTTACACAAAAAGGATCCAATCGATAATAAGTTAATTTTAATTTATTGACCATTGAAGTTAGATTTACTTATTTATTTAAAACTTTATTGAACTATGTACAAGGGGCGGGCTTAATGCCGCTAGACATTGTCTGACAGCTAACCTTTGGAACAATAAAAAGTATAACTTACATCAAGGAGTAGGTGCGAAGACGTATTAAGGACTGATCGTTATTAAATAATAATTATCAATAATATGTATATATATATATATATACTACATACTAATACTACTTACATACATACATAACTATACTACATACAATATCTGCTTATCACTTATACTATACACGCTGTTGGGAGCTGTTTAATCCAACATTTAGAATATGTCAAAAACAGTATTTTTAACTGGATATGGTTTGATAATAAATGTAACAGAATGGGAGTCATAAATAAATTACTGAAAAATTGTCGATTGGATCCTTTTTGCGTAGACACTGCAAGAGTCTTAAAGTATTTTTTTTTTAACGTGATAGCGTTCATTCAAAGCAGTGTTATACCTCGCGTTCTATTTATAAAAATTACCAGCGGCGCTAGCATAAAATACTAACATTTATAGCGTTAATAATCCTATTACAAAAAAAAACTGTCTTGATGTATATATAGCATTAACCGTTCCATTTGCATAAAAAACTACATTTAACAATGTTGTGGGAGTTGGTTCGATTTTTAAAAAGATGGACAAATGTCAAATCTTAATTGACCAAATTGATTGTTCTGTATTTTTACATGTCAATAAAAATAACCAAAATCGTTCTATTTATCAAAGCTAACGGAGCTAAAAAAAGTAACAGCTTAAAAGGAACGGTTGGTGGCGCTGGTTTATGATGTTAGATTCGACGTTAGCGCGGCTTATAACTGGAACGCAGCAATCATTTTAATAGTTACACATAAACATGCAGAATTATACACCTAACGTTTTTAGGATGTCGCGCTTGCGCTTGTTACTAGTTATTCTTGCATTGCAATGGTAGCAGCCAAATTATATAATAGCTATAGAGATAAATGATAAATAAGCTTTGCTATTGCAATGCTATTATAGACAAAATAAGGTTTTTAAAAAAAAATATCGCATTAATCATTTATACATACTAAATAAATTAAGTAAAATCCAAATATCTTTCTTTATTCACGTAAACCTGTCCCAGGCATTTGTGACACATCATTATTTGAATCATTCTACTTCTGCTAGTGGAAGACAAAGCAGCAAAGTGGCAGATAGCAGAAGACTTGTTAATATCCAATCGGAATGAAGGTAAATATTTGTAAAGTGATAAACCTAGATAAAATTATCATTATCGGTAGACAAATCTAACTGTTGGTTTATTTAGATGGTTACTCGGAGCAAAAGTGACATAGCATCACGCAGGCTGCTTATTATAATTAATGAGTATGAAGAATTATTTGTGAATAGAATGCGATAAACAAAACAATAATAATAAATAATACGCTAAGGATGTAACACAGCAAATTATAATATAAAAATCAAGTGTCAATCTACTGCAACTAATATTAAAATACACACAATTAAATTACAATCATACTTTAATTGCTTTATTAATAAACATATAAATACACTGGAATAGAGTTTTCTTTATTTCCATATATTATTACTTTCTATGTAGAAGAGAGTAGAGTAACAATCGTTGCCCGGACAGGCGGTGCTTTATTTGAAAATGCATTATTGCTGACTATATTAATAAAGCATTTAAGGTAGATTATTATAAGGAATTTAGCACAATACCTTCCACAAATGCTGCTTATGTCAGAGTTGACAACACTAGCATTGCTGGAAACAGTCGTCTGTGCCGGACCCATAACGGAGACTGGTGCCGCTCCGTTCGTTTTTGTGGGAATTGAAGCCACCTAAAACCAGAATTAATATTTATGATTTGTGTCTAATGTTAGACTAATATTATTTGCCAGTTTTGAGTATCAGATATCAGTTATTAGTAAGTCTCTTCTCAGTACCTGACGTCAATTGGCAATGATTAATGTTAGATGTCAGTTGTTTCTCAGCTTTCAAGTCAAGCTTTCTCCTAACTATAGAAGTGTTAACATTTACAATAAAAAATCCAGTACTGAGACCTTTAATTATTGTAAATTTGTCCTTTGTTTATTCTATTTATTAGATTAAATTTATTTTTACTTATCTGTAAAGATCATGCAGCTATAAATATGTGGTAAATTGATAAAAATCTGTGCAATGATGTTTGTTGACCCTAATAAAGATTATATAGAAAATACTTATATTGATAAATGGCGTCAGTGCAATGTAAGTTAGTAAGCAATCACTAATGCCAGTTGTCACTAATATCTCGCTCGTTCTGACACACGACAATAGTAACCTAAGCTCGCTTTAAGCTTTTCCGAGACTTGCATAAAATATATTACGAATACTTTGCGAGGTCAAAGATGAATAAATCCTTATGATCAGACCACATCGAGGTGAATCCTCTAAGCGCTGTCAGTTGTTTGTCATTAATGTCATTGTGTCGCGCGTCATTTTCAAATATAAATAAATGTCTGTAACACTAAAAGTTATTTAAAAGACCAAAATAAAGTGTTAAACATTACACATAGGAAACTGAAAAGCCGGAAGAGGAATAATGTTAGTATTCGTACTAAAAGATGTAAAATTCCGCAATTAATCATCTTTAGATTAAAAAACTACAATTATGATAGGAATAAAAATATAATTTAGTCCGTTCCAAATTGATATCAAGCTCTAAGCATCCAACGAGGGGTCACTTGACTGTTAAAAGTCATCAAGTCAAGAACATTAGCATTGTCAATTGGCACAAAACTGATGTCAGTGACAAAACTGATCTCAGCTGACAAGTTTGGTGTAATAAATAAAAAATGTCTGTGACATTGT
Source organism: Tinea semifulvella (assembly GCA_910589645.1). Lineage (NCBI taxonomy): Eukaryota > Metazoa > Arthropoda > Insecta > Lepidoptera > Tineidae > Tinea > Tinea semifulvella. Next base: position 26,259,192 of record OU342584.1, read on the forward strand.
AATTGCTCAGTCGTGATGATACTTAGTCATAGAATGATATAAACTAAAGTATTTAGAGCTAACAATAGCCGACTTTGTCGTTATCGGCTGCGGGAGAAAAGGTCAAAAAGTCATTTTCGCAATATCAGTTAAAGTTCTAAGAAGTCTTTAGATAAAGAAACAATGAATATCTTGTAATTATTCTCGTTACTTACGGAGCAAGAGCGAACACGGGCAAGATGCTCGAGGTCCTCCTGAACTAACTGTTCCATCAGGGTGCGGTGGTTATCCAGTAGCTTCTTTCCATGCTGTAATATTAAATATTATTATTTAAAAAAGGGATCGCTAACACTCACCTATAATAGCTATTCTTATAATTTATCATTTCCAACACGCTAGATGCGATTGCTAACACGCATCTATGATTGCTAACAGGCATCTCTTATAGCTAACACGTATTTTTCATTGCTAACACGCATCTCTTATTGCTAACGCCAATCTCTTATTACTAACACGCATCTCTTATGACTAACACGTATTTTTCATTGCTAACACGCATCTCTTATTGCTAACACCAATCTCTTATTACTAACACGCATCTCTTATTACTAAAACGCATCTCTTATTGCTATACGCATCCATCATTGTTAATACGCGTATATAGTTGCTGCCACGAAACTAATATTGCTAACACGCATCTCTTTTTGCTAACACGCGTATATTATTGCTAACACGCACATATCATTGCTAACACGCATATATCATTGATAACATGCATCTCTTATTGCTAACACGCATATATCATTGATAACATGCATCTCTTATTGCTAACACGCATCTATCATTACCAACACGTATCTCTTATTGCTAACACCAATATTAATAAATTGCGTCTTAACTCATCTATCATTTCTAACACGCATCTATCATTGCTAACACGCATCTATCATTGTTAATACGCTTCTATCGTTGCTAACACGCCTCTCCTATTGCTAACACGACTCTCCTATTGCTAACACGTATTTAACATTGCTAACACGTATCTATTACTGCTAACACATATCTTTGATTGCTAACACGCATCTCTTATTTCTAACATGTATCTATCATTGCTAACACGTATCTATTACTGCTAACACGCATTTAATACTGCTAACACTGATTATTCCTAACACGCCTCTCCTATTGCTAACACGTATCTATTACTGCTAACACGTATCTATTATTGCTAACACATATCTATCATTGCTAACACGCATCTCTTATTTCTAACATGTATCTATCATTGCTAACACGTATCTCTTATTTCTAACATGTATCTATCATTGCTAACACGTATCTCTTATTTCTAACATGTATCTATTACTGCTAACACATATCTTTGATTGCTAACACGCATCTCTTATTTCTAACATGTATCTATCATTGCTAACACGTATCTATTACTGCTAACACGTATTTAATACTGCTAACACTGATTATTCCTAACACGCCTCTCCTATTGCTAACACGTATCTATTACTGCTAACACGTATCTATTATTGCTAACACATATCTATCATTGCTAACACGCATCTCTTATTTCTAACATGTATCTTTGATTGCTAACACGTATCTATTATTGCTAACACATATCTATCATTGCTAACACGCATCTCTTATTTCTAACATGTATCTATGATTGCTAACACGTATCTATTATTGCTAACACGCATCTCTTATTTCTAACATGTATCTATGATTGCTAACACGTATCTATTATTGCTAACACATATCTATCATTGCTAACACGCATCTCTTATTTCTAACATGTATCTATCATTGCTAACACGTATCTATTATTGCTAACACATATCTATCATTGCTAACACGCATCTCTTATTTCTAACATGTATCTATGATTGCTAACACGTATCTATTATTGCTAACACATATCTATCATTGCTAACACGCATCTCTTATTTCTAACATGTATCTATCATTGCTAACACGTATCTATTATTGCTAACACATATCTATCATTGCTAACACGCATCTCTTATTTCTAACATGTATCTATCATTGCTAACACGTATCTCTTATTTCTAACATGTATCTATCATTGCTAACACGCATCTCTTATTTCTAACTTGTATCTATGATTGCTAACACGTATCTATTATTGCTAACACACATCTATCATTGCTAACACGCATCTCTTATTTCTAACATGTATCTATCATTGCTATCACACATTTATCAATTCCAACACTATTGCTACTTCTAACAACGTCATCCTAAAACCGATGTTACCTTAGCAATCCTCATGGCGGTGATCCATCTCTCCAAGGTAGGCTGATCGTCAGCGCATAGGAACTTAATGAATTTAACACTCTTTGGTTGTTGGAGTCTCGGGTGCTTTATAGCAAAGCAATAGTCAGTAGGAGACTTGTACTTCTTCCGCCAGTTTACTCCCAAATACACCTCGTTGATATCGAAAGTCGCAAGGCAGACCAGCTCCTTCAAATTCTTCACTTTCTCCTTGGGCGAATAGTAGAGTCCTGGCATGGACAAAATCAAAGAGCAAAATAAAATAGTGTTCCTTTGTGGAGACGCAAGCAAAAACAGTTTGAGCAAAGCACAATGCTCAGCTAATTAAAAAATACAGGATAAGATTCGCAAATTCTTAATATTCATAAAATATACACTAAAATTTATGATACGAGTATATATGAACAGTATTCATAAACGTTTAGCATTTTAGCACTTTAGAGCGTTAAATTAGTAAACGATTTAGAAAACTATATATTTTTTATGAATAAGACTATCTTTCACACAAACTTGAAGATATAAAGTTAAGTATCGACGTTCCTAAGACGAGCTCTTAGGACAAGACTTGCTTTCAAATAAAGTAATATTGGCCTAAGTGATTACAAACATACGAAATGTTCCATCGAACGTTGCAGGCGTTTAACTTATTGAATCAACTTACCCGAAGGTCGAATAACGAAGTGGTATTTCTTCCATCCTTTCTTGGAGTCGCTTTTAAGGTAGAGCTGGCCTTCCATAGGCGGAACCGGATGTCCTGACACCGATGGCACGGTGCTCGTTCCACTATTTTGGCCGAAAAACTCTTCAATTATGACGTGTCTGGAACGTTCGTCGTGTTCCGCTGACCAACCTGGGAATATTTTCCTACATTAGAGACTAAATTTTAACATATCGAATTCTATCAAAGATGAATGAACTCCATATATTTTTTAGAACTATTTAGACCCGTTTTTAAATGTGTATTGTCATCTTGATTCCATATTAATGTCAAATTTAACTAAATTTTAAACCAGCCCAGATTTATGTTTGAGAATGTCCGCCTCCGTGGTCTAGTGGTAACAAACGTTCCCGTGAACTCGGGAGGTCGTGGGTTCGATTCCCACCGGGGGCAAGTTGTACATTGTATAATTTGTCTCGGTCTGGGTATTTATATGTATAATATGTATTATATTATTTACAAAAAAAAAAGTATAATATGTAGTTTATCAACCATCTTGTTTCCGTAACACAAGCCTCGTAGCTTACCACGGAAATTAGGCGGCGCTGTGTGACCTGTCTGGAAATATAATTAAAAAAAAAATCTAAAAAATATTTTCATTGGACATCTACAAAAAAAAAAAATGATACAATTTGCAAAACCAATAAGTATGTAACTAATTAATATACGAGTAGGTATACAATATTTGTCAGAAGGTTAGTCATTAGTTACGATAAATTAACTAACTAAGATTTAACGAGGAAGTCATGAGCATGAAACCATTTTCTCTGTACATATGATTTAATAATCCCGCGTTTGGTTATGCTATTATTAGTCATTCCAGAATTGCCAACGGCGAGTGTTTGTTGAAAATAAATATCCGTTTGGAGTGCAAGCGCGTGTAGGAAGGAATTTAGCGTTATTTAGGGCTCTTGCTGATTACTGTACGAAATACAGGGAACCTACTGCTCTATAAACAAGGTTGTACGTTAACAGTTACGAAATCTTTTGGAACTTAAGAAAGTGCCAAAACGATAGTATCCAACCGCTATTTTATGAAACTGCGTGGTTAAGTCCGTGGATTTATCGAGATGGATTACTGGATTCGATTCCTGGTCGGGACACATTCATTTATTTGTGATTATTTTCAAGTTTGGTAAGCTAGATACTTTAAACATATGTATAGTATAATTAGCTAAATGGGATTCCGCTTCATTAAAATAAGACTGATTTTTGACCCTAGTAGGGATTCATCAAACGCCTCCGTGGTCTAGCGGTTAAGTCCGTGGATTTAGACTTGGAGGTACCGGGTTCGATTCCTGGTCGGGACACAAAAATATTTATTAATGTAAATAAATACATTTAATTTATATTTAAATTATTTGTGATATTTCCCGAGTTTGGTACGCTGGAGACATCGACGAGCTTGCTACTTGTCTTGATTGGCCTAATTTTAAAATTGCCTTGTAAAGTTGGCTAAATGTGAATCCGCTTATTTATAAGCGTGGTTTCTGACAACCCCGAAAGGGAAACGGTCGTGATGATACCTAGGGATTCATACTGTCATAAATTAGATTAAATTACATGGAGTTCGAAACTGACTCATTTAGGTGAATAAATTACTTATTTGGAACTCAAAACGCATTACAAAAAAATACTATATTAGAGTCTGGCTAATAAAAGTAAATAACGAAAAAGCGCGGCAAATTCAAAAAATATTAGTAAGGTATCCGTCAAAGTTTCCTATCATACTATGTTCGGGATATTAAACTTGTTAACTAAACGGCAAAAAAATTTAAACGAAAATGAAATGCTTTCACTAAAAAGATGATTTGTATAAAAATAATAAATCTAAGAAATTCAAAACCACACGTAAACAATATTGTTTTTGGTTGAATAAACCTTATTTTTTTGTTGTTTTGCTTGGATTTTTGACATCATGTAAAACAATATCTTTCGGACTTCACTTTTAATAGTTTTATTTATATTTTACAACGCAAATGAGGAATTAACAACAAAACAATTCAAAGCAACTATTTGACAACATCCATATTTAAATATATTAAAAGTTTCCGAATAATTCGATTATTACTTTCATTAGCCAGACTCTATCAAATTTTATGCCTAAATCGTCTAACAAAGGTTACAGCTGCGACTAGGCGGCCTAGGGTATTGGTAATGGACGCACCTGATCTACCTATAGAATGATAAAACTATAGCCTACCTCGATCATCTTCGGTAAGCAAAAACTTCTCAGGAGCTCTAAATAACTGCAATTTTTCAGGTCTATCGGCAAAAATTATCTTATTATTCGAGTCTCTCGTCCACAGCATCACGTTTGCGACCAACAACTCATGGTCTTCGTATACCCGCTCTGAGAAAAAATTAATAAAGTTGATATAACTACAATTTTGGACTTTCTCCATGTAATGACGAGTTGCGTTGGATTACTGATTGGGAAGACAAAAAATATTATTGTTTTATTTATTTGTGACATTTATTGTGATTAGAGAAGTGATGCCGTGTGTGGTTCACTATCGATAGACTATTACGGATCAGTAGTCGTTACTCTAGTGATCTTAACGATATTAATGATACTATTGTCATATACTGGGTAATTAGGTATAGTCATACTTTAGACTAATATGTTATTCTATTGATAGAAACAAACTGCAACTTTTACTAAGAAATGATATGCCGGAAGTGCCATTTTTTTGGCTACACCATACAAACTGTTAACTCTAATATTTTAATGGATAAACCATTTTTTTTTGTTATTTGGTTTCTTAGAAAAGTTTGTTTCTATCAATAGAATAACGTATTAGTCTAGATTAAGAGCATACAAAGTCAGCACGTATATCGATACGTACTATCGTACTATCAATAGTTTTTTAATAATGGATATTATCAATAGTATCGATAGTGAACTCGTCGGAAACAATAAAATGTATATTACTAATGCAAGTCACCAATAGTATATATCGATAGTAAACTCGTCGGAAACGGTAAAATGTATATTACTAATGCAAGTCACCAATAGTATATATCGATAGTAAACTCGTCGGAAACGGTAAAATGTATATTACTAATGCAAGTCACCAATAGTATATATCGATAGTAAACTCGTCGGAAACGGTAAAATGTATATTACTAATGCAAGTCACCAATAGTATATATCGATAGTAAACTCGTCGGAAACGATAAAATGTATATTACTAATGTAAGTCACCAATAGTATATATCGATAGTAAACTCGTCGGAAACGATAAAATGTATATTACTAATGTAAGTCACCAATAGTATATATCGATAGTAAACTCGTCGCAAACGATAAAATGTATATTACTAATGCAAGTCACCAATATATATCGATAGTGAACTCGTCGAAAACGATAAAATGTATATTACTAATGCAAGTCACCAATAGTATATATCGATAGTAAACTCGTCGGAAACGATAAAATGTATATTACTAATGTAAGTCACCAATAGTATATATCGATAGTAAACTCGTCGGAAACGGTAAAATGTATATTACTAATGCAAGTCACCAATATATATCGATAGTGAACTCGTCGAAAACGATAAAATGTATATTACTAATGTAAGTCACCAATAGTATATATCGATAGTAAACTCGTCGGAAACGATAAAATGTATATTACTAATGTAAGTCACCAATAGTATATATCGATAGTAAACTCGTCGCAAACGATAAAATGTATATTACTAATGCAAGTCACCAATATATATCGATAGTGAACTCGTCGAAAACGATAAAATGTATATTACTAATGCAAGTCACCAATAGTATATATCGATAGTAAACTCGTCGGAAACGATAAAATGTATATTACTAATGTAAGTCACCAATAGTATATATCGATAGTAAACTCGTCGGAAACGGTAAAATGTATATTACTAATGCAAGTCACCAATATATATCGATAGTGAACTCGTCGAAAACGATAAAATGTATATTACTAATGCAAGTCACCAATAGTATATATCGATAGTAAACTCGTCGGAAACGATAAAATGTATATTACTAATGTAAGTCACCAATAGTATATATCGATAGTAAACTCGTCGGAAACGGTAAAATGTATATTACTAATGCAAGTCACCAATAGTATATATCGATAGTAAACTCGTCGGAAACGATAAAATGTAGATTACTAATGCAAGTCACCAATAGTATATATCGATAGTGAACTCGTCGAAAACGATAAAATGTACATTACTAATGCAAGTCACCAATAGTATATATCGATAGTGAACTCGTCGAAAGCGATAAAATGTATATTACTAATGCAAGTCACCAATAGTATATATCGATAGTGAACTCGTCGAAAACGATAAAATGTATATTACTAATGCAAGTCACCAATAGTATATATCGATAGTATCAATAAAGGTTAACTGTTTTATTCGATTAGTGTAGTGCTCTATTTTGACAAACCCTAAAATATTTTTTGTTTGGTGGAAAACACTTTAACAAATTGCGGAAAATTCAAATCATGCGTGATATTTGGGACACTCTGAATTATATGTATAATTATAAATATAGTACATTACCCATATGTAAGTCGGGTAAATGTTCGACGATAGCCCACTTGGGTTCCATGTGGACGTGGTTTTTGTCGGCCAACAGCCGGGTCAAATAGCCGCATGTCATCTTCTCATCTACAAGTAAACTCTTGGACGAGCCGTCCATGGAGAAGGTCTTTAAAAACAGCTTCTTAATGTTTGCTATTCTCATCCTCTCTAAGGCTTCTTTTATCTTATCAGCTTTCTCTTGGAAGGCTGGGTCCTGAAAGATACAGTTAATTCACTCACGCGGAAAATAGAAATATAATATAACTGCTTACGTGGTCTAGCAGTAAAGACCAGATTTAGACGCTGATGTACCAGGTTCGATTCCTGGTCGAGACACAATAATTTATTTAATTTATTTGTGAATCACACTTCGAGTCTGGTACGCTGGAGACATCGACGAGCTTGCCACTTCTCATGATGGGCCTATAGTAAAGTTGGCTAAACTTGGAAGTACTTTAAAAAAAAACGTGGTTTCTGACCTCCCCGCAAGTGATACCGTCGTCATGATACTTATTTATTATACATAATACTGAAACGTCGGAAGAAGTATGTCTCTGAATTTTAAAAACCCGTTCAATTATATATAAAAAAACTATACATTTAATGAAACCTAGGATAACCCTAAGGAGAGCGGTGGTGGCTCGGTTGTAAGAACGTTATCGTTGAAAAAAAAACTAAAAAGGTCGGTTTGAACCCTGGCATGTACCAATGAGAAAAACACTTTTCTTACGTACATTTGTCATCATATTATATAATAAAATAATAATGAGCATTATTTTCAACACCATCGTTTCCCGTGTATCAATTTGTGAAAAAGTAATTAAAAAAAAGAGAATGACATCGGAACCTCGCTAACCCGTCTGGTCAGCGTGGCGTGGCCCATCTCCAACAGTTAAGGTCTAGAACTCTGTGTTCTAGGGGCTGTGTGGACCCGACTTGCGAACACAGCGTGGCGAGTCTATAAGTTTCTGAAAGGCCTCTGCCTTACAGTCGAGGTCTGGGTCGCTGTGATGATTAACCTAGGATGATTACTTAGATAGCTTAACCAACATAATTCTGTCTAGGGATAAGAGTTCCTCTAAGTTCAAAGATATTTTTTTGAACAAATAAACTTTTTTCTATTTCGTAAAGTCAGAACAATCGTTATAAAAGCACATTGAGTCAAGGTGGTTGATGATACACATACGTGCATTATACGTCATTAAACCGATGTTACTCAATTGGCGCAATATAAATTTTGTTCCATAATATTTGGATGAGTAATATCGATGGTAATATAGTAATATTTATGGATGGAGTTCCGAACCTACAAGTCCATCCTGGAGGAACTGAGAATAAGACAGCGCCTTTACTTAATCGTACAATCGCACGCATTCTCACTTTCTTCGGATACGTGTCGCGGCATGGAGATACATCGAAATAGAAGTAAATCAGCAATATAATTATAATGTAAATATATACATACCAATATCTACATACAATTTACATACTAATACACAAATAAGTCATTCTTTAGATATACTAATATAACATAAATAAAACTACTATGATAAGGGGAGTGTAATAAAATTAATTTAACAATGTACTGCTGAATACTAAGGAAATTATTATATGAGTAAAAAAAATTTTAGGAAAGGTTTATTATATATTAGGTAGAATATTAATATAAAAAATATTATTATAATGTTCATACATCTTGAAAAAAAATCTCCTCTAAACATTCACATTATAGTAATTGTACGAATTTATACTCACTTTTGGTTTTTGATTGCTGACGTTTACATTGATCACAGTCTTGCATTTTGAACTGCTGCTCGAAGCGGACGATTCGGTGGACATCATTGACACCTAAAATGAAATTGTTAAATTATCTAGTGGAAAAGTTCTGGGATAAGAAATCTAACAAACGTGTTTTAAAAATTGGCGACCCATATCCAGCAATGGAAAGATATACAAGCAAATGATTATGGTGAAGTTGACAATGATAGTAAAGAAGTTGACAATGGTGAAGTGGACAATGATGATAAAGTTGACAATGACGATAATGAACGTCGCAGATAGTTTTAAAACTTTACCCAATAGAGACTTTCATAATGCAGGTATATTTTATAGATTTATTACACTGTAGATTTATTTATGTAGCTATTATAGTAAACTTCTTTGCTGAGATAGATTCTAAGGTGAAGGTTTACAATGTTTACGTATGTTTATTGCAGAGTAATGAAACTTAAAGGAAGGTATGTGTAGTCGTTACCAAGTCTAAAGTTGTAAAGAGCGTAAATGCAACATAGTATCGAAATATTCCTTTAAATTATTAAGAAGTCAGGTGTCCAGGAAACAGCAGTACATCTTTGTAAATTTTATAAAATACCATAGTGTTGAATGATATTTTGTAGGTATTTGTCATAAAAGTTACAAAGAAGCGCTTGCACCTGAGTACCTAATAATCCTAAAATGTCCCATACAAAATTGCTATTGCATTCTTTACAGCTTTTAAAGAATGCATCAAGAAAATGAAAAATGTTATACCATATTTTTAGTACAAATAAAATTTAGTTTTTAGTTTTTATTTAGTAATGATTTCAGAGCTACAAACATTTTAAAAAAATGTACACACACGTTTAAAAATAAAACGCATACTGGACCCAGTTCTTTCGGCAAATAGGAAAAAAAATTGACTGTGACTTAAGCCCAAGGGCTGCATTAAGCCCTGTAAATACGCACCTCGAGACACTAATACATTATAAGGCAAAATTATAAAATCCTAAATACATAAAGTCTCTCTCTTCCTTTTCGTCCCCTCCCCTACACATACATATAACACACTCAGACTCGCATACTAAAGTTCACATACTAAATATATTTGTAACCATTTTTATTTCATCCAGCATAACTCATACTGTTCACCAAAACGAAACCAATACACTTTTGTGTTAATAAACGATTTGTATTATTATTATTATTAATCAAGAAAGTTGATTTGCGGATAGTATGGTATTTTTCAATTCTACCAGTTTTGATAAATCACAGCGTGTTGACGACAAATGTGTGCGATGACCAGATCGTGCTACTAAGTCAATTTGTTAAAACATTTTGCTGGATCAAGCAATGTTTTAATTACACACAAATTAAGTGCAGCGTGCATGATCACTTTTCATTGCGTAGCTGCTCTAACAATATGACTGTCAATTAAAATAAATGGAGCAATAATCAACATTTTTCTGCGCCTACGCATACCAGTACAATGACACCCAAGTTGACATTTTATATCCAATATTGTTTTGGTGCAAATAACAATTAGTTTAGTTAAAGTTATACTCTTCACATTTACATTATCAATAAAAATAAATCCTATCCTGCTTTTTTTTTACTGAATTTTGCTTAAAATAAATGAAAATGCTACTCGGACGCCTGTCGAAGCGAAATTAAGTCAAAGCTAACAGTGCCAAATCGAATATGGCATTATTATGATCCTGTTCGATGTACACTTTAAAATTGATTTTGTTAAAACATCCTTCTTCTTCGTTAAAAATTAAAGAAAATCATAGTAGTGTGCGTAATTTTCATTTCCTTTGCATTTCATCATCGAGCGGGCAATGGTTGTTGATTTTTGATAATAGTTGAGCCAATGACTTGTCTTATAATAAAAAATTTAAATGTTCGATATCTTATTGATCTCCTGAAAACCCCAGCATGAAAAAGTTACTTTTCATTAGAACCGAAGAACATTGGTATAGACATAGATAGGTTCTAGAGTGGAGACCGCGACCAAGCAGACCCTTTGCCAAATGGATGCAAGAAGTTTACTGGTGTGGTAGGTTGAAGAAAATAAACCTTTCAATGACTTTTATATCCAACAGTGAAGAAACACAGGCTTATGATAATAATTACACAAAAACGAATGTCTTAAATAATGTTAGATGAGAGTTGCAAAAGATCGCGTACAACAACGTTTTCAGTATGAATTAGGTGTACGACTAGGCATCTAAACCAATAATTAATCCGTATTTCTTGCTTGATAATAAAAAGTTGTGATATTATCCCACTGCCATAACCAGCAGTAGTATCTTGTTAGTAATGACATGAGTTTAACGGAATTGTATTCGTATATAAAACCTGATTTTATCGAAGTAAAACTTAAAAAGTGTTCTGTGAAAGGTTTAATATCGTTTATTTTTATATAATAAAAAAAATATTTAAAAGACCAAAATTAAGTTAAATATAAACTAAACATAATAAAAAATAAACTATAAATAAAACATGTCCTCTACTTTAGGGATAGTCCCAAGAAGACTGGCAACATTTTCCCTCTGAATGGCGAGGCTAATACGTTGGCAGAAATAATCACCAGCTTCACTGTCTCCAGACTTTTTTTTTTACATATTTGTATTGTATCAAATATCCATTAATTTTAGTTAAGAGAGACCTATCGTACATCCAGCAGTGGGGAGGTACAGGCTGATAATGATCATGAAGAGATTCTTACCGTGTCGCTAAAGGCAGAGTCGTTGTCAGGAGAGTCGGTGCGTGCCATTCTGCAGGCCTTGGCCTCGCACTCCTGACGCGGTGGATTTCTTTGGTTATTACGTTCTCTATTATCTTTGGCGGCTGGTGTAAAACCTAAAATTTAAATTAATCTTTAGAATCTAAGTACGATAGATCCAATTTTTATTTGTCATCGAAAATTTAAATTGTATTATCTGTATGTATTCGAAATCGATACAGTCTTGGTGCTAAAGTTAAAACAATTATTAATACGTAGAATAACGAGAGCTCGTTAGCTCGGAGAGCACGTTAAGCCGTCGGTCCCGGTTTCACTAATACCAACTTGTAGAATCGTTAATAAATTGTCATAAAAAAATTACATCATATCCTCGCCAAGCCGTCTGGCAGCGTGGCGAGTGTAGGCCAAATTCTCCAGATATATGTTCTGGAAGGCCCATCTTCAGCAGTGGATGTCTAGGACGTGTGTTCTAGGGGCTGTAATGAAGTTGGATGATGAATAACGATTAAACAGGACGATATTAAAATAAAGAAACGAAAAACGAATGGAGTAGTGAAACATGCGGCGCTAGAACATTGTAGGTCATGTTTTCTCATGCACTGCTAGCCTATTTTCGGTCGTCGTTTGTGTTTTGTGATAGGTGATGTTACAGCATTTTTTTACGAAACTAAGACTATGTCTTACCAGTGGATACCCTGGATATCTCGTCATCGTACTCCGAGTCGAGAGCACTGAGCTCGCCCAGGATCGCATCCAGGTCTGCATCCTGCGACTCTTCAAGGTTCGCCATTGAAAAGCGAAACGAATCTATCCTCGGCGCTGAAATTTCCAGGGGCCTACGAGACGGCTTCGGCTCCGCCGGCGTGGTCATCACCTTAACAATACACAATATATTAGTTATAGATTAACCCTCCGTATACAATGTGGGAGAGCGGTGGTGGCTCGGTTGTAAGAATGCTTTCATTTGTCATTTATTATTTACAACATTACCGTTCCCGTGCCTCAGAGAGCACGTTATGGCGTCGGTCCCAGTTCCACTTATACTAACTTGTGGAATCGTTAATAAATTGTCATTAGAAAAGTGACATCAGAACCTCGCCAACCCGTCTGGCCAGCGAGGCGAGTGTACGCCGAATTCTCCAGAACTTTCTGGAAGGCCCATCTCCAACAAATACGTTCTAGGACTTTGCGTTATGATGATACAATATTTTAACCCCAACTCTTTTAAAATTCGTCGACTGATATATCTAAAACGCAAATATATAAGTCGAGGTTTACAGTAGCTGGCATCGTAAATATTGCCGCTTCAGGTCACAGCATTGAATCAGCGTGAGTCGTACTAGTGTTTACACGCGCGTAAATCAGGTCCTGGGCATTTTAACCCTACGTTGTATGGGCTGGCTGTGTGCTAAAATGTTATGTATAACCGTGTTTTTTGTTATTTACAACTATAATTAGCGTTTTATCTTTATAAAATATTATAGATGTCGAGAAACCTGAAAGAGGATGCTATGACGGCACCTTGCTGAAAGAAATAATGCACCATTACGATGAGGTGGACCCAGAGAGCGGCGATCACAGAAAGCTATCTATTACGTTTTACAGCTAGAAAAAGAGCGTGGTCGTCGTAGTAGATAAATTAAATAAATTATTTTATTGTGTTCATGTATATTATGTTTTTAATGAGAAAACATATCCAGGGAATATTTTTTGACGTATAGTAACAGTAGATATAAGTAATAGGGTAATATAATAGTCAATTTATTCTAAAAAAATGCATTATTTATTTATTATACCTTTATTTTATCACAGTACCCAAACTCGCACTAATTTTTGTTTTAATTAATGTAACTATTTATATATTAAATAAATAAATACATTATTTTAGAGATATTGGAGCTTTATCTCAAAGTAGTAGTCAGCGTGAGTGACGTCACTTAATAGTAAATATGAATTTTTTTTTTTTTTTTAGTATTTTAGCACAAAAAAAATATTAAAACTTATTTTACAAAAGCAAATAGTTATGTTGGTGTCGTAAATTATTTGTTAAAGTGACGTCAGCCGGCAGCCACATATTGATACACGATATTAAAGTAGATTTTAAGGCGATTGAGACTCTATAAAAATCAAAATTATTTTTTCCAGGAATCCGTGAGTTAAGTATCCGTAATTTAAAATACATTTTGGAAAATTTACAAGTAGACTAATCCTTGTGGGCTTAAACGTTGTATATTTGTTTTTTTTTTTTCATATTGTATACGGAGGGTTAACCAAATAGGTACAGGATTTATACAAGTAGAGTGTGCGAGGAAAGGAGACATTGTGGTGGAATTCATTACTTAAAATGAAAAACACGAATGTAAACTAAAATTTTTGTTTTTACCAACATGTGTTTTGACAGTAATAAACGATCTAAATGAAAGTATCATAAAAGCCAACTTAACTATATAACATACCATAGCATAGCGTTCCAAAAATCAAACACTGGTAAATAAATGCAATTTACGGTCTTAATCGCTAAACCACGGAGGCAGTCAATACACGACCTGTCCGATATAATCAGTTACGATCAAACCTAATATTCTATCTTTGTTTGGTTTTGCGAATTTAAACATTCGTTCTTTTTGTAAAACGTTATAATTCGTACTCCAGTAAGCAAAAGATAGATAGAATATAGATTAGTTAGGCGATCGTTTTATTTTGTAAAAGAATTTCGATGGCTTTATTGCTCTTTTTAAATTTACGGCTTAGCTGATATTAAAACTACCTAAACAGTTGATGATGATTATAAATTTGCCTAATTTTTTTTCAAACATTTATTTATGTAGGTATTTTGTTAATAAAATAACAAAAATATATTAGAATAGAATAACCTCCAGCATGCTAACATTTTCGATAAACTAATAGGAACATTTATAATCAAGCTAAAGATATTGCTTGCGAATAGTCATTACATACCAGGCTATCATACGCCAACAATTATTATACAAATACAAAATAATGACGAAACAGCTGAGACCGAAGTGTGCGCAAGTTAAACGGCCCAATTAGTTTTTTTTAGGCTGAGGCATGCCTTGGGGGTATCCAGTAGTCGAACGATAATAAGGCGTTAATGGCGACCCAAAAAACTCACTGAATCGTGACCCACGTGCGAGTAGTAAAAACCTCTCTAGTACGCATTGATTTTGATCCCACTATGGATGTACTTTGATAGAAAATAGAAACCACGGCATGCTTAATAATTCGATTAATAAAATTATTTTCGTGTTTTTGGAAATATTTGACTTATTTAAATTGTGTTACGAGCGATTACACCAACTTATTTATTATTTCAGCTTTTAGCCAATCATAATAATATACATACTATCCTATGAATACTTTCATTATGTAGGTCGTATTAATCTATTTAATAATATTTTGTGTGGTTTGGTATTTTGGTTAATTAATCTATTGTGAACGGATGACTATGTAAATAAGCGATTTGAGTTTGTAAGACACAAAAAAAATTAACCTTAGAAACAAGTATACCAATAGCTTACAAATTTAGTTTAAACTAACACTGCATGAATATTAATGAAGAGGCACTTCAACTAACAAAACATAACGTTCCGAGTATTATCACGAATGCCTGCAACTTTGGTTTAAAGGTAGAGAGAGCTTTTACATTAATACAAATAAGTATATCCGTTATAACCGAGAGGACACTTCTAGCTACTTTGCATTCGCCGTCAATATTTACCGACGAGCAGAATAATTCATTTATCAAAACATTTGTTTACGAAGTAAACACTCAGAACTAATATAATCTCACAAAAGTACCCACCTTTGTTGCCATATTATTATCGCCTATTGACTCATTTAAACACAAATTTAAAGAACAGTTTGTAGTCCTTTTCCCACTGGAAACTCTAAAACTTCGGTTCAAGTTGGACAAGAAACCACCACGCCGCTTTATGATCTCGTTGCCCTGTCCATCCATGGTGTCTTTTAATTTCGGCATTTGATCAGAGTTGCACTACATGATTGTTTTCAAACAGACGGAAGTTACGTAAGGACGGAAGCGATATTAGTTTTAAGTTGAATGGCACATGGACACATCTCTCCGGCGAAGTGTCTTACGGGGCGTCTGCGTCCGGAGCTTTCGCGCGCCTAACTGGCGCCTCACATAACAGCACACGGCCGGCTTCACCCATTTACTTGTATCGAGAATACTACATACACCCGCGGCGCGATAACTTCACTCCGTGTATAAACAAGTTTACGCACGAATTCAAACAATGTCCGGACAAAACGCTGTCTCAAGCACAACTAACTAAGAGCCAGAACGCTCAGTCACCCGGCGGGCTATATCTATAGTACGCAGGGGAAGGAGGCACAGTAGACAAAAAGCGTGTTCTTGTTTGTGTGAGTAGCGGGTTTCCGTATAGGCCCAATTCCATGAAGCAGTCGCGTCTGTGTGGGTGAGAGTCCCTTCGCCCGCATCGGCGGCCCCTGCGCCATGCGTATGTTACGTGCTATCCCATGGCACAAAAATTTTAAGGGCTCAAATTTATCGATGACATTTAGGGTGTTACTAAACAAATGCCTGACATTAAAACCGAACGAATTAAGGAGATGAATTATCTCGAGCGATGAAGTGTTTTGATGTGAAGAAAACAAGTCAGTCACCTATTGTGAATAGACTTATAAATTAGCCAAGCTAAATTATACGATATAAACTATTTAAACATACTTGTAAAAACTTTTATTTGACTTATAAATTCCGATCGCTCCGATTCTTAGTTAAATAATAACAGCAAGGGAGGCTGATAATAATGTAGATAAAGTACTAGGATATACTAATCATAGGTAAACACAGGAAGTACACGTAATAATTAGAATTTACTAGAGACAATAAATAGCGCTTGTAAGAAAGTTTTTAAAGTTAACGCTGCGCGATGTTCCACAAGGGAATAGGACGTTTAAAAATATCAGAATACGATGTGAACATAAATCTAAATCCCCAGCAGCTTCCGCCATCAGCCAACAGTCTAGGCACATATAGGGACGCGGAAAAAATATCGTCACTATTGAGTTATTTTCTTTCCTATACCGATATTTTTTATTCGATAGTCCCTAGCTCCGAGTGATATATTTGCTTTTTGTACAAAGGTGGACTTAATACCGTTAGACATTCTCTGACAGCCAAACCTTTAGGACATTTAGACAGATTTAGGTTGTTAAATTTAACTTGTTTCCCTTTGTTTTTGATTTTGATTATTGTTGTAATTTAATAACTGTTTGTTGTACCTATTCTAAATAAATAAATATATAATATAATATAATAACAATACACAAAAAAAAACCAGTATGAGTAGTAAGTACTGAACGCTGTATTTACTACCCCGTGTAAACATACATACATTAAACATACATTCAAGACCAATGCGAGTGTGAGATCGTACGTCAGATGTTACAAATAACTTTAAAAAATAACTTATTATATCGCTAAACACAGAAAATATTGCTAGGCAGATTTCAAATGAGATAAAGGTACCTCTGACTTATAGCGTCATTTAATCGAGTACTCTTTCTTCCGATACCGGTTCTATTTTAAGTACTCGATATATTTTAGCCGATACTACTTATACTTTTGATTCGATTCCGTGTCCCTAGGCACAAACGAATACTTAATAAATAAAATAAATGAAACGAGACACGGACGTAGACAACAAAAACGATGAATAAAAAATCTTAACAGGTGTCCGCGCGAGCACCTGCCAGTACACAAGGCAAATCTTACGACAGATGTTTGAAGGCAGCGCAGATTGTGTTATTGTCTTCTTGGCTCGTTTTTTGTCATAATATTTTTTATAATAAAGCTTTCAAACCACTTACCACTAAGGGCCCGGATCGCAAGCAAAATAATGGTGCACCAAAATTATATGTTACGAAATTAACTTGAGCTTTTAGTGTTGTTATTAACATTCTTTATTTATTTTGTTATTTAAATAAATCATGTGTTATTCTTTCTATTTTAATAAATTTAAATAAGATAAACCATATAGTGTTGTTTTAAACATTATCCAAGTTTAATCGTACAAAGTTTATCGGCCATTACATAAAGTTGGGACATTGCTTCTTTTGGTGACGAGCTGTTCCTTTATAGCCTTTGAGCTTTATGAACGTAGCGTGCCTCGAGACATTCTTGCAGTTTATCAACTAAGTTCTGATATACATTTATTCGAAAAATTTTTTACAACATATAAAATAAAATTAATATTAAGGATAGGGATATAAGTCCCGTCCGCGTGGAATGGTGGCAAGAACGCTGGCTGCATTTCCCCGCTGAATTGCAATACTAATTCTCTGGGCGAAGAAAGAGCCAGCCCTCTTGTTACCGGAGGAGACAACAAGACGCGGTGTTATGTCTTTTAAAAACTTTTTTGCGCTTGGACTCCATGGGCCCAGAGTTTCTACAGCAAACGGCACAAATATGTAATCTTTTAATATACTTACATACTTGCGCCGCTTGCTGGACTCCGCATTTTCCGCCGCGGCTCCCGCTTTATGCGCTGTCCCCCTGAGATGCGACGCGGCAAGGGTGTCGACGCACGTGGCGTCCCACACTAAGGCACGTCCCCGTTCCCAGGGGACCAACGTCATACCATCGGGTCTCTTGCCATCATCTCGGATAACTCCAGCAGGCTCTAGAAGAGCTGGAACCTCGATGGTGGCTAGAGCCCTTTTTATAGTATCGTTAAGGGAGCCGTGGCGGGAAAATCTGCCCGCACTTTTGGAACAGGAAGTTTGTCAACTAAGTTATGTTAAGACTTATGAGGCTGGAGTTTTCAATAAGCTTCTTTGACATGTTCGTTCTCTTCAAGTTCATTAGGTTTAATCTCTGTCCCGCGTCGCATTCGAATAACCTCGGAGGATATATCATTTTTTGCAAGGTTTTATTTACTAGTTTAATAATTGTATTTTTAGTTATAAAGTTTAATGCTTCTACTAAATAATTATGTATTTTACTATTATTTTATCATCATCGTTAGTCTGTGTATGTGCACTGCTGGATATAGGCCTACGCCAAGGCTCGCTATCTTCGTCGGTTCATCTGTCCATCTAGCGGGGGTTGTCCTCTTCCTGTACATGGTCTCCACTCCAAAACCCGTCTACTCCATCGCTTATAGGTTCTGCGACATTCGTGTCAGATTAATTGCCGCTTTAGATATGGTTCTCTGTTGGATGATAACGTTTCGGACATTATCTTGTCGTTGAGCGACCTTGAACTTGTTGACCAGTTCCACTATCAATGTCCACAATTTCTGCTTCATACGACATTGCTGGAAGAACGCACTGGTTGGAAACTTTAGTCTTCAAAAGCTGTGGTATGTTATATAGAAAGTTGTGACGCAACTTCTCAAATGCAACCCATCCTAGCTGAATGCGGCTTTCGGCTTCTTTGCTGAATAATTAAATTTTAGATCCTTAAGTATCTACATGCTTGTTTTAGGAAGTGATGTAGTGACTTTTGATATAGACCATTTGTCGAATCACTTAACATTAGCACTGTAAATACATCAATGTGACGTAGGAACTCAACCAATGTCTGACCTTGACGTCGTACGACTTGTTCGCTTTATTCTTTAACTCAATGGTCCCGAAAATTGAACACTTTAAATAACATTGTATAAAAATCCATACAGAAACCGTATCCATAATTATAACAATTACAAGACGAGTGGGCGGGAATAACCGACGTGGTAAATACTCACACAATTAACACGGCGTACCTACCGCAAATTGTACAAAAAATATTGAAGACTACCTTATTTTGAACAAACTATAAATACAAAACCATTTCAATAATAGCTTACTTCAACAAATACTTAAATTATGCGCGGATACAAATACAATTTGCAAAGTGTTATCTCGTCCACCCTGCGTCCATAACAAAATAATAAGATCTTATTGAACAGATTGGTAAGCGTCTGTAAACAGTTTATTTATTCAATCTTTTGCACGCCTATAATCGGAAATCGACTCAGAGCAGATACAATTATTATTTATCTCCGAAAGTCTATTACCTATACTTTCCGATATTTTTCTTTCGATTACACCTTATGATATTTTGTTTAATTGCTTATTGAAATGAGAAAGTCTGGCGATACAGCCTTAAAGGTCTCTTGCATTTCGAGTTATCAAGCACATGCATGAAAGATAATAATTTATGTGCCTGCATCTTTCGTCAGTTGTTGGTTGGGCGAACGCGAAATCTTAGAGAAGCGCATCTGTCCACAGCACCTGTCTGCCGGCTGCACACTACACGTGTTTCGGTTTCCAATGGTCCAGCCATCGATCTTTCCCCATTTCCTTTTTTAAACACGGAACATAGCTGTTTGGATGCTATTTATTTAATTAATGAAGCCATATCTTTCGGCTATTCGATTACCGCTCGCTTTTTACTGCACAATCTATTTATGGCCGTCCTAAAACGGGGGAGTGCATTATATGCAATAAAATACGATCTGGTACAATACTAAATTAATAAAAGCACGCAACGCACATTGAAAGTTCGCGTTTTATTATCTTATTATATTTTGTTTGTATTCCAATGTATGAGTTTGTTGCACGTAAACTACCTTATGTTTCTGATTTAACACTAAAACTAAAATATTAATTATAATTTGGTAAATAGTTTAGGTAAAAGTTCATGTCAGTGCTTTCCTTGTTGATGTTTACTAAAGAGTGGAAAGAGTAATTAAGTAATGAAATAAATGCGCCAAACATTTTCATTCACGCGACTTCTATTCAGTCAGCAGTCAGAATGCTGGAAAATTTATAGATAAATACATAGAACTACATATAGAGACGGACTCACCATAATTTACTAGTATTCTAGCAGGCAAAGTCTGGAGTTCAATTGTCTGGAGCATTTTCGTAGATTAATTGGACTAATATTAGACAGGCATCGCCGGGTCAAACATAACTACCTATATAAATAAAAGTTAATTATAAAATACTACTTCTATGTAATGACGAACTGGTATGTCTTTGGTAGAGTATTTTTAAGTAGCGAATATTTACCCCGGAGATGACGTCCAGTTCTTCCAGCCACTCGTTTAGTTGAGACTCCGGGTCGTGGCCAGCGCCGCCAGAGTCCTCCACTAGCGCCATCTGGAATGAAAATAACACAAAAATAAAATTAATCAATCACTTAGACGTATATATATTATAAGTAGAGCGGTTGTGGGTGAATGTGATAATAATAATTAGATAAATAAGAGTAGAGAGTAGAAGTAAATTTTGACGTAAGCTCGGCTATGTTCGGTTAAACTCGCGCTAAAACTGACAGTCAATAAATGAATGTACTATTTTGTCAATCTAACGAAATAGACTTCCGCAGCAATAACATAGGTGACAGAAACGAACTTCCGTCAAAACCAAAGGATTTATAGCAATATCTTAATTATTAATTATTTTAATTAGCTTAATTATTAATCTACTATTAGTAGATTACTATAACAAAACGCTGTAGGCATCTTTCTTTATTTAATAATAATATAACATAGGCTGATAAACACATAACCCTAAGGGCCTGGTTGAGTGGGGGGATGGCTGGCACATGCGTTACGTCCGTGATCGGGTGCTGCTGTGGGGGCCTGGGACCTCTGCCGAACACGTTCAATTGCGTTTTGTCGACTTTCGGGTTGCACATAGGCATGTAGTCTATCTTAATTCTGACTTGCCTGGTGGATATCGAATAGTGCACTGGCCACTGAGACAGTTCCCTAACAAATTAATACTGGCAAAATTGTAGGATATCGAATAGTGCACTGGCCACTGAGGCAGTTCCCTAACAAATGAATACTGGCAAAATTGTAGGATATCGAATAGTGCACTGGCAACTGAGACAGTTCCCTAACAAATTAATACTGGCAAAATTGTAGGATATCGAATAGTGCACTGGCCACTGAGACAGTTCCGTAACAAATTAATACTGGCAAAATTGTAGGATATCGAATAGTGCACTGGCCACTGAGACAGTTCCGTAACAAATTAATACTGGCAAAATTGTAGGATATCGAATAGTGCACTGGCCACTGAGACAGTTCCGTAACAAATTAATACTGGCAAAATTGTAGGATATCGAATAGTGCACTGGCCACTGAGACAGTTCCGTAACAAATTATTACTGGCAAAATTGTAGGATATCGAATAGTGCACTGGCCACTGAGACAGTTCCGTAACAAATTAATACTGGCAAAATTGTAGGATATCGAATAGTGCACTGGCCACTGAGACAGTTCCGTAACAAATTAATACTGGCAAAATTGTAGGATATCGAATAGTGCACTGGCCACTGAGACAGTTCCCTAACAAATTAATACTGGCAAAATTGTAGGATATCGAATAGTGCACTGGCCACTGAGACAGTTCCCTAACAAATTAATACTGGAAAAATTGTAGGATATCGAATAGTGCACTGGCCACTGAGACAGTTCCCTAACAAATTAATACTGGCAAAATTGTAGGATATCGAATAGTGCACTGGCCACTGAGACAGTTCCGTAACAAATTAATACTGGCAAAATTGTAGGATATCGAATAGTGCACTGGCCACTGAGACAGTTCCGTAACAAATTATTACTGGCAAAATTGTAGGATATCGAATAGTGCACTGGCCACTGAGACAGTTCAGTAACAAATTAATACTGGCAAAATTGTAGGATATCGAATAGTGCACTGGCCACTGAGACAGTTCCGTAACAAATTAATACTGGCAAAATTGTAGGATATCGAATAGTGCACTGGCCACTGAGACAGTTCCGTAACAAATTAATACTGGCAAAATTGTAGGATATCGAATAGTGCACTGGCCACTGAGACAGTTCCGTAACAAATTAATACTGGCAAAATTGTAGGATATCGAATAGTGCACTGGCCACTGAGACAGTTCCGTAACAAATTAATACTGGCAAAATTGTAGGATATCGAATAGAGCACTGGCCACTGAGACAGTTCCCTAACAAATTAATACTGGCAAAATTGTAGGATATCGAATAGTGCACTGGCCACTGAGACAGTTCCCTAACAAATTAATACTGGCAAAATTGTAGGATATCGAATAGTGCACTGGCCACTGAGACAGTTCCGTAACAAATTAATACTGGCAAAATTGTAGGATATCGAATAGTGCACTGGCCACTGAGACAGTTCCGTAACAAATTAATACTGGCAAAATTGTAGGATATCGAATAGTGCACTGGCCACTGAGACAGTTCCGTAACAAATTAATACTGGCAAAATTGTAGGATATCGAATAGTGCACTGGCCACTGAGACAGTTCCGTAACAAATTAATACTGGCAAAATTGTAGGATATCGAATAGTGCACTGGCCACTGAGACAGTTCCGTAACAAATTATTACTGGCAAAATTGTAGGATATCGAATAGTGCACTGGCCACTGAGACAGTTCCGTAACAAATTAATACTGGCAAAATTGTAGGATATCAAATAGTGCACTGGCCACTGAGACAGTTCCGTAACAAATTAATACTGGCAAAATTGTAGGATATCGAATAGTGCACTGGCCACTGAGACAGTTCCGTAACAAATTAATACTGGCAAAATTGTAGGATATCGAATAGTGCACTGGCCACTGAGACAGTTCCCTAACAAATTAATACTGGCAAAATTGTAGGATATCGAATAGTGCACTGGCCACTGAGACAGTTCCGTAACAAATTAATACTGGCAAAATTGTAGGATATCGAATAGTGCACTGGTCACTGAGACAGTTCCCTAACAAATTAATACTGGCAAAATTGTAGGATATCGAATAGTGCACTGGCCACTGAGACAGTTCCTTAACAAATTAATACTGGCAAAATTGTAGGATATCGAATAGTGCACTGGCCACTGAGACAGTTCCGTAACAAATTAATACTGGCAAAATTGTAGGATATCGAATAGTGCACTGGCCACTGAGACAGTTCCCTAACAAATTAATACTGGCAAAATTGTAGGATATCGAATAGTGCACTGGCCACTGAGACAGTTCCGTAACAAATTAATACTGGCAAAATTGTAGGATATCGAATAGTGCACTGGCCACTGAGACAGTTCCGTAACAAATTAATACTGGCAAAATTGTAGGATATCGAATAGTGCACTGGCCACTGAGACAGTTCCCTAACAAATTAATACTGGCAAAATTGTAGGATATCGAATAGTGCACTGGCCACTGAGACAGTTCCGTAACAAATTAATACTGGCAAAATTGTAGGATATCGAATAGTGCACTGGCCACTGAGACAGTTCCCTAACAAATTAATACTGGCAAAATTGTAGGATATCGAATAGTGCACTGGCCACTGAGACAGTTCCCTAACAAATTAATACTGGCAAAATTGTAGGATATCGAATAGTGCACTGGCCACTGAGACAGTTCCCTAACAAATTAATACTGGCAAAATTGTAGGATATCGAATAGTGCACTGGCCACTGAGACAGTTCCGTAACAAATTAATACTGGCAAAATTGTAGGATATCGAATAGTGCACTGGCCACTGAGACAGTTCCCTAACAAATTAATACTGGCAAAATTGTAGGATATCGAATAGTGCACTGGCCACTGAGACAGTTCCGTAACAAATTATTACTGGCAAAATTGTAGGATATCGAATAGTGCACTGGCCACTGAGACAGTTCCGTAACAAATTAATACTGGCAAAATTGTAGGATATCGAATAGTGCATTGGCCACTGAGACAGTTCCGTAACAAATTAATACTGGCAAAATTGTAGGATATCGAATAGTGCACTGGTCACTGAGACAGTTCCCTAACAAATTAATACTGGCAAAATTGTAGGATATCGAATAGTGCACTGGCCACTGAGACAGTTCCCTAACAAATTAATACTGGCAAAATTGTAGGATATCGAATAGTGCACTGGCCACTGAGACAGTTCCTTAACAAATTAATACTGGCAAAATTGTAGGATATCGAATAGTGCACTGGCCACTGAGACAGTCCCCTAACAAATTAATACTGGCAAAATTGTAGGATATCGAATAGTGCACTGGCCACTGAGACAGTTCCCTAACAAATTAATACTGGCAAAATTGTAGGATATCGAATAGTGCACTGGCCACTGAGACAGTTCCTTAACAAATTAATACTGGCAAAATTGTAGGATATCGAATAGTGCACTGGCCACTGAGACAGTTCCCTAACAAATTAATACTGGCAAAATTGTAGGATATCGAATAGTGCACTGGCCACTGAGACAGTTCCGTAACAAATTAATACTGGCAAAATTGTAGGATATCGAATAGTGCACTGGCCACTGAGACAGTTCCGTAACAAATTAATACTGGCAAAATTGTAGGATATCGAATAGTGCACTGGCCACTGAGACAGTTCCCTAACAAATTAATACTGGCAAAATTGTAGGATATCGAATAGTGCACTGGCCACTGAGACAGTTCCGTAACAAATTAATACTGGCAAAATTGTAGGATATCGAATAGTGCACTGGCCACTGAGACAGTTCCCTAACAAATTAATACTGGCAAAATTGTAGGATATCGAATAGTGCACTGGCCACTGAGACAGTTCCCTAACAAATTAATACTGGCAAAATTGTAGGATATCGAATAGTGCACTGGCCACTGAGACAGTTCCCTAACAAATTAATACTGGCAAAATTGTAGGATATCGAATAGTGCACTGGCCACTGAGACAGTTCCCTAACAAATTAATACTGGCAAAATTGTAGGATATCGAATAGTGCACTGGCCACTGAGACAGTTCCGTAACAAATTAATACTGGCAAAATTGTAGGATATCGAATAGTGCACTGGCCACTGAGACAGTTCCGTAACAAATTAATACTGGCAAAATTGTAGGATATCGAATAGTGCACTGGCCACTGAGACAGTTCCGTAACAAATTAATACTGGCAAAATTGTAGGATATCGAATAGTGCACTGGCCACTGAGACAGTTCCGTAACAAATTAATACTGGCAAAATTGTAGGATATCGAATAGTGCACTGGCCACTGAGACAGTTCCGTAACAAATTAATACTGGCAAAATTGTAGGATATCGAATAGTGCACTGGTCACTGAGACAGTTCCCTAACAAATTAATACTGGCAAAATTGTAGGATATCGAATAGTGCACTGGCCACTGAGACAGTTCCCTAACAAATTAATACTGGCAAAATTGTAGGATATCGAATAGTGCACTGGCCACTGAGACAGTTCCCTAACAAATTAATACTGGCAAAATTGTAGGATATCGAATAGTGCACTGGCCACTGAGACAGTTCCTTAACAAATTAATACTGGCAAAATTGTAGGATATCAAATAGTGCACTGGCCACTGAGACAGTTCCGTAACAAATTATTACTGGCAAAATTGTAGGATATCGAATAGTGCACTGGCCACTGAGACAGTTCCGTAACAAATTAATACTGGCAAAATTGTAGGATATCGAATAGTGCACTGGCCACTGAGACAGTTCCCTAATAAATTAATACTGGCAAAATTGTAGGATATCGAATAGTGCACTGGTCACTGAGACAGTTCCCTAACAAATTAATACTGGCAAAATTGTAGGATATCGAATAGTGCACTGGCCACTGAGACAGTTCCCTAACAAATTAATACTGGCAAAATTGTAGGATATCGAATAGTGCACTGGCCACTGAGACAGTTCCGTAACAAATTAATACTGGCAAAATTGTAGGATATCGAATAGTGCACTGGCCACTGAGACAGTTCCGTAACAAATTAATACTGGCAAAATTGTAGGATATCGAATAGTGCACTGGCCACTGAGACAGTTCCGTAACAAATTAATACTGGCAAAATTGTAGGATATCGAATAGTGCACTGGCCACTGAGACAGTTCCCTAACAAATTAATACTGACAAAATTGTAGGATATCGAATAGTGCACTGGCCACTGAGACAGTTCCTTAACAAATTAATACTGGCAAAATTGTAGGATATCAAATAGTGCACTGGCCACTGAGACAGTTCCGTAACAAATTAATACTGGCAAAATTATAGGATATCGAATAGTGCACTGGCCACTGAGACAGTTCCGTAACAAATTAATACTGGCAAAATTATAGGATATCGAATAGTGCACTGGCCACTGAGACAGTTCCGTAACAAATTAATACTGGCAAAATTGTAGGATATCGAATAGTGCACTGGCCACTGAGACAGTTCCGTAACAAATTAATACTGGCAAAATTGTAGGATATCGAATAGTGCACTGGCCACTGAGACAGTTCCCTAACAAATTAATACTGGCAAAATTGTAGGATATCGAATAGTGCACTGGCCACTGAGACAGTTCCGTAACAAATTAATACTGGCAAAATTGTAGGATATCGAATAGTGCACTGGCCACTGAGACAGTTCCGTAACAAATTAATACTGGCAAAATTGTAGGATATCGAATAGTGCACTGGCCACTGAGACAGTTCCCTAACAAATTAATACTGGCAAAATTGTAGGATATCGAATAGTGCACTGGCCACTGAGACAGTTCCGTAACAAATTAATACTGGCAAAATTGTAGGATATCGAATAGTGCACTGGCCACTGAGACAGTTCCGTAACAAATTAATACTGGCAAAATTGTAGGATATCGAATAGTGCACTGGCCACTGAGACAGTTCCCTAACAAATTAATACTGGCAAAATTGTAGGATATCGAATAGTGCACTGGTCACTGAGACAGTTCCCTAACAAATTAATACTGGCAAAATTGTAGGATATCGAATAGTGCACTGGCCACTGAGACAGTTCCCTAACAAATTAATACTGGCAAAATTGTAGGATATCGAATAGTGCACTGGCCACTGAGACAGTTCCCTAACAAATTAATACTGGCAAAATTGTAGGATATCGAATAGTGCACTGGCCACTGAGACAGTTCCCTAACAAATTAATACTGGCAAAATTGTAGGATATCGAATAGTGCACTGGCCACTGAGACAGTTCCCTAACAAATTAATACTGGCAAAATTGTAGGATATCGAATAGTGCACTGGCCACTGAGACAGTTCCGTAACAAATTATTACTGGCAAAATTGTAGGATATCGAATAGTGCACTGGCCACTGAGACAGTTCCGTAACAAATTAATACTGGCAAAATTGTAGGATATCAAATAGTGCACTGGCCACTGAGACAGTTCCGTAACAAATTAATACTGGCAAAATTGTAGGATATCGAATAGTGCACTGGCCACTGAGACAGTTCCGTAACAAATTAATACTGGCAAAATTGTAGGATATCGAATAGTGCACTGGCCACTGAGACAGTTCCCTAACAAATTAATACTGGCAAAATTGTAGGATATCGAATAGTGCACTGGCCACTGAGACAGTTCCGTAACAAATTAATACTGGCAAAATTGTAGGATATCGAATAGTGCACTGGCCACTGAGACAGTTCCCTAACAAATTAATACTGGCAAAATTGTAGGATATCGAATAGTGCACTGGCCACTGAGACAGTTCCTTAACAAATTAATACTGGCAAAATTGTAGGATATCGAATAGTGCACTGGCCACTGAGACAGTTCCGTAACAAATTAATACTGGCAAAATTGTAGGATATCGAATAGTGCACTGGCCACTGAGACAGTTCCCTAACAAATTAATACTGGCAAAATTGTAGGATATCGAATAGTGCACTGGCCACTGAGACAGTTCCGTAACAAATTAATACTGGCAAAATTGTAGGATATCGAATAGTGCACTGGCCACTGAGACAGTTCCGTAAAAATTAATACTGGCAAAATTGTAGGATATCGAATAGTGCACTGGCCACTGAGACAGTTCCCTAACAAATTAATACTGGCAAAATTGTAGGATATCGAATAGTGCACTGGCCACTGAGACAGTTCCGTAACAAATTAATACTGGCAAAATTGTAGGATATCGAATAGTGCACTGGCCACTGAGACAGTTCCCTAACAAATTAATACTGGCAAAATTGTAGGATATCGAATAGTGCACTGGCCACTGAGACAGTTCCCTAACAAATTAATACTGGCAAAATTGTAGGATATCGAATAGTGCACTGGCCACTGAGACAGTTCCCTAACAAATTAATACTGGCAAAATTGTAGGATATCGAATAGTGCACTGGCCACTGAGACAGTTCCGTAACAAATTAATACTGGCAAAATTGTAGGATATCGAATAGTGCACTGGCCACTGAGACAGTTCCCTAACAAATTAATACTGGCAAAATTGTAGGATATCGAATAGTGCACTGGCCACTGAGACAGTTCCGTAACAAATTATTACTGGCAAAATTGTAGGATATCGAATAGTGCACTGGCCACTGAGACAGTTCCGTAACAAATTAATACTGGCAAAATTGTAGGATATCGAATAGTGCACTGGCCACTGAGACAGTTCCGTAACAAATTAATACTGGCAAAATTGTAGGATATCGAATAGTGCACTGGTCACTGAGACAGTTCCCTAACAAATTAATACTGGCAAAATTGTAGGATATCGAATAGTGCACTGGCCACTGAGACAGTTCCCTAACAAATTAATACTGGCAAAATTGTAGGATATCGAATAGTGCACTGGCCACTGAGACAGTTCCTTAACAAATTAATACTGGCAAAATTGTAGGATATCGAATAGTGCACTGGCCACTGAGACAGTCCCCTAACAAATTAATACTGGCAAAATTGTAGGATATCGAATAGTGCACTGGCCACTGAGACAGTTCCCTAACAAATTAATACTGGCAAAATTGTAGGATATCGAATAGTGCACTGGCCACTGAGACAGTTCCTTAACAAATTAATACTGGCAAAATTGTAGGATATCGAATAGTGCACTGGCCACTGAGACAGTTCCCTAACAAATTAATACTGGCAAAATTGTAGGATATCGAATAGTGCACTGGCCACTGAGACAGTTCCGTAACAAATTAATACTGGCAAAATTGTAGGATATCGAATAGTGCACTGGCCACTGAGACAGTTCCGTAACAAATTAATACTGGCAAAATTGTAGGATATCGAATAGTGCACTGGCCACTGAGACAGTTCCCTAACAAATTAATACTGGCAAAATTGTAGGATATCGAATAGTGCACTGGCCACTGAGACAGTTCCCTAACAAATTAATACTGGCAAAATTGTAGGATATCGAATAGTGCACTGGCCACTGAGACAGTTCCGTAACAAATTAATACTGGCAAAATTGTAGGATATCGAATAGTGCACTGGCCACTGAGACAGTTCCCTAACAAATTAATACTGGCAAAATTGTAGGATATCGAATAGTGCACTGGCCACTGAGACAGTTCCCTAACAAATTAATACTGGCAAAATTGTAGGATATCGAATAGTGCACTGGCCACTGAGACAGTTCCCTAACAAATTAATACTGGCAAAATTGTAGGATATCGAATAGTGCACTGGCCACTGAGACAGTTCCCTAACAAATTAATACTGGCAAAATTGTAGGATATCGAATAGTGCACTGGCCACTGAGACAGTTCCGTAACAAATTAATACTGGCAAAATTGTAGGATATCGAATAGTGCACTGGCCACTGAGACAGTTCCGTAACAAATTAATACTGGCAAAATTGTAGGATATCGAATAGTGCACTGGCCACTGAGACAGTTCCGTAACAAATTAATACTGGCAAAATTGTAGGATATCGAATAGTGCACTGGCCACTGAGACAGTTCCGTAACAAATTAATACTGGCAAAATTGTAGGATATCGAATAGTGCACTGGCCACTGAGACAGTTCCGTAACAAATTAATACTGGCAAAATTGTAGGATATCGAATAGTGCACTGGTCACTGAGACAGTTCCCTAACAAATTAATACTGGCAAAATTGTAGGATATCGAATAGTGCACTGGCCACTGAGACAGTTCCCTAACAAATTAATACTGGCAAAATTGTAGGATATCGAATAGTGCACTGGCCACTGAGACAGTTCCCTAACAAATTAATACTGGCAAAATTGTAGGATATCGAATAGTGCACTGGCCACTGAGACAGTTCCTTAACAAATTAATACTGGCAAAATTGTAGGATATCAAATAGTGCACTGGCCACTGAGACAGTTCCGTAACAAATTAATACTGGCAAAATTGTAGGATATCGAATAGTGCACTGGCCACTGAGACAGTTCCGTAACAAATTAATACTGGCAAAATTGTAGGATATCGAATAGTGCACTGGCCACTGAGACAGTTCCCTAATAAATTAATACTGGCAAAATTGTAGGATATCGAATAGTGCACTGGTCACTGAGACAGTTCCCTAACAAATTAATACTGGCAAAATTGTAGGATATCGAATAGTGCACTGGCCACTGAGACAGTTCCCTAACAAATTAATACTGGCAAAATTGTAGGATATCGAATAGTGCACTGGCCACTGAGACAGTTCCGTAACAAATTAATACTGGCAAAATTGTAGGATATCGAATAGTGCACTGGCCACTGAGACAGTTCCGTAACAAATTAATACTGGCAAAATTGTAGGATATCGAATAGTGCACTGGCCACTGAGACAGTTCCGTAACAAATTAATACTGGCAAAATTGTAGGATATCGAATAGTGCACTGGCCACTGAGACAGTTCCCTAACAAATTAATACTGGCAAAATTGTAGGATATCGAATAGTGCACTGGCCACTGAGACAGTTCCTTAACAAATTAATACTGGCAAAATTGTAGGATATCAAATAGTGCACTGGCCACTGAGACAGTTCCGTAACAAATTAATACTGGCAAAATTATAGGATATCGAATAGTGCACTGGCCACTGAGACAGTTCCGTAACAAATTAATACTGGCAAAATTATAGGATATCGAATAGTGCACTGGCCACTGAGACAGTTCCGTAACAAATTAATACTGGCAAAATTGTAGGATATCGAATAGTGCACTGGCCACTGAGACAGTTCCGTAACAAATTAATACTGGCAAAATTGTAGGATATCGAATAGTGCACTGGCCACTGAGACAGTTCCGTAACAAATTAATACTGGCAAAATTGTAGGATATCGAATAGTGCACTGGCCACTGAGACAGTTCCGTAACAAATTAATACTGGCAAAATTGTAGGATATCGAATAGTGCACTGGCCACTGAGACAGTTCCGTAACAAATTAATACTGGCAAAATTGTAGGATATCGAATAGTGCACTGGCCACTGAGACAGTTCCCTAACAAATTAATACTGGCAAAATTGTAGGATATCGAATAGTGCACTGGCCACTGAGACAGTTCCGTAACAAATTAATACTGGCAAAATTGTAGGATATCGAATAGTGCACTGGCCACTGAGACAGTTCCCTAACAAATTAATACTGGCAAAATTGTAGGATATCGAATAGTGCACTGGTCACTGAGACAGTTCCCTAACAAATTAATACTGGCAAAATTGTAGGATATCGAATAGTGCACTGGCCACTGAGACAGTTCCCTAACAAATTAATACTGGCAAAATTGTAGGATATCGAATAGTGCACTGGCCACTGAGACAGTTCCCTAACAAATTAATACTGGCAAAATTGTAGGATATCGAATAGTGCACTGGCCACTGAGACAGTTCCCTAACAAATTAATACTGGCAAAATTGTAGGATATCGAATAGTGCACTGGCCACTGAGACAGTTCCCTAACAAATTAATACTGGCAAAATTGTAGGATATCGAATAGTGCACTGGCCACTGAGACAGTTCCGTAACAAATTAATACTGGCAAAATTGTAGGATATCGAATAGTGCACTGGCCACTGAGACAGTTCCGTAACAAATTAATACTGGCAAAATTGTAGGATATCGAATAGTGCACTGGCCACTGAGACAGTTCCGTAACAAATTAATACTGGCAAAATTGTAGGATATCGAATAGTGCACTGGCCACTGAGACAGTTCCCTAACAAATTAATACTGGCAAAATTGTAGGATATCGAATAGTGCACTGGCCACTGAGACAGTTCCGTAACAAATTAATACTGGAAAAATTGTAGGATATCGAATAGTGCACTGGCCACTGAGACAGTTCCCTAACAAATTAATACTGGCAAAATTGTAGGATATCGAATAGTGCACTGGCCACTGAGACAGTTCCGTAACAAATTAATACTGGCAAAATTGTAGGATATCGAATAGTGCACTGGCCACTGAGACAGTTCCCTAACAAATTAATACTGGCAAAATTGTAGGATATCGAATAGTGCACTGGCCACTGAGACAGTTCCCTAACAAATTATTACTGGCAAAATGGTAGGATATCGAATAGTGCACTGGCCACTGAGACAGTTCCCTAACAAATTAATAGTGGCAAAATTGTAGGATATCGAATAGTGCACTGGCCACTGAGACAGTTCCCTAACAAATTAATACTGGCAAAATTGTAGGATATCGAATAGTGCACTGGCCACTGAGACAGTTCCGTAACAAATTAATACTGGCAAAATTGTAGGATATCGAATAGTGCACTGGCCACTGAGACAGTTCCCTAACAAATTAATACTGGCAAAATTGTAGACTATTCGATATCCTACAATTTTGCCAGTTACTGCTGTACCAGGTATTGTAATCTCATAGGTACTGATAACTAAATTTAAAAGGTTATTAATTGATCGTTGTGGTGCAGTTCTGTATATGTTTTATTTTGTAAATCTGATATAGCTGAGTTTTCCTTGCAGATTCCTTTCTCAGTCAGATTAAACATTAACAGGTCACTGGAATATGCTAAGCTGCTGGTATTCTGCTAACAGCTTACTTATTGGAACACTTTGCTGCTTAGTCTTCTACTAGCAGGAGTAGAATCATTCAAAATAATTAAATTAATGACGTTTCATAAATGCCTGTAATAGGTTTACGTAAATAAAGATATTTTGACTTTGACTTTGACCCTTCTTTGCGTCGCGCAATCGGGTAAAATAAATGTTTTTTTTATTATTAATATCATTTTATTAGTGACAATTAGTTTTATCAACTGGTAGTTTAGAATAAGAATATATTTTCGTACAGATGCTTAGTGTGACAGTTTGTAAAGGTAACTATGATGAAAAAACGCGATTCCAGCAGTTTATGATTGTATGTCATATTATGGCCACTGTTAATGTTTTAGGGCCAAAGGAAATTGCAATGTTCGGCCGTCTTTAGAAATTATTTTATGGCTACGCCTCTTCCTGATTAAACCGTTCTAAAGCTATTACGAGAAGAATTGGATAATTAATAAATCCGACATCGTCTCGTCCAGTAATTCCACTTCCTTTGTTTGACCACCTGTCTTAGGTACATAACTATTTGGCAGTGGTACCATTCATTAAGGATTGAATGAAAACCATACAATTTATCGTGGGACATTTATGAGAGAAGCAATCATCTAAATGCTATTGTAAATAATTTGAATTATATCAATGGACTGGGCTTTTCTTATCATTAATTATGGTCAACAAGCCGATGACAATTTATGATTGGTCACGGACTAAATATAAAAAATAATATAAATATACTTTTAACCTTGTTATACTATGATCCTTTGGTTTTTTGTGCTGCCAATATATAGGGACCCTGTTAGGTAGCCACTCAGATCTGAAGACTACATCAGTTCGGTTTGAGACATGCATTACTATTCTATTCTATACTTAATTTAATCTAAAACTTAATACAGCGTCAGGATCCATATACATCAGATACCTCTTAAATAGGAAGACAGCTCAACCTTGAATTCCTAGATAACACTTAACAAATAACGTTATATGCTGTACAAGTATTAATATATTGTTTAAATGCCCGGGTATTGTTATATTAATCAATGAATGCGTCATTATGTTCGCGTGTCATTTAACAACCAGGGTTGATAAATGTACTTTATTGCGTAAAATCCTTGTTAATGATTACATAAGATATTTGGAAACACAGTCTTATTTTAATGTGAGCACGGCTTGTGACACTGCGCCCACCTGAAGGGCCATGCGAATCATTACAGCACACAGTAGAACACGGAGTCGTAGACTTCCACTGCTGGAGATATTATTTCAGAACATAAATCTGGATAATTTAGTCAACAATCGCCACGCTGGCTAGACGTGTTGGCGAGGATCTGATGACAATTTATTAATGATTCCACTGAGGGCTTAACGTCCTCTACAAGGCGCGAAATCTGTGATGTAAATCTATGACAAATGTACGTAAGAAAAGTGTATTTCTCATTCGTACATGCCGGGGTTAGAACCGCGACCTTTTGGACTGAAGAATAGCGTTCGTAACCGAGCCACCACTTCTCTTGTGATGTAAGTACAAACTTAAAACTATCTTAAGTAATATATGTTAATAATCGAAGGAAATAAGGTACAATGATTTAAAAAAATAAAAAAAATATTAATTAAACTAAAAACTTACATCTTTAAACATAAAATACTATTAATAAAAATAAACCTAATTAATAAATAAAAATATAACTAAAAACTAAAATGAAGAAAAAACAAAAAATAATAATATTATAAATAAAAAATTTGCTCCAAATCGCTGCCAATGGGCAAGGTGCCAAGGATACTGGCAGCATTGCCACGTTGAATGGCAATACTGATCCTTTGGCCCAAATATTGCCCAGCCTTTTTGTCTCCCGAGGTGTGCTAAAACGGCAGCTGAAGGCGCAGAGTCTGGCAAGCGGCACAAATGTATCCATCGTCTAATTATATGTGCCGGTGACAAGAGGGCTGATTTTCTCCTCGCTCAGAGAATCAGCATAGCGATTCAGCGAGGAAATACGGCCAGCGTTATTGCCACCATGCGGCGGACTCGATTTATATTTAAATTAGGTTTTATTATTTTCTTGTTTTAGTTTATTTTTTATTTTATTTGTAGTAATAATTTAGTTTATAGCTTTATTTCTCTAATTACCAATTTAAATTATATTGTATACTATTTAACTTACTATAATAGAACTAAGTAGTAATAGTTATTACTATTAAACAACTTATTAGTTGCTTAAAGTAGAAATACGAGTATATGCTTTACAATTAAAAGGAATAGGGCAGCTTCTATCTGAGATACTGTAGATCCACTAAAACCAGACTGGTGCCATAACTCACTCAAACTTTTGTTTTTAATGACGGCTTAGCATGGCTCACTATTTCTCTTTGGTCATAATTTTTTTTTCCTCAATAATTGAGATATAAACCAAATAATAACATATTACAGTTTGTACTGCTGTTAACTGTAGAGCGCAATTCTTGAAAAAAAAACACTTTCATGCTATCAAATGTAGTTTTTAAAAGTGTTTGATTTTTTACGCCTCAGCTCTACCATACGAGAATAGGCCCCCTACTATTTGAACGGAATATTCATAAAGGAGCTGTCAAATTGCAGCATGACAAGAATCTGAACACGTGTGCGCGCCCAAATTAAGAAACCATTGTGAGGGTTCGAGCAGCCCCTGCGCGTACCCGTGCCGGTTTTAATAAATATCCTTTAATACAACTTTTATAACTGCCTCTGTAGTCTAGCGGTTAAGTCCGTGGATTTAGAATCGGAGGTACCGGGTTCGATTCCTGGTCGGGACACAACAATATTTATTAGTGTAAATAAATACATTTAATTAAATATTTTTTTGTGATATTTCTCGAGTTTGGTACGCTGGAGACATCGACGAACTTGCCACTTGTCATGATTGGCCTATAGTAAAGTTGGCTAAATGTGAATCCGTTTATTTATAACCGTGGTTTCTGACCAATCTAGGTTATTTTGTAGCGAAACTGATCATACTTTATGTTATGTTATTACAAACATTTCTGTTGGTAAAGCTCAAGAAAATTCAAAAAGTCATTAGACACAGACTTACCTATTCGATTATTTAGTGAGCCGAAAAATAGATTGACAGGAAAATATTTAAGTTATAAAGTATGAATTTATTAATTTAAATGGTGATGTAAGTCCTTATTAATGTCGCGTTATCCAAAAAAATAAATAAAGCCATACACAGATGTTCTCTAACCTTAATACGACCAAAACCAGGTAATAATGTGTTTTATCATTTTAGTATAGTGCTATAAGGTTGGCATCAGAAGTCAGAGCTAAACGGAAGCTTAAAAAAAATACGGTCCGACACTGAGATGACAGTCGGCTAGTCGGGCCAAACGGGATGTTTAAAAATTTAAGGATTGATACTGAGTTAACAGTCGGCTAGTCGAGCCAAATGGAAGGTTTAAAACTTTACGGCCACTCTGAGTTAACGGTTGGCTAGTCAGCACAAAAGATGATTTGCAAAATTTACGGCAGTCCACTGATATAACAGTCGGCTAGTCGAACTAAACGGAGGTTTAAATATTTACGGCCGACACTGAGTTATCAGTTGGCTAGTCGGGAAAAAAAAAAAATTTAATGATTTACTTCTTGACATAACAGTTGGATAATCAGGCCAAACGGGACGTTTTAAACTTTACGGCTTGACATTGAGTTAAAAGTCGGCTAGTAGAGACAAATGGAAGTTTTAAAAATTTACGGCCGACACCGGTTGGTCGAGCCAAACGGAAGGTTTAAAAAAATACAGTCGACATTGATTTAACAGTTGGCTAGTAGGGCCAAAAAATTGACACTGAGTAAACAAAAAAAAGTTAATTCTCGCCTATTATTAATATTATAATAATACAATATATCAAATATGCTCGTATTTCATGTCTTTGGTTTTACATTCCATATAACTGAAATGTAATTAATTTACGGTTACATATTTGAAACGCCCAACTGAGTCTGTCAGATATTGAATGTTTGAATATTGGCTTGTCACAGTTTGCTACAACCTCAAACCGCAAATTTTGGGAAACTGATGGAATAGCTACGAGCAGCACTAATTAATGTCCAGTGCATACAATAATAATTGTAACTATTACGCTAAAATGTATTTCGTATTTCTAAAATCATGTTTTCATATTAATGAACTGGGAAATTTTGCGTTAATATTAGAACTAGGCTTTTGATAAAATGTATGAGAGGAGTGCCGGATCCATAAGTCATAAGTCCGGGGTAAGAGATGAGAAGAATGGTATCTCGGGCTTGCGACCGACAATAGGCTGGTATGGAAACGAGGCCTCCTTTTTTATTTTATTGCTCGATAATATGCTCACCATCCACCATTCCACTCCTCTCCCTACCCAACAAAATACTGTATGATTCCGTTAATGCTGTTTTGGAAGCTCTTTCCATAAATGTATTAACGGCAGATCTGCTTAGGCTCAATTCTTTCAGTAAATGGTGCAAAGATTTTGCCGGACCTTCTCTCGCACCAACTTCCACTACGTACACCTGAGTATTGAACCCATTCCTGATTATTGTATCTATGACAGATGTACATAGGAAAATGTATTGTATTTGTCTGTTGTATTTCTCATTGGTATATGACGTGGTTCGAGTAACCCAAGGCAGACAAGGACTTGTCTAGGATTAATTTAGATCTCAGTCTTAAGCGCCTTGTTCGGATCAGTGATAAAGTGCGACTTAAATGCAAAGACCAAATGAATTAGAGATTCATCCAGCATGTAAAGAACAATTGTATAAACCACTTAAGTCAATAAAAAATTGTGTTGCCCAAAGCAAGACCAAGAACAATACCGACCAAGACCGGCCAAGTCTTTGTCTTGGTCTTGAAACAGAACAGCTGGTTTTGGCCTTATTCGCCAAAACGTACAACTTTGTGACAGCAAACAAAAATTGTGAGAGCTACACCAGAGGTAGTTTTAGAGATATTTCAAGTCGTATTACGTAAGGGTTCGATATTTTTAACTCTGAACCCTAAGACACAAAACAGTTACCGATTAAATATATTATAGGATAATTTTGACAAAAAATGTCCGAGCAAGTCTTGCGAGACTCTTGCGCAATACCAATACCATGACTAGGGTTAGTCTAAGTCGCATCGAATTTCCTTTTTATAGGACTGGCATAATTTAAGAGGAAGACATGTCCAAAATAAAAGTGGTTGTAATTTGTTTAATGTCGTGGAAAGCATCCTGCCGGGTGTTGCGATCAGGTTTGTAAGCTATGATTATTGTGAATACCTCGTCATTAGAGAGAGAGACTCGTGCCCGGCGCAGGCGCTCGGATTTGATCATAACATGTATATTACAGACTAATGTTTAATGACCAATTTAACAATAAGCATCAACTCTTAAATGTTTTAAAATTTTTCCGATTTTGCTTTTTGTGAAAGTCATAACTTTTCTAAATTGTTATATTACGTACGTATTTTATATGTATTTATTTACTTTATTTTTAAATACTAGCGCGACATGTGACTTTGTGCCTACCTGATGTTATGAATGTTAGCAACTGGAATCAGACACTTATGACTGACATCATTTTTTTTTCATTACAGCCCCTAGAACACACCGTCCTAGACCTCCACTGCTGGAGATGGGCCTTCCAGATCATATATCTGGAGAATTTGGCCTACACTCGCCACGCTGGCCAGACGGCTTGACGAGGATATGATGTCAATTTTTTATGACAATTTATTAACGATCCCACAAGTTGGTATTAGTGGAACCGGGACCGACGGCTTAACGTGCTCTCCGAGGCACGGGAACGGTGGTGTTGTTAATCTATGACAAATGTACGTAAGAAAAGTGCATTTCCCATTGGTACATGCCGGGTGGGTTTGAACCGACCTTTGTAGGATTCAAGGAACGCGTTCTTACAACCGAGCCACCACCGCTGACATCAGTTATATTGTATTATTATATGCATGAGTCACTTTAGCTTTAGATGCTAGAAAATAAGTTAAAAGACTATGGAAAAAAAAATAAAGCCTGAGCTCGCCCACTAACAGAGATGAGACACTGAATATACGATTACGTGTACTTTATTAAATGAAATAATTTATTTGTCAGAAACAGGGATGTAAATTGTTACATGTATTATACGAGTATCACATGCTTCACTATTTCTAGTATAGAAAAAAATATTTAGTCACATGAATTTATCAAGTTTACAGCCTAGCTTAGTTTATTCTTAGACGTTTCCTGAACAGCTACTCCACTCAATTATTCTTTTCAGCTGTCAAACGAAGGGACACCTCGGCACGTCATTACGCTTGAGGAATAGAACTGTCAAACTTAAGGTACATTGCGACGAGCCTCAAAACTTCCTTCAAATGTTTAAGTTAGTTTAATTATATTTGAAGAATTGAAGAATTTTCACATTTTTTTGACTTTGACATGACTAATCAAGGAAATCCTTTTACTGAGCAATAGTTTAAACTTGTTTTTTTTCCTGTTACAACATCACATAGAGGCCAATATCAGACTTTTGCGCACACCACATTTGGCACAGATGTTCGTTCCTAGGAGGGTGTATGACCATCTGAATACCTACACGTTACCGTATGGTCAACTAAAGGATATTGCCGAACACTATATTATCGGGCGCAGCCGGGTCAAACAGCTGGTTTACAAATAGATCTGTAAAATCCAATAGAAAGTCAGGGTATTGTGCACTGAGTAGGTACGTAACTTCTCGTAACGATCTAACCGATTACTTGCTAACTAAAACTCTATTCATATAGCGTTTTCTTAAAGATTTATTCTGGCCAACATTGTGTAACTAAACTTTTATTTTAAGACCTGGTCCACACGTCCTAATGAGTTTCATCCAACGTATGGATCGAAAAGTTTGCATTGGTTCCAAACGTTGGTGTGTGCATTGAGGATTGGTAGTCGAGTGTCGATTTTATCAAATAAATCAGCGCCACTGTTTGCGACTCCCGTCCACATGTTGGTGATTTGCTCAGTGTTATTCCAACACGCATCAACTTCACGCGAGAATATCATCTATTATCTAGTATTTTTTTTCATTAACCAATATTTACAATTCCCTAAGTACTGTTATAGCGCTTGGAGCAATATCGATTTCAGAATCGAGCATCTTAACATTAGATCTGAAGGGACAGAACTAGTATAATAGCCAACGTGTGGACAACAAATTAATCGACCAAAGTTGGTGCCAGCGAGTAAGTATTGTGTATTTATACTTGTGCATGCACACATCCATTTTATTTTCATTTATTACTACCCCTAGAACAGAGTGTCCTAGACCTCCAAGCACCTGTCACTACCACTTTGTATAATAGCGATCTAAGTGTTTCTGTCGACGCATCTTAAATTTCGAATAATAATTATTTATCCTAATCCAACAGATGACGTTTCTCAAGTACTTTCCTTTAGGTAGCTGATACGCATTATGATAATGGTGATGAGCATAATAATTGTGTTGTTTATAACGAAAGGCCGAACAGGGTAAGAAAACCTAAAGATTTTGGTGCTGATTTCATTTAATACAAAGCTTCCATATTGATCGAAGTTGATAACCTGACAAGTTTTCGTGAAGTAATGTCCTTAAATAACAAGTATGGTTGGTGTACACTTTCTGTTAATCAAGAAAAGTATAATTTGTTAATTATGGTAATAAACAAACCTTTATAACTATAAGCAAACATCATAACATTTGTTGGGCAAGTAAACTAGACTTGTGTATACGACAATTTATTTGTTGTACCACCAATAAACCTCGTTTTTGTCTAAGGTAGCTTC
Source organism: Tinea semifulvella (assembly GCA_910589645.1). Classification (NCBI taxonomy): domain Eukaryota; kingdom Metazoa; phylum Arthropoda; class Insecta; order Lepidoptera; family Tineidae; genus Tinea; species Tinea semifulvella. The sequence goes on from OU342584.1 coordinate 26,300,895, forward strand.
ACTATATGCCACAGTCAACATTTGCAATGCGTTTGCGCACTTGATTTTGTTTTTTACACAAAATTGGATATTCTTTTTTGGAGATTCTTTGATCCATTTTTTGGAATAGTAAAAAATCGAAGACGAACCAATACACGTCCAACCAAAAGAGCTGTCAAAAATTAACTAAATATTAATTTCCGACCTTATTAGCATAAGTAGGGATATGACTACCAACATAACGCAACAAAGAAATCAAATATATGTAGCCCGCTAACAAACAAATTCGCGATACTTTTTGAAGTCCTATTGTGTTTAAAGTTCATTATTATTATTTTGTGTATTATTTGTTACTAACAATATTGCGTTTTAAAATAAATAAAAATATTGTCCAAATTTGTAAGGAAACTAACCTCTGTATTCCAGAAGTATACAATACTTTCTATACAGTTCCAACAATTTGTTAATTTCCTGTAATATATGTTAGATCATATTCTGTATCCTCTTAAGATAATTTTGATGTAACTAATAATAGGGCAATTTGTGTAAAAAAAAAGATTAGTGTATTTTATTTGATATTAATTACAAGTCATACATCGGTAGCGACTAAGAAGAGAGGGATTTACATTCTCAACTGAGCTCGTTACCATACTATCATGTCATCAAAATTCATCCAAACACGGCCCATTGTGTGTGATATTTTTTTCCTTTTAACAATGTGTTTATCGCTGCACATCTAGACACACGGTAAAGTTGAAGATAATAAATCTCTGACTTCGCAACCTGTGCTTTACACTACAGCGAGCATAATGCAGTTTACAGTATGTTGTGTTTGCAGTTCAAAAGCAATTCCCAGATAAGAAGAGAAATAACAAAAGCAGAATATGTTGTTGTGTTTGCACTTTGACTTTTCTTACGTTACATTGTTGTATTTAATGTACATATCAACTAGGCTATCCACCATATGCTTTCGTCGGATACTCCAGCACTTCGGACACATTGCCAGAAAAGGAGGGGACCTGGAGAAACTTTTTGTTACTGGCTAGGTGGAAGGATAGAGACCGAGAGGCCGAAGTCCGGTACGGCTGGTCCGAACAAACCCGCTCCACCACCAACACTAGCGTCCATGATGCCGCATGCGGCATGCCGCCGAAGACAGGAAAGGGTGGCGTGCTATCATCAAAACTCACACCAATTCATCGGGAGGTCATCAATGAGCAAACACGACGCAAGGAGGGTACCTACTGTGTGGCATTTATTAAAGATGAAATGTATTGTATATTATAATCTAGAATGAAAATAAAGATTATGAATTAGAATAAGTGAAATCGGGAGGTCGTGGGTTCGATTCCCACCGGGGGCAAGTTGTACATTGTATAATTTGTCTCGGTCTGGGTGTTTATATGTATAATATGTATATATTTACAAAAAAAAAAGTTTAATATGTAGTTTATCAACCATCTAGTTTCCGTAACACAAGCCTCGTAGCTTACCACGAAAACTAGATGGCGCTGTGTGACTGGAAATATTTATTTATTATTATTATTACTATTATATAAACGGTTGACATCAAAAATCAAGTTTTTTCTTAAATTCGCAAACGGTTCCTACACATTTTTTTTTTTATTTAAAAAAAGTACATTCGTGCTATCCGTCTTTACGTTTCGGATGTAAATTTTTAAAACAATAGTGAGTACGCGTACTTTACTGCGACCGTCTTTCCATTTGGTTTCTAAACATTTTTTTTGTCCCTCTTTGACCCCCACCCTTTTTCTCCGATTCCTTCCATTTTGGGGTTATGAGGTACTATACAAAAAGTATCCAAATTGCTTTAACTAAATCGTTTAGACCATATTGAAATTATATACCTACGAGTACTAAATGTAAGTAGATACTAGAAGTTCATTTTTATTTAAAAAATGCATTGAGTTGCAAAACATAATTTATTTGTTACTTAAATATTTATGGATGTTGCTCCATTTACGATAACTATAGCTGTACCTTTTTTACTATAACAGTAAAATGTTTATTGAATTTCACTTTCAAAGTTAGTTTTTGCGTATTTAAAGCCCTATTAGTCAGCACCTTCTTTTGACAATCTTTTGTGCTATTGTCCAACTTTGCGTATTGTTAAATCTCTATACCCACTAATAGGTATCTGACCGAATCTCAGAATAAGTACATTCTGTAAGGTAACTGCACTTATTGTTAACCCCCTTAAAAGGACATTGCAAAAGTAATTTTAAAATACCCTAGCCCCTTCCCACCTTCAAGGCAGTTCTGTTAGAGCTGGTGCTACAGCAACAAGCGCAGATCAGCAAGCGTCTTAAATATGATACGATTCGCAATAGTTATTAGACTTATTTCCGTCGATTCCTGTGGAAACGATGGGCCCGTGGGGATCAGAACTGAGAGCATTCTATAAAGAAATTGTTCCAAGGCTCATAGACGTCTCTGCTGACAATAGCGCTGGCAGTTTTTTCTCTCAAAAATTAAGTTTTTTAATTCAGAGGGGAAATGCTACTAGTGTATTGGGCACTATGCCACAGGACAATAATTTGAAGGAGCAAATTTTTTTGTAAGTGTTTAATTTTTATTTTCAAAGAGTTTTTTTTAAGGTTCAATTTAGTTTTTGTTGTATTATAGTTTATTTAAATTAAGGTTTTATTTAATATAAATAGAATTTTAAATAAATTTAAAAATTACAGACGCGGAGGCGCTGAGTTGGGACTGTATCTATGTATCCTTTTTGCGTAACTGCATATAATTAATTATACGCTGTGAAAAATAATAAGCAATGTACGTTATACCTGTCGTAACAAAAAAAAAATGTAAGAAAGAGTCATGAGTACGACCTAATCATCTTGATAAACAGAGCGTTACTTGTCACAAGCAGGTAGTTTTTTAAATTGCAGGAAAAAAATTCAAAATTATTATTAAAAACTAAATCCTTGGGCTTTAAATGCCTACTTGTAGAGGCGCAAGTAATATGTACATGTCCTTAACAATCCACATTTTTTAAATTCTAATTTTATTGCGACAACAAAATAGTAATAATTTGCTTTTATAAGGTTCACACAATACTCTATTGGTACAAAACACCTATAAGCATTTGGCTCAATGTCTTTAATCAGTGATCAATATCGCGCCCGGATTCTGGCTTCAGTAGAAATGGATATCGCCACTGATTACACGCACTGCTTTCTGCGATCCTCGGCACACTGCTAAAAAACTAAATTTTTCGTATCGCTGTTGGTCTTTAGTTGGGGGCACCATTATGTGTCTTACATCAATGTCCGTGTGGAAAGGAGTTCGGCCTTCCTGGAGTTCATGGTATCCAGTTTTAAAAGTGCCGGTAGATTTTGCCGTTTGCTGCTGGAGTAATCCGAGATGATGGCAAGAGACCCGATGGTATGACGTTGGTCCTCTGAGAACGGGGTATTGCTCTGGTATGGGACGCCACGTGCTTCGACGCCCGCTTGCGACGGCAAGAAGCGCAAATATGTATCCGTATTAAAAGATTACATATTTGTGTCGTATGCTGTAGAGACTCTGGGCCAATGGAGTTCAAGCCCGAAAAAGTTCTAGTCATCTCCTCCGGTGATAAGAGGGCTGGCTTTTTGTTCGCCCAATTAGTAGTGCAATGCATTTTCCCAATGCAGCCAGCGTTCTTGCCACTAATTTACGAGTAGCCGTAATATTAATATATATATTTAAATAGATGGTTCTAAATTAATTTATACGTTATTAATCTATTTAGATTATGTAACCAAAAGTGTATTTATTTCTCTAAACTGCATCTCGTAAATAACGGGTTCAATAAGATCATAACTTAAGTAGTAATGTTAAATGTTATTGTGAATCGTTGAGGCACGTCGGCCCTTCAATATGGTTTTTATATCAATACCTTAGACGGCTGGGGAAAGTTAGAATGGCGTAATATTTCATGTAATGGTAACTAAACGGCTATCAATAGTAAATCGTTGCCAGTTTGAGCATACCTAAAGCTTGAGAAGATTATTGCTCTAAAGTTATTTATTATATTATTGAAGTTATAATAATAAAAATTAAAAGTATAAGAGTAGAAAGGGTATACCAAGATGTGGTAGCTTCTTGGACCCAATGTCGCTGGTGAAAGTTTTGGGAGTTTGGGGAAAAGATCGTTTGCAATGGCAAGCTTTAGGTGTGGCTTATATCCAGCATTGGAGAGACAGTACTATATTGCTACTGCGTTGGAAATGTGACGTGTAAAAGAATTAGGTACTCACTAAGAAATAAAATAAGATATAGCTGCCATTGGTTGATATATTATTATTATTTGACCGCCTCCGTGGTCTAGTGGTAACAAACGTTGCCGTGAACTCGGGAGGTCGTGGGTTCGATTCCCACCGGGGGCAAGTTGTACATTGTATAATTTGTCTTGGTCTGGGTGTTTATATGTATAATATGTATATATTTACAAAAAAAAGTATAATATGTAGTTTATCAACCATCTAGTTTCCGTAACACAAGCCTCGTAGCTTACCACGGAAATTAGATGGCGCTGTGTGACCTGTCTGGAAATATTATTTATTTATTTATTATTTCTTTATTTATTATTTATTTATTTATTATTATATAACGTAAAAATAAAATAACAAATAAAATAGGTATTTATTTTCTCCCACAAAGCTTGATATTAGTAACAATATTTTATAAACATTTATGTAGGAGACTGGAGGCAAAACTAAACTAAGCAAAATCTTAGTCTGTGTTAAAGCACTCCAGGTTCCTCTGACTCAAACTTAATATTAATGAATACTTATTTGGTGTAGTGTAATGTATTGTAGTGTAATGTAGTGTAGTGTAATGTGATTATATAAATATGTAAGGTATGTATATTATATATATTAATGTTATAGTTTTTTTTTCTTATAATTAATATATATGCATAAATATGCACTCGTTTTAGTTTTGTACAATGATTAATTTATTATTTTTATTCAAAATGATTGTTACATTATTTTTTACTTTGTTAGACTTCCTTGTTTGTACTTAGTTACTTCCGTAGACGCAGGTCGGTATATTGACCGTGAAATAAGAAATTCGATTTGAATGTGCACGTCAGACACGACTATAAGCGGGAATGCACTGCCATAGACTAATTCATTCTGGGACGATTGTCCTCGCTTTGATTCTCCTCCACCTTGTTATATATTTAATGCCATTGGGTACACATGACAGTTCGTTACTTATATAGACAAGGTTCACGCGAATTAGCAATTTAGGGATGCTTCTATAGTTTTTAGTCTATACTCGTATGTCTAGAGGTATAATATATAATATTTATTTAGGTTGCTAGATTTTTAAAACACATATATTTTTTACATTCCATTTAAAAGAGCGAAAGAAGCTGAGTACGGCAATACTAAAAACTCAATTTAGTGTTTTTGTCATTTATGCCAATTAAAATTTCCGTTATCGTATCTGATTTATAAACCAAAATTTGTGAAATACTCATGTCTTGGTCATATAAGATGAGGCTGTATGTATTATGTATGTAAACGCCAGCGACGAATTGTCGAATGGCGCAGTAAAGAGTCTACGTAACAAAAGGGCATGTATGAAAAGGTTAATGAATGTGGACGAGGTGAAAGAGGTAAGACGTTACCGCGACAAAACTTCCTACCCCGCAAAGTACAGTCATAGTAATATCTATCTCTGAGACTCGAGCAATATCCATGGAAAATTTCAATAAAATCGGTCCAGTAATATAGGCATGAACGACCACCAAACCAACAGATTTTGTTCATATTTATAATAAGTGATATATTCTCTTGATACCCACAAATTCATAAAAGAGCTGGGTAAACGAATTTTTCAAGAGTGTGGCGATCCCAAATACCATAACTACCTAAAACAGAATATTTCCATTATGATTCAATGAGGAAATGCGGCGAGCGTTTTAGGTACCCTCCCTGGTGGTAAGCCCTTAGTTTATTTTGTAGAATAGTTTTAATTTCATAGGTATTTTTAGTTTAGTTTTATTTATAATTAGTTTTTTAATCTAATTTATTTTAATATTTTTATATCTACTTCGAATAAATTGAAATATTATTTCTTAAAAAAAAGTTATTAAATATATTATATTGATTTATAGGTACTATTAAACGTTGGATGAAGAATGAAGTAGCAAAATTTAAAACAACATAAAATATTCTGTACAGGCGTTGAATAATAACCTTTTAATCAGTTCATCTGGGGAAAGTGCATTACAACAATCTTGGTTACATTCTTTGAGTCAGTGCTTAAAATTAGTCAGTATCGTTTTTAGTTAGGGTCTAAAATTGTGCTTTGATTCGAGTGTCGGTGTGTCTGGAATGGTTTGGATGTTAAATTAAACGCGTCCACTTATTGCAAGATGACTTCAATGAGCCTGCATGCGGGTCGGAACTTAATGGTGACTTTACACGCGCGCCCTCAGCCTGGAAAGCAGGCCGAGCACTAACATCGTGTAAGTTTTTTAACAACACTGGCCGTTCGATAATGTTTCAAGTCGCAACTGTCATTGTCAAAATGACAAGTATCTAAATTTAAACAATGAATAGTTGAGAACGCTCGGATGTAAAAACGATTTCCCTCAAAAAAAAAAAACAATTTCCCGGTTTGAACGACAACAAGTACCAATGAGAAATACAGTTTTCTTACATACATATGTCCTAGAATTACAAAACCACTGTTCCCGTGCCTTGGAGAACATGTTAAGCAGTCGGTCCCGGTTCCACTTATACCAACCTGTGGAATCGGTAATAAATTGTCATTAAACGTTGACATAAGACCTTCGCCAACCCGTCTAGCAAGCATGACGCGTGTAGGCCAAATTCTCCAGATATATGTTCTGAAAGGACCATATCCAACCGTGGAGGTCTAGGACGCTGTGTTCTAGGGCCATGAAAAAAAAACAACAACAATTGTATTGCACGTTAATTAATACCCAAACAAGGAATTTTGTATTGCATCTAACTTATTTAACTTAAGGTCAGGGGCAAACTCCAATATTCAAATAATGGTGGCAAAAGATCGTCATTTCGTTCGGCTTGACGTCGCAGACGCCTATACACGCCATAATATACAAGTCTGCAAAGTAAACGGCGCGTTACAATATCAGTTAGATACTAGGTTTTTAAATTGAACATCCGAACTGCAAGACATCAATAAGCTTGCTACCTGTCATAATCAAGTTATCTAAATGAATAACGCATTATTATAGCATCGTGGTTTTTAACCACCCCGCAAGATATATCTGCCATGATGATACTTTTTTTATTATCTATTTCAAATATTTTAGGTCAAATTATTCACGGCACTAAAACGTGACTTCATGTATAAAAAATTAGCTGAGCAAAGTAAATTTCGTGTTTCGTTGGAATTTTTAAATAGACCGATTATTCACCTTTAGTCAAAAGCAGCGATTTCGGAATTATACCGACACGTGAACCTCTCGACCTGCGATATCTTTATCAACTTCAGTCTATACTTATAACTGTAGATATACCAGTAGGTACCTTTTGTGTGTATTTTTTATTATTGACCTTTAAATCCTTTAGGAATACTTTGTAGTCACATGTACATTTTGCTTCTATTAAGGAGTTTTAAATTATTTACCAGAAACCAAAACAGCGGTTGGAATAGTTGGCTGTGTTAAGCAAGGAACAGTCTGTAGCTAATAATGACTTAAGTAGTCCTTGACACATAGTTAACTAATGTTATTATGAATATTACACAAGAATTCTCAAATAATTGTTCACGTTTTGATAACCACACATTATTAAAACACACCACTATAAACACATGTTATCAGAATTGTACTGAGCGACAATCTGTTCAACATTATAAAATTATTAATAATTATAACAAGAATATCTGTTGTTGTTTAACTCGCCGTATCAAACGATTGAATGTTGGATTTGTAAAGTCGAGGCTGTGGCGTGTGACGTCACAATAATATGATAAATCTAGTAAAAACGCGAATGCGTGATGTCAGCTCTGAATGACTAACACTAACAAACAAATTGTGAGAAAAACTGGAAAATGTATTAGTAATATACACTAATCTTTTCATTTTAATCTCTGCATATTGTACCTACGAAACAAAATATGTATGTATAATCATACTTGTCTTTATTATGAAATGTTTACAAAATTACTAACATTGGCGAGAGTAAGCCAAAATCTCTAGGAATATATCTTGTAATATTTTGGCTCTTATTTATTTGAAACTTTATTGCACTATGTATCAAGGGCGTGCTTAATGCCGCTAGACATTGTCTGACAGGCAACCTTAGGGATAGATAAAGCGTTTATAATTTACGGAAGGGGCAAAATAAAAATAAAAATTATTACCCACAACTAAACGAATGGGTACATTGTTATTCAAGCTTTTTAATAAAACTAAAAACTAGCTACTCATTGACTACGTCTTTAGATCAGTTTTTATATTTACATGTAAACAAAATCACCTTCAAGTTTTTATTTACTTACATGTTTTTACTTCCATAAACATAATACTAATTATATTTTATTGACTATTAAATTTAACACTGGTGATCGAAAGAAGGGTATGCCTTTTATGAAGGTCATCATACAACTCATGTTTTTGGTGGCATTCGTTGATCAGACGTACGTTAAAGATTTATTTCTGGACTATTTAAATGTTATTTTTCTATGCACCTTAATACCTGCAGAGTTGCAATATTAACTCTAGCTCTAACAGTTAATGCGGAGAAATAAAAAATAAGGCATACGTATCGTGCGCGTTGATTGGCCCTCTAGTTGCATATGATGCGCAGTAATTCCTTCCACATTACCTTCAGAGCCAGAGTTGCCTGCCGCTACCTATAATTCGTGGGTACCCCATTGTTGCGGATCGTGACGGAATTGCAGGTCGTCAACTAGTCGTTTTCAGTGGTTGCGGTCCTCGGCATAGTGGATGGCTTGGTGGTCATTCACCTAACTGTGTCATCGTTTTTTGTCAGCCTGGATATATTTAGAATACAAGATGACACGGCCCTTTTACAGCCACGAACTAGTATTAAAATTTTACATTTATTATTATTGTTAGACTGTAAGCTGACTCGGCCCTTTTACGGCCACGAACTTATATTTAGTTGAGACGGCCAATTTACGCCACGATCTTAAATTAAGTAGTTTTAGAATTGCCTTGCTTATAGCATTATTGCTATAATATGATTACCTAACTTGTGTTTGTTTATATTTTTGATGTATTCATTATTATTTAATAGCTGACAATATACAAGTTGTTACAAGATAACCAAAGAAAATAAATGATTTCAACCTCCCCCAGCGACCGTCCTTAGGCCATCCGTCAATTTAGCGGGAGGTCGTCCAATTTTGCGTCGTCCCGTACGTGGTCTCCACTCTAGACCGTTTGCCCCTTCGGTCGTCGGTTCTGCGGCAGATGTGTCCGACGCATTGCCACTTAAGCTTGTCTGTCCAAGTTAGAGGTATTACAATTTAGGAGGCATTTCCCACACAGATTAGACTCGGCTTGAAATTGTCATTGACCATGACCTTAGTCTTGTCCAGGTTGATTCCGAGATCGACCTGCTTAAGCGTGGCTGTTTAAGTCGTTCAATATTCTCGAGCGAGATGGCCATGATGACTATGTCGTCCGCGAATCGAAAGTGTGAGATGTATTCTTCATTGACATTTATGCCCAGTAATTCAGCTTCTGGAATATGACATCCCCCTGTCGCACCCCTCTGTAATTGAACGGTCATAATCGCAGACATCTCAGCATCACACCATATCGATAGGCATCGCTATAAGGATTCCAGAACAGCCCAGTTTCAAATAGAGACGAAGGCTATCTCGTAGTCCACAAAAGCTAGACACTGTGGCAGATTATACTCTGCGGTTTTCTGTATTATCTGCCGCAAAGTGTGAATGTGGTCTATGGTACTGAAGTTTTACGAAACCAATCCTGTAGGGACTGGAATCATCATCAACCATCGTTTATATCAACCATCGCATACCTACTGTGCTCGTACTTATACTGTTACGAGTATATTAGTTAGTAATTTTAATATTAATTAACTAATTTCGATGTTGCGATAATCCGTGTGCATAATAATATTCTGAGATCGCATTTATAATCAAATACAAATTTTATTCTGCTTGTATTTCCACCAATTTTGTTTTAACATGACATATTGGCGTGTTATAATAATATCACCACGTCATTAATGCCTGCCTGTGGTAATAAAGTTATCGATGGCTCTTGACTTAGTGTGCAGTACCGAACTTACTTTAAAAGACATTTAAATATTTTATTTTTATCTGTATATTTATATATCTATTTTGTAAATTATTCACTTCATCATCATCATTTCAGCCCCTAGAACACAGAGTCCTAGACCTCCGCCAGATATATATCTGGAGAATTTGGCCTACACTATGTACTATTAGTTTATCATAAAAAATAAACTTATACATAGTTTTTTTACACTCCCAAAGGTTATGGTTGTTAGAAAATGACCATTAAGCCGGCGTATGTACAAGTTGGTATTTAAAATGCCCGATGTATCAATCACAGGGCACAATAATTCTCTACATATAACAGATTAAATGTACTCGCCAGATACACTTAAACGACAATTTTTCCGAGCGTTTTGTTTTTTTATCTTATTCGACATCGTACAGACAAGATTTGTGTAAAATCTATCAACGACCGTTTTACCGGGACGATGAAGTGAAGGATGCATATTGGCAAATGTACTCGTAGATATTTAAGCGCTGTTTACACTATATAAATTCGATTAAACTGTCGGCGACGACAAATTTGCCGGATGTTTAGCCACGATTTAGTATATAGTATTAGCATTCTGCATTGTATGGCGCTTGACGGCTCAGAACACTCTCCGCTCACGCCACCATTAGGAATTAGGAAGAAGTTACTCAATAAGTTTTAATTTATCTTGTTAAGCCGTCGGTCTACTTCTACTAATATCAACTTGTGGAATCGTTAATGTCATTAAAAATTTACACCAAACCCTCGCCAACTCGTCTTGCCAGCGTGGCGAGTGTAGACCATACTCTCTCCGTGTTTTGGAGATTGCTCATGATGAGGTTTATATTTATAGTATAGTATAGCAAATAAGCTGTCTACCATATTTAATAGAGTTCCGTACATTACAATAAATATCCGTGGAACGCCCTATGTCAACGTCTAAAATTCGTACAAAATGTTAAAATTATGAAAACAAATTAATTAATTAGAATGCCCGGTGAAAATGCTAGTCAACGCCCGTTTGCGAATTAAAATGCATGTGGAAATTCCAACCATCCGCGATGTTAGCACTGCAGAGCAAATTGTCTGGCTGCAGGGTATTGCATATAGGTTCATACCTAAATAACATATGTTTACTTTAATATTATAAATACGAATGTACATTTGTCCGTCTGTCTGATTGTATGTTTGTTTGTCTAGCCTTATTACTATTATATATTACTAACCCATATATAGCAAAAAAAAAACTAAATGTTACATAGAAATTCAGAATTTAGAAAATTGAAATCGTCTGCGGGATTATTTAAACGTTATTATTCGATACTCGTTGGAGGACGTCTTTAAAATGCTGAACTGGAAAAACTGCGGCATAAATGTCAACGGAGCACATCTCACACCTCCGTTTTGCGGATGACATAGTCATAATAGCTAGCTCGCTGGAGGATCTTAGCGGAAAGCTAAACGGCTTAAACGTGGCGTCCCAGCAGGTTGGACTTGGTATGAAATTGGACAAGACAAAAGTCATGTATGACGACCGTGTAGTACCGAGATCAATCTGCGTTGGTAATTTCTAGAAGTTGTGCATAAATACGTCTACCTTGGACATACTATCCGACAGACGCATTAAGCTAGGATGGGCGGTATTCGGGAAGCTGCGTCACATCTTCCTATCAAACATACCCCAGTCTTTAAAGACGACAGTTTTCAACCAGTGCGTTTTTCCAGTGCTGTCGTACGGAACAGAAACGTGGACACTGACAGTGTGTCTAGTCCACAAATTGAAGGTCGCTCAGCGGGCTATGCAGAAAGTATTTCTCTGATGGATAAAGTCCGAAACGAGGAAATCCGACGGAGAAAGTTACCGATATAGCCTTCAAAATTAGTAAGCTGACGTGGCAATGGGATGGACATGTATGTCGTAGAACCGATGAACGATAGAGAAGACGGGTTCTAGAGTGGAGACGCAGAGTGGGTCGACCCCCCGCTATTTGGACGGATGACCTGAGGAAGGTCGCTGGTAGGGGTTGGATGAGGGGGGCAGGAGATCGTGTGTAGTGGCGAGCCTTGGGGGAGGCCTAAATCCAGCAGCGGAGAGACACAGGCTCATGATGATGATGATTGATGATGATTCGATACTACTAAAATGATTTTGTTAATCTAAAATATTAAATTTTTACAGATATATTACTTGGATTCACAAGTAAAAAAATATCATTTATGACTATTTCAGGCAAATCCAGGTCGAACAGCTAGTATACTCGTATGTGGGTATTACAAGCTGGAATCGATGAATATTCACACAAAATCGTCACATGGAGTGTGAGCCACAGACAGGTGTGCAAATAAACATAGGTGTATAGGTTTTATTTAAAAAAACGTTATATTTTTAATGGTTAAACTACCCTTTTACGATGAGATGCGTGTAATAAGCATAAACCACCAACACGCATAAGGCTAGCGTGGTGTATTATGGCTTTATTATTAAAATGGGTTTCCAGGAGTAAGCAGAAAATACCCTTTGCATCGGAATATTCATAATAATAGCCCTTAGAACTCGGAGTCCTACACCCGTAATCTTAGACGTTTCCTCAACGGCTCCTCCACTCAACCATTACTTTCAGCTGTCAAACAAACAAAGGTTTAAATATGATATTAAATGCCCCAAAACTCGCCTAACAAAATCATTGAAAAGTTTTCTATGCAATGGTATTAAACTATATAATAAACTATCTAAAGAAATAAAATGTCTAGAATGTTCAAAATTTAAATTAAAGGTTAAATCAATATTAATTAAAAAAAGTTACTATGATCTTAAGGAGGCACTTAAAGATACCATTGCATAAAAATTTGTTTCATATATTTCATATATTAGTAATACGAGTATTTAGATTTTAAGTTGGACACGGCCTTTTTACAGCCACGAATTGGGTTTAGTTAACATTATTAATAATTATAATTATTGTTTTAGATTATAAGCTGACACGGCCCTGTTACAGCCACGAATTTTTATTTATGGACATAAATATTATTATTACTAGATTGTAAGCTGACACGGCCATTTTACAGCCACGAATCTATATTTATGGACATAAATATTATTATTACTGAATTGTAAGCAGACACGGCCATTTTACAGCCACGAATTTATATTTAAGGACATAAATGTTATTAGATTATAAGCTGACACAGCCTTTTTACAGCCACGAATTAAATTTTAAGTATCTAGTTATAAATAAGTACAAAATCCTCGCTTATGGCAACAATGTTTTATTTATTATCAATTGTATTGCTGTTCGATTCGGTCCAGCCCAGCTTGTATTGTATAAAAATATATGTATTGACAATATCCAAGTGTTATGTACAAACCTAAGGAAATAAATGATTTGATTTAATTTGATTTGAAACGAAGGGACTCCTTGGCACGTCACCTTAAAACCTCCTTGGAGCGTGTTCATGAGTTGTATCGTATCTTATTTTCTATATTAGATAAATTACTTAATTTAGTTAAAATAACACATTACTAAACAAAACGAATTGTCGACCTCTGATCCTCGAACTACCGATTTCGTGGATCATTTGATGTGCGATCTACCAATTACATACTTCTTGAAAACTCAAATGATACAACATAGTTCAGTACACAATTATGAAGTATTTTTTATTTTTTCAAGAGAGAAAACATAAAACTTAATATTATTCTTAACTAGCGTTAACGCAACTAATTATTAGTGTGTGTGTGTGCATCTTCCGCTAGATTGGCAAAATCAGTTTTGTATTTGGAAATTGCTAACCTTAGAGAATACAATGTATGAGCGTCTGTCAAGTGAGAACAGTGTATATTTTTTGTTTGTGAGATGAACCAAAACACAGAAAACAGATGTTCAAAGCATTTCTTTAAATTTGGATATTTTATTAGATATGTTGGAAACCAATGCCCAGAAATTTTACAAGATAATGCGTGCAGCAGATGGTAATTACGTTGTGCAGTTTGTTCTGCGTATTTATATTTTTTGCCTTGCCACGATCGCCTGGACTAATAGTCGCGATCGACCGGTTGGCCACCCCTGTTCTAGAACATATTCTGGAGAATTTGGTCTAAAATTGCCAAGCTTGACGTGATGGCGAGGAAATTGAAATATTATGAGTTAACTAACATGAAAAGGAAAAAAGTATTATCGCGTCCATATTCCTGAAACGAAAGACAAATAAACAATAAAATAGACAGACAGATAGACAGTCAGACAAGACAGTATATCTATGCTTAGGCTGGTAGAGAATACCTCCACGGTAATATGCTAGCCAATATAAATCTCTTTATATTTTGTATGCAATAAATAATTTTATTATATTACAAGACTCTCTTTTCTTTCGGGAGTTAATAAAATTTGGGCATTTTTCTAACAAAAAGTTCAGTGAAAATAGTTCAAAGGTTCTTTTCAAGTCGCTTGTCTCACTACAATTTTGTTCAATTTCATGGCATTATACATTGTAAAGGACACAAATCATAGACATAAAAATATTATTCATACACACGAGTAGGACCAATGTCAATTCACACGTACAAAAACAATTGTTACCGAGATTAGTATCTCGTATAGTATTGAACAATAATTCTTGAATTGGTTTATCGTTATGTAAAAAAATAATGATTTCAAATGATAAATATTTAAAATTCTTTATTGCACTTAAAACTCATCAGTTGAGTACAAGGGCGAACTTAATGTCATTTTATACTAGCTAACCTTTGGGAGTATGGTAGACGATTGCGGGTGCATAAGAAATAAAAACATAAATAATAATAATTTATATAATTTAAAACTTAATTGAACTATGTACTAAGGGAGGACTTAATTTTTAGCTTTTAGACTAAATTTAAAGTCGCTAGACATTCTTTAACAGCCAATACTTTAGGATATTTCGACAGCATAGGTATCAACTTAACTTACTAATACTCTTGCATACACGCGTACATAATAAAAAAGTAATATTTTATCTTATTGTTGTTATGTTGCCTGTCTCTGTCCTTTCTCTCTGAATAAATAAATAAATACTATAATTTATATAATAAATATACCAATATGCCACTTACAAGATGAAGGAAGTAATGCTGCAAATAAAATTTGAAAGAAAAATAATAAACGGTTATAAATGATAACGCCCATTTTTCTTAGAGAAATGGGCCCAATAAAATGTTCTCGTGTCATAATGATTTCTTTTTTATTTCATAGTTAATATATTGTGTTTTCATAATCTGTGATTAGTTTTATTTCTTTTACCCTAGCACAACGACAATTGACAAAAACTTTTTTTAACTTAATAATTACATAGTTTTTATCCCGCCAATTTAAAATTCAGTGTTTTATCTGTAATAAAGTATATAAGCAGGCATAATAAAAAACCTAATCGTATAAATAGTGTTTTGTAACTATTTCATACATAAATCTTAATCAATTGAGGAGTTGTTCGCGCCATTTTGCGTGGACATGTCAAGTGCAAGTTTTTGTTTTGTAAATTAATTTACTGTGGATATTATTGGTCAAAAGTGGTGTTGTTTTGTTTAATAATGTGCTACAATGTGAATAATTATGGAAAGCGATAAATTGGACTTTAAATATGGGGCACAAACTGCAGTTTATTTATTGCGGTATTCCCGCGCTGTCAACTCCCATATTTTACCCGCATCTTTGAGCTATGGTGCCGCGAGTGACTCCAAGAAAAGCATCAAATTCTGCAGCATCTGGAATTTGATGATGACCTCATTAATTAATTACAAAGAAAGATATATTACGTCAGACTTGGCTGTGTGAGCTAGACCCTTTGCCTTCCCTATCATCTCATTCATCATCCATCGTGAGAATAGAACCAAAAAAAAAAACTTAATCAATTGACTATTTAATTAAATAATATTTTAATGCTGGGATAAAAGACATGTTGTAATTGAATATAAAAAAACTCAATTAATTGTTATGATTATTCAATTGTATTTTGTTGGGGCACGCTGCAAAAAAGTTGGGGCCTGGTTTTGGGCAATCACTTTTGCTTGTCAAGAAGTTCTTATACGAGTATCCCATTTTTTTAAACAATGTCGATGTAAAGCTTTTTTATATTTAATGGTAAGTCGTTCATATTTTTGTACGAGTAAAGCAAGTCGTCTATAGATGTCCATTGACGGAAATAAACATCTGGTTAAAGAGGGTCAGCCAATCACAAATCTTTATTGGATTCGGATAAAGAAAATGGATAGCGTCGTGCAGTCGTGTGGGGAAGTAATGAGAGTGCTTTAGACATTGCTGTAATCCCATTTCGTTGTAACATTTCAAGCGGAACACGTCACAGTCAATCACACAGACAGTTCTTCTTTAATATGATATTAGAATACGTATATATACAGTATACTCCTACAATCTACCTCTTTCTTAGAACTAGCTTCCAAGGCTTTGTTTCTCGAACATGTGATTTTTTACAAGCCTATAACATTTTAAATTAAATTTACAATTGTAGAATTGTATTGGGATTGTGTTTGTGTCTTGTATAAAAATTGTGATTTTCAAGAAAAGGGTTCAAGACGGATTCAATAGAATCTACAGTATTTTGTTGGGACACTATCTCGAGGTTTTATCTCCGACACATAAAGTTCAGCACTCATACATACATACATATCATTACGCCAGCTCCCTTGAGAGGTAGGCAGAGACATTTGCGCGCCATTTGTCACTGCACATACCTATTTCGTTTCGTCGACATTCGTCAACCTTTTTATACATGCAATTTTATTACGTAGATTTTTTCTTCATTTTCAATCCAAGTATTTCGCATTGTATATCTGATTCGTCAATCTTTTTTACTCATTCTTACAAAATGCAGCCATAACATGTTTTTGTTCCTCTAATTTATTTCATATGCGTATAAAACGACTAGTTACGTTTCCTCAAATGTGACGCCGCATTTCTGACTGATATCATTACTGCTGTCATAATCCTACTCTCATGTGTCACTCTTAAAACAGAGAATTCAAATATAGATAATTAAAGCATTGTAACTATATATTTATATGTATCATCGTCAACCAACTAATATAATATACTAGCTGTTTTACCGGGCTTTGCCCATTAATTTTGTTGCGCATTATTTTGATTTTGCTATATCTCCTAAGGTATTCATTTAATTTGCATGGTGTAAATGGAAAAAATAATCTTCATGAAACTAACCAATCAACGTACATATTCAAAATAATAAGAATTTATACCGTATTTGAGTAAATAGCTTTCCAATTAGCTCTTTATAATTTACAATTTTTCAAAGTATTAAAATGGATATAGAATATTATCCTTAAGAGATAGTCATATGCTATCGGTGACGTGTCTGTAGACCTATATAAGATACACAATGACACCGTACATTATTTTGTTATATCTCAAAGGGTTTAGGCAGCGTTTTCGTTGAAGCTACCAGACGGCTATTTTTTTTCCGACACCTCCAACAAATATCGTTAACGTATATAAAAAGTAAACAAATTATATACTAAAACATTCCTCGAGAACCACTCTATCCATTAGTGAAAACAGCATGAAAATCGATGTAGAAGCTGTTATGTTTATCGCGAACAGACAGACAGACAGACAGACTTTTATAATATGTAGTCATGTATTTTATTTGACTAAAGGAAGTGTCTCTTAAATTACATTATCCAAAATATAAATATTGCGACTTGATAGATTGCATTATTACATGCGTTCTTCCAGTATTGTCGTACGGAGCAGAAACGTGGACACTGACAGGGGGTCTGGTCCACAAGTTTAATGTCGCTCAGCGAGCTATGGAGAGAGCTATGCTATTTCTCTGATGGATAGAGTCCGAAGCGTAGACATCCGTCAGAAAAACAAAGTTACCGACATAACCTTCAAAATTAGTAAGTTGAAGTGGCAATGGGCCGGACACGTCTGTCGCAGAACCGATGACCGATGGAGTAGACGAGTTCTGGAGTGGAGACCACGTACAGGAAAACGCAGAGTGGGAAGACCCACCGCTAGATGGACGGATGACCTGAAAAAGGTCGCTGGTGGGGGCTGGATGAGGGTGGCAAGAGATCGTGTGAAATGGAGAGCCTTGGCGGAGGCCTACATCCAGCAGTGGAGAGACATAGGCTGATGATGATGATGATGACATTGCATTAATAGTTATAATTCGCACCTATGCATCAACTTGCACTAGATGGAAATGTTGACAATTATGATTTGAAATCAAATCATAATTATAACTTTGAGAGGCAAGTTAATGTTTTCAAAGTTTAGTTGCAATTGGAACATGTCGGATGGGAAAGTTGGTGCAAGCATAAACACATACGAAGCCAAATTCTAAATGCATCGTATACAATGACTTATGCCTAAGGACCAAATTTATTTTTATTTTATTATTTTATTTATATGCGTTAGAACCAAAGTTGACATCTGTCACACGATAAACATGTATTACTGCGTTATTTATGTACTGCTCAGTTTAGTGTCACATATCTATGCTGGCATTACGATCAAATTTATTATCCTTGTATTTTAAGATTTGTATTAAAGCGACGACGCGTAATACGCTTGTATATATACGATATACGAATATGCAGCACTGATACACCTATACAAAAGTACTTACGTCACATCCAGATACGTATTATTATTTAAAACTATATTGACTTCGTGGTCTAGCGGTTAATGCCATGGATTTAGACGCGGATGTACCTAGTCGGAACTCAATAATTTAATTTATTTGTGATATTTCTCGAGTTTGGTACGTTGGAGGCAGCGATGAGCATAAACATGACAGGCAGTAAAGTTGGCTAAATGTGAACTCGCTCCTTATAAAAGCGTGGTTTCTGCCCGAGGTGGTCAGAGTAAGGGATACTGTCGAGATGATACTTAATTGTTAAAACTATATTGCACTATGTACAAAGTGCGGGTTTAACGACATTAGGTATTTTCTAGCAGTCAACCATTGGGACAATGTTGACAATTAATCTATTCTTACATACGTACAAATATGTACACAATAATACATATCATCATATCACAGCCACTAGAACACAGAGTTCTAACCTTGGGCCTTTGGATTTTTTTGGAGAATTTGGCCTACACTAGTCAGGCTGGCTAGACGGGTTGGCTAGGGTCGGAAGTCAATATTTAATGACAATTTATTACCGATTCCACTAGTAGGTATTAATGGAACCGGGGGCTTAACGTGCTGTCAAAGGCACATATATATGATGCTATACACTACATACAATATCAACTTATATACGTTGTGAATAGCTCTTTAAGTAATGAGTATACTATTGAACAGTGGGTTGCTGGGTGCTTGGCGAATTTAGATAAGTTCAAGAGATATGCAGCCACTACTGCGAACGACGTGTGACGAACGAAGAGATCTGTTATGTAGTAAGAAAAATAGGTAAATTTGTCGTTGAGGAATTTCCTTATCGTAGGATTGTTTAGTATACAATACAGCAGAGAATTTCACGATATTTGTGAACCCAACTGGTATTGTAATTTGATTCAGTGCTATTTGGAATTATGCGCTTATCCTCACCACGCACGGTACGGCGCGCATTCCGCGTTAAAAGTTTCTGTGTCATTTTTCGGTCAAAAATACTGGTCAATACTGGTCGCGTACTTATATTTAGGCACACTTCTCACGTTCCCGTCTTTCCTTTGGCGGTTGTAATTTTAAATTCCTGTACAGGACTTGCACGAAATCGATGATCGGAATTCATTGGTAAAAGTACTAAATATCATAAGAACTCGTCCTAAAATAATACTTTAACATAATACTTAACTTTAACATAGTCTAATAAATGTTTTAAGAATAATTTGTTTAGTCGAAAATACGAATAATATACTATTAAATTATATTTAATTTTATTAGGAAACTACAAGAATTCGTGGTACTAGTTCGAGAATGTTTCCTAAAATATTACTAACAGTTTCTTGCGAGACCTGTACTTACAGTCAGTTAAATGCATACGGTTATCCGAAATGAATTAATTACTTGTAAGTACAGTCACCTTCCGAATTCCATTAACATTAATCACAACCGTATATTTAACCACTCTTAATTGTCAATTTAAATTGTTTACCCAGTTTATTAAAATAACAAATCACTTAATATATGTAACAAGATGGGGCAAGAAACCAAGAGGTATGAGAATCAAAGGAGAATAATAGAATTAATTAGTCTATGACATTACATTGCTGGTTATATTGAAAGTAGACAGCGTAAAAAATAATGAATCAAACATTTAATCTCTTTGTAAAATAAAATAAATATGATATAGATATAAATCGCAATTATTTAGAAAGGTTTTTTTTTTTAAATAACATTTTTTATAGACGTAGTAGTAGGTACAAAAAATAATTTAAATAAAAAACAAACATTGTCACTACGTTGTATGTAAATGGTATCGAAAGTTTTAAAACTCGTAAAGGTTTAAAAGGTATAAAAATAAAACAAAACACCAACATAATGAGGGAATAGATAAAGAGTTCAGCTGGAAAAGTTGAAAACTTTTTAATGACAATAAAATTTGCGTACACTCAGGGACTAGTGTTGCCAAAAGCAAGACCACGACTTGGCCACTCTTGGTCTTGGTCTAGTATCGGAACACCTGGTCTTGCACTCTTAATCTTGGGCTTGGTGTTGGTCTTGAGCATCATTTTCGCAAGTTTTGTTTTAACTGAATTAAAGTAAAGTATCATCACGACCACGCTTTTTATTTATTTAATTGGTGGATTCACATTTAGCCAACTTATCTATTGGTCCATCATGACAAGTGGCAAGTTCGTCGATGTCTCTAGCTTACCAAACTCGACAAATAATACAAATAAATTATATAAGTTATTGTGTCCCGACCACTAGACCACACAGGCTATCTGTTTTAACTGCAAAATAATATATTGCTTTCTAATTGTAATAAGATCTCGAGAACTAGTCTGATTTACTTGAAATTCGAAATAGTTATAGATGTTGTTAACCAATACTCGTTTGTACCTAAAATGTATATAGGGGTTGTAACAAAAACTATAAAAAGAAACGCTTTAAATGATGTTCTATTTATTAATACGAACTATGTCGGAGCGACTGCCACCGTGGCTAGACCACTTAACCACGGTTAAGTCCGTGGATTTAGACTCGGAGGTACCGGATTCGATTTCTGGTCGGGACACAAACATATTTATTAATATATATACATACATACATTTAATTAATATTTAATTTATTTGTGATATTTCTCGAGTTTGGTAGACAGACTAGAGACATCGACGAGCTTGCCACTTGTCATGATTGGCCTATAGTAAAGTTGGCTAAATTTGAATCCGCTTATTTACAAGCGTGGTTTCTGACCACCCCGAAAGGGAAACGGTCGCGATGATACTTTAATTTAACTTTTATGTCAGAGTGAAATAAATACTTCTGTTTCACATTGAAACAGTTTGTAAATTTGGAGATGTTTCATGGGGATAGACAGACACCAAAGTCATCCAACCATAAGGGTTCGATTTTTTCCCCGGAAGTCTAAAAAGACTCGACGCAGTTACAAAAAGAAAAAAACCGTTGTCCCAAAAAAATTGATAACTTTAAAATAAAATTAGCAAGAGTTTAAGGAGATTCTTGGGCAAGACCAATACCAAGATTAAGGTTAGTATTAGCAAGACCAAGGTTGGGCAACACTATCACGGACACGACAGTTTGAACATTTTTCTGCTCGAAAATAAACCATATTACTATGTAATGGAGGTTATAACCTTACTCGTGACCGACTGTTTTCCATAATTTCCATACACTAAGGACGGCAATACAATGTAGATATTATCTTAACCTTTTCCTTTGGCGGCACTAATAAGGTATGTATAATAATAATGTATTGTGGAAGCGGTATCGTTTTGTGATGAAAAGATAGTTGTTTGTACTATCTACTTATTCATTTTCATATTTCCCACTGAGTTACAATCTGAAATTTAAAGGGTTCCTAATGTATCATTCATCTTGTATTGGGATTTGGGCTAAATTGTATTGATAGTTATATACCGCGTGTAATTGTCAAATTAGCAAATATTATTTTTAGGTTTCAGGTGTCGTTAGTTTCTACTTTATTTGGAATAAAAAAGGTAACTTTTTTTTAAAGAAAAAAATCATTATCTGAAAACAAAACACTAATGCATGGTGAATAAGGTCGCGTGTGAAAATCCCGATGTACATCGTGATAAATACCTACAGGCTGGGGCGTGTTATTATTAATTGATCTCGCCCACAGCCGAGAGACGAAATAGAGAGAGAAAGAATTACTTAAGTCAATGTTCGCGCGGTAGTCGAGATCCCGCTACCTACTTGATTAGGCTCTGTATCAGTGGCGTTAATTTTAGGATAACTTCTCTGAACCGTAACTTAATATTTGATTACTGATTAATAAAAGTAAAAATACGTAGTTCTTTATTTTATTCTAGATTATAATATAAAAATATTTGCACTTTTACAAATTCCATGCAGTATACATTTTTATTCTAACAAAAATACAATTTAAGTAGAATAACCCTTTATTTTATATAGGTGTGAAAAACGTTTAAAATATCACCGTGACAAGCAGCTCTAGTACTAAAGGATTGATTGATTCAAAATCCACATATTTTATTTTCAAAATAAATTAATTGAAAATTGCACAGTAATATATATAGTAAAAATTCAGACATAGTCCCAAGAAGACTGGAAACATTATAGCGAGGCTAATATGTTGGTAGAAATAATTATCAGCCTTCCTGTCTCCAGACTATTTCGTTAGCCGTTTGGACAACTCCTTGGCCAGACGTTTGGCTCAGTGTCCCCATGGGCTCATCGTCTCGACCATTGTACCAAGTCTCAAACTCAGCAGAAACCGCAGCACTTCCTTGTTTTTACTATTATATACTTGCGTACAGTATGGGTACGTATGTTAAGGTTTAAGTTATAGTCAAATGGCATAGCTGTCAGTTGATAACATTACTGAATATTTCGTCCATTGAATTATGATTGGTTCGCGACGCTTGTCAAAACTAAAGCCGTATTTGAAAATAAATGATGTCAGGATTGATTGATTGGCCATTTTGTTCCGGGTAAAATGCCAATATTTGTCGATATTAGGCGTAACAAACAAAACTTGATTTTCCCTTTGTATAAAAGTACTTTTTTGAATGAATATTAAAAAAAAGCGTTATATATTATATTATATGTATTTGCTATTTTTCTCTGTCTAAAATTAGGTATATAAAAGTAAATATATGTCTAAAATAACCGTAATTTTATTTTCTAGAATGTTAGTCAACATATCTCAAAAGTACAGTTGGCCTTGAATAATCTTTAAAGCTGTATTGTTGCAGCGAGAGAAGATCACAAGCGTTAAAGGGTCTTAAGTTATATCGAAAATTTAATTTAGTCAACTAAATACAGACAACTTTTATGAAAGGCAGGCACCAATATAAGATTTTCCTAAACCTCTATCCGTCATTAAACCTAGTAAATAAGGATAGATTCTAAAGCTTCTGGCGTACAATTTATTAATGACTAAAGCTTCTAAAAAACTAAACTAACGTAATAGCAAAGCATACAAACTTTACTTTAGAAGGACTTGGTTATGTTATAAAAATATATGTAAATTATTACGAAAGCTGTCTACCTCTTTATCACTATAGCATTCACGTTATCGAATCGAAATCATATCGAGAACATGAAGTATGAGATTTTAAACAGCGCCATGAGTTGCGACGCGATTACAAATTATCCGTACATAAAAACATATGAACATTGTCAATTTGTTAGTTCGGATGTAATACGGAGTTTACTGCGGGGTGAGGCCGAGTGCACAATCGTCCGAAAACGTATCGTCTAAGATCGATTTCGTTTGTCAGAAATGAGAAAAGCTAGGCGGAATACCCAAGATTTTGATATTTCTGACAGACGAAATCTATCTTAGACGATACGTTTTCGGACGATTGTGCATTCCGCCTCACCTCGCTGTTATCTGTACGTACTGTTGTTATTGTATATACGAGTATATATAGCATTTATTTTTAAATCATATGAAAAAAAATAAAGTATCATCACGACCGTTTCCCTTTCGGGGTTTGTCGGGGGTGGTCGGAAACCAATCTTATAAATAAGCGGATTCACATTTAGCCAACTTTACTATGGGCCAATCGTGACAAGTGGCAAGGTCGTCGATGTCTCCAGCGTACCAAACTCGAGAAATATCAGAAATAAATTAAATATTAATTAAATGTATTTATTTACATTAATAAATATTTTTGTGTCCCGACCAGGAATCGAACCCGGTACCTCCGAGTCTAAGTCCACGGACTTACCGCTAGATCACGTACATATGAACTTATGGAAAAGTATTTTTGTTTTTTGTACATCGCATCCTGCATTAATCATCATTGATTCCACATCACAAAGCATTAAGCTTGAGAGAGCTTTAGTTATTTTTAGATTCCAGTTCCATTAATTAAATTATATATTCATTAGCAACCCTGTGGTTAGCCGAATTGTGCGATAAGAGCGGGTACTGCTTGCTCCAGCCAGTTAAGGTAGAGCATTCACCTCGCATTATGTTTACAAAGTCATACCTCAGATCTTAACGTGTGATTCCGAATGCTCACGTCGATACTATATTCTCACCTATGGGAGTTACTCGTACATGTCCGATATACCTACGTGTAGGTACCCACTTACCTGTAAATAATAAGAAAACGTTTTATTATTATTGAAGTATTTATTATACAGAATATATTTAAGAAGGTTTTGTGCATCCCTTTTGTTCACACAATCAAATTTTTTTAAAATTCTGAGTGTAATTTTTTTGAAAAGTAGTCGATCGGGACACATACGATTTTCCACAATTTTTCTAAAACAATCTTTGAAGAATTTTCTAAACATTCCATGGATTTACTGTGAGTGTGCCGGGTCCATCTTGTGTAGGTTAGTCATGAGAAGAATGGTGTCTCGGGCTTACGACCGACAATAGGCTGGTTTAGGTAAAGGATGGATATATCTAAAATGTCAGTAATTTATCGATTAAAGTTAATAGAAAATATTTCTCTAAAGTAAATTTTGTTAATAATCTTTGAAAATATTAGATTGTGCGAGCGAGACGGATGCAAAGCGTTAAACCCTCTTAACTTTAGACACATTTGTTTTGTATAAAAAATTTGAATTATACATTATATGTAGATTTATGATTGGCCGTACATATTTATTAATTAATATCATAGCAGTTACAAGTTTTATATTTTTTCTTGCCAATTAACTACTAACCTAACCTAAGAAGAAGAAGAAGACAAATTTCTAAGCATTCCATGGATTCACCGTGCGGGTGTCGGGTCCATCGTGTGTGGGTAAGAGATGAGAAGAATGGTGTCTCGGGCTTGCGACCGACAATAGGCTGGTTTAGAAAAGGAGGCCTCCCTTTTTTTTCTATTGCGCGATAATACGCTCACCATCCACCATTCTACTTCTCTCCCTACCCAACCAAATACTGTATGATTCCGTTAATGCCGTCTTGGAAGCTCGTTCCATAAATGTATTGACGGCAGACCTGCTTAGGCCCAATTCTTTCAGTAAGTGATGCAAAGATTTTGCTGGAACTCCTCTTGCACCAACTTCCACTGCGTAAAGCTGAACTTTCCTGATCATTTCTTCTGTGAGATCATAATATTTATTCAACTTCATGTTGTGGTCTTTTGGAATATTTGATTCCCACGGAACGGTAAGTTCAATAAGGATAACTTTTTTCAAGTTCCGAGAAAACACTAAGATGTCTGGCCTATAGGCTGATACAGCTAGTTCATCTGGGATCCTATGGTAATGGTGTGGTGTGTATATATACTATGTACCGAAAAAAACACGAATAAATGATTTTAATTTGATTTGATTTACTTTGTCGAAGGAAGTCTTTGTTACCTTTTGTCAGTATTTATGTATATTTTGGTTTAATTTGCAAGATAATCTTACAGGTATTTAAAATGTTAAAAAATGTAATACTTTATTTTGCGGCTAGCCTCAATAGAACGTCTGACAGTTTCAAACGATCCATTGCGCGTTGCTTATGGACTGTCGCGGACGGTGCTATTGGTTTTACACATAGTTCTGGCAACCCTATAGTTCAAGTGTGTTTAGTCTATTCCCAACACTTGACTTTATTGCGTTCAATTACGAAAATTAATATAGTTGATCGATGATGTATTGAGAATAGTAGGAGAGAAATGGAGTGGGAATGAGAGAGGGAACATTCTTAGCATTTCCCTTTGTTATGTTGGATGCCAAACTCACGACTTCAGAATCTAATTAAATTAAGTTTAATTCAAATAATATTAAATCAATATTTGTAAGGAAAAACCTATAATATAAAAACTAACACAATAATAAAAAATATACTTACAAATAGACAATCAAGTGAAAATAACGCAAGCAAAAAAAAAACTCAACCCTACAGGCCAGCCAGCGTGACAAGAAAACGCTAAATTAAAAAAATATATATATAGTAGATAGTAAAGGTCTGTTCTGCGGGTAGAAATAATGATAGGTTTTTATTTTCATTAGTTTACTTATTAGGTCTTTATGCTAATTTAACTGATTGCTTTAATGAGCAATTAAATTTGATGAAAACTTTTATTCCAGAAACAAACGTCGACATTAATATTCAAATGTTTATATGTATCTATAACATAAGTTTGCGTAATAAGTTTATTGGTTAGGTACATTGAATACGATTCAATAATTGTAAATTTGCTTTGTAAAAAAATATGGATGAATACTACCCAGTCAGGTGTAATCCCTGCATAATAATAGTTAAAATTTAGTTTTAGACTGCGTTGACTTCCATCATGGAGGGATGAACTAAAGACGGTCGCTCGTGAGAGTTGTATGGGTAGCAACTTGCTTTCGAAGGCAAGCCTTAGAGGTAATATCCAGACGTAAAAAGAGGCTGTTGATGACTTTAATATAAAAGTGTAAACTGCCTCTGTGGCGGTTACGGCTAATATAAGCGCGGAAGTAGCGGGTTCGATACGTCGAGAACAAACTAATGTATTTATGATCTTTCTCGAATCTGGTACCTACGCCCAACAAGGAACTTTCAGTTTCTGCCTTGTACCAAATTACCATATCTTCCATATGTAATCAAAGAACAATAGCGAAGTTAACTAATACATTTTAAGCGCCTAAAAAGAGGCTTTATAAACTTATTTCCTTAAGCTATTTTTAAAAATAATATTATTATTATCTCATGGTATAATAATAATAATAAAATATATATATATCAGAAGAATTTATTATTTTAACAGAATTTCAATGGAAAATTCCGAATAATCCTCGAATGAAACTTTCGTACGATCGACATTCGTTCTAAAAGCAAACTGCCAATATATATTAAATAAATCTAAATTCGCAGTACACACGTAGGTACTAAAATAACAATTAGTATTTGTTACTTAGAAGATAGAAAATAATCACTTTATTAATATAAACTTTCAATTTATAGTATGAGTACGTGTATTGGTAAAAAGAATCCCAAGGAATAGAATTGTCTATAAAACTCAAACAACCTACATGACTATTTTAATAAATATAGAGCGCTGGTGACTCCGATGTCAATTTCTAAAAAAAAATTTTAGATTCGAACCCCGGCATGTACCAATGAGAAATACAGCTTCTTACGTACATTTGTCTCAGAGAGTACGTTAAGCCGTTGGTCCCTGTCCCTGTTGGTCTGTGTTACCAACTTGTGAAATCGTTAATATTTTTTCTTAGAAAAGTGACATCAGAACCTCGCCATCCCAGGTTCTGATGTCACTTTTCCAATGACAATTTATTCTTCTGGCCAGCTGTGGTAAATGTAGGCCAAATTCTCCATAATTTTCTGGAAGGCACATCTCCAACAGTGGAGGTTTAGGACTTTATGTTCTTGGGGCTGTACTGATGATGATTAAATATATATTTTTTTCGGCTTTCTATTAAAATTATTATAAAAGTAACATTTTCCGCTCACTCGAGAAATATCACAAATAAACTAAATATTAATTAAATGTAATTATTTTACATTAATAAATATTTGTCCTCCCTATAAGTGTCCGACTAGGAATCGAACCCGGTACCTCTGAATCTAATTTCACGGACTTAACCGCTAGACCACGGAGGCAGTTAAACAAAATTGTATTATAACAATATGAACAAATTTCGTAAAACATTATTTTTAATATCAAGGTTTCGTAATTAAAAAAGTCCCCTGCAGAATTGACAAGATAATTAGCAATAAAACCTTAGGTTTACAACATAAATACGACACCTTTTCAAACAGAAATGCCGATATTGAATACAAAAGATTTCTAATTTTGTACACAGATCTTGTTACTAATCCGAAATTATGTTTTCGTTCAGTGGGGGTCCATTTTGATCCAAATCAGCGTGATATTAAACGACATTTAAAATTTCATAATTTTATAACTTTTATGAGTCGATACAAACTTGCAACACGAACGCTCGGCTCGTCTTTGTTAAACTTTGACAATAATTATATTCAATATTAATTTCCTTAAATTTCAATAATGTCTCAATAGATCGCTTCTTATGAAAATGTTTACCTACTTTGAAATAGTGGTGCCAGTTTTTGCTAAATTTGATAAAAACGTTCCTATATATTTTTTTTTCAATTGTAACTGCGCGGTCTTTATAGTTTTTAGGATTTTGAAGGGAAAAAATATCGAACCCTTATAGATGACTCTGTCCCTATGAAATATATACAAAATTAGCTACTGTTCCGATGTGGCACTGATTATTCTTTTCGTTCGGTCGGACAAAGTTGTTCAGACCTTAATATATAGAGTTTTTGTAACAACCTTCGTATACAAGTTGGTCAACAAATTAGAAAAAAAAAGAAAATCTGACCAGTAGTACTTAAGATAGTTTGCGGACAGACACTAAAGTCTCACAAGACTTCAGTACTACAATTAGAAATAAATTATTTTCAGTCAGAAAGACTCTTTCGTAAGAGCAATTCCAAGATTAAGATTAAAAGCGCAAGATTTGGCTACTCTTGGTCTTGATCTTGCTTTGGGCAACACTAGCTGTCAGATTTATAATTAGAAAACCAGATCATCGGCTAGTTTATTTGGATGATTAGGTAACAAAGCACCAACGACCAAAGCTAAGATTCTTTTCTACTTGTTGACTGTATTGGCTGTCCAGTAAATTCGTAAAAGTGAAAATCATACTACAGAGATGAAGATTAAATAGGTACATTTTCCACCTGATTTTGATGCAGATAATCTGATTTTGGAATACTTTTCTACCGATAATTATATTTTTTTACTAGTGGCTAATACTTTATGTTCATGACTACCGGTAAAAGCCTGATAATAAACGTCTATTTGGCATTTAATAAGCTTAAACATGTCCAGCTGGCAACGCTATGCGACATGCCAATTCGATTGCATTGAGGATATGTCTGCATATTTTATGATGTGTATTGAACGATATGTGCTTCAGCATGCACCTGAAGAGTGCTTCATTAGCACGACTCATGAATTTATTATACACTTCCCGTTACCATAAACCCAAACACTAAAAGTCGGGTTTCAAAGGACTATTTAAATAACGTATGAGGACAGACAGCGAAATCAAAAGGATATATTCTAGTTGATTAGGAACGCAACCCATCTGTGCAGTGTGACTACATAAGTCCGAATTATCCAGAAATATTGTCTGGAACTCCATATTTAGCACTGGAGTTCTAGGGCTCTGTGTTCTAGAGGATATAATAATGATGATAGTAAAAAAATGGGTAAAAGTTTTCCCGAAAAAGACTCACCGTATGAAAATAAAACCAAGTAATTACAATCGCTTTTCAGGATTAGTTTGCAAATAGCCAAACGAATATAAGTGGTGTTACTAAAAAACTTAACCTATTTGACGTTTCGGCTTGCACCACTAGGTATAACACACCACGGGATACTAGTAGGTATGTACAAAACTTTTATATTCGTCCGACTGTGATATTGATATAATATTAATTGCTAACCTTTACAAATACAGTATAAACAATTAAATTGTCTTTTAGTTTCCGTTATATTTCAGGTAATAGTTCCAGTTTATCAGGTAGCTTGTAGCAAGTGCGGTGGTAGCTCGGTTGTAAGAATGCTTTTCTTAAAATACCCAAAAAGGTACACGGTTCGGACCCGAGCATGTACCAATGAGAAATACTTTGCTTACGTACATTTGTCATAGATTCACAATACCTCGGAGAGCACGTTGAGCCATCGGTCCCGGTTCCACTAAAACTGACCTGTGGAATCGTTAATAAATTGTCATCAGACCCTCGCCAACGGCAGCGTGGCGAGTGTAGGCTAAATTCTCTCTAAATGTGTTCTAGAAGGCCCCTCTTCAATAGTGGAGGTCTAAGATACACGCTTTCTATTGATTAAACATAACACTCTTTTGTTTTTAATGAGAAGCCGCATAGTGGTAGGGACTGATGACTGTTGTCAGTTATTTGTTCAATTGCGTCCCGCTCACCTAAAAGGTTAAGTTCGAACAAGTCAATTTTATTATCAATGAGATACGGAATAACCCTATAAATCCATTAACGATTGAATATTCACGGTAAAGTTCCGACCACGAGGTGCCTAAAAGCCCCTTTCTGTTTAATCAAGCAAATATTCATGTGAATAAATAGTTAAAATAAAATTCATGAATGGTGCAATCACGAGTCTGCCTCCCCGCACTTATCCGGCTAGGTTACTGGATAGTCGATGGGCTATTCAAAACTAAAATCCTATAGACCTTTTTATAAGGACGCACCCAACATATTTTTATTGACATATCGGTTAAATTTTGGAACTTCACACGAGAGTATTACCAATCATATGTAGGTTTAGGTTATGTCGCTCTTAGTAAAAAAACACCGGGCGGTTAAGAACGTGGATTTAAACGCGAAGGTGCCAGGTTCGATTCCTGGTTTTATTGTTTGTGATATTTCTCGAGTTTGGTACCAGACTCGAGATTAAATATTAATTAAATGTATTTATTTACATTAATAAATATTTTTGTGTCCTGACCAGGAATTGAACCCGGTCTAAATCCACGGACTTAACCGCTAGAACTGCCTCCGTCAGTTTTATTATTAAGTATATATATTTAATTGGTAACTGTTTTGTGTCTGCCTTTTTTTAGGGTTCAGAGGTAAATATATCGAACCCTTACAGTACTGACTTGAAATATCTCCAAAGCTATCTAATGTTCTGACTATTGTTTGCTCTGACAAAGTTACGTATTAATGAATAAAACATCATATTAAACGTTATACAGAGTTTTGGTTACAAGCTCTGTATACATTTTTAGATACATTTTCGTCAACAAGATCTATAACCATTCCAAATATTAATTAAATCATACCAGTAGTTCGCGAGATATAAGACACTAATGTCTTACAAGGTTTCCTTACTACAATTAGAAACAAATTTATATTTTCAGTCAGAGCAAGAGTCTTGCGATACTCTTGCGCAAGACTAATAACAAGAGCATGATTAGGAGTGCAAGAGCAAGACCAGCTGTTCTCATGCATGACCAAGACCAAGATTTGGCCAATCTTGGTCGTGGTCTTGCTTTGGGCAACGAGCTTGACTCTTGTCATGTTTGGCCTTTTGTAAAGTTGGCTAAATGTGAATACCACTACCTTAAATAAGAAGGATACGGTAGTGTTAAATAACAACTTAAAAAAAAATGGGTCGAACCGGCCGCCTACGTTATGTCTGTGGGATTGTCCTTTTTATTGAGCAAACTTTAACGAAGGTATTTTTTGTTGCACTTTAAATCCCCGCAGTTTTGATAAAAAACCTACCCGTATATTGTAATTAACCAATTTCGGTATTAACGTCGTAAAATATAAATTTTATTTACCTAAAAGCTTACTTTTATATAATAGTTTTTTTTATGTACCTACCTTATAATATATATTATAGATGTTGTTTTTATTAAATGATGCAGCAGTCTTATTCTGTCACTTAAGCTAAACCGTCATATAATCATCATCATTACGAGTATTACAAACCGCACATTATCGCACCGTTATTGTAGTTATACAAGGGCAACATACGAAAAAGTTTTTTTTTGGGAAATTGGGTTGAGTTTCTGGATTCTTACATTCCAGCTTATTTTACGAATAAAATGCTTATTATTGAAGTTGTAATTGTGAAATTCTGCATGATAACTACATTATAAATAGCAATAAAAAGGTATTTTAATATATATCTAGATAGATAATTCCTTCTTGTGCGCTTAGCATTTAAAATCACACTATACATATACAAAATTTTAACTAGAGCCCTTATATTATTAAGGGTGCGATATAGTCCTAGACCTCCACTGTTGGTAATGAGAATTTTGGAGAATATGGCCTACACGCGACACGCTTCCAAGACGGGATGTCAATTCTTAATGACAATTTATTAACGATTCCATACTTTGGTACTCGTATTGGTGGAACCGGGACTGACGGCTTAACGAGCTCTCCGAGGCACGGGAACGGCGGTCTTGTAAATCTATGACAAATGTACATAAGACAAGTTTATTTCTCATATGCCGGAGTTCGAACCTACTTATTAGGATAATTAAGGAAAGCGCTCTAACAACCGAGCCACCACCGCTTCGGGTCCATCGTGGGGGAGATCATGAGAAGAATGGTGTCTCGGACTTGCATCCGACAATAGGCTGGTTTTAAAAGAAGGCCTCCTTTTTTTTTTTATTGCGCGATAATACGCTCACATTCCACAATTCTACTCCTCTCTCTGCCCAACCAAATACTGAATGATTCCGTTAATGCCATCTTGGAAGCTCTTTCCATAAATGTATTGACGACAGACCTGCTTAAGCCCAATTCTTTCAGTAAGTGGTGCAAAGATTTTGCTGGAACTCCTCTCGCACCAACTTCCACTGCTTACGCAGCTGAGTCTTGAAACCGTTCCTGATCATTTCTTCTGTGAGATCATAATATTTATAGTAGAATCCCTTAAAAAACGGAAATTGTCAATGTAAAACAATATTAAAATTAATAAAGGTTTCCACTACTGACGGCAGCAAATAATGTCGCGCATGTGATCTTTAAAAAAAAACTAGTATTTTACATTTAATCAATGTTAACTTAAGTCTTGTTTCAAGCCATGTTTATTTTTATATAAATATCACTATGGCAAGCTTAAATATTTCAATATTAGTTATTATTGAAAGTAAAAATTGGCATTGTAAATGGCACATACTTTCAACAAGAACAACAAATAGGTGGTAGGCGGACTGATGATGGCAATTTGCCCATTCTGCCAAAGTTCAGGCCGATAAACCCAGTAAAATGTACACGTTTCGGGATCAGGCTCGATTTCCGTCATGCCCAGTCAAGCCGGCATAGTGTTAGAGACTGTGAGTCATGAGTGTCTGATTCCAGTTGCTAACTTTCATGGACAGGCGCAAGGTCACATGTTGTGCAGATAAAAAAAACGCGCCGCCGACAATATTTATTTTAAGTTATGCGAATGATTTTGAAGTTGTATAGGTTTATAAAATCCCTAATTTTATTTTTTTGGAGCTATGCATTTATAGGTTAAGAGAAAATAAATCAACAATCATAACATTCGTTGAGTGTCAACGAAACTTCATGATAACAAAGCGCTAACTTGAATACTATGCGCAACCTATAATGTTGCCTTTGAAGTAAGTTTCCCATTCAGTGCCTTAACAATAGCAAGTGTACGTCGAGATAGGTAATTGGTGATGTCATTGTCCTAGAACTTATGCGAAACCATAATAGACTGAATCTAAAACAGCTAGTATAACTGAAAAAAAAAAAATGTAGTTCATCAAAATTTTATAAATAATTGTGGCGGCACAATTATCGCTTCCATTTTTAGTACGCACACCAGGGCCACAATTGTGGCTGAAACATTTGTGTCCGAAACAGCTTTCGCGCCACGCAACTAGTTCGTTTTTAGTGCCACTAGCATAGACGTAATTGTGGCTTGTATATTTGGTGTGCTGTAAGCTTAGTATAAAAAAAATACAATTCACATTTTTCAAATTGTTCACGCGTGACTAATTGGCGGCCTATACAAGGATTTTTATTACATATTCGACGTCGAAAATAAATTGCATTAATGGACCAGTCTATGCACGTAGTAATTTTATTTGAATAAACAATAGCTAATACAAGCACACATTGTTTTCACCCTAAAATAAATCTACGTTACATTGTTGTTATTGTACACCAGTTTTGGGATAGGTTTATTGTGTAGATATGTAGATTTTAATGTAACTTAGTAAAGTATCACCACGACCTTTGTCCCTTGCGAGCCAGTCAGACATCAGACTTTTTTTTTTATAAAATGAAGAGGTTCTCAATTCGTATGTATTTTTTTAACGCGATTTCTCCGCCAATTATGAATTTTGGTTATGAACATTAGATACTTACCCTACCTGCTTAAGATACTTTTTTAATATTGCTCCTATACAGCAGCTGGGGACTAGTCAAATAAATAAATAATAAATAAATAAATATTTCCAGACAGGTCACACAGCGCCATCTAGTTTCCATGGTCAGCTACAAGGCTTGTGTTACGGAAACTAGATGGTTGATAAACTACATATTATACTTTTTTTTTGTAAATACACACATCAAAAAAGTCTAGGGATCAAGCATGTTTATGCGGATTTCTTGTGATTGAGATGTGGCTTTGTAATAAATTTATGATTTTATAAATTTATATGGATCCTTTTTGGTGCATTTCATAATTTAAAACAGGAACTGTCAATCAAATTCGAGTAAAAGATGAAAATCAGCTGTCAATATTTTCCCTATAAAAACATAAGACGCATTGAAGACATTATTAGTGCTACTGTTTCCCTACTACTGATTAAAACCAACGTTATTATGGAGCGGCGACGTCATTTAAGCAGGGAAGAAATGATCAGAGCCGTGGGAATGATAGAAGCTGGTTCCCGGCAACGTACTGTGGCTTTAGCTCTGAATACAAGTCAGAGTGTTATCAGTCGACTTTGGACACGTTACCGAACCACTGGTACCGTGGCTGAGCGCCATGGAGGACGGTATCGCTGCACCACACGGAGACAAGACCGATACATTCAAATCACAGCTCGAAGAACTCCAACAATAACCGCCATGATGTTAGCCGTGAGCCTTCATCGCTCTTCAGGGAACTTAATTAGCGACCAAACAGTCAGAAACCGCTTGCATGAAGTGAACCTTCATTCCCGAAGACCGCTACGGGTACCACCTATAGCAATGCACAATCGTAGGACTCGATATCAATGGGCTCTTGAACACAGAAATTGGACAGAAGAACAATGGCGTTTCGTGTGCTTTTCTGATGAGTCACGTTTTGGTATGAGGCCGGATACAAGACGTATACGACACTGGAGAACCCCTGGACGCCAACAGCGATTAAAATCCTGCCAGGAAGTCCATCCTTATAGTGGTGGAACCATCATGGTATGGGCGGGTATTTCGATCGGCGGAAGAACTGAGTTGATTTGGATCAGAGGCAACCTCAACGCTCAAATTTATGCTGAGACGGTTGTATCAGACGTCATCGTTCCTCTACAAGTGCATATCAGTCCCTTATTTCAGTTAATGCATGATAATGCACGACCGCACACCGCAAGAGTTGTAAGACAGACTCTCGCCGCAGCTAACATCAATGTCCTGCCCTGGCCTGCTCAGTCGCCAGACTTGAACCCGATTGAGCATGCATGGGATATTCTTCAGAGAAGAGCTCTGCCGAATATGGAGGGTATCCAGTCGCAAGAAGACCTTTTTTTGTTGTTGCAACGAACATGGGCGGCCATTCCACAGCGTGATTTGGATGAACTCATTTTGAGTATGCCAAACCGATGTTCTTGTGTTGTTAGTGTTCGCGGTAGAAACACGGATTATTAATTGTTTAAGTTACCCAATAAAATTTAAAAAAAAACTGTTATTTCAGTCTTTTTTTCGAACTTTAATGTTAGTGGTTCAAATGTCAAAAATCCCTTTATTAGGAAAATGGCAATTTTTTTTACTAATGCAAAGGTGACTTGGTTTATCGTTACTGTAGACAAACGAAAACATTTTATTTGATCAATCCTTAAAGAAAATTTTAATGAATATCAATCAGGAGAAAAGTTATTGCAAAAATATATGTTGATCCCTAGACACTTTTGATGTGTGTATATACATATTATACATATAAACACTCAGACCGAGACAAATTATAAAATGTACAACTTGCCCCCGGTGGGAATCGAACCCACGACCACCCGAGTTCACTGCAACGTTTGTTACCACTAGACCACGGAGGCGGTCAAATGTTATAAAGGTCTGAGGTCTGACTGGCTCGCAAGGGTCAAAGGTCGTGGTGATACTTTACTAAGTTACATTAAAATCTACATACCTACACAATAAACCTATTCCAAAACTGGTGTACATATTCACAAAGTATACATTCGTTTAACGAATTTGGCTAGGACCGCCCGCGGTCTTTGGGGCCCCAGGTCACCAGTTAAACGTTAAGGAAGGGATAACATTTAGCCAATATTAATATAGGCTCATAAGACAAATGGTGTACTTATAAATTTCTTAAGATATGTCACAAACACGAAAAAAATATCATTCGATATCAATGATGAACATGCAACGATGGGCCTATACAAAAGTACTCATTGGCTAAATGTAAATCCGCTTTTATAATAGCGTGGTTCAAGATACGGTTGTGGTGATACTTTTTTACTAGTATACACGTACTACACGTTTATAGTGTATGTAACAAATGAGAAGGTCATTGTATAAAATACCATTGAAGGTTGTGCGGTGGAATGTCGTTGCGACCATCAAGGGTTTACGAGATTGAAATAGAAAATTCCTAAAGTCCTTATGGTTGGTTCACAGCGAGCCAGTTACTGACTTAGTTCATGACAAGTCAGCACTACATGCCGTATTTTCTTTCTGAAACCGAGACTGTTAAACTGACATAATTGTACGAGTAGATTGCTTTATTTACTGACACTTAAATCCGAGAGCTCAGCAGAGTATAACTGAGCTTACGTCAAAATTATTATCAGTTATAATAGGCGTTAATAATAAAAGTATTTGGTTAAATATTGCTTTATTGTGTTGGAATTGATAATTGGACCTAACTTTATATTGATTGGTCTTCAAATATAAGTCAAAAGATATGATCACTCATTCGCACTGCAAAAGCCATAGCGCGAAATTCGTTTGAAAAGAGTTGCATTGTTGAAATTTTATTAGCATGCAATTATAAAATATTCGTTTTATTCATAGTTCGGATGGCTGAATACTTTGACAGAAATGCTATGGTTGGTTACATGCTCGTTTAAAACATTTAACGAGAACAAAACTATGTGTTGTGGAACAAGTGGATAGATTCCTATATAATGTATATTTAAATCTTAGACATGTTCATAACACATTGATTGTTATGCCATCTAATTTGTTCGTTTTAATATTTCTCACTTAGTTACAATTTAAATTTTATTTTGTTGAGTTACTAATATGGCCCGGAAAGTCTTGTTTCAAGAGGTGTTATTTTTGTATAAATATCACCATGGCAAGCTTACAATATTAGTTCTCCTTGAAAGTAATAATTGGCATTTGAGATCATTGCAAATGGCATATATGTACTTTCAACGAGAATAACAAATAGGTGGTTGGTGGACTGATGGTGGTAATGTGCCCAGTCTGCCGGGGCGGGGAAGTATTCACCGTTCGTGCCGATAAACCCAGTATAGTGTGATGATGGTAAGTGGCGTGCGAGGTCCACGAATGTTAGTAACTGGAATTAGACACTCATGACTGGCATCAGTCCCTAACACTATGCCGGCTTGACTGAGAATGACGGCAATTCGAGCCTGATCCCGAAACGTGTGGATACTTTCCCGCCCCGGCAGACTGGGCAAATTACCACCATACGCCTACCACCTATTAATATATATAATACTTACATAATACTTATAAATAGACAAATCCTATCAATTAAATAAATACATATTTAAATACATAGTAGAAAGTTATGGAGAGCTATTCTGTTTCATCATCATCATCATCACATTCCCCCCTCCTGCCTCCACTGCTGGAGATGGGCCTTCCAGAACATATATCTGAAGAATTTGGCCTACACTCGCCACGCTGGGCAGGCGGGTTGGTGCGGTATGATTCATCATCAACCTACAATGCTGGATATAGGCCTCCCCCAATAAAATCCTATAGGGATCAACTTGATTACAACCCCTAGAACACAGCGTCCTAGACCTCCACTGATGGAGATGGGCCTTCCAGACCATATTTCTGTAGAATTTGGCCTACTCTCGCCACGGGATGGCGAGAATCTGATGACAATTTATTGACGATTCCACAAGTTGGTGGAACCGGGACCGACGGCTTAACGTGCTCTCCGAGGCATGGAAACGATGATGTTATAAATCTATTACAAATGTACGAAATAAAAGTGTATTTCTCATTGGTACCCGCCGCCGGGGGGGTTTGAATCGACCTTTGTAGGATTTAACGAAAGCGTTCTTACAACCGAGCCACCATCGCGCTAATTGGATCAACTTAGGGTACTTGTATACGAATATGATGTCATTCTCTCAGGTTTACAATTTACCCACTGGTAACCTACTGGTATCTATCATCTACGGGTAAAGCTGATTTATAAAAAAAACATCTATTTTAGTCTGAATAAATTAAAAACAAATTGCTATGTATTATGGCTTGATTAAACGTTTCGCTGAGCTAGAATCTAGAAAATTAAATTATTGGTCTTATTTGTGCTAGCGAAGGTCGTCGACATTCAAGTCACGTAGTCGCATAAAACATACGTTGCAGTTTATATGCCCATTTTACAGACTAAGATACATAGTCGTTGCTTAGCTAGTTCTTAGCTAGCAAGGGTTGTAGGCCCATTTGCCATTTACATATCTATAGTAACAATTTATGTTAAGAGTTTACCATTATAATTATATTAATGTATTATGTTTAAACCTACCAGAATATTTTCTTTAGGAAGTACACTCTGTTTTACATTATGCTTCTGTACTTCTTGGCAAGATGGGTTGACGAGTGTCTGATGTCAATGTCTTAACGAATAGATAAACAGTGTTTGGACTTTAACTCAAATATATTATGCAAATTTATTATATTGGGGGAGGCCTACATCTAGTATTAGAAATACATAGGCTGATGATGATGATGTACACAATACTACATATTATATATATAAGTACAGTGTAAGTATATATTTGTATTAGGGGCATGAGAAAGTGACACGTTTCTTTGTTCTCAAGGCTACATATAGTAGAAGCGCGCGCGTCGTCTTACCAAATCTTTGGTGTTAATGAAATTGGGACCAACAGATTAACTTATTTTTCATGCACTGTAACGGTGGTGTTGTAAATCTATGAGAAATGTTTGTAAGAAAACTGTATTTCTTATTGGTACATGCCAGTGTTCGATATATTTGAATTTTAAGAAAAGCGTTTTTATAACTGGGCTACTACTGTTTCTAATATGTAGTTTTCAATTGTATGTATTATTTCTTTATAATAAAGCATACGCTAGCAAGAATATATAGTAAGAGCATGCATGGTAGGTCAATAAGATGGACTGACCAAGGCTGCAATGGTCCACCCCGTACCAGATAAGCTCATTCTTTCTAACAGTGTAACAACTAAGAAGAAGACTAACCAGAATAACGCTAGCGCTTATAACTAAATTATGCACCGGCTTTTAGGCTAAAGTTACGTTTAAATTTAACATGTAGATATTTATTAGGCAGCAATTGCAAGTATATTTCTCGAAGCGTGAGTGCGCGTGCGTCTGCAAGCTCGTTACTGTGCCCAAATATAGAGCAAATTGCATCAGGCATTTACCTCGTGCATAGGGTTGCCAGGTTCAAAATATACTTGATTGAATTATATTTTTATATTATTAGGTAGGTTCGCGCCTGTTTCAATTGAATTCTTGTCATGTTTTACTTGGCACACTTTAAATATTCCTCGACTTATATTTAAATTTATTATAATCTGCACTGCAAAAAACCTCAGGAGTATGTACGTTTACTTAATTCCCCGTGAAATTGTGATAGTGAACACATCAGCCGAAGAAGACGCCTGAATATTAATTTATGTTTTTTTTTTACTGATTATTTTCTTTAATTTCTCCGCCGTTTCTCTGTTGCTTCACCTTCTTATTAGTGCGGCCCACAGGTCCTTTAACAGTAGTTAAATAAAATGTATATTAAAAATTAATCACTACAATTAAATTCTCATTATTTTTTATAATGGCGGCCTACATGATGATGTTGATACTCCAAGCAAGGCTTGCAGGACGCTGGTAAGCAGGAAGGTAAATTCCAATTATACTACTTTACTTAAATATGTTTACGTAACTTTCCGAGGCAAAGTACATGTTATATAGTATCACCTTGCGAGCATCCCATTGCAAATAATGTGTCGTATAGCCTAATCAGAGAGGTAATTTTTCAACCGATACATACTTTAATTAGATACCAACAAAATTTATTAAAACCCAAAAAAATACCTTCTATTTTAGAAGCTTATTGTTATTAAATAATTTGATAGTATAAAAAATACGGTCAGTAATAACTATTTTGATAAATATTTTTTTTCGTTTGGCTTGTATTTGGCGGGCCTTCTTGTTGCAATGCTAAGCGTACAAACTTATTTTTTTATTTTGCCGTCTACACCAGAAGTCGACAACCATGGCGCCTGTCGTTTTGTCGACGCCAGCCAACAGGCGTTTTATCAAACCGGCTAACTCTGTTTTTTGCACATATTATGCAAAAATTATATAGCAAGGATATCGCTTGGTGTGTTTATTAGGTAGGTATTTAATGTTTGATTTTTTATAGCAAAATTCATCATTTTAGCTATCTGTACACTAATTCAAATGTATATTTAATATTAGCTTTGATATATATTTTATGCAAAAATTGGATTAGGTATTTTAATCTCCAAAATTAAAATTCATCATCACAGATATAGTTATTATGTTGAATAGTAATAATATATTAAATAAACTCAACAAAGTAAACAAAGGAGATCTGGCAAAAAAATATTTGTTTACATATTTTACTTACGAAGATTTCAAGGGTTGTCTGTGTAATCTGTATTTATATACACGAGTACATACGCAATACTAATAAAACATGACTTCTAGACCTTCATTGTTGATGATAAGCCGTCCATATTTCTAGAGAAATTAGGCCACATTTTGGCTAAATTAATAGATTGAATAAATGTTTTTTAAATTGATGTTCAGGCATTTATATCTTTTAAACTATGTACTAACTATACTGATTTGCGAGTGTCACTAAACGCTAGCAAATACACCTACCTACACAATGGTGGTCCAATGACTGCACAAACTTCTAACCTTTATAAAAGTAAAGTCTGTAAGTTATTTATCCGTCGTTAAATATCAAATACGATCAAATGACTGCCACAAATAAAACTGTTATCGACTTCGAGAGAATTACAGTCCGCGATATGCGATCCCTTCGTATTTTTCTCACTTTGAAAGTAATTTAGACGCGTCACAAATGACGGGAAGGGACAAAGGGAACGCAAACATCGGTCTGTGTCATGTTTCTTGTCTACTGCCGCACATAACCCAAGTGTTTTTCAACCAGCAATTTAAATCCATAAAAAACATTTTCATTAGTTTAAGGCTGAATGTTCACTGCCACCGTCACCGAGATGATGGCGCCGAAATAGCAATGCATACATTTACTATGGCCGCCTGTCCACTGCACGCCCGTCATCCTGTCCGCCAAACAAAACGCCCGAAATAATCTCGTGACGAGGACGACTCGGTGACGGCGGCGGTGGACAAACAGACGGAGATTACTGTATATTTGGTTTGTATTACTATAACGGACTATATTAATATGTAATTATAATAAATAGAGCTTGAAAATAAAAAGCTTTACCACTAATTATCATAAGACCCAAGGAACGTAGTAAGCCAAATTTTATTTAATTTGGTCGACTAATCAATGATAGGTATATGACTCTGGGTTGACATATCAAGCTCAGATGATGATTTATGTTATCACACAGACAAAGTTTCTTTTAAATTTATAATATAAGGACTGGAGCTTAACCACTTAAATTATATATTTATGTAAGAAAAATAGTGCTGGTTGGATCGGGAAGAGAAATTTGTAGAACATGTTATTTGTCGGTTGAAACACGGCCGGTCGAAAGAGGAAGTACCCGTCGGTCATTGCAGGGAAGGGACCACGTGACGACGCATATTTTAAGTGTTCAACCCAATGATATACAAACTATGGATACCGTATCTAGTACAAAATTTAATTGATTCTCAGTCCCTTGCTAAAATATATCATTTATGATAATAAACCCTGGTTTGTGACTTCCACTGCTGAGATAGGCCTTCCAAAACATATTTCTTAAACTTTAAAGATATATGTATGCGTTGTGTTTATTATCTTTTAATGCTTACTCTGACACCCTGCATGATCGTGGTTTCTTGCAATGATTCAAACCAATCAAGATATCATTAAATTTTACTTTTGACAGCTCGAGTTAGTGATGTCTTAATGCGTTACCGATTCGATTTCTTATAACAATCGACGCTATTTATTAATAAATTTTAATCGATTTAACATGTTACTAAGGGTTTAAGTGTTGATTCCGGTTTATATGGCAAAGGTCCGATGTTTAATTATAATCAAATACTCGTAATATATAAAAAAAAACTTGAATATATTTGTTTTTTTATTAAGAATAAATAACAGTACAATGACTTAAATAAAAATAAAAATTAGGCTAATAAAAATATATAAACTAAATTAAAAATAAAACTAAAATCTAAACTTTATATAAAAATATTCACCCATGACTTGATTAAGTGGCACTGTGCCAAGAAGAACAGAACAGAATACTTTGAAGAAGTAAAATAATCGAATGAAAATGGCAATCCTTTGTTTCCGTTAATGTTACATCTACCAAATTTCAACATCATTGTTTTAACACCAGCTAAAACTGTATAAGCAGGCAGTCTATTAAGCGCCGCCTACTTTACCGGAACACAGTGATATTGCAAAATTTTCTAGAACACTAGTGGGTTTGACGTGATTTCACATCTTAGACGACGAAATATAGAGTGCTAAATTTAAAAATATAACTCGAATCATTGTTTTCCAAAGCTGATTTTTTTGAGCGGAAATTCACCATCCGGTTTGGCAAATACAACTAAACAGATTAGATATGTAAAAATAAACTACATACTTGTATTACTATTTTTAATTATTTTCGTACTAATAGAAAATTTTGTTTATCCAGTACAGATTTGTATACAGATTTGAAAAGATTCAGAGAAAATTCACTAAAAGCTTGAACTTCCGTACGGGTGGTGTGGGACCCGACCTCTTTTTAAAATTATAGTTTATTATATTTATTTGCCTGCAATTAATTCAAAATTTTAATCTACTTACTATGAGTATAGGTAAAATTTTAACTCTTTTATATAAAGGTATTAGACTGCCTGTACTAAAATACAATAAAATAAAAGTAAAAAAAAAAAACTTTTTTTTTAATTTATTGAAAATTAACTGCCTCCGCGGTCTAGCGATTAGGTCCGTGGATTTAGATGCAGAGGTGCCGGGTTTGATTCCTGGCCGGGACACAATAATTTATTTAATTTATTTGTGGTATTTCTCGAGTTTGGAACGCTAGAGATATCGACGAGCTTGCCACTTGTCATGGCGATGGGGATGTAGTTACGTTGGCTAAAATGTGAATCCGCTTCTTAATAAGCGTGGTTTCTGACCGTCGTGATGATACTTTACTTTTTTTTTAAGATAATGTTGTTACCTATGTGTAAAAAGAAATCTTAGGTTAGGAAATGCCGTTTTCGTCTAACTTATAACTTGTTTTATTCGATGTACTCGTAAATAAATATATATTAAATATAAATTAAAAGCTAAACTATAAATAAAAAATGTTCTCTATGTTCCCATCCGAGATAGACCCAAGGAGACTGGCAACATTTCCCCTCTGTATAGCGAGGTTAATACGTTGGCAGAAATAATTGCCAGCTTTTCTGTATCCAGACATTTCCGTCAGCCGCTTTGACAACACCTTGGGCTCATCGTCTCGATCCAAACGGAAATGCCGTATTAAAAGCATTTTTTTGAACGTGGCCACCAAGTTTGTTTTCTTGTACAGCTCGTCAATGGCCGACTTTACAATGTGTGTGGTTCGTATTGAGTATTTAATATAATTGTTAACTCGTGAAGTTTGACTTCTTACTATACCCGTAACAATG
The DNA here is from genome assembly GCA_910589645.1 of Tinea semifulvella. Lineage (NCBI taxonomy): Eukaryota > Metazoa > Arthropoda > Insecta > Lepidoptera > Tineidae > Tinea > Tinea semifulvella. Next base: position 26,345,597 of record OU342584.1, read on the forward strand.
TAATTTCTTAAAGTTTATGTTTGAAGCACGCGCGTTAATGTATTGTACCAGACCAAACAAACTTGTTAATCACAACACTAAGTTTGAAGTTATTATTAGCCAAAGCAAATTTATGTTATATTTTAATAGACCCGACTGAGACCTGAAATTGAACGCAGTATATTCCACTAGCTTTGTTTGTTTTAGCTGCAGCTTAGCTAAGTTTGGCTTAACCCGAATGTAAACATCATAAGCCTCTCAATTTAGTGAATGTAAGTCAAAGTCAAATCAGTTATTACAATTTGGTCTTCAATACAAAAGAGCCCGCTTTATTTTTATTTAATTTTATTTAAATCATTATTATTTTTACAATACAATATGAATTGACCTAAGTATAAACTTACACCAACAATAAAAGGTGTCCAAAATATATTAAAATACATTTGCACATGTACCAGACTTTTTTTTTACTAATAAAATTATTAATTAGTGACATCGTGACCGCGATGGAGCTCGGTTGTAAGAACACTTTTTTTAAATCCTACAAGGTCGGTTCAAAACCCCCTCCTGCATATACCAATGAGAAATACACTTTCCTTACGTACATACATTTGTCATAAATTTACAACACCACCGTTCCCATGCCTCGAAGAGCTTGTTAAGCTGTCGGTCCCGGTTCCATTAATACCAACTTGTGGAAACGTTAGTAAAATGTCATAAAAAAATGTAATTTCTTCACCATCTCGTCTGGTTACCGTGGCGAGTGTAATTCTCCACATAAATGTTCTGGAAGGCCCATTCCCACAGTGGAGGTGTAGGACGCTGTGTTCTAGGGGCTGTAGTGATGATGAATAAGACCTTGCCTATAAGTCGACTTTAATTTTAAGTTTATCTAGATATAAGCTAGTTAGTTCATTTGGCAGTGTGTTATATCCTCTAAATAAAACTGATTTCTAAAAAGTGGTAATGGAAACGTGACGTGGATATATCAGAATACACGTAAGAGTAGAGTTAATGCAGTAGAAATGAGGTATTGCGTCGGATATGCGGCGTCACTTTGACGGTCATACGTAATAATGAAATACGTAAAATGGTAGATATGAAAGAAAGCATAGGGAGAAAAATAAGGAAAGGCATGCTCCGATGGTTCAGGCATGTCGAAAGGATGAGTGAAGTGGAAACGAGACGTGGATATATCAGAATACACATGAGAGTAGAGTTAATACAGTAGAAATGAGGTCATTGCGTCGGATATGCGGCGTCACTTTGACGGTCATACGTAATAACGAAATACGTAAAATGGTAGATATGAAAGAAAGCATAGGGAGAAAAATAAGGAAAGGCATGCTCCGATCGTTCAGGCATGTCGAAAGGATGAGTGAAGAGAAATTGACGAACTAGATACAAGGCGAAAGTTGTGGGTAAAAGAGGCCCTGACTCACCTACCACGATCAAATAAATAAAACAATAGCTGAAGGTACATTAAAATGCCATCGAAACGAAAGGGCATGTATGAAGACGTTAATAAGTGTCGAAGAAGCGAAAGAGGTATGTCGTGATCGTGACAAGTAGCGCTCAATTGTCTCTGCCTACCCCGATTACTAGGGATTTGGCGTGAAAATATGTATGTATGTATTTCTGAATAGAGCTATAACAGTATGTAAATTCAAAAGCTAAAAATATGCTTTTAACAGTATATAAGAGCAGTATCATTGCTCGTCGAAGCAGAAATTTAAATATACGAGTACGTTGTAGCATAAAATGTAACTTGTCCAATAAAATTTTCAGTATGCATCCTAGGAATAAGAAATGCAAATACATTCTAGGAAATAAAAGTTGCCCTCCTTTCCAATATTATCAAAGTTTTGCAGACATCAAAATTTATTAAATTACCAAAAACAATATTCCTTATTACATTCCTTATTAATAATACGTGACATATAAATTATTAGACATTTAATATTTAGCTTTATTTTAGTGTAAGTGCCCCTTTACAGTTACTATCTATATATATGTAAAGGCAGTTACATATACAATTGTCAGACAACATACTTACCTATTTATGTTACTCATAAATATATATAATTTAATAACACATGGCATAATAAATAAATTATTAATCATCATCACTACAGCCCCTAGAACACAGCGTCTTAGACCTCCATTGTTGGAGATGAGCCTTCCAGAACATATATCTGAAAAATTTTGCCTACACTCACCACGCTGCCCAGACATGTTGGAAATTATAATTAATAGTAAGTTAAAATTAATATTGAGGCATAACATCATTAATAATAATAAATGTAACCAAAGAAGAAGATGATCCCCAGCTTAACCCAGAGAATTCTAGTCTGGGGATCAGAGAGATCAAATAAAGGTTTTTATATTTTTTCTCTCAGTATTATATTATTAATCAAAGTCGTGTCAGTTATAGGATACTCGTATTGGCGTAAAGGCTTGACATACAGAAATTCAAAGACAAATCTTCTTTCATACTCTTAATACAACTGAAATTTAATTTTAAATCGACGCATTTTCATTTAACTAATTTCTCTTATGTAACTGAATTGCTCCTAAAAATATGAGACTTACTTAAAATTATGTTATTTGTTGAAACAAAGTTAACAATGGTATCAGGTTTATTTAGTCTGGCAACAGCTTGGATTGTAACAAAACAATTTGCATTTAGCTTTAAAAAAAACAAACCTATACTTACGTACAATTAACAATAAAACTACTGAGGTTGATTTTTTACTGCTTTTGGTAATAAACAAGATAAAGTTCAAGCAAAAACGGTAATATTATAAATTGGAAAGTAGCTTTGTCTGTATGTTTTTTATGCTTTTACGCTGAACTACTGGTGCCTATGTAATAAAATTACATCATCCGTTTCAGGCAATTTTTGTACTACTTGTGCTGTATACATGTTATTTTTATTATATATTATTGTGCAATTAAGTTATTTTTGAAAATTAAATATTTGGTTTTCGTATCAATTAAATTAAATCCTATGGTACTAGAGCTGTCATGATGATATTTTAAACATTTTTCACACCTAAACTATATAAAATAAAGCGGTGTTCCTACTTAAATTGTAATCTTGTTAGAATAATTTATCTAAAAATGCATACCTTAGGGGAACAGCGCTAAAAGTCCGCAGCTTGTTTTAATAATATTTTGTTAAGTAAAATACCAGTTAAAGGCAATGAACACAACACAGCTGAAAGCGCAGAGTCTTGCAAGCGGCACAAATACATATCTATAATCAAAGCCGACGTGTTTGTGCCGTTTGCTGTAGAGACTTTAGGCCCGTGGGGTCCAAGCGCTAAAACATTTTTAAAAAACATCACTGCTCGTTCAATTGTCTTTTTGGTGACAAAAGAGCTGGTTCTTTCCTCGCCCAGAGAATCAGCATAGCGATTCAACGAGGAAATGCATCCAGCGTTCTTGCCACCATGCCCGCCGTAACGATTTCTATTTAAAGTAGTTTTTTTTTTTTTGTTTTAGTTTATTTTTTATTAAAATTCAAAATGCATATATAATTGTGAATACAATTTAGCTCAAATAGCAATACAAGATAAGTGATGACCTTTAGGAGCAGTGTTCCTTAAAACCTAAGTATAAATATAGCGTATATGACGTCATTAACTGAACCCCACATGCAACATTTTTTTTTAATCTTTCCCCTACAACAGCGTCCTAGACCTCTACTGTTGGAGATGGGTCTTTCAGTACATATATCTGGAGAATTTGGCCTACACTCGCCAAGCTGGAATGACGAGTTGGCGAGTCCACAAGTTAGTATGAGCGGGAACGGGACCGACAGCTTAACGTGGTCTCCGTGGCACGGGAACGGTGGTGTTTTAAATCTAAGACAAATGACGTAAGAAAAGTGTATTTCTAATTGATAAATGCCGGTTTATTCTAGATATTCATTTTGTCAGAATTACTACACGCTCTAGTACTTTTGACATCCATAAGTCTAATCTCTTTCATATTATGAACATTCACTTGTTACAAAAATTAATTAATATTTTGGAATGAATCTTATTTGAATGACTTTGACAATAATTGCTTTGTTTAAAAATGTGTTCTTTAACTAAAATAAATAATTTAATTAATAAGAAAATATACAAGTTTAATTAATATTAATATTAGCCAAAAATTACATAAACATGGTTCAAGGAGGTTTAAAGGTACGTTGCGATGTACCTCAAGTTTGACAGTTCTATTCCTCAAGCGTAGTGAGGTGCCAAGGCGTCCCTCTGTTTGACAGCTGGAAGGAATAATTGAGTGGAGGAGCCGTAGAGGATACATAAGAATAGGAGAGTAAATCCGTTTTTTTTTATTTGTGATAATTTACGACTTTGGTACGCCAGAGACATCGACGAGCTTGCCGCTTGTTATGATGGTCATATAGTAAAGTGGGCTGAATGTAAATCTGCTTTTATAAAGCGTGGTTTTTGACACTCCGGAAGATTTCTTACTTTACAACCTATTTCATAACAAGCAAAGCCGGGTTAAACAGCTATATCTTATATGTATAAAAGGGGAAACTATATTGTACGTTATAAAAATAATGCTACGTTTATGACATTATGACTGTACTGACTTAGGGGAAAGCACGGTTAAATGCGTTATTGTAACATGTTGATATTATCTGGCATTACTTATGTAGGTATTGTAACTGGTACATATAGGTTACGGAGTTTTATTTGAATTTTAATAAAGAATAGTATTGTCATTAATACGACAATGGCATAGTAGATGGGTTTTTATTTTAAAAAAAGGAGAGAATCGGGGCTCGAACCGAGAGGTCGACAGAGCGAGTATTTTTATAAATATTAGGATTAAAATAATAATTACGGTTAAAGTCAATCGCGTTATAGTATACTCGCTCTGTCGACAGTAAACCAGTTTATTGTCCTTTTTTTATACTAGCACGACATGTGACCTTGTGCCCTCCTGATGTTTAAGTGGCGCGCGAGGTCCATGAATGAACTGGAATTAGACACTCATGACTGACATCAGTCCCTAACACTATGCCGGCTTGACTGGGCTTGAGTGTTTGCCTGTTATGAGTATATACTCGTAGGTCACTAACTAAACCGTGCTATCCTATCCCTATCATTACAAATCAAATCAAATAAAAATACAATATTACTTTTATTATAATTGGAACAATTTGTTTAATTGAAATGAAGGGAAAAACAATTTGTTTCGAACGCAAATAATTTAATAATTAATCATATTTCGTTTGGGAAAAATAATAATTCCTGATAAATTAACCTCTGTAGCAGTGTTGCTTCTAGTGGCGTTCGTTTTAAGAACAGTTTTTTGTTCTGCAACGTAATACCGTTTTTAGATTTGGACTAAAACAGTCTTCGAAGCACTAACTATAAGCTATTCGTCGCACTTGCGCCGTCGATCAATTTGCGCCTACATGTTTTCCTAAAAGTTGAGTAAGGACTATTGGCCAGTTCACAGACGATACGAATAAGTGGATTCTAAAATAAGAATAATATAATAAAGACTATAGTTATATGTTTTATCCAGAAATCAGCAATCAGAATTCTTGTTTCGTTATGACCTAACCTAACCATGCTGCGTTATTTAAAGGAGACCACGTTAATATGTACGACCATTATATTAAATTCTAATGCTAAATAGAAATATCCATTTAAAACAGAAGTATTTTGTTAGGCTACGATCGATAAAGCTTGCTTTTGCTCACACTTCCTTTGGACTGTGAAATTAAAAGTCATAATTTCTTTCATTTTAATGTTATTATTCCTATGCAGTTTATTAGTATTTTACAATGAGCTTTTTTCTAGTATTTATTTTTAGTATAGTACCTATATACTAGCCTAATAATTGGTTGTATTCTTATGGCTGTATTTCTAATGCTTTCAACGAGGCATGCTCTTTATTTAAAAAAAAAAGTTTCAGAGATATGGAATTTTAAAATAAGTGTGCGACGCTGGATTTGTGACGTTATATGCGGAGCATTGTGATATGACGTTACGCGGTAAATACTACTAGCGGGATTCGATATTATCTGGATTTTTCTATGTCTGTAAAATCATAACTGCTTGTTTTTATTGAATAAAGCAAAACTATAGCTTTGTGTAGGCTTCCTGTGACAAAGTTTCAAACGATTTCTCATATTATTCTTGAAATATATAAAAAGTAAGTTATAGGCAAATAAGATAACTAATGATTGATATGGAAGAGTATTTTTAATGTTTTCTTTATAGTCCTATTTTAATAATGAATTATTTATATAGTTATTATGTATTAGTTTTATCATATTATATGTCTTATTATTATTTGTTAATTTTAGTTTTAAAAGTAAATAAATAACTTTTTTATTTTTTATTGGTGAATGCTGTGACACCTAATTGGTACATATATTAGATAAGCTATAATTATATTATATTATATGTGTAATTATATGTCTTTTCGTCGGATATGCGGCGTAACTTTGATGGACCGTATACGTAATAACGAAATACGCAAAAGGGTAGGTATAAAAGAAAGCATAGGTACAAAAATAAAGAAAGGCATGCTCCGATGGTTCGGGCATGTCGAAAGGATGAGCGAAGAGAGATTGACGAACCAGATATATAATGCGAAAGTTGTGGGTAAAAGAGGCCCTGGCAGACCAAGACTTGCCTATCATGATCAAATAAATAAAACATTAGCTGAAGGTGAATTAAAAAGCCATCGAAACAAGAGGGCATGTATGAAGAGGTTGATGAATGTCGAAGAAGCGAAAGAGGTATGTCGTGATCGTGACAAGTGGCGCTCAATTGTCTCTGCCTACCCCGCAAGGGATTTGGCGTGAAGATATGTATGTATGTATATGTGTAATAATATATGTACTGCAGTGTATACTATATAAATCAATAAATAAGTTGTATAAATTAAAACGGTCAGGAAAATCTATGAGTTAGTAAAAACTTACTACATTTTATGGACTAAAATAATTAGTTTTACGTTAGAATATAATAGGCAAAGAGTTCTAGATTTTAGCCCTAAAGTACAAACAAACGTAACTTTAAAAAAATCCTGCCAGTTTTATTTAGCACCTAACCAGCCTCTTAGCACCTATTAGTACTCTCAATCGACAAATCGATTCGCACGATACACGAATTAAACTATTCTCTCGTTTTCCTATGATTGAACTCGAAGGAATGTCAGCGATAAGAAATAACGTCCGAACTAATTAGCGCCGATAGCCATTTGTGTTTAAAAACATCCAAAACAATATTTGTTCTGTGACAAAAATACAACCAATAAAAACATAAGCCTTTTATAACCAAAACTACCTCGTCGGTTTTGAGTTTTAATTGAACGGTTTATTTATTTAAGCTTTAAATAAAACATAAAATTTCACTGCCAATTTTCGCTACGTCCGCGTCGCTCGGAACGCATTTCAAAATATTTGTTTAAACATAAAACATTCAGCAAACTGCACTTTTTCAGTACAAATATTTATTTTAAAAAATCCATGAGTAAATTAAACAAGCACGTCTATGTTTTTGATATGAAAAGGTATAAATGGAGAATGCAGTGAAAGATAACGTGTACTCCCCCCGGCGAAATCCTATGGCTTTTTAGTGCATGCATGAGTCATTGTATATATAATATGTACACATACTCGTAGGTATGGGTGCAGCCTGCAATGTCGTGTCGCCCTCTCTTGCCATCGTGATAGTGTTCTGATCACCGATAAGGGTTCACCCACCCATATTAATAAAAGCAAGCTCTTACCAGTTACTGAGACTAATTAATTACTTTCAAAATTCACAAAAAATAATAATAAACAATTTACAAACACATTAAAAACTAGGTACTTATAAAATTTAAATAAAATGTAATAAGAAATAAACATTACATACAAATCCTAATTTAAATATACTTTTTAAATATACATATATAGTAAACTGTCATCACAATTGTTTCCCTCCCGGGGTGGTCAGAAACCACGCTTTTAAAGAAGCGGATTCACATTTAGCCAACTTTATTATAGGTCAATCATGATAAGTGGCTAGCTCGTCGATGTCTCTAGCAGATTTTAGATCTAGAAGATTTAAAATATATATCAGAACAAGAAAATGCAATTCAATTGCATATTATTGTTATTTCTACCATAAAACGGGCTCTTGCTATTCTGGAACCCACTGGAATAGTCCGCGAGATAGCAAGAGACCTGATGGTATGACGCTGATCCTTTGGAAGCGGGGACGGGCCTAAGTGTGGAGTGCTACTTGTGTTTACACTTTGTCTTTGTTGTTGAGGTGTGCCTCAGGGGAACAGCGCTAAAAGCGGGTGCCGCAGCTGAAAGCGCAGTCTCTGGCAAGCGGCGCAAATACGTATCTATAATCGAAGACTACGTATTTGTGCCGTGGGGTCCAAGCGCTAAAACATTTTTAAAAAACATCACTTCTCGTCTAATTGTCTGTTCTGGTGACAAGAGGGCTGGTTCCTTCCTTGCTCAGAGAATCAGCGTAGCGATTCAGCTTCGAAATGCGGCGAGCATTCTTGTTACGCCGCGCGGACACGATCTATTTTTAAATTAGTAATTTAATAAGTAATTAGTAAGTACTTTTTTTTTGTTTTTATTTTAGTTTTTTTTAAATTTTATTTTAATAACATTTTCGTTTTTAGCTTTATTTCTCTAATTACCAATTATTTATTAACTATATTTTAAGAAATAAATGTTTTCTATATATATTCTATTGTAAATCAAAATCTTCATAAAACCTCTCCGTAAAATTGATTTACTTTTACGTTAATAAAAGAAAATATAAAAACCTTTTTTGCTTTTATATTATGTTTATTGAGAACGTAAATTCGGCATAAATATGTCTTGACAAGGAGCGTAATGTAAATTTGCCGGCCGATGAAGCATGGTAGCCATAGGTACAATATTTTATAGGACATTTCTTTTTATGATTTATATTGTATATTGTATGAGTATAGTCAAGAAAAAGGTACGCTGGCTCAGATATAAAAATAATCGTGTTTAATTCCATAGGTACTAAAAAATGAAATTTATTAATATTTAAATAATAACTACTTAAATATAATTAAATAACTATAAAAATGCCTTCATTAATTATGTTCTATAAATTAAAAGCTACTTATAAAAAAATAACTGAAAGGAAAACAAAAATAAACAACTTACAAAACCTAATTTAAATCGTATCCGCGCGGCATGATGGCAAGAACTATAAAAATATATATACAAATAAAAATGTGAGTACATCAAGCGCCTGGCCAAGGTATCTTCCAAACGGCTCACGGAGAAATCTGGAGATAGGAAGGCTGGCAATTATCTCTGCCAACGTATTAGCTTCGGTATACAGAGGGGCTAAAGGTATTTTTTTATTTAAACTCGTAAAATATATATATGTACATATAATTGTTTGTTTCATATTAACTTTTCGTATTAGGTTTTGTTTATATTTGAGTAGTTTATTCATCCGTTTGAGTATCTCACTATGTTTTATATATTTTAACCCTTGAATAATGACGTTTAAACTAATAATGTTATCCCTCATTTATCATAAACAATAAAGCTGATGAAATGTTCATTATCATGATAATTATATTTACCAAAACACAGAGTCCCTGAGTTCTAGAATGCTGAAGATAAGCATTCTAGAACATACTTGCCACGCCAATCATACGAGTTGCCGAGGGATTGATTTCATCATCATTACGAGCCCGTGTCTTACCATTGCTGGGTATAGGTTAGCATTAAAAATATCATCGAAAAGTGATTCTGGAAGTGGAAACCAGAAAATATTTATTGGAGAAGAGTAATATAATGTGGGCATTTCTTTTAAGAGGTTTTAATGTTTTATTATTCATTTATTTATTTAAAACTTTATTGCACTATGTACAAGGGGAAGGCTTAATACCGCTAGACATTCTCTGACAGCAACAGGATGGTAGGAGCAATTAGCCATTAGGTAAAGTAGAAACAAAACTAAAATAAATAATATATTTATAAATACATACATACCATATGCATTCTCTGTTCGCTCATCCTTTCAACATGCCCGAACCATCGGAGCATACCTTTCCTTATTTTTGTCCCTATGCTTTCTTTTACATTTTGTATAAGAAACAGATATATAATGCGAAAGTTGTGGGTAAAAGAGGCCCTGGCAGACCAAGACTCACCTATCACGATCAAATAAATAAAACAATAGCTGAAGGTGCATTAAAAAGTCATCGAAACAAAAGGGCATGTATGAAGAGGTTGATGAATGTCGAAGAAGCGAAATAGGGTATGTCGTGATCGTGACAAGTAGCGCTCAATTGTCTCTGCCTACCCCGCAAGGGATTTGACGTGAAGTTATGTATGTATGTACCATATGCACATACAATTTATATATTAATACATAAATAAGTCATATTATAGATTTACATACATAAAACTGCTTACATCATGAGGTAAATGCGATTAAATATGATAATGACTTTGTTGAAGAGATTTTAGCGTTATAAGAATTACAAAGACTGATTTAGTTGTAAAACTATACGCTTGTTGCGAGTTTTTATATTTTAAACAGCGTTTGTAAAAAAAAGATGATAATCTTAATTTATTAGAGTGTTGGGAGTGCCATTGTCTAATAGCTAATAAACGAATTGTGATAAAAAAAACTGTGTTCATTTAAAAAAAATGCTATGTATAGTAAATTATTGGAATTATCTTAGGTTGTAAATCCCGGCTTCACCAATGATGTAAGTAAATTTTGACATCACCGGTGGCGGGTTAATGTTGTATTAAATTAGGTTAGTGCTGTGGTCGAGTTGAATCTAATGAAGTTGACGGGTTTTAGAGTGAAGACCACTTAGGAACAGATGATCTGTTATCTAGCGGGTTGGTTTTAACTTAATAATATTGCTACAGTTCAAAATTTGAATTGCTGAATTTAGATGGTGAAAATGATGGTGACAGTTGTTGGGGTGAATATAGGGGTGTGCGGGTTTATATCGATCTGGTGCGGGGAGGCACGAAACCGCGGCTCGCAAGCCACACTGCGTCAGGAAATGCACTTACTGCTATTTCCTTTTCAAATGACACCGGGATTTAACTGGTGACATGAGATCCCACAGACCGCGCGGCGCTAGCCTAACGTCATTTGTCAAACGAAAGCTCCGTAAATGTATGGCATTTTTGAAAACGCGCCGGTTTGCAAAAAGAGCATTGCATTAACGCACGATCAACATTTGTTTGTTATAACAAACCACGTGATTAGCTAAAACAAATTCCAATCACGTGAAGTATAAGTAACAAATTAAATGTTTAATTTACGTTATAGAATTCGACATAAATTAATATATTAATAACTACTTAAGCCTAGTAAAACATTAAAATATAAATATAAAATTTCCCCTAGAGACGTCCCATCAAAAATAGGCAACATTTTTTATATAGCGAGGCTAACGTTGGCAGAATTATTTGCCAGCCTTCCTGTCTCCAGATATTTCCGTCTACCGCTTTGACAACTCCATGGCCAGGCGCGTTGCTGCGGATCTTCATAGGCCAATCGTCTCGACCCAAAATTGCCAAAATTCGTAACTTGTTGGCGTATTTATTGAATTATTTTTGCACATTAGTGTTTAATTATACAAATATTGGGGTATTAAGCTAACATATTTATTATAGACCAAATACGGCAGCGGTCTGTGCAACCCACGTTACATGTTACGTTACAAAATATCATGTTATGTATAAACTTCGGTCATGTTTGTATCAAAGTTTCTTGTCAAACCTTACACCTGCGTGCAATTATACCAACAAGCCAACTTTGGCTAATTAAACTGTAGACGGAGTTACTCGAACATGTCGTGTCGGTTACGTTATATGATACCACAGCTATCAACGTGATGTATAAGATACTTTATTGTTGTTTATATTTACTTATAAAGGTGCTTACAAGTATATCATAATATTTATCTTTGTCAACAGTAGTATTAAGCTTGGCCACCACGGTCTATCATGTCAGAAAAGTGCCGGTCGTAGCTTCCGCTACGGTTCAGTCGACAGTGTAATCTGCCGGCTTTGGTTACTGTCGGAATTCCATCGGAACTTTTCACGACCGTATACCTTTCGGGATGGTCAGGAACCACGCTTATAAGGAAGCGGATTCACATTTAGCCGTCTTGACTATAGGCCAATCATGACAAGTGGCAAGCTCGTCGATGTCTGTAGCGTACCAAACTCAGGAAATATCACAAATAAATTAAAAAATAATTATATTAATTTATTTAAATTATCACCAGTAATCGAACCCGGATCCTCCAGATCTAAATCCACGGACTTAACCGCTAGACCACGGAAGCAGTTTCTTAGTGCCTTGGACGATTGGTCGAGTATTGGTGTTTGACGCTACTTGTGTCGGCACCCTTGCTGGGTACCATCTGCAGGGCACATCTGTTAGGGCTGGGGCTGTAGCAGATGGTACCTAAAAATCTCTAGGTCAAACGTCGCAAATACGAGGATAGAAATAATTACTACGTGTTTGTGCCGTTAAGTATTGATACTTTGGGACCAAGGCAAAGTGCAAAGAATTTCTTAAAGAATACTCGTTGAGCGTAGGAGAATTTCAGTAGAATTTTATTCGGAAAGACACATCTTAAGAAGTAGAGGTCTATGACTCTTGTAGTCTAGGGGCTATATACTATATTAAAAATCATTCATCCACACATCCACTAACTCACACTATGCCAGCGTTGAATCATTGTATTCCTATATCGCAAAGACCGGCGCTTTTCGGGATATTATAGTTTAAAGAATAACAATTAAGATAAATATACTTATATTTAAACTTACCTTACTACTCATTTAACACTATTTAATATAAACACATTTTTATTGTAACAATTCCAAAGAAAAACACGCGTGATTTTTTTTTACATCCATGGTATACGCGTTTAAATATTGCGGTCAAAATCCGTGTAACGAATTAAGCGACAGGCGTGGACCCGGCAGCACGTCGCGTCGCTAAAACAAATAGAACGCTGCTCGAACAGGTATACATCTGCTATAACCGTACCATTCTGCACTTGGTACGATAGACAATATAAAACGCAATTTGCGCATGATTGAATTTGATTAAACCGCGGTCAGAATAACCTAGATTCATCCTGATCCAATTTTATTTTAGTATAACTTAGCTCAATGGAAAATTTTCTAGAATAGTCACATCTAATTCTATTGACTTATCGTTTATAAGCACTCACTTCCTCACTATCACAAAGGTTAGCTGTAAGAGAATGCCTACGGCATTAAGTTCGCCCGTGTACGTGTACTTTTGTATTTTTGTGCAATAAAGTATTTTATTATTATTATTATTGTTTCTTTAAACGGTAAAGTTAGATTCTCAAAATAGTAGATTCATTTATTTACTAACAGTTTTAGCTTAAGCAATACTAATTAGTATTATACAAATACCAACGTATTATCAATCAGTCAAGTCAATACATTTATGGAAGGGGCTTTAACGGAATTATAGAGTATTTCGTTGAGAGATGCAGAATGGTGGTTAGTAGATTCTTGTTGTGCAATAATAAAAAGGAGACCTTATTTGTAATAGTCCGCCCGCAAGCCCTAGACACAATTCTTCTCTTCTCTTTTCCACACACGATGGACCCGGCACTCGCACGGTTAATCCATGGATTGCTTAGAAATTATCTTCTTCTTTCCGGCAAAACAAACATATAGCTGCAAGGGAGGTCTAGGACATTGTGTTTTAGGGGTTGTGATGATAATGAAGATACTGATCACGACAGTTTTCACTTGATGGCAAGCGGCACGGAGTGGTCAAAGAATCTCTCCTTAGGGACATAGTTGCCGACCTAACAATTATAATTCACACTTTGCTTAAAGGACTTCAGGTTATAGATAGTCTGATAGACTATTTCACATCTTCAGCGTATAATATAAATCAAATAAAGAAAAAAAAGATATAAATATTAATTATATTTGCGAGCTGGTAACAGTAGCGTACAATTATTATTTATTATATTTTTAAAACAGTTATCAAAACACATGTTAAAAAGCTTATAAGTAAACATTGACATTAAAGAGAGCTTAAAAAATAAACTACACAATTACTTTAATTGGGATAAGAGTTTTGTTCGTTTACTTAACATTTGCTTGGCCGTTTAATGAAAATAAACGATATAACATAAATAATGCACTTAAATATAATTATATTTTTATTTTATTTAAGGGCAATATATATATATTTATTCAAAGTGTTATACTATTAAATAAATTTATGTTGCTTCGTGCCAAGAACACAAGCAGCATTCCCCCGCTGCACAGCTGCGTAAAAAAACTGCCAGCCCTGTTTTCACATACAGCATTGACCATCCGCTTAGACAGTTATTTAAATAATTTGTTAGGACTTGGCCTACACGGACCTAAAGTCTCAAGACGGCATAAACACGTAGTCGTTGCTAATACCCTCGTATTTGTGAGATTTAGTCTTTTTAATTGAGTTTGCTGTGGGCCTAGAGCCCTGACAGATATGTCCTGCAGCAAATTGCCTACTTTTTGAGCAAAATATACAATATTGTTTATTTTAAAAGGTAAATAATGATAAATATAAATTATTAATGCAGAAGGCAAAATTTCCCCTTATCCTTGACTAAAATAGTAGAACTAAGCCACTGAGTTTTAACGAAATAGAGCGTCTAATGTATAATGCAACAAAGTTTTATTCACCGTAAACACAACGTTATTATGGCATCGATATGAACTGACCTAAAACTTGAACTCATTTCACCCTTACGGCCCTTTCCGCCCTCTGCACGTTCAACTTTTACTACTCCTGCGAGCTATGTTAACCGGTCACTTAAGTATTTCTATTGAAAAAGCTGTAAATGAGACTGTCATCATGATCGTCAGCCTGTGTCGCTCTAAGCTTTCAATGCTCGCCACTGTACTGAATTCTTCTGTACGTAGTGGTAAAAGTAAATTTAAGATAGCTGTATTAACAAAATAATAGCTAAAAGTACAGTATAATTGGATGCATATACGCAAAAAGTGTTCAATCCACAATTTTTTAGAAATTTAAATATGAATTTTAATCAGGTCCATAATTTTAATTCGTATATTCGTTCATATAAAATTTCCGTTTTTGAAAATATATTAAATGTATTAAACGCTGGACCAATCCATCGATGTATCGATGGAATAATCTAAATTCTAACTTTAATGGCTTAAAATCCACAATTAATTAAACTTCAAATCCACATTAAGGTAATTTTAAGTTATAGGTCATTGAAGTTGGAACTTAGATTAGTCCAACATTTAATACATCTAGAATATGTAAAAAACGGTACTTTTATCTGTATATTCTTTTATATTAAAATAATAAAAAATAACGACCTGATAGACATTCATAATTATTATTTTTTTAAATGTTGATTGTATCGTTTATGCGTAACTGAGTCTAATTGGTTTTGCCCAATGGAATATTCCGCGATGATAGCAAGAGACCTGATGGTATGACGCTGATCCCCTGGAAGCTGCAGCGGGCCTTTGGCTTTTAGACTTTGGCTTTCTCACACCCCAAGGGAATAGCTCAAAAAGCGATTCATTGCGGACATAATGTTTACACAGTATTTATAGTAGTATTTATAGTATAGTAAAGTAGTATATATAAAATAAATAAACTTTAACTGAACCCCTTTTCATTGTTCCCAAGTGTATTTAATTTCTTACTGCTTTGCGTTGACATTAAATATTAACCTTGTTTATTTATCTTAAATTGTAATAATTTTAATATTTTTTATCTGCACTTGGTAAATTTGCATAAAAAGATACCTAATCTTTTAGCACGCAATGTTAAAGGTCACGGGTGAAGCCTCTGAATAAAGTTTATCTACGAGTATTTGTGAATTAATATTATTATTTGGTTGCCAAAATATTTAAATTATTAGCGAAAATATATATAAGGTAAGAGACGACGTACTTCGAGTTTGATACTTTTATGTTTCGGACAACTGGAAGAAATGGCTGAGAGGAGGAGCCAATGAAAAAAAAGTCTCAGACTACGGGTGTAAGTGCCATAAGAAGACATCGTATCGTGTAGTCAAAGAGTGGAGTTCTCACAAATAGTTGTCATAGTCTAAATGTTAAATAGGCTAAAAAGTCATAATAACTATGGGCATACTAACTTAGGGCGTCGTTGAAACCGTCCTTAGTGGCATTTCTTCACTTAAATAGATGCATTCCTATATTTATTATTTAATTTTTATTTTTGTATTTAAGTGAAGAAATGAATTTAGTTACCGGCCCTAAACATATATACATACGAGTATATCGTCTAAAAGTTCGCCGCATGCGCAGTTTTTTAAAATCTATTGAAGCTACGAGAAGTATCGAGTCGTTCTTTCATGTAATAAAAAACCACGACACTATGTAACCTGATGGTCCAAGAATAATATAATAATAGGTCAGTTACGCGAGCCACGAGGACATCATTATGCCTTTTCACACTTCTCTTGAAGGACTCCAGGAAAGGAGAAAAATAATGGGGAAATACACAGGCTATGAAAGCATCCACATCTTTAGCGTGTAAGAGATGTAAGAGTTTCCAAATTGATATACACGCTTGGGGATAATGATTTAGAAATATATTTAAATATACTATATTAACGAAGTATTTTGTTATTTATAAATAATTTGTGTGTGTAAATATTGTAATCCCTCTATGTATTTAAATAATGTCAGATTTATTTTAGAATTTACAATGTACAAGGTTGCCACAATACCACGAATAAGGAAAGGCTATGCCATTAAATGCTTTTAAAGGATCATTATCATCACAGCCCCTAGAACATAGCGACCTAGACCTCTTGGAGATGGGCCTTCCAAAACATATACTCGTATCTGGAGAATTTGATGTGATGGACATGAACAGGATGGCGAGGGTCTGTTGTTAACTTTAATGATAATTTATTAACGATTCCACTAATTTGTATTAGTGTAACCGGAATCGACAGCTTAATGTGCTCTCTGAGGAACGGTGGCGTTGGTAATCTATAACAAATGTACATTTCACTGGTATATGCTGGGATTCGAACCGCGGACCTGATTTGATTGGAAAGCGTACTTACAACCGAACTTTAAAGAATAGTAACGTATAAAATGTATAAAAAAATCATTAAATACATTGGTGGAACTTGCAATTAAAATAAAAACAAGAAGAAATACGACGAATTTGTCGTTCAACACGGAAGAATTAAGGCTGTCAAAGAAATGTCAAACTTGGGCATTCCGCCTAGATTTTGACATTTCTGACAGACGTAATCGATATTAGACGATACGTTTTCGGATGATTGTGCACTCCGAATGACCCCGTTGAGGGCTCAAAATATACATTGGAACAATGAAAATAACACACTGTAACAGTTATAAAAACACACACAACGTTTTATAAAGCTTTTAATTGTCGGCTATAATAAAATTACTTTAATTTAACTTCATAATTTTGGCTGTAAAATATTATTTTTAATTGAACGGCGAAGTTTTTGAAGTGCTCCGGCGTTTGACAGCCAGCAGCCAACTCGTTAATTTAAATTGTTCCATAGAATTCTCCACTTGAACACGTTATACTAGCGATAAAGGCAACAATATTTGATTGGACTAGAGTAGTAGTCGTGGACATTGATACATACATAACAGGCTTATAACACAGTCAAATGAATTCTTATGGGATGATCAATGGGATGGTTACGCTAAGTACTTTACAGATGCTCTCAATATCCTGCAGAGGCGGGCAATCCGGATAGTCTAAAACCCTTGACTTCGCCGATGTTCTACAAGCTTCACCACGTAAGTGTTCTTAAGAGCTCCATAACCTTATCCCTTCTTCTCTAACCATAACCCCATACTGTAGCCACTGTGGTAATCTCCTTAGTCATTGTAAATACTAAAATAAAACAGACATTTCTCTATCCGGACGCCTCAATCATTTCCACATAGATATGTTTACCAATGTGTAATGGTTTTCAATACTTATAGTATGGATAGGTATACATTGGCCGAACTTCTGGCATCATCGCCAAAGAGGTAGTGCTTAAGACATTTTTGCTGGTTGGTTCTTACGCTTTGGCGTATCCTGTAGGTACCATAATAACTGACCAAGGGCAGTGTGAAGTAAAATATTTTTATTAATTATTTTCTACAAAAAGTATTAGTACAACCAGCTGACTTCCTTGTCCTAATAGCATGGCGGAACGGTGTCACCGTCATTTATTTATATATTCAAAATAGATACACAGACAGATTACAATCCCTACGATCATATTTTAGGCATCGCTATTACAGGTTTTGGGCCTAACTGTAATCCAACAATTGTTTATTGTTGTGCAGTTGAAAGCTGATTTAATGTGCCATGAGAATTCATTGGTGGCAGCCTTACCACTTGTCTTACTTGGAATACTTGATGCTCTTAAGGAAGACTTAAGGTCTTTATCAGCAGAGCTTCTTTATGGGGAACTTTTACGTATTCCAGGGGGTTTCTCGTATCCAATTTGCGGTACCCGGTAACGTTATTGATTTTGTCACTCAATTTCTTGACGGAATGGTAAAAATACGACCAGTACCGGTACATGACCTGTAACATTCTAACCGCAAGTCGTGTATTGTTACGCGATGACACCGTACGCCGTACCGTTAACGCCACCCTTACAACGGTCACTATAAAATACTGAGACCAAAAACATTAGCTTTAATAAATACGCGTTATTGTCAGCATGGATATTTTTTACATTTATGAAAAGTGTTTACAAGTGTAGGTATGAAAGAAAGCCTTGTTTCAAGCTGTGTTATTTTTATGTAAATATCACCATGGCAAGCTTACAATATTAGTTCTCCCTGAAAGTAAAAATTGGCATTTGACATCATTGCGAATGGCACACACTTTTAACGAGTACAAAAAATAGGTGGTAGGCGGACTGATGGTGGTAATTTGCCTATTGCCTAAGCGGGGAAGTATTCACCGTTCGGGCCGATAAACCCTTTAATTAAAGTGTATCCACACGTTTCGGGATCTGACTCGAATTGCCGTCACGCCCAGTCAAGCCGGCATAGTGTTAGGGGCTGATGTCAGTCATGAGTTTCTGATTCCAGTTGCTAAAATTCATAAACATCGCGCGCCATTCACCTTCAGGTGGGCTCAAGGTCACATGTCGTGCCATTAAACTTTTTAAACTTACGCGCACATTTACGAGTATAATAGTTTTTATAATTTTAACGGGTCTTTACGCGATTTACCTTAGAGACATATTTCTCCCGACGTTTCAGCCAAGTTGCATTGGCCGTGGTCACGGGTCGTGCCAGTAACAAAAACACACGGATGAGTGACGAACCAGATATATGTATAATACGAAAGTTAAAAGTGGGTAAAAGAGAACATTCGGTTAGTTCGTTTAAGATCGTGTACTTAAACAGTCTGGTTATATGACACTTACAATTTTTAGTAGCAGCAACATTAAAAGCGGGCAAAATGTGTCCCAAATCTAATAAAGTAACATCGTAGTGCAAAAGCTCTCACTCAAGTCTCAAAAACTTTTACTGATGGCATTGGTATAACAGTAGGTGAACTAAGCTTTTAAAAGTACAGACACCGTAATAAAGACATGGGCACACTGGATCGCTACGTATCTTCAAGTGCACTGTATCTCAGTTGTATGTTGTTTTTATTCTCCCTTTAATTTAGTTTTTATAACAATGTTTGTGTGTGCTAGAAATTCTAAAAATAAAGAACAGTTGATTATTTTTTTGACTTAAAGTATTCTCTTCTTTCCATGATATATCACTCTGCTCTTCTTACAACTCTTTCGTAGTAGTTGCTACTAATTTATGGAACTATCTACCTACCAATATACGGCAAACAACTACCAGGTCATATTTCAAAAAACTTCAATAAATAGCTCCTGAAAGCCTTGATAAGTAGTTTATACTTGTATGTATGTTTATGTATACTATTAAGTATTATTAGTATTTAGTTTATTCATATTACGATATTATTATTTAAGTATATATTAATTCTACTACCTTTATTCATAATATTATTATTATTATGATTATACCTATAATTGTTTAAATTCTGACAGAGAATGTCTTTGGGCATTAATTTCCCATTTGTATTTTGAGCAATACAATTTTAAAATATATATATTACATATAATACCCGAAGACGTTAAACTGATAGCCAAACCTTGGGGACAAATTGGAGCAATATATGTATATATATAGAGTTTAATAAAAAAACCCTGTGGGACGCCCTACGTCTTGTCAACGTTTACACACACAATATAAATGCATTCGGTGTTACCTGGCCTTAATACAGTGCATGTGTCAAAGTCTGTTTATATAAAATTAATAGGTTTTTAAAGAAGTAGCATAAGAGCTTGTAAGACTAGACACATAGACGTTAAAACGTGTTTGAGGATCGACACAAAAACATAAATTTTCGTCAATCTTTATAACATGTGTCATCTCATTTTCTCTCTGCTACAGATTCGTCTATAGAAAATAAAGATTATAGTTTATTAGAGCCACCCGCCACCCGACCAGCACCGCCTTGTCTACTATTTGTTAAGAGATGGTCCATGGGTGGACGCCGCATCATCCTCGCGTAAATCACTCGCAAACAGCGCGCGGTCTACTCGGGACCCGTACGTTAGCAATGCGTAGACAACTAAGCCTACCATGCGAGCAGCAAGTTGTTACCGAGTGTTCCGTTTGCCGTTGATCGATGAACGGAGTTGATGTAGTGTAGACGCATATCCATGGAAGTCTTGTAGCCGCAAGGCGCTTTAGAGTGATAAAGATTGAATAATGAAAGGGTACAGGCCAAGTTCGTAAATAACGATCAGTCTAGTATTTATGTTCTTAGGTTACAGGAACGACCGACTATCGTATTAAAGCTGCAATTAAAAACTTATAAAGCTTGCTTATGTAAAGATAATTTAGTTCAAATCAAATCAATAAATTAGCGAGTTTTTTACAATAAGATCATTCAGACAGAAGCATAATTTGATTTAATACACAAACAAAAAAATATTAATTAAAAGAAACGAAAACTGTAAATTTCGATAATGATAAAAACTAGGTGACATGCCCAAGATTTTGACATTTCTAACAGTGGTAATCGATCTTAGACGATACTTTTTCGGACGATTGTGCACTCCACCTCACCCCGCTGATCAATAAGTATTGCGTGGGACTGATTTAAAGACTGAGTGGTCCTAAACCTTGGTGGTCAGGTCTATATAATTATGTCCACGGAATCAAGGGTTGATTTCCATTACGTTTAGGTACATGCACATAGAAACAAACATGACTGTGTATGTACATTTCAAACTTCGATCCAAACATGCACGCTTCATGATAATAACGTAAAGCAAAGTTTGGTAAGGGTTAGAGTTTGAGAGTAACCTCGAGGTTTCGTCGTGGCATGTAGTTTCTCCCGCTATTGTGTCACAATAATTTAATTTACGTCAAGTTCTCCTAGTATGTTTATCTATGAAATGAATTTCACGTTTGAAGAGCCGAGTCTGGAAACTAATTATGGATGTGGAAAATACTTCAACTGCAGACGTCGCCGTCTTAATTCTCTCTAATACGAGTAGATCTTAACTAAATATATTTTGGTAAAATATATTCTTGTCTTTATTATGTTTAATCTATTCGTCTATCGTAGACGCAGAGTTGGACGGCCACTTGCCAGATGGACGAAAAGTCGCTGGTAGGACTATGACTTGAATGAGGGTAGCAAAAGATCGCATGAGACACAAAAACATAAATTAAATGTTTATTGCATATTACGTTAAGATTATACCTCTAGCACAAATGGAAGTTGTCTTTTTTAACTGGGAATTCTGGCTGCAGGGTGTCGTATTCCGCAAATACATACGTGGATCTGCGAAGTGCACACCGTGGATACGAGTCTTTCGCAGCGGCCACTCCTACTGCTTCAGCATCAACCAACGTGTCGATTTTAAAATAACTTCAAATATCAACTAAGGCTATCCACCATATGTCTTTGTAGGATTAGGTAGAAACCTAGAAAGCTTCTTGTTACTGGTAAGGTTGAAGGAAAGAGACCGAGGGACCGAAGCCCGGTGCGCTGGTCCGACAAAATCTGCTCCACCACCAACTTTAGCATCCATGATGCTGTGCATGCCGCCGAAGGTAGGAATGGTTGGCGCAGTAATGAGGAAATATATATTAGAAAATAAGGGGGAGGATTTTAAAATATTTTTAATATAAATTTATGTAAAATTTTAGATACATACATAATTTTAGAATTAGGTAGTATATTTTTGGGTTGTCTGAAATACAGAATTAATATATTATTAAAGACATTAATATAATATGTGGTTGGTAACATTTATTTACACTAGCAACACGAACACTTCCCTCCCGCCCCACTCCACCCTCGCAGCTCGTGGTGACGACTAGCTTGGAGAAAAAGTATCCGCGAATTTAACAAGTGAATTAAACTAATAATTAAAACTGTGTGCACAGAGTGTTATAGACATTTAATAGTGAAAAACTGTGAGAAATTGTGCCAGGCCGCCTCCATATACAGTCCACTGCTCCACGCCGCAACCGCCTAAAGGTTAGTTTCCTCATACCGCACATTTTTGGCCCTTCTCCCCGATACAATCCCTCAGTTTACACTATTCGCCTACATATTCTCACCCTCGAAAACAAAAAACCTCGCAATAGAAGACAAATTTCTAAGCATTCCATGGATTCACCGTGCGGGTGCCGGGTCCATCGTGTGTGGGTAAGAGATGAGAAGAATGGTGTCTCGGGCTTGCGACCGACAATTGGCTGGTTTAAGAAAAGGAGGCCTCCTTTTTTTCTATTTCGCGATAATACGCTCACCATCCACCATTCTACTTCTCTCCCTACCCAACCAAATACTGTATGATTCCGTTAGTGCCGTCTTGGAAGCTCGTTCCATAAATGTATTGACGGCAGACCTGCTTAGGCCCAATTCTTTCAGTAAGTGATGCAAAGATTTTGCTGGAACTCCTCTTGCACCAACTTCCACTGCGTAAAGCTGAGTCTTGAACCCGTTCCTGATCATTTCTTCTGTGAGATCATAATATTTATTCGACTTCATGTTGTGGTCTTTTGGAATATTTGATTCCCACGGAACGGTAAGTTCAATAAGGATAACTTTTTTCAAGTTCCGAGAAAACACTAAGATGTCTGGCCTATAGGCTGATACAGCTAGTTCATCTGGGATCCTATAATGGTGTTCAAATGTATCCATGAGAATTTTCCAGTCTGATGCGGCGCCAAGGATCGAGGTGGGCTTGCATTTAGTTTTCGTGCTTTGCCCTTCCTTTACAAATGTGGTCAAAGTTTTATTTGTAGTCAGTCCCTTTCTGGCTCTTGCAATAGAAAGACTTACTGCTTCACGGATAACACCTAGGACTTTGTCATGTCGGCGTGAGTAATAGCCCTTTTCTAGGAGAGTAACGCACCCTACAAGTGTGTGTCTAGCAGTTCCTATGGCAGCACCACACAATGTACAGTTCTTTTCCGTAGCTTTTCCCCACCTTACCAGATTACTCTGGTCCGGGAGGGACATTTGAAAAGCGTTTAGGTAGAACTTTAGCAACGCCGGAGACCAATCGTACATTGGTGTGCGCCACTTTAGGGCTGGAGGGATGCAAAAATCGCCCAAAGTTAGCCAGTCATTTTGAACTTCTAGAGTCATCGCGTGCACTCTGTATTCATGCTCTTCATCTTTCCTGAGGAAGGATTTTATAACCTCTTTGTGACTTTCTTTTTTCTTCCAGCCAATGCCTCTTTTGTCAGTCTGGGCACCTGTCATGAATTTCTTGAAGAATAGTAGTCTCGGTTCCATATCTGAGACCAGAGGGTCTTTTGGAAGGGATGAAATTGTATTATCCTGGGAGCTGGTTAGAATTTGATATTTGCTTATACGTAGATGTTTGTATAATTCAGATGGTCTTTTCAGATCCATTCCGAAGTTTCTCCGTCCTCTAAAGAATGTTGAGGAGTCAGCACCCTGGGCTAATCCAAGCCAAGTCTTCAATGTTCTTATGACGTCCGCGTCCAGACTTGATAGTAGGCTTTTGTTGAAATCATATACTAGGAAAGGCCAAGTGAGGCGAGATGCTAAGTAGTTGTCGTGATTTTATTAAAAACTTCGTAAAAAAAAACGTTTTTACGCCGCCATTTTGTGTCAAGTTTTATACCTTTGGGGTCCGCGGGTCTCAAGGGAAGCCAGTCCGCCGATTACAAGCTGGTTTAATTTGGTGGCGCAGTTGAGACGAATCCGTATCTCGTATAGATTACCATGAACCCAATACTTACAATGAAAAAAAAAATACCTACTCGACTGATCTTGTTTTACGTTTTCTCCGAAGCAAACTCTAAATAAATTTCTCCAAATACAAAAAACCTCTAAATATTAATCTTATCTCTAAATACTAAAATAATCACCTCTAAACGTTAGCTCTTAATACTAAAAAATACTCGAAATAAAAACCCCTCCAAATAACCTCAAAAACTACACCTCCAAATAATTTATCGCTAAATATTTTATATAATTAAAATAAATTGATAAATATGTCTCGGGACAATAGCCCGCCGGAATCTGCTCTCAGCAAAGTGCTGCAGGCCAGAAAAGAAAGCTTATTTAAAATAATGCAAAAATGTTACGATTATTCCGAACGAATTAATTCCTCTAAATATCTCTCATTGTTTATGTCTTCTTTGGAAAGTATCGACAAAACCAAAGAAGAATTTACTCAAGTAATTCAGGATTTAAATTTGGAATGCATAAAAACTAATCCTAATTTTGTTCCAAATTTCTCGCCAATTGAATCGTTCAATGACCTCTATTGTCACGTAAAGTCAGTTGAAAAAAAATGTAGAATTAAAGATGATGTTAGTGCCGATACTAAGCTCCACACCTCCCCACGCGTGACGCCTAGGATCGAGCTACCACCGCTAAAGATTCCTAACTTTAACGGTGACCCCTCGCACTGGAGTGTATTTTATGAGAATTTTAAGTCTTTAATTCATGAAAATGTAAATCTCACAAATTCACAAAAAATACATTATCTCACAGGTAGCTTGTCTAATCGAGCGCTCACAATCCTCGCCGGTATTACGCCCTCTGCTGATACCTATGACCTGATATGGGAGACCCTCGTTGACAGATATGAAGATAAACGCCAATTGGCGTCAACGTACCTCGATGAAGTATTAAACTACAAAAGTATTGCCCACGCATCCAGCTCCTCGCTTGAGATGTTCAGTGAAAAGGTGTTCGCTTCCGTAGCGGCCCTTAAACATCTTAAGCTGCCAGACACGGCAGACTTTATATTCACGCATTTAGCCCTTAGTAAACTCGATATTGAAACGGTGAAACTATTCGAACAATCCGTGTCAGAAAAGTTTCCCAGCTTCGAAAGCCTTCGCCAATTTATAAATAGCCATATAAAGTTGCTAGCACGAACCAATAAAAAATATTATAATAAACAAACAAACATACAAAGTTCAACAAAAAATAAGAATCATTTGTCGCTGCTAGTAAACAATACATTTAAAGCTAAAACTCGGACGGAGTGTGCGGGCACGGGGGGAGGCGGGGTGGCCTGCCCCGCGTGTCAGACCTCTCCGCGACATCCACTTTTTCGATGTGGGACATTTATGCGACTAAATAATGTCGATCGCAATAAATTAGTTAAAACTATTAATTATTGTTCTAACTGCCTCGGATTTCATAATACCTCAAAATGTACCTCGTCAAATTTTTGTTTAGCCTGTGGATTGAAACACCTTACCGCGATACATCTAGACAACATTAAACAGAAAGCTGCTTCAAGCGCTTCAAATTCTCGGCTCGATACACGCGCGATCGCTTCATGCAGCGCTGAAACCGCTGCCCGGTCAGCCGCCGGCGCCAGCGATGAAGACGGATCACGTGATCAATCCGCGCCAATAGAACCCTCTCAAACGAACTTAGGCCTTACTGCGTATGATAACAAGAACGATAATACAATAGCAATATTGCCCACCGCTCTTATCTCTGTTTTATCAAACTCGGGTATTAAAGAAAAAATTCGCGTACTACTTGATAGTGGTTCGATGAGTAATTTCATAACAGAAAGTTGTTGTAAACGTATTGGCTTAAAAACTCGTCGCGTACCAACCTCGGTTACCGGGATAGGGGGTTATTCTCGTCCCGTCTTAGGTCAAACTAACTTTGAATTCAGTTCATTGTTAGATGACAGAGACGTATATACGGCCCAGGCTTTCGTGATGGATCGTATTACAAGTAAACTACCACACGCTCAGCTATCCACTAAAGAAGTGGCGCGTTTCCGAAACCTGCCACTGGCTGATAAAGATTTCGATACTCCCGCTGAGATCGATTGTTTATTAGGTGTCAAGTACTTGCCTCAAATCCTGCGTACTGACAGAATTATGTTACCGGGATCCGGAATAGGGGCTATGGAAACGACATTGGGTTACATAATAATGGGTAGTGCCGGTATACAGAATACATCTGAAATAAATAATATTTCATTATGCTCGGCTCTAGACACAACCTCGCTCGATCTGTTAGTACGTAAGTTCTGGGAACTTGAGAGCGTTCCGAACGCGTCTCAACTCACCGCGGAAGAGAAGGAGTGTGAAGACATTTTCACACGCACACACACTCGTGACGAGACAGGCCGCTTTAAGGTCATGTTGCCATTTAAGGCTGATCCTCGGAGAGAATTGGGTGATTCTCAAATAATAGCTCGCCGTCGACTATTAAACCTCGAAAGAAAATTGTATAAAAATCCTGCGATTAGAGATAGTTACAACTCGACTATGCGCGAATATATAGATAAAAAATACCTCGTACTCGTTAAAGACGCTGAAGTTAACCCGAAGCAGCGATATTACATGCCGCATAGCGCTGTTTGTCGCGACGACAAAACCACCTCGAAAGTGCGCATTGTCATAGACGCGAGTTGTAAGTGCTCGAGTGGTAAATCTTTAAATGATGTCTTGTTTAGTGGTCCGAACCTACAAACTAACATTATTAACCTCCTAATTGAACTTAGAATATTTCCAATTGCATTATCAGCTGATATCGAAAAAATGTTTTTCGGTATTAGCATGCACGAACCTCACCGCAAATATCAATCAATATTATTTAGATTCGATCAAAGTGAACCGATTCAGACGTACGAATTTACTCGCGTGTCATTCGGTACGACATCCTCGCCCTACCTCGCCATGCGCTCGGTACACCAGCTCGCTATAGAGGAAGCAGAGAAATATCCTCTTGCAGTCAAATTTGTACCTAAGAATATGTACATAGACGATTACATCGGTTCTGTAGAAAACCTCGAAAAGGCCAAACAACTATTTTCGCAGCTCGTAGGGTTATTCCACAGTGGCGGTCTCAACCTCACTAAGTGGCTAACCAACAATCTTGAGTTAAATGAATTTATTCCAGAACAGTTGCGAGCCTCGAAAGTAATCGATTTCGATAGCGATAGCCGTGCTAAAATAGTCGGTTTAAGGTGGAAGCCGTTCGAAGATTACTTTTTTTCGACTCAAATATTAACAATGTTACCGCGCCCTGTACGAAAAGGAATATACTCTCAACCGCGGCTCGATGTTATGACCCCCTCGGATTAATAAGTCCTATTGCCACCTACCTCAAACTTTTAACTCAAGATTGTTGGAAGGTGGGGTTAGACTGGGACCAACCCGCACCGGAGTCTATCGTTAAGCGATGGACGGAGTTTTTAAGTAAATTTAAAAACTTAGATATTTTTCAAATACCTCGACACGTAGGAATAGAAGAGGGCTCCTATGTCACTCTGTTAGGGTTCGCCGACAGCAGCGAAAAGTGCTACGGTTCCGCGGTGTACGTGAGGGTCAGCCGTGACTCGCACTCTGCCGGCCACGTCACTCTGTTGTGCTCTAAGAGCAAGTTAGCCCCTCTCTTAAATAAATCGTTACCTCGTTTAGAGCTATGTGCTTGTTTGCTACTAGCTAAATTAATAAAGTCAGTTCGCGATATTTTGACCTCTCGCTGTGTAGTAAACGAGACGTACGCGTTTTCCGATTCCACGGTCGCTCTGTCGTGGATTCACTCACACTCGTATCGTTGGCAAACGTTCGTCGCCAATCGAGTTTCCGCTATACAAGAACTTTTACCTCCGACGCACTGGCGTCACGTGATTAGTGAGGACAATCCTAGTGACATAATCTCTAGGCCTGTCACCCCTCGGTTTCGCAAACTATACCCGTTCCTCGATAATGACGTCATACGTGGAGGTGGTCGCCTTAAGAACTCTAAACTCGGCAGTAAATACCTTAACACCCTTCAGGTCCGTGAAAAATGGAATAATAGTGTTAGTCCCATCGTAAAAGGGTGCATTGTACTCATTCGAGAAGACAATGTCCCGCCTCTGCGCTGGCCCCTCGGTCTCGTTGAGGAAGTCCACCCCGGTCGCGACGGTATCGTGCGAGTGGTCACCGTTAAAACGGCCACTGGTACTTATAAAAGACCAGTGGTACGGATATGCCCACTCCCAACTCAATAAATTTCTCTAAATAATAAATAAATTAATCCTCTAAATAGAAATAAATCCTCTTAATAGAAAAAAAATCTCTAAATAAAATACATCCTCAAAAATAAATTCGAATTTACCAAAACTTCGAATCCTCTAAACAAAACTCGATTCTTCTAAAAGAAGTTCGAAACCCTCTAAGTTCTAAATTTACTTAATAACTACAAAAAAAGAATAGTTCGCAACTTTAAAAATTAAGTTCGCAACTTCAAAAATTTAGTTCGTAATTACAAAATTTAGTTCGCGGCTTCAAAAATAAGTTCGCAACCTCAAAGTTGAATTCTAAAGATTTTCATTCTCGATCAGTTAAGTAGGTGTCCGCGTTATTCATTGAAAATCTTACGATTGTTCAAGGGGGGAGAATATGGTTGGTAACATTTATTTACACTAGCAACACGAACACTTCCCTCCCGCCCCACTCCACCCTCGCAGCTCGTGGTGACGACTAGCTCGGAGAAAAAGTATCCGCGAATTTAACAAGTGAATTAAACTAATAATTAAAACTGTGTGCACAGAGTGTTATAGACATTTAATAGTGAAAAACTGTGAGAAATTGTGCCAGGCCGCCTCCATATACAGTCCACTGCTCCTCGCCGCAACCGCCTAAAGGTTAGTTTCCTCATACCGCACAATATGTATAAAGGGGGCTACCGTGTTATATCTATTATAGTATTATGCAAACGTATTCATATTGCTAATGAAATTAAACAAATCTTAGTCGGGATTTGGGAAAGTCGGTTCCGTAGCTTTGGAATTTAACCAAAACCAATTGTTAATATTATTCCATTCGCATAAAGCTGTCTAACTCGAAGCGGCTGTTGATACTTGATAGCAAAGCTAATGGTTTACTCAAAGGGATTATGATGTATATGCGATATATTCTATAGTTCAGACCAACTAATGCATTTCGAATATTAGAGAACTATGATACACAATTTAATATTGCAGTTACTTCGTAATAAAGACGTTTGTTTATTATTTATATATTCCAAAAGACCACAACATGAGGTCGAATAAATATTATGATCTCACAGAAGAAATGATCAGGAACGGGTTCAAAACTCAGCTTTACGCAGTGGAAGTTGGTGCAAGAGGAGTTCCAGCAAAATCTTTGCATCACTTACTGAAAGAATTGGGCCTAAGCAGGTCTGCCGTCAATACATTTATGGAACGAGCTTCCAAGACGGCATTAACGGAATCATACAGTATTTGGTTGGGTAGGGAGAGAAGTAGAATGGTGGATGGTGAGCGTATTATCGCGCAATAGAAAAAAAAGGAGGCCTCCTTTTCTTAAACCAGCCTATTGTCGGTCGCAAGCCCGAGACACCATTCTTCTCATCTCTTACCCACACACGATGGACCCGGCACCCGCACGGTGAATCCATGGAATGCTTAGAAATTTGTCTTCTCTCTTCTATTTGTTGACTATATGTATGGTGTTTATTTATCATTTAAAAAAGCACAATTACAAGATATCTCAACGTTCATAGCAATAATTATAATCTTATAACTCAATTTTTAACATCATCATCACAGCCTTAGATCAAAGTCTTAGATCTCCACAGTTAGAGATGGGCCTTGTAAAAAATTCTGGACAATTTGGCCTACACTCGCCACGATGATTGGCAGACCGGTTGGCAAATGTTTGATATTAATATTTAATGACAATTCATTAACAATTTCTCGAGTTGGTATTAGTGGAACCAGGACCGACGCGGACGCCTTAACCTACACTCCGATGCACGGGAACGGTGGTGTTGTAAATCTGTGACAAATAATAATAATAATAAAGAAGCGTGATGCTCACTTGGCCGAGGCCCGTGAACATCATTAGGTTAACCGGTTAAATACCGAGATTCTTTAAGAATACATATTACATAATAATAAAATTCTTTATTGCACATAATTTACAAATGTAGTGTACATGGGCAAACTTAATGCCGAAGGTGATGGTAAAAAGTAATAGGGTGATTAAGATTGTACGTAAGAAAAGTGTATTTCTCATTGGTACATGTCGCTGGGGTTCGAACCGAACTTTTTAGTATTTTTAAGGTGAGCGTTCTTACAACCGAGTCACCACCGCTTTCCTTATTAAACATATAGTTCATAATAAACTTACCAATCGTTAATACGAATGTATGCTACATCTACGAGAATGGTAGTTTTTCGCATCAAATTCAAAAGCCGTTTCTGTATTGCATGCAATACGAACACATAATCGAGACAATATCAATTGCAATTTTGCTTTGTATCATATCGTTGCGGGATGTAATAAAGTTACTTGTAGGTATTGAATTTTAATGAATGAGTCGAGCAAAGCATTAGGTTAAGATGTGCTAAGTAGGCCTGTAGTCACTAAGCCTGGGTGAGCGAATTGGGGATGGCTGGCACATGCATTACGTCCGTGATCGGGTCCCGCTGTTCAATTTATTGTTTCTTAAATTAACAAATGTTTTGTGTTTTGTTCGGCTTGCACACGGGCAAATAACCTATCTTAATTCTGACATACCTGGTAGATTACCACTGTACCAGGTATTGTAATCTCATAGGTATTCATAGGTGAAATTGAAAAATATTTATTATTGTTGTTGTGTAATTCTGTATTTATTTCATTTGTAAATCTGCTCTCCTTGCAGATTCCTTTCCCAGTCAGATTAAGGAATCTGCTAAGCTGCTCGTCTTCTGCTAACAGCTAACTCTTTGGACAACTTTGCTGCTTAGTCTTCCACTAACAAGAGTAGAATCATTCAAAATATTTTAAATAATAACATATCACAAATGCCTGTAATAGGTTTACGTGAATAAAGATTTTGACTTTTAGGCTTCATCTTCGCCTACACTTCAAGGTCCTCCTAAGGAGCGATTTTTTGCCCGCTGCAACGTTTAGGCCGGTAAAGAATCAGACCACACTACATCTGTTATAGTATTTGGTCTATTGGGCAGAGGCCTTAAATTATAGTCATAGCATATATATTATGATATTATATATTGTTATGGACGGGTAGGTATTAATAATAACTCAATTGATACTAAATCTACTGTATACCTGTATATAGGTACTATATCTAAATGTAACTCTTAGGGCGTTAGAGAATGCACTAAAATGCACAATGTATCATTTTAAAAGATTTTTCAAGACAGGCCTCTTTTTCAAACCAGCCTATTGTCGGTTGCAAGCCCGAGACACCATTCTTAGCATCTCTTAAACACACACAATGGATCCGGCATCCTCACTGTGAATCTATGGATTGGTTAGAAATTTGTCTTCCTCTCATAATACTCGTAGTAAAGTAGAGAAAAATCGTTATTAATGTATTTATCTCTGTCTAGAATTAGGTATTTGAAAGTGAATATATGTCCACAATTCTCGTAATTTTATTTCTTAGAAAGTTTAAGTCTTAAAAATATTTGTAAATATTAGATTGCGCGATCGAGAGAGATTGAAAAGCGCTAAACCCTTTTAATTGCGCTTTTGTACATAGTGCAATTAAGTTTTAAAATAAATATTTTGAAGAGCTCACATAAATAAATCACCCTACTATACTAGACTAGCCGCAGCTAGAATATACCCTCAAGATATGAAAGTCTCTCGCAGGCGTACAAAGCTTAACGAATAAAAAACGTACACGGAAAGAATAGCAGCTGGTCTATATTCTTAATCTCCTTTTATACTTTGAAGCACGTAGAAAAATAAACTAGAAAGTATATTTGATTTACAATGCTGAACTTTGAAACTGAATAGTATATTGTTCGGAAGAACATTACAAATGATTGTAACTATTAATACAAACTACTCAATAAAAACAATACAACTAAAAACTAAAACAAACAATAATAATAAAGAAAAATATTATAAATAAAAAATCTGCTCCAAATCACTACCAATGGGCCAAGTGCCAAGGATAATGGCAGCATTGCTACGTTGAACGGCAATGCTAATCTTTTAGCCCAAATATTAAACGCTTTGAAATTTTCCTGTGCACTTGGTCCCTACGGCCCGTTAGGTAACCCATCACTATTGCTTATGTTAGCGTATTTATTTATATAAAAAGTGAATTTAATTCGAATGACAGATCGGTAAAGATCGTTCTTCTACGAATCTTGATTATGTGTGACTATGGTGAACGTTGTTATATGTTTAGCATATAAGTATGATATTATAATGGATAAAGTCTAGCCTCCGATAACACTATAGGTTTTTTTTTTAAGTAAAAAAAAAAGTAAAATATCATCACGACTGTTCCCCTTTCGGGGTGGTCAGAAACCACGCTTATAAATAAGCTGATTCACATTTAGCCAACTTTACTATAGGCCAATCATGACAAGTGGCAAGCTCGTTGATGTCTCCAGCGTACCAAACATGAGAAATATCACAAATATTTTTTTAATTTACATTAATAAATATTTTTGTGTCCCAAGCAGGAATCGAACCCGGTAACTCCGAGTCCAAATCTACGGACTTAACCGCTAGACTACGGAGGCAGTTGAGGTTTTTTAAATTACGTTTAAGTGTCTTATTAAAGCTATCGTGAGTATATAATCATTGAATACAAACTCGTTTTAGAACAACTCGCTGTAGATGTTTTTAGACAAAACATACACACTTAATCCTTAATTTGAAAGGTTGTTTGTAGCAAAGCTCACGTACATTAGAAATGTGGATTCAGCCAGTGCATGGAGCAAAGCTTTTGAAATGGTTTGTTAACTTAGATGCAAAATGTTAGTCCAAACTTCTAATTCTACGATTTAAACTATAAACAGTTGTGGCGTATGATAAATGGGAATTTAAAAATAATTTACTTTATTTAATATGTATTTGACTTCCTTTCATATTATGTAGACGGTAAAGGATATTTACTGTAGGTTTTCGTTAGGATAATTAAAATAATACATACATACATATCTTCACGCCAGATCCCTTGCGGGGTAGACATTGAATTGAGCGCTATTTGACACGATCACGACATACGCCTTTCGCTTCGTCGACATTTATTATACTCTTCATACATGGCCTTTGGTTACGAAGGCTTTTTATTAAAATAATCCACGTGTTAAACACTTTTGACTCGTAGTAAAGTAATGTAGCTTGTCATTTTGTTATTTTAGCCAATCACGTTCTTTATATATTTATGACAATAAACATATATTAATATTTTTATTTTTTACTATATATTTATTCGAAGTAGATACAAAGATATTAAAATAAAATAGATTAAAAACTAATTATAAATAAGACTAAACTAAAAATACCTATGAAATTAAAACTATTCTACAAAATAAACTAAGGGCTTATTACCAGTTATCTTATATAGCTCGCCGCATTTCTCTCGTTGAATTATTATTATTATTATATTCATAGTGATAAATATCCTATTCCTATTAGGTATTCAAAATATGAGAGAATAAGAGCAGTGGTGGCACGGTTGTAAGAACGCTTTCCTTGAAAAAAACCTAATTAGGACGATTCAAACCCCGGCAAGTAGCAAAGAGAAATACACTTTTCTAACGTACATTTGTCATTTACAACACCACCGTTCCATTGCGTCGGAGAGCACGTTAAGCCGTCGGTCCCGATTCCACTTTTACCAACTCGTGAAATCATTAATAAATTGTCATTAGAAAAAAATAGAACTTCGCTAACCCGTCTGGGCAGCGTGGCGAGTATAGGCCAAATTCTCCAGAAATTCCTGGAAGGCCAATCTCCAACAGTGAAGGCCAATAACTCTGTGTTCTAGGAGCTGTGATAATGACGATGATGCTAAATATGAACACAAATTAACTCAACCACGTTACACGCACATATAATACAGGATTTAATTTATAAGTATTGTAGGTGTGATAACAGAGGGACAGGTCAATTGCTGCGTAATAATAGGCGAGATGTCACTTAACCAAACCTACCCTAGTCAATAAAACCCTAGACCCATGAATATTCCTCAATAAACCGCCTTATCTATGGCCGTAAAGATTTCTCTGCTCGTTCTGTATTATGCGGTAGATAAAATGGCTTAGAATGCTTTTGTAAAGAGCTTTTCAACTAGTTGATTGATGTCCCTGGTGACCTCTCTGCTTGGTGCATGTCGCTTTGTTGTACCGTCGTCTACAAGTAAGATACTCGTACATACAAGTAAGTATATAGGTACTGTTACCTACCGGTTTTTTTTTTTTTATATATATAAATATATCATAATCATCAGCCTGTGTCTCTCCACTACTGGATATACGCCTCCCCCAAGTCTTGATAACTCGTGCCACCCTCATCCAGCCGCCACCAGCCACTTTCTTTAGGTTATCCGTCCATCTGGCGGGGGTCATCCCACTCTACGTTTTCCCATACGTGGCCTCCACTCCAGAAGCCGTGTACTCCATCGTTCATCGGTTCTGCGACAGACGTATACTTCACACATGCCACTTTAGCTTACTAATTTTAAAGGTTATATCGATAACTTTGGTTCTCTGACGGATTTCCACGTTTCGGACCTTATATAATAAGAGAAATACCGAGCTTAGCACGCTTCATAGCCAGCTGAGCGACCTTAAATTTGTGGGCCAGACACGCTGGCCACGTTTCTGCTCCGTACGACAGATAACACTCTTTGAAAACTCTCGTTTTTAAACACTGGGATATGTTTGATAGCATTTTTTGTAATCTACATATTTTATATACATAGATTATGTATACGTATATATAAGAAAATTTAACGAATTCATTAGCGTAGTGAGTACATTCCTTAGAGCTGTCATAAATGTTCGATCGCCGATGCCGATGAAATACGACATTGCCTCGTCATTTTATCGCTCGACTCAAACTCATAAGTGTCATGATTAGCCTTCTAAAGTTGAAGTACCCGGTTTTAGAAGTATTACTACGGTAACATGATATTGGCTGAGTTTTGGAATTGTTTGAATTATTAGGCATACGTAGGTATGTTAGGGTTGCCATCAATCCGAATTTGTCCTACTTTAAAGGATACAACATATGCAGACACATTAGTCCCACCTGACATTCAGGCAACCTCGTCAAGCGCGGTAAGTGCGACGGTAACTGCTTAAAACCTCAAGCTGCGCAAATACGCCATTCTCGTTACAGGTTAAGAATTGCGCGGTTTGGGATCGTCACGATGCCAAGCGTCTGTCCAAGGAGTTGTCAAAACGGCTGACGGAAAAGTCTGGAGTAAGGAAGTTTGGCAATTATTTCTGCCAACTTATTAGTCTCGTTATACAGAGGAAAAATATTGCCAGTCATCTCTAAAAGGCCATTTTTATTAAAGTTTAGATTTTATTAGGTTTACGTTGTAGTTACCTAATTATTATTTTTACTATTAAAGTAGTTTTTAATATACTATATCAGTAAATATTTACTTTGGAGGAGATGTCTAGAGGATGTAGGTAAGGAATTTATTAAAAGTATTAAGTTAAAATATATTACACAAATGTCTATATTTTGTGAAGTTTTGATGGCAGCCCTTATTGTGAGGTGTTACGCAAATCGGGTGCGCGGATGTTCCGCCCGCGACCTTGGTCTCAACTAGAGGGGTCATTGTCCCATCATCCCCCTCCCCCCTACATGTCTCCGAACTATATTTAGAGCGGTAGAAGCTCTCACTAAAACAGATTCAACTGTTTACGGGTAGCTTAGACTGGTGAGACATAACGAACGCACTCGTCACGTTAACGTTCTCCAATTCTCCATGCTTGGTAGAATAGATAATAATAATAAAATTAACTTTTCAGTCAACTAATAACCCATAGATAAATACCTTATGACTTACGACGTGTTTTTCCGTTTTTAAAGCGTCTGCAGAAAATCGATGCTATAGCTTATCCTTAGGTTGTAGCAGACGCCGAGCTGCGATCGCATTTTTGTGGCTGTGCTGTGCTGGTTGACTATCCCCTCATTCCGAATCGCGCTCAGAGCGCTTAGAACGAATATGACACTGACCGTCGTTCCGAATCAAATATCGCGATTTGGATGCTCAGAGCGTCGAAATCACATTTTCATTCATAAAATGTTTTTTTTTTTTTATCTATGGAAGATAAATTGCGGATTACATATCTTTGAGTATGAATACTAACAAATATACATCTCTCGGTTTATTCATCTATGTGTAAAGTTTAATATTATTAACTATTTTGATCTTTTAAAATAAATTGCCGTGTTACAGACATTTTTTTTTCCACTTCCTACTTTAATATTAATTATAGATTTGTTTTAGAAGTAACATACAAACAGTATAAACGAATTACAATATTCAATAATTTAAAAGAAAACCTAATATTAAATAAACTTGAAAATGGCGCGCGACATAATGACAAAACACTGATAGCGCTCAGAGCGATCTACCTCGATATCGTGAGCAGTCTAAGCGCGAGAAATGATGTCATATGTGACGTCACACAGCTTTGGCAAAACAGTTTAAGCGCGTATCGGAACACCTTTAAGCGTGCTTAGGTTACTATTATCACGTATCGGAAGTATAGGTATGTATTTTTTGCATGCTCCTTTACCTCATTTTTGTATTTTGTTTTATCTTCTAATTTTTAATATTCTGGTTTAGCGACAAATAAGTACATTGTTTAAATATATCTTTTACTTTATTTCTTTATTTCTTAATATATATATAAATAATTAAAAACTACAGTATCAACACGACCGTATCTCTTCCGGAGTAATAAGAAACGATCATGACAAGTGCAAGCTCTTCGATGTCTCTAGCGTACCAAATTCGAGATAAATTATTAATGAATTAGATAAATTATTGTGTCCCGACCAGGAATCGAACCCGATACGTTTGTAGAAACAAACATCTTCAAAGAAACCGTACAAGTTATCGTTATATATATGTTATGTCATATAGTAATATATCTATTTATATAACGATATATATGTATATAATTAGTTATAGTCACATACTTAATTTTAAAAATATTTTTTAATACTCTCATTCTAACCCCACAGGGTATACGAGTATAGTACCTAGTGCAAACGTAACTTATGTTCTAGCAGTAATTCGGGTTAAAGTTCAAGTTTCGATTCCTGCTTTCTATAGAATAATTAACTAGCGTTATTACAATACATTCCAATAAGCCATGTTGTGTAAACATATGGAGTCGGTATTTCGGAATTGCTTAATTTTTGTGTGCTATATGCGCACTTGAAATATTACCTACTTACATTATTTTAGGGACTACACTCAAAAGCAGTTATAACTGGTCACTATTTCTTACGTTATTGGAGTTTCGAGCAAATTTTGATGGATCAAGTTTTGATTTATCGAAACTACAGAAGTAGCATATTGTTTCAATCCGTCAACCACTCGTCATCGTGCCGTGTTAAGTAGGAATGTATGAGCTATATCGATACCTTTCGCAAGGCACGGCGAACGTGCCATACCCGTGTGGCGCCTGTGCTTATAAATACGGATTCGGCAGGGCAACCGTCTTTGCTTGTATAGACTTTCTTCTTTATGCTTTTAATCATAGAGTAAGAACCTTTTCACATACATATGATTGTTGTCTAAACGACTCGGCGCAACACCGTGCCGTGCTAGCTCTTTCATATGTACACAATTTACGTACTTTTCGTTAGTTTTGTGTCGTCTTACTCAAATAATAATTGAGTGGAAGAGCCGATTAGGAATCATCTAAAAATACGGGTGTCGGTATAGTTGACATATGACACGAGAGCAAAACGGCACGGCGAGCGGGAATACCATTCGACCGCTAACATCACACGGACCCTGATCTGCAGTATGTTTGATATACTCGTAAGCCATTTTAATCTTTCGCGTATTAAAGTTTTTATAATTAACCGCTGTAACACAGCGTCGTCATCACCAGACCGGGCTTTACGCATTTACCGTAGATTGACATTGTTGTGTTGGTTTCAATAGTCTCTCTCATAGGATAAAACCATCACGGCTTATCCGAACAGGAATGAGACGAAACAAATAGGCGAACAATACGTAAGCCATGTACATGTGAAAAAGCTAGCACGGCACGGCGCCGAGCCGTTTAGACTGCAACCGTATGCATGTGAAAAGTAAGGATACTCTATGATTGAAACCATAAAAGCATCAATAACAAAATCTTTTCGTTAGTTTAATCTGCAACAATAGCAACCAAAGCTTTTCTAATAAACAACGATTATCTTAATGTTTTAGTGACATAATTTCATTGCTTTTAAGTGTACTCGTATATTCCAGAAATGAGATTATAAGAATGAAATGCATTTACCACCTACGCAGGTAAAGGTACAATACTGAGAGAATGATTTGCTCCCGAAAATGGTGACCGAACCGTTAGCCAAGCGTGCGGTGAGATCACAGAACAGAAAAAAACTAGTAGAAATAGCATACTCATAATGATCGGTTGTAAGTACACTTTTCTAAAAATTAAAAAATAGTGCATTTAACAATGAGAAAATAGACCTAACACATCACCGTTAAGCTGTTAGACCCGGTTGCACTAATACCAACTTGTGGAATCGTTAATAAATTGTCACTAAAATTGAAATTGGTAAGCCCATTCTCTATAAATATGTTTGGAAAGATTGAGCTGTGATGGATTGGTGGTAAAAACGCTTGCTTTAAAATCGTAAGAAGGCCGGTATAAACCTCGACATATGCCAATGAGAAATACTATTTTCTTCGTATATTTGTATAAATTTACAACACCACCATTGCCGTACCTCTTAGAGTTAAGTCGTTGGACTCGGTTCCACTAATTGCAATAGTCAATAAATTGTCCTTAAAATTGACAGTAGACTCCCTGTCAGTCAGCGTGTAGTGTAGGCCAAATTAGCCGGAAATATATTCTGGAAGGCCTATCTACAGTGGAGGTCTAGGGCTCTGATGAATTTTAGGGGCTTTAATGTGATATATAACGAAAAAGTAGATTAATATCACACATGACAGCCATTGCAAATATAATTTAAAACAACTATTTAGTAACTTTCTTATAAGAGGCTATTCCACCCATGAACCGCCTTTCAATACGAAAAGGCGCCGAAAGAACAAGACGGTCGGGTGCTGGGTGGCTCTAATGAGCAATGACCTTTATAGGTTATTTATGCCAACTATTTTTTTTTCTGTCCTGTGAATGACAATGTGACGCCCGCGCCGCAAACCAAACCGAGCTCCGTTAAACACACAGTGCTCGACCTATTGAAATTATAATTATTTGATAATATGCGAGTCGAGTAGTATATCAATAATAGGTAATTTTGTAAATCTATGAATGTATATCTTATTAGGACAGCATCATCATTAGCGTCAGAATCAGCATCAGCAGATTATCAGCATTGGTTTCAAAATTAGAATCAGTATCCGCATTAATCGATGCTGATTTTATTTCTGATATTCAGGACATGACATGAGGCTTGAAGACGGCGTTTAGTGCTAGGCGCATGCACTCGAAAGAGTTTTTGACAATCAAAAAATTATAATCATTACTTGTTCACTGATGATTAGTAAACAATCACAAATTTACTTTATTTATATATGTATGTACTGCACTGATTAGGAGTGTCACCCTGTCACCTTCAACCGCAAGAGTCACTACCGAGCAATTATTCAGCAATTGCGTAATTATTTATAAACCTTTTCGTACTTCCGACTGCAAGCTGCAAAGGCAGCCAATATAATTTAACTTTAATACAATTATTATTTCAGTATTTATTAATTAATAGATAAAAAATATTATGTGGTTTACCGCTAATTACTCGTTTATTATTAGGTATTACTTTACATTGTATATTACGTTTTTTTAAATATAAATTTTATATATACTTAGTTTTAATTTAATATTGTTATGTTATGTACATCTAGTTGTTTTTATTTTATATTTTATGTTAGGTACCTACTACTTAAGAATCGAGACATGGTTATATTTTATTAAAGCATCAAAATCAGAATAAGCATACCTACGCAAATGTTAAAAAAAACAGCAACAACCTTCGTACCTACATACTAGCAGAGTTCAAATCGCAACTTATGTGGATTTTAAGGAACGCGTTCTACCGGATAACCGGACTACCACTGCGCTAAAGCACTTAATTATTTTAATAGCAGATCACATTTTTTTGCCAATTTTATTTTTATCAGGAGAAAAGTATCAGTGTCAGAGAATTGCCCTTTAAGAGTAATGGTGCTTCGAAAGGCCTTACTTAATTCACGAGATTAAACCTTTACTGTTAGTGTTAATTGTAATGCGTACGGTACGAGAGCCAAAGTAGTAATTAGGGGCAAGAGTTAAACCGTTATTTAAAATTCTCAGGAACCTTTCAAGCCTCTACGAAGTAAGAATCCAGAAAAAATATTTTTTTAAGGTTTGCACAGTTCATTGTTAACGTTTTATAAAGTACTCGTATGCGATGTAAGCTGCATTAATATTATTTTCTGGTTAATTTTCATAAATTACATTATTTATTATTATAAAATAAATTATTATATCATAAAATATTTTGTTTTTTTAATTAAATATACTTAAAAGTAAATATAAACTAAACTTAATAAAAAATAAACTATAAGCAAAAAATGTCCTCTAGAGACGACCCTTGGGACTATCCCAAGAAGACTGGCAACATTTCCCCTCTGTATAGCGAGGCGTAATACGTTGGCAGAAATAATTACCAGCTTTCCTGTCTCCAGACTTTTCTGTTAGCCGTTTGGACAACTCCTTGGCCAGACGTTTGGCCGAGTGTCCCCATGGGCCCATTGTCTCGACCCCAAACGGCGCAAATTCGTAACCGGTATCGAGGTTGGCGTATTTGCGCACCATTAGAAACTGCCTATTTATATTGATTTATATACTTAAGAAACGTCGAAATCGAAGCCGGTCTTAACTTAGGGCGTATACACGTTGAAAACTCGGGTTCGCACCCTAAGGGTCTGGTTAAGCAGGGGGATAGCTGGCATACGCGTTACATCCGTGAGCAGAGTTTAAATGTTTTGATGAATAGTTGGAATGTATCTTAATTCTAACATACCTGGTGTACCAGCTATTGTATTTTGATAGGTGACTTTAAAAGGTATTTATTTATTGTTATTGTGTAATTCTGTATTTGTTTTGTTTTTTAAAACTAAGTTTTCCTTGATAATTCCTTTCTCAGTCAGATTAAACATTAAAGGGTAACTGGAATCTGCTTAGATGCTGGTTTTAAATATAATATAATATAAGTAATGACTTATGATTATCACAAATGTTTGTAATAGCTTAGCGTGAATTAGCCAGCGTTTATAGTGGTCCGAGGAGCCTCCTCGCAGGTTGCCAGCGCAGGCGGCACCTATCAGCGTTGGCATTTTCCTTATATGTGGGTATGTAGGATCTGCTGTATGTAGGTGATGATAACTGATAGACAACAACTTTTATAATATTAGCCATAATGAAACCGTCTTTTAATTTATAAGGCAAACTATTGGCTCAACTCAGAAAGTGGAAAGCAAACTCTCAATCACCTGACGTAGGTATCTATAATATAAATGTGCAACCTTCAATATTTAATTAATATTTTCATAAACCAAACCGTTCAGCCAACCACACACGGTGTATTTCACTGTTTCTCGCGACCACTAGTTTATTATATCATTGACTGCTAAATCGAGTGGATGAGCAAAGAGGGCCCTTTGAGGGACTGCTTAGTGCTCACCCTCCTAACATGGTTGGCTGGATCACAAAACCTAGATATCACTCTTATACAAACAGAGCGTATAGTTTATACTATTTCCGTAAAACAAGCAATGCCTGATGGTAAGCGGAGCGTGAGATCCAGGAAGGTTAGCAACTAAAATCAGTTCTGACGACTAATATTAGTCACTAACACTATGCCGGGTTCATATTTGGGATGGTGGTACAGTTAGTAAACCATGTGTTGGAGTCTAAGGATTATTTTCATGTGAGGAAATCATACGCCTTTGTATCGAAAATATTCGTTCAACCTCGCTATTTGCCAATCCATTATATTCTTACTTAGGCTTAGATAAGTCTGTCGCTTTTGTTAGTACTTTTTATTATATAAAGAGTAGATTTTGTTCGGAAACCAATCGACGAAGGCCGCACTTCGACGGATCTTATACTGTTTAGTTAATTCTAAAAATAAATATTTAATTAATTTATTTATTTTTAGGAAAAATTACAGTCTTTACAATAAAACAATAGAAATATAGTAACTTGCAGCCTTACAAATTTTCACTGATACTATTGAGTTAGTAGTGAACACAGCAGAAAAACGTGTTAAAATAATACAATTTAAATACAAATATAAACCCCACTACCAATACAAATAAGAGAACAAACGAGCCAGTACAATTATTAAATAATAACAAATAATTTCATCGAAAAAAATAAATATTTTTTCAATTAAAATTTATAATTAATATTAATTTTTGAAGAAGCAAAAGCAACAATTCATATAGTTAAAACAGCGGTGCAATTGTTTTCATTAAGCGAGAACAAAGGTTTCTGCACAACCAAGGGTGAAGTCAAAATTTAAAAAAAGATAAATCATGCGGGTAGTAGGAAATCTCACTGAGTTTTTCATTATCTGACCATTGTTCATTAGAACTGTGTTTGATATGACCTATTCATTGCAGAATTGTATGTGATAACACAACAGCTGGCGAAGTGTAAAGTTATGGGCACACTGGATACGTACATGTAGACATTTTTTTATATATTTAAAAACATATTACACATTTAATAATGAACAATGCGAAAAAGAATATTCACAAAATATAAAACAATAATTACAAACTACTTAAATAAAATTAAATAACTATAAAATAAACCTAATAAAAAAAACTATAAATAAAAATGTTCTGAAGAGACATCCCATCAAAGATAAAATAAATAAAACTGGCAACAATTTCCCTCTCTTAGCTATAGATGAGGCTAATACGTTGGCAGAAATAATTGCCAGCCTTTTTGTCTCCAGATATCTCCGTCAGCAGCTTGGACAACTCCTTGGCCAGATGATTTTTTTATATATTGATTAGAACTAAGCACATCTTGTGACGACCGACATCAGTGCCTACCATTGCCGACTTATGTTGTAATGAACCAATCTCGCTCAGTTTAACATTACACATTTAGAAAGTAATTCTCAAGCAATAGAGATCAGTATTAGCCTCGCATCTTGCAGTCTCCTTGGGACTATTCCTGACGGAGATTCATAATATGAAAGACACAGACTTATGGATGCCAAAAATGCTAGAGCGTATAGTAAATCTGACAAAATAAATATAATATGGGAAGGCAAACTTCAATGTTGCCAGAAAAAAAATAGAGTAAATAAATGGTAATATTTATGTCTTTCGAGATTTAGTAAGAATACTAATTTCGAGGATATCTTGAGGGAACCCGTTTGACAGCTGGAAGGAATAGTTGAGTGGAGGAGCCGTTGAGGAAACGTCTTAGAACACGGGTGTAAGTTTATAGTTAATTTAATTATTACTTCTTATTATCAATAAAATATATGAGGAAATAAAAATAACATAATTATGATTAGCAATAGAGATAATTTTGCAATATACTCGTATTGTCTTTGAACTGACAAATCTAAAAAAGTTAAAAAATAATTATTATTTTGAGTAGTTTTAATTATTCATACTTTTTAGTATGATTAAGTAAATATATATATATATATATAACTATAACCGTAATATAAAAAAAAATAAACTCACCTGTTTATGGATGGTGCATTTTAAGCTCTGAAACAAACATAACAAAATAAACTTAAATAAAATGCGAAAGAAAGCGCAACGAAGTGATATAACACTTATATAATTTAGCAAGATTGCCAAAATACTTAAAGCAAAATAATAATGCGTACGTATATTAAGTTAGATTTAACAAAACTCTTTCCAGTGCTGGAGTGCCTTCGCCAAAGCGCGATCTCCAGTCATTCTCATCCAACTCTGTGTCTTCACGTACGTCGTAATCTAAAACCAGTCAATTCTATCGCTCATTGGTTCTGCGACATACCCGTCCGAACTATAAAATATATATATTTTTTTAACCCTATAGGTATTATTACAGTAAATTTTAATTAAGGAAATTTTTTAAGATTATTATAAAGATACGGCATAAAGCCTGTGCACATTAATTTTAACATATTTTAGTTTTTGAGCAATAAAGCATTTTTAATATTATTATTAAAATATATATAATACAATTTAATTCTTAAATCCGACTTGGATCTACACTGTGTGGTAGACG
The DNA here is from genome assembly GCA_910589645.1 of Tinea semifulvella. NCBI lineage: Eukaryota > Metazoa > Arthropoda > Insecta > Lepidoptera > Tineidae > Tinea > Tinea semifulvella. Next base: position 26,390,474 of record OU342584.1, read on the forward strand.
CCAAAAAGCTTTGGACAGATTCACTTCCTGACGCTAGCGAACCCGATAATAAATGTTCCCAGGCCGCTTGGGACATCCCTTTCATTAATAAATCATACTAGACATTTAGAACAGTAGTTATGATTGTGCCCGTCTGTTAGCATCTACCCAGAAGGAAGCTGGTGCATGGCTTCAACCCATCCCATCAGCTCCTCTTGGTACACTCCTGTTAAAGTTAAAGGAAACCTAGGTACTTCATACCGAAAAAAAAAGCATATATTTTCAGCTTTTTTATAGCTATTGCTGGAATCCTCCCCGTGATTTACATTGTTGTACAAATAACATTTTTTACGAGCTTTATTGAAAATGTACTAGATGTCGATAGAATTCCTTGGAAATTTCTAGAACCTTCTAGAAATCTCAAGGTATAGCAAAGAAAATTTAAAACAGGTAAAACTTTAAAACAATAATTGTAGCTAAAAAAATAGATAAATGCCAAGATCTATCCGAACCAAAAGAATAAAATATCTTAGTTATTTATCTATCCATCTTATTAGTTTACTCTGATGGCAAAAGTGGTACAGTGGACCAAGAAAGTGATCCATCAGTTTTGACGAACGTTCCTTTGACATTAAAATATGCTAAGGCCTCCTAATATGTTAGTTTAGTTATAGTTTCAAGGGAAAAACGAAATTATTGTTAGATGTTCAAATAAATCCAAGTAAGTTGTAAGATCACGTTTTTGGTCCACTGTACTAGTATTAACATATTTTTTTGAAATATCTCAAGAATTACGATCATTTATAAGATAAACTCCGGTTTTGCACCTTCAGATTTTCTTATCTTCAGTCTAATTTTAAGAAAATTAAAATAATTCTGTAATTTTTCCATAAAAATAATTTTGGTAAACCAGAGCAAGCTCTCTTTTCTTTTTCTTTTAAATTGATAAATATAACAAAATTATAAAAACAGACAGCCTCTGTGGACTAGCGGTTAAGTTCGTGGATTTAGACGTGGAGGTACCAGGTTTAAATCTCGGTCGGGACACAATAATTTAGATTGTGGTCTACGAGGGTGGTCTGAAAAGTTTCCGACCTAACAAAGATACAACCCATCTTTTCTAAAAAAATATTTTTAATTTTCTACATAGTCTCATTGTAACTCTACACACTTCTCCCAGCGATGCTCCCATCTCTTTAACCCGTCCAAATAGTACTCGGCAATCTTCTCTGCAAAATATTTGTTTACGAAGATGATAGCCTCCTCTTTGACAAAAATCTCTGTCCTCCGAGCGCAATTTTTAGCTTAGGGAACAGAAAGAAGTCGCTTGGGGCTAGATCAGGTGAGTAAGGTGGATGGTCAAGCAGTTCAAACCGTAATTCGTGGATTTTTGCCATGGCAACCGCTGATGTGTGAGACGGCGCGTATACCAAATATAAGTTTGTATAAATAGCTGAACCAGTGTGAATTAAATAAAACAAAGTTATTATGGTAACGTTATCAATGCAGATAAGCTTGCATATATATTAAAATTTAATCCCTCATTTGGACAAAAATAAAACAAGGGGCGGTGACAAGCGTATTTCCTGTCGATATTAACAAGGGGAGATAAATATATCCGCATGGTGACATTTGAGCCTGGAGCTCACAGAAGCTATATTACAATAGTTTTATGCGGGATTATGGCCTGGGTATACCGGATACTAGTAGGTAGACGCACGCGGACTGCATAACAGGTAGCCATTCTTTTTCTCTGGGTTTTTAGCCTAGCACAATTTAAATAACTTTCTCTAGTTAGAAACACTTTAATCGTGGATTATTTATTTATTTATTTAAATCTTTATTGCACAAAGACAAAGGCGGGCCTTATAATGCCGCTAAACATTCTATCCTAGGCAACCATTGGGACAACTTAAGCATTATATTGAAAGGTAGGTGCAAAATTGTATTAAATTCTACGGTTTAACTATATTATTATACACTAATACACATATACTACATATACCCATACATATTATTACATACACTACATATTATATATCAATGACAATACTATACTAAATTCTAATAAATAAGTTAGTAAATACATACATATACATAGATAATATACTTACTTTTGTTGTGAATTTATTACGGTACAAATATATCCTCATATCGTCTATATCACAATATCTGAAGACAAACATCTTTAACTAGTGAGTCCTTATACAAAATCTTTTTATTGCACCCACAATCCCTGCTCGCTTCTCCTAAAGGTTAACTGTTATCCCGTATAATTAAAATATAAATATATTAATATATTTAAAATTAACAGTTTGTATAAAGAAACCCTATTTTTTTTTGTCATTTATGACATATGGTTTCTTACGAAAAGTTGTTTGTTTCTATCGATATAATCATATATTAGTCTACTGTAAGATCATACAAAGTCACCCAGTATAATGTTTTAAGATTTAGATAGGTTTTTGTTTATATTAATAATAATAATAAAATTCTTTATTGCACATAATTTACAAATGTAGTGTACATGGGCGAACTTAATGCCGAAGGCATTCTCTACCAGTTAACCTTTGTGATGGTAAAAAGTGAGGTAATGGGGTGATTGAAATTGGAAATAATAATAGTATAGATACAACATGAATAAAGATATACATAAACACTTATGAGATTAATTATTAAATTATATGTGAAATTTACATATAATAATAATGCAAATAACTACTTATATAAAATAGTAATAATAAAGTAATAATAATATAATACAATAAGTACATAAATAAATAATTAAATAAACGTACACATATACAAAATTTACTATGTCAAAGCGTGAATTGGGTCATTTTGCAATTTAAAGAAATGACTGTAGACCAAGTTTTTAAAGATTTATCTATCGATCCTCCGAGTAATTTGGTACCGAGCAGTCGTGGGCGCTGATAGTGGGTTTGGTCCACAACTTGAGCTATGCTAGATATTTCTCTGATGAATAAAATACAAAAGTTACGTTACAACAGGTCACAACTACCGCAGAATCTGCGTACGAATGGACGGATGAGCAAAGACCTTCCTTTCGGGGCGTTGGATAAGGATTTTAAAACACCGTGTGCTGGTGCAGATAAAGATCCGTGTTCTATCTGTTGCATCAGTTTTTACTATAATAGTCGTGTATATGGGGTGTTTCAAAATTTATAATCTAGTAATTTTCATTGCTGAGTTCCGATCATAAGCTTTCGTCGCGTCTACGTTTCATGTACGCATGCGATGTGCTCTGGCCTTTAATTACAAATTCAACCTTTACGACTTTTAACTCTGTAAACATGTTCAAGTCGTTTTGGGATCCTTTTGTACCCTTTGATAATGCGCAGAAGTTTTAACGGTCACGTCAGAGAAGCAATAGACTATTTGACCAAGCTATAATGACAGAATAAATATATTGATGACCTTTTTTAAGGCATTTGTGACAATTTATTTTTTATTTTATTTTAGTAAAGCACTAAGGAGCAAAGAGAAAATGGAGTAATGCTACCCTTCTGCTAATATTCTAGGTGGCACGATAATTTTAAAAACATCTGGAAGGCTCATCCACTGCTAAATTTGAAGATGTTTTCTAGGCTGCAATGATAAAGAAAGCATTAACGTTTTAGTGAGCTTCTAAATAAACTAAACGTGATAATGGTTATTTTGACTTGTAATCAGACTTGGTAAAATAGGAACTTAGTTATAATTTTAATAAACAAATAGGGGAGCGTCAATTTTCAAAAAACAAATCCTAATAAATCATCATGTAAATTATTCAAGGAATTGAATTTAGTTATTGTGTTATATATTTCTTTCACCGTGCCATTCGCATTAATACATTTTAAGAACATTTTTTTTTTAAATAACATTATACTGGGATTTTTGTTTTTGTTTTTACAGTATAAGCAATATACAAAAACGATAATGAACTACTTAAATAATAGAAATAAAACAAATAAACTCTAAAGTAAGCTATAAATAAAAAAAAATCTAGAGCCTAATCTATGATAGTCCTAAGGACTGGCGAAGCTATAAAGCTACCCATTTACGGGCACTCTAATGGAGTGGGCGCCACGCGAAATACGTCAAAGAGATTTGTCCAAAACCGGCTCCGAATGGGCAAACTTTTAATAAATATATATATAGGTATATATTTAAAAAATGTTAATTCTGAGCCTTTTTTGTGCAATACCCATTAGCTTAGTCCGTTAGCTGAAATAATTGCCAGCCGTCTTGTCTCCAAACCTTCCTGTCAGCCGCTTGACAACTTCTAGGCAACTCTATAAATTATTATTATTCCTATTTATTCTACATTGTATTCATGAAGTATAGGATTTTACACTTTTATTCTATGCCTATGTAATGACAAAAGACAATTAAACTTAAACTAGTCCAGGGTTAGAGAAACGTTTTTGAATAAAGCGATAAGAGTTTGTAGTGATGCAATCGTTACCGACTTTATGAAAGTTATTATAGTTCAAATATACGAATACCCGTACAGTTGAGAACTCGAGTTAGACTGAAAACTTACTAAGGAGCTCACCCCAGAGGATATCTATCATTTGTGGTTGAACTGTTCTATAAAGTTTCTACTTTATTCCTATTTTAAGACCCACGTGTATATGGAATTTAACATCGCGATTTAAAACAATTGGGACGTCTCTAGAGATTTTTTTAAATGAGTAACTTTATTTTGTACTAGGATTAAATTATATTTTATTTTATTTATTTTAGTAGTTGTCTCAGATTAGTTCACCGTGTGATGTTTTATGGGTTTTTTAAAGACTAATTGTATTTAAATTATTTTACTACTTGAAGTTCTCGTAGATAATAACTTAGTTATTTATTTTTGTAATTTAGTTATTAAATGCTTCCTAATGGAATTATAGAATAAATTCACTCAACTCAGTTTATTGTTTAGTTTTTTTATAATATTTTATAATATTATAAAAAAATATAATTTTTATTTTTTATATATTTGTGATAATATCATTTACTATTTATTTGTGTATAGGTTTATTTTATGTTTTATAATTATTTTATGTAACATTAGTATGTAGTTTATCATAACAAGTTTGCACCTATACATAGATAGATAGATAGATAAATTCTTTATTGCACAATAAACAAAAACACATTTAAATGTACATAGGCGAACTTAATGTCTAGTGACATTTTCTACCAGCTAACCTTTGGGATAGTGAGCAATGATTGTTGATACATAGTTGTTAGAAAATGCCTGGCCATTAGGCCCTACCTATGTACATATGTATTTTTAGTGCAATAAAGTATTTATTTATGAACATTATTTCAACACATATTCATTAACAAACAATACAACTTATTACCATTCATAGATTTCAGAGCAACTTTGTTGAATAAATAATATATAACCCTTAGTAAAATACTTTTATTTCTTAATTAATAATTGTTTGACGAGACGAAAGTACTGTTTTTAAACCTTATAATGGATGTAGAGAGAACTCTATCACAGAAAACAGTTCATTGTTATATATACGCGTCCGTGTGTGTACTTACTTACGTAACCGGTGTGTCGTGTACTATTGCACCAAAGAAAATTGTCTAAAAAAATAATTTGTTGATTTGGAAATATACTCGCATAAACAATCAATTATAACTGTTTCCTTAGCTAATGTTTTTACATCTCAGCTAATAGATGAGATATCCAGCATTTATTTCAAGAATTCTCATCGCTTTTCGACTGTTTTTGTCATCTGAACTCACAAAGCGGTACAAATAATAGGGCAGAAGAACAAACGGTACGAACTCGAGCGCTCTTCACTGGTTCAACAAAAGCGAGCTAGTTCTGTAAAAAGATAATTTAAATCTCTTCTTAGCCCCGGGGCTTAAAACTTAGTGATGTTTTAATGTAGGTGCAGCGGAAACGCCAAACCCACACTTAGACATCATTAACAAAACACATGTTGAAATAAAATTGTCGTTAAAGTTTAAAATATTGTTTAGTTTTTATTATTTCTTCGTATCATCGTTAACACCCGGCTGTATCCGTTAAATATCAGGACTAGGTTAAGTTATAACTATTTGGTCTAAAAATCTACATCTAAACTTATTTGTGGCGTAATTCTTCTGTCACTTGTAAATATATATCTACACATCTTAATATGTGTGAGACTAAGTTTTGAAATATCGGGTTCACGTTAAGCTTATATATTCTTAAGGTGGGTTAGACCTATGGCCAGAACAAAAGCGTCGATCGCTTTTATGGTGTAAATGACAACTAGTTTTCATCATTAACACCAAAAGAATTACAGCAAGCAAAAATGAGAACATCTAGAACTAGAATTATTGCACATGCTATAGACCATCAACGAGTCCTTCATGCTCATTCGTCAGCTAGAACACCAGTAGTCTGTTACTTAGACGCAAACGTTATTAGTGGATTTCGTTATTTATGTCAGAGAATTCGTCATAATTACAAAATATTATTCAATTCTGAACTCTATAAACGCTCGACCTTGACAGCAGCCGTGCAAATATCAACTTTAATAGAGTGACATATATACATAGTTAACGGATTCCATTATGAAACGTTTCTTTCTATCACTGTTTACACAAAAATATATTGAGCATATACTGAGAAAAATAGTTTGAGGTACAATGAGCATTTACTTCGAATTTTTTAGTCGTTAGTCGTGTTCGCGGTCGATGTCACTCGAGCATTGGTGATATGCAGCGTAGGATTTATTAAAAAGCAAATATTTTTATATTATAAGCTGGAAGAAAAATAAAGAACTACGTATTTTGTTATTTTAATTATTCAGTAATAAAATCTTAAGTTACGGTGTAGAGAAGTTATCCTAAAAATATCGCCACTCATTCTGAGTCTAATGTGTTTTCGGAGCTATGATGTGATAGTTGTTAGATTCGGCCCAGCTATGGCTGCTGATAGTATATTTTTTATAAATGTTTTTGTTTTTGTCTCTCTTTACTGTATAAAACAAATATGTATTGACAATATACAAGTGTTGTGTACTATACAAAACCTATATAAGGAAATAAATAAATTTTATTTCATTTGAAAATTGGTTTTTTTAAATAATGGTTTCCTTTACACAATAACGTATCGAATGCGTTAATTTAAAAGAATACCTAATAATTTTGCCTTGTTAATTAATATGTGTCATATAATAATATTTAATGTAAATATATAATCTTCTTTTAATGAATATAAAAGTTTTTAAAGTTGCAACCCCATGGGTGACCTTAAAATAAGTGGGAAACGTTATTTTGACACGAGGTCGGCTATGATCGGCAAAACTCGGGCTAAAAGTGACAGTAAATAACAAAATCTGCTGGTGCCCTTGGGCCGTTTATTGCAGCCTTTACCTGAGTTTACCTCATAGATGACCTCGCATGGCATTCCCCCATCCTCAACTTTCCCTACATATACGATAGGCGCAATGGAGAGTTAATTTTACTTATAACTAAAAATAGTTTAAATTGGTAAAGAAGTAAAATTTTAATCAATAAGTTAGTAATAACGATGACGGTATAGCAGTAATCTAATCTATGACAACATTTAATTCTGGAAATATTGAAGGAAGATTTAATATTTACACAATTTGTATTGGTATAAGATACTGTATACATTCTTGTATTTACTAATATGGATCGTGGCATACAATATGGTTAGGCAAAACTTGCGTAAATTACATAAAGTATCAATCATATGCATTTTATCTGTGACATAAATTGTAAATTCTTAAGTATTCTCGAAATGTTGTAGCCATTGTATGTCAAAGGAATAATTAAAATAATCTGTTTAATTTGTGGTAACATTTAATTGACTAATTACGTTTCCAATTTTAAGCTTCTTCATGTTTTATTAGTTGTTAATTATCCTGTAAATAAACATTATATGCGCTAGAGAAGCAAATATCAATATGTAGATAATTTGGACATGCTTTCGGAAAATTTAAGTCGGAAGGTAAATCATCTTTCCACAGCCAAAGTTTTCTGCCAAAGTAAAGTTATAAAAACAAATTATAAAAGTAGTTGGGCAGCTCCAGCTTAAATTAATAATATTCTTCGCATCTCGAGGTTATTTAAGTTTTACCAATAACTAACTTGCAAAGTTTAGAGCCTAAGTTTTTTATTACACCTTTATGAAGAAACTATTAAACTAAAGTACGCGGCTGTTTGGAACATAAATCCTATCACAAAATTAACTTACTCTGTCAAATTTCTTACATTTCATATTATCAGGTCAAAGTAGGCAAAGATTATTGAAACTGATTCCCTTATGGGTGAGACCATTTCCTAGAGCCACGCGTCCGTATAGTACCTAAGCTCTTTTTTACATTAGTTAATTAAAAATTACATTGAAAGTAAAAAAAAATAAATATATAAACTAAACCTAATAAAAAATAAAGTATAAATTAAAAATATCCTTCAGGAATAGTCCCAAGAAGACTAACAACATTTCCCTTCTGTATAGCGAGGCTAAAACATTAGCAAAAATAATTGCCAGTTTTACTGTCTCCAGACTTTTCCGTTTGGACAACTCTATGGCCAGATTGTCCCCATGAGACCATCGTCTGGAATGGGTGTAAATTTGTAACCTTTGCCGAGGTTGGCGCATTCCCAAAAGATTCTAGGATTGTGGGTACTCCAGTAATGACAAAAGTCCTTCGAATAATGTCGTTGAGAGCAGTGTGACGAGGAATGCAGCAAGCATAGAAGTGCGCAAGAAAGCCCATGGTATTTGAGATGTTCCACGGGTTCTCCATACCAACACTGGTGCGGTGGACAGTCCGGGCTCCGAGTCGAAGGCACACTGCCGTGTCAAGTAAGTAAAGAATTCTTATTATCACTAAAGCTATTTATTATGTACGAACAAATAAAATTATAACATATCTTGCGTATTTTATAATTAACAGAGAAATAAATAAAACACTTGAAATCAATCTTCAATTGATTTCTTGGCTATTTTTACTTGTGATTTGTCTGCAGCCGTCGTTTTCAGTGCATAGGTATTGATTACATATCCCAAAAGCATACTGGAACAAACTTTTGATTTAACTTTGTTTGACTAACTGATCCGCCACTGGCTTTGGGAACTCCCATCCCAGTCAAACTTCAACAATCCGCGTATGACTAAAGGAGGGTTTAGACGGATCGATTTTCGTCAACCAAATCATCTCACAAAGCCGCACGCCATCATGTTTGCACAGTTGACTAGAATCACACGCGCTGATTTTGTTCGACTATTTTGAGCAGCACGGCTTTTCAAATTCTTCCCCCTTAGACTTTTGTTCTTAAAATCTTTTAAGAGGGTTTAAAATTTGCATCCCTTTCGCCCGCACAATGCATTATTTTGAAAGATTTTTCATGTCTGAGTGTACTTATGAGAAAAGTACTCACCCAGGATTTTTTAAAATCTGATCACGACATGTGACATCACTCCCACTTGGTGGTAAGCGGTAAGTACATATATTAGCAATTTATGATACAACATAATAACATTTTATTAATTATATTAATTATAATTAATAATAATTTATGATACAACTTTTTTTGGGGGTAGGTGCACAAAACAAAACATCTATTAATTTTGCTCCTTGTTAATTAAATAGAAATAATATTATTAAGAATTAAAATCTTATTAAAAAGTGCTTTATTGAGTTATAGTGTGTGTACATGCTGTAAAATATTTATTTTGTGCCTACTCCTGCTGGTTATTAACCTTTACTCATAACATCTTGTTACTTCTTCAAAATACAAACAAGCACTATAATGGCTACAGCAGACAAAGTTCATGAGACGCAGCGGCTAATTGAGGACCAGCTTGCCAAGAGAATGGCGGATTTTGAAGTCCAGCTCACTGCGGCCAAGGACTCACGGACCTGTGTTAAATTAGAAGTACTGGCCAAGGAGTTTCTGGATTTCAAAACATTTTCCATGGAAATGATGTCATTGCTCCGTCAACAAATTAAAGAAATGCAGATTGCAGTTGATAAATTAGAGACCAGAAGCCGCTCTGATTGTTTGTTGCTTCGGGGCATTCCGGAGTGCCAGGGCGAAGATATTTCACAGGTTGTTGCTGACATGCTACAGAAGCAGCTGTGTATTTCTGAGATGAGTAAGCAGTCTATGCGGTCTTGCTATAGACTTGGAGCACCCAGAGAGGCAACAACTCGGACGGTATTGGTTCGCTTCTTAGACTATGGGCTGAGGCAACAAGTGTGGCGAAGCAAAACCAAGTTTAGGGGCACATCATTTAGTTGTTCAGAATTCCTTACTAGCAAAAGACAGGCACTATTTACAGATGCACGCAAGGAATTTGGCTTGGGTAATTGCTGGACACAGGATGGCATAATAGTAGTCAAGCTCTCGGATGGCACTAGAAGAAAAATCATACATCACACCGAACTAACTGTTTTGTTACAAAACGAAGTGGTATCTCCACCTGTGCAGTCACAAAACGAACCAAGGCACCACAACAGGGAACGTCCCAGAAGAACTGCTCGACAATAACTGTTAAATTTTTGTTATTGCACAGACTTTGCTTTATTTGTTTTTCAGTGGGTATTTACATCGACTGGGCGAACCATATTGCTCGAAATAAGGTAATTAATTGTGTTGTTCCTCAATTCGGAAGCGTTAATTATGTCATATAAATTAGTTAAACACGCAGCTTGGTTTTTTTACATGTCTATATAATCTGTGGTTTTTTTTTATATTGGCCACAGACTATATAAATGCCAATAAAAATGTAATTGGTTTTTTTTTGTAAAGGCTTAGAATGCACATCTGTCAATTATTTGTCTATGGCACCGTTTATTTTTAGGAGCGTTCGGATATTTAGTTTTTTTTATTCATTATTCCTGATTATTTTTTTTTCTCATACTTTTGACAGCTATCTCGGTCTTTCATTCCTTTGACGTGGCGTTTATATAGCTCGTAGCAATGTTTATTTTTGTTGCGTTTATGGTTCACCTAGTCGATGTATTTTTGCCGGGTGGGTTTGACTTGTCGCTTAAGGCGTTTTTTTCGCTTTGAGGGTCGTTCGGCTTGGCTTTGCTCCGTGGTTTTCATACGGTTTAGGCAGGGTTCTGTAAGAAGCAAGCTTTGCTTTGCCTAGCTTCCAGGTCGAACATAGCTTGGTTTTTTTTTTTTTTATAATTACTATACTTCGACGCGTCGGTTTGCTCTGCTTGACCTACAGTGCGGCCCCGCTTTATCGACTGTTCATATATGTATTATTTTTAATTGTGCATTACTGATTTACAGTGTGTTAAAAGTGTTTGTTTTTTTTTCTTTTGATTTGATTTGAAGATGTAACTAGGTTTATATTGTTAACTCCATGCCAGCAGGACAGGCAGGTTTTAGTATTTGTAAAATAAATTTTACAAATATTTAGTACTATAAATAGTGCTTGATATATATATATATATATATATATATATATATATATATATATATATATATATATATATATATATATATATATATTATCTATTATATTTTTACTATATTATTATTATATTATATTAAACTACTTAATGATTATAAGATGTCGGATAATGATAGCAATGAAAATTCTTTTCATTCTATTGTAAATAGTACTAGTTCTAGTGACTCTTTCTACGATGCAGACGATTTAGATTCGCTATTAAAAAATAGATTTTCTCAACACAGAAACAACTTCAACGTATGCCACATTAATGCACAAAGTGTGCCTGCGCACTACACTGATCTCCTTACTACCTTCTCATCACCCGATGTTATTGATGCAATTCTCGTTTCTGAAAGCTGGCTCAAACCTTCCTTAGCTTCAACTAGTTATTCACTTCCAGGGTACGTTCTCATTCGCAATGACCGCACAGGCCGCGGTGGAGGTGGAGTGGCAATCTATCTCCGTGCCGGACTCTCTCACAAAATTGTGAGCTGCTCGCCTTCGCCGTACTCTGCGTCTTGCGAATACTTATTCATTGATGTCAGCTTCTCTGGTGCAAGCATATTAGTTGGAGTTGTTTACTGTCCGCCGATAATCAATTACTTTCCGAGTCTGGAGAATGTGCTGGATGAGATCGTGCCTGACTATACCCATAATATTATTATGGGTGATTTTAATACCTGCATTATTAACGATCATGAACCATATAAGTCCCGTGCCTCTAAACTTCTAAATTTAATATATTCTGTTAATCTATCTATATTGCCAACTGGCCCTACTCACCACCTTGCTTCTTCTGACACTCTTCTTGACCTTATGCTCACCTCCCGCCCCAATACTATTTCTTGTCATGGCCAGTTGCTCGCTTCCGCTTTCTCCCATCACGATCTCATCTATGCCTCCTATAAGTCCAAACCTCCAAAATACCGACCTCCTACGATATTTATGAGACATTTTTGCCGCATAAACATCGATAAATTGCGCGATGATGCCCAACGCATCAATTGGAGCACTTTTGATACTCTTACCAATATAGATGATATGGTATCATTATTTAACCGTGAGGTTCTGGAACTGTATGACAGGCACGCACCAATGCGCCCGACGAAAATTAAGCGTGCCCCGGCAGCGTGGATTACTGATGATGTTCGAGCATCAATGAGAAAGCGCGACAGTGCGTACCGCAGATATAGGAGAAAACGTAGTGACGAGGCCTGGGATGCATTTAGAGTCGCAAGAAATCGTTGTAACCAGGTGTGTAGGACAGCAAAACGCCGCCATTTTTGTGCAAACATCACCAACAAATCTCAGTCCGATATATGGAAATTCCTCAAATCTCTGGGACTGGGTCGTTCGCAGTGCCCTGCTGGTCTCGGTACTGTAACACCTGATCAGCTTAATGCTCATTTCGCATCGGCTCCGACGCTTGACGTAGACGTAAAATTTAATACTTTGAAAGAGATCGTAGAAATGCCGACCCTTAATATTGCACCGTTTATTCTAGCAGAGGTTTCTGGCGATGCTATCCTTAAGACGATTAACTCCATAACTTCCAAAGCAATGGGATGTGATGACATCAGTCGTGCTATGATCGTTACAATAATTGATATACTCCTACCCACAATCACGCGCATCCTAAATTTTTCACTTACGTCTGGCCAATTCCCGACCTTATGGCGTAGCGCCAATATTATTCCACTTCCCAAAATTTCCTCTCCTACGTTACCTAATCACTTTCGTCCAATTTCTATTCTGCCATTCCTTTCAAAAGTATTAGAGTCCACAGTTCACAAACAAATAACTGAATTCCTTAATTTAAACCAACTCCTAAACCCTTACCAATCAGGATTTCGCCCAGGTCATAGCACTACTTCAGCTTTACTGAAAGTAACTGAAGATATCAGAAACGGCATGGATGAAACTAAAGTTACGGTACTTGTACTGATTGATTTCACCAATGCCTTTAACACAGTGGATCCCGACTTGCTAATCGCTATTTTGTCTCGTCTGAGGTTATCGCCGGAAGCACTGTTATGGTTTTCTCAATATCTACATAAGCGTCAACAACGGGTACGCATCGATCAGGCGTCTTCGAGCTGGTGTGAGGTAAGTACAGGCGTCCCACAAGGTGGCATACTCTCTCCATTACTTTTCTCATTATTTATTAATGGGATCACCTCCTCTCTTCACTGCCACTACCACCTGTACGCCGATGACTTGCAGCTCTATGTGCAGACAGATGTTACCACTCTCAATAGTGCAATAGCTTGGCTAAACTCCGATCTCAGTAGTATATATTCTTGGTCTGCGCGGTATGGTGTCGTTGTCAATCCTAGCAAGTGTCAGTCAATAATTGTTGGAAGTTCCCGACTATTATCCAAAGTCGACATGAATTTAATCGACTCTGTTCGGTTTGACAACGTGCCTATTCCGTTCTCCGGTGAAGTTAAGAATCTCGGTATTTACCTGGATTCGCATCTCTCCTGGGGACCGCAGATCAGTAATATCAGCCGTAAAATATTTTCTTCTTTGCACTCTCTCAATAAATTAAAAAACTTTTTGCCATTAAAAGCTAAAATTACGCTCGTACAATCCCTTCTTCTGCCGATATTAGACTACGGTGACGTATGTTGTGTGGATCTTTCACAAGATTATCTTAATAAAATGGAAAGATTACACAATGCATGTATTAGGTTCGTCTTTGGATTGCGGAAATTTGACCATATTTCTTCTTCACGGAATCAACTTAAATGGCTGCCTATTCGTAAACGGCGGAATCGTAGGGTTCTGTGCTTGTTATACAGTATTCTCAACGAACCCGATACACCTAACTATCTTAAAGATTTATTTAGTTTTTTGAGCTCACATCACGTAAGAACCCTTCGTTCCTCTTCCAACTCCACTCTTTCCATTCCCTCTCATCACACCTCTTTCGTCTCTAAATCGTTTGCTGTCGTCGCCGCAAATCTATGGAATGAATTACCTCAGGATATTAGACAAGCTTCTAGTCGTGCTATATTCAAGAATGGGGTGTACAAATATTATCTTTAACTTAAACTATTTTTTTTACTTCTATTGTATTGCCACTCTCTTCACACTTTTACAACGAGCGACGTCTACTTTTGTCCCGCTTCCTTCATCACATGAGTAGTTTTATTTTATATGTATTAGTGTATATATTATATATATAATATAACCTATTTACGTATTTGTATATGTAATAGTAAGTATTATTTTTATGTATTTGTTTTATAAATTGTTATTTTATATCTATTATTGCACCTACTTACCATGCAAACTGTCCTAGTGTCCTAAAGGTTTGGCTGTCAGAGAATGCCTAGCGGCATTAAGTCCGCCTTTGTACATAGTGCAATTAAGTTTTTAAATAAATAAATAAATAAATAATGGTTTGTGGAGCAGAATTTTGTTTCTCTTGCTTGCTCACTTGTTTTGATTTTTTACTGTATCAATTTTTATGACTCAATTTACTTTTGCTTCAATAAACGATTTTTACTTTACTTAACTATTACTTACTAGGGAATAAAATTACGGAATGTTGAAGATATATTATACATAAATTTGTTTTAGTAAAATAGAGGATCGTTATAAATGTTTTAATAATTAGTCTCTGTAAAAAAATAGGTATTAAAAAAATATAACAAAAAAAAACCTAATTTAAATATAAATCGTATCCGCGCGGCATGGTGGCAAGAGCGCTGGCCGCATTTCCTCGCTGAATCGCTATGCTGATTCTCTGGGCGAGAAAAAAACGAGCACTATTGTCCCCAGAGCAAAGTCAAACTAGGTATGAAAGTGAAAATATGTCAAAAATTTATAGTTTCAGACTTTAAAGATCAAAATTACAAACAGACCTGGGGTAGCTGTTTCGGCATTTCATAACGATCGCTAACTTACCGATTCAAGATTGCCATTGACGAGCCTTACAACAGACCAAATGGCGTGATTTTTCATTTGTACACTATTGTCGAAAACGTATATTGTTTTTTTAAACGACGTCACCTTTACTTGCACTACGTCTACTTCCATTTAGTTTGTTTTGCGTTGCCTCCAATGACGACAACAACTTCATAATCTTGTTGATAATGGCATCCTTTAGTCATAAAGATGTCGGAATCGTGTCGAATTTATCTGTCAAATTAGGGATTGTCGTAAACTATTTAACGACGAAAGTTTACAGCCCGCAAAGTTATCAAATATTATCGATACAGTTTTGCAGCTTGTGACAGCAGCCAGCTGACATGTTAATTTTAGTGTTGCAAAGGAATAAATATTTTTGTACATTGATATAAACCATATATTACGTCACTAAATGAGTTAATATGGAGCTGCCTGAGTTTTTAATGACATAAGTTCTTATATTAAAATATTACCATTCTTTGGAACTAATAATAATGACCAAATCAGCTTTTTGATTTTGTAAGTGGCAACATTTTATGACTTACTGACTGAAATCGCTAAAATAGAGGTCTGTCGAGACTGCCGGCCCTGGGCCCCAATTCTTAAATGAATCGAGTTAATGTCGAATTCGATTTGGAAGCATCTTATCAAAACAGCGAACATTAAAATGTATCTTTCGATATCCGCCATTAATTAAAAATATACATATATCGCATTTGAGATCGTATTAATCAGGGTCAAATGCGTTCCACTGAGTTGTAATGTACAAAACTCCAGACACACTTCTAAAGTAGCATAGTAGAATAAAATGTATAAACAGTGGTCAGCCGTCTATTATACATTTTCATCTCGACTACAGTTTCCTATGCACTGACCTTTATACGGTCGATTTTAGTGGTTAGAAGTCGGACAGAAATCGACCCGTATAAAGTTCGCATTACCAGCAACTAATACTCGTAAGTCAAAGCCACTATTTACTTTGAAGAACGACCGGCCACATAAACTGTTTGCATAAGCTCTTCTCTCGTTAAATGGACGCGGCTATATCATACTTTTATACTTGTTGGGAGTTGAAATTCTGTCGAGTTAGTATTTTAGTTTAATTCAATCTTTTGATTATCTTTGGTACTTATATAAGAATTATTATTCTTTTATATATTATTTAATACTCTGGTAAGGTACAACAAACTAAAAACTAACATTTTATAATATAAATTACTATCAATAAAAATAATAATAAAACTACTTGATAATTAACAATATAACTAAAATAAAGAAAAACAATAACATATTATTATAAATAAAAAATGTGCTCCAAATCGCTGCCAATGGGCAAAGCTACGTTGAATAGCAATGTCAACTGTTTTGACAACACCTTGAAAATTTAATTTGCACTTGGTCCCCACGGCCCGAGAGTTTCAACTCTAAACGGCATAAACATATCTTCCAATAAGCTGAGTGTATATATATCTGTCGTTTTGCTTGTAATGCAGCATTGCCTGGGTCCTTAGTGGTCAAGTGGAAAGGCGCCAGGGTGTTCACACAGGTGGCATGCCACTCTAAAGGCAAACCTATCCTCTATGGAACCAGCGTCATTCCATCGGGCCGCTTGCCATCGTCGCGGGCCATGCCACTGGGTTCTAATATAGTACTTGCCTTGACAACACAAACAAGCTTATAGACTCTCCTTTTAAAAAAATGTATACTAAAAGATGACACGATGATTATTTAATATAATTTTGATTATTTAAACGAACCATTGAGGTTCCAGCTAATCTGGAACCCACTGGAATAGTCCGCGATGATGGCAAGAGACCTGATTGTATGACGTTGATTCCCTGGAAGCGGGGACGGGCCTTAGTGTGGGATGCCACTTGTGTCGACACTTTGGGAGCCGCAGCTGTAAGCGCAGAGTTTAGGAAGCGGCGCTAAATCTATAATCATAGACTACGTGTTTGTGCCGTTTGCTGTAGAGACAAGTTTAGACCCAAAGGACCGGGTCCAAAACCTAAAATATTTTTAAAAAACATCACCCCTCGTCTAATTGTCTGCTTTGGTGACAAGAGGGCTGGTTTTTTCCTCGTTCAGAGAATCAGCATAGCTATTCAGCGAGGAAATGCAGCCAGCGTTCTTGCCACCATGCCGCGCAGACACAATTTATATTTAAATTAGGTTTTCTTATTATAGTTTTAGTTTTTTATATTTGTAGTATTAATTAAGTTTTTATTTTGTTTATAACATAATTAATATAATTTAAATGAATATTAATAAAGTTTAAGTATCTAAGTATTTCAATCTCCTATGATTATTTTCACTGAGTTCTATGATTATAGGCACGTCTACATTAATAAACACACGAACAGCCTAAATGGATAACGTGTGAGTTATTGTTTTTTAAAAAATATACATAACAGTCAAAGACATAGGGAATATATAATTATGGACCCGCCTAACGATAGAATTATATTTTCCAATGCGGCAACGGCATGCTTAAGTTATGAATTAAATGTCCCTTCACATCAAAGGTATTTGACTTCACACGTGATCGTGACGTAATCGGGTACTTCGTAACACATCATCATCAGCCTGTGTCTATCCACTGCTGGATATAAACCACCCTCATCCATTCCCCATCAGCGACCTTGCTCAGGTCTTCCGTTCATCCATGGTCTTCACTCCAAAACCCGTTTTCTCCATCTGCGACAGACGTGTCCAGCCCGTTGCAATTTAGGACGTAACACACAAATGCTTATCACTTATGCTTTTTTGTGTTTCCTACCAAACCGAAAAAGACACTTAAAGCTTCTCCAGAAATTCGCTGAGGCCGCCCAATCTCAAGTAGATGGACCTAGACTCCCTAGTCTCGTGCCACACGGGGGAAATTATACAAAATCAGTAAGCACTAAGTGTGCATGGAGTTGTCTGCTGTTATCCTGCCGAGGTAAACCAACTCCCAGTGTTTCGAATAACTCAAATTCATTCATCATTCGAGTCTGAACGAACCCACCGTGTATCTGTCTTTTCATTCTAGCTTAAATATCGGCTGACAACACAAATCAATGCCTAAAATTCACCTTCCTCATACGAACAAGAAATAATAAGTCACGTGTGATTAATAAAAAAATGGTTTGTCTGTTGTTTAAATATATGTCTATAACATACTGGTAGTATGTGGTAGTTACGGCAGTGGTAATATGTAGCACAACACGCAAGACAATAGTTGTGTCATGGTCACATTGACAATGTCATGAGGCCGAGCTTACACTAAACACGACCCACTTCATAATCTACATAATAGCAATTTATGCGTCAGTTTAAAGGATCTCGTCGACAATGACTATTGAATAATATTATGTCCTCATAGTTAGTTATTGTATAATAAAAAACAGAAAAATATCAAGGACTAATGTAGGTGTAAAGCTGCTGTAGCCTAGCGATATTTATTTATTCTACAAAACCAAATATGTTTTTTGTCTCAAATTTATCCATTCTGTTTTTTATAGGAATCAAAAGTCAGATTTTATCAAAAAAGTGCCAACATACTTGAGTTTAATTTAAAAAAAAAACTATATATAGTTATTATTATTTAGTGTTACGTTCAGATTCTGGTTTATTTGTTTCATGTTTTATACGGACTATATAAGGCCTTAAGTTGGCCTAATTCTATTGATAGAAACTAACAACTTTACCTAAGTAACCATATGTCGGAAATGACTTTTTTTGCTTCTCCGTATAAATTGGCTATTTTAATAATTCTTAGTTAGTACGAAGAAAACATATAAAGTATTTTGTTTTATTTTATTTTGTAAAATTTGTTTGATTCTATCAATAGAATAATAATATATTAGTTTAACGTAAGACCATACAAAGTCGCACAGTATATTTTGCAAATGGCCAAAACATCGTCTAATAGTTGTTTGTACATTTTTTACATAAGTATGTAATGTTTTGGTCGTTAGTTATTATTTTTTGAAATATAATTTTTGTGCTAGTCGATTCTGTTTCTTATGAGTATAGGGACCAAAAGTGCACCACTGGAGATACATATACTATATGAAAGTATTATCTTAATCGGCGTTATTTACTTACTTAAGAATAGAATATAATTACACTATATATTTCATTACGATAATTAATAATATATATATAAATAGAGTAATTGTTATTTTTTATCCGCTGCCTTTAAGTGTTTAATATACAAATATAACATGTTGGATTATATCATATATATCTATAGGTACAAGTAATTATGGGTACAATTACTATGTGTCTTTTGTAAAATATGTTTTTTGCGTTTACAGTATTATACTTTGAATCCATCGTTGTATCAGCAGCGTGGGTATACAGCCATAATGGTACGGTTTACGAGAACATAAATAATGGACTGTGAAGAAATTACAACACCTACTGTCAAAGCTTGGCAACAAAAGACTTATTACTTATAATTTGGTTAAGAAAATGAACAAATTATATTATTATTATTAAATTCTTTATTGCACAAAATAAGCACACAAGGCATTTTATAACATCTAACTTTTGGAAGAATGTAGGATTAAGGATAGTGCCGATATGAAAATAAACAATATTTAATATACTACACACACTACATACTACACATTAGATACTTACACTGTTACATAAATTACACATATACTTATAAATAAACGCATAAATAAATAGATGTTATGTCAAATATTTATTGTAAGCTTGATGGTGACTCTTGTTAGAAATAGTGCAATGACCAAGCGCTAAAAAACGTGGACAGATGCGCGTGTCTAATAGCGAGTGGTAGTTGATTCTGAATTGAATCTGATTATCTACTAGAGGAGTGGAAAGGTTGTGAGTATCGCACATGTATTCAAAATGGGATTTAAAGTATGCAGGCGCATAAGGGTTGTTCAGGATACCATACAGAGGCACGAGGAGATGGCCAGATCTTCGAAAGCGCATATTGAGCTATTTTTGATTACTGTGCTGGCATAGGGCCCTGGGCCCTTTGTCGAACACGTTCAATTTATTGTTCTTAAATTAGCAGAGGTTTTTGCTTTATGTCGTTATCTTAATTCTGATGTGCATGTTAAGTTACCGCTGTATTTATTTATTTATTTAAAACTTTATTGCACGTTATACAAGGGGCGGACTTAATGCCGCTTGACATTATCTGACAGCCAACCTTAGGGACAATGTGGACCATTACAAATATAAGGTAGGTGCAAATATTTATATTTAATACCAGCTGTACCAGGTATTTTAATCTTATACTTGTAGGTAATCGTAGTATTTCAGATTTATAGCTGAGTTTTCCTTGCAGATTCCTTTCTCAGTCAGATTAAACATTAACAGGTCACTGGAATCTGCTAAGCTGCTGGTCTTCTACTAACAGCTTACTCTTTGCTACTTAGTCTTCCACTAGCAGAAATAGAATCATTCAAAATAATTTAATTAAAGACGTGACACAAATATGAATAGTGTCAATAGGTTTACTATAAATAAATAATAAAGATATTTTGACTACGACTTTGACAATTGTAATAAGCATTTAATTACCTTGTCAAAATATTTCTGGGTATTTAGTTAATACTTTTTGATGGAGAATAGTAAGATTAGGAGAGGAAACCCACTAACCAGTAGATGCGGCGATCGAGGATTCCCCCTGGCGTCCTTCGGCTGGTTCACTATTTGATTTCTCCACTTATTTCAGAGTGATTATTGTTTATAGCGTGGTAATTATTTGAGCACTGCACTTGGAGAATTCGCGGCGTGGTTTTGCGTGATTTAGCGTTTTTTAATGGCGGAGCGCGGTAGGGTTGCGGACACGTCCAAGCGCGGCGGTTGAGCGACTGCGATGTCAACTGGCGTTGGGCAAAGGAGTTAGAGGTAGGAGCGGAAGGAAAATGAATAGTGAGATAGATACATAAGAATAAATATATATCGGCGTAACCATTCCCCCCGGCATGAAGTATCTTCATTAGAAAAAAATAGATTTTGAGTAAAATGAGTATGAGTGAGTATAAGTATGAGTGAGTGTGAGTGAGTATAAGTGAGTGTGAGTAAGTATGAGTGAGTGTGAGTGAGTATACGTGAATGTAAGTGAGTAAGCGATACTTAAAACTAGCGAGTAGTGGTCTCAGACGCACCACCGGACGTACATACACACCCGACTGCGTCTGTGCCAACGCGGTTTTAGCAATACCGTCCTGTTCAAGGATAGGTTTGCTCAACAATGGCCAAAGGCCGATACAAGAGAGGACTTACAAGTCCTTGATGACAACTATATTGCCAACTTTATTAGCGTTAAATAATTAAAATTATAACTCTTCTGAAATGATATCACTTTTCAGGACTACTCCAGTAAGATAGTACGAGTGAATGAGTAAACTATGCGAGTAAGGCTCTCCTCAAAGTTTAAATAATGCGAGTACGAGTTTAATAATGCGTGAGTTTTCGAGTTGAGTGAGAACCTAGTAGTGTGTAAAGCGAGAATATGTATAGGATTAGCGGTTAGAGACAGTATATGCGAAGAGTTTATAGCGAGCGTGTTTGACTTGATCCCTGCCACGGCGGCAGTGGATCAGAGAAAGCGTAAATAAGTGAGAATGGAAGAGCGAGCGAGAGAGAAGATAGTTGCGTTAAATTTGAGTGAAGTTAGGAGTTAGAGGGAAAAGTGATTTCTGGACCCGTTGGTCCAAGCGGGTCAAAAAATCGCGCTGAAAATGAAACATCCCTGTTACGTTTAACGGCGCGGGCGGCGAGTGGAAAGCGCGAGCGCCAGTCCGATGAGAGTATCTTCACGGCGCGTGTCTCGAGGTGGGGTCGTGAGGCGGACGACCTTAAATGACTAATATTTTCCACGATGCGATTAATATTTTTTATAGGTTTTTCAGCGTGACGCGGGATATTCTTTGCGATTGCGTGTTGTACGGGATGTCTCCAGGACAGGTATGTATTATTTTTAGTGGCGTTGTAACCTGGCCTTAAGTTTTGGTTTGCGCGTTGCGGGCGAGATGCGGAGGCGAGCGTGCTAGCGATAGCGGAAGAATCGTTCACAGGTAAGTCTACGATCGACCGACCGGTGACGTCACGGCTGTACGTGGTATCAAAACCAAGTTTAACTTTTTCCTGTGAAGGTACGGCGTTTTGCGTTACTTTTTCCAGAGTGGGCTTAACAAAGGTACAGTATGAATTATAAACATTATTAGGCGTTATATGAGGTTGTGGAATGCAGTCAGCCTTACCCATAAGTACATACCCAAGGGTAGTCTGTACCGCCACCACTGGAGAGTTTGGCGACATGATTTTATGAGAACCGAGCAAAAGCGGGAACAATTCATTGCTAATAAGGCAATCGATCTCATTAGGCGAGTGATATAAGTCATCGGCTAACGGAACACCCTTTAGATGACCTAAATGAGACGTGTCGATAAAAGAGTGCGGTAATTTACCCGAAATCGTATCTATTACGCGAGCGTTAATTAAATAATTACAACGAGTGTCGAACGTCGAGTGGATTGTAAAATCTGTATAACCTATAGCCGTCTTTTGGCTTTGGCCAATTCCATGAATAGTCGATTCAGCGGGAGTTATGTTTAAGTTTAATCGGTCACAACAAGCCTTCGTTATAAAGTGACTCATTGAGCCGCTATCTATAAAAACCCTAATTTTAACATAATTGTTTTGTTTATTTTTAACAAAAACAATAGCGGTTGGTAAGAGCACAGTGGTAGATTTACAAGAGTTTAGTTTGTTATCAAAAGATGTTAGGCTTGTAATATTGCCCGAGTTGTATTGCGTGGCGGCAGCCAACAGCTGACCGCTTGTACTAGCCGCTGACTCATTCGGTGCCGTAGGCGACGGCGCGGGAGCGTAAGAGACGGCCGATGTCTGATGCATCGACGCGTGCGCAAGCGAGGCGGCCGCGGCAGGCTGCCGCGACGCGTGAGGAAAAGAGACAGCTACATTCTGACATTGCGGTTTGAAATTATTTGAATTTTGCCTGTTATCAGGCGGCGCGTTCTGAAAGTTAGTTATGTGGAGTTTGGTATGGTGGTTTTTACCACAAACAAAACATTTACTTTGCGATTTGCAATATCGAAAGTTATGAAACCCTAAACAGTTTTTACAAAACCTATTTTGGGTAACTATTTTATTTCTAGAAATAGGATCTTGGTTCAAAAAATATTCGCATTTATATAATGGGTGAATGTCAGCTGTTCTACATACTATACATTTTCGCGGGG
Source organism: Tinea semifulvella (assembly GCA_910589645.1). NCBI lineage: Eukaryota > Metazoa > Arthropoda > Insecta > Lepidoptera > Tineidae > Tinea > Tinea semifulvella. Next base: position 26,414,063 of record OU342584.1, read on the forward strand.
CGGTGTTTTGCGTCTCGTCATTGTCGTTAACAATAAACGATTGTATTTTTGCGTGTTTACTAGATTTTGAGTATGAAAAAGCGGTTTCAGATGTTTGCGTATTGCGTAATAAATAAATACGACTTTGTTCCTTGATAAACTTAAACAAGTCGTGCGTAGTAGGGATGGTTTTGCTGCGTTGTTCCTGTTCGAAGAGTTGTACGGTTTCTTTATCGAGTTTACTAAGCGCGATATGAGTTATAAAAAAGTCAGCGAGGTCAGCAAATTCGAGCTGACGGAGTGCTGCTTCAGCTGAGCAGAAGGTATCAATAAATGAGTCTAGAGTGGTGGATGATGCGTGTAAAATATTTTTATAATTAAGCAACTGTTCGATGTACATTGCTGCTTGCGTACGTTTATCATCATATCTATCTGTTAGCGCTTTGAACAGTATTTGATAGTTGCTGGCTACCGGTTGGATTCCGGCACAAACCGTGAGAGCCTTACCCGACAGTTTACCCATTAGGTACTGCACCCTTTCGGCATCACTAAGGTGTGGGTTGTCGTGAATAAGACCTTTAAAGTTTTCGTAAAAGAGAACCCATTTGTTTGGAGATCCATCAAATGACATCAATTCGAGTGGCGGGAGCTTGCGAGTAAAATCGCTTGGCAATTTATTAATTTTGGATTTTTGAATTTTATTATTTTCGAGATCACCTTGAACTGACTTTATATAGCAATAAAGTTCATCGATAGAACATATTGCTTCAAAGTTAGGAGTATAATTTGCATCTATTGAGGAGCTGAGCATATTTATATTTTCTACAACAGACATGAATTAGTTTTTAGTACATTCAATCGACTTTGAAAGTACCAAAAAACGGTGAGCGATGTTTTCATCCGAAATGTTTTTTATCATATCGTATACTTTTTGTATCATTGCAAACAAACTATTTTTTTTACAATTTAGAACAGATATTTGCGATCTAATAGCCTTTTCTTCAGGGTTAACAAACTCCGTAAGTTTCGGCATATTTGCGAAGCGGGATTAAAATTAATATGTTGCGCGGGTCTGTCTAATTTATATTAGTCAAGCGTGTATGTAAGTCAATGTTGGCGATGGCGCGACCTCGAGTTTTTTATGCGTGCGTTTTGCGAAGGAATTTCACATCTACCCTCTTGTTTAAGTCGCGGAGAATTGAATGCGTGTTTTTAGAGAAATAAATGTATGACATAGATAAGTAATAGCGTAATATGATATATAAGTATGCGTTCTATGAGTATATAGCGGGATTAGAGTTAAATAAATACGTAAATAGCGGAAATAAAATATATAAAATGGCGTCGTATTTGTGGGAAAAATACGCTGTTTTTTTATTTTATATATTATATATAGCGGGATACGTGTGTAAATGAGGGATGCGGTTTAGAAGGACCAGAAATGGTGGAGACTAGTAAGATTAGGAGAGGAAACCCACTAACCAGTAGATGCGGCGATCGAGGATTCCCCCTGGCGTCCTTCGGCTGGTTCACTATTTGATTTCTCCACTTATTTCAGAGTGATTATTGTTTATAGCGTGGTAATTATTTGAGCACTGCACTTGGAGAATTCGCGGCGTGGTTTTGCGTGATTTAGCGTTTTTTAATGGCGGAGCGCGGTAGGGTTGCGGACACGTCCAAGCGCGGCGGTTGAGCGACTGCGATGTCAACTGGCGTTGGGCAAAGGAGTTAGAGGTAGGAGCGGAAGGAAAATGAATAGTGAGATAGATACATAAGAATAAATATATATCGGCGTAACCACTTTTTATTTATTATTTAGGGAGATGCTTAGCAGTGTGATGTTTTAGGTTGATGTTGAAGGCACAACCAAGCTAATTAATATACTAGTTCTGCCTGTATTATTGATTTAATTGGATACTACGTTCAATTGAATTGTAATTGGTAAGTAATTACAGTGCGGTCTACATACTAATTGATAGGCATTATTATTATAGGACAATTTTTTGTACGATTAATAATATAGTTCTCATGAGCAAAGGGCTATGACGAGAAAAGCATCAGCCGTTCAATAACATCTTACAACTCATACTTTCAACTTATGTAATAATTAGTGGCTTTTATCACATAAAACGAATTAAGATATAAAATATTAATACCATTCTTACAAAATCATAATTGACAGTGAAATGTCACTATTGTTATTTTCTAATGGTTGTTAATAAGAAGCAAATTATAAAGAAATTACATAAAACTCTTTCAATACTTTCAACATTCTCCCCAACCTTTTAGCTGTGACAAAATTAAGCTAAAAAAACACATTACACAACTTATTCTGTATAACGGTGAGGTAATTTTACTAACCTACCACTCCTAGGTATAGGTATTCTAGAGGGTGACTTAAGTACAGTGGTTAACCTTTCTTTTCTATCTTTAATGATTTCCATAAAATAACAATTGTTGGCTAGATTATTTTTTTAGTTTTAACCCTAGCCGCTCTATAGTAATCATAATTGCCTTGTAACATTTCAAATATTTTTCTTATTGCAGGTTACATGTCATTTTTTAAAATGTGTTATGTTTATTTACTTTTAATTCCTTTATAATATATATATATAATAATCCTATATAATAATTTAATTTACTTCCTAAAAATGCACGTAACATTTTTATGGGGTCTAAATCGTCTTAAAATTTACTTTTAAATATTGTGTTTGAATTTCCGCTCGGAAGCGCTACAGTTGCAAATGGCTGTCGGATGACGTCACGTAATAGTAAATAAACCATAATTTACGGTATTAACAACGACATTCGTTTTTGTCACATATTACATAACTATAATGAATCCAAATACTTATTAAAGTTGTTTAGTGCCTCAATGTAATATTAAACATGTAAAATCAGGTAAACATAACCTTCAAAAATATTTAAAATAAGTACCTACATAAATCCATCCTTGGTAAATTGTATCTATTTGATTTTATAAAAGTAGATTCCATAATTAATAATTAACTTTTACATTTTGCTAAAATATCCAAAAATAAACCTAATTAAGCAGATTTACTTGTGTGGCAGTTTACAATATTTACTATTAAGTGACGTCACTCACGCTGACTAATGTTTTGAGGTAACGTTCAAAATATCTAAAATAATGTACTTATTTTATTATAATAGCAATGGTATCGTTAATTAAAACGAAAATCAGTTTGATATAAGGCTCGCTAATGCAATAATCTAATGCTACCCTCATTCAACAGATTTTTTATTAAGTAGATTAATAAAGTAAAATAAATTAAATGAATGAATCTGCCATCTTTCCTACGTACCTATCTATGTTTATTGATTATTATTTCATATCTGTTAATTAATTTCGCAGAATACCAAATTTATCTGCGGATATTCTGCAAATACAACGTCATAAATAATTTCGACCTCAAAATTAATTACTTTCTGTTATTCCCTCGAAGGGATTTAACCTGCAGCCTGCATCTAGTTCAGATTAAATCAGTTAAATACATAACAAGACTATTCAAAAAGCCAAAAGCTAGGATAATCATCTCAGAATTAATTAGTATGTGACAGTGCATTGCTGGTTATGGTACTGTTCGACTTGCATTTTCAAATTGATTTTGCGATCTGCGTACTACGGAAGTGTAAATCACGTTCTTCTTCGACAATAAAAAGAAGAACAAAGTAGATAGCGTGTAAACATATTTAAAAAAAAATGAAAATAACAATCAATGCCCGCTCCTTCTTATATTTGATCTCTTTAATCTACATATATATAAACGCATATACATGCAAACATAAAAGGACATACATTACTAAATGTATAGATATAGTTTTAGTGATTTGCACCATAGTTTTTGGTATAATTTTCTAACTCCTATGTTTTTTATGTCTCCAGCGTACCAAACTCGAGAAATATCACAAATTAAATATTAAATAATTATTTTTCAATTCCGTCTATATACAATAATTATAATTATATACAGCGTGTCAAAATGTCATATTTGTCAAATGAGCAAATACGATATTTAGGCTTTAGGTGCCATTAGTAAAACCTCTATTTGATAAAAATAAAGGTTACTTGTTTTAAAGATAAAAATCATTATCCGAAAAACAAAACACTCCTGAGTGGTGAATAAAAAAATCGCGATATCCATCGTGATAAATACTGGGGTAAAAAAAGGAGTGTTATTATTAATTAACGCTCACATCCGAGAGACGAAGTAGATAGAGAGAGAATTACGTAAGTCAACGTTCGCGCGATCGTCGACCTCTCACTACCTACTTGATTAAGCTCTGTTTGAGTGGCGATAATTTTAGGAAAACTTCTCTGCTCCATATGTTAAGATTTTATTACTAAGTAATTAAAATAAAAAATACGTAGATCTTTATTTTTATTCCAGAATACTCGTATAATATACAATTATTTGATTTTAAATAAATTCCACGCATTATGTACTCGTATATATAATCTACGCATAAATAAATAGACTTCAGCCGAGGATTATAAAGAGAGAAGTTATTTATAAGAAAATAAATTACATGGTCCAGTCAACTTTAAAGACAAATAATAAATACCTACTACTTTTTAAATATATACTTTCGCGTCTTAGGTAAAAACAATAATATCCACTTCGAATAAGTTTAACATTTCAATAACGAAGTTCGCGCTGTTTACAGTATGTTGTTTACTTTAAAGCAAGCAAGTTATTGACCTATATACTTGTACGAAGACAGATTATATATTTATGCCGTTTGCTGTACAGGGTGCGCCAGTGAAACTTACTTATTTGAAACGTCATTTATTGTTTTAATTTTTATTTTATTTTAGAATACAATATCCCATATTTTTTTATACAGACTTAAAAATGATATCAGTTAAATGGCGACCCCCATTGCGCATACACTGATTAAGTCGATTTCTGAAGTTAGTGTCCACTCTTTGCGGCATATCAATCGCTATGTTGGCAATGGCGTCGCGAATGTTGTTTTTGAGGTGAGCTATTGTCCGTGGCCGATCGACATAAACCAGGGATTGCAAATAATCCCATAAAAAGAGATCGCATGGAGCCAAATCTGGAGAGCGAACCGGCCATGTGAGATCGCCTCTGAGAGAGATAAGCCGGTCGGGGAAATGTTGTCGCAACAAATTCATTGAGCCTCGTGCTGTGGCTCCATCTTGCTGAAACCACACATCCTTAGCGTTTATTTCTTCGAGGCTTGGAAGACAAAAAGAAGAATTTTAAAGCGAGCGCGGAAGGCACGTTGCGTAGCAACAAGTGAGCGACCGTTAGAAAAGAAGCTCTCGACGGCGTATGCCCGCTGTTCTCTAGGCCAGAGCATGATGGCAACTGACTAGAGGAAGAAACAAACTTGGAGAGTTCCCCCTCCAATAGCGCCCCCCCTCACCCCTCTACCCACCCAACTCACCGCTCGGGAGTTTTTTCAAATAAGTAAGTTTCTCTGGCGCACCCTGTAGAAACTCTGGTCCCATTTTAAAAGAAAACGCCACGTGTCGTCGTCTTTTCCAGTGACAAGAGGGCTGGCTCTTTCTTTGCCCAAAGCATCATTATTGCAATTCAGCGGGGAAATGCAGCCAGCGTTCTTGCCAACATTTTACGCGGACGTGACATATATCCGTATCTGTACTCGTAGTATTATAATTGTTTTTCCAGATAAATTATTATAATATTAAGATAGGATCAATATAATTTTTATTCCTGGCCCTAAAATTCAACATATGACATCATATAACTATATATGTATTTGTATTATTAAATACTGTATTTAGTATGTTTTTATAAATATTATTTTATGTTTGATGCCTTTCCTTTAAATAATTGTATAGTATATACTTGTAAATAAATTTACCTACATAGGCGATTAGATCAACATATACTTCAAGCATATATTACTGAATCGATATCAATTTAAAATAGCAGAAATGTTCCTTGGATTGCAGGAATATTGTCTGAGCATGACATGTGCCCCTACATTCACGTGATTTTTTTATTGCTGACTTCTATATGGGCAAAGTTGGGTACAATCTTAGTCGTAAATAGATACAAGTCAAGGCAGCAAAAGTCCGTGTATACGTGTACGTAAATACCTCCTAGACTAGATAGTCATTTTTAAATTACTCGTCTATATACAGGTTGTCCCTTAATCCACTACGGACTCTGGAGATAGGAGGCGTAATACTATTATTATTCTTTAACCTAACAGTTTTTTTCTCAAATATTTGTATGTAATTTGTTAAAGCAACTGTAGGAAATATTAAAATATATGAAATAAAATATTCTCTTAAAAAACGCTATTTTGATACGCTATGGCCTGAATCCGTTTGATCCGGGCATCCTTTATATAGGTCTATGAAGGAAGCTGTTCTAGTCTTCAAATGTTATGAGTTTGCACAAGAAGCATGTTATGTTATAGCTACTCGTACATTTGTGTACAATTAAACGTCGTCGTAGAACTCCTCTACTATGTCCTTGTAACATTTATTCGTGTATCAATTGGGCCTCCTGTCGTTGCCAACTTAGTACCTACTTTAACTAAGTGGGCATTGACTGTATTTGTTTATTCAATGATAACAGTATCAGCCCTATCAGTACCTACTCTAGAAAAACTTTAAATTGAAGAGTTTGTAGTAAAAGTAAAAAGAGTAAAGTATCATCACGACCGTATTCCTTTCGGGGTATTCAAAACCCACGCTTTTTGAAATAAGCGGATTTACAAATATCAAATCAAACTTTAATATGGGCCCATCATGACAAGTGGCAAGCTCGTTGATGTCTCTAGCGAACCAAAGTCGAGAAATATCACAAATAAATTAAATAAATTATTGTGTCCCGACCGGGAATCGAACCCGGTTCCTCTGCGTCTAAATCCACAACATTACCGCTAGACTACGGAGGCAGTCGTAGTATTGTAGGCAAATGACCTGCTTTATTTTTTTCTGAAATTGCGGTCTAGTAAGAACAGGAGATGCGCGGAGAGAGTGTGAGAGAGACACAAATACAGTAACCGAGTCATTTTTGTCCTTTTTACCCGACTGCGCGACTCAAAGAAGGGATATGTGTTTATCAGCCTATGTATGTATGTATGATTGTTTGTTTATATGTATGTTTGTTCCTTTGTGGCACACTGGAGACCAAACGCGTTGGTCGATTTTGATGATTCTTACGTAAATCGATTCGTCTTCATCACGCGAGTGTAACTGAAGATATGACATTAATTAAATTTGGTTAAAGCGACAATCAGACACATAATTGTTGAAAATAAAAATTATATATCGACGAACTTATTGTTAAGATTTGTACCTGCCTCGGTTTTTAATGAGTCCTGACTGTTAAACTAGCCATTTAATAAAATATATAAAATTATATAAAGGTGTAGTTAGGCGGTTATCAAACTTTTTGGCGACGAAACCCTCGGGCGTGTTTTTTTCCTTTTCGTTAATATTTATTTCTTAATACAAGATGATTTTTTACACGCGCAGGTTTTTTATTTTTTAAATTACCTTTTTTCTCTCTCTGTCAGCGCTAACTGGTAGATAATTCCATCTTGTGCCCTTAGCATTTAAAATCACTTTAGATAACAAAAAAATTGAGCTCTTATATTATAAAGGGTGCGATTTGTTTTAACAACACACTCTCGCAACATTTCCGCGTAAACTGATTATCTTTCTAGTAAGTCCAGAATTCTGCGTATGCCAGTGGACTTTTAATTAATTGAAAAGTGCAGGTCTCAACACTTTTCTAGATATATTTTAAGATGTAAATAATATGTGTATATTCTGATCACGTGTTTTAAGCGTGGTACATCCTTCCTGTGCAGTTTGTTTCGGCGTCACACAAACGAACAAAAACGTGCTTTGCATATTCACAGCGGCTATATTAACTGCAACACCGTAACAGTTGATACTATATGAATATAATTGACTGCCAACATCACGACGACTTCCCCGGAGTCTCACAAACGATTCGTTTGTTTAGCATCAAAGGGCGAGCACGGGTCAGCACGTTAATGAAGCTTTATAGTTTCGAAAATGTGACTATTATACTCTCAGGTGTGTTCTGTGGTTTGCGAAAATCTCAATCTTTATGTGCTTTCTGCGATGGCGCTACACTTACGAGCTCATTTATGCTCGTGTATCCCAGTTTGTGTATTACTTTATTTTATATGGTGTTACCTATTTTATTTTAGTTGTTCGGTACTAATATTATTTATCTTTTATTTGATTTTGTATCTTTAATTATAGCAAAAAAATGTGGAGAATTTGGCCCACACTTCGCACGCTGGCGGGTTGGCGTGGGTCTCAGGTCAATTTAATAACGGTGCCACAAGTTGGTATCAGTGGAACCCAGATCGACGGCTTAACGTGCTATCCGAGGCACGGAAAAGGTGATGTTGTAAATCTATGACAAACGTACGTAAGAAAAATTTATTTGCCAAATGTACATGCCGTGGGTTTGAACCGACTATAGTAGGACTTAAGGAAAGCGTTTTTACAACCGAGCTACCACCGAATTATGGCTTACATACCTATAAATAATTTATTACAGGTGCTACATTAAACGTTAAGTTGTAGTTTTTTTCGCAATTGAAACCTATTAGCAACGAGTTTGCGTCTATTTATTTGACATATGTCACACCAGACATACCACATGTGCACGGGGAGCTCTATGCCAAAAGTCTAATGCACCTTAGTTTTCGATGTGTCTATTTATTTAACAGACATTTTAACGGTAGCCCGGAGCGCGAAATGTTCATCGAAGCATCATGGTTTGAGAGAAGCGAAGGGAGTGTTGGCGCGAAATTAGCTTAGCTATACAGAGGGAAAATGTTGCCAGTCTACTTGGGACTATCACTGAAGGGTCGTCTCTAGAGGACATTTTTAACTTATAGTTTATTTTTTATTTTTTTAGTTTAGTTAATATTTTGGTTTAGTTAATATTTATTTAAATTTTTACTTTTAAGTAGTTTTAATTATTTATACTTTTTAGTCCGATAATATAATGTCGATTAAGCCCTTTGTCATACATTACTTGCAATCAGAAGTTGCATTCGAACTAACAAGACAGACATTTAAACAATAGCTCGGAGCGCAAAATATTGATCGCAGCATTGTGGTTTAACAGAAGCGAAGGGAGTGTCTGTGCTATAGTAAGTACTGGTATTCTACGATAATACTACACTCAGACAGTTTACGAACAGAGAAACAATTAAGTGCTTTGTCATACAGATTACTTGCAATTAGAAGTTGCATTCGAACAAACAAGACAGACATTTAAACAATAGCTCGGATCGCCAAATATTCATCGCAGCATTGTGGTTTAACAGAAGCGAAGGGAGTGTCTGTGCTACAGTAAGTACTGGTATTCTCATGATAATACTATACTCAGATAGTTTACGAACAGAGAAACAATTAAGTCCTTTGTCATACAGATTACTTGCAATCAGAAGTTGCATCCGAACAAACAAGACAGACATTTAAACAATACCTCGGAGCGCAAAATATTCATCGCAGCATTTTGGCTTAACAGAAGCGAAGGGAGTGTCTGTGCTATAGTGTGTACTGGCATTCTGCGATAATACTACACTCAGACAGTTTACGAACAGAGGAACAATTAAGCCCTTTGTCATACAGATTACTTGCAATCAGAAGTTGCATCCGAACAAACAATGGAGGATACCCAATTGAATAGGTCGGATTAAAATAAAGATCATGTTGCGGCGGTAAGCTTCTAACCAATGCAGCGTGATTAAAGCAAACACCTCGTAGCGTTGAGAAGGCTTAAGAGTTGGAGAATTTGTGTGATTTTCGAAGATTTGAACTTCAAGCGGCGTTAAACTTATCGGAAATTTGTTTGAAAGTAACATTGGATTTAATTATAAAAGTGTGGCGGTGAGCTTTCAACCAATGCAAACACCTGTACATTGTTTGAGTTTATGTTGGTGCTTGTCTTGGGTACTCCAAAATTCTAAAGATTTAAACATATCGAATAGTTACGTAGATATTGTGTTATTGGGATTTTTATTTCATCATCACAGAGCCTAAAACTGTTACAGATGGACCATCAAGAATTTTCTGAAGAATTGGGTCAGATGGATTGACGAGGGTCTGATGTCAGCTTTTATGGACAATTTATTAACAATTTCACAAGTTGGTATTAGTCGGACCAGTAAGCGGAAACGGTGGTATTGTAAATCTATAACAAATGTACGTAAGAAAAGTGTATTTCTCATTGGGAGCGAACCTACCTTTTTAGGATTTTAAGTAAAGCATTCTAACAAACGAGCTATTACCGCTATTAAGCTGCCACCGCTTTTTATAATAGATTTCTGGAAATAGCTAATAATAATACATTAAGATTAGAGGAATTCTAGTGTGGAAATCTCGTACTCGGAAACGCCCTTCGTCTGATTTAAAGAACGTCGCTGTTGGTGGTTGGGCCTTGCGAGACGCCTATATCCAGCAGTAGAAAGACACAGTCCATGAGGAATACCAAAGTATATTAACATTCACAACAAGTGTTAAAAGTTAGGCCGCGCTCACATTGTATACGATTTTCTATCCTACGTAAACATTAGACGTAACCGTATGAATTAAGTGCGCTTACAGACTGAAAGCTTTATAGGTACGAGTATATTCAAGCAAAATTTTTATCTGTATTTTATAATCAATCCCAATAATATGCTCTCAATATTGTGAAAATAATAATAATACTATAAAGCTGATAATAAGAATTCATAGATAGATACAATACAATACAAAAAAAACTTTTGGTTAGATTAAAACAAATACAGGGACAAAAATAAAAAAACAAGAAATACCATAAAATAATGATGATATATAGATACAACTGCAATACAAAAAAAGCTTTTAAAAATAAAAACTATAGCGAGCAAACTCCCTCATACCAATAAGTCAGTCTACAAACTCGAAGTGCCCATTCGTCATGCTGGCATTGAAGATATCGAGCTGAGCTCGTTAAAAAATATTGCCCTACTGAGAAATGTATTGCGTCTATAGATGGCTTGGTGTACTGGGATGTTTAGGTGGTATCGTTTGGGGCTTCTTCCTCTTGGTCTACAAAGTTCTTAAGGATTATACGAGTTAATAAAAACTCTATTAATGGTATTAGGTATAACAATTCTTGGCTGTGATGTTCACCAAATTATGTAGTGAGTGTAATATTAGACACCAAGATACTAACTAGTATAGTTATATTTCCGTGACTGATTAAAACTTTATTTTGGTCTATATGTACAAATCCAGTGTGCACAGGGCTTTAAAGTTAATCTTAAACCACAGCTTTCAAGGAAATTAAATGTTATGTGTTACACAAGTTTATTAAATTATTAATTTAGAGGTTTGCAACGCTTTAGTTCCCACATTTTGTGAATAAAGTATAAAATACACTGGAGAGAATACTAAATAAAATAAGGATAAATTCTAGTGTCAAGGCAGAGTGAGTAACGTGTTTAGTTGGCTGTGTAATAAAGATGAAAAATCTTCCACATGAAGCAAACATGAACACAGCAACAGTCGCGTCAGCAATATTTTACGGTACGAGTAGATACTAAATTTTACACTCGAAAAGCTCACACCACCGTAATTTTGTTCCTTTATGATCTATACGAGTATGTATGTGTTATAATATATTTACGTATAAACTTGGGGACTCATACATCTGTCGCACAATAAAGATGTGAAATGCTCTTCCAGCCTCTAACCTAAAGTCCTTTAAGCGAAGTGTGAAAAAGCATCTAGTCAAGCCGGCATAGTATGAGGGACTGATGTCAGTCATGAGTGTCTGATTCCAGTTACTAACATTCATGGACCTTGCGCGCCACTTACCATCATCACATGTCGTGCTAGTATTAAAAAAAAAGACTCCTAGACCTCTACTATTAGAGATGGGCCTTCCAGATGTTTAGGAGAATTTGGCCACATGGTGAGTGTCGCCATGATCCCTAGTTCACCTATAGGCGAGCTTTCAAGTCGGCATTAGCGAAATCATATAGTATTTGGTTGTCTTGTTTCGCAATAAAAAAGGCCTTTATAAACCAGCCTATAGTCGCATTCGTCGCCTTTTCCTACACACGATCCGGCACCCGCACGACGAATTCATGGAATGCTAAGAATTTTGTCTTCCTTGTAAAGAATTAGTGTAAAATCAGCTTTATTCCTAGCTTTTAGCCGTGTCTTCACCTAAGTTATGTAGACTTCATTAGCAGTTTAAAGTGTATAAACTTACATACATATCGTGAAAGTAATTCTATACTCTGAGCTAAATTATACTTTAAAATACCCTTAGTGCAAGAAGCAGTGTGGTACCGTCCAACCAATCTTCTGATTAAATCCGAAGTAACAAATGTAGCAATCCTTTCTACGAGTGTGAATATATTTCTCACAGGTTTCCCATTAGGTTTTATTTTCTTCTTGTAAATAGAAAATAAATATTTTGCGATTTATACACCATAACTTTCGCCTTTATGCTGTATCTTTTAGGCTTATTGATCTATGGTTTTTCCACACGACTAGCTGAAGAAGTGAGTGAAAACGTTACCTATCACGTTAAAGTCAATATATCTCGAACCTAATGATCGCAGCCAGCTAAGTAGGTAGATACTTAGCGCTGATGAAGACGATAAGCATAGAAAAGTAATTATTTTATTGAGCTTTTAAATTATATATGATATGGAGACACAAAATTGTTACTTTATTAACTGAAATTAACACAATACAAATTTAGAGACTCTTACATATGTCATATGCGCTCCCAGCCTATCTGATTCCCTTTTATTATAACTATCCTATAACCTCTATAAAGGAGAACTTAAGCTGATGTCGGTAATTATGATGCCAGTCAATCAGTTGCTTCCATTTGCGTACGTTGCGATGGTAAAGGTGGGCGCGGAGTTATATTTAGGGCATAGTAAAATTATAAATTTTATTTCAAACAAATATACCTACTTAAATATAAACATAATGAAAAGGCAGTACCTAACTCTATCAATAATGTTTCTTTGAAATTTATTTATCTTTAAAGCATTAATTAAATATATATGTATATCCCTGTTGAAGATACATATTAAGGGAGGGACTGCCAGTGGCCCTAGTCTGTTTATTAAAACGCAAACGTTAAATTGTCAAAATTACCGGTTTCCCTTAATTACTGTTAGAGCCAAATCTAAATATTAAAATATTTAATAAGGGTTACCTTAGTTAATGTTTGCCTTAAGAGGGTTTAACGCAACTCTCTCGCTCGCACAATCCAATATTTTTAGAGGCTTATCATGAGTGTACTTTAAAGAAAAGTAGTCTTATCAAACTGCCTGCGGAGGTACCGGGTTCGATTCCTGGTTGGGACACAATTTTTTTTATTAATGTATATCCTCCTCCTTAGTCGGTACCCCACTGTTGGGGATCGTGACTCCGTCGCAGTCCATCCACTAGCCGTTTCCAGTGGTTGCGGTCCTCAGCGCAGTGGATGGCTTGATGTACTGGGATGTTTAGGTGGTCAGTCACCTGACTGGACCATCGTATAATCATCGTATTAATGTATATAAATACATTTAATTAATATTTAAATCATTTGTGATATTTCTCGAGTTTGGTACGCTGGAGATATCGACGAGCTTGCCACTTGTCATGATTGGCATATAGTAAAGTTAGCTAAATGTGAATCCGCTTATTTATAAGCGTGGTTTCTGACCACTCCGAAAGAGAAATGGTCGTGATGATACTAGTCTAGACTAAGATAAATATTTACAGCCATGCCCTATTATTCCATATTTCTGTGGTATTTACTATACTGGAGTTTCTATTTTATTTGATATTTATTAGTTTAATATTTATTTTAAACTTTAATAATATTTCTATTAATTTTTTTCCTTTTGTATTTCACCCAGGTGGACCACGCCTGGGAACCACGGGCAATAGAGGCAAATACGCATTAGATTAAAGCCATGTCGGTCTTATCATTTGAAGACCCACATTGATAAATTGAAATTAATTGGGCTAAGGGGGACACAGAAAATACTGCTATCATTTATTTTTGTTGAGCCGCTTATACGAAAAAACGGCTTAGGTATAAAATTGATTAAAATGAACGGTCTATGCATTTGACATATTGCGGTATTATTTACCTTGCTTGATCAAGAGATCATAATAATCATCATCAGCCTGTGCCACTCCACTGCTTGATGTAGGCTTCCAGACGACTTCTTTAGGTCCATGTTACAAGTGGTCGTAACACTCGGCACATTCCAGTATGTAGTTTTTACGTCAGAACCCGTCTACTCCATCGTTCATCGGTTCACTTTAGCTTCCTAATTTAAAGAGCTATGTCAAAATTTTTGGTTCTTTATGACGGATTTCAACGTTTAAGACTTTATGCATCAGATATATTCCGAGCATAGCTCTCTCCATGAGCGAACTTGAATTTGTGATCAAATTTACTGCCAGTTTCCACCTTTCCGCTCCGAACGACATTAAGGGAAAAACGTAATGGTTAAAGAATATCGTCCTAAAACTATTTTAAATAATATTTAAAAGATTGGTATACCTACTAACATTACTTCAACAGCTCCCATCAACGTAGCTATATAAGTGGATATTGTATGTAGTATAGCTATGTATGTGACATGTGTGTACGTATGGGATGAAATAGTTAGGAATTTGTGCCGTTTGGGGTCGAGACGATGTGCCCATGGGGCCCTTCACCAAGGCGCCTGGTCAAAGCGGCTGATGGAAAGCTCTGAAGACAGGAAGGCTAGCAATTATTTCTGCCAATTTATTACTCTCGCTATATCAGAGGGGAAATGTTGCCAGTCTCCTTGGGACTATCTCGTATGGGACGTCTCTAGAGGACATTTTTTATTTATAGTTGTAGTTTATTTTCATTTTTATTATTTAGGTAGCTTTTAATTTATATTTAAAGTATATTAATTTATTTCAAATAAAATTAAATGTAAATAATATTATAAATAAATATATGATAGGACACTTTAATAAATCTTGCTTCACCAGCAGCGAAATCAAATGTCGTGCTAGTACAAAAAGAGCACTTAACTTTACAAGAATAAACATGGCCTATGGTACTGGCTGTTAAAGTTCCGAGATATTAGGTGCTTAATTTAGAAACAACCGATAAAGTCTCGCAAGCACGTTCACTTGTTAGCCGAAGGAAGTCATTAATAATTCTGATTGCTGCATTATGAAATAGCTTAAAACAATATTGAATGGTTCCCCTTTCAGTATATTTGCATAAAATTGTGCCGGTACTCTACCTTACCCTATACCTATAATAACGGAGTGGAAAAAACGAACCGTACTTTTTAATAAGTATTGCAGTCTATAAAGTAAAAAGTATACGGTAAAAGAAGAAGAAGCTCCTATCGATGGCCTAGTTAGATCAGACTGGACCATTTACGGCTGGTTGATTGACTGCGATGGAGTCACGATCACCAACAGTAGGGTACCGATTAAGACGGAGGAGGGTTGCAATATCTAACAATAACGTATAATTTATATACGTAACGTCGAAATACGGAAAAGGGTTGGTATGAAGGAAAGCATAGGGACAAAAATAAGGAAAGGCATGCTACGATGGTTCGGGCATGTTGAAAGGATGAGCGATGAAAGATTGACGAACCAGATATATAATGCGAAAGTTGTGGGTAAAAGAGGCCCTGGCAGACCGAGACTCACATATCACGATCAAATAAATAAAACACTGACTGAAGGTGCATTAAAAAGTCTTCGTAACCAAAGGGCATGTATGAAGAGGTTAATGAATGTCGACGAAGCGAAAGAAGTATGTCGTGATCGTGTCAAATGGCGCTCAATTGTCTCTGCCTACCCCGCAAGGGATCTGGCGTGAAGATATGTATGTATGTTATATCCCATTCAACAATAAATACCATAACCAATATGTATTCGTTCATTATAATTGACTAAACCGATTTTATTGAAAAATACTGCTAAAGTAGTTAAATGATCGGTGTTACTACTCCATCTTAAATGATAAATAAAAAAATATGTATAATTATGACATCTAAAAACATGTATTTTAAAATATAAATTTTTTTGACATATCTATATAATTATATATATATTTCTGTCAAGGCCATTTTACAGCTGTAATGTAAGTAGTTTTATTTTTAGTTTTATTGCAAATATTAATATTTTTTGTTTTGTTTTTATTTCTCTATTGTTTAATTTCCTTTGACATTGCTTTAACCTGCAGTTCTATTCCTTGCCTTATAGCACTCTCCAGGCAGGACAAATGTGTTGTATTTTTGTTTGTAACCTTAGACTTAGCCGAATTCCGGTGGGAATGTATAGCGGTACGTAAATAATAAAATAAAGAATATTGGAATAATTATTTATGATTTATAAGACTGTGCCAATGTTTCTATTTCACTTCGTATTCACGTATTTAATTTGTGAAGTAAATGAAATTCATGAATTTAATATTTAGTCCAATAGATTTATATGTACGTACATATTTCTAGATGTCATAATTGTACATTTTTATTATTATTTATTGTTTACGAAGTCATTTATGAAGTAGTAACACCGTTTAATTGATACAAACTTCCCATCCTGGTACGGTTTGATTTTCCATGCTGTATCGTAGGGATATGTGTATCTTCAACAATGGCAGGTTAGTTTAGTTGCCAATAATGATAAATGGCGACAGTCAGCATAAAGTACAACAGACCACAAACTCGTAAGTATAATTTTCCTGTGCACTCCACCTGCTCGTTTTCAACCTCATTCTCATTGCAATGCTAATCGCAGGGGATTATGTTCTCAAATGAGCCAGCCAGCCTGCTCTTTGATGACTGTGTAGCTTACTAACCCTCGGTTCCCAAAAGATTAATTAAAATAATGCATACTTAATATTTAGCTATGACATATGTTTTATCTTCGGATTTTTCCCGCCCCGGAAAAGAGATCCGGCGTAAGGTGCAAGAATAAGAGGTGTGGTAACTAGGATCATAAGGCTCCGGTGTGAATAAAGATATACTAATATATAATGAGATAGACCCAAGCAACACCCCCGTGGTTCCACAAAACAAATACGGAATGCACTCATCAAAAGCTGCAACCGCCAAGAAATGTCTTGCGGAATCTATGTCGCTCATCCGCCGGGCCCGGCTCTTCAAACACGAACAAATATTCACACCCCCTCAGGAAACCGCAAACTACTCCTGGGAGCTGATCTTTCACCACTTTTAGTACAATTAAAGTTAAATTTCACGCCAAGCTTTTTAGCTTCGACCAAAGGCGCGCAAATCCCAATTGTCAGTGTTGCCACACTATTGTTAACCCAGTACCATATATAAAATACATGCATAAAAATAAAATGTGTGTGTGTTACTAGTAATAAAACCTAAGCCCTATTCGGGTCCCTACAAATACTAAACATCCCCGCGCCCGAGGAAGACTGAAAAGTCTTTCTCCAAAAACAAAAAAAAAACAGCAGATGAATCCCAACCACATTTAGAATTCAATTGCTACAGAGGCGTATGTTCAGACAATCTTACAAAGTAGGTATAACTAACACACACAAAACCAAATAGCTAAATGCCCAAAACAAGCAAATAAAAACAACAAAAGACAAGGCTATATACAAACTATGGTAACTGTTACCAGACGACCCGTTGGTCCTGTGGCAAACAAACAAATTCCAACCGCATTTGGAATCCCAATACAAAGGTCAATGAAAATACAATTACATTGACAACAATATTATAAAAATTAAATAAGTACAAAATTTAAACCGCATTGACAATAATAAAAGAAATACTCGAAGGACCATTACATTTTAAAGTAAATATGACTAAATTAACAAAACAAATATAAATTCAAAAAAACATACATCAATAAAATAAAATACTAGCTAATTAATCCGCAATTGGTAATCGAACAATCTTTACAACCGGGCGTTTTAACATTCCTGCCGAAGTGCGAAGTTCTACTACCCTGACTACATTATCCTTACCAGGATGTAGACATTCAATACGACCAAGTTTCCAAGATAAAGGAGGCAAATTATCGTCCTTTATTAAAACGAGGTCCCCAATTTTTGGTGGATCAGTTAAAGATGTCCACTTAGTTTTCATTTGCAGTGTATGCAAATACTGACAGCTCCACTGTCTCCAAAAATGTTGTGACATATTTTGGACCAATTTATACCTAGAAAGTAATGACATTCTCTGATCTACATTAAATTCAGGTAATGCCATCAAAGATCGACCTATTAACAAATGGGCGGGTGTTAAGACCTCTAAATTATCTGGATCACCCAGATTTAGAGGACACTAAGGCCGCGAATTTAATACAGCTTCTATTCTAATAAAGACTGTTGACAGCTCTTCAAAAGTTAAAGCTGTAGTACCTACTATTTTATGCAATAATGATTTGGCCGATTTTACAGCAGCCTCAAATAGTCCACCAAAATGTGGAGCTGACGGTGGATTAAACAGCCAAACAATACCGCGCTTAGACGCATCCGAAACGAGAAATTCCTGGTTATCTTGTGACAACAGGAACCTTTGAACATCATTTAAATGTTTATTAGCACCAACGTAGTTGGTACCACAATCGGACCTAATAAGTTTTGGTAAACCCCGCCTTGAAACAAAACGTGTCAACGCCGCTATAAAACCTTCAGTGCTTAAATCGTTGACAACCTCTAAATGAATGGCTTTAGAAGCCGAACAAACGAATACGCACAAATATGCTTTCTCAATTTTGGCATTGCGTATACGAGAGGCTTTTATAAGGAACGGACCCGCAAAATCCGTCTGTACACTATGAAATGTACCTACTGCTGTTACCCTATCAGCTGGTAAACTAGACATAATAGGCTCATCTGGAATAGGTCTAGTTCTTAGACAATAAATACATCTGTACAACCGACTCCGAATAACTTGTCGGGCAGAAATAATCCAGAAACGCGACTGTAGTATAGACTGCAGTGCGGTTGCCCCTATATGGCAATAAACCTTATGAAAATGATCTATAACTAAATAAGTAAATGGATGTGACTTCGGAAGCACAACTGGATCTCGTTTATCAAACGAAATATTCGCATTCCTTAACCTACCTCCAACACGTAATAATCCATCCTTATCAATAAAAGGCGTGAGCCTACGCAACCCTAATGAACACTGTACACCACGAGACAATAAAAGCAAATCCGATGCAAATTCATCAGATTGAACTAACCTAATTAAACAATCCAGTGCCCTGTTACGTTCTGAAACTAACAAAACCTTATTATTTACACGGTTTGTACGACAACGGCAATTTTCAATAAAACGTTTACAATATGCAACAACAGTCACTAAACGATCTAAAGAACTAAATCTTTTGAAAATTGAGGAATCCGACTTCTCTACAACAGCGTGAGAGACCAAGGTCGATTTTCGCAAACCAGGCATATCCGCAATTGGTTTCACTAAATTCTCAGGCCATGATTCACACTCCTTTATTAACCATATAGGCCCCCACCATAGACTATCGTGCAACAAATCCCTAGCTGAACAACCCCTACTGGCTACATCAGCTGGATTCATGTCGGACGGTATGTACCGCCACACAAGGTTTAAGCCGCAATTTACAATTTGTGAAACCCGGTTCGCCTCAAAAACCTGTAATTGATGAGGAGGGGTTCGCAACCAAGATAATGCAATAGTGCTGTCAGACCAACACACCAACTCTGATAAAACTACCTCATCATTCAAAGACTTAATAACATAATTAATAACCTTAACTAACAAAGCAGCACCACAAAGTTCTAACTTTGGAATCGTTAGCTTTGTCTTAATCGGTGCTACACGAGATTTTGCCATCATGTTTGATAACTTGACTCTACCTCTAGAATCAACCACTCTAAAATAAACTACAGCTCCATAGCCATATTCGGAGGCATCTGCAAAACCATGTAAGCTACAATGTGTACTATCAATTGGTAAAACTAGCCGCTCTAGTTCTATCTGTTCTACAGACACTAAATCCTGCACAATAGAATCCCATTTATAAATTATATTTGGTGGTGGAGTCTGATCCCACTCCAATTTCATAGACCATAACTCTTGCATTAACATTTTACCCTGAAGAATGACTGGGGTTATCCATCCCAATGGATCAAAAGTTCTAGCTATTGTTGATAAAATTGTACGCTTAGAACATAAATTTAATGAAGGTAAATGAAGGTGGTATGTGAATTTATCTGTTCTTGGATTCCACTGAATTCCAAGTATTTTAACAAAACTGGTACTGTCATCATTATCAAATATATGAGGTTTTTCAAGGTGGTCATCTGCTATATCCGATAGCAATTCCGCTCTATTTGATACCCATTTTCTAAGTTCAAATCCACTTGAACCTAACAACTTAACTAAAGAGGTTTTTAACCTAATTGCTTTTTCTACCGATGAAGAACCGCCTAGGATATTATCCATATACACGGATGTACGCAATAACTGTGCTGCTTCTGGGTACTCCCCTTCTCCATCATCAGCCAACTGATGTAAAGCCCGCATAGCCAAGTACGGACTCGATTTCATGCCATAAGTCACTGTATTGAGTTGGTATAATTTTATGGGATTAGAGGAGAATCTCTCCAAAGAATAAGCTGATATGGCCTATCCTCTTCAGAAATATTAATTTGCCTAAACATCATACGAATGTCTGTTGTAAATACAACAGCATCCAATCTAAACCTACAAATAATGGCCATTATGTCCATTTGTAGTTTAGGACCAGAAAACAAACAATCATTTAATGACAGCCCCGATGTAGTCGGACAACTGGCATCAAAAACCACTCTGATTTTATCAGAATCAGATTTAAAAATCCCATGATGGGGAATTATATAGTGACTACTACTTAAATTACCATTAAAAGGAGACATATGCTGCATATACAAATATTCTTTCATAAAACTAACATACTTATCCTTAAAACTACTATTTACATGCAACCGTTTCTCCAGAGATAAGAAACGCTTGTTGGCCAAGTAAAAAGAATCACCAAGACCCTGTGGGTCTTTTGAAAATGGTAATCGAACTACAAAATGACCAGAGTCATTGCGGCTATAGGTATTAAGGAAGTGCTGCTCACATTCCTCATGCCTAGGGTCAACCACTTCTTCGGGTAGGCTATCCACTTCCCAGAACCTTTCCAATATTTTATCACAAGACACTGAAATAGAAAAGGTTTGAGTTACACAAGCCCTGGTATGGTCAGGTTTGTATGTTGTTGGTCCCATCAAAACATATCCAAAAATGCTATTTATAGCCACTGGCAACCCATTACCCAACTTAATAATACTATCATATAATATTATATCCCCTAGTAGGTCCGCACCAATCAAAATATCCACACACCGACTCTCATAAAACCTCTCATCGGCTAAATTTATATGAAAAAACTGATCTCCTAGAGTCGATGGCAATGAAAAGTTGGGAAGGTTGTCAGTGATCCTATCCAAAATAGTGCCCACAGTCACCAAACTTGGTCTACCTACAAAACGGGAACGTATTGTAAGGTTCACCGCACCCCTGACCTGGGTTACACTAGCACCGCTTAACCCTGTCACTATATTCACATTTGCCCTATATCTATGTAAACCTAACCTATTTACACAGTCCTCCGTTATAAAAGATCCCTGGCTACCCCCATCCAACAAAGCCCTTACCGAGTGAAAATTGCCTACCTGATCTTTTAATTGGACTACAGCCGTTGATAGCAAAACTGTTTGCTTGTAACCTCCCTGAGAACTGTGCAACGAAGTTGCCGCATTATTTATATTTGATGTGCTGGGCACATCACTAGAGACTAATTCATTAGTATTATTCACAACCACGTTTTCACCTCGTTCCCCTACCACATTGTGTACAAGGTTAGGCTGTGTTAACCTATTAAAATGCAACAGTTTATTATGTTGCATAGAACCGCATACATCACAGACAGTGTTAGAAGTACATGACTCAATGTGATGTTTATGTAAGCACCTAAAACATAAATTATTACTCATAGCAAAACGCTTCCTAACTTGAGGTACCAAATTTAAAAACTTATAACACTTTAATATTAAATGACCTTTATTACAATAAGTACAAGCTAAATTATTTTTAGCAGGTGTTGTGGAAGCAAATACTTTATTTATACGTTTTGAAGGCGGTCTTTCAACCGCATTGAAGCTGGAACAAGTTTCCAGTACCCGCACTTCACTATTTAAATAATTTAATAATTCATCAAATGTAGGTAATAATTCTGATGAGTGCTTATCCTCAAAACCTTTTTTTAAGTTATTATCTAACTTATTATAATTTAAACCACCACCTATATTTGTAGACAAAGTTAGCAACATACAGCCACTAATTCTATTGTTAAATGAGCATGCCAAAGATAATTATGAAATAAAAGTTTTGCCAAAAGATACAATTAAAATACAATCCAAAACTCCAGAAACGTATTCTGCAATTGTCAAACAACTTGATCTAAAGGAAACTGAGTTCTACACTTACAAACCCAAACAGGAAAGAAGCTTTAGGGTATTTCTTAAACACATGCATCCATCAACAGACACTCTGGATATTAAAGAAGCATTAGAAGCACTAGGTCACAACATAACAAATATCTGGAACATAAAACAAAGGTCTACCAAAAAACCATTGCCAATATTTATCATAGAATTATTGCAAAAGCCAAACAACAAAGATGTCTATGATATAAAAGGCTTATTAAACTGTCGGGTGTCATTCGAACCACCACGCCCCAAAAGAGAAATACCACAATGCGCAAACTGTCAGCAATATGGACACACAAAGGCATATTGCAGGCGAAAACCAAAATGTATAAAATGTGCTGGAAATCACATATCTACTCAATGCCAAAGGAAAAACAGATCTGATGATGTCAAGTGTGTTCTATGTGATGGAAATCACCCCGCTAATTATAAAGGCTGCACAGTTTATAAAGAACTCCAAAAAATTAAATATCCCAACCAAAACAAGCAAATAAGAGCAAAAGAACATATGAAAACGAGTAAATCTAATATATACCATGACTCCAATACTGCTAATATTGGTAAAACATATGCTGACATAACCAACAAAAGTAATATACAGAAGGAAAATGACATAACCGAAATTAAAATTGACAATAATCCAAACTCTTTAAATTTAATTACAATGCTCCAACAAATAATGAAACAAATGACTGACATGACAAACCTCCTCATGAATCTTATCGCCAATATTCCGCAACATTCACATCCATAAAAATTGTTGTTTGGAATGCCAACGGGCTGTCACAACATACAGAAGAGGTTAAATTATTCTTAAATTACCATAAAGTCGACATACTTCTCATTTCGGAAACTCATTTTACAACCAAACACTATTTTAATATACCGGGTTACAGATTTTACCACACAATGCACCCAGATGGAAATGCGCATGGAGGGTCAGCAATCTTAATTAAAAATAACATTAAGCATTACGAAATAAAAGCCTATATTCAACCCGAAATACAGGCTACTAGCATAATGATTGAGGACTGGAATGGTCCATTTACCATCAGCTCAGTCTACAGCCCACCGAAACACACAATTAAAAAAGAAGACTATGAAACATTCTTTCAAACACTGGGAAACAGGTTTATTGCTGGTGGAGATTATAATGCTAAACACACCTACTGGGGTTCAAGATTAATAACGCCAAAAGGTAGACAGCTCCTGTCTGCTATTCAGGCACTCAACCTTGGTGTTGCATCAACTGGACAACCAACATACTGGCCAACAGACAGGAAAAAAGTGCCTGACCTAGTTGACTTCCTTGTGATTAAAGGAATCAATGACCAGCAACTGTTGTGTGAAACTTGCCTTGAGTTGTCATCGGATCATTCGCCAATATTAGCCACATTAAATAAAAATGTTATTAAATGTGAAAAACCATGTCGATTACATAACAACAAAACAAACTGGGAATATTTTAGGCAGTTAGTAGCTCCATTGCTTGAAAACAAGCTACCTCTAAAAACTGACCATGACATTACTCTAGCTGTAGAACATTTTAATAACTCTACTCAAACATCAGCATGGGAAGCAACTCCAATGCAGTCCTCAGCTGAAACAGTGTACCAATATTCCTCAACAATAAGAGATCTAGTTGCATCTAAACGAAGAGCCAGGAAGCAATGGCAGAAAACTAGGTATCCAGGAGACAAATCCAAGCTAAATAAACTTATTGCCCAATTGAAGCTTTGCCTCCGTCAAGAGAAAAATCAAAGTTTTGAAAATCATCTAATGAACCTGGACGCAAAAGCCTCCTCTGATTACTCCCTATGGAAGGCAACAAGAAGACTTAAAAGACCAGTTACTGCTCAACCCCCTATAAGAAAACCGGACAACTCTTGGGCTAATAGTGACTTAGACAAGGCAAAAGTGTTTGCTGAACATCTGGATGGAGTGTTTATCCCCAATCACTTTGACAAAACCAACGAAAGCGAATCAGAGATTATTAAAACTTTAACAGAAATGCACCAGTTGGACTTGCCTATTAGAAAATTTAAAAAGTCTGATATCGAAGACGCAATATGCAACCTAAACCAACACAAATCTCCAGGTTATGATCTTATAACGGCAAAACTGCTAAAAGAACTGCCCGAAAGTGGCATAACATTCTTGACACAATTATATAATGCAATACTTTGTAGAAGTTTTGTACCACCTCAATGGAAGGTGGCACAAATTATAATGATACCAAAACCAGGAAAATGTGTAGAAGATGTCAAATCATACAGACCAATAAGCTTACTTCCGATACCATCGAAAATCATGGAAAGGTTGTTTCTAAAAAGACTTAATCCTGTAATACAAGAAAGGCACCTGATTCCAGACCATCAATTTGGATTTAGACAGGGACATAGCACGATTGAGCAGATACACAGGCTTGTTAATAACATTAATAATGCATTTGAAGAGAAGAACTACTGCTCTGCAGCATTCTTGGATATATCACAAGCATTTGATCGCGTCTGGCATGAAGGTCTACTCTTCAAAGTTAAAAAGATGTTGCCTATAAATTACTATTGCTTCATACAATCCTATCTTAACAACAGAAAATTCTTCGTCAAACATGGAGAAGAAATAACAGACCTACACGACATTAAAGCTGGTGTGCCACAAGGAAGTGTGATGGGACCAACGCTATACCTACTATTTACATCAGACCTCCCAATGACCAATGGTGTTATTGTTGGGACATTTGCTGACGATACAGCCATACTTGCAGTGAATAAAGACCCCAAACAAGCCTCAAGAAGTCTTCAATGCAGTCTTGATAGTCTAACAGACTGGCTAAATACATGGCGTATTAAGGCAAATGAAACCAAATCAGTTCAAGTAACATTCACTACAAGGCGTGAGACTTGCCCACCTGTTAAACTTAATGGTGTCCAAATCCCCCAATCACAAGATGCAAAATATCTTGGTTTACACCTGGACAGACGACTTACTTGGAGGAAGCATATACACATGAAACGTAAAGCCCTTGGACTGCAACTACGTAAACTATATTGGCTCATAAACACCAAATCCAAACTATCAATGGAAAACAAGCTTCTTCTCTATAAGTGCATTCTGAAACCGATATGGACCTATGGACTCCAATTATGGGGTACATCTGCAAAATCCAATGTGGAAATACTGCAAAGATTTCAATCAAAAACTATTCGAATGATTGCAAATTCACCCTGGTACGTCACAAATGATATAATTCACCATGACCTTGGCATCCCAACAGTCAAAGAAGAAATTAAAACTCAAGCTACCAATTATGGCAAACGCATACAAAATCATCAAAATAAGTTGGCAAGCAACCTTATGGATAGAACATTCAGATTCAGAAGATTGAAGAGAACAGCTCCACATGAATTGATTATTTAATTTCCAATGACAATGACTTGCAGTGCATTAATGTATCAATACGGTTGCATCAATGGAAGCAAACCGTTCAATACCTATAGTATTACATACATATTGCCGAATGTCTTGACTAGACAGATTGCAATACAAATGAAGAAAAAAAAAAAAAAAAAAAAAATAATTAATAAAAAACAAAAGGTATGACCAGTCCACAATTGGAAAACACATTTTCTCCAAAGCCTTGGTGCTTTCAAACAAAATATTTACAAAAGATTTTAATGAGTTTAAATGTCTATTGACTTGTCCCAAACTTAACATATTATTAATAAGCTTATCCGCAATTAACCGCTTATTGTCATACCTATTTTTTAGTAGGCTTATTGCTACTGAATAATTTGCAGCCGAAATAGAAAGGTGCTGCACTAAAGCCTTAGCTTCCCCTGTCAATGATCCTACTAAATAGTACATCCTCTCAATGTCTGAAATAGACTGGTCGTCACCTACTAAGGACCTAAACAATTCCATAAAAGAGGCAAACTCCTCCAATTTACCTGTAAATACCGGAATATGCACTTTAGGTAAGAAAGATTTACTACCTTTCATATCTGAAGTCCTAACCTCAAAACCGCCAAACATACTTTCATACTTAGCTTTTATTGAGTAGTAATAACCATTATCTAAACATACCCATGGGATCCTCGGAATGTCCCCCTTCCTCGTCATAGGCGAGGTCAGCAAAATAATCACTAAATTCCTTGTATTTTGACTCCAAATCCGCACAACGAACTTTAAACATAATTCGGTCATCAGGACCGAATTCCTTTTGACAAAGGTCGAACAAATCGTCAAAATAACAAGTAACAATATCCATTTTTAATTTTAACACAGTTTTCTTGTTTGCTTTAGGCATTTTAACCACTATTTAACAATAAACAAATGAGAAAATTCAAACACCGGCAAAATACGCGAACTGTCAAACTCTCGACTGATGACGTTTAGCAAGTTCGCGCCGAAAATGACTGACTGAACAAAAGAGCGGGAAAGTTATGCATTTGCATGAACCCAATTTCATGTAGTGTATTTATGTGTTTTTAAATAATGTACTATATTATATTCCCGCCCTGTACTTACAAAATTAACCCCTTATTTTTGCACCACGACAACAAAATAGTAAAGTATAACAAACCGCAGGTTCAAATCCGTCTCGAATGTTGACCAATGTTTTATTTTCGGATTTTTCCCGCCCCGCAATTTGGCGGGAAAAGAGATCCGGCGTAAGGTGCAAGAATAAGAGGTGTGGTAACTAGGATCATAAGGCTCCGGTGTGAATAAAGATATACTAATATATAATGAGATAGACCCAAGCAACACCTCCGTGGTTCCACAAAACAAATACGGAATGCACTCACCAAAAGCTGCAACTGCCAAGAAATGTCTTGCGGAATCTATGTCGCTCATCCGCCGGGCCCGGCTCTTCAAACACGAACAAATATTCACACCCCCTCAGGAAACCGCAAACTACTCCTGGGAGCTGATCTTTCACCACTTTTAGTACAATTAAAGTTAAATTTCACGCCAAGATTTTTAGCTTCGACCAAAGGCGCGCAAATCCCAATTGTCAGTGTTGCCACACTATTGTTTACCCAGTACCATATATAAAATACATGCATAAAAATAAAATGTGTGTGTGTTACTAGTAATAAAACCTAAGCCCTATTCGGGTCCCTACAAATACCTACTAAACAACATATATGGCACGTGATTGGTAAATATGACTTGTCACCCTTGTTGGTTGATTTTCGTCTAATTTTAATCTCTATTTTAAATTATCCTTTTACAAAATATATAAAATACTTGTGTTTCTCAAAAATACTTCTTAAATTATATGAGTATTTTTCGTATAAAAAGTAAAGTAACTATTCAAAGAAAATGTAATCTATAGATAAAGTGTGTTTTTCCGAAATATGAATGATAATAATAACTTCATATTATAAAACAAAGTCCTCTGCCGCGTCTATTTTTATTTTTATTTTAAGTATTATGTAAGTAGGCATAGGACAATAAATATAATGTATTCTGCGCTTTTACATGTCAAAAAATTTAATCAATATAACGAAAAGCTTATTTTCTGGGAAATAGCTTGTATTTGGAGCAGCACATTACAACCCAAATATACATAATTATAATCTTAAAATTATAGCTGCTGTAAATAAGCATTGTCATATTATAAACTAAGACATACACAATTATAAAATAAATACACCAAGGATTATAGCTGCGGTAATGAGGCATTGTCATACTACAAGCTAAGGCGAAAACAATTATGAGGATGTCACTAAGATTATAGCTGCTGTAAAGTGGCATTGTCATACTATAAGCTAAAACATTATTAAAATGTCACATAAATTATAGCTGCTGTAAAAAGGCATTGTCATACTTTAGCTAAAACAAAAACAGTTTAAGGTGTCACTTAAATTGTAGCTGCTGTAAAGCGTCTGTCTGTCTGTTCGCGATAAACTCAAAAACTATTGCACCGATTTTCATGCTGTTTTCACTAATGAATAGAGTTCTCGATGAAGGTTATAGTGTATAATTTATTAAGTTTGTATATACATTAACGATATTTGTTGAAGCGACTGCCCGTCTTATTCTAAGTACCTGATTTTGGCTCTAGTATTCATCTACTCCATCGTTTGCCTATTTTTGACACATTGCATTATAATTTTAGCTTGCTAATTTAATTTCGTTGTTATACTCGTACATCAGTTACAGAACTACAGCTATTTATACATTCAGCGTAGAGCATCGGACATTACGGGTTATTGATGATGATTGTGTGAACAAAAACAATGTAGCTTTAAACGAGATGTTTCTGTCCATCAATTTCAATATTCGCGTCGCTCTGTGTGGAAATTGAATAAATGCTACTTGGCCTGAGAAATTCTGCGGGCTCCAAAGAGGGTACTCGCTCGGACATCGATGTCACTCTTGATTTATACTCAGCCTATGATATCCGCCGCAACTATATGCAATTTTAAGTCGGATATTTATATCCGGTACGGTTTGTTATCTCTTTTTCGATACAATCACACGGTGTTGTTGCTATCAATATCATGTTTTTTTTTTACTTTCGCGAACATTCATAAATAGTTTTTATAATTTTAACGGGTCTTTGCTCTAAATATGTCTCTAAGGTAAATAGCGTAAAATAATAATAAACTTTATTTCAAAATAAATTCCATATGTGTTAGTAGCAATTTTTATTAATCTTTTAATATCTAGTAAAGTAAAAACCCGTTAAAAAATAAAAATAAATTTAGCAGTTTTTAGTTTATTTTAAGAAATAGCTATATATAACAACCTAGTTGTATATCTAGTGTCCGAACTAAAAACCAGATTATACTATTATCATTATATACCTACAGACAGAAAATTGAAGTGTAGGCAGATATTATTGTAGGTTAAAGGCGTGTAAGAAACGGCACTACGAAAAATATGTTATTATCGATCGAAATTATAGTAAATAGATCGTCGTAAGCCGTCGTGAAGCCATGTAGCTGCCGTACCCAGAATCCAGTTCTCC
Organism: Tinea semifulvella; assembly: GCA_910589645.1. NCBI lineage: Eukaryota > Metazoa > Arthropoda > Insecta > Lepidoptera > Tineidae > Tinea > Tinea semifulvella. The sequence goes on from OU342584.1 coordinate 26,443,595, forward strand.
CACGCCAACAAACCTTTCTGCATCTACGCTGCCCACTTATTGCCCCGTGTTAAGTCCCTTTCACGATAAAGTTAACGTCACTTATATCAAGACACCTACCTGCTATAGAAATCGTATGCACGAGTTAAAGTTTATTGTACTACTATCAGTCACAAACAATCTTTGATTAGATACCATTGGCAAATAGAAATCTGCCATTACAAGTTAAGTAATCCAATACGATCCTGCATTCATCTATTGAGTTTTCACCTGTTTTATTACAATCGGCGTACAACTTGTAAAAGCCTTTTACTGCAATCGTCGAGCGTCAAAAAGCCGAAACTGAAATGCGTTGACAAGCAAAGTAAAGTAAAGTATCATCACGACCGTATCACTTTTCGGTTGGTCAGAAACCACGATTTTTATAGAGGCGAATTCACATTTAGCCAACTTTACAATAGGCCAATTACGATAAGTGGCAAGCTCGTCGATGTCGAGAAATATCACAAATAAATTATTGTGTCCCGACCGGGAATTGAATCCGGTGCCTCCACATCTAAACCCTTGGACTTAACCGCTAGACCACGGAGGCAGTCGCTAAAGCTAAAGGGGTCAAATCGGCTTTTATCGGCTGGAGTATGAGGGTGGCACGGAGCGATCCGGTTCGGAGCTACTGCAGGATCAAATTGAATTCTTCGCCAGGCTTTAACGCCGACACTGTGAGCTAGTGTGAGCTGAGAGCACTAATGGAATTTGGCTTGTCATGTTCCCGAACAACAAAATCCCCTTTTAAGCTTTTAGTAATTTCATTTATTTTGCAGTTAACAGTCATATAGTAGAGTTGTACTAGTACAGTTTCAGAATTTAATCTGTGCACTTTTATTTAAATTTATCGCTGAAACAAAGGCTCATTGATAAAACGTGCTATTCTATTAGAATGAGTTGGGAATTTGATCAGATTCAGACGAAAATCCGATGTAGTCTGATTGTATTTATGTGTTTGCTAAATCCTCTTTTCTATGTGTCTCTGAGCGTTGTAGTGTACTTGTAGGTGTATCGAATTTGAGAGATTACTTCTACTATTCTGACACCTTGTGAAGCAAAATTGTAGTAGTTGCAGACAACGCACATGTTTTAAACCATAATCTACCAGTGAGTAAACATTTTAGATTCGTTTTGAAGCACGAAATGTTCATACATACATATATTTACGCCAAATCAAATTACTTGCGGGGTAGGCAGCGACAATTGAACGCGACTTGTCACGATCACGACATACCTCTTTCGCGTCTTCGACACTGCAATACTGATTCTTTGGACGAAGAAACAGCCAGCCTTCTTGTCACGGGAGGAGATGATAAGATGCGGTCCTTTACTTTTTTTTTGCGTTTGGACTCCATGGGCGCAATTGTACAATACTTTGTAATTTTGATGCAAATAAATATATATAATAAATATTTAGTCATGGCGAGTCTAATACTTTTACAGTAATAGTTTTCCAGCCTATTCTGTCTACAGACTTTTCGTTTAGACAGAACCGAGCTTAGCGACTTGGCTGAGGGTCCCCATGGACTCAGAGACGCAAATGGCACAAATCATACAGATGGTCGCGTATTTGCGCAGCTTGAGGTTCCCAGCAGAAAGCTTGACGAGGTCGCTTGGATGTGAGATGGAGCTAATCTCCACATGTCGCATCCTGTGTAATACAACAACAAAAATAGAAACATTTAAAGCATATTAAACTTTATTTCAGCAACCGCATGAAATTTTGCTTGCATTATTGAATGGAAATCAGTACTATTTCTATAATTAGGTACTTAATTTGTCCATAAACGTGAAACATTGGATTTATACAGTGCCCGTACGAATTTTAACTTTAATAGCGTTTCACGTTAAATATTAGTTAAACTATTAAATTGTATAACGTTTGCGGCTAAAACACGAGAATCTGACTAAAGAGAAAAGTTAGATTAAAATCTCGACATTTATTTGTGCATTTTTCTGAGCTAAAGTTTATGGTGTTTAGACTAAGTTATGGTTGTTGTCTTCTATAATTAGCGAACAAAGATGGTTATCGCTTTTTAACGAGGTACCGGGGCGGTGAGATATAACTTTAAAATCATTAACATTAGTCTAACAATCTCTATCTTCAGGCTTAGTGATTTCTAAATTGGTATACGAGTATGTACCTGCTATTCTGCGTTTAGAATGCACGAGAACCTGAAAATTAAGTAACTTCTATTGAGTTCAAATTTTACGTAGTGTCAATTATAAAATAATTATTATTAACCAAATCCAATTAACTTAAATTAATAAATGGGTAGCACGGAAGTAACGATCAATTTAAATTAGTACTTTAATCTATAATTATATAAAGCACAGTCGTTTGTGGTATAAAACCGCGTCCGAAACATGGAATGTAAACATTTGGATAAGATTGTTTTTTTTTTCTGTTATTATTGTGATTGTTGTTTTAGACATATTTATTGTTTAAATTACAATTATATTATATTACGAGTATACCTACTAGCCATATTGTGACCCGGGTTCGCCCGAAAAAAATATATTAATACATACAATATTGATTTTTTTATGGCTTGACTTGGCTCAACACACAATCCAAATATACTATTTCTATTATATAACATCATATACTCTACGTCCGTCCCTGAGATCCAAATAACATCTCTTGGAAACGGACGAAAATCTTTCGCATGTATACCTAATAATAGTATGGATATTAATATTGTTAAATAAAAATAAAAAAAGTTAGAAAAAGAGTATCTTTTTGTTTGGTCCAGATGTTGCGGATCCATGAATGTTTGTTTACAATATTATAGTGATCCTGACGATGCCTTTAATTGCTAAACTGTCAATATCAAACGCTATTCCCGTATCGTCTGGTGCTACTTATTTTCTATTACTTTGTATTGTCGTCTCCTCCGGTGACAAAAGGGCTGGCTCTTCGCCCAAAAAAACAGTAGGTATTGCAATTCAGTAGGGAAATGCAGACAGCTTTTTTCCACTATTTCATGCGGATGGGACTTGTATCCCTATCCATAGTATTAATATTAATAAAATTTTCTATTAGGTAAATATTTTTTTCGAATAAATTAATAATATACTTTAAAAAAGAATAGATTGAGACACAAAACCGTTTGCAGAGAAAATAACAAAGGCGTGGAACTCCTTAAAAAATAATAATAAAGGAAGTTAAAGTTATATCCTATTATGAGTACGACGTGTAACCCACTGCACATGCAAAGTCGGGTCAGACAGCTTATGGTAATATAAAGAATCGAAATTATGTTGATAGTTCCATGTAAACTTAATAATAAACAGGTGCATTGCCAACAAGACTATTAAATTTACATTTTGGAATTTAAGTACCTAATTCTGAAGGTAGTAGCAGTAATAACGTAATATTGGGCATTAGTATCGACATGCAAATAAGTGGTTGCAGACAGCAGTTTACTGGAACCATATTTTTTATTTTTACAGTAGGTACTCGTATACTGTACAAAATAAAATACATTATATAGAAGACTGTAAAATACATGTTATCAAAATCATTTATTTTTTATTTTTATTATGGCTAGCGTCAGGTAGATTCTGATTTATGCATGAGATGTGGACCTTGTTGAGCGCGGTGGTGGCTCAACGTCATTAAAATGACATTATATCCTCGCCAAGCCGTCTAGCCAGCGTGGCGAGTGTAGGCCAAATTCTCCAGATATATGTTCTGGAAGGCCCATCTCCAGCAGTGGAGGTCTAGGACGCTGTGTTCTAGGGGCTGTAATGATGATGTGGACCTTGTAAATATTTAATATACAACTGATATCTTAATATCACTTGTAAATTACCTTTTATAGTATAACAGTTGCACTGCACTATTTATTTAATGAGTAAATTATTATATTATAATTTATTAAAATAATATTATAAAGGTGTATAAAATAAATAACTAAACAAACTAAATATATTTTATAATAATAATATATATCATTATCATCATTACAGCCCCTACAGAATACAGAGTCCTAGACCACCACTGTTAGATATGGGCCTGCCAGAAATGTCTGAAAATATCTGAAATGAGATGAGGTGAGATGAGATATGATGAGATGAGATGAGATGAGATGAGATGAGATGAGATGAGATGAGATGAGATGTAATGAGATAAGATGTAATGAGCCCCTAATGAGCTATCACATAAGATCACCAACTGGGTAAAAGACGCACTGAGATCTTTAACTGCCCTGTCGTATTTACGGTGTTTCTCGTGTAATTAGGTTTGGCAGATTAACAATGCGTATTTATAAGAAAGATAAATTATTTATTATTTATATATTACTTTGTAACAGGAAGTGTAAGCATAAATAGACGAAGTTTTAGTATATTTGCGACATTCGTTACGGTCTCTGTAATGATAACATTGGTCCATACAATCGGTATTACGTAACATCAACGTAACTATAAATTAAACATTGTTACTTTGAATCTTTGTTTAATTGTTCCGGCTTATCTGCGATAGATTGTTATTTGACTATTCATGCAAACCTGATAAAGGAGTAAATAATGCGTTCTTAATATAAAAGAAAGTAGATACGAGTCGTCTGTCGTATATTGTCAATCCGGGACGTTACCGGAACATCTAAAAAACATTTTGTTACTCGTCAATCAATTGTTATAAGGCATCAGAACAACTCAAATATGGACAGGTACTCTCTCTCTCTCTTTACATGCTTTTCCCCCAGCATCGGTTGGTACATTCCTTGATCGAAATACACTGACCATGGCGGTGTGCTTTCGTCTCGGTGTGGAGAGCCCTTGGCAACAATTTGGACACCATGGGCTTTCTTGCGCCAGAAGTGCTGGCCGCATTTCTCGTCACGCTGCTCTCAACGACATCATCCGAAGGGCTTTTGTCACTGAATACCCGTGATGGCAAGGGACCCGACGGCATGACTATTGAGCCGTGGAAACTTGATAAATCCCCGGTGTGGGATGCGACATGTGTAAAAATATTATCCCCACCACACATCCAGGCGACCTCGTCAAGCGCGGGAAGTGCGGCGGTTTTTAGCTGAGAACCTCAAGCTGACAAATACGCAAACTCGGTACAGGTTACGAATTTGCGCCGTTTGGGGTCACTCAGCCAACCGTATGGCCAAAGAGTTGTCCAACCGGCAAACGGAAAAGTCTGGAGACAGGAAAGCTAGCAATTATTTTTGTCAGCGTATACAGAGGGTATTTATTTATTTATTTATTTATTCATTTCCACAGCACATTACAGAACATAAAGGTTAGTATATAATTGAGTTTATACATTGGTAAATGTAATTGTAGGGTAAATGTTGCCCGGCTCCTTGGGACTATCCCTGATAGACTGTTATCTCTAGAGGACATTTTTGACTTATAGTTTTTTTTAAAGTAGTTTTACTTATATTTAATTGTTATTCTTCAATATAGACTTATTGCAGGTATTATTGCCATACACCGATATAGCTCTGAGGATTTTTATTGGTTAGTATCTCGAAATGTATATAATAATGTAAAAAGAGCATTAAAAAGTAACAATGTATACTACAAGCATACGAAAATTCCAGGGTAATATAGTTTTAAATAATTTATAAAAAACATTTGGTAATACTCGTAGCTAATTAACCGATTATCTTAAAACTTTCAATTTTAAGATAATCCGGTAACATCTCGGACCGAAGACGCGGCGACGATATGACTATTATAAATTCGCGGAACTAAGTTATAGACATACGGCTGTTTGTGTGTAAAATCCCATACTTCATGTTCTTGATTCGATCTTAATTCGATAACCGGGTTTGTGATAAAGGTACTGGACAACTGTAAAGTAATAGAAAGCATAATGTATGATACGTACATTCTCATTTCTGGAGTAATAGTTGATAACACGTAGTGATGGGCTTTTAACCGGATAAAAACTCAAAATGGAAAAATACTTATAAATTTTCACTTTTTTACTCAAGTACCTATACATAAATATGATTTACGTAACATAAAAGAAAGCATAGGCACAAAAATAAGGAAAAGCAAGCTACGATGGTTCGGGCATGTTGAAAGGATGAGCGAAGAAAGATTGACGAACCAGGTATATAATGCGAAAGTTGTGGGTAAAAGAGGCCCTGGCAGACCAAGACACACGTATCACGATCAAATAAATAAAACACTAGCTAAAGGAAAATTAAAAAGCCTTCGTAACAAAAGGGGAAGGAAGGGGAAGAGGTTGATGAATGTCGATGAAGCGAAAGAGATATGTCGTGATCGTGTCAAGTGGCGCTCAATTGTCTCTGCCTACCCCGTAAGGGATCTGGCGTGAAGATATGTATGTATGTACGTAACATTTAATATTATAATGTAGAGAAGCTAGTAATTATAAACAAAATAAGTAATATTGAGTTTTTGTATTCCATAAAATTAGCAATACACAAAAATATTCGGACTAAATTTGGTTCCGCGTGACCGTGTCGGACTGGAACTGTCACGCCCTAAGACCCGATTTCGGCGGCAAGTAAAAACTTCGTAAGCATCTAAAACAAGATTTTACTGAAGGAAATAAAGTCTCATTATTTTTTTGTATAAGTTTTTGATTTCTCATGTTTTATTTTTCATTAGCGTTTACATTCTTCACTTCTACATTTAAATCCACAGACTTAACCACTAGTCCACGGAGGCAGTACTTCTAGATTCCCTCATTTATATATTATTATTTTTTAGTATGGTTTATGCAGCACTTAACGTAATTATTAACAAAATGGTTACAATAATCCTTTACGTTATCATTGCTTAAACCAATATTAATATTTCTACGAACGTGAGACACGGCAAAGTAACGCTTGCCAAGATTAATGCTGGAATTAAAAATATCATGTTCACCCTACTCCACCACCAGGATATATTTATCCAAATAGCTTATTCGATCTGATAAAATATGTATTGTCTGTATTTAAAATTAAACCATTAAATATTCTTATGGATAAATACTTGACTAAAAATGAAAATGAGTATTTATTTATTTTGAGTTTTTATCCGGTTAAAACCCATCACTAATAATAACACGGTGTTATCAAGTAAGCAGACAGCGGTCACACTATCTGCAGCCTAGTTAAGCGTGGGTCGTTGTACTTTACACTGACATAACCGCTAATAGCTTACCTAATATGTATGGGGATAAATGTTTTGTTATGATTTAATAATATATATTTTGTCTAATGTATTTAATATAATAGAATTTGTTGTATTTTTCAACAAATATATTTATTGAAGGAATGAAATAAAATTTAAAATATATAATATACTCATATAAGCAAAAAAACTTTTTCCAAATCAGTACCGATAGGCACAGTGTGTGAAATCTGATCCTTTGGCCCAAATATTGGTCAGCACTCTTGTCTACTGTTTTGTCTCAAGCTAATTGGATTTGTAAGTTGATGCAACGACTTGATAATTTCCTGTGCATTTGGTCCTCACGGCCTAAGAGTTTTAACTCCAAACGGCGGAAAAACACATGTTCAAATAGGCTGGGTGTATTTCCGCCGTTTGAGATTGTCTGCTTGTAGTGCAGCAGCGCCTGAGTGCTTAGACGTTGCAGGGGAGGCTGTGGTCGCAGAGTGCCTCGACGTTGCCTCAACAGATGTATTTTTATATTTGTATTATACTTGCTCAATGCAGTGGATGTTTAGGCAATGTGGCCAAAATAATGCAAAATTCGGGCAAATACGGCAGAAAGTCTCTGTCGCTTTGGCAAGTTTGAGATCTTTGAGAACAGAAACGTTAGTGTAGTCGTGCAGTTCAATGGATTCTGAACAAACGACGCCAAACCATCGCATCCCAAACGCTTCAATTCATCAATTGCTCTATCTGCGGCTTTTATACTACATGTCTCGTACAAATAGAGAATATGAGCGTTCTCACAATGTGGATTTTTGTCTTCCTGGATATGTTGTTATCTCTCCAAATTTTGTCAAGCTGGGTCATAGTAAAAATATTCGATGTAAGTACCTATGAGTATGAGTATGTGTATTTGTTGCTATATTTATGCCGTTGTGCGGTATTCATGAATATGCCGTGTCGCGACTCGCCGCAACCGGAAGTCCCTTCCGGTGTTCATCGCGCTGTATCTTCACGGATAGATAAAAAATTCGTGTCACGTACCAAACTGTCTTTTACGGACATATTATAAGCATTATTTTAACCTTCATGATTCGTCAAAGTTGCTTGAATATCAAGTCAAGGTGATTATTTTTAGTCAAACATCATTGTTGGTACCTAACACTATAATCATAAACTAGCAGCTTAATTCTGTTTCTTCAGACGCAAACGCTATATAAAGAAATCCTTTACGAACACTGTCAACGTCAACTGCTATTCAAGTAGATTTTTGTAATTTTCATGTAATGTCGGTTATAATCTGTAAAGCTCACGCATTTTTAACGTTAAAAGACGTTGTGATAAAAAAAAAAAAAAAAACAATATTATGACAATTTAACAGTTGCAGTTAAAGAACAGACTATGGCTACTGAGTTAGTTATAGTTTAGCTGAAAATATCTTACAAAGAACATCATTCATCTCGTATGGGATATAAAATATCAAAAAGCAATGTGTCAAATTGTACTAGTATAACAAACTCTCTGTAGACACAAAAAAAAAGATTAAAATATGTACAAAGATAGAATTAAAACAATTCTATTCAACAAATCATAAGAGGCTTTAAAAGTGGAATATATTATGTGATATTATTACTAATTTCTTGGTTATGTTAATTTATTATCACATTTAGGTAACTTTAATAACATAAATAACAGCTTTTTTAAATTTAGTTTTATAGTGAAAATGCCCTTTTACAGCTGCCTTATCTTACATAATGTAATATTTATAATATCTTTTGTGACATTTACTGACATTAAATTTTTAATTATTTAATAACCTAGGTTTAAGTAGTAGAATCTGACAAAGCTCTTTTACAGCAGCATCTACATTTAGGTAGTTTAAATAGTTCGTTAACTTGGTGATGACGATGGCTGTTCTTTAATGGTCGATCTGCCATGATTTGTAAACTGTTAATAGTACGAGTATAGCTGACAAAACCAAGTCTAAGTTATGTATCTTATGGTGAATAAATGAATTGAATTGGATTCGAGCTAAATAGAATACACAGTTATATTTTTTTTAATACGAAAGTACAATGATTTAATTATTAAAAAAAAAACATAAAGTGTCTTCAAACCTATTACTATACGAGTATCTGTACTTAAACTAAAAAGTAAAATAATATATTTTAATTACTTCAAAGCCTTAAATAACAAATCATTAAAAACAATATTATTAATACTTATGTATCTATTTAATATTCATAAACAATTACTTTTGGAGTTGGTGCCAGCTCTGAGACAGTTTAATCCTGCCCGGTGTGGCGCGCAGCGGCGGTGGGTGGCTGGAGTAGGGCGATAGCGGGGTGATGTGCTTGACTGAACTACCCGAACGCGAGCAGACCACCACTTATACCTACTATTTATAGTCTGTGAGGCAGACTCGTGAAGGTAGACGACGCGGCGACGTTGATGGTCGTGTCTTAATGCAAAAAAGCTTTGATGTGCTTCTTTACAATTATCGTTCGTTCGATTTCGCATTCATATTATATTAATTGAGTAGGCATCTATTAAAGGTCATTTATCTATGGCTGGCACAAATTGCTGTTTATAAGTATTAAATATATACATAAGTATCAATAATTTTGTTAATTGCCCTTAAGGTAATTTGAAATAATAAAAAAATATATATACCTATTACATTTTAGATTTTATTCACATATAGAGGCTTAGTTTTGAAGTCGGTTTTTTGTTTATAAAATAACTAAATCATTGTACCTTCGAATTCAAGTATTAATATTAAAAAGGTCGATTCGAGCCCCGGCATGCACCAATTAGTAAACTGCCATTAATTAAACTAATCAAACACGTGTAGTTGTCAATTTGTCATGTCAGCTATCGATAATGTTTGACAGATCCACCCAATTCATTGCCGATTTCTAAGGCCCATATTAATAAATAGATCTCATATTCGCAATTCCTAAATCAAAAACAACAGTCATACAAAAAAGTGTAGGTATTCTGCATAGCTCCTAAAATTTACATTAAAATAAATGATGAAATTAAGTTACTACCAATACAAAGATTTAAAAAGACACTGACGAAGTAGCTAATTGACATTTTTTTTCTAACCTGACTAATCCTTTCGATGTTCTTTGAATAGAGCAACAATATATTTTCTTTTCATTTCGATTGGTTGAATAAAGCGAAATCAACAACGGAAATACGGCCATAGCTTTATCCGTCATCCATCATTGTATATACATTATAACTTAGGCATAGACATACTCGTATACACAAGGACCGGCTCACAATACAATTTTATCGCCAAATCAGTGTGTAACATTCCAAAATAATACGACAAGGTTAAAATAGTCATTAGCAAATATACGCAGTCTTTATTTTGTCGGGTTCCCATGCAACTTTACTACAACAGGGAAGCAGCTGCCGTCCATTCCTTTTATCCCTTGTCAATATCCGTATTTCCCTCCCTTTCTCACCACGACCTGTCATATCCTCTTTGAATCGAACTGCTGTCTGTAATGTAATTCACTAAAAATATATATAAAATAGACCATAAAAACAATTGTGTGTATTTCAATGGCCCTAGTGCTGCCCTGTTGGATTGGTAAGTCTGTGCTTGCTTCTAACACAATGATCTAAAAATAATATTATGAGTTATCAATGTTAAATTTACTATCATTGACAAAAATTGGGCAGCTATTTTTATGTTTTTAATATATTAAAATTTGTGAACATAAAATTGTAACACTTGCATACATCAATTGATTTAGACAACGAAAATAGTATGGACACGTATGCTTAATGTGATGTTCTCATACATTATGTCTATGGAGTAATGTAAAAGTATAATGTTCAATTTCCGCCAATAGCGCGCAGACGCATTGCGCCGACTGTCAACACTCAAGGCATGGGTCAAGGAGTTGACCTTTTATTCCACTATTGATAAGCAGGCGCCCTCTGTGTACCTACTAGCCCATAGAAAATTTATTACGGACGATTGTTCCACTCACTGGCTTTAATTAGAATTCTTAAACGCAAATATCAATTCAACCACCGCACCCTGAATTGCTCTTCAAGACCTGATGGTGACCTGCTCCGCTAAATATTCGTTTTTGACTTATTTGGTAGGTACGTATTGTACGAATATTTGCAGCTGAATCTGTAACCGCAGCTAAATAATTACTTTATATATATATATATATAATTGTTATTGAGTTTATCTATTATAAAATCTAAATAAACTTTTCTGGCAATGTTTTCGGAGTGCTGGAGTATCCTACGACGACATAATAATATCGTATGGTAGCCTAGGCGATAATTGGAGTTGTTTTAAAATCAACATATTGGTTCGATGCTCTAACTAAAGCATGCAGTATACATACATATATAATTTGTCAAATCTGCCAAAAAAAAGTGCTCATAATTACCAGGATTTAGTAAACACGAGCAAAGCCGAGTCAAACAGCGAGTTGTACATTTAGTAAGAATTGCAGTAAACAAAAGGAATGTCCTACTTTAATTTGTAAGGATAGAAAGTTGTAAGAGAGTTATTCTTTGTAAGAATTTTCAGATTTTGCTTTATTAAAATTCTATTTTTAAAACATTTTTCATTCTAAAGCTATATTACTACGAGAAGAATGGGAAATTGGATCATTCTTATGAATTTAATATAAGTGCAGTAAGAAATCCGTGCTAGCTGTGAAATGTCACGCCTGGGTAATTGTAGTGATCACAACGTTCCAAGAGGGAAATTTAAAATCTTTTCTGTGTCTCTCAACTTGTTCCATTTGCAAAGCGCGAATAATGTATTATTGCAAGTTCGCGAAGTTATTTCGACGGGATAACTATTCCAACCAAAGTTTTAATATCAGAGAGGAATCTTTTAAACTTTGTTACATTTTATATACATATTTAGAATTTTAACCTTACCATTTCCAATACAAAAAACACGAGTAATTAAAGTATAAGTAAAGATTATAAAATATTGTACTTAGTCTAATTTAATATTAATAGGATCAATTTTTCTTAACATTTAACTTAAATTTTGAAAGCTAATCGTTAAATATATCTATTTATGACCAATCTTTTTATATTTTGTTGATAATCTGGATATAAAAGAGCTTTGTTTAAGATTATCTGGCTTGAGGTGGGCGTAGTAGTGTAGTAGAATATCGCGGTAGACGGTTTGAAACCCGGATTTTAAATAATTTTAATAGTTGTGGATTTATCTTGGGTTTTTTTTTTACTGCATACTGTAAAAATATATGTAAATTATCATCACGACCGTATCTCTTTCTGGGTGATCAGAAATCACACTTTTTAAAGAAGCGGATTCACATTTAGACAACTTTACTATGACGTGAAACTTCATGAAGTTACGTAGCGTTTGGCTTACCATTGGGAGGTCGGAGGCTCATATGTACTCGGTATAAACAAAACATTAAAATATCTGTGCCAACAAAACTTTGTTTATACTTTGGTAACATTTGGTGAGATCGATCTGTAGGTTTTTTTATACAGAGCTGATAAGATACTAGAATTGACATTAATATACCAAATATTTACTCAAAAATGGAATTTGTTATAATAAAATAGATATCTTATTAATAGCAGTTGACACCAACGCTGCTGTAAACTACGATTATTAACACCCAAACATCAGGTTGTTTAAAGTATTTCTGTGTATGTCTTTTTTATAAAATATACAAATAGTATATTATTTATTGCACTTACAAATAGCTCACCTTGGGGATCAAGATAGGTAATTAGCACGGTAAGCAAAAATACGCTCCGAAACGGATCATCCAATTTGGATTTAGCAAGTTCGCCTTTCCACAGTGACTTCTGAAGAAATTGAATAAAGTTGGATTGTCACAGAGCACTCCAAGCTCACGTAGCATTTCTATTATTTTCTTAGTTCTGTGTTTCCGTACAATATTAGCCGCGGACCCTCCTGCAACCCCGCCCCTTCTTGCCTTCCTACTCCCTCGTAAGGTGAACGAACGTCTTAGCCGAATCTATAGACGATACTTAAGCCTAACAAGTTTGCCCGAACTTTGTAAGTTTGACCTATATTCTAAGGCGTTTCCTCCACTCAACTATCCCTTTCAACTGTCAAACTTAGATACAGCTTGACCTCTGCAAGTTCCCGCCTCCTCCCTTTTTTTATTGACATCCGCGCGTAACCTCGCGTTAGACATCTATTTAGGTCTATTTATTAACCACTCAACCCACTCCACCGTTATCAGATCAATTACGGCACTTAAATGAATATTATGATAACACGACTGTCGCTTAAATGTCGCAAACTGTATAACGGGCGTCGCTTATCGCCGCGCGTACTGAGTATCGTGGTACGGAACACGTAGTTCTTGCGAGTTTTTTGCATTTAGATTGATATTTGTGAATTTTTATACAGAGATTTGGGTTTTGGCAGGTGGATTGATAAAAGTTTCATAGTCCGAGTAACCGACTTTGATACCCGATACGTATGTAATGTATAATTAGTTAAGAATATTGTTTTTTTATTAACAACTCGACGTTTCGACTTTGATCAAACACAGGAGCCTAATTCTGGCGCTTTCGCTTTCGTGTCAGTTCAAAATATTCGAAGGAAAAGCGACAGATCTTCACAGAAAACTGTCAGTTTCATTCGAGCTAATCGAGCGGATATGTATGTCGAAGGCGCGAGAATCGGGGCCCGATCCGTAACAGAAACATAAACGTATATTAAGATCCGATAGACTTAATAATGCTGTAAAGCAAATAATGTTGCTACTCGTATCACGGCCAAGCTAAGGAATTCTCGAAATTAATTCGAGTAATGTAAATGTAATGTCGCTTGAAGAAATGTTCGATAGCAATAAAAACCTGTTCAACCCTGTTTTTTACCATACTGTTAAAAGCACAAACAAACAATCTCCTTTTAGTAGATAATACTCGTGGTAACGTACTTTTAGCTCCTCATCATTCGATTACACATTACAGCATTCAAAGATTTCTCTTACATTTGTCGCACGCAGAAGATGTGAAATGCTCTTCAAGCATTTCTGTTTTCCCCTTCCTAAGCATCACATATCTTGTGTTAAATTAATGCGTATATAATAGAGCAAAATATAAATACGCTCTATGAATATTGAACTTGAACTATAGCAATGAATTTGGTTCACGCAAACCATTTTCACGGTTCACGGCCGTAGGTTATGTTTTGCATGCATTTGAAAATTCACACAAGAGGTAAAGTGGCACATGGTTATTCAATTCGACCTTTAATGACTTTATTTATTTAAAACTTTATTGTGCAAGGGGCGGACTTTCTCTGACAGTCTTTGTTGTGACAATAAAGATATAGTCATTTAGATCACTTTGTTAGAAAATGCCTAACCGGCATTAAACTCGCCTATGTACACTAATTTTAAGTTTTGTGCAATAAAGTATTTAAATAAAATAAAATAAATAAGACATATTTAAGACTGATTAATTATTAATTAATAACTATATTTATTAATAGTAAATATGTATATAGTAAATATATGTATGTGTATGTATTAGTATGTAATATTGTTCAGTATGTATAATTTAAAAGAATAACTTAATTGATTATTGCACCTACCATCTATACTGTCTAAATGTCGTAAAGGTTTGGCTGTCACAGAAGAAAAGTCGGCATTAAGTCCGCATGCAAGTCATTGTGCCATTAAGTTTTTAAATAAATAAATAATTATACTAAATGATACGTATCAACATTGTAGGTAGTTTAGAATAACTTTTTTGCAAGTTTTGCATTTAGTCAACTTTACTATATGGGCCTATAGTTTTTTTTACTTTAATTTACTTTTTAATGAAAATTTGTATAGCACGTTACAAGTATTTTATTACTTTTGGTCATATACTATTATTAATTGAATTTTTTTATTATTTTATAGTTATTATTGTTTTTTAACCTACAAAAATGTATCATAGAAACAAATAAATTAGAAAATTTTACATGTTTACATCACATACTGAACAAGGTAAAACGTTTTTTTCCGCCCTCACTCCGACTTATGCTTTATAAAGCACAAATAAGGTCATGCGTGGAACACTGTTCTCACTTCTGGGATGGTACTTAGCGGTACCTTACAGATGCTCTCAATGTCCTACAGACTAGCGGGCTATTCGAATAGTGGACGATACTACAGTGTCTAAAACTCTCGAATCGCTGCAGCTTCGCCGAGATGTGGCCTCCCTGAGCGTGTTCTACAAGCTATACTACGGTGAATGTTCTGAAGAGCTCCACAACCTTATCCCTTCTTCTCTATTCCGCAACCGAACCACTCGAACAGGCCAAAATATGCATCCACATACTGTAGCCACTATCCCTACGCGTACATACAAATTTGGAGACTCTTACATCTGTCGCACGCTGAAGATGTGGAATGCTCTCCCAGCCAGTGTGTTTCCCCACACCTATAACCTGGAGTCCTTCAAACAAAGTGTGAAAGAGCATCTTTAGAGGCCAGCATAGTGGTAGGGACTGATGTCGGTCGTCTGAGGCTGTCGTCAGTTGCTCCCATTCCTGGACCTCGCGTACCGCTTACCATCAGGTGGGCGCGGTGTCACATGTCGTGCTCAGTATATAAAAAAAAAAACATATTACTTGTTTACCATTCGCATTTTTTAATTATTTAACTACTTGCTTTTTTAATGTAATTTGATTTATACGTACTATGGTGGTGATATAATTTTATTAATTAAATAAATAGTTGCAAGCTTGTCGATGTCACTAGCGTTTTAGTCTCAAACAACTTCCCAAATAAATTAAATATTTTTTGTTCTGGACCAGGAATCGAACACTCTACCTCTGCGTCTAAATCTACAGTCTTAACCGCCAGACAATGGAGGCAATAAACACGTATTTTTACAAAATACACGTATATTTTTAAATAAACTGTATCTAACGTGATTTGAACAAAAAAAAAACTCTTCGACCAGATAGTGCGGGAATCCAATCTTTTGATATTTACAAAAGATTTTTTTCTTTATAATTTGTTTAAGGATTCACAAATAATGAACTTTTTTTTGTAGGCATTGTATTTTTAATCAAACTTCCAAAATTCCTATTACACATAACAATGTTATATATTGGTATTGTCATGCTAAAAAAACTATAAAGTGGTGTAATATTGTCGAATAAGGTTTTTTTTATTTTGCTTCGTACACTATGAAGAATTTATTAGAAGTAAATTAATATAAAAAATATAAAATTAAATATAAACTAAAGCTAGTAAAAACATAAATAAAGAATGCCATCTTGAGTCGTTCTTTCAGAGACAGTCTCAATGAGCCTAGCAACATTTCCCCTTTGTATAGCGAGGTTAATACGTTGGAAATAATTGCCAGCTTTCCTGTCTGCAGACTTTTCCGTCATTTCAGCAACTTAATAATGTATTGAATTTACTCTATAAACCATATTTTTTATAAACTTTTTATACCTATGGAATTTCGTTTTTTTAACATTGGTTCAGATTTTTTATCCTACACGACATGTGACCTCGTCAACTAAATGTAAACGAAACGTGAGTCCCAAAAATTTAGTGTCCTTCTTTTTCTCGTTCTTAAACCGCGACTGTCAATTTAACAAAGAGTGAATTGGTTTTAACGTTAGAGCGAGCTTAGCCGAGCATAACCGAGCCAATAAAATAGGGACTTTTATAGCATACATTGATATATCGTTAAAGGATTTCTGTACGTAATGATTTCGCTTAAACTGAAAGCTTGACTACAGTGTTGCTTGTATTTATCACGCCAGTTTAAAATCTTGAGTCATTTGAGGAACAAATTACGAAGTTGTGTTTGCAGTTTCACACGGAACTTGTTAACTGAATTCGTGAGACGCCGAGTTTATGAGAAAACTATTCCTTCGAGACGGCTCTCTGCTAAATGGATTAGTGATAATTCTGCATCGAAGCGGAATTCCGTGATATCTTCATTTATTTATTGCAATTATGTACCAAAACATGGAACTATTTCGGTACCATTTTCTGACAACTTTTTAATAACAATAAAAATGAACATTTTAATATACTTTTAGACATCTATACCTTATTTAAGATAGCAAAAAATAAATGTAAACAAGAAAACTAGTGGCTCTCAAACTGTTTTTGTTATATTATAATTATTAAATATATTATATGATAACATAATATATGAGAATAAGGTCTGAACTTTGAAAATTAATTCTAACTATATACTTGTATATTATGATCAAATATTTATAGCAATAATTATATTTAACATTACTCAATATACCGCAAATTGTTATAATAACAATAACAGGTAAAGTTGAAAGAGCTCAGTTTTTTTAAGTACTTTTTGTTATTGAGGTCGTTATTACAAACAGCTAATGATATTTTAATAGATATCGATCGTATTTATTATTGAGATGTAGCTAATTTATTACTTAAATATATATATAAAAAACTTTTTTTACAGCTGTTTACATTTTTTTTTGGCTCCCGTGAATATAGAGATGATATATGAACTCGGCTATCGATACTCCAGTCTTCGGACAATTTTCTAGAAAAGGAGGAGATAACCTTGAAAACCTGCGTTAATGGCCGACTGAGAGGCCGAAGCCCGGTACGCGGGTCTGAGCAAATCTGCTCCATCCCTGATGCTGTACTTCCCGGAAGTTACGACTTTCAGTTTTTGATTCTTTATTTTTTATACTAGCAAGACATATGACCTTGCTCCACTGGATGGTAAGTAGCGCGCAAGGTCCATGAATGTTATCAACTGGAATCAGACACTCATGACTGACTTCAATCCCTAACACTACGCCGACTTGACTGGGCATGACAACAATTCGAGTCTGATCCTGAAACGTGTGGATACACTTTACTGAGTTTATCGACACGACCCCGTCCTAGCAGACTGGGCAAATTACCACCATCATCCGCCTACCACCTTTTTGTTGTTCTCTTTCATAACATACATTTTAATATAAAAAAGACTATATATAATCATAAATAACAAGCAAGGCCTACCACCTTTTTGTTGTTCTCTTTCATAACATACATTTTAATATAAAAAAGACTATATATAATCATAAATAACAAGCAAGGCGTTTGCAAAACATCTTATTAGTATTCTTTCACATTAACCTGTGACTTACTTATGTATGTTAAACGATGAATATTTATCTTAAATCGTGATAATGTTGAACGAGTAGGTGATTCTTACTGTGCGTGTAATAATAATAATAAATTATTTATTGTACAAAACCAAAACAAGTGCAGGTACATAGAGTTGAAATTATTTATTTCCATAAAACACAGATTAATTACATACTTATTATATGCAATATCATATACATACATAAACATGTCCTACATATACAAATATATAGATAAATATACAGATTTACCTAAGACAATAACGAAACGACATTGGTCACTGCTGGAGTATTCGCGATCCTAAAACCATAAAAGAATAAAAGATGACAAGAGAGAGGCATGACCGTTGGGCCGTGGAAACTTGGCAGGTTCCTGGTGAGGGATGCGAAATGTGTAGACACATTAGCCCCATCACACATCCAGGCGATCTCGTCAAGTGCGGGGAGTCCGGCGGTTTCTGCTGAGAACCTCAAGCTGCGCAAATACGCCAACCTCGGTACAGGTTACGAATTTGCGCCGTTTGGGGTCGAGACGATGGGCCAATGGGGACACTCAGCCAAGCGTCGAAACAGCTAACGGAAAAGTCCGGAGACAGGAAAGCTGGCAATTATTTCTATCAACGTATTAGCCTAGCTATACAGAGGGGAAATATTGCCAGCCTCCTTGGGACTATCTCTGAAGGACCGTCTCTAGAGGACATTTATAACAAAGTTTTTTTTTGTTTTGGTTTAGTTTATATTAAGTTTTACTCTTTAAGTAGTTTTTAATTATATTATTACTTACGAAAATAAATATTTAGTGTATCTAAGTGAGTTATGGTAACTTATTCTGTTTATGAAGTAAGTAGGTATTAAATCTTGTTTTTAAATAAAGAGATGGGGCCTGCCTAATAATTAAAGGAACTGGCGAGCTGCAGATACTGTAAAGTAATCTGTAATTTAAGTTACTATTTAGAATTCATGTAACTTTTGCTCGTATTATTGCAAGGGAATGCCCAACTTTATAGATTTTTGCCCTAATATTGCATGCCGTTAGGGGAGTACTAGGGTGCGTCCTGCTAGTAGTGACTCATCCGAAAATACTTGTCCGTATTATGGACGTAAAGTGTTTGAACCGACACAAAACAATTTATTTTCCCTGATGACGGTCGCTGTTATCGTCGGTCTTATCACAAATGGGCTCAAATATCACCGACGTTATATATAATCTTAAGTAAGTCAATAATAATATTTTTTTTTACTACATTCATAAAGACCTAGTACAATCACGGGTCCCATAAGTCGAGCCTATACGAAAATTATGTGAATATTCACCTATTTGAAATTCGACAGTCCAATATTCATTAATTTATAAAAAATATTAGCAAAGATTTATTCTTAAAGTTATTATTTTAAATATTCTAAGTTAACCAACACTAAAGCTATTTTTTTGTAAGTACAGTCGACTCTCGTTAATTCGAAACTCGAGGGAATCTTAAAATATTACGAATATCGAGTGTTTGAAATGTAAATGTATCAAATGGTTCAAATTTTTGAGATAAATTAAATAAAACTTCGAGTTATTATATCTTGATCAATACAAATAGTTTAAATTTGTGTCAAAATGTACTTACAATCTTTCTGTCTCTTTCTCTCTGCAACTTTAAACACGTTTGACGCCAACGAGTTCGAATTAACGCCTCGTTTTGTTAAGTAGCAATGTTTTTTTTTGTATTAATTTAGTTCCAAATATAAATGGATTTTGTAGGGAACTCGTGATTACTTTTAATTTTAGAGAAGTTCGATTTGGAGGATACGTTTGAATTAACGAGAGTCGACTGTATTTATTTTTTATTTTCTTAGTTTTATTTAGGTTTAATTTAACTATTGTTGTAAACTAAATTACATTATTTATAGAAAAGTAGTGGTTTAAATACAACAATACAAACCTAATTAATTAATTTTATATTAATTTTACGAAATATTTTTTTTTTAGCACGTATCCATAAATAAAACAGTAGGTAAGCTATTTTTTTGTTTTGAGAGTTTGTTTAAAGGACATTGTTGACATTAAGATAAGAGTATACAATTTGTCCCTAAACCGTTAGGATGGCCCCCAAAACATATGTCTATGTTCCAATAAATTTCCCTCTCGATAAATCCCCTCCCGCTTCCTAATGATGTCTTTACTTCACAGTGATGTTATGACTATTTGTAACGTCGAGTTGGAAAATTAATTGCAATCACAAATACGGGCATGAGTTTTGATTCATGGACATCTCCATTCGCAATCAACTAAAGCTCTCATAAATTCCCGAAAATTGCCGACGACAGTCGATAGTAATTGTGAAGATATTTATTTATGTAAGACAAACACGTGTATAATGTATAGTCGTACATATAGCAATTTAGCGGCAATTGACCATTACTTCAAAAAAAATTAGCTAGATGTGAATACTAGATAGTGAATGAGATCAAAGGGAAGGCAAAGAAATCTTACATATAGGATAACAACCATACCTAATCTTTCTTTAAATTTAAATTGTTACAGATTTACGAGTAGATGCTTTTCTTGAAGTGATTCCCGCCAAGAGCGGAAAGAACACAAACAAAAAACTGCAATTTCTGGGACTATATAAATTGTATGGGAATATATAAATTTATTATGCTATAATTATACAGATTATAGCACATTAATAAACAAAATAAAAAACTTGCTCTTTATGACGTGTCCGTACAAAAGCGCGGGAACGACTTTAGATATGACTTTATTTGTATAAACATTTCTAAGAACTACCACCGATCCATTGAGAATTCTTAAAAATGCCTTTCTATTGCCTTATTGAGAAAGACGCATATGATAGTGTTATAAAACAAAAATGACCGATTGCTGATGGTATAAAGGACGCGAAGTACAAGAATAGCAAAAACTGATATAGTCATTCACGATTGAAATAAATTATATATTATTATTATTATTCATATTTTATTAGGGGTCGTTTTCCCTAAATTGAGCATATTAGCCCCATCGTAACTTAACCTAAATAAACAAACAATTATCGGTTTTCCATCTGTCTATTCTTATTATAAATATTAAAAAAAAAAATACTAACATAGCCAATTGGGAACAAGGGTCAGCTAGCACCGAATTGAAGCCACCCGGAAATAAATTTATACCACTATATTATCGTTATCGCAGGAATCTAAGAACTCTCTGTTTACTCTTTTCTATTCTCAATGACCCTGTTGGTTGCTAAAAAATTCCTAGCGGCATTAAGCCCGCCTTTTTTTTTTTAAATAAATAAATAAAATGCTGGCTTATTATTTTATCGTTATATTTTTTTTTCTTGTTAATGTGACAACAACTAAATCCGAAATAAAACTAACCATGGTTATGCGAAACGTTTGTTAATACCTTCTTACTTAACGGAGTAGTAACTTACTTAAGTCGGCAAAATGAAACAACTCGAAACTATGTATGTGTTTTTTGGGATAAGAATGCGTATTTTTTTATAGAAAAGTAGTAGGTGATGTTATTTATCGACATAACTTTGTCTCCTTTTTACGTTCAAAGTGGTATGATTGGCACAACGATGTATAAAAAGTAGGTATCTATAGAAAATAAAATCTTGTAGAAGTTCAAATTATGTTTTGCTTTTTGTATAATGGAATGAATGGAAATCCCTTTACAGCAATTTCAGTCGATGCAATTTAAAATGGCAGCTTTTATGTTTCAGGAATCATACAAAATAGTACAGTAAAAATGTACCAACAGATCTATCGTTTCAAAGCGACATTGATTCAATATGTGCGTGTACAAGTATAGTAATAAAAGCTAGTTTTGTATAGTGTTAAAAGTCGTGTTGAAATTCAATCGCAAAAAAATAAGTACTTTTTAGGTTAGTTTTTTTACACATACTTGACTGTTGTTTTTTGCATTTATGTTAAAGTGCACGTACAAGTTCACGTATGCCTATTGTCTGTCATAAAGTTCCTTACATTACGACTCAGTGAAACGCACAAGTATGCATTTGATATGCCCAAATACACACATCAAAAGTGTCTAGGGATCAACATATATTTTTGCAATAACTTTTCTCCTGATTGATATTCATTAAAATTTTCTTTAAGGATTGATCAAATAAAATGTTTTCGTTTGTCTACAGTAACGATAAACCAAGTCACCTTTGCATTAGTAAAAAAAATTGCCATTTTCCTAATAAAGGGATTTTTGACATTTGAACCACTAACATTAAAGTTCGAAAAAAAGACTGAAATAACAGTTTTTTTTTTAATTTTATTGGATAACTTAAACAATTAATAATCCGTGTTTCTACCGCGAACACTAACAACACAAGAACATCGGTTTGGCATACTCAAAATGAGTTCATCCAAATCACGCTGTGGAATGGCCGCCCATGTTCGTTGCAACAACAAAAAAAGGTCTTCTTGCGACTGGATACCCTCCATATTCGGCAGAGCTCTTCTCTGAAGAATATCCCATGCATGCTCAATCGGGTTCAAGTCTGGCGACTGAGCAGGCCAGGGCAGGACATTGATGTTAGCTGCGGCGAGAGTCTGTCTTACAACTCTTGCGGTGTGCGGTCGTGCATTATCATGCATTAACTGAAATAAGGGACCGATATGCAATTGTAGAGGAACGATGACGTCTGATACAACCGTCTCAGCATAAATTTGAGCGTTGAGGTTGCCTCTGATCCAAATCAACTCAGTTCTTCCGCCGATCGAAATACCCGCCCATACCATGATGGTTCCACCACTATAAGGATGGACTTCCTGGCAGGATTTTAATCGCTGTTGGCGTCCAGGGGTTCTCCAGTGTCGTATACGTCTTGTATCCGGCCTCATACCAAAACGAGACTCATCAGAAAAGCACACGAAACGCCATTGTTCTTCTGTCCAATTTCTGTGTTCAAGAGCCCATTCATATCGAGTCCTACGATTGTGCATTGCTATAGGTGGTACCCGTAGCGGTCTTCGGGAATGAAGGTTCACTTCATGCAAGCGGTTTCTGACTGTTTGGTCGCTAATTAAGTTCCCTGAAGAGCGATGAAGGCTCACGGCTAACATCATGGCGGTTATTGTTGGAGTTCTTCGAGCTGTGATTTGAATGTATCGGTCTTGTCTCCGTGTGGTGCAGCGATACCGTCCTCCATGGCGCTCAGCCACGGTACCAGTGGTTCGGTAACGTGTCCAAAGTCGACTGATAACACTCTGACTTGTATTCAGAGCTAAAGCCACAGTACGTTGCCGGGAACCAGCTTCTATCATTCCCACGGCTCTGATCATTTCTTCCCTGCTTAAATGACGTCGCCGCTCCATAATAACGTTGGTTTTAATCAGTAGTAGGGAAACAGTAGCACTAATAATGTCTTCAATGCGTCTTATGTTTTTATAGGGAAAATATTGACAGCTGATTTTCATCTTTTACTCGAATTTGATTGACAGTTCCTGTTTTAAATTATGAAATGCACCAAAAAGGATCTATATAAATTTATAAAATCATAAATTTATTACAAAGCCACATCTCAATCACAAGAAATCCGCATAAACATGCTTGATCCCTAGACTTTTTTGATGTGTGTATTAACTTCTTAAATATTATTTTGACAATATAGGTTAATAAAATAAAGGCTATGGAGGCTCAGCTGTAACAATGCTTCCTAAAAATTAAATTACAAAAAAAAAACCGTTCAAACCCCGGCATGTACCAATGAGTATCATGTGCCATAGATTTACAACACCACCGTTGGCGTTTACTTTTAGTCGTCGGTTCTGGTTCCACTGAGACCAACTTGTGAAAACGAATTGACATAAAACCTTTGCCAATTATCCCTAGAAATATGTTCTGGAAGACCCAAGTTTAGCAGTGGAGGTCCAGGACTCTTATTAAATACTTTAATAATAAGGTTTATGTAACTATACAATAGTAAGCAAAATAAACTATTAAAAGCTAACGCCTGTTTTAAACGAAAGACCTGGACGTTACTTGTTATAGCCATTTTAAGTGGTCGGGAAAATAACAAACGTTTAGTCTTTTATTGCATTCAAATAAAAACAAGACCAAAAGGAAAAAGGTTTCACTAGAAAATTGTTTTAAAAGCTTTGAAATCCGCAACAACGTTGTATGATCGTAGTACTCGTAAATCGTGTGGAAAGTTGAAGAAAGAAAACAGTAAATTAAATGAGATGGTATCTTTGAGATGAGGTTAACATGGCGATGAGACTTTATCGATCTTCCCATTCATCACCAAGCCTTGTTGGCTGGATCATTGCGGTCATTCGTGTATCAATATAATGGAGAATGTTAATAGGTATACAAAATTGCTTAAAATTACAGAAGTGCTTGATGTATATACAAATACACTATTTTTGTTTTATTTAAAAAAAACAGTATTTATGATTGCTGATACATTTAAAATTCTCAAAAATATCGAGAGCTGCCAGCAGGCGAGTCCAATATTTTTGATGCATCAAAATAATATTTCAAAATCAAAATCGGTTTATCTTGCCGACATGTAGCAATTATATATATATAGTCATTTTAATAATAATTACTATTAAATTATATGTAAATGCATAGACAATAATTTACAATAGTATTACTCTTAATCAACATAAAGAAAGAAAGAGATAAAGAAAAAAAATATTTTCATATAACAGCCAATACAATACATAAAAAAGACAAAAGAAAAAAAAAATTATATAAATATATAAAATAAATGAGTGAGCTGCTGAGACAAACATGCACTCAGGTCACTATAGACTGTAACACTTCTGCTGCAGCGTTGATTTTTACTGTAAAATAAATCATAGTGTAAAAAAAAAAATGATTTGTTATTATTTTAAGTGAGTAAACAAATATATCTAATTGTTATTTGGTAATTACTCGTAAATAAAATATTAAATTGATTTTCGATCTTGTATGAAGGGACATACTCGTATAACTACTAACAGCAACTGGACAATTATCCAAAGCTGGACTTGACTAATATCCGGTGCACGCATACGAGTACGTAATCGATTCACAGGCGCATATCGTTTCAAACCTTGACGTTAAGCGTTTTTCATTTGACATTTGTGGAGCACGCCAATTCATGTGAACTCTCAAAAAGGCTTTGCAAACTAGGGCAAGTTAATATTCTCTATCACATTGATTTTTTAGAATTATTATTAACATTTGCGTGAATAAAGTTTTTAAAGCTAGATAAAGCTTGAAAATAAACCGCTCCGTATATTTTTTGCGATTATTGAGAATTACTTGTTGATAAGTTATTACACTGAAATACGATTACGGTGTATTGTTTGTTAAATGACTGTAAAGTGACGTGGCGTAATAGATGAAAGTCTAGTTTTCACTGGTTTTTCATCAACACTATACATTTTTTTGTCAGCATATTTTATATACCGATCCACCACCGACCATCTAAACAAGTCACTATGTGAACCTACATGTTTAACTTACGCTTATGAGGTTATTCATTGGCCGAAATAACCAAACTAACACAAGCTAATCACAATCACGTATTTTAAAATATTGATCAGGAATTATTTTAATCACCTTTCTGCAACTGGCCGTAATTCTCATATTTGCAAAATGTATCGATATTCCTTTGTCGTGTCATTCGACCTTACTAAATTTTACACAGACTAGACTTATTACGGATACTAAAGTATTAACTTTTTGGCGTATTTTGCAATTGGCTTTGAGGTATTTTACGAGTATATCTATGGTCTGTATATGATGTAACTTTACTCATCACTTCAAGCTAAATCGTGTTAAATCCCGAAACCTAATTAAACTTCATCCAAATCTGAGACTGCAATTGCTGGTGGATGCAACTATGCAAAATGTTTAACGATGTATGTATGTAGTTTATATAATATTTTATATATGTATGTATATGTACTTCGTTTATGTAATGTGTATACCCATTTATATATGTAATTTTATATTGTACCTAGTTGTAAGTAAATATTGTATTTTTATTTTTCTTTTCATATTTGTTGTTTATTTGCTAACCTTACCTCTTAAGTTTTCATTGTCCCGAAGGTTGATTGGAAGAGAGTGCCTATAGGCATTATGTCCGCCTTTTGTTTGTATAACAATAAAGTTTTTAAATAAAAAAATAAAAAAAAAATAAATAAAAAATAAATAAATGTGCTTATTGACGTAATGTAAATGACCAGTTTCTTTAATCTCAGGGCGTTAAATTATCAAAACTACATTTATTTAATAATTTATTGCGTGAACTTATATGAATATCATGTTTAATAGCAGTTGATGTTGACAGTAACAGTTCGTTACGGGATACCTTTAGATAACGTTGGCGATTTAAAAATACAGAATTTGGCTACGGGAATTTCGTAGTCAGCCCATACATTTAAGAATCAACAGTTTTGTTTTAAAAAAGGTTTGCGAAGTCTCATTGAAGGCCACTATAGTCGTACGGAGTAAAGTAGACATAGCCTTTGAAACTAGTAGGCTGAAGTGGGAATTAGCAGGACACGTCTGTCGCAGATCCGAAGACTGATGGAGTTCTAGAGTACAGACACGCAGAGTGGGACGACCCGCCAGATAGACATATGACCGGAAAAAGGTTGCTGATGGGGACTGGAAGATGGTGGCAGAAGACCGTGTGAAATGGTCAGCCTTGTGGAAGGCCTATATCCAGAGAAATGGAGATGAAGACAATGCAGAGACACAAAAGTAAAAGTAAAGTATCATCACGACTGTTTCCCATTCGGGGTGGTCAGAAACCACGCTTATAAATAAGCGGATTCATATTTAGCCAACTTTACTATTGGCCAATCATGACAAATGGCAAGCTCGTCGATGTCTCCAGCGTACCAAAATCGAGAAATATCACAAATAAATTAAATATAAAATAAATGTATTTATTTACATTAATATTTTTTTTGTGTCCTGACCAGGAATCGAACCCGGTACCTCCGAGTCTAAATTCACGGACTTAATCGCTAGACCACGGAGGCAGTGGAGAGACACAAGCATGATTCATTACAGCCCCTAGAACACAGCGTCCTAGAACTCCACTGTTGGAGATTGGCCTTCCAGAACATATATCTGGAGAATTTGGCCTACACTCGCCACGCTGGCCAGACGGCTTGATAATTCATTAACGATTCCACAAGTTGGTATTAGTGAACCGGGACCGACAGCTTAACGTTCGGGAACGATGGTGTTGTAAATCTTTGACAAATGTACGTAAGAAAAGTGTATTTCTCATTGGTACATGCCGGGTGGGTTTGAACCGACCTTTGTAGGATTTAAGGAACGCGTTCTTACAACCGAGCCACCACCGCGCCTCAAGCATGATTAAAACTGTCCAATTATATTTTTGAAAGGTAATTGTTGAGTGTTTTAAATGTAATTATGTTATTTGAACGGTAAGTACCTAGTAACCGTATTCTCGTTCTTTAAGAACAAGCTTACAAAGTACAATGATTTGGCGATTGGCGACTAAAAAGTTAAGATGATGCCCCGGGTCTATGAATAGTAGCTACGTAATATGCAGTAAAGTTATGACTATCTAATAATTAAGTTGGTCGTGTATCCTAATTTTAACTACCCTGGATATAAAATATTACCGTTAGCCCATAATATAATGTTTAGAACCCAAAGGTCCGAACCCCGGCATCTACCAATGAGACATAAACTCTTCTAACGTAGATTTATCAAAAACAAGCTAAGTATTTAGGCCTATAAAGATGCTTTTTCACATGACCGCCTCCGTGGTCTAGTGGTAACAAACGTTGCCGTAAACTCGAGATGTCGTGGGTTCGATTCCCACCGGGGGCAAGTTGTACATTGTATAATTTGTCTCGGTCTGGGTGTTTATATGTATAATATGTAGTTTATGAACCATCTAGTTTCCGTACCACAAGCCTCGTAGCTTACCACAGAAATTAGATGGCGCTGTGTGACCTGTCTGGAAATATAAAAAAATATAAAAATAAATTGAAGATAATGGCTGTCAAAAAATGTTTTCGCGCATTTAGTCCGCTATTGTACTTTTTTAAAATAGTTTTGAAATAATTAAATAAAATAGGCAAAGATGATTTTATATTATGTACATAAATATACTCGTACAATCAAAACAGACACATTATTGATGTGCATGCCTATCCTATATTATTGGATCATGGCGCTCTTAAACCTACTGGCGCAAATTAAATAATTGCTAGTTCATGACGAAAAATAATAAAAAAATACTTCGTAGACAGCTACTATAGTTTAATGATAGATCATAAAGTCGATTATTATACCAATTTAACGGAGCAGTTAAACATTTATAAAATTATAGTTACACACGAGTTAGTTAACAACTTTGCTGTTAACCTAAAATTGGTTCTATCGTAGATTATAAAATGGCAACTTATTGTAGGTAGATATTTTTTACTACGATTCATTGGTCATGTTCAAAAAAATGAATCTGACAGTTATTATGAACAATAAAATTATTAGGTACACTGAGTATAATAAATTTAATTATTTTATTGTTAGTTGTTTTTTTTTTATTAAACACGGTTGGCCACGGATAAACCTTTGAGTAGACAATATTTTGTTTTTTGCATTTCGCAGAGCTTGTACTAGGCACACTACTCCCATCATTACAGATAGCCCACTGTGTAGAGGATGCATCGCAGAGGAGAAGACGGAGCGCATGTTCTCATGGAATGCTGCAGTTTGGCTGTGAATAGACTGAAGTTCCTCCAAACTGCGGGAACTCTTTCGAAGGTCTGCAGGAACGTGACGGGTCTCCTGGCCTTCCTGGAGGAGATTGGCTGGCTCCGATGACGGAGTAAAGGTCACGCACAAAGGTCTCATGGAGACTAAGTGCGGAATCACTACTCCCATCGGACGGTCGTAAGTTTAATTTAGGTTTTTTATATTTTTGATATTGTAATTATTTTATCTGACTTTAATAAATGCATTATTAGTATGATTTTATACTTCCTCCGGGTTATGTCCGTGGATTTACACGCGGAGGTACCGGGTTCAATTACTGGTCGGTACACAATAATTTATTTGATTTATTTGGGATATTTTTGGGCCATAGTAAAGTTGCGTACATGTAATCGGTGTTTTTTTTTAAATAAGCGTGGTTTATGACCACCTAGAAAGGAATACGGTCGTGAAGAAAGAAAAGTGACAACACACACATTATGGTCCTAGTTAAGACCAATTTAAGAATATTGGGGCATCTAAATAGCTGCTTTAGGAAGCTTTTTTAAAGCATTAAAACCTAATAAGGACGATTTCCGATTTATTCGTACAAAGCCATAAAAAATATATAGTTAAAATAGAATTGACTTTGATACCCAAACCCTTGTACAATCCGATAACCGATGCCATATAAAATAGAGGAAATTCAAAGAGGAAACATTGAGACGACTTTATTTTCCTCTATAAAAATATGCTCCAGTAAAACTAGATACTTTTGAATACATATTTGAAGAACTGCATTTTATAAAGTGCATGAAATATGAAAATTTTATACAAAGTAAACAAATATTTTACAGACGCCATTGACTTATTTCTGTCGTAGTATACTTTATACTGAAGCTAAACAAAGACGCTTAGCTATTTTTACAAAAAGTTTTTAAAGTGAAAAAAAACAGTAAATTCCCTCGCCAATCAGACACTGATAATTTTTTTTTACTATTTCCTGACGGTTAAAATGACAAAATTTCGATCACGGGATCGAGTGTGAAAGGTAAACACAAATAAAGCGTAATTTCTGACTACCCCGCAAGGGATACGCTCGTGATAATACTTTTGTAAGAAATACCATCAAAAAAATCCGTGCTACGGGGGCTGTACGAGCACTTATCTATAGCAAATACCTATCAATTTTGTTATTTAAGCGTTCAACGGTTTCTGCTGAGAACCTCAAGCTGCGCAAATACAGGTTACGAATTTTTTGTTTGGGGTCGAAAAGATGGGCCCATGGGGTCCCTCAGCCAAACGTCTGGCCAAGGAGTTATCCAAACAGCTAACGGAAAGGTCTGGAGACAGGAAAGCTGGCAATTATTTCTGCCGACGTATTAGCCTCGCTATACAGAGGGGAAATATTGCCAGACTCCTTGGGACTATCCTTATCTCGTCTCTAAAGGAAATATTTTATTTATAGTTTTTTTTATTAGGTTTAATTTATATTTAATTTCATTATTACTTTGTTTTTTCTTTATTGTTCTTTATTTATACAATATTATTTATACAACAAACTACCTAATACTAGATTTTATTATTTAATTATGTCCTATGAGAATTAAGTCTGTTTTGTACATTTCGATGTCGTTATGGGTCTGTCGTGTAATACCCGAAGTCCTACGCGTTTTGTTGGAATGTCAGCGCTGTATGGCACGGGCTCATTAACATTTGAATACATTTCGTCTGTAGGTGTCGGACCACAGGGTCAACGCAACACTACATTTATTTACCAAGCTCTGACAAAACTCAATATTCCTATAGCTATATAGGTGGGTTCAAAATATAATAGTCGTGTCCATATGTGTTTTTAATCTAAATAATTTTATGTTTAATATATAAATAAATATTTCCAGACAGGTATCATATGTAGTATATGTATTATTAGTATTTAATATATCATAGTTATTAGTATGTATTTAGTAATATCATTGTATTTTTATGTATATAGATTTATCTATTATTATTATATATAAATATTTGCACCTACCTTACATTTGAAATGGTCCCCATTGTCCCTAAGGTTGGCTGTCATATAATGTCTAGCGGCATTAAGTCCGCCCCTTGTATAACGTGCAATAAAGTTTTAAATAAATAAATAAAGCAGCAAAGGAAAAACTTATCAAAGTAAAAACGTTTTTTAAAAGCTAAATAATTTTCCGTAAACAAATTGTGAGAATATTGTTTTATTTTTACCCTTTCTTCAAGTAGCCGTAAAAGACAACTTAACAAAACATAAAAATTCTAGCTCTAACTTTTCATAGACATTTATGTATTGCCTGGTCTTTATATCGTGCAATCTGGGAAATTCGACTCTCGAAGTTATGCAGGAATACGTCTACCTTGGACAGACTAGACGCGTTCAGATAGGATGGGCGCGGCATTCCGGAAACCTCGGCACATCCTCTCATCGTCCATACTGGTTGAAAACAAAAGGCTTCTACCAGTGCGTCCTCCCCCTAGTGTCGTACGGAGCTGACACTAACAGTGGGTCTGGTTAACAAATTGAAGGTCGCTATGGACAGAGCTACGCTTGCTATTTCTTTAATGGATAGAATTACAACGCTGATATTCGTCTGAGAACCAAAGTAACAGACATAGCGTTCAAAATTAGCAAGCTGAAGTGGCAATGGGCCGAACACATCTGACACAAAACCGACGACCAATAGGGCAAACCACGTACGGAACGAGGCAGAGTGAACGACCAACAACAAAGTGGCTGGTGGGGATTGGATGAGGGTTGCAAAAGACCGCGTGCAGTGGCGACCGCGTGCAGAGCCTACATCCAGCAGTGGAGCGACACATTAACGAAAATAGATCAGCTAAAATTTTGGACTTTAGACTTTTTACATTTCCATTGACGGTTATTTAATTTTATATGTTGAGCACGACATGTAACATCTCGCCCACCTGATAGTAAGCGGTACTTAAGGTCCAAGAATGGGAACAACTGACGCCAGCCACAGACGGCCGATACCAGTCCCTACCATTATGCCGGCCTATCAACATGCTTTTTTACACTTTGCTTGAAGGACTCCTATAGGATTGGGAAAACACAATGGCTAGAGCATTCCACACCTTCAGTGTGCGACGGATGAAGAGTCTCCAAATTTATATGTACGCGTATATTAGGTAGGTCGTTATGGTAACCATCCAGTATTTGATCTTTGTGCGATTCTATCAGATAGTGCAAACGTATCGAGTGGTATTACTTTTTAAAAATATACCGTCTTGATTCCCACAGTTTCCTAAAGTATAACTTATTTTTATATTTAATTAATTAATTGCACTGTTTGCAGTGGCGATTCTTTGAGAAGACCTCAAGATTCAGAAGTGGAAAAACACAAGTTAATGATGATGATTTGAGAACTCAAAGTAATGTTTTAGTACTAAATGTTTTAACAACAAAACGTCAACAAGTTTTATGACGACAAGGCGAGCTGACATAAAACCTAGACCTCAAAGAAAAACTTCTCTCTGCTTTTTATTTTACACAAAGGGACTTGGCCAACCAACACCATCAAAGGAAAAATTTAATGCAATCTTAGCTACCTAACAATTAATTTTCTAATAAAATTCTAGAAAATTTGATTGCTTTCCCGACTGTGATGCATCTTTCCTTTAAGTGGGTTGGCGCAGCTGCACTTATTTCCTTTCAGCATTGCCTCATCTTCTCAATTCATTGAACAAGAAAATATCGTAAATGTAGTCAATTTGTTCCGTAAAAATAGTTCAAGATATATTCGGAATTTTGAATTTGCTATCTTTAATATTTATTTTATTTAAGGTATTTAGAGACGATTTCCTCATCTTACCTTGGCCCAATCCAGGATCAAAATATTACAATAATTTAAGTAATATTTAGAAAATATAAAATATGAATTACAAACTGCCTCCGTGGTCTAGCGGTTAAGTCCGTGGATTTAGACTCGGAGGTACCGAGTTCGATTCCTGGTCGGGACACAAAAATATTTATTAATGTAAATAAATACATTTAATTTATATTCAATTTATTTGTAAGATTTCTCGAGTTTGGTACGCTGGAGACATCGACGAGTTTGCCACTTGTCATGATTGGCCTATAGTAAAGTTGGCTAAATGTGAATCCGCTTATTTATAAGCGTGGTTTCTGACCACCCCGAAAGGGAAACGGTCGTGATGATAATTTACTTTTAGTAATTACGAACTACTTAAATTAAAAATATCTGTAAACTAAACCTAATAAAAAAAACTAACTATAAATGAAAAATGTCCTTAAATGATGTCCCATCAGAGTTAGTTAAAGACTGGCAACAATTCCCCTTCTGTATAGCGAGGCTAATACGTAAGCAGAAATAATTGCCAGCCTTCCTGTCTCCAGATACCTCCGTCAGCCGTTTGAACAACTCCTTGGCCAGACGCTTGGCTGAGGTTCACCATAGTCCCATCATCGTCTTGATCCTAAATGGCCCAAAATCGTAAATTCCAGCAATGTTGACGTATTTGCTCAGCTTATGGTTCTCAGCAGAATCCGCCGCATTTCAGAATGTGTTTTTTGCCAATGCAATTTATTACTCAGAAACCCATTTTTTAAGTAGCTGGTTCTATTTATCCAACTTTACTATAGGCCCATCACAACAATTGGTAAGCTAAAATCGAGATATACCACAAATAATTTATTGTGTCCGACTGGGAATCGAACCCAGCACCTCCGCATCTAAATCCACGGAATTTTAAATAAAATGAAGCATATATGTACTTTGGGATATATATTTTTTATCCAGGGTTACATAGGAAGGTTTATTCGATGATCGCAATACGGGCTATACTATATGATGACTTTATACGCTCTAAATTTAGACTAATATATGATTCTATTGATAGAAACAAACATTTCCTAAAAATGTAAATCCGTTTCTTTAAATAAAGCGTGATGTCTGACCACTCATCGGATACACTTATCGCAATTATTTAATTCAGTTTTTTTTTTTTTTTTAGTTTTATTCCGATTTTATAATATTTTAAATTTTATTTATTCTCAACATTTATTAATTAGGTTAGGTTATACTTTTAGGTTAGGTATTAAATTTATGATATTTTTAAATTTAATAGTTTAGTCTCGGACACCACGGGCTTTCTTGTGCTAGAAGTGCTGGCCGCATTCCTCGTCACGCGGCTCTCAACGACATCATCCAAAGGGCTCTTGTCACTGCTGGGGTACCCGCAATCTTAGAACCATCTAGGATTATGCGGAGCGATGGCAAGAGACCCGACGGAATGACTGTTGGGCCGTGGAAACTTGGCAGGTCTCTGGTGTGGGATGCGACGTGTGTAGACACATTAGCTCCATCTCACATCCAGACGACCTCGTCATGCGCGGGAAGTGCAGCGTTTTCTGCGGAGAACCTCAAATTGCGCAAATACGCCAACCTTGGTATCGGTTACGAATTTGCGCCCATGGGGACCGTCAGCGAGGCGCTTGGCCAAGGAGTTGACAAAGCGGCTGACAGAAAGGTCTGGAGACAGGAAGGCTGGTAAATTATTTCTGCCAACGTATTAGCCTCACTATAGAGGGAAAATGTTGCCAGTCTCCTTGGGACTATCTCGGATAGGACGTCTCTAGAGGCTTATTTTTCCATTACGGTCGCCAGATATAGAAAATCTGCGATATAAATTAAATAATAGTAAAAACCGTTTACAAAAGCATGTTATATTTTGGTCTCCTTGGTAACGACACAACAAAATACACAGGTAAAAAACTCATATTCTCAACAGTTTAGTTTATTTTTAATTTTATTATTTAGTTAGCTTTTAATTTATATTTAATGTACTAACTAACTTCGAATAAAAAAAAAATATATTATTATTTGTTTGCATGTTTATTATGTTTTTTTTTAGTTTATTGTGTAAATCTAGATTAAGTTTTTACCCTTATTTTGTGTGTTAAGTAGCTTGCTCGCGTACTAATATATTTTTCAATGTTGTGTGCACTATCAAGAATTACAGTTCAGGTTATTTAATTCAGTCATAGAGATGTAAAATGTAATTTTTAATTACTGCAACATAAATAAATAAATTAATTATTGCAACATAAATAAATAAATACGGTCGTAATGATACTTTAATTTTACTTCTTATATCTTAAATCGGTTCAGTAATATAGACATAAAAGCGAGATAAACATATATGCATACTCCGTTCATACACACATAGACAAAACTTTTTTCACAATTATAATATCAGTAAAAAGTATGATAAAAGCTAATAAGTCTTACACTTATAATCTTAGGGCAATTGAAACTGGGAAACGTAATACCGTCCAATAAGGGTTGATAGCCTACCTAACATTTTACAAGGATTCGTAAGCCTAATATCTAATATAAAATCGCACTAATTTGCTTACGTAAAGAATCCATATAGCTTTTTAAGGCAGGTATCGATGACCAACGATGAGGGTAAAAACTAATGACCAAAACCAACCAAAAAGTGTATAAGTTTAGACGGTGTGGAATACAATGAATGTTAATTCAATTTATAAGTATTTAATTATTTTTTTATGGACTGCCTCCGTCGTCTAGCGGTTAAGACAGTAGATTTAGACCGAGATTCGCTTTTTTTTATAAATATATTTGTGTCATTTTCTCGAGTCTGGTAGGTACCCCAGAGACATCAGCGAGCTAGACACTTGTTATGATGGGCCGATAGTAAATGATGAATAAGAGAGATATCGCATTCCAAGAAAATGTTTGAGTAGGGATTACGGTCTTAATCATAATTTTACTTTTTTTTTGTACTAGCACGACATGTGACCTTGCTCCGATCTAATAGTAAGTCGCGCGCGTGGTCCAAGAATGTTAACAACTGGAATCAGACATTCATGACTGACATTAGTCCCTAACACTATGCTGGCTTGACTGGGCATGACGGCAATTCGAGCCTGATTCAAAAACGTGTGGGGATACACTTTACTGGGTTTATAGGCAAGAACGGTGGATACTTCCCCGCCCCGGCAGACTGGGTAAATTACCACTTTTTCTAATTATTTATAATATTTTGGTGGATATCTTTTGCTTTTCAATCATAATAAATGTAAATGACTCACTGCTAGTTGCAAAAAGTAAAGTATCATTACGACGGTATCCTTTGCGGGGTGGTCAGAAATGACATTTTTGTAACGAGCGAGTTAACATTTAGCCAACTTTACTATAGGCTAATCCTGACAAGTGACAAGTTGTCTTGCGTACCGGACTAGAGAAATGTCACAAATAAATTAAATATATTTATTTTTTGTTTCCGGCCAGGAATCGAACCCAGCAACTACGTTTTTAATCTACAGCCTTAACCGCTAGACCACGAAGGTAGTCGTTGTAAAAAGTACGATTAAAATAATCAATGATCAACATTTTAATAAAAAATAGTACGGCACATGGTTACCTTGTCACTTTCATAATTTTAGCCAATAACATGCCTCATAGGCATACGTGAAACTTGTCAAAAGACAATCAGCTTTTCTGCATCTGACTAATAGTATTTTTAGTATAGTGGCTCCCATTCTTCTTACCATCAGATGGACGGGATGTCACATATTGCACTCAGTATAAAAACCGTTTACCGCCAATCGGCGTTTACCAGCTAGGTGCATAAGGCTCGCATGGACCCGAGCTTAACATTTTGATGTTATACCTACTTCGTAAGTTGAAATAATGAGATATAACGAGTAGATAGAGTAGATTTTTTTCTTATGAATGTGACTAATAAATTATCTAATAAACAATTAGTGGGTAGTTTAAGATAATGGTAGCTATCAAGTAGGTAGGTACTTTGTCTATTAAGGGTTTAACAAAAAGTTATTAAGTTTTATCCATGCTATTATTAAAAACGTCGAAGTATTTAAAATTTAAATAATAAATTTAGTAAAATATAAATAAGAAAAAAAACAATATAAATAAAGGCATACATCATTTTCATTAACAAATTAATAAATAAATAGTTTACTTACTTTCTTATGTCGGTCAATGATCTCCAATTCTAACTTGCCGAAATTACTAACACTTAAAAAAGTTTTTACAACTTTTTATAATGAGAAAAAATGCAGCAACAACGCAGGCCCACAGTCAATTTATCACTTGTAAAGTTTTTAAGCACAAACAGTTTTTTTACTCAAATTTCAACTACGTAATTTTCTAAAGAGATTCTAATAAACTGGCACAAACCGTCCGCACCGCGCTGGGGAACTGCCTGCAACACTCTGCCGGAGGGAAGACTCCTCCGCTATAAACAAGCGAGGATGTTGAACTTACAAAACCGTGTGGCGACATCTATCCAAAGATTTGCAAACTACGATCAGAAATACTCTGCAGTGAAGTCATTAGTTAGGGCTTGGATATTAATTAATGGGTATAGTTTTTTTTTCCTGCCTCCGTGGTCTAGCGGTACCAGGTTCGATTCCTGGTCGGGGCACAACAATTTATTTGTGATATTTCTCGATTTTTGTACCTACGCTAAAGACATTAAAGAGCTTGTACTTTTTTTTTTTACTACATTAGCACGACATGTGACCTTGCTACTGGAATCAGACACTCAATCAAAATCAAAATAAACACTATGCCGGCTTGACTGGGCATGACGGCAATTTAAGCTTGATCCCGAAACGTGTGGATACACTTTACTGGGTTTATCGGCACAAACGGTGGATACTTCCCCGCCCCGGCAGACTGGGGAAATTTGACATCGGTGTGCCTACTATACTTGCCATGATGGGCCTATAGTAAAGTTCGCTAAATGTGAATACGTTCGTGATGATACTTTCCTTTAGATTTCTTTAGGATAACTTCGGTTCTTGGTTTAACTGAACTCGTGTGGTGCCTGAGCCCAGAAAAATGGAAATCGCATTTTATAAATAGCTCCAAACTACGGAAGTAAGTTTTATATATGTATAACAATATTGTGTAAATATTTGCATTTATTATTGTGTATTGATATTATTATATATATATATATATGTAAAGGTATATAAGTAATTATATAATATTTTTAAATTATCCTATTATTATATTATCGTTACTGTCACTTTCATTGCACCTATATTTGTTCAAATTTGTCCCCAAGGTTTGGCTGTCAGAGAATGTCTACGGGCATTAAGTCCGCCTTTGTACTTTGTGCAATAAAGTTTTTAAATAAATAAAAAATAAAAAATGTGATCTTTAATTTTTTTTTTTTCAATTGCAACTCGGTCAATGTCAGGGCGATGTCCTGTAGCTGTAGCATGCACAAACTCCGTTATCCAATCGAAAACACGTGGTTTGTGATTTCAGTCAGTGCTTTATGTAAATATGCATGTATGTAATTAAATTGTTTGTTTTAGTCGTAGTTTTAGAATAATTGTTAATTAGTATTAGGACTAAAATGATTATTTGTACGCCTCTTAAGGTAGATTGTTGCAGGTAAAACTATATTGTCATCTTGATTTGTAATCACAAATAAATATTTCATTTCATTTCATTAAATATTTCATTTCATTTCATTTAGTACACTTTGTAATACACGCCACATGGATATCTTTTACATCCCGTTTGTATCTAATAATTATATGCCGAATGCTTTCATCTGAAGAACATATGTCAACTTTAATAAACATTGCTCAAATAATGACATATCAAATAGTACCCCAGCCGGTGACCGGCGTGGCTTGATTCCTCGCGCTCGCACAATTCAATATACTTATTCAAAGATTTTTTACGTCGGAATGTACTTTTGAGAATTGTAGTCTATAAACTTACTGGAGAATAAAATTACGGACATTTTGGAGGTACTCGTTTATTAATCATATTTATGTTTTAGTAAAATAGAGGGAAATCGTGATGTTTCTGCTATTACGTAAAAATATGTCCCAAATGTCCATAATTTCATTTTTTTTTATCTTTGAAAATATTAGATTGTGAGAGCGACAGGGAAGCACAAGCGTTAAACAGCCTCTTAAATAAATCTGTCTAAATGTTCTATTTGTATTGTCGATTTGTCTTATTCCGTTATTACTATTATATCTCACCATTTTTGTAATAGTCCACTCGGTGTTTAGTATTTATCTATGTTTCAATATCTATTTGTGTGAAAACTTGTAATTGGGTAGGTATTGTTTAGCTTTAAGTTTTCTTAATTGTATACAACGTGTTACAAAATACCCCTTAAAATATAATTCATTATCTAAGCCAAAAATATTGTCAGCCCTAGTAAGCTGTCATGTCAGGGAACAAAGATTATTGAACAGAAAGGCCTTAGTACCTATTTTACCTAATAATTGTCTAATAGTTTTTCTATTTTCCATTGATAAATGTTTGCGACCTCAATACAAGGATGTAATTATAATCAAGTACTGGCTTCAAAAAATGTCAAGTTAGAAAAAAAAAATGTTGTCAATTTCAAATCTTTTAATCGATATCCTACAACTGTTCGGTTTTTTTCCCAACATATTTTTTGCAAAATAACGATGCTTTTTAACTCGGAATATTACGATATGATGTTATGCGTAGGCCATGAAGATAGCAATTTAAATCGTGCTCGCGAACTGTATCGGCAACAATTTATATTAAACTAAACTGCCTTCGTACCAATCTGCGTAGTTTACTCTTTGATTTTACTGAAATAGGGTTTGCACAAAAGTGAAAATAGATACTATCATTTTATTTTTTTGGGGTATGTTATACAGCATTACTACGGTTCTTAAATATTGTGAATGGACTCCCCATTTAACCTCCTTTGGCTTTACGGGGTATTTTGTAACACGTTGTATAATATAAACAAAATAAAATAGACAGCGCTATGAGGTGCGAGTTGCAACTTAGTCAAATTTGGGGCGATGTGATGTTCTGTAGGTCTGCATGCTCAAACTACGTTATCGAATCGAAAACACGAGGTATGAAATTTTAGACAGCGTCATTTGGTGCGAGTTGCAACTGTGTCAAAGTAGGGGCATTTTTCTGTAGATCTAGCATGCACAAACTCCGTTATCCAATCGATATTAAATCGAAAACACGAGGAATAGAATCTCAGTGAAAGTCGGGGAGATGCGATGTTCTGTAGCTTTATCATGCACAACGCATGCACAACAATCGAAAACATGAGGGATTTTAAAAAGTTCCAAGAGATAATATGTAGCAGATAGATTGACAGCTCAGTTGGACGAGTCTGAACATTTCAGTTGGTTGGGGATGAGCAGTCAGTCAGTATTGAGCTTAGGTTGAAGATGGAGAAATGCCGGTAACTCGTGGCCATACACACATTACACACGCCGTTACTGTTATAAAAGCCCCCTATTGGCTCACGAACAGTTCAGGTTTGACCACTGGAGATGCTTGAAGTGTCCTTTAGTCTCTATAGAACACTTTTAGCCAGTCCGACAAAAAACTCCTTAAAAGTGAGCATCTCCAAATCTCGACCTATAGCGAAATTACACACGAACCACGTCGCTCAAGTTACCACCCTGAGCAATATTTTCCGCTAACTCCTGATCTTGTACCTGTAGGTCTAGAAGCTGGTGTTATAGTGGCGCAGCAAAGGTAGGTCGGGAATGATATGGATACTATACAGATAGTGTGGCTTAGATATTATAATATGATAACTTATGTTATTAAAAACATAGGCAGCTCAATATTAACATTTTAACATTAAAAAACATTTAACCTCCTTTCGGCTTTACGGGGTATTTTGTAACATATCTTAAATAGATATAATCGTACATCCGTTATAATTAATTAATTTATTTATTGTTCGATTTATATTAGGTCTTGCGACATTCATTGCTTAATAATCAGAGGGACAGTAAGGGTCGTCAAGGCCCGGATGTTTAATAGGGTAGGGATAGGGACATTCCCCGTTTACCCCGGCAGGATGTCAGCGGGTGACAGTCGTTAATGTATTAAAAGCGCCCGTATGGCCCAGGAACCTAGGTCTAGATTCTCGACCACTATACCTCTTCTATAAGAAGTGGTCGCCCGTCTAGGCATTTAGACAGCGCTATCTATGTCATTTGATTAAAACTACATTGTCTCTTCTTACTTTTAGGGAGTCTGCCCACTACACCGTATCATACCATGACAGTAATAGGAACGTGTCAGGCAAAAAAATATTCTTTGTATAGAAAAGCATGACACTACGTCCACTAGAACGTTCCGTCACCGACCCGTACCGTCGCGTTCCATGCTCGGAGCGTTAATAATTGTCGGCGAGAATATTTTGCCGGTACCGATACGGTACCGAAGTTGGTGTTTCTTCTGAAAATGCCATTTTCAATTTTTTGAAGCAACAAAATAAATTGGTATGTAAACATTCGGAACACTGAAAAAACTTTTCTTCATCTTCAACTAAGTGCCTGTACAACATCCAATATTCTCCTTCAGTTTTTCGTACTTTTAGTTAGAGTATCGTGAATCCAGTAGAGAGTGGTTTTTTGCTTCTTCCTCATCCAATATTATGGCTATCATTGCCAGTTGCCTAACAGTTAATCTTTTAATAGCCATGCCTATTTTATTATTTTAAAACTTGATAGCACTTCCCAGACGTCCAGGCATTACCGATACACATGCGAGAATGAAACGGAAAACATACGGGTTGCATACAGACACCATACCGGCATCATACGGGCATTAAACGCCGCCCGTTTCAGTGGGCAAAGCAAGCCGTACCGTATTGCTTTCCGTGCTTGATACGTTCATAGCACGGTCATAGTATGATACGCTGTAGTGGACAGACTCCTTTACTTTGCAATTTTAATGCACGCCATCTATACTTAAGCTATTACACTACTGTAAAATGTAACACCTAATTCTACTTGCAGCCGGTAGATGGCACTATTTAAACAGTTCAGTTTAAAAACCTACTAGCATACGTCAATCACCTTCTGGAAAAGACCAATAGGGACAATACCCATAGTCAGCAGAATATATCGCTCAGAGTAGTCTTCCGAGACCCGTGTTTCGTGCGTAATTCCGTCAGCTCTAGATCTGGAAAAAATACTACTATTGACGTGTTTGTCGTCGGCCTGACTAGATCTAGTCTATTGGCTCCACCTTGCACCCGGCCCCCCAATGGCAGACGAATTCTTAGAAAAGTGTTCATGTCCAACCTAGACCCCCTTGTGAGCCACATGGGCGCTGTTATACATGAGTTACCGCTGGGATCCTGCCGGAGAAAACGGGGGCATGTGCCCATCTCCAACCCGGGCACATTAGCCATCTGGGCCTCGGCGACCCTCATTGTCTATGCACTTTCGCCATTTTATAAAAACAAAAAACAAAAATATTTTATTTCTTTAAATACAAGTTTAGATAGTACATTTTCTGGATCCCCCTTTAAGTTTAGTTAGACCTGTATTGGGGGACCCGCTTAAAGTTAAACATAATAGTATTTTATCAGAATGTGTTATTTTAATTTTATATGAAGGAAAATATGTGTATTATGTGTTATAAGGGTTTCGTTTTTATTTTTTATTTTTTTGTATACATACATTTTTATATATACATATATATACATTTTTTTTTATTATTATTAATGGTTTTTTAGTTTTTATATGTAGTAATGTAGTCTCTTTTTTATCATATGTATTTTTTTTTTTTTTTTTTTATATAACTTATATTTTTGTATATGAATTTGCTTTGAATACATTTTATTGTTACTTTATTTAGATTTATTTTAGTAATAAAGTAAAGTGTATAAATATGTCTTAATTATGTAAGCAAATTTTCCGTCTCTTCGTAATCTTTTGTTTTAAGCTATGATGTTATTGAATGTTTTAATTCTCTCGATGTCAGAGTGTGAATTGTCGTGATTCTATTCACTGTATTATACAGTTTGTTAGATGTGTGACCTAGCTGTTTTTCAGCGAATGTCGTTCTGATACTGGTCGTTGATATCAATGGTCTTGTATTCTTTATAGGTAGTTCATTGATTCCAT
This sequence comes from Tinea semifulvella, assembly GCA_910589645.1. Lineage (NCBI taxonomy): Eukaryota > Metazoa > Arthropoda > Insecta > Lepidoptera > Tineidae > Tinea > Tinea semifulvella. The sequence goes on from OU342584.1 coordinate 26,486,537, forward strand.
TGCTGAAAAAATTGTGGAAGCGACAACCATTGGAGGTGGTTTGAACTGCCTCATCGGAATTGATTTTTTTTATTGCCATAAATTGTCCAAATTGCGAAAAAAGTGGTAATCTGTTGGAGCAAGGTCTGGGGAGTACGGTAATACAAACGCCAGATATTTGAGATCAAAGAGGCCAGTTAAACAAAATATCACTTTCATATGTAAGGACCTAATATTTAGGAACCAAAAATAAGTTAAAACAATTTATTGTTTTTATACATTATTATGTTAACCGATTATCTGTTAATACCATATAAATATATGGCTAACAATATTGTATCTATCTATGACTGTGCTTACTGGAGATGGCTAATCATTGTTTCTATACGACAAACGTCAAAATTCAAAACATCAGTAAGTAAACCAAAGATGGATAGAATAAGTATTGGGTTTGGTAGATACATGTCACAAGAATATGTAATGTAAACTAATATTTCTAATTTCTAAACAATCTTTATTTCTAGCAATTTTATTGTAATTAATCTTTTCAGTACTCATACAAGGTATCTACATTGAACAGCCATATACTCTTTATGGTGCGTGATAACCTAGTTCTAGTAAGAGGAGGTAGATGGCGCTGTTTACAGTTTTAGATACTAATGATTTTTGCCGTCGTCTTAGGGCGCTTGTACACGCTAAGAAAAGTCGCCGGGCATAAAATCCATGTCTTACACACCAACTGTAAAAATAAAATATATATCGTGTACATGTTAAGGACAATTATCATTACACGATAAGACTAAGTATGTAGTAGTCTAGAGTACGATCATACAAATATTATTTTTCAATTGATAGAAACAAACATTTTTTCCTAGGAATCCATATGACGGAAGTGACAAAAATTTTTGGCTCCTCCATGAAATTATCTATTTTAAATAAAAAACAAAAAAGTAGACCCGGCGACTTTTCTATAGTGTACAAGCGGCCTGCCGTACTGTCTGACCAAATTTTTATTGATTCGTTTTACTTAAGACTCCTTCCTTTCTAGTTGTTTTACAGAAAAATCACGATGACTGCTTTTTTGTTGATTTGACGGAGGTCACACCAACCTATTTATTATTGTTGTACTAAGTCGATGCTATTTTGTAAAAAAAAATCTATGACATTTTTAGGGAGTAATGTCAAAGCAAATTCTCGATTAATCATGTTTTTGTAGTCGCAAAATTATACGTTGACCTCTCTTTGTTGTAAATTTGGCAGTCAGAGAAATTTATAACTGATCAGTTTTTTTTTAATTTCACAGAGGGGAATGACACCTTTTTTATTGTTTTAGGTAGGTAGTACAGTTGAAGACTGACTAATTTTTATGTTGATTCGACTTAGCATGATGACGAAATAACAATGACACTTTTAATTTTTATTACTTAGGTAGAAACTCACGTCTGACTACTTTTTTTTGTTGATTCGTCTTAGTGTATATATAATAAATGTTTGCAAATATTTCTCGCCAACTGGTCTGGCCAGCGTGGCGGGTGTTAGCCTAATTCTCCAGATATATGTTTTAAAAAGCCATCTCCATTAGTGGAGCTGTAGGACACTGTATTCTAGGGGCTGTGATGATGATGTTCTGGAAGGCGCTGTTAAGGATGGTGGATATTATGATTTATTAAAATTCCAGAAATTTTTATTATATTATTATCATGTAACACACACTACGTCTCTGTGACAACTTAACAACATTAATACAAAACTATCAAACTAAAAATATAAAAGTATGTGAACACCAGCCAGTCGTCAACAGGCCCATTTCCAACAGTGGAGGTCTAGGACTCTGTGTTCTAGGAGCTGTGATGATGATGATGATGATGATGTTCTGGAAAGCCCATCTCCATCAGTGGAAGTCTAGGACTCTGTGTTCTAGGAGCTGTAATGATGATGATGATGATGTTCTGGAAAGCCCATCTCCATTAGTGGAAGTCTAGGACTCTGTGTTCTAGGAGCTGTAATGATGATGATGATGATGATGTTCTGGAAAGCCCATCTCCATCAGTGGAAGTCTAGGACTCTGTGTTCTAGGAGCTGTAATGATGATGATGATGTTCTGGAAAGCCCATCTCCATCAGTGGAAGTCTAGGACTCTGTGTTCTAGGAGCTGTAATGATGATGATGATGTTCTGGAAAGCCCATCTCCATCAGTGGAAGTCTAGGACTCTGTGTTCTAGGAGCTGTAATGATGATGATGATGATGATGTTCTGGAAAGCCCATCTCCGACCGTGGAGGTCTAGGACTCTGTGTTCTGGGAGCTGTGATGATGATGATGATGATGATGTTCTGGAAAGCCCATCTCCGACAGTGGAGGTCTAGGACTCTGTGTTCTGGGAGCTGTGATGATGATGATGATGTTCTGGAAGGCCCATCTCCGACCGTGGAGGTCTAGGACTCTGTGTTCTGGGAGCTGTGATGATGATGATGATGATATTCTGGAAAGCTCATTTTCAACAGTGGAGGTCTAGGACTCTGTGTTCTAGGAGCTGTGATGATGATGATGATGATGATGTTCTGGAAAGCCCATCTCCATCAGTGGAAGTCTAGGACTCTGTGTTCTAGGAGCTGTGATGATGATGATGATGTTCTGGAAAGCCCATCTCCGACAGTGGAGATCTAGGACTCTGTGTTCTGGGAGCTGTGATGATGATGATGATGATGTTCTGGAAGTGCAATCTCCAACAGTGGAAGTCTAGGACTCTGTGTTCTAGGAGCTGTAATGATGATGATGATAATGATGATGATATTCTGGAAAGCCCATCTCCAACAGTGGAATTCTAGGACTCTGTGTTCTAGGAACTGTGATGATAATGATGATGATATTCTGGAAAGGCCATCTCCAACAGTGGAATTCTAGGACTCTGTGTTCTAGGAGCTGTGATGATAATGATGATGATATTCTGGAAAGCCCATCTCCAACAGTGGAATTCTAGGACTCTGTGTTCTGGGAGCTGTGATGATGATGATGGTGTTCTGGAAGGCCCATCTCTAACAGTGGAGGTCTAGGACTCTGTGTTCTTTGAGCTGCGATGATGACGATGATGTTCTGGAAGGCCTATATCCAACATTGAAGGTCTATGACTCTGTGTTCTGGGAGCTGTGATGATGATGATGATGTTCTGGAAGGCCCATCTCTAACAGTGGAAGTCTAGGACTCTGTGTTCTTCGAGCTGTGATGATGATGATGATGTTCTGGAAGGCCCATCTCTAACAGTGGAAGTCTAGGACTCTGTGTTCTTCGAGCTGTGATGATGATGATGATGTTCTGGAAGGCCCATCTCTAACAGTGGAAGTCTAGGACTCTGTGTTCTTCGAGCTGTGATGATAATGATGATGTTCTGGAAGGCCCATCTCTAACAGTGGAAGTCTAGGACTCTGTGTTCTTCGAGCTGTGATGATGATGATGATGTTCTGGAAGGCCCATCTCTAACAGTGAAAGTCTAGGACTCTGTGTTCTTCGAGCTGTGATGATGATGATGATGTTCTGGAAGGCCCATCTCTAACAGTGGAAGTCTAGGACTCTGTGTTCTAGAGGCTGTCATGATTATGATGATGTTCCTAAAGGCCCATCTATTGACCCGAATTTGCTCCTAGTAATTAATAAGCTGGGCCCTCGAAAGTAGGACATTAACCAAAATCTGTATATTTTACGTTTAAATACATAATTCTCCCGATCTAGTTTTAAATATATACATACAAAGGAATTTCAACTACTAGATGGTTGACCATACTTTACCCTTAGTAATTAATAAGCCTGGCATTATATGACCCTCTGATGTAGGAAATTAACTAAAAACTGTATATTTTACGTTTAAATACATGGTTCTCCCGATCTAGTTTTAAATAAATACATACAAAGGAATTCAACAACTAGATGTTTGAACCGAATTTCCCCCTAGTACTTAATAAGCTGGGCATTATGTGACCCTCGGATGTAGGAAATTAACTAAACACTGTATATTTTTCGTTTAAATACATGATTTTATGGATCTAGTTTTAAATAAATACATACAAAGGAAAAACTAACTTTGATTTAAAGTAGGACCAGGCCATTAGTTAAAATTTATCGGTCGCCAATATTCACTTGCAGTTTAGGCCACCATTAATACACCAATATGTGACATATACTATACATATATACATACAGAATGTCCCAGAAGTCAACATCTAATCGGGAATAGGTGATAGGTCAGGCAAAGTCAGTTATCAGAAAAAAGTCATGTAGGTACTAAATCCATTAATTTTTTTGTATTTTTATATACTTTAATTTGAATACCTACCTACAATTTTAATTTTGTCCTTGAATATAAAATAATAATATACAACAGGCAGTTATTAGGAAAAAGAAAATTCGAGAAAATAATAGAATTTCACTAATAAAAGTGGTCTAGTTTATTTATTTCTTTATTTAACACTTCAATGTACAAAAACAAAGGCGGGCTTTAATGCAGCGAGACATTATATTATAGCCAACCATTTGGGACAACTTTAAACACTTAACTGAAAGGTGTACACATATTAAAATAGAAATTATAAGTTATATTTTATAACTACATATAAATATATATGTATAAATAATAATTATATATACATAGATATATATTAATAATATACTTACAACCGTTGAGATAAGAAGTAAGAATAAACCATTCTTTTGAATGCTAATCTAGTAGATGCTTGTCTTATATTTTATGGTTGATTTTTCCATAGATTTGTGGCAACAACTACGAAGGAATTTGAAACAAAACTAGAATTATGGAAAGGGACAGCAAGAAGAGAGTTGTGAGGGGGAACGAAGAGATTTATCGTGAAAAGATGAGAGAAAGATAAACTTGTCCTTGAGGTAATTCGGTGTCGCATGCTCGTTTAAAACTGAATAAAGAAGACAAAGGACCTTAAGTTTTCTGCGACAATAAATTGTCATTTAATGTCAAAAAAAAAAAGATTTGGAACGATACCCGTTTCGTTTTACGCCAAAAGCACACTTACGTCATCAACTTGTTTACATTCTTCGAAATATATATATACGTTCCATATAATTAATGTAGGTACCATGAAAGTCATACAATAATTATACTATGCTATTTAATTTAGTGTAACAAATAAATTTCTAAATGTCTTAAAGTTTTCGGTGTCAGAGAATACCCGAAATAAATGTGATTTTGTACATTGTACACGTAAGATGTTAAATAAATAAATATATAATATATTTAAGTATAGTTGTGTATTCACCTTATTTTTGTGTGGTGACCATTGATCCGAACGCAATACGTTTCGAAAGCTACCATCGATTGCATCTTGCAAATGTACTCTTACATTCATTACTTATGCGCAAGAGGCAATGGATAGGTAAAACGGACACGAGCTTTAGAAATACGAACGACTGATTTATTCATCTTAGACTATAAAATAACTAAATTCTTGTCATTATTCTAAGCTTATATTCCGTAGAGAGATTAAGTATTTTCTATGCTCAATTCACTATTTTGACAATGTAACAGTTGCGCTTATAATAATAGACAGCCGCTGCTGTGCAACTTAGGCTGTTCCATTAAGTTGTTAATACAGCTGTTAAAACATTATTTTAAAAGTCTGTTGTTCCTTACTCCTCCGGTGTGTAAGAGCTCAGTGCACCCGTATCTGTAGGTACATGTAGATGCCCACAAGCGCCTGTGTACTGTACGCAAGCGGTGGTGTCTTTCATAGACTTCAATATAATAGTGTAAGATACATAGGAAAGCGACCTTACCCGATCTGTTATTCGAATGAAAATGAAAACAATTTTTATGTATATTTAGATTATAAGCTGATACAGCCTCTTTAGAGCTACGAATTAATTATTAACTTGACATGTGTAATTTATTTTAGTCTATAAACTGACACGGACATTTTACAACCACGAATTAATTTTAACTACCTAGTTTTAAGCAAAAACTTGTTTATGGCAACAGAGTTTTAGTCGAAGATGATGGTATAGCTGATATGATGGGTCCACCCATAGTAGCTGTTGGTTATTTTATAATCGAAATAATAGTAAACTATGGAGAAAAAATGTATCGACAATATCCAAGTGTTGTTGTGACAACCAAAGGAAATAAATGACTTGATTTGATTTGAAAATGAAATCTACTTTTTATATAATATAATACGCTAACAAAAGCAATGGTGATGGGGATAACGAAATATGGTCAAGGCTATATGTTATACTGGGTGAATTTTTTAAGTGGGCGTTGATGGCTACTGTCTAAACTAAGAGGAATATAAAAATACTAATTATAGTATTTTTGAATATAGTATACTATTAATCTAAGAATACTGTTCAATTCCTGCAGTTTCCCTAAGTTTGACGTTTGACATTACTTCCCAAAATTTTACCCTTATGAGCGACACTATCAGCTAGTATGTAATAATACAGAATGGATTTATTTTGGTTTAAACAATATTTAGATAGGCAACCCATATTTCATTATATAAAAAGTGGATTTCATTCGGATAACAGATCGGTAAAGGTCGCTTTTCTACGTGTCTTAGACTATAATGTTAAAGTCTATAAAAGTCACCACCGCTTGCGTGCAGTACACAGGTGCTTGTGAACATCTACATATACCTGCAGATACGGGTATTAGGTATTTTAAATTATGTACTGCTGCTTTTGCTTGCCAATTAGCTCTTACTCAGTAATTCAGGCTTTTTCAGTTTCTTGTTATATGAAAAGGTGACTTAATTAATTACGCTCCAACAGCAGCGCCCGTGATTTCGTGCACGTCGCCGAAGATCTCACAGGATTATCTAACACAAATTTCATGGGCCTCTCAGTAATAGCCTCTACAGTGTACACCGTCGCGTCTTACCAAAGAAAAAAAGATAGCCCAGTACATATTATTTGGTCAAAACTAGATGTAATAACCAGTTTGAAGCTTCCCCTCAACAGAGGGGGAACTGTACGGATCGATCCAGCAAGCTCCGCACTGTTGCTACCACCCTCGATACTCAAAGGAAGTACATCTATAGGTACTTAGACATAAACGTTGGTGGCGTCCATTGGAAATTGCGTCATGTAGATTAGGTATTGCAGATGCGCTATTTTACTGTTTTCTTCCAACAAGCTGCACCAGATGGTCTCTCTTCAGTACCTGGTGTCAGTTGCTATCATTCTTGGAGCCTGCTTTAGGTGAGGCAAGATCAAAGACCTTGCATCAAAAGAAGCGAGTTTAGATGAGATTCTTAACTGGCCTTATTATAACAACTCTTACAGCTAGTTTCTCGAACGTATTTTTGGTACTTAATTTTTACTTAAGTAATAATTAAGTAAAAATTTTACTTAAGTAATAATTAGGTAAAATTTTTACTTAAGTAATAATTAAGTACTATAAATACGTTCTAGGTTCGAGAAACTAGCTGTTAGTCGTAAGATGGCCTAGTTTTTGTTCTTTAGCGTGCGTGCATTCATGACAGATCATTCACGGCGTTGCCTTTTCTCAGACCAGAATACATTAAAACTAGAAGACGATACCAATACCGATTCGGATATATCGGAACCATCGATTTATTTATCAAATAATAGTATTTGTTTTATTAGTTGCTCTCAGTTGCAGCATAATGTCTTTTTTTAAATTGCATGTCTTATATAAAATGATTTTCAGAACTGAATGTATGCAAATAATTTAAATCATCATCATCATCATCAGCCTGTGTCTCTCCACTGCTGGATGTAGGCCTCCCCCAAGGCTCGCCACTTCACACGATCTTCTGCCACCCTCATCCATCCCCCACCAGCGACCTTCCTCAGGTCATCTTTCCATCTGGCGGGGGGTCGTCCCACTCTGCGTCTTCCAGTACGTGGTCTCCACTCCAGAACCCATCTACTCCATCGTTCATCGGTTCTGCGGCATATGTGTCCAGCCCATTGCCACTTCAGCTTGCTAATTTTAAAAGCTATATCGGTAACTTTGATTCTTTGACGGATGTCAACGTTTCTGACTTTATCTTTTAGTGAAATCCCGAGCATAGCTCTCTCCATAGCTCGCTAAGCGACCTTGAACTTGTGGACCAGACCTACCGTCAGTGTCCACGTTTCTGCACCATACGACATTACTGGAAGAACGCACTGGTTGAAAACTTTTGTCTTCAAACACTGTGGTATGTTCGATAGGAAGATGTGACGTAGCTTCCCGAATGCTGCCCATCCTAGCTGAATGCGTCTATCGGCTTCTTTGCTGAAGTTGGCTACTCCTAATTGGATGGTTTGTCCAAGGTAGACGTATTTTTGCACAACCTCGAGAGTAGCGTTTCCCACGCAGATTGGTCTCGCTATAACATGCTCGTTGAACATGACTTTCGTCTTGTCCAAGTTCATACCGAGACCAACCTGCTGGGATGCCACATTTAAACCGTTCAGCATTCTGCTAAGATCCTCCAGCGAGCTAGCCATTATGACTATGTCATCTGCGAATCGGAGGTGCGAGATGTATTCTCCGTTGACTTTAATGCCACAGGTTCTCCAGTCCAGCATTTTAAAGACATCTTCCAACGCGTTTGTAAACAGTTTCGGCGATATTACGTCGCCCTGTCGTACTCCTCTGCGCAGTTGGATCGGTCTTGTATGCTGGCCTTGTATCTGGACGGTCATCGTTGCTGCCTCATACAGATAATTTGAATAAAAGACATATTTCATCGTGTATGGGGATTTGGGCTAAAATTTATTCGAAGTTATATATCTATTTTTAGATAAATAAAATTATTCGAAGAAGATTACAATTTAAGTAAAACAACCCTTTATTTTATATAGTTTAGTTGTTCAAAATGTTTAAAATATCATCTGAACTGAAGGACTCAAGGAATCAAAATACGAAAACTACACATTATATATTCCAGATAACTTAATTGCACAGTAATATTATAGTAAAAATAACATTAGTCTTATTAATAATATGTAGTCGTATCGAAGATTTTATTTTCCTAACAAAAAGCTATAGAATTATTTAGCAAGATATTTTCGATATTTTATTTACTACTAGCTGACCCGGCGAACTTCGTATCGCCTGACAAACAATGAATGTTATATCTATATATATAAAAATTTATGTCTGTGTGTATGTATGTTCCGTATGCATTATTATTACCCTCGGTCGGTATGCCCCACAAATCAGCGCTGATGCGCGCCACCTATCGGACAACAGTAGTACTATGTCAGAAACCTTCGCCGATGTTCACACAACATATTTCCAAAATTTCATCCCGATCGGTCAAGTAGTTTTGAAACATACATACACACAGTCATTCATTTTTATATATAAAGATATTAATTTCGAAAGAATAAAAACGAGTTCTACCCCTTAGGGACGGACACAAAATTGTTTAGTGCTGCACATTCAATCTCGCTTGTGGTACAAATATGTTTGAAAAGGAGGGTGCAACAAATACGACAAAGTTAACGGAAAAATTACGCTGTTTGACTTTTTTACAAAATTTCGCTTGAAGTGAATGAAAACTATAGACAAACGACTTTCACGGCGAAAAAATGTGCAAACAGCGACAAGTCAAACACAGATCAAACGAGTGAGAATTAAACTAACCATAGCGTCGTGGCCGACCTATATTACAGAATATACTTATATTATATATTACTCATGTTATATTGTCATGAATTGGTGTATTTTATTTATTATTTATTTATTTAATAACTTTATTGTGTCTATACAAAAGGCTAACGTAATGCCGCAAGACATTCTCTTCCCGTTAACCTTTGGGACTTTGGCACATTTGAAATTGAGGACGGTGAAAATAGAGAATGAATTATTATTTATATATATATAAATTATATATATATAATAAATATATAAATATAATATACTAATTATAAGTAAATTGACACGGCCTCCTTACAGCCACGATCTAAATTTAAGGACATAAATAATTTGACATAATGAATATTATTATTTTTTTGTTGTACCTTATCTACACGGCTTCTTTACAGCCACGAATTTATTTATTTATACATTCTTAGGTTAAGATATAAGTAATTGTTTGTGGCAACTACCTTCACGGTCCACCCATAGTTTATGTTAATAATGTAGCTTATTCGTAAACTGAAAAATGTATCTGACAATATCCAGGAGTTATAATGTAAACCTAATGGAAATAAATAAATTGAATAAAATTTAATTTAATTGAATAATAGTACGTTAATACAATATTATTTAGATAAATAAGAAAAATAAAGGTAGGTTTCAAACTTGGAACTTATAAAAATGACTGTACAGGTACACTCTTTTCTGAAGTGCCTGTCAGACTTTAACAGGAAGGTTGTTCCACAGGGATAAAGATGACACAATAAAAGATTTGGTTAACAAAGTTTGTATGATGGAAAGAAATTGACAAAGAAATCCTTTAAGGTTTATTAAGGTGTATTAGGATTATTTTTGTATAGTATAGTAGGCACAGGAAAGTCAACCATTTAAGTTTTGCTCGATAGTCAGAAATATGGTCAATCTTGCGTCAATAGACAATTAACCTAATACACGTATTCAAGAGACGACCCGTTTTGTTGGAGAACTATATAAGTGAATGAATAAATAATTATTTTAAGAATGTCCGTTCTGATAAGTAAACGGCATAGATTTTGAACATCTATGTCCAATATTAAATTTCCAGCCCCTGTGGATCCCGGGCAAGTTTTACATCTATATGCAGCGAGCTAGCACACACTTAGGTATGTTTCACCTGGCCTGGGGCATGCAGTAGTGTGCATCCGTGAACCACCCTCCTCCATCAAGCCTGCTACATACACATCTATTACTTAGTATTGGACTTTAAATTTGCTACAGCAAAGTGAATAAAATTCTACATCAGATGAGCCATGTCGAATAACCAAATTATAAACAAGGTTTTTAATCATTATCATCATCACAAACCAAGGATTACAGAGTACTGTACCTCTATTGCGAATTATGGGCCTTCCAGAACATATTTTCTGTACTTGGCCTTCACTTAGGAAGCCAGACGGAAGATCTTTGACTTTGGTAATTACCTAACAGTTGGATTAGTTTAAAAGAGACCCACACTTTTGTTGTATCTATATATATAGTCTAGTTTAGTAGTTCCCTGGTTCAAATCAGGTTCTAAATGTGTCTTGACACTTAAATTCCAAGATTTTAGGGCTTTTAACTGAAACGTTACCTAGTGGGAACTCGGGCACTTAAGTGAACGAATGCCACTAAGAAAGGATTTAGTTACCGGCCCTTAAAAAGAGATTTAAACTAGCCCAGTTTTAACAAAACAAATTTAGGTTCGTATAAAAACTGTATTTCACATTGGTTCAAATCGTGACACAAAGGGGTTATAAGCTATCTTCATCGTGGAATCCAGTAATCAATAGGTTTCGACGCCGGGAAAAATCGCCCGGTGTCGCCAAGGATATTGTAAGTGTCGTGTGTCGTAATTTCTAAAAACTTTTAAAAGTGATAAGTGGGTAGGTTTACATCTACCGCCCAGTATGGACAAGACTACACCGCATAGCTTCAGTCGACCCGTGACCACGGCCAATGGAACTTGGCTGAAACGTCGGGAGATATATGTCTCTAAGGTAAATCGCGTAAAGACCCGTTAAAATTATAAAAACTATCGTGACACAAACACAGTATGGTCAGCGTCCTAATAACTCGTCCGCCACTGCTGGTATTTTATTAACTTTCGTTTAATGTCGAGAAGATGGGACCATGGGACCTCCCAATGGGTACCCACAGCCAAGCACATGTCTTAGAAGTTAGACCCAACAAATGATGGAATCTGGAGACAAGAAGGCTGGCAATTTCTGCCAACGTATTATACTCACTATACAGGGGAGAAATGTTGCTAATCTTCCTATTTCTGATGGGACGTCTCTAAGGATAATTTTTATTCTTAGACGTTACCTCAACGGATCTTCCACATAATTGTGCCCCCGTGGTCTAGTGGTAACAAACGTTGCCGTGAACTCGGGAGGTCGTAGGTTCGATTCCCACCGGGGGCAAGTTGTACATTGTATAATTTGTCTCGGTCTGGGTGTTTATATGTATTATATGTATATATTTACAAAAAAAAAAAAAAAAAAGTATAATATGTCGTTTATCAACCATCTAGTTTCCGTAACACAAGCTTACCGCTTACCACGGAAATTAGATGGCGCTGTGTGACCTGTCTGAAATATTTATTTATTATTATTATTATTATTAATTATTTCTTCCAGCTGTCAAACGGAGGGATGCTTTGGCACGTCACTACGTTCCAGGAATTTATTTTATTTTATTTATTGCAGCCTCTAGTACACAGCGTCCTAGACTTCCACTGCTGGAGATTGGCCTTCCAGAACATATATCTGGAATATCCAATATATATCATATATTGGTCTACACCCGCCACGGCTTAACGTGCTCTTCGAGGCAAATCTATGACAAATGTAAAGAAAAGTGTATTTCTCATTGGTACGAGTACATGCCGGGAGGGTTTGAACCGACCTTTGTAGGATTTTAAGGAAAGCGTCCTTACAACCGAGCCACCACCGCGTCTTGAAGTGTATTTATGTTATTTTTGGTTAATATTAAAACTTGTATTTATATTATATCATGTCAATTATTATCTTAATAATAATTGGTTTGAAAATTCAACAAAACAGATTTCGTTTCAAAATCATAAAAAATAACACATTCATAATGTGAAAGAGATAGACTTATGGATGTTAAAAGTAATAGAGCGTGAAGTAATTATGACAAAATTAATATTTAGAATGCTAGAATCTGACCGAAAATATTTAATACGGTAACATCTATTGCATTCAAGGATGATTTACAACTAAAAATACCGATTTTGAGGATCCCTTTGACAACCGTTTGACCGCTAAGTGGAGGAGCCCTTAAAAGGAAACGAAAAAAAGGTGTTAGTTATTTTTTTTTATTAGTCTGGACGCAAATACGAAATGTCTCTTTTAGAACAATCTGTTAACCTTTGTAATATTCAAGGTACCCCTAGAATCTTAGTTTACAAATTTGGTGAATGTAAAATTTTCATCCAGTAAAATCAATGTATCATTCACATCCTCTTAAAATCTTCAAAAATGGTTGACTTTCAAAACAAAGTAGACAATAAGTAAAGGACGCCAATAAAAAATGAAATACCGTGAGGTTGGAAAATATTGAATTTTACGATGTAAATATATATTTATTTTAACCTATTTGTATTCATTCATTCCAGCCCCTAGAACACAGGGTCCTAGATGGACCTAGATGGATAGACTGCTGGAGATGGCCCTTCCAAAACATATATCTGGAGAATTTGGCCTACACTCGCCACGCTGGCCAGACGGCTTGGCGAGAATACGATGTCAATGTTTAATGACAATTTATTTATTTGTATTATTTTTAATAAATAGTAAATCTAATCTAGAGTGGGGTGGCTCGGAAGAAGAACCCAATAAGAGCATGTACCAATAAGAGATATACTTTTCTTACGTATATTTCTCAGAGATTTACACCACCACCGATTCAGTGCCTTGGAGAGCATGTTAAGCCGTCGGTCCCTGTTCCACTAATACCATCTTGAGAAATTGTTAATAAATTGTAATAAAAATTGAAATCAGGCCCTCGCCATCCCGTCTGGCCAGGGTGCCGAGTGTAGGTCAAATACTCCAGAAATTTCTGGAAGGCTCATTTTCAACAGTGGAGGTCTAGGACTCTGTGTTCTAGGGGCTGTGATGATAATATATCTAATCTGCTCTTGTTATACATATCAACTGGAATCGAACGAGTGAGATTTAAACTAACCATAGCGTCGTGCCCGACCTAGCCCCCTATATTACTTTTTATTATTTAGGCGTATATATATATATATATATATATATATATATATAAAGTATCATCACGACCGTTCATCATATACATTATAACTTAAATAAGTACACAGTTATTTAAATAGTGTTTTATTCAATTTCTCCAGGAATGATGTGGATACAAATGTTTAAAGACGCTCATAGACGGTGCACTTCTAATAGCCAAGGGTAACTTATTCCACGGGCGAGCCGCAGACACAGTAAAGAAATCAGTGTATCTGGTTGAGGAATGAAAAGTAATCTTAAGTTGGTTGTTGTAAGAGCAGCGAAGGGCACAGTTGTGGGTATTACAAAGGAATTCGAAGCGGGATTTAAGATATGAGGGAGTATTAGGATTATTAGGAATGTTATAAAGTAAGGTGAGAACATGGACAAACCTACGAAAGCGGATATTGAGACTTTGCAGACGATCGAGTTTGTTCAGTAGCTCTTCGGTGACGTCAGAATAGCAGGCAGCATAATCTATAATGGGAAGAAGCAGCGAACTGACTAACGTAAGCTTTGTTTTAAGTGGTATGAAGTTCTGGGAGCGCTATAACAGATGCATAATATGGAGGCCAATATTTTTGACATGTTGGCACAAAGGAAGTGGAATGTTGTTAAACAATAATAGGGAGAGAGATTGCACGTCCAATCTCAATCATGACAAATAAGAATAATATATAATATAATAAATGTTGAATTTAAGCTCAAATGACAAGCATTGATTATATACACATACATACAAAAGTATGTAAATAAAATAAATTATTAGAAAAATAAGAAAAATAAAGGTATTGTTCAAACTAGGGACTTATAATAATGACTGTACACTCTTTTCTTAAATGTTGGTAAAGGTTAGTTGGTAGAAAATGCATTTACGGCATTAAGCTCGCCTATGTACCTGCACTTGTTTTGGTTTTGTACAATAAATAATTTATTATTATTATTATTGGTCTACTGGGTGCCTGTCAGACTTCAACAGGAAGGTTGTGCCACGGGATAAAGATGACACAACAAAATTTTGGAAACAAAATTTGTATGATGGAAATAGACAGTTAGAAGAGAATTATATGAGGAGCGAAGAGTTTTATTGTGAAAGGCACTGAGATAGACAAAGAAATCCTTTAAATATTTAGGTGTATTAGGTTTATTAATCCACAGTATAATAGGCACATTGATCTCATATTTTGCTAAGTATAGTTTTGCCTCCAGTCTCTTACATAAATGTTTCTAAAATATTGTTACTAGTAAGCTTTGTGGGTAAAAATTAATATATATTTTTTATTATACATTTTTTTATTTCTATGATAGGAAATTGTCAACCATTTAAGTTCTGCTCGATAGTCAGAAATATGGTCAAGCTTTCGTTAATAGACAATTAACCTACACGTATTCAAGAGACGACTTGTTTTGTTGGAGAACTATATAAGTGAATAAATAAATAATTATTTTAAGAATGTCCATTCTGATGAGTAAACGGTAGAGATTTTAAACATCTATGTCCAATATTAAATTTCCAGCTCCTGTGAATCCCGGGCAAGTTTTACATCTACGAGGGGCGTTCAAAATATTCTCGGTATTGATACGTTACAACCTCTTTTATATATATATTTGTTACTGGCCGCTAAGATTCATCCATTGACATTAAAAAAAAGTAAAATTGGAACCGAGATGTTCTTTTGTTTTTCTGCAATTGCCGAACAAACATGAACACCATGAGCGAATTAACAATTTTAACGAAATTAGAGCACCGATCCGTCATAAAATTCTTGACAAAACAGGGTAAAAATCAAAAAACCATAAAAGAGGAAATGGATTGTGTTTACCGTGAGTCTGCTCCTTCTTTATCTACTATTCAAAAATGGTCAAGCGAATTTAAGCGTGGAAGGGAGAGTATTGAAGATGACCCTAGACCTGGCCGGCCTGTAGTGGCTACCTCACAAGAAAATATTGATAAAGTGGAAAAACTTATATTGGAAGACGGCCGAGTGAAGGTAAAATCTATAGCTCAAGTAACCAATCTCTCTATTGGTACCGTACATGACATTATACATGACCATCTTAATATGTCAAAAGTAAGTGCAAGATGGGTTCCGCGAATGCTGACGCTTCTTCAAAAGGATATGCGTGTGGCTTGCTGTTCAGATTTTATCGACCTGTGTGGTGAAAATCCCGATGAGGTGCTGCAAAAAATAGTTACTGGAGATGAAACCTGGGTTCATCATTATGACCCAGAGAGCAAACAGGAGTCCATGCAGTGGCACATTAAGGGTTCAGCTCATCCCAAGAAGTTCAAGGTAATCCCGTCAGCTGGCAAGGTCATGGCCACAATATTTTGGGATTGTGAAGGAGTTTTGCTTATCGATTATAAAGAAAAAGGTGTAAATATCACAGGGCAGTACTACGCTAACGTTATACGTCAATTAAGAGATGCGATCAAAGAAAAGAGGCGAGGAAAGTTAACCAAAGGTGTTCTGCTTCTGCATGACAACGCCCCTGTCCATACTGCTCATATTGCCAAGGCAGCTATTGTTGAATGTGGGTTTGAAACTGTTACTCATCCACCCTATAGTCCGGACTTAGCCCCAAGCGACTTCTTTTTGTTTCCCAATCTTAAAAAGGATCTGCGTGGAAATAAATTTTCTGACGATGAAGCGTTGAAGACGGCCGTGGAGGAGCATTTTTACACCAAAGATAAAAAATATTTTTATGAGGGATTAAAAAAAATAATTGATCGATCTTATAAGTGTATGAACATAGGGGGGGAGTATATTGAAAAATAAAAATATCAAACTTTTCGTACTTGTTTGTTTTTATCCACATACCGAGAATATTTTGAACGCCCCTCGTATATGCAGCAAGCTAGCACACAGTTAGGTATGTTTCACCTGGCCTGGGGCATGCAGTAGTGTGCATCCGTGAACCACCCACCTCCATCAAGCCTGCTAGATACACATCTATTACTTAGGTATTGGACTTTAAAATTGCCACGGCAAAGTGATTAAAATTTTACATCAGATGAGCCATGTCGAATAACCAAATTATGAACAAGGTTTTTAATCATCATCATCATCTCAAACCCAGGATCACAGAGTCCTGTACCTCCACTGCGAATTATAGGCCTCCCAGAACATATTTCTGGAGAATTTGGCCTTCTCTCAGGAAGCCAGACAGAAGATTTTTAGCTTTGGCAATTACCTAACATTTGGATTAGTTTAAAAGAGACCCACACGGATTAAGACTCTCTACAGGCCCAGTTTTATTTTGAAGGTAAGTCGTCAGCTTAGTTTAGTAGAACCTATCAAATCAGGTTCAAATCATCATGCCGGGAGGGTTTAACAAATTAACAAATCAGATTTCGTTTCAAAAGCGTGTTAGAGACAAAATTAATATTCAGAATGCTAGAATCTTAACGGAAATATTTAATATGGTAACATTTATTGCATTCGAGGTATGGATGGTTTAATATATATTTATTTTTAGTGAATATATATTTATTTTACACTTTTAGTTTTTTTTATAAAATTTATTTAAAAAAGCTATCTTTCCTTTTGCTTTCGTAGTCTACCAGTTGATAATTTATTTGTGATATTTCACGAGTTTGGTACGCTAGAGACGAGTTGGCCACTTATCATGCCTATAGTAAAATTGATCAAAGTGAATCCGCTGTTTTAAAATAAAAAAAGAAGTTTTGTTTGAACACAAAAATATATTTACTATTAAACTTTCGCGCATATTCATAATAGTTTTTATAATTTTAACGGGTCCTTACGCGATTTACCTTAGAGACATATATCTCCCGACGTTTCAGCCAAGTTGCATTGGCCGTGGTCACGGGTCGACTGAAGCTATGTGGTGTAGTCTCGTACATACTGGGCGGTAGATGTAAACCTACCCACTTATCACTCTTAAAGTTTTTAGAAATCACGACACACGATACTTACAATATCCTTGGCGACACCGGGCGATTTTTCCCGGCGTCGAAACCTATTGATTACTGGATTCCACGATGAAGATAGCTTATAACCCCCCTCTCGATTGAAATTTTTGTGTTTCTTTATTTCGATCGCTTCACGTACTATTCTAGGGTAATAGTGACGATCGGTGGCAAGTATCTTGGGGTCATGCAGCTCAATCCAATGGTTTGTGCCACTATCCATTAGGTGTTCTGCTATTGCTGACTTGTTTAATTGGCAGTTTTTTACAGCTGCTATATGTTCCTTGACCCTCTCGGCTATTGTGCGCTTAGTTTGGCCAATATATGAACTCCCACAGCTGCAGTCCACTTTATACACGCCAGGCGTTTGGAAAGGAATGACATCCTTTGGGGTGCGTACGTGTTTTGCTATTTTGGAGAATGGGGTGTACACAGCATTGATAGATAACTTTTTGAAAGCTGTACCAATTTTATCCGTTACTCCTTTCACATATGGTAAAAACGCGGGCAGCCGATTGACCTGTGGATATCTCTTCTTGTTTTTCTGTCGCAGCAACCTCGGACCCACACCTACTTGCCACCGATCGTTACTATTACCCTAGAATAGTACGTGAAGCGATCGAAATAAAGAAACACAAAAATTTCAATCGAGAGGGGGGTTATATTCATCGTGGAATCCAGTAATCAATAGGTTTCGACGCCGGGAAAAATCGCCCGGTGTCGCGAAGGATATTGTAAGTGTCGTGTGTCGTGATTTCTAAAAACTTTAAAAGTGATAAGTGGGTAGGTTTACATCTACCGCCCAGTATGTACAGACTACACCGCATAGCTTCAGTCGACCCGTGACCACGGCCAATGCAACTTGGCTGAAACGTCGGGAGAAATATGTCTCTAAGGTAAATCGCGTAAAGACCCGTTAAAATTATAAAAACTATATATTTACTAATTAGAAAATAAAATTAATATTCTGATAACAAATATACTCGTAAGTCCCGTCCGCGTGGAATGGTGGCAAGAACGCAAGCTGCACTGCACCGCATTATTTTTCCATTGTAAAAGTAATACCATCATCTTTGTAACGTTAGTGACCATTATTTTAAGACTTGTAAGAAGTTAAAAAAAGCAACCCTAAATTTGAATAAAGTTTTGTGTGAACCTTTACTAAACATAACACTATGTCGCCAAATGTAACATGAATTACCAACTATACTCGTAAATCACAACCGAACAATTAAACCGCATAATCCTTATTTAAAAGAACACTTTCACTTTTATCGATGGCTTATTATATAGTTGGTTTTATGTATTAAAAAAACATTATCGGGATTAAAAACGTAACATAGGTTATATCAAATATAGAAAGCTCGAATTGGATGATCCTTTACTAAAGTAAGTAAATTTATATCAGTTAGATCCAAGTAATATCATAGTGAGTCAATTTCTGGATTCAGGTACCTACTTCTTAGTTGAGTTAGTGACCAGCGAGATGAAACAAAAAAAAATTGTTTCAAGTTTTTTATGTAGCTATAACATTTTTCTACAATGATTTGACATTAATAGTCATGATATAATATGCTGAAATATGTATCTAACATCAACATATCTAAATTAAATACCTGCTGAGCGTCGAAGTACATGTATTGGTAGTAACAAATATAATAATATGTTTTAAAAGTGTTAGTTGTATTTGCAGAATTGTTTTTGTTTGAACCTTAAAGATTTTCGTGGACGTCACTGTATTATTATTGATGTATTTTTAGTGTAGATTGGAAACAACAAATAAAAAAGTAACAATTCATAGTTATGAAAAGAGCTTTTTAACAATATACCTACGTCCGATGACGACTACTGGAGTTGTTCTCCAAAAATAGAGCAGGTCCTAGCGCTTAAAAAAACTATGACTTCAAACTAAAACTTCTCTTCTCGTTGGGGGTTGAAAATAGTATAATAAATTAAATTATTATAAAATAATACAATATTGAAGTCTAACAATTTGTATTCGCGTCCTTGAGTGTTTTTTTAAGACTTACATTTATAACGTTAGGTATTTAAATTCTAAAAACAATATACAATATTCTACGTTTAGAGATTGACATATTTTAGAATAAATCAAAATTTGCCTGTTATAAATTGTTATTAAAGGAAATAGATAATACGGTAATAATAATAATAAGGTATCTCTAGATACCTTTAAATAATTGTTCCTATTTCAAGAACATAAATAATTTCCCTAAAAGTGTCGTATTTTGTAAAAAAAATATAATTCTATAGATTATGATTGGTTATTGCTGCGCTTTAACTGCATAGATGGCGCTTGTCATGTTTCAGGGCCGAGTTTTATTCAATTACCTTCTGTTTCTCAATTAATTTTTTGAGGTTTAATACGATAAAAATTATAACAAGCAAATTTTAATTAATTCTAAAATATGTGTATTCCGATATATATGACGTTTGATGTATGAACTGCCTCTGTAGTCTAGCGGTTAAGGCAGTAGATTTAAAACACTTTTGAGTTCCAATCCTGGCCGAGAACACAAAAAAAAAAAATATAGCTTTTCTCGAGTCTGGTACGATAGAAAAATCTACGCGAGGGTCTGATGATTTTTTTAAACTATTACTCAAGTTAGCATGTAGTGTTGGAACTGGGACCGGACAGCGTAACGTGCTCTCCGGGCCACGGAACGGAAATGTTGCAAATCTATAACAAATGTACGTAATAAAAATTATTGGATTTTAAGGAAATCGTTCTTACAACCGAGCCACCATTACTATAAACAGAAGCTGGTAATCAAATGACACAGAACGCAATCAAAAAAGCGTTTCTAATTGCTTGGCAGTATTATTTTTATTATTTCCATATATAATAATTAATTAAATTATTTATTTTAAGTTTTTCTAAGTGATTTGACCGTGAGATTATTGATGGCTGATATCACCTTACCACTATACCAGTTTTACACGATGCAAGTGTACGATGGAGCTTTTTATGAATCACAGTGTCGATTCTTTTTGACCTATAATTTCTTAGGCATAGTCTTTGATGCACCCGCTTGCTGCAGGAGCAAAGAGTACGGTAGCATAATTCTGTTCCACTTTAGGGGGGCTACCATCTATTGATCGGCAAAATACAAAATGGCGTCCCAGGGACGGATTTCAATACTTTAAAATTATTTCATATGTATACGTACATGCAGGGATTATTTAAAGCGTCATCATACAAATTAATTCTAAGGGTTAGTAATTCAATCATATCACATCTATTAAAATACTGATTCTACCTCCACTGCTGGAGATGAATTGGAGATTTTTTCCAACACTCGCCACGCCGCCGCTCCGTGCAGGCCAGACGTGTTGGCGAGGTTCTGCCTGTCTGGATGGCAATTTTAATGTCAATTCATTAATGATTTCATAAGTTACAATAATGGAACCAGGACGGACGCGACGGCTTAACCCTTAAATGGATAGTCTGCCATTTTGTGCAAGCGAGAGGGATGCAAAAGCATTAAACCCTCTTTAAGTACTTGCAAAAAAATGATAGCGACGAATAGTGCGTTTTCCATGAGTTTTGAATACTAAAAAAATAAATAAATAAAAATCTGCATTTATGCTACGAAGATGGAGGATTACATTTATCCAAGTTTCCTAACATAACGCTCATTACTCGTGCAGCTATCTAATTAATTACTATTATCCTTTTAAACTTTATGATCCCAACAATGTATTTTCTGTCGTAAAATAACAAAATGTAGAACTAATTTAATACGACATACCTGTAGTTTTAACAATGTCATAAATTTTAGTTTCATTAGAAAAAAGAAATTAATTGGATCGTGCATCATTGTTGCTTCACAACTATGTTGCAATATTAACCTTTGCATCCTTCTAATTTCAGCACTTAAATAGATTTCTTTAAGATTAAGTTTATTTTATTGTCATTGTCATTGAACTCACTCACACCAATACTATACACTCAATCACAATAATGATAAAAGAATCCTTAACATGTTTTTTGAATACCTATTCGATGATACCTACTGAACATACTTCGTCGTCTTTCATTATTTAATTTCCACAATATTGCCTTACTAAAATTTCATGTCTTCTGTGACACTCGCATGATTAAGACGAATCGATTGACGTGACAATTATCAAAATCGGCCCAGGCGTTTGGTCTCCACAGTGCCACAAAAGAACAAACGAATATACAAACATACATACGCTGATACGAGTAAACACATAACCCTTGTTTACAGACGGGTAAAAACAGAATGGATTTACAATAATATTATAAAACAATCAAAAAATTTCAGAGGAATTTATAAAAAGTATTTTTAAATGTGTCTCATAAAAATAAATCATTCCCTCACGCATTTATTGACAGTCAATATATGAACACACCCTTGATCAAACATACTCGTAAACGCTTTTATTTGTTTTTGATAGTTTCATTTCAGATTTATCAATATGGCAATTTTGTTGCGTGCGAAAGTTTCTGTTTAAATGTAATATAAAAAAAAAGTTTACATTTGCGACCTTTAAAAAACAAAATGTATATACTGCGTCAAATTTGTTAAAGAGTAAATATATTAATTTTATAATCTATAATTAAAATACGCATCTACGCATTTTTTATTTTTATTATTTAGTAGTAAAAATTTAAATAGCTTATTAATTTTCGAAAAATGTGTTACAATTATTTGCAATTTGCGAGAAAGGTTCTTATAAAAAAGGCGCATTTCGTAGGTCTCTACAATTTTTTGATGCATTAGCTGACATTTTTAGCTGTTCAGAACCAATACTATCTATTACAATTTACAAAGCACTAGTGATTAATTTATTTTATGCCTAATAGGATTTCACTTAAAGTCAATTCTAAGTCTATATCATAGTATTACGGCCGGTTGCATAAAGGATGTTATCATCCTGCAAATGAAAATTCTTTTAACATGTTTAAAGCATCTATGCCCACGACACGTTTGCCTGAAATGATCAAAGAGACAAGCTAACTACCTATCATGTGGCGTATACTCGTATCCTGGTACATATCAAAATCATGCATTATTTAAATCATAATAACTCATAACTGCCTCCGTGGTAGAGATTGCAACCCGGTATGTTTTTCAACCCGGCCGGGTCCGGTCACATTCGCCGCCAACCCGGGTTGATGTGTTAGGATGAAACCTTTGAAGTATTTTATGAAAATTTGCTTTAAGTAAATGAGGAAAAATACAATGATTCAAGGTTACGGAATAATATCTATTTCAAACCAGCAAATCAACAATAATCAGTCTTAATCAGTCTCAAAATCACGAGTTTTTAATACAGAATTAGTTAGTTTCACTTATGAACGGAATAGTAACATTGGTGTTACTAATTAAGTTTAAGCAAGCATTAGTATTCAGTAATTAAGTTTAGGATAAAAATGATCTTCCACGCGCTGATGAAATGGCTGGATTTAGAGGATTTCGAGAAAAAGTTTGGAAAGTAGTCAAATTATTTAAGAAGTCGCCCGTAATTTAATTACTAATACAATACAGAGTAAAGAGAAAGACCTGCTTGCTTAAAGTTAATTACTAATACTAATGTAACTATTTGAAAACATAGTATTAGAATAATAAACTAATAACGCAGCCTAATGTACTAACTTGTCTTATCAACTTAGATAGATAAACTTTGGTAGCTTTAGTAAAAACAATACAAATTCTTAAGAGCAATAACTATATTGGGTGAGAGGTGCGCGAGAGCAATGGAGAGCGGCCATTGGCGCTTCAGAACGGCAACATCGCGGTTCGCAGCGTTTGCCATGCCAGTTTTCTACAAGTTGGGGCTTCCGTGCCGCAGTTTTCGTACCTACCGGGCCCGGTCACCGAGCCCGGTATGAATGGCCAGGCCCGATGGATGTCTAAAAGGGTACCGGGCCCGGTTTGCAATCTCTACTCCGTGGTCTAGCGGTTAAGTACGTGGATTTGGACTCGGAAGTACCGGGTTCGATTCCTGGTCGGGACACAAAAATATTTATTAATGTAAATCAATACATTTAATTTATTTGTGATATTTCTCGAGTTTGGTACGCTGGAGACATCGACGAGCTTGCCACTTGTCATGATTGGCCTAATAATATAATAAGATTAGCATGTTATACTGTACGCTTTTTTAATTGTACATATATCGAAAAAAAAATCTAGCATTTAAGAGGATTTTACTCTTTATCATCCATCTCGCTCGCACAGTCCAATATATTTAAAGGTTTTTCTAGTCGAGCCTATTTTCGAGAAATGTCATGATAGATTACATTTTAGGTTAGTTGGGTAACAGCCAAGATATTTTTTATTGAATTCCATTAAAATCGGTTCAGTGATATTGGCGTGAAAGCGAATCATCGATACTATTCCCTATGTTCGACTTATCGCTTTAAGCGCTTTTTTCACTTTATATCACTTTGAAAGTAGTTCGACTTGGCGTGGTGGCTCGGTTGTAAGAACGGTGGTGGCTTTATATCGCTTTCCTTTTTTTATACAAGTAAATTTATTCGAAGTTAATTACATTACAAGTACTTACATTAAATATAAATTAAAAGCTACCCAAAGAATAAAATTAAAAATAAACTAACCTATAAATAAAAAATGTCCTCTAGAGACGTCATTTCCCCTCTGTATAGCGAGGCTAATACGTTGACAGAAATAATTTCCAGCCTTCCTGTCTCCAGACCTTTCTGTCAGCCGCTTTGACAACTCCTTGGCCAAGCGCCTCGCTGACGGTCCCCATGGGCCCATCGTCTCGACCCCTAACGGCGCAAATTCGTAACCGATACCAAGGTTGGCGTATTTGCGCAATTTGAGGTTCTTGAAAATAAAAAAAAAACATGAAAAGGTCGGTTCGAACCCTGGCATGTAAATACGCAAATTCGTAACCGATACCAAGGTTGGCGTATTTGCGCAATTTGAGGTTCTTGAAAATAAAAAAAAACATGAAAAGGTCGGTTTGAACCCTGGCATGTACATACGCCTTTCTTAAGTACATTTGTCATGTATATACAACACAACTGTTTCCCGTGCCTCGGAGAGCACGTTAAGCCGTTGGTCCTGGTCCCACTAATACCAACTTGTGGAAATGTTAATAAATTATTATTATAAATGACATCAGAACCTCGCCAACCCGTCTGGCCAGCGTGGCGAGACAAGCCCATATTCTCCAGAATTTTTTGGATGGCCAATCTCCAACAGTAGAGGTCTAGGACTCTGTGTTCTAGGAGATGTGATAATGATAATAACGATCCCGACGTTTTAAACGATGTGACTCATGTGTGGCTGGCATATGTCTCCAGGTCAGTGGGACAAAGTAATTTCATATATAGATTGAATGACTGACCACCACAATAATAACTGACCTAAGCATATTGATTGACCTACCTTTCGTTGTCTTACCATATAAGCTTATTAATTTTAAAAGCCGATGTAGCTTTCATAATAAGTAAATTGAAGTGACAATGGGCGGACACGCCTGTCGCAGAACCAATGAATAATGGAATAGATGGGTTCTGGAGTGGAGACCAGGTACAGGAACACGCAGAATGGGACGACCCCCCATCAGATGGACGGATGAGAAAAAGGTGGGCTGGTTGAGGGTAGCAGAAGATCATGTGAAATGGCGAGCTTTGGGAGAGGCTTATATCTAATAGTGGAGAGATAGGCTGATTATTATGATGATGTTAAAGTCAAAAATGTGCCTTTTTTTGTATAGACAACAATTACAAATTTGGTCCGTTTTTGTACAGAGTAAATTAAATTGCGTAAAATATCAGGATGAAACTGATCTTAGGAATATCAGAATCATCACAACCGTATGACTATAGAACCAAACTCTAGAGATATTAAAAATAAATTGTTGTGTCCCGACCAGGAATCGAAACCCATGGAGACACGAGACTATAAGAAACAATAAATATTAATAAATAATATATTTGAATTTTATTTCGATAAGCTAGTTTATTTTAAACGAGTACGTAATAAAATATTAATTGTAATTACATTTTATTATTATTAAAACCTAATAATAATTTTGCTGTAAAATAATAACTAGAATGATTTTAGCCTGATCTATGTTGCTGTCGACTCAAAGTTTTCCTATTAAGCGCATCTATTCGTGAAATCAATTTGGGTTATTGCTTAAATATAGATCGTGAATGTCTAAGTACCTGCAGTATCTGTTTGCGGCAGGTGTGACAAGCACCATATCCTTTTGGAAAGTGGATTTGCTACTGAATTAATTTTAAAAAATATCAAGACACCGTCTTACCTTCTTATAAAAAAATAATAATATAGACTGACTGTTTAATATTTATTACGTAAGAATCTAAAGAAAAACAATTTAATAAATTCATTAATTATTCAGGCACAATCATCCGAAATTGAGAGACGTAATCGTTTTAATGTTGTTGTGCACTCCG
Source organism: Tinea semifulvella (assembly GCA_910589645.1). NCBI lineage: Eukaryota > Metazoa > Arthropoda > Insecta > Lepidoptera > Tineidae > Tinea > Tinea semifulvella. Next base: position 26,512,788 of record OU342584.1, read on the forward strand.
CCTCACCCCGCTGCTGGTACGCTAAAAACTTTCACAATCTTGATGGTCCTAAAGTAAAGTTTGCTAAATGTAAATTCTCTTTTTCAAAAGCGGTGGTTTCTTACCACTCCGGATACGTTTGTGATGATACTTCATTGATCAACTTTATTAGTCAATGTCACTGACGAAAATCATCAGTACTCTAGCTCTAGCACACAAAGACTCTGTTACGTTAAGTTTGACAGCTGTCAAACTTGAAATGTAGAAATAAAAAAAATACAATTTATTATACTATTCTCAATTCTAATAGCGCTCGACCTTGAGACACTCTCAAATTGAAAGTGCAAATATAAACTCTGATAACGTCATTTAATAATACACATGCTCCACCAATGATCAAAGTGCTATGGATACAACGGGGTGAGGCGGATAATCGTCCGAAAACGAATCGTATAAGATCTGCCGAAATTACCGGGTTCAATTTCAGGTCGGGACACAAAAATATTTATTAATTTTATTAAATAAATTTATTTGCGATTTTTATCGAATTTGGTACGCTGGAAACATCGAAGAGCTTGTCATGATGCCTATAGTAAAGTTGGCGAAATTTGAATCGTGATTGAAGTATAAATGAAATGCACCACGGAAGATGCGACAAGGCCTACCGCAGCACTGAACCCTCGTGAACCACCTAAGAGGACCCCGGCGCCGATCCCCACTGCAGCAGTCAGCCTTCGTCAGAAGGTGGTCGCCGTACCCAATGGGTACTACTTTGACCACAATAAGATGAAGATGCGGAAGCTGTAGTGTAGTGTATATTTATATTATATATATTTTAGTTTTTATATATTCATTGTATATTCATTTTTGTATATTAATTTTGTTGCCTGAAAATAAAGATTATTATTATTATTATAAGCGTGATTTCTGACCACCCCGCAAGGGTTACGGTCGTGATGATATTTTACCTTACTTTTACTTCTGTCAGAAATGTCAAACGCTAGACTCAATGCCTAAGATTTAAACATTTCTGACAGACGAAATCGATCTTAGACATTCGTTTTCGGACGGTTGTGGACTTCGCCTCACCCCGCTGGTTAATTGGCCCAATTATCGCTTAATTAATTGAATAGGACTGCTGGGTATTTAATACTGACGAGTTATACTAAATTGTATTTTTTTTAACGATCCTATTCAAAAATGCAATGTATCGTTTATGAATAATAAAAGTACATTTTACTTATATCTTAAGAGGGTTTATTCACATTCCTCTAACTCGCCACAATCTTATGTATTTCAAAAATGTTTCAAGTACTTTGGCGAAATGTAGTCTGTAATATAGTAAGAATCAACTGATCGGTTAAAACTGGATACGAAATAGCCCCCAGGATAATAAACACATGGTAACTGACGGTCCCAGCCACGAGCGTCACTAAAGGGAACAAGGCCAATAAATCACACTGGGAGTCGAGATTAAATATAAACTATCACCAGGGACACTTTAGGAAAAATATATATGCATAATCTAATCATTCGTACCTATAAAACCAGTATCAACTTAACTGTACATCTATTCTTCAGTGTACGTTGTCTCGTAATTTAAGGCCTCGGCGCACCAGATGCATCATCATTCCATTATTAAACCCATATCTCGCACTTTTCGTGTTTCTTTTGTTTCCTCCTTCTTCATCACAGGTCGTAACATTTGTGAGACCCCTCTGGTATGACGTCACATATATATTTCAATATCCATACCTATACATATATTATACATGTGGAACTTTGTCTGTTTGTCCATTATTCACGCCTTTATTACTCGACTGATTTTTAATAAATTTTGCAGAAATGTTCCTTGGAATAAAAGGGACCGATATATGCTATATTACGTCATCAACTGACCATTATATTTATTTGACTGTACAGTCATATGTCTGTCTGTTTGTTTGTCGCCTACACACCTAAATTAAAGAACAGATTTTGATGATATTTAGCATAAATGATCCTTGAAATTTAGGAATGGATATGAAGTATAGAACATCAAAATCTAAATATGACATGTGACCCTACACCCAACTAAAGGTTGACTATCATCATCATCATTAAAATGTGTCTTTCCGTTGCTACCCAAGGCTTGTCACCTCACGCGGTCTTTTGCAACCTTTATCCATCGCCCACCAGCGACTATTTTAGTATCCTAATTTTTAAAGCAGTGAGTTTAGTTCTCTAATGAATATTAACGTTTCCAATTCTATACATCAAAGAAATAGCTGAGCCATCTCAAACTTCTGGACCAGAATTACTGGTAGTGTCCACGTCTCTGCTTCATACGACATTACGGGGATTATTAATTTTTTTAGTTTTCGTCTGCAGAAACAGTTTTTAATACTTTATATTTTGACATGTTACGTCACTCTCATATAAACTACGTTGGGGGACAACGTTACAACATTTGAAAAACTTTACCTTTACTGCTGAATATGGGGGTTTCAGAACATGTTTGACATACTATTACCAGACAGGTTGGCGAGGGTGCGTACAGTCAGACAAAATAGCACTGTCTAACCTATCCAAGTATTAGCAGGTAGGTATTGAATTCCACAGGAAATTTATTATTTAAAATCATCATCACGGTATGATCAGAAACCAAACTTTTTGAAGAAGCAGATTCACATCTTGCCAACTTTACTATATGCTCAACATAAAAAAGTAAAAGTAAAGTATCATCACGACCGTTTCCCTTTCGGGGTGATCAGAAACCACGCTTATAACTAAGCGAATTCACATTTAGCCAACTTTACTATAGGCCAATCATGACAAGTGGCAAGCTCGTCGATGTCTCCAGCGTACCAAACTCGAGAAATATCACAAATAAATTAAATATTATTTAAATGTATTTATTTAAGTACATTAATAAATTGACGAACCAGATATATAATGCGAAAGTTGTGGGTAAAAGAGGCCCTGGCAGACCGAGACTCACATATCACGATCAAATAAATAAAACACTGACTGAAGGTGCATTAAAAAGTCTTCGTAACCAAAGGGCATGTATGAAGAGGTTAATGAATGTTGACGAAGCGAAAGAAGTATGTCGTGATCGTGTCAAATGGCGCTCAATTGTCTCTGCCTACCCCGCAAGGGATCTGGCGTGAAGATATGTATGTATATGTATGTATGTATTAATAAATATATTTTTTTTGTGTCCCAACCTATACCTCCGAGTCTAAATCCACGGACTTAACCGCTAGACCACGGAGGCAGTCATACTATATGCTATATGCTCAACATAAAGCTCGTCGGTATCTATAGCTTACCAACCTCGAGAAATTCGAAATTACAAATGATTTGCACAGCACCTCCGAGTTTGAATCTACAACCGCTAGACTATGAAGACATTCTTAAATGATGATGGCAAGAGACCCGATGGTATGACGTTGGTCCCCTGGGAACGGGGACGTGCTCTAGTGTGGGACGCCACGTGCGTCGACACCCTTGCCGCGTCGCATCTCAGGGGGACAGCGCATAAAGCGGGAGCCGCGGCGGAAAATGCGGAGTCCAGCAAGCGGCGCAAGTATGTAAGTATATTAAAAGATTACATATTTGTGCCGTTTGCTGTAGAAACTCTGGGCCCATGGAGTCCAAGCGCAAAAAAGTTTTTAAAAGACATAACACCGCGTCTTGTTGTCTCCTCCGGTGACAAGAGGGCTGGCTCTTTCTTCGCCCAGAGAATTAGTATTGCAATTCAGCGGGGAAATGCAGCCAGCGTTCTTGCCACCATTCCACGCGGACGGGACTTATATCCCTATCCTTAATATTAATTTTATTTTATATGTTGTAAATATTTTTTCGAATAAATGTATTTATTCTTAAATTAATTAAAGAATACTCAATTACATTTTAGTGGGACGCCATGTCATGTCAATGTTAACAAGTATAAACGAGTATGTACAGAACCCGTGTGCCCAAGCCTTTAGACTTATCAACATACAATGGTCAAATGAATCATTTCGATATACCGTAACATTAAGGAGAAGAATACACTGAATGACAAGAATATGTAAATAAAGACCTTAGTGCCGAGGATAAATAGATAGTGGTACAGTCAGCTTCAGATAACTAATCGTACACAACAATCGACCTTAACAGCTTGCAATACGTCTCAAACTAACACATGTTCAATTATGCGGTAAAATATCGGAAACCATCGTAGCAAAATTGACATGCAAACAATGTTAACATTTTCTATAGTAATAAACAACAAAACAGCTTAATAAAAAAAAACTCTTAAAAATAAACTTCGATGTAGTTAGGTCCACTGTATACGGGTAGAGTAAAAAACATAGTAGCTACCTATCATACTAACTATACCAATATAGACAGAATTGGAATAGTAGAATACAAAATAGTAGTTAGCACCGCGGGCAAGCTTGCCCCACCCGGGCGTCCACTCTACCGTTAACTCAACCGACTCCAATACTTCTAACGAGTGACATTATAAACACTAATTCTCCATTATGAAAATATTCCTACTCTTCAGAACACCGTGCTGGAACTTCAACCCAGCTTTAACATACTCGGAGTCGAAATACGCTCAGATCTAAACCACAGAAACTACATTGAGAGCATTACCAAAACAGCGTCGAAAAAACTTGGGATACTGAACAAGGTGAAGCGGTTTTTCCCGCCTGCTCTAAGACTTATGATGTATAAAGCTCAGATAAGGTCATGCGTGGAATACTGTTCTCACCTCTGGGATGGCTCCGCTAAGTATCTTAGAGATGCTCTCAATGTCCTGCAGAGGCGGGCAATTCGGATAGTGGACGACACCACAGTCTCTAAAACTCTCGAATCACTGCAGCTTCGCCGTGACGTTGCCTCTCTGAGCGTGTTCTACAAGCTATACCACGGCGAGTGTTCTAAGGAGCTCCATAACCTTATCCCTTCTACTCTATTCCGCAACCGAACTACACGCACAGGCCAAAATATGCATCCACATACCTTACCCACTATCCCTACGCGTACTCATAAATTTGGAGACTCTTACATCTGTCGCACGCTGAAGATGTGGAATGCTCTCCCAGCCAGTGTGTTTCCCCACTCTTATAACCTGGAGTCCTTCAAGCGAAGTGTGAAAAAGCATCTTGTTAGGCCGGCATAGTGGTAGAGACTGATGTCGGTCGTGGTGACCGGCGTCAGTTGCTCCCATTCTTGGACCTCGCGTACTGCTTACCATCAGGTGGGCGCGATGTCACATGTCGTGTCCAGTATAAAATATATATATATATATAAATTTACACGAACTAGTAGACTTCACCGTTTGCTCTACCTTTAGGGTGATGTTAGACATAAAGGGTCGATGACATTCGGCGAGTTTACAATCTACTAAGCTGCGAGTTAACAAATAATCGATAAGTGTTATAAGATATTGACACACGAAACTTTCCACTTGCTCAGTAGCCAACAGCTAGCTAGTTAAAACCACGTGCTGTTTTGTTTGACGCTCGTATGTATCAGACTAGCAACCAAAGAGTAAACTAATTGGATAAAGATAAGCAACTCACGCAAAAAACTCTCGTTCACTCGAACACTAGCATAGCCAGGTGGATGGTAGGATACATAAAATGCCATACAAACATATTATAGGTAAAGATTCTATATATATAATATGCGCAATTCGATTCATAAGACGGCAACCAATTAAATGCGCGTGATAATATAAAAATATTGTGTATTTTGTTACTAGTTTACCATAAGATAGGTACTAAATGGTTGTGTATTTTTAAATTTAATTTTTTTACTAAGGTTGTATAGTTCGGTTGTTGACAACAAAGGCCAACATGTTGAATGAATGAATAGCAACACCATTGTGTTCAAACCACAGACATTAAATTTAGTACTCCCAACCGTCTACTTTCTATGTGAACCTAAATTAGTCAATTGCTTGTTCTAAGTTTCCACCCCCTGCTAGCAACCATGATGACTTTCGGCTAGTATACTAGCTAATTAAAAATATTACCGGTTCGACTAATACCAAGTTCATAAAACACGTTTTTTTATTAAATATTAGCTAACATTACTATAGGCCCATCATAAGAAAATAAATGATTGTGTCCCGACTAGGAATCAAACCCGACAGCTTCGCATCTAAATACACAGACCTAATAGCTAGACCACGGAGACAGTTCAATACCAAGTTGTGGAATCGTTAATAAATTCTCATTAAAAACTGACATCAGAACCTCTAGCTTACGCCAACTTCTCCAAAAATTTCTGCCATGCTCATTACCAACAGTGGAGGTCTAGGATACTGTGTTCTAGGGGATGTGATGATGATGAGATCAATGGGGTGTTTAAATCAAATCAAATTGTTTATTAACACTTTTCTTTTTTACATTAACTTATAAATTACCGCCTCCGTGGTCTAGTGGTAACAAACGTTGCCGTGAACTCGGGAGGTCGTGGGTTCGATTCCCACCGGGAGCAAGTTGTACATTGTATAATTTGTCTCGGTCTGGGTGTTTATATGTATAATATGAATATATTTACAAAAAAAAAAAAGTATAATATGTAGTTTATCAACCATCTAGTTTCCGTAACACAAGCCTCGTAGCTTACCACGGAAACTAGATGGCGGTGTGTGACCTGTCTGGAAATATTTATTATTATTTATTATAACATTGCTGTGCCAATGTCCGTGTGACACTGTGTGACAGCAATCGTTAGCTTCCAGGGAAACATAATATTTTCGTAACATGCAGTTTCTTCAAATTCAAATATATATATTATATATATAATTATATTATTTGTGAAAATAATAAATCGCATAGGCATAAGCATATAATAGATATACGACCTTACACCTGCCAGGTGGTAAGCCCTTAGTTTATTTTGTAGAAGAGTTTTAATTTAATAGGTTTTTATGAGTTTTGGGCTGAATACGAATTTTGGCCGAACATTCGGCACAGGACTGCCGAACGGTTAAACCGAATGTAAACCGAACTTCGACCCATCCCTAAAAATAATAAATAAATAATAAAAGTTAATTATCACCAGGAAATGTTTATTTAATTAATTCCCTGTCTACATTTATATAATGACTACCTAAAAAAAACACTTTTTTGTATTATGATTCAAAATATACAGAAATATACAATAAATATATTTTAATAGCAATCATTTAAAGAAAATATATATAGTTTTATTTAATTAAGTTAATATATATTTTAGTGATTTATTTACCTACAGCTCTTAGGTATAAGTATATTTTATAACGAATGTCGAAATTTAATATTCTATCTTTGATTACGATTAACTGATCGATCTTTTGATGTTGGTTATCATATAAGAAACGTAAATAAATAGATAGTTAGATAAAAAAAATATATATAAAAGATCTAAAGTAGCCAAATTCTGTTTTTTATGCGCACATAAAAAGAAAAAAATATATTATATTATATTCGTCTAATATTTTGTAAGTCCCTTACCAAACAATATGGTGCAAGACAATTTAATTAATTTTAAAGCGATAATCCTCTTTGTATAATTCAATTTAAGAATCCTTGTGATCTAATTAGTAATAGCTGCTGAATATAATAATAATATATAAATATCATACATAGCACCTATCACTAATTAAATCATGAAGTTTCTTATATTAAATTTAATAAAAAAACACAGTTTTTATCTCCTTGTTAAATGAGTCAAATTAACTTGCGCGGTGTTGTTTGCTAAGCTGGGTAATAATGCTCGGCTAAGCTCGCGAATACTGATAATAAAGTAGAATTAAAGTATCTATCACAACAAGTGGAAAAAAATACTCAAAAAATGTCACAAATAATATACTAGGTCAGTAACCCCCTCACCCCCCTACTCCCCCATCCCCCTGCCATATACCAATGATAAATACAATATTCTTGCATACATTTGTCATAGATTATATATATTTTTAAAAATTGTTTCAGAATTAGTTTTTCGCATAATATTTAGTTTTTGTATACTTATTGAAAATTTTATAATTTTGTTATTTCTTATAGGCAATAAAAGCTACTGTGGTAATGTGGTGGTCGCCTATAATAGGTGCAACATCTAACTTCTGATTTAGTGTTAAGTACAAATAAGTGTGTGATGTTAGCACTGTTGGCTACCCTTTTATAAATAAATAAATAAATAGATTTACAATGCCACAGTTCCCGTGCGTCGGTCGGTCTCGGGCCAAGGAGTTGTCGAAGCGGCTGATGGAATGGTCTAAACAAGAAAGCTGGAAATTATGCTGTAATAATTAACCTCGCTATACAAAGTGGAAATGTTTTTTTTTTTAAATATAGAAAAAAGATTTATATTTATTTCAACAAAATAACAATAATAACTAAAAAAAACATAAAACTAAATATATAAAATCATCTAACATTCATTCACATTCAATCATTCATTCGTTCCTTCAAACATACCTGCTCCATCCTCACATCCTATCCATCTCACTCGCTTTCTGGTTCCTCTGATCCTTAAGCTTATAGCCCTTATTACAGAAATTTGTATTTTTGTTTTTAGCCAGCCTGCAACTTGTGAGAATGGCTTCTGCCATTTTTCAGAAAGCCGTGAAGCGGTCTTTTTGACAAAAGCCGCGTACTCAGCACCCAATGAGCCATCACACGAGATAACCAACGGCGTAAATGAAGCTCTGAGATCTTCTGCTGCCCTGTCGTATTTACGGTGTTTTTCGTGTGAATGGGTTTGGGAGATGCTTCCCCAGGTACGGGTTCTGTATGAGGTTGCGTCAGCATTAACAATGCGAACATCAAAAAACGCTTTCCTCGCTGGTTCCCATACTCCGTGAAGCATTAAGTCTCCCACAAGTGCGGGCTGACTAAAAGTTGCATCTCGCATAATAGGCTCAATTGTTCTAGTTCCCCAAGCAATATCCGCCCAACCCTGGAAATGTTGCCAGTCTTCTTGAAACGTCACTTGAAGACTTATTTATAGTTAGTTCATTTTTTTTATTAATTTTAAGTTTATTGTTATTTAATTTTATTTAAGTAGTATTTGTCTTATTATTTTTTTAATTTTAAAAAATCAATAATAGAGTACTTTGTCGTAGTCTCAAAACATAAACACTGATAATGATAAATAATTACCGATACCTTACCTACCCTATCCACCTATGTCAAAATACTTAAGATTTAAACAAATATGGTAATTCATCTCCATTTTCTACAACATGATGTACCTATACTTTTCCCGGACTCCACTTATTGCTGTTTCCCTCGCACATCTCTGTTTGGATAGTAGCACAATCAAATATTAAAAAAGTCCATGACAATAAATAAAGGAAAAACTTATAGTAGTGGTATTTGTATTTTAATTGTTTAGTTAACTGTGAATTTATCAGCTGCTATTAGCAGTCAAACGGTTAGAGGTCATTGCTCAGGCTGTCACCGGCATGCCAATGAAGGGAACCTATGTCTTCCGGAACACCATTACAAGAGCTCTCGACTTCTACCAGTGGAACCAGTTCGCGACCACTTCTCAGTGGAAACAGTGTGCGTGCTAAATTGTGCTATTACTAAAATAGGGCTGAAGGAAATTGCGACCGGTAAGTGGGGCCATTATGAGTGCGTAGGACGAATGATTTAGTTAAACCTTTTCTTTGTAGTCCGTTACCATTATTTTTTTTATAAAAGGACTTTAGATTTAGTTCTGCGCTCAATCCTTGACCCATAATAAATGGTAAACTTTTTTTAAACTGCAGCCTTATTCTGTTACTTAATCGTAAACGTTATATAATATAAGTGTGTATATATATATATATATATATATATATATATATAGATATCACTTACATTTATATAACGTTTTTACAAAAAAATACAAAAACGTTTATTTGTTCACAAAAAATATTTACATAATTCTTTGGAGGAACACTGATCCCCAGACTAGAATTCTCTGAGTTAAGCTGAGGATCAGTTTCTTCCTTGGTTACATTTTATTATTTACGAGTATAAATGTTATGCCTCAATATTAATTTTGTGTTATTATTTATTAAATTAATTTATCATGCCATGCATTATACTATTATTATATTATATACATATTATATTATACTATATTATATTATATTACACCATATTTATTGTATAACTATTATTTAATTTATAAATTTATAGGTATATAGGTGAATAATTTGTGTAGTCTGGTGTATAGTTATTTCTAGTGTGTTTTATATTTATTATCATATATTTATTTATCTATTTCTATGATTTTTCTTGCAAAAATGTCTTGTATAAGGTAGGAAACTAATGATTTTATTTATTTTTTACTTTTTATTTACTTATATTATATAACGGTATTAACTTTAATAGCGTGATATATATTAAAGTTAATACCTATTTGCACGGACACTGTTGCGGTCGAGACTTATAGGGTTAAAAATTTAGTAATATTTTGTAGTTTTGACGGAAGCTCTGACGTAAATAACGGAATCCACTAATAACTTTTGCGCCTAATGAAATTAAATACGACTGCTGTTTCTTAAAGCGATTTTTATCCATGGTTACTGTCGAGATTATTCGTAGGAAAATGTACATTTACGAACTTGAGCCTTTACCCACAATGTTGGGAACATGTAATCACAGCCCCTAGAACTCCTAGACCCCCACTGTTGGAAATGGGCCTTCCAGAAATTTCTGGAGCATTTGGTTTACACTCGCCACCGTGGCCAGACAGGGCAATGAACAACAAAATAATCAGTTTGAAACTTCACACCAAAGACAACCTTAATGACCTTTATTATATTTAATATATTTGTATCTAGATAATCTTATACATAAGTGTATATATATATATATATATATTGTCAAGATGATACGTAGGAAAATGTATTTTTACGAACTTAAGCCTTTACCCACAATGTTGGGAACATGTTGTAATCGTCATTATAATAGCCCCTAGACTTCCACTGTAAGAGATAGGCCTTCCAGAAATTGCTGGATAATTTGGACTACACTCGCCACGCTGGTTGACAAATGTTATGTATAGTATGTGCACGCATATTAGTACTCATGCAATACTTAAATTCAAAACATGAATAGACATACATACCTACTCGTACATATCAATATTATACCTACGCAAATTCCTTCACAATGCGTATTTTGTTCATGAAAGCGATGAAATGATTATTCGATCACCCATAGTGACATAATACATTCCAATCCTCACATACAATAGGCCAATACAATGCCTTTATCATTCAATCAGGTCAAAGGCAACGAAATTTGAAAAATAGGAAATTCCACTATTTCAATGGGATATCCTTCCTGAAGCAAACTCTACCACATTTTCTGTTATAAAATGCGGTAAGTTATTTGGTCTTATTTCAAAATTCCTTACCCTTATGTCATTCACTTTATTTAGACTGGAATGTTTCACTGAGTTACAAAATTATTATTATTATTTTTATAGCGTTTGCAGCAACTCTTTGGCCATGTAACACACGAATAAATGACTAAGTTCATCCCAATATTCAATACCATACGAAAAAATAAACGTAACTCAGTGGGAATTTTATCATGTTACATATCCTTGTTTAGGAAAACTTTATTAATATGTTATTTAATTCCGTTTAGATTATTAGAATAACAAATAATAATAATTGTAAAATTACATTAGGTTTGTCTGCTCCATGAAAAAAAAACGCCTGTTTCTGTATATTTATCAAAGTTTTGAAACTCTTTTGTGATCTTTTTAACATAGGACACGATCTAAACAGGGGATTGGCAAATAATAAAATTTAACTAAAACTCATTTAAACGATTTGTTAACAGCTTGATATTATTTATATCTAATTAAAATAATATAAACATGACATAAAATTTTCTCAGAAAACGTTAAATACCTACTTATGAATAATATAATAAAGTAAAAAAAGTAAACTATCATTAACTAATAATATCGTTAACTCCGCGTCCAAATCCACAGACGTAACAACTAGAATCGACAGGAAAAAGTAAAGTTATGAAATAAAATAAAAATCTAAAACTTTTGCAACGTTTCGATAAAATTACAAATCGGATATCTAGGAAGGAAAAAAAACTGGATGACTTTGAAGTACAAAATATCTATATATATATCCGATCGGTGGTATGGATGTTGTCAAAGGTAAATTAAAGAAACCAGTAGACTTGGCTGACGAAAACTTAAGAAGCGGAATAGTGCACAAACGTCAACCAATCAAAGAGTCAACATGACGTTGATGATAACTGAGTCATGTACCGTAACAGCTCATTATGACAACGAGAATTGGTTTGTAGACAATGGAGCTACAAGCCATATTATTAACAGAAATGACTTATAGCGCGTACGAACATTCTGATATTACCCATGCAGTGACTACTGCTAATTGAAACTGTATTAAGGCAGAAGAAAATAGTTGCTCTTTTGAGTTAAATTTTAATGTTGGTGGTAAGCTGGATATAATAACAATGACTGACGTGTGGTCCGTACCATCTTTACAGAAGAATCTATTCTCTGTATTAGCTGCTCATTATAAGAATCCGCAAAGCGAGTTTAAATCTATAATAAATACCTGTAATTTCAAGATAACTGGAGAACTGCAAGTTGGTAAGACAGAACATGAGAAATCGGTTACTATCTGTACAAGTTAATGCGATGACGATACCAAATATGATGCAGTTATACTATGATAGATTAGCACATCAAAATAAGAGGCTGTAGTAGAGAGAGAACTTTAATTAATTTTACCCTTAAACAAGGACCATCGTGAAGGTTGCATATAAGAAAAGGCGCACAGATTAAAGTTTAGTATAAGAGAGAGAGCAACTCGGCCAGGTGAGCTCAATCAATACACACAATTGTGGTCTTTGTTATTTTAAAATTATATTTCATAATATTGCTACTTTTGTTTATTATTTGAAAAGCAAAAGATAAATTAAAGCAGAAGATGAATAAAACGAAAGTAGCTGGACACATTATTAAAACTATTTCAGGCGTTAAGGATGACGAGTCTCATAATAATGATGTGAAGAATATTTTAATGACAATGGTATAAAACAATGACAGATAAAGCCATATTCTGAACAAAATGGGTGTAGTGAGCGAGAGAACAGAACTTTGGGTGAAACTTCTAGATGCATGCATCATGTAAAGTTACTAAAACGATGGTTTGGTAAACTCCTAATCCTCTCCTCTCCCATTTCCGACCAGAAATCAAGCCCAGTTTTATTCGCATCTAATTCTACAAACTTAACCGCTAACCACAAAGGCAGATTTATTAATTAATATTAATTTATAAATTATATTCCGTACGTACAATACATTTAATTTATATTATGTCGATAATTATTTGTTAAAGATAGGATATATATATTTATTCCTTACTTCTTAATAATAAGTTGATGTTAGTAATATTCTTCTGTTATTTTAATTTATTATTTCACTATGTTATTTATTGTATATTTTGTGTATTATGTCTTCGTAAGAGATGTAATTAGGTTAAGCTTAATAACTATATATTCTTTATACTAGGCTACTACTCATATCAACCTTAATCTCTGTAATTTCTTCTAAATATTATTTGAGTCTTAATTATCTTCAGTACCTACTTATTGGTTATTATTATTTTGTATTTTTATTTTCATTAAATAAAAACGTATTATTTTTATAGTACAGCTACGAGTATATACTAGTTCAGTATATTAGCGCGTGTGAGCTTCATTATCGTGCAAAAAAGGATGTGCCCCACACTGGAGAGTGACAAGGTGAAGCTCATCAAACGAGCTACGTAAGACTAGGGAGCCTGTAATCTGTAGCCTAGACCTATATATCGGTCAAAATTGCACTAACTCCTAAGTGCATAATGCACGGTCATGATTAACACGTCCGCCGATCACTAGCTGTGTGTGAATGATGCTGATCCCATCTACACTTACACACATGGAGCTATATGTTGCGAAATTGCTCACACTTTATTAACATTTTAAAAAAAAAACGTCGGTACTGTAATACACTAGGAAAGAAGCAGTTTAAGCCGCGGTATGTTCCAATAAGAAATACACTTTTCATATTTGTCATAGATTTACCTTTTCCATGCCTCGGAGAGCACGATAAGCCGTCGGTCCCGATACAATTAATACAAAATTCGTTAAGAAATTACCTAAATAAATTACTTCAGCTCTCGCCAACCCTTCTGGCCTGAATATCGAGTGAAGGTCTAATTTCCCAGATACCTATATTTTCTGGAATGCCCTTCTCTTACTATCGGTAAAATGTAAAATGTGTTTTAGGGGGTGTGATTAAATATACTAGTATTATGTTATTCAGGAGTGACCTTTGAACAGTGCGATGTTATGGGTGATGAAGAGATGATAACAATTGCTGAGATATAAATAATAATATTATACTATACGTATATTTAAATCAACTAGGCTTACAGGTAAGGTTAGTATAAAGTAGTAAATTAAAATAAAAGTAAGTAAATAATAATAATAATAAAACCAATATGACGTTGCAGTAACCACTCCGTCCCCCACCAATCTGAAAGAACGTAGCTTACTCCCGTCAGACCAGCAACCGCACGAAGCAGCCAATGCACGGCGAATCATATTATAATAAGAAATAGATTATTTTTTTTTTTTTTTTTTTTATTTTTTTTTTACATCAGAAAATCCCTACCGGATACCCCCCCCCCCCCCCCCCCCCCCCCCGAGTCGGGGGACAGGGGGGAGGTTATGTCGGGCTCGCACCGACTAAAACCTGATGGTGTTCCTCGAGACGCCTTGTGTTGATGGCGGACGGCGGGGAGCAGTATGCAAACGACCACCGCCCGCCGGCGTCGCCCGCTAGTGTGCGGGCGCCTTCATGGCGAGGAGGGAGAGAGAGAGCGAGTCTCCTCCCTCGCCTTCGGAGTGGCGCGCGGGGACAACCGCGCGCGCAGTCTCGTGAGGCCCTATGTGAGCGATGTCACCCCCGTGACACCGCTCGGGCCCCTTAGGTGGGCAGGAGGGCAGCGTACTGCCGCCTCCTGCGCTGTCTTCTCCTCTGGCGGAAGGGAGGGGCGTTCGGGTCTTCTTCCCGCTCCCGTTCCGCCGCCTCCTTCTGGAGCATGGCGTGCTCACAGAAGGAGGCCACAGCGTCCCAAGACGCTTCGCTCGCTACCATCGATTTGACTACCGATGGTAGCGAGAGATCGCTTCCCACCTGATTGACGAGGACACTGCGGAGCATGCTCATCGCGGAGCAATGCTCTAGGACATGTTGCGCAGTGTCCTCGACGTTATCCCGACATGATAAACATGTGGTGGTCGGCTCTCGTCCGATGCGACACAGATATCTGCCGAAGCAACCATGCCCCGACAGTATCTGCGTCGTTCGGTAGGAGAGCGACCCGTGCCGCCTGTCCACCCAACTTTTAAGGATGGGTCGGACTGCCTCGACAGTCCTGCTTCCAGCCGTGGCATATCTCAGCCTTCTTCTCCACCGCTGCAGCAGGAGCTGTCGGGCGAGGAGCTTCCGCGCGCGCGGCGGATGGTCTGTGCGCCTGTGGTAGGCCTCAGCCCAGACCACCGCCTCTAGGTCCCACGGGGGGGACGCCGCCAGCAGGCAGGCCGCATCATGGGAGATGGTGCGGTAACCTCGTATCACCCTGACGGCCATAATCCGCTGCGGTCTACGCAGCAAAGCGGAATTATGGCGCGCCAGGGTGTCAGCCCATATCGGGGCCCCATAGAGGGCCATGGACTTGACCACTCCCAGATACAGCCTGCGGCATCCCACATCTGGTCCGCGGATGTTAGGCAGCAACCGCCCGAGGGCAAAAGTCGAGAGTCTGCGGGGCGCCCTGCCTTCTGCAGGAGCACGAGTCTGCCCACTTTCCACTGAAGGGGAAACCTTCCCGACTCGAGACACTGTTGATACAGTCTCCCGAGCCGGTCCCCGAGGGCTTCTAAGGCCAATACCCAGGCCCTGCCGGGTATACCGTCCGGCCCAGGCGCAGTGTTGCGCCTGAGCTTAGCGACGGCGGAGACGAACTCCGCGGGAGTCACTTCCGGCACCGCAACCCGGACAACTTCTCGAGCCATGAACGGGGGCGCGTGATTCGCTCCCTCCACAGGGAAGAGGGCGGACACGACGCTGTCCAGCAGTTGCGGCTGGAGACTCTGGGTGAGAGGAGGCGCCCATGCGCGGAGCCTGCCACGCACCGAATGGTACGGGCGGCCCCATGGGTCGCTGTCCAGAGTCGCCAGCAGTTCGTCTCGGGCCTGAGTCTTGGCCTTGCTGATGGTCAGCTGCAGCTCCTTCCTGAGCTCTCTGTAGGAGTCGTATAGCTGAGCCTCGATCGTGGGGTCGCGATGGCGACGCCTTCGGTGCCTGGTGAACCGACGACGAGCCGCGGCACACAGCACTCGCTGCGCGGCGATCTCGTCGTTCCACCAGTACACTTGCCTCTTCGGAGGTCGGAGTCGAACTCGCGGCATGGACGCGTCGCACACTTGCGTCATGGCGTCCAAGAAATAGATTCATTGAATCATGCAATACCAACCACGTTATACGAAAATTTAATATTATATTTAGACTTAATAAAAAGAGATACTATACTTATAATAATTTCTTTTTTTTAATAATGAAGTAAAATATATTTTTACTCGTATAATGCTGACAAAAAAAACAACAAATATCTAGTTTTTATTGAAAACTATGTTGCCAGGATAAATAATTTTAATATTAGAGCATGGAATGCCAAGCTGATGAAACAGAGCTATAATTTTAATAAAATGTTTTTACTCATGACGAGGTTTATTTTTATCAACTTCACGAGTTAATACTCTCGAACCGAATTTCCGAACGCAACTTGCAAACATTTTTTTTCTTATTCTACGTGTACCTTACAAATCGTTGGTATCGCAACACGCTGATGCGCACGCGTCTACGAGTATACTTTTTTATGCATTCTTTATATCAAACCTTAATTTGTGCTGAATATCACCTACTTATCATCTATACTTTATAAACCAGCTGTGAGTGTTCTCCGCCGCGCCGCTGTATGTGTATGTAGTCGTCCACTCTGTATCATTTCTTCCTTCCAATTCCTTCATTTGAAGGTATGATAATGATCAGAATTTTAAACAGATACCGCTTAGTCCTTCAGCCTTTCTTATTTTTCTTCTTGCAGCCACAATATTTAACGTAAAGCAACCCTACGCTAAATTAATAAAGATTAAACCTGTAAACCCCCCGTAGTTACAGTTGCTTTTATTGCCGTCAGTGTTACCAACAATAATCTCACAAATCAATCTATATGAGATTGTTAATTAATTCAATGCATGGTAGGTACTTCGAGATTTGAAGACAAATTTCTAAGCATTCCATGGATTTACCGTGTGGGTGCTGGGTCCATCGTATGTGGGTAAGAGATGAGAAGAATGGGATCTCGGGTTTGCGACCGACAATAGGCTGGTTTAAGAAAAGGAGCCTCCCTTTTTTATTTTATTGCGCGATAATACGCTCACCATTGACCATTCTACTTCTCTCCATACCCAACCAAATACTGTATGATTCCGTTGATGTCGTCTTGGAAGCTCGTTCCATAAATATATTGAAAGCAGAAGAGTATTAGCCCCGATTCTTTCAGTAAGTGATGCAAAGATTTATCTGGAAATCCTCTCGCACTAAATTCGACTGCGTAAAGCTGAGTCTTGAACCCGTTCCTGATCATTTCTTCTGTGAGATCATAATATTTATTCTTCTTCATGTTCATATAGGAGCATTATTATTAACGTAAACTTATATTTATTAGCGAACTCTTGGATCATTCTCCTCACCATACAACCTTTGATTAAATCATCTACAGTTGTGACTACAAGGTTCTGGAACGAGTTACCAGCTGAGATTAAAGATGCTCAAAATTAGAAAATATTTAAATAGCTTATTTAAGTATAAACATTATACATAAGGAGTTTGTTTCTTATTATCATCGCTGATTATGTCTTACATCAGTCATTGTTTTATATGAGCATATAGGGTGAATATTTTAAGGGGACTTGGATAATAAACTTCAAAATATATCAAAAAAAGCTACTAAAAAGAGTCCTGGGCCCGATTTTAATTATGTACTCGTATATAAAACCCGAGTACCTACATAATAGTAATATATGTATCTCAGTCTAGAGAACAAACAGTATTAAGCCGTGTTTTAAAAACTGTTAATTTATTTCATGTACGAGTATAACTGTTATTTAATCGCAAAGCAAACGCTAAACCATGACTAAGCTTAGTATAAAATAACACGAAACTCATAAAAATTATAAGAATAAAATATTATTTTAAATGAACATTGACTGCATGTAAGGAACGACCAAAAACTTAAATTTTGGAATACCGGAATATAGTTAAGTCATATAGCAGATATGTATGTATAATATTCTTAAATAGTATACAACAATAAATAAATTACATCGAGTTTTTATTTTATTTTTATACCAGCACGACATGTGAACCTGCGCCCACATGATGGTAAGTGGCGCGAAAGGTCCATAAATGTTAGGAACTGGAATCAGACACTCATGACTGACATCAGTCCCGAACACTATGCCGGCTTGACTAAATGTTTTCACACTCCACTTGGAATACTCCGGGTTAAAGGAAAATAGAAAGACAGAGGCTAGTAGGGGATTCCACATCTTTATCGTGCTACATATGTATGAGTTCCCAAATTTATATGTACGCGTAGGGATGGTGACTACGGTCTGTAGGAATTGAGATGAAGAAATTAAATTATAGTGCTCTTCAGAGCACTCGAATATCACCCCAATTCATCCCAAAGGTGAGAACAAAAAATATTTACTAAATATAAAATAATAATTACAAACTACTTTAATAAAATTAAATAACTATAAACTAAAGCTATTATAATAAATACCTTTAAATAGAAAATGACCTCAAGAGACGTCTCATCAGAGAAGACTGGCACTATTTCCCCTCATTCTGATTGAAGGCGGCAAAAACCTCTTCACCTTGTTCAGTATCTCGAGCTTTATTGACGCTGTTTTGGTGATGCTCTCAATGTTAAGGTTTAGGTCTGAGCTTACTACCACCCTGAAAACGTTGAAGCTGGGCTGTAGATTCAGCGTGGTGCCTTGAAGAGTATGTTGAGGAGAGAAGGGGGACTGCTTGGCCGTCAGCGCGCATGCTTAGGTCTTGTTGGCATTGAACTGGACAAGATTTTGGTCACAAAATCATTTTTATTATTATTTAAAATTTTGTCTGCCATTATTAGTCAATGTTAATACTGCCGTGGCCCTAAATTACTTTTATATTTGTAATATTCGCAAATATGACATTTAATATATTTTATTTTCGAATTAATTTAAGAGATATTTCATGATATAATCGTAGATGAATCTTGGTCTACGAAAAAAATTACATAATTATTCACCAAAAAATCTAAATCAAATTCCTAAAAAAAATCCTAAGCCAGAATGTCCCAGCTCGAAGGAAGACAGCTGAATAAAATCAAGTAAGTGACGTCACAAACCTTGTCGTTGTTACTATCCACTCCTGTGGGCACATCCACACACCTCTCCTGACTCCTATCTCTCTCGGGAAACAACTTTAATGTTAACGAGCCCTCCGAGTGGTATAAAAGTGATGGTTGAAAGCCGCGCGGCTCAGTCGTTCCCTTAGCGGCGACGGAGTCGCATGGGCATCTGCTGCAGACAACTAGCTTCATGATATTGTCTCGATTCTGGTAACTGTCAGCGGCCCTCTATCGAATCGCCGTATAGTTGAGACCCTCAGATCCCGGTTGCGATCCCTCGTCCAGCGACCCCACACCGCCGGCAACACGCACCCGGCCACTGCTAAATGAGGTAAGTTAAATACCATATAATTCATTACATGGCAATAATAAATACTTATTATTGTGAACATGCAACAATTTAATGTAAATAAAAATCTAAATTGGTACGCACACGTAGGTAATTAAATTACGTGGAAACAAAAGAAACTTTTTAAACAATTTATTTTTATTTATAGGATTAAATTAATCTGGGCGTCTGAAGAAAAGAATAAAATCGACTGGGTACTATAAAATTTCGAAACATAATATAAATACTGTATTGCGTGTTCTGTGGTCTGCTGAGCGATTATGAAATAAAATAGACGAATAACTTTATCCATGTCATCAATATTATATAATTCTTAAAATCTAATTCGATTAAATGAGAAAAACATTTTTTTGCATCTCGCTATCCGGTTTGTTTGAAATTGTCTTGGGTTAATTTACCTTTATATGAAGCACACATGTTTTATAGCACAATAAATATTTGATTGTATTTATACTTTTAATGCTAAGCATTCCTGAAAAATATATGTCGTACCTTTTACGACTACACTCGTAAATTTCAATCGTTTACAAACTCGACTGTTTTATGTTTTCTTCACTTTCTCCTGGACAAGCGGTGACAGCGTTCTGCTTATATTGCTCATTTATTTAGCACGTCCATAAACAGCACAATAGAATACCAGATCTCTTTGTTTAAATAACTTATTATTATAATAATACAGCACAGCGCAAAGGTTCCGTATGCTCATACAATTTTGAACAAAAAATTCCAAATTACTAGATTTCCTAATTGTTGAAACATAATATTTTCACCAGGAATCAGTCAAAGTATTTTTTTATTTAAATATGTAATTACTCTTTCTCATTTACTTGTTTAACTTCTTTACGCGGCCTTCAAATATTGTATTTATAAAAATCAAACAAAAAAAATACAAATTCGTATTATTATTCTTACCAGTTAGTAAAATTTAAATATTAAATTAATTAGTTAAGTATCATCATCACAGCGCCTAGAACACAACGTCCTAGATAGTCCAGAACATACATCTGGAGAATTTGGCCTACACTCGCCACGAATGGCCAGACGGGTTGGCGACGGTTTAATGTAATTTTTTTATGTCAATTTATTAACCATTTCACAAGTTGGTATCAGTGAAATTGAGACCAACGGCTTAACGTGTTATCCGAGCCACGTGAACGGTGGTGTTGTAAATCTATAATAAACATACGTAAGAATAGTATTTCTTATTGGTACATGCCAGGGTTCAAACCGCGAACCTTTTTGGTATTAAAAAGCGATCTTACAACTAAACCACCACCGCTCTTAGTATTATCATATAAATTGAGTATCATATCGACCGTAATTTTGTTTAATGTAGCAATAATTAATGAAAAATAAAGTCAATGTTCCCGGCCAATCAAGAAAAATCATAAATTATTTTACGACCCAAACAATCAAAACCAGGTAACCTCAGAAAATCATTCGGAATGTGAAAACTTATCTTTTAAAATATCATTAAGGCCGTAATCCATTGCGAAGTAATCAGGAGTAAAATCAAAAAATAAATATTTTGGTTTATGACAAGAAACGAAGTTGCTACCTCCACACCCAAAAGCCGGCAATTCATTGCTCACCTAAGTGGATTTGTCTACTTAAATACAGAAAGGATTAGTTTTTGATAGGAAAAAAGTTCGATATACATATAAAATTATTTATGCCGTGTTTCAAGCGGTGTTATTTTTATATACATATCACAAAGGCAAGCTTACAATATTAGTTATCCTTAAAAGTAAAAATAGGCATTTGACATCATTGCAAATCTTTCAACGAGAACAAAAAATAGGTGGTAGGCGGACTGATGGTGGTAATTAGCCCAGTCTGCTGGGACGCACGGTTGCCACCGTTCGTGCCGATAAACCCAGTAAAGTGTATCTACACGTTTCGGGATCAGGCTCTAAATGCCGGCATGTCCAGTCAAGCCGGCATAGTGTTAGGGACTGATGTCAGTCATGAGTGTCTGATTTCAGTTGCTAACATTTATGGACCTTGCGCGCCACTTACCTTCAGTTAGGCGCATGGTCACATATCGTGCTAGTATTATAAAAAACATATATAGATTTTTTTAACGAAAGTAATTCGTCTTTGTTGACATTATCCAACGTGTACTGAGGGGAGGACGCAGATCGGATTTTATTAATTATAGCAGTATTAGGCACAAAACATCTTCTTCCACGAGACCTTGAGATCTTAAGCTGTTGAGACAACGGATAAAGCCATTTCCCTATCAGAAAATTTGGGATCTTTTGTATGGGAAAGCGGCCAGTAAGGAAGGATTATATTAAAGCTTAAAAAATAATCCATTTTAAGATTTAAGATAAATATTTTTTGCCTACCTTATACCTTATACACGCACAATATGCGGAGACGTAGTACTTTAATCGTCCCAGGCAATATAATATACTTATATAATAAGGCTCGCACCGAGATTTATATTCAATTCCCAGAAGCTCTGTTCGTGTGATCCTTTACCTTAACGAGTTTGAAATACCCAAGCTAAAGTTGTTCACATTACCGATTACGCAGTGTTGGATTCCTCGCAGGTATAAATAAAATATTGTAGCTAAACATTGCAAACACAATTATACATACCAGCATATTTATTATTCGGCATTAGCAAAATCATACAGTATTTGGTTGGTTAGGGAGAGGAGCAGAATAATGGATCGTGAGCCCCCTTTTAAAACCAACCTATAGTCGGTCGCAAGGCCGCACACAATGGACCGGGCACCTGCAAGGTGAATCCATGAAATGCTAAGTAGTTGCTTCTTAATATTATTGTTATTAAACAGCATAGTGGTAGTGGCTGGTATCATTTTCTTATACTCTGGGAATTCGTCTACCGCTATCATCAGGTGGGCGCGAGGCACATTTAGTGCTCAGTATAAAAAAAATCGAGCGGTTGTAAGAATTTAGCACTCCTAAAAGATGAGTTCAAACCCCGGCATGTACCAATGAGAAATACACTTTTCTTACGTACATTTGTCATAGATTTACAACACTACCGTTATCGTGCCTCGGAGAGCACGTTAGGCCGTCGGTCCCGGCTCCACTAATACCAACTTGTGGAATCGTTATTAACATGTCATTAACATGACATCAGAACGTCGCCAACCCGTCTGGCCAGCGTGGCGACTGTAGGCCAAATTCTCCAGAAATTTCTGGAAGGTCAATGCTCCAAGTGGTGGTGATCTGGGACTATTGTGTCCTAGAGGCTGTGATTATGACGATGTTTATAAAAATGTTCACGTTTTACGACGTGACTTTGTATGCCCTCATTCTAGACTAATATTCATATATATGGTTATTAGGAAAAGTTATTTGTTTCCATCAATAGAATAACATACTAGTCCAACGTAAGACCATACAAAATAACGCGGTATATAAAAAAAAACTTTAATTTTGTGCGCAAACGCAAACGTGAAATGTAGCTGGGTCTGTAGAGGTGAAACCAGTGTCTTGCACTACTAAGGTTATTAAATAATATGATCGTCAGAGTCAGAATAACCTCAAACTAATCAGCGTATTTCGCTAAAGTTTGTTAAATTCGCTAAAGGAGAACCATTGCAATGTAATATAAATAGCATATTATAACAGTATTTTTTTTAAATAGCCCAGTTGTGAATTATGCAATTAGCATACATTTTAAATTTAATTTTAAATACATTTTTTTTTGGCTTACGGACTAAACTAAACCAGTCACCGAAAATCAACGAGGCAGAGAATCTGTGATTGATCAATTTCCCAAAGAGCCGGTTACAAGGAAAAAGCATTAGACGCGATATATATTCGTATAAAAATATATATTTACTTCTACACAGTATCCATGCAGTAAATATTTAACTACAAGAATAAAAATTAGTTTTATTTTAAATATTAATTACAATAATTGAATCATAAATAGATTTATTATTGATCCATTTTTTTTTTTAACACTTCTATGTACAAACCCAAATGCGGGCTTTAATGCCGCGAGACATTCTATCATAGCCAACCATTGGGACAACTTTAAACACTTAACTGAAAGTAGGTAGGAAAATAAAAAAATAAGAAAATAAATTATGAGTATTATTTTATGACTACATATAAATATTAAATATTCTAAATAATAATACATAAATTATAATTATTATATACATACATATGAATTAATAATATACTTACAACCGTTGAGATTCGAAACAAGAATAAACGTTTATTTTGAATGCTAATAGGCCGATATATATAATTCAAAATTCAATTTTTTTGTAGTGAAGAAGTATTTTTTTATTTGGTTTATCATCTTAAATAAATAAATAATAAATATTTCCAGACAGGTCACACAGCCCATCTAGTTTCCGTGGTAAGCTACGGGCTTGTGTTACGGAAACTAGATGGTTGATAAACTACATATTAAACTTTTTTTTTTGTAAATATATACATATTATACATATAAACACCCAGACCGAGACAAATTATACAATGTACAACTTGCCCCCGGTGGGAATCGAACCCACGACCTCCCGAGTTCACGGCAACGTTTGTTACCACTAGACCACGGAGGCGGTCAAAACACTTAACTATTAAAAACTATATTTTAATGGTGCAATTTATTACCACACTATGTTGTTATTATAATGTTATATTATTTTTGGCCAGCATCAGATTGTTATGATGTTATGTTAGGGCCCCAATAAAATGAATAGCCTTGGCCTGAGGAAGGAATTTGCATCGATTAGTCTTGCGATTGTTTAAATATGGGTTTCTTTTTATTCCTATTAATGCGTCGCAATATGAGCTAGATTGTATTGAAATACAATATTAATTTTGGACAGATGCGATGATATTTTTATTTGGCGCGTGAATTAATACCTATAGGTTTGGATTTTCAAATGCGAAATGCACATACGCTAACCTTGGTACAGGTTACAAATTTTCGCCGTTTGGGGTCGAGACGATGGGCCCATGGGAATTCTCAGCAAAGCAATTTCTCGCCAATGAGTTGTCTGTAGTCAGGAAATTATTTCTACCAAAGTATAATCCTTGATATACAGAGGTGAAATGTTGCCAGTCTCCTTTTATTTATCATCATCATCATCATCAGCCTGTATCTCTCCACTGCTGGATGTAGGCCTCCCCTAAGGCTCGCCACTTAACGCGATCTTTCGCTACCCTCATCCAACCCCCACCAGCGACCTTCTTTAGGTCATCTGTCCATCTGGCGGGGGGTCGTCCCACTCTGCGTCTTCCCGTACGTGGTCTCCACTCTAGAACCCGTTTGCCCCATCGATCGTCGGTTCTGCGGCAGATGTGTCCGGCCCATTGCCACTTCAGCTTGCTAATTTTAAAAGCTATGTCTGTAACTTTCGTTCTCTGACGAATATCAACGTTTCGAATTCTATCCACCAGAGATACACCAAGCATAGCTCTCTCCATGGCTCGCTGAGCGACCTTGAATTTATGAACCAGACCCACTGTTAGTGTCCACGTCTCTGCTCCGTACGACATTACCGGGAGGACGCACTGGTTAAAGACCTTAGTCTTTAAACATTGTGGTATAGACGATGAGAGGATGTGCCGGAGTTTCCCGAATGCCGCCCATCCTAGCTGAATGCGTCTGTCGGCTTCTTTGCTGAAGTTGGCTGCTCCTAATTGGATAGTCTGCCCGAGGTATACGTAATTTTGCACAACTTCGAGAGTGTCGTTTCCTATGCAGATTGGCCTCGGCTTGACATGATCATTGAACATGACTTTCGTCTTGTCTAAGTTCATTTCGAGACCAACCCGCTGGGATGCTACGTTTAAGCCGTTCAGCATTCCGCTAAGATCCTTGAGTGAACTGGCCATAATGACTATGTCATCCGCAAATCGGAGAATCTTTTATTTATAGTTTATTTTTATTGGGTTTGGCATATATTTCATTCTTTTTACTTTTTACGACTGTTTAATTATATTAATAAATTTATTATACAATGATGAAATATATACAAATTGAACACAAAAATTAAATAAAAATGTGTTAATGTTATATTAACTGCCTCCGTGATCTAGCGGTTAAGTCCGTGGATTTAGACGCAGAGGTACCTTGTTCGATTCCTGGTCGGGACACAATAATTAATTTAATTTATTTGTGATATTTCTAGGGTTTGGTACGTTAGAGACAGACGAGCTTGCCTCTTGGCTAAATTTGAATGCACTTCTCTAAAAAGCGTGGTTACTGATCACCTCGTAAGGGTTACGGTCGTGATGATACTTTACTTTTACTCTAATATTATATGATTATACTTAAAAATCATAGCCATTGAAATATTACCCTTGCTTACACTTAGTTTTTCCCAATTACCTACTGTATATTATATATGCCTCAATACTTTTGTGTATTTTCTCGTACGTTAAGAGGTAGCAATAATGACCAAATTAGTCTTCATTTTAGCCTTGACCTTAACGTAATCAGGTAAACTACATGAGAGCCTAAAACCTGATTAGTATCGGCGATAGGGACCAAAAGGCTTGGGCACACCTAATGAAACATGTAATTTGCACAGGGAATTCTGTCAACATCTATTCTATCTAGCACCAGGACAGGAGGTTTTAAGGCGCCAATGAAAGACAATAAAGAAAGGGGTCTCGATAGTTCTTAAGTAAGATTATAATAATTAGCAAAGATTAGATTCCAGTGCCAGATCCACTTTCCGAGTGTGGGTACCCACTGAACTGATTAAAATATTTAAGATTACATACGTACATTACATTATATGTAAAGATGATTTTAATAGTAAACAAAATTATTTAAACAAACCAAAGTTGATTGTATTTTCTCATTTTTGATTTAGATTCTTACGTAATAATATTAAACAGAGGGGGGAGGAACAAACCCTTTTAAACATCGTCTAACTAATAATAATGACTAATCGTCTAATGGCCCTTAAAATATAAAAATATATTTCTGAATAGATTGGCCTTTTTTTACGGGTCTGATAATGTGTTCACACGTTTGTGAAGAAAACGCCATTCTATCGGCTGGTTGCAGCGTTCCAGCCACTCGGCTACGACCAGTTGGGTACGCCACGCAAGCTGTGTGACGCCCTTCATAGATACGCAGTACATCATGTTAACGTCTAGATGTACACATCTGGTGTGGCCAGGCTTTACAGCTAGGATACATTACGTTTGTGTAGAAAACTATCCACAGATCGTAAACTTAATTTATTTTACTTTGTCATTGTTTTTTTGCTTGTATTATTGTAACTACAATGTGAAAGCTATAAAAAATTGGTCCAAATACGAGTATGCAAGCATGGACATCAGTTCTTTCCACTTGAATATGCATGAAGTTGTCAAGTCGCCCTCAATGGGAAAATACCAAACTATATAACCAACTAACTCATTTTTTTAGTAAATTCAGTTTTTCACACTAATCGTTTAAAAAACTTCTGATTTTTCTGGTGCTAAAATCGACTAAGCACTGTGACGCTTAGTTTCGAAGATAGTGGTTCTTAAAAGCAATTAAACGAATTAGATGTGCATACTATATTTGTGCAAAAATAGCTAACTTAGTTGGTTTTTGTATCCACGGCGATATATCCTAAAATATATAAGTATGCTCAACAATGAATCATAAATTAAAAAAAAAAAAACTAGTAAGTATTATTGCACCAGCTGATAGTGTCGCTTATAAGAATCAAATGATGGAAAGAAACTTTAAACAGCAAACTAAAGAAAACTGCATTTTTTAAAATAAAATATGGTACGAGTAGGTATATGTATTTAAGCCCTAACTAATAAATTGTTCGAAATGATAGTAGATATTTTCAAGCTGAATTCGACGACCCAAGGTTTGTAGGTATTACATTTCTCATAACAAGATTATTTATTTCGAAGGTTTTAAAATGTATTATTTCAATCAATTTGATTAGTTAGAAAGGTATGATTTTTTTTATTAAAAACGAGATTTTTCCTTTAGTTTGGGGAAAAAAATGAGCCTATGTACAATTTTAGTGCAATAAAGTATTTAAAATAAAATAAATACATCTAATGATGCAGTTTTGGTTTTTATCAAAATCGGTCCCAAGACTCCTTTGAGCATTTTTCGCTATTCCTTGTAAAAATCACTCTGTATACGTGCACATAATATTATATTATAAAAAATACGGTAAGTACACACTTACTCAGTTCTAAAAAATACAAAACTAAATTTAGTCGTAATATTTCTTATTCGTGTTATCATATTTAGTGTTTTATTTTGGTAGGATTTCCGCATATCTATTTGCGATCAATCTCGACTTGAGATGGATTCATAATCTATTATAGTAGCTAACAACAGCCGTGACTTTAGACGTAACTTCTCGTCTGACCGTCAAAAGTACCTAATGTATAGATTCGATCACACGGAAATGGGTTTGATGTAATTGCACCACTCGAGATGAACCCTGTACTCTCGGGATCGAGTAGTGGGAGTCTGCGTCATCCAACAACTCATGACGAACATAAAAATGTCTACATTTCTAAAAGCAATCCATCCCTCCACCATAAAACTTGGTGCGGTAATAAAATCTCCTCAATAAAAACGAGCATCCCGGGTGCATTGAGGGTTGGCAGGTGCTCTATACTATAGTCGTCTGTTGTGACACAATCCACTCAAACAATAAATATTTAAGCATTTACATCTATATATTTTATTATAGACACAGTATACAAAATGACTTTGAGAACCCTACCTTCTCGGATTTAATTCCCAAGTTACTTGTAATCCAATTATTACGTTCTAACGCGCAAACAGTAATCAACTCGATTTTAGATTGAAAATTAAACCGATAAGTAAATAAGCCGTTAAGTATTGTTTTCTAACTATAGTAACTCGTTAAACACAAACAATATTAATTCATGTTAAAGCGATTTCGCCTAAGAAATAGGTACATTAAAAAAAATGTTTTTATATAATTATTTAAATTAGAAATACTTTTAAATCCTTAATAACTGCCTCCGTAGTCCAGCGGTTAAGTCCGTGGATTTAGTCCTCTGAGATTTATTTAATTATTTATTACAAAAACCACAGCTCATTACAGAAATAAATACATAGGTATACCTTATAAGTATCACATTGGCCAGAGGTACAGGTTCGATTCCTGGTCGGGACACAACAATATTTATTAATGTAAATAATTCATTTAATTAATATTTAATTTATTTGTGATGTTTCTCGAGTTTGGTACGCTGAAGACATCGATGAGCTTGCCACTTGTCATGATTGGCCTATAGTAAAGTTGGCTAAATGTGAATCCGCTTAATTAAAGGGTGGGTTCTGAAAACCCCGAAAGGATGATACTTTACTTTTCTACTTCATAAACCCACTTGAAAAACATGTTTTATTAATAACAATTATCGTCGACTTAGTTACTACAGCTATTTGTGACCAAGACTTAGGTAAGCCTGACGTACACGTTCTATTTTCAGATCTGGTTTTAAAATATATATAGATTCCGCAATCTCTCCCTTTTTTGTTATTTTTACCATGTTTTTATTAACTAGAATTCTTATATGACTGTCTGGGAGGAATTATGTAATTGATTTTAAACTTACTTCCTGTTGAGCTAGGGGCTTGATACTTAAACCATAGCTCAGATAACTATGCGTGAGTTAGTTAAAATAAAAATTAATCACTATACTTTTTTTATAACGGACTAAAGTAACTAAAGGACTAAAGTATAAAATAATTTCTCCAAACCTTATTAACTATGAAAACCACATACAGATTTATAATTTATATTTTTACTTTATTTTATTATTATTATTTATTTGTCTTTTTTTTCTTTTTATATAAATTTTATATTGTATATAACTATTGTTAACTTGATATATTTATAAATATTATTATTAGTATAGAAAATAAAAAAAATTTTAGACATATTGACAATCCATTTTTAATGAAAATGTATGTATTAATTATACGAATAAGATTAACTCCATGGTAAATTGGGCTTTATTGTTAAGCCATGTAAAAACTTTTTCAGAACTATCCTGAAAATGCATACTTGGTAACGTTTTATAGCTATTAAAATACTTGTAAGATTGGAAATGAAACACACGGGGCGCTTTCCGTGATCTGAAACGGTACATATGCGCTTGGCCTTACTTGTAGAATGCCTACGTCACCTGTTGACATTCACGCGTTGTTTCAGTTTGATATTATAATATCATTTAAGACTGGTTCTTGTACGCATCACCTGCTTCATATATTTCGCAGATGAATTTGTTTAGCACCGTTGCTAGAAGAGGTCAGTGTATAGTTTCGCGTGCGCTTGTAAAATTTATAAAAAAATATGTCGCCGGAGTGTCTAATTGTAGCAGAAATTTGGTAAATTCCTCTTTATTTAACATTTGCTCAGTCAAAATTAAAAGTCTAAAATCTTTAATAAATTCAAGTTAAGTCCGTCGATTTAGACTCGGAGGTACCGGGTTTACATTTATTTATTTGTGATATTTCTCGAGTTTGGTATGCTCTCCAGCATCGACAAGCTTGCCTGTTGTCATGATTGGCCTATCGTAAATTTGGCTAAATGTGAATCCGCTTCTTTATAAGCGTGGTTTCTGACCACCCCGAAAGGGAAAATGTCGTGATGATACTTTTTATTTCAATAATGAATACCTACTTATAGTTGAAGAGCGACCTTCACAGGTCTGTTATCCGAATAAAACCCACTTTTTTATGTATATTGAAATTCGCTACTTATATATATATATATATATGTGGCTAGACCACCTTATAACCATTGCTTTTGTTAGCGAATTTCAATATACATAAAAAGTGGGTTTTATTCGGATAACAGACCAGTGAAGGTCGCTCTTCAACTATAAGTAGGTATTCATTATATAGGGTGAATTTAAATACACAGTAAATATAAATGTAAACACCATTTTCCCATAAAGTAAAGACCGTTGAATAAACTTGATTAATAATATACATATGTTTATTAGTAATTCTACGAGTAATATCGTCACAAGAATCAAGTGTTTCTGCTATTAATATTGCATTTATGATTGAATTTAAATAGTATGTGGTAGGTATGCAACGATCTATTGCGTCATTTAATATTAGAACTGTAGAAATAATGCGTAATAAAGTAACAAACTTAAATCACCAAAATGTATCATAAATGAAAAATAAGTTTTGTAAAGTATCGTCACGACCGTTTCCCTTTCGGGGTGGTCAGAAACCACGCTTATAAATAAGCGGATTCACATTTAGCCAACTTTACTATAGGCCAATCATGACAAGTGGCAAGCTCGTCGTTGTCTCCAGCGTACCAAAATATCACAAATAAATTAAATATCAATTAAATGTATTTATTTACATTAACAAATATTTTTGTGTCCCGACCAGGAATCGAACCCGTTACCTCCGAGTCTAAATCCGCGGACTTAACCGCTAGACTACGAAGGTAGTCAAAATAAGTTTTGGTTAACATAATTTAGCACCTGCATATTATTTTTATACGATCATTTTAACGTTTAATATTTTTAAATCTATCTCGCCCTACGAGCTTTCATTTTATTATAAATTGGGATAAACTTACGACCTAATTCGTATCCCACGTCCTTTATTATGTGATTTTAAGTTTGAGTATTAATAGCGTTTACCGCTTGTGCTTCCCTCTCGCTAGTGTTGCCCAAAGCAAGACCAAGACTTAGCCAGTCTTGGTCTTGGTCTTACTTGGTACCAAACTTGAGAAATATCACAAATAAATTAAATAATTAATTGTGTCCCGACCAGGAATCAACGGAATTAACCGCTAGACCTAGGAGGCATTAGGTATAGGTAGGATTTAGATATACTAAAATAAAATTATTTGCAAACGAGCTTTATTTCCAAATACCTAAACGTATTTTTTTTCCTTCATCATTACAGCCCCTAGAACACAGCGTTCTAGACCTCCACTGCTGGAGATGGGCCTTCCAGAACATATATCTGGAGAATTTGGCCTAAACTCGCCACGCTGGCCAGACGGCTTGGCGAGAATTTTTTTTCCTTAGGATCAAAAAAATATGAATTACAGACACGACGCAATTAAAATTTATTAAAAACAAAAACCTAATCCCAAAAATAGTAAACACTTTAGTAAAATTTGGGAACAAAATCTGTGCAAGAGTCTTGCGAGACTCTAGCGCAAGACCAAGACTAGGGGAGTCTTGGTCTAGGTCATGGTCTTGCAAAAAAGCAAGATCAAGTCCAAGCTTGGGCATCACTACCTCTCGCACAGCATGTTTAAGGATTATGCAAGTCTGAGTGTACTTTTGAAAAATGCAGTCTACTAACTACTAACTTTATAGTAAATTAAATTACGGACAATTTAGAGATACATTATATTAATCATAAATAAGAATGCCCATTTTTCTTAGAGAAACATAATAATTTATGTTTTATTTGATAGTTCTAAAACATATTGTGTTTTCATAATCTGTAATTAATTTTATTTATTTTACCCTAGCATAACGACAATTGACAAAACTTTTTTTACGTTAATAATTACATAGTTTTGATTCCGCCGATTTAAAAGCTAATGTTTTATCTATAATAAAGTACCTGGTCATAATAAAGAACCTAAACATATAAATAGAGCTTTGTAACTATTTCATACAAAAAAAATAACCAATTGACTATTTAATTAAATTATATTTTAATGCTGGGGTAAAAGAGATGTTGTAATTTACCAACAGCCTATAATACTCTTTCATTATTATTATTATTATTTATTTGTTTGTACTTGGTTAAGCTTTACAATGTTTAAATAAATTGTATAACCTTGTTTTTGTGTCACCTGGGAGTGAACTGACTCCTGTCATTCAGAAATATCTACGACAGGGGTCAGGACATCCAATATGAATTTACAGTGTAAAAAACATATTTGTTAAATAGTGTCAATAAACGATTTTTATTATTATTTTTATTTAATTAAATTAAAAAAAAAACACAATTAATTGTTATGATTATTGAATTGTATTGTAGTTGAGGCACGCTGCAAAAAAGTTTTGGGCAACCTCTTTTGTGTTAGTAAATTAGAGTGGAATCGTTATAAATGTATTTGCTATTTTTTCTGTCTTAAAATTAGGTACATGAAATCCTAAAAAGTTAATAGACTACAGTTCTCAAAAGTACATACAGACTTGCATAATTCTTAAAAATGCTGTGCGAGAGTCCCTCTCGTGGTAAACGCTATTAATCTCAAACTTGAAATCACATAATAAAGGACGTGGGATACGGATTAGGTCGTAAGTTTATCCATTTTTTATAATAAAATGAAAACTCGTAACATCAGAAATAGACCTTATTAGGTAGGATGTAAGTTTCTCCTAATTTAAATTAACAAAAAAAAAACAATCTATCTCGGCACATCAGATGAAAACATGTAGATGTAGTTTTTAGTACGGAACTTCTCATCGAAGACGTAATTTAACTTGGGATAAACTTAAATCTTAATACGACCTAGTTTGTATTGTATTACGAGGCCTGATTGCTTTACCTGACAATAGACAAAATTTAAGCAACAATTCTACTAAATTAGAGTTGTTTGAAACATTTAGAGATCAGAGTGTTTACTATTGTTCTAAAATTAATGTTAATAACTAGTGAGTAAAGTAAAGTATCATCACGAGTATCAGATCCAACGCTTTTGAAGCTGTGGATTTACATTTAGCCAACTTTAGTATAGGCCCATCGTGACATGTGACAAGCTCGCCGATGTCTCTAGCGTACTAAACTTGAGAAATATCACAAATATAATAAATAAATTATGACCACAAATCTTTATGTCTAGACCACGAAGCCAGTAAATATTTTTTTGTTTGAATGTTTTTAAAATATTACTAACCCCGAATCTCTACTTAAGACCCCAGCAAGACAATTCATTATCGTAGACCCGACGCGAGGTTTAGTTTTTAAAAAAACTTATCATGAATAAACACTACTATGATAAAATATAGGACCATACGATAAATCACATCTTTATCAACCCGTCTCTATCCCTCTATAGACTTCGTCCAGTCTATCTCTTGCCACCCCTATCCAGTCCCACTAGCGACCTCATTCATCCTTATCATTCTACTTAAATACTATATATAATACCTAATAGTAAATATATTATTATAATTAAGATAGATTAGATATAATTTAACGGGTATTTACGCGATTTGCCTTACAAACACATTTCTCCCGATGTTTCGGTCAAGTTGCTGTATTGTTGTTGCAAGTAGCAGTGATCGATTGGACCTGCGCTTCGTCCATAACACCATCCATTTAAGTTTAATTTTAATATTTAATAATATTGATATTAATTTAATTTCTAGTTATAGTTTATAAGTTGAAACGGCCACGATCTAAGTTATAAATTTATTTATTTATTGACTCATTATTATTAAGGTTTAGAATAGAATTTAATTTATTTATTACTTACATTAACACTGCTACGATCTAAATTTATAGATTTAAATTAAATTATTTGACATAAATAATATTTATTTATTTTAGTTGTAAGATGACACGGCCACTTTACAGGCACGAATTTAAATTTAATTTAATGACATTGTTACTTAGAGAATAGGTTGACACGGCCCCTTTACAGCCACAAATTTATTTATTTACACATTCTTAGGTATAGTAATTGTTTGTAGCAATAATGTATCATACCTTCACGGTCCATCCATAATTTAACAATGGATATTTAACAATATCCAAGAGTTACATTGTAATGTTACATATGGAAATAAAAAATGAGAATTTGAATGGGCGGCAAATGTATGTAAGTTTATATAAATCGCGACACACAACACTTACAATATCCTCAGATATATCGGGCGATTTATCGCAGCTTCTAAACCATTTGATTGCTGGATACCACGATGACGTTAGATTATAACTTATATACACCGCGCAATATTATATATTCCATTCCACCCGTGACCACAGCCAATGCAACTTGACCGAAACGTCGGAAGAAATATGTCTCTAAGGTAAATCGCGTAAAGGCCTGTTAAATTATAAAAACTATTATGGGTGTGCCTTTAAAATTATTAAGGGTTGATATAGCAAATCTGTATGGAAACAACAGCTATTTGTGTGTACTATATTACTGTTTTAACTGGTATGGAAACTATAAGTAGGAGACAATATCAGACAATATCACTATTGCACTCGTATAAAGTCGAGTAAAGTTTGCTTGATATTGTTTGTTCGTCTCAGAACTAGAGCAAGCGTTGGCACTTAAAGGGTAAAGTTGCAGCCAACGTCAAAACTAGTTCTATGCAAGTTAACACGTTATCTGTAATCGACAGGGGAAAACTTGTCTTGCAAACGTGACACCATTTCGCGATGCATACTGTGCTCTCACTTCCCATGAAAGTATTTAGATTTTTGAACGAAGGCCAGTTTCCAATGCCCTACTCTACTTTGGTACCTATTTATCTAACAACAACTAACTTGAGTATACTCGTATCGTGTACACTGAGAAAAAAATAAAATTATTCCTAATGGAAAATCGCTTCGTATATAGTATCGTGATAGTAATAAATAACACTTACTCATGTCATTACTATCAAGACACTATTCATTGTATTCGTAATAACTGACGATGTCGAAGTAAATCTTTGAAGTATATTCGACCGCCTCCGTGGACTAGTGGTAACAAACGTTGCCGTGAACTCGGGAGGTCGTGGGTTCGATTCCCACCGGGGGCAAGTTGTACATTGTATAATTTGTCTCGGTCTGGGTGTTTATATGTATATATTTACAAAAAAAAAAAGCATAATATGTAGTTTATCAACCATCTAGTTTCCGTAACACAAGCCTCGTAGCTTACCGCGGAAATTAGATGGCGCTGTGTGACCTGTCTGGAAATATTTATTTATATATTTACGACGCTTCATCGTCTATCAGTTAAGTCCGTGGATAGATGCAGGTTCGGTTCCTGATCGCGATAATAAATTATTTAATATATTTTTCAGTATTTCTTGAGGTTAGTACGCTATAGACCTCGACGAGCATGATACTTGTCTTAATTTGAAACCGCTCCTTTAAATTCATCAGGCCGTGTCTCTTCACTGCTGGATCCAGGCCTTCCCCAACGCTTGCCACTTTACATGATCTCGTGCGACCTTTTTCATGTCATCCGTTCATCTAGCGGGGGGGTTTGTTCGACTTTAAGATTTGGTCTTTTTACATTTACCACTACGTCGACAAAGGCAAAACCTACATCCGCTTTAATTCTAACTTAAAATGAAAATTTATTATCATACTTATTGTTACTAGTAGTACATCTTAATTAAAACGCTAAGCTATAATTGTGCACCAATTTAATTATACATAACGTATCTGCTAGGAGAAAGTTTTTCATGTAACAATTATAACATTACATAGGTTCTATAAAATTGCGTGATTTTAGTACTAATTAAAGATTATATCATATAACACGTGGCTAGCATATTTTATTTAAATATATAAAACTTTAATATGTTATTAATGTCATTAAAACATTTATAGGGGTTTTTTATGAGGATTTACATTTTATATTTCTATACGACTATATATATTTTCTCTTAATTGCCTTTGAGGAAAGGTTTTTTTGAGTTTTCATTGATCCCAACGTTGGCCATTTTCATTGAGGATGGGCCGGCGCGCATCGAGTATCGTTTTTTTTTTGTTTATACTTGACGAAATTCACAAATCATCAAATGATATGAACCACGGCCAGAAGAGCTCAATTCGGGTTTAGGTTCATATGGGCGACTCACCAAAGGCCTCATAAGGAGACCTCAAGTCGCCCATAGACTAAAACATTATAACAGTCTCACTCCACTGGTGACCCTGGGTGCATTTATAGCTAAGTCTGAGTCGTCGCTACGAGTGAAAGCACTCGCTCGCCGCGTAGTGAAGTCACTCATTTGCCGCGTGCACTATAGTTCGCCGCGTTCGAGTATCAAGGTACGCGATCCCTGGCTACATGTTGGCGATTTTCTGCCTTGTGTCAACACTCATCAAGTGTACGTACCCACATAATGGACACCCGCATGCTTTATAGAATAAATATAAATTACATGCGCTTAGTACAGTAGCTCTAGCACAAATAAACTCCGTTAACAAATTGAGAATATGTGGTATGGGATTTTAGACAGCGCCGTGAGGTGCGACGTAACAGAACTATAAATTGGCAGTTCTGATGTATAAACATTGCCAGTATCACAGTTCGGAAGTAAAACATTACGTAATGTTTGTGTGCTAGAGCTACTGTAAAAACCGACAACGTTGGTGCAGCCGGTGATTAACATAAAAATTGCCGCATCCAATCTTTTGTCAAGTCGATCATGGGCTATTGCGCGCGTGTTTGCCAGATATTATAGACAATGAAATAGCCGTTTGTGTGAATTAGATTTATTCTATTACGCGATGATCTTGAAATTAAATAGATGTAGAATGAACGAGCGAAAATAGTTCCTGCATAGATCGACAGTAGATATTATTGCCTTGTAGTGTTGCGTGAAACCTCGAGCCTGTACGACGTCAAAGTGGGTTCAAAAATTAAACTGCTTAAATTTATTATTTATATCAAATATATTTACGTATTTAAATCGAATATATTTATTATGTAAGGGTTTTGCACTTGGCACTAGAAATTTTGAAGGCGTAAAACAGCTTGTCAACACCTCAGGTGACAAGAGGGCTGGGCAATATTTGGGCCGAAGGATCTAGGAATCCCATTCAACTTGGCAATGCTGCCAAAACCCTTGGCAATTTTACCATTAGTAGCGATTTGGAGCAAGTTTTTTATTTATAATATTATTATTTCATTTTGTTTTTCTTTATATTTTTTATGTTTTAGTCTTTAGTTGTAATATTTTGTTATTTATATATTATATTAATAGTTATTATATTTAAATCAATTGCCATGCGCAAGTCTAACTTGAAGTTTAAAATCTAGCCAACATTTGAATCATTTATGTTTTGTTATTCAAAAAATGGTTTAAAAAATGAATGTAACAGTCAAAATTTTGGGTTGTACCTACTTGAATCGTGGTACCGAGTTTTAACAAAATTTTGTACTGTGCGCGGTATCTGTGTTTGAAAATCTATGTCGGATTTATATTTGTTTCCGAAGTGTGGGCCAGCTGTCCCGTTTTCTTTTCTTCGTTTAGTCTATAATTGTGTCAGTCGGCTATTGCTGTGACCGATGTCGTGTCCGCTTGACCATTGTTCTCGGACTGAATGTTATAGGCTCACAGACAATAATTAGTGGATATTGCATGAAACAATGACCGAAAAACACGGTCACTTAAAGGAACCACGGTCGGTACCTCTGTGTTCTCACGTTTTAGCCATTATTAATATACCTTTATGCATAAGTGTTCGTTTCAAAATTAGCAAGCTCGGACATTATTGTAGAACTAACGAATGATAGTAAGTAGATAGGTTTTAGAGTTGACCACGTACCTACTACATACATAGAGACGCAGAGAATCCTGTCAGATGTACGGATAAGACAAAGAAGGGCGATAATGTGAGTAAGCGTTTGTTGAGTGATGTACGGGACAGCGTCAACGGTATCCTTAGCATGCTTTGAGCCTTATGTGTCCGTACATGTTTCGTGGAGTGCGGGAAGTGGGGTAATTCATGCAAATAGGTTGAAGTAGATTAATACTAACATAGTTTTAAGTTTTTCTGTTACTAGCATATTCAATCTGGTTATTCTGAATAAAACAATATTATTATTATTAAAAAGGTCATGTGCGATGTCGAGCCGTACCTAGGTATATCCAGTAGAAATTGAATTATTATGTTTGTAGACATTTTTTATTTATTTGTTTCAGTGAGGACGCGGAGTATACAGCCACAAACACCAACATGAGAAGCAACGTCAGGTAAGTGCAACTTCGCTACACTCACAGCTAATGAAAATGGGTCATACACAAGAATTTTCTTAATTGAGGTTTATTTATTTTTTAGTACACACAGCAGTACATATTATCACACACATAACATAGTATAATTATAACTTATCTAATATATGTACCAATTAGGTGTCACAGCATTCACCAATATAAAAAGAAGAAGAAATTAAAAACTTATTACTGTAAAAACAAAAAAAAAAAAATTACAAAAACTATCAATTTAACAAAAACTATCAAATTTACAAAATAAAAATATGACTTCTAAAATAAAATTATACATTTTTCTCTTTCTCTTTTTTAATAGAACTAATAGGGAAACATAACAAACGTAACAAACATGACAAACGTAACAAAATATACGATACGTACTTACATTTCGACCGTGCCAACGATAACTGGCCAGAAATTAAACAGATAGCAAAATGCGATGTTGTCCAATCATACATTTATTTGGGAGCATTGATATCGAATGGCGGTGGATGTGAGGAGGAAATTAAGCGTCGTATGGCAGTGTCGAGGTCTGCTATGGAGAAGCTTAAGAAAATATGGAGGAACCGAAACATTACGAAAGCTACTAAAATCCGGCTGGTCAGAGCTCTTGTGTTCCCCATTTTCCTGTATGCTGCAGAGACGTGGACCCTGCGCGAAACTGAAATAAAACGTATTAATGCTCTAGAAATGTGGTGTTGGCGGAGAATGTTGGGCATATCGTGGACGGAGTTCCGAACCAACAAATCCATCCTGGAGGAACTGGAGATAGGACAACGCCTTTCCTCAATCGTGCAATCACGCATTCTCACTTTCTTTGGACACGTATCACGGCGTGGAGATACATCCATTGAGCGCCTTGTAGTTCAGGGAAAAGTCGATGGCAAGAGAATGCGTGGTAGGTCTCCGATGAGATGGACTGACCAGGTTAAAGCAGCAATGGATCACCCCCTACATGAGTGCTCCAGGAAGGCTGCAGTTCGAGACGAGTGGCGACGACTTGTTAAGCGTGCCACTGACACTCGAGTGACGACCACGACCACTCTGCCAAGAGTGTAGCGACTGAGAAGAAGAAGAACTTACATTTCAATAAATAAATTGTTTTTTTGCGTCAACAATTACGTAAACCACAAATTATATAAACAGGTAACGTCAGATTGTGGAGTACAGTCGACATCAGGTCGCCCACATATTGATGATTTTATCTTTGGAAGGGAGGCTTAGCACGAACAGCTGCCCGCTACAAACACATATCTTTAAGAAATGCAACCAAAAAATGTTTTATTTTAAATTTAAAATAATATTACTTATACTACAAATATTATGTATAAAAATACTGTAAACAAATGTAAATGTTGAAAATTTATGTCAATTAATAAGAGAAGTTATATAAAATCAGCTTAATAATGAAAGAATAACAAACTGGAAATAAAAAACATAGCACAGTAACTAGTAGGAAAAATAAAACAACAATTGCGAAAGAAGAATAAATATGATAAAAGAAAAATAAAATACCAATAACAATTTTGAATAAATTTATTTTAGAGACATGTTTAAATTGCGCGCAAGTGTAGATAAATAACGTGTTTACTGATTTACCGATCTACGTGTGTTTACCTTTAGTTCTTTAAGATTTTGTAATCACGGATTTTAATTATCTCGAGTAATTAAAAAACTTACGTCGTGTATTGTCATGACTTGTCGTAAACCTGTCGTAAAGTTATAGGTAATATTACTTCCAGTATTAGTTGTACGAGTTGGAACCCTATTGACTGATTACGTCTTGTCCGACAGTAAGTCATTCTCGGAGTTCGTTTGTAAAGCTCAGTGGATCGCTAGAAACTGTCAGATATATACATAGGTTTATGAATCTTTCTGGATTAGCAATGCATATATATATATATATATTTACTTAACCCAATAACAACTTGAATTTTATTTTTATCTCAACTACATTGAGTTGTCTAAACGACTGACGGAGAAATCTGGAGACAGGAATGCTAGCAATTATTTCTGTCAACAAATTACCCTCGCTATACAGAGTGAAGATCATTTATTCTTTATTTATTAGGTTTAGTTCATAGGTATTTAATATTATTCATTTTATATAAGTAATTATTATTTTAATAAAAATGGTTTGTTGACTGCATTTTATTTGGTTACCTTACCATAGTTACAGTTATTAACACCTTTATCAATATTCAGGTGTGATGTCACGCACAGTACTTCGTTTACGAAAAAATAATGGTTAATCATCGTTCTAACTTCGCAATCACTTGATACTCTTTACTTCCGCAAATTTTAAACCGCAACACATTTTTTATGTAACTTGCCTTATATGTGGATATGTTTTTTGCTTACGTATTACGACTAATATAATGATTCAACAAATCAACGAAAAGGTACTTCCCCCTATTTGTAAAGATTTTAATAATTATTTATTTCACTTTATTTATCTGATATATACAAGGGGCGGAATTAATGCGGAGTCAACCTTAGGTTAACCCAATTAAATCATTATTATATAATCAATAGCAAATACTAATATAAGTAACTGCCTCCGTGGTCTAGCGGTTAAGTTCGTTAATTTAGACTCGGAATAATATTTAATTGTGATCGAGTTTGGTACGCTAGAGACATCAACGAGCTTGCCACTTCTAATGTTTGTTTTATATAGTATAGTTGACTAAATTTAAATCCGCTTCTTTATAAGCGAGGTTTCTGACCACCCCGGAAGGGAAACAGTCGTGATGATATTTTACTTTTTTCTAAATACACATACAGTATATATATATATATATTTATACTTACACAAAACTCAGCTCTACGGATTGGAGGTTGGTACGAGTGGAATTCCAGCAAAATATTTGCACTACTTACTTACTTACTTGTAATAAATTGGTCTATGCAGGTTTGCAGTCAGTATTAGCAGAATTACAGTATTTGGTAGGGTAGCGAGAGGAGCAGAATAGTGGAGAATATTAGAGTGTCATTGAGAAATAAAAAAATACCGGTATTAAACACAGCCTATGTCGGTCGCATGCCCGAGACACTATTCATCTTTAAGCTGCTGATCTTCTCCTAACTCTTTAATACAGAACCAACAGTTATTTATAATAATAGTATTTATAATGCCTAATGCTTACACTTACTGCGACGCTACCGCCTAAATAACTAAGTCGTTGGCACTATAATAGGTTATCATTACAGCCCCTGTAACACAGCGTCCTAGACCTCCACTGCTAGAGATCGGTCTTCCAGAACATATATCTGGAGAATTTGACCTACACTCGCTACGTTAGCCATACGGCGTGGCAAGGATATGATGTTAATTTTTAATGACAATTTATTAACAATTCCACAAGTTGGTATTAGTGGAACCGGGACCGACGGCTTAACGTACTCTCCGAGGCACGGGAACGGTGGTGTTGTG
The DNA here is from genome assembly GCA_910589645.1 of Tinea semifulvella. Taxonomy (NCBI): domain Eukaryota; kingdom Metazoa; phylum Arthropoda; class Insecta; order Lepidoptera; family Tineidae; genus Tinea; species Tinea semifulvella. The sequence continues at coordinate 26,555,007 of OU342584.1, forward strand.
ATTTACAATACCACCGTTCCCTAAACTTTGAGACCAAAAGTAAGAAAGTGTATTTCTCATTGGTACTTGCCGGGTGGGTATAAACCGGCTTTTGTAGGATCGCGTTCTTACAACCGAGCCAACACCGCGTTAACGTGAATAAATATATTTTGTCTTCCCTACACACGATGAACCGAGTGGCTGCATTAGATTCCACACACAGCTAAAAAAAATGTCTTCGAGCAAGTGAAAATCCTTGAGAGGTACGCATTTAAATGGAGCGCACAAGAATTGAATCTGCAAAGACAGGAATCGCATTTAGTACCTTCAATAGGTAATAAATATTTACTCTAGAAATAAACACATATGACGTCACAAAGAAACGAACATAAATCTAGTAATGTCCGATACTTTAATTCTACATAGATTGGCTCTACAATTTAAAAACCTAGTATCTTAAAATAAGGAACATTTTTAGGTGTTTTATTGCATAAAGTCATATAAAGTTACATTAAAAAATATAACATGCATATGCAGGCAAGTGGCAAGTTTACGGATAGACGATAAATTGATTTATGATAAATATTAAACATAATTAACTTTCGAGCAATCTCATAATAGTTTTTATAATTTAGCGGTACTTTACGCGACTTACCTTAGAGACATACTTAATCTCCCGGTGCATCGGTCAAATTGAATTGGCCGTGGTTATGGGTCGACTGGAGCTGCGCTTAATAGCCTTCATCCATAATGGGCAGTAGATGTAAACCTATCCACTTGTCAATTTTTTGTTTTTAGAAATTCACGCAATTCAATATTCTATATCGGGCGATTTATCGCGGCGTCAAATTCGAATACCTCAATAATAAACATACACAAGACAAAATTTTAACTTTAATTAAGTTTTGTTGGATTTTTAAATTGGACTGCTGCGTTATATTTAAATGAGACTGAATAATACACAATTAACGTGTTGACATAGGTTGTGAATGAATAATAAACAAAAAAATCTACTCTACATTCTCGTAACATGATTACGCCAACTGTGGGACATTGTGTAACAACTAATCGATCGAATAATCAATAATTTTATTGGATACCAAAAAAAATACTATGTGCATTATAAAAAGACACATTTCTTAGCATTTCATGGATTTACCAAGCTGGTGCCAGGTCCGTCTAGTGTTGGAAAGAGAGAGGAGAACTATGGTGTTTCTGGCTTGCAACCGACTATAGGCTGGTTTACAAAAGAGGCCAGCGCAGGCGCAACAAGACACTCACCATCCACCATTCTGCTCATCTCCCTATTCTCCCCAATTCTTTTAGTACAAACTAAAACCACGAGTTCGTTACTTAAAATATTATTTCGTATTTGCACAGTACATTGCATGTTATTTTGTATTAAACTTGTATTTAGTTTAACGATAATACGCAATGTATAATGAAATCCAAAATCACCGTTAATTAAGAACGTGGGTCAGCTTAACTAGCGTGATAGTAGTGTTAATAATTATGGTAGTAAAATGATTACTACAAATTACGTTTAGGACATGCTAAAGTTAATTAAAACTTACATGTTAAGTATAATAAAGTATAATTAATAAATATTTACAATGCATATTTTTTAGTTTACGGGTATGTCATAATAAAACTTGAATGATGAACAATGTCTAATTACCAAATAGGTACATTAACCATGGATTATAATAATTGCGAACGAGTGCCTTAACTCCGTAGCCACGACTGAGACTTAGCTGTTAAGGCACGCAGGGCCAACAGTGAAAGAGAGACGGTTTATAGGGTTTTAGTCCGTAGGCGCCTTGGGGTCTCCTTAGGAGGCCTCACGGTGAGTCGGGCATGCGACTTCCTGCGGTGGCCCTTCAGGCTGGGGTCGTATCATTGACGATTTTGCGATCCCCGTCTTAAAAAAAAAAAAAATGTGCAGGTAGGTTTAGATCGGATCGGTATTTCTAAAAATACCTATTTATATATATTTATAGTTATATTTTCAGTATACTAGGGGCTGTGATCAAACAACCCAGACATATACAGTTAGACAGTACCATTAGATCTTTATCGTCTAAATATTGAATTAAATTTCTTTACCTTCTGAAAAAAATCTCCAGAAATATCTGTAAGGCTCTTTTTGGCTTCAGTTCTAGGGGCTGTGATTAACAATGATTTTATAAGTATATTTACAAGATGTGCATTATAATTAACTTAATATATTCAACTGATGCAAAATACCAATTACTAAGATAAAAAATGTACAAGAATGCCTTTTGTAAGAATAATTAAATAAGTATAGGTAGTGAGCGTGCTCGGACGTCGTGGTCATCGTAAATGCTGCGTATAGAAGACATATAATTTTAATAATAATAATAAATTAGATGCATGCTCAATGCATTTTTCAATAGGGGGGAAAAATGTGTCGATATCGATCTGTATAACGAGATCTAATTTAGGTGCGATGATGATAAGACGAGCGATGACGAGCACTTTAAAGCAGTGCAGTTTAGCGTTGTTAGTAAATTCTTTTGTGTTATTTTTATATGATTATGGGTATTACTTTCTTCTCCTTATTTTCTTTGATAGCTTTTTATTGTATCTATCAGTATTAACTTTATACTATTAATATTTTCTCCTATACATGTGTAATTTAGTTGAAACATTTCGTAAATTAATATTGAGATTGCAATTAATTTTATCCTGTCTGAATGTTAACACTTTTTACTTATTCTACTGTATTTTTCAGGGCCGTGTCTATTACTCTATCGTATTAGAACTACATCATAAAATCATTAGCATAAAATTCGAATGTTGATGGTTACTTAAAGCTACACAAATCATACAAATGGAAGATCTATATTAATCTTTAAAAGTTTTATAATTTAGTAGGTACTATATAAATCGATATGATATAAAAAGTTGCTATAAGAAAATCTATGAACTCGGCCGATAGTTGCCGAATTATCTAAATTGTAATTTTAATAGTATTATAGTAAAAAGTATTCGATATACAGCATATAAAGCCCTTCATCAACAGCCTGTGTCTCTCTACTCCTGTGTATCGCCTATCAGACGATCTCTTGTTTATTTCCACCAGCTACCCTCTTAGAACAATCGTTTCTACTCTACGTCTTTTCATATACCTAACAAAATATTATTTTGACAAATATCAGTATCATAATACCGTAATTTCTTGTTAATTTTTAGTTAACTTTCCTGTCTAGTAGTTAGTCGCAAACGTTATATACTGGAATCCCTTAAATAATGGAACTGTCAGTGTAAAACGCTATTAAAATTGGTATTCTTGTGTAAAGGTTTCCACTACAGTCGACAGCGAAATAACGTTACGATGAGTTCATTTAAAAAAAACATTATATAATTCTTTTAGTATTTGCCATATTTTTGATTTATTACCTAATATGTGTTATAAAACTATGTTTAATGTAAATATATAATAATCTTAGTTTAAATAATATAAATGTTGTTAACTTTATTATAAATTCGCGGCGGACAATTTAAGTATTAAATTCACGTTTTCCCAATGATTTTGAATTCGACCTCCATGGGTGACCTTTGAAATAGTACAAAAATTTCTGGAGAAATTGGCCTACACTCGCTACGCTGACTAGACGGGTTTCTATTCTGACTGTTATGTATATATACCATTTCATTAGTACGAGTAGAAGCATTGTTATTATAAGCTTTGGTTTTCCTCCCGACACGGGTTAATTGGTTTTCTGATAGTTTTTTTGTTGAATGTTAACAAAAAATACGGATGTCTTGAAGGTTGCAGCCCAAAATTTATAAAGAATATAAACTTATCTACCTCGAAGTGGTTCTCATGAAATTTAGTTAAGGGATAAGTGCATAATGTTAAAAAATAATAATCTGGTATTCTGCCCAACATGCAATAACATCGTATAACTTCAGTCTTTTACGACTTTATTTACGTTATACTCGTATTACGTTATAGCTGTAATATAATGATACCTATTAAGCTGATTTACACCCAGTGTCTCAGGGTTATCAAACGTTTATCTTTTTCATTATGCCGGGTGATTGGTAGTATGTTTGACAATTTTAGTTAAGTGCGTGCCTAATAATTAAAAAGATAATCATCCTTTGACAAGCTGTCTTAAGTTAAGTGAATATTACGGTGCATAAATGTTTTCACAACGACATTTCGTCCTCGCAACTGAACGTCATATCTTTATACGTCATATCTTTATACAGATGACTTCTATATGTTCCACGGTTACTAACACAGGTCCAATAGCCAGCAAATCATTACAAGTACCCATACAAATTTCTGTTAAGAAAAATGTAGGCCCCAAATAACCGCTATAAGACTAAAATGTCGTATAGGTACCCTTATTTGTATCCATTTTATGTAATATTATGTATTTTAAAAAATATTATCCTTCTTCTTGCGTCATTTTCCTTAATGCTGAGGGTCGCGACCCCCTCCTAGGATCACTTGGTCCCGGACGATGGTGCGCCATTTGGGTCTGCTCTTGGCGGCGTGCAGGGCTTCATGCACTTGGGTGTGAAGTATGGTACAGATCTGGTCTGACCATGTGTAGGGTTCCGGCCACGGGGTCTCTACGCTTCAATTTTAACCAGCCTATCCAGATTGCCAGAGCTTTTCGGGGTATATGATCAAAATACCCAAGGACGCTTTGCAGGCATATGATAGCCTAGTTAATTGAACTTTGAGCTCCTTGAGTATTGATATGTTTCTTCTCTGCGTTGTCCACGGAATGCGCCGCATACACCTCCAGCACCTCATTTCGACGCGGCTTCGGTCAATGGCTCTAAAAGTTCAGGTTTCGGCAGCATACAGGAATATGGAGAAAACAACACTGCGGACAATTCTTGTTTTGGTCTTGTTAGTGATGTTTCGATCCCTCCATATTACTCTCATCTGGTTCATACTTAACTTTTGTCCATGTTCTAGGTTAAATAAAGTACACGGGGTCAATCAGCTAGTATAAAATAAAGTCATTTTGTATTTATTATCGCCTGTTAAAGTTATCTTTGTCACATTTGGTGATTCATAACTTAGGTACCTAAATAGTAGGCAAGTGATTCGTGGGTAACACATATAGTATGTATACGTAGAAGAGTGATTTTCACCGATCTGTTATCCAAATTAAATCCACTTTTTATATAATGAAATATGTCAACAAAAGTAATGGTGAAACCCATCACCATTGCCTAACGAAACATGTTCAAGACTATCAGGGTGAATTTTTCAAGTGGTTTTTGATGGCAAGTGTCTTAACTACGAGGAATATCGAAAAATGGTAAAAGAAGTGCCTGGCCGATTTTGGTAATGAATAAAACTGAATCATAATTTTTTTGAGAAAACTCGTACTCTATCCGGGAATCAGATCCAAAGATTTTGTCAATGGGATTCGATTTCTGCAGTTTCTATAAGTTCGACGTTTGACATTACTTCCCAAAATATGACCCTAATAAGCTAGTATACTACAGGGTGTTTTTATGAGAACAAAATTTAAAAAATGTCCTAACCATATTTTGTTAGGCAACCCATCACCATTGCTTTTGTGAGCGTGGTTTTTTTAATATAAAAAGAGGATTTTGTTCGGAAATCAGATCGGTGAAGATCGCTCTTCTACGTATCTCAGACTAATGCTTTGTGTTGATATTGTTACTTTAACTTTAGCTGCGGACATTATTCAATAAATTGCAAATATCCTAATCGTGACTGGATAACATCGAGGATATGCCAAGTTTTGGTGACTCGAGTAAATATTTACAAATTATTTAAAGTTTATGTAAATATGTATTCCATGGCTTTAACGTAACTTCGCCAACTTAGGAATGCTAAACATATACTGAGTTTATTCACCTCCAAGCCGGAATATGATATTGACTCGACTTTGTTTATAATGTTAATGGTACCTTCGCACTCTCGAGCGAGCATAGCTGAGGCAAATAATGCATTCTCTTGCATTACAAGCTATACCAAGTTGAGTGTTTTGAAGAGCTAAATAACCTTACTCCTTCTACTCAATTCCGCAACCGAACACGCTCAACAGCCATTATCTGTTACTTAGTTGCAAACGTTATTAGTGGATTTCATTATTTGCGTTAGAGTTTGCGTCATAATCAAAAAATATTATGCAATTCTCAACACTATAAGTGCTCGACCTTGACAGCGGCCGTGCAAATATAATCTTTAACAGCGTGAAATATATTTAGTTAACGGATTCCATTATATAACGTTTGCGATTAAGTAACAGAATAGGGCTGCAAGTCAAAATTACACCCCCATACTATCATATAACTATTTCTTATCATCTACGACTACATATAAATTTGAAGACTCTTAGGTCCGGATTAATAGTTATTGCTCCGCCAGTGCGTAACACGAGCCATTGCTCAGAACTCTTAGGTCCGGATTAATAGTTATTGCTCCGCCAGTGCGTAGCACGAGCCATTGCTCAGAACTCTTAGGTCCGGATTAACAGTTATTGCTTCGCCAGTGCGTAGCACGAGCCATTGCTCAGAACTCTTAGGTCCGGATTAATAGTTATTGCTTGGCCAGTGCTTAGCACGAGCAGGTATCGGCATAGTCTAAAATAGGAAGGAGCAGCGAACTAACTAACGTATCTGTTATCATATCTGTGCTTTGCGGACAATCAAAGAAAGCGACGGGCGCAATTGTCAGAGACAACGTATATATTTTTTATACTCAGCACATGTGACAACGAGCCCATTTTGTGGTAAGCAAAGTCAAAAAAGGGAGCAATTGACCACATCACACATTATTTTTTGAGAAACAGAATGTATGTCTCTCGACTTAACGAAGTTGTTTTACATTTTGGATATCTATTTATTTATAGTGTTTGTATATGTATTGTTTTTATATTATGTACGTATATGTATTTTTCAGTTCTCTAAATGCGTAATTATGTTTATTTTAGCAATTTAAGTTCAACTTTCGTGATCCCCAAGGTTAGATGGTGAAGAATGCCTATGGCGTTATAGCTCGCCTATGTACTAGGTTTTCAAGTGCAATAAAGTATTTAAATATATAAATAAATAAAGTGAGCATTGGTAAGGCGAGGCAAGCAGTTTCTAGCAAGAGTATGGTGCCGCTATAACGGTTTCGAATTGATCTCAGGACCAGACAATCCTGTCATGCCATCGCCGTACGGTACATACTACTTTCTATTCTTCAACTACTTTTATCTCCTGTAAACAAATACAAAAGACAATCGAATTAGTTTTTTTTATTTAAATTTGTTAAATCTCGTCCCGTGAACAACCGCAGACATACTTAATAACTAACCACTGTCTCAGTGGTCTAGCGGTTAAGTCCGTGGATTTAGACGCAATCTCCGCGTTCGACACCTGGTCGGGATATAATATTTTTTTCAATTTATTTCTCGAGTTTGGTACGCTAGAGATATCGATGAGTTGGCCACTAGTTATGGGGCCTATAGTAAAGTTGGCTAAAGGTAAATCAGCTTCTCTTCTAACCCAAATTATCTATATCTAAATTATCTTATCTGATAATACTTTATCAAAATCGCTCCAGTAGTATATACAAGCAAACTGGCAGAATTGGCCATGGGGTCGAACTTAGATGATGACGTCATACGAGTATATTCTATCTTTGTCCCAGTGTTCTAAAAAACATATGCCAAATATTAAAATAGATTTACTAGTTATGGCGAGACATACATACATACACACACACAGATATAACCTCAGTTAAATTTATAATATATACTTTTATTTAAATTTCATTATTATTTTAAAGAAAGTTTAACATAACTGCACATTGTTGATTCCATAGTTATTATTTAAAGAAAAATTTAGGATTTATTTAGAAGTTTTAATCTTGAAATAGTTCTAATAGTTTCTTTAAACACGTTAATATGATATATGATTTATGTTAACGATATAAACATATAAAAAGATTAAATTATTAATAAAAATTAACGCGGTCACAAAGGTTTGACGACCTCGTAAAGACATTGAACTTGCATGGACCGGTTCATGATGTATAAAAATAAAGGCATCGACATTATTGGACACAGGAAAAGTTACATAACCATAATTTAAGGTCGAAACAAGCATCGATTTACTTTGAGCCAAAACTCCTATCATGATAGGCCAAAAGTATAATTTCGGACCACCCAACAAGAATACAGTCGTGATTAGACTGTACTCATATATAAGATCCTAAGAAAAAACTCCTAAATATTTTTAGATTGGTATTCAGCTGATTATCACTATTTTCACATTTGTTTCTGTTTTGCATAAAATCACTCATAGTTTATTTATTAGTATTATTAGCGTAATCGTAAACACACCTCGGTCATTCAACTCGATGCAGGCGGGTCATCATTATGCAAAGTGCATAATGACGAAATACATTATTATTATTTATTATTATTATCTTATCACAATCATAATAAGCAATCTTGTAAAAATATTTCCGGGTATTTTGGGACCTTATCTGTATAATAATTTAAGACGTTTACTAAACCTTTCTACACCTAAAGGATAGAAATAAAATCATCAATTGCACCATCAAGGTCAAGCAAATTCACATTTAGTCAACTTTACTATATGTCCACCATGCAAGTCAAGATCATCGATATGTCTAACGTAGGTACCAAACTCGAGAAATATCGAACCAAGTACGACCGCGTCGATATCCACGGACTTAACCGCTAGACCACAGAGACAGTTAGACCAAGGACCAAAATGTGTATTCATATTTTTGTTTAGTGACAGAATAGAGATTTAATTTGGTGTTTATTGTGTCCAAAGACCTATCTATTACAATATGAAAATAGTAAACCATACTTTTGATTGTTATTTACAAAACAAATAGTTGAAAAAACGTACTCGATGATTTTACGGTCATTAGATTCGTGACAAAACAACATTACCGCATAAAATAATTGCCAAAAAAAATTGCCATTCAGAAAACTTAAAACATAAATGATAACGCCAGTCTCTACCACTTTATCCACTTGCCATACTCGTAAAATAGACTGATTCTGTAATGCAATGTCTTATGCTTTTTTCCTGTAACTCTAGCAAGCAATAACTCTATTAAGTTAAGTTTTAATGTGCTACAATGTCATTAATTTTGGAAAACGATAAATTTATGGGACAGAAGTTGCAGTTTATTTTTTGCGGTTTTCCCGCTCTGTGAACTCCTATAACGCAAATTACTCCATGAAAAGCAACAAATATTTTATATTTTGAATTTGATGATCTCCAGCTTGGCTATCAACATTGGAACCAATTATGTATTTATTACGTATAAAATACTAATGTATTTTTATACAATAAACTTTTTAAAAAATATGTCATTTCTAAATAAGTCTGCTATGTGAAATGTCAAGATATAAAAAAAAATCTTCATAAATATACCGGTATAATTTGTTCTCCTTTTTACCTTGAAGGGTCTACTAAAAAATAACTTTTTCATACGCTTATTAAAAGTAACTGGGTGACAAACACTTGAAAACAAATTCATTCGCATTTTACAATATTTTCGCATTTTTTATCGTTATTTATTTATCATTATTATTTAACGCCTAGTTACGCCTAGCTACGCCTAACGTCCTAGACCTACACTACTGGAGATGGGCCATGCTAAACATATTTATGGAGAATTTGTCCTACAATCGCCCACGCTGTACTGGCCAAACAGGTTTGCGAGGGTCTCATGACATTTCTAATGACAAATTATTAACAATTCCACAAATAGGTATTTACCAAGACCGTTGGCTTAACTTGAACTCCGAGGCACGGGAATAGTAGTAAAGATTCTCTTAGAATTCCACAGAACACATTGAGATAAAACATAACAGACAAAGGGCATTTGTACTTCTTTTAGGCCTAGGTTTAGTTTATAAAACGTCTTTTTCGTAAGTACTTAGTTGTTATACGCACGCTGGAGAGATGGTAAGGAATATTGAATATCGGAGGCTGAAGAAAACAAACCTCCGCTATGCCGACGATACAACCCTCTTGACTGCATCTGAAGCCGAAATGTTGGAGATACTAGATCGAATGGAGTGAATAAGCAACGACGTGGGTCTTTGGATTACTAAACAGAAGACGAAAAGACATCATGGTGGTGGATCGCATTAAGAAACTTGGGCTTACTGGGGTGCTTAATCTGGAACACGCTACTGTAACTTTACATACCTGGGTTCTTCAACAGTATCTCCAACACCGACTGTTATGACACAGAAGTACGCAGAAGAACGTACGTTAGAACGCTATGAGCCAGATGAAAGGAATATAGAGGGTTCGAAACACCACTATCAGGACCAAAACTTTTCCGCAGTCTCGTTTTCTCCATATCCCTGTATGCTGCCGAAACCTGGACTCTTAAAGCCAATGACCGAAGCTGCGTCGACGCCTTCGAAATGTGGTGTTTAGTGTATGCTGCTCATTCCGTGGACAATGCAGAGAACAAACATATCAATACTCAAGGAGCTCAAAATCACTACTGGGCTCTATTCCATTCCATTTCTGCCACGAGTCCCTGAGTATGTTGGTCATATATGAAAAGGCTGGCTGTAATTACGGGAAAAATTGGAAAAAATTAAGGCAACAGACCCCGTAACCGGAGGCCGCTACGCTGGTCAGACCAGATCCGCACCACACTTCACACCCAAGTGCACGAAGCCCTACACGCCGCCATGAGCAGACCCGGATGGCGCATCATCTAAAGTGATCTGAGGACGGGGTCACGACCCTCAGCGTTGAGAAAAACGACGCAAGGAGGAGGATGTTTTGTACACTAAAGCTATTGATATTGCTTTTAAAATACCAAATTTACATATATAATAAAGTCAATAAATATACGATAAATTTAATGAGAAATAAATGCGGCAGAAATCTGTAAATGGATAAAATACCAACCGATTTGATATAAAATCGTTTACCAAGAAAACAAACTCGGTTATGCAAATAAATTGCAAATTTCCAAGCAATTTTCAACCCGTTAAGATTTGTTCCGTCTTCAATTTAACTACGGATATAAAAGGCTGGTGCCATGAAGATGAAGAAGTCAGGCGTCGTTTTATACAAACAATTTCCATCAAATCATAACATAATAAACAAATGTGGATAGAAATATTGATATTCCCAGACACCCTTATTTAGTATTACTTTATATAGGTTCCTATATTTTATAAGTATTATATTATATAAATTAAATACAACATATAAGTTGACTGACCATGTGTGCCTTCGTCTCGGAGCCCGACCTGTGTCGATGCGGCGAAGCAGTCGATCATATCGGACACTACGGGCTTGAAGTGCTGGCCGCATTCCCAGTGCGCGGCTTACAACGACATCATCCGAAGGGCTTTTGTCACTTTTAGTGTACCCGCAATCTTAGAAACCTCTGGGATTGTGCGGAGCGATGGCAAGAGACCCGACGGAATGACTGTTGGGCCGTAGAAACTTGGCAGGTCTTTGGTGTGGGATGCGACGTGTGTAGATACATAAACTACATCTCATATCCAGGCGATCTCGTCAGGCGCGGGAAGTGCGGCGTCTTCTGCTGAGAACCTCAAGTTGCGCAAATACGCTTGGTACTGGTTACGCATTTGCGCCGTTTACTGGCCAAGGTGTTGTCAAAGCGGCTGACGGAAAAGGTCTGGAGACAGGAAGGCTGGCAATTATTTTTGCCAGCGTATTAGCCTCGCTATACAGAGGGAAAATGTTACCAGTCTCCTTGAGACTATCTCGGATGGAACGTCTCTAGAGGACATTTTTTATTAATAGTTTAGTTTATTTTATTTATTAAGTAAAATTAAATATAAACTAAGAAAAAAAAAACTAGGTACCTACAAATAAAAAAATATCCTCTAGATATTTATATTTAGTATTACTTTAATTTATTCTACAATCTTGAAAGAGATGATTTCATAGTTTAAACTACACATTGCATCTAATGCATCAGTTGGTATATTTAAACTACATTTGCAAGTCGCAACAGATCGACCGAACGTTGGCGAGCAAAGAGATCAAATATAACATAGAATGAAATGTAATGTTTTCATTTTAATTTTCCAAGAGTGTGACGATCCCAAATGCCATAACTACCTAAAACAGAATATGTCCATAATAATTCAACGAGGAAATGCGGCGAGCGTTTTAGATACCCTCCCTGGTGGTAAGCCCTTAGTTTATTTTGTAGAATAGCTTTAATTTTATAGGTATTTTTAGTTTTAGTTTTATTTATAATTAGTTTTTTAATCAATTTTATTTTAATATTTTTGTATCCTAATACCTACTTCGACTAAATAAATATATTATATCATATTATTACGTCATCTACTATGGTGTTCTTCTCTTGTCGAAGTCAAAATTAATTTGAAAGCGAACGTGCATAACCGGAAATGCAATACACTAATTAGTTTAGCTTTAATTCTCATATCGTTTGGCCCTGTCTTGTTTTATATAAAATGTCTCTGTTGGCAAACCTATATCCCGCAATGGACAGACACTGATGGTATATTAATAAGTGTTTTCATTTTCAGACCATCCTTTTGGAGTCAGAGGACGTCGCTGGAGAAGCGGCTGATGTTTGGTTTAGGAGTGGCCATATTGTTCGCAGTGGGCTTCCTCGTCGCATTCATCATGGGTCTAGTCTTTAAAAATGCTTCTGATGGCAAAGGTAATCAAATCAAATCATTTATTTCCTTTGGTTAACTTGTAACAACTTGGATATTGTCAGCACTAAAATAATAACCTATACAAAAAAATAAACAAACACAAAACAGTTCGGTAATAATGTTTGTATCGTAACAGGTAATAATACAGATGTATGTGTTTTATAATAATATTATTGCCAAAAGTAACTATCATCACGACCGTTTCCCTTTCGAGGTGGTCAGAAACTAAACTAAATATAAATTTGTGGCTATAAAAGGTCAGCTTCAAGTCTAACAATAATAATAAATGTCAAATCTTAATACTAGTTTGTGGCTGTAAACGGGTCGTGTCACCTTATAATATAATCGTTCATCATGAGATGGTGAAGATGTGCCTCCTAAAACATATTTCTGGAGATATCAGAGTTCCTTTGTCGTCACTTCGCATTGTAGGTAATTTATTTGAGTTTTAAAAGAATGACATATATGAAGGTGTTGATGGCTATCATTAAAATTGACATCCGACCCTCGCCAACCCGTCTATTGAGCGTGGCGAGTGTAGGCCAAATTCTCCTGATATATGTTCAACGACTCGTGTTCTAGGGGCTGTGACGATGAATGGATATTAAACTCTTTAATTTTGAGCAGGCCGTCCGGACGGCATTATTACTATTATTTCTATTTAAGCCATGGGATTTAACAAAACAGCAGGTTAGAACCATAATTTAGTTATACAGTTTTATTATTCATCAAAATAGCCCATTGGTAGATGTAGGAGTTCGAACAGCGCGACCGCGGTCGTGCATTCTAACAAATCGACGACTCGACCCGACCTTTTTTATGATAATAGACACCACATCTTTTTTTCTCGTTAAGTCACAACCCGTATAAAATAAGTGTGATAGATTTACAATATATAAATTTTCCAAGTGCGCCGCGTAAAAACACGAACCGTGTCGTAAAATTGATGCATGCTTAACGAATACTAAATAAGTGAAAATTTGCCTCACTTAAAAACAGATGAAATAATTCGTGACTAAAATATTGAAAGACGTAATTTTTATTAGGTTTATAAAAAAGTTTAGTAATAGAACGACGGGAATCCCTCGCAGGGTGACAAGTTTTGAAGAATCCATTACGCATTTACCATTGCCAACGCAATCGGAGCGAGGGCAAAAAAAATCATTTACGTCACTTTGTACGATTCTGACACATACTCATGTCATAAAATATCCCATAACGCTTCTATTTTAATAAATACGTAATTATCCTTACTAAAACTCTTAAAACAAATAAAAACAAAATTTATGTAAGTATAAACGATGTTTTTTTACATAAAATATTACGTGAACATAAAAACTAAGTGTTAATAAAACTTATATACCTACTTAAATATTAATCAGTAGTTAGTAGTCAGCCAAGGAGTTGTCCAAACGTCTGACGGAGAAATCTGGAGACTGGAAGGCTGGCAATTATTTATGTCAACGCCTCGCTATACAGAGGGGAAATGTTGCTAGTCTTAATTGGACCTAACGTCTCTTGAGGACATTTTTTATTTATAGATAGATTTTTAATTAGTATTGTTTATACTTTTTAAAATAAAATAAAATAATTGAATTAAAATAAAATATTTATTGCAGTTTTTTTTTATTGTGGCACATTCTCTCGAGGTGTTTAGGTATTTCAGACGGGTAGTACTTTAAATATACCCTAAATTCGTTTCCGCGATTTTGTATCGCCTTCTAAGTCTATTCTAGTAGAGTAATTTTATAAAATTTGGTAGAATTGTTACTTGGCGTTATGAAGTCATAATCCGAGTACGGGCCAGGAGCAGATTAAGTCGTAACAAACTGCTTACGGATATTAATTATGAGTTTTAATTTCCCTTGTTAGCGATTTCGTGTTTTTATCGCAATATCAGTCTACAAAAAGCTAGACATATTGGTACACTATTTTTATTTACGTGTATATAGGTATATTTAATCTGCCCTTTTTAATCAGGTGAAGAAATATAAGTTGTAGGTTCGATACTATATTTTTTTCATGGCCACTGCACAAGTAACTAGAACGTAACATCTTTTGTTTAATAGATAATATTTTTTTAAAAATAGCGTCCGTTGCACGCTCACTCTTAATCTAAGAGCACTGTGCGACTCTTGTTTTTATAATGAAAATACATAAATTCAGCAGTTATGTTACTTGAAGATATAACGACCACCTCTTATTACACGGGGAAAGCTAGGTCGATATAGAAGAAGTAATTATATATAGGAGTAGGTACATTGTATTAGTACGCCTGTACGTGACATTTGTTGTAACTTCTGCTATATCTATTTTTATGTTTATCTGCTCGTCCGCGTCAGAGAGACTTTTAAAATTAGCAAGATAAAGCGTCAGTGGGTCGGACACGTATGTTCTAGAGTGGAGACCAAGTACGGGGCGATACAGAGTGCAACAACCTCACGCCAAATGAATGGATGAGGTTAAATTAAAGTGGCATGTGGTGACGAGCCTAGGACAAGGCTAAAAAGTAAGAGCATACAAAATCACGAGGTATATACGAGATAAACGAGTACACACAGACAAAGCTTCTTTAGTATGGATTAATAGGTGTTACTGATCAAGTTATCAATTCTTCCGACAGTAAAATGATTATAAATGTACGTACAATACAAAGTAACACGTATCTGTTCACTTCTTCGCGTTGGAATTTTGTTTGATGTTTTTATTCACGGGTTGGTGTCAATAGTTTGGAAGCGTTTTGCAAATTAAGCCTTTAGACATGAAGCGTTTAATATGTACGCAGAACTCCTAAACAAAGGTCTAAACGTGTTCTTAACAATGATTACAAAACAAAACTATTAACCTCTTATCAAAAGTTTAAAACTAATCTTAAAATTAGTTACAACTATGGTGGAAGTAAATCAATGGTATTAAAATAATAAGATTGACGCCGAGCCAAATGAACAGTCAGACAAGGCAAGACAAGGCGGCGTGGCGTTTGGAGTACGGTTGTCACCATACGGTTACTACCAGAAGTAGCAAATTGACGATGTGTCAGACATATAAAAAAATGCTTTTTAAATTGAATGAATAAATTATAATATAAAAGGCAGTCACAATAAATTGCATAAAGAATTTGTTTACGAGCAAGTGCAATTGCTACACATAATGAAACGTATTAGCAGGACGCAAAATTTCGCAAATAAGATAGGTAAGTAATTATATTTTACCTACAAGAGTTGTCACACAAGGGCTTGTTGGACGCCGCGCCCGAGCGTGGCCAACCGAGACATTTCACCACAACTTACGGAACGTGATCTAACAATCTGTAATCTACTGTTAGTGAACAATTCGGAGACATTGCAACAATATGACTTTTTCTATACAGAGCTAATGTCCCAACTTATCAGTTACTCCGCGTTAAGGCTTTACAAAAACTAAATTGTGCAAATCAATCAATTTTGGCTCTGGTTAAACCTAATGTGGCAATTGAATTCACACCTGCTGATGGAAACTTTTACACAATACTGACAGAATTAATCTCAGAATCACCGATGTTAATGCCAAATCTCTTCATTAAAATATAGAGATTAAAATTTCATCAAGCGTAAATAATTTAAATCAACTCGCTTTTCAACTCAAGTACATATCCATTCCATTTAATTCTCAATTAGATTCTTTTAGATAAAAGTTAATCGAATGATCGCTATCTCAGCTAATTTCCTTTCTGAAGAGAAAATGCCGGAATATCACGTGAAATGTCTGCCACAGTTGTTTTTGATTTTGGGTGGTTTAAAAGTTTATTTTTACGAGTCCGTATCTAAAGTTACTACTATCAGTCCACCAACCTACAAATACTGGGATTATTCCATTTTTGATGCATCGATTTTCTGCGACCTACTTATTAGATTCTTTGTTGCAGATCTTCCTCAAACAAGTGAGCTGAAAGTTGATTTGGCTTCAAACAATGTTGTGGTGGCAAAGGATGGAACTCGACAAGTCTGCAATACGCCTGGCTGCATTCACACTGGTAAGTATTTCTTTTACTTTAAAGATTTTCTTATTTTATCATAATTCTAATTCATCTAATCATTGTCAACAGCCTCAAAACTTTTGAAGAATATGGATGAGAACGTGCATCCTTGCGATGAATTTTACGACTTTGCCTGTGGATCCTTCCTCAAGAACACCCGCATTCCTGACGACAAAACTTCTGTCAACACCTTTTCAATCATTACCGATCAACTTCAAGAACAACTAAGGGCTATTCTGGATGAGCCCATACAGCCTGAAGAACCCAAGCCGTTTGTATTAGCTAAGACGCTGTACCAGGCTTGCATGAATAGGTGTAAGTTATTTATGCTAATATTACCTTTAAGTAACGTAGCAGTATAAACAAAATAGTTTGCAGAACTATTATATAATTTAAAAGCATGGGATTATTAACAGGTAATTAGCATTGTCGCAAGTTTATTACCAAAGTCAAAATCTACTAATTATGAGTCAATTCCAAAAATATTTGGTTTGAGTATAACTTATTCGACAATAAAATCATATTTAAAATAAATAATTACCTAACTGTTAAACCAAAAAATCTTGTACAAAACCTGATTTGAATCAGTTCGGCCACATCTAGATGTTATATGAACTGCATATCCCCTTCATAAACCTGATTTGACAGACATTGTTTTTACCCTAAAGAAAAATACCGATCGAAAAATACCGGGTAAATAACCTGTTCGTAAAAATATCGTTCCCTCATATTTTAGTTCAACGCAGTTTTGGCAAACCAAAATAGTTACTAGCAGTAAATCCTGATGAACGTATTAATAGAGAAAGCAATCCAAATGAGTTTGCTTCCGCTATTAGCATAACTAATGACGTAAGCAATAGATGCACTGATTAACTTCCGACTAGCATAACAGTAATAAACTTTGTTATATGATTTTATTTTTTGTTATTTTATATTTTGTTACTTGCGACATCGAAAATCAAAGAGGTAATACAGACCTCATAACATTATGTTATTGTTATTAAATTGTTATCGCAATTCGTAATATAAATTACGATAGAAACAAACGAATCATGCCTAACCTAGCCGTGTACTCGTACAAATCGTATACTAATGACTTTACAATTTAACAAAGTTAATCGTAAATTTGCCTCTTTTCTAAAATCATAAATAGTATAATTATATACAAAAAATACAAATACAAAATATTTTGTTGTTCATAAAAGTACAATTAACAAATTGACTCCGAAACTAAGTCTAACTAAGTAAAGTCTATATGAACTATAATATACGCTATTTTCTTTTATCTAATAAATCCTTTTAAAAAATGTACTCATAAAATTAGTCTTTGATTTCCTAATCACTTTACTCCAAAATAATTTCAACTTAATTAAAATTTAAGTGATTAAGTTATTATTTTCTTTCAGCTGCTATCGAAGCTCGTGGCTCGAAACCTCTTTTAGAGATGCTCAAGCATCTTGGAGGATGGCCAGTACTAGATGCTGCTAACTGGGACGAACAGGCATTTTCTTGGAAGGATTCTGTCTATCGCTTCAGAAATGCTGGCTATTCGGTCGACTACTTTCTCGACTTCTCCATCAGTGTCGACGTAAAGAACTCCAACAGAAGAATTATTGATGTAAGAATCATGAGAAACTACATTCTTATTTACCACATTCCAATTCATTTTTATCTTTGTTATGTTTTATTACGCTTGCATAATACATTACGCTTTTGTATTAATTGTGTTTTGCGAATGACATATTTTGTGTTTTTTATTTAAATCACTATGTAGTATTATTCAAGCTTTGTGCTTGCGATGTGTAGTTTTAAAAACACGAGTAATAAGTAAATATACTTACTCGTATATGTTTATTACAGTTGGATCAAGCCAGCTTGGGTCTTAGCCGAGAGTATCTTAACCGGGGATTTGCTGATAAACTGGTGCAAGCGTATTATGACTACATGGTTGATCTCGCTACTATTCTTGGTGCAGAAAAAAACAGAGCTGAAGTTGAACTCAAGCAATCTCTTGAATTTGAAATTAAACTAGCTAACGTAAGTATTGACAGCACTTTTTAAAATAGTTTATGTTTACCTCGTAACCTGCAACCAAATGTTAAATATAAATTTAACAATCGGGAGTTAATGATTCAAGTATTCAGTATTGGGTTTAGTCAGATGTTTATACAGTTTGCCTTGAATATAGTTAAAAGTATTTGTATACTCGTACAAGCAGTTTTACGAGTTTAAAAATATTTCGGTCATATAGTGATCCAAATTGATTTGGTAATAAAATAAATCGAAACAATTGACGATTCTTAAATTAAACGAAGCTCAATGTTAATAAACTTTCATTCAAGGTCGCATACGTGGCTCCAAATCTACTCCAATCAATAAAGTAAACTTTATGATTATTTATAATTCCGATAAAGTTAAATTATTATGAAGACATTTTGTATGAAGCATTAGTAACTTTATATGTTATTTCTATAAAAACGTGTCAGTATCGAATACCAATGCCGAGTAGTACCAATATAGCTTGTTGTATTATGGTCTATACATATATAAGATACTCAAAAGAAACCCTTGCACAGCAGAATGAATTGACGAATATCTCTATTAAGAGATAGAACACAATTTTCTTATTAGTATTCCCCGTGTGGGTCTATCAGATGTGTGAGAGACAAAAACTTTAGGATAACTAGAATTATGACCTTTTCAATCCCTATCCCAATTTATAGTATTTCTCTATCTCTACTTGTATAGACACAAATACTGTATGATTCTGCATATATCACTGTGAAAATCTAGGCATATTATTGTACATTTCCTGATAGGTTTAAAATTGTATTACTATGTCATCTCGTTTTCAGATTTCCCTACCCTTGGAGAAACGTCGCAATGCCACTAGCCTGTACAATCCAATGTCAATTTCCGAACTTGAACACAATTTTCCAAGGTAACTCAATTTACATGTAGCAACGATATTCATATTTTTATATGTATTATCAGTCGTAATAATTTACATACCTACTAATTATATTTGTAGTAAGATACTCGTTTTTATACTGTATACTGTCACTATAGTGAGTAACCGATCAGGTATCCGAATGTTTATATTTTCATGAAAAATATATATGCTTACGAGTACTAAAGTTACGGTGATAGGTTGCCTAATGAAATATGTTTAAGGTTATAAAGGTTGGTGACGGTCGACTAGGTACGGCTCTTAGATTATACCTAGATTAACTTTGGTTACTCATAAAAATCTATTAAATTTCTAATTAGGTAATATTATTTACCTGAGACATTGGACCTGTTTGTCTGTTTGCTCAAGATTAATATATATCTTCCTAACTCCTTAAATCAAGTCTTTTAAGAAATCTAATATAAATTTTATCCTTATTTAAGCATTCCATGGTTGGAGTATATCAACCGTCTTCTGGCTCCCCACTTCATCGTGGACCGTGACGAGGTCGCTATTGTCAACGTACCCAAATATATTCATGAATTAGAGGTAATTTTTTTTTAGTGTTAATTTATTGGGTTTTTGTTATTTTCCTATCAATAATAATTTATGTACACACAGATAAATGAAAAATATATTAATTGTTGATATAAAGTGTTGAATTAAATTTGTATTATGTTATGTAAAAGTAAATAGAGACTATAAAGGTGTACCTAGAGCAAAAGCAGAATTAAACGAAACCCCGACAGACAAATGTTTGACCTGAAAAAAACTAATAATAACAGGTTTAGGTAGAAGAGACATACAAGCTAATAATAAATGTTGACGACTTATCGGAAAACTCTGTAGTATATTCGTACTATTGAGAAAATATTAGACAACACTATTTTTAAAGATATGCTTATACGTTAATTGTTTTTTACAGAAACTATTGAAGGAAACTCCAAAACGTGTGCAAGCCAACTATGTGATGTGGCGCGTTGCTGCTGCGTCAGTCTCATACTTGACTGACAACCTGCGTCGTCGGCAACTAGCTTACGTGACCACCCTCTCTGGCAAGACTGAACGGGAAAGCAGATGGAAGGAGTGTGCCGATACCACCAGTGTCAGGTAAAATTTCTTAAATATGAGTACATGCACGAATATAGAAAAAAAAAAATGATATGTTAGGTACAGGTGAAGGCATCAAGTATGGTACTTTACTGGCCTACGATAAAAATAATCAAGCATTAATATCATCAGCACAGTAAAAGTTGCTGAATCTAAATGAAATATTACTTCAACATGCTGTATTTTTTTCTGTTTTAGTATGTCGATTGCTGTTGGTGCCTTGTACATCAGAAAACACTTCAATGAAAACTCGAAGGCTAAGGCTTTTGAAATGGTTAACGATATCAGGTAAGTCAGTTTTTATTGTAAATGACCCTGTTTTAGGTGCAACAATCAAGGTATTTCTAAATGACTGTAAGAAAGCCTTACAATATAACTAGTAATTTCATTGTGAAACCATTATATTCCATGTGGTGCGCGAGCAGTTTTCACCTAATTACAATAGCGGCCAGTAATAATACCATTATAGGTATTGCAGCTAGATTACAGAGATGACTACATGGTATTTCCCTCACAAATAATCTTTACTGTAGTAAACATTTACTCTGAAAGTTATTTAGGTGCGCCATATATTTTGGCGACGAGGGTCTATACTTCATTCATGTTTTCTTTATTTTAACTCAGAGCTCAATTCCGCAAGACCCTCGAGCGTGTGGACTGGATGGACCCCAAGACCAGGAATGCTGCATTAGAAAAGGCCGACTCTATGGCAGCTCACATTGCTTACCCACCAGAAATGTTGGATGATGATAAACTCGTCAAGTTCTATGAAGGGGTAGGTCAAATACATTTTTTTACATCCTTTATAATCCATAGGTATTAATATATTACCTTATAAAATGTCATTCCTGTCTATCTTCAACTGTAGCTTCATTGTCATTAATGACAGTATACGTAATGTATGTTATAATAATATTTCTAAATTTTAATTAAAGTTATACTAAATAATGATTTGTTTTAGTTGGAAATGTCATCAGATCGACTGATGGAGTCGGTGTTAAACCTGACCCTCTTCGGAACCGAATATCTGTTTAGCAAACTTAGGGAGCCGGTTAACAAGACTGATTGGGTCACCCACGGCCGTCCTGCTATCGTCAACGCATTCTATTCCTCTATTGAAAACAGCATCCGTAAGTTTTGCTTTCATAATGTTTATTTTGCCATAAATATATAAATTAAATTGAGGAACTTTATTAAAAATATAATTCTAATTCTGATCTGCATCAGCAAGCATCAAAGTTTATATATTTTTTTATATACTTTCAATGAAGATCCTGTAGTTAAATCACCTTTTTCACTTATTCTTAATTTTCTTCATACAGAATTTCCTGCTGGTATACTCCAAGGTGCCTTCTTCTCCGCTAAACGACCTGCCTACATGAACTACGGGGCTATCGGATTCGTTATTGGACACGAGATTACACATGGATTTGATGACCAGGTACGGTAATTTTATTTTATTTAATAGTTACCATAAAAAAATAGAATGTGGTGCGATATCAGGTGATATAAATATTTAAGTTTCAATTTAAACATGTAAAAATTTCAGGGTCGCCAATTTGACAAGAACGGTAATTTGGTGGACTGGTGGCATGAGGAGACCAAACAGAAGTATTTGGAGAAGGCAAGATGCATTATTGACCAGTATTCTAACTATACCGTTAATGAAGTCGGTTTAAAGGTACGGTTTAACAACTTCTATGAATATACGAGTATTAGTATTAACTAGCCATTATACATGAATCGTTAATAGGTATATAGTTATTACAACATCAAAATTCAAAGTCTAAAGAAATAACAGCGCGTAGAAGTAGACTTTTCGACATGTAATAAAGTGTGTGATAAAGAAGATTTTTCGGCATATACCTACTATGTACCTCGTATATGTCGAAAAATCTAAATAGTATAGAACATTTCTAGATTATATGTATTATAATACTTTTAGCATATAGATACAAAATGTCTAACTCTTGCCTAAACTAGGATATAATTGTTAATGCTCTTTGTAAGAATAATAGTTAACTTTGGTTTAGCGAAAGGTTTCTCTATAAAAGCTCTATTAGCTAAGGGAATTTCGGGTAAATGAAATTAGTTACCATTATATGTGGTTTAAAAATTAAATAATATATGTAATGATATGTTTTAGTTGAATGGCGTTAATACCCAAGGAGAGAACATCGCTGATAACGGAGGCATCAAAGAAGCTTACTACGCGTATCAAGCCTGGACTGAACGCCATGGAGAGGAACCACGTCTACCAGGACTCGAAAAGTACTCGCCAAAACAGGTATGATGCCTTTATTTCCATCCTAATGCTAGAGAAGCAATAACTGCTAAATCTATCTTGCTGGCTAGTAACAATGTTTTTCTAGCATTGAACTAAAGAACTGTAATTTAATAAAAAATGGTCGCTCTTATTATGTTGAAGCTAAAAATCTGTAGAATCCTATGCTTGTTGCATTAAAAGGTATCTATTGTTTAGTAAAGACACGCGCTAACCAGTAAGATGATGATGGGTGGACTAAAATGATTTTGATAATGATGATCCTACCGCTAAACATGGCCTAAGTAAAGCTAATGCCAAAAGTCTGATAGGGTAGCATTCTTCACGATCCATAAATTAATGATTAAGGTCGATGTAAACATAGATGTATATATAACGAGTTTTGGCCAACTTAAGTA
The DNA here is from genome assembly GCA_910589645.1 of Tinea semifulvella. Lineage (NCBI taxonomy): Eukaryota > Metazoa > Arthropoda > Insecta > Lepidoptera > Tineidae > Tinea > Tinea semifulvella. Next base: position 26,578,447 of record OU342584.1, read on the forward strand.
TCTTAAGTACCAAATAGTTTTTTAAAGAAGTTAGACTGTACGACTATCTGCTAAAAAAAATAGCCATTATATGCAGCACCAATATTGGTTTTTTTATTCTCTCCTATCGTAATTGTAAACAATTATAGCACCAATGTGTCTTTTCAGTTGTTCTGGCTAAGTGCCGCTAGCACCTGGTGTGCTGTATATCGCAATGAAGCTATCAAGCTGCGCATAACCACCGGCTTCCACGCACCAGGCCGCTTCCGAGTCATCGGCCCCCTCGCCAACATGAAGGAATTCCAAGCCGACTTTGCTTGCCCCGCCGGAGCTCCTATGAACCCCATCAGAAAATGCAAAGTCTGGTAAACTAGGTGTTTCACGGGCTTTAGACCTACTTCTGAGTTTAGTGTTATATTTATATTTCTCATTTAATTAGTTTCTAGAGTGTATTTTACTTCTCTCGGCCTAAGATCTATAAAGCTTGCTAATTTCTTAATCCTTTTCGCACTGGCAAATATTTGTTAGTTTATTGCACATGCACTTGGTCGTGTGTGCCCGTTGCATGTGACATTAATCGCCCGTAAATAATATATTTTAAAAATTGGTTAAATGTTCCATTGCTATACTCGTTCAAATACAAAAACGTTTATTTGTTCACAATGTTTTTAACATATTCATTTTGAAGGAACTCTGATCCCCAGATTAGAATTCTCTGGGTTAAGCTGAGGACCAGTCTCTCTTCCTTGGTTACATTTTATTATTTATAAATGTTATGCCTCGATTTATATTGAGGATTTAATTGAAGTATAATTTTAGCTCCCTTTATCGATCTTAGTGTCCATAGGTCCTTAGTAAATGCTATCAGAGATATCTAAGTAACGTCTCTATCTGTACTCTATCAGGACAAGGAACATAATAGGTAGTCTAGAATGTTTATCATAAGTCATTAATTAATATTGTATTGTACGTTAATATAGCTATTTGGAGATGTTTTTTTATACTTAAAAAAACACTAAATGCTCGAATGAACGATTTTACTATAGTTAAGCAAAACGTTTCTAAATAGCTATCTAATTGTTTAATGTTGTTTATGTTTTAGTGTTTTTTCTCTCATAAAGAATTATAAGTACCTTTGTACTCAATCACTATAATATTTAACTTATTACAATATTGTTCGAGTTGTAAATAACTCGTAGGGTAGTCGTTAAAAATTAGATTCATCTTTAAGGCAGCTTTATTGTTCGATAACCTAGTTACCGGCACCTACTATAGGCCCCTTAATATGGACATCTATTACCGGGGCATTTCTACAGAGGTATATAAAATAATTAAAATTATTGAATTAATATATTCCTGAGAAAAATTACAGCGTTTACAAAATTATGAGACCTAACAATTTTTCACTGTTAGAAACATCATCTCAGCCCCTAGAACACAGAGTCCTAAACATAGAGATGGGCCTTCCAGAACATATTCGGCATACACTCGCCACTCTAATCAGACGGGATTCCGATGATCTGATGTAAATTCTAATGACAATTTATTAACGATTTTACAAGTTGGTATTTTTTGAACTGCGATCGACTTTACACGCTTTTAGGCATGGAAGCGATGGTGGTGTAAGTATGTATAATATGTCCAAGGTACGTAAGAAAAGAGTATGTTTTATTAATACATGCCGGGGTTGGCCGCCGCAATTACAGTTAAGCGTTTTTACAACTGGGCCACCACTGATTTCCAAATAATACGTTAGCAACATATTATTTATTATCTAATTTGATATACTTACCTCGGTGATAGATTATCATTTTAAGGTTGGAGATGCCGTATGTTAGTTGTAAATAGATACTAATGTATTTAATGAATTTATTACTTTTTTACGTTTTCTTGTTGTTATTTTCTTATTTTATCCGTGACCACAATACATACTTTGTGAAGTACTTATAGCATTTGTTTATTGGGTAGATTAGACTGATTGTGATCAAATTATTATAGTTTATTTAAAATTTATATATCAATCCTAATATGAAAAGAAACAATGTCTGTATTTTCAAATTACACGTATTATATTTTTTTTTTATAATGTACACAGTATAATCTGTAGTTGAGTGTGTCATAGAATTTATATAAAGCACTAAATAATTAGTGCATTAAAATCTCAGTGATAATTTAATGTTAGTTTTAGTATCAAACTAGGATAAATTTAGATTCTTGACATCAAATTTAATAAAATATATTAATTATCAAATCGACTTTTTTATTTTTCTACATCTTCCTACGTATGTACCTCTTAAATAGGGTGTTCCCACACATATAAGGCTCCTTATACCAGTATTGTGCTAGGAATAAAAATATCCATAAAGTGATCATAAAGTGAAGTGATAACCTGTAACTGAATCCAAAATAAGTATGCATATGTGGCTATTTAATTAAAGAAATGCCGCTAAGGAATGATTCAGTTACCAATCCTAAGATGCATAAAGGAAAAAATAATAATATTATTTAGTATAGGGTGAGGCACAAATTTTGCTGCAGAATGAAAGTGAAATATCTCTTGTGTTAATAATATTTATTTGTTGCCTCACAAACACAAATGAACCTAATAAACTAATCACAACCCATTGATGCCTGAAAATTATCTTATTTACGTTCCATCACGCTCATTAATGCATGCCCTGCATCGAACTAACACATTATTCGTTGAGGTAATGTAGTTTGAAATCATTCTTGTTGCGAGAGTTTGGTTGAACTAAAATCATCATTTATCAAAACTATCGAAACCGCATGCAAGACAAACATTTTTCAAGAATTAATGTGATATTAAATAATTGTCTTGTTTAGGTTCCATCACGCTCATTAATGCAAGCCCTACATTAAACTAACACGTTATTCGTTGAGACAGGTAATGTAGTTTGAGGTAATTCTTATTGCGAGATTAAGAATAAACTAAAATTATCCTTTATCAAAGCTATCGAAGCCACTCTAGCTACGGAAAGACAGATAATTTACAAGAATTAATGTGTTAGTGAATAGGTAATTATCTTGTTTAGGTTCCATCACGCTCATTAATGCAAGCCCTACATTAAACTAACACGTTATTCGTTGAGGCAGGTAATGTAGTTTGAGGTAATTCTTATTGCGAGATTAAGAATAAACTAAAATCATTCTTTATCAAAGCTATCGAAGCCACTCCAGCTATGTGAAGACAGATATTTTCAAAAATGAATGTGTTAGTGAATAATTATCTTGTTTAGGTTCCATCACGCTCATTAATACAAGCCCTACATTAAACTAACACGTTATTCGTTGAGGCAGGTAATATATATTGAGGTAATTCTTGTTGCGAGATTAAGGATAAACTAAAATCATCCTTTATCAAAGCTATCGAAGCCACTCCACTCCAGCTATGGGAAGAGAAATAATATTTTTTTACAAATAATTTGTTAGTGAACAATTACCTTTATGTTTGTGTTTGAGGTATTCAACAAAAACAAATAACATATTCCACTCTCATTGTATAGCTATACTCGTATATTGACTTGCCTTTACTACTGGGTTAATTTGATAAAAAAATATAACTCTACTCATGCGGTCAATATTATCGGTATCAATAACTCGATAAAAGATGTGTCTTTGGCAGCAGTTAGGCATTCTCAGATTTAATTAGCGATTATATTTATGCAAGTAAAATAAGTTACGACCAATAAAGATATTCACTAATACACACATCAAAAAAGTCTAGGGATCAAGCATGTTTATGCGGATTTCTTGTGATTGAGATGTGGCTTTGTAATAAATTTATGATTTTATAAATTTATATGGATCCTTTTTGGTGCATTTCATAATTTAAAACAGGAACTGTCAATCAAATTCGAGTAAAAGATGAAAATCAGCTGTCAATATTTTCCCTATAAAAACATAAGACGCATTGAAGACATTATTAGTGCTACTGTTTCCCTACTACTGATTAAAACCAATGTTATTATGGAGCGGCGACGTCATTTAAGCAGGGAAGAAATGATCAGAGCCGTGGGAATGATAGAAGCTGGTTCCCGGCAACGTACTGTGGCTTTAGCTCTGAATACAAGTCAGAGTGTTATCAGTCGACTTTGGACACGTTACCGAACCACTGGTACCGTGGCTGAGCGCCATGGAGGACGGTATCGCTGCACCACACGGAGACAAGACCGATACATTCAAATCACAGCTCGAAGAACTCCAACAATAACCGCCATGATGTTAGCCGTGAGCCTTCATCGCTCTTCAGGGAACTTAATTAGCGACCAAACAGTCAGAAACCGCTTTTATGAAGTGAACCTTCATTCCCGAAGACCGCTACGGGTACCACCTATAGCAATGCACAATCGTAGGACTCGATATCAATGGGCTCTTGAACACAGAAATTGGACAGAAGAACAATGGCGTTTCGTGTGCTTTTCTGATGAGTCTCGTTTTGGTATGAGGCCGGATACAAGACGTATACGACACTGGAGAACCCCTGGACGCCAACAGCGATTAAAATCCTGCCAGGAAGTCCATCCTTATAGTGGTGGAACCATCATGGTATGGGCGGGTATTTCGATCGGCGGAAGAACTGAGTTGATTTGGATCAGAGGCAACCTCAACGCTCAAATTTATGCTGAGACGGTTGTATCAGACGTCATCGTTCCTCTACAAGTGCATATCGGTCCCTTATTTCAGTTAATGCATGATAATGCACGACCGCACACCGCAAGAGTTGTAAGACAGACTCTCGCCGCAGCTAACATCAATGTCCTGCCCTGGCCTGCTCAGTCGCCAGACTTGAACCCGATTGAGCATGCATGGGATATTCTTCAGAGAAGAGCTCTGCCGAATATGGAGGGTATCCAGTCGCAAGAAGACCTTTTTTTGTTGTTGCAACGAACATGGGCGGCCATTCCACAGCGTGATTTGGATGAACTCATTTTGAGTATGCCAAACCGATGTTCTTGTGTTGTTAGTGTTCGCGGTAGAAACACGGATTATTAATTGTTTAAGTTACCCAATAAAATTAAAAAAAAAAACTGTTATTTCAGTCTTTTTTTCGAACTTTAATGTTAGTGGTTCAAATGTCAAAAATCCCTTTATTAGGAAAATGGCAATTTTTTTTACTAATGCAAAGGTGACTTGGTTTATCGTTACTGTAGACAAACGAAAACATTTTATTTGATCAATCCTTAAAGAAAATTTTAATGAATATCAGGAGAAAAGTTATTGCAAAAATATATGTTGATCCCTAGACACTTTTGATGTGTGTAGTATAATTTATTAATGTGATAATAAAATGATAAAGTATCTTGATAGGCATGGTGATATCGGTCGTTAGTCGCTGGCATCAGTTGCTCCTCTTTTTGGACCTTGCATTTCGCTTACGATCAAGTGGGCGCAATGTCACATGACCTGTACAGTATTAAAAAGCAACCAAAAGCGTTATTCTATGTTATGGCACGACCCCACTGTGCGATTGCGCGCGTTCAAGACCACAGTTCTAAACGTCCAGTAGAGACCGCGCTCGCATAAATGCTCGCGTAAAGGCCGCTATAAGCAAGCTTATAATAATAAAAACTTTTATTCAGTATAGTTTACAATAAATTAAAAACAATAACATATCATCATGCATTATGGTACAGATTAACAAGCATTTGCAGCTGAACTAAGCCTATATATATATAGGTCTGTCCGACGCCGGTCAACGCCCAGACATCCTCTAAAGGTATTGTTACTTTACATTTTAAAATCAAAGAGAAACAAATCAGCATATTTTTTTATACTGTGGTTAAGATCCTCTTTTTGTGTAAGATGTAAGTATATATATTATACTTAAGCTAGAAATCAATAGTGTGGTAGTAATTTATTTATTAATATTAATATTATTCTGTAGTTAAATACTAATTCTATTAAACTGTATGCCTAACCTTTTTGTACTTTAGACGCGTATTTACGTAATTATTGACTTTGTGGAGACGCCCCATAGAGTATTGTCCGGGTATAGTTTGTAGGTACACTGTTTTCTTAACGTTCCAACTCCAAAATATCACCAATCCGGGGCGCCTATGCACATGATAGTACTTGGAATTGCCTTATTATTTACTGCTTAATACATCATGGTAATATCGATAATTTCCTCCCTGCGTATATCAATAAATGTCGGCAAAAATGCTGCATTGATGACGTCTAAATCGGCACCTAGACTCCACAATACAGCTTTGGTGACAGGACATGGGCTGTATCATCAACAGAACGTAAATCTGGGGAAGGTGGCCCAAACCATGTTACATCCTCTAATGAATCTACAAGATAGCCAAAACCAACAGGAACAAGATCCAGAGTCAGCAGAATATATGCTCAGTGTGGTATTCGAAGCAATATGTTCTGCTGTGGTTTTTGCAATTTCTGTAATTGTAAGTGATCTGGAGATGTCTACTATCAAGGCATTTGTCGTCCTAGCTAAACGTATGTTTTACCGGGATGACAACCAGCACCAAAGGTTTGAATTGCCGAGATCCCGTTGCAGATAACAGGAGATTATTCCAACCAATAATTTAACCCAGGCCTAATGAACGTTAGACCTTGGATGAATCTGTCTGTGTCTGTTGGGTATAATTTGTACGTGCTATCAATACTTTTCAAGTCCTAAGCATATCTGAATTTGGGGTGTGGTTATAATCGGATATGTCCCTTCATTTCAACATAGTTCCTCTAAATGTACCGGACCGGGATGCGGTGTCCAGTTGATGTATACGAGTATGTAGCAGTTCTCAATTCACTTGTTTCATTTCCTAATTATACCCGAAGTCGGCCACGCTCGTGACGTCACCGGCGTCTGTACAAGGATATTATGTCAATACGCACTTGAGACCGCATGAACTACTTAATTTAAGATTATTCCTGACCTATTGTTAGTCATTTGTTGCGCCGCATTCCTCGTCACGCTGTTTTGAACGACATCATTCGAAGGGCTTTTATCACTGCTGGAGTACCCGCGATCCTAGAACCCTCTGGGATTGCGCGGAGCGATGGTAAAAGACCCGACGGCATGACCGTTGGGCCGTGGAAATTTGGCAGGTCCCTGGTGTGGGATGCGACATGATTAGACACATTAGCCCCATCACACATCCAGGCGACCTCGTCAGGCGCTGGAAGTGCGGCGGATTCTGCTGAGAACCTCGAGCTGCGCAAATACGCCAACAGGTTACGAATTTGCGCCGTTTGGGGTCGAGACGATGGCCCCATGGGGAAACTCAGCCAAACGTCTGGCCAAGGAGTTGTCCAAACGGCTAACGGAAAAGTCTGGAGACAGGAAAGCTGGCAATTATTTCTGCCAACGTATTAGCTTAGCTATACAGGGGGGAAATGTTGCCAGTCTTCTTGGGACTATCACTTAAGGGACGTCGTCTCTAGATACATTGATTCAGGGGCAACGACGCATATGAGTCCGCGACGTGATTTAATGGAAAACTATAATTACTGTTCAAACGGTAACTGTAGCTAATGGTGATACTCTGGAAAGTGCAGGTATTGGTGACATTAGTAATTGTGGGGAAACTGTCAAAACAATAAGCCCATGGTGTCTGAGATGTTCCACGGGCTCTCCATACCGACACTGGTGTGGGTGGACAGTCCGGGTTCCGAGACGAAGGCGCTTATATTAAGTTCGCGGGTTCGATACCGGGTCGGGACATAATAATTTATTTGTAGATATTAGTACGGTAGAGACATTGACGAGCTTGTCACTTGTCACGATAGGCATATAGTAAAGTTGGCTAAATATGAATCCGCTTCTTTAAAAAGCATGGCTCTTGACCACTCCAAAAGGGATACGGTAGTGATGATACTTTACTTTATTTACTTAAATCTGATTTTATTAGACGAAAAAAGGATCGAGAATTACATGCACTCAACATTTCACGGTCAAGGTAAACGCAGGGGATTTTTAAGACCCTCAAATGTTTACCCTCTATACCAACCCCTCGTAACCTTGACAATGAATTTCGCGAAGGGTTTCGTGAGTTATTAATAATAATTTTCCTATAGGGTTCGCTTTTGCCACCCCTTGCATAATGATTTATAGGGGAACCTATTTTACCAAGGATAACTACCTAAGTAACTATGTATATATTTTTAATACTACTTACGGTGTCGTGAGGTATAGGATAGATAACAACACGACTAAAACGAAATTACAAAATTTTTGGTATAATAAAATCCTATCCGGAAATCGGTCCCAAAAATGTTGACAAATGATCGATTCGTGCAGTTTTATTAAGTTTGACGTCTGATAAAATGTGATCTTTATAGCGACACCATCAGCTAGTGTAATAAAAATAAAGTATCTTCACGACCGAATCCCTTATGGGTTATTCAGAAACCAAAGTTTTTTTTATAAGGTGCGAGTTCACATTTAGCTAACTTTACTATAAGCTCATCATGACAAGTGGCAAGCTCGTCGATTTCTCTACCGTACCAAACTCGAGAAATATCACACATAAATCTACCGACTTAACCGCTACACTATTGAGTGTATACAGTTACAGATTTTTGTCATAATTTAATAATAATTTTGAAAATAAGTAGTAGCCCTGAACATATATTGTTAGGCAACCCATCACCGTTTCTTTTGGTGAAGGTCGCTCATATGCGTATCTTAGATTAACAGAAATCCATAGACATAGAATCGTCGCGTCGTCGCTTATCTATATCTATGCAGAAATCAGTACTAAAAACTGACGTTGATATTTACTTACTAGTCGCCACAAAGATGTCGTGATCGTCATTTCAGCAAGTTGTTGCATTTCCTCACGGACTACAGCCTTATTTATTTATTTAAATTCTTTAATGCATGATGGACAGTCCAGGAGACCTTCTATTGATATTCTTCTGATGTACCAGACGCTAGGTTAATTATAATATTTCATAAAATAACAGAACGGATCAATTACACCAATTGGCATAGAAATTTACGATTTTTCCATCAATATTTTCAGTCAAAGCTAAGCTGGTATTCGGACCTGCGATTTTTGGATTTAAACTTAGAATCCTATAATAGTGTAATTTAACACCATAATTCGTACCTGTACAATTTAATACAATAAACAAAAATAGTTAGAGGGTGTTGTGGGGTCTCCTCTAGGGTGTTGTCAGGGTTTTCGCCCCCCCGATATGGGGCTGTATGTGTGAGGGAGGCATTTAGGTCACCGAGAGGCTGTGTGGGAGTCTGGGGTGTCTAGGGTTGCCTGGAAACCAAAGGATACTCTTGAAACACAATCCAATTTCACTTTCATTTTTTTTTTATTTGCTAAATTACATTTTTCATGAACAAAAAAGCACTACACGTATGGTGGTGGACGAGTGGTTAGATAGAACGTTATACTTCAATCAAAGGGTCGTAAGTTCGACCCAAATGTTTGTCTTTGCACTATCTCAATAAATTCAAAAAAAACCTGCCGTTAAAAGCTAAATTAACCCTTGCCCAAAATGTACTCCTTCCTATACTCGACTATGGTGACGTGTGTAGTGTCGATCTCTCAGAGATGTTGCTCAACAAGATGGAGCGGTTACTAAATACATGAGTTGAGGTGGCTACCAATTCGTTTTCGCAAGTACCTCAGAATCCTCTGCTTATTTTTTTTTATACTCAACGAGCCTGCGACACCCGACATACCTCAAGGACAAATTTGCCTGTCTCTGTCACTTCATGAAAGATCCCTCCGTTCGTCCCACAATTCTGATCTATCTATTCCTTCTCATCACTCTAGCTTTCAGGCTAACTCATTAGCAGGAGTGGCAGCCAATTTGCGACTTGCCAGTTGAAATTCGCCGAACTTTCTACAAAACACTATTTAAAAAGATGTTTTACTCTCATTTCTTAAAGAGCTCCTTATAGCGTAAGTAAATGTTGTATGTAGTGTATGTATATAGTGTGTAGTATATGTATTTTTTATTATTATTAATTTATATTATTATTTTTTTATTTAATATTTGAATGTATATGTAATTGTAGTTGTATGTATTGTTGTATAAGAACGATTTAATTTATTATGTAAATGTTTCATAGTGCCAGTTGCACCTATCTTTCAACTTAAATGCATTTAGTAAAAGCAGAGTCGCTTACTACTTCCCGTTCTCTTCTGCTCGTGATTCGCTTAGGCATTCCTCTCCTTCTCTATCTTGCTTTTCTACTTGCTAACCGTACTCAAACTACCACACGTTACAATAGCTACTACACTACAACGAGTTCGGGTACTGTATTGGCCCGGTCTCTATTTTTCCTCTCCTTCGGCCACTTTTGGCAGGCTTCAACCATTTATAGGAGTGCATTTAAAATAGATTTCTTATTATAGTTGTATTTCAGCGTTGATATATGTAACCGTGTAACCAAAGACATTGTTATTTATTTAAGCTTTTCAATGGGGTTTGTGCTACTTACTGTAATTATTATTTTTTAACTGTTATAATTTTACATGAAAGCAACTTATATTTTGTAAATATATACCACTGTTAACAAAAATGATGAAGAAAATCGAAAATTATGAAAAAATATTGAGATAATCATGATTCAGAAAGAAGTTTTTTCAGTTTTTCGCTTTTTTAAGCAGTTTAACGATAAATAAACCACCACCTTACAAATTTTAAAGTAGACATTTCAAAGATTAAAATGACCCCTTATAGAACTTCAAAATACAATAAAACATCAAGACGTTCGTGGAAAATAAGGGTGTTTTTTTTTTCGAAAAATGTACATAACTCCGAAAATAGTCGTATTCTGAACTGCAAAAAAAACATGCTTATTTAAGATAAAAAAGACATACTATCAGAACTTTTCATGCAAATTAAATTAATACTGAAAAATCGGTTTTTCGCCATTTTGACGGTTAATTTGTGGTTATGTCGAAAAGTGTTATGTACAAAAGTTTTAGATTTTTTACCATCTACAACTTTTGTGTGTACCAATTTCCGCTAAAAGGTCACGTTTTGCCGTAAATCGCAGAAAACCGTTTTCAACCCCTAAATTGCATCCCCATTTTGAATGTTTTCGTGTTTAAATATTTTTTTCCCTTAAAGTTGAAGCCTCAACATTTTCCACCTGGTCCTTGCTTGCTATTTATTTTTTTCAAAAAAGTATAGGCATCAGCCTAATAGACGTAACTGTTTTGTAGCCTTTTTACGTACGAGTACATTTGTCATAATTTACAACATACGGCTTTAGCGGAATCATACAGTATTTCGTTCAGTATCCCTACTCGACCAGATGAGCAGAATAGTGTATGGTAAGCATGTTATTGCGCAATAAAAAGAGGGCACTCCCTTTTTAAACCAATCAAAGTCGGTCGCAAGCCCGAGACAATGAACCCGGCACACGCACGTTTGGAAAGCTATGCAATTTGTCTTCTTCACGACTAACAGTTTCCAGCCGTTCCCGTGTAAGAGTAGTTAAAAATCCAAATCGTGGGATACTCTTCAAACATATTTTTTTTTTTAGGTACTTAATATATTCACAAGACATCAAATACGCACTTGAGTAATCTTTCAAATAAAAATTGAATTAATACAAAAGAATAAATAAATAATGTATGTAGTAATTAGTCATCGCAGTTATAAGCCCGATAAAGTTTTTAAACGTAGGTATTTTCTTTAATTTATTCAATACGATAACTGCCAAATACATCTTAGGTATAAATTAAACTCAATAAAAGCTTCGGATTTCAAGTTCTTATTATGTTCTTGCAAGTTCGGGTGCAAAGTAACGGCTGAATCCTGCATAATAAAATTTGTGCATTGCATGTACATTCACTAGGGGATGAACAGGTATTTCAAGGACATATTTTAACATAACGTTAATATCTCTGTCGGTTAAAAACAGATATGTGAATAAAACTAAAAATCTCAAGACCATAATCCCTTTACTAGGCCAATCATGTACACTTGTCAAGCTCATCGTGTCTCTATCGTGTACAGACTCGAGAAAGGACACGAAACAATTATACCTACAAATTATTTATTATCTCTTTGACCAGCAATTTAATAATTTGGAATAGCGATTAAGTTCGTAAATTCTAGACGCGGAGGGGTACCGGATTATAATTTATATTTTATCTAACAATCTCGCATTTATGATATTTCTCGAGTCGGGTATGCTAGAGATTTTGAGCTTCCCACTTTTCATATTACTAAAGGCTCACTATAATTAAGTTGGCTAAATGTGAATCTGCTTCTTTAAAAGTGTGGTTTCTGACCACCCTAGAAGGGATACGGCAGTGATGATACCTTATTTTTTTATGTTGTATTTTTTTTGCAACACAACTTAACAGACGATCTAGTCATGACTGGGGGAAGAACTATATCAGGGTCTAAATTGAAAATTAAAATTAATATTATTTGTCATTAGTACCTCAAGCTATGTGCCTGATTAAAAATAGATTTGCTCGGTAATAGCAGATCGATTGCTATTCCTCGCGCACGTCGCGCATCACCCGGGATATTACTTTTTAATTTATTGCAGCCAATAGGTAGCTGCCATGCAAGTGCATGTCTATGTGTGGATGCTCAAACTTTAATATTGTGCTTGTGCAGGTAGGGTGGTTCCCGACGCCACCCCCTGACCAAAGCCGGGCTCCGCCGCCCGCTCCGGCGTTCATTCCCGCTTGGCTCGTCGAAGAAGAAACCCGTGTCTTCGGCACCTTAACTTCTCTTTGTCTTTGCAAATGTAAGCTCAATATTTTAAACTTACTAAATGTTCTTCATTTTTTACCACAATGATATGTCCGAATACAAAGCGTATTAAAATTAATCCGTTTGGGATCCTTAATCCAGTACCTTATGCCGGAAATGTGTTTAACGATGTGAGTGAAGTGACTCTCGGTGCTAAGTTAGTGGTGTTTATTTGTGTGTGAAAGTGCAGAATGTAAGTACCCATATAATAATAAAATATTTTTTGCTAGCGGAGACTTCGGCGGAGATGGCAGCGAATTAAAAGAAATATATTTTATAAGGCAGTTGAGCAGAACATGAAGACTATATATATTATACCCACAGCAGCACAGCAGCAGCAGTTGCAGTACAGCACAGCGAGCTTTGGCGAGCTTCGAGGAAATGTAATTCATTACTTACGTATAGGCATCATCACCAAAACCACGCTTCTCCAAAATTGCTATATTTGTATTGCTGTATTATGTTATGTAATATGCATACATTCCCCTTGCAAGATGGTGGAAGGGGTGCTGCAAAGGTAGCAGCTCGATCGATTTTGTCTGACGAGCTTGCCTCCCTTCGCCCACAGTGGCAGGGGATTAAAACCCACCGCCCGTCCCACTTACACTCACACTCCTGTACTCCCGCAGCCTGCACCCACCACCCACTTCTCCGTATCCCCCACCCCCTTCGCCCGCAGCCTGCAGCTCCCCTGCCACCGTTCACTTCTGCACACTAGGCAGTGGTTTTCCAGACTTCGCCGCGTTCGCATAGCTGAGGTACCATACAATATTTTGTAAATAATTTGTGAATCCTAAATTTAAATAAAATCTTGTGCATATTGTTATTGAATGGTGTATTATTTATTATCATTTATTACTTTATTTTTTTATTTGAATTTTTTAAAAATCCAAAAGAGATCGATACTTACGCATGCGCTATACATCTCATGACGTGGCCGGATTAAGGGGGCGTGGCACCGGCGCTTGAACAACTACACCGAACTGCCCTGAAGAAACAAAGGAATTATTCTTGAAACTTTCTAATGCGAAGCTTCTTCTACCAAATGCTGGACTACTGATACTAGAGGTCTCACTTTGATATGAGCTGAAGTTGAAGAAAAATAGAGCCATGATTGGTGAAGCGCATACTTACCAGGATATATTTTAGTTTTGGATACTTTAGCTGAATGGACAAATAACGTTCGCGAGTGGACAGATGAACCGAAGAAGGGCGCTGACGGGGATTTGTTGCGTGTGGCAAGGAAGTGAACTAATTCATGAGAATTAAAATTGGATTCGGAATCGATCTGAAAATCGATATTGTTATTGAATGGTGTATTATTTATTATCATTTATTACTTTATTTTTTTATTTGAATTTTTTAAAAATCCAAATGAGATCGATACTTACGCATGCGCTATACATCTCATGACGTGGCCGGATTAAGGGGGCGTGGCACCGGCGCTTGAACAACTACACCGAACTGCCCTGAAGAAACAAAGGAATTATTCTTGAAACTTTCTAATGCGAAGCTTCTTGTACCAAATGCTGGACTACTGATACTAGAGGTCTTACTTTGATATGAGCTGAAGTTGAAGAAAAATAGAGCCATGATTGGTGAAGCGCATACTTACCAGGATATATTTTAGTTTTGGATACTTTAGCTGAATGGACAAATAACGTTCGCGAGTGGACAGATGAACCGAAGAAGGGCGCTGACGGGGATTTGTTGCGTGTGGCAAGGAAGTGAACTAATTCATGAGAATTAAAATTGGATTCGGAATCGATCTGGAAATCGAAACCTATTTAGAACATGTATTAGAATCGGAAACGGAATTAGATTTACAAATGGAACGGTACTGGAAAAGGAGGAGTACTATAGCTGAAGTTTTACAATATTAATAAATTTGCTACTGCGCGGCAACATATATAAGCACAACATAAATGCTACGATTTATGCTGAGCAACTAAATGCGGCGCATGCGCAGTTTTATTTTTATTCATAATATTTTCATGTATTCGTATAAAATTTCAGAATCTGCGAAGTTGCAATAGAAGTCAAGGTTCTTCGTCCTGACCATCCCTGGTCTTGGACATGATGGAACCAGACGCTGTTGCTGTAAGTATATTGTAATTGAATTATTCAAATTGAATCGAAACGGTCTAATAGCATCAGTCGGGTCGCATTGATCGGGTCGCATTGGTCTGGTCAGATTGGTCCGGTCGGTTCGCATCGGACTCATCGGTCGGGTCGCATCGGTCGGATTGTATCAGTCGGGTTGCATCGGTCAAGTCGGATCGAATTGACCGGATTGGTCGGATCGGATCAGATCGGATCGGATGGAATATTATCGGATCGGATCCGATAGGATCGAATATTATCGGAACATATCGGATCGGATTGGTTCTGATCGGATCAGATTATACGGTCGAGTCGTGTAGCCTAATCGGACAGATCGGATCATACAGTTCAGATGATTTTTCAGTTTGTATCGTTCAAGTCGCATAAGTCGGATCGGATCGAATCCGATCAATTTGGATCGGACGAGATATGATTGTTTTGGATTGTATTGGATCGGATTAAAATTGAATCGAAACGATGTAATAGCATCAGTCGGGTCGCATTTGCCGAGTCGCATCGGTCGGGTCGGATCGCATCGGTCGGGTCGCATCAGCCGGGCTGCATCGGTCAAGTGGGATCAAATCAGATTATACGGTTCTGATCGGACATCAGATCGGATCAACAGTTCAATCAGATTGGTCCGGTCGGTTCGCATCGGTCGAATCGGATCAGATCGGATAGTATCGAATATTATCGGATTACATTCGATAGGATCGAATATTATCGGAACGGATCAGATCGGATTGGTTCTGATCGATTCGGATCGGATCAGATTATACGGTTCTTCCGGACCAGATCGGATCGGATCGGTCGAAACGAATCATATAGTTCAGATGATTTCCGGATTATGGATCGTATCATATCGGAACGGAACTTATTGTATCGTCTCTGATACAATTAAATCATATCGGATCAGTTGGATGCATCGGATCGGATTACTCATTCGATCGGATCAGATTTTCGGATCGGTTTGTGGGAATGGATCTGTCGGAATCTGATCGATTTTCCGGATTATAGATCGTATCGTATCGAACGCATCGGATCAAATAGGATCAGTAGGATCGGATCGGATCGTAGTAGATCGGATCGGATCTTATTAGATCGGATCGGATCAGTCTGTCGGATGAATTGGTCTAATCGGATCGGATCAGTCTGTCGGGTCGAGTGGTCTCATCGGATCGGGTTAATAATAATAGATCGTATATACGTTTGAAAATTGAATCTGTAGTTCTGACGATTTTGCGATCGTATAGGATCGATCGGATCAGTACAAATTTTAAGGTTCAATCAACAATTCGATAGGATCAGATAGTTCGGATCGAATTGTCGATTAGATCGGATCAACGGTTCGTATCGGATCCTATGGCACCGATCATTCGAAATCGATAGGTCGGATTGAATCAGACGAATTGGACGTATTTAACGTCAGATCGGATCGGATGGGACTCTCGGATCAACGGTTTTGATAGGATCGGACAGATTAATCGGACTAGATGGCTTGGATCGAACTTATGATTATATGAACATAGGAATATATTATTAGGTAATTAAGGTATTCGGATCAGATCAGTCGCATCGGATCAAACAACGGTTTGAATTGAATCTGAAAGTTTCGGTTCGGATCGGATTGAATTAAATCAAATTAATTTTAGGTGGAGGGGCTTCGAGATGAACAAGATGTTCCTGAACCGATTTTGGAAATTGTAAGTTCTGATCATTACAAAATAAAAATAAATAAATAAATTACTTAAATACTATATTAGTTACTTTATTAATATATATTACATATATTTTAGGGTGATGTGGATAAATCAGTTCAAGAACAAGTTGAACAGGTAAGTTATCTTAGAATTATCAAATCAAATTATAGAATAAATAAATCTTATTAATGTTTTAACTTACAGCTGGAAGGCCTCGAAAAAAACTCCCATATGCCTTTTCCAAACCCCAACCTGGATGACGAGAATCAAGCTGCCCAAACTGAAGAGGAAGTAAGTCAAAATTTCTGTCATTGATTTCGTGCTGATTTCATTATTATGAAGACTTTAAAACAAACTAATGAAATTGTCCACTTGTACTGTTAAGATAATAGTAAATTTAAGATTATTTTTTACTTACTTTTAAGACCGAAGAAGAGTCAGAGGGAGATCTTACAGATGTCTCTTCAACTAGCAGCGATTCTATGCCCGATCTACTCACTGGAAGCTCGGACGAAGAAACCGAAGAAGACACTGACGACGAAGAGGACATAGAAGAAGTTGAATTTGGAGAACATGGTACATATAAATTATAATACAAGTAGTAAATTAAAATTACTATATTTAATTTATATTTAAATAATTACTATAATTTCGAGCTAAGGGCCATTTTCAAAATTAAAACTGTTATAAATATAATTACTTTATTTTTACTTTAAAAGTTAGTTAGCCATTAACAAGTTTTTAAAGAAATTATGTTTACTTTTTCAGGTCTTCGTCTATTGAAGTTTCACCCCAATTGCGTGGACGCAGTTGTATTGTCCAACTCAAATAGGTATGCAATAAATAAAGATCTTATTATATTTATTTATTTTTATTCATTAATATCATATCCAATGACATTTAAATTCTAAGAAACAAGGCTCTGGTTGGGATTCATTCGTGACACTTCTGGATTTTATGATCAATAGATTAGCACAATAAGCCTTTATACTAAGAGTATATTGTTACTGCAAAAGCCCGAAATTCCATGATTCTCTGGTATAATAATCCAAGGTTTACTAAAATATAACAACCTTGCATAAATCAGAAAAGTTAGTTACCATCATTAAATTCGTACTCTTACTCTCTGATTATTATTAATTTATAATTTTCAGATCGGCAAGGCAAAGGGTAGAACCGATGGTGAAAGGTTACGTGTGCACTCAGAGACCTTTATACAATGAGGAGCGATACGAAATAACTATCGACAAACAGAAGGAGTGCAACACAGAATCGGGAGTGTCCATTGATCACCCATCTTTCACCTACTTCAACAACGCAGACTTTTGTGTAAGATCTACTTTCTGCAATCATAGTTTATATCCCTACGAGTATTACTAGATCAAACTTGAGACCAAGTTAGTGAAAACAGTTTAAACTATAATATTGATTCGGATGGATTTTATAACGTTTTCTGAACTAAAATACTCATTTTACGTAAGCGAAATATAAGCATGCCTCATTGGTAGTGGCTAAATATTGGTTAATATTGTAGTGGTGATATCTTTACTAGAATGGCTTGATGCTCTTTCTAATCATGATGATACAATTTATCTATTATAATAAAAATATACTCGTACATTATGATAGATTATAGCTAATCGTATACTGTTATTTGCAGCTCGGTGTGACCACTTGTGATCCTGATACCATGCGATTCCCAGAGATAAACCTATCAAGAACAATCATAATCACAGGTCCATATGTGCTGATAGACGGAATGATTGACCGTATTAACCGAAGCTTCAACTTTAACCGCATCAAGGTACCCAGCTTTAATTGGTTTCTACATTAGCCATACACGAGTATGTGTGTACAAGATATATATATTTTAAATTATTGTTTTATTAAGCCCCGATTTCCCACAATTTGGGGGCTCGTCCGGGATCGGGTAAAACAATATCGCAAAACGATGGAAAACAAAGGTGCAGCGGGTTCGTCGGAGGCAAGTCTATTCGGCTTTCAAGATGTAATTATGAAGTTCAGTGGCGACGACAAGACATATTCATCAGTGAAATGGGCGCAGGATATACAGGATAACGCTGAGATATTTGGATGGACGGCGCAGCAAAAGTTGATTATTGCACGTAGGTCACTGATAGGTACCGCAGAGCTTTGGCTAAGATCTGAGAAGACATTTAGGAGCTATGAAGAACTACAAACGGCGTTACAGAAGGAATTTCCGGATTATTTTAATAGCAAAGAAATGCACGAAGTCATGGCAGCGCGGCATAAGCGTAAGGAGGAGACTTGCTATCAATATATGTTAACCATGAAGGAGTTAGGTAAACGTGCAAAGTTTCCAGACTATGTGGCCATACAATACATTGTAGACGGCATCAGAGATCACGAATATAACAAGGTAATGTTGTACGGCATCACATCCTACGCAGTTTTCAAAGAAAAGTTAGCAATTTACGAAAGCATAAAGAACAATAGTAAGAAACGTGAAGATTTGGGTGCGAAGTCGGAATGTAAAAGCAGGGATAAAGTGGTGAAACATTGTTTTAAGTGCAGTGAGAAAGATCATTTGGCAGCTTCCTGCAAGAAAGGGGTGAAATGTTTTAGGTGCAATTTATATGGACATATTGGTTCAGAATGTAAGGTTATGCAGCAAGTTAAAAATGGCGGCTTCGTCGGGAACGACAACAAGAAATCAATGTGCGCGAGGAGTTCTTCGCGCCATTTTGCGTGGACATGTCAAGTGCAAGTTTTTGTTTTGTAAATTAATTTACTGTGGATATTATTGGTCAAAAATGGTGTTGTTTTGTTTAATAATGTGCTACAATGTGAATAATTATGGAAAACGATAAATTGGACTTTAAATATGGGGCACAAGTTGCAGTTTATTTTTTGCGGTTTTCCCGCGCTGTCAACTCCCATATTTTACCCGACGTGTTTGAGCAGTGGATGGTTCCGCGAGTGACTCAAGAAAAGCATCAAATTCTGCAGCATCTGGAATTTGATGATGACCTCATTAACTCATTAAAAAGAAAGATATATTACGTCAGACTTGGCTGTATGGGCTAGACCCTTTGCCTTCCCTATCATCTCATTCATCATCCATCATCCATCGGGAGAAGAGAAAAAAAAAAAAATCCCATATTTTACCCGACGTGTTTGAGCAGTGGATGGTTCCGCGAGTGACTCAAGAAAAGCATCAAATTCTGCAGCATCTGGAATTTGATGATGACCTCATTAACTCATTAAAAAGAAAGATATATTACGTCAGACTTGGCTGTATGGGCTAGACCCTTTGCCTTCCCTATCATCTCATTCATCATCCATCGGGAGAAGAGAAAAAAAAAAAAAATCAATGTGCGCGAGGTTGGTATCTCCGGACAGTGTAGGCGACGCAAGCGCCAGTTCGTGCGCTACGGCTGAGGACTGCAACGCAACGGATTTATCGTGCGAGGTTGGCAATGCTGTGCGGATGACAGATGACAAATGTCAAAATGTTATGAACGTAAATAATAACCTAAAAGTGAACAAGTCGATTAAAATGTTAAAAATAAGTGGAATAAACGTTGAAACTTTAATAGATTCGGGCAGCGACCTTAATTTAATTTCAGAGGAACTATTTTCACAGTTGAATATTAGTGACATTAGGCAGTATAATAAGGAAACAGTCATATTGTCGGGACTGGCTTCCTCCAGAGTTTGTGCTGTCGGGAATTTTAATGTGGAACTGGAAATCGATGGATGGTGCATAAGTATGTGTTTCTACATTGTGCCACAAGGTGCAATACCCTACCAGGTAATTCTAGGGCAACCATTTTTGTGTAATACTATAACAATATTTGACAAGGGAATGGTCAACATCATACCATCTAGTAGTGATAATCTATACCTGTCTTGTTTATTAAGTGAAGTAGGGCAACCAGAGTGTAGTATGAACCCATCAGTTCAGTCGTTAGTTGAGGGATACAACCCAATTAAAATAAAGGAGGCACCGATAAAATTGAAGATAGTTTTGAAAGATGAAATTCCTATAGTTCAACGTCCCCGAAGATTTGCTTTGAAGGAAGAAGAGATAGTTAAAGATCAGATTAATAACTGGCTACACAATGGTATAATAAGGCCTAGTTTTTCTGAATATAGTAGTCCGTTAGTTTTAGTTAAAAAGAAGGATGGTAGTACAAGAGTGTGCGTAGATTATAGAAAGATTAACCAAAAAATTACAAAAGATGAATACCCATTACCAGTGATCGATGATCACATTGATAAGTTGAGTAGGGTGTTAGTATTTAGTACTTTAGATTTAAAAAATGGTTTTTTCCATTTACCTATAGAAGAAGAGTCAATCAAGTATACAGCCTTTGTGACGAGTAGTCCCGAGGGCCAGTATGAATTTTTAAGGGCACCATTTGGTCTTTCAATATGCCCAAAGTATTTCACGAGGTTTATCAACATCATATTTAGGGAACTTATTGCAAAAGGGATTGTGTTAATATTTATTGATGATGTCATTATTCCGTCGGCAGATGATGATGAGGGAACCCAGAGGTTAAAAATGGTTTTAGATGTAGCTTCTGAGTATGGACTTGAGTTCAACTGAAAGAAGACCCAGCTGTTGCAGCGAAGAGTAGAGTATCTAGGTCATGTCATTGAGAATGGAACAGTGAAACCTTCCACAGAGAAGACTGAAGCGGTTATGAAGTTTCCGGAGCCAAAAACCATAAAACAAGTACACAGCTTTGTTGGATTAACATCATATTTTCGTAAGTACATTCAAAATTATGCTTTGATAGCAAAACCTCTCACTGACCTGTTGAAAAAAGAAACAAATTTTTATTTTGGAGAAGAACAAAGAAGAGCATTTCAGAGTTTAAAAGTTAAGTTAAGTAGCGAACCGTATTAAAGATTTTTGAAGTAGGATTAAACACAGAATTACACACAGACGCGTCGAAATATGGTTATGCAGCTATTTTATTACAGAGGGACAGCGATGATGGTAAAATGCATCCAGTACATTACATGAGTAGGAAGACAAA
This sequence comes from Tinea semifulvella, assembly GCA_910589645.1. Taxonomy (NCBI): domain Eukaryota; kingdom Metazoa; phylum Arthropoda; class Insecta; order Lepidoptera; family Tineidae; genus Tinea; species Tinea semifulvella. The sequence goes on from OU342584.1 coordinate 26,599,994, forward strand.
TGAAGTTGAGCAGAGAAATTATAATAGTTATGAACTAGAAGCGTTGGCAGTAATAGAGGGTGTTCGGAAATTCAGGAAGTATTTGTTCGGCATTCATTTTAAAATTGTAACTGATTGTTCAGCTTTTCAGAAGACATTATACAAGAAGGAGATTTCAGCGAAGGTAGCAAGATGGATATTATTTTTACAAGATTTTGATTATGAAGTGGAGCATAGAGCAGGAAAGAAAATGCAGCATACTGATTCATTAAGTAGAAATCCTTACATTGGTGTGATTCAAACAGAATTACATGCAAGAATAAGTAAGGCACAGAAGGAAGATGATACACTGAATGTTATAAGAGAAATACTAAAAGAAAAAGAGTACAAAGATTATTACATAGAAAACGATTTGATTTACAAAGGAATAGATAAGAAGTTAGTATTACCTGAGATTATGGATTTAGAAATTATTAGAAAAGCACATGATATAGGACATTTTGGAATAAAGAAGACCGTGGAAGTATTAGAAAGAGACTATTACATCAAAGACTTAAATAAGAAGATAAATAAAATAATTTTAGCATGTGTTCCATGCATTTTAGCTAGTAAGAAGGAGGGTAAGCAGGAGGGATTTTTATATCCAATAGGAAAAGGTGAGTTACCATTTGAGACGTTACATTGTGATCATTTAGGTCCATTGGATGCTACGAAGAAGATGTATAATTATATTCTCACAGTGATTGATGGCTATACTAAATTTGTTTGGATATACCCTACCAAGACATTGACATCAAAAGAAACTGTAGAAAAACTTAAAATACATCAGAAAGATAATGGAAACCCAAGTAGAATCATAACAGATAGAGGTACAGCTTTTACAGGAAAAGAATTTGTTGAGTATTGTCAAGAAGAAGGAATTGAACAGCATAAGATCACCACAGGTATGCCTAGAGGAAATGGACAGGCTGAGCGAATGAATAGGATAATTATATCAGTGTTAACTAAGATGTGCATCAAAGAACCTATGCATTGGTACAAATTTGTAAGTAGACTTCAAAGAGCGATCAATAGTACTTATCAAAGGTCAATTAAGACTTCACCTTTTGAACTATTGACAGGAACCAGGTTGAGACAGAGAGAAGACATGCAAATTATAGATTGGTTAGACGAAGAAAGCAGACAAGACTACAATGACAAGCGTGATACACTATGAAGTGAAGCAAAAGAACAAATTTTGAAAATACAAGAGGAGAACAGACAAACCTATAATAGAAAAAGAAAAGAAGCACAAAATTATGATATAGGAGATATTGTGGCTATTCAGAGATCACAGTACGGAAATGCCATGAAGTTAAAACCAAAGTTTTTAGGACCATATAAAATATCACAAAAAGTAGGTAAAGATCGGTATTATGTAGAAAAAATTGATAATAATAAAGAAGGACCTAAACAGACTACTACAGGTGTAGATTTCATAAAAAAGTGGCCATGATGTACCTAACCCAGGTTGTAATTATATTTGTTGTGACTATACATAAAAGTCGCATTTAACTAAGTTGTACGTTGCGATCATTAAGATCAGTAATGCTGTCAAGTTGAAGTAAAAAATAAATACCTAGTCTTAAGGATGTGTAAAATATTATGTTCTTAAAGTTGTCATATTTAAAATAATAAGTTACTATTTAGTTAAGGAGTTTGTTATTTATTTGTTTAAAGTAGTAGTTAATTTTGAAGATTTATATTTTTGTAAGAAGAAGATTTTTTTTGTTTAGTTTTAGTTTTCATAAGCGGTATGGAAGATGATAGAATGAATGTTTTTTTTAGGTTGATTTAAAAGTAAACATGGTGTCAATTAGGCACACTGTCCACTTCTATAGTAGGTAAGATCTCATTTTACTTAGACTGTTGAGGAAAAATTTTGTTGAATAGTTCTATGAGTAATTGTTGACTTCATTACATATTATTTCAGTAGGTGATAGCAAGTCATGTAAGATGTACTCAGTATTGTAAATTCTGTAGGATATGGTCCGATAGTTCAGGTAAAACCATATTATATTGTACATAGTTTAAAGCCTTCAGCCTGAGGTCAGACTGATAGCAGAATGGCCGAGTTGTAGGAACGTAATTTGGAGAAAAATAAACTTCAAGAAACGGAACGCGGGAGAGGGGAGAGAGGGAGAGGAAGGTGTGTGAAGTTAAAGATGTAAAACGGAGAAAAGTTGATTAAAATATAGTTAAAGTGTTTTCAAGCGAAATTATTGTTTTATTAAGCCCCGATTTCCCACATATATACGAACTATATATAAACTAAAAACTATTTTTTTTAACATAAATTACTATTAATTAAATTTCTAACTAGTAAACTATTTATTTCAGTGTGGTGACCGAATTGGGCTTATAAGGACCAAGAATGGTCAACTCTATTGTACTTACAACGGCGAAGAGCGTGGTCTCATCGCGGAATATGTAGAGCCCAAGTTCTGGGGCATCGTTGGCTTATTTGGAGCGACGTTCAAGGTATGAATTACATTTTACAGTAATCACAGCATAATAATTGTAAAGTTTCACGATTCGTAGACGAAAAACTATAGAAGTTGAAAATTCATTAAAGTTAATTTTAATTTGTACTCGTAGCATCGGACTTTTATTACTTTAAATGTAGACGTATAACACGGCCTAGGAGCATGTCACGACGAAACACTTTCTGGTATTGTAGTCATAGAGCCTGGCATAGTTAACCCTACCCCATACGATAACAAGTTTGGACTGGTTAAAGGTGGTGTTTACCATGATAAGGTATATATATATATATATATATTGTTGTACAGTTTTTAGTTAAAGTTTAAAATTTTAGGTCACTATCAATGACCACACCGAGACTTGCTTAACGCCGCACCTGCAGACGGCTATTACCCAAGGCCCAGGTAAAATAATATTTTATTTAAATAAATAATTCGAAATAGTAAAGGCCATCAACTTCCTGATCCCAATGATGGTTAAGCTATTCTTAAATTACATTAAAAAAAAAAAAAAAAATAGTATTAATAATGTTTTTTTATTATTAACTTATTATTTGAAACTCTGGGACCATGAAGTGCAAGCGCCAAAAAAATCTGAAATACCGTGTCTTGTCGTTTTCTTCGGTGACAAGAGGATTGACTCTTTCTTCGCCTAAATAATCAGTTTCGCAATAGAGGGGGGAGATGCAGTCAGCGTTCTTGCTCATTCCACGCGGACGGGACTTATATTCGTATGCGTAGTATTTATTTTGATACCTTGATTTTCAGGGACTACACGAGAGGACGAACTCCAGTTCCAATTGTGCTCTGACTCCACTGTTGCTATTCATGACACCCGCAGGACGGTCGTGCGCGTACAGTAAGTATTGCCCAAAACAAAATCAGTCCAACAAATCATAAGGAGCGACCTGCAAGAATGAACCCCTGTTGTATGCATAAATGTTTCTATCTTACCGAAAATTTTAATGTTTTGCTGATATCGATGCCCCCTGAATGTCTTTAAATTTTACAGCAAAAAATAAATACTGCTTTTCTTGATTTTTTTGTAATATATAATAATGACGTCATTGTCAAATTGTCTTGAAGCAAAACCAAGCAATTAAGGAAAATATATGTACGAGTATGTATAAGTATATATGTATTTGTATTCCAGTCCATAACAGTACGTTACGTAATTCAAAATTTGTCATAACACAAAAGAGCTTAATATACTCGTATATTACGAGTATGTTGTTAGTATTATATAAATCAATTTTAAAAAAATAATGGTTTACATAAAATATTAAATAAAAATTACAATACAATAATAAAAAGAATTAAATGTTAATTGTCTATAATGTAATTATTTTATGAACACAAATAATTATGACCCTTTAAAACGTTTTAGGGCCAATGCGGTTTTCTCGAGCGGAATCGTCCTGACAAACAGAGTCCTGCGACCTCACGAATTATTCAGGATTCGCATCGACTGCATAATCGGGAAATGGTCTGGAGGTTTGGAATTTGGAGTCACGCGACATGCACCTAGCTCCATACCTGGCTCCTACCGCCTCAGGAACATCAGGTTTGTATACTTTTTACTAATTTTCGATTATCTTGTTATCGTTGTATAAACCTTCATAGTAATATTATAAATACGAAAATTTGTGAGGATGTATGTATGAATGTTACTTCATTCACGCAAAAACTACTAGACGGATTTAAATTAAACTTTAAAGAAATATAGTCTATACATTAGAATAACACGTATAATCGAACTATATGTGACCCAACAGCCATTTATATGTTAATTAAATTTGGTATTCACAAGCTTCGTTTAAGTTATAAGCCTTCACGTGCTGAATTCTAAGCTGAATTTTATTATTATTTTATTTATTCATACTTTTTTTTGCGAAGTTATTCTTAGTGGTATTTCCCACATCCACAAAATCTAAGGTCTCATGATGAAAATATACAGTTTGTATGTGAGTCGCCACATCTATCAAAGCAAGGTTCTCATGATGACCAGTTTAGAAGTACCTGGTATACAGTTTTATCTAATTTGCTACATCTGCCAAATCGAGGGCTTATGATGATTAAAGGTGATGCGGGGAAAGGCGAGTCAAACAGATAGTATACTTTTATATAATGTCAATATTTTTTTAGGAGTCAGACATGGGCGATTTGTGGTGAAGATTTCTATATCAATGGAAATCTCCACATCAAAAACTACATTCCTAATCTGAACTTGCTCAAGGTAAATACATTTTATTTAGTTAAATGGACATTAATAAAAACCTTTAATTATTTTCTTATATAACTATTTTTATAAGTTTTAATCGTATATGTGATAGTTTATCTAAATGAATATAATATATAAATATTTTTTATCTGTTTATATATATATATATATAATGACAATATATATATATATATAATATATACCTAAATAATAAACTCTTAACAATAACAATAACGTAAATATATATAACTAGAACTTAGAATAAAGTATTCTACTCTTTCTATTGTTTAATATAAATGACTGTTAAGGATGGTGGATGTTATGATTTATTAAAATTCCAGAACTTATTAATTATATTTATTATTATGTAACACATACTACGTCTCCGTGACAACTCTAACAATATTCATTCAAAACTATCAAACTATAAGTATGCGAAGACTATCCAGTCGTAAATAATGAAATCATCCAATTTGGGCTGAAAGAATAGTTTCAATACTTTTATTGATGACTTATTAATATTATTTTTTAAATAAAGGGTTTTTGTAATTATAATCTTGTTACAACAATTTATCTAATAATTCATATATAACTGTAAATACAATTTAGCCCAAATCCCCATACGAGATGAATATCCTTTGACCTTAATGTTTTCAGGAAGGTGATACGGTGTCAGTTGGCAGGTCTAATCACGGTGTCTTACATTTTTTTCTGAACAATATTGATCAAGGTCCGGCGGCATTTAATGTGCCCGCGGATTTATTCGGAATTTTGGGTAAGTAATATGACTCGAATCTGCTTTTAACAAATACTAGGGCCCAAAATTACCTATCTATAAAACAAAATGCAAATGCATATAAACTCAATTGAGTTATGTTTTTTTGAATGATTAATAATAATAATTAATTTATGATAATATCGAGCATGTCAGAGATATCGACATAATATGGCATAATAGGTTTAGCTAAACTTAGACCTACCACTTTAAACAAGTGACGGATCAAATGTAAATATGATTGTGATGATGATGGTATAGTTTTTAATCTTAGTGTATTTTTGTAGACCTGCATGGACGCATGTCAACAGCGACCGTACTAGAAGGACGACGGCGTTTTTATTTGGGAGAAATACCACCTTCCTTCTACAATCCAGACATTCTGTAAGTTCTATTCTGTTATATGAAAAAATATAGTATGAACTAGAGACCCATATTTTCTTTTTGTACTAAACTAGTAGCCCTAACTGACGTAACTACAGCCCTACAGCCGCTGTTACTTATCGCAAACGTTATTAGTGGATTTCGTTATTTACATCAGAGCTTGCGTCATAATTAAAAAAATATTATTCAATTCTCAACTCTATAAGCGTTCGACCTTGACAGCGGCCATACAAATATCAACTTTAATAGCGTGATATATATATAGTTAACGGATTCCATTATATAACGTTTGCGTTTAAGTAACAGTTTTCATACATAGAACCTAGAACCTATTAGTTTTATTGTTTTACATGTTTATTCTTTTTAAGGGATCAATGGTTCCACAACGGCCACACTTCTCATGGGCTGCTGTCTGTAGACTTCAAGACGGCCACTCGTATGGACGGACTTAGGCATCTCCCAACAACCCTGTTCTTCTCCTGGAGGGCACTGTATGTCGACGAGCTTTTTGAAATCATGATCAAGGCAAAACTGGACACCAACGACAGGATGATACCTACTTTTCGAATGGGTAAACTAACATTCAAATAATAAAAAGAGTGGTCGTGACTAAATAGTCATAGGATCAAATTCCAATATAGGATTTGAAATGTAGGATTTAGGTAAATGCGGTCGAATTACGCAAAACAAATTCGAGAATAGATAAATAATACATCCACTATAAAGCTAAAAAACAAAGATTTTTTGAAAATAATAAATGTGCTGTGCTGTTTTCTTTTCTTTTTATCTCCGATAATATCTATTTATTGTGTTTTGTATGCTGTGCTGTTTTATATTCTCTGGCGTACTGCTGGCGTGTTTTTTATAATTTATATTTATATTGTTTTATTTTTTATTATTATTGAATTTTCGTTAAGTATAAGGTGGGCCAAAAGAAATAACCCTATTGGAATATGCTCTCATTTTTGCAAATGGCCGCCAATGTCAAATCTGTTTTGACATTTGTGGACTAGACAGATGCAGAATACAAGTGAACAAGCCATGGAGCGATACACTCCCCAAGAACGCGGAATAATCGTGTCTATTTTTTTGCGTAACAATTCGTCTGTGGTGTTGGCGCAGCCGAATTCCGTCGCCAATTCCCCGGCCGTCCGTCACCGACTGCGCAAACACTGCGCTGTTTGGCCACCAACCTTAAAGAGTATGGGACCACACAAGACGTTGCCAAGAGTGTCCGGCCCCGGATCACCCGTTCTGCCAAGAATATCGTCACTGTTGCCGAGGATGTCGAGCTGTCGCCGGAAACATCGACCAGACGCCGTGCCACGCAATTAGCCATCAGCCGGACCTCCCTAAGGCGAATTTTGGTCAAAGACCTGCGCGTATTCCCGAACAAAGTCCAGTCCGTGCATCAGCAGCTGCCTGCCGACCGCCAAACGCGCGTAATCTCTCTCAATCTCGAGGAAGAAGTGGACGATTTTTTAACCAAAATCATAATGAGCGATGAGGCTCATTTCCACCTCAGCGGGTACGTGAACAAGCAAAACTATAGCTTCTGGGGCACCGAAAATCGTAAAAAAGTAACTGCATGGTCCTGTGGTTCCAACAGGACGGAGCAACGGCACACACTGCGCGAGCCACAACCAATATTCTGAAGGCAGCGTTCCCGGGTCGCCTCATCTCTCGTTTTGGCGACTTGCACTGGCCCGCAAGATCGCCCGATTTAAGCGTTCCAGACTTTTTTTGTGGGGTTTTTTGAAGTCCTGTTTTTACGTGAACAAGCCCGAGGTTCTGGAAGCCCTCAAGGACAAACAACATCGGATGACTTCTTTGGCCCACCTTGTATATATATTTGTCATTTATTTTAAAGCCTGTATGTTTTATAGGCTTTGTGATATTTTTTTAATGAAAGCAAGAGTTCCAAAACTGGTATAGTGCACACCGATGTAGGGGGATTCTGTAACTATATCGCAAGATAATCTTCTACAGTGTCCTAAATGTTCCCAGGTTTGATTTTTCATGGGGAAATAAAAGTCTAAATATCCACTTAGATCGAGCGCACAATCTAAGCGCTTTTTTTCTATTTTTACAAACTGTTAAGTAACCTTGAACATTCGATTCCGATTTTAATGCGTTCTAGAGGTGCTAGAAACGCAGTAGCCAAATCTTTAGATTATTTTTGCAATTCTTTCAGTTTGGCTTCGGCTGTGAAGCTATTGTCCTTTCTCTACTTACCTTTTTGTTAAATAACTGCGTTGAGATTTTATAAAAGGACGACATAAAAATGTCTTCAAATCTGTGGACAGAAATGTCATGCTGTCAGAAGTTAAATCACATACTCCTTTAGAATTCTTCCGTTTTCAATTTTCTGTGGCAATGCTACAGCTCCTCTTCCAAATTACTGTATCTGTATAAAAAATATTTACTCTCTTCTTCAGTTGCCTGTCAATAGGGTCTCGGCCCAGCCGATCCATTCCATCATTTAAAATTTAAAGTCTAAATTTAATGTCTGGTACCTTGCCGTCGAAGCTCTGGGAGGAGACATCCATATTGTTTCAGATGACCTTTCCACTCTAAATGAAAGCTTCAAAAAAACTGGTCTTGATCTAAATTTCTCAAAATGCGAAATATTCGCCTCAGCCCCGGATACCTTTTAACCAATTATTTGTACTTTTTTTTTTTGACAAAACGTCCTCCATATACTATCTCCGGTTTTCTAAAATTTTTTTCGTTCTTTCATAGATAAAACTAGTGTTGCCCAATCTTGGTCTTGGTCTTGCTTGGTTGCATGACCAAGAGTTTCGGAAGAGTCTTGCACATTTTTTTTCCAAATTTTGCTAAAGTGTTTACTCTTTTTGGGGTTAGGTTTTTGTTTTGATACATTTTTGTTCCTAACGAAAAAAACTAAACTTGGGCTCGTATGCAGATATTTTTATTTGATTATACCTAAATCCGACCTATACCTAATGCCTCCGAGGTCTAGCGGTTAATTCGGTGGATTTGGACTTGAGGTACAGGGTTTGATTCCTGGTCGGGACACAATAAATTATTTAATTTATTTGTGATATTTCTTAAGTTTGGCACCCTAAAGACTTCGCGGAGAGAGATTTCCTTAGTACAATTGGAAAATAAAATATATATTGAGTCAGAGTAAGAGTCTTGCAGAAGTCTTGCGAGACTCTTGCGCAAGACCAAGACTAGGAGTGCAAGACCAAGACCGAGACCAAGACCACCTATTCTGATGCAAGACCAAGACTAGGAGTGCAAGACCAAGACCGAGACCAAGACCACCTATTCTGATGCAAGACCAAGACTAGGAGTGCAAGACCAAGACCGAGACCAAGACCACCTATTCTGATGCAAGACCAAGACTAGGAGTGCAAGACCAAGACCGAGACCAAGACCACCTATTCTGATGCAAGACCAAGACTAGGAGTGCAAGACCAAGACCGAGACCAAGACCACCTATTCTGATGCAAGACCAAGACTAGGAGTGCAAGACCAAGACCGAGACCAAGACCACCTATTCTGATGCAAGACCAAGACTAGGAGTGCAAGACCAAGACCGAGACCAAGACCACCTATTCTGATGCAAGACCAAGACTAGGAGTGCAAGACCAAGACCGAGACCAAGACCACCTATTCTGATGCAAGACCAAGACTAGGAGTGCAAGACCAAGACCGAGACCAAGACCACCTATTCTGATGCAAGACCAAGACTAGGAGTGCAAGACCAAGACCGAGACCAAGACCACCTATTCTGATGCAAGACCAAGACTAGGAGTGCAAGACCAAGACCGAGACCAAGACCACCTATTCTGATGCAAGACCAAGACTAGGAGTGCAAGACCAAGACCGAGACCAAGACCACCTATTCTGATGCAAGACCAAGACTAGGAGTGCAAGACCAAGACCGAGACCAAGACCACCTATTCTGATGCAAGACCAAGACTAGGAGTGCAAGACCAAGACCGAGACCAAGACCACCTATTCTGATGCAAGACCAAGACTAGGAGTGCAAGACCAAGACCGAGACCAAGACCACCTATTCTGATGCAAGACCAAGACTAGGAGTGCAAGACCAAGACCGAGACCAAGACCACCTATTCTGATGCAAGACCAAGACTAGGAGTGCAAGACCAAGACCGAGACCAAGACCACCTATTCTGATGCAAGACCAAGACTGGCTAAGGCTTTGCGCAACACTAGATAAAACAATCTAAAAATTTAATCTCCGCTTCGATCGTCTATTAAAAATAAATTTCCATATGGCCTATTATATAATCCGTCATTGCCTTTTTTCACCTGTTAAATTTTCTCCACCTTCTGTTTACTTCGGATAACATCATTAAAAAAGCTAGCTTGCCCCAACGCGTCCGTCCCACAACATCACATCGCCACACCGGTGGGACGAGCCGCTTTTCCTATTGGTACGGGATCAACTTTCAAATACGTCACCAATATGGCAGAGCGTGCTCGACTTCTGGTGGAGTCAAGGTGGAAATTGGGACTGTAGCTACAGGCTCTTCCTTCATCTTTTTGACAACAAATGTTTCCGCACTATAACCAGCCTACGACTAGGAGCTTCTTGCACATCGCTGCCAATGTGGAGACATCATCGGGACACTTGGCCACTAAAGCCTCTCCTGCAGCAAGAGCACATGTCGCATCCCAAGGCACGCCAGCCTCAATGACAATAGGTGGTAGGCGGACTGCAAAAAAGGCGGATACTTAGGTGATAATTTGCCCAGTCTGCCAGGGCGGGAAAGTATCCACCGTTCGTGCCGAAAAACCCAATAAAGTGCATCCACACATTTCGGAGATCAGGCTCGATTTGCAGTCTGCCCAGTCAAGCCGGCATAGTGTTAGAGACTGATGTCAGTCATGAGTGTCTAATTCCAGCTGCTAACATCCATGAACTTCGCGTGCCACTTACCATCAGGTGGGCGCAAGATCAGATGTCATGCCCTTGTGTATGTGGGTTCGCCAGCCATCTTAGAACCCACTGCCATCTAGAATGCCACTGACTAAGTGCACAGGAAATTTTCGAGGCGTTGTCAAACAGCTCGTCAACACCTCAGGAGACAAGACGGCTGGCCAATATTTGGGCAGAGGCATCAGCATTGCCATGCAACGTGGCAGTGCTGCCAATATCCTTGCCACTTTGCCCATTGGTAGCGATTTGAAGGAAGTTTCTTATTTATAATATTTATAATTTTTTTTTTCGTTATTTTAGTTTTTTTTTTTAGTATTACACAACAAGATTAAGGTCGCGGTCAGCGAGCTAAGGAGAGAGCTACGGTCGGTATTTCTTTAATGGATAGATTCCGAAACGTCGACATCCGTCAAAGAACCAAGGTTACCGACATAGCCTTCAAAATTAGTAGACGAAGTGGCAATGGACCGGACCCAGACACGTCTGTCGCAGAACCGATGACCGTGGAGTTGACGGGTTCTGGAGTGGATACTACGTATGAAAAGACGCAGAGTGTCCGGTCCGAGTGAACAAAAAGGCCTAATTACGCGGTCAATAACAAATAAGACTTATTCTTAGAATATATAAACAAAAGGCATATTAAAGTAGCTAAATGTGTATTATATGCGATTTTGTAATCAAATACTTAATACTCGTCACGCCTTGATGTTTGCTACTAAACGTTGTGTTATGAGTGTAAATTAAGTCTTGTGATTGATCTGAAAGCCAAAGAAGTTATTGAATTCCGTTCAAGTAAGTAATTTACGAATTATTAATAATAATATTTATGATTAAGTAAATTTATACGATTTTTAGTGTCTTTTGATAAACAAATAGATAACCAAAAATATGTTTTATATTTTATTTAATATTGCATGATAATAAATAAACTCCTTAAAAAAGTTATTATTATGGTTTTGGGTCCTCGAAATTACTATTTTTTTTTCCCTTTGTCCACAGATTCTCTTATGGCCGTTAAAAGAATTCAGCTATTTGCAGTTCACAAAAGAGGTTTTAGACATGCTCAAGGCCCGTGAAAGCGACTGTCATACAAAGGCCGTCTATTCCGAAGCAAACATATAAGATAACTCAGTGAGATGATTCCGAACGCGAAGTAGTGCTAAATTTATAATAAAGAGATCCATAATAAAGATATATTTATTACTTACTGTTTTACTTATCTATATTAGTTATAATAATTACCAGGTATAGTACCTACATCATGTGCATGCAAGATACATAATACAAGAAGTAGTACTGAAAGTAATGCCCCACTAAAATAACTGATTCGACCTCTTTTTTAATTCTAAATTTTCTCCTCAACTGAACTCACAAATCTATATCTGTCTCTTTCTAGACATATCTATTAACAATGACGACGTAGGTAAATTTAGGATATTATACGTTACAAAGTGGAAATATTGGCTTAATAACTACCAGTATCTTGTTATTGAGACCTTTTTTTGCAGGTGTGACTCCTTTGGACCCGAACTATCCCCAGGCTCAGGGGATCGACTTCGAAGGCGGCACAATTGAGCATGCTTACTTCTTAAACAGAGATATTCTAGTCCGCGACCAACACGTCGCTCAGGCTAAATATGTATTGAATCTCAATACACTGAAGTTAAATGACAGAGTCGGTAAGTGTACCTAAACAATAAAAACTTATAAAATAACATATGCCGCATAAAATACCGTATATTCGGTTAGCCGCATTACGGACAGTCTGAATTCAAGTCGGCTGAAATAAAGTACGTCGTATAGAATGGGCACTTCGCGTTCGTCAATGCGGCTTAGTACCGTGGCGGACACATATTAATCGTTAACATATAAATCTTTGGCTGTAATTGACCATTAACCAACAATGCCGGTAAATACGAGTACATAGTTATTGGTATAATTTACAGTAAAGTTGTTAATTTATGAGTTAATCAGAATTGAAACTGCTGATAAAACAGATAACGAAACTATTCAGGATGATGGTAAAAGGAATAATGTATGATATTTGTAAAAGTTTTACTCTGTTTTTAGGGGTCCTGTTCCGTAAAGATGGACACGTCCATTATTTCCTGAATGGCACAGATATGGGTCGGGCATTCTACACGCCACATCACCATCTATTTGCATTCATTGATCTCTGCGGAACTGTTTCTCAGGTACAGTACGACATTACAGTATTTACTTTCCAAAATACTAAATAGTCTATCTCAAGATATACTCGTAAGAACAAAAAGTTTCCAAGGTGACATATTAAAACAAAATTAAGTAAGAACTACTCGACAACTGACCTAGTGTTTAGTTGTTAAGCGCTTTTTCCACTTTCTTTCGCATTAAAAGGCGTTGCTCTATGGTTTACTTACGCTTTTTTGCTTTGCTTTCAAGTCGAACACAGTAAATTTAAAGATTGTTTGAGTAAAAATGTATCCGTTTAAAAAGGAACTACCTATATATTTTTTTGTTATTTAACTGCTACAGTCTTTATATTCTATATTTGTATTCTATTATTTTTTTGCTAAACCAAACTCTTGTGACCAAGATAATCAGGGTTTAGGTGTAAACCATTGGGAGTGTTTTGTATTACTATTGATATAATAACCATTAAATCACCAGTATTAAATTCGGAACTGCAATTTATTAGAATTACATTTTTATCAAATAACAATACCTATTAGTTTTTGATTTTTAAATTATTATAATTGTTTATAGGTTACTGTGCTTCAGAACATGACCGTAGCCAAGACGTGTATTGAGTACGAGAGGAGCGTCCATCGTAACGATATAGACTACTATAAGCCGATTTACCAGTAAGTTTGACAAAATAAAAATGTCTAGACGTCACGATGTCTAGGTTAACGAGGGTTTGATGTCAACATCAAATCGTTTAACAATTCTACAAGTTGGATTAGTGGAACCGGGACCTATGACTGCTTTAAGATGCTCGGTTGTGTTGTAATTCTATGACAAATGTACTTCAATTGGTAAATATTCGAATTCTTTATCTTTATTTTTTTCTCAATCTTATATTTATCCAGCAGTGGACAGACATAGGCTACAATGATGGTGATATAAAGATTTATTTATTAAAATACTTTATTTTTCAGATTCTCTGAATTGCACGAGGTTAACAGTGTGTTGTACTGTAATCAGTCCATTGCCTCGCGAAAGAACATCCACAGCCTGAGCCCTACCATGGTCTTCAGCAGAACGCATCTTCACATTGACAGGCCAATGGCGGTATTGTTTTATTACATTAATTTAGCCTCGGTTTCTGAAAGGATATCTAAAACAACGAATGCTCCTTGCTTGAAATTTTGCTTATAAAGCACGTGATTGGCTAAAATAACAACCTGATAAGCAAACTACCAATCACGTGGCATATAACAAAATGTGAAACATTGATATTAATGGTTATGGAATGCCTTTCATAATCCTAGTTCTAAAAGGTTGAGTTGATATAAATGTATATTAAATAACTTAATAAATATAATTTCTTTGACTATCATCAGCTCAAACATTTATTTACTCGTATATTTAGTATGTCGAAACATGTCAGTTATTATTTTTTGTACACTGGTCACAATAGTAAATTATTGCAAAATAAGGTCAGTTAATTTAGTTTATTTTTTAATAAGAAAGTTTAAAGGCTCTATTATGGTCAGTTTTTTTTTAAATATCAGTCAATTAAATCTACTTTTTTAGACTAAGTATAAACTTGTTTCGACAACTGGAAAATGTTCACAACTGCTTTGTACTCGTATCTATTGCTTATAAAATAATTTATCAACAAAAATTGTGATAGTTGAAGAATTATATTTTTGTATTCAGGTAAGAATCCGTGGGGTGACAAGTGCCTCCATTGGCGCTTTCGGTATGGGCCTGACCACCGTCAACCTTTTCCACGAAGATTTCCCCTTCACCAACTTGCAGAGCCTTCCGTATTTCACTAAATACATACAAGGTAAGCCAGAGAAGACTAATGTCTTAGCAATGGATTTACCGAGCGGGTATCTGGTCCGTCGAGTGTGACGGAGACAGGATACAAGTAATTTCACATACCTATTAGTGAAACAAAAATTCACTAAGGCATACATTAATATTTACAAACAAAAGACACAACTTCGCATACACAACGAGGTCACACGTCGCTTGCCGGCAAGAAAAGTGTCGTGAGACAAACTATATAATTAAATAAATGTTTTTGGGTGTGGTTTTTAGCAATAGCTTATGGTTGTGTTGTTAATTTATTAAACAGTTGTGATACCTATGATAGGTAGGGATAATATCTTTAATATTATTTTTCTATCCTTTACTTTGTGATTTTAATTTAGCTGTGTTTTTTTTTTAAGGAAACTACACAAGGTTCCGGCGCCCTAACGGTTTGAATATGGACACACCCATCATCTTCCCAGAGGTCCAAGCCAACGATATCATTACTTTGGCCAGGACCAAGGACCAGAGGGTCAACTTTTACGTAAATAAGGTGCTCATCGATGTCTCCTTCTGCTCCATCCCAGAGGTAATCGTCATGTAATACGGTAGTCATTTTATATATCTCACAACTCATACTTTTTTATAAGATCTCTTTCAACACACTTGCTCTGAAAACCTTTTTTCACAGATTTTATGTTAACATTGTCTCATGTTATGCACATTATGCGGTGATGTCGTTACATTTTATTTTATCTGTTTTTTTAACCAATAGTTACTCCAAAGACATACTTATTTTAAGAGTATTAATGTCTGACTCATTGTTTACTAATTGTATTTATTGAAGTAAAAAAAATATGTGTCTAATTATGCGATTAAAAAAATTTTATCTCCTATAAATTAACAGAAAGTTTTACCGAGTCAGTTGAACTGACTGCAGCGCCCTGGAAATTTCAGACAGACATTTGTTGACCGCCATCTAGCATGAAGTCATGCAATTAGTAAGTCTTAATAATATCGCTAGATGGCGTTGTAACTATTGATTAGTAACTATACTTGCTTCAAGTGGCGTATGTCCATCAATGTCGGCAAAACTGCCACCACTGCAGCTTCGAGGACAGAACATCGAGTGGACTCCGACCGTCAAATACCTGGGCTGCATCATTAACAGGACGTTAACAATGGGTGAAATGGCCTGCCACGCCGTCAATCAGGCGAAGGCGGCCCGAGCCATGTTACGCCCTGTTATGAATTCCAGCTTGCCGCTCAGGTTGAAGGTCCGGATCTACAAGATGTTCATCCGTTCCCGACTCACGTATGCTGCGCCAGCCTGGCACCACCTTCTGGCCAAGACTAATAGGGAAAAGATCCAAAGTCAGCAGAACATATCGCTCAGAGTGGTCTCCCGAGCACCATGGTTCGTGCGTAATTCCGTCATAGCTCGAGATCTGGAGATGCCTACTATTGAGGAATTTGTCGTCGGCCTGACTAGACGTATGTTCTATCGGGCCGACAACGGACACTTCAAGCATCTTCAGAATATCGCTCCTTCTTGCGCTCGGCCCCCCAACGGGAGACCGCTTCCTAGAGAAGCGCTCTTGGAGGAGAGCTGAAGTAGTCGAACCTAGACCCTCTGGGTTCGTGAGCCACACGGGCGCTGTTATACCAGTAACAGCGCCCAGCACCAAACGTGCATGAATTACCAGCGGGTGGTTACCCGCTGAGATCCTGCCGGGGAAAACGGGGGAATGTCCCCATCCCCAACCCAGGCCCATTAGCCATCCGGGCCTGGACGACCCCACTGTCTGTCTACTTGCTTGAATATCGCTCCGTCTTGCGCTCGGCCCCCCAACGGGAGACGACTTCCCAGAGAGGTGCTTCTGGAGGAGAGCTGAAGTTGTTGAACCTACACCCCCCGGGTTCGTGAGCCACACGGACGCTATTACACTAGTAACGGTGTAAAAGTAGCTGGATGCAAAGGTGGTGATGTTGCAAACTTTATTTATTACTACAAAATTCTATAAATATGCTTGTACCTCGTCGCCATTTGAAATAACTTGGAAATTACTAAAACAAAATACTATTAAAATAAATCCATGTTTATAATTAATGACGTAAACTTAACTTTTTGATCCTTACCACTATTTGTAAATTAATAAATTGCAGTCATTAAAATCGTACAATAATAATGTTCTATTGATTTTTGTTGCCAAATAGTTACACCTGGGTATTTGTTATTGGAAAAAAAAAAACACTATTGTTTTGTAATCGTTATATATGATTAATTTAAATTATTAAATAGTCACAAGTGTGTTGAAAAACATCATCTGAGGATGCTTGTTGTATGATTTTGTATAATATACTAAATGTGTAAATATATCGTAATGATGAAAAAAAAAAATAGTGAATACTATATGTGCAAATAGACTTAAGAGATCTTGAACCCTCTAAAAAAACGGTATTCCTGCAAGTCTAACAATTGGTTTAGTGGGTCATATCATTTTAAAGTATGGTAACCATCACCTGGCAGGCCCCAGCGCTGAACCTTACCAGACCTAATATTATTGAAAGTGAAAACAAAAGTATCCTAAATGAAAAAATATTCTTTATGAACTATAATGCAACCTACATAAGTTTTTACATAAGTTACGCCAAAGAACATAATACAAGAAAAAGCGTAACTCCAAACAAAAAAAATGTTCCAGTTTTAGCAGCGTTACTACGGGTTTCCACCGAACTAGAATTGGCGGCAAATTTTAAAATTCTTTATATATTATATATTAAAGCATCCTCAATAATTTTGGTCAATGTATTAATTTCGATAGTTACTATGAAAAAAAACTATAAAAGTATAAATTTGTTGAACAAAATTAATAGTAGACCAATTATTCAAAATGGCGGAATAGATACGTAACTAAAATCTTGTAACTTATTTAAACATAAATAATATTTTTAATTTATTTATTTCTTGGAGTTCTTTCTAACGACTTTCACATACTTATTCTGAAAATTTTTGATTTATTAAAATTGAAAGAAACACTTTTTACACATAAACTCTTATCAAAAACAAACAGAATTAATATAAAAAAAAAAACTAAATTATTAATTAAACTAAAGTTTAAAGCATAAATTACTAATATTAAAAATAATAAAAACTACTTAATAATTAAAAATACAACTAAAAACTAAAATAAAGAAAAAAAAAAAAATTAATATAAATGAAAAAATTGCTTCTAATTGGCAAAGTGCCAAGAATACTGGCAGCATTGCCACGTTCAATGGCAGTGTTGCCAAAAATAGACTAACAACATTTAAATAGACAATCGGAGCATTTATTGTATTATATTTTTTGATCACACATATCACACACGTTTCTCGATTTACGTTGCACAATTTAAAACATAAATTTATCTTTCAATTCCCGTAAACAGACAATAAAATAAATAACAAATCTTTTTCGCAACAGCCAAGGTTCCATTTGGTTTCGATTTGGTTTTGACAATTTAGGGTTACCAGTAAATTAAAAAAAAACTTTTTTAAAATACATTATTATAATAAATTACTTAAGTGCATAGTATAAAACTACATAACAATCATAATAATTTAAATAGGGATACTAGATATTAAATAATATCGATGAAATAATAAATATTAACAACACAACTGATTAAATAAACATAAATATTATTCGTAACCTTTAAAAAAAAAAAATGCAACCCTCGATATTTTTCAATGCAATGTATGAAAGTTGATAGCCCTTGATTTACGCACAGGTTATATTTAATTTTATATTGACAAATGTTTTTTTATAAAAATGTTAAATCCTATATTATATTCCTCATCGCTTAGCTTACTCAAAATCAAATAATTTCTTACGAGTAATCTGTTTAAGATGCGAGTATAGGGCTGGTAACTGAATACTTTCTTAGTGGCATTCGCTCACTCAAATAGCCGCGTTTCCATACAAATTTCTGTATTTAAGTGACCAAATGCGACTAAGGAAGGATTTAGTTACTTACTTAGCAATTCGAATATATTGATATCTGCGCAATTAAATAAATGTCTCACACGATTTAAAAAAGCGCGCCAAATTTAGCTATGCTCTTGATTCGCGAACTATCATAAATGTAGTTCGTAAATATTCGGCGACGAATCGCTTCGCCAGTAATTAGTTTTATATACACTATTTTATTATCTCTGATTGTGAATACGCTCATGCACTTTTATATTCTTATAAAAAAATATCTTCCAATCGTATCGCACTACTAAAACTATACATTTTGATTCTAATGCCAAAACTCAAATAGAAGGTCAAAAATATAATCACGCTCATCATAACTCATAATTTAAAATTAACCCACTTGATATTTTCGCTATTCCCCAGATTTTGTCTAAAACTACCGCTTTAAACGATCCTATAAAACGTAAGTACGCCTCTGACGTTTCACTACACTATCCTATACATTGCTTAGCATGCTATGACTCACTACTAAAATAGCCTTTAGGAATACCGTTAGAATAAAGGTAATGGTCTAAAAGTGATTAAACTGATTCCAAATCAATTTGCTTTCTAATCGGGAAGAAAGAGGTGCAAAGGATTTAGAAAAAAACATTTGTTTTCAGGAATCATATGTAGTGTTCGAACTTGGTGGTAACATTACAAGCATTGAATTCGTCACGTGCTCGGATTTTTGCACTTATAGTGGTACGTACAAGTTTTATTTAAAATAGTATATAACGTCGAGGAAAATCCGTGGTAGATTTAAACGCAATTATAGCGGAAATTTGCCATTTCTATTCTCTAATCTGGTTTGCTAGTAGGGTACGGTGATAAATATATTTTGTTGTTTTTAGATCCTAACAAGGATAGTACGGTTTTTTCGTATACGCCTGCGCCTGAAAGCTCATTGTCTACCCTTCATGGGGTCAACCGCCAATTTTCACTAGTTTGTGGAACTGATATCCATATCAACAGTCGCAGTAAGTATTTTACCTACATTGTCTTATTCTATAACATTTTGTAATTTACTCAAAAACAGCGTATTTTACTTTGCTTTGTGCTTTTTACATAGATGTCTACACAATTACAATTGTTACAAAAAGGTCTGTTATAGGGACTACAGCAGAACGTCTTCGTAGTGGAACTGGCGGTTTGGTCATCGGACAGAATCCTCTCTTCAGAGGACAATCATTCACGGTAATCATTCAAAACCTAACACAAATATAAAATTAATTCAAACAGTTTTTTTGACAGTTGACAGAGAAATCTGGAGACCGGCTGGCAATTATTTCTGTTGATAAATGTTTCAAGTCAATGTCAGATTCAAGGTTAGCCGAACCCACGTCTAAGTTACCAATATACACATATTTCTGGATTAGGCTCGAATTGTCATCATGCCCGACTGGGATGGTTAGGCTTGACTAAGCCGGCATAGTGTTTGGGACTGATGTCAGTCATGAGTGTCTGATTCCAGTTGCTAACATTCATAGACCTCGCGCGTCACTTACCGTCAGGTGGGCTCAAGGTCACATGTCGTGGTATGTGTATGCCCTTAGAGAAGCAGAATCTGTCTAATAGAAGGATAAATATTTAAGTATAATATGCTTATTTAAGGTTATAGTGAACAAGATTCATCGTGACACGGTCCTGTCGCCTAGTCTCGGTGTCGGAGCAATCACCAAGATCAAGGGAGTTAATAGTGGCAGTCATGCCTGCAACATAACCAGCGACTGCTGGATCATCAATGAACGATTCAAGAATATCAATGGAGAGAAGGTAACGTCAGATATATAGTTTTTTAATAATTTAAGGAATTTAAAACAAAATTAGCTTTAATATATGATAGATATATATATATATTAGTTATGAAAATTTCTTCTTCTTTTTTTATTTAATGGCGTAAGATGTCGTATATACAATAATTCTGACCAAATTTCTTAAAGACCACTCATATCACAGCTACATGACACTATTATTGATAGGTTTAATTTATAAATAAATGAAATAATCTCAAATTGCATATTGTTTAAGTTTATTAGAAACATGAATTAAAATAATAATTGATTGGAGTTAAGTTAATTTTAAATTCCGAATACGAGTACTATTTTGGTAACGATTATGCATTCGGGCTTCAACGAATTCAATTTACCGTATTGTATAGGTATAGTTTTTTTTTTTTATATATAAATAAATAAATATTTCCAGACAGGTCACACAGCGCCAATTAATTTCCGTGGTAAGCTACGAGGCTTGTGTTACGGAAACTAGATGGTTGATAAACTACATATTATACTTTTTTTTTGTTGTATATATATACATATTATACATATAAACACCCAGACCGAGACAAATTATACAATGTACAACTTGCCCCCGGTGGGAATCGAACCCACGACCTCCCGAGTTCACGGCAACGTGTGTTACTGCTAGACCACGGAGGCGAATTGATTGTATAACTTTAAATATATGTATATATATATAAATAAGTGTTTGAATAACAACAGCGTCAGTAGGCATCATAATATATGATGAGCAGCTGAGCTCAACTACAGCCAAGTTGTATATTATATATTTTTTCTCTGATTGCAATATTTATTGATGTGGCAATAAAATATTTTATTTTTATTAGACATGACAATTTCCTTTAACTATCCACTTTATTAAATGTTTTTTTTTTATATTACAGACCGGGACTACGGAGGGTCATCCTTTGAAGGTCATTCGTCAGGATACACTGATCACCGTAAATTTCTCGTGCACCAATAACCTCTATGTGATGATTGACAATCAGTTCGTGATACACGTCGGTCGCCCGGACTCGGATATCTCTTGCGTCTACCCGATATTTGACATCTATGGGGCAGTTAGTAAGGTAAGTAACCTGCGTAGTATGCAACCAAAACCGATTATGACCGATGGATAATGCGACTCAGGGTTTCTTGTTTTGGCCAAAACCGAACCACCAAAACTTACGCAGTTCAATAAAAAATCTGTAATGGTATTCTTCTTTGTTCATACCACTATGTTTGATGATATATGCTTCATGTAATATATCGTACGGACCAGAAATGTGGACTTTGGGTCTTTCCTACAAATTAAAGGTCGAAAAAGTTAAACAGCGATTCGGGGGCAATTATAACTAAAAATTTTAGCTAGTAGCAGTGACTGATATAAGAAATAAAAAAATATTACAATAATTAAACTATCCTATATAAATAAAACATAATGCGGATATGTATTTTTTTACAGATTTCAGTGGTGGGTCGTAAAATAGTGACACCACTTGATGCCCCATTAGCCAGTCTAAACATGTACGTTGTTATTGATGCATGCTTTGCTTCTTGTGGGTCTTATTGTTTATTATTTATTTTTTTGTTTATAATTATGTATTAGACTAGTTATATGTTATACACAACGTTCGATGTTTGTCTGAATGCAGCAGAATATGTATTCTATTATTGATATACTGTGTATATATAGATGACAGGGCGATACTTAAAAATACTATAAAATTTAACAGCGTAAAGTAAAAATAATAATTTGATAATCTTGGCCAAATATCCTGCAGGTACTGATATATAAATAAAGTGCCGATTTAAATAATATATTTTGTTTTATTCGCGCCAAAACAGGATTATTACTCGGTTCGTCTAGCTTTTACTACTGGACCGATTTAGACAAACGTAAATAAAAATACATGTATTAAATAAAAGGCAAACATTTAATAAGAAACGATGAGGTTCACGACGCAGCCAAAATTATAGATCTTTATATTTTTTATTGGGAAGTTTGATTGGGATTGATAATGGCTTATGAATATATACAATATATTTTTTTAAGTAAATTTAAGTTCACCGAGTCATCTAGTATTCTTGAAACCTACTTAAATAAATTACTACGCATGACGTTATTTCATTTAATTAAACCGACAGGTTAAGACGACTTGATTTTTTCACAAAAAAAATAATTCAAATATCTTACACGCATTTCTTTTCCATAGTGAATATCCAAATCTCACCAACGATGGTGCTATCGAAATGGCAATCGAAGTGGAAGCCAGGGCTCACGAACTAGGAATGAACGAAGTTTATCCGTTGTTCGTGACTGCACCAGTAAGCTACGTGCCTGTAATACTCGGAATAGATAGACCAGTCGAAAAGCCAGTGACCTTATACAATGTCCTGCGTCTCATGGATAGACTGGATTTACCGGATGCGGAGAGAGCGGCTTGGGAAATGGCTTTGAACTGCGAGCATATTATATCCACCATGAAGTATTGGCGTGACCTCTGGCCTTGCCTCGTTCACACCAGAGACCCCTGGTACTTGTCCTGCGAGTGCAAGGGTTGCGAGTCAATCGTAAATGAATTAAACGGTAATTTTATTACTATTTAATATTATATATTAATTCCAAATATCATCACATTAACATATTCCTAAAACTATATATAAAAACTATATCGTCGCTCATTAAACAACACAGCACAAGTGAATTAAATTCATTTTACATGTCAGGAATTTTATATTAATTCATTCATATTATTAACTATTTATTCGAATATATATATATATATATATATTTATATAATAATAAAATCATTTTTAATCAAATATATTAGTAGTGTATATACTTACATATTTATTTATTTATATATATATATATATATATATATATATATATATAATACTATATTAAATATAGGGACGATTTTAAAATTAAGGTTTTTTATCTCGGTTGCAGGAGTGCCGGGTAATCTCCACATCTATTGCGAAACTCAAAAAATTAAATGGTTTGTGTCGCGAGATATCGCTGACCAATTACTGAACGATGGGCCTTTGCCTCCGATGTTCCCTTTTATAGGTGTGCCGAACCCACGTGAATTCCTCGGTGAAAACCAAATGAATATGCCAGCGGCGGTGAGAGATGCTCTGAATGCAGTCGCGCGAGGAGAATTTCACGGCTACCCCATCAACGAGCTCCAGAGAGATATCGAGGAAGCTATGGCGGGAGCCATGAGGGCCATTGAATTAAACGACGCGGACGAGGATGATTTAGACGATGATTTAGACGATGATGAAGATTACGGAGAGTAGGTATTCATCATCAACATCATCATCGCAGCGCCTAGAACGCATACCCCTAGAACCCCCACTGCTGAAGATGAAGCTTTTAGGAAATCTAATATCTTTATTGGTAATCTGTATGTTAATTTGCTATGGGTTAAGTATATCACATATCTAATCCATTCTTCTATTTTAGCTTTTTCCATACTTACTTATGACTAATCTCTTTTATTTATACCCGAAACACTACACTTAAAGCAAGAGTAGGCCAAACTCTCCACAAATATGTACTGAAAGGCTCATCTTCAGCAGTATAGATCAAGGACTGTGCGTTCTAGGTTATTAGTACGCACTACTCATAACCTTCTCAGTTCAGCAATACTGTTTCTTCCAAACAAACTTTATGAGAGAGAACTATTTTGTGGGTGCAGAAACTAACTAACAGTATATTATTTTCAAGTCCTACATTGGCCAAGATTAATGCTTTCATTAATGAGATGGAGGAGGAGCTCTTGATGATGGAAGAGAATCGGGAGGAGATATTGATTGACGGCTTACCTTCTCACATCTACATCAAGGACTATCTGCCCTACTACTTCGCCATTATCACTGACGACGACATGAATCTCGTCTAAACTCTCTATTGTTCTATCCTAACTGTAGCCCTATTTCAAATCTCATGGACGAGCAATTTTCACAGATCCACTATTTCTGGAACATCTTATCATACTCCTAATTCATTCACGGAATTCATTAAATATATCGGTTTGAGCTGTCGTAAATTACACAACAACTAGTTTTAAAGATAGGCCTTTTGGTTGTCCCAATCTATTGCAACGAAAGGAATTTTCTTTATTTATACTCCTTTTTTTCATTTTTATTAATATTTTAAGTACCTTCTAACTTACTTATTACTTCTTGTTATATGATATTGACGTGAAAACTCGAGAGTTTTCACTATTGAACTTCGCTCTTGTATTTTATTTATAAATTATTGTTTATCTAAGTTTGAAGATTAGAAAATTTCATTCTTTTCAATACATTGGGACAATTTAAGAAACGATCACCTGATAACAGCCCGGCCAAAACAAGGGTCAAAATACTAAGCGGAGTACATAGGGCAATTAATTGTAATATCCGTTGATATACATATTATACTTTCGGTTTATTCCTTTTTCTAATGCATAAAAAATAATACACCTAAAAAAGTCAATCTTTAAGATACTAAAGTTTAAAAAATATAAGTGTTTAATTAGACTTTCTTGTACCATTTAATTTATATATCTCGGTACCTAAACATAAAATCAAACAATTGGATTTCCTCGGATAATATCAACTAAAATCACAATATTTACAAATATTGTGGATACGTAGGAAATATATCAAAAAATAATAATTTGCCCTATGTGTCCACTTGGTGTTTTTTATTTATTTATTCTATTACCAGTCCAAGTTATAATTTGAAAATGACATGACCTTTTTGGTCTATTCTATCTTTTTAGTATGTTGTTTTAATTTTTTAATTATTGTTATTTTTTAAATTCCACTGCAATTTACCTATATTTGCCCTTATTATTTATGTGCTAGTGGTGTTAAAAAGAGTCACTAATTTGTTTTTTATTTAAGTTATCTAAAAAAAATGCCACCACTGGCCATTTAAAACTATGAGTAATAATTTTCCCAATACTTAGGCTGGGTTAGAAAAGTTAGCTATAGTATAATGATTGACATTAAAAAAATATATATTAAAGATAATACTTGTAATAAAGCGTCTCGACAAAGTAAGTACTACTGTTCGTGGGTGAAAAACTTACTATAGTGCCTTCAAAAATTGTCGGCCTTGTCTGTATGAGGCCATAATATACTTTAAAACGCAACACTTTTATTTATGATAACCCCTCAAGTATAAGTCCCTCTGACATTTTTGTATCTGGTTCCTTCAATTCTAGGAACTTCCTATGTGGCTTTAAACTTGTTACTTTAATTCATTATTATTCTCTTTTATCTCTCTTTGAAACGTTTGATGTCAAGTCAGTTATAGTAATCAAAAACCCCAGCCTTGGTATACTGGGAATTCTTGTAAATGACATAAATGTGTTTTAATCTCTACGTCACAATATGGACGATAAGGTTTCTCTTGTGTGTCCGGTACAATCCAATAACCACATTTCCAGTGAACGTCTGAATTGATCAACTTGAGAGATTAAATAAGCCTTAGGCACACCAGATGTGTTTGTGTGGCAGACGTCGCACCATCGTTACGCATACATGCTCGTGTATGCCACGCAAGAAGTGTGACGTTTGTTATAATTTGACAAACGATATGAAATGATCATGAGATCTTACATCCGGTCAGCCCTAATCAACATTTGTGACATAAAATATGGCCAATATCGTTCTTACAAAAAATATGCGCATGCGCAGATTATAATGGAATGTAATAAAATTGTTTTTTAAAGTTCATACGTTCAACTGGAATATAAATGTTGTGTGTGCTTCTTTCTGCTTTCCTTAATGCTTTTATTGCCAAAGCTCTTACGTGGTTACTTGTACTGGTCTATCTATATGTCTGTATTTTCTTAAACTTTTATTAGGGTGTCACCAACTTGGGTTTAGAATGTGCACGTCATTTATAATGCAATTGTGCAGTGAACGGCTACCGTTCTTGGTTCTAATGACACCCTACGTTTATAAACAATATGTTTAGCACTTAAGGTTAGTTGATAAGGACGATGAGGTATGTGTCAGAAATGCTTTCCACCTGAATAACACGCCAAAAAGAAAGAAAAATAGTTTCTTACTTCAATTGAAACTGTTTTTATGGTTTTCGATAATTCCCCAATTATTGTTAACTAAAATATGTACCCAGTATTTTTTTTTTAAACTTCTTTTCGATTCCAGTAGTATAATTTAAATATGATCTTAACAGTTTAAAAAGTATTAAAATATCTGGGCGGATGGAGTCCAAGCGCCAAAAAGTTTTTAAAAGACAATACCACGTCTTGTCGTCTCCTCCGGTGACAAGAGGGCGTTCTTGCCATCATTCCACATGGACTTTACTTTTCCTTAACCGAAAACTCGGTTCGGGCAATACATTAACTGAAACCGCAATTTACAAATATATATAACTTTAATATAAAAAAAACCAGTCTCCTTCGTCCATCACAATGATCAAGTACAATCCATCAACAAGTGTGTTCTCCCTGTAATATCGTACCGATCAGAAACGTGGACAGTGACCTTCGATCAAGAATACAACTAGATAATTTATTGCCGCGAAAAACTGGCACTCAGACCTCTACGTACATTTTTTTTTCTTATTTAAAGTTGCGTACATTTATAACCTAGAGGCCGGTAACTGAATCCTTCCTTAGTGGCATTTGTTTACTTCAATAGACGCGTTCCCATACATTTTCTTTGGATTTATTTCTCAGTTTCCCAATAGTATATTTATTTGTTACCATAAGTGTTTGCTATTAAACATTTATTACAAAATCAACCTAATACTTTCAGACTGAGTAAATTTTTAATCAGAAGCAACGCGGTTTGTTTGTGTTGTTATTTCTCGGGCTGTTTTTGAATCTGTATTTTAATCTAGTTGATTATTGATTGATAATAGTGACTGGGTCTTTTCCTCAAATTATCAAATTAAAGGTCTCCTTAAAGTAAATGTTTCGGTTATGTCTAGAAGAGGCTAAAACCTACATAAAACACTGAATAAAACCATAACAATGCGCAGGGCAGCTTGTGGCAAGTTGTTGGGGGGTGGCGTCCCCACGCACCCGAGTTCTCCTGGGAGCTGTTAGGGTATAGCAGCCCCCGCCTCTGATTTGCCTTCACTGGCAGTCGAGAGGGGAGTCGCAAGAGCTCCTCAAGCTCCAGGGTATAGACTTATTTACCAAAGGGACATAGCGAATACGACCATATAAAATTAATGTTAAACAAAAGGTAATTTAATTTAAATGATATTTATGCAAATGATATTTATTCAAATTAAATTAACTCTTAATTAATTTTATATGGTCGTATAGGTTTGCGGGCTATGAACCTGGGTAAGTAATGACTTATAATACACGATTAGTCTAACCCTAGCCGCTAAGACGGCTGGTCACCGACTGTCTTTTTATTTATTTTTATTTTTTTATGTTGCTTATGACAGTCGTAATAGTTCCCCCTGTCCCCATCCCTTCCCTTGCCCCATACCCTACCCTTATCCTAATTTATATTTCCCAGTTATTTATTATTTTATCCATCGGTGTTTTGCAGGTGGAAAATAGCATGATAGGCGGAGGTAGGAACTCTTCAATTTTCGCCGTCATATGGGGGTGACGGCACTATCTCTTAGAACATCGTATCAAATTAATCAAGAAATCTGTACCTCGGAAGCATTACATTTTTAACTTTTTACTTTTCTAACATATTGTTTTAAGATTACTTATATTCTACGAGGCAAGTGAAATACATGTTAGGCTGCCTGTGGATTGAAGCATAGAAGAGAGAGCAAAGCAAAACACTTATAGAATTGCACGAAACAAAACTTTGCTACCTGGTTTGTATTTCGTGCAATTCTATTCGTTTTTTTTGGAGACGTAATAAGAGCTTGCTTGTCATGATAGGCCTATAATTGGCTAATTGTTAACCCTCTTCTTTTAAAAAGGTCGTGATTTTTTATTTCAATATAAGTAATCTTTGTGAGTACTACTTCCACGATCAACTAACGACATTACTAAACAAACTCGCAAATCATCATTTATTTATTTTATGTATTATTATTATTATTGCTATTTTTTATTTTCTGATTTGTTTGCTGAATTACACTATTGTCACCAACCTTGAGTCTTAGCACAGCTTTGGTGATTACTCCACTTTTGACAGATGTTTCCACCATTATTCTGCTAGAAGTGGCCATATAAGTTGTAATAGGGGTGCAGGGTGTGGTGTTACAATCTGTTGATTTTTTTTATTGTATATTTTGCACCAAAATATGGAGAATAAACTAGTCTCCCAATGCAAGAGAGAACATTGAACATTGGAAGACTTATGTTATTGCTGTTTTTTTTTCTTTTTAAAATTTAGGTTAGTTTTAATTAGTTTAACGATAATTAAACCTAACCTAACCTACAACTGAACTCGACGAACTCCACTTGTCATGATGGACCTAGTAAAGTTGGCTAAATGTGAAACGCTTTTAAAGTGTTGTTTTGGATTACAGTCGAAGCGATTATTTTATTAATCCATTTTTTATTATTAATTTTTATGTAGTCTTAATGCTTTATAGGTACAGAATTTTTAAATTGTCTATCAGCTAAAAATATTAAATACAATTACATATTCCAAAAATATTAAATACAATTTTAATATTATATTACTTTTTAAAGTAAATAAAGTTCACATTGCCATTGACGGCATTCTAGTACTTTAAGCGCGTAAATGTAATTGTGATTTAGACATTGATATATTTGTATGATATTGAATGTTTAGAAAAATACACGTTAAATATTTCTTTAGGAGCTTTAACATCCCTCTCGTTCTAAGAATTTTTAACGGTGTACTTTTGAGAAATGTAGTGTGTGAATTATAGGAAATAAAATTACAGAATTTTTAATATACATATTTTCACTTTCGTATACCTAATTTTAGACAGAAAATATAGTAAAAATATTTACAACGATTTTCCTCCATTTTACTAAAACAAATATAATGAAGAAGACACATTTCTAAGCATTCCATGGATTCACCGTGCGGGTGCCGGGTCCATTGTGTGTGGGATAAGAATGTTGTCTCGGGCTTAAGACCGAAAATAAGCTGGTTTAAAAAAAAAACACTGTCCGTAATTTTATTCCCTAGTAATTTGAGTACATTACTCAAACTTGAAAATAAATACTCAGCATATTTTTTTCTAAACATTATATCAAAATTAAATGAAAAGTCAAAGTAAATTCTTAGATTGTTGTGATATATATATGTTGACGAAGAGATTTGAGTACTACCTCCTTCTGTGGCGCGTCATGTTATTATCCCCCCACCAGTTTTAAGTTAGGCATTTTAGTGTGAAAAAAATTGGATTGTAAAACATCTAAGGCTGGTGCTGATTTTAAAGACTTTACTCGTTAAAAAACGTAAAGTAGACAGGTATTTAGGCAGTAAGTGGGTAGCTCTATAGAGTTGTACGTACGTGCAGCGCTGTACTGCTACAAGAAATGCTTAACCATTATTATCGGTAGGGGGCTAATATTTAAAATAATGAAACCCTTACAATGCTATGCAGTCGTTCGTTCTTCGCTTACATACATTTTAACACCAAAATTTGTGGATTACGATTTCTTTGATTTACGATTTAAAACCTTATTTCTTGTTGTTTGTTTTTGCTTGGTAAAATTGCCTTTAAAAACCTCTATCTTCATTAAATACAGTCAAGAACTGAACTAGATTATAGCCTGCTTTAGCGGAACGTTTCTGCATAGCACTGTTAGTACGTCTCCGCTACAAAATTTAACTATATTATCGTAGATTCCTACTATTAATGGAAATTAAATCGGCGCCTTACTTTCTTTACTTTGTATCTTTAAAAAGTGTATTTTTAACTTCTAAATAACTGAAACATAATGAAATAAACCAAAAGTCACAGCTATTATCCAATCCTGAATTATCGGATGTAAAATTAACACTTATAATATTTAATAAGATAGTTATTTAACTATCTTAAATTAACGTAAGGCGTCAAAATAGCTCTTTAAGTATTATTGAACGCTAGTTTACGAAAGTATGATTATTTATAACAAAGTCTTATCATCCTTTCGGAAACCAGCGGTTAGTGTTAAAAATTGCTCCTAGTAATTTATATATTGTTTTAAAAACTTTAAATTAAGGCATAAATTAAACCTTAAAAAGTAGTGTAAGTGATATATGTAATGTAACCATTTACCTTGTAGCGGAGACAAGTCGACTTTTACGATGTGGATTAGATATAAATGTGTTAGTTATATAAGGCACCTCACAGCTTATAAACTACTATCTCCTTACTACCATGTACCTTACTACCTATAAAATTTGCATGTACGATAATCTTGTATTATTTTATATGTTATAAATTAGATCTCTGAAACTCTGTTTAAATTAAAGAACTGTGTTTAAAAATACACAAAGTAAGTTGCACATTTAACTATTTAAAAATATATAATATAATATAAACTTAGTTGCTAAAAGAATACCCTTCAACCGAACCCTTAAGCATATTGCTTAAAAATCCTAACACAATTCTTGATAATCTTTTATATCTGTATTCATAAACATTTCGCTAAACCAAGACTAGAAAAAAATACTATTTGTCACTATCACATTAACATGGAATAAAATTGACAAAACTCATTTGTTTTCTAGTTTAAAACAAGGAAAGTTTAGTGAAATGTCATAAGCTCTCTTAGGTTCTTTTCACACATACACGGTCGATATGCATGCATTACTCAACCGGAACCGTGTGCGTGTGAAATGGGCCTTAGTATTTTGCATACACAGTTAAATTGTGCAACCCAAATTGTAAGACATGTAATAAAATTAACTCATTCGATTACTGTTTGGTTAAAATGTTAATGCAAAGGCTTAACCAAAGTGAATCTTAAATGGGTCTACACAAATACCCGCCAGTCTCATTTTGAATTAATAATGCCGGAAGCTTGCGCCTGCGCATGTTACCCGGCGTCATGGCGACAACACATGCCGCCGGCCAAGTTGATCCGTTATAACACAATATTTACCAACTTCCGGGGGTTAAATTCTTCTATATTACTTGATCATCGCTAATTTAAAACTTTTAAACCATACACTGTAATATTCTAGATACAGCAAATTTTCATAAATGTCTGGGAGTGCTCAGCGCATCGTCGCTAGCTACTTATATCCTCTTCCTCTGCCTCGGCTTGTCAATTGCGCGTTTATATTGTTCGATTAGAGCTTATTTGGTCACTCACACATCAAACAAACATCTAAATTAGCGATGATCACATAACATTTCGGATTTCAACTAATCCTGGATTTTTTCAATTTTACTAGAAACCACCAGGATTCACCACAGTTCGAGATTTTGCAGTTAGTAATGTATGTAAATATTGATAAGATCTGTCTTGAAAATTAAATGTCACATTGATAAATAAATCTTCAACCCAATAATTATGTTTTATTTACGGTTCACGTTAGTACCCCAACGAAAAGTAGAGCGGGGTGCAATTGACAAAATGTTTACCAACAGAAACGTACGAAATATAAATCGATTACATTAGTTACACCCCGCTTCGCTGTTGTCCTTACTTAAAATTTAAGTCTCCCCTAAGTGTAGCAATGTGTAAAGGTAAAGCAGCCTTAAAAATAAGGTACTGGCAATGAATGAATGAACAATTAAGTACGAGTGTGCGAACCCCTTAACTAAACATACTACAAACATCATGGCATTATTTTATGAAGTGATGGTAGTTTATATTTTTCTAGTGATTTATTGTAAGGATATTTGCTACGATAACACTTGTAGTTAATATGTCTACAGAATTTACGCTGCACTGATTCGATCTGATGACTTATTTTTGGCAATGTGGGTTCCATATAGTAACACTATACAATTGTATAGATGAACAAAAGGTAATTGGGTTTGATTGGAGGGAAAATACCCATAAATGATAGCTTTTACTAAAATAAAACATTCCTTCATTTTCCAAAAAAATTGGAATAGATATACTCAATATTTTTTTTAATTCACTAGCCTTATACAATTTCAATCGATGGTGGCTCAGTTGTAAGAACACTTTCCTTGACCACCTTAAAATGTAGGTTCGAACCCCGGGATGTACCAATGAGAAATACACTTTTCTTTCGTACCTACGTTTGTCATAGATTTAGGTATAACACCATAGTTCCCGTAGCTCGGAGAGCACGTTCAAACGATGGTTTAGCAAATTAATCTCAGATATTTATGTCTGTTTGTTTTGTCTTTGCGTCTATACTACTGAACCGATTTAGAATTATGCATTTATGAATCATGCAAGAAAACTCTGCATGTACACATATATTGCATAATGTATTTCCATCGGGAAAACTCGGCTCTCAATCGAATACGATAGCAAAAAAGTGTCAATCAATTATTGTATTAATGTGTGACATTTTCGTAGATCGCTATCTACGAAAATGTCATACATTTAATACAATAATTGATTCATTTTCCTATGGAACTTTATTATTTAGTATCAAAATGAAAAATGTTATTGTATAATATAGAGATGTTACAACCACCCTAAGATAGAGCATGATAAATACTAACTATTGCCATAAAATACGATGTAAAACCATTCTGCACCACCACATCTGTACAGTTCTCCCAAAGTGATAATGCGCATAGAAATCTTCGTCACTGTTCGGCAACGGTCGTATTCCCCGAGCGTCGGAAGACGATATGTATATAGGGTGGTTAAGTGCATTTTCTTCATGCATAATTTAGTAGAATTATGTGTTTTGTGCTAAAAGAGATAAATATTGATTTATCAGTAACAAAATTTGATTCGATAATTCCATGTAAGTAAATAGCGAGGAAAACCACACGATTGAAAATATGCAATCTTTGTTGGATTGATTTACTTCGAAAATTTTATAGTACTGTAGTGACCTCCTTTAAATATAAAATCTCTGCCTGTGTCAGACAGACAAGCAATTGTCAAATAAACTATTTAAATAAGATAATTAAAGTTGAAATTAAATTCACCTTTGAAAACAAAACCAAGAAGGGTGTGTGTGTAATAGCAGCTCTATATAATTTCACACAGAGAGAACACGTGCAGTCACCGCCAAAAAACAAAAACAAAAAAACACTGCCCGAATTGTTTTCGATTGTGTACACATGATATTGACTTCTATTTCTTTCGAACAAGGTGCAAAATGCAAGTGCAATGTTTAGGCTCTTACGATTCAATGATTCGGGTGTTTCCGGGAATACGACAATTAGCGAAGATCTGTATGTGCATTATTAATTTGGGAATACTGTACAAGCTTATGACACTATTTCTTTGGTTAGAGTTGTCGAAAATAAAAGATTTTTTTCCCAAAACAAGCATAATATATTTAGGTTAAAATTAATAAAATATCTTGAAATCTTAAATTGCCTTTGCTATGCCATGCCAGCAAGGCTCAATGGAATGCCAAATAAGTTAAACAAATTGATTAGATAAAATTTGTATAAAAATAAGGTAACAAAACATAAATAGCTATAATAAATAAATTTAATCCCTTTAATTATAGTCGTTTACTATGTAAATATTTGAGTGGGTGGTCCATACTTAATTATTTATTACCTATTCTGACTTATGACAGAGTAAATGGTAACATAGAATGTGCTATTTGTTAATAAACAAATAGGAGGGCTGTCTCCTCCATATGTGGCCACATTAACTCTCCACCAGAATGCTAGCTGATAAGACAGAAAAAATAGAAAAAAAAAATAAAAAAATTACTATTTAACTTTTTAACGGGTTTTTACTACTTTACGAATTATTGCCAAAAAACTGGCAAAAAATATTTTTATATTTATTATGTTGTATTATAGTCATCCAAATCCACGTCTCCGACAAATCCATGGACTTAACCGACCACGGAGGCTAGGACGTTAGGTGGCGAAAAAAATAATTAAGAAATATTTTGAATGAGAATAGCACTAATACAATTATATGAAATGAAATGAAAAATATTATTTCTTTACATATATTTCAAGTTAAATTATAGAATTGTTAAGTGAAGAAGTACGAGTATGTAGTATGTAGCTAATGTCATGACTACAGTGAAACGAGAAAGGAATATAATAAATAAATAAATAAAAATAGCTTTATTGCACAAAAACTAAAATAACTTAAAATTAATGTGCACAGGCGAGCTTTATGCCGTGAGGCATTATCCACCAGCTAACCTTTGGGAGTTTTGAAAACATGTGACAGGCAGAGTGCCAAGTAAATATTAAATAAACAATACATACTAATACTACATATACAATACATGTTATACATATAATAATACATATCTATAATACAATACATATAATTAAATATATACAGGATTCATGAAATAAATAAATAAAATAAAACACATACTAAAGATATTGGAGTGAAAGTTGCATCGAGAGTACAAACAAGGGTCAATTTTAACACATATATAATCGTCAGTTATTTTGAATAGATAACAAATAAGAATAAAGATGATTTTTAAAAGAAGCAGGAGTCGTTATAGTTCGAAGAGATAGTGGAAGAGTGTTCCAGAGAGACGCTGCAGAAACAGTAAAAGAATTTGAATATCTTGTCGAGGAATGAGTAGGAATAGCAAGAAGATTGTTTTGAGCAGATCGCAGGTCACGGTCATGAGTCGAAGAGAGAAACTCAAAACGTTCCTTTAAGTATAGTGGGAACAAAGGATTATTTAGAATACCAAAAAGAAACGTAAGTGTATGCTGATGTCTGCGAAAGCGAATATTGAGCCACTTTAACTGAATACGGAAAAGGGAAACATGATCATACTTACGCAGGCCAAATACATAGCGTATGCGTAAGTTGAGAAGTCGGTCGAGTTTATTCAGAAGCTCTTCAGTGATATCAGGATAGCAGACATCCGCATAATCAATTATGGGAAGCAACATAGTATTAGCGAGCGTTAATCTTGTCGATAATGGCAGGAAGAATTGAGCTCTCTTCAGAGTATACATAGAGGCGAACACTTTTCTGCTTATCTCACTTACTTGGTGATTCCACGAAAGGTCTTGACATATTGTTAAACCGAGATTTTTAACTGTTTGGCAATACGGAATGCTCACACCATTAAAACAAACACATGGAAGCGTGGACATGTCCACTCTACTTAACATTTCTCTACTGCCGACTATCATAACTTGTGTCTTATTGGGATTAATTAACAAACCAAATTTTTCGGACCATACACGAATTTCCTCAAAATCCTGGTTCATTTCATTCACCGCCTCTGCCGCTTCTTCCCTATCAAAATACATTAATCTGATAAACAAATGATAAACTTCAAAGGACTAAACAAGGTACCGTTGCCGCTAGCGACATCTTCAAATTTTGCATGATACACCCTATTGTTTTCATATAGGTACAAATTCTTAGAAGCTACGAATCCTAAATGTTTCCCATTAGTTCAGTTTTGTAAACGACTAAAATTAAGGGATTATATTAATATTATAATTACTTCTAAATAGACTTATACGTGTAAAATAATTAATTTCATTGTATTCTACTCAGATTGTTCTTCTTCTTCTTCTTCACAACACTCGGCGATTGACTGCATTTTCCATGATAGGGAATAATGCTTTAGCTCGGGTACAATAGTCACCTAAAAATAATTTATGTTAATGAAAGGAAAAATTAAAGTGTCATCACGACCGTTTGCCTTTCGGGGTGGTCAGAAACCACGCTTGTAAAGAAGCAGATTCCTATTTAGCCAACTTTACTATAGGCCAATCATAATAAGTGGCAAGTTCGTCGATATAAGCGTACGAAACTCGAAAAATATCACAAATAAATGAAATATTAATTGTTTAAACTAATAAATATTATTGTGTCCCGACCAGGAATCGAACCCGGTAACTCCGAGTCTAAATTCACGGACTTAACCGCTAGACCACAGAGGCAATTGATTAATTGATTTTAATGTAGTACTTATAAGTACTGTTTTATTTTATTTTGGTCTAGCTAGCTGCTGCCTCCGTGGTCTAGCGGTTAAAGGCAGGAGGGTCAAATGCGGAGGTGATGGGTTCGATAGTCTGGTACGCTGCAGACCTCGACGAGCTTGCCACTTGATGGGCTTATAGTAAATTTGGCTAAATATGAACTCGTTCCATAGAAAATGTGGTTTCTGACAAGGGATACGGTCGTGATGATACATATTTTTTTATTAGAGAAACTAATACAAAAGCTAATACAACTGTAGAATTAAAAAAAAGCGACTATAGGCTTATAAAAAGTTACCACACATATAGTGAAAAAGCAACTTACGAGTACATACAAATACATGCATACTAAACTAGGTGCATGCTAAATACGAAATGTGTGACAGAGAATGACTAAAAATTTGCTATATCATTAGTGATGCCCAAAGCAAGACCAAGACAAGACTTGGCGAATCTTAAAACAGAACAGTTGGACTCAGTTTTGGTCTTACTCTGACTCAATATATATATACTGGGTGACTTTGCATGGTCTTACGTTAGACTAATATGTGTTCCTATTAATATAAACTAACATTTTTTCCTAAAAAAACAATATTATGTCAGAAATGAATTTTTTTGCTTCTCCATACATTTTTTTTTGTCATTTCCGACATATGATTTCTTAGGAAATGTTCTTTGTTTCTCTCAATAGAATACCATATTAGTCTAACGTAAGACCATACGCAGTCACCCCGTATATTCTCGTATATATTTGTTTCTAATTGTACCTTGTGAGAATCCGTAAACCACTATCTCAGGAACTATTGGTATGATTTACTTGAAGCCTATATACTCGTAGAGATTACATGTTTTATTTATCAATACGAACAGTTTTGAGCGTCAAAAAATTGTTGCCACATCAAAACAGTCTTGTAAATATTTCAAAGGCTATACACGACGCAGTTTAAATTGTAAAAAAAAAAACAAATTCTTGTTTAGTCTTGCTTTTTTGCAAGACCAAGACCAATACTTGAGCAACACTATATACTATAAATAATTAATTATGCATTAAGACTACTATTAAAGACGACTTTGCTCCTTAAAACTATTTGAATAACAAGTCAAGATCTAAGTTTTTACTCAATGAATTAAATAGTGGTTAGATCTATGTGTATAGATATCTCATGAGAATTTTTTTCCTATAATTACTAAGAACATGGGGTACACACGGAAATAACGGACTGGGACTCTATGACCAATCATATTAAGTAGTTCCGGGCAGTCGATGACGGCTCTGCTAATCTTAAAAAGAAGAATTAAGTCAGCTACTAGAATATGGAATACACTGCTGTTCAGAGAAAGCTTCGGTTATTTGAAATTATAATAAGGAGACCGATTATATTTTCTTAGGATCTGCTCAATTTTGGATATTTAGACATGTGATTTCGAACCTACCTACGCAGAGGTCAAAATATCTTTATTCACGTAAACAGGTATTTATTAAACGTCATTAATTTAATTATTTTGAACGACTCTACTCCTGCTGGTGGAAGACTAAGCAGCAAATTCCAATAAGTAAGCTGTTAGCAGAAGACCAGCAGCTTAGCAGATTCCAGTGACCTGCTATACACATTTTTGTCAATAGTAGTACGAATCGTTGTCAGATGTCTATTGATATTATGACTTCCATTGTTGATGTTGCATACCCCTCATAACTTCGCGGAAGCAGAGTTAATATTTCAAAAAACATTATTTACAGAAGCTCCTTATTAGTTATAAACTATATATAAAAAAGGTTTAGTGCCTTTGCATTCCTCTCGCTCGCACAATTAATCTAAACAAAGATTTTAACATATTTTCAGTTTCTTCTACCTAATTTTAGACAGAGAAAAATTGCAAAAACATAACGATTCAGTCCATCGTGTGTTGGTAAGAGATGAGAAGAATGGTGTCTTGGGCTTGCGACCGACAATAGGCTGGTTTAAAAGGAGGCCTCCTTTTTTTATTTTATTGCGCAACAAGACGTTTACTATCCACCTTTCTACTTCTCTTCTACCCAACCAAATAATGTATGTTTCCGTTAATGCTGTCTTGGAAGCTATTTCCATAAATGTATTGACGGCATAAAACAAAAAGACTTCATGTTGTAGTCTTTTGGAATATTTGATTCCCACGGAACGGTAAGTTCTAAAGTAAGTTGGCCTATGGGCTATAATGATGTTCAGAGTGATGCATAAATAGCCGAAAGTTAGGCAGTTATTATAATATTATATGTCTAAAATATCCATAATTTTATTTCCTAGTAAGTTGATAGACTATATTTCTCAAAAGTACAGACTTAAAAATATTTGAAAATATACAAGTGCGAGCGAATAATCAAAAATAATCACTCCTTCGCGTCAAAGGCTTATGAACTGACTCAGACTTATGCCCTTATGTTTAATAGTATTTGAGCTAACAATAATAAGTATTAATATTTTAAATACAAATTTATCTGCCTACTTATTAATACAGATCTTATTAATAATGAGTGTTGTATTCTTGATGTTGATTGTTATTTTAGTTAAACCTCTACGTATGCTAGGGTTTTGGCATAAAAACAGCGTCAGTTAGTTGACTGAAGTTGAGTCAAAACCTTTGCCACATCATATAAACTTATTAAAAAAATATTGTCCTCTATTAGTTCTAATGCTGATTGATGTGGCAATAGACGTTTTTATTTTCTACATACATATCTTCACGCCAGATCCCTTGCGGGGTAGGCAGAGACAATTGAGCGCCATTTGACACGATCACGACATACTTCTTTCGCTTCGTCGACATTCATTAACCTCTTCATACATGCCCTTTGGTTAATGCACCTTCAGTCAGTGTTTTATTTATTTGATCGTGATATGTGAGTCTCGGTCTGCTATTTTATTCTTAAAATAATAAAATAGAATTTTAAACAAATACCTGACTGATCGCTCCATAAATATCAACCACTGGGTAGATCTTCTTAACACCAGGAGGAATGTTTGCAATATGCACTTGTGGATGCCCATCCACCCTTAAATACAACTCGTTGTTAAATTTGAGATGAAGCGTCACGTACGAAAATTGACGAATTTGATCCAAAACGGCTGCCAAGTCAGTACGATTCTGTAACAGATAATAAAAAATGTACTAATGAAAATATGCTTGACATAGATTTACATTACCACCGTTTCCGGGTTCCTGTGAGAGCCGTTAAGCCATCTGTCCCGGTTCCACTAATATCAAATACAAGAAAAGTAACATTATACTCTCGCGAACCCGTCTGGCCAACGTGATTAGAGAAAATATATTCTGTAAGGCATATTTTAATGAGTTTATGGAGTAATAAGGTGTACTGAACATGACAATATAAAATTGGGATACAAGACTAAGGTTGATTCCCCAACCGTCAAGTAGAGTAGAATAATAATATTTTCTCCAAAAAGGGCTAACTGTAAATCAACTCCATCCCACGATCGGGAAGTCAACCCTAACAAATTGGGTAGGTTGCATTGTTCAACTAAATGGAATTCAATGCTGACCTTTCATTACATAAAGCCTTCTTGATCCAATGTTGTCATGTTATACTCGTAGGTATACACATTGTACC
The DNA here is from genome assembly GCA_910589645.1 of Tinea semifulvella. Classification (NCBI taxonomy): domain Eukaryota; kingdom Metazoa; phylum Arthropoda; class Insecta; order Lepidoptera; family Tineidae; genus Tinea; species Tinea semifulvella. Next base: position 26,640,147 of record OU342584.1, read on the forward strand.
AACAAAATTTGTACAATAATTAGCGTCCCAACCGTCAAGGTTTGTTATAATTTAACTAACTATAAAAAAAGTAATGATAATTTAATAGTGTAGGTGTAGAAATCTTACGTTCTAGGGGCTTAAGTCTACAGTTTTATTGCGGGATCTGTCCTAATGTGAACCACAAGTTAATAGAACTTACCATCCTTCCATTCTTATTTTGCAATGACGATGTCAGAATCCAACAATGCTTCACTATGCCGAATGCTGTGTGCGGAATTTTTCTTTGTAACGCGCGAATACTACTTGAGGTCATTACTCCTATCGCGAACCCGCTGTGATGATTATATTTCATGGCGTCCACTCTGACCTGGTACAACAAAGCAATCATCATCAATAAGCAGGTAATGAATGCAGTTTTTGGTCAAGAATTAAATAGTCTCTGAAGATAATGTTTTGTTATTTACTTGGTTTTTAAATGAATAATACCGGTAATTTTTATATAATTAATAAAAACGACTTAAAAATAAACATTAAATACAATATAAACTAAACTATAAATAAAAAATGTCCTCAAGGCGACCTCGTCAAGCGAGGGAAGTTTGCTCAAGACCATGGAAACGCTCAGCCAAGCGTCTGGCCAAGAAGTGCTCCAAACGACTAATGGAAAAGTCGGCAGAAAGGAAAGCTGACAATTATTTCTGCCAACATATTATGCTTGCTATATATATATATATATAGGGCAAATGTTGCTAGTCTCCTTGGGACATTTTTTTTGGACTTGAAGGGTCGTATCTAAGGAATTTTGGATTAGTCCATTTGACTAGTCTCTTCAGTAAATTTTATCTTAGTATTATAGGTACCTTTAGTGTCTACATAATATGATGTTATCTTTTGGTTTAAATAAAAATACTAACCATAAACGATTTGCCTTTTTCTAAAGGCTCATTGGTATAAACCAGACCGTCGCAAAAAGTATTGATTCGCTTTGCCACCGTATCTGAAATTTCAATTCATAAATTAGTTTTCAAAGTGTACTTGTAACTTAAATCTTTCATAGCATATCATTTAAATTTACGAGTCTGTTATAAAGAGCGGTAGTGACTTTATTGTAACAATGATTTTCTTTAATCCAAAAAAGTAGCGGTTCGAACCCCGGCATATGATTATGATATCATCATCATATTGATTACAGCCCCGAGAAAAGTGAGTGCTAGACCTGTTGGCTGGCCAGACGGGTTGACGAGGGTCTATATCCAACAGTGGAATTCTAGGAATCCGTGTTCAAGGGGCTGTAATTACAATAATTTAATGATATTAGAATTAATGCCAAAACAAAGTTATTAACATTTAAAAAAGAAAAATTTAATGGTAAAACAACTAAATAAATATGATGTATTAGTGTCATGAAATATATTTCCGTTTTTATATAATATAAATTATATAATATAGTTCATAGTAATTCTGACAGTTTTCAATATTAGAATTATACCCTAAAGGACAAAGCACAGAAATAATAACAATAAAATCTTTATTGGTCAAAAAAGATACATATTAAAACATCTGGCTCCTAAAAGCGGCAAGCCAGTATCTTAGGAGCCAGTTCCTTCATTGAATTAATTTAAGTGTTAGGTCGAAAGTAATAATAAAAATAATATTACTTATATATAACAAAAATACAGAAAAGTAATGTACAAACTTAAAATAATATTACTAATATATAACAAAAATACAGAAAAGTAATGTACAAACTTAAAATAATATTACTTATATATAACAAAAATACAGAAAAGTAATGTACAAACTTAAAATAATAATAACCTACATAAAAAAATTAAAGTATGTATATATCGATAACAGTGGTGACGAAATTCTGGAAGAAACCGCAATTAAAAGACACCAAGCATAAGTTTGCTGACGTCGTAACACGTGCAGCCACAACATGGGTGGGTCAGCGGATAATGTAGGTCGTATTATTGCAAGCTTGCAAAATTCGCTGACTGCGTTTGTTAATTCACGGCGTCACGGCGTGCAAATAGATTAATTATAATTAAATAATAATATAATTTATTTGCAATAAAGATTTACGAAATATTATTCTTTATTCTTCATTTAGTCACCGTACGTTCCCACCAGAATTTGGGAATCTATGATTACATAAATTTATTTGGTACGAGTATTATAATATTTAATTTACTAATATAAATCGTGCCTGGAGTGTTATATTCTAGCAAAGAACTGGCAGTATTTTATGATAAAGACACATAAAATAATATTATTTGAAGTTAAATGCGGCTGTAATAGGGCCTTGTCAAAATTGATCAATATAGGTACCTAAAAATAACTAAAATAAAATTAATTTAAAACATTTAAACGTCAAGATTCGGCTGTAAAAAGGCCTTGTTTATTCTAAAAATGATGCCAAATTGTTGCGGTGGTAAAAGAGCCCTTTACCTTAAACTTAAAACTAATTATATAATTTATATCAAATGCAATATAAATAAATAAACAAACAAAGAAGTAAATTTACCTAGTCTTACGCAATATTATTATCTTGGAGTACTTCATCAACGGTGCAGTAAGCTAGTTCTATTAAAGCTAACTTAAGCTTTATCCTAAAGTCCTTATCCTCAAAGGTTTTAATTTCATATGATAGATTGTTTTACAAAATTCAAATTCAAAATCTTTATTTGCTTAAAAATATGGTACAATTGTACAGATTGACGCAGTTACAAATAAAACTTTTTGTAAACTTAATCAATCTATGTTTATTTTATATACTTAGATTTTATACGATCGCGGGCCTTGGCTAAGTAGGTATGAAGAATGAATATATTTTATTAGTTTAAAATTTCACATAAAAGCAAGTTTAGAGATATTTCAGAAGACATACACAACGCAGTTATGATTTTAAAAAATACATATCCGAGGTTTTATTAAATAAAAAAAATAGATAATAAAAGTCCAACAAGAGTATTGCAAAAAAGCATGAACAAGACCACGATTGGGCAACACTATTTACACTTGCCCAGAGTGCTCGCTCAATGGGACATACGCCAGCTCCCTGGCGGGGTAAGCAGAGCCATTTTTCACGGTCAACATACACTTCTTTCGCTTGTTCGACATTCATTAACCTTTTTCTTTGTAGACTCTTTACTGCACCTTCTACAAGTGTTTTATTTATTTGATCGTCAGGACCTCTTTTACCCAAAACTATCCCATTATATATTTATTCGTTAATATTTCGTCGCTCATCCTTTCAACATGTCTGAACCATCGGAGCATGCCTTTCCCTAATTTTGTCCCTATACTTTCTTTCATACCTACCCGTTACGTATGCCGTCCGCCATATCCGACGTAACGACCTCATTGCAACTGCATTGACCCTACTCTCATGGACTCAATGGGAAATGCCTGCATTTCAGTGATTATAATAGGTACCCCTGTATTATTATTATTGTTTGATGTAAAAAAAGGGACCATATAACACATATTTTTTGTAACACTTGTTGCTCTTTTCCCATACCTGTTGGCGGGATATCTAAACTGTAAATTTATAAACCTTTAGTCTTTACCTGCACCGTAGAGTTCGATGTTTATTCCGTGTTTTTTGTTGTTAAATTGAAAGTATCTCCTTCTGGGTGGAATATAGTCAGCCATTTCTTGTTTCAGTCGGAGCTCTACAAATATAACAAAAATAAGTTAGCTCCTTACAATTTTCAATTTTACCTTTCGCTTACATCAAAAATATATATTTTATTCATCGCCACCGTCAGGATAATAAACATAACAGTCATTCAACATCATCATCACAGCCACTAGAACAAGGAGTCCTAGACCTCCACTGTTGGAGATGGGCCTTCCATTTTTTCTGTAGAATTTACTACACTCGCCGAGCTGGCCAGGGTTGGCGAGGGCATGATGTCTCTTTTTTTATGACAATTTATTAACGATTAAAAGTTGATATTAGTGGAACCGGGACCGACAGCTTAACGTGCTCTACGAAAATAGTGTTAAGTGTATGATAAATATACGTAAGAAAAGTGTATTCTCTTTGGTACACCGTTTGAACCGACCTTTATAAGATTTTAAGAAAAGCGTTCTTACAACCGACCCACCATAGTCATTATATAGTAAAAACACGTATTAATATTTTTTATTTAAGTAAAACAATAGTTACACTATTAAATATATAAATAATTAACTGCTTACAATTTGTTTAACTATTGGCCCTAAAGTTTTTATGTATTCTTTTTAAATTATTTTTAACTTCATTTGTAATGACTGTTTGTGCCATAATAAAATAAAATAAATAAATAAATACAATAGAGAAATACTAAGACATTAATATTGAGATGCGTACAGACTTAAAATTACATATTTCCAATTGTATTGCATGTTGAAGCCCTAACAAGGAATGTTCATCTTGTGTCTTGGGTCCCAGCTGCACTAGCTACCCTAGTATTATACAATTATTTATGTATTGTATTTTACTATTAACTTGATACAATTCTTATTGACTTTATTATTTATAATAAATAATTTTATTCTATTAATAACTAGTTATATTTTTTTTAATATTTAATTTATACTAAAATGTATCTAATCTATTGTTATAACAAGCAAAGCAAAAATAATATATAATAAATACAATTATATAAAATTGTCGACACCACATTGTCGTTAAAATTATAGTATACATATATGTAGTACTTTTCTGATTTTATTTATTTTAGATTTATTTATGGTTGTCTATATTATAATATTTCAAACATTCTTAGCTTTATAATGGACCATTTCCAGTAGCCAATTCTTTAATTTACTTTTACATTACGGGTGTGAAAGCTTAAAATAGACTGAGAGTCACATGTCGTGTTCAGATCATGACGTCATACTCGTATGCCTATGTCCATCCCCGGGTTATAATGAACTTCTGCCAAAAAGAAGGTTCACGGTTTAAAACCCAGAATCAATAGGGACAAAATGGGCAACCTGATGATGATGAAATGTACCTATTCATTATAGTACTCAATTTGGCTACCGAAATATGTCGTGAGTAGAAGTGCATCATCTATAGAGTAGTAAGATTTATTCAACTATATTGTTTTTATTTCTTGTTTAAAAGCACTGTATTCTAAACTTTTTGTGTTTTCTGATAAATTTGTCAGATTGCCACAAAAGTAGTAATTGTTTATACTCGTATTATTCCGATCACTTCAAAATATACTTTAATCCCTATGCGCTTTGCTATACTATAAACCACTCATGTACGACCTAACTCACAAAAAAACAAATGATTTACTACAAAAATATTTTTAATTATTTTTATTATCTGTTAGTGTAAGATCTTTTTGTGTTTTCCAATAATTTGTTATTTATGTTTATACATATACAAAATAAATACTGAAGTAGAGAGCTATTATAAAATATAGTAAAAGGATTGAAAAAAAATATATAATTATCCTTACATGTATAGCGACACTCTTATGGACATAATCATTAACACTTTCTTACGTTAGAAATATGGATTAAATCTGTTTGGATTCATTCTGTTAAAATTTACTGAACTTACTGTATTATTGAATAGCGCAGAAGAATTAATGACGCTATGTCGTCGTCGTTGAGAACCTAATATCTACTATAGGACCAGCCACGAGAAGCTATTAATTAAGTACCTACATCAACAAACTTCTACTGCGTTAAAAGTTTTATGTAGTGACAATTGCGACATAATTATTATTAACCAAATCCAATCAACTTATATTTATATACGGATAATACGAAACTAGCAAACAATTTCAATTGGTCGGATTTTATTTTAGCGATATAAAGCGTTGTCGTTCAATGTTTTGTAGTACATAAAAGCGTCGGACTCAACACTGGAATTATTGGAATGTAAACATTTGGATTAGTTTGGCATTTTATGTATGTTTTTTTATATCATATTTTTTTACTTATTTATTGTTTATATTACATTTGTATTATTTTATACTAGCTGTGAAACCCGGCTTCTCCCATAAGAAAAATATCAATAAAAATAATATTGTATTTTTTATGACTTTCAACAATTTCAATACTTAATCTAAATGTATCGCATGTGCCATTTACTATTATATGACTTTATTCACCCTATGTCCATTCCTGGGTTCCAGTTAAAACCTTTACGAAACAGAAAGAGTTATTATCGCATTTATTAATGGTATGTATTAGCGGTTTATATTATTATATACAAATTAATCCAAAAATTTTACTTTTTATTCGATCCAGATATTGCGAATCCATGAATCTTTGTTTATGTAATTAAAAGCTTCTCCTGACGAAGCCTTTAGGTACTTATGTGTAATAACTAAACTTCTGAGAACAACGTTAAAAACATTGAACTGATATAATTAAATTATTATTCGAAGAAACATAACAACGAGCAGAGCATTTTTATCTGATACTTGCATATGTAGTTGTTGGAACCAATAAACACTCCCACGTATAGTTACTATCTTTTTCTCGATGCACAATTTTATGTCACTAATCACATAGTAGATATAAACATAAATTCACTACGAATTTAAAGTCATGGAAGCTTTTTAAACGATAGATCTCACAATTTATTGAATAGTGTAAAAACGTAGTTTTAACAAAAAGGCATATAGTAGATTTTAGATTCGTAACGGCGATAAAGCTTATGACCATCCGTGGATTTCAAAGTACAATATTTCTTTACATTTATAGTCTTAATTATATGTTGTTGTATAGACGTGTGATAGTGAGACCGGGTTTCAAAATGGCGGACATGACGCGCTCAACGCGACAACTCCCGTTCCACTTTATTTAGCAAAAATAAGTGCATAATATATATAAATCTTATCACCATTAAAGTATTTATGAACGTCGAGATAAAAACTTACTTTATATATCATTAAAATATAGACATAATCATTAAAAAATACCAAATTCAAGCAAGAAATGCCCTTTCACAACGGCAATGATAATTATTATTATTACTATTTATAAAAGTGTTGTTTCGTATTCAACGTTATTTCAATAAATATGCATGACTTACCAAAGGATCACAAATAAATAAGGATTTGACTTTGAAACAAATGATGTAAAGACAAGCGAAAATAGTGTGCCTTTGTCCCTGCCTATCCAGCAATTAAAACAGCGTGAAGATATACGTATACGAGAATGTATGTACATTACCTTGTTTTTTAATTATATAATCACTTATTTTCAATATTTAACCTCAAACTATTAAAGGAATTATATATTTTTGCAATCGAGCACGCGGTAATTAATGAAATTAAAATTCTTATTTTAATAATAATATTTCCAAGGCACAGAAACTAGCCCATACAGCCATGCAATTAGTGAATGATTACAAGAAAATAAATTAAATTATTATTTTTATATTGTATTGGAGTATATAATTTTAGATTATTAAATATTATTGATTGATTGATGATTCAGAGCCATTAAAACATTATGAACCTATAAATTCTCTTATAATATTTATTTGGTGGCCGGCAGGTGGCGCCCTCTATAACTAGTGTGTTTTTTTTCAAAAACGCAACTGCAGCAAGAGTTTTTAATTCTGTATTGAATGTACATTGCGCCTTATTATAGCCATTCGTGTAATAACCAGTAAAATGAAAACACACGTTTTCTGAAACATATATTTCACACTACAGGCACTGCAATATAGGATGTACATAATAACATGACAATTAAATTTAATTCGTTTATTTTCTGCAATTAGACATAGTGCATACAAAATGTATTTTGCACCTTTACATGTGAAATTTACAATATGTATATGATAATATTAACCAATATTATTTGACAGGATTCTACCAGGTGGAACGCCATACAACTTTAATTGAATGTAAGTGCATTGCAGTTTCACCGAATTACAATATAAACATCAAAATAATGTAAGATTTTGTGATATTACAAAGAGGTAAAATTGAATTTTGTTTGTAAAGGTGTTTCTCTGAAAGTACTGGTTCGATTATAAGAAATCTTTAACTTACAAATTTAATCAATTTTTTTTTAACCGACTTTAATCAAGTCTCATATAAGCATTACTTTCTATATACATCAATTAAATTGCAACAAAAAAGATTGCTGGAGCATTATCAAGCGGTTGTATAATTTATCACCATGAACTGTGAGTGAATCCTAAGATATTTAGCATAAATTTTGCTAAAAAAAATAGGTGGTGTTTTGTATTTATTTATTTTTATAAACACCAGATGTGTAAAATATTATCATTTGATAACTATTGATCTGATGATGGAATTATAGGCATCAACTCACCAAATACTTTGGCAGGATGCCACTTTTTCCCAATTTTTACAGTTTAGGTATTTTATTTTGTTTGTTATGATGAACCCTGTCTCCTGCATGAGTTGTGCTGTATAACAGGAGAGTATCTTTAACAATGAACATACTCTGCCAAAAATAAAAAAAGAGGTTATATATATAGCATGTGAAGTATAGTAAGTGAGTGTGTTGCCTGTATCTGTAGGTGTGTGTTTGTGTGTGTAGAGGAGGGTAAGAGGACTGGGGCCCTGAGGAGAGGAAAGAAGGAGTGTAAGATATGAAATGTTAGCAAGACATTTGCTGCCCACTTCTACACAAATGATATCTTTCATCTTGATAGGATTTGGGCTAAATTGTATAACAGTTATATGTATCTGCATTATTACTTATTTATTCTAATAAGATCTCAAGTAGAAAAAAACCCTTTATTTTATATAGCTTAAAATATTATAATGACAGCTCTAGTACTAAATGACTTGATTTATACGAAAACTACATATTTTATTTTCCAAATAACTTAATGTCATAGTAATATATAATATATAGTAAAAATAACACCAGTCTTATCATTAAAATAATCAAAACTACTATTACCTTTTTTTTATCATCATTATAAGTAGTTCAAAAATAGCCCAAAATAAACGATGGCATTTCGCATACTCGCCAATTAATGTACCTAATATTTAATTAGAAATTTATACTTTACTGGCAAACTGAACTTTAGATCTAAAATTACATACACTAAAATTATTTAAAAAAAAAAAACAGGACTCACTTATACCACTACAAAATATGCTTTCTAAATAAGCTACTTTAGGTTAACTATTTTTTTTTTAATTATCGTCGTAATATCCGAACTACTTATTTGAATTTTAATGCAGATGCCATAGTAATAGGAACTGCGCAATACTATAGAAGCGTTCAATGGAACATTTTATTTTATTTTTTATAAGGAAAAAATAAATATTTAACTAAACCAATAATTTATTATAAGTGGGGTATTTTAAATAAATTATTTGCAACTAGGATTACTGTTATAATTAAATAAACACTCAAAATGGAATGTTTGTCCTATAAAAATCAAATATTTTATTTCCTTTGGTTCGATTGTAACAAAATAAGCACTAATAAAATCAATATATTATATATATATAGCTTACCACATGTCATGATAGTAATTTTTTTATTTTATTTTAGTGGTTTAGCAAACTTTACTAAACATCATGGCAAATGGCAAGCTCTTCGATGTCTCTAGCGTACCTAACTTGAGAAGTATCATAAATAAATTAATGTTTCCCAACCAGGAATCGAGCCCGGTACCTCCGAGTCTAAATCAACGAACTTAACCGCTAGACCACGGAGGCAGGTTGGACTGTAACATAAATTATTGCATATGTTAGGCATAACATTACTGCCATAAGCAAGTAAAACTGAATTAGAGCTTAGCTCCAACAGCTGAGCTCCTTGCACATCACTTAGCTCATCCAACATCACTTAGCAGCTCCTCGGACATCACTTAGCTCCTCCAACATCACTTAGCAGCTCCTCGGACATCACTTAGCTCCTCCAACATCACTTAGCAGCTCCTCGGACATCACTTAGCTCCTTCAACATCACTTAGCAGCTCCTCGGACATCACTTAGCTCCTCGCATAACGCTTAGCTTGTCGCACATAGCTTTGCTTCTTGCACGCCCGCTCAGCTCCTAACACACTGCTTAGCTACTCGCACATCGCTTAACTTCTCGTACATAGCTTAGCTCTTTACATATCACTTAGCTCCTCGCACATCACTTAGCTCTTTGCACATCGCTTAGCTCCTCGCACAAAGCTTAGCTCGTCGCACATAGCTTTGCTTCTTGCACGCCCGCTCAGCTCCTAACACACTGCTGAGCTCCTTGCACATCGCTTAACTTCTCGTAAATAGCTTAGCTCCTCGCACATCACTTAGCTCTTTGCACAACGCTTAGCTTGTCGCACATAGCTTTGCTTCTTGCACGCCGCTCAGCCCCTAACACACTGCTTAGCTCCTTGCACATCGCTTAACTTCTCGTACATAGCTTAGCTCCTCGCACATCACTTAGCTCGTTGCACATAGCTTTGCTTCTTGCACGCCGCTCAGCCCCTAACACACTGCTTAGCTCCTTGCACATCGCTTAACTTCTCGTACATACTCGTAGCTTAGCTCCTCGCACATCACTTAGCTCGTTGCACATAGCTTTGCTTCTTGCACGCCGCTCAGCCCCTAACACACTGCTTAGCTCCTTGCACATCGCTTAACTTCTCGTACATAGCTTAGCTCCTCGCACATCACTTAGCTCTTTGCACAACGCTTAGCTTGTCGCACATAGCTTTGCTTCTTGCACGCCGCTCAGCCCCTAACACACGCTCATCACACATCGCTTAACTTCTCGCACATAGCTTAGTTCCTCGCACATCGTTAGCTCCTCGCACATCGCTTAACTTCTCGCACATCGTTAGCTCCTCACACAACACTTAGCTTGTCGCACATAGCTTAGTTCCTCGCACACAGTTAGTTCCTCGCACATGGCTTAGCTCCTCGCACATCGCTTAGCTCCTCACACAACACTTAGCTTGTCGCACATAGCTTTGCTCCTTGCATGCCGCTTATCTTCTAACACACCGCTTAGCTCCTCGCACACAACAGGTACTAATTCCAGTTTTTAAAAGGATGAATAAAATATCGAAAAAAAAAAATTATAAGGCACTTGATTGACTCGACTAAAGTGACCAGCCAACTACCAATTACATCGCGTAAAACAAAAAGATAATTAATAATTGTTTGACACTTATTAATCCCTTTAGAAACTGAAGGCTAGCGATATTATTTTTTATCCTAAGCGTACGGTACCGCGACAAGCTTTGTTACTTCGCGGTACCTGATAGTAAGCAGTCTAAGTCTAAGTAACTGCAAACTAAGGTTTGTCCAAATATTATAATACATACCTTTAGTTTTGCTTATGAAGATCGATATTTAATAATAGTTCTATACCACAAGCTTCATATTGTAGGAAAAGCAAAGATCGATTAGAATAGTGGATTTGGTAAGCAGTGTTTTTAGAGGCGCGGAGGGAGATCAGCAGTAATAAATGGCTCTCCGTCTACTCCGTCTAGCGGTTGTTGTCGAAAATAAAAAACTTATTTCAAGTCGAAAATCTTTATTCTTTAAACATTTAAATATCTAATTACTAAAAAGCCTACTACGAGTAAAGATCTTGAGCTTATTTCCGTTTGTTAGAATGCCGCGCTCGCAAGGCTTAAGGAAATGCTTCAAGATATTAGACACTGACTGAGTATTAATTAACTTCAAATATGAATACAATTTCAAGAACATTTTTCTACAATTATATAGTTTTATAATAACTGGTAAAATTTAAAGAGAAAATCTAAATGGCTATTATATTTCCTAAAACTACGACTATTTACTAGTATATTATTATATTTTAATTTAACATAATATAAATAATGAGAATAGTAGACAAAGGAAGTTACAAAACATAAACGAATAGTCAATATTAACTAAAACTTGTATTACTAACCATAATCTACAATTTTTGGTACAAGCATCTCGTTCCAGTGTTTTTATTTAAAGTCGTTAGTGGTTCATACCTAATTATTGCTAACCTATTCTTTAGACAGAGATATTTGTGTATTATATAGTTCAAAGCAAAGGCTAAAAACTCATGGAGCAATTATTTTAAAACTCACTAGAAGTTTGTGCGACAACAGATGATAATTAGTGGTGGAGGAACATCTCGTTGCAACCGACCGCAAAGTGCGCCGGGGATTCTAGTTGACCGCCGAAACAGTGTGTAAAAATCAAGATTCATAGACAAAGTCCTATATTAAAATTAAAATTGATTATTTTTGGTTAAAACGAACACAGGACCGTTATAGAAACCCAGCATACATTATATTTAAGTATGCCTTACGATTTGGTACGGGCACTGGTAACAATCACTTCATGAGTTCTTAGCCTAACACCCATATTATTAGACGTTTCGTCAACGCCTCCTCCACTCAATTATTCAAACAAAGGGACGCCTCGGCACGTCACTACGCTCGAAGAACAGAACTGTCAAACTCACCTTGAGTTGAAACCTCCTTGAGGCATATTTATATTATTTTCGGATAATGTTTATATTTTAAAACTTGTATTTTTAATAATATATTAATTATTTATTTAAGTAAAAGATTAAAGTTACTTTAAGTTCAAAAAACTTATTTCTAAACAAAGCAAATTGTCATATTAATACAAACCCGAATTCGTTCCAATTTTATTTTATTTTTTTTGTGACACGCAAATATTTAAAAATTACATATTAAATATTTTAAATATTTCCGATAAGATCAGTTTATTTCTGGCAACATTGAAGATCCAGTATTCTAAATATTAATTTTGTCAGAATTACTACACGCTCTAGCACTTTTGGAATCCATAAGTTTGTCTCTTTCATATAATAGAATAGAATACTTATGTGTCACCAAAAATATTTATAATTTTGAAACCAAATCTGGGTTGTATGAATATGACAATTTGTTTTGTTTAAAAATATATTTTATGCTATTTGTTGTCATTTATGTCGTATGAGATTTGAAGAGTTTACAACTAAAAATTCCGATTTTTAGGATCCCTTAAGGGAACTGTTTGACAGCTGGAAGGAAAATAGTTGAGTGGAGGAGCCGTTAAGGAAACGTGTTAGAACTGTAAACATTTATCCATTTCAAGAAGTGTAAGTATTTAACATACGAGTATCTGTCTACATTTGTCGAGTGCTATTAGGAACATTCATATATTCAAATCTAAATGTGGAAAAGTTGACGTTTATTTTATTCAGGATAACATATGCCTTTAAAAAGTTGACCTTATATATAAAATTATTATTCTTATTGCTGGCAACACCGAGTATTTTTTGTTATTGATGTTATTTCAGAAAAATAATTACATATACATAAAAACTTAAAGCTAACAATTCTGAATTTATTCACATCAATGAAGTAAAAGATTATAATACAGGAATTAAATATATTTTAAAACTTTAAAAAATATACGAATAAAATTAATAATAATAATAATATTATATATACTCGTATATATAATATTAGATAGTTAGTCACATATAAAAAAATTAAATAACCATACGCTTATTAATATGGATGACTAGTTATTAAGGTTAAAATAATAATAATAATGATTTTATGTTTGAGGAATAACCGCCGGTTTCTGAAAGGCTGAACAAAATATATCTTATTTTTGGCGGCTTGTTAGTCAATATAATATTATATCTTTTTAAATTCAGACAAATGTCACACATTAAATAATTATAAATAATAGTCAAAATAATTGTTTATCCATCCCAACCGGTGGGGTACAATCGGAGACAATTTTCCTTGCCTAGACAAGTGGACAGTTCTCAAATTACTCCTAGACTTTATGTCGAGTGTTATCTCTACTGAAAATATCACTATACTATTTCTATTACTTTATATTACTTTTGCCAGCTCAAGTACTAGAGTCTGGCTAATGAGAGTAGATAATAAAACTATTTGGCAACTTTAAACTGTTATGACATTTTTCAATATAGGTTTTCAGCTACTAGCTTTGAATTGTTTTATTGTTAATTCTTCGTTTGCGTTGTAAAATATGAATAAAACTATTAAAAGTGGAGTCCGAGAGATATTGTTTCATGATGTCCAATTTAAAAGAACAACAAGAAAAAGAAAGCTGAATTCAACCACAAACATGTGGTATTGAATTTCTTAGGTTAGTATGATTTATTATGTTGATACTTGTAACAAATAATCTTCTCAGTGATCTTCCATCAATAATCTTCCTTTTCGTTTCTATTTTTTCATATAGTTAACAACTATAACCTGAATATAGATGATCAATTGCTTGATAGTTAATTTTGAGGAATACCACTAATATTTTTTTAATTATCTATTTTCATTAGCCAAACTCTAAGCAATTAATGATTTCCTAATTCGTTACAGATTCGATTTTCTATAACAGTCGTCTTTATTTAAAAATAAGTTTTAGGACTTTTCCTGAGGACAAGTGATTATTATTTTTATATGGAGACAAATCTGATATTTTATTATAATTTAAAAAAAGTATTTTAGTTGCTATATAGAGCGATCCCCAAAATATTACGACTTCAACATTTAATAATGCTCATTACAATTAGATACAGCAATTTATAACTAACATCGTAATCGTTTAACCGATTTATTTTTATTCGATATTAAACTATTGATCACTACATGTCACAAACGTAGTAGATAACTATTCACGTAACACAATATAGCGTCAAGTGATTTATCTATGTGTGGTACTGTTGAATTAAATAATGATTTAATTAATGAGAATAACTTTAAAATTTAATTTATTATTGGTAGAAATACTTGTAATTAGAAATTATATGTTTTTTGCATTACAAGTCACGTGTAGGTTACGTACTAAGGATATGTCAAAAGTAAAGGAATAGAAAAAGTATATCTGGGTCCAGAGAGAACTATTCCTTATCTATCAAGTTTTAAGATTCAATAAACAAAGATCTATGAGAAGAAATGTATCATCCAATGTTTTATCAGTGGACGATTTTGGACCACTCTTGCCTTTTTTCCTTTATTACCTTTTTTTACATAATGACTACTTTTCTTTCTCCATACTAATACTGTTGCGCTTAAATGTTTGTTTTTAATTTAGAAATGTATCTAAAGTAAAATATTAATATTATATCAAAGTGGTAATTATGAAAAAAGGGTAAAAAGAAGATTACATTGACAATAGTATTTCCAACTAGTTTAGCAAAATCACTCACACTCGTGGATATTAAACAAGATGCCCTTTAGTAGATCTCGTATTCCACTATTAAAAAAGAAGAAAAAACATATATGTAGTTACTTTATTAATATATAAAAAATAACATTGTAAGTTTGACGCGTAGGTACAAATTAAATACATTTGTAATATTTCTAGCCTCTTTCTATAAAGCGCATCAATAAAAGATATTAGCGAGCTTGCCACTTGTCATGATGGACCTATAGTAAAGTTGGATAAGTATGAACCCGCTCTCTAAAAAACGTACTTTCGAGAAGTGGATGACAAACTGCTACAGGCTATACAGTCCCTGTACAAGGGCTGTAAAGCTTGTGTGCGGGTGGAGGGAGGTATGTCGCCTTGCTTTGAATCCCAAATGGGCGTCAAACAAGGCTGCGTGCTGTCCGCCAGATTATTCACTTTATATCTCGACAAATGCCTAAAAAGAGTAAGGGAGAGTGACTGTGGGATAAAAATGGGTGATCTTGTGGTGAACTGCCTGCTTTATGCAGATGATGCTGTTCTTATGGCATCGTCCGAACAACAATTGCAATCACTAGTCACAGAAATGAAAGAGGGATGTGCAGAAAAAGGACTCCGTTTAAATGCGAGAAAAACCAAGGTACTAGTGTTTGAAAGAAGAAGGATGACAACCTTGACGATAAAGATTGATGATGAAACGCTAGAACAGGTAAATGAAATTTTATATCTGGGCAGTGTTTTCACTGCGGATGGGAAGTATGATAGGGATGTTGAAAGAAGAGTGAACGCGGGAAATAGTGTTAATGGGGCCCTGGGGTCACTGATCGCCAGTCGAAATGTCAGTGATAAAGCTCGACTCGCCATACACAATGCCATGCTAATACCAACACTTATGTATGGAAGCGAGACGTGGATATGTCAGAATACGCATGAGAGTAGAGTTAATGCAGTAGAAATGAGGTCTTTACGTCGGATATGCGGCGTAACTTTGATGGACCGTATACGTAATAACGAAATACGCAAAAGGGTAGGTATAAAAGAAAGCATAGGTACAAAAATAAAGAAAGGCATGCTCCGATGGTTCGGGCATGTCGAAAGGATGAGCGAAGAGAGATTGACGAACCAGATATATAATGCGAAAGTTGTGGGTAAAAGAGGCCCTGGCAGACCAAGACTTGCCTATCATGATCAAATAAATAAAACATTAGCTGAAGGTGAATTAAAAAGCCATCGAAACAAGAGGGCATGTATGAAGAGGTTGATGAATGTCGAAGAAGCGAAAGAGGTATGTCGTGATCGTGACAAGTGGCGCTCAATTGTCTCTGCCTACCCCGCAAGGGATTTGGCGTGAAGATATGTATGTATGTATGTATGACCGCCCAACATGACATTACGATCAATATTCAATAAATAATTTAATGTTTGCTCGGAACGTGAAAGTTATTCTTATTGAATTTACCGCTCGGTGGGAATCAAATATTACAAAAGACCACAACATCAAGTGGAACAGATATTATGATCTCGGAGAGGAAATGATCAGGAACGGATTCAAGACAAGTGGAAGTTGGTGCGAGAGGAAATTCAGCAAATTCTTTGCACCACTTACTGATTAATTTGGACCCAACCAGGTCTGCCGTCAGTACATTTATGGAAATAGCTTTCAATGCGGCATTAGGAAAGCATACACTATTTGGGTAGGGGAGCACAATAGTAATAGTTATTAAAACTCACCTCAGGGTTACTTCTACAGCAATAGTAACTGTAACAGATTTTCCCGCCGTGTCGGTCCATCTTTAAAATAAAACAATACATCATACATACGACGAAATACGCAAAGAGTAATGAAAGCATGGGTACAAAACTGAAGAAAAATATGTTCAGGAGTTCATGCGTGAAAGAGCATCCGTCCTTACAAACCTTCGCGTTTATAATATATTACTAAGTCTATTTAAACTATAACTTACGTAATAGGGTCAACTGTAGGAAGAACTTTGGGTCTGACAAAAAAGGTGTCAGGTCTGCTGGAAATTATGTGGTTATCTAAAGCCGAGATGCTGGCTTCCAAGATAGTGTTGGTGGGGTGGAAGAAGAGCGATTTGCGAGCTCCTATCCCACCAGCTACTTCTAAAGGCTCGATGCGCACCCAACCTTAAATAATAAACTATCTGTATGCATTTATTTGTAGTAATATATTAGTACATACATACATCAGATCCCTTGCGGGGTAGGCAGAGACAATTGAGCGCAATTTGACACGATCACGACATACTTCTTTCGCTTCGTCGACATTCATTAACCTCTTCATACATTGGTTACGAAGACTTTTTAATGCACCTTCAGTCAGTGTTTTATTTATTTGATCGTGATATGTGAGTCTCGGTCTGCCAGGGCCTCTTTTACCTACAACTTTCGCATTATATATCTGGTTCGTCAATCTTTCATCGCTCATCCTTTCAACATGCCCGAACCATCGTAGCATGCCTTTCCTTATTTTTGTCCCTATGCTTTCCTTCATACCAACATATATTAGTGTTTAAAGTTAATCTAGGTGAAGGTGTTAATGGAGAATCTAACGCAGTTTATTAACATATTTCTTAGGAAAAAATAAGTCACAATACATTTTATTTAGAGTCAGGACCACCTAAAATAGAAAATAAAAGTGACAGCGGTGCGTCTTGTAGATTTACAGAAGAGATTTTTTTAGGGTTACAAGGATAGTGATTTTTGCCTAAATTAAGCCTTCTCATATATTTTTTGTTTTCAATATTTAGTACAAAAACATTAATTATATAATTTATTATGATTACATAATTTTTGTGGATATAAATTATAAATATTGTTACAATAAAAATATTAACTTGTAACTTGTAAAAATATATTTCATTGGTATCATTATAAACTAGCGACACGGCTATCGGACTTAACTGGCAGTCCCGACTCTAGAAACAATACTGGGCGGCGACTTTTTTTCCACTAAATAAAGCGGCACAATAGCCATAGATTAAAAATTAAGAAATATATTTGTTTGCACACGAAAATGTAAAACTTTGTAAAAGTCTAAAAGCTTAAAAGTAAAATGGATTTAGACTCATAGATTTAGCATGTTTTCACCGCCCTAAATCGACGAGTATGTAGATAACTATGAGAAGTACCTAAGTCGATGTCTGTATAAAAATATTTTATATTATGGCATTATGAATCTAAAATCGGGGTAACGGGGTAAAAATAAAAAAATAAAATATACCAGCAATGTCCTCCGGCGCATCTGGGTCGCAATCGTTGCAGTGGCATTTAACTTTATATGGGCTCATGGCAACGGCCATATCTTCAAACTGTCCGGTTAAATGTTTCCAATAACCGTATACAGTGTCTATGTAGGAGCATTTGGCTGCTGCATTTTGCCAAGTTTTCTCAAGATTGTCAGACCCTTCGATAAGGTGGTTAGTAACTGTGAGCAGTCGTTGTAGGTAGATGACATGCTGAAGGTTGGCAGTGGACACCACCGGTTCTTCTGTAGCCTCTGGTTTCAGCCACGCAGGACTCGTCATTTGGTTCACAACGTTTTGTTTAATGTCGTTCATGCTAAGCGATTGACGCATCGCCCTGTAATAATATAATCACATAATTAATTCCTGTAAAAAGTCAAAATCACGATAACGCACATAAATTTTGAATTAATATATTATTTGTAATATGTATGTTTTAATTTAATATTGCTTAATATTAATTATATTTATCATTAGGGCGGTTTGAACTCTGAAATGTACCAACGTGAAATCCACTTTTCTTATGTGCATTTTGTCAAAGATCGCAACACCATCTCTTGCCTCGGAGAGCACGTTAAACCTATCGGTCCGGGTTCCAAGAATACCAATTGTGAAATCGTTGATAAATTGTCATTAAAAGTTGACATTAGACCCTCGCCAAACAGTCTGGTCAGCTTGGCGAGTGTAGGCCTAATTCTCCAGGAATTTCTGGCAGGCCCATCTCCAACAGTGGAGATGATTAAATGATATTTAACAGAAGTATTTATTGAAATTTAGAATAAATGTAACTATTGGGTAAGTATTGGGTTCATGGTAATCTATACGAATATTGTATTAATATTGTATTATTACTTTTTTGATATATTATTATTAAGTAGATTTTTACTTTTCTATACTTTACATCTATGACTTTAATACTAGGAAGTTAAAGTACAATAATTTTACAAATCGTTATAAACACCAATTGAACTTACATTTTCTCCTCCTTGTCATGACGTTCGACTTCAAAAAACTCTGGAATCGAGCGTAGGTTCAAAGAGGCAGTCGCGTTATAACCCATCACTTGGAATAAGATTGATACCTGAAGATAATTAATCAGTATTTTTAATTTAATATTGGCATCAGTAAATGCGCAATGAAATAAGAGAAACCTTAACATGAATTTAAAATACTTAATGTCATATCTTTAGTGATACTCGCGTAATTAAAACAAATCGATTAACGTAAGAATCATTAAAATTGGACCACGCGTTTGGTCTCCAGTGTGCCACATAGAAACAAACATACATACAAAGGGACTATGTCGGTCACAAGACACTATTATTATCTCCCTTTTGCTAAGAAAATTGTTTTCTCTCTATTAAAATTTGCAATTCAATTTGCCTAATAATCAGGCTAGTAACCATAAAATCGCTATTTAAAAAAATGGTCTATTCGCATTTCCTATCCCAACTAAGTTAGTAAGTATAATATTATGATGTATGTAATTATATGTATGTATAATATTGTATATGTATTAGTATGTAGTATGTTTACATTAATACGTGTAGTTATAAAATTTTATTGTTTATTTTGTAAATTTTTGCACCCACTTTTCATTAAAGCATTTCTAGTTGTCTCAATGGTTGGCTATGATAAAATATCTTGCGGCATTAAAGCCTGCCATTAGCAATAAAGTATTAAATAAATAAAATAAATGATCATAATGATATATGAATTGAATGAAATAACATAATATATATAATTTTATATAATACCTGTTGCACAACCCCGTATATATCAATGACCGGGTAGATAGTCTTAACCTTGGGAGGAACATTTGCAATCAAGACCTCTGGATAGGTATCGACCCTCAGATATAACTCGTTGTTATATTTAAGGTGCAGCATCACGTACGAAAATTGACGAACGTTGTCCAAAACGGCTGCCAATTTAGTGGCCGCCTGTAAATAATAATACTCAGCTTACTTATTTAAAAAGCTGTGTCAGTAACTTTAGCTCCCGGCGAATATCAACGTCTTGAATTCAATTCATCAGACAAATACCAAGCTCGCTGAGCGATTGGAAATAGGTTAGTTGACTATTTAAAAAATGTTTTTTGTCTTATTATAACAAATAACAAAGTACCTAAAATCATACTGATTTTCATTTTAAATAAAGAAATGATTTTTATTTTAATAAAATAAATACAATGTTTTAGTGATATTGGAACGTTACCTCAAAACATTTAGATTAGTCAGCGTTAGTGACGTCACTTAATAGTAAACTGCTATACAAGTAACTCTGTTAAAGTTGTTTTTTCCGTAAATTTTAGCAAAACGGTAAAGAAAAATAAATAAGAACCTACTTTTATAAAAGCAAATAGTTTGAATTTGCCAAGGATAGATTTTATCATCATTGCATTTTTTTTGCAACAAACAGTGATTTCTGTTCAGCCAAATTACGCAAAATTTAAACAAGAATGTATGCATTATTTTAATTGTAACAGAGTTTATAAGTTATTATTCATACCTATTTACATAATAACTTAAATATTATTAAACAATTATTGTACTCATTTTACATAAATTTGAAGGTTACTAAATTTATACCTAATTTACATGTATTTGTACACTAGGGCCTAATCATTTTTGAAAGTATTTGGATTCATTTTAGTTAATTCATTTCTAATTATTGTGACAAAAAACTGAAGTCTAGAAGTCTAGTATTCTAAATTAGTAGTTGATTTACTATTATGTGACGTCATCCAGCAACTATTTGCAACCGCAGCGTTTCCTAGCGATAAATCCAACTGGATATACAAAAGTATATTTTAGGGCGATTAAGACCCCATTAAAATACTGTATTTTTCCAAGAATCCGTAAGTTTTTAAACAATTTAAAATACATTTTGAAAATTTATCAAGTGGGCTAAAGACCAGACCAGAGTTCCCGTCACTGCATGGACAACATAAATTTACATGGAGGAAGCATTGGTTGAAGAGTGAGTCTTCAAATATTGTGGTATAGACAATGAAAGGAAGTGCCGCAGTATCCCGAATGGCGCCCATTTTAACTGAATGTTTGCTGTTGATTTTTGTCTAGACTCTATTGTAATAGTCATACTTACCATTTTACCATTCTTGTTCTGCAATGACGATGTTACTATCCAGCAGTGTTTTGTAATGCCAAACGCTGTTATTGGCATTTTCCTGCACATTGACCGAATACTTGTGGAAGACATCACCCCCACAGCAAACCCGTTGTCAGGACGATAACTCATGGTGTCCACCCTGAACTGATAAGACAATACAATTAAACATAATAATTATTTTAGAAAAATTATACGATAATTTTCATCTTTGGCACAATCACAAACAAGCTTTGCATCCCTTTCCCTCGCACATTGTATCATTTCCAAAGATTTTTTATAGCCGAGTATAATGGTAGTGAAAGTTCGTACGTTAACGGTGATCACATAATATATTTAATTATAGATTTGTTTTAGTTAAATATAGGAAATGCGTTATGTTTTTGCTAATTTTATTTGTGTAAAATAATACAAATTATGTCTAAAATTACTAATTTTCTTTCCTACAACTACTTTTGTCATTTTTTTTTTAATTAATTTATTTTTAGTCACAGACAGAGAAAAATAGCAAAAACATAACGATTTTCCTATATTTTACTAAATAAACGAACCTATACTACCATTTCCTTAACAATAATAAGAGTATTTATTTTATTTAGTAAGTATGTTATGAAAAACACTAACCACAAATGATTTGCCTTTTTGTAAAGGTTCCTTGGTATAAACCAAACCGTCGCAAAAACTTTCGGTTCGCCGAGCCACAGTATCTAAAAAAATCATACATTATTGGTTGAGTGCTCACTTGATATTTACTACAGTATACCAGACAATGAAACCTTTAATTGATTTTAAATAAATGAAAAAAAATGTTAATACTGAATTTAAGACATTTAGACATAGACAACCTACATGCTTAGTAAATGCAGATAAAAATAAGGATTTATAAATATTTTTTAACGAAACCAATATGATGATCCTAAAATACAAGTGGAGACACAGGCTAATGATGATGATGACCCTAAAAGACAAGTGGAGACACAGGCTAATGATGATGATGACGTTAAAAGACAAGTAGGGGCATAGGCTAATTATGATGATGACCCTAAAAGACAAGTGGAGACACAGGCTAATGATGATGATAACGTTAAAAGACAAGTGGAGACAGGCTAATGATGATGATGACCGTAAACGACAAGTGGAGACACGGGCTAATGATGATGATGACCCTAAAATAAGTGGAGACACAGGCTAATGATGATGATGACCCTAAAAGACAAGTGGAGACACATGCTAATGATAATTTTGACCCTAAAATAAAAATGGGGAGACCACTGGCTAATGGTAATAATGATGACTCTAAAATTTAAGTGACGGTAAACAGACTAATGAATATAATAACCCAAAAATGCAAGTCAAGGGACACAGGCTAATAATGGCGATGACTTTAAAATACAAGTGGAGGGACACATGCTAATAATGATGAAGACTTAAAATACAAGTCAAAGGACACAGGCTAAAACAAATGGACAGACACAGGTTGATGATGATAATCCTAAAAGACTACGAGTTTGGTTACCTGCACAGGACAGTACTGTATTCCTTCCATGTCGATGGCTGAAATGATACGGCATGCGCTTCATTGCTGGATCCTCGTCAGCCATTTCTTGTTCAGTTGTCGCGGTTTCAGTAGGTACCGCGTCAGTCACAGCTGAACAATAAAATAAAGATTGATGTCAGTTCCTCAAATTATGAAATATAACCTCTTACACATGATATACTCGTAAATAAAATTGTACCCTCCATATTATACTGTCTCACTCTCCCAAAGGTTAGCTGGCAGAAAAAGACGAAATGGCTTTAAGTTCGCCTTTGTACATACTTTTAAGTTAAGTGCAATTAAGTATTTTGATAAATTAATTTTGTTTGAATCCCATGTAAAGCTACTTTTAAATGTATAATCTTATTGTTGTATGTGGTAATACCTCAATTAGCATCACGGAGAGCATTATAAGACTCCGGTTCATGTATCATCTATTACCCACTTCAGGCAAAGACAAAAAAAAATATAAAACACAACTTCGTCAACTCATGTGGCCAAATTCTTCTTCTGGCCCGTCTTCAGCAATGAACGTCTTGGTTAGTGTTCATAGAGCCGTAATAATGTATTTTTATAATAATTGCTTATCATTTTAGTTATTTTAGCCAATGACGTGGCTTATAGGCAAACGTAATATTGACAAAAGCTAATCAACCTTGCTTTCGGTTAATCTTTAAAGAGTCCGTCAAATTTTGTTTGCCCTTATTTGTCAGTCACACACGTAAATAGTTGAGACAAATAAGGTGGCTGTAACGGTTATAATCTTCGTCGCTCGCAATTTTGTTACCCACACCCAATTGTCACTTGAGAAAATGGTGATTTATGTCGTATTCTGCTTTAGCGTGCTGTAATAACAATAATATACGAGTATCACCTACCGCAAGGCTGAAGACGGGTTACTTCTGTGTTTCCCAGTTTCGATATGGCACGAATGGCACTGGAACGGCCGTACAATTCCATAACAACGTAGACTTTCTGTAAATTTATGAAGAAGTTAATTTAAACCATATTTAGAAAATTAATTTTATATTTTCAGTGCAGATTAAGCTAGGTAGTATAAAACTTACATCAGGGACATTTTCGAAGCTTGGTTCCATTAACTCAGAGTTGTAATAGATGAGCACTTTGCCATCCGACGTCTTTTTGAAGCCGATCCTATCGTTAGGACGGAGCCATTCGAATGATGGCACCATGCGACAGATTTCTGGAACTGTGGTGGGTCCGGGAGCAGAATACTTGATAAGTCGACCTGCAATAATTTAACTATAATATTTTTACTGTAACAAACACTAGTGTTAATTCTGGACACAGCATAATGCATGTACACTAGTCGTCTTAGCAGATATAAAATCACTATCGATTAGTTAGATATAATACTATTGGTGACTTGCAATAGTATCGATACTACCGATAGTATTAATACCGTAGCGACAACCGACCCTTAATACTATCGGCACTATTAGACATTACTATTATTAGATTATCGATAGTCTGTCTATAGTGGACTATCGAGCTATGATATTGATACTATAGATAGTAATGTCGTTCCCGGCGAGTTAACTATCGATACAATCGAAAATTAAGTCAATATTGATAATTAATAATTGATAATTAATTGAAATCAATTTTTGTTATACACATCCGTCGTGATGTAACTTAAGTTACCATTCGAGTTCCTACGCGGAAACGAATGATGTACCTAGTTTATTTCAGTTTCGATTCATTACATAGGGACCGTCGATTTAACTTACTAATATATAAATTTACAATTCCTTATAAATATATGTAGATAATAAAACAAATGGAGTCCGAGCGCAAAAAAGTTTTTAAAAAACATAACACCGCGTCTTGTCGTCTCCTCCGGCGACAAGAGGGCTGGCTCTTTCTTTGCCCAAAGAATCAGTATTGCAATTCAGTGGGGAAATGCAGCCAGAGTTCTTGCCACGATTCCACGCAGACGGGACTTATATCCTTATCCTTAGTAATAATATTTATTTTATTTTATATTTTGTAAATATTATTTTTGAATTAATATTAATAATTTAAAAAAACAAATTATTTGTAAAATTAGTTTCTAAACATTGTCACATTAGACGCTTCTGTATATTACTAACCTTCGATATAAGCAGTAAAATGCGGCAAATTAGCGATGCTTCGTGGCAGCGATCTATTGACGTGAGCGTTAAGAATATTGATTTCTGTAACTCCCATGCGTAATGAGCCCGCACATGGACTCATGAACTCCAAGACTTTTATCTGTAAACAATTAAATACATTACGACGCATGAAAGACAATATTTTCAGCAAGCGTCATCTTGGCAACTTTACACAAAAATGTGATGTATATAACTCAATATCATCGCTTAATAGTAATAGTTTATAGGCATTGTTTTAAATCTTATTAAAGTAATATAAGATTACAGAATTTAAGTAATTAAATCGGATTTCGGGATAAATTTGCATTTAAAGTTTGACTAATTTAATTTAGACCGAAACGCAAGGCCGCCATGTTTTATAAAACCGTACCGTTTTGCGCGTTCCGTTTATAGAAATATTAGCACGAAAACTAAAAATGTGTGAATGTTTAAGCTAAAAACGAGGTTTAGATTGACAAAATGGTGGAAAGCCAAGTCTTAAATAAACACACAGGACACAATAATATTTATTAAAATAAATAAATCAATTTAATTAATATTTAATTTATTTGTGATAGTTCCCGAGTTTGGTACGCAAGAGTACTAAATGTGAACCTGCTTCTTTATAAGCGTGGTTTCTGAACACACCGAAAGAGAAACGGTCATGATGATACTCTATATTATTTTATTTAAATAATTGATTTCTGTATTTTTCATACCCTATAAAACGTCAATGCGTCCTTACGACAAAAAAAAACCCAATGCATTTAGATCGTAATCCCTTGCAGTGTGGTCAAAACAAAAATTAATTGTAAAAATTTTTCGTCTTAGGAAGCGGATATAATTTACTATAGGCCCATCATCTTCCTATCAAACATACGCCAGTCTTTGAAGACGAGAGTTTTCAACCAGTGCGTTCTTCCAGTGCTGTCGTACGGAGCAGAAACGTGGACCCTAACAGTGAGTCTGGTCCACAAATTTAAGGTCGCTCAGCGGGCTATGGAGAGAGCTATGCTCGGTATTTCTCTGATGGATAAAGTCCGAAACGAGGAAATCCGTCGGAGAACCAAAGTTACTGATATAGCCTTCAAAATTAGTAAGCTGAAGTGGCAATGGGCTGGACATGTCTGTCGTAGAACCGATGACATCGTTCGTAGACGAGTTCTAGAGTGGAGACCACGTACGGGAGGACGCAGAGTGGGTCGACCCCCCGCTAGATGGACGGATGACCTGAGGAAGGTCGCTGGTGGGGGTTGGATGAGGGTGGCAGGAGATCGTGTGAAGTGGCGAGCCTTGGGGGAGGCCTATATCCAGCAGTGGAGAGACACAGGCTGATGATGAGGCCCATCATGGCAAGTGACAAGCTTAATTCCACACAAATATTGAGAAAATAAATTACTTGAAAAACTATTTGTGTCAACAAGGGTAATTATTTTGATAGAATGCTTTTACGTTACATTTTTTTACTTGTACTTATTTTAATAATAAATAAATCTGTGATTAATAATATTATACATACCTCGAACATTTGATCCACCACAAGGTAGGCGGCACTGAACACAAGCGCTGAACCCGGATCTGTTAGACGACGACGTCTTGCCACGGCAAAATTGTCCATTATAACAATATTATCACCACAGTATTCGGAAAAACTGTAAAAACAATTAGGACTGGGTACCGAATCTCAGGCTATAGAGTTGAATGTCGCATATATATCTGTTAAAATTAAATATATAACATGAGAGGGAAACGAAACGGTATAAGCCGATTTTCATACTAAGCTAGATCAAACTGTACAGAATCAATTAGTGTATGTCAAAGATTGCTGGTTATGTTCGTGTTCGACGGACACTTTTCAATTGACTATTTTGTTCTTTACTTACAATATGCTTATCTGCGTGTTACACAAGTTGTTCTTCGACAAGAGAACCTCCTTTTCTATTGATTGTCGTAAGTAAATGTAGATTAAACTTTTTTTTTTAAATCTTAATTGTAAAACATGGATCATTCTAGAAGTTGTCATTAAGAGATAGTCCAGCTACTAGATCATTGATGGCGCTATTATAGAATATTATTATAATATAGCCTTAAAAACACTAATCATAAGGTTGACATTGGCTCCTATTATTTTTCAGTTAACCTTTATACAAAAAAGTTCCTCTAGTCATTTATAGATGCCGCTGTTATAGTTGCACACAATTATAATCTTAAAAACACTAGCTATAAGATTGACTTTAGCTCCGTGAATTGCTATGAAAACTTGCTCAGTGTTTCTATCAAGAAAACAGGGCAAAACGCACAAATTGTGCAATCATGAATGTTATTGGCCAGTACGCCCTATTCGGGCAACAGGCAATTTATTACAAATATGGAGGCTGTCACGCTAAATAAACAACTCTGTTGTCCTAAAAAGATTGCTGTTAGAGTCCAGGTTTGTACCAATGAGAAATAATATATTATTAAATTATTTTTCTTATGTACATTTCACATAGATTTACAATACCACTTATTCCCGTGCTATGGAGAGCACGTTAAGCTATCGGTCCCGGTTCCACTAATATCAACTTGTGGAATCGTTAATAAATTGTCATTAAAATTGGCATCAGATCCTGGCCAACCCGCGTGGCCAGCAGTGTAGGCTAAATTCTCGAGAAATATGTTCTGGAAGGCCCATCTCCAGCAGTGGAGGTCTAGAACTCTGTGCTCTAGGGGCTGTTAAACATCCATTTTTATTAAAAGTTACGGTGCCCTAAACAAGGATCAGATGTGTTTTCAAGACCTTAGTTTCAATTCAATATAGATAATGAGACAAGTGAGATTTAACTAAACAGTGGTTTAACAATACATATCTAAATTGGGCATTCAAATATACTTACCAATATGGTTTAGGCAAAGATATTAAAGACCATGGCAATCCCATTTGCGAGATGTCTGTATTTGTGCCATAGTTCATTCCACGTTCTTCGTTTGGCAAAATAGTTACCTGAAAACAAAAAAACAAAAGGAGTTTACTTCCATTTAATACTACAAGACAATTATTTATTTAAACATTTTTTTTTTTAATTACAACTTTATGATTTTAAAAACAAGGATCATCACGACTGTAATTTCGTAAGGGGTGATCAGAAACATATTAAACTACTTTACTATAGACCCATTATGACAAACTTATATATATTTATAAATTTATTTAAGCTAATTAAATATTTCATTTCGATTTCAGCCTGTCTAAAATCTTGGTTTCGTCCAATAATAGTGGCCGGTTACGTAACCGAAGCTTGTACTTTGAGGCTAAGACCCACTGTCTCTGACCATGTCGGATCACAAATCCGTACGATACTACGGAAGGACGTACTGCTTAAAAACATGTTTTGGTCACGTCTTTGGTCGAAACTAGGAAATCTTCGGTTATTCGTGAAAATCGTGTTTCAGTCAGACACCAACATTTTCTAACAGTGCATACCTGTGTGCAAGCCCCAAACAAGTCAACGACCGCATAGATGTTTAGCTGAGGAACACAGAATGCCATTCCCTGATCCATACCATCCAAGTAAAAATGTAGACTTCGGTCTGAATGCCACATCAAACCTAAAATAAAACAACACTTTAAATCGATCATCTTATTAGCCTGTGCATCTTTATTGCTGGATATAGGCAACCCCCAAAGATCACCATTACATGATCTTCATTCGCCCCCCACCAGCACCACAGCCGAAGGACCTTGTCCAAAATGAAAAGCGCGGGAAAATAGGCAGGCAAAATGTTTTGCAATAAATTATGATTTTATATATTTCTGTTTTGTCATCTACGAGTATGTACACAATCATGTGCATGTTTGCACCATTAAATAATATTCTTTTTTCATTACAGTTCCTAGAACAACGTCCAGGACCTATCTGCCTTCCAGAACATATATCTGGAGAATTTGGCCTACAATCGCCACGCTGGCCAGACGTGTTGGTGAGAATCTGATGTCAATAATTAATGACAATTTATTAACGATTCCACAAGTTGGTATTAGTGGAGGCACGGGAATGGTGGTGTTGTAAAACTGTGACAAATGTACGTAAGAAAAGTGTATTTCCTATTGGTATATGCCGGGGTTTGAACCGACCTTTGTAGGATTTTAGAAAAGCGTTCTGTTTATATTAAACTAATTGGTTTAGCCCAAAAAGCGTCTTAAGTTTTGGCCAAATTAAAGAATTTTCTGTTCTACGATTTATTTATTTAAATTTTACACTACGAGTATTAACCATAAATTTAAATTTTATCCTTGTAAATAAATGGAAGTGTGAATACTAATCCGTAATCTTACTAGAGTCGTAAGATTCTTGCTCAATATCATTATATCATTAGTTTCTAATAGTACCTTGTCAGAATGTGGTGTATTTCAAGAACTACTGTAGCCCTATTGTGTTACTTAAGCGCCAACGTTATATAGTGGAATCCCTTAAGTAACGGAACTAGCAGTGTAAAACGCTATAAAAATTGTTAGTCTCGTATAAAGGTTTCCACTACAGATGACAGCAAATAACGTTACGATGCGTTCATTTAAAAATAGTAGTTTATAAAACTGTTGCATATTAAGGGGTATTATACACGAGTGTGTGTTTAAAAACCGAGGAGTAGGCAAATTTTTAATAGTATCACACGAGTGTTTTAATACCTAGTTATGTGCAGTTTCATACACTAATTTATCTACTATCATACATTGGGATTGAACCTACTAAATAAAAGATAAAAGTTAAAAGAGCAAGAAAAATCACACGAAATGCTATTGTAAATAATGCTAAACGTATTTATTGAATGGCGCCAAGACCTAGCTTATGACCGCGCACGCGCATTGGCGGGCGCTGCCATAGACAAGTAAAAATTGGAATCAAAACTTTTTTGTAATGGAACCTTTGCCTTAAAAAAAATAAGTGTTATATAATATGTATGATTCTATTTTTTAAAAAGAATTATACCATTATTTTCTTGAAGAAAAATTGTTATAATGTGATTCTATTTTTAAATTTCAGCAGTATGTTTATAAAGTATTTTGTGTATTTTGAAGTTTGTAATTCGCATTTTACGATATGAGAGTAGATGAAAACTATTATGTATTTCTTTTAGTATTTGCCATATTTTTTATTTATTACCTAATGTGTTTTATAAAACTATGTTTAATGTAAATATATAATCTTAGTTTAATTAATATAAATGTTTAAAAACTTTATTATGAATTCGCGGCGTACAAATTAAGGATTTAATTTACGTTTTCACAATGATTTTGAAGTTGCAAGTTGGGTGACCTTTGAAATAGTGGAAAACGCTATTTTGACGTAAGGTCGGCTATGATCGGAAAAACTCGGGCTAAAAGTGGCAGTAAATAACAGAATTCACTATTTTGACTATCTAACGTTTGCTCTTAAGTAATGGAATATGGCCACTGGTCTGTTTTACTTGAAATTTGTAATAGTTATAAATCTTTGGCGATATTTCAAAAGATACAAACTACGCAGTTGCAATTTAAAAGTAAAAAAGTAAAGTATCATCACGACCGTTTCCCTTTCGGGATGGTCAGAAACCACGCTTATAAGCGGATTCACATTTAGCCAACTACTATAGGCCAATCATGACAAGTGGCAAGCTCATCGATGTCTGCAGCGTACCAAACTCGAGAAATATTGTCACGTTAAGCGGGACATTCAAATAAAACTAGGAATTTAAGCAAGGAAGTTAATATATTAAGTAAGATGAAGTTAACAAAGCAAGAGAATCTACAATTATATAAAGGGAGGGTCGTAAGCCAAAACTTAGCCCTATCACTCTTTATGCATCCGTTGACCGTACGTAGGGGTACCTTCCCTCGGAGAGCCTGAAGATGGGGACCCGGAGAGCGCTGCCGATCCCAAGCGGACAACGAGGCGTCACGGGGATCCTGGGCAGCGGGGTTATCTTCTCAAGCTGGGCCCCAGCTTTATAGTCCTACTGGAAAAACCCTGGAACGCACGGGGAGCACACGTTACGTTCCATCTCTAGATCCACCACCACTCCAGTCCACACCAAGACAAGATACCATGTAGTTGGTGAGACCGCAGCGGTGGTGCACAAATAAAAATGAATCTACTGCACGTGGTCATGAAGTGACCCGTACTATTTTCAATTCAATACTTACCCAAGCTACGGGGGCGACAATATCCAGTAGGATGAATTTATATTTATAATTATTAAGTAATACGTATATGAATCTGGTAAAATATTTATTATAAATTAAAGCAGCACATTGTAGTTGGTTTTGAAATTCAAGTGTCAAAATCTACACTGACAGGTGACGTCTTAAATATGTGCAAGGCAAAGGATGTCGATTGCAGCCAACAATATTTATTCCTTGGCCGCATGTAATACAATCGTTACATTACCCCGCTCGCCACTTGAGGATTTTAACCCTAAGGGTAAAGGAAAGGAAAAATAAAATATTAAATGAACAAAAAAAAAAACAATGACAGTCACTATATGGCTAAAATATCACAGATGTTAAACCGGCATTTATGCCAGATTATTAAAAAAAATAAAGAATTATAACAGTTAATTAAGAAAATATATCTTTTTTTAAATATCACATTTATTATTTAAATCTAACCTAACTATTATTCTATGTGCCTATTGCCTACAAAGTTTAGCCAATCATGACTACAGGGCAAGATTGTTTGGGAGCAATGGTAACGATTGTCATCACACACAAGCAACGGAGAAACATTGTCCGCTGCCTTCGACAAACCTTCCCCAACACCATCTAAGTACCCCACACTGTCACATATATCCATGGATGTCAGTCCATGAATAGCCACTTTACAAATTGATTCAACTTTTAAAATTAAAAAAAACATTATTACAATAAAAAAAAAAGGGAAAAGAAAAAGAAAATTACTAAATATTGAACAGTTTGGGTAAATATTGAATAAGATGAACAAAAAAACTAAATGAAATTTTATGATAATGACTGATATAAAAAAATGAATATATTGTGCAATAAAAATAATTTTGTTTTAATTAAGTAAAATTTTAAATAATATGGCAACCAGAATGCCTAGAATGAATTATTAAGTAGATGAAGAAAATATTTTTGTTACACAAGATAAAAAAAAAAAATGCTAAGCACATGCTTCAAAAAGAGAAAAAAAAAACAAGTCATTATTTTTTTTACAAATTTAAGTTATTGATACAAAGAGTAGGCAATTATTAACAATAGGCAATACAATTTATGTAGAAATAACAGTTAAATAGGCTAGAAATAAGAAAGTTAATAAAAATTACAGCGCAGGTACTTTGAAGAAGTTAAAAAAAACTGATTTTACACAAACCTGCAAACACGCATGCAATAATCACACAACTACTAGCTACGCAAGGACAAAGAATGCAATAAAGTTAAGCGAAGATGACTAAAAAACACTGTTGGGCGCCAGATGTCACGTTAAGCGGGACATTCAAATAAAACTAGGAATTTAAGCAAGGAAGTTAATATATTAAGTAAGATGAAGTTAACAAAGCAAGAGAATCTACAATTATATAAAGGGAGGGTCGTAAGCCAAAACTTAGCCCTATCACTCTTTATGCATCCGTTGACCGTACGTAGGGGTACCTTCCCTCGGAGAGCCTGAAGATGGGGACCCGGAGAGCGCTGCCGATCCCAAGCGGACAACGAGGCGTCACGGGGATCCTGGGCAGCGGGGTTATCTTCTCAAGCTGGGCCCCAGCTTTATAGTCCTACTGGAAAAACCCTGGAACGCACGGGGAGCACACGTTATGTTCCATCTCTAGATCCACCACCACTCCAGTCCACACCAAGACAAGATACCATGTAGTTGGTGAGACCGCAGCGGTGGTGCACAAATAAAAATGAATCTACTGCACGTGGTCATGAAGTGACCCGTACTATTTTCAATTCAATACTTACCCAAGCTACGGGGGCGACAATATCCAGTAGGATGAATTTATATTTATAATTATTAAGTAATACGTATATGAATCTGGTAAAATATTTATTATAAATTAAAGCAGCACATTGTAGTTGGTTTTGAAATTCAAGTGTCAAAATCTACACTGACAGGTGACGTCTTAAATATGTGCAAGGCAAAGGATGTCGATTGCAGCCAACAATATTTATTCCTTGGCCGCATGTAATACAATCGTTACAATATCACAAATAAATTAAATATTAATTAAATGTATTTATTTACATTATTAAATATTTTTGTGTCCCGACCAGGAATCGAAACCTCCGAGTCTTAATCCACGGACTTAACCGCTAGACCACGGAGGCAGTTCAATTTATAAAAAAATATATACAGTATGCCTTTGGATGGTCTTATTTTAGACTAATGTGTTATTTTATTGATAGAAGTGACAAAACTTTTAGGCTTCTCCATACAAATTGGCTATTAAAAAAATTATAGCCTAAAAAATAGTCACTTTCGACATATGGTTTCTCTCTAAGTCTAAAGTAAGACCATACCATATAAAATAACGCGATATAATAAGTATTAACGCTAATTTAAAAGTCTATTGACCAAGATTGGGCGACACTAAATCTTACCTACTCGTGCACCGACACGTAGGATGTTGAGATCGAACATGTATTTGTGAGGTCTTTGACCAAGTGCCTTCAACATCGACTTCCCAGTAAGCACATAAGTATCAGCTGGTAAAGATGAAGCAGCGCTTATTTCTAATGGATCTAACTCATCTGGATTAGCTGCTGTAACTCCTGAAAAATAATAACATTTCCGTATCCATACTAATACTATAAATCCGAAAGAGCTCTTTGTCTGACTATTACACTAGACGTTTCGTCAGCGGCTTCTCCACTCAATTATTCCTTCGAGCTGTCAAACAGAGGGAGGCACGTCACAACTCTCACTACGCGCAAGGAATAGACATGTATTTCTTATTAATAATTAATTTAATTACTTATTTCAGTCAAACATTTTTGAACAAAACAGATTATCAAACTCATTAAAATCAGATTTTGTTCCAAAATTATGAATATTTTTTTGACACATGAATATTTATAATATAAAAGAGAGAGACTTATGAATGTCAAAAGTGCTAGAGCAAGAAGTAATTCTGACAAAATTAATATTTAGAATACTTGTACTGGCTTGGCCACTATGTATTTATGTATGTAATGTCCATTTATATTCTTCCAATTATATGTATTATCCATCCCTTTCCCACACCTGCGCCTGAGCGAGAGGATCCACCGCACGCCGCACGCACAGTCTTGTGTCCACTGTGCACGCAGACGCACGCCCGCCGCGCTAAAACCGTTTTATTCCGTAATTCGCGTTTTAAGCAATTCTCTCATCCGCTACCATTAGTGATCTCTGGAAGAAGCTGCTGCATCGCGCTGACCTGACAGACGACTATCGAAGGTACCTCTTTGCTCACTCCTTCACACCCCCATAGAAAATACACCATGTACGTAATCTTCAATGTTGCCAGAAACAAAACTTATCTTACCGGAAATATTTAAAATGGTAACATTTATGTCTTTCGAGGTTTGGAGAGTTTACAACTAAGAATACCGATTTCGAGGATTTGAGGGGAACGCGTTTGACAGCTGGAAGGAATAATTTAGTGGAGGCGCCGCTGATGAAAATACCCGTGTGTAACTCAACTAATTTCGATGAAACTTGGCTAGGAACACACTTGGAATCCTGGGATGGAGATAAAATATATGAAATCATCATCGGAGCACGACATGTGATTCTATGGCTTACTAAATGTTTATTGTCAGTGAAGATGGTGCATCCAGGTCCTAAGTTGGTTGCCTGGACGCGGGGTGGAAGGAATACAGGATGGTGAAAGACTCACGTGCAGGGTGGTTCGGACTCCTCTTACTTCCTATCCCAAAGACTACAGCGGCGCCGCTTCTTCTTTCTTGATGTGAACACACTTTGCACAACACCAGGAATAGGAAGGACACTAGCACACTTCACACTTGCTACAGTAGGGGCTTGAAGAGCTACAGTTTTGCATAAAACGACACAATACAGAGGGGGACGTCTACAGTGACATCTACAGACTACAGTGTTCAGCGTTGAACTTTCTTCAACGACTTCAGATTGACGACTCGTAAAATAATGGCACTGACACACAGTTAAGCGTTGCCAGATATATAAAGGTTTCCCTTAAAATTGGGAAACTACAGTTGAGAGTGAACATACTCCCCGGGAAGAAATAATTAAATTTCTTAACTACAGAGATATTAATCTAATAAACTACATAAGACGCATACAAATAAAGATAAAGGTAGTAAAATTAAGCTAATTACTAATTACAGTATAAAATAAAAAAATACAGCTAATGTGGCAAAATGCAAATTTTGCCAACGGGACGTTTAACCGACCCTACAGAGGTTTTTAGAGTGACCACTCTTACTACCCCATCTGAACTGGTATGTAAGGCTGTTACCCGACCAAGCCTCCAGTTTAGAGGTGCTAAGTCACCCATCAGGTACTCAGAATGTTTAAGGCGCGTTCTGAAACATTTAAGGATTACAGTACAAATTGCCTTACAAGATAGATTCCATTCAATAAGAGAAATAGAACCAAGTTGTTTAGAAGATGGATGGCGACAATTATACAGAGAACGTAGAGTCATAGCAGGTACATTTAAGTTAGCAAGAAAGCTATAATTACAGATTAAACCAATATCAATTTGAGATCGGGCTGTGACTACATTACAGAAAGGTACAGATGAGTCACCTACAGAGAGTTCGGAGACAAGATTAACAATGTTATGTTTTGACCAAGTGTGGGGATCGCCAGCCAACCATGGAGGCAACCACCACAAGGCATGCCCATCAAGTTCACGAGGGGACAGCCCTCGCGACGCAACATCAGTAGGGTTTAATGCTGAGGGCACATCTCTCCATACAGCAGGGGAACAATTGGATAAGATCTGAGAGACTCTATTACCCTCAAAAATCTTTAAAGTATGTACTGGTGTACGTAACCAGGACAAGACAATACTAGAGTCGCACCACGCACACACGAGCTGCAACTCTAAAGTATTTAATACAGAGATACAGTGTTTAAGTAAAGATGACAACATCAATGCACCACAAAGCTCCAACCGAGGTATGGTAAACTTTGTTTTAATAGGAGCGACTCTGGACTTAGACATCAACAAGTAAATGTCAACCTGACCATCATCATGCTCCACACGGAGGTACACCACAGCAGCGTATTCGTGTTGAGAGGCATCACAGAAGCCATGCAGTTGAATATTGTGTACAGATTGTGGAAGAATAAAACAGCTGTGATAAGTAAATACAAGAGTGGGATTCCACTTGAGACCCAGCACCTTGATAGTCCTATCACCTTCAGCTTCAAAGGTCTTCAATGACTCACATAAAGAATTAGACAGGTCTGAAAGAAATTCAGGATGGGATCTAGCACATTTTCTTAACTGAAAACAAGCCTGGCCCAGTAGAGCATTAAGTTCACTTCTATACAGCATTACAGATGCTATGTCAGGAGATGCTATGTCAGGAGCACTGCTGACTACATCGTCAACGAAAATGTCCTGCTTCAGGATTTTACTTGCACAAGGATGGGACACATCTCCCTCCTCTGCTAGACCGATACATGAAGGTTCAGATATGTTATCTACAGCCTTAACTTGCTGGAAACACTCATCCATCATTACATGATGCGACATTAGAGATGTTTCTACAGAAGCCATGTTGGCAGTGCTACCAATCACGACCCAACCAAATACAGTGGAGTATGCCGAAGGGAGCTCCCTTGGCATAGATATCTTGTTACCGAGATAAATGTCATTGTAGACATCACTACCCAGTAAAATGTCTACAGATTGAGGCTGATAAAACATATCATCAGCCAATTGGACGTTCTTATACTCCTTTAGGATTTCAGGAGAGATAGGAAAAGAAGGCATATTGCCTGTAATACGCTTTAGAATTATAGCCGATACAGTGACTCTATCTTCAGAGAGACGAGACTTCAGATGAAGTGTAACAACCCCGTTACATGGGAGTGGCTTCTGGGAGCCAACACCCGATACAGATATGTGGCTATGCGAGCGTGCCAACTGCAGGTTTTGAACACAGGATTCTGTCACAATACTGCATTGTGATCCTGGATCCAAAAACAACCGAACAGGTTTAAGACTGCCATCACCAGTAGTGGCGAGGGCTACAGCAGTACCAAGAAGAACATTCAAAGACTTGTGCTCCTTGGCATACAGAGGGACTACAGCAGATAGAACGCTATCAGCTGGTACAGATACAGCAGGTGACAAGTCTGAAGGACCCTCACTACAGTGAGCTACAGGGTTATCCGAGGTGCTCGGAGAACTTACCACATGATTGGTTACAGGTTTGGTTTTAAAACACAAAAGTGAATGGTGTTTTCCTCTACAGACCTTACACTTAGATACAGATGTACATTCAGAATACCTATGATCACCAAAACAATTAAAACACATACCCTTGCTTCTAGTGAAAGAGTTCCGTTCTTTAATAGGTATTGCCTTGAACTTATCACAGGCATAAAGCACATGCTCCTTTCTACAGCATGGACACTCAGCAGCTATTACATGGTGAGATGTTTTAATGTTCCTACTAGATAGCACCTTCTCATATACAGACGGGTTAGACCGGAAAGGTGTGGTTACAGAGAACTCATAAGCCTTACAGCGTAACTCCAGAAAATCTAAAAGAAATTTATATGTTGGAATCTCATAAGGAGATTTTAAGGTTAACTCGAATTGGTTACGAATGTCAAGGGGTAATTTCTTAAGAAAAATGTGCAGTAAAATAAAGGACCAATTCTTAACTTCAAAGCCTAAGGCCTTGAGCGCTTCAGTATTTTCATAAATAACATTAAGACAACCTCTCAAGTCTGACTTAATGTTACTTATTACAGGAAGTGACAACAGTGACTCCAGATGGTTACTCGCAATAAGCCGCTTATTGGAATACCTAGATTGTAACAAGTTAATGGCTACAGCATAATTCTGCCTAGTAATTGGAAGGTGTTTGATGAGATCAAGAGGTTCTTTAGAGAGGCAAGTCAACAGGTAGTGGAGCTTGCAAACTTCGCTTAGAGAATCATCATCTATTACTAAGCTTTTAAAGAGATTATAAAAGTTTGTCCATTGTGTAATGGTGCCATCAAAATGTGGTAAAGCTATTTTGGGTAAGTTCGTACTTACCCCACTGGATTGCCTTTTTACAGGACACGGGCGATTAATCTTTTTAAAATTACCTTTATCTGATGTACAGACGAGTTATAGCGACAATATTCTTCATTATGCTTCGCGGCATCGAATCCAGCCTTCTTTGCCGCTTCAACCGATACGTGACAGTCGAAAAAATTATCGTAAAGTTTGTCGACTTCTTGCGCACGCACTAGGAATTCTTCCCGCTGGTCGATATCCTCGCACGCAGACTGTGCACAAATATGCAGTTCGTCGATGCTTCGCTTCACTAAACGATAACGTATTTCGACAGACATTTTTAAATAATAGTTGAAGCGCAAAACGAAACAAAATAAACAATGTTACAGGGTGAGATTTGTAAACAAACCGGCAACTTTCTAACTGACAGCTGACAGTTCGGAATGTCACTATAACCACAGACAACTCGAATGATAGACCACTGACAATCAAGTTTTACAGATTTTGAAATAAAAAATAAAACATAGACGACGATTGTCTATGAATTATGATTCATACTAGAAACAAAAAAAACAACATATGATTTTCGTCTTACCCACCTACAGAATAACGAAAATTAAAAATATATAGAATTTGTATGCGTTTTATGCAGTTTTTACAGGATATGAATACAGTTGTATGCCAAGGACATAAAATAAATAAAATACACATTACAGTAACATTAGCAAGCGTAAAAGGGGTGCTTTCAGGATGATTTAGGATAGGAAAAAAAGGATATCCCAGGTTCGAAGGGCCAAAAAGAAGATGGTGCATCCAGGTCCTAAGTTGGTTGCCTGGACGCGGGGTGGAAGGAATACAGGATAGTGAAAGACTCACGTGCAGGGTGGTTCGGACTCCTCTTACTTCCTATCCCAAAGACTACAGCGGCGCCGCTTCTTCTTTCTTGATGTGAACACACTTTGCACAACACCAGGAATAGGAAGGACACTAGCACACTTCACACTTGCTACAGTAGGGGCTTGAAGAGCTACAGTTTTGCATAAAACGACACAATACAGAGGGGGACGTCTACAGTGACATCTACAGACTACAGTGTTCAGCGTTGAACTTTCTTCAACGACTTCAGATTGACGACTCGTAAAATAATGGCACTGACACACAGTTAAGTGTTGCCAGATATATAAAGGTTTCCCTTAAAATTGGGAAACTACTGTTGAGAGTGAACAGTCAGATTTGCTCTAAGACAATTGTGGTAATTTATGCTTTTGGAAAAAAAAAACCCAGTAGTTTTAAAAAATCGATATGGAAGAATCATTATAATGTATGCGGTCAA
This sequence comes from Tinea semifulvella, assembly GCA_910589645.1. NCBI lineage: Eukaryota > Metazoa > Arthropoda > Insecta > Lepidoptera > Tineidae > Tinea > Tinea semifulvella. The sequence continues at coordinate 26,679,860 of OU342584.1, forward strand.
AAGGTCACGAGGGAAAATAAACTTGTGCTCACTCGGAAAAATATTTATTTTATTTGGGTAACTCACAGCTAATACAATAGATTAAATACTACGATAATGACTACAAGCTAATTAAGAGTTACCACACATAACAAAAATACAAGCAAAAAAGAAAACCAAAAGTAATAAAAACTAAACCAAAAATAGTTACTCATTCATTTAGAGTTACGAAATTGGAAATTATTTTGCTCCTCACGGAATAAATGCTGTCACAAAATAAGTCTATGTCTAAATTGTGAAAATAAAAAGACTCAACTGCATCATCAACTGAACCACAACTAAGAATGCTTCCCCACTCTGTGTTGACAAGATTGGAACGTAATAGGTCATAATCGCCTCGACGATATAGATATACGGATCGTTTATTGGCTGCAAGTGAGTTCAATTCAAAAAACGGTACATTTATAAATAGGGCTTTATGGTAGGGGTCCTCAGGAACTAAGGGATCGCTACAGGCTTCGACTGAGACGGTATTATTGCACAAGACAAGATCCAGTAATCGACCATAATTATTGTTGATATTATTATACTGCTCGAGATTACATAGATTGAGAGTATTTATAAAATCAGATACTTTATTATCGTTCATATAATTCGAGGCATTCGACATGCAACTTGAACTGGGCTACACGATTGAACTCATATTAAAATCACCCAACAAGAGAAATATATCGGATGGATGGTCGTTAATTATTGTAGATAAATTGTTCATAAAATTTAGTAATTGAGTGTTGAAACATTACCCTGGCTTTCGGTACAAAGATATACTGTACAAATGTTTAATTTGGGTGAACTATTATGTTTGGAGTGACCACCACGTGATAGTCAAAGTGAGAGTGCTATCCAAATATCTTCCGCACTGGAGTGCCACTCAGGTTTGGGTAACACTAACAGCTCGCGTTTTAAAGCGATGAGTACACCGCCTCCACGTGACTGGTTGGTAACAGAGTAATTTCTATCGCGACGCCACACCAAATAACGGTCATCAAACAGTTCGCTGTCAGAGATTCCATCAAGTAGCCATGTTTCAGTCAGTGCAATAATGTCGTAGTTACCTAGCCTTAAATTACGTGAGAATATGGTGGTCTTAGTCCGCAGTCCGCGTACATTCTGATAATATATATTTAATTTTTTTTGATAGTGGATTGCAAATACTAAGTAATAAATAAACAATATACGTCATACCGTATAATATACAAAAAACAACTTTCAATGATCGTGTACAGTCACACAGCAAGCTTACAAGCAAATAGAGTTATTGTTCCAAGTCGAAACAGCAGAACGTTGTAGACATGTTAAGTTTCCGTGAAAAACAATAATAAATTCCTTAACAGAAGCAGAATGAAACAGTAAAATAATAATAGCATCGAGAAGCAGATCATGGATAACATAGCGGCCCATAAACAGAACCAAAACTATAATTAACTTATTGAAATTAAACAAGAGTAACACATATTTCAACATAGCGAACAGTGCGACCATATACGAGTGCAGAATAATGAGCACATGAAAATGACAATAGTACCAGTTTAAAAACAGGCTAGTAAAAAATAAACAAATAGTAATTAAAGTACAGACTAATGAATCTTTGCTAGATCCTTTTCCGAAGTAATAACAAATACAGGGGACGTAGAATCCTTCCTGACAAAAATCTTCGTATGCTTCACCCAGACATACATAAAATTATTCTCCTTAGCCAGGGTTTTCGCTCTAGCCAAAAGGATTTTATTCTTGACAATAAGGTGGTCATTAACGAAGAGTTTGTGTGAACCAGGCAAGTCTATATCTAAGGGACTGAGTGATTTTGCCGTGCTGCTGCCACAAAGTCCTCCTTCATATAGCGATTAACAAATGATGCAAGAATAACCTTTGTGTTATTGCCGGTTTTATCGGGGATGGAATTCTAGCGACGTAGTTAATATAAGACTTGTTGATCGGATACATTATTTTGTCACCAATTTTCTTAACTATATCAAAAAGATTTTCTCCTGGTTTTTGTGGCACCCCTTTAATCTCTACGTTGTTAGCCCGCAGCCACTGATCGCGGCCATTAGAGTCCTCTTCCAAGGCCACCATACGCGCGGTCATGGCTCCCACGTCCGCCTTCACATGCTCAATTTCTTTGACTCTGTCCTACAGCTTCACAACCTTGTCAGTCAGAGTAGTCGATAGGTTTTTCAGCTCATTAATATCCTTCTTTATAGTTAAAATATCATCTGAGAGGCTTAGAAGCGGCGTCAATTTATTGTTTAATTTGTCCAGCTCCTGCATCACATCTTCCAGAGTAAGCCCACCAGGACTGGAAGGAGCCGACGGCATAAGTCCAATATTTTTATTGGCCGACCTTATCTGTGCTTTACATGTGCTGCACTTCCAGGTGGCCTGGCGTTCGCCCAGTCTCCGATACCCCTGCTCAGTAATACCCGAACAGTCATAGTGGTAGTGATTAGAACATGCAGTACACTGAACTCAATCACCAACCGCATCGCTGCATTTTCCACACGAATCAGCCATGGCGCAAGAATAATAGAAGCTCAAATTAAAATAGTATAATCAGGCGTCGCAAGAAGCCCAGCAAGGTGCCCAGAGTCCAGCCAATACCTAATTTTATTTTGGTATTAAATGTTAATTTAACATAGTGACATCTATTGGCGGGTAGCGGAACTAGGTGCTCTTCTAAAGTATAAAAGCTTCTAAATATAATACGACGAAATAGTACACCCAATTATCACCAGATGGCGCCTAAAATTTGCATGCGCGAGAGTGTTGGCAGTGTGAATGGATATGGTAAGATGGCGCTAGTTGAATTAAATTAAATATATTTAGTAACAGTATTTTTAATTTCAAACTGATATTATGATTTAGCAATATCCCAGCAATGGTGGTATGCCAACGTTAGAATATAATCCTACACTGATACCATACACGGTTAAACCACGACGAAAACAAATATAAACACTAACGAAATCTAGTGATCACTTTATGCCCTATATCTCAATAATTACGTAAAACTAGATCGAGATAACACTTGTCGAGACAGTCCACAACGTAAAGCCACTTCTACGAAAATAATTTCACTTCCAAGTTGTTTCACCGTAACAATATCAAATAAGCAAACAAATAAGGTGTGATTGTACAGATATAGTCCATAATGTACGAGTATTTCCATTTCAGAGTTAATCAATTATTGTATTATATGAGTGACATTTTGATATCCATTAATAAGAAAATGTACGCGTCAATGCATTTCCTAACGCGGTCGCAGCATTTCATTCCAACTTCGACAAAGCTTACATTAGTCAGCTCGTTGCTTCTTCCCATTATTGATTATGCAGACGTCTGTTACTCCGACCTTACCGAAGAGTTACTAAATAAACTCGATCGACTTCTTAACTTATGCATCCGCTATGTATATGGCTTAATTTCCGTAATAAAAAATAAATAAAAAAATCGCAGGTCTGCACATACTCTTACCTTCCTTTATGGTGCCTTTTTTTTTTAAATAAATAAATATTTCCAGACAGGTCACACAGCGCCATCTAATTTCCGTGGCAAGGCTTGTGTTACGGAAACTAGATGGTTGATAAACTACATATTATACTTTTTTTTTGTAAATATATACATATAAACACCCAGACCGAGACAAATTATACAATGTACAACTTGCCCCCGGTGGGAATGGAACCCACGACCTCCCCAGTTCACGGCAACGTTTGTTTCCACGAGACCACGGAGGCGTTAAGTACGCCTATGTACATTTAAATGTGATTTTTTCTCAGTGTGCAATAAAGAAATTATCTATCTAGTGTCAAAATGAAAAATGTTATTGTATAACATGGAAATGTTACAACAAGCCTAAAAAAGTTATGCACTACATCTGTATGCACTGTTGCATATAAGACTTAAACACGCCACAGTGAGTAGCTTTAACTAGGCGTCGTAAATAATATGATTAATCAAATTGTATTTACCAAAGCCGAAGCTGCCATTGCTCTTGTACACCTTATCGATGCGTATTTCGAACATTTCACATTCCCTGAGCGGTCTGGAGCTGAAGAAGACGGCGTAGTTGAAGCCTGATACCTTCCGGATGCGCGCCGCCGTCATCCGGTCACGTGACAGTTGGCCGTTTCGAGCATGTACTGTATGGAAACGCAGCTCACTGGAAATGGAAAAAGTAAATTATGAATAGGTTAGTATTTATTTATTTAACATTTGGAATACAAAAGTATATCATAAGTAAGCATTTAACAACAGGTATTAACAATATGTGACCCTTCCATAAAAAAACCTTCCACAAGAAAAAGTATTGGATGAATAACACAGATGTAGGTCGAAGTCGGTACAAAGGTCGGTTGAAGTGTAGGCCCCAATTCTCCAGATATATATTCTGGACCCATCTCCAGCAGTGCAGGTCTAGGACGCTGTGTTCTAGGGGCAGTAATGAATGAAAAATTGCATAAATCAGTTTTGCGATAAATTATACTTTACCTCTGAGCATCAGAATTGGGAGTTTCAGGTGTAATAGGACGCGGCACGTAGTAGTCCACGATGGTTGTCTGTCCGACTCGGCCATTCAAATCTATTACAAAAATACTAATCAATAAAAATTAAACACATAAATATGAATTTTAGCCAACTATATGCGCGTGCGCAGCTATTACTAAAAACTGTTTTAAAGTGTTTCTTGTCTGTAATAAAGCTCCAAATGTTCTATACATAAGTTAGCCATAGTCTTATAATTTATTTATTTATTCAGAAAATCAACAGCTTTAAATACTTTTTTTTTAAAGTAGTGATAATGAGTACAGCCAATTATAGATTTCCACAAAAGATTAATGAATGTAACAGAAAAAAAACGGAAAAAAAGACCTTTATCAATAAATACATAACCCAATAATAAACTCAAAGCAAAGCAAAAAGACAGTGACTGAATAGACATATTAAAAATTTAGTATATATATACTCGTAAATGATATCACTATTTATTAATTTTATGATGAACTATTGTAAACGCAGATAAGGCGACTGGATGTTTAAACGATCTCTTTGAACCAACAAAGCGATCAATATCAGAAAAGATTTTGTTATATGTGTATGCAATTCGGGTTAGAGGTGAGTTTTTTTCCATAATTAGTGCGATGCCATGGTACAAGCAAAAGATCTGTAGAGCGGGTACGACGTTTTGATTCTCTGTACCCAATACCACTAACTAATTAATAGGAATATTGAAGAGGAGTATCTGGGACGAAATATGATCATCATAATCACAGCCTAAGAACACAAGAGTCCTAGACCGCAACTGTTAGATATGGGCCTTCCAGAAATTTTCCGAGAGTATGGCCTACCTCTCATTTTTCTCGTTATACTCGTCATTTTTTTGTAATTATAATTTATGAACAATTCCACAAGTTGGTATTAGTTGAACCAGGACTGACGGCTTAACGTGCTCACAGAGGCACAGGAACGGTGGTGTTCTAAATATGACAAACGTAGGTAGGAAAAGTGTATTTCGTTTTGTTTGAACACACCTCTTTACGTGTTAAGGAAGGCGTTCTTACAACCGAGCCACCCATATCATCACCCAGACTTTAATGTTACTTTTGACATTTCAACCTTGAAAAAATAGCTTTCTCTATGTCTTTTCTTGCCTTATCTTTCACACAGTTCAGGAGCTAGTGGTGATAAAGGTCGTATTTTGTTGATAATACTCACCAATGATGCCAAATACATGTTCTGGGACATTGAAGGCGGCTGGCCCTTGATCGATGCCATTTACAAAGAAATGTAATATGCCCAGGTCCTTGCGCATCACACCCACTGTATCTCCCTCCTAGAATAAAAATAATATGATACTTTATTACTACATTTTTACATAATTAAATATGTATCGAGTAAGTATGTCGCTAACTGGCAAATGTATTATGGATAATAATAATAATAATAAATTGTTTATTGTACAAAACCAAAACAGGTACGCCCTAAATGCATTTTCTACCAACTAACCTTTGTGACTGAGAGCTGTAATAAGCGGATGCAGAAGGTTACGAAGAAAATAGATAGTTGAAATTATTTATTACTATACAAAACACAAATTAATTACATACCCATAGTACTTATTATATGCAATACAATATACATAGATAACCATCCTAAATAAACAAATAAATATATACCTAAATATATACCTAAGCAGCCTTATTTAATTAAATTCTTGTTAACTTCTTACAAATGTGTCTTTTGTAATTATAAATGAAGGATACGAGTACAGACACATAACAGGGAAAGTATTATTATTTTTTGTATAATGATTTATTCTTAATTTTAATAACTATTTTCTTTAAATGAGTTCATTCGGAGTCGTATAAAATAGTTATTAATAATAATAAACTTTAATGTTTAAAAAAAAACTATACAATACACATTTGGAGCAGTTAAATTGATCAATGCTTTGTATAGAATTTTAGCATGCTCTGACTACCGAACTATTTGTGTGTGTTTCAGAGGTCAGTGTCTTCCATGAATTCGTACATACTCGTACATGCTCTTATCGAGACCCAATATAAGATTTTTTTTTTTTTTTTTATTATATTTTTTTATAAATATTTCCAGACAGGTCACACAGCGCCATCGAATTTCCGTGGTAAGCTACGAGGCTTGTATTACGGAAACTAGATGGTTGATAAACTACATATTATACTTTTTTTTTGTAAATATATACATATTATACATATAAACACCCAGACCGAGACAAATTATACAATGTACAACTTGCCCCCGGTGGGAATCGAACCCACGACCTCCCGAGTTCACGGCAACGTTTGTTACCACTAGACCACGGAGGCCAATATACTATTATTACAATAAAACCTTTCTCTATTTACTCATTTTCCACCATTTACTCATTCCAAAATACACATTATTCAAAATTCAAAATCATTTATTTGTTTAGACACAGGTTAATATTATAAACAACAGGTATAGGTTATAAAGGTGCACCAGTGCTCTGCCCATAGGGCTTACAAATATTAGTAATTGTGGATAGCATTTAAATTTTAATACAGACACGTGAACAAAATTGAGATACAATAAAAAAATATAAATGACAATATTATTCATGTCTAAAATTTAATATTAATAAATTAAAAGTTAAGCAAAATGTCATGTAATTATATTTTTGTCTGTAAAAAAGTCATTGATTGTGTAGTATGTCTTGTCAATTAGTATATATTTAAGTCTTCTCTTCATTTCTCCTAACTCTAGCTCCTGTAGTCTCAACGGTATTTTATTATATATTTTTGCCGTCATGATTAAAGCACTTTTATGTAACAAAGCTTTCTTGCTAACTAATGGGTATATTATATTTTGATGACGTTTACTTCTGAGACGGTTTTGGTATAGTCCAGGATTCGTTTTTACGAATAAAACTGATTCATAGATGTACAGACTAGGGAACGTCAATAATTTTAATGATTTGAAATATGGCTTGCAACTGTCCGTACTAGGTATTTTGCAGATTGCTCGTATACACTTTTTTTGTGCTTTAAATATTATTTCTCGAATAATATTTATTATTTAACTACACACAAAATATTTTCCAGATTATTATAATTGAATGTTTGTAACCATCTGAACACCACCTTTTTGCAATCAGTTATATTAAGAAGATATATATTACTTGTTTTATTGGTTTTATTATATAAAAGAGGGCCTAGAATATAAATATATCGTTAAAGTTTCAAGTTCCTTAAAAATATTAATGTTCAATAAAAATTACAATAAAATGGTGACTATCAAAGGAAAGCTCACATGTTTACAAAAATACGATATGTATTGTAAATATCTTTGGAGAAAAAGAAAAAAAAAACACGTTTTCTTACATTACACTATTAAAGATATTAAAGATTAAACTTTTATATACATATATTATAATAATAAACTTTATGTAGATGTGTGTCAAATCAGGAGAAACGAAAACGCTGCACTATCATACGCATCACTATCCGTCTCACACGCATGCGCATCGCACGACAGAATTTTTCGGTTTTTGGTCTTGCCTAATTAATCCATTGCAATCTAGTATAAACTACATATATGTATGAGTATATCTAAATGTTCAATTTTTTTAATGTCTTGGCTGTTCTGCCGTATTCGTCGGTGCCTTCCTTCCTAGCAAAAATAAAGGCGACGCCCGGTACTGCAGTTATTAACAATTTGTTTTGTTTGATTCGTGTTTAATATTTCATTTTATTCTATGGGAACAGTACTTAATAACTAATTACAAAATCAAGCATATATCTACAGACCATTAATATGCTTTTACATACCTATAGGAAACTATAAATATATGCTTATATTTACCCCAAGCTGATCGAGATTCCTGACGTAATACGGAATCACGACAATGCCGTCTTTTATAACATCTGATCCAATGATTGCCCAAGTACCAGTCCTATAACAAAATATTAATAGTTTAATTAAGCAATGTAAATTTAGCGACATTAAAACCGCCATTGTCTTTGCGCAATAACGCTTTAAATAAATAGAATCGATTTTGTATTTTGGTGGAATAGTGAAAAGTCAGCAAACTTGTTATAGTCTGGGACGAACAAAAATCGAATTAAGCAGTTTTAGTATACAGAAGTCCTGTCAGCATATTTAGATATTTCTCGTAGTTTAGAAACTAGTCATAAACGTCTATTTAAAAAAACAACCTTATAATTATTATATAGTAATAGTGTTGAAAATTTACACGCATTAATTGGATGTGGTTATGCAAAAAAGATCCAATCCACATTCAGTATTTTTTTTAGTTATAGGCCATTTAAGTTAAAACTGCGATTAGTCCAACATTTAGCACATTTACAATATATCAAAAAGTGTATTTTTATCTAGATTCATTATAATACTAAAGATATTATCCTCAGGATTGTCATTAATAATTAAATTTATAAAAAAATGTGGATTGGATCCTTTTTAGGTAACTTCGTCCAATTATTAACATATTTTATGGTAAATGATTAGTTTTGCCTTTTCTTATTTATTTAGATATACAAATGAGTCAATATTATATAAAATAAATACACTTGTACTAGTGTTACAAACTTGATTTTGAATAAAATACTTACTTCATGTTACTGATTTTGAATGGGGATTGTACGTCGTAGCATGACAGTTGTGTAACGCCAATCTCAATACTGCCGGCCCATTTGTGAACCAGGATGTCAAGACGAACTTGGAACAATTCGTCGGTCTTCAACGTACGGTTCGTCATTACGATCCCGTCCGTGAATTGTTCGAAAGCGCTAAAAATATTATTAGATCATTAATTGCGAACTACTAGATTATTTTAAGGTTAATTTTAATCGAAGTAAATTAATATACTTTAAATATAAACTAATTTATCTAAATAATCAATGTCAAACAGTATTTATATATATACCGAGCAACCACCGCTCATACCGGAGCCACCACCACTCATACCGAGCAACCACCGCTCATACCGGAGCCACCACCACTCATACCGAGCAACCACCGCTCATACCGGAACCACCACCACTCATACCGAGCAACCACCGCTCATACCGGAGCCACCACCACTCATACCGAGCAACCACCGCTCATACCGGAGCCACCACCACTCATACCGAGCAACCACCGCTCATACCGGAGCCACCACCACTCATACCGAGCAACCACCGCTCATACCGGAACCACCACCACTCATACCGAGCAACCACCGCTCATACCGGAGCCACCACCACTCATACCGAGCAACCACCGCTCATACCGGAGCCACCACCACTCATACCGAGCAACCACCGCTCATACCGGAGCCACCACCACTCATACCGAGCAACCACCGCTCATACCGGAGCCACCACCACTCATACCGAGCAACCACCGCTCATACCGGAGCCACCACCACTCATACCGAGCAACCACCGCTCATACCGGAGCCACCACCACTCATACCGAGCAACCACCGCTCATACCGGAGCCACCACCACTCATACCGAGCAACCACCGCTCATACCGGAGCCACCACCACTCATACCGAGCAACCACCGCTCATACCGGAGCCACCACCACTCATACCGAGCAACCACCGCTCATACCGGAGCCACCACCACTCATACCGAGCAACCACCGCTCATACCGGAGCCACCACCACTCATACCGAGCAACCACCGCTCATACCGGAGCCACCACCACTCATACCGAGCAACCACCGCTCATACCGGAGCCACCACCACTCATACCGAGCAACCACCGCTCATACCGGAGCCACCACCACTCATACCGAGCAACCACCGCTCATACCGGAACCACCACCACTCATACCGAGCAACCACCGCTCATACCGGAGCCACCACCACTCATACCGAGCAACCACCGCTCATACCGGAGCCACCACCACTCATACCGAGCAACCACCGCTCATACCGGAGCCACCACCACTCATACCGAGCAACCACCGCTCATACCGGAACCACCACCACTCATACCGAGCAACCACCGCTCATACCGGAGCCACCACCACTCATACCGAGCAACCACCGCTCATACCGGAACCACCACCACTCATACCGAGCAACCACCGCTCATACCGGAACCACCACCACTCATACCGAGCAACCACCGCTCATACCGGAGCCACCACCACTCATACCGAGCAACCACCGCTCATACCGGAACCACCACCACTCATACCGAGCAACCACCGCTCATACCGGAGCCACCACCACTCATACCGAGCAACCACCGCTCATACCGGAGCCACCACCACTCATACCGAGCAACCACCGCTCATACCGAAGCCACCACCACTCATACCGAGCAACCACCGCTCATACCGGAGCCACCACCACTCATACCGAGCAACCACCGCTCATACCGGAGCCACCACCACTCATACCGAGCAACCACCGCTCATACCGGAGCCACCACCACTCATACCGAGCAACCACCGCTCATACCGGAGCCACCACCACTCATACCGAGCAACCACCGCTCATACCGGAGCCACCACCACTCATACCGAGCAACCACCGCTCATACCGGAGCCACCACCACTCATACCGAGCAACCACCGCTCATACCGGAGCCACCACCACTCATACCGAGCAACCACCGCTCATACCGGAGCCACCACCACTCATACCGAGCAACCACCGCTCATACCGGAGCCACCACCACTCATACCGAGCAACCACCGCTCATACCGGAACCACCACCACTCATACCGAGCAACCACCGCTCATACCGGAGCCACCACCACTCATACCGAGCAACCACCGCTCATACCGGAGCCACCACCACTCATACCGAGCAACCACCGCTCATACCGGAGCCACCACCACTCATACCGAGCAACCACCGCTCATACCGGAGCCACCACCACTCATACCGAGCAACCACCGCTCATACCGGAGCCACCACCACTCATACCGAGCATATATTTATAAATATTTTTATAAACGATAATAAAAGAATAGAATACTTACTAAGGGCGATGAGCAGTCTTACCATCGTTAATAATAACAACATTCGTATCACACAGCGCATGAAATGTAAGGCTCGGGTCGCCTCGACGCGGCCTGATTAGATCTGAAACAATGTTTATAAACAATACAGTCGGTATTATAACAATAATAAATATTTCATTGTTCTATAATTAAAACTTATATATAAACCTAGTGAACATTTTAACTCTAGTACACTGCAGAGGTTTAAAATATATTGTGGCTAGAGAGCAATAGTGAGCCTACACTAGGTAATGGCCTGGGTAACTTAATCATATACAATACACAAATAAAATAAACTAAATTGTGTAAAAAAGTATACTAACCTAACCTAACCCTAAAATTCACGTAAGCTCGATAAGTAATATTAATACTCACGCGAAAGATCGTTGTTGATGCTCAAATCTGTCATTGAGATATTATTGTCTTCCATTTCCTCGACTATGGACACCTGTAATAGGCACGATAACAGTAATCACGAATCGCAATATATAAATATAAAATACAATAAGATTAGACAGGAAATTATATATTAAATTATTGGAGCCATTTAAATCAAATCAATCAAATCAAATCAAATCATTTATTTGTTTCAACACAGGTAATCTAGTTAATATATTAACCTAGTTTATAAAAGTGCAGCTGTGTTCTGCCATGAGGCGTACAAATATTGTTTATATATGTATATTGTAAAGATACATATAACTACATTATTACACAACACAAAAAATAAAATAAAATGTTAATTCACAGTAAAAAAAAAAAATGTATCTAATTCTGGTTGTGGTCAAATTAAAATTAATATTTAGATGTCAATTTGGGTCATTTAAAAATTCTTGCACAGAATAATGTGTTTTTTCAATTAGAACTTTAGTCAACGTCTTTTTAAACAGACTATGCGGTAAAAGTTTAATGTCGTCGTTAATAATATTAAATATTTTTGGTCCCATACAGATTATACTTTTATACATTAACGCCGTACGTGATCTTGGAGGGCATAATTTATTTCCATATCTTAGTACTCTATTACGTTTATCTTTGCTCAGTGGAAAAAGTTCTATATTAGATTTTACGAAATTAGCAACTTCTAAAATATAAAGACACGGGAGTGTAAGTATCCCTAGTTTTTTAAAGTACGGTTTACAACTGTCAGTCAATTTTAGTCTACACATTGCCCGAATGCATCGCTTTTGTATTTTAAAGATAGCTTCTTTGTTAGTCGAATTCCCCCAATAAATGATGCCGTACCGCAGAACGGATGAAACATATCCATGATATGCCATGAGGGCAGTATCGATGCTACTAATTAGCACCAACCTTCTTAACGGATAAACAAATTTACTTACTCTTGTACTAATATTTTCAATGTGTTCTTTCCAGTTAAGGGTATAATCAAGAGTCACCCCTAAGAACTTAATGTGATTAACAGACTCTATACACTTCCCCAGGTTGCTTACAGTAATATTGGCAGCGTGTCTTTTTTGTCTAAAGTGAATTATTTTAGTTTTGTCTAAATTTATTAGTAAGTTGTTGTATGTTAACCAATTAATAACTTCTTGTAGTCCTTCATTTATATTAGTTTCGTATGTGTTTATGTCTTCACGTTTGATCAACATTGTGCTATCGTCCGCGAACAGGACCATGGGGAACCTAGTGATCTTGGGCAGTTCATTTATGTAAACCAAGAAAAGAAACGGTCCTAGGATGCTGCCCTGTGGTACACCATACTCGGAGATTCTACTTACAGACGAAAATTTTTGCTCCGTTTTTGTTTTATAATTTATTTTAGTTATTTCGGTAATTTGTTTTCTATTAGTTAAGTAGGATTTAAATAATTGTAAAGCAACGCCACGCACACCGTTGTTTTCTAATTTATGAATAAGGATGTTGTGGTCAACATAGTCGAAGGCCTTGCTCATATCCATAAATATGGCGCATATGTCTAACCTTTTGTCTACACATTGTATCACCTCATTAAGTAGATCATAAATGGCTCTAGTCGTTGACTTTCCTTTGCGAAATCCCTTTTGTTCGTTAGCTAACAACTTATGATTTTCAAAAAATGGGTATACTCTATTATAAATTACTCTTTCCAATATTTTAGAAAATATTGGAATGAGAGCAATCGGCCTATAATTTTTAAGCACTTCAGCATCACCTTTTTTAAATATAGGTTTGACTATTGTAAATTTTAGCGCTTCAGGAAATACACCACTTTCTAATGATGTATTTATTATGTGTGTAAGTGGCGGTGCTAGCGCATTAGCGTTAAGTTTTATTACTAAAGTGCTTATGTTATCATATCCAGTACTTTTGGTATTTTTTAGTGATTTTATTATTTGCATAATTTCATGCGGCGTGGTTGGTGCAAGGAAAACCGATGCGCACGGAATTTTAATGTGATTAAATTTATTACTATTAGGTTCAAAATTCAAATTACTATTATAAGACGTCCGTTTGGATAAATTATTAGGGGTAATGTTAGAATTAATTGTTTTACTATTAGAATAGATTATATTAGAATTAGATATATTATTGTTAAATATTAAATTATTTTTAGCGTCGCGGGTCATATTATTGAGGTTCAAATTAGATTTCGATGTCGTTTTTATTTCGTCAATAAAGTAGTTATTAAAGGAATTAGCTATATCAATAGGGTTTGTTTTAAGTTTGTCGTTACAGACGACTTGCTTTATTTCAGTAGGAAAATTATATTTATTTTGGTTTATTACTTGCCAACTTGCTTTGCATATATTTTGGGAATTTTTGATGTAATAGTTGTTTTGTGATTTCTGGGTAAGATTAATTATATTTTTAAATTTTTTACTGTACTCATGGAGTTTTTCTTTGTTTACAGTTGTTTTAGCTTTACGATATTTCCATAGTAACTCACGTTTTCGTTTACTGCAAATTTTTATACCTTTAGATATCCATTTTGTTTTCTTTTTTGATTTAATTGTTATTACCTTTATTGGAAAGCATTGGTCGTAAAATAAATTAATAATATCAATGAAGTTCTTATAAGCTTCATTTGTATCGTTTTGACTAAGAACGTCAGCAAATGTTAATGATTTTATGCATTCATTAAACTTAGTCAGATTCTCTTTATTGTAGTCACGTTTTGTAACACGCCATTGTTTGAGGAGACATGTCTTTTTTATAGGCAAAGTAATAACTTGAGCAGCATGATCAGATACTGCTAACTCAATTACTTCTGCTTCGCCAGCTCTTATATTTGTGGCTATGTGATCAATACAGGTTTTAGAACTGGGCCTTGTTATCTGTCTAATTTGTTGTTTAAGATTAAAACTTAAAAATAAGTGTTCCAAGTCGCGAGACAATGCGTCATGGGATAAAATATTAATATTAAGATCTCCGCATATGACAATTTTGTTAAACTTTGTAGTCAAATCCGTTAACAGAAGTTCCAATTTTTCTAAGAATTGCTTAGCATTTGACGATGGTGTCCTATATAAACAGACAATTACAATATTGTCACAAACAAGATTAATCGCACAAAATTCAAAAACCTGTGCAGTTGAGTATTTTTTTTGTAAAGTTATGAGTTCTTCATATTGGTAACCGTTACGTATTAAAATACAAGCTCCTCCACGTCTCTGAGTACGAGAGTAGCAGGCCACCAACTTGTAGTTAGGGAGAATGCAATGGCATTGATCATTTTGTGTCATGAAGTGTTCAGTAAAACACAATACGTTAATAGTTTTATTATCTTTCTCTAGATCTTCCAGACAAACATTTACTATGTCTAGTTTGTTGACCAGACCTGCAATATTTTGGTGCAGGAGCGTCATCCTATTAGTTACGAAAAAATGTTTTATTATTTTGATTGTGCATGTTTGTCTTTGGATCAGGACGTGTTATTTTATTTTTTGTTGTTACAGCATTCATAAATGTTTTAGTGTGGTAGAATATGTTTTTCATGCCTTGATTATTTATCCTTCCATCAATAGGCTTAAACATTGAGGATCCATACGTCAAATGTTTGTTTGAGTCCATAAGATGTATAAATTTATTGTTCCTTAAATATCTATATATAATATTATTGAATAGTTCCACCCTTCCATTATATAGAACATGGTTATAATCAGAATATTTGAAAGTTGGTAAACATAATATGATATTTGTGTTATTTATATTATTTAGTTTATTTTTTACAGATAGTGCCAATTCCGTGTAGTTTTGAGTCTCACGAAAGTCTTCCTCTCCTATCATGATCACGCAGAAATCAGTTTTTGTAAACTTATCCAGTTTGCTACCAATGGTATCCAAAAGTCTCATGATGTTAGCTCCTGATTGTAGATAGTGGCAGCATTCGAAACTCTTTGCATAGTTATCACTAAATAACTATGTGGGATTTTGTATAGACCCCTTCCCATCTGAAACTAATTTGATTTTGTAATTCGAAGCTACATCCAGATGCCGGCTGCCTCCACCACTGCAGCTCAGGGGGCAGAACATCAAGTGGACTCTGACCGTCAAATACCTGAGCTGAATCATTAACAGAACGTCAACAATGCGTGAAATGGTCTACCACGCCGTCAATCAAGCGAAGGCGGCCCGAACCATGTTAGGTCCTGTTATGAATTCCAGCTTGCCGCTCAGATTGAAGGTCCGGATCTACAAGATGTCCATCCATTTCCGTCTCACCAATGCTGCGCCAGCCTTGCACCACCATCCGACCAAGACAAACAGGGACAAGATCCAAAGTCAGGGTTCGTGCGTAATTCAGTCATAGCTCAAGACCTGGAGATGCCTAATATTGAAGAGTTTGACGTGGGGCTGACTAGATGTATGTTCCTACAGAGGTGCTGAAGTTGTCACACGGCCTCCGTTACTGCTGTACCAGCGCAAAAATTGCAGTGCATAAATTACCAGTGGGTGGTTAAATATTATTTAACTATGGCGACTTTCTTCAGATGTGTGTGGTAGACAAAATAAAATAAATTATTTAAATACATTATACATCTATAATAAAAATAAAGAACTACCGAACTACTGCCTCCGTGGTCTAGCGGTTAAGTCCGTGGATTTAGACTCGAAGGTACCGGTTTCGATTCCTGGTTGAAACACAAAAATATTTATTATTGTATATAAATACATTTAATTAATATTGAATTTATTTGTGATATTTCTCGAGTTTGGTACGCTGCGCTGGAGACATCGACGAGCTTGCCACTTGTAATGATTGGCCTATAGTAAAGTTGGCTAAATGTGAATCCGCTTTTTTATCGTGTCGTGATGATACTAACTACGATTTTTTATTTCAGATATTCAGTAATAAAATCTTTAGTTACGGTACAGAGAAGTCTTCCTAATAAAAGTTCCACGCATACTGAGACTAATCAAGTAGGTGCGAAAGGTCGACGATCACGCGAACGATAACTTGCCTATTTCCTTCTCTCTCTATTTCGTCTCTCGGTTGTGAGCGAGATCATTAATAATAACACTTACGGCCGGTTGCAGAAAGCATGGCAAAAATAATCTATGATCAACATTCTGATATATTCCATGTGATTAGTGGTTAGTTTATCACTTTGGGTATTTAAGGTAATGATGTGCTTAATAGGGATACGTTGTGTGGAAAGAGCCCTAGCCTTTAGGTATTTATGACGACCGATATTGTGATGATCAGAGGCAGTCTTATTCACCATACAGTGTTTTATTGTTCGGATAATGTTTTTATCTTTAAAAAAAGTTACATTTTTTTTTTTTTTAATTTCAAAAAGAGGTCCTAGTCCTAGTCCCAGTGACACCTGAAGCCTAAAAAGTTGCTCTTTTGTCAATTACACGTATAAACATAATTAATAAAATATATTGTAAGTATGATTCGATTTTTAACTGTTTTTTTTTAAATAAAAATATACCTTTAGCAAAATAAAAAGTAAATTATCATCACGAACTACGTTTTAGAAATTAGCGAGTGCGAGACTTTACTATTGGCCCATCATGACAAATGGCAAGTTAGTAGATGTCACTAGCGTATCAAACTCTAGAAATATCAAAAATAAATTATTGTGCATAGACCAGGAATCAAAGCCGGTACCTCCGAGTCTAATACCCGTATTCTAAGACGTTTCCAATCAAGGAAATGTCGAATGGAGGAGCCGTTGGGAAAACGTCTTAGCATATGGGTCTTCCTTACTTACGGACTTAACCGCTAGATAGTGAATTTTGTGTGTAACTTTACGTATGTATTTTTTGAATCCCTACCATTTCTTACTACAAGTTTGTTTTCCGAATAATAAATAATAATAATATAGTAAACAAATTAGGATTAAAAAAAAATGTTGGGATATATCTGTGGTGTCAAGTAAAAAGGGGATAAGTACATAACTTGAACTTTTCACTAGAGGCAAATTAAGAAAACAACTTATTTTTATAATTAGAAATTTGTAATTTACGTAAGGTTCAATTTCATTAGTCGCATACTTTAGGTACGAGTCGACTCATCTCACTATACATAACTGAATTATTGGCGGTAAAAGCGCGATACTTTTTTTTGTATGATACTTTGAACTCTTTTTACTTATACATTTTAATGATACGACTGGCCCTTTATGTACTTAGGGGTGTAAAAATAAACTGTACGGTTTATTAGTTTTAATATTAGTTATGATAGTTTTTCTGCTATCATGCGTAAACGCACTGCATCTCTAGTCAATAGAATTAGAGGCAGCACCAACAATATGCTTAAGGTCTTATCGGATAAAGTAGACTGCCCAATACAGTATCACTTTATTAAGATTCACACAAATTGAACATGTACAAATAAGTATTAATAAGGCACTAACATAAAATTTTAGTTTACCAACTTTAATGTAAGCCATTGTTACTAACATAGTGATAGGTATACTAACAAAAATGGATTGTAATTATCTGTTAAATTGAATATATTATTATTATTATTATAGACATCACCTTATTCCATTGACACCACAGATATTAGATACAAACAAAAGCAGACTTATTAGGTGGTAGCAAGGTTTTAAACTTGAACCAACCTTAGTTCAAAATTAGATATTAATTATGGCACAAATTCAGATTTAAACTTTAGTCCAAAATTAGATTTTAATCTTAGGCTCGAATAAGGTTAACAAATTAAGCTAAACTTAGGCTGTATCCACCGTATACCGTCATATTTAGGTGAGGGTTCTGTCAGCCAATAGGCTATTCCAATCTATAAGACATTGAAACCTTGTGAAAAAATAAGTCTAGGTTAAAAAATAAAATAAAACTCCAAAACGCTTACGTGACCTCTGTTGGAACTTAATAGTGTATAACAAGGACATTTCAGCTAATTTTAGACAATATGTACCTTTACCGTCATTCCGTAGAGGTCGACGACCCCCCAAACATTTGCCTCAATGTTTTCGGCTGCAACTCCTTGGTCCACGCCGTTTATGTAGTAATGCAACTTGCCATCTACTTTACGCATCATACCAATTCTATCCCCTTCCTAAAAAAAATATAGCATAAATAAATCTTGCAATTAGTCATAACTATATATATATATATATATATATATATGAGATATATATAAAAGTGTTTCATTATTTTATTAGTTCGTGGATTTAGACTGGGAGGTACCGGGTTCGATTCCTGGTCGGGACACAAAAATATTTATTAATGTAAATAAATACATTTAATTAATATTTAATTATTTGTGATATTTCTCGAGTTTGGTACGCCTGGAGACATCGACAAGCTTGCCACTTGTCATGATTGGCCTATAGTAAAGTTGGCTAAATGTGAATCCGCTTATTTATAAGCGTGGTTTCTGACCACCCCGCAAGGACGTTTCGTGATGATTCATTTTTAAATAAATAAATAAATGTCCTCTGGAACAACATCCCATCAGAAATGATCCCAAAGTAACATTTTTCCTTAACATAATTGGTAGCCTTCCTGTCTCCATATTTGTCCGTCTGCCGTTTGAACAACTACTTGGCTATGGATGTATAGATCAAAGTCCCAAGTCAAAGTCAAATCATTTATTACAATTCGGCCTTCTCGGGCAATTTTGCATTGTCACATTACATTGTTATAATTATTTAAATAAATTATATTAAATTTATTACAATACAATTGAATTGACCTAAATATAAACATACACCAACAGTAAAAGGTTTCCAAAATATATTAATAATATACATTTGCACATCCACCAGGCATTTTTGTCACTAATAAAATCATTTATCTTATAATAGGCCTTGCCTATAAGTCGACGTTTGACATGAATTTTTAGTTTATCTAAACACAAGCTAGTTAGTTCCTTTGGGAGTGTGTTATAAAAACGAACACCAAGTCCCAAAAAAGATAATTTAAATATGCAATTAAATAAATGTATTACCTTAAGTTCATCCAAGTTAAATTGTCCATAATCAGAGCACGTGCCGTAGCCGTTGACGAGAATTTTGCAGCCCGACATCATGATAGTGCCAGTTTCCATGTTTGTCATTGTAGAGGGAAACCTGATAGTATCAGGATTGTGCGTTGTCACGCCAACCTATATTACAATGCAAGTTAAGATTATTTTTTTTAACCATCAAATCATCCATCACTTAATGACTAAAAGTTGATTACAAATCTCTGTTTGCTCCACAGATGACAATACAATATATTAAATAATAATAATAATAACTTAAATACAATCCAATTAAACAGTAAAACTAGGAACTAAGTATATAAAATAATGAAATATTGAGCAATATATTGCGCTTTAAAGCAGTCTATGAACTCAACTCTATATCAGTGTTTCATTTATGGACGTTTCACTTAAAATAATGATGTTTTTATTTTACTTTTGCGGACCAGTAATATTTGATTATGCTTACCTCAATGCTTCCGCTCCATTTATCAATAATTTTATCAATTCGAATCTCGAACATTTCATTTTCATACAACGGTCTATGAGTCATAATAACACCATTATTGTACTCATCAAGAGGGCGCGCACGTTCAGCCGATCTGAAATGTTAAGTACACACAATCAGACTATATACGTAGACGCTCATCCAGGCGCGTTCCCACCAGGTCGTGACGACAGATCATAATGTCGTGGCTTACTGTTACCATTATCATCAGTGCGTTCTTCCAGTACTGTCGGAGCAAAAGTCCAAAACGTAGCAATTTCGTCAGAGGACCAAAGTTAAGCCATAAAAATCAGTAAGGTGAAGTGGCAATGGCCCGGACACGTCTGTAGTCGAATGGAGTAGACCGGTTCTGGAGTGAAGACCAGGTATGGGGAAACGCAGAGTGTGACGACCACCATAGGATGACCTGTAAAAGGTCGCTGGTGGAGGCTGAACGTGGAAGGCCTATATCCAGCACTAAAAAGACACAGGATGATGACGAAGATATAGATAGTACCTTTACAGCGCGGTTATCCGATTTGTGGTTTAATGACATTTTTAAAGTCGGTTTTACATATTCCATAAAATATGTATTGTTTTTTTTTGTTTGAAATTAATTTTACAGGCTTACCTTTGATCATGTGACACCTTAACAAGGCTGCCGCAACGCGGATGAAAACGTAAGTGGTCTTGTAGAGCTGAAAATAAAGTATTTTATTTGACTATAACTTAAATTTCTATACCATAAAAAATATTATATAAGTACTTTTTAAATACCTAAATGGTTTTTATTTGTATTTTATTTAAATTCGTTTCTTATGTAGCCTATAGTCAAGCAAATTGAGGTTGGGTCACTTGAAAATTTTGCTTAACAACAAGTACATATTTTAAATAGCCGATAGCTAATATGGTCAATTAATGTAATCCAGCGGACCTCAATGTACATATTAACTAGTATTTTTTTGATAGTCATTGTGCATGCTGTACTTCATACCTAAAATGCTCTCTACATCCAATTATTTAAAGGATTATATTACATATCTTGAGGCCACACATGAAAGACTCTTCGTTCTTCTTTCAGATACACTCTCTGGTCCCACTAGCCATACTACTTGTGCCCAAATCTTCTGCAGTTGTGGCTGACCTTTAGAACTAGCTGCCAGTTAAAATCTACCAAGCCCCGATAGGTATTTTGAAAAAAATGGAGTATGCTTACTACATGCAAGAACGAGGTGCATTTTCTGTTTAAGCTCTTCAGTCTATTTAATGTGATTTATCATTAGTAGGTATAGTATTATATCATCACCATCACTGCCCCTAGGACACAGAGTCCTAGCACTACTAAACACCTAGCTCCACTGAATGAGTTGGGCCTTCCATAAATTTCTGGAGAATTTGGCCTACATTCACCACCCTGGCCTAACGGGTTTCGCGAGGAATATATATTATTATATAGAGAAGACAAATTTCTAAACATTCCATAGATTGACCATGCTGGTGCCGGGTCCATCGTGTGTGTGTAAGAGATCTCATCTCTCAGAATGGTGTCTCGGGCTTGCAAACGACAATAGCCCTGTTTGAAAAGGAGGCCTCATTTTTTAAATTTATTGCGCAATAAGACATTCACCTTCCACTATTCTACTTTTCTCCCTACCCAACTAAATACTGTATGATTCCGTTAATTCCGTCTTGGAATCTTTTTCCATAAATGTACTGACGCCAGACCTGCTTTGGCCCAATTGTTTCAGTAAGTGGTACACTCCCGCACCAACTTCCACTGCGTGAAGCTAAGGTTTAAACCCATTCCTGATCATTTCTGTGAGATCATAATATTTATTCAACTTCATGTTGTGGTCTTTTTCTCTTCACATGGAACGGTAAGTTCAATAAGAATAACTTTTTTTAAGTTCCGAGACAACACTAAGATGTCTGACCAATAGGCTGATACAGCTAGTTGATCTGGGATCCTATAATGATGTTCAAATGTTTCATTGAGAATTTTCCAGTCTCATGCGGCGCCAAGGATCGAGGTGGGCTTGCATTGTTTGTTGTTGTTGTATTGTTTTATTCAGATAGCGTTTATAGCGGCCCATCTTGGTATTTTGTAAAATTAAGTTTAAATTGATACATATACTGACCTAATGAACATGCTCCTAGATCGTCCATGTTGATCATACAAGACAGATCGTTATCAATAATAGGTGATGGCATCTCGACTGCCTGCGAGAATAAAGTCGTGAGATTCGGCACCGACCCAGATAAGCTTGAGCCCGACGAATCATCAAACTACAAAAACAAAAACTTCTTATTCACATCATCCGACAGTAATCGACTGTAATCGCGCCATCAATGGTAACGTACTATGCCATTTTATCAAGCGAACTTTTAAAAATATATTCAAATAGGCTTACATTCTCTGTGTTATACATTTTTCTGCTGTCACTGCTGGGCTGGGTTAGAGGCGGGTTAAGTATTCAAGCTGTAACACACTGGCCGTGTAGAGTAGATCAGCAAATACTCGAGAAGGTATGTTTTGAGTGGCAATACCCAGGCATTTATTGTTTACGAAAAACAACAAATCACCCTAAAATGAAAAATACAATTTCAATTATAAACAATAAAGAAACACAATTGTAATATATTTTTATAGTTTGTGAGGATGGATGGATAAATGAGAAAACTACTGAATGGATTTTGATAAATCTTGGGCAGTGTAAATTTTGACGTCTATACTATTATATCTATTCACCAACATTATGGATCCGTGTTTTTAATCAACACCACATTTGGTATTTTTATTGTACATTGGGTGTTATTTTGTACCAAGCTACACACAGTTAATGACAACACAGAACCTATTAAGAGGGTTTGCTTTTGCATCCTTCTCGCTTGCATAATTCAATATTTTCAAAGATTTCTCAAGTCTGACACCCATATTCTAAGACATTTACCCAACGGCTCCTCAATTATTCCTTCCAGCTGTCTAACGCTCAGAAAATAAGGATATGTGTCAAACGGGTTCCCCCAACGGATCCTCGAAATCTAGGTACTATTAAAAATATAATATTTGTTTTCTCTCTTTTCATATAGGTAACTAATTTTAGGCAGAGAAAAAAAGCAAAATATGTTTGGACATGGTTTTGGGATACACAATTGGTTTGCAGGTTAGTCCAAAAATATTTTTTTTAAACGGGAGTTAATGCTAACTAACCTTTGATGTTTATAAAACCCCAACACTATCACCTTCTTGTAAATTTAACTCAGGTCCGTAGAAATTAATAATTGTAACAACGTCCTTTGCCATGGAGTTGCCAGACATTATCTGAGAAAATATAAATAATTACTCTCACAAAAGCCTTGGTATTATAGGGCAATTTATTTCTACACATGATTAAGCATACACTTAAGGACAAAATTATTGTGCTAATGTATCATAAACCTAACACAAAAAGCCCTATCTAAATAAAACTGGAAAAGGAGAACAGACAGCGGTTATTTATGTCTGCATGTGTATTTATGCTTGTTGACTACAAGCATTCAGGTGTAATGTCCCAGTTTGTATTTAATTACTTACAGTAGCTGCATTTCATTTTCTGAGGATTTAAACTAAGTAGCATATGGGTCATGTTTAAAACTATTTATTGTGTTTTTCAGGTTGAGATGTACTATATTATAGATTAACAATAATAGATAGGTTAAGTCGGACACTGGATCATACTTCATTGCTAGATATAAGTGTCAATTTCTGAGCTGTTATTTACATGTTTATTAATGATGGATACCATCCCAGAAAATTGTTACTATTAGCCCATTACATAGTAATAAGCGAAATACCCACCCATGCTGTGTTTCTTAAGTTTAAAGCTATAGGAGGCTATTAAATTTCTTCAGTAGTCACCCCTACTTCTATGCCACCATTCCAAATTGTGATCTGTGAAACAAGTAAACCATTAAAGATGTCTTGTATAATGGGCAGCAACAGGTCACAGCAATCCTCATCAGACACAACAGATCCTACGGCCTGTTCACCAGGGCTTCACCTGGGCACAACCTATCAAAAGGAAGGTCGTTTACCAGGCTTTACCATGACAGCAACCAAATTGGTCACAAATTTTGGTGTATGTGTAGCATGCTAATTATAATTTGACATGTTTAATGTATACCTATGGAGGAAGGCATTGGCAGTAATAACCAAAGATAGAAGACAAATTTCATGCATCCATGCATCCCATGGATTCACTGTGCTCTGGGTTACTATAATGATTTTCAAAGGTATCCATAAAAAATTTTCAGTCTGATGCTTTTTTTTCATTCTTTACATTTCCTTTACTCTACTCTTTACTCTTTTACTCTACTTGGTTGGGTAGGGAGAGAAGTAGAATGGTGGATGGTGAGCGTATTATCGCGCAATAGAAAAAAAAAAAGGAGGCCTCCTTTTCTTAAACCAGCCAATTGTCGGTCGCAAGCCCGAGACACCATTCTTCTCATCTCTTACCCACACACGATGGACCCGGCACCCGCACGGTGAATCCATGGAATGCTTAGAAATTTGTCTTCCTCTCTTTCTGTAGTCAAAGTTTTATTTGTAGTCAGTCCCTTTCTGGCCCTTGCAATAGAAAGACTTACTGCTTCACGGATAACACCAAGGACTTTATCATGTCCGTGTGAGTAATAGCCCTTTTCTAGAAGAGTAACGCACCCTACAAGTGTGTGTCTAGCAGTTCCTATGGCAGCACCACACAATGTACAGTTCTTTTTCGTAGCTTTTCCCCACCTTACCTTACTCTGGTCCGGGAGGGACATTTGAAAAGCGTTTAGGTAGAATTTTAGCAACGCCGGAGACCAATCGTACAATAGTGTGCACCACTAACTACTAATCATGTGGCTTATATCAAAATATTGATCCTAGATTATTTTAATCATCATTACTACGACAGGCAGTATTCAAAACCTAATTTGCTCAGTTAGGTTAGAAGATAACGCTGGAAGCAAGCAAAGTGTAGCCTGATCTTAGAGGTATTTTTTTTTTAAACAATACAGAGACTATTATGTATCCAAAACCAAATTTGCTTGGTTAAGCTAGGAGATTAGGTTGGAAGCAAGCAAAGCCTCCTTAGGGATAAAATATCCATCTCAATGTTAAAAATTGCAACTTGGTATGAAAAAACTAAGTCATTAGGAATTGTTATATAAATAAAATCAATCAACTTATATACCCAGCTGAAATGACATTTTACTTTTATAATACAATGATATGAATTATACAGGAAATCTCACGTTCCATTTGATTTGCACCTTAAAAATAACGTCGTCTATCAAAGGTTCAGAACTTAGCGCGACCCCGTTATGAAACTCTATATTACGTACAACGAGATCACCGTCCATTAGTGTCATTCTGTTCACACATTTTCTATGAAAACGCATACTTATTTT
Source organism: Tinea semifulvella (assembly GCA_910589645.1). Classification (NCBI taxonomy): domain Eukaryota; kingdom Metazoa; phylum Arthropoda; class Insecta; order Lepidoptera; family Tineidae; genus Tinea; species Tinea semifulvella. Next base: position 26,705,730 of record OU342584.1, read on the forward strand.
ACAGCTTAAACTTCAATTATACTTGCAGTGGTTCATAGTGAAAGCCCTAGTGCATTTTACTGAATACTAAGACCTATATTAGTATTTTTTTATTTATTTAATAAACATTGATATTTATTATTTTAATTATGTAATTTAATATTTATCATATTAATTACCAATAAATAATTATCCTTTCGTTTATTATAACGATTTTATCATCATGTTTCACAGAATAATTCGGTTTGAGTCGCATTGCAACATATCGCGGCGTATCATCGTTGTTATATTATTTATGAAAACAGAAAAATCGATTTATTTTGCCAATCTTGCTCTTATGGTCGGGTAAACTCGATAAACCTTAACCAAAAGAGTCTAGGGTAAATCTTTAGCTATTGGCCAACTAAAGACTTGCAATAAATCTTTATATATTTACTAAGCTTTATAACCTTTTATAGAATATTATATTCTATAATAATTAATAACAATAGATTGACAACTCCTTATTACAGCTACAAAATTATATGTGAAACCTTTAATAGTTCTTAGTGAATTTACTGTATAATATTGTCAACTGTTGGTTTTCCATAATGAATAAAAAATATATATATATAAAACTTAGTTAAAATTTATTTTACAATTAAGAATATTATTTTGGTTTCTGTTTTTTACTTTATTCCCCATTGAAAGTCGTTCGACTTGTTGTTGCTCTAAGGTTTTCATACATTTTTAACAAATTCGGTAAAAAAAAGCGTTAAAACGCTTTGGTTTGCTTTTAAGTCAAACATAGCAGTAATAGTAAATATGTATATTATTTTAAACATCAATTGTTTTATATCTATAATGTATGTATAGTATTTTTAATATAAAATTTTTTATATGTATTTAGACTAAGGTTTTTTTAAAGTAAAGTAAAGTATCATCACGACCGTTTCCCTTTCGGGGTGGTCAGAAACCACGCTTATAAATAAGCGGATTCACATTTAGCCAACTTTACTATAGGCCAATCATGACAAGTGGCAAGCTCGTCGATGTCTTCAGCGTACCAAACTCGAGAAATATCACAAATAAATTAAATATTAATTAAATGTATTTATATGCATTAATTAAGATTTTTGTGTCCCGACCAGGAATCGAACCCGGTACCTCCGAGTCTAAATCCACGGACTTGACCGCTAGACCACGAAGACAGTTAGTTAATTAGGAGGTTATTTTAAATGTTTTGATATTCATTTTATTATTATTACTTGAACGTACACCTTCCTATAAGTAATATATTTATTGAATTGTAATTTGCCAAGGCGGTTTCTACATACTGTTGCTGTGCCATTAATTTATAAATCCGTTACCTATTATTAAGTAGTTTAGATGATATTATGTTTCTTTGTTGATTTTAATAAATAAAATTATAAACATGTAATAAAACTGTTAAGATGTGTAAAAGTGCTGAAGATATCGCGTATTTACTTAAAAAATATTTGATTTATACTTTGTGCAATAAAGTTGTAGAATAAATAAATAATTTATGGAAATTACTATTAAACTTAAACAAATTATAAAATATTTGGATACCTATTACAGGGTCGAATAATTTAAAAAATAAAAAAACCTGCCTACGTAATAAATATTCTTTATTTAAAAACTAAAAAGTAATAAATAAAATCTATTCTTGGGAAGATTTCGGCCTGTCTCGGTTTTTAATGGGTCTCGTCTGTTAAAGTCGCTATGTTGAAATTAGTTCAATATTGTAGTTAAGCGGTTATCAGTTTTTTTGGCTACGGCTACCTTAAGCTTTTTTATTTCTTTTAACTTTTTTAATATTTACATATATTTTTTTTTTAATTATCACTAATTTAAGACAATAAATATCTCTTTCTTGTATAACGGTGTAAATTTTTAGTTTAATCCAGATAATTATAATTATTATAATAAATATATTTTAGCGCGATTACCGTCGTCCACCAGTACATACAAAGTAGGTAATATACGCTCAGTAGTTTAACAATGTTTTATTAACACGGGCCTATCTCTCTAATGAATTGACAATATTGCATAATTTACAGTTTTAAGCGTTCTGTAAACGATCATACATGTTTGACAAACGTGTTAGTCAAACTTCACGTTTATATTAATCAATAGCGTAAACGATCAAACCAACCATCAAACGAATTTCTGTATTTTGACTCTGTTATATTAAAACAAGTACGAAGAATATGAATTATTTTCACTTCTTCCTCTATAATATTTTGGCGAAATCTCTTCACTAAATTAGTATTTTTATGTATTTCTTCTGTTCTCTTTCCAGAAATTACGGGAGAATATGGCCTACACTGGCCACGGTGGCCAGACGAATAAGCGAGGGCCTGATGTCAATTTTGAATGACATGAATGAAGTTGGTATTAGTGTAACCAGCACCGACGACGGCTTTAAGTGCTCTCCGAGGCACGGAACGGTGGTGTTGTGAATATGTGACAAATGTACCTACTTAAGTAAAAGTGTATTTCTCATTAGTACATGCCGGGGTTCGAAATGGCCTTATCAGGATTTTAATGAAAGCGTTTTTACAACCGCCAAGACAATACTATACAATGTCCATGCAAGACATTTTGTTTGACAAAGACTGTCGTATACGTTCAAACGTGTTTGTCAAACACAACGGCAATTGTTTGAGAAAGGCGTAAAGTATAACATACGACGATAACTGAAAAGATTGAAATTATTTAATTGACGTAGTTAAGCGGTTATTAAACTTTTTGGTAACGGAAACCTTGACCGTAATGCAAGCAAAGTTTACTTTTAAATTAACTTCTTTTTTTACACTCATATTTTTGTGACAAACATAGAGCGAAACAATCATTTTTATTTATTGATTTATTTACATACTTTCTAGAACTTAAAACCCTAGTACATAGGCGCTAGCCATAAGGCATTCTTTACCAGCTAACCTTGGAGATCACGAAAGGTGTTGAGCAGGATAAATAAAAATATAATATATATATATTATAGATAATAAGTTATAATCACCTAATTGAACATAATACAACAATAAAATAGTAAATTTCTTAAATTATATGTTAGGAATTGTCCCTTTTTATCGTGTGTTCCAATTTTGCATTTTCTTTGTTATTATTTAGTGGTTATGCTACGTTTGAAATTAAAAAATAGTGCAGAATATAGGCAAGTTTCATAAACACAATCACAATCTGGACTGGGCAAGGTCAATTAACCCAATCAGAAGTAAAGTATATGTTTTACTTATCACGTGTTCAGATACTGGTTTTGCTTTTGAAACGAATGGATAAATTACAAAAACACCTGTCAAAGCAAAAGTCAGTAAACAGAAAGCCCGTTTTGAGCAAAACCTGAACACGGAGTTAAAGTATCTAATAGCTAAGTGCGACTAATAGCTCCCTTACTTGCCCTATGTTTTTTTTCTCTTTTACCGATGGATGATGAATGAGATGATAGGGAAGGCAAAGGGTCTAGGCCATACAGCCAAGTCTAACGTAATATATCTTTCTTTTTTATGAGTTAATGAGATCATCATCGAATTCCAGATGCTGCAGAATTTGATACTTTTCTTGGAGTCACTCGCGACACCATAGCTCAAACACGTCGGGTAAAATATGGGAGTTTACAGCGCGGGAAAGCCGCAATAAATAAACTGCGACTCGTGCCCCATATTTAATGTCCAATTTATCGTTTTCCATAATTATTCACATTGTAGCACATTATTAAACAAAACAACACCACTTTTGACTAACAAATTCCACAGTAAATTAATTTACAAAACAAAAACTTGCACTTGACATGACCGCGCAAAATGGCGCGAAGACTATTTTTTGGTGCCGAAACCGGGATAACTTGCCCTATGTTGTGTTTTGTTCTCCCATAAGAAAAAAGATCACTATCTACAATAGAAATTGGGAAAGGCAAAGGCTCTAGCCTATACAGTAAGTCTGACATAATATATTTTTCTTTGAATGATATAATGAGGTTATTATGAAATTCCAGATAGTACAGAATTTGATGCTTTTTTAGGAGTATCCGACGTGGGTATAATATGGGAGTAAACAGCGCGGGAGAAACGCAATAAATAACAATATATAACAATAAATAACAGTCCAACTTAGTGTTTTCTATAATTATTTACATTATAGCACATTATTCTACAAAACATAGTGTCACTTTTGACTAACAATTTCTATTGTAAAGTAATTTTAAAAACATAAAATATGCACCTGACATGTTCGTGCAAAATAGCACGAAGAACTACATAGAAAAAAGAAAAAATTGTCTACACTGCCCTTGCTATGTACTTTTGAAAGCAACTGTTTTTAAATAAAATTACGGACATTTTAGAATTTTTTTCACTTTCATATACCTAATTAGACCGATATAATTAGCAAAAACATTTATAACGTTTTTCTCCATTTTTATAAAACAAATATGTATATGATTAATATATCTCAAAATGTCCGAAATTTTATTTCCTAGTAAGTTGATAGACTACATTTCTCAAAAGTACACTCAGACTTAAGTCTTTGAAAATATTGGATTGTGTGAGCGAGAGGGATGCAAATGCGTTAAACCATCATAAATAAATTTAAAAGTCCTATCTACTAGTGTTCTTTTACAAGAGTTTTTGACAATAATAAATAAATAAATAAATATTTCCAGACAGGTCACACAGCGCCATCTAATTTCCGTGGTAAGCTACGAGGCTTGTGTTACGGAAACTAGATGGTTGAGAAACTACATATTATATATATATATATATATATATAAATATATCTCTCGCACGGCAAACATCCAAGCGAGATATATATATATATATATATAACTCGTTATGCGTTACTCGTTATAACATGCGATGTCTAAAATACCATACTGCATATTCTCAATTTGATAACGGAGTTTGTACGTACTAGAGCTACAGATTAACTAGGGACGTCAACCTGTAGCCTAAGCTTTGATGTTATAAATTAATAGGAAGGAGCTATAAAGGTCGGTTTAGACCAAACAAAGAGCTAGTGTCGGTAATTATCCTTTAGGTGTATACTATTAAATTCCAATTATTTTTTTTATCTCAGTCACTTCGAAATTTAGGTACTCGCAGCTGTTATTACTCGAAAAGTTTGAGACAAGAATTAAACGTTATTATCATCGTCATCACAGCCCCTAGAACACAGAGTTCTAGACGTCCACTGTTGGAGATGGCCCTAGAATTTAGCCTACACATTTTTGTATTTCTCATTGGTAGGTATATGCCGGAATTCGACCCGACGCGGCGACGCTATTAGGATTTTTTTAGTCACCCGTCTCTCGTTTTCCGCTGTTATTATACAACTTGTAATAATAATAAAAACTACTTAATAAGAGTAAATAAGTAACAAATTATCACCTACCCAAGTGATTTTATACGAAGTGAAGTCGCTACAACTCTATCCTTATAACATTTTAATTGGATTATACAGGAACGAGCAACAGAGCTTGCATACGCTCAATTGTCGTTTCTAGCGAGCACGTCCGAACATGGAAGAACGCTAAGCAACTTTCGTGTGCCGTTTACATCAAATGAGCTTAGAATAAAGATGCTAAACCAAATACCATATTACATGACAATAAAAATATACAATAAACTTCCAAAATCCATAAAAAATAAACCCACCCAAAAACAATTTAATAAGGCCCTAAGACAATATCTGGTGCAAAGCTGCTTCTACTCCGTAGAGGAGTATCTGTGTGTATAAACACTTCTATTGTAAAAAATAAAATTTCTATCTTATTTAGTTTGTAAGATTCTAATGGGCTATTTGACAATACGAAAAATAAAGAGTCAATTACTGTTATTAGTATACATTAAGGGTTTAAAAATGGGTATTTATTAATTATAGTTGAAATTAATGATTAATTTATTTAAAAATCCGTAATTAAAAATGCATTTTTTAAATGTTTGTCACGTGACACAAAACGCTCCTGGTTGGTCGAGTTTATGATGACGTCACCTGCTTGTAAACCTCGTGCCAACGCATAGATAATACACTATGGCCGCGTTCGTGTTATAGCATTTCCAACATTTCGTAGCAACTTCATAAACCAGCGCGAAATGTCGTTTTTGTTAAGAAATACCACTTTCTTAAATAAAACGAGCGGTGATGCTACTTTTTGACAAGTGTTTTCGTTCATGTTTTATCATACCATGGCATCCAATACACGTGATATTATTATGGTCTTTGAATTTATTACATAAAATCGTTTAATATACCTTTTTAACAAATATAATAGAAAACTATAAAGTATATAAAAATGGTAAACGATCAATTTGACATCTGTCAAAAAGTAACATCAATAACCCTCCTTTCAACTACGGAAATTAGCATCAAATGTTAGAATTTTCATTAAACGAACGACTTGTGCTAAAAAAAATGGTATTTTCATGCTAACATTTCTTAAAACGAACGCGGCCTATTACACGCATAAATAATACTTTGTGTGATTTATTTTCAATATTTTACAAATTCTGTCAAGTACTTTTACCATGGACAAAGATTTTGTAAAAGCAGACAGCAGAAACCTGCCCCAAGTCGACGCAATCATAGACGGATTATTTTTCAAAAATAATTCCGACTTTTATGCCTCGGAGCTAAAAAATGTGAAGACAGCAAAGTAAGTATAGTAACACTTTAGTAGTAACTTAAATTATATCATAAGAAAGTGAAATAATGATGAACTTCCACAACAAGCAAGGACTTTTATAGGTTATAAATGTTAAGTTAGTTTGGCGCAGTTTCGTGAACATAAACGATAATTTGTTTACTTTTGCAGGTCTGCAAGGGGAACATATGGAGATGATGCCATTGGAAATGTGCAGCTGCGTCGCGAGCCAGATCTTTGCACATTAAACTGTAAGATTTGTCCTAAGCACAAGGTGAGGAGCAGCTCTTACAATGTCACTATGGTGATAGACGAGAATAAGGGTGAAATTGTTAGCTGTCAGTGCTTGGACTGTGCAGCTTCAGCTGGTGGCTGTAAACATGCAGTGGCATTCCTCATGTGGACCCATCGTCGCACAGAGGAACCTTTTTGCACTGAGGTGGAATGTTTCTGGAAAAAACCAAGGCTCTCAAGAGAAGGTACAACCTTGAAATATGTGACTGTGGAACAGTTGTGTAAGCAAGCTCCTCAATGTGAAACCAATAATAGCGTCTAGGATCTTTAGTAGAGATCATGGGAGCAAAAGCCCCAGAGATGCCTGCCATGAAAAGAGGCCGAAGATTAGAATCCTCAGTGATAAAAACCATGCAAAATATACTGAAAAAGAGAGTGAAGCCCTGCGGAAGTGAAAGTACCAAAAATAATTACATTTGTAATGGCAACATTTCAGAAAAGTACCGGGCTCAAATTCAACTGCAAATGTTTGTTACCAAAATGAGGAAAGGTTACTTTTGTGTGGCTCACCCTGACTGAAGATTCAAAAAAAGTGGATGTGATTGTAGTTGACTATGACAATGAATATGTGAGTAATTTGTTAATAAATGTTGCATCTTTTTGGAAAGCAAATATTTTTCCACTGTTAATTCGTAGTGTTACAGTACCTAATTAAAAATATTTTAGGTAGTAATATAAGTTCATAATAAATAAATTTATTCTTATGTTATTAAAAACTTAAAAATATCAATAAGTGCTTATTATGGCTATGTTTATCCTCAATTAACATATAGTATAATATTCAGGGGTAATAGTGTAAATATTCAAACTACCTTTATGTTACAGAAAAAATGTATAAGAACAATTTATAGTAAATACACTACTAAGTCCCTCCGTAATACATTCAGAGATGAAAAGTTTCTCACTGTAATTTGTATATACATATTAGAATGTTATCTGTTTGTAATGAAACAAAGATAATTTTATAGAGAGGGACAATGTTCTTAGCTATGGCTTCACCGTACTGGTTGGAAGGCAGGGGAATGAACTGCAGTGTTAAATGTTACATCAAAAAACATGAATTAGTAATAAATATAAATATGATATCTGTATACCTCAAATAAATAATACAATGTACCAAAAAAGTACATATATAATTACAATAAAAATGTTTAATCATTTGTCATTAAGGTTAAAAACCCTAAATGGTAATACATTTAAGTACACATTAAAAACCTGGCTTTTATCTAAGCTATATTATAATTTAAGTGAATATTATAGTGATTACTAGTGTAATATTATGTGTGTTCATGTTATATAAAGTTCAAAAAGTAATCTTATTATTCTGTTTTTAAATAGTTTTAAAGTATTTTTGTTATTAGTCTGTTTTTGAATAGTTTGTAGACCCACAAACTATTCATAAACAGACCAATAATAATATAACCTTGTCTACCTACAAGCTATTTAAAAACAGATTACCTACTCAAATTATTGTATGTTCGAAAAGGATAGCTGTTGTAAGGTTTACTACTACCACAATGTAACCAAAAACTGTGGACATTGAATAATATACACAGTTTTGACAATAAAATATATTTTATTCTATTAATTGTAGCTACATTAATAGAATATATTTTATTGTCAAAACTAATAACGAAGGAAAAATAAAATTTATACTAAAGGTTTTCAAATGTTTTATTTAATAAATTATAAAAATTCCAATATAAACAGAATGCGTAACTAAGTGATTGGATACATATATGACATCCCAGAAAGGTGTGGCAAAATTGCATTTCAGAAGCATTGAATGCAGTTTGCACAACTAATAAAACTACATCACACTAATTGTAAAAAAACCAATGATGTATATTGGAATCCCTGTTGACTGCTATTTTTTAATTCATTTAATCCATAAGCACACCCACATACCAAATGAACATATATTAATGTGTTTGAAAAAAAATAAATTAGTTTTTCTGAACTTAAAGATAATGACAGTATCATATAACAGTAAATTATTCTTGAAAAATATTCCAATTATAGCTAGCTTTTTACGCCTTTTTATTGTTAAGTTAAATAAACAATCTATCAGAAAGACTTTACCGATTTCATTTCGACACAACTATCACAATGCAAGTTGTATTATTGATTGCCTGGAAATTGACATACAAAAGCCTTCCAAAGCCCTTTTTCAAGCATTAACTTGGTCAGATTATAAGAAAGGTAATACTGTAAAGTATTTGATGTCATGTACGCCTAATGGTCTCATCAATTATATTTCTCCTGGTTTTGGGGGAAGAGCAAGTGGAAAATTGCAACTTTCTAGATTATCTAGATCCAGGTACTGTCATATTAGCTGATAAAGGATTCAAGCATGTGGAACAAACATTAAGTAAAAAAGGAATCAAACTGTTAAGGCCTCCTAGTGTAGCCTCTGGGTCAAAGTTATCTAAAGAAGAAGTACGGCAAACAAAAATTATTGCCAGTTTAAGGATTCATGTGGAAAGAGTCATAAGGCGTATAAGAGAGTTTAAAATGTTAAAGCAACACTGTCATTAATAAAAATTTCTTAAGAGTTGTAGGTTGTTGAATGTCTTCACATTGTTTAACAAGTTCCATTCTTCGGCGTTTGACAAATGTAGATCGTAAAGGACCAGCATCACACATTCTTTTAATGCGATCTGGCTGGCAATGAAATTTAGAAGGCCAAACTTTATCTTTCAAAATTAATTTCTGGCTGAAACCCATTTTGTACTGTAAGTAATTTGCCATGTCATTTTCCATCTGTAACAAACAAACAAGTTAGTCGGGATCTTTTAGTATAATGCTTATTGAAATCATAAGACTCTGTAGCTACAATTTTTAACTAATATTATGGAAAACATCGGAAGTATTTGAAGTGAGACATTCTGTTAAAAACATTAGAGGTATTATTATAACCTCAAATCAATAACGAAAATATTTACATCCTTAATATCTTTACTTACATTGAAATGGTCTTTACAGAAGAAAATATTTGTACTATTCGCTATGTCATTAGGATCCCTCCGAGAAAGTTGCAACCACTTTCGCCGCACTTTGACATTCTTTGGAACACTAACAAATAGTTTTTCCGGATTTTTCAACGACGTATTTGTACATTTTGGAACTGCACACCATTTGTAACTCATTTTATTACATAAATCACTGATAAAATGTAAATCCAATCGCACTTTTGTTTTTTGTTAACGACAAATGTATGCGGATGACATGTGCCACAGGCAAGTGACGTCACAGACCCGATTGAGGCGCCATATTGTCAAAGTAGCGTTTGGCATGCTTTTTAAATATTGTTTTTTCAATTTGATATTTTTCAGCAAATATGTACCAGAATTAAAAAAAATAACTTTTACTGGGTTCCTTAAACTCTACTGCATAATATAAAATGGATTTTGAAAACCTGTCAAATAGCCTATTGTTTTAATTTCATTATTAATATATTAAGAACTAATTTTATTATGTAAGAAACATATGTAAAACACCTAGATTTTAAGAAACACTATTGTAATGCCCGAACTGGGTCGTGTGCTGAAAATGTTATATTTTTTTACCACATGAACAATAAATTTTTTGTCTTTGTCTTTGTCTTAAACATTCTGTCTTTTAGAGGCTGTGACAAATTTGGAATGAGTTTGGTTTTCGTTTGTTCTAAACCCACATTAAGTAGGGAGGTATCATGTTTCGTAGATGAAAACAACTGCTTTGTAGGTTCAGTATTTGTCTCTAATTCTCTACTTAAATTCATATTTGTTGAAATAGGATTTGAAATTAGACTTTGGTGTTGCAAGTTGGTGTCTCGTGTAGGTGTATCTCGATGAAACTTTATTTGGTTGTATTCAAGAAAGTGAAACAATAAGTAAGACTTTATTTTATCTTCGTTTACCTATAACAAAAATCTTTATCAATATTTGGTTAATATCTTGATCAAATATGCATAATAATGTGCTGTCTCCTGGACTATAAGTATGTGCTCTGTCTTCCGGACTATTAAAATGTTTTGTTTCTATGCCTGTAATTAAAATTTTATGATAATTAAAGAATAAAATAAACAAATTCATCGTTTTATTTATTAAAAAAGTATCATCACGACCGTTTCCCTCTCGGGGTGGTCAGAAACCACGCTTATAAGCGGATTCACATTTAGCCAACTTTACTATAGGACAATCATGACAAGTGGCAAGCTCGTCGATTTTATTTATTACATTTATTAAACAAACTTTTTTTTATCCTAACACAGAAAAACAATTGGTGGTGTCGAGTGAGCGTCGTCTAGCTCTCCCTAGATACAGATGTAGTGCATAATGGTTTTCCATCGTATTTTTTCGCCAAAGTTTCGTATTTATCGTGCTCTATCTTTCTTATGGTGATTTATTTATTTGCACTGTACTCAATATTAAATGATCCCAATGTACCAAAGGTTAACGGGCAGAGAATGCCTAGCGGCATTACGTTCGCCTTTAGTATTTTTACAATAAAGTATTTTTAAATTAATAAAACATCTGTATATTATATATATATATTTTTAAATGGGTAAACAATTAATATATTATACAATGACTTAATAAGTTCTATATTGATCCCTTATTATATTAATATGATATTCATGAATATGAAAATGTGCTAAGAAAATGACACTCATTTGATACAGTAATTGATTGACACTTCAGGTGCTGTCGTATTTCGATTGACCCTGTGTTTGACTTATCGCTTTAAGCGCTATTTTTCGTTTTGAAAGTCGTTCAACTTGGCGTTATTCATACAATTTTGGCAAAATTCGGTAAAAAGTAAGCTTTGCTTTATACATATATATTATATCATATATTATTTATTATACTATATCTGTACGTGCATTTTTTGACATTATATATTTGATGTGATATGATAATAATGTCACTTTATTATCATATCACATCATTATGAGGGATACTGTTACGGCCAGTTGGGAAAATAAAATGCAATTAAATTCTTCAAATCACTAGTTTAATAAACAAAAATGTACTTAAGAGAAAAAAAAAGTATTCTTAATAAAAAAAAAGTATTCTTAATAAAAAAAAAGTATTCTTAATAAAAAAAAACTAAACGTTATTCTCCAAATAAATTTACAGAAAAAAGTTGTAAAAATATTTACCTACATACTTATTGATGCAAAAATTGCATTTTCTAGAAACATAATGAATAATAATATGAGGTCCTAAGACAGATCCATAAGCGGCAAATTATAAAAAGAGATTGCCCAAAACCAAGCCCCATTTACAGGTGATATTATTGTTTATCGTTTATTCTACTTGAACTTTTACGTAATTTAAAAATAAAAGGAATATTTTATAAACTGTATTGAAAGTGCTGACTTGTTCGTTTGAAATTGGAATTGGAATAGAAATTACAAATATAATTTATCCATGTTACAAAATCATATTATTTCTGTTGCTAACATCATATTGTGTTGGTCACGATACATTTTTATGTATTAGCCAGGATACGATTAAAATCAATATTGACGGTTATGCATGAAGTGTGAAATTTTAAAATATTTTTTTTTTCAATCTCTTTTGACCCTCTTGTTTTGGAGCGAAGTCCTGCCATTAAGCGCTCGTCGATGTAAGAAATAGTTTTTGCCGATCAGCTCAGGACCCACAAAAAATCCCACCACCATTTTTTTTTTTATTACAGTAATAGTAATATTTTTTTGCTTTACAGTTCCATGACTACAGATAAATGAATTAATATATTGAAAAGTTGTTTATAGTCATCCCGTAAAATTATCCAAGTTGATACGAGATGATACCGTCATGATCGTAGAACAGTGTCGGATTTGAAAAAATACCCAAAATGATATTTTGCATTATTTCGATAGCTAATAATAGGAATTAATATAATTTGTTAAAAAAAATCTGATTTTATATATAGTTTTGAAATAACAGAGTCGGTATACTGACGGATTTGATCAGCGGTCGTATAAAAACGGCGGGTATGCGTGTCCGTCTTTTTACTACGCGGGGACTTCCCCAGCACCCCTTCCCGCGACCGACGTAACCGCGCTTTCGTCACTATTCGTTAAACTCCCACGTTCCGCGTGATTTTTCTTATTGTTCTGTAATTATTTGCGTTTACTAAATATTATATTGATTGCGGTCTGTAATCTATTGTGCAAATGTTAGAAGGGTTCCAAAATAAAATCTAGAAGTCTGAACTTATTATGAGACTAGTGGAAGAACAATCTCAAAAGAAGAAAAAAACACCATTAAAGGATTCTAAACCTGATTATTACGACAGTGACGAGGATTGCATACCAGGAACTCCACGTAGGAAAATTAATTAATTGAAAGTATTACTTTTAATAATTTCAATTAAATTGTACCAAAATATCACAAGAAGGATAGTTAAATCGTCGATTTTGATTATCCGTCACTCTTCTACGGAACTTTATTATAGAATTAGAGATAATTTTTTAAATAAAATATAATGTCGCCCTGACAGTAGTGTTAAATTATTGGCTATGTAATGCTTTTATAACTATGATTGAAAATTGGTAGTGTATGTAATTATACGACATTTTCCTATGGACATGACAGTGACGGATGGTAACAACCGACTATATTCTGCGCACATGGTTTTGTATTTGAGTGTCGTATGTGTACTTCCCACTTTTATCTTGGAACTCAAATCTACATCCGTCTTTTTTCTAGTACTTAAAATCGATGTTTTTAATTATTTTGTAATATTTTTTATAAGAGTATTAACTTCATGTTATTAAATATTTTTTGTATAAATAAAAAATAATTTTGCACTTATGATATTGTTGTTTTCATACCTACAACGTGTTTTAATGTTTTAATTAATTTACAAAAGACTAAGCATTTAAAGTGAAGTCTAACTACATCTACATATATTTTTATTATTATTTTCATAATAACTTGTCATAATTGACCTATAGTAAAGTTGGCTAAATGTGAATCCGGTTATTTATAAAAGTGGTTTCTGATCGCCTCGAAAGGGAAACGGTCGTGATGATACTTTACTTGTTTTATTTTCATAATGCGATTCACCATTACCCCTAAGAGCGCATAAGATATTCGAAAAAAATGCATGAAATTTGTAAGGACGTCTTTAAAGATGACGCCATACTTGTAAATGGAACAAGTAAAAGACCAACAGACAAAGAAAATTGAAACCAAAACATATAGTCACCAAATTTCATTCTAAAAGAAGATTATTTTATGCCAGTGGAACAGAATGAGTCTCCAATTTTACTCCCAGGAAATAATCAGCAATGTGTTGAATCCTTAAATATTAGTTTAGCCCCAACTCCGTTAGATACCTGTACCTTGATCTCAGAATAATCCCCTTTTCCTCAATTGATATCACCAACTAATAACAAGTTGCCAACACTTATGCCATCACCAGTGACAAACAATACAGTCGTTCAATGTAGGGGTAAAAACGTCTCCGTAATTATGATTGCTGGGTAGAAGTCAAAAGAAAACGCCTAAAAATGAGGGCAAAACATACTGATCCAAAAAGGGTAAAACTATTTCAGCGAAAACTATGGGCAGATCCTGCAGTTGTAGATATAAATGTGACACTAAATTAACGACTATTGAAGAAAGACAGGACACTTTTGAAAAGTTTTGGAAATTAGGCAGTCGAGAGAAACAATGGCTTTATGTTGCAAATTATACTTCTAAAGAATAAAAGAAGGCTTCAAAGAGATTTAAAGCATAATCGTCAATTTACGTACAAGTATTATTACTATAGAACGGCTTATGATAAATACGACGGAAGCACTTCGGTAGAAACAGACATGAGAGGGAAGTATAAAAGTTTAAAAAAGGTTGTAAATAACTAAATGACGATGTCGGTTTGTGACCATTTGAATTCCTTTGCACCCATAGAGTCTCACTATAATAGGGCAACATCGAAAAGACTGTATTTAGATGGAACTTTGAGCATCGCTCGTGTGTTTAATTTGTACAAAGAATGGCCCGATCTCCCAAAATATTCAAATAAAGCTAATACCCTCAGACAATATAGAGATATTGTCAATAGTAATTTTAATTTAAGCTTCCACGTGCCCAAAAAGGATACTTGCGACCAGTGCCATAGGTTCAAACACACAGAAAATCCGTCCGAAGAGCTTAAAGAACAGTATTCCAAACATCAGAGCAATAAAACTTTGTCCAGAACCATCAAACAAAAAGACAAAACTGACGCACTTGATGGTCGTATTGCTTGCGCTACCTTTGATTTCCAAAAGGTACTATCCTGTCGTCATGGGCAGATGAGCATACTATATTATAAAATAAAACTGTCCTGTTATAATTTCACTATGTATGACATGGCTGAAAAACAAGGGTATTGTTATACGTGGGATGACGGTGTTTCTAAACTTGAATAGGTAAACCAAGTACCTATTGGCTAAAAAGGTCGTTGCTACTCATTGTCAGGAGATTATTTTCTTTTACTTTCTTAATATTATTTCGTTGCTCCTATTTAGTGATTAATTAAAGTGATTTTTTAAATTTATTAGTTCCGTTAAATACAGACATAATTTTATTATACGTAAGTACCATACCATAGGTATTGCTTACAATAAATAAAATCTTTTACTCAATTAAGAATAAATGTCTTAATTGAGTAAAAGATGCCAAAGTGTTAAGACTTAATATGTTAGCTTATACTATCTGTTTTAGTATTTTTAAGTAGGTTATAACAATACTTATTGTTTGTGTTAAGTTCATAAAAGTGATTAAATAATAAAAATTATTACATACTTTTAAAAAAACTTTTATTTTTACAAAAAATATTTCACATCACAAAACATCCGCCAAAATATTTCGTTGTGTCTTGGTAGAACATGAGTGTAAAGCAAGATCCGTCATTTTATTAATGTAAATTTCCGAAGAACAATGTCGGTTATGATTATGCAACTGTTTTGACTCCGAAGTAAAACGAAGCATGTGAATTTTCTCGAAAACTACAGAATTATTTTGTATTGTTGCTATTATATCTTAAACAGGACCCTTTTTATTAGATACATGTAAGTTTTTAGCAATGTAGATCTTAACTTAAAAAAGATATGACAAAAAAACAGTTGAAATAACTTTGAATGGCCGCCATGAAAAATTGAAATATAGCAGATCCGTCACTGTTCTACGATCATGACGATACGCCGCGCCAAAATAACAGCCATCTGCAAATAAACAATTAATAATAATAATATACCCGCATATCGTACTCACTGTACAGGGTGTGGCCGTAAATAGTAGTCCAACGTTAAGGCGGCTATAGTAAAGGTATTCACGGTCTCACGTAAAAAAAAAACATTTTTACCATAGGTTTTTGAATTAGTTTTTTTTTTAATATTAGTTAAAAATCGAAAATCATTTTATTAATGTGACTGTAACTTTGACAAATGACATATTTTTTAGTGTTTTTGTGTTGTACGGGTGAATACTATCACTGCCACATACAATTAATGATACATCATTTTCAATGAAGATATTTTGTAGTTAAATGCAAATTTATTTTATAATGATATCTATCTATTTATTTGGATTATATTTATATTTTTTTAAACTGCACTAAATATCACTTATTAAATTATTATTTTTTAACGTTGGACCACTATTTACGCCACACTGTATATATAAATAGAATCTGACATCTGTCGCTCGCTAGAGATGTGGAATGCTCTCCAAGCCATTGTGTTTCCCCATTCCTATAACCTGGAGTCTTTCAAGCGAAGTGTGAAAAATATTTTTAATAGGTATAATGGTAGGGACTGATATCGGTCAGGCGTCAGTCGCTTCCATTCTTGGACCTCGAAACCCGTGAGGTAGGCACGGTGTTACATGTGCTACGTAAAAATATAACGGAATCATACAGTATTTGGTTGGGTAGGGAGAGGAGTAGAATGGTGGATGGTGAGCGTATTATAGCGGAATACAATAAAAAAAGGGAGGCCTCCTTT
Source organism: Tinea semifulvella (assembly GCA_910589645.1). Lineage (NCBI taxonomy): Eukaryota > Metazoa > Arthropoda > Insecta > Lepidoptera > Tineidae > Tinea > Tinea semifulvella. The sequence goes on from OU342584.1 coordinate 26,722,649, forward strand.
TTTTAAACCAACCTATTGTCGGTCGCAAGCCCGAGACACCACACTTCTCATCTCTTACCCACACACGATGGATCCAGCACCCGCACGGTGAATCCATGGAATGCTTAGAAACTTGTCTTCTTCATTTTTGTTTTATTAAATTCTATATAATACGTGTTTTATTTAAACTACGCTTTCATTTTTAATGAAGCAGATTCACATTTGGCTAACTTTACTATGGGCCCATCATGACAAGTGGCAAGCTCGTCGATATCTCTAGAGTACCAAACTCGAGAAATATCACAAATAAATTAAATAATGTATTGTGTCCCGACCAGGAATCGAACCCGGTAACTCCGAGTTTAAATCCACAGACTTAACCGCTAGACCACGGAGGCTCATCTTTCGTTAGTCCACCCATCACCCTTGCTTTTGTAAGCGTATTATCTTATACCGCGTGATTTTGTTTGGTCTTAGTTTAGACTTCCTATATGTGATTCTATTGATAGAAACATACAACTTTTCCCAATACTATATGTCAAACGTGACAAAATAAATTCCGCTTCCCCATTTTATTCTTTTTTTTAATAGCCAATTCGTATGAGTTCGCCAAAAAAAATTGTTACTTCCGAGTCGGCCATTCGGTCATTTCGGCCAAGTGAAATGCAGCCATCGTTCTTGTCACCATTCCACGCGAACGGGAGTTATATCCCTATCCTTAGTATTAATAATATTTTAATTTTATATTTTGTTTTTGTTATATCCTAAAAAAAGTCTAAAATAAGAGCAAACAAAGTCATTCCGTATAAAAAAGAGATACTTATTCAGATAACCGATCGGTGGACGTCGCTCTTATTCGTATAGTATCTTATTCTTATACGAGATACTATAAGACAAAGTCCAAGTTATGTTTTCAGGTTAGGCTACTTAGGTAGGTACCTACTAAAATTATACAGAGCTAATTCTAAGTTGTCTTTAGTTGTAAAGGATGAAGTAACGTACCGTTGTTATTGGTGTTGACGAAAATTTGAGCGTTCACGATAGCTTCTACTTGCGGGGTCGGCGGTACTCAGGGTCAGGCAGGGGTGGAGGCGTAGCTTCAGGCGAAGGCGGAGATTGAACCTCAGGCAGATACTGAGGCGAACACAGAAGCAGACACCGATGCGGAGGCTGTACCACATATCGCGACATAAAATAAGGCTGAGGCGGTGACAGAGGTAATGGCGTGCGTGTGGGTGGCAGAGATTGAACCTCAGGCAGATACTGAGGCGAACACGGAAGCAGACACCGATGCGGAGGCTTTAGAGGCACATATCGCGACACAAAATAAGGCTGAGGCGGTGACAGAGGTAATGGCGTGCGTGTGGGTTCAGGCGTCATGGGTTCATCGTCAGTTAGTTGTTCAATTTTTACTTCTAAAACAAAAAATAATAATAAGAACATAGGTACACGTCGTGCGCGGTGGTGGCTCGGTTGTAAGAACGCGATCCTTAAATCCTACAAAGGTCGGTTCAAACCCACCCGGCATGTACCAATGAGAAATACAATTTTCTTACGTACATTTGTCGTAGATTTACAACACCACCGTTCCCGTGCCTCGGAGAGCACGTTAAGCCGTCGGTCCCGGTTGTGGAATCGTTAATAAATTGTCATAAAAAATGACATCGTATCCTCGCCAAGTCTGGCCAGCGTGGCGAATGTAGGCCAAATTCTCCAGATGTATGTTCTGGAAGGCCCATCTCCAGCAGTGGAGGTCTAGGACGCTGTGTTCTAGGGGCTGTAATGATGATAATGATGAGGTACACGTTTATTATCATTAAATAAAAACAAATAGCATAGAACAAGCATCTCTGTCTACGCAAATACGGGTAGGTAAGGCGATGGTGCATAATTACAGTCTGGAAAAAGCAACCGAATGACTCTTGGTATTTGAGTTCTTGTGATAATTTGGACACATTTATGTATAACTCCAAAATGGACTAAATTTGAGAAAAAGGGTCATAATGTATTTTTTAATGCTTAGAAATCAAATGGAAAGGCGGTAAGCATGAAAGTACAATTTTTTCACTATTGTTTAAAAAAATGTTATCCAAAAAGTAAGGACGCCGGATAATTTGCTATAAAAGGTTTTTTCCGAGATATCCGAGAGCATGTATAAAAAACGTCATCCGTTTGTAACAATTTTATGATTTTTGAAAAAAAAACGAGTAATAATAGTTTTTTTATAGGATGTCTACACAAAAACAAAAAACAATCCTGAAAGGTGCAACCAGTTGCTAAAAGATATTTTTTCAATAAGCTGTTGGCTAGTCTATTAAGTACCGCTATAGATACTAATAGCTAAATTTAAAAGGTTTTTAATAATTTTTGGTAATTGATAGTTGTGGTGTAGTTCTGTATATGTTTAATTTTATTTATTTATTTATTCGGATTTGAATTTTTTTTAAATCTGATATAGCTGAGATTTCCTAGCTTTCTCATCAGATTAAACATTAACAGATCACTGAAATCTGCTAAGCTGCTGGTCTTCTGCTAGCAGGAGTCGAATCATTCAAAATAATTTAATTAATGACGTTTCATAAATGTCTGTAATAGGTTTACGTGAATAATATTAAATTTGAAAAATATTAAATTTATACTAAGTAACATGCAATATGGAGTAAATTAATATTAAAAAATACTTGCCGACGTCGTACGAAACCAAGGGTTCAGAATACGAAGACACATTCACATTGTCAACATCTGGTAAATATTCTGAAAATATTTTAGTAAATTAAAATACCAATACACAATCAAACAGTTTAGAAAAGGAAAGAGTTTAGGAAATGTAATTTAGAAAACAAAAATGGTAATTATTTATTTTATTTTGCTAGGTAGTTGTAGGAAGGACAATACTTTTATATATGTAGGTACATATTACCCATTGCTGCGCACGGACACATTACTGACGTTAAATTAGCTTCGCATCACACCAATTCGTCTGTTTACATATAAAGCGAAGCGACGAAGTCAACGTACGTAGCGTATCCGTGCGTAGCAATGGAATAGCGACACGATTTTTTTTAAATGATGATAAAATAACTAAATGTTAACTTTTAAACTAAGCTTTGAGTAACATAAAAGTATAACGAAGTTATTTTATACATCTTTTCAGAAACTAGCGGTTAGTTTGATAATAAAGCTCAAAATAAAAAGTACTTGAGTAACGTAGAAGAATATGTCAGCGAATATTGTAAAGAAATAGTAAGGACGTTACAAAATTATAACATTAAGCTAATTATTATCTTAACTTTGTGTATTTCGTAACGTGTTTACTATTACGTAGGTACATTTATATATTTTGGGCATCTCTTATACAATTTATTTACATGTACAAAATATACTAAAATAGTTAGATGCTTTTCCATTAGCGATCACTAGAAAAACCAGCGTTGTGCAAGGCAAATAGCCACCAATAGTATCAATTTATTAATATATCACTTCACGAGAGATACTATATGTCGATAATTTTCCTGGGATAACTCTAGTAGGTAGACGGCTTAAGAGCGATGAACGCTGGTGATTCCCTGTTGCTCGCATAATCCAATATTTTCATAGATTTTTCAGTACTTTCAAGAAATGTAGGTATTCCTACATTTACTTTTAAATAAAATTACGGACATTTTGGACATATTTTCAATTTCATATATGTACCTTGTTTCAGACAGAGAAATATAGCATTTTTTAAAATTAGAATTTAGCAATATTATAACAACGGATTACGGAACGCGTAAAGACGTGATTTGACTAACAATGACAAGCCAACTACAAATTAGCTGGCGTGTAACAATAACAACAAACATCCTTATAGAAAGGTTACTAAAACGTAAGCTAATTTTAAGAAAAAATATTCTTAAGACTTGACGAAACATCTAAACAGCCTTGCTTTAGTTTACTGGCGAACCAACACACGAAAAAAATGTTTAGTGTGATTGTGTCCTTTTCCTTGTTTCTTGCTGTAAGTATTCTGAAAAAATAATAATATATAAATCCTTTTACTTTATATGCATTTTTTTATCATAAAATACAGTTCTTTGTATTTACATTTTATTACCACTAAGCTGCTTATCCAACAAATAAATGCGAGGAAACTATAAGTAATGATTCCTAGCAAATATCTGATAGATAAGCAGCGTAATATAATAATAAAATGGTACTGAATTATTTTCTGAGTGGTAATATTTGAAAAGGATAATAGGTATGTGGATTTGTTTCTTCGACACGGTGATTCGACCCCCCGTTGACATTCGGTAGATGGCATGTAGTTGACAACTTCAGTTGAGCATCATGCGAACAATTTACTGTAACAAATACATTATATTATAGTTAAATTTAAGCACCATTATCTGTAAATACTATTATTTTTTAATCCCCGACGTATGAAATAAACGAATTTATTATTATTATTATAATATACGTACTCGTATATGAGATAGGTACTTCTTTTTTATATTTAGTAACTTAAAGCTATTAATTTTTATATATTTGTGTGTTTATGATTAATAAATAATAGATAAGAAGCAAAAATAAAAAAATATTACGACAGGCATGGCAGTATGGGCTAGATTTCTTTGCCTTCCCTATCATCTCATTAATAATCCATTGGGATATTGACACAAAAAAAAACAGCTTAATATAATACTGATACTAATAGGCTGGGGCCGTTACGGATTTTTATACCTAAAAAAAAAAAATTAGTAACAGGCAACGGCCGGCTGGAATATGTAGTTGAGGTCATAAACAATGAAAAAAAAAACTTTCGAACTTGAGATTAAGGGAAGTAGTGAATATGGGTGCTATTTAAGGGATGAAAACCGTTTTTCGTTATTCGTGGCGGAACGAGACCTCCTAGAGAAAAGTATTTCATACAAAAGTTGTAGATAATAAAAAAATCTAAAACTTTTATTATATATATTTTTCGACATAACCTCAAAGTTTACGAGAAAATGACAAAGAACCGATTTTTCTGTTTTTTATTTTTTTCTCGTGTGAAAATTATTTAATTTAAATGAAACTTTGTGAAAACACGTAATTATTTGCACACAATAAGCATGATTTTTTTCAATTTTGGAAAATTTATATTTTTCGAGATTTCACCATTTTTCCGAAAAAACACCCTTATCTTTGGTGAACAACTTTATTGATTTTTTTTTGGTTTCTGATGTTATACAAGGTCTTATTTTTTTCGTCGTGATGTCTACTTTCAAATGGTATATCGATTTTAATTATTCATTGTTATTTAGTAGCTTAAAATTAAGAAAAACCGAAAAAAAAATATTTCGAATCTCGAACTTACCGATTTTTTTCATTATTTTAAATTTTTTTGCATATTTATGTTAATAATTTATAATATTTTGATGAAATAACTTACTTTGGTATAAAATGAATAAATTTAAATGAAGTTCATCAAGGAAAGGTAGGGAAAACTTCATGAAACTTAACATTTATATGGAAATCATAAGTACTTTATTAATTTTAATAAGCTACAGTTAAGTTATATTTTTCTGAAATGTTAATTCGGTTTTGGTGAAATTAAGGCTAATAGTTGTAGCTTCAAGCGTACACATCAAAACAAAACATTATTGTAACAAATTAAAAATTGTAATTATCATGTATGGATTTACAATAATATTAAAATTATAAAAGCTACTGACAATGTTAAAGGCTATAAAATTAATACTCAACTTACTTTGTTACTATCCAACGGCAGTAAACTACTGTCAAATAATAATTTGTTTAATTTTAATTGAAATCTTAATCACCACGTGTGTTAACAAAGGACGCATCAACAACTGAAAAAATATTTTCACACAACTAGTCGAATAGAAATTTACTACTACAACAGAACGAGCTCTGCTGCTCTTGTATAGGCTCACTTTACCCTACCCCTCTCTCTCCCCAACCTTCAGTCGTTTTTGGCGGGCATTTCAAATACCTGTATGCTGTGAAATTTTAAATTTTGTAAATTTTTTTTTTTTAATATGTAACATTATTTTGTTATTTTTTATTCTATTAAATTATAGCGTTGTTTCCATTAAATAAATTCATTTAAATTTATTCATTTTATACCAAAGTAAGTTATTTCATCAAAATATTATAAATTATTAACATAAATATGCTAAAATAATGAAATAAATCGGTAAGTTCGAGATTATTTTTTTTTTTTTTCGGTTTTTCTTAATTTTAAGCTACTAAATAACAATGAATAATTAAAATCGATATACCATTTGAAAGTAGACATCACGACGAAAAAAATAAGACCTTGTATAACATCAGAAACCAAAAAAAAATCAATAAAGTTGTTCACCAAAGATAAGGGTGTTTTTTCGGAAAAATTGTGAAATCTCAAAAAATATTAATTTTCCATGATTGAAAAAATTCATGCTTATTGTGTGCAAATAATTACGTATTTTCACAAAGTTTCATTTAAATTAAATAATTTCCACGCGAGAAAAAAATAAAAAACAGAAAAATGGGTTATTCGTCATTTTCTCGAAAACTTTGAGGTTATGTCGAAAAATATATATAATAAAAGTTTTAGATTTTTTTATTATCTACAACTTTTGTATGAAATACTTTTCTCTAGGAGGTCTCGTTCCGCCACGAATAACGAAAAACGGTTTTCATCCCTTAAATAGCATCCCATTTCACTACTTCCCTTAATCTCAAGTTCGAAAGTTTTTTTTTTCATTGTTTATGACCTCAACTATATATTTCAGCCAGCTGTTGCCTGCTACTAATTTTTTCATCTCAAAAAGGTAATGGCCCCAGCCTATAATAATTATCAACAGATTATAAAAATCAAAATCACACGTCAAATAAGGTAATAAACGAAACTTGTTTACTGATTTCAAAAATAAACCCCTAATCAAGCAAAAGCTATGAAAAACCCCTCCAAACAAACTTTTACTACAAACATAAAAAAGCAAACTGCCTCCGTAGTCTAGCGGTTAAGTCCGTGAATTTAGACTCGGAGGTACCAGGTTCGATTCCTGGTCGGGACACAAAAATATGTATTTATGTAAATAATTTTAATTTATTTGTGATATTTCTCGAGTTTGGTACGCTGTTGACATCGACGAGCTTGCCACTTGTCATGATTGGCCTATATAAAAGTTGGCTAAATGTGAATGCGCTTATTTATAAGCGTGGTTTCTGACCACCCCGAAAGGGAAACGGTCGTGATGATACTTTACTTTACTACTTTTAGATTATAGAAAAACACCTACTAGTATTACTCATTACTATTCTGAAGTGCATCATCATCATCATAGAGAATACACACCTTAATGGCCACTGCTTCAGGATACATATTTTGGAGAATTTGGTCTACAATCTCCAGCCGTGCCGGGTTGGCGAATCTGAAATTTACAGACTATGTTTATACGATATTGTTTTAAAGCAAACATAACTTAGCTAACAATAGTTAATAGTAACTTGAAAAAACGGTAGCAGGTTACGGCAGATGTAAGTTTTTTTATTCATAAAACTCACTTCAGCAAGCTGGCATAGTATTAGGGACTGATGTCAATCATAAATGTCTGATTCCAGTAGCTAACATTTATGGAATTTGCGCGTTGGTTACCGGCAGATAAGCGCTAGGACACATGTGCTGTTCCAAAAAAAAATCGGCTACTATACATATGGCTACAGAACATATTTAGACTGAAAATCTTTATCTTATTTTTAGGTTATGTTACTACATATATTTATTGCTTATATGCTTGATTTTACGTTCTATATGCATAACTATTAATCCTTAACTTGAATTCGATCTGTTAAAACAGGTGACAATATACAAAATAGCTCACACTGATTGAAAAAGGCAATTTCAGCTAAAAATCATGTCATAAGATGACAAAATGGCGGTCATGGAAAGTTTTTATGGTTGCGTTCCAATATTTATACTAATTATCCACACAGAGTTACCAATCACTCTTGCACTGTCAAAAGCCATAAGTGTGTCTCTTTCTTAAAATGAATATTTAACAGTCAGGAAGATTATTTTGATTTTGGAACACGATCTAATTTCAGCAGTATTAATGTGATTTCTGTACAATATTCATGAAATTAATCCCTTATTTACAAAAATATCGCGTATTATTAGTTGATTAGCGATAAACGTTGCCTGATTAAGGCAAAATACGTACAGAAAATAACAAAAAACTGAAAATGAAATTCCAAGATGGCGGATGAACGCTGTGTTTCTGCCGACAACGGCCACAACGTACTGAAAAATAACATTTACACTTAAAATAATCCAAAAAGCGACTTACTTTTTATATCAGCGCGTACATTACACTTTATGTACTTTATTGTACATAAATATTATTCTAAATTAACAAAAGAAATACGGAGAGATTAATATGTCGCCTACACGTTGTCCCAATTAAAATGAAATGGCCGAGTGAGGGATGTTACCAGCAATATAAATATTTCTCAGCTAATCGATTTTTTATTATTTATCGATTAACCTATAATTTTTTTTAAATGTTAAATATAAATTTTAATTCTGAAAGCCTGAAAGTACAAATTACCTAATTTTATAATTGTGACCAATAAGGTATTTTATTCATTACTAGAACACAGAGTCTAGGTCTACCGCTGTTGGAGAAGCATAGGTTTCCTAAATAAATATGTTCTAGCCTATTTCGTTTTATTTCACTATCCTAGGACTTTTTGTGCCAACGGTGTTAAGTAACTATATGCAAAACGCTTTTATATAGATATCATGTAATTACTTCAAATCAAATCCAAATAGTTTGTTTCCATTAGTTCGATTAAAACAACTTGGATACAGTCAGAACTAATAAAAATTAGACAGTACATGCCCAATTAAAAGTAAAAAGCGTGATTTTTAACACATTTGACCTGTTAAAAAATAATATTAGGTATAATAATGTCTAAACATTACGATATTTCGAGTTAAAATGATGCACTATAAATAATCGATAAAATTAAAAGTTGAACATCACTAGAATGACCTTTACGTGTCCTGAAAATCTTTTTTATGGATTACCCTATACTTCCAACTTAAAATTGATTTTGTTATTACAAATTACCTACTTTTATAATCGATTTATTTGTGCCAATGTTGTCTAAGTAAATAAATAAATCAAATTAAATTAATAATTATTTGTAATATAAAATCGTGAGTTATATAAAATGATTAGCTTTATTAGGTAATTTAATAATTTTAAATTTGTTTTATGTTATTAATTTTTGGTGTTGCTATAATAAATTGATAGTAATTATAATTATGTTTGTACAACAGCGTCTTAGGTTCAGTTGCACCAAAATGAAGAAGAAATAGCGTATAATTTATCTGTTTTATTTTTAAGGTCAGCTGACAACAATAGACTCCATTAATAGCTTTAATCATAACAAGTAATATATTATTAAAGTAAAGTATCATCACGACCGTATCCCTGTCGGAGTGGCCAGAAACCACGTACTTTATTTATTCGTTTTTGTTAAAGACCTCTTCTTTTTTTCACATTTAGCTAACTTTAGTATAGGCCGGCCCGTCATGACATGTGGCAAGCTCGTCGATGTCTCTAGCGTACCAAACTCGAAAAATATCACAACTACGGTTCAACAAATTATACTATAGAGTACCGCCCAACGAGAAAGCAATCTCTTTCAATTATTCGCAGTGGGCTCATCGTACTAATCTGGGAAGCGTTATTCATCTACATATATACAGGTTGACACGATAAAAAGTTTAATCGCATTGATAACATCGCCTCCACTCCTTTCTTTTAATTTATATTATTTAGTATGTTTGTTTCATTTATTAGCTTATGTTTATTATTATTTTTATTTATTTCATAGTTCATGCAAATATTAATATGTGGTTAACGTGATAGGTATTGCAATATCTCATCATCATCATCAGCCTGTGTCTCTCCACTGCTGGATATAGGCCTCCCCCAAGGCTCGCCACTTCACACGATCTCCTGCCACCCTCATCCAACCCCCACCAGCGACCTTCCTCAGGTCATCCGTCCATCTAGCGGGGGGTCGACCCACTCTGCGTCCTCCCGTACGTGGACTCCACTCTAGTACTCGTCTACTCCATCGTTCATCGGTTCTACGACAGACATGTCTAGCCCATTGCCACTTCAGCTTACTAATTTTGAAGGCTATATCAGTAACTTTGGTTCTCCGACGGATTTCCTCGTTTCGGACTTTATCCATCAGAGAAATACCGAGCATAGCTCTCTCCATAGCCCGCTGAGCGACCTTAAATTTGTGGACCAGACTCACGTTTCTGCTCCGTACGACAGCATTGGTTGAAAACTCTCGTCTTCAAAGACTGGGGTACCTATGTTTGATAGGAAGATGTGGCGCAGCTTCCCGAATGCCGCCCATCCTAGCTGAATGCGTCTGTCGGCTTCTTTGCTGAATGCGTCTGTCGGCTTCTTTGCTGAAGTTCTGTCGGCTTCTTTGCTGAAGTTTTTGCATTATCTAATTTATCTTATTATTGTTAACTAATAACCTAACCTAAAAAGAAATTAAATAATTTATTTGACAGAAACATGGTAGGTACGGGGATGTATGCTATTATATGTAATTACTAGCTGACCCGGCGATGCTGATGCGCGCCACATATCGGACAACAGTAGTACTATGTCAGAAACCTTCGCCGATGTTCACATAACATATTCCCAAAGTTTCATCCCGATCGGCAAAGTAGTTTTGAAATGCATAGGGAACATACATACACACAGACATTCATTTTTATATTTATAGATATCACATGCTTCGCTTATTCTAGCATACAAATATTTATTTAGTCACATGACTTTGTCGAGGTTAGTGTCTAGGTATTTTGTCGAATAGAAACATTTAATAACCAGCATTTGTTTGACTCTTAATTTGAACAGTTTTACCTGGAAGCTTATTAAATATCTTTATTACCATTGCATGACAATTTCAAATATTGGGTACTTTCATGAGCTGGAATAATTATTCTACTAGGATAACGCGTTTAAATTTAAATTGCAATTATCCCCAAGAGTTTTTAAAAGTTCCGGATAGCTTTTTACAAACAGCATTAAAGTATGTAGATAGAAGGAACAGTCAGTAATTTTAGATTTATAAATAAAAGACGACAGGACAGGATGTGTTACAAATGGCACGATAGCATTATTTTTTCCAATGCTATTTGTTTATTTAATAAAGATTATATTTATTTCCACTGCATTACCCCACAACAATAATTATGTGCAATGCTGTTTGTTGACTAAAATACTAAGACTATACTATTATTACAATAGATATAGGATACTAAATCTATGATTATTACACACTACACGGATCTCAGGCGTTCATTTTCCCCATACAAACAATATGTTTGAACATAACTTCGGTTTTCCGACGGAAGAGAATATTAAATTTGTATATATATTTTATAATTTATAATATAATATTCTTTGTACGAGAATACTGGAATAAATAAATAGTATCATATTAGCGGGGAAAAACTCCGCTTGGCGACAGGTGACCATTTAAGTAGAAAATATTTTGCTCAATGGGTCAGCATCGCCGTTCAACGGGGAAACGCAGCGAGTGTCCCCGGCACACTACGCCAATCGGACGGTTATAATTTTAGTTTTTAATATTTAAGTTTTTTTTTTTTTTTTAGTTAGGTTTTTTGTTAATTAATTAATATTGTTTTAGGCTCATAAAACAGGCCCTTGCCACCTGACGTAAGTCCAGCTATTCTGGAACACACTGGATTAGTCCGTGATGATGGCAAGAGACCTGATGGTATGACGCTGATCTCCTGGGAGCGGGGACGGGCCTTTGTGTGGGATGCCACTTGTGTCGACACTTTAGCTTTGTTACACTTTAGGGGAACAGCACTAAAAGCGGGAGCCGCAGCTGAAAGCGCAGAGTCTGGCAAGCGGCGCAAATACGTATCTATAATCAAAGACTACGTATTTGTGTCGTTTGCTGTAGAGACTTTAGGCGCGTGGGGTCCAAGCGCTAAAACATTTTTTAAAAACATGCCCCCTCCTCTAATTGTCTGCTCTGGTGACAAAGGGCTGGTTCTTTCCTCGCCCAGAATCAGGATTGCGATTCAGCGAGAAAATGATGCCAACGTTTTTGCCACCATAACGCGCGGATGCAATTTATATTTAAATTCGGTTTTGTAAGTAGGTTTTTTTTGTTTTTGTTTATTTTTTATTTAAAAAATATTCTTTTATACTGTTTGTCAAATAAACATAGTTATTTGATTTTTCTAAGGTTCCTATGACAGCTGCTAAATATTATTTTCTACGTGAATCCCTTCAGTTATAACATATTTTTTTAAATTAACTATATTTTTAAATTAACTATAATTTTATATTAACCAGAAAATTAGGAATATTCTTTGAAAGAATCAAAGTTTGTACTCGCAGTGATAAATGGAAGTAGAAATAAAAAAAGTATTTTTATTAACATTTATAATTACTTATATTAAAAGGAAAAAACAGTAACCTACATCTATATTAAAAGGACTTAGATTTACACTATCTATATAGGTACAAAATTTTATATTAAATGGGATCGCGGGCTTTAAATAATAAATACAAACTCCATACAAATTTTATAAAAAAGGTATATTCTGTTGTTTCTATACAGATATTAGAAAATATTTAAAGCTACGTTAAAAAGTTCATCGTTTTCGCTCGTACACTTTTCAAAGGGTGTTCAAGTTTCAAGAAATTCGCATTCTAAGACGTTTTCTCAACGGCTCCTCCACTCAATTACTCTTTACAGCTCTCGAGGAGTATAACTGTCAAACTTCCGTGAAGAATATTTAGGTAATTTTTAAATTTATTTAAATTATAAAAATATACATACATAAATGAATTTTCATATACTATTATTATTTTAATTACTTACTTTAGTGAAATAACACTTTTAAAGAGAATGCATTTGCAAATAATTTTTGGTACCAAAATTATAAATATTTTTCGTGAGAATGTTCATAATATGAAAGAGATAGATTTATGGATGTCGAAAATGTTCAAGTGTGAAAGTAATTCTAAAAAATGAATAATAAGAATACGGAATAGGATCAGCATTGCCATTCAAGGTGGCAATGCTGCCAGTATCCTTGGCACTTTGCCCATTGGCAGCGATTTGGAGCAATTTTTTTATTTATAATAATTTTTATTTTGTTTTTTCTTCATTTTAGTTTTATTTTTATTTATTATTGAGGTTTATTTTTATTAATAGTCATTTATGTTTTAAAATGTAAGTTTATAGTTTAATTACTTTTTTTTTAATCATTGTATCTTATTTCCTTCGAATAAAGTTAAGAATACGGAAACTCAAACTATAATGCTGCCAGGAAAAAACTTATTTGATCGGAAATATTTAATATTATGTCTTTCGAGGTATGGATTGTTTACAACTAACATTCTAAGAGGTTTCCTCAACGCCTCCCCTCCACTCAACACCCTCCTCCACCTCCACTGTCAAACGAAAATTAAGTTTCAGTAATAGTTACATTTAAATTTAGATTAAACTTAAAAATAGAGCTGAGTAGACAGTTTTATTTTGAAGGTCAGCCTTAATCTGGTACATTAGACGCCATTTTTATATTAGTAAAGTATCATTACGACCGTGTCCCTTTCGGGGTGGTCAGAAACCACGCTTATAAATAAGCGGATTCACATTCATTTTTTATTTTAATCGTCTCAATTGTAGACTTAATTCTTACTATATATTTGTATACCAGTAAATTAAGCCGAAGTGCAGTTACACCTAGTTCTGGCCTGTAGCAGATGATTAATATTAGGGATACATCTATCTACTACTACTACTAGCCACTACTACGTGTATCTAGTTGCATTCGACTAAAACTAGGTCTAATATTCTTTAAACTGGCTACAACTAGATGAAGTTAAAACCACGTCTATATCTAGTTGAAGCCAGTATAAAGAACACTAGACCTAGTTTTAGTCACACAAATAGGATACACCTTAGTTTAGCCAACTGCTATCGGCCGCACCTATTTATAGCCGGCTGTTATACTTTACGAGGTGTAACCGGAATTCGGTTTTACTTTTATAATGTTACCGGCAATGGGGTGTATCAGGCAAAGCTTTTTGTAGATGTCGCTAGCGGCAATGGTACCTTGTTTACACCTAAGACGGATCCTTTTTTTAAATTTATTTGTAGTTGTTTTTATTTTTATAACAGAAAAATGAATTTTAACTTAACGTTACCTACCTTAAAAGATGAATTAAGTAAGCAAACACCGTCTTTAAAATAAAAAAAAGGTTGAATTGATAGAACGGCAATTTCGAGATCACCATATCTTTGCTTTCGCTTGGAAATCTCGCTTAATACACTTGCTATTAACTTATCTCTTCGGTAATATATCTAGAAAATAATAAATTTCGTAATAAAAATACAAGTTTTCTATGCAACTGACAGTTATGTTAGGTACCAACTATTATGCGCCATCTATCGTGATAAAAAGTTAGTGATACACCCCATTTGTATAATCCATGATTCTATATATTGCCTTAATTATAAACATTTCCGGTAACATATAATATATGTTTATATCTATTAGTACAATATATAAAGGAAGCACCAGGATAGGATGGAATAAGCTGGATATTCTCCGCAATTAGTCTCATTGAGTCCGTTTTGCGTTCCCCATTAGTGGAGCCAACCTATCTTCTCCAGGAAGGCCAGGAGACCCGTAACGTTGCTGCAGACCTCGCAGTCTGGAGGAACCTTAGTCTGGGTGCAGCCACACTGGAGCACTCCCTGAGTACATGCGCGGCCGTCTCCTCCTCTGCCATGCATCCGCTACACCATAGGCTATCTGTAATATTTAGAGTGTATAAGTGTTTGTAGGCACGGTGGTGGCTCGGTTGTAAGAACACGTTTCCTAAATCCTACAAAGGTCGGTTAAAACCCATCCGGCATGTACCAATGAGAAATACACTTATCTTACTTACATTTGTCATAGATTTTCAACACCATCGTTCCAGTGCTTTGGAGAGCACGTTAAGCCGTCGGTTCCGGTTACTAATACCAACTTGTGGAATCGTTAATAAATTGTCATTAAAAATTGACATCATATCCTCGCCAAGCCGTCTGGTCAGGTCAAATTCTCAAGGTATATGTTCTGCAAGGCCCATCTCCAACAGTGGAAGTCTAGGACGCTATGTTCTAGGGGCTGTAATAATAATAAGTGTTTATTTAGGGCACAGTGTCCCATCATCACCCTTACTTTTGTATGAAGCCTGGCTCTGTTTTTGTTCTTTGGCAAAGCCAGCTTCATACAAACAAAAAAGGTAGTGAGATTATTGATACTGGGCCTTTTAGTATTGTAGATAACCCTCATGGTCAGTTCATCGGCCGCATCATTACCCAAGAAATTGCCATGACCCACTTATCCACTGTAGCGTGACTCTGTTGACTCTGCATACTGCCTCCAGGGCTAGGTGGCAGTCAAGAATCAGCGCAGTTGATGCAGTTGCTTTCGAGGGCCAGAAGGACGGCCATACTGTCAGAAAGAATACGAATGTTGAAGTTCCTGACCTCTTTACTTAAACTTAAAACAGCCTGCGCTGCTTCCAGGATGCCCACACATTCTGCCTGGAATGGTGGGGTCCAAGAGCTGTTACCGAGAAGAAGACAATTTTCTAAGCATTCCATGGATTCACCGTGCGGATGCCGGGTTCATCATGTGTGCGTAAGAGATGAGAAGAATGGTGTCTCGGGCTTGCGACCGACAATAGGCTGGTTTAAAAAAGGAGGCCTCCCTTTTTAATTTTATTGCGCAATAATAAAATGTACACTACGTTTGTAAATAATGTGCAATAAAGAATTTAATTATTATTATACAGACCTGCTTAGGCCCAATTTTTTCAGTAAGTGGTGCAAAGATTTTGCTGGAACTCCTCTGGCACCAACTTCTACTATGTAAAGCTGAGTCTTGAATCCGTTCCTGATCATTTCTTCTGTGAGATCATAATATTTATTCGACTTCATGTTGTGGTATTTTGGAATATTTGATTCCATGGAACGGTAAGTCCAATAAGGATAACTTTTCTGGTATATAGACTGATACAGCTAGTTAATGTGGGATCCTATAATGATGTTCAAATGTACTCGTATCTATCAGAATTTTCCAGTCTTGCGCGGCGCCATGGATGGAGGTGGGCTTGCATTTAGTTTTCGTACTTTGCATTTCCTTTACAAATGTGGTCAAAGTTTTATTTGTAGTCAGTTTCTATCTGGCTCTTACAATAGAAAGACTTACTGCTTCACGGTTAATACCAAGGACTTTGTCATGTCGGCTTTCTCAGTTCTTTTCCTTAGCTTTTTCCCACCTTACCAGATTACTATGGTCCGGAAGGGACATTTGAAAAGCGTTTAGGTAAAATTTCAGCAACGCCGGAGACCAACGTATAATAATGTGCGCCACTTCAGGGCTGGAGGGATATAGAAATCGACCAAAGTTTGCCATTTTGAACTTCTAGAGTCATCGTCGTGCACTCTGTATTCATGCTCTTCATCTTTCCTGAGAAAGGATTTTATAACCTCTTTGTCACTTCCTTTTTTCTTCCAGCCAATGCCACTTTTGTAAGTCTGGGCACTTGTCATGAATTTCTTAAAGAATACTAGTCTCGGTTCCATTTCTGAGACCAGAGGGTCTTTTGGAAGGGATGAAATTGTATTATGCTAGGCACATTCAGATTCTCTTCAGATCCATTCCGAAAATTCTCCGTCCTCTGAAGAATGTTAATGCAAGCCAAGATTTCAACGTTCTTATGACGTCCGCGTCCAGGCTTGATAGTAGGCTACTTATAATTTAGACAGAAAGGTACCTATAATTTTCTTGCCTTTCGATGAACTTATGAACAGGTTTAGAAAGCAAGTTATACGGATTCAAAGTAGGACCGTCGTTCCATGAGCAGTCGCATGTCTTTCCGACTTCTGTCATTCCGATGAGATAATTTGGTTACGTTTTTATATACACCAATTTCTGATAACCTGAAATTATATTAAAAATTTTATGACCTCTTATCCCGGTTTAAAGGGCGTTGTCGAGATTCATTAATGAAATGTCAGTTCATATATTCATTTGGTACTCTCATACATAAAGCAAAAGGTTCACAATAAGCCAAAATTATATAGACATCCACATACATAGTTATCAATAGTTATCTTTAAAATATAAACAATAAATCATGTAAAAGATATGTAGCAGATGACCATGATGTAGAAATATCTGAACAGCTTCAGCTCTTTTTGCAAATGTCGGATAGATCTTAAATAATACATAATAATTAAAACAAAAAAAAAACACTAACTGATCTTTATTCAATTATAAATTGTGTCTCCTCAATAGTGGCATGAATGCTGGCTGCATCCTTATGCTGATTCTCTGAGCAAGGAATGAGGCCAGCCCACTTGTCATTGGAGCAGAATTATATATAAATTAAATTTAATGACTTAGAAAAACTTTTAAAATTATCAATAAATATAAAAGTATCATCACAACCGTTTCCCTTTTGGGGTGGCCAGAAACCAAGCTTATAAAGAAGCGGAATCACATGTAGCCGACTTTACTATAGGCTAATCATGACAGGTCACAGGCAATATAAATTGTGTCGGCTCAATAGTGGCACGAATGATGGCTGCATTGTTATGCTGATTATCTGAGCGAGGAATGAGGTCAGCCCTCTTGCCATCGAAGCAGAATTATAAATTAAATTGAATCATATAGAAACACTTTTAAAATTATCAATAAATATAAAAGTATCATCACAACCGTTTCCCTTTCGGGGTGGCCAGAAACCAAGCTTATAAAGAAGCAGATTCACATTTAGCCAACGTTACTATAGGCCAATCATGACAAGTGGCAAGCTCGTTGATGTTTCAAGCTAGGTACCAAACTTGAGAAATATCATAAATTAATTAAACAACATAATTGTGTCCTGACCAGGAATCAAACCTAGTACCTACAAGTCTAAATCCATGGACTTAACCGCTAGACCACAGAAGCTATTATTTACCCTATGTTTGACTTGTAGCTTTAAGTACTTATTTTCACTTTATTTTGCTTTGAAAGTCGTTCGATATGGCAGTTTGTCTATGGTTTTCGTACAAAATTTGTTAAAAAAAGCTTAGCTTTTTGATTTCAAGTCGAACATAGCATTAATACTTAATACAAATATATCCCAAAAATAAATTTGACCTTTGAAGCTATTTACTGAATTGAATTTCTGTCCAGGATACCATAATAGGTCCTGGTTCCTCTAATACTAACTTGTGGAATTAATAATAGAATTTATTAAAAAACAACACCACGACTAATCCTTCTACGTTCACTGCTCATTTAGCAGTGGAGTTCTAGGCATCTGTGTTCTAGGGACTGATGAGGATCTGGAGATCAAAGAAAAACCTAAGAATTTAGATGTGAAGAAGTCTATTTTATCTAGTTTGTAGTTTGTCTACTTACCCAACGATGGAGAACAATATAGCGCCATAACAAAGAAAACCTATGTGTATAAATATTTCTCTGCTGGCGTAGTATACCTCATCTCCGACCTCGCTCTATTATTATAACAATCTAGAAAACAATTATAATAAATTAATATCTGTACAAATAATATATCTGTTATTTTTTGGCTAGTTAAGAATACAAGTCATGGAACATAATACCAGTGTCTGTATTACACTACTACAAACGCAAAAACATCTCCAAGCTGATTCAATTGTAATTACCTGTAAAGGTAAAAGTTTCAAAATCATGAAGTTTTTTGTCCCTGTCGGACAGAATGTGTTTAATAACGGTCCGGCCGCCGGCCCCGACCTATATTATAGTAACAAACAGTACTGCACAAGGAACATAAATACACCTTTCAATCTAAAACATATTAACAATACTATATATAATCTAGGAAAACATAATTATCAGTTTAATCACAGAGATAGGGAAGCAGAGGTGATCTAACTGCGGTCAAAGCGTGGCATTTCTCACACACAAGTAATGTTCGCACACTAATACAGAAGACAGGACCGTACTCATTTGCGAAATGTCAAAATATTATTATATAAGTATAATTATGCATATCGCTCACAAATCCGTCCTGAATCAGTGTATAAAGCCCACTTCGGAAGATAGGTTTTGTGTTCTACGATTAAAATAATGAAATGAGTATTTTTAGCTATATGGTTTTTTTTTAAATACAACATAATATAATAAAATCGTTTATTTATATTTTCTTACATATATTATTCAAAGCAATGGCACGCTAATTTTGGACCGGATGGCGAGTGGTATCTGGGTCTCGAAGAGATACCGAACCCCTCTGTACCGGCCGAATGGGCCCTAAATGGTCGGGGGGGGAACGTAAAAATTATGACGAGACAACCAGATGGTAATGCGGTTGAAGTTGCTTGGAGTTTTCTGTAATGTTTATACCCTATTTAAAATTTCAAACATGTCTCTTTTCTTTTATCCAAAAAAGTACTTTTTTTTTACCGCTCTCATATTATTCTGAAAAATAAATAATAATTATTGTTTTATAACTTAACTTCCATAAATGTTTTGTAAGTATGAAATAAATCTAAGTATTGTATCTATACAAGGTGGAGTTTTGAGACGGGACAGTAAGGGCAAATATCTTAACCGTTATAGTTACAGGAAAACGTTCCTAGGAGACCATCCATAACTTATTGAGATATTCTGAACTTCATTCACAGATTTTGGAAAAATCTAGTCAGCAAAAACTTTTGTTTTTATGCCGATCGATCCTGTTTCTTATATGGATCAAAAGTCTCTACTGGAGCAACTGAGGTTTGAGTACTAGAAATGACAGAAACCAAACCAAAAAGGCCAAAAAAGGTAGCTCGGTTGATAGAATGCATTCCCTAAAATCCAAAAAAGGTCGGTTTGAACCCCGGCATGTACCAATGAGAAATACACTTTTCTTGCATACATTAGTCAGATTTACAACACCACCGTTCCCGTGCCTTGGAGAGCACTTTAAGCCGTGGTCTAGTGGTAACAAACGTTGCCGTGAACTCGGGAGGTCGTGGGTTCGATTCCCACCGGGGGCAAGTTGTACATTGTATAATTTGTCTCGGTCTGGGTGTTTATTTGTATAATATGTATATATTTACAAAAAAAAAAAAAAAAGTATAATATGTAGTTTATCAACCATCTAGTTTCCGTAACACAAGCCTCATAGCTTACCACGGAAATTAGATGGCGCTGTGTGACTTGTCTGGAAATAATAAAAAAAAAAAAAAAACCTTTTTTACTAATTAACCCGGTTCTACTAATACCAACTTGTGAAATCGTTAAGAAATTGTCATTAAAATTTACATGAGACCCTCGCCAATCCGTCTGGCCAGCGTGGCGTGTGTAGGCCGAATTCTCCAGAAATATTTCTGGAAGACCCATCTCCAATAGTGGAGGTCTAGGTCTCTGTATTCTAAGGGCTGTGATGATAAATAGAGGCGTGAAAGACGGACAAACATACATACATACATACACACATACATAAAAAGCTTTTTTCACGTTTACAATATTAGTATGGACACCCAGACAACCTAAGCGAAAAACGTAAATATATTTTTGGCCTTGGGTAAGAATCGAATCTACGCACTGCGGGCACTCTGTGGATACAATTCCATAGGATTTACCACTAGGCGGTCACAACAATAAAACGGTAAAAAAATAATATAAAAATTATTAATTTTACAAATCCGACCCTGTGTTGATGGAACTGTCAATGTTGTTGTTTTGCAACAATTTTTACGTTTTTCTCTAATAAAGCAACAAAAATTGTAAGATTATTATTTTAATTTCGTTAGAATACAATGAAATATATCTTCTGTCTCTCACATATTTTGAAATTACAAGAATAATCACTAATTTTATTGAATTATGTGTTTGAATGCATGGTGTCAACATTTAAAACTTACTTGTGGAAGGTTATTCCTAGCACTTTTTTATGTTTTGCACTGTCGCACATATAAGCACTACACTAGACCATGATTTAGTAAAATTTTCAAGATGTAATTTTAGTTAAATAATGAATAATCACAATAATAAGTCGAGATGGTTGAGTTCGCTGTTGTTACTTTATTGTCTGTCAATTGCCTTGTAGTCTATGGTTTCAATGAAAAAATGCCACGGTTGCTCGTTTATGCAGTGTGTATGTGAACTGAGGAAGTGAGATAGCTATATGATCTTTGCGATGAGAATGAGTAAGCGCAACTTATATGGTTATACGACTAAATAATATGTTGTCTCTGCTTCCTTAACTCTGTGAGTTTAATCTAGGGTCATCTTTTAGATTTAGATCATTTAGATTACAGCTATGTTCGACTTGAAATTGCTTTTTTACCGAATTTTGTATGAAAACCATAGACAAACGCCAAGTCGAACAACTTTCAAAGCGAAATAAAGTGAAAAAAAGCGCTTAAAGCGACAAGTCAAACACGAGGTATGTATTTTCACTATTATTCATTCGGTCATTTGTTTGTGTGTCGTTTTAAAATATTTCAAACTAGGTTTTAAACTAAACGAGCGAATTTTCTATATTATGGGTCTTTAACAAATTATTTTTGTGCAGAGATAAAGAATTATTTCGTTGTTCTATCTTTGCACGCGAAGATTTTATAAAATATTACAGCTATGCTCTTTAGCTTGATTTAAACAACGCACAAGCGAATAGGGCTTGTTAGTTTAAAATAAAGCAAATTGAGACAGGCGAATGGATTTTGGATCTTTTCAAATTTCTATTGTTATACTTATTATAGTAAAAAAAAGGCTATAAAAGGAAGATATACCTAAAGGTAATATTTGCTTTACCAGAATCTATAAAGAAAATTTGAAGTAGATAGGTAGGTGCATTATATAACATTTTAATAAATAGTTATGTTTGTGTTGCTAGTTCTTGGATGGCCAATAGTTAACTTTTTACACTAGTTAAAGGTAATTCGACTGAGAATGCTATAAAGCAAATTGGTAAAATAAATACTATTTTATTAAATAAAAATTTGTAGCTAGTCTTTAGGTGGCCAATATCTAAAGATTTACCCTATATAATTCATTCGTTCAATATTTCATTCGATTACATTGGATTCCATCAAGATTCATTCCTTCTGAGTTCTCTTCGACATTTCCTTTCTTATTGGCGTTGGCGACGGACGACGGTTGCGGTTGGACTTTGGATCGACCGCCATTGTTGGATTGGAGCCGGGAGCCGCGTGGTTTGAAGAAACTACAGATATAGATCTGCTTTTAAAGACCCATCGTACAAGGTATAAATCTTTTGTTATGTATAGGCTTTTTCATGGCTTCGATTTCATTGCATTTTTTTGTCAATGCAGGTAGCGTCCTTCGTTGTCGCCATTTTATTTATCTAAAAGCATAATAATATAACAGTTTTATGACATACCAATCCTCAATCAATATTTAATTATAACTAATCCGTAATGTATAATAAATAAGGATTGCTTAACGATTTCGCGAATTTATAATATTTAAGGTTAGGTTTTTAAAGTAACTGACTTAACTGTTGCGATTTGAAAATACTTAACTCGCGGTTTTATTCAGTACTAGCTAAGTATTTAGTTGATTTGTTTTATACATAGCGTTCTATTTTGTTAGACGCTTGTGTTAAACTATAACACAAATAAAATATTACAACATAATCAAACATAAAATGAACAAGTAATTTCTCCATAGGTCGTTACGGAAGCTGTTTACAACACTTATTTTGGTCTCATCTGTTTTATTTTTCAAGTGATTTTGCGTATAAAGGATACTGTTAACGAAAAAACACTTTGCGCGTTTGTCAAACAATCTTATTTGTTTATGGAAGTCTGGATTGGTGTCGTATTCAAACGCGTTTGAACATGTACTCCAGTGTTTGTCAAACAAAATCTCATTTGTTGTCTTGCACAGTCGTATAGTACTAAACCAAGGAGCATAATTAAAGTATTGTTTTGGCTGTGTTGGTTTCGAGAAAGCTTTCATTAAAACCTGCAAAAGTCAGTTCGAACCCCGGCATGTACCAATGAGAAAAACACTTTTCTTATGATACATTATCATATATTTATTAAATATTCCAAAAGACCACAACATGATGTTGAATAAATATTATGATCTCACAAAAGAAATGATCACGAACAGAAGAGGAGTTCCAGCAAAATCTTTGCACCACTTACTGAAAGAATTGGGTCTAACCAGGACTGCCATCAATACATTTAAGGAAAGTGCTTCCAAGACGGCATTAATGGATTCGGCCCGTTTCCACTAATACCAACTTGTGGAACCATTAAAAATGACATTCAAAATTAACATCAGGCCCCCTCACCAACCCGACTAGCCAGCGTGGCAAGTGTAGGCGAAATTCTCCAGAAATTTATGCAAGGCCCATCTCCAACATTGGAGGTAAACAACTGTGTTGTTAAGGCTGTGATGATGATGATGATTTACTTTGGCAGCTACAGCATAGAATAACAAAGTTGGGATAAGTTTAGATCATTTTATGGTACATTTGATGGCAAAGGGTCTATAGTGGAGCACAGCAAACTAATCATTACTCTATGCCAGCTAATTAAGCACTTTGTGTTTTAGCAAGTAATGTAGTATTCAAATTCAGTTTTATAAATATGTAATAACTATATAAATAATAATAACGTTTATTGAGCTTCCTAATTGTTACCTATATACAAAGTTCAGTAAACAGTTTATAAAATATTCCTTGATATTTACATTATAAGCATTTTTATCAACATTTTTGATTTACATTCAATCAAAACCAAAAACCATAAGGATAGGCATTTTTAAGATGGTCCCTGACTTCTAACCAAGATTGTCAGCCAGTTCTATATTCTAATAGTCATAGCCACAGATAGCCAGCTCCAAAGAAAAGGTATGATGATAAAAATAAAAAAAGCAACATAAATAAAAGTACAATGAGGTTCCAACACAACAGACTTATAAAACGACACCAGCATAGATATTTATAACTATGTTTTTTTTTTGATACTGTATGTGACATGTGACTGCGCTGACCTGGAGCGATGCAGAGTACAATTAAATCTTCATAGTACTTTTCTAATACTTTTTTTTTTTTACAGAAGATGTGGGGCCTAGTAGTGCTGTTGCTAAGAGGAATAGGGATAGATTTTGTCCCTGCACTGGCAAGTCTTTTATCTACAGATGTGGCAGCAATAAATTTATTATTCTCAATTTTTATGTGTTACCCTATGGCCATAATTTATCATAAATATGTAAGAGTTTCATTTAATGGTAAAGAATTTATAAGACATTTTTACTTCATAGCTATGGGGTTTGATATGGCTTACTTTAATTTTGGCTTTAAGATGTACCATAACATTATACCAATACTGGTCATTTATGTCACCAATACTGTTGTTGGTCCTGGAAAACTTCAATGCCTGGTAACATTCTGTTTTAACATGATCTACTTAGTTGGAGGCTACATATATACGGAATCCGAAAACTATGATATCACCTGGACTATGCCTCACTGTGTCATCACACTTAAACTGATTGCCTTGTCATTTGATTTATGGGATGGGTTAAAGCTGGAAAAACAGATTGATGTACCTGAATCCATCAAACGTATAGACACAGCAGTGCCTACTTTGCCATCTTTAATGGAAATATTTGGCTATGTTTATTTTCCACCTTGTTTCCTGGTTGGCCCAATATTCAGTTTTAGAAGATACAAACACTTTGTTATGGATGTTTTTCCATTGAAGGGTAAACCTTTCACCTACGATAGACAAAAAGCATCTCTGAAAACCCTCCTATCGGGGCTGTTATTACTGGCAATTTACCAAGTAGCCGGGGCATACTTTTCCATGGACTACATGCTCAGTAAAGAATTCCTAGAGAAGGGGATATTGAGTCGTCACATCTACTGCGGCATCTGGTCATATACTGCACTGAGCAAGTACATCTCTTGCTGGCTTTTGACTGAAGGTAATTATATAGTGACATACTTTTCTAATTACTTAATTATGTTAAATTTAAATAGAATCTGAATTGTACGACTCCTACATGAGTAACTAATAATAACTAACTGAACTACTAAATAAATTATGACTGTTAACATCAAAAAGTAGCATCTCTAGTTCCCTGTTGAGCATTTAATTTTAAAATTTAGTGTTGCTAAAAAGTAGTCTGACTAGTTCATGCTATTCATTGCTATGTCAATACATTATGAACAGTCAATAATTAAAATTAAATAATACACATAATAGTTTACTAATATAAGATATTTTCACAGGTGCATGCATTTTGTTTGGGCTGTCATATAATGGATACAAGGATGGCCTCAGTCACTGGGATGCTTGCAGGAATGTCAAGTTAGGAAGATTCATCACATCCACAAGGTTCCAACACTATATTGATAGTTTTAATTGCAACACAAACCACTTTGCTGCTGAGTACATATATAAGCGTCTGAAATTCCTGGGAAACAAGAGTGCCAGTCAAGGGCTTACACTGTTTTTCCTGGCGCTGTGGCACGGAGTACATTCTGGATACTATGCTACATTTTTCAACGAGTTCATGTTAATTTACTTCGAAAAAGGATTAGAGGACTTCTTAAAAAAAACTCCCTATTATACATTGCTAACCACCACACCTCTTAAATATCTATACTTACCGTTATTAAAATTATATACACTAGTATACTTGGGATGGAGCCTAACTCCTTTTGATGTAAAACTGGGTTCTAAATGGGTATATGTTTATTCTACAATGTGGTTCTCGGGATATGTGATTTTTCTCCCATGGGGGTTTGTGTACAAACCACTCCTCATAAAACTATTTAAGAAGGCAAATTTATATAAAAATTAAAATTCTTGCCAGCTAAAATATATATTGTGTGCCTTATCTTGCAGTGGTCTGCCTCGATCTTAACTTTATTCGACATAGGGCAGCGTGACAAGGCTTTTTTGGTGGTTACTATTAACTGTTGTCTTTTACATAAATAATGCTATATTATATTATATATTAGCAGGGCAGAGAATAGCTCCGGTAAATGAAACCATGCCCTTTAAATTTCTTGGCAGAAGGATAAATTTTCAGGGAAAAACACCATCCCTAGAAGTGGTTGTAAAACAATTCACTGACGACATGAATAGGGTTACTCAACAGCCTATAAGCAATGTCAAAAAAGCTTGGATATATGACAACTACTTAGCATCTCGCCTCACTTGGCCTTTCCTAGTATATGATTTCAACAAAAGCCTACTATCAAGTCTGGACGCGGACGTCATAAGAACATTGAAGTCTTGGCTTGGATTAGCCCAGGGTGCTGACTCCTCAACATTCTTTAGAGGACGGAGAAACTTCGGAATGGATCTGAAAAGACCATCTGAATTATACAAACATCTACGTATAAGCAAATATCAAATTCTAACCAGCTCCCAGGATAATACAATTTCATCCCTTCCAAGAGACCCTCTGGTCTCAGATATGGAACCGAGACTACTATTCTTCAAGAAATTCATGACAGGTGCCCAGACTGACAAAAGAGGCATTGGCTGGAAGAAAAAAGAAAGTGACAAAGAGGTTATAAAATCCTTCCTCAGGAAAGATGAAGAGCATGAATACAAAGTGCACGCGATGACTCTAGAAGTTCAAAATGACTGGCTAACTTTGGGCGATTTTTGCATCCCTCCAGCCCTAAAGTGGCGCACACTAATGTACGATTGGTCTCCGGCGTTGCTAAAGTTCTACCTAAACGCTTTTCAAATGTCCCTCCCGGACCAGAGTAATCTGGTAAGATGGGGAAAAGCTACGGAAAAGAACTGTACATTGTGTGGTGCTGCCATAGGAACTGCTAGACACACACTTGTAGGGTGCGTTACTCTCCTAGAAAAGGGCTATTACTCACGCCGACATGACAAAGTCCTAGGTGTTATCCGTGAAGCAGTAAGTCTTTCTATTGCAAGAGCCAGAAAGGGACTGACTACAAATAAAACTTTGACCACATTTGTAAAGGAAGGGCAAAGCACGAAAACTAAATGCTAGCCCACCTCGATCCTTGGCGCCGCATCAGACTGGAAAATTCTCATGGATACATTTGAACACCATTATAGGATCCCAGATGAACTAGCTGTATCAGCCTATAGGCCAGACATCTTAGTGTTTTCTCGGAACTTGAAAAAAGTTATCCTTATTGAACTTACCGTTCCGTGGGAATCAAATATTCCAAAAGACCACAACATGAAGTTGAATAAATATTATGATCTCACAGAAGAAATGATCAGGAACGGGTTCAAGACTCAGCTTTACGCAGTGGAAGTTGGTGCAAGAGGAGTTCCAGCAAAATCTTTGCATCACTTACTGAAAGAATTGGGCCTAAGCAGGTCTGCCGTCAATACATTTATGGAACGAGCTTCCAAGACGGCATTAACGGAATCATACAGTATTTGGTTGGGTAGGGAGAGAAGTAGAATGGTGGATGGTGAGCGTATTATCGCGCAATAGAAAAAAAGGAGGCCTCCTTTTCTTAAACCAGCCAATTGTCGGTCGCAAGCCCGAGACACCATTCTTCTCATCTCTTACCCACACACGATGGACCCGGCACCCGCACGGTGAATCCATGGAATGCTTAGAAATTTGTCTTCATGTTTTATCCACTTAAATGCCCAGCTCTGTCGGTTTAGTTCCGCCAGGTAGTAGTGGCTTAATTGCCTAGTCACTTTTTACACTTAATACTCTCTCATACTAATATTTTTCTTTTCAAACTATTCCTCTTACTCGATAAATTCACTTCTTTAGTAAATAATGGTGACTCTGGCAAAGTAGCTACCTAACCCTGGCAATTTAGCCTAACGGTGCTAATCATAGAGGTTCCTCTGTACCTGGACTATGTGAATCTGAGGCTGTAATTTGTTATATGTCTAAATAGAGAGAAAATCATATTATTCCGTCGATTAAACCAATCCAGGTTTAACACTGTCGACTAATTTATTAAACTGTAAGGGGGATACCCTGCTATGATCAGGCATTTCAATATGATATTTTAATTCAGTAAGGTGCTCTGACAGTAAGCATGTCAAAAGCAATATTAAGACCAATACTGGAAATTACGCTTTACAAAGTCTGAAGCTAGGAACTTATCGATAATAATAAAACAGGGTGAATAATAAGGATTTAGACTCATAGATAAATATTGTGTCTTAAAAGAAGTCCTCGAAATTAATTTCACAAAATTGATGTTAACAATTGTTTCCCTCCAGTTATCTCATCAATAAGAAAAAAATGGCTGTGACACACGTACGTTGTGAAATAATTATTAGCCCTACTACACTAAAATGTATGCTCTACTTCAAAGCCCCTGGTAGTCGCACTCGTCAATCAATCGCGCACCTAATGTTTTGATTACGTTGTAAATATAGACTTTCTCACGCGACTGCTGGTATTATAGAGTATAATTTTATAGTGTCGGCACATGTTTTACGATGTTCCTAGCTAGTTTATTTAGAAGTTTTTTTTATTTTGTGATATTATAATAATTTTTTGGTGGTATGATATGGCATTTATTGTTGAAAGTCATAACATGTCTAAAACATGATTTATTAGATTAATTGAATAAAAATGTTGTATTAAGAATTAAATTGTTAAGAATAAATCATATGTTAATTATATTAGAGACTTATATAGAATATGATAAGGAAGCTCCAAATATAATTATTAATCGTGTTATTGTTGTGTATATTCAATTAGCCCAAATGTTGTGGTTATAGAATAGCTTAATAAGCAGTTTTGAAGTCGTTAAAGCTCAAAAAAGCTGTATTTAACTCAATTTCTTCTATTTTATAGCGAGCACTTCTTTACTTAAATTTAATTTTTTTTTTTTTGGTATGTTCAATGTGACTCCTGTACCGTTACATAATATTAATTAATGTTTATAAATCTATTTCGTAAATTCCTTTTTTTAAAGTTACATCAAAAATAATAATTGAAGTTGACGGTCTCGAGTTTATTTGTCCTGTCTAATGATCCTGACTTTCTAATTAACTATTTCGTAGCATATTTACTATTTCGTTACACTGGTGACAAATACTTTTTCGTTGCATACATTTATTTTGAGCTTTACTCATAATATAAACCCGTCAGAAAATATTATTGGACTTTTCGAAATTGCATTTTAAATTCGCCTAGAGAAATGTGTCATTAAATAAAAAAATATTTAAGTGGTCATTATAAAAAATAGTGGTAGGTACATATTTAATTTTGTTAAATTGGTCGAACTAAAAAGCTGTGACTATCTTTAAATCGTAGTTTAGCTTGGTTCTGAATAAGTTTGTACCAAAATACTAATTTGAACTAAGCTAGTTTCCCGTATCTGCCTTCGGGAAATTGTTCTGTGATACAGGCGAAGCCGTGGTCTACACCACTTAGTCGTAAGCCTAATACTTTACCAGAGATTATAGTTACAAACTTTTTATGATAGTTTTAGTCAGTTTAATAGTCCTGACCAAAAATATAGTTTCCTAAAGTTTATATTATTACACGAGGACATTTTTACAATTTATTCGACCACTACTATTGTGTTTGTAGAAGGGTCAAGGCTTCCATACAATAAATCATACAAATTAGTTTAAAGGCACAAATGCTATATAATTTAAATACAGTTATAAAAACATTTAATTTTAAAAATGTCCTGCGTTAGTTGATTATCTGATTTTGTTCGAATAAATAAATATTTACTGAATACATTTTTATTTTATTTTTAACTCTATAGTGATATTCCTAACCTTATTCCAGAATATAATTTATTTTATTAACTGTCATCCTAAATATATACAAAAAAAATCATAAATAATTGACATACAAAACAATTTTCTGCTATTCGTTTTTTATACAAAAAATAGCTCGAACATAGCATACAGGAGGTAAATATTCCCATAGTAACATTTTCACCGAAAATTCACTATCACATATTGTTACATTTGGAAATTTACCTCCTGATATGTAAATATTGTACGTTTAGTAGACAAAGAAAAACACTGCGCAGTTCACATCTTATAACTATCGCCTGCATCTGCAATTTAGGGAGATGTTATTTTATTCATTAATTCCTTCCTAAGACCTTTTAAATTGCAGTTATCCAGCCAATTAACACATTTCTTTTCTATGTTATAGTAGATGTCATTCGGTATGACTGTGACGAACTTGTCCGTGGCCCCGGGTCTCAGCACGAGGTAGTCGTTCAAGCCGTGATGTTCAATATAAGGCGGATTATAGAGAGAAGTGTTGTTGTTAGCAACTGCATTCTTTATTTCCTTTACGAGGATAGCTATATGTTCTTTTCTATGCAATCCCACAGGAGGCACGACAGTTGTCGGAGGGTCATATTTATCTATATCCTTCGTAATTTCCTGTCTTAACCATTTCTTAAAATCGACATCTTCGAGTTCCTTCGATAATTGCTTGTATATGTCCTTCTGACTAAATAGTTTTTTCATCTTGCTAGAGCTAGGACGGCTGCGTCTGTATTCATGCAAATTCAAAACATGTAAAATTGGATTTTTGAATAGTAATATCTTCAGCAAGTCATTATAAACTTGCTCATAGTTGTCATTCCCATCAATTACTATTGCTCTTAAAGTATCTTTTGTGTTGGATAACAATACAAACGGTTGTATTACATTGGCACATATTGCTATACAAAATATTATTGTATATGTAATTATCTGAAATTGATACACTAATTAATAAATAAAACCAATCTATAATCACATAATTATTATTAACTTTTTTCACTTAGCGATTATTCCAGTATTTTTTATATAAATACCTACCATTATATTTATTTAAATTACTGATTAGAACAATTAGGTCTATGCCAAACCACTGCATAACAAATTCTTAAGATTTGTTATTCGATTATAAAGTTAGATTTAACTACAAAAGTCATACCCTAAAATTAATATTTGGACATAAAAATACCTCATTTCAATTAATTTTGTACATTAATAATAGCATGGAAATGGTTGGAAAAGGAAGGAAATACACACAGCACAACCAATGACAAAAATAAATTATTGTTGATCCGTGTTGCGAGGGTGGAATTAGGTGATTTTTTAGGGGTGGTTGTTTTTTACAATTTCTAGTGAACCTAGAACTATTAAAATAAAGTTTAATGTAAAAGTTGTAGGCAACAGGTGGACTTAACTAAATTTAACTTTTGTATTAAATAAAACAATAATAATATTCAAAAAGTTTTTAAATCACCGTTATATTTGTTAGCGTATTTTTTATTCAACGAACGGTGTCGATGTATGTATTCGAATGCTGCCTATCACTTTAGTCGATCAACAAGGTTACTGGTAAAGAATGCCTACTAGTATTTATTATAGCTTGCCTCTACTATTTTTTGCATTAACGAAATCAATAAATAAATAGAAAGGGTATTTTAGCGGGTTGTTTCTCAGCTACTGCCAATGTACTGCAACTGCAGTTGTACCAATATTGGTACCAACAAATAATCTAACAAATTTTGGAGACATATATTTCTTAATTCGTGAGTTCGATAAAGTAAAGATAGGGTGGGTATAAACTTCAAAGCAATCGCATTTTCATTAAGTTGGCTGAAATATTTTACGATTTGCTCCCTATTTCCTATATGTCCGCCTCCGTCCATTTATCACTTCAAGAACCAGGTTGCCTCTCCGGCTCCGGTCCATATTTGATGTGCATTAAAAATGGATCGTGTGAGGCTGAAATTCTAAGACGGCTAAGAACGCCATGTCTTAGGTACGCAAAATTTGGACGGACAGGACAATCTCTATAAGAACGAAATCCAGACTCGTTCGGTCATTGGTTTTCTCCATATTCCTATATGGACCATAAAGAGCGCTGACCGAAAGCGTATCCACGCCTTCGAGATAGGCGGTGTTGGCGGAAAATGCTAGGAATCTCATGAACAGAGCATAAAACTAACGTGTTTTTTTTGTTGACTTATTAGGATTCTCCAGTACTTCGGACACATTGCCAGAAAGAGAGGAGATAACCTAGCTATACCAACAACACTAGCGGGTTTAGTTACTAGAATATTGACAATCTACGCACACTAATTAATGACGTCCTTCAGTAACGAGGAAATACGACGCAAGAAGGAGGACCTTAGAATAATGCTTTACTATTGTTATTATTCGAAGGCTTTAACTATAAAGACTCGGCCTTACTTTTAAAAATGGAGTATCTACAGTAGGTATTATATACGAGCAAGGTACCTACATAAGCTAAAGTATACGAGTGTCTACTCTATCGTTCCGAGACGCGATAATAGTAACCTTAGCACGCTTAAAGGTGTTCCGATACGCGCTTAAACTGTTTTGCCAAGCTGTGTGACGTCACAAATGAAATCATTTCTCGCGCTTCTGCTCACGATATCGAGGTAGATCGCTCTGAGCGCTGTCAGTTTTTTGTCATTATGTCGCGCGCCATTTTCAAGTTTATTTAAATTAGGTTTTCTTTTAAATTATTTAATATTGTAATTCGTTTATACTGTTTGTATATTACTTCTAAAACAAATCTATAATTAATATTTAAGTAGGAACTGAGAAAAAAATGTCTGTAACACGGCAAGTTATTTTAAAAGACCAAAATAAGTTAATAATATTAAACTTTACACATATAAAGATGAATAAACCGAGAGATGTATATTTGTAACTCGTTTTAAACAAATCTATAATTAATATTTAAGTAGGAAGTGAAAAAAAATGTCTGTAACACGGCAAGTTATTTTAAATTACCAAAATAAGTTAATAATATTAAACTTTACACATATAAAGATGAATAAACCGAGAGATGTATATGTGTTAGTATTCATAAAAGATATTCATCAAAGATATGGAATCCGCAATTTATCTTCCATGCATTTAAAAAAAAAAACTATCATTTTTGGAATGAAAATGTGATTTAGACCGTTCCGAATTGATATCACGCTCTGAGCATCCAAATCGCGATATTTGATTCGGAACGACGATCAGTGTCCTATTCGTTCTAAGCGCTCTAAACGCGATTCGGAATGAGGGGTATGGTTGTCATGGTTTTTTATTATTATTGCTAAGCAACGATATAAAGCAGTGCCTGCAAATAGTTTTATTATTATGTTTCTTGGAACTATTATATAAAAGGAAAAGTATAGCTCTTGTATTATGTTCCTTGGTATAGCTGATCAGTTATTCGCCTATAAAAACCGTCAATATTGAATGTTGCTCATTTACATATTTACTTAGTAATCTTAATACATCATGTTTTATTAAGATACAATGAGCGATAAAGTGGATCAGTTTAAATCTTTACCAGCGATCGACATTGTTCAAAGAAATGTACGAAATATACCGACGTATCATTCCAGGTAAATATTATAGTAGTATCATTACGACCGTTTTATTATAAAGCATATGTAAGGTACTTAGCAGAACCATCCCCATTTTTTTGGACGCTGTTTTAGTGATGCTCTTAATGTAGTTTCGGTGGTTGAGATCTGAGCGTGATTCGACCGTAGTGTGTTAAAGCTGGGTTGTTGTAGCACGGGGTGTCTTGAAGAGTAGGAAGAGGAGTGTATGTAGACTTCTTGAACGTCAGCCGCATTCCTGGGTCATACTTACGAGGGGCGTTCAAAATATTCTCGGTATGTGGATAAAAACAAACAAGTACGAAAAGTTTGATATTTTTATTTTTCAATATACTCCCCCCCTATGTTCATACACTTATAAGATCGATCAATTATTTTTTTTAATCCCTCATAAAAATATTTTTTATCTTTGGTGTAAAAATGCTCCTCCACGGCCGTCTTCAACGCTTCATCGTCAGAAAATTTATTTCCACGCAGATCCTTTTTAAGATTGGGAAACAAAAAGAAGTCGCTTGGGGCTAAGTCCGGACTATAGGGTGGATGAGTAACAGTTTCAAACCCACATTCAACAATAGCTGCCTTGGCAATATGAGCAGTATGGACAGGGGCGTTGTCATGCAGAAGCAGAACACCTTTGGTTAACTTTCCTCGCCTCTTTTCTTTGATCGCATCTCTTAATTGACGTATAACGTTAGCGTAGTACTGCCCTGTGATATTTACACCTTTTTCTTTATAATCGATAAGCAAAACTCCTTCACAATCCCAAAATATTGTGGCCATGACCTTGCCAGCTGACGGGATTACCTTGAACTTCTTGGGATGAGCTGAACCCTTAATGTGCCACTGCATGGACTCCTGTTTGCTCTCTGGGTCATAATGATAAACCCAGGTTTCATCTCCAGTAACTATTTTTTGCAGCACCTCATCGGGATTTTCACCACACAGGTCGATAAAATCTGAACAGCAAGCCACACGCATATCCTTTTGAAGAAGCGTCAGCATTCGCGGAACCCATCTTGCACTTACTTTTGACATATTAAGATGGTCATGTATAATGTCATGTACGGTACCAATAGAGAGATTGGTTACTTGAGCTATAGATTTTACCTTCACTCGGCCGTCTTCCAATATAAGTTTTTCCACTTTATCAATATTTTCTTGTGAGGTAGCCACTACAGGCCGGCCAGGTCTAGGGTCATCTTCAATACTCTCCCTTCCACGCTTAAATTCGCTTGACCATTTTTGAATAGTAGATAAAGAAGGAGCAGACTCACGGTAAACACAATCCATTTCCTCTTTTATGGTTTTTTGATTTTTACCCTGTTTTGTCAAGAATTTTATGACGGATCGGTGCTCTAATTTCGTTAAAATTGTTAATTCGCTCATGGTGTTCATGTTTGTTCGGCAATTGCAGAAAAACAAAAGAACATCTCGGTTCCAATTTTACTTTTTTTTAATGTCAATGGATGAATCTTAGCGGCCAGTAACAAATATATATATAAAAGAGGTTGTAACGTATCAATACCGAGAATATTTTGAACGCCCCTCGTATTCTTAGTTATTTTCTGATGAAAAAAATGTAGAGGATAGTGTTGGTATACGTTACCACCTATCTGTTAGTTTGGGCTGAAGTATCAGGTGCTAGTACGTACAAATATTACCAACTTTACCTAAAAGTCTAAGAGCTGAATTTTATTAATAAGTTATAAAATACATATTGTAATTTTTAGAAAGTCCCGGGACATACCCTTTCATTTACCGCACAAGAAAATTTTAGAGAAAATCGAAAATTATACGGAAGAACCTGAGCCCCTGGTAAGTAGGTATATCGGATATAGAAATATGAATATCGCCCCCGTTCGGCGTTTGAGAGACGTTATTGTTATTTCTCGTAAAAGTAGAATTAGTTGTCCACGCAACCTTAAATATCTTTAACATTCAATTTGTAATACAACATTTTTATAACTACAGACAGGATTTAAAGCAGCTCAAGAAGATCGGATAAAGAATGAAAAAAATCTCGTTCGTCTGCAGTTGGATCCAATTAAACTCGAAGAGAGTAAGTTACAATATAACACTAACCCAGGTAAAAAGTAAAGTATCGGAGCGCGTCCCTTGCGATGTGGTAAGAAACCATGTTTATTTAAAAAAATAACTTTACTATAGGCCCATCATGACAATGGCAAGCTCATTGATGACTATACTCGACTCGAGAAATGTCACAAATATTTTTACTACTTGACCAGGAGACGTATTCCACTATACATATAATGGAATCAGTTAACTATACAAATATATAAGAGTGGATTGTATAATGAATTGTATAATATTTGTTTGTCGCAAGCTCTGACGTTAATAACGGAATACATTAATAAGGTTTTGCGCTTGAAGTAATGGAATACGACTGCAGGAATCTAACCCGGTACCACTTCTAAGTAGGCCTTAACCGCTAGACTGTGGAGGCAGTTGGTAGGTGGTAGATATATCAAAAGAAAAAGGCTCAAAATGAATCCTGTAGGTACATGCACTCCAGCAGTGTCGAAAGTATTTTTGGTACCTAATTATTACTTAAGAAAAAATTAACAGCTTTTACTTGTACAATAAATGCTTTTAAGAAACAACATATCTTAAGAAATTATTAAGAAGGGAAAAAGGTCCATTAATATATATATATATATTTATTATTTCTTATTACTTACATACATTGCTACGAGAATATTTTTTTCACTTTAAAAAATAAACTACATATAATACCAATACCATGTCATGATTGGCCAATAGTAAAGTTGGCTAAATGTGAATCCGCTTATTTATAAGCGTGGTTTCTGACCACCCCGTAAGGAAAACGGTCGTGATAATACTTTACTACTTATCCGTTAGATACTTTTTTCTAAAGCATAATCTGTTCAGTGTACTATGTTTAACAACTATGTATAAACTCTTTACTGATTTTTACTTTTAAAAATATTTTTTAATGAATTTTAATATTTTTTTCGCTTTAGTGTTATAAGCCTTAAAGTGGATCGGATTTACATAGAGTAACAGCAGACGACGGACGTGACACTACTGGTTTCTACGATTATGTAATATTTCCATAAACTGCATTCCGAAGCTATCCACTTGTCGTCTGCGCTCTCGCGCCTGACAGATGTTTTCATAACTGTAGATAGGTACTGGTATATGTCGTCACGACGACGTGTTAATGCGACCCGTCGTCTGCTGCTTCTGCTTGCAGTCCACTATGAACTGGTATCTTTAGAAATGTTATTTTTTATATAATAATCGTATATACTCAAGTTATTTGTGCTTTAGGTAAAGATAAACCAAAGAAGAAATTGCTTAAAATCAAAGTACGTCGGCATAGCGAGAAAGATGAATATGAGACCACCGATCCTTTGAAAGTGAAGCCCGTGGTGGCTTCTCAAAAGGAAGTAATAAAATACATTAGAGAAAACCCTTCTGCAGGCTTTCTGTACATGGTCTATGCTGTGCCTCCATTAAATGTATACTTCACTCCTTATTATCTCAAGTAAGTAGCTTCTAATAAATTATAAACCTTATTTTTAGTGATTTATTGTCTGACAGATTTAAGCTAAGATTTAATCCTAACATCATATAAGGACGATAAAACCATACATACGATGTGCCATAAAACTCGCTCCGAAACGACGAACAAATTACAATTATTATTTTTTAAAGTGATAAGTTTCAATACAATAATAATAATAATTAGGTATTATTACCCAATAATTATTACTGGTAAAATTATAGAAAGTACAGTCAAGCAAGACTTATAAAGTACCATCACGACCTTAGGTAGTCGGAAGCCAAGTTTTTCGCAAGTGTTTCCACTTTTACTCAAGTTTATATTTATACTTAAATATCATAAGATTTTCGTTTTTGCGCCGTTTGGAGTTGAAACTTTCCGTAGTTTTTTTATTAATAGTAATTTATGTGTTTAAAGTTTAATCAATAATTTAGTTTTTTTTAAATCATTGTACCTTACTTCCTTCGAATGAATCTTATAAGATTTAAATAAAAATGAGAATAAGTAATAATCATATAAGAAAACAGTTGTAATTGTAAGTAAGATGGTAGGCTAAATAAAATAAATTTACGTTTATTGAATTATAATAAAATTATGTCAGTATCAATCAAGTCCTTTAGTATCAGAGCTGTCATGATAATATTTTAAACATTTTGCGCACCTAAACTATATTTATATTACTAAATGTATGTACTTGCTTCGGCAGTACATATATGTAGGTACTAAAATTAGAACTATACAGAGAAGATTAGCATGGCAATACCCTGCGCAAGGATGACACGCAAAATCGTGAAGCGTGTTTAAGTTTATTTATTTTGAGCGATGGTGGCTCAGTGGTAAGTACGCTTAACATACTAAAAATGGTTGGTTCACCACACTACCGTTCCCGTGCTTCGGAGAGCACGTTAAGCCGTCGGTCCCGGTTTCACTACGACCTTATGAAATCGTTAAAAAAATGTCATTGACATCAGACCCTCGCCAACCCGTCTGGCTAGAGTGGCTAGTGTGGGCTAAATTCTCCAGAAAATTCAACAACCTCCAACAGTGGAGGTCTAGAACTTTGTGTTTTAGGGGCTGTGATTATGAAACTATATAAAATAAAGGTTGTTATCTAAATTGTAATTTTGTTAGATTAATTTATCAAAAATGC
This sequence comes from Tinea semifulvella, assembly GCA_910589645.1. NCBI lineage: Eukaryota > Metazoa > Arthropoda > Insecta > Lepidoptera > Tineidae > Tinea > Tinea semifulvella. Next base: position 26,760,777 of record OU342584.1, read on the forward strand.
ACGTATATATAACTAAGAATACAATCAAATCCCCATACAATATAAATGATGTTCATATGATTAGCAATAGATTGCTGGATTGTAAGTAATATTCGATAGCGGCATCAGAATTACAGCGAACTTGATGTTGCATGCTTCATTTTCTCATAAACTTTCCCTGGAAATGTAAAACACGTTTCACGAAGTGCATCATTCTTTGTGTCACCGGTAATCAGTATAATACAGGCATTCTATACAATGCCTAGGCATAATGAATATTATGCTCCGTTACAGTTTACTTTGCCCAGTCATTGTATAGAATAACTGCTGGTCCACCGGCAATGAGTAAAATACTGGGCCACCTATTAAATACATTTTGGTCTGTATTAATAAATGTTATGTATATTTAAAATGATGGGCAAATAAAACACCGCAAATGTTTGCTCATTTTATTATATATATTTACTTTTTATTTAATTGTATTTAAAATACGTAAAACCTCAAATTGCGCAAATACGCCAATCTTGGTACCAGTTACGAATTTGCGCCGTTAGGGGTCGAGACGATGGGCCCATTGGAACTTGCTTGGCGCTTGGCCGAGGAGGTGTCAAAGCGGCTGACGGAAATGTCTGAAGACAGGAAGGCTGGCAATTATTTCTGCCAACGTATTAGCCGCCAGTAAAATACATTATCTAGCCATTGTATAGAATGTCGGATTATACAGATTCCCGGTAACATACTCGCATATACCCGACAGTCGAGATTTATGTAAGACGTAAGTTCAAATTGTGGTTGTGGGGGCAAATATCTAATAACCGATTCTGTAATTATTGCATGAGCGGAAATCAACATAATATTTGTAATGGTTAACATAATATGTATATGTATAATGTTACTGTAAAAACCTGATCTATTTATTTATTATTCTTGATATATTCTAACCCTAAGATATAAAAAATATCATCCCGACCGTATCCCTTGCGGCGTGGTCAGAAACCACGCTTATAAACAAGCGGATTCACATTTTGCCAAATTTTTATAGGCCAATCATGACAATTGAGTGGCAATCTCGTCGATATCTCTAGCGTGCCAAACTCACGAAATATCACAAATAAATTAAATATTATTCAAATATATTTATTTAAATTAATAAATATTATTGTGTCTCGACCCAATTTCTGGTAAATCCATCGATTTTCCCTAACCTAAACCCTAAGATTGGAACATCTTATTAACATTAACATCATTGGTTGTTTGGTATTTACTGGAACGTATAACCTAAGATTAATCAACTTCTAGTGGTTAAAGTTCGGAATGTTATGTCATGCATTATCATTGCAACTTCGATGACAAACTTGAAATTAAATTGTCTCGTTTATTCTTTCTTGTTTTGGCATTTGGGGAAAAGAGACAACTTAATCTCAAGCCCGACATCAATTATTCAATACGGGCCCTAGACCTCAACTGCTTGCTGGAGACGGGCCTTTCAGAACATATTTCTGGAGAATTTCTAATCCTGGCTGTCCAGACGGATTGGCGTGTATCATTAATTTCGATTTTGTACGTAAATTATGGTCGTAATACAAATAAAACTGCTGAAGTGAGTGACCGATATCGGATAAGTATCATCGTCGCGGACGTATTTCGTACCCTTATGGTGTGACCGAAAACGGTCTAACCGAATTATATAAACGACATGGGGCTACATGACTATGTTTTAACACGTCTATAAGAATTACTAAGTTGTAGTAAAAGTTCAAAATTAACGATGTTCAAGTGTATTTTTTATAATTATTACTTGGAGGAGAAACGAAATAAAACAAAGCTAAACACAGCTATCAACATTAACAGCTACTATAAACTAGTTTTATTCATAATATCACATCCTTATCTCTAAGTATAAAATAACTCTATTAAATACAAATTAACCACTACTGTAATTTTTTCATTAAAAAAATTATACGAATATTTAATTGGCACTTATACAAACATCACAACATTATTACCTACCTACTGACATTCTTTTTGTTAATCTCAGTATCTATCTATTTAAACAACAATTATTTGTATCTCCCTAATCGGTCGAGGTAAACTTTTATTCTACTTCCATTGATTCTTTTGTTTCTAACATTGAACTAACTGCCTTCGTGATTTAAACTCGGAGGTACCGGGCTCGATTCCTGGTTGAGACACAAAAATATTTATTAATGTAAATAAATACATTTTATTATCATTTAATATAATTTAATATAATATATTTATATTTATTTAATATAATGATATTTTTCGAGTTTGGTACGCTGGAGACATCGACGAGCTTGCCACTTATCATGATTGGCTTATAGTAAAGTTGGCTAAATGTAAATCCGCTTATTTATAAGCGTGGTTTCTGACCACCCCGAAAGGAAAACGGTTATACTTTTTACTTTACATGTACTAACGTTTTTATGTTACCTCCTATTAATAACTCCGCAGGATTATATTCATTATGAGGTGGAGTAGTCCTATATGATAATAATGATTTATGTTGGATAGTAAACTACGTTTTACTTATGATTGTTTTATAAAAAGTATTATGTCTAGATTGTTATTATATGTCATTGTCATTCGGAAATAAATAAGCAAAGAGAGAAGATGGTATTTTCCTTGTATTAATATTTAGAGGAACTTATAACAGGTTATGGGCCCAGCCCACGCTTCTGGCAAAATACTGCGTATCTGAAAAATATAAAAATAATCTTGTGCGACCAAAAATGAACGAATCAATTGATAATGATAATTCTACTCGTGGCATAGCAGGAATTCGCAAATTACGTGGAACAATAAATTATCAGGAATGGAAATTCCAGGTAAGAAATTATTTAGAACTTAACAATTGGTGGAGGGCAATATTGCCGATAAATGAAAATGATGTTGTCGAACCTGATGAAGATAGGAAAGCTCGAACAACGATATGTATGTTGGTGGAATCTATATGTTTTTCACATGTATATGATGCCGAAACGGCTAAACAAGCATGGGATAATTTGAAACATGCTTACGAGGATAAAGGATGGGGTCGACGTATACAACTGCAGAGGTCATTGTGGGGATGTAAATTAATAAATTTTAAATCAATGGAGGAGTATATTTCAAGTGTAGTCACATATGCACATCAACTAAGTGAGATAGACTGTAAAGTTTCTGATGATTGGATTATTTCGATATTACTGAGCGGCTTAAATAGTTATTATGACCCCATGGTAATGGCAATAGATAATAGTGGAGGAGAAATTAAGTTGGAATTATTGAAATGTAAACTTATTCAAGAAGCAAATAGATAGAAACAGAGTACAGGACAGGAACAAGAAGTTGTGTGTTATAGTAAGAATAGGTATTTTCAACAACAGCCATTTATTTGCTACAAATGTAATGGACATGGACATAAGGCTTCACTTTGTCCTTACAGAGCATACTCGTACAATAGATCGAATAGTAATATGCATGCGTTGTCAACGTCTATGAAAAATGGGTTAAAACCGAACAAATGGTATGTAGATAGTTGTTGTAGTATTCATATGACTAAAAGTAAACAGAATATGATAAATTTTCGCCCAAGTTGTCAAAAAATTGTATTAGCAAATAATTTTTCAATATATAGCCAAGGTGCTGGAGATGTTCTTCTTAATTTAAATGGAAAAATGGATAAGATTGTTGATGTTTTATATGTTCCAGAATTGACTACTAATTTAATTTCTGTCAGCAGTCTTGTAACACAGGGGCTGAAGGTAAATTTTGATGAAGGATGCAAAATTTTTACACAATTTGGAATTGAAATAGCGAAGGCGAAAAATATAGGAGGTATTTACGAAATAGAACAAAATTACGATCATGCTTTGTTAAGTACTACAACTACAAAAGACACGCAAATGCTTTGGCATAGAAGACTAACTCATTTGAACAGATCAGGAATGGAAATATTAAAGAATATTGTGACAGGAATGAATTATGACAATATCATAAGAGATAATAAGAGGTGTAAAGCTTGTTTAGTAGGTAAAATGACGAAATCGCCTTTTCAACACGTAGGCGAAAGAGCAACTGAATTATTGGAATTAATTCATTCTGATGTTTGTGGACCGTTTGAAGTGGAATCAATTAGTGGAGCTAGATATTTACTTACGTTTATAGATGACTATTCCAGAAAAACTTATGGATATTTTATAAAACACAAAAGTGAAGTGCCGAATTTGTTTAAAATATTTAAAAGTCTTGTTGAAAATAATACAAGTAAGAAAATAAAATGTTTACGCACTGATAATGGCACAGAATATTTAAAATTAAAGACTTTTTTAGAAGAAAATGGCATCTTACACCAAAAGACAGTACCTTACACACCTCAACAGAATGGTGTTGCAGAGAGAGCAAATAGAACTATTTTAGATAAAGCGATAACATTATTGCAAGAATCAGGATTACCGAAATATTTGTGGGCCGAAGCTGTCAATACTGTTATTCATGTAAAGAATAGAATTTGTACAAGAGCAGTAAATGGAAAGACACCTCAAGAGGTATGGACAGGGAAAAAGGTAGATGTAGGTTATTTTAAAGTTTTTGGTTGTGCCGCATATGTACATATTCCAAAAGAAAAGAGCTTAAAATTAGATCCTAAAAGTAAACCTATGATTTTTGTTGGATACTCAGATGAAACTAAAACATATAGACATTCGATATCATTACAACAGAGAGGTAGTGTTAGATGGTAAAATAGTTATCAAATACTTATGTACTCAAAATATGATAGCTGACATATTTACAAAAGCATTGCCTGGTCCCAAGAATGTATTTTGTGCTGAAAAAATGTGTTTAGGGATATTGGATTAAATTTATTATTATTGTTTTGTTATCTATTGTTTTTAGTAAGAAGGGTCAGGTTTTATTTTATGAATTCATTTTGTATTATTATTGATTATAAGTGAACATACACACATCAAAAGTGTCTAGGGATCAACATATATTTTTGCAATAACTTTTCTCCTGATTGATATTCATTAAAATTTTCTTTAAGGATTGATCAAATAAAATGTTTTCGTTTGTCTACAGTAACGATGAACCAAGTCACCTTTGCATTAGTAAAAAAAATTGCCATTTTCCTAATAAAGGGATTTTTGACATTTGAACCACTAACATTAAAGTTCGAAAAAAAGACTGAAATAACAGTTTTTTATTTAATTTTATTGGGTAACTTAAACAATTAATAATCCGTGTTTCTACCGCGAACACTAACAACACAAGAACATCGGTTTGGCATACTCAAAATGAGTTCATCCAAATCACGCTGTGGAATGGCCGCCCATGTTCGTTGCAACAACAAAAAAAGGTCTTCTTGCGACTGGATACCCTCCATATTCGGCAGAGCTCTTCTCTGAAGAATATCCCATGCATGCTCAATCGGGTTCAAGTCTGGCGACCGAGCAGGCCAGGGCAGGACATTGATGTTAGCTGCGGCGAGAGTCTGTCTTACAACTCTTGCGGTGTGCGGTCGTGCATTATCATGCATTAACTGAAATAAGGGACCGATATGCACTTGTAGAGGAACGATGACGTCTGATACAACCGTCTCAGCATAAATTTGAGCGTTGAGGTTGCCTCTGATCCAAATCAACTCAGTTCTTCCGCCGATCGAAATACCCGCCCATACCATGATGGTTCCACCACTATAAGGATGGACTTCCTGGCAGGATTTTAATCGCTGTTGGCGTCCAGGGGTTCTCCAGTGTCGTATACGTCTTGTATCCGGCCTCATACCAAAACGAGACTCATCAGAAAAGCACACGAAACGCCATTGTTCTTCTGTCCAATTTCTGTGTTCAAGAGCCCATTGATATCGAGTCCTACGATTGTGCATTGCTATAGGTGGTACCCGTAGCGGTCTTCGGGAATGAAGGTTCACTTCATGCAAGCGGTTTCTGACTGTTAATTAAGTTCCCTGAAGAGCGATGAAGGCTCACGGCTAACATCATGGCGGTTATTGTTGGAGTTCTTCGAGCTGTGATTTGAATGTATCGGTCTTGTCTCCGTGTGGTGCAGCGATACCGTCCTCCATGGCGCTCAGCCACGGTACCAGTGGTTCGGTAACGTGTCCAAAGTCGACTGATAACACTCTGACTTGTATTCAGAGCTAAAGCCACAGTACGTTGCCGGGAACCAGCTTCTATCATTCCCACGGCTCTGATCATTTCTTCCCTGCTTAAATGACGTCGCCGCTCCATAATAACGTTGGTTTTAATCAGTAGTAGGGAAACAGTAGCACTAATAATGTCTTCAATGCGTCTTATGTTTTTATAGGGAAAATATTGACAGCTGATTTTCATCTTTTACTCGAATTAGTTCCTGTTTTAAATTATGAAATGCACCAAAAAGGATCCATATAAATTTATAAAATTATAAATTTATTACAAAGCCACATCTCAATCACAAGAAATCCGCATAAACATGCTTGATCCCTAGACTTTTTTGATGTGTGTAGTTTAAGGGAGGGTGTTGGATAGTAAACTACGTTTTACTTATGATTGTTTTATAAAAAGTATTATGTCTAGATTGTTATTATATGTCATTGTCATTCGGAAATAAATAAGCAAAGAGAGAAGATGGTATTTTCCTTGTATTAATATTTAGAGGAACTTATAACAATTTATCAATGAGTTTCTCATCTTAATTACCTAAATATTTGGCTACTTTGACAGCATTTTCTACTAAACCATTTAATTGGCTGTTATACGTTCACATGGTCAAATCTGTAATTCTGTGAAAATCTATTAAATTATAATGTTGTAATTGGGGGCCATGATCAGTAGGAATGGCCTACTTACTTATTAGCCTGCGGGATCCCACACCTCTAAACGCGGATTCGAGAATTCTGCAACTTTGAAAATATTTTTTCTCAAAAGTCAGCATCATTTATAAGATTTAGATATATATAGGTAGTCATAGTGAAAACTGATAAATTCCATATAACCGTTGTTATTATGTTAGTTACATGAGTTAATTCAGTCGAAGCAACAGTAACTCTTATGCAAGGTTTAAACACTAGTCTAGCAGCTGTCCTAGTTATATAATTTTCTCTAACCTCGAATTATGTTATGGTTGTTATAAATGTTAAATAAGCAGTGGACGATCGATGCATAAGTGTTAGGTGCATAGTGCATATACATAGCGTCGACTAAAGGTTAAGCTATAATAAGAATAATTTTAAGTAAAAAAAATTGTAACAAAATTTTGTTGTCGTACGGAGCAGAGACGAGAGTGGGTCTGGTCTATAAATTAAAGGTCGCTCAGCAAGCAATGGAGAGAGCTATCTTTGGTATTTCTCTGATGAATAGAATTCGAAACGTTGATATTCGTTAGAGAACCAATGTAATGGGGTGTATCAGGCAAAGCTTTTTGTAAATGTCGCTAGCGACACTGGTACCTTGTTTACACCTATGACTGAACATTTTTTAAATGTATTTGTAGTTTTACATTTTTATAACAGAAAAATGTATTTTAACTTAACGTTACCTACCTTAAAAGACGAATTAAGTAAGCGAACACCGTCTTTAAAATAAAAAAAGGTTGAATTAAAAGAACGGCGATTTTGAGATCACCATATCTTTGCTTTCGCTTGGAAATCTCAATTTGTACACTTAAAAGCTGCTCACTTCTGCATAATATCCAGAAAATAATAAATTTCGTAATAAAAATACAAGTTTTCTATGCAACTAACAGTTATATTAGGTACCATCTATCATGCGCCATCAATCGTGATAAAAAGTTAGTGACACACCCCATTGATATAGGTTTCAAGATTAGGAAGCTGGAGTGGCAATGGGCCAGACAGATCTGCTACAGAACCGACGACCGATGGGACAAACAGGTTCTAGAGCGGAGACCACGCACGGGAAGACGTAGAGTGGGACGGATGACCTGAAGAAGGTCGCTAGCGGAGATTGAATGAGAGTTAAAAGACCGCGAGCAGAGGTCTTGGGGGAAGCCTATATCCAGCAGTGGAGAGACACAAAGTAGACATTAACATTGACATTCGTACAGAATTAAAACTACATACTTCCAATTCTATTGCAGTTGGAAACATTATTTCTCAAGGGCTTTGGGCTGGTAACTGCAAAATACTTCCTTAGTGGCTATCCTTACTTAAATGACCGCGTTCCAATACAAATTTCTATATTTAAGTAAATAAATGCCACTAAGGAAGGATTCAACGACCGGTCCTGAGGGGCATATATTTTTTTTACTACTAATATACTTTAATACTCGTATATTGTAGTATATTGGCGCGGTGGTGGCCCGGTTGTAAGAACGATTACCTTAAAATCCTACATACAAACACCCCCGGCACGTACCAATGAGAAATTAAATTTTCATACGTACATTTGTCTTAGATTTACAACACCACCGTTTCTGTGCCTCGGAGAGAACGTTAAGCCGTCGGTCCCGGTTCCCCTAACTTGTGGAATCGTTAATAAATTGTCATCAAAAATAAAAATCAGATTCTCGGTGTGGCGAGGTAGGCCAATTTCGCCAGATATATGTTCTGGATGGCCCTTCTCCAGTGGAGGTCTAGGACGCTGTGTTCTAGGGGCTGTAATGAAAAACTCGTACATTAAGGTTGACCTTCGAACGTATAAGATTGTATAACATTTTAGGGTTGTCTCATATCCGGAAATTGATAAGAAAAACTATTTAACCATTAGTCCATGCGGCGTCACGCACTATACTAATGAAATGGTTTTTACAAAATTGGATGATTGGGATCAAGAATATTCAATTTTTGTTGAACTTACTGAGGTAAATAATTTATGACTTTTTCTATATAACTAAGTAGGTACGACATCGCGTCGCAGTAACTGACAAAAAAAATTGTAAGACGACGCACGCGCCATTACTAGAAGCTTGGTTTACACAGGCTTTGTGGCTAATGCTTAGTATTTGTCACCAACACTAAGTCAGTACTTTTTCGTAATATAACCGGTATTTCCCGGTTCTTTCGGTTTTTGGTAGATTTTGTTATATATCATACATAAAACAAGTGTTATGCTTCAAAAGTAAAACATTAATAAATATTTAAGTAGTTTTTATTAGGTAATTTAAAAAAAATACTTTACTTAATCACTCAGTCTTCTCATATACAGTTTTGTTCTATTTTCTGTTAAACCTAGTTAGTAGTAATTATAAATCAGTAAAAATTGTTAAGTAATAAGTAAGTAAAATGGTAAAAATTTAATGTCATATTCCTTGGACTTTACTACTTTGGATTAATAAATATATTTTCATATATTTATTACATTTAGCATTTTTCTCCTAATTCCGGGATAGAATATAGAATCTAATATATTTATTTAAAAGTAAAATTATAATCCCTTGCGGGGTTGTCAGTATCCATTCTTTTTCAATAAGTGATCTCACCCTTAGCCACACTAGTATAGGCCAATCATGACTAGTGACAAGTTCGTCGATTTCTCTAGCGATCTCTCTTATATATGACACAAATAAAATAAATAAATTTGTTTTCTCGACCAGGAATTATAGTCTTATTAACCGCTAGACCACGGAGGCAACATTTATTAATTACTTATTTTATATTTCAGATAACGTTTTTTAAAGTGTACCGATATTGGAAGGCTTTCTACATGTGGAGAAAGTCAATATTGTTTAGAAAGTACAGTAAGATGAGAAACAAACTTAATAAGAACTTGTTTATTCTCACCCCGACCCTGGGGAAGGCCTTGCTCAGTATACAGGCTATGTGTTGTGAAATGTATCTCAAGAGCTTTGCTGATGTTAGCAAAGATATGGATACACCTTTCTTTTATTTTATTGAACTTCAGGTAAATTATGTTTCGTTATCATATTTATATTACAGTGGCTGTCATTATGGTGATTAAGAAATTACCTAGAATTGACTTGGCAATGTGGCCAGCAGCACTATTTTTGTATCCACACGTTTCGCGTTCAATCTGGAGTTGCAGTCTTGCCCAGTCAAGCCGGCATAGTGTTAGGAACTGATGTAAGATTACTATATAGTATAAATAAAATAACCTCTAGAGACGTCCTATCAGACCAAGAAAGCAGAACCCTTCGCACTTCTCGCGTTTGACAAGGTCACCTGGGGCAGCAGTCTCGACATATATTAGCGATAAATTGCCACTTACAAAATCTAAAATGTTGATTTACAGAATAAACAAGAAATGTGAGTGAAAAAATAGAATCTATACACTATATTTATTCTCCAATACTCGAGGCTACCGAACCAGCAAACATGTCTATATCTATGTATACCTTGCTATCGTTATATAGATTACGGCTGTAACGAAACTTATAGTCGACAATAACAACAACACGTAGTACAATGACACCTTATCACACTGTCCTCTAAATGCAATATGAGTTGTGTCAACTCAGGAGTCAGTGTAGCACCCCTAAGCACGGGTAGGATAAGGGAAGACACAAGCACTTTAAAAATACTTTTCTGTCTATGGTTGAAATGTCAGAAAGTGACAGCAGTTGGCAGCATGAATGCATAAATGTACAGTTTGACAGCTGTGAAGTAAAACTTTATGTAACAGAGTTTTTGCGTGCTACTGTTTAAAATGCCTTTTTCACCTATCAAGTGGATGACCGATATAAATAATCGATATGTGAAGGTTTATTTTGCCTAACAGGCGTAGACGGTTCAAACAGCTAGGTATATAATAAAAACTATTTATGTTAAAGTAAATTGGCATTGGTTTCCGATTCTGCGACGCGTTTAAAATCTTTTGATGTATTTTTTTTTGTAAAAACCCTTTCCTTAAAATCCTAAAAAAGGCATTTGAAAATTGCAAGGAAAAATTCAAATTTCTTACGTACATTTGTAACAGAATTACAACATTACTGTTTCCTTGCCTTGGAGAGCACGTTAAGCCTGTAGTTGACGGGATGTGGTAATGTAGTAAATACGCCGGTATCAAAATTATCTATTTGTTTATTTTTGTTTCACAGTTTAAATATTGAAATGAATGATTTACAAGTTGCTTCCACGGAGGCTTCTTATCGCTTCAGATCTCGTCACTCGCGCAGGCGCCGGCCGCCGCTCCAATATAAGACGGCCTCTCTATCAATCGCTGCCCCGCGCACGCACACTTCCATCGTACATCGCATCGCACTGGGTTCGAGTAGGGTGACGATGATGTTTCCTAAATTCAGGGTATGATGGGGAATAATAATTATTTTAATGATAATGTCCCCACAAGCCGTCAGTCCCGATTCGACTAATACTAACTTTGTAGTCATTTCTAAATTGTAATTAAAATTTTCATTATGCCAATCCGTCTGACATGTAGTGGCGAATGTGGGGCAAATTCTCCAGATGTTCTGAAAGGTCCAGACTCCAACAGAGGTTTAGCACGCTGCGTTCTGAGGGCTGTGATAATAATGATAATATCTGATTACTTAATAAATTTACTTATAGATGCAACGTATAGAATACATGAAAGAAAAGTTATTGGAATTCCGTTCTGTGGTGTTGGACGTCATTACTCAGGCTTGTCACACTGCGTTGTACCAGCAAGGGTTCGTTTTTGACGATAGAAACATCGCACCATTTCAAGTCGTAAGAGGAAAACCTACAGGCGGGATGACCTATACAGAAAAGGCGAATAAGCGAAAGTATTGTGAACGATTAGCTTGGTAAGAATACGTGTTTACGCTGATAATAAAGAACTAAGTTTTAAACTACTATAAAAACATAAAATTTAAAACGTAAAGTATCATCACAACCGTTTCCCTTTCGGGGTGGTCAGAAACCACGGTTATATATAAGCGGATTCACATTTAGCCAACTTTACTATAGGCCCATCATGACAAGTGGCAAGCTCGTCGATGTCTCCAGCGTACCAAACTCGAGAAATATCACAAATAAATTAAAATATTTTTAAATGTATTTATTTACATTAATAAATAATTATATAAAAAAAATTGTGTCCCGACCAGGAATCGAACCCGGTACCTCCGAGTCTAAACCCACGGATTTAACCGCTCGACCACGGAGGCAGATAAAAACATCATCAACCTAAACCCTAACATTATCCCATCCGGGGTGGCTATTAAAGAAACGGGTTCACATTTTTCTAACTTTACTATAGGCCCATCATGACAAGTCATGTCTTTAGCGTACTAAACTCGAGAAATATCATAAATACCAAAACGGCACCTTCGCGTCAATACCACGTTTTTTAACTCCTTGACCTAAGAGGCAGTAGAATATAATGAAGAATTTGAAATGTCTCTTACACTAACAGAACACAAAAGAACATCTACCAAACGCAAGATACGCACAAAGATAATTTTCTAGGTCCTTACATTTATAATAAAATAAACACATCATTGACCGCCTCCGTGGTCCAGTGGTAACAAACGTTGCCGTGAACTCAGGAGGTCGTGGGTTCGATTCCCACCGGGGGCAAGTTGTAGATTGTATAATTTGTCTCGGTCTGGGTGTTTATATGTATATATTAACAAAAAAAAAATCTAATATGTAGTTTATCAACCATCTAGTTTCCGTAACACAAGCCTCGTAGCTTACCACGGAAATTAGATGGCGCTGTGTGTGATTGCGTTTTCGTATTCTAAATATTTATTTAACTTTTGACATCTATAAATATATCTCTTTCATATTATGAATATGTATGTGCCACCAAAAAATATTTTTAATTTTAGAACGAAATGTTAACTTAATAAATACGCTTAAAGGTGGTTTCAAGTTACATTGCGAAGTACCTCGAGTTTGAAAGTTATATTCCTCTCGCGTAGTGACGTGCTGAGTCGTCCCTCCGTTTGACAGCTGGAAGGAATAATTGAGTGGAGGAGGCGTTGAGGAAACGTCTAAGAATACGGGTATTACTTCTATCCTAAAACAAGTCAAACTTAGACCTGTCATTTAGGATCTCATTTAATTCCAGAATAATACTAAATAAGAGAAACAATTTACAATACTCTCGCTTTCACGCCTTAATACTGGGCCGATTTAGATAACAATTTGGTAGAAATGTTCCTTGAAATTTAGAGATGGACATAGGTAGTATATTTAACTTCTTTCTCCATTTTACTCCAACTGTTGTATAGAAAAGATTGTTTGAAATTCAAAGCAAAGTTTTGATTATATAATTGTTTACTCTCATTATTACTACCTAATAAATTTTGTATTTAATCTTGTGGTTTATAATAATCTCGACTTTGCACTCAAATCAGTGATTCCGAAATCCGCCGTTTTTTATCACGACTTGTATTGCTTTTGATAACAATTGTATTTATTAGATTACGCATGTTGATAACGTTTGCGCATGCCAAGTTGTAGGTATAAAATTAAGGTATTAAATCTTACAAACCATTAGGATTAGGTCACATTAAATGTCTGCTAGGCACTTATAGTTTTTAAATTTTTTTGTTCTTTACACGATTTACCTGAGACTGCAGCTGTGGAAGTTCATATATTGGCCAAACTAAGCGCACGAAAGCCGACAGGGTCAAGGAACATATAGCAGCTGTAAGAAACTGCCAAATAAACAAGTCAGCAATAGCAGAACACCCTAATATGGATAGTGGCACAACCATTGGATGCTGCATGACCCGAAGATACTCTTCACCGATCGTCACTTTTACCCTAGAATAGTACGTGAAGCGATCGAAACAAAGAAACACAAAATTTCAATCGTATGGGTTAGAAGCTGTGTGTGAGATGATGACATGGAATCCAGTAATCAATAGGTTTCGACGCCGGAATAAATCGCCCGGTGCATGCGGTGTCGCCAAGGATATTGTAAGTGTCGTGTGTCGTGATTTCTAAAAACTTTCAAGTGTTAAGTGGGTGGGTTTTCATCTACCGCCCAGTATTTTCGAGACTACCGCGCAGCTCCAGTCGACAAATATGTCTCTAAGGTAAATCGAGTAAAGACTCGTTAAAATTTAAAAAAATATGAATGTGCGCGAAAGTTTAAATAGTTTAATTGTTAGGCAAATTCTGACAACTATCAGGTAAACTTCGCGTTGGTAATTAATAGGTATATTGCTAAGGTTGACATGACAACAGTATATAATAAGAACAACTATGTAATAGTTGAATCATTTTTAAAAACTTATCTTATATAAGACGTCTTTTTTGGCCGACTATACTTACTGTTACTCCCGGAACTCAGCGAATCGTACTTTTGCACTAACTTGGGCTGTGTTGCAATGAAGTGTCTGTAAATGTCACGATTAAAGTTTAAAATAGCGTCGAATGTAGCAGTTTTATTTTAAAGATCAAACGTCAGCTGGTACAAACGACGCTATTTTTAACTTTAATCGTTCTGATTATTTTGATTTGGTACAACTGATACCTACTTATACTGTGTTCGATTTGAAAGCTTTTCTCGCTTTTTTTTACCGAATTTTGCTTAAAGTGTGTGAAAACCATAAAGCAACAACAAGTCGAAAACTAACAAAGCGAAATAAAGTAAAAAAAGCGTTTAATGAGACAAGTCCATGACCGCCTCCGTGGTCTAGTGGTAACAAACTCGGGAGGTCGTGGGTTCGATTCCCACCGGGGGCAAGTTGTACATTGTATAATTTGTCTCGGTCTGGGTCTTTATATGTATAATATGTATATATTTACAAAAAAAAAGTATAATAAATAGTTTATCAACCATCTAGTTTCCGTAACACAAGCCTCGTAGCTTACCACGGAAACTAGATGGCGCTGTGTGACCTGTCTGGAAATATTTATTTATTTATTATATTATGAAAAAAAAAAGTATAACACAGGGTTAGTAAAACATATTCAGGATTAAGTTATACTAAGTTAGGTGATTTTATTACTAATATTTTTAGTAAATAGAGATAATTACCATCTATATTAAGTACTCCTTTTATATAATAAAAATGCATTATCTTACCATTCTAGTGAGTTCAAAATTATTGTAGTGGAATGAATAATAATGTATTTATAAATAAATTATTTCCATCGCTCTGCTTCTGTTGGCTTGTAAACGTTTTATTACGGTCAATGGAGATGTTTGCAGTAGAATGCACCAATAAATAATCTGTTTAAAATTTTCCCCACGAGTAAAGCTTGGGTGCTATTTTTATTTCTTCTAAGGAACCGTTAAGATCAGTCCTATCACATAGTCGGACTAGCTAGTCTGTTTTGTACAGTATATATTGTATTGTTAATATGTTATTTATGTAGGTTATATATATGTATTAGTATGTAATTAGTAATAAGTATACGTATGTTTTAAAACTCTTCAAGTTAATTTTGTATTGCACCTACCTTATGTCTTACTGTTCTCGTTGTCCGAAGGTTAGACAATTAGGTTGTATAATGTCTAGCGGTATTAGGTCCGCCTTTATGCATTTAATTAATAAATTATTCAATACAAATTAAATAATACCACACGTCTCGACAATACCTCAGAAGACAAGATGGCGATATTTGTGTGAATCAGCATTGCGATTCATCTCAGCAATGCTGCCAAAATCCTTGACACTACGAGTATAAGCCGACTAGTAACGAGCTAGCTTTTTATTTATAATTTATACTTTTTTTCTCATTTGTTAGTTTTAGCCTCTGTGGTCTAGCGGTAACGTCCTTGGTCAAGACACAATAATCATTTCATTTGTAATATTTGTCGATATTCGTGCGCTAGAGACATCGACAAGCTTGCCATTTGTTGTGATGAGTATATATTAAAGTTGTCTAATGTGAAGACACTTTTTTTAAATGCGTAGTTTAGGACCATACAGTTTCAGGGATACGGTCGAGATGATACTTTACTTTTTTTCTTTATTAGTTTAAATTTAGTGTAGCGTGACAAGGATATTCCGGATACTCCAGAAATGTTCTAGTATAACTATGTTAGTTATAGTGTTTAATCGGTGTTTAATGCGATTTTACAGCTTCATAAAACTGACGGATTACATGACCAACTACATGTTGTACCGGCTTACAAAACGCTCTAACGCTATGATGGCCGACATGATCCGGATGCATTACGACTTTATACCCGAACGGGCGCTGTTAGAGAGTAACGTCACTGACCAAGTTCTAGAAGTCATTCCACGGCAGACTGACAGGTGTAAGGTAAACACATTTATACATATCTGTATATGTATTTGTATGTGTCAAAACGAAACGTTCCTTGATGATTAGCACAAATCAGAACAAGAATACTTTTTTTTTTGTTATACAGAATTTCAAAGCCAAAAATAAACAAGGAATATAGAAAAATGATCAAAAATTTGATGAAATTGAGACATCGACGAGATTGCCACTTGCATTGCCGCCTCCGTGATCTAGTGGTAACAAACATTGCCATGAACTCGGGAGGTCGTGGGTTCGATTCCCACCGGGGGCAAGTTGTACAGTGTATAATTGTCTCGGTCTTTGTGTTTATATGTATAATATGTATATATTTACAAAAAAAAGAAAAAGTATAATATGTAGTTTATCAACCATCTAGTTTCCGTAACACAAGCCTCGTAGCTTACCACGGAAATTAGATGGCGCTGTGTGACCTGTCTGGAAATATTTATTATTATTATTTATTATAGTAAAGTTGGCTAAATGTGAATCCGCTTAATTATAAGCGTGGTTTTTGACCACCTCGAAAGGGAAACGGTCGTGATGATACTTTACTTTACTAACCGCTAGACTACGGAGGCAGCATTTTGTTCTAAAAAAAGTATTTATTATTTTATATCTGTTTTCATCAGTAGGTATGTTTGTAACCAACGTTCGTCTCTTACGGCCGGCCGTCCGTGTCGTCGCTTCGCCGCCTCCGTCCTCGTCCGCGTCGCGTCGTTCTAAAACCAGTTGCAACGAGAACCGTTTGCGCAACTAGTTTTCGTCGTTCGAAAAACAGTTGCGTCTCGTCTTCAAAAAATGCGACAAGACCCGTAGTTTATACCGACCTTTGTTGGATTTAAGAAAAGCGTTCTTACAACCGACCTACCACCGCGCTTGTGTGTGTAAGTGTATGTAATACTGAAGATATATTTTTTATTAACATAATAACATATCAATTATGCTGCAACATAGAACGGAATTAGAAGGACGCTGTCAGTCAAATGATATACGAGTAATAATTAGTGTGTTTTTGGATTTATTATTTATGTTTGTAATCATCGATCGATTTCAGTAAGGTCAGATAGGGTAAATGTAGTTGATTGATTATTAACTGAATGTAGGCATATTAACTATGTAACCGATATCTACAGTTGAGAATAGGCGATAGGTTCATCTTCAGTGGCAAACAAAATTTTCATGTCTGAGTGTACTTTTGAGTCTATCAACTTTCTTGGCGATAAAATGACGGTGATTTTGGGCATATTTTCACTTATATATAGGATATAATATTAGACTGAAAAAAACATCAAAATGTGGAAATCGCACTATTTTACTAAGACAAATATGTGATTATTAAATCTCCAAAATGTCCGTAATTTTATTCCCTTTGATGGACTTCGTTCACATCATAAAAAAAACTAAAACTTAAAAAATCTTTGAAGATATTGAATTTAGCTACTCAACCTTTTAGTAACTGAGTATCATCCATCAATCATAAATGTCGTATAAAGATATTATTTCTCTAATGGCCTATATGTGGTTTCGGTCTTTATTTTGAAATATGTCCCCAGCGAACGATAAGTCATTATAATGTGTACTTTCAGTGGGCTTTGTTCCAAGTAGATGTGTACGTCATGAGCTCGGGAGAGACGCAGTTAAATCCAAGTGAAAAAATTGTATCCAGCTATTTAGAAAAAATAACATCGTACTGGGAAGAATATGTAAGGACGTTTCATAACTTCCTTAATGAAGAATCACTCCAGGTTTTCGTACAACCTACAATAATGGGGAAACAGGTAGAATGGTCGGCAGGACAATCACCAAATTTGTATTTCGTAATGAACCAAGACAATGAAATGATGGAAGACATAACTTTCATCCCTTATTCTATAAGATATGCTTACGAATGTGTCGAGATATTTTTGCAAAGAATGACGTACTTTATGGATAACTTTAGAGATGGTCATGAAACTGATGTTGAAGAAATGAAAAACATTAGAGAAATTGAGGTTTTGAGAAAGCTTTGTGATAAATTTGTGAAGCAATTGGAAGCTATTGAAGATGTTGTGAGTTATCAACCTCTCGGTATTCTCTTTGTATGCCTTTTGCCTTTTCAAGAACAATTTATGCCAGTTCCGAGGAAATTGTTGGATGTTATTGTTTCTATCACACCTAAGTAAGTACCTACGTTTATACGAAGAATATATGAAATACACATATGTTATAATTAACCTGTGAAAATTGTATTTTATAATAGATTTTGCCTTTATGGTCTGATGATCGTGATCATGAATTTAAACTCGGTAAGAAACAAACCAAATCACTATTATAAGCTTTCATAATTTTACTTTGATAGTGGATAGTTTTAAATTAACTGCCACATTAAATTATTGGGCAATACAACTGCTTGTCTCCAGTCACTTTTATTGCAACTTGACCGTGAAGTGAAATGTGTAAGCCGAGTATAGATATGTTAAATTAGAATTATTTGTTTTAGCATCGGTCACAATTGCATTGAAGAGATTGTTGAAGGTAGTAAAAGTATTAATGAGGAAATAAGTACTGAATGTGAAACTGCGGCTGAACTTGTTGCTTTCAATACAATGTTAGATGGACTGGAGTCAAGGGTTACACATTTGGAAGAGAGATTGGAATATCTTAGGGAATTGTATGACTTGATGGGCGAATTCAATATGCCCATTCCTCCAGATGATATGAGTGATTATTTAGGTAAGAAAACGTAGAAGACAAATTTCTAAGCATTCCATGGATTCACCGTGCGGGTGCCGGGTCCATCGTGTGTGGGTAGGAGATGAGAAGAATGGTGTCTCGGGCTTGCGACCGACAATAGGCTGGTTTAAAAAAAGGAGGCCTCCTTTTTTTTTAATTGCGCGATAATACGCTCACCATCCACCATTCTACTTCTCTTCCTACCCAACCAAATACTGTATGATTCCGTTAATGCCGTCTTGGAAGCTCGTTCCATAAATGTATTGACGGCAGACCTGCTTAGGCCCAATTCTTTCAGTAAGTGGTGCAAAGATTTTGCTGGAACTCCTCTTGCACCAACTTCCACTGCGTAAAGCTGAGTCTTGAACCCGTTCCTGATCATTTCTTTTGTGAGATCATAATATTTATTCGACTTCATGTTGTGGTCTTTTATAATAATAACAAGTTTGAGCAAGCCGTAAAATCATATCAAGAATTTGACAAATTCGTAATTACCATACAAATACTCGTAATATACCTATGAGAAACATCGGAACAAAAATAGATTTCATTAATGTATATATACAAAAATAGTGGTGGTGATTTTGCGTGCAGTTGTCTATCGGTACCGCATTTTCTGTAAAAGCAGTTTCCAGTATAAACCATGATTTACCAACTACAGTCCAAAATGTTCTTTGATCAGAAAATCAGAAAACTATGGATATTGTAATCGTGGTTTTTTTTATATCTGGTAATTATATCTATTGCCGCCTACGCTGGCCCCATGGCGCGTTGAGTTGGCTTAGGGTTCGCCACAGTTCGGGATTATGCAGTAACATACAGTACAACACACTTTGCTTATTTTTACTTGGTTAAAAAAATCTTAAATTTGACTGTTCATAACATTTTTAATATATGTTTTTTACCGTTCTAGGTCTGAGTGTAACTTTAGGTACGCTCCGAACAAACGTTGATGCAAGGTTGGAGACTCGAGGAAAATTAGCTGGCATGTTCGCAAGTCAAATTGGCAAAGACATTCTGGAATTACTAACTGACGTTAACAAACTTAGAGAAGAAGTTGCCGTGAGTTACTTCCTACAGTTTCAAAAACTTTACTCTTCGCGACCAACTTGAAGTTTCACACGGTTCCTGAGACACATAACAAAAATAAGTAGAAATCGCATTGCGTCGATTTTCCTCGTAAGGCTAAGCAGAGACAATTAATCTTCATTTCTTACTATTCGAGCTAAATCTTTGCACCACGTTGTCGCGTAGGGGTTAAGACAGAGAGGGTAGGGGTTTAATAAAACCAGCCTTAAGGACTTTATAATTATATTAGCCTATTATTGCACAGCCCGGAACTATATTTATTAACCTGATGGGTTTAGGGAAACGACTACCCTGGTAGTCTTCGGCTTCTCAAGCCTTGCACTCCTCCACAGCAGTTCCTTGGTGTGGCTGCGAGCGGTCTCTGGAGCGTTTCCTCTTTAGCGATTCGTAGAGTATAGGTATTGTCCTGGAATGGAGAATACCCCAGGGTTAAACCTAGCAAGATGTTGTGGCCAGCTACACCGGCGAAGGTCCAGTATACCGGAAACCCCCCAGTGCAGCTGACGCACAGATCAGCGGTGCGATTACGCGCACATCATTATTAGTTCTAATTTGGTTCAACTTTAGCTTTGATTCGGTTTAATTTTAGAACATCTCTGTGTAGCGATTACGCGTCATATGAAAGCCACAGACTATATATGAAAGCTAAACTTTTACCAGATTCCAACCGAAATACGGCGTGTTAGCCAAATTGCCAGTTGAAATAAATAAAATGATTGAATGACATTGTTTTTTAAATATTACGTTAAATAAAATGTTTTTAATAACATAAGTGATATAAATATACTTCTAACTTCTGTTTTTTTTATTTCATATACTAATAACATCAAATTTCATCTAAAAATATCCTTAGTTTTCGTTCGGTCTCTTTATGTTTTTTTTATCGGCAACACACAACTACATGTAGAGTTCCTTTCCACGAATGACAATCATTATACTTGTAAAATAAAATAAAATAATATATTATTTAACAATATATTTAATAAAAAAAATAGTTAATGCGTCTACTAATAACACATTAAGTGTGTTATGAGAACGTAGATATGATTGTCCTACATTTATTTTAAGATACCTACTAATCAAAACGTTATATTTGTAATGTGTAACGAAACGTTAAGGTTGGTTTGTTTACATTTTACAAAATTGTTTGAAGTTTTTATCGTTTCATCTCAATCTTTTTTTATTATATTTAAATGGTTAATTTTATAGCTCCGATGGCACGAAGACGAGTTTCTTTCGAGCAGATGGAGGCACTTGTGTCGAAGGCTATCCTCAGCTGGCTCGGGGCATTGGGATAATATTGCGCAGAAACTAAACAGTATGGGGAATGGCTGCTACAAGTAAGTCGCCCAAGGATTGGTGCAAGGCAAGCTATTGTGTTACCTAGATATTTAAAACCATAAGCATAAGGTTGTCAAATTATCCACAAAATCGAATAAACCTTTAGTTTCCAGTCATAAAGCTATTTTGAATAAGTTTCATCACAATGGTAACCCTTGCTTAGTCATGCTTTTAAAGGAGTGGATTCACATTTAGCCCACACACTTCACATTTTTTTAAACTATTATCATTATATTACATTTGAGGTTATTGGCATTTATACTTAATCATAAGTAGGTACACACATAAGTAACTTTGGCATTTTTTCAGGTTGACCACAAACATCATTTGATAAGGCACGCTCTATACTCACTAATATTGAGAGTGCAAGCTGAATCAGTGATGGCGGAATCAATGCGGAGTATGTGGAGTGACCTAAAACAGCTTCTACAAGTGCAGGAGCGAATTGCTGTAGCACAGCAGCCAAGGGCTGCAGCTGCAGAACGGTGTGCTTTGGTGGAGGAAAAAAAGCTTGCCTTACAATTGAAGGAATTTGAAAATAAAAATAAAGAGATATAATGGCCGTGTTCGGGGAGTAGCAATGTTAGCATGATATGCTGTTTTTTTTTTTGTAATGAGTTGTTCATTTAGCAAAAAAACTTAACATTTGATGCTATTTTTTTATTAACATCATGCATTCATTTATGGAAATGTTAACATCACATTTTAGTTCCATTCCGTTGTTACATGCAGCTAATGCAACTTCTCTTAGGAGGCAACACCTCGTTACAGTTTCCCATCTCCTACGAAAAGGTCTGAGATGACCTTTTGATTGATAAAGTTTGCAGTTTGCCTATTATAATGTAATTAGGTAATAGGTACTAAAATCATTAAGATTCAATAAAATAACTTATTAATTGTGATATTATTATATAATTGCTGTATGCCTAGTGTGAGGAATAGAAATAATAAAGTTTATATAAAATTAGATTAATAATCTTAAATAAAGAATTCTAAAAATACACTCGTTTTTACACTTAATTTTTATTTCACATTACAGCCCCTAAAACACGAGTCCTAGACCTCCACTGCTGTAAATGGGCCTTGTTGGCGAGGGTCTGGATGTAAATTTTAATGACAATTTATTATTGACACAAGTTGGAATTCGTGGATCCAGACTGACAGCTCAACGTGCCTTCCGAGGCATGGGAACAGTGGTGTTGTAAATCTATGTAAAAAAAGTTTACATGCCGGGGTCTAGACAACCTGTTTGGATTTTAAGGAAAGTATTACAACCAAGCCACCACCGCTCCTGTTTAGTTTTCCCCATAATATTATGAAGAACATATGTTCTTACTAACAAGAGCATTAATAATTATAATATTAATATAATATGGTT
The DNA here is from genome assembly GCA_910589645.1 of Tinea semifulvella. Classification (NCBI taxonomy): domain Eukaryota; kingdom Metazoa; phylum Arthropoda; class Insecta; order Lepidoptera; family Tineidae; genus Tinea; species Tinea semifulvella. Next base: position 26,783,411 of record OU342584.1, read on the forward strand.
GTTAAGTTGTTAGAATGCTGCCCAGAAATCGAAAGATTGCAGGTTCCAGCCCTGGCATGTACCAATGAACGGATAGGTCTACAGTGTCATAAATTTACAACATCACCGTTCCCATGCCTTGGAGGCACATGGCATATTGAGGCATTGGTCCCAGTTGCACTTATACTTGTTGTCCGCTCAACAACATTTCTTGCAGTTACATGCAAAGAAGTGTAATAAGCTTCTGGTGTTGCATCAGTAATGGGTGTCATCGGCCATGAGCGCTGTGGATAACCTGAGTCACCTGAAATTAAATTATTTTCTTTAAGTAGGTATTCAATTGTAAACCTTGATTACTTGTTAAAAAGGAAATACAAAAACATCTTTAAAATTTACAACTTACCAAGCAACCAAACTGCCTCATTATTTGCATTTAATTGTTTCATATGAGTGTGTACTGGGTGATGCTGCCTAATGAATGAGTCATGGCTGGCCCCACCATGACTAGCATCCACACTCAATATGTTGAGGTCACTGTCACAAATCTATAAACAATAAAAGTGAATTAATTAACAATAAGTAAATTAACTTGATTATTTTAGGTAGCCAAATTTTAAACACTTACAATTTGGGTGTTTAGAGAGTGGTAGTGCTTTCGATTGAAAAACCTCTCTTCAAATTCCTTGGGCCTTATTAATGCCACATGAGTCCCATCTATACAGCCAATCACACCTGGTATTTTAAACTTTTCATAAAATCTGTAAATTACGAATAGGTATAGGACCTAAATATTATTGTTACTAAAAAAATATATCCATACTAATATTATATATATGAAAGAAGTTTTGTCTCGCCTTCACACCTATATTACGTCTGAATTTGATGATATTTGGCAAATCTATTCCACAGAACCCGGAGACGGATTGATAGGTCACCATGTGACCACATATCTGTCTGTTTGATTCGCCTTCACACCTATACTACTTTAAATTCAGCAGATATTTTCCTTCGAATCCAGGGTTTGACATGATGGTGAAGGTTGAAACTTGTTTTGGTTGACCACTATATTGCACAGGCAATGCTGGGGCAAACAGCCAGTATATCTATATAGACCTACATACATATATAATCTGTTCAGCAGTGGACGTCTTCAGGCTAAGATGATATATAATCTCACATGGTCTTTTATCATAACATTAAAGGATTAAAACTATATTAACAGTATAAGGGTAACAAACCTTAGTTTTAAATTGTTTCTTTCTTGTGAAGTTTGAGGAAAAAATATATATTTTTGTAGTATCTGTGGCTTGTTAAGAGTGTCAATTATCAGCCTTATGCATTTGGACGTAGGCTGAGCCATTGCATGATGTAGGCTTTGCCCTACACCTCTCTGATAGGACCCAGAGGCGAAAAAACCAAGTGCAGTGAGAACCTGTAATAAAGTAACCTTAGTAAAGCAAATACTCTGGTTTTAATGTTTATTCATTTTTATTAGGTATCTACTCACTTTTATATCGATTGGCACACTTATAGTTTCGTTTTTGATGTTTATAAATGGAGTCAATTCATCAATTAACCTAAAGACTGACGGTTTATCTAGCCTGAATTCCTCCTCCGAAATGTCCTCCTGCTATTTCTCAGGCTTGCCGACCGTCTATTTTCCTCAAAATGAGCTCTTTTCACGAGGTCCAACTGCAGACCTTATCTAGACATTTTAACTATGCCTAAAAATATCCACAATTAAAGAAACGCACACCAACACAATTAGGACATTTAAAAACAACAAAAACTTACTGTTTATTTAATATCTAAAACAAGTAAATAATTAGTTCGTCAAAAGCTTGCTCGCGATCAACTTTATTCCAACCAAATACAAACTGTTATTTTGACAGTTAATTGGTTGGAATTTGGTCAAACTTTAGTGCGCGTAATCGCGTTTTCCATACAAAAAAGATGTTCTAAAGTTTGACCAAAGTTCGACCGAAATTTGGCTAATTTCTGACAGCTGACAAGCGGGCATAATCGCAACTTCTAAAGTTCAACCAAATTAAGACCAAATAGAAACTAAAATAGTGCGCGTAATCGCCCCGCAGTACAGCTTCTATAACGATTAAGATATATGTAGTACAACTTACAATGTTCTTTCTAAAATATCGGACCAAGCTCGTCAGCTTTTACGTTACTTTTTAAAGATTATTTCGTAGGTCGGCTAACAGCTAATACAATTCACAAAAAAAATATCTACAGAGACTTCGTTTTGGCACAATGCTTAATCATGCACATCTGTATTCTTCTTCTTTTTAGTCGCTACACTCTTGGCAGAGTGGTCGTGGTCGTCACTTGAGTGTCAGTGGCACGCTTAACAAGTCGTCGCCACTCGTCTCGAACTGCAGCCTTCCTGGAGCACTCATGTAGGGGGTGATCCATTGCTGCTTTAACCTGGTCAGTCCATCTCATCGGAGACCTACCACGCATTCTCTTGCCATCGACTTTTCCCTGAACTACAAGGCGCTCAATGGATGTATCTCCACGCCGTGATACGTGTCCAAAGAAAGTGAGAATGCGTGATTGCACGATTGAGGAAAGGCGTTGTCCTATCTCCAGTTCCTCCAGGATGGATTTGTTGGTTCGGAACTCCGTCCACGATATGCCCAACATTCTCCGCCAACACCACATTTCTAGAGCATTAATACGTTTTATTTCAGTTTCGCGCAGGGTCCACGTCTCTGCAGCATACAGGAAAATGGGGAACACAAGAGCTCTGACCAGCCGGATTTTAGTAGCTTTCGTAATGTTTCGGTTCCTCCATATTTTCTTAAGCTTCTCCATAGCAGACCTCGACACTGCCATACGACGCTTAATTTCCTCCTCGCATCCACCGCCATTCGATATCATCTGTATACTGCCCAGAATTAATTTTAAAAAACTCTTCATCATAAAATCTATATTTTATTAAATAAATTAGTCTCTTCTGGCAATATATTTATGCATCATGTAACACCAACATAATGCAGTAATGTTATAAAAAGTAGGCTATCTACAAATTACTAGTTTTGCCTTTTATCGGTTAGTTTCAGGGAACCGATAAAATCTTAATTGACCAGTCATTGTTTGTATCGTGATTGAAACTGACAAGTTACACACAAAACACATCAACCAACTTTAATTTGCTTTTATAAATACGAAAATACATGTTCTTTGTTTGTTTTTGTAAATTTATGGTATTTTACGCCACTAAAAGCTTTTATGTTGTAATTTTATGCACATGGCTGGATGAAAAATTTTTACTTTGAGTCTTTTTGGATTCAATACAGCCCCTAGAACACAGCGTCCTAGACCTCCACTGCTCGAGCTGGGCCTTCCATAACATATATCTGGAGAATTTGGCCTACACTCGCCAGGCTGGCCAGACGGCTTGGCGACGATATATTGTCATTTTTTCAGACAATTTATTAACGATTCCACAAGTTGGTATTAGTGGAACCGGGACCGACGGCTTAAAATGCTCTCTGAAGCACGGGAACGGTAGTGTTGTAACTCTATGACAAATGTACTTAAGAAAAGTGTATTTATCATTGGTACATGCCGGGTGGTTTCAACCGACCTTTGTAGTATTTAGGGAACGCGTTCTTACAACCGAGCCACCACCGCGCCTTTTTGGATAGCTGCAAGATTAATTAATAAAAGGTAGACCAATAACAGTAATTTTGCATATCAAGTCGCAAATATAATTCTGATTCTTCTTATAATCTCTTAAAATAAAAATATATAAGTTATAACAAATAAAAATATCAGATAAGTATTAAAATCGTTCAGGCATCGTCAGACACATCACATGCCAGTTCTGCATCCTAAAATACGTCCAGTGCGGTTATCATATGACAGACTGCAAAATGAGCGCAATCTAACGTGCGGCAGAACGGCAGCCCAGACCTAAATAAACATCGTACAACGTATTTATATATTTTAAATTTGTAATAAAAGTTAACATTACAAAATATGGATATTTAGGGTTTTATACATATAAAACTTTAATTCTAGTTAAGAGAAGTTGAAAACAGTAGTATTTTGTAAAACTTCGCAACTTTATATTCCATAGAATTTGTTAAAGAGCAAATATTGTTATATTAATTATAATCTAGAATGTAAATAAAGAACTACTTTTATTTTATTTATTTAGTAATAAAATCTTAAGTTACGGTGCAATGAAGTTTTTTTAAAAATATCGCCACTCAGACACTCATACTGAGTTTAATCAAGTACGTAGTCAGGTCGACGATCACGCGGACGTAGGCTATTTGACAATGCGAAAAATAAAGTGTCAATTACTGTTATCAGTATACATTAAGAGTTTAAAAATGGGTATTTATTAATTATAGTTGAAATTAATGATTAATTTATTCAAACCACCCCGAAAGGGAAACGGTCGTGATGATGATACTATACTATACGTAATTAAAAATGCATTTTTTAAATGTTTGTCACGTGACATAAAACGCTCCTGATTGGTCGAGTTTATGATGACGTCAGACAGCAGACACCAATGAGGTTTATCATCATTGGCAGAAACCTGCCCCAAGTCGACGCAATCATGGTCGGATTATTTTTCAAAAATAAAAGTAAAGTAAAGTATCATCACGACCGTTTCCCTTTCGGGGTGGTCAGAAACCACGCTTATAAATAAGCGGATTCACATTTAGCCAACTTTACTATAGGCCAATCATGACAAGTGGCAAGCTCGTCGATGTTATAATGTTACGAGTGAGTAGTAATTTAAATATAAAGGATGAGATCATTCATTAAAAAGATCCACAATAATACAAAAATATGAAAATCGACTTTTATTAATAAGACTAATGTTATTTTTACTATATGTAGTTTTGTTATCAATTTAGTACTGACATGGTGATAATTTAAACATTTTGCACACATAAACTATATAAAATCAAGGGGTTTTTATACTTTTATTATAATACGCAAGCTAAATGAAGTTTACAAACAAGATGAGACTCCTTCTTCTTTTTGAATGATAATTTGCTCCAGCACATTTGTCAGCCATAAGTGTGTCTTTTTGTGACAAAGTACATTCATCTGACAGCAAAAACATTTGATTTATTTAGACATATTTTTTTATATTTGAACGCTGGGAAACTATGACGTCATTAACTCTGGTTTATATTATTACCGCCCAGCAGGTGACCGCCGCCGGCACGAATAGGCTTCGCAATTTGTGCTTGAGGTCCCCTTCGTGCGAGATTCTTGGCGCGAATCGCATCCTTGATTATGTCCACTTCGAGTTGGTACCTCTTGCGGTCGCGCATCGCACCTTCTTTAGCCTCCTTGAGTGCGGTTTCTAGTGCCTTGACCCCTTCCATTGTGGCTCGGAGTCGTTTTTCTAGTTTGCGCAGTTCGCAACGCAAGTCGGCATTGTGCCGCACCAGCTGCTTGTTAACCTTCGTCAGCTGTTCCAGATTGTTCTCCAAGAACGAGATCTTCTGCTGCTGAGCCAACGAGCCGCCTTCTTCCTCGCCGCCTTCTTCCTCGCCGCCTTCTTCCTCGCCGCCTTCTTCCGAGTTCGTTGATTTCTTTATCCTGGCCTGTAGGTCCTGGACGAATAGTCTCCGCAAGTTGTGTAGTGTCTGCAGTTGCTTGGCGCCGGTGTCCTCCAAACCCTTGAGGTCGGCGTGCGCTTGTTCTCGACGCTCCACGCTTTGACTGAGTTCCTTGAGCATGGCGGACTTGTCGGCTTCCTCTCGCTTCAGCTTCTCGTAGTCGTCCAGCAGCTGTTGGCGCGCCAGGCTCAGCTCTTGGTATGTGTCCTTGAGCTCCTGGTGTTGTCTCTGCAGTGCAGCGAGCTCGTCCCTCAGCGCGCTCAGCTGAGTGGTGTGTGTGGCGCGAAGTTGTTCCAGTTGGGCCTCCACTGCTCCACGGACGTTGTCGGCACGTTGTTCCGCCGCCGCTGCATGGACGCGCTCGGCCGCTTGCAGTCGAGCGCACTCCTCTCGCAGGCCATCGGCAGCTTCTTCCAGTTGTCGCTTTTTGTTCTCAGCCTCCCTCATGGACTCCGCCAGAGACGCGCACCGAGCTTTATGCTGAGATATTAGCAGACGACACTCGCCGATGGTTCGCTCGTATTCCTCACGCTTTTGATTAGCATCTATGTTGGAGGTTTCTAACGCGTGGCATCGCTGCACAATGTTCTTGACTTCGCTCTTCATCTTGCTGATATGGAGGCGGGCGACTGTGAACTCCTCTTCTAGTTTTCCGACGCTATCCACATTGAGTTTTAAGTCCAGTTCAGAACCTCCAACAGCTGCGCCGATTTCGGCCAGATCTCGAAGTAGGTTTGAAAGTAACTCGGCGATACGTTTTCGTTGATGAGCAGACATGTCGCGCAGTTGCTGCAGTTCTCCTGTCGCGGTCGTGAGGGCGCTCTGTTTTGTCTGTAGTTCCTCTGATTGTTGGTCGCACTCTCGGCTCTTGCTGTCGACCTCCTGTGACTTCTGGTCGTAATTGACGGCGAGCTCCTCAAGAGCCTGCAGCACTGCCTTCACCTCCTCTTTGGCTGCTACGTTCTCTTGCTGGATGCGGTTCATGTCGCCTTGGAGAACCTCGTAGTCACGACGTGTGCATGCGATGAGTTCCTCTTGCTCCATCATCTGGTCCTTGAGTTTCTCCACGAGCTGAGACTGCTGGTTGATCTCCTCATCCTTATCGTCCAGTTGTTGGTACAACGTCTCCAATTTGCCTTGCATGGACGCTTCTTCGACTGAGCTCGACACAGCCACGGGTAATGCTAACGCCGCAGGTACTGGTGGCTTTTCTTCGATAAATGATGGGACAGGAGTGACAGCCTCGATCTCTGCCAAGTTGACCTGGTCTTCTGGACGGACGGTTTCACCAGACCGCCAACAGTTCAACTCGGCTTCCAATTTCTCCACCTTTCCCTTCAGCCTATCCCCCTTCTCCTTTTCTCTCTCGTAACGGCGCTTCCATTCCTCGGCTGTGAGTTCCTTATTAACACACACCACATTCTTAACAGTTTTAGCTCTTTTACCAAAATCCAGTGTACTTTTGGTTTCACTCTCATTGAAGGAGGCTGGCGAGCAACAGATAATAATAGTAGTTCTTGCATTTCCTCCGAGTGACTCTTGTAGGATACGAGTGAGTTTCGAGTCTCTGTATGGAATGTGGGACTTGTTACCGTCAGCCAGGGCGGAAATCACGTTGCCCAGAGCTGATAGAGACTTGTTAATATTCTTAGCCTCATCCAGAACTGTACCTTCAGCACCAGTTTTAGATACCTTCTCAGAACCAGCCAAATCCACAAGGTAGAGTTTGCCAGATAACTTTTTTTGATTTTCTAAGTTTTTTTGCTTAACATTGATGAGAAAGACAGAATGAGATCTAGACGAATGTTTGTTCATGTTTGTGACGGCAATATGTTTGTTGGATTTCCCTTCCTCAATAACTTCAAAAACTTCCTCAGGGCTTGACACAAAACGTTCTGTAGCACCTCTGACAAATGGAACTCTGTTCTTGTCTTCATGTACACTAAGATTTACCTTTGACACATCTAAGAGATCCCTAATTTTGTCCATATAGATCTCAAAATATGAGACTTTGATATGGAATTCTAGGTTTTCCTCCATAGCATAGATGTGATTGAAGATATCATTGACTATCCTTGGAATAATACCCTGTTTTCCTGAATCACCTATGACACCCTCCATAGTGTGTGTTTTGCCAGAACTAGTCTGGCCGTATGCAAATATAGTTCCGTTGTAGCCCATGAGCACATCAGACACAATACTTTTGGCAGCCTCATTGTATACTTTCTCTTGGGTTGCATTGGGTTTGAATACTTTGTCAAACAAATACACTTTTCCCCCTATCGAGATGCAGTTGTCATCAGATCCAGAAGGAAATTTTACAACTACATTTTATGGATCTTTAGTAGGGATCATGGGAGCAAAAACCCCAGACACGCCTGCCATGAAAAGAGGCCGAAGATTAGAATCCTCAGTGATAAAAACCGTGCAAAATATACTGAAAAAGTGAGTGAAGCCTTGCGGACTGTTTCTGTCACCTCAGTATTGTATGATTGGTGCATCTCCAGATGGAATATGTAAGGATGCTGTAATTGAGGTCAAGTGTCCGACAAGTGAAAGTACCGAAAATAATTACATTTGTAATGGCAACATTTCAGAAAAGTACCAAGCTCAAATTCAACTGCAAATGTTTGTTACCAAAATGAGGAAAGGTTACTTTTGTGTGGCTCACCCTGACTTTGAAGATTCAAAAAAAGTAGATGTGATTGTAGTTGACTATGACAATGAATATGTGAGTAATTTGTTAATAAATGTTGCATCTTTTTGGAAAGCAAATATTTTTCCACTGTTAATTCTTAGTGTTACAGTACCTAATTAAAAATATTTTAGGTAGTAATATAAGTTCATAATAAATTAATTAATTCTTATGTTATTAAAAACTTAAAATTTTCAAGCTACTTCTATCTATTGTCTATATATAAAAATATCAATAAGTGCTTATTATGGCTATGTTTATCCTCAATTAACATATGGTATAATATTCTGGGGTAATAGTGTAAATATTCAAACTACCTTTATGTTACAGAAAAAATGTATAAGAACAGAAGACAAATTTCTAAGCATTCCATGGATTCACCGTGCGGGTGCCGGGTCCATCGTGTGTGGGTAAGAGATGAGAAGAATGGTGTCTCGGGCTTGCGACCGACAATAGGCTGGTTTAAGAAAAGGAGGTTTTCTTTTGCGCGATAATACGCTCACCATCCACCATTCTACTTCTCTCTCTACCCAACCAAAGAAGAAAGAGAGAAGACAAATTTCTAAGCATTCCATGGATTCACCGTGCGGGTGCCGGGTCCATCGTGTGTGGGTAAGAGATGAGAAGAATGGTGTCTCGGGCTTGCGACCGACAATTGGCTGGTTTAAGAAAAGGAGGCCTCCTTTTTTTTCTATTTCGCGATAATACGCTCACCATCCACCATTCTACTTCTCTCCCTACCCAACCAAATACTGTATGATTCCGTTAGTGCCGTCTTGGAAGCTCGTTCCATAAATGTATTGACGGCAGACCTGCTTAGGCCCAATTCTTTCAGTAAGTGATGCAAAGATTTTGCTGGAACTCCTCTTGCACCAACTTCCACTGCGTAAAGCTGAGTCTTGAACCCGTTCCTGATCATTTCTTCTGTGAGATCATAATATTTATTCGACTTCATGTTGTGGTCTTTTGGAATATTTGATTCCCACGGAACGGTAAGTTCAATAAGGATAACTTTTTTCAAGTTCCGAGAAAACCCTAAGATGTCTGGCCTATAGGCTGATACAGCTAGTTCATCTGGGATCCTATAATGGTGTTCAAATGTATCCATGAGAATTTTCCAGTCTGATGCGGCGCCAAGGATCGAGGTGGGCTTGCATTTAGTTTTCGTGCTTTGCCCTTCCTTTGCAAATGTGGTCAAAGTTTTATTTGTAGTCAGTCCCTTTCTGGCTCTTGCAATAGAAAGATAAATGAATGCTTCACGGATAACACCTAGGACTTTGTCATGTCGGTGTGAGTAATAACCCTTTTCTAGAAGAGTAACGCACCCTACAAGTGTGTGTCTAGCAGTTCCTATGGCAGCACCACACAATGTACAGTTGTTTTCCCCACCTTACCAGATTACTCTGGTCCGGGAGGGACATTTGAAAAGCGTTTAGGTAGAACTTTAGCAACGCCGGAGACCAATGGTACATTAGTGTGCGCCACTTTAGGGCTGGAGGGATGCAAAAATCGCCCAAAGTTAGCCAGTTATAATTAATAAGTCCCTCCGTAATACATTCAGAGTTGAAAAGTTTCTCACTGTAATTTGTATATACATATTAGAATGTTATCTGTTTGTAATGAAACAAAGATAATTTTATAGAGAGAGAGACAATGTTCTTAGCTATGGCTTTACCGTACTGGTGGGAAGGCAGGGGAATGCACTGCAGTGTTAAATGTTACATCAAAAAACACGAATTAGTAATAAATATAAATATGATCTCTGTATACCTCAAATAAATAATACAATGTACCAAAAAAATACATATATAATTGCAATAAAAATGTTTAATCATTTGTCATTAAGGTTAAAAACCCTAAATGGTAATACATTTAAGTACACATTAAAAACCTGGCTTTTATCTAAGGTATATTATAATTTAAGTGAATATTATAGTGATTACTAGTGTAATATTTTGTGTGTTCATGTTATATAAAGTTCAAAAAGTATTCTTTGAGTTATTATTTTGTTTTTAAATAGTTTTAAAGTATTTTTGTTATTAGTCTTATTATATTGTTTTTTTTAAGTTTGTAGATCCACAAACTATTCATAAATAGACCAATAATAATATAACCTTGTCTACCTACAAGCTATTTAAAAGCAGATTACCTACTCAAATTATTGTATGTTCGAAAAGGAAGCTGTTGTAAGGTTTACTACTACCACAATGTAACCAAAAACTGTGGACATTGAATAATATACAAATACTACGAGTAATATAAGGAAAAATAAAATTTATAGTAAAGGTTTTCAAATGTTTTATTATAAAATTATAAAAAATCCAATATAACAGAATGCCGCAATTAAGTGATTGGATACATATCTATACATATATGACATCCCAGAAAGGTGTGGCAAAATTGCATTTCAGAAGCATTGAATGCAGTTTGCACAACTAATAAAACTACATCACACTAATTGTAAAAAAACCAATGATGTATATTGGAATCCCTGTTAACTGCTATTTTTTAATTCATTTAATCCATAAACACACCCACATACCAAATGAACATATATTAATGTGTTTGAAAAAAAATAAATTAGTTTTTCTGAACTTGATGACAGTATCATATAACAGTAAATTATTCTTGAAAAATATTCCAATTATAGCTAACTTTTTACGCCCTTTTATTGTTAACTTAAATAAACAATCTATCAGAAAGACTACCGATTTCATTTCGACACAACTATCACAATGTAAGCCTTCCAAAGCCCTTTTTCAAGCGTTAACTTGGTCAGATTATAAGAAAGGTAATACTGTAAAGTATTTGATATCATGTACGCCTAATGGTCTCATCAATTATATTTCTCCTGGTTTTGAGGGCAGAGCAAGTGATGTCTCTATTGTGGAAAATTGCAACTTTCTAGATTATCTAGATCCAGGTACTGTCATATTAGCTGATAGAGGATTCAAGCATGTGGAACAAACATTAAGTAAAAAAGGAATCAAACTGTTAAGGCCTCCTAGTGTAGCCTCTGGGTCAAAGTTATCTAAAGAAGAAGTACGGCAAACAAAAATTATTGCCAGTTTTTCATGTGGAAAGAGTCATAAGGCGTATAAGAGAGTTTAAAATGTTAAAGCAACACTCTGTCATTAATAAAAATTTCTTAGGAGTTGTAGGTTGTTGAATGTCTTCACATTGTTTAACAAGTTCCATTCTTCGGTGTTTGACAAATGCAGATCGTAAAGTACCAGCATCACACATTCTTTTAATGCGATCTGGCTGGCAAAGAAATTTAGAAGGCAAAATTTTATCTTTCAAAATTATTTTCTGGCTGAATCCCATTTTGTACTGTAAGTAATTTGTCATGTCATTTTCCATCTGTAACAAACAAACAAGTTAGTCGGGATCTTTTAGTATAATGCTTATTGAAATCATAAGACTCTGTAGCTACAATTTTCAACTAATATTATGGAAAACATCGGAAGTATTTGAAGTGAGTTGCAATAGACATTCTGTTAAAAACATTAGAGGTATTATTATAACCTCAAATCAATAACGAAAATATTTACATCCTTAATATCTTTACTTACATTGAAATGGTCTTTACAGAAGAAAATATTTGTACTATTCGCTATGTCATTAGGATCCCTCCGAGAAAGTTGCAACCACTTTCGCCGCACTTTGACATTCTTTGGAACACTTACAAATAGTTTTTCCGGAGTTTTCAACGACGTATTTGTACATTTTGGAACTGCACACCATTTGTAACTCATCTTATTACATAAATCACTGATAAAATGTAAATCCAATCGCACTTTTGTTTTTTGTTTACGACAAATGTATGCGGATGACATGTGCCACTTGCCTGAGTGACGTCACAGACCCGATTGAGGCGCCATATTGTCAAAGTAGCGTTTGGCATGCTTTTTAAATATTGTTTTTTCAATTTGATATTTTTCAGCAAATATGTACCAGAATTAAAAAAAATAACTTTTACTGGGCTCCTTAAACTCTACTACATAATATAAAATGGATTTTAAACCTGTCAAATAGCCTTTGTGGGCGAGATCATTTAATACAAAAACTCCCCAGCCTTTAAACATTTATCACGATGGATATAGCGATTTTCAGACGCGGTCTTATTTACCATGCAGTAGTGTTTTGATTAATAAAAATAATTTTTATCTTTAAAAAAAAGTGACCTTTTTTGTAGTGACAAAAAATATTAGCTCTTTTGACTATTACACGCGGTATAGTAGGTATCTACTAATAACATGAACTGGTTGGTGAAATGTTTCAATTTGACAAAAACATAAACTTGGGAAATTAAAAACAGTGATGGCTAATATTCGGCAAAAAAAAAAAAAATTATAGACATCGATCCCTTCTGTATGTCAAAACAACAATTCATAAGAAGTATTCTGAGCAGGATAGAGGTGTAGTGTATGTAAATGACACATTAGATTCGAGTACAATGCAATGAAATTTATACATTTTCACTCACACTTACACATTACACCTTCACACACCTACACTGTCAATACACATTCACATATACACTTAAACTAATGATGCGTGGATGTTGTTTTTTTTTTTAATTGGCTCTTCATTTTTAAGTAGTAAATAAGTTTTCTGTATAGTTTTATTATTTATAATCTGTTCGTGCTATATGTTTAGTTATAATAATGTTATTCCGTAATTTGCTAGGTGTTAAGTTTAAATGTAAATATTAACTTGTAAGAGACAGCTGTTGAATATGTTAATAAGTAAATAAATAATTAATTACTAAGTGTTTATTTTACAGGAACCATGGTTATATGATGAAAAATCAGACATGGATAAGGTTTTAGAGCACCTTGATGACTTGATGGACAAACTGACTGTGTGTACTGTGAGAGATAAGCAAATCAGAGAGTGGCAGAAGATTTTTAAAGTGAGTAATTATAAATAATAAACTAACATCAATTACCTAATTTAATAATATTTATATTTATAAAAAGTAGGTTAATCAGCTTTTCGCGCTGTAGCAAGTTGCAGGGTTTTAAGTAAATAATAATAATAATAATAAATATTTCCAGACAGGTCACACAGCGCCATCTAGTTGCCATGGTAAGCTACGAGGCTTGTGTTACGGAAACTAGATGGTTGATAAACTACATATTATACTTTTTTTTTGTAAATATATACATATTATACATATAAACACCCAGACCGAGACAAATTGTACAATGTACAAATTGCCCCCGGTGGGAATCGAACCCACGACCTCCCGAGTTCTATGCAACGTTTGTAACCACTAGACCACGGAGGTGGTCAAATGTCATAATAAGTATTATGCTATGAGAATAGTTATCGATTAAATTGATTTGCTTAATGTCACTCTAGTCGTGATACTGACAGATGTTACCCGGCCTTGCTACAACGCAAATATATGTATGTATAGTTAGTGTTGCCCAATATTCTTTGCAAAAAAAGCAATAAGGCCGCCGATATGTTAGTAAGACCAATACCAAGAATAATTGTAGTGCAGGAATATGCTTTGGCTTATTTCCAAATTTTGCATTTTTTTTATTGTTTGTTTTTATAATTATAACTGTGTAGTGTATATTATCTTTTGAAATATCTCCAAAACTATTTTGGTGTTGAATACACGATTTTTTTTCGCTCTAAAAAAGTTGTTCGTATTGATGGTTGCAACTATGTATTCTTAAAGGTACCTCACACTTTTTCACGCCGAAAGAATTAAAATTAACAAATTCTTCCGCTGAGAGGTCCAATTAAGCTCGGGCAAATGTGCAAGTAGTGTGCAAGTTGTCATATGTTTTCATAGAACGAAATCCAAAATTCGATTCTTTGGGATCGTTCGGCGCATACAAGTGTGCGATCACCTTTAACCTCGAGTTTCACTTACTACTCATACCTACGAACGAGTATATGTAAAAACATCGTAATTTACTTACATTTTGCATTTAATGATGTTAGAGTACAATAGACTTTCAAATTAGACAGTTACAAAATTTATTAGGTTATTGTACTAAGTAATTTCGAAGTTTAAGAATAGCCAAGTATGTTATTTAAATTTAATTCAACTCAATTAGAATTGTACCTATAATAATAAATTATACTAGATACCTAATCATTGATTCATTCATATTAATATATTTCATTTTAAAAAATATAATTTACTTAAAATGTATTATGTTCGGAAACGTGTGTTTTGCTATTATAATTATACAACTAGGTTTAATTTTATTGTAATTATTGTTGTAAAAGCATATGGAGATTAGGCTAGGTACTTATTTGGAGTTTAATGGCTACAAACATTTAGGTAGCTAATCCTAAATAACCTAAACACCTGTTGTATTTCAGATTCCTCCAGCAAGACTAGAATCGTTAGACGAAGCTATCAATGACGTAAAGTTAAGGCAAATGCTTTGGAAGTCGTCTAAGGAATGGCTAAATCTATTTCAACAATGGTAGGTACCATAAATTGATTAACGCTGATGGTTGTTACTCGTAGAAGGCTTTCTTTCAATCCAAATACATTACATATTTTATATAATAAAATAAAGTTGATAGACTATATTTCTCAAAAGCACACTCGTCAGTCGTCACTCAGACCCGAATGAATGAATAATCTTTAAAATATTGGATTGTTTGAGCAAGAGGGATGCACAAGCTTTAAACCAAAGATCAAGTATTATTGGTCTTAGCGTTAAACACTCTTGACCGCGAGTTTAGCCAAGTATGGCCGAGCCTACGTCAAAATTTCGAGTACGTTGCAGATACTAAGACGGTTAACATCATGTAAGTGCGTTCGGATAGCTGTTCATTTCGTCTACAACGCTTATTTTGATGACGTCCGTTTTTTTCAAAGTTATTTCGTACTATTTGCATATAATACTCACTTCATTTATTTTGCTACCCCAACGGCTTAGGACGTGAAATGAAAGCTTTAATTATACGTTTATCAATTGGTCGTAACCAATGGTTTTAGCGCTAAGTTTGTTTTTATTTCACTACCAAGCGCGAATGAAACCATTATAAAAATGCATAGCCGAAATAATATTTATAAATTTATAAAATATATAATATTTATAAATATATAACTCAAACTGTTTTACTTTGCTTTATGCGAGTTGAACTACTGTTTGGTTTGGCTAAAAGCTAAGAGCATGTCCTTGCTCTTAGGCTTAAAGCATCAGCGCTTTAAGGTATTATTTTTTTCAAGTCAAACACGGCTTAGATTGATAAGTTCATGCTAAAAATGTTAGCGCCGCTGGTAATGGAATGCACACGCGGTGACATTGACAGTTTCCGTTATCGAAGTATTCTTTATGAAAATTCATATGCTGGTTCGATTAATATTAACTTGTAAAAACGTTAAGTAATTAATAAAAAATATCAAATCAGATCCTCGCCAACCCGTCTGGCCAGGGTGGCAAGAAAAGCCCAAATACTCCGAAAATGTTCTGTAAGATTCATCTTCAGCAGTGAATATCCTGTAGTAGGCCTCTTAGTTCTAGGGGCTCTGTTTTTAAAGTACATCCGTGCATCGAGGGACATATTTAAAATACTTGTAATATTTAAAATGTTTAAACTTAATATTTTAGGCATGAATCTCCATTCAACACATTGGATATCGATGAAATACAGAATATAACAATAAGTTATGGCAAAATATTCAATCAGCTTGATAAAGGGTTACCTGTCAATAAAATTCTACCCAAATGCAAGGAAACAATCAATGTTCTTAAAGAAAAGGTATTTATAGTTCTACTCTTCGTTTGAGACATTGGCGATTAGGATCATATTCATAAATATTTTTCTTTACTTCCCAATGCCTAAAGTTGCTTATCTACAAGAGATGTGTGATGGAAATAGCCACCTACTTCAATTACTTCATTTACTTCAACCACTTCACAATGACTTATTGGGAGATAACCACTCAGCTCACACAACTCTTATGGAAAAGCAGCCTAAACTAGGTAATGAATGTGCTTTGTAACTATTTATATAGGTTAGATTGTAATTGTATATTTTAAATGTATGGCAAATATGTTCTTCAAGAATATTGTGTTTGACATATAGTTACACACAACTTTAATTCTTACCACTCTGCCATATTGTTAAATTATTTTGCAGTTACCAGTAATGTCATACTTAAGAAACCCAGCATTGAGACCCCGTCACTGGGTTCGTATAGAAGAGATATTGCACACAAGAATCACACCAGATATGATTCCTACCCTTACAATGTTTGAAGAACTCCAAGCTTTTCAACATGTTGAGGAGCTAATGGAAGTTGCTGGCCAAGCTAGTTCTGAAGCAGGACTTGAAGCACTACTCAAAAAGGTAATAGCAGTTGTGTTTTAATTTAAATTATATGATTGCCCATAGGAGGCCATCTACATCTTCTTCCACTGGAAGTTAAACAAAACATTATTTATGTTGCTTGATAAATATAGCCAATGGTTTAGTTGATAGTCCTGAGTTGCTGGCTGGATTTGGTTGACAAATCTGTAAGCTCAATCTTCAACGTCTATTCCTCTTATTAGTACCACATGCTTGAACTAGGAATAGGCAGAACAGTTATATATTAAGAGTCTTTAATGAATTTAATGCTCCTGTGAAGAAGTTGAACATTGATTTATTTAGCTCGAAATGATCATATTATATCAGACATCACTTGGCTTAATTTGTAAGTGACAATCATGTGTGTGTTTGTAATTTGATTGGTAATTTTATTTCTACTATAAAAGTATTTTTTTCATTAGTGAATTGTTATTGTAATAATTTATAGGTTGAAGAAATATGGGCGGCACTAGAGTTTCCTGTGTTACCCCATAAAGATTCAAGAGACGTTTATGTTCTTGGAGGTTTAGACGAGATTCAAGCAGCTGTTGACGAAAGCAACATACATGTTGGCACTATACTGAGCTCCAGAAACTGTGGCCCTATCAAGAGCAGAGTTGAAGAGTGGGCTAAGAATTTGGAATTATTCGCTAATACCATAGTAAGTAAAGTAGGCCTATAAATGCTAATAATTAACTTTATAGGAGTGTTGCTAGAGGAGTATAGACGAGATTCAAGTAGCTGTTGATGAAAGCAACATACATGTCGGCTCTATCTGAGCTTCAGAAACCGTGGCCCTATCAAAAGTGCAGTTAAAGACTAAAAAATTTAAATTATAAGCTAAGGTTGTGATGTCCAGGAATTTTCTGCATTTAAACTCTGGGAGGCCATTGTGCGTTACTGGAGCTATTTTATCTCCTCCAGGAAAGCTAAGAAACTCTTCTCCTGCAGATATCTGAAAGAATCTTATCAGTCTGGAGAAACTTCACCTAGGTAGCCACAATGGAGCACTCAATGAGCAAATGTGCGGCCATCTCCTTGGACATGCATCGTTTGTACAATGGGCCATCTTTAATGTTTAGAGTGTATAAGTGTGTTTGTTTAATGCATAGTGGCCTGTCATTACTATTGGTAAGGGCCTCCTAGACTGTCTTCATCATTCATCATTACAGCACCTAGAACACAGCGTCCTAGACCTCCACTGTTGGAGATGGGCCTTCTATATATGTGGAGAATTTGGCCTACACTCGCCACGCTGGCCAGACGGCTAGGCGAGGATATGATGTCAATTTTTAATAACAATTTATTAACGACTCCACAAGTTGGTAATGGAACTGGGACCGACGGCTTAACATGCTCTCCGAGGCACAGGAACGATGGTGTTGTAAATCTAAGACAAATGTACTTAAGAAAAGTGTATTTCTCATTGGTACATGCCGGGGGGATTTGAGCCAACCTTCGAGGATTTAAGGAACGCATTTTTACAACCGAGCCACCACTGCACCCTTTAAGGGATAGGCTTTTTATGACAAGGCTTTTTATAACAATCTCGTTGATGACTTATTAGAAATTACAAATTAAATTAAAATACATATATTTGTATCAGTTCTCAGCCAGAAATTGATCTTGATGAAGAATATAGCATTTATTTTAGCAAACAATTTTATTGGTATTACCTAGACAATTTACCTATGCTAGCCTTTACCTTTTGTATTTGTAATTGTTTAACATTCTATTCTTTTAAAATTTTAGGAAGAATGGTTTGCATGTCAACAAACTTGGCTATATTTGGAAGTGATATTTTCTGCTCCTGATATTCAACGACAAATGCCAAACGAGACTCGCCTTTTTACTGTTGTTGATAAATCTTGGAAGGATATTATGAGGAAAGTTGCAAAGGTAAGTTTAAATTATAATCTACAGGAACTAAATTAAAACTGGATCCATTGCATGCAATTTGCAATAGGCCATGGACCTAGGATATAATGACATTCAAAGTTGTAACCATGAAATTAACAAATAATAGCATGAAATTTAAAATACTGTTTGATATTTGGAAGATCTTGACATAAAGTGACAAATAAAATATTAATTAGATTTTTAAAAATCATTTAAAAAAAAAAATTATAAAGAAAATATAAAACAAAACCTTAATCAAAGGTTATATTAATATTTGTTTAGATATTAGAAGAATCTATGCTTTTTCATCATTTTCATCACTGACCTCATCTATCACTTTTTATTGTCAGTACTATTCCTAAATTTGGTATGCGTGAAGGTTTAGGTTTTGAATACTTAAGTATGGATTATTTATTTATAAGTTGGTACCTAAGCACAATCAAATTTAGTGTTATTAAAGGATAGAAAACCCAAAAACTATATTATATAATTTATAATTATTTTTTAAAAACAGATTTACTAAATTATTTTGCATGACTACCTAATAAATCAATACAGGTTATGTTTCTCTTATCCAGGTCCCTCTCGCAATGCCGGCTGCGACCCAACCAAAGTTATACGAAGAGTTTGTAAGAAACAATCAAATGCTGGACCAAATCATGAAATGTTTGGAATCATATTTGGAAACTAAGAGAGTAGGATTCCCTAGATTTTTCTTCCTATCAAATGACGAACTATTGGAAATTCTTGCGCAGGTTAGTTGCCTATTTTATTGTTAAATCCAAATAATATCTTTTTAGTGCAATATTATACTATGTCCCAAAACATGTTATTCTTAGTCACATGCCTCAAGACACTATTCTCTTCCACACAAGATGGTCCCGGCTTCGCCCTTTCTTCCTGTCCTTTTTCTGTTGTGATTGTGATTTCGATGGCTTTTCCGCACTTAGTCTCCATTGGACCATTGTGCGTGACCTTCACTCCTTCAACGGAGCCATCCGATCTCCAGGAAGGCCAGGAGACCCGTTACGTTCCTGCAGACCTCCGGAGGAGTCCTCGCAGTCTGGAGGAACCTCAGTCTAGGCGCAGCCACACTGTCGCACTCCATGAGCACATGCGCGGCCGTCTCCTCCTCCGCCATGCATCCTCTACACAGTGGGCTATCTGTAATGTTCAGAGTATGGAGATGTTTGTTAAAGGCACAGTGTCCCGTCAAGACCCCCACCACTATTCGAAGCCTGGCTCTGTCAAGGCCCAGGAGATGTCGTGTGAGGCGCCTGTCTGGTTTGGGAAGGGCCTCCCTGGACTGTCTGCAGTCTGTGGTCGATGCCCACATCTGCTCGTGCAGTTTGTCAGTTCTTTGGCGAAGCCAGCTTCGCGTGAATTGGAATGGTAGGGGGATTGTCGGTCCTGGGCCCATCGGTATTGTAGATGACCCCCTTCTGGCCTGTTCATCAGCCGCATTGTTACCCAGTGAATCACTGTGACCCTTTATCCACTGCAACGTTGTCTCTGCACACTGCTTCCAGGGCAAGGTGGCAGTCGAGAATCAGTGCAGAGTTGATGTAATTGCTTTTGAGGGCTAGAAGGACGGCCATACTGTCCGAAAGAATGCGAATTTCAAAGTTTTTGACATCTCTCCTTAGTACAGCTTGCGCTGCTTGTAGGATGCCTACACATTCCGCTTGGAATATGCTGTTGTGGGAGTCAAGAGGGATTGATAGGTGAATGTTCAAGTCCATGGAAAAGGCACCAGCACCCGTGCCGGTGTCTGTTTTTGAGCCATCAGTGTAGATCCTGAGTTCTTTGGGCCCAGAGTGGTCATTACTCTCTTCATGTAGTTGAACGTTGTATCCCTTGTCAAAGATGAACC
Source organism: Tinea semifulvella (assembly GCA_910589645.1). Taxonomy (NCBI): domain Eukaryota; kingdom Metazoa; phylum Arthropoda; class Insecta; order Lepidoptera; family Tineidae; genus Tinea; species Tinea semifulvella. Next base: position 26,803,809 of record OU342584.1, read on the forward strand.
TTTTAGGGATTCTGTCATTAATGGATGCCATCAGAGGTTGTTCCTGTATGACATCGTCTAGTATGGTAGTGTGTTTAGCGTTCGGGTTGTGTTTCCAAAGTTTCAAAGTGGTCAGCCTTGTCGCCGCAATTGCTGCTTCTTGTTGGACGTGCAGATGCAGAGGTGGAATCCCCAGTATCATCTCCAGCGCCTTCGTCGGAGCGGTGGACATGCATCCTGTGGTCGACAGGCAGGCTATTCTTTGAAACTGCTGTAGTTTAGTGTGGATTGTCTTTAGAGTGGTTCTGGGCCACCACACAGACGCTCCATATGTAGCAAATGGTCTAATAACTGAGGTGTAAAGCCAGAGCATGATCTTCGGGCTGATGCCCCACTGTTTACCCAACATTCTGCGGCATTGCCACATTGCTAGGCTGGCTGATTTCAGCTTATTAGTCAAGTGCTTGTTCCAGTTGAGTTTAGAGTCCAGGGTTATGCCCAGATATTTTACCTCTGGAGAAAGTTTGATTTCTGTGTTAAACAGTTGTGGGAGTTTAAATGTTCCTAGGTTTCGTTTGTGCGTAAATAGCACTAGTTCTGTTTTATTTGGATTCACCGATAGGCCGTTCTCCATGCACCAGTGTTGAACAACTTTAAGGGCTGACTACATGACATCAAATATCACGCTAGTCACCCTCCCACTAATGAGGATCGCGAGGTCATCAGCATATCCTACGGTGTAGTAGTTGCTATTATTCAGTTTCGTTATAAGATCATTGGCTACTAGGTTCCACAGAAGCGGTGAAAGCACCCCTCCTTTCGGGCATCCTTTAGCAGCTATGCCTCTTTTGACACCATTTATGTCAAATTGTATCGCTCTATGTTCCAGCATGTTGTTGATCCAGTCACGAATAGCTTTATCAATACCATGCCTCTGTAATGCTGCGTCAATGCCTTGGAAGCTTGTTTTATCGAAGGCGCCCTCGATATCGATAAAGGCTCCCAGGCAGATTGATGAGTTTTGTATAGCTAGTTCTACTTTAGAGACTACATTGTGTAATGCCGTTTCGGTGGATTTGCCTGTGGTATAGGCGTGTTGCTGTGGATGAAGTGGTGTCTTCATCATAGCGTTGTCCCTTATGTGGCGATCGCACAGTCTCTCCATGGTTTTGAGCATGAACGAGCTTAGACTGATCGGTCTGTATGATTTTGCATTTGTGTAGTCGCTTTTACCCACTTTGGGTATAAAAACAACTTTCACCTCTCTCCAAATTTTCGGGATATACCCGTGTGCCAGGCACGATTTGAAGATGGTAGTTAGATGCTGGGTCAACAAGCCCTTCCCCCACTTCAGTAGGGCTGGGAAAATCATATCAAGGCCCGCTGATTTTAAGCTGTTAAAGGTGTTAACTGCCCAGCGGACCCTGTCTTGGGTTATGACTTCCTCAGCCGTTCTCCAGCTCTCATCAGGGGGTGGGGTACTAGTTTGATGTTCCCATTCAGTGTTGTTAGTGATTTTACATCCTGGGAAGTGTGTTGTTAGTAGCACCTTACTGATGTCATCGTCAGTTTTGGTGTAGGTGCCGTCAGTTCTACGAAGCGATCCAATGTCTCGTTTAGGCTCATTGGATAGAATTTTTTTGATTCTACATGCTTCGGTGGTTGAGCTGACTTTGTTGCAGAACTTCTGCCACGATTCGTTCTTTCGGAAGCGTATGCGTTTTTTATAGGTAGATTGGGCCAGTTTGTAGTTTTCCCAATCTATATCGAGCCTGGTGTTCATGGCTCTATTGTGGAGTTTTCTTACCCTTTTCCTGAGCCTCTCTAGTTCCGGTCCCCACCAGTTTGATTTGGGCGTTTTGTCGACCGTTTTAAGGGGGCATGCAGTGTGAAAGGAAGCGGTAATTGCGTCTGTTAAGTTGTGAACCTGATGTTCAAGGGTTTCGGTGTCATGTATCTGAGTGTGTGTTGTGAGGTCTGCCCGATTATACTCCAAGGTTTTGAGGTATACTTTGTGATCTGTGTTGCGTAGGTTACGCCTTGGTGTAGCTGGTTTTGAGTTTATTTGAATATTGAAACAAATCCAGCGATGGTCAGAGCAAGATGTCTCGTTAGAGACCTTCCATCCGTCAATGAGTTCGCTTGCTCTTTCCGTGGCTAGAGTTAGATCAATAATAGTTCTGCAACGTTTGGTTACGAATGTGGGTTCCGTACCTGTATTCAGTAGCTGTAGTTGAGTTGTTAGCAAGTAGTTAAATAATTCCTCATCTCTACTGTTGGCGTTGTCCATCCCCCACAAAGGATGGTGCGCGTTTGTGTCGGCAGAAATTATAAGTTCAAGTTTGGTCTGTTCGCAGTAGCGCACAAGGTCAACCAACTCCTTGGGTGGCACCCCGTCATCTGCGGGCATGTAGGCCGAGGCGACTACAAGTTCGAACAAACCCAAGGTGCTGTTCGGGTGCACCCTGTAAGGTCCCTGGAACAGAACTCTGTTAGTGGTGTTGCTTGAAGATCGTTGGGTATGTAGATGCAAGAACGTGGTGGGTCAGGGAGTGTTGAGTGTATCAACCTACCTCCGATGTTATTGAGTCCGCAAATCCTGCTCTTCCTGACCCATGGCTCTTGTATAAGTGCCACCGTCTTGTTGTTAACCTCCAGCACTTTACGTAATGTGGCGGTGGCAGTCAGGCTGTGCTGGAGGTTGCATTGTATGGCGTTGAACGCCATTTCTATATTCCCCCCTCCATCTCTCCCAAGAGGACATCCTCCTCAATTGCGGAGAGATCCTCACCCTCCGCGAGGAACAGTCCTCGCAGGGCGGCGCCTGTTTCCTCTACGGTGTCCCCGGACATCTCACTATCAGGGACTGCTGGTCGTGTTGACTCCGCTTGAGGCACAGGGACCTCGTCGGTAATAGGGTGAGGGGCCTGAGATTCGGATTCCGCTTGTCCCACCTGTGGTGACTGTGATTTCTCCACAGGAGGGACAGCGGACTCCGGATCCCCGCCGGAGAGGGTTGGTGGGTCACTGCAAGTCCCGCGTCTGTCTCGGTGGAAGAAACGTATGAATACGTATCTGGCGATAAAGGCCAGCTTACGTTCTCGCTCTAGTATTGCCGGAATATGTTCTTCCGGGATTCCCAGAACAAGAAGGACGCTGTCCTTATGGTCAATGGCTGTGTATGCAGACCAATTGGTAATCTCTGGCCAATCCGGGTTTAGCCATCCTAGTAGGGTCAGGAGCTCATCTTTATTCTTTTTGATTGCTAGATCGTGAGGCAATCTTATGCAAGCCCTGACTTTTCGGATGCGCTCCTCGTCTCTTATCGCCACCAGTTTTGTATTGGGGATCGGGGAGGCGATTTTACTCACGAGTCCCTTCACCCACTGTAAGTAGGACTCGTTTTCGGCAGTCAATTTCAGGCATCCGTCGCGATTATAGTGCCACTCACCCCCCCTAGGTACGTAGCTGGGTTTTGAAGGCATTTCAGAGAAATACCATTCAAGCATCAGCTGTTGTAGCTTGCCCTTGATGACTGTCGTTTCGGCCTCCGACATTTCATTCTGTGGTTCTGTTGTGATGGCTATGCAGAAGTCCTCCTTCGACTTTGCAACTTCCGCATAGCTTGTTGTGTTTCCTGGCGCCCAGCGTTTTCGCGGCACTCGAGGAGACGCGGAGTCATCGAGTTTGACTCGCTTGGTAGGGCCCTTCCCCGGTGGTCCAGGAGGACCCTGATCAGTTGATTTGTGGGTACGGTTGCCTCGATTCCTTTTGCCGCGCTTCGACGACTGTTTCGGACGAGCGCTTTTGGTTTGACCAGCGTCGGTCCCACTTTCGCGAGCTGAAACCACCGAGGGTATCCCCGATGGTCCCGCTACTGCGTCTTGTGATTCTGTATGCGGTTTCCCCTTAGCGACTCTAATCGTGGCAGCGGAGTGCGGCGCAGGTCTGGTCCCTTGGGTATGTGCCTCGGGTCCTGACCTTAAAGGAGGGCATGTTGTATGTATTTGTTCGTTTGAGACAGGTGGCTCCGGCATATGCGGGCCATTGGGTCGTTTGGGCCAGAAGATCCAGATGCATCCACGGCCCCAGGGAGGGATTCTCCGGTCAAACCGGTACCCTCCTGGGGTAGTTTGTTGTTTCGCTGTGCTTTCATGATGTTCCTCCAAACTACGTCGTACAGCAGAGGGCGCAGCGGCGACGGCCCGCCCCGGCGTAGACAATCTGCCAAGGCGCTATCCCCGCCAGGGCGGCCCGCCCCCGCAATGCCTCCCCCCCCCCCACTGAGATTGCTCACAGCAGCACCCCAGGTGGTCATTTTAATTAGTGTTGCAAGCACATGACCACAACATGCTTGCAATACGTCCCGCGCAATTGGCTATTACGGACTGCAGTGTAACACCGAGCGGACCATGGTGGAATAGACCGTAACATTGCCCAGGGAGGACGACCCACCGCTCAATCCTCTCGCAGGAGGACTGCACGGTGGGTTCACCGCGTGGTCGCGATGACGTGGACGTTTGCGCAGGACCTTTGGGGGTGCATGTGAGACATCCTGTTCCGCTTTACAGGTTGCCTCACCTTAACTAGCTTCCCCCCCCCTCCTTTTTCTGTTATCTGTTAGATATTTTTTGAAGGACCAAAAAATAAATCTATAGTGTCTTAATGAATAACTTTGTCCTGAATTATTAGACGTTGCTAAATTGGGGTCTTAGCTAATATCTTGATTTTTGTTGCTTTTACGTTGTAATGAAATAAGTGATAAAGAAAGTGAGAAGCAAGCTACCAATAAATTAAATTCATCTTATAACAAAGCTAATCCAACAATATATAATTCCAGACGAGAAATCCTCACGCAGTCCAGCCACATTTAAGAAAGTGCTTTGACGCCATTGCTAAGCTCGAATTTGGCGTAAAATTACCAGAAAGCGAAATGGAAATAACAGAAGATGGTAGTTTGGTTGAAATAGAAATGTCCTTTAACACACGCGATATGCTTCAAGCCAAGCTGGCTAAAACTGCTAAGCCTGAAGATCTAACCACAGATATTATTGCTATGTTATCCCCTGAAGGTGAACGAGTTAATTTAGGAAAGGTATGGGTCCCCAAACTAAGCATTTATTTTAGACAGCAGTTGCGTTTTTGAAACTTTTATTTTATACTAAGGGTCAAACATACTAATATTGTAAATGTGAAATTAATGTTTGTTACACTTGCCGGGTCAAACAACTAGTATGAAAATATTCTAACTTAAAGTAAATGAATATAATGAAGATTTGAAATATTTTCAGGGTCTAAAGGCTCGAGGAAATGTCGAAGATTGGTTATGCAAAGTAGAAGAAGCCATGTTTGCTTCAGTAAAGCGGTGTATGAAGAATGCTTTAAAAGACTATTTAGTACGAGCCCGTGTGGAATGGGTTGAGCTACATCCTAATCAGGTAACTATCTGAATATGCATTACCATCATCAACCCATAATATCTGATTGCTGAGTGAGCTGATCTATGTAATAAACGGTGATGTCAAATTGTTGGATGCTCACCCAAAGCAAATAATTAAATTTAATTAATTCTAACATTTTTTAATTTGATGATCGAGCCTTGGCAGTGGAGAGACAGTATAAAAGATTAAATACAGTGTGTTCGACTACTGCTCAAGGGCATTTTAAAAAAAAAACAAATTAGTTAGGTGTTCTAGTAACATTTCCATTCGCTTAGAATTTTTGGTGACGTCGAAAAACCATAGACAAGGATGCGGGTTTCACAGCAAACTACGTCACCGATTTTACTGCGTACGCCTATTTTTCTCGAGTAATGCAATCAAATCAAATTGCCTGTGGTCATAAATATTCTCTTTGGTCAGGGCTGCGCTGACAAATTTGTAAAGATTTCTTATATCGTTTATTTTAATTGTTATATTAAAATTATATCTTTTTCGGTTTTATCTAATTTCCATTACCATCTTTGCTAAGTTTTGTTGCACAGATATATTTATATAATTTATTTTAGTTATTATATTTGATACCTTTAAAGTTATGTTAATATTACTATTGACAATTACTTTACAATTGGAAAACAGATGGAGGATAGTATGTTTGACATATACAATACAAATACTAGAGTTATGGCTTCAACATTGAAGATGACCAAAATTCTTACAAGAATTGTGTATTAATTATTTTTAGATAATCTTAACAGTATCACAAATAATGTGGGCTAAAGGTGTGCACGAAATCTTTGACCAAGGATTACCAGTAAAAGTCGATACTGGTCTACTTAGCTATGAGAAGAAATGTATAGGAGATCTGAACGATTTAGCTGCTTTGACTCGCCGAAACCTTTCTTCGCTGTTCAGAAAAGTTTTGTGTGCATTAATTACTGTGGATGTTCATGCCAGAGACACTATTTCTCATATGGTGGAGAAACATGTGCAACACGCGTAAGTATTTTAAGACTCTGGAGCAACTAAACCAAACAACCAAAAGACTGTCGCATAATACATGAGGTTATGGGGTTATTAAGAAGAGTTAAACAGTCTAAATAAATACGGGTGTTTTGGCAGAACCTAAGTGCATTTATTTTTAAATAGTAAATCAACTACAAAAGCCGTTACTACAAGTTTTTTTCTGTATTGTGATTGTGTTTAACTGGGATAAATACAAACAAGCAAGAAATCGCGTCAGTCAGCTCTGCAGGAATGCAAAACGTCAATACTTCCACAAAACAGTCAAAGAATGTGCTCCACAAAATATTTGGAAAGCTCTACGATCTCTTGGGATCGGGAAAACACGCCAAAATATAGCTCCATCTATTGACATAAACTGTCTAAATAAACATTTTTCTACTCCACCTATTAGTATAGACCCTACTTTAAAATCTAAAACTATATCCCAAATATCATCCCCTGTAAACGCAAACAGTAATTTCAACTTTCAGCCAGTGACTGCAGCTCAAATTAACAAAATATTACTTTCCCTTCACACAAAAGCGGTCGGTCATGATGGCATTGGCCGTAACATGCTGATGCCTATCATCCACATAATTTTACCCTTCATAACACATATTATAAACTCTTCTCTGTCCACGGGCACATTCCCTTCTCAATGGAAAAAGGCTTACGTCTTGCCTACTCCCAAAAAGGCTTCACCTTCACTACTCACAGATTTTCGACCCATATCTATCCTTCCCTTTCTCTCCAAGATTCTGGAACGTGTTGTTCATTATCAATTCACTCATTTCATAAATAGTCAAAATCTGTTTAATCACTTTCAGTCGGGTTTTCGTCCCGCACATAGCACAACCTCCGCTCTTCTTAAAATAACAGATAACATTCGTTCTGCAATTGATAGTCGGAAACTTACTCTTTTAACTCTTCTTGACTTTAGCAACGCCTTTAACTGTGTTGACCACGAGATCCTTATGGCTGTATTACGTACCTTAAACATTTCTAACACGGTTAACATGTGGTTCTACAGCTACTTGGGTGATCGTGAGCAGCGCATCAGAGTTGATGACACGTTTTCTGATTGGTGCTCTACAATAGTAGGCGTACCACAAGGTGGTGTCCTGTCACCCTTGTTGTTCTCGGTATTCATAAACAAGGCTTCAGAAGTAATACGCTGCAATTACCACCTTTATGCGGACGATCTGCAACTTTACGCTCACTTTGACAAGGAAGAGGGGGCGACTGCTGTAGCCCAAATAAACCAAGACTTGGATGCAATCCGTGAGTGGTCTTATAGGTTTGGCTTGTTAGTAAATCCCAAAAAAACGCAAGTGATGATCGTTGGCAGTAGGGAAATACATAATAAGATAGAGTTGGCTACACTTCCATTTGTCAGATTCAGCGGCATCGACATCCCATACTGCCACACTGTAAGGAATCTTGGACTGCTAATAAGCCAAGACCTTTCTTGGGATGACCAAGTTAATGAGATCAGTAGGCGGGTGTTTGCATCTATGCATACCTTAAAAAGGGCTCAATTCTTCCTGCCATTCTCGACAAAGCTAGCGCTAGCTAACACCCTGTTGCTACCCATTATTGACTATGCCGATGTCTGCTATCCTGATCTCACAGAAGAGCTACTGAATAAACTAGATCGACTTCTCAACTTATGCATACGCTATTTATTTGGCCTGCGTAAGTATGATCATGTCTCCCAATTTCGTATTCAGCTAAAGTGGCTTAATATTCGTTTTCGCAGACATCAGCATATCCTAACCACTCTCTTCGGCATCCTTAACAACCCTCTCTCGCCACCATACCTAAAAGAACGCTTTAAGTTTCTCTTCTCAACTCATGATCGCGAATTGCGATCTGTGCAGAACAACCTCCTCTCTATTCCTATCCACTCCTCGACCAGATATTCAAATTCTTTTACTGTTACTGCAGCATCACTCTGGAACTCCCTTCCTCTTTCCCTTCGCACTCTTCAAACTGCAGGCTCCTTCAAAAATAATTTATACTCTCACTTTTTATCTATACAAAATATTCGTAGTTGACCTCATTCCTATTCCGTATTGTGAAAAAAAAAAAAAAAAAAAAAAAAAAAAACATTTAAGTGTATGTATTCTATGTAAATATTACCCTTTCAGTACGTATTATGTGTAGTGTATTGTATGTGTGTATTATGTATGTATAGTATGTATTGTTGTTTATGTAGTTTATTATACCAGTATTATAATAATATTTGTAAGTATTAGTATAAATTAATATTTTATAGTATCTCTCATTATCTATCATTTATATATTTTTTGGCACTCTGCCTGTAATTGGTTACTTTTCACAAAGGTTAGCTGGTAGAAGATGCCTTAAGGCATAAAGCTCGCCTATGCGCTTAGTTTTAACTTTGTGCAATAAAGAATTTTTATTATTATTATTATTATGTATACTAGAATTTCTTTCCTTCTAACTAAGAGCAGAAAGTACCAGACTACCCTCGAGAAATGCGAGGATCTGTTTCAAAAGAATTTAATACCAAGTTGATTTTATGATTTAAAGACGCATGAAATTATATGTATAGAGAACAGCTGTTGCAAGTTATATTTTTAATTATTAGTCATAAACAAAAACTTAACCAACAAAATATGACTAATATACATTTAAAATGGCGAGTTTCTCAAAGAATAATAATATAGACTTCTTGACGAACAATTGTCTAGTTCTTACTTGGAATAGATTAAATTAAATGTATCGTCTTAGGAAAGGTAAAAAAATAAATAGAGTTATATATTACTTAATCTGCTTCGATTAGTTCTAGTTTCACAACAATTGTAGCACATTTTCAGTGGTTTAAACTATCAAAATATGCTTAAAAGTTATGTTCCTAACTAGATGGGCATTCGAGAACATACATCTGGAAAATATGGCCTACACCCGCCACGCTGTCTAGACATATGTATAATTATATATTACTAAGACAAAAAAAACCTACTTACAAAACCTAATTTAAATATAAATCGTATCCGCGCGGCATTTTGGCAAGAACGCTGGCCGCATTTCCTCGCTGAATCGCTATGCTGATTCTCTGGGCGAGGAAAGAACCAGCCCTCTTGTTCCCAGAGCAGACAATAAGACGAGGGGTGATGTTTTTTACAAATGTTTTTGTGCTTGAACCTACGGGCCTAAAGTCTCTACAGCAAACGGCACAAATACGTAGTCTTTGATTATAGTTACGTATTTGCGCCGCTTGCCAGACTCTGCGCTTTCAGCTGCGGCTCCCGCTTACTTAGATATTTTTTAATTATTTATACCATTATGGTAGAATACAGCTGCACTTTAAAACGATTTTTAATTTAGATTCTGCAAATGTTTTTAGGGATGATTTTGAATGGTTAAAAATGATTCGCTACTATTGGGAAGATAATATTGACAACTGTGTTGCCAGGATGTCCAGCGCAATGTATATTTATGGACACGAATATTTGGGAGCTGCAGGTAAAGTTTAATAAACCTATAGACTAGATAGAATGTCTTGTTAGATTTATTCTTAATTAGTAGTCATAGTAGCTTTTGTTTTAGTAGTACTACAAAAGAAGCCATAATACTGTTTTTTATTTCTGTTAGGTTAGTTAAGGGGAGGTTGTCTTAGGGATCATTTTTTTTGTCTATTTTCGACTCCTCTCTCTACCCCACAAAATATTGTATGATTCTTTACTAACTATTCCATTTATTTTCATTTTATTTATTATAAACTTTATTGCACAAAGTACAAAGGCGGACCTAATGTCGCTAGACATTCTATACTGGTCAAACCTTTGGGACAACTAAAGCAGTTACGACAAGATAAGGCAGGTGCTATCAAAACTAATACAAAAATATTAGACTTCAATATATACTAGTGAATAAATACTTATTTACATACTAATACATACAAATAAAACTAAATAGATACGTTCTATGAATATACTTAAATATAATATACCTACTATATGATGACTATAATGAGAGAAATAAAAATAGCAGAGAGCGTATTAAGCTTATGGTAAATTTAAATAGTGCACATAGACCAGTTTCTTAAATAGTGTTCTATTTGGAGCTTGACGGATGTCCACCGGTAACTGGTTCCAAAGATGCACAGCCACCACCGCAAACGACTTGGAAACGAATACGGTGTGATGTGTGGGGAAGGAGAGCGTTCATAATGTTATTAATGGTAATTGTACAGTTTTTAACCCTCTATTTGTACCAGTTTAACGTCGTTGTATATCTGGTCTACTTTAGAAAATATCAAGGGAGATCACTTAACCTTCCTGTATGTCTCTTTTAGGTGTGTTGGTGATAACACCACTTACTGATCGCTGTTACCTTTGTCTAATGGGTGCTCTTCAGTTGGATCTTGGAGGAGCTCCTGCAGGTCCAGCTGGTACCGGCAAAACTGAAACCACCAAGGACTTAGCCAAATCTCTAGCTATACAATGTGTTGTCTTCAATTGCTCAGAGGGTACGTTTAATACATTACATTACTGTCATGGACTTTAAACTTTCTCATATTATAATTTACATTAGCCATTGGAAACCGTTTTTACGATATTAAGTTCTTAAAGATAGATTATACAATATATACCTTAAAAATGATATCATACCTCAAAAGAAAACTGTTTTCCTACAAAAAATGGATTGTTATTTTGCTATTCACCCAAAAACGGTAGATCTCTATTTCTGTACATCTCTGTGACGTCACAACAGTTAAACAAAGGTGTAGTTTGTTAGTGTACTATTTAAAATTCATTTGTTACGACCAATCTAACATCCCACCTCCTACTCACCGGGAATATTCTAAGGCACATAAATATATGTCAGATTTACTTGTTTTGTGCTCTGTGATGTCATTAATTTTCAACCAATAGTATAACGTTTTTGAACAGCGTTTACTTTCTGCAAATTATTTTTATTTAGGAAAATAGAAATAATAAATATTTGTAAAAAAATGCATAATATATACCAAAACTGGATCTTTTTACGTTACATGCATTCCCCATTGCGGAGAAAGCCTTATAAAGTAGTTTACTTACACGATGCGAGTAATTTAAATAAAACCAGTTTAGTATAGAAGTAATTTTTAACCATCTCCGTGGTCTAGTGGTAACAAACGTTGCCGTGAACTCGGGTGGTCGTGGGTTCGATTCCCACCGGGGTAAGTTGTACATTGTATAATTTGTCTCGGTCTGGGTGTTTATATGTATAATATGTATATATTTACAAAAAAAAAGTGTAATATGTAGTTTATCAACCATCTAGTTTCCGTAACACAAGCCTCGTAGCTTACCACGAAAATTAGATGGCGCTGTGTGACCTGTCTGGAAATATTTATTTACATTTGTTTATTTAATTTAGGTTTGCACCTGATTCCTTACAATAAACGATTTTCAAAGAGCTCTCTAGGCTAAAACTCACCCACAGTCTGCTTTGCTCAATAAATACAACAGTTTTATAAATTATTATGCGGTAAGGTAAAAAACACGGTTGTATAGTATCATGATCGTTGTCATGGACTATATGTATAGTAACACTTTTTAAAAAATTACCAATTACCAATGTGACAAGAAAACTAATATTTAATTTATTCTTTAAATAACCAAGGCAGTTCTAATATAAATATTAATATAAATGAGATCACATAACACTGTATATGTTTTAGAATTGGATTACAAAATGATGGGCAGATTCTTTTCCGGCTTAGCAACGTCTGGGGCTTGGTGTTGCTTTGACGAATTTAACAGAATTGACATAGAAGTGTTGTCAGTCATTGCTCAGCAGTTAATCACTATCAGAAACGCTAAAGTTGCTAAATTATCAAGGTGAGGTTTTTTTAAAGTCCATTTTGATGACATGGTACAGAATCGTCCTAAACACTTTTTTATATATTATTTTTATTTATTCATAACCGAGTTGAAGATCATTAAATTCATAGTGTTTTCACAATTCACAACCACACACCGTCGGAAATATGGGAAACTCCCAATCGTCCAAGATCGATTACATCTGTCAGAAATGTCAAAAGTTAGGCGGAATGCCCAAGATTTGGACATTTCTGACAGACGTAATCGGTCTTAGACGACTCGTTTTCGTACGATTGTGCACTCCGCCTCACCCCGCTGGTGACCTAGGGACTGTTATAGTTGAACCGAAGAAGACACATTTTTTAACAACCCAGAGCGGGTCAATCGTGTGTGGAGAAGTGAGTGTCTTGGGCTTGTGATCAACATGGGCTGGGTTAAGAATGTAGAACGCTTTACGGTTTTAGTAAGTGATGTACTGTTGAGAAGACAAATTTCTAAGCATTCCATGGATTCACCGTGCGGGTGCCGGGTCCATCGTGTGTGGGTAAGAGATGAGAAGAATGGTGTCTCGGGCTTGCGACCGACAATTGGCTGGTTTAAGAAAAGGAGGCCTCCTTTTTTTCTATTGCGCGATAATACGCTCACCATCCACCATTCTACTTCTCTCCCTACCCAACCAAATACATTATTTTAGATTCTAGGTCGTAAAAAAATATGCATTTTTCATATCCGTTGGTACGTCTGAGACAAATTTGTCATGAATAATTTAATATAATATAATAAATTGGTCTCTATACAAGTATATGGACAAAAAGCTTACCTCACCGCGCAAAGCGTTTTTTTTGCTTAATAGGTCAAGGAATTTGATATACTTGTAATTTTGTAATATTTTAAAAAAATATTGTTTTAAAGCATTGATTGCATTGCAACAACATTAATCGAAATATCGTTTAGGTCATCACTTGAACGCATTTAGATGCTAGTTTAATTATTTTATGAAATATTTTAATTTGTTTAATTCGAAAATTGTTGTCAGGATAGATACTGCAGTGGATGACACCCAGCGACTACATTAAATTCCATGCAACTTTCTCACATCATATTATTGACTGACCCCTGTAGTTCAAGTTTACCTAGTTTAGGGGTCTTAGTACTTTATATTTTGTTTTACACATATAATTGTTGCTGTACTGTTATTTGCTAAATTAATATTTTTCATTCCAGTGTATTGTGTTTATGTTGTTCAATAAAGGTTTTTTCATTTTTTTTTCATTTTCATTTCATTTCATTTTTCATTATGATGCCTTAATTTCTGTATCCAAATTTTAGATTCGTGTTTGAGGGTCGTGAAATTAAACTGGTCCGAACTTGCGCTGCTTTTATTACAATGAACCCTGGTTATGCTGGCAGAACTGAACTGCCAGATAATTTGAAAGCGCTGTTTAGACCTATTTCCATGATGGTACCTGATTATGGTGAGTTCAATTTGGTTATTTTGAGTGAAATGGACAATAAACTGCTAAGCTACAAAAACCGCTACATCACGATCAGCCCATGAATAGAAAGTAGAAGTTACATTTCCGCAGACATCTTGAAGAGTCCCTGCAGTCTGGGGGAACTTTAGTCCATGTAAAGCCATACTGCAGAACTCCATGAGCACATGTGCGGACGTCTCCTCCTCCATGCACATCTACACTATCTACACAGTGGGCATTCTGTAATCTGAGTATATAGAGGTTCGATAAATGTCCGTTATCACCCCTACCATTGTCCGAATGTTAGCTCTGTTAAGTCTCAAGAGCCGTCACCTAGATGCCTGTCAGGGTTTGAAAGGGCGCTATGAGACTATATTGACGGCCTTTGTTTATGACAGTAAGTAGTGTCTATCTGGTTATGACAGTAGACTTTAGACGCAGAGGTGCTAGTTTCGATTTCTAATGGAGAACACAATAAATAAAGTTACATTGCTCTCTTTTGGTACCCTAGAGACATCCACAAGCTTGCCATTTGTAATGTTGGCTATGTAAACTCGCTTCTCTTAAAACTCGGTTTCTCATCCCCAAAATAATTATTTAGTTAGCCGTATTGGACGTCTTGTCCAATCCTGGGTTGTGAGTCACATCTCTGTCAAAGTTCATCAAAATCGTTTCAGTAATATAGGCGTGTAGGCAAATCCAACAGACAGACATAGGGCCGTGGTTAGGCTTTTTATATATACACACATCAAAAGTGTCTAGGGATCAACATATATTTTTGCAATAACTTTTCTCCTGATTGATATTCATTAAAATTTTCTTTAAGGATTGATCAAATAAAATGTTTTCGTTTGTCTACAGTAACGATAAACCAAGTCACCTTTGCATTAGTAAAAAAAATTGCCATTTTCCTAATAAAGGGATTTTTGACATTTGAACCACTAACATTAAAGTTCGAAAAAAAGACTGAAATAACAGTTTTTTTTTTAATTTTATTGGGTAACTTAAACAATTAATAATCCGTGTATCTACCGCGAACACTAACAACACAAGAACATCGGTTTGGCATACTCAAAATGAGTTCATCCAAATCACGCTGTGGAATGGCCGCCCATGTTCGTTGCAACAACAAAAAAAGGTCTTCTTGCGACTGGATACCCTCCATATTCGGCAGAGCTCTTCTCTGAAGAATATCCCATGCATGCTCAATCGGGTTCAAGTCTGGCGACTGAGCAGGCCAGGGCAGGACATTGATGTTAGCTGCGGCGAGAGTCTGTCTTACAACTCTTGCGGTGTGCGGTCGTGCATTATCATGCATTAACTGAAATAAGGGACCGATATGCACTTGTAGAGGAACGATGACGTCTGATACAACCGTCTCAGCATAAATTTGAGCGTTGAGGTTGCCTCTGATCCAAATCAACTCAGTTCTTCCGCCGATCGAAATACCCGCCCATACCATGATGGTTCCACCACTATAAGGATGGACTTCCTGGCAGGATTTTAATCGCTGTTGGCGTCCAGGGGTTCTCCAGTGTCGTATACGTCTTGTATCCGGCCTCATACCAAAACGAGACTCATCAGAAAAGCACACGAAACGCCATTGTTCTTCTGTCCAATTTCTGTGTTCAAGAGCCCATTGATATCGAGTCCTACGATTGTGCATTGCTATAGGTGGTACCCGTAGCGGTCTTCGGGAATGAAGGTTCACTTCATGCAAGCGGTTTCTGACTGTTTGGTCGCTAATTAAGTTCCCTGAAGAGCGATGAAGGCTCACGGCTAACATCATGGCGGTTATTGTTGGAGTTCTTCGAGCTGTGATTTGAATGTATCGGTCTTGTCTCCGTGTGGTGCAGCGATACCGTCCTCCATGGCGCTCAGCCACGGTACCAGTGGTTCGGTAACGTGTCCAAAGTCGACTGATAACACTCTGACTTGTATTCAGAGCTAAAGCCACAGTACGTTGCCGGGAACCAGCTTCTATCATTCCCACGGCTCTGATCATTTCTTCCCTGCTTAAATGACGTCGCCGCTCCATAATAACGTTGGTTTTAATCAGTAGTAGGGAAACAGTAGCACTAATAATGTCTTCAATGCGTCTTATGTTTTTATAGGGAAAATATTGACAGCTGATTTTCATCTTTTACTTGAATTTGATTGACAGTTCCTGTTTTAAATTATGAAATGCACCAAAAAGGATCCATATAAATTTATAAAATCATAAATTTATTACAAAGCCACATCTCAATCACAAGAAATCCGCATAAACATGCTTGATCCCTAGACTTTTTTGATGTGTGTATGTGTTCTTATAATGTATAAGCTATTTAAAGTGTAAAGTTTCATTAAAATCTGTTTGGTAGTTTGTGAGTGAAAGAGCAACATGCGTCCATTCATCCATATCTTATTCATTCTTACAAATATTCGTGTATATTATTTTGTGCATGGACAACAGTGTTTGCGCGTCAGTCTTTATATATTTTTTTTAAATTTACTAGCTCTAATTGCGGAGGTGATACTATATTCTGAAGGATTTGAGTCATCTAAGAGTTTGGCAAAGAAGATGGTGCAGATGTACAAATTGTCAAGTGAACAGCTTTCCAAACAAGATCATTATGACTTTGGCATGAGGGCTGTTAAAAGTGTATTGGTACGAGAAAAAAATTTCGTTGTTTGCACTGTATTTAGTTGTTTCTAGATTTTTAAAATTATCATTATCATTTTTAATGGCTTGTGTCTCTTCACTACTAAATATATATTTTGCTAACTTCATCCAACTATCATCAGTAAAATTATTAAAGTTTACTGATGTAGTATTAATATTAAATATTTTAGAGAATTTAATAAGGAATTGTGAAATACGTATTATGGAATCTACATGTGCAAACTTTTACAAATTGAGGTAAGTAACACACGTAGATTCAGTCTTAAAATAAATGTTTATATAATATCCAAGTATTAACTAACTAGAGTTGTTTTTAATAAATAGATCTCAAGATGTTCTTCTTGTGATCAAAATGTCTCTTTAATTATTTTTTGATTTGTCATTTGGTAATTATGTCCTAACGGTAACAAAAATCCATGCTCCAAGGCTATGTTCTAAGTAACTATTAGTCGAAAAATTACAACAAACAATAGTACAAGTATTGATTTCGATTCCGATGCTTCAATGCTGTTCACCTAATCCTTAAACATGCACTAATAATTTAATAGCATACACTTTATCGATCTAAGAAATTGATTATGTTATTGATGAAGTTTTGCATAAGTAAAACTATGTTTAGGTAATGGCTGGTGCGTTAAAGAGAGCTAGCCCAGACCAGCCAGAGGAGATGACATTGCTATGTGCTCTCAATGACAGCAATTTGCCCAAGTTCTTGGCAGCAGACGCGATACTATTTGCCGGGATTTTGTCAGATTTGTTTCCCGGAGTCAGTCTGCCAACGCGGGATTACGGAGTTATGGAAGATGTTATAAGTAAGTATAAGAGTTTTAAATAAATTACAACCATACCAAATAATTAGTTTTCTCTTACTGACAGTGAGAGCGTTCATAACATAACTATGAAGAAACATCTCTAGTCCCGGAACTTAGTGAGTTAGTTCATCACATCCTAAAAAATGAAGCTTCAATGAATAACATATTGTAAAATTATAAAGTTTGTAACGATTTTAAGATTAGTTTTGGGGTGCTTGATATACTTAAATTGTGAAATGCTTACACGGCCTAGGTCGTCCCAACTTATTTTAGCATCTTTGTCTCTGGACTTTACAGCTCTATGCCACACATACCGAGTAGATTGGCGAGACAGTGCTCTCGGCCGAACTCGGACCTTCTTCTATTTGCTAGCCGAGTACTCATTCGATGCACTTGGTGTGTACACGCCACGCGGCACACTCGCGTCGCTCCCAGTACTGTACCGATCGCGATTAAAGTTTAGCAAGTTAAAACATGCTTGTACACGTGCAAGTGTCCACACAGCTGTTTCCGGCTAGTATAATTCTACTGCATAGCTCTTATACTTCGTACGTGTGATCCAGGCTCTCATCAGCATCTCTTATAGATGTAAGTCAACTTTTAGTCTAGCCTAACTTAAGGTAAGACTTGTTTCATGCAGTGTCATTTTTATATAAATATCACCATGGTGATCTTACAATATTAGTTATCATTGAAAGTAAATATTACCATTTGACATCATGGCAAATGGCACACGCTTTCAACGGAAACAACAAATAGGTGGTAGTCGGACTGATGGTGGTAATTTGCCCAGTCTACCTGAGCGCATCCACCGTTTATGCCGATAAATAGTAAAGTGTATCCACACGTTTCGAGTTCAGGCTAGAATTAGCGTCATGCCCAGTCAAGCCGGTATAGCGTTAGGGACTGATGTCCGTCATGAGGGTCTGATTCCAGTTGCTAACATTCATAGACCTAGTATGCTTACCATCAGGTAGGCACATTTGCTATTATAAATATTAAAATATATTCTTCGACTTGATTTATGTATCTATTTAATTACATTTTACAAAAGTCTTTTAAAAATTGCAAAATACATTAGTCATGGAGATTAAATTTTCTGTAAATTAAAGTTTTTGAGGATTTTCGCCAGGATTTTTAATAATTGTTTATGTAATAAAGACAATTTGCTAGCTACTAAGCTATTTTTCTTATTTTCAGGGGAGATTATTCTTGAGAAAAAGTTGCAAGTAGAAGAATGTCAAATACAGAAGGTCATTCAACTGCATGAAACTATGATAGTGAGATGGGGGGTGATGTTAGTCGGACCTACTGGAGGTGGAAAAACTGTCACATTAACTGTAAGTTTAATTATCAGTTTACCTTCTTCGT
Organism: Tinea semifulvella; assembly: GCA_910589645.1. NCBI lineage: Eukaryota > Metazoa > Arthropoda > Insecta > Lepidoptera > Tineidae > Tinea > Tinea semifulvella. The sequence continues at coordinate 26,822,391 of OU342584.1, forward strand.
TCCTTTTCCAGAAATTTCGTCACCACATCATTTTATAAAATCTAACCGGTGGCAGAGGATTGCGGGTAACAACTTAACGTGACAGAAATAGTGGTTTGTATATGTCCGTAAGAAAAGTATATTTGTCATTATAATAATAATAATAACGTTTATTGAGCTTTCTTATTGGTACCTATATATAAAGTTTGGCTTGAATTTTTCAGTGACAAAGCTCTACTCATCATACACAATGCCATGCTGGTACCAAAACTTATGTATGGAAGCGAGACGTGGATATGTCAGAATAAGCATGAGAGTAGAGTTAATGCAGTAGAAATGAGGTCGTTACGTCGGATATGCGGCGTCACTTTGACGGACCGCATACGTAATGACGAAATATGTAAAAGGATAGGTATGAAAGAAAGCATAGGGACAAAAATAAGGAAAGGCATGCTCCGATGGTTCGGACATGTTGAAAGGATGAATGAAGAGAGATTGACGAACCAGACATATAATGTAAAAGTTGTGGGCAAAAGAGAAGACAAAGACTCACATATTATCAAATAAATAAAACAATAGCTGAAGGTGCATTAAAAAACCATCGAATAAAACGGCATGTATGTGGAGGTTGATGAATGTTGAAGAAATAAGTGGCACTCAATTATCTCTGCCTACTTTGAGTTGGCGTGAAGATATGTATGTAGTTTTAGTATTTGAAACAGATATTTCTCAGTGAATTTGTGGCTTTTAACTTGTATATGTTTCTTTGCTGTTATCCCTGCAGTAAATCCGTGTAGTATTTTTTTATGTAATATATAAAGTAATGATTGATTTTTCCAGGTTTTAGGTGATACATATACGAGACTAAATGAAAATGGCGTCCCTGGTTCTCAAAACGAGTTGGTTCGCAAATATATAATGAACCCAAAAAGTTTGACAATCGGTGAACTCTACGGGGAGGTCAACTTACAAACGCTGGAATGGCACGATGGTATACTACCCTTAAGTTTGAGGACTGCTGTACAGGTGGGAAAACAACAAACATTGATATGGAAATAGACCTGTAATTAATGTATCTGCATTAAATAATTTTTGTTTTAGTGTGAGACCGCTGATCATCAATGGCTGATTTGCGACGGTCCAGTAGATGCTGTTTGGATAGAAAACATGAATACCGTTTTGGACGACAATAAAATGTTGTGCTTGTCCAATTCTGAACGCATCAAGCTAACACCTTACGTGCATATGGTGTTTGAGGTAAGGCATTTTGTATTTATTAAAAACGAGCTGTTTATTAAAAACCCGCCTTCGCTCGCGAAATAATTTGGCGGCCAAAAAATCATCATAAATGGCGTGGACTAATATCTTAAGGTCAGTTAATGTAATATAGCATATATATTTTGATGTATATGCTATATTACTAAAGTTTGATGTTAGTAAGATTTTATCTCACGATATATTTTGATGTATATGCTATATTACCAAAGTTTTATCAACTTGTGCTCGTTTAAGAAAAGAGCGCTGGCGGCTCGGTTGTGAGAACGCATTCCTTAAATCCTCTTAAGTCTTTTCAAACCCCTCCGCCATGTACCAATGAGAAATACACTTTTCTTACGTACATTTGTCATAGATTTACAACACACACAATTTATTTACTACAACACCACCGTTCCCGTGCCTTGCCACGTTAGGCCGTCGGTCCCGGTTCCACTAATACCAATTTGTGCAATCGTTAATAAATTGTCATGAAAATTTGATATCATATCTTCGCCAAGCCGTCTGACCCTCGTGGCGAGTGTAGCCAAATTCTCCAGATATATGTTCTGAAAGGCCCATCTCCAGCAGTGGAGGTCTAGGACGCTGTGTCCTAGGGGCTGTAATGAAAAAATGATGAGCTTTATAATCACGGCAAGTGTCCTGGAGAGCTGGAGTACTGTGGGTGTTGTGGAGAGCTCCATAACCACTGTAAGTGTCCTGGAGAACTTCATAACAATATTTTTATGTTCTGAAGACCTCCAAAACCGTGGTGAGTGTTTTAAAGAACTTCATAACCATATTTTGTGTTCTGAAGAGCCCTATAGATATTTATGGCGATAATAATGTGACTGCTTTCTCGTTGATTTTCGTATATTAGGAATCTTAAATTTTTTAAATTATTTGGGATGGTCAGGTAATAAATATCATTCTTACTATACCAAATTATTATATGACAGGTAATCCCGTTCTTACATTGGATAATGTATTAATTAAGTGGCATTTCTTTGTCTACGAACGGTGACAAGGACACGTGTGAAGGCATTGGCCGCCATTTAATATTTTTTTAATTTTAGGTAGCAGATTTAGCTCAGGCATCTCCAGCTACCGTTTCTCGTTGTGGTATGGTCTACATAGACCCCAACGAACTGGGCTACCTGCCCTATACGAGATCGTGGCTTGAAAATGGAGTCGAGAAAAACCTTTTCAGTCAGGAAAACTCTGAATTCATCTATGAAATGTTCAAAATGTTGGACGAAGGCATCAATTACGTCAATACTAAATGCAGTTGCGCTATTAAACAGGTATTTTTATTTTGCCAATTATTTATTACGAAAAGGTTTAGTTATATAGTGTCAATCCGAGGTCAATCTACGTGGATAATGCCACTCTCGAAGTTGTACTAGAATACATCTACCTTGGTCAGACTATACAGCTAGGCGCTGCTAACTTCAGCAACATTTGGGAAGATTAGGCACAACCTCTCATCGTCCATACAACAATGTTTAAAGACAAGTCTTCGATCAGTGCGTCCTCCCTGTAGTGTAAAAAAGCAGAGTGTCATCACGACCGTTTCCGTTTAGGGTGGTCAGAAACGACGCTTATAAAGGACCGGATTCACATTTCGCCAACTTTACTTTACAATCATGATAAGTGGCAATTGTCAATGTCCCTAGCGTACTAAACTCGAAAAATATCACAAATAAATTAAATAATAATTAAATTTACTTAAATTAATAAATATAATTGTGTCAGACCAGGAATAGAACCTGGTACCTCCGAGTCCAAATCCACGGACTTAAACGGAGGCAGTTTATCCTTCTGATGTCGTAGGGAGTTAAGACGTGGAAACTAACAGTGGGTCTAGTCCAGAAATTCGAGGTCGCTCGGCGAGCTATGAAGAGAGCTATTCTTGATATTTCTCTGACGGATAGAATTCGAAACATTTACATTCGTCAGAGAACCAGTTACTGACATTGTTTACTGAAATGGCAATGGGCCAGACACATCTGCCAGAGAACCGATGAAGCCAACAGGTTCTAGCGTGGAAACAACGTAGAAGACGACGCATAATTGAACGACCCGGCCAGGAGGAATGACCTGAACAAGGTTGCTGGTGGTGGATGGTGAGGGTTGCAAAATACAGCGTGCAGGGCCGAGCCTTGGAGCCCTACATCCAGCGGTGGAAAGACACAGGCTGATGATGATGTCGTCCATAACTCAAGTTTATGATTCTGTGTAAGCCGCCAAAGGCAAGAACGGGAGGCGTGCTAATATAAATATATAAGGCATATAAATTCTTCTTCATCACCCTCATTAACACGACGCAAGCAGAGCGATATTACTATAATAAAAGTATCCCAGTGTCTAAGCCAGGTATAAATGTGTTCTGTCACATTTATTCAACTAAACATTTTTAAACAGCGCTCATACATTTTTCTGGTGCTAATTCACTGTTATAATTTCAGGTGGACATAAGCAAAGTATCTGCAATTTGCTTTCTTATGACGGCCCTACTATCAGAGCCAGGAGAACGATTTCCCGATAAAGCAGCAGTGAAAACGTACATCGCACATTGTTTCATATTCTGCTATATTTGGTGTATAGGTGGAAATATACTAGAAACTAATCGAAAAGGATTCGAAGATGTAGTTAAACGACAATTCGAGATTTTTGAAGAATCTGAATAGTAAGTTTCAAACACAATACGTGTGGACAGACGATAAATTATGACGCCATTTTCTATAACTAATCCCTGTTAGTTTTTTGTTTTCTAAAAGATTAACAGCCAGTTGCAGAAAGGCAGCAACAGACTTTTGTCATATTTTGCAACGTATTAATCATTGGCCGAAATAATGAAAGTGACAAGTTAACTACCAATCACGAGGCGTATATCAAAATATTGATCAGAGATTATTTTAATTATCCTTTCTGCAACTGGCTGTAAATAATATATTCATCGTTTACCTTATTGTAGTTAACTAGTCAGTTAAACCAATCACGGTGGTGATCCGGTTGTAATAACGTTTACCTAAAATCCAAAAAGGTCATTAAGTACTATTGTCACAGATTTACAACACCACCGTTCGAAGAGCACGTCAAGCAGTCAGTCCTGGTTCCACTAATACCAACTTGTGGAATCATTAATAAATTGTCATCAAAATTGACATGAGACCCTCGCCAACCCTTATAGCCAGCGTGGCGAGTTTAGGCTGAATTCTTAAGAAATACGACTATGTTCTTTAAGGCTATATATGCTTTCCTGCAGTGAAGGACTAGGACTCTTTGTTCTAGGCTGTGATGATGATGATGACGATGATGAATATAAAAATGACATCATGTGAAGCGGACAAGGAAAACAATGTCACATTTTGTTCATATTTGGATTAAAAATACCTTGAATGGACTATATCATAAACTCTAAATTATTATTTTTTCGTATAGAAAACCTTAAGTAAAAATTTAACTTGGATTTCACTAATCATCGGTATTTTCAATATTATCATTGTATCAAAATTAAGCTAGTAGTCCTAAATAATACTAGTAAAGTCCAAAAATAGTATGTGCTTTAGTTTTTCAGTTAGATGAACTATTGTTAATATAGCATGTATGAAGAGGTTGATAAATGTCGACGAAGCGAAAGAGGTATGTAGTGGTCGTGTCAAGTGGCGCTCAATTGTCTCTGCCTAACCGGCAAGAGATCTGGCGTGAAGATATGTATGTATGAACTATTGTGCGAAGGCGCCGTTTGTATATTGCAATTACTTACGTGCAAACGTTGGAATCCGTTAACTAGTATATATCGCTATTAAGAGTTTTTTATTATTATAGTTATTTACACAAAGATATCACTATCACTTTTCGAACGGCTGGTGGAAGGCCTCAGGTGTACTTATACGTACGTACTATATAGTTTTTAAGAAATTAACTTTTGTGTTTTCAGTTTTCCAACCGGATTTAACTTCTTCGATATGTTTATGGATACTAAGCAGAGGAGATTGAAAGTATGGGCTGAAATCATACCTGAATTCCAGTATGATTCTAATAAGCCGTTCTTTGAAACGCTCGTGCCGACTATAGATACCGTTCGTTACGTATATCTGTTTCAGAAACTTCTTGGTGCAGGCAAACCAGTTATGTTCACAGGAAATACAGGTACGCTCAGAAAAACGACTGAAAAAAAAAACAATTCTGTCATATACTCGTATATAAAAAACATCAACCTATAAGAGGTAGGAATTTGTGACAATTTTTTTTTATTCTTTTGATGTGCTTATTATTATTATGATATATATATATAATTAACACTTTCTAATGTTGTTTAAGAATGATTTAGTAATAAAAAATTTGTTCAAATTATTAAATTCTCTCCCAACAAAAAATTCTTGATTAAATGTGCTAAGAATACTGGCTGCATTCCCACGTTGCACTACTACTACATTTTTTTTTTTTTGGCTTAAATTATTTCTCCAGACACAATTATTTCCCCAGTTTCTCAATAAAAAGCTACATATTCCATCTGTGAATTTCTTGTTATCGGTTAACGATAAATTTAATTTCAGGTGTCGGTAAAACATGTGTTGCTGCTGAAGTATTGAACAGAATCGCAGCTGAAGGTGTTTATATTCCCGTTGTCTTAAACTTCTCTGCCCAAACCAGCAGTACTAGAACTCAGGTAAAATATTATATTTTATTATTATTTGTGAAATAGGGTGGGACTATTCGTCACCAAGTCACTGCTACCAGTAGTGATCTATTGTGACCTCCCTAGATAGTTAGACCTACGGCTTCAAGGAACCTTAGTATGGGCTGAGGAGCGGGGGCTTAAACTGTGAGCACCCAAGATGGTGCTACGCTTCTGATGCAGGGCATAACAGTCGCAAAGGAGATGGACAGGTGTCTCAGACACCTCGCGACAGAATCTGCACCTATCTGTTTCTACCAAGCCCATGGTAAACATGTGCTTGTTTAATTTACAGTGACCAGTAAGCGCTCTAGTGAGAGTTCTTCATTTAGGTTGGCATGACATTGTATGCAACGTCGCGTCGTTTACATATTCTAGCCGCACTAATTGCACTTTTTTAATTGGTTGTGCACCATTATAGGTAGATGCTTGCAATTAAAAAACTTCGGTTGGGTCCATGATAAGGAACGATTTTTTCTAATAAACATACCTTAAATTCTTAACTACTAATTCAGAAAATTTAAAACATATTTGTATTTTTATGACCAGTATTTTTGCGGAGAGTATTAGGAGGACACATTTAGTATGGCTGCAATAATTTATAAATTTTAGGAAGTAATAGAACTAAGATTAGATAAGAGACCAAGGAAAGCAATTGGTGCACCACTAGGAAAGAAGGTCGTGATATTTATTGATGATGTCAACATGCCCAAACTTGACCAGTATGGAGCTCAGCCTACAATAGAACTTTTAAGGTAATTATCACCATGACTCTTCTAAAACTCCACGGCTGGAGATGGACCTTCCAGAATTTAGTCTTCATCCGCCACGTTGGCCAGAAGGGTTGGCGAAAGTCTTATCTTTTATTTGTCAATTTCTTACCGATTCCACAAGTTAGTAATAGTTTATCCGGAACCGACGGCTTAACGTGCTCTTCGAGACACGGGAAAGGTGGTGTTTTAAATCTATGACAAATAAATATACATAAAATAAGGGTGTAGTTATCATTGATACATTGTACCTTATTTCGATTGAAGTAAAATATTCTATCACCTGTTAATTGCCATCCTTACGCCTTGGCATGCACTATCCCTACTCATATCTAATAATAATAAATTAATTTGGGTAATCACATATCTGTCGCACTATAAGTATGTGGAATGCTTTTCTAGTCTGCGTTCTACTTTCCTATAGCACCTAACCTAGAACTAGAAGCATCTGTTTTAGCCGCTATAGTGAGACTAAATAGCAATCGTCAGTGTTGAATTCCAGTTGCAAATTCATTGACCTCTCGCGGCGCTTTTTGTCGTCAGGTCACAAGTGTTAGTATAAAAAAGTAAAAATTGTGTTATTTTCCAGACAATTTCTCGATTTTGGTGGTGTTTATGACCGCGACAAGTTGTATTGGAAAGAAATCCAGGATGTAGTTTTATCATGCGCGTGTGCTCCTCCGGGCGGTGGCAGAAATCCTTTGACGGCCAGATTCGTCAGACATTTCGCAATGTTTTACATATCAGCACCAAGCGCTGATGCTATGAAAACAATTTTTAAGGTAATGTTATATAAAAGAGTCCGGCTTTATGCTATTTACCTCAGAGACATACGAGTACTTCTCCGGACTTTTCAATAAAGCTGCATGCAAGCTGTGATCTCGTCCATAATTTGTGGTAGATGTAATACTACCCACTTTTTAGAAATCACGAATCACAACACTCAAAATTGACTCGACTATTTGCGCCATTTATCCCAGCAATTTTCCTATTAAGGCTGTTATTTTTTTTTACAAAGTTTATAAACAACAATATAACTGTAAGTTTTTCAGGCAATATTAAAGGGACATACGGAAGACTTTGTAAGCGAAGTGGCAGTTTTAAGTGAACCGATAGTTAACGCAGCAGTGGATGTGTACCTTAAAATTTGTAGCGAGTTACTGCCTACCCCTACTAAATCACACTATGTGTTCAATTTGAGAGATCTGTCCAAATCTATGCAAGGTGTCTTACAAGCTGATGCTGGATACATGAGAGCTCCTCAAGCTATGCTAAGGTATGTAAAAGTAAAGTATCTCATAACCGTGTCCCTTCCGGTGTGGTGTGTAACCATGCTTATAAAGAAACCGATTCAAATTTTGCCAAATTTACTTCATGACAAGTGGCAAGCTCGTCGATGTCTCTAGCGTACCCAACTCGAGAAATATACACCACCGTTACCGTGCCTCAGAGAACACAATTAGCCGTGGGTGCCGGTTTTACTAATACCAACTTGTGGAACCATTAATACATAGTTATTAAAATTGTCATCAGACTGCGTAATAAAATTATTGGAATTATATATTTTACATACGTATCTTTACGCCAAATCTTAGTTAGGCAGAGTCAATTGAGCGCCACTTGACACGATCACTACATACCTCTTTCGCTTCGTCGACATTTATCATACATGCCTATTTGTTACGAAGGCTTTTTAATTCTCCTTCAGCTAGTGTTTTATTTATTTGATCGTGATATGTGGGTCTTGGTCTGCCAGGGCATCTTTTAACCACAACTATCGCAATATTCACCTGGTTCGTCAATCTTTCTTCGCTCATCCTTTCAACATACCGTAGTCACCATCCCTTCGCGTACCTATAAATTTGGTAACTCATACATCTGTCGCACAATAAAGATGTGGAATGTTCTTCCAGCCTCGTGTGTTTCCACTTTCCTATAACTTGAAGTCCTTCAACCGAAGTGTGAAAAGGCATCTAGTCAAGCCGGCATAGTGTTAGAGACTGATGTCGGACATACTAATTCCAGATGCTAACATTCATGGATCATGCGGGCCACTTACCATCAGGTGTCCACATGTCGTGCTAGTATAAAATAAAAAAAATCCCGAACTATCGTAGCATGCTTTTCCTTATTTTTGTTCCTATGCTTTCTTTTATACCTACTATTATATATTTTATTATTTTAATCCTCATCCTCCATTTAAATTTTATAACATTTGGCGTTATTGACTAGCTAAAAATTTAGTTTATTAATTTTACTACTCTTAAGATGTCGGTCGACTTAGGGAGAGGAGCAAAAGATGGATGGTGAGCGTCTTGATGCGCAATAAAATAAAAAATAGCTTCTCCTTCGTAAACCAGCCTACTGGGGATCGCAAGCCCGACACCATTATTATCATCTATTTTCCACACCCTCACGGTGAATCCATGGAATGTTTAGAAATTTGATTTCAGGACTACTAAGTTCTCCACTGCGAAGATGAGTCTCCTATTCATAGATAAATGGGTCTAATCTCTAGCCTACGCTGGCCAAACAAGATTAACAAGGATCTGAAGTAATTTGTCAATTACTTAAAAAAATCAACTTGTTAGTATAAGTAGAAACGGGACTGACGGCTTAACGTGCTTTTCTCCTCAACAAGACATATTTGCGGTTGCCGGGTCCTTCCTGTGTGTGAAAGAGTCGAGAAGAATAGTATCTTGGGCTTATGACGTTTTTATTACGCAATGACTCGCTTACCATCCAATATTTTTCTTATCCTCAACAAATATAATGATTCCTCCAATGCCAAAGCTTGTTGCATAAATTACGACAAATTTGAGTGAAAAAAGTGTATTTCTCATAGTATAAAATAATTACATTGTTATTTAATTTAATATACTTTTTAGACTTTTCTACCACGAATGCCTTCGTGTGTTTCACGATCGTCTAATCAACGTGGAAGATAAGAGTTATTTCTACCACTTGATGGGTACAGTGTGTCAGAAACACTTTCAACATCCGATCTTGGATATACCAGAAGATCCAATCATCACACACCCACCCTTACTGCTGTTTGGAGATTTCATTAACTCTGCTGTGCCCAAAGAAAATCGAATCTATCAAGAAATACCTGATTTTAATAGACTGATGGTTTCTTTAAAGGTAATTTATTATTCATAAAGCTGGTACATCATTATCACGCCATCTCTGTGACGTCACGACGCATTGACACGAGTGTGGAATTGTCATGACCAAGCAAACTTTTTCCTTTACCGAGAATATTGTAAAGTACTTTCGTAATTAATTATTAATTAGAATATAAAATCACTGCAAATTCACATAAATATATAAGAGATTTGTTTCTTCTGTGCACTGTGACGTCACAGTATTTTCAGCCAAGATCATAGCGTTTAGTTTCTACAAATAAAATGTATTTTTTTTATTATTTATTAAATAAATAATAAATCAATTTAAGTAAAAAATAACATTGTAGACTGATATATAGATAATATATATTAAAAATTGTTTTTTTACATTATTTACATATTACCAAATACTCAATTACCCATTATGCACCGTGTACAACCGTAAGCGAGTAACTTGTGTAATACTGCTCGCTTTAAGGTTTGGTCGTTAATCATATCGATGTATTTTACAGGAGTACCTTGAAGAATACAACTCCACTGCTCGCGCTGAGATGCACCTAGTACTGTTTCAAGATGCCGTTGAGCATGTTATTCGAATTGCACGGGTGTTACGAGCCGAAAGGGGACACTGTCTCATGGTGGGCCCTGGAGGATCTGGTCGACGCAGTGTGGCAACACTGGCTGGACATGTCAACGAGTGCAAGTAAGGAAAATAAAAAAGTCTGATCTAAGTATAGATAGATTTTATTATCTTTACAGCCCATAAAGCAACTCCAAGATGGCCAAATTATCTTCGATATTTCTAGTGTTAAATCTGCCCAACATTTTTTGGACTAAATACGCGAGAACCTAGAATTAACCCAAGGAACGTAAAGTTTTTTAGTCAACAAACGAAGTCCCCAGAGGTCATACCAAATTGTTCATATTCTTATATGTGGGCTATCGAAAATTCCCGCTTTTGTCTTTAATATCAGTTAAACAGTGGGTCTGCTCCATAAATTCAAGGTCGCTCAGCGAGCCATGGAAAGAGCTATGCTTGGTATATCTCTAATGGATAGAATCCGAAACGTTGATATTCGTCAGAGAACATTTACTGACATAGCTTTTAAAATGAGCCGGACACATCTGCCGCAGAACCGACGAACAATGGGGCAAACGGGTTCTAGAGTGGAGACCACGTACGGGAAGACGCAGAGTGGGACGACCCCCCGCCAAATGGACAGATGACCTGAAGAGGGTCGCTGGTGGGGGTTGGATGAGGGTAGCGAAAGATCGCGTTAAGTGGCGAGCCTTGGAGGAGGCCTACATCCAGCAGTGGAGAGATACAGGCTGACGATGATGATGATGATCAGTTAAAGTTTTCTCAAACTTTTTAATAGTGTATTTTACTACAAATATAACCAAACACATGGCTCATTTATGACTAATAATATGATATATACACAGCGTCCTAGACCTCCACTGTTGAAGATGGGCCTTCCAGAACATATATCTGGAATTATACACCAGACGAATTGACGAGGATCTGATGTAAATTTTTATTACAATTTGTTAACGATTCTAAACCTTGGTATTAGTGGAACCGGGACTTAACGTGGTCTCCGAGGCACAAGAACGGTGGTGTTGTAAATCTATGACAAATGTACAATGTGAAAAGTATATTTTTTAATGGTACATGTCGAGGGCATTTTAACCGACCTTTGTAGGCTTTTAATTAAAGCGTTTTTACAACCGAGCCACCACCGCTGCACTTTAGATCTAGCGATCTGTAAATCCATTTAAATATGCCGATATGTAGCTCCAAACTAGACATAGGTTAAATATAAAATATATATTTTAGGTGTTGCCAATGTAACACAAAACCACTAACAATATCCCGGCATCTTTTGATTTGTTGATCTGTGTTACATTTCCAGGTGTATGGGCATGGAGTTAAAACGCAATTATGATACCCCGGAGTTTCACGACGATTTGCGCAGAATGTTCATGAGAGCAGGAATTAGCAACGAAGATACTGTGTTTCTGTTCACAGACACACAAATACTGAAAGAAGGATTCCTTGAGGATATTAACAATATGCTTAACTCAGGTATTTACTTTGTATTTATTTAAAAATTAATAACTATTCTCCCAGCTCCCAATTAAAAATAGCAGACCTGATCAATAGTTTGAACTTAAAATAAATAAATAGAACAAAAGAGTCTGATTTTGGATTTCCACATTTGGATTCAAGTTTATATTAAGCGGCATCAAAACCACTTTGGATAATTAGCAGTTGTCATTTAGTGGATAGTTATCCTTAATATAATCTAAGATTAACACTTGCATGTGTGCTTATGTGTAGTGTGAGCGTATGTGTGTGAAAAATACTATCTAAGAAAATCACTCCCAAAAAATAAAATAAAATGATCATTCAAATATATTAATTATTTTAATAAACATGTGTCGCGGCTTGGAGATACATCTATCGATCGCCTTGTAGTCCAGGAGAAAGTCGATGGTAAGAGGATGCGTGGTAGGTTTCCAATGAGATGGACTGACCAGGTTATGGCTAGTTAATAGGGTTTACGCTTTTTCATCTCTCTCGCTTGCACAAACATTAACATTTCGTCAACTGTACTAATATAAGCCCATCATGACAAGTGGCAAACTTAAGAAATATCACATGTAAATTTAATTAATCTGCTTCTAAAGCCACGGACTTAACCGCTAGACTAATGAGGCAGTTTTTTTTTAATTGCTTGAACATTTGCCGGCCAAGGGTTTTCAGCCTCTTTTTTTATTTATTGCAAAACAAATCGTTGTTGGCTAACCAAATAATTTAACTTTCCTAAATAAATGTATCCCTCGCCAATTCGTCTGGCCAGCGTGGCGAGTGTAGTGTGCTCCAGAAGTTTTTGGAAGACCCATCCCCAACAGTGGTGGTCTAGGACTCTGTGTTTTGGGGGTTGTGATGAAATAAATGTATAAATGCCCAACCATTTAATGGCTTCCCAATTTTTTAATTACCAAGTTGTAAGAACTCTTTTTATTAAGTATTAATTAATACCTCTTGTTTTTGTAGGGGAAGTCCCGAATTTATTTGAAGGCGATACGTACGAACAAGTTCAAACTGGCTGTAGGAATGATGCCGCGAAATTTGGTATTAATCCGTCGAATCGAGATGCTGTTTATAATTTTTTTATAAACCGCGTCCGGTCTAAACTACATTTGTGCATGTGTGCTAGTCCTGTAGGTGAAGCTTTTAGGTAAGTACCTTCTACTGTGAAATTAATATATGTATTTTTTATTTAATAGGGGTGTAAGACTGGCTCCACACGTTGGCATCACTTACAATGCTTTTCGTTCAATGTATAGATCGGGAAGTTGGGAACGTTGGCGTATGCATTGGTGATTGGCCGTCGAGTGTCGGTAATTGGCACAGTCTTGTTAAACACTCGTCACATACTTCAAGTATTTTGCTCTAACGAGAATGTCGTCTACAAAATCGCCACCCCAATGGGCAAATTGAAAATGTATAAACAGACAAAAGCAGTAATGAAAGAAATCAATTCTGTATCGGACATATTCATATTTGCTCTCACGGGACAGAACTATACTAATTATAGCCACTGTGTGGAAGTGGCTTTTCTATTGTTAGTATCTAATCCCATTGTTCCCATTCTCCAATTATAATTTTTCAGTATATGTTAGTCAAAAATGGTTAATAAAAAAATAAATAAAATAATTATATATATCCCATCACTATTTTCTTTTTCTACGTACGATGCTAATTGGCGATAGACGACATTAAACATTTAAAAATATTTATCCTGTTAGAATTATTACTCGCTCTAGCACTTTAGTAGCCATAACCCTTTCTCTTAGTATGAATATTTCGTATCTGTCGGGAAGAATATGATTAATTTTGGAACAAATTTTAGTTGAAAACATTATTGTATAGCTTTTAATGAAAACATATATAAGGCTATAAAACATTATCTGATTTTTCACAGACGTCGATGTCGAATGTTCCCATCCTTAGTTAATTGCTGTACCATAGACTGGTTCACAAAATGGCCGGCAGAAGCGTTGTTATCTGTCGCCCAACAATCTTTACAGCCAATGGGAGATCAGAAAACTATAGAGCAAATATCCAAAATATGCGTGTCTATGCATCAGGTAAATACAATCATATAATTATATCTTACAATTCCTAAACAGTGGTGGTCCAGTTGACTTTTAGGCCAAACATTGTGCTTCGAGCCCCGACATAGCGATGTCGACCTACTTTCCAAGTCTCAAATTCCTTTTTGGATGCTCTTATATCTCATAACTGCCTCCATGGTCTAGCAGTTAAGTCCGTTGATTTAGACTTGAACATACCGGGTTCGATAACTGAACAGACCTCAATTTTTTTTTTTATATGTGATATTTCTCGAGTTTGGTACGCCAGAGACATCGACGAGCTTGCCACTTTGTCATGATGGGGCTATAGTAAAGTTTGCTAAATGTGAATCCGCTTATAGATTTACCATTTTAAGTTATAATTTTCTATTTGTATTTTTTGGCGAAATGTATTTCGTTCGTGTCACCGTATTTGTGCCCCATATTTAAAGCCCAATTTATCGTTTTCCATAATTATTCACATAGTAGCATATTATTAAACAAAAAACACCACTTTTGACCAACAATGTCCACAGTAAACTAATTTACAAAACAAAAACTAGCACTTGACATATTTTTTTTTTGTTTATTTGTTACGAGATCATTACTCCAAATATGAATTGATTATGATGTTTTATAAAACATAAAATATATTTTTTGCAGGACATAGATATAATGAGCGATAGATTATATCAAGAAATGCGACGATATTTTTACACTACACCCAGCAGTTATTTGGATCTGCTAAAACTCTATCTTTCATTGTTAGATAAGAAACAGCAAGAAATCATTCGGGGCCGTGATAGGATATCCTGCGGGTTACAGGTTCGATGTTTCACTAATACTTACTAGTTTTTATTTGCAGTATTATATTTAAAAATGAGTATCACTTGTATCATTTATGGTCGTTCTAAGCCAAAAAAAATGTTTGTTGGCATAAATATAATCAACGTTGGGTTCGGAAATAAAATTCATTTTCTCTCGTTCGATAGAGACTAATAGCTGGCAAAAGTGTTAAAGAAAGAAGAATATGTTTAAATCCCATGTTTTAATGTCTACTATCTACCTAATATGACAAGGAAACATCATATTTTTTCACTCATTGTTTTACTCCAATCGTTTGACCTGCATCGAAATCTAATCATCTATCAGTTAATTTGATACTTACACCCGAATTCTAAGACGTTTGCTCCTTTGTACATACTTTACTGAAGTACATATCTTCACCCCAGATCTCTTGCGGGGTAGGCAGAGACAATTGAGTGCCATTTGACACGATCACGACATACCTCTTTCGCTTCGTCGACATTCATTAACCTCTTCATACATGCCCTTTCGTTACGAAGACTTTTTAATGCACCTTCAGTCAGTGTTTTATTTATTTGATCGTGATATGTGAGTCTTGGTTTTTCTCGCATTCAAACTTAAGTAAAGTGCATTAAAGTATTTTAATAAATAATAATAATATTTAATTGCAGAAACTATATGAAACTTACGAAGTGGTGGGTGTGATGGAACAACAGGTTCGCGATATGGAACCGATTTTGGCGCGAAAAGCCGACGAGGGAATAGCACTTGTTAATAAACTTAAAATCGAACAGAAAGCTGCTGACGAAGTGAAACAAGCCGTTATGAAAGATGAAGCAGCAGCAAAGGTTAAAACTATTGAGATAATTTATTTTGTTATTTTCTATCTATATGAATTGTGATTTAAGATTTCAACTAAAATAATTGACCCTAAAACACTCCTAGACTTCCTCTGCTGAAGATTACCACTTTTATACTGCAAAATATATTTCTATAGGATTTGACATACACTTGACATAGTTGCCTCTTCGAGAAAGGAGAAGAATTGTGTCTCGGGCTTATGACCAAATAAGCTCGGTTTAGGAGCTCCTATTGTTACCCAACATAGATAATTTCGTTTTGGATGCTCATTCCAATATAAACTATATATTTTATACAGATAAAAGCTGATGAGGTAAAACAGATAGCAGACGAAGCAAAGGCAGATTTAGCTCTCGCTATGCCTGCTATGGAAGCTGCACAGAACGCACTGAAGGCCCTTAACAAAGCCGACATAAATGAACTTAAGGCTTTCCAAAAACCACCGCCTCTGGTACGATTTGTGATGGAACCTATTTGCATACTTATGGGTGGAAAGTAAGTATAGTAGGTATTTGAGTAGAAATTTTATTTCATAATTTATAAGTTTAAACAGAAAACAGAGTTGTAAATATGTGGAACAAAATCCCAGAAGACACATTGAAGTCCTCAACTGTAAACACTTAAAACAAATTGTACAAGTGGCAATAGACATAGGCTATGGCGATAACTGTAAATTTTATGGACTTTACCAGTGCTTGATATAGGCATATCAGCATGCGCTGCTCGCCTATTATTCAATAATAAGTATCTATTTATATATTTGATGTAGGTGTGTAACCATATATTAAATTAATTAATTACTATTTTTACATGATTTTAATAAATATAAATATAATACAACTGCTTCCATGTGTCAAGTCCGTGGATTTTACTCGGAGTTCGATTCCTGGTCGGCACACAATGAATTATTTAATTTATTTGTGGTATTTCTCGAGTTTGGTACTCTAGAGACATTAACGAGCTTGATACTTGTAATGGTGGTACTATAGTAAAGTTAGCTAAATGTGAAACCACTTCATTAAAAAAAAAAATAGATTTGACTAGGTAGCCCAGAAGGGATACGGTCGCGATGATACTTTACTTTTTTATAATAAATTTACGTTAATTGGATCATAATCAAATATTTATATTTCAGTTAGTGAGCACAGCCTTTTGAAAACTAAATTCTGGCTTTCGGAAGGCTGTTTCCCTATTTTTGACAACTAAACTGTACTTACAATAGTTACATTCCCATCCTCATTAAACATTGTTTTACCGTAACCAGCCCCTCGGTTTTGCACCCATCATCATTCTCATATAAGTTTATCACTCTCCCTAATAAAATACCTTCATGGTATTATTTGCGTCCCATGTACGCATAGGCATAGATTATTATACTTTTGTGTACAATAAAAAATCTTATTTTTTGTATCTTTATCTATACTGATAGTACAATGCAATAATTAGCCCTGTTTGTTTGTATTCGTATGTATATGTTATTGTGTCGCCTATACGCCCTTATTGACTATTCAGAGTTAGTCGTCATAAATCAGGGCACCTCATGTGATCCTACGGCAATCTGACAGATTTTGCCAAATATCTGCTAGGTGAAGTCGTCCCATTCTACGTCGTTCCATACAAGGTCAATCGATAGGGCGTTTGATGTAATAGTGTAATTCCTCTCTATTTCAGACCAGATTGGGATTCAGCAAAGAAAATATTGGCGGATGTAAATTTTATAAGGAATTTGTCAGAATACGACAAGGATCACATCCCCGATGCTACGCTAAAGAAGATTAAAGTTTATATAACCCACAAGGACTTTAACCCTGAAACCGTTGTAAAAGTAAGTAAAAAATATTCAGGTATTTAGCTGTATAGAAAAAACACCTAATCCGTATTTTAAATCAACGTTTTGTATTTACGAGTACATCACACATTGTTTACAACTTTACATAATGTACATAATAATACTTTAATGTAAAGTTTCCTTAAAATGTATATGAGTAATAATACTTTAATGTAAAGTTTCCTTAAAATTTATATGAGTATTAATACTTTAATGTAAAGTTTCCTTAAAATGTATATGAGTATTAATACTTTAATGTAAAGTTTCCTTAAAATTTATATGAGTATTAATACTTTCATGTAAAGTTTCCTTAAAATTTATATGAGTATTAATACTTTAATGTAAAGTTTCCTTAAAATTTATATGAGTATTAATACTTTCATGTAAAGTTTCCTTAAAATTTATACATACATACATACATATCTTCACGCCAAATCCCTTGCGGGGTAGGCAGAGACAATTGAGCGCCACTTGTCACGATCACGACATACCTCTTTCGCTTCTTCGACATTCATCAACCTCTTCATACATGCCCTCTTGTTTCGATGGCTTTTTAATTCACCTTCAGCTAATGTTTTATTTATTTGATCATGATAGGCAAGTCTTGGTCTGCCAGGGCCTCTTTTACCCACAACTTTCGCATTATATATCTGGTTCGTCAATCTCTCTTCGCTCATCCTTTCGACATGCCCGAACCATCGGAGCATGCCTTTCTTTATTTTTGTACCTATGCTTTCTTTTATACCTACCCTTTTGCGTATTTCGTTATTACGTATACGGTCCATCAAAGTTACGCCGCATATCCGACGTAAAGACCTCATTTCTACTGCATTAACTCTACTCTCATGCGTATTCTGATATATCCACGTCTCGCTTCCATACATAAGTGTTGGTATTAGCATGGCATTGTGTATGGCGAGTCGAGCTTTATCACTGACATTTCGACTGGCGATCAGTGACCCCAGGGCCCCATTAACACTATTTCCCGCGTTCACTCTTCTTTCAACATCCCTATCATACTTCCCATCCGCAGTGAAAACACTGCCCAGATATATAATTTCATTTACCTGTTCTAGCGTTTCATCATCAATCTTTATCGTCAAGGATGTCATCCTTCTTCTTTCAAACACTAGTACCTTGGTTTTTCTCGCATTTAAACGGAGTCCTTTTTCTGCACATCCCTCTTTCATTTCTGTGACTAGTGATTGCAATTGTTGTTCGGACGATGCCATAAGAACAGCATCATCTGCATAAAGCAGGCAGTTCACCACAAGATCACCCATTTTTATCCCACAGTCACTCTCCCTTACTCTTTTTAGGCATTTGTCGAGATATAAAGTGAATAATCTGGCGGACAGCACGCAGCCTTGTTTGACGCCCATTTGGGATTCAAAGCAAGGCGACATACCTCCCTCCACCCGCACACAAGCTTTACAGCCCTTGTACAGGGACTGTATAGCCTGTAGCAGTTTGTCATCCACTTCATACTCCGGCAATATGTCCCAAAGCTTCTTTCTTACAACTCTATCAAAAGCCTTCTCCAAATCCACAAAAGCACAGAAAACTTTCTGGTTTAAGGCCAAAAACTTATCTGTGATATTGCGGAGCGAGAAGACTTGGTCAGTGCATCCTCTTCCAGGTCTAAAGCCTCCTTGTGCCTCCCATAAAAGACCTTCTGTCTTCTCTTGCAGGCGTTTCGTGAGAATCTTGCCATACATCTTGCTCGCCAAACTGATCAAACTAATCGCTCGGTAGTTGGCACAGTCCAATCTAGATCCTTTACCTTTGTACAAAGGAACGATGACTGATTGCTGCCAGTCCTCCGGTACTCTTCCCTCCTGCCAGCAAAGGTTGCATAGTAGGTGGAAAGCGTTCCAGACCGGTATACCTCCGTATTTGATCATTTCGGCGAGCACTCGATCTTTTCCCGCTGCTTTGCCACATTTCAGGCTTCTAATTGCCGATTGCAATTCTTGCACACTTATTTCCTCTTTAGATGTAGACGTTGTATTTGAGGGTAGCTCTGGAGGTAAAGTACCCGTCGTAACGTCGTTAGGAATCGTACTAGCATACATCTCACTAAAATATTCACTCCATCGCTCCAACACCTCATTCGTGTTTGCAAGAATGTTACCGCTCTTTGATCTAACTCTATTCATTCGACAAGATGTCAAGCCACCCTTGGCCTTCCTAACTTCCCTCCAGAAAAGTTTGGAGTTCTCCTTAAAGTTGCTCGTCATCCTGTTTTCACCTATTTCTTTACATCTTTCACGCTTCTCCTTAATCAAAGATTTTGTCTCATTCTTGCAGCGATGGTATATCTTCTTTTTTTCTCTTTTCATACTTTCATTCATATTTAGCGAAGCAACGTAATCTATCCAAGCTTTCTTCTTTCTTTCAACCGATTCTTTAACCTCTTCATCCCACCACGCGTTACCTTTAGTTGCTCGCTTTTTTGCTACTCCACATACTTCTTTTGCCGATTCTACCATACCATTTTTTAGGTACTTCCAGCACTCTTCTACATTTTTGCTCACATCTTTCAAGTTGATAAGTTTATCTTTGACGCGTTTCATATACTCCTCTTTCACACTATCATCTTGTAACTTTTCACTCTTTATTCTCTCTACTGCTGACAGATTGCCACCTGATCGCCGGTGGCGCCATTTTGTGAACAGACCACTAATCCTAGTGATTACTAGGTAGTGGTCTGTTCCCAATTCTGGCCCACGATACGCCCTGGTATCCAGAGTCTGTGTTCGCAGTCTTTCATCAACTATTATTAAATCAATCATACTCTTTTCACTATTCATCGTTCTTGTATACATGTGAATATCTTTGTGAGCAAACATTGTGTTGGACACAAAAATATTCTTTTCTAAACACACGTCAAGAATAAGCTTACCTGCATCATTTACTCTCCTATCTCCAAAATCACCTAGGACCGTTTCGTAATCTGCACGACGTGTCCCCACCCATCCATTCAAGTCGCCACATAATATTATATTTTCGTTCCCAACTGCCAAATCTAGAACTGTCCTGACCTGATTCCAAAAATTCTCCAGTTCCTGCTGTGGGGCTGAGCTTACTGGGGCGTAAACCACGGCTATAAATATTTTTTTAAGACCAGTTTTTAGACGAACCCAGAGTATTCTTGGGCTTTCCAGGCAGTACTCGTACATGCTGTCGGCCAAGCGGCTAGATAGTAAAATGCCCACCCCCTGACTACCGCGATCGTTGACTCCCACTCCCGACCAGAGCGCGATCCCTCCCCCCGGCAAGTCCTGCATCTCACTACCCCTCCGCTTGGTCTCGGTCACGCCAATCGCATCCAACTTCATTTCATCCATCATATCTAGAAGTTCATTCATCTTATCTTTTATCCCTCCACGGACATTCCAGGTGCCAAGTCGGCACTCAGCTGTCCTCGATCCGCGCTTTTCGGGCCATGCGTGATGGGTTGCGGATCCCATCGCCGCTCCGGCTCATATTACTGCCTACCCCGCATTACAATTCTATTATTATTGTTAAAACTACTGGGCCGTGAGCACATACAAAAACCCAATATTATATTTTATTTTATACAGCGCCATCTAGGGAAGCTATCGGTAACTGTCCGTGTTGTTCTCGTGCTTGTCGATAGATGTCGTTGATCTTCGTTTGTTGTTTTCTGCTGATACTCGAAATGTGTTCTTTTAATGTGTTCTATGGACTTCACTTTTGTGCTCTCAACAATTAAAATGAAAAATATATTTAATTTTGGGTGGATTTGAACCGGGCATGTACGAGTAGGTTGCGGTCTGGCGTTCCGATATCCGGGCTATCGAGATGCATAGTAGCGTAGCAAAAATAATGTCTATGTTCGTGTAGATGGTAGGTAAAATAGACGGTTCTCGAATAAGTCGGTTTGTTTCGTGACTCACTATAATCACACCCGTATTTTGCTTTGATATTTCACTTATTTTAATGAATTCACGATAATATTATTAATTTCACTGTTATATTATTACGTTTTTGCACTGAGTAATTTCTAAGACACTAAATCACTTTTAAACAACTTAAAATAAAATGTTTATACGGGAGCTACTGCCTACACGTCTTACCCCTAACGCGCGCGTTAAAATTTATATGAGTATTAATACTTTAATGTAAAGTTTCCTTAAAATTTATATGAGTATTAATACTTTAATGTAAAGTTTCCTTAAAATGTATATGAGTATTAATACTTTCATGTAAAGTTTCCTTAAAATGTATATGAGTATTAATACTTTCATGTAAAGTTTCCTTAAAATGTATATGAGTATTAATACTTTAATGTAAAGTTTCCTTAAAATGTATATGAGTATTAATACTTTAATGTAAAGTTTCCTTAAAATGTATATGAGTATTAGTACTATGTAAAGCTTCTTTTAAATGTTTGCGTAATATGTAATTTATATTTTGTTGCAGGTGTCTAAAGTATGTAAATCAATGGTACTATGGGTGCAGGCTATCGATATGTATGCTAAAGTTTTTAGAGTTGTAGAGCCAAAAATACTTGCGTAAGTACAATTAATAGTAATAAAAAAAATACCTTTTAAACTTTCCAGTAAAAAAAAGTAAAGTTTCATCACGACCGTTTCCCTTTCGAGGTGGTCAGAAACCACGAATATAAATAAGCGGTTTCACATTTAGCCAACTTTACTCTAGGCCAATCATGACAAGTGGCAAGCTCGTCGATATCTCTAGTGTACCAGACTCGAGAAATTACAAATAAGTTAAATATTAATTAAATGTATTTATTTTCATTAATAAATAGTTTTGTGTTGTGTCGAACCCGGTACCTCCGAGTCTAAATCCACGGACTTAATCGCTAGACCACGGAGGCAGTTAAAGTTTTCAGTATAAAAAACTAAACAGAAAAGGAGAAGAAGACAAACTTAGCAATCAATTGTTTTATCGTGCGCGTGCTAGATCTATGTTTATGTATGTATGTATTATATAGTATGTATGTGTATTGTTTTTTATATTGTGTACGTATATGTATGTTTAAGTGCTATAAATGTGTAATTATGTTTATTTTTCTAATTTAAGTTATTTTAATATTTTTCTTCATTCTGCCCATCACCTTTCATGATCCCCAAGGTAAGCTGGTAAAGAATGTCTTATGGCGTTATACCTCGCCTATGTACTAGGTTTTTAAGTGCAATAAAGTATTTAAATAAATAAATATAGTGTCTCGTTCTTGTCATATAATAACCTAGGTTTAAAGGTCTCTTTTTATTACTAAAAAAAATTTCCACTTCACTATTCTTGGCTACTCTCTTCCCAACTAAATCCTGTTTAATTATATTAATAATATATATATTTTTTTACTTTATTTTGTTGTACAGGCATAAAGAGGCAGCCGCCATTTTGAAAAGTGTTATGGCAGTTTTAAGAGCTAAACAAAAAGAAGTGGAAGCGATAGAAGCTCAACTTGCAGCGATGATGGATGAACTTAAGGTAAATTAACAATATTCGATAGCTTGGGTATTTTTAATGTCGTCGTAGTAACTCATAGTTAATCTATTATAGTAAATATATAATAAATAGTATAATATGAAATATAAGGAATAGCTCATTTATCGTTTTAGAAGGAATAATAACAGGTTTAGTAGTCAGAGAATGTCTTTTGGCATTAGGTCCCCCTTTGTACTTTGTGCAATAAACTTTTATTGCACAATATTATTTAATTAATAAACAATCAGACTCGCACGAGTGCAAACGGTTATTGCTTTTTATATTTTTGTCCATACATTATTTAAGAAAAAAAAATGTTACTAAATCGTAAGGAATCCCCAAATATTTATTTATAAATCATTACATAGCTTAATATTAAGGCCAATTTTCCATGCAGTCAATCTTATAAAATACATTCATTTTCTTAAAAAAATGGATTGGCAGTATAAATAATAATTTATAAAGCTAAGAAACAATAGATATATATAATAAAAATGAAAATAAAAATCAAAGAAATAATAATAAAATAACAAATTCAACATTAATAAAATCATTAAATAATAGAATCGATACAAAACAATACATATTAGATAATATTATTATTTTTGTATTAATTTATCATAATGTCGAATTGATTTATATACTTATTCACTTTTTATTCTAATATCTATTGTTTTGTATCTATTCTATTATTTAATGATTTTATTAATGTTGAATTATGATTTTATTATATTAGTATTTCTTTGATTTCTATTTTTTTTTATTATGTCGAATGTATGCTGGGCTTCTATAACGTTCCCAAAAATAAACAATTTGTTTTCTCTACAGAGGTATGTCTCTGAAAAACTGTTTTCAGGGTGTGAGACTATATTGAACCCATACAGTATTTTTGTTTAGGTCGTCGAGGACGAGCGCATAAAACTACAAGCTGATGTAGATTTAGCGGCCGCAAGATTGTCTCGAGCCGGTAAACTCACTCAGGCGCTCGCTGACGAGCAAACGAGGTGGGAAGAAAGTGTCAAAGTAAGTAAACCACGTGACATTATCATTTAATTACATTTACATTTTTATATTCTCGTACTGCCACACACCACTCTATTGTAAGTGATTGTAGATAAGAAAAATGCATAGATATATTTCCATTGTTACCAACCTGACAGATAATAACCTTGAGTATAATATGGAAAGTTCAAGATGTAAGGTTTAATTTCCTTGGTGCCACTCATGACAGAACTTTACGTTCTTCTTCTAACTCCACGCTCTCCTTCCCCACACATCACACCGCATTCGTTTCCAAGTCGTTTGCGGTGGTGGCTGTGCATCTTTGGAACCAGTTACCGGTGGACATCCGTCAAGCTCCAAATAGAACACTATTTAAGAAACTGGTCTATGTGCACTATTTAAATTCACCATAAGCTTAATACACTCTCTGCTATATTTATTTCTCTCATTATAGTCATCATATAGTAGGTATATTATATTAATGTATATTTATAGAACGTATGTATGTAGTTTTATTTATATTTATTTGTGTATGTATTAGTATGTAAATAAGTATTTATTCACTAGTATATATTGAAGTCTAAGATTTTTCTATTAGTTTTGATAGCACCTGCCTTATCTTGTCGTAACTGCTTCAGTTGTCCCAAAGGTTTGACCAGTATAGAATGTCTAGCGGCATTAGGTCCGCCTTTGTACTTAGTGCAATGAAGTTTATAATTAAATAAAAATAATAAAATAAGGTGCAACAGATATTGAGAAAAAAATAATTATTGAATAAAATTTATGATTAAATAAAATCTATTCAAAAGTAGTTCTTAATAACCATTGGTATTTTTAGGCAGCAACACACAAACTTCAGTGTACAACTGGCGATATAATAGTTGCATGCGGTTGTATTGCTTATTTCGGCGCTTTCCCTTCTTCATACCGACATGAGTTGCAGGAAAAGTGGATCGTTTTATGTAAACTACTTGAAATACCATCTTCTGATACATTTGAGTAAGTATGTTTAAAATAAAAACATCTATATACCATATTCGTAGACAGCGGCTGATCTGTATAAGGGCTTTTTGGGCTGCAGGAAACAATGGGAAGTATTATAAGAAATAATCCTATAATTAAGTTGGCAATGACGTTCCTGTTCCTGTTTGTGTGTTAAGGTCATATTGAAACCTATATAATATATTTTATTGTCTTCTTTGTTTTATGACAAAAGTGCAAATTCATTCATTGGGCCGGCCTCAAATAGGTCCCACAAACTCCGGTCTTTCTTGGTCCTAGACCTCCACTGCTAAAGATTGGACTTATAAGCATATTTATGAAGAATTCTGCCTTTTCTTTTTAAGCTGGCGCGACTGTTGGCGAGTATTTGATGTATTTTTTTTTACTATTTCACAAGTAGATATTAGTAAAACTTTTTGAAGGAAAATGAGCTTTGTTTGCGCAATATCTCCTAATAGTATCACATCATGGTAGAAGTGGTGGGTATTTTCTTTGCAGATTTTTAGAGAATAAGCCTTAACGGCCTCTGCGAGATATAGGAACGGTGGCACATTAATGTAGTTCTTTATTTTTTCAGCCTGATAGCAATTATGTCTGATTCGTATACTGTCCGTCAGTGGAACTCTCAAGGATTGCCTCGAGATTCTGTATCCACTGAGAACGGAATACTGGTAACTAAGGCTGGACGATGGCCGCTCACTATTGACCCACAGGAACAGGTAAATACTACTTTAATACGTAATTATTTATTACAGCCCCAAGAACACGGCGTCCTAGACCTCCCCTGCTGGAGATGGTCCTTCCAGAACATATATCTGGAGAATTTGGCCTACACTCGCCACCGTGGCCAGACGGCGAGGATATGATGTCAATTTTTTATGACAATTTATTAACGATTCCACAAGTTGGTATTAGTAGAACCGGGACCGACGGCTTTAAGTGCCCTCCGACGCACGGGTACGGTGATATTGTAAATCTATGACAAATGTACGTGAGAAAAGTGTATTTCTCATTGGCACAACTGCCTGTGTGGTCTAGCGGTTAGGTCCGTGGATTTAGACTCGGAGGTACCGGGTTCAATTCCTGGCCGGGACACAAAAATATTTATTAATGTAAATAAATACAATCTATTAATATTTAATTTATTTGTGATATTTCTCAAGTTTGGTAGGCTGGAGACATCGACGAGCTTGCCACTTGTCATGATTGGCCTATAGTAAAGTTGGTTAAATGTGAATCCGCTTATTTATAAGCGTGATTTCTGACCACCCCTAACAGGGAAACGGTCGTGATGATACTTTACTTTAGTTCTACATGCCGGGTGGGTTTGGAAAGACCTTTGTAGGATTTAAGGAACGCGTTCCTACAACCGAGCGGTGCGCCTAAAAATTTAATACGTTATTAGCTTTCAATTATAAACACATTTGAAGTGATGCTGGTCGAGTTGTTAAAGCGCTGCCCTTTAATCAATAGGTGACTAGATTTACTAATGACTTTTTTACGTACATTTGTCATACATTTACAAAGCCACACTTCTCGTGATTCAGAAAGAACTTCGAGCTGCCCGTAAGTGATTCACGCGAGGATGATGCCTAGCGCCCAGTCCACATTTGGTCCACACCCTTTGTAGACGGCGCGAGGTTTTTTGGCTGACCACGCGAGGTTCACTGATCATAAAGCGGCGTCCACCTATAGACCACCTGTCAATAAAACGAGTAGACGACGAACGACAAAGAGCAGGGTTGTAGCGTAATTAATAAGTCTGTCAAGACTTTGTCTTTAATACATCAAGATTAAACCGGTTTTGTTTAACAGGCTAACAGATGGATAAAAAATATGGAAAAGGATAATGGGTTAAAAATAACGAAACTGAATGATCCTTCATACCTTAGGATTTTGGAGAACTGTATCAGACTTGGATGGCCCATGTTAATAGAAGATTTAGGCGAAACATTGGAGGCAACTTTGTCACCTGTGCTATTAAAACAGACCTTTGTGCAAGTAAGTATCATCACGACCGTAATCTCTTGCGGTGGTTGTCGAAAATGAGAAGGTTAAACATCATGGGCCACCCGGCACCTGAACCGGCACGGCCTCACTTCTTACGGTTAGTATTCTTTATAAGAACTTCTATGAATTTTGTTCACTTCATCAATCCACGCGCGAACGGTTTAGTCGACCACTTGGAGATAACCTGCTGCCTTCTTGCTAACTCCTGGTTGACCTGAGTTAGTTATATGAGAATAAACCTCGTCATTTGTGGACAACGCGGCTACCACCCATGGACCACCTTTCGACAACCTATTAGTTATCGTTATTGTTTTTGGCTTTAACTCTGCATCCCACAAGTTTTTTGTCATTCTCCCAAAGGTTAGCTGTTAGAGAATCATCATCATACATCATTTTTACTTTTATTTTACTTAAAGCTGCTTTAATGATTTTTGAAAAAAGCTACTAGCTTTCAAAATTAGCTACATTGAACATTAATTTCTCCAAAACTGCAGTAACGGATGACATTCTTTTATAGCATTTCTGAATAAAAAAAAAGAATTTTCCTTAAAGATAAAAACTGTTGCTACACGAATCATTTATCTAAAAATTAATATATAACTTTGACATGTCCTTTGACATAATATTTTTTTTTTTTATAATTTAGAGGGTTACGTAGAAAATAATATTTAACAGCTGTTGTTAATAAATAAATATTTATTCCCATATCTTTTAAACACAATAAAACTTAAATACAATCATAAAATATAAAAATTAATATAAAATACAAACATAGTATTAAATATTGACACCAGAGAGTGCGCGCGACTAATCTACTCAAATTGACCGGGTCAAACTCATAGGATTCAAACAGTATACTTTGATTCAAACTCAGCACATTTATTTTACAGGCTGGTCGTGTTTTAATTCACCTTGGAGACAGCGATATAGAGTACGACTCGAACTTCCGTTTGTTTCTAACCACTAAGCTGGCCAACCCTCACTATTTACCAGAAATCTGCATTCAAGTTGCACTTGTCAACTTTACGGTTACTATATCTGGCTTGGAAGATCAACTATTAGCGTAAGTTCACTTCATTCACCTATAATATTTAAGTTAATTTTTATTATGAGGTGGTCAAAAATCATGCTTCTTTTTAGTACAAGTGAGAAGTTTATCGATGTATGTCTGCCTGTTTATCTGTCCTTCACACCTATATTACTGGACCGATTTTTTTGAAGAATTCCTAGACAGACATAGGCATACGATCATGGCATGTGGCATGGCCAAATATCTTAGTATATTACAGTAACATTTTAAAGATTTTTTTCACTGTTCACTATATTACATAGACAACGCCAGCTCAAACAGTTAGTCATAGATAAATATAGCTTTTTGTACAAAAACAAAAACATTTAAAAGTAATAGTAGTGATGGCCGCTTGTAACTATAAATAGTTAAATTATTAAATAACTATTAAACTCCACCGAGGTTCACAACGATTGCTTGTTTTCTAGAAAAATAAAAATCTACTTTTGATAACACTTTACTTGAAATAGCTTCATAGCAATTGGTAGCGATCTATAGTATCAACAGGCAACAGGCAGACTACGAAACATTGCGTCGCGTACGAATAAAACGTTAGGGCATAGCACATTTGCCTGAGTGCGAGTGAGAAAGTTGCACGGATGTGACTTTGAAGTTTAGTTTCTAAGAATAATAATCCTTTTGTGTAGTAACTATACATAAGTTAGGCGTAGATAACAAAATAAAATAGTCTAATATTTGTATTGAACACGCGACATATTTTAAGACATATAATTTTCAAACCGTTGTTTGAAAACGGATAACGGTTATGTTTTGTTATTTAAAAAACTCAACGACACAACTCTAGTGCATAGCCGTCCTTGCAAATCCGTCTGACCAGAATGGTGTGTATGCCAAGTACTCCAGAAATGTGTTCTGGATAGCCCATCTTGTGCAGTGGAGATCTGGACTCTTGTGTTCTAGCGGCAGGAATTATATAATGATTATCTGGAAGATACAATTGTAATGTTAGAATGTACATACAAATTTGGAGACTCTTACATCTGTCGCACGCTGAAGATGTGGAATGCTCTCCCAGCCAGTGTGTTTTCCTACTCCTATAACCTAGAGTCCTTCAAACGAAGTGTGGAAAAGCATCTTTATAGGTCGGCATAGTGGTAGGGACTGATGTCGGTCGTCTGAGGCTGGCGTCAGTTGCTCCCATTCTTGGACCTCGCGTACCGCTTGCCATCGGTTGGGCGTGGTGTCACATCTCGTGCTCAGTGTAAAAAAAAAACCACTAATGAACTTTTTGTAGGGATGTAGTTCGTCTTGAAAGACCGGATTTAGAAAAGTTACGGACTGAATTGATTGTCCGCATCAATACAGACAAAGCTACCTTACTCGAAATTGAAGACAAAATACTAAGGCTGTTGTATGCTTCTTCTGGAAATATACTCGATGATGAAGAACTGATTGAAACTTTAAATGAGAGCAAGGTAAGAAAAAAAATACAATAGGTATGTTTATATGCACCCCGTCCCCAGTGTTGTAACATTAGCGCAAAGCGTTAATTTATTAACATTCCGTTTTGCAACTATCCGTTGATAAGATATCGAACGTTTTATCATGTTTCTTTGCACATTTGCACATCATCTAACAATAAGGTTAATTTTCCCTTGAACCTGTAACTAAACTAACCTACTCGATCTTAGCAATATTTAAATTTTAAAGAAAGTTTAGTCAAAACTGATAGACCACTTTCTTGTTCACTGTACTACTGCTACATTCGGACCGAAATTTCTCGGATTCAGATGTGACGCAGTGCACAAACCTTCTTAGACAGTCACTTTTATAAAGATGGCCGCCATAACGACATTATTTTTATATTATTTTTGTCTAGGAAACGTCAGAGATAATTAACGCTCGACTTGAAGAGACTGAGGCGACAGAAATTCGGATATCTGCTGCGAGAGAGAAGTATAGGACAGTCGCTACCAGAGGAGCGGTTCTGTACTTCGCCGTTGCACAACTAGCTGACATTGATCCCATGTACCAATTCTCCTTGAAGTATTTTAATCAGGTACCTTCATTTATACTGCTAACTGCTCTCCGGGGTAAGGCGGAGCACAATCGTTTTTACTATAGTATTGGCTAACGTTCGTCTGTTGACAGCTGACGATTCGTCAGACAGACAGTGGAGTCGTCCAGATCCGGATGTCTAATGGAGATGGGGACATGCCCCAGTTCTCCCCGGAGGATCTCAGCTGGTAATTACCCGCTGCTAATTCATGCACCTTTAAAACGATTCGTTCTTGAATGATTGTGCAGTCCGTCTTATAGTAGCCACTACTTTTCAATGTACAATGCGAGTTGTTCGTACTAAGCTTGTGTTTAGTTAAACAATAACACGCAATGTATAAATTAAACACAAAACGTACGGCTGATAATTTAAAAATCAATGATAACCATGTTGAATATATACCTTGTGATTGGTAGTTAGCTTGTCACTTTGATTATCTCATCTGATGACGTGCCTTATAGGCTTATTGAACATGTCAAAATTAGAGTTTCTGCGACCGGCCGTTAGTATCATTAAAAGTCAAGAGTTGGTCAAATGGCTAACATGAATGATGCCCTTGTATTATTAAAACATGGAATATTACTATACTAGCTGTTATATAGTGGTTATTTGCCACTTGTCTTGATTGGGCTATAGTAAAGTTGGCTAAATGTGAATCCGCTATATATATAAGCGTGGTTTCTGACCACCCCGAAAGGGAAAACGGTCGTGATGATACTTTTTTATACCCGGTAATATAGTGGTAAGCCAAAAAACATTTAGGTGGCCGTAGGCTCACATGTTATGTTTAAATATTGACATGTTCATCAGTGGGTTCTAAGGAATATCTCTAGAACTCAACGAGCTTGTCACGATGGCCTATAGTAAAGTTGGCTAAATGTGTAACCGCTTCTCTACAAGCGCGGTTTCTGGCTACTCCCGGAAGGGAACCGGTCGTGATGATACTTTACTTTTTACTTTTTTTACACAAAACCATAAATAGGTTCAAAATTTATACATAAAAATATATATCTAAGAGCCAAGTAAATAAATATGCACATACCGTATAAATAAGCCATTACAAAATCTCTTTTACTTCTTTTACAAATGTTTTCACTATAAATATTTTTGTAACTTAATTAACAGTTTAAAAAAAAAAAAAAAAAAAAAAAGTATCATCACGACCGTTTTCCCTTTCGGGGTGGTCAGAAACCACGCTTATCAATAAGCGGATTCACATTTAGCCAACTTTACTGCCGGCCAATCATGACAAGTGGCAAGCTCGTCGATGTCTCCAGCTCTCGAATCCCTGCAGCTTCGCCGAGATGTAGCTTCTCTGAGCGTGTTCTACCGGCTATACTATGGTGAGTGCTCTGAAGAGCTCTATAACCTAATTCCTTCCTCCCCATTCCGCAACCGAACCACACGCACAGGTCAGAATATGCACCCACATACCGTAGTCACTATCCCTTCGCGTACCTATAAATTTGGTGACTCATACATCTGTCGCACAATAAAGATGTGGAATGCTCTTCCAGCCTCTGTGTTTCCACTTTCCTATAACCTGGAGTCCTTCAATCGAAGTGTGAAAAGGCATCTAGTCAAGCCGGCATAGTGTTAGGGACTGATGTCGGATATAAGGGTCTGATTTCAGTTGCTAACATTCATGGAACATTTTTATAAATATAAAAAAATATATATAATCGATTATTACTTTTTTCTATTATTATATAATCGGTAACTAAATAGTCAATAATATGTATTTTCAGGTATTTAACTTTGTGATAGAAAAAAGTGAGAAATGCGATGTTTTGGATACAAGGTTGGAAACATTACACCGGGAAATAACTTTATCAATATACCGAAATGTATCGAGAGGGCTTTTCGAAAGACATAAACTAGTATTCAGCTTTCTTCTTAACATGGCCATATACCTAAACGCTGGATATATCACTAGCGAACAATGGAACTTTGTATTAAGAGGTGCTGCCGGGACTAAAGTGGTAAGTATATTTTTTTTCTATTTTTTTTGGTCATTTTTCTGATGTATGAGGTGATACCCAGGCAAAGGATCTAGCCCATACACAGCTAAGTCTGACGTTATAGATCTTTTTTTATGAGTTAATGAGGTAATCATCAAATTCCGGATGTTGCTGAATTTGATGCTTTTCTTGTTGTAAATCGCGGAATTATCGCCCAAACAAGTCAAGTATAATATTGTAGGAGTTTAAGCGTGGAAAAACCGCAAGAAATAAACTGCAACTTGTGCCCCATATTTAAAGTCCAATTTATCGTTTTTCATGATTATTCGCATTGTAGCACATTATTAAACAAAACAACACCATTTTTGACTAACAATATCCACAGTAAATTAATTTACCAAACAAAAACTTGCACTTGACTTGTCCGCGCAAAATGGCGCGAAGGACTCTTTTTTTCTTTTCTTTTTATACTAGTCATGTCACCCTGTTCCCCTCTGATGGTAAATGGCGTGCAAGGTCTGTGAATGTTAGAAACTGGAATAAGACTTAAGATGACTGACATCGGTCTCTAACACTATGCCTGCTTGACTAGATGGTTTTTCATACTTTTCTTGAAGGACTCCAGCAACCATATTCTGTTACTTTAGCGCTTTTTATATAATGGAATCCCTTTAATAGCGGAAACTGTAAGTGCAAAACGCTAATAAAATTAATAACATTGGCATTCCCGTCTAAAGGTTTCCACTACCATTTCTTTTTATTTACCTGAAATATTTGGTAATCAAACCAATTGCAACGACAATCACAAATATAAGTGGCAATCACAAAATCCTTTCAAACCTCCAAATAAACACTGAAGATATACCCTCACAAAATTAACATAATCATTCATAAGAAATGTAGTTTTTAGCAATAAATAACGATAAATAGAAATATCCTCAAATTATACTGCGTGAAATATTTTATAATAGCAAATAGTTTTATATTATAATCTAGAATAAAAATTAACAACTACGTACTTTTTATTTTAATTATTCAGCAATAAAATCTTAAGTTACGGTACAGAGAAGTTTTCCTAAAAATATCGCCATTCATACTGAGCCTAATCATGTAGGTAGCGAGAGGTCGACGTAATTCTTTTACCCACTTATATCGTCTCTTTGTTTTTCGTATATTTTTATCTTAAAAAAAAGTGACCTGTAATAGAGGTTCTGTGACCAATGACACCTGTTCTACAATAGTGTCTAAAGACTCATCATCTAAGCACGACCACGTTAATCTGACTGATTACAAGCGTAGTTGGATTAACAGCTGATAATATACAACCCATCCTTATAGGAGACGTTTTCAGGTTCCTCCAAAGAAGCCACAATTGGAACAATTGACGGAACAAATGTGGTTAGGCGTTCAACATTTACAAGAAACCGATCCCACATTTTTCGGCTTAGCGGATGATTGTCTTAAAAACATGACCATCACTTTGGGATCATTCAGTGTGGTAAGTCCAGTATATTTTCTAGTCTATATCTATACTAATATTATAAACGTAAAGAAACCTTTGTATGTATGTCTGTTTTCACTTCAGACATAGATGTGGTCATAGTTTACAATATGTTTTGTTAAGTGTTATGACTCCATTATAAAAATATCAACTGGCAAGCTCGTCGATATCTCTAGCGTACTAGACTCGCGTAATCGCACCTACAACCTTAACCATTAGACAATGGAGGCAGTCTTAAACGTAAACGTTACACGTAATAGAAATATCACTTACATATTTACAGGAAATTCATATAGATAAGAAGAATAAAATACCTCCAAAAACAGATTGGAATGTAAAGTTGTCAACGTTTGAGAAGTTGATGTTGCTCAAATGTTTGAAGGAAGAGAAACTAGTGTTTGCCATAGCTCAGTATGTTAGCACCAGTCTTGGCCCGGTCTTCATTGAAAGTCCCACAGTACAGCTTAATACGTTGTAAGTAATTTAATAAAATTAATCACTACAGCCTCTAGAACACAGATTCCTAGACTTCGACTGTTAGGAGATGGCCCTTCCAGAACATATATCTGGAGAATTGGGCCTGCACTCGCCACACTGGCCAGACGGCTTGGCGAGTATCTGATTTTTAATGACAATTAAATTAACGATTCCACAAGTTGGTATTAGTGGAACCGGGACCGACAGCTTAACGTGCTCTCCGAGGCACGGGAACGGTGGTGTTGTTGTAAATATAAGACAAATGTACGTAAGAAAAGTGTATTTCTCATTGGTACATGGCGTTTGAACCGACCTTTGTAGGATTTTAATGAAACTATCCATATCATACGTTACTAGGTTTTATCTTGAGCAGCTGATTTGTAACCATACATCTTGTGTGTTTTTTTATTTCGTCGCAAATAAGAAAGGAATGGAATGATTGGCAGAAACTTTTTACCTAAGCAATAATGCTTTTAAATAGATTACATATTATAGTTGAACTTATTATATATTTTAATGAACTAAAATTTTGTCATGATTAGCCGATTTAGTTAAATCACGGGCCTTCGAAACAGTCGAAAGGTCTGGAGTTGGATATATGAAATATTAAAATCTATAATTTGGTTATCTTCGTTTTATTTGCTTCTTTAAAAATCATTGTGTTTTATTTTATATACGTCAACATTATTACTAGTTTTATTTTTTATTACATATTTATTGTTTTATTGTTTTTGTTCTCAATAACTAAATAATAATAAAAAAAACATGAATATCGCAGATATCAAGACATGTCGTACGATATACCTTTGGTGTTTGTGCTAAGTACGGGATCGGATCCATTTGGAGCATTCCAGAAGTTTGCTACCGAGATGGGTTACAGACAGCGAGTGCATTCCATATCCCTGGGCCAGGGACAAGGCCCAGTCGCCGAGAAATTGATCACTACCGCCAAACCTAAGGGCGATTGGGTATTTCTACAGGTTAGAACGATATAAACTTAAATATTCCATAAACCAAAAGTGAAAGTTACAAATTAATTTTATCTTATTAAAGACTACATATCTTTATTATATATAAGTTTTCCCACATACAAATAAATAAATAAAAATAAATTATTTTTATCACCGGGTTCTCTAGTTTCGAAAGTCTTTTTTTATATATACAAAACACTTACCTTATGGTAATCTGTACGCAGGAGTAAGAATGGGTGTAACTAATGCCAGTCACTAACGACCGACATCAGTCTCTGCCACTATGCCGTTGTAACAAGTACCTTATTACACTTCGCTTAAAAGATTCCAGCAGTCCTTTCTGTTACTTAAGCGCAAATGTTTTATAATGGAATCTCTTAACTATTATTTTATATATATATATATATTTCGCTATCAAAGTTGATATTTGCGCGGCCGCTGTCAAGGTCGAGCGCTTATAGAGTTGCGAATTGAATAATATTTTGTAATTATGACGCAAGCTCTGACGTAAATAACGAAATCCACTAATAATAACGTTTGCGCTTAAGTAACAGAATAGGGCTGCAGGTAATTGGGTCACTCTGGCTGAAAGAGCATTCCACATCTTCAGCGTTACGGAATAAAGAAGAAGGGATAAGGTTACGGAACTCTTCAGAACACGGTGTTATAGCTTTAAGCAAAATGTAAAAAACCATTTAAAAAATTCTTGTATAGTGGTAGCAAAACTGCGAGAATCGAACACTTTTTATTTTTAATAAACTCCTGTTTTATTGCACCATCCTATAATAGTTATAAATGGTATTATAGCAGTATTGTTATTACAACAAACGGCTCCCTGTATATTATGTGAAATATTACTTTGAAAAATTGTCATTTTAGAACTGTCATCTAGCAGCGTCGTGGATGTTGAAGTTGGAGGTGATTGTAGCTAAGTTTGACGGCGCGTCCGACATTGACCCGGACTTCCGGCTGTTCCTTAGCTCTATGCCGACGCCCAAATTCCCCGTCTCAGTACTACAGAACTCTGTCAAAGTAACCAACGAACCGCCAAAAGGATTAAAAGCTAATGTCAAAAGAGCGCTCATTGAAATGGATGACGATTTCTTTGAAAATCACGGTCAGTGGGATTTCATTACATAGTCACTGAGCGGTTTGCAAAAACTTTATTTCTCAAATACGATCTAGCCAGTTATCCGTAGCATATAATTTTGACGCAAGCCCTTATAGTAGTGATGAATAACTATCAATATTTATTCATTTTGGAAAACTAACAATTGACAATTATAGATAGATATTAAACAGCGAATTTCCTAAGAACTACAAACGTTTTCACATATAAGCTTAATATTATTTAAACAAGGAGAGGAAGAAAACATTGCTATACAAAAATATTAACAATATAGGTAAAACACAAGATACTTAATCACAATTAATGGCTGCCATTGACCGATTTAACATACCGAAGCGTCAACTGACTCTAAATCTATCTAATCTAAATCTAAATCCTGCAGCTCTGGAATTAAACAAATCACTGTCCAACTCTTCCGCGAGGACATTTAAATTATTAAAGACACCTCCTCCTCCTCCTTAGTCGGTACCCCACTGATGGGGATCGTGACTCCGTCGCAGTCGCAGCTCATCCACCAGTGCTCCAACGGTTTCGGTCCTCGGCGTAGTGGATGGCCTGGTATACAGGGATGTTTAGGTGGTCAGTCACCTGACTGGACCATGGCTTGGGGCTTCTTCCTCTTGTTCTTTTACTGTCTACCTTGACCGTGATTAGAAGTATTGCAGAATTCGGGCAAAGCAGACGGTAGAGAGTCTTTGCTCCCTAGTCAGCTTAAGCTCTTCGAGCACAGAATTGTTAGTACGTCGTGCGGTCCAAGGAATTCTGAGCAAACGACGCCAGCACCACACCTCAAACGCATGAATCCTCGCTCTATCGGCGGCCTTTATGGTCCAAAGACTCCTAATGAATATAATTTGTTTTGCATATACCTAGTACCAGCGTATGGCACGAGCAAGAGGGGAGAACGTCGGATATTGGGTCTTTGGACTCGCAGTCCTATACCAGCCAGCAACTCGGGACTATCGACTGTACCGTTGGCTATAAATATGCGGCATCAGTTATTTTGTTACATACTATATAGCGTCACTAGTCTGCGTAGCATGGGCTATACATCTATTAAGGCTGTTTATCAAGTGTCAAGTTTGGTTTGGGCGACAAATTAGCGAGCATGGAATAGTAATATACGCTCTAAATTATATTAATAAATATTTTTGTGTGAGCTCTGAGTCTAAATGCACGGCCTTAACCGCTAGACCACGGAGGCAGTTAGTAGTAGTTAGGTAGTAGTTTTGTATATATTATATTGTAATTCCTCTTTTTTTTTTGCTCCTAATAAGCAGGCAAGAGACAAATAAAACAAAACTAAATACTTGTTAAAAAACTTATGCGGCACGACATGATAATCTTATCGGATTCGCCTGGGCTCGCGATTTCGACAGGATTATGCGTTAAAAATTACATTTAAAAGCCTATCAAGGGAAGATTTCAAAAAGCTCATCCTAGCCGGGCTATTTCTCTCCCTACCCAACCAAATACTGTTTGATTCTGCTAATGCCATTTTTAAAGCTCATTTCATAAAATATACTGACTAATAGGTAATGAGCTACTTTGTTAACAGTATTGGGCCAAGACTTTCGTACGATGTTATTTGGTATCTGCATGTTCCACGCGATTATTCAGGAGCGAAAAAAGTTTGGCCCCCTGGGGTGGAACATCACCTATGAGTTTAACAACAGTGACCGAGAATGTGCCATGCTAAACCTGCAGATGTTCTGTGAAGCCGGACACGTGCCTTGGGATGCACTCGAATATATTACAAGTTAGTTTAATTTCACAATTATTTTATTTTACAAAATATCAACCTATAATGTACCTATCAACATTTTATATATTAATATAAAGTTAATATTTTTATGTACCCCAAATTATAATCGGTTATTTAAAAATCCATATAAGGAGCTGCATATTATTTCTAAAAGTCATATATATGCTAACGAAGGCTTTGCAATAAATAATGTGATTTGTAAAGTTTTGAAATAACTGATAATTTTGGCCAGCATTCAATCCAGCCTTTGGTATACTCATAATGTTTTATTTATTATTATTTTATGTATTTTTTATTACTAACAATATTGCATTATTTATATTTCTATTAGATTTTAAAATTTGTAAGGAAACCATTGTGGTTCAGAAGTATATTATACTTTTATTATATTATTATTTATACTGGGTTAGGGTTCCAACAACTTGGTAATTACCTGTAAAATATTGTAGATCATTTCCTGTTAACTCTTAAGATACTTTGATGTAACTACATAGTTATAAGACATTTTTTTTAAATTAAATTAAAGATTATTATTATTTATGATTTCACCGTATCCGCTGCTCGCAAGTAACTAACTATGAGACAAGCTCCCTTTATTCGCATCTTTAAACGATATCCTTTTTTCTAAATAAGCAGAATAGTGTCCCCTAGTAATATAAATAAATTCATTATTGATCACTTGTCATATGTATTTTATGCTTATTTTTATATTTTTTCTAAATCTACTGTTACTTTAACCATGTGTACTTATTTTAACTTAATTATAATATATGTATATATATATATATATATATATATATATATATATTATTATTATAGGTATGTAGGTGTTTATGTATATATTTATTTTGTATTTTAGTATGTAAGCCAAAGGTTTATTATTAGAAAATGCTTAGACATTAAGCCAAATTATTATAGTGCAATAAAGAATTTTTCGAATTAGAATGATTTAATTATAACTTGTAAATATTTAATTATAATTCATAATTTCAATAGAATATAATTCACGAATTGAATTGGTTATATGTTGTAGGCCAAATAACATACGGAGGACGTGTGACAGATATGTGGGACCAACGTTGCCTTACCACTATTTTAAAAAACTTTTTTTCTCCCAACACATTATTGGATGACTACAAATATTCCCAGTCTGGCATATATTATTGTCCTCGTGAAGAAAAATTAGACGTTTATAAGGAATATGTGGAAGCATTACCGGTTATTGAAGACCCAGAGGTGTTCGGGATGCATGAAAATGCCAACATCGCTTTTGAGGTAAGTTTTATACCATGACAATTATCAGTTGATGGGTTTATTATTTTAAGTACAAATAAATAGTAACCCTTTACTGGTCACTCGTACTTAAATTATTTGATATTATAGGTACTTACGATAATTTGCGCCATTTGGGGTCGAGACGATGGGCTCGTGGGTACACTCAGCCAAGCGTCTGGCCAAGGAGTTATCCAAACGCCTACCGGAAAAGTCTGGAGACAGGAAAGCTGGCAACGTATTAGCCTCGCTATACAAAGTGAAAATGTTGCCAGCCTCCTTAAGACTATCCTGGAAGGGTCGCCTCAAGAGGGCGTTTTTTATTTACAGTTTCTTCTTTATTCGTTACCGTCCCTAGAACACAGCGTCCTAGACCTCCACTGCTGGAGATGGGCCTTCCAGAACATATAACTTTACTATAGGCCAATCATGACAAGTGGCAAGCTCGTCGATGTCTCCAGCGTGTACCAAACTCGACAAATATCACATATAAATTAAATAATAATTAAATTTATTTATATACCTACATTAATAAATATTTTTGTGTCCCGACCAGGAATAGAACCCGGTGCCTCCGAATCTAAATCCACGGACTAGTTGTAGTTAACATTTATTATTTTTTTACATTTTAAGTAGTTTTTAATTATCTAACTAATATTTTTTTAAGAATAAAAAAAAAGATAATATACATATAATAATAATTTTTATTTATTAAGAATGGTGCAAATAACTTTGACCAATAGAATATAAGATCCGCGATGATGGGTGAGAACGATTGATTGTTTCGTTTTTAATTTATTTATGTTTCTACTTTTGTTATATTACCATTTCTTTTATATTCCACAGAATAAAGAAACTACAACGTTAATTCAAACAATATTGGATGTCCAGCCTCGATTAGTCAGCAGTGGTGGTCTCGAAACTCCAGATCAAATAGTTTGGAGAATCTGCGACCAAACTCGAACGCTCATTATTAACAAAATAGACAAGTCACAAATAAACCAAAATCTAATGATACCAGACGACATGGGACAGCTGAACTCGTTAACGACAGTGTTGCTACACGAAACTGACAGATTTAATACATTGCTTGGTGTAATACATTCTACTTTGAATGAATTACAAAAAGCTATCAAGGTGAGCGGTATGAAAATAATGTTTATATTAATATTTAGATCTAGATAGCCTAACACCCGCATTCTAAGACATTTCCTCAAAAGTTCCTCCACTCAACATTTCCTTCCAGCTGTCAAACGAAATTTTACACCCGTATTCTACCTTGCAACAAGGTATACAACGCATACAAGACCTTCGTCCGATCACGCCTCACCTATGCCGTCCCGGCGTGGCACCACCTGCTGGCTCCAACCATGAAGGCCAGGATACAGGCCCAGCAGAACATCTCCTTACGCGCGACCGTCCGGGGCTCCCTGGTTCGTAGGCAACACAAACGAGTCCTCCACGACGACCTGAAGATGGAGACCATCAAGCAGTTTGTGGCCAGGCTCTCGAAGTCCATGTTCGATCGAGCCGACCATCTTCAAGGCCGCCGCCTGCCCCGGGAGATCCTGAGGACCGAGGGGTAGCATATAGACACCGCTCACAAGGGGCCACACCTTTCGTAGCCCCTTCCTTGGCCACCCTTAGGCCAGGGTAAAAATAGAAACCGGTTGTTGCCCGCTGAGACAAACTGCAGCCTAACGGAGCCACCCCATAGGCTTCCGTACGCTACCGCGTGCGATGAAACTTCATCATGATTTCGCAACGGCTCCTTCACTTCATTCATTCCTTCCAGCTGTCAAACACACAGATTATATAGGAGATAGATGACAGTGTTCATTGGTATATTTTTAACAGTAGTGTCAGTTCAAAATTAGACACAGACGTTTTTAATTATTATTTTTTTATACAACTTTCCAGTTATCCGAGGAACCGTTGATGAAACGTCGTAAGTCTAAACAAGAAAGAACTTTCTGTAATAGTTCTGTATTAGTAATGGCGTCTAATGTACCAACTTACGGCTGATCTTCAACTTAAAACTGTCAGATCGGCTCAATTTTTAAATTTAATCGTCTTAATTCACAGAGACTTAATTTTCGTTTGACAGCTGGAAGTAAATGTTAAGTGGAGGAGGTTTTGAGGAATTGTCTTAGAATACGGGTGTTAGAGTATATATAGATATTGAGCAAGTAATAATTGCATCGATAAATATAACAATTAATGTAGATGACCGAAAATAAAAAGTAAAAAAAATGCAATAAGAAGTTTGAATTTCATATGCTGTTTTCATTTTGGGTACTGGGTACACTCAATACAATGGCTGGGCTGTAACGATTATTTCCTATTCATTTAAAAAAAAAAGGCTAAAACTGAATGTGTGAGCTCGGCCTATAACGGGAAAATAGTAATCATTTTTGTTACAAATTTTAGGGTATTGTGGTAATGTCTGAGGACTACGAGGCGGTGTTTAAGTCGTTCATGAACAACAAAGTGCCGGCGATGTGGCACAGGAAGGGATACAACTCACTCAAATCTCTCGGAAGCTGGATACATGATCTCACATTAAGATTGGATTTTATTGAGGTACCGACACCTATATCCATACTATATCCCTGTTCAATATACTAGTAGCTTAATTATTTAGACAGAAGATTTTTTTATTTAAAGAAATCAACATCATCGCTAAAGCGCTTAGTAAGTAGTCCTTGGCCTTCACTGTTGAAGATGGGCCTTCTAGAACATATAGAGAATTTGGCCTACACTGTCTATGCTGGCCAGACCGGTTTGGCAAAGGTCTGATGCCAAGTTTAACGACATGGTGGTATTGTAAACCTCTGACAAATGTACCCTCGCCAACCCGTCTCGACAGCGTGGCGAGTGTAGGCCACATTATCCAGAAAGTTCTTGAAGACCCATCTTCAACAGAAGAGGTCCAGGACTCTGTGTTCTAAAGGCTATGATGATGATGAAATTAATATGTTTATGTTTGGCCCGCCTTTATGACTGGCTAAACTATTGAACCGATTTTGATTAAATTTGAGTGATGTTCCTTGGAACCTGGGGCAAACATACAGTAGTATATGACTTTACCTTGTATGCACGACTTGTGGCCCACTGAAAGGTATTTGTCGGCTTTATTATACAGGTAAATCAGGCTAATTGGTCCAGCGGTTAAGACCATGTATTTCGCTGAGGTACCGGGTTGGATTCCCGGTCAGGACGCTATATTTTATTTTATTTAATTATTTTAAATGTTAATTTGCACTTTTATAAAGCGTGGTTTTCGACCACCTCGCAAGGTCGTGATGATACTTATTTTTTTTACTTTTTGATTTAGTTGATATTGCAAAAACACTGATAGTCTAGCCCTATTAAAGTTTAAAATTTAATAATAATAATAAAAAAATATTGTCAAAAATACATATACATCACAATTTACTATCATTGTCACAGTGACAAAAACAGTTCAGCTGTAACATCTGAAATAGACAGTGTTTGAGATGTCATTGTAGGAATTAGCACTTACAATATTTTATATTACTCTAGTCTAGACAATATTTATTTATATTTGCTGAAGGCAAGAGTTCAATAATTGTTTTTGTGTATGGTTGGTGTGTGTGGGTGTTGGTGTATGTGGGTTTGAGTGCATGTATGTAAGTATGCATGTGTAAGCAACAACCTATTTTTATAATATTATTTTATGATTTTAAACTGAGAATTGTATAATATTTTGTAATATTGTAATCTCTGACGTAAATATCTGAATCCACTAATTACATTTGCGCTTTAAGTAATGGAATACGGCTACAGCAGAGAACCAGGACAATAAGAAAGTAATTTGAACTATGGTATATTGTTTTTACGAGTATGTCGTGCCAATACATATAAGGTACGGCATATTATTGTGGGGCAATGCAGTGGAAATAAATAGAATCTTTATTAGACAAAAACAATGCATTCGTGCTATTTGTAACACACCTCCTTCCTGTCGTCCTTTATTTATAAAACTAAAGTTACTGACTATTCCTTCTATCTATATACTTGAATGCTGTTTATCTCTAAAAATCTACCCGGAACTTATTAAAACTCTTGGGGATAATTGCAATTTTAAAACGCGTTATCCTAGTAGAATAATTATTCTAGCGCATAAAAGTACTCAATATAGCCGAAATTGTTATGCAATGGCAACAAAGATATTTAATAAGCTTCCAGTTACTATAAGGGAGCTGCCACTAAAACTGTTCAAATTAAGAGTTAAACAAATGCTTGTTAATAAATGTTTTTATTCGACAAAAGAATACCTAGACACAGCTCGACAAAGTCATGTGACTTATTAAATATTTGTATGCTAGAAATAACGAAGCATGTAATATAATTACATATAATAATTTACATCCCTGTACCTATCATGTTTCTGACAAATAAATTATTTCATTTCAAGCCAGTGTTCTAACAGTTTCTTAAATTTTCAGAAATGGTTAGTGGACGGTATTCAGCCATCCAGCTGGGTGTCCGGACTGTTCTTCCCTCAAGGTCTTCTGACGGGTTCG
The DNA here is from genome assembly GCA_910589645.1 of Tinea semifulvella. Taxonomy (NCBI): domain Eukaryota; kingdom Metazoa; phylum Arthropoda; class Insecta; order Lepidoptera; family Tineidae; genus Tinea; species Tinea semifulvella. Next base: position 26,866,058 of record OU342584.1, read on the forward strand.
CTGCAATCCTACGCAAGGAAGTACAGAGTACCCATAGACGCACTCATGTTCGACTTTGAGCCTAAACCTACCTTCCTGTCGCAGAATGATGTTTACAAACAGAATAACAGCAAAATTAAAGTAAGATTGTTAAATACTTGACTTTGTTAGTTGAGCTACAGAATACATAATAGTAAAAGCACAATATTCAGTCCGCAAAATAATTTAAATAAATATCGACTCTTTCTCCAATACAATAAAGTACAATTCAGGTCGCACAGTCCTATATTACCTATTTATATTTCCTAAGATGTTGCCTCTCTTTCTATCGCGCAACTCTCTTCTAAACAACGTTCGGGTTGTCTTCTTTTAAATAATATGAATATTTAAAACGAAGACAACCGTAATGGAGTTACGCGATAGAAAGAGCGGCAACGTCTAATCGTAAATATAACTAGGTAATTAGCAGTGGACAACGGGATTTGTACTTTATTACCTTGGTGCAAGAGTTAATATTTATTCAAATGTTTTTGCGGATTGAATCTTTCGTACCTGTATTTTGTTTTGTTATGTATTATATATTAGTCAATCTCGTTTGTAATTAATACATTTTGATACGTTCATAAACACCAGGTGGGTTTATCGGCACGAACGATGCATACTTCCTCACCCCAGCAGACTGGGCAATTTACCACCATTAGTCCGTCTACTAGCGAGTGTACGCTAAATTCTCCAGAAAATTTCATCTCCAACAGTGAAGGTCTAGGACACTGTGTTCTAGGGACCGCGACGATGAGCATCGATAACGTGAGTCAAAAATTTATTTACTTTAAAATCCAGGATGGCGAGGCTTCTGTGTATGCAGACTTGGTTCCTGCTAAGGATGGTGTTAATATTCACGGACTTTTCATAGACGCCGGAAGATGGGATATTAATAATATGGTGCTCATCGATCCTTTACCAGGTACGAAACATTATTTGAATAGCCTAATTACTAATAAGCACTTTTATGATCACAAAGTTTAACGATTTGGGTTCAATGTCACGATCAGACGATGACTCAGGGGACAAAACATATCTGCGGTTTTAATCTGTCTAAGTTTAGGTTTCAGTTTAGATTTTTGAGTCGGGACAATAAGGCCAGGTACTTTTAACCATTAAAACTACAGAAAAATATTCCTTGAAGACTTTTTGAGATATTCTAAAAAGCATAAACAGATATTTTTTAAAATACCGTCAGCAAGGAAGTGTCAATTTTACACAAAAACTTTTTTGATGCCAATCGATCCTGTTTCTTATAAGGATCAAAAGTCTCTACTGGACCGACTGAGGTTTGAGGACTAGAAATGTCAGAAATTGGTTTTCTTGCTGACTGTATTTTTTTTTCTATAATCTGTGAACGCAGTTCAGAATATCTCAAAAAGCTATGGATGGACTTCTAAAAACTTTCTGTAACTATGGTATTTTTTCCTAAGAAACCATATTTCGGAAATTCTTAATTTAAAATTAGCCAATATGTATGGAGAAGCCAAAAAAAAATACATTTCACGACATATGATTTCTTATGAAAAGTTGTTTGGTTCTATTAATAGAATCACATATTACTTTAACGTAAGACCATACAAAATCACCCCGTAGTGACAAACAAAGCTATTCATAATTATAATATTAGACATTTAAATTTTATTGTACAGGTCAGATGAACCCGCCCCTGCCTGTAATTTGGTTCAAGCCTGTATTGGAGTTACCCAAGCCTGACCCGAGATATGAAATCCCTCTTTACAAAACCTCTGAAAGGGCTGGAACATTATCGACTACTGGACACAGCACCAACTTTGTTTTACCAGTTCTTCTACCTACAAACAAACCTTCACATTTCTGGATAACCAGAGGATCTGCCTTATTAACACAAATAACAGACTAAAATTGATTTTAGGGACTTCATTTTTTAGTTATGGTTTTGCCGGGACGATGACCGACACGGCCTAACGTGCTCTCCGAGGCACAGGAACGGTAATGTACGAAAGAAAAGTGTATATTTCTCATTGCTTCGACCTTTTTGGATTGATTTGATTTGATATATGAATAATTTCACTAAATATTGCTCATCCCTCTACCCAGCTGGACCTATTCTTGAACTTTGCGTACACTTACCATCAGATCAGCGCATATCGTGTTTAGTATTTAAATATATATATTAGTCAAATCATTAACAATTCATAGATTCCACAGAGAAGGGTGTCTGGGGCCTAATTCTGGCGCTTTTGACTTGGGTGTCGGTTCGAAATATTCGAATGAAAAGCCACAGATCTCTATAGAAAACTGACAGTTTCATTCAAACAAATCGAGCAGACATGCATGTCGATGGCGCGAGAATCGGGGCTCAGGTCCGTCGTATTCATGAATTCACTGTGTATGGTGTCTGGTCCGACGTATTCGGGAGTAACGATTCACTGTGTATGGTGTCTGGTCCGACGTATTCGGGAGTAACGATTCACTGTGTATGGTGTCTGGTCCGTCGTATGCGAGAGTAACAATTCATGAATTCACTGTGTATGATGTCTGGTCCATCGTATTCATGGACTCACTGTGTATGGTTTCTGGTCCGTCGTATTCAAGAGTAACAATTCATGGATTCACTGTGTATGATGTCTGGTCCATCGTATTCATGGACTCGTCTGTCGTATTCAAGAGTAACAATTCATGGATTCACTGTGTATGATGTCTGGTGCATCGTATTCATGGACTCACTGTGTATGGTTTCTGGTCCGTCGTATTCGGGAGTAACAATTCATGCATTTACCGTGTATGGTGTCTGTTCCGTCGTATTCGAGAGTAACAATTCATGGATTGACTGTGCAGGGTGTTTGATCTGTCGTATTTGAGAGTAACAATTCATGGATTAACTATGAGGGGTGTTTAGTCCATCGTATTCGAGAGAAACAATTCATGGGTTCACTGTGATGGGTGTCTGGTCCGTCGTATGCGAGAGACCATATGTCTTAGCTTACCTGCATTTCAATTATCTCAGCTTACTTTACTGTTTTTTTTACTTATAAAATATTGTTAGTATCAAAGCTTAACCACTACCAGACCTGATGAACGTCTCAAGAGCGAGCTTCAACGATCGATTATACAAATGATATCCACTTTAATGTAATAAAATACGCTAAAAAGCAACGGGTTGCCTAAATATGTTCAAGACCATACATGGTAAATTTTTCGAGTGGTTGTGGAAACGTCTAAAATTTAAAATAGGTTTTGTTAGTATTATTTCATTCAGATAACCGATCGGTGAAAATCGCTTTATTACGGATTTTCTTTTGTAATCAATATCACCTCGACTACGAAAAAATAAAAAGGCCTGGATGTGGTTAACCGTCGATATACCTATTATGTTTGAGGTTAAATAATAAACCATATGAATTTTTAAACATTTGCTTTATTTCAATCATTTTAGAGAATTGTGGGTGATTGGGAACAAATACAGCTTGGAAATCTAGTGCTATCCTTAGTTTAATTGGCGGCGGAAGTCTATTTCTTTAAGCTTTAAGTTATAGGGGAATCCTAAGAAACTCAGGCCAAACGTCATTAAGAGTTGATATTCGTCAAAACTGACGGTAAATAATGCGGTATCCATTTTGACAACTAACTTATGAGCTTAAAGCAATAGACTGCCGCCGCTGGGGTCTACTATGACTTTTACATAATAATTCTACACATTGAGGCCTCTATAGGACATAGCTACACACACAATATATTCATTTTAAGTATTCTTATGTTTTAATAGAAAGTTTTTAGTTCTTAGGTTTAATTATAATGCTTTATTCTATTGATTTAGTCCTCCACATGTTGGTGTCCCAATGCTTTTCTTCCAACGTATGGATCGAGAAGTTTGCATTGGGGATTGGCTGCCGAGTGCCGGTTTTATCAAAATTTTAATAGAAAAAAACCAAATTCGATCTGACGAGACAGAATTAGGCCAAGTTGCACAAAAGTGTCCGTCACATTTGACGGCGACATTGACCACCCACATTCAAAGGACCATGGGGTATTTTGTATGGAACCTTCCTTAAACTTTGAAAATGTTTTCATCTGATATGTACTTTTAATTATAGGTTTTTAGAATCAGCCTGAAATACATTTTGTAAATGTTTTTTTTATAACAATTAATATTAGCACAAAAAATAATATGGTCACTTTCCTGGCCTACCCCACATATTTAAATAAAGTCGCCATATTAACGAACTAGAATGAAACGCGTTTCGAATATGTTGACGCGGCTATAATGCCTAAAATTTAGGTTAAGTTACAGTATTTAATTATAATTATTTGTCGTTGGTAATGTTTTTTTTTATTATATTGTATAAATTTACAATATCCCAGTGTTACCTGCGAACTAAATGAAAATAAATATTTTAAATTTATAGTATGGGTATGGGGATGGAGTCCATATAAAATCTCCCATGGTTTTTGTTTGTTTTTTCGTTTGACAAGGATCACGTTTCATTTGGACCTACCAATTTGTTACGGTTTAATATTGATCATCCAAAATTCGCCGGTCACTATTAACGTAAAGATAGGCGTGAAATGTTTCTTTTTTATTTCCTAATTTTAGTTTTAGGCCCTTCTTACATATAGCAACCGAAAGCAAATCAAAACTGTTGTGCGATACACGATGGCAACTACAATACTTGGAATGTTCGCACATTGTAACATGTACCAAGTGCACATTTCGGTTTTAAAAAGAATTAAGTTGTTACAGAGTCTAGTAAATATAAATTTATTTTTTAAAATTATTACCGGCCAGACAAAATATACAGAAGATATTAATTGGCCCTTACATTAAAAATAATATAAAACATTTCGTTTTGTTTGCCTCATGTAAGAAAGGCCTATATCAAAATAATAATGTAATGTTTAATAGCCAACATGTGGTCGCCTCACCAAATTAACTGACCAACGTTGGTGCCACCGTTTGAAGCAGGTGTAAGTATAATCTAGCATTAATGAGGTATAGATATAGGACCTAAACGCGCGACTTTACAAATATTTAAGAAGCAGTCGCGCGAATCTCGCTTCTAATTTAAAAGCTAAACATTTTTAAAATTCTAAGATTATATGCACTATAGTAATTGCTATTAACTCGACCAAGCATGTCATAGTTCACTGCACTTGAAAACTGTTTAAATATGATAGTATTTTTAAACACTAGCAAAACTATTTAAAAACGTTTTCTAACGTAGGTACAAATCAAATGTGTAAAAAGAGGGATAAGAACCTCTGATTTTGGGAAACGTTCCTAAATAAGTATATTATAGTTTAAAAAACGACAGTTATGCATATTTTAATCTATGTACAATTTTAGTGCAATAAAGTATTTAAAATAAATAAAGGTTGTGGAAGCTAAAATTTGCATAGAGGAACGGAATTCGAACCCTTTGCTCTTAAAAATCAAATCAAGAACCAATCACACAAATTTTACTAATATGATGCGCTTAATGTTTTACTCATGACGTTCCACTAAACCAGGTTTAACGTAACGTGCTGTAACACTCCTAAAGTGTATTGTGCCTTAGGCATAATATTAATGTACATACTTTAACACATCATTATACTCCTAAAACAAACAAATTATAGTATGAACACAAACTCACAATCTCACAGTAAGAAAATTCACAAACAAAATAATTAAAGACAACGTAAAAACACAGTGCTCGTGTAAGACTAGATTAGATTTTTTTTAAATCTATCTCTAAATTAAAGGAGCTATGTCACACAAATTCGTTTATTTTCATACCCGAAGCAAACATCCCATGTTAAGACGTATCCGCTTATTTATAAGCATGGTTTCTGACCACCCCAGAATGAAAACGGTCGTGATGATACTTTACTTCCTCAACAGCTCCTTAAAGGAATCCCCAAAATCAGTTTTCTTAGTTGTAAACTCTCCAAAACTCGAAAGGTATAAATATTACCATTTTAAAATTTTCCGGTGAGCCTTTTTTACTGGCAACATTATCTTTAATCAATCTTTTGCGTTCAAGTATTCTAAATATTAATTTTATTAGAAGTACTACACGCTCTATCATTTTTGACAACCATGAGTCTGTCTCTTTCATATTATGAATATTTATTGTAACGAAAATTATTTATAATTTTGGAACGAAATCAGAATTGAATATGTCATTTTGTCAAAAATGTTTTCATTATCTAAAATAAGAAATACAAGTTTAAATAATATATAAAGCTGAAAATAACATGAACACAGTTCTATTTCTCGAGCATAGTGACGTGACGTTTGACAGCTGAAAGGAATAAAAGACTGACCGTTGAGGAAACGTCTTAAAATCGGGTGTAAGTCGTGTCAGTACGTGGCAATGGTCATCATCATCACGACCGTTTCCCTTTCGGGGTGGTCAGAAACCACGCTTATAAATAAGCGGATTCACATTTAGCCAACTTTACTATAGGCCCATCATGACAAGGCAATGGTATAATAGTGATTTTATCTTGCATCTATAGTAATATCAAAATAATATTTCCTTTGCATTTATTCATTAGATTTTACAAAATGTGATCTACTAAATATTTTATATTCGTATATTCTGTACTAACTGTTTGACCTGTTGTCAAGAGAACCAATGAACATATCGGTCGGCAAATGAAACAGATTTATAGCCGCGGGGTCACATGTGCTCCAAAAATGATGTCATATATCCTGTTCGTCTCGGAGTATCCAAAAACTCATTTACCAAAAGATATCAATCATTTTGAGCTATTTCTTAACTACTTGTGCTGTATAGAATAATAAAATTGTAAATAGTAGTTTAAATACTTTTATTGACAAGACTGATATTAATTTTACTATATATTACTGTGCAATTAAGTTATTTGAAAAATAAAATATGTAGTTTTCATATCAATAAAATGTCAATTTTAAAACATTTTGCACTAAACTATATAAAATTTTTTTTTACTTAATTTGTAATCTTGTTAAAATAATTAATCTTAAAATGCATACATGTGAATAAAATTTAACTCAAATTACCAAAACAGATGAATGATGTTTTTTTAATAAATCGGTTCGGTAGTGTAGGCTTCACGAGACAAACAACACATACATACACACATATACACAAAACTTCTTTTACACTTAAAATATTAGTTCGGATAATCCTTACAGATTAAAATTTAAACACAAAGTGATAAAACGTAAGTCACAATGCGGTGGGTTTGCAGCCACAGCGATTAGAAGGCTTATAATAAGTATAACCAACGATTTTCCGCCCTCATGTTTATATACTCGTACTATCAACAATTTGCAATCTTGCTAATGACGTCACATGTGCCAAACATACAATTCTAGGCAACCCTTATTGATAATAAATATTTAAGACCATAATTTTGACTATTTTCTTTAATTTTCATCAGATTTAGGGTCACAAATATGTATAAGAGGTTGCAAGGTTGGCGACTATGACTTTCTCAGTTATGAGAAGGGGATTAATTCGTCGCATATTTCTACTAGATCCAAAAGATTTAGGATTTTTTATAACATACAATAAGCATAGCTTTAATAACATTATAAATAAAACAGGTCCCGCTACGAGTTTTGACCGCTCGGCGTAGTGGTGGGATTGATTTCGCATCCTCTCGCGCTCCCTAGAACTAATCAACCCAACAACTTTGGCCGAGCGCGACCTGTAACCTACTAGCCACATCTACTTTTATAAATATTAGTAAAACTAAATTTAAAGTGCCTACTACAATTGTATTTAGACTGTTTTTTCACTAAAGACGTGCGAGGAAGAGCGCTGCACGTGGAAAGTATCTACTAATAGTATAATTGTATTTACCTAGCCTGTTTGTATATGCGAGGAACGCAAACGACGCGTTGTACTGCACTACAAGTCAATGTAAAGTACTTACATCTTTGATGGAAAACCAGCCTAGATAAATTGTCCAAATGACTTTAATTAGCATACTTATATATATATTTATTACTACTATCCTATATGACTTATGGTTGTTATACATTAGGCCCAAAGCAAAGCGATATGTGCTCAATATACATAATTATTTAAGACTCCACAACATTAAAACGACACTATAATAATTGTATTATTTGTAAATAGAGAAATGGTTATTTAATGAATTCGTTACATCAATATGTCTACTGCTAAATATACGACGGCAATTAAGAAACAATTAATACTACATGTATATTGAAATACTATAATGTTACATACACCTTACATTATATATTTAAAGGGGCCGTATACCTCTAATTAGAAATAGCTCTAAAGCATGCACACATTCGTGAGGTTGATGCATTGGATGTAGAACGCACTAATCAAAATCAAAATAATTTATTTGCTAGAAAACATGGTTACATTGCAAGATCTTATAGCTATAAAATTCGCTTCACATGTTTCACCTCAATAGCATGCAAATATTGGGCAATTACAATATGAGAAAAGTCAGACTGCAAAATAGTAGGTACATTGAAGCTACGCTTTAGCATCAGTTATTGCTTAGATATTCTTTAATTGTATAAAAACATTTTTTTATTAAATAATTGTACAGATCCTTTTTGAAACCGTTAATCGGTAATACCTTGATATTTTCTGGTAAGTTATTAAAGAGTTTAATTAACATTGCATGACTGTTTCTAGAACACATTGTTGTTTTGCAAAAAGGTAATACCAAACGATTTGGATATCTTGTATTAAAAGTACAAACCTGATGATTTTTTGTAAACAAGTTGTAATTAAGCTTTACAAATTTGCAACATTCGAATATATATATACCTACTAGTGTCAAAATGTTGAGTTTCGTAAACAGGGGTCTGCACGACTCAATGGAACTTACACCAAACATAGCCCTGATGCATCTTTTTTGGACTAGGAATACACGATCTATGTCAACAGAATTTCCCCAGAGAACAATTCCATATCTTAATATAGAGGCAACGTACGCATGATATGCAATTAAAGCAGTTTTTTGATCAGATATTCTGGAAAGCCTATATATTGGATACACAAATTTATTGATTTTTTTAAACACATAATCTATGTGTGACTTCCACGATAGCTGACTGTCCAAATATATACCTAAAAATTTAAAACTATTAGATTCATGTATAGGTTCATTATTATAATTTATGTTAATACTTTTTGGATGTCCGTTTTTGTTAATAAATTGCATGTAACTAGTCTTACTTATATTAATTTGTAAGTTATTTATATTTAACCAGTCTATTACTCTAATTATTGTATTATTTATGTCAAACTCGTATTTGTCGTTATATTTAATTATTATAGATATGTCATCCGCAAATAAAGTGCATTTATGATTTGTAATGTCAGGCAGGTCATTTATATATAGTAAAAAAAGGAGGGGCCCCAATACGCTGCCTTGCGGCACGCCATATTTATTTTCAAGGTAAGGCGACTGATAATTTTTACTTTCTGATAATTTATTAAGTTTTGTTACTGTTACACATTGGGTCCGTCCAGTCAAATAGCTGGTGAGCCAATCAATAGCTGGGCCGCGAATACCGTAACGTACACATTTTTGCAAGAGTATATTGTGGTCTACAAAGTCAAAAGCTTTTGTCATGTCGAAAAAAATTGTCATAATTGGTATCCTCTTGTCCATATTTGCAGCTAACTCTTTGACCAGAGTATAACATGCTAGTGTAGTCGATTTTCCTTTTTGGAAACCGTTTTGTTGGCGTTTAATTATGTCATATGTTAATAAAAATGATGTTAGTCTATTGTGCATTATTTTTTCAAATATTTTAGATATTACACTTACTAATGCTATCGGACGGTAGTTACTTGGATCTGATTTGCAACCTTTTTTTAGTAGCGGCTTAACAATAGAGGATTTTAATAGTTTAGGAAATGTACCTTGAGAAAAGGATTTATTTACCATATTGGTTAAAATCGGAGCAAGTTCAAATGCACAGTGTTTAATTATTTTTGTTGAAATGTCATCAAAGCCAGTAGAGTTTGTGTTATTCAGATTTATAATAGTTTTAACGATTTCAAACTTGTTGCAAGGTCGTATAAATATACTACTATTATGGTATTGAATGTTATTTGCAGCACTGTTTTGAGACCCTGTTTTAGATTTAGTAAGTTCAATAAAATGTTTATTAAACGCTGAAGCAATTTTTCGCGGATCTTGAATTATTTTTCCTGAAATTTGTATTTTGTCAATATCGGTTATTAGTTTAGTGTCGTTATTTTTCTTTATTAGGTTCCATGTAGCTTTACATTTATTCTTTGAATTTATTATATAGTCATGATTATAGTTAATCTGCGCGTGCTCTATGCAGGATCGTAGTTTTTTTGAGTATTGTATGTATTTTAGTTTATTTGTTGTATTTTTTTGTTTGTAGAACTTAAAACGAAGTTTTCTTTTTGTGAGACATGATGATCTTAAACCCTTACTGAGCCATTTAGGTTTGTCGTAAGGCAAGTTATTTATTTTAATTCTAAATGTTGGAAAACATAAGTCATAGTATAAACGAAATTCTTCGTGGAAAGATGAGTAAGCTTCGTCCATGTCATCTGTATTCATTATGTCTGACCATGAGAGACTCATAATACATTCTTTAAATTTTTTTATATTATTGCTACAAAAATCTCTTTTAAATTTGAACCATTTTTTTATAACTTTTGGTTTCTTTTCGACCTTTACAATGAGCACTTGAGCTGTTTCATGATCAGATATACCTAAATGATGAAGTTCACTTATGCTATCCTTGGTGTTACTTATTATTTGATCTATACAGGAACCTTGTCTAGTAGCTGAATTTATATGAAGAGTCATGTTATAACAACACAGAATATTTTTTAGGTTTTGGCATACTTTTGTAATTTTAAGGGTGTCAATGTTAAAGTCACCAACGATAATTATTCGTTTATTTAATTTAAATTTAAGTTTATCTAGTAGAAACTCAAGTTTATCTAAAAATATTTTTGCATTTGATTTGGGAGTTCTATATAGACACACTAGAATTATTTTGTATTCTATTAACTCGATACCACAGCATTCAAAATTTAATTCCTCTGAGAGTTCGTTTACTATTTTTAGTTCTTTAATTTCCATATAATTTTTACAAATTATACACACACCTCCACGTTTTTTAGTCCTACTAAACGATGAGGCTAGTCTATAACCGTTCACTAGAACGTTAGATTCATTACCACGTAAAATAAAAGTTTCTGACAGGCAGATGATGTCAATTTCTTTTCCTTTTTGTGCTAATTCATAAAGTGCACATTCGAGAATATCTCTTTTGCTTAAAAACCCTGCTATATTTTGATGCAATAATTTAATATTATTGGTCGCGAAAAAACGTATTTTTTTTATTTAAAGAGACGTTTTTACTTTTTTTATTTTGTTTCCTGCTGCTTTGAAAGTAATCCAGTAACGTTTTTTTTGGTTTATTATTTATTGATTTTATGGAGTAAGGGTGAAAGTAATACGGTATTGTGCCCTTTGTTGGTACTTGATTTATAATTTTATTGTTAACTCCTAAAATGGTAAGTTTATCATTCTTATTTATTGTAGGCCTAATAAATTTATTTACTTTTGAGTCTGTAAAATTTGGAATTGAAAACTGTAGAAACCTTTCCTTATAGAATATTGTGTCAATTAGAGTATTTATCTTAAAACAAAGGTTCTTAATAAATTTAGAGTCATATTTGTTGCCAATGTCCAAGAATGTGCAATTTTCAAAACTGTTACATAATGTTCTTAATTGATGATTTAATGGTTTTTCATTTAGGTATGTACTTTTAACAACACTAAGAACAATAATTTCTATTCTATTGTTACATTTTAAAAAGTAAGATAATTCTGAAAATATTTTCATAGGGTTTGTATCGTGTTCTCCTATACTTATAATTAGTTTGTCATTAGGGTTCTTAATATTTAAATTGGTTTTTAGTAGTTCCTCAGAGTTCGCAAATGGTTTGGTGATTGACAAGATCTGATAGTTTTCGTAGCTTGTTCTTTGTCGTGAATGTGTCAGGGCTGGTCCCATACCGACACATTGTTGGCCACCAAGTATTATGATTTGTTTTCGAGAGAGCTTTGTCAAATTATCATTAGTCATAACTTGTTTTTCTCTAATAGGTTTAATAGGTGGAGCGTCTTTAGCCACTGTTGAGAATGAATTTAGTTCCTCAATGTCTTTGCATTTTCTGGCGCCTGCTGTAACAGATGGTGTAAGTAGTAAACGTCTGGGTGGTATTTTCTGTCGCCTCTTAATAGCAGAGTCGGTAGTTTGTAACATGCATTGTGCGGGGCTGATAGTATCTGGCAGGATTTTCTTAAATATTTGTATTGTGCCAGATAACTTGTCATTTTTTTGTTTTAATGTATTAATTTCGTCCATTAGTGATTTAATTTCTTGATGGGCACTTTCAAGTTGTTGTTTTAGAGTACAATTTTCCCTTTTTATTTCTTGAAACTCTTCATAAGAAAGGATTGTGGAAAAATCAGGTAAACTGCGTCGGTCCACATCTAGTAGTGTTGAATTCAATAAACTGCTTTTACTGCAGTAATCATGAAATGATTCATATGCTTGTTGTTTTTTTTTGTTTCGTAAAGTAATAGTGTCCAGTGGCGATGTCATTTTGTATGTCTTCTATTTAAAATAAATGTAATAATAATAATAAAACGCTTGTCGAAGTCAGTTAAACAGAATAAATTCACTAACCAAATTTAAAATCAATTTTATTGAAAAAAAAAAAAAAAAAAAAATCTTTGTTTGAGTTGGTTTGAACCGAGTCAAGTTCTAAAACGATCAGACGGATTCGCGGTGCATCTATGCCACTGGTACGCTTTGTGGTTATGCGAAATTTAGCGTACTGAAGCGCTACCGGTAGGAGTGACTAATGGCCGCCTGTGCGTGTACGCAGAATTGTTTGCATGTAAAACTAATTTGATTTAAAGTTTTTAGCACTAAAATCACTTTGTTAACACTGTTTCACTATCATATTTTGATAAACATAGTTTGTTATTTACTATTTTATAGATTTTAGCATCAAACGAGTGCTTGAAATAGTTTATTTTAATTAAAATAACACGGAGCAAACAAATTGACGTCTATTACGATTATTAAGCGCCCTTCCTAAATTGGGATAAACTATTTTTTTTAGGATTAGATCATCACCATCAGCCTGTCTATCCACTGCTGGATGTAGGCGTCTCCCAAGCATTTTTATGATTAGATAATAACTCGAAATAGTAGTTTATGAAAGTGTTCCATAATAAGGGGTATTATACACGAGTGTTTTAATACCTAGTTATGTGCAGTTTTATACACTAATTTATCTACTCTCATACATTGGGATTGAACCTACTAAATAAAAGATAAAAGTTAAAAGATTAAGAATTTTAAGCAAGAATAAAAAAAAACATACGAAATGCTATACAACAAAACGTGCTGATTTTTTTTTTTTTTTAATGACCATGGTACAGAATACATAAGTCCTAAACAGTGAAATGGTGCCAAAACCTAGCTTATGACCGCGCCCGCGCTATAGGGGGCGCTGCTATAGACAAGTAAAAATTGGAATTTAAACTTTTATGTAATGAAACCTTGTCCTTATGAAAAATAAGTGTTATATAATATGTATGAATCTATTTTTTAAATTAAATAAAACATTATTTTTTAGAGAAAAAGTGTTATGTGATTCTATTTTTAAATTTCAGCAGTATGTTTATAAAGTATGTCAATATAAATTCGTTTTGAAGTTTGTAATTCGCATTTTACGATATGACAGTAGATAAAAGTATTTATAGGCCATAAAGATTTGGTTATAAATGATAGTATTTTTTTTTATAACAAACACATTGTATACCTTTGAATTAAAAATAAACTAAGCGCACACAATCGTGTGGTTGTCGTATTATTATATTAAAAATCAAACTTAAATATAAAAACAATCACTTTTCAATTAAATTATATATAAAATTAGGAATATAATACTTATTTGACCTTTTAATTTGACGAACTAAATCTGGAAATAATAGTTTTTGTTATCGGAAAATTGTGTAATTTAGTAGTACCGTTAAATATAGCTATGAAAACAATGGCCAGCTCACGTGCAAAAAACTCAAAGTCATTATAGCCTAATTTTGGCTTCAATGCCAGTTTAAGCGCCTAATAAACTTGATTGTGCCACTGTGCATTACATTTAGTTCGTCAAAATTAAAACTTCACTACAAGAATCGCTCTTAAGTCTCTACAAATTATCGCTTCATGTATACCTACATTTAATTCTTAGTTAATCAGTTGTGTAACAAACTTAATGTTCTTACTGACTTTAATTATTTATTTTGTAATTATAAATTATTAAAAGAGATCAATTAGTACCTAAAACAACAGAATTCGCTTACTTACTATAAAACAACACAAGCTGTTTAGGTATGCTTAAACAATATATTATTATACAACACTTTCATTTCAATCACCAAAATTGTTTTTTTTAAATTATAGGAGAATTATAATATTCTAGTAGTTTTTTTAATTATTAAAGTTGGTAGAAGATGGATTTACGGCTCACCTATGTACCTGCACTTGTTTTGGTTTTATACAATAAATAGTTTATTATTATTATTCTTTTTAGATACTATTTATTTCCTTTTACGTTATTTTTAGATAAACCATATGCTTAGAAATTTGTCTTCTCTTCTCGGTCTAATCACTAATAGCCGTAAGTGTATTTATACAACTTTAATGGAGAGCGAAATATCCATACTAAATCCTATTAGTGATTCTGGTTTATCGGATATTGAATATGCATATTTTTTCTAATAACGAAAATAAAATTTGTATAGAGAAAAATATATATAAAAATAATAAAATATCAGAATATTATATTTCTACTACTATTTTAAGCAACTTATCTTTATCTTTTTGTTAAAAACGTATTTTAGTGATTCATAAAACGAAACATTAGGGTTGTTTAATAATATATTGTTTAGGTATGACTAGTACATAAGAGTATTGAAGAGATAGCGAAGTCTGTGTTTTAGAATTTATACAATAGACAGCAGACTTAAGTCGGGTTCATCAAGTTGTTATTTTGATGTTTACTGCGTATAACAATTTATCGGTGGGTCATTTTATAATGTCCGCAAATTTAAAAGGTACGACAGATATGTCTGAGCTAGTGTCAACAAGATTTTCAGATTCGCTCATCGTGTAGTAGAAATAGTTTTTTTGTTTTTTTTTTTTTTATATTCTTCTTCATATGTATTTTTAACTTTTTGATAAATCATATTTGGTCAATATTCGTACTAGTCGTAAGGTCTTTGAAAAAATATCTGATCTCCTTTTTAACTTCAAATCAAGTGACTGCCATTTACCAGCAATTCAAGAGCATACAATAAGCAATAATATATGTTTTCTGTTTGAGATACACAACTGATATCACTAAAGTCACTCATAAATAGGTATAGGGAAAATATGAAATTATATATTATAGTAAGTAATAATATTCGACACCATTAATTATCACTTGGTGTAGCAAAGTAACGGAATGAGAAATATTGTTAAAGGAAGGATCTGCAGCCATCTTGTTTATCTCAAAAATCAAATATATAGCTAATTCCAAAATGTATATAACATTATTATATGATAATAAAGCTTGCTCCGTTATGTTTAATATACGTAAATTTTATAACCGACGCCTTGTGACACCAAGTAACTACTTTTTTTTGGAAAAATAACATATACTGAAAGCTTCGGATAGCATTTGTGGTGTTTTAGGTTTATTTAGTTTTTCCGTTAATAATATCAGTTAATAAAATATATAAATGTGTAATACTTAGTTATCAAAGCTGTCTTCTGTCTGTTCTGGACAGTTGATTGGATATACATGGTGTCACATCGAAACCGACGATATCATCATCAGGACTGATGCCTGTCCACTGCTCGATATAGGCCTGCCCCAAAGCTCGCCATTTCACACGATCTTCCGTCACCCTTATCAACCCCTCCATCACCGACTTTTTTCAAGTCATCCGTCCATCTGACGGGGAGTCGTTCCACTGCGTCTTCCCGAACATGGTCTCCACTTCAGAACCCATCTACTCCAACGGCGATCGGTTCTACGACAGAAGTGTCCGGCCTAAGAAGACTATGTCGGTAGCTTTGGTTCTCTGACGGTTGTCCACGTTTCGGACTTCATTCATCAATGAAATACCAAGCATAGCTCACTCTATTCGCGACCATGAATGTGTGGACCAAAGCCACTGTCCGTGGCCACGTCTTTGCTCCGTACAATACTGGAAGAACGCATTGGTTGAAAACTTTCGTCTTCAAACACTGTGGTATGTCCGATAAGATGTGGAGCAACTTCCCGATTGCTGGCCATCCTAGCCGAATGCGTCAATCGACATATTTGCTAAAGTTAATTTTTGCACAACTTCGAGAGTGACGTGACGTGACGATATCATTATAATGTATTAAACACGACGTCACTAACTTTTATACATTTTTTATAGCTATAACTTAAAAAAAAAGATGTGTATTTTGACATTAAGAACCAGAAATAATTCAAATTGTATTTTGTTCCAGTTTTTCTCAGAATGAATGAACACAAAAATTAAATTTTAACATAAAATGTTTATCTACACATGCCATATTTGTTGATGCATCTTATTGTCTGAACACATAAACAAATAATTTTAGAATACTTGTGTAGATAAATAGTTGATGTACTACAAATGAATCACATTGATATATAATACATAATAATCTGCATATTTTATCAGAAAACATTAAATTTTGACTTCAATAATGGTGCTAAATATATTTTTGAAACAAACAACATGGCTGATGAAGGACCATATTTTTTAGTCCTCCGACATGAAAGTGTTTTGGGACTTTAGCTCTTCCAGACGTGTGATCTGCTGCCTTAAATACATTACCCTGGAAAAATACAATATTATATCAACAAATTAAACTATCGTACCCCATTCTTAATTAACACTAGGTTCGGTTGTTTGTTATACATAGCTTGATGCATGTACTACATGGTTTAAAATGGCAGTTCGAAACAAGGGTTTAAGACCATGTAGATAGTAGTAATGCCCTTGCATAGCAAACCAATAGCAGCAACCTTGGTCTAAAACCATCTTGACAGCAGTTTAAAACCAGCACTTATGCATTGCGTCGTCGATTCAAAATGGCGGCCACCTCAACGCACTTAGGATTCTACGTCTATGAAACATGTTAGAATCAAAACTAAAATCGACCCAGCGACAAATGTCGCAGCTCGGATAAAAATCTAGGATAATTTAAAAAATATTTATCGGTTTCTTTAATTGCACACACAAAAGAAAGACTCACTCCAAACTTTTGGAATTTTGATATACAAGGAGCCATGGTTTCTTTATTATATGTGTACTCTGCACATACGTTATTGTGAATGAGACCTTCACAAGACCGTTGTGCGTCATTCTTACTTCAACAGGGAAGCCATCCGATCTCCTCCAAGAAGGCTAGAAGACTCGTCACGTTTCTGCAGACCTTTGGATAGGCCCCTGCAGTCTGGAGGAACTTTAGTCTAAGCGCAGCCACACAGCAGTGCAGTTTGTTTTAAGCTGTATTCGCGATTGGTAGAAACCAATGTCGCCTTGGTAGAAATGGTATTTTCATAACGTCTAGCACAGCCTTTATCATTAAACTAAACTAATAGCTTGGTACATGCACGCAATGGACAATAGAAATAGAGAACCCGGATCAGTAAGGTAAATTTATGCTTACCAAAGTTAAAAAAAATTATAATATAACATAATAATAATAATATTTCCAGACAGGTCACACAGCGCCATCTAGTTTCCGTGGTAAGCTACTACACAAGCTACAGAAACTAGATGGTTGATAAACTACATATTATACTTTTTTTTAAATATATACATATTATACATATAAACATCCAGACCGAGACAAATTATACAATGTACAACTTGCCCCCAGTGGGAATCGAACCCACGACCTCCCGAGTTCACGGCAATGTTTGTTACCACTAGACCACGGAGGCGGTCTGTAGAGTGTTCGATATCTCGAGAACACAAAGAATATAATATAATAAACTTATTTGTGACATTTCTCTCCTCTGGTACGCTAGAAACTGCAGTTGTCTTGATGAGCCTATACTATACTGCGTGGAATTTATTAAAGAGCAAATATTTTCATATTATAATCTAGAATAAAAATAAAGTAGATCACTTACGTATTTTTATTTTTCAGTAATATCTTAAGTTACGATACAGAAACTTTTCCTAAAAATATCACCACTCATACAGAACCTAATTAAGAGGGTAGCGAGAGGTATTTCGTCTCTCGGGTGTGACCGAGATCAATTAATAATAACACTCTCCAGCCTTTATGCATTTATAACAACGGATATCGCTATTTTCAGACGCGGCCTTATTTACCATGCCGTAGTGTTGTTTTTGGGATAATGATTTTTATCTTTAAATAAAGTGACTTTATTATTTCAAACAGAGGTTCTACTAATGACATCTGAAGCACAAAGAAAAAATATTTCCTCTTTTGACAATTACACGCGCTATAGTATAAAAAAGATCAACCTTTATATAACGGAATATGTTCAAGGCTATACAGAGTGAAATTTTCAAGTTGTTGGCTAGCTTATTGGCTTATTCTAGCCGGAAATCAACTCAAAGATTTTGTCAATAGGGTTAGATTCCTGCAGTTTCCTCAAGTTGTCAAACGTTTGACATTACTTCTCAAAATTTTACCCTTATAATCACTAGTGAATTATAATCCTTACTATCAACTAGTGAAATATTACAGGATGTTTTTATTCAATCAAAATAATAAATGAAATAGTCTTGACCATATTTCGTTAGGCAACACATTGCTTTTGTTAGCGTTATTATTATTAAAAGAAAGTTAATTTCGTTCGGGAATAGGATCAGTGAAGCTCTTAAAAAAAAAAGAGTGGTTACTTTATCTACTATTATAGAACTTACTTTTGTTCCTGTAACGTGGCTTGTATTTCTTTGTGGCGCACTACAGATCGACTACACTTGAGCTGAGCCGACACTCTGGTTAGCTGCATACACCCGGTCTGGTAAGCTTCCTCACTGTATCTCTTGGCCTGAAAATATTACCAAATTTTAACACCCAACAGCCGAATCATTTTAATGCAAACATTAATTTATTTTTATTATATATGGGAATCCTATAACGAAAACTTTCAATGTTTATTAGAGTTAAAATTCGGATGGACACTGTGTCAGTTAATAATCATATAATGTAGTAATTTAGACGTAAGCTCTGCTATGCTCGGCTAAACTCGCGCTAAATCTGACAGTAAAAAATGTAAATTCGCGCTTAAAGTTATAAATTATATGTATAACATGCCCACTTCCATGTGTGTTTATGTTAATGAGTACGTGTTAATTTGGCGAATATGTGTATTTCTCTGAGTGCATGTGTACATGTATATAAGTGTGGCTGGGAATATATGAGCCCCCCCCCCTTCCGGCAGAAGACGGGAGAGTGGGAATATTGACCTCTCTGCAGACTGTGACTGAAAACAGTGTTTGAGTATGAGTGTTAGTTGGTGTGCATGTGTGGTAGATGGGTGAGTATGTGTATTATGTGGCTGTGGATGTGTTTATGTGGGTAAGTATGTGTGTTATGTGGGTGAGTATGCGTGGTATGTGGGTGAGTATTTATGTTATGTGGGATATGTGAAGAAGAGAGTCTCTGTGTGAAATTTACCTGTCTCTCCAATAAGCTGGATGACCAGCCTTGGACGTGCGCTGTAAGGTCCTCCCGCACGTAGTTAATGAGAGATGGAGTCAGCATCGGAGTGGCCTGCATGTTCGCGTTACCCACCACCGACGAGTAAGATCCAAGGCATTCCACTAAAAAACACAATAATTTATATTGGGGACAAAAAAAAAGACTGAAGGGCGAAAATTTGTTTTTTTAATTTTCATACTGATAATGATATGTGACGTTGTGCCCAACTAGACATTGATATGTAGCCAGCTTGAACACTTCGCCTAAAGGACTCCAGATTATAGGTAATGATGCCGATCAATAGTCCACTATTAATAAGAGTACCAATAGTGGGACATTTCCGACAGTATCGATCGCACAAACTATGATATGTGTAAAATATATTACTATATTAAGGCTATGCTATTGATACTATCAATACTATTTGCAAGTGATCAATAGTAGTATACACTTTTTTGCAATCAATACTACCGATAGTTCGGTATTGCTAGTTATAGAATAGTAAAAACACAAGAGGCATCCATATTTTTAGCTTGTCACAAATATGAGTCCCCAAAAATACTTACTTCTCCTGGGCAATGCAGTGTCGAGATGAGTGGGAGGGGCGTGCGGGTCTGTGTTCTCAGAATGAGTGGGAGTAGGAGGTCCCTGATGACTGCGCGGGGAGGCTGCAGAAGTACTGGCCACCGGAATACTTATTATACGAGGCAACGCCGCGGCTAATATGGAACGGCCCTAAAAGCAATAATATAATGTAGTCCAATCTTTTCTGAGTTGTATACAATATCAAAATATTTTCTGATTTACATGCATTTTATCTAGTAATTATTATTACCGATTACGACTTTTCGTAGGCTTTGCAGACATCGTGGTCGCGGCCTAACTGAAGCGATTAATAGTCCCGGTATCACTTTGCATAATTGAATTGCAAAATGTTTTGTGTAATGCCAGGCAAAGATCAATCATGCTTCACAGTCTTAGGATTGTTTGCATGCTTATGACAATTTAACATGATTGATGACTAATTTGTATTAAAATGTTAGTATACCTGTGGCTGATTCGAGTTGTCCAACACTACAACAGGTGGAATGCATTTTTCAGTTGAAGTAGTAGTGGTTACTGGTTTGGATGATCCTCGTGGTGGATATGGTTTCTCAGGATATGTGGCGCTCCTGTTAGGTGGTGCTTCCGGCGGTTCCTGAGCCGATCTGCTATCTGAATTACAAATATGTATTTTGTTTCAAACTTATTTGTTATATAACATCTTTATAAAACTGGGCCATTCCCTTTGTTCCTATATCGAACCAAAGACGATTTTTTATATTGTATGTAGGAGACAGGAGAAGAACAGTGTCTCGGGCTTGTGACTAATCAATCCCTTTTTTTATTGCACAATAATACTCCCCATCCAACTATTCTTGGCTCCTATCTCTACTTCTATATTATAGTGTAATCCATACTAAAGTAGTGGTGGCTCGTTTGTAATAGTGAATTAATTAATATTCCCACTATTATTTAGTTCATGTAAATGCAAGTAAATGAATTGAATTACCTCGACTAATAATAAAGTGATTTTAAAATTTGTAGTTAGTGACATTCCCCTGATGGTTGTTTACAAATTAATAAATAATGCTTTGAAATAATAACTAAATCAACTTAGTTTATTATCGGTTATTATTTTTTAACAATTCGATATAAAAAAATGAAGTTTTATTGATTTTCTATTTAACTATATCTTAGAACAATGCAAACTGAATATTAGAGAAAAAGTTGGTAACTTAACTACCTAATTAGTTTACTTTAATGCTGTGATAAAGTAATTAAGATTCTTTGTTTAAGAACAAGTTCATAAATTATTGCTATATTGTACATCAAAAAGAGCAAAGCAAATATTTAAGAGTCCAGTGATTAATGCTGATAATGGTCACCCTGTCACATAGTGAGTTTTTGCTCTATGGGAAACAACTATTTCTCTTTACAGCACTCCCTAGCTAGACCTATTAAGGGTTTAATGTGATAAGCGAGTTTGATAATTACCTTCATAAGAAGTAGCTGTGTGTTTTGTTCTCTTTCTATCAGGTCCGTCGTCCCGCGGCTCGTGGGCGTTCCAGTACCCCTCGCGGTTACACCCCTTACTGCTGAACTTGTCGTGGTCTCTGCGGGATCGAGGCTCCGATCTCTTATCATCATGATCTAAACAATAAATCAAATTAGGAAACAGGCCTGATTTTTTTACAAAAAAAAAGATTCAAAATCATCTCATCTAATAGTTAAAAAAAAAAAACCCAAACAATAATATTTATTGATATGGAAAACGTCTCAAGTAAAAGTTTTGTTTAAAATTGGGGTTGCAGAACCAACAGTTTTAGAATCCAATGTAAAAAAGAAAATTTGTAGTATTATAGCAGTATTCTGTGGATTTACAGTGCGGGTGCTGGTTCCATTGTATGTGGAGAGTGGAGAGAGAGGAGAGAGAGAGAGAGGAGGAGAATAGTGTTTTGGCCTTGCAATCAACATAGGCTCGACTCCTCTTTTTATTGCGCAACAAGGCGCAGAAGTATAACTTACGATTTTTTGAAGAATATGAATCTTTGGAGGAGTTTTTCTTAGAGTACCACTCGCGGGGTTTCTCCCATTGTGACACTTCACTGACGCAGTTGTAGTAATATCTCTTGCCCGAGGAGCTGATGTGCATCGACCACTCGCTTGCTGGGTCACCAGAAGGCGCTAAGGCACAAAATGTACACAAACATTAAAATTAAGTATAATAGGCTGGGTTTAAAAGAAGCCCCTATGTATTTCAAATGAGACACTCCCTAACCACTATTCTGCTCCTCTCTCTACTCAACCAAACACCTTACGATTCTGCACATACATGGATTATAAAAAACTAATAAGTTTCTATAATATGAGCACCTATTAATAGTAATTTTGATAAAACTCACAAAAAAGTTCTCCAATGATAGATTGAACACCAATTGGGAAGATTTATGTCATGTTGCATAATTGTATACATGAGTTTGTATTTTCATTGTGTATATTATTATTAATCCAACACACGTTTGGTTAAAAACACTATATTATACCTGGTTCATCATATTTGCTACTTCTGCCACTCTTTAAGCCGCTGGAGCGACTTTTCTTGTCATCATTCTCTGCATGACTGTGGTCTCTGTGCTCACTGACCTTGCTGCGCTTTCCTTTGGTATAAGATTCACTATCTGTCAAATCAATAATACAAGAGTGTTATGAAGCTAAAACTCATAATATGATGGGTATTTTGAAATTCGAATACTAACTGCGGGTATCCAAAAGGATGAACAAATAAACACACATTTAACATGTGTTTAAGGCTTGTAATTAGCTCAACTAAAGTAAATTACTAACTACCAATGACATGTAAAATTAATCTTAAAAGTATATAATTTTATTCATCCTCACAGAAAGCAGACTGAAATGCTTGAACAGATTATAGTATAATTCAAGTATGTTATATTACGGTACAATATTTATTATACTATTGTCAACTATTGGTTTTTCTAAATGAATAAATATACATGTAGTCATTCGCTGAATTTCTTATAAAACTTTACCTTGATACTTGTCCCTGGAAGATTTGTAGTCTCTATCTCTCTCCTTAGAATATCCCCTTCTTTCATCCTTATGGTACGGGGTCCTGTAGGAGCGCTCAGTGTGGCCGTACTGATGGTATCCCCGGACAGAGTGCGAGCTGTAGCCGTGCTGGTTAGACATGGCAACACCGTTCTGTGATGGCACGCTGGAATAGTGGTCTGGACTTGCGTATCCGTGCTGAGACCGACGCTCATTCTTGTGACTATATTTCTGTAATACATAAATAATTATAACTTATTGCCAGTTTAATCTATTATTTAAGACCATAGACTTACTGCTGGGTTTCAATAGGACCTAACCAAAAATTTTATTTGTGTTTGGCTTAGCTTACTTAAGTACCAATTTCGACATTTATTTAATACAAAAGCATACAAATACATAAACCAGTTATCAAAACCAAAGAAAGAAAATTTCTTAGCAATATTGATTTGCTGTGAGGGAGTGAGAGAAGAATGGCGTTAAGCTATGGCCGACTATGGGCTGGTTTCAAAGTTATGCAATAAGACATTACAATGATTCACTATTGTACTACTGTCCCTATTGAATCAAATACTGTATGATTCCACATCTTTGAAGCTTGTCCACAAATGTAGTGATGGCCCAATTCTTTGAGTATGCAAGGATTTTAGCTGGAATTTGCTGTGGCTAGTGACAATAAAAGTTGACTACGGTGAAAATTATAAACTTAACACCAGTGTAGTGCTTGATATAGACATATCTGCTGCTTGTCTATAAAATATTAATAAATTTGGCCGCCAAACCATCTCACCTAAAAAATCAGTACTTCCATAGAAGGCTAAAAGACGTCAAACAGCAGCAAGAATAAACACATACATTAGAATGTTGGCATATTATGTGACATCAAAACAGATAACCTATACTAACACTTGCCCCAATGCCAATAAAAGCACAATAAGTAGTATCATACTCAAGTGTGTTTTACTTAATAATACATTTCCTACTTTTATGAAACATATTATTTCAAAAGATTTTTTATAATCTACTTTAGCAGATTCATGCAGAATTTGATTGGGTAAAGAAAGATGCTAAATAGTGGATAGCAAGTGTGTCATTGAAATTTAAAGAACGGCCATTTAAGGCACTATTTCATGCACATGTCAACTTTAGATGTGTGGCTTCATTTGTCTTAATGCATGTTTAAACGTTTTAAATGCAGCACAGCTCTGCACAAATAATGTTTAGTTACACCTACGAGGGGCGTTCAAAATATTCTCGGTATTGCTACGTTACAACCTCTTTTATATATATATTTGTTACTGGCCGCTAAGATTCATCCATTGACATTAAAAAAAAGTAAAATTGGAACCGAGATGTTCTTTTGTTTTTCTGCAATTGCCGAACAAACATGAACACCATGAGCGAATTAACAATTTTAACGAAATTAGAGCACCGATCCGTCATAAAATTCTTGACAAAACAGGGTAAAAATCAAAAAACCATAAAAGAGGAAATGGATTGTGTTTACCGTGAGTCTGCTCCTTCTTTATCTACTATTCAAAAATGGTCAAGCGAATTTAAGCGTGGAAGGGAGAGTATTGAAGATGACCCTAGACCTGGCCGGCCTGTAGTGGCTACCTCACAAGAAAATATTGATAAAGTGGAAAAACTTATATTGGAAGACGGCCGAGTGAAGGTAAAATCTATAGCTCAAGTAACCAATCTCTCTATTGGTACCGTACATGACATTATACATGACCATCTTAATATGTCAAAAGTAAGTGCAAGATGGGTTCCGCGAATGCTGACGCTTCTTCAAAAGGATATGCGTGTGGCTTGCTGTTCAGATTTTATCGACCTGTGTGGTGAAAATCCCGATGAGGTGCTGCAAAAAATAGTTACTGGAGATGAAACCTGGGTTCATCATTATGACCCAGAGAGCAAACAGGAGTCCATGCAGTGGCACATTAAGGGTTCAGCTCATCCCAAGAAGTTCAAGGTAATCCCGTCAGCT
Source organism: Tinea semifulvella (assembly GCA_910589645.1). Classification (NCBI taxonomy): domain Eukaryota; kingdom Metazoa; phylum Arthropoda; class Insecta; order Lepidoptera; family Tineidae; genus Tinea; species Tinea semifulvella. Next base: position 26,891,461 of record OU342584.1, read on the forward strand.
GGCAAGGTCATGGCCACAATATTTTGGGATTGTTAAGGAGTTTTGCTTATCGATTATAAAGAAAAAGGTGTAAATATCACAGGGCAGTACTACGCTAACGTTATACGTCAATTAAGAGATGCGATCAAAGAAAAGAGGCGAGGAAAGTTAACCAAAGGTGTTCTGCTTCTGCATGACAACGCCCCTGTCCATACTGCTCATATTGCCAAGGCAGCTATTGTTGAATGTGGGTTTGAAACTGTTACTCATCCACCCTATAGTCCGGACTTAGCCCCAAGCGACTTCTTTTTGTTTCCCAATCTTAAAAAGGATCTGCGTGGAAATAAATTTTCTGACGATGAAGCGTTGAAGACGGCCGTGGAGGAGCATTTTTACACCAAAGATAAAAAATATTTTTATGAGGGATTAAAAAAAATAATTGATCGATCTTATAAGTGTATGAACATAGGGGGGGAGTATATTGAAAAATAAAAATATCAAACTTTTCGTACTTGTTTGTTTTTATCCACATACCGAGAATATTTTGAACGCCCCTCGTAACTTGAAATTAGCATGTCTGAACTCGGATCAATATTTTTTTATTATACCTACTAAAGTCGAGATATATCCTTAATAATTGACTAAATATAATTATTATAGTTATTACCGACGTCTTGTAAATTGTTTCACTGGATTATGATGTTGTGTTCTTTTGTAATAGTTTCAGATTTAATATTTTGCTTATGTTGCAAAATTTCGGCGTTCGGATTAGGTGCGTTGGGATAGCTGTTCATTTTATTTACAATGCTTATTTTGGTGTAAAAATGCTCCTCCACGGCCGTCTTCAACGCTTCATCGTCAGAAAATTTATTTCCACGCAGATCCTTTTTAAGATTGGGAAACAAAAAGAAGTCGCTTGGGGCTAAGTCCGGACTATAGGGTGGATGAGTAACAGTTTCAAACCCACATTCAACAATAGCTGCCTTGGCAATATGAGCAGTATGGACAGGGGCGTTGTCATGCAGAAGCAGAACACCTTTGGTTAACTTTCCTCGCCTCTTTTCTTTGATCGCATCTCTTAATTGACGTATAACGTTAGCGTAGTACTGCCCTGTGATATTTACACCTTTTTCTTTATAATCGATAAGCAAAACTCCTTCACAATCCCAAAATATTGTGGCCATGACCTTGCCAGCTGACGGGATTACCTTGAACTTCTTGGGATGAGCTGAACCCTTAATGTGCCACTGCATGGACTCCTGTTTGCTCTCTGGGTCATAATGATGAACCCAGGTTTCATCTCCAGTAACTATTTTTTGCAGCACCTCATCGGGATTTTCACCACACAGGTCGATAAAATCTGAACAGCAAGCCACACGCATATCCTTTTGAAGAAGCGTCAGCATTCGCGGAACCCATCTTGCACTTACTTTTGACATATTAAGATGGTCATGTATAATGTCATGTACGGTACCAATAGAGAGATTGGTTACTTGAGCTATAGATTTTACCTTCACTCGGCCGTCTTCCAATATAAGTTTTTCCACTTTATCAATATTTTATTGTGAGGTAGCCACTACAGGCCGGCCAGGTCTAGGGTCATCTTCAATACTCTCCCTTCCACGCTTAAATTCGCTTGACCATTTTTGAATAGTAGATAAAGAAGGAGCAGACTCACGGTAAACACAATCCATTTCCTCTTTTATGGTTTTTTGATTTTTACCCTGTTTTGTCAAGAATTTTATGACGGATCGGTGCTCTAATTTCGTTAAAATTGTTAATTCGCTCATGGTGTTCATGTTTGTTCGGCAATTGCAGAAAAACAAAAGAACATCTCGGTTCCAATTTTACTTTTTTTTAATGTCAATGGATGAATCTTAGCGGCCAGTAACAAATATATATATAAAAGAGGTTGTAACGTATCAATACCGAGAATATTTTGAACGCCCCTCGTAGATGACTATTTATAAAAAAAATAATGGCATTACCTGATACGGATGGGACTCGTGCTTCTCGTAATACCTGAAACGCAAAGAAGATTATTGTTAACCGTAAACTACAAAAATAGGTGACCGCCATACATTGGTTCTAGAAATACGAAACTTACCCATCGCTAACTCGTTGCGATTTTCTTGCATGCATTACCAATAATGCTTTAATACAAGAGTTTATGGACTTCTCCACGATACCACTGTTTTGTAGCAGCAATCTCAGGAACAAAGTTTGTAGCTCACCAAATACAAATCGCACAAGACGCCATGTCACATTCAATATCAAATCAATAAGCACGAATTAGAATACAAGACCGATTTCGAAACGAAACAAATAATTTATACTAAAAGTAAAAAGAAGATAGAACAAGACAGACAATAGGGCCTTTAAATGCGTTAAAACGAGAAATAATGCTACTTCCCAACTCTGTCCTAAAATATATCGCGGTTTTCTAATCGACCGAGTTAAGATGGCCGAGTTCAGTACAGGTGTGTTCGGATAGCTTGCATTATTTTCATAGTTGCAAACTTATAATTTTAAACAGTAATAATTTAAGATTTAGAATAACAAGAAAAATCCAAACACTATGAGATTAAAACCAAGAACAAACGTGAATGTATACGTCCATTGTAAACATAGAAGAAGGATATTTTAATAAAGTGCTTTGGAATTTTATTTTAAAATTAAAAAAAAGCTATCTTTTCGAACTCGCTTTTAATAAAACGCCCTCTAGTAATCATTTTGCAGCATTTACACGTATATGTTCCTTGATTTACACACGACAGCAGACTAGCGATGAATCGAGTATACTTACTTAAACTCATGGGCGTAGCGAAGTAATACGGGCAGGGAGGGCTTCTGCCCCCCCTAAGAAGTGCGGTCGTCGTCGAAGATCGATAAACAATATAATATAGAGTGTATCCCCCCCCCCTATATTTTTTTGCCTTGTTCTTATGGCCAGTTGCAGAATAGATGATCAAAATAATATATGATCAATATTTTGATATACGCCACGTGATTGGTAATGACGTGTCTCATAGGCATACGTGAAATATGTCAAAAGATAATTGGCCGTTAATCGTCATGGTGAATAAATAAAGTAATTTCAAAGTTTAATTGATAGAAAATAATAGGAGTGCATAAATATAGTGGTGGTTGAAATTTACACGGACGCGGCCGCTCTGCGCCCACGCATTGGACATAAAGGCCGCGTTCGTTTTAAGAAATGTTAGCATGAAAATACCACTTTTTTTAGCACAAGTCGTTCGTTTAATGAAAATTCTAACATTTGATGCTAATTTCCGTATGTCAGTACCGTGTTGAAAGGAGGGTTATTGATGATACTTTTTGACAGATGTCAAATTGATCGTTTACCATTTTTATATACTTTATAGTTTTCTATTATATTTGTTAAAAAGGTATATTAAACGATTTTATGTAATAAATTTAAAGACCATAATAATATCACTTGTATTGGATGCCATGCCATAAAACATGAACTAAAACACTTGTCAAAAAGTAGCATCACCGCTCGTTTTATTTAAGAAATGTTAGCATTGTTAAAAAAAGTGGTATTTCTTAACAAAAACGACATTTCGCGCTGATTTATGAAGTTGCTACGAAATGTTGGAAATGCTATAACACGAACGCGGCCAAAGAAACAACATCAGAAGTGCGAACGAGTAAAGAAACCACTGCAAGAGTAAGCAGTACAAATTTAAAATCTTCGTGCGTGAGTGTGACACAATTAGTACACCTTCAATAACACAGCCAACAGCAGGCTTCTGATAATTTATGCTCCCCTGGTACTTTTAAACAGTTTGCATACTGTTTTTGGAAAGATTTAAATTAATAATAAAATATTTTTACAAAAAAATAAAATTGGGCTTGAGTGTGCGAGCAAATATCTCGAAATACGCTCTCTCGCTTGCAAGCAGGCGGCACAGACAGGACAGAAATATATAGTAAAGTACATATAGAACACTACACAATTTATCAAGACTTCCGCCTTAGTTTTATGCTGCCCTGGTACTTCTGTTTTTGAATGCATGTGGATTATAAACGTATAAATTTGTTGAAAGAATTCATACAATAATAAATAAAACACGAAAAAATATGTTAAATACACTAGATTCGCAGCGATGCGTTGTAAGCGTGTCGCTTTAAATATGTCCACAGACATAATTCGCGCCAGTGTACATCTTGGTTCCGACGGTGCAACACGCGACACAAAAGTTATAAATATGGTGAAATGCACAGTGAAATCCTGTGATTCTCGTTCACAAACGCATCACAAAAAAAGTGGCATTACATTTCACAGGTAAGTTTTAATTTAGCTTGTTTAATTACAGTAATAAGACTTTAAAAATAAAAATGTTTTATCACGCCATATTTTATGGCCTGTGATACCAATAAATGATTTATTATTTTCCCTAAAAGTGGGGAATATTAAAAAATTATCATGTGATTTAAAAAATGAAAAATTTTACTTTTAATTACATGTGGTAGTTCTTGTATTCAATATTTTCGTGTCGTGTCGAATATACCTTTAACATGAGTACTCCGGCATATATTTAAGTTGGCGCTGGTATACAAAATAAAACCTTTACAACCTAAATTACAAACAATACTAATTTTGGTGGTTTTCGATTAAGTAATAACATACAAGTATAATAGTGATAACAAAAAAGACCTTAGTACAATGCTTGGTAACAGTTATTATAGTTTTTAAATTTTGTATTTGCGCCAACTTTAAAAAAGATGCTATTTAACACATACATAAGGCATTCTAGAAATCAGTATATTGACATTTTACTTACATGAGCCTCATCAAGACCTTTCATACGAGTACCATCATTACAAGTACATTTAGAGTTATACAACGATATAATTTTGACATGTAAAATGTCAATTTTGTTATTCACTAACCTTTACCACAAACAAAGGAAGTTAAATTATAAATTATTTAAATTTCAGTTTTGTGACCGCGATGTTAGTAACAATGTGTACAAGACTATGTAATGAAGTTAAAAAAAGTTCGTAAAAAAACGAAAATGTTAGTTCAAATTCATTTAATTATTCATTCAAAGGGTAATTTGAATTAATTTCTGGTATCACACGTAAGTAAAAGAGCGCAACATTGCTGTCTTTTTCTTTTTAACAACTTATTCGTAAGATTATGTAAAGTGTAAGTGAGACAAATATATTAACATTGTCAACGCTTTTATTTTCGAAGCTACGACTCAATTAGTGGCAACTGACACGCTTTTGGTGGTACGGAAATGTTCGATTTGCGTCTCTATATATAAATCTCATTGGAAAAAATAAAGTAATTTTAAAGTTTAATTGATAGAAAATAATAGGAGTGCATAAATATAGTGGTGGTTGAAATTTACACGGCCGCGGCCGCTCTGCGCCCACGCATTGGACATAAAGAAACAACAACAGAAGTGCGAACGAGTAAAGAAACCACTGCAAGAGTAAGCAGTACAAATTTAAAATCTTCGTGCGTGAGTGTGACACAATTAGTACACCTTCAATAACACAGCCAACAGCAGGCTTCTGATAATTTATGCTCCCCTGGTACTTTTAAACAGTTTGCATACTGTTTTTGGAAAGATTTAAATTAATAATAAAATATTTTTACAAAAAAAAAAAATTGTGCTTGAGTGTGCGAGCAAATATCTCGAAATACGCTCTCTCGCTCGCAAGCAGGCGGCACAGACAGGACAGAAATATATAGTAAAGTACATATAGAACACTACACAATTTATCAAGACTTCCGCCTTAGTTTTATGCTGCCCTGGTACTTCTGTTTTTGAATGCATGTGGATTATAAACGTATAAATTTGTTGAAAGAATTCATACAATAAATATAAATAAAACACGAAAAAATATGTTAATACACTAGATTCGCAGCGATGCGTTGTAAGCGTGTCGCTTTAAATATGTCCACAGACATAATTCGCGCCAGTGTACATCTTGGTTCCGACAGTGCAACACGCGACACAAAAGTTATAAATATGGTGAAATGCACAGTGAAATCCTGTGATTCTCGTTCACAAACGCATCACAAAAAAAGTGGCATTACATTTCACAGGTAAGTTTTAATTTAGCTTGTTTAATTACAGTAATAAGACTTTAAAAATAAAAATGTTTTATCACGCCATATTTTATGGCCTGTGATACCAATAAATTATTTATTATTTTCCCTAAAAGTGGGGAATATTAAAAAATTATCATGTGATTTAAAAAATGAAAATTTTTACTTTTAATTACATGTGGCAGTTCTTGTATTCAATATTTTCGTGTCGTGTCGAATATACCTTTAACATGAGTACTCCGGCATATATTTAAGTTGGCGCTGGTATACAAAATAAAACCTTTACAACCTAAATTACAAACAATACTAATTTTGGTGGTTTTCGATTAAGTAATAACATACAAGTATAATAGTGATAACAAAAAAGACCTTAGTACAATGCTTGGTAACAGTTATTATAGTTTTTAAATTTTGTATTTGCGCCAACTTGAAAAAAGATGCTATTTAACACATACATGAGGCATTCTAGAAATCAGTATATTGACATTTTACTTACATGAGCCTCATCAATACCTTTCATACGAGTACCATCATTACAAGTACATTTAGAGTTATACAACGATATAATTTTGACATGTAAAATGTCAATTTTGTTATTCACTAACCTTTACCACAAACAAAGGAAGTTAAATTAAAAATTATTTAAATTTCAGTTTTGTGACCGCGATGTTAGTAACAATGTGTACAAGACTATGTAATGAAGTTAAAAAAAGTTCGTAAAAAAACGAAAATGTTAGTTCAAATTCATTTAATTATTCATTCAAAGGGTAATTTGAATTAATTTCTGGTATCACACGTAAGTAAAAGAGCGCAACATTGCTGTCTTTTTCTTTTTAACAACTTATTCGTAAGATTATGTAAAGTGTAAGTGAGACAAATATATTAACATTATCAACGCTTTTATTTTCGAAGCTACGACTCAATTAGTGGCAACTGACACGCTTTTGGTGGTACGGAAATGTTCGATTTGCGTCTCTATATATAAATCTCATTGGAATAAATAAAGTAATTTTAAAGTTTAATTGATAGAAAATAATAGGAGTGCATAAATATAGTGGTGGTTGAAATTTACACGGCCGCGGCCGCTCTGCGCCCACGCATTGGACATAAAGAAACAACAACAGAAGTGCGAACGAGTAAAGAAACCACTGCAAGAGTAAGCAGTACAAATTTAAAATCTTCGTGCGTGAGTGTGACACAATTAGTACACCTTCAATAACACAGTCAACAGCAGGCTTCTGATAATTTATGCTCCCCTGGTACTTTTAAACAGTTTGCATACTGTTTTTGGAAAGATTTAAATTAATAATAAAATATTTTTACAAAAAAATAAAATTGGGCTTGAGTGTGCGAGCAAATATCTCGAAATACGCTCTCTCGCTCGCAAGCAGGCGGCACAGACAGGACAGAAATATATAGTAAAGTACATATAGAACACTACACAATTTATCAAGACTTCCGCCTTAGTTTTATGCTGCCCTGGTACTTCTGTTTTTGAATGCATGTGGATTATAAACGTATAAATTTGTTGAAAGAATTCATACAATAAATATAAATAAAACACGAAAAAATATGTTAATACAGATTCGCAGCGATGCGTTGTAAGCGTGTCGCTTTAAATATGTCCACAGACATAATTCGCGCCAGTGTACATCTTGGTTCCGACGGTGCAACACGCGACACAAAAGTTATAAATATGGTGAAATGCACAGTGAAATCCTGTGATTCTCGTTCACAAACGCATCACAAAAAAAGTGGCATTACATTTCACAGGTAAGTTTTAATTTAGCTTGTTTAATTACAGTAATAAGACTTTAAAAATAAAAATGTTTTATCACGCCATATTTTATGGCCTGTGATACCAATAAATGATTTATTATTTTCCCTAAAAGTGGGGTATATTAAAAAATTATCATGTGATTTAAAAAATGAAAAATTTTACTTTTAATTACATGTGGCAGTTCTTGTATTCAATATTTTCGTGTCGTGTCGAATATACCTTTAACATGAGTACTCCGGCATATATTTAAGTTGGCGCTGGTATACAAAATAAAACCTTTACAACCTAAATTACAAACAATACTAATTTTGGTGGTTTTCGATTAAGTAATAACATACAAGTATAATAGTGATAACAAAAAAGACCTTAGTACAATGCTTGGTAACAGTTATTATAGTTTTAAAATTTTGTCATTGCGCCAACTTGAAAAAAGATGCTATTTATCACATGAGGCATTCTAGAAATCAGTATATTGACATTTTACTTACATGAGCCTCATCAAGACCTTTCATACGAGTACCATCATTACAAGTACATTTAGAGTTATACAACGATATAATTTTGACATGTAAAATGTCAATTTTGTTATTCACTAACCTTTACCACAAACAAAGGAAGTTAAATTAAAAATTATTTAAATTTCAGTTTTGTGACCGCGATGTTAGTAACAATGTGTACAAGACTATGTAATGAAGTTAAAAAAAGTTCGTAAAAAAACGAAAATGTTAGTTCAAATTCATTTAATTATTCATTCAAAGGGTAATTTGAATTAATTTCTGGTATCACACGTAAGTAAAAGAGCGCAACATTGCTGTCTTTTTCTTTTTAACAACTTATTCGTAAGATTATGTAAAGTGTAAGTGAGACAAATATATTAACATTGTCAACGCTTTTATTTTCGAAGCTACGACTCAATTAGTGGCAACTGACACGCTTTTGGTGGTACGGAAATGTTCGATTTGCGTCTCTATATATAAATCTCATTGGAAAAAATAAAGTAATTTTAAAGTTTAATTGATAGAAAATAATAGGAGTGCATAAATATAGTGGTGGTTGAAATTTACACGGCCGCGGCCGCTCTGCGCCCACGCATTGGACATAAAGAAACAACAACAGAAGTGCGAACGAGTAAAGAAACCACTGCAAGAGTAAGCAGTACAAATTTAAAATCTTCGTGCGTGAGTGTGACACAATTAGTACACCTTCAATAACACAGCCAACAGCAGGCTTCTGATAATTTATGCTCCCCTGGTACTTTTAAACAGTTTGCATACTGTTTTTGGAAAGATTTAAATTAATAATAAAATATTTTTACAAAAAAAAAAAATTGTGCTTGAGTGTGCGAGCAAATATCTCGAAATACGCTCTCTCGCTCGCAAGCAGGCGGCACAGACAGGACAGAAATATATAGTAAAGTACATATAGAACACTACACAATTTATCAAGACTTCCGCCTTAGTTTTATGCTGCCCTGGTACTTCTGTTTTTGAATGCATGTGGATTATAAACGTATAAATTTGTTGAAAGAATTCATACAATAAATATAAATAAAACACGAAAAAATATGTTAATACACTAGATTCGCAGCGATGCGTTGTAAGCGTGTCGCTTTAAATATGTCCACAGACATAATTCGCGCCAGTGTACATCTTGGTTCCGACAGTGCAACACGCGACACAAAAGTTATAAATATGGTGAAATGCACAGTGAAATCCTGTGATTCTCGTTCACAAACGCATCACAAAAAAAGTGGCATTACATTTCACAGGTAAGTTTTAATTTAGCTTGTTTAATTACAGTAATAAGACTTTAAAAATAAAAATGTTTTATCACGCCATATTTTATGGCCTGTGATACCAATAAATTATTTATTATTTTCCCTAAAAGTGGGGAATATTAAAAAATTATCATGTGATTTAAAAAATGAAAATTTTTACTTTTAATTACATGTGGCAGTTCTTGTATTCAATATTTTCGTGTCGTGTCGAATATACCTTTAACATGAGTACTCCGGCATATATTTAAGTTGGCGCTGGTATACAAAATAAAACCTTTACAACCTAAATTACAAACAATACTAATTTTGGTGGTTTTCGATTAAGTAATAACATACAAGTATAATAGTGATAACAAAAAAGACCTTAGTACAATGCTTGGTAACAGTTATTATAGTTTTTAAATTTTGTATTTGCGCCAACTTGAAAAAAGATGCTATTTAACACATACATGAGGCATTCTAGAAATCAGTATATTGACATTTTACTTACATGAGCCTCATCAATACCTTTCATACGAGTACCATCATTACAAGTACATTTAGAGTTATACAACGATATAATTTTGACATGTAAAATGTCAATTTTGTTATTCACTAACCTTTACCACAAACAAAGGAAGTTAAATTAAAAATTATTTAAATTTCAGTTTTGTGACCGCGATGTTAGTAACAATGTGTACAAGACTATGTAATGAAGTTAAAAAAAGTTCGTAAAAAAACGAAAATGTTAGTTCAAATTCATTTAATTATTCATTCAAAGGGTAATTTGAATTAATTTCTGGTATCACACGTAAGTAAAAGAGCGCAACATTGCTGTCTTTTTCTTTTTAACAACTTATTCGTAAGATTATGTAAAGTGTAAGTGAGACAAATATATTAACATTATCAACGCTTTTATTTTCGAAGCTACGACTCAATTAGTGGCAACTGACACGCTTTTGGTGGTACGGAAATGTTCGATTTGCGTCTCTATATATAAATCTCATTGGAATAAATAAAGTAATTTTAAAGTTTAATTGATAGAAAATAATAGGAGTGCATAAATATAGTGGTGGTTGAAATTTACACGGCCGCGGCCGCTCTGCGCCCACGCATTGGACATAAAGAAACAACAACAGAAGTGCGAACGAGTAAAGAAACCACTGCAAGAGTAAGCAGTACAAATTTAAAATCTTCGTGCGTGAGTGTGACACAATTAGTACACCTTCAATAACACAGTCAACAGCAGGCTTCTGATAATTTATGCTCCCCTGGTACTTTTAAACAGTTTGCATACTGTTTTTGGAAAGATTTAAATTAATAATAAAATATTTTTACAAAAAAATAAAATTGGGCTTGAGTGTGCGAGCAAATATCTCGAAATACGCTCTCTCGCTCGCAAGCAGGCGGCACAGACAGGACAGAAATATATAGTAAAGTACATATAGAACACTACACAATTTATCAAGACTTCCGCCTTAGTTTTATGCTGCCCTGGTACTTCTGTTTTTGAATGCATGTGGATTATAAACGTATAAATTTGTTGAAAGAATTCATACAATAAATATAAATAAAACACGAAAAAATATGTTAATACAGATTCGCAGCGATGCGTTGTAAGCGTGTCGCTTTAAATATGTCCACAGACATAATTCGCGCCAGTGTACATCTTGGTTCCGACGGTGCAACACGCGACACAAAAGTTATAAATATGGTGAAATGCACAGTGAAATCCTGTGATTCTCGTTCACAAACGCATCACAAAAAAAGTGGCATTACATTTCACAGGTAAGTTTTAATTTAGCTTGTTTAATTACAGTAATAAGACTTTAAAAATAAAAATGTTTTATCACGCCATATTTTATGGCCTGTGATACCAATAAATGATTTATTATTTTCCCTAAAAGTGGGGTATATTAAAAAATTATCATGTGATTTAAAAAATGAAAAATTTTACTTTTAATTACATGTGGCAGTTCTTGTATTCAATATTTTCGTGTCGTGTCGAATATACCTTTAACATGAGTACTCCGGCATATATTTAAGTTGGCGCTGGTATACAAAATAAAACCTTTACAACCTAAATTACAAACAATACTAATTTTGGTGGTTTTCGATTAAGTAATAACATACAAGTATAATAGTGATAACAAAAAAGACCTTAGTACAATGCTTGGTAACAGTTATTATAGTTTTAAAATTTTGTCATTGCGCCAACTTGAAAAAAGATGCTATTTATCACATGAGGCATTCTAGAAATCAGTATATTGACATTTTACTTACATGAGCCTCATCAAGACCTTTCATACGAGTACCATCATTACAAGTACATTTAGAGTTATACAACGATATAATTTTGACATGTAAAATGTCAATTTTGTTATTCACTAACCTTTACCACAAACAAAGGAAGTTAAATTAAAAATTATTTAAATTTCAGTTTTGTGACCGCGATGTTAGTAACAATGTGTACAAGACTATGTAATGAAGTTAAAAAAAGTTCGTAAAAAAACGAAAATGTTAGTTCAAATTCATTTAATTATTCATTCAAAGGGTAATTTGAATTAATTTCTGGTATCACACGTAAGTAAAAGAGCGCAACATTGCTGTCTTTTTCTTTTTAACAACTTATTCGTAAGATTATGTAAAGTGTAAGTGAGACAAATATATTAACATTGTCAACGCTTTTATTTTCGAAGCTACGACTCATATAGTGGCAACTGACACGCTTTTGGTGGTACGGAAATGTTCGATTTGCGTCTCTATATATAAATCTCATTGGAATAAATAAAGTAATTTTAAAGTTTAATTGATAGAAAATAATAGGAGTGCATAAATATAGTGGTGGTTGAAATTTACACGGCCGCGGCCGCTCTGCGCCCACGCATTGGACATAAAGAAACAACAACAGAAGTGCGAACGAGTAAAGAAACCATTGCAAGAGTAAGCAGTACAAATTTAAAATCTTCGTGCGTGAGTGTGACACAATTAGTACACCTTCAATAACACAGCCAACAGCAGGCTTCTGATAATTTATGCTCCCCTGGTACTTTTAAACAGTTTGCATACTGTTTTTAAAAGATTTAAATTCATAATAAAATATTTTTACAAAAAAATAAAATTGGGCTTGAGTGTGCGAGCAAATATCTCGAAATACGCTCTCTCGCTCGCAAGCAGGCGGCACAGACAGGACAGAAATATATAGTAAAGTACATATAGAACACTACACAATTTATCAAGACTTCCGCCTTAGTTTTATGCTGCCCTGGTACTTCTGTTTTTGAATGCATGTGGATTATAAACGTATAAATTTGTTGAAAGAATTCATACAATAAATATAAATAAAACACGAAAAAATATGTTAATACACTAGATTCGCAGCGATGCGTTGTAAGCGTGTCGCTTTAAATATGTCCACAGACATAATTTGCGCCAGTGTACATCTTGGTTCCGACGGTGCAACACGCGACACAAAAGTTATAAATATGGTGAAATGCACAGTGAAATCCTGTGATTCTCGTTCACAAACGCATCACAAAAAAAGTGGCATTACATTTCACAGGTAAGTTTTAATTTAGCTTGTTTAATTACAGTAATAAGACTTTAAAAATAAAAATGTTTTATCACGCCATATTTTATGGCCTGTGATACCAATAAATGATTTATTATTTTCCCTAAAAGTGGGGTATATTAAAAAATTATCATGTGATTTAAAAAATGAAAAATTTTACTTTTAATTACATGTGGCAGTTCTTGTATTCAATATTTTCGTGTCGTGTCGAATATACCTTTAACATGAGTACTCCGGCATATATTTAAGTTGGCGCTGGTATACAAAATAAAACCTTTACAACCTAAATTACAAACAATACTAATTTTGGTGGTTTTCGATTAAGTAATAACATACAAGTATAATAGTGATAACAAAAAAGACCTTAGTACAATGCTTGGTAACAGTTATTATAGTTTTTAAATTTTGTATTTGCGCCAACTTGAAAAAAGATGCTATTTAACACATACATGAGGCATTCTAGAAATCAGTATATTGACATTTTACTTACATGAGCCTCATCAAGACCTTTCATACGAGTACCATCATTACAAGTACATTTAGAGTTATACAACGATATAATTTTGACATGTAAAATGTCAATTTTGTTATTCACTAACCTTTACCACAAACAAAGGAAGTTAAATTAAAAATTATTTAAATAAAAAATAAAAAAGTAAAAGAGCGCAACATTGCTGTCTTTTTCTTTTTAACAACTTATTCGTAAGATTATGTAAAGTGTAAGTGAGACAAATATATTAACATTGTCAACGCTTTTATTTTCGAAGCTACGACTCAATTAGTGGCAACTGACACGCTTTTGGTGGTACGGAAATGTTCGATTTGCGTCTCTATATATAAATCTCATTGGTCTTGGTTATTGATTTGTTTTGACAGGTCTGTTTATGTTTTTGTTCACAACATGATTTTAGATCATAGATATAGAATACTAACCGACGCGACGATCCTATATCTATGTTTTAGATAGAAATAAAAATATGTCTGATAGGCTGGGGCCGTTACGGATTTTTATAGCTAAAAAAAAAAAAATTAGTAACAGGCAACGGCCGGCTGGAATATGTAGTTGAGGTCATAAACAATGAAAAAAAAAACTTTCGAACTTGAGATTAAGGGAAGTAGTGAAATGGGGTGCTATTTAAGGGATGAAAACCGTTTTTCGTTATTCGTGGCGGAACGAGACCTCCTAGAGAAAAGTATTTCATACAAAAGTTGTAGATAATAAAAAAATCTAAAACTTTTATTATATATATTTTTCGACATAACCTCAAAGTTTACGAGAAAATGTCGAAAAACCGATTTTTCTGTTTTTTATTTTTTTCTCACGTGAAAATTATTTAATTTAAATGAAACTTTGTGAAAACACGTAATTATTTGCACACAATAAGCATGAATTTTTTCAATTATGGAAAATTAATATTTTTCGAGATTTCACCATTTTTCCGAAAAAACACCCTTATCTTTGGTGAACAACTTTATTGATTTTTTTTTGGTTTCTGGTCTTTTTTTTTTCGTCGTGATGTCTACTTTTAAATGGTATATTAATTTTAATTATTCATTGTTTTTATTTTCTATTTAGTAGTTTAAATTTAAGAAAAACCGAAAAAAAAATAATTCGAATCTCGAACTTACCGATTTTTTTATAGCATATTTTTTTTATTTCTGTAGCACAACGCGTCGCAAGCAACCATGCAAGATGTACGATCTCCCTTTCTCGTTTGTGTGGTATCCCTAACCGTATATTACGTTTGTAACACGTGCAAAATCTGAAATAAATTTTAGATGTACAGTAAATATTTTTCTGAAATGTTAATTCGGTTTTGGTGAAATTAAGGCTAATAGTTGTAGCTTCAAGCGTACACATCAAAACAAAACATTATTGTAACATTTAAGAATTGTAATTATCATGTATGAATTTACAATAATATTAAAATTATAAAAGCTACTGACAATGTTAAAGGCTATAAAATTAATACTCAACTTACTTTGTTACTATCCAACGGCAGTAAACTACTGTCAAATAATAATTTGTTTAATTTTAATTGAAATCTTAATCACCACGTGTGTTAAGAAAGGACGCATCAACAACTGAAAAAATATTTTCACACAACTAGTCGAATAGAAATTTACTACTACAACAGAACGAGCTCTGCTGCTCTTGTACAGGCTCACTTTATCCTACCCCTCTCTCTCCCCAACCTTCAGTCGTTTTTGGCGGGCATTTCAAATACCTGTATGCTGTGAAATTTTAAATTTTGTAAATTATTATTTTTTGAATACGTAACATTATTTTGTTATTTTTTATTCTATTAAATTATAGCGTTGTTTCCAATAAATAAATTCATTTAAATTTATTCATTTTATACCAAAGTAAGTTATTTTATCAAAATATTATAAATTATTAACATAAATATGCTAAAAAATTGAAAATAATGAAAAAAATCGGTAAGTTCGAGATTCGAAATTTTTTTTTTTCGGTTTTTCTTAATTTTAAGCTACTAAATAACAATGAATAATTAAAATCGATATACCATTTGAAAGTAGACATCACGACGAAAAATAAGACCTTGTACAACATCAAAAACCAAAAAAAAATCAATAAAGTTGTTCACCAAAGATAAGGGTGTTTTTTCGGAATAATGGTGAAATCTCGAAAAATATTAATTTTCCATAATTGAAAAAATTCATGCTTATTGTGTGCAAATAATTACGTGTTTTCACAAAGTTTCATTTAAATTAAATAATTTCCACGCGAGAAAAAAATAAAAAACAGAAAAATCGGTTTTTCGTCATTTTCTCGAAAACTTTGAGGTTATGTCGAAAAATAAATATAATAAAAGTTTTAGATTTTTTTATTATCTACAACTTTTGTATGAAACACTTTTCTCTAGGAGGTCCCGTTCCGCCATAAATAACGAAAAACGGTTTTCATCCCTTAAATAGCACCCCATTTCACTACTTCCCTTAATCTCAAGTTCGAAAGTTTTTTTTTTCATTGTTTATGACCTCAACTATATATTTCAGCCAGCTGTTGCCTGCTACTAATTTTTTCATCTCAAAAAGGTAATGGCCCCAGCCTATGAGGATGGATAGTAAGTTGTGCTAGTAAGTTAGACTCTGGAAGATGCACTTAGCCAAATAAATAATAAATTAAAATAGGTATTTTTTTGTATTAAGATTATTTAATTATATATTAGCTATTTTAAAAGTAACTTTCGAGGGTCTTCGAACGGTTTATGAGAAGTAGCAAAAAGTTTATTTTCCTAACTTTTATCGACAAAAATGATAAGACACGTAAAAAAAATCAGGGGGCCAGTTGCCCTCCCCTTTCTACGCACAAAGGGGAGGGCAACTGGTACTACAATTAAAATATGTATTAGAAAAAAAATATTTAAAAAGTTTGCGCACCTTTACTTCACTCTGGAAACACGTAGTTGCAGTCAGAAAAACAAAACGATTAGTCACTGCTCAATATTTGCTGCCCGCATGATGCTGGTACACAAGGCAGCTTAATGAAATCATTAGTGGTGGGCGAGTGGTGCTACTAGCTCAAAAAATATAGTTCTATCCAATTAAACAAACCAACTTGATTGAGACCAAGGAACATAATTATTAGATGCTTAATGGCCAGTTCTGTACTCACGAAGCTAGAGTTATTATACTAACCCAAAAGACAGTTTAATAGAAAGGGTTTCTTTTTTATGAGCTAGTAACACTCTCTAATAATAATTTTACTACATGGATTTGTATCTTCTAAAACTAGTATCTGTACATCTCATATGGCATGCAAATGTCGTATAACGTAATTGCTGTACTGTTTTTCATTTATTATTACTAGCTATAATGATGGGCAATGTTAATTTATTTATTTTCTTAACATTTCCTCTCCGAATTCAATATCAGACTAGGCAAACTGATTAAATAGTTATTATAGTATCGGGTAGTACTAAAGGTAGTGTGCAGTATTTTCCACGGACCGAACTTATAATAGCTGTTGTACTCGTTATATAAATACGCCCAAATCAATAAGGATGTTATTGAGAATCAAAAATAAAACACAAATATTTAATAATTGATTTAATTTTCACTGAAAATACATCAAATTAACTATTTACATAGTATTAATATACCTATTGTAAAACAATATCGAAGCCTGTTGCCAGGTGGGACATATTTGTTAACACATATATATATTCATAATTAATCGATTCATTGAAAAATATAAAATAATTATATTGAAAAAAAAAAGATAAAAAAACAAATATATACGAATTAATATTATTAAGTAAAAAAATTAAGATATTTTTGTATTATTAATTGAAATAATAAAAATAAAATTGTACAAATTAGTTATTGAGTCTCTAATAACTCATGCATTATAATTTTAAAACACAATAATAAAAAATAATAAAACTAAATAAAAATAGGTATATTTTAAAATTTATGAAATTTCCAAAGCTTACTTTTGGACCCCATTCATCTAGAAACAGTTAAAAGCAAGTCAAGTTTCACCATTCAACTACAAGTTGTTTCTGTTTTACCATTTAACCATGTTGTTACTGTTTTACTATTCAACTATAAGTTGTTTCTGTTAACACTTTGTTGAATGGTGCGACTTAGCTTCAAGTGCACGTGTTTACTTGGTCACACAGAGTTAGACTCGGAAGGTGGAAGAAGGATAGGCGAGACCACCAAACAATATATATTTATCATATGTAATAATAGTATCCGTATATAATATAACATTTATATAATTACTATTTTTATTTTAATAATCAATATTGCACTATTTGTTTACATGTATCAAGAAGAAGTTACCATTAGTAATTTATAACATAGCTGTGTATGTGATATTTAATCAGCCAACCAAGATCCACGTTAATTATATTACTATTTTATCAAAGCTCATGTTGTATGATTATTGATAAAAACTTGATCTTATGACATTTGTCTAGTTCAGCTGTTTGCATATCAAATGCACAGTTATTTAAAATATTGTTGGATAATTATCAACACGTATATAATTATTTGTACACATACATAATTAATTATATATGCTGTTTTTTGGAGGGATCAATAAAATTATTATTATAATTATTATTAATAAATATAAAGTGGGGGTTAGGAGCAATGGTATAGTTGAATATATATATTGAAATGACACTAGAGAAAAAAAATATATCTGTATTTTTTTTGTTTCTAGTTTAGGGTAATGATTTTAGAGCAGTAGATAATTTCTCATGCGATATATGTCGAGTGTCGATATATTAGCCTTTTGCATATCAAATGCAGTTATTTAAAATATTGTTGGATAATTATCACCACGTATATAATGATTTGTACACATACATAATTAATTATATATGCTGTGTTTCTGGAAAGATCAATAAAATATTGAATGTATCACTTTCCTTATAATTAAAAAGATACTTTCGATTTATTATTGATGCTTTGTGAAAGTGAGGGTTAGTTAAGAGTAACGGTATAGTTGAATATATATAAATGACACTGGACAACGAAAAAATAACTGTTTTTTTCGTTTCTAGCTCAGGGTACAGATTTTAGAACAGTAGAGATAATTTGTCATGCGATTTATTTTTTGTATAATTAAATGTAAAAACAGTATAAAACAAGGAAAAAAGTGGTGTTGACCAGTGTAATTTATAATTAAATATTGTGATGTAAGTACAGTTTTTTTTAAATACATTTTTATATAATCTGTTCCTATTTTAAATACTAAAATATTTTGAAATACACGCCTACGTATAATAAACTTGCAACAACAGCTCTTTAACACCTAACAAATAAAACTATTATTAAATTCATTTTGATATCTGTAAAAGTGTACCTTGAGTGTATTTACAAAAATTACCTATACTTTGATATTTCTAAGAATGTTCGTATATTTTAAATTAATTATTTATTAATTGTTAATTGCAATTTAGTGTTATAATTACTTATTATACGGGGTATGCTTTTACTTTAGACTAATAAGTTATTCTATTGATAGAAACAAACTTTTCGTAAGAAATAATATGTCGGAAATGACAATTTTTTTTAGCTTCTCCATACAAATTGGCTATTTTAGAATTAAGTTTGTGTAGAGAAGCAAAAAAAAATTGTAACTTTCGATATATAGATGTTTGTTTCTATCAAATAGAGTCATATTAGTCTAATGTAAGAGCATACAAAATCACGTCGTATTTAAAACAAATATATTAATTATATTCAAAGAGTTAAACTGTAAATAATATTGAAAAATTGCTCATAGGAACATTCTTAAAAGAATCAAACTATAAACTATTAATTTCAACAATAATAATAACACAACTACAACATAGTATTGACATTATAAAGAACTGATGTATGGAAGCGAAACGTGGATATGTCAGAATACGCATGAGAGTAGGGTTAATGCAGTAGAAATGCGGTCGTTGCGGCGGATATGTGGCGTCACTTTGGCGGACCGCATACGTAACGTCGAAATACGGAAAAGAGTTGGTATGAAGGAAAGCATAGGGACAAAAATAAGGAAAAGCATGCTACGATGGTTCGGGCATGTTGAAAGGATGAGCGATGAAAGATTGACGAACCAGATATATAATGCGAAAGTTGTGGGTAAAAGAGGCCCTGGCAGACCGAGACTCACATATCATGATCAAATAAATAAAACACTGACTGAAGGTGCATTAAAAAGTCTTCGTAACCAAAGGGCATGTATGAAGAGGTTAATGAATGTCGACGAAGCGAAAGAGGTATGTCGTGATCGTGTCAAATGGCGCTCAATTGTCTCTGCCTACCCCGCAAGGGATCTGGCGTGAAGATATGTATGTATGTATTATAAAGAACTATGATAAAACTTGAACCAAGAACAGACTATAAAGAGATACCATATCACTGAAAACAGGCTACGAATTCATCAAGATACCTGTACCAAACATGTCATGGTATATTATAAATTCTTACATCATATAATTTGATCCACCATCATAGTTAACCTACACAATGTTTTGCCAATCATGTTAGACTCAGCTAAAGATATCCCTAAATTGTTGCCTAAGAAAATGTTGAACAACGGCGTTGCGTATAATATCACAAGTGAAGGCTAGACTTTACAATATTTCTAACACCGGACCAAACCTGAACAGAAATCACGAGTGTCAGGGTTAGTGTTGCCCAATCTTGGTCTTGGTCTTGCAGACAACAAGACTACTGATATGGTTGCAAGACTTGGGCAAGAGTCTCGCACAGACTTTTTTTCCAAATTTTGCTAGTGTTTACTTTTTTTGGGGTTAGGTTTTCAATAAATTTTAATTCTGCCGTGTCAGTAATTTTGATTTTTTTTTTTGTTCCTAAGGAAAAAAATA
Organism: Tinea semifulvella; assembly: GCA_910589645.1. Lineage (NCBI taxonomy): Eukaryota > Metazoa > Arthropoda > Insecta > Lepidoptera > Tineidae > Tinea > Tinea semifulvella. The sequence continues at coordinate 26,912,005 of OU342584.1, forward strand.
ACGTTTAGGTATTTGGAACTTGGGAGAGCTCGTTCGCAAATAATTTTATTTTAGTATACCTAAATCTTACCTATACCTACTGCCTCCGAGGTCTAGCGGTTAATTCCGTGGATTTAAACTGGAAGGTTTGATTCGTGGTCGGTATATTTCTCAAGTTTGGTACACTTAAGACGTCGCGGAGAGAGATTTCCTTAGTACAATGAAAAATAAAATATATATTGAGACAAAGAGTCTTGCACAAGTCTTGCGAGACTCTTGCGCAAAACCAAGACCAAGATTAGGAGTGCAAGACCAAGACCACCTATTCTGATGCAAGACCAAGACCAAGACTAGCTAAGTCTTGGTCTTGCTTTGGGCAACACTAGTCAGGGTCTAAGCAACATATGTATACACACTCATGCAAATTACTTTTTTTTTATTTAAATACAATTAATACTACAAATTATATGTATCACAAATTACACTTTACATATATGTATACCAAAAAGTTCGGGTTTATATTTTTATGATGTCAACGCTACGTAAATGGTTTTATTTAAAGTGTGGACATTATGTCTGTAAAACTATTGAGCACTGACGAGTGTATAAATAAAATATTACAAAAGATGTGTTCTTTAATCGCAGTTAATTAAGGAAGAATAAACTAATTATAAATTAAACTAAAGACCTTAGTAATACCTGGAATAAAACTATTTCGATCGATCGACATCGACGAGCTTGCCACTTGTCATCATTGGCCAATAGTAAAGTTGGCTAAATGTGAATCCGCTTATTTATAAGCGTGGTTTCTGACCACCTCGAAAGGGAAACGGTCGTGATGATACTTTGTTTTTATACTTTATTTAAACTATTTTACGAAATAAACTAAGAGCTTAGCACCTAAAACGCACGCCACATTACCTCATTATTTTGTTTTAGGTAGTTAATATTGTATTATTTTAGTTTTGCAAGTACAAATTTGTTTGATATTAGCTACTAGTTTAGATATGTTTTGTATCTACTTACATCTTTCCTATGAATATTTTACAGTACTCGTAACAAGTATTTATTTTGATTAATAAACAATTTGAATCTATATTATATGTGCGTACGGGAATTTATACTAATATGTTTTTTTTTACAATGAGCTTTGGGATAAATACAATTTATTTGTTAGATTAAGGATAGTGTAATGATATTGTTAAATTAATTTGTTGAAGTAGGCACACAACTGACTCCTTGGTCTAGCAGTTTTAAATCCTTGGAGTTAGATTTCTTGTCAGGGTACAAATAAAAAGTGGTATTTCTCGAGTTTGGTACGCTATAGACAAAGACGAGCTTGCCAATTGTCATAATGGACCTATAGTAAAGTTGGCTAAATGTGAACCCGCTTCTTTTAAAGCGTGGTTTCTGTCAACCCCAAGTAGACATTCAATTATAGGTATTGAATGTCTACTTATAGGTATTATGTTAGTTTGTACACAGCTTGTGTTTAATTTGACGTTAACACACACAATGTATAATGGAAATACGATTATTTATATATATAAAATATTTTATTGAGGATCATAGGTATTTTAGATAAGGTAGTACTTGGGTAGTATGTACATGGTTGATGAGGAAGACGGGACAGTATGAATATTGTGTGGGTGCTTAAATCTCCGTGGTCTAGTAGTAACAAACGTTGCCATGAACTCGGGAGGTCGTGGGTTCGATTCCCACCGGGGGCAAGTTGTACATTGTATAATTTGTCTTGGTCTGGGGGTTTATTCAAATTCACTAAATCATAATATGCATCAGTATTGTAACAGTAAATATTAAACGTTCTACGTAAATACTAATAATATAAACGTTAAAGTAGTTTTGTCTGTGTGTCTGTATGATTCATCACAGCCCTTGGACAATTTAAAAGTTACAATTATTAAGAGTCCTAGATCCACTGTTGGAGATGGGCCTTCCATAACATATATGTATCTCGAGAATTTGGCCTTCACTCACCAGCAGGCCCGCCATGATGATTTTGATGAAATTGGCACGACTTGTAACTTCACGGCCATTTTTCTGTCAGTTTGATTGTTTTGCCTTTATGCCTGTAATGCTGGAGTGATTTTAATAAAATTTGGAATTTATATTCCTAGGAAATCAGAGTTAGACATGACATCTTAATATATGATGTGACCCTGACAGCCACCTGAAGTTTATTTGTCGCTGACCACGGGCAACGCCGGGTCAAACAGCAACATTTGTCACACGCTGAAGAAATATTTTCGCTTTCATATACCTAATTTTAAACTGAGAAAAATATATGATTAATATATTTCCAAAATGTCCGTAATTATATTCCCTAGTAAGTTGATAGACTCCATTTTTCAAAAGTACACTCAGACTAAAAAAATCAAAAACTTTCTGGTTTGCTAAATTCCATTTACAAAAGATGCATTAATGGCCCTAATAACCTAATTTATTTATTCCAGTTTTAGATTTAAAGTTGAAATGCTAAGTATTAGGTGTTTTTGAAAATCTAAATGTATTGTAGTTAATTAGAACAAAACATATTTATAATTATGTAATGGCTTACTTCTTATTCTTTTTAAGTATACTCACGTTGGTCTCCTGGTTGGTAGCTCTAGCACGGCAAAAATCCAAGCTGTCAACTCGTTATGTCGCATGGCGATGTCTAAAATACCATAGTTCATGTTCTCGATTCGATAACGGAGTTTGTACGTACTAGAGCCACAGATTAAGTAGGGATGTCAACTTTTCGCCTAAGCTTTTATTCCTAGTACTGTGTTGTAAATTATTATTAAGATAAAAATAGGTAGGAGGCTATAAAGGTCGGTTTAGACCAGACAAAGAGCTCGAGTGTCGGTATTTATCCTTTTGGTGTATAACCCAATTAAAATGTTTATCCCAGTCACTTCGCAATTTACTCACAGCTGTGTTTACTCGAAAAGTTTGAGACAAGAATTAAACGTCATTATCATCGTCACCATCTCCACTTTTGGAGATGGGCCTAGAATTTGGCCTAGCCTCGTCACGCTCTAGCTAGAAGTAAATTTTAAATAACAATTTATTAACTATTTTACAATTTGGTATTAGTGGAACCGGGACAGCTTAACGTGCTATTCGAGGCACTGAAACGGTGGTGTTGCAAATCTATAACAAATGTACGTACATGCCACAATTCGAACCGACGCTATTAGGATTTTTTTGTAAAGCGTTCTTATAACCGAGCCACCGCGTCATCTTATTTCGCTGTTATTTTATGTAACTTGTATAAAAAACTACTTATTTTGGAGTTGAAGAGAAAATAACTAACAAATTATCACCTACCCACGTGATTTTGTACTCGTACAAAGTCGCTACAACTCTATCCTTATAGCATTTTAATTGGATTATACAGGAACGAACAACACAGATCGCACACGCTCAATTGCACACGCTTTAAGCAACTTTCATGTGCCGTTTACATCAAATGAGCGACTATTCTTAGAACAACGAAAAAATGTTACCACTCAGCAAACACGAAAAAAATATAAAGAGCGAATGCTCGCCAACCCGCCTGGCTAGCGGGGCGAGTGTAGGTTAATTTCTCCAGTAAATTCAAAATGGCCTCCAGCACCAGGACTCTGTGTTCTAAGACTGTGATCAATTTGAAATGAGCATTCGTTCGTTTGGTCTAAACCCACCTTAAAGAGGGAGGTATCATGTTTCGCAGATGAAAACAACTGCTTAGTAGGTTCAGTATTTGTCTCTAATTCTCTACTTTAATTTATATTTGTTGAAATTAGATTTGAACAACAAACAAAATATTGCAAGTTGGTGTATCGGAGTCTAGTGTAGGCGTATCTTGGTGAGACTTTGTTAGGTTGTATTCAAGTGCGTGTATGCAAGACTTTATTTTATCTTTATTTAAATATAACAAAAATCTTTATCAACATTTGGATCGTATAATAATCTGCTCTGTCTCTTGGATTATTAGAATGTGCTCTGTCTCCCGGACTATTAGAATGTGATCTTTCTATGCCTGTATTAAAATTTTATGATAATTAAACAATAAGGTATAACGAAAGCTTTGTTTTATTTATTTCATTTATTAAACAAACTGTTTTTATTATTAAAACTAATCTTTACAGAAAAACAATTGGTGGTGTCGATTGAGCATCATCTCCGTAGATACAGATGTAGTGCGTAATGGTTTTCCATCGTATCTTTTTGGAATAGTTTCGTATTTATCGTGCTCTCTATAAAGTGGTTAGAACATCTAGTTTATACATGTCATTTGACACTAAATAATAAAGTTTTATTTTGATCCTTTTTCTATGATATTTATGGATATTAAAATTATCACTAAGTAATTTGGTGTCGTCGTATTTCGTTTGACTTGTTAATATTAAGCGTTTTATTCTCTTTGAAAAAAAGGTTTTCATACAATTTAAGCAAAATTCGGTAAAAAAGCAAGCTTTGCGTTAAGGTATTGAAAATAAAATGCAATTAAATTGTTTAAATCACTAGTTTATTAAACAATGTAGGTACTAAAGAATAATTAGAGAAACTAAACGTTTTGGAGAATCCAAATAAATTGAAAAAAGTTTTACCTACATATTGATGCATCAATAGCATTTTTTAGAAACTTATATAATAAATAAGACAGATTCGTAAGCGGCAAATTATAAAATTTACAGGTGATGTTTTTGTTTATCGTTTATACAACTTGACATATTACGTAAATTACCTACTAAACATAGGAATACTTTTTATAAACTGTAATGAAATTGCTGACTGGTTATAGCATTTACGATACATTTTTTATGTATTAGCTAGGATACGATTAAAATCAATATTAACGGTTATGCATGAAGTGTTATATTTCTAAATAATATTCAATTATTTATGACCCTGATGTTTTGGAGCTTACGATATCCTGCCAAAGGGCTCGACGATGTAAGAAATTGTTATTGCCGATCAGCTCAGGGCCCACAAAAATACCACAACCAAATGTTTGTTTTTATTACACTAATATTAATATTTTTTATTTAAATACAAATCGTAACAGTTCCATAAGCACGAATAAAGTAATTGATAAAGTTGTTAATGGCTGCTCATCTTCTAAAGTTGATACGAGATGATACGCCGCGGCAGCTATCTGCAAATAAACAACAATAATAATAATATACTCGCCCACCGTAATCACTATACAGGTTGTGGCCGTAAATAGTAGTCCAACGTTAAGGCGGCTATAGTAAACTAATTCCATTCCTATCTTTAGGTATTTGATATTTTTTTTATATTGGTTAAAAATCTAAAATCATTTAATTAAAGCGACTGTAACTTAGACAAATGACATTATTTTAGTAGTCTGTTTTTTGTGGTGTACGGGTGAATACACTAGCACATACAATGGGGTGTATCACTAACTTTTATTACGATTGATGGCGCATGATAGATGGTACCTAATATAACTTTCAGTTGCATAGAAAACTTGTATTTTTATTACGAAATTCATTATTTTCTGGATATTATGCCAAAGTGAGCAGCTTTAAAGTTTACAAATCGAGTTTTCTAAGCAAAATCAAAAATATTGTGATCTCAAAATTGCCGTTCTATTAATAAAAACGTTTTTTCTTTTTAAAGGCGGTGTGCGCTTTCTTAATTCGTCTTTTAAGATAGGTAACGTTAATTTAAAATACATTTTACTGATATAAAAATAAAAAACTACAAAAACATATAATAATGATGCGATATAGGTGTAAAACAAGGTACCATTGCCGCTAGCGACATCTACAAAAAGCTTTGCCTGATACACCCCATTAATGACACATACTTTTCAATGAAGCCATATTATAATTAAATGCAAATTTGCGTGTTTTTGAGTATCATTTTTTTTTTAACTGCACTAAATGTACAACTTAATAAATTAATGTGCACTGACCGTGTAGTGCGTTCATTTTACACCACTCACATCTAAATTTGCATGATTTGTTAAAATCAAGCATTGATATTTCAGTTTTATTTATTTATTTATTATTCTTTGGAGATTACATTAAAAAACACGTACAGCACAATAAACAGGCTGAAAAAATTATGTCATTTGTCGAAGTTACAGTCACGTTAATACACACGTTAAACACGATTTTATACTAATATTTAAATATATGTATATAAAAAAATTCATATGGTTAAAAATGTTTTTTCTTTATACGGGATATGTGAATACCTGTACTATAGCCGCCTTTGGACCACTATTTACAGCCACACTCTGTATATATAAATTTGGAGAATCTGACATCTGTCACTCGCTAAAGATGTGGAATGCTCTCCCAGTCAGTGTGTTTCCCTATTCCTTTAACCTGGAGTCCTTCAAGCGATGTGTGAAAAATATTCTTAATAATAATAACATAAATGGTAGGGACTGATATCGGTCAGGCGTCACCTTTGTTGGACCTCGAAGCCCATAAGGTAGGCACGGTGTTACATGTGCTAAATAAAAATAATATTTAAAATTATATTTTTATAAAATAAGTGTTTTATTTGATCACATATGTTGGTAATTACCTAAAGTAAAAAGTATCATCACGCTTTTTTTAATAAAGCGAATTCACATTTAGCCAACTATACTATGGGTCCATCATTACAATTGGCAAGCTCGTCGATGTCTCCAGCATACCAAACTCGAAAAATGACACAAATATATTAAATGATTTATTGTGTCCCGACCAGGAATCGAACCCTGTACTTCCGAGTCTAAATCCACGGACTTAACGGCTATACCGCGGAGACAGTTCATTTAGTTAATTAATTTTAACAAATGTATTTTTTGTATAGTTAGTATAAAAAGATAGTTTTTATAAAAATGTAAATGCCTTGATCATATTCGTTCGGCAACCCATCACCGTTGCTTTTGCAAGCGTATTTTATTATACTGAGTGATTTTGTTTGGTCTAAGTTTAGACTAATATGTGATTCTATTGATAGAAACATACAACTTTTCCCAATAAACTATATGTCGGATGTGACAAAAAAAAACCGCTTCCCCATACAAACTGTTAATTTTAAAATAGCCAATTTGTATGAGAAAGCCATAAAATATTATCACTTCCGACATATAGTTTCTTAGAAAAAGTTATATATTAGTCTAAAATAAGAGCATACAAAGTCATTCGTATACAAAAGCGGTATTTATTCAGATAACCGATCGGTGAGTCTTTCTTATTTGTATAGTATCTTATATATATAGACTATAAGACAAAGGCCAAGTTATGTTTTCTGATTATTTAGGTAGGTACCTACTAAAATTATACAGAGCTAATTCTGAGTTGTCTTTAGTTGTAAAGGATGAAGTAACGTACCGTTGTCATTGGTGTCGACGCAAATTGACGAGTTCACGATAGCTCCTATGACTTGCGGAGCCGGCGGCTCTTACGCTTGGGCAGGGATGGAGTTAGAGCTTTAGGGAAAGTCAGAGGCCTAGCCTTAGGCAGAGACTGAACCCGAGGCTGCAGAGACTGAACCCGAGTCTGCAGATACCGATACGGAGGCTTAAGCAGAGGTCGCAGCGTCAGCTGTGGCAGAGACTGCGGCAAAGGCTCTGGCGGTGAAAGAGGTGGAGACGGAAATCTCTGGCAGCGTGAATACTGGGGCTCATCCTCAGTTACTCGTTCAAATCGTACTTCTAAAACAAAAAAAAATATAATAAGAACATACACGTTTCTTGGCGTTTAAAAAAAAACCAAAACATAGAACAAGTATCATACTCTGGCTACGCATATACGAGTAGGTAAGGCGATGGTGCGTAATTACAGTCTGGAAAAAGCAATACTCTTAGTATTTGAATTCTTGTGATAATATAAAACCTTTATGTATAAAATTAACTAAAAATTTAACTTTATGTAAAATGGACGGAATCGAAGAAAAAAGGAAAAAAGTAAAGTATCAGCACCAACAACGCTTATAAATAAGCGGTATCACATTTTAGCCAACTTTACTATAGGCCAATTATGACAAGTGGCGAGCTCGTCGATGTCTCCAGCGTACCAAACTCGAGAATATCACAAATAAATTAAATATTAATTAAATGTATTTATTTACATTAATAAATATTGTTGTCCTGACCAGGACTCGTACCCGGTACCTCCGAGTCTAAAACCACAGACTTAACCGCTAGACCACGGAGGCAGTTAAATTTTCTCCGATTCAGTCCATTTTTGGTGTTATGAGGTACTATGCAAATATGTTTCCAAATTGCCTCAGGAAATCAAATACCAAGAGTTACCGGTTGCTTTAATTACTTACCATACGGAATTCTAGCTTTAAAAAAAAAATGTTGACTATATTTTCCAACCTGTTTTTTTTTAAATAAGCTATTGGCTAAGTCTATTAGGCTATCTATGCCATTTTATAAAATATTAAATTTATACTAACTGCAATACTTATAGAGTAATTGAATATTAAAAAAATACTTGCCCACTCCGAAGCCGTCGACCAAATCTTCAAAATCTGTACAGGGTACACACCTTCACAAATTGAACACCTGGTGAATCATCTGAAAACATTTTAGAAAATTAAAATCATCATCATTATTATTTTTAATTTAAATTTTTAGTTTATAATAATTATTACGGGAAAGTGAAACGTTAAGGATATTAAAATAAAATGCAATTAATCAAATTATTAGTGTACTTAAGAATATTAAGAGAAAAATCTAAATAAAATTAAAAGCTAAACTTTATTCTTCGAATAAATTTACAGAAATAAATTGTTAAAAATATTTACGACATATTGATGGATCAATAGCACTTCTAGAAATATAAATAATAATATAAGCGAGCCCGAAGACAGATCCGTAAGCAGTAGATTATAACAGGTGATATTTTTGTTTATCGCTTATACTACTGACCTTTTACTAAATTACATAACGAAGAAAAACTTTTTATAAACTATAATGAAAGTGCTGACTGGTTCGTTTGAAAGGGAAATAACATACATAATTGATCTCATTTCATTCATGTTACAAAATCTCATTTTTTCTGTCACAACACCATATTTTGTTGGTTGGATACATTTTTACATAGCCAGGATACGATTAAAATCAATATTGACGCATGCATATAAGCATGAAGAGTAATTTTTTAAATAATTTTTAATTATTTATAATTCTGATGTTTTTAAATCTTGCCTGATTGACGCAATCGCTGCGAACAATAAAAAACAATAGTTTTTCTATATTAATATCGTATCTAATTAAGCGGGTAAACTATTTCATAACACCGTAATGTTTGCATATTTTCTAATAATTATATTCCTTTCTTTCTTTTACTTGGTGTTGTTTTATATTCTTCCGGTTTTTTTATTTTTATTTCTCTTTGTAATTTATTATATATTTTTGTATATACTAAGATATAACTAAGAAATATAAATATAATTAGGTTAAGCTTATTAATTTAATATTCTTTATACTATGTACTATCAACCGTAATGTCTGTAATTTCTTCTAAATAAATAAATGTTTTGGGGCTTACGATGTCCTGTCATTAAGGACTCGACAATGTTAAATTTTTTTATTGCCGATCATCTCAGTTCCCACAAAAACCCTTCCTCATACTTTTTTTTTTATAACACTAATATTAATATTTTTGATTGAAATACAAATCGTAACAGTTCCATGAGCATTGAGCATGGATAAATTTATTGATATATTGAAAATTGATAAAGTTATTAATGCTCATCCCCTAAAGATGCCCAAGTTGATACGCGATGATACGATGCGCCAAGATAATAGCCATCTGCAAAAAAAAATAATATATATATAATTTATCCGCCCACCGTAATCACTATACAGAGTGTGGCTGTAAATAGTAGTCTTACGTTAAGGCGGCTATAGTAAAGGTATTCATATTTTTTTTTTTTTTTTTTTTTCGTCAGGAAATCCCTACGGATACCAATCCCCGCTGTGGAGGCAGCAGGGAAAGGTTATGTCGGACTCGCACCGACTAAAACCTGACGGCGTTCCTCCACGGCGCCTTAGTGGCGGCTTCGCGGGAGTCCGTTAGGAAACGTCCGCTAACCGCCGGCGCTGTCCGCCTAGGCAGACCCTCCAGTGAGCAGGAGGAGATGGAACACGGGAACACCACGTGCGCCATCTCTCGCCCTCGCGAGTAGGTCACACTCCATGACCTGACTCGGGCGTGCGTGCACTCGCTAACCGTAAAGAAGTTTACGGCAAGGAGTGCACGACTTGCCTCCCTAGAGTGGTCTCGACGCGGCCGGCTGTGAGCACGTAACCGCGGAGACCACCGCTCCTTCGCGACTTCACGAGTCGCGAGTCGACCTCCGACCACAACCACCCGTCTGGTGGGCTGGGTCAGGGGTCGACTCCGTCGTCCGCGAGTTGCCTGGGTGCAACTTAGTTGGCGGTGTGCTCCTCCTCGTGTGCCGACGGCCCTTATTTTGTAAAATAATCGGGCGGTCGGCACTCCTCGCTCTTCGGCAGCCAGACTGGGACTAGGCCGCCGAAGACTCCCGACGCCCCTTGGACTAGAGTCCACCAAGCAGGCGCCGGGGAGCTCATTCGCCCGAACTATCAACGGCATAACCTTAACATTAACCTAGATTTTGAAATTATATTAATTTAAAAAAATACATAAAATTACAGCCCTTAATTTAAAAAAATATTTTTTTATTTTATAATAATTTCTACGGAAAGGAATGGGTTAAGGAATTTAAAATAAAATGAAATTAAATTCTTCAAATCACAAGTATACTTAAGAATAATAATAGAAAAGAAAATATTCTAAATAAAAAAAAAGAAAATATTCTAAATAAAACAAAGAAAATATTCTAAATAAAAAAAAAAAAAATCTAAATAAAACAAAGAAAATATTCTAAATAAAAAAAAAAAAAAATTTCTAAATAAAAAAAAGAAAATATTCTAAATAAAAAAAAAAAACTAAACCCACAAAATATACCACCACCAAAATTTTGTTTTATTACACTAGTATTAATATTTAAATACAAATCGGAACAGTTCCATGAGAACGGCTTGATTTATTGATATATTCAAAATTGATAATCCGCCGCGCCAAGATAATAGCCATCTGCAAAAAAAACATTTAATAATAATAATATACCCGACCATCGTAATCACTATACAAGTTGTGGCCGTAAATAGTAGTCCAACGTTAAGGCAGCTATATTAAAGGTATTCCTATCACGTAAAAAACATTACATATTTTTAACCATAGGTTTTTCAATTATATATTTTTTAAATATTAGTTAAAAGTCGAAATTCTATTTATTCAATGGTAATAATAATATAAGGCGGCTATAGTACAGGTAATCATTCACTATCACATAAAAAAAATCATGTTTAACTTGGTTTTGGAATTATTTATATTTGGCTTAAATATGTATTAGAAAAAAATCTAAAAGATTTTATTGATGTGACTGTAACTTCGACAAATGACATTATTTTATTGATGTGACTGTAACTTTGACAAATGACATAATTTTATTGATGTGACTGTAACTTCGACAAATTTTATTATTTATTTAGTCTGTTTTTTGTGTTGTACGGGTAAATAATAGCACTAGCACATACAATAAAATTATACATACTTTTCAATGAAGCCATTTTGTAGTTAAATACAAATTTGCACGTTTTTATAATGATATACATATATCAATCGTTTTTTTTAAAACTGCACTAAATTAACACCTTATTAAAATAATGGGCACCCGTGTAGTACATTCTTTTTACACCACATTAAATCTAAATGTGCATGGTTTGTTAAAAACAAGGATTGAAATTTTAGTCTTTTATTTGTATTTATATTTTTTTGTACTTTACATTAAATACTTACCTCTTAACTCCAAATGTGCTAGTATTTACTCATACAACAAAAAAAAACAGACTTAAAAATAATGTCATTTGTCGAACTTACAGTCACAGCAATAAAATATTTTTAGATTTTTTTCTAATAAGTATATATTTAAAAAAAAAAAAACAATGTTAAAAAAGTTTTTTTTATGTGATAGGTGAATGAATACATATACTATAACCGCCTTAACGTTGGACCACTATTTACGCCACAACCTGTATATATAAATTTGGTCAATCTGACATCTGTCGCTAAAGATGTGGAATGCTCTCCCAGCCAGTGTGTTTCCCTATTCCTATAACCTGGAGTCCTTCAAGCTGATATCGGTCAGGCGTCAGTCGCTACCTTTCTTGGACCTCGAAACTCATAAGGTAGGCACGGTGTTACATGTGCTAAGTAAAAATAGAATATTTAAAAATAAAAGTATCCGTATCCCTTCCGGGGTAGTCAGATACTACGCTCATTTTTTACTAAAGCGGATACAAATTTAGCCAAGTATACTATGGGCCCATCATGACAAGTGGCAAGCTCGTCGATGCCTCTAGCATACCAAACTCGAGATATATTACAAATACACAATTTATTGTGTTCCGGAGGAATCGAACCTGATACCTCAAAGTCTAAATTCACGGAATTCTGAGTTGTCTTTAGTTGTAAAGGATGAAGTAACGTACCGTTGTCATTGGTGTCGACGGAAATTGACGAGTTCACGATAGCTCCTATGACTTGCGGAGCCGGCGTCCCTTAGGCTTGGGCGGGGGTGGAGGCGGAGGTTCAAGGAAAGGCGGAGGCTTAGTCTCAGGCGGGGATGGAGGCGGAGGTTCAAGGAAAGGCGGAGGTTCAAGGAAAGGCGGAGGTTCAAGGAAAGGCGGAGGTTCAAGGAAAGGCGGAGGCTGCGCCTCAGGCAGAGACTGAGGCGGAGGCTGCGCCTCAGGCAGAGGCTGAGGCAGAGGCTGCATTTTCCGATACGGAGGCTGGGAACGCGAAGACTGAAATATCCGGCAGCGTGCACACTGGGGCTCATCCTCAGTTACTCGCTCAATTTTTACATCTAAAACAAAAAATAATAATAGGAACATACGTGTGTTTAAAAAAAAACAAAAACATAACAAGCTACATACTCTGGCAGGTAAGGCGATGGTGCGTAATTACAGTCTGGAAAAAGCAATCGAATGACTCTTTGTTAAGTTCTATCCGTTTTTAACAATTTCATGACTTTTGAAAAAAAGCGATATATAAACTTTTTCATAGGATCTCTACACAAGAACAAAAAAAAACCTGAAAGGCGCAACTGATTGCTTTAAAAAAAATATATATATATATACTAACATGACTTAGCAAAATAGAGTGATAGAATATAAAAAAATACGTACCCACTCCGAAGCCGTCGTTCGATTCTTCTATAACTATGGGATCAGAATACGTGTGCACGCTACACACATCCACAATTTGAACATCTGCTAAATTTTCTGAAAACATTTTAGAAAATTAAAATATAAATCCACAATCAAACAGTTTAGAAAAGTAAAGGGTTTAGGAAATATAATTAATGAAAATAAAACTTATTATATAAAAGTATTATTTTATTTTGCTAAGTAGTTGTAGGAAGGACAATATATCTCCCATTGCTGCGCACGGACACATACTCACGTTAAATTAGCTTCGTTTTGTATGAAAAAGGTGCCAACGTCCGAGCGTAGCAATGGATGGATAGCGCCTTTAAACAGCGACCCGCAGTTTCTCAATAATGATAAAATAACGGAAACTTAACTTATTAATTAAGCTTTCAGTTACATAAAATATAGCGTGGTTGTTTTATACATCTATTTAGAATCTAGCGGTTAGTTTGATAATCAAAATAAATGTACGTGAGTACGTATTTGTCAGCAAATATTATAACGAAATAGTAAGTACGTTACAAAATTATAACATTAAGCTAGTTAATATAATAACTTTATGTATGTTGTTATGAAACGTGTTTACTATATCGTTATATTATTTATAACAAGCTACATACTCTGGCAGGTAAGGCGATGGTGCGTAATTACAGTCTGGAAAAAGCAATCGAATGACTCTTTGTTAAGTTCTATCCGTTTTTAACAATTTCATGACTTTTGAAAAAAAGCGATATATAAACTTTTTCATAGGATCTCTACACAAGAACAAAAAAAAACCTGAAAGGCGCAACTGATTGCTTTAAAAAAAATATATATATATACTAACATGACTTAGCAAAATAGAGTGATAGAATATAAAAAAATACGTACCCACTCCGAAGCCGTCGTTCGATTCTTCTATAACTATGGGATCAGAATACGTGTGCACGCTACACACATCCACAATTTGAACATCTGCTAAATTTTCTGAAAACATTTTAGAAAATTAAAATATAAATCCACAATCAAACAGTTTAGAAAAGTAAAGGGTTTAGGAAATATAATTAATGAAAATAAAACTTATTATATAAAAGTATTATTTTATTTTGCTAAGTAGTTGTAGGAAGGACAATATATCTCCCATTGCTGCGCACGGACACATACTCACGTTAAATTAGCTTCGTTTTGTATGAAAAAGGTGCCAACGTCCGAGCGTAGCAATGGATGGATAGCGCCTTTAAACAGCGACCCGCAGTTTCTCAATAATGATAAAATAACGGAAACTTAACTTATTAATTAAGCTTTCAGTTACATAAAATATAGCGTGGTTGTTTTATACATCTATTTAGAATCTAGCGGTTAGTTTGATAATCAAAATAAATGTACGTGAGTACGTATTTGTCAGCAAATATTATAACGAAATAGTAAGTACGTTACAAAATTATAACATTAAGCTAGTTAATATAATAACTTTATGTATTTTGTTATGAAACGTGTTTACTATATCGTTATATTATTTATAGTCAAATTATTCGTTACGTAGGTACATTTATATTTTGAGCATAACTCTTATACAATTTATTACATATACAAAATATGCCAAAATAGTTAGATGTTTTTCCATTAGAGATTTGCTAGAAAAACCAGTGTTGTGCGAGGCAAATAGCCACCAATAGTATCAATTGTTTAATATATCATGAAGTGATACTATTTGTCGATGATTTTCCTCGCATAACTCTAGTAGATAGACGGCTTAAGAGCGTTTAACGCTGGTGCTTCCCTGTGGCTCGCATAATCCAATATTTTCATAGATTTTTCAACTCTGAGTGTACTTTTAAGGAAAGTAGATAGTCTATCAACTTTCTAGGAAAAAAATAACTGATATTTTGGACATATTTACAATTTCATATACCTGATTTCAGACAGAAATATAGCAAAAACATTTATAACAACCTTCCTCTATTTTACCAAAATAAATATATGATTAATGTATCTTTAAAATGTCCGTAATTTTATTTCCTAGAAAGTAACTAGTCAAAATTTCTCAAAAGTACACTCAGACTTGAAAAATCTTTAAATATGTTGGATTGTGTGAGCGAGAGGGATGGAAAAACGTCAAACCCTTTATTGCGCAATAAATTTGTGTTAATTGTAAATTCAATACATTTTTTAAAATTAGTATTTAGCAATATTAATATTGCGTAATATTATAGGAGTATGGGACGCGTAAGGCACGTGATTTGACTAACAGTGACAAGCCAACCACAAATCAGCTGGCGTGTAACAAAAACAATAAACATCCTTTCAGAAAGATTTCCAAAACGTAAGCTCAAAAAATATATATATAAAAAAAACAGTTTTAAGGAAACTTTTAAACATGGCCTTGTTTTTGTTTACTGACAAACCATAACATGATTGTGTCATTTCCCTTGTTTCTTGCTGTAAGTATTCTGAAACAAAAATATACATACATATATATATAAATCCTTTTAATTTATATGCATTTTTATCATAAATACAGTACTTTGTAATTACATTTTATTACCACTAAGCTATAAGCACCAAATAAATGCGAGGAAACTAATAACGTGATGATTCCTAGCACATCTCTGATGGATAAGCAGCGTAATATAATAATAAAATCGTACTGATTTATTTTCTGATATTTGAAAAGGATATGGATTTGTTTCTTCGACACGGTGAGTCGCCCCTCGTCGACATTCGGTAGATGGAATGTAGTTGACACCTTCAGTTGAGCATCATGCGAACAATTCACTGAAACAAATATATTATATTAAATTAAATTGCCCAAAACCAGGCCCCAACTTTTTTGCAGGATGCCTCAACTAAATCCTATTCAATAATCATAACAATTATTTATGTTTTTTTAAATTTAATTACAACATCTCTTTTACCCCAGCATTAAAATATTAGAAGTAAAAGTATCATCACGACCGTTTTCCTTTTGTGGTGGTCAGAAACCACGCTTATAAATAAGCGGATTCACATTTAGCCAACTTTACTTTAGGTCAATAATGACAAGTGGCAAGCTCGTCGATGTCTCCAGCTGCAGCGTACCAAACTCCGGAAATATCACAAATATATTCAATATTAAATAAATGTATTTATTTTTATTAATACATATTTTTGTGTTCCGACCAGGAATCGAACCCGGTACCTCCGAGTCTAAATCCACGGACTTAACCGCTAGACCCCGGAGGTAGTTTAATTAAAATATTATTTAAATAAATAATCAATTGGTTAAAATAAGAATGCCAATTTTCCTTAGAGATATGTGCCATAATGAGTTCTTTTTTATTTGATAGTTAATATAATGTGTTTTCATAATCTGTATTTAATTTTATTTATTTCACCCTAGCATAACTACAATTGACAAAAACATTTTTTACGTTGATAATTATACGAGTATAGTATCGATTCCGCCGATATAATTGGAGAATTATGTACACTTTGAAATCCTGTGTTTTTATTAATAAAGTACCTAATCATAACAAAGAACCTAATCGTATAAATAGTGCCATGTAACTATTGACCCATTGTTGGTAAGATTTTTTAAGGTAAGGTTTAAAAACTGATAAAGATGTAATAAAATATATAAAATTATTTCAATGGACTCGTATATAAGCGGTCATCAAACTTTTTGATGATAGAACCCTAAGGGTTGTTAGATAGAACCCTAAGGGTTGTTAGATAGAACCCTTAGGGTTGTTAGATAGAACCCTAAGGGTTGTTAGATATTTTCTTTTTAGTTTATATTAATTTATTTTAAGTTTTTAATAAAGTTTATTAATAGTTTAATATATTCTTAAAGTATCTTTTTTATAGGTTGATCATTCCAAAAATAAATATTGACGTTGTAACACCTATATACCACCTATTACATTTAGTTAAATTACCTTTTCTTAAACCAGCCTATTGTCGGTCGCAAGCCCGAGACACCATTCATCTCATGTCTTACCCACACACGATGGACCCGGCACCCGCACGGTGAATCCATGGAACACTTAGAAATTTATCTTCTCTTCTATCTATCTACATCAATGTATTTACGTACCCACGTCTGTAGCTCTATTACTCAAAAACTCCGTTATCAAAGTAGTCAAACATTTTATATCATAGGTTAACTGTCATTTTGTAGTTATGTTACGTCGCACGTTGTATGGTATGTTGCTGTCTAAAATCATATAAGTGTTTCTGGAGGAGAGCTGTAGTAGTGAAACCTAGACCCCCCTAGGTTCGTGAGCCACACGGGCGTTGTTATACAGGCGCCCAGCACCAAGTGCATGAATTTCCCACTGAGATTATGCCGGGGAAAACGTGGCATTAGCCATCCAGGCCTGAACCCCACTGTCTGTATGTTCGATGACGGACATGGATCGTGCTAGGGCTACGAAAAATGAAAACAAACTTTGATTTTTGCCGATATATTTGGCGCCCAAAATGTACGTAAACTACGCAGGTGCTTTGTCGTTTGATCATGCCGCTAAGCGACTCCTGTAGGCACCTAACGCGCAGTATCGCAGTGCGGCGCGAGCGACAAACGACTTTAAACATAGTGCCGACTTTTCAAAGAATAAAATGTACCAGAGATGTCAAATTCCTTATTTAATTTTACGCGTTTAATCTGATTATGTTTGAGTTGTAAACATTACTTACTTGTTAGTAGTTAGTGTAGGTTATTCTTGGTATTATATTCCGTTTTTTTCCATTATAAAATATAATTATGAAACCAACCCTAGCCAATAACTAGGACTTTTAAGATTGTTTTTTTTTTGTTACTTAATGTACAGATAAAAATGATGACATTAGAATGTCTCTTCTGTATTATAAAATCTTATTATATTAATCAAATAACATCAAAAAGGTTTATTTTACCACTTTGTTTTCGTCAAGTCTAAAAAACATGATTTAGTATATTAGTAAAAAGTAAAGTTACATCACGACCGTATCCCTTCCGGGGTGGTCAGAAACAACGATTTTTTTATATAGAAGTGGGTTTACAGTTCGCCAACTTTACTATGACAAGTGGCAAGCTCGGCAATGTCTTTAACTCGAGAAATATCACAAATAATTTATTGTGTCCCGACCAGGAACCGAACCCAGTAGATCCCTCTGAATCCTAATCCTAGGGCCACGGAGGTATTAGGAATAGGTAGGATTTAGGTATACTAAAATAAAAATATTTACAAACGAGCTCTCCAAGTTTCAAATACCTAAACGTTATTTTTTTACTTAGTAATAAAAATAAAATTATTACTTACGGACACCATGCAATTACAATTTGTTGAAAACATAAACCTAAATAAAAAAAATAGTAAAATAAAATAAAATAGTAAATTTGTAAAAAAAGTATCCGAGCAAGAGTCTTGCAACCATATCAGTAGTCTTTTTTGCAAGAACAAGACCAAGACTACAAGACCAAGATTGGGCAACACTAGTTCCTGACCAGGAGCGCTCCTTTTAAATCACTAGACAGCTCCTTTAGTTCCTTCGCTCTGGGCTGTCTCGAAGGCGCGCTCAGTTCAGGGTTTATATTACCGTCTTTTTGTTTCAAAATTCAGTAAAAAAAAGCGTATAAATTTGCTTTCAAGTCAAACACAGCATTAAATTAAATAGCTAGGCGGTCTGATAGTGGTAATTTGCGCAGTCTGCCGGGGAGGGGAAGGGAAGGTCGTGCCGATAAACCCAGTAAAGTGTATCCACACGTTTCGGGATCAGGCTCGAATTGTCGTCATGCCCAGTCAAGCCGGCATAGTGTTAGGGACTGATGTCATATATATAACATATTAAAAAAAAAACATTAAAGACTGTCTGTGCACGGATGCGGCAGCTGATTAGCCGGTCAGCTGCAGCATTCGTTTACTTTTAACTTCTAAGCACGCCTCACACACACACACTTAGGTCCGAATTAATAGTCGTATCTAAGAACGAGTCCAAGTCCGTGCTTACGTTAGTCCGCCTTCGCCGTTGCTTAGATCGAGTCGCGGTTGGCACTACAATAGACAGATCTTACGCCAAGCAAGAGCTCAAGCAACCTCAAAATTAGTTGCATTCAAATCATTTCGTAAGGTATTGTCAATGTATTTAAACGCATTTATGCTTTAACCAAGCATATAAAAACATACAGTAGGTAATTTTGTCGGTTATTTCCCTAAAATAATGTTTTTTCTTTACATCTGACACTTTTGACGTTTGAGTTCTAAGACGAGAACTAAGACGAAGTCTTGCTTACAATTTTTTACTATAATAGTCCGTTCTTTGCCCTCTGACTTGTGCTAAGCCTAAGCAAGAGGTTTGCTTAGAATTAGTCCTCGATTTCGTGAACTTGGCTCTTTCTTAGACGACGATTCGCTATAATAGCCCGCCATTTTGTGTAATATTGTTACTTACATTAGTGTAAATAAATATTTAAATTGAATTGTAAAATATAATTATTATTTTTTAATAAAAGATATAAATGATTATTTTTAGAATAAAAAAAAAGATAAATATTAAAATGTTTTTTTATTAAAAAAAAAAAAAATAATAATAATAATAATAATATTTTTTATAAAAAATATTAAAAAAAAAAATAAAAATTAAAAAAAAAAAAATATTAAATTAAATAATAGTGATATAAAAAAATATATATATATTAAAATAAAAAATATTAATAAAAAAAAAAATTAAAAAAAATAAATTAAAAAAATATTTTAAATATGTTTAAAACAAAAATAAATATTAAAATATATATAATATTTTTAAAATAAGAAAATAATACATTTTCTGATTTAAACAAATTTTATAATAGTTTATTTTCGCCAAGATGAATTACAATGAATTATTTACCTATATTCAATTAGGTAATAAAATAAAATTAAAAAGTAACGCGAATTTATTAAATAACTTTTGTATAGGTATCATTTACATTAGAGGCAATGTTTAGTTTTGTGCGTTCTGAAAACTCTAGTAAATATATTTTGATTAAAACTGATTTTTAAAAAAATATAATAATAGGTACAGTTCTCCCAAAGTGATAATGCGCATAGAAATCTTCGTCACTGTTCGGCAACGATCGTATTCCCCGAGCGTCGGAAGACGATATGTATATAGAGTGGTTAAGTGCATTTTCTTTATGCATAATTTAGTAGAATTATGTGTTTTGTGCTAAAAGAGATAAATATTGATTTATCAGTAACAAAATTTGATTCGATAATTCCATGTAAGTAAATAGCGAGGAAAACCACACGAATATGCTACAATCTTTGTTGGATTGATTTACTTCGAAAATTTTATAGTACTGTAGTGACCTCCTTTAAATATAAAATCTCTGCCTGTGTCAGACAGACAAGCAATTGTCAAATAAACTATTTAAATAAGATAATTAAAGTTGAAATTAAATTCACCTTTGAAAACAAAACCAAGAAGGGTGTGTAATAGCAGCTCTATATAATTCCACACAGAGAGACGTGCAGTCACCGCCAAAAAAACAAAAACAAAAAAACACTGCCCGAATTGTTTTCGATTGTGTACTCATGATATTGACTTCTAATTCTTTCGCACAAGGTGCAAAATGCAAGTGCATTGTTTAGGGCTCTTACGATTCAATGATTCGGGTGTTTCCGGGAATACGACAATTAGCGAAGATCTGTATGTGCATTATTAATTTGGGAATACTGTAAATACTTGTTTTTTTGCTTTATTGTTTTTTACCTTGAATATCATCTACAAAACCTCCTAGTGTATATTTTTACGTGCTTGCCTAAAGTTTAAAAGCATTTAAATACATTAACAATAAAAAAGAAATAAGACTATCGGCTTCATGAACTGTCTGGAACGGATTTAATTTCCAAGTCGTTGCTTGAGTCCTTGCTTGACTTAGCAAGGGCCGAGACTTGTCTATTATAGTGAAAACGAAAGCAACGGCGAAGTCGGACTCTCGTGAGCAAGAGCTCAAGCAAAGGATACGTTCCAGAAACTTCGTGTGGTGTATAGTCAAATTTATTGTTTATTTTTAATGTCTTTAAATGCTTTTATACTTTAGGCAAGCACATAAAAATATACATTAGGAGGTTTTTTAGATAAAGTTCCAGCTAAAATATAATAAAATAGGTTTATTAGTAACATTTTATATATTTTTTTTTAAACTAATGTAATCAATATATGCGTACAGGGTTTTTCGAACTTACTTAAAAAAAGTTATTTGACATTACAGATATTTGTTTATTAATTATTTGTTTTTCCTCTTATTGGAATGATGTTTAAAATTAAGTTAATTAACTAATGTGTTAAATCACCCTGAGCCATGAGAAAATATATACAAAGCTGGCTAGATTTATTTATCCACAAACAGGCCGGAATATATCTCTCTTGGGACATTTACGGCAAAGCACTTTTGGTAAGTAAATATTTGTCATTTAATACTTTTATTTTAATATATTTGTCCTGTTAAAAGCCTCAACTGCACTTTATATGCCTTTTTCATTATAAATTATTTTTTGTTCGTAAAGTGTGTTGCTATATATATTTTGATTTTTCTATGTCATTTACCTGCAATGGTTTTTAAAATCACACACTGCTTTTATGACAGGACATAGTAATATAGACCAATGTCAGTTGCTCCTATTGTTGGAACTATCATGAGCCGAGAAGCCGGTCTAATCATCATCACATTGTTTTCCCTTTCTGGGTGGTCAGAAATCACACTTATAAATAAGCGGATTCAATGATCAGGAACGGGTTCAAGACTCAGCTTTACGCAGTGGAAGTTGGTGCAAGAGGAGTTCCAGCAAAATCTTTGCATCACTTACTGAAAGAATTGGGCCTAAGCAGGTCTGCAGGAGATACATTTATGGAACGAGCTTCCAAGACGGCATTAACAGAATCATACAGTATTTGGGTGGGTAGAGAAGTAGAATGGTGGATGGTGAGCGTATTATCGCGCAATAAAAAAAAAAGGAGGCCTCTTCTTAAACCAGCCTATTGTCGGTCGCAAGCCTGAGACACCATTCTTCTCATCTCTTACCCACACACAATGGACCCGGCACCCGCACGGTGAATCCATGGAATGCTTGAAATTTGTCTTCTTCCTCTTTTAGCCAACTTTACTATAGGCCAATCATGACAAGTGGCAAGCTCGTCGATGTCTCCAGCGTACCAAACTCGAGAAATATCACAAATAAATTAAATATTAAATAAATGTATTTATTTACAAATATTTTTGTGTCCCGACCAGGAATCGAACCCGGTACCTCTGAGTCTAAATCCACGGACTTAACCGCTAGACCACGGAGGCAGGCCAGTCTAATCAATTTTTATATTAAAAGCTGTTCTTTTACTAAGGGTTTTAAAACCGGGTTCTTTATTTTTATTGCTTGTATTGTAGTTATTTTGTACTAAGTTTGTTTTGTTAACAATAACATCCAATGTATAATGAAAATACAAAACCCAGGGTTGGTCATTAACTAGGGGCTGTGTAATATAAAATTAAATATAATTTTACTTAACCAAAATATATTTTAATTAATTACAGACAAAAAATGCTACAAGAAAGAATTAACAAGATATAGGCACCAAGAAGCTGGTCCACAACACCAAATAGACCTGACAAAGTTGCAGAACTGCGAGATATAACATGCAAGATAGAAAAAGTTTCTTAAGAAAAATGCTATTATTAAATTAGAGCTATTATTTTAAGCAAAACATAAACACCTAAAAATAGAGTGAAAATAATTTGACAATACAAAATACAAAGTGTGGGGAACCGGTGCAACATCTCGGACACCACAGGCTTTCTTGTGCTAAAAGTTCCAGCCGCATTCCTTGTCATGTGGCTCTTAACGAAATTATCCAAATGGCTCTTGTCACTACTGGAGTACCCTAAATTCTAGATCTCTCTGGAGTTTTGCAGAGCGATGGCAAGTTTTTAGTTTTTAGTTTAATCTGTTTTTTTTTTTATTGATCTGGGAATATAGCTGTAAGGTTTATCATATAATAAAAAAATAAATAAATAAATAAACTCCAGATTATGGACCGCTTACCATCAGGTGGGAGTAAGGTCCATACGAAAGCTAGTATATAACAAAAAAAAACAACAACATGCCAAGCTTCGCTCACCGTTCTCGTTCGCCGCCCCTATTCGCCGCTCCCATTCAGCGCTTCCATTCACCGGACCGGACCGAACGCCGCGGAAGATCTGGCAAAGTTGGATATAGTTCCGAGGAGTTCCTCTGTGGGAACGCTCTTCGGTCGTTCACGAACTACACAAGCCTAGGAGATTGAAACAAAAAATCAGCTTAATACTAATAATTATGACCAGAGCAGATTATAGAAAGACGCCTACTCGTATATAGGTACTCTTTACTCGTCTGAAGTGCATCATCATCACCACAGCCCCTAGAATACACAGTCCTTAATCGCCACTGCTCCAGGTCATATATTTTTGAGAATTTGGCCAACAATTTCCAACCCGCGCTGGCAAGACGGGCTAGCGACGGTCTGAAGTTCTCAGACTATGTTTAACAGATATTGTTTTAAAGCAAACATAAACTTACAATGGCTAAGAAATAACTTTTAAAAATCTCGTAACTTTATAAGGCAAAATGGTTGTAGGGACTGATGTCAAATAAAGAATTATTATTATTATTATTAAATGTCTGATTCCAGTTGCTAACAATCATGGAATTTGCGCGCTAGTTACCAGCAGGTAAGCGCTAAGACACATGTCGTGCTGTACCAAAAGAAAAACAGCAATTCCCCTATACTCTGAACATATTTAGACTGAATTTTTTTTAACACATGTGTTAAGATTTTGAGGTTATGTCCGATATTTAGTGCTGATATGCTTGATTTTACGTTCTATATGCATAACTATTAATACTCAACTAGAATGAGATCTGTTAAAATATGTGACAATATACAAAATAGCTTCTACTGATTGAAAAAGGCAATATTTAAGCTAAAAATAATGTCATAAGATGACAAAATGGCGATCATGGAATTTCATTTTGGAACACGATCAAATTTCAGCAGTGTTAATGTGATTTCTGTAAAATATTCATTAAATTAGTCGCTTATTTACATAAATATTGCGTCTAACTAATAGATTAGCTAACGTTGCCTGATTAGGATAAAATACGTACTGAAAATTAGATTCCAAGATGGCGGATTAACGTTTTTTTTTGCCGACAACAGTACTAAAATATTACATTTAGCCTGAAAATAATCCAAAAAACGACTTACCTTTTATATCAGCGCGTACTATATGTACTTTATTGTACATAAATATTATTTTAAATTAACAAAAGAAACACGGAGAGATAATATGTCGCCTGCACCTTGACCCAATTGAAATGAAATGGCCAAGTTAGGGATGTATACCAACAATGTAAATCTTTCTCAGTTAATCGATTTTTTATTATTTATCGATTTAACTATAAATAAAAAAAATTTAAATAATAATTTTAATTTTGAAAACCAAACTCGTACTTTACACAAATTACCAGATTTTATTATTGTGATCAATTAAGTATTTTATTCATTACAGCTCCTAGAACACAGAGTCCTAGACCTAAACTGTGAAGAAGCATAGGTGATGGGGTTGTCTAAAGAAATATGTTATAGCCTATTTTGTTTTATTACATAACCTTTGTATACTTTTATTGTTCCAATAGTGCTAAGTAACTATATGCAAAACGCTTGTATATGGAGATCATGTAATTACTTTAATGCTCGCTGTTCGCATATTGACATTTCTTTCACGACCCGAGTTACCGCCCGGCTTCGTGGCCTCACTGAACAATATTTTCGTAAACTATAGGTTTTGAATTCTGTAATGCTTGTTGTTTAATTATATAATAAAAAAATTAAAATATAATAAATTGTTTACGTTTTTTTGTGTTAATGTGTGCCTAATTATATTATGTAACCCTATTGTTGTGAAAACTTGTCAATAGCTATATTTTACCATTGATTTAGTTGTTCTGTATAGATTAGCAGTGAGTTTTCCTTAATCAATGAATAGATCCTGTATTAAACTAGCTGATAGTGTCACTTATGAGGATTCAATTTTAGGAAGTATTTTTTTAAAATTATTTATTTATAAGAAATTACAGAGATTAAGGTTGATAGTACATAGTATAAAGAAGATTAAATTGATATGATGAACCTAATTCCATTTATATGTCATCATCATCACAGCCCCTAGAATACAGTCCTAGACCTCCACTGTTGGAGATGGGACTTTGGGAATTTCTGGAGAATATATGGCCTACACTCGGCTCGCTGCTGGCCAGACGGGTTGCGGGAGGCACGCAGGGCCAACAGTTAAAAAGAGACGGTTTATAGGGTTTTTGTCCGTAGGCGCCTTGGGGTCTTCTTAGGAGGCCTCATGGTGATTCGGGCATGCAGCCCTTCCGGCTGGGGTCGTATCTTCAGGCGATTTTGCAAGTTTCCGACTAAAAAAACTGAGGACAGTAATGTCAAACTTAAGGAAACTGCAGGAATCGAACACTTTTGTAAACATTTTCGGGTCCGATCCCCGTCTAGTATAAGTTATTTTGAATTTTTATGATGTAGTTTTATTATTTATCAAAATCGGTCAACAGATTCCTTTAAAAATGTTTCTACATATATTCTTCGTAGTTTAGACATCCATGCCCAACTAAAAATAAAAGCCTGATTTTTAACACATTTGACCCGTTAATAATATTAGTCATTACGATATTATGAGTTAAAAAATATAGCCATACAAATAATCGATTAAAATTATAAGTTTAACATCACTAGACCTTTAAGTGTCCTGAAAATCTTTATTATCGACTACCCTATACTTTATTTTGTAATTACAAAATACCTACTTATAATTTTTAGTGACAATGTTGTCTAAGTAAAAAAAGCAATTAAATAAAAAAATATTTATGTAATAAATATTTATAATAAATATAAAATCGTGATTTTTCTAAAATAATTAGGTACGGACTTAATTTAATAATTTTAAAATTGTTTTATGTTAGTTATTTTTGGTGTTGCTATAATAAATTGACAGTAATTATAATTATGTTTGTACAACAACGTTTAGGCAGAGGTGCACCAAAATGAAGTCTCTGTAAAAGTTACGAATCAAATTAGAAATAGCCTGATGACTTTACATATTTAGTCCACGATTTTTTTTTTAAAAACGCCTGAATATTTTTTATTAGCAAGAAATTTCGGTACATTTGTAATTTTACGGTCACAAATTTAGGTATTCAGTCAACCATTAACATTATTAAAATATTCATCAAAAATACAGGCTAGATAAACCGTCAGTCTTTAGGTTAATTGATGAATTGACTTCATTTATAAACATCAAAAACGAAACTACAAGTGTGCCAATCGATATAAAAGTGAGTAGATACCTAATAAAAATGAATAAACATTAAAACCAGAGTATTTGCTTTACTAAGGTTACTTTATGAGAACCTGTATCTCACTGCACTTGGTTTTTTCGCCTCTGGGTCCTATCAGAGAGGTGTAGAGCAAAGCCTACATCATGCAATGGCTCAGCCTACGTCCAAATGCATAAGGCTGATAATTGACACTCTTAACAAGCCACAGATACTACAAAAATATATTTTTTTTCCACAAACTTCACAAGAAAGAAACAATTTAAAACTAAGATTTGTTACCCTTATACTGTTAATATAGTTTTAATCCTTTAATGTTATGATAAAAGACCATGTGAGATTATATATCATCTTAGCCTGAAGACGTCCACTGCTGAACAGATTATATATGTATGTAGGTCTATATAGATATACTGGCTGTTTGCCCCAGCGTTGCCTGTGCAATATAGTGGTCAACCAAAACAAGTTTCAACCTTCACCATCATGTCAAACCCTGGATTCCAAGGAAAATATCTGCCGAATTTAAAGTAGTATAGGTGTGAAGACGAATCAAACAGACAGATATGTGGTCACATGGTAACCTATCAATCCATCTCCGGGTTCTGTGAAATAGATTTGCCAAATATCATCAAATTCAGACGTAATATAGGTGTGAAGGCGAGACAAAACTTCTTTCACATATATAATATTAGTATGGATATATTTTTTTAGTAACAAAAATATTTAGGTCCTATACCTATTTGTAATTTACAGATTTTATGAAAAGTTTAAAATACCAGGTGTGATTGGCTGTATAGATGGGACTTATGTGGCATTAATAAGGCCCAAGGAATTTGAAGAGAGGTTTTTCAATCAAAAGCACTACCACTCTCTAAACACCCAAATTGTAAGTGTTTAAAATTTGGCTTAGGTAGCCAAATAATAATCAATCAAAATAATGATCAAGTTAATTAACTTATTGTTAATTAATTCACTTTTATTGTTTATAGATTTGTGACAGTGACCTCAACATATTGAGTGTGGATGCTAGTCATGGTGGGGCCAGCCATGACTCATTCATTTGGCAGCATCACCCAGTACACACTCATATGCAACAATTAAATGCAAATAATGAGGCAGTTTGGTTGCTTGGTAAGTTGTAAATTTTAAATTTTGTATTTCCTTTTTAACAAGTAATCAAGGTTTACAATTGAATACCTACTTAAAGAAAATAATTTAATTTCAGGTGACTCAGGTTATCCACAGCGCTCATGGCCGATGACACCCATTACTGATGCAACACCAGAAGCCTATTACACTTCTTTGCATGTAACTGCAAGAAATGTTGTTGAGCGGACAAGTATAAGTGCAACCGGGACCAATGGCTTAATATGCCATGTGCCTCCAAGGCATGGGAACGGTGATGTTGTAAATTTATGACACTGTAGACTTATCCGTTCATTGGTACATGCCAGGGCTGGAACCTGCAATCTTTCGATTGCTGGGCAGCATTCTAACAACTTAACAACCACTGCCCATATTATAATTATTAATGCTCTTGTTAGTAAGAACATATGTTCTTCATAATATTATGGGGAAAACTAAACAGGAGCGATGGTGGCTTGGTTGTAATACTTTCCTTAAAATCCAAACAGGTTGTCCAGACCCCGGCATGTAAACTTTTTTTACATAGATTTACAACACCACTGTTCCCATGCCTCGGAAGGCACATTGAGCTGTCAGTCTGGATCCACGAATTCCAATTTGTGTGTCAATAATAAATTGTCATTAAAATTTACATCCAGACCCTCGCCAACAAGGCCCATTTACAGCAGTGGAGGTCTAGGACTCGTGTTTTAGGGGCTGTAATGTGAAATAAAAATTAAGTGTAAAAACGAGTGTATTTTTAGAATTCTTTATTAAGATTATTAATCTAATTTTATATAAACTTTATTATTTCTATTCCTCACACTAGGCATACAGCATTTATATAATAGAATCACAATTAATAAGTTATTTTATTGAATCTTAATGATTTTAGTACCTATTACCTAATTACATTATAATAGGCAAACTGCAAACTTTATCAATCAAAAGGTCATCTCAGACCTTTTCGTAGGAGATGGGAAACTGTAACGAGGTGTTGCCTCCTAAGAGAAGTTGCATTAGCTGCATGTAACAACGGAATGAAACTAAAATGTGATGTTAACATTTCCATAAATGAATGCATGATGTTAATAAAAAATTAGCATCAAATGTTAAGATTTTTTGCTAAATGAACAACTCTTTATTTTCAAATTCCTTCAATTGTAAGGCAAGCTTTTTTTCCTCCACCAAAGCACACCGTTCTGCAGCTGCAGCCCTTGGCTGCTGTGCTACAGCAATCCGCTCCTGCACTTGTAGAAGCTGTTTTAGGTCACTCCACATACTCCGCATTGATTCCGTCATCACTGATTCAGCTTGCACTCTCAATATTAGTGAGTATAGAGCGTGCCTTATCAAATGATGTTTGTGGTCAACCTGAAAAAATGCCTAAGTTACTTATGATTAAGTATAAATGCCAATAACCTCAAATGTAATATAATGATAATAGTTGAAAAAAATGTGAAGTGTGTGGGCTAAATGTGAATCCACTCCTTTAAAAGCATGACTAAGCAAGGGTTACCATTGTGATGAAACTTATTCAAAATAGCTTTATGACTGGAAACTAAAGGTTTATTCGATTTTGTGGATAATTTGACAACCTTATGCTTATGCTTTTAAATATCTAGGTAACACAATAGCTTGCCTTGCACCAATCCTTGGGCGACTTGTAGCAGCCATTCCCCATACTGTTTAGTTTCTGCGCAATATTATCCCAATGCCCAAGGGAATATGCCCCGAGCCAGCTGAGGATAGCCTTCGACACAAGTGCCTCCATCTGCTCGAAAGAAACTCGTCTTCGTGCCATCGGAGCTATAAAATTAACCATTTAAATATAATAAAAAAAGATTGAGATGAAACGATAAAAACTTCAAACAATTTTGTAAAATGTAAACAAACCAACCTTAACGTTTCGTTACACATTACAAATATAACGTTTTGATTAGTAGTTATCTTAAAATAAATGTAGGACAATCATATCTACGTTCTCATAACACACTTAATGTGTTATTAGTAGACGCATTAACTATTTTTTTTATTAAATATATTGTTAAATAATATATTATTTTATTTTATTTTACAAGTATAATGATGGTAAGCCCTTAGTTTATTTTGTAGAATAGTTTTAATTTCATAGGTATTTTTAGTTTAGTATTATTTATAATTAGTTTTTTAATCTATTTTATTTTAATATCTACTTCGAATAAATATTTTATTATTCAAAAAAAAAAAAAAAAAAAAAAAAAAAAAAAAAAAAAAAAAAAAAGTATAATGATTGTCATTCGTGGAAAGGAACTCTACATGTAGTTGTGTGTTGCCGATAAAAAAAACATAAAAAGACCAAACGAAAACTAAGGATATTTTTAGATGAAATTTGATGTTATTAGTATATAAAATAAAAAAAACAGAAGTTAGAAGTATATTTATATCACTTATGTTATTTAAAACATTTTATTTAACGTAATATTTAAAAAACAATGTCATTCAATCATTTTATTTATTTCAACTGGCAATTTGGCTAACACGCCGTATTTCGGTTGGAATTTGGTAAAAGTTTAGCTTTCATATGACGCGTAATCGCTACACAGAGATGTTCTAAAATTAAACCGAATCAAAGCTAAACTAAAGTTGAACCAAATTAGAACTAATAATGATGTGCGCGTAATCGCACCGTGATCTCTGCAAAAAGATTATAAGAATAAAAATTAATTTACCATTTTATTTTATAGTTAGTCTATTTTCGTGGTCTAGTGGTTAAAGCCGTATAAAAGCAGAGTATCTTGGTTCGAATCCTGGTCGAGAACACAAGTCTGATATGTTGTAGATTTTTGACCACCGCATAAAAACTAATTATATTATAATTAAAACACCGCATAAAAACGAATTTCTGTATTTTGACTCTGTTATATTAAAACAAGTACGAAGAATATGAATTATTTTCACTTCTTCCTCTATAATATTTTGGCGAAATCTCTTCACTAAATTAGTATTTTTATGTATTTCTTCTGTTCTCTTTCCAGAAATTACGGGAGAATATGGCCTACACTGGCCACGGTGGCCAGACGAATAAGCGAGGGCCTGATGTCAATTTTGAATGACATGAATGAAGTTGGTATTAGTGTAACCAGCACCGACGACGGCTTTAAGTGCTCTCCGAGGCACGGAACGGTGGTGTTGTGAATATGTGACAAATGTACCTACTTAAGTAAAAGTGTATTTCTCATTAGTACATGCCGGGGTTCGAAATGGCCTTATCAGGATTTTAATGAAAGCGTTTTTACAACCGCCAAGACAATACTATACAATGTCCATGCAAGACATTTTGTTTGACAAACACTGTCGTATACGTTCAAACGTGTTTGTCAAACACAACGACAATTGTTTGAGAAAGGCGTAAAGTATAACATACGACGATAACTGAAAAGATTGAAATTATTTAATTGATGTAGTTAAGCGGTTATTAAACTTTTTGGTAACGGAAACCTTGACCGTAATGCAAGCAAAGTTTACTTTTAAATTAACTTCTTTTTTTACACTCATATTTTTGTGACAAACATAGAGCGAAACAATCATTTTTATTTATTGATTTATTTACATACTTTCTAGAACTTAAAACCCTAGTACATAGGCGCTAGCCATAAGGCATTCTTTACCAGCTAACCTTGGAGATCACGAAAGGTGTTGAGCAGGATAAATAAAAATATAATATATATATATTATAGATAATAAGTTATAATCACCTAATTGAACATAATACAACAATAAAATAGTAAATTTCTTAAATTATATGTTAGGAATTGTCCCTTTTTATCATGTGTTCCAATTTTGCATTTTCTTTGTTATTATTTAGTGGTTATGCTACGTTTGAAATTTAAAAAAAGTGCAGAATATAGGCAAGTTTCATAAACACAATCACAATCTGGACTGGGCAAGGTCAATTAGCCCAATCAGAAGTAAAGTATATGTTTTACTTATCACGTGTTCAGATACTGGTTTTGCTTTTGAAACGAATGGATAAATTACAAAAACACCTGTCAAAGCAAAAGTCAGTAAACAGAAAGCCCGTTTTGAGCAAAACCTGAACACGGAGTTAAAGTATCTAATAGCTAAGTGCGACTAATAGCTCCCTTACTTGCCCTATGTTTTTTTTTCTCTTTTACCGATGGATGATGAATGAGATGATAGGGAAGGCAAAGGGTCTAGGCCATACAGCCAAGTCTAACGTAATATATCTTTCTTTTTTATGAGTTAATAAGATCATCATCGAATTCCAGATGCTGCAGAATTTGATACTTTTCTTGGAGTCACTCGCGACACCATAGCTCAAACACGTCGGGTAAAATATGGGAGTTTACAGCGCGGGAAAGCCGCAATAAATAAACTGCGACTCGTGCCCCATATTTAATGTCCAATTTATCGTTTTCCATAATTATTCACATTGTAGCACATTATTAAACAAAACAACACCACTTTTGACTAACAAATTCCACAGTAAATTAATTTACAAAACAAAAACTTGCACTTGACATGACCGCGCAAAATGGCGCAAAGACTATTTTTTGGATAACTTGCCCTATGTTGTGTTTTGTTCTCCCATAAGAAAAAAGATCACTATCTACAATAGAAATTAGGAAAGGCAAAGGCTCTAGCCTATACAGCAAGTCTGACGTAATATATTTTTCTTTGAATGATATAATGAGGTTATTATGAAATTCCAGATAGTACAGAATTTGATGCTTTTTTAGGAGTATCCGACGTGGGTATAATATGGGAGTAAACAGCGCGGGAGAAACGCAATAAATAACAATATATAACAATAAATAACAGTCCAACTTAGTGTTTTCTATAATTATTTACATTATAGCACATTATTCTACAAAACATAGTGTCACTTTTGACTAACAATTTCTATTGTAAAGTAATTTTAAAAACATAAAATATGCACCTGACATGTTCGTGCAAAATAGCACGAAGAACTACATAGAAAAAAGAAAAAGTTGTCTACACTGCCCTTGCTATGTACTTTTGAAAGCAACTGTTTTTAAATAAAATTACGGACATTTTAGATTTTTTTTCACTTTCATATACCTAATTAGACCGATATAATTAGCAAAAACATTTATAACGTTTTTCTCCATTTTTATAAAACAAATATGTATATGATTAATATATCTCAAAATGTCCGAAATTTTATTTCCTAGTAAGTTGATAGACTACATTTCTCAAAAGTACACTCAGACTTAAGTCTTTGAAAATATTGGATTGTGTGAGCGAGAGGGATGCAAACCATCATAAATAAATTTAAAAGTCCTATCTACTAGTGTTCTTTTACAAGAGTTTTTGACAATAATAAATAAATAAATAAATATTTCCAGACAGCGCCATCTAATTTCCGTGGTAAGCTACGAGGCTTGTGTTACGGAAACTAGATGGTTGAGAAACTACATATTATACTCGTAATTATGTTAAATTTAAATAGAATCTGAATTGTACGACTCCTACATGAGTAACTAATAATAACTAACTGAACTAC
This sequence comes from Tinea semifulvella, assembly GCA_910589645.1. Lineage (NCBI taxonomy): Eukaryota > Metazoa > Arthropoda > Insecta > Lepidoptera > Tineidae > Tinea > Tinea semifulvella. Next base: position 26,945,276 of record OU342584.1, read on the forward strand.
TAAATAAATTATGACTGTTAACATCAAAAAGTAGCATCTCTAGTTCCCTGTTGAGCATTTAATTTTAAAATTTAGTGTTGCTAAAAAGTAGTCTGACTAGTTCATGCTATTCATTGCTATGTCAATACATTATGAACAGTCAATAATTAAAATTAAATAATACACATAATAGTTTACTAATATAAGGTATTTTCACAGGTGCATGCATTTTGTTTGGGCTGTCATATAATGGATACAAGGATGGCCTCAGTCACTGGGATGCTTGCAGGAATGTCAAGTTAGGAAGATTCATCACATCCACAAGGTTCCAACACTATATTGATAGTTTTAATTGCAACACAAACCACTTTGCTGCTGAGTACATATATAAGCGTCTGAAATTCCTGGGAAACAAGAGTGCCAGTCAAGGGCTTACACTGTTTTTCCTGGCGCTGTGGCACGGAGTACATTCTGGATACTATGCTACATTTTTCAACGAGTTCATGTTAATTTACTTCGAAAAAGGATTAGAGGACTTCTTAAAAAAAACTCCCTATTATACATTGCTAACCACCACACCTCTTAAATATCTATACTTACCGTTATTAAAATTATATACACTAGTATACTTGGGATGGAACCTAACTCCTTTTGATGTAAAACTGGGTTCCAAATGGGTATATGTTTATTCTACAATGTGGTTCTCGGGATATGTGATTTTTCTCCCATGGGGATTTGTGTACAAACCACTCCTCATAAAACTATTTAAGAAGGCAAATTTATATAAAAATTAAAATTCTTGCCAGCTAAAATATATATTGTGTGCCTTATCTTGCAGTGGTCTGCCTCGATCTTAACTTTATTCGACATAGGGCAGCGTGACAAGGCTTTTTTGGTGGTTACTATTAACTGTTGTCTTTTACATAAATAATGCTATATTATGGTAATGTTTTATCCACTTAAATGCCCAGCTCTGTCGGTTTAGTTCCGCCAGGTAGTAGTGGCTTAATTGCCTAGTCACTTTTTACACTTAATACTCTCTCATACTAATATTTTTCTTTTCAAACTATTCCTCTTACTCGATAAATTCACTTCTTTAGTAAATAATGGTGACTCTGGCAAAGTAGCTACCTAACCCTGGCAATTTAGCCTAACGGTGCTAATCATAGAGGTTCCTCTGTACCTGGACTATGTGAATCTGAGGCTGTAATTTGTTATATGTCTAAATAGAGAGAAAATCATATTATTCCGTCGATTAAACCAATCCAGGTTTAACACTGTCGACTAATTTATTAAACTGTAAGGGGGATACCCTGCTATGATCAGGCATTTCAATATGATATTTTAATTCAGTAAGGTGCTCTGACAGTAAGCATGTCAAAAGCAATATTAAGACCAATACTGGAAATTACGCTTTACAAAGTCTGAAGCTAGGAACTTATCGATAATAATAAAACAGGGTGAATAATAAGGATTTAGACTCATAGATAAATATTGTGTCTTAAAAGAAGTCCTCGAAATTAATTTCACAAAATTGATGTTAACAATTGTTTCCCTCCAGTTATCTCATCAATAAGAAAAAAATGGCTGTGACACACGTACGTTGTGAAATAATTATTAGCCCTACTACACTAAAATGTATGCTCTACTTCAAAGCCCCTGGTAGTCGCACTCGTCAATCAATCGCGCACCTAATGTTTTGATTACGTTGTAAATATAGACTTTCTCACGCGACTGCTGGTATTATAGAGTATAATTTTATAGTGTCGGCACATGTTTTACGATGTTCCTAGCTAGTTTATTTAGAAGTTTTTTTTATTTTGTGATATTATAATAATTTTTTGGTGGTATGATATGGCATTTATTGTTGAAAGTCATAACATGTCTAAAACATGATTTATTAGATTAATTGAATAAAAATGTTGTATTAAGAATTAAATTGTTAAGAATAAATCATATGTTAATTATATTAGAGACTTATATAGAATATGATAAGGAAGCTCCAAATATAATTATTAATCGTGTTATTGTTGTGTATATTCAATTAATTAGCCCAAATGTTGTGGTTATAGAATAGCTTAGAAAGCAGTTTTGAAGTCGTTAAAGCTCAAAAAAGCTGTATTTAACTCAATTTCTTCTATTTTATAGCGAGCACTTCTTTACTTAAATTTAATTTTTTTTTTTTTTGGTATGTTCAATGTGACTCCTGTACCGTTACATAATATTAATTAATGTTTATAAATCTATTTCGTAAATTCCTTTTTTTAAAGTTACATTAAAAATAATAATTGAAGTTGACGGTCTCGAGTTTATTTGTCCTGTCTAATGATCCTGACTTTCTAATTAACTATTTCGTAGCATATTTACTATTTCGTTACACTGGTGACAAATACTTTTTCGTTGCATACATTTATTTTGAGCTTTACTCATAATATAAACCCGTCAGAAAATATTATTGGACTTTTCGAAATTGCATTTTAAATTCGCCTAGAGAAATGTGTCATTAAATAAAAAAATATTTAAGTGGTCATTATAAAAAATAGTGGTAGGTACATATTTAATTTTGTTAAATTGGTCGAACTAAAAAGCTGTGACTATCTTTAAATCGTAGTTTAGCTTGGTTCTGAATAAGTTTGTACCAAAATACTAATTTGAACTAAGCTAGTTTCCCGTATCTGCCTTCGGGAAATTGTTCTGTGATACAGGCGAAGCCGTGGTCTACACCACTTAGTCGTAAGCCTAATACTTTACCAGAGATTATAGTTACAAACTTTTTATGATAGTTTTAGTCAGTTTAATAGTCCTGACCAAAAATATAGTTTCCTAAAGTTTATATTATTACACGAGGACATTTTTACAATTTATTCGACCACTACTATTGTGTTTGTAGAAGGGTCAAGGCTTCCATACAATAAATCATAGAAATTAGTTTAAAGGCACAAATGCTATATAATTTAAATACAGTTATAAAAACATTTAATTTTAAAAATGTCCTGCGTTAGTTGATTATCTGATTTTGTTCGAATAAATAAATATTTACTGAATACATTTTTATTTTATTTTTAACTCTATAGTGATATTCCTAACCTTATTCCAGAATATAATTTATTTTATTAACTGTCATCCTAAATATATACAAAAAAAATCATAAATAATTGACATACAAAACAATTTTCTGCTATTCGTTTTTTATACAAAAAATAGCTCGAACATAGCATACAGGAGGTAAATATTCCCATAGTAACATTTTCACCGAAAATTCACTATCACATATTGTTACATTTGGAAATTTACCTCCTGATATGTAAATATTGTACGTTTAGTAGACAAAGAAAAACACTGCGCAGTTCACATCTTATAACTATCGCCTGCATCTGCAATTTAGGGAGATGTTATTTTATTCATTAATTCCTTCCTAAGACCTTTTAAATTGCAGTTATCCAGCCAATTAACACATTTCTTTTCTATGTTATAGTAGATGTCATTCGGTATGACTGTGACGAACTTGTCCGTGGCCCCGGGTCTCAGCACGAGGTAGTCGTTCAAGCCGTGATGTTCAATATAAGGCGGATTATAGAGAGAAGTGTTGTTGTTAGCAACTGCATTCTTTATTTCCTTTACGAGGATAGCTATATGTTCTTTTCTATGCAATCCCACAGGAGGCACGACAGTTGTCGGAGGGTCATATTTATCTATATCCTTCGTAATTTCCTGTCTTAACCATTTCTTAAAATCGACATCTTCGAGTTCCTTCGATAATTGCTTGTATATGTCCTTCTGACTAAATAGTTTTTTCATCTTGCTAGAGCTAGGACGGCTGCGTCTGTATTCATGCAAATTCAAAACATGTAAAATTGGATTTTTGAATAGTAATATCTTCAGCAAGTCATTATAAACTTGCTCATAGTTGTCATTCCCATCAATTACTATTGCTCTTAAAGTATCTTTTGTGTTGGATAACAATACAAACGGTTGTATTACATTGGCACATATCGCTATACAAAATATTATTGTATATGTAATTATCTGAAATTGATACACTAATTAATAAATAAAACCAATCTATAATCAAATAATTATTATTAACTTTTTTCACTTAGCGATTATTCCAATATTTTTTATATAAATACCTACCATTATATTTATTTAAATTACTGATTAGAACAGAATTAGGTCTATGCCAAACCACTGCATAACAAATTCTTAAGATTTGTTATTCGATTATAAAGTTAGATTTAACTACAAAAGTCATACCCTAAAATTAATATTTGGACATAAAAATACCTCATTTCAATTAATTTTGTACATTAATAATAGCATGGAAATGGTTGGAAAAGGAAGGAAATACACACAGCACAACCAATGACAAAAATAAATTATTGTTGATCCGTGTTGCGAGGGTGGAATTAGGTGATTTTTTAGGGGTGGTTGTTTTTTACAATTTCTAGTGAACCTAGAACTATTAAAATAAAGTTTAATGTAAAAGTTGTAGGCAACAGGTGGACTTAACTGAATTTAACTTTTGTATTAAATAAAACAATAATAATATTCAAAAAGTTTTTAAATCACCGTTATATTTGTTAGCGTATTTTTTATTCAACGAACGGTGTCGATGTATGTATTCGAATGCTGCCTATCACTTTAGTCGATCAACAAGGTTACTGGTAAAGAATGCCTACTAGTATTTAGTAATGGGCCCACTGTTATTTCTCCTCTATATAAATGATTTACCCGATTCACTGAAGCATAAATGCGTGCTTTTTGCTGATGACACCACAGTTTTAATTAGAAATGATAATAAAGATAATATTGCGTATGAAAATTAAATCAATATAACATTAGCAGTTGTGATTACATGGATGCGTAATAATAATTTAATGGTTAACCCCAGTAAGACAAAATACATCCAATGCCACACATATAAAACCAAACCTAGGTAACATCAAATCTGAAGGACAAAGTATTGAAGAGGTATCTGGTCATAAATTCCTCGGCATTACCCTTGATAAGTTTTGCAATTGGAAGGACCACGTGCAAGATGTTTCCAATAGACTTAATAGATTTGTTTACGCTTTAAAAAAAGTTAGACAGTTCGTCAATAAATCAGCAGCTATTACTTCATACTATGGATATGTAAACTCTGTGCTGAGATATGGCATTGTAATTTGGGGGAACTCTGTAGATATAGATACGCTGTTTATAATCCAAAAAAAATGCATCCGTGCAATTTTTTATCTCGGACAGCGCGACTCCTGTAGACCATACTTTCGTGACTATAATATTCTAACATTGCCGTGTCTGTATATTTTAGACGCATGTATGTTTATTAAAAACTACCCGAGTCTTTTTCGGTCTGTTAACGAGGACGGGCGAACAAATGTTCGGACTCAATATAGATACAATTTATGGAAACCTGCTACAAAACTTACCATTGTTTCTAAAAATAGTCACCAAATGTGTATCAAAATATTTAACGGTTTGCCTATAGAATTAAAACAATTGACATCAATAATTAAATTTAAGAAGCTGTTAAATAAATGGTTAAAAGGTCAATGTTTTTATAGTATCCAAGAATTTTTACATTATAAGTGTTGACAAATATAATTTTAGTTGTAATTGACATGTACTATTATTTGCATACCATTATGGTAGGATACAGCTGAACTGTAAAATTGTATTATCCTATATCTACCTGTATTCTGTGCAATAAACGAATTTGAATTTGTTTTAATGATATTAAATCTACAGTTAATGATATTAAGTCGCAAAATATGGAGCTGTCAAAAGGGGTGGAGTTAATGTCAATGAAATATGACGAATTTCTTTCAAGAATTGAAGTACTTGAAGCGGGCCGTAGAGATGATCGTAAATATATACAGTTTCTGGAACAAAAGATTGATAATATTGAGCGTGGGTCACGTGCAAGCGTTATAGAGATCCGTAATATACCTAAAACAAATGAACATAGATCAGAGTGTAAAGACTATATATTTAAATTGTAAATCTCGCAATAAGCTTTTATCTCATATAAATCGTAAAATAAATTATATTGTTGGGTATGATGAAATTGGAGTTTATAAAAAAAATATCATCACGAAACCTCCCTGCGAAACCACGCTTTCAAAGAAAAGAAATAGTATTCTACAAGCTTCCCCTCGGACCTCGACCAAGATCAGACGCGTACAGAGATAAATAAATATATTTTAATTAGAATAAATCAATGATGTTAATACACTAGATTCGCAGCGATGCGTTGTAAGCGTGTCGCTTTAAATATGAGTATACAGACATAATTCGCGCCAGTGTACATCACAGATTATATAGACATACAGATACGACACTCTAGTCTTTTTCCATACACTTGTAAAAATTGACGAAACGCCCTCTTCTGGTTGTGACGAACCTGGCAGCCACCCGATAGTGTTGTACTCACCCAATAGTGATGTCTTTATCGATATCGATATCTTTTGCATTTATGGGTAGGTAGTAAGGTATAAAGAAAAACAACATATCTTTTTTAATAATTAATGTTTATTTTTAGATAAATAATCAAACATTGGCATTAATTGCCCGTCATTATATTTCATTTTTGGCGCAGCCCATATTGAACAACTAAATCAATTGTTTTACTCAACAAAATATACAGTTTTTTCACAAATAAGTTATTGGGGTAAACTATTGTTTCAAGACAGATACCGAATATGTATATGAGCTATTGAAGATTGATAAGATAGTATATTAAGGATTGCATATAAACTTAAAAAGGCAATAATTACTAATGATGTAAGACAAATTTCTAAGCACTCCATGGATTCACCGGGGTGCCAGGTCCATTGTGTGTGTGGAAAGAGAGATGGGAAGAATGGTGTCTCCGGCTTGCAACAGACAAAAGGCTGGTTTACTTTTCCCCACCTTACCAGATTACTGTGGTCTGAAACACTTGAAAAGCTTTTAGGTAGAATATCAGCAATGCCGGAGACCAATTGTACATTAGTGTGAGCCACTACATGGCTGGATGTACTATATGATTCTGTTAATGCGTCTTGGACAGTTGTTCCATGTTTTGACAGCAGACCTGCTTAAGCCCAATTATTTGAGTAAATGGTGCAGATTAGGCTGAAACTATTGTTAATACAAACTAAAGAATTATTATTATAAAATTTATAATAAAAATTATTGGCTAATTCAATGGCATAAATGAATAGATTAGATTCAAGTATTTATTTTTATTATTTTTGTTAGAACCTTTAGTTACATGTATTTATAATTGAATAATAATGTATTACTGAATAATGTAAGCAATTGTAATTGAATTTAAGAATTTAATTGTAATTAAATAGTTAAATTCTAAATATAATAAATTTATTTAAATAAAATGATCAAAAATATAATGAAACTTCTATTGATAATACACATTTTTTTGTAACAGAATGTAAGAAAGTTTTTGAGCTGAGACATAACATAATACTTTTTGCATTTTGTTTATATCAGAAAACTTATTAAAGTAGTCTAAGAAACTTGTATTTAATGTAACATTATAAATAACTCCTTAATTCAGGTTAATTCTTAGGTACCTTATATGAGGATGTAAAATTGTAATTTGGATTTAAAAAATGATCTGGACCATGCCACCATACGTTACAATTATTTAGCTCATACCGCTCTACTGATCAAATCTGCAGGATTATCTTTTGTATTTATATATAGCCATATAGCACTACACTGTTCAGTGAGTTCCTAATAGGACCTAAAAGACCTAATGAGTCATAACACTTAAAACTTCTCTTTTTGTATTAGTTTCAGTATATTTTTATTTATTTAAAACTTTTATGCACGTTACAATATACCAACTTATGATAAATATTATAATAATAATAACTCTATATACATTTTTCTGGACATGAAAACTCCAATGTATCCATATTAAATTTAATACCTTATTATTAAATAAACTTGGATTTTGGAATTGAAAATGTATATCAGAATGATTTAAATTTTCCTTTGGAATATCGTTATAAATTTCAGCAACATTACATGACCACTTGTGAAGACTGAAGTCACCCAATAATTTTAATAATTGTATCAGCTGTTTTTGTATTTATTTTAACTCTGATATATTGCTTAATGAAACCAAAATGTCATCTACATAAGTATTGTTCTGTAATACCTCTGATGCCTTAGGCCCTAAGGCTTAGGGTATTGTTCATTGTATAAAAGTGTAAATTTCTTAGGCATCTGGTGATAAAAATTATGATTTAAGGTCATAAGTAACAGTGATTAATTGTAAATACCTAATAATTAAATATAACGACAAATATTACTTTGACATAAATAACACAATAATTAGAGTAATAGACTGGTTAAATATGAATAACTTACAAACTAATATAAGTAAGACTAGTTACATGCAATTTATTAACAAAAACGGACATCCAAAAAGTATTAACATAAATTATAATAATGAACCTATACATGAATCTAATAGTTTGATTTTTTAAAGAATATATTTGGACAATCAGCTATTGTGGAAGTCACACATAGAAGGTGTTTAAAAAAAACAATAAATTTGTGTATCCAATATATAGGATTTCCAAGAAATGTGGTAAGAAGTGTTTTCTGTATACACCTTTTCACATTGCCAAAACATATTTGACTATTTATACTTTCATCACACTCAATACAAAGTAATGAGTTTATATTTTTATTGTAAGTTTTACCTGATTGAGGTAAATTTGTTAATTTAAAATTTCTAATATTAAATTTTGGGGTAATTTTGTCCATTTTGTGACAAATTAACTTTGTATTAAATGCATATATACAGAAAAATATAACTAATTGTATACTGGACCTAAAAGTCTTGTAATCATTTGAAATGCCTACTACTTCAGTATTGCTTGTAACCCAAAACACTTACTAACTTCTCGGTCACAAATGAAAGTTGGCTTCCACTATCAAGAACATATATACATATACAAATATATTTCTGCCATTGTTGGTGAAAAGCTCAACTTTGGCTGTAGGCAAGAGCACTTGTAATTCAGGAGTTTTGGTGAGCGATGTCACCGAGCCCTAATGAGAAATTATCTCTGTGTCAATGTATATTATTACGATGTGTATTGTACTCTTAACTACATTTAGAACATTTAAAATTATACCTATATTGATTACTATGTATATATGTAATAATTATTATTGATGTATTTAATTCATTTCTCAATGAGAGCTAATTTGATTTTGACATCCCATATTTCTAAATGTTTTAATTTGTTGTTTTGCATTGGAAATAAATGTGCGTAGTAGGCTTAACCTTTGTGACTTTATAGGCACAAGGTCAAGAAAACAGCTGATGTGGTCATGTACCACTCTATTACTATTATCAGTGTTCCTTTATTATATTTTATTTTGAAGCTCCTGTGTATCCCCTCTTCTATTCTTTATTCCATCGGTAGATTTTTTATTAAATTGTATGCCTCCTTGTATGTTATGACCTATCATTATGTATTACTGCCTCAAACATTTTTATAAATGGACCAAAGTTCATGTAACTTTTGCCATCAAACTAGTATTTTTATGTATAGCAGCTTTAAATTTGATGAACATGGACTAACTTTTTCTATTGATGTCTTATGAATTCTTATGATGATGTCTCTTTTGACTCTTTGGGTCTTTTATTCACAATAGCCGTAGCTTTAAAATATTTTTCTTTATATCTATATTTATGTCCATGTCATCTCATATATCTATATACAAATTTTCATTTTCTTCTAGAGCCTGAATTAACCTGTCCTTTTGAGCCAAGAGTAGCTCCTTGGTTCTTTGTCTCCTTCAAATTCCATTAATGATGTCAAAATGCACATAATAGTAGCTTTATTAGTACCCTATTATACCTCTCTTCAATATAAGCTTGCGCATTTGGACTTCACCAACAGAATCCTTCCATTCTTCCATATTTAGAACTTATAATATAATTACAATAAGAAAAAAACTTAAGGCCTTAAATTTGTACAAGGTTACACAGACTTACGAGCTAACACAAACTTTTGAACCCACTTCACTTTTTTTTGTACAAGGTTATACAGACTTACATGCTAACACAAACACTTGAACCCACTTCACTTTTTTTTAAACACATTTTTCTTGAATTTTTGACTGGAACAGCCACCAGCCTGTATTATTGCCTTGCAGAGGTGAATTCAACTGCCATTCTTCAATAAACTGTATAGAGCCGACAATCTTTAATCTGTATTTTCAATATTATATTGATGTAAAATTAAAAAAGTTCTTCTGTAAACTGCAAAATGCCAATGACACTTATTTTAGACGACACTTTTTCAGAGACAGACTAATACTTTTTCTTTAATCCAAATATCTTATATTATTGTCACCATCGAAGGACCAATTTGTTGTGATAATTTGGATCAACAAGAATGTATTTTGAAGAAATTTCACTGTAATGAGTGCAACCCAATGTTATAGACTCGTGGGAACCACAACACGCTCGAATTGCCACTTTGGTATATTTGATTTCCACAGAATGGTAAGTTCAATAAGAATAACTTTTTATGATCCGAGAAAACACTAAGATGTCTGGCCTATAGGCTGATACAGCTACTTCATGAGGGATCCTATGATGTTCAAATGTATCCATAGAATTTTCCAGTCTGATGCAGCACCAAGGATCTAGATGGATTGCATTGAGTTGCATCATACATATCCCTTGTACAAATGTGGTCAAAATTTTATTTGTAGTCAGCCCCTTTCTGGCTCTTGCAATAAAAAGACTACTATTATACTAGTTTTATCTTTTCTCAGTAAAAATATTCGATTAAGAAATTCAATAATACGGTTATCACAAAAAGCGCGATTTTCGAGTTGAAACATTTATGGTTGCGATGTTTTGCTCAGTCTTTGCATACTATCAAAATTCTGACGTCCACGTCTGATGATTCAAGAATCCTCTTCATGAAGCAGTTGCTTACAAAGTTGAGCTAGCCATTTTTAAGGTTAGGGAAGTCCGTATGCTTCAGAGGTAATGTTCAAGAAGAATCCGAAGTCTTTGTGCGTAAGTGTTAATGTTTTAGAGGAATCGAAGTCCGTTAGAAAGCCTAAGTCGTCAATAAATCACAAAATAAGACAAAATCACCAAAACACAAACAGTCAATCAAAACAAAAACAACAAAAGAAAATGTCGGATGAAGCGTTTCCGTCCAAGCTTTAACCTGTGGCTCCCTCTAACATCCGGCTGCCTACTATTTATAACAAAGTGACTGATACTATGGGCTGTCACAGCCGTGGTGTACATCTTGGTTCCGACGGTGCAACACGCGACACAAAAGTTATAAATATGGTGAAATGCACAGTGAAATCCTGTGATTCTCGTTCACAAAAAAAGTGGCATTACATTTCACAGGTAAGTTTTAATTTAGCTTGTTTAATTACAGTAATAAGACTTTAAAAATAAAAATATTGAATACAAGAACTGCCACATGTAATTAAAAGTAAAATTTTTCATTTTAAATCACATGATAATTTTTTAATATTCCCCACTTTTAGGGAAAATAATAAATCATTTATTGGTATCACAGATAATAATAACTGTGATACCAATAAATGATTTATTATTTTCCCTAAAAGTGGGGAATATTAAAAAATTATCATGTGATTTAAAAAATGAAAAATTTTACTTTTAATTACATGTGGCAGTTCTTGTATTCAATATTTTCGTGTCGTGTCGAATATACCTTTAACATGAGTACTCCGGCATATATTTAAGTTGGCGCTGGTATACAAAATAAAACCTTTACAACCTAAATTACAAACAATACTAATTTTGGTGGTTTTCGATTAAGTAATAACATACAAGTATAATAGTGATAACAAAAAAGACCTTAGTACAATGCTTGGTAACAGTTATTATAGTTTTTAAATTTTGTATTTGCGCCAACTTGAAAAAAGATGCTATTTAACACATACATGAGGCATTCTAGAAATCAGTATATTGACATTTTACTTACATGAGCCTCATCAATACCTTTCATACGAGTACCATCATTACAAGTACATTTATAGTTATACAACGATATAATTTTGACATGTAAAATGTCAATTTTGTTATTCACTAACCTTTACCACAAACAAAGGAAGTTAAATTAAAAATTATTTAAATTTCAGTTTTGTGACCGCGATGTTAGTAACAATGTGTACAAGACTATGTAATGAAGTTAAAAAAAGTTCGTAAAAAAACGAAAATGTTAGTTCAAATTCATTTAATTATTCATTCAAAGGGTAATTTGAATTAATTTCTGGTATCACACGTAAGTAAAAGAGCGCAACATTGCTGTCTTTTTCTTTTTAACAACTTATTCGTAAGATTATGTAAAGTGTAAGTGAGACAAATATATTAACATTATCAACGCTTTTATTTTCGAAGCTACGACTCAATTAGTGGCAACTGACACGCTTTTGGTGGTACGGAAATGTTCGATTTGCGTCTCTATATATAAATCTCATTGGAATAAATAAAGTAATTTTAAAGTTTAATTGATAGAAAATAATAGGAGTGCATAAATATAGTGGTGGTTGAAATTTACACGGCCGCGGCCGCTCTGCGCCCACGCATTGGACATAAAGAAACAACAACAGAAGTGCGAACGAGTAAAGAAACCACTGCAAGAGTAAGCAGTACAAATTTAAAATCTTCGTGCGTGAGTGTGACACAATTAGTACACCTTCAATAACACAGTCAACAGCAGGCTTCTGATAATTTATGCTCCCCTGGTACTTTTAAACAGTTTGCATACTGTTTTTGGAAAGATTTAAATTAATAATAAAATATTTTTACAAAAAAATAAAATTGGGCTTGAGTGTGCGAGCAAATATCTCGAAATACGCTCTCTCGCTCGCAAGCAGGCGGCACAGACAGGACAGAAATATATAGTAAAGTACATATAGAACACTACACAATTTATCAAGACTTCCGCCTTAGTTTTATGCTGCCCTGGTACTTCTGTTTTTGAATGCATGTGGATTATAAACGTATAAATTTGTTGAAAGAATTCATACAATAAATATAAATAAAACACGAAAAAATATGTTAATACAGATTCGCAGCGATGCGTTGTAAGCGTGTCGCTTTAAATGTGTCCACAGACATAATTCGCGCCAGTGTACATCTTGGTTCCGACGGTGCAACACGCGACACAAAAGTTATAAATATGGTGAAATGCACAGTGAAATCCTGTGATTCTCGTTCACAAACGCATCACAAAAAAAGTGGCATTACATTTCACAGGTAAGTTTTAATTTAGCTTGTTTAATTACAGTAATAAGACTTTAAAAATAAAAATGTTTTATCACGCCATATTTTATGGCCTGTGATACCAATAAATGATTTATTATTTTCCCTAAAAGTGGGGTATATTAAAAAATTATCATGTGATTTAAAAAATGAAAAATTTTACTTTTAATTACATGTGGCAGTTCTTGTATTCAATATTTTCGTGTCGTGTCGAATATACCTTTAACATGAGTACTCCGGCATATATTTAAGTTGGCGCTGGTATACAAAATAAAACCTTTACAACCTAAATTACAAACAATACTAATTTTGGTGGTTTTCGATTAAGTAATAACATACAAGTATAATAGTGATAACAAAAAAGACCTTAGTACAATGCTTGGTAACAGTTATTATAGTTTTAAAATTTTGTCATTGCGCCAACTTGAAAAAAGATGCTATTTATCACATGAGGCATTCTAGAAATCAGTATATTGACATTTTACTTACATGAGCCTCATCAAGACCTTTCATACGAGTACCATCATTACAAGTACATTTAGAGTTATACAACGATATAATTTTGACATGTAAAATGTCAATTTTGTTATTCACTAACCTTTACCACAAACAAAGGAAGTTAAATTAAAAATTATTTAAATTTCAGTTTTGTGACCGCGATGTTAGTAACAATGTGTACAAGACTATGTAATGAAGTTAAAAAAAGTTCGTAAAAAAACGAAAATGTTAGTTCAAATTCATTTAATTATTCATTCAAAGGGTAATTTGAATTAATTTCTGGTATCACACGTAAGTAAAAGAGCGCAACATTGCTGTCTTTTTCTTTTTAACAACTTATTCGTAAGATTATGTAAAGTGTAAGTGAGACAAATATATTAACATTGTCAACGCTTTTATTTTCGAAGCTACGACTCAATTAGTGGCAACTGACACGCTTTTGGTGGTACGGAAATGTTCGATTTGCGTCTCTATATATAAATCTCATTGGAATAAATAAAGTAATTTTAAAGTTTAATTGATAGAAAATAATAGGAGTGCATAAATATAGTGGTGGTTGAAATTTACACGGCCGCGGCCGCTCTGCGCCCACGCATTGGACATAAAGAAACAACAACAGAAGTGCGAACGAGTAAAGAAACCATTGCAAGAGTAAGCAGTACAAATTTAAAATCTTCGTGCGTGAGTGTGACACAATTAGTACACCTTCAATAACACAGCCAACAGCAGGCTTCTGATAATTTATGCTCCCCTGGTACTTTTAAACAGTTTGCATACTGTTTTTAAAAGATTTAAATTCATAATAAAATATTTTTACAAAAAAATAAAATTGGGCTTGAGTGTGCGAGCAAATATCTCGAAATACGCTCTCTCGCTCGCAAGCAGGCGGCACAGACAGGACAGAAATATATAGTAAAGTAAATATAGAACACTACACAATTCATCAAGACTTCCGCCTTAGTTTTATGCTGCCCTGGTACTTCTGTTTTTGAATGCATGTGGATTATAAACGTATAAATTTGTTGAAAGAATTCATACAATAAATATAAATAAAACACGAAAAAATATGTTAATACACTAGATTCGCAGCGATGCGTTGTAAGCGTGTCGCTTTAAATATGTCCACAGACATAATTTGCGCCAGTGTACATCTTGGTTCCGACGGTGCAACACGCGACACAAAAGTTATAAATATGGTGAAATGCACAGTGAAATCCTGTGATTCTCGTTCACAAACGCATCACAAAAAAAGTGGCATTACATTTCACAGGTAAGTTTTAATTTAGCTTGTTTAATTACAGTAATAAGACTTTAAAAATAAAAATGTTTTATCACGCCATATTTTATGGCCTGTGATACCAATAAATGATTTATTATTTTCCCTAAAAGTGGGGTATATTAAAAAATTATCATGTGATTTAAAAAATGAAAAATTTTACTTTTAATTACATGTGGCAGTTCTTGTATTCAATATTTTCGTGTCGTGTCGAATATACCTTTAACATGAGTACTCCGGCATATATTTAAGTTGGCGCTGGTATACAAAATAAAACCTTTACAACCTAAATTACAAACAATACTAATTTTGGTGGTTTTCGATTAAGTAATAACATACAAGTATAATAGTGATAACAAAAAAGACCTTAGTACAATGCTTGGTAACAGTTATTATAGTTTTTAAATTTTGTATTTGCGCCAACTTGAAAAAAGATGCTATTTAACACATACATGAGGCATTCTAGAAATCAGTATATTGACATTTTACTTACATGAGCCTCATCAAGACCTTTCATACGAGTACCATCATTACAAGTACATTTAGAGTTATACAACGATATAATTTTGACATGTAAAATGTCAATTTTGTTATTCACTAACCTTTACCACAAACAAAGGAAGTTAAATTAAAAATTATTTAAATAAAAAATAAAAAAGTAAAAGAGCGCAACATTGCTGTCTTTTTCTTTTTAACAACTTATTCGTAAGATTATGTAAAGTGTAAGTGAGACAAATATATTAACATTGTCAACGCTTTTATTTTCGAAGCTACGACTCAATTAGTGGCAACTGACACGCTTTTGGTGGTACGGAAATGTTCGATTTGCGTCTCTATATATAAATCTCATTGGTCTTGGTTATTGATTTGTTTTGACAGGTCTGTTTATGTTTTTGTTCACAACATGATTTTAGATCATAGATATAGAATACTAACCGACGCGACGATCCTATATCTATGTTTTAGATAGAAATAAAAATATGGCTGATAGGCTGGGGCCGTTACGGATTTTTATAGCTAAAAAAAAAAAAATTAGTAACAGGCAACGGCCGGCTGGAATATGTAGTTGAGGTCATAAACAATGAAAAAAAAAACTTTCGAACTTGAGATTAAGGGAAGTAGTGAAATGGGGTGCTATTTAAGGGATGAAAACCGTTTTTCGTTATTCGTGGCGGAACGAGACCTCCTAGAGAAAAGTATTTCATACAAAAGTTGTAGATAATAAAAAAATCTAAAACTTTTATTATATATATTTTTCGACATAACCTCAAAGTTTACGAGAAAATGTCGAAAAACCGATTTTTCTGTTTTTTATTTTTTTCTCACGTGAAAATTATTTAATTTAAATGAAACTTTGTGAAAACACGTAATTATTTGCACACAATAAGCATGAATTTTTTCAATTATGGAAAATTAATATTTTTCGAGATTTCACCATTTTTCCGAAAAAACACCCTTATCTTTGGTGAACAACTTTATTGATTTTTTTTTGGTTTCTGGTCTTTTTTTTTTCGTCGTGATGTCTACTTTTAAATGGTATATTAATTTTAATTATTCATTGTTTTTATTTTCTATTTAGTAGTTTAAAATTAAGAAAAACCGAAAAAAAAATAATTCGAATCTCGAACTTACCGATTTTTTTATAGCATATTTTTTTTATTTCTGTAGCACAACGCGTCGCAAGCAACCATGCAAGATGTACGATCTCCCTTTCTCGTTTGTGTGGTATCCCTAACCGTATATTACGTTTGTAACACGTGCAAAATCTGAAATAAATTTTAGATGTACAGTAAATATTTTTCTGAAATGTTAATTCGGTTTTGGTGAAATTAAGGCTAATAGTTGTAGCTTCAAGCGTACACATCAAAACAAAACATTATTGTAACATTTAAGAATTGTAATTATCATGTATGAATTTACAATAATATTAAAATTATAAAAGCTACTGACAATGTTAAAGGCTATAAAATTAATACTCAACTTACTTTGTTACTATCCAACGGCAGTAAACTACTGTCAAATAATAATTTGTTTAATTTTAATTGAAATCTTAATCACCACGTGTGTTAAGAAAGGACGCATCAACAACTGAAAAAATATTTTCACACAACTAGTCGAATAGAAATTTACTACTACAACAGAACGAGCTCTGCTGCTCTTGTACAGGCTCACTTTATCCTACCCCTCTCTCTCCCCAACCTTCAGTCGTTTTTGGCGGGCATTTCAAATACCTGTATGCTGTGAAATTTTAAATTTTGTAAATTATTATTTTTTGAATACGTAACATTATTTTGTTATTTTTTATTCTATTAAATTATAGCGTTGTTTCCAATAAATAAATTCATTTAAATTTATTCATTTTATACCAAAGTAAGTTATTTTATCAAAATATTATAAATTATTAACATAAATATGCTAAAAAATTGAAAATAATGAAAAAAATCGGTAAGTTCGAGATTCGAAATTTTTTTTTTTCGGTTTTTCTTAATTTTAAGCTACTAAATAACAATGAATAATTAAAATCGATATACCATTTGAAAGTAGACATCACGACGAAAAATAAGACCTTGTACAACATCAAAAACCAAAAAAAAATCAATAAAGTTGTTCACCAAAGATAAGGGTGTTTTTTCGGAATAATGGTGAAATCTCGAAAAATATTAATTTTCCATAATTGAAAAAATTCATGCTTATTGTGTGCAAATAATTACGTGTTTTCACAAAGTTTCATTTAAATTAAATAATTTCCACGCGAGAAAAAAATAAAAAACAGAAAAATCGGTTTTTCGTCATTTTCTCGAAAACTTTGAGGTTATGTCGAAAAATAAATATAATAAAAGTTTTAGATTTTTTTATTATCTACAACTTTTGTATGAAACACTTTTCTCTAGGAGGTCCCGTTCCGCCATAAATAACGAAAAACGGTTTTCATCCCTTAAATAGCACCCCATTTCACTACTTCCCTTAATCTCAAGTTCGAAAGTTTTTTTTTTCATTGTTTATGACCTCAACTATATATTTCAGCCAGCTGTTGCCTGCTACTAATTTTTTCATCTCAAAAAGGTAATGGCCCCAGCCTATGAGGATGGATAGTAAGTTGTGCTAGTAAGTTAGACTCTGGAAGATGCACTTAGCCAAATAAATAATAAATTAAAATAGGTATTTTTTTGTATTAAGATTATTTAATTATATATTAGCTATTTTAAAAGTAACTTTCGAGGGTCTTCGAACGGTTTATGAGAAGTAGCAAAAAGTTTATTTTCCTAACTTTTATCGACAAAAATGATAAGACACGTAAAAAAAATCAGGGGGCCAGTTGCCCTCCCCTTTCTACGCACAAAGGGGAGGGCAACTGGTACTACAATTAAAATATGTATTAGAAAAAAAATATTTAAAAAGTTTGCGCACCTTTACTTCACTCTGGAAACACGTAGTTGCAGTCAGAAAAACAAAACGATTAGTCACTGCTCAATATTTGCTGCCCGCATGATGCTGGTACACAAGGCAGCTTAATGAAATCATTAGTGGTGGGCGAGTGGTGCTACTAGCTCAAAAAATATAGTTCTATCCAATTAAACAAACCAACTTGATTGAGACCAAGGAACATAATTATTAGATGCTTAATGGCCAGTTCTGTACTCACGAAGCTAGAGTTATTATACTAACCCAAAAGACAGTTTAATAGAAAGGGTTTCTTTTTTATGAGCTAGTAACACTCTCTAATAATAATTTTACTACATGGATTTGTATCTTCTAAAACTAGTATCTGTACATCTCATATGGCATGCAAATGTCGTATAACGTAATTGCTGTACTGTTTTTCATTTATTATTACTAGCTATAATGATGGGCAATGTTAATTTATTTATTTTCTTAACATTTCCTCTCCGAATTCAATATCAGACTAGGCAAACTGATTAAATAGTTATTATAGTATCGGGTAGTACTAAAGGTAGTGTGCAGTATTTTCCACGGACCGAACTTATAATAGCTGTTGTACTCGTTATATAAATACGCCCAAATCAATAAGGATGTTATTGAGAATCAAAAATAAAACACAAATATTTAATAATTGATTTAATTTTCACTGAAAATACATCAAATTAACTATTTACATAGTATTAATATACCTATTGTAAAACAATATCGAAGCCTGTTGCCAGGTGGGACATATTTGTTAACACATATATATATTCATAATTAATCGATTCATTGAAAAATATAAAATAATTATATTGAAAAAAAAAAGATAAAAAAACAAATATATACGAATTAATATTATTAAGTAAAAAAATTAAGATATTTTTGTATTATTAATTGAAATAATAAAAATAAAATTGTACAAATTAGTTATTGAGTCTCTAATAACTCATGCATTATAATTTTAAAACACAATAATAAAAAATAATAAAACTAAATAAAAATAGGTATATTTTAAAATTTATGAAATTTCCAAAGCTTACTTTTGGACCCCATTCATCTAGAAACAGTTAAAAGCAAGTCAAGTTTCACCATTCAACTACAAGTTGTTTCTGTTTTACCATTTAACCATGTTGTTACTGTTTTACTATTCAACTATAAGTTGTTTCTGTTAACACTTTGTTGAATGGTGCGACTTAGCTTCAAGTGCACGTGTTTACTTGGTCACACAGAGTTAGACTCGGAAGGTGGAAGAAGGATAGGCGAGACCACCAAACAATATATATTTATCATATGTAATAATAGTATCCGTATATAATATAACATTTATATAATTACTATTTTTATTTTAATAATCAATATTGCACTATTTGTTTACATGTATCAAGAAGAAGTTACCATTAGTAATTTATAACATAGCTGTGTATGTGATATTTAATCAGCCAACCAAGATCCACGTTAATTATATTACTATTTTAACAAAGCTCATGTTGTATGATTATTGATAAAAACTTGATCTTATGACATTTGTCTAGTTCAGCTGTTTGCATATCAAATGCACAGTTATTTAAAATATTGTTGGATAATTATCAACACGTATATAATTATTTGTACACATACATAATTAATTATATATGCTGTTTTTTGGAGGGATCAATAAAATTATTATTATAATTATTATTAATAAATATAAAGTGGGGGTTAGGAGCAATGGTATAGTTGAATATATATATTGAAATGACACTAGAGAAAAAAAATATATCTGTATTTTTTTTGTTTCTAGTTTAGGGTAATGATTTTAGAGCAGTAGATAATTTCTCATGCGATATATGTCGAGTGTCGATATATTAGCCTTTTGCATATCAAATGCAGTTATTTAAAATATTGTTGGATAATTATCACCACGTATATAATGATTTGTACACATACATAATTAATTATATATGCTGTGTTTCTGGAAAGATCAATAAAATATTGAATGTATCACTTTCCTTATAATTAAAAAGATACTTTCGATTTATTATTGATGCTTTGTGAAAGTGAGGGTTAGTTAAGAGTAACGGTATCGTTGAATATATATAAATGACACTGGACAACGAAAAAATAACTGTTTTTTTCGTTTCTAGCTCAGGGTACAGATTTTAGAACAGTAGAGATAATTTGTCATGCGATTTATTTTTTGTATAATTAAATGTAAAAACAGTATAAAACAAGGAAAAAAGTGGTGTTGACCAGTGTAATTTATAATTAAATATTGTGATGTAAGTACAGTTTTTTTTAAATACATTTTTATATAATCTGTTCCTATTTTAAATACTAAAATATTTTGAAATACACGCCTACGTATAATAAACTTGCAACAACAGCTCTTTAACACCTAACAAATAAAACTATTATTAAATTCATTTTGATATCTGTAAAAGTGTACCTTGAGTGTATTTACAAAAATTACCTATACTTTGATATTTCTAAGAATGTTCGTATATTTTAAATTAATTATTTATTAATTGTTAATTGCAATTTAGTGTTATAATTACTTATTATACGGGGTATGCTTTTACTTTAGACTAATAAGTTATTCTATTGATAGAAACAAACTTTTCGTAAGAAATAATATGTCGGAAATGACAATTTTTTTTAGCTTCTCCATACAAATTGGCTATTTTAGAATTAAGTTTGTGTAGAGAAGCAAAAAAAAATTGTAACTTTCGATATATAGATGTTTGTTTCTATCAAATAGAGTCATATTAGTCTAATGTAAGAGCATACAAAATCACGTCGTATTTAAAACAAATATATTAATTATATTCAAAGAGTTAAACTGTAAACAATATTGAAAAATTGCTCATAGGAACATTCTTAAAAGAATCAAACTATAAACTATTAATTTCAACAATAATAATAACACAACTACAACATAGTATTGACATTATAAAGAACTGATGTATGGAAGCGAAACGTGGATATGTCAGAATACGCATGAGAGTAGGGTTAATGCAGTAGAAATGCGGTCGTTGCGGCGGATATGTGGCGTCACTTTGGCGGACCGCATACGTAACGTCGAAATACGGAAAAGAGTTGGTATGAAGGAAAGCATAGGGACAAAAAAAAGGAAAAGCATGCTACGATGGTTCGGGCATGTTGAAAGGATGAGCGATGAAAGATTGACGAACCAGATATATAATGCGAAAGTTGTGGGTAAAAGAGGCCCTGGCAGACCGAGACTCACATATCATGATCAAATAAATAAAACACTGACTGAAGGTGCATTAAAAAGTCTTCGTAACCAAAGGGCATGTATGAAGAGGTTAATGAATGTCGACGAAGCGAAAGAGGTATGTCGTGATCGTGTCAAATGGCGCTCAATTGTCTCTGCCTACCCCGCAAGGGATCTGGCGTGAAGATATGTATGTATGTATGTATGTATTATAAAGAACTATGATAAAACTTGAACCAAGAACAGACTATAAAGAGATACCATATCACTGAAAACAGGCTACGAATTCATCAAGATACCTGTACCAAACATGTCATGGTATATTATAAATTCTTACATCATATAATTTGATCCACCATCATAGTTAACCTACACAATGTTTTGCCAATCATGTTAGACTCAGCAAAAGATATCCCTAAATTGTTGCCTAAGAAAATGTTGAACAACGGCGTTGCGTATAATATCACAAGTGAAGGCTAGACTTTACAATATTTCTAACACCGGACCAAACCTGAACAGAAATCACGAGTGTCAGGGTTAGTGTTGCCCAATCTTGGTCTTGGTCTTGCAGACAACAAGACTACTGATATGGTTGCAAGACTTGGGCAAGAGTCTCGCACAGACTTTTTTTCCAAATTTTGCTAGTGTTTACTTTTTTTGGGGTTAGGTTTTCAATAAATTTTAATTCAGCCGTGTCAGTAATTTTGATTTTTTTTTTGTTCCTAAGGAAAAAAATAACGTTTAGGTATTTGGAACTTGGGAGAGCTCGTTTGCAAATAATTTTATTTTAGTATACCTAAATCTTACCTATACCTACTGCCTCCGAGGTCTAGCGGTTAATTCCGTGGATTTAAACTGGAAGGTTTGATTCGTGGTCGGTATATTTCTCAAGTTTGGTACACTTAAGACGTCGCGGAGAGAGATTTCCTTAGTACAATGAAAAATAAAATATATATTGAGACAAAGAGTCTTGCACAAGTCTTGAGAGACTCTTGCGCAAAACCAAGACCAAGATTAGGAGTGCAAGACCAAGACCACCTATTCTGATGCAAGACCAAGACCAAGACTAGCTAAGTCTTGGTCTTGCTTTGGTCAACACTAGTCAGGGTCTAAGCAACATATGTATACACACTCATGCAAATTACTTTTTTTTAATTTAAATACAATTAATACTACAAATTATATGTATCACAAATTACACTTTACATATATGTATACCAAAAAGTTCGGGTTTATATTTTTATGATGTCAACGCTACGTAAATGGTTTTATTTAAAGTGTGGACATTATGTCTGTAAAACTATTGAGCACTGACGAGTGTATAAATAAAATATTACAAAAGGATATAATGTCATGCACACAGAAAGCAGCAGAAGAATTACATGTGTATTAAAATACCAGGTTAAGCTGGGTTTAAAATTGTAAACAACATTCATTTCTCATTGTGAACAACATTCAAATATTATAATTATTAGTGTAAACAAAATCTCATCAACATGTACATTGCCAGTACTTTGTAAACACGTTATTTTTTAAATTAATTGGTGCTGTTTGATCCTAGTTCTTAAACCACTAGGTGCTCATGTCATTACAATTATTAGTAAGAATCTATTTATTTATTTAATATCAAGCAACAAATTACTGGCATGATACATAATTGTCAAATTCATAATTTAAATTCAACCATTATTGCAGACTACAAAATTAAAATGATAAAATCACACAATAAATTAACATTAACTTTTACAATTAGAATCAACTTGTAGTTGCATTGTTGTATTTAAATTTTCGTAAAAGTTGATGGCCAAACATACTAAATAACTATACTATATCATATTAACAATTTAATATATTGTCTATTTGTGATGGTTTTACAAAGCCGGTATAACAAAATTCGTCACTTTTGTGAGAAAAATATGTTAACGTTAAATTACGTCAGCATACGTGTGTCTTGTACGGGCATTTTTATACGTCAAGTCGGGTAACACAATCATTCTTTTTTTTTAATTAAGCACAATTCTACTTGCTGTACGGTCCGTCAAAGTCAAGCAGGATGTGCAAAACGGCCGTGAATAGTCTGGAAGTACGTCGATAATTATTATTATTTGCTTGCTGGACTTGCAAATTTTCATCCAGCCAGTGCCCCCACCACCGCGAGTTGTGCACATGGACAATGAATAACGCGAGGTCAGACCGATCCATGCATGCTTGAGCCTGCTGTACAGCAATTTAAACATTTAAACTTGCTTTGCAATGTTGGATGTCATAATGGATCGGGAATTGAGATTTATTGAAAGAAATACTCGTGTCTTTATATATTTCATTTCAGTATACTCTGCACATTTATGGTATTTTTGCTGCTGCTGCTTACAATATTAGGAAAACTCCCATTTTGTGGCCGTTTGGATAAAACGTGTGGCATTATAAATAATAAGACGTGCGCTCATTTCGTCAATCCAACTAGGATTACATCTACCACTCGATAGTGTGCATGCAGACTCGTATATCCAGCACGGCGGCCTTGACAGGCTGTACGCTTGATGATATTATAATAAGGCGCTTTAACAAAGTTTAATAGTTGTTTTTAAATGAGATTAATCAAATTTGACTTATTAATATTTAACTAAGCTTTAATAATTTTATTTAATAGTCAATCCACTTTGTTTAAAAAACTATGATTTCAGAATTAGTAGCAAACGCCTTGTTTAAATGTTTTTCGGATTAGAGATTGATCTGTGTTTTGTGTAATGTTTATTTGAATAATTATGTCATCAAAAATCTCGAAGTTTGAGAGTTTTAAACATGATTAGTAGCCATTCATAGTCAGCAGCTCTTAAGGTGATATTAATCGACTTCGACATGAAACGTCAGGTATAATAATATACTACCGGGTATTATCGTCTGCGTTCTGATATTAAAATTATTTATCCTGCCCAGAATTGCAACCCTTTCTAGAAATTTCGAATTCTGTTCTTATTGGCGAAGTTTAGTTTTGATTTGGGTTACTGTGTACTGTTTTCTAAACACTTTGTTGTCGCCGTAAATTCCTCTGATAAAACCACATCAGAGGTCTACAGAATTTTTAAAATTGCAAGGCATTATATCCAGGAGGGTCGGGAGTCGAAGGGTTGTCGAAGACCTGGCGGATATCCGTGCGGGTAAAGGCCTATGATTTGCGCACCAGTTTGTCGCAGCAGCTCTTCCTGATACTGCTGGTAAAGAGGAGACGATGGGTCTCCAAATGGATATCCGGCACGCACCTGAGAATGACTCATGAAAGGAAACGATGCAGTACTATGGGCAGAATTCTGGTGCGCAGGTTTAGCCATCTTTTCAACGTTAACTTCGGCATTGTTGCGATGAGCCACGGCCGCAGCGGCGTAATTGGCCGCCATCAACTGATTAGTACTGTTACGAAACTCCTCCATAGTAAACGCACCGTTATCGCCATAAAAGCCGCTGCCGAGACCTAAGTTCGGAGGTGTACCAAAATTAAAGGCGCTGCCAGGAACCATGCTCTGTTTCACAGACGAAAGCACATCCGAGCAGGGAGGATGATAACTCTGACTGGGCAGTATTTGCGATTGCTTCGATTCCGCACGTTTTCTTTTAGCTTTGCTCTTTATTTCAGACTGACTGGTTTGTAGGTTAACAGGAGCCTTGTGAATGTTAGTTTCTTTACTCATCGAGATCGAGGGCTGAGAGTAAATGCTTGCCGAGTTACTACTAGATGGGTGCATTTCTGAAGCAATACTCTTGTTGAACATTTGTGACATCTGTGCCATTTGAAACGACTTGTCGTGGTACAATGAAGAGGTGCCCGCCGCCAGACTGGAAAGATATCTCTCATCATTCGTGTATCGCTCTAACATTTGTGGTATAGACTGTAAATTCCTCAAGCTTTCAAGTTGTAGCTGTGAATGGCTGGGATAAGCCGTCTTGTACTGCAACGAATTCACAAGTGCTTGGTTTTGTATGAGTTCAGATTTTTGGGCTTTTAAGCTGTTCTCCATATTTTTTGCGATTAAATTAGCTTCCATTTGTGCTGATATTGAATCATTTTTAAGATGGGATCGGGGGTTTGGGATTCTTAGCTCCGAGGACATATCTTGGGCTCTAGAGGCACTTGGGCGAGACGAGCTATGTGCTGCGGGAGTATTGTAGTACATTTGT
Source organism: Tinea semifulvella (assembly GCA_910589645.1). Taxonomy (NCBI): domain Eukaryota; kingdom Metazoa; phylum Arthropoda; class Insecta; order Lepidoptera; family Tineidae; genus Tinea; species Tinea semifulvella. The sequence goes on from OU342584.1 coordinate 26,971,136, forward strand.
TGTTGCATGCTCTTGATGTAGTTGACAGGACTGGAAGAGGCAGATTGTTGCACATTTTTGCTGTAGTTTATAGAATTTGCAATGGTAGCAGCCACGTTATGAACATTCTTGCTGTAGTTAATGGTGTTGGCACTTGAGAGATCGGCTTTCGCCTTTTCGTTGGCATTGGAATAGGAAGTCGAATAGTCTGATGGTAAAATTTCCTGTTTCCTCATTTGGTTAGTAAGTTTCCAGTTGCCATAGTCGATTCCTACAGGATTACTAGGAACCGAGTTACAGGAATATAACTTTTTATTAGCAAGTTCAATGTCATTAAGTGAAAAATTGCCCACATTCTGAGCACCAGTTGGCATGTTATCGTATTCATTAAGGCCGGGTGTAAAACAAACACCAATATTAGTCTTATCAGATGATAGAATAGTTGCCATATTGTTTTTGTTGACTTGTTTTTGCAAGTTCTGTTGATTGTTCATCCCCAAATTCATTGCAATGGCTTCTACTTCATATCCTTTTGCATGCTGCGGAGCGCTATGTTGCGATGCGCTATGGTGTGATGAGCTATGTTGTGCTGCGCTATGTTGTGCTGCGCTATGGTGTGATGAGCTATGTTGTGCTGCGCTATGGTGCGATGAGCTATGTTGTGCTACGCTATGGTGTGATGAGCTATGTTGTGCTGCAGTTTGTTGTGCTGCAGTATGTTGTGATGAACTATGCTGGGTTGCGCTATGCTGGGTTGCACTATGCTGTACTGAACTATGTTGTACTGTACTATGTTGTACTGCACTATGTTGTACTGCACTATGTTGTACTGCACTATGTTGTACTGCACTATGTTGTACTGCACTAGGTTGTACTGCACTAGGTTGTGCTGCACTAGGTTGTGCTGCACTATGTTGTACTGCAGTATGTTGTGCTGGGCTGTGTTGTACTGCACTATGTTGTGATGAGTTATGTTGGGCAGCGTTATGTTGTACTGCGCTATGTTGTACCGCGCTATGTTGTACTGTGCTATGTTGTACTGTGCTATGTTGTTCTGAGCTATGTTGTACTGAGCTATGTTGTACTGAGCTATGTTGTACTGGGCTATGTTGCACTGCGCTATGTTGTGCTGCGCTATGTGGTGCTCCACTAAGCTGTGTTGCACCAATCTGTGCTACATTAAGCTGTGTTGCACTAAGTTGTGGTGCACTAAGTTGTGGTGCATTAAACTGCGCTCTAGTATGCTGTGGCACATTAGGTTTCATGAACTCAATGTCATGAACATCCCCGTTACGCTTTTCTGTTTCTATATTATTATAACCCATATTGATCATGTCAATGTTGTCCTTTTTAGACATAGTATTGGGTAATATATTTGAAATGTCTTTTTTCATTTCAATAGCTTGTTCTTGATTATTATAGATATTTTTATCACGTGCTTCAATATTCTGACGTTCATTATACTCCGCTGCGCTTTTCTCGCGCATTGCATTTAATTTTGCCATTTCTGATTTTTCGCTTAGAGCCAAAGCAATGTCGTCTACAGTATTAGGCGCCAAGGAAGGCATTGGGTGGATAGAATGTTCACTTTTCTCAAAAGTTTTCTCGGCTGTGTTTACTGGATTCGTTGCATTTCTTTCGTCGCTTATTTTTTTATTAATTGGAGTAACATTGCTCTCGGTATAGGTTCGTTTCTTAACAGGGAATAGAACATTTTTTGATTCCGGTATCATTGGTGCAGGTGCTGATGCTATAAGAGTCTTGGGCACATGTTGTACCTCGCTGCGAGGTGAACGCGGCGTGTGAGCGAATGGGGGCACAGATGACGTATAGTTTCCAGCAAATTGATTGTGTTGGAAATGCTCTGGACCCAAAGCAGTGTAGTCATCGTGATGTCGAGTAGGTTTATTCAAGAGCGGTGCCTTTGAAGAATCATAGTATGGTGGCGGCTGGATATGGCCATAAGTAGGTAGAGGACTCTTATTGTGATCCAAAAAATAATTTGGCGTAGAAGATCCCGTTGTGTTGTTCGAAGCATACACATGTTGTGAGTAAGGTGAATACGGAGAATGGGGACCCTCTCGCGGGCTACAGCTCTTATCTGGACTGCTCTTCATGGAAGTCGTATCTTGATAAAATCCAGCTCTTATAGTTCCATTTATTATGGGATATGTAATTTTTTGAAAGTCCTCTGTGCGAGGGGAAGCTGGGGACCGTAAAAGTGGCGATGTAAGCGACATCTGGTGACGCGGAGAATCCAAATCTTGGCTAAAAGAGGACCTTTCTGATATAGAGCTTCCAGTACTAGTGCGCCGATTACGCGGTGTATTTGTTGTGGCAAGAAGAGGACTATCGCCGCCTTCTGGATTAGGAGATATTTCACCCGTTGGTGAATCAACTTTGTTATTATTTTTAGGACTACTATGTTTATTTTCTGAGGCAGCATGTTCTGTGGATTTATCTTCATTTTCTCGCTCATCAACTTTTTTCTTAGGTGGAACGGCAATTGTACTTTTACGTGCACCAAATGCTTTAAACCATGCGCTCAAATTTGGAGGCGCTTTTAGTTTAGAATCTGGGTCTTCAGGAGTTACCTTATTTTCAACTTTCTTATCATCTGAAACATCTTTTTCTGTTTGTTCATGAACAGTTTTATTCTCTTTATCAATAACTTTATTGACAGAATCAGTTGTCAGTTCATCATTTTTGGAACTTCGTTCTTCTTCTTGATTATTGTCAAAGTTATGATCATTCCCAAGGGTAAATTCAACAGTAGGCAAAACGGAGCCCAAACTTAATTTCAGGCTTGAGTCGTCATTTTTGATGTCACGAGCTTTTGTGGTACCATTTGGTGCCGAATCTTCTACTCTTTGCGTTGAGATATTTGTCAACAAATTGCCCTTGCTTTTTCCTGGTTGAAGTCTGTCGATGGTTCGCTGAATTTCTCGCCTTTTCACGACTTTTGGGTCTCTTGGCAAAGGTCGTTTTCGAGTTTTTCCGGGTAATATTTTATCGCTTTGCAAGGACTCTTCATCATGTCTACTGATGTCTAGATCTTCTGCAGTGAAAAGTGGTATTGGACTCTCACAAGGTGAACTTAAAGCTGAATCTTTCGGAGCTTCCTCAAGGAGTTTACTAATATCTTTTACAGCTTGTTCTAAAGCCTCTGATGCTGAAGCGTTTTTAGCAGAGCTCTTTTTAGACCCCTTTTTATTAACTTCTTTTGTTTTCTTCTCTTTTTGATCATTAGGGTCAAAGTTATCATCTGAAGAAATATTAGTGTCATCTTTAACTGAAGACACTTTCATAGGCTTCAGGTCTTTTTTTCCTTTATCAGTATTGGACTGGCTGGTAGATGGGTATGCACTATTAAAAAGAGCAGTTCGTTTTATTTTCTTATTTTTAGACTTAAGTTTTTCTATAGTGTCTTTTAATTTCTGATTCTTGTCTCTCTCTGTTGCGCTACAGCCTTGTTTTTGCTTGTCGGATTTTTTGTGATCAACTAGTGTATCCCAGGCGTCTCTGGCGGCCATTCTGCGTCTTTCTTTGATTTTGTCGTACTTGTCTTTATAGAAGTCTGGGTCTGGGAGTGTATCCGCCTCTGGAGGAGGGGAATCTGCCTCTGGTGGAGGAGAATCTGCCTCAGGTGGAGGAGAATCCGCCACAGGTGGAGGTGTAGGACTTGGTGTTGGAGTGTGGATAGATGGCAAAGGACTGGCACTCCGACTTCGATTTGAACTTTCCAACGATTCATGCGACAACGTTCGTGTTAAGGGAATTATCGGCGGTTCAGGCGTTACTGGTTTTACAGGCTCTTCAACCACGGGCTCATGGGAATGCCTATTTTTCTTCTTTTTTTGTTTCGATTTCTTTCCCTCTTTTGAATGCTTTTTGCCATGCTTACCATGCTTAGAGCTTTTCTTATGTTCTGACTTCTTGTCGCCTCTTGAATGTTTGCGGTGATGACTTTTCTTTTTCTTCTTTCCTTTTCCATCCTTGTGTTTGTGAGATTCGTGTTCCTTTGCTGGTTTTTCTTTATCTTTATTTTCCTTGGGTCGCTTCTCCTCTTCAACCTGCTCTGACGTACTTGTTTGCGGCACTTCTAAAAAAAGAACAAATTTGAATTCACAACATAGTTTTAATTTTGATATATACATACACCCATGGACAAATTTAAACAAATGCAAAAAGGATTTTATTTCTCAATTAATAATCATCGTGAGTATTGATTGGCACAATCATATTATTTATTTAAAAACTTAATTTTATTATTTACAAAGGCGGACTTAATTTAAAATGTAAGTACGAAGCTCCAAGAAGTTTAAGGGGTTACAGTAAGTAAACAAACTGCGCGAAGACCTAAATCGATCGGTATAATTTCACACATTAGCTAGCCAGAGATGCACTTCTTTCCACATCAAGCTTGAGTTAATTTAGCTAGCAATAACGAAAATGAGAATGACGGAGCTTGGAGTTAAGTTCTATTCGCAGACTTTACCTGAAGCCAAACGTTGGAACGATTAAAGTGTAGAGACGCCCGAAAAAGAGGTACGGTGGTGGGTCAGTTGTTGTATAGGTACGGAATTCCGCGAAATTGATAATAATTCACTAACAGCGAGACGATATGAATCTTGAGATTTTGGAAGAAATTGTAGTGCATGATAATGCACAACCCCATAACACGTACGTAGTTGTGGAATACGTTGAGATTTTATTGATAACTTGATTAGGGGTATGTCAAGGAAATTGCAAGCAGTTCGAAAAGCTAGAGGGACACCACTAAGTATTGATTAGACAGCATTACACCCTTTTTTACAAACCTTTAATTTTAATATAAAAAAAAAAACAATTCAAATATATATAGATGTATTTTATTTACCTGAATCATCATGGGATTTTCGTTTTTTGCTTTTGTGGCCTGATGGAGATTCACTTGATTTGATCTTATGTTTCCTCGAAGGTGTTGGCAAAGGGAATTCCACTGCAATTTCATCGTCTGATGAGGAGAGACGAATGTATTTCTCTGTTAAGCGGTCAAATGCTGCTTGTAAATTGTCCACCATTAAGGTATATTCTGTAATAAAGCACAGTATTAATTCACATGATGAGTATTTAAAACATTAACACCAATGCAATGACATTTACTTATTGGTAGCTTTAGGTTAGAGGAAAAATATAAAAATAGATGTTTACCATTATCTTGTCCGTTATACAGTCGGCAATTGTTAACAATTAGTTTGAAGTCAGCTTTAAACATTCCAAAATCTGTGTAAGTTCCATTATCAAGACGTTCTTCCATTTTCTTAAGATCCATAGGTCGTCTTATGACGGCATAGTAATTAGGGGCATATTCTTCCTCTACGGGGTCCAGAAATGGCCATGCATCATCATGCGCTGTAAGTTGCTCCAAAACCTTATACATATCCGTCTGAATATCTTCTTCAGATTGACTGAAACTAATTATTAGAACAATAAATTTATTGTAAAAAAGACAACTATTAAATAATATCATTATCCTGTATAAAATAACTTACATAAGGGAAGTCTTGAGTTTTTTCCTGGTGCTATTGACTGGTTCTTCATTGTCAGATATTAGTATTTGACCCGTAGCACTTGCTAGTGAGTTATTAGTTTTTCTGCCAGTTTTTACAGGAGGTTCCGGTGGAGGTTCACCCTTGTCACTTGTTGATGAATTTTTTGACTTCTTGCCGTGACTTTTCTTACGTTTCGCCTGTTTTTGAGGCATGTCTTTATCACGACCCTCGTCCGATGAGTCCGATTGCGAACTTGTCTGACTCCTGTAAAAACAGATAAGTATTAGGATTATAGGTATATAATGCTGGTAATGTTTATTACCGCATAATGTTATTTTTATTTAGTTTACACTCTTGGTTCATTTACTCCATGGGAATAATTCGTACAAAGGTACTAGCCGACATACTAAGAGGTTTTCAGTTTAGTGATCGAATTAGTTGCGTTTTACTTATGTAAGTGCAATGTCATGTTCTTCATTTAGTATAACATCATACACAAGATAGCCCGTAGGACACAGGTTTCTAGATGTGTAGAAAATGGGCCAGGACATATTATATAATTTTTTACTCTCACAGCATGTTGGCGAAGATTATTTGAGAAGCTGAGTATAACATGCTAGTATATGTAGCCGGGTATGCTAAAGCGGTCGATCTCGAGAGCTTTCTGAGTCGAACTTGGAAAGATTGGCTGATAGAAAAAGCAGTTTTGTAAAATCCAATAAAGTCAATTTTTGCATAGGTATAGCTCGTGTCAACTTTTTTAGAGCAGTGACCTACCTACGCTCTGCTACTCAATTTTAGGCTGTATGAAGTTTATTCAGTAATCTATAAAATTAATAAAAAGTTACTTTAATAAACTTCTCCGTTTAGCGCGGTCTTCTCTGGGGTTGTCTGACTTATTGTCCTTGTCATTGTCCTGGCTGGCGGCATCAGACAAGTTCTGTTTGATGTCCTCTTCCTTCTGCTTGATCTTCTGCACGACCCGATTGGAAGTCCTGCGCGGAATTATCTCAAGCAACCTTGACCAAATTATAACCAATTTTAAGCTCGCAAATAAAACTAAACAAAGTGTAAAATTAACAAATAATAATAGTAGCGCATAAGTAATCAACTTATTCACATCCTGAGTTGATATAGTAAAAGAATTCATTATAATCAAAGAACATCACAGGATTCAGAAAAAAAAACACCAGATACTAAGATAGAAAATCACCCTAGCCAATTAGCTATTGATCTTACAATTACTCAGGAAGTCGGGTGTTTAATAAGACGAAGAGAGTTGGAAACACACAGCCAGACAGCTTTATGCTGTTGAGCAAACCTGGAGATATTGGAGATTCTCTCCCCTGGAGACAAAATAGTTATTTTTTGTTTATACTAGCACGACATGTGACCTTGGTAGGTACCTGATGGTAAATAGCGCGCAAGGTCTATGAATGTTAATCTGGAATCAAACACTCATGACTGCCATCAGCCCCTAACACTATGCCGGCTTGACTGGGCATGACGGCAATTCGAGCCTGATCCCGAAACGTGTGGATACACTTTACTTGGTTTATCGACACGAACTGAGGATACCTTCCCCACCCCAGCAAACTGGGCAAATTACCACCATCAGTCCGCCTACCACCGTAGTGTCTCGGCCTTGAGGCCAAGATATTGTGGGACTGCTTTATTCCGCGTTTGTGGGTAAAGCGCTTCATGATCTATCGGTGTGTAATTTTAATCTGCCTACTTCAAAAATGTCAAAATCGCGAGCATATGTCAACATTTAAAAAAACATAAGATCCTTCCGATTACTTTTGCGCCACCTTCTACATAGAAAAGCCTTAGCCTATTATACTGATGCAGCAGAAATATACGAATTAATATGTTATAAAAAAACCGATACTCGTCAAGTGCATCCACTATGTATCTAAATAATAAAATATGAAAAAGTAAAGGATCGACCGTAATCCGTAGCGCGGTGGTCAAAAATCTACAACATATCAGACTTGTGTGTTCTCGACCAGGATTCGAACCAAGATACTCTGCTTTAACCACTAGACCACGAAAATAGACTGACTATAAAATAAAATGATAAATTTATTTTTATTCTTATATTCTTTTTGCAGGGATCAGAACTAAAAGTTTTCTATAAAGAAATTGTTCCAAGGATCATAGACGTCTCTGGTGACAATAGGGCTTGCTGTTTTTTTTAATCAAAAATTAAGTACATACTGGTTGTTGATTCAGAGGGAAAATGCTGCTAGTGTATTGGGCACCATGCTACAGGACAGCGATTTGGAGGAGCTATTTTTTTGCAATTATTATTTCTTTTTCTTAAGGATTTTTTAGTCTAAATTTAGTATTGTTGTAATATAGTTTATTTAATTTAAAAAAAATAATATGTTTAATAAATTATATTTTATATTTGTAAATTGTATGCTGTTTTAAGGGGTCTTAATTAGATATAAGACATATGTAAATTTGTATTCTACGAGTTTTTTTATAACATAATGTAAATTTGCAGATTGCAGTAAATAGCTTTATGCTTATACACCAGAGATGTGCTAGGAAAATGAGTGGTGAGCGAGGGAAATAAACATCAATAGTAAAAAAGTATCATAACGAGCGTATCCCTAACGAGGTGGTCAGACTTTTATAAGGAGTGGGTTTACATTTAGCCAACTTTACCATAGGCCCATAATGACTAGTGGCAAGCTCGTCGATGTCTCTAGCATATCAAACTCGAGAAATATTACAAATAAATTATTGCGTCCCGACTAGGAATCGAACCCGGTAACTCCGAGTCTAAATCCACAGACTTAACCGCGAGACCACGGAGGGTATACATTAATAGTATAACTTAATTATTAACATAATGACATTATGAAGCGAAACATTCTTTTGGTGGTATTTACTTCGCAAGCCGCTGTTCTGACATCATGCTTACAGTTTTTTTCCTTCGCACATCTCTGGGTAAGCAGCCTTACACAGTTCGAAAGACCTATGATACCGGCTTTTAACTATTTGATTATCGTGAGCGACAACTACGTAAAATATTATTATTGTATTTAAAAAAAAAAAAAAATACTACTAATCTATATTATATATATAATAATAAGTATTTTATTGTAGACCACTCACGACAATCTCGTCATAAAGGGTTAACTAATAATTACTTTAAATAATTAAAGCCTATTTAAGCTTGTTCGTGACGATTTTGCGTTCGAGTCTGTCGTGGTTTGGTAGGCATATGCGTCACTACCACTAATCAAAATTCACGTTCCTTTTCTTTATTTTATAGTCCAATTTTATATTTATAACTAAACTCTATTTCATGAGAACTGATAGTGACGCCATCGCGTCTAAGTGTACTTTGCTATACACAAGAATGTAAATATAGATTGGAATTGTTTAGCCATGCGTGCGTAGCCAATAATTAATCGCCAATTTGATCATTTGATGTCAGACGCGTTCAAACAAAACACGTGTTACCATTTTTTTTGTTTATATATGTTACTTTTGAGTTGTTATAATCAACTCAAATAGTAAATAAACAAGTTTATATGGATTTTTTAAACTTTTTTTAATATTACCTAAAAGGTTGATCGCACCTGCATTATCTGATGACGTCACTATCAATTCTCGTGGAATAGAGTTTATTCAAACTAAAACCATACAAGACGCTCTATCGAGTAACATCAGTATTCCATATAGTATGTATTTGGTTACTGGATAACAATATAATTATTGTTGTACATAATAGATAATAAAATATTGGTATTGACTATATATGACCTATAGACTCCGGTGCTTTGCCGGACAATTAATAAAAGATCGTGAATTGTTAGTGGCGCGTACGCCTGTCTGACGACGCGTCGACAAGGCCAACTCTAAATGGTCGCGTAACAATACTGCGCAGCAGCCAAACTATTTTATTTATTTAGGCGCAAACATTGGATTGTTAAAATAGTGAACTCCTTTTTTACTGTCAGTTTTAGAGAGATATTAGCCTGGTCTACGTCAAAATTACATAAAATACGAATTGTCCGTGCGAATATCAACTCTAATAACGTTTGAAATTGACAGTTTCCGTCAGTTAGAGGATTTCTTTACATAACATTTGCGGCTAAAGAACGAGAATCCTGCTAGCAGCTAATTAAAAACCATAATACCTTTTTCTTTGTAGTCTTTCTTTTTCCAGAAATAGTTTGGGTATTTCTGGCAAAAAGTTTTCTGATAATGATCTATAGAGTTCTTTCTCGACCTTGGTGGAAGAACTCTTGAACTTGTCTGTCAAATGGGCCCAATCTTCCTCAGTGAAGCAGACCACTTGCCAGACGCGGTCTGACTCCTCATCGTCAAGCCACTCCTCTCCGTACAACCATCCATGTTTCCTAAAATCCCTACTCCGCTTCTTTTGGTGCTTGTGCTTGTTTTTAGGCTTGTCTATGATGTCCTCGCGGTACAGCCTGGTGCCATAGAAATACCAGTAAGCCGAGTCATTGTTATCGAATCTATAAAGGTATTATTTTATTTAAGTGTTGCTGTTGAGCCACATCAAGATGTTATTATTCTAACTACAATAATATTACAATACAATCATCATAAAAAAATTCCAAGCAAATAATAAGTCCGAACTACGAGTATGTATAATTTATGAGGTTGTAGAAAAGCATGGAAACATAAATTGTCACAATGCAAATAGCATCCATTAAACTGACGTACAGTGTTAATTTAAAATGATTAATGGCAATCACAATTGATTAAAAATATAAGTGCTTATTTTTTTTGTATCATTAAAGGTGACGCCAATTACTGAATATGTGTGTTGATGTAGAGTAAGGTATAGTTACGACCGTCTTCTTTGCTGGAAGGTCAGGAACCACGCTTTTTAAAGAAGAAGATTCCCGTTTAGACAACTTTACTATAGGCCCATTATGACAAGTGGCAAGGTGGTTGATAGTGTACCAGACTCGAGAAATATAACAAATAATCATTGTGTTACTGAATGTGTGATCAGGAATCGAACCCGGTACCTCCATTTCTAAATTTACGGTCTTAAAAGCTAGACTATGGGAACAGTCAACTTAAGCAGAAATATTATGTAAACGAATGCCATACCCAAGTGGTTCAACTCGTAAACTTTCGGCTTCAAGGTTCTTGAATAAATCAAAAACGTCCTCGGCATCCAGGCGAAAATCACATAATGCATACAAAATCTCTACTTTGGTACGTAAAGGCAGAAATTGAAAGTCAATGTCAGTATTGAATGGGTTGTAGCGGTTTGTTTCTTGACATTTTCTTCTGAAGAGACGCCTCAAATACATCTAGAAGAAAAATAATAAGGTTGTAAAAATAGATCAAACATTGTTATGCCCTCTTTTGTTAATAGATATTTAACATACAAATGTCATTAGGAATTCTATTAGTAGTCTACCTATTTTACACAAATACTAAGGCCGGCTACACACATTTGTTCCAATGTTTGCCCCAATGCTATTCGTCCCAAAGTGTGGATCAAGAAGTTGCAACGTTGGGACGTGCACGGTACATTGGGGATTGTCCCTTGAGTGTCAGTTTTAAAGGAAACTGAGCCAAAATTCGCAATCCTACTCCACATGTTGGTGATTTACTCAGTCTTGTATCAACACACATCAACTGTTTAGGTCATGCAAGAATGCCCTAAAAAAAATTCGCCACCAGCATGGGCCAATGCACGCAAAATTATATGCACTCAGTACTATAAAAGCGCTTGGACACTTCAGTTTTCTGTATCGTATATCTTCACATTGGCTCTCACAGGACAGAACTAGTATACTCATAATAGCCAACATGTGGCCGTGTTATAAAATAAACCAACTTATGTTAGTACCAGCGTGTGAAGCCAGCAACTGAAAAAGATACCACTATTATGTTTTGAAAGGCCTGGCCTATTTCTAGCAGTGGAGGTTTAGGACTTCTTAGCATTCCATGGACTCACGGGTCCATTGTGTGTGAGGAAAAAGGGGAATATCCGAATACTGACTATGGGCTGGATTACAGGCCGTTTTTATTGCACAAAAACACCCAATCTAATACTGTATAATTACGCTAATGCGTAATCTTGCATCTTGGTAGCTCCTGCCATAAATGTATTGACAGCATATCTGATTAGGCGTAATTATTACAGGAAGTGATGAAATAGATTTTGCTGAATTCCTCCCGCACTAACGTCTATTGCATAAAGGCTCTATACGCAATGCTTAGCAATGCAAATAAACACAGAAACAGCAAAGAAAAATGAAAAAAAAAAACTAAGCACAAGCATTAACTACTAGATATGAATACCATTAAATGTATAATATAAATTGGTTTTTTTTTTAATTTAAGTTTTACAACAACCACAAGAGTAAAGTGGACAATAACTAATGTACAGTGATTGGAAAATCGGATAATAACTACCACACAAAAAAAAATGGACTTGCATTCTGGAATCTAAATCAATAAGATAACTATTTAACTTACAAAATTAATCAATACCAGAAATCTGAGATTATTTAAAATATACCTCATGTCCATATTGTTCTTTCAAGAAAATGAAACTAAAGTTTAGGTATATAAGTGGCTGATTATTCAATCACTGCCAATATTAGTAGCTAGCTCGCTTTCTGAAAGGATCAATAAAATATAATCAAACATTGAAGTCTTTTGTTCTATTATGTACCTGATTGGTAGTTTCTTTGTTGTTGAGTTGAATCATATAATCAAAAAACATCATATGTTTGATACTTTATTTATCCCTTTAGATACCAAATGATACGCTTTGATAGTTTTAAAAATGATGCTACAATGAAGTTGCGTGGTCATGCCCAGTATATAAAAAAAATATGACAATAAGTTGGCAACATAGTACTTATCGGTGTGACAGTAGAAATACCTTTAAAAACGAGAATATTTTACTCTATGGCAAAAGTAATTTATTTTATTTTTTGCAATATTCCCGTACACTTAGGCTTCTCATATTCCAGACTTATTTGGACGATATTGCCTTAAATAGCTCCAAGAAAAGGATAAAATTTTGTAACAATTAGAATTTGATGATTTTGTAGTTATGAATAAATATTGTGTTATGCCGCGCCTAACCCTTCTGGCCAGCGTTGAAAATTCTCTAGATATGTGTTCTGGAAGGCCCATCTCCATCAGTGGAGGTCTAGGAGGCTGGGTTCTATGGGCTGTAATGATAAATGATGATTGTGTTAAGGAATGATGTATTCTGTCCTTTAAATAACATTAAAAAAACTGTAAAGCACTGTGTTACCAACTTATTGTTATCTTATTCTTATAGAAAATGTAACGTATCTTGCTAGAATATTAGTATAATACTATAAAAAACCAAGTGATCGTGCATAGTTATAATATAAAATAAGCATAAATAATTAGTTAAAATACAATAATTGCAAGTTATTATGATCATTTTTTTTACATTGTTTTTCCTAGAGAGAGAAGACAAATTTCTAAGCATTCCATGGATTCACCGTGCGGGTGCCGGATCCATCGTGTGTGGGTAGGAGATGAGAAGAATGGTGTCTCGGGCTTGCTACCGACAATAGGCTGGTTTAAGAAAAGGAGGCCTCCTTTTTTTTTTATTGCGCGATAATACGCTCACCATCCACCATTCTACTTCTCTCCCTACCCAACCAAATACTGTATGATTCCGTTAATGCGGTCTTGGAAGCTCGTTAAATGTATTGACGGCAGACTTGCTTAGGCCCAATTCTTTGAGTAAGTGATGCAAAGATTTTGCTGGAACTCCTCTTGCACCAACTTCCACTGCGTAAAGCTGAGTCTTGAACCCGTATAAATATAATCATTTCAATGTCGAAAAGATAAAAAAGGTTATTAATATTTTAGCGAAGTACCTAAATACGTATGAAGCAAATTAAACCTACAGGTGGCAGTAAAGTCACATGTCATATTTAGATTTTAACATCAAATCCATTTCTGCCAAATTTAATCAAAAGCGGAAAAGACAAATTTTAAAGAATTCCATGGATTCACCATGTGTGGGTAAGAGATGAAAATAATAGTGTCTCGACGGCAGGGCAGACCTATTGGTCCAATTCTTCCAGTTAGTGATGCAAATATTTTGCTGGAATTCCTCTCCCACCAACTTCCACTGAGTAAAACTGAGTCTTGAACCTTTTCCTGATCATTTCTTCTGTGTGATCCTACTAATTATTTGACTTCATGTTGTGGTCTTTTGTAATATTTGTTTCCCACGGAACAGTAATTTCAATAAGAATGACTTTTGCCAATGTTGTATATCATAAAAATGTAATTGTCCGACTTGACGTGGACAATAAACGTCAATCAAATAAACAGACTCAACAAGAAGTAATTAGTATTTTATATATCACAATTATTAATATGGTGGCAGCGGTGGGATGCATGTAGGAGTTCCTTTGGCTATACAGAAGGAATTTGCTAATGAATTAAAGAAAATGATTGATATGCAAGTTATAGAAAAGGTCACAGAACCAACTGAATGGGTCAGTTTATTTATAATAGTTAATAAACCTAATGGTATATTAAGAACATGTATAGATACCCGTAAATTAAATGAAGCTGTAATTAGGCACCATTTTCTCTTACCTATGCTTAATGAAATCAGAAACGATTTAGCTGGAGCTTCTTATTTTATAGTAATAGACTCTAGTTGCGGATTTTGGATGCTATAATTAGATGAAGAATCTTCTTAATTATGCACATTAATAACACCTGAAGGCAGATTTAAATTTCTTAGATTACCTTTCGGCATCAATGCAGTGCCAGAATATTTCACAGAGGTGATGAAACTTAGTGATATAGAAGGTGTAAAAATAATGCTGGATGATTTTCTTATTTATGGTAAGACATGAGGAATAGCAGAGGGATTTATGCTTATTCATAAAATATTATTTAATGTAATTGGATATAATTATGTTATTAAAATATAATTAATTTAATGATTTTTTGTAAATAATACTTAAAAAGGGAGAAGTTGTATATCATAACAATGTAATTGTCCCAACTAAATGTGGACAATAAATGTCAGTTTATTAAACAGACTTAACAAGAAATATTTAGTATTTTATTTATCACAATTATTAATAAAGTTCCGAGAAAATACTAAGATAATAATATAACAGTGTATCTGAATTAAACAGACGTATGTATGTTGTGATGATGACGACATATAGCCTTCAGTACTATATGCAAATAAAACAGATAAACAGACAAAGCTTCATTCACATGTATAACATTATATATGCAAAACATAAAAAGTATCATCACAACTGTAATATCTTGTATTAGAAACCAGGGTTTGATTGGTTTACAAAACTGGAGATTTTTGGAATATAATTATTAGATTCGCAAAGGAAAAAAATGAGGAAGTATATTTGACATTAAAAAGCCAGGTCTGTAACCCGCATTGAGTTCTGACAGTGTACAAGCAAAATGTCACTGTCAAAAATATTGTCTTCACTAAAGACATATACCGAATATTATTTGAATCTTAGAAAATATCAATATTATTATAGTTTATATTCAATTTGGAGTTTTGTTGCATATTTAACAGATTATTAGCTATCTATGTTTATTAACTTATGGTACTTGTCATCTGACATTGAGAGAAACCCTGAAACTATCACCAGTGTTAGGACCCGAAACAATTTGAAAGAGCCAGTGTCGCTACTTACACGGTGGTTAATACCTTACACGGTGTTAGTTTACAAATGCAGCTGTGTGATATTTACTGAAAATTCGCAAATTGCATGTCACTAAAGCTTCCAAGACGGCACTAACGGAATCATACAGTATTTGGTTGGGTAGGGAGAGTAGTAGAATGGTGGATGGTGAGCGTATTATCGCGAAATAGAAAAAAAAAGGAGGCCTCCTTTTCTTAAACCAGCCAATTGTCGGTCGCAAGCCCGAGACACCATTCTTCTGATCTCTTACCCACACACGATGGACCCGGCACCCGCACGGTGAATCCATGGAATGCTTAGAAATTTGTCTTCTCTCTCTTAATATTAATTAAATAGGTTGGTCTCATAAAATAGGTTTAGTTACAAATACAGTTCAGTCACAGTTCAATCAGATACTTGTTATCTTAACGTTATGTCATGAAGGTCCATCGCACTATAGATTAGACGTGGGATGAGTACCCGTTTTGGATGCGCCGGTTTATGTACCCTGGTATCTAGCAGTAACAAGTTTTTTAGTACCAAAAAAACTTGACAAATTATAGTAGGTAATGCAAGGAATTATTATATTCAAACAATATGTCTTTTATAAGTACATTATTTTATTATAAAAAGTGGGTACAACATGATGGTATGGCGGCAATAACATAAGGTAACATTTTTAACCTTTACTTGGTTAAATTATTTACACACCATAGGATATACCCGCCATAGCATATCAGCACTGCCAGGTAATTGGTGTTGGATGGGCTAGATGCCCCATATTCTACATGTTATACTGTTTTAGGGAATAAAATAAAATCAAATCAAACTGCAATTGACTTGTTGCCTTGGACCCGGCTGTTCAAATAAAAAACTCAGTAACTAAATTAATCGGAAGTAAATTTTTTAAACAATAAATTGATATGTGACAAATAGAAATGTATATGATTCATTAAAGTAATTATATTTTTCCAAATTTTGTTGCTATGTTATTTAATTCGACTCCTGCCTTCTTACTTTGTTTATATTTTTGTTGCGCATCAAAATGCGCGAAAGAAATTACATACGATAAAATGTTCAAAATGCGTTGTAAGTGCTATATAATAGTCTAAAGCAATGTCTAAGAGCCATAATATACAATACGAAGTAAGTTACCTGGTAATTGAAAGCCGAAATATCATTGTTGCCCAGGCATCCATTTAGAAGACGCACAATGAGTTCCGTCAACAATGAGCTCGCAGAATCCTCCGTTCCATCCGTTAACAGAGCCTCCTCCAACTCCTTCACAACAAATTCACAATTAAAACACTATCACATTTTCTATTGTACCGACTTCTCATGCACAATAGAATACCACTTCCTTACCTCGATGTCAAAATCTAAGAGATTGAAAGCTGTTCTGAACAGAGAACAAAAGTATGCGATACTCGGCACTTCCCACCATGATTGGATATCTAAAAATCGTAAAATATGCATTTAACAATTACCAAAGAACATATTTTGGTCAAAATTTGATAATTGATTTCCTGTATCCCACCTAAGATGCCTATAAACGAAGGAAACATAACCTATAAGGCTACGCTCACAATTTTTAGATGTTTTAAACGCAAAACTATAATATCACTGTTGATTCGCGCATTTTAAAAGCTCGAAATACCATATTTTAAAGCTTTAAGAGAACTTATGTGTGTATTGACTTAATGCACGGATTACGCGTTGTGTATCACGACACAAACGCCATAACAGATTGTTCATAAAAAGACATTTAATTAATTATCCTTACAAAATAAAAGAAATTTTATTTTTACATATTCCATAATTAATTACCTTCCATTTTTTTTTCATATTTTTTATGTAATATTATAATTGATTATGAAGATACATTTTAAAAGATATCAAACGATCGTAAAAATGGGCGGAAATCAATGGTGGCGATATAAATAAGAACACGTTCTAAAATTAAAAATATTTTATCTAGAAGGTGAATATTCATCCAGAGAAAGAGACAGTCTTATTGATATCGAAAGTGCTAAAGCGAGTAGTAATTCTGGCAGGAGGGGTATTAAGATCATTGTATTTTGTAATTTTTAATAATCGAACGCAATCCAAATACGGAAAAGAACCATAGACAAATAGGGTACAGGCTTTAGCTATTGGCAACCTATTATCTAAAGCAGAGGCGGACGTTACGAATTCAATCGGCAACTAAATTGTCTATTAGTCAGATCGGGCATCCACACGCGTCATTGTCATATCACTATTGCTGTTGTCGACTTGAAAGCAAAACAAAGCAAAGCTCGTTTTTTTTTACCGAATTTTGTATTGTGTGTGTGAATGAAAACCAAAGAACCAAGGGCCTAATTCTGGCGCTTTCGACTTACGTGTCGGTTCGAAATATTCGAATAAAAAGCGACAGATTTCCGTAGAAAAATGACAGAAAATCGAGTTTACATGCATGTCAAAAGCGCGATAATCGGGGCCCAAGTCGAACGACTTTCAAAGCGAAATAAAGTAAAAAAAAGCTTAAAGCGGAAAGTCGAACACAGGGCATAGATGGTACCTACTCGTGCTTAACTGAATTTTGCATTGACAGGTGTTCAAGTAGCATTTTGAATCAGTTTCAAAAAGTCAAGCAAAATCCAGTGAATTAGATAGAATTTTATTTGATACAACCCAGCGTGGAGTGCACCCTCATCCGAACACGATTCGCCTAAGATTCCGCAGGGCTTTTGGCATATCTCACAGACGTAATCTTAGGCGATTCGTTTTTGGACGATTGTGCACTCCGCAGCCTTTCAAGTGTTTAGTCGCCAATAGCTATAGCTTTTATCCTATTCACCTAATCGCGCCTCGATTTTCTATCAGTTTAAAAACAGCATGTAAATCGTTAGCTACGAGTATTGACCACCTAAGGACTTGCAACACATCTTTATTAAATAAATTAGTATATATTGCACCTATTTAAGTCAAATTTGTTTTATAGCTTTGCGAGATAAATTACCTTTAAGTATTTTTACCTTTTATATATATAAATAATATGTAACTACTCTATTATAACTATAATATGTAATAACAGTAGAAACTGAAAAAAGGTATAAAATCTACAGCTATTCGCAATTTGATCTAGCTATTAGCAATGAAAAATAAGCCACTAAAATGTATAGCATTATGACTGAATACTGGCCTTCTGTGGGATGTGCAGAGTTAAGGGTTTTTAATAAATAAAAGTAGGAAGTTATAGAAAATATTTTTTTTAATTAAACAAATTAGTAAATAAAATAAAATATATCGATATAACAGTATCCAATAGTTTATTAAAAAGATAACAAAACAATCCTTGCTATATAGATAATTAGCTATTTTGTCCGGCTTTGCCTGTGGGCTTACATATCGTACTCAGACGTGACTTAGCCTGAGTTTCAACAAAAATACCTACAAAATTTTATTAAAATCGGTCAAGTAATTTAGGCATAAGGGCAAATCAAAGAAGTTAGACATATATATGGTGTTGGAGTCACATGTCGTGGTCAGATGATAGCCTATCTTTATCTCAGGGTTCTAAGAATAAATTCTGCAAAAGTTCATCAAAATCAGTTTAGTAATATAGGCGAGACAAACATATATACTTAAATATTAACACACGGACACACAGACTGTAATGTTATATTACCGTTGCCTAGGGCAACTAGTCAATAAATGGTATTTGCACCTTATTATTTAAGTATATTACCATAGCTGGGCATTAACTCGTTAATCCGTTAATCGTTAATTAACGAAGTTAACATTTTGATTAACGGTTTAACTTTTAAGTTAACTTTTAAAAATGTTAACGGACACGTTAACTTCCGTTAATATGCAGAAGTCCGTTAATCGTTAATCCAATGCCACTATTTACCGCACGGCACCGCGGTGTGACGCGAAAAACAGGTTCAGACAAGTATGAAACGGCAAGTGCCGGGCGCGGCGGCGCGTGAGACAAAAACAAAACTAGATATATTTTGCCGGCGCGTGCGAGCAAGAAAACTGCGAAGTACTAGCGCCAGTGCTTAGAGTGACGAGTGTTGTTGTAATAACAAATTGTTATTATAAATTACTGTCAGTGATAATTTGCGTGTTAATAAAGAAGAGTGCAGTGTAATTAGTTAGATAGAAAAGTGTACTGTGCAGTGTAGTAATTAAAACTATATCATGGAAGACATGGAATCGGATTTCAGCGGTCCCGATGAGAATCCTTGGCCACATTTGACTGAGTATGTGAAATTTGTCGGGCCAGCAAATACTTTTTGCTTGTAAGCGTTGCTTGCCGAAAGACACCAAAATAAAAGTTCAATATGTAAGAAGGGTACATGAGTCACACACAATACGTACAGTTTGAAGAGATGTTAAGGCGGGCTCTAACCGAGACAAGACAAAAAAGAGAACTCATTCTGACAATATTATATATTAGCCTGTTAACTTCCAGAACCTAAACCAACAGGTTTTATAAGCTCACTAACGCAACGATATAAAAATGCAATTTTACACATATTAACGGATTAACGATTAACATTAACTTCCGTTAATTCTTCCGAAATGTAACGCTTTAACGTTTAACGAAGCTAACTTTTTTTGTAACGGATTAACGATTAACGAAGTTAACTATTTGATTAACGGTGCCCAGCTATGTATATTACAATGGCGACGAGGATGGGAAAGCTACTTCACATTTATAATGTTAGTATGAATAAGTATCAACGAAACAACACAAAATAAAATATAGCAAGTATTTATTTACCAACAACCCGACTTATATTTGACTTGTCGCTTTAAGAGCTTTTTTTCACTTAATTTCGCTTTGAAAGTCGTTCAACTTAGCGTTTGTCTATGGTTTTCATACAAAATTCGGTAAAAAAAAACAAGCTTTGCTTTATATGCTTTCAAGTCGAACATAGTACCAGTATAACTTTGGCCTATGACGAATCACTACAATTTGTTATGACAATAATTGATACGTTCATCATTCTGGTATGCTTATTTCCCATCCTTTAAAAAATGGTTATAAATTACTTACACAATTTGTATGTTTTTATAAGCTATTTTGTTTAAAGTGTTAATTAGTACTCCTCCTAATCTTACCCGACTCTACGTTAGTATATTTTTTTGCACATCACTAACGTGATAAAAAACTATTGTCATACTGCGTGCAGACTTGATTGGGTGAGTATTTGTATTATATTTACCCATAATTTGTATTACACTTATTAAAAATTATAAATTTATTAGAATTTGTAGTCAATAATCTTGTGTTCTTTTTTATATATTACTTTTTATTACTTATTATATTACTTACTGATTATACTTGTACTGGTTTGTTCGTGAATTTAATTAAGTATGTAGATAGATAGGTATTATTTTAATCGGGGAATAAATGTGGGTAGATCCTATACCTTTAAACTAGGAATATTTAATGACTCTGGAAAATTACCATTGTAGTATCTTAGGTAAGTTAGTATATCCCATCTGTCATTTTGTAACCAGATAACTAATTTACTAGTAACACTGTAGTTTGGTACAAGTTTTAAAATAACAGTTTTTTCTTACTAAAGTACCTTATTGTTTAGTTTGTTACATCGCCAGCCTTCTCAATGGCTTTCGCAGCTAATGCAGCTCAGAATAAGCTTTTAGTAATATTACTAAAGCTAAGGCATACTCTTATCATCTTACCATTTCATAAATTTATTGTGGGGAAGAACGTAAAAGAACAATGTTTTGGGCTACAACTATTTCTAGTTAGCTAGGCTAGTTTCAATATGTTCTGGAAGGCCTGTCTCTAGCAGTGGAGGTCTAGGACCTTGTGTTTGATGAGATGTAATGATCCACTATTCTGAACTAGAAGGGTTCTATCTAACCAAATCTATCTATATTATCATTATTCACATTTTATGAAAGATCTTTTTACTCTTCTTCTACTGATAGAGATCTGCTTATGAGGGCCTGGGTATTCATTTCTTGATGGCTTAAGTGGTGCAATGATTAATTTAATAAATGTATACTAATTAATATTATATACTTAAGATAAAAAAAGAACAAAGTGATTGCCGGATCATTTAAAAGCATATTTTTCTGTACCGCATACTACCTGCTGTTCATTTTCGGTCACCCTTTAGAGCTCTGCCTTGTGTTTTATATTATTCTCATAAATAAATAATATCTAAAATTAAATAAAGTACATAGGCTAGTACATAGACACATTATTTTCTTCTATTCTATATATATTATAATATTTGTGGGTAAGAGATCAGAAGAATCATGTAGCAGGGTTAATGCCGTTAATGCCGTCTTGGAAGCTCGTTCCCTAAATGTATTGACAGCAGACCGGCTTAGGCCTATCAAAACAAATGATGTGACCGTACAAAATTGAATTTCTCATTATTTTCTTACTTCTTAAAAATGGCGACTTACTATGACAGAAAACTTTGTGAAAGATTATAATAAATAAGAATTATGTATTTACTTGTCTGAAGTGTAAAATTCCTTACCTTAAAACATGTTTTTTATCTTACCACGTTTGTAAAAATAATAAAAATCTACGGAGAGATAGTTGGTACCATTTGTTTGTACTGCCATTAGTAAATATTAACAAACATATTTATTAAATTAATTATTTAATAGTATTTGGTAAATTAAGGGCGACTTGCGCCAACGTTATTTGTCTACAGTATTGGCTCAAGTCGCCTTAAGTATACTTAAACAATTTAACTAATTAGTGGTTGTTTTTGCAGAGCCTTGAGTTGGCCATGTGCTGCCATTTGTAGACAGTCATGCCGCGAGATATGCTGAGCGACAGTTTGGCTGTTTTACGCATCTTAGAGGTAAGTTATTAGGCATTTTTCTAATATTATATAAAATAAATATATATTATAATTCTAATATGTTTCTTTGATTGTTGTAAATTAGTATAGACGGTACTCTGAGACTAAGAAACAGTAGTTGTGCAGGGGTAGAAGGGTAGATTGGAGTTTAAAGACGTTCGGATTAGCAAGAATTTGGATTATAGAGTCGTTCGGACTATATTGGAGGCCCTGCTGTACTCTTGACATATTTTTATTGTGAAACAAAGAGAATGCTTTACCAAACCATGATAGCTGATCTCAGCTGAACAACTCACTCTTGCCTCTGTGCCATATCAAATGCTGAACAAACATTTTTGATAAATTTACAAGACCATTGTTACCATACCGTTCCACTATATAATATCTTTTGTTAGTTGTAGTTAAGATGTCAAAGTTTATATCAGACTTGTAGTGGCCTGGTGAGGAGTAGTGGTCCGGTTGTATGAATGCTTTCTTTAAAATCCAAAAAGTGTCAGACCCCAGCCTTTACCTCTGACATGCTCTCAGAGGCACGGAGAGTGGAATTATAAATCTATAAGAAAAGTGTATATCTCATAGGTAAAGGCTGGGGTCTGACCCTTTTTGGATTAAAAAAAAAGCATTCATACAACCAGACCACCAAAGCCGTTGGTCCCGGTTCTACTAATACCAAATTATTAAATTGTTAATTATTCATTAATAAAGTTGACATCAAACCCTCACCAACCCGTCTGGCAAGTGTGGTGAGTTTAGGGCAAATATTTCAGAAATATGTTCTAGAAAGTTCATGTCCAGAGATAGGACCCTCGATCGTCTTGTGCAATGTGGAAAAAACGCCATACTTTTATATTATGCAACATTGACGACCAATCGATGAAAGACGAGTACAAAGTACTACACCCACGAGCTAGTGTTAGTAACGCGCAGATATCTCTGTTTAAATTGTAAACCATAGCGATAATACAGTACATGTAATTTGTACTTTTAATTTATATTTTATTAATTTCGCCTTTTGATTTAAATAAAACATAGGGGGAACGTATTATTTAGCTTATTTTTTTAGGCAACTAATCATATATACTATTTAAAGTTCAAAGCGTATTTATTATTTTTAGTGAGGACATAAAACAAGTGGCTAAATAATTCACCCAAACACTAAAAACATTTATCCGATCATGCTTTCTTATAATTGATACACAGGAATAATGGATTTTTGGTGTTCTAAATAATTCTATGGACACAGGTACAATCAAACTTTAGAACCGAAATCACCTTTAAAACCAAGATATATACATATTTCATTTATTGACCATTTCCGGCGGTTCCCATAACACATTAGGATATTTTTATCTTGAACAAAAAATACCATTCAATTATGAATCATACATCTTAGTGAAATCTGAGAACAATATTCTCAGATTTCACTAAGATGTATGATTCATAATTGAATGGTATTTTTTGTATGACAATGGTATCTTCATTGCAATTGACACACAAATGTACAAGGAAATGCATTATTTACCTATCGTAAGGGCTATTTATAACTTTATTATTTGCAAGAATATGTAATTTTTTTTATTTTTATCCTTTATGATCTGCTTGCTGGTTGAGGACATGGAGGTACCTTATTCTTATATAACTTATCATTAGATTCCTTGTCGACAACTCAATAATTTAGTTTCTTAATGATACGACTTGTATATAAATAAGGTAACTTTTATTTTTTATTATTTTAGAACGAAGATGAGGATGGCTGGTCTGCGGATGACAAGTCTATATCGAAAACCAACGGTTCCACTGATGCCATAAACACCATAAATGTCAAGCGGGCATCTCTTAAAAGCCAAGAGAACTTTACCAAGGACGACTGGGCCTGTTATTACAACTATGGGTATGTATCTAAGCATGATAGGTTTTATATTGGAAGGATAAAAATCAATATATTAACCAAATAGCAAAAGTATTCCATATCAAATTAAATCAAATCATTTATTTCCTTAGGTTAGTACACAACACTTGGATATTGTCAATACATATATTTTAATACAATATAAGCTTGGCTGGACCAAATCTAACAGCAATACTATTATACGAGTAATAAATAAAACATTGTTGCCATAAGCGAGGATTTTGTACTTATTTATAACTAGATACTTAAAATTTAATTCGTGGCTGTAAAATGGCCGTGTCTGCCTCCACTGATAAGACATATTGGAAAATAGAGTTTGTTTTCTACGTATTATAAATATTATTATTCTTATTCTTAAGGCTCAACGACAATCACCATCGTCAAGACGGCCACTACAAAACTAACAGCCTGCCTCCCGGTTGTTCTATTAACCAATCATGGGATCAAGTCATATGTTCGGCTTTGAGGATATCTCCTGAAGATATAGCTAATCAGATCACTCTGCTAGATCTGTTGTGCTTCAGAGAAATACAACCAGAAGAACTCACTACCTGCGGCTGGACTAAGATAAACAAAGCAACAATTGCACCGAACGTGGTTGCATTTACCAAAAGATTTAATAGGGTATGTATTATATTTTGTACAAATGACTAGCATATTTTAATAAAAATCTATAATCCGGCACACCACATAGTCGCGTTTGTCACATTTATGATAACTGGAGTTACTTTAGTATGGCAACATTAAAATTATGGATGTGAACTTTATGTTTTTTCTTCAGGTCAGCTTATGGACTGTTCAAGAAATTTTAAATGAACTTACAGCGAAATCCAGAGCGGAATCAATTGCTCATTTCATCAAAGTTGCCAAGAAGCTGCATGAATTAAACAATTTGCATTCTTTGTTCGCCATCATTTCGGCTTTGCGTTGTGCAAGCATTTTTAGGTAAGTGTTCATAGTCAAAATCCCATAGATCTAGATATCTCCCGACTTTTTTAATCATCGGGTTCTGTACAACTTTAGGAACAAATATTTTTCTTTCTTTTGTTATTGTTCTCATCTTTGTAAATTATTGTCAGTATTTTAATATCTTTAGTTTTTATTAGCAAAAACTATTAATTGTCTCTAATGGGGTGTATCACGCAATGCTTTTTGTAGATGTCGCTAGCGGCAATGGTACCTTGTTTACACCTATGACGCATCATTTTTTAAACGTTTATGTAGTTTTTTATTTTTATAACAGAAACATGTATAGTAACTTAACGTTAACTAACTTTAAAGACAAATTATGAAAGCGAACACCGTCTTTAAAAAGAAAAAAGTTTGAGATCACCATATCTTTGATTTCGCATGGAATGAAATTAGTACACTTAAAAGGTGCTCACTTCGGCATAATATCCAAATAAATGTAAACTTCGTATTAAAAAAAAAAGTATATTAGGGACCATCAATAAAAAAAGTTAGTAATACACCCCATTGCTCTGTATTCTGTTCGACTCTTTGCTTCGATAAAAAAATAAAAACATATCTGACAATCTTAACATAAAACTTGTATAAAATTAGTTTTATTGTTTCTCCATTGCTAAAAATGGATCTTTCAGAAGATAACAAACAAAAGTATCATCACGACAGTACTTCCTAAGCAGAGTGGTCACAAACTACGCCTTTTTTAAAAGGAGCGATTTTAAATTTAGCCAACTTTAGTCCTATCATGAGAAGTTTCGAGAATCGAATTAATATTTGTCACATAATATGTGACAATAAAATGAAATATTCTTGTGTTTTCGACTAGGTATTGAACCTTCGCGTTTAAGTCAGTCATTCTAAAATAAAAATCTGGAGAATTCGGCCTTTCCTTATCACTCTACCCGCGGGCTTAAGACGCTATTTACTAAAATATTATTGGGTACTTATCAAATTACATGGGTCAGAAGCTATCACATTTACGCAATTAATGCATTTGTAAGACATAAGATAACAATATTGTCCTTATTTTAGGTTAAACAAGACTTGGGCTTGTTTGTCGAAGAAAGATAAGCAGGTTTTCGATAAATTGGCCGATCTGTTTTGCGAAATGGATAACTGGATCATGTTGAGGAACTATTTGGCGAATGCAACTTTACCTTGTATACCTTATTTAGGTATGTATACGGTTATAAAATTATACATGTTACCTCACGATAATGATAAATATTATATAGGTATATAATATTATAAATTAGTAATGAACCCAAAAAACAAAATGAACAAAATTGACTAATGGCTTTTATATAAGATTTTTTATTTTAAAAATAAATACCAGAGGATTTATTTGGTTTACTGAATTTCACAAGGTCATATAAATTATAAATAAATAATAAATATTAATAGAATAAAATTAATACTAGTATTATTATACTCTTGCTAGTGAAATTTTGGAAAACTAAGAAAGAAAATAGACACAAAAATAAAAAAAAACTAATATGGTAAATTTTAGGCAACCCATCGCTGTTGCTTTTGTTGAAAATACGCTATTTTATTATATAATAGATTTCATTCTGATAACTGATCAGTGTAAGTCGCTCTTAGTCGTATCTAAGTACTATAAAAATAGTATTTTGTTTTTAGGTATATTTTTGACTGACTTGGTATATATCAGCATAGCTCATACAGCTAACTCAGCCCACCGAGCTACAAAGATGGCCGTTGTATTGAAGACGTTGAAACGATTTCAAACGTCTGAGTACGACATTGCGCCTTTGCCCCATGTTGCCAATTACATAAACAGCGTACGATACATTGAAGAGCTCCAGAAATTCGTTGAAGATGATCAATATAAGTGAGTTTTTAATTGTTTTCAGTAATTTACATCAAAATTATGACGTAGTAAAAAAATTGAGCTGTGGTTTTAAGAGCGTGTTCCAGTCCAAAAGCCAACTTACTATACATGACAAATGGCAATATTTTTTTTTTCCCGACCAGGAATCAATCCCGTTACTGCGTCTAAATCCGTGGTTATAACCACTAGACCACGAAGGCAGTTTACATGATACATGTCACAGATTACCAACTTTACAACAACCGCGCCTCATTAATCATTTCTGATTAAATTGTCATCAGGACCTCGCCAACCTATTTGGCCAGCGTAGCGAGTGTAGGCCAGATTCTCCTGATAATTAATGCTGGAAGGCCCATGATGATAAATAAAAAACTGGCTTATCATGTTTTCTGATGCACAGTGAAGGTGGTGTTGTTACTCTATTGTTGTTGTCTGGAAATATTTATTTATTATTTATTTATTGACAAATGTGTCATTATTATTTCATAGGTGTTAGGAAGACTGATGGTGGGAATTTGTTCAGCTGGGTCGGGAAAGTATCCACCGTTCGTGCTGATAAACCCAGTAAAGTGTATCCACGCATTTCGGGATCACGCTCGAATTGCCGTCATGTCCAGTCAAGCCGGCATAGTGTTAGGGACTGATGTCAGTCATGAGTGATTGATTCCAGTTTCTAACATTCATGGATCTCGCCCCCCCACTTACCCCAGGTAAGTGGGGGGCAAGGTCATATGTGCTAGTATTAAAAAAAATATGTGGCATAATAACGACCGTGAATTGCCTCTGTGGTCTAGTGGTTACGACCGCAGATTTAGACGCGGGGTATTATTCTTTTTAAGGGATACAGTCGTTATGATACTATACTTTATCACGACCGTATACCTTCCAGGTAGATCAAATCCCACGTTCTAAAGAAATAGATTCATATTTAGCCAACATTACTACATAAATGTTATTTTTTGAATAAATAATTTATAAAATTTTCAGGTTATCATTGAAACTCGAGCCTCCATCATTGGCTGGTAGTGTATCTGGCTCCAAAGAGTCTGTGTTGGATATATCCAACCAAGTCCCGCCATTCAGTCTGTCGCCCGGCCATAGAGTTGGGGGATCCTTTAACAACCACGGCCCCTTTGGGCAAACTAAATTCATACCGATGCATCGAAAAACCCGTTCGCTGGGATCCAAGTAAGTAGAACCTAGTAATAGTAATACATAACTAATTAAAATCCCTAAGTAAATGTACTGCCAACGAGTCTAGATAATTAATGTAAACACACATTCAAAGATGTTATACAGAGTAAAAATAAAATAATATATTTTTTTTAGTCGAATATTAAACATACCTATGAATAACAACACATACATGTTAAGCCTCTCCTTGTTGGCAGTACAGTATGTCCACCTTTATAAGTTACAATCTCAAATGATATTTTAGGAATGTTGCGAAAAATAAGTCAAATAATAGCTGGTCAAAATAATGTAACTGCAGAAACATATATGTAACTTATAAACGTTGTAATACTATATATTATTGAAAGTGCAATCGCAAAAGACACATACACTATACTATATATTATTATCACTGCACAGAAAACACTTTATTTAATCTAGATGTTTATGTATACATGTGAACTTTAAAATTGCGTTGATGGCTAAATCCGAAACTACAAGGAATTGTTAGAGCAGATTAAAATTAACACTAACATCTTTACAAACGTTCTGATAATACAGTGCTAGTTTAATCTGTCACTATTATATGAACGCAGTTACGCAAAAAGGATCCAATCCAATTTTTTCAGAAATTCAATTATCAATTTTAATCAGGTCCTTAGGATGATATATCTTATATATATACGCAGTTACGCAAAAAGGATCAAATCCATTTTTTTTCTGAAATTCAATTATGAATTTTAATCAGGTCCTTAGGATGATATATCTTATATATATACGCAGTTACGCAAAAAGGATCCAATCCAATTTTTTTCTGAAATTCAATTATGAATTTTAATCAGGTCCTTAGGATGATATATCTTATATATATACGCAGTTACGCAAAAAGTATCGAATTCAATTTTTTTCTGAAATTTAATTATGAATTTTAATCAGGTCCTTAGGATGATATATCTTATATATATACGCAGTTACGCAAAAAGTATCGAATTCAATTTTTTTCTGAAATTTAATTATGAATTTTAATCAGGTCCTTAGGATGATATATCTTATATATATATACGCAGTTACGCAAAAAGGATCCAATCCAATTTTTTTCTGAAATTCAATTATGAATTTTAATCAGGTCCTTAGGATGATATATCTTATATATATATATATACGCAGTTACGCAAAAAGGATCCAATCCAATTTTTTTCTGAAATTCAATTATGAATTTTAATCAGGTCCTTAGGATGATATATCTTATATATATATATACGCAGTTACGCAAAAAGGATCGAATCCAATTTTTTTCTGAAATTTAATTATGAATTTTAATCAGGTCCTTAGGATGATATATCTTATATATATATACGCAGTTACGCAAAAAGGATCCAATCCAATTTTTTTCTGAAATTTAATTATGAATTTTAATCAGGTCCTTAGGATGATATATCTTATATATATATACGCAGTTACGCAAAAAGGATCGAATCCAATTTTTTTCTGAAATTTAATTATGAATTTTAATCAGGTCCTTAGGATGATATATCTTATATATATATACGCAGTTACGCAAAAAGGATCGAATCCAATTTTTTTCTGAAATTTAATTATGAATTTTAATCAGGTCCTTAGGATGATATATCTTATATATATATACGCAGTTACGCAAAAAGGATCCAATCCAATTTTTTTCTGAAATTCAATTATGAATTTTAATCAGGTCCTTAGGATGATATATCTTATATATATATACGCAGTTACGCAAAAAGGATCCAATCCAATTTTTTTCTGAAATTCAATTATGAATTTTAATCAGGTCCTTATGATATATCTTATATATTATATTAGTTTTTATTATTTAGCTGGTATTTTATTTAATTTTAATTATTAGAAAAGAATATATATATATACTCGTATATATAATTAAAGGGCCTGCAACAATGTTTGTGAATCTGTAAAACTGCTTGAGATATTTAAATATTCCTTGTATAGATTTTTTCTCGTATTTGCGGATAGCCCAATAGCTCGTGAATTCTCCAAGTAACAGAATTTCTGAAGGCATGAGCGATAATTCTTAGCCAGCTAATTCACCAGCCCTGCACGACATCAGGCAATGTATTATTGATAGTGTAAAATGGGTGTATATAAGGTTCATAATGTCTGATACTATGTTCATAACTATACCCTGTCTAATATAGCATGTTAATTTTGACAGCTCACAATAGGGATGCGTAGTGTAAATCTATTCGATTATCGATTTATTATTTTCTTGAACTTAGAATCAATAGTTTATATATTTATAAATACACAATCAAAATGTTATTCTAATATTTAATAAAGAGATATGATATATACCGGGTTCGATTCCTGGTCGGGTCACAATAATATTTATTAAATTAAATAAATAAATAAAATAAATATTTAATTTATTTGTGATATTTCTCGAGTTTGGTACGCTGGAGACATCGACGAGCTTGCCACTTGTCATGATTGGCTTATAGTAAAGTTGGCTAAATGTGAATCCGCTTCTTTATAAGCGTGGCTTCACCCCAGAAGGGAAAGGGTCGTTTATTTTAATGACTTTTTTATCAGTAATTAAAGCGAACATGATACAAATTGTATTAACTGAACAACACAATACTAATGTTCTTATTAGTAATTCTCCATGGTCTAGTGGTAACAAACGTCGCCGTGAACTCGGGAGGTCGTGGGTTCGGGGGCAAGTTGTACATTGTATAATTTGTCTCGGTCTGGGTGTTTATATGTATAATATGTATATATTTACAAATAAAAAAAGTATAATATGTAGTTTATCAACCATCTAGTTTCCATAACACAAGCCTCGTTTCTTACCACGGAAACTAGATGGCGCTGTGTGACCTGTCTGGAAATATTTATTATTTATTTATTTATAGTAAAATACTTGGTTTAAGTTGCACCAAAATAAAGTCTTTGTAATTGTGACGATTACAGTTAAAAATAGCATCGAATTTAATTATTAGGTAGCCATTAGCTGGTACAATCGACATTATATGTTCACCTAGCATTTTTTTTTTTATTACGTACATTTGACACAATAGACTTATAGGTATTATGAACTTTAAATAGATGCAATAAAACCTATTTTACACTATTTATTATATATTGTCTAATGTCGTAGACGGCACAGGACTGCCACGTAATAGTCACCGTACTTAATTAAAATAAATGTGTTTTAAATATGTTGAAGGGTTGAAACATTTATTTTCATTGTCCTTTCTAGTCTTACAGGAATACCGTTCGGAGGGTTCACGAGATATACCGTAGGTTAACGATAAGATGGATATAATTATATTAACTTTTTGTACACATATTTAATAATTAAAAAACGTTTTACAAGTCTTTATTACACTTTCAATGGATTACTTAGGGTCTGTTTAATTTTGTCTTGTTAATCTACTGAATTCTGGTGATGGTAATTAAATAATAGTTTGCTCCAACTAACTCAAACAATTGTGACTACTTATTTAATTATTTTTACAATATTTTTTAAGAGGAGAAAATTCTGCTCTCAAGTATCTAAATATAACATTAATCTAATAATAACAAGCTAATCTATGAATTATTCCAAATAACATTAATCAAAAGATGTAGAATTAAGGTTGTACATATATCTAATAGCTATATTAGCATCCTATGTAAAGAAAGGAGAAGAATAGTGGTTTGGCATGTGTGAACGACATAGCTGTGTTTAAATACTCTATTCATTGCCCAATAACACTCCCCATCCACTCTGATTATGATTGTGATACCCGTAGATTCTTCGCACTTAGTCTCGGAGCCATCCAATCTCCTTCCGGGAGGCCAGGAGATCCGTCACGTTCATGTAGACCTCCCTATCCACTTATTAGATCCTTTCTTTATCTATAAGTATGTGTTCACGTAAACCGCGCGATGTAACGTGAACTAGCTTACTTAATAACTTAGTCTTAATCCGAGTTTACCAACCGTCTTATTATAAAACTATCACACAACCAACCATGTAGGGATTTCGCTCCTGCAGATCTTGCTGTGCTGGCTTGTACAATCCCGCGCGGATCCCATCATAATTTCACCATCATAGTAATGTTTATCCAGTAATTACTAATAATCAAATTAGTCTTTTAATCCCGCGGGATTTCTGTGCTAGCTTGCTCAATCCCGCGCGGATAATATAATTTCAGCATCATAGTAATGTTTATCCAGTCATATAATGACTAATAATTAAATTATAATTGTTTATTACTTTTTACTATGACTATTGAAAAGGCACCATTTTCAGGCACTGCACAAGCATCCGCGTTTATAGATGCTGGATCTCGTAGTCCAATAAGTGGAGCAGGATTGAGGGATCCCGTTTTACAACCCTTATTCTACATTTCTTGATAAATATATTTGAAAATATGTATTGGCTTATTATTTTTAGATATCATACAATTGTCACTAAGGGTCTATGATAGCCAAAAAGTTAAGCACAAATTTGTTTGAGTCTAAGCTTATGTGTTTCCTATACCAAAACACTGTTCACTGTGAATGTGTATGATTTTTAATATAGCTAAATAATTATTAAGTCAACATTTATACTAAGCACGTTATCAAATCTTCCATATTACACTCACAAATTACTTGTTTTATTCAGACTATCTCTAGAATTCTTTAAGATTTTTTTTCCATTTCATTATTTTTTTTGTAACAATAAATTAAATTAATTAAGAGCAAAGGAAGCTATAAAATCAGGTTGCATTATAACTTGAATGTTTTTGTTTTTAGACATTATCATGTTTTTGCCAATCTCTATTTACGATCATGTCATAGGTTTCGTAGTACGAGTTTGCCAAGAAATTTTCACAAGGTCAATTTTGGTGTTGGGTGAGTGTTTCTAATTGGATGATACAGGAAGCCTTGCATAATACGTAGCTATAGAAACAAGCATGCATAAAGACTGATTGCTCAAACTTATCTGAGACTAAAGTAATTCTGGAAATAGGAACAAACGCACAATGTCACTGCTTGTGTATGGAAATGTTTTACATTAATTGTTAACTACACAGCCATTAAACTTGCGGCTTTTGTGTTATTACTATAACTTTTAATGTAAAACCGATTGGCACAGAACTAAAATTTTACTTTTTCAATCTTTTCTTAGGATGTTTGTGTTTGATTTAAAGTAGATTTGAGAGTTATATGATAATACTTTACAACAAAATGGAGAATATGATTAAGTATACATTATTTCGTTCACCCTACAAAATACCTGACTGACGAAAATAGACATAATTTATTATTATAATGATATATACCAATAATAAATATATACTTAATACAAATTGTATCGGCTTAGCAGCTTAATATACTATATTATGGTAGAAAAAAAGTACAGCTTGCAATTTAGTAAGTATTAACAAGATTTGTTTTGTAAATAATACTGGTTTGTACATATTTTTTATTCAAAGTATGATTATGTCTATTCGTATATGGCAGGCTGATAGTAATAAAGCCCCCGCGGTTACTTGTTTAAAAGCTAAAACATTTTTGTTCCAGCTTGTATTGTCGTTTTTTTTTTCTATCGACCTGCGATATCTTCATGGTTAAATAGCATGACTTTTAAAAGCTGGCACACTATTTGTATTTAAATAATTAATAGCTATTTATAAAAAGATTCACTCTGCAAGTTAAACAAATCACGTGTTTTACATTACACTTTGTTATTATTGTTTTCCGTCACATTTTCCCTCCTACTTTTTGCTTAATAAAATAAGTAGATTGTTAAATGAAGAATTTTGCTGTATGAAATACTTATATTTAAGGTTTTTTGGTTTGTACACGAGTATACCAGTGGAAGTATGCATAAAATAAAAATAATACCAAAAATATAGCGACGAAATTTAGTATTTTTTTTTTCATCCAAATATAGTATTATATTTTTTGCATACTTTCAACATTGCATGCCGTAAGGGCTAGTAGTGATTGTCATATTTTATGATAAAATTGGGTAATTCAAAAATAATAATAATGTGATGAACTTGGGAAAGCATGAATACAAATATTTACCCGGAATCTTATACAGTACGCGGGATCAACTTGTCTTGACTTTTCAAGTCAGTGACCGACTCAAATGCATACTTGCCATTACAGCTTTACAAACAATCACTTCAAGCTTAATATATTTTGAGCTTTTAGTACTTTGCCGCAATATGTATATACAAAACCTTAGTGTTCTATTAATTTCCACACATAGTTTTACAGAATCAAGATAGCTGTAATTAAATTAATTACCTGAACATAAGTTTTTCGTAAAAAAAAATATACTCGGATTAATCGCTACAAATGTAAAGAAATGTACTGGTCAGATCGGAGTTTTTTTTTAAATTGTGTTATTTCTAGACATCGACGAGCTTAACACTTGTCATGATAAGTCTATAGTAAAGTTGACTAAATGCTAATCAGCTTCTTTAAATAAGCGTATCTGACCACCCCACAAGGTACACGTTCGTAATGATGATGATAAAGAATGCTGTTTTAAACAAAAAAACTCTCGATTTTCTACTCCTATAACAATTAAATTTTATGTAAAAAATATCTTAAATAATATTAATAAAAATAATTAAAAAACAACATGAGGCAGTGTGCCAAGAACACTTGCAGCGTTCCCCGCTGCATAGCGATGCTGATTTACTGCACGGGAAATCTGCCAGCCCTCTTATCACATACAGTATTAACCAGCCCCTTGGACAGATCACTAAAATTCATTAAGAATGATGGTTTCGATAAATATATTATAATAGAATATTTATATCGGTAACATACTCGCAGATTTATCAAAAATATATCACTCCTTATTTTGTTATTGTACTCATTATTTATTTTTATATATTTTTGATACGAAAAGTTAATTTCAATTTCGACATTTCGCGGGACTCCATAGCTAAAGTTAACTAATCTGCCTGCTGCACACGGTCACACTGTCATTGGTTTTCATGACCCGCTTACGATAAATTATATTAGGGAGATAGTCTTAAAATAATAATAAAAATAATAGGGTTAATAAGTATAAAGTAGTACCCGCACGCGAGTTAACTATCAAGTGTGGCATGTAGGCCAGGTGTTAGTGATTATTACTATAGTAAATGATTGTGTAATATTTTAGCATATTCGGGAAGAATCCGTCTGAAGATAAGTGTGAGGAGAAAACTCCAGCTGGATCGGTTAACTTGTTGGACGACACGCTGCTGGAGTCGCCTGGTTCCCCTGAAGGACATTTATCTGCGCTCTTTTCAACTGGGTAAGCATAGAAAAATAATACCTTATTTCTGCCCAAACACTTCGTACCTTAATCAAATGATCGGATTAGGTGGATTATCCACCAAAGATGTGATAGAAAAATAGCCACTAATAGTACAAGTAGGTATCGTTCATTAACATATCATGCAATCTTAAAATATATTATTGCGGGATATTCTACTCGCTCGTTGCTCATTGCTCTTGCAAATATTTTGTGGATAAGCAGCCTTATTTATATTAGTTTTAATAAAACAACATCCATAGGCATAGAACGATGGTACACTAACCTTTCTTTCTTTAACGCTGTTTACCTTATATTTGTTTTAGAAGTATCGCATCTCCATTGAATAACTTGACAAAGTTCCAAAGTTTCGCCAGACGAAAGACTGTATTGAAGAATGGCAGGAAGTCGTCACTCTCATCGTGGCAGCGGTTTTGGATTGAGCTACGAGGACACACTATCATTTATTATTCCTCCAAATCATTTAGAGGGTATGTCTTTTATTGGCACTTTATTTTTTTCGTGACTTACAACCATTATCATACGTCATTTTATTAATTATAATTATATTGAAGGCTCTATTCACGATCGAACCCTTCGATCTAGTTTCAACTCCACACTCTCCATTCCTTTTTATCATACCTCTTTTGTCTCCCATTCGTTTGCTGTTGTTGCTGCAAATCTCTGGAACGACATACCATTAAATATAAGACAAGCTACAAATCGAGCTATCTTCAAAAATTTAGTATATAGGTACTTCTTATTAACCTAACTGTTTCAATTTCTCTATTTTTTCATTTACATCATTGTTTCTATGTAACTTCCCTCATCGTTTGGTTTATTTGTACATTTATTATGTGTATATATAGTAAGTAAATATTGGTACGATATATATGGACTTACTTAATATTGCACCTACCATCTATACTGTCTAAATGTCCCAAAGGTTTGGCTGTCAGAGAATGCCTAGCGGCATTAAGTCCGCCTTTGTACATAGTGCAATAAAGTTTTTAATTAAATAAGATAAATAAATAAAAAAATGCAAATTGTAAAAAAAAAAAAACATTATATGTATTTGTAATTTAAAGTGTTGAACTAGGTTACACTCCGTTTTGAGTATTTTCATGTGTTTTGTTCAAGTCAAATAAACGTTTTTATTTTTATATTTAAAGGACAAGCCGGAATGATTTCCGCAGCACCCACTGCAAGCTGATGAACCTTGACGGATGGGTGGCCGTGTTTGTTGAGGGGTCGGATATATTCCACCTTATGAACCACAAGAAAGCAACCTTCTATAAGTTCAAGTAAGTACAATTGTTATCTAGGCACGCCTTTAAATAGTTCCTAATCCATACTAATACTGTCTTCGTGGTAACTACCGCATATTTAGAAGGTAGCGGGTTCGATTCCTGGTCATGACGAGCTTGCCACTTGTAAGCCAGGGTCATCCCGCTATACAAAAAGGGGGATCATAGGGATGCACAGAATTATAGACCGATTTCACTTTTACCTGTCTTAAGCAAAATCTTCGAAAGAATAATGTTTGAGAGATTAAGTAGCTATCTAGAAATAAACAATTTTCTGGAAAACAGACAATATGGCTTTAGAAAAAATAAATCCACATCACTTGCTCTTACAACAATGACAAAATTGATACTAGAGGGACTGGATAAAAAGCAAAACTCATTGGGAGTTTTTTGTGATTTATCTAAAGCCTTCGATTGTGTGCATCACGATATCCTTCTAGCTAAGCTCAAACATTATGGCATAGAAGGTAATGACTTAAACTTATGTAAAACCTACCTTGGACATAGAAAACAAATGGTGGATATTAATGGCACAATGTCGTCTGTACAAATTGCTGAACTCGGGGTCCCTCAGGGATCAATTATGGGTCCATTGTTTTTTCTTATCTATATCAATGACCTTAGTGTATGTATTCCTGAGGGACTTCAAACGGTAATGTTTGCAGACGACATTTCAGTACTAATATGTAGACATACAAAAGGTGAAGCAGCGGACAAATTAAAATGTCTCATTAATAATCTTGAGGAGTGGTTTGGTTGCAATAATTTAATATTAAACCTTAATAAAACGTATTTAATGAATTTTACACTTGATACACATAAAAGAAATGATATATCAGAAATCATAAAATATTCAGAAACAAAATCATTAAAACATGTAAACGAGACGACGTTTCTTGGAATAATGCTTGACTTAAAACTCACTTGGAAAAACCATATAGAAAAATTAGCAAAGAGATTAAGCTCTGCATGTTATGGAATCAAAAAAATCAAGGAATATTGCGGCGTAGATGCTGCAAAAGCAGTGTATTATGCTTATTTCCATAGCGTAATGATGTATGGGCTTTTGGTGTGGGGAACTGCGGCGGAATCTAAAAGAATATTTATTTTACAAAAACGCGCAGTTCGTTCTATAGCAGGCCTCAAACCTAGGGATAGCTGCAGAGAAGCATTCAAAGAGTTAAAAATACCTACCATGGCCAGTGCATACATTATGCTCAGTTTGTTGTATTACAGGGAAAATGAACAAGATTATCACATTATAAATCCAAAAAGAATAAACTCTCGTCAAAAACCTTGCATACCACCCCCAAAACATAGACTACAAAAAATTACAAAAAGCTTTATGTGTATTTGTGTGCCTATTTTAAATAAAACCCCAGACTGGTTGAGAGATTTAGGAAATAAGCAATTTAAACAACAAATAAAACTAAGGCTGACGCGTAAAGCTTATTATACTGTTAACGAGGCATTAGAAGACGATGACATATTTATTGACATGTAAAAAGAAAATAAAATAAAAACATTTTGTAATATATCATTTTTTTGACAGTAATATATACTTATTTACTTAATTTTACGTGACATAATATATATTTTATATTTTTACATACCTATTTATTTTAATTTATTACTTTTTTTTTTAGTAATTAAATTTAATTAAATTTAACTTGTTATGACGACGCCACTTTACAGCAGATTTTTTCAATACCTAGGTAGTAGAATTTTTGATTATTTGTTTTTAATAATAATTTTAGTTTTTAAATTTTGACATTCAATAGCTATTTTGCTCAATATTTGTATTTCTTAGTCTTAGTGACAAATTTTTAGTTTTTAGTGACATCCACAATTGACAACCGATTTTTTTTTAGTGACATATTTCTATTTTATTGTTAAGTATTTTTATATTAGAACTGACAAGGCCCATTTACAGCCAATTCAGACAAACCTTAATTTAACTTTATGATGTCATCACTATCTGGCCAGGTTTTCGACTATTATATTGTTTTCTAGTATTGTTTCTTTCTTTGTTTTTGGTTTTTTCATTGTTCTGTAATTAACGTAAATTAGGACGTAACCAAGTGTTCCGATAGGTCCCTATGGTGATAAATAAATAAATAAATAAATAAATAAATGGTGGCCTATAGTAAGGTTGGCTAAAAGTAAATCCGGTTCTTTGTTTGTGACCATCCCGCAACAGATGCGGTCATGATTATGATGATACTATACTAATATTATAAATGTGAAATAAGCTTGGTCTGTGTGGCTACACACCTATACTAATGAAATTTGTCAGAATTGTTCCTTGAAGCCCTGAGACAGACATAGTATATATTATGACACATGTGATAACACGCCCATATATCTTTCAGCCCGTTTGATTTTATGCCTAAACTACTAAACCGATTTTTATTAAATATTCCTTGTAACTTAAGGTTAAACATGTATACATAACATGTGACCCTACAGCCACCTGAAGCTACCTTCAGGCATTTAAAGCTGTCACGAAGAACATCTTACGGCGAATTGACTATTTCTTTTTCTTTGGCAGGACTGGGTGTGAACTTGACGCCTTGCAGTGGGTGGATGAAATCGACAAAGCGGTAAAACCTTTACCAACTAATCTCATGACATTCGAATAATCTCTATACACCCGTGTATACTATTTAAGTACTCAATGTAGGCAATCATATTTAAAGGCTTTTTGCATTCCCAATTTTATGCTATTCATATATTGACGTTGTACTTAGCTATATTAAACTCGTAAGCAATGAAAATAGGGCACTAAGTAAAACCCCAATATCTCTAAAACTAAGCTGGCTTAAAAGAGTTAACATACAATTTCAAATTTAAACTTTTGCTGTTATGAATAAGTATCTACAGAGGCATGCGATGTACTTGATACTATTTTTTTCAATAAATAAATATTGGATAATAAAGATTGAGGTGGTTGCATTGAGCTTTCGAGTTTAATCCATAAAATATATTATTAATCTATGATCGACGAAATTTTTTGTCTATTTACGTATTCCATGCATTTTTAACAATAATTTTATTGTGTTATGTGTACGAATTACACTAATATTTTTTATATTGACGTTATTATTGCATTGTAATTTATAAGGATTTGTTATTTATTACAAATTATCAACTGCCTCCGTGGTCTAGCGGTTAAGTCCGTGGATTTGGACTCGGAGGTACCAGGTTCGATTCCTGGTCGGGACACAAAAATATTAATTAATGTATATATATGTATGTAAATATAAATACATTTAATTAATATTTAATTTATTAGTGATATTTCTCGAGTTTGGTACGCTGCAGACATCGATGAGCTTGCCACTTGTCATGATTGGCCTATAGTAAAGTTGGCTAAATGTGAATCCGCTTATTTATAAGCGTGGTTTCTGACCACCCCGAAAGGGAAACCGTCGTGATGATACTGTACTTCACTTTTTATCTCAAATTTTGCAAAAAAAAAAATGTTATACTTAAACCCATTTGACATTGACATGATATATTATATCAAAGACATAATTTAATTTACATTATACTCGTAAATTTATTACCTAATAGTGTTTTAGGATAAACTGACACAAAATATATAAAAACATATTGTATATCTAATGTAGCTATGTATCCTCAAATATTTTCGTGTAATTATATAACATAATTAAGATAATCTCTATAAATTTGCTGAACTTCAGAGATAATTTTACCAACGATTGTTAAATTTGACTAAAAGTTAGTTACAGAATAACTAACAAAAAAAAAATTTAAACGAGCAATGTTGGTGAAAATAAAGCTGTATTTTACTTCTGATTACAATGGGGATGATGACTGATTTTTAAAAATTTTGTTCAGGAGTGTTTTCTATCTCCAGAAAAAATATTTTCTAAGTTCAGAAACGTTTACTATTTCAAGAAAAAAAAATCTCATTAGTTCAGGAGTTTTTCTATCTCCAGAAAAAGTATTTTCTAAGTTCAGAAACGTTTACTATTTCAAGCAAAAACAATCTCAATAGTTCAGGAGTGTTTTCTATCTCCAGAAAAAATATTTTCCAAGTTCAGAAACGTTTACTATTTCAAGAAAAAACATCTCATTAGTTCAGGAGTTTTTCTATCTCCAGAAAAAATATTTTCTAAGTTCAGAAACGTTTACTATTTCAAGCAAAAACAATCTCAATAGTTCAGGAGTGTTTTCTATCTCCAGAAAAAATATTTTCTAAGTTCAGAAACGTTTACTATTTCAAGAAAAAAAAATCTCATTAGTTCAGGAGTTTTTCTATCTCCAGAAAAAGTATTTTCTAAGTTCAGAAACGTTTACTATTTCAAGCAAAAACAATCTCAATAGTTCAGGAGTGTTTTCTATCTCCAGAAAAAATATTTTCCAAGTTCAGAAACGTTTACTTTTTCAAGAAAAAACATCTCATTAGTTCAGGAGTGTTTTCTATCTCCAGAAAAAATATTGAAATCAGAAACGTTTATTATTTCAAGAAAAAAAAAACAATATTTCAGCAGTGTTTTCTATCTCCAGAAAAAATATTTTCTAATTTCAGAAACGTTTACTATGACAAGAACAAAAAAACTTTATTTAGTTTTTCTTTGTTTTCTACCTCCAAAGAAATATTTTATCTATGTATTAAAAATAAGTGTATCCATTTAATTTCATTACATAAATACATAATTTTCACGATTCTTAGTTAATATCATCATCCCTATTACCATTCTGCTATTTAATATATTATTTAAGTATTTACTAGTTATTATGTAGAACATGCCGCTTTTGTTCAGTAGATAACTTTGGGATTTTATAAAGGAAAAATATAAGTCTTACATTGCTTTAGTTGTTTATTTATAAAAAGTCGTATTATAGAATACGATAACACGTTTATTAAATTTATAATGTTGATTATCCGCAACCCTTTTTATTTGTTAAACGCGAGATATTATTGATCTCGGATACATATTTCTATTTAAGAGCGTTTAAGCTTGTGCTTCTCTCTCGCTCGCACAATACAGTATTTTTAAAGATTATTCAAGTCTTAACACCCGTATTCTAACCCTTTCAGCACGACAAAAAATATTTAAGATATAAAAATCTATATAACTCATAAAAAATGAGAAAAAAATCCTCTACTAGCGAATTTCAAAAAGCCCCGTCCGCATATTAGTGCGTTGTTGTATATTATTATTAGAACATTGTAGATTCACCGAACTAAAAAATATACTAAAAAGTAAAAAAAAATCTTATGCTGTTTTACTTTTGGGTACACGAGTACAATGGCTGGACTGTAACCTATTCTAGCCTTTTTAAAGATAAAAACTGGCTGTAAGGGCTCGGCCTTTTGCCTTTAAAAACGCTATAATAGACTACATTTAAAAGGACATTCAAACATTTAAAAGTACACTCAAACTTGATTAATCTTTAAAAACGCTATATTAGACAACATTTAAAGTACATTCAAACATTTAAAAGTACACTCAAACTTGAATAATCTTTAAAAACGCTATATTAGACTACATTTAAAAGTACATTCAAACATTTAAAAGTACATTCAAACATTTAAAAGTACACTCAAACTTGAATAATCTTTAAAAACGCTATATTAGACTACATTTAAAAGTACACTCAAACTAGAAAAATCTTAAAAACGCTATATAAGACTACATTTAAAAGTACATTCAAACATTTAAAAGTACACTGAAACTTGAATAATCTTTAAAAACGCTATATTAGACTACATTTAAAAGTACATTCAAACATTTAAAAGTACACTCAAACTTGAATAATCTTTAAAAACGCTATATTAGACTACATTTAAAAGTACATTCAAACTACATTTAAAAGTACACTTAAACTTGAATAATCTTTAAAAACGCTATATTAGACTACATTTAAGAGTACACTCAAACTAGATTTAAAAGTACACTCAAACTACATTTAAAAGTACACTCAAACTTGAATCATCTTTAAAAACGCTATATTGTGCGAGCGAGAGAAATGCAAACGCCATAAACGCTCTTATGCCTTACAGATAGATATAATGTTATATTTAGGTCGTATTTTAGCTTCTTCATTTTATTTATTCATTGTTAAAATTGTACCATTTAGGTACATATTTTAGCAATCAAAAAACTCAAAACATGTTTAGTGCTAACTGCTAAGTCAAATATTAACTACGGTTTATTCACGATAGCAAATAAATGTTTTGTATACAAATAACAGCAATGATAAAATTAATTTTATGTAATGTGTAATGTAAATCTATTAAAGATATTTTAAAATGTTTGTAATAAAAAAGTTAACATCAAAAAGCACTTTCAACTTTACATGTTATTATTATGATAACAATTTACGTAAACTGAGTAATGTTCAAATATTCCGTCGTAATATTAGTCTTTTGAATCGGTCGGATATATGAAGAAACTCAATAATTAAGATTTATAAAATTTGCGTTTTGTTATTTGATGACAAGACTAGATTGACAATTTTACAAATGACTTATTATGAAAGATGAGTAAAGACAAATGACATTTTATTTCCACGGGGTAGCGACCCACATATATACTCTTGAAGTCTCGCTGGCACGATGTTGTTTTAACTCTAAACTCTGATATTAAATTGTTTCTTGTTATGAAATTATTGCTATAAAATAGGTGCAATCATATATAGTTAAACTTAAGTTTCACAGTTCAGAATTAGCGTAAAAAAATATTTTTTTTATTATTAAATTTGGAGGATGCTCCGGAGGATGCAGGAATTGGTGGAAATAAAACCAGCTATCTTTTTGTTGCCCTAGCAACCACTAAACAATATATTTATTTTACTTATTCTAATGTCTTGTCGTAAATTGCTTTCTGCCTAATACATAATATTTATACAGTAGACGCTACACCTTTACCTACCTTACTTTATACCTTTATAACGTCACACCATACAAAGTCGCACGTATATATAACAAACAGTTTTAGAACCACTTGTTTTCTTGTTTACATAATATTTGTTTGCTATCCTGAATACGGTATAAGGCATGTTACATCTCTCGCATATAAATCCATGACTTTTGTTTAATTTAATTTAGAAGTATTGAATTGCCAAAGAACTCCATACCAGTTGCTTGTATTGTAATTGTGTTGATTATAATTAAGTGCAGTGTTTACAAATTACAGTAGCTATACATAAAATAATCTTAACGTTAAGTACTCTAAATTTCAAACATAATTGTTACATATACTTATTAATATTAATTTCACACTATACAAGTTCGTGTTAATAACAACGTTGTGTATATGAAAGACAAA
This sequence comes from Tinea semifulvella, assembly GCA_910589645.1. NCBI lineage: Eukaryota > Metazoa > Arthropoda > Insecta > Lepidoptera > Tineidae > Tinea > Tinea semifulvella. The sequence continues at coordinate 27,014,994 of OU342584.1, forward strand.
TGATGTCAGTCAAGACAAATATTTATTTATTTATATAATCTTAGATTCATTAACATTCGTCTTTCAGATGAACATCTATATGAATAATTTTAGATATTTTATACCATAAACTACAATAAAAAACAAATAAAATATTAACGCTTTTGCATACCTCTAGCTTCCACAAACCAATAACTTACTAGTAAATTAAATTACGGACAGTTAGAACATTCATTACACACAGCGTCCTAGACCTATGATGTCAATTTTTTATTACAATTTCCATAAGTGGAATCGGGACCGACGGCTTAACGTGCTTACGATGCACGGGAACGGTGGTGTTGTAAATCTATGACAAATGTACGTAAGAAAAGTGTATTTCTCATTTTTATATGCCGGGGGGGGGGGGGGGGGGTTTAAACCGACCTTTGTAGGATTTAAGGTACGCGTTCTTACAACCGAGCCACCACCGCGCCTAGGACATATTTACACTAATTTTAGTCAGAGAATAATAATAATAATAAATTGTGCGAGCTTAATGCCGTAAATGCATTTTTTACCAACTAACCTTTGTGACTGAGAGCTGTAATAAGCGGTTGCAGAAGGTTATGAAGAAAATAGATAGTTAAAATTATTTATTACTATATAAAACACAAATTAATTACATACATATTATATGCAATACAATATACATAGATAACCATATTTCACTAAAACAAATATATGACTACTATATCTCCAAAATGGCCGTAATTTTATTTCCTAGTAAGACTACTTTCTCAAAAGTACAATCAGATTAGAAAACTCTTAACGATATTTTTATTTGGATTGTTTTTGATATAAGAGTTATCATCCTATGGACCTGATTAATATTAATAAATAAATTTCTGAAAAATTGTGAATTGGATCCTTTTCACGTAACTGCTTCCAATTATTATTTGAAATCTACTTTCGATGACTACAAAAATTATAATGTGTGTAGCTGATGATTTAGGTACTTGCAGAGTTTACATACTTCACTTGTTTTTAACACGATTTTTACCAGCATTTTCATGTACAAGATCCGAACTTAGAACGACCTTCACCTATTTTTATATAATACTCTAACAAAAGCAATGGTGATGGTTGCCTAACGAAATATGTTCAAAGCTTTCAATATTTCTACTATAATTATTTGATTATAAGTTGACACGGCTATAATGCCTCGAATTTCAGTTAAGCTACATTACTTTATTTGTTTATGGCAGCAACGGTTAGTCTATCCGTATATTTTTTTTTATTTGTAATTATATTTTTGTGATATTGTAATAATCAAGTATTACCTGTGAACCATATGGAAATACAAATTTTAATTTGGATGTGGGGAGGGGGGATAGCTACTTTAAGGCGTCTCGGGGATATTGTGATAAAAACAACAATTGCATATTAAAATAATTAAAAATATATTTTTCCAGCCAGGAAAAAAAATCGTTTTTTTTTCATACAAGCGACACTATTAACTAGTGTAATAATAATACAGGACTTTTAGTATTTTTTTATTATAACCGTGAACATATTTTGTTGAGTAACCCATCACCGTTGCTTATGTTAGCATATGTTATTAAATACAATTTTATCGGTGACGGTCGCTTTTAAATGTATCCTATATTTATTTTACTTGCAGTCATTGTATAATTTAGAAATAATAATCCTTGTTATCCACTGCATCTTGAGTCAGAGAGTAAAGTTAGACCATTAAACTCGAATTAAATTTTATCTAAAATATTCTGATTTTTTAATTAATAAATGTTTATAACGTTTATTTTTCTTAATTATTATTATATATATTTTTTCTTAATTCTTTTACTTTTTTATTTTATCGTTCCCGTGCCTCGGAGAGCACGTTAAGCCGTTAAGCCGCTGGAATCGTTAATAAATTGGTTTTATAAATTGACATTAGGCCCTCGCTGATGGCCTGCGTGGGCAGTGTGGGCCAAATTCTCCACAGATTTCTGGAAGGTCCATCTACAATAGAGGTCTAGGACTGTGTTCTAGAGGTTGCGATGAAGATAGGATATTATTTGAACAGTTAGCAAAATGAATTCCAGATCATATTTCTGAAGAATTTGGCCTACATTCGTCACGCTGGCCAGACGCTGGCAAGGATCTGATGACAATTTATTAACGGTTTTACAAGTTGGTATTAGTGGAACCAAGAGCTTGACGTGCTCTCCGAGACACGGGAACTGGTGATATTGTTAATCTATGACAAATGTATGTAAGAAAAGTCTCATTGGTACATGTTATGCGAACCTTTTTGGATTGGAAAGCGTTCTGACTGTTACCACCGCTTTATTAAGAACCTAAAAATGGGCAATAAGACCTAATTTCTAAAATAATAACAATCCAAAGTTGAACTTTACGGCACAAGATGCAGTGGTAAAAAAAAAATCGACCAAAAAGTTAGTTTATTTTGGTTTAAAATTAAGCTACGTTATTGGTGCATTAATTTCCTAGCTCGCTTATCGCTGGTGGATACAAACCTTAGTGGCGGTAAGACGCTTTTGCATTCCTCTCAATCCAATATTTTCAATGATTTTTCAAGTCTGAGTGCACTGAAGAAATAAACTATTCTAAATTTAACAGTTTGTATGGAGAAGCCAACAATTTTTGTCACTTCCGACATATGGTTTCTTAAGAAAAGTTGCTTGTTTCTATCAATAGAATCACATATTAGTCCAGATTAAGACCATACAAAATCAAAAAATGTCATACAAATATTTAGTCACATGACTTTGCCGGGCTTAGTGTCTAGGTATAGGTATACTTTTGTCGAATAAAAACTTATTTGCCAGCATTTGTTTGACTTCAAAATATGTAGGCGGACTGATGGTGGTAGTTTGCCCAGTCTGCGGGGGCGCGGAATTATCCACCGTGCGTGCTATCAGGCTTAAATTGCTGTCATGCCCAGTCAAGCCGGAATAGTGTTAGGGACTGATGTTAGTCACGAGTGTCTGATTCCAGTTGCAAACAATCATGGACTACGCGCGCCACTTACCATCAGCTGGGCGCAAGGTCATATGTCGTGCTAGTATTAAAAAAGAAAACTCCTAATTTAAACATATTTAGTGGCAGCTCACTTATAGTAATTGAAACTTAATAGGCTACAGTTCTTAAAAGCAAACTTAAAAATCTTTAAATAATATTGGATTGTGCGAGCGAGACGGTTGCAATAGCGTTAAACCCTCTTAAGAGTAGTTAAAAATATAAATGTCACAATGTAAATACTCAGTATCTACTCGTAGAATTAAATTTCACTCAGTGTTTATATAAATCACTGGATAGTTTTACTATTAAGTTTGTATAATTTAATGTTTTATTTGATTGATTGATTACGATCAAGAATTCAACTAGATTAATAGTCACATACAAATTTCCTGCGAGAAACTGGCAAGCGGAACTCTACGTATCTCTTTCTAATAATACACGACAAACAAATCAGCACACGATAATTTTGTGCTGATATTTTTTCGGCGTTTTCAGAGCTGACCTATAATCTAGTTGATTCTTGGTCAATGAATTTGTGGCATACTGTTCTTCACTAAATATAGGATTAGATAGTAATTTATGTCGTACAGCCAGATGAGGCTTCTCATATTATACTCAAAACCTTACAATAATAATCATTTGTGGTTAGATACTGCTAGAGTTACGTATTCCAGCATTCGTCCAAATAGAATACTAACGGCCGGTTGCAGAGATTTTGATTAAAATAGTCTATGATTTAACTTTTGATATACGCCTCGTGATTGGTAGTTATCTTGTCACTTTGGTTATTTCAGCTAATGTCAAAAGATAGGTAGACTTTCTGCAACTGGTCGTAAATAACTCAAGTACGCAAAACTTAATTACTGATTAAGAACTGTCAAAAGTTTTCTGTTAAATAATATTGATATAGAACAAATATACTTCCACAACTGATTATTATTAGTTAAGGTATAATAAACATTATTATTAATATGTATTAATTGATAAGTGTATTTAATGGCGGACTTTGCTGTTTGTTCAATAAATATTTTATTCAAATTTTTACTTGTTTAATTTACCTAAATTAGAATGTGGGGGAGATTTCCAACTCCCTTACGTGGATGTAGATGAGTGGACTGTATATGGTTGGGTGGTTTCATCACAAGCCAGCTCTGTGATGTCCAAAGAAAGATGCAGAAGCACTTTGGAGTTTCGTCGTGGCCCGCGCCTCGCTAGCAGTAATTTAATCGTGCTCCCGTATTGTTTTTTTCTATAAGTGTTTAAAAACTGATTTTAAGTATTGTGCTTATACCATCAGATAGCCCGTGAAAAATACTACAACGATATAAAAGTAGTTTTTTGGATTATCTACGGATTGCAAAACTAAAAGTGATTATAGATCGCGAAATACACACATCAAAAAAGTCTAGGGATCAAGCATGTTTATGCGGATTTCTTGTGATTGAGATGTGGCTTTGTAATAAATTTATGATTTTATAAATTTATATGGATCCTTTTTGGTGCATTTCATAATTTAAAACAGTAACTGTCAATCAAATTCGAGTAAAAGATGAAAATCAGCTGTCAATATTTTCCCTATAAAAACATAAGACGCATTGAAGACATTATTAGTGCTACTGTTTCCCTACTACTGATTAAAACCAACGTTATTATGGAGCGGCGACGTCATTTAAGCAGGGAAGAAATGATCAGAGCCGTGGGAATGATAGAAGCTGGTTCCCGGCAACGTACTGTGGCTTTAGCTCTGAATACAAGTCAGAGTGTTATCAGTCGACTTTGGACACGTTACCGAACCACTGGTACCGTGGCTGAGCGCCATGGAGGACGGTATCGCTGCACCACACGGAGACAAGACCGATACATTCAAATCACAGCTCGAAGAACTCCAACAATAACCGCCATGATGTTAGCCGTGAGCCTTCATCGCTCTTCAGGGAACTTAATTAGCGACCAAACAGTCAGAAACCGCTTGCATGAAGTGAACCTGCATTCCCGAAGACCGCTACGGGTACCACCTATAGCAATGCACAATCGTAGGACTCGATATCAATGGGCTCTTGAACACAGAAATTGGACAGAAGAACAATGGCGTTTCGTGTGCTTTTCTGATGAGTCTCGTTTTGGTATGAGGCCGGATACAAGACGTATACGACACTGGAGAACCCCTGGACGCCAACAGCGATTAAAATCCTGCCAGGAAGTCCATCCTTATAGTGGTGGAACCATCATGGTATGGGCGGGTATTTCGATCGGCGGAAGAACTGAGTTGATTTGGATCAGAGGCAACCTCAACGCTCAAATTTATGCTGAGACGGTTGTATCAGACGTCATCGTTCCTCTACAAGTGCATATCGGTCCCTTATTTCAGTTAATGCATGATAATGCACGACCGCACACCGCAAGAGTTGTAAGACAGACTCTCGCCGCAGCTAACATCAATGTCCTGCCCTGGCCTGCTCAGTCGCCAGACTTGAACCCGATTGAGCATGCATGGGATATTCTTCAGAGAAGAGCTCTGCCGAATATGGAGGGTATCCAGTCGCAAGAAGACCTTTTTTTGTTGTTGCAACGAACATGGGCGGCCATTCCACAGCGTGATTTGGATGAACTCATTTTGAGTATGCCAAACCGATGTTCTTGTGTTGTTAGTGTTCGCGGTAGAAACACGGATTATTAATTGTTTAAGTTACTCAATAAAATTAAAAAAAAAACTGTTATTTCAGTCTTTTTTTCGAACTTTAATGTTAGTGGTTCAAATGTCAAAAATCCCTTTATTAGGAAAATGGCAATTTTTTTTACTAATGCAAAGGTGACTTGGTTTATCGTTACTGTAGACAAACGAAAACATTTTATTTGATCAATCCTTAAAGAAAATTTTAATGAATATCAATCAGGAGAAAAGTTATTGCAAAAATATATGTTGATCCCTAGACACTTTTGATGTGTGTATTTGCACAAATACAACATCGGTCGTTTTGAACGCGCAAATTTTACTGCAGCTGCTAGCTGGCCGCCTGCGAACCGGACCTTGACCAATCGTCGCGTAGCAAGCACCCCACCACAACGAGGCCTCGTCGCGTCGCTACGAAATCTGTGCGGCCGACTACAAGCCACGACAAAGTGCTACGCACCGCTGGATCTATCCGTTACGAGTTATTTTGTCTATTTACGAAGTACAATTACAATTATTATCTAGCCGCGCTGGTTCTGCCAACTGATAACATTAACAGTGAAACTTTGTCCGCTAAATACTAAAAAATGTCACTAAGACGCACGCCGCCACAAACACCAACGTTAAAGGTACCATCACCAAAAACTAGGCACACATCGGATCCTATTCAAAGTGAGGCGCCGGACATGTCAGTGGAGAGAGAAGCTGCAACAAATGTTACTCATCGCTTAAGAAAAAAGCGGGAACCAGGAGAAGATGATCGTATGAAAGAAATGAAAAGAATGTTTGATGAACAAAATAAAAAATATGAAACATTGCTTACTACAGTGAGGGAAATAAAACAGCAGAATAAAGATCTACAAAACTCTATTGATTTCATGTCAAAGCAGTACGACGATATAAAATTGAATTTGGTCAATTTTGATCGTGAGCGAATAAATAATATTGCACGTATACAGACATTGGAGGATAAAATAGAACATCTAGAGAGAAATTCTAAATGAAGCAGTATCGAAGTAAGAAACATTCCTTCAAATGGCACTGAATCTAAGGAAACAATAAGAGAAATTATTATAACCACGGCCAAAGCTTTGGATGTAACCCTCCAGCCATCCGATATAAGAGATGTTTATCGAACCAACAAGTCACCTAAAGATAAACCGATTACAGTGGATTTTAATAGTGTCCTTACAAAAGAAAGAATAATAAACTCTGTCAAAAAATACAATAGAGAAAACAAAAGTATCAAATTTAATACATCTAATATTAACGTACAGGGTCCAACAAAACCTATTTTTATATCAGAAAGTCTTACATTCAAAGCACGGAGGTTGTATTTCTTGGCCAGGGATTTCGCCAAGTCAAATGGATATGCCTTCTGCTGGACAACACGTGGAAGAATTTATCTCAGACATAAGGAAGGTCTACCGCCGGTGCGAATTGATTCGGAATCTGATTTTGAAAAGATAAAACCTCAAAATTGACTACCTTGTGCACTAATACTAGATTGTTTATGTCCTACTGTTTGCATGCTTTCCTTAATTTTTTTAATATATACTAGTTTTAAGTTATTAAACTCATTGTTAGTCTATCATAACATTATTCTTATACCTAACGCAATAACACAATATACACAAAACACGAACACATTCTCACACACAAATTCATACACATATACGTACTATATTTACAAATATTTTATACAAATTAACACAGCAACCCTATGGCGACCTTTGGTCATTTAATTTTCATTTGGTCGTTCATGGTTTTTGGTAAACAGGATTCATATTATGCAACAACCCAGTATTATTATTGTCATTTACTTGACATACGTAAGTATTTACAATTTGCTGAACTCTCAATCTATTTACAATCAGATAAATTTCATTGCACCAAAATATTTTTTCTACTAGTTAAAGAAACAGAGTAAAAATGGATCCAATAATATGTGATGTAGCGAAGGATCTGGAGAGTTGCGTCATATCTAAGTCACTTACCTGTTCACCTGAGAGCTGTAGTCAGCATCTTAAATCTTACAAACGCACTTTAAAAAATCTACAAATTAATATTAGAAGTATTAATTGTAACTTTGACGAACTTAAAATATTATTAACTAGAATCGTTGAAAGATGTGACATTATTGTGTTATCGGAATGCTGGCTGAGCAAGGTACAAAAAGTACCTATACTGGATGGTTATGCGACCTTCCAATCAAAGTTTACTAATCAAAATGATGGCTTAGTGATATATGTAAGATCAGAAATTAAATGTAAAGTTGTAGAACCTCATTTTGCAAATGCTAACTGCATGATTGTTGAATGCGATAAGAACATTGCAATTATAGCATTGTATCGTTCACCGTCTCATCAAAAAATTGATAACTTTTTGACAAGCCTGGATGGTACACTAAAAAAATACTCGGCGTTTAACACAGTTACGGTTAGTAGTTATGGATTTCTACCTGCGCATTTTCTACCAACCCGTGACACTACTTGCCTAGACCATGTTATCCTGAAGACTAACAAGAAATCTATTACTCTAGTACTAGATGCATATATCACTGACCATGCCCCGGTACTTTTTTGCTTTGAATCAGCTTGTAGGACACAAAATCTTAAAACTATAGCCAACAAGATTCCAAACTCTTAAAAAGCACACTGAAACTGTTAAAATATCGCGTAAAAATAGAACAATTAAACCTTGGATTACACCAGGGTTATTAAAGTGCATCAGACATAGAGACAGACTACATAAACAATCAAAAAAATATCCAAACAATATGATATTAAGAGTAACCTACTGTCGATATCGAAATTTCTGTAACAAACTACTTAAAAAACTAAAACAAACATTTGAACAAGAGGAACTACAAAAAGCTAAAAATAATCCTAAACAAACGTGGAAGGTAATTAAAAGTATAGCAGGACTGGGAAATGTAACTCATCCCTGCAATGAACTAATAAATACTCAGGGGGACCCAAAGATTTCGATCAATTCGGTAAACAAATTTTTTGTAAATGTAGGCCAAAAATTGGCTGCGAGTATGCTACGAAACCAGACTACTGGCCTAGGTGTTAACTTATCGAATAAAGTATTAAATAATTCTATGGGTATGTTGGAGGTTGATGATGGAGAATTAGATAAAATAATAACAGGGATGCGCAGTGACTGTGCAGTTGGCTGGGATGGAATTCCTGCCAAGATCTTAAAGATGGCTCGTCACGCATTAATACCGCCGCTTAAGTATCTAGTCAATCTGTGTCTGACTACAGGCGTTTTTCCGGTCGCTTTTAAAAAAGCGCTTGTACATCCAATACATAAGGGTGGGGACAGAGACAGTGTTAATAATTATAGGCCAATATCAGTGCTCACAACCCTTTCCAAAATATTGGAGAAGGTGTTGAATAACAGACTTAAAGATTTTTTAGACAAGTATAACATACTGGCAGACAACCAATATGGCTTCAGAAGTGGCAGATCTACAGAAGATGCAGTTCTAAAACTCACTGATGACATTGTTGGTTGCCTAAACAAACGAAATAAAGCTATTGGGGTGTTTTTGGATTTGTCTAAGGCATTTGACACTGTCTCTGTTCCTATTCTCCTGCGTAAAATGGAAAGAATTGGAGTGAGGGGCATTGTCTTGGATATATTTTGCAGTTACTTGAAGGAACGTAGCCAGTGCGTTAAGATTGACAGCCTTACTAGTGATGACGAGGTGTTATCTTATGGTGTCCCACAGGGTAGTGTATTAGGACTTACCCTGTTTCTAATCTACATCGACGACCTATGCCGCCTAAACCTACCAAATTCCAAAATATTTACGTACGCAGACGATACGGCACTCATTGTACAGGGAAGAGATTGGAAAAGTGCACACAAGCACACTGAGGATGCTCTCCGTGATGTCATGTCATGGCTGTCCACTAACATTCTTACCCTAAATATTGAGAAGACTAAATATGTTGCATTTTCTGTTTCTGGGGCGTCACAGCCCGCATTTGATTGTTTTGATGTTAAGGCATGCTGTAAAACCAATAATGATGTGTGCGATTGCCTACCGATTACCCGTACTTCAAGTATTAAGTATTTGGGAGTCATAATTGATGACACACTAAGCTGGCATCAACACCTGAATAGTCTAGTGTCGCGAGCTAGGAAACTCATATTTGTGTTTAAGAGGTTACGAGCATCTGCTAACATCGACACGCTCAGGACGGTTTATTATGCGCTGGCACAGTCAATCCTATCGTACTGTATTACGTCATGGGGTGGTACTTATGTAACGGCTATGCTTAGACTCGAGAGGGCGCAGAGAGCAATCTTGAAGGTGATGATGAAAAAACCATATAGATTTCCTACAACCCTGGTATATCAAGAGAGCAAAGTCCTTACTGTGAGGCAGCTATTTATTCTTCAAACCATATTAAGAACACACGCTGGGTTACCATATAATGAAATCAACAACCATGTGCGAGCCAGGGATCGAGTATGTGACACAAAATGCTGCAGGGTTGCGTTGGCCCAAAGGCATTATATCACTTTAAGTAGCCGGTTATATAATAGGTTAAATAAAAAGCTTAATATTTATCCCCAAACCTCCAGAAAGTGCAAGGTACTCGTTAGGAACTGGCTTCAGGAACTAACTTATGAGGATACTGAAAACCTGTTTAAAATCATAAAATAATATTATAAGATATAGGTTGTTGCTAACACATGCATACTTATATACATTCATTCAAACCCACGTATACCAACACACACACACACACCAACACACACACACACACCAACACACACACACACACCAACACACACACACACACCAACACACACACACACCAACACACACACACTAACCATACACACAAACAATTATTTAAGTCTTGCCTACAGCAAATATAAATAAATATTGTCTAGAGTAAAATTAAATGTTGTAAGTACTAATTCCTACAATGACATCTGAAACACCGTCCACCGACTATTTCAGATGTCACAGCTAAACTGTTTTTGTTACTATGTACGATTTATTTTATGCCCTAACCTATGTAAAAACTGAATTGTAATGTATTTTTATTTTGCAATAAAGATTTTATTTATTTTATTATTTATTTACTTACCACCTCCAGCAGCAGCTGACCACGTCTCAGTAGAGTCGACCTCAGGGTTCCAGAAGACCAGCTCTTCTGGTGCTAAAACATTTTACACAAATATCATTTCACACATAACTAATAATCAAAGTAACAGTTCAGACCGATAGATACACACGCGTGGTTACGCAGCAGAAACTGCTGCAGCACCGAAAAATAAGCACACGCGGTGTGACGTCACCGAAACACAAAATTGTAGACGCCTGCCGTCGATCGAGGCTGAGATGTGACTGGTACCTACCCCCCTATGGGTTACAGAACTGGCTTTAACATAGACCTTCTACAACAAAGTTTTGGACAAGGAAGAATCGCGAGGTAAAAGTAATGTATCATCACGACCGTATCCCTTCCGGGGTAGTCAGAAACAACGCTTTTTTTAATGAAGAGGATATATATTCTAGGACGTAGTTTCAAGGTACGTCGAGATGTATCTTGAGTTTGACAGTTCTATTCCTCGAGCGTAGTGACGTGCCGAGGAGTCCCTCCGTTTGGAAGAAATAATCGAGTGAAGGAGCAGTTGAGGAAACGTTAAGTCTCGCAAGACACTAGAGTTTTACAGGTTTCCTTCTACAAGTTTTATGCTGTAGAGTCTACAGTGTAGACCAACCAAGCGACCGACAGTTTTAAACACTTTCCTTAAAAAATTGCATCCGTTGACCAACTACTTCGACAGTTGACCCCTCCGCTTAAAATAAGTGTTGTTCGTATAGCAAGATAAGTCATATCGATAGATAATTAATATTAAATAATATTCTACTGTAAATTCGATATGTACAAATTGGTTTTCTTTTAATTTAAATTCGCTATACGATTATATATTGTTAGGATTCATAAAATATAAATTCTACCACAGTTTATTTAATTGTGTACGGTATGAGGAAACTAACCTTTAGGCGGTTGCGACGAGGAGCAGTGGACTGTATATGGAGGCGGCCTGGCACAATTTCTCATAGTTTTTCACTATTAAATGTCTATAACACTCTGTGCACAGTTTTAATTATTAGTTTAATTCACTTGTTAAATTCGCGGATACTTTTTCTCCGAGCTAGTCGTCACCACGAGCTGCGAGGGTGGAGTGGGGCGGGAGGGAAGTGTTCGTGTTGCTAGTGTAAATAAATGTTACCAACCAAATTGTATAATAAGATAATCAGAACTTGAATTACATACTTTGTTTTTATATTTGCAGTTTTCCTAAGGATTCAATTTTAAAAGAAATATGGAGGTGGTTTTGTAATAAATTTGTCGATTGGGTTTTGACAAAAAATAGTGCATTTTGGTCGGAGTACTTAACACTTCCGACTTCCTAAGGCTAAGGAACAACAGAAGAAATTCAATTGCCAGTGCATTACCCACTTTTTATGTACACGAGTATATTAGTATTTTATTATCATTCATTTTCATCATTACAGCCCCTAGAACACAGCGATGGAGATGGGCCTTCCAGAACATAATATGTATATCTGGAGATATGATGTATTATTTTTTTAAAGACAATTTATTGACGATTTTACAAGTTGGTATTAGTGAAACTGGGACCGACGGCTTAACGTGCTCTCCGAGGCACGGGAACGGTGGTGTTGTAAATCTATGACAAATGTACGTAAGAAAAGTGTTTTTCTCATTGGTACACGCCGTGTGGGTTTAAACCGACCTTTGTAAAATTTAAGGAATGCGTTTTACAACCGAGCCACCACCGCGCCCAATTTATTTTATTATATTAATTATTATTTTACTATATTAAATGAATGATGATAATATTTTCGGATGCTATATGTTACATGTGGGCAAGTAATTTTGATACATACATACATATCTTCACGCCAAATCCCTTGCGGGGTAGGCAGAGACAATTGAGTGCCACTTGTCACGGTCACGACATACCTCTTTCGCTTCTTCGACATTCATCAACCTCTTCATACATGCCCTTTTGTTTCGATGGCTTTTTAATGCACCTTCAGCTATTGTTTTATTTATTTGATCGTAATATATGAGTCTTGGTCTGCCAGGGCTTCTTTTACCCACAACTTTCGCATTATATATCTGGTTCGTCAATCTCTTTTTACTCCTCCTTTCGACATGCCCGAACCATCGGAGCATGCCTTTCCTTATTTTTTTCCCTATGCTTTCTTTCATACCTACCCTTTTGCGTATTTCGTCATTACGTATGCGGTCCATCAAAGTGACGCCGCATATCCGACGTAACGACCTCATTTCTACTCTCATGCTTATTCTGACATATCCACGTCTCGCTTCCATACATAAGTGTTGGTACCAGCATGGCATTGTGTATGGCGAGTCGAGCTTTGTCACTGACATTTCGACTAGCGATCAGTGACCCCAGGGCACCGTTGACACTATTTCCCGCGTTCACTCTTCTTTCAACATCTCTATCATACTTCCCATCCGCAGTAAAAACAATGCCCAGATATATAATCTCATTTATTTGTTGTAGAGTTTCATCATCAATCTTTATCGTCACGGTTATCATCCTTCTTCTTTCAAACACTAGTACCTTGGTTTTTCTCGCATTCAAACGGAGTCCTTTTTTTGCACATCCCTCTTTTGTTTCTGTGACTAGCGATTGCAGTTGTTGTTCAGACAATGCCACAAGTACAGCATCATCTGTATAAAGTTCACTACTAGATCACTCATCTTTAGTAATTTAGAAATGTATTCATATTAAAAATAGTCAGTGTAATCATCTTAGACTAGGGTGCCCTGTGTTGTAGAAGCTACTTTCGTATAGTTATACAAATGTCATTTACTAAATAATTCCGACCCAATCGACTATCCAAATGAATTCGGGGGAGACCAAAGAGCTACAAGATGCTACGGCAATAGTAATAATTAATCCAAAACATGTTTTACATCAAATTATCTAAAAACAGAAAATATACGAGTATACAGTTTACGCCACGCACCAGGCCGTTCCAATCTTAAAATATAAATATTACTTGATTTATAGTGAATTCCTTATTTTATCGATATACGAGTATACGTATATTGCGCAGCCCTTACCCTACTCCAACATGTTAATGTAAAATTTTACAATATTTGCATACAAATTAGTGTTGAAAAATCTCGCAAAAAATACAGACTTTTGCATTAGATAAAAGCGCTATGGGACTCACCCCGTGACCGCGTTGCTCTAAGTTCTAACAATAATATTTCAAACCGTAACATTTATGCCTATCGAGGTTAGAAGACTAAGTGCCGTTAACTGAGTTAAGGCTTAGTAGCATTTCTTAATTTAAATACAAAAAAAGATAAGTGAAGAAATGCCACTCAGGATGGATTTAGGTAGCGGCCAATAGGTTGGGTTGTATCAAAATGAAATCTCTGAAATAGTTACGATTAAAGTTAAAAATAGCTTTAATGTACTAGTTTTATTTTTATGTCAGCCATCAGGTGGTACATTGGACGCCATTTTTACTCGACTGCGCAACGCAAAGAAGGGTTATGTATATCATCCTATGTATGTATGTATGTTTATTCCTTTGTGGATGATTCTCATGTCAATCGATTTGTCTTCGTCACGCGATTGATCATCATGACATTAATAGGCGACAACCAGACGCCATATTGTAGATAATAAAAAAAGAATGTCGACGGACTATATTGAGTGGGGTATCCTCGAATAGGTATTTAAAAATCATATTGAGGTTTCTCTTATATTTTTTTATTAAGAGTGACCATTTAGGATCTATAACGATTTAAAGTTAGCAACGATTATTATTTAAAATTTCAATGTAAGTTCTACCTATAATTCTTCTTCTTAGTTGCTACACTCTTGGCAGAGTGGTCGTGGTCGCCATTGGAGTGCTAGTGGCACGCTTAACAAGCCGTCGCCACTCCTCTCGGACCCCGGCTTTTCTAGTGCACTCATGTAGGGGATGATCCATTGCACCTTCACCTGGTCGGTCCATCTCATCGGAGACCTACCACCTTGCCATCGACTTTCCCCTGGACTACCAAGCGCTCGATTGATGTTTCTCCACGCCGTGACACGTGTCCGAAGAAAGTGAGAATGCGTAATTGTACAGTCGAGGAAAGGCGCTGTCTGATCCCCAGTTCCTCCAGTATGGATTTGTTTGTTCGGAACTCCGTCCATGATATGCCCAGCATTCTCCGCCAACACCACATCTCTAGAGCATTAATTCGTTTTTTTCTGTTTCGCGTAGGGTCCACGTCTCCGCAGCATACAGAAAAATAGGGAACACAAGAGCTCTAACCAGCCGGATTTTAGTGGCTTTGGTAACGTTTCGGTTCCTCCATATCTTGTTCAGCTTGTCCATAGCAGATCTTGTAACTACCATTCGACGCTTGATTTCATCTTCGCATCCACCGTTATTAGATATTAGTGCTCCCAGATAAATGTAAGATCGGACCACATCGCACTTTGCTATCCTTGTAATTTCTGGCCAGTTATTGTTGGCTCGGTCTACGATCATCACTTTCGTTTTGCTGCGGAACTTAAGACTGACGGTTTCCATTTTTTGCAACAGCTCTTCCATATGACTAATACTTGTTGCAAACTATGTGGTGTCGTCCGCATATCGCAAATTCGAGATCTTTAAGCCTCCGATTGTAATTCCGCCTGTCCAGTTTTCAAGGGCAATTCTCATTATAAGTTTCGTGTAGATATTGAATAGAAGCGGAGAAATAATGCCTCCTTGTCGAACTCCAGCATCGGGGTGAAAGTGGCTTGATAAAACCTCATCGGTTCTCACTGATGCTGTTCCATCTTCGTAGAGCCGTCTCAGCAAGTGCACAAGATGCTTAGGCGTACCCATCTCCAACAGAGTCAACCTATAATAAAGATGTAGTAAAGTTAATATAAAAAAGTAAAAAGTATCATCACGACCGTTCACATCACGAAGCAGATTCTAAATTAGCCAACTATACAATTGGCCCATCATAATTAATTAATTATAATCGCATAATAGGTAATGTGGATTAATCTAATTTGTATAGATTAATTACCATTAACCGCCAATACTAATAAAAAAAATACCTACGCATATGCTTAGTAGTTTGACATTTCCTATTTATTAATACGGGCGTAACTCTCTCAATGAAAGACGAAATTTACCATCTTATAACAGACAGCGATAAAGAAAAAGTATAAAAGTACAAAACCTGACTGCGTAAAAAAATGAACTTTAATTAAAAACGGAAAAGAAATAAAAACTAAAAAGAATAAAAATATATATATTTTATTACATAGGTAGTGGCTTTATCAGCTTTGCTTTAATAATGGATCCCGACTGTAAGTCTCTACGTAATTATGTATATATATATATATATATATATATTTATATTAATGGTAAAATACAACCAGTATAAAAGAATTACAATATAAAAGCTACCTAAATAATAAAATTAAAAATAAACTAAACTATAAATAAAAAATGTCCTCTAGAGACGTCCCATCCGAGATAGTCCCAAGGAGACTGGCAACATTTCCCCTCTGTATAGCGAGGCTAATACGTTGGCAGAAATAATTGCCTATTCCTATATAATACCATATTAATGGTGTAGTTAAGCGGTTATAAAACTTTTAGCGACGGAACAGATAGTTTTTTTATTTTTTTATTTCTTTTCAGTTTTTATTTAAGTTATTTTTTTATTAACTTTATTCGTTACAATTACAACCCAGCCTTTGTGTGCTAAGTTGATCATAACTGCAAAGACGTACGTATTACTTTTTTATTTTTTTACCTATAAACGTCGTAAAAAATAGTAAAAATAAATGCAATGATCATAAATCATATTAACACTCGACTAATTAACGCCCTTGCCTTGAGCTTTGAATCCCGCCTCGACAGTTACGATCAACTTTACAAACTAGTTTTCCTATACCTAGACTGCCTCCATGGACGTGGAGGTACCGGGTACGATTCCCGGGACACAATAATTTATTTGTAATATTTCTCGAGTTTGGTACGCTAGAGACATCGACGAGCTTGCCACTTGTCATGGGACGTATAGTAAAGTTGGCTAAATGTGAATCCACTTATTTATAAAGGTGGTTTCTGACCACTTCGTAAGGGATACGGTCGTGATTATACTTTACTTTTTTCTAAGTACTTATACCTACCTATATACCTAATACCAGGGCTTGAACAACCGACAAAATATCGGTTTAAACCTGTTAAAACAGTAAGCGGCATGACTTCATACATTTAAATTCCAGTAAATATTTTTGCTACCAGAAAATATACATAACGAAAAAGTTTCAATGCTCAGAGATAGAGTATATGTCGACACATTTAATTTTTGAGGAAGTTAGTGGATAGTGGCATATATTCAACCGTAAAAAGATATTGAACGCCTGATGTTTTTTACACCAGAAATTTCATTATATAAATAGATTTTAGCATTATATCTGTACATCATTTTATATTATTTATATTTATCGTATCTGACTTTTCGTATAAGCTTATAGTTTGTTCAAGAGCGTACGATACATTATCGGGATGTTACCATCAATGTAAACGATAAGCTCATTCAATACGAAACAGTGTGCCGGAGGAAGCGAAATAAAAACATCCTATTAATGCAGTTTTCAAACATATATTAATCTATATAATTATAAATAGCTATAGTTTTATATATTCTACATATATAGTAGCGCGCTGTGGTGGCACGGTTAATATCCTGCAAAAGTCGGTTAACCCCCCCCCCCCCCCCCCCGCATGTACTAAAGAGAAACACCGTTCCCGTCTGTGCCTTGAAGAGCACGTTAAGCCGTCGGTCTCGGTTTCACCAATACCAACTTGTGGAATCCTTAAGAAATTGTCATTAAAAAAACTCTCTAACTACTGAACTAAGAGCAATCAGGGGCGACGCGGGTTTTAAAGAATCTTTATTTAATAATTTGGGTATCATTAAATTACTGTTATTTTGTGCTATCATAAAGTACAATTCTAGAAATTATAATGTATTTAGATTGGCCAGCGTGGCGAGTGTAGGCCATTTTCTCCAAATATATGTTCTGGAAGGCCCATCTACGAGTAAATACATTATAAAAGATCAAATGATTAATATTATTAGTTCCAAATGACGGTAATATTTTAATATATGATTTTACGTCATTAAAGACTCAGGCAGCTCTATATTAACTCCTTTTATGCCGTAACTTGTGTATTATGTCAATGGACAATAATATTTATTTCTTTGCAATATAAAATCAAATGCCAAAATGTAAGCTGGCTGCTGTTACACAGTAAAACTGTATCGATAATATTCGATAACTTTGCGGGATGTCAAATTTCGTCGCTAAATAGTTTGCGAAAATCGCTAATTTGAAAGATAAATTCGATACGATTCCGACATTTTTATGACTATCACTATCTACTACTAACTATCACTATACTTATTCAATCACTATACTTAATCAAACTATTCGAATAGTCGTGCGTCTAATTATTTAGCAGACTGTTGATCGATTATCGCATTCAGTGTTCGCGATGCCAATTTCACCAAGATTATAAAGCTGACGTCGTCACTGGTGCACCACAAAATTTAGTAGACGTAGACGTAATCTAAGGATATGACGTCGTTAAACAAACAAAATACGAACGACAATCGTGAACAATATTTGAAAAAAGACCACGCGATTTGGTCTTTTGTAAGGCCAGTTAATGGCCACCTTAAATCGCAAAGTTAGCGATCGTTATAAAATTGCGAGACTGCTGTCCCAGGTCTGTCTCGTCTACGTTATTATTTTGTCACTGAATTTTATGACACTTGTAAAATTCTAGCTAAAAGACTTACCTTACTGACCGCAACTCTTGTATTTTTACGCGACGGCACCATACGGCAGCCTTTAACGCCATCCTACACCGGTCTCTATGAAATCCTGGAGAGTTGATCAAAAACAACTAATGTTTAAAGTTACGCACGATGATGTCAGAATGGACTGTCCCAGTCCTCCTCCTTCAGCAGCGAACAACACTTCTCTCTCTTCTTCGGAAGGTCACGATAGCAAAAGGTGTTTTTTAACACAATTCTGCATTAGAATTTATAATTTATTTATTTTTAATTTATTTATATTAGGATTTATAATTTTATTTATCGGTTATCAAATTTTTTTGTCGACGAAACCATTGAACTTGATTTTTGTCTAATCTGATTCTGTCGGGTTATTTATTCTTTAAATTAACTTTTTTTGCAGTAACTTACGAAAGAAGTGTTAGTTCTAAAGCAGATCCATGGTACTGGGTCTAATTTTTGTATAAAACTTTGTTTAAACTGTTTAAATTCGCGCCATTGCTCGTTGCTCCGGAAATAAGAACGTAAATTGGGGACATTAGAACTTATATTAATATTATTAGCGTAGCAGTTGTGGCGTTTTGTTTCTGAGGGGTCTCGTTTAGATGTAGGCGTGGTATCGATTGGCGCATACATAGTCTTCGTGTAGAGCTGTAAACAAGCGTGGACACATTCGCGCCGCGACAGTCACCCAGAGCAGACCTGCTTCAGCATGGGGCTCTTTACTCTCGCCGTCTTCGCTATGGTGATAATGGCAGCTGCACGGCCACCTGGTAAGAAAAAACATATTTATTCTTCTATGCTGTTTTATTAGTTTTTCTGGCTTATTGTCAACGCGTAAACTGATAAGCTATCCTGTTTGCATCCACGTCATAGTATTTTAAAACTTTTATAGTATTATTTGCAACTTCGAATGTTTTAAAAACTTTTGTTGCTTTGTCACTATTATTTAAAAAGTAAGTTTTACTAAGTTTCGTTGAGCTGTTTGCGCTCAGCGTCAGTACGCAGGTACCATGCGATACCACCTGTTACACTCAACAACTTTGTAAGCATTGCAAGTTGTTTTTATTTTGATAAATTATATTATATTATTTTTGCACTTCTGTAATTGCCTTAATCGCATGCGTGTAGTTAGTTAGTATTTATAAGTGAGTAACCCATTAAAATAATCAAAAGAAAATAAATACTTGTTTATAGTAAATTAAAAATAGTTCAAGTAAAAAAAATCATAACTATTTTAATGTATTACTTTCAGCACTTTAAAGTATTTTAGAAAGCTTGTTTTAATTTCTCTCGTCATTTGATTAAATTTGTTATTACACATAATAATAATTATTAACTGCCTGCGTGGTCTAGCTAGGTTACGTCCGTGGATTTAGACTCGGAGGTACCAGGTTCGATTCCTGGTCGGGACACAAAAATATTTATTAATGTATAATAAGCGTGGTTCCTGACCACCCCGAAAGGGAAACGGCCGTGATGATACTTTATATTTCTCGAGTTTGGTACGCTGGAGACGTCGACGAGCTTGCCACTTATTATGATTGGCCTTTCGTAAAATTGGCTAAATGTTAATCCGCTTATTTATAAGCGTGGTTTCTGACGGCCCCGAAAGGGAAACGGTCATGATAATACTTTACTTATAATAATTATTATACTACAACATACAAATATTATAAATACTACTGGAATATATTTTATAATTTTTAATCTGACCGGAAAATATATAACATTTAAACAGGCCTTTTACTCCTGAATTCTGTTTTTTGTTTCCTCGTTATTCAAAATGTACACACTGAAAATATACACACATACACGGGCCATTAACTTCTCAAATTTAGATATTTTTTCGCTTATTTTCATTTGCCCATAAAAGCTATAAAAAAGACTCGGTACTTTTAAAAATATATAACATTTCACAAGCAGCTTTCCACTTCTAAATCTTTTAGTTATTTAGATATACATATATCTGATCTGGATATATATATATACATGACACAAACACGGACTCTTTCAAGTTTTCGTATTTTGTTTCCTAAATATATATAACATTCGCAAGACCCTTGCACTTCACAAATTTAAACATTCTTTGCTTCAATCTTTATTTGCCCACAAAAGCTATAAAATTGACACGGGACTTCCACTTTTAAATACTTTTTTCTCGTTATTCATATGACCTGAAAATATATAACATATCACGAAAAGGTTTCCACTTCTCAATTTAATTACTGAAAATATCTATAAGACACAATTGTACTCGTACACGGACATTAATCTTTACATATTTTATTATTTTTTTCCTTGTATACATCAGGCCTGAAAATATACAACATTTTCATAAAAGCTATAAAGATGAAACAGAACTACGAGTACCACTTTGTAATATGTTTTCCTCGTTATTCATATGACCTGAAAATATATAACATATCACGAGAAGGTTTCCACTTCTCAATTTAATTACTGAAAATATCTATAAAACACAATTGTACTCGTACACGGGAATTAATCTTTACAATTTTTTTTGTTCCTTGTATACATCAGGCCTGAAAATGTACATCATTTTCACAAAAGCTATAAAGATGACACGGATCTACCACTTTCTAATATGTTTTCCTTGTTATTCATGTGACCTGAAAATATATAACATATCACGAGAAGGTTTCCACTTCTCAATTTAATTACCAAAATATCTATATACTCGTGACACATACTCGTACACGGCATTAATCTTTACAAATTTTATTATTAATTTCCTCGTATACATCAGGCCTGAAAATGTATTACATTTTCACAAAAGCTATACAGATGACACGGAACTACCACTTTGTAATATGTTTTCCTCGTTATTCATATGAATTGAAAATATATAACATATCACGAGAAGGTTTCCACTTCTCAATTTAATTACCAAAATATCTATATACTCGTGACACATACTCGTACACGGCATTAATCTTTACAAATTTTATTATTAATTTCCTCGTATACATCAGGCCTGAAAATGTATTACATTTTCACAAAAGCTATACAGATGACACGGAACTACCACTTTGTAATATGTTTTCCTCGTTATTCATGTGACCTGAAAATATATAACATATCACGAGAAGGTTTCCACTTCTCAATTTAATTACTGAAAATATCTATAAAACACAATTGTACTCGTACACGGGAATTAATCTTTACAATTTTTTTTGTTCCTTGTATACATCAGGCCTGAAAATGTACATCATTTTCACAAAAGCTATACAGATGACACGGAACTACCACTTTGTAATATGTTTTCCTCGTTATTCATGTGACCTGAAAATATATAACATATCACGAGAAGGTTTCCACTTCTCAATTTAATTACTGAAAATATCTATAAAACACAATTGTACTCGTACACGGGAATTAATCTTTACAATTTTTTTTGTTCCTTGTATACATCAGGCCTGAAAATGTACATCATTTTCACAAAAGCTATACAGATGACACGGAACTACCACTTTGTAATATGTTTTCCTCGTTATTCATGTGACCTGAAAATATATAACATATCACGAGAAGGTTTCCACTTCTCAATTTAATTACTGAAAATATCTATAAAACACAATTGTACTCGTACACGGGAATTAATCTTTACAATTTTTTTTGTTCCTTGTATACATCAGGCCTGAAAATGTACATCATTTTCACAAAAGCTATACAGATGACACGGAACTACCACTTTGTAATATGTTTTCCTTGTTATTCATGTGACCTGAAAATATATAACATATCACGAGAAGGTTTCCACTTCTCAATTTAATTACTGAAAATATCTATAAAACACAATTGTACTCGTACACGGGAATTAATCTTTACAATTTTTTTTGTTCCTTGTATACATCAGGCCTGAAAATGTACATCATTTTCACAAAAGCTATAAAGATGACACGGATCTACCACTTTCTAATATGTTTTCCTTGTTATTCATGTGACCTGAAAATATATAACATATCACGAGAAGGTTTCCACTTCTCAATTTAATTACCAAAATATCTATATACTCGTGACACATACTCGTACACGGCATTAATCTTTACAAATTTTATTATTAATTTCCTCGTATACATCAGGCCTGAAAATGTATTACATTTTCACAAAAGCTATACAGATGACACGGAACTACCACTTTGTAATATGTTTTCCTCGTTATTCATATGACCTAAAAATATATAACATATCACGAGAAGGATTCCACTTCTCAATTTAATTACCAAAATATCTATATACTCGTGACACATACTCGTACACGGCATTAATCTTTACAAATTTTATTATTAATTTCCTCGTATACATCAGGCCTGAAAATGTATTACATTTTCACAAAAGCTATACAGATGACACGGAACTACCACTTTGTAATATGTTTTCCTCGTTATTCATATGACCTGAAAATATATAACATATCACGAGAAGGTTTCCACTTCTCAATTTGATAACTAAAATATCTATATACTCGTGACACATACTCGTACACGGCATTAATCTTTACAAATTTTATTATTAATTTCCTCGTATACATCAGGCCTGAAAATGTATTACATTTTCACAAAAGCTATACAGATGACACGGAACTACCACTTTGTAATATGTTTTCCTCGTTATTCATATAACCTAAAAATATATAACATATCACGAGAAGGTTTCCACTTCTCAATTTAATTACTGAAAATATCTATAACACACAATTGTACTCGTACACGGGAATTAATCTTTACAATTTTTTTTGTTCCTTGTATACATCAGGCCTGAAAATGTACATCATTTTCACAAAAGCTATAAAGATGACACGGATCTACCACTTTCTAATATGTTTTCCTCGTTATTCGTATGACCTGAAAATATATAACATATCACGATAAGGTTTACACTTCCCAATTTAATTACTGAAAATATCTATAAGACACAATTGTACTCGTACACGGGAATAAATTTTTACAAATTTAATTATTTTTTTCCTTGTATACATCAGGCTAAATGTACAACATTTTCACAAAAGCTATGAAGATGACACGGAACTATCACTTTAAAATAATATG
This sequence comes from Tinea semifulvella, assembly GCA_910589645.1. Taxonomy (NCBI): domain Eukaryota; kingdom Metazoa; phylum Arthropoda; class Insecta; order Lepidoptera; family Tineidae; genus Tinea; species Tinea semifulvella. The sequence continues at coordinate 27,038,666 of OU342584.1, forward strand.
ATATATAAAATGAAATGAAAGGAAATAAAATGAAATGAAATGAAATGAAATGAAATGAAATAAAATGAAATGAAATGAAATGAAATGAAATGAAATCGGAGATAGTCCCAAGAAAACTGGCAACATTTCCCCTCTATATAGCGAGGCTAATACCTTGCCAGAAATAATTGCCTGCCTTCCTCTCTCCAGATTTCTCCGTCAGCCGTTTGGACAACTCCTTGGCCAGACGCTTGGCTTAAATTGAATTGTATTAAATTGAATTGAATTGAATTGAATTGAATTGAATTGAATTTATTATGTCAACATTTTTATTCAAAAATTTGCTTAGGTCTATAGAAATTTGGAAGGCGTGTTATTAACAATGTACCTGATATACCTTCAGAAATAATGGATCGAAAATGACAATTTTACTAAATCGAAATATCAATGATGTGAATGTTACGGAAAAGAATATTCAAAGGCGTATTAATTGACACATTGAGAATATATGTAACGAAAATGTCAATGTTACGAAATCGTCACATAAAAGTGAACAGTACAAAAAATAATAAAATTCCTAAGGCGTGCTAATGACAATGAACATTGCGAAAAACTTAACTAAGATTACAATCTTACGAACTAAACTATGAATAAAAATAATAACCCATGACTTGATCATGTGGCAGTATGCCATGAACACTTGCATTATTTCCCCAGTACACAACTATGCTGATTTGGTGCGCGAAAAAACTGCCAGTCCTCTTGTCACATACAGCATTAACCAGCTGCTTAGACAGTTATTTAAAGAACTGATTAGCACTTGTTCCCCACGGTTCTATTGTCGCAAGACTAAAAAGCACAAACACGTAGTCATTACTAACAGATTCGTATTCGAGATATTTGGTATTTGGCAGCTCCAGTCCTGACAGATGTTTCCTGGGCATGAGACCGAGCAAGGTTGTCGACACAAGTAGCGTCCCACACAAAGGCTCGACCCATGGCACCAAAGTTAATCCATCAGTTCTTTTACCACCACTGCAAGAGATTCCGGAAGGTTTAAGAACCGATGGGATCCCGGCAGTAACCAACGCCCGGTGGATAACATTATTGACAGATCAGTGGAGAAAAGACAACCGGTAGAGCAAGCTGATCAACGCCCGATGACGTTCCAATGCATGGACAGAGCACGTCATACGAGTATAAATAATAAATATAATAACAAAGCCCAAACATGGCACTTGATTCGCATTTCACTATTTTATGCAATAACATTCATTTTATGCTGCTCCTACTCTATTCATTACATTGTTGCTGACACTCCAATCCTATAAAATGGGATCAGTTGTTATGCAGCAATGTATAACTATCAACGGATAAGCCTTATATGATAATTTTAAAATCTGTTAATAACAAAGACAGCTGCAATGTGTTACTATTAGTTTTTCTATATAACGTTTTTTTATATATTTTTTTCGAATAAGGATATTATTTAGATTGTTTAAATAGGGTGATTTTATACATGTAGAGCACAGGGGAAAAACTAGATTCATCACTTTTTTTTTTTGGCACAGCCATTGTGCTGTGTAGATTGGGCACTGCACAATGGATTAAAAAAAAAAACAAAGTGACAAGCCTTGTAGTTGTGCCCTGTACTCCACATATAATATTTTAGGAAATAATGTTATCAGTCAACATTAATTCATTTTACTCTAGAATCGACCACATTTACATTTTGAATTTTTTTTATGAACATTTAGTATGGAACAACTATTATTTTGCTCATTTCTAAAAAGTTCACCGTGTGTGCTTTAAATACATTTCCAGTGATGAAAGTCCTTTGACTGATGATAAATATTATATTTATATAATATTTTTTTAATACTTGACTAATAGATAAAAGAAATGCGGTCAGTACAAAATTATGTCCTGCTTTAGGTCAGGTAGAGTATTTGTTAATAATTTAATAAAAATTAAATAGTTTTTCTACAATCTTTACAATTGTTCTTATCTCTTTTTGTATTATATTTCATGAATTAAATAAACTTACCGGTGGCAAGTCACACCTTCTTTTTATTGCGTCGTAATTTCGGCACTTTTTTATAATACTTGTATAATACTTCGGCATGGTTTCGGCGCGGCGGCGCGGCGATGCGATCAACAAGCGACTAAAACACAAGTGGGCTTACTCTGCATTTAAACACACTTTTGCCTTTCCTTTATAAGCGCGCACATGCGATGTCCATGTTTAGGAATGTCATTGCCGCTGCCACATGAACTAAATAATATGTACAATAAAATTATCTTTTTTGGTTTCTTAATATTTATCTAAGCTTTGATTGACGCGTTTCCCACTTCTTTTTGTTATTCAGATTTATTACATTGTTTTTTTTTTTAAATCACAAGTGATTAATTGAAAAATTACGAAAATATGGAATGTTTTAGGCATGTATAGCTAGCAGGGCTTTAAATTTAATAATTACATAACATTGTTATTTTCGTTACATTTTTGCCAACATTCAGCTAAGCTAAAAATATTTTATTATTTTTAGGCGCCTTTCGCTTTCTTTTTTTTACATTGCTATTTTTTAATAACAATTGTTTGAATAGAAAATTATGAACATATGGTATAAATTATGATAATATTTTAGGCATGGACAGCGAGCGGGAATCGCCTCCGGAACTCAAGCGTCTGCGTCTGTTCAAGCCAGACCATCGGTTCTCTTTGGAGTCCCCTTCTTATGCGGCGCTTCCGCGGCCTTCACCTAAGGACCCCGTAGTTGAGAATCACATAGAATCGGTACGTGTTCTATGAATACTGTATTAGTTCTATTCAGAAACGTTTTACTAAAGCAGACATAGGATATCAATGAGCCATTAGTTGCCTGATAATAAACGATTACTATTATTATTAGATGACAATATACGAATATATATATATATATATATATATATATATATATATATATATGCTGGTTATAAGGTTAAAGAAACGTATCTGCATAGAGCTAGGTTGCAGTAGCTCTACCGCGCAAAAACTCTGTAAAGTAATATGTTTTACTTCTGGCTGCCAATGACATGCATTCTGTTACATCGCTCTGGCGATGTCTAAAATTCCATACTTTATATTCTTGATTTGATAACGGAGTTTGTGCGTTCTAGATCTACTGTATATTTTAAAATTATTATTGAGTAAGACAAATTGGCACTACTTCGTTAATAATCAGATGGAGGAGAAAACATGTTCAATAGGTACTACATGATTATAAGATAGAGCAAATCTTCATGCAAAAGTCGACAAAAATAGTGGTAAGTGCTGACGACAGATACTCGTATCAGTCGTCGAAAACTGATGATAAATTCTCCAATACCCGTAATTGCGACACGCATTAGGCTGGGATAGGTCACATGATAATAAAAAAAACATAATAATAAAATAAACTATTTGTTCCTTGTAGCTTGTCGCAGGCCAAGACGAAACCGAGAAGTCAAACGGATTGTCATCACCCACCTTCGTCTTCCAGCACCCATTGCCTGATACGTCTTTGCTCAGAAAACGGATCGGTATAATCAGGGCTAATGGTACTCGATTTAATTATTCGCCTATGGATAGACCAAATGATGAATATACAGGTCAGATAAAAATAATGCTTTACTTGCGCTTTATGTTTCGCTTGAACATTGCACGAACATTTCCACATAACAGATTGTTATTGACTTCCCGGACCCAGATAAACTTAAATGCTTTCGTGGACGGCTATGTCATATAGGGTGTTTTTTTAGCTGCATGAGAAGTTTCAATAGTTGTTGTTGTTGCGATTCACATCAATTATTTAACGCCAGGACAACGATAACAAATTGTCGAAATTTACTTTTAAAATATAAATCTGTTCGCGAAGTTCATAAAGCACTTCGTCTATTTAAGGTCATAATAATAGGCGTAGTGAGCAAGCAATTCGTGCAGTTATTGATCGTTTTCGAACTAATTTTATTCTTCTCGATTCAAAACCACCAACAAGAGAATATTGTTGCTGTAGTGCGTTGTGTTTAACAAGATGCCGAAATGTCAATTTATCGCAAAGTAGTGATAAGTTGGAATGATCGAATGGACTATGTAACTCATAGCATCGGCGGACATACCGAAATTTCTATTAAAAAAAAAATACCATAAAATTTATCTCCCACATTATAATAATAAAAAAAAAACATTTTAACATTATTTATGTCTTGTATTATAAATTAAAGTTCTCAAGTTCTTAAAAAAATACCCTATATTTTTGTGCATTATGGATTAGTAAAAAAAAAAGTTTATATTTATAATTTTCAGCCCATACGAGATAACTGATAAATTGTATATGATATGACCGCTGAACTATAACTTCACTTAGAGTCACAGAAAAGTATCTATACTTTTTAGTATCCAGTAGCTTCTGGATACCTACATTTGTCTATCTATGCATCCATCGTCACAAACTTTAACAATTTTAATATCTCACTACAATTATCAGCCAATGCTTGCTATTTTTTACTGTCATGCTTCTAAAATTTCAGGACTACGCTTCAAAATAACTTATAAATAATATACTAGAGTAACTTAACTATGAATAGAATTTATTATTCTATAGCAAAAAGCTAATACAAATAAATTAACCGTTATTTTAAATATTAATAAAATATTGGATTTAACTCTATTTCTCAGAGTAACAACTTGTAAATTAATTTCCTTTTCATTTTCATATTACTCGAACATTACTTACGCACACAATCTCTATAAAAATCAACATCTATATGTTTCTAATTAATAACAAATAATCATGTTTTTGTTTAGCCTACTTAAGAAATTTCATGGATCCGCTCCATTCTGTTAAAGTCCATCCAACTGCTGACGAGAACCACCTTAACGCGTAAGTTTCTTTGACCAAAGTAAAAGTATGGACTGTAGATATGCGCAAAATTAATATCCTAAAGTAGAAGAGATTTATTTTATTTTTGACAAGAAGAACTCACTCTTATAAATCTTTAAACACAAAATTCTTAGTTTTAGTGATCCAAATACTCGTAGATCACTCACAACTCAGTATCTTTTATGTATGACGCTCTTTCACTCTATATATTTTCAAGTTTCATATTAGATTTTTTTTATTACAAATCAGACCTGAGTTACACATCTCTAATGGACTGGTCTTACCCATATTAAACTATCAAGATAAAATTGCAAATAAGCACATTACAATTACTACATACTCGTAAGCATAAAGCAATAGATTATAAGTAAATAAAATTAAATATTAAGTAAATAAGATCGTCAGTCGTTTTAATTTCGTGTAAAGGACAACTTTTATGTAAGTCTTGTTGTAAGCAGTGTATTTTTATATAAATATGACCATGGCAAACTTACAATATATTTATTCTCATTGAAAGTAAAAATTTTCATTTGACATTATTGCAAATGCCACATCCTTTCAACGAGAATAACAGATAGGTGGTAGTCGGACTGATGGTGATGATTTTCCCATTCTGCCGAGGCGGGGAAGATTCCACAGTTCGTGCCGATAAACCCAGTAAAGTATATCCACACGTTTCGGGATCTGCGTCTAACGATGTCTGTCATGAGTACCTGATTCCAGTTGCTAGCATTCATGGACCTTGCTCGCTACTTAGCACATGAAGTAGTATAAAGAAAAACATTTCCACCAAAATAATATCAAGTAGCAAAAATGATAACAATAAGAATTAGAATTCTTGGACATGTTCGATGTTTAGATCACGCAAACGAGCTCTCCATGCTCATTCGAACAATTGAAACACGAGGACACTTTGAAGATTCTGCTTCAAAAGGTCTAAGCAACTGTCCGCACGCTGGTGCGCCGTTAAACTCAAGCGAGCAAGCATTTCTAGAATATGCCTTAAAATCTTCACGAGCACAGGTATAACACAAACAATAAAATAAAGCTCCGGATATGTTTATGCAAAATGGAGCTAATAGAGCGGACTTCATTTTCTATCATACTAATAGCAATATATTGTTAAATTCACGCAATTAAAATGACCTGAAAATATTCTATCAGTTTAGGTTTGGGAACTTATTTGTTGTTTTGTTTGCACATTAAAAAAAACTGGCCGGCGTTGTATCTCAAAAATAACGATTTTCTTAATACTAATAGTTTAAAAGTTATAAACAGAAGAGAACTCATTCACGTCCATATTCTTATTTTGGTCAACCTAAGTTTAAAAGCCAATGGTCGATGGAACATTGTGTGACAATTTTTCATCAGGATAACGGTAATGAGAATTTAGATGACAGAGAAGAAAATTATTCACATTTCATCATTACAGACCCTAGAACACAGTGTCCTAGACGTCCACTGTTGGAGATGAGGCTTCCAGAGTTTTAAATTGACCTACACTCGCTACACTGACCAGACGGGTTGTCGAGGGTTTAATGTCAATTTTAATAATGATTTTATAAGTTGGTATTAGTGAAACCAGGACCAATGGCTTAACGTGCTCTACAAGTGGTGTTAGAATGACAAATATATACGTAAGAAAAGCATTTCTCATTGGTACATGCCAATTCGGGTATGAACCCGAACCATAAACCTTTTCAAATTGGAAACCGTCCTTACAACCGAGCCACCACTGCATATATAAAATGCTACTAAATTGACTTTAAATCAATGGACTACAAATATGTAGATGATACTTTACTTTACCTTTACTATGTTGTCAATTTAATGTTTAACGCGAATATTAGATTACCGCCCCGCTAGGTAGTGTTGATTAACACAGACCGGTAGACTTTTGCACATTATAAGAATCGGACACAAGACAATAAAAAAATATTGTCTGGTTTATCGTACACATTTGTGCAAGACGTCTTATCTCAGTCTGTAGCAAGGAACATAATACAAGTACTGTATTGTCTACAATTCACGGAGGATACACGTGTATAACATGGACAGACGACAGCGTGTATTATTAATTACATACTTACCATACGTGCCATAGAAGAAAAAGCCATAGTTGTAGGCGTCATTGGATACATACAATAAATATGACAAGAATCATATACGAAGTTGGTACTGGAACTACTTCAAGACGAACAAAAGTTTTTTATTACGAGCTGCTAGTACATTTTAAGTCATCAATATTTCGTTTGCTATTAAATATTCCATGTTCACTTTTATGGTACTCGTGTTTCATAAAGGTGTTTTTTGCTGACGCAGCCGCACCGAATGTGCACGCGCATACTTATTTACATACTCGTAGTTGAGTAGATGTCGTGTCTAACAAACTGAACAAGACGTCTTGTGTAGGCACAACATCGACATGCAGCCGACAAAATAACTAGTGCGCGTGTCTTATCAGTCATAAGAAAAAATATATTGTGATATGTATGGTCTCATATAACAATCAATGCAACTGAATTTATTAAAAGTTATTTCTCATAAGACACAAGAAATTTTCTTATAATGTGCAAAAAGTCCGCTTTTCATATTGACGTTAAACTTAGTGAAAAAAAAGTTAATACTTTTTTATTTTTAAAAACAGGCATACCCAGACAGAAGATATTCATCGCGTGCACTTTTCACCTGGCGTGCGCGCTACTGCGAAGACCGTGAGCGTGTCGTACTCCACCGTAGCGTTAGTGGGGGGTATCTTCGCTAGTATCATCATGATCATAGCTCTTATCGGCCTCGCCTGCTACTAGTAAGTATTTATCTGGTCGTACCTACTTCGCCGCATCTTTTTGTGTCAAAAACTGTAACCGAAAATTATACTTCTTAGATTTCAGATCTTAGGGCCTGTAATCATTGCTTAGAGGCATTAGTTCTTCTATTTTCTTTTTAAATAATAATAATATTATATTTATTTATTTGAAGTAAAAAGTGACATGCATTTCATGCTGAACTGAATCCCATAAACATGCTTTATAAAAAAAAACGTGTTTCAGGGTCTTCCAGAGGTACAATATAACAAATTTTCTTAAACTTATGATATAATAAAATTTAAGCATGCAATATTTTCATAATTTTCACAAAAATGAATATAATGGTGTACGAAGTGCACTTTCTATTTGATTTAAAAAATATGCTGATCTTCTACGGAAATTTAAAACACGTTCTTCTTCGATAAGAGAAGAAGTATAGTTGGCATAAAACATCTATAACAAACTTTTTATATGAAAATAACAACAAATAATTTTATCTAATCTCTTTCTTTATATACAAATTAATGTATTTAAGTTAACAAATGCTAATAGGGAAGGATTCAGTTGTCGGCCCTTAGCCTAGATCTTGGACTCCAATCTGGAAATAATGACCCCCTACCATTGAGTTATTGTTGAGCTTCACTGGGTTGTACTTGTCCTGTACGACCTGCCCAATGTGAAGATTTTAGACTTAAGCATAAATAATACTATCATTAATAAAGTTATTGATATTATTATTAACCATAATTCGTATAAAAATAGAAACAGTTCGCAATTTACTCTCACAACTCAATGGTCTCTATTTCAAATTATAACTAATATATTAACGGCCGGTTGCAGAAAGGATAATTAAAATAATCCATGATCAAAGTTTTAATATACGCCACATTATTGTTAGCTTGTCCCTTTGTTTATTTCAGTCAATTACTTGCCTCATATGCATACTTAAAAAAACTCAAAAAATAATATTAAGTCTTTCTGCAACAACAAGTCAAGTACAACAACACGAAAATAAATTTAGAATAGTTAAATGAATTATTTACTAACATTTAACTTAAAATAATATAAAAAAAACTATTCAAAAAAATATATAAAAAATGTTTAAATAAAAAATATATTCACTTAATTTTGTTTTTTCATTTAGTTTCTAATACCAATTACTGCCTTTGTTGGCTAGCAGTTAAGTCCATGGATTTAGACCTGAAGGCACCGGGTTCGTTACCTTGTCTGGACACAATAATTTATTAAATTTATCCAGAGTTTGGCACGCTAGAGACATAGACTGGCTAAATGTGAACCCGCTTTAATAGCGTAGTTTCTCACCACCCCGTAATAGATACGGTCGTGATGTTACTTTACATTTTTACCTGTAATATTATTCATTCGTAAAGTCTCGTATTAGGCAATCATTTTTCAGTATAGTGGAAAATAAAATTAATAAAAATAAAAACTAAAATTTTAACTGTTCGATGGGCGTACTGTTGCGTCCCCCTGTTGAACAGCGAGGCTGAACCTATTAGCAATATATTCTATACTTAAAGAATTACCCGTCACGACGCGGAGTTTTTCCCGAAGCTCACGAGAGAACCCCAAAGCCTTATCGGGCCACGGACTTATCGTTTCGACTGCAAATGAGATGAAGTGGTCATTTACGATGATCTCCGCGTACTTAATGCGTTTAAGGCGCGCAGCTGAAAATTAAATAGATAAAAAAAATATTAAAATGTAAAACAAACAAATAATTTGGCAATAGGAAAATTATTAATTTAAAAAAAAAATGGCAAGGTTAGGGCCTAGCCCTCTTCTTCTCTCTCCCTGAGATGTATATGTACGTTCTGTCCTAACTCTTTTGAAAAATCTGTGTACTTGAAAATAAATTAATTGTAAAACCTAACTCAACCTAATAAAACTTATTTACAATTTCATAACAAGATTAGTTAAAATTTGGAATAAAACAATTTAGTTACTGGTTCATTATTATTAGATAGGATTTTTTGACACAAATAGGTGGTTGGCGATATAAGTACGGCCGTTGGATCTATAAAATAATATGTGTTTGTAGTATGGGACTGAGCTAAAAGAACCAATTACTTTATGGAGGGCCACCTCTATCTGATATTTAAATTGTGTACTGCTTTTGCCTTAGAGCTTATTATCCACCAAATATTTGCTAGAAAAATGAGCAATGCGCGAAGTTAATATTTTATTTATTTCATTATATTTTATTTTATTATGGTAACAAACAGTCACAATACAAATATATACCAATAGTATCTAAATCACGTTATGACTGCCTCCATAGTGTAGCGGTTAGAACCGTAGATTTAGACGCGGTTCGATTTCTGGTGAAGTACAATCAATTATTTAATTTATCTAGAGTCTGGTAAGCTTGATAGTTTTCAAAGTTGGTTAAGTTGAAGTTCGGGGTCGAGACGATGTGCCCATGGGGATCTTCAGCAAGGCGTCTGGCTAAGGAGTTGACAAAGCGGCTGACGGAAAGGTCTGGAGACAGGAAGGCTGGCATTTATTTCTGAAAACATATTATCCTCACTATACAGAGGGGAAATGTTGCCAGTCTCCTTGGAACTATCTTGGATGGGACGTATCAACATTTTTTATTTGTTATTTATAAGTTATTTATTTTGAATTTTATTATTTAGGTTGATTTTTATTTATATTTATTTTCAATGTCTATTAATTTACTTCGAATAAAGTTAATTTAGTAGAATACAAAAAAAAAAGGTTGGTTAAATGTGAACCCGCTTCTTTAAAAGAGTTCTTTTGTCAAAATTGTGGTCAACTCTGATGATACATTTTACTTTTACATCATTAAGTGATTTTATACTTCGCGCTGAGCTCATTTGCCTCGCATTTTAAGGCAGATAAGCTAAACAACATTTTACTGACATTTTCCTTTGGCACTACTAAATGGTAATTTGTCCTATTCATTTAGCGTCTGCTGGGTTTCTAAGGGATCAATAAAATACAAAATGTTAGTCTTTTTGATTATAAGGAACTTGATTGGCTCAACTATTAAAATAACAATCCAACCAATAACCTGGCGTATAACATAAAGACTAACTTTCTATATCTTATTGATTCCCTTAGACACACAGCATCAGCCCCGCACTGTACAGTCAGACAAACCGTTATATGGAAGAATCTAAGAAAATATCTATCTAAGAAAATAATTACTTAACGTGAAACAAATCTGGTAGAGGGTACCGAAGATTGCTTTTGCTTGACTGTACTCTTGCGATCCAAAATTTACCTCACGAAGGCAAGCGAGCCATACTTTTTAACAGGAACTAATACAGTTGCTTCCTTGCGTTGCGCTTACCCCTGTGGGAGCGGTTTTACTATCCTAATGTTATCGTGTATCAATTAAAAGCATTGGTAAAGGACAATGCCAGAAATTGCCTCAGCATGCCTATTAAAGATTAATAGAAATAGTATTATATTTTTAAGATATAAAAATATATTTTAAAAATGACTGCAAAATTTTTGGTCTAATGGATTTTGCTTCCTCTGGCCCAAGGGAGTGTTTTGTATTGCTATGAGTTTATCTATTAACATGTAGGTACATCGATGGTGACATCCCGATAACGTATGGTTCTAAAACAAACTATAAGCTTATACGAAGCGTCAGATACGAACGAAATATAAAATCATTCATAAGTTGTAATGCCTGAAAATATATTAGCAAATGCGAATTGCACATGTGATCGAATTGTTTAAAATCCTCAGGCGTTCAATGTTTTTTTATAGTTAAATACCTGCAGTCCACCAGCTTCTTTAAAGCTTAAGTGTAACACAATACACTCTGAACATATGCCTACACGAGGCGACAATAGGTTTACATGCTATCTCGGGCATTAGATTTTTTGGTAGCGGCATTGCTCCACATTAAAACTGGCATTGTCTTTTAGGCCATCAAATTAATGTTCATATAAAACTAAACCGTACGTAACTCTAGTACGCTAAAACTCTGTTACGTAAAGTATTACTTTTGAGCTGTCAATTTATAGTTCGGTTATGTCGCACCTCATGGCGCTGTCTAAAATCACATCATTTATGTTTTTGATTCGATAACGGAGTTTGTGTGTTCGGAATACGATAACAAAAAACTTAGGTACCTGTCTTCATGAGATAAATTTACTTAGTCAATAAGCTCTGAAAATGTGTATTAAGTAAAATAAATAAATAATATTTAAAATAAATGTTTGGGAATAATGCCGTGTTTCGTTTATAGAATGAAATGCTTCTTTTGGCACTGTTTTGTGCGGTGATGAAGTCGTGTTACAAATAAAAGTAGATGAAAGTTTGAGCCAAACATTTAAGAATGTAGGCTTATAACTATAATAAATATGGAGTGAAATAACTTATTCGTATGAATTTTAACAGATATCATAATTTCTATTCTATTTTCTTTTTCTTATTGCTTGGGAATCGGGGCCCTGGAACCGTATATAACATCCGCCTCCGAAATAATGTTCTCCACCAGCCACAATGACGTTTCATGTGAAAGCACTCGATTAAATGTTGGATAGAGATAGGGAGGGGACACAGTATCAGTGATTATTATTAGTCGAATCAGGGACTAGGGATGTGGTAGGACCCAACAAATATAATGAGTAAACCTTTTTTTTTTAATTTACTCGATTTACCTTAGAGGTATACTTCTCCCGACGTTTCGACTTCTTACGGGTCGACTGAAGCTGCACAGCATAGCCTTCGTCTATAATGGGCGGTAGTATTAAACTAGTCACTAAAAGTTTTAAAGAAACCGCTTAATTACTAGACGAAGAAGGCTCGTAAATCCATCCCGTTTGATTTTTTTGTACGAGTATTTCTTTATTTCGCTCGCTTCACTTCACTATTTTATAATATAATAGTGATGTTCGGTGGAAAAAAACCTTCAGGTCATGCAGCTCAATCCAATTGTTTAATGGTTTGTGCTAATATCTATTGCTGACTTGTTTGTTTGACAGTTATTTACAGCTGCTATAAGCCTTGACCCTTTGGCTATCGTGTGTTTAGTTTCTGTCAATATATGAAGCAGCAGCAGTTTACTTTATATACGCCAGGCGTTTAGAATAGGATAACATTCTTTGGGTGCGTATGTGTGTCACTACTATAGTGAACGGGATGAAAACATTGTTGTGGAGATTTTCTTAAATGCTGTACTAATGTTTTCTGTTTTCACTTGCGATAAAAACGCGGGCAGACTTTGACCTGCAAATTAGCCGTATCGTCGGGAGAAATATATATCCAAGGTTAATCGCGTAAAGACTTGTTTAATTATATTTCAATGAGATAGTAATTATTTAAATGTATACAATTCAGAGCTTATTTCTAGATAAAGGTATAAAAACTTTGTCAATTATTTCCAAATACGTATCGTTCAAATAACAAATCCTAATTTACACATATTTTGTGAAATCTTAAAATTTAAATTTTAAAATGACTAACGCTTTTATACCCAATGTATAAAAAAGTATAAATATATGTATATATATGTACCTATATCTATATTGTTTTATAATAAAGTTGTAGTATAAAATAAAAGATCTTGTTTTAAACGTTTAACAAAATCCTTTATTTTTTGTTAAATGCCAAATTATCGGTATCATCAATTCAGAAAGCTAATTCGTACCTACAAAATTTTAGTGATATAAACATATAAAGTGGTACACTGTTAAGTATAACTACCGATAAGTTGAATTTTAACTTAAATTCAAAGGTAACTAGTACAAAGGTTTAATAAATAACTGAAAATTTATCACCTTTGTAATAAATACCTAATAAGTTATATTTACCATCATCCGATCTTGTAGGTACAACAGCGACCTCCTACAGATGAACTGTATACTTTAGCACTTCCTTGTTAGCGAACTGGCTTATTTTGTCAGAGCACTGCAAATAAAATAAAAACAAATTAAAAAGCAGTGCGAATAATATCTATTTAGATTTTATATTTTTATTATGTTACTATATATATAACTCGTATCTTGTCGCATCATACTTCTGATTGCTTAAATGCGAAGTTGCGAATTAAATTTGTCTATGTATAAATCAATAATTATTATTCATTATTTATGTGAAGTTAAAATTATATTCGTCTATCAAATTATGAGATTTGATTTTACAAAGATCATGTCCATTTACAGTTACTGCGTGTACAACTACGTCAAATTACGACGGTTAAAATTGAATGGTCAGTCGTGGCTTTCTCCCATACTTCCTCTTCATTATTAAGAAACTACTTTATCTCTTGTAGTTCCAATCGTGTACCCAAATACATATATAAATTATAATACATATATTAATATATCTCAAATAATAAATTGAATGTTACCCGATAATAAAAAGTTTAAACAAAATATTATGTGTGGAATAAATACAGTGTAATTTAGGATGATGTTAAAGCTAACTTTGGTTGAAAAATTTGTAAAATATTTATTTTCCCATAGCAGTATGAGGATAGCATTTTGGATACGATAAATAATTGATTTCTTAATAAAGCTAAACAGTCTTAAACATAGAAAACAAATATTTTACAAATAAAATACGCTATCCCTAAAAAACAAATAATTATTAAAAAAAAAAAAAAATTATTGAGCAACGTATTCAAATTATTATGATTTTCAGAAATTTGTGCAATAAATAAAAATGATAAACTTTAAACTAAATTAGATTAACTAGAACTTCAAATTCAAAAAAATAAACTTCACTTCCACATAATATAAATCAACTGTCTTGTTCTTTACCTCGCCTCGTTTTACGTTGCCTCGTTTTATTGGGATAGCGATAAATGTTGTGTTGTAGCATACATTATTATATTTTAAAAAAATAATAATATTTTGTTAGTTTGATGACGAGTCCCAATTGCGACTTACCGTCATTCTGTAAAAAGAAGAAGAAGACAAAATTCGTTAATAGGAAACGCTACTCCGGGCCGTCCCCGTCGGTCTACTTCCGGAACATTCTGCAGGATAATGCCCGGCGCGAAGCTCAAGACATCGCGATGACTTCTATTGAAGACGGAATAAACGCTCTGGACACTACACCGCCGTATGGAGCGCCCGAGGTTAGCTCTTTCCCACTCTTCCAACACAGACCAAACGAAGATACTGCGATCTCTCAGGCCAATAACTTTAAGCGAAAGCACCACAAATCTGTCGGTGTAGATTCCGATATTGTAGAATACGAAAGCGTATTGCCCGAGTTTAATACGTTATATTCGGTAGAGAACGAGCGACGTAAGCGCATATGTAGCAGGGCAGTAAATATCGACGATGATTACGATTCTCTGGCTGGTGAAGTAAGTAAAGAGATTGTGGTTTCGGTCGAACATCATGCTGATTTTCATATGCTGCCAGCTGTTCTCAAATGCTCAGTACATAACGCTTACCTGGCCCGTAAATTAAAGAGTTGTGGTTTTCCGAGCCCCAACATTGTTGAATCTAACAGCTATTCGGACAATAAGACAGTATCCTGCGCTAATTGTCAATTCATGATTAATCAAAATTTTACTCAACAATCGTGTTGGTGCCAACCTAACGAGTTAGAAAAATATATGGGCTGTATGCCAGCTTGTCCTCATCATAAACAAGAGTAAACATTCGTGTTTTGCGTTTTTAAAAAGTTTGGTACGACAAAGGATTTGATGTGACATATCGAAGGTAATGATAATATTATAATAACGTTATATCTGAATTCACGATGTGATCGTCACACAAAATCCCTTGACGCGTCATCCTGCCAATAGACGTCAGAGCACTGGAGCGGAGATGAGATGATGAACGGATGGTTTCGTATTTTGTGGATAATTATTGGTCAGATCAAGCCATTACTCTCCTTTCTGCTCCAGTGGATGAATATAGGATAGCATTATCCAATTTGCAAAGTTCTAGATATTAGTACGCCAGCACAAACAATCGTACTAGCTTAGGTTTACACAATACGAAATTGGCGTAACTTAGTGTTTTCTAAATTGGATAATGTATTGATAATTTCTGGGGTGCTAAGGTAGAACCAGATAGATATGTAAAAAGACGCAAATATCGATATGTCTACTTATTATGTTATTTCATCAATGCATTTTAATATTATTAACACAGCGGAATTGGATTCTTTAATAATGGAGTAAATGAGCATGCCCATTTTTCTTAGAGAAATGGACACAATAAAGTGTACTTGAGCATGCCCATTTTTCTTAGAGAAATGGACACAATAAAGTGTACTTGAGCATGCCTATTTTTCTTAGAGAAATGGACACAATAAAGTGTACTTGAGCATGCCCATTTTTCTTAGAGAAATGGACACAATAAAGTGTACTTGAGCATGCCCATTTTTCTTAGAGAAATGGACACAATAAAGTGTACTTGAGCCATAATGATTAATTTTTTATTTGATAGTTAATTAGTGTTTTCATAATCTGTCATTAATTTTATTTATTTTCCCCTAGCTTAGGTAACGACAATTGACAAAAACTTTTTTTACGTTGATAAATAGTTTTGATTCCGCCGATATAATTGGAGAGTTGTGTCCACTTAAAATCCAATGTCTTATCTATAATGAAGTACCTGATCATAATAAAGAACCTAATCGTATAAATAGTGCTTTGTAACTAATTTATACATCAATTTTAACTAATTGACTATTTTATTAAATAATATTTTAAAGCTGGGGTAAAAGAGATGTTGTAATTAAAAGAGATTGCCCAATCTTTTTGCAGCGTGCCTCAATAAATACAATTCAATAATCATAACAATTAATTGTGTTTTTAATAAATTTATTTACAACATCTCTTTTACCCCAGCATTAAAATATAATTTAATTAATTAGTCAATTGGTTAAAATTTATGTATGAAATAGTTACAAAGCACTTTTTATACGATTAGGTTCTTTATTATGATCAGGTACTTTATTAAAGATAAAACACAGGATTTCAAAGTGTACACAATTCTCCAATTATATCGGCGGAATCGATACTATATAATTATCAATGTAAAAAAAGTTTTTGTTAATTGTCGTAATTCTAGGGTAAAATAATTAAAATTAATTACAGATTATGAAAACACAATATATTAACTATCAAATTAAAAAGAGAACATTTTATTGGGCCCATTTCTCTAAGATAAATGGGAATTTTAATTTAAATAAAACATAATTAAATGTTGTGATTATTAAATTGTATTTTTTGAGGCACGCTGCGAAAAAGTTGGGGCTTGGTTATGGGCAATCTCTTTTTAACATATCGGGTTTTGCCTTAGCACCATAGATTTAAAGATTTGGGCACACCAAATGTATACATGTCGGTGTTGACGTGTAGAGGACCCCACTCAAGATCGATAGCCGTGGCGCTTTTATAGCATTTCAAAATGATACCAATTTTTTCCCACATTCAACCAACATAATATTATTTTACTTCGCCGTAATGTCAACTTAAAATCATTTTCGTGTATATCCAATTGTGTCTAAGCTAAAATTTTGATATTTGTATAAAACAAGAAGTTAATATTTCAAGTCAATATTTTACAAAATAATTCGTTAAAGTGGGTCCTAATTATTTTAATATCAACTTCAATTAAAAAAGTGTCTTCATATACTTTGGCTGAGTTGTACAAAAACAAAGACTCTGTAAATGTAACGATTACAGTTAAAAATAGAGTAGATTGTAGCAGCTAACAGCTGAACTTCAAAATGATACCTAAAACAATGTTTATATATATCTAAATCTATCGTTAAATGCATAATAAAATATAAAATTAATTTTGTACAAAAATTTATATTATTATTATTCATCACTTCTGCAAAGTTACAAGACAGCGGTGTGCAGTCACTTTTAGTTTCAGTTTTAGTCGTAGGACTTGAGTGGTGGTCCTGACTCCAGAGCTTTCCATCGAGTTGTGGTTTGACGTCTGATATACAGTTTTTTGTGCATATCCATATGTACGCATCTGGTATGACCAGGTCAGGTATCAACGATAAAACAACTGTAACATTAAATTTATATTTTGTTAGGGGACTAAATAAATCACGTGACGTATTATTGACTAACTACTACTGACCGTTCACCGTAAGATGTCCCCTTCCGTGATGTTGGCACTATTGCCTTGTCAATCTGTTGTTGTCAGATGGTCAGTTTCATTTTGTTTTTGTGTCATTACTCGAATTTAATATTTTTAAATGCTACATAAAGTGTTGGCAACTCTGTAGACAATGCTGCCAATTCCCAAGGCAGGGACATCTAACGGTGAATGGTCTGTAGTAAAATACTTTAATTTCTGAAATAGTATAGTAGTTTTAGGTTTTATAAACATAATGTCAAGACAACTACACTACTGTAGTCACGTGATTTGTGGACGCCTTCAAGATGTTTTGTGATTATGCTTAAGTTGGGTACACCTTTGAACATATTTGTTTAGCGATAAAACAGGATTATACCATGAATGTATAATAACTATGTAATGAAAACACTAATGAAATGTAAGTGAGCAGCGATAACTTTCGCTCTTCACTAATTTATTATTACTAAGTCCGAGTCAGATTGACTCTGTTTTCACACCGACGCGATCCTGCTACTGCGATAAATCTAGGTATATGTCTATTTGCATGTTATATATACCTACTATACTTGCATCCGTCTATTTCTTCGCTTAATGCTTTTCGTGGCAACGGTGTGCAAACAGAGTCACTGGCGGAGTTAATATTCTCGTCATATCAGCCATGTTAAAATTTGGTAACATGTTTAGCATTGCAAAGAAAGTTAAAGCGGCAGAGAATGTAGACTACCCCGCTTACGGGGTGACCGGGCCCAGTCAGGAGAGCCCGCACAATGACACGAAGCTCGCAAGACAGGCACAACGCAACCATTTCCGACACCATAAGGGACAAATCCTCAATAATATGTCTAGGTTAGTACTTGGCTTTGATAACTTTACTTAAATATAACTAAATAAACGTTTGAAGTCCAACTTAAAAAAAATCAGGGAAAATATTAATATTTTAAATTAATTATTATTTTGATTCGTATACGAATTCAAATATTAGGAAATTATATTTGCCTTTGTACAGGGCTGCTTCCTCGATTTCTGAATCTGATGAGGATGTAGATGTTGGAGATTACACGGTATACGAGTGCCCTGGACTTGGTGCGGTAAGTTTGTTTAACAAATTTTCTTGCCAAAACGAAAATCGAAAGGTGTAGATAATATGAGTTAAAGCTCTTTAGTTGTAGACATTAATTTTTTAAAGTGATATTTAGGTAAAATAATCGCATGGACTGAAAGAGACAAAGTGGACGATTTGAGAAAGTAACATCTAGGTAAAATAATCTTATGGACTGAAAGAGACAAATCGGAATGTTCAAAATAGTAATTACTAGGTAAAGTAATGATATGAAGAGGAAGAGAAGGTTCGAATAAATAATTACTCAGTAAAGACTTATGGACTAAAAGGGACGTAACGGAGGGTTTAAAAAATGGTATCCAAGTAAAGACATCTATGGACTGAAAGGGACGTAACGGAGGGTTTAAAAAATGGTATCCAAGTAAAGACATCTATGGACTGAAAGGGACGTAACGGAGGGTTTAAAAAATGGTATCCAAGTAAAGACATCTATGGACTGAAAGGGACGTAACGGAGAGTTTAAAAAATAGTATCCAAGTAAAGAAATCATATGGATTAAAAGGGACTTAACGGAGAGTTTAAAAAATAGTTTCCAAGTAAAGAAATCATATGGACTGAAAGGGACTTAACGGAGAGTTTAAAAAATAGTATCCAAGTAAAGAAATCATATGGACTAAAAGGGACTTAACGGAAAGTTTAAAAAATAGTTTCCAAGTAAAGAAATCATATGGACTAAAAGGGACTTAACGGAGAGTTTAAAAAGTAGTATCCAAGTAAAGAAAATACGAACTGAAAGGGACGTAACGGAGGGTTTTAAATTTAGTAACCAAGTAAAGAAATCATATGGACAGAAAGAGAGATGGCGGAGCGTATAGGGAAGTAATATCTAGGTAAAGAAATCATATGACTGAAAGGGAAGTGGTGAAGAGTTTGAAATGTGATATCTAAGTAAAAGTACATATGGACTGAAAGGTACGAGGTGGCAGGTTTAGGAAAGTAATATATACGAGTAGGTAAAGAAATCAATTGGACTGAAAGGTATGCCGTCGGGGGTTTAGGGAAGTAATATCTAGGTACAGGAGCCATATGGACTAAAAGGGACGTTGCGGAGGGTTTGAAAGAGGAAAGTAATATCTAGGTAGAGGAATCATAATAATATGGGACAAATAGGGACGACACAAAGAATTTAACGGATACCTATATAAGTGACTAAAAGAGACAATGCAGAGGGACTGAGAAACCACTTTATGTATTCAAGAGAGAAAATGTATATTTTAATTTGTTTAACTCTAATATTATTTTTTCTATACTATCCTATTTTGTATTATATTTTATTATTTTATTTTCTTATTTTAATAGTTAAAGTTGAGAGTCAAAACTAAAGCATTAATATAATAATATTTATAGACGGGGGCAATGGAAATTAAGAATCCTCTGTTTTCTGACGATGCACCCGCCAGCCCTATCATCTGCGAGGTGGTGAAGGCCCAACCAACAGAGTAATTGCCAGATGTCGAAATACACACAATCAAACACATACAAAATTATTAATGATATTTTCTTTAATATTTTTTACTACCCACATTTACCTACCTTTAAGTTCATATTTTTTATATTTTTACCATTTTATTTATATAACAAAAAATCACATAAGTAGTGCGGTCTCTAAGTATATCATCATCAATCTAGGCGGTCGAATAAACAAGGTTTTTATAAAATCTAAATCTTTAACTAAAAATGGGCTGGTTATAATTAAAAAATAATAATAATGTAATCGGATACGATAAATATTTCGTATTTGTTAGGAGAATAATAAAGTGGTAATGCCTATCACATGTGAGCCGAAGCTCTGCGACAAGAACCTAGAGCTCCACTGCATTGGCTGGTTAGAACAAGACGCAGGAAGTTTTGGTTTCCCGGAAGTGGCCCACTCCTGCGCATTTCCTGGAGAGCACTGGTAAATCTTACCCTGCTCTACTTATTAGCTTCTGCCAAATTGTACAGATACTGCTAACTTATGTTTTAAATCTGCTTTCACTAAATAGTAAAATTAATAGATTTACTAATTTAGAGTCCATTTACACTCTTTATTATTTTGCATATCGTTCTTTATTACAATTATTTTAATTTATTGTTAGACTTTGCCAGCTGTAGAATTAGTTACTGCACTTTAGAGTTGCTGATTATATATACTCGTAATTTATATATTTAAATATATATTTTATACTGAGCACGAAACGAGACATCGCGCCTACAAATATTGGTAAGCGGTCCAAGAATAGGACCAACTGACGCCAGACACTGATGCCCGACATTAGTCCTTACCATTATGTCGGCCTATGAGTATGCTTTTTCACACTTCGCTTGAACTATCTTATTAATATAATCAAAATGTTAAATTTATAATTGATTATAATTTAAAATATATGTTTTTAAAGGTAGGTACAGTAGATTTTTTCAAGTCTTGATGCATGAGGGGTAGAATGTGGGTAGATATGCGTTTGATTTATCTGCGAAGAAAATGGTCTCCGATTTTATTATTTTAAGGTATTAAAATACTGTATTTCACACACTTTTTATTAATGCCAATTTCTATTATTGGATAAATACAATTTATAAAATGAATTTTCCATCCGCACATATCTTATTAATTGTTATAAACTTATTGTAAAATGTTGTATTTTATGGTCATGAAGCTTCCTCGTAAAGAACACGGAGAGCTCGACCGGCGCGGGCAGCTCCTTAGCGCTTTCCGCTGGACTCACTAAGCGCACGGCTTCGGCGCGTCTTCCACTTAATTAAACCTATATGAATGTCTAAACAATTGTTTATAAAATAATTATTCAATATCATCCTGTCTTCAAAACTAGTGCGTAAATCTACACGATTACGTTACAAAAAATAATATTTTCTTCTAAATGTGTGTTAAAAAGATATATCTGAACAGCATAGTAGTACCTATCTTAATAAGATTCTTGTCTTTAAAATATAAATATTCATATTATATATCGTAGATTATAGTCGCAATTGCAGATTGTATTAGCTGTTGTTAAACGTAGACAGTAGTTACTCGATGTGTTTAAATAAAATGTTTATTCTCTAGCCAACTTGTAGCCAAATAAAATAATACCACGTGTATCTTTATATTGTTATGTTAACCAGTATACAATATTGAAAATGTATTTGTTATACCCTAGTATAATTTATTTATTAAGATATTGAAATATTAATTTAATTTAAACATATTAAGTTATTGTCTTCATTTATATGTTAATTTTTATTATATATATACTATTATAATATACCTATGTTAACAGTTATGTATTTCTGATAATCAATAAATATTAATCCCAAGTTTAATAATATTGTAGCAAGTTTTAATGAAATTATATCTACGAGTATATTGTAGTCATTTTAAATCTTCTCATCGTAGTTGTTGGAATTACCAATAGTAATTATAAGAAGTATATATCTGCATATCTATGTCTTATAAATATATTATGATTTTTTAAAATTATTACTGTTTAATTTAATAAGTTCATTTCTGTAAAATCAGGTATCTTATAAAACACATTTATTTGTGATACGTAGGTCTGTTGTCGCAAACTGTTTTTGCACTTGGGCGTATTTAATGATATTATTATCAATCATTTAAAACACTTTGAGAAACGTTGCCAATGTATCACATTATTGTTACTTCATCATACAATTTTAATTTACAAATTTAATCTCATACATATAAACATATATACTGCGCTTCTAAACAAGTTTTAAAATAATATAGATAAGAGGAGAATGGAATGTTAGAGTTAAAGAGGGACAGCGCAATTTGAACGTGTAAACATCTATCATTATTTGCTAAATCAGAAGGTAAATTCCAAATTTTTATATTCAAAACTTGTCAAATTTAAATTAATAAATTTAATTCATTACTTATTTGTTACGTTACGGTCAAATCGGGCATAAGCCTCCTACAAATAATAATTGTATACGAATAATTTTAATAATTATATACAGAACACTCAAAAGCCATTGTTTCCTAATTGAGAAGTAGGTTTAGATAATACTGAAAAGTACCTTCTGATGTGCAGAATTGTAATTGATATGAAACTAATCTATACATAACACCTGCCCCTCGCTTACAAAAAAACTAATAAAATCAATGTAAAATGCATACTATTGTTTTATTATTTCACCTTGTAAAATAGACCCTAATACATGGATTTATGATATGGTAATCGTTATGCTTTAACTGCATAGATGGTTCATGTTATAAAAAGTAAAGTCAGTCAATCCTGGCAACATATTTTTGTATATGATTGCTTCAGTTTAAAAAGTCACATTTGATGGCTGATGGATTTATTTACAAAAGTAAGTAACTTTTTTTCCCCTCAGAATTATCAAACAATTATCAATAATAGAATAATAATAACAAACAGACAACTGTAATTTAACGACATGTCCTCGTGTTATAAACTAAATTATAAATACAAAAAAAAAGTTAAACAGAAAAAAAAACTACTTAATAAACCTATTTAAATATAAATTGTATCCGCGCGGCATGGTGGCAAGAACGCTGGCCACATTTCCTCACTGAATCGCTATTCTTATTCTCTAAGCGAGGAAAGAACCCCTCTTGTCACCAGAGCAGAAAATTAGACAAGGGGTGATGTTTATACACTGTAAATATTATTTTACGAATTGTCTATTATCGAAAAAAAAACTATAAACTAAACGTTATATATAAAAAATAAAAAAACGTCTTAAAATCAATATCATCCTAATAATACTAAATAGGTACTACTATAATCATGTTTTACGAAATTATTCAATAATAAGTTAAATAATTCACACTTTTTATTTATTATAAATTTTAAATTACAGATTTCGTAAAACATAATCCTGTATTAGTAGATAGTTGGACTAAGTTATTCTTTAAAAATATTTATCAACTGAAAATTAAACGTTTTTAATTGTGAGGTTTATAAAGAAAAACTTACTTACATGAATTGGATCGCAATGGAAAGTCTATAGCCTTGCTCCGTATTTTGACCCCATATATAATACGAGTATCTCATCTGAAAAACATATTTAAAAATGCTACAATTGTATATAAATATTTTATACCGACCGAGACGAAGATAATTTATACAATTCGCCCCGTATGCACTCGTATATTGTTATATCGTTCGTAAAAGGTTCTAGCAAGTCCGTGGATTTAGTCTCGGAGGTACCGGGTTCGATTCCTGGTCGGGACACAATAATTTATTTGTAATATTAAAGTGGCCATACACGCTACGGTCTACCGGAGAGGTTACCTGTGCAGGTCAACTAGACGTCGATAGCGTGTATGGGGACGTTCCGGTGTACCGGAGTGGTCTTCAGTACACCGTACAGTGTCACTCGAAATAATTTATTTTCGATCTTACGCTGGTCGCCTGCCTGCTCTGGTTCAAAAAGCGGCACAGGTCTATTCCGACACACGTTCCGGACTACATGCGCAGGTATACTTGCACAGGCAGAGCTCTCCACTGTGGCGCTTTTTACTTTTCACCTTTCCACTGACGATATACGTATAGATATTATATTTGTTCAAGCACAAATGATTTGAAAAAAAAAGTTTAGAGGGATAGAGTAATTTGAGGTTTTGGTACCATGTAATAACATGAACTGATCACGGAGTGGACGAATAGGAAGAAAATAAATTTGTCGCATTTTCGATTTTTATAATCATCAGATATTTCAAGAATATATTTGAAATATTGTCCTTTCATGACTGATTATCTTATTATTGGTATAAAAAGGGGAAAACAAGTTTACGATAAGCTAAGCTGGTCGCGCTTCCCCAGACCATTTGTTACACAGCTTGGTCCTCCTGTGCATTTTGTGTTGCAAAGCATCAGCATTCGATTCAATTCGTGGTAGTTTTAGACACGCAGCTGCGAAGATTTTAAATATACCTCCGCGACTTCGCGAAAAAATCTCTTCTACCTACGGAGCTGCATACCTTTTTCTTTTTTTTTTTTTTTACATTAGGAAATCCCTACCGGATACCCCCCCCGAGTCGGGGGACAGGGGGGAGGTTATGTCGGGCTCGCACCGACTAAAACCTGATGGTGTTCCTCGAGACGCCTTGTGTTGATGGCGGACGGCGGGGAGCAATATGCAAACGACCACCGCCCGCCGGCGTCGCCCGCTAGTGTGCGGGCGCCTTCATGGCGGGGAGTGAGAGAGAGAGCGAGTCTCGTGGGGCCCTATGTGAGCGATGTCACCCCCGTGACACCGCTCGGGCCCCTCAGGTGGGCAGGAGGGCAGCGTACTGCCGCCTCCTGCGCTGTCTTCTCCTCTGGCGGAAGGGAGGGGCGTTCGGGTCTTCTTCCCGCTCCCGTTCCGCCGCCTCCTTCTGGAGCATGGCGTGCTCACAGAAGGAGGCCACAGCGTCCCAAGACGCTTCGCTCGCTACCATCGATTTGACTACTGATGGTAGCGAGAGATCGCGTCCCACCTGATTGACGAGGACACTGCGGAGCATGCTCATCGCGGAGCAATGCTCTAGGACATGTTGCGCAGTGTCCTCGACGTTATCCCGACATGATAAACATGTGGTGGTCGGCTCTCGTCCGATGCGACACAGATATCTGCCGAAGCAACCATGCCCCGACAGTATCTGCGTCGTTCGGTAGGAGAGCGACCCGTGCCGCCTGTCCACCCAACTTTTAAGGATGGGTCGGACTGCCTCGACAGTCCTGCTTCCAGCCGTGGCATATCTCAGCCTTCTTCTCCACCGCTGCAGCAGGAGCTGTCGGGCGAGGAGCTTCCGCGCGCGCGGCGGATGGTCTGTGCGCCTGTGGTAGGCCTCAGCCCAGACCACCGCCTCTAGGTCCCACGGGGGGGACGCCGCCAGCAGGCAGGCCGCATCATGGGAGATGGTGCGGTAACCTCGTATCACCCTGACGGCCATAATCCGCTGCGGTCTAAGCAGCAAAGCGGGATTATGGCGCGCCAGGGTGTCAGCCCATATCGGGGCCCCATAGAGGGCCATGGACTTAACCACTCCCAGATACAGCCTGCGGTATCCCACATCTGGTCCGCGGACGTTGGGCAGCAACCGCCCGAGGGTGAAAGCCGCGCCGACCAGCGTGGGGACCAACTGCGCAAAGTGCGCACGGAAGTTCCAGCGGCCATCGAGGACGAGTCCCAAGTACTTCATAGAGGACCCAACCTCGATGCGGGCGTCGTCAACCGTGATGCCGGCGCCCGAAGGCGGCGCGCGCCGGGGGCCGTGAAAACACAAAGCCTCCGACTTGTGCAGCGCGACCTTCAGGCCCAGCATCCGTATCCGACCGACCACCATCGTTGTACCAACTGCTGCCAGTAGGGCAGACTCGTAATCCTCCGCCCGGGCCAGGATCAGTGTGTCGTCTGCGTAGCAGGTCACACTGATGCCCGGGAGGATTGCACCCCGCAGCACCCAATCGTACCCGATGTTCCACAGGAGCGGGCCAAGAACAGATCCCTGTGGAACACCGCGTTTCATCTCCCTCCTCACGATGTTCCCGCATCGCCCCTCGAAGATATGTCATCACTCATATGTCTGTCACTCAGGTAGGACCCGATAACCTCTTGCAGATAGAGAGGCACTCCATGGTATCGGAACGCCTCTTTAATGCAGCCCCAGGGCTACCGCCACCGCTACTCCGCCCCGGGCAACCGTCTCTTCCGAGAGGGCCTTTACTCGACCAATGGCATCTATGGTCGACCGGCCCGCCCGCTCAGGTCGGGTCCCACCGACGTCATGTGCTCGACGAGTCGGCGAGCAATTATTCTTTCGAATAACTTGCCGATCTCGTCGAGCAGCACGATGGGGCGATACGCAGAGGGAGAGTCTGCGGGGCGCCCTGCCTTCTGCAGGAGCACGAGTCTGCCCACTTTCCACTGAAGGGGAAACCTTCCCGACTCGAGACACTGTTGATTTAGTCTCCCGAGCCGGTCCCCGAGGGCTTCTAAAGCCAATACCCAGGCCCTGCCGGGTATACCGTCCGGCCCAGGCGCAACCCGGACAACTTCCCCCGATCGAGCCATGAACGGGGGCGCGTGATTCGCTCCCTCCACAGGGAAGAGGGCGGACACGACGCTGTCCAGCAGTTGCGGCTGGAGACTCTGGGTGAGAGGAGGCGCCCATGCGCGGAGCCTGCCACGCACCGAACGGTACGGGCGGCCCCATGGGTCGCTGTCCAGAGTCGCCAGCAGTTCGTCTCGGGCCTGAGTCTTGGCCTTGCTGATGGTCAGCTGCAGCTCCTTCCTGAGCTCTCTGTAGGAGTCGTACAGCTGAGCCTCGATCGTGGGGTCGCGATGGCGACGCCTTCGGTGCCTGGTGAACCGACGACGAGCCGCGGCACACAGCACTCGCTGCGCGGCGATCTCGTCGTTCCACCAGTACACTTGCCTCTTCGGAGGTCGGAGCCGAACTCGCGGCATGGACGCGTCGCACAGTTGCGACATGGCGTCCCTAAACCATTCGGCTCCTTCCTCGACGTCTTGTGGCTCGCCACCGGCCACCCACGACCGCACGATCGAGGCTTCCACCAGCAGGTCTCTATCGAGACGCTTTAAAGCCCATCGGGGAAAGGCAGGGGTGTGCCCTCCCGGACAGCGAGGACTCGAGGCTGTCGGCGAGGTGGAGACGTCGAATTTGATGTAGCGATGATCCGACAACGTCTCCACCCCGTCCAAGACCCTCCAGCCGCGAGTCCAGCGTGCGACAGACGGGGACGCGAACGTCACATCCACGATTGACCCGCCCTGCTGTCGCACACATGTGTTGACCGATCCGCGGTTCAGTACACCCAGACCGGCCATCGCCGTCCATTCCTCCAGAGCCTCGCCGCGAGGGGTAGTCCTGAGGGATCCCCACGCCTTCGATTTGGCGTTGAGATCTTCCAAGACGAGCACGTTTCCGGACGAGAATCGACCGATAACACGCACCGAGCTCATTCGCCCCCCTAAGGACTCTGGGGGCATCGGAGCTGCTCTCCGCACCAACTGCCAGACTGGAACTTGGCAGTTGGTACTCGTCTTCGTACCGATGGCCTGACTGTTTACTAGGCGATCGGTACTCCCCTCTCTTTGGCAGCCAGATTGGGACTAGGCCGCCGAAGACTCCCGACGCCCCTTGGACTGGGTTCCACTAAGCAGGCGCCGGGGAGCTCATTCGCCCGAACTATCAACGGCATCGGAGCTGACCCATAGCCACTGGCAGAATCCATTCCTGACTCTTACAGGATCCCTGGATTTTGGGCCTATGGGAGTGGTGGTATTCTCCAGCCGCCACCACACGGCGCCCGACGCAGCTGCATACCTAATAGTATTTTGATTTAACTCTGTGTATGTATGTCGATATTATGTAGGATATTATTACCTAAAATATCTCATACTTTTTTTATTTTAAAAATTATACATATATATCATACCCCTTTTAGAAACAAAAAAGGATAAAGATAAAAAATATTATTCGAAAAACAAAACACTACTGTATGGTGAATAAGGCCGCGTCTGAAAATCATGATATCTATTGTGATAAATATCTAAAGGACGGGGTGTTATACGGCCAGTTGCCGAAATGATGATTATATTTTGACATGTTTAACGTATGCCTATGAAGCACGTATATCAAAATGTTGATCATATATGATTTAATCATGCTTTCTGCAACCGGCCGTAAGTGTTATTATTAATTGATCTCGCTCACAGCCGAGAGACGAAATAGAAAGAGAAACAATTACGTAAGTCAACGTCCGCACGATCGTCGACCTTTCGCGACCTACTTGAATAGGCTCAGTATGAGAGGAGATATTTTTAAGCAAAATTCTCTGCACCGTAATTGAAAATTTTATTACTCAATATTTTTAAATAAACATATTTGTATAATAAATTACACACTGTATAATATATATATAAAGTGATTTAGATTCATAAAAAAAACGTGGTTTCTAATCACTCCGAAAGGTTTACAGTCGTGATGATACTTTTAAATAATAATATTTATATTTCAAATAACAAGATTCATTATGTTACTAACAAACATACATTTAAGAGGGCTTAACGCCCATGCACCCCCCGCTCGCACAATCCAACACCTTAAAACATTCCTCAAGCCCGAGAGCAACTCCCAGAAATGCAGTCCATCACCCCTCCAGAAAACAAAACAAAACCACCACGGACACCCCATATATACTCTCACTTTCACATACCTAATTTTACAGAGAAAAATAGCTTACGCATTTATAACTTTAACAACACGCTGCTCTGATAGTTATCATCCGTTTTCTTTTTATTAGGTTTAGTTTATATTTGTTTTTTTTTTTGTATATTACTGTGCAATACATATATTTATTCGAAGTAGATACAAAAATATTAAAATAAAATTGATAAAAAAAAAAAAATATATAAATTTTTACTTTTAAGTAGTTTTAATCATTATAATGTTTGACGAAAAACAAATATATTTTAAATACATGTCCATAATCCTACCCCCTAGAAAGTTGACAAACTACATCACTTGTTTGTTTTTTTAACCTGGAAAAGAAACCACGGAAGCATATAGTACTTATTCGATATCATTCAAAATGAATATACATATAACCTTTATAAGATGGTAGCATTAAATATTCATTACAAAAAAGATATTACTAAAGTACGAGTAGTACTCTATGTGACCCAGAAGCGTGGCAAATGCAGCTGTAATTAATTTTTGCTATTTATGATTACAATTTAATAACTGCGCGGTCTAAAAGGCGAGCACGTACGTTAGTTACGTTCACTCATCGCACATGAGTTAAAGCTTAACCTTATTCTGTTTCTTTAACCGAACCCCTTAGAGGACTATCATCCATTTTTGACTATTTTTGAACTACTTGTGCCGTGCACAATAGTAATATTATAATTAGTAGTTTCGACACATTTCGATATATTTATAAGAAAGCATAGGGACAAAAATAAGGAAAGGCATGCTACGATGGTTCGGGCATGTTGAAAGGATGAATGCAGAGAGATTGACGAACCAGATATATAATGCGAAAGTCGTGGGTAAAAGAGGCCCTGGCAGACCTAGACTAACATATTACGACCAAATTAATAAAACAATAGCTGAAGGTGCGTTGAAAAGCCATCGAAACAAAAGGGCATGTATGAAGAGGTTGATGAATGTCGAAGAAGCGAAAGAGGTATGTCGTGACCGTGACAAGTGGCGCTCAATTGTCTCTGCCTACCCCGCAAGGGATTTGGCGTGAAGATATGTATGTATGTATGTATGTACTAATTTTATTTTTACTATATATGTCTATGCAATTAAATATATTTAAATTATAAAATACGAATATATAGTGTTCGTATCAATCAAGGCCTAGTAAATAATAAAGAATATCAGCAGGCGCTTGACTAATGAAAGTATTTGACATTGACAGTTAATTTTTGTACGATTTGTTTAAAACTCGACTATAGTTATACTATAAACATTTAGTACTAGAGTCATGATTATATTTTAAACACCAAAATTATATAAAATATTTCTACTTAAATATTAGTTACACTATATACATATATTATTTGTTATTTATCTAATATATACTGTTCTTCTCCATATTTATTTATGCTGCTGAAACTTGGACTCTTAAAGCCGGTGATCGTGGCCGCATAGATGCCTTTGAGATGTGGTGTTGGAGACGTATGTTGCGTATCCCTTGGACAGCCCGAAGAACTAACGTGTCAATACTCAAGGAGCTCAAAATCTCTACTAGGCTGTCTTCCATCTGCCTAAAACGAGTCCTTGAGTATTTCGGCCATATAGCGCGCAAAACACCTGGTGACCTGGAAAGGCTTGCAATCACAGGGAAAGTCGAAGGCAAAGGACCACGTGGCCGAAGCCCCATACGCTGGTCTGACCAGATACGCACCTCACTGAATACCCAGATGCACGATGCCCTACATGCAGCCGTGAACAGACCCGGATGGCGCAGCATCGTCCGGGACAAAGTGATCCGTGGAGGGGGTCACGACCCTCAGCAATAAGGAGAACGACGCAAGGAGGAGGAGGATACTGTTGTTCATTAATCAAAATAGTAGATTTATTTACTGACAGGTTTATTGTTACACTCCACACGTTGGCACCAACGCTGGTACCAACGTTGGTCAGTTAATTTGGTGAGAAGTCTACATACATGTTGGCTATTATACTGTTCTGTCAGTGTTAATGTCTGATACAGAATTTAAAAAAAAAAGCATTTTACAATAGCATACCGAGTGCATGTAATTAATATTTGTTACTGAAAATAACATTCTCGCGTGGTTTGTAAATCAACCACAATATTCTGTACATTAAATAATATATTATTATTATTGCGGCTAAGGTTTTATAATTGAAATGTACGCTAGTTATAAATGAATTTTTAACTTTGTAAAAGTAGTTAATGGTACACTTTGAAGGGAGTTTGAAAACGCTTTTAAGATCTAGATTCTAATATTTATTATTATTGGAAATCAGGGTTATTACTAAAATAAATAGAATGACCGCCAGATGTAAGAATGACCCGATGGTCGTTAGGATCGGAGCTGAACGAGGAAGACAAAACAACAATAATATAAAAAATACAGTTTTATTTGGAGGAACTGAAAAATAGTTAAATTACCAACCATTGTGGTAAGAAAGAATTATTAAAAATGAAAGTGAAAATATGAATAAAAAATATGTTTGTCGCTGTGTGTGCACGTGTTTGTCTCATTTATCCTCCACGGCCGTATTTATTTACTTATTGATTACGAGTCTAAATACAGAATCTCAAAAATTTAGACAGTAGGGACGAGCATAGGCTTTATGACGTCATCACCTTACCACGACATGTGCCCCCAGTCAAAAAATCTTTATTTTACTATAATAATCTTTGATAATGTTAATTAATAGTTACATGTATATTATCTTGAAATTATCTTGAAATCAGGGAATCACATTTTGTATAGTACGCAACTTTATTTATTTATTCCAGAGCAAACTTCAAAATGTCAAAAAACAACAATAACGTTTTTAATATTGAAAAATATTTATATTCTATTAAGGTTTGTGCTATTATGTTTAATAAACACATTATTTCTGACTATTCATAGACTTTCTGATTTTTTGTAGAGCGTTTTTGCATATATATGAATCATAGTTAAAATATTTTTATTTACGTAAACCTATTACATGTTTGTATATAATTATTTTAAATAATTCCACTTCTGCTACTGGGAGACGAAGACTCAGCAGCAAAGCGGTCCAAAGGGTAAGCTGTTAGCAGAAAACCAGTAGCTTAGCAGATTCCACAGACCTGTGAATGTTTAATCTGACTAAAAAAGCAATCAGCTATATCAGATTTACAGAATAAAACAAATACTTATTAACACAACAACAAAATAACCTATGAGTGAGTATCTATAACAATACAATACCTTGTTCAGTGGCACCCTACTAGGTAAGTCAGAATTAAGATAGATTACTTGCCCGTGACCAACCCGAAATCCAGCAAAACGCAAACCTCTGCTACTTAAAAATAATAGAGAGAAAGAGAACCTGTTCGTCAGAGGTCCCAAACCCCCACAGCAGCACAAAATCACGGACATAAGCATGTGCCAGCCACCCCCTCACAACCAGGCTATAGGGACTCGACGCACGTGCCACCACTGCTGCTTTTTGTATTTTTGTTTACTTTCATATATTTTATATACAGTTATATAGTATAACTAATATTAGATATTATTACTTTCTTATTTTTCGGCTTACATAAAATCTAATTCAATGAATTAACTGGCTCCTAAGATACTGGATTGCAGCTTTTAGGAGCCAGAGCCACAATATATATATATTTTGATCAATAAAGTTTTTATTTAATTATGACCTAAGAAAGCGACGACCACTAGACACGTCACACCATTAGAACCTTATACCGATATTCGAGGCACACACAAGCATCAACATTACAATTATGATATAACTATCTACGAGTAAGCAAATATTAATTTATTATTGTTGTAACATTATGCAATAAGAAATTTAAAAAAAATGGTATTTTAAATTACTTTCAAGTTACAAGGTAAGGTGCAATTCCGTTGAAAACTTATACCTTAGTAAATACTTATGTACATAAAATTTTAATAATAAATTGTACATGATAGAAAAGTTACGTTAAAAAATTACCACATAATAACTGTAAAGTAAATAAATTTAACTACAATATCAAAAGAGAACCCAATAATTAGGTAATAACTAAGTAATTAATTTACCATTAAACAGAACATTTCGCCATTTTGTTCTGAGTAACTTGGCAATATTCGTTGCTACGATGACTGTACGTAAACTACAATTTCCTAAAATTGTTACGCACACAATGTTACAGGCTCAATCTAGACATCTATCGCAATAATACATCTATCGCAATAATACATCTATGAGTATAGGTAAATAATTTTATTGGTACGCAACCCTTGCAATAACCAGTCATAAGTCATTGGAATAGGGTATAAATTTTATTATGAAACGTTCCAACGAGATCCTTATATACGCTTGTTTTGCACCATCGACTAGCGTTTCTGTGGTGTAGTTGGTTATCACGTCTGCCTGACACGCAGAAGGATCCTGGTTCGAACCCAGGCGGAAACAAACTGGATTTTTTCTTACTTTTTTCTCTTTTTTAATAATACTCGTTATATACTTTTTATTGTCTTTTTTCTTACTTTTTTTTATTTTTTAATAATACTCGCTATATACTTTTTATTGTCTTTTTTCTTACTTTTTTTATTTTTTAATAATACTCGCTATATACTTTTTATTGTCTTTTTTCTCTTTTTTAATAATACTCGTTATATACTTTTTATTGTCTTTTTTCTTACTTTTTTTTATTTTTTAATAATACTCGCTATATACTTTTTATTGTCTTTTTTCTTACTTTTTTTTATTTTTTAATAATACTCGCTATATACTTTTTATTGTCTTTTTTCTCTTTTTTATAATACTCGTTATATACTTTTTATTGTAGTTAAACAAGTAAAAATTGTTCAAAAATTTTCAAATTTATTTTGTATCTTCGGTGTGACATGACACATACAATTAACTTCTTTTTAATTCATAATATTAGTGGATTTATCTGTAAGTATCTTCATGCCTGTTATACCTTGCGCAGTGTTTAGTAACACTTATGTTTCTCAAGCGTCTTCTCATTTCGGGCTGGTAATTCAATCCTTAAATACAGAATTTAGTAAGGATACGGCTGTCACTTAAGTAGATAACGCCACTAAGGTAGTGGTGAATTAACTACGTAGACTATTATTTTTCTTTATTCTTATGTGTTTCAGGTTAGTATAGATTGGAATGATATCCATGCAATAAACAATCATAAGCCTTTGGAATAGAGTATAGATTGATTTAAAGAAGCTTTCTACGAGATCCTTATGAACGCTTATTTTGTAGCATCCAGTACAAGTTTCTGTGGTGTAGTTGGTTATCACGTCTGTCTAACACGCAGAAGGTTCCTGGTTCGAGCCCAGGCGGAAACAAATTGTGTTTTTTATTGTTTTTATTTAGTTTTCATTTATTTTTTAAGTTTATAATATTATTACCGTTACGGTACGTTTAAAAAAATACATAGTACGTTACTAAACTTTTATTTAACTCTGATATTATAGGCGGTATAGTACAAGGATAAGTATAAATAAAAAATATATTCTAAAGAAATGGTTTTATATCTTCGCCATTAAGATATGATTTCACACTCAATAAGTTAATTTTTAGTTTTTAATGTTATTATGTATCTCTCTGCGAGTATCTTCACGACTGTTTTACATTGCGCAGTGGTCAGAAACACTATGTTTCTAAAGTGTGTTCACATTTAGGGCTGGTAATTCAATCCTTAAATGCAGAAATTTGTAAGGATACGGCGGCCACTTAGAAAACGCAATTAAGGAAGTGGTGAATTAATCACCTACCCTAAATTATTTTCCTTTGGCTTATGTCTTTAAAATCTACTCCAAGTATTGATTGGTATGATATCCATGCAATAAACAATCATAAGCCTTTGGAATAGAGTGTAGATTGATTTAAAGAAGCTTTCTACGAGATCCTTATGAACGCTTATTTTGTAGCATCCAGTACAAGTTTCTGTGGTGTAGTTGGTTATCACGTCTGTCTAACACGCAGAAGGTTCCTGGTTCGAACCCAGGCGGAAACAAATTGTGTTTTTTTATCGTTATTTTCTTTCTTTTCTTTTTATTTTCTTTTATAAGCTTTAGTTAATGTGTTACATATAAAAAATCAAAAAAAAATCGTCGTGATTGCGAGACATATTTTCACATTTTTAGTTTATAATATTAGTATGGATCTAGCTGCGAGTATCTTCATGACCGTTATAACTTGCGCAGTAGACAGTAATACTTATGTTTATAAAGCGTGTTACATTTGGGGCTGGTAATTCAATCAGAAATTTGTATAGTAACAGAGGCTAATTAAGTAGGGAGAACGCCAATAAAGAAGTGTTGATTTGACTCGCCGAAAACCTATTTCCTTCATATGGTCTTATATTTCTGTACAGATATAGAATTTGATTGATATGCTACCCATGCGATAACCAATCATTATTCTTTGGAATAGGATATACAATGATTAATATGCAGCCTTCTAACTTCCTTATGAACGCTCGTTTTGTAGCGCCCACTGTCAGTTTCTGTGGTGTATTTGGTTATCACGTCTGTCTGACATGCAGAAGGATCCTGGTTCGAATCCGGGCGGAAACTTATTAGTTTTTTCTTTTTTTTTTTACTTTTCTTTCTCTGTACTTGTAATTCAGGTTTTAAAGAACATTACTCTATTTATCTTTAGTTAAAACTAATAATTGTATAAAAAAATGTATTACGCATGTCAATGTTGCCTATTTTATCTATCACTAAAATACTCAGCATAGTTCTCTCCACTTGTGGACCAGACCCACTGTCATGTTACTAAAGTGTATTGAAAAACGATATTATTAACATACCAATAAATGTCATTGACCTTCAGTCGCTTCATCTCGTAGCTGTGTGTAGCTTTGATATTATGTTCGTAGCGTCGTAGCGTTCTGTGTTCGTAGCACCGTAGCAGCGTAGCACCTGAAATAGTCGGCAATTTGCTTTGTTTACATTGATGAAAAATAATAATTTAAAGAGATAAGACTAAATATTTTAAAATCAAATATAATCAAAATTAAAAACTAATTTTAAATAAAATATTTACTCATGATTGGTTCATATGGCAGGGTTCAAGAACACTGGCAACATTCCCTTGCTGTATGTATGTATGCATGCTGCCCGGCTAGCAATTTTTTTTTTATCTAGACTTGATGGGCTCCCAAATATAGATATCTAATATAAATATCCCAAATATTTTATTGAGCTGTCAAAATTACGAGAGCCAATAAGATTATTATAACATAAGATTTTTGCTCGTAATTTGTTTTATTCTATTTTTATTCTATATTTTATTATATTATTGAATAATTATTATACATCATTATTATTATTTGACATAAGACAATGTATAATAAAATGAAATGAAATAATGAAATGAAAATATACGACTATATAGTAGCAGACTGTTCCTTGCTTTCTCGTATCCGGCTATTTTACAAAATTGAAAACTTTGATAATACCAAGTGTTCCTAGAAACAAGATAATTAATAAACAATAAACAACAATTCACTATTCTAAGGTTTTATTTTATTTTTATGTTCCCTTGTATGCCAATTATTCATACAATGCCGTTGAATAATATACAAACTATAAGCAAAAATCTAACCGTATCTGGTTGAACACTTTGTTGAGTAGAGATCGCTCGCTATTTTATCGCGCAAACCAAATATGATACTTTGATATTACACACAGCATTATTAGTCAATTCTTTCACGAACTAATATAAGTTATATCTTTAATGTTATTAATAGTGTTTTAACCTGCTTTAAAGCCTATCAAGCAGATATATGTGTGTGATATGTTAAAATCAAAAGGTGGTCAATAATATTTATACTTAACTTTGTCCTTTGTCCTTTTTTCTTATTTATTTTTATTTCATTTAGCTATTGAAGGTACATCGGCTCTCGTTGCTACGTCAACATCGAGACTTCATCGATAAATGCGTAATGTGTAATCTGTAACCAAAATAGATTACTTTTAATAAAGGGGCTATTTAAAAACATTATAAAAATATAGTAGTAGGTAGGTTTTTATTGCTAGTTTAGGCGATTGACAGTTACAGGATCAGTGTTAGTAACATTATGGAATGGTTTCAATTGATAGACAGTTCACGTCTACAACTAGTGGTTAACTTGGGGTAGTCATCTAAACTGAAATAACTTTTTTTTTTCTTTTAACGTAATATGCTTATCAGTTAATTGCATGCTGATAATAATAATAAACTTTTATTTCGGACTTTACATCTATAAATTGTTAGTAACAATTTTACTTAATCTATATTTAGTATAACTAATAATTTATTTTAAACTATCCGCTACTGGAGGCTGTCTACTTGACTGTATGCAGCTGTATCCAGTGCTCCAGCAGCGGAGAGTCCCACCGATCTTGATTGTACAATCTCAAATCTCAGATAAGTCTCTTCAGATAAGTATCGCTGTGTGCAAAATTATGAGCGTTCAGGGCAAAGTCGATGGCAAGTTGTATGCATAGTAGAATTTCTATGTGGTGAATTGACCAGGTCAAGGCCGCAATAGACCAACACCTGTATGAGTGCATCCGGAATGCTGCAGTCCGAGTAGAGTGGCCACGGTTTGTTAAGCGTACCACTAGCACTTAAATGACAGCTGCGACTACTGTATTACGAAGAAGAGAACTTCGTTGATCCTTAGCGTCAGGTGCTGCATATGCTGGAATATTATGCTGCCTCCTGGTGTATCTGCCATACAAACAAATTTTATTATTAAAAAGAAAAGAACTATCACGACCATATCCCTTTCAGGGTGGTCAGAAAATACGTTTTTTAAACTTGAGCCTAAGTAACAGTATTAAAAAGAAACATTGTCTTTAAAAGACATGAAAATTCCAGTTGTTGGTTTTTTCTTTATTCCATATCCAGTGAATACAGTGGGATAAACTGATTCCCGTCCGATTACATAAGTTAAGCCACGCCGGTCGGGGTCAGTACTTGGATGGGTGACCGCCTGAGAACATCACGTGCCCTTTTTTTTGTTTTTTTACATTCACTTTTTAAAAGATATATATATATATATAGCATAACCAATGGAAAATATAATATATGTATATTCTCCATTGGTTATGCTATATGCTTCTTAATTTTTGATCATTCTGATAATGTTATATTTTTGCTAAAAGATTTTGCCCTGGTCTATCTGATAAAACAACTTTATGAAAAAAGTTTAGGGAACAAAAGGGTCGAACTATCTACTTCGGTGGTACATTATCGGACATTTTTTTTTTTTTATTCCATGTACTGGTAGGGAATGTATGGCCAAAGCCTCCCGGTCGGGAGATAACAATACAAACTTCCCGTGTAGATACGGACCCGACAGTATAAGGTTCGATGTTGAATATATACCAACGCGCTTCGAAAGAGGGGTTGCGAGATATGAGTCGAGCGTTCTGATTGGTTGCGCTGTAACACGGACACACAATTCTCAACTCTAAGTTTGACTGACAGTATCCGTGCAAGACAGTATCAGTATCCAGTATAAAACTAAGTATAGTTTTTGTATTCCATTATAATAAAAACTTTTGCGCTTAAGTAACAGTATTAAAAATAAACATTGTTTTAAAGATATGAAAATATCAGTTTTTGGCTTTTTCTTTATTTCGTGTCCAGTGGGATAAACACTCATTCCCGTCCGATCGATAATTTAAGCTATGCCGGCCGGGTCGGTACTTGGATGGGTGACCGTCTGGGAAAAATATTTTTTGTTTTTTTTTATATTTACTTTTTAAAATATGATGCATATATTATATTTTCCATTGGTTATGATATATGCTTCTCTTTTTTTTTAAACATTCTGATAATGTTATATCTGATTAAAAAACTTTATGAAAAAAGTTTAGGGAATAAAAAGGGTCGAACTATCTACTTCGGCTGTACATTCGCGGACAATTTTTTTTTTTTCCTTGTACGAGATTGGGTAAGTACGGCCTCCCTGTTAGGAGATGGCGATACGAGCTCCAACTTCCCGTGTAGATACGGACCCGACAGTATAAGGTTCGATGTTGAATATATACCAACGCGCTTCGAAAGAGCGATTGTGAGATATAAGTCGAGGGTTCAGATTGGTTGCGCTGCACCACGCCCATTAAATTGTGGAGCTGATTCTCGAGCAATAGATATCGAATAAAAATAGAATGTCGAACGTTATGTCTTGAAAATATCATGATTTTTTTTTATCAGTAGTTGTCGAAAACCGTATTCTTTAGCATAATGTTCCTTATATTATGTTCCTTGTTCATAAATGTATTTTTTTTCGTTTCAAACATCAAAATACTAAAAGAGATATAATACTTAAGTATATTAATAAATCGTTCACAACATCCGATATTTACTCAAGTCATGTCTGCTTTTCATTCTTTCTTGATTTGACATTCGTTAAAAAGAGACATCGCTTTTTACATTATCTATATAGCTCGAGAATCACTCAAAAAGGGCTGCTTTCCCCCTGCTTGTAAATTCAGGGGTGTTTTCAGTGTTTTGACATAGACATAATATTAACCGAATCCACGTAGCTCGCTTAAGTTGTTTTAAGCTTTGTTTTTGTATGATTCGTAGAGTGCTTAAAATATATTTATCACGTTAAACTTCATCAAGATTAATTTTCTGGGTATTGCACAAACGCACATTAACGTAGTCTATTATATTAATTTTAATCGACAAACATTTTGAAATTAAATAAAAAGACAACAGTCACTCCATATTGTCAGATATTGGAGTTTTTTTTGTTATTTTTCCGAGTTCACATACTCGTAATAGTTACGATGTTCGAGTTGGTATTTGGGCGATATTGCCGAGAATCACTCAAAAAAAGAATCTTATTTTGTAACACTTGGAATTTGATTATACCGGAAAAAAAGGGAACTCATTATTGTAATAATGGTAAATTGAGCTTGCTATATATAATATATATGACCGCCTTCGTGGTCTAGTGGTAACATACGTTGCCGTGAACTCGGGAGGTCGTGGGTTCGATTCCCACCGGGGGCAAGTTGTACATTGTATAATTTGTCTCGGTCTGGGTGTTTATATGTATAATATGTATATATTTAAAAAAAAAAAAGTATAATATGTAGTTTATATATATATATTGTAAATATATATCACTTAACATAAACGTACTGCAAAATGTTGTATTTAAACACATACCATATATTATAATAATGTTTATAGGTTATCTACAACAACTGTTATTAGCAAGGAACATAATACTAACAGAATATATGCAATAACGATTTTTTTATTTATCGGAATATTAAGCAAAATAAATTTAAAAGCTTTAAATTTAAAATATATTTTCGACTTTCAAAAATATAAATGAAAAGATCGAAGGTAATATCTTCCTAGTAAACTAGGGCTATAAATGCCTACAATTAATAATTAATTAATATTATTATTTTAAAATATATAAATACTAATACCTATAAATACAATTTTAATTAAAAGCCAGGTCGAACGGCTAGTTTGTATAATAATTTGCAATTTTGACGTAAACTCGGCTGTGCTCAGCAAAACCACTATTTTGACAACAATTAAAGTAATAGACTGCCATCACTGGGTTTTTTATTTTAAATATAAGTTTCGTATTATTGTTAAAATAAACCCAAGCTTGGTACAAAATAACACGTAACGTATAGTGAAAATTAAAAACCCGACTTGGAGCCACGAGTAAAATAACGGCCAAAATATCTATTGCAATTATATATAAAAATTTTTTTACAATAACTCTGGCTTTTATGAGAAGCTGTCACAGTGCAATTGTAGGTAGAAATTATCAGATGTTACTATTTTTGGAACTCGCATCCAGGTGGACACCCATGACGAGTTAAAATATAAAAAAAAATATTCGGGGGATTCAACCTCATCGGGTCTACGAGTATATTTAAATTATAACTGCTAGGTTATAGGCAAATAATTCGTCGACAGACAGAGGGCGTTCAGGCTCGAATGATTAATGGGGTGAGGATGGGGACATTCTCCCGTTTTCCCCGACAGGATTCAACGGAAAACCACCCGCCGAACCTATAGGGGGTCTACTACAGCTCTCGTTCAGTATTTTTCTAGTGTCTGAGGCCGACAAAGAACTCTTTAATTACGGACATCTCCAGATTTGGAGCTACCACCCAGAGCAGTACTCGTATATTTTACTTTGGATAGTTCGTTACTGAAATAATAGTCGTTGTTTATTTTACAAATTAAATAGCTTTGATCATGCATGTACAAGAACTGGACCGTGTCTAAAAGCTGTCCTCAGGCGAAATACATTTGACGAAATAGGGTTGTCACAAACACAAAATTTACTATTATTATATTAATTTTGATATGTAAGATATTTTTTTTTACAAACATTAAGAAATCTATAAACTACGGATAGTTTAATATCTCCTCCGTAACTATTACATTGACATATAACAAAAGTCACTTCCTGGTCTAGGCCGACAAAAACTAAGAATAGATAGATAAAAATCAATGGATTAATCCGCCATTTGCTTGGTGGCGTCATTTATTTATTTGGAACGTTAACCATCAAAGAACCCAGAAGAAGCCAGAAATTGCTCCAGCAGTACTCGTATATTTTACTTTGGATAATTCGTTACTGAAATAATAGTCGTTGTTTATTTTACAAATTAAATAGCTTTGATCATGCATGTACAAGAACTGGACCGTGTCTAAAAGCTGTCCTCAGGCGAAATACATTTGACG
The DNA here is from genome assembly GCA_910589645.1 of Tinea semifulvella. Classification (NCBI taxonomy): domain Eukaryota; kingdom Metazoa; phylum Arthropoda; class Insecta; order Lepidoptera; family Tineidae; genus Tinea; species Tinea semifulvella. The sequence continues at coordinate 27,080,461 of OU342584.1, forward strand.
AAATAGGGTTGTCACAAACACAAAATGTACTGGTACTGTTTAATTTTGATATGTAAGATATTTTTTTTACCAAACATAAAGAAATCTATAAACTACAGATAGTTTAATATCTCCTTCGTAACTATTACATTGACATATAACAAAAGTCACTTCCTGGTCTAGGCCAACAAAAAACAATAAACTAAAAATAGATAGATAAAATTACATTAATTACAGAACAATGAAAAAAAAGAAAGAACAATACTAGAAAACAATATAATAGTCGAAAACCTGGCCAGATGTGAAGTTAAATTAAGGTTTGGCTGTAAATGGGCCTTGTCAGTTCTAATATAAAAAATATTAAACAAATAAAATATAAATATGTCACTAAAAATTTCAATTGGCAATGATGGATGTCACTAAAAACTAAAAATATGTTACTAAGACTAAGAAATACAAATGTTAAAGAAAATAGCTATTGAATGTCAAAAATTAAACTAAAATTATTATAAAAAACAAATAATCAAAATTATACTACCTAGGTATTGAAAAATCTGCTGTAAAGTGGCGTCGTCATAATAAGAGAACAAAATTTAATTTAATTACTAAAAAAAAAAGTAATAAATTTAAATAAATAGTAAAAATAAAAAATATATATTATGTCACGTAAAATTAAGGAAATATATATTACTGTCAAAAAAATATATATATTACAAAATGTTTTTATTTTATTGTCTTTTACATGTCAATAATAATTCATACCATAAATATGTCATCGTCTTCTAATGCCTCGTTTACAGTATAATAAGCTTTACGTGTCAGCATTAGTTTTATTTGTTGTTTAAATTGTTTATTTTCTAAATCTCTCAACCAGTCTGGGGTTTTATTTTGAATAGGCACACAAATAAAGCTTTTTGAAATTTTTCGTAGTCTATGTTTTGGAGGTGGATTGCAAGGTTTTTGACGAGAGTTTATTCTTTTTGGATTTATAATGTCTATATCTCTACTTAAGAAATACCTTGAATTCCTCGTTTTTGGCTTCATTGTACATCATATCTCATTAAAACTCATATTATTCATAATTCAGATTCCGTTGTTCACAACATTTCTTCCTCATATCTTTACACGACTTTTTTTATCTATTTAAATCAACTTTATTTTACTATTTGGAATATTTTTATTGTTTGACACTTCTGTTATTCAATGGTTGCTAAGCGGAAAGTAAAGAAACACGAGAGAGCGGCTCACCTCATGGCCGTTTCCACTAGGGAGACGGGTCTCTGGTTGCAGGCTTTTCCCTCAGCATCGGTTCGTCTCGAAGCCTGGACTGTCCACCTACATCAGTGCCCGTGGAGAGCCCGTGGAACATCTCGGACACCATGGGCTTTCTTGCGGTAAAAGTGCTGGCCGCATTCCTCGTCACGCTGCTTTGAACGACATCATTCAATTTAGCGCAAAGTGCGGCGGTTTCTGCTGTGAACCTGCTGCGCAAATACGCCAACCTCAGTACAGGTTAAGAATTTGCACAGTTTGGGGTCCAGACGATGGGCCCATGGGGACACTTAGCCAAGCGTTTTGGCCAAGGAGTTGTCCAAACGGCTAACGCAAAAGTCTGGAGACAGGAAAGCTGGCAATTATCTCTGCCAACGTATTAGCTTAGCTATACAGAGGGGATATGTTGCCAGTCTTCTTGGGACTATCACTGAAGGGTTGTCTCTACAGGACATTTTTTACTTATAGTTTATTTTTCATTAGGTTTAGTTTATATTTATTGATTTTTTTACACATCGACGAGCTTGCCACTTGTCATGATTGGCCGGCAGTAAAGTTGGCTAAATGTGAATCCGCTTATTCATAAGCGTGGTTTCTGACCACCCTGAAAGGGAAACGGTCGTGATGATACTACTATTTTTTTACTTTTAAGTAGTTTAAATTTTTTATACTTTTTAGTCCAATAAATAAATGGTTGATAACAACATAGTCAAATATTTATATTATTTTCATAATAACGTCCTTCATCCATTCATTCGGCTGAAGTAGGCAAAAGAAGAACTCAAGTTAAAGGCCTAATCCCGGATCCAATTTTGGATCTAAAAAGAAGCTTTCTTTTGAAGAATTTATCACTTCTCTTTTCACCATTAAAATTACGGACTCAGAAGACTACTATTGGTTCTCCGTCTCTCGAAACCTTTACCGAAGACTTTCTTCTCTATTCACTGCTCATTTGAAGACCATGCTGCCTCACCTCGAGTTGCTTCGCTCATCCCAGAATTCTATGAAGTCGGCATCGCTAAAATTTCATCACCGACTTCGCCTCCGAAACGCCGTTAACCTACTGCAACGACCCTAACTATTCTCCTTCTCTCCAAACTTTAAAAACTAACATCTCCACTTCACTCTTCTCTTAATTTTCTTTTCTGTAAATATAACTATATTGTACATAACTTATTTCTTCTTTTAAATCATTTTGTATTGAATGAGCTTATCTATTTAAAATTTACATCGTGGTGACTAGGGTTTCAATATTGGACTATTATTCAATTCCGGTATTGGGTTTAAAATTCAGCAATTCAGTGCCGGTATTCCGGATATCGAGCTATTCAGCACTATACTAAAATTATAATAAGAAATTAAGAACTAAATCTAACATATAGGACTTTTGTTGGTAGTGAAATTTCAAGAATGTCGATAATTTAAGATCAAGAACGCGCCTCAAACTTTGATAACATTATATATTTTTTTGATATCAAAATTCCGGTTTTGGTCACCCTAATTCCATTGTAATAAAAACGATACTGTAATATGTCGGAATTCCGATATTTTGTTAATACAAAATATATGGTGACTCTAAAACAAATTATAAGCATACTCGTATATGTACAATGCGTGAGATACGAACTAAATATAAAAACAATCATCATATATAAGCAAATGCAAATTGCACATGTAATCTAATTATTTAAGAATAATTATTAAAGATCATCCGTCCACTAAATATCAAAATACCCTCAAAATTAAAATATCTCGAAAACTATTGATTATCGACTATACTCGTACATATAAGGGGTTCAATTTGTTGCAAATTGACCCCTTAACTCATGACGGATATACGTAGAATTACCAGTAACCCGTATAATGTTGATTTAATAGTTCTGCAACTGCACAACCCTAGTTTCAGGATAGACGTTCTCATGTACTCGTAGAATTTACGCGTTGAATATACATATTATTTACTCTAGTAAACTCAATATGATGAAAATGTGTCATTTGGTAAATACGAAATGGAATTGCAGCATTATTTGCCAATTTGAAAATGTAATTTTATATGACGGCATCTTTTTCCGACCCACTTGTTGTATCCTAAGCCTAAATTTAAAAAGTAAACTGTCAACAATAATTGTTGTCGAGTCGCTGTGCCGAGAGTTAAGGCTCACTATTAAATCATTATTTAAAGGTTTAATAATGTGCTACAATGTGATTAGTTATGGAAAAGGATAAATTGACCTTTGATCATGGGGTACAAGTTGCAGTTTATTTTTTACGGTTTTCCCGCGCTGTGTACTCCCATATTTTAGCCGACGAGTTTGAGCTATAATGCCGCGAGTGACTCCAAGAAAAGCATTAAATTCTGCAGCATCTGGAATTTGATGATGACCTTATTAACTCAAAAAAAGAAAGATATATTACGTCAGACTTGGCTGTATGGGCTAGACCCTTTGCCTTTCCTATTACCTCATTCATCATCCATCGGGGAAAAGAACCCAATAAACAAATTATCATTTAAAGTCTAGGTATATAACAACTTAAAGAAATAAAATATAAAGTGTACTAAGTTTACCGCTGTTTCATTCCACCGAATATAGTGTCAGAAGTGGGATTCGAACCCACCCCCTTAAAAGGGCACCTAATACCGAGGTATCCATAAATATTTTTTAATAGTTAAGGCGACTTAATTTCAAACATACCCAGGTAATAGGTGCATGGTAACGTTCTGATGGGGTCGATAACGGATGCCGGCCATCGTAAAATAGAATTATCTTCATATTCTTCCGTTCATCGTAAAATAGAATTATCTTCATATCTTACGTTCATTCAGTTTTATTAATTTAAGCTGTGCCGTATAAAATTATAGTATATTAGCGGAAAACCGTAAATGGCAGAAATACGCCGAGCGAAAGATGTGTTTTCATTTCATTTCGTTTCGTGTCGTTTTTTTTTTCGTTTCGTTTTGTTTCGTATCGTTTTATTTCATTTCACTCCATTTCGATGTGTTTTAATTTCTTTTCGTTTCGTTTCGTTTCATTTCACTTCATTTCGAAAACGTTTATGATGATACTTAACTTTTTTACTTTGACTAACTTTTAATAATATTGATTGCAGCACAAAGCGGTTACAGATGTTTTATTGCACGAACGCGTGTTCGTCATACTCGTACTTGTGGGTGTAATTTGTTTTGAGACTTGGGAGAGAGACATTCTACACTTACAGCTATGCAAACAATGAATGTCGACTAGCGCTCGTAAAATAAACATCATATACTCAAAATACATTACGTACGTTTGTTGTGGTTAATTAATTAGAAAGTTAATTGCAAATATTAATTGTAAATTGAAAATATATTCCAGTATTAAATTTAAATGTATTCATCCATTTCGAGCTCTCATCTATGGGACCTATATAAATTTATCGTTGGATGAAATGGTAGAATGGCCATTAACTGATTCTTTAACTGTTAATTTGTCAAAATAGTGGATTACTTTATATGTCAGTTTTATTGTTAAGAAAGTGCAAACTGGAAAATAAATTCTGGTTTCCAGAAGGCGGTTTCCCTATTTTTAATAAAATAAAACTATACTAACATAAGTTGATAATACAGTGCATTCCCATCATCATTAAACATTGTTATACCGTAACCAGCCTCTCGGCAAGTGTGCGCTGCAGTAACAACTATTAACACGATTCGTTTTTATATCTCCGTAAAACTATGTATTTAATTTAATTGTTATTGTACGAGTATAATTCAAACGCTTATCTATCTTTGCCGAGAGTCAATAAATACTGAAACAAAAACTATCTGATTAGATTATGGGAACAACATTATGGCAACAACAACGCGTGGTGGGATGAAGAGGTTAAAGAATCGGTTGAAAGAAAGAAGAAAGCTTGGATAGATTACGTTGCTTCGCTAAATATGAATGAAAGTATGAAAAGAGAAAAAAAGAAGATATACCATCGCTGCAAGAATGAGACAAAATCTTTGATTAAGGAGAAGCGTGAAAGATGTAAAGAAATAGGTGAAAACAGGATGACGAGCAACTTTAAGGAGAACTCCAAACTTTTCTGGAGGGAAGTTAGGAAGGCCAAGGGTGGCTTGACATCTTGTCGAATGAATAGAGTTAGATCAAAGAGCGGTAACATTCTTGCGAACACGAATGAGGTGTTGGAGCGATGGAGTGAATATTTTAGTGAGATGTATGCTAGTACGATTCCTAACGACGTTACGACGGGTACTTTACCTCCAGAGCTACCCTCAAATACAACGTCTACATCTAAAGAGGAAATAAGTGTGCAAGAATTGCAATCGGCAATTAGAAGCCTGAAATGTGGCAAAGCAGCGGGAAAAGATCGAGTGCTCGCCGAAATGATCAAATACGGAGGTATACCGGTCTGGAACGCTTTCCACCTACTATGCAACCTTTGCTGGCAGGAGGGAAGGGTACCGGAGGACTGGCAGCAATCAGTCATCGTTCCTTTGTACAAAGGTAAAGGATCTAGATTGGACTGTGCCAACTACCGAGCGATTAGTTTGATCAGTTTGGCGAGCAAGATGTATGGCAAGATTCTCACGAGACGCCTGCAAGAGAAGACAGAAGGTCTTTTATGGGAGGCACAAGGAGGCTTTAGACCTGGAAGAGGATGCACTGACCAAGTCTTCTCGCTCCGCAATATCACAGATAAGTTTTTGGCCTTAAACCAGAAAGTTTTCTGTGCTTTTGTGGATTTGGAGAAGGCTTTTGATAGAGTTGTAAGAAAGAAGCTTTGGGACATATTGCCGGAGTATGAAGTGGATGACAAACTGCTACAGGCTATACAGTCCCTGTACAAGGGCTGTAAAGTTTGTGTGCGGGTGGAGGGAGGTATGTCGCCTTGCTTTGAATCCCAAATGGGCGTCAAACAAGGCTGCGTGCTGTCCGCCAGATTATTCACTTTATATCTCGACAAATGCCTAAAAAGAGTAAGGGAGAGTGACTGTGGGATAAAAATGGGTGATCTTGTGGTGAACTGCCTGCTTTATGCAGATGATGCTGTACTTATGGCATCGTCCGAACAACAATTGCAATCACTAGTCACAGAAATGAAAGAGGGATGTGCAGAAAAAGGACTCCGTTTAAATGCGAGAAAAACCAAGGTACTAGTGTTTGAAAGAAGAAGGATGACAACCTTGACGATAAAGATTGATGATGAAACGCTAGAACAGGTAAATGAAATTATATATCTGGGCAGTGTTTTCACTGCGGATGGGAAGTATGATAGGGATGTTGAAAGAAGAGTGAACGCGGGAAATAGTGTTAATGGGGCCCTGGGGTCACTGATCGCCAGTCGAAATGTCAGTGATAAAGCTCGACTCGCCATACACAATGCCATGCTAATACCAACACTTATGTATGGAAGCGAGACGTGGATATGTCAGAATACGCATGAGAGTAGAGTTAATGCAGTAGAAATGAGGTCTTTACGTCGGATATGCGGCGTAACTTTGATGGACCGTATACGTAATAACGAAATACGCAAAAGGGTAGGTATAAAAGAAAGCATAGGTACAAAAATAAAGAAAGGCATGCTCCGATGGTTCGGGCATGTCGAAAAGATGAGCGAAGAGAGATTGACGAACCAGATATATAATGCGAAAGTTGTGGGTAAAAGACGCCCTGGCAGACCAAGACTTGCCTATCATGATCAAATAAATAAAACATTAGCTGAAGGTGAATTAAAAAGCCATCGAAACAAGAGGGCATGTATGAAGAGGTTGATGAATGTAGAAGAAGCGAAAGAGGTATGTCGTGATCGTGACAAGTGGCGCTCAATTGTCTCTGCCTACCCCGTAAGGGATTTGGCGTGAAGATATGTATGTATGTATGTAACATTATGAAAATATAATTTGGTACAACATTTTTGAAACATAATCTAGTTGCACAAAAGCTAAGCACATAAAGGCAATCCACATACCTATACTTAATATATATATATCGATTCATAAAGCTAACGAGAACCAGTCCAGCTCTGCTTTGATCAAGTAATTAACTACACCACATCAAATACGGCTTGGGATATCTGAATTACTGGCAATTATTTGACATCCTCCTCTCTATAAGCCAAAATCATTAAAGCGGGATTGGACTTTGCCCAGCGAGTTAACGAGTATCTGTACGCATATACATACGTATTTTTTTAATTTTAGTTATGTACGTTGTTTTTAGCTGAAAATTATAAAACTCCAAACTGTGGTGAGTAGGCCAAATTCTTCAATAAAAAGTTTGTGTTGAAGCCTGGTTTTTAGCATTAGATTCATACATACATTTAAAAAATACAATCTCACACAATTTTATTAAATAAAAAAATGTAAACTGAAAATTAATTGAAACACAATCGGAATACGAATGAATCGGAAGCAGAGGCTACAGAATTTTAGTCGTGTCATTGATTTTATCGTATCCGACAGGCAAGTGATCAAGTTACATAATTGGAGCACTGATTGGCAATAGCAATTAGGTCATGGTCTGCATATTGCTTTTATAAAACTAACTCTAACACATAAGTGCCGATCGTATTTATCGTCACGCGGCTCTCAATGACATCATACGAAGGCCTCTTGTCACTGCTGGGGTACCCGCGATCTTAGACCCCTCTGGGATTGGGCGGAGCGCTGGCAAGAGACCCGACGGCATGTCCGTTAGGCAATGGAAATTTGGCTGGTCTCAGCTTGTGTAGACGTATTCCATCCCTCATCCAGGTGACCTCGTCTAGCACGGAGATTGCAGCGGTTTCTGCTGAGAACATCAAGATGCGCAAATATGCCAATCTAGGTACAGGTTACGAACTTGTGCCGTTTGGGGTCGAGACCCTCAGCAAAGCGGCTGACCAAGGAGTTGTTCTAACGGCTAACAGAAAAATCTGGACACAGAAAGGCTGACAATTATTTATGCCAATGTATAAGCCTTGCTATACAGAGTGAACGATCTCTTATGGAACGTGAATAATATTTTAAAAATTATAAGTATTCTTTTTTCTGCATAAAGTGGACGAAAATAAGGAAAAGACAGAAGAATCGATCCTTAAAATGTTGTCAGAACTCTTTTTACTAAGTTCAAAATTTATTCTAAATACTGGAAAAATACCGTTTATATAAAAATAATAAGTCGCCTATCGTTAATTGTGAACGTAAACCTTTTGGGGTGGATCCACGGTGACCATTCTTCTTTAGTAAATTAAGTTTATTTTGCATGGTTCGAAATGAGAGTCAATGTGATTATTAAAAAAGACGAGAGAAGAAAAAGTGGAGAAGCTGCGGTAGCAGTGAGAAAATTTGAATAGTTGAGGAGTGTATAGAAATAGCTAGGAGGTTGTCAAGACGACATCGTTTATGAGAGGAGAAGAATATCTCTCAATTGTGACCAGAATAGTGTGGGTCACATTGGGACACACTTTCCATCCACTATTCTGCTACCTGTAAATCCCAACCAAATACTGTATAATTCCAATAATCGTATCTTGAAAGTTTGTTTTAAAAACGTTAGCACAAAAAGTTTTTACGATGCGGAACGTAGTGTGAAAATGTGTTGTAAAATCTTTTAGTGGTAGAACTTGAATCGCTCGTAAAGTATATATCTCTACACAAGTATAGCTATAAAGTTTTTTTAAATACTTGTAGTATCATTATCGCTAGGAACCAGATTTGTTCATAAGCTTTTTTGTTTTGGAGGGTTTCTTTCACTCATATTTATTGCAGGATTTATCTGGTTAATCAATATTTCTTTATTTATTTTTTTAACATTGCCAAACCAATGCTTTAATAATTTACTTTACGGTTGTATGACTGATATCAGTCCTCGTCGAACGGGGAAAAATGTACCCACTTTTCAACAGATAACACGTGTCATTAAGCGTCTGATAGGTTGAATAGTAGTTTTTATCATACATGTATTTACAATTGTACATTTTTAGAATCGGCTTGAATTACATTTTGTGTACTTTAATTATAGTAATAAGTACCCCAAATATTTTAAAAAAGTCGCGATAGTAAAAACATATAATACACTACTAGACGCTTCGAAAGACACGTGTTTAAAATTTGTTGGAGGTGGGCACTTGGTCTATAGAAAATTTCCGATATACCTTTGCTAATTAAACAGTTTTAAATTGGCCCAGTAGTATAAGCGTAAAAGCCCCACATATGAAGACTTGCTTAAGATAAAGAAACAATTCATCTTTCGCATTTATAATATTAGTATGGATTCAGTCTTAACATTTCAGAATATCATTCTCTGTGGATTTATGTTGCATTTTGCCAAGTCCCTGGAGGCGACGACTGAAGCTAACGTCACTAGTTAGCAGGCAGCTGACTCGGCAGCTCAGGTTTAGCCTCAGGTTACATCGTGTCATTTATTCCGTCATAACCAATGATTTATCATTCATAGATAACGCAATAGGTACAACTTAATATTATAACAACGTTCCTTGGCTCTTTGATGTACCAAAACGTGCTACAACAAAATATATTGAAAACTTTTTACTTTTTTTACCACGGCTGAATATGTGTCTTACTAATTAATTTTCTAGAGAATTTCGACTTCTCTCGCCTCGCTGGCGAATTGTCCAACGTAAATTGGGTAATGCTTGTATTTGTGTGTAGTATATGTAGTATAGTATGTGACTCATTGAATAATACAATAAAAGCTCCAAATATGTATCTAAATGTTATTTGTTTTTAAATGGAGTTTATAAGTGTTTCTCTGTGGTCTAGCGGTTAAGTCCGTGGATTTAGACTCGGAGGTACTGGTTTCGATTCCTGGTCGAGACACAAAAATATTTATTATTGTAAATAAATACATTTAATTAATTTTTAATTTATTTGTGATATTTCTCGAGTTTGGTATGCTGGAGACATCGACGAGCTTGCTACTTGTCATGATTGGCCTATAGTAAAGTTGGCTAAATGTGAATCTGCTTATTTATAAGCGTGGTTTCCGACTATTAAAATTAATTTAATATTTGTCGCAGTAGCGCTGCTAAAACTGGCACATTTTTCTTTTATGGAGTTACTCTTCTTCCTTGGTATTATGTTCCTAGGTGAGTGGTGAGCAATAGTGAGCATATGGACAATTGTGAGAACAATAAAGCTACATCTACTTAATTTCAAGATCACTGAGCGAATGTATTAGATTGTGTACAACATTTTCAGACTGCATTTACGTACACAGGATGGAAAGTTGAGATAGGATACAAAGGCCAGCTTTCGCAGGTTTAGTTTCTTTGTTAGTATATACTCTTACTAGTATATATTTATTTATACTAGCTGTTCCGTATAATACAGAGGTCGGATATAGAACACCTTAAGTTGGCCTTAAGTTCACGTGTCATCCTTTTATTATTAATTAAGGGGCAAACATCGCATACTGTGGGTCTATCTCTGCGTTTTGAAAAACAACCAAATTCGCGTTAAAAGCGGTTCATTAGCGTTAAGGTGAATCAAACAGATAGGCGTATAGGAAAACGTAAAGTGATCTTATTGGAAAGGTACTTTCTAAAGTAAACAAGATGTGAAAAAACTTTACACTGGTATTGATAAGGGGTCACAAGCTGAGCATGGATTTAAAAAAAAATGTTATAGCTGAAATTTTTACTTATTTCATCCCATACATTTTCCATGGCAGACCACAAAATAGAAAAAGTAAAGTATCATCATAACCGTATACCTTGCGGGGTGGTCAGACACAATGCTTATAAAGGAGCGGATTCATATATAGCCAACTTTCCTAAAGGCCAATCATGACAAATGGCTCGTCGATGTCTCTAGCGGACCAAACTTAAGAAATCACAAATAAATTAAATAATAATAAAATTCATTTATTTAAATTAATAAATATTAATGCGTACCGACCAGTAATCGAACCTTGGTACCACCGACTTAACTGCTAGACCACGAAGGCAGTCCAAAATAGACCACATAATTTTTTTCGCCTTGCATAAAATATTTTAAACCAAAACACCACCACTCCTTAGTAGGCTGGGGCCGTTACGGATTTTTATAGCTAAAAAAAAAAAAAATTAGTAACAGGCAACGGCCGGCTGGAATATGTAGTTGAGGTCATAAACAATGAAAAAAAAAAACTTTCGAACTTGAGATTAAGGGAAGTAGTGAAATGGGGTGCTATTTAAGGGATGAAAACCGTTTTTCGTTATTTGTGGCGGAACGAGACCTCCTAGAGAAAAGTGTATTATACAAAAGTTGTAGATAATAAAAAAATCTAAATTTTTTATTATATATATTTTTCGACATAACCTCAAAGTTTTCGAGAAAATTACGAAAAACCGATTTTTCTGTTTTTTATTTTTTTCTCGCGTGGAAATTATTTAATTTAAATGAAACAATGTGAAAATACGTAATTATTTGCACACAATAAGCATGATTTTTTTCAATCATGGAAAATTAATATTTTTCGAGATTTCACCATTTTTCCGAAAAAACACCCTTATCTTTGGTGAACAACTTTATTGATTTTTTTTTGGTTTCTTGTGCTGTACAATGTATTTTTTTTTCGTCGTGATGTCTACTTTCAAATGGTATATCGATTTTAATTATTCATTGTTATTTAGTAGCTTAAAATTAAGAAAAACAAAATAATTACGTATTTTCACAAAGTTTCATTTAAATTAAATAATTTCCACGCGAGAAAAAAATAAAAAACTGAAAAATCGGTTTTTCTTCATTTTCTCGAAAACTTTGAGGTTATGTCGAAAAATATATATAATAAAAGTTTTAGATTTTTTTATTATCTACAACTTTTGTATGAAACACTTTTCTCTAGGAGGTCTCGTTCCGCCACAAATAACGAAAAATGGTTTTCATCCCTTAAATAGCACCCTTTTCACTACTTCCCTTAATCTCAAGTTCGAAAGTTTTTTGTTTCATTGTTTATGACCTCAACTATATATTTCAGCCAGCTGTTGCCTGCTACTAATTTTTTCATCTCAAAAAGGTAATGGCCCCAGCCTATAGTTACTTAATGATTTATTTAACTACTACTGCCATAGATTTATGATTGGTCCGCGACAACATAAGCGTGACGTACGTTAAAGCCGATGCCAACATTTAAAAAGAATTGTTGTTATAGGTAAATGTACGAATATATTATTTGATGTAGTCTTACTTTTTTTAAATTTAAAATAATAATAATAAATAATAAAAAATCTTTATTACACAAATAAATGTACATTACAATTTAATTGTTCAGGTTAGGGCATATAATGAATCGTACACAGTGACAACTATAGTTCAGTTGTGACATCTGAAATAGTCGATAGACGGTGTTCCAGATGTCATTGTATGCATTAGTATTTACTACATTTTACAGTTGCTGAAGGCAAGACTTAATGTGTATATACCCACATGTATATGTGGGTTTGTGCGTGTGTAAGTAAATATGTATGAAAGATGTATCGCCTTAATTTTTAAAGGTTAAAAGCACAGCGAGAACCAATCATAAATCGATGACTACATTATGATTTTAAAGCGGAGATCTATAAAGCCTGCCTATCATTAAGGCACAAATTTAATTAGGTATTAAACTTTAGGAAACGTCGTAAATTTTACCATTGTGAGTAACTCTAACACGCAAAAACTTTGTTCCTAAAAGTTTGACTTCTGATCTGTAAACTGATATATTTATACTGCTAATTTGTAGTTCCGTTACTTCGCACATCATGCGCTGTCTTAAATCCCATACTTTATGTTGTCGATCAGACAACAGAGTTTGTGTGTGTTAGAGTTAATAGAGTAGATAGAGTTAACCACGCTTTATCGATCTCTGCCTAAATGAAATAATGTAAAATGGAATCTATGGAAATGGATCAGGTTACCGTTTATTAAAAGACAATATTAGATTTAGAATATGTTTATTTAAAATGTGCATTGGTAAATTATTATAAAGAATACTCGTATCTGTCCTGGGTCCTGTGCTGGGTCCACACCGAACAATTCTGTGCGCTCTAACCGGGAGCGGCAGTATCGCGATCCAAACGCACTATCACTGTAAAAGTAACATACCGAGCGCGCTAGCCAAGCATTGGTAATCGACACTACCCAGTGTACTATAGTAGTATTTTTATTATACTCGTACATGGCGTAAATCAAACACAAACTTGGTTCAGAACATCGTATAAAAGAACGTATATCCGGATCGTCCGGTGTGAACTGTGAACACAGCTAATAACAATAATGCAAGACTTGTAATGCAAGAGCCATTGCATATTTTACCAATCTCTTCGGAAAAGTCATTTAGCTTATTACAAGTATAAATCTGGAGTTTTTCATAAAGTTTAGATTATGTAAAACTTTAATGAACATTTATGATGTACCAAATTTAGTTGGCGTAGATAAATGTTTCGTGTGCTGCATGTGCATTAAAGGAATTGGCACACCACAGTAATAAGCTTAATGAGATGCCAGATAGGTTAGCGACATTGAAAAACCAAGGTTAAAAAGAGTTTTTTTTAAATATGTAATCTAAAAATATTTATTAGGTATTTACAAATCACTTAGGTCTAGGTTCACTCTAAATTGCGGTAGATTAAAAACATGATCTTAGTTTAAGCCAAAAATTATAACCATAAACTTAGATTAATTATGTATGATTGATTCGCGATGCCTCACTAGCTACCAAACGTGGTTCTTAAAACCAAAGCCATTTGAAAATAAATTGGCTAATATTTGACGTGCAACAAAGGCGAAACAAACAAGACTGGAGCAAATCACCTTAACCCTCTACAAAACCGTAATATCATAACATTTCAATCTTGTTCCCCATGTGCTTAATCAAATGCCGTCTACTGTAATTAGTTAGGTATTTATTATTTCTTTAATAAGTGACTTTGTTTTGTAGCCAATTTTAGTTTATCCTGGAAATCTAATGAGGCTATAAGATTAATGAACTCCGAACTAGCATACAAGTACATATACGTCAAACTACCAACCCGACCCGTGCCCGTTACGCGTTCGGCGTTGTGTGTATTGTATGTATTGCCTTAATTATGATTTGACGGGTCGAACACTCGCTTCTTAATAGATCGCGATATGCTATCGGATGCTTTTTCATCCTAGCTATCGGTATAAATACATTAATATCTTTAACATGGGTTATATGAGCTGAAGGTAATTGCATAGTGACATTGACCCGCGCTAACGGACCGCGCTTTCAGGATGCTGTTTATCGGCGTTTCTCAACTACACATTTATTTATATCTATTCACACCCCGTAATACTAAACTTATTTTACAGCGCGTTAAAACTCGCGCGTGCCAATCGCGCGTGCCAATCGCGCACATATCACCTGCGCTGAAGTTCTGTGTTACAATGCGACCAGTCTGAACTCTTCTTGCCGCAATTCGCATGGTTATAAGTTTTGACTTGTAAGATTTATATAATTTATTACAAAATATATATTGTATTTATTATAATATTATTATAAGGTAACAGGAAATGAATGAACTACAAATAATGCTGGGGAACATTCGGATAATAAAATGGTAACATAAATTACTTAGAGTTTGTGCAAGTGTTTTTAACTACACATAGGTACTAGTCGATACTACGAATTGATACTACATGTACTGACTCTTAAGGACATAAATTCTATTTAAAATGTAGTGATTGGGTGTTCGTGTTCATCAAACGTATTATGTTGTTATTACATAGGTAAAAAGATAACAGTAAATGGTTAGATGGAAAAGAACAGTAAAAATAAATTTAATGAAAAATTATGCATTGTTGTGCTTAAACGTATATAAATTATCATAAGGTATTTGTATTAGTCACAACCATTGTAATTGGATGGTAATTGTAATGGTAGATTTAATAACATTCATTCATTTCAGTCATTGTTACTTTTACAAATATTACTGAGTACACAACACAAAACAACACACATATTTTTGAAATATAATTAATAGTAATATATGGCAGCAAATTATGGACGCGAAGCCCCGTTGTCAAATAAACCGAACACTTTTCGATATTAGCCCAAGAGCTCGTAAACCCTTCGTCTTACACAATCCACAACAGGGTAGAAAGTTTAGTGATGATTCTTAGCATGCTAAGTACAGTAACTATCACCAGACAGACTTTTAATAGAGCACATTTTACACTCTCAACACATATTGTCTGGTGACATCTAGGGCTGAGGCCTGCCAGTTGATAATTTAAAAATTAAATATAGATACATGGCACGCATATCTGCAGCAAACTAATGAATCTTCCGGGAAATGTCAAAAAGCACCCCCAATACTTTAAATTGCAGTTGTACATTAGTGTAAACGTCACAGGCTGCAATGCAGAATAACGTGCAAGTCTCCGTCACGATTTTTTAATGCGCGTGACACATTTAGTAGAGGCGCGCGCGTCGTCTTACAAAATATTTGGATTTAGAATTATTCTTAGAATTATCACTAAACGAATTTCAGTCCTTACAAAAATACCGTTATTCGGAGGATTTAGGAGCACTTAGTCGATATGTACGCTCACTGGACTAACAAGCATAACTTCTAATAGTTAGTTCTATTCAGAAACGTTTCGCTAAATGTAGTAGAGAAGCAGGAGGATAACATTTCTTTAAAGGTAAAATATTAGAAATTTTATTTACATATTGCGTGTTTATCCGAGCTTGAGATGGCGGTTGGGGATCAAGAAGAAAGAGAAACAAGAGTCTGCGAACGTCTCTTGCCATTAGGCTTTGATTGAGTCTAGACCGTCTTACTATCTTCGGTTCTGCGTCTCTGATTCCTGTCTTTAGGTTATAATACAAAATATTAAAACAAATTACAGTTACAGCGTCTGTTAGTTAATGGACTCCTTTATATAACGTTTGTAGCTGAACACATTTTTGTGGTTGCTAAGGCGTATAAAATTGCATTTTAGTTTTTTACGACTTATTGATAGGACACCTTTTTAGAGAATAGCAAGCATCGAGCGAATAGCGAGCATTTACACTACATTTCAATATTGAAATCTGCTCCTTCCCCGGTCCTTTTGGTTAAATCTTAGAAAATCACTATTGTGATGATTGTTATCTACTACTGTGACATTTAGCTCTAAACAAGTAAGGTTTAAAGAAACGTCTCTGAGTAGCTCTGTAAATACTTAAACAGATACTTAAATTAACAATAGATTATCTAGAATAAAATATAATTAAAAAAGTGTGAAAATAATAGAACCCCTCGTCGAAAATATTATTGTCCTAAAAATACATAAAAGCTGAGGTTTAGGCTATCAATATTATAGACATCCATACCACATCAAGAATGCTACTTACTTTTTTGCGTGAAAAAACCGTTTTCGTACTTTAATGAAACATCGATACTTAAGATACGACTTAAGATATTTTGTGACTTGTGTTAACTCAAAATACTTCAACACAGTTCCTCCACTTGATTATTCTTACCAGCTGCCAAACAGAAGGACGCCCGGACGCCTCGACACGTCACAACACTCGAGGAATATAACTGTCAAACTCAAAACACATCGCGACGTACATTGTAACCTACTTGAAGCGTTTCATGTTATTTTTTAAATATTTATATTATTTAAACTTGTATTTCTTATTCATAAATTAGTTTTAATTACTTATTTTAGTTAAATAACACATTATTTATTTTTTTATATATAAACAAAACTATTTCTCTAACTCATTAAAATCCGATTTCGAATCAAATTTTTATTAAAATTTCTTTGACATATGATGATCATGATATGAAAGAGACAGACTCATGGAAGTCAAAAGTGCTAGAGCGTGTACACCCCAATGTTCAATGTTGCCAGAAAAAAACTTACCATACCGAAAATATTTTAAATGGTAACATTTATGCCCTTCGAGGTTTGGATAGTTTACAACTAAGAATACCGATTACGAGGATCACTTGGGGGAACCTGTTTGACAACTGGAAAAAATGTTAGAGATCTTTTAAAATATGTAGTCAATCAGCTTCCTAGATAATTACAAATACTATTAAATTAAATAAAATTACTGTCATTTTAGACATATATTCACTTTCACATACTTACATACTTTTAGCCCTCTTACGATGAAGGTAAGTTCGTTTACTAAAGTAGTAATGATACCCATACTTATTTTTGTACTTAAGTATAAGAAGATACTTAAGCTTTGTTTTACCGGCCCTTTATTAATACAATTCTTATTACAGTAATAAATCATAAATAAATTTGTTTTTAGTTTTATATATCTGGGCAGTGTTTTCACTGCGGATGGGAAGTATGATAGGGATGTTGAAAGAAGAGTGAACGCGGGAAATAGTGTTAACGGTGCCCTGGGGTCACTAATGGCCAGTCGAAATGTCAGTGACAAAGCTCGACTCGCCATACACAATGCCATGCTGGTACCAACACTTATGTATGGAAGCGAAACGTGGATATGTCAGAATACGCATGAGAGTAGAGTTAATGCAGTAGAAATGAGGTCTTTGCGTCGGATATGCGGCGTCACTTTGACGGACCGCATACGTAATGACGAAATACGCAAAAGGGTAGGTATTAAAGAAAGCATAGGGACAAAAATAAGGAAAGGTACGCTCCGATGGTTCGGACATGTTGAAAGAATGAGTGAAGAGAGATTGACGAACCAGATATATAATGCGAAAATTGTGGGTAAAAGAGGCCCTGGCAGACCAAGACTTACCTATCACGATCAAATAAATAAAACAATAGCTGAAGGTGCATTAAAAAGCCATCAAAATAAAAGGGCATGTATGAAGAGGTTGATGAATGTCGAAGAAGCGAAAGAGGTATGTCGTGATCGTGTCAAGTGGCGCTCAATTGTCTCTGCCTACCCCGCAAGGGATTTGGCGTGAAGATATGTATGTATGTTTTTAGTTTTGTTACATTTTAGAGACAAAATAAAATCCGTGTGAGAGGTTCTCATAAACTATTATAATATATTTATAAATTAAAGAGGTAGAGTTCCTATGTTATCCTGAGGCCATACTCTAATATATTTATTGAGGCGCAAACTTTAGACAAGGTATCTAAATAGTGGATTCCTTTATTTATTTAACATTTGGAATACTGAAAAGAATATATGTGAATTCCATGAAAAGTAGTCACCAAGAACGTATGACATATTGGGGCAAATTAGCAAATTTAAGCTTAAATAAATTAATCATACTTAATAAATAATTTAAAGAATACAATAATATAAAAATGACTTAAACTAAAACTAAATTTAAAGCGATAAATTAGTGGCCTGGTTTAAACAAAGAAATAATTAAAAAAATAATAATAATTTTAACTACAATGCTCGAAGAACTTTTTTTAAATCGAAGATGTTTATTTATTATTACAAAATATTATATGAATGTCAACTGTAAATAAACCCTACTAAAATAAACGCCTAAATAAACACTACTAGTACTACTGAGCACGAAATAGACCGAGCGCTCAATATTACAATAATATACGAAGAACGAACTAATTTCAGATTTCATAATTTGTCCCCAGCTAAATTATACTCTTACCTAAGGCTTAGCGCATACGTTTGGTTTCATAATCAGTTCATAGTCAGCAGCCGTAATATTTTAAGCGCAAATCTAACTGATCCTCAAAATAATGCATGCCTTAATTTATTGTCAGTTTTAGCGCAAGTATTGGAAATAAATAAATTCCTCTTTTAACTGTTGATATTGTCAACGTTCATTTATTTCATTAACAAATTTTCCTTAACATAATATTTGCGCTTAAAAAACGAGACTACGGCTGCTGTGGGCCTTGCAAATTAGAACGAGCGACGGTCGTCCTAATTTAACGCGAATACATGCAGATCGCGGGATCGGGATGTTTTTTTTCACACGACATGACGATCATAGTTTTTATAAGTTACGTCATAAAAAAGGGCAAACACCTTTTCGACAATAATTATACGTTTAAACGTTCGAGTCAATAAAATACGCACGTAATGGTGATGATCGTGAGTCGCTTTCAATTAGGACGAACCCTACGAGTAACGCAAGTCGCAATAGATCGCATAAAACTTGGTCACGTGATCTGAAACTAAACGATTGCGCCAGTTACTAAAACAATAATTAAGAATAAATAACAATTATTATTTATATTACATGTTTATTTATGAAAAGGTACTGAGTGCGCGAAATGCAACAAAGCATTATCTAAATTACAAAACGAAAATTGACAAGCTAGTGCGATATAAATACTAAGAATAAAAATAGTTATATATGTTAATTTGTACTAACTTCAGGCACAATGTGAAATATACACAGAGTTAAGTAGAATACAGTATTATTGTAATATATTTTAGTGTAACATTTTTAGTTCTATTAAGAAGATTTCGGGCTTGTTAAAATGTACGAGTCTATTTTGAATACGAAATATAAGTAATTACGTATTTACGAGTATAACCTACAATTTCTGATAAAAAATGTATTCTACAAGACTTACTGTATTAAAATTTACACTTTAAAATGATTATTTATAAAAACTGTTTATTTTATATATACATTGTATTAAACAACTTGTCTTTGCTACACTACACTGAAACGTTTAAATGTATTTAGATATACGTATAAAAATTGATAATAAAAGATGTTTTCAAAACTTGTTCCGAATTGTAGGTACCTAATATTTTTTTAAATAAAATTGTTAGAACTAACAAGATTACTACTTAAATATTATTAAAACCTGTAAATACAATGTATTACGATCACAACTACTTATTTATAATTCGTAAAATGTATGTGTTACTGTAAAAGTTCAAACTATACAATATTCTAAGATTGTCCAGTATAAACTAAGATTTACCAACACCTAGTGGGTAAAGTTCAAAATATTAGTTTAATCGTCGTTAATTTCGAATTTTTACTATCTTGACACTCGCGGGCAGTGCAGACTTGGCTTCCATATCATATCCGCCGCTTCCGCTCTCCCTATGGCGCGTATATATTATTTATTACTACAAAAACAGACTACAATGAATTCAATTAAAAAACGATATCTTTTAAATAGGTTCATACAGTATACCATTAAGAATACTGCTCAGCAAAATATGCAGTGACGTTATAAACTCTGGCATTGAATACGTTAATTGCTTCTCTCCTGTCAATACCGTCGTCATTTTCTATGTTACAAGCTAGGTTATTATAAATACGTCTTATCTCTCATAATTCATAGGTCATTTACCGTGTCTCTAAGGTATGGACTAAGATTTACTGAGTGTATAGTAGTAAAAGTTCTAAATAAACGATTATTAGATAACATTTCTGACTTTAACCACTGGCTTGATAAATTGGTTAGACTGGGAATTAACCAGTATTATTAATTATTATTAACCAGTTACATACACTTTTACAGTAACATATGTTTATAAATGTGAAAGAGTGCAGAATATTGTGTGCAAGACATCGATCATGATTATTACACAAAGAATCGAGTAATAAAATGGAACCGATATATGTCGACCGACCTCCTTCGTGTTTCACCATTCATTACGACCCAGACCGGCTGACACTCCAATATCTCAAAGGTTAATAAATAGACAATAGAAAAATAGGGTTGTTTTATTTAACACTATGCCCAGTTTCTAAAGGGATCAATAAAATATCAAATGTTACCTTTTTTATTATACGTGAGGTGATTGGTAGTTCGTTTGTCACATACTATTTCATTCGATTTTACTTTTGATAGCTCAAGTATTTTTTTATTAGTGACGTGTGTTCGATTCGATGCCGATTCGATTAATTAAATTAATCGACTTCATTTATAAAGTATCAATCAATTTTACACGGCAATATTTATTTTTGCCTAACATTTTGTATTGTTTTATAAATCCGATGTTGTGTTTCTTTTCCAATCGCCAAAGTATTAATAGCTTCAACATTTTAATGGTACAAATAGATAACACGTAAACAATAAAATTATTAAACGACTGATGGCTGTTTAATATATGTCTATGAGGCACGTCATTGGCTGAAATAACCAAAGTGCTAAGCTAACGACCTGACACATGGCGTATATCAAAATGTTAATCATAGATTATTTTAATCATCCTTTCTGCAATCGACCGCAATATGCCATAGACATAGCAGGTAACTGTTATTGTTACTGATATAACATAATATAGCGTCAACAAATTTATCTATTTATTACATTAAATAATTATTAAATTAATGGGAATAGTTATTAATTGGAATAGTTTTAAAATATTCTAGTATTATTTAAAGTAAGTACAAAGTGCTTGAAATTCTTTTAATTAAAAGATGATTTTATTTAGTATAGTTGAAGTATAGGTACTGTATAATTTTTTAAAAATATAGTAAAATTTTAAAATAATACGATGGCTGATTTATAAAAATATATGGGTAATTAGGTTTGCTTCGCGAAGTTAAGGCGGTGTACGGGAAAATTATGCCTAGATGGCAATTTTTCTTGACAGTAATATGTGTATAAAGCGTTAATACCAACCACGATACTGCAAGGCAACTTAGGCGATTAGTAATAGGAAAATCAGCAGTATTATCCTTTTCAAATTACCTGCACATGGTGTATGTTTTTGTTTGTTTACATTTGATTATTTGTATTTTATTCTCGTTTATGTACTTTACTTTTTAAATTGAATTTTTATTCTTTGTAAACTTTATAATATGTTTTTGTTATTTAAGAGTTCTTTTAAAGTTTATAAGAATTTTAATGTAACAATATACTTGTCATGGTGACCAGGGAGCTCTATATTTCTTGTAATTTTATTTATGTTAATAAAGTCTAAGCCACCTGTCGGAGTACTGTTAACTGTCACTTTGACAGTTCTGAGCAATGGCTCGTGCTAAGCACTGGCGTAGCAACGACTGTTAGTCTGGACCTAAACCACCGGTCGGAGCCCTGACTATTAGAGTAATATCTGTTACTTTGACAGTTCTAAGCAATGGCTTGTGCTAAGCACTTGCGTAGCAACAGCTATTAGTCTATTAGTCCGGACCTGACCCACCGGTCGGAGCACTGACTATTAGAGTAATGACTGTCACTTTGACAGTTCTAAGCAATGGCTCGTGCTAAGCACTTGCGAAGCAACGACTATTAATCCGGACCTGAGCCACCAGTTGCAGCATTGACTATTAGAGTAACGACTGTCACTTTGACAGTTCTAAGCAATGGCTCGTGCTAAGCACTTGCGAAGCAACGACTATTAATCCGGACCTGAGCCACCGGTTGGAGCATTGACTATTAGAGTAAAGACTGTCACTTTGACAGTTCTAAGCAATGGCTCGTGCTAAGCACTGGTGAAGCAACGACTATTAATCCGGACCTGAGCCACCTATCGGAGCACTGACTATTAAAGTTATATCTGTTACTTTGACAGTTCTAAGCAATGGCTTGTGCTAAGCACTTGCGTAGCAACAGCTATTAGTCTATTAGTCCGGACCTGACCCACCGGTCGGAGCACTGACTATTAGAGTAATGACTGTCACTTTGACAGTTCTAAGCAATGGCTCGTGCTAAGCACTGGTGAAGCAACGACTATTAATCCGGACCTGAGCCACCTATCGGAGCACTGACTATTAAAGTTATATCTGTCACTTTGACAGTTCTAAGCAATGGCTCGTGCTAAGCACTTGCGAAGCAACGACTATTAATCCGGACCTGAGCCACCGGTTGGAGCATTGACTATTAGAGTAAAGACTGTCACTTTGACAGTTCTAAGCAATGGCTCGTGCTAAGCACTGGTGAAGCAACGACTATTAATCCGGACCTGAGCCACCTATCGGAGCACTGACTATTAAAGTTATATCTGTTACTTTGACAGTTCTAAGCAATGGCTTGTGCTAAGCACTTGCGTAGCAACAGCTATTAGTCTATTAGTCCGGACCTGACCCACCGGTCGGAGCACTGACTATTAGAGTAATGACTGTCACTTTGACAGTTCTAAGCAATGGCTCGTGCTAAGCACTTGCGAAGCAACGACTATTAATCCGGACCTGAGCCACCAGTTGCAGCATTGACTATTAGAGTAACGACTGTCACTTTGACAGTTCTAAGCAATGGCTCGTGCTAAGCACTTGCGAAGCAACGACTATTAATCCGGACCTGAGCCACCGGTTGGAGCATTGACTATTAGAGTAAAGACTGTCACTTTGACAGTTCTAAGCAATGGCTCGTGCTAAGCACTGGTGAAGCAACGACTATTAATCTGGACCTGAGCCACCTATCGGAGCACTGACTATTAAAGTTATATCTGTTACTTTGACAGTTCTAAGAATTGGCTTGTGCTAAGCACTTGCGTAGCAACAGCTATTAGTCTATTAGTCCGGACCTGACCCACCGGTCGGAGCACTGACTATTAGAGTAATGACTGTCACTTTGACAGTTCTAAGCAATGGTTCGTGCTAAGCACTGGTGAAGCAAAGACTATTAATCCGGACCTGAGCCACCGGTCGAAG
The DNA here is from genome assembly GCA_910589645.1 of Tinea semifulvella. Classification (NCBI taxonomy): domain Eukaryota; kingdom Metazoa; phylum Arthropoda; class Insecta; order Lepidoptera; family Tineidae; genus Tinea; species Tinea semifulvella. The sequence continues at coordinate 27,104,164 of OU342584.1, forward strand.
CACTGACTATTAAAGTAATATCTGTTACTTTGACAGTTCTAAGCAATGGCTTGTGCTAAGCACTTGCATAGCAACAGCTATTAGTCTATTAGTCCGGACCTGACCCACCGGTCGGAGCACTGACTATTAGAGTAATGACTGTCACTTTGACAGTTCAAAGAAATGGCTCGTGCTAAGCACTGGTGTAGCAACGACTATTAATCCTGAACTGAGCCACCGGTCGGAGCACTGACTATTAGAGTAATAACTGCCACTTTGACAGTTCTAAGCAATAGCTGGTACTAAGCACTGCCGTAACAACGATTATTAATCCGGACCTGAGCCACCGGTTGAAGCATTGACTATTAGAGTAAAGACTGTCACTTTGACAGTTCTAAGCAATGGCTCGTGCTAAGCACTTGCGAAGCAACGACTATTAATCCGGACCTGAGCCACCGGTTGCAGCATTGACTATTAGAGTAAAGACTGTCACTTTGACAGTTCTAAGCAATGGCTCGTGCTAAGCACTGGCGAAGCAACGACTATTAATCCTGAACTGAGCCACCGGTCGGAGCACTGACTATTAGAGTAATAACTGCCACTTTGACAGTTCTAAGCAATAGCTGGTACTAAGCACTGCCGTAACAACGATTATTAATCCGGACCTGAGCCACCGGTTGAAGCATTGACTATTAGAGTAATATCTGTTACTTTGACAGTTCTAAGCAATGGCTTGTGCTAAGCACTTGCATAGCAACAGCTATTAGTCTATTAGTCCGGACCTGACCCACCGGTCGGAGCACTGACTATTAGAGTAATAACTGTCACTTTGACAGTTCTAAGAAATGGCTCGTGCTAAGCACTGGCGTAGCAATTACTATTAATCCGGATCTGAGCCACCAGTTGGACCATTAACTATTAGAGTAATAACTGTCACTTTGACAGTTCTAAGCAATGGCTCGTGCTAAGCACTGGCGAAGCAACGACTATTAATCCGGACCTAAGACCTTTTTTGTTACCTTTTTTTCGGTAAATAAGCATTTAATATTATTATTACTTTTACATATGATGTGCGTCGAAAGAAGTGAATATATCGAATCCACCAAATGCATCACTTTATGATGGCGTAATGTAATAATGAAGCGATGCGATTGGTGGATATTTCCCACGTGCACCGCTAATTTGTTTAATCTTTGTTTCATAAGCAGGCTAAATGGTTTATTTTAGTCAACTACGCGAAATCGATGCTACTTTAGAACAATAATACACGGAAAATGTACTGGTTTACGTATCGCAGTGGAAACCAACAAAATTTACTAAATATTAAGGAAGAGTGTTGTGATGATTGTTTTTCGTAGAATCTAAATAAAATACCTTCAACTTTGAATATTAATAAAAACGAATGATGCGCTAGTATTCAAAGTGCTAAATAAAATTACTTTTTATTAAAATCATATAACAATTTATACAGTATATTATTTAAAACCAGATAATAATATTGCACTCATAGATTTATGATTAGTTCGCGACGCTTCACTTGATGGAGACCAGCCATCAAACGTACGCTATAAACCATACGCTATTGTATGAAAAATAAAAAAATTGAAAAAGTAAGCTCTGCCCTGAAACTTGACAACTTTAGAGACGCCACCTAGTTAAAGCTCAGCGACAACCAATCATAAATTTATGATTGTACTAATATTTTAATTTAGGTACGTTTAAAATCTACCATAATAAATTATCACATTCACAGTTCGCAATCACTTTAATTACGCATTCTCTAACTATCTTATTATATCTACCTACAACTATATATACTTATAGGTATACAACTATATATATAGGTAACCTTAAGTCTTCTATCGCCGCAAATTTAGTTACAATTAGTAATTATTATTGGTTTAGATCACTATTTTTACCTCTTATTGAATATATGTTATTATTGCTCTTATAATTTTATTATTTAAATTATATTTTTAAACATTTTTTTATATACACATTTTTACCTATATTTCCCTTTATCTTACAGTATTATAATTTGTATTGAAAATTGCGCAACGAGTTTTGAGCGTTCGATAGTAGTGGTGGGGTTGATTGCTCATCTATTTAGGGAGCGCGAGACGGCGCAATCAACCCTACCACTTTCGACGAGCGCTCAAAACTCGTTACGCGACCTGTAACATTCTACATGTTATTTATATAACTTTTTTGAAAATGAACTAGTCTTTCATGATTCAGAGAATCCAGGCGTGTGGACTAGGGTCACTTGTATCACGAGTATTTTTTATCATTATTATTTAAATAGACGCAGTCCATACTAAGTATTTTGAAATATTTATGTTACTCGTAGTAATTTAAACCTAGATTTATCGTGTAACTATAATTTACGACTAAAAGTTCGGTTGCTAATCCTAACTAAATTTATTAATTCAACTGAGTTTGGGTTTTGGCGCGCTAATTATAATTACGAGTACTATGGTGATCGACGGAATAGTGTGGAATTAAAGTGTCGAAAACGCAGCTACAATAGTAACGTATTTAACTGTAATTTCAAAATACATTGCGATAATGACAAGCAAGCAGACGGAATGACATTAGTACCTTGGAGATTATGATTGGGCACCATGCCACAGGACAGCGATTTGGAGGAGCTTCTTTTTTGGAGGTATATATTTTTTATTTAATAAAAAAAAACTTTAATATAGTTTTTAATGAACTATAGTTTATTTAAATTTAGGTTTTCTATTTGTATGTTAGTATTTCTGTATTTTTTTGTTAATATATTGTAAAAAAAATCCTCTATTAAATATGTATATAGTATATATGTATATAATGATGTCAGGGATGAATAGACGATAAAGTTATTTTACAATAACAACAAGATACGAAATAAATTTAAACGGTTAAGATAGGCGCGGGCGCGTGCCATTGTCGGCACATGTAGCTGATGAAAATCTAGTATCGGCGTGTCGTATCTCCTGCGGTGAGAGTGAGAGCGTCATGTCGACGATATACCACGCCGGCGCGCGTCCGTCCGCGCGTAACTCTTGGCGGCAAAATACGATTTAGTATAGTGTTATTTTAATATAAAATGAATATAAGTTGCAATTCCGACACTTCCGATTCCATACTAGGGGTACTGCGGCCGTTGTCTAATTATTTTAGTGCAACCGCTAAATTGACACAATATGTTTTTTTTATTTATTTAAAGTTAGTTTTATAGTTAAATACGCACGAGCTTAGCCTAAACGTTTGTTTAAAGAAACACAATCTGCCTTCCGCCACAACTTATTTCCGAAGTTCTATTCAGTTTGGATCCGGCTTTGATATCTTCCCTATATCCGCATGTAATCAGATTACTCGTGACCCGTGTCTAGTCGTGTGTACACTACTAACTATACCAAACCTAACAACACAAATAAGGCTTCATAATCCATACGATCCGAACTACGTATAAAAATATAACCTACACTTTCGATATCACTTGCAACAACAAGGCAACTAAATGCAAATCGTTTGTTTGAACACATAATAAATTAGCCGAATGAAGCATTCACGCTTCATACAAATTAAGACTTTGTTGTTGATATGCTACACCTAAAACTTAAAAATACACAAAATAAGCACAGCCATTAGTTTGAGTAACGCCTCAACTGCTAAATAATGTTATAGTTCGCATGGACCTACATTCGACAACTTGTCAAATTAATACAATATAATTTCGAACGACGCGGACGTTAGGACTAATAAATAGGCCTTAAAGGACAACACAAGTAAAATTCTTAAAAAAAAAATTAACTAATCTCTAAAATAAAAAATATTTAATTTTTTGTTATTGATTGGTGTTTGGCTTGCCACTTTGTTGTTTAAGACAATCAAGTGCTTATAATCACAAAGTTAATTCGTGATTTTATATTTTTCGTTTAAAACTGAGCTTACACGAGACCTCTTTTTAATTCATTGAGCTGAATCTAGCGGCCGTAGTCTATTTCTATAAGCGCAAACTTAAGATTATCAAAAATATATTTATATATTTATTTTTATTGTATTTTACGTCGAAAATAGATCCAGCTTATTGAAAGACGTGTTTTTGCGCCATTTCGAATTGAAACTCTCGGCCGTGTGGGGACCAAGAGCACAGAACATTTACAAAACAGCTCGTCAACACCTCGGGAGTCAAGAGGGCTAGGAAATATTTGGTCCAAAGAATCAGCTTGCCATTCACGTGGCAATGCTGTCAGTATCCTTGGCACTTTGCCCATTGGTAAGTTTTTTATTTATAATATTTATTTATTTTATTTTTTCTTTATTTTACTTTTATTTGTATTGTCTAATTATTATGTAGTTTATATTAATAGTAATTAACATTGTAACTTAATATAAATATATTTAGAAAAATAAAGTGATTTTATTTACTGTCAGTTTAAGCGCGAGTTTAACCGTGCGCTTATGTTTAAATATGTCAACTCTAAGAGAGGTTGACACTGACAGTGTACATACGTATATTAACTCTAATAGAGTTTGATAGGTACAGTTTACATTTGTTGAAGGATTCCTATACATAACATTTGCGGCTAAAGAAACAGACTACCGTCGCATATATGTTAGAATTAGATAAAAACGTCTCCACATTTTTGATAGATTATAACATATTTGAACACAACTCACTAAATAAAGTGGTTAATACCTAATATTCGACTTGGCTAATGTTAATAAATTACCTGGACACAAAGTGATTATCAGTTTGATAGTCAAAACTACGTGTTCTAAAAGCCAAATTATATATAGTAACTTTTTGAAAGTCAACTGATGCTTTATTAATTTATATATACTAGAGCGAGTCGTAAACCATATTATGTAGACCAAGGTATATATAGTGCTTATTTATAGTTATATGCTAAAAGCTAAGACATCGTTAAATAACCATCTGTTAAGAGCGTCTCAGCGCGTAAACACGCTATAAGTAACACCTGGTTAAGATACTGTGAACATACATATATACATTGCAAAATAATTTCAATAGCCAATTATAACGGAAATGTATTGAGCATTTTCAATTTATTATATTTAGATGTGTTACGATACTATGATGAGTACAAGGATGAGGGAATGAGATGTGAGATTTTCCGATTCAATGATTTCTTTTTTAGTGAACTACCTCTATATTCGAACGATTATCTAAAGGTACAAATGGTGTTGTGTGACACGATATTATGTATCTACTGTTCCGCCTTAGTAATTTTTAAAATTAAATATAATTTTGTTTTTTCAACTAAAAACTAGTTCACAGAATATCATCGTCTCCATCACATTCCTGGAATAACCAAACAGAGTCATCCTTGTTTAAATCATCACAGTTTAAGAATAATCAGTCATCATTATCCATACCTAGCAGTTCGGCTTGAAGGCGGCCCTTGGTGCGGCAGCAGGCTGTCAGGCAAAGAATCCTCAGGGCGAGTCTGAACTGAGGGCTAAAGGTCAATAGGATAAGGATTTTCCAGAATGAATTTAAAATACCGAGCCAAACGATTCCGAAATGTAACATCGGGATCTTGAGTTCGTGGCCCAGGAAGTATTCATACATCCGGACACCTGCATAGGGAGCCCAACTGAGCCAAAATGTGGTAACCAAAATAAAACTCATCCAATGACTGGGATTCGCTAGGTTTTCGGCGAGAGCGGTGGCGTATTCTTTGTCATGTATTGGGACGCCGCTGCTGAGTTTTCTCTTCATAGAGAAGATGTAGGAGTAGTTGTAGACGATGGAGATGACGGATGGTCCGAGGACGAGGATACCCAGGGTGGCCGTGTATGCGTACGTGGTTCCCCAGTCCAACATGCAGATGAAGGTCTCCTTGTCGAACATGGCTTCCTTCTTGTAGCCGAGCAGAGGCGGACAGCAGAGCATGGCGGCGGACACCCATGTGAACACCATCCAACATTGACTGCGCGTTCTAGTTTGAACCTGGTTGAACAAACATAATGCTAATACACACTTTCTGCTATTTCTAGAAGGTGACTATAAAAAAAGCTAGGCGCAAGCAAGAAAAGCGAAAACTAAATCATACAAAAATCGTTTACAGTTTTATTTTTATAATTAGGCGTATTTTAGATTTTGATTAAACCGATATATCCTAAATTAATAAAATTTGGAATGAAGAATTTGCTAAAAACATTTTACAACCAACTTCTAGCATTACTACGTTTTTGTGCTGAGTCAGCCTAACGATTTCAATAATATTAATCCAGAACAATATTACTGAGTTACTATTTACTAAAGATGTGTGCTAATATCTGTTTGATAATAAAGGTAAACATTCCATGCAGAACAAACCTAATGGTCAGCGTAGCATCGTAGCAGCATAGTTGCTACAAATTGACTAATAATACTCGTACATTTAGTAAATAAATCTACTGCAGAAATTAGCTTTAAATATAAAATACTTAAGTAATAAAAATGATGTTATAAAAAAAGTAAAGTGTCATTACGGGTGATGATAAACCACGCTTTTAAAATGCTGGCTCATATTTAGCTAACTTTATTCTAAGCTCATTATGGCAACTGCCAAGCTCGTCAACTCTCTTGCGACTCGAGAAATATCACAAATAAATTAAATATCTTCTTGTGCTCTCGACCAGAAATCGAACCTGGTACTTTCGCATCTTAATCACTCTGAGGCCGTCAGGCAATAATGTTTTAATATAGTTATGTAAATAATATGCTGTGTATAATACGAGTACTTTAAGAAAATATTCAATGTACATTATTATAATATTTAAAATTTTATGCGAAATAAATTTAGCAGAGATTTTAAAATGAATGTATAATAAAAGCTGGAGCATTTTATCAGTAATAATAAAAAATACATTATTGAATAACTTTGAAAATATGCAAACACAATTTTAATATCAACATCGGATGTATTTTATTATGTAAACACTGCAAGAGATAAAAATAAGAAAATATGTCAGAGTACACATCTCAGTAATAGTTCTAAAAAAAATGTATTTCCATCGTGAAAACTCGATTTTAATTCGGAATACGACCCGAAGTGTATTAAATACACTGCCCAGTTATTGTATTAAATGGGTGACATTTTCATATCTATTAATATGAAACTTTATTATTTAGTGTCAAATCTTAAAATAACTTATTTTTATTATAGAGAGAGCACGATAAATACGAACTTTTCCGATAAAATACAATGGGAAACCATCTGTACATTTTTATATTCGATATTACTGTGAATAAAAAAATCGTAAGAACAATCGCCTTTATCCGTGAACAGAGAAAAGAGGGTTCATCGTGTGTGGGGAAGAGAGAAGAACGTGTCTCGAGCTTGCGACCGACTATGGGCTAATTTAAAAAGGGGCCATAATATGCTGGCTTAGTAAACTATTGCTCAGCAGTGGACATGAGCCGACTTTGTAGTATTATACATATTAAAGAAGTATCATCACAGTAGCGGATGGCAGAAACCACGCTTTTTAAAAAGCTGATTCAAGTGGTAAGCTCGTCGACGTATCTAGCGTACCAAACTTTTTTTTAATACTAGCACGACATGTGTCCTTGTTTGCTTGCTTGGTGGCACCTGATGGTAAGTGGCGCGCAAGGTCCATGAATGTTTCAACTGGAAATAGACACTCATGACTGAAATCAGTCCCTGTCACTATTCTGTCTTGACTAGATGCTTTTTCACACTTCGCTTGAAGGACCCCAGTTTAAAGGAAAGTGGAAACATAGACGATGGAAGAGCATTCTACATCTTTATTGTGCGACAGATGTACGTGTCCCCAAATTGAAAAGAACGCGAAAAGTGGTGACTACGGTATGTGGGTTTTTATTCTGACCTGTGCGTGGTTCGGTTGCGGAATCGAGAACAAATTAGGTTATAGAGCTCTTCAGAGCACTCACCATAGTATAGTCGGTAGAGCTCGCTCAGAGTAGTCTCAATAAATGACACAATACATTAAATATCTTTTTGTGCTCTCAACCAGGAATCGAACCCGGTGATGAATTAAACTTATTTTATAATAACTAAATAAAATATCTAAAAAAACACTACATAAAATAAGAAATAAAATAAAGGTGTATGCACAATGATGCGTTCAACTACCGCATCGCGAGCAGTGGTAAGAAGTATAGAAAATGTTTGATAGTACGTACGTTACTTACAGTTTCATATCGCAGTGGCTTTCTTACGGCTAGATACCGATCTACGGATATCCACATGAAGGTATACACCGAGACAGACCACAAGGTTACCTCTACAAATCCAGCCAGACGACACATTAAGTCTCCAAACATCCAACGACCTGCAGAAATTCAGATTTATTAATATATTATTGAGAGCTCAAGAAGGTTATTCCTGTAAGACTAAAAAAATATAATTCTTAGCACGCTAAGTACGGTGACGATCATCTGCTAGATCTCAGCCCTGAATGTTATTAGATAAAATATATTGTTGAAATTAATATAGCCTTATTACATATCTGTAAGGGTTACTTTGGTTTGGCTTCCAATATAAATAATACATTACTTAGGATTTGCCATTACCAATGTTTACAATACATTTAATCATATATTTTTGGTTATGTACAGTACATGATTGAAGAATTCCTTAAAGACAAGGCAATAATATAAATATTGGTTATTTTTAATACACATATGTATTTTAATATATAACGTTTAGTATATTTTAGCTTAACTTTATATATATATTTTTTAATATAAAATATTTAGCAAATTAATTGTCAGAGTCGGTTTTTTGTGTAACTATATTTATTTTTAGACCTAATATATATACAATTTTAAAAAATACCGCAAATAAATGATATTGAATTTAAAAGAGTGAAATGGGTCTTATTACACTAACTTAAGGTTCATAAAGCCTACACGACATCAACAATATTTTATTCCGTTTAAGGCAGAGCTAATATTGGTTATTCCCTTTATTGACTATGCAGTGTTTGCAACATGACGTCACTGAAGAGCTACTGAATAAACTCGATCGTTTGCTCAACTTATGTACATATTCGGATTGCATAAGTATTCGTATTCAATTACTCGTATTTTCCGTTTGCGAAGATCTGCATATCCTTACTTCTGTTTACGGCATTCATTACAATCCCCAAGACTTAAGACTAATTTCCAGTTTCTTGGAGACAGTCACAACCTTCCCCTTCGGTGTGCTTTAATAATCAGTTGATTTTGAGCTGCCTTCTCACACTTTTAGCAGATATTCAGATTATTTATTTTTGGTGCTCGTGAATGGAACAAGCTTCCACTTTTTATCAGACGGGCGCCTTCAATAAGTGTGTCTATCTATTACTCGCTTATTAAATAAACAAAATAATTTGTCATGATAACGACCTATGTATTATATTACTTATTTCCTATTATTATTTATTAGCTTATTTATTATTGTATGTGAGTATATTCGTACATAATATATATTTATGTTTATTATATATAAGGGTAGGTATAAAAGAAAGCATAAGTACAAAAATAAAGAAAGGCATGCTCCGATGGTTCGGGCATGTCGAAAGGATGAGCGAAGAGAGATTGACGAACCAGATATATAATGCGAAAGTTGTGGGTAAAAGAGGCCCTGGCAGACCAAGACTTGCCTATCATGATCAAATAAATAAAACATTAGCTGAAGGTAAATTAAAAAGCCATCGAAACAAGAGGGCATGTATGAAGAGGTTGATGAATGTCGAAGAAGCGAAAGAGGTATGTCGTGATCGTGACAAGTGGCGCTCAATTGTCTCTGCCTACCCCGCAAGGGATTTGGCGTGAAGATATGTATGTATGTATGTATATATATTATTTAAATTATGTAAGTATTCTGTGGTCTAGCGGTTAAGTCCGTAGATTTAGACTTGGAGGTACCGGATTCGATTCCTGGTCGGGACACAAAAATATTAATTAATGTAAACAAATATGTACATTTAATAAATATTTAATTATTTATTTATTTATTTATTTAATGTAAAGTTGGCTAAGTGTGAATCTGCTTATTTTTAAGCGATGTTTCTGACCACCCTGAAAGGGAAACGGTCGTGATGATACGTTACTTTAAGGTTTTATAGTATTTATTAATTTTTAAATAATTAAATTAATCTTAATGCACCTGCAATCCTCCGCCACACTCCCAAAGGTTAGCTGTTATAAAGTACCGGAAGGCATCAAGTTTGTCTTTGTACATTACTTTTAAAGTTATTTAGTGCAAAATTGGGTTTATAAATAAATAATATTATTTCTGATCACGTGCAGAGCTGAGGTCTACCAGGTGATGGTTACCGTAGTTAACATGCTAAGAATTATCCTTCAACATTTTTTTGCCTTTCACGACTATCGTTATTCCGAAATTCACGAGCTTTTGGGCCAATAACTCAATTTATTTTCACCAACGGGAAAGCAATAAACTTCAGTAAACTTTATTACTTTTGACTACATAAAGCGGCAATGAAGAACCGGAGGACAATTATCGAATCTCATAGTCCATAAATTCTATTAGTTTAGTTTTCTATTATACATATATAGAAAGAAAGAAAGAAATAAAAAAAAATATTTGCCACATATCAATAAATAAACAAATAAACAAATAAAGACTGGTAGTATACACAAGATGTGTGGTGACAAATAGGGAATCAGCTCAGCATGGAGCTGCGACTCTGGGCCACAGCGCTGATTTACGGCTAATCCCTTGTTAGGAGAGATGTTAATAGGTAATATATACATATATATAGTGTGGTGTATGTATGTACGCATAAAAAGATAACTAATACCTACATTAAATAAAAATAAAATATGTAAAACAAAATTATCTTAAAAAACAAACTATAAAATATAAAGAAGGTATGCTCCTACAGTAGCTGTTGGTATGTCAAAAGAGAGTATAGGTATATTCTTCGGACATGTGTCGCGAAGTGTATAAATATCCACCAAGAGTGTGGTCCAGTGGAAAGTACATGGCAAGACTATGAGGTGGACTGAACAGGTCAAGATTGCAATGAACCTAGTGTACCAGGAAAGCTGCAGTCCGAGAAGAATAGCGACGGCTTGTTAATGTTCAGTCAAACGATCACGACCATTTACTATTACTTTTTATTAGAGACATATGATCCAATTTGTATAATTTATATTTTTTAACATTTCCCTACTTCCGTGGGGGAAAAATCCTAGCAACATCCTATCTCTATTTCAGGTGGCCATAATGACAGATATTCTATATGATCCTTATGCTTGCAGCTATGCTCACTCGGGTATGGTGGACAAAATAATCAAGCTTATTTTTTGAAAATTAGTTTTATTATTTTAATTATTATGTCACACCACTTCACATCACAGCCCATAGGCCACAGAGTCCTAGACTTCTACTGTTGGAGGTGTATCCTTATAGAACATATTTCTGGAGAATTTGGCTATTAAGTATAATTTATTTAATTAACTAATTCTTAACTAATAGAGGTCTCAAATATGTTTTGTTATATTATTTTGTTTTCTTTAAGTGGGCATGGATGTATATGTTCTAAACTACGAGGTATATTGAGAAAGGCAAAGTATGTATATGGCAAATATATACTTTTATAATATGTATTTATTAGGATTTAGTGTATGTATTTATTAGTATGTAGTGTATGTATGTATGTCTTAGTATGTAGTGTATATATTTCTTAGTATGTAGTATATTGTTCGTTATTTTATTATTTTTTATATCAGAACTACCCTTCATCTCATTCTCTCTTCCAAAGGTTAGATGTTAGAAAATGCCATTAATCTTCGCCTTTGTACATTTTTTTTTCGTGCAATAAAGAATTATAATAATAATAAAGGCCGCGGGGACGATTATATAAAAAGTATTACTGAAAAGTTATTATTCTTCCAACGAATCAAACCTAAAAATATTGGAGACAAAAAAAGACGCCAGATATTATATTATTAAAGCTGTGATATTTTGGCATAATGATATTTTATTTTTTTACAAATTCCTCCCCGAGACCAATTTTCGATATTGCAAATGGAAATTATGGAAATGGTTTCTAATGAAACTTTATAGTGAAGTGACCTACATTGAGCATTACTGCGAGCCATTTTCCTTGCAAATTGGTACTTGCAAAGGTAGTATTTTTTCCTTAGTTAGGAAACTTATAATACTTCTTCATATTTTTTAATGATTTCGTTTAAAGCTTGTTATAAGTATTAAAAGTGCAGCCATTCGTTAAAAGAAGTGATTCCTGAAGTTTATAATACTTAAAGAATACTTTATCGCTGTCAGTCCTAAGGCGCCGAACACACCTCCATTTTGCGTTCCGCGTTCACTGAAATCTATGTGGAGTGCTTTAACCATCGCGGTCCGAGTCCGCAGTGCTGTTGTGTGTGTAGGTTTCTAAGCTAGATTACGAAGAACGTGAACAGAACCTAAAACTCTGGCCGCAGAACGCAGGTGTGTTTAACTCTAAAAGTTAATTAATGTCAGACATGTAAGTGCTTTAGCATACACACATGAACAAAAAAAATCAGTATTTATCTTATCGATAAATATTTCTTAACTTAACGGAGGTCGTTGGCGGCAGTCTATTTCTTTGTACAAAACTTTAGATTGTTAAAATAGTGGATTCTTTATTTAATATTAGTATAAGCGCAAATTATGCCGAACATCCTACATCAAAATTACAAACCAAATATCATGTATTTATAAATATACAAAAATTATTCATTTATAAATAATATATATATCACATTAAAATAAAAAAAATAAAAAAATAAAAATTATTATTATACTTTCAACGAGAGCAACAAATAGGTGGTATGCGGACTGATGGTGGTGATTGCCGGGGGAAAGTACTGTTCGTGCCGTTAAACCCAATAAAGTAAATCCACACGTTTCGGGTTCAGACTCGAAATGCCGTCTACCGTCAAGCCGACATAGTCATAGGAACTGATGTTAGTCATGAGTGTCTGATTCTAGTTGCTAACATTCATGGACCTTGAGCGCCACTTACAATCAGGTGGCCCGAAGGTCACATGTCGTGCTAGTATTAAAAAAAAAAGAATAATAATAACGTTCCACATTGATAGTGTCGGTACGAATACCCATTAATATAAAATCAACTCTAATTGCAGGTCGTAAAAGTGCGCCATTATTTATACAAAGAGGAAATAAATTCCTTGCAAGTTGCACTTTTATAGTTGACTTTTAAAAGCAAGGCGTGTCTCACTTTTCTCACTTAAGCTTTTATAAGAGAATTTACTGTTTAGAAGAACGTTTTATTGATCCTAAAGGTGAATTCTAAAGCTTCGTTTCTTTACAAATTGCAGTGAAGAAAATTTAATACTCCTATAAACGTAGAGTTATGAATGGTACGCGACGCTTCACTAGAACTGGCTGTCAAAACTAAAGCCATCATTTGAAAATAAATGTTGTGAAGATTGATTGACAACCAATTTGTTCCGAATAAATAGAAACATTTGTGAGGACGCGGTGAGAAATGAGAAATACACTTTTCTCACGTACATTTGTCATAGATTTACAACACTACTGTTCTCGTGCCTCGGACATTTCCGACATATGGTTTTTAGGAAAAGTTGTTTGTTTCTATCAACAGAATAATATATTAGTCTAACTTAAGACAATAAAAAGTCACCCCGTATTATATTATGTATCTACGAGTATATTATATGTATGTATTTGTTATACGAGTATATAATAATAATAATAAACATTTATTTTCTTAACAAAAATTGCCTTATATCTAGTTACATCAATGTATCTTAAGTATTAACATGATGTGATCTGCAATATATTACAAGCAATTAACAAAATTATTGGAACCCTAACCTCTGTATAGAAAGTATAATATACACATATTTATTGTTCATTAATTAATTTTAGTTTAAAATATAAATCATAGTTTTTAAATATACACATGCACCCACATTCTTTTCTCACTCTCCCAAAGGTTAGCTGTCAGAAAATGCCTAGACATTAAGCTCCCCGATGTACATTTAAATGTTTTTTTTTTTTGCAATAAATTTATCTAGTTATCTATCTATTAATCATGTATTTTTTTTTTGTAAAATAGAAGAAATTGGTTATACCTACTACTTCTTAATTATTAGGTATACGAAGCTGAAAATATGTCTAAAATAACAATAATTTATATCCTAGAAAGTTTCAAAATCTTTGTATATGTTTGAGTATGCGAGCGAGAGAGATGCAAAGCTTATAAACATTGATAAGATATGTTTGAGACAATGGTGAAAAGTCGAACGCCTCCAACTTTACATATATTCGTAGTTTTAGCATCGACTTGCATCGAAAGACCAGGATTTTATACCTACACTTTATTGCCTCCGAATCAGTGGTCTAGACTACAACTAACGGACACTGTCAACGTCAACCGCTATTAGAGTTGATATTCGTACGGACACTGTCAGTATCAACCGCTATTGAAGTTGTAATTTTTAAAAAAGTTATTCGACACTGAAGTCGAGTTTGAAGGATATAATGTAACACCTGCTTTATTTTTAAAATAATCTTCATATATTTTAATTTAGGTCTCTTTTATTTTTTTAAATAATAATTCTGTTTATATGTTAACACTTATTTATTTATAACTAAAAAAAAAACAAGTTTTAGTTAATTGATTATTATAAAACATGGCTGATATTGTGTATGCTTGGGTTTTAGCAATGTCTATACACTATGTCCATTATTTTTCTAAACATTAACTAAAACTAACAGTAAATTAAGGAATCCGCTATTATGACAATATAAAATTTTCGCTTTTAAATAATGACCGCTGCATCATATATCATAGGAGTCTCCATTAGTCAAAGTGAACCAAAATATTACATTAATTTGATATTTTAGCGTCACTTAATTACTAAACTTCTTTATTTGCTTTCTTATCTTCAACCATTGAATGCAAAGTGTACCAAGTTTCTAAAAGGTTGAATAATTTTAAAATTTTTTATCACATGATTCAACTAACAAATTGACAAGACTACCAATCAACCCACCAACAAATAAGCTATACTCGTATAGGGAGTGTTCTGGAGTGCTCCACAACCTTATTCCTATTCAGCATCTTCTCTATTCAGCATTCGAACCACATGCACAGGCTAAAATATCAACCCACATACTATATGGAATGCTCTTCTGAAGATGTGGAATGCTCTTCCAATGTGTGAAAAGCATCTTGAAAGACCGGAATAATTGTAGGGACTGATGTAGATACGATATGTATCGTAGCTCATGCTATGCAATCTATTTAACTAGACAATGTCTGGTGCTTGCATAAGTGTCAATGGTTTAAAGTCGGGATAAACTCCGTAATAGACTCTCGAAGTGGATGAGACTTGATCACCATTTAACAGATATTAATTGAATACCAATCGAACGCTAAGTTTTGTAAGCTCATACATTCACGCGATTTGTAAATGGTTTTAACTCATTTGTATGTTAAATGGAAACTTTGCAAGATAAGTTGTTCCACCCTACATATCACGATACGGTTTAAAAAATATATGAAAATACATTTCTAATTTGTTGTTTGTAAGGTATAGGGGATACCTTGTCCTGCCTCTTTCTCGCCGGTTCCTTTCTACATTGCCCATCCCTCTCATGCTAGTCCAAAGGCCGAACGGAAGAGGAGCAGCGTCGATATAACCGGAACACACAAGAAACAGTCGAGTATAACAATAGAGTCATCATAGGTGATGTTGTAGATCGTTTTTATAACCCGCCCCGCATTAGTAAAAAAAAGCAAAAAATTTGTGATAAAGAACAAAATTCCAAGTGCTGTGTGACATTAGGTGAGTTCCTTTACTAGTTTTGCTTACTTTGTTTGTTCATTGCACCGATTATTTATTAATCGTTCTATGTATCTGTTTTTTATTGTACCCCCGCCCTTACATATAGTCTACCAAACTAGTGTTAATTAAAAATTAACTTAATAATACAAAATATAACAAACTATAACAAATTGAAACAAAAAAAAAAACAAACCAAATACTATTATTTTATAATAATATTAACATAAATCAGTTAAAGTAAATAAATATTAATGTATACCCTATGACTTATTCTGACTATATTACTGGAGAGTTTCATCAAAATTCGTTCAGTAGTTTCTATTGAATAACAACAAACATCCATACATCCATGTATACTCACAAACTTTCGATTTTATAGTATTTATTAGAATTTTGCTTTCGAAGCGTGTATGCCCGTGCACGATGTGGAGTATTCTCCGAATCTGTGTGTTTCCCAATTCCTGTAACCTGGAGTGTTTCAAGTAAAGTGTGAAAAAGCATCTTGTTAAGCCGGCATTGTGGTAAGTCGTGGTTAGGCTGACGTGCTAGGCTGGCGTCTTTGCTCCCGTTATTTTACCTTCGTACCGCACACCAAGAGTCACGTGTGTCGTGCTAAGTATAAACAAGTGTAAAATGCCTATAAAATTTAGTGGAATAAAAACTTTTTCACTAAAAATACAACTGTAAAAGCGTTAATCCGATAAAAGCTAGCACTAACTGAAAAAATAGCGAATCTGAATATCCCACAAATTGGGTGAACAGAGGTTTACGGTTTTATGTTCCGTTATTAATGACTCTCTGCAACTCCTGTGCTGCAATAAAGATTTGTCAAATATCCATTATTTAGCTACATTTGAAAGCAGCGGCGGGATTCTGTTTCTTATAATAAATAAAGGAATCTTTTAACTAACGAAAATTGTCAATGTGAAACGATTAGTAATTATGAGGTGCGGACACGGTATAATATGTTGTTTTAAAAAAGCGCGGTTGTTCTTGACCTAATTCGCTACAAAACTGACAGTAAATAAGTGAATCCACTATTTTGACAATTTAGCGTTTGCAAAGGAAACAGAATTCTGCTGCTGATCTTGAAATATGCATCGCTCGTAGTCGCCAGTAAAACCACTACGATCCAAAGTGACTATTTGTTTCCAATAAATCGCGAAGCTATCTCAATTTGTTTGTTTTAACGGAACACTGTTTTATTGATTAATGGTAGAAGCATTGTTGTTAGGCGTCAAAGTCTGGGTGTTAATTTAAACATAACTGCTAAATTCTATCAAAATCGGTTCAAACATACACAGACAAAAAAAGCTTCTAGCTTTTATAATATTACTTAGTATGGATTATATATGATTAACAAAATTTTAAATATGTTTTTTTTTTACATTACATACGAGTAAGATACCAAGTGCGCGTCCACTTGATGGTAATTGTAAAACAAATGTTTTAAAGGTTTTAATAGAATTAAATTTGTTTTTTTTTATGTAATATGTTTTAACTTGTATTATTTAGTTTTTTGTTTGTATTATTTATTTATTAACTTATGTTTATTTTTTATTATTTAGCTGTAAAGTTAATGCCAATATAAATATGTGGTTAATGTGGTGGGTATTGCATGATCGTATGTATCGTTAAATTGTTAAATGAAAAAAATTTCGTGCAATGCTGTTTGTTGAGCCTAATAAAGAAAAATGAAAATATTCTACGTTACCTGTACAGATTATACGTAGCTACACATATGCATCAGGAAATAAAGAGAAATCCCTGCTTAACAGCGGAATGTTATAAGTTGCTTTGCGTAGATGATCGTCATCATCACAGCCTCAACTTCCTAGACCTTCATTGCTAAAGATACACGTTTTTCTGAAGCATTTAGCCTACACGTTGCCTGACCAGAAAGGTTAATTAACTCGTACGTAAGGCTTTTATGCGGAAATGAGCAACTATTATGGTAAGTATATAAAAATATACGTATTACTATTTATATTAGGTAATGCTATTATTTATTTGTATATTTTTTTAGTTTATATTAAAATTTATTTATCAATTATTTAAGCATATTTTCACTTTAATAATACTATTAATATCTACTAGATAAAACACTACTGTATGGTGAATAGGCTGCGTTTGAAAATCACGATATCTATGATAAACCTAAAGGCTGGGGAGTTATACGGCGGGTTGCAGAAAAGATGATTATCTTTTGACATGTATAACGTATGCCTATGAAGCGTCGTTGACTTAAATACCTAAAGTGACAAACTATCTTGCCCATCTAAATCAAAAAGAACTAAAAATTTTACTTAACTATGACAGTACAGAAGAGATGATGACATGACATTTGTAAATTCACTTATAAATAAAAAGATACATTATTTTCAACTCACTAGGAAAATTATAAATCACAAACACACAATTAAAAAGCCATCGAAACAAGAGGGCATGTATGAAGAGGTTGATGAATGTCGAAGAAGCGAAAGAGGTATGTCGTGATCGTGACAAGTGGCGCTCAATTGTCTCAACCTACCCCGTAAGGGATTTGGCGTGAAGATATGTATGTATGTATGTATGTATGTACAAAACACAAGCTTACCCTCCCTCTCCCCGTTCCCCACTCCCTTCCCTATACATACACACACACAGTCACACACACACATACATATACAGACATTGCACCCACACTCACATACTTAATTTGTAACTTTTTTAAATTCTATTTTCTTCTAAATTGTATGTTCATTATTGGAAGACACTGGCTCCTGTTATACAGCTCAGCTCATGCAGGAGACAGGGTTCACCATAACGAATCAATATTCTTATTGTGCTAATAAACGATTTGTATTTGTATTATTTGTATATATAAATGCACGAGAAGAAAATAAAAAACATCTAATTTCAATCACGTGGGATATATCAAAATGTTGATTTTAATCATGCTCTCTGCAACTGGCCGTAAGTGTTATTATTACTTGATCTTGCTCACAGCCGAAAAACAAAATAGAGAGGGAAAGAATTACGTAAGTCAACGTTCGTGTGATCGTCGACCTTTCGCTACCTACTTGGCTCAGTATGAGTGGCGATATTATTAGGAAAACTTCTTTGCACTGTAACTAAATTTTTATCACTAAATCATTAAAATAAAAATACATAGTTAATTTTTATTCTGATATATAAATTGTGAAGTTGCATTAAAATCCGTTTAGTATTTTTTGCATAAAAAAGCAACAAACAGCCATAAATCGTTCTATCCTTCCTTACAATCTTTCGCCTTAATAATATGAGTAGAAGAATAATTATAAATGCCAATAATGTTGTATATAAAAAAGAGCAGTAACTTTAAACTTTAAAAAAAGTAGTATCGATATCGCCACTGATCCCTACAGGTCTGTAAAATACCCGGTTAAAGTTAATATGTAAATATTACCTGTAATGGCTGGATAAACAGAGAGAGGGACGACAAATACCCCACATATTAGATCGGCAACAGCCAGTGATAACAAATAGTAGTTGATCACTTCATTAGAAAGACCTGAAACAAATAGATTGATTAAAATACGGTAATAAAAGGATATACAATAGTTCTAAAAGTCCATCAGTTTATTATGCTTACATTATGACGTCATTTCGTCTATGCATATTATGATTGATTCGAATGCGGTTGTCAAAACTGAAGCCATAATTTGAAAATGTTGTCCATTTATGAGTAATTGGCCATTTCGTCACGAAACGCCAATATTTGACGTGGTCGTAGCTAGGCGTAAAAAACAAGAGTGGAACAAATTACTTCTTTGATTACATTACTAGTTTTATATAGGTACCTATTATTTGTAGTTCATATTGTGGCGATAGTTTATCTTAGTTGGAATTTCTATCGAGATCTGGAGATACTATTAAGGAGTTTGTCGTCGGCCTGACTAGACGTATTATCTATCGGGCCAACAACGACATGAGAAGTGCTCCTGGAGGAGAGCTAAAGTAATCAAACATAGACCTCCTGGGTTCGTGAGGAACATGAGCGCTGTTATACCAATAACGGTGCCCAGCACTCAAACTGCATGAATTACCAGCCCATTACCCGTTGAGATCTTGCTGAGGAAAACAGGGGTATGCCCCTATCCCAACCCAGGCTCATTAGCTATCCGGGCCTGGACGACCCAACTGCCTGTCTCACAAAATTAACTACTATGTTTTATCGTGGCATCATGAATAAAAATTGGTATAGTTTCATGCAATAAGTCAATTTTGACGTACCAAATTATTTAAATACAACAACAAAATCGAAATATTTGTCTTTAAATTTAGGGAATTCTTTCTACGCCACAGAATAATGTCAACTCTACGCCATCTAGGGTTGTCTATCTCAATTAACGGATAACCGCTAATTAAAAAACCTTTGACCTGAAACTTGAAGGCGTCATCTAGTTATAGTGCAGCGATGGGTTCGTCTCGTATTATAGACATTAAGGCTTTTCAAACAAACAGAAATAAAGCTTTTATTATATGAATTTACAAAGTCAAAGGCAAAAGTCAAAATACCTTTATTCACGTAAACCTATTACTGGCATTTATGAAACGCCATTTAATTATTTTGAATGATTCTACTCCTGCAAGTGTATACGCGGCGAACGAGTGCCTTCACTCCGTAGCCACGACTCAGACTTAGCTGTTAAGGCACACAGGGCCAACAGTGAGAGAGAGACGGTTTATAGGGTTTTAGTCCGTAGGCGCCTTGGGGTCTCCTTAGGAGGCCTCACGGTGAGTCGCGCATGCGTCCTCCCGCGGTAGCCCTTCAGGCTGGGGTCGTATCATTGATGATTTACCGCTTCACCGTCTTTTAAAAAAAAATCCTGCTAGTGAAGGACTAAGCAGTAAAGTGGTCGAATAAGTAAGCTGTTAGCAGAAGACCAGCAGCTTAGCAGGATACAACATAAACACATTATGCATGCTTGAGTGCATCTATCTATCTATATGAAGCTTAGAAAATATATTGTAGTTCATCACAATTGCATTTTCTTATTCTTATTTATTTATAAGTAAAAGTACGTCGACGGTTCTTCCAGGTATGTTATGTCCAATACAATTTGTAGCCTTAGAATTGTATCTTCGAGAGAACCTATTCAAACCAAGAATCCTTTTCACAAATAACTAAGTTAAAAATAGAAATACATTTCGTAAGAGCCTTGGTTTTCCTTTTACGGATACATTTTTATTAAATATTTATTTTGTATAGTTTTTATGCAACTATTGTAAGATTAAAATAATTTACTAAGAGAATGGTAGTAAAAGTTCATAATTAACCCGGCTCTCTAAAGTATCGTACTCTTATGTATTTAAGTATGTCTGTGACTATTGGTTCGAAAAAATCGAATATTTTTTCATTCATCATCTTTTGGTGTTGTGATTTCGAATAGTTTGTTTAATACGCGTCTATTGCTTGCGGTCTATCTTGAGTTTTAGCACCAACCTGGTGTATGAGATCAGCGTTACCAATTACGTAAGAAAAATTTTCATTAGACGAATTATTGCTTTTTGCCATTTTATTGCGAAAATGTAATTATTTATTCTTATAAAGAAATAAAAAGTAAAGTATCATCACAACCGTATTTCTTTCACTACCAAGTTTTTAAAGAAGCAGATTCGCAGTGGGCCAACTTTACTATTGGCCCACCATGACAAGTTGCAAGCGTCCGGACCTTAGAAATATAATAAAAATTTTAAATAAATTATTGTTTCCCGTGCAGGAATAGAACCCGGTACCTTTGCGTCTAAAACTACGGTCTTGGCTGCTAGATCACGGAGGAGGAGTTATTCTTATATTTAGTGTATCATTTGTAAACTTTTTGATTATTATATATTTATTTTTCAAATTGTATTCAATGTTTCAGCTTATGTTATGATAATGAACAGCGTCGTTTCTAAGCTCTTCTACAAGGTGCGTTATCACAAATGAGGACAAATCACAATTATCATCAGGTAGTGATGCTGGAAGTGATGAAAAACCAGGAAATCTCGCTTCAGATGAGAAGTTGTTAGTTGAAGAAGCGTTATTTTTGGTGTTTAATAAACTCGTAATAATAGTTGTAAAACTATTTCTAACAGAGTATGTAAAAAAAAATATAATTTGTAATATTTCAAGTGCAGAATGCTAATAGTTAATAAACGAACTGTTGATTATAAAATAACCATTATATTTTTAAAATATGCATTGATTATTAAAAGAAAGTACTTAGAATAGTATGTATAGTTAATTATTAAAATAATCATAGGTTGAAAATCTCGGTGCGTGGGATCAGCGTAATCAAAGATGTCAAATTGGTTTGATTAGTATTGGCAGGTTAACGATGATCATATAACATTGTAGAAGAAACTATATACGAGTAGTTCAAGATTTTTAATTTTTTTAAATAAATAACATACATAGATAAAAATTTAATTATTTTAATAACCTAAACATAATCATGGTCCAAAATGAAATAGCCCTCAGTGCAATATTGAGTACGTACAACTTTTACTTAGTTAATATTAGTTTTGCGTTCGAAACTCAATTTTCGATAACTTCACTTGGAAGCTGTGATAACGGGTCACACAAAGCTTTGAAATCGACTACGTACAACATTTAATTATAAATTGAAAAACAAACTTTTACTCAGTAAATATAAGTTTTGCTTTCGAAATTGATATTTCAATAACTACAGTTGGAAGCAAACATAACGGGTGACAATTTTTAGCAATAACGGCCAAGGGTACATATTTTATTGATAAGTTGAAACGTGATTATTAAAACTTTTTATATTTCTCAAGTATTCGCATTAAAAAAAAATAGTAGGTAAGTTATCGGATTCAACAAATTTTTGATACAGTAAAGAGAAGAGCTTCGACAGAAGAGCGGTATGCCACACTCTGTCGAACGCCTTCTTCATGTCAAGAAAGACACCGAGCAGCGGCCCTTGTTGAGCTCTGACGCCAAATAGTGCAGTACCCACGTCAGCTGTAGTATGGTACTGTGCTCTCCGTGGAATCCGAACTGCTCCTTCCTAGGAGTCAGGGGATCTCGGATTCGGCGGAGAGGCAGCCTCTTAAATAGCTTCGCAGGATGCGGCAGTAGGGTGATGGATTTGTAGCTGGCGGGGACATGGCGATCCTTGCCAGACTTGGGCAGGGTGATTACGAGCTTCCAAACCCTGGAAAAGTGACCGGTGCGGAGAATTCCGTTGCATCGCTTCGTGTACGCCACTAGAGCTCTGCGGGGCACCTGGCTGAGTTGCCACGTTGTAGTTGGAATCCGGGACCTTTTTCGGTTGAATTCGTCTCGTGGCGCGTTCTACTTCTGGTGGCGAGACGAAGTAGTGGCCCAGCAGTAGTTCCATCTCCACTTGTAGTAGGTCCCGGACACTACGCTCGGTACTATTGTTTAACATTTCATCGACGACTGGGAAAAGTATATCATCTTAGCTAACGTCAGTTTTGGTAATATTAAGTGACTAGTTTTTTTGCACCAAAGTGTATTTTACACAAACTAAAGTTCAGGAACGTGCCAGATGTGCAAACGTTTTGATTAGTTTGTTAATTAATTTCGAGGTAACATTTTGGTTAGTATCAAACCAAAACTAATTCTAAACCTAAAATGCAACAGGTCTACTGTCCACCGAGTTTATTAAATAGCATATAAGTGAAGTTTAAGAGAATCATTAAGACCGAGGTGATCAGACACAACGTTGAGTATGAGTACATGCTCGATAACTTTTGGAATAAGAAAAGCGTTCTTACAACCGAGCCACCACCCTTCCAAATGTGAGAATAAATGGAGGAATTATATGAGCTCTTAAGCTGTTCATTCTGACCGTATTGTAGTCGTAAAGCGTAGAGCAGAGGAAAGCGGGAGACAGCCACTGAGCAATTCGATCCGATACGGGATTTATTGTATATTTCATGCCAAGCATTGGATTTTTCTATTCTCTGTTGGGAATTCCACACGGTATTGCTTTTATGCCACCTTGGTCTAGCAGTTAAGTCCGTAGATTTTTATTTATTTGAAATATGCTTTTTACACTTTTCTTAAGTACATTGTGCATTTACAATACCACCTTTCCGTGCCTCGGAGAGCACGTTAAGCAGTCGGTCCCAGTTCCACTAATACCAACTTATAGAATCGTTAATAAATTATCATGAAAAATTGACACAGATACTCGCCAACTTGTCTGGCCGGCGTGGCAAGTGTAGGCAGGGGTACAATATTTTCTGAAAGGCAACTAGTCTGACAAGCGTGGCGAGTGTAGGCAGGGGTACAATATGTTCTAAAAGGCAACTCGTCTGGCCAGCGTGGCGAGTGTAGGCAGGGGTACAATATTTTCTGAAAGGCAACTAGTCTGACCAGCGTGGCGAGTGTAGGCAGGGGTACAATATGTTCTGAAAGGCAACTCGTCTGGCCAGCGTGGCGAGTGTAGGCAGGGGTACGATATTTTCTGAAAGGCAACTAGTCTGACCAGCGTGGCGAGTGTAGGCAGGGGTACAATATGTTCTGAAAGGCAACTCGTCTGGCCAGCGTGGCGAGTGAAGGCAGGGGTACAATATGTTCTGAAAGGCAACTCGTCTGGCCAGCGTGGCGAGTGTAGGCAGGGGTACAATATGTTCTGAAAGGCAACTCGTCTGGCCAGCGTGGCGAGTGAAGGCAGGGGTACAATATTTTCTGAAAGGCAACTAGTCTGACCAGCGTAGCGAGTGTAGGCAGGGGTACAATATGTTCTGAAAGGCAACTCGTTTGGCCAGCGTGGCGAGTGTAGGCAGGGGTACAATATTTTCTGAAAGGCAACTAGTCTGACCAGCGTGGCGAGTGTAGGCAGGGGTACAATATGTTCTGCAAGGCAACTCGTCTGGCCAGCGTGGCGAGTGTAGGCAGGGGTACGATATTTTCTGAAAGGCAACTAGTCTGACCAGCGTGGCGAGTGTAGGCAGGGGTACAATATGTTCTGAAAGGCAACTCGTCTGGCCAGCGTGGCGAGTGAAGGCAGGGGTACAATATGTTCTGAAAGGCAACTCGTCTGGCCAGTGTCGCGAGTGTAGGCAGGGGTACAATATGTTCTGAAAGGCAACTCGTCTGGCCAGCGTGGCGAGTGAAGGCAGGGGTACAATATGTTCTGAAAGGCAACTCGTCTGGCCAGCGTGGCGAGTGTAGGCAGGGGTACAATATGTTCAAAAAGGCAACTCGTCTGGCCAGCGTGGCGAGTGTAGGCAGGGGTACAATATGTTCTGAAAGGCAACTCGTCTGGCCGGCGTGACGAGTGTAGGCAGGGGTACAATATGTTCTGAAAGGCAACTCGTCTGGCCAGCGTGGCGAGTGTAGGCAGGGCTACAATATGTTCTGAAAGGGAATTCGTCTAGCCAGCGTGGCGAGCGTAGGCAGGGGTACAATATTTTCTGAAAGGCAACTAGTCTGACCAGCGTGGCGAGTGTAGGCAGGGGTACAATATGTTCTGAAAGGCAACTCGTCTGGCCAGCGTGGCGAGTGTAGGCAGGGGTACAATATGTTCTGAAAGGCAACTCGTCTGGCCAGCGTGGCGAGTGTAGGCAGGGGTACAATATATTCAAAAAGGCAACTCGTCTGGCCAGCGTGGCGAGTGTAGGCAGGGGTACAATATGTTCTGAAAGGCAACTCGTCTGGCCAGCGTGGCGAGTGTAGGCAGGGGTACAATATGTTCTGAAAGGCAACTCGTCTGGCCAGCGTGGCGAGTGTAGGCAGGGGTACAATATGTTCAAAAAGGCAACTCTTCTGGCCAGCGTGGCGAGTGTAGGCAGGGGTACAATATGTTAAAAAAGGCAACTCGTTTGGCCAGCGTGGCGAGTGTAGGCAGGGGTACAATATGTTCAAAAAGGCAACTCGTCTGGCCAGCGTGGCGAGTGTAGGCAGGGGTACAATATGTTCTGAAAGGCAACTCGTCTGGCCAGCGTGGCGAGTGTAGGCAGGGGTACAATATGTTCTGAAAGGCAACTCGTCTGGCCAGCGTGGCGAGTGTAGGCAGGGGTACAATATGTTCTGAAAGGCAACTCGTCTGGCCGGCGTGGCGAGTGTAGGCAGGGGTACAATATGTTCAAAAAGGCAACTCGTCTGGCCAGCGTGGCGAGTGTAGGCAGGGGTACAATATGTTCAAAAAGGCAACTCGTCTGGCCAGCGTGGCGAGTGTAGGCAGGGGTACAATATGTTCAAAAAGGCAACTCGTCTGGCCAGCGTGGCGAGTGTAGGCAGGGGTACAATATGTTCTGAAAGGCAACTCGTCTGGCCGGCGTGGCGAGTGTAGGCAGGGGTACAATATGTTCTGAAAATCAACTCGTCTGGCCGGCGTGGCGAGTGTAGGCAGGGGCACAATATGTTCTGATAGGCAACTCGTCTGGCCAGCGTGGCGAGTGTAGGCAGGGGTACAATATGTTCTCAAAGGCAACTCGTCTGGCCAGCGTGGCGAGTGTAGGCAGGGGTACAATATGTTCAAAAAGGCAACTCGTCTGGCCAGCGTGGCGAGTGTAGGCAGGGGTACAATATGTTCAAAAAGGCAACTCGTCTGGCCAGCGTGACGAGTGTAGGCAGGGGTACAATATGTTCAAAAAGGCAACTCGTCTGGCCAGCGTGGCGAGTGTAGGCAGGGGTACAATATGTTCTGAAAGGCAACTCGTCTGGCCGGCGTGGCGAGTGTAGGCAGGGGCACAATATGTTCTGATAGGCAACTCGTCTGGCCAGCGTGGCGAGTGTAGGCAGGGCTACAATATGTTCTGAAAGGCAACTCGTCTGGCCAGCGTGGCGAGTGTAGGGAGGGGTACAATATGTTCTGAAAGGCAACTCGTCTGGCCAGCGTGGCGAGTGTAGGCAGGGGTACAATATGTTCTGAAAGGCAACTTGTCTGGCCAGCGTGGCGAGTGTAGGCAGGGATACAAAATGTTCTGAAAGGCAACTCGTCTGGCCAGCATGGCGAGTGTAGGCAGGGGTACAATATGTTCTGAAAGGCAACTTGTCTGGCCAGCGTGGCGAGTGTAGGCAGGGGTACAATATGTTCAAAAAGGCAACTCGTCTGACCAGCGTGGCGAGTGTAGGCAGGGGTACAATATGTTAAAAAAGGCAACCCGTCTGGCCAGCGTGGCGAGTGTAGGCAGGGGTACAATATGTTCAAAAAGGCAACTCGTCTGGCCAGCGTGGCGAGTGTAGGCAGGGGTACAATATGTTCTGAAAGGCAACTCGTCTGGCCAGCGTGGCGAGTGTAGGCAGGGGTACAATATGTTCTGAAAGGCAACTCGTCTGGCCGGCGTGGCGAGTGTAGGCAGGGGTACAATATGTTCTGATAGGCAACTCGTCTGGCCAGCGTGGCGAGTGTAGGCAGGGCTACAATATGTTCTGAAAGGCAACTCGTCTGGCCAGCGTGGCGAGTGTAGGCAGGGGTACAATATGTTAAAAAAGGCAACTCGTCTGGCCAGCGTGGCGAGTGTAGGCAGGGGTACAATATGTTCAAAAAGGCAACTCGTCTGGCCAGCGTGGCGAGTGTAGGCAGGGGTACAATATGTTCTGATAGGCAACTCGTCTGGCCAGCGTGGCGAGTGTAGGCAGGGCTACAATATGTTCTGAAAGGCAACTCGTCTGGCCAGCGTGGCGAGTGTAGGCAGGGGTACAATATGTTAAAAAAGGCAACTCGTCTGGCCAGCGTGGCGAGTGTAGGCAGGGGTACAATATGTTCAAAAAGGCAACTCGTCTGGCCAGCGTGGCGAGTGTAGGCAGGGGTACAATATGTTCTGAAAGGCAACTCGTCTGGCCGGCGTGGCGAGTGTAGGCAGGGGTACAATATGTTCTGAAAGGCAACTCGTCTGGCCGGCGTGGCGAGTGTAGGCAAGGGTACAATATGTTCTGATAGGCAACTCGTCTGGCCAGCGTGGCGAGTGTAGGCAGGGCTACAATATGTTCTGAAAGGCAACTCGTCTGGCCAGCGTGGCGAGTGTAGGGAGGAGGGGTACAATATGTTCTGAAAGGCAACTCGTCTGGCCAGCGTGGCGAGTGTAGGCAGGGGTACAATATGTTCTGAAAGGCAACTTGTCTGGCCAGCGTGGCGAGTGTAGGCAGGGGTACAATATGTTCAAAAAGGCAACTCGTCTGGCCAGCGTGGCGAGTGTAGGCAGGGGTACAATATGTTCAAAAAGGCAATTTGTCTGGCCAGCGTGGCGAGTGTAGGCAGGGGTACAATATGTTCAAAAAGGCAACTCGTCTGGCCAGCGTGGCGAGTGTAGGCAGGGGTACAATATGTTCTGAAAGGCAACTCGTCTGGCCAGCGTGGCGAGTGTAGGCAGGGGTACAATATGTTCTGAGGAGGCAACTCGTCTGGCCGGCGTGACGAGTGTAGGCAGGGGTACAATATGTTCTGAAAGGCAACTCGTCTGGCCAGCGTGGCGAGTGTAGGCAGGGCTACAATATGTTCTGAAAGGGAACTCGTCTAGCCAGCGTGGCGAGCGTAGGCAGGGGTACAATATTTTCTGAAAGGCAACTAGTCTGACCAGCGTGGCGAGTGTAGGCAGGGGTACAATATGTTCTGAAAGGCAACTCGTCTGGCCAGCGTGGCGAGTGTAGGCAGGGGTACAATATGTTCTGAAAGGCAACTCGTCTGGCCAGCGTGGCGAGTGTAGGCAGGGGTACAATATGTTCAAAAAGGCAACTCGTCTGGCCAGCGTGGCGAGTGTAGGCAGGGCTACAATATGTTCTGAAAGGGAACTCGTCTAGCCAGCGTGGCGAGCGTAGGCAGGGGTACAATATTTTCTGAAAGGCAACTAGTCTGACCAGCGTGGCGAGTGTAGGCAGGGGTACAATATTTTCTGAAAGGCAACTAGTCTGACCAGCGTGGCGAGTGTAGGCAGGGGTACAATATGTTCTGAAAGGCAACTAGTCTGACCAGCGTGGCGAGTGTAGGCAGGGGTACAATATGTTCTGAAAGGCAACTCGTCTGGCCAGCGTGGCGAGTGTAGGCAGGGGTACAATATGTTCTGAAAGGCAACTCGTCTGGCCAGCGTGGCGAGTGTAGGCAGGGCTACAATATGTTCTGAAAGGGGACTCGTCTAGCCAGCGTGGCGAGCGTAGGCAGGGGTACAATATTTTCTGAAAGGCAACTAGTCTGACCAGCGTGGCGAGTGTAGGCAGGGGTACAATATGTTCTGAAAGGCAACTCGTCTGGCCAGCGTGGCGAGTGTAGGCAGGGGTACAATATGTTCTGAAAGGCAACTCGTCTGGCCAGCGTGGCGAGTGTAGGCAGGGCTACAATATGTTCTGAAAGGGGACTCGTCTAGCCAGCGTGGCGAGCGTAGGCAGGGGTACAATATTTTCTGAAAGGCAACCAGTCTGACCAGCGTGGCGAGTGTAGGCAGGGGTACAATATGTTCTGAAAGGCAACTCGTCTGGCCGGCGTGGCGAGTGTAGGCAGGGGTACAATATGTTCTGAAAGGCAACCCGTCTGGCCAGCGTGGCGAGTGTAGGCTGGGCTACAATATGTTCTGAAAGGGAACTCGTCTAGCCAGCGTGGCGAGCGTAGGCAGGGGTACAATATTTTCTGAAAGGCAACTAGTCTGACCAGCGTGGCGAGTGTAGGCAGGGGTACAATATGTTCTGAAAGGCAACTCGTCTGGCCAGCGTGGCGAGTGTAGGCAGGGGTACAATATGTTCTGAAAGGCATCTCGTCTGGCCTAGCGAACTTAAAATATTATTATTCGACATGAATTTTATTTAAGTAAGGGTTTGTAAGTAGGTTTTTTGTTTTAGTGTATTATTTTTTTATTATTTTATTTGTAGTCATTATTAAAATATTATACGAATATGAATTTCAATATCATTTGACTTACTCGTACGTTATGTTATAAGCAATTTATTTAACAAGTTTTTTGTTTTTCTTTCTAAAGTACCAATATTTACAAAATATTTTTTTTTATTCCAGTTTATTTTATTTTAGATGTCATATATTTGTTATATTATGTATGTTAGTTTAAAAATAAATAAGTTTTTAATTACTTCTTTTTTATTGGTGAATGCTGTGACACCTAATTGGTACATATATTAGATAAGTTATAATTATATTATGTTATGTGTGTGATAATATATGTACTGATGTGTGTACTATATAAATAAATATCCTTAAACTAATTCTAGGTTAAAACGCTGTTGGATCTCAATCAATAAATAAACATTAACGGTGTCCGTTTGTTAAAAAAACCTTATTGACAGTGCCTGTTTGTTGAAGAATTCCTTTAAATACCGTTTGCGCCCAATAATATACATAACATATATAATTTTGCTACAGGTTCGTTTCCTGTTGGTAAACACAAAAGAAATCAGAAATATCGACGAGATCGCCACGTTGATGGGCACGTTCATTCATCACAGCAGAAATTCCTGAAGAATTTGGACTACTTTCGCCACGCTGGTCAGGCGAGTTGGCGAGGGTCGGATATTGACATCCAATGCAATGACAATTTGTTAACGATTCCACAAGTTGGTATTAGAGGAACCGGGACCGACAGCTTTAAGTGCTCTCCGAAGCACGGGAATCCATGGGCCCATACTAAAGTAAAATTGGTGGATCGTGAAGATACTTATTAGAAATTATTAAATTAAAGTTAATAAGTAGATTCTGTACTTACCCCTGAAATTGACGAATGAAGCAATAATGAGTATATTGGATATCACTATTGCTATGCCGAGAACTGCGATGCCGATAGCCTGGGTAAAGGTTTCCAATGTCTGGAAGGGACTCATGCTCACCTCGCCCGGGTTTCCCATACTCACAGAATGCTAATCTAAAAAAAAATACAATATTGTTATCCTATAATAATATCACAATACGGGACGACTCGGACGCAGAGTGGGACGTTTCTGGGGTTTGGACGAGAGTTACAAAGGCCGGGTGATTTGCAAGCCTTGAGAGAGGACTTTAGCCAGCTGTGAAGATATATTGGCTGATGATAAATATATATATTTTTTTCTTTTATAAATATTTTTTTTTTTTTATTTCTACGGAATTATTATACATTAATATATTAATACTCTTGAAAAGCGGTGGTGGTCCGTCCAATTGTTAGAATTTTTAAAAGGTCGCGGTTTGAACCCCGACATGTACCAATAAGTGATAGACACTTTTCTTACGAACTTCTCATAAATTCATAACAACACAGTTCACGTGTCTCTGTTCTGCCGATCGGTCCCTGTTCCATTATACTCGTAATATTAATTTATAGGTCGTTAAGAAATAGACAAAATAATTAACCAGACCCTCGGCGACGTTTTTTGTCAGCGTGGCAGTGAAGGCCTAATTCTCCAGATATATTTTTCAGGTCCATCTCTAGAAGTGGAGGTCTAGGATTCTGTGTTCTAGGGGCTGTGCATATTATTAAAGTCAGCAAAAAGTACGCTCGACCCCTTAAAGCCCATGATTAATACACTGCAGTCCGGCTTGTTCTCAGCTGTTTGCTCGTAGATACGTTAAGCGTTATCGATTATTTTTATAAATGAGCCAGCAGCCGGATTCTCGTTCTCCACAAATGTTATTAAATGCATATTTTTTGATTTTAACTATAACTTTTATTAAGGTCAAGCAAGAGGATTTCGCCAAAAAAAAAACAAAGACATCGTTTTTGAAGTTATCAATCGTGACAGTAATAAATGTATTTATAAAACGCTTGATTAGAAAAATAATAAAAATCGTAGCGCTTAGAAAAAATACCCACTTTGTATAGGAAATTGTTGGCTATTTCCTATACGACAGTGGGTGGGGTAATTTCGACTTTGTCATTTATTTATTTATATTTTAAAACTCTATTGTAAATCTATACAAAAGGCGAACGTAATGTCGCAAGACAGTCTCCTTCCGTTAACCTTTGGGACATTAAAAATTGAGTACGGTGCAAATATATATATATTTATATGTACATATCCTACTAGTATGATTATAGTGCTAATATTTTAAGCTATAATTATGGTGTCGTTCAGGCAAATTTGTGTCTTACATCTACGTAAAAACGCTCAGCTCCAGATCAATAGTCATTGCTCCGCCAGTGCATAGCACGAGCCATCTCAAAGTGTCAGTTTTAGAGTAAATTCAAGATCCTATACGAGTATGCTTAAAATACAATTTTTACAAAAAAATATGACGATCGTTTAGGCTAATACTGTTTTTTTTTAGCAAAATAGAATCTGACATCTTTATATACCTATGTAAAACGGCTTATAACTTAGTAGCGCCATCAACGAAATATTGTCGAAGTAACTTTTTGTTTTATGTCGATATAAATTAAATTAGAACCCAGTGGCTTTTCCCGCGACGATGGCAAGTTGCCTATGGAATGACACTGGTACCATGGATGATAGGTTTGCCTTTAGTATGGGATGCCACCTGTGTGAACACCCTTCCTTGACCTTAAAGGTCCCAGGCGCTGCTGCATTACAAGCTGAGAAAATCAAACAAGCGGAAATTTTTGGAAGATGTGTTTTTGCGCCGTTTGTAGTTGAAACTCTCGGGATTCAAGCGCACAGGAAATTTTCAAGGCGTTGTCAAAACAGCTCGTCAACACTTCGGGAGACAAGGGGGCTGGGCAATATTTGGGCCATTTAGCAGGGAAATGCTGCCAGTATTGTTGGCACATTGGTAGCGAATTGGAGCATTTTTTAAATTATTATTATATATTTTTTTTAATCAATGTTCCTTACTTCCTTCGAATAAATATCATAATTAAATATTAGTTTAGAAATGATTGCTCGCTATCTAACTTATCCAAACTGTTATTTCGACAGTTAATCTATTGGAAATTTAGAAACACAAAGAGATGTATTAGAACCAGAATTTGATTCAAATTGGACTGATAATTGAGAGCTTTGCAGTCGAACTCGAACTGGCATAATCACAAAGTTTAACCAAATTAAGCTCAATTAGAAACTAAAAGTAGTGCGCATAATCACCTCGCAACTACTTGGACCTAGATAGCGTTGTTCATTAATTAAAGTAAAATAAGAGTTATTATTATTAGTTAGAATAACCCTTCAGTAGAAATAGCCCCGCTCGACCTTATTGTCATGCAGGAAAGCTATTTCCAATAATATACTCTTCCGCTTGAATAAAATTATTGGAAACTGTTCAAAGGACATATAAATTTATATCAGTTTGCAAATTAGTTCCGGGTAAGTTATTTCGTAACAATATTGCATGACAAAGGACTGTTGCGCTTCAATAGCTAGGTCAGTTTATTGAATGACCTCGATCTAAAGCACGTTTTCATGTCTGATAATTCTAGCTCTAGCTAATGCTTGTTTATAGCTCAATTTTAATTACAATTTATTAACGTTCCAGTTTCATTTATATAAATAAGCAAAATAAACATAGCGATGGCTTAAAATGCTCCCTACCTATGAAAAATTACAATATATTAACGTTCCAGATTGGTGCAACCGGTAGCGATGGCTTAAAGTACTCTCTATACCTATAAAAAATTACAATATATTAACGTTCCAGATTGGTGCAACCGGTAGCGATGGCTTAAAGTACTCTCTATACCTATAAAAAATTACAATATATTAACGTTCCAGATTGGTGCAACCGGTAGCGATGGCTTAAAGTACTCTCTATACCTATAAAAAATTACAATATATTAACGTTCCAGATTGGTGCAACCGGTAGCGATGGCTTAAAGTACTCTCTATACCTATAAAAAATTACAATATATTAACGTTCCAGATTGGTGCAACCGGTAGCGATGGCTTAAAGTACTCTCTATACCTATAAAAAATTACAATATATTAACGTTCCAGTTTGCTTGATTGTGGTTGTATCATGTTCTTTTGTTTTTGTTTTTGCTTAGATTTACTTAGTTGTTGCTGTAATTGTATTGTGTTTTTGTTTTGGCTACTCAAAGGCCCAATTAATGGATACTGTAATAGCATGTGGTGGTTGCCTGTAATTGGTGCAGCATCTGTATTCTGTCTTAGTTGTAAGTAAAAATCGATCTATCTTTTGTTGCTGTCACTGTTGGCGACCCTAATAAATAAATAAAAATAAAATAAAATAAAAATATAAAGTATTTTTAATTATATAACTTAATTGCGGCATTAAATTCGCATTGGTACATAGTGATGTACCAATTTTTATTTGACTTTGACTTTTTTTATGATATTTAGACTGCATATATCATCATTAACCTGTGTATCTCCACTGCTGGATATAGGCTCGCCATTTTACACGATCTACTGCCACCCTCATCCATTCCCAATGAGCGACCTTCCTCAGGTCAATTAGGTCTGTCCATCTGGCGGGGGGTCATCCCTTTCTGCATATTACAGTACGTGGTCTCCACTCCATCGTTCATCGGTTATGGGATAGACCTGTCCCATTGCCACTTCACTACTAATTTTAGAAGCTACTCGTATTTCGGTAGCTTTGGTTCTCTGACAGATGTTTCGGATTTCATCTGTGTCCAAGTCTAAGCTCCATACAACATTACTACACATAATGTATGGTAGTTATTAGTTACTGTATCAATACATATGGTCTAGAGGTTAACTACATGGATTATAGACGCGGAGGAGCCGAGTTCGATTACTGGTCAGGACACTATTTTTTTTTGTATTTCTCAAGTTTGGTATGCTAGAGACATCGACGAGCTTGCCACTAGTCATCCTATAGTAAAATTGGCTAAATGTAAATCCGCTTCTTTATATATATATATATATATATATATATATAGGCGTGGTTTCTAACCACCCCGGAAGGAAAACGGTCGTGAAGATATTAATTTATTTTTAAATAGGAAACTAAAAATATTGGCACTTGTCATTATAGGCCTTTACTTATCCATCTATAAAAGCATGGTTTCTGACTAGTCTGAAAGGTCAATCGTGATGAGACTTTTTTGTATTAATCGTTAGATATTAATATGATTATCTTCGACTCACTCCCTAGACCAGTGACATTTAATTAACCATATACAAGTTGGTATTAGTGGAACCTGATTCAAGACAGCTTAACTTGCTCTCCGAGGCACGGAAACAGTGGTATTGCTAATCTATGACAAATGTAGGTAAGTGAGCAAAGTATTTAGAACCGCTTAACCCTTTTGAATTTAATTTACATAATAAGCCACCACTGCTCATATAATAATATTAAATAATAAATAAATAAAATAAAATAAATAATATTTAAATAAAATAGATTGACAAATTCTTTATTACATAGATAAAAAAAAACATATTTAACATGTACGTAGGCAATCTTAATGAACAGTGACATATTTTAAAATCTATATTTCGGGACAGTCAATAAAATAACTAATTTAATTTAAAGCATAATTAATCTGTACGTTTTTATAGCGAGAAAATAATAAATCGTTAGTTGCTTCATCGTCGACAGTGGAACAAGTGGTTTAACTGCAGAATGCAAAATCTTGTTTAAAACTATACAGAGATTAAGTGTTCATGCAGATAGGATGACAAAGGTGAAAAGTGTAGTCGTAAAGACACAGTAATAAAATGCTAGAGAGCTTTTGCATTTTATCATGTGTAGTTAAAATAACTCTTTTTGAAAATGATACTCTTTCGACGCTTTAGTTAAATAATACGGAGATAGATAGTACTTTAAACATTTTTAATGATGCTTCAATCGAAAATTGATTGCTCACTCTACTGTTATGTAGGTCAAGCACGGTTTAGCCCTTAGCCTGTTAGTTTATTATCATCATTATACAAAGTTTTAGACATAAAGTATTTATTTGAATAAATTAAATAAAATTATAAATAATTGTTACTATTAATTAAACAAATATCAATTACAAAATACTTAATAATAAAAAATATAAAAAATATTTCTACCCTTCATGGTCTACCGGCTAAGACCGTAGATTTAGACTCGGAGGTACCGGGTTCAATTTCTGATCGGAATGACCGTACTTGGGCCCAAGCTTCACTACCGATTCGGATGGGAGGTCTGGGAACTCGCAAAATTTTTAGTGTAGCACTGCCAGCGTTTCTGTCGTCTGTACATAGTACTGTCGAGCTCTACGGGAAAATCACAAACCCATCCTTGGGTTCCGTTGAGCCGTCGTACTTGTCAGATGCCAGAGATGCCTGGTCAGTAGCATGCCCCAATAAATCTGTTCCAAATTTAACAAAATTTCAACGACTATGGGACGAGCCGCTC
The DNA here is from genome assembly GCA_910589645.1 of Tinea semifulvella. Taxonomy (NCBI): domain Eukaryota; kingdom Metazoa; phylum Arthropoda; class Insecta; order Lepidoptera; family Tineidae; genus Tinea; species Tinea semifulvella. Next base: position 27,140,155 of record OU342584.1, read on the forward strand.
TGCAAACTGGTACTGGACAATATTTTATCTTCCAGTAACACGAGAGAGCGGGCTCGCCTCATGGCCGTTTCCACTAGGGAGTCGGGTCTCTGGTTGCAGGCTTTTCCCTCAGCATCGGTTGGCACACTCCTTGATCGAAATACACTGACAATGGCGGTGTGCCTTCGTCTCGGAGCCCGGACTGTCCACCCACACCAGTGTCGGTGTGGAGAGCCCGTGGAACATCTCGGACACCATGGGCTTTCTTGCGCTAGAAGTGCTGGCCGCATTCCTCGTCACGCTGCTTTAAACGACATCATTCGAAGGGCTTTTGTCACTGCTGGAGTACCCGCGATCCTAGAACCCTCTGGGATTGCGCGGAGCGATGGCAAAAGACCCGACGGCATGACCGTTGGGCCGTGGAAACTTGGCAGGTCCCTGGTGTGGGATGCGACATGTGTAGACACATTAGCCCCATCACACATCCAGGCCACCTCGTCAAGCGCGGGAAGTGCGGCGGTTTCTGCTGAGAACCTCAAGCTGCGCAAATACGCCAACCTCAGTACAGGTTACGAATTTGCGCCGTTTGGGGTCGAGACGATGGGCCCATGGGGACACTCAGCCAAGCGTCTGGCCAAGGAGTTGTCCAAACGGCTAACGGAAAAGTCTGGAGACAGGAAGGCTGGCAATTATTTCTGCCAACGTATTAGCTTAGCTATACAGAGGGGAAATGTTGCCAGTCTTCTGGGGACTATCACTGAAGGGTCGTCTCTAGAGGACATTTTTTACTTATAGTTTATTTTTTATTAGGTTTAGTTTATATTTATTTTAATTTTTACTTTTAAGTAGTTTTAATTTATATTGTAATTATTTTATACTGTTTGTATATTACTTCATTAAATAAACTCACATGATAAATATTTAAATAAATAAATAAAATAAATATTTAACGTAATTGTGATATTTCCCGAGTTTAGTACGCTAGAGACGTCGACGAGCTCGCCACTTGTTGGCTAAGTTGGCTATGTTGGCTAAATGTGAATCCGCTTCTTTAGAAGCGTGGTTTCCAACCACACTGGAAAGAAAACGGTCGTGATGATACTTATTTCTTTTTAAATAGGAAAAAACTAGAACAAAAAATTAAAGTTAAAAAATAAAATTAAAATATTATAAATTAAAACATGCTCCAAACCTCTACCGATGGGCAAAGTGCCAAGGATACTGGCAACATTGCTGCTTTGAATGGCAATGATGCCAGCTATCTTAGAGCCATTAATTTATGGACAGCCAATTAAATATTTTAGCTGCATTTAGTGCGAAATAAAATGAGTGGCATGGACCGCGATGATGGCAAGAGGTCTGATGGTACCATGGATCTGCTTTTAGTGTGGACACCCTGACGCAATCCCACCTTGACGTCTAAGGACCCAGGCGCTGCTGCGTTACGGATTAAAACTCTTGAGCCGTGGGGACCGAGTTCACAGATTTTTTCAAGCTATTGTCAACACCTCAGGAGAGTGGGCTGGGCAATATTTGGGCCAAAAGATCAGCAAAGTTTATTATAATAATAAAAGACACATGAGCCCCAATTAACATCAACGCAACCTCTTCCAGCGCGGGAAGTTTGTTGTGAGGTTACGAACCTCAAAAAGTATCACCAAAAAAAGGTGGTCAGAAACCACCCTTATAAAGAAGCGGATTCACATTTAGCTAATTTTATTATAAGCCACTATTTGATAACTAAATATATTGATACATTATATTAGAGAAGAAGACAAATTTCTAAGCATTCCATGGATTCACCGTGCGGGTGCCGAGTCCATCGTGTGTGGGTTAGAGATGAGAATGGTGTCTCGGGCTTGCGACCGACAATAGGCTGGTTTAGAAAAAGGAGGCTTCCCTTTTTATTTTATAATCGTAAAAAAATACGTAATTTGTATATTTTTGGAACGATAATAGAGCGAAACAATCCTATTTTATATGTAACTAGCTGACCCGGCGAACTTCGTACCGCCTGACAGTCAATGAATGTCATTTTTAATGATAATGTCACACTAAACAATTTTCAAAACAAATCACAGACAAATCGCGACGTAAAAGTAAGACCAATTAATTTTTATTTTTTATTTTAATTAAATCTTTTGGTTATTTGTCATTTATTCTATATTACGCTCCCGATTGATATGCCCCACAAATCAGCGCTGATGCGCGCCACATATCGGACAACAGTAGTACTATGTCAGAAACCTTTGCCGATGTTCACACAACATATTGCCAAAGTTTTATTTTAAAATGCATAGGGAACATACATACACACAGACATTCATTTTTATATATATAAACTAGCTGACCCATCGAATTTGGTACCGACTGACAACCAATGAATGTCAGTATTAATAATAATAATACTCACACAAAACAATTTTAAAAACAAATCACGGACAATTTCGCGACGTAAAAGTGAGACAAATCGATTTGATAGTTGTTGTTTTTTTTTTAAATTAATTATTTGGTTATTTATTTTATATTATATAAATAAGCAAAACATACATTTTTGAACGCACGCATAAATATTTGACAACCAACATTGTTTGACAAGTTCGAAACCAACGAACATTTTGCATGGGAAAATGTTTTTTCTTTTATTAAATTTTTTCGTCAATTTTCCATTATTAATAATAGTTATTCTGCTATTCGGGATGGAGACAAATCCATTAGATCAAAAACCATAAAAAACGGTCCAGCCGTTCTCGAGTTATAAGTGTTCTAACAAACCTTATGATATATAACAGCAAAACAATCACTAAATAATGCATAATAGAATAATAATAATAGTTATATTCTTAAAAATGTTAATAAGCGTCCAATTTATTTTATTATGTGTTCCAATGTGTTAGTTAGTTGCTTATTCTGTTATTATTTTTTTGCCAAATGTTAAATTCTTTATATATTACACACACAAACTAAGTTACGTTCAATTATTTAATTGGGATTTAAATGAAATTAAGCTATTTTCATTTTTTACTTCGGCTAATCAGGCCCGACTTTACGTTAGTAATTTTTTTAGTATTTTAATGTGTTAATCTCAAAATAGTACGAGTAAATAACAAAAAATAACGACTATTGGGAAAAAAAAGGGTCAAGGTATCTACATCGGTGTGTAGCCCCCACAATGTCGTATCCGAGATTACTAGATCTACTAGGAATGACCAGGGTGACAGATAAACCGGCCAGACTACCTATGTCTGACCGAAACCGGCGGTTCTCTCACAAACCAGCCTTACCGTGTAGATAGGGACCCCGAGTTACTTATGTTCGCAACTTGTATTTATACTGACTGGATGTGAAACAGCGCTTGCGAGATATAGGATCCGCTGGATCCACATCGGACCATCCAGTGCTCTGCGATCGGACATGGCAAGAGTGCGAACCTAATTTAAGTAGAACTGTGGACTTGCCGCGAGCGAAAGTAACGCCCTGGATCGTCAAGTATGGACTCAGCTAGTTAAACTTGAGTAAGGTAACGCCACCTATGATCGACCACATCAAAATGTGTACTGATGATTAAGGTAGTTTAAAATATGTGTGGTTAATTTTTTTTTTCAATAATTAGTTTATCATCATCATCATCTCCACTGTTGGATATAGGCCTCCCACTGAACGCGGTCTTTTTGCAACCCTCACTTTACTAACTGCGGACTTTTTGTCCATCTAGCTGAGGGTCGTCTTACTCTGCGTCGTGTCGTACGTGGTCTCCACTCTAGAAAATGTTTGCCCCATCATTCGTCGGTTCTGCGACAGATGTGTCCCGGCCCTCTGCCACTCCAGATTGCTATTTTGTAAAGACCATGTCAGTAACTTTATTTCTGTGACGAATATCAACATTTCGAATTTTATCCATCAGAGAAATACCAAGCATGCTCTCTCTAAGCATTCTTAAACTTATTAACTCTTAAAAATATTATTACGGGGAGGACGCACTGGTTTAAGACTTTTGTCTTCAGATATTGTTGTATGGACGATAAGAGAGAGGATGTGCCGGAGATTTCTACACGCCGCCCATCCTAGCGGTTTGCGTTTGTCGGTTTTTTTTGCTGAAGTTGGCTGCGCCTAGCTTAACGATCTATTCTAGGTAGGCTAGGTAGACGTATTCTCGCACAACTTCTAGAGTGGCCTTTCCCAAGCAGATTGGTGAGAGCTTGACATGGACCTAAGTCTTTCTTTATTTCTTTCTTGTTTCATTCCGAGACCAACCCGCTATAAAGTCACATTAAGCAGTTTGGCTTTTAGTTTACATTAAGATGCTTGAGCGAGTCAACTCTTTCTTTTAAATATTATTATTAAAAAGCATGTAACGACTGAATCTTCTAATGTATACACTGACCAAAGAAGAAATAAGGATGTATTTCTGCCAACACGAGTTAGATCTAGTTTTGTGAAGAGATTTTATTGTTTTCTAGGATACTATATTTACAACAAAGTTAATAAGGCATTATCTATTAGGTATAAAACAAAAGCTACCTGCAAAAGGATTGTAGCCGAATGGCTTCAGGGCCAAAGCTTTGATGAAACTGAGCAAATGTTGATTGTTGTGAGGTTGAATGTATAATTGGTATTGTTTTTGAGAGCATTATCATAACTTTTAATATTGTTTCAACTTTTTAAACCTTGTTTCTATTATTTAATTTTTGGTTTTAATGTACGTTATTTTACTTTTTTTTTCAAACACAGATAGTAATTTGTATTTAGTCTGAGATACAGATATCCTTCGGATATTCACTTCAGGCACCAGATCTCATGCCCAGATTTTTATATTTAATTTTTTGTAAACTAATTTATGTCATTAGAGAAAAAAAATATATTATTATTATTATTAAAGTTGGCGATGACGATGCCATCATTGCATCGGGAGGGTGTGAAATGTATTCATTCTCCATTGACATTTCTGCCGCAGTAAGTTCAGTCCAGCATTTGAGACACATCTCCCAACGCGTTCGTGAACAGCTTTGGGGATATGATATCCCCTTGTCGCGCGCCTCTGCGCAGTAGGATAGGTTTGTTTGCTGACTCTGTAACTGAACGGTCATAGTCGCGTGGCAATAGAGATATTTAAGCACCTCAAAGTATCGATAGTTTATTAGGCATTCCAGAACATCCCAGGATTTGATGCAGTCGAAAGATTTCGCGTAGTTCAAAAATACTTCTTTTCGTATAAGAATTTCTATATATTATCCTAGCAGACCCTAAAACACAGACTCTTTTCTAGATCGTTACTGCTACTTGGGCCAGACAAGGGGGAGAAGTGCTCTAAACAAATATTTATTGAAAAATCTTTTCAAACGGTATCTTTAAAATAAAATATGGGGGTCAATAATAGGTGCTTTTACCTTGGTTAATGTTTACTAACACTACAATGTTTTGCGAATGCAAGCCGTGTCCGGTCGAGTTCAGTCAAAACAAACGGCTCCGATTTCTCTATTTCGCGAATGGTATGAATATAAATAGATTGTTACGAGGAATGTTTCCAAGTAAAATAAATAGTAATAAATCTATTTCTTAACATATAATAAAATATAAATACTCATATAAAAGTTAACTAAAATATCAAAGAACTAAACTACGTAAAAAATAACTTTAAATATTAAAAGAAATAATTTAATAAAAGCATAATGCGTAATAAATAATTTAAAATAAAAAGATAAAAGTTAACTCTAGGGCACTGCAAAATATGTACGTCAAAATATATATGTGGTTATGAAAAAAAAAATACTAAAGGAGTTCTATAAGATAGCAGAGTAAAAAAAAAAAAGAATGCACATAAACCGTTATTAAATTATCGTCAGATCCTCGCCAACTCGTCCGGCCAGCGTGACAAGTTTAGGCTAAATTTTCCAGATATATGTTCTGGAAGGCTTATCGCCAGCAGTGGAGGTCTAGGCCTTCGCATTCTACAAGCTGTTATGCCAAGATAGCAGAGGAAAATAAAAACATGATTAATAATAAAGAATCCAAATAAACCAGTTTTTTATTAATTTTGGGCTCCGTCAAATACTTCGCTTTCCAAAGGGGTTCCGTCGTCAAAAAAGTTTAGAAACTGCTGACCTACACTATTATCGATCATGAAATTATTGCAATGGTGAAGTTTAGCAGTGTGCGACTTGCCTAAGGGCTGCAAATTAAGATGGTCCGATTCTTAACTTAAAAACCGCTTATAGCGACAAGTCAAACACAGGGAATGTGCACTGTCTATGACATATGTACGAAATAAAAGTGTAGTGCATCGTGTAAATATGTCCTGAATATTTTTAAATACAACAAAAATAATAAAACCGTTCCGTGGAAACTAGGAGTGTTTCTAATTGTCGGCAATAATTTACACAAACGACCACTACAAGAATTACACGAGTATTATTTATTCAGCGAAGTTGGCCACAGTTGCTATTGTTAAGTTTCAGAACACCTCGTCAATTACACTAGCGAACAATAAAATCGGGACACTAATAAACTTGAAAGCTCTCTTATTAACCAACCACCAGTTGCTATTTGTAGTAACTAGTAGCCAAATTCTGATTCATTAAGCGCAACCGATACATAAAGGATCCCTTTACCGATTGCCTTTGTGGTCTAGCAGTTAAATCCGTGGATTTAGACTTGGGGGTACTGTGTTCGATTCCTAGAACACAATAAATTATTTAATTTATTAGAGATATTTGTCGAGTCTGGTACGCTAGACAAATCGACGAGCTTGCCACTTGTCATGATGGGGCCTATATATAGTAAAGTTGTCAAATCAAGAAACCGCTTTAAAAAAAATGGTTTCTGACCAGCCCGAAAGGGGTACGCTTGTGATAATACTTTACTTCTTTAGCGATCGGACGCCATCTTTAATCAAGACACATCCAAGCACTATTAATGTAGATATTCAAATAAAATTGTCAAAAGTTGGATTGAAAATAGTTAAAAGAGAAATACACTAATTTGACAACTTAGTTATTGTTGCAGTTAAAGAAACCCAGGCCATGTCGGTCGAAAAGCCCGAGATACTATTTTTCTTCACTCTTCTCTTTTCTCTCTACGCTATGCATGAGCAAGGTAAATTCATGATTGCAGAATCTTGGCGTCTCATATAATTTATAGATGGTATAGAGCACATAAATGGTATGTATTTTTAAATTCAAATTAAGTAGGTGCACATAGTTTATTATTAAACCATGAACTATATTATGCACAAACTTGATAAGCATAAGATAATAAGGATACTTGTTTATTGCGATTATGGATTAATTATAAATACACAAGCATATAGGTGCAGTCAATCTAACATTTAAATATTTGTACTGCAAAATTCCTAATAATGCACATACCACATCTGAGTACCATGCATAATATGAGACTTATTAATAATAACGTATTTTAAATAATTATCGCCAGGAAGGCCGATTCAGTATTTGGTGGATTTAAAGCTCTCTTCCTCCGCTTAAAGACGTGTTATCGTTACAGAAAATAACGATCACTAGGAAGGCTTTAAAGTAGTTAGTGTTATGAAGATATAAAGCTTTTTGGTAGTGTCCTATTTCCATTGCCATGGAGTGTACGTGAAATGTACTCCATTGCTCAAGGCTCTATAATTTTAGCTCTAGATTAATGCGGTGTTCACTGCAACAATAATTATTGCTCCAGGGATTTAACCATCTCGAATATTCACTACCGCATCATGTTACGTTGTAATTAATAGCTTGCAACGTAGTATTAATTTATTACCTCAGGTGTAGCAATAGATAGATAATCCTATATACTTCGTATCCTGTTTATTTAACCCGTCTTTCCCTAACTTTGAAATTGGCAAATTGTAACAAATGCCATAAAAAATACAGTGCCGCTAGTCTATTTCTTTACATAGCTAGACAGGGTGATGTCATTTCGCCGAAACTGTTTTCCAACGCGCTGGAGGACGTCTTTAAAATGCTGGATGGAAAAACTGCGGCATAAATGTCAACGGAGAATACATCTCACACCTCCGTTTTGCGGATGACATAGTCATAATAGCTAGCTCGCTGGAGGATCTTAGCGGAATGCTAAACGGCTTAAACGTTGCGTCCCAGCAGGTTGGCCTCGGTATGAACTTGGACAAGACAAAAGTCATGTATAACGACCATGTCGTACCGAGATCAATCAGCGTTAGTAATGCCACTCTAGAAGTTGTGCAAAAATACATCTACCTTGGACAGACTATACAATTAGGCGTAGCCAACTTCAGCAAAGAAGCCGACAGACGCATTCAGCTCGGATGGGCGGCATTCGGAAAGCTGCGATACATCTTCCTATCAAACATACCCCAGTCTTTGAAGACGAGAGTTTTCAACCAGTGCGTTCTTCCAGTGCTGTCGTACGGAGCAGAAACGTGGACACTAACAGTGAGTCTGGTCCACAAATTTAAGGTCGCTCAGCGGGCTATGGAGAGAGCTATGCTCGGTATTTCTCTGATGGATAAAGTCCGAAACGAGGAAATCCGTCGGAGAACCAAAGTTACTAATAAAGCCTTCAAAATTAGTAAGCTGAAGTGGCAATGGGCTGGACATGTCTGTCGTAGAACCGATGAACGATGGAGTAGACGAGTTCTAGAGTGGAGACCACGTACGGGAGGACGCAGAGTGGGTCGACCCCCCGCTAGATGGACGGATGACTTGAGGAAGGTCGCTGGTGGGGGTTGGATGAGGGTGGCAGGAGATCGTGTGAAGTGGCGAACCTTGGGGGAGGCCTATATCCAGCAGTGGAGAGACACAGGCTGATGATGATGATGATGAGTCTATTTCTTTAAGCGCGACCGTAAAATTTACAAAATGGAGTCCTTAATATACTTTACAGAGAATAACCAAGCTTACATAAAAATTACAAAATATTATATGCATCCACTTTAATAGCAGTTGACATTAATTTAATAATATGTCAAATATTTCATTTCTATTGCGCTTAAAGAAACGGAATGGGGCTGCAGTTGTTGCACGTAATTGTCGACAATATACTGGGAAGATAGTTAGCTAATAAATTCTACAAGCTTAGGTAAACCATCTAATTAAGGCTTTATTTTAAAGCCAGCGCGACACGATTTATCTTAAGATATAAGAAACTTGCTGGGTCTTGGGTATACTTTCTTATAAATAAAATAGAAGAAGAAATATCATCACACACGTAATCCCTGACGAGACACCACGTTATTTTAAAGAGCGTGTTCATATTTATAAAAACTTTACTATAGACAATTCGTCAGAGAAACATATGAGTAGCTTTTAAAATTATTAAGTCGAAGTGGCAATTGGCTGAGAGTACATAAAAAAATGGATACGGACTTGTAGTGACTCAAATAAGTTGATTGATACTGAATTATTTACAGTCACTAGTACACGTCAGTCACAAAAATGCAGTCAGGATCCAGGCGTCTTTCCTGGAGAGATGTTACATCCTGTTATTAATTCCAGCTGACCAAATTCAGAAAAGTTCACAAACAAAAAAAAAATATTATCTTGTCCCGACCAGGAATCGAAACCGTTACCTCTGAGTCTTTATCCACGGACTTAACCGCTAGACCACAGATGCAGTTCTTCAATTTGTTTATAATAAATTAATGGAATCAACTATTACGACAATCTAAGATTTGCACCTAGAAACTTAAATAGGTGGTAGGCAGACTGATGGTGGTAATTTGCCCAGTCTGCCGGAGATGGAACTATCCACCGTTCGTGCCGATAAACCCAGTAAAGTGTATATAAAATCAACACGTTTCGGGATTAGGTTCGTATTGGGCATGAGCCCAGTAAAGCCGGCATAGTGTTAGAAACTGATATCAGTATCTGATTCTAGTTGCTAACATTCATAGACTTGCGCGCCGCTTACCATCAGGAGGGCGCAAGGTCACATGTCGTGCTAGTATTAAAAAGAAAGAAAGATCTAAGACAGAATTTAGCTGCAGCACGTCAGCTTCAGAAATAAAACATTCTATCTCAACTTTACTCTGCAGGGCAATTTTTCAACTGAAAGTCTTGTTGATAGATTACTTAAGTACGCTACAACAAATTGCTGTATTGCACGCTACGGTCGTTATTGTAGTTTTAAAGCGAATAGTAAAAATTTTATTACTATACTGCCTTAGTAATGTTATCACGTTTATAAAACATTATTATTTTATTTTCTCCTTCCATTTGCTGTAAAACTAACAAGTGGAATTGATAGGTAATAAATATGAAAAAGTATCGATTCTTTTTGATATCGAGTAATTTATTTCCATCTGATTTCGATGCTTTTATCCGATACTATTTATTTTTTCTTTTTAGGTTTAACAAACAGCATTGTACAGATTTTTATAAGTTAACACTAATAATTTAATTAGATCATGCAATACCCACGTACAATAGATATATTTGTATGAATTTTAAAACTTAATAATATAAAAAATACCTTATACTATAATGAAATAATGGCCTGATGAGGATAGCAAAAGGACGCGCACAATTCTGTTTAATTTATCGTTTTTCATTAATCTAGCTGTCAGTCAAACTCTTTCGCAGAGTGGTCACCCAACAGCGTATATCATATATTTTGCACATGTACATGTACATAAAAGTTAAGATCCCTTGCAAGTTTGTCGAAAACCACGCTTTTAAAGAAGCGAATTCCTATTTAGCCAACATTCATGTAAGTGGCAAGTTCGTCGATGACTTTAAAAAAAATTTATAGTGTCTCGACCCAGAAACGAACCCGATATCTCCGTGTCTAATTCCAGAGTTTTAACTTATTCTTACGCCACTGAGGCAGTCTGTATCAGTGTTTAGTATATCTAAACATATACCTATTTTATTTTATTTTATATATATATGTACGAGGGGCGTTCAAAATATTCTCGGTATTGATACGTTACAACCTCTTTTATATATATATTTGTTACTGGCCGCTAAGATTCATCCATTGACATTAAAAAAAAGTAAAATTGGAACCGAGATGTTCTTTTGTTTTTCTGCAATTGCCGAACAAACATGAACACCATGAGCGAATTAACAATTTTAACGAAATTAGAGCACCGATCCGTCATAAAATTCTTGACAAAACAGGGTAAAAATCAAAAAACCATAAAAGAGGAAATGGATTGTGTTTACCGTGAGTCTGCTCCTTCTTTATCTACTATTAAAAAATGGTCAAGCGAATTTAAGCGTGGAAGGGAGAGTATTGAAGATGACCCTAGACCTGGCCGGCCTGTAGTGGCTACCTCACAAGAAAATATTGATAAAGTGGAAAAACTTATATTGGAAGACGGCCGAGTGAAGGTAAAATCTATAGCACAAGTAACCAATCTCTCTATTGGTACCGTACATGACATTATACATGACCATCTTAATATGTCAAAAGTAAGTGCAAGATGGGTTCCGCGAATGCTGACGCTTCTTCAAAAGGATATGCGTGTGGCTTGCTGTTCAGATTTTATCGACCTGTGTGGTGAAAATCCCGATGAGGTGCTGCAAAAAATAGTTACTGGAGATGAAACCTGGGTTCATCATTATGACCCAGAGAGCAAACAGGAGTCCATGCAGTGGCACATTAAGGGTTCAGCTCATCCCAAGAAGTTCAAGGTAATCCCGTCAGCTGGCAAGGTCATGGCCACAATATTTTGGGATTGTGAAGGAGTTTTGCTTATCGATTATAAAGAAAAAGGTGTAAATATCACAGGGCAGTACTACGCTAACGTTATACGTCAATTAAGAGATGCGATCAAAGAAAAGAGGCGAGGAAAGTTAACCAAAGGTGTTCTGCTTCTGCATGACAACGCCCCTGTCCATACTGCTCATATTGCCAAGGCAGCTATTGTTGAATGTGGGTTTGAAACTGTTACTCATCCACCCTATAGTCCGGACTTAGCCCCAAGCGACTTCTTTTTGTTTCCCAATCTTAAAAAGGATCTGCGTGGAAATAAATTTTCTGACGATGAAGCGTTGAAGACGGCCGTGGAGGAGCATTTTTACACCAAAGATAAAAAATATTTTTATGAGGGATTAAAAAAAATAATTGATCGATCTTATAAGTGTATGAACATAGGGGGGGAGTATATTGAAAAATAAAAATATCAAACTTTTCGTACTTATTTGTTTTTATCCACATACCGAGAATATTTTGAACGCCCCTCGTATATATATATGTTTATATACATATATGCATTAACTTAATGACAATACAGACATATATATCAGCAAAATATTACATTTAATGTCCCTTTTGAACTAACATTTTAATAATGTAATATTTTAGTTTAAACAGTAACGAATGTTACTTTTATAATATATCCATATATATCGTTTTAATTATGATGTTATTGTAAGTACGAGTACTTACTGTGTGTACAAAATAAATGTTTGATGTCTATTCAATGATATAAGCTATTTTGAATTCGAACTCTAGTGGTTATAGAACGAGCATTACGTGTAACCTACTTATGTAAATACATTTATAGAGCGTGCAACAGATGCAAGAGTCTCAATATTATTAAATTTCCCTACATTGTGTCTGTTCAGGGATGCATATAATGGACTTTACGTATGGCTCGGAATAGTTAAGTACGAGCATTAAACATGATGATAGATAGGATCATTCACTTACCGACTAATGTATCTGCTATCAAGTATTCATTGCTGAAATATTTTATTGCACATATAATAATAATAATAAAGTTATAATAATAATAAATATACTGTAGTGCCAATAATGATATAGACATCTTTCATAACTGTTACAATGTAAAGGTAAAGTAAAGTATCATCACGACCGTTTCCCTTTCGGGGTGGTCAGATACCACGCTTATGCATAAGCGGATTCACATTTAGCCAACTTTACTATGGGCCAATGATGACAAGTGGCAAGCTCGTCGATGTCTCCAGCGTACCAAACTCGAGAAATATCACAAATAAATTAAATATTCATTAAAATGTCTTTATTTACATTAATAAATATTTTTGTGTCCCGACCAGGAATCGAACCCAGTACCTCCGAGTCTAGGTCCACGGACTTAACCGCTAGACCACGGAGGCAATGTATTCAAAAAAAAATGTTCTTGCACATTTAAGACTAATATTGATGAGTAGGTAGTATATAATTTATGTAACAAGTGTTTTGTTGTGTTCTCTTCTCCCGATGGATGATGAATGAGGTGATAGGGAAGGCAAAGGGTTTAGCCCATACAGCCAAGTCTGACGTAATATAGGAGTTCACAGCGCGGGAAAACTGCAAAAATTAACTGCCCTATATTTAGAGTCCAACTCATCGTTTTCCATAATTATTCTCATTGTAGCACATTATTAAACAAAGCAATACCACTTTTGACGAACAATATCCATAGTAAATTAATTTACAAAACAAAAACTTGCACTTGACATGTTTACGCAAAATGGCGCGAAGGACTGCACAAGTGTTTTGTTTTCGTTTCTTAGGTACCAGATTAATAATGATTTTTTCATGTTTTATAGCTATATTTCTATTAATAAATAAAAGGTTAATTTATTTTAGAAGTGATATTTTTGTAATATAAAGTAAGTTTTTTTAAATTTTAGTTTACTTTAAAAAGTAATGATTATTAGTATTAAGTTTTTAATTTCTATCTTTTTTTATTGGTGTTTTTTAATGCTGTGACACCTAATTGGTACATATATTTAATAAGTTTTAATTATACTATTATTATTATGTGTGCGTTAATATATGTACTGCTGTGTGTACTATATAAATAAATACTCCATGGTCTAGCGGTTAAGTCCGAGGATTTAGACGTAGGGGTACAATTTTTTTTTTTCATTTTTTTTTTTTTTGTTGTACTTGAGTTTGGTACGCTAGAGACATCGACAAGTTTGTATGTCCTTATTTTTTGGTATTATATTATATATAATCATAATACTATGATTATATGTACAGGGGCAAACTATAATGCCAGTAGGCATTCTTTACCAGCTAACCTTGGGGATCGAGTAACGTAATAGGCAGGGTGAAAAAATATATTTTTTTAATATATAATTAATAAGTTACTTAACTGATTATAATATACTAAACATTATACGTACATACAAAAAATACATACAATACACAATTATATATACGAGTATATCATATATACATTATAACTTAAATAAATACATAGGTATTTAAAGTTAGCTAAACATGAACCCGCTTCTTAAAAAGCTTTGTTTATGACCACCTTAAAATGGTTGCGGTGGTAACTTTACTTTTTAATAAAACAGTCAGTCGCCAGAGGAATATGTATCTAAGGTAAAACCTAAAAGACCCGTTTATTTATAAAACCAATTAAGATTGTTACGAAAACAAAAATGAGCTTTTCCAATAGTAAGTAGTACCAAACTACGAGTAAACTAGTACAAGTAGTAGTAGTAGTTTATAATATTTTTAAGTTATAAATTTTATATAAACTACTAAGTAACTAATATTTGGGAGCGCCTCGTGTAAAATTTAGTACCAAAGTTTAATATTTCGCTATTAAATTATGATTTTATAGACGTGTAATAGTTAAAGTTTTGCGCTTAGAAGCTGGAAGTTAAGCTCGAAGCTTTTCGTTTTCTGAAGTAAAAGATACAAGTTTATACCTATAAAAGTTACTGCATGTATTAGCACCCATATGTATTTTCTATGCAATAAAATAAATACTATCTATCTCGATACTCATTCTAAACTTACTGCAAATAAATAAAGTAGGCTCCCTATCATCGACCCCCGCGAAAGGGATCCCTAATACTGGAGAGTATGTTAAATGTCTGCGTAAATAAAAATATAGTATGTTTTTTAATCGTATATGGCTGAAAATTTATAATTAATTTAATATAATTAATTTTTAATATAAACCTTTTGTATTAAAAACGTACTCCTAGCTGTACCTCGGTATTAGAAAAAAAAATCTAGGGCTCGATATATTTTAATGTGATTTTAAAAGTCGACCAAAGACACTTTTTAACGACAATGTACGGTGGTAAAGGGACTAATATACCAGGAAATTTATAAACAACATCATCATAACAGACCCTAGAACACACGAGTGTTTACTGTTAGAGATGGGCATTCCAGAACACATTTCTGCAGAATTTTGCCATCTCTCCCTATTTCTTTAGGGTCTGATTCCATAAGTTGCTATTAGTGGATTCAAGACACAGAAAAGCTGGCTGGTGTATTGTCGCGGCGTGGTCGAGGCCCGCGCGAACATTCTTACTCCAATATCTCTAAACACGGCTACAGCCGAAACGATATGGCGGTGGCGTTCAGTTCGACATAGCGTCGCGCTTTCGCGTCGACTGTGCCTCGACTACATTAGATAGCACTGCCACGGCGCCTTGTGAGCAACACCCTCAAATCAATGACAAAAGTAAAATAATGCTATTCTCATTAGTGCAGTCAACCATAAAAGTGGTCTACCACCTTATAGTTGAGATTTGTTTGCACGTCATCGATAGTACATCTAATAAGACTGTTTTTTCCTTGTATATAGTACAGTCATTCGACCTGAGCAATATTTTAATTATAAAGGAAGGTTTGTCAAAACTAATAAACCACTACCTTGGTCCACTGTACAAGTATATGTGATTCTTATATATACTAACTATTAAATATGATTTAAAACTGATAAAAGGTACCTATAGGATATGTACGAGCTTAATTTTACTTTAAACAGCTCTACCACAGAGTTTGGCAACAAACAAAGTGCACTTCAACTCAAATACGCTACACTAGTTTATGTTTTAGTTAAACAGACTATAAGGTAAAGGCACCCCTTATTGACCCCTCAAAACGGGCACGTAAGATGTTTTGCCCAACTATAAAATGAAAACTATGTATAGTAATACCTCAGTATAAGGTGCTTTATTTGAGGGGATTTACCCCTCAAATAATACAGTGCCGTAACGTAGAATTTTGAAATTCACAGAACTTTTACTCCGAATAATTGATGTATGAATTTTACTGAAAAATTGTAGAGTTATTGCCTCGAAGTTCAATCTACCGTGAAAAAATTGTTAAACTATTTTCATCGAACGGGTGCTCCCGTCAGATTGAAAGATAAATTCTTTCGAGTTTTAATTCTGTCAATTCTATTATTGAACGAACGTTTTATTGATTGACATATTTATTTATATTTGTTTAACAATGTTACAGTAAAAAAAAGTAAAGTATCATTACGACCGTATCCCTTTCGTAGTAGTCAGAAACCACGTTTTCAAGTAAGCGGATTTACATTAAGCCAACTTTAATCATGACAAATGGCAAACTCGTTGATGTCCCTAGCGTACCAAACTCGAGAGATATGACAAATAAATTAAATAAATTATTGTGTCCTCACCAGGAATTGAACCCGGTACCTTCGCGTCTAAATCCACGGACTTAGCCACTAGATCACGAAGGCATAATCTGAATATATAATAAGTAATAATAAATAAAATAATAGGTCATAAAAGTCATAATATGTTACAATATTTTTAAATTTCTAATTAAAATCAAAATAATTTATAAATTAAAATTAATAAAGCATTTTTTTAAAATAATTTTGTAATAAAATTGACTGAACGCAAATTGATTTATAACGTTTACTCTAGTTTATTGGGCCCATTATGATCGCGTGTTTCCCTATTTACTATTTACCGCCATGTCGACGGTTCACTTATCATGCATGAGAACCATAAAGTAACTCAGTAAAAGTTTAAAAATCACGTTTTGAACATAACTGAATAAAAAAACGCTCTGCAGAGAATTGCGACTGTACTATATTTAACATAACGGAAACTATTATTGTAACCCTCATAATGGAAACATATTATCTATGTATCAATTTATATCTATTTTTTATGATCATTCATAATTTTATGCCTAAATAAAATTGGTAATAAAATTTAAGAATTTATTGTTTAATTAATTTAATTCATCCCCTATATCACAAAGTCCTGGATCTCCAAGAGACTGGTAACAATTTTTGTAAACAAATCCGAGAGCGATGCGGTAGATTAACGTGCTCTCCGAGGACCGGGATCGGGTGGTATTGTAAATCTATGCCAAGTGCCCTTAAGAAAAGTGTATTTATTATTGGTCATGCCACGCTTTCTTCGACTTCCTTTTTTATATTTTATGGAATGCAGCTTACAATCGAGTCAACACCGCTCTTTTTCATTACAGCTCCTAGAACTGTTGGAGTTGGGCCATCCAGACTATATATCTGGAGAATTTAGCCTACACTAGCCACCCTGGCCAGACGGGTTGGCGAGGAACCACCGCTCTAGGATTTATAATTTTTAATTCTAAAAAAATAGGTAAATATCCTTTTCGTGAGATGCTGGCTGACCGTATTAGGTGGTGTTGACTCTTTCTACACGCAATCAAAAGTAAAAAGCTCGCTATTGGTACGAGTGACCCCAAAATTAATTATCAAGTGTACTTTTTGCTGATTGAATTTTACTGAAAGCCGGTTTATATAAGCTAGGTGAATAAAAGCATTCCTGATTACGTGGAAATTCGAAATTCATTCCATTATCCATTATAATAATTAGCTCAACGATTTAATTAATTAATGTGGAACATATTTGCTTTCATGTATGCAAATGGAATGTAATTATGCAACTATAATTATCAAGTATAGTGTATGTTAATATACTTGAAAAAATCGAAACATTCATTCTGGGGATGTACCCCTAGAACACTTAGACTTTCACTGTTGGAGATGGGCCTTCCTGGACATATTTCTGGAGAATTAAGCCTATAGTCGCCAAGCTGGCCAGACGGGTTGGCGTGGGTCTGATGTCAATTTAAAATATAATATATTAAAAATTCCAAAAGTTGGTATAAGTGGTTCGGGACCGAACGGCTTATCGTGTTCTCCGATGCACGGGAACAGTGGTATTGGTAATTTGGGAAAAATTAACGTATAAAAAGTATTTCTCATTAGTACACGCCGAGATTCGAACCGCGAGCCTTTTTTGGATTAAAAAGTATTCTTACAACCGAGCTAACACCGCTTCAAAACGCCAATATATATCCGCCAAAAAACAAAGTTGTAGGTAAAGCTTGAGCTGTCAAACTGTAAATTTCCATTCACTCGAGCTGCCAATTTGTAAATCCATGACGTCGCATCTCACTGCGCTGTCTAAAAATCCTTATATCCATGATCTCGATTCGATAACGGAGTTTGTGCTACTGAAGTGGCAGTGGGCTGGACATGTGTACCGTGAAACCGACGAGTGATTGAGTTGATGGATTCAAGAGTCCAGACCACAATCGAGAAGACGTAGATTAAGAATAGATAGCCGAAATTAGCTGACGGGGTTGAATGAGTTTAAATTAATGAAGCCCGGTTTTCCGACCTTAGGCCTTAGAGACCATTGTATGAGCAATCGATCTTATCAGTGGACATAGACTGGAGATGATGATGTGAATGTTAAATGTTAATTATCTAGTAATTATAAAATATAGAAGGTAGGTACTTACATTGGACTATGTAGGAATTGGATGCTGATTTTCTGGTTACTTAAATTTTCTTGTTACATGGTCGCACCCTGTGAAAAATCAAATAAAAATACAATAATTTAAGTTAGATGGTTTAGAGTAAGGGCACGTTTCAACCATGTCGTGAAGACAAATTATCGTGTCGTTTAAAGCGTGTATTTAATATATTTGTGTGAAACTGTTACCATTATTTTAAGATTATTACAATAAACTGATTAGTAAAAAAAACAATTAATAAACAGTCGTCTAAGAAGAAGACAAACTAAGCATTCCGTGGATTATCCAAGCGGGGGTGCCGGGTACATAGTGCACACGCATGAGTAAGAGATGAGATGAAAGGAGTTTTGAGCTTGCGACTGACAAAGGAATCCTGGTTTACAAAGGAAGCCTGCTTTTTTATTTCATTGCGCAACAAGGCGCTTACTATCCACCATATGCTTAATGTTAATGCCGTCTTGGAAGCTTTCAATAGGCCTAATAAATAAATATAATAATATATCTAGACCAATAAATAATGTCTGACGACACGGAAAACAGTTGTTATGATCTAGTGAGGACAGATAGACCTTTAGTATTATGCTCCTTGAGATAGACACGACAGTAATTCCACAATCGACGATACAGTGACAGAAGTTGTGATAATAATTATAAACAGTAAGCCACAAGACGCTTAAACGACATAAACATTTGTCGCCACGACCTTATTGAAACCATCCTTCACGCTAAACTTTACATTTTAAAATAATGAAATATATATAAGGCATATTAACAGTATTTATTATAGACCCATCAAAATAAGCTTCAAAGTTTTTTAAAGTATGTGTGTTTAGAAAGGCTTAGAGACTCAAATTCGAAAATATTAAATATAGATTATTATATTATGTTAATAATTATCAAGTAAAGTGTATATGATCTAATATACTCGTATATTATAGTTCGAAACATACATTCATTTATTATAGCCTCTAAAACACAGAGTCCTAAACCTCCACTGATAGAGATGGGCTTTTAAGAAATATTTCTTGAGAATTTGGCCTACACTCGCCACGCTGCTGGCCAGTCGGGTTGGCAATTTATTAACGCTTCCACGAGTTGGTATTAGTGGAACCGAGTTTTGTAAATCTATTACAAAAGTACGTAAAAAAAGTGTATTTGTCGTTGGTACATGCCGGAGTACAACCAAGCCAGAGCTCTTTATCAAAAATATTTTATCAAAAATCAACTCATAACCAACCCCTGAGTGCAGGTCGTTCAGTTTCAAGCATTTATTTAAAAAAATGATAGCAGACGATATTTTCCACAATATGTAGTGATTTAATTAATAACGTCAATACTTGACGATGCATGCATAACCACTGCTAATTACAATACACTGTTCGCTTAATTAGTTATTTATCTCTATATTAATGACCAACAATTGACAGGTTAAAACGCGTTCGTTTAATTTAAAAGGTTGCGGTTCGAACCCCGGTATGTATCAATAAGAAATATTTTTTCTTGCGTATATTTGTCATAGATGCCACATTTATGGAACGAGCTTCCAAGATGGCATTAACGGAGTCATACAGTTTTTGGTTGGGTAGGCAGAAGAGGGAGTGGTCTTGTCGCGTAATAAAAAAGGAGGCCACCTTTGTAAACCAGCATAGTCAGTTGCAAGCCCGGAGCACCATTCTTCCCATCTCTCTTTCCCACATACGATGTTCTGTACCACCGTACCTGTGCCTCAGAGAGCACGTAAAGCCGGCTGTCCTGATCCGACTAATATCAACTTATAGGAATTCGTTCGTTATTCGGATTCGTTAGGAAATTGACAAATAACTGACATTATGAGTAAAGGCCCAAATCTCGACAAATATGTTCTAAAAGGTCTCCAGCAGTAGAGGACTCTGTGCTCTAGGGCTGTAAAAGCTGGTCTATTTTTTTTTTGTCCATACTCCGTTCGTCATCTGCTTCTTTCGAATCTTTGAAAATTTCCCATATCTACTTAACGTTGCCGCGATCATTTCTGACTCGTACAATACCACCCTATGTATCGCTTTTGGAACGGGTCTAACCTATACAACAGCATAGTTGATTATAAGTTGATCCTATTCTGTTATGTAGGGAAACCTAATAACCTTTAATTTCTTGGTCCGCATCTAAGAGCTTAAACTTTTTAGGGGACAGAGATTCTCTGCTGTGCCCGAGTTTTGCAACTTTAAAAAGAGGTGCCGACAATCTGGGTAAGTTTTAATTACAGTAGGGTTGACTGTAAAAGAACAAGAGGAAAAAGCTCCAATCGATTGTTCAACTAGGAGACTGACCACTTAAATATACCACTAAACCATTCACGCCGAGGAACGCTACTCGAAGTGGAAGAACTGCGATTGCAAAGAAGTCACGATCCCAACACGGTACCCACTAAGGAGTTTGAGCAATACCTAACTTCAGGAGTGGGATGTTATGAGATATTAACCTGACGTCATCTATTATCAACCCTTCTAACTTACAGAGGTATTAAAATACATATTTAATTATCATACATTGGTCAAAATATATGTATTTATTTATCTATATTCGAGCACCTTACTTGTTAATTTAAATTAGACTATTTTATTTTGATTTAATAAAATGTATTTATTTAGAAAATCTTACAGTATAATTATACATAAACGGGAGAAAATAGTAATACAATAAAGCCAATAATAAGAGTTCGCTGACAGTCACAATAAAAAGCTAGC
Source organism: Tinea semifulvella (assembly GCA_910589645.1). Taxonomy (NCBI): domain Eukaryota; kingdom Metazoa; phylum Arthropoda; class Insecta; order Lepidoptera; family Tineidae; genus Tinea; species Tinea semifulvella. The sequence continues at coordinate 27,161,367 of OU342584.1, forward strand.
AAAGAAAACAATGAGAAGAAATAGATAAAAGCAAATATGATAAAGAATTGCATAAAAACAAGTATTAAGTTACAGTAGAATAGGAACTACAAAAATAGCAAAAAAGATGAAATATGAATATATTTTAGGTTGGATTTCTGAAAGGATTATTGAATTATCTTATCGTTTGTGTTGTAACTACGCCTGGTGATTAGTATTTAGTTATACGTTCGTTATTTTATGGATTCCCTCAACAACTTAGCATTAGCTCTTAAAATAGTATAAAACAAAAATGATTGCAAATATCTATTTTATAGCTTTTAATACTAAAAGGTTTGGTACCGTAAAATCTTTTAAACTTTTAAGTGCTATGTTCGACGGAACTTTAAATTTTCTACTAACGATGGGAGCTTAGGTAAACTTTGAAGAGGAAGCTTGTAATGAGTTTACTCCGGAACACAAAATTTAAACCTTATGTCTGAAAATATAATTTACGCTTTAAGTATAGCCAAAGAAAATGGCACTGGCTAAACCAGCCGATACCAAAAACATTAAACGTATAAAAAGACGAGGCAAGGAGCCAAATGGTATGAAAATTAAAGCTAGGACAACCGTCCCATAATTTGTTAGTCTACGCCGGTACAATACTGGTTACGACAAAATCAAGCATGTGATCCAGCAACCGCATATTCGTTTCTTTAGCCGCAAACGTTATATATAAATAAATCCTTTAATTAACGTAAACTGACAATGTCATCAGCTATTAGAGTGAAGTCGCGCTTAAAGCTCTCCACGAATTTAACAATTTAAGCTTTTAACAAACTGTTTTGTATTGCTATTTGCTGACTTTCTCCTCTATTGCTTTTGTGAAGTTTATTTATTGTCATTTCTAGGTCTACATGTTGGTACAGACAGCAAAAAGAACGCAGTACAGGTAGTTTATTACTTTATTTATTTAAAACATTTGCATTATGTACAAAGGCCGCTACACATTCTTACTCGGTCAACCTTAGGGACGTTACGAAATATTATGTGGAAGCTTGGTGCAAATTAAAGAACATACGAGTATAATCGTAATTAAATATATTTAAAAGTTTTAAATAAATAAATATAGCAATAAACCGGTGCTGCGTTCTTTTGCTGTCTGTACTAACATGTAGACATGGTAGGACAAATAATTAAACTTCATAAAATCAAAGGAATGTGAGCAAATATCAATCTAAAACTGTTTAGACAAGATATATCGCTCATAATCCAACCTAATATTATATTATATATCTTCTGTATATGTCACTGAACTTCTCCTAAACTACTGGACCAATTTGTTTGTGTTTGACCTTTTTTATATACTAGCACGACATGTTAGCTTGCGCCCACCTGATGGTAAGTGGTCATGACTTACATCAGTCCCTAACACTTTGCCGGCTTGACTGGACATGACGGCAATTCGAGCCTGATCCCGAAATGTGTGGATACACTTTACTGGGTTTATCGGCACGAACGGTGAATACTTTCCCGCCCCGGCAGATTGGATAAATTACCATCATCAGTCTGCGTACCACCTACAAGTATTTGTTGTTCTTGTTAAAAGTATGTGCCATTTGGCAAGGCTCATCTCCAATAGCGGAAGCCTAGGACTCTGTGTTTTAGGCTGTAATGATTAAGAAGCCATTTTTTTTTGTTATTTCCGACATATGGTTTCTTATGAAAAGTTGTTTGTTTCAATCAATAGAGTAACATATTGGTCTAACGTAGGACCATATAAAGTCATATGTGTGTTTCTATATATTTCCGTTTGTCAAGCCTTTAATGCCAAGATTTTAATAATATAAACTACCTAAATATATTAAATGTATGTCTTTTATTCAGTAAGCAGTAATGGTTAAATTGATGAAACGCGGTCTTTTAATCTATAGGTCGCATGTTCGAACTCTAAACTAAACAAAATGTAGCAATGAGAAATACACTTTTCGTACGTAGGAGTATTTGTCATAGATTTACAACACTCTCAAATACAGTGCTTCGGAGAGCATGTTATACCGTAGCGAAAGGGCCCGGTTGCAAAAATCTTGTAGAATCATTAGGATGACAAATAAGACATTCCGACTCTCGCTTGCGCCGCCGCTCGTGTCATGTAAAGGTAAATTCTCTAGAAAAATGTTTTAAAAGGTACGCTATTTTAAAAATGTTTTAATAGAATTTTACCCGTTTACTTAGAATTTTCCTTAACGGCTCCTTTACTCAATTATTCTTTACAGCTGTCAAACGGAGGAACGCCTCGACACGTCACTACACGCTCACGGAATAGAACTGTCAAACTTAAGATACATCGCAACGTAACATGAAACCTCCTCGAAGCGTGTTTATATATTTTCAGCTCTCAATTTTTTTTATTTTTCGAATTAGTAAAATATTTTATTCGTAGAAAGTAAGCTAAAGAAAAAAAAACATAAAAAAAAACCCTCCAAGCCGTCTGGCCAGCGTGGCGAGTGTAGGCCAAATTCTCCAGTTCTGGAAGGCCCATCTGCAGCAGTGGAGGTCTAGGACGCTGTGTTCTAGGGGCTGTAATGATAATGATCAAATATAAACTACTTACTTTTAAAGAGGCGGATTCACATTTAGCCATCTTTACTATAGGCCCATCATGACAAGTGGCAAGCTCTTCGGTGTCTCTAGCGTACCAAACTCGAGAATTATCACAAATACATTATTGTGTCCCGGGTAGGAATCGAACCCGGTAACTCTACGGACTTAACCTCTAGATCACACTGTCCTATCTAAATGTAATATTTTCAAAGAGCAATAATAAAATACCAACTGTGTAATGTTGCAATAAAGTTCCAGGAAAATTGTATTTCTTAAATTCTACAGTAATATTAATTTTATGTTGGTAAAAGTTTTCAAAACTAATATACTGTAATAAAATTTCCTTTCACATATTTTCTTGTATACTTGTACGAAGAATTTAATTTATTATTTTTCAATTTAAAATATGTAATATAAGTTCTTGTATGAAAAATTTCGAATGCAGAGTATTTATGCTTTTAAAATTGTATCAAAGGAATACAGCGGCCGTAGTATATTTCTGTAAGCGCAAGATCTAACGATTGTTAAAATATAGATTCGGGATTACATAGATATACCGCGTGTAATTATCAAAAGAACAAATATTTATTTTAGGCTTCAGGTGTCATTAGTGGAACCTATATTTGAAATAATAAAGGTCAGTTTAAAAAATAATAAATTTATAATCCGAAAAACAAAACACTACTGCCTTGTGCATAAGGCCGCATCTTAAAATCGTGATATCCATCGTGATAAATACTAAAAGGCTGGGGAGTGTTATTAATAATTGATCTCTCGGTAAAGAGACGAAACAGAAAGAGAAAGAATTATCGTCGTCGCTACCTACTTGATTAGGCTCTGTATGAGTTGCGATATTTTTAGGATAACTTCTCTGCACTGTAACTTAAGATATTATTACTAAATAATTGAAATAAAAAATACGTAGTTCTTTATTTTTATTCTAGATTATAATATAAACATATTTTCAACTCTAATAGCAATTGATATTGACAGTGTCCGTTAGTTAAACGATTCCTTCATATAACGAATTCGTTTAAAGGAATAGAATCTGATTGCTGAATTCTAATATGTTGTCGTCGGAAAAGTTATTGCCATTGACATAATGTATAAGGTCTAGGCATTATAGATAAAATAATATATTTAATCTACGCTTGGCTGAGTATCCTTATAGTTGTCTCGACTTCAAATGGTGTAAATTCGTAACCTACGTTGGCGTATTTGCGCAGATTGAGGTTTTCAGCAGAAACCGCCGCACTTCCTGCGCTCCGAGCTCGCCTGGATGTGAGATGAGGCTATGTACGAGTTTCTACAGATGTCGCATCTCATACCAGCGAGAGGCCAAGTTTCCACGGCGTCATGCCGTCGGGTCTTTTGCCATCGCTCCAAGCAATCCCAGAGAGTTCTAGGATCGCGGGTACTTCTATATGCCTACTATATCATATATACCTATAATATATATTATACTATATATTTATCATAACCGGTTTGATAGTTTAGGTGCGTAGTCGAATTTACTAACATATAATTTAGCGTGTTATTTTAGATAATGACGTCATATGTATTATGTCCGTCTCTAGGTCCCAATAAATATCTTTGCCAAATAACAAAATTCAGTCTATTAAATTTAGGCGTGAAGGACGAACTAACTGACTATACATTTCACACATTATACATATAGACCGATAATGCTTCTTTCATAATATATATAATAATTATGAGTGTGGATTTACCTTTAAAATTAAGTGTTCACATATAAACGTGCATACGAGAGAAAGTCAATTAAAACCAATTAGTTAGAGCCGTAAGTTTTTTTATTACCCTTAGGAGTTTTCTCGGAGTAGTGAAAACTATAAAACTTGGAACTGCGCTCGTCATACCTAATGACTATTTGAAATGCACTAAGCACCTTAATACCTTAATTGGAGGCTATAAAGTCTTTTAAGTATCTTGTTTTGTACAATTTTGTAACAAAGTTTTCGAAGTGTTTTAAATTACGAGAAAGATGTAATATTTCAAGTCCTCCTCCTTGCGTCGTTCTCCTCTCTGCTGGGGGTCGTGACCCCTCCACAGATTACTTTGTCCCGTATGATACTGCGCCATCCGGGTCTGTTTACGGTTGCATGTAGGGCATCGCGAACTTGGGTATTTGGGGTGGTGCGAATGTGGTCAGACCAGCGTATGGGGCTTCTTTGGACACGCGGTCTTTTGCTTCCGACTTTTCCTGTGATAAGCCTTTCCAAGTTGTTATATCTTTTTCGGGCTATATGGCCGAAATACTAAGGTACATATTATAACGTATATTATAATAATATTTGAAGTATAAAAGTAAAATATCATCACGACCGTAGTAGCGGGGTGACCACAAATCTTGCTTTTTTTCAGATGCGAGTTCACACTCAACCAACTCTACCACCTGATGGTAAGTGGCACGCAAGGTTCATGAATGTTAGCAACTGGAATCAGATACTCATGACTGACATAAAAAAAAAAACATCAGTCCCCAACACTATGCCGGCATAACTGGGCATGACGGCAATTCGAGCCTGATCCCGAAACGTGTGGACATACTACAGTAGGGTGGACTGAAATTTATTATTTTAGAAATTGCAATGCCCGGGTTTGCAATAGTTGCTATGTAAGTAGCCATTACGGAAAAACAAAATGAAAAAAAAAATACTGTAAGTACTGCCCCAAGGGTGTCGAAATTTCATAATTATTGAAAAATTAATGTAGAGTCTACAGGGTTTATCGCTACGTTCGGTGGACTTCCCCGCCCCGGCAGACTGGTTTGTCCAGCACCATTCCGCCTACCACCTATTAAATTTCCTTTTTTGTAGAATTTATTTTCCTTTTTAGGTGTGTTGTTTATAATTTTAGTAGTTTGTATGTTTATTTGATTCCTTTAAACAAATTTGATACTTGAATACGATTGTGATGGTAAATAGAAACTAGATCTGAATTTCAAGTCTAAAGCCTCTAGTTTTAGCAAAGCTTCCAAGTGAATTATTCCTAAATTGCAAATATTGTAAATCGGCTTTACAAATGTACTGGTGAATATTAAATTGATTTTGGGCAGAATATGGGTTATTATGCTGTGAGTGGCGGTCGGTAAATACGTATGTACGAGAATAAATAAACATTAATCTTATGGAATTATTAAAATGTTTTTATTTAAACATACATTCGATTTCGCTAAAATAATACGCTTTTAAATATTATTTTAAATATAGTTGCAATATTTGTATAACGAAGGGGCCAGAACAGGATAGTGCGTTAGTGTAGCGACATCTTATCGAAGAAGATAGTTTTTTTTCCACTATTTTTTTCGCTTATATGTTCGCTATTATGGTAATATTCGATTTTAAAGAGTTATTGATAAGCTTTATATATACGAGTGTTAACTACCAGCCGGGTTAAGTATTGTATCGCCAAAAAGCTTCAGTTAGCTGTAAGGTCACCTTTTAATAATAAGATGATACCGTCATATAAGTTTTAAATTTAACTTATTATTATGGATTGTTATTATGGGTAGGGAGAGGAGTAGAATGGTGGATCGTGAGCGTATTATCGCGCAATAAAATAAAAAAGGGAGGCCTCCTGTTCTTAAACCAGCCTATTATCGGTCGCTAACCCGAGATACAATTCTTCTCATCTCTTACCCACATTCGATGGACCCGGCACCCGCACGGTGAATCCATGGAATGCTTGGAAATTTGTCCCCTCTCTATTGACATTAACTTTGTATATATTTTGAATAAACAAATAAATACAATTTATGGCATTAGAATTTAGAAGTAAAGTATCATCATGACCGTTTCCTTTTCGGGGTGGTCAGAAGCCACGCTTATAAAAAAGCGGATTCACATTTAACCAACTTTATTATAGGTCAATCATGACAAGTGGCAAGCTAGTGAATGGAATTTGAAATTAAGATTATTGAAATTATAAAGTTTGTATTGTGCTATATTTTAAACAAAATAAAATTTAAATTCAACAAAAAACGTTATCGATATGTTGTTATCAAGATGTGGTACAACACTAGATTTTATTTTGCAGCTGCAAGAAATCCGTCATATAGGTCGCAGAAAATGTGAGGTCTTATGACATTTTAAAAAGTTCCAGCGCTCTCGGCGACTGGCTTTTAGAATAAATTAGGGTCACGTAACTTCACGGAGATACTTTTTTATGTCATGTTTTATGAAAGGATGATATTTTATCGTTCAATTTTAGAATAATATCGTAAAAGGTAGGGTGTCTCTTCCGTTTTATACTGGTAAAAATACTATATTATTACGGCGCTCTGTTGAGCTTCAATAACTTATTTGTACGTTAATGACTTCTTTCTATTATCATTTGTTTGAAGGAATAAAATAAAATTTCAATCTACTTTAATATATAATTAACTAGGAAACTAAAAACTATAAAAAGGAATATCACGCAAAAGGAATATATTTAATATAGTGCCAAAGAAATTGGTAGCATTGTCGGGTTGAATGGCAGTGTTGATGCTTTGGCCTAAATATTACCTAGCCCTCTTGTCTTTTCGGGTGTTGATAAGCTGTTTCGCCAAAATTTCGAAATTTTACTTTTCCCAATTATTTTTTTTGTACCTCCTATGAGGAATATTATCGGCATATGTCATTTAAGCATTTGCCACACACGCTTGATACCACTACGTTTGGTATTTTTGTAACATCGCGTTACTGCGTTATGATTGTATGATGCAGCATCGCATCATTTCTGCCATACACACGGCGTTATGAATCACGGCAACTTTATGGAACGCAACGTCACCATTCAATTGTGAAAAAATACAAAAGTAACGCGCGTTACAGGTGTTATTACGTTTTACAGACTGTTTTAAGAGATGGGTAAAGAAATCAAGAAACTTTATGAACAAAGTTATTTTATTTGACACGTTTTGACAAATGTTATGAAGAAGGCGGAGGAATTTAATATTCTGTTACAGTTGATCATATAAAAAATTACTTACGAAACTTTGTCTGAACATGCGGTAATGTACAAAAAAACAATCACGCAGCTCCCGATAGAGGTATTTATTAAGTTCTTTTCTCTTTTTATTTATTGGGTGCACCTACAAGTACCGTCTATTCCTTTCACTAGTTTCAACTAGAATAAAAAAAAAGTCTCATTACAACTACTTATTGCCTTAAATTTAAACTTAGGTACTGTAAGAAACACAGAGTCGCCCGGTCAGTTAACTCAGCGCGTGACGTAGCCATATCGCTGAATCTCGATAAAAATGTTTGCTGAGCACCGCGTTATAACGCATTCTATGTTTGCAATTATCCTGGTATGGTTATACAACACCATCCTGGGCTTATTTTTATAAAATAAACAGTAAACACTTTTCAAGTTTATCATTTCAACGAAACACAATTACATCGGATTCGAGTATGATTTTAATAGCTGCAACTCTGTTGTTTAATATTTTTAATATATTGCCCTCAAATTAAATTAAATAAATAAAATTAATAAAAAAACACACGTGCATTATATGTGGTGTGCTAAGGCCTTTAACGATCCACGACATATGTGAAATATGACGTCATAGCATTAACGTTTATCTCTGTGGTGAACGCTGCTGACAGCTTTACGGGTGGGCATTTGGGATCTCAGCGCCATGTGGTTCCACAAGCCACAATTTTCCTGTCATTTCCGTAAGCTGACAATTACGCTATTTCAAAATTCAAATCCATTGTAATGAATTGAATTGAAATTGCATGCATGAAAAGGTTGATAAATTATGTCAACGAAGCAAAAGAGGTAAGTGGTGATAATGACAAATGGCGCTCTATTATCTCATGTATTCATAAATATTATTCATACCTATAATTAATAAATAATATCTAGAGACCATAGGTCATGAATTTAGTGTCAATTTATTTGCATTATATACGATTACCAAATTAAAGAGATAGGTTCGAAAAAGTTCGGCTAATATCGCGATAAAACTGAAGAAATAGGCACTATTTAGACAATCTAGTTAAAACAATGGTGCGTTTTACTCTGAAAAAAGCAATTGGAGAACTCTTGGTATTTGAGTTCCTAAATCAATTTAGAAACTTTTTTTGTATCACGCCACATGACATCCTCTAGAACACAAAATCCTAGAACTCCACTGTTGAAGATGGGACTTCCAGAATATTCTGGAGAATTTGGCCTACACTCGCCACGCTGGCCAAACGGGTTGTCGAGGTTCTGATATCACTTTTCTAATGACAATTTATTAACGATTCCACATGTTGGCCTAACGTGTTTTCTAAGGTATGAGCATGGTGGTGTTGTAAATAAATGACAAATATATGTAAAAAAAGTGCATTTCTCATTGGTACATGCCGGGTTTCGAACCGACCAATTTAGGTTTTTTTTAATATTATTTTTAACGAAAGCCACCACTGCTCACCGCTCACTTTTATGTATAGTACCAAATAATAATCCCAAAATGGACGGAATCGGAGAAAAGGGTAGGGGTCTAAATGTAAAAAATATATATTTAAAACCCAAATAGAAAGTCGGTAGCATTAAAATGTTGCTTTTTCCAGAACTAATCCCGCTGTTGCTTATTTTTTTCTGCTTGTGCCAATAACTGGAACTCACTGAGTAATAAGCCTTTGGCTTTATGTAATTTGTGACCCGTGATAATGAGTTTTCCTTTGATATACTTCAAATTATAAAAACTAGAGCGTGAAGCTTCGTTACCAGTGGGATAAACAAACGTAGTCGAGTACGCGCTCTAGTTTACATAACTTGTTACTCTTTATTGCAATCAAATTTATATATTCGTTAATTTAAATCCGTAATGAGAAGACTTTTTTATTATTATTTATTTGCGACATTTGTCGAGTCTCGTACGCTAGAGACATTGATGCTTCCTACTTGTCATGATGAGCTTTGAGTTAAGTTGACTAAATTTTAATTTACTCTCTTTATTAATTTATTTATTTTGACAAATAAGGTGGTAAAACCACAACGGATTACGGTAAAAAAGGGTAAAGTATCATCACGACCGTTTTCCTGTCGGGGTGGTCAGAAACCACGTCTATAAATAAACGGATTCACGTTTAGCCAACTTTACTATAGGCCAATCATGACAAGTGGCAAGCTCGTCGATGTCTTCAGCGTACCAAACTCGAGAAATATCACAAACAAATTAAATGTAAATTAATGTATTTATATACAATAATAAATATTTTTGTGCCCCGACCAGGAATCGAACCCGGTACCTCCGAGACTAAACCCAAGAACTTTACCGCTAGACTACGGAGGCAGTTAAGGATTACGGTCATGATGATAATTTACTTTTTTTATATGTCAAAGTTGTACAGCTAAAGTTTATATACTCTAAGCTTTTATTTCGTTGAAATCTCTTATAATAATTTTAGACTGAGCTCATAAATTAATATTTTATACTAATCATAATGTTTAATGTCCGCGATATGGCAAGTGTCCTGATGGTATGACGCTGATCCCCTGGGAGCGGGGACGGGTCTTAGTGTGGAATGCCACTTGTGTCGACACTTTGGCTTTGTCACACCTAAGGGGAACAGCGGTAAAAGCGGGAGCAGCAGCTGGAAGCGCTGAGTCTGGCAAGCGGCGCAAATACGTATCTATACAAAGACTACATGTTTGTGCCGTTTGCTGTAGAAACTTTAGGCCCGTGGAGTTCAAGCTTTAAAATATTTTAAAAACAACATTACCCCTTTGTCTAATTGTCTGCTCTGAGACAAGGACATGCAAAAGACAAGAGAGCTGGTTCTTTCCTTGCTTAGAGAATCAGCATAGCGATTTAGCGATGAAATGTGGCCAGCGTTCTTGCCATTATGCCGCGTGGACACGATTTATATTTAAATTAGGTTTTGTAATTTGGTTTAAAATTTTTGTTTATTTTTATTTGTAGTAATAATTTAGTTTTTAGCGATATTATAATATTGGTGTTGGATGGGTGTTGCATGATTTATTATATTCAGGGTCATTTTGTATGCTTTTACTATAGTCTAATTTGTGATTCTATCAATAGAAACGAACAACTTCTCGTAAGAAGTGACAGAAAAATATTTCTTGCTATTTCAAACTTGACACTTTGTATGGAGAAGCCACTCTTTAAAAATATGAATGTTCTTTTCGCATATACCTATTGTTGTCGCTAACAAAGCGACGAGCAATATTAGCTAAGATCATCGATAGCTTACATAGAAATACGCGCGGCGTAGCCGTTGGGAAGAGGGCGCTAGTGTAGGGGAAGTATAAAAGGAGGTGCGCGCTTGGCGCGCACTTAACGCGGCGAACGAGTGCCTTCACTCCGTAGCCACGACTCAGACTTAGCTGTAAAGGCACACAGGGCCAACAGTGCGATAGAGACGGTTTATAGGATTTTAGTCCGTAGGCGCCCTGGGGCTTCACTAGGAAGCTTCACGGATGAGTCGGGCATGCGACCCCCACCCGCGTTGGCCCTTCAGGCAGGGGGCGTATCATTGATGATTTATTTATTCACCGTCTATAAAAAAAAAAAGACGCGCACTTGTTCGTGAGCATTCAAGGCAATCGGTCTTACTTATATTACTATCGTAATAGTTTTTATACTTTACGCGTTTACCAAAGACATATTTTACTAAGATTACCTAAACAGATATATTACTCTATCATTATTTATTATATTAAATCACGTCATAAGCGCCGGCCCTGGGGTAGAGAGTAGCGATCGCTCAAGGCACCGGGTGGCAAGGGGCGCGCTAGAAAGCCAAATTTGAAGAACAATATCCAGCGCAAAATGAAATTTTAATGGCGCCTTTTGAGAAGCGTCGAGACTGTGATGCCAAAAAATACACTAAATAACAATTATAATTTAAAGATACTTTCTGAATGTTAAATAAGCAGAGAATAATCATCATCATTACAGCTCTTAAAACACAGTGTCCTAGACCTCCACTGTTAGAGATGGCCCTTCCAGAACATATATCTGAAGAGTTAATTAGAGTTAATTAATATAAATTTATTCGAAAAATATTGTTACAAAATATAAAAAAATAATAATATTACGGATACGGATATAAGTTGTGTCCGCGTGGAATAGTGGCATAAACGATAGCTGCATTTCCTCGCTGAATTGCAATACTGATTCTTTTGGTTCTCCTACCGTGACAAGACGTGGTGTTGTCTTTTAAAAACTTTTTAATTTTAAATTCAAACTTATATGTTAACAAATAACTTTTTTTTTGTAAATTATGGTATGGACAGACAGGTTGGCTAGGATCTGATGTGAATATTTAATGATAATTAACGATTCCACAAGTTGGTATTATTGGAACCGGGACTCACGGCTTAACGTGCCAAAGCACGGGAACGGTGGTGTTGTAAATCTATTACCGTAAGTATAATCTATACCAAATTGACATAATACCAAAGTACAATTAAAGTAAAAGTGTCGATCAAAGGGTGCTGAAATACAAACTCGCTATACCCTGATCAATGGCTAGGGCTGGCGGTCCTCATAAAGTGATACTATTGGTCGACATCTCCCTCGTGCGCTGTTTATGTTCCCAGCACATCTCTGGTGGTAAGACAGCCTTATCCTGTTAGTTAAGATAGTTTAGTAGACTTTTGGGTACCCTTATAACATATCTAGTGTTAGAATTTTCAGTGTAGAGGCTCATAAAAGCATTTTACGTTAGTAAATTTAATGCAGGTAGTAAAATATTAGAGGTATACCTCATGGAATCCCCAGAGCATAAGATAACATTTTACTTGTCTAATCTAGACATAATTCACTGGGAAATCTCGAAGAAAATGGAATAATTTCTATTGCAGACTGGGAATAATGCTATGAAAGAAGATAAAATACTAGCCCCTTTTCCGCCTTGGTGGTTTCACCGCTGCTACTGCAGAATTGAACGGAAATCTTCCGCTCGATTTACAGCCAGGAAATTAATTTATTATAATAGTAGCTGTTTGTCCCGGCTTCACCCGAGTAGTAATTTGGTCATTATGAGAACCAAAGAATCATCATCACAGCCCTCTGAAACACAGAGTCCTAGACATTTACTGTTGGAAATGGGCCTTTCAGAAATTTCTGAATAAATTGGTCCAGTCGGCGAGGGTCTGATGTCAATTTTTTATGACAATTTATTAACGATTTCGCAAGTTGGTATTACTTGAACCATGACCTATGGCTTAACCTGATTTACAAGGACAGGAACGGTGGTAGTGGTGTAACGGAAACTTAGGTAGAAATCTATGACAAATAACGTAAGTATATTTCTTATTGTTATATTCTGGGGTTCGAACCGATCTTTTTTAAGGAAATTTTAACGAATTTTAAGGAAAACATTCTTACAGCCACCACCGCTTTAGAACCAAAGAATATATCCGATATATTATATTAAAATCGAATTAATTAATTTAATACTGACAGATATATGGCTGTGGGGTCCGATGTCGGGATTAGATAATGAAGTGTTATATCCTATGTCCGTCACAGGATTCCAAAGAACATTGTGGATCTACCAAATTTTTTTAAGAAGAAGGTTTTTTAAAAGTAAAGAAGTGACAAACGGAACACAATCAAACAGAGGGACAATGTTTGGTGTAACGGATCGAACTTTGTCTCGGTATTATTTTTTAATAGTTAACTAAAGGTGGTGGCTCTGTTGTAAGAACGCGTTCCTTAAATCCTACAAAGGTCGGTTCAAACCCATACTAATGAGACATACACCTTTCTTACGTAAATTTGTTATAGATTTACAACACCACCGTTCTTGTGCTTTGGAGAGCACGTTAAGCCGTCGGTCCCGGTTCCACTAATACCAACTTGTGGAATCGTTAATAAATTGAAATTAAAAATTGACATGATATCCTCGCCAATCCGTCTGACCAGCGTGGCGAGTGTAGGCCAAATTATACAGATATACAAGTATGTACTGGAAGGCTCATCTCCAGCGGTGGAGGACTAGGACGCTGTGTTCTAGGGACTGTAATGAATGAACTAAAAAAGAAAAGTATCATGTTTGATATTAAATGATGATTTAAAATATTAAATAAACTTCTTAGTGATTAATATTTGAAGTAACCAATCTAACTCTCATCAACTGAGATCTATTAATAAGCTTGTCAAATATATTTATTTATTATCATAAAGATAAGTATTTTAGCAGTTAATAACAAAATCCACTAATAAATTTTGCGTGTAAAGTAATACAGCTGTCGGAAGGGTAACATCATCATATATGCAACAAAATTATTATCATAATTTTATTTATTATCTGACATACTGTAATGATAATTATTAAGTATTTAGAATGTATGCTGACAGCCTCTTTATAGCCACAATCTTATTTAAGTAGTTTCCAAAGTTAGTTTTACTTGCTTATAGCAGTAATGTTATGCCTAACATACATAAATATGGATGTTTACCTGTTACGGTCCAACATTATTTCCAATTTGTTCAGTACATATAATATTTTTAATTTGAATTGTTTTTATTAGTGCTTACTGTATCCTGTTTAATTTGTGTTTTAAGAAATTAAATAAAATATTTTTGATCCATACTATCACAACAAAACAACTACCATGTTCTGAGCTGAATGAACACAGACTCAGAGATTAATTACAATGTTTATTTTAAAAAATCCCGTGACGACTGTTAAAAAGTTACAACAATAACTAAATAATAAAGGGAAGTTTAAACAATAATAAAATACTCGTACCTGACCATCGTACCTACTTACAAACAATACCATTTTTATAATACTTTTGCTCACAATCCTATTTGCGTAAAGTACTAGTTTAATTATAAAAAAGTAAGCCATAAATTTTAAAAACAGCAAACTAAAGTACGTCTAAATATATTTGCGCATCTCAAAAGTTAATAGCAATTTTAGTACGATATATTCATAACATATTTTATCGGAAGCGGAAAGCTGCATTATTTATAAATAATGCAATATTTCAGATAAAAGCTCTCAGCCATAGCCATATATCGTTGGCAAATTAAAATACTTAACTAACAAATTTTTGTTACAAGTTAAGAGATAACAAATGGTCAACAACCCTTTGTTTATACTGTTTTAAAGTATATCTAGCACTCATACTTTGCTATTTAATGCTTTATTTATGACTAAAACAATAAATAATTTGGATTATACAAACGTCATCTTGATGAAACTATATCGAAGAGAACTATAAAATATGTTTTAATGACCATCAATACATAAAAATGTAAACAATATTGCTCAATGCGGTTAGCTGTATAACACAAAACATAAAGCTAGTAGAGAAACAGTGTTTCCATATTCGAAAGTCATTGCGAGCGGCTGAAAATATAACCTATTCCTAGTTGTAGCGGACGCCGAGCTGATCGCCTTTTTGTCGCTATACATGTGCTGGTAGGCTTAGTATTTTTCGTATACTTCTTTTCCTATTTTTTTTAAATTAAGTTTTAAATTTATATTATGTGTATGTTTTGGCGACAAATAAATATATTTATTTCTTTCTTTCAAAAGAGTGCACACTGAACTAAGTAAGAAACAAAAAAATCAGAAAATAATCAAATATATTATTGTTCGCATTATTTTACTATACTGTACTCAATTTCATTGTGTTATGTCATGTTATGCCCTTCTGTACCTAGTAAATTCTACAAAAATTACAGTCCGCTATTTTCAATTAATTGTCCACTACCCTAAACATAGTCCTTCGAACCGGATCGTGTCACTCCATCGAACGCACTGGTTGAAATTTTTTGTCATCAAACACAGTGGTATGTTCGAAAGGAATATGTGACGTAACTACTCGAATGCCACCTATCTTATCTGATTGCGTTATCTGCGTATTTGCTAAAGTTGGTTACATCGACATCCAATTGTTGGTCTGTCCAAGATACATTTTCGGTTTCACACAATTTCGAGAGTGGCGTTTTCCACGAATTGGTCTCGTTATGACATGCCATATACATATTATAATATACATCTGCAATATATATTCAAATCATAGCTTTAAATAAGTGTATTCTGATGGCGATTATAATTTTAATTGCCACTACTCTATGACGCCTTATATGTTGGACGATTCTGATATGATGCAGGTATATGTCTATGCTGTCGGAACAAGTTTTCTCTATCGAAAATGTATTATGTTTGTAACTTTTTCCCACTACCGCGGCGGATTTAGCTGCATACGCTTTTGCAAATTACATTTGAATTTTATGTAAATTCCAAAGTATTTTATATTTAAACCTCGACTGCTTGACGACGAAAGTTTCTAAATCGCCGTTGGTCTTCGGTTGGGGGCACCATTATGTGTCTTGTCTTGTCTAAATGTGCATATGAAAAGGAGGTCGACAGTCTTGGAGTCCATGGGCTCTCCTGTTACAAAAGTGGGGGCAGATTTTCCTGCCACGGCTTACTCAACGATACTATTAAAAGAGCTCTAGTCACCATCGAGGTTCCAGCTCTTCTGGAGCCTGCTGGAGTTATCCGAGATGATGGTAAAAGACCCGATGGTATGACGTTGGTCCCCTGGGAACAAGGACGTGCTCTAGTGTGGGACGCCACGTGCGTCGACCCCCTAGCCGTGTCGCTTTTCAGGACGGACAGCACATAAAACGGGGGCCCTTGGCGCAAAATGCGGAGCAGGTATGTAAATATTTTAAAATATTACATATTTGTTCCGTTTCCTGTCGAAACCCTGCGCAAAAAAGTTTTTAAAAGACATAACACCACGTCTTGTCGTTAACTCTGGTAACAAGAGGCTGGCTCTTTCTTTGGCCAAATAATCAGTATTGCAATTCAGCGGGGAAATGCAAATCAGCGTTCTAGCCACTATTCCACGCGGACGGGACTTACTCGTATATCCTATCCTTAGTATTATTATTATTTTATATTTTGTAAATATTTATTTCGAATATATAACTATGTTTTTTTTAATTAGTAGTTTTTATAGGTCTAGCCTTATACTTTTACTACTAGCTTTTTACAGTAGTATTTAAAGTTGTCCCCAGTTGAACCAATATAGGTTGAAATAACTAAACTGAACCTAATAAAAAATAGACTATAAATAAAAAAATGTCCTCAAGAGACGTTCCATTAGAGATAGTTCCAAAAAGACTGGCAATATTTCCCTTTTGTATACTGAGGCTAATACATTGGTATAAAATTTTATTTATTTATGCCATAAATAATTGCCAGATTTCTACGACAGCGGTTGGCTGAGGGTCTTATTGGGCCCATCGTCTAGAATCAGCCTAAAATCGTAACCTGTACCTGTATTTGCGCAGCTTGATGTTCTCAATTTTATTATTATTTAATTTATTTGTGATATTTCTTGAGTTTGGTACGCTGGAGACATCGACGCGATTGCCAATTGTCATGATTCGCCTATAGTAAAGTTGTCTAAATGTGAATCCGCTTCTTTATAAGCATGGTTTTTGACCACCTCGAAAGGGAAACGGTCGTGATAATACTTTACTCTGAGGTTCTTAGCAGAAACCGCCGCAGTACCCGCGCCGGACGAGGTTGCCTGGATGTCAGATAAGCATAACGCGTCTACACATGTCGCATCCCAACACCAGAGACCTAGCACAAGAAAGCCCGTGGTATCCGAGATCTTTTACTGGTTTCCCACACCGACACTTGTGTGGTTGAAGAGTTTGGGCTCCGAGACGAAGGAGCTGTCACACTTGTTCATACATCCGATCTGCCAATTTATAGTTTCGTTACGTCGCACATCATGGTGCTGTCTAAAATCCGATACTTTATGTTCTCGATTCGATTTGGTGGTAATTTTCCCAGTCTGCCGAGGCGGGAATGTATCCACCTTTCATGTATATAAACTGTATTCACACGTTTCGGGATCAGGCTCAAGTTGCCGTCATGCCCAGTCAAGCGGGCATAGTGTTAAGTTCTGATGTCAGTCTTGAGTGTCTGATTTTGGTTGCTAAAATTCATGGACCTCGCATGCCACTTCAATCATATGGGTGGGTAGTGTTGAACCTATACGTTGGTCCAATATGGTCCAACCACATGCAGACTGTAGATGTCCATGGACACGTTTTACTGGATTGTAATTTACGGAACTGTATGACGCCGCCGTTAAGCATTCATGCATGTCCGTGTACGCCACAGAAGTGGTATGCCATTTGTCGTACAATTCCGTACATTAACTACTCGTAGATGTACGATCTAAAGGCACATCCTTTAAAGCACCAGCAATATTTTATTTTACAGTATTTTTATGGTTATTATTCCTACTAGATTCCGTAAAAAAGTTAACGACGCGAAACAGCTTGTGCTATGCGAATATACATCGGAGTTTATGTTGCAAGAACAACAGAATGCAATAACAATGTTGGCCTCGCGTAGCTAACGAAGGCTTTCCAATTAGGTCAAGGTTCGGGATACCGAAACATGCGATATATGAATTGTTCGAAATCCACTTACACCGAAGGTACATAACTGTGGAGATCCGACGATTTAATTACTTATTTTGACACTATAATTTTTTAAGATTTATCACAGCTCCAGCCTATTTAATGCGTACATTCTAAGACTGTTCATGGGTTCGCGCAATAACAAATAGTAGGTGATTCTCGTAGATAATCGTGCGAACACGTGTTGTGTCCCTACTCCGCCACCCGACGCGGTGCGACTACTATAAAGACATACATACATGTCTGACCAGATTTATTCGAATGAAACTGACAGTTTTCTATAAAGATTACTTTTCATCCGAATATACCGAGACGTAGGTCGAAAATAAATAGAAATAGAGGTAGGTAGGCAGAATTAGAGTTCTGTTTGATCATCAATACGTTTGGTTATGCGTTCGTAAGAACTAAGTTCTCACGAAAAAAATTTAGGACACGCTTTCAACATCAACACGTTTGATTGTCAGTTCGCACACATTTGGCACGAACTGACGATAACCTTGTAGATTTCACTTTTTTTTTTAAATACGCATTAAATCGGTGTGTGCTCTCGTGTAAGCGTTGTAATATTGCTGTAATTAAAATATTAGGGATTGATAAAGCACCCACATGCATGGGAACTATGATAGATATTCTATGCTTCCGTATTTGCAATTAAATTATATAACTGTTTGAATCTAACAATGATTTTTATGTATAAGACCTTATCTACTAATCTTTTTGTATAAGAATCATATGTGATAAATATTACCATAGAATTTATGTACAATCCTAACAAACCTAATATCGGGAAATCGTACTAAGTGGTTTCAGAATTTGCTTTTGAGTTCAATTGTTGTTTTTAAGTTTCAGAATTAGGCTAGTTACAGTTTAAATAAAACCTTAAACTAGCCTAATTATAATAGCTGTTTGATCCGGCTTCGCCCATAATAATGTAGTGGTCATATCCTCAGATGGTAACATGCTATATCGTCATGATCGTAGAACAGTGTCGGATGTAAAAAAATACCCATAATTTTGCATATATATTTATATATAGTTTTATATTGTTTGTGGTCTGTAATTTATAGTGCAAATATTAGAAAGGGTTCCAAAATGAAATCTAGAAGGTTTGCACTTATTATGAGACTTAAAAAGTGACAAAAAAACAGTCGAAATGACAGTTGAATGGCCGCCATGAAAATTTTAAATATAGCAGATCCGTCACTGTTCTACGATCATGACGATATGTACCTCATTTCCAATATAGTAGTATAGGGGTCTAATCAGGACACACTTATATACAAATCGCTTTGGGTTCACATGTCGTGCTCCAAACATGCGTTATCTTATAGTCTATGTCCGACTCCAACAAATTTTATTGAAATCGATCCATGCACCCACAAAGCTTTTTTCACATTAATTCATAAACAAGGTGTTTGACCACCTGTGCGTGACTAAAATAATTTAATAATAAAGTATTGTCACGACTATTAACCGTTGCGGGGTAGTTATTCCACTATAGTAAAGTTAAATTAATAAAATATGTTAATATTATTTTACAATATTTATATTTAATTAGGATCGCGTGACTAGCTCGCGTTAGGTGTTAAAGATACGTTACGACGCTCTAGAAACGATTCTTGTAAAGTAAATGTTTAATTTCGAATAATAACATGTTCATGTTTTGGACCTAAATTGTTTAATACAAGTTCTTAGAAACTAAACGTAATTATACATATTATGTTAACCTATTGTTGTGAAAACTTGTCAATAGCCATATTTAATTTTATCATTGTTTTATTTATGCAGAAATTAGCAGTAAGTTTTCCTTAATCAATAAATAATAAATAAATAAATAACACGGCACATGATGGATTTACCCGTCACCATTGTAGACGAATACGTATGAATATATATATTAGAGCACAATGTATCGATGCATTCGAATTAGACATCCCAAAATAATTTTAAAATATTTTTCTATCTTCAAGGAAATTAAATTACTCTCATTTAGTAGACATATTTTACTTTGATATATCTAATTTTAGGCAAAAAAAATGTTTATAATTAGTTTCCTTTATTTTACTAAAAAGAAATATATGAATAAAATATCAAAAATACCCGTATTGCCATTTCTTAAAGGCATCTAACAACGAGTATAGTATCAAAAAACATGCTACAAAGAACGTACAGCATTAAAACATAGACGTATTTGTAGGTCAATGTAAATGGATCTTTACATGAATGAAAATACTACGTTCTACTAAAATCAATGTTTCCGAGAAGTGACGACTCATACCTACCTATATTATACACTTGGGTTGTTAACCCTCCAACTGAAAAAAGACAAACAAGAAAGAACTTAAGAGCAATAAGTTTTAAGTCTAAAATGCAATACATTTATCCCAGACTGCAATGCCGACTACAAGAAGCTCATTATAGCTTTCATAATTTGGACGCGGCATAACACAATTCAAAATGAAAAAAAAAAAAATGCAATTAACAAATGTCAATATTAAATTTATATAATTGACTAGCTTAATAAATACTCGTATGTAATTTGCCACTGTTTTTATTGCTAACCGAAATTATAAGTGATTTTTGTAGTTCCTACGAAAGCACTGACTACTACTACACAAACGGGATACAATAATTTATTTTATTTTATTGTAATATTATTCAAGTTTGATACGTTAGAGACATCGACGAGGTTGAGATCGAAAATCGACAGTAGGTATGACTAAAGTCTGCAATTGCTGACAGTTGATTTTTCAAAATTATATTCTGTTTTTTTTTTTAAATAGAATATTTCAAATTAGTATAAAATCTTGTTTAATAGAATTATTGAACTCGAATTATATGAGTATTTATAAAGCTACGTTTTATTATCAGCATCAAAGGGAAGCACAAAATTGTTAATAATTAGATTTTCAAACCGTTTGACTATGTAAGTAATTGGATTTTGATATGAAACGAAATATAACTTGCGCATTTTTTATACAATAATTGTGTTTGTAAAATCCTGCTACTATGTCGATATGTTAGTTTACTATTCCAAAAAGGGAATCTAGATATACATTAATTATAATAATATAATAATAACAATTAGTTAATTGAGCTTTCTTATTGTTACCTATACACAAAGTTGAGTAATCAGTATATATAAAGATTCCTTGAATTTTACATTATAAGCAAATATATCAACATTTTTGATTTTTATAACAATAATTTATACTTGTTCTAGACCTTTGCAGTATTCTGATGACCAATTCCTACCACTAAGCTTGTCATAAATATTGCCTCATCATTGACAATGGAAAGTAAATTGGTTTTAGCAACTCGCACATATTTTAACTACCTCGCACGGTGGATTCTTTAAGGCTGATTGATTATCTTGCATGTTTAACGTAAGCTTATAAGGCACGTATGTCATTGGGCGAAATCACCATAGTGATAAGCTAACTACGAGTACTATTCACGTATATGAAAATATTGATAAGAGATTACATTAATTATCGTTTCTGCATTTGCACTGGCTATAAATACATAAAAAAATTAACAATAATATTTAATTTGAATTTAGAACCTGTCATTCTCATATGAATATTATTATTGGGTCAATATTCGTTAAATAGTCTTGTTTCTTTAAAAATGAAGTGACGTGATGAAATAAACCAATTTGCTGTGATACCATTTATTATTCGAATGTTTATGTAGAAGGCGATTAATAGGTATAATAAAGCGTTCTCTGTTTGTGACACAAAAAGATCTGATCATGCAAGTACTATTCGTAATAAAAAGGCTATCAAAGCACTGAAGAAAATAATCCAGAGAAATCCTGTCCGAAAGCAAAAGATTTTATCTAGGGAAATCAATATAGCCCCCAGACAATGTCGCGTATTTCTAAAAAGACTTAGTACTTGCAGCTTATAAGAGACGCGCTAGTCATTACTTAACTGATAACTTAAAAATTAATAGTGTGGTAAAATCAAAACAACTTATTAGGCAATACGCAAAGGGAGATCACAGAAAAGAAATACTGCCATTAAAATGTTTTCAGCAACATTTTAATTAGTCTAATACCTACCTAGAATGATTGAATTGATGCTCAAAGCTCTAGAGCTTTCCGAAGAAAAGCTTCTTAATTAGTACAGTATACAGTACTGTAGGGTAAAGCTTGGGCATTTTCCGGTCTCAGTGATGGTTTAGTGGACTGTTAGCTATCAAGGAGTCTTATTTTAGTGAAGAGGGCGTCGTATACCAAGACACGATTCTTAAGAAGGGATATAAGCCTCTTAACAACACCATGTTCCATAACCAAGAGTGGTCCTTTCAATAACACTCAACACCGGGTCATAAAGCTCGGACCACACAAGCGTGGCTTGAAATTAACTTTTCCGATTTCATCAGAGCTGAAGACTGATCACGATCTTAATCTACATGATGTGTGATCTCTTTTAGAGAGTAAAGCATGTTATAAACGCCATAATAATTCGGATAACAATTTTCATTCATATAACATTCCATAACAATTCCATTGACATGAATTTTCCCCTGGAGAAAGTGCGTGTTTCTATCAATTACTGGCATAGCGATTAAAGAAGTATATTTTGGATGTGCATCAAAGTTTCAAAATTCTTGTATTATATATTAATATATATATATATTTAAGCGAACCGTCCGATAGCCATAATAGTTAATTACTTTTGAACTCTGAATATTAGCGAAAATTTAGCCTAGCAGAACTAAGCTTATGTAAATTGCAGAGCCAGTTGCACGCCTTAAACGCTACAAGTACGCGGATATCATCATTAATCACCACTTCATGCCATTTGCAGTCAAAACGATGAGTCCGTGGTCCAAGTTCTGGCACTCTCCTGTGAAAAGTCGGCACACTACGCCCATCGGACGGTCATAGTTTTAGTTTAGTTTTTTTAGGTTATTTGTTGTTTAGTTCATTTTATTTATAATTTAGTTTTTAATTTTATATCTTGCAAATATATTTTTCTAATTAAGTCCTATTAAGTTTCTTTTTTTCTTAGAGCGTTAATGACTCGGTTGTAATTACTTTCCTTGAATATAAAAAAAACTAAAAAGTCGGTTCGAAACCTGGCATGTAGCAATGAGAAATACACTTTTCTTCAGTACATTTGTCATTAACTTATAACACCACTGTTTCCCGTGCCTTGGAAGGCACGTTAAGCTGTCGGTCCCGGTTCAGCTGATATCAACTTGTGGAAACGTTATTAAATTGTTATTGAAAATGACAACTGTACCTCGCCAACCCGTTTGGCTAACGTGACGAGTGTAGGGCAAATTCTCCGAAATTTTCTGGAAGGCTCATCTCTGGAGGTCTCTGTGTTCTAGGGGCTGTAATGATGTAATGTAATGAATTTTTAATTACAAAATATTATACGAATATCAACTCCAATAGCGTTAAACATTGACAATGACCGTTAGTGAAAGTATTCCTTTACATAACTTATATAAGCCGTATATAACGTAAGAGCTTAAAGAAACAGAATCCCACTACTTGAGTATCTACAGTTTAGTGAATAAGAGGAAAAACAAAGGTTTATAACATAGATTTATAATTGTTAGTAAAGTATTTCACGTTGGATTTATTAGGTATGACATGGCTGCGTACTCGCGCTCATCCTCTCCGGTTAAAATTTTAGTGACTTCATGTTTGCTTACCCTGTGCCCTATATCTAACGGTCGTCGACTTTCATGTTCCATTTAAACCGCCACGTGCTACTTTCGATTACTCTAGTGAAAATGGAAAGTTGTTTGTTTATATTCAATTAGAAGTTATCAGAAAAAATAAACTATAGATCAACAAATAATTAATAACTACTCAATAGAAACAACATTAAATATAAACTAAACTATACGAGTATATGGTACGTATTAGAGATAATCTTAAGGAGGTTGACAACATTTCCTCTCTGTATAAAAAGGCTAATACGTTGCCAGAAAGAATGGAAGGCTCCTGTATCTAGATTTCTCTGTCAGTACTTTGGACAACTCCTTGACCAAATGCTTGGCTAAGGTCCTATCTTAGATAATCCCAAGAAGACTGGCAACATTTTCCCTTTGTATGGCAAGGCTAATACGTTTTCAGAAATAATTGCCAGCTCTAAAAGTTACAATTGGCTTGGTCGAAATTGCTCTTAGACTTACAAAAAATATTGGCTTTTAGTTGCCATATTTAGCTGCTTGGAAATACGAAAACTTAATAAAGGCAACCTACATATTGCGGTCACGTAGCTCAGAACTCAGGATATCGAACTTTTGGATCTTTGGAGCTAGATTTGGACACATTGTACTGCTGATATAGACGCTGTTTGTTATAAAACAAATTTGGACGTCCAATTTAAAAACCTAGAAACTGATAGTGTAATAATAAAAATGTTAATTTCCATATCTTGAAGATAAATAATCATTATTATATTTTAAGAAAATGTAATTAAGGGCGGCAATAAAATCTTTTAGATTTATTTAACTGTAACACTGTAACTGTCAATCACTATTAGAGTTCTTATTCTTATAGGCGTTGTCAATGTCAGTCTGTATTTATGTTAAAATTTGTCTCCACTGAAATAGCTCGTGAGCTTGGTGAAAAACTCGGCTGGGTGACGGGTGACCCTTTATGACACTACCCATCAGACAGTTATAATTTTAGTTTTTATTTTTTTAGTTTTACTTGTAATGTACAAATTTTTGTGCTTTACTTCGAATAAACCTACAAATTTAAACACCTTTTTGTCCATCTGATTATTGCGCTTATAAAGCCGAATTCCTTTTTTTCGGTCACAACTAAATAAATCAAAGCTGACGGAAACTGTCTTACTCAAATGCTACAGACTTCATATTCGCATTCGGACGGATACTGTCAGCGTCAAATGCCATTATAGTTGATATTCTTTTTTTTTTTTTTTATTGTGATGGCACCATTTTTAGAACAGATTTATCAACGGTAAACTAAAGTAACATCATGACCGTATTACTTTCTGGGTGGCCAGATATCACTTGTTTTATTTTGTTTAAGAAGCGGGCTTACATTTAGCCTACTTTACTATCATACTATACTAGCCTATTATGACAAGTGGCAAGCTCGTCGATGTCTCTAGCTTACCAAATTCGAGAAATATCACAAATAAATTATTGTAACCCGACCAGGAATCGAACCCGGTACCTCTGAGTGTAAATCTACGGACTTAAGCGCTAGACTACGCAGGCAGTCTAGTATATCAACGGTAAGTAGATTTAATATTATTAGAACACAATTTCTAAAACAAATACATCATAATATTCATGAAGGAGATATGGTTCATCACCGTGTCTCTTGCGATCTAGACCTCATAGAAAAAAAATGGTTCATGTTCACGAACACTCTATAAGTGGCGCTCTTAAATTTAAAAAGGCATTATAAGAAATAAAATTGATTATTTTTTGTTGATTTTAGATTTTGATTATTGTAATTTTATTTGTATTTTTTTCATACAACTGTATATTTTTCATTATTATAATATTTGTAATAATCTGACATTTATTTAGAAACTCAGGTAGGTATTATTTTTATTTCATTTAATAGATTTGACTGTAAGGTAAATTATTTGTTTATAATGTATAATATCTATTATAGGAATGTTATGGATATAAAATTTCGGATACGGATATAGGAATGATTATTATACCGGATACGGATATAATATTATTTCGGATTATCCGTTAGTTTCGGTTACGGATATTAAATTTTTAATGAATTTCAAAAGTAAAATACAAATAGCTAATAAAATAGTTTTATTTATATGCCACCATTAGGTAGAAGCTACAATCAGTCTGTGAGTAATTATTACAGCTATTTAAAATAAAAATGATAATAAAGAAATATTGAGTGTTATCTACCTAAAATTAAAATGTAATAACACTTAACAATTATTACTTATACTTAATCAGGAATTTCGTATTCGAACAAAAATATTAAAATTAGAATTAAATTTGGAATGCACATTGTACATATTTATTTGATTAACTATTATTTAATTTGTCGAACTATTCGTGAAGATAAAATTGCTTACAAGTTAGTTACGACTCGTAATTTACGAGTTATAACGGAAGAAAACAAACAATGCGCGCGGCTTGTGAGCCCCTATCCGATATTATCCGAAACTTTTATTTCGGATTCGGTTACGGATAACTTTTTATATCGGATATCCGATAGTTTCGGTTACGGTTACAGAGCTTCCTAACATCCCTGCCTAGTTTTAAATTTATACTCAATGGTAATTACGAGTATTAGCAGGTCTGATGTCAATTTTAAACACAATTTATGCTTCCTCCCTCCTGCCTCCGTGGTCTAGCGGTCAAGTTCGTAGATTCGGAGGCACCGTGTTCGATTCCTGGTCGGAACACAAAAAAATAATATTATTATAAATAAATACATTTAATTAATATTTAATTTATTGTGATATCTCGAGTTTGGTAAGCTGGATAAATAGACGAGCTTGCCACTTGTCATGATTGGCCTATAGTAAAGTTAGCTAAATGTGAATCCGCTTCTTTATAAGCGTGGTTTCTAACCACCCCGAAAGGGAAACGGTCGTGATGATACTTTATGAACGATTATCGAGTTCGTATTAGTGTCACCGGGACTAACGGTTTAACGTATCCTCCGAGAAATGGAAGCGTTGGTGTTGTAAATCAATGACAAAAAAATAAAAGTGTATTTCTCATTGGTACATTCCGGGCTTAGAACCGCGACATTTTTGGCTTTTAAAAGAAAGTGTTCTTATAACCGATTATTCACTGCTCTTATAGTGTTTTACAATGCACAACAATACTTTTTTATTGTCCTTAATCTCTAACGACATTATGTTAGCTTTTGTAGTTCTGCGAAACATATTTTAAAAATTAAATACATTTTTAGTTATTATAACATAATAGTTTTGCAACAGTAGCGTGCTCCACATCCTAATTACAGTTTTAGTGTAGCGTAGACATACAATAATTAGAACTAGACAAAGAATACTCTTTTCTCTCGTGCATTTGTCAATGAATCACACCACGGTTCGTGTGTTGAATAGTACGTTATGCCATCGGTACTGGTTCCAGTAGCGTGGCTATATTACATACTCCAGTTATATTTATTTATCTATTAAGAAGACTAACAAAACAAAAATACATAATACATAAAAGTAGTAGATTCAAGTGATCAATACAACTTCACTTATACTTAGAAACAGTAAAAAAAAATACTATAAATAGAAAGAATAATATATAATTATTAATACTGTTTACGCAATATATACAAAATAATGTTATATGTATATAACAAAAAACATAATAAGAATAATAATAACATTTATGGTGGTTTGTCGAATCAATCCGCATAATCTCCTGATTACCGGTACGTTATGATGGAAAATGCCAATTTCATAATTACGACTCAACATCATAGCCCCTAAAACACAGAGTTCTAGACCTCAGCTGCTACAGATGATCTAAAACACATATTTCTCGAGTATTTGGCTACTGGCCAGACGGGGGTATGATGTCAATTTTTAATGACAATTTATTAACGATTCCACAAGTTAGTATTAATGGAGCCGAGAGACCAACGGCTTAACGCTTAAAGTTAATTGCTCTTTAACGCAGAGTTAAGAGAACAGGCGACTAATTCTTACTAATTAATACTCGAATTATAATTTGTAAAGGAAGCATTAGCCGTAAAATATAAACTAAGATATTGTAAAACCTATTACTGATTAAAAGAAGAGCGGAGGTGGCTCCAAAAACACCACCGTTCCCGTACGTCGGAAAGCACTTTAAGCCACTAATTTGTAATCGGTAATAAATTGTTATTAAAAATTGACATCAGAACCTCGCCAACCCGTCTGGCCAGCGTGGCGAGTGTAGGCCAAATACTCCAGAAATTTCTGGAAGACCCATCTCCAGCAGTGAAGGTCTAGGACTCTGTGATGATAATACATATATAGTGGAGTAAGTAGAGACAATTAAGCGCAATTTTTCACGATATATACAATATATGTATGTATCTTTCGCTTCGTTGACATTCGTCAACCATTTCATAACCTTGTTTTGTAGGCTCTTTCCTCCACCTTAAGCCAATGTTTAGGTGAGTCTTGGTATGCCAGGCTCTTTTACCTACAACTTTCGCTTTATTTATCTGATTCGTTTAGATTTTTCACTTATCCTTTCCATTATACCTATCCTTTTGCGTATTTCGTCATTACGTATGCAGTTCGCCAAATTGACGCCGCATAGCCGACGTAGAGGCTCAATTCTACTGGCATTCCATATATATTTGTGTTGGTATCAAATTGCGTTACTAACTATAAACTGCTTGCTACAAGACCTAAAACTTAAGAAAGGTTTAAATAACCAGTCCAGTCAACAATAAACCGCTTATAAATTTTCTTGTAGGCAGGTCCTCCTAAATATGTCCATGGTCTAGCGTGTTTTCATTAAAACTAAGTTCACATTACCTTCATTTACAGAACAGAAAACATGATATTTAGTACATGAGTAAAACGAAAATATGAACTTTAGTGGTAATTACTTTTAAAGCTCCAACCGCATGAACATAGACAAGTACCTACACGTAACTAATATATTTTCAATATATAGAAATAGTATATTATGGTGTTAATGAAATTTATAAAGCATGTTTAGACTTCGTTAAAGTTACGTAAAAAAAGTTTGGACAGTCCAACACTTATTTTTTTCAGAACTACGTTGATTTAGCATAAAACTTACACTGATAACTACAACTTTAAATTTTAATGCTGTAAAACATTATGATTATGAACGTTGATATTCGACAAATAACGAAAGTTGCTGAAAACTGTGGGGCGACTCCCCGTCAGATAGACGGATGACCTATGGAAGTCGCTGGTGGGGTTTGGAAAAGGATTTCAAAAGAGCGTTTGCAGTGATGACCCTCGGTGGAGGCCTTCATTCAGCAGTGGAGAGACACAGTGTGACGATAGGAAAGTTTGAGCAAAGTATTAGAAAGCTATATCAGTGTAACTTTTATTTAAAAGCAAGGTAAAAAGTCGTAGGAAAAATACAACTTTCGCAACTAATTACGAAGACTAACATAATTAACTTTACGTGAGCCAATAATAGGCGAGACGAAAAAAGATTTGTTAAGAAGTTCGATACATCGTTGAAATTAAATCGAAAAAATAACGGCTAATTCTTAAGAGTAGATTCTACGGCTCGCCCTTTGACAGGCCAGGCCGCACCCAACTAGGCTAACGGGCCGTGGGAACTGTAGCCTCTCATCATGCCACAATCGGCTGACGCTCGCCGGATCCGTCTTCACTTACTACCCGCACAGGCGCGCCACTCATACATTTTGTTTGCAAAATATAAAGTCAGAATTACGGATTTAATTAAATGTAGCATATTATGTATATTACATTTTATTCCACTTTAAATATTGTACGTATGCCTTTTGGTAGCTACTTGGCCGAATGGAGCGCATAACGAAGAAGCGGCGTCGATGCGTTCGAAATGTGGTACTGGATGCCTATACTGCGCATTCCGTGGACAGCGCGGAGAACAAACTTATCAATAATAATAATTATTGTATTTTGATTATAATGAAAGAGCTTAAAGTCACTACGAGTACCAGGCTCTCTTCTATCTGTAACGATTCCTTGAGCATTCTTGTTGCCCATAAAAGCTGTGGCAATCTGAAAAGGCTAACCAATTAAGGTCAAATCAAGGTAATCACGGGAAAAATCAAATCAGCACCATATTTTACTCCCAAGTCCACAAGAGCAGACCCGTATGGCACAGCATCGTCAGGTTCAAAATGATCCGAGGATCACGCCCCTTAGTATTGAGGAAAACAACGAAGGGATGGGGATGCCTTTTAGTAAGGGCAGTATTATTTTGTATAACTTCAAACTTTATCAAAATAAAATTTTCTTTTGCATTTAATTTTGTTGTATACAGACTGTTTAAAATTATTATTAAAGTTTTGTAAAGTCATCTTGTTTTGTTTATTACAATTTCCAATTACTTCCTATTATCATGGAATGTGTTATTACCGCAACATTTCAATTTTATCAAAAATAATGTCTAAAAACTACATGAAAGAGAAGTTATGTTTTTAAAACTTTTATTATTTTGTTTGAGGACAATTTGTCCGTTTATATTTTTCTTTCTACAGGAACCTTATCGCCTGGGGTTGGAATTCTCTGTACTGGCTTCAAACAACAACAAAAAAAAAATACTCGTCGACGTATTGTTCTCTATTCTACTAACCCTACCTATAGAATAAGCCAACAGTGGATAATTAGTGGAATTTGTATAAAGCTCTTTGTTTACTATAAATGTTTTTGTTTAAAATTTCAGCATAGCTTAAGGCAATAATGTACGAGTATTGTGGTTGGACAAAAATATTTCATTTATTTATTCAAATTGTATATTAACAATAAGGCTTGGAATCGGGTGCAAACAAATATAAATAAGTACAAACTAATACATGTATCTACATAGATATATATGTATATATTTACAGCTATACTTTGCTCGGCTTTCATCACATCCGAACTCTCCAATCATTTTTAACTCCATTCTCTATCTTTTTTTTCGCGATAAAACCTATGTCACTAAGTCGTTTGCATCGTTTCTGCGAAGTTCTGTGTGTGTGATGCTAGCGGTGAAATCCCTATCCGCAACTCAGGGCCTATTCATCATGCTCAGCTCTGGACTATCGTACATTACGAGTAGAACTCAAGCAGCTCCCAATGCGAGTCTGCATCTACTACCGGTTTAGCATCAAAACGTCTACAACTCACGCTACGCCTAGCTACGTAGTTCGTAGCAATAATTTCGTAGCCACGAGTACCAGGTATAATGGTATATATGTTTTATACGTTTATATACGTTGGTCCTCTGGGAATGAGAACGTGCTCTGGTGTGGGACGCCACGTGTGTCGACAACCTTGCCGCGTCGCATCTCATGGGGACAGCGCATAAAGCGGGGGCCGCGGCAGAAAATGCGGAGTCCGGCAAGCGGCGCAAGTATGTAAGTATATTAAAAGATTACATATTTGTGCTGTTTGCTGTAGAAACTCTGGGCCAATGGAGTCCAAGCGCAAAAAGGCTCTTTCTTCGCCCACAGAATCAGTATTGCAATTCAGCGGGGAAATGCAGCCAGCGTTCTTGTCACCATTCCACACGAACGCGACTTACGACTATATTCCTCTTCTTAGTATTAATATTAATTTTATTTTATATTTTGTAGATATTTTTTTCGCATAAATAAAATTATATTTTATATATATTTAAATTAACATGGTTGGATATGAGGTCAACATCTAAACATAACATGTGACCCTACAGCCACCTCAAGGAATGAGGGGGAGGATCTGAATTTATTAACGATTCTACAAGTTGGTATTAGTGGAACCGGGACCGATGGCACAGGAACGGTGGTGTTGTAAATCAATGACAAATGTACGTAAGAAAAGTGTATTTGTTATTAGTGTATGCCGGGGGGTTTGAACCGACCATTGTAGGATTTAAAGCAAAGCGTTTATACAACCAACCCTCAACCGTTCTATTTAAAAAGGGTAAAAATTGGTTGTATTTTCAGATACAATCGACGAAAAAAGTTGTTTAACAGATTTGATATAAGTTTCTATCGAGTAAATATTTCAATTTAGATTAGTCATTAGTTATGCTCATATTCGAGGATGACGTAGTCATCATGACCAGCTCACTCAAGGATTTTAGCAGAATGCTAACGGCTTAAACATGGCTTCCCAACAGAGACGTGGACACTGACAGTGGGTCTGGTTCACAAATTCAAGGTCACTCAGCGAGCTATGGAGAGAGCTATGCATGGTATTTCTCTGATGGATAGAATTCGAAACATTTAAATTCATCAGAGAACCAAAGTTACTGACATAGCATTCAAAATTAGCAAACTGAAGTGGTAATGGGCCGGAAACATCTGCCGCAGAACCGACGACCGATGGGGCAAACGGGTTCTGGTGACCACGTACGGGACGACGCAGAGTGGGACGACCCCCCGCCATAGGGACGGATGACCTAAGGAAGGTCGCTGGTGGGGGTTGGATGAGGGTTGCAAAAGACCGCGTGCAGTGACGAGCCTTGGGGAGGCCTATATCCAGCAATGGAGAGGACACAGGCTGATAATGATGATGATATGATCATATGCTATTCGAAAATAGACCTTACCGATTTACGACGTTCAAACTAATGTTAACCTCGAGGACAAAGATTTTTTTAGCTGACTATACAACTATAAGTTTTTTTTTCTTGCTACTAATATTGCATTAGCATGAATTTAATAACATACTTTTAGTGTCTTTAAATACATACAATTTTATAGATTAATAATAAAATGATCTGACAAATATTGTGGTGTAGTGGCTATATTTAAGAGTGATTAAAATTATCTCATATGTTTGATATACTATATAAATTTGTTTTTTGATAAAGTGTCTCTACTCTACATCTCTCGTAGAATTATTTCATTGTGCATTCCTAGTGAAAAATAAAAATAAAAATTAATGAAATTGGAATTTGCATAAGCTTATAAAAAATGCCAAATGCCATATCAGACCGGTTTAAGTTTGAAAGAGGAGTTAGGCAAGGATGTGTCATATCGCTAATACTATTTAATATACGAGGGGCGTTCAAAATATTCTCGGTATGTGGATAAAAACAAACAAGTACGAAAAGTTTGATATTTTTATTTTTCAATATACTCCCCCCCTATGTTCATACACTTATAAGATCGATCAATTATTTTTTTTAATCCCTCATAAAAATATTTTTTATCTTTGGTGTAAAAATGCTCCTCCACGGCCGTCTTCAACGCTTCATCGTCAGAAAATTTATTTCCACGCAGATCCTTTTTAAGATTGGGAAACAAAAAGAAGTCGCTTGGGGCTAAGTCCGGACTATAGGGTGGATGAGTAACAGTTTCAAACCCACATTCAACAATAGCTGCCTTGGCAATATGAGCAGTATGGACAGGGGCGTTGTCATGCAGAAGCAGAACACCTTTGGTTAACTTTCCTCGCCTCTTTTCTTTGATCGCATCTCTTAATTGACGTATAACGTTAGCGTAGTACTGCCCTGTGATATTTACACCTTTTTCTTTATAATCGATAAGCAAAACTCCTTCACAATCCCAAAATATTGTGGCCATGACCTTGCCAGCTGACGGGATTACCTTGAACTTCTTGGGATGAGCTGAACCCTTAATGTGCCACTGCATGGACTCCTGTTTGCTCTCTGGGTCATAATGATGAACCCAGGTTTCATCTCCAGTAACTATTTTTTGCAGCACCTCATCGGGATTTTCACCACACAGGTCGATAAAATCTGAACAGCAAGCCACACGCATATCCTTTTGAAGAAGCGTCAGCATTCGCGGAACCCATCTTGCACTTACTTTTGACATATTAAGATGGTCATGTATAATGTCATGTACGGTACCAATAGAGAGATTGGTTACTTGAGCTATAGATTTTACCTTCACTCGGCCGTCTTCCAATATAAGTTTTTCCACTTTATCAATATTTTCTTGTGAGGTAGCCACTACAGGCCGGCCAGGTCTAGGGTCATCTTCAATACTCTCCCTTCCACGCTTAAATTCGCTTGACCATTTTTGAATAGTAGATAAAGAAGGAGCAGACTCATGGTAAACACAATCCATTTCCTCTTTTATGGTTTTTTGATTTTTACCCTGTTTTGTCAAGAATTTTATGACGGATCGGTGCTCTAATTTCGTTAAAATTGTTAATTCGCTCATGGTGTTCATGTTTGTTCGGCAATTGCAGAAAAACAAAAGAACATCTCGGTTCCAATTTTACTTTTTTTTAATGTCAATGGATGAATCTTAGCGGCCAGTAACAAATATATATATAAAAGAGGTTGTAACGTATCAATACCGAGAATATTTTGAACGCCCCTCGTATATGGTGAACACATCATGCGGAAAACCCTTGAAGACTGGGAGGGCGGTGTAACGTTTGGTGGTAAAAAGATCTCAAACCTACGTATGCCGATGATACAACCCTGTTTGCCGCGTCAGAACAGGAAATGGTAGAACTCTTGAACCGTTTGAAAAACGTCAGCACAAAATTTGGTCTTTCCATCAATAGAGCCAAAACAAAGCTGATGGTAGTCGACAGATCTCACAGGATAACGCGCACAACTGACCTTGATAACTTGAAACCGTGGAAGATTTCCTTTCCCTCGGCTCTACTGTCAGCAATAAGGGAGGTTGCGAAAGTGAGATTCGTCGACGAATTGGAATGTCTAAAACAGCAATGACCCAGCTCGACAAAATATGGAGAGATACCAACATATCCAGGAAGACAAAAATCCACATTGTCAGAACGCTCGTATTCTCCATATTCTTGTACGGTTCAGAGACGTGGACTACAAAAGCCGCAGATAGGGCAAGAATTGATGCATTTGAGATGTGGTGCTGGCGTCGTTTGCTTAATATTCATTGGACCGCACGACGCACTAACGTTTCCGTGCTCGAAGAGCTCAAACTTGCTAAGGTACAGAGACTTTCTGCCGTCTGCTTTACCCGAATTCTGCAATATTTTGGCCACATTGCTAGAAGAGGCGCCGACAATCTGGAAAAACTCTTAGTAACGGGAAAGGTAGACGGTAAAAGAACAAGAGGAAGAAGCCCCAAACGATGGTCCAGTCAGGTGACTGACCACCTAAACATCCCAGTACACCAAGCCATCCACTGCGCCGAGGACCGCAACCACTGGAAACGGCTAGTGGATGGACTGCGACGGAGTCACTATCCCCAACAGTGGGGCACCGACTAAGGAGGAGGATAAAAAATATATTATTGGATCCCTTCAGAGTGGACTGGCAAATAATATAGTTAAGCAAAAAGTACATTATAGTTGCAGATGAGTTGCGGTATTACATGGCCAAAGCAAATCCCTGGAGATAGCCTTGCGAAGCTTCCAATGACACTGTAGTTTGCCCAAGGCTTATCCTCACGCCACGCAAGGACGCGTAAAACAAATATTTGTAAGCTCTCATAATTTTCTCGCAAGACGATGAAAATTTGTTTTTATTTTATTTGTAATGTTTAGATCTCTAACAAAGTATACATGACGATAAACAAATATATATTTAATAATTTTGGAAATTATAACTAGGTACTTAAGAGTATAGGTATTATGTACGAGTATATATTAAAAAAGTTAAAATTTCTTATTTGTATATTTTTTTTGATATCCAACAAAATGTGTACAAATTCATGACTATAAACATAAATAGGAGTAGGTGCCACTCATAATGTTTTATTTGTAAATTACATCTGGATATAAGTATATATCAGGGTGGATTTTTGAGACGGCACAATATTTTGAATTGTTCAATTCTTTTTTCCATAAAAAAGTATTGTAAAAGTTTTTCGCGATTTCTGGCATTTCTAGTATCCAAACCTCAGTCGGTCCAGAAGAAACGCGTTAAAAAAAATTGGGTTTAAATTATCTTAAATGTACATCGCATATGCGTCGCATATGCGGCGTCACTTTGGCGGACCGCATACGTAACGTCGAAATACGGAAAATGGTGGGTATAAAAGAAAGCATAGAGACATACATACATACACATACATATCTTCACGCCAGATCCCTTGCGGGGTAGGCAGAGACAATTGAGCGCCATTTGACACGATCACGACATACTTCTTTCGCTTCGTCGACATTCATTAACCTTGTTTTATTTGTATTTTTCCCGCCCCGCAATTTGGCGGGAAAAGAGATCCGGCGTAAGGTGCAAGAATAAGAGGTGTGGTAACTAGGATCACAAGACTCCGATGTGAATAAAGATATACTAATATATAATGAGATAGACCCAAGCAACACCGCCGTGGTTCCACAAAACAAATACGGAATGCACTCACCAAAAGCTGCAACCGCCAAGAAATGTCTTGCGAAATCTATGTCGCTCATCCGCCGGGCCCGGCTCTTCAAACACGAACAAATATTCACACCCCCTCAGGAGACCGCAAACTACTCCTGGGAGCTGATCTTCCACCACTTTTAGTACAATTAAAGTTAAATTTCACGCCAAGCTTTTTAGCTTCGACCAAAGGCGCGCAAATCCGAATTGTCAGTGTTGCCACACTATTGTTAACCCAGTACCATATATAAAATACATGCATAAAAATAAAATGTGTGTGTGTTACTAGTAATAAAACCTAAGCCCTATTCGGGTCCCTACAAATACTAAACATCCCCGCGCCCGAGGAAGACTGAAAAGTCTTTCTCCAAACACAAAAAAAACAGCAGATGAATCCCAACCACATTTAGAATTCAATTGCTACAGAGGCGTATGTTCAGACAATCTTACAAAGTAGGTATAACTAACACACACAAAACCAAATAGCTAAATGCCCAAAACAAGCAAATAAAAACAACAAAAGACAAGGCTATATACAAACTATGGTAACTGTTACCAGACGACCCGTTGGTCCTGTGGCAAACAAACAAATTCCAACCGCATTTGGAATCCCAATACAAAGGTCAATGAAAATACAATTACATTGACAACAATATTATAAAAATTAAATAAGTACAAAATTTAAACCGCATTGACAATAATAAAAGAAATACTCGAAGGACCATTACATTTCAAAGTAAATATGACTAAATTAACAAAACAAATATAAATTCAAAAAAACATACATCAATAAAATAAAATACTAGCTAATTAATCCGCAATTGGTAATCGAACAATCTTTACAACCGGGCGTTTTAACATTCCTGCCGAAGTGCGAAGTTCTACTACCCTGACTACATTATCCTTACCAGGATGTAGACATTCAATACGACCAAGTTTCCAAGATAAAGGAGGCAAATTATCGTCCTTTATTAAAACGAGGTCCCCAATATGTCCACTTAGTTTTCATTTGCAGTGTATGCAAATACTGACAGCTCCACTGTCTCCAAAAATGTTGTGACATATTTTGGACCAATTTATACCTAGAAAGTAATGACATTCTCTGATCTACATTAAATTCAGGTAATGCCATCAAAGATCGACCTATTAACAAATGGGCGGGTGTTAAGACCTCTAAATTATCTGGATCACCCAGATTTAGAGGACACAAAGGCCGCGAATTTAATACAGCTTCTATTCTAATAAAGACTGTTGACAGCTCTTCAAAAGTTAAAGCTGTAGTACCTACTATTTTATGCAATAATGATTTGGCCGATTTTACAGCAGCCTCAAATAGTCCACCAAAATGTGGAGCTGACGGTGGATTAAACAGCCAAACAATACCGCGCTTAGACGCATCCGAAACGAGAAATTCCTGGTTATCTTGTGACAACAGGAACCTTTGAACATCATTTAAATGTTTATTAGCACCAACGTAGTTGGTACCACAATCGGACCTAATAAGTTTTGGTAAACCCCGCCTTGAAACAAAACGTGTCAACGCCGCTATAAAACCTTCAGTGCTTAAATCGTTGACAACCTCTAAATGAATGGCTTTAGAAGCCGAACAAACGAATACGCATAAATATGCTTTCTCAATTTTGGCATTGCGTATACGAGAGGCTTTTATAAGGAACGGACCCGCAAAATCCGTGTATTATCCGTGTAGTGTACACTATGAAATGTACCTACTGCTGTTACCCTATCAGCTGGTAAACTAGACATAATAGGCTCATCTGGAATAGGTCTAGTTCTTAGACAATAAATACATCTGTACAACCGACTCCGAATAACTTGTCGGGCAGAAATAATCCAGAAACGCGACTGTAGTATAGACTGCAGTGCGGTTGCCCCTATATGGCAATAAACCTTATGAAAATGATCTATAACTAAATAAGTAAATGGATGTGACTTCGGAAGCACAACTGGATGTCGTTTATCAAACGAAATATTCGCATTCCTTAACCTACCTCCAACACGTAATAATCCACCCTTATCAATAAAAGGCGTGAGCCTACGCAACCCTAATGAACACTGTACACCACGAGACAATAAAAGCAAATCCGATGCAAATTCATCAGATTGAACTAACCTAATTAAACAATCCAGTGCCCTGTTACGTTCTGAAACTAACAAAACCTTATTATTTACACGGTTTGTACGACAACGGCAATTGTCAATAAAACGTTTACAATATGCAACAACAGTCACTAAACGATCTAAAGAACTAAATCTTTTGAAAATTGAGGAATCCGACTTCTCTACAACAGCGTGAGAGACCAAGGTCGATTTTCGCAAACCAGGCATATCCGCAATTGGTTTCACTAAATTCTCAGGCCATGATTCACACTCCTTTATTAACCATATAGGCCCCCACCATAGACTATGGTGCAACAAATCCCTAGCTGAACAACCCCTACTGGCTACATCAGCTGGATTCATGTCGGACGGTACGTACCGCCACACAAGGTTTAAGCCGCAATTTACAATTTGTGAAACCCGGTTCGCCTCAAAAACCTGTAATTGATGAGGAGGGGTTCGCAACCAAGATAATGCAATAGTGCTGTCAGACCAACACACCAACTCTGATAAAACTACCTTATCATTCAAAGACTTAATAACATAATTAATAACCTTAACTAACAAAGCAGCACCACAAAGTTCTAACTTTGGAATCGTTAGCTTTGTCTTAATCGGTGCTACACGAGATTTTGCCATCATGTTTGATAACTTGACTCTACCGCTAGAATCAACCACTCTAAAATAAACTACAGCTCCATAGCCATATTCGGAGGCATCTGCAAAACCATGTAAGCTACAATGTGTACTATCAATTGGTAAAACTAGCCGCTCTAGTTCTATCTGTTCTACAGACACTAAATCCCGCACAATAGAATCCCATTTATAAATTATATTTGGTGGTGGAGTCTGATCCCACTCCAATTTCATAGACCATAACTCTTGCATTAACA
The DNA here is from genome assembly GCA_910589645.1 of Tinea semifulvella. Lineage (NCBI taxonomy): Eukaryota > Metazoa > Arthropoda > Insecta > Lepidoptera > Tineidae > Tinea > Tinea semifulvella. Next base: position 27,200,331 of record OU342584.1, read on the forward strand.
TTTTACCCTGAAGAATGACTGGGGTTATCCATCCCAATGGATCAAAAGTTCTAGCTATTGTTGATAAAATTGTACGCTTAGAACATAAATTTAATGAAGGTAAATGAAGGTGGTATGTGAATTTATCTGTTCTTGGATTCCACTGAATTCCAAGTATTTTAACAAAACTGGTACTGTCATCATTATCAAATATATGAGGTTTTTCAAGGTGGTCATCTGCTATATCCGATAGCAATTCCGCTCTATTTGATACCCATTTTCTAAGTTCAAATCCACTTGAACCTAACAACTTAACTAAAGAGGTTTTTAACCTAATTGCTTTTTCTACCGATGAAGAACCGCCTAGGATATCATCCATATACACAGATGTACGCAATAACTGTGCTGCTTCTGGGTACTCCCCTTCTCCATCATCAGCCAACTGATGTAAAGCCCGCATAGCCAAGTACGGACTCGATTTCATGCCATAAGTCACTGTATTGAGTTGGTATAATTTTATGGGATTATGAGGAGAATCTCTCCAAAGAATAAGCTGATATGGCCTATCCTCTTCAGAAATATTAATTTGCCTAAACATCATACGAATGTCTGTTGTAAATACAACAGCATCCAATCTAAACCTACAAATAATGGCCATTATGTCCATTTGTAGTTTAGGACCAGAAAACAAACAATCATTTAATGACAGCCCCGATGTAGTCGGACAACTGGCATCAAAAACCACTCTGATTTTATCAATCAGATTTAAAAATCCCATGATGGGGAATTATATAGTGACTACTACTTAAATTACCATTAAAAGGAGACATATGCTGCATATACAAATATTCTTTCATAAAACTAACATACTTATCCTTAAAACTACTATTTACATGCAACCGTTTCTCCAGAGATAAGAAACGCTTGTTGGCCAAGTAAAAAGAATCACCAAGACCCTGTGGGTCTTTTGAAAATGGTAATCGAACTACAAAATGACCAGAGTCATTGCGGCTATAGGTATTAAGGAAGTGCTGCTCACATTCCTCATGCCTAGGGTCAACCACTTCTTCGGGTAGGCTATCCACTTCCCAGAACCTTTCCAATATTTTATCACAAGACACTGAAATAGAAAAGGTTTGAGTTACACAAGCCCTGGTATGGTCAGGTTTGTGTGTTGTTGGTCCCATCAAAACATATCCAAAAATGCTATTTATAGCCACTGGCAACCCATTACCCAACTTAATAATACTATCATATAATATTATATCCCCTAGTAGGTCCGCACCAATCAAAATATCCACACACCGACTCTCATAAAACCTCTCATCGGCTAAATTTATATGAAAAAACTGATCTCCTAGAGTCGATGGCAATGAAAAGTTGGGAAGGTTGTCAGTGATCCTATCCAAAATAGTGCCCACAGTCACCAAACTTGGTCTGCCTACAAAACGGGAACGTATTGTAAGGTTCACCGCACCCCTGACCTGGGTTACACTAGCACCGCTTAACCCTGTCACTATATTCACATTTGCCCTATATCTATGTAAACCTAACCTATTTACACAGTCCTCCGTTATAAAAGATCCCTGGCTACCCCCATCCAACAAAGCCCTTACCGAGTGAAAATTGCCTACCTGATCTTTTAATTGGACTACAGCCGTTGATAGCAAAACTGTTTGCTTGTAACCTCCCTGAGAACTGTGCAACGAAGTTGCCGCATTATTTATATTTGATGTGCTGGGCACATCACTAGAGACTAATTCATTAGTATTATTCACAACCACGTTTTCACCTCGTTCCCCTACCACATTGTGTACAAGGTTAGGCTGTGTTAACCTATTAAAATGCAACAGTTTATTATGTTGCATAGAACCGCATACATCACAGACAGTGTTAGAAGTACATGACTCAATGTGATGTTTATGTAAGCACCTAAAACATAAATTATTACTCATAGCAAAACGCTTCCTAACTTGAGGTACCAAATTTAAAAACTTATAACACTTTAATATTAAATGACCTTTATTACAATAAGTACAAGCTAAATTATTTTTAGCAGGTGTTGTGGAAGCAAATACTTTATTTATACGTTTTGAAGGCGGTCTTTCAACCGCATTGAAGCTGGAACAAGTTTCCAGTACCCGCACTTCACTATTTAAATAATTTAATAATTCATCAAATGTAGGTAATAATTCTGATAAGTGCTTATCCTCAAAACCTTTTTTTAAGTTATTATCTAACTTATTATAATTAATAAAAAACAAAAGGTATGACCAGTCCACAATTGGAAAACTCATTTTCTCCAATGCCTTGGTGCTTTCAAACAAAATATTTACAAAAGATTTTAATGAGTTTAAATGTCTATTGACTTGTCCCAAACTTAACATATTATTAATAAGCTTATCCGCAATTAACCGCTTATTGTCATACCTATTTTTTAGTAGGCTTATTGCTACTGAATAATTTGCAGCCGAAATAGAAAGGTGCTGCACTAAAGCCTTAGCTTCCCCTGTCAATGATCCTACTAAATAGTACATCCTCTCAATGTCTGAAATAGACTGGTCGTCACCTACTAAGGACCTAAACAATTCCATAAAAGAGGCAAACTCCTCCAATTTACCTGTAAATACCGGAATATGCACTTTAGGTAAGAAAGATTTACTACCTTTCATATCTGAAGTCCTAACCTCAAAACCGCCAAACATACTTTCATACTTAGCTTTTATGGAGTAGTAATAACCATTATACGTTCTAAACATACCCATGGGATCCTCGGAATGTCCCCCTTCCTCGTCATAGGCGAGGTCAGCAAAATAATCACTAAATTCCTTGTATTTTGACTCCAAATCCGCACAACGAACTTTAAACATAATTCGGTCATCAGGACCGAATTCCTTTTGACAAAGGTCGAACAAATCGTCAAAATAACAAGTAACAATATCCATTTTTAATTTTAACACAGTTTTCTTGTTTGCTTTAGGCATTTTAACCACTATTTAACAATAAACAAATGAGAAAATTCAAACACCGGCAAAATACGCGAACTGTCAAACTCTCGACTGATGACGTTTAGCAAGTTCGCGCCGAAAATGACTGACTGAACAAAAGAGCGGGAAAGTTATGCATTTGCATGAACCCAATTTCATGTAGTGTATTTATGTGTTTTTAAATACATAAATATAATAATAAATACATAAATAATGTACTATATTATATTCCCGCCCTGTACTTACAAAATTAACCCCTTATTTTTGCACCACGACAACAAAATAGTAAAGTATAACAAACCGCAGGTTCAAATCCGTCTCGAATGTTGACCAATGTTTTATTTGTATTTTTCCCGCCCCGCAATTTGGCGGGAAAAGAGTTCCGGCGTAAGGTGCAAGAATAAGAGGTGTGGTAACTAGGATCACAAGACTCCGGTGTGAATAAAGATATACTAATATATAATGAGATAGACCCAAGCAACACCCCCGTGGTTCCACAAAACAAATACGGAATGCACTCACCAAAAGCTGCAACCGCCAAGAAATGTCTTGCGAAATCTATGTCGCTCATCCGCCGGGCCCGGCTCTTCAAACACGAACAAATATTCACACCCCCTCAGGAGACCGCAAACTACTCCTGGGAGCTGATCTTCCACCACTTTTAGTACAATTAAAGTTAAATTTCACGCCAAGCTTTTTAGCTTCGACCAAAGGCGCGCAAATCCGAATTGTCAGTGTTGCCACACTATTGTTAACCCAGTACCATATATAAAATACATGCATAAAAATAAAATGTGTGTGTGTTACTAGTAATAAAACCTAAGCCCTATTCGGGTCCCTACAAATACTAAACAAACCTCTTCATACATGCCCTTTAGTTACGAAGACTTTTTAATGCACCTTCAGTCAGTGTTTTATTTATTTGATCGTGATATGTGAGTCTCGGTCTGCCAGGGCCTCTTTTACCCACAACTTTCGCATTATATATCTGGTTCGTCAATCTTTCATCGCTCATCCTTTCAACATGCCCGAACCATCGTAGCATGCCTTTCCTTATTTTTGTCCCTATGCTTTCCTTCATACCAACCCTTTTCCGTATTTCGACGTTACGTATGCGGTCCGCCAAAGTGACGCCACATATCCGCCGCAACGACCGCATTTCTACTGCATTAACCCTACTCTCATGCGTATTCTGACGTATCCACGTCTCGCTTCCATACATCAGTGTTGGTACCAACATGGCATTGTGTATGGCGAGCCGAGCTTTGTCACTGACATTTCGACTGCCGATCAGTGACCCCAGGGCACCGTTAACACTATTTCCCGCGTTCACTCTTCTTTCAACGTCCCTATCGTACTTCCCATCCGCAGTGAAAACACTGCCCAGATATATAATTTCATTTACTTGTTCTAGAGTTTCATCATCAATCTTTATCGTCACGGTTGTCATCCTTCTTCTTTCAAACACTAGTACCTTGGTTTTTCTCGCATTCAAACGGAGTCCTTTTTCTGCACATCCCTCCTTCATTCTTGTGACTAGTGATTGCAGTTGTTGTTCGGACGATGCCATAAGAATAGCATCATCTGCATAAAGCAGGGACAAAAATAAGGAAAGGCATGCTACGATGGTTCGGGCATGTTGAAAGGATGAGCGATGAAAGATTGACGAACCACATATATAATGCGAAAGTTGTAGGTGAAAGAGGCCCTGGCAGACCGAGACTCACATATCACGATCAAATAAATAAAACACTGGCTGAAGGTACATTAAAAAGCTTTCGTAACAAAAGGGCATGTATGAAGAGGATGATGAATGTCGACGAAGCGAAAGAGGTATGTCGTGATCGTGTCAAGTGGCGCTCAATTGTCTCTGCCTACCCCGCAAGGGATCTGGCGTGAAGATATGTATGTATGTATGTATGTTAAATGTACATCTTAAAAAGTCATCGATGGTCTCCTAGGAACGTTTTCCTTTAACTCTCGAAAATGCACCGTGTATTTTTAAAAGTACATTTTATTATTATATAAACTTTTTTATGTCAGATATATCTTTAAATAAAAGGTTTTTTTTGCCGTTTGTCTTCATCTCTCCATTACTGAATGTTCATGCTTCAGACCGTGTTAGATCTTTCCTGTCTAATTCATCATTTGCTTTCTTCAATCTTCAGCCACTGTAAGCGACCTTGTTTGAGACTGAGATCTATAAAGCGTTCTTATGATTTGCCTATACTTCGCCAAACTTCACTAGAGTAAGTTATACTTATTACGTCAGAAAATCGTCAGGTTGACTGAACTCACGATTTCTGGTTTAAAATAATAAATATTACATAAGCATGTTCTAGGCAAAGTCCAAGCACGCTTCAAGATCATTACACAGTTGTCACATTAGATTCACTTGAAGCATGTAGGTATTTTAAAATCAATAAATAAATCGTAGCACCATTTTTTTCAGTTTTTTATAAGTACAGTCAGCAAAACGTTAACCTGCTCATTTCGCAAAATAATTACGTATTGCAATGAGAAAGCGGCAGAGAAGGAGCGGGACACATAAAAATTATGTTAAGGTGGTCCAGCGAACATTTTGCTGGTTGTACATTATTTATGCAAAAATATTTAGTAAATATTTAAACTGATATGAATAATAAAAAGCTAACTTAATATTAAAACAAAACCGATTTGGCTTCGCCCGATGACCTTTATAGTTATTTTAGAACAAATTTAAATAATAACAACACTTACTACAAGGTCATCGACTTACCAAGCGGCATGAAGTATCGATAAATACTAGCTAAATATATATTTTATTATGCAAATGAATATGAGGATGGTGATAACTAAGGTTTAGGCAAATTAATTCCACACTAAGGATTTAATCGTATCAAAACATTCCTGACCTTGAACGTTACGTAACTGTCTTAGGACGATATTTCCTTTGTAAAATTAATCTGCCTTTGTTACCTGTTCGTATTGCTTACTGGTACGCCAACTACGCCTACATAGTTATTATCATAGGTAACTCCAGTTCAGTCGAAGCAAACACAAAACACAAAATTCAATGTCAAGGTTCAACGGAACGACAACATTTCGCTCTCGTAACAAACATGCGAAATACTGGCACTTTGAATGTCACTTATAGGAAAAATACTGAAATATGTTTTAATTTAATCATTAAGTATTTGTGGATCTACATTTGATGGAACTACGCAGTATACTGACGCAAAATCCGAAAGGAATGAAAGTCTTTCTGCGCAGCTGCAATTTTGAAGGTCAGAGTCGGGACCCTGGCCTCGTCACGGTCACGGCTAACCGGCAAGTACGCATGCACAAAGTGTGGGAGTACATACCACGTGTCAAATGTATTGATTCGCTTAAATATCAAGGTTTACGACTATTATGTAATTTAAGGTCAAATGTGAGCTTTATAAAAGGCTATTCATTGAACTGTTGTTAAATATTTCAACAACGAACGTGTTACGTAACTAACTATACATTGTATAGTGTTGCTGTTGGGTTTATTTCTGTTTGCAATCTATAATTAGTTACAGGGCATTAAACCTTCTCTTATTAACTTGGTCGTAGACGTGTGTTTATGTTTTTTTTTTTTTATTAACCATCACTACTAATGTAATCACGATTTTTATATTTAAATAAAAATTGAAAATATTAAATATTGCCTTGATGTTCTAGCGATTAAGTCCATGGATTAAGACGCAGAGGTACCGGGTTTGATACCTAATTGGGAGACAATAATATATTTGTGATATTTCTCGAGCTTGCCACTTGCCATAATGAGCCTGTAGTGAAGTTCACTAAATATAAATCAACTAAATAAATAATAATAATAAATATTTCCAGACAGATCACACAGCGCCATCTAGTTTCCGTGGTAAGCAACGAGGCTTGTGTTACGGAAACTAGAAGGTTGATAAACTACATATTATACTTTTTTTTTGTTTGTAAATATATACATACGAGTATTTTACATATTAACACCCAGACCGAGACAAATTATACAATGTACAACTTGCCCCCAGTGGGAATCGAACCCACGACCTCCTGAGTTCACGGCAACGTTTGTTACCACTAGACCACGGAGGCGGTCATAATAAATATTTCCAGACAGGTCACACAGCGCCATCTAATTTCCGTGGTAAGCTACGAGGCTTGTGTTACGGAAACTAGATGGTTGATAAACTACATATTATACTTTTTTTTTGTAAATATATACATATTATACATATAAACACCCAGACCGAGACAAATTATACAATGTACAACTTGCCCACGACCTCCCGAGTTCACGGCAACGTTTGTTACCACTAGACCACGGAGGCGGTCATGGTCAAATGGGATATGGTCGTTATGATACTGTACTTTTTTGTGTATATAATACTATTTTTTGTTGAAGTTTGCTACAGGCGTAGATAAGTTGCTACGAATATTGGTGATCGGCGGCGGCGTAGCAACTAGGATATCGCTATTTTTCGAAGTAATTTGTTTTATTTTTACATTTTCTTCGTTATGAATAAACACACTTATTAAGTTAAACGCAGTACCTGAATCGATTCTTGATCAAGAGCACAATAATTTATTTGGTACATTTATCAAGACTAGTACAAGAGATAAGGTATCGACATAAAAGACAAGCATGCAAGTGGCATAGATTTATGGTTTGTTCGTGTCGTTTCACTAGATGGATACTCATACGAGTATGTCGCTAATAATTGATGCTTTTATTTCAAAATAAATGTTATAAGGGTTGAATGATTGCCTATTTAGTTTCGAGTGAAATGCCAATATTTGACGTGGTAGCTAAGCGTAGCAAACAAGACAGACCAAATTACTTTTTATAGTAAAAACTTTCGCTTGAAACTTTACGGGGACTATCTATTTAAAGCGCAGTCATAACTATTTATAATTCAATCTATATATAACTTGGCTTGATAGAGCTCGAAAAGTTAAAAATACATTCGTGCACCGTGTTTTTTCTGACGCTTGTGTAAAGTATAGTAATCAAAAATAACGATGGATTTCCTGCCATCTATTATCTCGTGCATTGTGCAAACTACTAATCACGTGGCTATATTAACATATTAATCATGGATTATTTTATTCATTATTTCTATAACCAGGCGGTTAGTATAATCTTTAAGGCTATATATATCTTGTTAATCTATGGAAGCAAATATTTGTTTATTTTAATCGTATTTTTTTCACAGTTTTGTTATTGAGAGATGTTTTTCTTTTATTGATTGTATTGTCTTGGTTCAAACCCCGTTATGTACGTCTAATACTCGAATATTAAATGACAAGGAGCCAACAGATATTCTGCAAATATCGTTTATTGACTAGTTGGTATTCTTTGACTTTTTTTCGGCTCACAGCTACCAGCCTTTTTTTTATCTGCCAGTACCTGTACATCACTAAATTCCAAAGTACAGTTTTTTTTATATAGTTCAGTAGTACGAGTTGGAAACGTGAATACGAAACAACCAGATATATTGTCACACCGAGAAACTTCTTTCATCTTTATAATATTAGTGTGGATAAGAAGAAGTTAAAAGAGATTGCCCATAACCAGGCTACAGCTTTTTTGCAACGTACCTCAACAATATGTCATTCAATAATAATATTATCATTAGGTACTTAATTATGGATAAAATACTGTATTTCAAAGTGTTCATAGTTCTCCAATTATATAAGCTTGATCGAAACTACTCGTATATAATTATCAACGTAATAAAAATTTCGCCTATTAAACAAAAATAAAATCGTTATGGCACGAGAACATTTTATTCGGCCCATTTCTCTAAGAAAAATAGATTGGATTTAACATGCTGATGGCGGGTCAATGTTTTACAAAAACGAAAAGACTCTCTACCTTTTCAAGCATAAAAATCATCAGGTTAAGCCGGCATTTTGGTAGGGTGTAATGTGATCTTTAATGTTTGTTCTCATTCTTGGACCTCGCGTACCGTTTTTTTATACTGAACACGACATGTGGCATCGGATGGGAGCAAATGACGCCAGCCACCGACGACTGGAATTAGTCTCTATCACTATCCAGCCTAACAAGATGCTTTGCTTAAGGACTCTAGGTGTGGGGAAACACACTGGCTGGGAGAGCATTCCACATCTTCAGTATGCGACAGATGTAAGTCTCCAAATTTATAAGTACTCGTACGGATAGTGGCTATGGTATATGGATGCATATTTACTAGCATGTGGACACAATGTGAACATATTGTGCTCAGTATAAAAAAAAATGTCTCTTCGCAACAAAACAGTTGTACATATTACAATGTAGTCGACAAAGCGAATAAATGAGGACGTTGAATCCCGGGGGAATGAACCGGCACTGATTCGTTAAGGCGCGCATCCTGTGCCATTTATTGCCCGCTCTTATGCGACTAATCAATTCCAATTTACTGATACTAAAGTCGGACGAGCAGCATCTATCTTCTGCAATGCAATGTCTCGGTGACAAAGACGTATATTTGAAAATACAGCAGGACAAGTCTCTCAATATAAAAAGTAAGCAGTTCACTTTTATTTAACTTTGATATTTACAAATATTTTAAGTACCAAGTACAGCAATCCTACGTAGCACAGCTATAGATTTTTGTTTTAAATATTTTTGGACTAATCATGGCCAAAAACTTTTACCATATTTATATATATATATATGTATATATATATATATATATATATATATGGTAAAAGTATAACAGTTTCTCAATAAAAAGATTAGACCAAGAACCTAATGATGATATTGCAAAAGGATATACATTTGAAACACTTGAATATTTATTTTGTTTTAATTTAGCTGCCTTTTCTGCGACAGACGCACAAGTCGCATCCTAGACCAATGACACTAACTTAATCTATCATTGTAAATTTTATCTTAAAAAAACAAAATAAATTAATATAAATTGGAAATATAAAAAAAGTCTTAAGGACCCTGAGACGGTCATAGTCATCATCTGACCACGATATGAGACCCACCTCAATTCATCTTATTTGTCTATATGTTTTGCCATCACGTCTAAAGTACTTGAACGATTTTAATAAAATTAGGTTCACACCCTCCCAGGTAGTAAGCTCTTAGTTTATATTGAAGAATAGTTTTAATTTAATATGTATTTTTAGTTTAGTTTTATTTCTAATTAGTTTTAAATCTATGTAAATCGTACATTTATAAAACTTGGCAGATATGTTCCTTGGAGCCCAGGTTTAAAATTAATGACATGTGGCCCTACGACCACCTGCAGTTTTATTTATCACCTACCTACATTTTTACTATATTAGACGGGCAACCTTTTGTTAAATAGCTAGTAGGTATATAATATAATTCTACAATATTTGGTTGAGTTGGGAGAGGAGTTGAATGGTGGGCATCTTATTACGCAACTAAAAGAGGAAGCACCCAACTTATAAGTTTTATTTATCGCCTACCTACATTTTTACTACGAGTATATTAGACGGGCAACCCTTTGTTAAATAGCTAGTAGGTATATAATATAATTCTACAATATTTGGTTGAGTTGGGAGAGGAGTTGAATGGTGGGCATCTTATTACGCAACTAAAAGAGGAAGCACCCGACTTATAAGTTTTATTTATCGCCTACCTACATTTTTACTACGAGTATATTAGACGGGCAACCCTTTGTTAAATAGCTAGTAGGTATATAATATAATTATACAATATTTGGTTGAGTTGGGAGAGGAGTTGAATGTTGAATGGTGGGCATCTTATTACGCCACTAAAAGAGGAAGCACCCAACTCATAATTCTTAAACTAAATCATTCTTCCTCAATGATTTTTAATTAATATTGGATGTCAAGTAAAATAATAATGTTCACGTAAGCATGGCTATGATTGGCTAAACTCGCGCTAAAACAATAAATAATAGAATCTAATATGTTTACAATCTAAAAAATAGTTTAATAAATGGAATACGGCCGCTGGTCTCTCTGAATGACAAGATTGGTCAGGCAATAAATAATACACGACGGTGCTCTAGTGCGGGTAGATTATACACGTCCATGCCCGATGATCTAATAATGAACATCCGTTGCTAAGCCCTCGCGGCCTCATTATTCTCTCGGAGATATCTTCAATTCCTTCCCTAGGTATTGATTCAAAAGATCTTTATTAAAAGGAAATGTAGTAAAAAGTAGACTATAGGTCAGCGACCCGGCCCTACTACGGATTCTGTCCCATCGATTAATTATTATTAAATTCTTTATTGCACAAAATAAGTGTACAAAGGCGAAGATTAATGCCTACAAGGCATTAATACATAAATAAAAAAACAGCAGCCCTAAATTGGCATTTGACATCATTGCAAATGACACATACTTGTACAAATAAGTGGTAATTGCCGATAAACCTAGTAAAGTATGTAAGTGGAACGTTTCGGGAACAGGCTTGAATTACCGTCATGCCTAGTCATGCCGTTATAGTCATAGGGACTGATGTCAGTCTTGAGTGTCTGATTCCAGGTTTTAACATTGATGGACCTCGCGTGCCACAAATTTATTTTATTTTCTGTTTGGCGAGATAGTCTGTTAATGTTTTTAAACAACTAGTCACTAACTTGTTTCTTGATAAGCAGGAGCACTCTGCATCATTGAATATTTGGCACGCAATATATATATTTGTATATATGTATATATATGTTCATAATACTTGCATGTAGTTTATGTAATTGCTTGGTATGTAGTGTATTTATAAATTAGACTAATATTATTAGATTGTTGCACTCTGCCCATAATCTCTCACCATCCCAAAGGTTAGTTGTCAGAGAATGCCTAACAGGCATTAAACTCGCCTATGTACCTAATTTTAAGTTTTGGTGTAATAAAGAATTTAAAATAAAATAAATGAATAGTTGTTCTTAAAAGTTATTTGTAACACCTGCTGCAGCATTGCATGCATGTAGCATGTTGTTACATGGCAGCTGTCTAGAGTTTAACCCTTAATTGGACCCCAAATTTATTGACAGCAAAAACACTTATTCTGGGTATATAAATATTGAGGGTTTGTAAATATTTGTAGCTTTACTATTTTTTTATGATGTCATATCATAAAAAAAAATATGCCTCCGTTATCTTGCGGTTAAGTCCGTGGATTAAACTCGAAGGTCTACCTTTTCGATTCCTGGTCGAGACACAATAATTTATTTAATTTATTTTCTACTCCTGCTAGTGAAAGACTTAGCAGGTGGACACGAACCGCTTGCAAATTGTCCCACGATATAATTTAAATAATGACGTGTTACTAATGTCTCTAAAAGGTTTAAATGAATTAAGATATTTTCACTTTGACTTTGATCAAAAAGTATCGATATTTTTCCCGTGCCGAGTTTGAACGCTCCTTGACCGAAGATTATAATAGTATTATTTATTTTAGTAGTATATTTTCGTAACAAATACAACCTATTTATAAACCCTTTCTCTTAAAATAAGTTATTTCTTCCTTTTTCCTTGTTTATGTAACATAAATAGAAGATGTAAGGTACTAGCTTGCCACTTGTCTATGGGCCTATAGCTAAATGACAACTCGATAAAACACTAGCTGAAGGTAAATTAAAAAGCCTTCGTAACAAAAGGGCATGTTTAAAGAGGTTGATGAATGTCGATGAAAAAAAGAGGTAAGTCGTGATCGAGTCTAATGGCACCCAATTGTCTCTGCCTACCCCGCAAGGGATTTGGCGTGAAGATATGTAATGTATGTATGTATACTGAAATAATAATAGTCGTATATATTTTTGTTGTTGTCCTATTTTAAAAAGTGTTTGCAATTTCTAACTCGTTATAATTGGGGAATAGCTGAGTTTTACTATATCTGTCAAGTCAAACATTAACAAGTCACTAGAATTTGCTAAGCTGCTGGTCTTTTGCTAACAGGAGTAGAATAATAGTTGTGGGCTTATCTAAGTAAATATTTATTTATTTTATTTATTTATTCAAGATATTTATACTTATTATTTTGTCTCATCATTAGCCCCTGGAACACAACTTTTTTTTTTTTTTTTTCATAAGTGTTTTAGGTGGTATTAGTCTATCTGAAGCACAGGAACGGTGGTGTTGTAAATCTTTGACAAATATGGGTAAGAAAAGTAAGTGTATTTATAATTCGTAGATGTTGGGGTTCGTACCGTAACCTTGTTGGATTTTAAGGATTTTACCGGTTTCGATAAAGTTTGGTAACAGAGATTGGATGAATATAACACATCGCCTGTAAACTAGAAGACGTCGTAACTGTTAATAGCTAACATTTCAAGACAAAAAAAACTTTAACTTTAAGGTTATTATTACTTATAAAATTAATATATATAATATAAAAAATAAAATCTTCACAACATCCTTATAATATATATTCTTAAAAGTTCAGATAGTGTTAATTGCCAGATAACATGAATACGATAACATAACGTAACCTCAAGTGTAGATACTCGATCTGTGGGCGTAAAACTGCTGATTCGTTCTGTGACTAGCAGTGCTAAAATTTACCACCGCGACCGATATTTTTAGCATCGCAAAAACTAAGCTACATTTAAAAACTAATAAATAGGTCTGTAAATACTTTATGATCCTTACAGCAGACGATTAGTGCTACGTCATTTAAGAACAATTGCCTCATCAATTGAATCTGCAAACAAAGATATTAATATTATTTTTACAATTTTATTAAATGTGCGGTTCAAATTTTGATTTGAAGTATAAAATATGATTGACTTCTTTCTGAAAAAGTTATTAATTTGAGATTGATCAGTTTTTTTTTCATTTATTATTGTTATGTTTTGTATTATTGTTGTGTCTTAATTTATTGTATGTACCTAATTTGTTAAAGTTTTAAAGGTTCAAGGGTTGTTCAAAATAAGAGTCTTGGCTCAGCTTCAGTCCGCTATGAATCCCATAATAGTGACGCTGTTGTTATTTCAAAAACCTAGCATTTCTATTTAGCATATCTGTAGCGAATTCCATTTTACGTGAGATTGTAAAAATAGTATTTTTTTTTAAAATATTATTATGTATTATCAGCGTAAGCGAGAGTTTGGCCGAGTAGAACCGATATTACGTCAAAATTTAAAAATAATGAATAACAACACTAATAGGGATTGACATTGTCAGTTTTTGTACGTTAAAGGATTCATTAATAAGTTTGCGACAAAGAAAGGGAATTTGCTGCTGGTCCCAAAACGCAGTCTTCAAGTCGTGTTTGGTATTTAAAAGACGATGGGACCCTCAGTCAAGCGTCTGGTCAAGGAGTTGTCTAAGCGGCTGACTTAGAAATCTGGAAACCAGAAAGCTGGTAATCATTTCTGTCAAAGTATTAGCCTGGCTATACAGATGGGAAATATTGCCAGTCTTCTTGGGACTATCTCTAACTATCTCTAATGGGGCGTATCTTAAGAACATGTTTTATATGTTTTTTTATTAGGTATAGTTTTTATTTAAATAGTTTGTAATTGTTATTTTAATTTTTATTAAGGATAAAACTTATTTCCTTAAAATAAAAGCGTTAGAGAAATCTAAAACTATTGAAGACGAAGTATGGAACTGGATCGCCGGGCGAGCGATGTAACTTTGCCGGCTAACTTTTGAAGGGTGTCAAATGTTAACTTGGATATAGAATGGGAACAACTTAATTTGACAACAACAGAGAATAGTGATAGGCTTACTGTGGCCCAAAAACAGAAATATTGTTACTGTTGTAGGTTAGACTCGAAATACCTGGCACCTACTCGTATTATGGTTCCTTAATAATGATAATCTATGACATAGGTATTTTATAAATATATTAGTCTAAGATATATAGATCCCATCACCGATCAGTAATCCGAAGGTAATACACTTTTTATTTAATAAAAAACGCTAACATAAGTGACAGTGATGGTTTGCCTAACTATACCCTCTGGGGCTGTAATTAATTCTCGAGTTTGGAATGCAAGAAACATCGACAAGCTTGCCACTAGTCATGATTGGCCTATAGTAAACTTGGCCAAATACAAAACCATTTCTTTAGTAGCGTGGTTTGTGACAGGAAAGGGCCGTGATGATACTATAGGAAACTGCAGAAATCGAACCGTTTGTTTAAATACAATTTCACTTATTAGAAAAAAATATTTACAAAATATAAAATAATATTAATATTACCTCGGATTCGGATATAAAGCCCACTAAAAATCCGATGGGCGTAGTTTGCCGAGAACTCGGAAGCGGAGTTTTTCCCCAAGCGCACGAGAGGACGCCGGAGCCTTTTTGGGACACTTTAAAATGCCGTGGTAATAGGTATCTATTATAAGGACCTTGATAATAACTGACATTTCGTTATCAGTTTTTTTTTTTTAGTTCTTAAATTTAATTATTCGAAGTTTAGTAATAAATTAAAAGCTACCTAAATAATAAAATTTAATTCTTCATTGTTGTGAATAATACGTATTAAGTACATTGAAATAGCTACATTAGTTCGACACGAACGGAACCAGTGAATAATATCATAATATCTTGTGCGTTTTATCTAAATGTATACCGCAAATTTAAATATTCCCCTTTACCAATAAATCCTCATATCTTCATGCATGTAGCTGCCCACAGCTGTATCTAGACCACCGCCATAATTCACTAACGCACGCGATTTTTGGCGAGCATTCTTCCATCTGTTGGGGGTTTATCCCAATCAGTTTCCTTCATTTTAACGTTCTTTACACCGGCTCCACAGGTTGATACCAACGGTGCTACAACGTTGGTCGGCGAATTAAATGAGGCGTCCACATGTTAGATATTATATTATTGAGGTTGTTCTGAGCCAATGTGGAGATGTCTGATACAGAAATCAAGATTGCTTCAAGTGTTTCTATATTCAAATTCAAATTCAAATTTAAATTCAAATTAAAATTCAAATTGGATTTCAAATGAAAAATTTTATATTGTAATTTCTTATTGTATAGATTGCTTATTCTAATTACAGTTGTATGTACATGTCATGATGATGCCATCTGCCCATATTATGGGCATACAATATGCTTATGTCAATAGATATTTATTTACAATATTTATTTATAAATAGTTAATATTTAATATTGTTCTTGTCAATTTATTGGAATACAATGTTAATGTTTAAATTTGCATGCTAAAAATTCTTTTATTGAGTAAAAACAGTTGTCAATAAGAATTTTCTTTAACTCAATAGTAAAACGTTTTATAGGTAACTCTTGTATCTCTCTAGGAATTTTATTACATACTCTAATGCACATTATGTGGCAGTTTCTGCTGTAATATTAACTTACACATCTAAGTCGGGTATAATCTCTAGATACAAATTTGTTACAAGTATTGTATATACTGACTGTATTTAATTTCGCGTACATTTTCCCATCAGGTGGTAATTTTGTAGATAACAATCTCGTTAACATAAACACTTGATGTGTGTTGAAACAAGACTAAGCATATCGTCAACTTGTGGACGATATCGCGAACGTTGGCGCATATAACTATGATAAAACCGAAACTCGACGGCCAATGCCTAATGCATATAGCATAGATGATACCAATGCAACTTTCCGATCCACATGTTGGACGAATAGCATCGGAACTAACTAATTGGTGGCTAGTCGGTTTTACGACCGTGCGGTCCTAAGTTTAGGAGTAGTATGTGCTGTTTTTAACTCTGGTATAATCAACTTCAGCGTTTTGAATTCCATCCATCAGGGAACTTCTACAGGTCGTTCAACCATTTGTGGATGTAAGCTATCGTCAATTATCTCTTTATAATAACTTTTAGGTTTGTAAGGATGCGCGATAGAACTTAATGCGCCTAAATTAAACTGGGAGTTGTCAACAACTGACGTGATACGATTAAAAGGTTGTCAATTACAATCATTTTGCCAACCTTTTAGTACCTGAATAAACCATTAATATAATACGATGTAGACAACCTCTTTTGTAAAACAATATATTATTGGTACTTCAAGCGTGTTATTACTAAAAGCAGCGATAAAGCCGGTGCTTTGTCAGCGAAGAAACGAAGCGAGCTTTTCTGTTATACTCGTAAACTAAAAGACAAATCCTGGACAGAAAACTTAGAATACCCGAGACTTTCAAACTTTTCCTAGCTCTCTGCAACAGACGTTTTTGATGTGATGAAGTTATATAGCTTGTTTTACTGAGAGAGATTCTTTACTTGGATAATACTACAGACAAAAGACATATTCTTCTTCTTTGCATATTCCTACATTTATTTAAAATGGTTTTAACATTATCGTGTGTACGGGTACCAGTATATTTTCATTATTGTAGCCGATCTAAAAGTGTCTGAGAGTTTTTTGTAAACTACCCTCAAATAAAAGTTTTGGCATACCTACCATTTCGAACTTTCCAGTCCTAAATTTTACGTAGGTATGTTTAATAACGAAAGTTTCTGCCACTAGGCGGGCATGGTGTACATGTATTACGGCCCATCTGTCCGACGCGGACATGACATTTATTTAAAACGGTTTTAACATTATCGTGTGTACGGGTACCAGTATATTTTCATTATTGTAGCCGATCTAAAAGTGTCTGAGAGTTTTTTATAAACTACCCTCAAATAAAAGTTTTGGCATACCTACCATTTCGAACTTTCCAGTCTTAAATTTTACGTAGGTATGTCTAATAACGAAAGTTTCTGCCACTAGGCGGGCATGGTGTACATGTATTACAACCCATCTGTCCGACGCGGACATGACCTCAGTGCTCAGAAGTAGAACATTATGTATATTTTTAACAACCTATACAGATTTTGTATACAAACCAATCATTTATTAATGTCCGTGATACCATTAGGAACGATGCCAAATAATGATTAAATGAACGAAACCTTCGTCCATCGCGTGTTCTGAATGTAACTAAAGTGTGCTGATGAATGTTTAATGGATTTAAAATATACTAGTGTTTCCTTGTTATTTTAGGTAGGTATTTATTTTAATGATATGATTTTTACCATCAAAGGTAGGATCTGTTAAAAAAAACGTAACTGGTTAGTTACCTACCCACATATTAGGGTTGGATTTATCAATGCATGTACCAATGACAAATACACTTTTTTTACTAGAACTCATAGATTTACAACACCACCGTTTCCGTGCTTCGGAAAGGTCCCGGTTCCACTTATACCAACTTGTGGAATCGTTAAAGTTGTCATTTAAAATTTACGTCGAATCTTGGCAACTCGCCTGGCCAAGCGGCGAAGCTAAGCCAAATTCTCCAGAAATTACTGGAAGGTCGATCTCCTACAGTGGAAGTCTAAGATTCTGTTCTAGAAGCTGTAATGAATGAATGATGCCAACATAGGCAGGCATAATAAGTGCACCCGAATCTATTGGATACATACATACAGGCAATAATCACATTTTTTAATACATGCTATAAGTATGTTTGTGTAAATGAAAACAAATTTTAACCTTATATATTTGTCAAAGGAAGATAAAAAGAGGTTTGTTCCAGGTGATATAACCAGAAGAATGATATATTTATGACGAAGTTCTAGACCCCTTGGGTTCGTGAGCCACTCGGGCGCTGTTTTACCAGTACCAAAAGGGCATGAATTACCGGTAGGTGATTGCCCGTTGAGATCCTGTCAGGAAAAACTGGGGAATGTCCCTATCTCCAACCCGGGCCCATTAGCCATTATATCCGACAATCAATGATATACAATAATGATATAGGTATGTTTATTTTAAAAATAATTACATTTAATTGTAAAAAAATTTTTTTAGTTGTTTTATTTTTGTTTTTTACTTGTACGTTTAGTACCAATATGAATTATATTAGCTTTATTATTTTGTCGATACGCTTGTTTTCCTATTTTTCGTACTCTAGTTTTACTTCGGATCATTTTAGATTTTGTGTATAAAACTTTTTATGGCATATTTAATTTAGTTTCTAATATGCGAGTATTATTGTTTTGGTATTGGGATGTTTACCATGTTTATTGTTTATCATACATTCTGTTAAAGTTTATACTGTGTTTTCATTCATGGAGGCTGTTCGGTTGAATGAATCGGGGTAACCTTTGGCGGGTATTTATATTTATAAGTGTATCCACAAGCTTGGGAATGTCGCTACGAATTCGGGCACTGCGGCAAATGGGAACAAAGAGGAGTCTTTCTGCCTACTATTGTTGTCTCTGTCATATTAGGGACATCCTCATGACAATATTGTCATTTTTAAAGAATCTTTTCAAGCTTAATGGCTAACGAGGTTGTGTTGTAAATTTTTTATATTGTTTGTGAGGATTATTGTTTGTTGTGTGTTATTAGGATTTAAGTCAGTCTAATTGTGCTGCCTTTACGAGTATGTACTTTAGAATATTGTTGTAGTATATTCTATATACAAGTAGGTAGGTTTACAAAACTTTTTATGAATAATATTTATGCATATTATTATTTCCCGGGAAGTTGCTATGGATCTATTTTTGATCAAATTTAATTATAACCCAATTTGAACCAAAATTACGCTATAACAACTTTTCCAGAGAAGTATCAATAATGAGTAGATATTATGTATATAGGCATTTATAGTTTTGTAATATTGTGTGTACCTAACTATGTAGAATATTGTACTCGTACACGCACCGTGTTCAAGGATTCGAAGGAATACAGCGGAGGGCTTCAAGGTCGTTTTTCGTAAGCCACTCCTTGCTTTTTAATCAATATGTGCGTAAATTCTTACGCAGCCAAGTTACGATTTACGCGTGGTTGAATATTGCAGGATAATATAATAATTATTTATTATAATAATAATTATTTATTATATTATACCTACTGTTCTATATTAAATATATATTATATTTTAATAGGTAGGTAAATATTAAATTTAAACAGTAATTTTTATAACGTGAGATAAATTAAAATATAAATAAAATTACCTAAATAAAAAATAAAAAAACAGTAGGATTATTTTAAACAAAAATATAAAACACGTAAATAAAGAGTGTTTACAATATTTATTCTACATGCAGTAAATGAGTTTTTATGACAGAAAGTAATACTAAAAACGAACAAAAAACACAGAATTATGAAAAAAAACATACCTTTATTTTAATATCGTGATTTCAGCATGGTGTGGCAGCGTGGATAAACGATACGTTTCGTAATTGGCACAAATTCGTGTAGCTTGGACTACGGGGTTCGCCGCTATATTCGGTGGATACACGATCCAATTTCTATCCACAAGCCGTCAGTAGGTACCGGCGCGCGCAGTCACGCCTCACCCCCTCCAATCCCCTCCAGTCTCCTCTCTACCATCGATTCAAATGTAGTCATTTTTTAACGCTCCCGTTTATTTTAACTTTAAAAATAGGTCTTAGGCCTTTAAGGTACAATACCATATGCTAGAATCATCATAGAACTGTTTGCTATCGGCACAAAATAGCTTCCACAAAGTTTTCTGCTTCGATGGATAGTCGTGGCGCCAAGAAACTTTTGCCAGTGAGCGCGCGCTTTCGCATAGTTCTAAAAACTTTTTGACATTATAAGTTTGAACTGAAACTGTGTTTTATTTATCACCTCATGCCTCTTTATTTAATTTGCGTCAACGTTTCATATCGTTACTACTTTTTATTAGGGTATATAAATAATTTGTAAAATTTGAAAGTTTAATATTAAATTATTCATTCATTTTATTATTGTACCAAACTTAATTTTGTTGGTTTATATGTATATATATATATATATATATATTACGAAATTAAGAGATGGTAATAATTTAAATGCACATAAATTATAAAAAAAAAATTTCAAACTCTGTTAAGCAAATAAAATTAAATATTTTATTCAAAAAATATTTAATACGGTAGTTTTAGTTAGGTTAGGATATTTTAGTTCGGTAGCGTTTTTCCTACAGTATATTAAATCGACTACGTGCCAGAGACTGCCATCGTGATTTGTATCTGAGAAAAATCACAAATTACCAATTGATGAGGTTTTGGAAAAAACTTTATTATTATGTTTTATGTTTAAACTCAATATATTATTCATTTATTTATTTTTATTATTATTATTTATTTATTTAGGTTTAGTTAACCACGTATAAAAGGATTTAAATAATGAACTGAACTCCATGGTCTAGCGGTTAAGTCCATGGATTTAGACTCGGAGGTACCGGGTTCGATTCCTGTATGTCTAGTGTGACAGTGAAGTTTCGTAAACGCAACTATAGTAGTGGGGTTTTTTTTACTGGTTTTTCAATGTTCATTGCCTGTTATTATAGCCAAACTAACACGCAATTGAAAATAAAAAAACGTAACTACAGGAGTTACGTTTTCCGAAACTTGCATTTACACTAAGCACACTGGTCGGGACACAAAATATTTATTAATGTAAATACATACATTTAATTTATTTGTGATATTTCTCGAGTTTGGTACGCTGGAGACATCGACGAGCTTGCCACTTGTCATGATTGGCCTATAGTTAAGTTGGGTAAATGTGAATCCGCTTATTTATAAGCGTAGTTTCTGACCACCTCGAAAAGGAAACGGTCGTGATGATACTACTACTTTTCTAAATAATGAACCCTTAACACTATTACGTTTTCTTTATGTATAAAGCATAATTGCACATTGAGTGGTTTTTTTTTTCATTACACATACAAAAATATAAAGATTCCAAAAGAATATATTGAATACAATAACTAGGGTTTTGTTAAAAACATGTTATACCATCAGGAAGCAAATCACAGCTCCTACAGAGTCCCAGACCTCTCATATTTGTTCATGTGGCAGCATTGTTGACCAGCTTGGTCACCACGGCCTGTCTTGTCGGAAACGTGCTGGTCGTCGTTTCCACCACGATTCTGTCAATAATGTAATCCACCAGGCTTTGGTTACTGCCGGGATCCCTTCGGTTCTTCAACCGTCTGGGATCCCTCGCAGTGCTGCTAAAAAACCCGATGGATTAACTTTGGTTCCGTGGTCCATGAGTCGAGCATTGGTGTGGGACGATAAGACCATGGCGGCCAAGCGCTAAGAAGTTATTTAAAGAACTGTCTAAGCGGCTTGTTAACGCTATATGTGACAAGACAGTTTTTTCGCGCAGCAAATCAGCATCGCTGTGCAGCGGGGGAATGCTGCGAGTGGTCTTGGTACACTGCCACATGATCAAGTCATGGGTGAATAATTTTATATATAGTTTAGATTTTAGTTTTAATTTAGTATATATATTTTAATTAGCTTAATTTAAAAAAAAAATACTGTAAAGAAAATCGAAATATTAAGCTCTACGACTTCATGACATATACGACTATAGACATCACTAAGGTTTCATCAAGAGCGCTATCAGTAGATTTTTATATTTTTATTACATTTACATACTTGTAAAATATTATATTTATCATACATAGACTATGTATTAAATATATATATATTTATATATATATATAGCAAATAATTCGTTCTATCCAAAGACTTTGGTGAACCTAAAAAAAATCATAACTGTTGTTTTTCTAAAACATCCTTCAATTTAACTTTTTAAACTTTCGCGCATATTCATAATAGTTTTTATAATTTTAACGGGTCTTTACGCGATTTACCTTAGAGACATATTTCTCCCGACGTTTCAGCCAAGTTGCATTGGCCGTGGTCACGGGTCGACTGAACGTCGGGAGAAATATGTCTAAGGTAAATCGCGTAAAGACCCGTTAAAATTATAAAAACTATTCTTCAATTTTTATGGCTAACAATCGTATTTCGTAAGCCGGAAACATTATGAGGAATCTTACTTACCTACAACTTTCGCATTATATAGGTTTGTCAATCTTTCGTCACTCATCCTTTCAACATGCCCGAACTATCGGAACATGCCTTTCCTTATTTTCGTCCCGATGTTTTCTTTCATACCTACCCTTCCGCGTATTTCGTCGTTACGTATGCCAAAGTGTTTTTTTACATAAAGTGGTAAATAGCGTAAAGGCATAAATAAATGGGCTAGAGTACTTTTTGCCGACTATACTTCGCGTGAGACCAACAACGTTGACCCTAATGCACTACGTCCGCTTTGGCAAAAATAAATTATACTATTACGAGTATTTTGTCGGTCTAAATAAACGCATCCTCTTCGTTTCGCAACCTACGAACGTAACTAACCTAACCCAACCATGTACCACTATCCTGGTCTTATGTTGTGTTTATACTTTTGTTTTTTTTCTCGTTTGAGTACTGCATTCGTGGCATTCTGTACAGGTACAATAGGCCGACATTCGGTTTTATATGGCTATCTGTATTGATGTCGGATAGACGGATGACTAGAAAAAGGTCGCTGGTGGGGGTTGGATGAGGGTAGCAAAAGATGGCAGAGTGTGAAATGGCGAGCCTTGGAGGTGGTCTACATCCAGCAGTGGAGAGACATATCAAGATTTTTTTAAGTTTGGTATCCAGCTGCTGCGTGTAGTCCATATATTTACGCCATGTGAGTCGACGCTCCAGGTACATTCCAAAGTGGTTGCAAAGTGTTACTGGAGCGCAGGTTTTGCGTTTTAGCGTGACTGTAACATGCACCGATTTGATTTGCTTAACTTTAATTCGACAGAGATTAAGCCATTATTCACCTTGTGCCTAGACGCTTTCGTTGCGGCTTCTTAGATATGAATTAGGAATTAATAAATTAATTTGTAAAAATAACATTCGTTTTATTTTACTTACAAATTGAAAGTGACATAATATAAACAAGATTTGACAATTAATAATATTTACAAAAAAAGGTAAAGAACTATAAAAGGTTAGGTCACGCCACATACTCCGCCACCAGTGGAAACGTCGGTATATCTTGCAGGTGCTCTGATTTGACGTCCATATCTTGACGTGGTGGGTGGGTTTGATGGTGGTGGTAGTGGTGATGATGGTGGTAGTGATGATAGAGGTAATGATGATGGTGGCAGTGGTGGTGGTGATGGTAGTGCGATTCGATTAGGTGATGGTGATACTCGTAATAATGTTCCTTCATTGTCGTATTGTATTATAGCAGGTTTAAGACGGTCGATAGAAACAGTTGAAGGTTTTCCTTTTATAAGTAATTTAAAATGTTTTGGTGACTTTTCTAAAACAAAGAAAGGTCCATCATAAGGTGGTTGTAAAGGTTGTCTTATAGTGTTATTACGAACAAAAACATGTTGGCTGGAATTTAGGTCTTTATGTACAAAATACGTGTGCGGTCCGTGATGTTTGGGCTGAACTGGTCTTAACGACCACATCATTGTTTTTAATTTCTGCACAAAATCATTAGGTGAATCAGGACTGTCATCGTTTCTGTTTAACAATATTTCTCCAGGAAGTCGTGGGTTTTCGCCATATAAAAGTTCTGCAGGTGTAGCATTGATGTCTTCTTTAAACGTTGATCTTAACCCAAGCAGAACAAATGGAATAATTTCTGTCCATTTGCTTGTTTTGTGGCACATGATTGCTGTTTTGAATGTCCGATGCCAACGTTCTATCATGCCGTTGGCTTGTGGATGGTATGCTGTTGTTCGAATGTGATCGGCTCCTAGCATTTTAGCGAGTTCCCTGAAAAGGTCTGATTCAAATTGTCTGCCTTGATCGGTGGTAATTGTGTGAGGGCAGCCGAATCTTGCAACCCAACCTGAGATAAAAGCTTTTGCAACGGTTTCAGCAGTTATGTCAATAATTGGAATTGCCTCTGGCCATCTTGTAAATCTATCAATAATCGTTAAACAAAATCTAAAACCTTCAGAAAGGGGTAAAGGGCCTATAATATCAAGATTAATGTGATGAAATCTGTCGCTGGGTACAGGAAAAGGTACTAGAGGAGCATGCACATGTCGTTGTGTTTTTGATCTTTGACAGATAAGGCATAGTTTTGTCCAAGTTTTAATGTCATGCTGGGCCATACGTATCTTTCAGATATTAATTTTGTAGTAGCCCTAAACCCAGGGTGAGATAAAGAATGTAGATGAGTAAAAATTTTTTTTCGAAAAATTTCTGGTACGTATGGTCTAATGTAATTAGTAGAAATATCACAGTATAAATTGTTATTCAAATTTTCCATTTTAATTTTCGTAAGTTTAAGAGATGTTGAAGTTGATAATAAGAGTTGTGCGAGTTGGTTATCAGATTCTTGAGCATCGATGAAATTTTGCTTGTCAATAAATTCTGGAAGTGCTATTGAATCAATACGCGACAATGCGTCTGCAACGATGTTGTTAATGCCGGAGATATGTTGAATGTTAGTTGTGAATTGTGATAAATAATCTAAATGTCTTGACTGTCGTGGGGTGAATTTATCTCCACTTTTGTTGATGGCAAAAGTGAGTGGTTTATGATCTGTGTATAAAATAAAATCTCTGCCTTCCAAAATATATTTAAAGTGTTTTACTGACGAGTATGCTGCTAAAAGTTATCTGTCAAAAGCACTATATTTAATTTGTGTGTCATCCAGTCTTTTAGAATAAAATCCTAATGGTCTCCATGTATTATCCTCAAATTGTTGAACGACTCCACCAATAGCTTTGTCTGACGCATCAACCATAAGAGCTAATCGTGCATTTTGTTTGGGGTGGGCAAGGAGAGTCATTTTTTTAAGGTCTTCTTTAATTTAAAAAAATGCTATATTGTCTTCGTTAGTCCAGTCCAATTTTTTATTGTCATTTTTTTTAGCTCCTTGTAAATGTTTAGTTAGAATGGCTTGAGTTTCTGCTGTGTTAGGTAAAAATCTTCTATAAAAATTGACCATAGCTAAAAATCGACGGAGTTCTTGTACTGTATTGGGTGTACTGTAATTATTTATAGCTTCTACTTTATCGGGTAATGGTGAAATGCCATTGGTGGTAACAAGGAAACCAGTGTACTCCAGTGAATCGACCTCAAAAATACATTTTGCTACGTTAATTTTTACTCCATATTCCAAAAATCTTTCAAAAAGTTTGCGTAGATGTTGAGTATGTTGTGTTTTATTTGTAGAAGCGATAAGGACATCGCCGAGGTACGAGTAGCAGAAACAAAAATCTAAACCATTTGTTACCTCATTTATAAACCGTTGAAAAGTTTGAGCAGCGTTGCAGAGTCCAAAAGGCATACGATTGAACTCAAATAAGCCAAATGGAGTAGTAACAGCTGTTTTTGGAATGTCTGATGGTTCTACTGGAATTTGGTTGTATGCTCTGACTAGATCGATTTTAGAAAAAATCTGCTTTCCGTGTAAAATGCTAGAAAAATCTTGGATGTTGGGAATAGGATATTTGTCTGCCACGGTGATACTGTTTAATTTACGATAGTCTCCACATGGTCTCCATTCCCCGGACCTCTTAGGTACCATGTGGAGAGCACTAGACCAACAACTTTTTGATGGGCGACATAAACCTGATTCGACCATGAAATCGAATTCCTTTTTAGCCGTTTCGAGTTTATCGACAGACAGTCGTCGTGGTTTAGTTACGATGGGAGGGCCTGTTGTCATAATATGGTGTGTTGTCGAATGTTTGACTTCTTGATGACAATTAAAGGGTTGAGTGATCTCTATGAATTCGGTAAGTAATGGATGTTGTAAATTTTCTTTTTTGATGGTTGAAATTGATAGGCTCGGTCCTTGATCTACTGTTCCTCTTTTAGATAATGAGGTTGTATGGTCTACTAACCGACTGTGTTTGACGTCCACCATCAGACCGTATTTCTTTAAAAAATCAGCACCGAGGATGGGTTTTGTCACAGCTGCTATAATAAAGGTCCAAACATATTGTTTACCCAATCGAAAATCCAATTTAATGGTTTGTTCCCCATAGGTGTTAATTTCTGTGTTGTTGGCAGCATATAATTTGAAATTTGTTTGAAATTGATTTGATGAGTGATGATTTTTGGGTATTACAGAAATTTCGGCGCCGGTGTCTACAAGAAAACGTAGTCCGGTGGTTATATCTGTAATAAAAAGGCGGCATGAATTAGAATTGTGACCGGTAACATTTGCCGCGTCAATGTTCCGGTTATCTAGTTTTCCGTCTGCTCGTTCAAGTTACAGATCGGGGTGCGTTTTTTAGGCTTTTTTTCGATTTTTGTGCAAGGTATGAATATGTTTGATGATGGAATGTTTGGTTGACTGTTGGCGGATGGTTGATACGACGATGGAAATGGTATGTGGGGTATGTTTGATAATGAATATGCTTTGGTTGATTGAATATTAGTTGGTTGTTGATATGGCGGTGGATGTAATGTATTGCTTTCGAATACAATTGAAGGTTGTTGATTGTAGGGTGGTTGCGTGAGTGGTAAGTTATAATAGGAACATTTAAAATTTGGTCTTGTATTTATCTGAAGAGCATGAATTTGTGTAGCCATTTCATCAATCTTCTTTTCCATTCTCTGTACCAGTAAGGTCGAAATATTGGTGCGGTGTTCTTCATTATCGTAGGTATTGATGGCATGAATTTCATCTGCTGTGGCTGCTAATTGGTTCAGGTTCTTGTCAATAACAAGTAGAATGGATTGGCTGGAAGGTAGAAGTTTCTGTAACCATAAGATCTTAAGCATGTTCTCCGAAAGTAGGTTGCCTGCTAGTTCTCGCATCTCTCTTAAAAGTTCAGAAGGTCGTCTGTCGCCGAGTACAAGAGATGCAGATGTAAGTTTTTTAATGCGTTGGTCTTCTGTGGTGCCGTAAACTTGTAGGATCCTTTTTTTAATTGCATCATACTTGCAAGAGTGTGGTGGAGATGTCACTATGTCGCTGACCTGAGCTAAGATTTAAGACAAGGACCCTTTACAGCTGCAATAATAATAAATATTATTTAATTAAGTACATTGAAATTTCGAGAGGACTAGAGCCCTAACTGGTCACTGCAAAATAAACAAGCAAATGTTTACCAAGGGCTGGTAGAAACAGACGAGTGCAGAAACTGTCGCAAGGTGTCTGAGACACCAGTCCATCTCCTCTGCGACTGCTATGCACTGCATCACAAGCGAAGCACCATCTTGGGTGCTCACAGATTAAGCCTCGAGGAGGTGCGACTCCTTGCTTCTAAGCCCATACTTAGGTTCCTTGAAGCCGTAGGGCTAGCGAACGAACTATAGTCTAGGGATACTAATATATAACCCCACCCTTATTATTGTTATTATTATTATATGTGACAATAATAATAACATTGACATTTAATTAATAATTTATTTATTTTTACTTTTATATATTTTTCAATTAAGCATATTTAAGTTTAATTACAAATTGTAGTTCCACAAAATGTCACTGCTAAATTCATAATAGTCCATATCAAACTAGGTATTAGGAAGCTAAGGTTGTAAATAAACAAATTATTATTTAATATAGTTGGTTTTAATCTTAGTAAAGTAATATATTTATGTTACTGTAAAAGATTCCACATCAAACTAGGCTAGTAGGCTAGCATTTACTCTTCTGGCCAGTCTATCCCTGAGGGCCCTCCCCCTAATTAGGTGTGTTGTGGCTTCTGATGTCTCTCTGAAGGGTACTTCGTTGTCACCATCAATGCCTTCGTCTAAAAAAAAAGCATAGATATATAAAAATATAACCTTAAAGAAATGAAAAATCCCAATAATGGTATCAGCAGTACAATGTAAATTATTACTGATTGAGGTTGTGACACTAAAATATTTATTTGTGATTTTCCTCTCTGGTATGCGAGAAACCTTCGACAAGCATGCCACTTTCAAGATGAGCCCAGTATAGTTGGCTAAATAAAAACATACTTCCTTAAAAAGCATGGTTTCTGAAGGATTATGACTGCTATGCTTTACTTTGTAACATATTGCATACTAAAATGACTTACATTCGAAATTCGAATTTTCTTCGGGGTATTGCACACCAATTTGGCAGATAATTCCTTAACCCTGGGGGTTGGATATGACATCAATATCTAAGCATGACATGCGACCTTATGGCCATCCGAAGGTTTCTTTTGCTGACCACTATATTACAACTACTTAAGTGGCATCCTAATAATTTCAGTATTAGTGCGAAATCACAGGTAGGTAGGTCACACACTTTAACTCCAACCATATATGTTTGAAGTGCAATAAAATATTTGGAAAAGCTCTAAATTAAATAAATGTTACCCACATTCAATGAATGAAATTGTTTTCTTGAGAAATACCTATGTTCTACTGTAGTGTGTGGCTTAAATATGTGTAAATGACTGCCATCAATGCAACCTATTGTAGGGCAAGCCAAATTTTTTTATCATTTCCGACATGTTTCCTTAAATTCTAACGTTACATTAGATGATGATTTTAAATTCGTCAATCTCTTTAACGCATCGCACAAGTACAGGAAACATTCTTTAGATAACCTGTACCGACTCCTGAATTCATTCTCTGAAAGATCTTCAAGGGGATCTTCAGTTTCGCGCAGATTCTGGAAGAATAAAAAATAAAACATTAGATCTATTAAAAACACAATTAACCATATACCTATTTTTATTTTAATATAAAATATCACACTCAATTATTAAAACATCAACAAACCTTTCTTCTTTTTCGAACCTTGTTGCGCTTATCAAGGGCATGGGCATGATAAAACATCTTCCAAGCTTAAAATGATCTTGAAATAGACCACAATAGACATATTTTTTACTCATCTCACGACCTAAAATGAAAGTAAGTTACGTAACTACAGCGTTTGCGTTAACTATAGTTTTGAGCTGTAACACTAGCATTTTAAACAAAAACGTAAAACAAATGTCAAATTTGTCAAATACAAAAGTATTGTGCCACACTCGCGTGAAATCTCCGTCTACATTGCGTTTTTGGCAGCCCATACAAAATGCGCAATGTAGATCGTGGAAAACGTAACTACAGTTGTCTCGTTTTTCAATACGTGAGCTGCCACACTAAGCACACAGTTTGTCAGAAAGGAAAAAACATCATACATACTCGTATATACATACTTACAAAGGCTGATAAATTTAACATTTTTAACGTAACCCAGTCGGGTAACAATAAAACCGAACTGTCAAATAATAAAGTTAGATAAAAAATATAGTAATACAAGTTACTACTAGATGGCGCTAGTGTAGATAAGGAACGTACATGGGTTTGGCGGAACTTCGATGTTTAGTTTGTAACATCGTCAACTCCAACCATACTCTTTATCATCAGGCTATTTTTAAGGTATTAACCCCTCTAGTAGGTTTACGTTAATACTCTAATATCTACTAATATTAAATAACAAGACATTGTAAAGGCACTTTTATTTAATGCTTTTCTGACTATTTTATACTAGAAATTAGAAATCAGGTAGTGTCTGTCTATAAAAGACGTGCTACTTGCGTGTATTGCTGTTTTTTGGAGTCGGAGTAGGGATGCTCGATCCGCCGGATGCCTTGTATTGTATCGATATTCCGGATCGCAAACTCTCCCCTCCTTCCGAATCAAGCTCCGAGCGCTTAGAATGAATATGATATTAACGTTTGCTTAATATATCTCGATTTTGGTACGCTGGAGACATCGACGAGATTGCCACTTGTCATGACTGGCTTTTAGTAAAGTTGGCTAAATGTGAATCCGCTTCTT
Source organism: Tinea semifulvella (assembly GCA_910589645.1). Taxonomy (NCBI): domain Eukaryota; kingdom Metazoa; phylum Arthropoda; class Insecta; order Lepidoptera; family Tineidae; genus Tinea; species Tinea semifulvella. The sequence continues at coordinate 27,230,820 of OU342584.1, forward strand.
TATAAGCGTGGTTTCTGACTACCCCGGTCAGGCAGAGAAACGGTCATGATAAACTTGAATGTGCTTCGAATATATGTTTTCAGAATCCACGTAACCCAAATCTGGTCATCATGAGCTCTTTAATTTCGTGGATGTGGAAAATACCATTGACTATTGAACTTTAACAAGAACGGTTGTGACTCGGTTATAAAAACGCTAAAAAGGTGAGTTCGAACCTCGTATGAAACATAAAATACGCTTTCCTTACGTACATTTGCAATAGATTCCGTTCTCAGCCCCTGATAGCACGTTAAGCCATCTCAACCGCGGTCCAATAATACTAACTTGTGGAATCGTTAATAAATTGTTATTAAAAATGGACATCAAACCCACGCCAAACCGTCTGACCAACGTGGCGAGTGAAGACCATCCAACAGCGGAGGTCTAGGACAGTGCGTTATAGGGGCAATGATGATAAGAGAAGAAGACAAATTTCTAAGCATTCCATGGATTCACCGTGTGGGTGCCGGGTCCATCGTGTGTGGGTAAGAGATGAGAAGAATGGTGTCTCGGGCTTGCGACCGACAATAGGCTGGTTTAAGAACAGTTGGCCTCCTTTTTTTTTATTGCGCGATAATACGCTCACCATCCACCATTCTACTTCTTTCCCTACCCAACCAAATACTGTATGATTCCGTTAATGCCGTCTTGGAAGCTCTAAATAAATAAATACATTTGTAAAAAAAAAAACATTTAAATTTAAAATGACAATTTGATGAGCGAACGAGTTCCGGGGATTTGTGCACTTTATGTCGGAACAAATATTGCAGTTTCTCTGGAATTCTCGGGAAATATTTTATGTGATTTATTGCTATAAAACACTTAAATATGTATGGCTCTAAAACAAAACTATAAGCATATACGAAGCGTCAGATACGAACGAAATATAAAATCATTCATCAGTTAAAGTGCCTGAAAATCTATATTAGCCATTGCAAAATGCACACATGTAATTAAATTGTTTAATATAACTTTTTGGTAGGGCACTGCTTTACATTAAAACTAGCATTGTCATTTCAACAATGACTTTTTCAATGCACAGTTCTTTATAAATGTCGCACCCTCGCCAACCTCGCTTCGCTAAACACTATAGGATGTTTTTTGTATAAAAAACAAAATTGGAAATCCGAAATCTACAACACTGAACTAGCACATCTCTAATAGTTTGACGGAAACCCGTCATCGTTACATTAAAATAATACTTAAAGAAGAATGATCATCATGGGCCCACCCCAAAAGGTTTTTGTTCGCAATCAACGATAGGCTCAATTATTAATAGTATTTTTTTTTTAAATAACAATGACAAACAAAATACCTAGCCAGATATGGTGATACAGTGTGGCAAGGAACAGCCCCAATTTCCATTATTGTTATTAAAGTAAAGTATCATCACGACCGTTTCCCTTTCGGGGTGGTCAGAAACCACACTTATAAATAAGCGGATTCACATTTACCCAACTTAACTATAGGCCAATCATGACAAGTGGCAAGCTCGTCGATGTCTCCAGCGTACCAAACTCGAGAAATATCACAAATAAATTAAATAATAATTAAATGTATTTATTTACATTAATAAATATTTTTGTGTCCCGACCAGGAATCGAACCCGGTACCTCCGAGTCTAAATCCACGGATTTAACCGCTAGACCACGGAGGCAGTTTATTGTTATTGTTATTAATAAAATCCAGTATTTAAAATAATTATAGAAGGTTGTAAAAAAAATTGAATAAATATTTTTAAAGTATGTTTCTTCTCTCTCGTCTCCCAAGGTATACTTCTGGGGCTCACCCTTAGCGTCAGCGCATCAGGATGTCTACTTAAAATACAAAGGCAACAAAAAATATGTCAAGTAGATTAATCGTTATTCTATGAATGCAGTTCAGAATTTTTCTAAAAGGGATGGTATCTCCTAGAAACATTTTCATGTAACTATAACGGTTAATGTATCTGCCCTTACTGTCCCGTTTCAAAAATCCATCCTGTATATTAAGTCCCAAAAGTGTGTCGATTAAGTCAACGAAAACGAGATACAGTCTAAAAAGCGATTAGATTTGTTTTTTATTTCAGTTCATCATTAAATGGGTTGGTTTAGGTATAGGTTATTAACTTATTTTTTAAATGTTTTTTTTTAAACAGTTTTTTTTATTCAATAGTATAATATTAGTGTCCATATGTATTTTGTGGTGATATTTATTGTAATAAAAAAATGCCCATACAAAATGTATTATATGTATCTATCCTATAACAGCATTTGAGAATAAAAAATCTATTTGATATGTCGACGAAGCCCATACAAAACCCCTCATGGTCATTCAAATGTAACTGTCAATGTCGTCGTCATATCATTACAGGGCCTTAAATAGCATAATTCATATTGTCGATTATGGTTTTAAATTTACGTGCAGTAAGATTATTATTAATTAGAACAGTTTTTACTTTAGTTGTTTTATTTTGGTTTATTGATTTTACAGACTAACATAGTTTGTATTTTTTTTTTTTTTTTAAAGGAAAAAATATCAAATTGCTAATACAACTTTATTTAGTAGCTTGTATTCCCACCACGTACCTACTCTTATTCTTACATTACATTCTTATATTCTTCTGATGCTTCCATCCTATAATATAGACCCGGAATATGTCCATATTTATTTTGTGGGAATATTTATTGTAATAAAAAAAACACCCATACAAAATGTATTTCAGGCTGATTAAAAAAATGTATATTTAGAAATATCTATCCTATAACAGCATTTGAGAATAAAAAAATAATTTTATATGCTGACGAAGTCCATACAAAACTCACCATGGACATTTTAATGTAACTGTCAATGTCCTCGTCAAATCTAACTTTAACGGCTAACAGGGCCTTAAATAGCATAATTCATATTGTCGATTCGGTAACAAAGTTCGATCGTGCTAGAGCTACAGCTAGATATATTTTTTACAATATATTATAAATAAAAATAAAAAAGTTCTGGAAACATACAGATCATAAAACATAATCATAACAATTTAAAAAAATACACCATCCAGCAAAATATCGATTTAAAAAATAAACATATATTACAAAAAAAAAAGTGCTAAAGTTAAAAACTATTCATATATACTTGTAAGATACGATTATATAATAAATAGAACCAATAACTTACACCTTATCAAGAAAATATAAAGAGATTGGTCAAGAAATAGATATGTTAAATCCGCTTTCAAAATTCAAGTTAAATGTTAAGATAAATTATTCCTATTAATATTAAATTAGATTAGGTATAATTATATTTTTGCATAATTCCTTATATTTTATTTTATGTTTTTACTCGTGTTTTTTTTTTCTTGTTACTCATTTAAGCTTTTAAAATGTTGTAATTTAGAATTTATATATGGGAAAAGTCTGGAGACAGGTAGGCTGGCAATTATTTCTGCCAACGTATTAGCTTAGCTATACAGAGGGGAAATGTTGCCAGTCTTCTTGGGACTATCACTGAAGGGTCGTCTCTAGAGGACATTTTTTACTTATAGTTAATTTTTTTATTAGGTTTAGTTTATATTTATTTTTATTTTATTTATTTTAATTTTAATTTTTAAGTGTTCCAGCATATCTGATACCAAATAGCAGTTTGGATCTATTCCTTTTCCTACAATTAAAGTTATTTTGGAATAATATATTTTTAATAACAAATGTTTGTACCTATTTTTATTCTAAATACACATTGTATTTACATTCTGGGAATAGAGAAATCTGAGCCGTTTGTTTTGACTAAATTCGATCGGACACGGCTTGCATTCGCAAAACCTTGTACGAGTATAAACAATAACTAACGTAAAAGCACCTATTATTAACCTATCAAAATATCACTACGTAATAATAAATACTTTTTTTCAATAGGCATTAATGATATTTAGAGGCCCAAACCAACCCGTCTGGCCAGAGCTTAATTTCTTACGTAATAGGTTCTGAATGGCCTGGCCTATCTTTGGCATTGCAGTAAAGATTTAGGACTCTTTTGGGCTGTAATAATGATTTTTAGATCTAATTTTATAATATTAAATTGAAAATATAACTACAATATTTTATTATTTATTTAGCACAGGAGTCCAATAACTATTTAATAAAACGTATATTCCAAAATTCCTTGGTAATTGGTATCCGTACTGAAGAGGTTGATAATAGGTGGGGGTACCTTAGTACAGCTTAACTCGCTGGGTCCATACTTGGCGTTAAATTCGCTCGCGGCACGTCGCCACAGTTCCACATGATCATGAATTATGTTCGCACTCCTACCGCGACCGATTGGAGAGTACTGGATTGTCCAGTGTGGACCTTGCGAGCGCAATATCTCGCAAACGCTGTTTCGCTTCGACTCAGTATATATAGAAGTTTCAAACATAAGTGACTCAGGGTCCCTATCTACACGGTAAGGTTGGTTTGTGAGAGAACCGCCGGTCCCGGTCATTCAGTTGTAGTTTGGCCGCCTTATCTGCTACCCCGGTCGTTCTTAGTAAGTCTAGCGAACTCGGATACGAACCAGTGGGTGCTACACACCGATGTAGATAAATTGACCCTATTTTGTCCTCTAATATCTTTCAACCGAAATAGCGATTTCAGCATATAAATAATATTTTACAGCATGAGAATGATTGGAAAAGGAAGGAACTATAATGCAACTAATAGAACAATATTTTTTTACAGATGCGAGTGAGGGTGAATTGGGGTGAAATTTGGGGTGTTTTTTTTACATTGTAGCTTTTGTATTATACTCCACAATAGCGAAACTTTATTACTGGGAACTTTATTGTTATTAGCTGCAAGTATCCGGTTGCCGTATTTTATAACTCACCATTTACCAGAACATATCAGTAACCGGTTTTAGCCGTATTTTTTTTTCAATACAGACCCCAGAACAGAGAGTCCTAGACCTCTACTGTTGGAGATAGGCCTTTTAGAATTTTCTGGAAAAATTGGCCTATATTCGCTACGCTGGCCAGATGGGTTGGCAAGGCAAAATTAGCCGTTTACCTATATAGCATGGGCGGCCGACTTAACTAGACCCAAGATCTACTGTTTACCGACGAAACCCTCTGCGATCAACCAATTACAAACTTCTTAAACTCTCAAACGAAACAACATAATTCAGTACACAATTATGTAGTATTAGTATTATTTTTAATTTATTAAGAGGGAAAACATAAAACTGAAAGTTATTCTTAGTAACTAGGTACTTATTTATGAGCTTTGCATCTGAGCATCTTCCGCTAGATTAGCAAAATCAGGTTTGTAGTTGGAAATTGCCAACCTTAAAGAATAAGAATAATAATTTAGTTTTTAGCTATTTACAAATACTAAAGTTATATATATATATATATATTACAAAATATACAATAATAATTTACAAACTACTTAAAAAAATTATATTATGCAATATTTTATTTTTAAGCCCCCATTCCTATAATGCTAAAAACATATCCTTGGCCCTTCATTCAAACTAATATGTTTGGTACATTAATAGTAAAGACGCATCTATAAATAAATAAATATTTCCAGACAAATCATACAGCGCCATCTAGTTTCCGTGGTAAGCTACGAGGCTTGTGTTACGGAAACTAGATGGTTGATAAACTACATATTAAACTTTTTTTTGTAAATATATACATATTATACATATAAACACCCAGACCGAGACGAATTATACAATGTACAACTTGCCCCCGGTGGGAATCGAACCCACGACCTCCCGAGTTCACGGCAACGTTTGTTACCACAAGACCTTAGCTATATATATATATCTATATATATATATATATATATAGCTTACTATATGACATTCTGCTTTGTATTCTCTACATACTCCTACATGTAGGTAGGTAATAAATCAAATGAAACAAAAATAAATGAAATATTGATTTGTGTATTAAATATGGTTAAGTATACAATTTTACAGTATGAATACACTGTATACCGTGCTTATAAATATTCGACCATGGGGTCGGCTACCATAATGCCAATTTTATTTTATTGAACAAGGAAAGGTTCTCGTTTTGATTCACTCTCCAAGAAGCCAGGATGTGGTGTTCTATACTTTCAATGCTATTCATAATTAATTGTGTTATCCATATAAACCTTACATAGGCCTTTTCTTGTTTTGTTTTGCCTCTGCATATTAATATGTGGATAGTAGATTTATAAAGTGGACAGCTGTATAATAAAAGCGGTGTAGGGAATGCTTTAGAAAACGTGACAAAGTAGTAACTTCCATGATTGCTGCTATAGTTCTGAGACTAATCCCATAAAGTTGTGCTTTAACCTATAAACTCACGCGGTGTATGATGATTACTGACTTAGTATTGCCTAGGCATTTAATTTATTTTCACAGCTTCAGAGTCAGCATTAATAAATATAATAACGCTCGGTTCCAAAAGGATGATTAAAATGATCAACTTTTTATTATATCTTCGCCAAGTAGATCGCTTGTCCTTTTACGTATTTCAGTCAATAACGTGCCTCATAGGCATAAGTTAAACATGTCATTAGATAATCAGCCCTTATAATCCTTATAATTATATCATCATAGCAGTAACAATTGAGCGTTGCCACACTAATATCACATTCACCTCTTATTGTTTATCGATAATTACTAATCAAATTCATACTTCTTGCGTAGGGTTAGATTGACAAAATTGTGGATTCCTTCATTTACTGTAGGCCGCGAGTTTAGCTGAGCTTAGTTTACGCTAAATTTACAAAATATTGACTAATGGCGTTTAACATTGACAGTCTCCCGAACCATAACTATGTAGGGGGCCCCTAAGCCATCGTGCGGTCTTTCAAGTTCCTAATAATATTTTAATAATATAAATTGCCGTAATACAGTTTAATATTCTATAATAATTTAAAATGCGTTCCAAACAGTATGACTATGTAGTATAAAAAAAAAATACCAATCAACTACTACCAGTCAACTTTATTTATGAATATGAAAATTAAAAACTTGTACTTAAATTATAAATAATAAATTAATTATAAACTAAACCTAATACCGACTGCCTCCTTGGTCTGGCGGTTAATACCGTAGATTTAGATGCGATTTCTATTCCTGGTTGGATCACAATAATTTATTTGTGATATTTTTCGAGTCTAGTATGCTAGAGATATCGACGAGCTTGTCACTTGTTATGATCGGCCTCTAGTAAAGTTGTCTAAATGTGAATCCACTTCTTTAGAAAAGCGTGGTTTCTGATCACTTTTTTACTTTACTAAACCTAATAAAAAGTTGAAATTCCTGTCTCCGGATTTTTCCGTCTTCCGTTGGGATAACTGTTTGGTCCCATCGTCTCGGCCCAAAACGGCGCAAATTCATAACCTGTACCGAGGTTGGTGTATTCCGTACCTTGAAAAAATATTCCATGACTCGGAAAAATTATGAAGACTCGGTCATTTATATCTGTGTATATGATGAGGATCATAAAATAAAGTTTTAAAGTTAGAGCCACATGTTATAGTGCCCATTCTTGGCTAAGAGCGTGTAAATGCGGCGTTTACTTTATATCTTCCTCGTATTTGCTAATTGTTTTACGAGTAACTCAAAGTTATACCTATTAACTTTAAGCTGCAGCCGCATTTTCGTTGTTTAACCGCTTTAAATAAAGGATGTCTTTAAAATTAAAGTTAAAATTCGTACGGACAATGTCAATGACAACCACTATATATTATTTAAATATTTTTAATTTTGACGTACCTAAGCTCTAATGAATAGACTCGGATAAAGTGGCGCTTAAACTGAGAGTAAATAAAACAACCCACTAAATTAAATTGCGATAAAAAAATAGACTGCTAATTATATCAGCTCTTAGAAAGTGGAGTCCTAGACCTTCACTGCTGGAGATGGACCTTCCAGAACATATATAAAGAATTTGGGTTATCTTGCCACGCTGGCTGCCAGGTTGGCAAGGACCTCATGACAATTTATTAACGATTTCACAAAATAGTAGTAGTGGAACCGTGACCGATGGATTATCGTGCTGTCCGAGGCACGGGAAATTGGTGTTATAGTCGTAAATCTCATTGGTATATGCCGAGCTTCAAAACGCGACCATTTGGATTAAAGGAAAGCGTTCTCATAACCTGGATCGGCGAACCTCGACGCTGTATTACCAAACTGTAACGCAAGTTTGAAAGTTATATAAAAAAGGCGGACAAGTCTTTGCCTAAACTACTGGACCAATTTTGATTAAATTTGTCATAGATGTTCTTTGAGACCTAGGAATGAACACGCAACCTGACGTATTACTATTTACAAAATGATAATTTTTATTTATATTACAATACAAACAAAGCCGCTTTTTAATCTGATTAAGCTAGTACAAATTTTACTTGCTAATAGTTTTCTATTACTGCACATTTTCGTAAAATGAATATTTACTAATAATGTATTATTCAAATGCGTTGTTTGCAAATTATGATTAAACAATGTGGTTATTATACACATCACGAGATCGTGAAAATTAATTAAGTATGATATTATGTTAAACAACTATACAGTTACCGGCAGATAAAAAAAAAACGGCCGGAAATTGCACATAAACCGATTATTGGTTTCTAACGCTCACCCCCTTTAAAAGTATATTCGCGAACACTATTTTTAGCCTTATTAAAACTTTTGTTATTTCTGTTGTGAAACTATTTTTTTGTTTTAAACATTAGTTTAGATTTTCTCAGCCACTTTAGTAAAAACCAAAAATTATTTATTCGAAGTTAATAAAATTAAAAGTACATTAAATATAAATTAAAAACTACCTAAATAATAAAATTAAAAATAAACCTATAAATAAAAAATGTCCTCGGAGTCCCAAGGAGACTGGCATTTCCCCTCTGTATAGCGAGGCTAATACGTTGGCAAAAATAATTGCCAGCCTTCCTGTCTCCAGACCTTTCTGTCAGCCGCCTTGACAACTCCTTGGCCAAGCGCCTTGCTGACGGTCCCCATGGGCCCATCGTCTCGACCCCAAACGGCACAAATTCGTAGTTTAGATAGAAACGAAATAAAAATATTCAATGATTGTTGATATGGTTTTTTTTAAATTAAATCTATACATGGAACAGACCGCAGGCAGTGTTATTTTATTTGTTATATTATTGTCTCTTTATTTTAAAGTAGTAAGTAGGTTTACAATAGTTTAATTATTTATAATCCGTTCGTGCCTTTTTTGCGATAAAACATATCGCAGTTTGCCGGAACCACATTTTCACATCTTTTTTCCAAAATAGTAGAAGTTTTATTGACATTTTGTTTAAATTTTCTTCCGATTGTAACGGAACATTGTTTTCATTATTCATGTTTCGGGGTCACCAATAAAGCGTCTTAGCTTTTAAATAAATGATACTGCGAATATTTATAAATAAATGTTTTTAAATAAAATAATAACATAACTTTAACAAAGAATCCTAATATCAAAAATTGACAAAACCAATTTGACACCCGTCATAATTTTGAAGTTTTATTTTTATTTGAGTAGCTATCGCTACAGATGTTAAAAGTGTTTGAGCGTAATTCTGACAAAATGATTGTCCAAAATGCGAGAACGAAATCTTCATTGTAGCCAGAAAAAAAACTTATATCACAGGAAATATTTAGAATGTTAACATGTATGCCTTTCGAGGTTTGGAGAGTTTATAACTAACCCAATGTTCGACTGCGTTTTTACTCACTCTAAGCAAAATTTAGTAAAAAAATGTGTGTTTTAGTAAGAAAAGCGATATAAAGAGTAAGCTGTTAGCAGAAGATCTGTTAATGTTTAATCTGACTGGAAACGGAAGCTGCAAGGAAATCTGAGATCCGACTTACAAAATAGATGAATACAGATTTACATTTTCCCCTACCTACATTTCCCAGTGCTAGTTTAAATAAATAGCGTATTTTGTAAAGCATACAATAGATTCGATAATACATATTTGATTCTGTGGTTATGCTAAATCAACAACATACGAGTATTTGCAGCTTTGTTTATAAATTCAGGACTCGGACACACCAGATCACGGGGAAGTCTGTGACGTCACCTTACCACCTCTCCACCTCCATGCGTCGTTCTTCTCAATGGTCGTGGTACCCTCCACGATCACTTTGTCTCGGACGATACTCACTGCTCTCTGTTAAGTGTGGTGCAGATCTGGTTACCACCTATTACAACACATAAAACCAACAGGGTAGTCGCGTTGTTAGAACGCTATCTCTGTCCGTCAACAGAAAGGTCGCTGTTTAAACCCTGGCATGTAGAAATGAGATATACCACCATTCCACCAGTGATCAGTCAAGCTCCTTCTATCTCCATCTTTAAAAGCTTAGTCTTCAGTCACTTTCCTAAAAAGCAAAATGTCTCAAACACTCTATAGTAATTATTTTATATATGTATGTATACTATTGATATATATTATTTACGTATTTGTTTATATATATGCATATTTACAAATTGTTATTGTACTCGTAAATATCTATTTTCTATTTTTTATCTGCACTATATAAGCTTTCTTATACCATAACAAAAGTTAGCTGTTAATCTCGCCCGTGTACAATAATTTTGTAAACAATGTATAATATTATTATAATAAATAGCTTTATTATTATTATTTCCTTGCCTCAGAGGGCGTAAAGTTTCGATTCTACTAATACCAATTAATGGATAGAATTCGTTAACCTGTCTGGACAGCAAAATCAAGCTAAATTTTCCAGAAATATCCTTTAAAAGCCTATATTCAGCATTTGAGGTCTAGGATTGTGTTCTAGAGCTGTCATGAGTAAAACAAACACGTGTCTATATACGTCAACATGTACTCATTTAGTATGACCCAGGCCTTTTGTAAAATACACGGAAGTTTCATGGATGTTTGTGTATGTAGTTCCTGCTTCATTTCTCCGGATGATAACTGCACAATTTAAACAATGATTGGAAACCGGATTGTATTGTTGGTATGTTTGGCTTTAAATTTACTGGACTAAGGGTTGTTTAATTTTCAATTCGATATTCATACAATGTTGAACTTATCGTCAATTGACAGTAATAAATCCACAAGTGGGTATTAACTTGTTTCTAATTATTCAGTCTTTAAGTAAATGGCATTTAATCTCAACCCGTCAGACCAGCGCGAGGCAAGAGTCCAGCCCGTCTACTCCAGAAATTGTTGTGAAATTTAATTACGCATAATATTTAACGGAACTGTAAAACAACCTGCCCTTAGTAAAATATTTCCAAGACAAACATTTATTTTACAATTTTTACACTCTCACTAAGCCGAGTATGAAAAATATTTACTTAACTAATATTAAACGTGATTTATTAATGTGGCAGTGTGCCAAGAGCACTTGCAGCATACTCCTTCTGAACAGCAACGCTAATTTGCATGGATATATATTTTAATTTATAGTTTTTTTAAATAATAAACAAATAATGCAGATTTATTCAATCATTCAATAACTGCCTCCATGGTCTAGCGGGTAAGTCCGTGGAGTTAGACTTTTAGGTACCGGGTTCGATTCCTGGTCGGGACACAAAAATATTTATTCATGTAAATAAATATATTTCATTATTATTAAATTTATTTGTGATATTTCTCGAGTTTGGTACGCTGGAGACATCGACGAGCTTGCCACTTGTCATGATTGGCCTATAGTAAAGTTGGCTAAATGTGAACCCGCTTATTTATAAGCTTGGTTTCTGACCACCCCGAAAGACAAACGACGACAAATCATCACGATGATACTTTTATACTTTTCTAATCAATAAATAAATTAATTTAATTCCTTTGGTTAGCAATACTATTAAATAACAAAAAAATAACCAGCAGTTACTATGGGTGGACCCATTATATAATAATTTTTAACTAACACACTGTTGCTATAAACAACTTTTTGCTTAAAACTAGGTACTTAAAATTAATTCGTGGGTGTAAAAAGGCCGTGTCATCTTATAGACTAAAATAAATTACCTATGTTAAGTTAATAATTAATTCGTGGCTGTAAAGGGGGCGTGTCAGCTTACGAGCTAAATAATAATAATTATTATAATTGATATGTCAACTTAATACAAATTGCATTTTTCAGTGATGCCAATAGCCTATGTTTAATAATAGTTTGGTAAAAAGTTGTGTCGCTTTATGTAAAGCTTAGTACAGACATTCACAGAGTCCAATGACTCGTAGCGTCCAATGATTGGTAGACTACCCTACATAGTTTGATACCATTGCACAGAAAAACAAAGTCAGGTAAAATTATTTACTAATTATAAAATAAAACAATCTATAAATAAAATTAAAATGACGACCGACCGATGGGGAATGTCTATTAATAAATAAATCACTGTGATAATTCATTATAAAAATCGGAGATAAGGATTGAAGACAACTGACGAGTTGGCCGAGGCAATTAATAATTTTCTCTTTAACGCGATTTAGTTCAATTTAATAGTTTAAGCGAGAGAAATAATTAAAAGTTTTCAAATTAGCACGTAACGTTATCGTTGGAAAGCCATTTCATCGTCGTCGTCGCAATTATCAAAACGACGATGAAAGCTTTGCACTAATTGGGAACTTGACGTTTATGCATCTATTAAACATTTATTATTAAAAAGCATATTTAGACATACCTCGATAATAGGTGCCTTTTTTGAGGGGATCTATTTTCGCTGCCGTTACCTTATTTGCAATTACCTCCTACATGGCAGGCGGATGCGACGTCCTCAAAGCAAGCATATATAGACATACCCCGATAATAGGTGCCATATTTGAGGGAATCTGTTTTCGCTGCCGTTACCTTATTCGCAATTACCTCCTATATGGCAGGGGGATGCGACGTTCTCAAAAAAGCATGTTGAGACATACCCCGATAATAGGTGCCATATTTGAGGGGATCTATTTTCGCTGCCGTTACCTAAATCGCAATTACCTCCTACATGGCAGGCGGATGCCACGTTCTCAAAACAAGCATGTTTAGACATACCCCGATAATAGGTGCCTTATTTAAGGGGATCTATATATAGGTACCGTAACCTTATACACAATTATCTTCTACATGGCAGGCAGATGCAATATCCTCAAAACAAGTACGTTTAGACATATCTTGATAATAGGTGCCCTATTTGAGCCCTTCTATATATAGGTACCGTAACGTTATACTCAATTTCCTTGTACATGGCAGGCGGATGCGAGGTCCTCAAAACAAGCATGATTGGACATACCTCGATAATAGGTGCCTTATTTGGGGTGCTCCATATATAGGTACCGTAGTCTTATACGCAATTGCCTTTTACATGGCAGGCAAATGATATGTCCTCAAAACAAGCATGTTTAGACAAACCTCTGTCCTTTATTTGAGGGGCTTTATATACTGTTACCATAACCTTATGCACAATTACCTTTTACATACATCGATAATAGGTGCCTTCTTTGAAAGGCTGATTAGTTAAGTACTAAAACTTTATACGCAATTACCTTCTATATATAGCAGGCGAATGCGATGCCCTTAAAACAGGTATGTTTATACATACCTTGGTAATAGGTGCCTTATTTGAGTGGCTCTATATATAGGTACCGTAACCTTATACGCTATTACCTTCTACATGTCAGGCGGATGCGATGTCCTTAAAACACATACCGCGATGAAAGGTGCCTTACTTCAGAGGGTCTAAAGTACTGTTATACACAATTGCCTTGTTGATGGCAAGCGAATGCGATGCCCTAGATCAGGATCATTGTCCCGCGCAACATGCATACAATTGGCAAATGCGTAATCTCATCCCGTTCTTCGTAGATTAAAAGATTGCCTATAGTCAGTGCATTGACTTAGATAATTGAAGGAAACGGGTTTAACTCGATGATAGTTTGTCGCCCATCTCCGACCAGCACAGCGACCCAAATAAGATAATTTCGCGATATCACCGGGCGACATAAAGTTATTTACCAATTAACATATTGCACGTACTCTGCAATACAGTCAGAACTCAAAATAGGTCACGTCTCAAGAACAGTATATACTAATACATTATAAATTTAAAAATAAACTAAAATAAAAACAAAATAAAACCTACTTACAAAGCCTAATATAAATATAAATCGTATCCGCGCGGCATGGGTGCAAGAACGCTACCCGCATTTCTTCGCTGAATCGCTATGCTGATTCTCTGGGCGAGGAAAGAACCAGCCCTCTTTCTGGATATTCGGGCTATGATTTTTATTAATAATTATTTACTTGTTACTACTTATAATTCGATAAAGAGTTTTTAATAACATAAAAGTTTATGTATTAATAAATATGTGATATACGAGTATGTTTTTAAATTTTCTGAAGCAAGAATTGCAGGCATCTTTCTTTGTGCAACAAAGTTTTAGGTCGGTAGTAGATAGCGAGGTGCTGATGAGGCGAAAACCAATAAAAATAAAGTGGGAAATAAAAGTTACATTGCAAGGATAATAAAATTTTCTCCAATTTACCGAAGCGCATAATTCTTCAGGTAAATTTAGTTTGGGAATAGCGAATTCGGTATTCTAAGTTATGCCGGGAAGTGAGAAATGCAATTTCCTTGGATAGAGTAATAAGGTTCCTACAAATAGACTCCGAGACGAGTCGCAGAGGGAATTTTTGTTACAGCCTCGCTGCACATCAAATGCTGAAATTTCAAACCTCCTAACCACTAAAATTTGTTTTATGTGTTCATAGAATTCGTAACATAAATGTGACGCAAAGCTAATTTTAATGACACGCTTGCAACATGAAGTAACGGCACCTATTATCAACCTTCTCAAAATGGACACCTATTATGGTGGTATATCTAAATATGCTTTTTAAGGGTAAAAAGACATAATAATTCTAAACTTATACATTTAATATTGGTTATTTTTTTAACTATTGTACTATTATTTTGATTAACCTCATTAAAACATAAAGGTCGTATATCTACAGATATGGTTATAGACATTTTTTTTTATATTTAAATTTTTAGCACAATGTATACTAGCACGGGGATGTAAGTTACGATGATATTTTTAAAGGGATGTTTTTGTATCCTGCATTTACTACTCCATTGAATTTTCTTGTTTGTTGAATTTCAAAGCTTTGTTACATACTACTCCGGCACTAATATAATGTACAATTTTCATTAGCTGAAAGCTTACTTCAGTAAAGGGTATAGCCGTGTATCTATGTACAATCTGCCCCCGCGGCGCTTTCTATAAACACTTCGGGGATCGTTTTGGTAACAAAAAAATATAAACATATATATTTTTTTGCTATTGATAACCTGTTTTTTAAATATAAAAAGACAGTTTTTATTATGTACTATTTTTACTTAATTATACCAAGTTGATCCCCAAGTGACAATATAAAACTGTGGGGAAATTTCTAATATTACTATACCCTTTATCGCACAATTATATGGGTACTTACGAGTATATGTGACTCCTTAAATTTGTACGATCTTGTATTGTGACTCGTACCAAATGAGTTTGGGGTGGTTTTATAGTAACTTGAAGATACCTACTATCGATCTCCCCTTAGGGCCGTATTACCGAGGTATGTCTAAAAGTGCCTTTTTATGTTGAGAATATTTTAATATTCTTAACTAAAAATAAACGTATTGTCGGTGATAGGCAATAATAGGCGCTATTACCTATTATCAAATAAAGAAATCTGATGTACTTTACGAAACTTAGTATAAATTATTATTATTATTAGGTATTATTTATATTTTTGCAAAATTTACAGCATTTACACAATCATAAAGATGCTATATGAAAAAATGTAATCCGTTGAAATTTTTTCACATATGTATCACGTGGAATTTATTAAAGATAAAATATTTTTATATTATAATCTAGAATAGAAATAAAGAACGTACGTATTTCTTTAAAATATATTTAGTAATAAAATCTTAAGTTATGATGCTGAGAAGTTTTCCTAAAAATATCGCCACTCATACTGAGCCTAATCAAGTAGGTAGCGAAAGGTCGATGATCGGGTTTCGGATTCGGGCGAGGCTGCCGCCACGCGTCGCCCGGCTGGCGTGTGACTTTGTCGCACTCTCCAGCCTTTAGGTATTTATCACGATAGATATCATGATTGTCAGACGCGGCCTTCTCACCATACAGTAGTGTTTTGTTTTCGGATAATGATTTGTATCTATATATATAAAGATGAATGTCTGTGTGTATGCCCCCTATGCAATTCAAAACTACTTGAGCGATCGGGATGAAACTTTGGGAACATGTTGTGTGATCATCGGAGAAGGTTTCTGACATAGTACTATTATTGCAGCATCAGTGCTGATTTGTGGGGCAACCGGCCGAGGGTACCGAGCGGGAGCCTAAAATTCCCTAACGCTCTTATATACGTGTAGGTACTCAGTCGTTGCTCTTAAAACTCCTGCGCGAGCCTATTCTGCGCTTGACTGTCGTCGAATACAGAAATAAAGCCAAGTCAAACCATTTAACCATACGCTAATCCTGGAAGAGTGAAGCTGCCCAGTCATCACATAGGCCTTCTATGTAGAGTTTATTGAGAAGATCCAATCAGCGATTAGCATTGCGTATAAGCATTTGACACTGGATTTCTACGTGCTAACTAAGGTTTACAAACATTCAATGACCGTTAGGCGGTACGAAGTTCGCCGGGTCAGCTAGTCTTTAATAAAAAGAAACCTTTTTTATTTCAAACAAGGTTTTTTTTTATATTTATCCGACATTTGTTACAATTTGTCAATGTCAAACCAAAAAGGGGTTCTACCAATGACATCTAAAGCTTTTTGCAACGTACGTACGTGGTGTAAACTAGTAGATCCTACAGTTTAAAACAAAGGTTATAGTATTAAGTTAAAAATACGAGTAGGCATATTAAAAATAATGATTTAAATTCATAAATAAAATAAACCTTCCTAACTTTCATTTTGTTGTATTACATATTATTTATAATTGTTATTATTATATTCAAAGATCGTTATTTTATTACCAATTAGAAAAAATAAAAAATATATCGAATAAGGTATTGGAAGTAATGGCTAATTTAAAGACATTAAATATAATAACAAGACGGGACAAGAAGCCAAAGGGTATGAGAATCAAAGCGAGGACAATCATCTCAGAAAAAAGTACTCTATGCAGTACATTGACGGTTATGGTCGTTTTTAATGTTCAGATTCAAATTGATTTCACTGACAATATACCAATCTGCATGCTATTACCATAGCGTAAAACACTAGGACGAAGAATCATGTGTTCGGTTTTTGTTGGTGTGCAGTTATACAATCAAGTGTGCGTACTAGTGATGTTATCGCTTAAAATAATGACAAGGGTTATCGACAGAATTCTTGAACTATCGACAAATAGGTTTTTTTGTACACGCATAAAAGAAAATTTCTAATCACGGAGTCGTTGCGTCAAATAAAAGGTAATAACAATAATAATAAAACATATTTATTGCACTTAAAATAACAGCACAGATATAGTTGGAAAAGAAAGGAAATATAACACAAAGGAGAAAATAATAATTAAAGTCGTTACGAGGGTGAACTTTTAGAGGTGAATGGTTTTTACGTTTTCCAGCTAAACTAGTCCTATCAAAAAGCTTAATGTAAAAGTTGTAAACTTTAGTATGAACCATTTTTGACGTAACCTAGCACGTTCGTTACACACTGTCGTTAATTTCCTTACTGACAATCCAGCAAAAAAGCTGGATTTTTCATAATATTTGGAACACAGCCTTGAATATTTGGTTGGCTTCCAGTTTTCGAGCCCAACAGATTGATTGATTTATTTTTACTTTCAGGGTATTTCGAAAACCTAAAAAAGTCAACAATAGAGAGATATTATGAGACAGATAATATAGAGAGATTATGAATATAATATATATATTTTATTTTTTGATATCAATAAACAAAATTTTGAGACAGTGCATCACTAGAAATTAAGTGAATAACAATTTCATAAAATAAGGAGTTTTAAGGTTAAATTATCATATAGCATTAAAATATGTATCGTAAAACATATTATATTTTAATCATAATCGATGATCTTGTTACAAAAATGTGTAATTTTGTAGAAAAAACGTAATAAAAATACTTATATATTATAATTCCGGGTCTTTTACTCCTCCTTTTGTTGATATTGATGAACAAAGCACGAACATTATATTATTTTATAAAGTCAAATGTACACTGTAATTTTTTAATAATTACACAAAATATACCACCAAATCGCAATGTTTTAGTCACTAAGTCGGTCAACAAGAAGAATAAAGTTGATAGCGTAGAAAAAAAAAAAACTAACATTTTGTATGAAAATAACAACTAGTGCCTGCTCTACCTTATTTGATCTTTTTGAACTAGTTATTTGTACGAATACGAGTATACAAAGAAAAATACTTACCTACTTATATATAAATATTTTTTTATGAAATTGAAAAAAATTGTTGAAGTGATACCAGTTATAATAAAAATATCAGGTGGTCTAATGGTTACGGTTTTTAGATATAAACGCAAAGGTTCAGGGTGCGATTCCAGCAGCAGCATTCTTATTCTTTAAGCGCAAACATTACATAACGGAATTCTTCGACTGCAATCAGTTTCAACTGCATTTAGATTTGATACTTTGTAATTTTGGCCCATTATAGTTTAGCGTAAACTTCAATGACATTTGTATTGGAAGTTTATTGGTAAACTTTGGCGCAGTGGTGGCTCGGTTGTGAGAACGGTTAACTTAAATCCTACAAGGTGAAACGGTATGTACCAATGAGAAATACACTTTTCATACGTACATTTGACATAAATTTACAACACCACCGTTCCCGTGCCTTGGCGAGCACGTTAAGCCATCGGTCCCGGTTCCACTAATACCAACTTGTGGAATCATTGATAAATTGTCATTAAGAAAATTGTAACGGCTGTTAACATTTTCATTGATCGCCTTAAAGTAGTAGGAATGTCATCTGTTTTGACACCACACTCTTCCATCTTCTTCCGACTTCTAGAAGTAATTTTTAAGTATTTGTTGATTCCGCTTTTTCGCCACCTTTAAAAATATATGAGTGTCATTAAAAAACACGAGATAAAAATATTCCACATTAGCTGTAAGCCCATCAGATCCTCGCCAACCCTATCGTAGCGAGTATAGGCCAAATTCTCCAGATATATGAAGGCCCATCTCCAACAGTGGAGGTCTAGCACTCTGTGTTCTAGGGGCTGTAATGATGGTAAACTTGATTATTTTTTAAGCGTTATTAATGACTACCTGCAAGACATTACCGGTCGTAATGATACTTTATTTTAATATTAGTTTGTATAAGCTTGCTTTTCAACATTCTCGTTTGCAGCAGCAGCTGGAGCGTTCTTTTATTTATTATTTCTTCGAAACAGTTTTCTTACGATAGAATTTTAAAATAGATTTTTATATGATATTAGCAATACAACCATAGAAGTAGGAATGGCGTCATTTATTACTCTATGGGTACAACCGTACATTGTTTTTTTTTTTATTTATTAAACGGTATTCACGGTGTAAGATATTCGACTCCACGACTTTAAGTTGGTAAACGGATGTAATGGTATACTCACTCGTATGTACTCGTAGGGACTTACACACATGCAACTGTGCATGTGTCTAACGGCCGATTACAGAATAATCAGCCATTCTCTTTAGACATTATCTAATATCTTGTATTAAAATAAATAAATAAATCCTACAATAAAATACCTACTTACTAACATAAACTGGACCCATAAGGTCAATAAATATCTTCCTGGCTTTGCAATAACAGTATATTATTTCTGAAAGTTTTTATTGAACCCCTACCCTAGTCTGTCGCAACCCCTACTAAACTATACTATATTATACTATACTATACTATACTATACTATACTATACTATACTATACTATACTATACTATACTATACTATACTATACTATACTATACTATACTATACTATACTATACTATACTATACTATACTATACTATATATATATATATATATATTTGGATATTAATAACTACTAAATACGGTCAAAAAAAATTCTCATAAAAATAGTAAAAAAATTCATCCACTAGTTAATTCCACAAAGCCCTCTCAGTGCATTGTTGTTTTCTAATGTGCTACCGCACCTTCGTGCTTTGAGTAATATGATAGAAATTAAAATCACTATTGTATGTTTTTTTATTAATAAAGAACTACTAGCCTAATAATTTAATAAAGATAATCACTCAGTAGAGAGCTACTCGTAGATGAGTGCACGATCTATCGAGGCTGTTTCGGAGTGGCAAAACATAATTTGGCAACCGCTAGATTTTTTTTTTGTAATAACGCACACTTGGTATTATCCGTGCTGAATTAAGGTTATACTCGTAGTGCATTTGTGTACTTTTATAATATAAGATAATATTTTATTTAAATTGGAATAGGTAATAATAAATTCCCTCTATATTGCACTTTACAAGTTACTCCTTTGTGGATATTCTACTTTTCTCTTATCAAAATATTAAGCCCTAAATGGACGTTACAGAATATAAAATCACTTTTAGATGTTACTTTGTAAATTTTAAGTTTTGTTTAATGGACTATTTCCTTTCACAATGGAGCATGAAAGTACCTACTAAGTATCCATTAATAATAAATTTCCATGCTCCTAATCTTCTTTACTGCTCGTGAGGTATCATCACGACCGTAGACTAGTCCTTAAACATTATTCTTCTTCTCTCACACACGATGTACCCAGCATACTGGTAGCAAATAGTCGTTGGATCACATGTCGTCCTGAAATAATGACCTCATAGCGAGCCTTACGTACGGCATTTTAATATATTATTTTTAAAAAAGTATCATAACGACCGTATAACGGGGTGGTTAAAAACCACGCTTTCTTAAGGAGCGAGGTTATATTTGGCGAACTTTACTATGCTCATAATAACTAGTAGCTCGTCGATGTCTCTGGCATACCAGACTCGAAAATGACCACAAATAAATAAAATGTTATTGTGTTCTCAACTAGAAAATGAGCTTCTTCTTCATCGTGCCTATAAATCAACGGCTTTAACCGCTATACTACGGAAGCAGTACCTACTATGTAATTAAATTATAAAAAAAAAAACAAATATCACATACATGCATATCTTCACGCCAGATCCGTTGCGAGGTAGGCAGAGATAGTTAAGCGCCACTTACCACGATCACGATATACCTCATTCGCGTCGTCGACATTCATTACCCACTTCATGCATGCCCTTATCTTTCGAAGGTTTCTTAATGCACGTTCAGCCATTTTTTTATTTATTTGATTGTGTTGGTCTGCCAGGGCCTTTTTGCATTATAATATCAAAAATTAAATAAATTGGTATATTTTCATTTTTATTATTAGGGTCAACAAACTTCATTGCGCCAGATTTTAATCAGTTAACAATATTACGATACATTAGATCATGTAATACCTACCACATTAACCACATATTATATTTGCATGAACTTTACAGCAAAATAAAAATAATAATATGGATTTCCACATTTTTGCATCAGCCGTTTACAAATCACTTGCTAGGTCTGGCCGAGCGCTTGGCTAATGGTTCTCATGGTCTCATCGTCTCATCCCCAGAAACAATGCAATTTAAATAAAACAATTTATAAAATATATAAAAAATAGATTTATTTTGATCTTGATGTTATTAGCTAGAAATTCTACGCTCCACTGATGCGGCGAGGCATCCTAAGTCGACCACGCTTAGAAGTTGACCCATGGAGCTACCCTCAACGTACCAAATATCTGCAGTCTATTTATACTTAAAGTGTATAATGTTAGATTGTCAAAATAGTTGGATTCCTTTATTTACTGTCAGTTTTAGCTTTTACATTTTTTATATGAATATCCACTCTAGCGGGGTGAGGCGGAGTGCACAATCATCCGAGAATTTCGCCTAGATTTTGACATTTCAAATGACAGACGTAATAGATCTTAGATAATACGTTTTCGGACGATTGTGCACTACGCCTCACACCGTAGGTCGTGTTCGATTTGGCGACGTAAGAGTAGCATTTTTATCAATGATTTTCATTCACTTTAAAGCAATATTTAGTAAAAAAAAACAAAACACTGGGCTAATAGCGTTGACATTAACAGAGTCTGATAGTTAATGTATTCCTTTATATTTATAATATAATATTGCGCTCAAAGAAACAGAATTCTGCTGCTGTACTTCCTAGTGTGGATTTGCGAAAATCCGATTACACGAGATACATTTTGCGTTTACGGAAACGAAGTTTATTGACATATACTCGAAGTGTTTAGTAAATGCAACAGGTGGAAGCGAACTACTGCGGTTTCATAACTAAACATATAGTTTTCCAGCATCGAATACCATTTACTTTTGTTGTAAATAAATCATTATTTTGTAGGTTAAGTAAACAATGTTTGCTTATTGAGAGGGACAGCTCTTGAACGCAAGTTAAATAAGCTTAACTTTATTCAAAAGTAAGCCGAGTTT
Source organism: Tinea semifulvella (assembly GCA_910589645.1). Taxonomy (NCBI): domain Eukaryota; kingdom Metazoa; phylum Arthropoda; class Insecta; order Lepidoptera; family Tineidae; genus Tinea; species Tinea semifulvella. Next base: position 27,253,352 of record OU342584.1, read on the forward strand.
AACTTAAACTTCGCTTATTTTATATTGCTGAAACATAAACTAGAGCTATAAACTTGGTAGCAAGAACTCGTTTTAATTTGAACCGATGGCGTTTACTTTGAATGGTAAAATTGGCTCTCACTTTTTAATCTATAGCCGTAACCATTAATTCACGAACACTGAACGTATTTCTGTAAAACTATTATTCTTTATTTTCTATACGTTCATTGAAGATACATTTATTTAAAAAAAATAACAATATAAAATTAATCACTATTTTTTTAAATAAATAAAATTAAAATTATTACCGTCCGATGGACGTAGTGTGCCGAGGACACTCGCTGCGTTCCCCCGTTATACGTCGAGGCTGACGCTTTGAACAAACTATTCTCTGCTCAAAGGGTCACCCGTCACCCAGCGGAGTTGTTCCCCAAGCTCACGAGACAACGCCAGAGCCTCCTCGAACCATGAACCCATCGTTTCGACTGCAAATGGGATGAATTAGTGATTTATGATTATCGCCGCGTCTGACTCTGCAGCGGCCTTAGTTTTTTATGTCTGGACCTCACATGTGAGGGACCGATTGTGTCAACACATGTGGTATCCCAAACCAGTACACGGCCTGGTTTCTATGGAATCAACGATATCCTATTCAGACGTCTAACTATCCCCGATGTTTCGAGGATGCAGGAGATATTTGCAGATGTAAGCGCCCTTGACAGGATGTCTTGAGATCCTGTCGGAACTTTTTTAGCATGGTGGCCTAGTTCGTCTGCATTGAAATATACAACAATAAAAAAATATGTTGACCGGAGACCTTGTAGGCCAGTCGTAAGTCGTATGTATTTTCTTCATATATATTTTTTTAAAGTATTTATTTATGTCTTCTTTAGATGTTAGAGTATTCGGAGATCCCGAGTACACGTCCAGTACTATAGTGCGTCACGGCTATCCATGACCTAAATAGAAAATATAACACTAGATAATAATAAAAACGAACTAAAGCTTATAAACTAACGCTAACACTTATAGTATTATTTTTTTGTTAAATTATGAGTCTTTATGCGTTTTACCCTAGATATATATTAATCTTGGTCAAAGCAATGTATAAGAAATAAAAATAGACCTCCAACATGACTTACCAATGTGCAGCGTGGCAGGAGAATGCTAAATCCCCCAGAAATATGTTCTAGAAGGCCCATCACCAGTAGTGGAGGGCGGAGGACGCTGTATTCTAAGGTCTGTGTGACGATATTTTTTACACACTGAGATAAATATCATCATATTACAGCCCCTAGAACACAGTGTCCTAGAACTCAACTGTTGGAGAAAGGCCTTTCAGAATTTTTTAAACAATTTGGCCTACACTCGCCGCGCTGGCCAGACGGGTTGGCGAGGGTCTGATGTCAATTTATAATGATAATTACTACTTCGGCATTAAATAAAAGCTTTCTTACAACCGAGCCACGCACCGTTTAAATGTATCATGTCATATAGTTTTATTTCATTTCGTATTATTTATCCATCTAACGTAGTAGGGCTTAACTTTTGTCCCTAATAAATTGATCTTAAGATTCGATATTCACTCAAATGTGACTTCATTACAGCCCCTAGAACACAGAGTCCTAGAACTCCACTGTTGGAGATGGGCCTTTTAGAAGGTTCTGGAGAGTTTGGCCTGCACTCGCTACGCTACCTGGTCAGACGGGTTGGCGAGGCAGTACAAAAGTAAGACATGACTTGAGTGAATATCTTGAGATTAGATTTCGTATATACGTCGATGTAATAAACAGAGTAGGTCAGTTTCTTATTAGAAGTTACGGTAGGTCGTGTCCTACGTGTGTTGCTCACACACGTTAGGTCTCTATAGAATCTACAGTGTAGAGTCTATACTCGTACAATAGACTAAATTAGTTCTCAACCATTTTTAGTGACGGAACCCTTAAAAAAAATAAAAAAATATATATTTAATAAAAACATAAAAAAACCTGATTACAAAACCTAATTTAAATATAAATATTTTCGCGCGGCATGGTGGCAAGAACGCTGGCCGCATTTACTCGCTGTTTCGCTATGCTGATTCTCTTGGCGAGGAAAGAACCAGCCCTCTTGTAACCAGAGCAGACAATTAAACGACGGGTGATTTTTTTTAAAATGTTTTAGCGGTTGGACCCGTGGGCCTAAAGTCTCTACAGCAAACGGCACAAACATGTAGTCTTTGATTATAGATACTGCGGCTCCCGCTTTTAGCGCTGTTCCCTTAAGGTGTGACGAAGACAAAGTGTCGACACACCTTAAGGTCAGGTCTTTTGCCATCATCGCGGACTAGGTTTTTTTTTAAAACAAATTTAGGAAATAATCTGTACCTATACGAGTGCCAAGAATGGGAGCAACTAACACCAGCCATTAATGTATGACATTGGCGTTAATCCTTGCTTACAAAGATTCGTAACAATAGTGTTTACAAAATATATTTTCAATAAATTCTACTAATTATGTACAAATTTTATAATAATATAATTAAAATCCCTACGAAAGTAGAGCTTCTGAATCGGTTGGAGGTCGTCAGTGAAAAAATTGGCCTTTCCATCAATAGACGCAAAACAAAGCTGATAGTGGTCGACAAATCTCACAAATTCACGCGCACTACTGACCTTGATACCTTTGAAACTGTGGACGATTTTCTGTACCTCGCCTCCACTGTCAGTAATAAACGAGGCTGCGAAGGTGAAATTCATCGACGAATTGGAATGTCCAAAACTTAACAGAATATGGAGTGACAGCAACATATCCAGAAAGACAAAAATCCACATCGTCAGAACACCTGTTTCCTACATTTTCCTGTATGGTTCGGAGACATAGACCATAAAAGCGACGGATTGATGCGTTTGAGATATGCTGCTGGCGTAGTTTGCTCAGTATCTCTTGGACCACACGACGTACTAACATTTCTGTCAAAGAGTCAAAAGTCAAAATATCATTATTCACGTAAAGCTATTACAGGCATTTATGAAACGTCATTAATTTAATTGTTTTGAATGATTCTACTCCTGTTAGTAGAAGACTAAGCAGCAAAGTGGTCCAATAAGTAAGCTGTTAGCAGAAGAGCAGCAGCTTAGCATATTCCAGAGCTTAAGCTTACCCAGGGAGCAAAGACTATCTACCGTCTGCTTTGCCCGAATTCTGCAATTCTTTGGCCACATTACAAGAACGGTAAAAGAACAAGAGCTAGAAGCCCCCGGTGATGGTCCAGTCAGGTGACTAACCATCTAAGCATCGCTGTATGCCAAGCCATCCACTACGCCGAGAACCGAAATCATTGGTGACGGCTGGTGAATGAGCTGCAATTGCGACGGAGTCACGATCCCTATCAGTGGGTTACCGTCTAAAGAGGAGGAGGACATCCACATCTTCAGCTTGGTGAAGATGTAAGAATCTCCAATGTAAGTACGCGTGGGGATAGTGGCTACGATATGTGGGGTACATATTTTGGCCTATGCGCGTGGTTCGGCCTGATATAGAAAAGATGGCATGAGGGTATAGAGCTCTTCAGAACACTCACTGTGGTACATATAGGTCCGTACCTGTTCAGTATTACTAACATTGAACCAAAATTTGTGTTGCCCAATCTTGGTCTTGGTCTTGCAGTCTTGAAAAAAATCAATACCAAGAACAAGACTACTGATATGGTTGCAAGACCAAGACTACCCTAGTCTTGCATAAATTAATAATAGTTGTCTTAGATATTTAATCATTAAAAAAAAAAGTTTTCCAAAACATGACGCATAAATTAATAATAGTTGTCTTAGACGAACCAGATATATAATGCGAAAGTTGTGGGTGAAAGAGGCTCTGGCAGACCGAGACTCACATATCACGATCAAATAAATAAAACACTGGCTGAAGGTACATTAAAAAGCTTCCGTAACAAAAGGGCATGTATGAAGAGGATGATGAATGTCGACGAAGCGAAAGAGGTATGTCGTGATCGTGTCAAGTGGCGCTCAATTGTCTCTGCCTACCCCGCAAAGGATCTGGCGTGAAGATATGTATGTATGTATGTAGTTGTCTTAGATATTTAATCATTATTAATCACCACATCGCATTAAATATTTTTTTAAAGTTTCCAAAACATGACAATGAAGAGTTGTATATCAAAAACTTTTTTCAAATTTTAAATTACTGCTGCTGCCATCTAGTGATATCAATGATAACTACAAATGGCTGCGTTCGTTTTATAGCATTACCAACATCTCGTAGCAACTTCATAAACCATAGCGAAATGTCGTTTTTATTAAGAAATATCACTTTTTTAACAATGCTAACATTTCTAAAATAAAACGAGCGGTGAAGCTACTTTTTGACAAGTATTTTCGTTCATGTTTTATCATACCATGGCATCCAACACACATGATAATATTATGGTCTTTGAATTTATTACATAAAGTCGTTTAAAATACCTTTTTAACAAATATAATAGAAAACTATAAAGTATATAGTAACAAGTAGTAGTAGTATATAGTAAACAAACCGTTTCATATTTTAATGACATCTGTCAATAACCCTCCTTTCAACATGGTACTGACATTAAATTACTAAATTAATTATTAAATTAATTACCGAAATTAGCATCAAATGTTAGAATTTTCATTAAACGAACGACTTGTGCTAAAAAAGTGGTATTTTCATGCTAACATTTCTTAAAACGAACGCGGCCTTAGTTTTACAATTGACCACAAGTGGCGCGCTATGCCAAACTGTATTCGACTTGAGAGCAAAGCGCACATTTTTACTGAATTTTGCTTAAAGCGAATGAAATCGCTACTCGAACGACTTTCAAATAAAGTAAAAAAAAGCGCTTACAGCGTCAAGTCGAACGTAAAGAAAGTATTGCCAACGTTACCTTCAATTTAATTAAACCAAATATTTAAATTAAATATTTAAATAAATCTACTTATTAATTTTTATTTTATTTTATATGATTTAACTTATATTTAGGAAAGCTCCTCAAGCATTAAGGTACCTATGTATTTTTCGTAAAATGAATTTAACTCCAAAGCCACGAAACTAGATATAACTTGACAGTTGTGAAGAAACGAAAATGATGTTGCCACCTTAGAATATTTTCCCTTAGATTTAGGTTATTTTGCTTTTTGATTCGTTCACCGTCCCTATGTTTGAATTGTCACTGTAAGCGATTTTTTACCCGACTGCGCGACGCAAAGAAAGTTTATGTGTTTATCAGCTTATGTATATTTGTATATATATGTATGTATGTTTGTAGCTTTGTGGCACACTGGAGACCGATTGGCCTATTTTGATGATTCTCACGTCAATTGATTCGTCTCATCACGCGAGTGTCACTGAAGACATGACATTAATTTAATGTCATTAAGACGATAACCAGGCGCCATATTTTGAAAAATAAACAAATTAAAGTCAATGAACTTTATTGAATGAGGTATCGCCGAATAGGTATTTGAATATCATGTTGTTGTTTTTCTTATTATTTTTCATTTAGAGTAACCGTTTAGGATCTATAAGGATTTAAAGTTGGTTAGCAACCAGTATTATTTTAATTTTTAATGTACTTCTACCTACACCTATTTACCTATAATAAAGATGTAATTAAGTTTATATAATCGCATAATAGGTAGTATGGATTAATTCCAAAATAATTAATGTCAATTTTGTATGGTTTTATTCGAATTAATATATTTACGCGCGATCGCTGTCGCGCTGGCCTCCCTTACATACGAGATAGGCAGGTATTATATGCTCATCACAGCCCCTAGTACACAGGGTCCTAGACCTTTACTGTTGGAGATGTGCCTTCCACATATTTCTGGAGAATTTGGACTAAACTCGCCATGCTGGCCAGACGTATTGGCGAGGGATATGAAATAGAAGTATTAAATAAAAAAAATTGATTTAAATATAAAAAATACGACTGCATAAAAAATGAACTATAATTAAAAACTGAAAAGAAATTAAAAAAAATAATAACCAGGCCTTTGTGGCCAAAAAGTTTGATAATCGCTTAATACACTATTAAAATAATTTTATATATTTTATTATAAAATTCCTTTATCAATTGGGTCCTATTAAAATCTTGAGACCGGCTCAAATCTTTCTAACAATGGGTTCCGACTATTAAAGTCACTATGTTATAAAATTATTTCAAAATTTCATATTTAAAATCTTAAAACCCTCTGTGATTGTGCGAAGCGATGGCAAGAGACCCGACAGAACTTGGTGTGTCTCTGGTGTGGGATGCAACGTATGTAGACACATTAGCTCCAACTCACATCCAGGCTTGTCAAGCGCGGGAAGTGCGGCGGTATATGGTGAGAACCTCAAGTTGCGCAAATACGGCAACCTCGGTACAGGTTACGAATTTGCGCCGTTTGGAATCCTCTTGACCCTATGCAAAGCGCCTGGCCAAGGACTTGTAAAAGCGGCTGACGGAAAGGTCATGAGACAAGAAGGCTAGAAATTATTTCAGCCAACGTATTAGCCTCGCTATACAATGAGGTAATATTGCCAGTCTCCTTTGGACTATTTCGGATCAGACATCTCTAAAGGACATTTTTTTATTTATGGTTTAGTATATATTTATTATTTTTTTGCTGTTCTTAAAGTAGCTTTAATTTATATTTACTGTATAATTTATTTCGTTTGTGTTATTATTAGTATTTTAAAACTTTTATACTCCCAAAAGGAGGTTGTTAGAAAATACTTGCTTAGTCATTAAGTCCGTCTATATACTCGTAAATTATTAATGCAATAAAGTATTTAAAAATATTTCCTAACTATATTTAAATATTTCATTATTCTTGTAGCAGAATGTCAAGATTGCTTGCAGCATTCCTCCTGGTCTGATTTTTTTACCGAATTTCGCTGATACTGGCGTTCCTGTAGCCTTCCCAAGCACTTTCAGCACGTTGAATAACTAAAGACAAGATCATCGATAAACCGACACCGGCTCTTATCTTTCTAACAATGGGTCCGAGCTGTCAAATTGGTTATGTTTTGCATTAGAATTTATAATTTGTTTTATTTACCCAATTGATACCCATCTATCATTAAATTATTTTAATGGTGTAGTTCAGTGGTTTTATTTTTGGCGACAGAACCATTGGGTTTGTTTTTTCTTTTTAGTTTTTATTTAAAGTTATTTTTAAAGCTGTTTGGTTTATTTAATTTTTATTAATCTTTTCAGTTTTTAATTAAGGTTTATTTTTTACACAGTTGGGTTTTTTATTTTTGATTATACCGATTATCTTGTATCGGTTATATATATTATTATATTTACAACTTTTTAGGGTTTTTTAATGATAATTACTTTACAAAGAGAAGAAAGTCGAAATACCGTTTGCGTAGCTTTAAAACGCTGTAATCGCTTTATATCGCTTTCTAGAAATAGGATTCTTGGTCCAAGGCTTAAATCATCAGCGCTTTGAAGTAACTTCAAGTCAAACACGGTCTAGAGCAGATACATATATACTAATGTAATAGACAAATTACTTATGTTCTATAAAGGAGCTAGAACGAGTAGTAATTGTAATAGTAGGAATAGTAATTGAAATATCTTACAGGATAAATAATTTTAATGTCGGATCTTAACTGGAGATTTACGAAAATTTGGCTAAATCGAAATTTGTAGCAGGCAACACTTGGTGGCGCTGCTGTTGCGCTGTGGTTGGGTTGGCGCTAAGCGTCACGAATTTATTATATTTATTCAAAGAAAGACTGTTTTTATTTATGTTCCAGTTATGTGAGAGTGGATATTGGTGTTGGTGATTATATTTAGTGCATAAAATATAAAGGGGTAAGTTTTTTCACTCATAAGCAAATAACTTTCTCCTTAGTGAGATCGCCATCTCTGGATTTACACTATTAATTATAATACAGTCTTGTTAACCATTATTACTGTATAAAACATCGATCGCGTTGCCGAAAAGTGTTTCAGAAATGTAAAATTTCGAGGTTTTTGCTATAATCCTGGCCTCAAGCCAACTCAAGCATAGTATTCTACCTACAAGTATTTACATAACTAGGCAGGTACTTATTGATCAATTCACCTTAATTGGGCAAAGTCACTTTAATTGCAAGTCTTTTTCATTTAAGAAAGTTTAAATACATAACTGTACAATACAGGTGTTACAGGTTTACAAATTTACAGCAAAAGGTATATATAACAATTAGTTCTTCCTATTGTGTTTATTTTATTGATTATGCTAAATTATATATAACTGTTCTTGTATAAATGGTTTTCGGTCAGGTCAGTTGACAGGAAGGTTGCCTATTATTTCTAATGCAAAATTAATGTTGTATCTTGTTATTATTTCCTACAAACATTGGTAATTGATTATTTTACTGCACAATAAGTTGTGTTTGCATTATTTGTAAAATTTTTTTTACAGCATGAAACCACTATTTTATTAATTTGTTTCATTTCTCAAGTATGGTACACCAGAGATATCTAACAGCTTGCAATTTGTCATGATCGACCTATATTAATTATGCTAAATATAAACTCTGAACTGAATTGTAAAAAAAATATAGTTTCGGTTCACACCTTTAGGATTTATCGTTGTGATGGTACTTTTATACCACTAACTGAAAGAATTGGGTCTAAGTAGGTATGCTGTCAAATTTTTTTAGCAACTGGAATACACAATACAATAGGCCACCTTTTTGTTTGATATTGCTATCTGTATTGATGTTAGTATTGGAGGGGAACCCAGTGGTTCCTTTCTCAGTCTCTGCTAAACTTGACGCCAAGGCCAGGGACACTGTTTCATTTGAGCCTGCACTTTGTGATACTGCTAGATCCTCTCAGGTCTGAGCCAAGCACATTTGGGTATGATGCGAGTCTCGGTTGATACCTGCGGCTAGTTAAGCACAATAAATTAAATAATTAATACACAAACTGTAAATCTAAAAGTAAAAGAAAGAAATATTGGTTGTAAGCCTGATACACTATTCTTTTCCTCTCTCTCTCAATAGAAAAAAAACATAATTGCTAAGAAATTTGTCCTGGACTGACTTAGCCCACACAGCACTAAAGAGTTACAAAATTGCTGGCAGTTGGTCAACCAATGTAGGCAATTTGTATAGAAGAGAAGACACATTTCTAATCATTCCATGGATTCGCCGTGCGGGTGCCGTGTCCATTGTGTGTGGGTAAGAGATGAGAAGAAGAGTGTCTCAGGCTTGCGACTGCCAATAGACTGGAATGAAAAGGATGCCTCCTTTTTTATTTTAATGCGCAATAATACGCTCACCATCCACCATTCCACTCCTCTCCCTTCCCAACCAAAAACTATTTGATTACATTAATGCCTTACCTCCTACTTGTATCACATATACAAGTATTGTGGTCAGAAACCACACTTACTAAGAAAGGCTCTAAGCCCATCATGCTAATAAGCTTATCTATGTCTCTAACATATGTTCTTAGCATTCTCAACTGCTAAACAACTGTTAGATGACAAGTCTAAAGTACCAGAATCAAGAAATATCAAACTAATTTTAATACTTTTTATGATCTCAACCAGGGATACAACAAATAGGAGTAATATATTATGGAAAATAACAAGCTCATAAATCAATCAAACCCTGGCACCTCTACATTGAGATGACCAAGCATAACCCCTGTGCTGCAGATAATTTAATTAGCTGTGCTAATAATAAACATAAGATATAATTGAATTATGGGGTTGTTAAGTTATCTTAAAGTCAAGTAATTAATAACAACAAGCATACGGGTGTATCTCATATTTATTATTAGAACCAAAGATATTTCCTAGTTTCTGTGTAGTTGCTTCAAGAAGATGGGACAAACTTCTTAGCATTCCGTAGATTAAAAAGAGTAGAACAGTGTTCTGGCTCTATTTTTATTTTGCAATAACATGCTCCCCATCCTCTATTTTGCTCCTTTCTCTATATTTCTTATTATTTTTCTTACCGAATAGAGCTAATATGGTAGACCCTATGATTTCCAGTAAAATCTTTGCACCACAGAAATAATGTAGCCGATCACACACAACTGTTTTTGCAATAAGCTTCCAAGACATCATTAGCAGAATCATACTGTAGTAGTTTAGTTGGGTAGAGAAAGAATCGTTTTTTTTTTACTAAGGGAACGTGTCATAGCACTATGAAAAAGGGGTCCTATCAATTCTTATTTTCTTCTGTCTTACAATAGATTCGGCACTGGCATGGTGTTTCCATGGATAGGTAAAAAAATTTATTCTCTTCTTATAATACTACCCAACCAAATACTGAATAACAATGCCATTTATGAAGCTTGTTTCATAAATGTTCTGATGATTACTTAAACATTGACATACATAAATTGACTATGTATGTATATTGATAATCTAAAACATTAGTGAAAATAAAAAGGTTTTAAAACATATATACAAAATGTCTCTTTTATTCCAAATTGTCCTCTAACGATTTGGATCATCGATATACTGATTGAATGTGTTGTTAAAATAACAATTCTGTTAATGCATCTAATGGTTAAATGTTAGTCTTTTAAAACAATCTACCATTCCACCTAGAAGACTTTGATAGCATAATAAGTCTTGGCACTCAGGATCTTAGGCTGAAATTTATAGTCAGTTCTCTTAGTTTGTTATATTTTTTATATTAATGAATAATTACAAACTACTTAAATAAAATTAAATAACTATAAATTGAAGTCCCATCAGATATAGTCCCACAAAGACTGGCAACATTTACCCTCTGTACAGCGAGGCTAATACGGTGTCAGAAATAATTGTCAGCCTTCCTGTCTCCAGATTTCTCTGTCAGCCATTTGGACAAGTCCTTTACCAGATGCTTGGCTGAGGGTCCTCATCGTTCCATACCAGAGACCTGTCAAGTTTCCTCAGCCCAACAGTTATGCCAACAGGTCTCTTGCCATTGCTCCACGCAATCCTAGATTTATTATATATTATAATGAATCATAATTAAAGTTAGTTGCGGAAGTACATGTATTTTCTCATGCCTGGGACTCTACGAGTCATTGAGCTTGCCACTAGTTATGACGAGAGTAAAGTTGCCTAAATTTAAACTTAAAAAATGCATGGTTTCCAACTACCCTGCAAGAGATTACGCTTGTGGGGTAATACTACTACGAGCTTCCAAGACGGCATTAACGGAATCATACAGTATTTGGTTGGGTAGGGAGAGAAGTAGAATGGTGGATGGTGAGCGTATTATCGCGCAATAGAAAAAAAAGGAGGCCTCCTTTTCTTAAACCAGCCTATTGTCGGTCGCAAGCCCGAGACACCATTCTTCTCATCTCTTACCCACACACGATGGACCTGGCACCCGCACGGTGAATCCATGGAATGCTTAGAAATCTTCTAATATGAAATTATCATCAAGTTGAGAGATTGATGAGATGACTTTTTCTATATAAATTTGTGTTGCTTAGGCATAACTAGATGCTCAAATGTACAACAGAAAAGCAAAAACCTTTAGGTTTGCATATTATGTTATTCCAATTATTAAATTTCTGATTATGTATTATTTTTTACAGTTTCGATGCAAATACTAAATGTGTAAATATTTGACATACCAGATTTTGGATTAATAAATACCACATAAATATACCTAATATCAATCAGTCAGCAAAAGTATTGTTAAATCACTTTAAGGATCAATTTTCTATGCACTACAATATCTCGCCCATCTTGTTAAACCCTCGATCAATGCTAAGCAATTTTTAGTTGGGTAGTTTTTGCGAAATCCTTTAATTATATTATTTTAGTATATACACTACATAGTATTTACACTTAAATTTTTACAACTTTGTATTGATTTTAAATATAGTCTGCATAAGTCACTGCATAGGTCACTTTAAGGATGTTTTTTGGATGCCGACTGCTGCCACATATCATGCTAGGCAATTATATTCTTACATAGGCCAGCGTGTATTTTCTGACTGTACTAACATATAATATCACTAGTCTATATCTTTTTTTAACAAACGGTATATTGTTAAAATAGTGGACTTCTTAACATTCTGTTTGTTTTATCGTTAGAAATGCGAGAGTTTAGTTAAGTATAGCCGAGCTCAAGTCAAAATATGAATTTCAACTATAATACAAATCGTTTATTAGCACAATAAGAATATGTATTCGTTATGGTGAGCCCTGTCTCCTGCATGAGCTAAGCTGTATAACAGGAGCCAGTGTCTTCCAATAATGAACATACAATTAAGAAGAAAATAGTATAAATTTACAAATTTAGTTAGTGAGTGTGGGTGCAATGTCTGTATGTGTGTGTTTGTGTGTGTGTGTATAGGGGAGGGAGTGGGGAAGTGAGGAGAGGGATGGTAAGCCTTGTGTGTTTGGGATTTATAATTTTGCCTAGTGAGTTGATAATTGTATACCTTTTTATTTATAAGTGAATTTACAAATGTCATGTCATCATCTCTTCTGTAAGGTCAAGATATATGTCAAGGTCAGATAAGTAGTTCTTAAGTAGTATTTTTAGTTCTTTTTTATTTAGATGGGTAATTTTTGTTTTTGTGTTGATTCGGTTGTACAGTTTGGGCGATAGGTACTCGTACTGCTTCTGCGCAAATGTGCTACGGGTGAAAGGAACCTGAAATTCCTGTGTTCTTTTAGTTTTTATTAGTGTTGTAACATGTGCTGTTTTATGGTATCGCTTGACACATTGAAAGATATAAAGCTTTCTGACTGTAAATGCTAGTTGATAAAGAAATCTTGTTGGGTATCGGTAGGGTAGGAACATAGATACTTTAAAAACTGCTCTTTGTGCCCGCTCTAATTAATAATACTTTGGCACAAGGCTTTATAAGTGTGTATAATTAAAGAATGTCCAGCGGCATATCTTAGCTTCCTAAAGATGATGATAATATCAAAAAGAATTGTGTGTAGAGGATTTTTATATAATTTGTACGATTATAGAAACCGAATCTGGCTGCAGCACACTATCAGATTCAAAGTGCATACTCATACATTTATAATGATGAAGTTATTTAAATTAGGATAAATACAAAAAATCTATTTAGTAAAATAATGTGTAAAGTGCCTAAATTAAAAGTTGGGTCTATAAATTTATCCCTCTCCAAGATCCATTAAACGAAATCCGCTTACGTTGAAGTGATACGATAGTAGATGGCGAAAGCTCGGAAAATTTGATTTAAAATGTTTCGCGATGGTAGGTTTTATAAAGTCTTTTTACTTAAATAAGTTTACGTAGTCTGATACAATCACGACCTATATATACTAGTATTAGTCCATTGCCTAGTATTAGTTATTTAAATACCGAGTTTTTTTTTATAAATCGAGGCTCATGTTTAGGTAACTTCATTAAGCTCATTATGACAAGTGGAAAGCTCGTCTTTGGCTTACCAGGAAAATTACACAGAGATAATTTATTCATAATATTATTTGGTTATTGTGTTTTACCTACATCGCAAAGGGAATTCGTATCTTACTGTGAATTAGTAAATTATTTCTTTAAGACTACGCATTTAACGTAATCATTGCTTCTGTCTTTGTTTATGATTTGTGTTTATTTTTCTGTTAAACATGTGATTTTATTTCTTAAAAAGTGGTTATTTTCTATGTTTTTAAAATGTCTTAATAAATGGCTGAGTGACCTGGGCTTGGTGATTCAGTTTAATTACAGTTTCCGGTCCAGGGCGATCAACTTTATTTTATTGTTTTTTTTGCGCTATTTTTGAATGTTATATGTAAGTGATTTTTTTGCGCCAATTATTCTTATTCTGCGACTCCAGAGCGGAAAGAAAAAAGATATGTAATCATTCTCTTTTTCTTATAGGTGTGAATTTATATTCACATTCAATGAAGCAAAAAAATAAATTACTTTTTCGACGAACGGCCGTTTAAGCTTGCACATTTTTTGCCGGTTTCAAAACATTATTTCAATGTTTTTGAAAACATCCCGTTTTTTGCTTCATTGAATTTGAATATAAGTTTGATGAATGGTCCTTAACTAAGTTGTCAAGCATGTCTTTTGCGACCTCTATAATATTATACTCGACTTCGTTTTTGCAAATAATTCAGGTCTTGTCGTAAGAATTAAACATTATTATCTAGTTTACATATATCTTGTATCTTTCATGAAACGGTACTCTGAAGTCGAGTTAGCTTCTAACCTTCAGTTTCTGAAGGATTCAATAAAATATTGCGGAAGCTTTTATTTTATGTAAGATTTTATAATCACTTGATTTATAATCAAAAAGTAAAACGTTTGATATATAAAATATGTAAGATCCTTTGAGAACTGGGGCTAAGTCAATTGTACTGGTGGTACCAATATAGCTAACATCGTAAATTTGTTCCAGCACAAATGGACTACTTTTAATTTGTAGTAGATGGTTTCATTAACAAACGGGGTTGGATGGCTATGTATTACTATGCCAGTAAGTTAAACGAGGCGTCATGCACCGGTTGCCACGTGAAGGTACCGCCCGCGCCGACGGAGCCTGCGCCGCCGCCCCCCACTGAGCGCCCTCCCCCAGCGGGACCTGCCTTACTTCACGGCTCCGGATTATCCTATTATGACGTACGTAGCCTTTATGCCAGCAATGAGTTAGTGTGAAAATATGATTAGTTAAATACACACCCAAACCCGAAAAAATGTGTGACATATATGAAGGCTATCATGGTGACAATCACACTTGATCTCGTCACTTAAATGTCACTTTGCCATTTCAACTGTGAGGAAACGGCAATTTATGTTGTATCTTGCCTTAACCGACAGGTACAGCATGGGCTGGAGCTCATGACAGACAGCTCATGAACTGCTCAGCAGTAGAATATTACGGGTTGATAATGTAGATGATGATCAAGAACGGATTCAATTCCCAGCTTTACGTAGTGAAAGTTGGTGCGAGAGAAATCCTACAAAATCTTAGCACCAGCTACTGAAAGAATGTGGCCTAACCAGGTCTGCCGTCAGTACATTTTTGGAATTAAACCGACATTAGCATTATACAGTATTTCGTTGGGTAGGATGAGGAGTAGTAGAGTAGTGGTTGTGCGTGTTATTTCGCAATAAAAACCTTTTAAACCAGCCCACATACACTATTACTACAATACAAGCCCGATACACTATTATCCTCTCTTCCCCACAAACGATGGATCGGCACCCACATGGTAACACCATGTATTGCTAAAAAAAAGTTGTCTACTTACAGAAAGATGACTACTATTCTATGGTAAGGGGGAACACGTTTATGTCCGAAGCTGCTTGTAAACATTTAGTAATGAATGGTGGCATCAATTATGTATCTACTCAAAGCAAAGGAGATGCTTCCCAGGTATGTAAAGACACCAAATTCTTCAAATATTATGTTAGGTAATTTACAATTCAAACAAGTTACTAGTAAATTTACTGATTTCTTATTTCGTTCTAGACTCTAATAAAGTCTTAAATAAATTAATTATTGTTACTTTTCCTATGAGGCCTTATTCTTATCTTAAAATCAAACACAATTTCTTTTAAAAACTGCTGTTGGTACCTCTATAGGCCCACTAGCCATTCGGGCCTGGATGACCCCACTGTCTGTCCTGCAGACATAGACACAGACTCTATAGTTGTTCATATTGTTGAACGCTATACGAAATTCTAATAAAGATTTTGTTGTAGCTATCGGCAGGCGTTAAACCTGTATCGCCATACTCTGAATGTCCCGCGAACAAGTCGGACGTGGAATACAAAGACGGTCAGATTGCCAATGCCTCTCTCGATTCGCTTGTGGAAATGCTCCGACCGGGAGCTAGCAAGTCATTTACCTTCACATTCCTCCTTTGCTCGAGGCTCTACATCAAACCGCACGAGTTGCTCAGTAAACTCTGCAAGAGATATTTTAAAAATTATGACAAAGTTGTAAGTATATTTTTTCATTTAACTATTTTTTATTGAATAGGCCTCGTTTATATAAAATCTTATTATTATTTTTTATTAATTAAAATACAGCTAATACATAAATAATAATTAAAGTATGTATTTTCCTATATTTGTTTAGGGGAAGGCCGAAATCAAAGATGCGAGGGAGCGAGAACTTTCGGATATGGTGGCAATAGTCCGCATTCTGAACCAGTGGACCAGCACCTTCCCATACGACTTTCGTGACGACAGGGTCATGGCACTAGTACGAAGCATCACACAAAGGTACACCACAAAACAATTTATCTACGTTATAGCATAGTGATTAATCCCAACCAGGATAAATAAGACAGTACAAAAATAAAAGTTACAAGAGATAGTGATTGCTATATCTAACACTTACTCTAATATCAAATTATATATATATATATATAATGATATATATAATGACTAATCGCCGGGTTAAAGCGAAAACAACTAACTCATTTTATTTTACTAAATTCACTTTTTTACACCAGTCATTTAAAAACTCTTTAATTTATATAAATACACTTAAAGTTCATAAAATTTACTACATAACTATCAGCTCTTACATTTCTAAATGTGACATATATGTTAGAAACGATTTGATTGGTATTAGGGATGGAACATCTTAGAATATGGGTGTTAACATTTTAAATATATTAAGTAATGTTTTTTTTTTGTTTTAGATGTGCTGCAGAACACATGGGTTCAGTTCGGGAACAAGTGTCGGTGATGTTGGAAAAGCTACTGGAAAAACTGACGGCTCTGGAACAATACGAGGAAACCTTAGGAGAATCCATTCAAGTTTCCAGCGCCGATCAATTGGCACAGGTAATGATTAGAAATTTTAAGTCTGTGATATATTATTTTTGCTGCGTTACTTACCCACCCGGCACCTGTTTAGCGAATCCATGATAAGATTTTTTTCTTCTTTCAGGGCGATATTCTTACACTGGGACTAACAAGCATTGAGTTAGCCAAACAGCTGTCCATAGTTGAGCTGCATAGGTTATCTTTTGTTGGTCCTGAGGAGTTTGTCCAAAGTTTTGTGCCAAGTCAGGGCCCAACATCTTCGTTTAACAGAACTGGCATCAGTCTGTTGCATGCAGAATCCAAAACTACGAAAAATCTCGAAGCCTACGCCGATTGGTTCAATAGATTGAGCTATCTCGTCGCTACCGACATTGTGAAGGTCAGTTTCAACATTAAATTTATAGTTAAGGTTGTTTTGGTTTGAAAGTGTATTTGTGATGAGGATAATTGCTGTAATTAGGGTAGCATTAAATCAAAACTATCATGCATAGTATTATATTGTAATAATGTATTTATACTCTGTTGAAGATAATTTTAAAAAATTAAAAGTAATATAACATAACTTGTAATTATTTAATTAATTCAGATTAATTATTATTTAAAAGATGACAACCCTAACGTTTTATAAAAGAGAATAAGAGTTACGCGATAGAAAGAGATGCAACTTTTAGATGAATATAACTGTAGGTACTTGTGTGCAGCCTGAATTGCACTTTATTGTGTCGGAGCGAGAGCCACTATTTATTTACATATTTTGCCGACTAACTCTTCTGTACTTGTACCATTATGTATTCTGTACCAACGATCATTATTTCATTAGGTCATAATAAATAATATTTCAATATTGAATATTATATTTCTACCATATCTATGGTGGATAACATTAATAAATGTTTCGAATTTTCTAGTAAATCCTTCCTGGCTCGCTCTAGCAGTTGATAGACTTTCTTCGGATGAAAATTGAAAATATATATTATTTTATTTGCTGAATTATTAATCAGAAAATAACATCCAATTTGTAGAGTGCTAAATAACCTAGTGTGCTAATTAATAATCGTGTAAAGGCAAAAAATATTAATTTATGTATTAAATATTTGTTTGACCTAACGCGACTTCACCCCTTGTTACACAATGCCACTCTCCCCCTCCACTCCCTTAAACATGTGACGTAACTTATGGACTCCCCGAAAAGGCGAATATTTATTTATTGTTTTGTTGTTTTAGGCTGTAAAGAGTAAATATCGGGCTAGAGTGATAGAGCAATGGGTGATGACTGCTCGGGAGTGCTTCAATTTGGGCAACTTTAACTCATTGATGGCTATCATCAGTGCTCTTAACATGGTGCCCATCACACGTCTTAAGAAAACTGTAAGTTTAGGTCATATTTCAGTAGTGCTAATGCAGAACCAGACATTATGTCTACATATTGCGTTATGCCATTAACATATCTATTATATTGTTTTGATGATTTACATATTGCCTTGCCACCACAGATTTAATGTGAATAGAACATTTAGGTATAAGTAGGTAGGTTGATCACAAAGGGTCGAGGCCCTAACAGAGCTGAGAAAAATTAAACTCATTGACTCGGGTGCAAAAATTGAGAGAGAGAGAGAAACAAGCCTAGAGCTCTATGTAGACACGCTCTCGGCCTCGTAATGTCATGTCGAGTGTGTACAACCGTCGGTCGTCGTAAGATTTATTATGTGGCAAAAATATATATTTTACTTTCTTTATATTGTGTTTAAAAACTGCCTCCGTGGTCTAGCGGTTAAGTCCGTGGATTTAGACTTAGATTTAGGTAGTGGTATCTATTATTACTCGGCTGGTCGCGACACAAAAGTATTTATTAATGTAAATAAATACATTTAATTAATATTTAATGTATTTGTGATATTTCTCGAGTTTGGTACGCTGGAGACATCACGAGCTTGCCTAAAAGTTGGCTAAATGTGAATCCGCTTATTTATAAGCGTGGTTTCTGACCATCCCGAAATGGAAACGGTTGTGATGATACTTTAAAAAAAAATATTAAGTTATCAATAGCGAGTTGTGACTCTTATTTATTTTTGCTCTAGAAAGCACTGACAAAGCCGACAAAATGGCAAACATTGAGATAATGAGTGAGGTTTCATATTTTAACTGTACGTTATTTCAGTGGAGCAGAACATCGTCAGTTTGTGGACAACAGTTAAGACAGCTAGAGCTATGTGTGGAGCCTAGCGGAAATCATGCAAGGTATTTATTTTAGCTCTATAGCGTTGTTTCGGGTTTACTTAACTATGTGATAACCAAAACTAAAATGAATAAAGCTATGAACAATACTGCAATGTCGTCTAATACAAGCAGGCCGTGCTGACATTATTTCTACCCTACGGACTTAACTATCCACGATTTATCAACACGAAAAGTTTATCTCTAGTGTTCGGGATGGCAAGCTAACTATACTAAGCTATCTATATGACTATGAAACCTGCAGTCTGAACATAATTCTTATTCGCATTTTTAACGCTAATTAATATATTATCCTGTTGACCTTCACAATATTAAGATAGTTAGCAGGCCAAGTGTTGCCAGCCTGACATTTATTTGTTGGCTGACCAAATAATTTAATAGCTTATTCTGTATGTATTAATGACAACCTTTAAATTATTTTCCACTTGTTTTTTTTTACTATCTATATGGTTGGGTATAGGAGGTAAGAATAGTTGATTGAGCTCTCTACCAAGCCTATATCTCCCCTATACACAATGAACCCCACTACGGTCAATTTATGGGTTTTTATCTTTTCAATTATTTAGCATGGTAAAATACTTTATTTTAATTTTATGGATATAATTTTCTGGATAATTGGTCTGAATCTTAACTTTAGATTTACAACACCACTGTTCCGGAAGGCCGGCCCATCACCAGAAGTGGAGGTCTAGTACTCTGTGTTCAAGGCATATGAAAAATTTATGGTTTTTTTTTTTAGGTATAGAGCGGCATTGGCAGCAGCTCCGACTGATACTGCAGTTCCATTGCTATCGGTCACTTGCAGAGATTTACATTTTGCAAACCAAAGCGCTCCATCGAAGTAAGTTAACAATAAAGTCAGTCCCTCCTATATTGATATAGGTACCGGCAGATAAAAAGTACTATATTTAGATATATTAGAATTAAAAATATATCATAATTAAATTATAAAATTTTAAATATCGATATATTTCTCACTACATCTTCATTGAACCTAGGTAGGAATTATCTAACATAAATAATCAAATCTAATACCAATGTCGAAAAACATGTGTCCGCGACTGTACTTTCTAATGGGGCGGAACGTCAGAAACCAAAATTCTGTTTGTGGCCAATTTACAGCCAGCTCTGTTTTTATCTGCCGGTAACTGTACTTCGTTCTTATTGTTATTGTAATGTATCATCACGTGTCCCTTCCGGGGTGGTCAGAAACCACGCTTATGAATCAGATTCACATTAAGCCAACTTTACAATAGGCCAATCATGATAAGTGGCAAACTCGAGAAATCACAAATAAATTAAATAATAATTAAATTTAATGAATAAATATTATTGTGTCGCGACCAGGAATCGACTAGACCACGGAGGCAGTTATTCTTTTTTGGTTAGCTTATTTCTGCATTACTTGCAAATTTTATTATAATTATTTTAAATTATATAATACTTAAGGCAATTTATAAAAAGAAATCTAAAATTTAATTAACCTTGTGTATCTGTGATAACCTTGTGTTAACGGTGGTGGCTCGGTTGTAAGAACGCGTTCCTTTAATTCTACAAAGGTCTGTTCAAACCCACCCGGCATGTACCAATGCGAAATACATTTTTCTTAAGTACATTTGTCATAGATTTACAACACCACCGTTCCCGTGCCTCGGAGAGCACGTTAAGCCCTCGGTCCCGGTTCCACTAATACCAACTGTGGAATCGTAAAAAAATGTCATAAACAAATGACATCATATCCTCGCCAAGCCGTCTGGCCAGCGTGGCGAGTGTAGGCCAAATTCTCCAGATATGTGTTCTGGAAGGCCCATCTCCAGCAGTGGAGGTCTAGAACGCTGTGTTCTAGGGGCTGTAATGATGATGATGATCTGTGATAAGTCGCGATTATAACTGGATTTACTAACCTATTAATATATAAAAGATATATATATGTTTTAAAAAGTAAATTTTATATTACTCATGTACAGTTCAACTCTAACAGATGCTTCATGAATAGTGGTCGTTCTTTTATATTTTTCTAACAAAATTTAATAGTTAAATTAGATTTGATTAAATAATATCTTTACCTAATTACCATTCCAGCACGTCAATCCGCCGTCGGCCGCGGTTCCACTAATACCAACTTGTGAAGTTGTTAGGAAATTTATATAATTTTACATTAGCTCCTCGCTAACCTGTCTGGCCAGTTAGACCAATTTCTACAAAAATATGACTGAGAAATAAACACAACAGTAAAATCTAATAAAAATATTGAAGTCTTGAAATAAATTTCTTATATCAACAGCGTTTTTCAGGATATAGTGTAATTTATTAAAATTAATCAATGTGTTTGCGTTGTGATGCTGTGCAGATGGGCAGGCAGGTCTCAAATAATAACGACTTCGTCTTCTTTCCATAAAATGTGTTTAATCGGGTAAAAAATACATGCGTGTCGTTCCGCGATTCAAAAATGTCTCGTCTTAAAATTAACATTAAATATTTAAATGTGTCAGTTGGGCCGACTGCAGCGCCCTCTCTTGGTTGAGCGCCATCTATTGAGTTTACCATGAAGTTGTGCAATTAGTGGGCAACTTAGTCTGCAATTAATCGGTAATGATTCCCAATAATATCGCTAGATGGCATTGTCCTCAACACAATGTATAACAATAAAACACTATTTATTTATTATATTATGAAGTTTAGTTTTATTTTATTATTATTTTATAGACATAATTCTCGTTAAAATTAAGAGACATAAGCCACTTTTATGAATACATATCAACTTCAATAATAATATTAAAGGTAAAATAAAATCTTGTAGCAAATACGGTTTTAAATGGATCTAGGAGTACAGTATTGCATTTAGAAGCTATAATGATGTCTTTTTGTAGATTACCGGGTAATCGTGTGAATTTCGAAAAATGTTGTTTGCTGGCTCGTCACGTGACCACTCAGCTACGGTCTCGGCAACTGACATGTGACTCCCCGTCTGTGGTGCCCAATCGACCGCCGCACCCGCCTGTATGGAGATACCTTAACGACAAACCCACACTCAATGAAAACGGTAAGTCACTATATAAAATAGCTATGTTTGTCTCGCCTTTACGCCTACTTTACTGATCCGATTTTGATGACATTTGGCAGAGATGTTCCTTAACACCCAGCGATAAACATAGGCTATAGGACCTCATCATCTGACAGCGATATGTCACCTCGCGGCCATCTTGAGGTTGTTGTTTTTAGCCGACTGCTATAATATAAATGTGTATGTTTCTTTTCTTATAGCCCTGGAAATAACTTCGTTCGAGAGAGAGCCTCCGAGCGACCATCACGAAAAGGAACGGCTCAAAAGACTCAGAGCACACTAAATTGACTGTTAAATTGTATTTTTTATTAAACAAAGTAACCCGACAGAAGTCTATAAGTATACCTTTGGCTAGCGTATATTTTTAATAAAGTTAATTTTAAATCATAAATATATACTAACCAAGACATTAATAAAAAATAAAACAACAAGCTATAAGGCGTGCACCGTCCGTCAACCTATTTAAAAACCTTCTAACCTACCTTTTATCAGTATTGTGTAGTTTTATTCATTGTATCGCATTTATTACATTGTGTAGTTTTATTAGTATGTATTTATTATAAAATATTTGTATGTAGGTATATGTATGTTTATTATACTTATATAGGTATATTACATATGTAGGTCTATATTATTTCTTAGAATTAAGATATAGTATGTAATGTACATTTTTCAATAATTTTTATTTTATAAATTTTGTGCACCTACTGCCTAATATAATACCTAATATTTGTATGTAGGTATATTTATGTTTATTTTACTTATAGGTGTATTACATATGTAGGTCTATATTATTTCTTAGAATTAAGATATAGTATGTAATGTACATTTTTCAATAATTTTTATTTTTTATATTTGGTGCACCTACTCCTGTCACTTAAATTTCTGAAGTAATACGTAAATATCTAAACTCTTGGTTCTTCCGCGCTGACTAGTGTGGGTGAATAAAATCAGACTGTTAATAAATTATATAACGTAATAAATAAATAATTATTAACAATACCTTATTTTTTTAATAATCTTTTGAGTTATAGTTAATGTAAAACACAATTGCTAAGCTGTTAGTCTTCTGCTAACAGCTTAGTCCTTGGACCACTTCGCTGCTTAGTCTTCGACTAACAGGAGTAGAATCATTCTAAATAATTTAAATTATGACGTGTCACAAATGCCTGTAATAGGTTTACGTGAATGAAGATATTTTGACTTTTGACTTTGACAATTTTTTTGTTGTAAATTTTATGCATTTTATTGTCGTCATAACACATCGAGCGCGGCTAATTAAATATAAACTTTAACTTATTTTACTTAGTAATGCTTTAGATATGTACCAATTATATTATTTATCAAAACCCACTAAAAATATTAATTAATTGTGTAAAGAGACTTTTAATCAAAATTAATTAATGACTTGATCCTCTTAGCTGGAAAAGCATGCCTACTTGCATTATAACTCGCCTTTGCACTTTTTTAATATAATTGCATGTAATAATATAAATAATTAAATGAATGATTTGTGGTTGGCAATACTGTCATTACTTTGTTTAGTAAAAAATACATTTTTTAATGATCGTGTGGCAAAAATATGTGACAATTTTAAAGTAATTATACATAGTGATATTCTTCTTGTTTTAGACAGGAAAACAATGTTTTATTTATGACTAAAAATTTTTTTTGTAAAACACGCGAAAATTGTATTTTGTAAATTTGTACGATTATTTAATTGTTAAAATTAAATAATGTTCAGTGTTCAAATTTAATTGGTCTGAAATATGAACTTTTTTCTTCTGTTTAAAGGAGATAACTCACTATGAACAACAATGACTTAACATGACCTATGGGACATGAGTAAAATTAAAAAGAAAAAAATGTATGGAAAACAGTAAACGCATATATATAAGTTTACTTAGCTTAAGAGGGTTAATCCAATCCAATATTTTATATGATTTTTAAGTCCGAGTGTATTTTTAAGAAATGTAGTCTTATTAACTTACTAGGAAATAAATTATCGACTATTACTCATTAGTAAAATGGAGGAAAATCGATATTTTTTTTCTATTTTTCTCTGTCTATAATTAGGTATATTAAATTACAAATACAGTAATAACTCTATATATAATGACGTTATAAAGAGTTGTCGTTAAATGTAGAGAAGATGCATCATTGTATGGAAGAGAAGCTAAACCAACCAAAGCCAATTGATTTTGACGCTTTATGGAGCTTGTCGTTAAATCGAGTGACGTTACATGGAGTTTACACGTATGTCAAACTGTCCGTTATTTTATTTCCTAGTAAGTTAATAGATTCTTAAGACTCTAAGAAGTCTTTGAAAATATTGGATTGTATTGAAATATTTGGTGACTAATACCATTTCTCTACGTACCTACATTTATGTTTAGTTTCATACAACCCTCCATATCAAGATATATAAAAAAAAAAACTCTAAAATAATCGAGGACGCTAGTTTTAAGTATTAATTATATGAAATGTTGAATGAGGCTTATATGTGTAAGAATTAAGTCATTCCAATATTTATTAATAGTCTGCAACTATTCGTGTTTCTACTATAGGTACAAAGTATATCGGATCAATACACAAAAACTAATTTTGACACATATATTAAATATTTTTATATCGGATATCACACAGTGTGTTGGACAATCCTTATGTAATATATTCCAAATGTATTTTAAGTACACTATTTTTAAACATTATTAAATGTACTAAATAATAATTTATTCTTAATAATTGAATGTCAAAATAAATAATGGATATATTAATATTTTAATGTTGTAATGTTTTACTAGTCTAATGTTTAAAGGGTGTCCAGTGGCAGAATTCGGAAATCAAATATTTCCGTAGCCGTTTTGCGGAGAAAGAGAGAGGTGATCGCGTTTGATTTGTCGATAGTGCGGATTGGTTAGTCACGATTTTACAGTGGACGCGTGAATAACGTGCGTTTGCGGTCGAAGTTTATTTTCAATTGGCTTTGAGGCCAACTATTATGTATACAATCCAGCCACTATTTTTAAACTAAAGGACAATATTGTTCGTAAAGTAAACGATATTCCACCGTCACTACTGCAGCGCATTGCGCGGAATGTAGTCGGCAGATTATATATAGAGTGTGTACGACACGAGTGCCATGTTTAACCGACATAATTTTTAAAAAGAATAACCCCATTTGTGTTCTTGAATTAACTGTCTTTTAAAAATTAAAATCTGCCACTTGACACCCTGTACTACTTCTCTTGACAGCTAGCTTATAATAATTCAAGTACTTAATAAATTTTGCTAATACCGATTGATCTCATCAAATTTTGAATCTATATTTTTTATACACTTAGGTGTCGTATGTATACACGTTAATGTTTTAGGCAAAAGAAAACTGTGTCCGCGTGTTGGTTGTATTTCTGTGTTCATAAATGACGTCGAGTCTCGGACTCAAGCGGGTTAATTGAATCGATCATTTCAAAAACCAAATGTGCCGTACGGTTTTTGCTCCTACCCGTTCGCACAATCCATTTTCAAAGATTTTTCAATTCTGAGTTGTTTTTAAGAAATGTCATCAACTTTCTAGGAAATTAAAATTACGGACATATTGGACATATATTTTTAAAATAGCAAAGACATTTATTACGATTTTCCTCTATTTTACTAGAAGAAGAGGAAGACAAATTTCTAAGCATTCCATGGATTCACCGTGCGGGTGCCGGGTCCATCGTGTGTGGGTAAGAGATGAGAAGAATGGTGTCTCGGGCTTGCGACCGACAATTGGCTGGTTTAAGAAAAGGAGGCCTCCTTTTTTTTTCTATTTCGCGATAATACGCTCACCATCCACCATTCTACTTCTCTCCCTACCCAACCAAATACTGTATGATTCCGTTAGTGCCGTCTTGGAAGCTCGTTCCATAAATGTATTGACGGCAGACCTGCTTAGGCCCAATTCTTTCAGTAAGTGATGCAAAGATTTTGCTGGAACTCCTCTTGCACCAACTTCCACTGCGTAAAGCTGAGTCTTGAACCCGTTCCTGATCATTTCTTCTGTGAGATCATAATATTTATTCGACTTTATGTTGTGGTCTTTTGGAATATTTGATTCCCACGGAACGGTAAGTTCAATAAGGATAACTTTTTTCAAGTTCCGAGAAAACACTAAGATGTCTGGCCTATAGGCTGATACAGCTAGTTCATCTGGGATCCTATAATGGTGTTCAAATGTATCCATGAGAATTTTCCAGTCTGATGCGGCGCCAAGGATGGAGGTGGGCTTGCATTTAGTTTTCGTGCTTTGCCCTTCCTTTACAAATGTGGTCAAAGTTTTATTTGTAGTCAGTCCCTTTCTGGCTCTTGCAATAGAAAGACTTACTGCTTCACGGATAACACCTAGGACTTTGTCATGTCGGCGTGAGTAATAGCCCTTTTCTAGGAGAGTAACGCACCCTACAAGTGTGTGTCTAGCAGTTCCTATGGCAGCACCACACAATGTACAGTTCTTTTCCGTAGCTTTTCCCCACCTTACCAGATTACTCTGGTCCGGGAGGGACATTTGAAAAGCCTTTAGGTAGAACTTTAGCAACGCCGGAGACCAATCGTACATTAGTGTGCGCCACTTTAGGGCTGGAGGGATGCAAAAATCGCCCAAAGTTAGCCAGTCATTTTGAACTTCTAGAGTCATCGCGTGCACTCTGTATTCATGCTCTTCATCTTTCCTGAGGAAGGATTTTATAACCTCTTTGTCACTTTCTTTTTTCTTCCAGCCAATGCCTCTTTTGTCAGTCTGGGCACCTGTCATGAATTTCTTGAAGAATAGTAGTCTCGGTTCCATATCTGAGACCAGAGGGTCTTTTGGAAGGGATGAAATTGTATTATCCTGGGAGCTGGTTAGAATTTGATATTTGCTTATACGTAGATGTTTGTATAATTCAGATGGTCTTTTCAGATCCATTCCGAAGTTTCTCCGTCCTCTAAAGAATGTTGAGGAGTCAGCACCCTGGGCTAATCCAAGCCAAGACTTCAATGTTCTTATGACGTCCGCGTCCAGACTTGATAGTAGGCTTTTGTTGAAATCATATACTAGGAAAGGCCAAGTGAGGCGAGATGCTAAGTAGTTGTCATATATCCAAGCTTTTTTGACATTGCTTATAGGCTGTTGAGTAACCCTATTCATGTCGTCAGTGAATTGTTTTACAACTACTTCTAGGGATGGTGTTTTTCCCTGAAAATTTATCCTTCTGCCAAGAAATTTAAAGGGCATGGTTTCATTTACCGGAGCTATTCTCTGCCCTGCAATACTCAGTCCAGGATCATAAGACGTAAATGTAGTGTTTCGTCTAGCCAGACATAGGCTGAAGCATTTTGATGGTTTCGTATATATCTATAATCAAATATATCTCAAAATGTCCGTAATTTTATTGGAATGCGCGAGCGAGAAGGAGCAAACGCCTGCATTAAATATATATATGTTTCGTGGTTAATAAAGTCTATAAAAAGGAAAAAAAAATATGTTGTAAAAGTTTAAAAATCCTATAAAAAAATATGTAACTAAAAGTCTGATAACGTTTGGTAATGACAAATCTTAAAGACTGATTTCGAACCACCATTGGATTGATTATCATTAACTCGGACGCAGTTTTCATTTTAATCACGATTAAGTTTCGTTCATACAGTATTAAATTTGAATAAATTAACTTTAAGACAATATATATTTTTTATAAAAAATATCGGATTACTTGAAAAAAACTAATTATTTACACTGTATGATATATTTTAGCACAAAACGTTTTTACAACTGTGGACTTTATGGTTATGATTAAGTGAGTTCTGGCCTATTGCATTGCAATGTTATATTATATATAGATATATAACTTACACCAGTTCCATTGCGGGGTAGGCGAAGACAATTGAGCGCCATTTTTCACGTAACCAACTTTATAAAATCATTAATATTGTATATTGCAATAGTGCCAGGACCTAGTAAGTAGGAATAAGACCAGTCTTTAAAACAATAGATATATTTTTAAAAATAATTTTATACATGGCTGTATTTAAATTTTGTGTTTGTTGTACCTGTTGTATAATTATACAAACATTGATTGCCATAATAGTTTTAGAGCTAGATGAGATAAATTTATATAAATCATAAAAAATTAATTTATATAAAAAAAATGGTTTTAATATCGAATGTCTAATGTATTGCGCGCGCACAATTTTATTTTAATAATTTACGCCTGCATGTGAAGTCGAGTGTGTTCTGGAAACAAATGTAAGTTTTATAAGCCCAAAAATAAATATTTCAATAAACCCAGATAATAATAATTTTTATAAAAAAAAACTACTTCAATCCTTAATACTTGCCGTATAGTCAGAAAGTTTAGAATTGAAGAAGCACCGAACACATGATGCTCACTTGGCCGAGCCCCGTGAATATCATTAAGTTAATTAGTTAGGAGGCTAATTGCCGAGATTTTTTAAATTCTAAAATTACATTATATAATAATTACAACTGTATTTAGTATAGTTTACGCCGAACTAAGCCTATAAAATATAGTATAAGTATTTTGGTTTATTGATATATTTATTTGTAAGCTTAAGTCTAACTATCTTTATTCTCGTAAACCAATTACAGGCATTTGTAACTTGTCAATATTTAAATTATTCTACTCCTGCTAGTGGAAGACCAAGCAGCAAAGTGGTCCAAAGAGTAAGCTGTTAGCAGGAGACCAGTAGCTTAGCAGATTCCAGTGTTAATGCCTAATCTGACTGAATCAGCAAGGAAAACTCAGCTATATCAGATTTACATAATAAAACAAATATAGAATTACAGAACGACGATAAATAAATAGCTTAAAACAAATATCATTACATTTTATTTAAACAACAAAACGCACAGATTTTTTTGTCTAATAATAATAATAAAAGGGTTTATTGCAATAAATAAATAGATAAACCCTAATCCCGACGGCAGTGTCTGTATTACCAGGATCATCCGAAAGCCAAACAAAGAAATTTAAGCGAATAGGAGAAAAAAACATTAAACATTGCGTGTCTTATTAAAATTTAATTAAAGATATTTAAGACAAAATTCGACGTACATAAATAGTGAACACGGAGTCGACAATGTGCGAATCCAAATAGACAGTCCTAGTCCAAATAGACCCTCAAATTATATCTAGACTTCTCATTAGGATACGGTAATATTCTAGGTAATTACGAGTATACTAATTGACAGCAAATACTAATTTAGTACTAAATAAAACTATGTGTAGTGACGTAAATCATACATTCCAAACATTAATGTAATAAATATTCAACTAGTAATGTAACTTTTTGACGATATATAGTCAAATTCATAAACAGCAGTGGCAGTCTATTACTTTAAGCGGAAACGTTAGATTGCCTGAATAGTGGATTCCTTTACGATTTTTTAGCGCATTTAACTAAGCGTAACAAATATTCAAATGACAACATTTACGAATATCAACTGTAATAGCGTTTGACACTCACAGTGTCCATACAAATATCATCATTAATAGCGTTTGATGCTGACAGTGTCCGTGTAAATATCAACTCTAATAGCATTTTATTCTAATAGTTTCCGTGCAAATATCAACTGTAATAGCGTTTGAAACTCACAGTGTCCATACAAATATAATCATTAATAGCGTTTGACACTAACAGTGTCCGTGTAAATATCAACTCTAACAGCGTTTGACGCTGACAGAATCCGGGTAAATATTTACTCTAATAGCGTTTGACATCGACAGCTTTCGAGTTAAATTATTTCCTATAATAGTACAAGATCCGTAGAAGAGCAACCTCCACCGATCGGTTATTTGAATCTTATCCACTTTTTATGTATAAAATACGCTAACAAAACGACTGATGGGTGTTGCATATATATAACAGGGTGATTTTTTTAAGTGTGCGTGTATGGCTATTGTCTAAACTACGAGGAATATCCACTAATGTGCAAAACTGCATTTGTTTATAGAAAAATCGGATTTTATTTTACTGCAGTTTTTATAGTTTAAGGTTCAACATTACTTTCCAATATTTGATCTTTATAGCAATACTATCAGCTAATAATATAGGATGTTTTTAAATGATAAAAATAAATAAAAAGTTAATAACAATTTTTTTAGGCAACCCATCACTGATTTTGTTAGCTAATTTTATTATAATATAGGTTGATTTTATTAGGCGTATCTTATTATATTTGCGACTAAATAACGAGAACTCGTTTGCTGCACCCTACCCTGTTACTTAGTCGCAAACGTTATTAGTGGATTTCGTTATTTAAGTCGGGGCTTGCGTCATAATTACAAAGTATTCAATTCTCAACTCTATAAGCGCTCGACCCTCACAGCGGCTGTGCAAATATCAACTTTCATACTACTACTAAGTCATCTCAGACCCCCCCCCCCCCCTTCCGGGGGAAGACGGGAATTTGTAACGAGGTGTTGGCCTCCTAACAAAAATAGCATTCGCTGCACGTAACTACGGACAGGGCGTGGGAACCTTTATTATAGGTTAAAGTTAATACGAGCGGGCGCGGCGGAGGCCGCGGAAAGTCACCGTGATCAGGCTATCAAATCGCGCGCCATGCGCCGTGGAACCTCGGGAGGTCTAGTGTGCAGAGGGGCCTATTATATTATATATCAACTTTCATAACGTGATATACTCGTATATATAGTTAACGGATTCCATTATATAACGTTTCGCTTAAGTAACAGAATATAGCTGCTGGGCTTATTATAGTTGTTTTTGGTTACTATTAAGGGTAAGTTGCACTATGAATTTAAGAACCTTTAAGTAAATTCGTGTAGTATTTTTAAATGTTTATTATAATAAAATAACTCAAAATGTTCAATGTTATTGAAATTGTAAAGAGATAGATATATTATACTCTTGCCAACTTCTAAATGTAACAATATATTTTTATTGGATCATTTTATTGCACTTGTATTATAATCTTGGATATTATATTTACATCTTGTGTGTTTCTCAATATTTTCTCTATTAGTATAGGAATTGTGACATGACTCATGTACTTAATTCTCGTACCTTGAAGTATTATATAAATTTAGTTTATATTTCGTTTTAGCTTTATAATTTTATAATTTTAACAGTGTTGTAAAACCCAGTGAGAAATTTAATTAAATGCTGAGTTGCACGAAATTAATATATTTAATATAATGAAATAAAATATTTATTATTAAATATTTATAAAATGTAATTGTAACGATTAAAGTTTAAATTTGCGCCTGAACTTTAAAATAAAACTGGTACATTATTGCATTTTTAACTTTATCGTAACAATTACAGTGACTTCATTTTAGTGCGACTCAGGCCTAACCTTTTGATTATTTAAGTATGTAAACTCGGTGTTTTTCTTACTGTATTATTTATGTGATATTGTATGAGCACCATAATGAAATTAATTATATGTCACTAAATCCTTACATTTTTGTTTTATTTTATACCATTTAGGGAAGGTGAGAATTGCTGCTATTTTGTGTTGTGTCAAAACTATAACACTTTTGTAACTAATACAACCCTCATTTTATTTGGGGGTGAGATTTTATCGCATCTTGTATTTTTTATTATTATTTTGACACAAAACCAATGGTAAAGATTACCGACCTTTAACAGTTGTACCTATATGAATGCCATTGCTACTTTCCTTTTAGTTATTAAGGCCTTACGTACACGTTTGGTATAAGCTTTCCTTTATAGCTCGGTGAATGTTGAATTCAGTAACCACACGTATACGCCAGACCTTACAAATAAGGTTGAAAAAAAAAAACTTTTCTATAATTACAATTTATTCGTAGTTTATCCAGCCCGTCTGGCCCGCGTGCGGAGTGTGGACAAAATTCTCCAGAAATATGTTCCGGAAGGCCCTCTCCAGCAGTGGAGGTCTAGGACTTTGCTTTCTATGTGCTAGCCAAATATATAGATAGCTATAGTGCTAGTAAAAATAACGTTGTTTTATTTATAAAATATAAAAATGATTAAATACAACTTAGGCATGTACTTATACAAATTATTTATCTATTCCATATATATAAAAGTTATAATACAAAATCTTATTATTTGAACCATCAGTCAAATACTTAAAAGTCCATTAATTGTAAATAGGTAATTATTAAAATCTTAAATAATACTTAATGAATAATTTAAAATTAAACTTATACTTGCTCTAACTTAAATATCTACGAGTATAATAGGTTAAAGTTAAAATTATTTGCTATGTGTACCAACGTAAAGCTGCTATTCCATTGCTGCGTACGGACACGCTACGCACGTTGACTAACACGTATTCTTAGACGTTTCCTTCACTCAATTATTCATTCCAGGTGTCAAACGGAGTGACACCTCAGCACGTCATTTCGTTCGAGGAATAAAACTTCAAACTCAGGGGTGGGCGAATTATCGCGACATATTGTCAAACCTTGAAACGTATTTATGTTATTTTAGGCTAATAATGATTTATATATATATTTTTTATTTATTATTAATAAATTACCGCCTCCGTGGTCTAGCGGTTAAGTCTGTGGATTTAGACTCGGAGGTGCCGGGTTCGATTCCCGGTCGGGACACAAAAATATTTATTAAAATTAATTATTATTTAATTTATTTGTGATATTTCTCGAGTTTGGTACGCTGGAGACATCGACGAGCTTGTCACTTGTCATGATTGACCTATAGTAAAGTTGGCTAAATGTGAATCCGCTTATTTATAAGAGTGGTTTCTGACCACCCCGAAAGGGAAACGGCCGTGATGATACTTTACTTTAGTTAAACACATTTTTAACATTAAACTATTTAAACATTAAAATCATTCAAATCAGATTTCGTTCCTAAATTATAAATAATTTCCGTGACACATATTTATAATATAAAAGAGAAGGACATGGATGTCAAAAGTGATATTTAGAATACAGGAACGCAATCTTCAATGTTGCCAGAAAAAGAACTTATATTATTGGAAATATTTAAAATGGTAGCATTTATGCGTTTGGTTTGGAGAGAACCCGTTTGACAGCTGATATAGGATTAATTGAGTGAAGGAGCTGTTGAGGAAACGTCTAATATTAAGGGTGTTAGTTTCCCTTTGTATGAAAATATATGTGCTAGCGTACACTGGCGCCCTTGACATAATATTCATTGTTATCACACAAAGTCAACAACAAGATCAGGCGTGTCCTTGTGCAGCAAAGGAATAGCGCCTGAATACCTATACCAAAATAATTAGCAATTCATTGGGGTTCCATCGGGATTCGTCGGTATTTTTGGTTTACATACTTTTTTTCTTCCATTACTTCCACTAACTATATTGCACGTAAATGTAAAGTAACCACACGATGAAGATTTCGTGTAATATGTATGTGAGTATTGTTTTTTTATATTATTATCACCATCGAGAGCGCCTGAAACTGACTTTGATACGGACATATACCTATTGTCATTTTTCTTTGGGTCAAGAGATTTTAAATTTTTAGGGTTTATAACTTTTGGATTCGTTTTAGAATAGACGTATTTGACTTTACCAGTTCCGGGCGAGAGAGCTACAGTCTGTGCTTGAGATGGAGAATCCCTCGATCCTATTGCATATGTTTTTTCTTTAGATGACACTGACTTTACGCTGCCGGTGAATCCCATAGGTATTGTGTACCCTCCAGTTCCAGGAACGCGTTCTCCAGGTTGGTATATGCGACTTTCGTCAGGACGCTGTTCTGAACTTTGTTGCGTAATTTCCGCGTCATGACCTCTAAGTGATCCTAAGACTATGTGCTGTGTACTGCCACCGTTACTTTGTTTTACATCTAGTCCTTTCTTATGTGAACTTTGTAATGGCTGGTGAGTTAAGTCGTGACTAAAATCATCATAATTAGTGTATTCAGGTTCTGCATCGACACCTTCTGATCCGAACGCCTCAGGGTCATAGTAATCGGAGCTATCAAACTTGGAAGTGGAATATTCAAATTCATTGCCACGTTCGTGGTTGTGATGGAACGATCTTCTGCTGTTTATTGGAGATTGTGTTTCACCATTGTGATGTTCTGAATGAGAATGCCCAACAGTTTTTGTTTCTGATTGTTTCATTGTCTCTATTGTATTATTATCATAAGGCGACTCCGTATTTGGGACTACGGTATCGACATCAATGTTTTTAGTAGCCTCATCAAATACATCTAATTTATTAAAAGGAAGACGATTCGGGAAAACAGCATCTTTGTCAATACTTGCACCAGCTTGAGCTGCTCCATTATATTGGATTCCATATTTAAAGGTACCTTGCAGTTGCGACTGAGTTTGTCCAGTTCGTCCACTAGATTGGGCGGAAGCAGACCCTCCGCCGTTAAATGGTGATTTAAATTGTTCATGAGTTTTATCACCTTCTTTATAAGGTGTAAAACCAATTTGTGCTTGGGATGACGTACTGCCTGGTCCACGCGCTTGCGCGTCTGCCATTCCACCTTTAACGCTTCCCTGAACTTGACTGTTCGACGAATGCATTACTCCTTCACTTTGAGCATGTGTTTGAAGAGAGCCCGTTTCTGAGCCTAGTTCTACTTGTGCTTGGGATTTATTGTTGCGTCCTTTACCTTGTGCGCTACTCGACGCACCTTGTTTACTGCCGGTAACTTGACTTTCAGCTCCTTTAGACTCATCAGTAATTTGGGCTTGTGCAGAAAACGATCCACTACCTGAATACGTGCCTTGAACTTGAGTCTGTGCACGCCCCTTATCATTACCCCCTTTAGATGATGCGCTCGCAACAGTACCATTACCACCTTGGCTAACAGTTGCTTGAGCTTCCGAGTCATCATCAATTGCCCCGATAGCATTAGGATCCAATACATTTTGAGGCACACCTGCAACAATATTATAATGTAACACAAATTATCTCCCTACATCGTCTAGTTAGCTGGTGGTTTAATTAGTAATTTTAATAATATTAAATAAATAGTGAAGTTTTACCTCCTTGTTGACTAGGTTGCCCGGTAAGTACCTTGAAAAAAATAAAAAACATTATTTTGGAAATTATATTAGTAAATTTCAACATGGTACGGTAATAAACCTACATCAACGCCGCCTGCGCCGTTGGAACCGCCTTGAGTTGCAGGTATGTTATTTGTCATACCACCAGGTCCCAGTCCGGGTGCAAAAGCACCTTGTTGTCCAGGTCCATATTGGCCTTGATGTCCTGGGATATCAGATCCCTGTTGTCCAGTTCCAGTAGATCCTTGTTGTCCAGGACCATATAATCCTTGTGGCACAGTTCCAGTAGATCCTTGTTGTCCTGGACCATAAGGACCTTGTTGTCCTGTTCCAGTAATTCCTTGTTGTCCTGGGCCGTAGGATCCTTGTTGTCCAATTCCAGTGGATGCTTGTTGTCCTGGACCATAAGATCCTTGTTGTCCAGTTCCAATAGATCCTTGTTGTCCTGGACTATATGATCCCTGTTGTCTAGGACCAAGAGAACCTTGTTGTCCAGTTCCAGTGGATCCTTGTAGTATTGGACCATAGGATCCTTGTTGCCCAGTTCCAGAACCTTGTTGTACTGGACTATATGATCCTTGTTGTCCAGTACCAGTAGATCCTCGTTGTCCTGGACCATAAGGTCCCTGTTGTTCAGTTCCAGTATATCCTTGTTGCCCCGGTCCATGTGATCCCTGTTGTCCAGGTCCATAGGAACCTTGATGTGCAGGTCCAATGGAACCATGATTTCCAGGCCCATAAGAACCCTGCTGCCCAGGTCCAGTAACACCCTGTTGTCCTGGTCCAGTAGAGCCTGCGAACTGTCCAGGTCCATAAGATCCTTGTTGTCCAGGTCTATATGATCCCTGTTGTCCAGGTACATAGGTACTTTGTTGTCCTGGACCAAAAGAATCTTGTTTTCCATTCCCGTAAAGAACTTTATTATTAGGCCCATAAGTACCTTGTTGTCCAGTTCCAGTATATCCTTGTTGTCCAGGTCTGTAAGATCCTTGTTGTCCTGGACCAAAATATCCCTGTTGTCCTGGACCATAAGATCCGTGCTGTCCAGTTCCAGTCGATCCGTGTTGTCCGGGCATATAAGAACCTTGATTATCAGGTCCATAAGAATCTATTCCAGGCCCATAAGATCCTTGTTGTCCAGGCCCAGTGGAACCATGTCCAGGTCCATAAGTACCCTGCTGTCCTGGTAGGTAAGAACCTTGTCCAGGCAAATAAGATAGATCTTGCCCAGGCCCATTAAAACCTTGTTGACCAGGCATATAGGAACCTTGTTGACCAGGCATATATGAACCTTGTTGTCCAGGTTCAGTAGAACCATGTTGTCCAGGTCCATTAGAACCTTGCTGTCCAATTCCAGTAATACCTTGTTGTCCTGGGCCAGTAGGACCTACTAATTGTCCAGGTGCATAAGAACCTTGTTGTCCAGGTGCATGAGACCCTTGTTGTCCAGGTCCATAAGGACCTTGCTGTCCAAGTATAGTAGAACCATGTTGTCCAGGTCCATAAGAACCCTGTTGCCCAGGCCCATAAGAACCTTGTTGTCCAGGTCCATAAGAACCTTGTTGGCCTGGTACATAAGAGCTTTGTTTCCCAGGTCCATTAGGACCTCCTAATTGTCCAGGTTCATAAGTCCCTTGTTGTTCAGGTCCGTAAGGTTGTTGTTGGCCTGGTACATAAGGCCCTTGTTGACCAGGTCCGTAAAAACCTTGTTGTCCTGGTGAATATGAACCTTGTTGTCCTGGTCCAGCAGGGCCCAGTAATTGTCCAGGTCCATAAGACTGTTGCCCAGGTCCGTAAGATCCTTGTTGTCCGGGTCTATAATCACTTTGCCCATTGTGAATTGTACTATGTTGTCCAGGTCCACTAGAACTTAGTTGGCCTGGCCCATATGATCCTTGTTGGCCTGGTCCATAAGAACCTTGTGAACCTGGTCCATAAGAACCTTGTTGACCTGGTGAGTAAGAACCTTGTTGACCTGGTGAATAAGAACCTTGTTGACCTGGTAAATAAGAACCTTGTGAACCTGGTGCATAAGAACCTTGTTGGCCGGGTACATATGGTTGATTTAGACCCCCATGATCAATAATGACCTGTTCACCAGGTCTACTTGTAATAATTGAATGTTGTCCTCCTGGGCCAATAGGTCCAGTTTCTGGTAT
The DNA here is from genome assembly GCA_910589645.1 of Tinea semifulvella. Taxonomy (NCBI): domain Eukaryota; kingdom Metazoa; phylum Arthropoda; class Insecta; order Lepidoptera; family Tineidae; genus Tinea; species Tinea semifulvella. The sequence continues at coordinate 27,290,543 of OU342584.1, forward strand.
ATGTGAAACTTTACCGCCTAAAAATAAAGAAATCATTTAAGGTTGTTTTATGTAAACATAATTAGTTACCATTTGTATTTGAAAACATACCTGGCGATAAATGCATTCCAAGCTGATATGGATTAATTGAGCAACAAATATAAGTATTTCCACTTGCATCTGTCATAATCATACCCGGTCTGCCAACTTCGGTGTTTCCTCCTAACTGGAATGTTCCATAAGGGCCTTTTGAACTGACTTGGTTGTCTCCAGGTATTACAATGTTAGTTCCAGGTTTGCCGCCTGACTGGTGTTCATAAATCTCTCGGTTTACATTAGGTTGTATTCCATTGGCATAACGAGTATAATCTGGAGAACCTGATATACCATTAAAATCTCTACCAGGAAAATTTGTTCCTTGTTGATTAGAACCTCTATTGCCCGATGGTGTACCTCCTCCGTGTGTATTATATCCCGGAACCCCTAACTGTGAAGTTTTCGTAGTGGAACCATCGTTTAATCCACCTGGTTTATTTGTTTGAGTACCATGACCGTTATACCCCGGTACTCCAAGCTGGCCAGTATTTCCCGAAAAGTTGGTTACAGGTCCGTTTGGACCCAATCTTTCATCTGTTCCTGGAGTGTAGCCACCAGGCCCGTATTTATTGTAATTTGTTCCAGGTTGATGAGATCCTTCAATAGGATTTGTCGTTCTTCCACCTGGAACAGGCCCATAAACATTTCCAGCTGGCGATGACCCCCCAGGGCCATATACATTGTACCCTGGTTGATTTGTTCCTTCCCCGTTTAAAATCGGCCCTGAGCTATGGGTTTGTGCTCCTGGTCCTCCAAGATGTTGATTATATCCTGGACTGCCAGGTATTGCTTCGTTTCTACCCGGGCCGTTAGGCCACGATGATCCTATGCTGTTTGGTCCATAAATTCCATTAACTCCAGATAAAGGTCCCGATGTGCCCTCATGATGATACCCTGGGTCTACTGTACGACCAATTTCATTTATAGATGTTTGAGGCACACTAGCACCGCCTGAAGTTATGACTCGATGCTGATTATTAGGTCTGTTTGGCCCTCCAGCCCAATGCCTCTGTTGATCTCTGTCTTTTAGGTTCTCAGGTTCGTTTTCGTTGTAACAATCTTCGCAACTAGGATCGTATATTGATTGACTTTGAGCTTGTCCCATGCCGCTTCGACCACCTAAAAAAAAACAATTGTTATTTACAGCAGTAATAACGTTAATTAAATTGTTTTAATTTGTAAAGATTACTTACTAACAGTGGCTCTTGAGCTATCTACGGCTGAATGGGCTTCAGCTTTTCCTTCGTCGGCTTTGTCTTTATTTTGGTCAATACTTAGGTACTGAGACTGTGTTTGTCCACGAAATTTTCCCCGTGGCGACCTTCGCCCTCGATTTAGATGAATGGGCTCATGTGTGGGATCTGTTTTGTATTCATTAACGATGTATATGTGTCGGCATAATATTAAACGAAAAGGTTCATCTAACTTTACCGAAGATATCTGCCAACAAAAAACATTAAATAAAGTATTGTAACTGTTACTCAGCACTCTTTTGCAGAGTTGTACCAAAATGAAGTCTGTAATTGTAACGATTTTAGTTAAAAATGGTGTCGAATGTCCAAATAAAACACATATATTTGACGCAATTTTTTAACTAAAATCGTAATACAGGAAGGGGACGGGGCTTTTTGGGCCACGATGTCATGTGTTAAATATGGTTTTTAAAAAGCTTATAATTTTTAAATTGGAATAAACTAAACCAATTTACAAACTGGAAATTGAGAACATCAGAATATAGTGTTCACGATAAAAATATACAACAAATTGTAGGTATTCGATTAATACGACGATTAACAATTTAAAAACAAAAGACGCTAGCGCTATTTGTTTATTATTATTTATTACTATTCATTAATTATATAGTTTCGCCACTTTCCCTACATAAACATTACACGCACTCACACCCACACCCACTCACACACACATACCACCTTTCACATTTTTAAAATACTTATGTTTCCTAGTGTTAGTTTTGATATATTCTTATACTTTGGTAATATTTATCTATTAAGTTATTGTTAGTTTTTAAGTATATTACTTTTGTATGTTAGCTGTATTGAAAAAAAAAGTTAAGTATTATTTCGAGTGCATCCCTTCCGGGGTAGTCAGTTTCGAGTTTAATCACAAATAAATTAAATAAATTATTGTGTCCCGACCAGGAGTCAAAACCTCCATGGAATTACCGGCTTATAATTGTGTTTCATCCTTACATTTATCTATTCTAAAAATATTGAAATATTTATGTAATAAATAAATGAATGCGCCTGGTTAATGCTGTATGCAACAAGAGGGCTGGCAGTTTTCTCGCGAAGCAAATCAGCATAGCTGTGCAGCGGGGGAACGCTGCAAGTGCTCTTGGCACACTGCCACAGGAACAAATCATGGGTGAGTATTTTTATTTATAATTAGTTTTCTAATTTAGTTTTAATTTTTATTTCATAATTTAATTCTTTTATATTGTTTGTATAATACATTGTCAATTCATTTGTTATTCAAAAAAAAATAATGTATTGTGCGATTGATCACAGTAACAATATCAAACAGCTATTTAAGTGAGTATAGATAGTTACATAACCTTATTTTACTAGATCAATATTTTACAAGTCACCTCTCTTTTTTCAACGATGATTTAATAGTACTAGTATACTGGCTATTAAGTCAGACTACTTTCATCTTTTTACAATTAGGGCTAACATTGTATGAAAGCATATCCGTCTCCTTTGTATGGGGATCGCAGCCATTTAAATTAATGAATGCCACTAAGGATTGAGTTAGCGGCCCTAACTCTTCCTTGTATTATATTATAGATAGGCTACTTAAGTATACTATATGATATTGGTACCCTCGCCAACCCGTCTGGGCAGCGTGGCGAGTGTAGGCCAAGTTCTCCAGATTCAGTTCTGGAAGGCCCATCTCCAACAGTGAAGGTCTAGGTCGCTGTGTTCTAGGGGTTGTAATGATGGCTTGGCGAGGATATGATGTCAATTTTTGAATGACAATTTATTAACGATTCCACAAGTTGGTATTAGTGGAACCGGGACCGACGGCTTAAAGTGCAAGACGCACGGGAACGGTGGTGTTGTAAAACTTTGACAATGTACGTAAGTAAAGTGTATTTCTCATTGGTACATGCCGGATGGGTTTGAACCGATCCTTGTAGACCGCGCCAGACAAATGTTACTATATTTTAAATATTTCCGAAGATTTTCGAAGATTGCGTTCCCGTATTCTAAATACTCATTATTTAAGAATGCTACACGCTTTACAACTTTTGACATCGATAAGTCTGTGTCTTTCATATTATGAATATTATTGTGTCACGATAATTATTAACAATTTCGGAATGAAATCTGATTTGAATGAGTTGGTTTTGTTTTAAATGTGTTCTTTAACCAGAGCAAAGATCAAGTAATTATTAGTTTATTTTTTATTAGTGTTTACTAATTATTCATAAGAAATATAGAAATACAAATTCAAATTCAAATTAATTTATTCATCAAAAGGGTTAGTAAGTACAAAGTAAAAAAAAAACATAATTAAGGTAAGTAAAAGGTGTTAGTAACAACAATAAATCTCTGGTCTGCACACTAGGACATCCTGTCATGTGAGGACTAGCTTTAGTAGGGGTGATTTTTAGTATTAATTATTAAACAACAAAAACATGTTGGAAGTAAGAATACAAACCGGTTATTCAATAAATAATAATATAAAATAAAAAAAATAGGGTTGATATGTTTGTTGTTGCAATAATACAAATATTAGCCGACACTCGTTTTAAGGTACGTCGCGATGTACGAGTACCTTGAGTTTGACAGTTGTATTCGAGTCCCTTTGTTTGACAGCTGGACGGAATAACTAAGTGGAGGAGACGTTGAGGTAACGTTTATTTATTTATTTATTTATTTATTTATTAATACAACATTACATGGCTTAACAGTAAAGCCCAATTTACCATGCAGTCATTCTTATAATTAATACATACATTTTAATTATAAATGAATTGTCAATATACCTATAATCTTTTAAATTTAATATACAAATATTAATATTAATGAAGCTTTAAAATTAACAATAGTTATATTAATTAATATAAAAAGAAAGAAAAGACAAATAAATAATAGTAATAAAATAAATCAAAATTCAACACTAATAAAATCAATGAAATAATAATAAAGTTAATACAAGACAATAAAATTAGAATAAAAAGTGAGTAAGTAGGTATATAAATAAATCAATCAATTCTACATCATGATAAATTAATACAAGAATAACAATAATAAATAAATCCAAATATTTTAACTTATAAATAATTAATTAATTATTCACAAAATTTAAAGAATGCCTTGCTCAGAATATGCAGATGATCACGTCTAAGAATGACTGAATAAAATGGTGTAGGACTCTTCTAGGAGCTGTAATGATGATATTGCTTTAATAATGATTTTTAAATACGGCGTATAAGTAGTTTTTAATATGCATATTTTGTTTGAATAGGTAAGTTGTTTTTTTAGAGTACCTAACAAGAAAAGAGCGACAGCTAAATAAATGTAAATAGAATTTCTTATTATTTTTCTGTATTGATTTATTAAGTCATAGATAGATATTTCTAAGGGAGTCGCTGCTTAGTTAAGTAAACAATATTGTACTACGATGATTATAAATAGATAATTAGTAACTTAGATAATTATTTCTGTTAGTACTTGTACCTTGACATATATTTTTTATGTAATTGTCCTATTTTAAGATAAAAACATTAGGCAACAAGAACTGTGTCAAGGAAATAGCATTATCCTTGACAAAAGTATTGACATATACATATATACATATATCTTTAATAGAAACCGAGTAACGTAAGCCACACTATTTTTATTTTGTGCTTAACGTTAGATAGTATTATAATTAATTTAGCTAAAGTAATTAATAAAAAATAAAGATTATTGCCCGGTTGTATGGTTAATCTTAAGGGGGTTAGCTTTTGCAGTTTACTTAATTAATTAATAGAAATAAAGTGTATTTATTGCATCTTAATTGCCAGAGCATTAATTAGTACCGTGCAGTGTTACCGTTCCCTAGGCATAGGTTGACACTAATTTATTACTGGTATAAAGTTGCACGGAAATCTGAACCAGCTTCACATAGCTAATTAATTAAAATTTTATTATAATGAAGATCTGTACACCTTGAGCAGACGTTGACTAAGGTAGTACTTGTGTCATCTCACAAAAAAAATGGGTTGCAATTTATGTTTGGCTTCTTGACGACTTAGCTACATGACGTAGGGAGTGCAACGTGTCCAAACGTGTACTATACGGAATACATCATTCATGTCATCCACAAGCTATAATGCCGCTATGAGACTGATTAACTTTATAATGCCATTTTAATCAGAAAATACCTCTATGATTTCATTATTTTTCCTATCTTAGTTTATGAAATAATGGCTTAAGTGTTGCTTTTAAAACTATTGTAGAAACATACATTTCTTGTTATTTAACATGACGGAATAAATGTATGATATTCATAAATTAATATTAAAGATTTATTTATTATTTTATTATATCATAAATCTCTTAATTCGTTTTTAAATAGTTTAAATATTTCATGAAATTAAATTTTCCTAATCTCTAATCTGTGACTTTGTAGGACAGCTACATGACACCGCTTGTGGTATGACACCTGTTAGAGTTGCCCATGAATATTTACCCATGCAGTGTGACCAGGCCTTTAGACCAATGTAAGTTTGGAAAAGCGCCTCTAAAAAGCTGTTGTTTTTTAGCGAACTACTTATTATTTAAATATTCTTGTGACGCAATTCGCAAAGCATTAGGAGCAAAAACTGGAGCATTGTGATAGATAATTTGATAATTAGGTATGTAATCACAAATACATTCGCGTAGCTCTGACCAAGACTCATTAATTGATAAATATAATTGTAAGTATTTCACGAAATACCAGTACTATCAGCTACATAATATTGCTAAGTAATTTAAATCACATAAGACCTTACTACTGTTGGTTTAAAGTTTAGGTTGGTTTAAAGTTTAGGTCGTATAAAGTTTCAAGTCCTCGGACTAATCTAAACTGTAGCAGACCCATAAATCGATTTAACCTACTTAGCAAAATAGTACCTAGGCTAACAACGATAAAGCGTTATTGGACTTATTCAAACTTCTAAAAGTAAGTTTAATTGATGGTAACAAAATATGTATTTGAAAAAGTACTTAAGTAATCTCACAAGAAAAAAACAGTTTGCTGTAGAAACTCTGGGCCCATGGAGTCCAAGTGCAAAAAAAGTTTTTAAAAGACATAACACCGCGTCTTGTCGTCTCCTCCGGTGACAAGAGGGCTGGCTCTTTCTTCGCCCAAAGAATCAGTATTGCAATTCAGCGGGGAAATGCAGCCAGCGTTCTTGCCACCATTCCACGCGGACGGGACTTATATCCCTATCCTTAGTATTAATATTAATTTTATTTTATATTTTGTAAATATTTTTTCGAATAAATTCTTAAGTAATAATGGTATACTAAGAAGTTATTTAAAGAACTATCTAAGCGGCTGGTTAATGTTATATGTGACAAGAGAGCTGGCAGTTATCTCGCGCAGCAAATATGCATTATTATTATTTATAATTTAATTTATATATTATTAATCTTCTCCTAAATATTAGAAATAAAATTAAATATAAGCAAATTTAACCTAATAAAAAAATATTACTAGGAATAAGTACCCAAGATAGACCCAAGCTAACTGGCCACAAACCCTGTCTGTATAGCGAGGATTTTTCTGTCACAAACATATTTTGCTATAATTATGTTTGTAGCAACAAAACGCTAACAAGACATAGGGCTAAGAGCTTCCAAAATAGTGAAATTATACAGACTATACAGTATTTGCTTGGCTACCCAAGAGAAGAACAATAGCGGATAGTAAGCTTTTAAACTAATCCATAGTCATAGCAAGTAACACTGTTCTTCAACCTCACCATGAATGCATAGAATATTAAACTATTTTTCTTCTATAATATAATATATAATTAATAATATATAATTTTATCAAACTAACAATTTGTATAATTACTATGTTATAGGTTAAACCTATAAAAGTTAGATAAAGACCATATTATGACTTACGAGTACTTACTATTAATTATTGTCAAAATTATATCAAAAATAGTTTGTATAGCAAATATCTTTATATTCCTAGTATACGAGTTTGTGTGATGTAATTTCCGCATAGTAACAAACAATATTTAAGTACTAATCAGTTGTTTAATATATTATTGACTGTTCTTATTTGATTAAAATTTAAATAGCTTACATTTAGGAATTATTATATCTAAACCGTAGGCTTGTCAAAGGGCGATATTTGCACGTACACTGTCAGTGTAAAACACAATTAGAGTTGATATTCATATATTTTGAAATTATAACGTAAGCTCGATTTTATCCGCCAAAATCGCCCTAAAATTAAGGAAACTAATTTTTTTTTAAAGTAATTACCTAAAAGTAATAAAATAATTCTAGGAATAAGTATTTTAAAAAAAGTACTCTATGGACGTTCCTCCAGATATAGATAAAATTAAAAAAATAAATAAATATAAATTTAATTTAGTATAAATTTGGTAAAATATATAAATTGAAGCTTAAAATATTTTTTGCCAAATATTTCGCCTCTCTTAACATACTGATGATGTTTTCCATGATGCGCGAGGTGATGATGATATTTTTCTAAAAAATAAATACAAAACTATATAGTGCATTGCCTTCACCATTGCTAAAAGAAATAAAATTACTTTTATCAAAATTTATGACAAAGACCTTCAGTCACTGTCACTGATGACGCCGCTCCAAAGAGAGGCGAAATATTTGGCAAAAAATATTTTAAGCTTCAATTTATATATTTTACCAAGTAAGAAACACATCTTATTTGTTGCAGATAATTTAGTATAAATTAAAACTTAATTTTAAGTAAATTAAACAACTGATTATGTTAATTATTAGTAAGAAGTAAGAGGGGAGGGATCAAGATTAAGTGGATTGGAATTTATCGTCAAAGTAAAGTGTTCATTTACCAGCCCTAAAATTAAACCTGTAATGAGAATAAGCATACCTTATACAAATGTCTATTTGGTCTCACTGGTTTTAAGTCGCTAAGACCGCAAGCTTTATAACGATTGGAAATAAAATAATTTTCGTTTTTCTCCAAATCGTCTGGATGTAATTGCCAACATGGACATACTTGGGAGTCTTGATCACGACATAAAAGGTAACTCTGAAATATAAACAGTATATATCATAATCCACCACGCTGTCCCCAGTGCAAGTTGGTAATAATCGCTGATTAACGTAAAATTTCCTCACGGACCTCAACCACCTTAGCATAAATTCCTGCCAAATCACCAACCGATAATCGGTATTCACTTTTAAATAAATAATAAGTTCGATATGTAAAATTATGCTTATCAATTTTTTTGCCTGTTTTAATCAAATATACTTATGTCAGAGTCATTATCCTAATGTAGGCCACCAATAGATTAAAGACGGGCCTTCGTAGTCTCCTTTTTTATTTTTTAATCCTATGGCCATAAGAATTTTAGAACTTTAAAACAAAGTATTGTAAATCAAATGAACAATAGAGAAGTATTATGTTTTGATGATGAGTAAAAAATATATAATTTTATTTATCCGTAATAAGTATCATCATCACGACCGCATTTCTTTAGGGGTGGTCGGAAAGCTTTTTAAAGAAGCGGATTCACAATTAGCAAAATTTACTATAGGCCCCATGACAAGTGACAAGCTCGCCGTTGTCTCAAACACCAAACTAGAGAAATATCACAAATAATAAATCCACGGAATTAACCGCTAGACTACGATGGCAGTTATTAGGCAGTCCCTAATTAGACAACGTAAACAAATCAAAATGTAACAAAAAAATAATTACAAATTAAAATAGTTGTATTACATTAATTAGATTAGTATTAATTTTTAATATAATAAAAACAAAAATGTTTAATTTTGTATAAAAAGCGTATGTTGTACCTTGGTTTTGATTGGGCTGGGCGCTGCTGTGACCAGGGCCAGCAGCCCGGCCAGAAGTAGCAGAAAGCGCATGCTCACTATAGTTCACTCCGCAGCTCTTCGCCCGTCTGAAGCGATCGGCGCACTGCCCGCCATATGACCCAACCTTACGATGAACTCTCTTTAGATATAAGTTCACCCACCTAATTTCGGCGATAGAGTCCGATTTTGCCACACTTAGATAACGACGTTTAGGAAGTATTTAATATAACTTGGATTTGAAGCGGATGTTTTTTAATTTAACTCAAGATAAGTTTTTAAATGTTGTAAAAATGCTTTCCTTAAAATCTTAAAAAGGTTGGTTCGAACCCCGGTATGCACTAATGTTTTTTTTATAACGGTAAGGCTCCACTAATACCGACTTCTGGATTATTTTTTAAAATAGTCATTTAAAATTGACATCATCATCAGCCAAGCTGCCTCCGTTGTCTAGCGGTTAAGTCCGTGGATTTAGTGGATTTAGACGCGTAGGAACCGGGTTTGATTACTGGCCGGGACACAATAATTTACTTAATTTATATTTCTGGTATTTCTCGAGTTTGGTACGCTAAAAAACATCGACGAGCTTGCCACTTGTCATGATGGGTCTATAGTTAAGTGGCGTAATATGGCGTGTTTTCCGACCACCGCGGACGGGATACATTCGTGATGATACGCCAGCCAACCCGTCTCGTCAGCGTGGCGAGTATAGGTCAAATTCTCTAAAATTTATATATGTTTATTTATTAATGTATGTTTGACTCAACTAACCAAGTAATAAGCACACAACCGCATTCACAGCAATGCTGATGCGCGAGGAGACTCAAGATAATTAGATACTAAGCCATCTAGCAAAGTCTATCTTATGTTGGTGCCTGAATGAAAGAAGTGACGAAGCTACAAGGTTCAGTTGGAACATTTCCTTTTCCTATTAACATCTGGAGAGATCTAATTCGACTAACCTAGATTTGATACCTATGCATCTCTGATTGAATCTTATCATACACTTAACTCGTATAACGTCTGAGATATGTTATAGTCCTAGTTTAAATACTTTTTTTTATAGGCACTAGGCTACAATTGTGCTAAGAGGGTATAACGCTTGTACGCCTTTTGCTCGCACAATATATTCTTAAACATATTCTAAGTTTCAGTCTACTTTTGAGACATGTGGTCAATTAAGTTGCTAGGAAATAAAATTACGGACATTTTAGACATATTTGGAATTTTAGACAGAAAAAAAAAACAAAAAACTTTAACAACAATTTTATACTAAATAAATAATATACTAAGACACATCTATGACTAAAATATTTTTAAAAGGTGCATAATTTTATTTCCTAGAAAGTTAATAGACTACATTTCTCAAAAGTACAATCAGACTAAAATAATATTTTAATATGTATATGTGCGAGCGAGACAGATACAAAGTGTTAAACCTTTTTTAACTTTCAAGATCATCTTGAAATCTACGAGTAATTCTCACCAATTTTCTTACTAAAAAGAGTTCTGAAATTTGTTGATTTTTATGGATATACTCTTTCTTATATACTTAAATGTACATATACATTTTTGTATTATTATTGTTAAACTCGAAAATTTATTTAAACGTTTTTAGTTATTAATTGGTTTCGTTTCGAATTGCGAATATAGGGGTTTACTTAAATAACTTAAACACCTATCTTATATACCTACCCAATAAATTACGAAGTTCATATCTCTTATTTATTTTTCCTGTACATTATTCATAGGTAAATTATGAGTATAGCTATCGATACCAGCGATTTATTTCATCATAAAATACTAAAATAATGGTCAGTTTGAATTGAATTGTTTACCAAGTTTAATAATACAATGTAACGTGTTTACTTATCTAAAGGTAATTATAGCTTTGTATTCCGGCTACTAATTGGTTCATAGATATAGCAACTTAATAAGAGAGACATACTCATTTCTTAACAATAAATAGATTTATAGTATAGGTTTCAGTGGTCCTACTCTGTCGAAAAATATAGTGAGCATAACTGAGTTTTTTTTATTTATAAAAAACTTTATTGCACAATAGTACAAAAGGCGAAGCTTAATGTCGTTAGGCATTCTCCGACAGTCGACCTTTGGGGCAAGAGAGAGATCCAAAATAAATCTAGGATTAGGTGCAAAAATAATTACAAAAAGAGAATAAGTTATAACTTATTAAATATATATCCCTCATGGAGGGAGGGAAGATGTCTTGTTTTGGTTGCCACCTGTGTGGATACCTTTGCTGCTGGCCACATTTCCTCTACATCATCAAAGGCCAAAAATTCAATAAGCACATCAAATCACGGTATATTCTCTTGATACAAATTCATAAAAGAACTGGGTAAACGAATTTATCAAGAGTGTGGCGACCCCAAATACCATAACTACCTAAAACAGACTATTTCCCTTATAATTCAATGAGGAAATGCGGCGAGCGTTTTAGGTACCCTCCTTAAGTAAGCCCTTAGTTTATTTTGTAGAATAGTTTTAATTTCATAGGTATTTTTAGTTTAGTTTTATTTATAATTAGTTTTTTAATCTAATTTACATACTAATAATAAACTAAAATAAAAGATAAATATATAAATAACTACTACAAAGTAAGAACAATAACAAATATTTAAAATATAATATAATATGCGACTTCATAAAATGTGTGAAAATTAGTTTTCTTGAGGTGGCTTTGCTCGGCGCTTGTCGGATAGCAATAGGTAGACTGTTCCACAGGGATGATGCTGTGACTACGAAGGATTTGAAAACAAAGTTAGAATTATAGCAAGGAATAAAAAGGACAGGATTATGTGAAGCTCTAAGGGTTCTATTATGAAAGGAGCTAAGGTAATTCTTTTAAATAAATAGGTGTATTAGGCTGATTTAATAATAGGTACGTTTACTGTAAGAATTCTAAAATTTTGTCAAGATCAACCAAGAAGATAACTAGGTATCTCAATCGCGAACGAACCTCCATTGCGTTCGGGAACCTTTTTTTTTATGTCGTGAACTGTTTACAACCCTTCCGCTCAAATGGATATCTTTGTGTGCTATCTGTCGGCATTTCCGCGTATATTTTTAAAATTCTATTATTATATTTTATAAATTCTCAAATACTCTTTATTTCTAATTCAAATTGTCTTTGCACATTGATAATGATTTAATTCGTCCTAGGAAGTAAAAAGAATTACGATGTTAGCGTTAAAGCCATTGATTACGACTAATTAACAAATTACTTTTGAAGGGCACTGGACACTGCTCTCTGCTGCAAGCCGGATAGCAAAATGAGTGAAGTGAGCTTGCTCTATGCTTGTTCTATGCAAAAATACCCCCATTGCATAAGCTATTGATGTGCATAACAAATTTTAATATTATTAACGGATATTGTTATTATTAGCGGGCTGCAGCGCACTTGGCTGAAATGACTAAACGTCGCAAATACGTGGCTTCGTGTTTGTGCTGTGTAGTCTTGAGACAATGGGACCGTGCGGACATTTAGGTCTTATAAAAACTTTGTAAACGGCTATTCAATGCTGGGTGTGACAAGACATTTCTGTATAGCAGAAGAATGCACTCTTTGCCTTTCCTTACAATAGCTTAAGAATTAAAATGGTGGTACTAGGGACTTCTAGGGAATTAAAAATAAAAGATAGATAATTATAAACAGTAATTTTAATAATAAGTAGACTATATAAAGCTGTCGCACATTAGTTTGACTAAAGTATTTAAAAATTTGCTAATAGAATAAGTTAATAAGATAAAATTTAACAGAGTAGGCCTAAGTATGAGGTTTCGATGGAAGATACTACTATTACTACAGTCTTGTAATTTCTGAGCTAACGTTACCGTCCTTCTTCTTATACGACCTCGTCGGATACATAAATTGTTGAGTGTAATAAGCTGATGAGCGATCACCCGGACTTCGCGAGGTACTTGTTCGGCGATAGTATTCTATAGTCTCCACGCAGTCGCAAGCCAAGCGAGTTTCTGATCCACTGGTTTCCAATTGATATTTAGGGACCACAATAAGACTCTCGGTCGATTTCGTCGGAGCACAATGACTGTGACTTCTACCGTAAGCTGCGTAGTGATGAGGAGTCGCGTTCTGACGATGCGAGTGTTTCTCATGAGAATGATGCTGGTATTCGTGGTGACTTTGAGTACTGCGGCCGCTGTGGTTTCGGCCGTGACTATTCGAACGGTTGGCGTGCTTACTACTAGTAGCCGTATCCAGATACCCGTACCCGAAACCATATCCACCGAACGCTTTGGTAGTTAAGTTATCCCAAGACTTCGGCTTAGAGTGTTGATGAGAACTCTGGTACTGTATCTTAGGAGATGATTTATTTTCAGATCGTTCATTGTCCCAAAACAACGTGTCGCTACTGAGAGATGTGCTATAGCTAGACGCCGAGTTATCGCATGCTATGGTAGCATTGCTGTTTCCATAGGATTGTAAGCTGCACTGGCTGGTCTGCGTGGATTCTGTTGCAAGATATTTATATCGGTTAGAGGAGTGACCTGAGGGACACGTTTTCTTACTTCGGTGAGAACAATTCTCGTGTTTCTGAGTGGACTTGTCGATGTGTTGATTTGACTTATCCTTTTTTTTGTGTTCCTTAGAGCACTCTTTCTTTCTTCGCGGTTTTCTTCTCGCATTTGGAACGCAATGCGGATCGCAACATGGACTGGCTAGATCGTATGCTTCGAGGCTATTTGCATCTTGATTATTGTAAACCGTCATACAAGGTGTGCAGCTAGGGCCGTGACTTCTATGTTTTGATGGTTTTCCATTTTGTGTTCCTTCCGATGCTCGATGGTGATCTGCTGGCGATTTCATGACGTAGTGATGGCAATCTCTCCGGCTTCTTGGCGATCCCACAGTGATTACAAAGCCTCCCGACCTTATACTAGGTTGTATATAGCAGGCTCCATATCTAGGATCGAGATATTGATACATTAACGACATGTTCGGTTGTGGAGGTTTGCCCGTTACATTTTCTGATGACAAGGTCGGTCGACTGTACAACCCAGTATCTGCTGTGACGCCTTCCTCTGCATCTGATATGGCATCTACAGGAGATGATTTTTTTTTCTGTGAAGGTAAACTGTGTGTTTTCCAGTTAGTATCGAAGAGTTGGCGTTCTCGAACAGTCAGTTGTTCGAGTTCTTGCATCTTCGTCTGGATCCCTCGTTGTATGTTAATATATTTTAGGTGGAGCTCAACTTTTCTTACACAGTCTTCGAATATAACGACCATCCTCATTCGGGAGTCACAGGTGCTAATGGCTTCAACAATGGTGGCATGTTCAGCGCGCTCTACATCTGCACCGTTGATAGAGAGGATGACGTCACCCTCTCGCATCCCGGCGGCTGCTGCGGGACCCTCTCCTTCCACGTGGTCTACGTAGGTGATCATCTCGATCTCTTGCTCCTAAAATATAAAATCAATGTTAAATTAATTAGTTAAATAGGTGCCACCTATGTGTTTAAAAAGTGAGGGTAATATGCGCGATAAGCTTTTATACATAGCATATGAACGCTAGTAAGAAATAATATAGGTACGCGTTGACATAAACCCAGCCAAAAAATAACGCAAATAACATGCCAGGATTAGTAATCATCCTAGATTTACATCACATTGATACTTGTGTGGGGCAGGGGGTTTGGTCTACAAATTCAAGATCGATCAGCGTGCTATAGATAACGATATGCTAGGAATTATGCCAGACTAAAGTTTTAAAATAAGTCTCTTATTATTTTATTATTATTATTTTTTTTTTTTTAATTTTTTTTTTTTTCCTTATATCATAACATTTAAATATAACATTATTCTGCCAAACTATAAAATAGTTTATCGGCAGATAGCTCTCATTACAATGATATACTAGCACACTTTAGTTTATTAAATACTAAATAAAATAAAACACAACTATAATAGATTCGGTTTTTTTTTACACAAATAATCTATCGATTTTGCTACTCAGTTGTTCGAGTAGTTCTTTCTTAATTTTGTTTTTATATGTCAATTTTGAAAGTTTTTCTATTCTTATTTCTTGAGATAGACTATTTAGTATTTTGGGAAGTAGATACTCTCGCGTCCTCCTGCCGTAGTAGTTGCCACGGATGTTCCCTTCCACCAGTTCCCTATTTGTATGTCTCCTAGTAATTATATGTTGAGAAATAATTTGTTTTGTGTGTGTAATTATTCTGTTCTTCTAACGTTATTATTAATTTAACTTTTTCTTCAACAGGTAATGTTTTACAATACACAAATAATTTATCGTAATTTTGCCTATACTTTCGTTTTATATCTTTTCTTACCAACGATTTTAAGAATCTAATTTGCATTTGTTTAATTTGATCTAGGTATGTTGGAAAGGTACATCCGTAGCTACTAAGCCCATACGACAGTATCGATTCTGCGAGTGCATGGTACACTATAAATAAGAAAGAATCTTATTAATAAGAATCTTATTAATAAGAAAGTCGATGGAGGTGGCATAAGATCCAGTGTAGTGGCGATCCTTGGGGTAAACTTACATCTGACAGAGGAGGCGACACAGGCTGATGATGATGATTTTGTATAAAACTATGGTAATTAGTTTATTTTTACCAATCACCTTATTAAGTATTAGGAATAAAGAATCATAGGATTGATATTTAGATACATAAAATAAGTTGTATCACGTCACATATTAATGCTCTGCGGTTGTTGGTGGATAAATTAAGTTTACTATTAATAAAGCCTTGCTAAGTCTATTTCTACATCTCCGCCTATAGCGGTGTAAGACTTGGCGCAGTTAGCGTTTTTTTTACTGGATTTCGCTTTGACAGGCGTTCGAGTAGCTTTTCAAACGCTTTGAATAATTATTGATGACGCCGAATAACCAATGATAATGTCGCGAAATTAACAGCGAATGACGTCACAGATTTTACTGCGAATGCTTTTTTTTCTGGCAATTGTCCGTGGTTGAAAATGTTGTTATATTATGCATTTTTTTTTTCATTGTAAATATTTCATATATCGTTTATTTTAATTGTTAAATTTAACACATTTTCAGATTTTTTAAATTTCATAACCATCATCATTGATTTGTTTTGTTTTCTATATTTTACGAGTACATCGGTTATATTATTACATACATACATACATATCTTCACGCCAGATCCCTTGCGGGGTAGGCAGAGACAATTGAGCGCCACTTGACACGATCACGACATACCTCTTTCGCTTCGTCGACATTCATCATCCTCTTCATACATGCCCTTTTGTTACGAAAGCTTTTTAATGTACCTTCAGCCAGTGTTTTATTTATTTGATCGTGATATGTGAGTCTCGGTCTGCCAGGGCCTCTTTCACCCACAACTTTCGCATTATATATCTGGTTCGTCAATCTTTCATCGCTCATCCTTTCAACATGCCCGAACCATCGTAGCATGCCTTTCCTTATTTTTGTCCCTATGCTTTCTTTTATTTTTATATTATTAATTATATTTAATACTTTTTACGGATTTGTTAATGATACCACAGGAACAGAGAAGTACTTTACTTCGCTTCGCTTAGCTATGTGCAAGATGAACGACTGTTTTAATTAGTTTAAAGGCTCAGCGCTGCAAAATACCCAAGCACCAAGACGAATACGGCAAGTGGATGACGCAGCTTGACGGTGGTGACGCCGCTTGACGCAAATTGATGCAACGCGGTTATGTGTTTAGGCTCTTAAAGCTAATGTTTATAAAATATTTTAGTCCAGCTAAACACACACACACACACAAAAAAAGCATCCAATAAAACAGAATATATAATAATATGACATTATACACTATTATGACAATTTAACGGCTGGGGTTTAAGAAAACGAATATGGAAACAAAATAGATTTTAGCGACATTTCTAAGTCTTTTGATAACCACATCGTTCCTGGAGAAACAGAATAAAACACTATTTAAATAACTGTGTTTAAGTTATAATGTATATGATGTACTTATATGTATAATTGTATGTATAGTTTATGTATGTTTATGTGTGTAGGTATAATGTGTAGTATATAAAAAAAATTGTTAAGTATGTAACTTATTAACTGTATCATTAAAAATTCTATTTTTTTTTATCCTGCCTATCACCTTACTCGATCCCCAAGGTTAGCTGGTAAAGAATGCCTACTGGCATTATAGCTCGCCTCTGTACTATTTTTAAGTGCATTAAAGAATTTAAATAAATACATAAAATAAATACACACATCAAAAGTGTCTAGGGATCAACATATATTTTTGCAATAACTTTTCTACTGATTGATATTCATTAAAATTTTCTTTAAGGATTGATCAAATAAAATGTTTTCGTTTGTCTACAGTAACGATAAACCAAGTCACCTTTGCATTAGTAAAAAAAATTGCCATTTTCCTAATAAAGGGATTTTTGACATTTGAACCACTAACATTAAAGTTCGAAAAAAAGACTGAAATAACAGTTTTTTTTTTAATTTTATTTGGTAACTTAAACAATTAATAATCCGTGTTTCTACCGCGAACACTAACAACACAAGAACATCGGTTTGGCATACTCAAAATGAGTTCATCCAAATCACGCTGTGGAATGGCCGCCCATGTTCGTTGCAACAACAAAAAAAGGTCTTCTTGCGACTGGATACCCTCCATATTCGGCAGAGCTCTTCTCTGAAGAATATCCCATGTATGCTCAATCGGGTTCAAGTCTGGCGACTGAGCAGGCCAGGGCAGGACATTGATGTTAGCTGCGGCGAGAGTCTGTCTTACAACTCTTGCGGTGTGCGGTCGTGCATTATCATGCATTAACTGAAATAAGGGACCGATATGCACTTGTAGAGGAACGATGACGTCTGATACAACCGTCTCAGCATAAATTTGAGCGTTGAGGTTGCCTCTGATCCAAATCAACTCAGTTCTTCCGCCGATCGAAATACCCGCCCATACCATGATGGTTCCACCACTATAAGGATGGACTTCCTGGCAGGATTTTAATCGCTGTTGGCGTCCAGGGGTTCTCCAGTGTCGTATACGTCTTGTATCCGGCCTCATATCAAAACGAGACTCATCAGAAAAGCACACGAAACGCCATTGTTCTTCTGTCCAATTTCTGTGTTCAAGAGCCCATTGATATCGAGTCCTACGATTGTGCATTGCTATAGGTGGTACCCGTAGCGGTCTTCGGGAATGAAGGTTCACTTCATGCAAGCGGTTTCTGACTGTTTGGTCGCTAATTAAGTTCCCTGAAGAGCGATGAAGGCTCACGGCTAACATCATGGCGGTTATTGTTGGAGTTCTTCGAGCTGTGATTTGAATGTATCGGTCTTGTCTCCGTGTGGTGCAGCGATACCGTCCTCCATGGCGCTCAGCCACGGTACCAGTGGTTCGGTAACGTGTCCAAAGTCGACTGATAACACTCTGACTTGTATTCAGAGCTAAAGCCACAGTACGTTGCCGGGAACCAGCTTCTATCATTCCCACGGCTCTGATCATTTCTTCCCTGCTTAAATGACGTCGCCGCTCCATAATAACGTTGGTTTTAATCAGTAGTAGGGAAACAGTAGCACTAATAATGTCTTCAATGCGTCTTATGTTTTTATAGGGAAAATATTGACAGCTGATTTTCATCTTTTACTCGAATTTGATTGACAGTTCCTGTTTTAAATTATGAAATGCACCAAAAAGGATCCATATAAATTTATAAAATCATAAATTTATTACAAAGCTACATCTCAATCACAAGAAATCCGCATAAACATGCTTGATCCCTAGACTTTTTTGATGTGTGTATAATAAAATAACTGCCTTCGTGGTCTAGCGGTTAAGTCTGTGGACTTAGGACTCGGAGGTACCGGGTTCGATTCCTGATCGGGTCACAAAAATATGTATTAATGTAAATGTATTTATTTACATAATATTGAATTTATTTGTGAAATTTCTCGAGTTTGGTACGCTGGAGACATCGACGAGCTTGCCACTTGTCATGATTGGCTTATAGTAAAGTTGGCTAAATGTGAATCTGCTTCTTTATAAGCGTGGTTTCTGACCACCCCGAAAGGGTAACGGTCGTGATGATACTTTACCTTTACTTTACATAAAATAAATAAGTCTGCTCGAGGAACTGATGATGACTGTGGTGGTTCCTATTGTAAAAAATAGGACTGGCGATGCTTCTGATGCATCCAATTATATACCAATATCTTTGGCAACCACAATTATCATGGTGCTTGACAGTTTTCTTAACTCAAATCTAGACGAGTATTCAAATGCATGGTAATCAATTCTGTTTTAGGTCATGTCTGTCAACGGAAAGTGCAATTTTGTGCTTAAAGAAGCTACTACTCAAGTCGATCTTGTATTAACCAAGTTAATCTTGTCAAGTGGTGGGCACCTACTCGATTTCCTATAAGATGGAATGCGGAGTCGGACAAGGGAATTTAACGTCCCCGACGTTTTTTAATGTGTAAATCAATGCGCTGATAGTGGAGCTCAGTCATACACATGTTGATAGAGTTTGTTTTAATAATATTAGCTATGCTGACATGTTGCTGTTGAATGCCTTGCCGGCCGGGCTGGCCACTTTAATTAATATTTCTGAGAAGTATGCAGCCTCAAGCGGGCTGATATAGTGGGACTTAGATACCTATTGTAATTATTAAATGTAAAGTAGATTAGTACTAACATATGTAGTTACTCGTATATATGTTTGTCCATTAATAACCTATTAAATCTAGTTATTCTGAATAATAATACATACATACATATCTTCACGCCGGATCCCTTGCGGGGTAGGCAGAGACAATTGAGCGCCACTTGACACGATCACGACATACCTCTTTCGCTTCATCGACATTCATCAACCTCTTCATACATGCCCTTTTGTTACGAAGGCTTTTTAATTCTCCTTCAGCTAGTGTTTTATTTATTTGATCGTGCTACGTGTGTCTTGGTCTGCCAGGGCCTCTTTTACCCACAACTTTCGCATTATATACCTGGTTCGTCAATCTTTCTTCGCTCATCCTTTCAACATGCCCGAATTGAATAATAATAATTGTTATTATTTAGAATAACTAGATTTAATAGAATTATTAAGAGAACCACGTCCATGGGATACACACAGTCGCACAAGACCTAAATGATAGGTTATTATTCGCTCTGCCAATTTCCTATTAAGATACTATTTTATTTATTTTCATACTGACGCCACTCCCACTAGTTGGTAAGAGCTACGCAAGGTCTAAAAATGTTACTAACGACCGATATCAGTGTCTACCACATGCCGACATAACTAGACGCTTTTTCACATTTCCCTTGAAGGACTTCAGGTTATACTTAGAAATAGTGTATGTTAGTCATGTTATGTTAGTCTTTAAATTTATATGTATGTTAGTGTTGTGGATATCTGTGCTGATATCCTACAAAGATTGTTCAAACCCCCGGCATGTACCAATAAGAAATACACTTTTACAACACCACCGATCCCGTGCCTCGGAGAGCACGTCAAGCTGTCAGTACCGGTTCCATGAATACCAACTTGTGGAATAGTTAATAAAATTGTCATTACAAATTTACATCAAACACTCCAACTCGTGAGTGAAGGCCAAATTCTCAAGAAAATTCTAGAAGGCCTAGACTACTCTCCAACAATGGAGGTCTAGGACTCTGTGTTGTGTAATAAGGTTATAGACCTCTTTAGGACACCAACAATTATGCACATGATAGGATCGCAGGTCACACGAGAGCTTAAAGCAATGTATATGCTTGTAGAGAGCATAAAGCGCAATTCGACACTTAGTCTTTTGTAGTTCTAGTACGCACTCTGTTATCGAATCGAGATCAAAGAGGTGCTTGGTTCGATTCCTGGTCGAGAACACAATATATGTCACAAATAAAATATAAATATATAATTTATATATTTACATTTCGCTAGAGACATCAAATAGCTTGCCACTTGTTATTATACTTGCTTTTTGTGTGATGCGTGCCACAGGCGTACGAGCTCGTAGCAAAACCGCGTGACTGGAAAAAGGCACCAACAGAACAAGAAATTGGCGTTTTGGACGAATGAACATTTACAGCTTCATAGGTCGGAAATAAACCGTACAATTTTCAAGCTAAAAAACTAGCTTATAAGCAAGCTTTTATTAGCGACATGTCTATCTTATATGTTATACGCTTTAGCATCAGTCTCGCTCGCACAAACCAACAAGCATGCTCTTTATTAGAGTCTAGAAGTAGATAACGATAAAAGCGCGGCAAATTTAAAAAATATTAGTAGGTAGGGTCAAAATACACTGTAACAATAGTGTTGCCATTTGATAATTTCCAAATAATTCGATTATCTAGTTTCATTAGCCAGACTATAGCAACGTTTTGACAGGAAAAAATGCACAATAATTTTGTGCTAGTAATGATGCTATCAATATAACATTCGCGAATAGAATCTCGCTGCCGAAATGATAATTTACCTTTTTATAATGTATTCCGTAGCTTTGAAGAGTGAACCCGTAACTACCACTTTTCTTCTCTATAATAATAGTTCTCCTTCGCCAGTCTTCCTCGTTCTTGCCACCTCTTTCTGATTTTATTGATTCTCTTACCTAAAACAAAACAAAAAATAATATTTATACATTAAACATTAAAGGTCCATACTATAATATAGGTACCACCAGAAAACTGATATAAAAAACACAATGGTCCTTTTTGCCCATGGATATCATACCTTGGGAAAATTCTATGTGACCCTTTGCGTTGTAGTTATATGTTATATCACAGGAAGGTGTAATAAATATGTATTTATTAAAACTATTATCAAATGAATTACAATATTAAAAATTAACCTAGAAAAATAAACTAAATCTAAATAACAAATTAAATATAAAAAAAAATTAAGCTTTGTCTCAAACCTTACAATATAAAAAAATCCTCCAGGCCATTGTCCAGTGGCATGGTGCCCAAAACACTGGCAGCATTTCCTCGTTGAATTTCGATACTAATCTTTTCAGCGAGGAAGCTGCCAGCCCGTGGGTCACCAGAGACGTCGACTAGTTTTTTTGATTATTAAATTAAATTTTTATTTGAAGTAATATACAAACAATATAAAAGAATTACAATATTAAATAAACTATATTAAAACAAAATCTAAATTTAACCTAAAAAAAATACATAAAAAAATATTAAAATAATTAAAAACTACCAAACAATAAATAATAATTTAAATATAAAATGTCCTTAAGTATAATATAATTGCCATTTGGACAACTCCCTTGCCAGGCTCTTGGCTGAGGGACCCCATGAGTCTATCGTCTCGACCCAAAACGGCGCAAATTAGTAACATGTACCTAGTAAAATAATTTACCAAAACTCAGTAATTATACGTCGATGTAATAGTTTCTAGCAAGGTAATGATATAATAATGAAAATAATAACACCAAAAATATTAAATTGTTGATCTAAAGTTTTGTCTCACTCTATAAATAAATAATTCAATCAATCTCACAAAATTCCAAATTTATTACCTACTTGCTTAAAATACGGGGTCAATGAACTTTATCCTGAATATTGCTCGCCTTAGATTTTACTATATGTGAAGGTACAGTCGTAATTATACTAGTTAAAACTTAAATATTGACACTTTTAATTCAGAAATGATATCAATCAACAAGTTAAAGTCCGGTAAAATGAAATATTTTAGGCTAGGTCTGACCTGCTAAAAAGTATGAGAGCGTTTTTTTAACAATCTTACCGAGTTGTCGATAGAATCGTTTTTGCACTCGTTGTTTAGTTTCTTCGAAGGACATCTTTCGTTGTTAATTACTTTTGGAGAATTCATGAAGTTTTCCAAAGCTCTGGAAAAGCTTTGTGCTTTGTCCACAGGCAGGGACCATCGATTCTTCGGCGCATGCGTGGTCGCCATTTTTGCGCATTAATAAACCGCGCCGCTTTGAAATCTTTTAAATAAAAGAAATAATAAATTCGTCGTGACGTTTATAATTGTTGTTTGATTTTAGTTTATAGGTTTTAAAATAAGTAACAAATTAATTAACTGACGTAAAAAAACTTTAATACCTTAATAATATTTTTAGAAATTATACTTATTTATTTCTCTTATTTTTTATCGACGATATAATGTTTTATATACGAATACCTATAAAAAAAATGTACCTATGAAATCTGCTGAGCACGACGAGATTCTTACTATTTTTTATTTAGTTTCTATTCTTTGTTATCTATTCTGTGTATTTTTTGAGTAAGAAAATAATGTACACAGTTACTACTAGGTGGCGCTAGAGGACCGGATTTTACTCCTAATTCATATCAATGATTGTAGATGGCGGTAGGTAACATTGAAATGTTTATGATGTTCATCCTCGTCTCACCTATGCTGCGCCAGGCTGGCCCAACAGGGACAAGATCCAAAGTCAGCAGAACATATCGCTCAGAGTGGTTTTCCGAACGCCGTGGTTCGTGCGTAATTCCGTCATAGCTCTAGATTTGGAGATGCCTACTATTGAGGAGTAGACGTATGTTCTATCGGGCCGACAACGGACACTTCAAGCATCTCCAGAATATCGCTCCGTCTCGTGCACGGCCCCCTAACGGGAGACCACTTCCTAGAGAAGTACTCCTGGAGGAGAGCTGAAGCAGTCGAACCTAGCACCCTGGGTTCGTGAGCCACACGGGCGCTGTTATACTAGTAACGACGCCCAGCACTAAACGCCCAAGAATTACCGGCGGGTGGTTATCCGCTGAGATCCTGTCGGGGAAAACGGGGGAATGTCCCCATCCCCAACCCAGGCACATTAGATATCCGGGCCTGGAAGACCCCACTGTGTCTGTCTAATTACCTATCATTTTACTATGCCTATCTATGAGAATATTACGCAAACTTGATCAGGATTACAACCAATAGAACATGGAACCCATATTAATAAACTGTAGGTAGGTACCTCAAAGGTGAATAAGTCGACAAAAAAAAACCTGTCTAATTAGTTTTAAAAAAATGTCAAAATAATCATTTTTGGACTCTTATTTTTATTTATACCAACTATATTTTGATAAATTCCTAAATTTTAGTGTTAATGCTATTTGTAAACATCTAAAATACTGTAAGTACTTACGATTCGTTCTATATAGACCGTCTATTTTTGTAAATATTGAAAGAAATTTGTAGATTGGTGAATTGCTATGTTACTGTAATCCGTTCACTTAAGTTGGGTGGGTGGTGCAAGGCAATGCCTAATGTAACCAAAACTTACGTTTTATTACGTTAAAAATATTTAACTTTTCCCCAAATTAATCATTATTGTCATTTGAATGAACTGGGAAAGTAAGTGGGGTTATAGGTTGACGATTTTATGCACTTTGGTTATTTAATATATTTTAAGCAATGTCGGTCTGGTTGTAGCAACATTTGTCATAGTATTTGTAAAATCGTAATAAATTGTCATTAAAATTTACATCAGACCCTTGGCAACCCGTCTGGCCAGCTAGCGAGGTTAAAATGATAATGTTGTTTTTTAAAATTTTAAGTCTGTAGTGGAAGTAGATAGTTATATCATATTTGTTCTAATTGATTTACGCTTTGGTTTGGTTTTAGGTGATGCCGTCCCATCGAAAACAAAGAAGGTATAATATGAATTATAATATCTACTTATTTTGTAAATATTAAACTTTAATACTTTTCGCCTAGTCATTATAGTCTGCGAAATATTGAATAATAATTGTAACACACATGCTCATAAAATGTACCTTATTGCACCTACTTTATATTGCCAAATAGTAGGGGAAGATAAGGCAATTGTGGTTAGAGGACAATAATAGTCACCCACACAACTAAGAGTCTCAACAGCATGTGAAATGTGTGACGTCTCGCTCTTCACCGTCCCTCGCTGTCATTCCCCACAACGCGTTCGTACACGAAGAAGTTCGTATATTTATTCTTCTCTTCTTAGTAGCTACATTCTTGGCAGAGTGGTCGTGGTCGTCACTTGAGTGTCAGTGGCACGCTTAAAAAGCCGTCGCCATTCGTCTAGAACTGCAGGCTTCCTGGAGCACTCATGTAGGGGGAAGAAAGTGAGAATGCGTGATTGTACGATTAAGGAAAGGCGCTGTCCTCCAGAATGGATTTGTTGGTTCGGAACTCCGTCCACGATATGCCTAACATTATCCGCCAACACCACCTTTCTAGAGCATTAATCCGTTTTATTTCAGTTTCGCGCAGGGTCCATGACTCTGCAGCATACAGGAAATTGGGGAACACAAGAGCTCTGACCAGCCGGATTTTAGTAGCTTTGGTAATGTTTCGGTATCTCCATATTTTCTTTAGCTTCTCCATAGCAGACCTCGACACTGCCATACGACGTTTAATTTCCTCCTCGCATCCACCGCTATTCGATATTAATGCTCCCAGATAAATGTATATTATATTCTAAAAATTGCTTAACTGATCGTTATTACCACCTCTTACTTACCCTATGCACACTATCCCACATGTTCGACTTGTCGCTGTAAGAGCTTTTTAACTTTATTTCGCTTTGAAATTCATTCACTTTAAATCTAAATTATGTAAAAAAACGCGCTTTGCTTTCTAGTCTAACACGACATACGAGTATGTGGGTGGATATTCATAAATAAGTTGTAAAGTTTGTTTTCTTTTTGTTACAGGTTACAAAGACTGTAAGTTTTAAGTCATTATAAATACATTTTAAAAATGTTTTCGAATAATAGCTCTATATCATTCGAAGTATGCAATTACATGGCCTTTTAAAGTCATATTTTCAATATTAATAAAATACTTATCGTCGTTTAAGTTCTATCTAACACAGCGTAACTGTAACTCAAATTGGTTTTTTAAGGAGTGCAAATAAATAAAGTATGTATTGGTGAAGCGACGTGTCTTTAGATTTTCTATTAAATGATATACATAAATTATCACGGCTATTTTTTGTGATAGTGTTAGAGCTTAAGCGACATTATATAAAGGACAATGTAATACGAAACAATGGTGCACTAAAAAGTTTAATGCCCAGAGATAGTGTGTGTCGGCGTTTAGCTCTAAACTTAAAACTTTAGAATATAGGTTGTTATATTTTAGCCTTGAAAAAGCTGGTTGATAGCGGATATTCTAGTATAAAATATAGAAAATTAAAATCAAATAATTACTTTATTGTGGATCATAGGTTTAATAAATAAGACAATACATTATAATTATTTAAAATTATATATCATGCTGGTATTTAATTATTCTGATTTAATAGTATTTATAAGCGCAGTCTGGCAAGCGGTGCAATCTATAATTAAAGACTACGTGTTTGTGCCGTTTTCTGTAGACTTTAGGCCCGTGGGATCGAAGCTCTATTTAAAAAAAAAAAACATCACCACTCGTCTAAATGTCTGCTCTGGTGACAAGAGGGCTGGTCTAACTATAACATATAGATAATTTGATTATCAATAACAAAATATTCATTTTATTATGGTGGTCGCTATGATACATTTGTCATACATCAGTCCATTTCACATACAATAAACATTTAAAATATTTTTTACAATGTTGGTGATGAGTGCACCATCTATTGGCGTCTTTAAAAGCTTGATAACCACATCGTTCGGAGAAACAGTATACTATTTAAATAACTGTATATTTATTTAAGTTTTAATGTAGGTATATGATGTACTTGCATTTACGAGTATAATTATGTATTGTATGTATAGTTTATGTCTGTAAGTATAATGTATAGTATATTATAAATAATCAAGTAACTTATTAACTGTATTATATTTTTTTAATTTTTCATCCTGCCTATCACCTTACTCGATCCCCAAGGTTAGCTGATAAAGAATGCTAAGTGGCATTATAGCTCGCCTCTGTACATTTTTTTTAAGTGCATAAAATAATTTAAATAAATAAATCAGCGAGAGCATGCTGTGTCAGCAGTGTTCCTCTGATGTTTTGAAAAGATAATCTGCTACGCTGTAGTCGCATTTCTCAGATGAAAAGCCTTGGAGCTTTGAATTAAAAACTGTAATTTTCTCAACTGGATCTGAAAACTTTATTGTAATGAACGCCTGATGTTTGTACTTAATTGTATCTTGTAATATGTATATATTTTCAGGCATTATATCTGATCACTGATTTTATGTTTCGTTCGTAGCGTACGATTTTTAGATGTTTTATTTTAGAGCCATATTTTATCAACAGTATGATACCCGTAGATAAGCCCATTTCAGTATTATCACGACCATCATCACGACCGTTTCCCTTCCGAGGTGGTCAGAAACCACGCTTATAAAGAAGCGAATTCACATTTAGCCAATTTTACTATAGGCCAATAATGACAAGTGGCAAGCTCGTCGATTTCTCTAGCGTACCAAACTCGAGAAATATAACAAATAATATTTTTTTTTAAATTTAAATTAATAAATATTATTGTGTCCCGACCAGGTACCTCCAAATCAAAATTTACGGACTTAATCGTTAGACCACGAAGACAATTTCAAATCAAATTATTTATTGTATAAGACATGTTAAGTAAAATATGTTACCTACCATTACCTAAAAGATTAATGGAGAGTATAAATGAATTTTATCTGCGAATACATTATAAATTTAACTATTTAAAGAAAAGGGTAACAAAAACCACAAGTTTTACTTTTACTTTTGTCATAGATTTGCTCCGAATATTTTTTGTCATAATTCACTAAATGACTTTTAACTTTAAACTGACTATTTATTGTTCCAACATATTTTACTTAACATGTCTTATACAATAGAGAATTTTGATTTAGTTTACTTGAAATTGTCTCCGTGGTCTAGCGGGCTTTGATTCCCTCTTAAGCTTGCCATTTGTCATGATTGACCTATAGTACCTAAAGTTGGCTAAATGTGAATCTGCTTCTTTATAAGCGTTTCTACTTTACTTTTACTGAAAATGTAAATCTGTTTCAATATAGAACGAGGTGTCGTAACAAAAGGGGTCAGTTTAAACTATGTAAGTGTGGGGACCGGCGATATAAGGTGCGGTCGGGCCGATCCAGATCCAGAAGACGCCGGCATCGGTCGTGCTCTAGTAGAAGACGACGACATAACAAGTAAACGATTTTTTTAAATCTTATAATGGGCAGCTTAGTCCCATACACATTTCTGTATTAAGTGATCGAATGCCACTAAGAAAGGATTCTGTTTCCGGCCCTTATACTCTTGTGTTCAAGGGGCAATTAATTAGTAGTAAGTACTCAAATAATTTAATTGGATTAATCTTTAAATCGGCTTAGTTAAATTATTATTGTTCTATGCAATACTTCTTAAGGATCACTTATCTCGATAAAGTTCCTTTGTTCAATAATCTAAAGGCGATTTTGCTAAGTTAGGAGCTTCGAGAAATCATAAGACGACCTCCAATATAATTAATTTCTTTAATTCTCGTGGATTTCTATTAATAAAAACAGTCTTAAAGAACCCGGTGCGGTTTTTTTTGTAAATATTTATGATTCATTCAACGACATCTCTGTGTTAAGTTTCGTGTCTATTATTTTGAATTGACTCTTGTAATTGGCAGGCAAGGAAGCAAATAAAATAAAAATGATTACTTGACTATGGCCAAAAATCTTATATCGCCACGAGATAATATTGCTGCAGAACCCCTGCCGCATCATTAGACAATATATTGTTGAATGTCTAAAATTAGTAAAAAAATTAAATAAAAAATTAGTCTTATAAAAATGTAAATAAAACTTAAGTTAATAAAACGTAGGTGAGTACTATCATTAGTCACATGTCGACATTTATAAAAAGAACAAAAGGATCACAAATGAATAGTTAACACAACAACACATTAAAAGGGTTACTTATTAAAGTATTAAAAGGTGGTAAAAGCATATTGAATTTCTGTTGGGT
Source organism: Tinea semifulvella (assembly GCA_910589645.1). Classification (NCBI taxonomy): domain Eukaryota; kingdom Metazoa; phylum Arthropoda; class Insecta; order Lepidoptera; family Tineidae; genus Tinea; species Tinea semifulvella. The sequence goes on from OU342584.1 coordinate 27,319,592, forward strand.
GTTGTCAATGATCTCAAATTTTGGATACTGCATCAGGTACAAAATGAAATTAAAACTCTGTTCTACCGCACTTGAAAACGTGTTTGTTTATACGAGTACATCACACTTGTTGGGATGAGCATTTCAAGTTACGCACGTTCATATTCATTAAAATCGTGTGGCTGACGAAGTGTACATGTTCTTAACGTTAAGTTACTACGGTGTACGAGTAATATCAAAAATAGCTATTTATAACTTATTTTGTTTTCTGATTAAACCAGCGACATATTATACCTTAAAAACAAAAAAAAAATGGATATATTCCAAACTTTAAGAGGGACGGATGACCAAAAGAAGGTCACTAACTGTGGGTTAAATGAGAATGGCCAAAGATCGCGTGCAATCACGTGCCTTGGGGAAGGCCTATATCGAGCCCTGTTAGCATGGACTTTCTTGAATCTTACTTTTTATGGCCCCTAAAATGGTTTTGAAGGCAATGTCCTGTTAAAATAGTGAGTCCTGGCGAAGCCGATAAGATTATTATCTCGCGTCGAAATAATATTTATTGCTACTTTATTTTTTATTTATTCCTTTGTTATATAGGAGTAATTTAAAAAAAGTCTATGATAATAATAGATATGAAACTTGACAATGGTGTTGAATAAAATATAAATATTCATAAAATAAGGGTCACTGTTTTTTTTACGGTTAGAAGTTACTTCACGTGGTTCACATATATTTTATTAGGTCACAATTAATATTATTTAATAAAACTTAAATCATTTTAATACAAAAATAGTCCATCGCTATTAGTCGGTGCATTATTAATTTATTTAAATACTGAAATGAATGCTATCACGGTAATGCCTTATTGTGTCTTCGTCTCTTTGATATAATACTAATCGCGTCTGCTTTATCTGTTTCACGCCTACTCTGTGCCTTCACCTTACGCTGTTTCTGTATAAATCGCGCCTTAAACAACTTTTATATTTTATAGCTTGAGGTTTTACTCAACATTGTGAGTCAATTTGGATGTTAGGTGGTAACCTTTTTTACTTGCAAATGCTGCATCTATTTAATTTGCAGATCATTTTGTGTACGTGAGCACACTTTTGTTTGTGACATATAAGATTACAGAGTGCGCCATTGTGAATAATCTTCAATGTCTACTCGCGTTAACGTAATTGTTAACGGCTTTAAAGCACTGTAAAAGCTTTTTCCATTATTAATGTCGTTATATAGTGCCTTCATGCCAAGTATGTTTAATAAAATGCTGGATGACGTCATCAACCAATACTGTTATTGGTAAAACATGAATATAAAGAGTTTTTTTAAAGACTCGCGTACAATTACTCGTCGATATGATATTGTGTTTAAATACAGACAGATGCTGTATTCAGAGACAGTTTGCGCTATATTTACTAAACATTGAGAGGTGTTTTTCCAAGGCTTCCAATCACTTTTGAGATTTTGTGAGTCGCCGAAGATATGGACGCACCCGGGTTTCACTGCAAATCTGTTATTACTCTTCATTCTAAGCATTCGCTTTCTTCCAAGTAGTGCAATCGAAGCAAGTTGTACGTGGTCAGAAATATATTTACGACTTGGTTAGACTTGGGTAGAGCTGACAAATTAGACGAACTCTTGAGTTTTATTTAACTTTTGTTTTAAATTATTTAAATAATCCTATATCGTGGTTTAGCGGTTAAGTCCTTGGATTTAGATGCGGAGGTCCGGGTACGATTCCTGGTCGGGACGTAAAAAAAAATTTAATATATAAAAAAACGAGGAAATCCGTCGGAGAACCAAAGTTACCGATATAGCCTTCAAAATTTGTAAGCTGAAGTGGCAATGGGCTGGACATGTATGTCGTAGAACCGATGAACGATGGAGTAGACGAGTTCTGGAGTGGAGACCACGTACGGGAAGACGCAGAGTGGGTCGACCCCCCGCTAGATGGACAGATGACCTAAGGAAGGTCGCTGGTGGGGGTTGGATGAGAGTGGCAGGAGATCGTGTGAAGTGGCGAGCCTTGGGGGAGGCCTATATCCAGCAGTGGAGAGACACAGGCTGATGATGATGATGATATTTCTCGAGTTTTATGGTGGGCACAAGATCACACGTCGTGCTAGTTTAAAAAAAAGTTTTTATACGTTGAGAGACATCGACAAGATATTAAAAGTAAATTCGCGATGTCTACACATACAATTACTTTACAAAGAGAAGGCAAATGAAATACTATTCACGTTGCCCTCTAATGCTATAATCACTTTCTTTGTGTAAAATAAAGTTTTCGATTGGACAAAGCCTCAGCGATTTCAGAAAAAAAGTAGTACCTGAACACACTAAACGCATGCTATGTAACCTCAAAGCCACTAATATATAGTTTCGTTTCTTTATGTTACTTTGTTTTATTAAGTCAAACACTATTTTCATTTTGTTATACAGAGTGGACACTTTATATGGTACAGTAAAAGTAGCTTCTAAAATGTACTCTTATTTACAACCACCAATGGTCTGATTCCCCCTTTTTTTTTCGTAGCATAAATTAAGAATAATTTTATTAAAAAAGGAAAGTAAAGTATCACGGACGTAATCCTTGCTGGGTGGTCAGAATTTACTATTTTTTTTTAACTTGAATGTGGGGTACATTTGCAAGCTATTCTCTAGCCGAACCAAGAAAATGTTATAACAATAATAAAACTCACTGCTCCTAAATAATAATAATAATCATTTGACGATGGAAGATTTTAATAAGGTTTTGTTTTTAGGTATCTATACCGATGCCGTTCTAAATCCGGTTCTTTCAAACGTTGCCGATATTGTGACTCCAAATATCGACTTCGCTCCCGTAGTCGTTAAGTCAGCCATCAACATGGTTAATGATAACATAAGGTGAGCTACTAGTAAATTTTAAGCGCAGTTTATCTACGCTCAAATGGAAGAAACAAGAAGAACAAATAGAAAAATAACCAGCAAATTCTTTCAATGCTGCACAAGGACACGCACCTTGGCTTAGATTCGCTTTGTATGAAAATATATGAGCTAACGTACACTGCAAACACGCACTTGCTACACACGATTTAAACGTATTTATTTGTTTTCATACTAAGCGATACAATGCCAATTTAACGGTCGAGGTTAAAAAAACAGAATTTGGCCACAGGGCGTACTGAAGACGCGTTTAGCTCTGTCAGCTTGTTTGTATTTTAAAATACATTTCGGATGTACTGCTTTCTATTAAATGATGCGGTATGTCACACATTGTACTTCATCATCATCACCGTCCCAGACCTTCACTACTGAAGATTGGCCTTCCAAAACATATTTCTGGGAAAAATGTCCTACACGGTCTGATGACAATTTATTAACGATTACACATGTCAGTATTAGAAGAACCGGCACCGTGGGCTTAACGAGCTGTTGTAAATCTTTGACAAATAACGTAAGAAAAGTGCATTTCTTATTATTATTATTTTTTCTTTTCCTATTTATTTAGTAATATTATTACATTATTATATCTCGCCAAATCATTAAGGTTTGTTGACTAGAAAGGTCGCTCGTTAGTAACAATTTATGACAAAAATTGGTACATGCCGGGGCTCGAAATGCAACCTTTTTCGATTTTAAGGAATATTTCAACCGTACTATTAGCGCTCCTTGATAATTACTTGTTTTTAGTTTAAAAAAAACTTTACAAATATAATTAAGGATTTTTTTTTTCTTTTCAGTTTATTTCGTCTGTCGCTTTGCTGTGCTTCCGGAGCTTAAAAATAAATTGAATGTATAACCTTTTGTAACCATTGTTTTATTACTGTAAAAAAATATTAAACCCCTACTTATTTAATTTAAAAGTGGGAATAACAAATAAGAAAATATACTCGTAGATACGTACAATTCTCGATTAAAAAAAAAAAAGTATATCACGACCGTTTTCCTTTCGGGGTGGTCAGAAACCACGCTTATAAGCGGATTCACATTTAGCCAACTTTACTATACGCCAATCATGACAAGTGGCAAGCTCGTCGATGTCTCCAGCGTACCAAACTCGAGAAATATCACTAATACATAAATATTAATTAAATGTATTTATTTACATTAATAAATATTTTTGTGTCTCGGCCAGGAATCGAACCCGGTACCTACGAGTCTTAATCCATGGACTTAACCGCTTGACCACGAAGGCAGTTTTTTAAAAAAATATTCAATTATCCTATCCGGGAATCAAACTCCATAATCACTATCACTACATATTAAAAAACAAAGTCCTCCGCCGCGTCTGCCTGTCTGTCTGTTCGCGATAAATTCAAAAATTATGACGTGATATTTTCACCAATGGATAGAGTGGTTCTCGAGGAATGTTTTAGTATATAATTTGTTAAGTTTTTGTATACAATGACGATATTTGTTGGAGGTGTCGGAAAAAAATAAGCCATCTGAGAGCTTTATTATTCCGTGGAAGACTACATCGCTGGTTATTGGAAAATAGTTTTTATTCATTGACCCAATGAAAACGCTAACTAAACCCTTTGAGGTATAACACAATAATGTATGGTGGAATTGTGTATCTCTTATAGATCTACAGAAAAGTCCGCATGGCATGGCACACATATTTTTTTACGAGAATCAAAATTATGCTGATCGAAATTAATTTCGCGTCGCTGTTTACACGGACAAAGCCAGGTAAAACATCTAGTTTATAATAAATGAAAAAAACCTTTATTGAACAACATAAATACAATACACTGGAATGAAACATATTAATTTAGCAAATAACAGTACTGCAACAATTATATGTGTAAGACCCCTAAACTAGGTAAACTTGAACTACAGGGGTCAGTCAATAATATGATGTGAGAAAGTTGCATGGAATTTAATGTAGTCGCTGGGTGTCATCCACTGCAGTATCTATCCTGCCAACAATTTTTATATTATGCAAACCTATGGTAAGATAAGAAATGATATGATAATATAAGATAAAATAAGGTATAAGGTATAAAGCAACCCAGCGTGTATTATTACAATTTATAGTACAATATACGTAGAAGAGCGACCTTAACCGATCTGATATCTAAATAAAATCCAGCTTACATACCACGTGTAATTGTCCAAAGAGAAAATATTTATGAAATAAAAAGGTGATTTTGATTTTTAATCTTTAAATTATTATCCTAAAAACAAGTGTTATTATGTTGACATAAGACAACGTTCGCGCGATCGTCAATAGCGAAATACTTACTTGATTAGGCTCAGTATGAATTGCGATATTTTTAGGAAAACTTCTCAGCACCGTAACTTAAGATTTTATTGCTGAATAATTAAAATAAAAAATACGTAGTATACAAATATTTGCGTTTTATAAAATACACGCAGTATAATAAAATAAGCTTACAAAAGCAATGGTGATGGGTTCCCTAGCGAAATACGAACAAGGCTATACAGGTGTTTTTTTCAAGTGGGCGTTGATGGTTATTGTCTTAACTACGAGTGTTATCAAAAAGTAGTATCCGGGATGATTTTGTTAAAGAAGAAAATTGCATCATGAAATTTTAGAAAAACTTTTATTTTGCCTCCATGGTCTAGCGGTTAAGTCCGTGGATTTAGACGCGGGTTCGAGTGCTGGTCGGGACACAAATATATTTAATAATATAAATAAATACATTTAATTAATATTTAATTAATTAGTGATATTTCTCGAGTTTGGTACGGTGGAGACATTTATTTATTTATTTATTTATTAATACAACATTACATGGCTTAACAGTAAAGCCCAATTTACCATGCAGTCATTCTTATAATTAATACATACATTTTAATTATAAATGGATTGTCAATATACCTATAATCTTTTAAATTTAATATACAAATATTAATATTAATGAAGCTTTAAAATTAACAATAGTTATATTAATTAATATAAAAAGAAAGAAAAGACAAATAAATAATAGTAATAAAATAAATCAAAATTCAACACTAATAAAATCAATGAAATAATAATAAAGTTAATACAAGACAATAAAATTAGAATAAAAAGTGAGTAAGTAGGTATATAAATAAATCAATCAATTCTACATCATGATAAATTAATACAAGAATAACAATAATAAATAAATCCAAATATTTTAACTTATAAATAATTAATTAATTATTCACAAAATTTAAAGAATGCCTTGCTCAGAATATGCAGATGATCAGCAAAAATATCTAGATGTGGTGTCGTCTCGAGAAGCTTCCTTAGGCTGCGGAGTGCGCGAGGCAGAGGCGAGGAATCGTGCGCCACTGTGCGAAATAATGGCAATGCCAGCAACTGGTGGTGACGCGCTCGCATATAGTTGTTAGGCACAAATAGGCGGCACACCTGCGACAACAAATCAGGACAGTCGCATTCACCACGAATCATTCGACAAATCAATACAAGTGATTCAAAGTCTCGTCTAGTCTCAAGAGAATTAAAGCCCAGTGCTCCTAAGAGAAATTTAGTAGGATACATGAAGGGGTAACATCCATACTGCATCTTGTATGTAAAGCGGAGAAACGCTTTTTGCACCTTTTCAATAAGTAGTATGTATTGAGCTTCATGTGGGTTCCAAACCATCGAAGCAGTCTCAATCTTAGACCGCACCAAGGATGTATATAAAAGTTTAATGGTCCTGACATCTTGAAAACTCCTGGCGTTGCGAATCACGAACCCCAATCCACGAAAGGACTCTTTAGCCAAACCTGTTATATGGTCATTAAACGTAAGCCTGGTATCAAAAACTACACCCAGGTCCCTGACTGTTTCAACCCGATTAATGCGATCGATGCCCAAACTATAGTTGCCAATCAGAGGGTGCATCGATCGAGTAAATGACATAGAACAACACTTGGCCTTATTGAACAAAAGCTTATTTTCAATGCTCCATTTATGTACTGCATCTACGTCCTCCTGCAACTCCCTACAACTTTCCGCGTCACCAATGGTATGGACGAGCTTAAGGTCGTCAGCATATAGAAAGCACTTTGAATGCTTTACCACACTCTCAAGGTCGTTGACCATCAGGATAAAGAGAAGCGGACCCAGTATTGATCCCTGACTAACTCCGGACCTAGTATGATAAGGTTCGGACATATAACTTCCGTAACGAACGACCTGCTTACGGTCGCTCATGTAACTTGCGAACAATCTCAGTAGGCTCGGCAAGAATCCCAGGTTGCATAGTTTCGCCAACAGGATACTATTGTCTACCCGGTCAAAAGCCTTCGCAAAGTCGAAGTATACGACATCAACTTGCCTTCCTCGATCCATGTTTCTGGATATTATATCAACGACAGATAACAAGTTGGTCTCGACAGAGCGACCACTACGAAACCCATGTTGGGAATCACTAAGGTAAGGACGAATCTGGCTTATTAATTTCCGGTGCAACACGCATTCAAAGACCTTGGCAGTTGCTGACATGATGGCTATGGGACGGTAATTTTCCACTTGTAACTTTTCTCTCGTCTTAGGAATTGGGGACACTCTAGAAAGTTTCCATTGTATGGGATAGTCACCCAGGCGAAGCATGAGGTTAAAAAGGTAAGTTAGGGGCTGATTTATTTTATCCCGACAGGCCTTGAGAATATACGGAGGAACTCCATCAGGACCAATAGCCGATCTGGGTTTTAATTCAAACAGCCCAGCATTGACATCACTGCACGTAAATTCCTTAACATGGATATAATTAGCTGACCGACTTTTATCCTCAAGAACAGTTTTCTGGGTACTTAGAGTTGAAACATCTTGAAGGAAGACACTCGAGAAAAAGTCAGCAAAAGCATTAGCCAAATCAGGGCCCTCAGTGACTGTACCACAATACGACATTTGGGGTTCGAATCCGCCCGGAGTCCTCAAACCATTAATAAGCTGCCAAAATCCACGAGGGTTGCTTCGCAAATTTACTTCGAGTTGAGCAGTATGCAAATCGTAGGCCTTTGCCACCCGCCTCTTAAGATTGGCTCTTAACGTGCTGAACAAGACGTAAACATTACAATCACCAGAGGCCCTCCATCTACGGTGAAGCTTTGATTTACGCCGCAAATCATTAATTATATCAGGAGTGTACCAGACAGGGTACCGCCTAGATGGCCACTTACTACGACGCTTCATAGGAACACATGTGTTAAATATGTTATAAACAACATCGTAAAAGGCCTTGACTGCTTTTTCCACATCCTGAGACTTGGTAACAGGGTCCCAATCCGCATCACCTAGTAGAACATACAATCGCTTAAAATCAGCCTTCGCGAAATTCCAGTCTGTTTGGGAGTCTATATTATTTGGTGGTAAGACACCTGGGTTGTGAAAAACAGGACTTAATGGTATAGAGACGTCCAATCGGTGGTAACAATCAGCATGCGGTACCAACCCACCATCGCCCGTCCCACACACCATCACACCTGTTCCGACGCGGTCCGAGATCAACACCACATCTAGTTTTCCACCGTGGTCGTTTAATACATTATTCATTTCAGCAAGACCACACACAGTTAAAAAGTAATAGTAATATGCAGAAATACATTTAGAGGCACTATTTAAATTCAAATCTCCCACAATTATTACCGTACCAGCCAAATTTACAATGTTGGATTCAACTGTCAAGAACCATGACATATACACGTCATCAGGAGAGCTTGGTGGAATATATACAACACAACAGTAAAACATTAGATTTCGGTAAGTGAAGGTTGTCCAAAGATCCTCGCCCTGCTGAGTCTCCAGATCCCTGCGTCGCTGCAAGGGGACCATCGATCTAGAAGCCAGGAGCACTCCACCTCCCAAGCGCTGTGCACGATCCCTGCGCAGGATACTCCAGCCCCATGGCGACAGCTCACAGTCACTAATGGAACCATCGAGATTTGTCTCCGTAACAGCTACCAAGTCACTCTCCGCCAAAAGTAAGCTCATCCTCCAGTATTTAAGCTTAGTTTTAAGCCCTCTAACATTTTGGTATAGCAACCTAAATGTTGGCTTTTGGTAAGTGCGTGATGGGTTAAAATTTCGTGACCGGGTTGTTTTCCCTGACGAAGTCGCGGGGGCCTCGAAAAAATTTCCACTCTTTAATCCTTGCATTGATTGGCCAGATGTCAACGGAAAGGCACCTCTCGTAGAAGGATTCAGGTACTGCCAATTTAAACGACCTATAATTACCGCGTGGCTTTAGTTCCTCTACGGTACATGAACCAACGTTACATATGCGCTGAAGGTACACACCAATCTCCCCCGCACCGGACTCCATGTTCCATAAATGAATATACTTGCGAGGTTCCATAGCTCTCAGTGTGGTTACATCAGGGCCCGCCGTACCACACTGAGAAGTAAATTGACGTGGCCTTTTACGTGTTTCCTGCTGCAAACAATTACTAACATTCCTGGAGCCATCGATTATTGAAGTGTACTGGCACAGTTCAGGGGTGCTTGTAAGTACTTGATTTACCAAATTAGCTTGTTTCATTTGATACCTGTCAACGTTCTCGGCAACAACATTATTAGTATCTTCAGCATCTTGGATATCAATATTTTTTCTGGTAAGCAAAGGTTGAGCATCATGTGGCGAAGGAAGGTGGACCACCAGTGGTACAAATGGAGACATACTTGCATTGGAACTCTCAGTTAACGTGTCATCCTGCCGATCCACAGTCACTTGTGTATTTCTATTTTCCACACGACCAATAGCACACCGACAGTACGGCCGATCCGCATTTATTGTTTCCAAGTTTATAAGTCTCTCATCCATCTCGCTAAGTTTAACGCCAACTTTATCTATTTTATCGTAGCATCGCTGAGTGGATTCGACCACCTTTAAAAGACTGTCATTCATTATGGATATATGATCTCTCAGCATTTGTAGTTCCAGAGCGATATTTACATCCGCTACTGGGTTTTGCCTCTCTACGGCCAGTGTCCTGAGACCACTTCCAACACCAGCACTAGGTTTCTTCCAGTCCTTGCGTCTCACGGTAACATTAGGTTGGTCTGCAAGCATACTAGGTGCGTTCAAAGATGAGACAGCAGCCAGAATATTAGGACGAATTGGAGTATTTGTGTTGCCCGATTTTGGTAATTTGCTGCGGCATCCTTGACAAATCCATCTATCTTTGTGTTCCTTTTCCATTAGTCGGAAGCGGGGATCTGAGACATTAGCACATAGAAGGTCATAATTTTTGTCACAGGACGAACAGTGCAAAAAGTAGCTGTCTGGAATTCTGCTGTTGCACCCAGCACATAGTCCACCTTCCCTTTTGCGTGACATTTCCAGCTTACTACGATCGATTACTAAACCAAGCTAAAGCCTAATATTATTAATAATCAAAATCACAAACAAAACAATAATTACATTTATTGTTATATTTTATTTTATTTTGAACACTTCTTTAGATATTATTCAACTGGCAACATTAACCGATGACAGCTGCCAAACATAAAGAAAATGTCTATGTCAATGACTGACTATGTCAGTTATCATCACTTAAGTCTATCAGTCACTGTCTATGGTCAACTGCAAACAATAATAATGTCTAAATAAACTGTGTATATTCTCATAACCCACGGGCGGAGTTTATATTATAAAACTCTTTCAAACTGTCTTGGCTAGATAATAATTGCAATTGTATTTCGCAAATAGACAATAAAATATTAAAAGAACTCGTAACGGATAGATCCAGCGGTGTGTAGCACTATCTCGTGGCTTGTAGTCGGCCGCACCGATTTCGTAGCGACGCGGACTCGTTGTGGTGGGGTACTTGCTACGCGACGATGGGTCAAGGACCGGTTCGCGGGCGGCCAGCTAGCAGCTGCAGTAAATTTGCGCGTTCAAAACGACCAATGTAGTATTCTATGCAAATATTTCGCGATCTATATTCACTATTAGTTTTGCAATCCGTCGATAATCCAAAAAACTACTTATATAGCGTTGTAGTATTTTTCACGAGCTATCTGATAGTATAAGCACAATATATAAAATCACTTTTTAAATACTAATAGAAAAAAAAAACAATACGGAAGCACAATTAAACTACTGTCAGCGAGGCGGCCGAATTCTGTGGCTATAATCGACGAGCTTGCCACTTGTCATGGTTGGCCTATAGTAAAGTTGGCTAAATGTGAATCCGCTGATTTATAAGCGTGGTTTCTGACCACCCCGAAAGGGAAACGGTCGTGATGATACTTTACTTTACTTTTATTTTAACCGAGAATCAGAACCGAAAATTATGATAATAGGGTTCGATTCTAATAGCTTGATACAGGATATTTTCATTTACATATTTTTTTTACCATATTTCGTTAGGCAACCCATCACTATTCCTTTTGTTAGCGTGTTTTATTATATAAAAAGTGGATTTCATTCGGATAACAGATCGGTGAACGACTCTTCTACGTATTTTATATTATTAATCGTTTTCGATATTGTTATGTAACCGTACATGTAGTTATGTTAATGTAGGATTCGCAGCGTGCTTAGAATATATTTATAACGTCAGGAAAAACGTCATTAAACGTTCATAAGTCGCTTTATTTTCAGTAGGTAAGGTTTAGCAACATTTTTTTTACATTTTCTGTCCCCCCCTCTTTTTATTTTTTTATTTATTTACAAACTTTATTGTACTATGTACAAAGGGCGGGCTTAATGCCGCTTGGCAATTTCTAGCAGCCAACCTTTGGGACAATACAGAGAATTTTGATTAAGAGATAGGTGCAAAGGGCTCAAATATGAAACTTAATTTAAAAGAAAAATAAAATAAACTTATTTTATGTTTTTTTTTTTACTATTTCCAGACAGGTCACACAGCGCAATCTAGTTTCCGTGGTAAGCTACGAGGCTTGTGTTACGGAAACTAGATGGTTGATAAACTACATATTATACTTTTTTTTTTTGTAAATATATACATATAAACACCCAGACCGAGACAAATTATACAATGTACAATTTGCCCCCAGTGGGAATCGAACCCACGACCTCCCGATTCACGGCAACCTCTAGACCACGGAGGCGGTCAAATAATCATAATACATATTAATATACATACAAATATGTACACAATAATACATATACTACACACTATACATATTTACACATAAATATACTACATACTATATATCTTACATACGCTGTTGGGAGCTGTTTAAGTAATGTGAATATACCATTTTCTTAAAGAGTGATCTATTGGGTGCTTGGCGAATTTCTACTGGCAAATTGTTTCACAAATTGGCGGCCACTACTGCGAAGGAGTTTGACTGAAAGCTAGATTTTACTCTGATTCCGTATATTTTGGGTTATGAGGTTTCCAAATTGCCTCAGGTACTTAAATAGTCAACTACTTTAACTACATGGTAGTGCCCAAACGCACCCTAACGCATTCAAATTTCGATCATATCGTTTCTAAGCGCGAAACATTTTAAAATTAAAAATAGTAGTTATGTCTGTGAATAGCTAATCATAGGTAGGGAGGTTGTTTTAATTACATGTTAACATAAAATACATAAATGTTACATAAAAATACAACAAAATTATTTATTAATAACATTAACATGTGAAGACTCACTTTTGAAATGTTCTTGTAGTTAATGTTTGCTCAGAATGCTGATTACTACTAACAGGCGCTTAAAACATTGTGAAGTGAAGCACTTGCAGTTCTTACATAAACACTTCCAATAATTCGTAAACGCGATCAAATGTAGCTTCTGAAATCGGATTCATGTAATATCAATTTTGAAATTCGATCTAGGTTCTGCTGAACTTAGATTAATTGATCTCAGTTTTGATAAATAATGGTGAATTTGACCCCTAGTGAGGTTGACACTGCAGTTTCGTGAAAACACATAAAATTTATCCTGGCAGTGTTGAGTCATCATTAAGCCGATTTCCTTGTATAATACTAGACATACCTGTTATAGCACTACTAAGATATTTCTGTCGAGCTACCGTTCAAAATAAGTCGGTTTTATGCAATTACTCAGAAAAAAAGTAAAGTATCATCACGACGTATCCCTTATAAAGAAGCAGATTCACATTTAGCCAACTTTACTATGGGCCAATCATGACAAGTGGCAAGCTCGTCGATGTCTCTAGCGTACCAAACTATGGAAATATCACAAATAAATTAAATATTAATTCAATTTATTTATTTAAATTAATAAATATTATTTTGTCTCGACCAGGTATCGCACCCGGTATATTCAGGTCTAAATCCACAGACTTAACCGCTAGACCACGGAAGCAGTTGTAATTAATGTAATTTCTCAGTTGATAAAATAGTCATTTAGGTAAACTGAGGGACTTGGCCAGTTTTGGTCTTGTACAGCTGATCTCGGCCTTGGTGTTACACTCTTATTTATTTCATTAGGATCACCAACAGAGTACAGATTGAATCCAATTATATCAATAGATGAAAACAGAAAAAAAACATAAGAAACTACATTAATTATGATACATTAAGATATGGTTAAGAAATTGAATTAATAATAGTAACACTATTTAAAAATAATAATAACGAGAATATAATAGTTTAAAAATTTAAATAAAAGCTATGACTAAAAGTAATACCTACGAGTTAAATAATAAAAGTATCTTATATAAAAACTTCATTAAAAATCAAAATAAGCTAAACTAAAAGAATACTTAAAATATATGAATAGAAAGGTATAAGTTAATAATTACTTAATCTTGGTGTTGCAAGTGTATCGAGACTCATCAAGAATATTGCTCTGACTGAAAATATATACATATGTATATTTTTATGTAGGTTCTAGTGTCTGTCGGCCTACTACTATCTCGAAAACTGCTAGAAATTTGGAATGGTTATACCCGTGTATTTTGTTGACCGGCATATATCCAAAAAATAATATAAAGTTTGTAAAAACTTGATATAATAACGCTCTACATGATGTTTTATTTCTCAATACGAATAACTTTGTCAGAGTAAAATAAAATCCTCAGTTCCAGAACTCTACAGACAAATAAGAACAAGACTAACATTTTTTTAGCAAAATATGAAAAAAAATCTGATCGCAATGCCAATACCAAAACTAGGGTCAGTCTTGTCTAAGTGAACTGCAAGGCCACGACCAAGATTGGAAAACATTATTTTTAAATTTTACTGTATAATCTAGTTTACACGAACTACGCGCCTGTCCAATCCTAAACACAGGCCAGTGCTTTCCGGGCTCGTGTTTAGACAAGGCCAGTCATATATTTTTTTGGCCTGCACCAGCTTGGTTCGAAAAATATGTATACCAAACCAGAGCTGGGTGCAAATGATACTGGTAGCAAGCACTGACTTCGTATAAAGCTTGCTGAACACCGGCGCTTGATGGTTAATATGGTGAGGCGTCTACTCCACATGTTGGCAATTATATTAGTTATTTATATCTCTTTAGAGCTAATGTCAATATGTAATAAGACAGAGCAAATCGCCAAAATGTGGACGGGGGATCATGGAGGTTGGATGAAATTAATTTGATGAAACCGACACCCTTCGGCCAATCCCCAGTGCATAACACCAATGTTGAGACTAATGCAAATACTTGTTTCACACTTTGGATAGTATTGGGACCAACATTGGTGGCAATTTAAGACGGTTTAATGCTCCCACAATACAATATTTGTAAAGATTTTTCACGTCTACACGTACATGACGGAAATTTTGGACTTATTTTTACATTCATATAAAAAATTTTAGACAGAGAAAAATAGCAAAGTCATAACTAGGTTCCTCTATTTTACTAAATCAATTTTCAAAATGTAATTTAATAGACTATTTTTCTTAAAATAACGAACGGACTTCAAAATCTTTGAAAATATGGGTTTGTGCGAGTGAGAGGCAGGCGTTAAAAGGGTTTGAGGCGTTTGTATCAATAACATCAAATAACCATAAAACAAAAATAATAGATTAAAATTATTTATTCATCTTTTGTTGATTTGACGACAGTATTTAACTCTGTATAATGAATAACTGAAGTATTCGGTATGGGCACAGGAATGGTGCTAATGTTACTTTTAAAAGTTAATAGTGGAGGTAAGTTGATCGAGTTAATGCCGGCATCCTCGAGAATGACTGCTGATCCTTTGACGACTTTTATTTCAGGTTCTGTCTTCTCTTGGGCTGATCTTTTATATAAATTTGATTCATCGTCCTCATCGGATCGGATAAGATTAGCACTGTCATCTTCTTCCGATTCGTACAAATTCCTCTTCTGTATAATGTTATTGGCTGCAAAATAATACATTATCAATTTGAGTTTTGCAGAACCAGTATATTAGAGAAGTCTCTATGACATTAAGGTTGTCAATAATAATGAGTTAGGAAAAAAATAATTATGTTGTGTATTATGATTTATTTACAATGTTTTATAGTTTAATTCGGTCTTTATATCCTGAGAAAGTGGCGACCGTGACAGCTTTCATGATGATAAATATATATGTACATGGAAGCTAATAAATAAACGAGATTTGGCAAAATGTAATTAAAAGATACATCAATCAATAAATAATAATTATTATTATGTTGAGTATTTTTATTATATTTACTTATATCATATTGAGGCTCGACTGTATTCAGAACTTTAAAAACAGGGGCCAATTAAATCTCTTTAGGGCGCGATCTCACCAGGTTATCGTGTCGTGTCAAGCGGCGTGGACTGCGACTTCTGTCGTCACTATATCGTCAAGCTCGAGTATCCAAATGATATCGACTTTTAATTAAAGGAAATACGCTAACAAAAGCGGCAGTGATGGGTTGCCTAACAGGCCTATACAGAGTGAATTTTTCGAGTGGGCATGGATGGCTTACTCGTACTACTACTACGAGAAATATCGAAAAATACTGAAAGTTGTTTCGGGGTTTTTATTTTGATAAATATATAGATATAAAAAATAATAAAATGTAGGAACATTTTCTGCCATGTTTTTATAACGGACCAAAAGTATGAAATAAGTTCTCTAATCCTAATGTAATAAAACGACAATATATAGATTTACTTTTTCTTCTAAATTATCATGAAAGTTTATACTCGGTAATTTGTTACGTTGTGTAAGATGTAAGATTGGAAACAAATGAACATGGAGATTAGAGAAATTACTTTATATGTTTAAGTTCGTTATAAAAACATGGTAATTTATTATGTTTAATTATTAATGTATTTTGAATTTTATTATATAATAAGTGGTTTATGATTTCATTCGGATAACCGATCGGTGTAGGTCGCTCTTAGACTACTAAAATGAAATCATTTATTTGTCAGAAACATGGTAGGTACAGGGATGTAAATTATTATATGTAATTATATCACATGCTTCGTTATTTCTAGCATACAAATATTTATTTAGTCGCATGACTTTGTCGAGCTTAGTGTCTAGGTATTCTTTTGTCGAGCTTAGTGTCTAGGTATTCTTTTGTCGAATAACAACATTTAACCAGCATTTGTTTGACTCTTAATTTGAACAGTTTTAGTGACAGCTCCCTTATAGTAACAGGAAGCTTATTAAATATCTTTGTTGCCATTGCATAATAATTTCGGCTGTATTGGGTACTTTTATGAATACTAGAAGGATTACCTGTACCATCTTCATTGTTATTTGTGTTATACGAGTATGCGGTGTTTAGGTGAACCCAGGGTTGAGCCGCAGTAGAGTTTACCACTGGAACTACCCCAACAACTTGTTGGCTCGTAATATTGGTTAGGAGTGGACTGGGAATACTCGACAGGTCTATGTCTGAACCATTCTTCCGGAAAAACGTCACAGATTCCTGATCGCCGCTATAACAAAACAATATATTCACGAATGTAAAACATCTTTTAAAAATATATTTTTTTCGATGAATTATGACACCGCGCCCATATAACTGACACGATTGACGTCAGTCTAACACTAAGCCGGCTTGACAAGATGAATTTTACGCTTCGCTGAACGAACATTCATCTGCCATAACCGCTAGGTCGTGGTCAAGATTATTTTTATACAAAGCACGAATGATTTATCTACCCTAATGGTTAGAGGGATGCTGATTTCAGTCACAAATGTGACCTAAATTCACCTATTTTAAAATTGTGCCATAGTTCCTTGGGCTCATAAAGACGAAACGCATTTTAAAATTTCGTTTGAATATAAACTAAAAACTCATAGTATTAAAGTCCCATTAGATTTATAGTGAAAGGCTTTAAGTTTACATGAAACACACACAGCCGACGAGCTCGTCTTGCTCTATCCAATTGGGAGAGACAAAGACAAGGTCGAACACATTTTAAGGTAAAATAGGTTTATTTCAACGGATTACAACCATTAAAAAACGGAATTAATTTTCCAGATTTTTTTTCTTATTTTTAAATATTTTTTTAGAATTTTAGGTTGATTATTTAGGTTGTTTAATAATATTATTCATATAAAATGAAAGCATCCCTCTCATTCTCCGGGAATATTGCACTGGTAGTGTGTATCGCATGAGGTGAATGCCCGGCATCGAGCGTAGCCTGCGAATCCAACGCTGTAACTGAAAAATTGAAAATTTCTGTTCAGTTTAAATAATTTTTAATATATATATTTTTTTTATATATATTTTTTCATGTTAATCTATAATTTTTAAATGTTGATATATTTACTCAAATAACGATGGCAATAAAATAACTAATAAGTGCCGCAATAGATATTAATAATATTTTTTTTAAATATAGTATAAGTTATCTATTTAGTATTGGTACATGAATTCTAATTAACTATTTTGTTATTAAAATATTATAAAAATTACAATACAAATTATTGCAATTATTTAATTTTGTACATTATTCTAAGATAATTTGTGTGTTTATTTGTTATTTTATATAAGATTCTAAAATAATAGTTATTTTTTTTATTTTGGGACCTGTACTCTCAATTTTTCCGAATGCTAGATACATCGTTTTCATTGCGTTGCATTCAGGTCGTTTCCACGTCAGTCTATGAAAATCCACCTCCGTGTTCAAATGCCCAGTTTGCCAGTCTACAGCAGACCAGAGCTTACGTCTGAGCTTAAAATAATATATTTTTATAAATTATTTTTTTTAAAATCAAAATTGGTTGTGATTTTACTTTTTAAGCATAATTAGGTAAAGTTTCACGTGTGACCTTGAAATAAGGGAAGGTTTATAAATTAAAATGTATTTTAATAAGTTGGTTATAAGTGCGCGTTAAGTTAAAATAAACTTATCACTAATAAATTATACTAAACAATCTATTTAAGTTTTTTTAAGATGTGAACAGTAATATTTATTTAAAAAGTGAAAAAAAAACTAAAATCATAAAAAAAAAAAAAATATTGTGAAAATGTGTTTTACGTGCATTTGTTATTTATTCATGTTTATGGTTTTAATAATTTCACTAATAAATATTATTAAAAAACTTTAATAATATTGGCAGCAGTTCCATCAGCAGATGCAGAAGTTCCCGTCATCACAAAAAGTAGGTGCCAAACTTTTTTTATTCATCCATCAATTTTTTAGATATAAATTTTAGCTAAGTGTCATCGAAACCACAATTTCACGGGGAAGTTAATAACCACGCTTTATAAAAAAGACGGAATCGTCAATATCGTCACAAGTGCCTCAATAATATAAAGTATTATTACGACCGTATACAATTGCAGGGGTGGTCAGAAACCACCATGTTTTAAGGTGCGCGTTGACATTTAGCCAACTTTATACCCATCATGACCACACCGCGTTCCCGTGCCTCGAAGAGCAAGTTAAGCCGTCGGTCCCGGTTTTACGAACACCAACTTATGCAATTGGTAATAAATTATCATTAAAATTGACATCAGATTCTCGTCAACCCGTCTGGTCAGCGTGGCGAGTTGTATAATTATTTCACAAAATAACTGCCTCCGTGGTCTAGCGGTTAAGTCCGTGGATTTAGACTCGGAGGTACCGGGTTCGATTCCTGGTCGGGACACAAAAATATTTATTTATGTAAATAACTATGTACATTAAATTAATATTTAATTTATTTGTGATTTTTCTAGAGTTTGGTACGCTGGAGACATCGACGAGCTTGCCACTTGTCATGATTGGCCTATAGTAAAGTTGGCTAAATGTGAATCCGCTTATTTATAAACGTTGTTTCTAAACCCCGAAAGGGAAACGGTCGTGATGATAATTTTCTTAACTTTTTTACAAAATATACACAGGCGTGACATAATGTCGCTTGACATTCTCTGTTTGTCAGACCTTCCGAACAACGAGAACATTTATGTGTGATACGTGCAATATATCCAATAAAAAATAAATAGATTAAAAAATAAATATATAGGTATATAGAATATTAGAATATTAATAAATATTAATTAATAAAATTACATACACAATATATTATTAGTATGTAAAATTATAAAAAAAGCTAACCAGCATATAACTTACACGGCTGTATTGTTCTCAATAGTTTCATTTGACAAAATTCCAATTTGATATGTCGTAGCTTTTATCACGTACCTGAAACAAAAAACAAACACTAAAATTATCATTTAGTTCGCGAAACTTTACAATAACATGTTGAATAGGTTCAACAAGTGGGATAAAGCTCCCTCTCATAGAAGTAGCCCAACTTATGTAGCAGAGATTTACTAATGGCATGATAAAAATATTTACCACATTAAAAAAATATATAAATTTACTGAGCACGACATGTGACATCGCGCCCACTTGATAGGTCCTAAAATGGGAGCAACTAATGCCAGCCGACATAAGTCATAACTATTATTTATTTTATTTAACGAAAATCTACAACTATCACAGTACAGGATAAGCTACACTTTGAATAGGGACAATATTGGATTTAGAGTTTACGAAATTATGCCAGTCTATCAAGATACTTTTTCACACTTCGCTTGAATGAATAAAAATTTGAATGAGATTCATTATCACATCACGTCATTATGAAATGATACTATTACTGGTTATCTTCCTGGAACAACTCTGGTAGATATTTAGCTTAAATAATTTCCTAACTTCACAAAGAACTTTCAGAAAAATATATGACGTAACACTGGACACATTATTTATTTAAAGAGAAGGGAAAGGACAGAGAGGGGCAAAATACACGTGAGAACAAGGATAAAGCAATAGAGTAGAAGCAATTAAAATTATACCCGCCACTAGAATTCTTTCTACACCCTTTGTGCGATACAAAATTAATTTGGAAAACTTTTGGACAGGTATAGGCATAAGAAAACAACTAAGTACAATGTACGAGTATGTTCTCGCCAGCGCGCGTGGTAAGCTTATACCTTAATTTTCAGAATCGATATAAGAATTAATAGTTTGATTCAATTTCTACTTACATGTCCTTATAATTACTTGCATTGCCGTCGGTGACATTAAACTCCGTAGTACTAACTCCAAAAGTTGAACAAGTGACCAGCGCCAATATCTACAAAAAAATACCACTGTCAACCTATTACGTATCCGTTTGCTTGAAATATATTTTATTATATATGTTTATTGCGTAAATAAACAGAGAGGAGACATATTTTTAAGCATTCTATGGATTCACCGTGCGGGTGCCGGGCCCATCGTGTGTTGGTAAGAAATAAGAAAAATAGAGTCTCGGGCTTGCGACCGACAATAGGTTTGAAAAGGAGGCTTTCTTTTTATTTTCAAAATACGCTCACCATCCAGGATTTTGATCCTTTCTGTACTTTTTGCGTGGAAGAGGAACAAACATCCAGACATACATCGTCACAAACTTTCGCATTTATAGGATATTATTACCTTTAAATCGATCAAAATTTTTGTAATTTGTTGTATTATTATTATTATTTTCCACAAATTACCTAGTTTTATTTTTGACATTATTTAATCAACCAAAAAAAATGCTTTAAAAATCTAAGATATAAACACTGTATTTCTGAGGGCTATGATAATGACAAATAAAAACAATTTACCCCCCCCCCCCCCCCCCCCCAACAATAAAAATGTGCCTTAATGATAAACTTTGAGGATGTGTTCAACTTTTTAACTGCGGTTAGTATGTTCAAAAAGATTTGTTATAATCTATGTATTATTAGGCGATCGCTTATGACTATGTTGTAAATAGCGACCTTCAATAATAAAAAAAGTGTATATTATAGCTACAGATATTGTCTCTAATTATATGGGATTTTTTCATGACGTATCTAGTTAGGTAGATATGAAGCCGTTCAATCTATTGGAATGTATTTAGTTACACAAACGCTCCCTTGTTTTGATAAAAATACTTACAACACGTTTTATGAAGTGAAGTGCGTGTCATGTCACAAAGCTATTGCCCAGTTTTTACCCAGAGCTCAAGCATTTTTTAGGTATTTGTTTTCATCTACTTCACTAAAAAATCAGCATGATATTGTTTAGAAACAAACTAGCTTTTGTAACTTCAAAGTAAGTACCAATAGTTTTATTAGGGCATTTTGTTTTTAATCTTTACCTTAATACTTTATCGAGAGTGAAATGTTCCACTGAGTTACAAAAATATTTTCAGTGTTTACATCTACTAAGCTATTCTTTTGCCATGCAACACACGAAGCTAAAATAACCCTGGTCCAAAGCCTTCTCCTTCCTCTCCTTGACTATGGCGACGTATGCAGCGTTGATATCTCAGAGGTATTGCTTAACAAGATGGACCGGTTACTTAACGCATGTATCCGGTTCATCTATTGTTTACGTAAATATGATCATATCTCTGAGTATCGAGCTAAGTTGAAGTGGCTACCGATTCGGTGTCGCAGAAATCTTAGAGTACTCTGCTTACTTTTAAAAAAAATACATTTACTTTAAAAAAAAAAAAATAATAATAAAATAACAGAATAAGATATTTAAAATTACTACAAATACGTGGAAACTTATTATAGCAATAAGCTTTTATTTTATTATGATATCGAGTCTGGTACAATAGAGATATCAATGAGATTGACACTTGTAGAGTATAGTAAAGTTGACTAAATATAATTCGGTTTTCTTATAGTTAGTCTCTAGTTATTATACAATCGTAATTATATTTTTATAGTAGGTATAAACTCACCAAAACCAATATATTCATGGTGATAAATAAATAATAAATAGAAAACACAAAGCGCACTTGAAAGATTACTGTGAGTATGTCATAAAGATTTGTGAATTTATACTTTTTAAAAGTAATTATCTTCTAGATGCAGAAATAAACACTTGCATACTAACAATGGAATGGTCATAATTTTCCTTGAGATTCATTAGACGCCAACAGAGGTACAAGTAGTCAGGAGCTCTAGGACGCTAAAACTCCGTTAGGTAAAGTATTACTGTAACATCTGAGCTGCCAAATTGCAGTTCTGTTACATCGCAACTCTTATAACAAATATAACTGAAGCAATTATTGTAAAATTTATATGAGCTCTTTAAGAAAATTAACATGTAATGATTCCTCGCCAACTCGTCTGGCCAGCGTGGCGAGTGCAGGCCAAATTCTCCAGATATATGTTCTTTAATTTGATGTAATTATTTAATGACAATTTATGAACAATTCCAAAAGTTGTTATTATTGGAACCGGGCCCGACGGCTTAACGTGCTCTCCGCGCGAGGCACGGGAATGTAGGTAGTCTATGGCAAATGTATGTTAAAGAAAAGCGTTCTTACAACCTCTGCTCGTACTTCAGTTTTTCCGTCTATATTACTAAACCGATTTTGATATAATTTAGCAGAGATCTTTCTTTATAATTAAAACACTGTATGTTTGTTTGTCTTGTCTTCACGCCTATACTACTGAAACGATTTTAATGAGATTTGGTAGAGACCTTATTTACCTTAACGTTACCAAAGGTTGGATATGACTACATCTTAACATGACATATGACCCTATTGCCATTTGAAGGTTTATTTCGCTAACTCCTATTCTTAATCCGAATATATTTTGCTCAGTTTATTAGAAGTATTCTGGTAATAAAAGTTGCTAATTTCAGTAATTAGAAGTTGAACCCAACCTTTGGTAGTGTTATGTTAAATAGGGTGTATTTACTAATTCCTATAACCCTTTCAAGCGAATTTTGAAAGAGCCACTTTGTAGCCCGGAAAATTGGTAGGAAGTGATGTCGGTCGTCAGTGGCTGGCTTACGTATCAACAGGTGGGCGCGGGTAACCTTCAACTTTATATTCAAGTACCTCAGCACTAATAAAATAAATATTTTACTATTATCCACACATTTTTTAAATTAAAACCATCCGTGTCCTTTAAAGAGCATACGAAGAAAATATTAGTCGAATCGGTCGATCCGTTGTCGAGTTTTGCGTTTAGCAACATTCATTTTCATTTATATAGAAATTATAGTTGAACCGTAACATGTAATATATAGATAATATAACAGCCATATTTATGTGTTCGGTATAACAATACCGCCTTGGGTAATTGTAGCTATTTAAATAAGATCGTAGCTGTAAGGGCTGTGCCAGCTTACAGTCTAAATAATAAGTCAATTAAACAGTAGTAAATCAAGTAAAAGGGTCTTGCCAGCTTATGTTTGAATAGCATTAATGTTATTTTTATTAAATAATAAATTAAGTTACAATATTCAATAACTAAAAACATAATTATTAATACAAATAAAAAATAAATCAAACATATTTACAAAACTTAATTTAAATATAAATCATGTCCGCGCGGCATGGTGGCATAAACGCTGGCTGTATTTCCTCGCTGAATAGCTATACTGATTATCTGAGCGAGGAATTAACCAGCCCTCTTGTCACCAGAACAAACAATTAGACGAGGAGTGATGTTTTAGCGCTTGAATTCCACGGGCCTAGTCTCTGCAGCAAGCGGTACGAACACAAAATTCGTATTTGCGCCGCCTGCCAGACTCTGCGCTCTGGGCTGCGGATCCCTTAATCACTTTTCAATCTAAATACAATTAAAATATCAAATAATTTAAAATTTAATTTCATGTATGTAAAATGTGAAATGAATTTAATTATACTTATATTTTATTTATTTATATATTATCTCTGATAGGACGTCTCATGAGTATATTTTTTATTTATAGTTTATTTTTTTATTAAGTTTCCTTTACAGTTATTTAATATATTTAATTTTAATTTAGTTTGTAATTATTATTGTTTATATACTTTTTTTTTCGAATAACTTAATATACTTTAACTTTATTATAAGGTTTAGATAATGTGTATATTAATAATTTAATAAATTGAGCCAAGTACTTCTATGCAATGGTGATGTTCATTGCATATTTAAGCTATTTATTATATATATATATATATTAAAAGTAAGTATTTACAAATAAATTAGTTACATCTGCCGATAACAATTTATTATACTAGTATAACTTCATACCATTGTAAAGAAAATTCTTTGTCGATTTAGTGACACGAGCTTTGAGGCATCTAATTATTAATTAATTATCTTTATTAGTTGTTGTAAATAAATAAAAAATACATGTCCTGAAATTTCCTTAAAACATGGTCTTACGATTTTCAGTTCGAACCGCCTGAAAGCTAGCTCTGTAGTTGGATAGCGCTCGCCACGCCCATCTGCATGCGAGCTATCTCTCTAGGGGGTTAAAAGTAGAAAATTTTGAAAATGGGGAGGGGGAAAGGGTGATTTAAACATTCTACGACGTAGAATATTCATATATATATATTTAACATTACATTTAATTTCTATTATAAGATATATACGTGAAATAAAATGATACCTTTTTGTATTCAAAGAAAGCGTCTTTGAATACAAAAAGGTATCGGCTTTGAACCCCGGCATGTATCAATAAGAAATACACTTTTGGGAGTAATTCCAGCAAAATATTAGCTTAACTTACTGGAAGAAATGGGCCTTAGCAGGTCTGCCGTAATTAACATTTATGAAACGAGCTTCCAAGACAGCATTAACGGATCATGTAGAAAGTTGAGCAGAATGGTGGATGGTGAGCGCCTTGTTGCGCAATAAAATAAAAGGAGACCTCTTTTGTAAACCAGCCTATAGTCGGCCGCAAGCCCGAAACACCATTCTTCTCCTCTTTATTTATTTATAAGTTCTCCAACAAAATCAACAATATTTCAATTTTTGAGTACATGCATACATAATTAACAGAGTAAATGTGATTTTAATTAAAGGAGAAGACGGCCTGCTCATAATTACCATTGCGTATAAATTTAAAACTAGGCATGCAATAGATATTATACATTACATAAGCAAATTATTTACCTACCTAACAGTTAAATCTATAAATTAAATTATAATTAATAAAACTAATACCTACCTAATTACCTAAATAAATTTTACAAATATTATAATACTGAAAAAAAAAAAAACAGTTTTAAGAAAAATTTACAAACAGAATTACAATCTAAAAGCTGAAATTAACAAAAACTACCGATTTTGTTTGTTTTTAATGCCTTTTTAAATTTAATTTTAATTCTTTCTTTCCCACACACGATAGACCCGGCACCCACACAGTGAATCCATAGAATGCTTAGAAATTTGTTTTTTCTTAGGTTGAGCAAGAAAAATAGAATGCCTCCTTTTACAACCAGCGCATAAACACTATTCTTCTGTTCTCTCCCTAACACAAGATCAATCCATGGCAATCGATGGAATGGTAATAAATTTGTCTTCTTCTCCAACGTTCTCGTAGTCTTAAAATTTAAATCAGATTTTCCCCAAGCCGTCTGGTTCTTGGAGCTGTGATGAACATTAAAGTATTTTTTTTTTACATTTACACAAATTAAGATTTGATTGTTAGGTTATAAACTGCGCCTGAAAATTCTGTCAATCACAAGCTCATACATTAAGCTTCATCCGTCTAGGTTTTTTAAGCGCACCTAAAATATCACTGCGGTGGTATATGTTTATTCTCTCTATAAGTAATTCTTTTGGGCATAGACATTAAATATATACCAAGATGGTGCAAGTAGCTAAACAGTATAAGAATATAAGCTAGGAAAAGAAACTCGGGGCCGCTGCAAAGTCAGCCGCGCGCCTTAAACGCAACAAGTACGCGGAGATAATGGAGACTGGTTTGACACGCGTCTGTCCTTCAAGGATCATATTATTGCTACAAGTAAAGTAGCCAGCAAGAGATTGGGCTTTATCATGCGACAGGCTAAGTACTTTAATAACCATAGCGCAATCACTGTCCTCTATAATGCATATTGCCGTAGTATACTTGAGACTAACTGTGCAGTGGAGTCCCCATGACGCCCAGCATATGCTAATGCTTGAAAAAGTACAAAAAAAAAATTGTTCGCTTTTTATACAAAAAGATATACGGTTACTATCCGTATTTGTTTCCGACTGTTTTTATTTTGGGGATGGTCGATTAAAGATTACTCAAGGTGAGACGTAATGTTGCTCTAATTAAATACTTCTTCCGACTAATTCGTGGCTTTACAACAAACCCTTGTCTTCTTGAAAGAATATCACTATGGGTGCCCCCGCTTCAAAAGTACTTTTTAAGAGCTCGTCAGCAGCCATTATTTGCAATACCTAAATTGCGAACGAAAGCCATCGAAACGACACCCTTGTATGACGCACTGACTCTAATTAACAATATCTTGGCGTATGACCGATGTATTGACGTTTTTTCGTACTCCGAGCCGAGATTTCTGACATCAGCTGGACGCTATTTAGAATTAATTTCTACAAAAAGCCGCGTGATTGATGTAAATATCAATTATTAATAACATAATTGTATTTGTATAACGTTTAATTCTGTAATTATTAGCCAATTGAATAAGTGCTACCTATGTGTAAATTTGATGTATATAATAATTGTATAAATTGACTAAGAGCCTACATGTTTTGCACTAGCTGTAAGTGTTGGCTTGTAATAATAATAAATAAATAAATCGTAAATCACTAGATATTTCATCCCATTTGCAGTCAAAACGATGGGTCCGTGGTTTGAGGAGGCTCTGGTGTTTTCTCGTGAGCTTGGGGAAAAACTTTGCTTGGCGACGGGTGACCCTTAATATTTTAAATATTATTTTACCTCGTCGTTCAAAGGAGGAACGCAGCGATTTTTGTTTATTTAATGTTATAATATTTGTCTATGATACTATGATAAGTAGTATCTACTTTAAAGTGGAAAAATAAGGGATGGATTGTAAAAATGCTGTATTTTGTTATTTATTTATTACTTTGTTGCACAAAGATAAAGGTTTAATGGCGCCTGACATTTTATTATAGCCAACTATTGAGACAACTTTTTACTGAAAATATGGTGCAAAAATAAAGGGAAATAAATAATAATATTTATTAACTAACAATATGTATAAATATATAATATACTACGTACTAATACATACTTATATATAAACTTACATAAACACATAATAATATACTTACTAACTTTATTGTTATGACATTTTTTTAAAATAGCGATCTGGTGGTTACTTGCGTGGACCGAAGAAAGATAGGCAAAATTATTTATTAGTTTAAACGCGAATTTAGCCGAGGTTACATAAAATTACGAACATTAACTCTAGTATAGCATTTGACTTTGACATAGTGGCCGTACGAATATCAACACTATTTATTACATGTAGTAGTTACATTGTTTATTACTTTGAGCTTCGTCTCTTGTTGAAGAAGAACGTGTTTTACACATCCGTAGCACGGAGTTTGTCATATTGCCTGTGATACAACATAATCAATTTGAAAGTGTACGTCGAAGATGACCACAACATATGCACTATCATAGACTAAAAGGCGATTGTCCTCGCTTTGATTTTCCTACGGTCGTTTACCTACAATCAAATGAATTTAGAGTAAAGTGATCTTGTGTTTCGTATTCTTCTCAGCAAACCCTTTCATTTGATACCCATATAATAGCGGTAGATACTTAAAAAAATATAAATACCTATACGAGTTGACATTTTTTTTTACTTATAGATGACTAGCTGACGGCGAATGTCATTATTAATAATAGTAATTCTCACACAGACCAATATTCAAAAGAAATCACAGACAATTTCGCGACGTAAAAGTGAGAACAATTGATGATTTGACGAAGACAAATGCAACAAATCAAAAACCGTGAAAATCTGTACAGCCTTTCTCGAGTTATAGTGTTCTAACAAACCAGACTTTGTTTTATAAATTAAGATTTACTTATTACGCAATCTAATATGTCTGAAACTTTCTCCGATGTTCACAGAACATATTCCCAAAGTTACATCCCGATCGGTCACGTAGTTTTGAAATGCTTCTATTTGACATGTTATATATTTTACATACATAACAGTATTATATGATCATTGGTATAAAAAATACACTTGCTCACTCTTGTTCACAATATGTACCTGATATTTTTCTGCTTAATCTAATTAGTTTTTCCATTGTTTTTAATTCTGAGTATTACTTTTAAGAGTATATGTAGGTAGGATACTCGTATAGTCAACTTAATTTTGCATGGGCGTGGTACCATATTGCATGCTGTGGTCGCCTGTAATTAAAACTACTACGCAGAATAATAACATATGAATAATATTGTTGGAGATCCTTTAAATAAGATATATATTCTTATGAAATTGTTTATGCTTAGTTACTTATAAATACTAATAATCAAATCATAATTATTTATTACTTTTCGCTATAACGATATTTAGATAAATCTAATCAATAGAGCAATTATAAGAAAATATCGGCAATGTTTTTCAAAATTTGTAGACCCCGCTCGTTCGTTTGGAGAAGCGGGATCTCACAAGGCAATAAGTAATACTCCGGGATTGAGAATCGGGTTTGCGGGATTGGTGTTACTATTTCGCGGGATTGCGATCCATATTAGTATCGTCATCATCACGACCGTTTCCCTTTCGGGGTGGTCAGAAACCACGCTTATAAATAAACGGATTTACATTTAGCCAACTTTTACTATAGGCCGATCATGACAAGTGGCAAGCTCGTCGATGTCTCCAGCGTACCAAATTTGGGAAATATCACAAATAAATTAAATGTATTTATTTACATTAATAAATATTTTTGTGTCCCGACCAGGAATCGAACCCGGTACCTCCGAGTCTAAATCTACGGACTTAACCGCTAGACCACGGAGACATATTAATTAGTGCTTAATAAAGTGGGTATTGTATTTTTTTTTTTTTTGCTAATAATAAGTTTACTTATAGCGCCGTCTACTTTGTTTTTTTTTCTGTTGAATAACGTTTTTTACATTTCCAAACAAGAGAAACAGTGTGTAAGTGTTTGTCAAACACGACCATAACCGGAAATGCATGTCATAGACTGATTAATACTGAGACATATGACCTAGCTTGAATTCTCATACTATTTGGCTTCTTGTCCCATATTGTTATATTTTTAATGTTTTTGTGCTCTAACCATTGATTTCTGTATTAGTGTAACGTTACAAAAATACTGCCTTATTAAAAATCATTTTATTAATAATCAAACATCACAAGAAATATTTTTATTTAGATGTATTTAATTGCATAGAAAAAATTCCAAGGCATGCATCAATAACGATTATTGGAAATAAACGATTATTATTATTATAAATAAATAATAAGTTTAAGATCGGACCAAAACCGACGCTGTTTTGGTCTGATTTATAACATATTTTTTTTGTATTCTGTATTTTAACGCAATCCAGAAATATCTGAAGAATATCGCCTTCATTTGCCAAACTGGCTAGACGGGTTGTCGAGGGTCTGATGTAATTTTTAATGACAATTTATTAACGATTCCACAAATACGTATTAGTCGAACCGTCGGGCTTAACATGCTCTCTGAGGCACGGGAACAGTGATATTGTAAATCTATGACAAATGACATAAGCAAAGTGTATTTCTCATTGCTACATGCCGGGGTTCGAACCTACATTTTTAGGATCTTAAGTAAACCGTTTTTACAACCAAGCCGCTACCAGTACGAAACTGGCGTTTTAAAATATTGGCTAATATTAGTTTGATCGTATGTTTGAAAAAATCGTATGTTTTTTATATTTTCTATGTTCATTAAACTCAAACTAAAATCGATGTCAATGATTTTTGACTGATGACTGATTTTTGGCTAAACACGAAATGAGAGTCATCGCTCTGCCACCGTATTCGCCAGATTTGGATCCCTGTGTCTTTTCCTTTTAACAAAACTAAAAAAATCGCTTCAGGGAAATGAGCCATGTGTATACTGAAGCGATAAAAAATAATTAATTTTAGCTTAATTAAGGAACTGATGGCCATCCCAGCCGGCGCTTACAAGTGTATGGAACATTAGATTATGCGTTGGTGTGCTTGTATTGGCTCAAAAGGTGCTATATTAAAGGCAATGAAGACAGATTTGTATTAAATTACAAAAATGTTTATTTTTCTGGACAGTACGGATCAAATTTGATCAGATGGATGTGCATGCTATAGCTACTGTAATAAAGCTAGCATTATCATCACAGTTTCTAAAACACAGAGTCTAGGACCGATGGTTTTACGTTGTCTTCAAGGCACGGAAACGGTAATGTTGTAAAACTATGATTAATGTACGTAAAAAAGTGTATTTCTCTTTTGTAAATGCCGGAACTCGAATTGTGACCTTTGTGGATTTTCTCTCTCTCACTGATTTCTTAAAGCCATATCATTATATTTTTCTGAAAATAACTTTAAAAGTTTTCAATAAATGTCAGTTATAAAATCTCTATTCGCACTTCGCAGCGTCCAATTATTATGAATAAAAAATATCAAAGTATTATATAACAAGAAATCTTTAAAGTATTTACTGTAGCAGAAATTATAAAGAGATTTCTTATGAAGAAGATTCTCTAGAAAGATATAATCACCATCTACAAGGATTCTGCGTAGGTTTTGAAATCATCTCACAATATAAGTATTCATAATCCGATTATAATAATCTAGCTAGCTAGCGCCGTTTTTTTTATCATCACGACCGTATGCCACAAAGTCGGAATACACGCCTTTAAAGAAGCAGATTCACATTTAGCCAACTTTAAGTGACAAGCTCGTCGATGTCTCTAGCATACCAAACTCGAGATTTATCACAAAATTTCATTAATATAGGCGTAAAAGCGAATTAATCAGACATGCAAATATATGAATGTGGCGTGACATGTCATGATCAGATGATAACGATATACCGATAGCCTAATTCCATCCTTGCTGGATTCCATAATTTTGGTATTTCTGCCAAATTGCCATTATCTGGTAGTACTCGTAATATTGGAAGCTGTACTGCTCTGTGCGTCAGCTGCACTGGGGGAGTTTCAGGTTACTGGACCTTTGCCGGTGTAGCTGGGCTCCACGACTTGATAGGCTAAACCCTATGTGTTCTATATTCCAGGACCCTGAGCGAGTAGAAGACCTTACGAATCGTAAGCTTTGCTGAAGAGGTAACACTCCAGAGACCGCTCGCAGCTACCGACGACTCTGCTGCAACTGCAACTGCTATGGAGGGGTGCAAGGCGAGGCTGGAGAAGTCGAAGACTACCAGGCTAGTCGTTTCCCTAAACCCATCAGATTAATAAACATCTTCCGGGCTCTGCAATAACAGGCTATCAAATATCAGTTCTAAAGGCTGTTTTTATTCAACCCTCACTCTATTATGTCGCAACCCCTATTCAAATGATGGTGATGATGGTGGTAGTAGTGGCGGTGATGGTGATACGATACGAGTAGGTGATGATGATACTCGTAGTAATGTTCCTTCACTGTCGTAGTGTATTATAGCAGGCTTGAGTCGGTCGATCGAAACTGTTGAAGCTTTTCCTTTTATTAATAATTTAAAATGTTTTGGTGATTTTTCCAAGACAAAAAAAGGGCCATCATAAGGTGATTGTAAAGGTTTTCTTATAGTGTCATTACGCACAAAAACATGTTGGCTAGAATTGAGGTCTTTATGTACAAAATAGGTATGCGGTCCGTGATGTTTGGGCTGAACTGGTCTTAACGACCACATCATTGATTTTAATTTTTGCACAAACTCAGCAGGTGAATCATGACTGTCAACGTTTCTATTTAACAACATTTCTCCAGGAAGTCGTGGATTTTCGCCATATAAAAGTTCTGCAGGTGTAGCATTAATGTCTTCTTTAAATGTTGATCTTAGTCCTAGCATAATAAATGGAATAATCTCTGTCCATCTGTTTGTTTTGTGGCACATAATTGCTGTTTTAAATGTCCGATGCCAACGTTCTATCATGCCATTTGCTTGTGGATGGTATGCTGTTGTGTGGATGTGATTGGCTCCTAGCATTTTGGCGAGTTCTCTGAAAAGTTCCGATTCAAATTGTTTGCCCTGATCGGTGGTAATTGTATGGGGGCAGCCAAATCTCGCAACCCAACCGGAGATAAAAGCTTTGGCAACGGTTTCAGCAGTTATGTCGGTAATTGGGATTGCTTCTGGCCATCTTGTAAATCTGTCAATAATGGTTAAACAATATCTAAAACCTTCAGAAAGGGGTAAAGGGCCTATAATATCAAGGTTAATGTGATGAAATCTGTCGCTGGGTACAGGAAAAGTTGCTAGAGGAGCATGGACATGTCGTTGGATTTTTGTTTTTTGACAGATGAGGCATAATTTTGTCCATGTTTTAATGTCTTTGTTCATGCTTGGCCATACGTATCTTTCGGATATTAATTTAGTAGTAGCTCTAGATCCAGGGTGAGATAAAGAATGTAGTTGAGTGAAAATTTGTTTGCGAAAAGATTCTGGTACGTATGGTCTAATGTAATTAGTAGAAATATCACAATATAAGTGGCTAGTTAAATTTTCTAATTTAACTTTCGTAAGTTTAAGAGATGTTGAAGGTGATAGTAAAAGTTGAACGAGTTGGTTGTCAGAATCTTGAGCATCAATGAAATTTTGAGTGTCAATAAATTCTGGAAGCGATATTGAATCAATACGCGACAACGCGTCTGCAACAATGTTATTAATGCCGGAGATATGTTGAAAGTTAGTTGTGAATTGTGATAAATAATCTAAATGTCTTGACTGTCGTGGGGTGAATTTATCTCCACTTTTTTTGATGGCGAAAGTAAGTGGTTTATGATCTGTGTATAAAATAAAATCTCTGCCTTCTAAAATGTATTTAAAGTGTTTTACTGACGAGTATGCTGCTAAAAGTTCTCTGTCAAAAGCACTGTATTTAACTTGTGTGTCATCTAGTCTTTTAGAATAAAATCCCAATGGTCTCCATGTATCATTTTCAAATTGTTGAACAACTCCACCAATAGCTTTGTCTGATGCATCAACCATAAGAGCTAATCGTGCATTTTGTTTGGGGTGGGCCAGGAGAGTCAGTTTTTTAAGTTCTTCTTTAATTTTAACAAATGCGATATTGTCTTCGTTAGTCCAATTCAATTTTTTATTGTCATTCTTTTTAGCTCCTTGTAAATGTTTAGTTAAAATCGCTTGAGTTTCTGCGGTGTTAGGTAAAAATCTTCTATAAAATTTGACCATAGCTAAAAATCGACGGAGTTCTTGTACTGTATTCGGTGTACTGTAATTATTTATGGCTTCGACTTTATCGGGAAGTGGTGAAATCCCATTGGCGGTAACAAGGAAACCAGTGTACTCCAATGAATCGACCTCAAAAATACATTTTGCTACGTTAATTTTAACTCCAAATTCCAAAAATCGTTCAAAAAGCTTGCGTAGATGATGTGTATGTTGCGTTTTGTTTGTGGAAGCGATAAGAACGTCATCAAGGTAGCAGAAACAAAAATCTAAACCATTTGTTACTTCATTTATAAAACGTTGAAAAGTTTGAGCAGCGTTGCAGAGTCCAAAAGGCATACGATTGAACTCAAATAAGCCAAATGGAGTAGTGACTGCTGTTTTGGAAATGTCTGATGGTTCGACTGGAATTTGGTTGTATGCTCTGACGAGGTCGATTTTTGAAAATATGCTCTTTCCATGTAAAATGCTAGAGAAATCTTGGATGTTCGGGATAGGGTATTTGTCTGCTACGGTGATACTGTTTAATTTACGATAGTCTCCACATGGTCTCCATTCTCCAGACCTCTTAGGTACCATGTGAAGAGCACTAGACCAACAACTTTTTGATGGGCGACATAAACCTGATTCGACCATGAAATCGAATTCCTTTTTAGCGGTATCGAGTTTGTCGACAGACAGTCGTCGAGGTTTACTTACGACTGGAGGGCCTGTTGTGATGATATGATGTGTTGTCGAATGTTTGACTTCTTGATGACAGTTGAAAGGTTGAGTGATCTCTATGAATTCGGTAAGTAATGGATGTTGTAAATTTTCTTTTTTGATGGTTGAAATTGATAAGCTCGGTCCTTGATCTACTGTTCCTCTTTTAGATAAAGAGGTTGTATGGTCTACTAACCGACTTTGTTTGACATCCACAATCAAGCCGTATTTCTTTAAAAAATCAGCACCGAGGATGGGTTTTGTCACAGCTGCTATAATAAAGGTCCAAACATATTGTTTACCCAATCCAAAATCCAATTTGATGGTTTCTTCTCCATAGGTATTAATTTCGGTGTTATTAGCAGCATATAATTTAAAATCTGTTAGAAATTGTTTCGGTGAGTGATGATTTTGGGGTATTACAGAAATTTCAGCGCCGGTATCTACAAGAAAACGTAGTCCGGTGGTGATATCTGTAATAAATAGGCGGCATGAATTAGAATTGTGATGGGTAACATTTGCCGCTTCAATATTCCTGTTTTCCGTCTGCTCGTTTAAGTGACAGATCGGGTGGCGTCTTTTAGGCTTTATGATTTTGTTTGTATGAGGTATGTCTGATGATGGAGGAATGGTAATGTTTGGTCGAATGTTAGCGGATGGTTGATACAACGGTGGATATGTTATGTGAGGTATGCTTGATAATGAATCATATGTTTTCGTTGATTGCTGATATGGTGGTGAATGTAATGCGTTGCTTGAGAATATAATGTAAGGTTGTTGATTGTGGAGTGGTTGTCTTGCATTTCGTTGAAGAGCATGAATTTGTGTAGTCATTTCCTCAATTTTCTTTTCCATTCTCTGTATTAGTGTGGTTGAAATATTGGTACAGTTTTCTTCATTATTGTAGGTATGAATGGCATAAATTTGATCCGCTGTGGCTGCTAATTGGTCCAGGTTCTTGTCAACAATGAGTAAAATAGATTGGCTGAAAGGAGGAAGTTTCTGTAACCATAAGATCTTAAGTATGTTCTCCGAAAGTAGGTTGCCTGCTAGTTCTCGCATCTCTCTTAAAAGTTCAGAAGGTCGTCTGTCGCCGAGTACAAGAGATGCAGATGTAAGTTTTTTAATGCGTTGGTCTTCTGTGGTGCCGTAAACTTGTAGGATCCTTTTTTTAATTGCATCATACTTGCAAGAGTGTGGTGGAGATGTCACTATGTCGCTGACCTGAGCTAAGATTTAAGACAAGGACCCTTTACAGCTGCAATAATAATAAATATTATTTAATTAAGTACATTGAAATTTCGAGAGGACTAGAGCCCTAACTGGTCACTGCAAAATAAACAAGCAAATGTTTACCAAGGGCTGGTAGAAACAGACGAGTGCAGAAACTCTCGCAAGGTGTCTGAGACACCAGTCCATCTCCTCTGCGACTGCTATGCACTGCATCACAAGCGAAGCACCATCTTGGGTGCTCACAGATTAAGCCTCGAGGAGGTGCGACTCCTTGCTTCTAAGCCCATACTTAGGTTCCTTGAAGCCGTAGGGCTAGCGAACGAACTATAGTCTAGGGATACTAATATATAACCCCACCCTTATTATTGTTATTATTATGTGACAATAATAATAACATTGACATTTAATTAATAATTTATTTATTTTTACTTTTATATATTTTTCAATTAAGCATATTTAAGTTTAATTACAAATTGTAGTTCCACAAAATGTCACTGCTAAATTCATAATAGTCCATATCAAACTAGGTATTAGGAAGCTAAGGTTGTAAATAAACAAATTATTATTTAATATAGTTGGTTTTAATCTTAGTAAAGTAATATATTTATGTTACTGTAAAAGATTCCACATCAAACTAGGCTAGTAGGCGAGCATTTACTCTTCTGGCCAGTCTATCCCTGAGGGCCCTCCCCCTAATTAGGTGTGTTGTGGCTTCTGATGTCTCTCTGAAGGGTACTTCGTTGTCACCATCAATGCCTTCGTCTAAAAAAAAAGCATAGATATATAAAAATATAACCTTAAAGAAATGAAAAATCCCAATAATGGTATCAGCAGTACAATGTAAATTATTACTATTTGAGGTTGTGACACTAAAATATTTATTTGTGATTTTCCTCTCTGGTATGCGAGAAACCTTCGACAAGCATGCCACTTTCAAGATGAGCCCAGTATAGTTGGCTAAATAAAAACATACTTCCTTAAAAAGCATGGTTTCTGAAGGATTATGACTGCTATGCTTTACTTTGTAACATATTGCATACTAAAATGACTTACATTCGAAATTCGAATTTTCTTCGGGGTATTGCACACCAATTTTGTAGATAATTCCATAACCCTGGGGGTTGGATATGACATCAATATCTAAGCATGACATGCGACCTTATGGCCATCCGAAGGTTTCTTTTGCTGACCACTATATTACAACTACTTAAGTGGCATCCTAATAATTTCAGTATTAGTGCGAAATCACAGGTAGGTAGGTCACACACTTTAACTCCAACCATATATGTTTGAAGTGCAATAAAATATTTGGAAAAGCTCTAAATTAAATAAATGTTACCCACCATCTACATACACATGATACATTCAATGAATGAAATTGTTTTCTTGAGAAATACCTATGTTCTACTGTAGTGTGTGGCTTAAATATGTGTAAATGACTGCCATCAATGCAACCTATTGTAGGGCAAGCCAAATTTTTTTATCATTTCCGACATGTTTCCTTAAATTCTAACGTTACATTAGATGATGATTTTAAATTCGTCAATCTCTTTAACGCATCGCACAAGTACAGGAAACATTCTTTAGATAACCTGTACCGACTCCTGAATTCATTCTCTGAAAGATCTTCAAGGGGATCTTCAGTGTCGCGCAGATTCTGGAAGAATAAAAAATAAAACATTAGATCTATTAAAAACACAATTAACCATATACCTATTTTTATTTTAATATAAAATATCACACTCAATTATTAAAACATCAACAAACCTTTCTTCTTTTTCGAACCTTGTTGCGCTTATCAAGGGCATGGGCATGATAAAACATCTTCCAAGCTTCCAAGCTTAAAATGATCTTGAAATAGACCACAATAGACATATTTTTTACTCATCTCACGACCTAAAATGAAAGTGAGTTACGTAACTACAGCGTTTGCGTTAACTATAGTTTTGAGCTGCCACACTCGCGTTTATAGCCTGTCAGGCTAGCATTTTAAACAAAAACGTAAAACAAATGTCAAATTCGATAGTTAACTATTACTACCGCGTCTGCGTATTGTGCCACACTCGCGTGAAATCTCCGTCTACATTGCGTTTTTGGCAGCCCATACAAAATGCGCAATGTAGATCGTGCAAAACGTAACTACAGTAGTCTCGTTTTTCAATACGTGAGCTGCCACACTAAGCACACAGTTTGCTAGAAAGGAAAAAACATCATACATACTCGTATATACATACTTACAAAGGCTGATAAATTTAACATTTTTAACGTAACCCAGTCGGGTAACAATAAAACCGAACTGTCAAATAATAAAGTTAGATAAAAAATATAGTAATACAAGTTACTACTAGATGGCGCTAGTGTAGATTAAGAACGTACATGGGTTTGGCGGAACTTCGATGTTTAGTTTGTAACATCGTCAACTCCAACCATACTCTTTATCATCAGGCTATTTTTAAGGTATTAACCCCTCTAGTAGGTTTACGTTAATACTCTAATATCTACTAATATTAAATAACAAGACATTGTAAAGGCACTTTTATTTAATGCTTTTCCGACTATTTTATACTAGAAATTAGAAATCAGGTAGTGTCTGTCTATAAAAGACGTGCTACTTGCGTGTATTGCTGTTTTTTGGAGTCGGAGTAGGGATGCTCGATCCGCCGGATGCCTTGTATTGTATCGATATTCCGGATCGCAAACTCTCCCCTCCTTCCGAATCAAGCTCCGAGCGCTTAGAATGAATATGATATTAACGTTTGCTTAATATATCTCGATTTTGGTACGCTGGAGACATCGACGAGATTGCCACTTGTCATGACTGGCTTTTAGTAAAGTTGGCTAAATGTGAATCCGCTTCTTTATAAGCGTGGTTTCTGACTACCCCGGAAGAGAAACGGTCATGATAAACTTGAATGTGCTTCGAATATATATTTTCAGAATCCACGTAACCCAAATCTGGTCATCATGAGCTCTTTAATTTCGTGGATGTGGAAAATACCATTGACTATTGAACTTTAACAAGAACGGTTGTGACTCGGTTATAAAAACGCTAAAAAGGTGAGTTCGAACCTCGTATGAAACATAAAATACGCTTTCCTTACGTACATTTGCAATAGATTCCGTTCTCAGCCCCTGATAGCACGTTAAGCCATCTCAACCGCGGTCCAATAATACTAACTTGTGGAATCGTTAATAAATTGTTATTAAAAATGGACATCAAACCCACGCCAAACCGTCTGACCAACGTGGCGAGTGAAGACCATCCAACAGCGGAGGTCTAGGACAGTGCGTTATAGGGGCAATGATGATAAGAGAAGAAGACAAATTTCTAAGCATTCCATGGATTCACCGTGTGGGTGCCGGGTCCATCGTGTGTGGGTGAAGAATGAATGAAATGAAGATGAGAAGAATGGTGTCTCGGGCTTGCGACCGACAATAGGCTGGTTTAAGAACAGTTGGCCTCCTTTTTTTTATTGCGCGATAATACGCTCACCATCCACCATTCTACTTCTTTCCCTACCCAACCAAATACTGTATGATTCCGTTAATGCCGTCTTGGAAGCTCTAAATAAATAAATACATTTGTAAAAGAAAAACATTTATAATTAAAATGACAATTTGATGAGCGAACGAGTTCCGGGGATTTGTGCACTTTATGTCGGAACAAATATTGCAGTTTCTCTGGAATTCTCGGGAAATATTTTATGTGATTTATTGCTATAAAACACTTAAATATGTATGGCTCTAAAACAAAACTATAAGCATATACGAAGCGTCAGATACGAACGAAATATAAAATCATTCATCAGTTAAAGTGCCTGAAAATCTATATTAGCCATTGCAAAATGCACACATGTAATTAAATTGTTTAATAGAACTTTTTGGTAGGGCACTGCTTTACATTAAAACTAGCATTGTCATTTCAACAATGACTTTTTCAATGCACAGTTCTTTATAAATGTCGCACCCTCGCCAACCTCGCTTCGCTAAACACTATAGGATGATTTTTGTATAAAAAACAAAATTGGAAATCCGAAATCTACAACACTGAACTAGCACATCTCTAATAGTTTGACGGAAACCCGTCATCGTTACATTAAAATAATACTTAAAGAAGAATGATCATCATGGGCCCACCCCAAAAGGTTTTTGTTCGCAATCAACGATAGGCTCAATTATTAATAATATTTTTTTTTTAAAATAACAATGACAAACAAAATACCTAGCCAGATATGGTGATACAGTGTGGCAAGGAACAGCCCCAATTTCCATTATTGTTATTAAAGTAAAGTATCATCACGACCGTTTCCCTTTCGGGGTGGTCAGAAACCACACTTATAAATAAGCGGATTCACATTTACCCAACTTAACTATAGGCCAATCATGACAAGTGGCAAGCTCGTCGATGTCTCCAGCGTACCAAACTCGAGAAATATCACAAATAAATTAAATAATAATTAAATGTATTTATTTACATTAATAAATATTTTTGTGTCCCGACCAGGAATCGAACCCGGTACCTCCGAGTCTAAATCCACGGATTTAACCGCTAGACCACGGAGGCAGTTTATTGTTATTGTTATTAATAAAATCCAGTATTTAAAATAATTATAGAAGGTTGTAAAAAAAATTGAATAAATATTTTTAAAGTATGTTTCTTCTCTCTCGTCTCCCAAGGTATACTTCTGGGGCTCACCCTTAGCGTCAGCGCATCAGGATGTCTACTTAAAATACAAAGGCAACAAAAAATATGTCAAGTAGATTAATCGTTATTCTATGAATGCAGTTCAGAATTTTTCTAAAAGGGATGGTATCTCCTAGAAACATTTTCATGTAACTATAACGGTTAATGTATCTGCCCTTACTGTCCCGTTTCAAAAATCCATCCTGTATATTAAGTCCCAAAAGTGTGTCGATTAAGTCAACGAAAACGAGATACAGTCTAAAAAGCGATTAGATTTGTTTTTTATTTCAGTTCATCATTAAATGGGTTGGTTTAGGTATAGGTTATTAACTTATTTTTTAAATGTTTTTTTTTAAACAGTTTTTTTTATTCAATAGTATAATATTAGTGTCCATATGTATTTTGTGGTGATATTTATTGTAATAAAAAAATGCCCATACAAAATGTATTATATGTATCTATCCTATAACAGCATTTGAGAATAAAAAATCTATTTGATATGTCGACGAAGCCCATACAAAACCCCTCATGGTCATTCAAATGTAACTGTCAATGTCGTCGTCATATCATTACAGGGCCTTAAATAGCATAATTCATATTGTCGATTATGGTTTTAAATTTACGTGCAGTAAGATTATTATTAATTAGAACAGTTTTTACTTTAGTTGTTTTATTTTGGTTTATTGATTTTACAGACTAACATAGTTTGTATTTTTTTTTTTTTTTTAAAGGAAAAAATATCAAATTGCTAATACAACTTTATTTAGTAGCTTGTATTCCCACCACGTACCTACTCTTATTCTTACATTACATTCTTATATTCTTCTGATGCTTCCATCCTATAATATAGACCCGGAATATGTCCATATTTATTTTGTGGGAATATTTATTGTAATAAAAAAAACACCCATACAAAATGTATTTCAGGCTGATTAAAAAAATGTATATTCAGAAATATCTATCCTATAACAGCATTTGAGAATAAAAAAATAATTTTATATGCTGACGAAGTCCATACAAAACTCACCATGGACATTTTAATGTAACTGTCAATGTCCTCGTCAAATCTAACTTTAACGGCTAACTGGGCCTTAAATAGCATAATTCATATTGTCGATTCGGTAACAAAGTTCGATCGTGCTAGAGCTACAGCTAGATATATTTTTTACAATATATTATAAATAAAAATAAAAAAGTTCTGGAAACATACAGATCATAAAACATAATCATAACAATTTAAAAAAATACACCATCCAGCAAAATATCGATTTAAAAAATAAACATATATTACAAAAAAAAAAGTGCTAAAGTTAAAAACTATTCATATATACTTGTAAGATACGATTATATAATAAATAGAACCAATAACTTACACCTTATCAAGAAAATATAAAGAGATTAGTCAAGAAATAGATATGTTAAATCCGCTTTCAAAATTCAAGTTAAATGTTAAGATAAATTATTCCTATTAATATTAAATTAGATTAGGTATAATTATATTTTTGCATAATTCCTTATATTTTATTTTATGTTTTTACTCGTGTTTTTTTTTTCTTGTTACTCATTTAAGCTTTTAAAATGTTGTAATTTAGAATTTATATATGGGAAAAGTCTGGAGACAGGTAGGCTGGCAATTATTTCTGCCAACGTATTAGCTTAGCTATACAGAGGGGAAATGTTGCAAGTCTTCTTGGGACTATCACTGAAGGGTCGTCCCTAGAGGACATTATTACTTATAGTTAATTTTTTTATTAGGTTTAGTTTATATTTATTTTTATTTTATTTATTTTAATTTTAATTTTTAAGTGTCCCAGCATATCTGATACCAAATAGCAGTTTGGATCTATTCCTTTTCCTACAATTAAAGTTATTTTGGAATAATATATTTTTAATAACAAATGTTTGTACCTATTTTTATTCTAAATACACATTGTATTTACATTCTGGGAATAGAGAAATCTGAGCCGTTTGTTTTGACTGAACTCGATCGGACACGGCTTGCATTCGCAAAACCTTGTACGAGTATAAACAATAACTAACGTAAAAGCACCTATTATTAACCTATCAAAATATCACTACGTAATAATAAATACTTTTTTTCAATAGGCATTAATGATATTTAGAGGCCCAAACCAACCCGTCTGGCCAGAGCTTAATTTCTTACGTAATAGGTTCTGAATGGCCTGGCCTATCTTTGGCATTGCAGTAAAGATTTAGGACTCTTTTGGGCTGTAATAATGATTTTTAGATCTAATTTTATAATATTAAATTGAAAATATAACTACAATATTTTATTATTTATTTAGCACAGGAGTCCAATAACTATTTAATAAAACGTATATTCTAAAATTCCTTGGTAATTGGTATCCGTACTGAAGAGGTTGATAATAGGTGGGGGTACCTTAGTACAGCTTAACTCGCTGGGTCCATACTTGGCGTTAAATTCGCTCGCGGCACGTCGCCACAGTTCCACATGATCATGAATTATGTTCGCACTCCTACCGCGACCGATTGGATTGTCCAGTGTGGACCTTGCGAGCGCAATATCTCGCAAACGCTGTTTCGCTTCGACTCAGTATATATAGAAGTTTCAAACATAAGTGACTCAGGGTCCCTATCTACACGGTAAGGTTGGTTTGTGAGAGAACCGCCGGTCCCGGTCATTCAGTTGTAGTTTGGCCGCCTTATCTGCTACCCCGGTCGTTCTTAGTAAGTCTAGCGAACTCGGATACGAACCAGTGGGTGCTACACACCGATGTAGATAAATTGACCCTATTTTGTCCTCTAATATCTTTCAACCGAAATAGCGATTTCAGCATATAAATAATATTTTACAGCATGAGAATGATTGGAAAAGGAAGGAACTATAATGCAACTAATAGAACAATATTTTTTTACAGATGCGAGTGAGGGTGAATTGGGGTGAAATTTGGGGTGTTTTTTTTTACGATTTTCACTGATACGAAACTGGTCTATTCATATCTACAAGAGTTTATACTCGTATTTCAGAACTAACGGGTTTAATTTTTACAGTTTTCTTCGAAATTACACAATCAATACAGGGGTAAAATTATAGGTTTGATTCCCGGCTAAGCAATCAATTTTTTTAAATTCTTATGATACAGTTTAGTTTTTATCAAAATTGTATCTGAGCCTACGGTCAGCATTTTTCGATGCGAAGTAGGAGGATTTTATTTATAATGTCAATGGAAAAAAAAGCAAATCCAAGCATCCAAGGTTCCTCTAACCTGTACTATTGGTTGTACACATCATCTTGACGCCTACGCAGGTCTGGAAGAGTCATTAAGACCAGATTAAAACATACAGTGTGATTTCTCTGTGACTAAAAAGGATAAAATAGGATAATAGCCATTGTCTATATTTTACATTTAATAGAAATTGACTAGTACAAATTTATCGAAACGTTTTTAAAACTAAATTTATCCCTATCTATTTTATAAAAACGATTTGATAGTCTACGACTTTTAAAATTCAACACTGCTCTCGTCAACTGTCACTGACTTATCAAACCACCCTAGTAGGCAATTGAAAGTTATTTGCCTAAACACAAGTATCATCACGACCCTTTTAGGGTTGTCAGAAACCACGCTTTTAAAGAAGCAGATATATATTTTTATCACTATACCTACTACCCCATCATGACATGTTTTTTTTTTATTAACTCTTTAGTTTATCGTCTTGCTAGAATCGGAGGTAGGCAGAGACCATTGAGCGTTGTTTCATGTACAATCATATCCTAATCAACTAATTTCCTTTCATTTATCATGATCACATTGTAATAAACATATCACCTTTAATTTATTATCTTGAACATATCATGATCAACCCATCACCTTTAATTTACAATCATCATCATAATCACATGGCAATCAACATATCACCTATCATTCATCATCATCATACTCACATGGTAATCAACATATCACCTATCATTCATCATCATCACATAATATTCAACATATCACCTATCATTCATCATCATCATAATCACATGGTAATCAACATATCACCTATTATTCATCATCATCATCACATGGTAATCAACATATCACCTATCATTCATCATCATCATAATCACATGGTAATCAACATATCACCTATCATTCATCATCATCATAATCACATGGTAATCAACATATCACCTATCATTCATCATCATCACATGATAATCAACATATCACCTATCATTCATCATCATCATAATCACATCGTAATCAACATATCACATATTATTTATCATCATCATAATCACATGGTAATCAACATATCACCTTCAT
Organism: Tinea semifulvella; assembly: GCA_910589645.1. Classification (NCBI taxonomy): domain Eukaryota; kingdom Metazoa; phylum Arthropoda; class Insecta; order Lepidoptera; family Tineidae; genus Tinea; species Tinea semifulvella. Next base: position 27,363,905 of record OU342584.1, read on the forward strand.
TCATCAACATCATAATCTCATTGTAATCAACATTATCACCTTCATTCATCAACATCATAATCTCATTGTAATCAACATATCACCTATCAATCATCATCATCATAATCACATGGTAATCAACATATCACTTATCATTCATCATTATCATAATCACATGGTAATCAACATATCACCTTCATTCATCAACATCATAATCTCATTGTAATCAACATATCACCTATCAATCATCATCATCATAATCACATGGTAATCAACATATTATGATGACATTGTAATCAACCTATCTCTTTTTATTTATCAACTTCTTGATCACCTCGTAATTATTCTGTCACCTTTCGTTCATTATCACCATGGTCACAACATATTTAAATAAAATTAAAAAAAAAATTATCAGCGTAATAAAATGATCACCTTTTATTCATTACTATAATCATATCGTGATCAACCTATCACCTTTTATTCATGATCATCAAGAACACCATCATGATTAACCTATCTTCTTTCATGCATTTATTACCTCTTAATCAACCTCTCACCTTTTATGCATCATCATCATGATTACAACTTAATCAACCTATCAACTTTCATTCATAATTATAATCAACCCAATAATACGCGTTAATAACTAATAATAACTAATGAGCTTTTTTTTATTTCATCATTCATAGAACTGTCCTAATGCGGTTTAGTGAATAACTACTCTAACATCCATGATCCTTACTACCATTATAAATGTGACAAGCTTTGTATGTGTGTGTGTATTCGGGTACAACAAATATGTGTTTCTTGGATGATTGGCCGATACATGTGACCATACAGCCATTTGTCTGTACGTGTGTATTGTCTTAAACCTATATTACTGAGCGATATGATTATTTTTCCAGATGTGTTCCTTGAAACTCGATGTTAGTTATGATGTCAATGGAAGCATGACGTTTGACCTTAGAATCACCTGAAGGGTTTATCGCTGACCTATATATTTCACGACAACACTTGCTGGTTTAAACATGTAGTGAGCTATAATTTTAGTAGTAATCATGATTATAATCATTACGCCTTTCAATATTTACTAATTAATAAACCAATTGTTTATTTTTATAGTTATATTATCTTCACGCTGCAAGTTTGGGGTAGTCAGAGACAAATAGGATGAAGACTTATTATAGTATTTATATTTTTTTTTAGTTTCAACTGTTATAGGACTTTAAAAAAAAACTTTATAACGACGGTCTGGGGTAGGTAGTGACTTTTCCATTTTCAATATTTATCAATTAATAACCTATTCTTTATGTTTTTAGTTATTATTATCACGCTATAACTTTGGGGTAGTCAGACACAATAGGATAAAGATATTTGAGGAATAATATTTTTAAAAAACTTTTTAATGTTAATCACTATAATCCAGCCGCCGCCGCTCCGATCTGGGGTAGGCAGACACTGATCTATTTTTAATATTTACTAATAAATAATCTATTGTTTTTATTTATAGTTATATTATCTTCACGCTGCAAGTTTGGGGTTGGGGTAGTCAGAGACAAATAGGATGAAGACTTTATAATAGTTTTTTTTTTCTTCATATCAATATTTATGGGTTTTTTTTATAATCTGTTAATAATTATACTCACGCTACCGCCGTGTTGGTCTGGGGTAGGCAGGGGCAATTACTTATCTTAAATTTAACTCATCTATATTTAATATTTAGTCACTAGTATATTGTCTTCACACTGGTACAAATAGTATGAAGACTTGTGAATATTTTTATAAATTTATATTTTATTTACTATCGGGCTTTTATTACCTACATGTAATGACTAACTTTAAAAAAAATTATACCATCAATAATTGTGACGTCAGTCCCTACCGTATTTTTTTTCGTGGATTAGTTTTTTTACGCAGTCTGACAACCAGTATTAGTTAAAAAAAATATTCCTATATTTTAACCTTTAACCTTTAACTAAATATTTATTCATTTGGTTCTGAAAACTACGACGTGGGTGGCCTGTATCGAATACGCCCATATAACCTTGCATTTCCTGATGGGCGGGCTGAAACTTTATGTAAACGGGTGACCACTTTTTCATATTTTATCAAGATTCAGTATTATAATTAAAGAAAACACAGTTTATTTGCACTTAATTCCCTAAAATTATACTCTGAAATATTGCTAAAGTTTGTAAATCATTGTGTACATCAACAAATACGATGTTATCTCGGTAATTATTGTCGAAAAAGGCATTTTTTTACAAAAAACATGTGAACCATATCTTAGTCACTTTGGTGAAGTGTGATCGCGTCTTGAAGTTTATATATTTTTTTTTTATCTTAAAATTTTATTTTGAGAGATAATCTTCATTTGCCATGCGATTATAGTCCCTATGTCAACTGATTAAGGGATAGTTTTGCGTATGTATATTCGCGTCCATTATTGCATCAAGGATTTCTGGGGCTTTGGTGGAGGAGTTTGATCACCTGTTTCATTCGTGTTTTGCTCGCGAAGCTGGTTAGACCTTTCCGCAGAGGTCCGACTCATTCTAGATTCCAGTGCAAGTGCGAATGGAGAAGTGAAGAAGAAAAATAATTTAAATAATTCGCGACTAAAAATCAACCAACATGAAACGAGCAGAGCTCCTGAAAATCACCGTATTCACGGCCTGTGTAAGAACAATTTAATATATTAATATTTTTTAATTTTTTTAAACTTTTTTCTTGCATGAAAAAAAAACTATTCTCTTTTTTACAAATTATTACGTCATTTTTCCATAATTTTCTGTTATAAAACTATTCTAGTCGTAATATCTCGAAGTAAAAAATCAAGGTCAAGAAAATTCAATCAACGGAAAAGGACGTACTGACCAATCTAGAACCGGGATACCAGTATTATCAACGTGACCAATCATTTTTTTTTTAATTTTAATTGTTTTGTTAACTTTATTGATACGATATAGGATATCCGGAGTACGAGCAAATACCTACACCATCGAAATAAAGGACTATACTTCTATTTTTTTCTGATAATTTTCGTCTTTATGTGTGCTGTTTTAAGCGATGTCACCGGAAAATTTGAATATTCAGGAACGAGTCTTGCCCAATTTTAGGCCTGGTTTTTCGAGATTAGTCATGAGACAAGTAGCAGGACGAATATCTAAACTTACTTGTCTATCGGAAGAGTCACGCAACAATGCTAAAAAGTTTTGTTTTTTTTATAGTATTAGGTTTCTATTTAGGTGCGGTGGTGGCTCTGTTGTAAAAACGGTTACTTAAAATCCAAAAAGGTACGCGGTTCGAACCCCGAGATGTACCAATGAACACCACTTTTCTTACGCACAATTGTCAAAGACGTTACGTTAAGCTGTCGGTCCCGGTTCAACTAATACCAACTTGTAGAATTAAAAATTGACATCAGACCATCTCTAACAGTAGAGGTCTGTGTTCTAGGAGTTGTGATGATATGATATGAAGATATAAGAGTATTAGGGATAATTTTCAATTGTAACTGCGTCGTGTTTGTGTTTCTTAGGGTCCCGAGAAAAAACAACAACCTTTATGAATGACCCTGTTGTCTGTGACCTCATGAAATACCTTCAAAACTACATTATTTTCAAATGTGGAACTGACGACTAGTTTTCGCTCTGTCAAAATTGTTCGTACTGATGAATAAAACATCATGTAAGGCTTTCTTAGTTCTATTTTAAGCAAATAATATAAATTCTCACTTCAAGCAAGTGTCTTACGCAAGACCATATACCGAGACCGAGACCAGCTGTTTTGAAACAAGACCAAGACCAAGACAGGCCAAGTATTGGTCTTGTACTTGCTTTGGGCAATACTAGAAATTATCTTCCAATTTTCTTAGGATTATAGAAGTATGGTAGTAGACGACATTGGCAAGATAGTAGTTTTTTGGACACACACTTGACTCTCATGAGGTTTCATTAGTTCAATTTGAAAAAAAAAATGTATTTAAACTCAAAGCATGTCTTGCGCAAGACCAAGATTAAGAGTGCACAACCAAGACCAACACCGAGACCAAGATTGAGAGCCATACCGATACCGGGTCCGAGACCGAGACCAGCTGTTCTGATGCAAGATATGCCAAGTATTGGTCTTACTTTGGGCAATACATACTTACAATATTCTTTGAATTAAAGACTTTGACAAAATGGTAGTTTGCGGAAAGTCACTTGAGTCTCACGAGGTATCCTTAGTTCAATTTCAAACAAAGATACTCTTGAGCAAGACCAATACCGAGACTGAGACCAAGACCGAGCCCGAGTGCGAAACCAAGATTAAGCCGAGACCGAGAACGAGACCGAGGACGAGATAGAGACCAAGGCCGAAACCAAGGACGAGACAGAGATCAAGGCCGAGGACGAGACAGAGACCAAGGCCGAGGACAAGACAGATACCAAGGCCGAGGACGAGACAGAGACCAAGGCCGAGGACGAGAGAGAGACCAAGGCCGAGGACGAGACAGAGACCAAGACCGAGATCGAGACCGAGACCGAGACCGAGACCGAGACCGAGACCGAGACCGAGACCGAGACCGAGACCGAGACCGAGACCGAGACCGAGACCGAGACCGAGAACGAGAACGAGAACGAGAACGAGAACGAGAACGAGAACGAGAACGAGAACGAGGCCGAGACCGAGACCGGGACCGGGACCGGGACCGGGAGCGGGACCGAGACCGAGAACGAGACCGAGACCGAGAACGAGAACGAGAACGAGAACGAGAACGAGAACGAGAACGAGAACGAGAACGAGAACGAGAACGAGAACGAGAACGAGAACGAGAACGAGAACGAGAACGAGAACGAGAACGAGAACGAGAACGAGAACGAGAACGAGAACGAGAACGAGAACGAGAACGAGAACGAGAACGAGAACGAGAACGAGAACGAGAACGAGAACGAGAACGAGAACGAGAACGAGAACGAGAACGAGAACGAGAACGAGAACGAGAACGAGAACGAGAACGAGAACGAGAACGAGAACGAGAACGAGAACGAGAACGAGAACGAGAACGAGAACGAGACCGAGACCGAGACCGAGACCGAGACCGAGACCGAGACCGAGACCGAGACCGAGACCGAGACCGAGACCGAGACCGAGACCGAGACCGAGACCGAGACCGAGACCGAGACCGAGACCGAGACCGAGACCGAGACCGAGACCGAGACCGAGACCGAAACCGAGACCGAGACCGAGACCGAGACCGAGACCGAGACCGAGACCGAGACCGAGACCGAGACCGAGACCGAGACCGAGAACGAGAACGAGAACGAGAACGGGAACGGGAACGAGACCGAGACCGAGACCGAGACCGAGAACGTTGCCGGAACCGAGAACGAGACCGGAACCGAGAACGTTGCCGGAACCGAGAACGCTACCGGAACCGAGAACGAGACCGGAACCGAGACCGGAACCGAGACCAGAACCGACACCGGAACCGAGACCGGAACCGAGAACGAGACCGAGGCCGAGACTTTTCCTAGGCCGAGACCGAGAACGAGACCGAAACCGAAACCGAGACCAAAGCCGAGACCGAGGCTGAGACCGATAACAGCTATTCTGGTGCAATACCGAGGCAGGGCCTAGTATTGCTCTAATACTTTCTTTGGGAAATACTGGGAACGATCTACCAATTTTTCTAGGATTATGCATGGTAGTGGACGACATTGGGAATCGACAAGCAACTTTTGTTTTTACATTGAAGCCTGCAACTCTTGGAAATTCTTATACAACATTAATATTAGTAGGTATTGAATAAAATTTTAAATATATTTATTTTTAATTCGTCCTTGAGAATACATTGCCGTCTTAACCGCGATCTTATATTGTGAATAAAAAATAACTATTTTATAAATACTTATTTAATATTTATACATATTATACGGAATACCACAATATTATATTGCGGTCGGAACTAAACTTGCACTGCTTATTTAATATTTATACATATTATACGGCAAACCACAATATTCTATTGCGGTCGGAACTAAACTGCACTAGTTATTTAATATTGATACATATTATATGGAATACCACAATATTATATTGCGGTCGGAACTAAACTTGCACTGCTTATTTAATATTTATACATATTATACGGCAAACCACAATATTCTATTGCGGTCGGAACTAAACTGCACTAGTTATTTAATATTGATACATATTATATGGAATACCACAATATTATATTGCGGTCGGAACTAAACTTGCACTGCTTATTTAATATTTATACATATTATACGGCAAACCACAATATTCTATTGCGGTCGGAACTAAACTGCACTAGTTATTTAATATTGATACATATTATATGGAATACCACAATATTATATTGCGGTCGGAACTAAACTTGCACTGCTTATTTAATATTTATACATATTATACGGCAAACCACAATATTCTATTGCGGTCGGAACTAAACTGCACTAGTTATTTAATATTGATACATATTATATGGAATACCACAATATTATATTGCGGTCGGAACTAAACTTGCACTGCTTATTTAATATTTATACAGATTGTACGGAAAGCCAAAAAACCTTAGTACAACAGTAATTGAAGTCAGAACTATAATTGCACTACTCATTGACTCACTAGCCGAATATACGGAACAGATAATATTTTACTTTAACTAGCTGTATCAGCCTATTGGCCAGACATCTTAGTGTTTTCTCGGAACTTGAAGTTATTCTTATTGAACTTGCTGTTCGGTGGAAACAAAAAAATCCAAAGGAATATCCACAGAAGAAATCAGAAACGGGTTAAAGACTCAGCTTTAGGCAGTGGAGGTTGGTGTCAGCAAAACCTTTGCAGCGCTTACTGAAAGAATGTGGCCTGAGCAGGTCTGCCGTCCGTACATTTATGGAAAAAGCTTCCAAGGCGGCATTAACGAAATAATACAGTACTTAGTTGTGTAGGGAGAGGAGTAGTATGGTGGATGGTGAGCACCTTGTTGCGCAATAACATAAAAAGGATGACTCCTTTGTAAACCAGCCTTTGTCTTTGTCGGTCGCAAGCCCTAGACACCATTACTTATCATCTCTTACACGATGGACCCGGCACCCGCACGGTGAATCCATTTATTGCTTAGAAATTTGATTCTCTCTCAATTTCTGTTAATATTAGTTCTTAAACCACTGTCGGTCCCATAGATACTTTTGTTCCTTATAAGTAAAGTAACTAGGTAACTAAAAGAAGAGCCGGTAGTGAAAGAAATATCAGGTGGTCAGAAATCAAGTATATAAAGAAGCGGATTCAGATTCAGCCAACTTTACTATAGGCACATCATGACAAGCGGGAAAAGAGAATGTGAAAGTGGGGAAAGAAATTAAATATTAATATTATTTATTTAATTAAATTAATAAATATTATTTTGTCCTGACCAGGAATCGAACCCGATACCTCCGAGTCTAAATCCACGGACTTACCTAACCGCTAGGCCACGGAGGCAGGTACATTTTTCTTACATACATTTGTCATAGACTTACAACACCACCATTCCCGTGCCTCGGAGAGCACGTTAAGCCGTCGGTTCCGATACCACTACCAACACGTCGGTAATAAATTGCCATAAAAAATTGACAGAGCGTCTGCGCCAAGCCGTCTGGCCAGCGCGGCGTGGCGAGTGTAGGTCAATTTTTTCGGATATATGTACTGGAAGGCCCATCTCCTACAGTGGAGGTCTAGGAATGAATGAAATCTAATGATGAAAAAAAAATTTAAACAATATTTACTATAGACATATAGTTACGATCCTAAGCCTGAGTTGCACCAAAATTTTAGAATGTTTATCATTATTATTTTCTGATTCTTCTAATGATACTCGTACTATTAATGGCAAAAAAAAATGCATTCTTCTATAGAAGCAGCCATCACATCTTAAAGAGGTAAATAAAAAAAAACTTGGATGTGGTGTTGAATATGAAAATCGGTTTGCATACGTAATTATATTTGCAAGTCGACTTGGATGTGGATTTGTATTTAAAAATCGGATTGAATACTTACGTGCTTACATGTCGAATTGGATGTATACTTGCAAGTCGATTTGGATGTGGACTTGAATTTCGAAATCGGTAAAAAAATTACATGTCGACAATATTTTTGCCCCTTCAAGAAACTGGTTAAAGTACAGGTAGATACTTCGATAAAGTTTATCATCTGGGAAATAACTATCCTTTGATTAAAATGTAAAAAATAGAATCATTAGCGACAAAACAATAACAAACAATAGAAACGGTACAAAGACAAACAATACTTGAGGTCTTTAAAATATTTCTGCTTCGTTTAGGCAAAGAGTATTTATAGTTTGAATTAATAGTCCAGATATGTGTTATTTAAAATTATCCAGCGTTTTCATTAGGTATTGTTTTTTGTAGTTAATTATATTCGCGGGTATTTTCAATAATTTTAAATAAGTATCTATAACAGAAATCGACGTTGCAGTCGCTTATCACAAATTTATGATTGGCACAAGTTATTTGGGTTTACTATATATATATATTTTTAATTATATTGTTAGTACTCATGTATATTCGTACAATTATTTACTTTATCTTAAAGCCTTTCAAATTTTTACTGTTAGCTATAATGAAAAAAAAAAAAACATATATGTGTAAGATATCATTTTGTTATTTGAGTCACACATTAGCGGGATTTCTAGTTTCATCACTAAAATTTATCGACGTTATCAATCCGTAATATTATCTAAAGATATAAATTGACAAATGTACATATGTCGGAGGCGAGGGGACCTATTTATGAAACCCCAAAAGTAAAGAATCACAACTATAATCCCGTGTTAAATAGCCATATGAGGTAGTTGTGTAGCCACTATTCCTATAGATGCACTGAAAAATGGATATTTAAAACTGCCTCCGTGTTCTAGCGGGTAAGTCCACTCGGAGGTACCGGGTTCGATTCCTGGTCTGGTATTTCCCGAGTTTGGTACGCTAGAGACATACTGGTCATGATAGGCCTATAGTAAAGTTGACTACCCCGGAAGGGATACAGTCGTGATGATACTTTACATTACTTTTCTGTAAAGTCGTCAGACTAAAACACTGATAAGATCAGTGTATACCAATGCAATACTGTTACACTAATGTCATTACAATCAAATCAAATAGATTTATTGTGATCTAAGTACATATTTTTATAACATGCTAAATAACTCTGTACGATAGAGTGAAGTAAGTAATGTGTCTGCACACTTCGCGAGGTTACCCCGTACTGAAGTTGAGCATGATTGCCCTATCCTTACTAACATACCAAAATTTTTAAGCAGGTTAGATAATAATTATTACCAAGAAAGGAATACGGATGAATTATTGTTTTATACGCCTAGTCGTTTTCCATCATCTCATCTATCCTCAGTGCACTAATACACACATGATTTTTTTGTAATAATAACTATGACACAAGACCTTCGCTAACCCAAACTTGATACTGAATAAGTTGAAACGGTTTCTTCCAGTCTTACTTATCCTTTATTTATAGAAAAACTTCGGCTAGAAACAATATAGATAGACATAGACATAGAGATATAAAAAAGAGCAAATTAAAGTTTTCGCCAAAAATATAATACAAGTACAAGTATAACAACCAAGGGCGCGGTTGTAAGAACGCGTACCTTAAATCCTACAAAGGTCGGTTCAAACCCCCCCGACATGTACCAATGAGAAATGCACTTTTCTTACGTACATTTGTCATAGATTTACAACACCACTGTTCCCGTGCCTCACGTTCAGCCGTCGGTCCCGGTTCCACTAATACCAACTTGTGAAATCGTTAATAAATTGTCATAAAAAAATACATCATATCCTCGCCAAGCCGTCTGGCCAGCGTGGCAAGTGTAGGCCAAATTCTCCAGATATATGTTCTGGAAGGCCCATCTCCAGCAGTGGAGCTCTAGGACACTGCGTTCTAGGGGCTGTAATGATAAATGATGATAACAACCAAATACAATAAAACACTGACAAAAACACAAAACTGCCTCCGTGATTTACCGGTTAAGCCCGTGGATTTAGACTCGAAGTAACGGGTTCGATTCCTGGTCGGGACACAACAATATTTATTAATGTAAATAAATACATTTAATTTATACACGTATTTAATTTATTTGTGATATTTCTCGACTTTGGTACGGCTGGAGACATCGACGAGCTTGCCACTTGTCATGATTAGCCTATCGTAAAGTTGACTAAATGTGAATCCACTTATTTATAATCGTCGTTTCTGACCACCCCGAAAGGAAAACGGTCGTGATTGATACTTTACTGTTTTACTTCTAAAAGCACAAATAATGTCATGCGTGGAATACTGTTCTCACCTATGGGATGGTTCCGTTAAGTACCTTACAGATGCTCTTAATGTCCTGCAGAGGCAGGCGATTCAGATAGTAGACCACACAGTGTCTGAAACTCTCGAATCGCTCCAACCTAGCCCAGGTGTGGCCTTCCTACATATTCTACAGCTCCACAATCTATCCCTTCTTCTCTATTCGGCAACCGTACCACACGTACAGGCCAAAATATGATATAAATTTGAATACTCTTACTCCTGATGTACGCTGAAGATGTGCAATGCTCTCCCAGCTAGTATGTTTCCCCATTTCTATAACCTGGAATTATTCAAGCGAAGTGTTCAAAATAGCCCATCATAATGGTAGGGACTGATGTCGGCCGCCTGTGGCTGGTGGCAGTTGCTACCTCGTGTACCTTTTACCATCAGGTAGGCGCGATGTCACTATTTGTATATATATATATATATATATATATATATATATATATAATATTTAAAAAAAAAAAACAATATTTGCCAGCTATCGTGGCTAGGTAATTATCCAGAAATGTATTCAGGAAGGCCCACTGTATTTTTGAACCAGTCCTTTGTGTTTTAAAATATGTAATGATATTTCGTAATTTTCAATTAAGTATTAGCGCTTAGCCACCATTATCTGGATGAGCGCAGTTCACTTCTAATTTGATTCGAGAGCTAAGTTTGAACCCGACCCGGTTCATTGGCTCGAAATAATCCAATGAATCCAACGATGACTATATTGCATTGACGCCCTAACTTAGATGGTAAACAACTATGATAGACTAAACAATAATATACCCCAATAATATTTATTTTTTAATTACTGGAAAACTTACAGCTAGATAACAATATAGATAGATAGATACAAAAAACAATAAAAAAAGTTTTCACCTATAACTACCAAATATACGAGTAGTATAGCACTAACAAAATATTAAAATCTTAAAAACATTCTAAAAGTATACAAAATGGCAGCCGGTGGGTTAAAGAATTGAGAAGAAAGTAGATGCTTTACTGTTGAAGGCTTCCTAGCAAATATTTGTTGCGTCATTATATTATTTATCAATGTCAATATTGACTTCATCAATCATCTCATTGATACATACATATAAATATATATACATATGATTTTAATAATTTATAATTATTACATTATATCTGCTAAAAAGTTTAATAACCGTTTTACTACACTATTAAAATGAAATTAAAAAAAAAACTAAAACAAAAAAAACTTCTTACAAAACCTAATTTAAATATAAATTGTATCCGCTCGGCATGTGGAAAGAACGCTGGCCGCATTTCCTCGCTGAATTCATCCTATGCTGATTCTCTGGGCGAGGAAAGAAATCAATATAATATTTTACGGAAGGTCTTTTGGTTAGACCTTAAGTCACGTAGATACACAAGTACTATACACAAAGATTATAGTTGTACTCCAAGTTATTACGAGTATCATTATATTAATTTATTATAAATTTTTCAATATTAACTCAAATCTCGAGATTTATGGCATGACACTATTGCCAGTTGCAGAAAGACTGATTATCTTTTGACATGTTTCACATATGCTTATGAGGGTCGTCATTGGCCGAAATTACCAAAGCCAAGCCAACTACCAATCACGTGGCGTATATCAAAATATTGATCAGAAATTATTTTAATCATCCTTTCTGCAACTGGCTCTGATATAATGTAAAAAAAAATAGTGACTAATTTGATATTTCTTCTTGACTATGATAGTACTGAAAACCTGCTACTAAGATAAACAAATATTACGATAAAATATAAACATGAACACAAACACACAGACACTCATACACACACACTAAAATGCATTTTAACCTTCTGTATTTATATAATTTGTATTATTAAGTATTTAAATAATTAGTTAATCTGGGGGCTCGGCGAGATAATACCAAGTCGGTTAATCTATTTAGTCTCTACTTACGGGACGTTCTGTCTCAAGTTATTACGCAATTAGCTAACCTAACAACATGTTTTAGTGAGAGATAATTTATATTTTAAATAAATAGATTAGTTAGATATAAGATTCATCATCATTAGCCTGTGACTCTCCACTGCTGGTAGGCCTTCCCCAAGGCTCGCCACTGCACGCGGTCTTTTGCAACCGTCAACCATCCCCCACCTTCGACCTTCTTTAGGTCAAAGAATATTTGATTTGAACTTAAAAATATAATCTCATAACATAGAATAAAATAAAAAATGCGTTGGTCTGTCAGACTACACATCGTATTATAATTATTTTATGAGACGGCACCTCGATACTAAAAGGGTACCAATATTGATCGTTTTGGACAGTGGAACAATTGAATGTCGTGTCAACATGGAAACGTGTAACTGAAACGTGTGGGACGTTAACGCTGGACTGAATTCAGAATCGTAGCATGCGGCATATACTAATTTAATTTGCACGTCCAAATTTCAGTACAGTCAGTTAATTGCGTTTACCGGTCTTCAAACACTGCTAGGATAACCTCGTTTAAGATCCTCGTGTCACATCATCATCATCACAACATGTAGAGCACAGTCCTATACATTTTCTGATATGTTTAGTTTTGTTGAAGATGGCTTATTTATGCCTCGGAAAGAACGTTAAGCCGTGTCGGTAGCGGTATTGCTAATAAAGACTCGTGGAGAGTTGAGGCGTTGTCAAAAAAATCGAACCCTCGCCAACCCTTCTGGCCAGCGTGGCGTGGTAAGGAAAACAACTGGAGGTTTAGAACGTTGCGTTTAAGGAACTGTTAAATGATGAAGAGATTGTAAGTTTTTTTCACAACTGAAACTTAAATCTAATTAAATTTTCTTACATAAAAGGCTTGTTCAAGGTTTATTAATAATTTCCGGTGAGCTGGTGGTATGTTTTTGACCAATTTATGTCACTAATAAAACAGCGTGTGAATGTGACTGTTACATAGATAGTTTTATCGTGTATATTAGTGTCATAAGATAAGAACATTTAAGCTACAATTTGTGTTTGACTAGTTCGATAAAAATGAGGCAAATCTTCTAATTTATGATTAGATAGTTATCTCATTTTCGGGTTAAAAAACTTTCGATAGGCTGATAAAGTATCATCACGACCACAATCCCTTGCTGTCTGTAAACAACATTTAAAGAAGCGGTTTTCATTTTAAATTTTACTGAGCTCAAGTGGTCGCAAGCCAGATTTGAGAAAAATAAAAAAATAAAATATCTCAATCAGAAATCGAACCTAGAATTATCAGGTCCTACCCCTATGCTATTATGGCACATTTACGAGTAGTTAGAACTTTTGTACTGGTTTTTAACAAAACAAAATCGACTTCAATAAACAACTACAAAGTTATAAATAAGAATTAAGCTACTCCACCTTAACCATTTCTTAAATATCTTGTTCGTGATAGTGATTCAAACTAACTCATGTCGAAGCCTCTTTGGAACTCACTCTATCCAATTAAACAATAATTATAATTATTCGAATTGGTTTATATATTAAAATGTTATGCTTGGCAACAGTAAAGAATCGGGTCAACTAGTATGATCCCTACGTTGAAGACGTTTAAAAAGTAACATACACTAGTTTAAAAGTAACATAGGTACAAAGTTCCATAGTTTTGACAATGACGTATGATCAAATAAATTTAAGTATTGGCATGTACCAATGAGAAATACACCTTTCTTACATACATTTGTTTACAACATCACCGTTCACGTGCCTCGGAGAGTACGTTAAGCCGTCGGTCCCGGTTCCACTAGTATCGACTCGTGGAATCGTTAATTAATTGTTATTAAAAATTGACATCTTATCCTCGCCAACTTGTCTGGCCAGCGTGGCGAGTTTCCCTTTCGGGGTGGTCAGAAACCACGTTATAAATATGCGGATTCACATTTAGCCAACTTCACTATGGGCCAATCATGACATGTGGCAAGCTCGTCGATGTCTCCAGCGTACCAAACTCGAGAAATATCGCAAATAAACTAAATATTAATTAAATGTATTTATTTACTTTAATGAATATTTTTGTGTTCCGACCAGGAATCGAACCCGGTACCTCCGAGTCTAAATCCACGGACTTAACCGCTAGACCAAGGAGGCAGTTTAGGTGTGGCGAGTGTAGGCCAAATTATCCAGATATATGTTCTGAAAGGCCCATTTCCAACAGTGGAGGTCTAGGACGCTGTGATATTGTCAAAAGTAAAATAAAAGAATGGAAATTGTATAGGTCACGGTTTATAGGTTACCGGAAATACATTTATTAAGTTGTATATTTTTGTTTCAGGTATTAGGCCTTTACCAGGTCCTTGTGGCTATCATCATGGGCCTCCAATACTTCGGCTGCATCGATTTGCTATCCTTATCTTCCCGAACCGTGGCTATTCGGATCTTGTACTTTTCCCGGCATGGTAAGTAGTCGATTTCAATAGGCCTTGCCCAAGGTCTTAAAAGAGAGGAATTGGTTGCAGGCGCGGATACAGGGAAACTAACAACATAAGTATAAATTTAACAATTTCCACAGGAGAAATTTAATTACCCCCTAGTTTAGTAAGGATGAATAAGATATCAAACTTATAACCAAAGAGATAAATATTTGTTATTTTATACTATACAAATATTTAGACCTATGGAGATGTTAAACTTCAAATAAAGAGCAGGCTTATTCTTAATCAACACTACGAATGATTCTATAAATGTATTTTAATTGTACATTCTTGTGCTAGAAGTGCTGGCCTCATTCCTCGTCACGCGGCTCTCAACGACATCATCCGAAGGGCTCTTCTCACTGCTGGTGTACCCGCAATCTTAGAACCATCTGGGATTGTGCGGAGCGATGGCAAGAGACCCGACGGAATGACTGTTGGGCCGTGGAA
Organism: Tinea semifulvella; assembly: GCA_910589645.1. Classification (NCBI taxonomy): domain Eukaryota; kingdom Metazoa; phylum Arthropoda; class Insecta; order Lepidoptera; family Tineidae; genus Tinea; species Tinea semifulvella. The sequence goes on from OU342584.1 coordinate 27,379,106, forward strand.
ACTTGACAAATCTCTGGTGTGGGATGCGACGTGTGTAGACACATTAGCTCCATCTCACATCCAGGCGACCTCGTCAGGCGCGGGGAAAGCGGCGTTTTCTGCGGAGAACCTCAAATTGCGCAAATACGCCAACCTTGGTATCGGTTACGAATTTGTGCCGTTTGGGGTCGAGACGATGGGCCCATGGGGACCGTCAGCGAGGCGCTTGGCCAAGGAGTTGTCAAGGCGGCTGACAGAAAGGTCTGGAGACAGGAAGGCTGGCAATTATTTTTGCCAACGTATTAGCCTCGCTATACAGAGGGGAAATGTTGCCAGTCTCCTTGGGACTATCTCGGATGGGAGGTCTCTAGAGGACATTTTTTATTTATAGGTTAGTTTATTTTTAATTTTATTATTTAGGTAGTTTTTAATTTATATTTAATGTACTTTTAATTTTATTAACTTCGAATAAATAACTAAATTATTTATTTGATACTAAAATTGTACATTGCGTGTTATCGTTAAACAAAGCACACTTTTGGTACAAAAAACAAGCAATGTGTGGTAATATCGATAACTTCACCGACAAAAACGTGACACTTAAATTTTATGTCGATCTGTTCATGGTTTCTACAAGCTAACTAATAACCTAACGTATAACCAAAACTATTAACTAACATTCTACTGGGAACTAGTACAATGTTTGCTGATCCCAAAATAAAGTCCTGTATCCGCGTCTAATATATATGTATTTATATAGAGGGTGAATATTTTAAGTACTTGATGAATCCAAAACCACAGACTACAACTAAAATATCAAATAATGATTCAAATTTAAGCCTCAAGACCATATATATACGAGTATGATAGATATATTTGTATATGAAAACTAAAGCTCGTGCGCGGGCTATGATATTCGTCTAAAAAGCCCAAGAATGGTCGAGGTTAAAATGTCAAAAGTGTAACTTTTGTTTGGGCGACACAATTGCGAGTATAGAACAGCGATAACGACAGCTGCTGTCAATGTTACAGCTTGTAATTTGTGTAGAGTCTAGACCACCGCTCAAGTCCGATAGACGTGGCACTTGTGTAGAATTTTTATAATGATACCAATGGAATATATTTATTTCCCCACGTTCAACCAACATAATATATACTTTATGTAAACCAAACTTGAGTCGTGTCCGCATGGGTCCTAATTATATTAATATGAACTTGATTTGTACAAGTGTCTTTAGATACTAAGCTGTCTTGGCTGAGATGTACTACATATTGAATACAAAAATATATGAGAAGTCTGATCCATTAATTTAGGCAAAATTTTATATCCTTGTAACCCTAAAAAAAACACTACTGTAAAACTAAAAAACATATGTGCTGTCACCTTTAGTTCCAGTTCGAGGACTAGAGTGGTGGTCCCGACTTTATGTTTCACCTTCTGGATTTCAAAGGACAGTGCCAGTTTCAGTTCGATGCCAAACACATTAAGTATATAACAAGCCAAACGATATGAGTGTCGAAGCTAGGGCAATTGTCTCAGAATCAATAAGTTTATGACAGTGCATTGCCGGTTAAATTTGTTGTTTCACTAAGTATGCCGTCCTGTATGCTACAGAAGTTTAAAACACGTTCTTCGAAAAGAGAAATATCACCTTATATTTGATCTATCTTATATTTGATTTCTTTGTTTGACGCCCAGAAATAGCATTTACTGGTATAACGTCGTGTAGGCCTATATGTATAAAGTATATATACTCGTATGTTGGTATATGAATGTTGTCACATTTAAGCTTTAAAAAAGCTGGTTGATAGCAGTTATTCAATGATACTGATGTTTGTAAACAATCGATTACATTTAATAAAATATATTTTCATCTCACGCTTCGTTTATAATTTTAATAATAAATATTATAGGATTTTTAATAGTGATTACTAGGCGTACTGCGGCAACTACTGGCATTGTCCTAAACAATATAATGATAATTGCATAGTCACGCTGACCGTTAGCGAGTGTGATAAGCACACGAGCCACTTGTAAATTCTTATATCGCTCATTAGTGAAATTGAACCGTGCTAACGATACGCTTTGCCGGAAACGCGTGCGGTTGATCGGCGGCTCGGCGATTATTAACTGCACGTTAATTCAACTATCATCCAACTGCAACGCGCTTGTTACCTGCGCTGACAGTCAGCTTGACTATTTAGTGACTTATAAATAACTTATTGACCAAATAATTAATAATATTGTTTATTTTTTTCATATTCGTCGGAAGTCCGTTGTCTTTTTAGCCCAAGAGCCCGTGAACGCCCGAATAACGGTATAAATGTGTTTATTGATATTCTTAGCATGCTAAGCACGGTAACCATATCCTGCACGTCATCAGACAATATATTGTTAAAGGATTGATTGGGGCTTATTGCACTGAATTTATGGTTTGTTTACATTGGCACTATAAACCTGATATCGCTGCTATAAGTCTCATATCACACAATACAAGTATATTGTCTGATGATGAAAAGGGCTTGTCACTGTACTCAGCATGCTAAGAATTATCGCTAAATATATGCTGTTACTCGGAGGGTTCACGACCTCTACTAGCGACATAATGCTTTTTCTTATTTATTTAATTATTTTAATTTTGTTATATATTTTCGGGAGGTTACAAAAAAATCAACCCTTTATTTTTTCATTTGTACAAGGTATATCCTAACTGCCGGTTTCTGAAAGGATAATTAAATTCAAGCACGTTTAACAATTCAAAGTTAAAGTAACAAATTAACAATTAAACTACCAACCACATAGCATATTTCAAATGTTAAACATGTGTTATTTAATTTATTAATTTCGAAACTGGGGATAAGTGTGTGTTAAGTGTAAAACCACGTCTCTTTCGAATTATATCTTATCTGTATATTTAAAAACATGTAGTAAAAATATTTCAGTTAAAGGTAGGCTTAGACCAAACGAACAAAGAGCTAGAACCAGAAGAAGAGCATCAGTCGTTTTTGTTCATTAAACGACAACTCGTTTCGTCATTTACATTAAAAGAGTGATCATTATGCCATCCCCTAGAACTCACAGACCTAGACTTCCACTGTTGGAGATGGGTCTTCCCGAATTTTCTGGAGAATTCGATCTACACTCGCCGCGCTGGCCAGATGGGTTGGGATGGGTCTGATGTCATCTTTAATGACAATTTATTAACTATTCCACAATTTGGTATTAGTGGAACTTGGACTGACTGCTTAACGTGCTCTTACACAAATCTACATAAGAAAAGTGTGTTTCTCATTGGTACATGCCGAGGTTCGAACACTTACAAACGAGCCACCACCGTTCTTTCAATCTATCAAAAGAATACCAACGAGTATAAATGAAAATATCAGAAACTATAATTCTCGCATAAGTTCGATTGATGTTTTGATCACGCGAACGAATCACTAGAACGCTTTGAAGGAATCGCTTCGAGAAGCAAGCTCGCCTAAACAATTAAGAACGCTCTTAGCAACTGTTCGCTGAGCAAGTATTTCAAAGAATCTTCTTAAGTAAATTAGAATAACATTTCTTTTGTTACAAAAACAGAATTTAATAAACAGCAGTTAGAATGAGTATATGTTCGTTTCGTCTAAACCCACCTTTAACGACATAACATTTTCAAACGATTCACTAAACAAGGATCAAAATGTACTCGTATTCTATCACTTTTGTTCTATTTAATGTGAAGAGAGAGAAGATCATTTTGACACTTGATTTAGACAAAAAGTTATTAAGCTATAGATTAAACTATGTTTTCTTTAAAAACAATGAAATTTAAATCTCTACCTGCGCAGGAGACTTGGTTTTTATGTAGGTCTTCTTATTTCTGTGTAACAACTATTTTACTTCATCTACCTTCACTTGTCTATCCTTGTATGCCATCATCATTTTGACAACGCGACTGCAATATCGCAATGCTGTTAATATTTTTGTATTGCGGCTAACGTGTTATACATATTTTCTTCAATGCATGATAATAAAGTCCTGGGCACATCGGAGCATATTGAAATACGCCCTCGAGTGTTTACCACTGATTTTATTTCCCACACCACCTAAGCGGAATGCTATCCTTTCCTACAACCAGGCTCCGGTCTGCCCAGGCCTTTATTTTTTATTAAATTAATGCACTATGTCAACTATGCTTCTCGTTTCTATGTTTAGCTATTAATTAACCTTTTTTTTCCTTATCATTAACTATGTTTGTTTCATATCCAGTAACTTTACTCGTATTTATAACTTTGTACTGGAATGCATTGCGAATACGGGACGCGAATGAGTAACGCATCGCGAAAAAAAATGCTTTTCTTACTACTTACTGCTACTAGGATGAAATTTTCATCAAAAAGTAAGTACACTTAGTTCAACTCAGTTGTGCGCGCGGCCCTATGTGTGGGTAAACCTTGTACATATACAGTGACTTTGTGTGCGTGACAAGAGGTACAGTCGGGTACAAATACAGTTATTTACGGGTTTTAAAAAAAAACAGTTATTTGGTAATTTAATGTTTATTTATTGAACATTATTCTGAATCGCTATTTGAAAAATCAAATGATGAATTTTCGGATTCGCTGCTCTTCGTATACCTTAGCAATGGTTTCTCGAGTCTGAAACAATAATACGTAAACGTCAACAAGGATATATTTTGCGGGCGTACAGCGTCGTAAAATATTAATTACATCTAAATTTAAAAAATATTTACCTGACTCCTTAAACATTTTCTCCGTGAAGAACTAGACATTTTTGTAAACGACTGTACCCGTAAGAAAAATTGATAAGAACACGTCTTGCTCGGACGACGGCTGCCGCGTCACTGCCACACGAATGAAAGTTGTATATTTACAAGCGCACGCACACATAGGGCCGCGCGCACAACTGAGTTCAACTATTTATAAGCATATGCATGGACATATCATACTAACAACCCATATAAATAGATAAAGAGCATGTAAGCATGGCTTATATTATTTAACTTGTTACGCTTTACACCCCTCTCTCTCGCATACTCCAACATTTTCAAAAACATTGTAACGACTTTCCTATATTGTATTAAAACATATTTACGAGTATATAATTATTATATCTTTCAAATATTCGTAAAATTACTTCCTAGATTAAAAAAAAACAAATATAATCCAAAATCGTGTCATCTCGATTCCAATCACCTTCACTAGAAATTCCTTTGCAAGACGATTTGAAGATTTTAATTTCCTTTTATATACAACAAATTGGTGCGGGCATTTAAAACAGAATTAGTAATCCCAAACTTATGGTTACGGAGTTTCTCCTCGGGATAGACTATAGACTAAACTTAGTAAAGTATCATCACGACCGTTTCCCTTCCGGGTTCGCAGAAACCACGCTTATAAATAAACGGATTCAACTTTACTATAAGGCCAATCATGACAAGTGGCAAGCTCGTCGATGTCTCTAGCGTACCAAACTCGATAAATATCACAAATAAATTAAATATTATTTATTAAATTGTGTCCCGACCAGGAATCGGACCCGGTACCTCCGAGTCTAATTCCACGGACTTAACTGCTAGACCACGAAGGCTGTATATAATATTTACACTTTTTTATTACACAAAAAAAATCAATGCATTTTGCAATTCCTCACTGTCTATTATAATCCCAAGATTTCTTGCCGATGACACTCTAAATTACCTCGCTGTTAACTTTAATTATCGGATTCTCATCGATTACCTTATTGCATTGTTTCCTAGTTCCTATAACCATATATTTCGATTTAAGTGGATTTAGCACTAATGAATTGGCATGTGTCCACTTACATATATGTAAGAGGTCCGTATTAATGTCATTAAGTGATTCTTGATTAACAACGTGCACGCATAAGTACTGATAGAGGAATGGGATATTCCTCAGCATCGGCACAGAAATCTGGTGGAAACCATGCCAAACCGTATAAGAGCTATACTATATATAGTATATAGCTGTATAAATAGCTCGTAGTGGCAATTTTTCACATTTATCAAAAACCAGTCAAATATTATAAATTTTACTTAACCCAGTTTTATTCAAAATAAACTAATAACAAAATAAACTTTATTTAATCTTTGATCTTAACAGTTTAAAAATTGTTTTTATTGCTGTCTTTATTTCATAAAGCTATTTTCATTATTTTGGAAGTTATAGATGATTCTTATAACCGACCCGCTTTGTTTGCGCCCAGTGTATATGGTCATATCTATTAGATAACTATAGTTTGCATGTTCCTTATTTATTGCACTTGTCTCGATTTGTGTAGAAATAGAGGGATTGATTTTTCAGACCAACTTTTTATTTTTTATTTATTTTTATTTTTTTCTTCCACGCAGATTCTGATTTCCATGAAACCAGAATACCCATTGGGTCCCTCTTTAGTCAAATGCATAAGTTTGCAGTTGTAACTATCAACGAGACGCCTGATACGTCGGTCCGAACACTGTGGTTCATGATCATCAGCTTTATCATTGGAGTCTTGACTGTCATTATCTCCTTCCGGATTCTGGGTAAGATTTATTTTTTATATTGTATTGCAATTTTTATATTATAATCACGGTGACAAGGTCGTCGATGTCTCCAGACTCGACAATTAAACAAGTAAATGAAATATATGTTTGTGTTCTCCACCAGGAAACAAACTGCAAAGCAGTTCTGTATATGTTTTATTTTCTAAATCTGATATAACTGAGTTTTCCTTGCAGATTCCTTTCTCAGTCAGATTAAACATTAACAGGTCACTGGAATTTGCTAAGCTGCTGGTCTTCTGCTAACAGCTTACTTATTGGACCACTTTGCTGCTTAGTCTTCTACTAGCAGGAGTAGAATCATTCAAAATAATTAAATTAATGACGTTTCATAAATGCCTGTAATAGGTTTACGTGATTAAAGATATTTTGACTTTGACCACTTTTTTGATTTAAAAAGCTTAACTTTATATACCCCATTAGGAATAAGGTGTAACAGTTATATGTATTATATGAAACTCTTTATTTTCAGTAAACCTGAACAAATCTCGTTACTCTGATGTTTCGTCTTCAGCTTTTGCAGCTATTAACTGTATATCTATTATTTTCGACGGCACTTGTGCTATCTTTTATTTCACTGATGTCCATTCAACCAAGGTAAGGTTTTATTCCTAATTTAATTGCTTATTTTTAAAGTTAGAGATCCTGATTAAGTTAGAGAGTCTTATCAGAGAGAGAGAGAGGCCAAATTGTCCAGATAGGAAGATTCACCTTCTGGAAGGCCCATCTCCAACAGAGGAGGTCTAGGAAGCTGCGCTCTAGGGGCTGTAATGATGAAAAAGTTTTAGATAAATTTAACCAATTATTAGTTAAACTTAAAAAAAAAAAATCTTTAGTCTTAGGACCAGGATTTTTGCCTCCATCTTAAGATTTAAATCTAAATGGATAGATTCGTATGGGTAAGGCGGCCTTAAAATTATGAAAATTTCAAGTAATATTTTAACTATCGAAATCTAATAATATATATAATATAACATATATAGATAAATCGAAACTATAGTAAATGTAGTACTTGGATGGGAAACTTTTTTACATAGTTCAAATTGTTGTTTTTATATTAAGAATTTAAGCTTTGCACCCTTGTCATTCCAAGATTATGAATACAATAGAGAAAATCTCGATGATTATAAGATCGATTTCATTAAAATCCTACAAATGTCAATTCAAACCTCCTCAGGCATGTACCAATACACTTTTCTGACGTACATTTGTCATAGATTTACAACACCACCGTTTCCGTGCCTCGAAGAGCACTTCAAGCCGTCGGTCCCGGTTCCACTAATACCTTAATATATTAATAAGCTTAATACACTCTCTGCTATATTTATTTATCTCATTATAGTCATCATATAGTAGGTATATTATATTTATGTATATTCATAGAACGTATCTATTTAGTTTTATTTATATGTATTAGTATGTAAATAAGTATTTATTCACTAGTAGGTATATATTGAAGTCTAATATTTTTCTATTAGTTTTGATAGCACCTGCCTTATCTTGTCGTAACCGCTTTAGTTGTCCCAAAGGTCTTTATAGTATAGAATGTCTAGCGGCATTAGGTACTTTGTGCAATAAAGTTAATAAATAAATAATAATAATACCAACTTGTGGAATCGTTAATAAATTCTCATTTAAATTGACATTAGATTCTCGCCAACCCGTCTGGCCAGCGTGGCGAATGTAGGCCGAATTCTCCAGATTTAAGTAATAAGTGTGAGAGGAACATCGTTATATTTACGTCACACTATAATCTGCGTTAAATATTTGTTTTATACCTTCTTAGTTATAAAATGTAAACTTGAACTCTTTGACTTCGAATAAAGTTATTTTTTTTTATTTGTTTATTATAAATATTTATCTCTATCTAAAATTAGGAATATGAAAGTGGAAAATATGTCTTAAATGGCAGTAATTTATTGACTACATTATTTAAAGTACTCTTGATAAATATTTGAATATAATGGAGTGTGCAAGCAATGGGTATGCAAAGCTTTAGTGTTCTGATGATTTTGTTGTGATAATATTATTATTGTTTTAGACCATGAACGATCTAGTAAAACGTGTCAACGGAACTATTGTGGGAACTGGCGGGTACAATCCAGATACCAGTTATACGGGTGTGATAATGGCATTGTTTACTGCGAAGGGTGGTATCGGTCCAGTACTTCTTATTTTCTGTACGATGGTGGCTGCATGTAGCTGTGGAAAGATTGCTCGTAGCGATTCGGATGTAAGCATTATAAGTTTAAAATAAGACTTTTTTTAAGCAGAAAGCTATAATGCTGTTATCCACGAAAATCTCAGTTCGGAGAGTTTTATTGAAAAATAGATTCTGTTTGACAACTAAATAAACTTTATAAAAGAACTTTAAGAATATCTTTATGTCATATATTATATTTATTGGACGGTAGTGATTTTCTAGGTAATGAACGGCGAACTAGAAAATTATCCATTAATAATAATAGTATTTATTTATTTTTAATAATATGTTAATACGTACTTTGTTTTTTTTTTATTTTAAAATATGGACTACTTAATGTAGTGACTTAAACAAAGTGATTCCTTCTCGTCATGTAGATTTAGGCATAATAATTGGATTAAGGGTACAAATTGTTATTTCTAGATTTGTTTGTTTGCCGACTAAAAGTTTCGCACTTAAAGATTACTTTAGTATAGTGTTGCCCAAAGCAAGACCAAGAATGGCCAAGTCTTGGTCTTGCATCAGAACAACTGTTTCTAATTGAAGTAAGGAAACCTTGTGAGACTGTAGTGTCAGACCGCAAACTAGTATCTCGAAAACTACTGGTCTGGTTTACTTTATATTATATATATATATATATAAATAGAGTATTTTATATATATTTTACTTACGTTATTAAGGAAAAGACTTTGAATGCCAGTTACTTATTCCATGCATGCATGCTCCCAACACAAGTAAAATAGGTAGGCTTTTATGAAATTAAGGGTTATCTTGGCCATGGTTATATAAAAAAAAATAGTAGGTATGGTTTATACCAGTGTTTGGGGCATGCGCGAGTAACTTTCAGCTTTTATAACATAACGAAGGTCTGGCATTCACGACATTAGTCCATAATTTTAATATATAATATTTCTGTGTCTAACAGTCATCAGTAGATTCATTAAAGCCGATACCGCGACGCCCGCGGAGAGGTCATGGTCCTTTGGAGATGGCTAGGCCTAGGCGCATTAGACCTAGTCGCTTCAGGACTATCTCACGATCAGACCCTGGGTATGCGGCTTTCTTGGCTTCCCTGGAGTATAAACCTCCTCAAGATACCGTGACCACTTCCACACCGGAAGAAGTAACAACAAGGTAAGCTTTACTTATAACAGGTGTCCAAGTATAGGAAGAGGCTATCGAAAAGTCATGCCAACGGAGACGATGAGGACAATTGTATGATATAATTCCATATCGAATTGAAATCTATATTTTTTATATCTAAATATCTGGTAAATATTTGTTGCATATAACAAGTTTCAGCTTTAATTGAGCAAACAGAAGAAAATTGACTCTCTCCTAGACTTTGGAACACGCTCCACAGAGTTCCGTTCTATCCTACTGGATTGACCGCACACGAAACAATAAATGCACACCAAATTTGTCCTTAAAAAAAAACAAATTACACATTGGGCCGCGTATGAATGCATTGATAGCTTGAATAACGCATTAAATATACTAAAACACAGTGAAAATCTATGCTGAGAAAATTAAAAATATTTTAGGCTGAGCAATTATTACGCAAGCTTTATAGGTATTGACTCTTAGATGCTGAGCCTTATATAATGTATTGTCGAGTTAGATTTTACATAAAAATTCAGTGAGAATTTGTATGTACTGTTTGTAGGTTGGCCCCGACACCACCACTTCCCCAATCTGATGTCACCGCCACATCAACCGACAATAGCCGACAAACTACTAAGTATTTCCCAGACAACAAGTTTATGGACTGGCCCGATAGCGATAATATGTATTTTCCAGGGACAGGAGATTCTTGCGCGGAAACCTTAATCTAGATAAACTTTCCTAACTTAGAATACGTAAGGGCCAGCGCCCTTTTTCTATTTTAATTTAGGAACTCTGTCTTTTAGATTACCTAAATATATATTTACTAGGATTTAATCAGTTATAGTCTGGCCTCTGAGAGAATGCATTCCTGATATCTGTCAGTTAGTCGTGTTTAGGTAATTAAAATGATGTACTTCTTTTAACCTTTATGTACAACTTTTAGGTAACGTAAGTTTCAAAAGTACCTACATGTTTATAATATTAAAAAAACACTTGCGTAATAAATTTGCACTATGTATAAAGGCGGATCAATGCCGCTAAACATTATTTTTGGTCAACCTTAGATTATTACGAATTACGATTATTAGATTATTACGAACAATGTATGTGGGAGGTTATTTGTTGGTTGTTGGTGAAAATATGGAACAGGAAAAATAAAAAAAATATCTTAATTCTAGAAAATCAAATGTAATATTACATACCAATATACTGTATGACTTTGTATGCTCTTATTATAGTTTAGACTAATACGTGATTCTATTGATAGAAACAAATCACTTTTTCTAAGAAACCATATATCGGAAGTGACATCAAATTAGACTTCTTCAAACAAAATATAAAAAAGTTTCTGACATTTCTGACATATGGTTTCTTAGGAAAACTTGTTTGTGTCTATCAATAGAATCACATATTAGTCTCAAGTACATAAGTACGTATAAAGTACAAAGTATATACGACTAAGATTAAAGCATAAATAGAACGTAATATATTTTTCTATGTAATATTCCGTCATATAAAATAATTTAACGGGCGTACAACATTCTTAAAACCAAAAAACACTTACTTTTAGACTTTATGTCTAAAAATGTAAGTCTAAACTGACAAAATAATTATATTATATTAGGTATGGTATGTAATTCTAGTATTTAATAATAGTATAACTGATGATGAGTTGCATAAATATAAACTTCACTATTTTAAAGTAAAATTCCAATATTTGACGTTGTCGTTATGGGCATAATAAGCAAAACGGGAAGCGAATGATATGCTGTTCCCTAGTTGTACATAATAGAAAACGTTTCGCAGATGAACTTCTCGCGTAGCGAAACCTATGCCAAAAAAATATATTTGTTAATTGTTTTGTTTTAGTCCACAGTTATTTTCAGTCAATTTGCTGTCAGGAATACTTGCTCTCAGAGGCCTGACTATAGACTAATATACTGGGTGAGTTTGTATGGTCTTTTTGACTAATACGTTATTACTATTAATAGAAACAAACAACTTATTCTAAGAACCTATATGTCGGATTTGACATTATTTTGGCTTCTTAATGCAAATTGACTATTTTAAAATTAACAGTTTGTATGGAGAAACTATTTTTTTTGTCGTTTCTGAAGTGTGATTTCTTAAAAAAAGTTGTTTGTCTGTATGAATATATTCACATATTAGTCAAACGTAAGGCCATACAAAGACACACGGCATATATATATAGATAATATAACTTTAAATTTCCTTCGAAGGAAAAATTAATTTTAAAATATATAGGTATTCCTTACCTTAACCTTCTACTATTGATAAGTAAAAAAAACCCACAAAATTACGAAAAAAAAACAAAAAAAATCAAAAATACAAAAAAAACAATTATACTATTAAGTTATTTAATAAGTCTTAAGCTTAAGATATCTGAGTCAGGCTAGCGTGGCGAGGGTAGGCTGAATTTTCCACAGATTTCGGGAAGGCCCATCTCCAACATACTAGCAAAGTTTGTAGCTAATAAGTAGATATAAAAAATAATAGAAAACACAAAAAAAAATAAAAAAACACAAAATTACGAAAAAAAAACAAAAAATAATACAAAAATACAAAAAAAAGTACATATGTACTAATAAGTTAATTAATAGGTCTTAAGTTTAAGATATCTGAGTCTGGCTAGCGTGGCGAGGGTAGGCTGAATTTTTCGGAGATTTCTGGAAAACCCAACTCCAACAGTGGAGGTCTAGGACTCTGTGTTTAAGGGGCTGTGGTGATGCGATGATAAAAGTCTACCAGCAAAGTTTCTAGCTAAAATAAATAATATATAAAAAATTATAAAAAGACAAAAAAAATGTACTAATAAGTTATTTAATAAATCTGTAGTTAATATACTCATATTTTAATTATTATAAGATAGATATATCTAAAGTCTACGGGTGACTTTGTACTTTAGACCAGCAATACTCAACTTGCGGCCCGCCAAGCTTCTGTGAGTGGTTCGGACAACCACGGCCTCGATTCTCGAGCTATAGAATGAATACTCATATAAACTATACAAATAAGCATGTAAGAAAACGGTTTCATTAAATGTGAAACGCAAGCGTAATGATGGGTTGTAGACCGGATAACATTTCAAAATGAATAATTTGTCAAATATTTCCTTTTATACTCGAGTATTTATCAAAAAATACAGATAAATATTCTATGAAAAAATAATTTCTTGATATGTCACGTAAATTTGAAAATATAATAAATGTAAGAAAGTTTGTAATTATGAACAAAATAAGTGCTATTGAGTTTCTGAATTGAAGTTAAGACAGCGACAGTGGCAGTAAAGAAGATTTTTTTAAGGGCTGATCCAGTTCAAAGTGACCCTAACACTGATAAAGAGGTATTCCTTATTTACTTCTACTAATAATATTTAAAAAAAAAAAATATGATAAAAAATATATAAAAAAAAAAACAAAACTACCAAAAATTTACAAAAAAAATATAATACAAAAAAACAACAAAAAAAAAACTAGTGTACTAGTAAGTTATATAATAAGTCTTAAGATTATGATATCGGAGTCTGGCTAGCGTGGCGAGGATAAGCTAAATTCTCCAGAGATTTCTGGAAGGCCTATTCCAACATTGGAAGTCTAGGACTCTGCGTTTAGGGACTGTGATATTGCGATGCTAAAAGTCTACTAGCGAAGCTTCTAGCTAAAACAAAAAACATATAAAAAAAACAACAAAAAAAATGTACTAATAAAGTATTTAATAAGTCTGTAGTTAATATATTTTAATTATTATAAGATAGATATATCTAAAGTCTACGTGTGACTTTGTACTTTAATCAATAGCAGCAATACTCAACCTGCGCCCCGTCGAGCTTTTGTGAGTTGCTCGGACAACCACGGCTTCGATTCTTGAGGTATAAAGATGAATACTCGCACTCTCAAACTACACAATTAAGCATATAAGAAAACGGATTCAATAAATGTGTAACGCAAGCGTAATGATGGGTTTTAGACCGGATAAAATCTCAAAATAGATAATTTGTCAAATATTTACTTTTATACTCCAGTCAAAAAATACAGATAAATTCTATGAAAATATTTTTCTTGATACGTCAGATAAATTTAAAATTATAATAAATGTTTAAAAGATAGTAATGAACAAAATGAAGCCTATTGAATTTCTGAATTGAAGTTAAGACAGCGATGGCGGAAAGAAGAAATTTCAAGGGCTGTTCCAGTTTAAAGTGACCCTAATACTGATAAAGAATCAGGGATGTTAGGGAATCTAGAAATTATCTAATGTAGATTCCAGTAAAAATAATGAGCAATCTAACATGGATAGCAATTTGACACCGGAGTGGAAGAGATTAATCCGTATCATCATTTATATCTATTTAAACGAAAAAACTGTTTTTCACCAACCATGGGAATTCATGTAATTTTTACATTAATTCTATGGAAAACCCAGACTGGCATACAAACTAAATTGTCTCTCACATCGAGAGACAATTTAGTTGGGGGGAATAAAATTCTCTCTTGAGCCCGCTCTTAGTCTGCACTGTCAAACAAATTTCAAAATCAGATTCTATATTTAAAAAATAATAGTGATTATTTGTTGTCCGCAGCGCAATAGCTAAAACAGCTTTGTGCTTCAATAAGAAGAAGGTTGAGTATGACTGCTTTAGACTAATATGTGATTCTATTGATGGAAACAAACAACTTTTCCTAATAAATATAAATATGTCGGAAGTCGCAAAATGCTTAGCTTCTCAATACAAATAGGCTATTTTAAAATTAACCGTTTGTATAGAAGCGATAACTTTTTGTCACTTCTGACATAGCGTTTCTGAGGAAAAGTTTGTTACTATCAATAGAATCCAAAGTACACGGTATAAATATAATTATTACAAATTTCCTTCGAAGGGAATTAATAAAAAATATATATAAAAAAGTTATATTTCTAGCAAAACTTCATGCGTTATTAGTAAGAATGCGATTAACATGAACGCATTATACCGCGTGATTTTATAAGCTCTTACTTTAGACTATTATATTATTCTATTGATAGAAACAAACAACTTTTCCTAAGAAACCATTTGTTAGAAGAAATATATATTTTTTTGGCTTCTCCATACAAACTGTTGATTCTGAAATAGTCAATTTGTATGGTGAAGCTAAAAATTTATGTAACTTCCAACATATGGTTTCTTACGAAAAGTTGTTTGTTTCTATCAATGTTTTATATTAGTCTCAAGTAAGAGCATAAAAAGTCACCCCGTATATGAAAATTACTCCTATTCAAAAAGTATCGCTAATATTGTTTATTATTATTATTGTTATTTTTCAATATACTCCGAATTATTGATCTTTTTTTTTTCCTCTTTAAACTAATTGCCCTCTGATATAATACATCTATGCTAACGTTTTTTACAATTGCTTCGAATATAAAAAAATATTTTTATCCGTGTTACGTCCTGTTATGAATTCCAGCTTGCCGCTCAGGTTGAAGGTCTACTAGATGTTCATACGTTACCGTCTTACTTACGCTGCGCCCGCCTGGCATCGCCTTCTGGCGAAGATCAATAGGGACAAGATCCAAAGACAGCAGAACATATCGCTCAGAGTGGTCTCCTAAGCGCCGTGGGTTGTGCGTAATTCCGTCATAGCTCGAGATCTGGAAATGCCTACTATTGAGGAGTTTGTCGTCGGCCTGACTAGACGTATGTCCTATCAGACCGAGATCCAAGCATCTCCAGAATATCGCTCTGTCTTGCGCTCGGCCTCCCAACAGGAGACCACTTCCTAGAGAAGTGCTCCTGGAGGACAGCTGAAGTAGTTGAACCTAGACCCCATGGTTCGTGGGCCACACCAAAAGTGCATTAATTACCAGCGGGTGGTTACCCGCCAAGATCCTGGCGGGTAAAACGGCGGAATTTCCCCATCCCCAACCCAAGCCCATTAACCATCCGGGCCTCCACGACTACGACTACTACTACTACACACAAACAAGCATTTTATTTTTGATATTTATTTTAAACAATAGTAATTACCTATGCGTACTTTAATGCTACCACCTTTCCATTCATTTATAAACATTTTTTTTTACTTTTTATATTATACAAAAAAGTTTCCAAATTGCCTCAGGAATTCAAACACCAAGAGTCATCTGGTTGCTTTTTTCAGTTGAATTTACGCACAATGGCTTTAACCAACGGTAATTTGACGATTAGCCAATATTATTTTCTTCACTTCATTAATGTTTTCGTCTGTTGGTAACGTCCTCGGGCTTCCAGCACGCTCTTTGTTGTTTACATCTTCTGGACCTGTTGAAACTTTTTGTATCCCGTCAAACGTTGCTTTGGCCAAGGTAGCTTCACATATGCCACAGGCACATGTGTACCAACATACTGCCACAAAAATATACGTAGCTCGCGGAAATTCAATATTCGTGATACTTTTTGAACATGCTCGTACTTCCATACGAGTATTTTTTTTTGTTACTATTGTCAGACTTACTTTTCTACTTTCCACACATTATAATACTTGTATATTTTATTATATTTTATCCATTAATACTTATCAAATAATTCTAATGTAGGAATTTCATCTATATACCTACATAGTATTAGGTCAGATATAAGAATGCTGCTATTATTAAAAATTTATATATATTATTAAAACTATAAAGGATGATGGGCAATAAGGTATTGTTGGTTCCAACTGTTGTCGGTTTGGAGTTATATTACTTTGACTATCTTTTTTTTTTCTATACCAATGCAGTTTTAGTACCTATCACAAGATTATTTAACTTCCTGTGATCTATCATGAGGTTGAAATTCAGTTAAAACATACCGGCACCTAAGTGTATGATTTTACCAGCCACCCATGTTACAAGCACTAAGGATTTATATGTGAAGGAGAGCTATGGAAAGCGCTTTGTACTTATTTGATCAATTAATTACCAAAGTATAGTACTCGATTATATATGCGGCTAATTCTGGTCGCACTTCCATTGCAATGATCTGCAATTCCAGTCGAAGTTAACGTTAGGTACGTGTTGCTGATATCATCCACGGTAAAGTCTTCTTTGGCACATCACCCAATTGTGAATAGCTTCCATTGCAATAGTCTGATCGATAGACAGTTTAGTAAACTTCAATGTCGAAGTTATCGTTAAAACATTTTACAAAGTCTAAGAGCAAAGGTCAACCATAAAACCAGTTAACAGGGATCGAAATTAGCCAAGTCGTAGTCGAAAAGTATTGTATAAATTAAGGAACTCAAAATACTGAAAATCCATTGTGTATGAATGTCGCACCTACTCTTCACCTCCTCCAGCTGCTAGTAGCCGCCCAGTAAATGCAAAACCGTTTACGTCTGGGGTAAAACTATTATTTGATATTAAATAATCAGCAATGTTCAGATTGCTATATTTTCGAATGTACAATGAATTGGCCAACGCGTATTGTACTTTATAAAACTATCCAACCATGTAAAAACTTATTGCTATAAGAGCGGTATACTAAAATGCCCATCATCCTTCCCTTGACCTTTTAAGCTGTCTAAGAAAGCTGTAACATAGACGCATTATATATTAACTTTATACCGTGTAATTTAGCATAGTATGCTCCTACTTTAGACTAATATGTGATTCTATTGATAGAAACAAATAACTTTTTCTAAGAAACCATATGTCGGAAGTGTCAATTTATTTGACTTCTCCATACAAACTGTTAACTTTAAAATAGCCAATTTGTATGGAAAAGCTACTTTTGTTACTATCGAGATAATATCTTTCTTAGGTTTGTTTCTATTAACAGAATCATATGTTAGTCTGAAGCAAGAGCAAAGAAAGTTACCCCGTATATGAATATTATATACCGCGTAATTTTGTATGCTTTTACTCTAGACTAATGTGTTATTTTCTTTTGATAGGAACAAACAACATTTCCTAAGAAACCATATGACTAAAAAGACATTTTTTTTGGTTTCTCCATACATAATTTTAAAAAGGGCAATTTGTATGGGGTTTTCAAAAAAATTGTCACTTCCGACATATGGTTTCTTAGGAAATGCTGTTTGTATCTATCAATAGAATAACATATTAGTCTAGAGTAAGATCATACAAAGTGAACCCGTAAAAACATTATATAAGTTTGATATGATATGATATCTTACTGGTATGATTCTATAATTCCTTTTCCGACCATTCTCATGCTGTTATTTTTTTTTTCTTCCATAATACTTAATGAAGTGATCTACCACCTTAATTAAATTAATAGACGAGTATATCTATAGTTTTGTGGAAAAAACTACTAAATGCACAAATAATCAATTACTTATTAAACTAACTTAATATTTATATGAAATAATAAATAGGTGGTATTTTCACTTCAATGAGGACAACACTTTTTCCTATAATACCATACGGGGTGACTTTGTATGCTCTTACTCTAGACTAATATATTGTTCTATTGATAGAAACAATCAACTTTTACTAATAAACCATATGCAGGAAGTGACGAAATCTTTGGCTTCTCGATACAAATTGGCTATTTTAAAATGATCAGTTTGTATGATGAAGCCAAAAAATAAATTCAGTTCCCAGATATGATTTCTTTAGAAAATTTATTTGTGTCTATTAATAGAATAACATATTAATCTAGAGTATACAAAATCACGCCGTAGAGTCGGCACCACTCAAGTCCTACAGTTAAAAATAAAACTTTTAGGACAGCTGTCTAGTATTTCTACAATAGTGAAAAAAAAAAAGTCTTTCAAAGATATTGAGTTTTGCCTAAATTAATGGATTAGACTTCTCATATATTATTTGTATTCAATATGTAGTACAACTCAGCCGAAGTATCTAAAGATACTTGTACAAATCAAGGTGATATTAAAATAATTAGGATCCACGCGGCCACATCTTAACTTATTTTGTAAAAACTATTAAGTTTTTGCACTGTTAACTTCTTGTTCTATTAAAAATATCTAAATACATTATCATTTTAGCTTTTACACAATTGGATATACACGAAAATAATTTTTAAGTTTACATTACGGCGAAGTAAAAGAATATAATGTTGGTTGAATGTGGGAAAAAAAAAACATTCCATTGGTATCATTTTAAAATTCCACACATGCTCCACGGCTATCGGACTTGAGTGGTGGTCCCGACTTTATATCAAATAAAAAATATGTTAATATTTATTATATTGACATGTAAATTGATCTGCGGGGTGAGGCGAAGTGCACAACCGTAATAAAACGTAACGTCTGAGATCGATTACGTCTGTCAGAAATGTCAAAATCTTGGGCATTCCGCCTAGCTTTTGACATTTCTGACAGACGTAATCGATCTTAGACGATACTTTTTATTACGATTGTGCTCTCCGCCTCACCCCGCTGTACACATAGGCCGTGTTCATCTTGGTGCTTTAAAGCGCTGCAACTTTAAGCCAATCCAAACAGCCGTCTATATTGAGGAAAGCGAAGTAAAGTGATTACAGCGTTTCAACACCATGTGAACAATATTCCATTTGGCTACTTTTTGTGAAGTAATTGTCTGTGGTATCATTAAGAAAACCCCAAAAAGTAATAATATGTGGTAATATAAAATGGAAATAAACGAAACCGTGGGTCAATCAATTGCTTTAATTGCATTACCCGAAAAAAAAACATTCACACTAAAATCGGTGAGCTAATTTGCTGTGAAACCCGCGTCCTTGTCTTTGGTTATTCGACGTCATAAAAAAACTCAAAGCTTTGGAAAAGCTACTAGAACGCCTGTCAAAGCAAAATTCTGTAAATGTTGCGCGCTTAGCATCCAAGTTGAACACGGAAATAATTTTAGGACATTAATGGGCATTTTCATTGCAAATGACACCTATTTTTTATAAATAAGAGAAAGCAGTATATAAAAATTGGGAACGTTACAAATAAACAGGAGATGTTACGAAACGAAAGTTATAAGATATATAGTGTACTAATCCACACTAATATTATAAAGAAAAAATATTTGAATTATATTTTGTTAAAATCTCATAATAATAAATGATCCACTATACGAAAATAATAATATATTGACAATATCTAAGACACTTTTTATTAAATCTTTTCATTTAATTTGTGTTGCAAACAATACATTACTTGAGTACAAAATATCCTTATATACTCTAGCAAATATTTTTTTTTGGTATATTAAAAGACCACATGTATCTCACAATTTCAACTGAATTTGTCGTTGTCAATTTATTTACTTGAGTAAATACATAATAATTGCGAAATACGAGTATATGCTCGAATTACCGGGTTGATCTGGAGTGTTCTAGAAAAAAATATTGACTGTTTTTTTCGTGCTCGCTCTTTCTAGTTTCTCTCTAGATTTGTTCATTTTTGTGATAACGACATAAAATAACCTGTTGCACGGGGTTGCAAAACTAATCATACTTCGCTTAGGTAAAAAAAAATACGTTTATTTAAGTTGCAAAACCAGACAATATGTCAGCAAACAACAAACTAAGTGAAAAACTATAAAATTAACATAACTAATAATGAAAAGATTTTTTTATTTGCTTCAAAATAAAGAACAGGGATTTATTGTAAAAATTAAATTATCTAGAACAAGCCTCTATTTAGAAACATATTACTCGTATTAAAAACCCAATCCAAAGTAGAACACCAAAAAACTAACGTTTTAACTAAATTAAAATAAAATTATTCTATGTTGTAGCAAATATCATAAACAGGTAGCTTGTTTGTTATAATTACTGTTTATTATTTTTTTTACAAAAACAAAAAAAAAACTTTCAAACCGGCAAGGAAGCTTCAATCATTTTAGTATAATGAAAATGCCCAGATTTAAGAACGACCACTTGTTCGTTTTGGCACTCTAAAGGCTTTTATTTACTGAATATGACGGGCGTTCAAGTAGTTTTAATTCATTTAAAAGCAAAATTCAGTAAAAAAATGCATTTAAAGCACCAAACACGGGGCATTTGTAAAACCTTAGAGATGAAACGGATAGTTGTTTGGTCGCATATACGAGTACGACAAGATATTCGGCCTTACTTATTACGAAAAGTTTATTTGCGCCGTACAAATATTGCGTATACAGACGATCGAAAAAAATCAGGCGTACTACAGGATATGTCATCGAACTTAGTGATAGGCATAAGTTAATTGTTCAATTATGGTACTATGGTCGTAGGTTAACTCGAATCAGTCAATGTTTGCCAAAGCCGTATTGTTCAGCAACTTGCAGCAGCTACGAGTGTGTACTACATGTTATGTTGTTGTGTTGTGTTGTGTTATGTACTCGGACGAGTATATGTAGAACCAGTTACCGGATATCCGTTTTATGTCTAATTTGTGATTTTGATTTTATTTTGATATTATTTTGATTTTTATTTTCATTTTGATTTTGATTTTCATTTTCATTTTCATTTTGATTTTCATTTTCATTTTCATTTTCATTTTCATTTTCATTTTCATTTTCATTTTCATTTTCATTTTCATTTTCATTTTCATTTTCATTTTCATTTTCATTTTCATTTTCATTTTCATTTTCATTTTCATTTTCATTTTCATTTTCATTTTCATTTTCATTTTCATTTTCATTTTCATTTTCATTTTCATTTTCATTTTCATTTTCATTTTCATTTTCATTTTCATTTTCATTTTCATTTTCATTTTCATTTTCATTTTCATTTTCATTTTCATTTTCATTTTCATTTTCATTTTCATTTTCATTTTCATTTTCATTTTCATTTTTATTTTTATTTTCATTTTCATTTTTAGCATATAATATGTATATTAATTAAAATATTTAATAGATACTCCTTGTAGGTACTATGTTGTTATTTCTGGGGCATTCCATTGTAATTAAAGGGACATTCGACTCCGGAATTAATTGATTGTGCACACTTCTACGAGTATGTTCGTGCATTCAAACTTAATTTTAATCTAACTACTTAATTTATTATATGCTGAAAATGTGTTTTAATGAACAAGTATTTTTTATTCATCAACCTGGCAACAAAAATATAAAAAAAACTCCTAAATGTGTTTTTTTTTAATTAAAGCCGTTACAAAAGTATTTATGTTATTTATTGGAAAAAACGGAATTACAACAAAAAAGGTATTGATGCAATTTTGATCCGAGCGGTAAA
Organism: Tinea semifulvella; assembly: GCA_910589645.1. NCBI lineage: Eukaryota > Metazoa > Arthropoda > Insecta > Lepidoptera > Tineidae > Tinea > Tinea semifulvella. Next base: position 27,401,106 of record OU342584.1, read on the forward strand.
CTAACAATGAGTATTATATGAGTACGTTACAGTTATAGAATAATAAGTCTAACTATTGCAACACATTCAATAAGTATAATACCACCTTGTTCGCGTAGTAATAAAAAGCGCGCTTTTTTACTGAATTAAAAAGAATGATAAACGCTACATGAACAGCGCCTTTCAAAGCAATATTTAGTAAAATAAGTGCTTACTGCGCCAAGTCGAACATAGATTAGTTTTGTTAGCAAGTACCGATTAATTTTCGTATAGCAATGTTTGTTGCTAGGATGTTAACTTCTATGTTTTTTTGCGTGAAAGGTAGTAATTGCGACGTGCATTTGTGCAATTGATTTCATTGAGTTTTTTTATTTATTCTTTATTGCTTTAAAAATTATTACTAAATTAGAGTCATTAAATGTAAATTTAACCTTTTAGGTTTTTTTCCCCTTTTACATGGAATGCCCCTTGTTTAAAATAAATTAAGTATATATATATATCTTACTGTAATTTAAAAATATAAGTAATTTATAATTTATTAAGTAGTCATTGTCAAATGCTAATAGGAAGGGACCTCGTTAAAGTTAAGTTTGACCTTAAGAAATCTATTGTCTTTAAGGTTATTAAAATAAACAACATTTATTTGGTTGTAATTGGGAATTATTAATGTGGTCATTAATTTGGATGTTATTCATCGATTTGAAACATCTTGTAGTAAATGTGTTTTTCTGAACTTAAAAACTTAATATTAAACTTGAATATTTAACATACACAATAAATAAAAGTCATCAAATTTGTATTAGGGAAGTTGCGCTCATCTTCTAATCAGACATACTACAGTGTTTGAATACGAAAGTTTTCAACCAATGCGTTCTTCCAGTATTGTCGTACGGAGCAGAGACAGGGTATGATCCACAAATTTAATTGCTCAGAAAACTATGGAGAGAGCTATGCTCGGTATTTCTTTATTGAATAAAGTCCGAAACGTGGACATCCGCAAGAAAACCAAAGTTACTGACATAGCCTTCAAAATTAGTAAGCTGAAGTGGCAATGGGCCGGGCACGTTTTAATCGAACCGTCTTTGAGTAGACAGGTTCTGGAGACGCAAAGTGGGAGGACGCCCAGCCAGATGGACGGATGACCTGAAAAAGGTCGCTGGTGGAGGCTGGATGAGGATGGCGGAAGATCGAGTAAAATGGCGAGTCTTGGGTAGGCCTATATCCAGCAGTGGAGAGACACAGGCTGATGATGATGATGATAAAATATATGTATAAAAAAAAACTTAATATTACACAAAAGTATAACTGATAAATAGACTCTGGGAAACTAAGAACAATAGCAAGTAACGCTGAAAGAACGAACGATCGTATTCAAAAACTGTGCAAGTCGTATTATACATATATTATCCTAAATAAAATAGCCTTCGGCTGCGCGATCTTATTAGCAATTGACGGAGATTAATAGTTATTATTTTTTTACTGTTCAAAATATATATTGTTTTTTTTTTATAAATGTTGTTTTATTTTGATTCCAAATATGGAATATTATTTAAAATAAATTAATATTATATACAAAACAAAGTAAACAATTACTCGTTAAGTACTTAAGTTACTATTTGTATTTATATCTAAGTAATTTTTAACAAGTTCTCTTATTTTAAAACACATACTTTAATATAAAAACATATTTGTCTAATATTTATATCATATTGCTATACTGCTTCTTTAGGTACAGGATGTTGAAGGTAATAAAAGGCATGTTTTTTTAAATAATAATACTAGTAGATATCAATGTTATGCTTATTATTGTTGTTTTAATTAATTAATTACCTATATCTTTTACAATAACTTACAGCTACAGCTATAATTAAACAAAACAGCAGAGCGCGTTAATTTAATATATACATTTACTAAATACTTTTTATTGCGAAAGTACCTATGTTTTTGCCTGATTGTTACTTCTTATAACATATTTTTAATTTGCGAATAGTTGTCCCTTAGTCGTATATTATTTGTCAGTGTCAATTGTGCTCGCATGTTTGTAACCCTACTATACTCGTAAGTGCGTTTTTTGAGTAACACGTATTTAAATAATTTACTGAACTCGGAAAACGCACATTGACATGATTTTTTAAAATATTATTCATTTTTAGGATTCACCCAGGAACAGGAAAGTATTCTGTTCGTTTTCCCGAGTCTCTGATGTCGATACCGCAACGCATGGAGAACATCATGTCGAGTCAAAATCTTTCGACTTCATTGATAACTATGCCTGTAATGAACGCGCAGAGAAATGTACAGTTGACACCTATTCCTTCGACATCGTCGGAACATGAAATAACATCTATGGACCAACACGAGTAAGTTTTAATTTACGATTTGCTTTGGACGTCTTTGAGATCGATTTGTTTAAAAAATAAGAGCATAACTAGTGAGTGCGTTCAAATATTTTTTAATTACTAATTTATTTTGTTCTTTTAGGAATCGTCAGCCCCAAGATGTAAACAGTCAAAAGCCTTGGAGCTACATCCCTCCTAACCTGAACAGAATGCGGGATCAGCTTCCTGCAGATGAGGAGCTGCCTCCAGTCCCCGTCCCAGATTATATTGTTCATCCATCATATCGAAAAGCTTGTAAGTTTTATTGCTCAATACAAAAACATAACAATATTTTACAAGTACGTATACTCGTACATCTCATAGATCAAACATTATACAATACGTTTTTTCTTAGCGGTTCATCGTGCAGGATCAACATTGTCCAGAGAACTCTTGCTTAAACTGACAAATTTTCAAGATAAGTCAAGATTAACCAGAAACTCATCAGATGAAGCCCGCCCCAGAGTTAACTTTCAGAAGAATACGAACACCAAATTGCCGACTTCGATAAGAGGTTAGTGTCTAAACGCCTTTATTTTAATATTAACAGTGCTTTTCAGAAACGTTTAGCTAAACTACTAGTTAAATCTCTCCTTTAATCGAATTACATCTAAATGAGATGTAATATAAGTAACAAACAACATTTTGATCCTGGTTTGGCCAAGGCAAGTTTGCAACATTTATTCAAGGAAATAGTAATTATAGTTTTTGAACAGATTTGATAAGAACATTTATTTATATATTTATTTCGTATTTTATTATCAATTAATATGATTATTACAATGTCTTACGACAAGCACGTGTTTTGACTTCAGTAAAAGTGGGTGGAGCTATGGAATACGCTAGCAACTTGTGATTGGTCGGTCCATGCCATGTCGCGTGACTTGAAAATACTTTCATGAAATGTAGGGTGACTATAATTTAGAATTTGATAATTTAATTCTACCTCTTTACTCTATAAAAGCTAAATAAGCTACAATATTAGCAGATGTTTTAGTAAATTTAAATTTATTCTGACTTTGGAATATGTGAAATTACATTTTTACAACATACGAATACGTTATTTGTTCATAAATGATGGTTTAATTTGGGAAAAATCTGGTCCGCAGAATAGAATTGTCTAATTTAAACTGGGGAGCAGTTTATTTAAATTAAATTATATTATTAAAATAACTCATTAACCTCGAGTCAAGTTCTATATAAAGTCTTGTTAAATTACAGATATTTGTCAAAAAGGCTCTTCCATGGGCGATGTTTCTCCACCATATGCGATATTTAAGCAATAACAAAATTAAGTTAGTCTTGGCCAGTTATTTCTCCAGGAGCACGCGGTATGGTTTTTTTTTGCAGTCAAGCTTATCATTTATTCATTGGGCTTTATAAATTTTCAAATTCAACTCGTTACTGTCGTCTGTGGTCATAGTTTAAGCAATTTTATGATATTGACGGATAATGTTTTACAGCTTTTGTATTTGTCATTTACTTGTTTCAGTTCATACGTTTGTTGTATTGTTAGGGTTATAACAAATTATATATATTTGGAAATACTTTCTTCTCTTTCAGATGTTGATGTATTCTACTAATTTTAAACCAAATTACGCAGTGGTTCTACAGCTTAGTCTTATGGATAAACTTCTAAAGTTACTTTATCAATAACGTATATGTAGACCTAAATAGTTTAAATAATTCGAGCTTTAAATAAATTTTAAAAGGTTTAAACGCAGGGCGGGCTGGCAGACCGTTGGTGGGTCACGTCACCACGTACCCGAATCGTTTAAGGGGCTTGCAAGGTTAAATTCACTGACTTTAACCCAACACATAAAGACAGAGATAAAAAACAAAAAAATAGTTAGTTATTTTATCTCGTTTAGTTTCTAAAAAGATTTATTAAAAATTGTCATAAATTACTTAGTCGAAAAAAATGCCATATAGTTTTGACAGCCAAGTTAAAATAACGTAGTACATATTTGGTAACAAAAGACTCTGGGTTTTATCTTGTGTATGCCACATAAACCATACATTACAGATTTTAACTTTAATATATGTTATATTAACTTTATTATCTGTGCAAGCTCCTCTGCTGTGGCTTCATCACGTTTCGATATTGACTTATTGATCATTTTGATCATAGTTTAAGATTTCGTAGAAGAGCAACCTTTACCGATCTGCTATCCGAATTATACCCACTTTTTATATAATAAAATACGCTAACAAAAGCAATGGTGATGGGTTGCCCAATTAAATATTTTTAAGACTATTTAGTTTATTTTATTTTAACAATACAGGATTATTAGACTAACTGATAAAAAGTTGGTGCAAGAGGAGTTCCAGCAAAATCTTTGCATCACTTACTGAAAGAATTGGGCCTAAGCAGGTCTGCCGTCAATACATATATGGAACGAGCTTCCAAGACGGCATTAACGCAATCATACAGTATTTGGTTGGGTAGGGAGAGAAGTAGAATGGTGGATGGTGAGCGTATTATCGCGCAATAGAAAAAAAAGGAGGCCTCCTTTTCTTAAACCAGCCTATTGTCGGTCGCAAGCCCGAGACACCATTCTTCTCATTTCTTACCCACACACGATGGACCCGGCACCTGCACGGTGAATCCATGGAATGCTTAGAAATTTGTCTTCTTCTTCTGTCGCTTTATAAGGGTCAAATTTTGGAAAGTAATGGCAAATGTCTAACACAAGGAAACTGCATAATAGGTCAATTACCGGCTAGAATAGAAGTTACTTCAAATTTTTTTTTTTTAACAAAATCGGTCCAGCCACTTCTTCCAGCGTTTATCGTTATTACTCATATTTAGACAACGGCTATAAATGCCCATTTGAAAAAATCACCCTGTATAACCATGACCATATTTCGACTGATTTTGTTAGCTGATTTTATTATATAAAAAGTGGTTTTCATTTGGATATCAAATCGGTGTAACTCGCTCTTATCTTGTACTATCACGTCTTCTTGGGTAGGCTGTACATTTAAGCCACACTTCACATAATGTGCAACGCCTACGTTTATTCAGAATATTCAAATATTTTGCCAAAGAAAAAATGTTGGTTTACGTCCTGCCTTATTTTCCGGTTTGATAGTAATGGTCAATAGTAGTGGTCAATGCGCCACTATCGAAACGTTAACAGAAGTCAGAACATTATCTGTGCCAGTAAAGAGTACTTAATGTAAATAATAGTAAAATTATGATTATTACAGTCTGTCCTCTGAGACAATGGCATCCTAAGTTTTAAGTTTAATGCATAAAGTACCTTAGATAAGTACATACTTCAGTATGTTGCCTATGTAATTTTAAGTTGGCAAAATTAGTTAGACGAGTGTTCTAAATTCCTAAACCAATAATAAATACGTTAACCGGCCATAAGTTTTTTATATTATTTATTAAAGGACGTAATAAGTATGTAGTCATTTATGAATCAAATCGTTACTAGCACAGATAATAAAAGTTATAGTATGATTTTGTTGAACTTTATAAGCTTTTATATACATCCTGCTGCTTGCTATTGTCGATTTTACCTGGTAGTATAAACAGTTTTTTTACATGATAGTAAGCAGTAAGTATGTTAATGCGTTTGCCGTTAAATAAAAGTTAATTGTATATATATATATATATACCGCGTGGTTTTGTATGCTCTAACTAACATTCTTTTTAAAGAGATCATATGTCAGAATGGCATTTTTTGGCTTCTCCATATAAACTGTTAATTCTAAAATAGCCAAATTGTATGGAGAAGCCATAATTTTTTATCATTTCCAACATATGCTGTCTTAGATCAAGTTATTTGTTCCTATCAATATATTCCTATAGACATATTAGTCCAAAGTAAGAGCTTAACTAACATGAAAAAAAAACCGGAAAGTACCTTATATTTTTATAATTAACACTTATTATTTTTTATCTATTTATTATTTATATTTTTAGCTGTGCAAGGTTTAACCTTGCCAATTTCCACTTTCTCAAACAGGCCCGCTCGGATGCTAATAATAGCAGAATATAAAAAATATTAATTCAAAATTCTTTATATGCTTGAGATACAGGTTATATTGTTACTACTAATTAACAAATGTGCACCACTTAACTTTTTTTTTATTTTTATTTCAATACTTAACAAAACAAAATTAAAATAAATAAGGGAATGGACTGTCACAAGTTTTATTAGATGTCATTTAAGCATCAACGCGTATTTGCGCAATTTGAGGTTCTCCGCAGAAAACGTCGCTCTCCCCGCGCCTGACGAGGTCGCCTGGATGTAAGATGGAGCTAAGTTAAGTTTTAAGTGCAATGAAGAATTTATAAATAATTAAATAAATATTTACTAGACACCCACAAATTTGTTAATATTATCACGTGTCAAATCGCATAACCTCCTCTAACAAATAAATGCGTTATTAAGTAACACGAATATGCATTTAGTTTATCAATATTCTCAATTTACTGTACATTTGTGAAATATATTTTATTATTATTTTTGTTGTATAGTAGTGAGTAACGTCACTAATATTTATATTGACGAAAGCCGCTAATAGATTAACGCACAATTAGTATAGTTATGGTCAAGGAGATAAGAGATAAATGTAGGATAGAGTGGGCATTCGATGTTTTTACATACAAAATGTTTATAGCATTATTTTATTCGACATCCATTTAAAGGTAATCTTCTCTTGTCGAAGAAACATGTGTCTTATAAAATATATGGGATTCAGCTCATTATAAATATAATATATAGTATAAAAAAATAAAAAATTGTAGTTGGTATTAACCATTCATATATTAATTCAATTCATCCAAACCTCCAAACAAAGTTTCTGTAAATACAAATAGTAGATATAAACGATAAGGATATAGGTATTAAGTGTTTGTTAGTTACTACTATGAGATCAGTATGTATTCTATTTATTAAAAAAAAATATTAAAAAAATGTGCCACTCCTCACAAAACGAAACACAAAAGCATGTATTTTATAATATTATGGGACACAGTTAGACCTACAGTTTAATATCAAGCACATCAAAGTCGTTAGAATGTTGTTCACTTATATGGCGAAAGAATGTCAACTAGATCAACGCTGGTCTAATGTCGAGCACATCAACGGCGGAAGATGTTGAACACATCAACAATGGTTAAACGTCGAGTTTATCAACGACGAAATAATGTCGAGCACATAAGCCGTAGTTGAATGTCAAGCACATCAACGGTGGTCGAATGTCGAGCATATCAACGGCGGAAGAATTTCGAGCACTCCGACGATGGTTAAATGTCGAGCATAGCAACGGTGGTTGATTATCGAGCATATCAATGATGGAAGAATGTTGAGCACATCAACGATGGGTAGATGTCGAACACATCAACGGTGCTAGAATGCCGAGTATATCAAAGAGTGTCGAGGATATCGACGGCAGAATAATGTCGGGGGCATCAACTATGGTTAAATGTCGGGCACATCATCGGTATTAAAAAAGTTATTCAGCAAGTATAAGCATACTCTATATAAAATTACGTGGCACAATAAAAAAAAGTAGTAATTATATTATTGAATTATCTGTAATTTATAATATAAGTAGGAGTTAGTTAAATATTTACTAGTTTAGCTTAGAGCCCAAGAATAGTTGTATAATAAGTAGTATAGTTATAGATTAAATTAGTAGCTTTTAAGCTTAACAACTAAAATATTAAACTTAGATTACATTTTACTGTTACTTTATACTTGTTGGCAATTATAATTATAATCTATTGATTAAATATTACCCAAATTATTAAGTAGTGAACTATGTAATAGGATGTACCTAAGCTTTAAATTGACATAGCACTGCCATTTTTATCCTCGCATTTATGTGCTTCAACATTGATAATGACGGTGCTAATAATAAATTATATTGCGTCACGTATACCATGTAAAATCATTAAGCTATAAAATGTACACTATGATATGATAAAACTCCAATGAAATCCACAAAAAATCAAGGCTATGCAGTTAAATCGGTAATAATATGTACATCCCTATCATGATTTCAGAAATAGGTATTTAAATATATTGATTCAGAATTTAATGTATATAAAAGTTCAGCTACAAGCTCACTTAGGGTTTACTAATTCGAAACTTAGACGATCCACGGGCGAGAATGTCGAGTACATCAACTGCGGATAAATGTCAATCACATCAACGGCGAATGAATATTGTGCACATCGATGGCGGATGAATGTCGAGCACATCGACGGTGGATGAATTCCGAGCACATCCATGGCGGACAAATGTCTATCACATCAACGGCGGAGAAATATCGAGCACATAAACGGCGGATGAATGTCGAGGCACAACGCCAGAGGAATGTCGAGCACATCAACGGCGGATGAATGTCGAGGCACAACGTTAGAGGAATGTCGAGCACATCAACGGCGGATGAATGTCGAGCACATCCACGGCGGATGAATGTCGAGCACATCGACAGCGGATGAATTTCAAGCACATCAACAGCGAATGAATGTCGAGCACATCGCCGGTGGATGAATGTCAAGCACATCAACGGCGGATGAATGTCAAGCATATCAACGGCGGCTGAATGTCGATCACATTCACGGCGGATGAATGTCGAGCACATCAACGGCGGAGGAATGTCGAGCACATCAACGGCGTATGAATGTCGAGCACATCAACGGCAGCTAAATGTCGAGCACATCGACGGCGGAAGAATATCGAGCACATCAACGGCGGATGAATGTCAAGCATATCAACGGCGGCTGAATGTCGATCACATTCACGGCGGATGAATGTCGAGCACATCAACGGCGGAGGAATGTCGAGTACATCAACGGCGTATGAATGTCGAGCACATCAACGGCAGCTAAATGTCGAGCACATCAACGGCGGCTGAATATCGAGCACATCCACGGCGGATGAATGTCGAGCACATCCACGGCGGATGAATGTCGAGCATATCAGCGGCGGCGTCCCTAAACCGAGTTAAATAGCTGAATACTAAAAATTTTAATATGTTATATAGTGACGCGATAACACGCACAAACTATAACTATGCGCACAAGCATAAATACAATAAGAATTTTGGTATTTACAGAGTGTATTTAATCGCCAATATTTTTTTTCGGGTGGCGGCATTTTATAACCTGTTCAAAATAAATTACTGACGATTGAAATACATTATGTAGCCAATTTAATGAATAATTGTGTATGTTGACAATAATAAAATGTATTTAAGAATATAATACCGGCTGGTTGCTGATGAATATGATTAAAATAATATATGTCTAATATTTTCATATAGGTAGGTATATAATTAGCTATTAGCATGCTTTAAACATTTTAAAAATAGTCAATCATAAAAAATAAAAAAATATATTTATTAACAATAAACCCGGACAATAACAGCGTATCCAGATTAATATATGTATTATGCACTTATTCACCTTAATATATTCACTACTTTATGTTTTCAGCACAGCATTAAATTCGGTTTGCAGAAATTAAGTTACTTTCTTCTATAATTAAATAGACCTGTACCCATGCCCCGTTTTTTTAGGAAGCACTATTCCATTTATTTGAGCATTTTGACCCTATATTGTCTAATCATAATTCTTCTAGCGCCATTATATATTGCAACAGCGTTTATTTTAAAATAATAAAAGTATATCCAAGCACATGCCTTGCCTTGTTGAAAACGCACCTATTTTAGAAGCATTCACCTTTTTTGACCGTGTGTTGTCTTGTCAGTAATATTTTTAATAGTTTCTAGCGGCATTAAGACCGCCATCAACTATTATAAAATGCACTTTGCCATTATAAAAATACACGCACACAAATGACTATGTGTTGTGTAATAATAACCTCTTAAATCACCTATTGTAAAATACACGCGCATTTATGACTATGCGTTGTTTAATAATATCCCCTTTAATCATCTTTCGCCTAAAACACGCACAATTCTAGGCTGTATTATAGAATCATAACCCTTTTAGATACCTCCTGTATAACACACGCAGGGTCTTCGTTAATAATATACCATTTGTATACACGCCCACAACTGACTAAGTGTTGTTTAATAATGACCCCTTAACCACTTTTCGTTATAATACACGCACAATAATAGACTGTGTTGTATTATAATTACCCCTTAAATCACCATCTGTAAAATATACTAGCATTTATATTTCCTTTTTTTTTTATTAATTTTCCAATATAATAAACTCGGATAATTGCGTTTTCTAGCGGCAATACACCTTTTTTGAACATGTTTTGTCTTGTCAGTAATATTTCTGTTAGTTACTAGCGGCATTAAGTCCTCCTCAACTATTGTAAAATGCACTTTGTCATTATTAAATTACATGCACACAAATGACTATGTGTTGTATAATAATAACTCTAAGTGTCATCTTCCGTTAATCATGTAATAGACTGTTGAATTATAATAATCCTTTTAACCTCCGTTACAATACATGCAAAAAGTAGACTGTTTTAGATTATAATAACTGCTTAAATCACCTTTTTTTTATATATACGCGCATTTATGACTAAGCATTGTTTAATAATATCCCCTTTAATCATCTTTCGCTCAAAACACGCACTGTCTGAATATAGCTTAAAACACGCTTCCAATAATAGGCAGTACTGTAGAATAATAACCCCTTTCGATACCTTTCGTAGGAAAAATACTCGCACACAAATGACTAAGTGTTGTGTAATAATGGCCCCCTTAACCATCTTCCGTTATAATACACGCACAATAATAGGCTGTTGTATAAATAACTACTCTTTTCGTCATCTTTTTATACGAGTAATACACGCACAAGAATAGACCTTGTTAACCTAACCTAACCCCTTAAAATACCTTTTGTAAAATGTACGCGCATTTATGACTAAGCATTGTTTAATAATATCCTCTTTAATCATCTTTCGCTCAAAACACGCACTGTCTGAATATAGCTTAAAACACGCTTCCAATAATAGGCTGTACTGTAGAATAATAACCCCTTTCGATACCTTTCGTAGGAAAAATACTCGCACACAAATGACTAAGTGTTGTGTAATAATGGCCCCCTTAACCATCTTCCGTTATAATACACGCACAATAATAGGCTGTTGTATAAATAACTACTCTTTTCGTCATCTTTTTATACGAGTAATACACGCACAAGAATAGACCTTGTTAACCTAACCTAACCCCTTAAATTACCTTTTGTAAAATGTACGCGCATTTATGCCTATGCGTTGTTTATAAATATCCCCTTTAAACATCTTCAGCTTAAAACACGAACAATTACGAGTATAGGCTGTATTGTAGAATAATAACCCCTTTAGACACCTTCCGTATAATACAAGACTGTGCTTCTTTCATTGATATTTTATTTTAATTAATTTTGTAAAGTTCAGGCGCATAGTAGATAATATTATTAAGTTGCACTATTTAGAATATAGAGTACTATATCATTAGACACCTTTCGTATAGTACATATACACACACAAATTACTAAGTGTTGTGTAATAATAACCCCATAACTTACTAAACTACTTTCCGTTATAATACACGCAATAATAGACTGTGTTGTACTATAATTACCCTATAAGTTATCTTTTGTAAAATACACTAGCATTTATATCTCGTTTTTCTCAATTTCAATTTTTTTTTAATTAACTTGGACATTAAAAGACAATAGAGTTTTCTAGCGTCAATACACCTTTTTTGACCATATGTTGTCTTGTCAGTAATATTTCTATTAGTTTCTAGCGGCATTAAGTCCGCCATCAACTACTGTAAAATGCGCTTTGCCATTATAAAAATACACGCACACAAATTACTATGTGTTGTGTAATAATAACCCTAAGAGTCATCTTCCATTTTAATACACGCACAATCATATAGGACTGTGTTGGATTATAATATTTGAATGCGAGAAAAACCAAGGTACTAGTGTTTGAAAGAAGAAGGATGACAACCGTGACGATAAAGATTGATGATGAAACTCTAGAACAAGTAAATGAAATTATATATCTGGGCAGTGTTTTTACTGCGGATGGGAAGTATGATAGGGATGTTGATAGAAGAGTGAACGCGGGAAATAGTGTTAACGGTGCCCTGGGGTCACTGATCGCCAGTCGAAATGTAAGTGACAAAGCTCGGCTCGCCAAACACAATGCCATGTTGGTACCAACACTTATGTATGGAAGCGAGCCGTGGATATGTCAGAATATGCATGAGAGTAGGGTTAATGCAGTAGAAATGAGGTCGCTGCGTCGGTTATGCGCCGTCACTTTGGCGGACCACATACGTAACGTCGAAATACGAAAAATGGTAGGTATAAAAGAAAGCATAGGCACAAAAATAAGGAAAAGCATGCTACGATGGTTCGGGCATGTTGAAAGGATGAGCGAAGAAAGATTGACGAACCAGGTATATAATGCGAAAGTTGTGGGTAAAAGAGGCCCTGGCAGACCAAGACACACGTATCACGATCAAATAAATAAAACACTAGCTGAAGGAGAATTAAAAAGCCTTCGTAACAAAAGGGCATGTATGAAGAGGTTGATGAATGTCGATGAAGCGAAAGAGGTATGTCGTGATCGTGTCAAGTGGCGCTCAATTGTCTCTGCCTACCCCGTAAGGGATCTGGCGTGAAGATATGTATGTATGGATTATAATAACTCCTTTAATCACCTTTTGTAATATACACGCGCATTTATGACTACGCGTTGCTTAATTATATCCCCTTTCTATATATATATTTCGCTTTAAACACGCACAATGATTATAGTCTGTATTATAGAATTTATAGACATCTTCTGTATTATACACACAGTCTTGGATAAAAGTTGCACTGTTTAGAATATAGAACACTTTATCATTCATCATTATTTATTTAACGCATAGATTTAATATTTATATTTTTAAATTCATATTAGGTTAATTTTAGGTCTTGGTTTTGATTTGGATAGGTACCACCAATGTGTGTTATTTACGTCTACTTTTCTAAACATTAATAAATTACGTCAATTAGTTGATATTATTTTAAGAGGCCAATTTTAATTTATTTATAATTTTAATTATGACATATCGCCGTGTTAGAACAAAATCCAACTAAGTTATCCATTTTTGTACAAAAAATATTATGCATATTTAATTATAATTTGTGTTATCGGCTAAAACCGTTTGTTTAATTGTTTTTAAGATTTTAAATCTTCATAACTAAGCGTCACAGTACTTACTCGATTTTATCACTGGTAAAAGCAGAAGTATTTTAACCGACTGGTTTAAAAGCGGCTATACTATAGTGAGTGCTCTGAAGAGCTCTATAACTTAATTCCTTCCTCTCCATTCCGCAACTAAACCACACACACAGGTCAGAATATGCACCCACATACCGTAGTCACCATCCCTTCGCGTACCTATAAATTTAGTGACTCATACATCTGTCGCACAATAAAGATGTGGAATGCTCTTCCACTTCCCGTGAAAAGTCAAGCCGGTATAGTGTTAGGGACTGATGTCAGACATAAGTGTCTGATTCCAGTTGCTAACATTCATGGACCCTGCGCGCCACTTACCATCAGGTGGGCGCAGGGACACAAGTCCTGCTAGTATATATATAAAAAGAAAAGTGAATATTTACTAAAAAAATGAGTTGGTTTTCGCTCTAACCCGGCAATATTATTAATTTTATCTTGATGTATTCTCTTAGAGAACGCAGTATAATGATGAGTTGTATACATAAGTATAATTTAAAGGTATTTTTAAAGACGAACAGATATTTTATTTCACGAAGTCCGTTCAGCTCTGGTTGTAGTAGTGACGTGTACCGATAAGCGCGTTTGTGGTTTGTTTGCAAAGACATGGGGATTCGAGCGTGAAGGCGGATTGCAGCGCGGGTGATAAGCCGACTGCAGTATCGCGCAGTTCGTATGGATAAATGCGCAGTTGAGAAGCGCTGATCAACCAAACGTCCAATTTCGCTATAAAATGATACAAGAAACTACAAGTCTGTGGCCTGCGCACTTAGCGTGACTATACCACCCACCTATAGCAAACAAACTGCGCCCGGGGTCACGCACAATGTGCAAGTGCCTGACTACATTCATAGTCAAATGGACTTTGCGAGATATCTGTTATAAAATATATTATTATTAAAAGTGGGACCGCATATTGATGATACTCTCCAGCAAGACACTATCCATCTGTCTTGTAAATTTAAGGAATCTATTGACAATGGGTACACCACCAGAACGTTAATAATAATAATATTTTAATGTAACTGCAGGCAAAAGGAATTGTTCGGCTTTCTCTGCTTTTAACAAAGTACTAGAAAAGCTGTAAGTTGTAGAAAGGCAAATAGTGAGAAATAATTTAATCATACTTTAATATTTAGTTTACATTAAGGTTCTTTTTAATTAGTAATTATACGAGTATATTAGCGTGGTAGATTGTAATTGTAATATTTAACCAAATTAAATTTTCTCTTATTAATTATTTTATTATATTTATTAATAACTGACTTCAAAAAAGAAGGAGTTCTCAATTCTACTGTATGTTTTATTTTAAATTAAATACTTTATTGCACTAAAAAATAAACATTAGGCCTGGCAGTCTCTAACCACTGAACCAAGAAATATATTTATTTTATTTTTGTAAATTTATTATGTTGACTTATTTTACAATTCTATATAAAACTGTTACATTATAAATCTAGTTTTTTTTTTTAAATTTATTCAAGGTTTACCATCGAGCATCATGTTACCGCTAAGAGTATCATATATAAATATCACATATATATAAATAACATATTATTTTCCTTTTCTTTCTTTTAATAACTGTATACGTTCTCTCAAATTTAATTCTTTACCTACCTATAATACAAAAAAAAAAAAAAAAAACTACCTAAATAGGTGACAATTTAGTTATAACGGCAAACGTGTTAGTAAAGGCATTACAAAGTACATACGCCTTATTACAAAATTAGAGTTTAATTACAAAACATTAAATACTTTTTTTTTTTTTTAATAAAACTTTTCTTTGTAATAAGGCTGAATATAAGAAGTAGGTCCTGAGTTAAACTAAATTTTATATATTAATAATATAATTACATTTATTTGGAGAGAAAACATAAAATTATAATATATAAAATAAATAATTATAAAACTATTTAAAAAAAGATGAAATAAAATTATTCACACATGATTTGTTCATGTGACAAGAACACTTGCCACATTCCTCGGCTCTGCACAGCAATGCTGATTTACTGCCAGTCTTCTTGTCGCAATTACTAAGTACCAATTCTTCTTTTTTTAATATCAAATTGAATTATAGTTTTATAATTTTGAAAATATAAAAAAAATATATACATTACTCAGCCAAAATACTACATTAATACTACATTTTGTCAAAACTTTGTATTTTAATAAATGTAACAATTTATCATAAATTCTGATATAATTGTGTATTGTTTACTATAAAACTTTAAATTAATTATGTAACTTTAATAGATAAGTACTTTCTTTTTTTTATATTTAAACAATCAACTTTCCTTGATTCTTGATAACGATTTCTATATAACTCTTATTTTGATTTGAATAAAACTCTTACACGAATTTTTATTGACAGACATACACTGGGCCGCAAAGAAAGCGGGTCGGTTATAAAAAATGCGATAACTTTTAAAATATTTGAGTAATCCTTTTAAAATAAAAACTAAATTAAAGTTTATTTCATTACATATATAGGTAGAAGTAAAACCTTTTTATTGCTTTTTGATGATTGTATTAAAAACCATAATGTCGATTTTTAAAATCTGAACAACAAATTTGATACCATTTGTTTTACTTTTGTTTCTGTTCTATCATATAAATATGGTATTCTTTGGGCAGAAATTCATTATTGTATCGCTATCAACCGTTCAAAGAGTGCTCCAGCGATTGGAAGAGACTGGATCTAATACTTGCAGACCAGGAACAGGCCGAACAAGGTGCACGACAGCGCGGGAAGATCGATATATGGTGTCAACAATGTTGAGAAATCGATTTCAAACAGCTGTTGAAGTCAAAAATCCCCTTCTACGTACTGGAGGAAGCAATATGAGCACGTGTACAGTGAGGCGGCGTCTAGCTGAAGCAAACTTACAGCCATTTAGACCCGAAAATGGTCCAAAACTCGAAAGGCAGCATCGAAATGCAAGGCTGAGTTACGCTAGAGAACACATAGATTGGATTCTAGATGACTGGTCAAGAGTAATGTTTACTGATGAGTCGAGGTTCAAGCTATACACCACGATGGGAGGCAAAGAGTCTACAGAAGACCAGGAGAGCGCTATAACCAAGCTTGCATTGAAGAAAAAGTGGCATACGGCGGAGGCTCCATACACGTGTGGGCTGGAATTTCTTCCGAAAGCCGCACCGAACTAGTGGTGATAGAAAATGTCACTTTCACTGCAGAAAGATACGTGAATGAAATCTTAAATGAGTATGTTGGCCCATTATTAGTAAACATGGGCGAGAACGCCATCTATATGCAAGATAACGCTCGTCCCCATACAACTGGAATAGTGTTTGACTACCTTGATTTTTTTATCACACACATGGAGCGGCCAGCACGCAGTCCAGAATTGAATCCCATCGAGCATTCCTGGGACGAACTGGGACGACGTGTACGCCAGCGAAATTCCCCTCCAATCACGCTTTCAAGAAGCACTAATAATAATAGAAGAATGGGAGAATATTTCTCAGCATCGTCTTAGAAATCTGGTGGAAAGCATGCCAAACCGTATAACAGCTTGTGGTGACAATACAAAATACTAAAATGTGCAAAAATTACATATTTGATACCGAAGGTCATTTTTCGAAATCTAGTAAAAAAAAAAATTTTATTCAACTTAATTTTAATAAAAATAAACTTCATAATCTTAAACTTTTATGATTTTGTTTTAAGCACTATAAAATTGTCTATAATACAGTCTCAAGTTATTAAGGTTTTTGTTACCGACCCGCTTTCTATGCGGCCCAGTGTATACGGTCGTGATGATACTTTTTTCTTTTTTCTATACTTACAATTTATTTAACAAGTGTTTTGTTTTCGTTTTTTTTAAGGTACCAAATTTGTGCAATTTTTATGTTTCCTAATTAAATTAATATTAAAAAAGAGAAAAATGTATAATTTTATTTTAGAAGTCATATTTTTATTTTGTAAATTTGATAGTTTTTGTTATTTTTTTTTTTTTTGTTTTATCAGTAGTAAGTTTTTAATTGTTTTAACAGTAATAAGTTTTTAATTTCTTCTTCTTTTTATATTGGTGAATGCTGTGACACCTAATTGGTACATATATTAGATAAGCTATAATTATACTATGTTATGTGTGTGATAATATATGTACTGCTGTGTGTACTAAATAAATAAATAAATACAAAATATTCTATATTAACAAATAGAACTTACTAACGTGCTTTAGAGAGTTATAAATAACGAGTTGTTCCTAAACAACTTTGCATTAAAAATAATTAAGCAGTAGAGCCTAATCTAGTCCATGAAACCTGTCAACGAGAGGGCAACCAGTGACATCCGCAGCTAACTTCATTAGGATCATCCTGACCGCGTGTCACCAGTAGACACCACGTTAAACGGTGATTAATCTAATTGTATATTGTACAGTGGTTGAGTTCAATAAAGCGTCGCTTTACTCCAATGCTTAAAATGCTATAAATACCAAGCTACTTGTTGGGCGTTATTAAGTCGTATACATCACTAAAATCAGAAAAAAAGTCGATCGTCATCATCGATGCTATCATAAAATTGGGTAAGAAGCAAAAAAAAACAAAAAACCAAAATATTTTATTTTTTTAAATGCAAAGGTTAAATTAAATAATACATTTTCTGGATCCCCCTTTAAGTTTAGTTAGACCTGTATAAGGGGGGGGACCCGCTTAAAGTTAAACATAATAATATTGTACAAGAGTGTGAATAATTTTAATTTTATATGAATGATATGTATATGTGTTACAAAGTCTAGTCTAGTCTTTTTTATATATATCTACTAGCATATATATTTGACAACCAACATTGTTTGACAGATACGAAACCCACGAACTATTTCTATGGGAAATTTCCCAAACACACTGCCTCCGTCTAGCGGTTAAGTCCGTGGATTTAGACTCGGAGGTACTGGGTTTAATTCCTGGTCGGGACACAATAATATTTATTAATTTAAATTATTAAAATTTAATTCATTTGTGATATTTCTCGAGTTTGGTACGCTAGAGACATCGACGAGCTTGCCACTTGTCATGATTGGCCTATACTAAGGTTGGCCAAATGTGAATCCGCTTCTATATAAGCGTGGTTTCTGACCACCCCGAAAGGGTAACGGTCATGATGATACTTTTTACTTTTTTATATTTAATACAGAATTAATTTCATAGTATTTATAAAGCCTTTAAATATTTAAAGGTTTTATAAATACAATGAAATGTTAATATAGTATGCATAATATGAGGAATTTTATAAACAAAAAATCGGTCAAATAAGACGTTTACGAGCAATTGTGATGATTATATTATTGTTAATCGTTTCAATGCCGTGCACTTTTTATACTTTCTTTTCAAAAACTTTGAATATTCTTATAATTTATTTTTTTAAATACAACTAGTGTTATTTTATTTCTATATACTTCAAAATAAAGTTACGTAGATGAAAATAGATGTTACTTAAAGGTTTCCAATGTGTATTTTAAATTTGTAGTCGAATGACTAATGATTAGATTTGTATAAAACATATATTTAACTGTAATTAGAGAAGTACAGACAAAGAAATGAAACTACAAATGAAGAACATATAGTAAACTTATCTTTAAACGTACTCTTAAATATTCTGTCAAATCATAAACAAGAAAAATTCAGACTAAAATTATAAGGAGTAAACCTATCTTTATAGATCATAAAGCTTTCTTAGCCTTCTTAGCTGTCTAACAGTGGTATTTTTTTTTAATGTGTACGGTATTAACATAGATTTTTTTAACTACGTCTTGCCATGTGCCAGATATGAGAAACATAACAAACGAAAATCTAACTAAAATTGATTTTAAAAAGAAGATACCTTGTCGTAGGCTGAGATCTACAAAGCTTTTCTAGCCTATGCTTAGTCCATGCTTAAGTATAAAACAAAAAATGTTTTCGAGTTTATGATATGACTAATTTAATTTTTAACGTTATAAGGCAAAGTTGATTTATCTATCTCAACCAGGTGCAAGCAGAACTTAAAAATTAAACAGAAATTTTGTAGGATTACTCTGAATCTAATAAATATGTGCGGTGTTAAAAATGCATTTTTATTTATTCTACCCAGAAATAGGTCCTAAGCTATAGATTTATGATTGATTCTCGACGCATGGCTAACATCAATTGTAATCGTGAAGGGTCGTTGATTAACCCGCCATCCCTGTCCTCTCCTGGTAATACGTGGTGAGGTTTTAGACCACCCCCTCCCCCTTCCCAAAAATCACATGTAAATATTGTCCAAACTTACTTTAAATAAAACGGAATATTATCTTTAACTTTGGTAGACTATTGTACTACTTAAGCTGTGTACAATGATAAAAAATTGTAAATAATTGTAAATATATTTTTATTAATAAGGCTAATGTTATTTTTACACTTTATTTATTAAAAACTACTTTAAAATAATAATTAAATATAAACTAAACCTAATAAAACTATAAATAAAAAATGTCATTTAGGGATAGTCCCAAGAAGACTGGCAACATTTTCCCTCTGTATAGCGAGGCTATTATAGGTTAACAGAAATAATTGCCAACTTTACTGTATCCAGATTTTTCCGTTAAAACTAACACATAATAAGCCGTGCTAGGCGTAACAAACAAGACTGAAGCAAAATACTTTTTACGCCTTAAAACTTGACAAGCACTATTAGTTAAAGCGCAGCGATAATAATCAATCATAAATATATGCCCTATCTAAACGATTGAAAACAATGACGACTGTAGGTTCCGGATTATTTTTTATACTTAAACATATTATTTTTCTGGTCGTAAATACAATAATTTATTGTTCTGATACGCCTGAGACATCCACGATCTTAACGGCCAGTTGCAGAAAGGACGATTAAGGTAATCCACGAGTATGACCAACATTTTGATATACCCACGTGATTGGGTGGGTTAGTTAGCTTGTCACTTTGGTTATTTCAGCCAATATAGGCATACGTTAAACATATCAATAGATAAACAGCCTTTCTGCAACTGGCCTTATAACTGTCATAATGAACTTTATCATTACAGTCGTGATGATTAAAAAAATCAGCTATAAAAATACCTGCGTTCTTCATTAAAATAATTAAATTACCTTTAAATTATTTAGTTAACAATCTAAAAGCCCTTATTATTAGATCGATCTAAAGGTCCGTAGTCCTAGCATGCATAAATTTCGTTATCAAATCAAGTAACCAAAAATTGACATACATATATTCGACCTGCCAATTTGAAGTACCGTAATAAAATTCTCATTTTTCATGTTCTCGATTCAATAACGGTGTTTGTACGCTATCGATATTCACTCAAGTATCAATTCTCTTTTAAATAAATGTCAAATCATGAAAAAATAAAAAGCCAGACGGAATCCGATGGCTGTAAAGATCGATTTAATAATATGATTTTACTTAGGCAAAACTAAATTTAGTTTAACTTACTAACGATGCCCAGTCATAATAACAGTTACATTCAAAGCTGAGCTGTATTCATTAGTAAATTGCACGTGAACCATTCCAATAATAGACTGGTATTTTGAATATTTCGATGTACATTGAAATAATAATTATTAACGTTACGGTACAATTTCTCATTCCCTTCATTTTAAGGACCTAGTATTTAGAATTGAATAATACAATAATATTTCATCTTGTTTAAATTAAAAAAAATATAGAAATATGTTTATTTTAAAATACCTCTGTACCTACTTAATCGATGGCCATTTGGAGGGAATCGACAAATTTGTTTAAGTATAAAAACTAAGCGGATACGCATTCTCTGTTAATGTGGGGACGCTTCAAGACAATTAAGTTTCCGCATTGCTGTCAGCTGGGGTCGCCGGTGTGCACTGAGCACAAGTGTTTGTGCCGTAGGTAAGTAGACCGCTTTGAAATCCACGAGCTTTCATGCATAATATATATATATATATAATAATATATATATACGGGCTCTTGCCACCATTATAGTTTTGGCTATTCTGGGAATTTAGGGTTTCATTTAGGGAGCCATCTGGCGTGAAATCTTTTATATGTATATATTTCATGCATAGCTTTTCACGTCATATAGCTCCCTAAATGAAACGCTAAAACGGGCTCTTGCCACCATTGAAGTTTTTGCTATCCTGGGAATCCACTGAAATAACAATCGCAAAAAGTGGGAGCCGCAGCTGAAAGCGCAGAGTATGGCAAGCGGCGCAAATACGTATCTATAATCAAAGACTGTAGAGGCAAAAAACATTACCTCTCTTTTAATTGTCTGCTCCGGTGACAAAATGGTCGTTCTTTGCTTAGAGAATCCGACCTGATTTATATTTAAATTAGGTTTTGTAAGTATATAATATATATATATTTTAATTTAGTTTAAAATATAGAATTGTAGTGTATAAATAACATCTTTTAAAATTGTTAAGAGAAGGCGTTTGAAACAACAAGCACATTCTGTTTAATTATGCTTAAAGTTAAAATT
Organism: Tinea semifulvella; assembly: GCA_910589645.1. Lineage (NCBI taxonomy): Eukaryota > Metazoa > Arthropoda > Insecta > Lepidoptera > Tineidae > Tinea > Tinea semifulvella. The sequence continues at coordinate 27,423,186 of OU342584.1, forward strand.
TATATTTTAATTGGTATCTAATATGAATATAAAACTAAATAAAGTAATCCACTTTTTTGAACGCGGCAAACGAGTGCCTTCACTTCGTAGCCACGACTCAGACTTAGCTACGCGGCGAACGAGTGCCTTCACACCGTAGCCACGACTCAGACTTAGCTGTAAAGGCACACAGGGCCAACAGTGAGAGAGAGACGGTTTATAGGGTTTTAGTCCATAGGCACCCTGGGGCCTCTTTAGGACCCGCGTTGGCTTTTCAGGCAGGGGGCGTATCATTGATGATTTATCGATTCACCGTCTATAAAAAAAAAACACTTTTTGAACTGTTTAATGATTTAGTTTCATAAAACAGACTGGTACCAACATGCAATTTTCAATTAATGGTTATACTGGGTAATTAATATCTATTGGACGTCAAAGGTTAAAGGAATGTTGGTGAAACATAAAGGTTTAATTGAAATAACATACTGAGGTAATGAATCAAAAGGAAATTTAGAAATCCTGTGCACATATTTGGACATATTGCATTGTTGAGGTCAAAGTCCAATTATCAGTTTATGGACAGCGAAATCTATACGTGTATTTAAGTATGATAATATTGTAATTTAGGGTGATCCAATTCAAGTTTCCTAAATAAAATTTACAGTATATAATAAATTCGAAGTTAATTAATATACATTAAATATAAATTAAAAGCTACCTAAATAATAAAAATAAAACTATAAATAAAAAATGTCCTTTAGAGACGTCCCATCCGAGATAGTTCCAAGGGGACTAGCAACATTTCCCCTCTGTATAGCGAGACTAATACGTTGGCAGAAATAATTGCCAGCCTTCCTGTCTCCAGACCTTTCTGTCAGCCGCTTTGACAACTCCTTGGCCAAGCGCCTGACAAAATGAAATATTATTCTAATTGTCAGTCATCATCATCACAGCCCGTAAAACACAGAGTCCTACATCCACTGCTGGAAATGAGCCTTTCAGAACATATTTGTCGAGAATTTCACATAAATTCGCCACGATGCTGGCCAGTCGAGCCTGTATCCGATATTATATTAAATAGTTCTTATATTTAAAGCCAATAATGTAAGTTTTATAGTTAAAATTATTATTAATTTAAATATAATTAATATATTATTATATTATATTATATTATACTTACAAAACCTAATTTAAACATAAATCATATCCGCGCGGCATGGTGGCAAGAACGCTGGCCGCATTTCCACGATAAATCGCTATGCTGATTCTCTGGGCGAGGAAAGAACCAAGCCCTCTTGTCCCCAGAACAGACAATTAGACGAGGAGTGATGATTTTTAAAATTATATAAACATTTGTAAATTGTAGGTATAACCTGCAACTTGCGGTGATTATAAGTATTTTATTTCTATCTATATAATATTACAAACTTTTTCAACTTCTAGAATCGCAATATCTGAGAATTTTTTTTTAATACTGAACACTAAAGGTGGCTTCACTCACCTGATGGTAAGCTGTATGCGTGGTCTAAGAATGGGAGCAACTGATAGATTAACATCAGTTTCTACCACTATGCCGGCCTAACAAGATAATTTTTCATTCTAACCCATAAACCTACGAGTACCACTATTCACAATTATTTTGTCTATTTTGACTGGACTATCACGTGTCCGCAACATAACTACTACGCAATATCGAATACCAATGAAATTAGAATAGACGCTCTCAATTAACAATATTCGATAGGTGGAGGAAGCTGAGGGCCTGACGTGTATTACTTTCCCAGCCTTTGTGTTTCCACATTTCTATAAACTGAAGTCCTTTAAGCGAAGTCAGAAAAGGCATATTGTTAGGCCGGCATAGTGGTAGGAACTAATGTTGGCCAACAGTGGCTGATGTCACAACTTGTGATAAGCAATGGAGTGGACGACTTTTACTACGTCTGTGCAACAACCCCCGCCAGATGGATGGATGGAAGACATTCGCGTAGTGTTAAATGAGGATAGCTAGAAATCGCGTGTGATGACAAGCTTTGAGGGTAACCTATATACAGCAGTGGAAACGTGCATGCTGATGATTAGCTATAATCTGAAGGGATAGAGAGCATATTTATTTATTTATTATATATTATTATGTTACCCTATTCTAGTTAAAACTTTTTCATAGCCATATTTTATTTTATAATTGTTTTAGTTGTTTTGTATGTCAGCAGCAAGTTTTCCTTAACCACTAAATAAATAAATAAAATTATTCTTATAGATTCTAAATGTTTATTAGTGAAACAGAACGAAAAGAAACTTAACGAGTTCTTCGTGGCACAAGAATATTGGTATTGTAAATTAATGACCAATGTACGTGTAAGAACCTTGCTAAACTCTGTAGATAAACAAATTGTCTAGATATATGCTCCCCTCTCCAGCAGGGTCTAGGAACCTATGTTCTAGGGCTTGTAATGATGTAGGTACGTAAGAAAAGAGTCGCCGAGGTTAAAATCAGCAACTTAGAAGACAGATTTTTAAATAACAAAGTAACCGTGGTGGTGGCATATATCCGAAGGACTAATTAAAATAATTACTTTGGACCATAACGAAGATCACTGCTTTCAAACTTCGGTGGTATTGCCTGAAAAGGAAACCATTAATTTCCTTACAAGTTACATCTGCCATTGAATTCCTTTCATTAGCAACACAAAGTGATTGGCTTCTTGTAAAAGTAAATGTCATTGCGCACAAACTTGGAGTTTGCTTACTCTACGAGAAATAAGGAAAATTCGAGATGTTATTTTAAATGTAATTTTAAATTATAGCTCCCTTTCTTCTGTGGTCTAGCAATACGACCGATATAGACGCAGTGGTACCGGTTCGAGTTCGGTCGAGAATACTAATGTATTTTTATTTGTTCTTATTGTTTCTCATGTCTATATCAGAGTTATCGACGAGCCTGCCATTTATTATGACATATAGTTTTTCATCATCATTCATTACAGCCCCTAGAACACAGCGTCCTAGACCTCCACTATTGGAGATGGGCCTTACAGAACATATATCTGGAGACTTTGGTCTACACTCGCCACGCCTGGCCAGACAGGTCGGCGAGGATCTAATATCAATGTTTAATGGCATCTTATTAACGATTCCGCAAGTTGGAACAGGGACCGACGGCTTAAAGTGCTCTCCAAGGCACGGGAACGGTGGTCTTGAAAATCTATGACAAATGTAACTAAGAAAATTGCATTTGATTTCTCATTGGATTTGATCAGAATTTCTCATGCCGGGGGGATTGTTTGATTTTAAGGAAAGCGTTCTTTCAACCGAGCCACCACCGCGCCATATAGTTAAGTAAGGCTTAATAGGAAACCACTTTAAATAACACTATAGTACATTATTTTTCTAATAATTGATTAAAATATAATTTTCATTTTTTTTTTTATTTATACTGTAAATAAAAATCAAATCCTAAACTCCTGGTTTGTTACTTTTGTTTTACGAAAGAAGAGCGGTTTTATTAAAACATAACTGAATAATCTAAGCGAGCGCCTGATGTTATTGAATAGAGTATAATTGACTTATCAATTAGGCTATACATTTTAATTAGAATGTAAGGAGTGGCACAATGCCGTGGTCCGGATCCTTTCTTCCTTAAACGCTTACTTTAATTCAAAGAGAAATTCACTTATAATTGTCTTTTTTGCACATATTTATTTTATATTTAATTTACAACACAACCGTTTGTTTGGAGAGCACATTAGGTCGTGGCGTATAACTTGTAGAATCTGCCCTGATGCAGCGTAGAGAATCAAAGAGGGGCGCCCGTGAGGGAAATAAACTTAGGCATTCGTATAAATGAGTGAAGGTCACGAAACTCAAATCACATTCATAGGTTGCAACATGTAGCTATCGTACTCGCCATACAAAATACTAAACTTATAGGTGCGTCACGAATTCGAAAAATAACATTTTCAGAATGCTATGCTAGTACCATCGCAGAAGTATGGAAGCGAGACGTGGATAGAGCCAGAATAAGCATGAGTAGGTTTAATGCAGATGAAATGAGGTCGTTACGTCGGATATGCGGCATCACTTAGGCGGACAGTATACGTAACGACGAAATACGCAAAAGGGTATGTATACAAGATAGCATAGGGAGAAGAATAAGGGAAGGCATGTTCAGATGAGCTACAAAAGACTGACGAACCAGATATATAACGCGAAGAGGCCTTGACAGACCAACTCTCACCTATCGCAATCAAATAAATAAAACACTGGCAGAAGGCGTAGTAAAGATTCTACGAAATGAGCATGTATGAAATTGTTAATGAATGTCGACGAGGCGAAAGAGGTGTGGATTGCCCGTGAGCAAGGGATCTGGCGTGAAGATTAGTAAACTCGTATGTGTATGAATTTTAAAAGTTTGCCTTAAACAAAGAGCCATAAATCTTTTTTACTGCTGAAGATCTAAAGAAGAAGGCCTTTCAGGATATATTATGAAAATTTGGTCAAATTTTGTACAGTAGTGTTTGTAAATGTATGAATTAAGAGTGTATCACCGGGATTCGAACCTGCGACTTAGGATTAAAGGACAGCTCCGAAATTTAATTATAATTATAATAAACTAGCTGACGGTCGGTATGCCTCACAAATCACCGCTGATGCGCGCCACCTAACAGTAGTAACATATTCCCAAAGTTCCATCCCGATCGGTCAAGTAGTTTTTAAATGCATAGAGAACATACATTCACACAGACATTCATTTTTATAATTATATATAGATATTAGACTTAAATCTATCATTTTTTTATTTAGGACTGAATTAAATTAATAAACGAAAATCATTATTGGGCTATCCTGTTCCAAAAGCAGTTGCAGATTTTCCCGCCACGGCTCCCTTAACGATACTATTAAAAGGGCTCTAGCCCCCACCAAAGTTCTAGCTCTTTTGCTGTAGTTATCCGAGATGATGGCAAAAGACCCGTCGGTATGACGTTGGTCCTTCAGGAACGAGGACGTGCTCTGGCATGGGACGCCACCTGCGCCGACGACCTCGCCGCGTAGAACCTCAGGGGGGCAGCGCATAAAGCGGGGTCTGCGAGAGAAAATGCGGAGTTCGGTAAGCGGCGCAAGTATGTAAGTGTATTTAAATAGACTCTGAGCCCGAAGAGTCCAAGCGCTGGGATTCCTTGGGCTCCTTGTAGTATTCTCCGGTGACAAGAGGGCTGGCTCTTTCTTCGTCCAGCAAATGCAGCCAGCGTTCTTGCCACCATTCCACGCGAACGGGACTTATATCCCAATCCGTAGTATTATTATTAATTTAATTTCATATTTAGTAATTTTTTTATAGGTTTTTGCAATAAATGATAATAATGTTAGTAAAAAAACTAAGCAAAGTTAATTTAAAAGAGCTTTATTGCAGTTCTACTTTTTTTTTGTCTCTTATTTCTTTAAATATTTGTCTGGTTTTTTTATTCATCAGTTCATCGTGTATTTTAGTGTCATGTTTTTAGGTTTAATTAACATTAAAAGGATTGTACAAACTCTTCTTACTCAGTAGTACGAGTATGTTTACCTTTTATACAGAAGTTATTTCATTACAAAAATTGAGTTTTTCAACTTTAATCTTTGTCACATTCAGCTTTTCACTGCCTTTGTGTACAACATGGTGGGTAGTGTAAGGTTTCGATATCTATTAGTTGATTAGTTTGACATAAAATTTATTTACACTACATACGTAACATTTTGACCAAGCGTATATTTATACATACGAGTATATACTAACGCACACTGCAGTAATAAATGTCTTATGTAATAAAAAATATATATATTTTACTTGTAACAATATTTATTAATTATCGTATAATTAATTATTATAGTAAAAATACGAACATAATAGACGTTCATCTTCCGTCATTAGTCGCTCCCAGGACTGGCCGCGAAAGGTCGCGACTTCCAGCGTTATCACGGCAGAAAGCGCGTTGAGGTCTCGTTTCGTTGCTGGGCAACGGGAGTGTACCTAGCGACGCTTGAGAGCGCGCTTCCTCTGGAGCATTTTCCTGATGTAGTCTGGGAGCGCCAATCGGCGTCTAGAGTGATCAGTAGGGAGGGTGGTAGTAGCGGAGGTCTGGGTGTCGCTGATCGCCTCCATCAGGCGGTTCGCGGCCTCCTCGACTTCTTCCGGCGTAGATATGCGGCCGGAATGGTTGTAGGCCTCCATGGTGGTCCTAAACTTGCCCCAGTTTGTTTTGGTCCGTCCTCGGGGGATGGTCATGTTCGCAGCGGATCCCACGATCACCAGAAGAGGGAGGTGAGTAGAATTAGTGTCATACAGCACCTCCAGGTGTATCGGAGATCGCAGGCCGTGAGACACGACGATGTCCAGCACGTCTGCCGAGTGATCGGTGCATGACGGGACGTGCGTGGGAGTGTCGGGGCCAAGGACCTCATAGTCCAGCCTGTCCGATGCTTGGTATAAAGCCTCCCCGGCTCTGTTAGTAATTCGGGAGCCCCAGGCCAAGTTCTTGGCGTTAAGATCACCGATAATAAGTGTAGGGACACTGGCGTCAAAGGCCCTGACTAGGTCTTGGACGTAGAGCTGGCTCCCCGGAGGACGGTATGCCGCGTAGAGGCGCATCTCGCCGTCGTCTGTCTTCAGTCTAACTCCGACCATACGCGTGCTATGGAACTCCGTGAAGTCGAGCTCCTCGTGTACCACGTCAAGGCGGACGAGGGCTGCTGTCCCGCGGTAGGCGTAGCCCGCCGGAGATATCTCGTCGCGGCGGTACACGGTGTAGCCCGGCACACGGAGTGGTGATGAAGGCAGAAGCTTCGTCTCCCCGAGAAGTAGCACATGGGGCCGTTGCTCCTGGGCCAGGAGACGAAGCTGGTCGGTGTTAGATCGGACCCCTCCTGGGTTCCAGTAGATGACCCTGAGGTCACACACTGTAACTGACTTTTTGGCGGAGTTTGTCCAGAGCGCTAGTCACGGCAATTATGAGGTCCTCCCCGGTTGACACCGCCTGTAGGATCTCCAGCAGGATCTGGATGATTACCTGTACGTCTGTCGGCCATTGATTGGGGGCATCGTCCCACTGCCGTTGGTGGTTAGGAGAGGGTTCTGTCCTCCTCGGGTTAGCTGGGTGTGTGGCCTCAAGGGCCGGAGTGTGGTGTGTGGCAGCCTCCTGCGTCCTTGCGCTCCGCGGGGCTGTCTGTGATGTGGTCCTGGGCATCGACGACGCCCGGATGTGTGGGGCCATGTTGGGGGCCCGAGGTTGGGTAAAAGCAGGAGGCTGCTGAATCGCTCTGGGTGGCGGGGCTGTCTTAGGTGCATGTGGGCCTGCCCTAGGTGGCGAGGCTGCCCTAAGTGTGGGAGGGCCTGGTCTAGGTAACGGGGCTGCCCTGGAAGTTTTGAGGTCCATCCTCGGTTTTGGGGCTGTTCTAGGTGGTGGCTGGTCTGCCAGGGTGTGTGAGGGGCCTGCGGAGTTAGCAGCATTGGTAGTTTGCACGCGGGCTTTCTTAGTTTTCCATAACCGCTTTTCCCGTCCCCGAGCCTGGTGCCTCGGGTCGTTCGCAGGAGCCATCAGGTTGTTGGTCTGCGTACGCTCCGAGTGTGTGACCGGCGGCGGGGTAAGGGGTGCGGTAGGTGCAGCAGTGGTGCGTCTCGCCGGTATGAGGGGCTCCAGAGTGATGCCACGGTGTCGAGCCTCTCGCCTCAGCGCCTTGCACGCCTTGCTATTCGCCGGGTGGTCTCCACGGCAGTTGGAGCAGTGGGGTTGGCTGTCGCGTACGCAGTCACCAATCGCGTGGGGTCCGGCGCACCTTAAGCACCGGATGTCCCGGAAGCAGCCCGCTGAGGCGTGGCCGAAGGCCTGACAGCGGTGGCACTGTGGGGGAACAGGTCGGCGTACCCATTCTCCCACCTCTACTCCGGGCATGCAGAGCAACTCATCGATGGCGTATAATCGACTCAGCTGCTCCTGGGAAAGATGGGGAAACTCGACAAAGTAGGTTGTTTTTTTTCTGTTCCTTCGTGGCGGGATTTCTTTTATATGGTTAGGCAAACTGCCTACCATCAAGTGGAGCTCCTCCTTTAATTCCTCTAGTGGTGTATTTCGGGGGAGATTGTAGACCGCCACCTTGTGAGGGCGCTCCTCCGATAAGGCATAGGTGTGCCCCTCAATGGTCGGGTCGCGGGCACGGGCTTCGGCGAGGTACGCCTGTACAACCCGGAACTCTTCTGTCGACTTGGGCATAAATTTGATGCCCTGCCCAAATGGACGGGCGCTTGGTGGGGCCTTAAGTCGTTCCTTCAGCTCCCTGAAGTGATTTGGCCAATTCGGCAGTACGTTCACAATTATAGGCGGGATCCGGGGCGTGGGGTTCACGTCGGTGGGATCAGGTGCTGTTTGCGGCTGCTGGTGGGATGCTTCTGCTTCCATTGGTGATGCCGGGCGTTGCGCGGCCTCACTGTAGGACGTGGCCGGTGGGTTCCGGGCAGTGGCTTGGGCAGGGCCAAGAGCAATGGGGTCGGTGGGCCTCCGTGGGTCGGGGGTAGCCGTAGTAATGCTGCTCTCACCTTCTGTTGGTACGTGGGCTTGAGCGATGGGTGTCCACTGTGGGTGTACCTTTTCTTGGTATGATGGAGGCCGCTCCTCCATCGGCGAGGATGTTCTTTGGCCTTCAGTTGTTGATATGGTGGCGGTGGGGTTTATCGGCGACAGATGCAGGTGTCTTCTTTGCTGGGGTGGCACCTCGTCGGACGCCGACACGTCCTTGGTCCTCTTCCCGGCTCTTCTGTTTCCCCCCTGCTCCATGTTGATATTAAAGGTGGGGGGGTCATGGTAGAATGTGGAGTCGTCTGACTCCTCCTCGTCTCGTGGCACCGGCCGTGGTCTTGTCCTTCTGGATTTTCTCGGGGCGGTGTGGGTGAAGTCCGTTGCGACGGACCTCCATTGTCCGGTGGTGTTATCCCGCGTGACCACTAGGCCGAGGGGAGGGAAGTTGGGAAGAGGGGAAATTGCAACAATCGTCGCGGCAGCAGTTCCTCGGCCGAGTGGGAGCGCGGGCGGCGCGGCGATGGATTCGCGCTAGGTGTTGGTGATGAGTCCGACTTCGTGGTGCTCAGCGGGGTAATCCTGGGCCCTGCGCTAGTTTCATCGGGTTCGGCGCCTGGGGTTTCATTGGGGTTGTCTGTGCTCATGGTTCGGGTAGCCCCCCCTGCCTGTCTGCCGGGCTCAGGGGGGTCAAGCGCCGGCTACTAACAGCTAGTAGCCGGGCGATTGACGCGTAATGGGGGGACGCAGGTGCCGCAATGTGCGCGGCCTCCGACGGGGACGGAGCCACCGTCGAAGAGGGGACTATGGCTTGTCCCAAGGTCGAGTTTGTCGCCGGGCTCGCGCGCGTACCCAGCGACCGCAAACTTTTTTGGGTATCAAATTCCACCGACTACCCTCATGTTGTTTTTTTTTATTTATTTTTTATTTATTTATTTTTTTTTTTTTTTACGGAGGAGGGAAGCCATGCGTCGCTTTATCGCCTCACCAGGCGACTTACCAATACCCCGTTACCCATACACCCTCTTGTCGACTCCACCGGAGTTCGTCATTACGCCGCGCAGAACAGAGCGGACATTCTGGCGGACCACCTGGAGAAGCAGTTCCAGCCCTTTCCAGTTGTTGACGAAACGTTCAACCACAACACCGAGCGTAGAGTCCGGGACCTAGTTCACGAAGAGATGGAACCATTGCCGGGCCATTACTTCGTCTCGCCGGTAGAAGTCGAGCGTGCCGCGAGACGACTAAATCCGAGGAAGGCTCCAGGTCCAGACGCCATCTCCAACGTGGCACTCAGTCAGCTGCCCCGCAGAGCACTTATCGCGTACACAAAGCTCTGCAACGGCATACTCCGCACCGGCCACTTTCCCAGTGCTTGGAAGCTCGGGAAGATTATTACTATACCCAAGCCTGGTAAGGACCGTCGGGTCCCCTCCAGCTACAGACCTATCACCCTGCTGCCGCACCCCGCGAAGCTGTTCGAGAGGCTGCTTCTCCGCCGGATCCGAGAGCCCCTGACTCCTAGGAAGGAGCAGTTCGGATTCCGCGGAGAGCACAGTACCACACTCCAGCTAACGCGGGTGCTGCACTATCTGGCGTCAGAGCTCAACAGGGGCCGGTGCTCCGTCGGCGTCTTTCTCGACATGGAAAAAGCGTTTGATAGAGTGTGGCACTCCGGTCTTCTGTCCAAGCTCTTTGACGCCGGCCTACCACGAATGGCAGTCAGGCTACTGTCATCATACCTGGAGGGGAGACGATTCTTCGTGCAGGTCGACGAAGCTTCGTCCGCGGAGAAAACCATCCTGTCTGGCGTCCCACAAGTGAGCTGCCTGTCACCGGTGCTCTACGCCACCTTCACAGACGATATCCCTACCCTCGTCGGACATCTGAAAAGAGGGGAAAAGAACGTTGTCCTGGCGCTGTATGCCGACGACAGCGCATATTTCACCTCGGCCATAAAAGCTGACGACGCTGCCAGGAAAATGCAGAGATTGCTAGATCTGCTGCCGCCGTGGCTGGACAGATGGCGGATGTCTGCGAACGTGGACAAGATCGCCGCCATCCTGACGTCCCGCCGGCGCCTTCCCGACCCGCTGCTGTTCCGTGGGAAGGAAGTGAGCTGGACGAACACTGTAACCTACCTGGGGTGCGTGATCGACCGCGGCCTCCGTATGGGACCTATGGCGCGCCACACAATCAACCGCGCTAAAGCCGCTCGGGCCCAACTGAGGCCATTGCTGCATTCGTCGTTACCACCGCGGGTGAAACTAAACATCTATAAGACGTTCGTCCGCTCGCGCCTCACCTACGCCGGCCCGGCATGGCACCACCTGGTGGCGCCATCCATAGCTGCTGCGATCCAAGCGCAACAAAATATTTCATTGCGCGCGACAGTCAGGGCTCCATGGTTCGTGCGCAACACCGTCCTCCACGACGACCTGAAGATGGAGACCATCGAGCAGTTTGTGGCCAGGCTCTCGAAATCCATGTTCGATCGAGCCGACCACAGCCGCTTCGACCATCTTCGGGGAATCGCACCGCTGCACGCACGGCCACCGGAGGGCCGTCCCCTGCCCCGTGAGATCCTGGGGGCAGAAGCGTAACCAGCAGTTACTTACAATATAAGTGCCCATAGGTGCCACAGATCCTACAGTGGTCCCTTCCCCGGCGGCTCAAGCCGCCGAGGTAAAACAAGAAACCGACGGGCCGTCGCCCACCGTGAATAACGCACGCTTAATGGGGATAACCCCGGAGCGTTCCGCCCCAGGGCGAAGATGACTACTACTACGTTCATCTTCATTAATTTAGTCAATTTCAAGTCAATTTTATTCAATTTAAAAAAAAGAAGTTAAAATTATGTTGTAATAGTTGTAAACAAGTTTGTATAGACTAATCTCATCACATCTTATCGCGTCTCATCTCGTCTCATGTCTTCTTTTCTTGCCTCGTCTCGTCTTGTATCGTCTCGTGCTCTTATTTCGAATTATCTCGTCTCATCTCATTTCGTCTCTTCTCGCCTCAACTCGTCTCATTTTTTTGTCGTCTACTGCCTTCCCTCTATTAACTACTTTTCTAACCTCGAAGGCGTTCTTGAGAAGGTAGTGCCACTTTCTACTCACCACGTCGTCATGGGCGATTTCAACACCTGTCTCCGAGATGATGGTCAGGCTGGCAAATCGAGGGCGTCTAAACTCAGTAATATCACCACGTTTTTCTATTTTTCTGTCTGGGCCTGCTCACTATTTGGGTACTACTCTTTAGATACTCTCTTATGTCGTCTTTAGCCACGGTCACTCCTTGCTTCTTTTTCCCACCACGATCTCGTTTACATCTCATACCGTGTAAAGCCGCCCAGTACCGCCCGTCAGTAGTAGTTATGCGCCATTATTCTCGCATAAACATAGACTACGCGATGACGTAGCTCGCCTGGATTGGAGTGTGCTGTTCACGACTGACAATATCGATACTATGATTGAAATATTTAACCATCACCTACTTGACCTATATTACGTATACGCACCACTCCGACCCACGAAATTAAAGTGGGCAACGCGCCGTGGATCTCCGTCGACGTTCGCATTGCAATGAGAAAATGAGATCGTGCGTACCGTAACTATACGCCTATGCGTAACCGCTGTGATGATAATCTGGCTGCATATAGGGTTGCGAGAAATCGCTGTAATCAGGTGTGTAGGATCACCAAACGTCAAAACTTTGTGGAAAATATTTCAAACGTCTTCTAAAATATGGTAGTTTTTCAATTCACTAGGTCTGGGTCGTTGTCGCGATCAGATCAACCTTGGCTCCGTGACACCTGCTCAACTAAACAGTTACTTCTCCCGTCTCCAGTTCTCGATAGTTACAGCTGCCGGTATAATATGTTGAACCGTTTATCCTGATAGTGGTTTCTTAAGACGATTAATTCCATTACTTTGAAAGCAATAGGACGTTATTCTATCAGTTGTGCTATGATTATCCTCATTATACACCTTCTCATACCTATTACGCATAATATCATAAACTTTTTCATTACATCCGGCCAATTTCCTACCCAATAGCGCAAGGCCTTCATCATCCCACTTCCAAAGATATCTTCCTTCATTCCCTACCCACTTTCGTCCTATCTCAATTTTAGCTCTTCTATCCAATGTCCTCAGGTCTGTCGTCCACAAGCAGTTCTCCCTTTTCCACGATGAGAATAAAGTTTATCCTTTTCTTTCCGTACTGGCCATAGCACCATGAAGTGCTTTACTTGAAGTAACTAAAGACATCAGAAGAGGATGGATGATACCAAGGTTCTGGTACTTATTGACTTCACGAATGCCTTTAACACAGTAGATCCTGATTTGCTAATATCTACGTTGTGTCGTCTGAGTATATCGCTGGAGGCACTCACGTGGTTCACTCAATATCTCCACGGTTGCTGGCAGCAGGTTCGAGTTAAACAGTTGTCATCGGAGTGGTGCGCCTTGGATACGGCAGTCCCGCAAGGTGGCATCCTTTCCCCTCTTTTATTTTCAATATTTATTAATGACATAACATCTTTACTTCGCTGTCACTACCATCTGAATGCACACGATTTGCAGCTCTATGTGTAGTCGGATATCAGCTCAGTAAATAGTGCAATAGCTTGGTATAATTCAGATATGTGTAGTATACTCTCTTGGTCTAAACGCTTTGGGGTCGTTGTCAATCCGAGTAAGTGTCAATCAATTATAGTAGGAAGTTCTCGATTGTTGAGTAAAGTAGATTACATGATGAGTGTTGACCCGGTTTGGTTTGACGACGTCAAAATTGCATATAGCAACGAGGTCAAGAATTTAGTTATTTATCTGGACACTCAGGTTAGCAAAACTAGTAGTAGCTTGCGGCCTGATATTGAGGATTTTGACAGTGGTTTTGCAGTGTATAAAAAGTCCATTACCACAGATCTTCTCTGCCTTATTTGACTCATATTAACATTAATATTTTGTTAAATCATTGTTGTGTTACCTACGAGTATATCTATGTTGTGCATGTATGTATATTTTGGTAAAAATTGAATTTGTGTAGTCAATTATTTAATTAATAATATTGAGTTTTGATTTTGTTGTTGTAATTTATTTTGTATAATAATTGGCCCTTGCGTGTGCTGCTTTGGATTCCAGTGTATAAATAAATAAATAAATATTTCCAGACAGCTCACACAGCGCCATCTAGTTTCAGTGGTAAGTTACTAGGCTTGTGTTACGGAAACTAGATGGTTGATAAACTACATATTATACTTTTTTTTTTGTAAATATATACATATTATACATATAAACACCCAGACCGAGGCAAATTATACAATGTACAACTTGCCCCCGGTGGGAATCGAACCCACGACCTCCCGAGTTCACGGCAACGTTTGTTACCACTAGACCACGGAGGCGGTCAAAAACTATTCTATCGTATTAACTAATCTCAAATGTGCAACCGCTGGAATCTGTTTGTACAATTAATAATAAATAAATTCAGCGATTAAATGCAGCAAGCGTACTTGCTAACTTACCGCCCGGAAACGATTTATACATATTTAAATGAGGTTATGTAAATTTTGCTACTAATTATTAGTTATATATATTAATGAATAAATATATTCAATATTTTTTTTCCAATAAATAATACGGAGATAATGATAAAATAAAATAAAAACTAATTTACTGCAGTTAAATGCTGGTTATTAAATGTTTCTATTCGACAAAATACCTAGACACTAACCTCGACAAAGTCATGTGACTAAATAAATATTTGTATGCTAGAATAAGCGAAGCATGTGATATCTATAAATATAAAAATGAATGTCTGTGTGTATGTATGTTCCCTATGCATTTCAAAACTACTTTGCCGATCGGGATGAAACTTTGGGAATATGTTATGTGAACATCGGCGAAGGTTTCTGACATAGTACTACTGTTGTCCGATATGTGGCGCGCATCAGCGCTGATTTGTGGTGATTCATTGACTGTCAGGCGGTACGAAGTTCGCCGGGTCAGCTAGTAATTACATATAATAGCATACATCCCCGTACCTACCATGTTTCTGTCAAATAAATTATTTAATTTCTTTTTAGGTTAGGTTATTAGTTAACAATAATAAGATAAATTAGATAATGCAAAAACTTCAGCAAAGAAGCCGACAGAACTTCAGCAAAGAAGCCGACAGACGCATTCAGCTAGGATGGGCGGCATTCGGGAAGCTGCGCCACATCTTCCTATCAAACATAGGTACCCCAGTCTTTGAAGACGAGAGTTTTCAACCAATGCTGTCGTACGGAGCAGAAACGTGAGTCTGGTCCACAAATTTAAGGTCGCTCAGCGGGCTATGGAGAGAGCTATGCTCGGTATTTCTCTGATGGATAAAGTCCGAAACGAGGAAATCCGTCGGAGAACCAAAGTTACTGATATAGCCTTCAAAATTAGTAAGCTGAAGTGGCAATGGGCTGGACATGTCTGTCGTAGAACCGATGAACGATGGAGTAGACGAGTTCTAGAGTGGAGACCACGTACGGGAGGACGCAGAGTGGGTCGACCCCCCGCTAGATGGACGGATGACTTGAGGAAGGTCGCTGGTGGGGGTTGGATGAGGGTGGCAGGAGATCGTGTGAAGTGGCGAGCCTTGGGGGAGGCCTATATCCAGCAGTGGAGAGACACAGGCTGATGATGATGATGAGATAATGCAATACCTATCACGTTAACCACATATTAATATTTGCATGAACTATGAAATAAATAAAAATAATAATAAACATAAGCTAATAAATGAAACAAACATACTAAATAATATAAATTAAAAGAAAGGAGTGGAGGCGATGTTATCAATGCGATGTCGCGAACTCCCCGGTTAAGGACCGGGGCTCGACAAATAAAACAACAAATAACGGGTCGTAGATTTATTGTATATTCAGTTGAGGACACTTCCGCACATTTAAGAGTGTAGGTAATCTAGCTAATGCTTATCTCGTGTAGCAGCCGGGCGTGAAGAAGAGACGCTCGGCTGGTGGGTAGTTGGGCGACCGACGAGATGAGTCTCCGGAAGCCCGCGGAGCTTCTAACCCAAAACTGGTTCCCTGGAATTAACATTCGCAGCGTCTAAGTAAGGATCACATCTTCTGACTGCTAATGAGCCTTGCATCTAGGTAGTATTATCTACATCTAGCAGTAGCGTGCAGTGCTTTGCAGCAATCAGAGAAGGTGATCACAATTATGAAAAATGACCTAAGTGAAATGACATTTTTTTTTTATTTTTTTTTTTCCTTATATCATAACATTTAAATATAACATTATTCTGCCAAACTATAAAATAGTTTATCGGCAGATAGCTCTCATTACAATGATATACTAGCACACTTTAGTTTATAAAATACTAAATAAAATAAAACACAACTATAATAGATTCGGTTTTTTTTACACAAATAATCTATCGATTTTGCTACTCAGTTGTTCGAGTAGTTCTTTCTTAATTTTGTTTTTATATGTCAATTTGGAAAGTTTTTCTATTCTTATTTCTTGAGATAGACTATTTAGTATTTTGGGAAGTAGATACTCTCGCGTCCTCCTGCCGTAGTAGTTGCCACGGATGTTCCCTTCCACCAGTTCCCTATTTGTATGTCTCCTAGTAATTATATGTTGAGAAATAATTTGTTTTTTGTGTGTGTAATTATTCTGTTCTTCTAACGTTATTAATAATTTAACTTTTTCTTCAACAGGTAATGTTTTACAATACACAAATAATTTATCGTAATTTTGCCTATACTTTCGTTTTATATCTTTTCTTACCAACGATTTTAAGAATCTAATTTGCATTTGTTTAATTTGATCTAGGTATGTTGGAAAGGTACATCCGTAGCTACTAAGACCATACGACAGTATCGATTCTGCGAGTGCATGGTACACTATAAACAACGTGGCCGTATTTACTACTCCACGCAAATGATAAAATTTGCCCAGCACGGATCTCAGTTTTGAACACACTGCGTTCACATGCATCTTCCATGACATGCTTCTATCAATAATAAGACCTAGGTACCTATATTGATCTACTAATTTAAGTTCTGCACAGTTACAATATTGCAAACCGTCGTGAAGACAACAATATTCATGTCCTATAATACTCACTGGGTTATTTTTATGTTTATTGTAAGGCGAACATATATGCATACATTGCGTTTTATTCAGATTTATTATTAACCCATTGTCATGAGACCACTTTATAATATTATCGAAGTCCTGTTGTACTTTAGATTGCGCAATGTCAATATCCCGGTCTGCGTACATCAGGCATGTGTCGTCAGCATACATATATATGTTACAATTCTCCACCACATTACACATACCATTGACGTGCATAATGTAGCCCACGGGACTGTAAACAGACCCGGTTGGTACGCCATACATTATTGCTGCCTCCTCACCAGTAACCCCGTTTATAACTGTTCTCATTCGTCTATTATGAAGGTAACATCGAAGCCAATCTTTCAAAGGACCTCGCACCCCACACTCATCCATTGCTTGCAACAACTGATCATGATTCAAAGTATCAAAGACTTTTTTAAAGTCAATGAACACAACAATTACATGTTTTTTATCATTAAGACATCGATTTATATTTTCAGTAAATTGCGATAAAGCTGTGGCCGTGCTTCGCCCTTTCCTGAATCCGTGCTGTGCATCTGTAATTATATTATGTTTTTCTAAATGACCTAAATCTGACCCACTATGACCTTTTCAACAATTTTATTTATTGTAGACAATATTGCTATTGGTCGGTAATTAACATAATCTTTATGGCAACCTTGTTTAAATATAGGCCTAATAATTGATTGTTTCAGGCCATCTGGATATATTGATTGCTTAACACACTAATTAATAAAGACTGCTAGAATTGGGCTTAAATACTCTTTTACATGCATTATATCCTGTGTCCTTATTCCATCTGTACCAGGTGATTTTTCCAAATTTAACTTATCTATAATCTTTTTAATATCATAAGAATTAACAGGTACATATCTCATCGATAAATTACTATTAATTATGTAGGTTTCCCTATTTAAAAACTTTTTAGTGCAGTTATGTTTAATATTGTGAATTTCCTCAGTAAATGTTCGTGAAAAGTTATTACAAATACTATTTATATCAGTTACTTTGCCCATGTATCTCATTATAACATTATCAATATTATCCTTAGTTTTACCCAGCCAGTTGTTTATGTTTACCCACATTTTTCTTAAATCCTTATTACATTTTTTTATCTCATTTTGTCTGTG
Organism: Tinea semifulvella; assembly: GCA_910589645.1. Classification (NCBI taxonomy): domain Eukaryota; kingdom Metazoa; phylum Arthropoda; class Insecta; order Lepidoptera; family Tineidae; genus Tinea; species Tinea semifulvella. The sequence continues at coordinate 27,440,988 of OU342584.1, forward strand.
TTTATTTTTAGCTGCATTTATACATTTATTAACTTTATTTCTGTATCTGTATGTAATTAACAATTAATGAGATGACTAATGATTAGTGGCATGATAATGGGTATGTGAGGTGTCGTTTGGTGATCGTGGAATATGTGGAACTGCATACCCACCGCCGGCAGCACTAGATATAAAACACACAAAGACACAATATATCACACCAGACATTTAGCCATTCTACAATCTAAAACTAATTGTTAGCACTTACCCAATTAGGGGATTACGGTCGCTTAGTGATTTTAAGACACGATGTGTGCTTGAACAAGGTTACATTAAATTTCTATTCTCGAAGCACCCGCAAAATGAACTTGCGCAGAAAAAGTTTTAATTTTTTTTTTGGTTCTCTTCTCCCGATGGATGATGAATGAGATGATAGGGAAGGCAAAGGGTCTAGCCCATACAGCCAAGTCTGACGTAATATATCTTTCTTTTTCATGAATTAATGAGGTCATCATCAAATTCCAGATGCTGTAGAAGTTGATGCTTTTATTGGAGTCACTCGCGGAACCATCCACTGCTCAAACACGTCGGGTAAAATATGGGAGTTGACAGCGCGGGAAAACCGCAAAAAATAAACTGCAACTTGTGCCCCATATTTAAAGTCCAATTTAACGTTTTCCATAACTATTCACATTGTAGCACATTATTAAACAAAACAACACCACTCTTGACCAATAATAACCACAGTAAACTAATTTACAAAACAAAAACTTGCACTTGACATGGCCGCGCAAAATGGCGCGAGAGACTCCCCGAAAAAGTTTTAAAATAAATGAGGAACGGCTGATTTTGACACATTGCGTGCCGTCCCTGAGCGTTCTGTTTCGCCGAGTTCATCGCATAACGCATTAATGCGTTTCTATTAAACAAATATAAACTGCCATGTTACAATACCCCCCTCGTCAAGGAAGTATTTTTTCTGTGGTATTGAAGAAAAAATACTTAATATATTTTAATATGTAACATGAATATTACTTACCTACATCATTCATCTATCATCCATCCATCTTCTACTTACTATCCTTATTTATCAATGTTCATTCTTCACTTTTAAAACCTAACCGTAATATTTTAAACAAATACTAAGGTTTCCTTTCAAAACAAAAGTAATCTAATGATTATTATCAGAAAACTTTATAATATTAATTTTATTCGATGTTGTAGTGAGGGAGTACACATGTTTCTATATTTACTACTATTTTCCATATTTTGTTAATTTTAAGTCCTTTATGTGCCACTTGCCTAAGTCTTTGCCAGACATGTCTTCTAAAATGTATACGAGTGGAGACTTTTTGAATGTAATTCGACATTTTAAAAATTTTGGAGCTAACTATTTGGAGAAGTATTGTTCTTTATCACTTTGGTAATACGTTTGCTTCCAAACTATGTCGCCTACATTAAATTCGTTGAATTTACGCCTCAAATTGTAGTGTGAAGTATTTTTTAAATGAGCCTGATAAAGAGAGACTTGTACTTCATTAAAAACATTTGAAAGATGACCTATATTGTCTGCATAAATGTCTCTGGGTAAGAAAACTATTTCGTTACCTAAATCGGAATCAATGTAGTGTGACCCGCAAGTAACTAGTTCCCTACCGAAAACTAAAAAATTGGCAGAATATCCAGTAGCCTCGTTCACGGAGCTATTTATGGCGAACTGAATTTTCTCCAAATTTACGTCCCATGACCTATGGTCTTTTTCTACAAATGTGGACAAGCATGTGACAATTGTTTTATTATATCTTTCAACAGTATTAATTTGTGGTGTATATCTCGGAGTAAAAAAAATGTTAGGAATTTTATATTTTGAGAAAAATGAATTTAAATTATTACTAATGAATTGACTGCCATTATCCATTATAATGGTTTGCGGTATAGCATGTACCATGAATACGCGATCTTCAATAATTTTAGTGATTATTTCCGAAGTCGCCTTTTTTAAAGGGAAAATTAAACAATATTTGGAAAAACAACAAGCAATAACTAAAATGTAGCAGTTTCTTTTACGACTAACTGGTAAAGGACCTACCAAATCAATGGACAGCATTTGGAATGGTCTGGAGCATTGTTTAGGGCGTCCCATTTCACCTAATGTAAGATGTTGACGCGGTTTATACGCTAAACATGTATCACAATCTGACACAAATTTAACCACATCTTGGTACATGCCAGGCCAGTAATATCGTAAGGATAGACGACGATATGTTTTAAATATGCCCTGGTGACCAGAAGATGGTTCAGAGTGGTTGTCTTTAATGATGTCAGTACTTAGTTCTTTGGGCACAACCTCTTTCCATGCAAATTCTGAAGTTAAGTCACATTTGTTTTTGGATAGCCTGAACAAGGTGCCATTTTTAATAATAAAATTTGGAAAAGTTCCTGGAGAGTTTAAGCAACCATTATAAGTTTTACAATACCATTTATCGGCAGAATTTAAATAAGAATTTTGGGTTGTAATTGAGCACAAGTTAGGTGACCTTGATAGAGCATCGGGTATAACATTGTCAACGCCTTTTCTATGTTTTACTTCAAAATTGAACGCTGATAACCGCACGCCCCATCGTGCCAACCTACCAGTGGGATTGTTTAAAGACAAAAACCACTTGAAGGCAGAATGGTCGGTTACTACCGTAAATGTTTTACCATTTTCTAAATAGCAGCGCCAATGTTCCAGAGCTATAATGACAGCGAGAGTCTCACGCTCTGTTATGCTGTAGTTACGCTCAGCACCACTGAGTGATTTACTCATATAAGCAATGGGATGCTCAACACCGTCTATCGTTTGGGTTAACATACCGCCTATGCCGTAGTTACTAGCGTCGGTGTGCACCTCAAAAGGTAGAGCATAATTAGGACAAGACAAAACCGGAGCTGAAATAAGGTGTTCCTTAAGCTTCCGAAACGCAACATCAGCTTCGGAAGTCCACACGAAGGAAGGTGCATTTTTTTTATTGGATGTTAGCCTGTTTAAGGGACCGGCAATCGTACTAAACATTGGCACAAAGCGTCTATACCAAGTCGCTGTGCCTAAGAATCTTTTGACATCCTTCTTATTTTTTGGTACAGGATTTAATATTGCCTGGACCTTATCCGGGTCTGTCCGCAACCCATGCGACTCCACTAAATAACCTAAATACTTAAAACTACTTCTAAAAAATTGGCTTTTCTCATGATTAATTGTGAGATTAGCCCTACTTAATTTATCTAACACACGAATAAGAAGTGACACGTGTTCATCAAACGTGCTACTCACTACCACGATGTCATCCAGATACGCAAATACCTTCAAATCAAAGTCCTGACCAAATAGAGAGTCGACCAGTCTTTGCTGTGTAGCTGGAGCATTAGTGAGGCCAAATGCCATAGTTTTAAAACAAAAGGTGCCACGACCAGGCACAAAAAATGCAGTCTTATGCCGATCTTCTTCTGCTATGGCTACCTGCCAAAAAGCCTTCGAAAGATCAATGCTACTTAAATATTTAGCGTCTCTTAAATTGTCCAAAATTTCGGATATGTAAGGGAGGTTATAAGCATCGCGAGTAGTGACAGAGTTGAGTTTCCTACTATCTAGACAAAATCTTGGTTTACCATCCTTCTTAGTAACTAATAATACCGGTGATGACCAAGCACTCTCACAAGGCTCTATGACGTCTAGCTGAATCATCTCGTCAACTTCTTCTGTCAAGATGCGTTGCTTCTCAGGCGACATCCGATAATATCTTTGTTTTAGAGGAGGAGAATTGCCAGTGTCAATTCTGTGCGTTACTAAATTTGTCCTACCTAAACCCTTGCATTCCGTGGAAATATCATAAAATTGTTTCATTAAATTATCTGCAATCCTTTGCTGAGTACTATCTAAAGTAGAATAAGAGAGCAAATGCGAATCTGCGTCATTTAAATTATGATTCAATGAATCTACTTTTATACAATTTACATATTTAGGACATAAATTGTAGTCCCGCCAGAAGTCTATCCCTAGAATGAGAGATGACTCGATTTCAGGCACTACATAAGCCTTAACAATATGATTAATATTTTCAAAAATAATTGGTAAGTGAATGTAACCTAAACTAACTAATTTTTGCCCACCTGCAGCAATAACTTCTAACTTATCATCTAAACATAAATCGAACCCACGGTCAATAAAAACTAAATGTGAATTATTTCCTAATAATGTGACTGCGGATCCAGAGTCCAACAATCCACAAAACTTTAAATCATCTATGTTAACATAGACATATGGTCTAATGTCATGAACTGGTTTGGAATCCAGGATTGAAGCGATCTTGTACGAACAAAAGAAATTTTTAATAAACGTTAAATACTTTTTCCAGTCATCGTTATCAGATCTAGTAGAGCTACAACCCTGATCAATTAGTTTTTTGAACTTGATGGTTTATTACAAACGGTGCAATTATAAAATGTTACACCTTCACAACCACACTTAAAACAAATTAATTTTCTATCCGCTGTGCATTGTCTAAAATTATGAGTATCAACTCGGCAACGTGGACAGAATTTTGGTTTAGAAGTACTAGCCACTGTACGGTTTAAACTATGTACTTGTTGTCCCTGAAGGGGCTTATGATTTAAATGTTGTCTAAAATTATTTCTATTATTATTGTTATATTTATTTGTACTAGGATAAGAATGTTGGTAAAAATTTGGTTTATTATAATTATAGTGATTATGTGTTTTATTAGCAAAATTTGTATATGATTTATAGGCTAGGTCCGGAGCAAGAGTAGTTGGAGAAACTTTTGGTGGTTCACGAAAATCGTTTAAACGTGACTGGACTTTTTCAAAATTTCTACATGCCAACCTCAGGTCATGAACTGATTTAAAGTCATTATTGGCCAATGTAAATGCGAAGCAAGGACGGATATTGTGTAATATTATTTCCAACTTTTCCTCTTCACTTAATGATTTTGACAACCGTGAAAACATGCCAGCCATAATCGATAAGAAAACTGTTGTTTTCTTTTTCACCTGGTGTTCTATTTCTTATTTCCGCTAATAACCTATAATCAAAATCATACTTGTCGAAATCGTCTCTTAACATAACACATAACTGATCCCAAGAGTTAATAATAGGAGCAACACTCCGGTACCAATGTAATGCATCTTCGGTAAAAATTTCCGTTGCATATGACAGAATTTTCTGAGCAGGAATATTCCTCGCTTTAGCGAATTCATCCATACGCTGAATAAATGACCGCACGCAAGACTTGCCATTGTATTTAATTTTGGCCAGGTCAGAAAAGGTGCCACGGTCACAAGAGATGTTGACTGTGGGAGCAGCCTCCTCAAGTGAACCCTCCGCAGTTACTGAACTGAGATCCTCCTTAGAATCTGCCTTAAATTTATTTAATTGTTCATTAAATAACAAATACCTCTCCCTGGCAGCATTAAATAATTTGATTTGGTCCTGAGAGCGAGGATCCATTCGGTTAAGCCGATGATAAATTTGGTTAAGTAAATTAGTATTTCTAGCAAAAAGATTGTGCTCATATTTACTTGTCAATGACAGAAAGTTAGCCTGTATCTTGCTCAAGCTGTCAGAGACTCCCTTAATGTCATCAGCAAACTCCAGGCTGGACTCTAAAATGTCCTCGGAAGGAATGGTGACGGCAAGCTTCACTATTTGTTTGCGGAGCTCCTGTACGCTATCAGCTGGGGTGGTGCCACGGATTGCAATTTCGTAAGCAAGTTCCTGCTTTTGCAGCGACAAATATTTAATGTTGTGCGACATAATAAAAGGAACTTGGGAATTGCTAACAATTAGTTCAACAAATAACTAAAAACTAAACACAAACTAACTACTAAGACCTAAAAGAAAAAAAAAACTATTACTAACTCACCTTTCTGTTACAACTAAACTATTGAACGCCTTTGTTTAACAGGAACCTAAAGTAAGGTACACAAAAACAAAACAAAAAAAAAAAAAATCAACTGGGTAGGCAGAAAAGTAAAAAAGTGAAAAAAAAAAATTTTTTTTTTTAACTACTTACCCCTCAGCAGAATAAACAAAAACGTCTTTCAATTTAACAAACACGCACATGCATGCACAACTAACTACAAGTACAGAAATGTCCCAACCGATATAACATGTTGGGCGCCAATGTCGCGAACTCCCCGGTTAAGGACCGGGGCTCGACAAATAAAACAACAAATAACGGGTCGTAGATTTATTGTATATTCAGTTGAGGACACTTCCGCACATTTAAGAGTGTAGGTAATCTAGCTAATGCTTATCTCGTGTAGCAGCCGGGCGTGAAGAAGAGACGCTCGGCTGGTGGGTAGTTGGGCGACCGACGAGATGAGTCTCCGGAAGCCCGCGGAGCTTCTAACCCAAAACTGGTTCCCTGGAATTAACATTCGCAGCGTCTAAGTATGGATCACATCTTCTGACTGCTAATGAGCCTTGCATCTAGGTAGTATTATCTACATCTAGCAGTAGCGTGCAGTGCTTTGCAGCAATCAGAGAAGGTGATCACAATTATGAAAAATGACCTAAGTGAAATGACAATTAACAATTAATGAGATGACTAATGATTAGTGGCATGATAATGGGTATGTGAGGTGTCGTTTGGTGATCGTGGAATATGTGGAACTGCATACCCACCGCCGGCAGCACTAGATATAAAACACACAAAGACACAATATATCACACCAGACATTTAGCCATTCTACAATCTAAAACTAATTGTTAGCACTTACCCAATTAGGGGATTACGGTCGCTTAGTGATTTTAAGGCACGATGTGTGCTTGAACAAGGTTACATTAAATTTCTATTCTCGAAGCACCCGCAAAATGAACTTGCGCAGAAAAAGTTTTAAAATAAATGAGGAACGGCTGATTTTGACACATTGCGTGCCGTCCCTGAGCATTCTGTTTCTCCGAGTTCATCGCATAACGCATTAATGCGTTTCTATTAAACAAATATAAACTGCCATGTTACAGCGATTAAACTTTTTATCGTGTCAACCAGTATATATGTAGATGAATAACGCTTCCCAGATTAGTACGATGAGCCCACTGCGAATAATTGAAAGAGATTGCTTTCTCGTTGGGCGGTACTCTATAGTATAATTTGTTGAACCGTAGTTGTGATATTTTTCGAGTTTGGTACGCTAGAGACATCGACGAGCTTGCCACATGTCATGACGGGCCGGCCTATACTAAAGTTAGCTAAATGTGAAAATAAGAAGAGGTCTTTAACAAAAACGAATAAATAAAGTACGTGGTTTCTGACCACTCCGACAGGGATACGGTCGTGATGATACTTTACTTTAATAATATATTACTTGTTATGATTAAAGCTATTAATGGAGTCTATTGTTGTCAGCTGACCTTAAAAATAAAACAGATAAATTATACGCTATTTCTTCTTCATTTTGGTGCAACTGAACCTAAGACGCTGTTGTACAAACATAATTATAATTACTATCAATTTATTATAGCAACACCAAAAATTAATAACATAAAACAAATTTAAAATTATTAAATTACCTAATAAAGCTAATTATTTTATATAACTCACGATTTTATATTACAAATAATTATTAATTTAATTTGATTTATTTATTTACTTAGACAACATTGGCACAAATAAATCGATTAAAAAAGTAGGTAATTTGTAATAACAAAATCAATTTTAAGTTGGAAGTATAGGGTAATCCATAAAAAAGATTTTCAGGACACGTAAAGGTCATTCTAGTGATGTTCAACTTTTAATTTTATCGATTATTTATAGTGCATCATTTTAACTCGAAATATCGTAATGTTTAGACATTATTATACCTAATATTATTTTTTAACAGGTCAAATGTGTTAAAAATCACGCTTTTTACTTTTAATTGGGCATGTACTGTCTAATTTTTATTAGTTCTGACTGTATCCAAGTTGTTTTAATCGAACTAATGGAAACAAACTATTTGGATTTGATTTGAAGTAATTACATGATATCTATATAAAAGCGTTTTGCATATAGTTACTTAACACCGTTGGCACAAAAAGTCCTAGGATAGTGAAATAAAACGAAATAGGCTAGAACATATTTATTTAGGAAACCTATGCTTCTCCAACAGCGGTAGACCTAGACTCTGTGTTCTAGTAATGAATAAAATACCTTATTGGTCACAATTATAAAATTAGGTAATTTGTACTTTCAGGCTTTCAGAATTAAAATTTATATTTAACATTTTAAAAAAATTATAGGTTAATCGATAAATAATAAAAAATCGATTAGCTGAGAAATATTTATATTGCTGGTAACATCCCTCACTCGGCCATTTCATTTTAATTGGGACAACGTGTAGGCGACATATTAATCTCTCCGTATTTCTTTTGTTAATTTAGAATAATATTTATGTACAATAAAGTACATAAAGTGTAATGTACGCGCTGATATAAAAAGTAAGTCGCTTTTTGGATTATTTTAAGTGTAAATGTTATTTTTCAGTACGTTGTGGCCGTTGTCGGCAGAAACACAGCGTTGATCCGCCATCTTGGAATTTCATTTTCAGTTTTTTGTTATTTTCAGTACGTATTTTGCCTTAATCAGGCAACGTTTATCGCTAATCAACTAATAATACGCGATATTTTTGTAAATAAGGGATAAATTTCATGAATATTGTACAGAAATCACATTAATACTGCTGAAATTAGATCGTGTTCCAAAATCAAAATAATCTTCCTGACTGTTAAATATTCATTTTAAGAAAGAGACACACTTATGGCTTTTGACAGTGCAAGAGTGATTGGTAACTCTGTGTGGATAATTAGTATAAATATTGGAACGCAACCATAAAAACTTTCCATGACCGCCATTTTGTCATCTTATGACATGATTTTTAGCTGAAATTGCCTTTTTCAATCAGTGTGAGCTATTTTGTATATTGTCACCTGTTTTAACAGATCGAATTCAAGTTAAGGATTAATAGTTATGCATATAGAACGTAAAATCAAGCATATAAGCAATAAATATATGTAGTAACATAACCTAAAAATAAGATAAAGATTTTCAGTCTAAATATGTTCTGTAGCCATATGTATAGTAGCCGATTTTTTTTTGGAACAGCACGACATGTGTCCTAGCGCTTACCTGCCGGTAACCAACGCGCAAATTCCATAAATGTTAGCTACTGGAATCAGACATTTATGATTGACATCAGTCCCTAACACTATGCCAGCTTTCTGAAGTGAGTTTTATGAATAAAAAAACTTACATCTGCCGTAACCTGCTACCGTTTTTTCAAGTTACTATTAACTATTGTTAGCTAAGTTATGTTTGCTTTAAAACAATATCGTATAAACATAGTCTGTAAATTTCAGATTCGCCAACCCGGCACGGCTGGAGATTGTAGACCAAATTCTCCAAAATATGTATCCTGAAGCAGTGGCCATTAAGGTGTGTATTCTCTATGATGATGATGATGCACTTCAGAATAGTAATGAGTAATACTAGTAGGTGTTTTTCTATAATCTAAAAGTAGTAAAGTAAAGTATCATCACGACCGTTTCCCTTTCGGGGTGGTCAGAAACCACGCTTATAAATAAGCGCATTCACATTTAGCCAACTTTTATATAGGGCAATCATGACAAGTGGCAAGCTCGTCGATGTCAACAGCGTACCAAACTCGAGAAATATCACAAATAAATTAAAATTATTTACATAAATACATATTTTTGTGTCCCGACCAGGAATCGAACCTGGTACCTCCGAGTCTAAATTCACGGACTTAACCGCTAGACTACGGAGGCAGTTTGCTTTTTTATGTTTGTAGTAAAAGTTTGTTTGGAGGGGTTTTTCATAGCTTTTGCTTGATTAGGGGTTTATTTTTGAAATCAGTAAACAAGTTTCGTTTATTACCTTATTTGACGTGTGATTTTGATTTTTATAATCTGTTGATAATTATTATAGGCTGGGGCCATTACCTTTTTGAGATGAAAAAATTAGTAGCAGGCAACAGCTGGCTGAAATATATAGTTGAGGTCATAAACAATGAAAAAAAAAACTTTCGAACTTGAGATTAAGGGAAGTAGTGAAATGGGGTGCTATTTAAGGGATGAAAACCGTTTTACGTTATTTGTGGCGGAACGAGACCTCCTAGAGAAAAGTGTTTCATACAAAAGTTATAGATAATAAAAAAATCTAAAACTTTTATTATATATATTTTTCGACATAACCTCAAAGTTTTCGAGAAAATGACGAAAAACCCATTTTTCTGTTTTTTATTTTTTTTTCGCGTGGAAATTATTTAATTTAAATGAAACTTTGTGAAAATACGTAATTATTTGCACACAATAAGCATGAATTTTTTCAATCATGGAAAATTAATATTTTTGAAGATTTCACAATTTTTCCGAAAAAACACCCTTATCTTTGGTGAACAACTTTATTGATTTTTTTTGGTTTCTGATGTTATACAAGGTCTTATTTTTTTCGTCGTGATGTCTACTTTCAAATGGTATATCGATTTTAATTATTCATTGTTATTTAGTAGCTTAAAATTAAGAAAAACCGAAAAAAAAAAAATAATAATCTCGAACTTACCGATTTATTTCATTATTTTAGCATATTTATGTTAATAATTTATAATATTTTGATGAAATAACTTACTTTGGTATAAAATGAATAAATTTAAATGAATTTATTTAATGGAAACAACGCTATAATTTAATAGAATAAAAAATAACAAAATAATGTTACATATTAAAAAAAAAAAATTTACAAAATTTAAAATTTCACAGCATACAGGTATTTGAAATGCCCGCCAAAAACGACTGAAGGTTGGGGAGAGAGAGGGGTAGGGTAAAGTGAGCCTATACAAGAGCAGCAGAGCTCGTTCTGTTGTAGTAGTAAATTTCTATTCGACTAGTTGTGTGAAAATATTTTTTCAGTTGTTGATGCGTCCTTTGTTAACACACGTGGTGATTAAGATTTCAATTAAAATTAAACAAATTATTATTTGACAGTAGTTTACTGCCGTTGGATAGTAACAAAGTAAGTTGAGTATTAATTTTATAGCCTTTAACATTGTCAGTAGCTTTTATAATTTTAATATTATTGTAAATCCATACATGATAATTACAATTTTTAAATGTTACAATAATGTTTTGTTTTGATGTGTACGCTTGAAGCTACAACTATTAGCCTTAATTTCACCAAAACCGAATTAACATTTCAGAAAAATATAACTTAACTGTAGCTTATTAAAATTAATAAAGTACTTATGATTTCCATATAAATGTTAAGTTTCATGAAGTTTTCCCTACCTTTCCTTGATGAACTTCATTTAAATTTATTCATTTTATACCAAAGTAAGTTATTTCATCAAAATATTATAAATTATTAACATAAATATGCAAAAAAATTTAAAATAATGAAAAAAATCGGTAAGTTCGAGATTCGAAATATTTTTTTTTCGGTTTTTCTTAATTTTAAGCTACTAAATAACAATGAATAATTAAAATCGATATACCATTTGAAAGTAGACATCACGACGAAAAAAATAAGACCTTGTATAACATCAGAAACCAAAAAAAAATCAATAAAGTTGTTCACCAAAGATAAGGGTGTTTTTTCGGAAAAATGGTGAAATCTCGAAAAATATAAATTTTCCAAAATTGAAAAAAATCATGCTTATTGTGTGCAAATAATTACGTGTTTTCACAAAGTTTCATTTAAATTAAATAATTTTCACACGAGAAAAAAATAAAAAACAGAAAAATCGGTTCTTTGTCATTTTCTCGTAAACTTTGAGGTTATGTCGAAAAATATATATAATAAAAGTTTTAGATTTTTTTATTATCTACAACTTTTGTATGAAATACTTTTCTCTAGGAGGTCTCGTTCCGCCACGAATAACGAAAAACGGTTTTCATCCCTTAAATAGCACCCATATTCACTACTTCCCTTAATCTCAAGTTCGAAAGTTTTTTTTTTTCATTGTTTATGACCTCAACTACATATTCCAGCCGGCCGTTGCCTGTTACTAATTTTTTTTTTTTAGGTATAAAAATCCGTAACGGCCCCAGCCTATTAGTATCAGTATTATATTAAGCTGTTTTTTTTTGTGTCAATATCCCAATGGATTATTAATGAGATGATAGGGAAGGCAAAGAAATCTAGCCCATACTGCCATGCCTGTCGTAATATTTTTTTATTTTTGCTTCTTATCTATTATTTATTAATCATAAACACACAAATATATAAAAATTAATAGCTTTAAGTTACTAAATATAAAAAAGAAGTACCTATCTCATATACGAGTACGTATATTATAATAATAATAATAAATTCGTTTATTTCATACGTCGGGGATTAAAAAATAATAGTATTTACAGATAATGGTGCTTAAATTTAACTATAATATAATGTATTTGTTACAGTAAATTGTTCGCATGATGCTCAACTGAAGTTGTCAACTACATGCCATCTACCGAATGTCAACGGGGGGTCGAATCACCATGTCGAAGAAACAAATCCACATACCTATTATCCTTTTCAAATATTACCACTCAGAAAATAATTCAGTACCATTTTATTATTATATTACGCTGCTTATCTATCAGATATTTGCTAGGAATCATTACTTATAGTTTCCTCGCATTTATTTGTTGGATAAGCAGCTTAGTGGTAATAAAATGTAAATACAAAGAACTGTATTTTATGATAAAAAAATGCATATAAAGTAAAAGGATTTATATATTATTATTTTTTCAGAATACTTACAGCAAGAAACAAGGAAAAGGACACAATCACACTAAACATTTTTTTCGTGTGTTGGTTCGCCAGTAAACTAAAGCAAGGCTGTTTAGATGTTTCGTCAAGTCTTAAGAATATTTTTTCTTAAAATTAGCTTACGTTTTAGTAACCTTTCTATAAGGATGTTTGTTGTTATTGTTACACGCCAGCTAATTTGTAGTTGGCTTGTCATTGTTAGTCAAATCACGTCTTTACGCGTTCCGTAATCCGTTGTTATAATATTGCTAAATTCTAATTTTAAAAAATGCTATATTTCTCTGTCTGAAACAAGGTACATATATGAAATTGAAAATATGTCCAAAATGTCCGTAATTTTATTTAAAAGTAAATGTAGGAATACCTACATTTCTTGAAAGTACTGAAAAATCTATGAAAATATTGGATTATGCGAGCAACAGGGAATCACCAGCGTTCATCGCTCTTAAGCCGTCTACCTACTAGAGTTATCCCAGGAAAATTATCGACATATAGTATCTCTCGTGAAGTGATATATTAATAAATTGATACTATTGGTGGCTATTTGCCTTGCACAACGCTGGTTTTTCTAGTGATCGCTAATGGAAAAGCATCTAACTATTTTAGTATATTTTGTACATGTAAATAAATTGTATAAGAGATGCCCAAAATATATAAATGTACCTACGTAATAGTAAACACGTTACGAAATACACAAAGTTAAGATAATAATTAGCTTAATGTTATAATTTTGTAACGTCCTTACTATTTCTTTACAATATTCGCTGACATATTCTTCTACGTTACTCAAGTACTTTTTATTTTGAGCTTTATTATCAAACTAACCGCTAGTTTCTGAAAAGATGTATAAAATAACTTCGTTATACTTTTATGTTACTCAAAGCTTAGTTTAAAAGTTAACATTTAGTTATTTTATCATCATTTAAAAAAAATCGTGTCGCTATTCCATTGCTACGCACGGATACGCTACGTACGTTGACTTCGTCGCTTCGCTTTATATGTAAACAGACGAATTGGTGTGATGCGAAGCTAATTTAACGTCAGTAATGTGTCCGTGCGCAGCAATGGGTAATATGTACCTACATATATAAAAGTATTGTCCTTCCTACAACTACCTAGCAAAATAAAATAAATAATTACCATTTTTGTTTTCTAAATTACATTTCCTAAACTCTTTCCTTTTCTAAACTGTTTGATTGTGTATTGGTATTTTAATTTACTAAAATATTTTCAGAAGATTTACCAGATGTTGACATTGTGAATGTGTCTTCGTATTCTGATCCCATAGATATTGAAAATTCGGACGACGACGTGGGCAAGTATTTTTTAATATTAATTTACTCCATATTGCATAAGTCATGTTAGTATAAATTTAATATTTTTCAAATTTAATATTATTCACGTAAACCTATTACAGACATTTATGAAACGTCATTAATTAAATTATTTTGAATGATTCGACTCCTGCTAGCAGAAGACCAGCAGCTTAGCAGATTTCAGTGATCTGTTAATGTTTAATCTGATGAGAAAGGAATCTGCTAGGAAATCTCAGCTATATCAGATTAAAAAAAAATTCAAATCCGAATAAATAAATAAATAAAATTAAACATATACAGAACTACACCACAACTATCAATTACCAAAAATTATTAAAAACCTTTTAAATTTAGCTATTAGTATCTATAGCGGTACTTAATAGACTAGCCAACAGCTTATTGAAAAAATATCTTTTAGCAACTGGTTGCACCTTTCAGGATTGTTTTTTGTTTTTGTGTAGACATCCTATAAAAAAACTATTATTACTCGTTTTTTTTTCAAAAATCATAAAATTGTTACAAACGGATGACGTTTTTTATACATGCTCTCGGATATCTCGGAAAAAACCTTTTATAGCAAATTATCCGGCGTCCTTACTTTTTGGATAACATTTTTTTAAACAATAGTGAAAAAATTGTACTTTCATGCTTACCGCCTTTCCATTTGATTTCTAAGCATTAAAAAATACATTATGACCCTTTTTCTCAAATTTAGTCCATTTTGGAGTTATACATAAATGTGTCCAAATTATCACAAGAACTCAAATACCAAGAGTCATTCGGTTGCTTTTTCCAGACTGTAATTATGCACCATCGCCTTACCTACCCGTATTTGCGTAGACAGAGATGCTTGTTCTATGCTATTTGTTTTTATTTAATGATAATAAACGTGTACCTCATCATTATCATCATTACAGCCCCTAGAACACAGCGTCCTAGACCTCCACTGCTGGAGATGGGCCTTCCAGAACATACATCTGGAGAATTTGGCCTACATTCGCCACGCTGGCCAGACTTGGCGAGGATACGATGTCATTTTTTATGACAATTTATTAACGATTCCACAACCGGGACCGACGGCTTAACGTGCTCTCCGAGGCACGGGAACGGTGGTGTTGTAAATCTACGACAAATGTACGTAAGAAAATTGTATTTCTCATTGGTACATGCCGGGTGGGTTTGAACCGACCTTTGTAGGATTTAAGGATCGCGTTCTTACAACCGAGCCACCACCGCGCACGACGTGTACCTATGTTCTTATTATTATTTTTTGTTTTAGAAGTAAAAATTGAACAACTAACTGACGATGAACCCATGACGCCTGAACCCACACGCACGCCATTACCTCTGTCACCGCCTCAGCCTTATTTTGTGTCGCGATATGT
The DNA here is from genome assembly GCA_910589645.1 of Tinea semifulvella. Taxonomy (NCBI): domain Eukaryota; kingdom Metazoa; phylum Arthropoda; class Insecta; order Lepidoptera; family Tineidae; genus Tinea; species Tinea semifulvella. The sequence continues at coordinate 27,456,477 of OU342584.1, forward strand.
GCCTCTAAAGCCTCCGCATCGGTGTCTGCTTCCGTGTTCGCCTCAGTATCTGCCTGAGGTTCAATCTCTGCCACCCACACGCACGCCATTACCTCTGTCACCGCCTCAGCCTTATTTTATGTCGCGATATGTGGTACAGCCTCCGCATCGGTGTCTGCTTCCGTGTTCGCCTCAGTATCTGCCTGAGGTTCAATCTCCGCCTTCGCCTGAAGCTACGCCTCCACCCCTGCCTGACCCTGAGTACCGCCGACCCCGCAAGTAGAAGCTATCGTGAACGCTCAAATTTTCGTCAACACACTGAGAGAAAAAATATGTTAAAATAACAAAAAAAATGTTGTTTTAACAAAACCTTACGTTTAATATAGCGCCTATCGAGAAATTGGTTAATTCAACAATTTTGAATTGTTTAAATACACAGTAAAATTTGGTAGATATAACAATTTTTTTGTTGTGTTTACTGTTTTTTCATTAATTTAAACGAAAAAAATTGCACCAAAAACAAAAACGCATTTGTTAAACTAAACAATTCATTTTGTGTTAAATCATATAGTACATAATACTAAAGTGTTTGGTTGTACTTACTAATATAATTAGTTATATACCCGAAATACAGTGTTAGAAATCGTTTAGTTTAACTAAAAAAATTGTTGGGTTAAAGTTGTGCTTTGTTAAAATAATTGAAACTTATTGTTGAAATAATAGATTTTTTATTAAGACTAATCGATTTTATTGTTGAAATTCTAAATCTTATTTGCTAGAGTAACTGCACTATTTGTTAGAAAAACTACTTTTCACGTTGGTTTAACGAAGAATATTCGTAGGGTTAACATTGTGCTTTGTTAAAATAATTGGAAGTTATTGTTTAAATAATCAATCTTGTATTTAAACCAACCGATTTTGTTGTTGAAATTCTAAATCTTATTTGGTAGAGTAACTGCAGTATTTGTTAGAAAAACTACTTTTCACGTTGGTTTAACGAAGAATATTCGTAGGGTTAACATTGTGCTTTGTTAAAATAATTGGAACTTATTGTTAAAATAATCAACTTTTTATTAAGACCAATAGATTTTGTTGTTGAAATTCTAAATCTTATTTGTTAGAAGAACTACTACTTACGTTGGTTCAACTAAGAATATTCGTGGGGTTAACGTTGTGCTTTGTTAAAATAATTGGAACTTATTGTTGAACTAATCGATTTTTTATTAAGACTAATCGATTTTGTTGTTGAAATTCTAAATCTTATTTGTTAGAGTAACTGCAGTATTTGTTAGAAGAACTACTACTAACGTTGGTTCAACTAAGAATACTCGTAAGATTTAACAATTGTGCTTTGTTAAAATAATTGGAAGTTATTGTTGAAATAATCGACCTTGTATTAAGATCAATTGATTTTGTTGTCGAAATTCTGTGTTTTTTGATATGGTGTATCATTAAGTTTCAGAATTGTTTAATTTTTTAATGTTGTTACTAATTCTTGAGGTACAAGTAGGTAATCCTACTAATTATTGATCCACCACATTTAAAAACACAGTTGTTTGAGTAATAAACACAATACAAAATTTCAACTACAAAATCAATTGGTCTTAATAGAAGGTCAATTACTTTAAAAATAAGTTCCAATAATTTTAATAAAGCACAACGTTAACCCTACGAATATTCTTAGTTGAACCAACGTTACTAGTAGTTCTTCTAACAAATACTGCAGTTTAACAAATAAGATTTGGAATTTCAACAACAAAATCAATTGGTCTTAATACAAGGTCGATTATTTTAATAATAAGTTCCAATAATTGTAATAAAGCACAACTTAAATTGTCCAGCACGTCTGTTAAACACGACACAGAATCAAAATAACAAAATCTATTAGCCTTAAAAGTTAAGTTATTAAAATATTCCAATAATTGCAACAAAGTACAACCTTAATTTTAGATACAATTAATAAAAATATAATACCCAGCATTAGAAGAACGAAGATACTTATACTGGGTTGTTATTTATTGCTGAGTTTATAAACTACATGTGAATAAAAAAAACAAAACATAATTAGGTATTTTTATTTATTTTCACATTAAAATATTATATGTTATTTTAAAACAATAAAAATTACAAAATTTAAAATAATAAATTTTAAAAGCACTTCGCAAATTAAAACAATAAGGGCTACATCTAAGTACTTATTCATATAAGTAATTATAGCATACATTGTTTGTGGGTATACAGTTTTTTTTTTTTAACTAGGTTTGTATGGGGAAGTCCGAAACAATTGGAAATACAGAGATACTGTCTTAGGTACATTAGGTTTTTTTATGACAACAATTTTGGGACAAAAACTTATGGTAAAATGCGAGTTTGTCCATGACAATTAATAAACTTAACAAAAAAAGTATTAATGAGGATAGATTCAATTTCGTGTGCAATAATAGTCAAAGTACAGAACATTCAATAAAGCATTCCGAATTTGAATTTGGTATCGATACGTATACCTTCACGAAATTCAAATATGGAACACTTTTTCCAATGATTTCCATGCATCATGATTTGTTACTGAGTAAGGCGTTGTATTTAGTACCAACCAACTTTGTATAAAAAAGTATTTTACTAAATTTGACGCAATTCTGTCCAATTTTTTCTTTTTCTCCGATACAATTAAATTCTTACACGAAACCAAGTCGATCCACATTTTTAAAAAATGTGATATTCATGCATACAAGACCAATAACTTTTATGCCTAAATTGTTTTTGTAAAAAAGGCCTAATGGTACCTAATACAGTATATCTGTATCTCTAATGGTTTCGGACTTACCCATACCGACTCAGTTGAAAGAAACACACTGTATAGACAAAGTAATCATAATATTACTTTAACTAATTATAAAAGTAGGCTTGTAACATTCAAAGCAGTAATCATAAACGTAACTTCTTAACAATGTCTAAATATATTTTATTCTGCAGTATTTGTTTCCATTAGATAAATTATGTACGTTACACGGATATATAATTATATCACTTACATTAATTACTTTCCAGTCATGCCCTAACTCGTCAATAGTGACGTGATAAGATCGTAGATGTTCATTAAACCCTAAATTAACTATTCTTAAACACAATAAATGTACTCCTGAAGTCGAAGTCACAATATGTTTCACAATGTAGAATTCGTATCCATTTGTCGATGTTAAAACAATTACATGGCCAATGACAAATTTAATGCTGTTATATTCCACCCATTGAGCTATACCATGTATAGGAATATTATGCAAAATAAAATTTAATTCTTTCCTCAAACCTTCTATACCTGTGTTGGCATTTTTTCCAATTTTAATTTTATTTTCAAACCCTTCCTTATTTTTAATTTTGAAAGCTACATTTAATTGTTCTTTTAACATTAAGGTATAAGGTAAGTTTTTTCTTGAGGAAGTGTTATTGGCTATAGTTTTAAGTGATTTATGTTTTGCTTCAAATCTCATACACCATAAATTTCGAATTGGGCCTACCTCTCGCATAACGTACGGATAATGAATCATGAAATGATGTTTAGGTTTTAAACTATCGTTAAATAGGCGCGAATATTCGCTATTATGGTTTTCAATTAAAGATTCTAAATGAGATATTGTGCTTTCATTAACACATCTTTCCAAAACTGCTTCTACAATTTGGACTAGGATTAAAAGGAAATTCCATACACAATCATCAGTGGGCACTAAGTCGCCAATCAAAAGCGGTAAATAATAAATTAATGTCATCATCTCTGAAGCGCTGGTATGTAATCTTCTATTTGACAGATGTTCTTTCTTTATAATAGTTGGAACACTTCCAAACGAATAATTAAACAGTTTGACTCGATTATTTACCGTATTCAAATCAAATATTTTTATTTTGTATATAAAATATTTAAATATGTGACACAAGTCATAATGACAAACTCCCTCGAAGATGTCATGCATTATGTCAACACTAATGTTCTCAACGACATGAAATGAACGTAATGAATTAAATATAGAGTCCTCATGGATTCCTGTATTACGAGGATCATTTAAAATAATATCATTCTCATAGTTTTCACGAGTACGTAAAAACGTATCATCTTGTTTACTTTGTGTAATCATGTCTTTCTTATGCAATTTACAAATTCTGCAATAATAATTACTAGAGAACGATTTAGTAAAGCCCAATACAGTATTTAAACCCAGGTTATCGCCCAAAATTAATGCAAGTTTAAAATATAAAGTTACTGGACCTTCAGGAGAATTAATAACTACGCCATTATTTTCTAAACCATTTAAATCTTTTAAAAGCTTCCTAAAAATTACACCATTTCCATAACATTTGACAGAACTATAATGGAGCATCACAGGTAATATACTTTTTATTGTTGATGCGTATTGTGGTGGCAAACAAGCTACTTGACAATATGTAGCCGCAATTGACTGACTCCCATTATGACTTCCTAATGGATTTCCACATTCGAAGTCGTCAAAATAAATAAACAATGGAATTACGACACTTTTAAGTGTTATCTCTTCTTTAATTTTATTTTTCCAATATGACGACTGTATGATATTAGAAACTGACGAGCTATTATCAGATTGCAATTGTTGTATATATTTCATTACAATATTATAAATACCAGGCTTTTCAAAAAACACTCTAAGAACTTCTACAAGAGGTAAAATTGTACCATTGACTTTTTCTTGACCGACAGTTACCGAACATTTTTTTCGAGCTATTTTTATAGAATCATCAATAACGAAATTTCGAGGAGAAACGAAATGTCCCTTTTCCTTCCATATGTTTAGTAAATTGTGTTCTGACATTGAATTATTAAAGTCTAGGCATAAATCAGATACATCTTTTAATATGCATTTAATAGTAGGCTCATTAGTCACCGGTAAAATATTTTCATATAAAACTTTACCAATTGGTTTTGTTACATATTGAGCAACATGTGACAATATATCGTTTGCTGTTTTTCTATTTAAATCACTATGACCGTACAACCATAAAGCTAAACTTTCAAAATAATTATTTAATGCGTCTTTCATTTCCACATTATCTTGGTGTCTAATGTCCGAAACTTCAATATTCGAAGTAGAGAAAGTATCAGCCATGGATAAATGGTCGCTTTTAACGTTAGAGCTACTTAGTTCTACATTATCTGGACTTCTAATTTCTGAATTGTTAATTTTAGAAGTACAAGGTATAGGAGATATGGGCAAATTATATTGTTCATATACATGTGTATTTAAATGTTTACGAAAGCTTTTAAGGTTATTATATTTTCTATCACAATTATTTTGTTTACAACTATATATCGAATCTGATGTAGAATTATGCATAACTCTTAGGTGTAGAATGAGTCCCTTAGTGGTTTCAAATATAAAATTACAAACAAAACAGTGCCACATATTGCGAAGTATTAAATTTAGAGAAAAAAAGGTAAACAAATATTGTATAAAAATATTTATACTACAGATGAAAATCAAAATGAAGTTTACGACTGATATACATAGTTATATAATTTTGACAGTTAGACCTTCTATACCTTTTCTTCTGTTAACTCTTTAATAAATGAAGTTACTTGGCTAAATTTTTTATCGCTTATTAAATGAATGTTATAAAAATATTGCTGTATAAATAGCCAAAGTTGTTCGCATTCTTTTGGATATGCGAGATCAAAAACCATTAAACACTTGAAGCAGGTGTCCAGTGCTTTTGTCAACGATTGGAATTGGTATTTTATGTCATCTATTACAACGTAGACGGACTCCAGATTACTATAGGTGCCAACGCACACAACGAGGGGTTGACAAGTAAGACCTTTTCGGTCATAGCACTTACGTCTATTCTTCAAAGTTTCATCTATGGCAGAATAATTCTGAAACAAATACACATACATGTCCCTATGTAATATAATATTTGTCCTGGTACTAAACCCACCTGTGCGATAACATACCTCCACAATAGTAACAAAAGCTTCTTGAGACTCAATATGAGATATCTTTATGTGTTTTCCTTTAGAATCCAAGATTTTAGATGTAGGTTTGATTTTGTGCACCAGCAATGCCAAAACAGCATAAGTCTGGGTATCTGAAATTAATAGTAGTGTTAGTGATTTCGAATTAACTTGTAATAAGTCAAGATCGTGTTTCTATGTAATGTATGTGTGTGATATAATGATTAATATGTGTACGACAAAGTCTAAAAACTTACTTATACTGTATTTGTCATTTAAATACTTTATTAGATTATTTCCTGGAAAATCCATTTTCATTATTGCAGTGCATTTTATAAAAAAGTTGTCCCATTGTTCTAACAAACTAAATTCTCGTTCAGTGAATTGAAAACGAAAATCTATTTCAATCTGTAAGAAAAGATAATATGTTTTAATCACGCATGAAGTTTGAATTATTATCAGTCCCCAATTTGAATGCTCGAATTGTAGACAATTGATAGAATGCCTGGGTCTATTTAGTAATAAAGTCAAGTAGACAACTTTTATTGCATCGTAAAAAAACTGTATCATACTAGTCTGTATCCATTTGTAGCTCTTAAGCATGGCCATTCGTTTACGAACTCGGACAGTCTTTTGTTCTTGGTATACGTCTTTTTTCTATATTCGCATGTTTGATTCCACTTTTCTTCTACTTCTGGCCAGGGGTCCCGGTTATATTTTAACCAAGTATGTACCTCTAAAACAGATTCTGAAAATAAATAATATAGTTGTATATCAACAATAGTTTAAATAAATGCCTATACTTATGAGTATATGCAGTGATAGCACTATACGAGTATATACCTTTCTCAAATTCAGTGCAGGAGTCTGCATCCGAATCCTCATGTAACTTCCTTTTCTTCGGATATACACCAGAACACCGCAGGGCCCGTAACTGGTTATAATATCGATCGACAAGTTTTCCTTTTGCAGGAATAGAGACTTTCGGCGCAATTGTCCTGCTAGGAACATAGTAGGTTTCCTGAAAAGTATATAGTGACTTCAGGGTCTGTGTGTCTCCCATCCGACAAAATCAAGTCCTTTAAAATAATTCACAACTACATTTTATCATACTTCCACACCAAGATCCCCCACTAAAACCACCACTAATTAATAAAAGCGCATACTACCGATAACCTTGACGTTTGAAACTTTGTCCCAATCAACGCCGCGCCGCCATGTATTCATATTCTTTATCTACACCCATGCATTCTTTATATAAATACTCTATAAAAGAATCTAAAACAGTTAGCTTATTGCCAACATTAAAACAACCAGTTATAGTAACCATAATAACATCAGTAACCACAATAAAAAACACAAAATAAATAAATAAAAATATAAAAAAGAACATATGAATGATACAAAAAAAATATATTATCCTTATAACTATCTAAATAAATACAAGTATATTTAAGTAACAGCACATTGCGACTCATTTTGTTCCATGATGGCATTTTTATTGCAGTATTACTTTTAAAAATAAAATATGTCTCCATTAATTGATCCTAACTACGTTCTAATTTACAATATACCCAACAAATAATGGTGTGTCATGTAGTGTGTGTGTGCGTGGGTGTATCTTTAACTACTACTAAACTAAACTACTTTAAATAATAATTAAATCAAAATAATTTAAAAACCTTGCATTCTTTGGGACACTGCTTTACTATTTCCTCTGTTATACTTTCAAAATCCGTTTTTGTCAATTTAATGTTTGTTTTAAGATAATAGTCTATTACTCCCTTTACCAAATTGTTTCGTGAAGTAGGGTCTAATTTTCTTTCTTTTACTGCATTTAGGGCTTGACGCCCATTTATATTGTCAGACAAAATCTCCAGCAAATTCAACTAAAAAAAGCGGCCAAGTGCGATCAGTAGGTATTCGCACAATTAGGGTTCATTACAAGATATGACTATAGTATACAAGGATGAACTAGCGAAAATTTGGGGAAGGAGATCTATGTGCACATCTAATTTCATAGACAAAACTATCCCAAAAGAGACCTCTCTGAGGGGTAGCCATGACTGTATGTATGACATAAATTGCCATACACACAGACGGATTCACTTTCACCTTACAATATTAGTAAATTGGTAAAAGACAGATAACACATAAGCAGATAAAGCTATACTTGTAATAATATAATTATTATACAAAAGTTTCATGGGGTTTACCCAACCTCTGGTAATGATCTTGAAAAGTTAACTTGAGGAGAGAAGGAAGTCAATTTAGAAATACAGACAAACTGTGAATTGCGATTTTTTTAACCCACCAATGTGCAATACAAAATTACATAGAATATTAGTGATTGCTTATTATTTAGTGAATGCTCAAAACTGTCAGCACCTAAATAGGAATTGTAATGGAAAAGATTTTTAACATACCTCTTTATTTTGGGTTTTTCTTCCATTTTCTTTATCAGTAAATATAGATTGTAGCGAATCATTGTCTAATGAATCAGTGTCTAAGGAGTCAGTGTTCTGAAAAGCAGTTATTTTATTCATCTTAAATTAATAAACCAGAAATCTAAGAAATAATGGTAGCGGGGGGCAGGCAGGGTCTTGAGCTAGCATTTTAGCTAGCTTTCTTTTTATTTTCTAAAACAAATCAAAAAGTACAATTAAGGGTAACTCCCCTACATGTGAAATACCCGATAATACCCGTTGAAAAGGGTTTTTAAAAATATTGGGTGTTGTCTAAGATCATTTTTAGGTGCAATGGAGTGGAGTGAAAAAAATGTTACAAAAAACAGTCCCGTCTCCACAATCAGCACCCCCACAAGTTGACGCATGCATCAGCTATCCTTTCCCTTAACCATATTTTAGGGAAGAAGACCCGATACACAGCGCCACCATAGGTAGATACTTCCAGTAAGGACATATTTTTGTAACAATTATGCCCGATATTTACTTAAGTATGTAGTACTAAATAACTTTAATAGGTAGTATTATGTTTGAGGCCTAACACTGCTTAATTAAACACCTGTTTAATTAACACTAATATTAGGTGTAACCAGTCAACGTGAATTTATATAAAAATAGAGAAACTTAAAATATTTAACAGTACAGTACAGGCCACAGCTGAGCCTGTTTTTCCATATAACATCTGTCACTTTTGACATTCGGGAGCACTGGCTCAGGCTTAGCAATGACTATTAATCCGGCCCTTAATATAATGAAGTGATAGTACTTCGTAGAATAAATTTAATTATCAATTGAAAAATTGGCTCTTAATTTGCTAGGATTTGGTTTTTTTACACAGTTGCAAAAACATATGATTTAAACACAGTTTGTGGCAATGTTTGAATGGAAAAATAAGAAGATAGGGCTGATCAAACAGCATTGATTAAGTGACAAGACAAAATGGTTTTAATAAATAAACTTCTATCTACTCCTGAACAAAGGCCTCCCCCCATGATCTTCAGAACAACCTGTTGGTATAGGACTGCATCCAGTAGCTTCCTGCAACCTTTAAAGGCTGTCTGTCCACCTTGTAGGTGTATGTCCTTATGCTGCGCTTGCACCAGGCATGGTCACCACAAATTGCAGACACATTGTGCTATGTTGGTGACATTTATTCTTCTGTGGATCTTCTTTCAGTCCCATAAGGAACCTTAGTATACCAGAGCTGTGGGAGCAAGATATCTGATCTCTTTCCTCACATGAGGAAGGCACATGTTCAACACACAGCACTGGTGGACAGGCAGCCAAATGACATAATAGTTGATTTTATTTAATTGAAGGAAAGAAGTACTTACTGAATGTAAAGTTTTTAACTCCTCCAAATAGTTCCTGCGGCCACTTATAAATTTTATACGGTCCCGTATTTGGTTGTCAGGTATAAGAATCCTTATTTCAGGGTCTTCTATTTGTTCTAAGCACGAAACGTCGACACCTTGTTCTGAAAGTAGTTACAATTGACGTTAATAGTTCAACAAATATTTTTAGTTCATTTTACAAATTTAAATTGGTTAATCTTAACAATATTTATAGTAGACACGATTTATTAGACTAACAAAATGAACTTTCAACAACAAATCACTATAACCTTATTACGTAGATAAGTGGCCACAGAACTCACCAATAAATATTTCTATCGTTTTGGGGCTTACTCCCCATGACGCTAGTAAATCTTCCATATTTAAACAAAAATAATATTTTAAGGTAATAAATAATAATATAATCACGAACTTTTCACACATATACCACTTTGAATTGTTTTGAATACCAACGACCAACGCAACGTACACAAACAAGTTGAAACTTGAAGCCACACTTGAAGCAATAGCAAGGAACCACAGACGAGATACTTATCAAGGAACCACAGACTAATACTGCAAGACTAGCGCCAACAAGAATACTTTTTTTTTCGTTTATTTTAAGGACATGGTACAGAGTATATAAGTCCTCAGTGTCAAATTTATCGTTTTCCATAATTATTCACATTGTAGCACATTAATAAACGAAATTACACCACTTTTGACTAACAATAACCACAGAAAAGTAAGTTGAGAAATCTGTTAATTTTGCATATTTTAATCTCGGCGAAAGTTTAATTTTAATCACAAATGTGCAAGTATCCATTTCAAAGTTATCACCACCGATCTGAAACCTACTAAATTCAAGAGATTATTTACTTATTTATTCAAATCGGACTGGTAGGTGGTACTTACCTAGGTTAGCGGCTTAGCGCGTTAAAACATACAAGTTCTTCAGCTTTATAATATTAGTGTGTATTGGTTAATCACAAAAAGATAATAGGCCTCAATTTGGAAAGAGCATGGTTAGAACAACAAAAATCAAAATAAAAAATATATTATTTGCCAAAGAAAATGAGTCCTATTTACCTAGCTTTGCCATTGGCCCCCATACTAGGAGGACCTGTGGCTTAAGTCTGCTAATTTACATATATTTTCATTCAATTACTATTCCATTACGATTCTGACGACACACTATAGACATTGTGTCATAAATCGGTAGTCTGTTAAAACTTAACTGCACAATCGTAATAGTGTGTCGACTGCACGCCGTATAATGTTCAATAGTAGCAACAAGGGCCATCTAAAAATCACAAAATAGAGGACACACCCACTGTTAATACACTAAATACTAATACACAAAGATACATATATACACTTACTAACATTCTTGGGAGCTATTTAGATAGTGTAGATTCTGTAGATAGACGAGTTATGTGAACGAAGATCTGTCTTATGTTAACAGGCAGATTGTTCCATAAATTTGTGGCAACTATCACAAAAGAATTGGAAAATATCCAGAATGATGCGAGGGGACAGAAAGAAGTGAGTTGCGAGAAGAACGAAGGGATTTGTCGTAAAACGAAAAAAGATATGCAAATTTGACCTTGAAGTATTTCGGTGTCGCAGGCTCGTTTAAAACAGAAAAAAGGAGCTCTGTCTCTGTCTGGAACTCTAAGATTTCTGCGACGAATTGGTAGCCACTGCAACTTAGCACGATATTCAGAGATATAAACGTATTTACGTAAACAGAAGATGAACCGGATACACGCGTTAAGTAACTGGTCCATCTAGTTATATTGCTTAATCAAGGATTGAATATGCCAACAGCATGGTTCGTACAACGGAAATAATATTGCTTAGCTTCATTTGTGTCTAACTCTGTAGTTGTTGCTACTAATTTGTGGAATAATCTACCTGTTAACATACGGCAAGCAACTACCAGAACATTATTCAAAATACTGGTGTTTTCACACTTTCTAAATAGCCCCACACAGTGTTAGTAAGTAGTATATATGTATGTTTATGTATAATAATATGTATGTATTAGTATTTAGTGTATCGATATTATAATAGGTATTTATTCCATATATATTGTAAGAATATATTAAATTGCTGTTAATTTAAATAGTTATTTATTTCTCTTATCATCTTTATGATTGCACCTACATTTGATCAAATTTGTCCCCAAGGTTTGGCTGTCAGAGAATGTCTTCGGGCATTAAGTCCGCCTTTGTACTTTGTGCAATAAAGTTTAAAAATAAATAAATAAATTGAAATGTTTGTATAAAGTTAATAACTAAATAGAGAATTCGATAGATAAAAACAATCAAATTAACCGAGAAACGGGTTAATTTTTCATGTTCCATCGAGTTAAATTAATCCAATTATATTGGTTAATCCAAAAAATATATAGGATTGAATATGCCAAAAGCATAGGTGGTACAACAGAAATAACATTGTTCCGTGAATTAAAAAGTTTTTAATAAATTAAAAACTAAATAATGTATTTTACAGGTAAAAACAGTCAAAATAACCGAAAAATTGGTTTATTTTTCATGTTCCACCAGGTTACATCAATCCAATTATTTTAGTTAATCCAAAAAATATGTAGGATTGAATATGCCAAGAGCATGGTTCGTACAACAGAAATAATATTGTTCCGTGAATTGAAAAGTTTTTAATAAATTAATAACTAAATAGTGTATTTAACAGATAAAAACAATCAAAATAATCGAAAAATTGGTTAATTTTCCATGTTTTATTTTTTTTATTTTTATTTTATTATTTTATTATATACAGGATTACAAACAATTGTACAGAGAGAGAATACACAATAAATTGGTTTTACAAACAGTGTTAATATCTGCACAACCAGCTTCAGTAATCCAAATGTTAAAAGAAGTAAATGTAACCCATGAGTTGTTTTAAAACCATAATAATATTTTAAAAACAACCTTTTTGTACAGTAATATAACTGCTAGATATATACCATTTTAATTATCTCTTTCTTCTAAAGTTAACATTTGCAAGACCTGGTTTCTGTAAGAGACAGGCGACAATGCAAAGAGATCGACACAATGAAAGAGATCATTATAGGATTGTAGAATTCGCCTTAGTGGCATACGTTTACCTGCGTTAGTTCGGCAATATTTAACTGCAAATAGACGGTGGGGGTATAGTTCACGAATACGTACGGAGCTACTGGGAATGAGGTAACTGATTAGATTTACTATCTGTCGGCAATCAAACTTATTATGACATATTTTATACAAAGTCGTGGCATCAATCAAAATTCTACGCGATTTTAAGGTGATCAGTGAATATTTTACTAAGGATCGCTTGTAAGAGGATCGCGACCGACAGCATCTATAGCTCACAGTTCTGAGAAATTTTCTTTGAACGGACTCGATCTGGTTGCTATACTTATCATAGTATGGATTCCATATAGTTGAAGCATACTCCAGATGGGGTCTGACCAACATATTAAATAAATGTATGTATGTCGCTGCATGCTTAAAACCAATACATGACCGCAGTACAAATCCATGCATTTGGAAGGCTTTTTTAGTAATATTATCAATGTGAGCATCCAGCGTGAGTCTGTTATCAAATATGACACCAAGATCACGGATCCACTCCACCTTATCCAATGCTGAGCCACACAAGCAATAAATGGCAACAACAACGTTAGTCTTTTTTGTAAAAGTAATGGATTTACATTTGGCAATGTTGAGCTGGAGTTTATTATTACGACAGTAAATCGAGAGCCGGTCAAGGTCCTCCTGAAGTCCATCACAGTCATTCCTATTACGTATTTCCCGATAAACCTTAAGGTCGTCGGCATACATCAAAAAGTTAGAATTTTTAAAACAGGAACCTATGTCGTTAATAAACAGGATGAACAGTAATGGACCAAGAATCGAACCCTGTGGAACGCCAGATGTTACACCGATTAAATCTGAAGCAAAACCATTTATCACAACCTTTTGTGTTCTATTTGTCACATAGGAGGTAACATGTTCCACCAAGTTACATTAAACCAATCGTATTGGTTAATCTAAAAAATATATAGGGTTGAATATGCCAAGAGCTCGGTTGGTATAACAGAAATAATATTGTTCCGTAAATTAAAAAGTTTTATAACATTAATGAATAAATAGTGTATTTGACTGATAAATACAATCAAAATAACCGAAAAATTGGTTAATTTTCCATGTTCCACCAAGTTACATTAAACCAATCGTATTGGTTAATCTAAAAAATATATAGGGTTGAATATGCCAAGAGCTCGGTTGGTATAACAGAAATAATATTGTTCCGTAAATTAAAAAGTTTTATAACATTAATGAATAAATAGTGTATTTGACTGATAAATACAATCAAAATAACCGAAAAATTGGTTAATTTTCCATGTTCCACCAAGTTACATTAAACCAATCGTATTGGTTAATCTAAAAAATATATAGGGTTGAATATGCCAAGAGCTCGGTTGGTATAACAGAAATAATATTGTTCCGTAAATTAAAAAGTTTTATAACATTAATGAATAAATAGTGTATTTGACTGATAAATACAATCAAAATAACCGAAAAATTGGTTAATTTTCCATGTTTTAACAAGTTAAATTAATTAAATTATATTAGTTATTCCAAAAAATATATAGGATTAAATATGGCAAGAGAATGGTTGGTACAACAGAAATATTTTTTTCCGTGAATTGAAAAGTTTTAAATAAATTAAAGACTAAATAATGTATTTGACAGGTAAAAACAGTTAAAATAACCGAAAAATTGTTTTTTTTTCATGTTCCACCAGGTTACATCAATCCAATTATTTTAGTTAATCCAAAAAATATGTAGGATTAAATATGCCAAGAGCATGGTTCGTACTACAGAAATAATATTGTTTAGTAAATTGAAATGTTTTTTATAAAATTAATAACTAAATAGTCTATTTAACAGATAAAAACAATCAAAATAATCGAAATATTGGTTAATTTTCCATGTTCCACCAAGTTACATTAATCCAATCGTATTGGTTAATCTAAAAAATATAGAGGGTTGAATATGCCAAGAGCTCGGTTGGTATAACAGAAATAATATTGTTCCGTAAATTAAAAAGTTTTATAACATTAATGAATAAATAGTGTATTTGACTGATAAATACAATCAAAATAACCGAAAAATTGGTTAATTTTCCATGTTTTAACAAGTTAAATTAATTAAATTATATTAGTTATTCCAAAAAATATATAGGATTAAATATGGCAAGAGAATGGTTGGTACAACAGAAATAATTTGTTCCGTGAATTGAAAAGTTTTTACAAAATTAATAGTGTATTCTTATTATATCAATTAAATTAACAAAAAAAATCATGAGTATTAGTTGTATTTAATATTTTTTGTGTTAATTAGTACTAGTTAAAATAACAGTACTTAAATGGTTTATCAAACGAATAAGACGTTTAACTTTACCGAAGGCAATCCGTATTCCCAACAAATTCTACTTTGTTAAGAGAATTAAGTCGATTTTGTTATATTAACTGGCCCACAGTAAACTTAACAAATAATGTGCCAACCAAAACGCAATTTGTTAATTTAACAAATCCGTTTTTTCAGTGCACCAATAACAACGGTACGTTACTTCATCCTTTACAACTAAAGACAACTTAGAATTAGCTCTGTATAATTTTAGTAGGTACCTACCTAAGTAGCCTAACCTGAAAACATAACTTGGACTTTGTCTTATAGTATCTCGTATAAGAATAAGATACTATACGAATAAGAGCGACGTCCACCGATCGGTTATCTGAATAAGTATCTCTTTTTTATACGGAATGACTTTGTTTGCTCTTATTTTAGACTTTTTTTAGGATATAACAAAAACAAAATATAAAATTAAAATATTATTAATACTAAGGATAGGGATATAACTCCCGTTCGCGTGGAATGGTGACAAGAACGATGGCTGCATTTCACTTGGCCGAAATGACCGAATGGCCGACTCGGAAGTAACAATTTTTTTTGGCGAACTCATACGAATTGGCTATTAAAAAAAAGAATAAAATGGGGAAGCGGAATTTATTTTGTCACGTTTGACATATAGTATTGGGAAAAGTTGTATGTTTCTATCAATAGAATCACATATAGGAAGTCTAAACTAAGACCAAACAAAATCACGCGGTATAAGATAATACGCTTACAAAAGCAAGGGTGATGGGTGGACTAACGAAATATGAGCCTCCGTGGTCTAGCGGTTAAGTCTGTGGATTTAAACTCGGAGTTACCGGGTTCGATTCCTGGTCGGGACACAATACATTATTTAATTTATTTGTGATATTTCTCGAGTTTGGTACTCTAGAGATATCGACGAGCTTGCCACTTGTCATGATGGGCCCATAGTAAAGTTAGCCAAATGTGAATCTGCTTCATTAAAAATGAAAGCGTAGTTTAAATAAAACACGTATTATATAGAATTTAATAAAACAAAAATTAAGAAGACAAGTTTCTAAGCATTCCATGGATTCACCGTGCGGGTGCTGGATCCATCGTGTGTGGGTAAGAGATGAGTAGTGTGGTGTCTCGGGCTTGCGACCGACAATAGGTTGGTTTAAAAAAAGGAGGCCTCCCTTTTTTTATTGTATTCCGCTATAATACGCTCACCATCCACCATTCTACTCCTCTCCCTACCCAACCAAATACTGTATGATTCCGTTATATTTTTACGTAGCACATGTAACACCGTGCCTACCTCACGGGTTTCGAGGTCCAAGAATGGAAGCGACTGACGCCTGACCGATATCAGTCCCTACCATTATACCTATTAAAAATATTTTTCACACTTCGCTTGAAAGACTCCAGGTTATAGGAATGGGGAAACACAATGGCTTGGAGAGCATTACACATCTCTAGCGAGCGACAGATGTCAGATTCTATTTATATATACAGTGTGGCGTAAATAGTGGTCCAACGTTAAAAAATAATAATTTAATAAGTGATATTTAGTGCAGTTTAAAAAAATATAAATATAATCCAAATAAATAGATAGATATCATTATAAAATAAATTTGCATTTAACTACAAAATATCTTCATTGAAAATTATGTATCATTAATTGTATGTGGCAGTGATAGTATTCACCCGTACAACACAAAAACACTAAAAAATGTCATTTGTCAAAGTTACAGTCACATTAATAAAATGATTTTCGATTTTTAACTAATATTAAAAAAAAAACTAATTCAAAAACCTATGGTAAAAATGATTTTTTTTTACGTGAGACCGTGAATACCTTTACTATAGCCGCCTTAACGTTGGACTACTATTTACGGCCACACCCTGTACAGTGAGTACGATATGCGGGTATATTATTATTATTAATTGTTTATTTGCAGATGGCTGTTATTTTGGCGCGGCGTATCATCTCGTATCAACTTGGATAACTTTACGGGATGACTATAAACAACTTTTCAATATATTAATTCATTTATCTGTAGTCATGGAACTGTAAAGCAAAAAAATATTACTTTTACTGTAATAAAAAAAAAAATGGTGGTGGGATTTTTTGTGGGTCCTGAGCTGATCGGCAAAAACTATTTCTTACATCGACGAGCGCTTAATGGCAGGACTTCGCTCCAAAACAAGAGGGTCAAAAGAGATTGAAAAAAAAATATTTTAAAATTTCACACTTCATGCATAACCGTCAATATTGATTTTAATCGTATCCTGGCTAATACATAAAAATGTATCGTGACCAACACAATATGATGTTAGCAACAGAAATAATATGATTTTGTAACATGGATAAATCATATTTGTAATTTCTATTCCAATTCCAATTTCAAACGAACAAGTCAGCACTTTCAATACAGTTTATAAAATATTCCTTTTATTTTTTAAATTACGTAAAAGTTCAAGTAGAATAAACGATAAACTATAATATCACCTGTAAATGGGGCTTGGTTTTGGGCAATCTCTTTTTATAATTTGCCGCTTATGGATCTGTCTTAGGACCTCATATTATTATTCATTATGTTTCTAGAAAATGCAATTTTTGCATCAATAAGTATGTAGGTAAATATTTTTACAACTTTTTTCTGTAAATTTATTTGGAGAATAACGTTTAGTTTTTTTTTATTAAGAATACTTTTTTTTTATTAAGAATACTTTTTTTTTCTCTTAAGTACATTTTTGTTTATTAAACTAGTGATTTGAAGAATTTAATTGCATTTTATTTTCCCAACTGGCCGTAACAGTATCCCTCATAATGATGTGATATGATAATAAAGTGACATTATTATCATATCACATCAAATATATAATGTCAAAAAATGCACGTACAGATATAGTATAATAAATAATATATGATATAATATATATGTATAAAGCAAAGCTTACTTTTTACCGAAATTTGCCAAAATTGTATGAATAACGCCAAGTTGAACGACTTTCAAAACGAAAAGTAGCGCTTAAAGCGATAAGTCAAACACAGGGTCAATCGAAATACGACAGCACCTGAAGTGTCAATTAATTACTGTATCAAATGAGTGTCATTTTCTTAGCACATTTTCATATTCATGAATATCATATTAATATAATAAGGGATCAATATAGAACTTATTAAGTCATTGTATAATATATTAATTGTTTACCCATTTAAAAATATATATATATATATATAATATACAGATGTTTTATTTATTTAAAAATACTTTATTGTAAAAATACTAAAGGCGAACGTAATGCCGCTAGGCATTCTCTGCCCGTTAACCTTTGGTACATTGGGATCATTTAATATTGAGTACAGTGCAAATAAATAAATCACCATAAGAAAGAGAGAGCACGATAAATACGAAACTTTGGCGAAAAAATACGATGGAAAACCATTATGCACTACATCTGTATCTAGGCAGAGCTAGACGACGCTCACTCGACACCACCAATTGTTTTTCTGTGTTAGGATAAAAAAAAGTTTGTTTAATAAATGTAATAAATAAAACGATGAATTTGTTTATTTTATTCTTTAATTATCATAAAATTTAGTGTAATACTAAATAAAATTTTATAGTAATAGAAACAAAACATTTTAATAGTCCGGAAGACAGAGCACATACTTATAGTCCAGGAGACAGAGCACATTATTATGCATAACGAAGGTGATTCACTCATTCGGGGTACCTCGCTATCCGAATCTAAGTTCGACATGATGTACGAAATAATAGTCTCAACACTGATTACGAATGTCTATCTATTCACTACTATTAACACATTGACAAAATCTTATGTGATTTACCCGATGCACACGGATTATAAAACGAAAACGCGGTAAGTTCGATACAGGTTGGCAGACCGACCTCTCGCGCCCGTGTCTCACTCGAAAAAGTGCCGTCTCTCCAGTCAAATGCGTCTAACACTGACAACTGACAGCTGTCAAAATTACCTGCCACGCCCTGTATCGACCTCACCCAAGCACACTGCTTGACGTTTCCGATAAACGATGATAGATGGCGTTATTCTAAATTAACAAAAATCAATAACGATACTAATAATATGGTGTCTCTGTGTTGATTCTCCGACATGCATATTTGATCAAGATATTAACCAAATATTGATAAAGATTTTTGTAGATATATATATATATATATAATATGTAGTTTCTCAACCATCTAGTTTCCGTAACACAAGCCTCGTAGCTTACCACGGAAATTAGATGGCGCTGTGTGACCTGTCTGGAAATATTTATTTATTATTGTCAAAAACTCTTGTAAAAGAACACTAGTAGATAGGACTTTTAAATTTATTTATGATGGTTTAACGCATTTGCATCCCTCTCGCTCACACAATCCAATATTTTCAAAGACTTAAGTCTGAGTGTACTTTTGAGAAATGTAGTCTATCAACTTACTAGGAAATAAAATTTCGGACATTTTGAGATATATTAATCATATACATATTTGTTTTATAAAAATGGAGAAAAACGTTATAAATGTTTTTGCTAATTATATCGGTCTAATTAGGTATATGAAAGTGAAAAAAATTCTAAAATGTCCGTAATTTTATTTAAAAACAGTTGCTTTCAAAAGTACATAGCAAGGGCAGTGTAGACAACTTTTTCTTTTTTCTATGTAGTTCTTCGTGCTATTTTGCACGAACATGTCAGGTGCATATTTTATGTTTTTAAAATTACTTTACAATAGAAATTGTTAGTCAAAAGTGACACTATGTTTTGTAGAATAATGTGCTATAATGTAAATAATTATAGAAAACACTAAGTTGGACTGTTATTTATTGTTATATATTGTTATTTATTGCGTTTCTCCCGCGCTGTTTACTCCCATATTATACCCACGTCGGATACTCCTAAAAAAGCATCAAATTCTGTACTATCTGGAATTTCATAATAACCTCATTATATCATTCAAAGAAAAATATATTACGTCAGACTTGCTGTATAGGCTAGAGCCTTTGCCTTTTCTAATTTCTATTGTAGATAGTGATCTTTTTTCTTATGGGAGAACAAAACACAACATAGGGCAAGTTATCCCGGTTTCGGCACCAAAAAATAGTCTTTGCGCCATTTTGCGCGGTCATGTCAAGTGCAAGTTTTTGTTTTGTAAATTAATTTACTGTGGAATTTGTTAGTCAAAAGTGGTGTTGTTTTGTTTAATAATGTGCTACAATGTGAATAATTATGGAAAACGATAAATTGGACATTAAATATGGGGCACGAGTCGCAGTTTATTTATTGCGGCTTTCCCGCGCTGTAAACTCCCATATTTTACCCGACGTGTTTGAGCTATGGTGTCGCGAGTGACTCCAAGAAAAGTATCAAAGTCTGCAGCATCTGGAATTCGATGATGATCTCATTAACTCATAAAAAAGAAAGATATATTACGTTAGACTTGGCTCTATGGCCTAGACCCTTTGCCTTCCCTATCATCTCATTCATCATCCATCGGTAAAAGAGAAAAAAAAACATAGGGCAAGTAAGGGAGCTATTAGTCGCACTTAGCTATTAGATACTTTAACTCCGTGTTCAGGTTTTGCTCAAAACGGGCTTTCTGTTTACTGACTTTTGCTTTGACAGGTGTTTTTGTAATTTATCCATTCGTTTCAAAAGCAAAACCAGTATCTGAACACGTGATAAGTAAAACATATACTTTACTTCTGATTGGGCTAATTGACCTTGCCCAGTCCAGATTGTGATTGTGTTTATGAAACTTGCCTATATTCTGCACTTTTTTTAAATTTCAAACGTAGCATAACCACTAAATAATAACAAAGAAAATGCAAAATTGGAACACACGATAAAAAGGGACAATTCCTAACATATAATTTAAGAAATTTACTATTTTATTGTTGTATTATGTTCAATTAGGTGATTATAACTTATTATCTATAATATATATATATTATATTTTTATTTATCCTGCTCAACACCTTTCGTGATCTCCAAGGTTAGCTGGTAAAGAATGCCTTATGGCTAGCGCCTATGTACTAGGGTTTTAAGTTCTAGAAAGTATGTAAATAAATCAATAAATAAAAATGATTGTTTCGCTCTATGTTTGTCACAAAAATATGAGTGTAAAAAAAGAAGTTAATTTAAAAGTAAACTTTGCTTGCATTACGGTCAAGGTTTCCGTTACCAAAAAGTTTAATAACCGCTTAACTACATCAATTAAATAATTTCAATCTTTTCAGTTATCGTCGTATGTTATACTTTACGCCTTTCTTAAACAATTGCCGTTGTGTTTGACAAACACGTTTGAACGTATACGACAGTGTTTGTCAAACAAAATGTCTTGCATGGACATTGTATAGTATTGTCTTGGCGGTTGTAAAAACGCTTTCATTAAAATCCTGATAAGGCCATTTCGAACCCCGGCATGTACTAATGAGAAATACACTTTTACTTAAGTAGGTACATTTGTCACATATTCACAACACCACCGTTCCGTGCCTCGGAGAGCACTTAAAGCCGTCGTCGGTGCTGGTTACACTAATACCAACTTCATTCATGTCATTCAAAATTGACATCAGGCCCTCGCTTATTCGTCTGGCCACCGTGGCCAGTGTAGGCCATATTCTCCCGTAATTTCTGGAAAGAGAACAGAAGAAATACATAAAAATACTAATTTAGTGAAGAGATTTCGCCAAAATATTATAGAGGAAGAAGTGAAAATAATTCATATTCTTCGTACTTGTTTTAATATAACAGAGTCAAAATACAGAAATTCGTTTTTATGCGGTGTTTTAATTATAATATAATTAGTTTTTATGCGGTGGTCAAAAATCTACAACATATCAGACTTGTGTTCTCGACCAGGATTCGAACCAAGATACTCTGCTTTTATACGGCTTTAACCACTAGAGAAAATAGACTGACTATAAAATAAAATGGTAAATTAATTTTTATTCTTATAATCTTTTTGCAGAGATCACGGTGCGATTACGCGCACATCATTATTAGTTCTAATTTGGTTCAACTTTAGTTTAGCTTTGATTCGGTTTAATTTTAGAACATCTCTGTGTAGCGATTACGCGTCATATGAAAGCTAATTTTTTTTTTTGTTTAAATTTACCCATATGGGAAGGCAAAGGAACTTGTCCATACAGCCTTGTCAATCGTAATGTTTTTTTTTTTTTTTTTTTTCTATTTTAGGTAATAAGGCATAAGCCATTTCTTTAGTAAATCTTGTCCTTTTTTTTATTTGTCATAATCCGAGGATAGGTCTTAATACGTGTGTTTTTTCTCTCTAAGTGGGTAATATTGTCTTAGCCGATTATTAATATATATTTGTCATAGCCGTTTTTTTATTTTTTTTGTTATCGTTATAGCTTTTTTTTTTCATATTCTTTCAATTGTGTTCTTTATATATGTGTATGTAGATTTATAATTATCTAGGTTTAATAGTAAATCCTGGGTGTTGCGCGGGATATTTTCCAATGTGCTGTATAATGTCGTTCTTTGATTATCGAATTCAGGGCATTCAAAAAATATATGGTGTAATGTCTGATCAGATGCATTACAATATTGACAAGTTGGAGATGTGATTAAATTCATTCTGTATAAATGTGAGTTAAATTGTCCGTGTCCAAATCTTAGTCTATTGATTGTTGTGTAATAATCTCTGCTAATAAATCTTTTTTTTGAGAACCAAGGTCTTTTATTGATGTCTTTATTAATTCCTGCATACCACTTTCCTTTTTGTTTTAGACTTTCATTCCAATAATTTGTGAATTCTTGAGTAGTGTTAAATTTAACAAAGTTGTAAAGTTCAGATATGGGTATTGGAATATTAGCTGAATTAATAGACGATAAATCAGTTGAGATGTCTGTTATGTCCACAGAGCCTGTTGTATCTGTTAAAACTCTGGCAAGAAAATCTACCTGTTCATTGCCTTTAACTCCGATATGTGAAGGAGACCACATAAAGTTTATGTTAATTTCATTTTCTGATGCTAGCTCAATGTACAAAGTTCTGATGTTATGTATAATATAATTTGTGTTAGAGTCAAGTCTAGTATGCTTCAATGCTTTTAGTACACTCATACTGTCTGTTATTATTAACCAGTTTTTAATTTCTACATTTGATCTAATATATTGCAGTGACTCCAATATAGCAAAAGCTTCTGCACTGTAAATGCTAAAAATATTTGGAAGTTTGTAACCATGTCCAAAATTTATATGTGGAATATAAATTGCTATTGATACTTTGTCATTATTTTTAGATGCATCTGTGTATATTTCATATGGTTGATTAGTGTAATTTGCGATATTTGTGTAGACTTCTTCTTTAGTTTTAAGGCTATTGTCTATAGATATATTAATATTAGCCATTTTACTTTCATAGGAGCCAGCATAACAAGTCCATTGATCGTTTGTATATATATTAAATTGCTTTTTCATATTTAATATTTCAGAAAAATCTTGTAATATATATGGAGACTTATTGAGGTTTCCAAGAGTTGGTAAATATGACGTCAATTTAGAAATTAGGGCTTGATTAGATATAGATAAAAGCTTAGTAAGAAATCGAAATTTTAAATATTTGAAACGAAGGAATAAGGGAAGAATGTTACATTCAACTTGAAGTGAGTTAATGGGAGTAGTTCTCATAGCACCAGTGATAAGTCTTAAATTATTATTTTGTATAATTTCCAATTTATTTACAAGTTTAGAATCAGAAGCAAAACACAAAAATCCATATTCAAAATGACTGCGTATTAACGATTTATATAACATAAGTAAAATCTTAGGGTCACAACCCCAATAAGTTTTTGTTAAAGATTTAAGAATATTAAAAGCCTTTGAAGCACGTTTTATGAGGTTATTAACATAGGGCAACCAGGACATCTTATTTGTAAATTCCACCCCTAAGAATTTAACTGATGAAGTGATAGGTACATACATTTGATTGTATATGATATCTATATTGAGATTATTGATTTTATTCAATACTAACACTTTAGATTTATCCACATTGACTTCTAAATTAAGGTAATTAAAATAATTGGACATTTTTCGTAGAGATTTGTTTACTCTGTTTATTAATTGAGGAACTATTATTCCTGACGCATATATAACTAAGTCATCTGCGAATTGCAGGCTCGTAACTGATGTGCCCAAAATTGAATTTAATTTATGTATATACAATGTGAATATTAGTGGACTTAATATGCCACCTTGACAAACGCCTTTGTGAGATAATCTTGGTCCGAATAGTTGATTATTACATTTAGCATAAACTATACGTCCATGAAGAAAGTTAAAAATCCATGTAACGATTTTTCCTGGTATACCTAAGGATGTTAGTTCAGAAGCCAGTATATGATGATTGACATTATTGAATGCTCCAACAACATCAAAAAATACACTAATAAATACTTCTTTATTTTTTGTAGCTTTAGAAATATCTAGGTGAAGATTAGCAAGGCTTTCACGTGATGATCTACCTTTTCTAAAACCATATTGGCTGTATGAATAAAGGTGATTGTTTTCAATGTAAAATTCTAGTCTATTTTTTATGAGCTGTTCAAAGATTTTACTGAGACAAGAGGTAAGAACAATAGGTCTGTACGAATCGACTAAGTATTTTTCTTTATCTTTTTTTAAAATAGGTATTAAGCAATCAGTTTTCCAATCAGAAGGAATAATATTATCTCGCCATAACATGTTAAATAACTTTAAGATTATATGTTTACTATCATCTTTTAAAAATTTAAGCATTTTGTATGGAATACCGTCGAGGCCAAAAGCTGTATCTCTTCTATAAATAATAGCTGAGTTGAATTCTTGAAACGTGAATGGTCTTGTTAAATATTCATTATGTATTTTGTCTATTTTGTCGGGTTTTGTAATTAATGGGGCCTCTACAGTGTCTGCAGAATTTTTTTTAAGAAAATCATTTATCCAGTTAGTATTATCGACGTGTCTATATACAAAAGTTTTGTTAAATTTTTTCATAGTATTCCAGATTTTAGTCAAAGGTGTAGTTCTATTAAATGATTCACATAGTTTGTGCCAACTATCAGTTTTCTCTTTTTTGAGAATTAATTTCTTTAAAGCTTGTAATCTTTTGAAATTTATATAGTTTTCTTTTGATGGAAAATGTTTAAATTGTATATAAGCTTTTCTCGATTCTTGAACGGCATTATTACATGCCTTATTCCACCAAGGTAATGGTATTTGTTTTTTAGGAGGTTTACGTGAACTATTATTATGAAGACTGTTGGATTTGTACTTATCAGGAGTGGCTATTTGTATTGATTCATTCATTAATTCAATAATGTGTTTGTAATTGTCTAGAGAACTCATTTCATTAAAATCATATTTCAATAAAAGTATATTAACCATAGAACTATATGTCTCCCAATTAACGTGGCGATAGCTGGGAGACCTATATGAGGTAACATCTGTATGTGAGATTATGTTATTAAATAATATTTTTACTATGACAGGAAGATGATAACTCCCTAGAGGATCATCATGAACAGACCATTCACAAGATAAAGCTAGTGAAGATGATACAATAGTAAGATCTAGTGCGTTTTGTCGCCAAGTTAAAGAGCCTACAGTTGTCATTTGTCCATTATTCAACAAAATTAAATCATTGCTGTCAATAATGTCAACAATATCACGTCCTCTGGCATCTGTGGAACTACATCCCCAGACTGTGTGTAGAGCATTAAAGTCTCCTGCAATCAATACTGGTGCTGGTAAACTATTAATTAAATAGTTTAATTTTGATTTTGAAAAACTAGGGGTGCTATTTTTAGGAATATATAGACTAAGAATTGTGATTTTTTTGTTTCTGTATGATAAAGTAACAGCTATGTTTTGTATTGAGTTATCAGAATAAGTATTAATATTTGTGTATTTTAAACTGTTGTGTATAATAATAGCTACGCCATTATGCGAGTTTCCGGAATCAAGTCTTATAATTGTGTATCCGTTAATATTAAAATTATGATGAGGCCGTAGCCAAGTTTCACAAATTATAGCAACATGTATATCATTGTCTCTTAGAAAATGTATAATTAGATTACGATTACTTTGTATGCTCTGAGCATTCCACTGTACTATATTTAAATAATCCATTATAAAAGATAAACAGATGTATATAGAATAATGTTTTGGAGACATGTTCATTTATATTTTAAAATCAGGTTATTAATTATTTGTTTTGTTTTTCTGATAATGTAGCTAAAATAGTTTCTTTAATATTTTTTGTACATATGGATTTTTCGTTTAGCTTAGACATTGTGATCAATTTGACAATAGATTCTACTACCAAATTCATCACATTTTCCGAGTTTAATAAGTTGGAAAGTTGATCAATGGGATTATTTTTTAAAGGAGGGAATTCCGAATTGGAGTTTATAAAGTTATTGTTTTTTTTGTTAAAAAATCCAGCGTAGGTCTTATTTTCGGTTTTTTTCTTATTTTCTTCTATTTTTTGTTTTTTTATGGGACACGTGGAAGATATTGCTATATGATTGCCTTTGCAATGACAGCATAAGGCATCCTTGGATGTTTTATCGCAATCTTTGAAGTTGTGGTTTTCACTACATATCGAACATCTTTCAGAATTTTTACAGAATTTCGCAATGTGGTCATATCGTAAGCAGCGTAAGCACTGCTTAACCGGTGGCACGTATGTTCTTACCTCGAAGCGCCAGCTGTTAAGATCGACGCTCTCTGGTAGTACTGGACATGAAAATGTAATACAGACAGTTTTAGTTGGTAAATAAGTGACAGTATTATTTTCTTTAACTCGTCGTAAAAATCTGCGTACTGATATAATATTTTTCGAGCTAGATATGTTGGAGTATATACTAGCATTAGATAGGTTGATTGGCACGTGTTGTATTACACCAGCAACCTCTGTGGCAGCTGCTGGTATTGAGGCCTTTAGACTGTGAATCTCCAAAAACTTTTTATTTCTTAAAGCAGCGTTAGCTAAGCCTGGTCTCTCAAATATGACAATTATTTTAAATTTGTTTAATCGTTGTAGTTGTTTGACACCTTTATTGTACCTCTTGAGCACATTAGATAGAGACATCATGTCTCTATCTCCCAAGGGTTTTGAGTCTGTACTTTCATAGAAAACGACATATTCGAAGTTTGCCCCGTCCTCGGGGTATGTCCGTACATAATTATTTATAAGAAAAGGTTTATACATATCCTTGTCGTTGGCTTCCCCTTCAGACTCCGACAAAGAAATGTTTTCCACGCTTTTTTCATCTAACTCAGACGAATCTTCTTTTTTTCTCTTTTTAACTTTCGCCCTTTTCATCTTCGGCAACAATCTAAGCTAATATTACCCTAAAACACACAATATTACAACTTTTACAAAATAATTTTAAAAAAGTCCGCCTTTTTAATTCGAGATTTCCCGCGCTCATATGAAAGCTAAACTTTTACCAAATTCCAACCGAAATACGGCGTGTTAGCCAAATTGCCAGTTGAAATAAATAAAATGATTGAATGACATTGTTTTTTAAATATTACGTTAAATAAAATGTTTTAAATAACATAAGTGATATAAATATACTTCTAACTTCTGTTTTTTTTATTTTATATACTAATAACATCAAATTTCATCTAAAAATATCCTTAGTTTTCGTTTGGTCTTTTTATGTTTTTTTTATCGGCAACACACAACTACATGTAGAGTTCCTTTCCACGAATGACAATCATTATACTTGTAAAATAAAATAAAATAATATATTATTTAACAATATATTTAATAAAAAAAATAGTTAATGCGTCTACTAATAACACATTAAGTGTGTTATGAGAACGTAGATATGATTGTCCTACATTTATTTTAAGATACCTACTAATCAAAACGTTATATTTGTAATGTGTAACGAAACGTTAAGGTTGGTTTGTTTACATTTTACAAAATTGTTTGAAGTTTTTATCGTTTCATCTCAATCTTTTTTTTTTATATTTAAATGGTTAATTTTATAGCTCCGATGGCACGAAGACGAGTTTCTTTCGAGCAGATGGAGGCACTTGTGTCGAAGGCTATCCTCAGCTGGCTCGGGGCTATAGCCGGACAGCGGAAGGGAGCCATAATTCCCTTGGGCATTGGGATAATATTGCGCAGAAACTAAACAGTATGGGGAATGGCTGCTACAAGTAAGTCGCCCAAGGATTGGTGCAAGGCAAGCTATTGTGTTACCTAGATATTTAAAAGCATAAGCATAAGGTTGTCAAATTATCCACAAAATCGAATAAACCTTTAGTTTCCAGTCATAAAGCTATTTTGAATAAGTTTCATCACAATGGTAACCCTTGCTTAGTCATGCTTTTAAAGGAGTGGATTCACATTTAGCCCACACACTTCACATTTTTTTCAACTATTATCATTATATTACATTTGAGGTTATTGGCATTTATACTTAATCATAAGTAACTTTGGCATTTTTTCAGGTTGACCACAAACATCATTTGATAAGGCACGCTCTATACTTACTAATATTGAGAGTGCAAGCTGAATCAGTGATGACGGAATCAATGCGGAGTATGTGGAGTGACCTAAAACAGCTTCTACAAGTGCAGGAGCGGATTGCTGTAGCACAGCAGCCAAGGGCTGCAGCTGCAGAACGGTGTGCTTTGGTGGAGGAAAAAAAGCTTGCCTTACAATTGAAGGAATTTGAAAATAAAGAGTTGTTCATTTAGCAAAAAATCTTAACATTTGATGCTAATTTTTTATTAACATCATGCATTCATTTATGGAAATGTTAACATCACATTTTAGTTTCATTCCGTTGTTACATGCAGCTAATGCAACTTCTCTTAGGAGGCAACACCTCGTTACAGTTTCCCATCTCCTACGAAAAGGTCTGAGATGACCTTTTGATTGATAAAGTTTGCAGTTTGCCTATTATAATGTAATTAGGTAATAGGTACTAAAATCATTAAGATTCAATAAAATAACTTATTAATTGTGATTCTATTATATAATTGCTGTATGCCTAGTGTGAGGAATAGAAATAATAAAGTTTATATAAAATTAGATTAATAATCTTAAATAAAGAATTCTAAAAATACACTCGTTTTTACACTTACTTTTTATTTCACATTACAGCCCCTAAAACACAAGTCCTAGACCTCCACTGCTGTAAATGGGCCTTGTTGGCGAGGGTCTGGATGTAAATTTTAATGACAATTTATTATTGACACACAAGTTGGAATTCGTGGATCCAGACTGACAGCTCAATGTGCCTTCCGAGGCATGGGAACAGTGGTGTTGTAAATCTATGTAAAAAAAGTTTACATGCCGGGGTCTGGACAACCTGTTTGGATTTTAAGGAAAGTATTACAACCAAGCCACCATCGCTCCTGTTTAGTTTTCCCCATAATATTATGAAGAACATATGTTCTTACTAACAAGAGCATTAATAATTATAATATGGGCAGTGGTTGTTAAGTTGTTAGAATGCTGCCCAGCAATCGAAAGATTGCAGGTTCCAGCCCTGGCATGTACCAATGAACGGATAAGTCTACAGTGTCATAAATTTACAACATCACCGTTCCCATGCCTTGGAGGTACATGGCATATTAAGCCATTGGTCCCGGTTGCACTTATACTTGTTGTCCGCTCAACAACATTTCTTGCAGTTACATGCAAAGAAGTGTAATAGGCTTCTGGTGTTGCATCAGTAATGGGTGTCATCGGCCATGAGCGCTGTGGATAACCTGAGTCACCTGAAATTAAATTATTTTCTTTAAGTAGGTATTCAATTGTAAACCTTGATTACTTGTTAAAAAGGAAATACAAAATTTAAAATTTACAACTTACCAAGCAACCAAACTGCCTCATTATTTGCATTTAATTGTTGCATATGAGTGTGTACTGGGTGATGCTGCCAAATGAATGAGTCATGGCTGGCCCCACCATGACTAGCATCCACACTCAATATGTTGAGGTCACTGTCACAAATCTATAAACAATAAAAGTGAATTAATTAACAATAAGTTAATTAACTTGATCATTATTTTGATTGATTATTATTTGGCTACCTAAGCCAAATTTTAAACACTTACAATTTGGGTGTTTAGAGAGTGGTAGTGCTTTTGATTGAAAAACCTCTCTTCAAATTCCTTGGGCCTTATTAATGCCACATGAGTCCCATCTATACAGCCAATCACACCTGGTATTTTAAACTTTTCATAAAATCTGTAAATTACAAATAGGTATAGGACCTAAATATTTTTGTTACTAAAAAAATATATCCATACTAATATTATATATGTGAAAGAAGTTTTGTCTCGCCTTCACACCTATATTACGTCTGAATTTGATGATATTTGGCAAATCTATTTCACAGAACCCGGAGATGGATTGATAGGTTACCATGTGACCACATATCTGTCTGTTTGATTCGCCTTCACACCTATACTACTTTAAATTCGGCAGATATTTTCCTTGGAATCCAGGGTTTGACATGATGGTGAAGGTTGAAACTTGTTTTGGTTGACCACTATATTGCACAGCCAACGCTGGGGCAAACAGCCAGTATATCTATATAGACCTACATACATATATAATCTGTTCAGCAGTGGACGTCTTCAGGCTAAGATGATATATAATCTCACATGGTCTTTTATCATAACATTAAAGGATTAAAACTATATTAACAGTATAAGGGTAACAAACCTTAGTTTTAAATTGTTTCTTTCTTGTGAAGTTTGTGGAAAAAAAATATATTTTTGTAGTATCTGTGGCTTGTTAAGAGTGTCAATTATCAGCCTTATGCATTTGGACGTAGGCTGAGCCATTGCATGATGTAGGCTTTGCACTACACCTCTCTGATAGGACCCAGAGGCGAAAAAACCAAGTGCAGTGAGATACAGGTTCTCATAAAATAACCTTAGTAAAGCAAATACTCTGGTTTTAATGTTTATTCATTTTTATTAGGTATCTACTCACTTTTATATCGATTGGCACACTTGTAGTTTCGTTTTTGATGTTTATAAATGGAGTCAATTCATCAATTAACCTAAAGACTGACGGTTTATCTAGCCTGTATTTTTGATGAATATTTTAATAATGTTAATGGTTGACTGAATACCTAAATTTGTGACCGTAAAATTACAATGTACCGAAATTTCTTGCTAATAAAAAATATTCAGGCGTTTTTAAAAAAAAAATCGTGGACTAAATATGTAAAGTCATCAGGCTATTTCTAATTTGATTCGTAACTTTTACAGAGACTTCATTTTGGTGCACCTCTGCCTAAACGTTGTTGTACAAACATAATTATAATTACTGTCAATTTATTATAGCAACACCAAAAATAACTAACATAAAACAATTTTAAAATTATTAAATTAAGTCCCTACCTAATTATTTTAGAAAAATCACGATTTTATATTTATTATAAATATTTATTACATAAATATTTTTTTATTTAATTGCTTTTTTTACTTAGACAACATTGTCACTAAAAATTATAAGTAGGTAGTTTGTAATTACAAAATAAAGTATAGGGTAGTCGATAATAAATATTTTCAGGACACTTAAAGGTCTAGTGATGTTAAACTTATAATTTTAATCGATTATTTGTATGGCTATATTTTTTAACTCATAATATCGTAATGACTAATATTATTAACGGGTCAAATGTGTTAAAAATCAGGCTTTTATTTTTAGTTGGGCATGGATGTCTAAACTACGAAGAATATATGTAGAAACATTTTTAAAGGAATCTGTTGACCGATTTTGATAAATAATAAAACTACATCATAAAAATTCAAAATAACTATTATACTAGACGGGGATCGGACCCGAAAATGTTTACAAAAGTGTTCGATTCCTGCAGTTTCCTTAAGTTTGACATTACTGTCCTCAGTTTTTTTAGTCGGAAACTTGCAAAATCGCCTGAAGATACGACCCCAGCCGGAAGGGCTGCATGCCCGAATCACCATGAGGCCTCCTAAGAAGACCCCAAGGCGCCTACGGACAAAAACCCTATAAACCGTCTCTTTTTAACTGTTGGCCCTGCGTGCCTCCCGCAACCCGTCTGGCCAGCAGCGAGCCGAGTGTAGGCCATATATTCTCCAGAAATTCGCAAAGTCCCATCTCCAACAGTGGAGGTCTAGGACTGTATTCTAGGGGCTGTGATGATGATGACATATAAATGGAATTAGGTTCATCATATCAATTTAATCTTCTTTATACTATGTACTATCAACCTTAATCTCTGTAATTTCTTATAAATAAATAATTTTAAAAAAATACTTCCCAAAATTGAATCCTCATAAGTGACACTATCAGCTAGTTTAATACAGGATCTATTCATTGATTAAGGAAAACTTACTGCTAATCTATACAGAACAACTAAATCAATGGTAAAATATAGCTATTGACAAGTTTTCACAACAATAGGGTTACATAATATAATTAGGCACACATTAACACAAAAAAACGTAAACAATTTATTATATTTTAATTTTTTTATTATATAATTAAACAACAAGCATTACAGAATTCAAAACCTATAGTTTACGAAAATATTGTTCAGTGAGGCCACG
Source organism: Tinea semifulvella (assembly GCA_910589645.1). Classification (NCBI taxonomy): domain Eukaryota; kingdom Metazoa; phylum Arthropoda; class Insecta; order Lepidoptera; family Tineidae; genus Tinea; species Tinea semifulvella. The sequence continues at coordinate 27,489,281 of OU342584.1, forward strand.
AAGCCGGGCGGTAACTCGGGTCGTGAAAGAAATGTCAATATGCGAACAGCGAGCATTAAAGTAATTACATGATCTCCATATACAAGCGTTTTGCATATAGTTACTTAGCACCATTGGAACAATAAAAGTATACAAAGGTTATGTAATAAAACAAAATAGGCTATAACATATTTCTTTAGACAACCCCATCACCTATGCTTCTTCACAGTTTAGGTCTAGGACTCTGTGTTCTAGGAGCTGTAATGAATAAAATACTTAATTGATCACAATAATAAAATCTGGTGATTTGTGTAAAGTACGAGTTTGGTTTTCAAAATTAAAATTATTATTTAACATTTTTTTATTTATAGTTAAATCGATAAATAATAAAAAATCGATTAACTGAGAAAGATTTACATTGTTGGTATACATCCCTAACTTGGCCATTTCATTTCAATTGGGTCAAGGTCAATATTATCTCTCCGTGTTTCTTTTGTTAATTTAAAATAAATATTATTTATTATTACAATAAAGTACATATAGTACGCGCTGATATAAAAGGTAAGTCGTTTTTTGGATTATTTTCAGGCTAAATGTAATATTTTAGTACTGTTGTCGGCAAAAAAAAAACGTTAATCTTGGAATCTTATTTTCAGTACGTATTTTATCCTAATCAGGCAACGTTAGCTAATCTATTAGCTAATTTATTAGCAATATTTATGTAAATAAGCGACTAATTTAATGAATATTTTACAGAAATCACATTAACACTGCTGAAATTAGATCGTGTTCCAAAATGAAATTCCATGATCGCCATTTTGTCATCTTATGACATTATTTTTAGCTTAAATATTGCCTTTTTCAATCAGTAGGAGCTATTTTGTATATTGTCACATATTTTAACAGATCTCATTCTAGTTGAGTATTAATAGTTATGCATATAGAACGTAAAATCAAGCATATCAGCACTAAATATCGGACATAACCTCAAAATCTTAACACATGTGTGCTAAAAAAAATTCAGTCTAAATATGTTCAGAGTATAGGGGAATTGCTGTTTTTCTTTTGGTACAGCACGACATGTGTCTTAGCGCTTACCTGCTGGTAACTAGCGCGCAAATTCCATGATTGTTAGCAACTGGAATCAGACATTTAATAATAATAATAATAATTCTTTATTTGACATCAGTCCCTACAACCATTTTGCCTTATAAAGTTACGAGATTTTTTAAAAGTTATTTCTTAGCCATTGTAAGTTTATGTTTGCTTTAAAACAATATCTGTTAAAAATAGTCTGAGAACTTCAGACCGTCGCTAGCCCGTCTTGCCAGCGCGGGTTGGAAATTGTTGGCCAAATTCTCAAAAATATATGACCTGGAGCAGTGGCGATTAAGGACTGTGTATTCTAGGGGCTGTGGTGATGATGATGCACTTCAGACGAGTAAAGAGTACCTATATACGAGTAGGCGTCTTTCTATAATCTGCTCTGGTCATAATTATTAGTATTAAGCTGATTTTTTGTTTCAATCTCCTAGGCTTGTGTAGTTCGTGAACGACCGAAGAGCGTTCCCACAGAGGAACTCCTCGGAACTATATCCAACTTTGCCAGATCTTCCGCGGCGTTCGGTCCGGTCCGGTGAATGGAAGCGCTGAATGGGAGCGGCGAATAGGGGCGGCGAACGAGAACGGTGAGCGAAGCTTGGCATGTTGCTGTTTTTTTTTGTTATATACTAGCTTTCGTATGGACCTTACTCCCACCTGATGGTAAGCGGTCCATAATCTGGAGTTTATTTATTTATTTATTTTTTTATTATATGATAAACCTTACAGCTATATTCCCAGATCAATAAAAAAAAAAACAGATTAAAATTGCCTCAGCCAACATAGGTTTCACTATTTACTTAAAAGTTATGTTAATGAATTTAAATTTAAACAAATATTAAGAAAAGAAAATAATAATAATAAACTATAACTAACTTATACATAAAACATAAAAATTGCAATAAAAATAAAAATACTAAACTAGATATTGGGTAACAACATAGATCCAGTGAAAACAAGTATGGAATGTAATTATTGTGTGCGTGAGTGAATATAAGTGTTGGTGTGATAAACCTTACAGCTATATTCCCAGATCAATAAAAAAAAACAGATTAAAATTGCCTCAGCCAACATAGGTTCCACTATTTACTTAAAAGTTATGTTAATGAATTTAAATTTAAACAAATATTAAGAAAAGAAAATAATAATAATAAACTATAACTAACTTAAACATAAAACATAAAAATTGCAATAAAAATAAAAATACTAAACTAGATATTGGGTAACAACATAGATCCAGTGAAAACAAGTATGGAATGTAATTATTGTGTGCGTGAGTGAATATAAGTGTTCGTGTAATAGTGTAAGGTCCGGATTAATAGACGCTTCTAAGACGCGAGCTAAGCCAAAGACGTGCTTCCGACTGTCAAAGTGACAGTGTTTACTATAATAGTCCGTTCTATGCACGCCGACTTGTGCTTAGCTTAAGCACGAGCTTCGCTTAGAATTAGTCATGGATTTCACTATAATAGTCGATTGTAGTTTCTTAAGTCCACCATTTTATCAACACAAATAATTTAAATCAATTAAAACAATAATTTTAAAATTGTTTTATGTCGTTTGCTGATTTATATTATTTATTAAATTTAATTCGACATAAACCCTATTATTAAAATAGCATTTAACAAAATTAAAATGAAATATCGCACTGCTGAAAATGTGCTTTGTAGATCCCTTTCTACCGATCCTACCACGCTTGCCAGACAGGCAATCACCTTAAGCCATCATTATCTAGGCCCGAATGAGAAGTAATATAAAGAAATAGGACCAACAACTGCTTTAAGTTAACAACAATAACTACTCCAATTTCCGTGTATTTACCCACATTATTAATCTATCCAGGGTAGTGTAAATGCTCTTTTATTATACATTGTGTTACTTTTGGTATAAAATAACAGGCAACATACAATGAAAATATATTTAAAACCACATGAGACAACTTTAGTTGCTGCAACTGCTTTCAACATCTCTTGATTATATAAAATTGCAGACTGACTGTTTCCTCTAGCACACCTAGCCCTTTATATGACCAAAAGACTGTTAAAAACTGTCACAGAAACTAAAGTTGCCCCGTTGGCACCAAGCATTACACTTATCTATCCTGTGTCGACAATACAACAATTTTCATTGTATGTTATCATTAAACTAAAGCTTGGATAGGAATGTACATGCAATGTGTTATGAAAATAAAGGCTGAGTTTTATAACATGGAGAAAAAAATTAAGAATTTAGGTCCTGGGTTTATATTTAGGAAAATAAAACAATTTTAGTAGTAATATTTTATTTGTATTGTCTCTATATTATACAATAACATCTATTATTTTGACACTAAATAATAAAGTAATAGATATGAAAATGTCCCCCATTTATTATTACATAAGATAAAATTAAAATACAAACCACTTAAATAAAATAATTAAAATTAAATAACTATAAACTAAACCTAATAACAAATTAAACTATAAAAAAAATGTCCTCAAGTGATATCTCATCAGAGATAGTCCCAAGAAGACTGGCAACATTTCCCCTCTGTATAACAAGGCTAATAAGTTGCTAAAAATAATTCTGTCTCCTGATATTTCTATGAGCCGTTTGGAGAGCTCCTTGGCCAGACGCTTGGCTGAGGGTCCCGGTGGTCCAATTATCTTGAGCCCAAACGTCTCAAACTCATAACCTGTACCAATGTATCTGCATAACTTGAGGTTCTCAGCAGAAACCACCGCACTTCACGTGCTGGACGAGGCCTGGATGTGAGATGGGGCTAATGTGGATCCAGCACACCTGAGACCTGCGAAGTTTCCACTGCCCAACAGTCATGCAGCTGGATCTCTTGCCATCGCTCTGCAAAACTCCAGAGAGATCTAGAATTTAGGGTACTCCAGTAGTGACAAGAGCCATTTGGATAATTTCGTTAAGAGCCACATGACAAGGAATGCGGCTGGAACTTTTAGCACAAGAAAGCCTGTGGTGTCCGAGATGTTGCACCGGTTCCCCACACTTTGTATTTTGTATTGTCAAATTATTTTCACTCTATTTTTAGGTGTTTATGTTTTGCTTAAAATAATAGCTCTAATTTAATAATAGCATTTTTCTTAAGAAACTTTTTCTATCTTGCATGTTATATCTCGCAGTTCTGCAACTTTGTCAGGTCTATTTGGTGTTGTGGACCAGCTTCTTGGTGCCTATATCTTGTTAATTCTTTCTTGTAGCATTTTTTGTCTGTAATTAATTAAAATATATTTTGGTTAAGTAAAATTATATTTAATTTTATATTACACAGCCCCTAGTTAATGACCAACCCTGGGTTTTGTATTTTCATTATACATTGGATGTTATTGTTAACAAAACAAACTTAGTACAAAATAACTACAATACAAGCAATAAAAATAAAGAACCCGGTTTTAAAACCCCTAGTAAAAGAACAGCTTTTAATATAAAAATTGATTAGACTGGCCTGCCTCCGTGGTCTAGCGGTTAAGTCCGTGGATTTAGACTCAGAGGTACCGGGTTCGATTCCTGGTCGGGACACAAAAATATTTGTAAATAAATACATTTATTTAATATTTAATTTATTTGTGATATTTCTCGAGTTTGGTACGCTGGAGACATCGACGAGCTTGCCACTTGTCATGATTGGCCTATAGTAAAGTTGGCTAAAAGAGGAAGAAGACAAATTTCAAGCATTCCATGGATTCACCGTGCGGGTGCCGGGTCCATTGTGTGTGGGTAAGAGATGAGAAGAATGGTGTCTCAGGCTTGCGACCGACAATAGGCTGGTTTAAGAAGAGGCCTCCTTTTTTTTTTATTGCGCGATAATACTCTCACCATCCACCATTCTACTTCTCTACCCACCCAAATACTGTATGATTCTGTTAATGCCGTCTTGGAAGCTCGTTCCATAAATGTATCTCCTGCAGACCTGCTTAGGCCCAATTCTTTCAGTAAGTGATGCAAAGATTTTGCTGGAACTCCTCTTGCACCAACTTCCACTGCGTAAAGCTGAGTCTTGAACCCGTTCCTGATCATTGAATCCGCTTATTTATAAGTGTGATTTCTGACCACCCAGAAAGGGAAAACAATGTGATGATGATTAGACCGGCTTCTCGGCTCATGATAGTTCCAACAATAGGAGCAACTGACATTGGTCTATATTACTATGTCCTGTCATAAAAGCAGTGTGTGATTTTAAAAACCATTGCAGGTAAATGACATAGAAAAATCAAAATATATATAGCAACACACTTTACGAACAAAAAATAATTTATAATGAAAAAGGCATATAAAGTGCAGTTGAGGCTTTTAACAGGACAAATATATTAAAATAAAAGTATTAAATGACAAATATTTACTTACCAAAAGTGCTTTGCCGTAAATGTCCCAAGAGAGATATATTCCGGCCTGTTTGTGGATAAATAAATCTAGCCAGCTTTGTATATATTTTCTCATGGCTCAGGGTGATTTAACACATTAGTTAATTAACTTAATTTTAAACATCATTCCAATAAGAGGAAAAACAAATAATTAATAAACAAATATCTGTAATGTCAAATAACTTTTTTTAAGTGAGTTCGAAAAACCCTGTACGCATATATTGATTACATTAGTTTAAAAAAAAATATATAAAATGTTACTAATAAACCTATTTTATTATATTTTAGCTGGAACTTTATCTAAAAAACCTCCTAATGTATATTTTTATGTGCTTGCCTAAAGTATAAAAGCATTTAAAGACATTAAAAATAAACAATAAATTTGACTATACACCACACGAAGTTTCTGGAACGTATCCTTTGCTTGAGCTCTTGCTCACGAGAGTCCGACTTCGCCGTTGCTTTCGTTTTCACTATAATAGACAAGTCTCGGCCCTTGCTAAGCCAAGCAAGGACTCAAGCAACGACTTGGAAATTAAATCCGTTCCAGACAGTTCATGAAGCCGATAGTCTTATTTCTTTTTTATTGTTAATGTATTTAAATGCTTTTAAACTTTAGGCAAGCACGTAAAAATATACACTAGGAGGTTTTGTAGATGATATTCAAAGTAAAAAACAATAAAGCAAAAAAACAAGTATTTACAGTATTCCCAAATTAATAATGCACATACAGATCTTCGCTAATTGTCGTATTCCCGGAAACACCCGAATCATTGAATCGTAAGAGCCCTAAACAATGCACTTGCATTTTGCACCTTGTGCGAAAGAATTAGAAGTCAATATCATGAGTACACAATCGAAAACAATTCGGGCAGTGTTTTTTTGTTTTTGTTTTTTTGGCGGTGACTGCACGTGTTCTCTCTGTGTGGAATTATATAGAGCTGCTATTACACACCCTTCTTGGTTTTGTTTTCAAAGGTGAATTTAATTTCAACTTTAATTATCTTATTTAAATAGTTTATTTGACAATTGCTTGTCTGTCTGACACAGGCAGAGATTTTATATTTAAAGGAGGTCACTACAGTACTATAAAATTTTCGAAGTAAATCAATCCAACAAAGATTGTAGCATATTCGTGTGGTTTTCCTCGCTATTTACTTACATGGAATTATCGAATCAAATTTTGTTACTGATAAATCAATATTTATCTCTTTTAGCACAAAACACATAATTCTACTAAATTATGCATAAAGAAAATGCACTTAACCACTCTATATACATATCGTCTTCCGACGCTCGGGGAATACGATCGTTGCCGAACAGTGACGAAGATTTCTATGCGCATTATCACTTTGGGAGAACTGTACCTATTATTATATTTTTTTTAAAATCAGTTTTAATCAAAATATATTTACTAGAGTTTTCAGAACGCACAAAACTAAACATTGCCTCTAATGTAAATGATACCTATACAAAAGTTATTTAATAAATTCGCGTTACTTTTTAATTTTATTTTATTACCTAATTGAATATAGGTAAATAATTCATTGTAATTCATCTTGGCGAAAATAAACTATTATAAAATTTGTTTAAATCAGAAAATGTATTATTTTCTTATTTTAAAAATATTATATATATTTTAATATTTATTTTTGTTTTAAACATATTTAAAATATTTTTTTAATTTATTTTTTTTTATTTATTTTTTTTTTAATATTTTTTTTTTAATATATATTTTTTTTTTATATCACTATTATTTAATTTAATTTAATTTTTTTTAAATTTTTATTTTTATTTTAAATATTTTTTATAAAAAATATATATTTTTTTTTTTATTTTAATTTTTTTTTTTATAAAAAAACATTTTAATATTTATCTTTTTTTTTATTCTAAAAATAATCATTTATATCTTTTATTAAAAAATAATAATTATATTTTACAATTCAATTTAAATATTTATTTACACTAATGTAAGTAACAATATTACACAAAATGGCGGGTTATTATAGCGAATCGTCGTCTAAGCAAGAGCCAAGTTCACGAAATCGAGGACTAATTCTAAGCAAACCTCTTGCTTAGGCTTAGCACAAGTCAGAGGGCAAAGAACGGACTATTATAGTAAAAAATTGTAAGCAAGACTTCGTCTTAGTTCTCGTCTTAGAACTCAAACGTCAAAAGTGTCAGATGTAAAGAAAAAACATTATTTTAGGGAAATAACCGACAAAATTACCTACTGTATGTTTTTATATGCTTGGTTAAAGCATAAATGCGTTTAAATACATTGACAATACCTTACGAAATGATTTGAATGCAACTAATTTTGAGGTTGCTTGAGCTCTTGCTTGGCGTAAGATCTGTCTATTGTAGTGCCAACCGCGACTCGATCTAAGCAACGGCGAAGGCGGACTAACGTAAGCACGGACTTGGACTCGTTCTTAGATACGACTATTAATTCGGACCTAAGTGTGTGTGTGAGGCGTGCTTAGAAGTTAAAAGTAAACGAATGCTGCAGCTGACCGGCTAATCAGCTGCCGCATCCGTGCACAGACAGTCTTTAATGATTTTTTTTAAATATGTTATATATATGACATCAGTCCCTAACACTATGCCGGCTTGACTGGGCATGACGACAATTCGAGCCTGATCCCGAAACGTGTGGATACAATTTACTGGGTTTATCGGCACGACCTTCCCTTCCCCTCCCCGGCAGACTGCGCAAATTACCACTATCAGACCGCCTAGCTATTTAATTTAATGCTGTGTTTGACTTGAAAGCAAATTTATACGCTTTTTTTTTACTGAATTTTGAAACAAAAAGACGGTAATATAAACCCTGAACTGAGCGCGCCTTCGAGACAGCCCAGAGCGAAGGAACTAAAGGAGCTGTCTAGTGATTTAAAAGGAGCGCTCCTGGTCAGGAACTAGTGTTGCCCAATCTTGGTCTTGTAGTCTTGGTCTTGTTCTTGCAAAAAAGACTACTGATATGGTTGCAAGACTCTTGCTCGGATACTTTTTTATAAATTTACTATTTTATTTTATTTTACTATTTTTTTTATTTAGGTTTATGTTTTCAACAAATTGTAATTACATGGTGTCCGTAATAATTTTATTTTTATTACTAAGTAAAAAAATAACGTTTAGGTATTTGAAACTTAGAGAGCTCGTTTGTAAATATTTTTATTTTAGTATACCTAAATCCTACCTATTCCTAATACCTCCGTGGCCCTAGGATTAGGATTCAGAGGGATCTACTGGGTTCGGTTCCTGGTCGGGACACAATAAATTATTTGTGATATTTCTCGAGTTAAAGACATTGCCGAGCTTGCCACTTGTCATAGTAAAGTTGGCGAACTGTGAACCCACTTCTATATAAAAAATCGTTGTTTCTGACCACCCCGGAAGGGATACGGTCGTGATGTAACTTTACTTTTTACTAATAAAGTCAAAGTCAAATCATTTATTACAATTTGGCCTTCTCGGGCTCTTTTGTATTGTCACATCACATTGTTATAATTATTTAAATAAATTATATTAAATTTATTACAATACAATTGAATTGACCTAAATATAAACATACACCAACAGTAACAGGTGTCCAAAATATATTAATAATATACATTTGCACATCTACCAGGCATTTTTGTTACTAATAAAATCATTTATCTTATAATAGGCCTTGCCTATAAGTCGACGTTTGACATGAATTTTTAGTTTATCTAAACACAAGCTAGTTAGTTCCTTTGGGAGTGTGTTATAAAAACGAACACCAAGTCCCAAAAAAGACTTACTAGTTTTACTGAGGCGTAGGTGAGGCAAAGCTAATTTGTGATTATTGCGTGTGTTGCGAGAATGCAAGTCACAATTCCTTTTAAATTGTTTTATATTCTTGTGGACATACATAATATTCTCTAGAATATACTGAGATGCCACTGTAAGAATATCATACTCCTTAAACTTATCTCTTAGCGAAGTGCGAGCGGTTAAATTATAAATATATCGAATAGCCCGCTTTTGTAAAATAAAGATAGTTTCAATGTCAGTAGCATTTCCCCACAGTAAAATTCCATAAGACATAATACTATGGAAATAGCTAAAATAAACTAATCTAGCAGTATCAACATCTGTCACACGCCTCACCTGTCTAATGGCATACGCCGCTGAGCTCAGCCTTTTGGATAGTGCTGCAATATGAGCACCCCACTGGAGTTTGGAATCTATTGTTATACCTAAGAATACTGTACTTTCCATGATCTCCAATTGCTCACCATTTAATATTATATTTGGAGAAATGTTTCTTACATTAGGAAGAGCAAATCTTAGACATTTAGTTTTTCTAGCATTAAGCAGCAAATTGTTAGCTGTAAACCAGTTGTAAACACGATCAAGCGCATTGTTTACTACGTCAAAATTATTAAGCTTCCTGTCTATTTTAAATATTAGAGAAGTATCATCAGCAAACAAAACAATATCGTGTAAGTTTTTAATACAATATGGTAGGTCGTTGATATAAACTAGAAACAAGAATGGACCAAGAATAGAGCCCTGTGGGACACCGATCCTTACTGGAGATCCAGAAGAAGTGATATTACCAATAGCCACCCTCTGCGTTCTATCAGAAAGATACGACATAACCAATTCTAGAGCTGAATCTTTTATGCCATAGTAACTTAGTTTAAGAAGCAGTGTACCATGATCTACACAATCAAAAGCCTTTGATAAGTTACAGAACACTCCAATAGCGTCCTGGGACTTCTCCCATGCTTCAAATATAACCTTAATTAACGACATACCCGCGTCAGTAGTCGACCTTCCCTTAGTGAAACCAAATTGTTTGTTGTGGAGAAGTTTATTAACATTAAAATGTAATAGTAGTTGATTTAAGATTATTTTTTCAAAAATTTTACTTAGTGCTGGAAGAACTGAGATAGGCCTAAAATTTGTAGGATCAGATTTACAACCAGACTTAAATAAAGGTATAATTTTACTATGCTTCATTAAATCTGGAAAAACTCCCGAGTCAATGCTACTATTAAAAATAACAGCTAGATAATGAGCCAACGAGTCAATGATTGAACTTAATACGTTGACTGATATTCCCCAAAGATCCTCGGTCTTCTTGATATTAAGAGACTTAAATGTCTTTACTATAGTATGTGCATTGACATGAAAAAAATTAAATGTAACTAAGCATTGATTCACATTAGCTTTCAAAAGTGTTTCCGATAGAACTGGTGATGAATTTAAGGACCTGGTGGTTTCAATAGGTATATTAGAGAAAAAACTCTCAAACTCCTTAGCCACTTCTAAGTCCGATTTTATTAACTTATTTCCTATCTGAAGACTGAAATGATTATCACGAGGCTTAACCTTACCAGTCTCGCAATTAATTACATTCCAGACGGCTTTAATCTTGTTATCCGACCGTTTGAGCTTTCTGGCAATAAACATTGATTTTGCTGCAATGCAAACCATTTTAAATGTCTTAGAGTACTTTCGAACGTAATCAACAAAATGAGGATCATGGTTATAACTTTTTTCATAATAAAGGTCGTATAACCTCTGTCTACTCTTGTGAATGCCTACTGTTGCCCAATCACCAAATTTATTTTGACCCAATTTAACCCTCCTTAATTTAAAAACTTTGTTATATTCAGTTTTTATAGCATTGAATAAGGATGAGTAGAGTATGTTGGGTTCATGATTAATGTAAGGCAGCAACGGTAGGTTATAATCTATATTGTATTTAAACTTTTCAACTCGTGAAGTTGTTATAGGTCTACAAGTAATTATCTCACAATTATTTACTAATTTATGTAAAAATTTAGCTCTCTGACCCGAATGGTCTGAATTAAAGCAATTAAAAATTACCTTTTCGACCGGGTCGATATTACAATAGATATTATCTAAACATGTAGCAGTTGTGGCTGTAATTCTGGTCGGCTCCATAAATAAGTTATTTAAGTTATAACATTTAAATAAGTTAAGTAACCTACAGCTGATGGCTGAAGATTCCAATAAATTTACATTAAAATCACCACAGACAATAATAATTTTCTTACTTTTACAAAGCAAGCTTAATATATCCTCCAATGATGATTCAAAAATTGATAAATTTCCTAAGGGGGGCCTATAAATACATGTAATGATAAATTCCTCAAGCTCAGTGCATGATACCTCTATTATTCGCTCGATTGAAAGTTGTACTATGTCCTTTCTATTCTTTGATTTCAGCTTATTATTAACAATTATCATTGATCCACCATGGATTGCTAACTCTCTGGTAAATGAGCTAACTACCTGGTGACTCACAAAATTAAACATTAATTGGCATTTTTTTAACCAATGTTCCGTTAAACATAACACATGGATGTCATTATTTTCTAAAAATAAATTAATTTCAATTGATTTACTTCGATAACCTTGAATATTTTGATGTGCTATATTAATGTATGAATTCTTACTAATTATCTTTTTGCCAGAGACATGTTTCTTCTTATGAGTACTAATTGTCTCTGTTGTCGGGTTTATTTTAATATACTAAATCATGTTTTTTAGACTTGACAAAAACAAAGTGGTAAAATAAACCTTTTTGATGTTATTTGATTAATATAATAAGATTTTATAATACAGAAGAGACATTCTAATGTCATCATTTTTATCTGTACATTAAGTAACAAAAAAAAAAAACAATTTTAAAAATCCTAGTTATTGGCTAGGGTTGGTTTCATAATTATATTTTATAATGGAAAAAAAAAGGAATATAATACCAAGAATAACCTACACTAACTACTAACAAGTAAGTAATGTTTACAACTCAAACATAATCAGATTAAACGCGTAAAATTAAATAAGGAATTTGACATCTCTGGTACATTTTATTCTTTGAAAAGTCGGCACTATGTTTAAAGTCGTTTGTCGCTCGCGCCGCACTGCGATACTGCGCGTTAGGTGCCTGCAGGAGTCGCTTAGCGGCATGATCAAACGACAAAGCACCTGCGTAGTTTACGTACATTTTGGGCGCCAAATATATCAGCAAAAATCAAAGTTTGTTTTCATTTTTCGTAGCCCTAGCACGATCCATGTCCGTCATCGAACATACAGACAGTGGGGTTCAGGCCTGGATGGCTAATGCCACGTTTTCCCCGGCATAATCTCAGTGGGAAATTCATGCACTTGGTGCTGGGCGCCTGTATAACAACGCCCGTGTGGCTCACGAACCTAGGGGGGTCTAGGTTTCACTACTACAGCTCTCCTCCAGAAACACTTATATGATTTTAGACAGCAACATACCATACAACGTGCGACGTAACATAACTACAAAATGACAGTTAACCTATGATATAAAATGTTTGACTACTTTGATAACGGAGTTTTTGAGTAATAGAGCTACAGACGTGGGTACGTAAATACATTGATGTTGTTCACTCTCAACTGTAGTTTCCCAATTTTAAGGGAAACCTTTATATATCTGGCAACACTTAACTGTGTGTCAGTGCCATTTTTTTTTGCGAGTCGTCAATCTGAAGTCGTTGAAAAAAGTTCAACGCTGAACACTGTAGTCTGTAGATGTCACTGTAGACGTCCCCTCTGTATTGTGTCGTTTTATGCAAAACTGTAGCTCTTCAAGCCCTTTACTGTAGCAAGTGTGAAGTGTGCTAGTGTCCTTCCTATTCCTGGTGTTGTGCAAAGTGTGTTCACATCAAGAAAGAAGAAGCGGCGCCGCTGTAGTCTTTGGGATATGAAGTAAGAGGAGTCCGAACCACCCTGCACGTGAGTCTTTCACCATCCTGTATTCCTTCCACCCCGCGTCCAGGCAACCAACTTAGGACCTGGATGCACCATTTCTTTTTGGCCCTTCGAACCTGGGATATCCTTTTTTTCCTATCCTAAATCATCCTAAAAGCACCCCTTTTACGCTTGCTAATGTTACTGTAATCTGTATTTTATTTATTTTATGTCCTTGGCATAAAACTGTATTCATATCCTGTAAAAACTGCATAAAACGCATACAAATTCGATTTTTTTTTAATTTTCGTTATTCTGTAGGTGGGTAAGACGAAAATCATATTTTATTTTTTTCGTTTCTAGCATGAATCATAATTCATAGACAATCGTCGTCTATGTTTTATTTTTTATTTTAAAATCTGTAAAACTTGATTGTCAGTGGTCTATCATTCGAGTTGTCTGTGGTTATAGTGACATCCCGAACGTCAGCTGTCAGTTAGAGAGTTGCCGGTTTGTTTACAAATCTCATCCTGTAACATTGTTTATTTTGTTTCGTTTTGCGCTTCAACTATTATTTTAAAATGACTGTCGAAATACGTTATCGTTTAGTGAAGCAAAGCATCGACGAACTGCATATTTGTGCACAGTCTGCGTGCGAGGATATCGACCAGCAGGAAGAATTCCTAGTGCGTGCGCAAGAAGTCGACAAACTTTACGATAATTTTTTCGACTGTCACGTATCGGTTGAAGCGGCAAAGAAGGCTGGATTCGATGCCGCGAAACACAATGAAGAATATTGTCGCTATGACTCGTCTGTACATACGATAAAGGTAATTTTAAAAAGATTATCGCCTGTACCTGTAAAAAGGCAATCCAGTGGGGTAAGTACTAACTTACCAAAAATTGCTTTACCACATTTTGATGGCACCATTACACAATGGACGAACTTCTATAATCTGTTCAAAAGCTTAGTAATAGATGATGATTCTGTAAGCGAGGTTTGCAAGCTCCACTACCTGTTGACTTGCCTCTCTAAAGAACCTCTTGATCTCATCAAACACCTTCCAATTACTGAACAGAATTATGCTGTAGCCATCAACTTGTTACAATCTAGGTATTCCAATAAGCGGCTTATTGCGAGTAACCATCTGGAGTCACTGTTGTCACTTCCTGTAATAAGTAACATTAAGTCAGACTTGAGAGGTTGTCTTAATGTTATTTATGAGAATACTGAAGCGCTCAAGGCCTTAGGCTTTGAAGTTAAGAATTGGTCCTTTATTTTACTGCATATTTTCCTTAAGAAATTACCTCTTGATATTCGTAACCAATTCAAGTTAACTTTAAAATCTCCTTATGAGATTCCAACCTATAAATTTCTATTAGATTTTCTGGAGTTACGCTGTAAGGCTTATGAGTTCTCTGTAACCACACCTTTCCGGTCTAACCCGTCTGTACATGGGAAGGTGCTATCTAGTAGGAACATTAAAACATCTCACCATGTAATAGCTGCTGAGTGTCCGTGCTGTAGAAAGGAGCACATGCTTTATGCCTGTGATAAGTTCAAGGCAATGTCTCTTAAAGAACGGAACTCTTTCACTAGAAGTAAGGGTATGTGTTTTAATTGTTTTGGTGATCATAGGTATTCTGAATGTACATCTGTATCTAAGTGTAAGGTCTGTAGAGGAAAACACCATACACTTTTGTGTTTTAAAACCAAACCTGTAACCAATCATGTGGTAAGTTCTCCGAGCACCTCGGATAACCCTGTAGCTCACTGTAGTGAGGGTCCTTCAGACCTGTCACCTGCTGTATCTGTACCAGCTGATAGCGTTCTATCTGCTGTAGTCCCTCTGTATGCCAAGGAGCACAAGTCTTTAAATGTTCTTCTTGGTACTGCTGTAGCCCTCGCCACTACTGGTGATGGCAGTCTTTAACCTGTTCGGTTGTTTTTGGATCCAGGATCACAATGCAGTATTGTGACTGAATCCTGTGTTCAAAACCTGCAGTTGGCACGCTCGCGTAGCCACATATCTGTATCGGGTGTTGGCTCCCAGAAGCCACTCCCATGTAACGGGGTCGTTACACTTCATCTGAAGTCACGTCTCTCTGAAGATAGAGTCACTGTATCGGCTATAATTCTGAAGCGTATTACAGGCAATATGCCTTCTTTTCCTATCTCTCCTGAAATCCTAAAGGAGTATAAGAACATCCAATTAGCTGATGATATGTTTTATCAGCCTCAATCTGTAGATATTTTACTAGGTAGTGATGTCTATAATGACATTTATCTTGGTAACAAGATATCTATGCCAAGGGAGCTCCCTTGTACTTGGTTGTACTCCACTGTATTTGGTTGGGTCGTGCTTGGTAGCACTGCCAACAGGGCTTCTGTAGAAACATCTCTGATGTCGCATCATGTAATGATGGATGAGTGTTTCCAGCAAGTTGAGGCTGTAGATAACATATCTGAATCTTCATGTATCGGTCTGGCAGAGGAGGGAGATGTGTCACCTCCTTGTGCAACTAAAATACTGAAACAGGACATTTTCGTTGATCGCGTGGTCAGCAGTGCTCCTGACATAACATCTGCAATGCTGTATAGAAGTGAACTTAATGCTCTACTGGGCCAGGCTTGTTTTCAATTAAGAAAATGGGCTAGCTCACATCCTGAACTTCTTTCAGACCTGTCTGATTCTTTATGTGAGTCATCGAAGACCTTTGAAGCTGAAGGTGATAGGACTATCAAGGTGCTGGGTCTCAAGTGGAATCCCACTCTTGTATTTACTTGTCACAGCTGTTTTATTCTTCCACAATCTGTACACAATATTCAATTGCATGGCTTCTGTGATGCCTCTCAACACGGATACGCTGCTGTGGTGTACCTCCGTGTGGAGCATGGTGATGGTCAGGTTGACATTCACTTGTTGATGTCAAAGTCCAGAGTCGCTCCTATTAAAACAAAGTTTACCATACCTCGGTTGGAGCTTTGTGGTGCATTGATCTTGTCATCTTTACTTAAAGACTGTATCTCTGTATTAAATACTTTAGAGTTGCAGCTCGTGTGTGCGTGGTGCGACTCTAGTATTGTCTTGTCCTGGTTACGTACACCAGTACATACTTTAAAGATTTTTGAGGGTAATAGAGTCTCTCAGATCTTATCCAATTGTTCCCCTGCTGTATGGAGATATGTGCCCTCAGCACTAAACCCTGCTGATGTTGCATCGCGAGGGCTGTCCCCTCGTGAACTTCTTGGGCATGCCTTGTGGTGGTCGCCTCCATGGTTGGCTGGCGAGCTTCATACTTGGCCTAAACATAACATTGTTAATCTTGTCTCTGAACTCTCTGTAGGTGACTCATCTGTACCTTTCTGTAATGTAGTCACAGCCCGATCTCAAATTGATATTGGTTTAATCTGTAATTATAGCTTTCTTGCTAACTTAAATGTACATGCTATGACTCTACGTTCTCTGTATAATTGTCGCCATCCATCTTCTACACAACTTGGTTCTATTTCTCTTATTGAATGGAATCTATCTTGTAAGGCAATTTGTACTGTAATCCTTAAATGTTTCAGAACGCGCCTTAAACGTTCTGAGTACCTGATGGGTGACTTAGCACCTCTAAACTGGAGGCTTGGTCGGGTAACAGCCTTACATCCCGGTTCAGATGGGGTAGTGCGAGTGGTCACTCTAAAAACCTCTGTAGGGTCGGTTAAGCGTCCCATTGGCAAAATTTGCATTTTGCCACATTAGCTGTATATTTTTTATTCATACTGTAATTAGCTTAATTTCACTACCTTTATCGTTATTTGTATGCGTCTTATGTAGTTTATTAGGTTAATATCTCTGTAGTTAAGAAATTTAATTATTTCTTCCCGGGGAGTATGTTCACTCTCAACTGTAGTTTCCCAATTTTAAGGGAAACCTTTATATATCTGGCAACACTTAACTGTGTGTCAGTGCCATTTTTTTTTGCGAGTCGTCAATCTGAAGTCGTTGAAAAAAGTTCAACGCTGAACACTGTAGTCTGTAGATGTCACTGTAGACGTCCCCTCTGTATTGTGTCGTTTTATGCAAAACTGTAGCTCTTCAAGCCCTTTACTGTAGCAACTGTGAAGTGTGCTAGTGTCCTTCCTATTCCTGGTGTTGTGCAAAGTGTGTTCACATCAAGAAAGAAGAAGCGGCGCCGCTGTAGTCTTTGGGATATGAAGAAATTAATATAAACTAAAAAGAAAATATCTAACAACCCTTAGGGTTCTATCATCAAAAAGTTTGATAACCGCTTATATACGAGTCCATTGAAATAATTTTATATATTTTATTACATCTTTATCAGTTTTTAAACCTTACCTTAAAAAATCTTACCAACAATGGGTCAATAGTTACATGGCACTATTTATACGATTAGGTTCTTTGTTATGATTAGGTACTTTATTAATAAAAACACAGGATTTCAAAGTGTACATAATTCTCCAATTATATCGGCGGAATCGATACTATACTCGTATAATTATCAACGTAAAAAATGTTTTTGTCAATTGTAGTTATGCTAGGGTGAAATAAATAAAATTAAATACAGATTATGAAAACACATTATATTAACTATCAAATAAAAAAGAAATCGTTATGGCACATATCTCTAAGGAAAATTGGCATTCTTATTTTAACCAATTGATTATTTATTTAAATAATATTTTAATTAAACTACCTCCGGGGTCTAGCGGTTAAGTCCGTGGATTTAGACTCGGAGGTACCGGGTTCGATTCCTGGTCGGAACACAAAAATATGTATTAATAAAAATAAATACATTTATTTAATATTGAATATATTTGTGATATTTCCGGAGTTTGGTACGCTGCAGCTGGAGACATCGACGAGCTTGCCACTTGTCATTATTGACCTAAAGTAAAGTTGGCTAAATGTGAATCCGCTTATTTATAAGCGTGGTTTCTGACCACCACAAAAGGAAAACGGTCGTGATGATACTTTTACTTCTAATATTTTAATGCTGGGGTAAAAGAGATGTTGTAATTAAATTTAAAAAAACATAAATAATTGTTATGATTATTGAATAGGATTTAGTTGAGGCATCCTGCAAAAAAGTTGGGGCCTGGTTTTGGGCAATTTAATTTAATATAATATATTTGTTTCAGTGAATTGTTCGCATGATGCTCAACTGAAGGTGTCAACTACATTCCATCTACCGAATGTCGACGAGGGGCGACTCACCGTGTCGAAGAAACAAATCCATATCCTTTTCAAATATCAGAAAATAAATCAGTACGATTTTATTATTATATTACGCTGCTTATCCATCAGAGATGTGCTAGGAATCATCACGTTATTAGTTTCCTCGCATTTATTTGGTGGATAAGCAGCTTAGTGGTAATAAAATGTAATTACAAAGTACTGTATTTATGATAAAAATGCATATAAATTAAAAGGATTTATATATATATATGTATGTATATTTTTGTTTCAGAATACTTACAGCAAGAAACAAGGGAAATGACACAATCATGTTATGGTTTGTCAGTAAACAAAAACAAGGCCATGTTTAAAAGTTTCCTTAAAACTGTTTTTTTTATATATATATTTTTTGAGCTTACGTTTTGGAAATCTTTCTGAAAGGATGTTTATTGTTTTTGTTACACGCCAGCTGATTTGTGGTTGGCTTGTCACTGTTAGTCAAATCACGTGCCTTACGCGTCCCATACTCCTATAATATTACGCAATATTAATATTGCTAAATACTAATTTTAAAAAATGTATTGAATTTACAATTAACACAAATTTATTGCGCAATAAAGGGTTTGACGTTTTTCCATCCCTCTCGCTCACACAATCCAACATATTTAAAGATTTTTCAAGTCTGAGTGTACTTTTGAGAAATTTTGACTGGTTACTTTCTAGGAAATAAAATTACGGACATTTTAAAGATACATTAATCATATATTTATTTTGGTAAAATAGAGGAAGGTTGTTATAAATGTTTTTGCTATATTTCTGTCTGAAATCAGGTATATGAAATTGTAAATATGTCCAAAATATCAGTTATTTTTTTCCTAGAAAGTTGATAGACTATCTACTTTCCTTAAAAGTACACTCAGAGTTGAAAAATCTATGAAAATATTGGATTATGCGAGCCACAGGGAAGCACCAGCGTTAAACGCTCTTAAGCCGTCTATCTACTAGAGTTATGCGAGGAAAATCATCGACAAATAGTATCACTTCATGATATATTAAACAATTGATACTATTGGTGGCTATTTGCCTCGCACAACACTGGTTTTTCTAGCAAATCTCTAGTGGAAAAACATCTAACTATTTTGGCATATTTTGTATATGTAATAAATTGTATAAGAGTTATGCTCAAAATATAAATGTACCTACGTAACGAATAATTTGACTATAAATAATATAACGATATAGTAAACACGTTTCATAACAACATACATAAAGTTATTATATTAACTAGCTTAATGTTATAATTTTGTAACGTACTTACTATTTCGTTATAATATTTGCTGACAAATACGTACTCACGTACATTTATTTTGATTATCAAACTAACCGCTAGATTCTAAATAGATGTATAAAACAACCACGCTATATTTTATGTAACTGAAAGCTTAATTAATAAGTTAAGTTTCCGTTATTTTATCATTATTGAGAAACTGCGGGTCGCTGTTTAAAGGCGCTATCCATCCATTGCTACGCTCGGACGTTGGCACCTTTTTCATACAAAACGAAGCTAATTTAACGTGAGTATGTGTCCGTGCGCAGCAATGGGAGATATATTGTCCTTCCTACAACTACTTAGCAAAATAAAATAATACTTTTATATAATAAGTTTTATTTTCATTAATTATATTTCCTAAACCCTTTACTTTTCTAAACTGTTTGATTGTGGATTTATATTTTAATTTTCTAAAATGTTTTCAGAAAATTTAGCAGATGTTCAAATTGTGGATGTGTGTAGCGTGTACACGTATTCTGATCCCATAGTTATAGAAGAATCGAACGACGGCTTCGGAGTGGGTACGTATTTTTTTATATTCTATCACTCTATTTTGCTAAGTCATGTTAGTATATATATATATTTTTTTTAAAGCAATCAGTTGCGCCTTTCAGGTTTTTTTTTGTTCTTGTGTAGAGATCCTATGAAAAAGTTTATATATCGCTTTTTTTCAAAAGTCATGAAATTGTTAAAAACGGATAGAACTTAACAAAGAGTCATTCGATTGCTTTTTCCAGACTGTAATTACGCACCATCGCCTTACCTGCCAGAGTATGTAGCTTGTTATAAATAATATAACGATATAGTAAACACGTTTCATAACAACATACATAAAGTTATTATATTAACTAGCTTAATGTTATAATTTTGTAACGTACTTACTATTTCGTTATAATATTTGCTGACAAATACGTACTCACGTACATTTATTTTGATTATCAAACTAACCGCTAGATTCTAAATAGATGTATAAAACAACCACGCTATATTTTATGTAACTGAAAGCTTAATTAATAAGTTAAGTTTCCGTTATTTTATCATTATTGAGAAACTGCGGGTCGCTGTTTAAAGGCGCTATCCATCCATTGCTACGCTCGGACGTTGGCACCTTTTTCATACAAAACGAAGCTAATTTAACGTGAGTATGTGTCCGTGCGCAGCAATGGGAGATATATTGTCCTTCCTACAACTACTTAGCAAAATAAAATAATACTTTTATATAATAAGTTTTATTTTCATTAATTATATTTCCTAAACCCTTTACTTTTCTAAACTGTTTGATTGTGGATTTATATTTTAATTTTCTAAAATGTTTTCAGAAAATTTAGCAGATGTTCAAATTGTGGATGTGTGTAGCGTGCACACGTATTCTGAT
Source organism: Tinea semifulvella (assembly GCA_910589645.1). Taxonomy (NCBI): domain Eukaryota; kingdom Metazoa; phylum Arthropoda; class Insecta; order Lepidoptera; family Tineidae; genus Tinea; species Tinea semifulvella. Next base: position 27,510,350 of record OU342584.1, read on the forward strand.
CCCATAGTTATAGAAGAATCGAACGACGGCTTCGGAGTGGGTACGTATTTTTTTATATTCTATCACTCTATTTTGCTAAGTCATGTTAGTATATATATATATATTTTTTAAAGCAATCAGTTGCGCCTTTCAGGTTTTTTTTTGTTCTTGTGTAGAGATCCTATGAAAAAGTTTATATATCGCTTTTTTTCAAAAGTCATGAAATTGTTAAAAACGGATAGAACTTAACAAAGAGTCATTCGATTGCTTTTTCCAGACTGTAATTACGCACCATCGCCTTACCTGCCAGAGTATGTAGCTTGTTATGTTTTTGTTTTTTTTTAAACACACGTATGTTCCTATTATTATTTTTTGTTTTAGATGTAAAAATTGAGCGAGTAACTGAGGATGAGCCCCAGTGTGCACGCTGCCGGATATTTCAGTCTTCGCGTTCCCAGCCTCCGTATCGGAAAATGCAGCCTCTGCCTCAGCCTCTGCCTGAGGCGCAGCCTCCGCCTCAGTCTCTGCCTGAGGCGCAGCCTCCGCCTTTCCTTGAACCTCCGCCTTTCCTTGAACCTCCGCCTTTCCTTGAACCTCCGCCTTTCCTTGAACCTCCGCCTCCATCCCCGCCTGAGACTAAGCCTCCGCCTTTCCTTGAACCTCCGCCTCCACCCCCGCCCAAGCCTAAGGGACGCCGGCTCCGCAAGTCATAGGAGCTATCGTGAACTCGTCAATTTCCGTCGACACCAATGACAACGGTACGTTACTTCATCCTTTACAACTAAAGACAACTCAGAATTCCGTGAATTTAGACTTTGAGGTATCAGGTTCGATTCCTCCGGAACACAATAAATTGTGTATTTGTAATATATCTCGAGTTTGGTATGCTAGAGGCATCGACGAGCTTGCCACTTGTCATGATGGGCCCATAGTATACTTGGCTAAATTTGTATCCGCTTTAGTAAAAAATGAGCGTAGTATCTGACTACCCCGGAAGGGATACGGATACTTTTATTTTTAAATATTCTATTTTTACTTAGCACATGTAACACCGTGCCTACCTTATGAGTTTCGAGGTCCAAGAAAGGTAGCGACTGACGCCTGACCGATATCAGCTTGAAGGACTCCAGGTTATAGGAATAGGGAAACACACTGGCTGGGAGAGCATTCCACATCTTTAGCGACAGATGTCAGATTGACCAAATTTATATATACAGGTTGTGGCGTAAATAGTGGTCCAACGTTAAGGCGGTTATAGTATATGTATTCATTCACCTATCACATAAAAAAAACTTTTTTAACATTGTTTTTTTTTTTTTAAATATATACTTATTAGAAAAAAATCTAAAAATATTTTATTGCTGTGACTGTAAGTTCGACAAATGACATTATTTTTAAGTCTGTTTTTTTTTGTTGTATGAGTAAATACTAGCACATTTGGAGTTAAGAGGTAAGTATTTAATGTAAAGTACAAAAAAATATAAATACAAATAAAAGACTGAAATTTCAATCCTTGTTTTTAACAAACCATGCACATTTAGATTTAATGTGGTGTAAAAAGAATGTACTACACGGGTGCCCATTATTTTAATAAGGTGTTAATTTAGTGCAGTTTTAAAAAAAACGATTGATATATGTATATCATTATAAAAACGTGCAAATTTGTATTTAACTACAAAATGGCTTCATTGAAAAGTATGTATAATTTTATTGTATGTGCTAGTGCTATTATTTACCCGTACAACACAAAAAACAGACTAAATAAATAATAAAATTTGTCGAAGTTACAGTCACATCAATAAAATTATGTCATTTGTCAAAGTTACAGTCACATCAATAAAATAATGTCATTTGTCGAAGTTACAGTCACATCAATAAAATCTTTTAGATTTTTGTCTAATACATATTTAAGCCAAATATAAATAATTCCAAAACCAAGTTAAACATGATTTTTTTTATGTGATAGTGAATGATTACCTGTACTATAGCCGCCTTATATTATTATTACCATTGAATAAATAGAATTTCGACTTTTAACTAATATTTAAAAAATATATAATTGAAAAACCTATGGTTAAAAATATGTAATGTTTTTTACGTGATAGGAATACCTTTAATATAGCTGCCTTAACGTTGGACTACTATTTACGGCCACAACTTGTATAGTGATTACGATGGTCGGGTATATTATTATTATTAAATGTTTTTTTTGCAGATGGCTATTATCTTGGCGCGGCGGATTATCAATTTTGAATATATCAATAAATCAAGCCGTTCTCATGGAACTGTTCCGATTTGTATTTAAATATTAATACTAGTGTAATAAAACAAAATTTTGGTGGTGGTATATTTTGTGGGTTTAGTTTTTTTTTTTTATTTAGAATATTTTCTTTTTTTTATTTAGAAATTTTTTTTTTTTTTTTATTTAGAATATTTTCTTTGTTTTATTTAGATTTTTTTTTTTTTTATTTAGAATATTTTCTTTGTTTTATTTAGAATATTTTCTTTTTTTTTATTTAGAATATTTTCTTTTCTATTATTATTCTTAAGTATACTTGTGATTTGAAGAATTTAATTTCATTTTATTTTAAATTCCTTAACCCATTCCTTTCCGTAGAAATTATTATAAAATAAAAAAATATTTTTTTAAATTAAGGGCTGTAATTTTATGTATTTTTTTAAATTAATATAATTTCAAAATCTAGGTTAATGTTAAGGTTATGCCGTTGATAGTTCGGGCGAATGAGCTCCCCGGCGCCTGCTTGGTGGACTCTAGTCCAAGGGGCGTCGGGAGTCTTCGGCGGCCTAGTCCCAGTCTGGCTGCCGAAGAGCGAGGAGTGCCGACCGCCCGATTATTTTACAAAATAAGGGCCGTCGGCACACGAGGAGGAGCACACCGCCAACTAAGTTGCACCCAGGCAACTCGCGGACGACGGAGTCGACCCCTGACCCAGCCCACCAGACGGGTGGTTGTGGTCGGAGGTCGACTCGCGACTCGTGAAGTCGCGAAGGAGCGGTGGTCTCCGCGGTTACGTGCTCACAGCCGGCCGCGTCGAGACCACTCTAGGGAGGCAAGTCGTGCACTCCTTGCCGTAAACTTCTTTACGGTTAGCGAGTGCACGCACGCCCGAGTCAGGTCATGGAGTGTGACCTACTCGCGAGGGCGAGAGATGGCGCACGTGGTGTTCCCGTGTTCCATCTCCTCCTGCTCACTGGAGGGTCTGCCTAGGCGGACAGCGCCGGCGGTTAGCGGACGTTTCCTAACGGACTCCCGCGAAGCCGCCACTAAGGCGCCGTGGAGGAACGCCGTCAGGTTTTAGTCGGTGCGAGTCCGACATAACCTTTCCCTGCTGCCTCCACAGCGGGGATTGGTATCCGTAGGGATTTCCTGACGAAAAAAAAAAAAAAAAAAAAATATGAATACCTTTACTATAGCCGCCTTAACGTAAGACTACTATTTACAGCCACACTCTGTATAGTGATTACGGTGGGCGGATAAATTATATATATATTTTTTTTTTTTGCAGATGGCTATTATCTTGGCGCATCGTATCATCGCGTATCAACTTGGGCATCTTTAGGGGATGAGCATTAATAACTTTATCAATTTTCAATATATCAATAAATTTATCCATGCTCAATGCTCATGGAACTGTTACGATTTGTATTTCAATCAAAAATATTAATATTAGTGTTATAAAAAAAAAAGTATGAGGAAGGGTTTTTGTGGGAACTGAGATGATCGGCAATAAAAAAATTTAACATTGTCGAGTCCTTAATGACAGGACATCGTAAGCCCCAAAACATTTATTTATTTAGAAGAAATTACAGACATTACGGTTGATAGTACATAGTATAAAGAATATTAAATTAATAAGCTTAACCTAATTATATTTATATTTCTTAGTTATATCTTAGTATATACAAAAATATATAATAAATTACAAAGAGAAATAAAAATAAAAAAACCGGAAGAATATAAAACAACACCAAGTAAAAGAAAGAAAGGAATATAATTATTAGAAAATATGCAAACATTACGGTGTTATGAAATAGTTTACCCGCTTAATTAGATACGATATTAATATAGAAAAACTATTGTTTTTTATTGTTCGCAGCGATTGCGTCAATCAGGCAAGATTTAAAAACATCAGAATTATAAATAATTAAAAATTATTTAAAAAATTACTCTTCATGCTTATATGCATGCGTCAATATTGATTTTAATCGTATCCTGGCTATGTAAAAATGTATCCAACCAACAAAATATGGTGTTGTGACAGAAAAAATGAGATTTTGTAACATGAATGAAATGAGATCAATTATGTATGTTATTTCCCTTTCAAACGAACCAGTCAGCACTTTCATTATAGTTTATAAAAAGTTTTTCTTCGTTATGTAATTTAGTAAAAGGTCAGTAGTATAAGCGATAAACAAAAATATCACCTGTTATAATCTACTGCTTACGGATCTGTCTTCGGGCTCGCTTATATTATTATTTATATTTCTAGAAGTGCTATTGATCCATCAATATGTCGTAAATATTTTTAACAATTTATTTCTGTAAATTTATTCGAAGAATAAAGTTTAGCTTTTAATTTTATTTAGATTTTTCTCTTAATATTCTTAAGTACACTAATAATTTGATTAATTGCATTTTATTTTAATATCCTTAACGTTTCACTTTCCCGTAATAATTATTATAAACTAAAAATTTAAATTAAAAATAATAATGATGATGATTTTAATTTTCTAAAATGTTTTCAGATGATTCACCAGGTGTTCAATTTGTGAAGGTGTGTACCCTGTACAGATTTTGAAGATTTGGTCGACGGCTTCGGAGTGGGCAAGTATTTTTTTAATATTCAATTACTCTATAAGTATTGCAGTTAGTATAAATTTAATATTTTATAAAATGGCATAGATAGCCTAATAGACTTAGCCAATAGCTTATTTAAAAAAAAACAGGTTGGAAAATATAGTCAACATTTTTTTTTTAAAGCTAGAATTCCGTATGGTAAGTAATTAAAGCAACCGGTAACTCTTGGTATTTGATTTCCTGAGGCAATTTGGAAACATATTTGCATAGTACCTCATAACACCAAAAATGGACTGAATCGGAGAAAATTTAACTGCCTCCGTGGTCTAGCGGTTAAGTCTGTGGTTTTAGACTCGGAGGTACCGGGTACGAGTCCTGGTCAGGACAACAATATTTATTAATGTAAATAAATACATTTAATTAATATTTAATTTATTTGTGATATTCTCGAGTTTGGTACGCTGGAGACATCGACGAGCTCGCCACTTGTCATAATTGGCCTATAGTAAAGTTGGCTAAAATGTGATACCGCTTATTTATAAGCGTTGTTGGTGCTGATACTTTACTTTTTTCCTTTTTTCTTCGATTCCGTCCATTTTACATAAAGTTAAATTTTTAGTTAATTTTATACATAAAGGTTTTATATTATCACAAGAATTCAAATACTAAGAGTATTGCTTTTTCCAGACTGTAATTACGCACCATCGCCTTACCTACTCGTATATGCGTAGCCAGAGTATGATACTTGTTCTATGTTTTGGTTTTTTTTTAAACGCCAAGAAACGTGTATGTTCTTATTATATTTTTTTTTGTTTTAGAAGTACGATTTGAACGAGTAACTGAGGATGAGCCCCAGTATTCACGCTGCCAGAGATTTCCGTCTCCACCTCTTTCACCGCCAGAGCCTTTGCCGCAGTCTCTGCCACAGCTGACGCTGCGACCTCTGCTTAAGCCTCCGTATCGGTATCTGCAGACTCGGGTTCAGTCTCTGCAGCCTCGGGTTCAGTCTCTGCCTAAGGCTAGGCCTCTGACTTTCCCTAAAGCTCTAACTCCATCCCTGCCCAAGCGTAAGAGCCGCCGGCTCCGCAAGTCATAGGAGCTATCGTGAACTCGTCAATTTGCGTCGACACCAATGACAACGGTACGTTACTTCATCCTTTACAACTAAAGACAACTCAGAATTAGCTCTGTATAATTTTAGTAGGTACCTACCTAAATAATCAGAAAACATAACTTGGCCTTTGTCTTATAGTCTATATATATAAGATACTATACAAATAAGAAAGACTCACCGATCGGTTATCTGAATAAATACCGCTTTTGTATACGAATGACTTTGTATGCTCTTATTTTAGACTAATATATAACTTTTTCTAAGAAACTATATGTCGGAAGTGATAATATTTTATGGCTTTCTCATACAAATTGGCTATTTTAAAATTAACAGTTTGTATGGGGAAGCGGTTTTTTTTTGTCACATCCGACATATAGTTTATTGGGAAAAGTTGTATGTTTCTATCAATAGAATCACATATTAGTCTAAACTTAGACCAAACAAAATCACTCAGTATAATAAAATACGCTTGCAAAAGCAACGGTGATGGGTTGCCGAACGAATATGATCAAGGCATTTACATTTTTATAAAAACTATCTTTTTATACTAACTATACAAAAAATACATTTGTTAAAATTAATTAACTAAATGAACTGTCTCCGCGGTATAGCCGTTAAGTCCGTGGATTTAGACTCGGAAGTACAGGGTTCGATTCCTGGTCGGGACACAATAAATCATTTAATATATTTGTGTCATTTTTCGAGTTTGGTATGCTGGAGACATCGACGAGCTTGCCAATTGTAATGATGGACCCATAGTATAGTTGGCTAAATGTGAATTCGCTTTATTAAAAAAAGCGTGATGATACTTTTTACTTTAGGTAATTACCAACATATGTGATCAAATAAAACACTTATTTTATAAAAATATAATTTTAAATATTATTTTTATTTAGCACATGTAACACCGTGCCTACCTTATGGGCTTCGAGGTCCAACAAAGGTGACGCCTGACCGATATCAGTCCCTACCATTTATGTTATTATTATTAAGAATATTTTTCACACATCGCTTGAAGGACTCCAGGTTATAGGAATAGGGAAACACACTGACTGGGAGAGCATTCCACATCTTTAGCGAGTGACAGATGTCAGATTCTCCAAATTTATATATACAGAGTGTGGCTGTAAATAGTGGTCCAAAGGCGGCTATAGTACAGGTATTCACATATCCCGTATAAAGAAAAAACATTTTTAACCATATGAATTTTTTTATATACATATATTTAAATATTAGTATAAAATCGTGTTTAACGTGTGTATTAACGTGACTGTAACTTCGACAAATGACATAATTTTTTCAGCCTGTTTATTGTGCTGTACGTGTTTTTTAATGTAATCTCCAAAGAATAATAAATAAATAAATAAAACTGAAATATCAATGCTTGATTTTAACAAATCATGCAAATTTAGATGTGAGTGGTGTAAAATTAACGCACTACACGGTCAGTGCACATTAATTTATTAAGTTGTACATTTAGTGCAGTTAAAAAAAAAATGATACTCAAAAACACGCAAATTTGCATTTAATTATAATATGGCTTCATTGAAAAGTATGTGTCATTAATGGGGTGTATCAGGCAAAGCTTTTTGTAGATGTCGCTAGCGGCAATGGTACCTTGTTTTACACCTATATCGCATCATTATTATATGTTTTTGTAGTTTTTTATTTTTATATCAGTAAAATGTATTTTAAATTAACGTTACCTATCTTAAAAGACGAATTAAGAAAGCGCACACCGCCTTTAAAAAGAAAAAAACGTTTTTATTAATAGAACGGCAATTTTGAGATCACAATATTTTTGATTTTGCTTAGAAAACTCGATTTGTAAACTTTAAAGCTGCTCACTTTGGCATAATATCCAGAAAATAATGAATTTCGTAATAAAAATACAAGTTTTCTATGCAACTGAAAGTTATATTAGGTACCATCTATCATGCGCCATCAATCGTGATAAAAGTTAGTGATACACCCCATTGTATGTGCTAGTGTATTCACCCGTACACCACAAAAAACAGACTACTAAAATAATGTCATTTGTCTAAGTTACAGTCGCTTTAATTAAATGATTTTCGATTTTTAACCAATATAAAAAAAATATCAAATACCTAGAGATAGGAATGGAATTAGTTTACTATAGCCGCCTTAACGTTGGACTACTATTTACGGCCACAACCTGTATAGTGATTACGGTGGGCGAGTATATTATTATTATTGTTGTTTATTTGCAGATAGCTGCCGCGGCGTATCATCTCGTACCAACTTTAGAAGATGAGCAGCCATTAACAACTTTATCAATTACTTTATTCGTGCTTATGGAACTGTTACGATTTGTATTTAAATAAAAAATATTAATATTAGTGTAATAAAAACAAACATTTGGTTGTGGTATTTTTGTGGGCCCTGAGCTGATCGGCAATAACAATTTCTTACATCGTCGAGCCCTTTGGCAGGATATCGTAAGCTCCAAAACATCAGGGTCATAAATAATTGAATATTATTTAGAAATATAACACTTCATGCATAACCGTTAATATTGATTTTAATCGTATCCTAGCTAATACATAAAAAATGTATCGTAAATGCTATAACCAGTCAGCAATTTCATTACAGTTTATAAAAAGTATTCCTATGTTTAGTAGGTAATTTACGTAATATGTCAAGTTGTATAAACGATAAACAAAAACATCACCTGTAAATTTTTTAATTTGCCGCTTACGAATCTGTCTTATTTATTATATAAGTTTCTAAAAAATGCTATTGATGCATCAATATGTAGGTAAAACTTTTTTCAATTTATTTGGATTCTCCAAAACGTTTAGTTTCTCTAATTATTCTTTAGTACCTACATTGTTTAATAAACTAGTGATTTAAACAATTTAATAGCATTTTATTTTCAATACCTTAACGCAAAGCTTGCTTTTTTACCGAATTTTGCTTAAATTGTATGAAAACCATAACCAAGAGCAACGCCAAGTCCAACGACTTTCAAAGAGAATAAAACGCTTAATATTAACAAGTCAAACGAAATACGACGACACCAAATTACTTAGTGATAATTTTAATATCCATAAATATCATAGAAAAAGGATCAAAATAAAACTTTATTATTTAGTGTCAAATGACATGTATAAACTAGATGTTCTAACCACTTTATAGAGAGCACGATAAATACGAAACTATTCCAAAAAGATACGATGGAAAACCATTACGCACTACATCTGTATCTACGGAGATGATGCTCAATCGACACCACCAATTGTTTTTCTGTAAAGATTAGTTTTAATAATAAAAACAGTTTGTTTAATAAATGAAATAAATAAAACAAAGCTTTCGTTATACCTTATTGTTTAATTATCATAAAATTTTAATACAGGCATAGAATGATCACATTCTAATAGTCCGGGAGACAGAGCACATTCTAATAATCCAAGAGACAGAGCAGATTATTATACGATCCAAATGTTGATAAAGATTTTTGTTATATTTAAATAAAGATAAAATAAAGTCTTGCATACACGCACTTGAATACAACCTAACAAAGTCTCACCAAGATACGCCTACACTAGACTCCGATACACCAACTTGCAATATTTTGTTTGTTGTTCAAATCTAATTTCAACAAATATAAATTAAAGTAGAGAATTAGAGACAAATACTGAACCTACAAAGCAGTTGTTTTCATCTGCGAAACATGATACCTCCCTCTTTAAGGTGGGTTTAGACCAAACGAACGAATGCTCATTTCAAATTGATCACAGTCTTAGAACACCGAGTCCTGGTGCTGGAGGCCATTTTGAATTTTCTGGAGAAATTAACCTACACTCGCCCCGCTAGCCAGGCGGGTTGGCGAGCATTCGCTCTTTATATTTTTTTCGTGTTTGCTGAGTGGTAACATTTTTTCGTTGTTCTAAGAATAGTCGCTCATTTGATGTAAACGGCACATGAAAGTTGCTTAAAGCGTGTGCAATTGAGCGTGTGCGATCTGTGTTGTTCGTTCCTGTATAATCCAATTAAAATGCTATAAGGATAGAGTTGTAGCGACTTCGTACGAGTACAAAATCACGTGGGTAGGTGATAATTTGTTACTTATTTTCTCTTCAACTCCAAAATAAGTAGTTTTTTATACAAGTTACATAAAATAACAGCGAAATAAGATGCCGCGGTGGCTCGGTTATAAGAACGCTTTACAAAAAAATCCTAATAGCGTCGGTTCGAATTGTGGCATGTACGTACATTTGTTATAGATTTGCAACACCACCGTTTCAGTGCCTCGAATAGCACGTTAAGCTGTCCCGGTTCCACTAATACCAAATTGTAAAATAGTTAATAAATTGTTATTTAAAATTTACTTCTAGCTAGAGCGTGACGAGGGTAGGCCAAATTAGGCTAGGCCCATCTCCAAAAGTGGAGATGGTGACGATGATAATGACGTTTAATTCTTGTCTCAAACTTTTCGAGTAAACACAGCTGTGAGTAAATTGCGAAGTGACTGGGATAAACATTTTAATTGGGTTATACACCAAAAGGATAAATACCGACACTCGAGCTCTTTGTCTGGTCTAAACCGACCTTTATAGCCTCCTACCTATTTTTATCTTAATATTAATTTACAACACAGTACTAGGAATAAAAGCTTAGGCGAAAAGTTGACATCCCTACTTAATCTGTGGCTCTAGTACGTACAAACTCCGTTATCGAATCGAGAACATGAACTATGGTATTTTATGTTGAGTAGAGGATATTTTTCTCCTATTCAATTATACAGTTGTAAATAATATATTTAGTTTATTTATCAACATTATGAATAATCAGCTTGACACACACCAACATTGACATTAGAGACAATACCATTCTTCTGTTGTAAAGGCATTGAACCCAATTCAACACCTCCACTTTAATGCATAACAACATAATTAAATTAAAATTAAATCCTCCACTCGAAATCATAAATATTTCATCCTTTAACTAGACCGATACAGTTCACTAGCTTTTCGAATTGCGGTCTCGCTAGTGGCTTTGTAAATATATCTGCCAACATGTCTTCTGTGGGTAAATACTGTACATTAACAATCTTTGTATCTATTAAATCTCTTATAAAATGATGCCGTACATCTATATGCTTACTTTTAGTACTTATAACTTTGTTTTTAGATAAATGTATCGTTCCGACATTGTCACATAAAATTGTCATCGGTTCATCCACATCACCACGTAATTCTTTTATTAATTGTCTAAGCCAAAGAACTTCTTGTGCAGTAAATGATAGAGCCATGTACTCTGCTTCTACAGTTGACATCGCTACCGTTCTTTGCTTCTTACTAAACCAATTAATTAAACCACCTTGTAATAGTGTACAACTTCCAGTGATAGAACGTCTGTCTGGATTACTGCCCCAATCAGCATCAGAGTAAAATTCAAGATTTTTGTTTTTATCTTTACTGTATTCTAATTTGTAATTTATTGTTCCCTTCAAGTATCTAAATATTCTTTTTACGGCTTTCCAGTGTACAACTTTGGGATTACTGTTGTATCTACTCAAAATGTTAACACTATATGCTATATCTGGTCTGCTCATTTGTGAAACATATAATAAACTTCCAATTGCTTCGAGATATGGAACATCTTCCAATATTTTACTGTTGTCTTCATTTAATTTAATTCCGACCTCCATTGGAGTAGAAACTGGTTTGGCATCATGCAAATTAAATCTCTTGAGTATATTTCTAATATAATCACTTTGATCAATCCAAATCTTCCCTTCTGCTTTCTCTCTCGTAACATTGATGCCAAGACATCTTTTTATTTCACCCATATCTTTCATCAAAAATACTGTTTTTAAATTATCCTTTAATTTCATAGCTAGTTCTTTCTTATCATAAAATATTAAAAAATCATCAACATATATAGCAACATATAGTACCCCAACATCAGATCTCTTGTAATATATACAAGGATCAGCTTGTGACTGTCATAATTGAAATGATTTCAAAACATAATCCAACTTTTTGTTCCAACAACGCCCACTTTGTTTTAATCCGTATATAGATTTTTTTAACAACCATAGTGTATTATCATCGTTTGGATTAAGTAGCTCCTTAGGAGGCTTGACATAAATCTCCTCATCAATATCACCATATAAATAAGCTGTGGTTACGTCCATTTGATCAATGAATAAATTATTTTCTGACGCCAGAGCAAATAAATATCGTAAACTAGCATACTTTACTACCGGAGAAAATGTTTCCTTGTAATCAATGCCATATTTCTGTGCACAACCCTTTATTACTAAACGTGCTTTATATCTTAATTGATTTGTTTCGTTTTCTTTTATTTTATAAACCCATTTAGTCTTTAATAATCTTTTACCAGGTGAAATTTCATTTACAACTTCATAGGCTTCATTTCGTATTAAAGATTCTTGTTCTTCGCTCATCGCATATTTCCATTTTTCAGCATCAGGACCATTTAGAGCTTCTTCAGGACTTAGTGGTTCATTATATTCTATTGGTGTTTTTGAATAATATAGAATATAATCATCATAAACTTTTGGTTTAGGTTTTCTTTCAGAACGTCTTAACTCATGTATTTGTACATTATGTACTACTTCATTATTTTCTTCTTCATGTTCATCATCACTCTTTTGGTTCATTATTTCATCATTATGTACTACTTCATTATTTTCGTGTACATGTTCATCATTACTTTTATTATCCATTATTTCATCATTATTACTTTCATAATCCATTATTTCATCGTATTCATTTTCTACAATTATCTCATTAGTAACTATCTCATTCTCATTTTGTGATACACAATTATTAACATTGCTTTCTTTATGCTCCTCGTTAAGTAAAACATTATTTTGTAAATCACTATCTCTTATAACATCATCTTTATTGTTTTTATTATTGAAAATAAAACTTTCCAAAAATACAGCATCTCTGCTTACAGAAATTCCCTTTGTTTTTTCATTAATAAATCGCCACCCCTTAACATCTTCAGAATAACCAACAAATATAAGTTCTTCTGCTTTGGCATCCCATTTACGTCTCTTTTCGGTGGGTATATGCACAAGTGCTTTACATCCAAAAACTTTTAAATGAGACAGGTCAGGAACCTTTCCACTCCATGCTTCCTCTGGAGTTTTTCCTTTAATACTCTTGGTTGGTGAGCGATTATATAAATATGCTGCAGTATTTGTGGCTTCAGCCCAATATCCCTTAGAAAGATTCATATCATATATCATGCTTCTTGCCTTTTCAATTATTGTTCTGTTAAGTCTTTCCGCCACACCATTTTGTTGTGGCGTATATGAAACTGTTTTCTCGTGTTTAATACCAAATTTTTTAAGTATATCTTCAAAATTTTTACTAGTATATTCACCACCATTATCGGACCTTAAAGTTTTTATTCTATTTCCTGTTTGATTCTCCACAAATGCCTTAAATTCCATAAATATTTTAGGCACCTCATACTTTTTGTTTAAGAAATAAACAAATACTTTTCTACTAAAATCATCAACAAGTAAAAAAATATATCTCGCTCTCCCAAAGGACTTTTCTTCCATTGGTCCACAAAGATCTGTATGTACTAGTTCTAGTAATTTACTAGACTCTCGCGTACTTGTTTTAAATGGTTTTCTTGATAATTTGCTTTTGACACATATATCGCATATTCCATCGTGCCTTTTATATTTATCCATTCCAGTCGACCACTTCTGTAAAATATTTAGAGCCTTTCTGTTTAAATGGCCCAGTCTACGATGCCATAAATTTGTTTGGTCATCTGTTATTTCCGTCGAACCATAAGCTATCATTGATCTCTCTGTATTTAATTCATAAATTCCATTAGATTCTTAAGCTGTAGCTCTAGTTGTTCCTTCGCTGTCAATTATAAATCCTCCCTTATTATTGAAAAGAACGCTGTTTCCATTTTTTATAATTTTATTTACAGATAGTAGGTTTGCAGCTGCATCTGGTATATATAAAGCATCCTTAACAATCATTGTTTCTTTAGATCCATTAATATTTATCGTAATAGGTAAATCACCCTTAGCTTGTGCAATAATTTGTTGGTTATTTGCAGCTAAAACGACCTGATTTGATTCCTTAATATTAGTAAGTTGTGCATTATCATTAGTAATGTGTGATGATGCACAAGAATCTAAATACCAAGTTTCTTTCTTAGAAGAGTTATCATGTGAATATAATACAAAAAATGACTTATGTGGTTCATTACTATGTTCACCTTTATTCACTTCATTTCTTAATCTGCAAAATTTTGAAGTATGTCCTTTTTTACCACAATTGAAACATTTTATACTATTTCTCTTCTGACTGTACAGAGCAGCTTCATCTTTATCTTTCATATCATTTACATCTTGTAATAGTTTTACTTTTATAGAGTCAGCAGATATTTTTATGCCTGAGCTCTCAAGCCCCATTATCATAGGTCTATATTCGTCAGGTAGACCAGCTAACATTAAGGTACCAATCCATTCGGAATCAATATTCAACCCAATTTCATTAAGTTTTTGAGCTGTCATTGTTATGTCATTAACATATTCTTCAATTGATTTATAATTTTGCAATTGCGTAGTTATTAATTTTCTTAAAAGACCGACTCTTCTCGTAAGACCTGAATCTTCAAATGTCTTTTGTAAAGTATTCCACGCTTCCTTAGCTGTCTTTACATTTTGAATGTGCGGGTAATTTATGGGGTCAATAAATAAAATAATTTTAGACAAAGCTTTTCTATTTTTAAAATCATCAACTTCCTCACCTTCAATGGAGTCCCACAAATCTTCATATTCTAATACAGCTCTCATTGCAAACTTCCATGATGAAAAATATTCTCGTCCCTTTAATTTTTCAATGCCTATCCCACTATTAGTTGTCATATTTTTCAAAAAATCAATATTTCCTTTTTAATTGGTAATTATATACTGGAGAAAAAATATGCTGGGCCCATAACCTGTTGAGTAGAGGATATTTTTCTCCTATTCAATTATACAGTTGTAAATAATATATTTAGTTTATTTATCAACATTATGAATAATCAGCTTGACACACACCAACATTGACATTAGAGACAATACCATTCTTCTGTTGTAAAGGCATTGAACCCAATTCAACATTTTAGACATCGCCGTGCGACATAACGAGTTGACAGCTTGGATTTTTGCCGTGCTAGAGCTACCAACCAGGAGACCAACGTGAGTATACTTAAAAAGAATAAGAAGTAAGCCATTACATAATTATAAATATGTTTTGTTCTAATTAACTACAATACATTTAGATTTTCAAAAACACCTAATACTTAGCTTTTCAACTTTAAATCTAAAACTGGAATAAATAAATTAGGTTATTAGGGCCATTAATGCATCTTTTGTAAATGGAATTTAGCAAACCAGAAAGTTTTTGATTTTTTTAGTCTGAGTGTACTTTTGAAAAATGGAGTCTATCAACTTACTAGGGAATATAATTACGGACATTTTGGAAATACACACATCAAAAAAGTCTAGGGATCAAGCATGTTTATGCGGATTTCTTGTGATTGAGATGTGGCTTTGTAATAAATTTATGATTTTATAAATTTATATGGATCCTTTTTGGTGCATTTCATAATTTAAAACAGGAACTGTCAATCAAATTCGAGTAAAAGATGAAAATCAGCTGTCAATATTTTCCCTATAAAAACATAAGACGCATTGAAGACATTATTAGTGCTACTGTTTCCCTACTACTGATTAAAACCAACGTTATTATGGAGCGGCGACGTCATTTAAGCAGGGAAGAAATGATCAGAGCCGTGGGAATGATAGAAGCTGGTTCCCGGCAACGTACTGTGGCTTTAGCTCTGAATACAAGTCAGAGTGTTATCAGTCGACTTTGGACACGTTACCGAACCACTGGTACCGTGGCTGAGCGCCATGGAGGACGGTATCGCTGCACCACACGGAGACAAGACCGATACATTCAAATCACAGCTCGAAGAACTCCAACAATAACCGCTATGATGTTAGCCGTGAGCCTTCATCGCTCTTCAGGGAACTTAATTAGCGACCAAACAGTCAGAAACCGCTTGCATGAAGTGAACCTTCATTCCCGAAGACCGCTACGGGTACCACCTATAGCAATGCACAATCGTAGGACTCGATATCAATGGGCTCTTGAACACAGAAATTGGACAGAAGAACAATGGCGTTTCGTGTGCTTTTCTGATGAGTCTCGTTTTGGTATGAGGCCGGATACAAGACGTATACGACACTGGAGAACCCCTGGACGCCAACAGCGATTAAAATCCTGCCAGGAAGTCCATCCTTATAGTGGTGGAACCATCATGGTATGGGCGGGTATTTCGATCGGCGGAAGAACTGAGTTGATTTGGATCAGAGGCAACCTCAACGCTCAAATTTATGCTGAGACGGTTGTATCAGACGTCATCGTTCCTCTACAAGTGCATATCGGTCCCTTATTTCAGTTAATGCATGATAATGCACGACCGCACACCGCAAAAGTTGTAAGACAGACTCTCGCCGCAGCTAACATCAATGTCCTGCCCTGGCCTGCTCAGTCGCCAGACTTGAACCCGATTGAGCATGCATGGGATATTCTTCAGAGAAGAGCTCTGCCGAATATGGAGGGTATCCAGTCGCAAGAAGACCTTTTTTTGTTGTTGCAACGAACATGGGCGGCCATTCCACAGCGTGATTTGGATGAACTCATTTTGAGTATGCCAAACCGATGTTCTTGTGTTGTTAGTGTTCGCGGTAGAAACACGGATTATTAATTGTTTAAGTTACCCAATAAAATAAAAAAAAAAACTGTTATTTCAGTCTTTTTTTCGAACTTTAATGTTAGTGGTTCAAATGTCAAAAATCCCTTTATTAGGAAAATGGCAATTTTTTTTACTAATGCAAAGGTGACTTGGTTTATCGTTACTGTAGACAAACGAAAACATTTTATTTGATCAATCCTTAAAGAAAATTTTAATGAATATCAATCAGGAGAAAAGTTATTGCAAAAATATATGTTGATCCCTAGACACTTTTGATGTGTGTATATTAATCATATATTTTTCTCAGTTTAAAATTAGGAATATGAAAGCGAAAATATTTCTTCAGCGTGTGACAAATGTTGCTGTTTGACCCGGCGTTGCCCGTGGTCAGCGACAAATAAACTTCAGGTGGCTGTCAGGGTCACATCATATATTAAGATGTCATGTCTAACTCTGATTTCCTAGGAATATAAATTCCAAATTTTATTAAAATCACTCCAGCATTACAGGCATAAAGGCAAAACAATCAAACTGACAGAAAAATGGCCGTGAAGTTACAAGTCGTGCCAATTTCATCAAAATCATCATGGCGGGCCTGCTGGTGAGTGAAGGCCAAATTCTCGAGATACATATATGTTATGGAAGGCCCATCTCCAACAGTGGATCTAGGACTCTTAATAATTGTAACTTTTAAATTGTCCAAGGGCTGTGATGAATCATACAGACACACAGACAAAACTACTTTAACGTTTATATTATTAGTATTTACGTAGAACGTTTAATATTTACTGTTACAATACTGATGCATATTATGATTTAGTGAATTTGAATAAACCCCCAGACCAAGACAAATTATACAATGTACAACTTGCCCACGGTGGGAATCGAACCCACGACCTCCCGAGTTCATGGCAACGTTTGTTACTACTAGACCACGGAGATTTAAGCACCCACACAATATTCATACTGTCCCGTCTTCCTCATCAACCATGTACATACTACCCAAGTACTACCTTATCTAAAATACCTATGATCCTCAATAAAATATTTTATGTATATAAATAATCGTATTTCCATTATACATTGTGTGTGTTAACGTCAAATTAAACACAAGCTGTGTACAAACTAACATAATACCTATAAGTAGACATTCAATACCTATAATTGAATGTCTACTTGGGGTTGACAGAAACCACGCTTTAAAAGAAGCGGGTTCACATTTAGCCAACTTTACTATAGGTCCATTATGACAATTGGCAAGCTCGTCTTTGTCTATAGCGTACCAAACTCGAGAAATACCACTTTTTATTTGTACCCTGACAAGAAATCTAACTCCAAGGATTTAACTGCTAGACCAAGGAGTTAGTTGTGTGCCTACTTCAACAAATTAATTTAACAATATCATTACACTATCCTTAATCTAACAAATAAATTGTATTTATCCCAAAGCTCATTGTAAAAAAAAAAACATGTTTAGTATAAATTCCCGTACGCACATATAAGATAGATTCAAATTGTTTATTAATCAAAATAAATACTTATTACGATTAGTGTAAAATATTTATAGAAAAGATGTAAGTAGATACAAAACATATCTAAACTAGTAGCTAATATCAAACAAATGTGTACTAGCCAAACTAAAATAATACAATATTAACTACCTAAAACAAAATAATGAGGTAATGTGGCGTGCGTTTTAGGTGCTAAGCTCTTAGTTTATTTCGTAAAATAGTTTAAATAAAGTATAAAAACAAAGTATCATCACGACCGTTTCCCTTTCGAGGTGGTCAGAAACCACGCTTATAAATAAGCGGATTCACATTTAGCCAACTTTACTATTGGCCAATGATGACAAGTGGCAAGCTCGTCGATGTCGATCGATCGAAATAGTTTTATTCTAGGTATTACTAAGGTCTTTAGTTTAATTTATAATTAGTTTATTCATCCTTAATTAACTGCGATTAAAGAACACATCTAATTTAACAAAAATAATAATAATATTTTAACAAAATAACAATAATAACTAAAAAATACAGAAAACTAAATATATAAAATCATCTAACATTCATTCACATTTAATCATTCATTCGTTCCTTCAAACATACCTGCTCCATCCTCACATCCTATCCATCTCACTCGGTTTCTTGTTCCTCTGATTCTTAAGCTTATAGCCCTTATTACAGAAATTTGTATTTTAATTTTTAGCCAGCCTGCAACTTGTGAGAATGGCTTCTGCCATTTTTCAGAAAGCCGTGAAGCGGTCTTTTTGACAATAGCCGCGTACTCAGCACCTAATGAGCCATCACACGAGATAACCAACGGCGTAAATGAAGCTCTGAGATCTTCTGCTGCCCTGTCGTATTTACGGTGTTTCTCGTGTGAATGGGTTTGGGAGATGCTTCCCCAGGTACGGGTTCCGTACGAGGTTGCGTCAGCATTAACAATGCGAACATCAAAGTGCAAATTTATAATATACTATATCCTGTATGTAATAGTTATGATTAAAATCTATATTAGAATGACTGGCTCTATATTTAAGGAGCACACACACGATAGTGTTGTTAGACAACAATATCAATGGGGTCGTCCAAGCCCGGATAATTAATGGATAGTCACAACATAATAGCAATTATGAAATTAAATAATAAAGTTCCATATTAATGGATATAAAAATGTCACTCATGTAATACGAGTGTTCCCGATTAAAATACATTATGCACTATATCTGTAGGCATATCAAGCTGTGTTGTTAGAACGCTGTCAAAAACCCTTTTGACATTTTGGTTCGAATATCGGTATGTAGGTGTGTAGGTTTTTCTTACGTACATTTGTCACAGATTTACAACACCACTTTTTTGGAGAGTATGTTAAGCCGATAAAGCGTCTTTGTATGACCCGACACTTATCGACACTTATATGATGGTATATGAAAAATATTTTATATACATATTTAAAAACTACTAGAATACTAGTTCCATTTGATAGCAGATATACACAAAAGAATTTGTAGATAACATAGTGAATCGTATCTCGAACGATTAGACCTGTTTATATCTATATAGATAAAGGTTTTGTTTAATAAATCGATAAATTCGTGTACTCATTAAGGCGACAAATAACGGTAATTAATAATTAAAAAGTAAACATTTTTCTTATCTCTCTTTTCCGCACACGATGGACACGGCATTCTTTTGCACAGTAAATCCATGGAATGCTTAGAAAATTGTCTTTTTTTTCTGATATCAGTTATTTTGTAATAGTATATATATATATATATATATATATATAAGTATATATATATATATATATATATATATATATATATATATATATAAGTATATATGAGTATGTATATATATAGCATAAATCATTGGCAGAGTTCCTGTCTACAAATTTCTTTCAGAACCCAAACGGCGCAAACTCGTAACCGATACCGAGGTTGGCGTATTTACGCAGGTTGAGGATCTTAGCAGAAACCGCCGCACTCCCCTCGCTGGACAACGTTGCCTGGATGTGAGATGAGGCAAATGTGTCTACACATGTCGCATCCCACACCAGAGACCTGCCAAGTTGCCACGGCTCAACGGTCATGCTGTCGGGTCTCATGCCATGGCGCCGCGCCATCCCAGAGGGTTCTAGGATAGCGGGTACTTGACCAGAGCCCTACGGATGATGTCGTTAAGAGCCGCGTGACGAGGAATGCGGCTGACACTTCTAGCACAAGAAAGCCCGGAAGTTCCACTGGTTCCTCATACAGACACTTGTGTGGGTGAACAGTCCGGGCTCCAAGATGAAGACACACTGCCATGGTCAATGTATTTCGGTCATGGAGTGTCCCAACTGATGCTAAAAGTAAAGCATGCAACCAGAGACCTGACTCCCTAGTGGAGACGGCCATGAGGCGAGCCTGCTCTTTCAAGTTACTGGAAGAGAAAATATCATCCAAAACTAATTTGCAGAGCGGCTCGTCTCATAGTTATTGTAATTTTGTTAAATTTGGAACTGTAATAACGAAACATGCTACCGACCAGACATCTCTGGTATCTGACAAGTACGACGGCTTCACGGAACCCAAAGATGGGTTTGTGATTTTCCCGTAGAGCCTAACAGTAGGTACTATGTACATGTAGGTATTTTAATTACATTTTATTACGTGTTAAAAGATATTTGCTTTGGACTGGTCCCTTTGGACAGCTTATTTACCAGAGAAGGAAAATATGCACCAAGTGTATCACAACTCGTTATCATGACTCAGCTTCAGTGCTCCTAAAATACAAGAGCCATAGATCTCGACTACTGGAGATGAGCCTTTCGAAACATATTTCTGGTAAAAAATGGGTTGGCGAGGATCGGATAAATTGCCCATTTCATCAGTATAATTTAGATAATATTTTACAATTACTTAAAGTAGGTTATTGCGTAATTTGTTGTTTTAAAATGGTGAAAAAGTCAATAAATTTTGTTAGTTGAAAACTATAACGCTAAGTTTGCCAAAAAAATGCGTATTAGACTCGAAATAATAATTAGGTATATTGTTGTAAAAGCAATTATTAGTTATTTTGTTTTGTTGCGACACATATTTTTGCTTATTTAGTGTACCTATTGTTATACATTATTGCGCATTAGGCCGTACCTTAAAAGTAAAAAAGGTAAATTATGATAACTTTTTAAGGAGGGGTTCACATTTAGCCAACTTTACTTTAGTAATATTACAATGAGCAAGCTCATCGATGTCTCTAATGTACCAAAGTCGAGCTACAATTTTTTTTTTTTTTGCATTCAACCAAAAATCGAACCCGGTACTTCCACGTCTAAATCTATGGACTTAGTAGTAGTAGTCTTCGAACCGCTAGACCACGAGGTAATTAACCTTATTGTTGTTAGTTCTAATCATTTATTTTCTATAGGTACTTACTCGTATTTATTAAAACAACTGTCTGCATTATATAGCCTAGTATGTAATGGTTAGGTTTAAGTTGATATCAGGTTTGATTCTCGGTCGTGAGGATTACTCAACATTAGGGGAGACCGAGGAGAGTTGTGACAATTTCTAATTAAAATAACGTATCTTAGTAAATACACAAACCACGATTATGAACTCTATGCCTCAATGTAGCTCAATTCTTACTCTTTTAAAAAATTCTTAGATAATCCACAAAAACTGAAACTACTTCCTTTGCCACAACTTTCCTAACATCGAGGTAAGTTGTGACAAGTACCAAGGTAAGTTGTGACAGCTGGGTATCTAGACTATATTTGTTAAATAAAAATACTCTTAAATAGATTATAAACAAAACACACTTTAATTATCATTTGGAATAATTGTAGGAACTACAACAACATGACACATTAACATAACAAGTATAAAATCTTTTCAATGTAATTATGGCATCAATACAAAATTAATCGTTTAAAAAACAGTTTAAAATCTTTATCTAATCTAATGAACAATTATGACAATTATCTGTAGAATTGCTATCTTTTGTTATATATATTAAATGTTGTTGTATATATATAAATATATATATCACTTATTCTGAAACAAAAGATAGCAATTCTACATACAACACCAATTCACATGCCCAAATGATTTCATGACAAAAATATTTTTTTAGAGAGATATTATTTGCCTAATACTTTTTATATCAAACTTAGGTTGTTGACTAATACAAACGAACATACATATACACAGAAACAGGCATATAAAATAATCTAGTCAGAAAATAAACTTAAATAGGTGCCAAAAATCGTGACTTAGAATAATAATTCGTAATTTCGAAACAAGACGCAAACAAAGCTAGACAATTCCCGGCTTTAAAACTTCGATAACCACACAATTTCATTACAGCCCCTAGAACACAGCGTCCTAGACCTCCACTGCTGGAGATGGGCCTTCTAGAACTGGAGAATTTGGCCTACGCTCGCCACGCTGGCCAGACGGCCACGGACGAACCACACAATATAATAACAAAAAATAACATAACCACGTATAAGTATAATGTCATGATATAAATACTATCAAAATTTTGACAAAATACTTACTTTTCTGTTTCATTTTTCATGCGTCAAGTAGCGAGTCTCTATAGAAACAATCGTGCGCTGTTACCAGCTCGCTAACGTCATAGGTTCCGAGAAATCGTCTTTGTCACAACTGTCCTCGGTCGCCCCTAATAGTTTCAGTTCGGAACTTTAATATTAATTCAGATATCCATATTGCTGTCCCAATACGGGTTGTTTAACAACGCCGATTGGCGTGTTAAATCCTCATGATAATTTCCTATAGATGCCGTCAGAGATAAAGCGTGAGTTCTATCACATTTACGTAAGGCGAATATTGATCGATGCAATAATTCACTTAGACGGAGAGCTCGTGAACCCTTCCTGTTAGGATAGCAATTAGCTTAGTGACAATTTGACAATTCTTGGCATGCTCAGTTTGATAATTCAACCTAAATTAATGCATATTAGCTACTTTACATTACAAGTTTGTGCATCAAATGTGCGGTATTTTTTATACTTATGCATATGCCTTAGCATTTATGTACTTGCAGGCACTCGTCTGCATAAATATTATTTTTTTTGAAGGACTCTAATTTACTTCAGTTCATTTCTTCATTTCAGTTCAGTCCTTTTGTGGTATATTGTCATGATGGGCATGTAGAAAAGTTAGCTAAATGTGAACTCGCTCCTTATAAAAGCGTTATTTCTGACCACCTCGTAAGGGATTCGGTCGTGATGACTTTACTTTTTATTAAATAATTTACATATATTTATTTTATTATAAACTTTTTGTACTATGTACAAAGGCGGACCTAATGCCACTAGACATTCTTACTGGGTCAATCTTAGGGACATGGTATATTATGTAGGTGTAAATATTTAAACAGAAAAATAGATAATTAAAATTCTACTAAATCTTAATCTAATACTAATATAAAACATAAATTTATATAATAATACTAAATTCAAATAAATAATAATACATATATACAATATTACTTACAGTTGTTAGGAACTATTCAAGAAGTTTGTGAAGACCATTCTTTTAAATAGCATTATGTTGGGCGCTTGTCGGATATTTAAGGGTATATACTTAATGATTAATTTGCTTATTCTTGGTAAAAGAGCTAAGCGAGTCTGGCAGTTATTTGCGATCACTACGACTTTACTGGACTGCAATACAACACGCCCTAAGAAGGCAAATTCAATCACTATAACATTTTCATTACCAGGACTATAAATTTACTTGGTTTAATTATTTCCCGTGACCAGCTTGGTGGATTAGTCTTAGTGGATTATGGGTTAATTCTTAATGAAAAATCGGTCGTGTTTTCCCAATTACATTTACAGCTTTTATTGTTTTCTCAATTATTCTTGTTTTTATTAAAGAAAATTAACCTATTTAATAGAACCATTTATTAAATTTAACAAAACATAACTGTCTCTCCGTGTATTACGATGCTAAGGTACATCGACGAACTTACCATTTGTCATGATGAGCCTATAGTAAAGTTAACTAAATGTGAATTCGCTTCTTTATAAGCGTGGTTTCTGACAACCCCGGAAGAGATACGGTCGTGATGGTTCTTCTTCTGCTTTACCCATTTAATATAATCATACGTATACTATTGATTCCGTGGTCTAGCGGTTAAGTACGTGGATTTAGACGTTGTTTTACCGGGTTCGATTCTTGATTGTGACACAATCCTTTAATTAATTTGTATATGTAATTTTTTGAGTTTGGTACGTTAGAGACATTGACGAGATTGCCACTTGTCATTATGGGTATATATAGTGAATCCGGTTCTTTAAAAAAAAAGCGTATTTTCTGATCGCCCCGAAAGGGATACGGTAGTGATGATACTTTACAAAAAAAAGAACAATAAAAACAGAAAAACATAAACTAATTGCAAATAGAAAACGTAAAATAGATAAACTATAATAACAACATTAAATTCTCATTTGAACTAAAAATAAAATATTAAAACAGTGACATTAAATATCAAGGCAAACAGTATTAGAATTAAAACCTAGACCAATCTGTATAGAAGTAAGTATATGACATTGTATTGCCGGTTACTATGTTAATTTTGATGACAATTGAATTTTAATTTGAATTCCACAAGTTGGTATTAGTGGATCCGGGATCGACGGCCAAAAGTGCTCTCCGAGGCACGGAAGCGGTGGTATTGTAAATCTATTTATTTATTTTTTATTTATGTACTTTTAAAATTTTAAGGAAAGTATTTTTACAACCGAGCTACTGTCTCCTCACCCGGGCGAGGATTAAGGCTCATAATGGCGTGGAATGTTCCACTAGCATCCCTGAGACACTGAAGCGACAGGGCAGCCACATACGCACCCTGAACGCGTTACTAAGCGCCTAGTGCGTTGTATACCTTATGCATATAATTGTATATATATCTGCGTAGCTATAAAATTGTGTACTTTACCTCTACCGTACAACGAGTAAACCTACGCGTTAACATATTGCATCTGACAGCCAGCGTCCTGCGTTCCCTTTCCACATCCACCGCCTCAGTAAGGTCCTAGGTGATCCAGTTAGTTTTATTGAGCGTAAGTATGCCGAACCAAGCTTATATCGAAATCACAAAATATTATATGACTATCAACTTAACGATTTCGTAGCGGTTGACATTAAAAGTGTCTGCTCGTTAAAGGATTCCTTTTAATACTATTTGCGTCAGAGCACAGAATATGGCTGCACAGTAAACCAATATTTTTTAAAGTGTGGTTTCTGACAAGGAAATTTGTTCGCTTCACTTTACACTTTTAAAATAAAATAAAGTATATATGAGTACGTATAGCCAAGTCAAGTTATAGTTTATTTTGTTTTTGTTTTTATATGTTGGTCAATTGAAATGAAAGTAAAAATAAAAATGATAATTGGATTCATTTAACTTCCATACCGTACGAGTATGTTTGACTTATCGCTTTAAGCGATTTTCATCACTTTATTTCGCTTTGAAAATCGTTCGACTTGGCGTTTTCATACAAAATTCGACAAAAAAGCTTTACTTTATTTGCTTTCAAGTCGAACATAGCACTAGGCTAATCAGTTGTGTGCATGTAAGAGTGAGACAAAGATAGAGTGTCCGCCTTTAACTTTTTAAGTAAGCGCCAAAAGAAACAATCGCTTGTTTTGCAAATGTTATAGAACTATTCAATTATGAAACGAGTTTGTCTATTAAATTGTATCAAAATGTTGTTTATTTTCTGTCTATATTTCAAGATAAATTAATATTCAGTTTTTATAGAGACAACATTCAATTAGATCTAATCCTGAATTACGCATTGCCAACTAACTAAATATCAACTATTACCCTGCCGCTTTTGGTAAATATTGCTTTTAAAAAAATGCTGAAATACAGGGTGACTTCCTTTCCTTACGTTATATTAATATGTGATTCTATTGATAGAAACAAACAACTTCTCCTAAGAAACCATAACTCGAAAATCTCATTTTTTTGGCTTCTCTTAACTAACTGCCTCCGTGGTATAGCGGTTAAGTCCGTGGATTTGGACTCCGAGGTACCGGGTTCGATTCCTGGTCGGGTCACGATAATATTTATTAATTTAAATAAATAAAATTGAATTAATACTTAATTTATTTGTGATATTTCTCGAGTTTGGTACGCTAGAGACATCGATAAGGTTGCCACTTGCATGATTGGCCTGTAGTAAAGTTGGCTAAATATGAATCCGCTTCTTTATAAGCATGGTTTCTGACTACCCCGGAAGGGAAACAGTCGTGATGATACTTTACTCTTACTCTCATTCATTCATTTTATTTTAGCTAAATAATCATTAACCTATTGGTTTTCACTTATTTATTATTATTATTTTTATTTTACTTACAGTTCAATTGCACTATTAATTTAAATCTAATTACTATATTTTACTCTTATTTCTGTTTTAATTATATTGTATAAATAATATAAAATCTGTTTGACTTGTGTTCAACTATTGCTAATTTGTTCATATGTTTAATTTAATATAGTTATATTATATACCAATAACTTTCATTTGACTATATTAGCGGTCTGGCGGTTAAGACCGTAGATTTAGACGCGGAGTTAACGGGTTCGATTCTTGGCCAAGAACATAAAAATATTAAATTTATTGTGACATCGACGAGCTTGCTACTTGTAATCATGGTCCTATAGTATAATAGGCAAAGTTCACATTTTCACTAATAAAAAAGCGTGGTTTTGACCACCCTGTAAGGCGTATACGTGACGAACGTTGATCTTTCTGTAAGTATGAAATCGATAGTTAGCTTTTGAATTTAACTCAAGTTTCGATATACCTGGAAAAGATGTGTAAGAATGTCAAATTGTATCGATATATTGAAATATTGCCTTAATTATTGTAATTATCTATGAAGTAGCAGAATCAGCGATAGTGGTGTAATATCGTCAGCCAGGCCACACACACCGCGTGTTCAGCTATGACGGTCGCATAGCGCACTAAATTTATTGTCTAATTGCACCGAAATAATTAAATCAAATAAAAATGGCGGGTCCGTTAAAATTACCGGATAATGTACTCACAACAACAAGGATAGCAGCCTCTCTAGGATTGGTGAGTTTTATAATTATTTTCAGTTGTTTTTTATAGATTTAAATCTTTATATAATGCAAATTTAATTCATTAAGATGATATCTTTATCTTTCAGGGAATCATAATTTGGATTTCCTTTTCATCCTTTCACCTATCTGTCAAAGATAATCTCATGCTAGATTGAAAATCGATAATGCATGTACATATTATATTTTTAATTATTGACTAATATTTATTAGTCACCATTTTTTTATTATATTAAAGATTTATTGTTAAATTTAGTTGATATACCCACATTACCTGAAATTAAACTTTATTTATTTATTGTATTGTTTCGATGAAATACAACACAAATAGGTGGTAGGCGGACTAATTTGCCCAGTCTGCAGGGGCGGTGAAGTATCCACTCTTTGTGCCGATAAACCCAGTATATCCACACGTTTCGGGATCAGGCTCGAATTTCCGTCATGACCAGTCAACGCGGCATAGTGCTAGGGGCTGATGTTAGTCATGAGTGTCTGATTCCAGTTGCTAACATTGATGGACCTTGCAAGCCACTTACCATAAGGTGGGCGCAATAAATAAAAATAAAATAAAAAAATCTGGAAAAATATATTTCATATTTTTTTGATAATTCAATCAATAATAGATATAATTAATCCAATAAGGTTCCAAAAATAATACGCAATAGGTTTCTAGTCGTCCAATTTCCCTCGTGTTAATAAAAAAACTGATGACTTGACGTCATGCCTACCTCGTGGCAATAAAATAACCTCTAAGCCAAAAAATCTATTTCCATCAATTTTATTTGTACCTATTGTTAAATAATAAACTTATTGGACAAAATTTCAATAATGTTTTTTTTATATTTTAAGAACTATTTTGGTAGTCATGTTTATTAGTTTATGCGAATGGGAATTTTAAATTTTGATATGTATTGTTTAGTGTCTACTTTATTTGTAATCAAATAATGATATGAATTCTTTAATATTACAACAAAGGTTTTATAAAAAAATAAAGAAAAACACGGATAGATATAAGAAATGAACGGGAACAATTTTTTTTTTTTTTTTATTCAAAAGGTACGTTTAATAACAAAATTTTAGCTAGTAAAAGTTATTAACTAAACAATTAAAAGTTGTTGTGTACTTCTGTATGTGTTTAATTATGTAAATCTGATATATCTGAGTTTTCCTAGCAGATTCCTCAGTTAAACATTAAACATTAAACATTAACCGGTCACTCTGCTAAGCTGCTGGTCTTCTGCTAACAGCTTACTCTTTGGACCACTTTGCCGCTTAATCTTCTACTTAATCATTCAAAATAATTTAATGAATGACGTTTCATAAATGCCTATAATAGGTTTACTGATATTTATGTAATAAAAATTGATTTTTAAATTTCAATTCATTAGTACATAATATTTTAATATACGAATAGGTACTTAACAACATTTATTTAAGGCAAAGTCTTATTATAGCGGTTAATTCCGTGGATTGAGACCCGGAGGTACCGAGTTCAAAATTGGTCGAGTCCCAATTTTTTATTTATTTATTTGTGTTATTATCGAGTTTGCTAAGCTAGAGACACGACAAACTTGCCACTTGACATGATGGGCCTATAATAAAGTTGGCTAAATGTCAAATCGCTTCATTAATCTAAATATCCACCACTCGCACAGGCCAAAATATGCATCCACATACCGTAGCCACTATCCCTACGCGTACATACAAATTTGGAGACTCTTACATCTGTCGCACGCTGAAGATGTGGAATGCTCTCCCAGCCAGTGTGTTTCCCAACTCCTATAAGTCCTTCAAACGAAGTGTGAAAAAGCATCTTTATAAGCCGGCATAGTGGTTGGGACTGATGTCGGTCGTCTGAGCCTGGCGTCAGTTGCTCCCATTCTTGGACCTCGCGTACCGCTTACCATCAGGTGGGCGCGGTGTCACATGTCGTGCCCCGTAATAAATATATATTTATATATATATATATAAATAGGCGTGGTTTCTGAATACCCCGTAAGGGATACAGTCTGAATGATACTTTACTTTATTGTAAAGTAAAACTTGTATTATTTGGTATTGTGACAACCCTAGCGATTTTGTCGGTTGTCTGTAGAACTTAAAAAACCCATCAATTTAAAAAAAAATTTTAAAGATTAAGGTAACATAAGGCTTATATACACGCGAAGGTAAATGGACCATGGGGGTAATTCTCGGGCTGTAGTGATACTCGTAACGTCGCATGAGATATCCTCTTCATCCTTGCGATATTTTCCTTGATGCTCTGGGGTTGTGACCCCCTCTACGGATATTTGTTGGCGAGGTCCTGATCAATTTTATAGACATTTTATTATTTCCCCAAGTCGGTATCACGGGGACGGCTTTAATGTAAAAACATGACAAATGTGCGTAAGAAAAGTGTGTTTGTCATTGGCACATGCCGGGGTTTAAACCATGCCATTCATACAACCGAGACATCACACCTCTTGCGTATATATACCTCTATAGCCACTCGTATATCTATATTTATAATTATGTTTTGTATTATATATTACTTACCCATTGCAGATTCAAGCGGCCTTATGGGTGTCCCTATTTGCTGTAGCTCTGAGCAGCTACCTAGAAGGATGCACCCCAGGACTAAAAGATACCATTTCACCGGTTCATTTTTTCGGCGTTATTCTTCATCAGTTCTACTTTATTAGCGGTAAGTTAATAAGTAAGAAGTATACATCTCTTATCATCACCAACGTATCTACACAGTCCCGACCAATGAACATAATACTAAAGGATCCAACATAAATAACGATCGCAAGGCAACTGATTTAAGACGATCATTGACGAGCCTTCCAACCCTACAGACCAAATGGCGAAGCCACATTGTGCTGTGTATATGATCAAAAAAAAAAGTAGATTCGAT
Organism: Tinea semifulvella; assembly: GCA_910589645.1. Lineage (NCBI taxonomy): Eukaryota > Metazoa > Arthropoda > Insecta > Lepidoptera > Tineidae > Tinea > Tinea semifulvella. The sequence continues at coordinate 27,540,553 of OU342584.1, forward strand.
ACTTTTATTAATAAGACTAATGTTATTTTTACATTTTATATTACTGTGCAATTAAAATTTGGTAAATAAAATATATACCGTATCAATTAAGGACAAGTAAAAAATAGAGAATGTCAGCGGGCGCTTCAGAATGAAAGTATTTGACACCGACAATTTTATTTTTGTTCGTTGTGTTGTGTTCTCTTCTCCCGATGGATGATGAATGTGGTGATAGGGAAGACAAAGGGTCTAGCCCATACAGCCAATATATCTATATATATAAAATTATATTATATATATATATAAAATATATCTTTCTTTCATATGAGGTTATCATCAAATTTCAGATGTTGTAGAATTTGATGCTTTTCTTGGAGCTACTCGCAGCATTATAGCCCAAACACGTCGTGTGCGGGAAATTCGCAAAAAATAAACTGCAACTTGTGCCCTATATATAAAGTCCAATTTATCGTTTTCCATTATTATTCACATTGTAGCACATTATTAAACAAAACAACACCACTTTTGACTAACAATAAACACAGAAAAGTAATTTACAAAACAATAACTTGCACTTGTTCACTCACTCACTCACATGTTCGTGAAAAATGGCGCAAAGAACATTTTCTTTTTTTTGTTCGTTTTAAACTCTGGCTATAGTTGTACTCTAGGACCAAGAATCATAATGCTATATAAATAGTCCTAGGTTGTACTATACACTTTTAGTACTAGAGCTGCCATAATGATATTATAATACATTTTTTACACCTAAACGATATTAATGACCGCCTCAGTGGTCTAGTGGTAACAAACGTTGCCGTGAACTCGGGAGGTCGTGGGTTCGATTCCCACCGAGCAAGTTGTACATTGTATAATTTGTCTCGGTCTGGGTGTTTATAGGTATAATATGTACTTACAAAAAAAGTGTAACATGTAGTTTATTAACCATCTATTTTCCGTAACACAAGCTTCGTAGCTTACCACGGAAACTAGATGGCGCTGTGTGACCTGTCTGGAAATATTTATTTATTTATATTAAAAAAATAGCATTTTTTCTACTTAATTTGTATTTGTTACTCGTAATATAATTCATCTAAAAATTTATATATCGCCGTGTTAAAACAAAAACCAACTAAGTTAGCCATTTTTGCACAATATATTATGCATATTTAATTACTTTATAATTTGCGTTTTCGGCTAAGACCGTTCGTTTAGTTGCTTTTAAGACCCACTATCTCCATAACTAGGCGTCACAGTGCTTAGTCGATTTTATACTGAAAAGTTTTCAACGACAGGTATAAAAAAGTGAATTTACTAAAAAAAAATGTAAGTTGGTTTTCGATCTAACCCGGTGATATAACTGTGAATACAGTTTAGCCCAAATCCCCTTTGTTTATGATTTGTTCATGTTTTTTTTTAAACAATATCACAGCCTTGTTCTACGTCTGCTTCCAATTTTATTTCATTCTGCGTTGCGCCGCTGCCAGATACGAAGTCAGTTTAATAAACATTTCCCTCATCGGAACTAATGCTATTGAGTTAATATTATTGACTACTTTTACATGTTGTAAGTGGCAACTATTTTCTATGTTAACCGAAGAAAAACGGTACGATAGCGATCATCATCATCATCATCATCAGCCTGTATCTCTCCACTGCTGGATGTAGGCCTCCCCTAGCCTCGCCACTTAACGCGATCTTTCGCTACCCTCATCCAACCCCCACCAGCGACCTTCTTTAGGTCATCTGTCCATCTGGCGGGGGGTCGTCCCACTCTGCGTCTTCCCGTACGTGGTCTCCACTCTAGAACCCGTTTGCCCCATCGATCGTCGGTTCTGCGGCAGATGTGTCCGGCCCATTGCCACTTCAGCTTGCTAATTTTAAAAGCTATGTCTGTAACTTTCGTTCTCTGACGAATATCAACGTTTCGAATTCTATCCATCAGAGATACACCAAGCATAGCTCTCTCCATGGCTCGCTGAGCGACCTTGAATTTATGGACCAGACCCACTGTTAGTGTCCACGTCTCTGCTCCGTTCGACATTACCGGGAGGACGCACTGGTTAAAGACCTTAGTCTTTAAACATTGTGGTATAGACGATGAGAGGATGTGCCGGAGTTTCCCGAATGCCGCCCATCCTAGCTGAATGCGTCTGTCGGCTTCTTTGCTGAAGTTGGCTGCTCCTATATAGCGATCGCTACCAATATAATATCAAGATGTTGTATAGGCCTAGGCACTGCGAATTTTCGACAACCTCAATGAAGCGACTTTTCCTATGTTAATTGTCCATTTTTCAGGAAAGCGAAATACTTTTTATGGTGTATTTCAAAATAACTAAGTAACAAAGCAATTTAGGTTGTACAATTACAAATTAAAACTATTCTAACGTAAAATCAAAATAAAACACAAACAATGACTAGCATAATAAAAATAACATCTGCCATAAATGTTCAAAATTGAATTAAAAATTCCTTTGTAAACTCTGCACTGACGGCAGCCATTGAAAACAAAAAAATCTTTATTCAATTTCGCGTAATATGAAAAAGTGCAGAGGAGCGGACCAGATTATTGTTTTCAGGAATTCTATTTGGACAGCACTGGCTATGCCTGCGGCGACTTCGTTACCCCACCAAAACGCAAATATTAACACGCTATCAAGGGTGTCGCCAAGGTGCCCCCTAGATATATTTAAAATATTGTTACCAAATGTAAGGCAAAGTCCTAAGTCTTGACGTGCTTGACCGATATTCAACCATTATATTTATTTAATTTTATAAACTTCCTTCCTTCAGACAGTCACCATCTAAAGATAAGTACAAATTCAAAAAATAAGTCGATATAACATACTTAAATATACCTACGTACCTATGTACGAGTTTACATGTGTTTATTTAATTTTGATATTTATTTTAGTACTAGTATATTAATTGTTGCCTCTATGGTCTAGCAAATAAAAAAAATAAGTCGATATAACATACTTAAATATACCTACGTACCTATGTACGAGTTTACATGTGTTTATTTAATTTTCATATTTATTTTAGTACTAGTATATTATTTGTTGCCTCTATGGTCTAGCAAATAAAAAAAATAAGTCGATATAACATACTTAAATATACCTACGTACCTATGTACGAGTTTACATGTGTTTATTTAATTTTCATATTTATTTTAGTATTTTTCTAGTATATTATTTGTTGCCTCTATGGTCTAGCAGTAAAGTCCGTAGATTTAGACTGGTCGGACACAATAATATTTATTATATTAAATGAATTATTTGTAATATTTCCCAAGTTTAGAACGCTAGAGAAATCGACGAGCTTGCCACTTGTTATGATTGGCTTATAGTAAAGTTGGCTAAATATAAATCAGCTTCTATAAGCGTGGCTTCTGACCACCCCGGAAGGTTTTTTAATTATCATCAGATTTACTTTTTTTATAAATAATATTTGTTAATTTATGTAAATATTATTAGTATATGTACAAGTATTTCCATAGTGTATATTTTATGACAATGAATTTATTTAAATAAAAATAGATTCCGTTATAATTTTTCTGCACCCGCATATTGCAGTTCTTAAGTCACAAAAGTTTAGTTGGTAGAAAATTAATCTACGGCTACAAACTCGCCTATCTATTTGTATTATTAAATAATGTGATATAAATAATTTATTATTATAATTCACTTTTGTGTACAAGTTTTATTCATTGTAAAGTCAAAATCTCGTGGAAATTTACTCATTGTATCTTTTCTATTACAATCGCCATAGGTAAAAATATTATTATTAATGTTTCAAGTGTGAACATGTGGACTAATACCGTGTTCGACTTGTAAGCAAAGCAAAGCTTAGCGCGTTTTTTTTACTAAATTTGCATAAACGAATGAAATCGCTACTCAAAGACTTTGAAAGCGAAATATTTTTTATATATAAAAAGCGCATACATTTCCAAGTCTAATATGATATAAGTACTGAGAACTAGTGATGTAAAGCTTCATGTCAAGAGCACACACACGGTACTTACAAATTCATACTTTTTTCATCCTCCACATATCAACATGCCCCCCTTCGCTGGGCCATCGACTGGCGACGCCCTTACGCGTTGTAGAATATAGAAACATTTTTACATTATAAATTACACGATATTTCAATAGTATACAAGTATATCTATGTGTTAGAGTTTTACATCACAGCCCCTAGACACTGTTAAAGATGAGACTTCCAGAAATATGACATGACATAAATACAAAATGTGAATTTATAAATAGAAAATATCCTTGGTTTATAGATCCTCCTAAGTTTGCGAGTGTCAAATGCAAACATAAATTTTAAAATTGATTCAGGAGCTGATGTAACTGCAATAGGAGAAAAACACTTTAATCAATTTAAAAATATTTTCCTCAAATCTGGAAATTTGACGGTAATGGGAATATTCCAAAGTGAAATTATATGGCCAAACAAAATTATTTATCGGTTCTAATTTTTTAACAAATCTAATTTAAAAAATAGAAGATCCTTTACTTGGAAAACCAGCAATAGAAGTACTAGGTCTTATCACTCGATTGGATAATATTACAGAAACAATAGTTCTAGATGAAGTTGATGTAATTCATGAAAATTGTAAAATTGATGTAGTTGCTAAGCTTAACCCAGAACGAGAATTTTCGAGTCCATTGGATGGTTTGGAAACTATGAAGGGTGAATATAAATTTTGTATTGCATATAACTCACAACCCTATGTTATACTCTATCCACGTAGGGTTGCCACCTTTATATGAAGCTTTAAAAAAATAATTAAATGATTTACAAGAACAAAATGTTATTTATGCTGTAGAACAACCTACAGAGTATTGCGCTGGTATTGTAGTAAAGCCTAAGGAAGATGGAAATGTGAGGCTATGTGTAGATTACACTGAACTTAGAATACGCACTAATATCCCTATTAATTGAGAGACGGTTTTACCCGTTATAGCTACGGGTCTTCTTTTCTAGATGTGGTCGAAGAAAGACTTATCAAAAGTTTGATCTCTCTTCCCGCTGAAACAGGGTAATGTGGCTGCCTGGTTATAGACCCCCGATAGGTGCCCAGTTTGGTTTGCAACGGTCCGACCTCCAGTTAGATTAGATTGATAGTTTTATTTTATTTAGTTATTTTTTTTTTATCCAAAGAAAGGTGTTGTGTTCATTGCGTTTATACTTTTAATATTATTAGATCTTAATGTGTCAATTATTTTTACTACGATTCTAAAATGGTATTTTACTTAACAAATTATTATTAAAACAAAATGTACATAAGAAAAGTGTATTTCTCAGTAGTATATGCCGGGGTTCGAACCGTCCTTTATATGATTTAAAGAAAAGCATTTTTACAACCGAACGTATTAGAGTTGAATCCATATTAATTACTATTTGGCGTTTTAATATCGGATAGGCCAGCTTTGCATCATTTTCATTACTTCTAGCATTTCTGGCTTTAATTTAAGTTTGAGGTACAGGAACTATATATAATATACTAAACTATATAGATATTTTAATCTAGAATTTTGAAATTTTATATGAAGCACACTTCGATATGTATTCGAATTCGCTATGCTTTTAAACTAAGTCATTGTGCGTAGCATGTCTGTATATACATACAATAAAAAAAATATTAAAATATAATTTTAAATACTTTTCACAACATCTATCGCCTAGCAAACACGTCACAAAGGGAAAGGGGAAGAGTTTAATTACATGGAAATTGTTACTGAATATTTGTTCAATAACTTGGAGTATTCTTTGTGTAAACGGGCACCAGAGTGTTGCAAACTATGACTTTACTAGAATTACTAAAACTTTATACCTGTAAAAATTCTTTCTTCAGTATACCTTTGCTAAGTAAAATGGTACCAAATTTAAGAAATGGATTGACAAACTATCCGTTTTTCGTATTTGAAAACTAATGTATTACTTAATAAACTTTATTGCAGGTATCATTGTAGATATGATTATAAGGTAGGTGTGACAGTCTTAAATATAAAACTAATGAGTAAATACGCTAACCTCGATGCAGGTTACCATTGGATGGGACCATTTATTTTTACCCTCAGCCAAACGTCTGGTCTAGGAGTTGTCGAAACAGCTGACGGAGAAATCTGGAGGAAAGCTGGCAATTATTTCTGCCAACGTATTAGCCTCGCTATACATAAGGGAAATGTTGCCAGTCTTCCTGGCACTATCTCTAATGGGACATCTCATGAGAACATTTATAATTTTTTGTTTTATTTTTATTTATCTTTATTTGGCATAGTTCATAGTTATTTAGATTTATAAATTTTATTTATGTAGTTTCTAATTATTATTTTATTTTTGTAAATATTATTTTTGAATTGTTAATTAAATATATAAATATGTAGTAATATTACATATATAGGTGCTTACTTACTTATATATATGACGAAATACGCAAAAGGGTAGGTATGAAAGAAAGGGGCATGTCGAAAGGATGAGTGCAGAGTTGACGAACAAGATATATAATGCGAAAGTTGTGGGTAAAAGAGGCCCTGGCAGACCAAGACTCACATATTACTATCAAATAAATAAAACAATAGCTAAAGGTGCATTAAAAAGCCATCGAAACAAAAGGGCATGTATGAAGAGGTCGATGAATGTCGAAGAAGCGAAAGAGGTATGTCGTGAACGTGACAAGTGGCGCTCAATTGTCTCTGTCTACCCCGCAAGGGATTTGGCGTTAAGATATTTTGTGTAGTTACTTGTAATTTGAGAGAATGGTTTGTGTATGTATTTAAAACTATTTTAATTTAATCTGCATTATACTCGTATATAAAGCCAAATATATATACAGAATTTCTATTTTTTTGAATTAGCCAGTACAGAGTTGTCTCACTGTACCTACCTATACTTACAATGTCGCACTACAGCCATAAATGTTTTTAATAAACTATGTTTATTAAGCAGCGCTACTTTGTCTTTTAGAAAAGGTAAAAGCAATTTTGAATTTTCAATTTGCTCCACGGCAACCTATTGGAAAAGTTTTAGTCATCCCTTTTACGGTTACATTGTTAAAAGCTTTTTTGTAACTCCCTTGGATGTGAAAAAAAGCGAACTAAAAAAGCTTACCTACTTACTTTTTGATTAATATTTATATAAATGCATGTTAGGCTTGAACACTAATGGACGGTATACTAGTGGTTGCTACGACGAGACTCGTAGCAAGACGTTATTCTTTTCAAAATATAAAAATCGTGGTTACAATAATTATGTAATAATCATCAAATTTATTTATTTAAATAAATCACTCGATGTAAGGGAGTTTCTAATTAATATGGGGTGCATTTGGGAAGGAGAACATGATACGTTCGGTGCTCTGCAACTAAATTGTATTACATCATTGACATACACGTCAAGACCAGATAGCCCCAAAATTTCCTAAAGCAAAAAAAAATACCAGGCATCACGATACTTATAGCGAACCGCCTCCGACCAACTAAGTTGCTGAGCAAAGTTCTTTACGTGCGTGCACTTTCATACAACCCATAGAATTGATTTGAGAGCACAAATTAGTTGCGGAGACAAATGTAGTTTGTGGGCCCTTAACAAGCATTTACGAGTAAGTGCTTGACAGACTATGTCGATTGTTACGGTCAGTCGCGTATCCCATTCTACCAGAATACCCTCAATCTACTTGTAGTGGTATATATGTAGTTATGTTACGAGTATTAGTATGCTGGTAGGGCCTGATGTCATGATCGATACAAAATAACCCAATGATTATTATGTTTAAAAAAATCAGTTACCACATTTTTTTAACAATTTACGACAATAATAACCCTCGATTTAAAAATATATATATATTTGACGTAACAACCCTATCTTCTACACTTTCAATGTATATTAGAATTAATCTAGCATTTGCTTTTAGTTTCACCAAAAATAAACTGGCATCGAATTGAGGACTATCATTGATCCTACAATTCGTCAGTTCAGTGTTAGTCAACACTTATGTTTTAATTTGAAATTGCGTACACAAAACATAATAATGGATTCAGTGGCGGATTTACAGTCTTGGCCGCCCCAGGCCCCAAGCCATCGGCCGCCCGCTTCTCAGCATCCACCATATACGAGTAGACTACATAATGAATTTACCTTATTGCCAACTTTTATCTAAATCGATTTAGAAATTAAATGTATTTTATTTCGTAAGGTTATATATTTATTTGTTCTAACCTTAAACTTGGCATACTTGGTTATGATAACGTTTAAATGAGTGTTATCAACTTTTAACACTTAATACTAGTTAAATATTCAAATATATTATTTTATATATAAATAACTGCCTCCGTGGTCTAGCGGTTAAGTCCGTGGATCGGGAGACAATAATATTTATTAATGTAAATAAATACATTTAATTACAATTTTATATATATATTATATATTAAAATATAAATATATATTTATTCGAAGTAGATACTTAGATACAAAAATATAAAAAAATATATATATATTAAATCAACAAAAATAAAATTAAGTATAAACAAAATATAAAATAAAAATGAAGAATAGTTTTAATTTCATAGGTATTTTTAGTTTAGTTTTATTTATAATTAGTTTTTTAATCTATTTTATTTTAATATTTTTGTATCTACTTCGCATAAAAATATTATAAATAAATAAATTTCTCCAAAACGCTACCAATGGGCAAAGTTTCCATTCCAAGGTTACTGGCAGCATTGCCACATTGAATGGCAACGCTGATCCTTTGGCCCAAATATGAATTGTTACTTATATTTCCTCTCCTCACATCCTCTGCCACACTCCCAAAGGTTAGCTGTTATAAAATGGAAGGCATTAAGTTCGCCCTTGTACACTACTTTTTAAGTTATTTTGTGCAATAAAGAGTTTATAAATAAATAAATAAATATATTTATATAATTTTGTTTTTTTCTACTAATTAATGTAACTATTAATTTTGACTAGTCTTATGTGTGTGTATATACAATAAAAACTCTTGCCTAAGAAGTCTGGTTTAGACAACAATTAAATCAATTCGAAGAGTCGCCATAAGTTTCTTGCTAGAACGACAAAGTTTAGTACTTAGCAATATTATAATATGATAGTGACGGCGAGTGTCGCGTGAAGGGTCGATCAAACAGAAGGTACTCAGAGCAAATGGACCGAGCCCATTGGCCTTATTCTGTTTATTTAAGCGACCATTTAACTAACAAAACAGCGCGCAGCGTCCAATAAAAGTCGAGATACTAAACAAGGTTTTTCCAGCCTTTACCTTAGTGAACTTATGCTGTATAAAGTGAATACTTTTCTGCCCCAGCAAACTGGGAAAAATACTACTATCCACCATTCTGCTCCTCTTTCTACCCAAGCAAAGAAGAAAGAAAACAAATTTCTAAGCATTCCATGGATTCACCGTGCGGGTGCCGGGTCCGTCTGGTTAAGAGATGAGAAGAATGGTGTCTCGGGCTTGCGACCGACAATAGGCTGGTTTAAGAAAAGTCTCTTTTTTATTTTATTGCGCGATAATACGCTCACCATCCACCATTCTACTCTTCTCCCACCCAACCAAATACTGTATGATTCCGTTATTATCGTAAATTTATATATCTCTAAAAAGCCGTAATGGTAATCCTCAGTAAGTTGATAGAATACATTTCTCAAAAGTAAACTCAGACTTAGAAAACTCTATGAAAATGTTGGATTGTGTGAGCGAGAGGTATTCAAAGCGTTAAATCCTCTTAAAGTAATACACTGCCGCCTCTAGTCAAGAACACAAAAATATTTCATCTATTCGTGACATTCCAGGAGTCCAGTACGGTAGACACATCGACGAGCTTGCCACCTGTCATGATGCCTATCTATAGTCAATTTGTATAATGTGAACACGTCCCTTAAAAAAGAGACAACCCCACAAGGTATTACGGTCATGAAAATAATTTACTTATGCATTTATTAGCTGTAAATTGTATCATTAGTAATGCGCGAGTAAAATATTTTTTATTTTAATAGCGGTTAACGTTGTTCGTTAAAGACTTCCTTTCAATTGCGGTTATAGAAACAAAATTTGACTACAGTACAACTTCGTTTTGTTTTCACAAGTGGCGTGAAATACAGGAAAGTTTCGCATTTATTATTACAAAAAAATATCGATTGAGTCAGCTGTGATACACTCGGCGTCGTATCAAACAATATTATCACTTTAATAAAACTATTGCAGAGATAGGTTTTAAGGCCTAAGCATACCGGATCCCAAAAAAATCTTAGCGGGTTTCAGGTCGGCACTGAAAAAGCATTTAAGCATACGTAATTTTATATTTGTTTTACTTTTTGATAAATTTCGCTGTGACATCTGCTATTTAAGGAGCACAGTTTTTAAATACTTATTATACATATATAAATCTCATACACACCCTCTCACACACACTCACACATATATCACGAACACATAGAGAGGACATACATCATTTATTGTTGTAACATTATAACACGGAAGAGCACCGATATCCCGCACTACAGGGCAACCTATTGTACATCTGTATACTTTTGTGACAATAAATGATTTTATTATTATATATTATTATTTTTATATGTTCCCTGCTCCCTGACCGACGGGTCACTCCATCTCTACAAAGGCTCAGTAGCCGACTGTTTGCCCTATCATAACCGCGTAGACACCCCCCAGCATGTTTGAGCATGCCGGCAATTCGATCCTGATCCCGAAATGTGTGAATGCACTTTACTGGGCTTATCGGCACGAACGGTGGATACGTCCCCGCCCCAGCAGACAGGGCAAATCACCACCATATTTGTTGTTCTTGTTGAAAGTATCTGCTATTTGCAAGATTTTACTTACGTGTTTTTGGTGATCCAAAACGCATTTACATTGCACACGCTTTTCAACCGGTCGTTGTGTACGTTGTAAACATATTAAGTATAGTTTTATACGCACTGTTAGAGATTTCCATCCATGCACACTGTCTGTACCCAGCTTGTGTTTAATGTACCAATAACGCGCATTGTATAATAAAATACTGAACCCGTGTTTGAACAAGGATGCAGCTTAGGTGTGCCCAGACCTTCATACGTAACTATAGAGTTTTCTAACAATCAAAATTTTGTTGAAAAGCTTTACATGCTGAAACTCGCACATGGAACTTATAATCACGTGGAGGTGTTGCGGTATAATAATACGAAGCGTCGAAAACTTCGAAACAAGGAATTGTTTTCACAATATTGTTTACATTGCAATGTACACGAACAACAATTAATTGGCCAAGGTAAAACTCACCTTAAATTCATACACAAATAATATTAGAAACTTGTGCGATAAGTACGTACCTATATCTATAGATAAGATATATGTTATTATTAAAAACTAATTTTACACCTTCAAGGTTTGAATTGATTTATTTTATATTATTGTTACAAACTAGTAGTTTGACCCTACTTCGCCTATGTAATAAAATAGTCGGCAAAAAACCTTCGCTTGGCTTGACATGTCGTCCTTAAGTGATAAAGTATAAACGTCGTTTGAAAAACATTGCTGCCAAATTTGATGAAATTCGTTTCGGTAGTTAAGTCGTGAAGGGAAGACAAACAGACATATAGACAAAGATTAGTTACGAGCTACTTGAGTGACAAATTACCGGCCATAGGTAGCATACAACCGAATAAATATTATTGTATTTAAATTTTTTACTAAATATATTACATACTAAAAAAGGCATCTTGTATTCAACACATCTTTATTTTGATTTATTTTTTCTTTAAGGAATACTTACAGCTTCCAACAAGTGTTTACTTACATAAAACATGAAAATGTATATATATTATATGTGTTATATGATATGTTTACCATGAAGAAAAAAAAAACGGATACTGAAAAGTGTTAAATTACCAGCCCTAAACAAGAAGCTATCTTTTTTAGTGTCTTATTTTTATGATACTTCTAATTCTCTTAACTTTAAATATATCATCACAATATTTATTCGGTTATAAATACTCGAATAAATAAAAAATCTGACTACAATTAAAGCAAATCAAAAAGAATAGAAGCAATACAATAAAAAAACCTAAACTGAAACATATAAATAATAATAATAAACAAATCAGTAGATAATAAAAATAAGTAACTTTCATCTATTAATTGAGACATTGAAAATTCTAACAGGAATGTGTAACTGCCCTGACCTAGCCAAAATGTTCAAGTTGAACACAATGATATTTCCCCGTCGTGATCACGGAAAGAAATTGATGAGAAAATCCAGCAATACAAATGTGAAATATCACTTTATGAATAACAGAGTTATGAATATTTGGAACAAAATACCAGAAGACATATTGAAGTCCCTAACTGTAAACATTTTAAAAAACAAACTGGACAAGTGGCTAGTGACAATTGACATAGATTATGGTGATAACTGACAATTTTATGAACTTTACACCAGTGCTTGATATAGGCATAGGCATAACAGCAATGCGCTGCTCGCCTATTAATCAATAATAAAAATAATAATAATAATCTATAAATCGAATAAATGTACGAGTACACCTTGAACACCATTATAATACCTCTGATGTAAAAAATGCTTCAGACTTCGCCCGACCAAATGATATAGGCAATGTACAAGACATGTCAAGTCACTCAACTTGGTGGTTAAGCTCCCTTGACGTCCCGGATAAAAAATAGTTTTGACGGTAGTTGGTAGCATGTGGCATATCAATGTGGGTCTATAAACCCTTGCTGGGTATACCAAATCCGAGTAATCCTAGCAGTTCACAGCAATACATTTTCAATTGCGCAATTTTACTAAGGTAAGTAATGTCTGCTACGCTGCTACGTAGCTCCAAGGGGAGTATGTGATGTCTTCTATTCTGACATGCTTTACATACAAATCTCATTACATAAGTAAACTAAGAAGTCACAAATTAAAACTGGCTCTTAATATTATTTTTACATTTAATTATTTAAAAAAAAATGTATTGACGTTAGAAATATTGGCATGCATTACTATTTAATTTTCATTATATTTGTTAACTTTAAAGGCGATACACACGTGAAGCTTGTAATTATTTCCATTGCTATGCACAAATAATGTTGACACGTGTCGTTTTGCGCGTTGCGTGCACCTCCTACATGGCAACCGTTACTGCGTGTAATGAAAAAAAAAAATAGGTTGTTCAGCGTTGGACTCCGTGAGCGACTATCCGCTTATTGTCTAGTTTCATTATGTTATCCTACCACGAAAGCTAAGCTAAGTCAACATGCGCTGCGTCTTCGTATTTAGCAATGTAATAGCGTCAATATAACATATATCATTAATTATCATTCGCATCTATAAATAACTATGGAACAGGGGAAAAGTGCCTCAAGGTTACCCCCAGCTGTGAATGACAGTCACAAGTGGGTTACGATTTTTATTTAGCTTCCTATATTTGTTTGTAGATCTTTCTGATGCTGTATCTGACACCCTGTATTGTTGAAATGTCAAACCCATCTTTAATTATACTTTATACTGGTTACGAGAACTTTTTAATCGTAACAATTTTCTTACCTTTAATGGGCAAATTACGACTATCAGTCCTCCTACCATATACATATATGTTGTTCTCGTTAAATGTATGTACCATTTGCAATAATATCAAATTCCAATTTTTACTTTCAAGGAGAACTAATATTGCAATCTTGCCATGGTGATATCTATATAAAAATAACTCCGCTTGAAACAAAACTTACTATTTAATTTGGTTATCCAAAATTGGCGGCAAACATTTTTAAATTATTTTCTGGTTAGCATAAGTGTGCCATTTAATTAAATTTCGGTAATAAGGATTTTCGGAAATGTTATTTTATACAGCAAATATAATAAGTCTAGCAAACAAAACTTTACGTGTCGAGCAAGAACTTTTACTCTCTTTGTTTGAGTAGGTATATCAAACACCCTCACTTTTAGTTTTATTCTTACACCTATTCCACGTCCACATATCAGATAAACTGTATTTCTATATAATATAATGATTAACTAATTTTCACTCACTTTGTAAATATTTATATTTATTAATTTTTTTTTTGTATTAACCCACTGTTTTGGAGACTATATATAAAATCTTTTTGATTAAAGATCTAATAATTTATAATACTGTAATCTTATGTCCTAGTTGTAATTTTTCTAAAAATAAATAAATGCATGTTCTCTTAGCTGACCAATTATCATATCTTACTGAACAATAAAATATTTATTAATGTATTAAGCATACACATAATATTTCAAGCTGACTGCAGATTGGTTAAATAAATGTCAATATAACGATTCGCAAACCAAATCTTTGTTGGCTGACCAAATTATTTCTGCAATTTTATGTTGCTAACCAAATGTATGATTCCAATATAACTTTTAAAATTACTTTCCTTTTATTAATGCCCTATATAATTAATAAACAACTACATTAACTTATAGTGTAAAAATCAAACGTTTTACTTGTGGATCCCAAGAAACGTGATTGGCTCAACTAACAAAGTGACAAGCCAACAACCAATGGTGCACTGCTTTGCATCACGCAGTCGGGTAAAAAGAGTCATGACCGAAAAATGAGCAGATACCGATTTTTTAATTCCTCAATGCTCCACGATTTTAAAAACAACAATCGCGGACGCACGGTTTTGGCCCTTGGACCAAACTATAGTTATTTTTTAATGTTAATCGTTTGGCATATTAATTTCTTTGATACCTACTCGTTTTTGCTTTTTTACATAAAAGTAAAAAAATAAAAATATTTTTATTTGTTCTGTGTGTGTTTTATTAATAGTAACAAAATATATAAACTTATTCCTTCCTATGCCGCCACCTAAATACATTTTAGTTAAACAAAACATTATTTACAGAATTCAGAGCTGTAATTCCACCCTTGTGTTAGTGTACTGTCGTGCAATTACTTTAGTAAACAAGGATTCAATTTAATGCATTCTAGCATTTACACTGCCTGATAATAATATAATTAAGACAGGGGTCTTACACTGGCGACGACAAATATCCTAACAATCTGGAGTCGTGGTGTAACAGGAATATCCAAGATTTGCTTCTCGTTCTGAGAGCCCATTTAGTGCAGTCTAGAATTTACATTGTCTGAATATAATATAATTAAGACAAGAGTCTCACACTGGCGACAACAAATATCTTCACAATCTGGGTTCGTGATGTAACAGGAATATCGGAGATTTGCTTCTCGCTCCGAGAGCCCTTTACAGTGCCAACACAATCTATATAATCCCCACAATGTAAAGCTATATAATTCCATGTTTTCAGGTGTTATTACAAGTTACCTTGTAATATTTAAAAAAAACGAAAATGTTTTTATTTCATTTTTTTTTTAAATAATAACACACACAGTTTATTTATTCATTTTGGAAAACCTAACTAATAAATTATTACTTCAAATAACTTAGATAATGTATTGAAATCAGTGAAAATTTGTAAGGCTTTAAGTTACTATATTTCTATTGTATTATTGTAGAGGCTGTAAATTTTCCTAAAAATAAATAAATAAATGAACTTGCTTAAATAAAAGAAAAAAAATGTTAACATTATAATAATACATAAATAAAGTAAATAAAAAAATTAAATATGGTATAATGGTATGACACTGATTCCCTGGGAGCGGGGACGGGCCTTAGTGTGGGATTCCACTTGTGTCGAAAAAATGGGAGCCTTTGCTGTAGAGACTTTAGGCCCCTGGGTTTCAAGCACTAAAACATTTTTCAAATAAAATGAAATTATTTATTTGCATAGAACATGGTAATAGTAAATAATAATAGTATCTTAGTCTGCACATTCAGCCATTTCTGGCACACAAATTTTGTTTAACATTATTTACAATGTTAAAATCGTATTATTATATTTATTATTTTATTCACACTTATTACATACAGATTATTATTAAAACATATTGTACAGATAATTGATATAATACACATAAAAATACTTAAAAGTTGTGGTTGTAATATTCACTTAACGAATAGAAGCAACATTCTATCCATATTTTCCTAATTTGGCCTTTAAACTGATTGTCAGGTATTTTTTTGAGAAACTCAGGTAACTTATTGTAAATTCGAATACACATAATATAGGATTTTTTATCAAAGGCTCTGCTTTTTGGTGTTTTTGTATAGGCAAGAGTGTTTGGATGTTTGGACTTTTAAAAACATCCCCGTCTAATTGTCTGTCTGGTGACAAAAGGGCTGGTTCTTTTGTCGTATAGCGATTCAGCGAGGAAATACGGCCAGCGTTTTTGCCACCATGCCGCACGGACACGATTTATATTTAAATTAGAATTTGTAAGTAGGATTTTTTTTGTTTTAGTTTTTTTATTATTTGTAGTTATAATTATAATTTGAGTTTGTTTATATTAATTATTATTGTTATTATAAATATTACTAAATTTAAATTTTAAAAATATGAATGCGCGTACATACATAACACAGTACTGATACGGTTTGTACCTTCATAGCCAAATATTTTAAACCATTCTGTTATTATTTTTTTGCTTCTGAGTATTTATAACTGTATATATTTAATATATTGGTTATATATTCAATGATTGGTTTATTTTGTTGTAAAGATATCCAGAACGCTTATGGTATTGTCTTCTGGAAAATACTGTTTTTTTAATACTTGTACATTGCACAACCTATCCAAAATATAAAGACTAAAAAAGAAATATATAAAAACACTTTCAGCATTCCTCTGCATTATTGTCTATTTTTAACCTTGTCTAATATATATATAATATATATATAGGTATACAAAATAAAAAAAAATATTATTAAAAAAAAATAAAAGCTAACCCTTATAACACATAATATACATATTTTCCTTCATATAAAATTAAAATAACACATTCTGATAAAATACTATTATGTTTAACTTTAAGCGGGTCCCCCAATACAGGTCTAACTAAACTTAAAGGGGGATCCAGAAAATGTACTATCTAAACTTGTATTTAAAGAAATAAAATATTTTTGTTTGTTTTTTTTTTGTTTTTTTGTCTAAATTTATACTAATAGAAATGTTAAAGAAACTTTATGTGTATGTATGTATATTACTATCACTAAACTAATTTTGATGAAATTTTGCAAAAATTATCGCTTGAAACTCTGAGACGGACATAGGCTATATGACACTATTATCTGACCACGACATGTGACCCAAAATCCATTTGATATTTCATTTCGTCTCGCCATATCTTGCCGTATGAGTTCGACATGTGACCCTACAGTCACGTGATGGTTTTTCTTCGCTGACCACTGTACTACACAAGAAACGCCTGGGACAAACAGCTATTAAACTACATTTTTGCGCTTTTGACATTCCCGGTTATATGTCCTTTCGATATTATGGACTGTTGATTTGATGAAGGTCCCTTGCAGGGGAAACCTCTATAGTACAACATACGTAGAAGACCTTCACCGTACTGTTATCCAAATGAAATCCACTTTATATATAATAAAATACTCTAACAAAGCATTTGTGATGGGTTCCCTAACGACATATGCTCAAGGCTATACAGCTTATTTTTTTCAAGTGAGCGTTGATAGCTACTGTCCAAGCTACGAAGAATTTTGAAATATACTGAAAGGAATATCTAGGCCTATTTTTGTTAAAAATTGAACTACGACATAAACTTCTTGAAGAAACACTTTTATCAAATCGGAAATCGGAGCCAAAAATTTAGATAATAGGGTTCAAAAATAATTAGTTTGACATTACTTGCCAAAATATTAATCTTATAAGCGACACTATCAGCTAGTGTAATAATACATGATGTTTTTTGATAAAACAAAAAAATATATCCCTTGATTAGGCAACCGATCACCGTCTCTTTATTGTTCCTCCATACGTCTAAGTTATTATATGAAAAGGGGATATCATTCGGATAACATATCGGTGAAGAGCGCTCTTCTCCGTATCTTAGACTATTAGATAGACTGCACAAACTAAATGTGCTTATAGTGAGTCCATTGAGTATTTTAAAACGTTTACGAAAACTGAGTTCTCTACCAAAATATCAAAGAGTAGTAGCAATTATTTTCAGAAATCACAGCAACATGTCGTTGCTCGTTCCCAATTGTAAATAATGAGATACACTCAAAACGCTTATAGCATTTTATATGAATTTCTTGACAATAAACTGCACATTTTTCGAGTACTAAGACAATTGAATAGACGGAGAGAAAACAAGAATGTCGAAGCATCTTGTATATTAAAATAACATACTCGCACATCGTCTTATTTCATAAGTATGTAGGTAGTAGGTACGTATTTAGAAATAATTGTTCATAAATTAATAATACTAATTAATATATCTAAAACATATTAAATTAGATACATTTTATTACGAAATATATAATGAAAAAAAAAAACACTGACTTCGAATTTATACCTACTCCTTAATATTTTAATTACTTCAAAGACACCTTAAAAGACACTCAACAAAATTATTAATACTTATATATCTTTTAAAATTTGTAAATAGTTATTTTTGATGTCAGAGGCATCATAATCAATTCACAATTGGCATAATAAAACTAACATAAAAAAAAAAACATACATACGAATTGAGTACCTCCTCCTTTTTTAAAATAGTGGAATACGTGGAAACCATATTTATTTATTTTAATTAACGTCTTATTGCACAATAGTACAAAAGGCGAGGCTAATGCCGTTAGACATTCTCTGACAGTCGACCTTTGGGACAAAAGAGAGATCCATTCTAATATTATAAATGTGAAAAAGGCTTTGTCTGTATGTATGTATTTTTCCGCTTTTGAGTCTTTCACGCATATACTAATTAATCGATTGAAATAAAAAATGGTATTTACAATTATATATAGTATACTTTAAAACCCAGAATTGAACAATGAACATAGGTTATATAATATCATCATCTTAGTATTACATGTAACCTGATGACCAACTCTCGGACTCGACTCTCCTATATTACTGGACCAGTTTTATTTAAATTTGGCAGAAATATTATTTGGGAACCAGATGCAGCAGCAAAAAAAAAACTGCGGCATAAATGTCAACGGAGAATACATCTCACACCTCCGTTTTGCGGATGACATAGTCATAATAGCTAGCTCGCTGGAGGATCTTAGCGGAATGCTAAATGGCTTAAACGTAGCGTCCCAGCAGGTTGGCCTCGGTATGAACTTGGACAAGACAAAAGTCATGTATAACGACCATGTCGTACCGAGATCAATCTGCGTTGGTAATGCCACTCTAGAAGTTGTGCAAAAATACATCTACCTTGGACAGACTATACAATTAGGCGTAGCCAACTTCAGCAAAGAAGCCGACAGACGCATTCAGCTAGGATGGGCGGCATTCGGGAAGCTGCGCCACATCTTCCTATCAAACATAGGAAGATGTCCCCAGTCTTTGAAGACGAGAGTATTCAACCAGTGCGTTCTTCCAGTGCTGTCGTACGGAGCAGAAACGTGGACACTAACAGTGAGTCTGGTCCACAAATTTAAGGTCGCTCAGCGGGCTATGGAGAGAGCTATGCTCGGTATTTCTCTGATAGATAAAGTCCGAAACGAGGAAATCCGTCGGAGAACCAAAGTTACTGATATAGCCTTCAAAATTAGTACGCTGAAGTGGCAATGGGCTGGACATGTCTGCCGTAGAACCGATGAACGATGGAGTAGACGAGTTCTAGAGTGGAGACCACGTACGGGAGGACGCAGAGTGGGTCGACCCCCCGCTAGATGGACGGATGACTTGAGGAAGGTCGCTGGTGGGGGTTGGATGAGGGTGGCAGGAGATCGTGTGAAGTGGCGAGCCTTGGGGGAGGCCTATATCCAGCAGTGGAGAGACACATGCTGATGATGAGATGCAGCAGGCTCAACAACTGCTGTCTTAACAATTTCGGTCCCAACTATCCCCCTCTGGATCCATGCCTAATGACGTCATCATTTGACCACAACATTTGATCACAGAGCTGTATCCACACACCTACATCATCACATGTATGTTTGTTTTGACTTCACGCCTAAATTACTTACCATTTTTTTATTCATAGTCGTATATTTGATTTTATTCGAAGTCAATTAATATACATAGAAATTAAATTTAAAGATACGTAAATATAAAACTAGACTCTATAGTTATAGAGACCTCCTATCCGAGATAGTCCCAAGAAGACTAGCAACATTTTCCTTCTGTATAGCGCCGCTAAAACGTCGTTTTATTAAAATTAAATTTGGTAGAAATATATCTTTAGACCCAGGGATCGACATTAGGTAGGTCGTTTGCATGACACTCGGAAAGTTTGAACCTTCGTCCAACTGAAGCTTTTTTCCGACCATCATTTTACACGGGCGTAGCCGGGTAAATCAGCTAGTTAAATATAAATTCCTATATAATTGCTAAAGTTTTCCACAAAGAGAGATAAACCACTTAGCATGTTCTAGGTTGTTGTAAAGGTGGATTTAGACCAAATGAACAAAGAGTTTGCTCGTTTTTTATGTTAACAATAATTTACTCGTGGAGCAAATATGAAAACAATAATAACTAGAATTATTATCAAAATCAAAATAGTTTATTTCCTTTGGTTCGCTTGAAACAATTTGGATACAGTCAGAACAAATATAATCAATACTATTATTAAATAATGGTTGGACCGTAAACAGGAAATAATCGATATTTGTGTATGTTAGACACAGCATTGCTGCTACGAGCAAGTAAAACTAACTAACTTAGAAACTACTTAAATAAGATCGTGGCTGTAAAGAGGCCGTGTCTGTTTACATTCTAAATATTGAATAATTATAATTTTAATAATACTTAATAATTATAATTAAAAAAGAAGTATGAAGATCTATTTATAATTATTTAGATATTTATGCGACTCGGTCAACTATAACACTTAAACGCTTTGAAGAAACAACTTAGAGAATCAAACACATGAATACATAAATAATAAATAATTTGCGAGTAAACACACAAACATAATTTTAAAAGAGCAGATTAAATGAGCATTCGTTTCGGTCTAAACCAACCTTAAGCGGTCAGCAATGGTTCGATTAACAATTATTTCATGAATAGTGATTTCAAATTACACCTGACGATGACAGTTTTCACTTTGCAAAACTTTTGCTCACTATTTTGCGCAGCAAATTAATTAAACTTTGCAAAACATATCTCTCTCAACTAAATTAATTAGCTAGAAAGTATTTGGTTCCTAATAATTGAAGAATATTGTGTTATTTTAAGTAATATTGACATCATATCCCCTTTATTACAGAGTCCTAGAGCGCCACTGCTGAAGATAATCATTCCATAATATAATATCAGCAATATCACATTTTTAAATATTTAACTGCTACTTTGAATTTAGGAAAATAGTAGAGCTTTAATTTACAGTGCATTTTGCTGGAGCAAGGTACTGGTGCGGGTTACTTGTGCGAACTTGTATTACACACGTAACTTGTTTTTGCTTGTACACGGTAGTTGCTGGAGCAAGTTACTGCGCGAGTACTTGCAAAAACAGTATTGTACAAGTATTCGCGTAAGCGTAAGCGGTACATGTTGCTGGACCAAGTTACTGTGCAAGCACTTGCGCGAACAGTATTGCACAATTAACTGGCTTATGTTTGTACACGGTACATGTTGCTGGAGTATATTACTGCACGGGCCACTTGCGCCAGCAGTATTTTACAAGTAACTCGCTTATGCTTGTTGCGCGAACAGTGTTGCACAAGTAACTTTCTTGTGCTTGTAGTATTTTTTTTTACGAAGAATCACATTTTACGAGCAAATGAGTTGAAAATTTTGTTTGACTCAGTTTTAGATTTCACCTTTAGATCGACTCTTGGTTTTTAAGTCTATGTATATAGCTTCCAAACTTTACCCACTGCTGTAACAATACTGAAATATTAAAGTTTGCTTTAATTATAACAAGAATGTTCTAAGTTTCCTTTAATTTATTTAACTTTATTAACACACCTTAATTAGCTGAAGTTTTTATACATTTACGAATATAGGTACTATGCTATGAAAGATGTGTTGTTTAAGGCCATAAAATATATGTCGATAAAATTAGTTTGACACATACATATGTTACTTGTAACCTAGAAATAAACATAGAATAGGCAGTATATGACGAGACCTATGTTCGACTTGTCACTGTAAGTGGTTTTTTTCACTTTATTTGGCTCTGACAGGCGTTCGGGTAGCTTTTCCGAGCGCTTTGTGGTTTAGATGACGTCGAATAATCAAAGACAAGGAAGGTTGTACACCGAATGACGTCACTGATTTTACTGCGAATGCTTTTTATTTTCAAGTGGTGCGATGAAAGCAAATTGTCCATGTTCAAAAATGTCGCCAAATTTTGCAGCATTCCTGTCTTTTCTATTTAATTACCATCGTCGTGATTTGTCTTTTTTTTCTATTGTATTTTATTTTTCTATTGTTTAATGTAATTGTTATATTTAATACATTTTCGGGTTTTTCTAATTTTTATTACCATCGTCGTAATTTGGTTTGTTTAATAATTGTACAAATATATTAAATATTGGTTAAATTTATTATTATATTAATTACTTTTTGGGAATTTGTTAATGATAATTTCCTTAATTATTTTACAAAAAGAAGAAAGACGATCGTTCGTGTAGCGTTGAAACGCTTTACTTCGCTTTGCTCTGTTTTATGCAAGTCGAACGGTTGTTTGTAACGATTTTCCAAGTCAAACACAGCCGTCATTTTTTTTTTTAATTAACAGTCACATAAAGTAAATATTCATGAAACAGATTAAACCAAAATTAGACCTAGAGTTGCAATAATTAACATCATCTAATTGTAATAATACTTGACGTTTTTTGAATTTTCCCCCTATTGCACATCCTATATTTTTCTTTGGAAATCCAGTGTAAATAAATCGATTATTTTTATTTATTCCCCAAAGTTTTGTTACTGACGGGTTGTGTACTTAAATTTATGCATAAGCGACTTTGTTTTACCCGATACGGATATTTGCATATGAATAATAATAAGTCACCTTCATCCGAAGTCTAGTCTGTTTAACATCACTGAAAATAATGTCACATTATTTTAACTCATGTTTGTTTAATATTCAGTGGTCTGAGATTAGTAGCGTGATTCTGTTTCTTTAACCGCAACCATTAAATTGTCTCTATAATAAATTATGTTTTTAAGAGTTCGATGGGTTATTAATAGATACCGCTATGTGTTTGTTACAGAGGACTGCGAGTACAGTAACATTGAACCTGAAGTGCGAGCCCTCAGTCCGGTCACTTCCAATCAAATTTTCATTTGGTCCGCCATTGGAGTCTCTTTTTGTAGCGTATGGCTTATCGCGTCCATATTTCTACTTTTTTGTAAGTACCTATTTTTTTTATTATTTAATTATACTAACCGATAATATCAGATTTAGCACGCATCAACTTTGTTATCGAATTCAGATTTAATCAAGAAAATGAAGAATAAAATTTTAGGTGCGACTTAATAGAACTAGCTTTGACAGCTCAAAAGTAAAACTGCGTAACAGAGTTTCTACAGGGCCACAGAGAAATAAGAGTAATAAATCATTAAAAAACGATATGCTTTACCTAGCCCACACTTGCCCATACAACTAAAAAAATATTGTATTTAATCCAAGGATCACACACTAAACAGTTAATTTAAAATTACTTATTATTAATAAAATTAATATGAACTAAAACTAATAAAAAATAGGCAATTATAAATAAAAATTGTTGTCTAGCGATATCCTATCAGAGATAGTCCCAAAGCTGGCAACATTCCCCTCTGTATGGTGTTACTTTTGCAATAAATAATTTAATTATTTCCGCCATGTAATACGTTGGCAGAAATAATTCCCAGACTTCCTGTTTCCTGTTTCCTGCAGCCATAGCTTAATTGAAGTGCCAGCTAAAATGACATTTTTAATGGTATCCATTTAATATTATTATTATTATTATTTTTGCATTTATCACTTATATTCCTATCAGCTCCTGAATCGTCGAATTACCAGTAACCCTGTATTAAAAGTGGTTTTAATTTGGATAGCCGGTGGTGAAAAAAAGGTCGTCCTTAGGATACCTCTAAACGGCTAATCCACTCAATTATTTCTTCCAGCTGTCATACGGAGGGACGCCTCGGGAAAGTACATCACGATGTCCCTTCCAAACGTTTTAGAATATGGAGTATAATAAGTAATAAAAACATTTCACATTGTAATGTTTTATGATGTTTTTCAGATGTGACAGATCAGACGATTAAAACAGTTAACCTGGTCATTTACACTTGGTGTATCACAGTACTAGCTGTAACAGTCGTCGATCTCACCCTTGGGATACTATTCGGTATATCTTACGAAAGTATTACTGCAGCAATGGTAAGTACAAGTACCTACTAAGCATAACGAGGGTGTTCTGGCAATACTAGATAGATCGCGAGAAATTCCCCTCCTTCCAAAGGAGACGGGAATCTTTAACCTTCTAACAGAAGTAGCTGTCGCTGCAGGTGACAACGGGCAGGGCGTGTGGAATCTTGGTTACCTATAGGTTAATTAGTACGAGCGAGCGCGGCTGAGGTTCCGGAATATTGACGTGATTAGGCTTGATTCCCTCAATTTTGACTAAACCAAAGAAGTGTATTTTTTATAGTTACATGTATGAGTATAGGAACACCTTCCACTACCTCGAGGACTTTTAGTATATTTATCAGGGCACATCAAGAATAAAAGTATTATTTGCTATCGTCATTTTTAAAACTATTTTTTATACTCTCTTACCTTGTTCTACTGGAATAGGTACCCTCAATAATCATGAATTAAAATAATGTAATTTGTTATACTGCGTGGAATTTATTAAAGAGCTAATATTTTTATATTACAATCTAGAATAAAAATAAAGAACTAAATATATATATTTTTTAATTATTCAGTAATAAAATCTTAAGTTATAGTGCAGAGAAGTTTTCCTAAAAATATCGCCACTCATACTGAGCCTAATCAAGTAGGTAGCGAGAGGTCGACGATCGCGCAACTTTGACTTACATACTTCTTTTTCTCTCTCTATTTCGTCTCTCGGCTGTGGCCTAAATGAATTAATAGTAACATTCCCCAGCCTTTAGTTATTTATCACGATGGATAATGCTATTTTCAGACGTGGCCTTATTCACCATGCAGTAGTGTTTTGTATTTTAATCTTTAAAAATAGTGACGGTTTTTATTTCAAATAGATATTCTACTAATGACACGTCAAGCCTAAAAATTATTTGCTCTTATGATAATTACACCCGTTATACATATATAAACTAAATTATATATGTATAACGGTTTATAAATAGTTTTATTTTATATATATATATATATAAAATAAAACTATAAACCAAACTATAAATATAAATATTAACACATAACTTAATCGTGTGGTAGTTTGTCAAGAACATTTGCAGCATTTGCTTCACAGCTATGCTGATTTGCTGCGCAAAAAACTGCCAGCCCTCTTGACACATACAGCATTAACCAGCCTCTTAGAAAGTTATTTAAAGAACTTCTTAGAATTGGTTTTATTGATATACGACGTTAGAGGTATTAATTGTGATCATGTTTATCGAACGAGTGTGTGGCGAACCGGCCAATCATATTCAAGTCGAGCGACCGTTCGCGTTGGCGTGCGTATTTTATTTATCTATACTGGTGAAATATGAAAGAGTGTTGGGACACTCGTTGATATCTCTGGCATACCAGACTAGATTAAAAGTAAAAATATTCTAGTTTTGACCAGGACCGGCAGTCTCGACATTTGATAACGATCGCTATCTTAGCGATTTCGGTCGGTAAATCATACATATTTATTTATTTATTTATTTATTATATCAATGGGATACTTATCACTTTGCAACACTAGAAGCAAATGCAGCTAACTGCTGTCAAACGATAAAACTGCATGGATAATATTCGATAACTTTTCGGGATGTCAAATTTCATCGTTAAATAGTTTGCTATAATTTTACAGATAAACTCGATACGATTCCGACATTTTTATGCCTTAAGGTAGGTAGGTAGTATTCACAATAAATCCAAACGCACGCCGTTTTAATCAAATTATTCGAATAGTCCAATTATTTAGACTGATAATGGATTATCGCATTCGGCGTTTGCGATGCCATTTTTAAGCTGACGTCGTCACTGGCGGCGCGGCGTGGCGGTGCATCACAAAATAAACTAAATGGACGTAGGCTTAATGCAAGGCATTAACGTCATTTAAAAAACAACAATAATATCCGACAATAATGAACAAAGTTTAGAAAGTGACCACGCGATTTGGTCTGTTGGAAGGCCACCTTAAATTGCTAAGTTAGCGATCGCTATGAAATGTAGAGAATGCTGCTCCAGGAATCAAACCCTTTATTTTTCTATTTACTAACCTAAAGTTTTACTTCGGCTGTCAAAATATAAATATTCATCATACATCCCGCCAAATTGTAGTTACATTACGTCGCAATTCATAACGCTATCTAAAATTCAATACCTACATCGGTATCATAACGAAGTTTGTGCATGCTAAAGCTAGTGTAAATCAACAAATGAACAACATTTTGTTTTATAATTGGTCAAATAAAGTCGTGAGTCAAAAAATCCCATAACCCCGAGGGATGATTCACAATTTTTTTTTTTTTGCAAACTGCGCGAAAAAGCTTAAACAATATCATTCGTATCTATCCTGTACCTTTATTTTTTTAACCGAATACAGATAGGTAAATAGACTCGAGGCTAAATAAACTGCAGTTACCTCGTTAACAACCTATGCACACTGGTCGATATATTTTGTTGAACGAAATCCGCATAGTTTTAATTAAAAAAACTTTCATGTCGATATACACCCAAAATCAAAATAAAAATAATCTAATTAAATAACTATAAATTAAAATATATATTTTTTAAATCTATAAATAAAAAATATCCTCAAGAGTTATGTAAATTGGCCTACACTTGCCAAGCTGCCCAGCGCGGGTTGGCGAAGGTATGATGTAAATTTTATACGACATATTTTCTAGTTATATTTAGTGAAACCGGGACCTACGGCTTAACGTGATTTCCGTGGCACGGGTATGGCGTTGTTATAAGAAAAGCAGATTCTCATTGATTCGAGCCAACCTTTTTAGGATTTTAAGGATAGCGTTATTACAACTAATCCAACACTGCATGTGGTGCACGCACTTACTCGCATTTAATGTATTTTTTTATTTTGGTAGGAAATACGAAGCAAGGCGAAGATTTCTATTCGCACTATCTTTAGACGAACTGTATGTATCAATATATTATATGTATGTAAAGTACTTTATCTAACAATATTTTTTCTCTAATGAAGTTTTTGTCAGTGAGCCGTCTACTTTGCTCCCAAAATATCGACCCTCAATTTGGAAATGAACCTCTTTTATAGCAAAATAGTCCCTATTTTTATAGTTTTAAGGTGCAATTATGTAAAGTTTTACAACCCACCTGTCTATCCTACTAATACTAAAAATACAAAAGTTTGTGAGGATGTATGTCTGGATGTCTGTTTATCTTTCTAGCAAAAGCAACTGAAAGGATAAACTTTTAAGGAATTATATCCTATACATCAGAATAACACAAAGGCTATGCTGACGTGCATCTGACAACTACATGTGGCCCCACGGCCATTTATTTATATATCAAATTCTGTATCCATAGACTATGTTCCAGTTATAAGCCGCGTTGAATAACATGCTGTTTTTTTCTTTTTCAAAAATGCAGTTTTTTGAAACGTCTAATACTAAAAAAGGCAGTTCCTGCTAGCGTACCTGCTATCTGAAACTCGCTTTTGCTCCCAACTTTGAGAACTTCGAGATGCATAAATGTTACCATACGTAATAATTTCAGTAGAATGGTATTTTAAAAAATATTAACTATATTTAACATCTTCTACTATTGCACTTTTATAGGTACTTTATAACATATATTTTTTATATTGCTATCATAATTATTAACTTAATCTTTAAACTTAATTATAAAATAAAATTACATTCAAAATAATAATAGAAACGGCTGAAACAGCTAGTTTATTTATATAAATACAATTGTAGATATAGATTACCCCTTATACCCACTATAACAGCCCGCAATTTCTACACAATGAATACTAGCATTCTGTGGCCTGGCTTCACCTGTTTGTGTCATGTCTTTTTGCTAAAGTTTTTATTTTTATTTAATAATACTTTTATTTCGTTATGTCACGCCAAACTGTTAAGTTTTATTGGCGAAAAAGGTCTCTCGTTAGTAATAATTTATGTTTAGTGTTTCAGAGTTTAATAATAATAATAAAAATCTTTTTTGCACATTATTTACAAACGTATTGTACAAGGGCGAGATTAATGCCGTAGGCAATTTCTAACAGCTAACCTTTGTGAAGGCGTGGTGCTGATTCCAGAAAAAAAAACAAAATAGATATATACAACAACAATTAAATAATAAATACTTATATAATATATATCAATAGTATCCATAATTAATATTGCACGCCCTGTTCCGGGGTAAATTGTGAGAACTCTTTTGTAACCAAAATTGTACAAACATCCACAATTTATGACAATAAATGTATTTTATTTTTTTATTTAATATACATACATATATAAAATAATTACTATGTCAGAGCGTGATTAAGACATTTTGCTTTTTAAGAAAGTGACTGAATAAGATGTTTTTAAAGAGATAGAAGGAGCTTGTCTGATCACCAATGGAAGTTTATTACATTGGCGAGCAGCCGAGTCAGTGAGAGAATCTGAATATCATAATATATATATATATATATATATATAAGTATAGAAGATGATCTAGTTTATTCAGTAGATCTTCAGTGGGGTCGGTATAGCAGACATCTGCAACAATGAGGTAACCAGCGTAAGCTTCGCCGACTGCGGTATGAAGTTCTGCGATCGCCGCAAACAGTGCATCACCAAAAACTTTGCTCATTTCTGTTGCAGAGTTTGCTATTACAATTATAAAGGTGAATAAAATTTACCGTCCGGCTAATAAAGCTCATACGAAACTATAAAAGTAAAGTTATGACGTCGAATGTAGAAGTTTTATTTTGAAGGTCAGCCGTCGGCTAGTACATTCGACGCCATTTTTAAATTTAATCGTTACAATTACAGAGACTTCATTTTCGTAGATCCCGTGTTCAATATGCAAGACAAACGACAACTTATTTTATTCATTATATGGAAAATTTAATCCTATTTTTTATAAGTTTAGAATGTGTTAGTGTACTAGGGGTTGTTAGACGAATATAATCTAATTGATCTGATAAGGAACTTAATCTTAATGTAACACCTCGACCGTGTTTCAAAGGACATAACTAAATTGACAAAGTTTTTTTAGAAATATGTTTTATAATAATCACGGGCGAAGCCGTATCATTCAAAACGGTTACTAGTCGGATATAGATAATTAAGTTTATTACAGATATATGTTTTTATAAAGCAAACTGCCAATATTTACAGTTAGGGTAGTTTAATAATTCTTTTTCATCCCTTTGACGTGCACAATTTTTGTGTATTTTGAATATTACATGGTTGAAATACTTTGAAATGGCAATTGGAAAACATCGAATCATTTAAAACAGGGCTTAAAATATTAATGTTTTTTAAACAAACATTTTCATATCAAAATGTTCGTTTATTGAATACTCGGATGGGATGTCATAGATAAGTTAATAAAGAAATGTAAGGTCTTGTAGTTTCATTGAAATAACTTACCTATAAAGTAAAATCAAAAGCATTGAAGGGAGAAAATTCACAATCTTCTTGAGAAAATTTCATCGTACATTTTCTAAGATGCACTCACGTGATCAAAGTATCAAGGATACCAAGTATTCGTTTAGAGAAAATATACGTAGTAGGATGCAAGGAATAAAACATATTTTAGAAAAATAACTATTATTCGATAAGAAATGCACAAAATAAAAAAATTTACACTAAATTATTAATAAAAATAAAACTTAAAAATTTATAAACGTCTAAAGGGCGTAGTGTGCCAAGGACACTCGCTGCGTTGCGTTCCCCCGTTGAACGGTGAGGCTGATCCTGTGAGCAAAATATCTCCAC
This sequence comes from Tinea semifulvella, assembly GCA_910589645.1. Classification (NCBI taxonomy): domain Eukaryota; kingdom Metazoa; phylum Arthropoda; class Insecta; order Lepidoptera; family Tineidae; genus Tinea; species Tinea semifulvella. The sequence continues at coordinate 27,570,696 of OU342584.1, forward strand.
TCGTACTTAACGGGGCACCCCTTGCCAAGCGGAGTTTTTCCCCAAGCTCACTACAGAACGCCAGAAACAAAATATTTTACTTGTCAATCATTAATATATTAAAGTTACGTCAAATAACAATTTAATTTTCCTACCTAAATTGAATTTTCTTCTTTAAATAGTACATTATATTTTATATCTGGCATGTACCAATGATAAAACACTTTTCTTACGTACATTTGCCATAGATTAATAACACCACCGTTCCCGCGTCTCGGTGAGCACGCAAGCCGTCGATCTCGGTTCCGTTATCGGACCATCCAATTGAAATCGGATCCTCGCCAACCCGTCTGGCCAGCGTAACAAGTTCAGATGCTAAATTCTTCAGTAATTTCTGGAAGTCCTCCTTACTCTTCTACCTTACTCCGGGTTATAACCAATGAGAAATACACATTTTTCTGTGTTCTTGTTCTAGGGGCTGTAATGTAGACACGTGTATTTTTATTTTTTTTACCTAAATTATTGGACTCGTTTAATATGGATTAAAATTCATAGCTCTTAAAATCTGCTGACTCGTACCTATAATACAAACTACTGTGATGAACCGGATCTCTTTTATATTACACACAGATAAAATTGATTTTCCAATAAATGCAAATTTGAACAATGACGATAAAAAATTCTATTAACAAAGTAACGTAACGGCACTTAGTATGGCCCACTTGAAAATTATGATCAATGAAGTATGATCAATCAAACATAGGGTAGTTGACTATTAAATAAAATTTGTGCTATTTGTTTTACTATAATAATTATTGTATTAGAGTACCTAAAATCACACTGATTGACGTTTTAATTAATGAAATCATTTAATTTTTATTAAAATTTATATTTTAAAACGTTACCTTATAATATAAGTCAGTGTGAGTGAAAGCAAGAAAAGCGCGCTTTATCTTACAAAATTTTGCTTAAAGAGAATGAAAACGCTGCTTAAACGACTTTTATAGCAAAACCAACTAAAAACAACGAACAAGTTCAAGCTTCAAATCGAACACGGCATATATAACTTACATGACGTCATCCGGCAGCCATTTGTAACTACAGCGTTTCCGAGCGAAAATTCAAACAAAATATTAAAAAGTAGATTATAAGGCGATTTAACGCATAATACGTATAGTATTTTTCTATGAATTCGGTAAATATTCAAAAATCAAAACGTATTTTTTTTTTAAATACTAGTTGCCTATTATAGGTGCTTATTATTCTGAAAACTATAAGTACTATACTAATATACTTTATATATAATCTGTACTAATACTATAAGGAGGTATATTCATTGGTTATTAACTGGTTTGAATTTGAAATATCGTTTACCTATACTATTAGTGAGTAATATTACTACGAGTAATACCTATAGGCTATATTTTATTTATATCAAATGGTGTTAAGAATTCAATTTTTTTTTAGTATATTACTTTTTAAAAAAACATACTGTGCTTATATTTTAATATTACATGTCGTACGCAATAGGTGTCAATCTGCGGGTCGGTTGTGGGTGCCGTTACCTTGTCTATTAACTGTATCAATTTATACTGCAGCTTCAATACAAATTGATGATGCAACGTTATACTTACTCGTACAATGTATTCTATGGGCCCTTTGTTCTAGCCTTATAAACGGCTCGATGAATTCTAATTAACAGATAGATGGCAAGGGGCACTGGATAGTTAATATGGTAATGACAAAGCGACAAAAGATGGGAAATTTTAAGACCCTATGTGCTAATATCGATTGCCCGATTACGGGCAATAATTTAGTAACAAAAGTATAGTATCATCACGACCGTTTTCCTTTTGGGGTGGTCAGGTACCACGTTTATAAATAAGCGGATTCACATTTAGCCAACTTTTCTACAGGCCAATCATGACAAGTGGCAGGCTCGTCGATGTCTCCAGCGTGGCAATAATTTAAGCATGAATACTACGATTAGACCGTTCCATTATTATCAGGCAAACTTTATGTACCTACGTATATAATTTTAATAATTATATACTAAATCTTTTTGGGAGAAACAAAGCCTGATTTGGGCGGAAAATGCGTTAATTAAATTATAATAAATTCACAAACATTTATTGGGATGTTTTTGTGAAGCTTATTTTATGAAGAAATAAAGGCCGAAATAAGTAGGTAAGCAAGCTGTTGTAAATAATCATATTAAAATACACAACTTAACTTTAGAACATTTTCCGAAAGCTTCTTTGATGGATAAAATCCGAAACGTGGAATTCTGTCCGAGAACCAAAGTTACCAATATAGCCTTAAAAAATGTAAGCTGAACTGGCAATGACACGTCTGTCGCAGAACCGATGAACGATGGAGTAGACGGGTTCTATAGTGGAGACCACATTCAGGAAGATGCAGAGTAGGACGACCCTCTGCCAGGCGGACGGATGACCTGAATTTTATTTTATATTTTGTAAAAACAAATTTCGAATAAATATACATTCATAATTTTAATATTAATTAAGCATAGGTGCCAAAACAATCAAAATATTTTGTTTGTCATTTAAAAGTATACTCAATGTTTAACTCTGCAATCTGAATATTTAACAACAAACAATCAGGAGTTTTACAAATGACACAAACTAAGTAGAGATTAAACTTGGAAAAAAAAGATAAATTAAAAAAGTATCATCACGACCGTATCCCTACGGGAATGGTCAAAAACCATGCTTTTAAAGAAGCGGGTTCACATTTAGCCAACTTTACTATAGGCCCGTCAAGACAAGTGGCAAACTCGTCGATGTCTCTAGCGTACCAGATTCGTGAAATATCACATTAAAGTTAAATTAATTATTGTGTCCCGGCCAGGAATAAAACCCTCCGCGTCTTAATCTACGGATCACGGAGGCAGTTGAAACCTAAAAACAATAATAACGGTTATTTCTGATAAGTTTACAACTAAGAGTTGAGATTATTGGATCATATGGATTTGTGATAGGTACATAAATATATAGAACTCTTCAAAGTAAACAGCGTTTTATACAATATCCAGTTTCTAGGTTTTTAAATTGGACAGCATATTCAGTGTCAAGTATTATTAATATACAAGTAATATATCGTATTTGACATAACAGATGAGTTAGTGACAGCGCCAACAGGGTTACGATACGATCCTACATGATCACTTTACATGGCTCCTTTAAGTTCTCTATTGTCACCAGAGTAGACAAGTTAGACGGCTTAATTCACAATATCATAATGGAAATCAAACTAATAACATCCGCCCACCGGCTATGCAATAGCACTACGTTAATTTGTTAAAAGCTTATCTAAGGCCTGGGGCAAAGCTTATTCAGTGTTTTTTATTTATTTATTTTTCAAAAAATCACAGCGTATTCTATTAAACAAATGAACAAAATAGCGAGTGTGTTCCAACATAAGCCAATGAGATTTTATATTATTTAGACAATACAATTTAAACAGATACGAGTATATCAGCAAAATACAGTATTTGGTTGGGTGGAGAGAGTATTGGAATGGTGGATGGTGAGCGTCTTGTAGCGCAATAAAGTAAAGAAGGCCTCCTTTTTAACCCGCCTATTGTCGGACGCAAGCCCAAGACACTATTATTCTCATCTCTTACTCACACATGATGGACCCGGCACCCGCACGGTGAATCCATGGATTGCTTTAAAAAAAACTCCCCTCTTTTCTTATTAGATTTAAATTAATTATGATAATTAAACAATGACTAGTAAAAGTAAAAGAAAAAATAATAATAATTAAGTGTAAACAAATAGTTTAATAATAATAATAATAATAAAAGCGTTTATTGCCACAAATAAATAGATGTATGATTGAACCCTGACCCCGGCGGTAGTGTGTGTATTGAGGATCAGTACATCCGTACAAGCCAAACAAAGTAATAATTTAAGCAAATAGGAGAATAATAAAAATAAATATTTCCAGGCAGGTCACACAGCGCCATCTAATTTCCGTGGTAACCTACGAGGCTTGTGTTACGGAAACTAGATGGTTGATAAACTACATATTATACTTTTTTTTTTGTAAATATATACATGTTATACATATAAACACCCAGACCGAGACAAATTATACAATGTACAACTTGCCCCCGGGGGAATCGCACCCACGACCTCCCGAGTTCAAGGCAACGTTTGTTACCACTAGACCACGGAGGCGGTCTTAAAAAGCAAAGCTAAACATATTGAAAGATATTTAGCAAATAAATAAACGAAAATATACACGCTAAAAAATAATATAATAATAATAAAATAATAAAAACTGTCATTGAATCAAAAGTTAAACAAAACAAAGAGCGCAGAGCTAGAATATATGTACCCACATACCGTAGTCACTATTCCAATGCGTACCACCATTCATACGCATATACATAAAGATATAGAGCGCTCTTTCAGCTTCTTTTTCCATTTCTTTTACGGTATTACCGGTTAATAAACGGTAAATACATTTTTTTTTTATTAAATTGATAATATATAAAAAATGATCATGATTTGGGTGTTTGGATACCATTATTGAGTCGATTCTTTTTAAATGTTTTCTTAGATACATACAGTATAAAACTAAGATTTATGAAACTAACTATGGCCAACGCTGTAAAAGGCATCATCTATTACCACTGGAAGTCCGACGTAGCGAATATAACTTATCTAGTTGGTGTTGCGCTTAAGGCTGTGGACTGGCATGAGGGTAAAAAGCCTTGCGCGTAACCACGAGGACTGTGAGGCGACCCGCACTCCTGCCCAACCCAGGCTGCAGCACCATATTTGCAGCAATTCATATTTCAATAAGGCGGGGAAAATGTTAAATGAGCTCAGTGCCGATATCGATCTCTTTAATACTAGTACCTACATTTATTTTTAAAACAAAGTACGCGCAAGTATTTTTACGTAGTATTTTCGTTGTTGTGGTTTAACTAAACGAATGTGAATACGATATACGTTTCTGCTCATTGAGTCTAGCTTTGGACATTTCTGGCTGTCGTGTTCGTTCTAAAACGATCGTCCTAGAGGGTCAATAGGGACAGATTTAAATTATAGCATCCCATAGCGCTTCTTCTACGAGTATATCGAAGTTACATTTAAATTACCTTCAGCTCATTTCGATAATACATATACTTACTAATTTAAAAAACGAACGTCTAGTTATTACCGGTTTTATTTTCGGTTATAACCCTTTACGAAAATTTGTTCGACTGCCTCCGTGGTCTAGCGGTTAAGTCCGTGGATTTAGACTCGGAAGTACCGGGTTCGATTCCTGGTCGGGACACAAAAATATTTATTAATGTAAATAAATATATTTAATTTATTTGTGATATTTCTCGAGTTTGGTACGCTGGAGACATCGACGAGCTTGCCACTTGTCATGATTGGCCTATAGTAAAGTTGGCTAAATGTGAACCCGCTTCAGCGTGGTTTCTGACTACCCCGAAAGGGAAACGGTCGTGATGATACTTTACTCTATTCATACATGCCTGTATCAAACAAAAATACAAATGTTTCTCGATTTTCGTTTCGCAATTTATAAACACACATTCGCGTAAACAAATAAAAAACGAATAAACAAATATGCATTCGCAACATGCAATATTCCATTACTATTTCGGTGTTGCCAAATATGTATTTAATAAATTATACTAAATATATTATTAATATAATAAATTATTAAGGTGTATTAATAAACTACATAACAATTTATATAATTTTAATAGAAATACTAAATTATAAATAATTTGTGATAAATACAAAATAACTATGATTAAATAAGTAGAAATATTTATTGTTAACTACAAAAAAATAAGTATATTTTTTAGTAAGTAAGATTTTCATGAAAGAGAATAGCCCCTGATCCTGCCTCTGTCACTGCTCAACTCCGCAATTAAATTTATCAAGTAATCGTAGTCGCTTGTACATTCTAGTTTTTGTATTTCCCACTTATGGTATGAAATCTCTCATGAAAGCTTTTCCGCCACATATTTTTCTGTTTTTGAACAATTTCAATACCCAAAAGTACCTTTTTTTTTTTATTAAATATTATAAATAACTTTCAAATTTTCCTTAACTTCTGTGTCATTGCATTTTTAGAGCGGTATAGAACGATGGGAAGGTACGCACAAATTATCATACGTGGAGCAGCCATAAGACAAAAGGATCGGTAACACTTCCTTAACCCCAGTTTCTCAAAGGATTAATAAAATATCGTAGTTTAAACTTTCTGGTTATATAGGCACGTCCCTAATTGGCTCAAACACAAGCCGTCCGTACACAGTCAATCACGATCACGTGATCGCGCCACAACAATACACGTTCAGACGGGCGGCCTCCGAGGTTAATTGAAATAGCTAAATATTTAAAAATCAATATCGTATCAGCCCAAGTATCTTGTTTGATTATACAAGTATATTAAATTATAATTTATAATAACTAATTAAATATTTTATTTTATTGAAGTAGTTTTTATAATCGTCAGTTTCAGCAGTTATTTAAATTTATTTTAGTAAATTTAAATACATGTACAATTAATCTGTCCCTCTTAAGTAATCTTAGTGTTTAATTCAAACCCAGCGACTTTTACGAAACCTTAAAATAGGATAGGAGGGACAAAATAAAAGATACTAGATAAAGATACAGCTTGAAGAATGCGTCGTGCAGCCGTCGTCGAAGATAATCTGACGATTATACGGTATACGATTCACCAGTGGTTCACATAAATAGTTATTATATTATTATTAGTTTTTTTTTGTTGTTAATTATAACGTTCTTCTTTTTCTTGAGTAGGTACTTGGGTTAGGTTTAGAATTAGTTCAGCGAGCGCCACCTACTTATGTAAAAATATATAATAGATATAGTAAATTATAAAAATAAAAAATGCAGTAGAAATGAGGTCGTTGCGTCGGATATGCGGCGTAACTTTAACGGTCCGCATACGTAATGATAAAAAACTCAAAAAGGTAGGTATGACAGAAAGCTTAGAGCCAAAAATAAGGAAAGGCATGCTCCGATGGTTCGGGCATGTTGAAAGGATGAGCGAAGAGAGATTGACGAACCAGATATATAATGCAAAAGTTGTGGGTAAAAGAGGCCCTGGCAGACTATGACTCGCCTATTACGATCAGATAAATAAAAAAATAGCTAAAGGTGCATTAAAAAGCTATCGAAACAAAAGGGCATGTATGAAGAGGTTGATGAATGTTGAAGAAGCGAAAGAGGTATGTCGTGATAGTGACAAGTGGCGCTCAATTGTCTCTGCCTACCCCGCAAGGGATTTGGCGTAAAGATATGTATGTAAAAAATAAATTTATAAAGTAAAATTTAAATGAACTTGTTCGCCAAATGAGAATCACTTCTGAAATGCATGGTTTCTGAACAAAGCTGGTTAGGAAATTTACTTTAAGTCCGACAATTCTACAAATTAGTATTAGTGATACAGGGACGGACGGCTTAGCGTGCTCTTCAAGGCGCGGGAACGTTGGTGTTTTAAATCTATGGCAAATGTACATAAGGAAGGTGATTTCTTATTAGTACAAACCGCAACCTTATTGAATTTCATGGAAAGCGTTCTTGCAATCGGACCACCGCACTATTACAATCTGATTATAGGTAATCCATCAATCATGTCATTCGAAGCACAAATAATTGATGAAGCGACAAAATAATGGCATCGAAGTGGATATTCATGCATTCGATAGTTACTGTTCACAAACTGTCAAAAGTAGGTATTAAATAATTATTGCATTGTAAATTTAACCATGATAGATAGTTTATTTTTTTATCTATACCTTTATTTATAATGTGATAGAATATATCTGAATGTACGATCATGTGTATAGTATGTATTTATTATTATGTATATATAATATAATAAAGCAGATTGGCGTATTTAAAAATTCACTTTTAGTTGAGATTCGTGAAAATCATAAGAATTCATTGTGTTTGACAAATTTTATGTGAAAATATCATTTTTATTAAAAATAAATAATATCAAGCTATTAAGAAATTGTTTTTAATTTGTGTAACCTTTTGAGTTAAATTGTATTATTAATTATTAAAACTGACAATACCCCGGTTTAGTTATTATATGTTGAAGAGCTTACAAAAGAGTTCCAAAACTTGGATAAATATATATACAGAAGAGGACGTTTTTTGCACGGAGCAGCCGAAGCTTTTGTTTTTACTGGTTAATTATGCGACTAAAGGAACTTTACAGGAGTAGTTCTTTCTATTTTTTTGTGAATACTCATGCAATGCTTTTTTGTAGACTCGTTATCTGTTAAATAAAAACCTCATCATGATTATCAAATACTTATTCGATGATACCCCACAGTATTGTTTGTTGACAGTCTTTTTTTTTTATTTCCACATTATAGCGTTTGGTTGTCGCCTTAACGTAACTTGATTAATGTCATATCTTCAGTATCGATTGACGTGAGAATCATCAAAATCAGCCAACGCGTTTGGTTTCCAGCGTGCCACAAAACAACAAACATACATACACACATAGGCTGATAAACACATTACCCTTTTCTGCGTCGCGCAGCCTGGTAAAAAGAAGACTACCTTGTAAAAATAAGTTCAAAAAATAATAGCAAAACGCTCCGAAAACAGCGTTTAGGAACATAAGTTTTAAGAGAAAGAAGGAGAAGAATATATGGCCGTGCAGTCACATGTCATGGTCAGATGATTACGTCAAATAGCCGAAGGAATATTTCTGTCAAATATCACCCAAAATACATAAACAGATAAACAGACATACACACAATACATACATACAAAGTTTCTTGCACATTTATAATATTAGTATGGAAGTATGGATTAATCACCAATTACGACACACAATTAGGCACTGTGCAGCCTGTAAACAAGATCTAAATCTATACAACAAACATACGAGTATATTGATATTTTAGTTAAACATCCTCTAGAGAACCAGCTCCATCCATTGCACTGCCGCTGGATATTGAGCAATCTGGAGATTTCCTCATCATCGTCCGCTAAATACTTCATAAAACGAATAGCAGAGTCCGCATGTCCATCCGCAGGACCTGCAACCGCACTGCTACGTTCCGCATAATTTAAATATAGTAACCAATGTTTATCCGACTAACAAGAAAAACAATAATTAGACGAACCGCATTTATAGATAGGACCTAAAACGTAACCGGTTGGCAACCCCATGCCATGTTGTGTCCGCACACGTGGTTTTAATGCGATAAACTAATCGTACCGGGTAAAATGTTAAATATTACGCAAACACTAGTTAAAAACTGCCTCCGTGGTCTAGCGGTTAAGTCCGTGGATTTAGACTCGGAGGTACCGGGTTCGATTCCTGGGACACAAAAATATTAATTAATGTATATAAATACATTTAATTAATATTTAATTTATTAGTGATATTTCTCGAGTACGCTGGTACGCTGAAGACATCGACGAGCTTGCCACTTGTCATGATTGGCCTATAGTAAAGTTGGCTAAATGTGAATCCGCTTATTTATAAGCGTGGTTTCTGACCATCCCGAAAGGGAAACGGTCGTGATGATACTTTTACTTTACTAGTTAAAAGCTAGTCTTTTGACCGATTACAATGTTTGAAAGAGAACAATTGATAATGACAATTTATAAACAACAATGGCATTTCGAAAATTGAGTTTTTTCGTGTGCGCTGACACGAGATAATATGAAAATTTTCTACCATTGTTTAGAATGCCTAAACAAAGTTTTAGCAAATCTCCAAGTTGTTTGTATTCATTTAAAGGTTTTATCCTTTTTTTGTGTTTATTTGATTAGAATTAGATTATAACTAAAATTTATTGTTAGGTTCGAGTACTTTATCATTCGTTGTAGGATTGTATAGTGTTATTATTACAAAGGATTTATCGACCAAATCAGAATATGGTGCCTATACAAATATATACAGAGCACTACGACGCGACCCGGGTCGGAGCTTTAGTACAATTCTCAGAGACTGTGTTTGGATTCTGGTATAAAACAGATATTTATTTTATGTATTATTGTTTGTTAAACGTAAACCACAGGCTTTATATACAAATATTATATGTTGTTCAACTAATTATAATTTGGTTATAGTCTGCGACCGCGGTTGGCGTGCTGTGTTGCGAGCAGTTGCTACTTATAGGGATGAGTTCACACCTAACAATAAGCATGGCGTTCAGTAGGTTTAGCATTTTGCACGACAATCGCTACAAGCACGACTGCAGCAAATGCGATCACAAGCCCAAAAACTCCTTCTCTGCCATGCACAAAGGAAACATGTGCTCAAAAAATATATATATTTTGTTTCTTACAGATTATTCCTGATAAAACCCCAGATCCAGATGTAACCAATTTTATGGAAAACGTTTTTGGCGAAGGAGTGTTCAGGTTTTACTTTTATGATATGATTCGACTTGCATCTTTACTCCTTATGTCGATTTCTCTTCGAGGGTTTGTTATGATTATTGTCAATGTGACCCTGGTTGTTATCTTGTTCCTGCACTCTGTCACTATCAACAAAATGATTCTTCAATCACAACAGGTAAACTAACTAACCTAAGATTGCTTAAACCAGTACACATTAAAATAGGCGGTGAACGAAGAAAATTTCCACCAATAGTATTATTTAATTATAGCATCACGTCACTATGAAGTGATAGTATTAGTGGATATTTTCCTCGTTTGCCTCTCATTTCCCTAGCGTATCGGGTGGATACGCAGCTTTAGTCACTTCTGCGATTTTAAAAAAGACTTTGATGTATAATAACTAATACCTCGCCAACCCGTCTGGTTAGCTTGGCAAAATTCTCCAGATATATGTTCTGGAAGGACCATTTATTTATTTATTTATAAGTCTTCATCTTCAACAGTGGAGGTTTAGGACTCTGTGTTCTAGGGGCTTTGGTGAATTAAGTTCTAATACTCTACGTTAACGCCCATTCTATAGTCTATACAAATATATGTATATAGTCTATACAAATATATGTAGTTTTTAAAATATACAGTAATTGACTATACGATTAAATTAAATTATGTAACGTCACAAGCTCACAATAAACGAAATAAAGCTCGGGACACATTATCGGATTGTCGTTATGTGTATCTGCACAGTATATAGACACTTATATGTGCGAACTATCGATTGTAGACGCGGACGTAAACTTGTGCTGTCATTCAGCGTTCAGGGTTTAGGACGTCCGAATAAAGTCTGGCCGGCTGGGTGTTTTTGCGTCCGCGGATGATTCGAGAGTCACGCGTGATGGAGGAAAAAAATATTTTTTTATTTTATAAGCATAAACTTCAACATTATAAAAATATTGCACTAAAGCAAGAAGAGTGATAAATGGCTTCTGAAGAGAAAATATAGCAGCTTCCGCTAATTTAAATAATTCGCCGCACTGTCTCTATTTGTCATAGATATTTATATTTCCTCATAGACGATTATTGAAGAATGCCAATCAAAACGCTGAAGTGAGGCTTCCGAACCACTTAGGACGCAACTATAAGCCGCGAACGCGTTTGATAATGTGTCCCTAGCTTTAGGCCTATCACCAAACTACACAACAAAATCCTATAATAATGAGACTTTTCACCCTCAGTCTGCTGTCACATCGCATAAACAGCCAGCCGAAGTTTAAAAATACAATTTGCGTGCTTTTAGTCAAATTGATTTTAAACCTCGAAAAACTTTTAAACAATTTTGTTTGAGTAACATTGGACTTGCGCTCCATTAACAACTTTTTTTTTTCAGCACTCGATCCACACAAGAGAACCAATACATGCATTTTCAAGGTATGAAATGAAACTTTTATATTATTAGTAAGGTATATTCACGACATTAATGTCTCACGGATTAGTTAGAAACCACATTATTTTAAGGAATGGTTTCATACTTAGGGCCGGTATTTCATCACTGAATTGAGGGGCTTTATACAGATTTTGTTTGGGTTACGTGAACGAATCCGTAATATATCACCGGTTATTACAATAGGGCTATCAAGTGACAAGTTCGTCAATGTCTTTAGCGTACCAGACTCGAATAATTTCCAGTGAACCATAATTTTGCTTTCGATGGGCCCATGGGGATAAAGTACCTAGCCAAGGAATTTTCAAAGCGGCTCATGGAATGGTATGGAAACAGGAAGGCTGGCAATTATTCGTGCCAACGCATTAGCCTCACTATACAGAGTAGAAACAGCCAGTCTCCTCTCTGATGGGACATCTCTAGAGGACATGTTTTATATATAGTATAGTTTATTTTTATTATTTAGGTAGCTTTTAATTTATATTTCGTATATTTTAATTTACTTCTAATAAAACGAAACGATTTAGCTTTCTCGATAAGGAATTAAAATCGGTATCTCCACGTCTAAATCCACCATGACAAGTGGCAAGCCCGTCGATGTCTCCGGCATATCAGACTCGAGTAATTTCATAAATAAGTGAAATATAATTATGTATTTCGATCAGGAATTGAAATCGGTATCTCCACGTCTAAATCCATCATGACAAGTGGTAAGCCCGTCGATGTCTCCGGCATATCAGACTCGAATAATTTCACGAATAAGTGAAATATTATTTTGTATTGCGACCAGGAATCGAAATCGGTATCTCCACGTCTAAATCCATCATGTCAAGTGGCAAGCTCGTCCATGTCTCCGGCATATCAGACTCGAATAATTTCACGAATAAGTGAAATATTATTTTGTATTGCGACCAGGAATCGAAATCGGTATCTCCACGTCTAAATCCATCATGACAAGTGGCAAGCTCGTCCATGTCTCCGGCATATCAGACTCGAATAATTTCACGAATAAGTGAAATATTATTTTGTATTGCGACCAAGAATCGAAATCGGTATCTCCACGTCTAAATCCATCATGACAAGTGGCAAGCCCGTCGATGTCTCCGGCATATCAGACTCGAGTAATTTCACGAATAAGTGAAATATAATTATGTATTTCGATCAGGAATCGAAATCGGTATCTCCACGTCTAAATCCATCATGACAAGTGGCAAGCTCGTCGATGTCTCCGGCATATCAGACTCGAGTAATTTCACGAATAAGTAAAATATTATTATGTATTTCGATCACGAATCGAAATCGGTATCTCCACGTCTAAATCTATAGTGTTAACCGCTAGAACACCGAGGTAATCCTAGTATAGGAACCCCGATGATGAATTTGAAAAAAAAAAGCATTCTAAATAATATCTTTTTCGGAATGATTTTACTAATATTACCTAGATAGATGACTGTAAGTCTTGTCTTTTAGAAAATAGTAAATTCTTTTTTTATGTCTTAGTTAAAATGTGCGAGCTTTGCCAAGCATAACTGGTTGTACATCATAATATTATACGTATATCAACTTTATAACTGTAACATTGGCATTGTCCGTTCGTTAAATATAGCTTAAAGAAACACAATTTGCCAACAGTTGTAAATCTGTTTCGAGATTGGTACTTCAAACTAGTTTCTAGTCTCCTAGTAGGTCTTAAATTTCCAACTGCATCTAGAACAATTATAAACAGACTAACTATCCAACCCCATTGGAGAGTTGGATTATTTCAATAATTAATATCAAGAGTAAATGTTCTATGATTTAATAAAGCCGTATATTTAGACCTAAATGTAGAGGCTGATGATGAAAACGATGTACTGGGATCAATTCCCAGTTGGGTAATATACTAATTTTCTCGAATCTACGATTATGCATTACTTTAAGTTATATAACTTTTTCATAAAACAAAATAATAAGACTTATATTATTATCAAACCCATAACAAACTAGAAACCCATTGACGATGTTTTCTTAGTTATGGAGATTAAAATAATTTAGTTTTCGCATGTAAGTTTCCTTAAGCGGTTTTTTTAAATTGACGTATCAATGTGTGCTTATTTTGAGGGGGTCGATATTTTATTTATTTAAAGTAATTACTTTGACTGTTACAGTAGATTGAAAAATGTACATTTTGCTTGTGCATTCCATTCATTTTAATTAATATTGGTTCCAGCTAAACAAACTTTTTTATTTACTTCTTTTATTATTACACGGGCGCAGAAAAATACAAAAACATTCTTCACATTGAATAATATAAAAAGTAAAGTAAATTATCATGAAAACCGTATTTTCGGTGTGGTCAAATACAACTAGTGTTGCCCAAAGCAAGACCAAGACCAAGATTGGCCAAGTCTTGGTCTTGGTCTTGCATGAGAACAGCTGGTCTCGGTCTTGGTCTTGCATGATAACAGCTGGTCTCGGTCTTGGTCCTGTATGAGAACAGCTGGTCTCGGTCTTGTTCCTGTATGAGAACAGCTGGTCTCGGTCTTGGTCTTGCATGATAACAGCTGGTCTCGGTCTTGGTCTTGCATGATAACAGCTGGTCTCGGTCTTGGTCTTGCATGAGAACAGCTGGTCTCGGTCTTGTTCCTGTATGAGAACAGCTGGTCTCGGTCTTGGTCTTGCATGAGAACAGCTGGTCTCGGTCTTAGTCTCCTATGATAACAGCTGGTCTCGGTCTTGTTCCTGTATGAGAACAGCTGGTCTCGGTCTTGGTCTTGCATGAGAACAGCTGGTCTCGGTCTTGTTACTGTATGAGAACAGCTGGTCTCGGTCTTGGTCATGCATGAGAACAGCTGGTCTCGGACTTGGTAATGCATGAGAACAGATGGTCTCGGTCTTGGTCTTGCATGAGAACAGCTGGTCTCGGTCTTAGTCTCCTATGATAACAGCTGGTCTCGGTCTTGTTCCTGTATGAGAACAGCTGGTCTCGGTCTTGGTCTTGCATGAGAACAGCTGGTCTCGGTCTTGTTACTGTATGAGAACAGCTGGTCTCGGTCTTGGTCATGCATGAGAACAGCTGGTCTCGGACTTGGTAATGCATGAGAACAGATGGTCTCGGTCTTGGTCTTGCATGAGAACAGCTGGTCTCGGTCTTAGTCTCCTATGATAACAGCTGGTCTCGGTCTTGTTCCTGTATGAGAACAGCTGGTCTCGGTCTTGGTCATGCATGAGAACAGCTGGTCTCGGACTTGGTAATGCATGAGAACAGCTGGTCTCGGTCTTGGTCTTGCATGAGAACAGCTGGTCTCGGTCTTGTTACTGTATGAGAACAGCTGGTCTCGGTCTTGGTCATGCATGAGAACAGCTGGTCTCGGACTTGGTAATGCATGAGAACAGATGGTCTCGGTCTTGGTCTTGCATGAGAACAGCTGGTCTCGGTCTTGGTAATGCATGAGAACAGATGGTCTCGGTCTTGGTCTTGCATGAGAACAGCTGGTCTCGGTCTTAGTCTCCTATGACAACAGCTGGTCTCGGTCTTGATCTTGCGCAAGAGTCTCGCAAGACTCTTCCAAGACTGATGCTTTGACAAAAATTTTTTTTTGCTTTACAGCCCCTAGATCACAGCATCCTAGACCTCCAGAACATATATCTGTAAAATTTGACCTACACTCGCCACGCACTGGCCAGACGGCAAGGATATGATGTCATTTTTTTTAACAATTTAATAACAATTCCACAATTTGGTATTAGTGGAACCGGGACCGACGGCTTAACATGCTTTCCAAAGCACGGGAACGGTGGTGTATGCCTCATTGGTACATGCCGAGAAATACACTTTTCCTAAGTACATTTGGCATAGATTTACAACACAGATATTATAACCAAAACTCTGTAGAAATCAACAAAAAACGTCAGTGTCATATTGGAACACTAGGTAGTTTTGGAGATATTTTAAGTCATCTACTAAAAGGGTTCGATATTTTTACCTCTGAACCCTAAAAAAGACAGACACGAAACAGTTACCAACTAAATATATATAAGTAAAAAAAAATCATTCTTAGCAAAATTAGGGAAAAACTAGGGTTATTAGTCTTGGTCTTGCTAACATATCAGTGGTCGAGTTCTTTGTCTTCCAAAAAAAGCAAAAACAAGACGAAGACTGCAAGACTAAGACCAGGATTGGGCAACACTAGAAACAAGGCTAACGAAGCAGATTCACATTTACCCAACTTTACTATACTTTACTATACGAATCAATCATGACAAGTGGCAAGCTCGTTTATGATTCTATCGTACCAAACTCGAGAGATATACTAAATAAATTATTATATCAGGATACGAACACAGCCTCCGCGTTTAAATCCACAAGAAGAAATATACACCGTTTTTGATTCTGAATTCCTCTTAAAAATCGACTAGGCGTAATTATTTCCGTAATTCGCTTGAGAGATGGTCAAAATCCATGTTTGTTTTAAGTAGCGTGTTCATACTTAGCCAGCCTTATTATAAGCCCACAATGACGAGTGGCACGCTCGTCGATGTCTCTAGCGTACCAGGGGCATAATTCTCGCGCTTTCTTTGCCTGCGTGTCGGTTCGAAATAATCGAATCAAAAGCGACAATTTTATTCGAGCAAATCGAATTCGAATATTCGCGTCTAAATCTACCGCCCTAACCTCTAGATCTTAGAGGCAGTAGGATGCCTATACAACAGATAAGCTTTTAATTAATTGATCGACCAGATTTCTGATATAGCTGGAGGCCGATTGGATCAATAATACCGTACTGCCGGTTAAGCTGCTAGTCTTCTGCTAACAGCTTACTCCTTGGACCACTTTGCTGCTTAGTCTTCAACTAGCAGGAGCAGAATCATTCAAAATTAATTAATTAATGATATATCCATGTCACAAATACCTGTAATAGATTTACGTGAATAAATATATTTTGACTTTGACAGCCATCGTTGTATAGTGGTCAGCAAAAATAAACTTGTTTATCTGTTTTTATTTTCTTCACGACTATATTACTATGGCGCCACCAAGGGAGTGCAGAGCAGCTGCATCCCCTAAGATAAGCCAATACGAACGGTACAAAGTCCAATGTGTAAAGCTTTACGAGCTTTTGAATAAAAAATAAATAAAACTTGTAAACAAATATATTAGGTTTTTTTATATATAAAGTTTTAATTTATATGTATTTCTAATAAATATAATTACCTAATAACTTTGTTCACAAGTTGTATTTATTCTATAGTCAAAAGCTCGGGAGCTTTGCATGGACTTTGTACTGTTCTTGTTACATTCACCGTAGGTATTAGTATTATTATTATTTTTATAGTAAGACTCGAACTACAAACAAATTCTTCATGATCTCTTAACTGTATATTCATATTTTTTTCCACCCTCCATTATCAACTTTCCTCCCATCCTCTGGGTCATCATCTGGCGACGCCCTTGTAGTCGTATATTACTGAACTGATTTTGATGAAGTTTAGCAAAAAGTCACTATTCGGGTAGTATATGTGACTGAAGTTGTAGAAAACACGGGCAAAGTCAATTCATCGTCGATTTTTGCCATTTTCATCTATGTATTAATTAAAATATTGACATTTTATTACAGCCATAAACAAGGGCCCAACAGTATAAACATGTGGCAAAATCATGAATCAGAATATGAACAACCAATGGAGAGAATCAGGTAAGAAATAATTAATAACATCACTATTACTGTCTTTAAAGGACCAATAGTAGGAGCTCTATAGCAAAACGCCTTGTTTTTTACCAATAAAGCAAGAGCTTCACCACATCTGTTTTATAGACGATTCTAAGCATTTAGAATGGTTTAAGGTAGTTTTCAATTTCTTGGACCGAGACGACGTGTTATTTACTGGATTGACGACTTTTTTATATATTATTACTTTGTATTATGATTTATTTTTGTTTTAATTATATAACTGTTCATTATATTATGATAATGGTGTTAATTGTAATTACCTGTACCATGTAATCTATATTTGTATTGTGTCCTTATTGAACAATTGTGTTTTAATTCCAAATAAATTTTGACTTTGACTGATTGGATAACAGAGTTTGTATGTGCTAGATATAGTCGTATATATAATATATACAGTCCTAAATTGACATTTTTCCTTGCCATATATGCATTCCCAAATGGTACATGCTGAAACTTTGCATCTCTCATCAGTATTGTATAGACCTATTTATATATACAATATTCTCGTATAATGTAAAATTTACAAAACCTAGTCACTCGCAAAAGATCCTAATCGTTAATATACGGTTAAGTGAACAGGGTTGACTAAAGGACGGTAACTTATTAGTTACACCCGATGATCAATTCAAAAGCTATAACAAGGCACGAACAGCATTTTGTGTTATTTAGAGTGGAAACGTTAAGTGATCTCACTCGATATTTTCCAAAGTAAACAAGTTAGAATGGAACTGATATTAAAGGGGGTGTCACACTGTACTAATCTGTTTTAATAACATCCTAGAAAAAATGTGGACAAGTCATGCATTTTTTGCGTTTATTCCCTAAATATATTTAAAATTTTAATAATATTCTCTAAATATATTTAAAAAACTCTTAATTTCTCACCTTCTTAAAAAACAAAATGCATCTCAATCTCCTTTCTTTAACATATAGGTATTATTATTTATTTATTTATTTTAAATATGCACGTATTTTATTTATTATTTATACACAGTATATATTTATTATCATCTTAGATGTTTAAACCATATACTTACCTACGTACCCATTTATTATTATTATTATTCCCTATTCCCGTGTTAGACTTGGCTCTCTATTCGCTTTTTTTACTGAATTTCGCTTTTCCAAGCGCTCTTGGTTTTTGATGACGTCGAATAACTAAATATAAGGACGCGGGTTTCACAGGGAATGACGTCACAGATTTTATTGCGAATGCTTTTGTTTTTTGGTAGTGCAATCAAAGCAAATTGTCCGTGGTCGAAAATGGTGTGAAATTCTGCAGCCTTTCTTCAATTTCTATTTTATATTGCCTACATCGTGTTTTTTTTTTAATTGTAAAGATATCTAATATCGGTTATACAAATTATTATATTTATTACTTTTAGGCTTAATTATATTATAGATAACAAAAAGAAGTGAGACGACATACCGTTTGCATAACTTTGAAATGCTTTATTTCGCATTGCTGCAAGTCGAAAGCCTCGGCTGTTTAAAGTATATTTTCCAAGTCATAAACGGCCTTTGCCAGAATAAATATTACCCGTGTTAACCTGTACATTTCGTAGATTTATTAAGACAAAATCTCAGACAAGCCCAAATATACATGGAGCGATACTCAAATTTAAGTAAAGAGATTTCAGCCCTATGTCTCCGCTGAAACTTTAAGTTGGCTGCATTATATTTTTGAGGCATGTCATTGGCTGAAATAACTAACATAACAATCTATCTACCAATCAGGTAGCGTATAACAAAATCTAGATCATGGATTATTTTCTGAACTGGCCGTATGTATTGTATAAGGTTAATAATGCCTATTACTCGTATATATAATAAAATTATATAAATAAAAATGTTATTTTATTTATTATTTTTTTCTTTTATAGTACCAATTACGCTCGTGCCTTTCGACCGGAGAATGAGGAGCGCAGCACTTGGCGTTCCAATATGGAACGTGATAACGGGCCAAGGTAGAGATTTAAGGCCAAATCACACAGTCGTTGAGATGTCAGACAGACAAATGGTGTCGTTCATGCCCGGATGGCTAATGAGCCTGTGTTGGGAATTGGGAGTAATCGGGACATTTTCGGTGGGTCTTCCATATTTTGAAAATGCTTGAAGTGTCCATTATCGGGCCGATAGAACTTAATTCTGGCACTTTCAACTTATTTCGGTTCGATATATTCGAGTGAGAAATAACAGATGTCCATAGATAACTGTCAGTTTTATTCCAAGAATTCGAGCCAACTTGTATGTCGAAATCAGAGCTCTGGGCTTGGAAAGCGCCTCAATTAGATCTCAAGTTATAACAAAATTATGCAATAACCATGCCGCTCGGGAAACCTCACTGAGCAATCGGTGAGATTTGCTACGGGTCTAATTATTAACACCCCACTGTCGCCGTCTGTGTGATTTGGCCTAATACGTCTTATTATAATTTAGCTAAAATAATTATTTCTTAAAATTTAAGTCTCTCTTAAGTACATTATAAGTATGGGTAAGGCGGCCAGTTGGAAATCATAGGCTGATGATGAATGTACTTAAAGCATTAAGGCCCGTAATAATAAATTAATCTCAAGATTCGATATTCATTAAACTATGGCTTTTACCAAATGTTAAATCAATAAATAATTATCAATTTATTATTACGGGCCTATCGACGAAACATTGTAATTAATCTTGTAAATTGGCTTAAAATGTAATTTGAATTATTAATATTTAAAAAATCGGTAAGTAAACCTTACTAAGGTATATAACTTTTTTACCTCTGAATATGTTTTTCAACCGTTCTAAGGATAATATATTTAACGTTGTAGTTGTTTTTCACTTTTGAGCTAGGAATAATTAATTTATTGAGGTAAACAATTAGTAACAAATCTATTAACGTCGCAACAAATTTAGAATTTATTACTTTATACATTGACCACTAGCTTGCACCGGGCAATTAATGTTATTTATTATTATATCACTCGTCATGTATTAGGAGCAGTGATGGTCCATGCACTTTTATACGTACATTTGTTATAGATTTACAACACTGACGTTCCCACTCAGAAAGAACGTTAAGCCGTCTCGGTCCCGGTTCCGCTAATACCAACTTATGGAATAGTCAAGAAATTGTCAAAGTAAACTTAATTTAAGGACTTAAGCTCATGAAAGGCCAGTGTAAGATGCCTTGATAAATAATATAAATGATTGATACTTTTTTTTCAGTCTCTTTACCACTGTGTCTCTATTTATATCTTGATCATGAAGAACGATATAAGTTCTTATTTCGTCAATGAACGATGGTACTCGTACCTTTCCGAGATAGCTTAGAGCCATCCTATAACCTTTTACTGTCTTTGCCAGGCTCAACTAAACGAATTAAATAAGAAATTGATAATTGGCACGATTATATTATAAAATTAAATATAATGTCTCAAAAATATTGTATTAAATGCCTCGTAGTTATATGTAAGTCAACAGTCTTAAAGGATTAAATGCCTTCACAATTTATAAATTGTATAATATAAGTACAGATAAATCAGCTCGGAGACGTTTTTGTGTTTGTAGTAGTGTATTACAGCCAGTCACTACATATGGAATAAACCAGTTTGCGATAGCTACCACGTGCCTTGCACTCCCATATCAGTCGCTTATAAATTACATTATATGATTTTATTTGTTATTCATATATAATTTCGTGTTATTTATCATCAGTTCTAAACCTTGGTGATGGTGATTGGCTTTTCAGTTTTTTTTTCTGTTGAAAGTGAATTTCTTATTTAGTACATGCCGGAGTTAAAACCGACCTTTTATTTTAAGGAAAGCGGTCTTTACGTGCCACCACCGTTATTATTTGTTGTTATTTGATATTTAAATTAATACAATATTAAATCGAAATATAATGACTATAAAATGTCTGGAATTGAAAAATTCACAATTACAATATCATATTTAAAAAATAATGTTATTGTACCGTGTTTTAATAAAATATTTTCTTTAATCCTTTTGAAGGATAAAATCACATACAGATTCACGAGTATAACAATTTCTAAATTATGCTAAAAAATCATATACTTTGTATCTTTTGATAAATATTATTAAAATACTCGTAAGATTAAAAACGAAAAAAAACGGGCGGATTTTATTGCACCGCAAACAATGTGAATCATTAAATTAGGTTTTTTTAACTACTAATTTTAGCTACACTCTTTATAGGCGCCCCTATGTTTTTTATCTACTTTAAACAAAAAAACGTATCTAAGCTGATTTGTCTGTACATTAATAAAGGAGTTTGTAAATTATAAAACATCTATTCATTAAGGAGCATTATACAGTTTATTAATAACATAAATGAGAAACTAATTAGCTTATGTTATTAGACTCGCACTATAACATAATAATTTCTATTTTCTAATAAATTTATGTTGATGGTAATTTTAAATTATTATCTTTAGACGTCCCACTGCATTGTACAGTGCTACCGACTTCAGCATCGACGCTCTTGACGTGTGTAGTTTATTTTATTTATAGTTTAGTGATTAATTCTATAGTATGTAATATATTTTTATGGAATAAATCTCTATTTCCAAAACTAAAAGATAATTACGAAGCACTAGTCAAAGTTGACAGTCAAATTCAATTCAATTTAATTTATTTATTAACTATAAGATACATTAAGTACACTCGGTTTTGTCAGTTATACATATTATTGTTTACCAATCATGGCAGGATAGCAAAAGAATGCCATCAATAGCAAAGAATGAAACTAGAAAAATGATAACTAATAATACATTTGTTAGTTTTCTATTTATCTGCCTAAACATATAATATGACGGTAGCAGTATAATTGCACAAACATTTCAATAATATTAAGACATTGCATATTTACCTTATTTATTTTTTATTTTATTTTTTTATTGTAGAAATTCTTACCTCGCTAAACATAATTTTCATAATTTTAAGTCTCATATTTTAAAAAATATAATTTTCATTAAGTAAAATAATCACTTACCTCCGCTATAATTTATAGTCAAAATAAATTATTTATTAACTGTAGAAAGTTATTTTCTGTGATTAGGAATCCAGGTACAAATCCACTTGTTTAAACCATTTACACTGTAATTCTGTAATTTATTATTAGTGAAATTTAAATTATCAATTTCTATAAAATCACAAATCACTTTAAGATCAGCAACAACTAAGAGAATAAACTTTTTTACATCTTAAAATATTTTTATTTTTAAGAAAACGTAATTTCGTATTACGCGTAAAGGTCGGCCCGGCCTAAAATCGTAACAAGGCCTACCCGTAGTAAATTCAATGCCACACTGTCGAATTTTTGAAAGGACCCTTCGTCTACCCTTAGGCTGTTATCCTTACGCACACGCGCATCTTTCCATCTGTACAAGGAATAGGGAAATATACACTTGCGCGATAAAGCCCGTATTCTTGGTTTTCTCAATCCCTTATTCGATATTATTGGTAGGTAATTTTAGTTGTTAAACGTCCTACCTCGAAACTTCTACTTACACTCGTATTGTAAGATGTTCCCTCAATAACTCTCCTTCACTCAACCATTTCTTCCAGCTGTCAAACGGGTTTCCTCAAGGGATCTCTAAAATCCGTATTCTTAGATGTAAACTCTCAAAATTTCGAAACGCATTAATTTAGCCATTTTAAATATTTCCAGTAAGATAAGTTTTTTTTTCTGGAAACATTGAAGATTGGATTATGGTAATCTAATAATTCTTTCTTTAGAATTATTGTGATTGTGATGAATACGAGTAAGTTTGACAATTGGTTTTATCTAAATATTTAATGTTTATCCAAAATAAATAATTTATCTTATTCTTAATAACAAAATAAATATAAGGTAAAATTAACCTAAAGACTCTTTTAAGGAGTTACACCGCGACGTACCTTGAGTTTGGCAGTTCTGTTCCTTTTTTTTTTTTTTTTTATACTGGACACGACATGTAACATCGCGCCCACCTGATGGTAAGCAGTACGCGAGGTCCAAGAATGGGAGCAACTGACGCCGGTCACCACGACCGACATCAGTCTCTACCACTATGCCGGCCTAACAAGATGCTTTTTCACACTTCGCTTGAAGGACTCCAGGTTATAAGAGTGGGGAAACACACTGGCTGGGAGAGCATTCCACATCTTCAGCGTGCGACAGATGTAAGAGTCTCCAAATTTATGAGTACGCGTAGGGATAGTGGGTAAGGTATGTGGATGCATATTTTGGCCTGTGCGTGTAGTTCGGTTGCGGAATAGAGAAGAAGGGATAAGGTTATGGAGCTCCTCAGAACACTCGCCGTGGTATAGCTTGTAGAACACGCTCAGAGAGGCAACGTCACGGCGAAGCTGCAGTGATTCGAGAGTTTTAGAGACTGTGGTGTCGTCCACTATCCGAATTGCCCGCCTCTGCAGGACATTGAGAGCATCTGTAAGATACTTAGCGGAGCCATCCCAGAGGTGAGAACAGTATTCCACGCATGACCTTATCTGTGCTTTATACAGCATAAGTCTTAGAGCAGGCGGGAAAAACCGCTTCAACTTGTTTAGTATCCCAAGTTTTTTTCGACGCTGTTTTGGTGATGCTCTCAATGTAGTTTCTGTGGTTTAGGTCTGAGCGTATTTCGACTCCGAGTATGTTAAAGCTGGGTTGAAGTTGCAGCACGGTATTCTGAAGAGTAGGAATAGGAGAGTAGGGAGACTTCTTGACCGTCAACGCGCATGCCTGAGTCTTACGGGCATTAAACTGGACAAGGTTTTGGGCACCCCACGCAGAAATTTTGCGAAGGGTGCCGTCCAGTTCCGTCATCAGGGAACGACGCAACTTCTCTACTTTGGCGGCTCCCACAGCTCGTGGACTAAGGTATCGCCCATGAACCGTGCTGTCATCTGCCTAGCAATGAATGTTTCCAAGGGTCAACATGTCATTGATATGCAGAAGAAACAGTTCCTCGAGCGTAGTGATGTATATAGACTTCCCTTCGTTTGATAGTAATTGTATGGAATAGTACATAAAATAAAAATAAATATCGCTGGTTCGTAGATTTCACTAGCTGTGGATAAGATCTAGGTACTTACGGATATTTAGGGATTCACAGAGCACTGGATTAGAACAGTTTTTACACTTATTTCTTGTTTTAACTAATTTAAATTGATAAAATAACGAGAGCGCGCACGCGGCTAATTCTTCATAATTTTTGAACTGTCACTTTTTAGTTCCGGGCGACACCGTTAGATGGCGTTGCCGCGTTATCGTGGTTTTGGTTGGATTGGATAAAGGAAAATGGATAGGACTCAGCTAGTTTCCCAACAGTAATAATTGAGTAGAGGAGTCTAGTAATACGGGTATTAGTCAAAGAAAGCTAAGATCATAAATCATTAGTATAGTAATATATGAAACGTATCGAATTAAAAGTATCGATACCTACTGTAGCTCGCACAAACAAACTCTGTTATCGAATCGAGATCGAATTGAAAATATAAAGTATGGGATTTTAGACAGGTGCGACATAATGGAACTACAAATTGTATAAAAAATACCAGAGTATTTTCGTGCTAAAACTACAAAAAATGAATCTATATCAAAAGGTATAAATAAAAAAGTACTTGATAGTATTTTACGTTCCTATGTAGGGACGCTAAGGTTCAGCACTAGTCAGCAGCCCAACTCTCCACTTAACATGTTTTTAAAGGTTACTGAGACAAGATTGTTATACATAATATATATATATATATATATATATATATATATATAAAATAATAAGTAAGGCCTGTAACAGCGGAGGTGGCTCGGTTGTAAGAACGCTTTCCAATCCAAAAACGTTCTCGAGACGAATCAAGGATACCAATATTTTCTTATTGTACTCTTGTCTTACGTATATTTGTCATAGATTACCAACACCACTGTCGAAGAACACGTTAAGCCGTTGGCCCCGCTTGCACTAATATCGACTTATTCAATCGTTAATAAATTGTCAATTAAATCAGAACCTCGACAACCTAAGTGTAGGCCTTATTCCCCAGAAACATGTTCTATAGTCGAGATCCAGTACTATGTGTTATGAATTAATGAACGCCTGTCAAACGAGCTCACACTCGCATCGGTTGAAACAAGTCGTGTATGAATCCAAATCGTGTCAATTTCGATTTCTGTAGCTACAATTTACTTGTATTTATTAGTTACCTTATTTTTAAAACAAAATCTAAATTTAACCTAAAAAATAATAATAATACATAGAAAATAAAAATACATACTTACAAAAAAAATAGCTTCAAATCGCTGTCTTATGGTATGGTCCCCAATACACTAGCAGCATTTCCCCTTTGAATGATGATACTTAATTTTTGGGAGAAATAACTGCCAGCCCTATTGTCACCAGAGACGTCAATGAGCCTTGGAACAATTTCTTAAAGGCTTTATGTTCCGATCCCCACGGGCCCATCGTTATAAATAAATTATTATTTAAATAAATTATATTGCATTGAGCGGTGGTGGCTCGGTTGTATGATCTCTTTATTTTTTTAAAAGAAGTCTGCCTAATTTTCTGGAAGGCCCATCTCCAACAGTAGAGCCCTAGAACTTTGTGATATTGCATAATATAAAAATACTTACTTACAAATATCTTGATTATAATCTACATGTCATCGAATCCAGGAGAAGATGAACCCAATGTTCCGAGGACTCCGGCGACGTTACCTCGTTGGATGGCAACACTGATCCACTGAATAAGATATTCTCTACTCAAAGGATCACCTGTTGACGCTCGGATGGCAACGCTTATGTCGCGTATTAACGATTTAGCGTCCTCAGACCAAGGGCCCATCGTCTCTACGGCAAACGGCACAAAATGGTAACGATTTGCCAACTCTATGTACTTATTACGTTTGCCGTTTGCAGCCAATTCAGCCGCTGCACCGGCTCGTTTGTTTAGTTTAATTTTATTATTTAGGTAGTTTTTTATTTATATTTATTGTTTGTAACATAATAAGTAATATATATAAATATTAAACCGATCGATATAGTTGAAGTTTCTATATAAATTATGATATAGTTTGATAAATATGGTTATTTTTTGTACAGACAATCCGATCGCACGAACTCTTGGCAGCAGAGAGAGCACTCGAACATGGCAGCTCGTCCGTTCTCGTACTTGGAGGAGCCCCGCCCGGTCCGCCAACCCAACGCGGTCCCTTCACCGACGGTACCCAGCGTCATATCGCCGCCGTGGAAGAGGAGCTCGAACTGGGAGCCGGCGCCGCCAGTACCGGCCCCTGACTATAGCCCAATCAATACCCGAAAACTCAAGTCTGCCCTAAAAACTGGGTACAACTACTAGTGTAATAAGTTTTAAAGGTTAATATTAAAGACCTGGGCACACCGGAAGCATGCAACTACATATTAAACAATAAAATCGCTTTACAACGTAGGCAAGATACAACAAAAATAGTTGTTTTCTCACGAATAAAATGTCAAAAAGTCATTGAGTGATAGTACAAGATAAGTCTAAGAGCGACCTTCACCAATTAAGTATCGTAGTCCACTTCATATAAAAGCAAATACGCTAACAAACGCGTTGATGGGTTGACAAACGATATAAATATGTTGGATTTTTTTCAAGTTTGTTATTTTATAAACTACGAAGATATCGAAAAATGTTGAAAGCAGTCACGGGGTCAACTTTAATAAAAACTATAACAGCATGAAGTTTATTTTTAAAGTGAAAAGTAATAAAAAGTATCATCACGACCGTATCCCTTCCGGGGTGGTCAGATACCACGCATTTTTTTTTAAATAAGCGGATTCATAATTAGCCAACTTTACTATATATAGGCCCAACCTGACAAGTAGCAAGCTCGTCGATGTCTCTAGCGTACCAAACTCTATAAATATCACAAATAAAATCGAATTGAATCCGGTACCTCTGCGTCTGAATCCACGGACTTAAACGCTAGACCATTGTAAAAGTAGATTTCATTTATAAAGGCGATCGATTTAGGTCGCTCTTTGATGTATCTTAGAAAAGTTCTCCATCAATATGGTAGCCGTCATATTTGTCACATATTTACACATAAAACAAATATTGACAGAGAGCGGTGAAAAAAAGACAGTGCTACAGAGGCGTCCAATACCTCTTTAGTTATTTTAAACTGTTATTATTAAGTACACTTCATTTTAAGTTGCACTTTATTGATGTAGGTCGTAGGTGTTAGAAGATTTTCTAATTACTGTATCGTACTACGTCATTAGACTTGTCGGCTAAAATAATGTCGATGTTTAGGTCTAGTACAGAACGAATCATTTTCGTATTCATAATATGTTTATCAATAGGAACACAAAGATTCCGCAACATCTAAAAAGTTATTTTTAGTATCAGGTCCAGTTATCATAAAATAATAGTGGATTTCAGTAATTTATAGATACGTTTAAGAAGATCTAATAAATTTATAAATGTTTTATTGCAAGAATTTATTTTCGAAATAACAAAACAAATAAATATGTTGCTCCCGACGGCAATGTACAGGTATTGGCTAGAACTGGGTGTAGTGCTATGTGGATTGCCATTGCCGCATATCTACGAATGTGTAGCAACAGCGATCTACTTGCTGTGCTCTGTGCTGTAGTATAGGGCTTTGTTATTATTTCGTTTGTATTTATATTATATAGGCATATAAACATCTTCTGAATTTATACTACTGGATGGAAAAAAGTACTGGCACTATAGAATTTAATATTATTTTATTGCATCTTTTATCATCCATCACATATCACACATTTGTTTACTACACAATTTTATATTGAATACACCAAAAATACACATTGACCGTCTCACTCCCCAAGAACGTGGAATAATCGTATCATGTTTATACGGAATAATTCATCAGTAATATAAAGTTTTGGCTTTATGGCTTGGCCTGCAAGATCACCCGATCTGACAATTCTTTATTTTTAAGATTCTCGCAGCCTTGAAATAAGAAACAAATAGTTTAAGTTCGGGTTCAAATGAGCACTCTGGAGGTTAGACATCTGTTGGGATATGTAGTAATATGTAGTTGGATGAAAAAAAACCACTTTGGAACTTTTGGTATAAATTTTAAGTATATTGAGATACGATACTATCAAATGAAAAAGGTTGACAACTGACACATGATGAAACGCCTGTTTTCTACAAGCGGCAAAGGCAGTGTTGTATATATTACATAAAATATTAAAAATGAAGGCGTAAACGCGTAAACATGCCCCCGGGCGTTGAAAGCTCGGCTTTCAACAAGCTTTCTCAGGCAGGAAGGCAGTAGTCGACTGATCCTCACGGTTTCCATCAATTAGTGGGCAAATCTTGCTAAAAGCTCGCCTGACAACTCCATTAGTCGTCTTCACGTCCGCCACTCTGTTGATGCCATCGGATCCAGGATGAACAGCAACTATGCGACCCAATCTCCATTTGAGGGGTGGAAGGTTGTCTTCTTTGAGAAGAACAAGAGAATCAATGTTAAGTGGATGATGATCCTTGCGCCACTTGACCCGTTGTTGCAGCTCAGACACGTATTCTTTGCTCCACCTCTTCCAAAAATGTTGACGGAGTTGCTCGATCCGTTGGTAGCGTGACAGACGACTATAATTGTCTTTCTCGAAGTTAGGCGTCGGCAGCGACGTCAAAGGACGCCCGATGAGAAAATGGCCGAGAGTTAGTGCGAGTAAGTCGTCGGGGTCCGCCGACAGAGGTGTGAGGGGACGAGAGTTGAGGATGGCTTCTGTCTGAATTAACACAGTGTTAAGTTCCTCGTACGTTAAATTACAATTTCCCAATACTCGCACTAAATGAAATTTGGTAGATTTCACTCCCGCCTCCCAGAGACCACCAAAATGAGGAGAATAAGCCGGAGAAAAATGAAAATTAATCCCATCATTAGCAATCGACTCAGAAAATGAACCACAATTAGACTTTAAGAACTTACCAATGTCATTGTAAGCTCCGACAAAGGAGGTACCGTTGTCAGAGTATATGTTACTAGGTTTACCACGGCGCGACATGAATCTACGCAATGCTGATAGGAAATTATTACTCGTTAAGTCACCCACTAATTCAAGGTGAATAGCCTTGGTCGTAAAACATAAAAAAATGGCGATGTATACCTTCACGAGTCTACAACTACGACCTTGACGACTAGCTGAGAGAATAGGACCTGCATAGTCAATCCCAACATTATAAAATGGGTATCCAACAGGCGATAGACGTGGCTGCGGTAAGTTACCCATAAGGGGTGCGACTACCCTACCTCTCATACGAGTACATTTTACACACTGACGATAGCACGACTTTGCCAAGTTTCGGCCTCCGATTGGCCAATAATTTTCCTTAATCGAAGATAACAACAATTGAGGCCCTGCATGCATTAATTTAATATGCTCAAATCTAAACAACAATTTTGTAACGATATGAGTGGACTGTAACAATATAGGGTGTTTTTTATTAAACGAAAAATCTGAATTTTCAAGACGACCGCCAACTCTAATTATTTTGTTGTCGTCAAGAAAAACATTAAATTTGAGCAAAGGGCATTTAGAGGGCAAAGGTTTATTATTTAATAATAAATTATATTCAGGGAACGACTCCTCCTGGTGCAAAATTATAATTAGGTTTAATGCAGCGTTCAGTTCGTCAGTGGTGAGATAATTTAAAATAATTTTAGATTTCCTACATAAGTTAATAAAACGTAACATATACGCAACGGCACGAATAAGTCTAGTAAAATTAGAAAAACGGTCAAAATTAATTATCTTAAAGTTATCAATTAATTTAACACTAAGCGCAAGTTCCTTCCTTATTTCCGGAAGTACTTCCGATGTACCTATATTAGAAGGCCAGTTAGACGAATCTAACTTTAAATAGCTCGGACCAGACCACCAAATATCAAGCGATTTAATAACTTCAGCATTTACACCACGCGAAATATAATCAGCTGGGTTTTGGTCAGTCGTAACGTGTCTCCAGGTACAGTTATTAGTAATTTCGTTAATTTCAGCGACACGATTACGAACAAACAGTTGAAGTTTGCTTGGATGCATTTTTAGCCATCCCAAAACAATAGTGGAATCTGTCCAGAAAGTAGCATGCCTAATTTTAAGTCTAAGTGCGCTCTTCACCTTTTCATAAAGGCGTGCTCCCACCAACGCACCACAAAGCTCTAGCCTGGGTATTGTTGTAGGTTTAAGAGGAGCCACCCTACTCTTAGCCATTAATAATCGCACAAGAATGTCACCAGATTGATTGCAGCTGCGAACATAAACACAAGCACCGTATGCGATCTGTGATGCGTCGGTAAAAATATGTAAATCTATATTTTCATTTAACTCGGAGATTACACGACGCGGAATACGGATGCTATTTAAAATCGGCAAACAGGCAACAATATCAGTCCAGAGTTTTAAAATCTCTGGTGGTACAGACTCGTCCCAAAATAACTTGAGTAATCACAATTTTTGTAAAATACATTTCATGGAAATAACACAGGGAGCTACTAGTCCCAAGGGATCGAATATTTGTGCGATAATTGAGAGAATTGAGCGCTTAGAAACAGTTTGATTTGAACAAACAGAATTTTTATTAAATAAAGAAAAATATAACTTATCAGACTCAGTCTGCCAGCCTAAACCTAGTGTTTTACTGGGTTCTAATGTGCCAATATTTAAATCTACAGACGATTGATTGTCAGACTGTAAGTGGAAATTATTAGATTTAAATTTCCTTAAATTCATGCCAGCTGACTTTAAAACAGAGGTGACTTTATTACGAATCTCTAAAATCTCCTCAGTCGTGTTTCCACCAGAGATTAGGTCATCGACGTAAAAATCGTGCATAATAATCTCAGCGATTCTTTTGTCAACACACTCAAGACCTAATTGCTTAAGACATCTCACTGCGAGAAAGGGTGCACTGGCTGTACTATACGTGACAGTATTTAACTGGAACACCTTTAAGGGCTCAAACAAAGCATCACGCCAAACAATCTGCTGCAGGTGGCGGTCATCAGGATGCACAATCACCTGTCGATACATCTTTTCAACGTCAGCTGCAATCACATACCTATGTTGCCTGAAACGGAGAAGTAAAGACACGAGATCATCCTGAATTGTAGGACCCACCATCTGTATTTGATTAAAAGAAACTCCAGAAGTGCTAGGGCTACTAGCATTAAATACTACCCTTAACTTAGTTGTGGTACTACATTCGCGCAGTACACCATGATGAGGAATAAAATACGACAAGGACTGAGGATTAAAGTCACATTCTGACATGTGACCGAGAGATAAATGCTCTGACATAAAGTCACAATACATTTTACTAAATGCATGTTTAGATATACGTCTACGCTCCAATGATATCAAACAATGTTTAGCCCGATTAAAAGAATTACCTAACATGGTTTCGGGTTGTTTGAGCGGAATTCTGACACAAAAACGACCATCTGGAAGATGAGTAGTATTTTTTACAAAATGTTCCTTACACAATTTCTCCTCTTCAGAATAATACGAAGTCTTAGGGTCAACTTCTTCAAGTTGCTTAAAACGCGATAATTGGTTATGAAGAACTTCGTTGAGCAGATTTGTGTCTGTGGAATCAACAGTTGTAAAATTACATTTTATGTTAAACGATGAAGACGATGCTTGGCCACAATTATTGGGGCCTGAGACCAACCATCCCAGTCTAGTCTCAAAGAGCACCGGCTTACCAATACCTAAGCTAATTTTCTGCGACCCTAATAAGTCCCAAAAGAGATCAGCGCCAATTATCATATCAATTGCAGAAGGCTCAAAAAAGTTAGGGTCCGCTAAATGA
Organism: Tinea semifulvella; assembly: GCA_910589645.1. Lineage (NCBI taxonomy): Eukaryota > Metazoa > Arthropoda > Insecta > Lepidoptera > Tineidae > Tinea > Tinea semifulvella. Next base: position 27,603,064 of record OU342584.1, read on the forward strand.
ATATAGCTAGGTATATTTAGCTTATTTACATCAATGAAATAAGAAGGAACATTATCAATTATTGAGGGTAAGACAAAACATTTAATTTGTGTCGCGTAATCTTCATTCAATGATTTCATTGATACACGGCACATTTTGCCTACACTTAATTGTTTATACCAAACACAGTTGTGTTTACATTATAAATAGGTAGATTTAATTTGCTACTTAGTCGCTCTGTAATAAGGCATGAAGTGCTACCGCTATCCAGCACTGCGCGGGCGACGCACACACGCTCATTGTTATCGTAGACCTTTATTAGCGCACTTGACAACAACGCACACAACGATTCAGTATTCTTCGGGACGCGCGCCGATAAGGACATGTTATTATTATTATTATCGCTCGCAGTATTTTCAGGAGATGAATTACGTACGCCCGGCCGCTGCATTGCGTTCGCAGAATGAATAAGTATATTATGTCTACGTTTACATAGACTACAACCAACTTTCTTGCAGCGATTAGCGTAGTGACCGCGTTGTAAACAATTATAACAAACCTTGAAATCAGGCAGTACCTTTAGTACCTCAATACTTAGGCCTAAAAACTGAATGCAAGTGCTAAGCTGATGTTCGCCGTTACACCTAGGACATGTTTTTACATATGTGGATCCAGCACGGGGTCCATCACGATGTGGCGTCGATCTAGACATCATAGTTTTGTGCTTAGCTATTAGTTTAGGCTGACTTAATTGTTTATTATGCGACATTTCTAAAGTTTCGAGCAAATCTGAACGACATTGCATAAAAGTGAAAAGTGTAGCTAATTTAATCGATATATTCTTGTCTAAATTTATTTTATATTCCTCCCACTCTCGAAATGTTTTGCTGTCCAACTTACTACTTATAATATAGATTAGTAGGGTGTCCCAGTACTTAATAGGTTCACCTAATGATTCTAAAGCCCTTAAGTTTTTATTAATACGATCTTTCATACGCTTTATAGCAATTGACGATTCTTTCGATAAAGGTTCTAAATCAAATAATGCTGCTACATGGTTTTGTATGAGTAATCGCTCATTATTAAAACGATCACACAGTAAATTCCACGCCACTATGTAGTTACTGGAGGAAAGATCGATAGACTGAATAACTACTGCAGCTTCCCCTTCTAAGGAGGCCCTTAAATAATGAAATTTATTAACATCGTCAATATCGCTATCAGAATGAATAAGACTCGAGAAGGTATCACGGAACTCCAACCAATTATCATATAAACCACTAAATTTTGGCAGTTGAATAGTAGGTAACTTAACGAGACGTTGATGATTACGAGAAGAACCCTTTTCGCTGAATGGAGGTGATGGAACCTGTACTGACACAAGGTCATTGGCCTTTGCAATGATTTTGTAATATTGTGACTCAAAATCATTCCTCTCGCCTAACTGAGCTTCAACATCTTCCACCGAACATTCTAACTTTAACTGTAGCTCATCAAAGTCCTCAAATACCTTAGTCATCTTAGTGATTCTTAATTGTAGTTCATTTATCTGAGTCCTGCTTAATGGTTCAGTTATAGCGCTTACATAGGAACAAAATGCACTAAGTCGTCCTTTATAACTGACTAGCTTTTTAAGCAACTGATCTTTATTACTGGTCATTCTGGAGGGCGTGAGATCCACCTGGAATGTATACAATAAAAAAGTTTAAAACTGTACCTAACTAAAAAGTATAAGTTTTACAAAATAGGCATAAATCTACTAAAATAAGAAATTATATAAGTAAATATGGAAACAGCATTAAATAATATAGCTAATTATTATTTTAAATTTAATGAAGTACCTAATTTAAAATCTTTACAATGCAAGTTAACAAAAATGCTATGTACGACCACTTGCTAATTGCTATATGCTAAGGTTAGCTAAACTAACTAATACCTAATATAAAGTAGCAATATTAAAATATAATTTACAATAATAAGGCTATATTTAAATATATAAGGCAATAAGCAAAGTGCAAAGTACTTAGCAAGTGAAATGAATGTCGTAACAAAACTACTTGACTGAGGATATTTATACATAAAAATTGGTACAAACCTTATAAAAAGTTCCTAATTCCTAATTACATATTACCTGAGTACCGAGTATTGGGTAAGAAATAAGTATTTACACTTAACACCGTGCAATTTTATAAATTCCAATCTTCGTAAGTCCGATATCCACGTGCCGGCTATGACGAATCTTGCAATTTTACTTTTCTTTCAAATAAAGTCCAATCTTCGGTAAATATCCAATAAATTCAATCAATCCGGTCGATAGGGCCATGTTGGGATATGTAGTAATATGTAGTTGGATGAAAAAAAACCACTTTGGAACTTTTGGTATAAATTTTAAGTATATTGAGATACGATACTATCAAATGAAAAAGGTTGGCAACTGACACATGATGAAACGCCTGTTTTCTACAAGCGGCAAAGGCAGTGTTGTATATATTACATAGTATATTAAAAATGAAGGCGTAAACGCGTAAACAACATCATTCCTAAATCCTAACGAGACGAAATTTCATGCCTCAAAATTAAAGATAATTTATATAGAAATACTTAGATAGTTTAAAAGGTTATTAATTAATCGTTATGGTGTAGTTTTGTATATGTTTTATTTTCGTAAATCTGATATAGCTGAGTTTTCCTTGCAGATTCCTTTCTCAGTCAGATTAAACATTAACAGGTCACTGGAATCTGCTAAGCTGCTGATCTTCTGCTAACAGCTTACTTATTGGACCACTTTGCTGCTTAGTCTTCTAGTAGCAGGAGTAGAATCATTCAAAAGAATTAAATTAATGACGTTTCGTAAATACCTGTAATAGGTTTACGCAAATAAAAATATTTTGACTTTGACTTTGAAAATATAAAATATTAAAAAAATAGTTTTAGCTGAAACCAATAGTGCCTTTACTTTTGCGCCACCCAGGAATATTTATATATGAATATATTTAATATTGACGAATAAAATAACATTAGAAATAAGTTTTGGGAAAATGTTTAATCAAACAATATATAATTTTATAATTAAATGTTTATTGATATTATAAGAATGAGTAGAATACTAAAACGTCTTATAAAATAAATTGTATTTTTTAAATGAATTGTTTTATTTGCTTATGATATTTCGTCGTTTGCGAATCTAAAATAAAGTAAAGTATCATCACGACCGTTTCCCTTTCGGGGTGGTCAGAGACCACGCTTATAAATAAGCCGATTCACATTTAGCCAACTTTACTATAGGCCAATCATGACAAGTGGCAAGCTCGTCGATGTCTCCAGCGTACCAACCTCGAGAAATATCACAAATGAATTAAATACCTAAGTATTAATTAAATGTATTTATTTACATTAATACATATTTTTGTTCCCGACCAGGAATCGAACCCGGTACATCCGAGTCTAAATCCACGGACTTAACCGCTAGACCACGGAGGCAGTTATAAAATGTTCTTTTGTATTTTAATTACCAGTCTAATAGTCAGCCGGTAACTGAATCCTACCTTTCGGCCAGTTGCAGAAAGGCTGATTAACTTTTGACAGTTTTAATGTATGCTCATGAGGCACGTCATTTGCCGAAATAATCACAGTGACACGCACACAAAATATTAATCAGAGATTATTTTAATCATCCTTTCTGCAACTGGCCATTAGTGTAATTTGTGTACAAATTTAATACAGAAAATTGTATGGTAAAGCGGCCATTTAAGTAAACAAATGCTACTAAAAAAAAAAACAGTTGCCGGCCTTATAAACATCGTGCATCAAAAAAGAGATGTTTTTTTTTATACTAGCACGTCATGTGACCTTGCCCACCTGATGGTAAGTGGCGCGCGAGGTCTATGAATGTTAGCAACTGGAATCAGACACTCATGACTGACATCAGTCCCTAACACTATGCCGGCTTGACTGGGCATGACGGCAATCGTAATCCAATCCCGAAACGTATAAAAGTAAAGTATCATCACGAGCGTTTCCCTTTCGGGGTGGTCAGAAATCACGCTTATAAATAAGAGGATTCACATTTAGCCAACTTTACTATAGGCCAATCATGACAAGTGGCAAGCTCGTCGAAGTCTCCAGCGTCCTAAATAGTTTTTTTTTACTTTTCACTATTAATTAAATGTATTTATTTACATTAATAAATATATTTGTCCCGACCAGGAATCGAACCTTCTGCGTCTAAATCCACGGACTTAACCGCTAGACCACGGCGGCATCCCGAAACGTGTGGATATATTTTTTTTGTTTATCGGCACGAACGGTGGATACTTCCCTGCCCAGGCAGATTGGGCAAATCACCACCATCAGCCGCCTACCCCCATCAAAGTATGATTATTTGAGTGTTTATTATATTACTCGTACGAGAAGTACTTTTTTTTAAATAAATAGTACAAAGAATAAAAATGTTTATAATAATATTTTTTTAAAACAATAATTTAGTTATAGACCGTCGTCTTATAATTTTTCATATTTTTTTTATTTAATGTAGATTTTATATAACAACAATAATAATGTCAACAACTGTAAAATCGATTTAGAATTAAACCATGAAATGGGAAATACACATAGCGCCACCTAGTCAGTGGCGTACGAAACTATATCTAAAAGTTTTACAACATAATATTAATAAATATATATTTAATAGTTAAAAATAACAAATCATAGCAATAGACAAATTTTATGCATAAAGTATATACATATAGCTTACAAATCGAACATCTTTCTTATATACACGTACCTCCATCTATCTGAGAGTAAAAAAAACAAAATGACCACAGAACAGAAAATAATGCAGATTTTAGAAGTCATATTTATTTTTAGGTGCTAATTAGATCCAGTTTTCGCCTTTAGCATCACATAATATAAAAACGTAGATTTGGCAATCTGAAAAATAATTATATTATTTAATATTAGTAATTTAAAGCTCCCAGGGGGTTTTTTACAGCTTCCTATCAGCGCCACCTATCCTTTGTTTTCATTACTATGAAGGCATCTCTCCAGTTATTTATTAGAACAAGTTCCATAACACACCAAAAGATGGAACTGTTATAAAAATCTCCAAGGGGCTAAAATACTCTTATTCTTTTAAACTTATCGCTCGGTCTTGTGCTCTGGCTCTCCACTTTCAAGAGAAGTGCTCCTGAAGAAGAGCTAAAGTATTCAAACCTAGACTCCCTGGGTTTGTGACCCACACGGACGCTGTTGTACAAGTAACGACGCCCAGCACCAAAAGTGCAACCAGGTGGTCACCCGCTTAGTTACTGCCGGTGAACAGGGTCCCCATTCCCAATCCAGGCCCATTAGTCTGTCTGACAAAATAGTCGGCAAAACACATCATAACACACACCCTATGTTCGACTTGTCTCTAAGATATATTATAAGATATATTACGTCAGACATATATGTCTATATCGGTTAGACCATATGCCTTCCCTATTATCTCATCCATCGGAAAAATTGAAAAAAAAAGCAAGAGTTCATCGCGCCCTTTTGCGCGGACATGTCAAGTGCAAGTTTTTGTTTTCTAAATTAATTTACTGTGAATATTTTTAGTCAAAAGTGGTGTTGTTTTGTTTAATAATGTTCTACAATGTAAATAGTTATGGATAACGATAAATTGGACTTTAAATATGGGGCACAAGTTGCAGTTTATTTTTTGCGGTTTTTCCGCGCTTCGAACTCCCATATTTTACACGACGTGTTCGGGCTATAATGCCGCGTGTGACTCCAAGAAAATCATCAAATTCTGCAGCAAGAATTTAATGATGACTCATAAAAAAGAAAGATATATTTCGTCAGACTTGGCTGTATGGGCTAAACCCTTTGCCTTCCCTATCACCTCATTCATCATCCATCAGGAGAAGAGAACAAACAAAAAAGCAGGAGCTTAGATCTGACTATTAATCCGGCCCGTATAGTTTAGAGATGCTCTGAGTAATGAGACTATGCTAACTTAGAACAATGTAAATTCCAGTCTGTATAAACCACTCCACGGTACTAAAGGGTCAATTTATATACTTTATAACTTACAAATAATGTCTACACATCTTTTCTCTGCCCCCTAGGTACTGAACTATCTAGAACTTAGTCTTGATGATAAATGTACAATAATTTATTAGCTTGTTATTAAAATGTTTGAATACACGGTTTGAATTCATATAAGAAACACACTAGGGTTGAGTACTATTTGTTTTTGAAATCGTTGCATAAGTAAACACTTATAGTATAGGTGGTTCTTATGCGTGCATTAATGGTTAAATCTGAAGCAAGGAGGAATAATTAGGTAGAAATGCTAATACATAACAGGGCCGATTGTAAAAAGAATGATTTATTAAAAAAACTAAATGCTAGTCGAAAATTTAAAAATATTCCTTTGCATGCTGAAACAACACACATCAAAAAAGTCTAGGGATCAAGCATGTTTATGCGGATTTCTTGTGATTGAGATGTGGCTTTGTAATAAATTTATGATTTTATAAATTTATATGGATCCTTTTTGGTGCATTTCATAATTTAAAACAGGAACTGTCAATCAAATTCGAGTAAAAGATGAAAATCAGCTGTCAATATTTTCCCTATAAAAACATAAGACGCATTGAAGACATTATTAGTGCTACTGTTTCCCTACTACTGATTAAAACCAACGTTATTATGGAGCGGCGACGTCATTTAAGCAGGGAAGAAATGATCAGAGCCGTGGGAATGATAGAAGCTGGTTCCCGGCAACGTACTGTGGCTTTAGCTCTGAATACAAGTCAGAGTGTTATCAGTCGACTTTGGACACGTTACCGAACCACTGGTACCGTGGCTGAGCGCCATGGAGGACGGTATCGCTGCACCACACGGAGACAAGACCGATACATTCAAATCACAGCTCGAAGAACTCCAACAATAACCGCCATGATGTTAGCCGTGAGCCTAACTTAATTAGCGACCAAACAGTCAGAAACCGCTTGCATGAAGTGAACCTTCATTCCCGAAGACCGCTACGGGTACCACCTATAGCAATGCACAATCGTAGGACTCGATATCAATGGGCTCTTGAACACAGAAATTGGACAGAAGAACAATGGCGTTTCGTGTGCTTTTCTGATGAGTCTCGTTTTGGTATGAGGCCGGATACAAGACGTATACGACACTGGAGAACCCCTGGACGCCAACAGCGATTAAAATCCTGCCAGGAAGTCCATCCTTATAGTGGTGGAACCATCATGGTATGGGCGGGTATTTCGATCGGCGGAAGAACTGAGTTGATTTGGATCAGAGGCAACCTCAACGCTCAAATTTATGCTGAGACGGTTGTATCAGACGTCATCGATCCTCTACAAGTGCATATCGGTCCCTTATTTCAGTTAATGCATGATAATGCACGACCGCACACCGCAAGAGTTGTAAGACAGACTCTCGCCGCAGCTAACATCAATGTCCTGCCCTGGCCTGCTCAGTCGCCAGACTTGAACCCGATTGAGCATGCATGGGATATTCTTCAGAGAAGAGCTCTGCCGAATATGGAGGGTATCCAGTCGCAAGAAGACCTTTTTTTGTTGTTGCAACGAACATGGGCGGCCATTCCACAGCGTGATTTGGATGAACTCATTTTGAGTATGCCAAACCGATGTTCTTGTGTTGTTAGTGTTCGCGGTAGAAACACGGATTATTAATTGTTTAAGTTACCCAATAAAATTAAAAAAAAAACTGTTATTTCAGTCTTTTTTTCGAACTTTAATGTTAGTGGTTCAAATGTCAAAAATGTGTATTTAGTTGATGCTGTGACTAGAGAACAAATCTTTTATTATTTCTTTAGTTAAAAGTGGGAGTTAAGTATTATTATTATTAAGTATATGAATAATACAAAAGAAACATTACTACTTATTAAAGACAACAGCAACAATATATATTTTTGTTGCTGTTATAACTTATGTTGAACATGACTGTATTACAGCAGTTATCCAATATAAATTAATAAAATAATATTAATAATAAATAAAATTATTAACCGAACTATTCTATTTTATTCAAAACAAGTCCAAGTATTATTTTAGAGTTGACAGCCATACTCTAAACTATATAGTAATATTTTCCAAATAGGCCTTCTTATTAAACTCCAATTAGTCCTAAGTATAATGGAAAGTTTATTTAGCATAAATAGCTTGATACTTTGAAATTATATTCTGTATGCATCAATAATTCGAAATTAAACATCTGTAGTTTCTTCAAGCAATTGAATTTTATTAAGTAGGTAGGCTAAAGGTTGTACTGTGATCAAACACTTTATAATATCTAATATACTGTAAATAATGATGCACCTATACATATACCGGATGTGGCGTAAATAGTGGTATAACGTTAGGGCGGCTATAGTACCTATCACGTAAAAAAACATGTTTAACCATATATTTTGAAAATATTTCTTTTATATTAGTAAAAAATCGAAAAACATTTTATTAATGTGACTTTTCGACAAATGACATTATTATTAAAGACTGTTTTTTGTGTTGTACGGGTGAATAATAGCACTAGCCCGTTTTTACGTGAATACTTGTACTACAGTCGCCTTAGCTATCATCGCCACACTCTGTATATGAGTATAATCTTTAAAAGTAGTGTTGCTGGTAAACCTGTGAAGCAAATTTAAGGTAATTAGGTGCAATAGTATATTATTTTATCAAATAAATATGTATGTATGTACAAATAAAGTCCAAGGTGGCCAATAGCTGAATTTACCCTACTTGCATGCAATGAATAATTTTGAATCATATCAATTTCCCGCCTGTCTTCCCGTGGAGTACCATAGACATTTTTTTTATATTTGATATTAGTTATGATTATTTTAAAATATATAGTGAATTATTTTATTGCATTATTGTTATTTTATATTGTTAATTATAATAAAATTGTATTTTTATTATTATATCAGTTATTAGCAAAAATCAATTTCAAAGATGAACGCTGCTTTACACGTCAATTTTTAATAAAGTCTATCTTGTTTGTGGATTAGTCAATCGTTTCTTCTGTCAATTTGTCAATTTCCAAATTTCTTCTGGTGAAGGTTTTTCTTAATAATATTTCATAAGATATTTGATACTTAACCGGTTATTGAAAATAAGATTATTCATGGGTTAAAAACAAATATAAATCACCCAAAGCCATATCCCTTTATGGGATTTCACCTTATCGATTTTTTGTTTTAAACGATGGCTTATCGTATTAGCCTTTTTGCACTTTTATTTATTGTGATAACATGCACGGGGGGCGATGCGGGCTCGGCGAGGATGCCGAAAAAGGAGAGGATAAAACTGCGGTGAGTAAAAGCCTTGATTTATCATGTTATGGGGTAGCCATTGCAATATCGATTTATCGTCTTTAATGGACGACCGATGTTAAATTGCAATTTATTGTTTAAGGGAGGAGGCCCGAAAGATGTTTTATCACGGCTATACCGCTTATATGGATAATGCCTATCCTGCTGATGAGCTGATGCCCCTGAGTTGTAAGGGGAGATACAAAGGCATCACTCCTAGTCGTGGGGATATGGATGACGCCCTTGGCAAGTAAGTAAAATAATCGATTTAAGAAGTCTTCTGTTGGAACTAACAATGGCTCTTTACAATTAAAATTATTACTTTGGAGTAATAATGGGGTTTTATAGCCTCCATATGTTACTGTAGCTATCTGACAAATGTAACATTGTTTTAAATATTTAGTGAAATTATAATGAGGCTTAAATTAGCAGACAGTAAAATACAAACTTGTGTCAATTATTAATTAAGCTGTGTTCAAGTTTAAAAAAAAAGTTAAATAGGATCATATGCTTCTCATTAAAATACAAATATGACTAGGCCCTAGAATCATAAAGTATAAGGCAAACTTATTCCTATTCATTTCTATTTAAATCTTTGGGATTATCATCTCTGCTAGTTACTTGGATAAATGAGGGTACTGTAATAGTGATAACACTAGTAAACCTAATATTATGCTGACTTTACTGTGTTGTACAATCTTGACAGCCCCTAGAACAGAGATTCCTAGACTGTTTGAGATAGGCCAGGCTGGCCAGACGGGTTGGCGAGGGTCTGATATATGGGTGAATATACGGTATTTGATTTTTTTGTGTCCCTGAAGGAAATGTAATCTGGTCCATTCAATATTGATAATATCTCTATTTGACACTATTTTAAAATATGTAATGATGAGGGCCAGAAGATTTTTCCATTTTATTGAATTTTATAAGCACCAGAGGAAAATGTGTTACCAGAGGAGTGACATTATTGGTAGAGTAGTGACATATTAAATCAGAGAACTGACAGGCCATTGATATTAGCTAAGAAAGGGACACATATTAAATAAAACATATATAAATTATGGTATTTGGATATTTTTTAATATACAACATACATTCGGTCTTCACAGTTTCTAAATCAAGCTTATTTTTAATACCACCAAACAAGTAATAACAAAACCATTTGTTGATGCGTAATTTTTAATAACCCGTATCAAATAACAGAATTAATATTTTCTGCTTATCAGTCTCATCTGAGATGAAAATCATAGTACATACTGATCGATAGATTTTAATTATAAACCGTTAAAAATCTTAAAAGCCACATTTAAGGCGCTTTAATCTAAATAAAATTTCTAAATAAAACAAAAATATAAACTTCGTTCACAAAAGAAAACAATAGTACTATCTAATGATACACCTATCAGTCTCGAGGCTATTTAAACAAATAAACTTAAAAATTATCAGTGCAAGTATAAATGAAAACGTAATTTTTTTCCAAAGAACAGAATCAATAATTTTCACAAAACTAAATATTTTTTACTTAAATACCAAACAATTAACAATTTACTTTTCAAATACATCAACAGGCTTTGGAAATTTGAAGAATACTCTGTTACCCTTCATACGTATATTTGGCACTGGTAATATAGTCAAAATCTGTTCCCATTAACATCAGACATGTCATTGTCATTTATTCTAAAAAGAGTACCATCTTCATTGGTGATCTTTAAAAAAGTAACCCTAATCTCTCCTTCTTCTTCATCAAAATCTGACGAACATACGCCAGCATATCTATATTTTTTATTATTAATATGGTATTCCAAAAGTACAAAATCTCCGTTCTTGACGGTCATAGCAGTGTCTGCATTGTCTATAGTATTAATAAGATGAGTAGATGTTTGTGCAACCATTTTGTTTTGCACATCTTCCTCAGAATCGGTGTATACTGCATCAACATCTAATTTGTTTTTTTCATTTTGGGGGTATTTAATGTCGCCTAAGTGGAAGTGAGGACAAAAATTGCTACAAAAACAGCTGAGGCTCTTCATGTACAACGTATTGCTCAACGCTTTCCTCGTACTTGATGTACTTTTAGTTTACCAGTAAAAGGTTTGATGTTTGGTCGGTTATCTTCCATTATCTTATTTTGAAAATCAATTTCTTCTTCGAATATCACAAAAATTTGAATGCCGGGACAATATTTGTTTAATTCCGTAGCAAAGTCGTCAATCGTAGCAATGTCAGTTCCTAAAGCTACAATTTTGTCAGCGGTTCGTTTACATTAATTTTTCAGCTTGACGCTTTTTTTCTAACCTCTCTTCCCTTGTTTGTTTCTTTTTAACATTCGCCATGATGTCTGATTATACTCCAGTATCTAAAACAAATGAATTGAAGCCTAAAAACATTATATATTAACGAAAAAAAAAATCATCACTTTCCTGGCGCTTATGTATTTCCTCTGGCATGAAATATGCCAGAGAAGTGACGCCAGAGAAGTGACAAAATCGCACATAACCTACAAAAACAAAATCACTCGCTTTTCTGATTACCGTTTAAGGTAATACATGACATCTACACACAATAAACATTGCATTGTGCAAATATACAATTTTGTAACTATAAAATACAAAAACATATACTTACCAAAGGAAATACTCCAACGACTGGCACAAACATGCTTTCCTATAGTGAATTGGAAACTGACGCATTATTATTGGAGTTTTGCTCAAAGTCGTTAGCTTGCTTCTAACTTCACACTGTTGTTCGCGCGTAGTTTAGGGACAAAAACATACCTTTGCCGTTTTAAGTCAAATTTTCCTTCTTTAAGTTACGCCAGATGAAGTGACATTATTGTATCATGACATGAAATAAAGTTATTTTTCTTTATATTAATATATAATTTTACAGTGAATTTTGATAAAATATGTTTCGATGTTTATAAAAGCATGTGATCATATTAAAAAAAAACATAATGGCATACGTTTTTAAAGTATCTGGCCATAAAATCATTAAAATCTAGTAATGGGGGAGGCCAGAGGAGTATACATTCATAACTATTTTCAACTATTAATGCCTTAAATTAAACAATTATCGTGAATAGACTATGTGGACCAAATAAAAGACCATATTCTTTAATGTTTAAGCATACAAGAACAATAATATAATAAGTTTAACATAAAATTTGTCTATGGACCATTGGAATTCAAATAGCGTATATTCACCCATATGTATATTTAAAATGTCAATTTTCTAGAAATTTCTAGAGAATTTAGCCATCTTTGGTTTGTCCGTGAGTTTGTATCAGTTGTCTGCAGAAAGTCATGTCTGTAGATAGTAACATTTGCAGAGATTTACATTTATATGAGAAGTATAATTCATTAGTATGCAATAAAGTAGTAGTTATTATTGAAAGTCAGATAAGTAAAAACACATTAAATATTACATTGTATCGCTAATGTTTTATTTATTGTTTGTAAGCAACTGATTACAGAATTTAAGAATAAATGTTGAATTCTGAAGTGTATTTTAATTTGATCTCATTTTTTTTCGTTTGATACTTAAAGGCTGTTATGTATAAGTAGATTTGTTGTTATTAGATTACCCACATGTCACTCCTTTTATTTATTATTAAAAGTATGGATGTTGTGGGTAGCACAATATACACTCATTGACAAGCAACCATGCGTTTTATTTAATAGTGGCGACGAGAATTAAAAATAATTAGATATATTTCCTGTACAAACATGGAAAATGCAAAATCAGTTAAATTCCACGAGTACCAACCGGGAATTGAAGATTTCCAACATTATTTTGAGAGACTGACCTACTGTTTCATAGCAAATGGAGTTACGGATGAAGAAGTGAAAAAAGCCAACTTTTTTACCGTTTGTGGTGCACAAGTGTATGAAACAGTGTTAGCTTTAGTCACACCACACAGTACTGCAGAAGTGACCTATAATTTCATAATACAGTCATTGTTGAGACATTACACTCCGCGGGCTAATGAAATAACAATGTCCTATAAGTTCTATAATCGCAATCAAAAGAATAATGAAAAGGTTTGCGAATATATTGCTGAGCTAAGAAAAATCAGTGTGCACTGTAATTTTGGTGACCTGGAAAGAAACCTCAGAGATCGTTTAGTCTGCGGCATGTCTGATGAGAAACTGCAGCTGGAATTATTAAGAAGAGACGCACTGAGCTACCAGCAAGTAGTGGATGCCATGCTGGCCGCCGAGAGCGCTTACCGCGACGTCAGTGCCATGCGCGCCGACCTCGTTCAACCCTCCACCTCGCGGTTGGTTGAGCCAATGGACATTGGGGCAGTTAGAGACACCGCTACACCAGGGTCTAAATACCGTTTCTGTTATCGCTGCGCGGAGAAACACAGTGGCACATGCAGGCATGTAAATACAGAATGCAGTTATTGTCACAGAAAAGGACATCTGGAGAAGATTTGTATAGCTAAACGAAAAAATGCTAATCATAGAATTAATTATACATCAGAAAGTCCACCCGCACAAGATGATTTTCTGAATGGCATATATTGTCTTGGTGGCAGGGAACAATTATTTAGAATACCTTCTATTAATGTTGACGTCAAAATTTGTGGACTGACAGTCCGCATGCAAGTGGATTCCGGAGCGGCTTACTCTATACTTAATATGGATACCTATCATATGTTACCTAACTGGCAAAAAAATAAATTGCAACCTCTATCTATACATTTATCTACTTGGACAAACACACCAGTGAATTTACTTGGACAATTACAACTTGACATAATAGTTAATAATAAAACCTATAATTTATCTGCAATCATTGCTAAGGGAAGAGGGCCTAACTTGCTAGGTCGTAACTGGTTTAAACCTTTAAACATTACCGTCTCCAACGTAAACTTGGTCCGAGAGTTACAACAATGTGAGGACCTCATCAGGAAATATTCAAGAATATTTGAACCGGGCCTGGGTACCTACCGAGGTGACCCGGTATCAATTACACTTTCACCAAATGCATTGCCTAAATTTGTCAGAGCCCGACCAGTGCCATATGCACTTAAGGAACGGGTAGGAAATGAAATTGATCGATTAGTAACTGAAGGAGTACTCAAACCTGTGGCATATTCAGACTGGGCTACACCTGTAGTTCCAATTGTTAAAAAGAATGGTGACATAAGATTGTGTGGTGACTACCGCAGTACTGTAAACCAAGCTACTGAATCTGACACATACCCCATGCCTACAGCCAATGAAATATTTGCTTTACTTGCCGGTGGACAGTATTTTACAACTTTAGACCTTGATCGAGCATATACACAAGTACCAGTCACAGATAATACATCAAAATTATTAACTCTAAACACATGCAAGGGCCTATTTTCAGTTCACCGTTTAGCTTTTGGGGTAAAAGCTAGTCCGGGAATCTTTCAAAGAATCATGGCTTCACTTCTTGCCAATATTCCCGGAGTGGCAGTCCTACTTGATGACATTATAATAACTGGCCATACCTATGAGCAAATGCAGGACCGATTGGACAAGACATTGCACCAAATAGCAAAAGCTGGTTTACGCCTGAATAAACACAAATGTAAATTCGCACAAAACAGAGTAGAATTTTTAGGATTCATAGTGGACGCTGAGGGAATACACCCAGCACCAAGCAAAATAGAAACTATTATGAACACACCACCACCAAAAAATGTTCATGAACTGCAGGCTTTTCTTGGGCTGTATAATTTTTATGAAAGATTTGTACATCATAAAGCAACAATTATGGAACCTCTACATAGGCTATTAGACAAAAAAGAACATTGGAATTGGACAAATAAAGAACAATCATCATTTGACTTAGCAAAAAATTTACTGACTTCAGACATTACTTTAACTCATTATGATACTAATAGAAAGCTGATATTGACATGTGATGCCTCTGAATATGGTGTTGGTGTGGTCCTGGCACACATAATGGACAATGGGGAGGAAAAACCGGTAGCTATGGGATCTAGAACACTTCATACACATGAAAGGCGGTACTCCCAACTAGACAAAGAGGCGACAGCTATTCTTTTTGGCATACAAAAGTTTCACAATTATTTGGTGGGTCGTAGTTTTACAATAATAACTGATCATAAACCGTTGTTGGGCATATTCAGCCCCAACAGAAAAATGCCAGATTTACTATCACCTAGACTAGTCAGAATATGCTTGGCATTATCCGCACACAATTATGATATACAATATAGACCAGGAGACAAAATTGCAAATGCTGATGGTTTAAGTCGCTGGCCATTACCAGTAGCAGCTACAGAAGCAGACCTACCTGAGGAAATACTATTAATGGCAGAAACCCCACAAGATCTGCCATTTGGAAGTAAAGAGATTGCCAAAGAAACATCTGGAGATCGTATACTGAGCCAAATAGCAAATTTTATACTGAAAGGCTGGCCAGCACGGGTACAAGATAAAGATTTACACACATTTTGGTTACATCGGATGGAAATGAGCATTCAAGATGGATGCATCTTGCTGGGAACGCGCGTGGTCCTGCCGCCCAGCATGCGCTCTGCGGCGCTGCGCTTACTTCACCGTGCGCACAGCGGTATCGTTCTTACCAAAGCACTTGCCCGCAGCTACATATGGTGGCCACACTTAGACCGAGACATCGAGACAACTATACAAAATTGCTCAAACTGCCTCGAAAACCGAAACATGCCTACAAAGACAACCCATGAATGGATTTCCCCATGTAGGCCATGGTCACGAATTCATGTTGATTTTGCTGGACCGTTCCAAAACAAAACATTTCTGATTGTCGTAGACTCATATTCGAAATGGCCAGAAGTACGCGTCGTTAGTTCCATGACATCAGCTACGACAATACAACATCTAAGATACATTTTTGCTCAGCATGGTCTGTGCGAAACATTAGTATCTGACAATGGAACACCCTTTGTGTCAAAAGAGTTTGAAGATTTTCTTATTTCAAACAAAATTAAACACATCACATCAGCACCATATCATCCAGCGACGAATGGCCAAGCCGAGAGAATGGTACAAACGATAAAAACTAAACTTAAAAAGATGGAAGATGTACCATGGGATGTCAAATTACCAAATATATTGTTAATGTTACGTTCGACACCAAGCTCTGCTACACAGAAGAGTCCAGCGGAATTACTCATGAACAGGCAGTTGCGAACACTATTTGATACACTTCATCCAAATAACACAAAAAATAGAAAAATTGAGCAGCAGGTTATCAATAACGCGCAAAGGAGAAGCCGAGAAACAGGTATAGGAAAACGGGTCATGTATAGAAATTACAGAACTGGTCCAAGATGGTTAAGAGGAAGAATAAAAGAAAAAGAAGGACCATCAAGTTATAGAGTAGAAACAGAAGATGGAGAAATAATACATAGACACATTGACCAATTAGTTATAATAAAAGAAAATGGAACTGAGGAAGTTACAGATATAGAAGAGAAGAATCTGGAAGGAGAAAGGAAAGGAGACATTCAACAAGAAGAAATTATTCAAATACCTAGCAGTGAAGAATGGGAACAGATTTTAGGCATTCCGAAATAAGCTAATTTAGGCAAGCTGAGAAGGAAGGAAACACTTTATAATAACTCTTTTTTTATATCACTTTTGTTACATTGTTTTATTATTAGCTTATCCTATGGGGGAGGAATGTTATGTATAAGTAGATTTGTTGTTATTAGATTACCCACATGTCACTCCTTTTATTTATTATTAAAAGTATGGATGTTGTGGGTAGCACAATATACACTCATTGACAAGCAACCATGCGTTTTATTTAATAAAGGCATAACAATGCAATCAATTATTTACAATAAAGGAAGTTTTGAGTTATAATCGCCATTTTCTTGAGACACTACAGGTCAGGGTGACCTTCATTAAATGCCTGATACTGATAAAAATGAGCGCTCGCAGGGCAGTACATTTGGCATGTTTTCTTTTTGGGATGATAAAACTTCACAATACAATAAACTGACATGGCTGCAAGGTCCTAAACGATATGGCACACAATCCAGTCTCAAACTACTGTGTCTTCCCCAATACAAGAAAAAAGCGGAAATGGCTTTAAGTTCGGCTTAGTATATACTTTTAAGTAAAAGTATTTAATAAATAAATAAATAAGATATGGAACAACCTACCCCTACCACAGCACGACATGCAGTCGGCGGTTGCTTTTAAAAATAAATATAAAAACTATCTTTTGACATACCAACAGCTACTTTGGATGAATCATCACAGACAGGGATTTGTACAGATCCGTCGCTCTGCACACAAAAGTTTAAGCACATAAATTAGTAGGGGTAATGCTGGTACAGTGAATTAATCATCATCAGCCTGTGCTTTCGACTAATAGAAATAGGCCTACAAGTCTTGCCATTTCACCCATTCTTCTGCCATTTTCTTCCAGCCCCCACCAGCTTCGTTCTTCAGGTCATGGCGGGAGGTTGTCCAAATCTACGTCTTCCAGTCTGTGCTCGCCACTCCAGCAGGGTGACTCGGAGTGCACAATCGTCCGAAAACGGATCGTCTAAGATCGATTATGTCTGTCAGAAATGTCATAAGCTAGGCTGAATGCCCAAGATTTTGACATTTCTGACAGATGTAATCGATCTTAGACAATATCGTTTTCAGACGATTGTGCACTCCGCTTACCCCACAGAACCTGTCCACTCTATCATTCATTGGTTTTGTGATAGGCATGTCTGGCCCTAATTTCTAATTCTGCAGTGGTGAATACTATCTCTTATATTAGAACCTAATAGTAAGTACTAATTTTTCTCATCTTTCTAGCTTCTCGCTAACCTTGGTGGACAGTTTGGATACCCTAGTGATCATGGGTGACTTCGCAGAGTTCAACCGAGCCATCAATCTGGTAATCAACAATGTAACATTTGACAGTGACATTGTGGTGTCAGTATTTGAAACTAACATTCGGGTGCTGGGGTGAGTTCTTTTAATTAAATTGGTTGTAACTATTAAATTTATAGTGTCCCAATAAATGCTACTATAACTTATTATATTAATATTTGTTCATATTTAGCATTGCAACCTTAACTGCATAATAACAATAAAATGACACAACTACTAATATATAAACTACAAAATAAACATCAAAATAATCTCAAATATCCTTAATTTTATGAATGAAATTGAATATATGAGTATCATTGAAAAAAGATTCTTCATTATAAGTCAAATATTACTTTTTTAAATTAAACAATAATCTTTTATTGCTAATCCTGCAAAATATTATTTAACAGAACTGTTTTTGTCATTGGAACCAAAGTTTTTTGTGTGATATGTGCATATTATGATATGATATACTCATAGTATTTAGTGGATAGTCCATTATTATAGTAGATTTATATTTGTCAACTTGTTCCAGTGGTTTGCTCTCTGCTCATGTATTAGCTACGAAATTTAAGTCCGAAGTGGAAGTCCTCGCTTGGTACAAAAATGAATTGTTGGAAAAAGCTGAAGATCTTGGCAAAAGACTTTTACCTGCATTTAACTCCACCACTGGCATTCCATATGGAAGGGTAAAAATATACATAATATGTTTTGTATTTTAATATACTCGTACCTCTATATTCATGTTTTAAATATTGAAATCATATTTATTGCCTTGGAACTTTCTTATTTCATACATAATGTTTATTTGTGTACAAATTTATAATCTTCATATTATTATTAAGAGTAAATGCGATAAGGTTTATAAAATGTATACAAAAATTATAGCTTAGTGATAAGATATAAAGTTCATAGTAATTATGTTTTTAATGATAACATTATTTTACAAAATAATTTCTTTATTTTACATTTTGTTCTACTAATACATACTTAGTATATTGATATTATAGTATAGTCACTTATAAATTTTACCTTTTCTCCTTCTCAAAATCCTTTTTCTTAAAGAATGAATGAAATATGAAATGTTTTATGATTAGCTGCCTTTTTACTATAACTTCTAAAAGCCTAATATTTGATGAATTATTGTAGGTTAACTTGAAACATGGATTAAAAGGGTTGACGAATCAAAAGGAGACCTGTACTGCATGTGCCGGAACTATGATTTTGGAAATGGCAGCACTTTCCAGACTAATTGGCGACCCAATATATGAAGAAAAAGCCCACAAGGCCATGGACGAGTTATGGAAAACTAGACATAGGTATGCTATAGCTAGGAAACTTGGATATTACCGGGGTTTCATATTTTATTTATTATATCTGTCAATCTTATCATACATATATTTTTATTGCAAAGACTCTTTCACTGCAACTTAAGCCAGGGCATTGTCTATTTATTATCTTTTTGTAAACAATATTATCTTACGTATTTTTAGACATTGCATCTTCAGGAAAGATGAAGAGCATGAATACAGAGTGCACGCGATGACTCTAGAAGTTCAAAATGACTGGCTAACTTTGGGCGATTTTTGCATCCCTCCAGCCCTAAAGTGGCGCACACTAATGTACGATTGGTCTCCGGCGTTGCTAAAGTTCTACCTAAACGCTTTTCAAATGTCCCTCCCGGACCAGAGTAATCTGGTAAGGTGGGGAAAAGCTACGGAAAAGAACTGTACATTGTGTGGTGCTGCCATAGGAACTGCTAGACACACACTTGTAGGGTGCGTTACTCTCCTAGAAAAGGGCTATTACTCACGCCGACATGACAAAGTCCTAGGTGTTATCCGTGAAGCAGTAAGTCTTTCTATTGCAAGAGCCAGAAAGGGACTGACTACAAATAAAACTTTGACCACATTTGTAAAGGAAGGGCAAAGCACGAAAACTAAATGCAAGCCCACCTCGATCCTTGGCGCCGCATCAGACTGGAAAATTCTCATGGATACATTTGAACACCATTATAGGATCCCAGATGAACTAGCTGTATCAGCCTATAGGCCAGACATCTTAGTGTTTTCTCGGAACTTGAAAAAAGTTATCCTTATTGAACTTACCGTTCCGTGGGAATCAAATATTCCAAAAGACCACAACATGAAGTCGAATAAATATTATGATCTCACAGAAGAAATGATCAGGAACGGGTTCAAGACTCAGCTTTACGCAGTGGAAGTTGGTGCAAGAGGAGTTCCAGCAAAATCTTTGCATCACTTACTGAAAGAATTGGGCCTAAGCAGGTCTGCCGTCAATACATTTATGGAACGAGCTTCCAAGACGGCATTAACGGAATCATACAGTATTTGGTTGGGTAGGGAGAGAAGTAGAATGGTGGATGGTGAGCGTATTATCGCGCAATAGAAAAAAAAGGAGGCCTCCTTTTCTTAAACCAGCCAATTGTCGGTCGCAAGCCCGAGACACCATTCTTCTCATCTCTTACCCACACACGATGGACCCGGCACCCGCACGGTGAATCCATGGAATGCTTAGAAATTTGTCTTCTCTCTTAATACGAGTATATTCTGAGAATATCACAGTAAATATTAAAGATTAAGATAAATTTCCTAAGTTAGTAACATAATTTACTTGTAATAATCCTAATATTTTAATAAGCTACTTAAATAATACTTGTAGAAACAATAATTAAATAGTAATAATATTTAAATTTTTATTTTAGGACTTCAGACCTAATGGGAACTATTATCAACATAGACTCGGGTGACTGGATCCGCAAAGACTCAGGTGTGGGGGCCGGCATTGATTCTTACTATGAATACTGCCTGAAAGCATACATTTTGCTTGGAGATGACAAATACTTGGCCCGTTTCAACAGACATTACAATGCAGTTATGAAGTACATAAGCCGAGGACCTCTACTCTTAGATGTTCACATGCACAGGTATGTCCTGATTTCATTATTAATTATAGAAACATGTTCCTTAGCAATCATAAAATTATCAAATTTAAAGGATCTTTGTGATCATCACTATTTTTTAATTAGGTTTTGAAATCAAAATCAATTACATTTATTTATAAACTTTTGCTATATTTATAAAGGGTGGTAAAATATTAGTGTGCTACAAAAGTCAACCTTTATCAAGTATATAAATATTTGTAAATAGTGAATTTAAATCACATCAAGCTTGTTATTAAATATATATATACGAGGGGCGTTCAAAATATTCTCGGTATGTGGATAAAAACAAACAAGTACGAAAAGTTTGATATTTTTATTTTTCAATATACTCCCCCCCTATGTTCATACACTTATAAGATCGATCAATTATTTTTTTTAATCCCTCATAAAAATATTTTTTATCTTTGGTGTAAAAATGCTCCTCCACGGCCGTCTTCAACGCTTCATCGTCAGAAAATTTATTTCCACGCAGATCCTTTTTAAGATTGGGAAACAAAAAGAAGTCGCTTGGGGCTAAGTCCGGACTATAGGGTGGATGAGTAACAGTTTTAAACCCACATTCAACAATAGCTGCCTTGGCAATATGAGCAGTATGGACAGGGGCGTTGTCATGCAGAAGCAGAACACCTTTGGTTAACTTTCCTCGCCTCTTTTCTTTGATCGCATCTCTTAATTGACGTATAACGTTAGCGTAGTACTGCCCTGTGATATTTACACCTTTTTCTTTATAATCGATAAGCAAAACTCCTTCACAATCCCAAAATATTGTGGCCATGACCTTGCCAGCTGACGGGATTACCTTGAACTTCTTGGGATGAGCTGAACCCTTAATGTGCCACTGCATGGACTCCTGTTTGCTCTCTGGGTCATAATGATGAACCCAGGTTTCATCTCCAGTAACTATTTTTTGCAGCACCTCATCGGGATTTTCACCACACAGGTCGATAAAATCTGAACAGCAAGCCACACGCATATCCTTTTGAAGAAGCGTCAGCATTCGCGGAACCCATCTTGCACTTACTTTTGACATATTAAGATGGTCATGTATAATGTCATGTACGGTACCAATAGAGAGATTGGTTACTTGAGCTATAGATTTTACCTTCACTCGGCCGTCTTCCAATATAAGTTTTTCCACTTTATCAATATTTTCTTGTGAGGTAGCCACTACAGGCCGGCCAGGTCTAGGGTCATCTTCAATACTCTCCCTTCCACGCTTAAATTCGCTTGACCATTTTTGAATAGTAGATAAAGAAGGAGCAGACTCACGGTAAACACAATCCATTTCCTCTTTTATGGTTTTTTGATTTTTACCCTGTTTTGTCAAGAATTTTATGACGGATCGGTGCTCTAATTTCGTTAAAATTGTTAATTCGCTCATGGTGTTCATGTTTGTTCGGCAATTGCAGAAAAACAAAAGAACATCTCGGTTCCAATTTTACTTTTTTTTAATGTCAATGGATGAATCTTAGCTGCCAGTAACAAATATATATATAAAAGAGGTTGTAACGTATCAATACCGAGAATATTTTGAACGCCCCTCGTATATCAAAAACCACAATAAAAATTAAAATATATCACAAGTTACATAATGTTAACAATACAATATCATGTTAATGTCAAAATAATATAACAATTTAAATTTTTATTATGGCAACTTTATTGAAATGTGTGGATTTTGTTCTGTGTTAAATTTACATATTTACTAAGCAACAGGTAAATAATTTAATATAAATATGTTTATATCATATAAGGTATTTTTAATTATGTATGCATATTAGAATGAGTCTGAAAAACACTTTGTATGAGTATGTTTTTATTGTCATTAATACACAATTACAAAAAAGTTATTGTCATTTACCAGGTCTATCCCACATATTTGTTGAAAATCGCCAAATCTATTTTTTGTGACAAGTTCAATACAAAATCACCCATGGTTCATTTTACTAAAACTATTTATTGGCTAATAAATTAAATATTTTTTTATTTTTCACAGACCTCACCTTCAATCGCGTAATTTCATGGACGCCCTATTAGCATTTTGGCCTGGATTACAAGTCCTACTTGGAGATGTCCGTCCTGCAGTAGCTACCCATGAAATGCTGTTTCAAGTCATGCAAAAACACACCTTCATTCCCGAAGCATTTTCTTTTGACTTACAGGTAAGATAATTTAGCGAAAACACTTCAAGCAATTAATATTTGTATATATATAAATAGTCATACACAAGTATATTAATGTTACTAAAATTGGCATTGCGTTGTGTTATCTACTTACACTAGGTAATTGAAACACAACAACAATACCAGTTTTATAAAAGGTGATTACAATAACAGTTGTAAATGTTATGTTTTACATCAGGTGATTGGTAGTTTGTCACTTTGTCAGTTGAACCAATCACATGCCTTGTAAGTGAAAAGTAATTTAATAATAAATCAGTAATGATTTTTTGTTATCAATAATACAGTAATATATTTTGTATAACAGCTACTTATAAATATCTCAATTGTTAACAGGTAATTTGGGGACAACATCCACTCCGACCTGAATTCCTTGAATCAACATATTTTTTACATCGTGCCACAAATGACGACCACTATTTGTATGTGGGAAAAGCTGCTTTAAAGGCTTTGCAAAAATATGCTAGAGTTTCCTGTGGATATGCCGCAGTAAATGATGTCAGAACTCGTATACATGAAGATAGAATGGATTCGTTTGTCCTAGCTGAGACTTTTAAGTACTTGTACATGCTTTTTGGGTATAACAATGACTTGCCAATGTCTTTAGATAACTATGTGATGACTACCGAAGCACATTTCTTACCATTATCTCTGGCTAATGTGGGACGAAACACTTCCAACATACGTCGGAACATCGATGAGGATGGTGATCATAAATTCAGCAAGTAAGAACATTCATTTTATTTTAACCTATTGTGTGGCTTGTATACAATGGCCTTTTACAGTAACAATATTATTTTTCGAATGTGTTAATTTTGCTTAAGATTAAGAAATAATGTTAGTTTTTCTCACAGAATTATGATTTTTTACTTATAATAGTAATAGTAAACATTATTTTAATAATTTATATACATAAAACGTTAACCTATTTATTCTAACCTTAACAATAATTTTAGGACATGCCCGAATACAAAGTTCCATGCTGAAGACATTCGACGACCAATGCAAAACATTTTAGGAATATCATACCGACCTAAAGCCGAACTTCAGGCTCTAAATGATCCTAAACAAGTCTTAGCTCTTGAAGATATGGGAATTACTGTCATAAATCTGGATAGTGGACAAGTGCAACTACTGTTTTCGAATTCTGCGGTATGTATATATTGATGATTTTAGGATTCGAAAATAAAAGAGTCAATTATTATCACAAATGTCACCTGTGTGGTTATTCTACTGAACTACAGGACTATTATCACAAATGACAACACAGCGTCCTAGACCTCCACTGTTGGAGATGGGTCTTTCAGAACATATATCTGGAGAATTTGGCCTACACTTGCCACGCTAGCCAGACGGGTTGGCTAGGTATGAAAGAAATTGTACAAATTTGACTTACTGACTAAATAATCTACCGTAATTATGCTCGACAGACATAATACACTTTAACATTAAGGTTCATAATCAACAATGCTTGGTAATATTAAATTGTAATATAACTTGTGAAGTAGTTTTTATATTATATGTAAAAATATATATAACTTTAGTTTACGGGCTTATTTGACATCTGCCTTTATTAGAATTTGACTCGAACTTTGTGAGACAAGTATACAATAACATCTTGTCATTTCAGGCTAAAACTGAAAAGCTTGCGGAAGACGGTATGCAGTTCATGAAGGAAATGTCAAAACGGTCAGAATTGGCTGACACGGATAGTGCAGTCGTCCCACTGGGAGTAAGGGTGAACGACCTAACTATACCAGGAGGACCCGGGCATTTCGGTAAGAGCATTGTAAATAATGATAGGTATCAATATCAAGTAGCCTATACTTATCCAGCTGACGCGTGTGAACCTTTAACCAACATAGAACAAGTGAAAGGTAAAATTGGAATAGCAATACGGGGCAAATGCACTTTCGCCCAGAAAGCAAGACACATGAAAGATGCCGGAGTAACACTTGCTATTATTACTGACAATATTCAAGGAAGTACTCATGAAAATTCTGCATTCTTTGTTATGTCGGGTGATGGCAATAAAGACATCGAAATGCCAGCTGTGTTTCTCTTTTACGAAGACGCGGAAATTCTACGAGAAGCATACAAAAAGAAACCTGATCTAAGGATTGTAATTGGTGTGCTTGAATCTATAAAACGCGAGTTTGAAACTGGTTGCCTCCATGGTATATGTGAAGATGCAAATGAGTTTCCACGTAACCTCGATGAGAAATCTTTTAATAATCTCAAAGAAGTGCTTAAGCGTCTAGCCACAGAATTTGAACTGACTTTGAATAATGAAAACATAAGGGAGAAAAACGAAGCTAAAGAGAAAGATGAAGAAGAGAAAAAGTCATATTCCAATTCAATTTTTGCCAATTATGAATATATGCTCCCAAATACTCGCACTCGTATATTAGAGGATGATTTGCATAATCTGGAAAAAAAGGATGTCCTTGAGGATAATGACATTATGACTATGATTCGAGATGTACCTGGGGTAAAGAAAGAACTGACAGAGAAAAGTGAGAGTGATATACTTCCTGATGATACTAAGGATCAGCAGCATAAAAAAGTATCGGACAACATCTGACAGTACCTGATTATCATTGATTCCAGTCAGAAGAAGGAGAAAACAGACATTTACAAAACCATGTAAATCTAGAGACTTTTTTAATGTGGTATTACTGCAACTAGTGATGTACTTGTATTTATTCCTAAAGTACGACAAATCTGACATGTTTTAAATTATTCAATTTATTATTTAATCAATATTTATCTACCAATTATTATCAACCTACCAATTAAATAATAATAATAAATTTCATAATACTATGTAGTTGCTTTTACAATAATACTTGTTGAGTTGTAAATCAATTGAGCGTAATTATTTTTTTAAATATTTTTTTTTATATTTATTTACCTACGAGATTCTCTTATTTAATTTATTATTCAAGACTAATCTTTATTATATTCGTCTAATAAAATATTATAGGAAATGGTGTACTTGCGAGTTTTTTACTCACTTTTATGAAGCGGCTGTATATTTTGTATTTAATTACAAAGAGTACTTACAATGTAACAAACAGTGCAATCCTTGTTGTTTAGTTGTATTTAAAATTATTTTTTTGTATATTTTTTAGACAATTTTTATTGGGTTATTTTATAGGTTATAATTTTAAATTAATAATTAGGTAAGTTTTACATGTTAATTAGTAATGCATTTATTGTATTATACCGTGCGACTTTGTATGCTCTTTAGACTGATATATGATTTTCTATTGACATAGACAAAACTTTTCAATATTTTTTTTGTATTCTTTATACAAACAGTTAATTTTATATAGCCAATGAATGTTAGCAACTGGAATCAGACACTCATGACTGACTTCAGTCCCTAACACTATGCCGGCTCGACAATGTATGACGGCAATTCGAGCCCGATCCCGAAACGTGTGGATACACTTTACTGGGTTTATCGGCACGAACGGTGGATCCTACCCGCCCCAGCAAACTGGGCAAATTACCACCATCAGTCCGCCTACCACCTCAAAATAGTTCCTTATCCATATGATATCGCATAATAATCTAAAGTAAGAGCATACAAATTCATTCAGTATACTATATATATTTTTATTATAATATATCAAATATTTGCATAATTATTTTACCATTTGGAGTTCTTAAAGAAGAATTATTATTTAATGAACGATTTTAATTTATTTGACTTGTTATTAAAATGTATTTGCTTTTACATTCAATATTTATATTTTGAATCTATTATTAATGTATTTTAATGTAAACCGTGGTTGTAACTATGTATTGCACAATGTCGGAGCTATGTTGTTCCGGAGCGAACGTGGCGATCACTTTAAAAGTCGACCACTCATAGTCATATTAAAAATCGTCTCGTTAATGTATTGTATGCAGGTAGGTGATTTTTATGTTATGCTACTGGCAATAAAATGTCACTAAATTAAGTTTTTTTTATTTAAGTTATATTTAGTTATATAAGTTATTATTGACCAATCAAATTGTTTTATATAAGATATGTTTGTTACGAGGAGAGCACTAAAAAGACAAAGGTCATATTTTACTAGTACGAATAAAATAATAAAATTTTAAATATTATGACGTTGTATACAACTTTTTTTGTCACTGATGGTGCTTTTTATTAATTGATTTATAACTGTTTCTGATGTCTAAAGAAATGAATAAAATTTCTAACTTTTGACTTTTTGGTAGCCACTGATTTACAGTTGGCCTACAGTGTCACGTCGCTTTCGGCGGTCTGTTGTCCTAGGTCCACACTGCCCACACACTTAAGCCATAAATTTCTCCCGGCAATGATCGAATACCGGCTTCTAGTCCACACACTAGACAGGCGGCAGTCAGCAATTAAATGCGCGCCGGAAATGGCCGAATACCGGCTCGGCATCTACATTTTGGCAGTTCACATTTACTGTAGCATGCGATAACTGACAAGTGATGACATGATCTGGCCGGCTGCTGCAAGTTCATGTTTATTGTGTTCGATTTGTCATTGAGGTCGCGGACTCTCTGACAGAAGTAAAATCTGTAAATCAATGGGTACCTTAACGAAAAAGTTAAACTGTATTTTATACATTTTTTTTTCAGACACTAAGGGTTAGATAGGAAAAAAAAACACGAGTCAAGTCAGTACAGTACTCCCAAATTAATAATGCGCATGCAGATCTTCGCTAATTGTCGTATTCCCGGAAACACCCGAATCATTGAATCGTAAGAGCCCTAAACAATGCACTTGCATTTTGCACCTTGTTCAAAAGAAATAGAAGTCAATATCATGAGTACACAATCGAAAACAATTCGGGCAGTCGTTTTTTTATACCTATTGGCGGTGACTGCATGTGTTCTCTCTGTGTGGAATTATATAGAGCTGATATTACACACCCTTCTTGCTTTTGTTTTCAAAGGTGAATTTAATTTCAACTTTAATTATCTTATTTAAATAGTTTATTTGACAATTGCATGTCTGTCTGACACAGGCAGAGATTTTATATTTAAAGGAGGTCACTACAGTACTATAAAATTTTCGAAGTAAATCAATCCAACAAAGATTGTAGCATATTCTCAATTGTGTGGTTTCGCTCGCTATTTACTTACATGGAAATATCGAATCAAATTTCGTTACTGATAAATCAATATTTATCTCTTTTAGTACAAAACACATAATTCTACTAAATTATGCATGAAGAAAATGCACTTAACCACTCTATATACATATCGTATTCCGACGCTCGGGGAATACGACCGTTGCCGAACAGTGACGAAGATTTCTATGCGCATTATCACTTTGGGAGAGCTGTAACTTAATTTACTTTTTATTAAGATCGTGTACTTGTGCTTTATCGATTTTTTGCCAAGCAAATATTACATGTTTACGAGGATATTATATTGAAGTTGTTTTTAATGGGTTTTAACTTTGGGGTTGACTGGTCAACAATCAATTTTATTTTCTTATTTCTCTTCATTACAAAAATACTACTTCATTCATAATTAGCTCATCACCGAAAACACAGTGGCTATCACTGATGCTGATACAGAATGCTGCGCCGTATAGATCATATGCCGGCAACTTGGAATGCATTGAATTACCGCTATTTGGCTGTGTAAAGAGCCGACATTTCCGTTGTCGAGTCTGGAGTTAACCGCAAAACAAAACACCATTTTTTTTACACATCGAAATATGACAACTGATGCTGGCTATCACGCTTTCTGTTATGTTTGGGTACCGCCTAATGTATAGTTTAAATTATATACACTTTTTATTACAGTTAAAAGTTGTTTATGATTATCTAAAATTCGTTGTTAATTATTATTAATTCAAATAGTCCAATTGAGCCCTACCTTTTTCTTTATAATCGTTCTGTTAGCAATGTAGCTAAGTAGATAGTTATATCAAATATACGTCTATGTTATCGTAGTGTTTCTTCTATCATAAACGTATAAATTAGTCGTAATTTTTGATTACCAAAGGTACTTACGGAACCGTTAAATATTTAACAATACTAAATTCTTAATATGTAGTAGCTAATAATTAAGATTTTGAATTTAATACATACACTTATGTACTTTTAGGTCTGCAGCCCAAAACAAATACTTTTAGTTAACTATATTTTTTTTCTAACAATGAATTGTTTAACCCTATTTATACATTTTATTGATCTCGACAAAAGAGATTTGTCTAGCACATGGCGGGAACGCGTGTGTTGTGAATGTAACACCAAATGTTCGATTGTTTGTCTCATTCCTGCGCATGCACTGTAGGTAAGATAGCGTGCCATACCGCATAGAACGATGTTTTTTAATTGCCCTTTTTTAGTGTATTTCGCTTTGACAGGCGTTCAGGTAGCGTTTTCATTCACTTCAAAGCAAAATTCAGTAAAAAAGCGCGCCTTGCTACTGAGCACGTGAACACGGGGAATGTATGCCATTTATTTGTACCTTGGGCTGCAAGTATACAATAAGGTTTCCATAATAAAATTGCTGCATAATAATGGAATCTTTTTTTTTAAAGAACCGCAAGTTTTTATTAGATAATTTAAAAACAGAAATTTCATGTTTTCGTTTTATTGTTTAATTTATTAACTAAATGTAGAATCTACTATCACTATCTTTTTGGGGGTTCCGATTGTATGCAGCAATTCACAATACCTACCTGTAGAAAATATGTGTCTATTAAATAGCTATAGTTTCAAACTAAATGTTCCCAATAAATATTATGACAGCATTTGTGTGTTTTATTTCTATTCTCTTTGTTAAAATATTAATTTCTTTTAAACTATGGTATTGAGTTTCATAATACATAATATTCATATAAAATGAATATTGAAATTTAATATTCTAATTTTTTTGGGATTATTCAGCACTCAAAAAGGAATGTGTTTTACAAAAGGTGTTACACATTTATAAATTTTGATATGCCCAGTTATTTTTCTTTTTTAACTTTTTGATATACGGGAAGAATTTTTCGAGTGGTTTTGAAATCCTAACAATAATCCAAAGAAGTAATACTATATATTGAAAATAATGTTTACTTTCCACTATAAATTTTTTATTTTTTTTCAAAATAATAGTTTCCATACCCGGCTATGAGTTTTTTTTGTTCCAAAATAGAGGATTTTGTTTTTCTTAAAATCAGCCCTGGGACTCCTTTGAGCATTTTTCATTCCTTGTATTTGGCCTTGAAGGCTCACTTGAAAAATAGCCACTCAATATAAGTAAATAACTAAAAAATATAGAGTGAGTTTAAATATCATTTTTAATTAACATGTATATTTTAGAAACTGGGGGATCCCCTCATTCAAACTAGCCAGTTTAAATCTCTGTTTTTAAAAAACTGTTTTTGGGTATTCATTCACTAAATGGCTGAGTTCCAATACTTTCTGAACAAATGTCAATAAGTAAGCATTCAGAGTGACAACACATTAAGATCCTGATTTAAACCAAGGAACTACTAGGAATATTGTGCATTAACTATGATCGCCAGCCAAAGTTGTAAAAAAATGTTTAGCTTCAAAAGAAAGAGATGAATATATGAGAAATATGCAAGAATTATGAGAGAGGGAGTGAAGCTTACGTGCGACTTAAATCAGAAGCTGCCTAACTTTATATGGATCGATTTCTTGTCTCGTTTCCTGGACATCAAAACCTATAATATAATATGCGCGCTGATAAAAACCAACTGATCATTTTAACGTTTAGGTTAAGATCTTGAAAAGGAGTATGGATCAGTGTGTAAAAAAAATTGAAGGTACCTACAACTGATAACATGATTTGCCCTGTGTTTGGCTTTAAGCGCTTTTTTCGCTTTGAATGTCGTTCGATTTGTTATTGCTCTATGGTTTTCATACAATTTAAGCAAAAATCGGTAAAAAAAGCTTTGAACGCTTTGCTTTCAAGTCAAACATAGCATTAAAGCCCTAAAAATAATATCTGATATGTTCAACTTGAAAACAAATTTACTTTTTTTACCGAATTTTGGGTGAAAACCATAGAGGTTTCTCTATAAACGACTTTGAAAGCGAAAATAATGTGACTTAAACAGTCAAGTCAAACACAGGAATTATCTGCGAATTAGGGCTGGACGCCTCTATGCTTTTTTATAGCTAGTCTTTAATTTATTGTTTTTAAATCTCCATCCAAAATTAATATATAGATAAATACTTTATTGCACAGAAAATTTATGTCTAAAAACATTATCTAACAGCTATCCTTTGGGAAATGTTGGCAGGGATTGTAAGGTGCTTACAGAAAGTTAGTAAGAGTTAGGTAGGTATCCACTAGAAATCCAATTCGGTATGATATTTTCAGGATAAGAGGCAGTTTTTCTTAATTTTTTAAAGGTTTTTTTTAATTCTTAGCTGCTTTCCTAATGTGCGATAATCGTAAGTTGACGCGTGAATCGAAATCCTGCTGGCAACACTGTTCTGTTTGGATTTTGCCGGTTTCCTTATTCAGTTCTGAAGCGGGCTTGGCGTGTTCCACACGACCTTCGGGAATTCGCAAGCATAGCGCCGGCGGACGAGGAAGTTTCGAAGAAGCTGACCAATTACCTTGCGCGGTAAGTTTAAAAAAAATACGATTTTTCTAAATGTTTTTTTTTTTATACAAAATTAAACCTTATTATTAAATTAAACCATTGTTTTTCATCGCAAAGTTGAATGGCCGATAAAGTTTTAAGTATAGGTATGGGGTGATTTTAAATTCATTCAACAGTAAAGGCTGAAATTCGGACCATATTTATCGACTCACCTAAAAGTAGGTAGGTAATATAATAATAATAGGTAATATAGGGCAAATTTTTGAAGTGTACGTCCGAGTAGATTTAATGACTCAGTTTTAGTTTATACTATAATCGCCCCTGAGATTACAAATACTTTAACTTCGGATATTTCACAAAGTTTCGGAATTGTATTTACGCACACATGGAAAATTCACTCTGTAGGTATAATGATAATACAGGATTATCATTATCATCATTACAGCCCCTTGAACACAGCGTCCTAGAATATATATCTGGAGAATTTGGCCTACACTCGCCACGCCTGGCCAGACGGCTGGGTGAGGATATGATGTAATTTTTATGACAATTTATTAACGATTCCACAATTTGGTATTAGTGGAACCGGGACCGGCTTAAACTGCTCTCCGAGGCATGGGAACGATGGTGTTGTAAATCTATGACAAATGTACGTAAGAAAAGTGTATTTCTTATTGGTACATGCCGGGTGGGTTTGAACCGACCTTTGTAGGATAGCTTTGTAGAAACGCGTTCTTACAACTGAGCCACCACCGCGCTCGTTACCTATTTAACTTAGAGAAATACAGGTCTATTCTTTTGACCTATGAAAAAATTGTTTATTAATTATTTGTCTAAATTTAAACTTTCGCTAAGACACTGCAACCTACATGCAAGTTTTGACTCCGCAATTAATTAGTCTTTCATATCAAGTCTACGAAATGAATGATGAATGAAAAATTGGGCCCTCGTAGCGACGTGATTTTCGCTGTTTTTCAAAGAGGCATTGACAGAGCCATAACACTAGGGTTTCCGGAACTGCTTCTGTTTTTGAGAACCGGGAAATTAACCGGTATTTCCCGGTTCTTTCGGTATTTTCGGTCCTTGGTAGTTTTTTTTATAAATAATATATAAAACAAGTGTTATGCTTCAAAAGTAAAACACTAATAAATTTAGTAGTTTTTATTGTAACTATTAGGTATTTCCAAAAAATTACATTAGAATCAAACAGAACTTAATCACTCAGTCTTCTCATATACATATTTCTTCTTCTATTTTCTGTTCTCATACCTAGTTAGTAGTAATTATAAATCAGTAAAAAAACAATTAATCTTTTAAGTATTAAGTAAGTATAATAATAAAAATTAAGGAGACCTCTTCCTTGGACGAAAACATATAGGTATACGAGTATATTTTATCAATAAATAAGTTACCTAAATTAGATGTTTATTTATTTATATTGAAGTAATATACAAACAGTATAAAAGAATTACAATATAAATTAAAACTACTATAAAGTAAAAATTAAATTAAATATAAACTAAACCTAATAAAAAATAAACTATAAGTAAAAAATGTCCTCTAGAGACGACCCTTCAGTGATAGTCCCAAGTAGACTTTCAACATTTCACCTCTGTATAGCTAAGCTAATACGTTGGCAGAAATAATTGCCAGCTTTCCTGTCTTCAGACTTTTCCGTTAGCCGTTTGGACAACGTCTTGGCCAGACGCTTGGCTGAGTGTCCCCATGAGCCCATCGTCTCGACCCCAAAGGGCGCAAATTCGTAACCTGTACTGAGGTTGGCGTATTTGCGCAGCTTGAGGTTCTCAGCAGAAATCGCCGCACTTCCTGCGCTTGACGAGGTCGCCTGGATGTGTGATGGGGCTAATGTGTCTACACATGTCGCATCCCACACCAGGGACCTCCCAAGTTTCCACGGCCCAACGGTCATGCCGTCGGGTCTCTTGCCATTGCTCCGCGCAATCCCAGAGGGTTCTAGGATCGCGGGTACTCCAGCAGTGACAAAAGCCCTTCGAATGATGTCGTTCAAAGCAGCGTAACGAGGAATGCGGCCAGCACCTCTAGCGCAAGAAAGCCCATGGTGTCCGAGATGTTCCACGGGCTCTCCACACCGACACTGGTGTGGGTGAGCAGTCCGGGCTCCGAGACGAAGGCACACCGCCATGGTCAGTGTATTTCGATCAAGGAGTGTACCATTTCTCCTTTTGAATCTTCATGGAATATGACTAAAAGTAGTAACAGTAAGTAAGTAGGAGTATGAATCACGTAATTAAAATGAAATATCCGAAAGAACTGGAAATCAAATTTTATTTCCCTTAGAACTTCTGGTATTTTCGAGATCGGGATTTCCCGGTTCTGAACCCTACATAACACTCTGCATGTCGACTAAGCTTCGCCTTGTACGAAAAGAAACGAATTCGTGTGTAGCGTGGACGTTGCACATATTTATTATACAACCGAAGATAAGTCGGCAAAAGAATGTGTGTTTACTTAGTTTAGGCCATAACAAATATAAAAAAATGTGCATAGGTGTGTTAAAAGATGAATAATCCTCCAGCCTCTTTTCAACGTTCCTATAACCTCATATCTTTCAAGCGAAGCATGAAAAAGCATCTTGTCAAGCCGGCATAGTGATATGGGCTGATGTCAGTCTCATTCCAGTGGCTAACATTAATGTGGGCGCAAGGTTACAAAGTTATGCTAGTATAAAAAGCATATCAGGTAATTGTGAAAAAATAAAATAGTTTGACAGAGAAGACAAATTTCTAAGCATTCCATGGATTTACCGTGCGGGTGCCGGGTCCATCGTGTGTGGGTAGGAGATGAGAAGAATGGTGTCTCGGGCTTGCGAACGACAATAGGCTAGTTTAAGAAAAGGAGGCCTCTTTTTTTTTTTTATTTCGCGATAATACGCTTACCATCCACCATTCTACTTCTCTCCCTACCCAACCAAATACTGCCGTCTTGGAAGCTCGTTCCATAAATGTATTGACGGCAGACCTGCTTAGGCCCAATTCTTTCAGTAAGTGATGTAAAGATTTTGCTGGAACTCCTCTCGCACCAACTTCCACTGCGTAAAGCTTAGTCTTGAACCCGGTCCTGATCATTTTTTCTGTGATATCATAGCAGATTTATGCAGATAGGGAGTTACTGTATTTTTAATAGATGGTTTTTTTAAAGGTTTAACTTTGTTTTTGGCGGGGGTTAAATGAAGGTGGTATAATATCGCGTAAAATAGCCTATATCCAGCAGTGAAGAGACACCGGTTGATGATGATAACACATCGTGCATCGTGGTAAAAATGGTTAAAATACCTATTTATTGAATAGATGGTATATTAGAATAGAATTAATCTCAAAGAACGTAGCTTAGCGTAATAAAAATAGGTATCAAAAAACGTGACTGGACGAGAAGTGACAAAAGAGACGCGAGCGGACAAGCCAAAATTGATCAATCGGACAGCGTCAGGCGGGACAGGACAATTTTTTCGGACGAACCAGGCTTTGTTAAATTATTTAAATTTTTAGTCTTTTAACTCGGTGTTTAAAACCGAATCCATTTGGTTTGGATTATAAACCTAAATGAAAATACAATTTTTTGACACAGAGTATTTAAAACAGACCCAATAACAAAATATAACTCAGAATAACTGTGGTTTTTAGTTAATTTTATTCCTTAAATCCAAAGAATTTAGGTAGATGATCTCTTAACATATTTTTCCTGAAGCTACATCGGTTTATACGAGTACAGCCCAGTCTGAAGTTTTCCCCTAAAACGAAAAATCGATTTTCTCCCTGGGGCACTAGTTTTGAGCGTTTTTCTTGACATGCGCAGTACAGTACAGTGTTTTGTACAGTCAGAAAAATGTACACTATACCACCTTATGATTATTTTGCATAACGTAAGCGATTCCTTATTATTTGTCTGTAAGAAACTTACTAGGAAACACTTGATAAGTATTTTTTATTTATTTTTACCTACATATGCAATGTAATTAATTAAATAATACATACACAAGCTGGATCCGAGTAAACAAGGAACTACTATATACTAAATTAAGGTTATATAAACTGCTTATATAACATAATTTAAACTGCCTCCGTGGTCTAGCGGTTAAGTCCTTGAATTTAGACTCGGAGGTACCGGGTTCGATTCCTGGTCGGGACACAATAATGTTTAATCATTTAAAACGCGGTGGTGGCTCGGTTGTAAGAACGCGTTCTTAAATCCTACAAAGGTCGGTTCAAACCCCCCCGGCATGTACCAATGAGAAATACACTTTTCTTAAGTACATTTGTCATAGATTTACAACACCACCGTTCCCGTTCGTCGGAGAGCACGTTAACCCGTCGGTCCCGGTTCCACTAACACCTACTTGTGGAATCTTTAATAAATTGTCATAAAAAAATGACATTATATCCTCGCCAAGCCGTCTGGCCAGCGTGGCGTAGGCCAAATTCTCCAAATATGTATGTTCTGGAAGGCCCATCTCCAGCAGTGGAAGTCTAGGATGCTGTATTCTACGGGCTGTAATGATGAATTTAAATTAATAAACTTAATTAATATTTAATTTATTTGAGATATTTCTCGTGTTTGGTATGCTAGAGACATCGAAGAGCTTGTCACTTGTCATGATTGGCCTGTAGTAAAGTTGGCTAAATGTGAATCCGCTTCTTTATAAGCGTGGTTTTTGACCACCCTGAAAGGGAAACGGTCGTTATGATACTGAAGGTTATATAAATGACTAAGGTTGGATGCAGCTGTAAAGGGGCGTTGTCTAATATTACAAACTAAATTTAAATAATATTATTATATCAAAGTAGAAATTATAATTATCGTTTACTTATTTTAATATCAGTTATTATCATTTGAATAATATTAAATAAATATATATAATATAGCAGCTGTCAAGAGGCGTTGTCACTTATTAACTAAAATAAAAATAAAATTTAGGTAGCAGTATAATAAATAATAAATCTAAGTAAAAATAAAACATAAATAATGAAAAGTATATTATAATAAAAATAAATATAATAATAATAATAAATATAGTAATATTATTATTGTTTTATAATTTTAATGTCAATAACATTATGGAACACGGGTGTGTATATAGTTAATTAATTGGACATGGATGCCATATTTAGCAGCTGAAAAATGGCGTTATAATGTCATAATTATGACATAATCATAATCAAGATAAAAGTCTTCAACCAGTGCGTCCTCCCCGTCATGTCGTACGGAACAGAGACGTGGAGACTGACAGTGGGTCTGGTTCACAAATTCTAGGTCGCTCAGCGAGCTATGGAGAGAGCTATGCTTGGTATTTCTCTGATGGATAGAATTCGAAACGTTGAAATTGGTCAGAGAACAAAAGTTACTGACATAGCATTCAAAATTAAGAACCGACGACCGATGGGGCAAACGGGTTCTGCAGTGGAGACCACGTACGGGACGCGCAGGTTAGGACGACCCCCCGCCAGATGGACGGATGACCTAAGGAGAGTCGCTGTTGGGGGGGGTTGGATGAGGTTAGCATAAGACCGCGTGCAGTGGCGAGCCTTGGGGGAGGCCTATATCCAGCAGTGGAGAAACACAGGCTGATAATGATGATATCTCAACAAAATATCTGTAATTTTATTCACTAGTAAGTTAATAGAGTAAATTAATCTTCTACTAATACTCTGTAGAACGTTTTACAGCACTTATATTTAAAAACATCCAGAATTATAAAGTTATCTACGTAGTATTTTCGTTGAGAAAATCTAAGGTGCTTGACCTCTCGGTCGCTAAGTAAGCACCTCTTAAAAACTAGCGAGGATCAAAAGCCCTCGACTTAATATAACTAGATTTTATTAAAATACAAGATTATATTAAAAAAAAACTACTACTAAATTACCTGATTGACCTGGATCGCTCGTATGAAAAAGTGATCGGCGAGAAACATGTAATTTGGCAGCGTGCGGAAGATGTGAGTCTCCAAATTTATGAGTACGCGTAGAGATAGTGGCTATGGTATGTGAATGCATATTTTGGCCAGTAGGCATATTTCTACCTTATTTCATTTAAATCAGTTCAGTACAGGCGTGAAGGCGAGACTAACATATATATATATACATACCGACGAAGCTTATTTCACTATATAAACAAAATTAAAAAAAAGTCAAATATTAATTTCATTTATATTATAGAAATTCTTAAGGTTTTATTATAAATCAAATAATATAAAATAAATATATATCTACTATATTACTAAACTAAAAATTCACCCATGACTTGACCAATATAATATTGATTTAATGATGACAGTTAGTTGATAGAAAACCTATTACGCGTAAAATAAACATCGCAAATAGATGACTATATTTATAATCGTTGTTTGTCATTCTATCCGCGATATATTTATTATTAAAATGTTCATCGCAAATTTTCAAAACCTTCTTTCAACATGAGTATGAAAACCGAGCTGAAATACAGGCCGTTTTATTGATCCAAATTCCTAATTGGAATTTATGAGAGTAAAAGAGAAAGCATGACCTGGTAGGTTCCAAAAAGTCGGGGTGAACGAGACACATTTAGGTATGTATGAACCCAAATATTACCTACATTGTATTCGAGTCTTATAAACCTCAGCCATAAAATAAACTCTAGATCCTAAATCTAGATTGTATGAAAATATTTATTAAATATTAATTGATTTAATAAAATAAACAAAATATAACAATTAAATTTGGAAGACTTTCTCCTAAGGTTAATGATTTAATTATATTTCTTAATTGTCAAATAGCAGTATCCACATATGTACAAACTAAAAAACCGGCAGCCCCTATAATAAGCGCTCACTATCCCTAGTTAGACTTGTCGATTGAAGCACTTTTTTCGCATTGAAAGTCGTCCGACTTGGAGTTGCTCCATGGTTTTCATACATTTTAGCGTTTGATTTGCTTTCAAGTCTAACACGGCATGTGAGGTAAGAAACGTTTAAAATAACTATTTTCTCACAGTTAAAATGTCTCTTTTTTTTTTTTTTAATCACAGTTCATTATATTCATTATATAAATAAAGTAGCAAAAGTGGAGCACAAGCCAAAGAGATTTTATATTATTTAGACAATACAATTAAAACAGATATAAGAGTAAAATATAGTAAATAGATTTAAATTAATAGTGCAATTGAACTGTGACTAGCAAAAGTAAAAAAAAATAAAAAAAATAATAGGTGAAAACCAATAGGTTAATGATTATCTACCTAAAACAAAATGAATGAATGAGAGGCAAGAGCAAAATTATACTATATATACGAGTATAGCAGTATTCGTATATTAGCAAGCGAAGTGGATTTGCAAAGTCAGTCCGGGATAAGAGTTGTCTTGATACTGCCTCCGGTGATTAGTTAGATGATCTAAAAATGGCATTTAATTGTACTAACAAAAATGTCACGAAAGCTCTGATTACTGGTATAGTGATCTCGTTGGTCCATAGACCTGAAAATCAACAAAGCTAATTAAAACACGCTAAAAAGTTAATTACTTTAGTGTGCGTAACTTATTACGTAGTTTGTGTAAAATTAAGTAAGGTGCAATGAAACGAAAAAGAAATATATAATAATATTATAAAAATTAACATTTTATTAATATTTTCTTACTTGACATATCTATTCAATAAAAATAAAAAATAATTATTTTTGGTATAACATCCCATAGTTATAAGTAGATAAATTATTTATTGAACAATAAACAAAAACATATTTAAATGTACATAGGCTAGATTAATGTCTAGTGACATTTTCTAACAGCTAACCTTTGAGTTAGTGAGCAGGGATTGTGGGTGCACTATCGATTTAAAATCTAACAACTAAAGCTAAAGCAATAAAAATTGGAGCCCTAAATATCTCAGATTTGCGGCATGCGGACGATCCCACATTATTTGCAACAAGTTTTGGTCACAAGGAAAAGCAATAAATAAAATAAGTCTTAAGTTCGGCAATAAAATCAACCGCAGCGAGACAAAGAAAACAAACATTTATATACTTTCCAATACATATAACTTATTAAATAGCCCGCCAAACTGTAACCACAGTTTGTTGGCGGAGACAATTACTCTCGAAGCTTAATATTAAATAAAGGTTGTGATTGTAGACCGTGCAAATGATTACTGGCCAGATATTAAACAGATAGCAAAATACGATGTGGTCCAATACTATATTTATCTGGGGAATTATTATCGAACAGCGGTGGATGCGAGGAGGAAATTAAGCGTCGAATGGCAGTGTCGAGATCTGCTATGGACAAGCTAAAGAAAATATGGAGGAACGGAAACATTACGATAACTAAAATCCGGCTGGTCAGAGCTCTTGTGTTCCCTATTTTCCTGTATGCTGCAGAGACGTGGATCCTGTGCGAAATAAAAATAAAACGGACAGATGCTCTAAAGATGTGGTGTTGGCGAAAATGTTATATCATGGACAGAGTTCCGAACCAACAAGTCCATTCTGGAGGAACTGGGAATAAGACAGCGCCTTTCCTCAATCGTACAATCACGCATTTTCACTTTCTTCGGACACGTGTCGCAGCGTGGAAATAGATCCATTGAGCGCCTGGTAGTTCAGGGAAAAGTTGAAGGCAAGAGAATGCGTGGTAGGTGAGGTCCGATGAGGAGAACCGACCAGGTTAAATCAGCAATGGATCACCCCCTACATTGGTGCGCCAGGAAGGCTGCACTCGGAGAGGAGTGGCAAGGCCGACGGCTTGTTAAGCATGCCCAAACTGCCAAGAGTTTAACGACTCAAAAGAAGAAAGCTAAAGTATATATATATATATGTACTTTAGCTTTCTTCTTTTTAGTCGTTAAACTCTTGGCAGTTTGGGCATGCTTATATATATATATATTATATGTGTATATACGCTATATATGGACCTACCACGCATTCTCTTGCCATCAACTTTTTCCAGAACTACCAGGCGCTCAATGGATCTATCTCCACGCTGCGACAAAATATATTTACTTACAGTTGCAAATTATTTTTTTTGCATATAAAAATATAGTACTACATGTAGGTATTTCACAATCTTAACTGCCTTTTTTGTTTAGGGCGTTAAACTTCCAAAAATATGCTTAGAATAGATAGTATAGTATTGAAGTAAAATCTGTGAAACTACACTTATTTGGGTTATTACTTCACGTCACTTTAGAGACGTTTAACGAACAAGACTATATGTTACTATTCACTTAACAAGTAAATATTTAATATTTATGAAAAATATGATAGCGCTCGGGTCACCGGGGTGATCTGGGACGATGCTAACAAAAATACGTTTAAAAACTACGTTTGTCATTAACGGTTTTCTTTTTAGCATACGCTATTTTGTCTAATCCTCGTGCTCTCACTCAAACGCTTTGTTCGTGATTGCAATGTAGCGATGATCCTAAGTCTATGTATTGGTCGTGCAAAAATCTCTTTAGGGTTATGTCTATAATAATATAGTTCCTTGATGTATTCGATTAACAGCTATTCAGATGTAATGGTCCATGAAAATTCAGGTACTTATAAGTGTTTTAAACTAACTTGTCAGTACTAAAAACTTAAGTATCCCAGCTGACGTCTCGGCTGTCCAATGTATAAACCTAGTAAAGATTTTTTTTTTTTTCACTTGTTAGACTTAAATTGTACGTATCATAAAAATATTTCGCCATCTATTCGATCACGAAAATATAGATGATTAATGTAAGTAAAGATTAAAAATAAAAATAAAATTCCGCATTATACACGTTTGGCTAGCGAGCGTGATAATTATCATTATTACAGCTACTAAAACACAGAGTCCTTCACTGTTAGAGATGGACCTTCCAGAATTTCTGGAGAATTTCACATAGACACGCTGGCCAGGCGGGTTGGCGAGAGGTTGTGATGTCAAATTTTAATGACAATTTATTAACGATTCCTTAAGCTGGTCTTGGTGGAATAGGGAACGAGGGCTTAACGTCTACGTCCGAGGCACGGGACTACCGCTCCCGTGCTGAAAAGAACAGTGTATTTCTTATTGTTACCCTCTAGGGCCTGTGATGATGAAGGTACAAAGAAAGACATTTGAAGCAATAATTACTTTAACTTTAAGTCTTAAAAGGTAAAATAAATATTTTGTATAACCAGAATAATTTACTTATTTGTTGCTAGAGTTTTAAATGTGAGAGCAGATCTTACTCTGCACGTTTCCGTAAACTATGTAAGAGTCTATCAACCGACTAACAGGGGAGCCACAAAACTTTGAAAGCTCTAAGCACTTTAACGAGCCTTAAGTGTAGGTATCATTATTGGTCGAAATATTATAATAAACAAGGATAGGTTCATGGGCCATCGCCAGACTATAGCCCAGGTGGGCGAGAGGGGGGGGGCAAGTTGATACCTATATATGGAGGATGAAAATTCAGGCAATCATCATGACGATCAACGTACTCTTCTTGACTTCTTCCAACCTCTATATATTAACTTGCCCCCTCTGGAATATCGTCTGGCGACGCCCTTAAATATGGTACCTGTCTGTGCTTATTACAAATAACGAATAATATATTTATATATATCTTAAAACAGCCCTTTTAATCATCAACCTGTGTGTCACTGCTGGATATACTCGTTGGCCTCCCAAGGCTCACCATCTTACACGTTTCCCTGCCATCCTTATCATATTACAGCGACCTTCTTTAGTTCATCTGACTATCTGGCGGGGCTCGTCCCACTCTGCCTCTTCCAGAACGAGAACGTGGTCCACTCCAGAATCCGTCTACTCTATCATTAATCGATTCTGCTTCAGACTTGTTCAGTCCATTGCCATTTCAACTTCTAATTTTGAAAGCTATGTCGGTAACTTTGGTTTTCTGACGGATGTAACCGTTTTGAACTTTATCCTTCAGTAAAATCCCGAGCATAGCTCTCTTCATAGCTCGCTAAACGAATTCGAACTTGTAAATAAGTCCCACTGTGCGCGTCGACGCCTCTGCTCCATGTGATATTACTGAAAACAGCCTCGAACAAGTCTGCGAAACGCCACCTCCGCCATGCACTTCGCTAGAAAGTCGATGAAGTAGCGTTATTATGTTCAATATAGCGCGCCTTTCAAGGCTTTATAGTTTATCTACTCAGAGACCA
Source organism: Tinea semifulvella (assembly GCA_910589645.1). NCBI lineage: Eukaryota > Metazoa > Arthropoda > Insecta > Lepidoptera > Tineidae > Tinea > Tinea semifulvella. The sequence goes on from OU342584.1 coordinate 27,646,121, forward strand.
GCAAGGCACATTAGGCGTGCCTGAACCGTTGTTTTAATCAATATTCTAAGTTAGAAACTAAGGCTCGAGATTTACAGTTGCAGAATCGCAATGAATGAGTGTAATATGGGTGCTTCAAAAGTAACGTCTCACACACACTACACAAAAATTAAAGAAAACTATAGCTGATAAAATGTTTTAGTCAATAAAAAGCCAACAGAGCAAACTGGTTGATTTTAAAAAAGGCTAAAGATACGTTGCTATTGGTTCGTTTAACTCGATTGCAAAAGTCTGTAAAAGGATGCTTGCAACAAGCACCACTCACATAGTAACTACTCGTTAGTGCTTCACTGCGAGCATCAGTTGAGTTTCAGATTAAATTTCGTTGAACCTATCGCATCCAACCTGCTAGTAGGAATCGGGATATTTTATTTTTGTACTACTGCCCCCGTGGTCTAGCGGTTAAGTCCGTCGATTTAGACTCGGAGTTACTGGGTTCGATTCCTGGTCGGGACACAAAAATATTTATTAACGTAAATAAATACATTTGATTAATATTTAATATATTTGTGATATTTCTCGAGTTTGGTACGCTGGAGACATCGACGAGCTTGCCACTTGTCATGATTGGCCTATAGTAAAGTTGGCTAAACGTGAATCCGCTTATTTATAAGCGTGGTTTCTGACCACCCCGAAAGGGAAACAGTCGTAATGATACTTTACTTTTTTACTTTATTTTTATAGTATAATTGATTGCACCTATAATTGTTCAAATTTGTCCCTAAGGTTTGGCTGTCAGAGAATGTCTTCGGGCATTAAGTCCGCCTTTGTACTTTGTGCAATAAAGTTTTTTAAATAAATAAATAAAATAAAAATAATATGAGTACCTACGATATACGATGTACTTAAGTACATTATACAGCGAGAGAAGACCAATTTCAACAGCAATATGTTCTGGAAGGCCCATCACCAGTGACTTTTTGCAGCTGTAATTATTGAATACATTCTGCCATATAACACTTTTTATACGGCATACGACCTAGCGCCCATCTGACGGAAAGCGACGGGCTAGTCAATAATGTTAGCAACTGGAATAAGATGCAGACAGCTACTCAGGTCATCCGTCCATCTCGCTGGGGGTCATCCCACTATCTCGCTGGGGGTCATCCCACTCTGCGTCTTGTAACTAGTACGTGGTCTGCGTCAGACGTGTCCAGCCCATTGCCACTTCAGCTTGATAATTTTGAAACATATTAGTTTCATGATAAATGACTCTAATTAAAACTCTTATTATTTATTATTATTAATATAGATAAAAACCACCAGTCTATAAAGGCATTTTAACGAGGACGTACAAAGTAATACAAAATCTGAAATGTGCAAAAATAATATACAAAATCTGCATACAGAAATCAAGCTTTCAATATTCAAAGAGTAAAAAAGTGCAAAAAGTTGAGAGAGAGAGGGGAGGTTTTTTACTCCATTATGATCGTTTATTCGTTACAAAGTCAATTTTATCCATGAATTTTTCTGAACCCCATCGCCAGGTGTCCAACAAACCTACCTACTCGTATGTTTTGTTTTTAGATTGACTTTGCTTTATACGTTGTTTTTGTTTTATACGTCTCGCTCGCACAATCCAATATTTTCAAAGAGTTTTTTAGTCTCAGTGTACTTTTGGGAAATGTGATCTATCAAGTTTTCATTCATTAATTACAGCCCCTAGATCACATCCACTGCTGGAGATGGGCCTTCCAGAACATGTATTCCATCATTCGATTCCGGTAGTCAGGAGATTGTTGAGTGCGAATTTCTTCGACAAACCACCATAAATGCTTGTAAGTGTTATTTAGGATTATTTATTATATAAAATATATAAGTATGAAAGGGAAAATATCCCAAAAAAATCCGTAATTTTATTTTCTAGAAAGTCCTTGAATTCGGTAGTCTTAATTATTAACTCTCTAAACCTCGAAAGGCATAAATGTTACCATTTTTAATATTTTTTGTAAGATAAGGTTTTTTCTGGCAACATTAAAGATATATTCTTAATGTTTTTTTTAGAATTACTCTCTCTAGCACCTTTGACATCCATAAGTCTGTCTCTTTCATTATATGATAATAATTTATAATTTTGGAACGTAATCTGATTTTAATATGTTATAATTATTTTTTGTTTATAAATTATTTGTTTAACTAATATAAGTAGGTAAATAATCAGTTTAAATAATATAAATTAGTCGACAATATAAATAAACACGCTTCATGATTTTAATATCCGTCGCGATGTATCTTGAGTTTGACAATACTATTCCTCGAGCGTGTGACGTGCCGAGGACAGCAGGAAGGAATAATTGAGTGTAAGAGCCGTTGAGAAAACGTCTAAACTCGTTCCGAGACACGATAAAAGTAACCTAAGCACGCTTAAAGGTGTTCCGAGACGTGATAAACTGTTTTGCCAAAGCTATGTGACGTCACAAATGACATTATTCCTCGGGTTTAGACTGTTCACGATATCGAGGTAGATCGCTCTGAGCGCTATCAGTTTTTGTCATTATGTCGAGCGCCATTTTCAAGTTTATTTAATATTGTAATTCGTATTTAATTCTAAAACAAATCTATAATTAATATTTAAGTAGGAAGTGAAAAAAATATGTCTGTAACACGGCAAGTTATTTTAAAAGACCAAAATAAGTTAATAATATTAAACTTTACACATATAAGGATGAATAAACCGAGAGATGTATGTTTGTTTGTATTCATACTTAAAGATGTGGAATCCGCAATCTATCCTCTATACATTTAAAAAAAAACTATTATGTCACGAATGAAACGATTTAGACCGTTCCGAATTGATATCACGCTCTGAGCATCCAAACCGCGATATTTGATTCGGAACGACTTTTAGTACCATATTCATTCTAAGCGCTCTGAGCTTGATTCTGACCTCTAAGATACGGGTCTTAAAAAGCACTAATGACTTGCAACAACGTATCAACTAGAAAAGTCTTGCTCAAAGTATAGCGATAGTTTTATAGATGCACTTCATAGATCTCAGTGTTACAGACCTACTTCTGATGTAACACCTGCAGAAGAAGTTATAATTGTAATTAAAATACTATAAAGCTACGAGCTACGTTAATAGCTATGGTGAGTTAGTTGGAAAACTTATTAATTAAAGCTATTCCAGACTATCTAACTAAGCTAGCGAAATTCTGTTTCTTTAAGCGGAAACGTTATAACGAAATCCTTGTACGAAGACAATCTCGGTGTCAACTATTAAAGTTTATATTCGTTTCGATATACCTAAAGTTTAGCTTTTGACTGCTAGCTAGTTCATCAAACGTTTTTTCGATATTAGAATTTTCGATAAATCATAAACTCAAGATCTCTCCTCATAATTCTAATAGATACTCGTATTTAGATTCTTTCACAGTCTAGAATAAATTTCCTCTGATCATCAGACGGGTGCCTTCAATAATATATTATATATATATCTCACAATGCCTATTTCTTAAATAAACAAAATAATTCTTCTTCCTAATATCTATCTTTGTCTCGTTTTATTTGTTGTACAAATACTACGTATTTATTTTTGTTATACTCGTATATTCTTACATAAATGTTTTTTTTATTAATATAGCTAAAAGTATATATTTTTATTGGTATTTGTGTAGTAGAATGTAAATTATTATTATGTATGTTTAAGTATTTGTTTTTATTTCTCATTCAACCGCAATCGAAAAATAAAATGCCGAGAAGCATGAAGTTCGCCCTTAAATGTTAAGATTTTAAATGCAATAAAGAATTATTAAATAAGTATCATCTTAGCTTAGGTGAAGACGTTAGATGCTCTTTGTCCAACCTTTGATCCTAAGAAACGCATCTGCCAATTTTATGAAAAATACTATGACTTTGACAAATTCTTGACCAGGCGAAATATTAATAAAAAATAATAACTGACTATAAATACTCAATAACTGTGAAAAAAAACGACGGATAAAAGTAGTAGTATAAAAGACAGTATAATAAGTGTAAATAATAAATATTTTTTAGAATTTTATTCTAAGGTCGGTTATGTTCGGCTAAGTATTTCTAACGATGAAATATGACAGTAAATAAAGACAATCACTTTCGTCATTTAGACTATTTAACGGTAATGATTGAAGAATCCGCTTATTTATAAGCGTGGTTTCTGACCACCCCGAAAGGGAAACGGTCGTGATGATACTTTACTTTTACTTTACTATGATTGAAGAAACAGAATAAGCCACTAGGTTTAGTCTAATACTCTGACGGTTCAACTTTATTGTTTGTTTAATCCCTGAATAAAATCGACGACTAAAGTTTGTCATTAAGCTGCCCCTGCCATTGCTAAGCTGAAGTTTCATACATTGTTAGTCCAAATAAATGAAAAAGGTTGGATGAGGGTACTCAAGAGCTCGCGTGCGACGTTAATCTTTTTGGAGCCAGTCTCTCCTCTCTACAACACTCGATACTTCATACTGTATTTTCAACCCTTATTCAACTCCCAGCGTCCTTCTAGAGGTCATCCGTCCATGGCGTCCATATTTTCCATATTGATACGGCTGAAGTGCCGCATAATAACTATTGGTGGTTTTTGTTTAGGAGGCTTGACTTTGTAGGATAGGAAGATAAGGTCATGATGTGAAAAAGAGGGAGCTAAGAGTTGACCGTGTTTGGCAATGAGATCAGAACGAGAAGTTAACATAAGGTCCAGAAGAGTATCAGTTAAAGCGAGATGGTGTGTGGGGCCAGTTGGGAGTAGGGACAGATTAACAGAAGAAATTATATTTAAAAGTTTAGATGATCTCGATTTATAAATTACTTCAGGATTTAAAAGGCAAGTATTAAAATCACCCATAATAATGTGATGGGTATATAGAGGAATAAGGTCGTCCAGGATAGCTTCAATTTTAGTAAAGTAATTTATAGAAGGAGGACAGTAGACAACGCCAAGCAAAATTTTTGAAGTATTAAAATTAATTTCAAGAAAAATATATTCTGGAGAACTTGAGTAAAAAGTAGGGGAGCAACTAATTACCTGATGAGAAATGTCTGTACGTAAATATACTGCTACGCCACCGCCACGAAGGCCTGTACGGTCATTACGAATTAACTTATACCCTGGAAGTGAATAGGTTGTCGACGACAAACTGGGTTTTAGCCAACTTTCCGAAATTAAAATCGCATCAATGATATCCGGTGATGAGAATGTCGCTAGGAGGTCTGTGTGATGTGCAGGCACACTTTGCGCGTTAATGTGACACACATTGAATTTATTTCTGTGAGCTGTACCGAGCTCATTGTTTAACAATGTTGCCAGGTCTGGATCGGCATCGTAAAATAAGTCGCTTGAGAGTGACACTTCGTCACTACTACTCTCGATGGAATAAAAGGAGTCTTCACTATCATTATGTTGCATTGGTTTTGTATGTAGTTAATAATAACAATATAAATAATATACTATAAAATAAATATATTTGTATATGATGATATAATACTAATAATATAAATCTACTAGTATAATAATAATAATACAATTATTGCAAGTCCCGCTGGCAGAGGGTTTACAAAAAATAATAACTAGTTACAGAGACGAAAACATGAAGTCCGTGTCGGCCACACAACAGAAAACAGTTAGTGGAATATACCACTGATGACAAATTAAATTTAAACCAAGTAATAAAACAGTTAAGCTGACGTGCGGCCGACCAAGATGTTTTAAAGGAAACAGATTAAATAACAACCAAAAAACAAACACGGTAAAAAAAAAAGAAAAATCCATTAAAAAATTACATACTAAAATATGGTATTATAAGACAATTTAAATATATATATATATAATCTATCATTAATTGTCAGATCGGAATAGTAACACTTTTAAATACATATCATTTTATAAAAACAGAAAATAATAATAGTTAAAATCGTATTTAAAGCGAGTTACGAGAATAGTAAAGTTGGCTAAATGTGAATCCGCTTATTTATAAGCGTGGTTTCTGACCACCCCGAAAGGGAAACGGTCGTAATGATACATTACGAGAATAGAGGATGTCAAGAATCAGGCCCCGTCGTCGCACGGAGTCTGTGCAGACGCCGCGATCGAGTTTTGGTAACCGGCGCGTTAAAACATAAAATGCAGCATTCCAGCAGTAATTAGATCGATCCGACGTAGGTTGTACGCGTGTGTTATTGTAAAGTTGTCATAGTGGTCCAGTGCATACGTAATACCAATAAACTCTCATGAAATGAAAATGAAATGAAAAAAATATTTATTTATGTTTATACAAGCAGCCGAGGTTGACAATTTCACATTATACAATGTGTTATTTAAAAATAATGAAGAGGCTGTAGACGGTGACGTCCCGACCTCCGCTGTAGGCGAGCCAGTGTCACGGAGGCCGGGTTGTGGCGTTGTAGGTGCTCTTAGTTGGGGTCGACTATACATACATATATATATATATCAATAAATAATAATAAATAATACCTATAGAATATATATAGAATAAAATAAATAAATCATATGGTCTAATTAGTATATTAATATAAATAAATAACTACTGTGGCGTATATTGATTAGAAAGAAGAAATTCGTTTGCCTCGTACGTCATCCTTACCAACCACGGCCTCACAGCTCGCTTGACTCCATTGCGAGTTAACCTAGTAATAGGTATTACGGTATTGCTTCTATTATAGAGTAGAGGACCCATAACTCTGGCATGTCGCCCACTGGAGTGAGTTTTGGTTTTCGGGATGGGAAAGGGATGGGAACAGAGCCTTGAGGGGCGTAGGGAAGGTTTAGGGTATTGTACGCTTCCTAAAAATGAGTGCTGATGGATCAACATAGACTCAATGTACTGCCTCCGAATCGAGTACAGGTCCCAATGGCCATAGAGCTTCGTCGTTGAAAATCGGCGGGGGAGCCGGCCCATGACCTTTAAAAGCATTCTCTGGGCGCGTTCGGCTTTTACGAGGAAGGTCTTTTTGGCTGAACCCCAAGCTAGATTACAATATCTTATCAACGAGTGGCCGAGAGCGTTGTAAACCTGTTTTATGAGGTCTGAGTCGGCTACGTTTCTAAGGTGCCAACACTTTAACTACATATAAGACAACAGACTAAATTATCTTCTTGGAGCTCTCCTGGTACGCTCCCTAGGTACCTGCTTCTCTGTGTGAGATTGCGATGAAGGTCCGGCCACCGGCTTATTGACAGTGCTAGATAAAACAGCCAAATCCGAGTGCTGTGACAGCTTGTGCCTGGAACCGTCTGGGAGCCTTATAGAGATTGTTCCATCTTGCGTCCAGCAGTTATTTATACCGAAAATCCGACGCGCCTCAACGAACAAAGCCTGCCTGCTTTTTATTAAAAACTCCGAGCAGCTGAAAGTCGTTCCTTTAATGGTCTTGGTTCTCCAGACCAGCTGGCGCAGCCTGTGGTCACTGAAACGGACAAGTATAGAGCGAGTGAAGGAATCCCTGGGTGCTCCCAGCCAGTAGCAACTATACAGGGAAAGAACGCCAACATCCTTAAGGCCCAAGTGATCCTTGAGTGCGTCGACCACCATCTGCGTTACATTTTCATCTGATTCTTCTGGAAATCCTTTGAACAAGAGGTAATCTGAGCGGCTACGAGTTTCGATGTTGTCCATGGTGGCATGTAGTTCTGCAATCTGTTGCCTGAGCAGCGACAACATCTCCACAGCAAAGGATTTGAACTCGTAATAATCCCTTGCGAGGGTCTCGATGTTGGAGCTCTGCGGATGTACCCTGGCGGTGGTGAGCTGCGACTCGAAGTCCGCCATTCTAGTGGCCAGTTTGTCTTCTAGCAGCTGCTGGGTATGTAGTATTTTATCAGCTGCTGCCATTGTTTACAATGTGTATTTCAAATGTAACTAAACAATTATAATAACCAGCGGGATAGTTGCACTAGTATTGTATTATTGCATAATATTAAGTACTTTAACACTTTAATTAATTTAATCACTATATTAATTATTTAAATTCAACAAAATATACGGAGCAAAAATTTTACGTGTTGCTTTCTAGGCCTACCCACAAAAGTCTTCAAAATTGAAATATAATAATAACAATAATATAATAATATGTACTCGTATTTATAAATAGTAACTCGTATTTATATCATATATATTTTCATGTAAGCACATCAAGTAGCTGTTCTGTAGCTTTATAGTCAAATGCCTTAAACCAATCTGTTATCTTAACTTTAGCTTCTGAGTGCACATTAGGGTATATATTCAATGATTGGTTTATTTTGTTGTAAAGATATCCGGAACGCTTAGGGTATTGTCTTCTCGCAAATACTGTTTTAGTACTATGAGGTCTGCAAATATAACCTTGACGACGTATGGTGTATAGCTGAGGAATTATAGGTAAAGTCTTGTGAATTCTGAGTACTGTGCGAAGAACATACAATTGTCTGACAGTAAGCAGTTCATACATTGAGTATAGTGGATGTGTGCGGAATCTACAACGTTTCTTAAAAATCACTTTCAACAAGCATCGCTGGGCCCTTTCCAATGTTAACATTTTACTTGGGCATGAGCCCCCCCAGACAGGAATACAGTAGGAAATCACTGACTGCGCCAATGCCAGGTAGGTTGATTTTAGGATATCCGGGGATGCAACATCTCGGAGTCTCCTAAAAATCCAGATTAGTTTACGGACTCGTGCTGAAAGGCTATTAATGTGACTATACCTATTAATAACTATGAGGCGCGGTGGTGGCTCGGTTGTAAGAACGCAACATAAATCCTACAAAGGTCAGTTTAAACCCACCCGGCATGTACCAATGAGAAATACACTTTTCTTACGTAAATTTGTCTTGATTTCCAACACCACCGTTCCCATGCCTCGGAGAGCACGTTAAGCCGTCGGTCCCGGTTCCACTAATACCAACTTGTGGAATCGTTAATAAATTGTCATAAAAAATTGACATCATATCCTCGCCAAGCCGTCTGGCCAGCGTGGCGAGTGTAGGCCAAATCCTCCAGTTCTGGAAGGCCCATCTCCAGCAGTGGAGGTCTAGGACGCTGTGTTCTAGGGGCTGTATTGATGAATGAATGAACGCGATATATTAAATACTAATAATACATATACTACATCATCGACAGCTGTCACAGAATTCACGCTATAGGTAAATCATGAATTATAGTTGCACCGTACGTCTATAATGTTAAAATGATCATTATTATTAATTACACACCTTAGAACACTCTACCTACCTAGACCTTCACTGCAAAACATAAGTTTAGGTTGACGGGGTTGTCAATTTTAATAAATAAATAATAATAAAATAAGATTTTAAAGAAAAGGATCTTACAACCGAGCCACCACCGCTCGATACGTTAAAGCCGTATGACGATAAATACTTGTGACATAAATTTGTCTTGTTTATTTTGTCCCGAAAAATCTACAAAAAAAGTTTTTTAAACTTACGTTGATCTAAACTGGGATCAATTTGTATTGTGAAAAATACCAGCAACCCCTTGTCTTATACCTACGAGTATTAATAAAAGTGAAGGAGTTTAAGCACATTAAATTGTTTATTCTGATGTTAACATCAGAAAATTTTGATTTCACTAGAAGTATCTACAATAAATGTCAACGTTTTATACAATGAAGAATATTAAAGCTCCGCGATTTATCTGAAATAAAGCGATGGAAATTGTCAGATTCAAATTCAATTTTGCTGCAATTCGTTCGACACTGAAAGTCGTAAATTCAATTCAATCCATTTCCATATTTTATTTATTTATAACACTTGTTTTATGTTTTACCAAAGGTTCTAACGTAAAACCGTACAGAACTAGGTCTAAAACTATAAAGCTTTCATAAACTTTGTTCATACTCGTATATGCTTACCGGTTAAATTCATACCTACAAGCCCATCTCTTGAGTTTACGACTTATACTTGTTCGTGGCTAAAACTTTAACTAATAACTTTAAGTTTTATCGATACGTTCTACATAAACTTTAGACCATTTAAAATTAATCACATATAGTGCTCAAATAATGACGTCATATAACATATGTCGATCACTGTGATCTAAGTAAGTAAATTTGTTATCTAAATCAGTCGACTAGTATAAACCTAAAGACAAGACAAACGGAGAGAGAGATTTTATTTTATTTTGACAGCAAACAGTCATTTACATCACATTACAAACATAATTGACATTAACAAGACCTTGAGTGTCGAGAATTTACACAAAATACAATAAACTAAAACACAAACAAGCATAGCAGATTAATAATTAAGCAAAAAATAAAATAAAATTGAAATACTAAGTTATATCATAGCAGATATATATTATAAAGTACAATATATTATGATTGCTTCTCAGGTAAATTACCACTATTATTAAATTGTGGTACTAAATAAAGAAGTATCATCACGACCGTATCCCTTCCGGGGCAGTCAGAAACGACGCTATTTTTTTAAATGAAGCGGATTAATATTTAGGCCCTTCATGACAAGTGGCAAGCTTGTCGTTGTCTGTAGCGTACCAAACTCGACAAATATCATTAATCAATTAAATAATTTATTATGTACCGACCAGGAATCGACCCGGTATTTCTGAGTCTAAATCCACCGACGTAACCGCTAGGCCACGGTGAACAGTATTAAATAAGTTTGAGCAAAGTCTAAGCTTAATATAAACATGCTTTAACGATCACAGGTTTGATCAATGAAAATATCTTCTCTAAAGAGAATTTTAATGAATTTGCAAATCTCAAAGACTCGGGTTGTAGTTTGTAAACACACTTACTTCTGTTTGATGTGCACAGTGCACACTGCAAAAGCGCATTCGACGGTCCCTACGTAATGTATCGAAACTGAAAAACAGTATCTCTCCGAGACACGAGAAACAGTGGTGTTGTAAATAAATGACAAATGTACTTCTCATTAGTACATACAATATTTCGAACCGTCCTTTTTTGGAGATTTTTTTTATTTTTAAGGAAAGCGTTCTGACAACCGAACCACTAATGCTCTATATAAATATTTAAATCTTAATATTAAACTTTACTACACTATTTATAAAATTCGTTAAATATTTCGCTGTAATTGGCAAGCTAAAGCTTCTCAATTAGTATTCTTTAATTACAGTCTGGAGCGTTATAGATATCGACGATCTTTTGACAAGTCTAATAAGACTAAATTTAGCAAAATGAAGGAATATTTTACTAATGTTTTTATATTTAACTATAGTTTTTTTTTTTTGTTTTATTAATAAATATTTATTTATTAACAGTATAAAATAATTACAATATAAATTAAAACTAACTACTTAAAAGTAAAAATTAAAATAAATATAAACTAAACCTAATAAAAAATATACTATAAATAAAAAATGTCCTCTAGAGACGACCCTTCAGTGATAGTCCCAAGAAGACTGGCAACATTTCCCCTCTGTATAGCCTAGCTAATACGTTGGCAGAAATAATTGCCAGCTTTCCTGTCTCCAGACTTTTCCGTTAGCCGTTTGGACAACTCCTTGGCCAGACGCTTAGCTGAGTGTCCCCATGGGCCCATCGTCTCGACCCCAAACGGCGCAAATTCGTAACCTGTACTGAGGTTGGCGTATTTGCGCAGCTTGAGGTTCTCAGCAGAAACCGCCGCACTTCCCGCGCTAGACGAGGTCGCCTGGATGTGTGATGGGGCTAATGTGTCTACACATGTCGCATCCCACACCAGGGACCTGCCAAGTTTCCACGGCCCAACGGTCATGCTGTCGGGTCTTTTGCCATCGCTCCGCGCAATTCCAGAGGGTTCTAGGATCGCGGGTACTCCAGCAGTGACAAAAGCCCTTCGAATGATGTCGTTCAAAGCAGCGTGACGAGGAATGCGGCCAGCACTTCTAGCGCAAGAAAGCCCATGGTGTCCGAGATGTTCCACGGGCTCTCCACACCGACACTGGTGTGGGTGTACTAGCTATACTAGAATACATTCAGCTCTGTACAGATTTGAATAAAGTTCAAGGAAAAATGCCAATTGCGAGTATAAGCCATCACAATATAAGAATGTTAAGACTAGATTAAGACTAGAGATTGCCGGGTTCCAATCCTGACCAACGCCAAATTAGAATATAATATATAGAACGTGGTTACTTACCACACCTCCAATACTGTACGTATCATACTGGACGTATAATTAAGTAGAAAAATATAAAGAACAAAATATTAAAGCAATACACAATAATTATGCCTACGACTTGTTGCACTGAAAATTACGCTAATTCTTGGACTTAAATTATCGCTTGCCTTACCCACAATGCTTTAGTTAATTGCGGCATATACCCAGGTGGCCATTATAGGATAACAACCCGGATTAACAACAAATAGCCGGTATTGTATTGTGACTAAAGTTCATATTTCTATTAGCAAACCAGACGTGGCGCCACAAATGACGTTATCTTATTGGTAAAATTTAAACATATATTTGATTAACATTGTCGCATCGCTAGTTGCATGGTATGTTTCAAACCAAACGCATCGATTTTCTCCTCGAAATAGTCACATCACGAAATACTTCATAGGTGTATGTAATTTTGTCTTACATAGTAGCATTTTTGATGTTATGTCAGTTGTGGATAAACCATTACCTACATTAACCCTTAGGTGTTCTATGGAAGATAGTGTTGTTTAGTTATGTGAAGTACTTCTTAAATTATTTTATTATTTTACTAGTATTGGCGTGTTGAAAATATTTCAAAATCCACATCGTCCTAATTTCAATTATGTCATCTTTTTATATGCAGCACAAAGTATCACAATATGTTACGTGCCAGTATTAATAAGTACGTTTTGATCCACATATGATTATGTTTTTTTGGGTTTAGTTTAGTTTTTTTTTTTTTTTTAGTTTTGTTTAGTTTTAGTTTTTAGTGCATTAAAATTACAACCAATGAAACTTTATTCTCATTAAGACCTATCACTGTTATAAATTGTCTTTTAAAATTGTGGCAATATAGATTTATTGCAGCGGTCATTTGGCGTTTTGTGCCCTTTCAGAAATTATCAAGCAATTACGAGGAAGGAAAATGATTTAGTCAAGCTTTATAAAATCGAATAACCATGCCCAATAATGAGTTCACGTTAAAAAGCACATAAAATATAATAGCATTAAACAAAGTTATAACTTTGTGGCAATTGGAGTTGAAATAATGGAATATGATGCCCACAAATTCGTAAAATTCGTAAACGAAAAAATCAAGCAACGAGCATTTTAGGTTACCCTCCTAGGTGCCTTTAATTTATTTTGTAGAATAGTTTTAATTTCATAGGTATTTTTAGTTTAGTTTTATTAATAATTAGTTTTTAATCTATTATATGGATGGGATGCGACGTGTGTAGACACATTAGCTCCATCTCACATCCAGGCGACCTCGTCAGGCGCGGGAAGAGCGGCGTCTTCTGCGGAGAACGTCAAATTGCACAAATACGCCAACCTTACCGGTTACGAATTTGCGCCGTTTGGGGTCGAGACGATGGGCCCATGGGGGCCGTCAGCGAGGCGCTTGGCCAAGGAGAGGCCAAGCGGCAGAAAGCAAAGCAAAAGCAGAAAGGACTGGAGACAGAAAGGCTGGCAATTATTTCTGCCAACCTATTAGTCTCGCTGTACAGAGGGGAAATATTGCCCGTCTCCTTGGGACTACCTCGGATGCAACATCTCTAAGAGGACATTTTTCATTTTTAGTTTAGTATATTTTCAATTTTATTATTTAGGTAGCTTTTAATTTATATTTAATGTATATCAATTTACTTCGAATAAAAAGTAAATCTATTTTACTTTAATATTTTTGTATCTTACTTCAAATAAATACCTACTGCATGTTTTTAATAAATTACTTTACCATACTTTAGAGGTTTTAACGCTTATTGTAAAGTGTTAAGTCACTTGGGCATTGTAAATAAAATACGGTTAGTTATCAAAATAACGATAAATGTATTAAAAAGGAAAAATACTATATAATAACATCCATATTAAGCAAATAATTTTGATCGAGTGACGCAGTCAAAATATATCAATCATATTTTGATTGCGAGAGACAGTAGTATTTTTAACACTTATGCATGCATCCATCTCGCTTGCACAATGGAATATTTTTCAAGTCTTACACCCGTATTTTTAACGCTTATGCATGCATCCATCTCGCTTGCACAATGGAATATTTTTCAAGTCTTATACACCCGTATATTAAGACTTTTTTACCTAAACGGTTCCTCCACTCAACATTTCCTTTCAGCTGTCAAATGAAAATTAGTCGTAATGATGTAATTGAGACGATAAAATTACAAATATCGTCTAATTTACCAGCTTACGTCTGACCTTTAAAATAAAACTGTCGGCTAGGATCTATTTTTAACTTTAATCGTAACTTTTGCAGAGACTTCATTTTCGTTTAACAGCTGGTAGGAAATGTTGAGTGGAGGAGGCGTTGAGGAAAATTCTTAGAATACGGGTGTTTGTGCTTTTTTGAGAAATGTGGTCTTTCTTTCTTAAAAATAAAATTACGAACGTTTTGAAGATATATTCATCAACTAAAATAATACACAAACCAACATTTTTTATTAATAAATGCATACCTACACAACATTAATTAATTATGTTATAAAAAATAAACTAAATCGAAAACAAATAAAAAAAACAACTTATATAACCTAATTTAAATATAAATCGTACCCGCGCGGAATGGTGGCAAGAACGCTGGCCGCATTTGCTCGCTGAATCGCGTATGCTGATTCTCTGGGCGAGGAAAGAACCAGCCCTCTTGTCACCAGAGCAGACAATTAGACGAGGGGTGATATTTTGATTATAGATACGTATTTGCGCCGCTTGCCAGACTCTGCGCTTTCAGCTGCATATATTTGTTTCAGTAAAGTAGAGGGAAATAATTAGGTACCTATATGAAAGTGAAAATATGTTCACAATGTCTGTAATTTTATTTCATAGAAAGTTATCGACCACATTTCTTAAAAGTACAGTCAGTCTCTGGAAAAATCTTAAATAATAAGTTTTAAAGCCTCTTTAAGGAAATATAAGTAATTAACGTCTACAGTATTTAAAGAAAAGGGGAGTTACACACATTAGCATGAACTACTGAAATTAGACCTTTAAGTTTTTACCACTATGTCGGTTTTTACATATTGTTTAAAGCTAATTAGGTTTTATGAATATTATAACATAATAAAGTAATTTAGTATGCATATTGCATATGGTCGAATGACCGGCCAAGTAGGTATAATGATAATATTATGGCAGCAACTATTACTAATGGAAATTTATATTGCATGGAATTTTGCGTCCTGAAATAACCTTTCCTATTATTATATCAACTAAGCGATAAGCGCTGAGCTATAAGCGAATTCCACCTAGGGACGAGTATCGGATAAAATGTGTCGGTATCGGATGCTTTACCGTGTTCCTAATTCGCTGTCCTGCACAATTTCTCACTGAAATTCTGCGGAGCTACAAGCCAATTGCAACAAGGAACTAGTATCAGATAAAATGTATCGGGATCGGATGCTTTTTCGTGTTCCTAATCAGTTGACCTGCACTATTTCTCAATGGAAATCTAAGGAGCTACAAGCGAATCGCAGCTCGGGACGAGTATCGGATAAAATGTGTCGGTTTTGGATGCTTTTCCGTGTTCCTAATTCGCTGTCCAGCACTACTCGTATTTCTCACTGGAAATTCTGCAGAGCTACAAGTCAATTGCAGCAAGGGACTATAGTATCAGGTAAAACGCATCGGTATCGGATGCTTTTTCGTGTTCCTAAACAGTTGCCCTGCACTATTTCTCAATGGAAATCTGAAGAGCTATAAGCGAATCGCAGCTCGGGGGACGAGTATCGGATAAAATGTGTCGGTTTTGGATGCTTTTCTGTGTTCCTAATTCGCTGTCCTGCACTATTTCTTACTGGAAACCTGCATAGCTACAAGCGAATCGTAGCTAGGGACGAGTGTCGGTATTGAATGCTTTTTTCCGTATAAGCCTAGCTGACCTGCAGCCCTATTCTGTTACTTAAGCGCAAACGTTATTAGTGGATTTCGTTATTTACGTCAGAGCTTGAATCATAAATAGAAGATATTATTATTTAATTGTCAACTCTATAAGCGCTCGACCTTGTCAGCGACCGTGCAAATATCAACTTTAATAGCGTGATATACATATAGTAAACAGATTCCATTATATAACGTTTGCGCTTAAGTAATAGAATACGGTTACTAGACTATATCTCACTAGAAATCTGCAAAGCATGTTATTTCACACTCGCATCGGTCATCGCATTCCGCGTGTCAGTGACAGCGCACATAAGTGTATGTTTTCAGACCTATACAACTGACATCCTTATTTTATTCGCCTATTCAAAATATTTAAGAGGGTTTAGTGCTTTTGCAGCCTTCTCACTTGCACAATTCAACAATTTTAAGTATTTTCAAGTTTGACTAAATTTTCTAGGAAATAAAGTTTCGGACATTTTAGACATCATCATTATCACAGCTCCTAGAACACAGAGTCCTAGACCTAGATGGGCATTTAAGAAAACTCTGTAGAATTTGGCCTACACTCGCCACTCGACGGGTGGGCGAGGTTCTGTTATCATTTTTAATGACAATTTATTAACGATTCCACAAGTTAATATTAGTGGAACCGGGACCGACGGCTTTACGTGCTCTCCGAGGCATGGGAAACAGTGGCGTTGTAAATAAATGACAAATGTACTTATAAAGTGTATTTCTCATTGGTACATGTCAGGGTTCGAACAAACCTTTTTAGGTTTTTTTATTTTTTCAAGGAAAGCGTTCTTACAACCGAGCCACCACCGCTCACATTTTAGACATACTCGTATATTAATCATAGATTTCTTTTCGTTTATGCTATTCTCTGTCTTAAATTAGGAATATAGATGATACCGAGTTTCTCTTAAATAAGAAGATGATATATTATATTAAAGCATTTTTAAAAGTTTGACGATAACTTGAAATAAATGCGTTATTACTTATTATTTATTTATTTTTAATGTTTTTTGTTAATTTTTATGCTTAATAATCAATACACAAGGTGACAGTCAAACTTTTAAGGATATTTATTATTATATGTTAAACATGTCAAAAGATATAAACGTTTCTGCAACCGGCTGATAGTGTGGTACCGACCGTGCCGTAATCACTGTCACATGTTGAGTTCTATATAAACTCTGTCACTTGTAGGCGGTTCGTGATGCCCTATGCGTTTGTGTGGTTTAATTAAAGCGCAATAGATCGCTTGAAACAACATAGTATAGGTACGCGGTGTAAAATCAAAAATATTAATAATTTATCGGATTAAGAGATTTTCTCACAAAAGTATTGGAATCAAAAGGAATATTACTTAATACTAAATCCGTGTCCCTGTACATGCGTTTCAATTTTGTTAACTTGTGCTTGGCTGTTTATTTGTAACTTAGCACTTCATAACTTGACATTACTAAGCATGTTCCTGTCCCCGTGCCCATTCTCTTTGCGTTCACGATCCTCAGTCCGTCTTTTTCACACCTGCCCAGATAGAAGAAGACAGATAATGATTATGTTGGGTACGTAATAAGCGTCATGGTTACCAACAGCAGATTGCCCACTTTTACCCAAAATTGAAATAAGTTGATGCTTATAATTTTTAATTTCCATATTGTTTTATTCGATGTAAATTATACACATTAAATATAAATTAAAAGATACTTAAATTAAATAGATAAAAAAACTAAACTATAAAAAATGTCCTCTAGAGACGTTCCAACTGAGACTGGCAACGTTTCCCCTCTGTATAGCAAGGCTAATACGCTGGCAGAAATAATTGCCAGCCTTCCTGTCTCCAGACCTTTCCGTCAGCCCCTTTGACAATTCTTTGGCCAGGCGCCTTGCTGAAGGTCCCCATGCATTGTGTTGCACTTTTACATTATTAGGAACCCTGTATTGTTATTATTATCCTCATTCGCAGTCGTGGATACAAGTTTTAGCCCATGTCCTAATTGATCTTGTATCAACTATGTGTATCAAGGTCATAAACTACTTAGCATGACTAATAAATACCTGAAGGACTTTTACGCGAAATAAGTTGACTAACTGGTGCATTTTAATTCAAAAAATATTGCAACACGCGAATGGGTGGTGGTACATTTTAATTATGTAGACGGTTGGTGTTGTTACAGATATCGATTTTTCCAAGAATTAAAGCTGATTGTTAACATTCATGCTAATATTATAAATGGAAAATATTGGCCGGTCTGTCTGTTTGTTTCGGCTTCATGCATATCCTTAAAACTCAAAAACGGATATCATAATCTGAGCACGATATGCACCCTACATGTATTTTACTATTTGTCTGTTTGATTCCATTCGCGCCTATATACCTACTTGACTTCACAAATTAAGTACAAACCGCTCACATAAGTATAAGTACGCTAAGCTAAGCTAAAATAAACTTTATGTCTTTGATCATCATCATCATCATCACAGCCCGTAGAAGCCACAGAGTTCTAGACCTCCAGATCGTAGATCTCCTGTTGGAGATGTGCCTTCCAGAATTTTCTGGAGAAAGATAACTAACGTGACCTACGCCACGCGCTGGCTAGACGATTTGGCGAGGGTTTGATATCAATTTTTAGTGATAATTAATTTAAAAAACCATTTCCACAAGTTGGTTAGTGGAACGGGGTCCGACACGGCTTAACGTGCTCTCTGAAGCACGTGAACGGTTAAGTTGTCAATCTAGGACAAATGTACGTAAGTAAATTGTATTTCTCATTGGTACATTCGGGGTTCTTACAAGGAAAGCGTTCTTACAACCCAGCCACCATGTTTTCCATCCACCAAAATATTTGGTCTTATGATGAAGGTTACTCACGGGTGATGCCGGGTCACACACTAGTTTATAATAATTATTCATACCTACGTGCTAAAAAAATGTATTTGTATGTCGACTAATAAAATAATTATTAGTTACTATTCCCACACCCTAAGTTAGCGGAAGGCGAAGTCCGAGAATGGAAAAATCCAATCATAAAAAACTTTTTGGAACCAAACTAGAATAATAATAATGCATTTTCATCAAGACGTTTTCATTAACACTTCTATTGACTTGTTACTGATTCCATTGCGTGCGTCAGTTAGACGTAGTTTACTATTTCCACGCGTAATGTCGTCGTACTGTATATTTCCTTTATATTTTCATCTGAAATCACAATAGCTATTTAGAAACGTGTTGCTAAACTGGCTCATTAAATTTATCTTATTATTCATATCACTTTAACATATAAATAAAATGACAAAACACATTTTAATCCTGGCTTATACTATTGTAAGTTTAGAGTTATGCACCAAATTCTGCAGAAAAATTACGTTGTGGATTGCTCTACTAGCCAGTTTTTTCCTATTACTATAACCCGGAGTTCTCCACAAAATATTAAGAATATTAGTACGCCGGCATGATAGTAGGGACTGGCTGGCGTCAGTTACCCCCATTCTTCGCATCGCGTTCAGTATAAAAACCATGATTATAGAAACCCCCTCGCAATCTATCTAGTTTTTTTGTCTGAAGTTTGAGTAACTCGTAAACTATGGGAAGTAAAATTTGCCCAGACCTTTCACCTCATATTATGCACTCTTGATTTACTTCGTCGTTCCTAGGAAACCTCAAATGAATGTCGTTTCTATGTGCACTTTTACAATTTGCTCTCTCGTGTCTCTTTGTGTCTTGTACCTAACGACATTAACCTTTGCCTATGCAGAAATTCACTTTTGAGTTTCTGTATTACTTGTTTGTTATACCACACCTTACTATTTTTACAATGTTTTGCGACCGTACTCCTATAAATGTCAGCATAACTGTAGCCGTGGTATTTATTGTCCCTTAACATGTTCTACACATTTGCTTGTACCACGGTAACCGTTCTGAAGAGTTCATAACCTTATCTTCTCTATTTCGCAACCGAACCACAAGCACGAGTAGCCAGTAGCCTATATAGGGCTGTATATCTACAACCATAGCTGGTGAGCTGGATCACATGCTTCCTTCATGAGCGCAGCATTCGTGTCCTAGTAGATGGGAATGTGTCTGGACTCATGTCGGTCAACGCCGGTGTGCCGCAGGGCTCCGTATTGTTCTTAAAACTGTTCCTTCTGCATATTAATGATATGTTGACCCTAGAGAACATTCATTGCTGCGCAGATCAC
Source organism: Tinea semifulvella (assembly GCA_910589645.1). NCBI lineage: Eukaryota > Metazoa > Arthropoda > Insecta > Lepidoptera > Tineidae > Tinea > Tinea semifulvella. Next base: position 27,666,360 of record OU342584.1, read on the forward strand.
ATACACGTGGTTGGTTCCTGAGTCCAATGGCTGTGGGAAGCGACAAGTAGAGAAGATGTGTCGAGACGGTGGAACTTAACGACACCCTACGCAAAATTTATCTGTGGGGTTCCCAAAAAATTTAATAAAAATTTAATGCCTTTAAGACGCATGCGCGCTGACTACCAAAAAGTCTACATACTCTCCTCTTTCTACTCTTCAGGACACCGTTGTTTAATGTGTTACTCACTTTAATTTGTTGTTGAATATTTAATTAGTTTTTTATTCACACATAAGACAGACTAACATACGCTGACCTTTGGGATATATTTATTTACATATTGTTATGTTATGTATATGTTTTTTCTTACTCTACTCCCATTATAATAATTTATCACTATCGCAAAGGTCAGCTTTAGCCCTATTTAGTCGCAAACGTTATTAGTGTATTTCGTTATTTACGTCAGAGCTTGCGTCATAATTACAAAATATTATTCAATTCTCAACTCTATAAGCGCTTGACAGTGGCCGTGCAAATATCAACTTTAATAGCGTAATATACGAGTATGTATATATAGTTAAGACTGGCAACATTTCCGCTCTTTCTATAGAAACATATTATACTTTCTATAGAAAGAGCGGAAATCTCTTTCTATAGAAAGAGCCGAAATGTTGCCAGTCTGGCGGAAATGTTGCCAGTCTTAATGCGTTGGCAGAAATAAATGTCAGCCTCCAGATTTCTCCGACAGCCGTTTGGACAACTTCTGAGCTATTTCTGAATATAAATAAATAAATGTTTCCAGACAGGTCACACAGCGCCATCTAGTTTCAGTGGTAAGCTACGAGGCGTTCACGGCAATGTTTGTTACCACTAGACCACGGAGGCGGTATGGAAGTAAATATTTGATAGACATAACATTATCTAAGAGACCACCGCTCTTAGATAATGTTATGTCTATCTCCGTTGTAAGATAACCTTCCAATCCAAAAAGGTATGTAGATTTTCAATACCACTGTTCCCGTGCCTCGGAGAGCACGTTAAGCCATCGGTTTCGGTTGCACAAAACACCTACTTATAAAATCGTTAATAAATTGTCATTTGACATCAGACCCTTGCCAACCCATCTGGCCGGGCGGGGCGGCGCGGTGTGGCGATTGTAAGTAGGTAAATTTCCAGAAATATGTTACGACAGTGGAGGTTTAATACACTTTTAGGTGTTAACTAAAAGTTAGTTGTGGAGTTATTTTAAATAAATGGAATACATAAATAGAAAAAAGTGATAGTTTAGTGGATTCAACGGTTTTGTTTTTCTATCACAATATTCAGTACTTAGTTTGTAAAGTAGATAGATAAGATGCAATTTGAATACCGCTTCTCCCGAATGTAAATACCTACCTATCTATCTATAATACCAAATTGTGATGTTATTATTATACGAAATATAAGTAGGCTACACCTATGACATAAGCATCCGGTACCTAAAGTTGCAATAGTGTTTTCATGAATTAATTGAAAACAAATGGGTTATCTTAAACTTGATATAAAATATCGTGACTTGGCAGAGAGTAAAAAACCCATTCCTACTATACAAACCTACCTAATCTGTACGTATAGCAGTTTATATCTACTGTATCTATACATTTCTATCTATACGTTTGTATGTACTATATACCTCTCTCGCTCTACTTTCATAGTCTCTTTCGCTCACAGTTATTCGAGGTGACGTCACGGTCATAACGCGTCATATACTATAGTTACCTACTTAGATATATATATAGGTAGCTATGTCTATAACTGACTTCTATGTGCCTCTTGCTATGTGAAGTCGTCGTCAGACAAAACTAAAAATATCTTATACCTACCTCGTGTTTCTATATATCTACTAATTACTTATACCTACATATAACAAACCTACTTACTAGTTATTATTATAATTCAATTTGTAGAATCTTATATTACTATGCATTTATTTTACAAAGTTAGTTTTAATGCATCTCAATAAGTCTTGGTAGGTAATTATTATGATAATAAGTAAAGTTATAATTTGTTTTAATTGATACAAACAATGGTTGTGAGCTTAATAGTGGATTTTAACATGAATATAAACGTTTTTTACAAGCGAGAGCGTGGAGCGATAGTTGAACAAAGGCCTAGCCACCAGCACTCCGCTAACATCTGCCACTCCACTGTGTGAATGAGACCGGGGGTTATCGCGTATCCCATCAACGATCGGGCTTTCAACACATTTGACAGCTCCAAGCGCTTCATTGCGTTCTGCGAAGTCAAAGAGATTGGGCGAGACTCAATAGATCGCTTGGAGCTATGAAAATGTTTAATGGCATATCGTCTATGGGTTACGTAAAAGCCCCATGGGTTCGATATACCTACCTCTATTACTTTTTATAAACGTGGGGATCTGATCGTCAGTTTACACTCTCTTGTTGCAACAGGGAAATTATATCTGCATAACTTTAACATTTTAAATTAATAATACTAAATTATGTTTTAAGTTTTTGATATACCCACTGCTTGTAACTTCATAAACTAAATATTGAAAATGGGTTAATTTAATTAACCTTTAGGTTACCGACATGCGACAGCCAGCTAATTTTAAAATAGTCAAATAACACCGATATTATGAACCCTCAATATACGGGCCACGCGTCTATTAGGTTAACCATTGATCTTTATTACATTAACAAAAGAATCATATTGCGTTATTTTTTCCTAGTCTAAGTATTACGAGGTATGCTACCTAGTAATTAATTTATTGTTTAAGAGACAGATCGGCAGGTAAAAAAAATTCGCAGTTAATAAATAATACATAGATCAAAAATACCAATTTAAACTTTAATCCATCGTTTTAAAGACGTTTTTTATTAAACAATTATTAGGTATTTCCGAAATATCAACGGTGCCCAGAAATTATTTTAATTATTCGTTAGATTAGTATAACTAGGTATATTATAAAATAACGTTTAATAAACTAGGTATTAGAAAATCTGAGTGTTCTCCCCATAGATCGATACTTCCACGTTTAAAATCGCGAATACGGTTCATATTCACCCATAACAACTTCCTACATATTTATAGCTGTATTTGTCCAGCTATACGTATACTTGGTAGATACGTACGGTTAGGTAGGTATGTATAGTATAGTAGGTCTGCCCGGGCACCGTCTTACTGATAGCCGTTCTTGTACGTGGGGTTTTAAACCCGGGTTCTGCACGTTAATTGTACACTGCGTATTATTTTGTACCAAGCTTATGTTAGTTTAACTATAACGCGCAATGAATAATGTTAATTTAACCACGCTATACTGGGTATAGTTGATTAAGAACGCAGGTCTGAGCGACCCACAATCGCCGCACACTTCACTCCTGAATGAAAGTTCCAAGTACTCGTATAATGTATCTATACTACAGGTAACATTATAAAATAACGGAAAGTATTTAATCTTTTTTACAATTTATTAGCATACGTTACTAGGTATGTTCAAATACCTACTCGTATTTTAAAAAATATATTTTAAATTAAGTAGGTACTTTCTTATTATTTTATTACTTCTAATTCTTTTTACTTTTTTTACTATTATTTATTAGTCGCATTTCTTGACATCATTATTTTTTCTATAATAACAATGTAGGTAGATAGCCTCTAGAATTTAAATATATATATTTTTAAAACCTAAATGTAATTAATATTATAGATATAATGAAGGACTACGTGCTTGTGCCGTATGCTGGAAGACTCTTGGCCCGTGAAGTTTAGTACTAAAACATTTTTTTAAAAACATCACCCCTCGTCTAATTATCTGCTTCGGTAACAAGAGGGCTGCGGGGTGAGGTGGAGTGCACAATCGCTCGAAAACATGTCGTCTAAGAACGATTACGTCTGTCAGAAAAGCTAGGAGAAAAGCCCAAGAACGCAGATTCGCTTCGTCGCGGCGAATATTAGGATATACTAGGGACTCTGTGTTTCCACTTTTCTATAACTTGGTGTCCTTCAAGCGTAGTGTGAAAAAGCATCTAGTCAAGCCGGCATAGTTACTACAACTACTTTCGTTTTAAAGCTAGGTGTTTCTATGAGATTTTATTTAAAATATTTAAAAATTGTATTCATTTATACGTTAATTTTGTTCTAGCCAACATAATATCAATGCTCATAAAACGTAATGCCAAGGTCAAACTAAACTAGTGTAAGTTCTCTTCATTGAAGATACTCAACCTAGCTTTTACGACGTATCGCCAGCTGTCATCGAACTAACGTTAGTCGATACGATAGTGAAAACGATTGTGCCCGACATCACCCCGCTGGTTCATTCTAGGGTTCAAAACCGAGAAATTCCGATCTCGAAAGTACCGGGAATTCCCGGTTCTCTGTTCAGTAAAATGGAACTGGGAAATTAAATTTGATTCCCGGTTATTTAGGTATGTACTTACTACCTCCTAATTTTATTAGTTATATTTTTTGAATATTTAAAAGGAGATAGGTATTAAGTATGTTTTTTCTTTGAAAAATGTTTAAGACAATTTTAATTTAGGTATGGTACCTATTGATAGGTATATGATTCCGTCCAAGAAAGATAACTGCTTAATCTTAGACTTTTGACTGCATTATAGGTACTTACTTAATACTTTACAAGTAGATTGATTGTTTTTTACTTACTACTAACTAGGTATTACAACAGAAAATAGAAGAACTAAAAAACTACTTAATTATTTATTAGTGTTTTACTTTTAAAGAATAACATTTATTGTATATGATATATAACAAAAAATACCAAGAACCGGGAAATACCGGTTCCTTTACGAAAAGGTACCGATATTCCTGGTTCTCAAAAACAAAAGCGGTTCCGGAAACCCTAGTTCATTCCTCGCTCAGAGATTTAGGATAGCGTCTCATCGAGGAAGTAGTAGAAGAGTCTTCTCACACCCCCCGCAGGGGGAGTGGGGAATCTGTGTCAAGGTATTTGCCTTCTAACAGAGGTTGCGTTCGCTTTCCGTAACTACGGACAGGGCATGGGGTAACCATTAAAGGTTGAAGTATACGAGCCAGGCGGCGGGGCCGCGATTACGACTCCGTGATTGGTAGCAGGTGACGAGCGTAGCATTGTCTGGCGTCCGGCGGACGGGCGTGCAGAGGGGCCAGGTTTCTCACAAGTGGGAAATCTGTCGCCTCCGCGCGCGCGAACATGCCAGCCGCCAGACGACGCACGAATTCGTCCAGTGTTTCCATCCGCATATCCCTATGGATTACATCGTTCCTCACGTACCGCGAGGCGCCGACAATGGTACGAAGCGTTAGATTTTGTTGCGCTTGTAAACGTGCTCTCAGCGCAGCTGAGGTGAGAGCGTACCAGGCCGGCGCGGCGTACGTGAGTCGGCTGCGGATATAGGCTTTAAATATTAATAGCTTCGTGTGAAGCGGCAAACTGGATACAAACACTGGGCGAAGTTTGGCTCTCGCCACCCGCGCCATGTTCACAGTGGCGGTCACGTGGGCGCGCATGTTGATGCGTTTGTCTATCGTGACGCCCGATCGTCATCGAGGAAATGCGGGATGGGTTCTTGCAACCACATAGTATGTTATGAGACCAAAGAGATAATATACATACTTATATATAGTTCAATAGAGCGAACATTGGTTATTATTTTCATACAAAATATTTGTTAGGTAGGTAGGTACATATTTTTTACGCCATCTACTTTGCTATTCTTGTCGAAGGAGAACGTGTTTCACTTCTATAGCACGCAGGTCCATGAAACAACAAAATGAATGGTAAGTGCACGACGAACACGACCATAACCGACAATGAATATCATACACTAATTCAATATGTACCGATTGGTCTAGCTTTGATTCTCATGCCGTTTTGCTTCTTGCCCTGTCTTGTTATATATTTAATGTGTGTATGAGATCTAAAAACATACATTTTAATTTTATTTGCCTATTCTCTAAGCTAAAATTTCTTCACTTTATTCTTGCTGTCTGCTAAGAATCAATAGATTTCTAATCTGACTATCATCCTTTTATGTATTGATTCTTAGCATAAAAGTTATGCCATTGACAAATAAAGAAAATAACGTTAAGGAAATTCCATAATAACTTCAAGAAATTACATCACCATATTTAATACAAACGGACACATAGTTTTACTCACGGTATCAAAATGATTAAGCCTAACGGATAGGCAAATACAATGAAAATTACATATCTCACATCCAGGCCACCTCACCAAGCGCGGGAAGTGCGGCGTTTCTGCTGAGAAACTCAAGCTACCCAAATACGCCAACCTCGGTACAGGTTACGAATTGACGCCGTATTAAGCTGTAATGATGAGAAAATGATGATGATGATTCTTCACCAGCTGACTTTGGTTATCAAGCAAGGTTACCTCCTAGCTGGATATAGGCTTCCCAAGGCTCATTATCTTATGCTGTCCTCATTAAAATCTTCCACTCAACCCTCCGACCTACTGTTTAGATTATCCCTAATTAATTATACGAAGATGTAATGCATGGTTTCATTGATTGACGTTTGTGGTCAAGATTCCCCCTGGTAACTGTGGTAACTATAGAATCTCAAATCAACCGCATCGGCAAATGTCGACAGATAATGCTGTTTTAAAGGCACTTTGGGAAGTCAAGTCGATCGATTTGGTCAAAACTTGTTCCCACGATAAATTATTTAAAATCTTCCTAAAGCTTGTTCGAATAATATTTTATTGATTTGCAAAATAAACTTTAAAAAATGGTATCATCGTTACAAGTTCCCAAACAAATTACTGTACTTACTATGACGCATATTAAATCCATGGGTTGCGCTAAAAAAATTTCTTAATCGTGTATGACTTACGGCCAGTTGCAGAAAGGCTGATTATCTTTTGACATGTTTGACGTATATCTATGATGCACGTCATTGGCTAAAATAATTAAAGTAACAAGTTAACTACCAATCATGTGGCGTATATAAAAATTTTGATCATAGATTATTTTAATCATCGTCTTTGCAACTGGCTGTTTTTTGTATTTTGTAATATAACCATGCCTTTTTACAGCAGCTTTTATTTTAATATTAATATTGCATTATGTTTATTTTTGTTGTTTTGTACTGCTCCAAATACAAGCTACTCGTAGGTATCTCCCAGAAAATAAGCTTTATCTATATTATTGATATATTGTTGTATATATATTGATTGTCCTGTGCCTTTTTACAGAATAAATAAATTGAAAATGTGTATTTGCGCGAATTTGATTGGCGTGACTTTAGGCCAAGTGCTAAAGGCAATTTTGTATCTCATCGACAATAGGCTGCGCTAGTTTTACCCGATCTATTGCGTCTTACGTTATTATAATATATTTATTCTTAAAATCATTCACAAGACGCAATGAGAACGCTTAGAACTGACATAAATGTTCGATAGTGAATTGCTATGTAATACACAATTGCTCTGTTCTATTTCAATTATTACTCTTTCTCCGAGCTATTATCCTACTGACTTGCCTTGCCCTTATCAAAATTTCTGGACATGTGGCGCTAGTGATGCATGAGCGTGAAAGAGCAGCAACATAACGGTAAAAGCATTTCAAGCGCCCAAAACTGACCATCGTAAGTTGGTAAAGATGCAAACGACCTTCAGAAAATGTTCAAGATTATACTCCGTTGCATAGAAATAAGTCCGTAACTACCTACTTTTTATGAATAGATTTTCTAAATTATATTTAACTGTGAGGTACAGAAGCCGGCAGGAGTTATGAGCTCTGTAAAGCTGGCATGTCTTGTGCTAACTAGCCATCATAATATAAACTGTTTAAATACAATACGAAATTAGTCAAATATCATGATGGTTGTTCAATTTATAAAATGAATAATGTACCTAATATGACTTTAGTTAGGGATTATTGTGTACAGTCAGCAAAAAGTACACTTAACCACCTAAGGGTCATTATCCTCTGCAACGCACTACATGATCTGCTTCGGGCTGCCTTGTAGCAATGCTAAGCATACACGATATGTTTAATGAGCCGGCGGTAGTTTTACTTACTATACATAGATACATACTCGTACTATACCCTAAAAAATCAAAATGCTCGGCTATGGGTCTTTAAAAAAAAAAATTGCCTAATACGAAATATGTAGAATAGCATAAACATGGAAAAATAATACAGCACGTTCTGCTGTCTGTACCTGTGCATCAAAATTATTTACCTTTATTGAACAGCGAAATAACGCTTAATCACATTTAATTAAACCAATTAATAGTGTACTATTACAACAAACAATTTCCACAAATTTTAACCAACCTTAATAGGTACGATCGTGTAAATGCAGATAAATTAATAACAGGGTATATAGGTAGTTGACTATTGTAAAAATTATGTGGTTTTTATTTTATTATAATCTTTATTCTTTTTTATTAATGACATCATTTATGTTTTAAGAAAATAAATACGGTAGGTATATTAAAGATTTTGAAAGTTACCTTAAAACTTTAGTCAGCGTGAGTGACAACATCATCATCATCATCAGTCTGTATGTATCCAAGGCTCTTAACTTAACGCGATCTTTCGCTACCCTCATCCAACCCCCACCAGCGACCTTCTTCAGGTCATCTGTTCATCTGGCGGGGGGTCGTCGCACTCTGCGTTTTCCCGTACGTGGTCCCCACTCTGGGACCCGTTTGCCCCATCGTTCGTCAGTTCTGCGGCAGATGTGTATTGCCACTTCAGCTTGCTAATTTTAAAAGCCATTCGAATTCTATCCATTAGAGATATACCAAGCATAGCTCCTTCCAGGCTCGCTGAGCTACCTTAAATTTATGGACCAAACCCACTGTTGGTGTCTACGTATCTGCTCCGTACGACATTACTGGGAGGACCTTAGTCTTTAAACATTGTGGTATAGACGATGAGAGGATGTGCCGGAGTTTTCCGAATGCCGCCCATCCTAGCTGAATGCGTCTATGCTAAAGTTGTCTGCTCCTAATTGGATAATCTGCCCGAGGTAGACGTATTTTTGCACAACTTCGAGAGTAGCGTTTCCTACGCAGATTGTTAGCAGAGCAGGCTGGGGGCTAAAAATCATCCATTCTCTAAGCGAGTCTATTTGTGACCACCCTTGAAAACAACTTATAGACATGGCTCAGGAGTGATATGAGCCTATAATTCTTTAAAAGGGAGATGTTACTCTTTTTAAAATACAGGACCACAACACACCTGGTCCATGGCCCCGGGCGCGGTTCCGTGGTGAATAACGTCGTTAAATAGTTCTTTGAGTACTGGTTACCCGTCTACTCTCAGAAGCTCAGCTGTGACTCCGTCATCACCAGGCGCTTTGTTATTTTTAAGTTGTCCAAGGGCTATATCTATCTCGCCCAGATTGACATCCGCGATATCCTCGGTATAGTGGCGAGTCAAAACAGCTCGGTAGTCGTTGTCCCTGCAGGCTATAGGGCGAGTTGCCTGTGAGGCATATAGGTCTCCATAAAAGCTTTCAACTTCGGCAAGGAGCTTTGGTCTTGAGGTGACGGTTTAAGCTTCGTCAGGTGGCTACGTCCAAGAGACTGAGAAAATACTTTTAAACCTTTACTATTTTCGATGGCCTCTTCAATGAGTTTAGTATTGAAGAGGCGTAGATCCCTTCGTATCAGTCTCTTGATTTGCTTGTTTAGAGCTCTATCTGACGATGCTACCAAAGATAGTTCCTGTCTCCGTTTCATGAGTTCCAGAGTCTCAGTTGAAACCTTGGATTAGTTGAAGGCTTGTATTTGTGACATCAGTTAATAGTAGATATTGTAAACTGCCATAAAATAAATCTGCTTATTCTGAGTATTTTAGCACAAAGTAAAATAAAAATTAATGATTGGAATCTACTTTTATAAAACCAATTTGCGAAGGATAGATTCCATCGTGGAAGTTTTTTTTGCAACGAACAGTGATTTCTGTTCAAACGAAAACGAGAATGTATAAGCATTATTTGAATTGTTACAGTGTTATTAACTTATTATACTTACCTATTTACATAATAACTTTAATATTATTTAACAAATTATGTACATATTTTACAAATATTTTTGGAGGTTATATTATACTTAAACTATTTAGGCTCATGAATCAATAACAAGGCACTAAACACTTTTTGTAAGTATTTAGATTTATTTTAGTACGTTTTGTGACAAAAACTGAAGTCTTTGCTATTGTCGTAACATAGTTGTTTACTTACTATTACGTGATCCGGCAGCCATTTGCAACTGCAGCGTTCCCGAGTGTAAATTTAAACACAATATTTAATAATAGATTTTAAGGCGATTTAGATCCCATAAAAATCTAAAGTATATTTCCAGGAATCCGTAAGTACCTAAATATAAAGAATTTTAAGCACATTTTAAAAATCTCATAAAGCCAATTAATGAAAAAAACTTAATCGAAAAATAACTTTATAAATACTTGATAATATTTTATACCAAGGTCTTTGATATCACTTAGATTTGTTCTTTATTTTATTCGAAAGAATATATTTATAACGGACTTGAAAGTATAAATAATTAAATTTTTTTTATTAAAAATTATCTTCCAGTACTCGTTCCTAGTCCCATAGTCGTTGAAATTTTGTTAAATTTGGAACCGAAGTATTGGGCATGCTACTGACCTGCATCTTTGGCATCTGACAAGTACGACGCCTCAACGGAACCCAAGGATGGGTTTTTTATATCTATTCTATATGTGGCCAATCAGGGTTTATATTAGTAAGTCATTGTCAAGTTCTTGGGTGACTAAAGTGTTGTATAGTCATTAAAAGGTAATCTAGCTCATTTATATAAATAATCTCGTAGACTTATCACTGCTACGAGTATATAGAAGCCGAGAACAAGTAGAGTGCTGTGACTGGAAAATTTTCTCTTTTTTTTACATTTTACTAACTGATAAATCTCAGTTTATAATAAACCACATTTCCTTTAATAGCTAGAGTATGAAAAGTTTACAGAGCGCGGCGCGGCGCGGCGTTCAGAATACAGTATAATAAAAATCGCAGCATTTTACGAGAACGTACGTCGCAGTAGGTATCTCACTCTAACACAAGGCAGTTAGTATAAAAGTGAGGGAAAGAAAACATCTCACTCCCTTTAGTACTGAATGATTTAAAATACAAAATACCAAATTGCCATACTTACCTCTAGCTACCTAAATAAAGGTGGGTACTAACTTTACACTGTATGTTTGTGATGTTATCGTGGTAGCATCCTTAACTTAATCCAAATACTAGATAAATAGATTTTATTAACCAGTCAATATTGATTCTTTACAGTTTTACCGACATCTTTATGTTAGCATATTAATTTGTTAAAACTTTTATGGCAATCCAATGATACATCAATCAATATAAATTATCTGCAACAAATAAAGTGTGTAATATATGTGTATATGACGCCGCTCCAAAGAGAGGCGAAATATTTGGCAATAAAATTTTTAAGCTTCAATTTATATATTTTACCAAGTAAGAAACACATCAATCAATATAACGTATTTTTTATGTTTTTTTTTAATGTATAATAAATAATTTCGTTTCATCTTTTCAACAGAATATTTACTCCTCGTTCCGAATCAAGCTCCAGAGCGCTTAGAATGAATATGGTACTAACAGTCGTTCCGAATCAAATATCACGATTTGGCGTGATATCAATTCGGAACGGTCTAAATCACATTTTCATTCATATTATAGTTTTTTTTTATGTATGGAATATAAATTGCGGATTCCACATCTTTGAGTATGAATACTAACAAACATAACATCTCTCGGTTTATTCATCTTTATTTTTATATTAAACATATTATTAACTTATTTTGGTCTTTTAAATTAACTTTTTGCCGTGTTACAGACATTTTTTTTCACTTCCTACTTAAATAATAATTATAAATTTATTTTAGAAGTTATATACAATTAACTAAAATTTATATACAATAATCAAATTGCAATATTAAATAATTTAAAAGAAAACCTAATATTAAATAAACTTAAAAATGGCGCGCGACATAATGATAACAAACTGACAGCGCTCAGAGCGATCTACCTCGATATCGTGAGCAGTCTAAGCGCGAGGAATAATGTCATTTGTGACGTCACATAGATTTGGCAAAACAGTTTATACCTACACGTCTCGGAACACCTTTAAGCGTGCTTAGGTTACTATTATCGTGTCTCGAAACGAGGGGTTAATCAATGCTTTCCTTCTAAGGCATAATCATAAAAGCATTATCCGTTGTATACCAACGGTAAAATTTATAATTTAAAGCAAAATGCTATTAACACGTTAAAACAACGTAAAAGACTTGGCAAACATACGGTTTTTGGACTGTAATGGGTAAGTACCAAATTAATGTTACGTAAGCATTTTATACATTTCAAATCATCATCTAAATCTACGGATGTTAATAGTAAGCATTTGGGGCAGTTAATTTTAAAACAATGAGGGTGTTATTGTTTTCTTTGTACAAGAAAATGTCACGTAATCAAATTGAATAACATCCGCACCGATAACCGTAAGACGAATACTACACGTTCATTGCGGATCGCGGGATCGGTATTTGGATCGCGGTTTGTTATATCGGTCAACCTACACGTAATATAGATCATTTGGAGATAGGTAACGTCATACCGAGCTACAAATGTGTCTAGGTACCTACATGACATGAACATGTGTTCTACCGGCTATACTATGGTGAGTGCTCTTATAACCTAATCCCTTTCCCTCCATTCCGGTCAGAATATGCACCCACATACCGTAGTCACCATCCCTTCGCGTACCTATAAATTTGGTGACTCATACATCTGCAATGGCTTGCGTCGTAAGAACAAGCTGCTAAGAGCATTCCTTGCCGAACAGCGTGTCGACGTTGCGCTGATCAGCGAGACTCACCTTCATCCCAATGACAAATTCAAGGTCCCGAACTTTGTCATTTATCGCCAGGACGAGTGCTCTCCGCACGGACGAGCTTACAGGGGCCTAGCTGTTATCGTGCGGAGAAGCCTCATCCATCAACCTTTACCACCATCCCCTCTTACTTCCTTCTATGCTGTGGGGATTGCGGTAAGTGTCGCGGGAAAGGAGACACACCTTTATGCGGTCTACCGACCGCCTGCAGGTGTGCCTCTTGACATGTCGGAGATCCACACACTTTTGGATGCAGGCCCTCCGACAATGCTCGCCGGCGACATGAACTGCAAACACGCAGCCTGGAACTCCGCTATCGCCAACCATCAGGGAGAGAGGCTCTTGGAGGATTCGGAACTCCACGGATATGATGTGTTGGGACCAGACGCCCCCACTCGGATTCCTGGGAACCCGAGAGGGCAGGCGGAGGTCCTCGACATCATCATTGTCCGTGGGATTCCGGAAACCCCTCGACAGGAGGTTCTCTACGACCTGGAATCCGATCACCTTCCTGTACTGGTCGAATTAACCGGCCATCCCACAAAAGTCTCGCTGGCAGTGCCGCGGAAACGCACTGACTGGCAGGGATTTGCCGCCCTTATGGCCCAGCATACTCCCTCCTACCCGGTGTCAACGGCCGAGGAGGTGGAAAGGCTGTCGTCTGAAATCGCCGCACAGATCCGTAGTGCACTAGGGCAGACCTCTTCCGCTGTGGCGGGAAGGGCGGGGCTACCCCCGCTCCCCCACCACATCCGGTTGCTACTACAGCAAAAGAGGCGCCTACGGAAACTGTGGCAGTTTAACCGCTGCCCGGCGATGAAGACGAGCCTGAACGCCCTCTCGGCGAAGATACGAGAGGAGATGGACACTTACGACGCCAGCCGATGGCAAGAGCACATAGATTCCATAGGCGATCACGTACCTAGTGCGCACCGTCTATGTGCCCAATTATCCAATGAACGATCTCCCGTTCATCCTCTGATAGCCTCAGACGGAACCCCGAGGTTCCGCGCAGCAGACCGAGCCGAAATCTTTGCCGAGTGCCTGGAGGGGCAGTTTAGCCCCAACCCTTCATCGGATCGGGTGCACACGGAGACAGTGGATCGGCACGTCAGGGACTACCTGGCGGCAGAGCTGTCGGCCGGTGACGAACCGGTGACCTTCACTCCCGGCATGGTGGAGCGTGCCTTCTCCCGTGTGAAGCTGAGAAAGGCCCCCGGCGCAGATGGCGTTCCAAACATGGCACTACGGTGTTTGCCACGACGAACAGTCGTGGCTTACACCCGCCTGTTTAACGGCATCATGCGCAGCGGGCATTTCCCAGCAGCATGGAAGGAGGGGCGCGTCATCATGCTCATGAAAAAGGGAAAAGATGTGAGGAAACCGGAGAGCTACCGACCGATAACTCTGTTGCCGACGGTCTCGAAAGTGTTCGAGAAACTGTTGCTGTTGCACCTGAACCCGTGCATCACGCCGAGAGCCGAGCAATTCGGCTTTCGGTCTGAACACAGCACGACGCTCCAGTTGACGAGGTTGCTGCACCACGTGGTGGTTTCTTCTGAGAAGAAACACACCACGGTTGCAGTATTCCTCGACATGGAGAAGGCATTCGACAGAGTCTGGCATAACGGGCTGCTGTACAAGTTGTCCCAATCCCCTACCCCTGTTAGGATCGTCAAGGTATTGGCCTCCTTCCTTGAGGGCAGGAGCTTTCACGTAGCAGTGGAGGGCGTGGCCTCGAGTCCACGTCCCATACGAGCCGGCGTTCCCCAGGGTAGCTGCCTTTCTCCGTCCTGTTACTCCTGGTTCACCAACGACATACCGCTGGCGGAGGGGGTCGAGCTAGCGCTGTTTGCTGACGACGCCGCGTACTTCACAGACTCTAGGGTCTTGAGCTACGCGGTGACGAAGATGCAGCGCTGTCTCGATCTCCTCCCCGAGTGGCTCTCCTGTTGGAGGTTGTCGGTGAACGCCAGGAAGACTCAGGCTACGTTCCTTGAGACTGGACTGAGAAGGCTGAAACCCGACAGTCCGCTTCTGTTGAACGGCGAGAGTCTATCGTGGACTAATCCAGTAAAATACCTGGGCGTCACGATAGACAAACGCATCAACATGCGCGCCCACGTGACCGCCACTGTGAACATGGCGCGGGTGGCGAGAGCCAAACTACGCCCAGTGTTTGCATCCAGTTTGCCGCTTCACACGAAGCTACTCATATTCAAATCATATATCCGCAGCCGACTCACGTACGCCGCGCCGGCCTGGTACGCTCTCACCTCAGCTACGCTGAGAGCACGTTTACAAGCGCAACAAAACCTAACGCTTCGTACCATTGTCGGCGCCTCGCGGTACGTGAGGAACGATGTAATCCATAGGGATATGCGGATGGAAACACTGGACGAATTCGTGCGTCGTCTGGCGGCTGGCATGTTCGCGCGCGCAGAGGCGACAGATTTCCCACTTGTGAGAAACCTGGCCCCTCTGCACGCCCGTCCGCCGGACGCCAGACAATGCTACGCTCGTCACCTGCTGCCAATCACGGAGTCGTAATCGCGGCTCCGCCGCCTGGCTCGTATACTTCAACCTTTAATGGTTACCCCATGCCCTGTCCGTAGTTACGGAAAGCGAACGCACCCTCTGTTAGAAGGCAAATACCTTGACACAGATTCCCCACTCCCCCCTGCGGGGGGTGTGAGAAGACTCTTCTACGCTGCCCGGCGATGAAGACGAGCCTGAACGCCCTCTCGGCGAAGATACGAGAGGAGCTGGACACTTACGACGCCAGCCGATGGCAAGAGCACATAGATTCCATAGGCGATCACGTACCTAGTGCGCACCGTCTATGTGCCCAATTATCCAATGAACGAACTCCCGTTCATCCTCTGATAGCCTCAGACGGAACCCCGAGGTTCCGCGCAGCAGACCGAGCCGAAATCTTTGCCGAGTGCCTGGAGGGGCAGTTTAGCCCCAACACTTCATCGGATCGGGTGCACACAGAGACAGTGGATCGGCACGTCAGGGACTACCTGGCGGCAGAGCTGTCGGCCGGTGACGAACCGGTGACCTTCACTCCCGGCATGGTGGAGCGTGCCTTCTCCCGTGTGAAGCTGAGAAAGGCCCCCGGCGCAGATGGCGTTCCAAACATGGCACTACGGTGTTTGCCGCGACCAACAGTCGTGGCTTACACCCGCCTGTTTAACGGCATCATGCGCAGCGGGCATTTTCCAGCAGCATGGAAGGAGGGGCGCGTCATCATGCTCATGAAAAAGGGAAAAGATGTGAGGAAACCGGAGAGCTACCGACCGATAACTCTGTTACCGACGGTCTCGAAAGTGTTCGAGAAACTGTTGCTGTTGCACCTGAACCCGTGCATCACGCCGAGAGCCGAGCAATTCGGCTTTCGGTCTGAACACAGCACGACGCTCCAGTTGACGAGGCTGCTGCACCACGTGGTGGTTTCTTCTGAGAAGAAACACACCACGGTTGCAGTATTCCTCGACATGGAGAAGGCATTCGACAGAGTCTGGCATAACGGGCTGCTGTACAAGTTGTCCCAATCCCCTACCCCTGTTAGGATCGTCAAGGTATTGGCCTCCTTCCTTGAGGGCAGGAGCTTTCACGTAGCAGTGGAGGGCGTGGCCTCGAGTCCACGTCCCATACGAGCCGGCGTTCCCCAGGGTAGCTGCCTTTCTCCGTCCTGTTACTCCTGGTTCACCAACGACATACCGCTGGCGGAGGGGGTCGAGCTAGCGCTGTTTGCTGACGACGCCGCGTACTTCACAGACTCTAGGGTCTTGAGCTACGCGGTGACGAAGATGCAGCGCTGTCTCGATCTCCTCCCCGAGTGGCTCTCCCGTTGGAGGTTGTCGGTGAACGCCAGGAAGACTCAGGCTACGTTCCTTGAGACTGGACTGAGAAGGCTGAAACCCGACTGTCCGCTTCTGTTGAACGGCGAGAGTCTATCGTGGACTAATCCAGTAAAATACCTGGGCGTCACGATAGACAAACGCATCAACATGCGCGCCCACGTGACCGCCACTGTGAACATGGCGCGGGTGGCGAGAGCCAAACTTCGCCCAGTGTTTGCATCCAGTTTGCCGCTTCACACGAAGCTACTCATATTCAAATCATATATCCGCAGCCGACTCACGTACGCCGCGCCGGCCTGGTACGCTCTCACCTCAGCTACGCTGAGAGCACGTTTACAAGCGCAACAAAACCTAACGCTTCGTACCATTGTCGGCGCCTCGCGGTACGTGAGGAACGATGTAATCCATAGGGATATGCGGATGGAAACACTGGACGAATTCGTGCGTCGTCTGGCGGCTGGCATGTTCGCGCGCGCAGAGGCGACAGATTTCCCACTTGTGAGAAACCTGGCCCCTCTGCACGCCCGTCCGCCGGACGCCAGACAATGCTACGCTCGTCACCTGCTACCAATCACGGAGTCGTAATCGCGGCTCCGCCGCCTGGCTCGTATACTTCAACCTTTAATGGTTACCCCATGCCCTGTCCGTAGTTACGGAAAGCGAACGCAACCTCTGTTAGAAGGCAAATACCTTGACACAGATTCCCCACTCCCCCCTGCGGGGGGTGTGAGAAGACTCTTCTACTACTGCAATCTATAACCTGGAGTCCTTCAAGCGAAGTGTGAAAAGGCATCTAGTCAATCCGGCATAGTGTTAGGGACTGATGTCGGACATAAGTGTCTGATTCCTGTTGCCAACATTCATGGACCATGCGCGCCCTTTACCATCAGGTGGGCGCAAGGTCACATGTCGTGCTAGTATCAAAAATAAAAAAAATACTTTTTCCTAATATTTATATTCAGCAGTCAAACATCTTTGCCAGTGTAGAAAAAATCAAGTAATGGAAACGCAACTAGTGTAGGGAATATTTGACTACAATTTATACTTACAACTACGTGTCTATACATGCATGTTTGTATATCATAGCATATAGTATTACTTAAGCGTCCCAAACGACACAAAACTTCAAGCTTGGACCTAGAGTTACTAAAGGAGCACTGTAATGTCCTTTAGTACTTTATAACGTTTATAATAGTTATTCTATTTTTTATAACTATGTGAAATAGCGAACTGTTTAATGTTAGAGATATCATACGCAGGATAAACAGACAGATGTCAGACAAAGCTTCCTTTGCATTTATAATATTATGTATATAGGTATATATTTAAGGGTCAAAAACTCATAGTGGTTTAAAATCATGACTTGCATTTAGATTCACAAAAGCCTAAACAACTTTGTTATTAAACTAAACCGACGCTTAGTGACCGTGACATCGATAGAAATCGACGATCTTGCCAATGGGCCAAGTAGAATTGCAAGACGTAATCCCGTTTCTTTATTAGCCACAACTATGGGTCATTTTAACTGTAAAAAATCGACGGAAATTAAAATTTGATTACGTCCGCGAATGAACTAATAATTCTATTGTTTGTTAAATTGTACGTTATTTTGAAGGATGATACTTTTATCAGCCCTCAAAATAACGTATAATTTAACAAACAATATTTCAAACAAATTAAACAGTTTTCTCAAAACCACGCAAATACACATTATGGAGTAGTTTTGACATTCTCGTGCAAATTACTGTAGATATTGTAGTGGATTCATACTATTTAATAAAATACTGCCTCCGTGGTCTAGCGGTTAAGTCCGTGGATTTAGACTCGGAGGTACCGGGTTCGATTCCTGGTCGGGACACAAAAATATTTATTAATGTAAATAAATACATTTAATTAATATTTAATTTATTTGTGATATTTCTCGAGTTTGGTACGCTGGAGACATCGACGAGCTTGCCACTTGTCATGATTGGCCTATAGTAAAGTTGGCTAAATGTGAATCCGCTTATTTATAAGCGTGGTTTCTGACCACCCCGAAAGGGAAACGGTCGTGATGATACTTTACTTTACTTTACTCGTAAATGTGATATGTATGTATATATGTCTTTCCGTCTAATATTTTATTCGAAGTAAAATAATGCACATTCAATTTAAAGTAAAAGCTACCTAAATAATAAAATACATGTATATTACTGGACAGATTTTAATGAAATTTGTCAGAGATATTTCTTGGAACAAGGGGTTCTATAGAACGTCACCATCTGATAACGATAAAACAATATGCCTAACTGTTAGATCGCATTCATGCCTAAACTACTCGATTGATTTTGTCAAAAATGTCCTTGGAGACCCAGGTTTGGACACGCGTCAATATCTAAACATGATACCTATATGACCCTATATACTATACCGCCACTTGCGAAAAAGCCGCGCGCCGAATCAAACCTGTGTAAATAATAAATATAAATGGATACATTTTGGATACTGTAGATATAAGTATATAGTGTAGATAAAAGTGGATACTGTATATATATACGTGGCTCTCTTTTTGGTATAGGTACTTAACATAATATGCATTTTGATACAGTTCTAAACCTAAACCAGTTATTGATTTATCATTAGACTTAGAATCGTCGCTACGCTATCTACGAGTTTATGTGATTTAAGACGAAGGGATTAATGTTTCATAATTAAAGTTTTCCTTGTTGTATAGTCATTAAGGAGACAGGAAACTGATACTTGGTCACTGCGACCAGTTAACGAACACAAAAGTATGATTCTTTTGCGGTTTTTTTATTTATGTACGAGTCATGCATACTGTCTGGGAATATAGACAAATTTTAAAACATATTCGTATTCGATTACACGTAGATTGAGCAATTTAAATTTAGTGTCAGTTTTTTTCGTTGCGAATAGCGTTCTACGCACTTCTAACGAAAATGTATCTGAAAACCATAGCTGCGGGCTCAGAGTCGTAGCTTGATGCTGAGCTGATTCCCTATTTATCACCAAACATCTTGTGTGATATATGTAGGTACCTACTACTAGGCTTTATTTGATTAAGTTCTGTTATCAGTATTTCTTTACCACTAAGACTTCGCTCTAAGGTCTTGGTTATGAGAAAGACCGGTAAATCTTTTTTATCCTATCCATTATAACTTGGAGTGAAATATCTTTTCTTTCCTTATTGGGATAGCGTATCGACCTTTTACTATTAAATTTAATTGATAATTTGTTTATTCGAAAAAAACATTTACATAATATAAAATTAAACACAAATTACAAATAAAATTAATGATTTAACATAATAATTAATTTAATCTGGTGTGGGATGCGACACGTGTGTACATATTAGTCCCATCTCACATCCAGGCACCCTCGTCCAGCGCGGGGAGTGCGGCGGTTTCTGCTGAGAAACTCCAGCTGCGCAAATACGCCTACCTCGGTACAGGTTACGAGTTTGCGCCGTTTGGTGTCGAGACGATGGGACCATGGGGACCATCAGCCAAGCGTCTGGCCAAGGAGTTGTCAAAACGGCTGACAGAGAAATCTGGGGACAGGAATGCTGGCAATTATTTCTGCCTCGCTATACAGATGGGAAATATTGCCAATCTTGTTGACACTATCTCTGATGGAACGTCTCTTGAGGACATTTTATTAGGTTTAATTTATAGTTATTTAATTTAATTAATTTCATTTAAGTAGTTTGTAATTATTATTTTATATTTTGTAAATATTATTTATCGAATAAATATGATATTCTAGTTATTGTTATTTTGAGAAAATTTGATTTTGAGAAATCCTATCGAATGCATTAGGAGCAATGGATCTACTAAAACATTATGCTAACGAAGATTAAGTTTACCATGTTTAAAATAAATAATAAATTAAATCAAAGTCTAAGCAAAAGCCATGGCACACTTTATCGATTTTAGCCTAAAAGCATTCCAGACTAAAATGGTTATTAAACCATATGTAATAAAGCATAAAGTTTCTAGTTGTTTTGGCCAACGTACCTACCGGACGATCCATGCGTAAAATAAAAAACCAGAAAGCTGAGTAATGGAAAGCTACCAATTTTCAACCTACTTTAGTCTTAGCAGAGCCAAATTCTGTTTCTTTGAGAGTAAACGTTAAGCTTGTAAGGGAATAATTTAACCTGTGACTATCAACCGCTATTAATAACTGCCTTCGTTAGGTACGTGGAATTAGACTCGGAGGTACCGGGTTCGATTGCTGGTCGGGACACAATAAATTTTAAATTTGTAATATTTCTCAATTTTATAAAGGAAAAAAGTTAAGTTTTGGTTCCCTTTAATAAATTTGTTTTAAATATTAACAGTTTACAGTATAAACAAACAGAATAATAATAAATAAGTATATATAAATATCCATGTATTTAAATAGGGAGCTATGAATAATGTGGTAATTTTTAACCGGTAGCGACCGTTTGTGTTCGTAATCACCTGCGACGAAGCCCGGGTTAATAAAAGCGTGGTTTTTAACTACCCTGAGCCCTATTTTGTTACTATTTTGTTGTCGCAAACGTTATATAATGAAATACGTTCACTATATATATATCACGCTATTAAGGTTGATATTTGTACATGGTCAAGGTCGAGCGGTTATAGAGTTGAGTATTGAATAATATTTTTTATTTATGAAGCAATCTGTGACGTAAATAACGAAATCCACTAATAACGTTTGCGACTAAGTAACAGAATAGGGCTACTGGAAGGGATACGGTCTTGATGATACTTTTTTATTAATGTTAATATTATATTAAGCTTGGATTAACAAGGTTGCAGTTAAAGAAAAAAAAGGGCCACAGATGATCCAAAGATTAGGTACTTGTAAATACCTTCAATGCAACCGTTGCGTGTTTTACATTAAGCCCTATTCGCACACACGGTTGCCGTGATGAGTAATGTAGGAATTAATATAACTAGCTTTCACACTATAGGTACTACGGTCGATAACTATACCTACTATACATTACTAAACTATCACGGTTAGTTTACACGTAAACCGTGTGTGTGTAAAAAGTCCCTTAGGAATTAATAAGTGCATGTTACTATATTAGTTTAAGCGAAATCATATTTTTTGTATTAAATGTATTTTTTAGATTTATGTAATATAGATATATTTTCTTTTAAAAATACCTATTTTTATAATATTTATATATATTTTTATACCTAAAAGCTAATATCTGATACGCTTTTTTCATGTTTTGATACATTTTAGGCAAAATTCAGTAAAAAAGAGTTGAACGCTTTGCATCGCTTTCAAGTCAAACGAACGACGGACAATTATAATAAAAAAGGCAAACATATCCATTTCCAACAGGCAAAATACGAAACTACTCCAGACAAAGGCTGCACAAGTATATACCACACCTTTCCTTGTTCACCACGCATGTTTTACGTTGTTTCTGTCCTTGTCTCTTGTAGCTAAAAGACATACCTAATTGTAAATAATATAACTTTAAAATATTATTATAATATACCTAAATCAGAATGCCCAAAATGAAATGTACTACTAAGTCGGTAGGTACTAAAATAATATAGGTAGGACTAGTTTACGAAGAAAATAACAGGACTGGAATGCCTAGGTACCTACGTAGGTTATTGAAAATAAGTTGTGATAGGTGGGTGATTACTGATTACCTACTAATGACCTATTTAGGTAGTACAAACAGGCAATTTAATGAAACATGAAAACCTTGCCGGTAACTAGGTATAGGTACGCGAAATAACACCATGCTGACTACGTCCAATGTACCTGTAGCTTGTAGTATGTAGGTAATGTAGGTATGGTAGCAAATACCTAAGTAGGTATGTAACTCTGAGTAGGTATAACTTCTGCTTACTCCACCAGGAATCAGTGGTGTGAAGATATATCTATTAAAACAGGAATAGGTACAGGTAGAACGAAACCCAAATAAATAAGGTACCTAAAAAATTTTGGTAGGTAATTCTTTTTTAAAATTATTTAATTTAATTCGCTGTAGATAGGTACCTACTATAGGTAAGTTATTTGAAAATACAACATCGGTAATTAAAATTTATTACAACTAAATAAAAGTTTTATAATTTCATGCCACCGGATGTCACCTTTTATTTAAAGTAACATTGTCATACTAATATAACCATTATACACAAATCTATAAGGTTCTTTATGAATTGTGGATTTATAGGTTAGTCAATGCCGGTTAGCATATGACGTTTTGGCGGGATAAACTTTAAAATTCAAAAGTTATTCTTTACGGCAATATTTGTATGTTATTATGTTTAAAGTAATTATTTCAAGTCAGGTTTAGTACAGAACCAATCAGTAAACTAATCTATTATTTTAGAATTTAATAAATACATATTTCCCAGTCCTAGTTATGGGTACGGGTACGCCACTGATTCAGTCACGTGACGCATCGCCGCCATATTGCGTCTGTGCGGTGGTGAGGGAGCATGTCGGGCTGTCTCTAAAAATATTATTTCGTACTTTTTAATTATTGTAGAAAATGAGTATTTGTGCATAAGTGCTATAAAGTGATATAAATTAGTGTAAGATATTTTTATACCAACTAAGTTAAGAAATGTGCACAAAATAGAAGCTGAGAAATTGTTCTGGTTTCCACCATTGAAATAACCAAGTGTGTGCGAGTACCAGAAAGGTTCAGCGACAGCGTACGGCAACCTGGCTTTGGTAAAGTATCACAAAAATATTTTTTCATACTTCGTATAATAATAATCTATTTACTAAAAGTTGTTTTAAAAATGTAAGAATAGTAACTAAAAGCCGGCTCCGTGTGTTTACTTTGAAAACATATTAAAATAACGAATAAGTTCATTGTTTCGTATTTATTTGTGAATAACTTTTAAAATGTTGCACTTACTCATTTATAATTACTTATGTTCGTCGCAATTTAACGAGTGTTTTCTATATTTATAGTAACTTGTTCTATTTACAAATTGGAGCGAAACTTTGGTTATAATTTACGTGAAAATTAGATGTTGCCTTAGTTTTGTTATTGATGAGTTAACAGTTTTAGGGTTGGCTATGAGTAGTTATTGTGTTTTAACTTCGTTTGGTGCAGTAGTCTTCGAAGCCATAGTACCTATATTACGTACACGTAGCTCAACCATGGAACCGCCATTTTGATTGCTAGCGCCTCGTCTGCGGGGAGGGGACGGCGGAGGGGGACGGAGTTCACTAAAAAAAAAATGTGACGCTCACTCACTTGGTATCAGTTGTGATCATCATGGCATTACAAACATAACCTATTGATGTGTTTGTTTTTATACAGGTGAATGTCACATGGGCTTGAAGTCAACATGAATGGGGAAGTGAATGGTAGTATGGAGGAGTCCATGGACACCAGCTCTCCCCCGGCTTCTCCCAAAGCCAAGAAGCCTATCTCCCTTAACCACTGCAATGCCGACGAAACAAACCACAGGGACCAGAAACCTAAAGTTGAAGCGCTCAACAATATTAATAATGACAATACCGACAATGACACCAATCAGGATGCACAGCAGACCAATCACAATACTAATATTAGTGAATCCAGTACGCCTTCCATAGAGGAACAAAAAGATAGCAATAATATTTATAGCAATAATCACTGTAGTAATAGTAATGGCTCGCATGTTGACGACGAGTCACAGGATAGCCAGGAATTAGGGAAAATTAATGACATGAAAGAAAATGATACTAAGGATGATGATAATAACAGCCACCATGCCTCCATGGGCAGTGAAATTGATGACACTGAAAGAGCAATAATGGCAGCTGATTTAAATTTGCATGAAGAGGTTATAATTAAGGATGAGGAGGTCGAATGTGAAGGCACATACTTGACAAATAAAGAGGTTAGTGTATTTCTTTATTATTTTTAACTATAGTATTAATTTTTGCATTACTGGCAGCTGATTTTTCTCAGAATTTTATATCTGGAGTCTGTATTTACATTGTACATTGCATGTTTTTAATACCAAGCTTGTGTTAAGTTTAATAAAATACACAATATGGTAATTTTAATTAAGAATTAATAAGGCTGACATTACCAAAATGAGTTTTTTATATATTTGTCTTAAAATCAGAAAAGTATTAAATATAATTTAGTTTATTTATTATTATTATTTATTGTGGAGTATAAATCACTTGCCTGATAATCGGAATTATTCAATTCAATTCAAAAATTCTTTATAAAAATATTATATAATACATACTAATAATATATTATATTTGTTTTTCTAGTTAATTAGTTTGTTTACACACCTGTAATTGTGGGGAAGAAAAAAGTAAATCATATTCAAATTTTCCACCCCAGCTAGATACATAGAAACTCTTTTTCCTCACTCTCTTAAAACTCATTTGACCTTAATCTTAGTTAAACATTATAAGTTTCATTTCATTTAAATTTTATTCAAATTTCATTCAGATACATATGGTAGCTGTTAAAAATATACAAAAATATTATTATTATTTTTGATGATATGTCAAAAAAATAACAATTCATTTGAGTCTTTATTTTAGTAATAAATTATTAAGAATAAATTGCATGACATTTATTTCCAGGATACTGAAGAGGAAGTAGACTCTGAAGAGGATTCTTCTGAAGAAGGTTCTGAGAGATCCAGAGAGCAGCGGGCTGAGGACACAGTCAGTATCAACTCTAACTCTGATGAAGACTCAAAGAACCAAAACAGTGATGTTGTCATCTTAGATAATGCTGAGAATGGAGATGATGAAGTCCATGAAATTGACAGTGACAATGATGATAATGATGACTGTATTATAGAAAATGAGGACAAATCAGAGTCAGCTCAAACTATGACGGTTCGACGCAGCAGTAGGACAATCAAAAGAAGAAAATATGATGATGAAGACTCAGATAATGGTGAAGAGGAATCTGACATTGAAGAGGTCACTATGGAGGATCCGCTACACCCTTTCCAGAAGAACAAGACAATTATTGTGAATGACACTAAATCTCTAGTAGAGGCAGCTTCTAAGCAATTAAAAGGCTGCCAAGGGCTAAATGATAAGAAGGAACCGACTGTTGTTATTATTGATACCAATTCTATTTTATCTGGAAAAGTTGCCTTAAATCAGGCTAAAACTACTGTGATTGCTGGTAATAACTCACATAATGCTCAGGACTTGTATCAGAGCATTGCAGCCCGCGGGACCACAGTGACTCCAGTTCCCACCAAGAATCTCACTAACTCTGCCACTCAAAGCTCGCCCCAGCCAGCTATCCTTCCTTCTTTGACTGATGACATGTTTGTTGTTGAAGCTCCTTCATTCATTGTTCCCTATGTTTACGAGAAACCTTCAATTAAGCCATTTAGAGAATTTGTTGACACACTTGGCAAGGAACTAGAGGAGCAAAAAGCTAAAGAGGATGAAGAAAAAGAAAAAGAAATAAAGGAAGAAGAGAAAGCAGGTATGTCCTTTTGTTTGTAGTAGTACTTTACAGCAAAAATGTGGAACCATGGGTAGTAAAAATCTTTCATAATATATATATATATATATATAGTTTATTTACAAAACTAACATCTGTAATTATCATTCAACATTTATTTTGTTTATATTAATCATTAATGTAATTTTATTTGTTGGATTATTACATTATAATAATAGTATAATTTTTACAGCTGCTCAACAAAAAGATGTTATGACTTGACAATTACAAATTAATAATATATTTTTTATTGTAGAAGCTAAGGACGAGGGAGAGGAAGATGAGGTTAAGAGTAAAGATGAAGATATGGATGTGGATGGGGAAAAGGAGACCAAGACACCTACTGAAGAAGTGGATGAGGTTGAACCTCCCAAAAAGAAGAAGGAAAAAAGAGGTAAGTATTATCAGAACTTAACTCCATAACTTAAAGGAATAATAAGTCACAACTTATTCAGTGCATTCATATTTGGCCTGCTCTTCAATATGGCTTTAACGGATGAATTAATCGTGAATGTTGATGAATGAATGATTCGCTCACGGACTGCTAACTAGTACGGACGTGAGCGCATCGCGCTCTATTGTTGTGCCGAAATGGCGAAATGTGTGTCATGTGGCGTGTGCGTCAACGAAGTGTTGGCGTTTATCAACCACAAGATTGATGTGATGGATGAGCAGTCTTTTGCAGATCTGCTCATCTGCCTACAAGGAAGTAGACGTGGATGAAGCGAAAACAGTATTGTTATCGTTCGTGCCGTCCAGAAGACCCAGTCGCTTGCGTAGTGGAAGTATATCCCGGAAGATCCAGGAAATCATCACCACGCTAAAGGAGACCGATCCAGACGACCTGCCGACGTTCGTGGCTCGCGACCTAAATAAGCTGCCCCCCGTCACCTTCGATCATGGTGACGTCACCGTCTTCCTGAGAGAAATGACGATATTGAAGGCCGACATCGCGAAGCTGAAGGACACAAACAGCGCCGGAATCCTGGAGGAAATCCGGGATATTAAGAAAAAATTGAGCGATATAAAAAATGCAAGGGCTGACGTCATTACACGTGTGCCCACGGCGATAAAGTCAGTGAACAATGCAAGCAGACGCACGCAAAATTCACTGACCTCGTTTGGAAACGCGCGGCCGGCCGAAGTGCAAGACTCTGCTGATGACGTGCAAACCGACGCCGTGAGTCACGTAGACAGCGGGGACCGCTCGCCTATGTCACCAACGCCTGACATTCCGGCGCCTCTTCGAGCTGCAGCGCCGGACTTTATACCGACCCAGCTGCAATTTCAGCCGACCGAAACCATAAATATAAATGAGAAGTCCAGCTATGCGCAGGCTGTGCAAAGGCCGGCTGCCAAGAAAACGGGAGCCCCCATAGCGGAAGAAGGTTTTAAGATCGTGGAAAAACGTAAAAGGAGATGCCGTCGCAACATCCGAGGTACGGCAGCCCCAGAAACATGCCAGCTGAAAGCCGCCACACCAATGACATCTATCTACGTGTCGCGGCTTTGTAAAAGTTCAACACACCAGGATGTCCTTGACCACATACGTGGACGAGGAGAGTCCGAATCCGTTATGGAAATCACCAAGCTGGGCTCGGAATGGCGAGACACAAATTTTAAGGCCTATCGCATTCTTGTGCGGTCGGAAAAAGTAAAAAAAATCTTGATGAAAGATTTCTGGCCGCAGGGCGTTGTGTTTCGTCGATACATAGGTTCATTTGGGCCCACGAAATGCACCACGGAAGATGCGACAAGGCCTACCGCAGCACTGAACCCTCGTGAACCACCTAAGAGGACCCCGGCGCCGATCCCCACTGCAGCAGTCAGCCTTCGTCAGAAGGTGGTCGCCGTACCCAATGGTGCATCCAGGTCCTAAGTTGGTTGCCTGGACGCGGGGTGGAAGGAATACAGGATGGTGAAAGACTCACGTGCAGGGTGGTTCGGACTCCTCTTACTTCCTATCCCAAAGACTACAGCGGCGCCGCTTCTTCTTTCTTGATGTGAACACACTTTGCACAACACCAGGAATAGGAAGGACACTAGCACACTTCACACTTGCTACAGTAGGGGCTTGAAGAGCTACAGTTTTGCATAAAACGACACAATACAGAGAGGACGTCTACAATGACATCTACAGACTACAGTGTTCAGCGTTGAACTTTCTTCAACGACTTCAGATTGACGACTCGTAAAATAATGGCACTGACACACAGTTAAGTGTTGCCAGATATACAAAGGTTTCCCTTAAAATTGGGAAACTACAGTTGAGAGTGAACATACTCCCCGGGAAGAAATAATTAAATTTCTTAACTACAGAGATATTAACCTAATAAACTACATAAGACGCATACAAATAAAGATAAAGGTAGTAAAATTAAGCTAATTACAGTATGAATAAAAAATATACAGCTAATGTGGCAAAATGCAAATTTTGCCAACGGGATGCTTAACCGACCCTACAGAGGTTTTTAGAGTGACCACTCGCACTACCCCATCTGAACCGGGATGTAAGGCTGTTACCCGACCAAGCCTCCAGTTTAGAGGTGCTAAGTCACCCATCAGTACAGTTTTGCAGATGCTATGTCAGGAGCACTGCTGACTACATCGTCAACAAATATGTCCTGCTTCAGGATTTTACTTGCACAAGGATGGGACACATCTCCCTCCTCTGCTAGACCGATACATGAAGGTTCAGATATGTTATCTACAGTCTTAACTTGCTGGAAACACTCATCCATCATTACATGATGCGACATCAGAGATGTTTCTACAGAAGCCATGTTGGCAGTGCTACCAATCACGACCCAACCAAATACAGTGGAGTATGCCGAAGGAAGCTCCCTTGGCATAGATATCTTGTTACCGAGATAAATGTCATTATAGACATCACTACCTAGTAAAATATCTACAGATTGAGGCTGATAAAATGTATCATCAGCTAATTGGACATTCTTATACTCTTTTAGGATTTCAGAAGAGATAGGAAAAGAAGGCATATTGCCTGTAATACGCTTCAGAATTATAGCCGATACAGTGACTCTATCTTCAGAGAGACGAGACTTCAGATGAAGTGTAACGACCCCGTTACATGGGAGTGGCTTCTGGGAGCCAACCCCCGATACAGATATGTGGCTACGCGAGCGTGCCAACTGCAGGTTTTGAACACAGGATTCAGTCACAATACTGCATTGTGATCCTGGATCCAAAAACAAACGAACAGGTTTAAGACTGCCATCACCAGTAGTGGCGAGGGCTACAGCAGTGCCAAGAAGAACATTTAACGACTTGTGCTCCTTGGCGTACAGAGGGACTACAGCAGATAGAACGCTATCAGCTGGTACAGATACAGCAGGTGACAGGTCTGAAGGACCCTCACTACAGTGACCTACAGGGTTATCCGAGGTGCTCGGAGAACTTACCACAAGATTGGTTACAGGTTTGGTTTTAAAACACAAAAGTGTATGGTGTTTTCCTCTACAGACCTTACACTTAGATACAGATGTACATTCAGAATACCTATGATCACCAAAACAATTAAAACACATACCCTTGCTCCTGGTGAAAGAGTTCCGTTCTTTAAGAGGCATTGCCTTGAACTTATCACAGGCATAAAGCATGTGCTCCTTTCTACAGCATGGACACTCAGCAGCTATTACATGGTGAGATGTTTTAATGTTCCTACTAGATAGCACCTTCTCATGTACAGACGGGTTAGACCGGAAAGGTGTGGTTACAGAGAACTCATAAGCCTTACAGCGTAACTCCAGAAAATCTAAAAGAAATTTATAGGTTGGAATCTCATAAGGAGATTTTAAAGTTAACTCGAATTGATTACGAATATCAAGAGGTAATTTCTTAAGGAAAATATGCAGTAAAATAAAGGACCAATTCTTAACTTCAAAGCCTAAGGCCTTGAGCGCTTCAGTATTCTCATAAATAACATTAAGACAACCTCTCAAGTCGGACTTAATGTTATTTATTACAGGAATTGACAACAGTGACTCCAGATGGTTACTCGCAATAAGCCGCTTATTGGAATACTGTGATTGTAACAAGTTGATGGCTACAGCATAATTCTGCTCAGTAATTGGAAGGTGTTTGATGAGATCAAGAGGTTCTTTAGAGAGGCAAGTCAACAGGTAGTGGTGCTTGCAAACCTCGCTTACAGAATCATCATCTATTACTAAGCTTTTAAAGAGATTATAAAAGTTTGTCCATTGTGTAATGGTGCCATCAAAATGTGGTAAAGCTATTTTTGGTAAGTTAGTACTTACCCCACTGGATTGCCTTTTTACAGGTACAGGCGATAATCTTTTTAAAATTACCTTTATCTGATGTACAGACGAGTTATAGCGACAATATTCTTCATTATGCTTCGCGGCATCGAATCCAGCCTTCTTTGCCGCTTCAACCGATACGTGACAGTCGAAAAAATTATCGTAAAGTTTGTCGACTTCTTGCGCACGCACTAGGAATTCTTCCCGCTGGTCGATATCCTCGCACGCAGACTGTGCACAAATATGCAGTTCGTCGATGCTTTGCTTCACTAAACGATAACGTATTTCGACAGACATTTTTAAATAATAGTTGAAGCGCAAAAACGAAACAAAATAAACAATGTTACAGGGTGAGATTTGTAAACAAACCGGCAACTTTCTAACTGACAGCTGACAGTTCGGAATGTCACTATAACCACAGACAACTCGAATGATAGACCACTGACAATCAAGTTTTACAGATTTTGAAATAAAACATAGACGACGATTGTCTATGAAACATGATTCATGCTAGAAACGAAAAAAATAAAATATGATTTTCGTCTTACCCACCTACAGAATAACGAAAATTAAAAAAATATCGAATTTGTATGCGTTTTATGCAGTTTTTACAGGATATGAATACAGTTTTATGCCAAGGACATAAAATAAATAAAATACAGATTACAGTAACATTAGCAAGCGTAAAAGGGGTGCTTTCAGGATGATTTAGGATAGGAAAAAAAGGATATCCCAGGTTCGAAGGGCCAAAAAGAAATGGTGCATCCAGGTCCTAAGTTGGTTGCCTGGACGCGGGGTGGAAGGAATACAGGATGGTGAAAGACTCACGTGCAGGGTGGTTCGGACTCCTCTTACTTCCTATCCCAAAGACTACAGCGGCGCCGCTTCTTCTTTCTTGATGTGAACACACTTTGCACAACACCAGGAATAGGAAGGACACTAGCACACTTCACACTTGCTACAGTAGGGGCTTGAAGAGCTACAGTTTTGCATAAAACGACACAATACAGAGAGGACGTCTACAATGACATCTACAGACTACAGTGTTCACCGTTGAACTTTCTTCAACGACTTCAGATTGACGACTCGTAAAATAATGGCACTGACACACAGTTAAGTGTTGCCAGATATACAAAGGTTTCCCTTAAAATTGGGAAACTACAGTTGAGAGTGAACAACTTTGACCACAATAAGATGAAGATGCGGAAGCTGTAGTGCAGTGTATATTTATTATATATATTTTAGTTTTTAAGGTATATATCTATGGGCCTTTTGTATATTCATTTTTGTATATTTATTTTGTTGCCTGAAAATAAAGATTATTATTATTATTATTATTATTATAATCAAAACCTGTGTCTTTAAAAACTGATTTCTGACCTCGGTGATTACTGTCTTGATGATACTAACTTATTCAGTTAAACCTATTGCAAGCATTTGTGACAAGTTATAATTACTATTATAATTGTTTTTAAGCTGGCTGGCTGTCTGCTTTGACACTTGTCTTCCTAAAGGAATTAATTATAAATAATATTTAACAAAAGGAAACATTACATACATAATATGAATAAAAACATAAATAATTACTAATAAATTTAAATGTTAAAGCAATAAATAATTTAATTTGTTTTTTTGTAGATCGTAGGAATAATGATGATGATGATGCATCGTGGGATGGTGAGTCGTCAGAGGATTCTGATGATGAAGCGATTAGTGATGATGATGAGAAGACAGTGGTTATCAAAGAAAAGGATGACTCTATCGACGACATCAAAGACACAATATCAGACATTTCTGCAGATAAAATTTCTGGATTCAAATCAGATAACTATTTTGACTGTTCACTCGGAAAGTTCTTTATAAATGTAGGAGTTAATCTAGTACAGGAATATGTTCAAAACGATTTGCTAAAACAACAAAATAGAAAGCTTTATAGGGAAAAGAAAACAGGGATGAATACGCGGCCAACGGAGTCTGCAATCAACTCACTAATGAAAAATTTGCAGTTTAGTAAAGACAATAATTCCCCCTACTCATTCAAGCAACACAAGTGTGAATTTTGTAGCTTTAAGACTGAGTCTATGTTGTCAATGTCGTATCACTTGGAAACTCCGCATATGAAAAACAATGTTTATAAATGTAACTTCTGTGCGTTTGAAATTCGTAGTCCACACGATATTTTGTATCACATGGAAGCTGAGCATAATATTAGAGGCAGGTTAGAAAGGGCGCCAGCTTATCATCAATGTGCGAATTGTCCATTTGAGGATAATGGCAAAGGAAAACTTGCTCGCCATCTCATTCCCTGTGCCAAGAAGTTCAAACCTGATCTCAACCTAGCACCACCCGTTGAGTGGGAACCCCCTGCCAAAATACCAAAGGTTAGTATTTATTTATGTTATTTTTATTTAATTTTTTACAATCAATTACTATTACTACTTGTAAAAATCTTTGCACCACTTACTGAAATAATTTGGCTAAGCAGGTCTGTAGTCAATATATTTTGTATACAAGCCTCCAATACTGCATTAGCAGATTCATACAGAATTAGGTTGGGTAGAGAGTGTCATTACGCAATAAAAACAAAAATCTGAGAAAATATTATCATAATGAACTTAAAATTGCACATTAAACTGAGCCTGATTCTTAGTTAATTCATTGATTGCTAAAAATTGTCTTCTCTTCTGCCTGTCAGGATTTTAAAAGTCTTTTATTGTGAAAGCAAATCAAATTTTATGATTACTTCAGACTTCTTCCAGTGAATCGGCTTTAACAAGTGTGAGGTGTAATTTGTTAGATTGTTTGTGATTCAATTCAATTATTTTGGTGCAATGGCTTGGACAAGTCTACATCACCTTTATGGTTATATTCACAAGCATTTTTTAATGGGCATTGTGTAATATATGTTTTTTTTTTATAGATCACGAGAGCACGCAACAACATGCTGGGTTCCTATCAGAGTTCATTTAACAGGTCTCCAATAGGTGTAAATAACGTTGGTAGACCGCCTATTACTAACAATGCTATTATGCAGAGTGGTATAGGAAGTTATCGTCCAAGAGGTCGCTCTCCAATGGCTGTGGCACCTCGCGCTATGCCGGCCCATGGCACACCCATCATGAGAAGCGGAGTCATGATAAGACATAATTCGCCAAATGCAATTGTTAATAACTACCCCCTTTTGGTGAGTTTTAGTCTTTAGTACTAATATAACACTTGGTTATCAAGTCTGCTTGCAATAAGATAATTTAACATAAAGTTAAAACAAACAATATTGATCTTAACTCTAGAATTTTATTTGATATCTCAGTTTTAGCTGATGGTTTAGCTGCCGTAAGAAAGTAAGATCCGATAGCAAACTTTGCAGAATTACTTGGGATTTTGATTTGCAAATGATCTATATTTTATTTATGAGAAAATAAACATATTAGAATGTCGAATGTTAAAAAGTTTTTGATTTATTTAAATTATTAAGTTGCCATTTAATGCACCTATAAAACCTTTTATAGGTGCAAAAATATATATATATATTCAAATTAATCAATTTATATTGAACATTTAACTATATGGCATTCATTGAGCATTGAAGGAAAACATTCTAATAACTGGACTACCACAATATTAAATTTGTTTAAGAATTGTATTTTATTAAATAAATTAAAATAGGAATGTGTAAAATTTCAGAATAATCAATCGAAAAATCCCATTGTTGGTTCACCGAAATTGCTTCATCACCAGCCATCTATTTCCATCACCCCATTGCCAAGACCTCCACAGCCCACGGCGGTACAACCTGCCCAACATGCTAAAGGCACCTTTGTCATCTGTGAAATATGTGACGGATACATCAAAGACTTGGAACAGTTAAGAAACCACATGCAATGGATCCACAAAGTTAAAATCCATCCCAAAATGATCTACAATAGGCCACCACTTAATTGCCAAAAATGCCAATTTAGGTAAGTGTTTTTTTTTTTAAATATAGAAACCACATGCAATGGATCCACAAAGTTAAAATCCATCCCAAAATGATCTACAATAGGCCACCACTTAATTGCCAAAAATGCCAATTTAGGTAAGTGTTTTTTTTTTTAAATATATAACCTCAGTTTCTTAAGAGATGATTACATTATCAATAGTTAACTTTTTTATTATAAGGCACGTGATTGGCTCAACCAATAAAGTGTCAAGCAAACTACCAATCACCTGTTGATATATTAATATCAGAAGTATCACTTAGCTAAGGGACTAACCACGGTTTTTCAGGAGAGCTAAAAACTCTATTTTTTTTTCGACTAATGCTTCATTGATAGTAACGCTCCTCTTAGAATAAAATAATATACAAAAAAAATACAACTCATCAGAAAGAATAAAACCGATTTTACACATTTTTATTTTAAAATATGTAATGCGCTTTTGGCTGTATCCATTATATTTAGATAATGGTTTAGTTCTAACTTATGTCAATATAATTATAGGAGTAAGCCATCGTAAATATTATTATCATTTAGAAGAAATATAAAATTATATGTTATTTTAAAGTAAAGGACCCCACGGTCTACATACCATACAGGTCAAAAAGTCTTATATATTATATGGCCTTTTTGACCCAAATTATGCCCTTTTTGACCCAATTATTCTAGTGGTTCTAATATGTCTTATTTTTTTAAATATTTGTTTGTTTTGTTTTGCTTATGATTTTAAATTTTTATTTGTTTAAATTAATTTAGTATTAATATTACTCATCTATTAAGTACCTACCATTTGTATTTTGTGCATATTGTGGCACCTAAAGATGGTACACATATATCGTAGTTTCAATGACTTACACCCATATTCTAAGACATTTTATCAACAGCTCCTACACTCAACATTTCCTTCCAGCTGTCAAACGAAATTAAGTCTTACAGAGACGAGAGAAATTGAGTCGATTAAAATTAAAATGGCGTCTAATGTTCGAGGTTATGGCTGACCTTTAAACTTGTCGGATCGGCTCTATATTTAATTTTAATTCTTACTATTACAAAAACTTAATTTTCGTTTGACAGCAGAATGTTGAGTGGAGGAGGCGTTGAGGTAATGTCTTAGAATTACGGGTGTTAGTCTTTAAGTAAAAAAATAATATAACCAACCACTGCATGTCTTTAATAAATAAACATTTTAGACAAAATGTCCTACATTGATTCTTTTGATATTCATATACCAAAATCTGACACATTGATAGATAAAACCGCGTATGTTGGATTCCAAGCACAAAAATATATTTCACATATTTGCAACATTTATCTGGTACAATATAGATATTGACACACTAGCTACTTTTGGGCTTAGAGTAAAGTTGGTTAAATGTAAACCAGATATTAAAACATTATAAAAAAGGCATGTTAGCTGACAGACTCGGAAGGGATTGTGATGATACTTTTTCTTATAAACAATCCCAAAGATTTTCTTTCAAGTATAATTTCTAAGTTTCTAACTTAATATTTGCAGGTTCTTTACCGATCAAGGTCTAGAAAGGCATTTACTGGGATCTCACGGCTTAGTAACAAGTTCTATGCAAGAAGCCGCTAACAGAGGAAAAGACGCCGGCAGATGTCCCGTTTGTGGAAGGGTAAGTTATAAATACCTTATCAAGGATTAGATATATTTTATGAAATCGTACCTCAGAGTGTAAATCTACGGACTTAACCGCTAGACTACGGAGTTAGTCTAAAATAATAAAATCTAAATGTCAGAATGCTAACAGTTTCTTAAAACTTTAAAAAGATTGTGCTCTTTAAAAATGTTTTATTTAATGTATTTGTTAATTTACATTAATTGAAACAATGATATTTTACTAAGTAACTAATAAAAATGGTGATGTCCAGGTTCTAAAATCCAGGGTTTACCCTTCTTCAAAATCCTTCTAGTAGTTCTTCTTCGCCATTGGCGGAACGCTTCAGGATTAACCGTATTTAGCGGGCATTAATCTCGGCGGGCTTTGACCCGCTGGTTTCTTGTTTTACCCCGGATGATGCGGGGAAGGGGCCACTGTAGGGTATGTGGCACCTGGGAGAAAAAAATCCTTGTCCAATTTGCGAGATTTTAGTTATGGCAATACTATGCATAGTAAAAATTTTTTTATTTTATTCATTGTTTTATTTATTTTGTAGGTGTATCAATGGAAATTGTTGAACCATGTGGCCCGGGATCACAGCTTGACCCTGAAGCCAGCCCATTTATCCTACAAGTGCACAGTTTGCACTGCCACATTCGGAATGTACAAACAGTTCGAGAATCACGTTTACTCCGCACACAGCGTCGTAGCAAAACGTGTCATAGATAAGACCAAAACTTCTTCACCAAAACCTACTGATTCTTTATTGAAACCACTAAAAATCAATGACGAGATTACCATCATCCCTCAACCACCGAAGCCAGCGAATCCACCCCCTAAAGGTAAATGAGGTAAGCATGTTCTGTGGATGTGTGCTTGCGTGGAAACTGAATATTATTATAATTTCAATAAATATAGGAAATAAGTTAATATAAATGGCCGATTATCTTTAAAATATTATAAATTGACGCTCAATTCATTACAATTATAAAAAACTCAATTCATTATGTAATTGTTTGCAAAATACTCAATTCATTATGTTATTGTGTGTATAGAGATATTGTTGACTATAAAGTACTTGTTCCAAATTGAATAACTAATATTTATGTCTCTAAAAAATCTCATTGCAGTAATAGTTTATAATTAATTTATCTTTATTCTAAAATAATAATATCAGTTTCCATCTTTGTATTATATTTTTTGTTAATAGTTTTATTTTTAATTATTATTATTTTATTTTACATTATTATTTTTGCTATCTTTTCTTAGCATGTAGCTATGCAGTAGGTAACATTTGCATACAACTTTAATAAAAGCTTTAAAAACAACTATATATATTTATCGAACTAACCTAAATATGAAGGTTATAAATATAATATAGTTGAAAATTTCATATCATTGATTTGTGTATTGATTCTAAATTTTAAATATAAAATATTACATTATCAATCTCTTTGAAGTCTAAGTCTAAATATCTTTATTCACGTAAACCTATTATACACATTTACGAAACGTCATTAATTGGTTATTATCTTTATTACAATAACAATAAAGATATATCTGAAAAATTACATTCACTTAGCTTTAATTTTAATTATTTGGTATTGTTTACCTATTTATTAGTAAAAAACTTAGAATTTAATTGTTTTCTTTGTAGTATATTAGCAGTTATTAGGGTAGAGTAGCAGTAGTAGTAGGTAGTTAATGTTATTAATATAAATGTTGTAGTGAAATGCATGTTGATGTTTAGAATTATGTTTGTCTAGATATAAATATACAAATATAACTGTAGCTTGATCCTATTTCTTAAAGGGCAAACATTTTAGTACAAAGGTGTCTAATGAATAAATGAATGCTGTCAATGTCAAGCACTATTATAGTTGAAATAGATAATATTTTTTAAATAATGGTGTATGCTGGGCTAAGTGTATCTTTAAAGCTGCCAGTGAATAAAGGAATCAACTATTTTGATATCTGTTTGCGCTTTATAGAAATAAGATCCGGCCGCTGTTTTAGTTAAATAATAATAATGACCTATTTTATTTTAGTAAGTAGTTGCTCAGTCGAAAGTTATTTTTGTAATTGATGTTTGGCAAAGCTTACAACATGTTTAGCACAAAATTATTGTAGTAGTATTTAGCATTACCTTGTTACAGTTCAACAGCGAAAGTAATAAGTAAGTATTCTTATTAAACATTCAGATCTTTTTTTAAAATTTTTGCCTCATGCTAAGCCTAAGTAATACACTTGTCACTTTCGTTCGATACCAAAGTGATAAGGACAGAAGAGATTAAAGATACAACAAATTCATAGCCGAACGCACACAACAGAAGCAGGCGACGTGGGTCATGAATGAAGACCCAGCTGCAGCTGATATCTGATATATAGATATCTGATTCGGTTTGAGAACAGCGATCGCGATTTACTTTTGTATTTTTTGTTAGAAAAGGAAGAAGACGATGATTAATTGCTTTTATTGGTCAAATAAGAAAAAAATACGATAAGATACATGTCCTAGGTTAAAATGTAATCTTTTATGACACTGTATGAATAAATAATTAGTTTAAGATGCATCATACAGTGATTTTTGGCCACCTGGTTTACAATTTTATCTTCCTCGGAATCTGAGGAAAAATTTTTTTGGGAATTATTAACGTTTCTCGCTCTATCGGTGACGGCACTATTGTAGTGTAGAACGGAAGGTATTTTGTAGAAATACATAGAAACCAGTGCAGTGAGCTACAAACTTGTACCTTTAACTAGCTATAATAATTATCATCCTTGTGCGAAGAATAAGTGAACATGTTGCTTTTTCAGCCTCCATGTCCTAGCCAAATTTTAGAGATAGACATAGAGGTACTGGGTTTGATTCCTGGTAAGAATAAAATATTATTTCTAGAGTTATATATAAGATAAATATTATATTTATATATATTATTCTTGCAGTAAACATTGTGTATTTTATTGATACAGCAAGCAGTGGAGGCTCAGTTGTAAGGATACTTTCCTTTAAATCTAAATAAAAAGTTTGTGGTTCAAACAAGGTGTACAAATATTACATATATTAGTGATACAATCACAACACAGCCATTTCTGTGCCATGGACAGCTTGTTAAGCTATCCGTCCCGCTTCCACTAATGAAATACACTTTGTGATACAATTACAACACAGCCGTTCCTGTGCCTCGGACAGCATGTTAAGCTATCTGTACCGGCTTCATTATTACTAGCTTGTGGAATTGTTAATTAATTTAAATCAGTTCTCCGCCAACCCGCTTGTCCAACATGGCAAGTGTAGGCCAAAGTGTTTTGAAAAGCCCAACCCCAGCAGTTGATAGTTTAGGAATGTGTTCTGTAATGATGAAATAATTATACAGATATTTTTGAAACATGTTCAGATATTCGTTGACTGATCTTGTAAAGTTACAAAACTTTAAAACAAAATCACTTTTTAAGATGTACCTTAACCTATGCGTTTTACTTACATTCAAGATTGCGAAAGGCTTTCCTTGTGCGAAGCTAGCCGTCTAGACTACATTGTGTTTATGCTATACATACGATATTACACTAAAATGGTGCATATGATATACAATTCCTATGTTTTTAGGTCATTATCGTGTAGTCTTTAAACTGATAAAATAACATTGCATCGTAAATATGCATGTCCATCTATTACCCTTATTAACCATCATTTTCTATTTGTTTT
Organism: Tinea semifulvella; assembly: GCA_910589645.1. Taxonomy (NCBI): domain Eukaryota; kingdom Metazoa; phylum Arthropoda; class Insecta; order Lepidoptera; family Tineidae; genus Tinea; species Tinea semifulvella. The sequence continues at coordinate 27,706,188 of OU342584.1, forward strand.
CAGATCAATGAAGGTACGCCATCTTTTACGTTGCCGATTCGCCACATTTTAAAGGCAAAGAACTTGCCTTTAGAATATTGGACGGATAGCAGTGTCAGTTCGACGTCATAGATCGACACTCACATCGTCAACGTATAAAAATACTTGTAAAGTCAGTATCCAATAAACAATTTATATAGTGTTAATATTATTACAAAGCAGAGTTTAATGTGGTTAATTAGTTTACTTTTCATATACTCGTACAAACAATATATGCCTTGAACTAAAATTGGAACATTAAAATTAATGCTAATTATGAAATTATATAATTAATCATAGTGATAACTTACCTCAAAAAGTATTGTTTAATATGATGATAGTGTTTTAAGTGTAATCTACCGCTGTTAATTATCCAAAGTGGATGAACTTAAGTGTCTTTCCATCGCCATCTTCATTGTGTCGCAAATAACAAATTATTCTGTCTATTAAAAGAAACCAAGTGATGCTATATTCTATGTTTATTAAATGTTGAATAAGGTTTCTTATGTCATACAATTATTTTTATAACTAGTACAGCTCGACCAAAAATGTAGTCTACCATCTTACGGTTGATATTTACTCGCACGTTATTTAACAATAAACATGTGTTTTTCTTTAAACTATAACTAAACTAACCTAAATTTCTAAGGTCGACCTTAGAAATATTTTAATTACAAAGGAAAGTTAGTCAAAAATGATAGACCATTTCTTGGTCCACTGTACATACAATTTTTTTTTGGTACAAAAGAAACCATTTTACATTATAAGTGTGATGAGAATATAACTTATAGCAAACTATTAAAAATTTTACTTGTCAGAAACGTAATGTGATCTTATTCGATATTACCTAAAGTGAACAAGCTTAAAACTTTAAACTGATATCCAATTTAAACTGATATCCAATTTAAACTGATCATTATATACGATTTTATTAAAATTTTAATATTTTCTCACTACCATATTTACTATATTTCCATTTTAGATAATATTTTAAACGCAAATTATTTTATATAATAGCACTTTAATAGAATACAATAATTTTAATATTTTTTCACTACCATATTTACTATATTTCCATTTTAGATAATATTTTAAACGCAAATTATTTTATATAATAGCACTTTAATAGAATACAATAATTTTAAGCCTCAAGTTAAAAAAATATTAATTCTCAAAGCCTACTACTCTGTGGATGAAGCTCTAAAGGAAGACCAGATTTGTTAATTGACTTATATACCAGTATGACATAATAATAAGAATTTTTAATTTTTGACAACGCGTATTTACAGCTGCTAAATATGACATACCTGTTTAATTAATTAATTTTACACATGTTAATGTTATAGACAATGTACTATGTTTTATTATACAAAAATAATAAGATATATATTTTATATTGTTTAGTATATATATATATATATAAATTGACATATAATAATAATTAGTATTAGTTTTAATTATAGTTCATAAGTGACAATGCTATAGTTATAGCTGCTATAATTATATTTTACATTAAAATTATTGAATTATTATTATACATCATTATTATTATTTGACATAAGACAATGTTTTTGATAAGTACAATGCCCCTTTACAGCTGCATCCAACCTTAGTTTATATAATCAATATAGTAGCAGACTGTTCCTTGCTTTCTCGTATCCGGCTATTTTTCTGTGTCATTGTATTAATTACATTGCATATAAAAAATGGTAAACTTTGACAAATCCAAGTGTTCCCAGAAACAAGGTTCCTACGGATAATTAATAAACAATAAACAATAATGATTTTCCAAAATAGATTTATTCCTATTTTTTTCTATAAAATAACTTTTAATCATGACCTAAACATTATTGTTTTTTTAATTATCCTAGATCCGTTAAATCCTGCATGCAATGTAAATACAGTAAAAAATGTGTAAAAATATTATTAGGGTCTTTTAAAATTATAATAGCACTAATAGTTTTCCAAAATAAAAATGATCCTATTCTTTTCTTTATGTATAATTTTTTTTTTTTTGTTTTTAAAATAACTTTTATTCATGACTTAAACATTATTGTTTTTTTAATTATCCTAGTTCCGTTAAATCCTGCATGCAATAATAGTAAAAAATGTTATTAGGATCATTTTTAACAATTTATAAATATTGATTTTTTAAATAGTTGGTCTAAATTGTTTTTATTTTGTTGTTTTATTTGACTTTAAATAACTGTCGAAAGTTAAGTATTACTCTTGTTTGCTTGTAAATGTCCAGTGTGATTACCTAATGTACCCACTGTATAGGACGCAATGAAGATGTCAATAGTGTAGCGGATCTGTAAGGGAAAGCGACCATCAGCTACCCAATATAAATTTCAGTATGAAATAGTAGCCCATTAAAGGAGATTAATACAACACTGTTTGTGATGCTAAAGCATTAGTAATATGTAAGATTTTTCTACTAATGCGTATAGGAGTAAGAATTAAAGTAGTGATTGGTCCTGCGTGGCAAAATTGTGTTATGAGTAAAAAATATTTTAATTACATTAGACAAATCATTTTTTTTATAAATAAATATGTAATACAGGAAACCCGGGAAATCGAAATATTTGCATGAATTTTAGAATTAATAGTGATTGCTACCCGTGTGTAAAAATAAGTAGTATCACAGGTATGGACACAATAAATTAACGAAACCATTTAATAAAATTTTAGCTACGTTCGTGTTTTGTTTGTATAATTAAATAAAGAAAAAATATATATTTAAATCATTTAGTAGTTAAGTGTGTACGAGTAGGAGTGGACAAAGCAATTTGACTTACAATATATCAATAAACAATTGTGCCTCAAGTGTTTTTTACTAGAATGCTAGATTTTCTCAAAAGTAGGATAATACACAATTTATATTGATAGATTAGTTATCTGTTTAGAAATCGCATCGGATTAATAGTGATATGAAATGTTTCCTGACTGAATGTAAACACGATTTTAAGGCTTAGATTAATTAAATTACATTCTGTGTTCTTGTGATGGAAAGTATACTATTGATCACAGCATACATTGATAAGACTCACAATTACGCTAACCTCGGCATGAATAGTTAAATTTTAATATTTTATTGGTTAATATGTAAAAGCCATTTTATATTTACAAATGGGCATAGTTTAGTGTAGAGGATCACATTAGATTTTATAATATTTACAAATGAGCAAATTTATTCTGTGTAGTGTGCTAGGTCATATATTTTTTTACGATCGGGTCGGATTAGTCTCATAGCAATTGGAAGGTAGATATTTGCTGACCCGCCTGTACATATTATATACATATTGTTACATGGCTTTACATAGTAAATCATAGCGTCTTTTTAATTAATACATTTTTATAATAATTAGATAATAGTTTGATATAATCAGTAATTTTTTCAACTATTGTCCCAATTTTCTCCTTCAATATTTTGCACAGGTTTAATAAATTCCTGATGACTTAGGGCCGGTTACTGAATCCTTTCTTAGTGGCATTTGTTCACTTACAGATACAGAAAACGAATGCCACTAAAGAAGGATTCAGTTACCAGCCCTTAACCTTATATCTTAAGTAGGTTATGTGTAATTTATAAAAACGCATAATACCGAATCCATCACATTTTTAATTAATTAATTTTATTTTTCTAATATATTAAAAAAGAGTATTACAGAATGTAATGAATGTAATAAACAGATGTTTTATATCACATAATAAGATGAATTCTAAATGCATTTTATGTATTGTCATAATAATACAAAAACATCACAATTATAACGTTTAACTTATTAACCCTCTATTTATATCTTAAAACTATGACATAATTGATTTAGGTTTTACATTTCTTTTTATACTTATCGTGACTAAATCCAAAGGCGCATAAATAATAATTATATGTTAATTTTAATTTTATTAATGAAATTGTTTGTGTCGTTTTAATGCAACAATTGATTATTACGCATTCCTAGCTTTTTTCTGTAGTAAATATGGAAACGGGATGGTAAGTATTTATTATTTAACTTTAGAAGGTCTACTTTTAGGTTTCCTTAGTTAAAGATTTTAGTTTTAATACGACGTTAAGGCATGATTAGCAATTGTTGGAGCACAGCGGGTGACCTCATCAATCGAAGTTGCCGTGGTTTGTTACAACTCAATTATCCCTAACTGATTAGTGATTCGTAGGTCAATATTTTGACGTCCGAAGAATGTGTTTCTCGAAGTACTAGTGATATTAATGTTTTTATACCAAGTCAAATGATCATCACGATAACAATAAGTAAAATAAAATCACAATTTGTCCAATAAATGTTATTTTTTTAAATTTTGTATATTTGAATACGTTTTGTACGCAATAAATTAAAAAGTAATGTTTAGCACTTAATATCGTCAACGATGTAATGCTTGAATCGTACAGAATAAATTATGTGACAACTACTTTTAAATTTGTTATATGTAAATAAGGTTTAATGTATTTGTAATAAAGATACCTTACCGCAAAATGATGTTTTACTATTTCCCTGTTTAAAATTATTTGCGCTATCCTAACGTTGGCAATATGCATGATTAATTTCGTTTATTAAAATCACTTAATGTGGTTCAAGTACGTGTATATACGATAACGCAAATTGTTCCACGTACTAAGAACTCCTATTTATAAAACTCGCTGAACCTGGATTAGTTTAATCTGTCACTATCACGAACATTTGTTTCCGAGGGAGGTTTAGCGAGGCGTTTATGAATAGTTCTTCAGAATTTAAAGTTTAAGACAACCTGCAGCTGTATTTTAACATTATTAGTGGATTCCGTTATTTGCGTCGGCTTCACATTTAGCTTGCGTCAAAATAAAAAAATATAGAATCTGGCCAACGAAAGTAGGCACTCAACTAGCACCATATTCAAAACAGGTAACATATATATAGTTAACGGATTTCATTATATAACGTTTGCGCTTAAGTAATGGAATACGGCTTTTTATGTCGGGTTTAAATAAAAATAAGCTGATGATTGAGACAGACTAATCAACGTCAAACTGGAAATGGGTGATATGCCATGACATATATGACAGTTATAAAATAAAAATCTTGGTCAATTCGAATAAATCTTTTAAGAATATCTACATACATATTATTGAATACCTAAAGTAACCACCACTTACCTACCTACCACCGCTATGGGGGTAACTAATTACCTCCATCAGTCTCCCGTGGCGGGGAAGTGTCCACTGTTCGTGCCGATAAACCCAGTAAAGTGTATCCACCCGTTTCGGGATCAGGCTCGAATTGCCGTCATGCGCAATCAAGCCGCCAGTCTTAGGGACTGATGTCAGTAAAGAGTGTCTGGTTCCAGTTGCTAACATTCATGGACCTTGCGCGGCACTTACCATCAGGTGGGCGCAAGTTCACATGTACTAGTATAACAAAAAATAAAAAATAGTAATTTAGTTGCACCATTCAACATTTAGCAGTTAGAACCAGCTTACTTATGGTCTTTTAAACGTCTCTGTTGATCTTACCCAGTGTACCTAAGGATTGTACTTTAGTTAGCGCCCCAGCCATTGCACCAAAGTGATGTGTCGCAGCGGTCGGGGGTTCTGCTTGTCAATTCAAATAAAGGTATGTATTTTTAAAATTTCGAGGAGTGGTACAAAAATGGGGTGACAAGGATATTAATGTTTGTCTAAATTAATGGATAAGACTTCTCATATATTTTTGTATTTAATATTGACTTGTAAACTTATTGTTTTATTAAAAACATCAAAATTTTATCATTTTAGCGTATACTTACACATTTGGATATACTCGAAAATTATTTTAAGTTTGCATTACGGTGAAGTAAAATAATATTGTTTTGATTAATTGTGGGAATAAAAATACATTCCGTTGATATCATTTTAAAATGCTACTCAAGCGGCACCGCGATCGGACTTAAGAGTTGTGGTCCCGATTCTACCTAAAATTTAATTTTTCTATTGAAATATAATATAAAGGCACCTAAGATCTGTTAGCGTAAATATTATGATAACGTCTCAAATAGCGACTGTCGCTTAATTATCGCTAACTGCATGACAGGCGTTGCTTATCGCCGCGCGTAACGAGTATCGTGGTACGAGGCACGCAGTTGTCAAGCGCGGTGCCGGACGGGCGAGCGGCACCGGTATAAATAAAATAAAAAAGTGGTCTGCAATTTGTAATAAACCACTGATGTTTACTTATTACATACATTTAGGTAATACAAGTACACTTAATGGATTAATTAATACAAATAAATACTAAATTTATATTTAAACGGGAGTTGTATAAAAACTAAGTTTAAATAGGCGTCAATTGTACCAGCCTTAGGGACAACGTGGACCATTTGAGATGTACGAGTAGGTGCAAATTGATAACACCAATTGATGGTAAATGTTATAATAATTAATAAATAAAGTATTTATACCTATTACACAAATATAATATATATTACTAAAATTACATAACTTATGAACCATTTAAATGCAATATTGACACCAAACCGAAAAGGTGGATGCTTGTCGGATTTCTACTGGCAGTTCATTCAAATGAGTTGCCCATTAATGCAGTATGATGAGAGGGAATGGAGAGAACAGAGTTGTGAGAAGAGCGGATTTACAGAGACTTCATTTTGGTGCAAGGTTGAAGTCTATCTCAATATTAATAGGAACGCCTCTGAGGAAGGACTGTTGTGCCCGCCGACTGGATGGTTTTGGTAAACCAGGTAGGTACATATTTATCTTTTTAAAGGAACAATTTAACATAAATTTTGAATGTGGATCATAGTTTTTTTTGATAACATACAGATATTGGTCTTTGATTACTTATGGTTACTAAAATAACGTTTAGAGTTAATTCAAAATCCTAGAAAAAACAAATGTTTTTCAGAAAATATTTTTAGCCACATTAATTTTACTTACCTACGTATTAAATGCTGAAGAATAAATGAAATGTCATCTAAATAGCAAAAGCAAAAATCCAAACGACGAGTAACTTTATGTACAGAGCACCGAAAAAGTGGTCTATCAGTTTTGACTAACCTTCCTAATACTAAAATGGAGTACTCCTAATGGGTTACTTTAGTTTCAAGGAAATATCAACTGTTAGATGGCGTGCACATAAATATTACCATAAGGTGGTACACCCAAATGGTGTGTGTGATGACTGCCGATTTTGGAATATGGAAATTTAAAAGAAATTTGGTTGTAGCAATGATAATGGGTTGTCTAACTAAATTATGGCTAAAGCTCTACGGGGTGAACTTTTGTAAAACGTGATGTAAAAAAAAAGTTTGTAAGTTACTGTAGGACCAGTATTGGTTATATAATGCGTTTTATAATGAAATATGAAACACGTACGAGTAAGTTTTATTCAATACATCAGATTCCCCAGTTCCTCGTTATCAAATTATTAGATCATGAAATTATAAATAACTGTAATTGTCGCAGAATGAAGAGGGGTAAGTAGACAAAAATGCGATGTAATTAGAAACAATTTAGTTGCGTTATTTTCCTCCTCATTTGTGGGTCTCTCACGCAGGTCCTAAAAAATTGTGGAAGTGTTGTAATCTAAGTAATATGAATCACGCAACGTTAACTGGCTCGTCACCAAGTGCTAGGCGGGGCGAGTTTTGCGCGGTTATTGTTTGCAGTGGGTGCTTAGGTTGTTGACGTTAAGATGCGTGCAGTGGTTAAGCAGTGTATTGCTCTGTTATTGGCAGTCTGCAATGTGGGTGCTTATAACTATAGAAGAATACAGATGCCGACAATGCAGGTAACCTTTCAGTTACTTCATTTACTTATATTTTTTTTTAATACATACTCGTATAATAATCAAACCTTATATTATACAGAGCGGTTTCCTTTGAAATTCAATAAGTACCAGAGAGAACTGCCCTCGTGGCTAGCGGCTAAGCCCATGTATTTAAGATTTGGAGTTAGCAGGACCGACAATAATTTATTTGTGATATTTCTCGAGTTTGGTACGCTTTGACATCGACGAGCTTGCCACTTGTCATCAATGGCCTATAGTAAAGTTAGCTAAATGTCAACCCGCTTATTAAAAAAAAAGTACGTGGTTTCTGACCACCCCGGAATGGATACGACCGTGATAACACTATACTTTCATAGATTTACATCTGCCTGGCCAGCGTGACAAGTTTAGTGTAGGCTAATTTTCCAGATATATGTTCTGGAAGGTCCATTCTCCAACCTTGGAGGTGATGTGATGTGATATTATACATTTTAATATAAAATTAACTAACCTAAATATATTTTAGTAATAATTTAAAGTTATTCCCCACCATCACGACGGACTTTAAATACCATTATTCCGTATGAAATCCAAACCTCGTACAATTTGAATGTCCATCCGGCAGCCGGATCCTGTCCTCACTTCCTGAATAACCTAGTATATCGACGACCTGCGAGTACAATAATGGAATACGAGTACCTAGAACCTATATGTTAATACATACTACCTACCTATACTTAGTTTATTTTATTTTTACACATTATTAGAACGTAACCTATACATAACCAAAGTCTAACAATGCATTTCATATATATACACGATCACGACATACCTCTTTCGCTTCATCGACATTCATCAACCTCTTTAACAACACGCCCTTTTGTTACGAAGTCTTTTTAATTCTCCTTCAGCTAGTGTTTTATTTATTTGATCGTAGTCTTGGTGTGCCAGGGCCTCTTTTCACACAACTTTCGCATGGTTCGTCAATCTTTCTTCGCTCATCCTTTCAACATGCCCGAACCATCGTAGCATGCCTTTTCTTATTTTTGTCCCTATGCTTTCTTTTATACCTACCATTTTTCGTATTTCGACGTTACGTATGCGGTCCGCCAAAGTGACGCCGCATATCCGTCGCAAAGACCTCATTTCTACTGCATTCATGCGTATTCTGACATATCCACGTCTCGGTTCCATATTCCGACAGGCCGATTTATAATCTTTTAAAGTAGTACTAATGTCTAGTTTTTTTTTTCATACATTGTGGATTCTGAGTTTCAAAAACATGTGTCAAACATTGACTATATATATGTCTAGACATTGGTACTACTTTATAAAATTATAAATCGGCCTGTCGGGCACAAATTTAGTAATTGCTATTTATCGCCACACCTGTTTGTATGTTTCGGTATATAGAATAGGCTTACATTTAAATTTATTCCTTGCATAGTTTTATTTTTTTTGTAACCATTGTAATTGTTGCGATAAATAAAGTATTTTCTTTCTTTCTTAATTAAAAAGATTTAAAGAACTTTGTACTTATTTTTTGATTTAACATTTGTTATAGTCAAAGTAAATTAATATACATTGAATATAAATTAAAACATGAATAAAAAATGTCTTCTAGAGACGTCCCATCCGAGATAGTCCCAAGGAGACTGGCAACATTTTCCCTCTGTATAGCGAGGCTAATACGTTGGCATAAATAATTGCCAGCTTTCCTGTCTCCAGATCTTTCCGTCAGCGGCTTTGACAACTCCTTGGCCAACAAACAACTTATTTTTTAAATAATGCCATAAATAGGTTGACTGACGCTAGGTATATCATGTTACGTGAGTTGAGAGGTTACGTCTATGATGATGAAACCGTCAAAGTCGTTCAATAATCGAATAAATCGGTTAAACGATTACGGCGATTTGTTATAATTAAGTAATTAACACCATCAAAATTCCTAATAATTTGTGGATTGGAAAGGATTCGATTCCCGGTTGGCACACTATATGTTATTTAATTATTTGTATATTACAATTTATACCCGAATTTGGTACGCTAAAGACATCGACGAGCTTGCTAGTCATGATGGCCTATAGTAAAGTAGGTAAATGTAATCCGCTTCTTTAAAGCGTGGTTTCTGACAACGCCCGAAGGGATGCGGTCGTAATGATGTTTGGAAACGTTTTCATATTATTAAATAAAACAACTAATATACTTTAATATTATTTTATTATACTAAATATCGGATTAACGTACCTACTCGAACTATTAAATCGAATAAAACATCTTCATTAATAAAGTCGTAAAGATCCACGGAGATTTAAACATTGTACATAGACTTAAAAGTCTGAGCACACCAACTGCTATTAATAATATCTACTTTACATCAGGTACCGAATGAAGATCATATAAACATTACATTATACACATATGTTTCCGTCGTAACGGGACTTATATCCCTATCCTTAATATTAATTTTAATTTATATGTTGTAAATATTTTTTTCGAATAAATGTATTTTTGTTTCCGTTTATTTCAGATAAATTGTTTCGAGGTTCCTGGAAAAGGTATTTCAATTATAATAGTTTAAGTACCTAAAAGCTAATTCATTACTTGAAATTGTTTTTAGAATTACTTTGTACAATACAACAACAATTACTCGAATACATTGTATTTTTTTTTGTTTAGATTGGCAACGCGCTGCTACAACAAGTAAATTAATAAGTACACAGACAAAAGATCCGTCCCTTAATTTAAATGAGATTCATCGACGAATAGATCTATTTCGAGACGGCGAAGACATCGCCCGGGAACATGCCAAATTAGTTCAAGACATCAACAGCTTGAGGCAGGTGGTGTTCGTATCCCCTTGGAGCGATGACAGTAAAGATTATGATGATGCCATATACCAGGAAATCATCGAGACCAGTTCTACGACGACGGGGAGGCCCACCACGGTGACCCCGGCGAAAGTTACTAAACCCTCCGCAGGAATACCAGTTTTGCTTCTCGCAGGTGCAAGTCAGAGGCTACCAGTTCGAGCAGCTCCTACGCTAAGAATTCCCAGACCCACAATAAGCTTGATCGGATCATCAGCGACTCCTCAATTGATCAAGCATCCCTATCCGTTTGTCGGTTTGGCTGCCAACACAGTGCAGCGGCCTGGAAAGCTTTGTATGGCACCCAGCATGCCGATGATGTATCCTCCGACGAGAAGACCTACACTTTGGGAAAGATTTGTGTCTCTTTTTCCTAAACTACAACGGTAGTGTAGATTAAGTTTTAACTGTAAGGATTTTTGTGAGAATATTTTAATTAGTGAGTAAAGTAATTGTTATATTGCGTTTAGTTGTGATTGATTACATGCATTTGTAAATGATACGAGTGTTTAATTTTATGATATAGGAAGTGGTTGAGGTGTTACTTAACGAGTGTATTGTTCTTAATTGCCCTGTGGGCCGACGCGCGGCGCACCGTACCGACCGACGAGACATGTCTTCCACTATTGCGTGCTTATTGCTAATTACATATGCCGAGTATGTTTTCGTTTTTACACTTTTACGCGTGGATTGGAAAAGCTGAACGTTGATTCATTTTCTTCTAAATATTTGATTAGTCTGAGTGTCGGTATTGATGTTTAATTGCCTTACGCAATATTCAAAGTTTTAAGGGTTAAAGATATTCGTTTCAAGTTTAAAATTATTTTCTGTATTATAGCTAGTGATTTTTTCAAATTTTGCTAATGTATTCAATTATGTTCAGTAGACATAAAAATACAGAAAATCACTAGGTACTCCGGTTGTTGCGTTTCCGATTTTACCTTGCCGGCATAGTGGTAAAGACTGATGAATTGATAAGGTCACATGTTGTTCTAACATAAAATAAAAGCAATATAGGACTCGACAGTTTTTATATATTTAAATTAATGCATACTTGTACGTCAGTCTCTATCACTTGTCGGCTTATAATACAAGTAAAAAGTGCTTTTTCCAAGTTAAATTACATGGTTCTTATTAATAGTATACAATGCAGAGTCAATATTATATAATACCAGCTCTTTGCCTGTGTAATATAGGGTACTGAGATAAAAAAAACCTTTAGTCCCGTAGGGTCACTTGCCTTATTTAGATTTTGATGTCCTCTAATCAAATTCTGAATTTTAAGGATCATTTCTGACAAATTTAATTTAAGTTGGTTTGGTAATATAGGCGTGAAGTCTATTTAACCAGATAGACAGATATAGCCAATGTCTGACCCTGGGTTCCGAAGAACATTACTTGCTAAAACTGAAAAGCACAAATAAAAAAACATTTTTTAAACGGCAGTTAATATTTTATTAAAGATAGTCGTCGTAGTTCGAGTTAATTCGTTTACAGCTGTGGCAGCCAGTTACCGGAACGCTATAAAGGTAACATTTTAAAACTCCATCTAAAAACCTCTAACAATATTTAGAAACTTCAATCTACTTATTTACCTACAGCTTATTTATTGTTCCTTATACCTACTTTGCTAGTAGAAGCAAACTATATAATCCTCACGAGTCTTATTTTATTACAACCTTTATAAAAAAAAATATTTAAAAAATTTATAATTACTAAAGTAAATATTTAATAATATTAATTAAATGTCAATTTAAACATGAACAATACGTAATTATAATGAAACTAAGATCAGTAGACAATAAGTTGTCCTCTGCGCCATACCGTCAACTATGTGCGACAAAAAGTTAACTTTCACTCGGTGCGGGAAAACGCGAGAATTGAATCATACACTGTTACTCCACACTTAACTTCTTACACGTTATTGTGGCGACATTACATAATTTATCAAACCTAGATTAAATTGACTCTAATTGACTATATTTTAATAAATTAATTACAGTGATTACAGACGTCAGTTTATTTAATTAGATGTGTTTGATGGGTAGAGTTTATTGACCCATTTGTTTTATGAAGCATTTGCAACAATTATCTATTCAGCGTGGCAAGAGTAGGTCAAATTCTCCAAAAAATAGTTCTATATGGTCTATTAGGTTCATCAATTACTCTGCAGGTTAAAACTCTGTGTTCTATGTAAACAAAGCAGAATAGGCAAATAGGTCTACCTACTTAACCCCAACAAGCCACGTGTTAGGAGTTACATAAAAATAAATTTCTTCTACTTTTATTCTTTGTAATAGGGTGAGTGTAATTTGTGTAAATTTCAAAAAATAATAGCAGTTAATTCTTGTTCATTTTACTTAGAGACTTTACATGTACTATACAACAGTTTCCCAGTGTTTTGCGGAGGAGGAGGTATGGTATGGGGTAGGATAGATAGATATGCATCGTAAGGGCAGAAACAGTCTGCAGCTATTCACAGACCAAGCGAATAAGTCACGTCTGAATACAATAGTAAGATCGGTAGAAGAGATAGTATACGGAAGGTTTAAGCGTGTTAAGTTTCTACGGGTTGATATCATTACAAGGTATGTTCTGCTGCAGAACTGAATACTTATCATCTTATCAATGTGTAGATATGCTGAGTTCCCATGAACATGTCAAACCAAACTTGTGCTAGGCTCTCAGCGCGCTAGGACTATCACACCAACAGCTGACCACCGGAATAATGTTATTATATTATGTAATCATCACAAAATATATTTATATATATTACTTGTTTTTATAAATTCTGCGAGCATCTAGTTTAATCATTATAGCCCCTAGAGCATAGCGTCCTAGACCTCCACTGTTAGAGATGGAAAAATATACATGGAGAATTTGCCCTACACACGCCACGGTGGCTAACCTGTGTTAGCTTAATTAGTTTAATTATGTATAATATTTTTATTAGCATAGGTTACTGTTGAGTAGGTAGATCAATATATATATTGTCCATTCTCCTTGCCGAGCAGGCAAGACCTATCTATCGTGTCGCTCCTCGCAAAATATTAAAATAAAATCAAAACAAAATGAGGGTAGCTGGTGGATTTTAAAACCCATTAAAGTTTGTGGTTGCCGGGTACGCGCGCGAGCCCGGTGACAAACCCGAACCCGGGGGACAAGTCACAGTCCCCCCTTCGACGGTGGGTCCGCCCCGTCGGAGGCCGCGCACATTGCGGCACTTGCAGCCCCCCAACAATGCGTCAAGCGCCCGGCTACTATCTGTTAGTAGTCGGCGCTTGACCCCTCGAGCCCGGTCAAAAGGCAGGGAGGGCCATACCCGAAAATGAGTACTGATGACCCCAAAGTAGTCCCGGGCGCCGAATCCGCTGAACTCGACGAGGACCCCAGGACTACCCCGCCGTGTACCACTAAACCAGACTTTCAAGCGCCGGCACAATCACCATCATCTGGCGCGAATCCATCGCCGCGCCGCCCGCGCTCCCACTCGGCCGAGGAAGTGCTGCCGCGACGATTATTGCAATCGGACGTCGGCAACTTCGCTCCCCTCGGCCTAGTGGTCACGCGGGACAACACCACTGGACAATGGAGAAGAATAGCCAGGAGGACACTAAGACCCAGGCCAGCCCCGCAAGACGAGGAGGCAGATGATTCCACCTTCTATCGCGATCCACCCACTATTACGATCGATGTCAAGGATGGGGAAACCATAAAAAGACCCAGCAAGAGGGCCAAGGACGTGTCGGCGTCTGATGAGGTGCCTCCTCAACAAAGGAGACATGTGCGGCTGTCGCCGATAAACCCCACCGCTACTATACCAGGCAATCCCGGTCCGAGGACATCATCGCCGCTGGGGAATCAGCCACTATCATTACTGGATCAGTCACTACGGCAGCGGGAATCCAGGCCCGTCGTCCCAGGCCCCGCACAGAGAACCTCCACAACGGACGCTCACACAGACACACCGGCTACATCATACAGTGGGGCCGCGCAGCGCCTGGTGTCACCATTGGAGGCCGACCCTTCTCGCGAGATGCCAGGAACTGCCCAAGACCCCACCGAACCGAACTCAACGACCCGGATCCCGCCTATAGTGGTAAATGTGCTGCCGAACTGGCCAAAACATCTACGAGAACTAAAGATGCTCCTAAAGACCCCACCGTGTGCCCGCCCACTTGGGCAGGGTATCAAATTTATGCCTCAGTCGACGGAAGAGTTCCGGATAGTACAGGCATACCTTGCCGAAGCCCGCGCCATCGACCCTACCATCGAGGGACACACTTACGCCCTATCGGGGGATCGCCCCCATAAGGTGGCAATACACAATCTTCCTCGAAACACACCGCTGGAGGAGTTAAAGGAAGAGCTTCGCCAGATGATAGGCACGCTGCCCAAGCACATAAAGGAGATACCGCCACGGAGAAATAGGTTGAAGGCGACGTATTTCGTCGAGTTCCCCCACCTCTCCCAAGAGCAGCTGAGCAACCTGTACACTGTCAACGAGCTGCTCTGCATGCCCGGGATCGAGGTGGTGGAATGGGTACGCCGACCTCTTCCTCCGCAATGCCATCGCTGCCAAGCCTTTGGTCACGCTTCGGCGGGCTGCTTTCGCGAAGCCCGATGCATGAGGTGCGCCGGACCCCACGTAATCGGGGAGTGCGTACGTGATAGCCAACCCCATTGCTCAAACTGCCGGGGCAGCCACCCGGCGAACAGTAAGGCGTGCCCGGCTCTCAGGCGAGAGGCCCGACGCCGCGGAATCATTCTTCAACCTCTCATACCGGGCAGACGCAACCCAGCTACTCCTGCCGCGACTCTCGTCCCGCCACCGGTCACACACTCAGAGCGTACGCAGGCGAACAACTTGATGGCGCATGCGAACGACCCCAGGAACCAGGTTGGAGAACGTGAGAAACGGGTATGGAAGACCAAGAAAAAAAAGGCCCGTCCACAACCGGCCAATCACGCAGAACTCTCTACCCCCTTGGCGACCTAGCCACCTAGGACAGATCCACGACCCAAGGTCGCCCCGCCACCTAGGCTAGGGGCACAACCACCCAGACCAGCTCCGCCACCTAGACCAGGGCCACTACCTCCAAGGGCACCACCAATTGCGGCAGGCCCATCAGCAAATAACGTGGCCCCGCACATCCGGGCGTCGTCAATGCCCAGACCCAGTCAAACACAAGCAGCCCCGCGGAGCGCGAGGACGCAGGAGGCTGCCCTATATCACATCCCGGCCCCTGAGGCTACACAGCCAACCGACACAAGATGGAGGGAACGTACCCCCCTTCTCCAACGGCTAGGCGACAACACCACCGCAGCCCCTATCCAGCGTCCGACAGACTTCCAAGTGGCCATCCATGTTCTACTGGAGGTACTGCAGGCGCTGTCTTCTGGAGCGGACCCTATCGCCGCCGTAATGGGCGCGCTCAGCAAACTCCTTCACTACGCCAGTCCCGGTGTGTGACCTCAGGGTCATTTACTGGAACCCAGGGGGGGTCCGGTCTAACGTCGATCAACTTCGATTCATGGCCCAGGAGCAGCGACCACATGTGTTGCTCCTGGGGGAGACGAAGCTCCTGCTTTCATCCTCACTCCGTGTGCCAGGCTACACCGTGTACCGTCGCGACGAGGTGTCCGCTGCAGGCGTCGCCTATCGAGGGACAGCAGCTCTTGTCCGTCTCGACGTGGTGCACGAGGAGCTCGATTTCACGGAGTTTCACAGCACGCGCATGGTTGGCGTTAGACTGAAGACCAGTGACGGAGAGATGTGCCTCTACGCGGCATACCGCCCTCCGGGGAGTAACCTCCACGTCCAGGACCTGGTCCGAGCTTTCGACGCCTCACTGCCTCAATGCCAAGAACTTGGCCTGGGGCTCCCGAACTACCAACAGGGCCGGAGAGGCTCTGTATCGAGCATCGGACAGCTTGGACTATGAGGTGCTGGGCCCCGACACGCCCACGCATGTCCCGACATGCACTGATCATTCTGCAGACGTGCTAGACATCGTCGTAACTCACGGCCTCCGGTCACCGATACACCTGGAGGTGCTGTATGACACCAACTCTACGCACCTCCCTCTTCTAGCGGTCGTGGGATCAGCTGCGAGCACCAGAATCCCCCGAGGACGGACCAAGACGAACTGGGGCGCCTTTAAGACCGCTCTAGAGGCTTACGACTGCCCCGGTCACATTTCTACGTCGAACGATGTCGAGGACGCCGCGAACCGCCTGATGAAGGCGATTAGCGATGCCCAGACGTCCGCTACTACCACCCTGCCTACTGACCACCCCAGACGCCGATCTCCGCTTCCAGTCCACATCCGACAGATGCTCCGAAGGAAGCGAGCACTTAAGCGCCGCTGGGTGCACTCCCGCTGCCCGGCGACCAAACGAGAACTAAACGCCCTCTCTGCCGAGATAACTCTGCAGGTCGCGACTTTCCGCGGCCAGTCTTGGGAGCGGCTAATGAAGGATATATCAGAGGAGGAAGGAAGCCAAATGTCGCTATATCGCCTCACCAGGCGACTTACCAACGCCACCCTGCCCACACACCCCCTCGTCGACGCCGCCGAAGTTCGCCACTATGCTGCCCAGAATAGGGCGGACATTCTGGCGGACTACCTGGAAAGGCAGTTTCAGCCTTTCCCGGTCGTCGACGAAACGTTTAATAATAGTACCGAGCGTAGTGTCCGGGACCTACTACACGAAGAGATGGAGGCACTTCCGGGCCACTACTTCGTCTCGCCAGCAGAAGTAGAACGCGCCGCGAGAAGACTCCACCCGAGAAAGGCCCTCGGCCCGGATTCCATCTCTAACGTGGCACTCAGCCAGCTGCCTCGCAGAGCTCTAGTGGCGTACACGAAGCTCTGCAACGGAATTCTCCGCACCGGTCACTTTCCCAGCATTTGGAAGCCGCCGAGTCCCCTCCAGCTACAGACCCATCACCCTACTGCCGCACCCTGCGAAGCTGTTTGAGAGGCTGCTTCTCCGCCGAATCCGAGATCCCCTGACTCCTAGGAAGGAGCAGTTCAGATTCCGCAGCGAGCACAGTACCACACTCCAGCTGACGCGGGTACTGCACTATCTGGCGTCGGAGCTCAACAAGGGCCGCTGCTCTGTCGGTGTCTTTCTTGACATGGAGAAGGCATTCGACAGAGTGTGGCATACCGGTCTTCTGTCGAAGCTCTTCGACGCCGATCTACCACGCATGGCAGTCAGATTGCTGTCATCATTTCTGGAGGGGAGACGATTCTTCGTGGCGATCGACGAGGCATCGTCCGTGGAGAAGATCATCGCGGCCGGCGTCCCGCAAGGAAGCTGCCTGTCCCCCGTGCTCTACGCCACTTTCACTGATGACATTCCCACCCTTATTGGACATCTGAAGAGGGGGGAAAAGAATGTCGTCCTCGCGCTATATGCCGACGACAGCGCATACTTTACCTCGGCCATAAAGGCCATCGACGCTACAAAGAAAATGCAGAAACTGCTAGACCTCCTGCCGCCGTGGCTAGATAGATGGCGGATGTCGGTAAACGTCGACAAGACCGCCGCCATCCTGACGTCTCGCCGCCACCTGCCGGACCCGCTCATGTTCCGTGGGAGGGAAGTGAGCTGGACGAACACTGTCACCTACTTGGGGTGCGTGATCGACCGCGGCCTCCGCATGGGCCCCATGGCACGCCACACAATAAACCGCGTGAAAGCAGCCCGGGCCCAGCTGAGTCCCTTGCTGCATTCGTCGTTACCACCCCATGTGAAAGTCAATATCTACAAGACGTTCGTCCGCTCACGCCTGACCTACGCCGCACCAGCGCTTCAGGCCCAACAGAACATCTCCTTGCGCGCGACCGTCGGCGCTCCGTGGTTCGTGCGCAACACCGTACTCCACGATGACCTGAAGATGGAGACCATCGAGCGGTTCGTGGCCAGGCTCTCGAAGTCCATGTTCGATCGAGCCGACCGCAGCCGTTTCAACCATCTTCGGGGCATCGCACGGCCACCGGATGGACGCCGCCTGCCCCGGGAGATCCTGGGGCCCGAGACATAACCTGCAGTCGTCGTCATAATTATTTCTTTCTCACACGCAGCGTGTTATATACTACCAATAGTGAATTCATCCCAGGTGCCACATACCCTATAGTGGCCCCTTCCCCGCATCATCCGGGGTAAAACAAGAAACCAGCGGGTCGACGCTCGCCGAGATTAATGCCCGCTAAATAGGGTTAACCCTGAAGCGTTCCGCCAATGGCGAAGAAGAACTACTACTATTCTTCTTTTATTGTAATATAAAATTAGTTACCTACAACAATTACATTACTATACCTAAGTTGTAAGAAGCACTTTATAATTTAGGCATAGTAGTAGACATCTTTATGTAATAGTTGTGCGGAAGAATTAAATTTATCTTATACATATACCAACGAAGACTTATAACTTTCAAGTTTTGCAACTTGTCATATTTGTTGGTGCCATCTGACATTTACGAGTATTATGAATATCTATAATCCAAGAAGTTTTCACATACCATTGCTAAGCAATCTACTGACCAACACGAGTTATAACATAATACTAAAGAGTTATAATAAGTAACGTAAGTTACTCAAAAAATATAATTGTATTTACCAAAAAAAAAAAACTTTTTATAGCACGACATATGATTTTGCGCCGACCTGACAGTAAGTGGCGCGACGTCCATGAATGTTAGCAACTGGAAACAGACACTCATGACTGACATCAGTCCGTAACACTATGCCGGCTTGACAGGGCATGGCATAACGGCAATTCGAGCCTGATCCCGAAACATACACTTTACTGGGTTTATCGGCAAGAACGGTGGATACTTCCCCGCTCCGACAGACTGGGAAAATTACCACCATATTGTTGTTCTCGTTGAAAGTATGTGCCATTTGCAATGATGTCAAATGCCAATTTTTACTTTCAAGGAGAACTAATATTGTAAGCTTACCATGGTGATAATTATATAAAAATAACACCGGTTGAATCAAGACTTGCTGGCCAGTAAAATAAGTATCGAAAATTTACGTAATAAAATATCCTATATAAAAATTTATTGTGTTATCAGAGTCTTTAGTATTATGTTTCTTGATTAGAGTTATCCACAATTGCGTAGCTCCTGATTATCTTATGAGACCTGCTTGCTTATAATTGGCTATAAAAAGTATTGTAAAATAATATGAATACATACATACATATATACATACGAGTACATTGCAAATATTTTCATTGAATGCTTGAAGCTATTTAATTTGAATATTGTATAAATTATATCGACACGAAAATGGCTTTGTGAACATGAACACGTGATTTAGTAGGTGACCCAGAGGGGTTGAATTCTTAGAAATGTTGCACGTTGAGCCAGAAATAGTAAATGTAGGTTGGCATTCCGTATATCTAATTCAAATATTCGCATGTAAAATTTGCTTTCACAATCTCAACAAAGGGTTATGAAAATGTTTAATAATATATATAAATGTATTACAACAACTCATGGCCTATAACAAACATACTTATCTTAGTTACGTCTAAGAGCGATTTTCACCGATCGGTTATCCGAACGAAATCCACTTTTTATATAATAAAATACGCTAATAAAAGCAACGGTGATAAGTTTAGGTAAACCTAAATAGAGAAAACCCACCTGTTACTCGAAAATTTTTGGCGGTCCACGCAACAAACATCAAAGACATACAAAGCTATTCAGATACGTTTATCAAAACTTACCCTTCCTAATCAGGATCTAAATGTGTTTTGTAACTTTTCATCATTGTCATAGTGACAGAAATAAAATTTAACTAGTTCTTGTTTATTATAACGTTTATTTTTCATTATTAAAATATTTGTAACATTCTGACATTTATTTAGGTACTTAGGTAGGTATTCGTTTTATTAATTATAATTTAATTTAATAGATTTGACTGTTAGGTAGGTAAATTATTTGTTTATATAATGTATAATATGTATTGCATGCCTAGTATTAAATTTATACTCAATGGTAATTATGAGCAGGCCGTCTTCTCCTTTAATTAAAATTACATTTACTATGTTAATTATATGCGAGTATGCATGTGCTGAGAAATTGAAATATTGTTGGTTTTGTTGGAGAACTAATAAATAAATAAAAAATTCTAAATAGATTATGGTTTAATCAACTACTGTTAAATCGAAAAAACTAATTTATATCCATAAATGGCTTAGGCCAGGGTAAGTTTGAAGAGAGAGAGCTTTCTCGTAAAAGCTTAGTATATACTTTCTTTCAAGAATCTCCTACCTACCGTTTTCATCCGGTAAGTACCAAAGCAAAAGTAGTCGTGTTACATTTGTAACAAATACTTCCTGTTGATGCTTCACACGGGTATTTTTCTCAGAACGAGGGCGCCGAAGAAAATTAGAACAACGTGCTACGCTTTTATCTTCCGCCATCCGTATACTGTAACATGGTTTTTGTTTTTTCATTTTTATTGTAGGTACATCATCGTCAATTTGGAGAGTCGCACGCTGAAGATGTGGAATGCTGTTTTTACTTTATCCCCGTATTTACTGATTGATGTATCTAGGTTTTTAAGTCAATGGACGTTTTTATTATTATTTTATTATTATTATAGTTGCTTTCATTCTTGGACGCGTACCGTCTCATCAAGTGTTCAAAATTGTCGTGCAAAAAACACTGGCTAAAGATGCAATGAGCCTCGGCTTTAGCCCTTGATCAGGGTACACAACACTGCCCCGTGCTTTTTAAGAGGTGCTTTCAAATTTCATTTTGCGCTGGGAATAAATTTTCACGATTGATATTTTGATCTCTCATCTTACACCAGGGCCGACGCTGGGTGCAGTCAAGACTACGCAACAAAACAGCATGTATATGAAATATATATGAAAAGATTGATAAATGTCGACGAAGCTAAAGTATTGACCGTAACAAATAACGCCCAATTATCTCTGTATCTCTGCATATACTGCAAGGGAACTGTTATCAACGCTTGGAAGGCAATAGTGGGCGTGTAGGGCTAATGTCAAAACTACGAAGGTTGATTTTAATGAAATTAAAAAAAAATAATAATTGCGGAATCGATAATTTTGACTAAATAGTTATATTTTTGCAATTTCTTTAAGTTTGATGTTCTACATTACTTCCCAAAATTTGATTCTTACGAGCGACACTATCAGCTACTGTAATATTACTGGATGTTTTTATTTGATAAAATAAATAAATGAAATAGCTTTGAACATATTTCGTTAGGCATATATCTTGAGATTACCAAAACATTCTGCGTCGATATATATTAATTATTGTCAACCTTTAACATTCCACAGCTGAAAGCGGGTCGCTCCTGTTCGACAAAAGGAGTCAGGCCAAAATCCACCACACTGGCTTAGTATGGATTCCAGAACATATTGTTGGAGAATTTTTCATTCTTTCATAACGCTGGCCATGCAAGTTGGCGAGGATTTTGATTGGTTGTGGTTGTGAAGATTTCATAACTATTCTGTAATAAAAGTTGGTATTAGTGGAACTGATTTCGCGACGGCTTAACTTGATTACTTGGCACGGGAACTCAACTCAATCAGCTTTAGACAAAGTGGCGATATTTTTTTCAAGCCAGCAGAATGCAGATACAGTCTTAAGCTTAATTCTAAACATATAGGGTTGAATATGCAAAATAAATAAAAGATAACTAAAGTATACAATAAACGTTTATTAAAATTAATTATAATCTACGAATATTTGTATTCAATTAAGAAATTAATTCAAAACTCTACAAACTTACATTATTTTATAAAACTAATAGGAAAAAATCAAGTATATTTAAGTGACACAAACATTAAAAGATAAACTTATATTAAATAAGAAAAATACGTGGTACAGTTATATTTAGTTCTTGTATTGTTCGCAGTTGTTTTCCATGTACATTAAGGCCTGTGCGCACCGCTTGCGTGGCGTAGACATCTGTTGGTATGATAGACTGTCTTAGAGAGCCACCTCCAGTGTGTACAGGTCTTTAAGGCTGCTCCATTGCTGAGCACGTGCATAAAGCCCACTTTAGTTGTGTGGCTTCATTTGTCTCCATGCGAGTATCTTTTCATTGCAGCTCATGCTACGCACGTATAAATTTATTCACTCCTGTAGCACGTAGCACATGTGTCGTTTTCTCTCGTATATTATGGACCTACGCTGCTAGCATACGTTGCGTGTACATCCCTCATAGCAAACGTGTCCTACGTGTGGACCATGCGCAGCATTGATTTCCGTGAGCCACTATCCGAGCCGGCTACATGTGTTTTATTACTTCACCCAAGCAAGAATTATTGTCTATCGTGTTTGTGTATTGCAGGGACTTAAGTTTATATTTTTATACGAAGCGAAACTATAAGCCAATGTGCGCAGCGTGTTCGTTCGCAGCAATAGGATAGCGCCTATAACCTGTTACAAACTTGAGGGATTGACAGTCTTCTCGCATTTAAAATATTTACAGTTTTTTTACCGTTAAATCTATTTACATTGTACACGTATGCAATCATTATAATTAAATAAGGGTGTTTGCCCGTCTGCTGCCTCCGTAGTCTAGCGGTTAAGTCTGTGGATTTAGACTCGAAGGTACCGGGTTCGATTCCTGGTAGGGACAAAATAATTTATTTGGAATGTTTTTCTAGTTTGGTACGCTAGAGACATCGACGAGCTTGCCACTTGTCATGATGGCCCTATAGTTAAGTTAGCTAAACGCGAATCAGCTTCTATTCTATTTCTCGCAAAATGCTAAACTAACTTATACCTATCTAGTTTTTGATCAACCCAATAAATCTGTCGGCGCTGCGAATTTTATGCTCAGATAAGCATCGTTTTTCAGGAGTACGGTATAACACGCTACATTGGTTTACAGGATTTGTGGTTGGCACGAGACAGAAAATCCAGTCTATATTTTTATAATAACAAGTTAGTTTTGATAAAAAATATTCATTATAAATTCTAAATAATATTAATACAAATACCTATTTGTTCGCTTATTGATTTACATTGTGTGTTATTTTAAACCTAATGTTAACAAACAAAAATAATATACTTGTATACATTTTGTAGTTGATACTTAACCATTGGTCTATGAGAAGTCGTGAAATTCGTTCATAATAATTTTAATAAAAACGCACGTAAGCCCTTCAAACCTATGTACTAGTACTCAAATTCTATATTCCTCAAATCTTATATCCTTGATCAAATCCTATATTCTATTTTAGTTATGCTTACAGTAGCTCTATTGTATATATATATAGTGAATTCCTTTTTTTTGTTGGCAGCTTTGTCGTTATAGGATGACATTGGTAGTATCCGTTCGAGAAACATAATTTGGCTAATGGTGATCGATTATGACGAATTAAAACTAAAGCTAAAAAGTCGATTCCGACAAACACAATTGGTACCGTTATATAAGGGCTAGTGAAAAAATCGAGCAAAACAATGGATTAGCTGTAGGTACCTTATTCAATATAGAAAAAAAACCTTATTTTGTTATACTACGTGGAATTTATTAAAGAGCAAATATTTATGTACTATAATCTAAACAAAAAATTAAGAACCAGGTTTTTTTTAAAAAAAAATATTCATTAATAAATAGGTAGCGAGAGGTCGACGATCGCGGAAACGTTGACTTAAGTAATTCTATCTCTCTTTATTTTGTCTCTCGACTGTGGGCGAGATCAATTAATAATTACACTCCCCAGCTTTTAGGTATTTATCACGATGGATATCTCAATTTTCAGACGCGGTCTTATTCACCATGCAGTAGTGTTTTGTTTTAAGGATAATAATTAGTTATTTTTCGTTAAAAAAATTGACCTTATTTATTTTAAATAGATGTTCTACCAATGACACCAGAAATAAAAAAAAAAATGCTCTTTTGACAATTACACGCGGTATATATAAAATAAGGTCACTACTAAAGTATTACAATTTTATTTATTAATATAATTTAGCTCACAATACGTTGGTACGAGTATATGAGAATAGAGTCTAAATTGTGATATTTTTTTAACTATACAGATTGGATTTTTGAGAAAGGCAAGTATCTTAACCGTTATACTCGTAGTTACAGAAAATCATATCTGTACATGACCACATCTATTTTATAGCAATAATTTCATAACAGGAAACAATTTAAAAATCAGAGTTCAGAGATATATTGTATGGCAGAGATAACGGACTGATTTAAAAAAACAAATATTGTTACGTAATATTTGAACATTACTCAGTTCACCGCAAATTTATATCTTAATAGTAACATGTAAAGTTGAATAGGCATTGTTTATTTAAGTGCTTTTTGCTATTGTCTTTTTAATTACAAACATTTTATAATACTTTAATTACTTTAACCAGCGTATTTATTATTCATATGTAGCTAATTTATAACTTAAATATATATTTAACAAATTCGATTCATTAATGTTTAATACACAGGAAAATTGAAATTTTTGTTCATATATATTTTTTTGCTATCGCGTATATAAATTAGGTATATATAATATTTGTCTGTCACTCAATATATAAAAGCAGCAGTTATTGATGGGGACATACAGGCAAGTTAACAACAAAAAATACATTTAATTCAATAAGAGCCGCGAGAACTAAAAATCCTCCGTAAACAACAGCGCACGTGATGCCAACGCGCCAATCTAGATTAAATTTATTCACTGCCAAGCAGCCGTACAGCACAAGAAGAGTCGTTAGCAACGAAATGGCGCTGTACGAGAGACCGTTTGAGTTTATTGTAATCTGAAACAAATTTGATTAAAGTAATTAAATGCTGTTTTACTGTGTTTTTTTTTTTAAATTATTTTCAGACAGGTCACACAGCGCCATCTAGTTTCCGTGGTAAGCTACGAGGCTTGTGTTACGGAAACTAGATGGTTGATAAACTACATATTAGACTTTTTTTTTTTGTAAATATATACATATAAACACCCAGACCGAGACAAATTATACAATGTACAACTTGCCATAGGTGGGAATCGAACCCACGACCTCCCGAGTTCACAGCAACGTTTGTTACCACTAGACCATGGAGGCGGAATATTTCATGGTTCCCACTTTTGCGTTTAAACTTTATATTTTTTAAAGTACAATCTTACCTGCTTTTACGAGTATAAGCAGTCTACAATATTAGTTTTATTAAGTATATAACCTAATAACTAATCATAAAGTTATGGGATATTTAGATAATTACTAGCTTTTGTGTGATGTTATTTACTTAGTCAACATATATTTTTTATTCAATTAATAATGTAAACTACCTACTTACTTACTTTTGACCGCCTCCGTGGTCTAGTGGTAACAAACGTTGCCGTGAACTCGGGAGGTCGTGGGTTCGATTCCCACCGGGGGCAAGTTGTACATTGTATAATTTGTTTCGGCCTGGGTGTTTATATGTATAATATGTATATATTTACAAAAAAAAAAAGTAATATATGTAAGTAGTTTATCAACCATCTAGTTTCCGTAATACAAGCCTCGCAGCTTACCACGGAAACAGATGGCGCTGTGTGACCTGTCTGGAAATATTTATTTATTATTTATTTATTACTTCTTACCTAGTGTTAGAATATTATTTGCGAAATCATCGATAATGGTCATTCAATTGATTTGAGACTACAGCGCTACTCGTTGAGGTTTGGGAATGTCACTACGACGGCTGTCACTTTATGCCCGTTTCGCACTTTGATTTAAGGTGTAAAGTATTTTGTTAAATATATCAAATACAAATCGATTATTAGGACAATAAGAATATTGATTCGTTATGGTGAACCCTGTCTCCCGCATGAGCTGAGCTGTATAACAGGAGCCAGTGTCTTCTAATAATGAACATACAACTTAGAAGAAAAATAGAATTAAAAAGTTACAAATTTAGTATGTGAGTGTGGGTGCGATGTCTGTATATGTATGTGTGTGTTTGTGTGTGTGTGTATATGTATGTGTGTGTTTGTGTGTGTGTGTGTATGTATAGGGGAGGGAGGAGACTCTTTGTAAGCTTGTGTGTTTGGGATTTATAATTTTGCCTAGTGAGTTGATAATTGTGTATCTTTTTATTTACAAGTGAATTTACATAATGTCATCTCTTCTGTACTGTCATAGTCAAGGTCAGATAAGTAGTTCTTAAGTAATATTTTTAGTTATTTTTATATTTATTTATTATATTCATAAACCTGATTTAATTATTACTAGATAGTTCTTCAAAAAATAAATTCGCTAAACCAGCGAAATAGTAGGCACAAGCGTCAGACTAAACGAATATTAACTCTAATGGCGATTGATCACACTAACGGCCAGTTGCGGAAAGGTTAATTATCTTTTGACATGTTTATTGTATGCTTATATCGCTTAAAAGACTCGGTTATGATAATAAGGACGCTGGCAGAGTATTCCACCTCTTGTGTGCTTAACTAATATTATTTTAGGTCAGGGCACTCCAAAACATACTTAAAAGTATTTCGAAGTTTGCCAACGAAACTATATGATCATTATGGAGGGATGCCAAAACAAATTTGATTCTCAAATTTTATATAATAAAAGTTTCGAAGTTAAAAGCCACTTCAATATGTGCGGATTTCCAGCCAATAAAGGAAATTCATTAGATAGCTTTCTACCTAATCCAATACATCAACACAGCAAGAATTTAATTTATGTCACCGCCCGATACAATCCATTATCGAAGAGAGTAATGCGAAATAAAAAATGAACATTGAATTTGAGGCTGTTGTATTTTTTATTTTTTTACTAGAAGATCAAAATACTGCTTAATACTCGTATATATATGTACGTATCGTGTACCATATAATAATACATTTAGATGCCTTATATGAAAATATATTACGACCGTAATCTTAGGCTATATGTAGAAGTTACACATTTAAATATATGACTCTGTTTATTTTTTATTTCATTTATTTCTTTATGAATTCTTACAGCTAATTTATACATATATAGGAGAAAATAGTAATACGATAAAGCCAATAATAAGAGTTCGTAACAGTTCGAGTGTGTAACTTTTGTAGGCATCTAAATGCATTATAATATTGTACACGAAGCGTACATAACAATACAATGTTCAATATTATAACTTTGTGGCATTTGGGGTTGAAACAATATAGTATATTCTCTTGATACCCATAAATTCATAAAAGAACTGGGTAAACGATCTTTTTAAGAGTGTGGCGATCCCAAATGCCATAACTACCTAAAACAAAATATTTCGATTATAATTCAACGAGGAAATTCGGCGAGCGTTTTAGGTACCCTCCCTGGTGGTAAGCCCTTAGTTTAGTTTATTTTGTAGAATAGTTTTAATTCCATAGGTATTTTAGTTTCGTCTTATTCATAATTAGTTTTTTAATCTATTTTATTTTAATATTTTTGTATCTACTTCGAATAAATTAATAAATGTAGTGAGCAAATTGTATGTTAAAAACAGAGTCAACGACTTTTTTGCCATAATCTGCAAGCCGCACGACTTAGACAGTCTGATGTCAAGCAACCTTACTGCCTCCGTGATCTAATGGGTAACCCGAGGATTTATACGCGGAGATACCGGGATCGATTCCTGGTCGCACATAATAATTTATTAGTTATATTTACAATGTGCCAGTAGTAAAGTTGGCTAAATGTGAATCCGTTTCCTTAAAGTGTTTTTTTATCGGATGCGGTCGTGATGTACTAAAT
The DNA here is from genome assembly GCA_910589645.1 of Tinea semifulvella. Classification (NCBI taxonomy): domain Eukaryota; kingdom Metazoa; phylum Arthropoda; class Insecta; order Lepidoptera; family Tineidae; genus Tinea; species Tinea semifulvella. The sequence goes on from OU342584.1 coordinate 27,734,561, forward strand.
AATATAAAAATCTTACCCAATGATTCCCAGCAACAGTAGGATAGAAAAGTGCTTTAATAAGCCAAGGAAGTCCGAGACATAGCAAAATGTCGAAGGTGTTGGATCCAATAGAGTTGCTAAGACCCATTGACCCATACCCTGTAAAAAAAGAAATATTATAACCGATGTAAAACATGTCCAAGGTGTTGGAAAACTTATAAATTTTAATAATTGTGAACATTTACGAAAGTAAAAAAGTAAAGTATTATCACGACCGTTTCCCTTTCGGGTGATCAAAAACCATGCTTATAAATAAGCGGATTCACATTTAGCCAACTTTACTATAGGCCAATCATGACAAGTGGCAAGCTCGTCGATGTCTCCAGCGTACTAAACTCGAGAAATATCACAAATAAATTAAATACCTATTAATTTAATGTATTTATTTACAATAATAAATATTTTTGTGTCCCGACCAGGAATCGAACCCGGTACCTCGAAGACCACGAAGGTAGGTACATTTACGAGATATGTAATATATATCATATAAGTGCAAACGATGTGGTTGCACTTAAATGATAGCATCATATACCCTTCGTCATTGGATGCCGAGATCATTTATGCTAAATTTAATCAAAATCAGTTTAGTAAGATACTCGTAGGTGTGAAGGTAAATAAATTAGATAAATGGCAGTGGAGTAAGATGTGGTCGGATGATGACGCCAATGTCTGTCTCTGGGTTCCAAGGAACAATTCTAACAAATTTAATCAAAATCGGTTCAGTAACATAGGCGATATAAACACACAGATCAAATATTAGTATGGGTTTTAATGTTAGCTAGATTCGAATACATTGCTTTCACGCAGCAGAACCAAGATAATATTTGATATTCGAGTAATTATATGCTGTATCTGATTTCGTTCCAATGATGGAGCTAGGAACACTACTATAATTATATTAATGACTCATAATGTGAGTGTATTATTATTATTACTGAGAGTGTTAACCAGTACCGGATTAAGACTACTTAATTACGAAATTGGTTCAGCACTTTTTGAGAAAATCAATTAAATACACAGATTGTTACGCGATTTCTCCGCGAATTATTAATTGATTTTAATGATTTTTGTTTTGTTTGGTGGGTCATACTTCAGAGGTGGGCCCGTAGACAAAATCTAAATTCAGCACTTTTTGAGAAAATCCACTAAAACAACGAAATATACACAGATTGTTCAGGCACCTTAACTAAGAGTATGTAACCATAAAGTCGCTTGCTTTATCTTAATTTCAGGCGGTACCCTACCATCTCTCGCAAGTAATTTTTCAGAACCGTAGTGTATAAGGCAAACCTATTGAATTAAGTTTGTCTTCGTCAGAACATTTGGTTTTATTTCACTAACCTAGACCCTGGTGGAGACTTGTTCACAGATAAAATGTTATGGTTTGTCTTCTTCAAAAGTTTTTAATGAGGACTTTTCATTTCTGTTTTTTTGACTGTTATTACGGAATCATTAGCCAAGAACAAAGAAGATCGTATGTATTTGTGATAAGGAGCCGTCATGATAATATTTACTCGTACAAGTAAATACCTATCCTTAAAAAAGGAATTACTCCTAAATAACGAATAATAAACATAAAAATATCCTAAAAATTAAACATTAGTTTATAAAAAAAAACAAAGGCCGACTTCAAAACTATGCCTATATGTAAATAGTTAAACTGAAAAGTAAAAAATAATATTATTATTAATTAGCCTTTAAGATCAATCAACAAAATTATTGCTACTTATGTATCTATTTAATATTTATAAACGGCTATTTTTACAGTCGGTGCCAGCCAAAGAAAAATGACCTTTAATAGATACGTACTTAATTATTATAATATGAATGCGAAATCGAACGAAAGCTGATAATTGCAAAGAACCACATTAAAGCTTTTATGCATGATGATACGACCATCAACGTCGACGCGTCTGCCTCACAGATTATAAAGAGTAGGTACAAGTGGTCTGCCCGCGTTCGGGTAGTTCAGTCAGGCACATCACCCTGCTATCGCCCTGCGGTCACTCACCGCCGCGTCACGCTCCCCACACCTGACAGGATTAAACTGCACCGACTCCAAAAATAACTGTTTATAAATAATTTATTGTATTGTCAATAGGTATCCAGAAATAAATAATTATATCCCCTAGATTTCTAGATAAGCCTTTCAGAATATAAAATTTGGCTTGCCAAACTGTGCAGTGGCTAGACTGGTTGCCAATGTCCACCATTGTCCACCATTAAACACGTTAACTGCCCGTGCACAACTTATAGTGTATTTTAGAGTCAGCTGTCGGATACTACCGTATACCTCTGTGTCAAATGTTAAATTGTAGAGGATGTTTGAATCAGGAGTTCGGCAAAATAATATCTACGAGTACCTTTGATATAAAAGCATCAAAATTGGCTTGGATAGCTATCGTAACACATATTGTTCAAAATCTTAAATAATGCAATTTGTTGACCTAATTTTAGCGCTATAAATTACTCTCAACAGCTTAAGTGCCGACATTTGCTGCTTAACAATATTTCAGCTTGCAGCTTAACCTTAATTTATTTTAACACAACAATCACGTTTACCAGTTTATTTATTTTTGTCGACTTTTTAACGCGTCTTTATACTATTTTTATTATACGACAAATTTTAATTCAATCCATTTATTTATTTTGGAAGTAGGCAAATAGCAAAAGAAAAAGTATTCTTCGCTTATTCTTCGATTTTTTTTGCTATATTGATATAATATAATATCACTTTAAGCAGTATAGATAATCGTCATATGGAAAATAAAAATGAATATTATAAACCTACAAAATAAATCTCGGAATTATAACAGCTGTAAATAAGCATTGTCACACTATAAGGTAATACAGACACAATAATAACAAGCCTAATCACCTAATATTATAACTGCTGTAAAGAGGCATTGTTACATTATAAACTAAGACATACACCATTATGAAAACATTAAAAAGTAAAGTATCATCACGGCCGTTTCTTTCGGGGTGGTCAGAAACAACGCTTATAAAGAAGCGGATTCACATTTAGCCAACTTTACTATATGCTAATCATCATGACAAGTGACAAGCTCGTCGATGTCTCTAGCGTACCAAACTCGAGAATATCACAAAAAACTTTTTTAATAAATAAAGGTTCGTCCAATAACATTTCGTTAAAATAGACAACTTTTTACTTTATTATCACCGTAGGAACCTTTTGGAACACTTGGTTAAGACAATTTACATAATTAAATAAACGGATTACTTCATAACCAATATTAGTTAATTCTCGTAAATTTTAACAAGTGTCTATTAAAAACCCGACATGACAAATCTATTGATTATTAGAAGAAAATATTATTTAATTAATTAAAATAAAAATTTAATTGAAATATAAATAATATATATATAATAATAAAAAATAAAATTATATTAACTTACCTTGGTTTGTAACAACAACGCTGGATACTGCTTCAGGTAAGCTTGTGCCGGCCGCCAGGAATGTCAACCCAGTTATACTGTCCGGAATGTTCAATGTATCACCTGCACAAATAACACTAGATAGGTACCTAATTAACAATGTAAAATAATAATATATACTTATGTAATAATTAATATATGTAAAATCAAAATCAAAACATTTATTTTCTAGAATACGGTACATATTGTGGCTAGTAGTAGTACAGTTTTCCGGCGTATCCTGCCGTCATGCAGCATCAAAATATTTACAGTTATATAGTAGTTTACAGTTAATAGTTTCAACACACCTAAATACATTAAAAAAAAATAGAACAATAATTTACATGTCAATTACTTATATTATGTCAAAGGATAGGTAATGATAATAATTTAATTATCCTACTCAAGTACATCACTAAGAAATTTCTTATTTGAATAGTATACCTTTAGTACCAATAGCTAAAATAACTTTTTTTGAAAATCCCTTACATTTAATGCTTTTAGATCAGATGGCAAATGATTAAATATTTTGATTGCCATACAGTAACAATTTTTCGAGTAAATCTCCAAGCGTTCGATGGGGTACATAGTTTGTCTTTGTATCTTTCACCTCGGTAACCCATTTCTCCGTTCGTTTTAAAGAGGCTTGGGTACTTTCGGACGAATACTGCTATTTCATAGATATATAAACACGGAGTAGTCAGAATACCAAGTTTTCTAAATAACGGTTTACAGCTATCCATATGGTGTGCATTGCATAAAACCCTAATACATTTTTTCTGTGTTATTAGGACTCTATTTACCTCTGCCGAATTTCCCCATATAATTACGTCGTATCTTAATAATGACGATACATACCCACGATAGTTGTCAAACCCTGCATCCAAAGAGCTTACATTTGTTATTCTTTTAAGTGCGTAAACAAATCTGTCTAATTTTGTACATAATTTGTCAATATGAGCTTTCCAGTTACAGTTTTTGTCAATTGTTATATTATTATATACGAACAATATTGGATTAGCTTGAAAATCAGACTTCTAGATTGGCGAAACTTAATTCCGAGCTGGTTCCTTATTAGTAACCAATATTTTTCTTTCTTTCTATCTATACGAGTATTCGGCGATAGCACTAATCAAAAAGTGAAAATATACGATTTTACAAATTGAAATTGTATTTGACTCAATTACTCGTATGTAAGAAAAGTTTTTACGACGGTTTTAATTTTTATTTTTTTATAATAATATCTTTACCAACTGGAATCAGACACTCATGACTGATATCAGTCCCTAACTGATGCCGGCTTGACTGGCCATGACGCCAATTCGAGCCTGATCGCGAAACGTGTGGATACACTTTACTGGGTTTATAGGACGAACGGTGGATACTTCCCCGCCCCGGTCTGAGCAAATTACCACCATCAGTCCGTCTGCCAGTATATAGTTATAAAAATGTTTTTTGTAAATTTAATTAGCTTCAATTCTCGGAAACTATATTGTGAATACTGGGAAATAAATCAAGGCATGTAAATTGCAACAAGATCTTAAAACAATTTTATAACTAAAGTATTGAGTAAAGAGATACACTTAAGAATTAGTTGCAAGATGATGTCATAGTAGAGCAACATTCTTCCACTGTAACTTTTTCTTTGTCCTGAACGAAATAATATTATATTCAATAGAATATTTTTCTTTGAAAATGTTTCTATCGGCACATTTTCATTCATATTCTTATATAAAATACATTTCTTAAAGAGGACGCAGCGTGGCAAAAGCGTCCGATAGTTGCGCCTGAATAGAAGAAGACGATAAAAATAAACATTAAAGGTATTTAAAAAAGATAATATGTATTACAATTTATCTAAAGGGGTTCTTTAAACTTTTAAATATCGAATAATTTTAATGGAACGCTAATGGAGCGTTTTTTAGTATAGAAATTCATTATCGAAATGGTGAGATCTTTTCAGAGACGTTTCGAGAAAGTCGCACATTTATCGGTCATCATTATGCACCATCTTGAGCTGCTGTGGAGAACTTATTTTTTTTTAAAACTGTTGGCTCTTTTTAGGATGTTAAAACAGGTGGCTGTCCTCGTACGGGTCGGTCGCTTAAAAACATTGCGGCAGTTAGAGAATTTCTACAGAAACTCCCATCCACCTTCATTCATCATCGATGTCAATAATCATACATGGGTCTTTGCAAATTTTGCTTTTATGTTTGTAACTGTCACTACGCATCACCTATTCCCGGTTTGACGATAACTTTCGTCACTGGGACCTCACATCATGACATTTTTTCGAGAGGAGTTTTTTTCGGCGGACACGGATGGCATTCGGGTGGCAGTCGATCAGTTGACAGGCGGTCATAGTATACGAGAACATAGCTACTCATCACGTTCTCGTTGACGTCCCGGTGACAGCGGCAGTGGACAAACAGCCTAAGACATAAGCTTTAACCCTTAAATCAGCTTAATCTAATTATATATAGGTCATACCAATGATAGTAATAATCCAAGCAACCAAATACGAGACTCCACCGATCCAGCATATGCACATGATGAACGTCAAAGGACATAGTTTTGAGTTCTTGCGGCAATCGGCTACGGTCGCCCAGAGCAGCAGGTATATCGGCCAGGTCAGTACCCAGAGACCCTTCTTAAATACTGACGTCTTCTCTGCAGGCCACGACCATAACGAACTGTAGCTTGATTCTATAAATAAATTATTTTAATAAGGGTAATGGCACCCATTATCGAGCATCGACGCATATTAGTAGGTTAAGGCTATTTAATCATCATGTCTCTCCACTGCTGGATATACGCCTCCCCCAAGGTTCGCCACTTCACACGATCTCCTGCCACACTCCACCAGACCCCACCTTCTTCATGTCATCCGTCTATCTGGCGGGGTGTAACACAAGTCAAAAACTAGGCGAAATGCTCAAGATTTTGACATTTCTGACAGACTTAATCGATCTTAGACGATTGTGCACTCTGCCTCAACCCGCTGGTGTTTTGTTGGGCAACCCAGTATCGTTACTTTTGGAATATTTTTAAAGAAATTGGGGGAAGGCAAATGGAACTTTTCGCAAGGTTAATAAAATAGAATAGGTTTCTTTGAATAGCTCTGTTGAAGTACTAATTATTGGATAGACACTTCAAATTTATCAAGTATTCCTTAAGAAGACGCCTGCACATAAAGTTTTATTTAGATATAAAATAATGATGTACTTATAAATATGAATTATATACTTTTTCTTGTTTGATCCGTATAATAGGCTTATTCTAAAAATTACAAATCGACTTATTATTTCGATAGGTAAGAACTTTATCAAAATAAGCGACTTATACTTAAATTAGGATACTTCAAAAGAACCTTTAGACTATTAGAAAGAAATAAAACTTGGCTGATGGAATATCAATTAAATTATATACAGCCATCATCGCCTTTTAATAAATTAAAAAAAAATACCTACATTGATATATTTTTTTTTTATTAAAACACCTACTTACCATGCGTTTTACTTGTCGCTTTAAGCGCTTTTTTCACTATATTTAATTTTGAAAGTCGTTCGACTTGGCGTTGCTCCATGGTTTTCATACAATTTAAGCAAAATTCAGCAAAAAAGCAAGCTTTGCTTGGTTTTCAAGTCAAACACAGCAATAGTAGTAGACAGAAGTGATGCGTGATCTTAGAATAATGACGATAGTAGTGTATAAGGCACAGTTGCACGAAAGTGTCCGTTGTTACATTTGACGGGGACATTGACATTTAAAGCAAATATTTATTATCGGATTATTATTTATAAATTTATACATTTTTTTTATAACATTATTGTCACCACAAAAAATATAGGGGCTCTTTCCGGGTAATACCCGACATATTTGAGGAAGTCGTCATATTTGAAACACGTGTCATTCGAAAGATTTATGGTGGTTAAATATATTTTTACATATTTAGCTAGCTAAACCTTTTAAACATGCCGTGTTTCAAATACATATGCATTTTTTTCCCTTTAACTTCGTCTTGTGAATTGATGTGATGTAAATTTGTGATAAGCAACCCTTAGTTAAGAAAAGCTCACCCAAACTGCTGGAGTCGTCATCGTAGTTAGCATTCATTTCAATATCTCTTACTCTGCTCGTTACGGCTCCATTCGTTTCGCTGTGCCCGTTGTGAGGCAACTTTATTCCATTGGACTTTTCTGTATGCAAAATTAAACATAAATTTAACTACAATAAATTATGTGGAATATAGCAAACCCATTATAAGGTCCTAACAATTATAAATATAATATTTTCACCAGGGACTTAGACTTACTTACACACTGAAAATATTAATGGTATTTCTTCATTAATTTTACACTTTGCATAATGAAGAGCCGTCCGCATCGAGTTGAAAGTCCGAGTAGTGTTTACGTTTTTGCTAATACTACTGATAAATAAACTATGTGTTTTTTGTAAATTTTATGCCCAAAGATATAAAAACCTATATATATTTAAAATATTATTTATAGCAAAAAAAATATTTAATGTCCTTTCTCTTTAGCTGATTACAATCGTGATAGACAACTGAATACTCTCTGAAAATATTTCCAAGTATTTTGTTAAGACCCTATATATATTCTTAATTACATAAGGCTTGAATTATATAGAAACGGCGTAAGGTGAAGGCGCGGCGAAGGCATCAAAACGTTTCAATACAAAATGAAGGTAGGCGACACGTTGTGAATTTTACTCAAGTGGCGGTCACCTATTCCGTGCCGCTAGCAGTCGCGGCTGGAGTGGCGCGCAAGCAGCACGTCGTTTCTTATACAGTAGGATCAGATATTGAATTTAATCTACAGTTCTGCGAGATAATTAAATAATATTTAGCTCTTACGATCATATTATGACAAGATAAAATATGGAAAGAAATAGGATTAAAAGTTGGTGTAATAATTATTTAAATAGTCAAATAATTACTATCACGATAAAGTCATGACTCGTTGTGACGTGTCTACGCTTCTTTGTTATAATTTAAATCACGTCCGTGCCTTATCTGTTTCACGCCTGCTTTGCGCCTTCGCCTTACGCCTTTTCTGTATAATTCGCGCCTAAGAATGCAGTAGTTTCAGTTTAAAAAACAAAATCTCTTGTTGTTATTATAATTTTGTATTGTTATTTTTCATAGACGACAACATCTAGATTTTCGCTTTGATCGGACAAACACTTGTAAATAGGTTTCATAGTATTATAAAGTAGTACTTACCTTTAATCAATAGAGGTGTTATTTCTGTATATAACTTAGGCTTATTAAAACCACAGCAACCGCTCTTTACAAAATTCCCGATTTTCTTGTTAAAAATCATAGCTGTAAAATAAAACAAACTGTAATATTCCTGTTCTATTTCAATAGGTAATAATATTATACTGATTCAGTATGTTTGTGTAAATAAATGATTTGTATCTGTTATATACAGATGTTTGGGATTGTAAGTGCATAAGTATTTCTGTGTATTTATTATTGTCTTACGCATTAAGGCTTAAATAGTATCACAGAAATGCATAGTAGATATCTTGTGTTAGCACATTCAGATATGTAAACTGTTTTTTATTGTATATGCGCTGAGTAAAATATACCTAGGATTTTAATATGAATCCAGCGCCTGCTAGGCTATATACTTCTTGGAAAACGACTGAGATTTCGAACCAATAATTCATCTATATTCCTTTCTTGGTAGTAAAGAATTGTCATATTTTGTCACTACCTAGTAGTATCGTGATTGTAATGATATGAGTTAGTTTAACAGTATTGTAGCCATAAAGAAGGCGTTAAATTTATCGATATACCGTCAATTTTCAATTAATTATGTAAAATATTTTTTTGTCAGTGTGCATGTCATCATTCTTAGCCTGTGTCTCTATACTGATAGATGTAGGCATCCTCCAAAGCTGCCCAAGCGGTAAGCCACCCTCATCTAACCCCCGCCAGCAAACTTCTTTAGGTCATCCGTCTATGTGACGGGGGATCGTCCCACTCTGCGTGTTCATGTCCCTTAACTTCTAATCACATCACCTTGATTGCAGTCGGGATAGCGGTAGGGACTAATGTCGGTCATCATTGGCTGGGTTCTGCTGCTCCCATTCTTGGATGAACGAACTTTAAAAAGTACCTACGTATATATTTTTAACTAAAAATATCTCTATAAAATTAATTAGTTGTTTCTTGGTCTTAAAAAGCAAATAACAGTTAGGATGAATTGCCAGTTCACAGACGAAGTGTGCCCTATTTTGAAAAGTTTGTATTTACCCAAGATATAGAGAGTGTAAGTGAGAACCAACAATAGAGCTTCATGCCAATACACTTTGTTGTCCAGCAAAGTAAGGATGAGAGCCACTACAGCTACGGCGTACATCAGGCAGTCACGAGAGACGGACCACCAATCCAAACCCACTAGCTGAAAAATTATATAATTTAGACATACCTATTGACGATCGTAATTGCTTTCACCACCTCAGTCATAAACCATGCTATTTTAAGGAGCACATTATTCCAACTTTTTTAAAGGCCCATAAATATATCACATAAATAGATAAACCACCGATAAAAAAATAAAACCTAATCTAAAAATTAAATTAGTCTTAGATCTCCACTGCTGGAGATGGGCCTTCCAGAACATATATTTCAAGAATATGGCCCATACAAACGTCTTGTTGTTGTATGTGACAATTTATTAAAGATTCCACAAATTGGTTATAGTGGAACCGGGAACGACGCGGCGACTTGATTAACGTGGTCTCTGAGGCACGTGAATAGTTTTATTGTTTTTTAAATTAAATTATATTATTTCAGGCATTTAGAAACCCATAATTAATTTACAATAATAATTATATTTATTTATATCCATGAAAATAAACATTACAGATCTAAACAATACATATTTCATAACAAAATTCAAACACAAAATTCAATAATTCCACTCTATATAATAATCTAAATAAATGCGGCCTTGTGTCAAAAATAGCCTTAATTATTGCGTAATCTGACTGTCTCAGTCGGTCTAAAAAAGTGGCCGATTAAAAAGAAGTAAATAAATTAATTAAAAAAAAATACATGTATGTAAAAAAAGAATCAGTAGTTCTGTGGCATTCAGAAAAGTTAGTGGCGCAAGAGGTCGCTAAGTGGACTCTATCACTATTAGCCGATTTATATGATTGATACTGATGAAATTGGATGCATAATTTGATATTGAAAATGATAGATATATCGGTATAAGTTTTTACGTTTACTAAAACAATAAAAACCAGTTTTTAAAAGGTGTTAATAATACTGAATTATTTATGATACAAGGGTGCAAGGTTAAGCATAACTGTCGAGGTGAGATACATTAACTAAAACTCGTGCATACTCGTAGTATGCATGATAAGGCATTATATAGCCACGAATTAAGTTCTTATTGTTATTATAAATAATATTGACATTCATAATAATATGATTTTAATTTTAATTGGACTCGGCCATTGTACAGCCACGAAATAAATTTTAGATAATTTGATTTTGTTATAATTAGAGATTATATTATAATTATTTTAGATTATAAGTTGACACGGCCTTTATACAGCCACGAAATTGTTATTGTATTTTCTTTTATAATTTGACATAAAATTATCATTATTTAGATTATAAGTTGACACGGCCTTTATAAAGCCACACATACATACATACATACACATCTTCACGCCAGATCCCTTGCGGGGTAGGCAGAGACAATTGAGCGCCACTTGAGACGATCACGACATACCTCTTTCGCTTCATCGGCGTTCATCAACCTCTTCATACATGCCCTTTTGTTACGAAGGCTTTTTAATGCACCTTCAGCCACACATTTAGGTTAAAATCCAGTACTTGTCTATGGCACCAATGTCACTTACTTATTTCGGTCATCCATAATTTAATTTTAATAATAATGTATTTTATTTGTAAAAAATGTCAATATAAAGTTTATAAATTCTAAATAAAAAATAACCGAGTGTTACCTGTGAACCAAATGGAAATAAATAATTTGAATTTATAAACTTTAATCGGTGCAATAAAAGCCATTTTACGAGCAAGTGTGTTGAAAAGTACCTTATAATTAACCAATCACGTACTTACTTGTATGGTTTAATTATAATTATATTTTTAGGCGATTTACCTTAGAGACATACTTCTCCCGACGTTTCGGCAAGATGCATTGCCGTTGTCACACGTATCGACTGGTGTTGCGATTTCCAAAAAGTTTAATTGTGTTCAAATCTATCACCCATTATGTACAAAGTCTACAATGCGCAGCTCCAGTCGACCCGCGACTTGCAATGCAACTTCGCCAAAACTTCAGGAGAAGTAAAGGTAAATCGCGTGAAGATCTGTTAAAATTATCAAAAAGAACTATCATAGAATATATTTATCATTCCTTCACAAACTATACCAATGCATGTGTTAAACACCAACTGCAAACCTAGCAATACCTAACGAGTTATATAATAATAACAGAAATCCAACAAACTGCTAGTATTATTTCATTTGTTTCCCTGCCAATAACATCTATCATATTTTTTACGATCTTGTCATTTATATAACAAGTTTTAGTTTTTGTAGTGGCTATAAAAACCCGCTTCGAATGTTGAGCATCACTGAATTTTCACATCCGGACTTTTAACATTCCACTTAACCTTTTTTGCGTACAGTCAGCAAAATATATGCTGAGCTACCTAACGATAAATTTCCTATACACTCCCTCTTCTCGTTCGTAGCAATGCTACTAGTACATCCACGCGATGCTTTTATTTTTTAATCTAGTTTTTCACGAACAGTGGTTCATCCCACCAGACGAGTAGGCCACCATATCGGTTCTACATGTACGATATTTATCCTAATCAAAAATTAACACTGTGTAAACATCAATACGTCACTAGGCGCATTAGTAATAGTAGTAGGTTCATTTGTAATTTCTTTCAATATCTTTTATTTCTCTCCATTTAATGACCACTCTCTATAACGCTAAAAAAATACTCAGTCCGTTAAGTGATAGAGTTTCATCATTACAGCCCCTAGAATAGTGTCCTAGACCTCGACTGCTGGAGATGGGCCTTCCAGAACATATATCTGGAGAATTTAGCCTACACTCGCCACGCTGGCCAGACGGCTTGGCGAGGATATGATGTTAATTTTTATGACAATTTATTAACGATTCCACAAGTTGGTATTAGAGGAACCGGGACCGACGGCTTAACGTGCTCTCCGAGGCACGGAACGGTGGTGTTTTAAATCTTTGACAAATGTACGTAAGAAAAGTGTATTTCTCATTGGTACATGCCGGGGGGGTTTGAACCGACCTTTGTAGGATTTAAGGAACGCGTTCTTACAACCGAGCCACCACCTTACTTACTCTTACATAGAGTTTACACTGCATTTAAATAGAATAATATAAATAGGTATTTCTTGAACTTTGTTTGGATATGACATTAATCAGTTTAGATTTTTTTTTATTTTTATATTTACCTACAACACCTTTGTAAGAACTTGCGATATTATTTTTATTGTTTTCTGTAGTTTATTGTTTTTGTCATGACTACATTTTTTTTAGATTGTACATCTTAGATTTTGTGTTTTAGTAAACGATGTTACCTACATATTGAATGCAATGCTGGTCTGTAAGTAACATGTTTACTAAACTAATAAGATACATACTAGATTATATATTGTATAAGATTTTGTAAATATGTTGTTGACTAGCTTAATTAAATAAATAAACAACACACACGTAGCGGCTGTAGTTTTTATTTTCGCCGTTTTAGAAGATGGCACTATAAAATTCGACTTTGGTTTTTTTTTTCAAGTGATTGTTTTTTTACAAATTGAGATTTTTTACTAATTATTATTATGCTTAAATAAACACATTTAATTTTAAATTAATACTGGAGAGTTATATTTTTTAGTATTATAAATAAAAAAAATATAAAAAATCCAGAGAGGTCACACAGCGCCATCTAATTTCCGTGGTAACCTACGAGGCTTGTGTTACGGAAACTAGATGATTGATAAACTACATATTATACTTATTTTTATACATAATATAAATATATACATATTATACATATAAACACCCAGACCGAGACAAATTATACAATGTACAACTTGCCCCCGGTGGGAATCGAACCCACGAGCTCCCGAGTTCACGGCAACGTTTGTTACCACTAGACCACGGAGGCGGTCGTATTACACAACTGAATATTTATTTTACTAAATTAAATTTTTTTTATTATATTTAATATCTTTTAATTTTGGCTTAGGTCTGTGGGTTACTTTTCGTTATGTTGGCTAGTAATGTACCATGCTCAAAATGTGGTTATCGAATACCCCGCAGGGATTGCTCGTCTGATAATAATTTCATCATAGCTCGTAAGTTTTCGTATAATCCCTACGGGCATAATCCTAGCGGTTCCATAACGGTTTCGTCTTTCCGATCTTTTCCTGGAAACAGAAAATGAGAAAAGGAATAAAGGAGAAAAGATATGCTATTATATATATTTACTGAATTCATCAAATATGAAGATAGTATAATGTTGAATTCAGTACAATTTTAATTTTAATTTATAACAAGAAAGAGTTTACAATAAAAAAAATATCAGATTTATTTCGTTTTTTTTTTGTTTCTAGCTCAGACTTTCAGTACGGTTTGTAGTTTTCGGATATGGAACCACTATTTATCTATCAGCTTTTGTTTTTAACCGCATTTTTTCAATTTTGTTTATGTACGAGTTTTGACGAACATTAAAATATTTATACTTTGTAATAATAAAGAAATAGAGTACAAAGTGCAGCTTTTGTGCGATACAAAATTTGGTAAAATATGACTGGCCAGTTTTCGATATGGTTTCATCAAGAAGACTTTGTTTGTATATAATCCAGATTGTCTTCGTTATATATTTTATGCCAGAATATTCAGAAACCCAAAGTTGTTAGCCAGTATCCAGTATTTTTTTAAATTAGAAATTATTTATAAACAAACGAGTAAAGAACTAGTGTTAAATATCAATGGGATTTACGGAATACTTATACGCTTTTTGTTTGCTAAAAAAAACGCTTTATTAATAATAATTACCCTTGTGAATTATACCTAACGTCAAAATAGTGGATTCCGTTGTTTACTATGTATACCTTTATGTATACCTTTTGTTGAAATAAATAAACTTTTTCGCCTAAATAATTGGACTTCAGCCGTAGCAGGCATTCGTATCCGAAACATAAAGCCCTCTCTAGCGTAAAATATAATCTCTTTGTGTCTGACAGTCTAAGTTATGAAAAGGGACATTAATTTCTCCGACATGGCTGACGTTCTACTATGACACTGCACTGCAGCTGCAGCCATTATGGAAATGTCCATTCGTGACTCGGAGCTTAATTTTAGTTTCGCGTTTGTGTATTCATTATTCAGTACTTGCGAGTAAAAAACTTTTTGGATTTCCATTATGTTATTAAAAATAGCGCTTTAATTTTTTACACTAAAACGTTTTTACATTATGTCTTTATTCCCTTCAACGAATTACTAGTTCATTGTTCTCTAATAGGAAAACCTAATTTATTTATGTTTTGGTTACTGGAGATCAATATTTACGTTTCTTGTATTGAATGTCAAATGTTGAGCGCTACGAGGGCTGATACATTCCAACATTTTAAAAGATTTTTCATCAGCGGGGTGAAGCGGAGTGCACAATCGTCTATAAACTATTACTTCTGTCAGAAATGTTAAAATCTAGGTGGAATGCTCAAGAACGCACATTTGATTCATCGCGACGTATATTAGGATATGCTAGGAAGCACTTTTAAAAGTATTTTCATCACTATTGACAGTTGAACGTAGCGTAGATGTAATGTGCTCAACCTACGAATCGTCAACAGACCAACGTTAGTCAATACGATAGTGGAAAGGATTGTGCTCCGCCTCACCTTCAGCTTTCCAGATTTTTTGATTTATATTACTGAGCACGCCATGTACATTGCGGCCACCTGATTGTAAGTGGTACGCGAGGTCCAAGAATGGAAGCAACTAACACTAACCACAGAGAACCGACATTAGTCCCTACCATTATGCCGGCCTATAGATAATTTTAAAGATATATTAATTGTAGATTTTGTCTTTGCTACTTTTCTCTGTCTAAAATTTGGTGAAAGTGAGTCTAAAATGACAGAAATATATTTTCTAAATAGCTGATTACTGAAAGGTACACCCATTGATACATCTTTGAAAATGTTGTTGTGTGAAAGAGAAGGATGCAAAGCTTAACAACCCAGTTAAGTGAATTTAAAACTACCATTTTCCAAGCGAAGTATGGAAAAGCAATTTTAAGTTTAAGCGATTGTTCAGGTTGTTTCTAATTGAATTAAGTGTTGAATCGAATGAATAATCTTATTAGCATCAGAGTTATTAATTCATTACCCACTGTCATCAAATAATAATTTCAATTTAATAATATAGTTATGTCAATTGACCCAATGCTATGCATACGTATTAATATTTAATAATAGAAGTTTATTTCTGCCAACGTATTAGCCTCGCTATATAGAGGGGAAATGTTGCCAGTCTCCTTGGGATTATCTCGGATGGGAATTCTCTAGAAGACATATTTTATTTATAGGTTAGTTTATTTTTAATTTTATTATTTAGGTAGCTTTTAATTTATATTTAATGTACTTGTAATGTAATTAACTTCGAATTAATATATAAAAAATAAAAAAATAATAAAAAAAATAGTTGTAGATACAAAAATATTAAAATTAAATAGATTAAAAACTAATTGTAAATAAAACTATAATTACAAAAGACGGTTTAGATCTCCCGGCATGTACCAATACGAAATAAACAAAAATAAATTAATAAAAACATAAAATACTCTTTTCTTACAAGTACATAGATATGTCATAGATTTACAACTCCACCGTTCCCGTGCTTTGGAGAGCACATTAGCCGTCAGCCCCGGTTCCACTAATACCAACTTGTGGAAAAGTTAAACATCAGAGACTCGCCAACCTGATGTACATGATTACCTTTCCAGCAAGAAGTCCGCAGAAAGCAGGAACAGCAAGCACGTTGAATACAGCCGAGCCCACCACCGCTCCGACGCCGAGATCTCCTTCCGTTACAAATGTTCCAACACAATTGATGAATAGCTCCGGGCTGGAACTCGCTGCTGCCATAAAGGTTGCGCCTGCGATATCTTCCTCCATGTCCAGTTCTAAAATATATACATATATATAATTTTATACTAACACGACATGTATTTCTACTCCCACCTGATGGTAAGTGGCGCGCAAGGTCCATGAATGTTAGCCTAACACTATGCCGGCTTTATTGGACATGACGTCAATTCGAGCCTGTTCCCGAAACGTGTGGATACACTTTACTGGGTTTATGGGTACGAACGGTGGATACTTTCTCGCCCGGCAGACTGGGCAAATTACCACCATCAGTCCGCCTACCTCCTATTTCTTGTTCCCGTTGAAAGTATGTGCTATTCGCAGTAATGTCAAATGCCAATTTTTACTTTTAAGGATAACTAATATTGTAAGCTTCCTATAGTGATATTTATATTAAAATAACACCGCTTGACACAAGACTTACACTATCTAAACATCTTATTTTATAATTATCGTAATAATTATTTTTCCCATCCTATTCTTCTTTCTAGCCGATTTTTAGTGCACTTAATGTGCCTACAATATAATATATCTATAACATTTGGTATCTATAACGTTTGGTATATATAATGGCTAACCCAGGATATATCTTTGAGATTATCATCGATTAAAGTCCGCATCTCATCATCTTTATTAGTCTAATGTAAAGTGAATCTTAGACCCGTATTAATAATAATAAAATTATTATTACAATATCCTTGGCGACACCGGGCGATTTTTCCCGGCGTCGAAACCTATTGATTACTGGATTGCACGATGAAGATAGCTTATAACCCCCCCCCCCCCGAAAGTATCTTTGGGTCATGCAGCTCAATCCAATGATTTGTGCCACTATCCATTAGGTGTTCTGCTATTGCTGACTTGTTTAATTGGCAGTTTTTTACAGCTGCTATATGTTCCTTGACCCTCTCGGCTATCGTGCGCTTAGTTTGGCCAATATATGAACTCCCAAAATTCATTATCTATATGTAGCAAGAAGTGCAATAATAAAGAAAAAACCTTGTGCTAATACTTTCGCATTGCATTTTATTTGCTAGGGTTATTTAAAAGAAAACAAATAAATCATTAGTACTTAGTGTCTAGAAAAAGAGCGTGGTGGCTTGGTTGTAAGAACGCTTTGCTAAAATCCTAAAAAGGTCGGTTTAAACCCTGGCATGTCCCAATGAGAGAAACACTTTTATACGTACATTTGTCATTTGTTTAAAACACCACTGTTTCCCGTGCCTCGGAGAGCACATTAAGCCGTCAGTCCCGGTTCCACTTATACCAACTTGTGGAAACGTTAAACATCAGAGACTCGCCAACCCGTCGGGCCAGCGTAGTGAGTGTAAGCCAAAATCTCCAGAATCTTCTGGAAGCCCCGTCTCCAACAGTGGGAGTCTAGGACTCTATGTTCTAGGGGCTGTAAAGATGATGATAAATAATGAGTTAGTGTTTCTACTATTACAATTAACGAACATGACTTACTTTCGCATATGAGCTTGATGGCTGGTACAAAATATTGTTCGCAAACAGCGCCCAGCAGAAGAAAACAGTAAATTGCTAACACGCAGTGAAAAGCAATGAATCCCTGAAAATGATGAAACTTTATAAAAAGTAAAGGTGGTGTCAAAAATAAGTCGAGGTGTGTAAAATACAGGTTGATGTTGTTTGGTTTTCTATTTTTAATTAAGTATATTTTTTGAAATGACGAGCTCATATTTTTGTTTATTTTGTAATTTAATGTGCAAATTCTGGCATTATTTATGAGCTGTAGATTAAAACTTAAAATTTAAAAAGTTATTCAGTTGTTTCTTGTACACGAATTGCGTACACAATTCAAAATACGCCACTCATGATCTAGGCCAGGACTAACTGCTTATAACTGTATAGAGAAGCCACAATATTGAAACAATAAAGCTACTTTTGGGAACAGCCTAAGAGATTTGAATATTCGATTGAGAAAATACAATTCAAAAAGAGAATCTTTTGTAGAGAAAAGGAAAAATTAAATTAGATTTGCAACGTCTGGAGAAGTTGGTAAGAAGGTTAACCGCCTCGATAGTATTCTATGAATAGTATAAACAAAGTTACAGCCGTATTTTAAGACTTTTCACAACGGCGTCTTCACTAAACCGTTGCTTCCAACTGTCAAACAGTTGCAAGGGATCCTCTAGGTATTCTTATTTGTAAACTCTCCAAACCTCGATAGGTATAAATATATGTATTTTTTATTATTATCCTTTATTTTTGCACCT
This sequence comes from Tinea semifulvella, assembly GCA_910589645.1. Taxonomy (NCBI): domain Eukaryota; kingdom Metazoa; phylum Arthropoda; class Insecta; order Lepidoptera; family Tineidae; genus Tinea; species Tinea semifulvella. Next base: position 27,753,488 of record OU342584.1, read on the forward strand.
ACTTTTCAGTAAAGTGTTTAAAGTTATCCCAATGGTTGGCTATGATAAAATGTCTTGCGGCATTAAAGCCCGCCTTTGTCTTTGTGCAATAAAGTATTAAATAAATAAATATAAATGTTACCATTTTAAATATCTGCAGTAAGATTTTTCTAGCAACATTGATAACAACGTTGCCGTATTCTATATATTCATTTTGTAGAATTACACATTTTATCACTTTTGATATTGATTGATCCAGTAGTAACTCATAAGTCTGTTTCTTTCACATTATGAATACTCACGAGGCACGAAAAATATTTATAATTTTGAAACGAAATGGGTTAAAATGTTAAAAAAAACAATTATTAATAAGAAATACAAGTTTAAATAAGATAATTATTAGTTGAAAATAACATAAACACGCTTCAAGGAGGTTTTAAGGTACGTCGCGATGTACCTTGAGTTTGACAGTTCTATTTCTCGAGCGTAGTGACGTGCCGAGGTGTCCCTCAGTTTGACAGCTGGAAGAAATATTTGAATTGAGGATCCGTTGAGCTAACGTCTAAGAATACGGGTGTGAGTCTTACGTGTTGACGTTGCCACCTCGAGAAGCCGTCTGGCGGAAACTCCAGGATCGCAGGTTTAGTACAATTTTTCTTAACTTCTCCAGCAGCCAGAAGATGACGCGACCAGTGTGCATAATCTGAAAATAAAAATAGGGTGATATATCATATTTAAAGTTTGTTATTTTATACCCCATACCTATTCCTAAATTTCAAGGATAATTTCTAACAAATTTTATCAAAGTAGGATAATAGGCATTAAATATACAGATATACGTATATATATATATATATAAGAGGTATAAAAAAGAGCGAGCATTGGTTGTTATTTTCATACTAAATGTTTGTTAGATTTTTTTTTTAACCCCAACTACTTTATTGGTCTTTTCTTCATCTATATATAGCGTGTCCGACTCAGGATTTCAAAGAAAACATCTGCCCATTTCCGAATTTTTCAATATAGACGCACGTATAACATTAAGTTATAGGACACGTGATTGGTTCATCTATCAGGTATAGTTGTATGCATTATACAATTAAACGTTTATTCGAAGTTAATTAATATACATTCAATAAAAATTAAAAGCTACCTACATAATAAAATTAAAAATAAACTAAACTATAAATAAAAAGGTCCTCTAGAGACGTCTCATGTATTGCGAGGCTAATACGTTGGCAGAAATAATTGCCAGCCTTCCTGTCTCTAGACCTTTCTGTCAGCCGCTTTGACAACTCCTTGGCCAAGCGCCTCGCTGACGGTCTCCATGGACTCATCGTCTCGACCGCAAACTGCGTAAATTCGTAACTTTTATTATATTATTTATCGTTTCGGAAATCTGGTACAAGTACCTGCTTATAGCAAATACATTCCTGATATAGTTGCTGTAATTTACACACATTACTCAAATATTTTTTTAATTAAACACTTATCTACTCCAATATATTTAACAGTTATACACGCATAACGTAATAAAAGGTATGGAAGATAAATTAAGGGATAATATTATAAATACTTACAATAATATTGCTAACACAATTTAAAAGAACCTTTCTCTAGAAGCTTCAAATGTAAACTGTTTTAAAACATTCCCATAGTTGGAACCTCTCGGATTTCGCTGACTAATAACTTGAGTACAATAACAATACATTTATGAATTTTATGCAAACCATTCCGATAATTAATAGTTTGCGACACCCGTGTGCATGTTTTAGGAAAAATTAATGTTATAGTTGCATTTGAGCTTAATAATAATATACCCTTATGCAAGCATAGACCAAGATATAATCTCTTCTAATGATACGCTTCATAAAATTAACACTAAAACCTCTGACATGGTAATGATACATTAGCCAATTCCCTAAACTAAATTCTAAAAGAAACTGTAATTATGCACTTGTTTTTCTTTAACCATCTTTAACGACTAGATCGATTTAAGGCCTGGTCACACCGGATGCATTAATGAAGACCTAATGCTAACATGACGTAGCGTAAATAGCGATGTCCACACCAGCGCGCTTTATTTTACATCTTGCGTCTTCTTTTGATCCGTGCGCACTTATGCGTCACCGGTAGATTCGAGTGCAACATTACGAGCATTTTAGCAACAAAATTGCGGAAGATAAAGTTAAGCATTTTATAGAATCTTGACTTCTACGTTTAGACGTCAACTTGCATACGTCTTATGGCACAAGGCTTTGAAAGGGACTAGTGGGGACATACTCTTAGCTATATTTAATTTTAGGCCAAATCAACTGCGTATTTATTAATTCGTTTATATTTAAAAAAAGTATAGAATAAAAGGGATACAAAAATAAACTATGGTCGTGATCGCCATTTGAGTGCTCGTGGCATGCTTAACAAACCGTCGCCACTCCCCTCAGATCGCAGCTTTCCTGGTGCACTCATTTAGGGGATGATCCATTGCAGCCTTCACCTGGTCAGTCTATCTCATCAGAGACATACGACTTTTCCTTTTGCCATCGATTTTCCCTTGACTAACAGGCGATCGATGGATGTTTCTCCACGCCGTGACACGTGTCCAAAGATAGTGAGAATGCGTGATTGTACAATCGAGGAAAGGCGTTGTCTGTTCCGCAGTTGCTCGAGTATGGATTTGTTGTTGCGACCATGACCACTCAGCCAAGTGTGTACTTTGTCATAGTAAAAAGCTTTCAAAAAACATGATTACGAAATAATAAAGCCCTACAGAGATGTTCCATCGCATATAATCCAAAGGAAACTGGCACATTCCCTCTGTATACCGAGGCTGTTTCGTTGGCAGAAGTAGTTACCAGCCTCACTATCCCAGACTTATTCTTTAGCCGTAACTTCTTTGCCGCGTAGTGTACACGTCTCATGATTTGACGTCTGACTCAACATAAGGTTGCTCGTGCACGTCTATATGTACGCTTCTGTAGCTATAGTATGCATAAACTACTTTGTCGAATCGAGATCTAATCGAGAATATCAAGTATGAGATTTTAGGGAGCGCAATGAGGTACGACGTAACGGAACTCGGATGTATAGCTCGGACATTTACAGTTTGAGAGCTCTGAAGTAAACATTTATGTAATAGAGTTTGAGTGCTAGAGTTACTGGTGTGTCTTGGCCTGTAAGTCAATTAGATGTCAATCGATTGCAATTGAATAACAAAGCTATAAGGCATTCGACTTTCCATTCCAGTCTTTAATAAATCATAAATTACCGGCTGTTGGGGAAAATGTGGAAATATTCCCATCCCCAATCTAGGCCTATTAGCTATGCGAGACCGGACAACCCCACTGTCTGTCTGAATATAAAAGTGGATTGTTAATCGATATATTATAATTTTTATACCGATTTACAAATACAATCCTGTTAAAATCATGTCATTACTATAATGATTAAAAGCATTGAGGTAAAACAACTCTTTATTGTTATCAAAAAAGGAATACTGATGAACCATTGATTCGGACGCCTAGTACTTTTTTGTAAGACCTACGAGTACACGCCTAGACCTAATTTAAAGGCATTGTTTTGATTTTACTCCCTGAAACTTTAAATTTGTCGATTAACTGATATTTAATTATATCAAATAACATTTTTGACATCTATATTTCTGAAAAAAAAAAAGTAAAATAACATTCATTAATATTTTCTTCATTACAGCCCCTAGTAAATAGAGTCATAGACTCCCACTGTTGGAGACGGGCCTTCCAGATATATTTGGAGAATTTGGCTTACACTCACTACCCTGCCAACCGGTTTGGCGAGGGATAAAATAACAAACACCTAATTAATACGTCAGTTGATTGGTTGTTTGTTTGTTACCAATTAACAGTTGTGCCAGAATACGCGACCCAATTCATACAATTGAATTGAAAAGATGGCAAAAACCTTCCTTTCCTTCTATAGCATAATTAATTTAACGTAAACTAGGTAGATTTAACCAAATTTCATATATTCAATCTATCCCAATTGATAATTTATTTATTAATATTTTATTGACGCTGATCCCCTGGAAGCGAGGACGGGCCTTAGTGTGGGATGTCACTTTGGCTTTGTCACACCTCAACGCTAAAAGCGCCTCAGAGGAACAGCGCTAAAAGCGGGAGCCGCAGCTGAAAGCGCAGAGTCTGGCAAGCGGCGCAAATACATATCTATAATAAAAGACTACGTGTTTGTGCTGTTTGCTGCTGAGACTTTAGGCATGTGGAATTCAAGCGCCAAAACATTTTTAAAAAACATTACCTCTCGTCTAATTGTATGCTTTGGTGACAAGAGGGCTGGTTCTTTCCTCGCTCAGAGAATCAGGATTGCGATTCAGCGAGGAAATGCCGCCTGCGTTCTTGCCACCATGCCGCGCGGACACGATTTATATTTAAATTAGGTTTTGCCAAAAGACTAGCTCGGGCTCTATTATGTTATCGAAGTTTTGAACCATAAAAATATGTGTAACTTGAACTAATGAAGTATCCCAAAGTTTTTAACTGTTTGGTTCCTTTAGGATATCATCATTGGGACAACGTAAAGTCCAGGACTCTAAAGCCTCTGAAGCACATGTGATTTTCACTTGATTTTTATTTAATACTGTGCACAGAGGAGAGGAAGGCCGGAAGAGCAACAACCGATTTTTTTTAATATATATATTTTATATAATATCTAACCATAGATATTTAATCTGCCTCCGTGGTCTAGCGGTTAAATCTGTGGATTTAAGATTTAGAGGGACCGATGACCGATTTTGTCTTGATGGGCCTAAGTAAAGGTGGCTAAGCGTGAATCCGCTTCTTTAAATAAAAAGTGTGGTTTCTGATCACCCCGCAAGGAATACGGTCGTGATGATACTTTACTTTACAACCTTAGTATTCAAGTATCAGTGGCTCAGTTGTAAGGACGCTATTCTAAATCCTAAAAACGTCGATTCCAACCCCTGCATGTACCGATGAGAAATACACTTTTTAAAGTATTTGTCATAGATTTACAATAACACAATTAAATTATCATTAAATCCTCACCCCGGCCAACCCGTCTAGCCAGCGCGTGTCGAGTGTGTCAAAAAAAATATCAAAAAGTCCATCTCCAATAGTAGAAGTCTAGAACTCTGTGTTACAGGGGCAGTGATGTAGATGAGTATGACTATAATGTCTAATAGGAAAAAATAATCAATGATTACACAATTACTACACACTTGGCTTATCGATATTATAGACAGATATCATTCTACGATACGATAAATTGCGACCCAATTATAACAAATCTCTAGTTATCAATACTAAAGAACTAATACTAATTCCATAATAGCTTCCGATTTCTGAGTTAAGTGGCCTATTACGAATTATCCTTAGGCAGTGTAGGTAACTAAGCCTCACATCAACGCCGCGCGCACTGAGTTTTTCTTTAACGTATCTTCGCGTGAAATTTTTAAATAAATATATTTGGACAAACAAAATTTCTATGACATGGGGATCCTCAGCCAAGCGTCTGGCCAAGGAGTTGTCCAAGCGGCTGAAGGCAAATTCAGGAGACAGGAAGGCTGGCAATTATTTCTGCGAACGTAGGTACTATACAGAGTGGTAATGTTGCCAGTCTCTTGGGACTATCCCTGATGGGTCGTCTCTAGAGGACATTTTTTTTTATTTATAGTTTATATTTTATTAGGTTTAGTTATTATATAATTTAATTTTTATTATTAATATTTTTTTACTTAATATTAATAAATAAATTATGTTGGCAATAAAGTTAAGTATCATCACCACCGTTTCCCTTTCGAGGTGGTCAGAAACCACGCTTATAAATAGCGGATTCACATTTAGCCAACTTTACTATAGGCCAATCATGACAAGTGGCAAGTTTGTCGATGTCTCCAGCGTACCACACTCGAGAAATATCACACAAATTAAATATTAATTAAATGTATACATAAATAAATATTTTTGTGTCCCGACCAGGAATCGAACCCGGTAGTAATATTAAGAAAGACTTTAAGACATGAGCTGCCTAGAGGCCCGGACATGGTTATCCGGCCATGGCCCATTAAAGTTGAATAGTGTTTCTTTGACCCGAACGTTAATTACCGCCTGTGACACATTTTATTTTTTATTCTTCCTTCCGCATTCGAATTTTTAAATCTGCAAGCTATTCAGAAACATTTCTCTAACCAAAGCACTGTTCTGTCCCTTAATACTTAAGTGACACATTTTGTTTGTAGTGGATACCAAAGCAAGTTAGAAGTGGTAGTGGTCCAGTTATAAGAACGCTTTTCTTTAACTAAGAAAAAAGTCGCGGTTCGAGCCCCACAAGTTTTCATGAGAAATTCATTTTTCTTACTACATATTAGATTTACACCACCACCGTCCCCGTGTTTCGGAGAGCACGTTAAGCCGTCGTTCTTGGTTTTACTAATCGCAAGGCTAGCATTGAAATTCCTTTGAAATATGTACTGATAGGCCACCCAGCAGCAGATATCTAAGGCTTTGTGTTGTAGAGGCTGTAAGGAAGCTTTCAGAAACATTTGTAGGTACCAGGTTTAATAAATAATTCATTGACCTGCATCAAACAGACGAATATAATAAAATAATAATGACATAATATTAAAATATGTTTTAATTACCATTTGGTATCATGTCGTATGGTTCTTCTTCGATAGATTCATTTGGCCCCTTCAAGAATAACAAGTAGAAACTTGGTATCCCAATAAACAAGATCACTCTTATAGCTACAGCCAACCTAGCGTTACACTTTGCAAGTCTAGTCCTTATTAACATTTCGTTTGCCATAAGTTAAAATCAAAATAGAATAAATATACAGAAAATAAAATTATTCGAGAGAAACGAATACTAAAGTTAACTATATCAACTTTTGTCAAATAAAGAATTCAAATATTTTTTTGTGTATATGACGAAATCTCATTGGTTTCCAAGAAGACTAGCACGTGGGGAACGCCGCGTCCTCAGCACTCGGGATTCGGAATCACAATAAACACTTTGCATCGGTAGCGAGCAAAATAACTTTATCTACAAACATTTATTATTATTAATGTCCAATGGAACTGTCGTCGCCGTATCGACCTTATCTGGAGGTAAATATTGTACTTGCTTGAGGCGATATCTAATATATACAGCATGCTCGCAGACTCGGACTTGCATACCGATGTCTATTCATTAGTGAAATTACCTATTCTAGATTGTTATATCAAATTCTGTTATATACTATATAAAACGCCATAAGTATTGACGCGCTTGCTACTTGTCTTTATTGACTGGTCTATAGTAAAGTTGGCTAAAGAAAGACCTGTTCTTTTTAAAATAACTTTTCGGACTACATAGGCAGAATCAACTTTAAAAAAAAAAATATCATCACAATCGTATCCCTTCCGGGGTAATCAGAAATCACGCTTTTTTTTAATGCTGTTCTTATTCAACTTCATTTCTTAACAACAATCAGTTCATTTCCTTCAAAATGATTATTATTAGTATTTAAATACTATTTTACCTTCTTATTATGATCTTTTATAGAAAAGACATTGGATAGTCAGTAGTTTGGATAACTTCTTGGCTGAGGGTCCACATAGTCCCATCGTCGCGACCCCAAACGGCGCAAGCAAAATGACCGACGTTGGCGTGTTTGCGCAGTTTGAATTTTGCACTATTATTATATAAATGTGGTTTTATTAGATAGTAGGTAAACTGAACGTTTACGGCTTGACTGCATGATTGATGATAGATAAACTTACGTGCATTCAAAATAAACTTGGCTCGATAGAATTTTAAATTGCCTACCGTCCATAGGGTGGTAACCTCTTTTTTTATGCATGCATTAATTATTCATGAGCTCGCGATGCTTGGGGCTGGCACTAAACATACTAACAGCTACCTTAGTGCTAGCATAAAAGTCCAGATTCAGGTCTTTTAGTGCGAAAAGAATTTATTGCTCACCTAACAGTTTATTTTGTATTTAACGTTGAACTAAATTTCTAAATTTCAAACATCCTTGTTCTCAAGGGACCAACGTCATACTATGCCAACTCTCGCCATCATCTCGGATAACTCCAGCAGGCTCTAGAAGAGCTGGAACCTCGGTGGTGGCTGGAGCCTTTTTAATAGTATCGTTAAGGGAGCCATTTCCTTTCCACACAGATGGACACATATGGTGCCCCCAACCGAAGACCAACGACGATACGGAAACTTTCGTTGTCAAACAAGGTCGATTTTTTTTTCTACTGAAGCCAAAAGACGGGAACGATGTTGATATTTTTAAACAACATACTAATAACCAAATTAATACATATAATACTTGTACATATGTTAGAAATGATACAATTACATACAAATAATTTAAATAATGCGATGAAGCCACTATTTATTGATTTCTGTTGGATGCTTGTCGAAATACCACAGGCATTTCATTCCACAGGTTTGCGGTGTCAACGATAATTGAGTTGGCCATAAATCCAGTGTGGTGAATGAATAGAGAGAACAAAGTTGTGAGACGAGCGGAGAGATTAGATAAATTTATGTCTGTTGGTTTTACTTCATGACCGACAGGTTGCTGCTAGAAAATGCATTAATTCCCGCGCTTTGTACATAGTAGGTTCATATTCAACTCTATCCATTTTCATGGCAATATGTTATTCTAAATATGATCGGTGTCACCACAAAATCTCAAATATACGAGTATATAGTACATGTCCATAGATTTTGTTACTAAGTGAAACAAATGTTTCGTTCAAATTTTACTCTTATGATATTGAAATAAGTCGGACAATAAGGGGCATATTCCTGTGATAAGGACGAGTAGCTCACTGTTCTGGACAGCGCGCGCCACTAGTTTCAATAGTGCCATCTGTCACTTGACGAGTTCAATATCGTACTGTAGCTCGAATAATTTTATAAAGAGGTTTCAAAATCCAATTTACGAGTCACATAAAGTTAAACATTCAAAAATACTAGTAAATGAACTTTTTAAACTTACATATACATACAACATACTCATAATAGATTTTATTATTTAACGTCTCGGGAGAAATATGTCTTTTAAGTAAATCTCGTAAATAATAATAATAATAATAAAAACGTTTATTTCAAACAAAAGTTCATAAAATAATATAGAGCTCGTTAGTGGTTAGTAACAATGTATTATTAAAACTATGTTACTATTGTTAGTTTTAATTTATTTATTATAAGAAGTAAAATACAACCAGTATAAAAGAATTACAATATAAAAGCTACCTAAATAATAAAATTAAAAATAAACTAAACTATAAATAAAAAATGTCCTCTAGAGACGTCCCATCCGAGATAGTCCCAAGGAGACTGGCAACATTTCCCCTCTGTATAGCGAGGCTAATACGTTGGCAGAAAAAAATTGCCAGCCTTCCTGTCTCCAGACCTTTCTGTCAGCCGCTTTGACAACTCCTTGGCCAAGCGCCTCGCTGACGGTCCCCACAACATTAGTTATTGTTAGTACTTTATAACTATTTACTTCGATTATTACAACTGATGCTCCATCCAGTGTTCTTGGATGGGACAGTCAAACCGTGCAGCAATGGTTTTCAGAACACTGCTGTGACTACTTCTCAGGCGCTGCAGCAGTAAGGCCATTTTCTTGCGGCGGATCGCGTAGAAGATCGCGCATCGGCAGTCCCAGCAGCATTCTGAATGCATGTTGTATTGCACGCGCAGGACGTAAAGGCCCGTTAAATAATATAATATAAAACTATTACTAGTAAAAATAAAAATGTAAAGTATCATCACGACCGTGTCCGTACTGCGAGGTGGTCAGTAACCACGCTTATATAGAACCGGATTCACATTTAGACAACTTTTACTATACTCGTATCATGACAAGCTCGTCGATGTCTCTGGCGTACCAAACTCGAGTAATATCACAAATATATTAAATATTAATCAATTTTATTTATTTAAATAGGTGGTTGGCGGAGTGATGGTGGTAAATCGCCCAGTCTGTCGGGGCTGGGAAGTATTCACCGTTTGTGCCGATAAACTCAAGTAAAGTGTATCCACACGTTTCGGGATCAGGTTCGGATTGCCGTTATGCCCAGTCAAGCCGGCATAGTGTTAGGGACTGATTCCAGTCATGAGTGTCTGATTACAGTTGCTAACATTCATGGGCCTCACGCGCCACTTACCATCAGGTGAGCGTAATGTCACATGTCGTGCTAGGGACTTAACCGCTAGATCAAGGGAATTAATCATAAATATTTTCTATTAATAAAATAATGATAATAAATTATTTATTGGATAAAACCAAAAACTGTGAGTACATAGGCGAGTTTAATGCCGTAAATGTATTTTCAACCAACTAACCTTTATGATTAAGATTTGTTATTGGCGGGTCAGACAGGTTACAAAGACATTTGATATGCAAGTAGAAAATAATTTATTACATAAACAAAATACTTACTATAAATAATATATTATATATACCTACATACATAATCATATTCTACATAAACTAATAAATATATACTTATACATGAATATAAAATGCATAGGTGTATATCATCATCAGCCTGTGTCTCTCCACTGCTGGATATAGGCCTCCCCCAAGGCTCGCCACTTCACACGATCTCCTGCCACCCTCATCCAACTCCCACCAGCGACCTTCCTCAGGTCATCCGTCCATCTAGCGGGGGGTCGACCCACTCTGCGTCCTCCCGTACGTGGTCTTCACTCTAGAACTCGTCTACTCCATCGTTCATCGGTTCTACGACAGACATGTCCAGCCCATTGCCACTTCAGCTTACTAATTTTGAAGGCTATATCAGTAACTTTGGTTCTCCGACGGATTTCCTCGTTACGGACTTTATCCATCAGAGAAATACCGAGCATAGCTCTCTCCATAGCCCGCTGAGCGACCTTAAATTTGTGGACCAGACCCACTGTTAGTGTCCACGTTTCTGCTCCGTACGACAGCACTGGAAGAACGCACTGGTTGAAAACTCTCGTCTTCAAAGACTGGGGTATGTTTGATAGGAAGATGTGGCGCATATGATGTATATACGAGTATATAAAGAGCTTCCAAGACGGCATTAACGGATTCATACAATATTTGGTTATGTAGGGAGAGGTGTAGAATGGTGAATAGTGAGCTCTTGTTGCGCAATAAAGTAAAGAAGGAGTGCTCCTTTTCAACCCAGCCTATTGTCGGTCGCAAACCCGAGACACCGATTCTTCTCATCTCTTACCCACACATAATGAACCCAGCACCCGCACGCTGAATCCATGGAATTTGACTTCTCTAGATACGGAGTGCTTTATATCGACTTATCAATCTAATAATTAAAGAAAGCTTATTCCACTGGCGAGGTGCAGATACTGTAAAGAAATGTAAATATCGTCTGGAAGAGTTGTAGGTTATTAATGAAAGTGAAAGGCTCTGAGAGTTGCAAAGGAATTTGTATAAATCTTTACAAATAGTATCATAACGCGGGAACCTTTAAGAAAGAAAGAAAAAACTTTATTTGTCACAAAAAAACACAATCAGTAAATTAATAATAATACAACAAACAAGATAGTGTGGTGACAAATAGGGAATCAGCTCAGCAATAAGCTGCAACACTGGGTCACAGCGCTGATGTTCAGCTCATCCCTCACAATGATACACCTAAAATATAAATAACATAATAAATAAATATAAAACTACCAAAAATATTCTATAAGGAATATAATAATGATTATTGTATTAACACAAACTAATTACGTAAAAAGTAAAATAAATAAATAACTTGTTCTCCAACACCCAACCAAAACACTTGAATTAGATAAATCTAATATTTTTAAAGAATATAAAAACAATTCCAAATATTTTTAATCAATGTTTTTGTATTATTAAATATTTATAATTATTGATGAAACCATCTATTCGGCCATGTATTGTTGTTATTTTATAAAAAGTATTTCGACGACCGTTTTCCCTCCCGGGGTGGTCAGAAACCACATCTAACTAAGAAAATGTATGTAAAAAGTACAAAAAAAAGTAATATTTACTTACAGATATAATTTTCTCATAGTTTATAGCAACTGCCTTTGTGGTCTAGCGGTTTAGTCTGTGGATTTAGATTTGGAGGTAGCGTCTTCGATTCCTGGTCGGACACGATAACATTTATTTATTTAAATAAATAAATTTAATTTATCTTCTCATGATTGGTCTATAGTAAAGTTGGCTAAATGTGAATCCGAAACTTAAACACCCAGTGTACCTACTAAGGATTGGACTTTAGTTAACGTCCCAGCCACTGCAACAAAGTGATGTGTCGCACAGGTCGGGGGGTGTGCTGCTTGTTAATTCAAATAAAGGTATGTATTGTAAGGTGCTATTTTTTTATATTTTTTTTTTATATACTAGCACGACATGTGACCTTGGGCCCACCTGATGGTAAGTGGCGCGCAAGGTCCATGAATGTTAGCAACTGAAGTCAGATACTCGTAACTGCCATCAGTCCCTAACACTATGCCGGCTTGACTAGATGCTTTTTCACACTTCGCTTGAACGCTTGGACTCCAAGTTATAGGAAAGTGGAAACACAGAGGCTGGAAGAGCATTCCACATCTTTATCGTACGACAGATGTATGAGTCCCCAAATTTATACGTACGCGAAGGGATGGTGACTACGGTATGTGGGTGCATATTCTGACCTGTGCGTGTGGTTCGGTGTCGTAATTAAAATTATTTACAATTTAAAACTCTTTTGTTTGTATACATAACAGTTTGTGTGTGTGTGTGTGTAATATGTAATATCAATAAGTAACAAATCAATAACAAATAGCTAAGTACCTATTTATATTAAAGGGGTTATGTTACTAATTAGAATAACAATCGGTGGCGATTTATTTAGTCCAGCCAGGCATATCAAGTACAAACAAGAACTGTCGAATGTTCGTATCATAATACCTCGTAATATGGCAATACTTAGATAACTATCAATTACCAATCAATTTGTAATTGTTTTGAATGTACTTACGCGATAAACTCGTAGACATATAGATTATTACCTAAATAGTTATAATATGTGTAATAAAACGTAAATATAGATATGGGAAGCTTTGCAATGTAGAACATGGTCGTGAAAAATTTCCATTAAAAATATACACTAATCTTTTGATTTGATTAGGGGCTGAGGTGCGGTCGGTAAGTTTCCATGGTTCAAGTATTTGCTAACTTAAGTAATGTGAACACACGGTTACTCCTGCGCGGTCGAGTGCAGTAGATGGCTTCTCGCTTAACTGACATTGCCGTTTATTTGAATTTTACAATGTTGCAAGTTAAATTTAGGGTGTTCCTTTTTATAATGAATTATTTATCAACATCGTTCGTTTCGACAGGAAAACTTTGTATTCTTAATTGGCCGCTACTTAAAAGTGTTTAACGATTCGCACAACCAACTATTTTAAAATATTTTTTAAACTTGAGCGTGTTTTGAGAATGTAGTCTATAAACATACTATGTAATTAAATGACGGCCATTTTGGACATATAAAATCATATATTTGTTTTGGTAAATTTTAAAAAATATAGTTGTAAATGTTTTTGCTATTTTGCGCTGTCTAAAATTAGGTATATGAATGTGTCCATAATTTTATTTCTGAGAAAGTTGATAGATAGATATAGTTTTTATAATTTTAATGAGTCTTTACGCGATTAACCTTAGAGACATATTTCGCGTAAAGACCCTGAAAATTATAAAAACTATTATGAATGTGCGCGAAAGTTTAGATAGATATATTTTCTCAAAAGTACATTCAGACTCAATCTTTAAAAAAAATATTTGATTATGCGAGCGAGACGGAAGCAAAAGCGTTAACCCTCTTAAATCAGTCTGCATAATATTTGCAAAACTATAGTATTTCTATCATTAGAAAAGGTTTTAACGCTTATAATTTTTGTATTTTTAATTATACATAAAATTAATTTATACTCTAAAAGTATAACATTATAATAATATGTTAATTTGTTCTCATTATACGAGTGTCAAAAATTGCTGGATAGTATGTTTTTGTGTAAATTAACTAACCGTAAAATTGACGCATCCCACCCACTGTGTACGTGTTTCTGTGCCGACGAAGCTGCCTAGGGTTGGCAAATATGATCTATTTGTTCTACGGCAATCTAAATCCAATTTGGGTTACCACTCATCACTAAACCGTGCGTGTCGTCAATGTAACATATTTTCACGAAATAATAATAATGTCATACGAGTATTTGGTAACTCTTTGCATGTGTTACAATATTTACACAAATATGTGTTTCTTTTATAGAAATAATATTATATGAATAATATATACGTGTATATGTGTTTTACATGTGAAAATAATTCGTGAATTAGCTGTAAATTAAGCGAAATGCTTTGTCGTACAGCGCATCCTGGCTGAGACTGTAAACTGAACTAACGTTTGACCAAATGTGGTCCTTCTTATTGTGTTCATTGATCATGGTTGTATCATGTTGTATTGTTTTAACATACCTATATTTACCTAATTATTGCCTTTTTTGTTCAATTAATATATACTGTAATAGCATTTGGTATTAGTTTTAATTGAAAATCCATGTGTGTATTGTTGCTGGCACTGATGGCGACCTTCATTAATAAACAAATAAAATTAGAGGTTCTTTTAAAAGGTATTTAACGTCGCATCTCAGGGGGACAGCGCATAAAGCGGGAGCCGCGGCGCAAAATTCGGAGTCCAGCAAGCGGCGCAAATATGTAAGTATATTAAAAGATTACATATTTGTGCCGTTTGCTGTAGAAACTCTGGGCCTATGGGATCCAAGCCCAAAAAAAAATTTAAAATACATAACACCGCCTCTTGTCGTCTCCTCCGGTGACAAGAGGGCTCGCTCTTTCGTCGCCCAGAGAATCAAAATTGCAATTCAGTGGGGAAATGCAGCCAGAGTTCTTGCCACCATTCCACGCGGACGAGACTTATATTATCCTTAGTATTAATATTAATTTTATTTATATGTTGTAAATTTTTTTTTCGAATAAATGTTAATATACTAATATATAGCGTTGACATTAGTTTTTTTTATTTTCCACAATAAGTAGTCTGGTTGCCGCCTTAATTAAATTTGATTAATGTCATATCTTCAGTGGCACTCGCGTACATACAAGTATACTAGATACATATATACATAGGCTGATAAATACACAACGCGTCACAGCGTAGCCCAGTCGGTAAAAAAGGTACAATTTAATATTATATTATCAACTTATCAATGTTTTTAAATACATTATAATTATGAAACTTTAATAAAATACATAAAGCCCATAAATTTAAACACGAAGGTGCTAGGTTCGATTCCTGGCTGAGATAACAAAAAACCTATATTTAATTTATTTGTGACATGTCTGGAGTCTGCTATGGTGTAGTGTCTGTGACAAGCTTACGACTTGTCTTGTCTTGTGGGTCTATAGTGAAGTTAGCTAAATGTGAACTTGTTCCTTACAAATGCGTCGTAATGATACTTTACTTTTTAATAAATTACGTAGATAAGAAAAGGCTTCCTACGACGGTTTATAATAAAAGAATGCCAAAGTGATGAATGGTACTGTAGATCTTAATAAGTCCAATGGCTTACGAGTAAAAAGTTAACGTTGTAGAGTTATTAATGGATTCCGGTCTGGTTTCAATTCTGTAAGACTGTAGTATTTATTAGATTTATTTATATAAGTATTATATAGATTGTATTTAGGTATATAAGTATTTGTGTAGGTCGAATTTATGTAATATGTATTAAATAAAGTATTTATATTTTTACGTACTTAATTATTTAATTCTAATATATTTACATTTACCTAAAAATCTCATACACCCATCATATAAATCTATCACTCTCCCAAAGGTTAGCTGGTAGAGAATACCTTCATGGTATTATGCTCGCCTATGTACATATTTTTATTTTGTATATTTTGTGTGCAATAAAGAATATTATTATTATTACTGCTAAAATAGGAAGTATAAAATACAATATACACTATACTTAACATACATATCTTTACGCTAGTTATGTTGCAGGGTAGGCAGAGACATTTCGACGCCATTACTTACAGTGAACACCAAACATAACATAGGAATACTATTTGTAGAGTCTTGACTGTACCTTTAACCCAAATTTAGTTATTTAATAAAAAGTAAAGTGTCTGGGGTGGTCTGAATAGCCAACTATTTACTAACGTAACTTTACCAACGTTTACTATACATATATTGAATGATTATATACATGACAAATTGCAACCTTGCAATCTCTAGCGTCCAAACTCAAGAAATATCACAAATAAATTAAAGTATCTCAACCAGAAATCGAACCCGGTACCTCATCATCTTAATCAACGGATATAATTGCTAGAGCACGGAGGCAGTTATAATTATTTATTACAAGTAATATTATAAATCTATTTTATTTTATTAATTTTAAATACTTTATTGCACTAAACTAAAAAATTTACTACACATTTTTTATATACATATATGTATAACTTTATATATTATTTAGTCAATAAACATATTTCCAAAATATTTAATTAAATGCATAATTACAAATAAATTACGTAGTGTTTTCCCGTTGGACGACGAGGCTGACCCTTTGAACAAACCATTTTACTCTACTTAAAGGGTCACCTTGCCAAGCGGAGTATTTCCCCAATCAAGAGAATGCCAGGGCATCACAAACCAATCGTTAAAAGTAAATAGATATTGAGATATCCCAAATGATATATATATATATACCGCCTCCGTGGTCTAGTGGTAACAAACGTTGGCGTGAACTCGGGAGGTCGTGGGTTCGATTCCCACCGGGGGCAAGTTGTACATTGTATAATTTGTCTCGGTCTGGGTGTTTATAGTATATATTTACAAAAAAAAAAGTATAATATGTAGTTTATCAACCATCTAGTTTCCGTAACACAAGCCTCGTAGCTTACCACGGAAACTAGATGGCGCTGTGTGACCTGTCTGGAAATATTTATTATTATTATATATATAGAGTGCCCAATTATCCACTGCTGGTTATAGATATACAAGTACCAAAGCATATTTTGCAACTTTTATCCAACCGACCTTCTTCGGGGTCATCTATGCATCTGTATCTATGGGTATCGTCTGATTCTACGGCATGCTATTTTATTAAATGCCCTAATACTCGAACAGTCGTCGTATCTATAATGTGGTAATTTTCCGAAGGAAAATGTGATTAGGACTTATTAGGAACATTACAATGTTTGTTGTTGCTATCTTTATTTCCGTTAGCAATTAAAAACAAATGACGGCGTGTGAATGTTAGTTGAAATTATAGTAGTTAAGTACTTAATAATCATTTATTCGAAACTAGACGTTTAACCCAGCTTTGCTCGTATCAATACGGTCGAAAAAATAGTATTTTATGTCGTGATGATGACGTCATTAAGTATTTGTCCGCCTCTAGATTACAAGGAGTATCTCCGCAATATAGAAAAACGGTCCTTTTATACTGCATATAATCTTCCATCTAAAATATTTTGACGTATAATACAAGTATTTAAAGTAGTAAAAGCATTTTATTCTATTTAAATTGTTGAAATAAATCAAAGCATTTTATTCAAAGCATCTCTACAAAATGGATGAAACGCAATAACATCAAAGCATGCACAGGAATCTCAATGCAACTCACATAACAAAATACCTACGTACGTGCGATCGTTTAAAGTTACAGTCCAAATTCCTGGATATACGAGTAGTAAGTATCCATAGCGCATCGAAATAAAAAAGTTACCAGGTTGTTTATTATTTAGTAAAGTATTAATTCGACCTATAACTAGCGGGATGATCAGAAATTGAACTTTTTTGGGAGCTTGTGCTCATTTAGGCCAACTTTAGACCCATCACGACCAGTGTTTAGTTCGTCAATGTCTCTGACAAGTCAAGATAATAAAAACGATAGTCAACAAATGTAATATGTGTCTCCTCAGTATATAGGCATTTCCCAAGGCTCAAAACAGCATGCGATCTTTTGTAGCTTATTTTACCCCCACCAGCGACCTGACATTGAAATTGACTGTATATTATATTTATATTGCATTTTATGTGAATGTATTTGTAAATATATTAGTATGTAGATAAGTAAATATTATAACGTTAATTATATATCACAAGGTACGCCAGCCTCAATGACGTCACTCGTCGAGCCCTTGTGTCTGTGTGTTCGCCAGCCATATTATGGAATGGCTCGCCACGATAACAAGCGTCCCGATGGAATTACTCTGGTTGTCAAGATGTGCCTATAGTAAAGTTGGCAAAATATGAATCCACTACAAAGTGGTTTCTGATCATTTCGTAAGGGATACGGTCGTGATGTGATTCAATGTGTTGATCGTCTGTGAGAATGAGAGAAGAGAAGAATGGTATCTGAGGCTTGCGATCGACTATAGGCTGGTTTATAAAAAGAGGCAACCTTTTTTTATTACTTTAATGTATGATAATTGAAAATAAATGTCCTGTTTTAATTGCGTCAAATTATTGCTGTTGAAGGTCATATTTGCAAAATCAACAACACATATGATAGATTATAACGACATCAATAAGCCACTTTCGTAAAAAAAAATTTGAATTAATATCAGACGTTCAGAAGTAGGGCGAACATTGTGAAGCTAACAATGTGTCAATGCGTACATTAAGTGCGCAATCTGGAGCGGCCGTGGTCCATTGTACCGATGCGTCTTTGATTTCGTTAACTGTTCTTTATCTGAAAGTATAGCACTAAGAATCACAGTGATGAGAATCCCACGCCAATTTTCCCAACCAATCAGAGTATTTGACCTTCTAATGATGTCCTGACAGAGGTCTAATGCAAAACGACTTTAAAGGTTATTGATGACTTTAAATTCATCACAAGCTCGTCAATGTCGTACAAATATCAATAATTAATTAAAATAATTATTATTGTGACTCGATCAAAAATTTAACCCGGTACCTCTGCGTCTAAATCTACGTTCTTAATTACTAGGCCACGGCTGCAGCAAATAAAATATAATACTAAAAACTACTTTAATAATGATAATAAATAAAATTTTAAACTATATTGCCTCCGTGGTCAAGCGGAGATAATGTAGATTCAGACTCGATTCCTGCTCGGTACATAGCATATATAGTAAGTATTTATTAGAATGTAGTGTGTATAGTATATTAGATATTGTTAAACTTGATATCGGCACTACCCTTAACCCAAAGGTTAGATGTTAGAAAATGCCTTGTAGGCATTAATCTTCGTCTTTGTACACTTATTTTGTGCAATAAAGAATTTATCGCGAGAAATATCACAAATAAATTATTATTATTATTATTAAATTATTTATTCCACAAAATAAGTGTACAGGCTTAGTTAAGTAGGCTTAAAATGTGAATCCTTTCTTTAAAAAAAAAGTGTAGTTCCCGACCACCCAGGGATATGATCATCGGATACTTTACTTTTTTTAAACTAATAGAAATACTATAAATATAGTTTTTGAGACTTAAGTAAACTTTTCTGATATTATATAAAAGATTTCGGTCGTGACGACACTATTTTTCTTATTTCTTCCTACTTTCCTCGCCAACACGCCTGGCCAGTGTGATAAGTGTACGAGTAAGTCAAATTCTCCAGAAGTTCTGAAAGCCCAATTTCCAGCAGTGGTGGTCTATGAGGATGATATGCTTTGACAATACTACTTTTATTTTACTGGCAAGACTCGTTGGCTAACTAACTTAATAATACGACTACATTGTTGTAAATATAAAATTATCCAACATTTTCTCTTTGCTGTACTTGTACAGGATTTAATACAACGGGGTCATAAGTCAATTAATATCATCTCCTGCATTCAATTCATCGTGTCGCTCCCTATTAAGATACAGAATGAAATCTTCAGATTCATCTTCTATATGAATATAAACCACGTAAAGAATACCCAGTACTTACGAGGTCAAAGTGAACGTAAATTCAGGACAAACGAGTACATTGAGGATTTTTGTCGTTGATGTAATCCAAAATTTGTACTGGGACGAATTTACTTATTACCACAATACTATATACTTGTAGTAACATTACAGCAAGCATTTTTGTCATACAGCAGGGCCGCGATAATCGGAATACGAAATACCCTGTTCGGATATTCGGATTATATTATTTAGATATTTTTAATACAACAATGTTTTTATGATTGATAATATGTTATTATTATGCAATCTTTAAATTACACTTGTTTACCCGTTTCCGCAACGCAAAGAAGGTAAAAAAAAAAAAATTACAATGCAGTGCCTCCGTTCTCTAGCGTTAACATAAATTTAGACTCGGAGGGTTCGATTCCTGCTTGGGACACAATAAATTTATTTATAGTATTTTTTGAGTTCGGTACACTAGAAAATTCGACAAACTTACCACTTTTGGACTATAAATAGTAAAGCTAAATGTGAGTTGACTTCTTTAAAAGCGTGGTATATAAGCACCCCAAAAGGGATATGGTCTTGATTGTACTTTCTTTTACTTGTTAGTGCTTTGATTAATGTAAAACGGTACCGCAAGACTGGACACAGTGGTGTCGAAGGGATAGGGAATTCGTTCGGATTATTGAGGCGTTCGGATTAGCAGACGTTCGGAATATCGAGGTCCTACTGTACATACAAAGTTTATTTTAGATATTTTATCGGGTCTGCTACGATATTTTGAATATTTTCCTTACCGTTCAACATTACAGAAAGAGTTTGTAGTCAGAATGTAAATCGAAAATTTGACGTAGTTTGTAAAAATAAAATCCTTTTGATACAAGCTTTCGATAAACTCATTCTAGTTTGATAGTGCTGCTTGCTAAATAAGGGGCTTTCTACCGAGCATAATTTTACGTGGCATCACACCGAACACGGCGATCTATTATCGTTATTCTACGGTGGACGTGTGGGATTTTTACATAAATATCAAATGTAAATATATATATATATATATATATATATATATACATAGTTATATATATATCATCACGACCGTTTTCCCTTTCGAGGTGGTCAGAAACCACGCCAACTTTACTATAGGCCAATCATGACAAGTGGCAAGCTCGTCGATGTCTCCAGCGTACCAAACTCGAGAAATATCACAAATACATTAAATATTAATTAAATTAAAAATATCTAATATATATAATATACCTAAAACAGAATATTTCAATTATAATTCAACGAGGAAATGCGGCGAGCGTTTTAGGTACCCTCCCTGGTGGTAAGCCCTTAGTTTATTTTGTAGAATAGTTTTAATTTCATAGGTATTTTTAGTTTAGTATTATTTATAATTAGTTTTTTAATCTATTTTATTTTAATGTATACATTATGTAAATTATATAAAATTATAAATATAAAATGTTATAAAACTGTTATTTATTTACAATAATAATTTTGTTTTGTGTCCCGACCAGGAATCGAACCCGTTACCTCCAAGTCTAAATCCACGGACTTAACCGCTAGACCACGGAGGCAGCTATATATATCTTCATCTGTATTTACGTTACTATTAAGAAATTACACGTAGGTGTAGTAAATTAAGTCTAGCTATGAACGTAATGCATATATCACATAACGTACAAATGAATACGGATGCCTGACCTATCATATATTATTTTTGACTTCTTTTATTATTAACGGTCATAGCTAGAGTTTTGTGCTGCAACGTGTATCACTTCGTACATCGTACTGTGGAAAGGTGCTTTTACCGTATACTGCATTTGTTTTAACGCAAATTCCGTTGGCGTCAAAAATTGTAATCATGCTTAACATTTTTACTTAACATATAATTATATACAATTATTATAACCCAAGCTGTTATTAAATAAGCTTAGTAATTAGCCACTACGACTACTTTTGGTCATGCTGACCCAAAAAAAATGCCGATATTATATTTAAATATTTTAAATAAAACTCAATAATATAGAAAACATTTGGACGACCCGGTTTGTCCAGACCTCGGTTAAAATGTAAATTATATTTTTCCTTATAAAATAAGTAAAATATTCGTTTGATGTAACACAAATGAGTTAATTATTACCATATAAAATTGGGAATTGAGCTCTAAACGGCTAGCTGAGCCAAACCACATTTGGTTGACATTTACAGGTTTAAGGTAAGGTTGACATGGACCTTCTGAATTTTATTACCTGCAGTTGAGTATTAGATAGTTGTGGGTTAATGAGACCCTGGCAGACCTAAAGTCAACCGTCATGACCAAATAAATATAACACTATAATAAATAAATAAATATTTCCAGACAGGTCACACAGCGCCATCTAGTTTCCGTGGTAAGCTACGAGGCTTGTGTTACGGAAACTAGATGGTTGATAAACTACATATTATACTTTTTTTTTTGTAAATATATACATATTATACATATAAACACCCAGACCGAGACAAATTATACAATGTACAACTTGCCCCCGGTGGGAATCGAACCCACGACCTCCCGAGTTCACGGCAACGTTTGTTACCACTAGACCACGGAGGCGGTATGTCTCGTACACTATTATGAATTTGAGCTCATTTACTATACGTGTAATATAAACTTACACAGGCTCGTTTTCATTAGAGGTATGAAAACATAAACACAATCTGTTTGGTGAAATAATTAATGAACGTAGCTCGTGTAGCATGACATGACCTGAAAACTGCTATTATAAGATGCAATATGTTCATAGCAATGTTACCGGCCAGATGTAGCTATTCTCTTTCCTTTTGAGAAATGTATAATCATATAATCCCTTGCGTGGTGTTCAAAACCAAACCAGTAGTAGTCAAGTTAATAAATGCGTAGTCCAAATAATAAAAAATAAAAATAAAATAAAATATAAAAAATATTTATTTTCTCCCACAAAACTTAAAATTAGTAACAATATTTATTAAAACATTTATGTAGGAGACTGGAGGCAAAACCAAACTAAGCGAAAGCATAGTCTGTGTGAAAGCACTCCAGGTTCCTCTGACTCAAACTTAATAATAAATACATCTACAGTGTAGTGTAATGTAGTGTAGTGTAATGTAGTATAGTGTAATGTAGTGTATATATAATTAGGTGTATATATTATTTTATTTATATATAAATAGTTTTATTTTTTATTTTTATTTTTTTGATCATATTTTATAATATATATTTATTTATATCTTGTATATTTATTTTATAAGTATTTATAGATTGGTCTATACATAATAAATAAGGAATTATATTACTCGTATAATACGTAGATTCATAATATAGAACTGTCTAGGATCTTTCGCAGTGATGGTAAAAGATCCGATGGATTAACTTTAGTGCAGTGATCCATGGGTCGAGCATTGGTGTGCGACGCTACTTGTGTCGACATCCTAGCTCGATCTTATTTCCAGGTCACATCTGTCACGGTTGGGGTTGCAGCGGACTCGGCTGAAAAGGCCAAATGTCGCAAATTCGAGTGTTGGCACACTGATACATAATCAAATCATGGATAATTAATATATTAATTTATAGTTTATATTTATAGTTTGGTTGTTCTCAACTTTGGAAATTTTCAGAAGAACTTTTTTTATTAGACAATCAATTGCAAAATTCACTAACCGAAATTCTAAATTGCCCCATGAATGACCGTATTTGGGCCCAAGCCTCACTACCAATTCGGTTCGGAGGCCTAGGCACCCGCAAAATTTCTAGTGTAGCACTGCCAGCTTTTCTGTCGTCTGTACATAGTACTGTCGAGCTCTACGGGAGAATCACTAACCCATCTTTGGGTTCCGTTGAGCCGTCGTACTTGTCAGATGCCAGAGATGCCTGGTCAGTAGCATGTCCTAATGTTTCGGTTCCAAATTCACCAAAAATCCAACGACTATGGGACGAGCCGCTCTGCAAACTTTTACAGAAAGATATTTTATCTGCCAGTAATATGAAAGAGCGGGCTCGCCTCATGGCCGTTTCCACTAGAGAGTCAGGTCTTTGGTTACAGACTTTTCCCTCAGCATCGGTTGGCACACTCCTTGATCGAAATACACTGACCATGGCGGTGTGCCTTCGTCTCGGAGCCCGGACTGTCCACCCGCACCAGTGTCGATGCGGAGAACCAGTCGATCATCTCGGACACCACGGGCTTTCTTGTGCTAGAAGTGCTGGCCGCATTCCTAGTCACGCGGCTCTCAACGACATCATCCGAAGGGCTCTTGTCACTGCTGGAGTACCCGCAATATTAGAACCATCTGGGATTGTGCGGAGCGATGGCAAGAGACCCGACGGAATGACTGTTGGGCCGTGGAAACTTGGCAGGTCTCTGGTGTGGGATGCGACGTGTGTAGATACATTAGCTCCATCTCACATACAGGCGACCTCGTCAGGCGCGGGAAGTGCGGCTTTTTCTGCGGAGAACCTCAAATTGCGCAAATACGCTAACCTAGCTAGCCGTTTGGGGTCGAGACGATGGGCCCATGGGGACCGTCAGCGAGGCGCTTGGCCAAGGAGTTGTCAAAGCGGCTGACAGAAAGGTCTGGAGACAGGAAGGCTGGCAATTATTTCTGCCAACGTATTAGCCTCGCTATACAGAGGGGAAATGTTGCCAGTCTCCTTGGGACTATCTCGGATGGGACGTCTCTAGAGGACATTTTTTATTTATAGTTTAGTTTATTTTTAATTTTATTATTTAGGTAGCTTTTAATTTATATTAAATGTACTATAATTAATTTCGAATAAAAGATATATTACTATAGTTTGGTTTAAATTTTTTTTTTTAAATATTATTACTTAGAATAATTGAATATAATGTTTCTTCTATTGAACGGTATCAATATCTGCTGCTTTACGCGAGTTATTAACAGTGTCTTTGGATATTTGTGACTCTACGCCCTAAGAAATATTATTTATTATAATATCAAATGCCTTCTTAAAAAATGTTTTACGCATTTAAAACTACCTTAACGATCACAATGCTACCAGTGTGAAAATTTTACAACTGCTCATGTAAAATGTATAGTAATGATATTTTAGAATGAAGTACGAATATTTTTTTATTATGGAATCCTAGTCGTTTTTTAAGAGTAATACACCTAAAGGACGTGGAATTCATAATAACAACCAGAGTACTAAATACTAGAAATAATAGAATCATCTATATTGTATAAGATGTATAATATAAGTACGGGTCAAATGCCAAATCTCTGATTAATTAAAACTCAAGATTCATCGTCAAGAGTTTAAAAATGCAAGTGTCCGTTATGTAAATGATGCTAAAAGGAGCGACAATCATCTCCAGGAGTCATTCCCGCACTGTGCCATATAACGTTCGATGTACTTGTATTGTATGGAAATAAATAATTGACCCCCCGTACACTTCTTTTGACGAGCTCTCGGACGGGTCCATTATGTCGGATTGAGCGCGAGCGGCGTGCGCTCTACTGGCATTCGGACAGCAGTGGTGAGGCCCTTGGTCGCCTGCGTCGTCGCGCTCCCCGCAGTCGCCGCACCATGAACACCTCAGAGAGAGGTATGACTCCTTATCTATTCAACAATTATCCTCGGATCCGCTCTTCTCTCCGCTTTAATTCTAAATATTTGTTCTGAAGACAACTTGGAGAACGGAAGTATCTTTAATCCGCGGTCCTAGGTCACTCCAAAAAGTGAATCAAATCAGGCGAAGGAAGCTGCGAGGATCACGTTACACCCATGTATCGGTGTCGAGATGTTAATAGAAGTGCATTTTGTGCTGTTTTCAGTGCCAGGATAAAACTGCGTCTTGCAAATTAAAATCAATGCAGTAAAATTAGACGTATAGTAAGTAGCGTATCCATACTCGTATATTGAAACAGTTAAGACTATATCAAATTACTTATTAGTGTACTTAAATTTCGTAAACCACATATCCATTAATTAATAATAAGTTATTAAAATCTCAATATTTTTCTATTAAGCCTTCGTAACAAAAGGGCATGTATGAAGAGGTTGATGAATGTCGATGAAGCGAAAGAGGTATGTCGTGATCGTGTCAAGTGGCGCTCAATTGTCTCTGCCTACCCCGTAAGGGATCTGGCGTGAAGATATGTTGTATGTATGTATGTAATATTTATAAGCTACAAGTACGATAAAGCTCACACGACTATTTAGTATTAAATCGTGTATATTTAACATGTTAAATTAACCAATTGGGATTTAGAAGAAGCACTTAACACAAGCATGCAATAGTCATGTATTTATTACAGTTCATGAATCACGGGTGGGGCTACGGCGTACAATAGCACTTGGCCTTTTTGTGGACGAATTAGTGCCAATTATACTGTGACAACTTTATACCACACCTTGCCCGAAAAAATACTCTGACGTGTTTAAATCGCGAGGCTGAAGGTTGAGCGACACTCAACTTGCAATATCTCTATCAAGTACCACTGAAACAACCGGAAGTAGTTAATCATTTGTCTTGTTATCTACAATACACAGTGTATTGTTTTGTATTCATTTTTATTTATCTTATAGTTATTATCAATTATTGTTAAAGCGCAGATATGAGATCTTTGCATTCAATGGTTACTATGTTGTAATTCCATATTGCCTAAGACCTCTGGTTTTCTTATAAAGTTTTTAGTTCTATGAAGGTGATCTAGTGAGGGGAGTGAAGGAGCAATGATGAGTGGCACACCGCTGTTTCCGGCGAACTCCTCTAGCAAATTATCTATTTGTCGTGCCAGGGCTGTCGTGACGCAATGCAACACTCGGTCAACCTTCACGCGTTGTTTCATAGATACTTCCTAAAGGATAAATGATCTGAGCCTTGAGAGTATTTTCCAAATAGCTTCTCATCAGGACAGTAAAAAATAACGAGGAAACGCACATAGAAACACGAGATGATCCTGGAGTGGTCTTGAACCTGTGACAGCATTGCGTGACAACGCTTTAAACTGACCTATTAAGGTTTAAGGACAATAGCAAGGTTTCCTTATAATGTGTCAGTTGTTTTATTGTGTTACCCATTTATCGCAATGACGAATTGCAATAAACAACGTCAAATTGGCACAATAAGGTTTATAGAAAGACAATGATATATCAAAGTAAGTTCATATAATAATGTCTTTACATTTCGCGACCTAAATAAATATAATAATAAATTAGCATATCCATTATACGAGTATCAATAAGAATTTTGTTTTGTAATATGTTACAATGTAATAAACTAATCTGTTTATCTGATTATTACAAGTTATAAGTGCAATCCTGCGAAGGTAATTTCTAATCTATTAGAATAAGTATTATATTTATGTCGCAAATGTGGAATAGTAGGGGAAAAAGACAGGTCACACTGTGATAGAGGTCACTTATAAAAAGACACTACCATTTAATAATAATATTTGTGTATATGTAGCTGCCTAAAAGAAAGTAAATATAACTAGAAGATGCACATTTTTTTAAAGTGTTATAATAAAAAAAAACCATATTTAATTATTATTTAACTTATTTTCTTTTTAATTAACACACGATGCTAATCCAACCCTTTTAAAGGTCAAAGAGGACAAGTTATTCAAAGATTCATCCTTAAAGTCATTGTTTGGCTTTCTCATATGACTTTCTACTTATCTCGACAGAGGCAAATAATATGTCGATTGTAAGACTACTTGAAGACGTTAATGCAGACTTCCTGTCTTCTTTCATCTGACCGTTTAAGCACTTCATAGAGATCTCGCTGTACACGCACACTTTAGTATGCTTTATTACTACCGCATGGAGGATTCCTAAAATAAAGTAATCTGTCATTTTAATTTATTGCACCGGTCATTGTGACAATTTGCTCCATGTTAACGTCTTCTTGAATATTTTATTATATACCCGTGTTTACTATCTAATGGCGTATATCGGCGCGGGTCCGCTAAGATAGCTACTACATGAAGCAAATTCAAGCAACTGTTTGGAACTTGTCGGCGAGGTTTAGCGCTCATTGGCGCCGACTTGGCCCAAAGTATAGAGTCCGCCTGCGCCGGCAGCAAGACCTGCGCGGACCAGCACCGATAAGCGCTGTCAGATCGGCGCCGGTAACTCGCTTCCTAATTGTATACGCTCTTAGACAGTATTCAACAAGACGTTAACACGTAGCAAATTGCCACAATGACCAGTGCACTAAATTATTTTAATTATGATGATTATATAAAATACTTTATTTTAGGATTTCTCCTTGCGGTAGTAATAATGAATACTAAAGTATGTGCATATACATCGAGATCTTTATGAAGTATCTACTTAAACGGTAGGAACGGCCTATAATGGTATCAGACGCGCACCTAAACCCAAAGGTCACAGGAACGAATGCCAATGCCGTGTGTGTTTAGCTTTAATAAAAGTTTTTTCTTCATGGAAACATGTCGTTAATCCGCTTGTCCATATGAGTTGATGATGGTGTTATGTAGATATTTGTCAATTTCTTAACAATCTACTATTGTTTTAGTAGAAATCGGTGGCTTTACGTGCTAACCGAGGTATAAATAAATGTAAATGGTAAAATTACGTTATATATAAAATGAAAATTAGTTATTGCATAGATACATAGGTAGGACGCATAATATGATCCTTAGTGAAAAACAACACAATTGATAAACGACAGGCAGTAAATCAATTGAATGTGATGCGGGTCAAGCAGTAGGATCAAATGCCTCGATATGTCCTTACCTATAAATTATCTGTCGATTAATCAAATTAAAACTTAATAATTGATAAGATTTGACCTAATATAAATGTAGATTTTTAAATTTATTTACTATAATAAGCAAACACTATTCATCTCATCGATTTCGAAGTGACTATGAAATTCACGTACAAATAACATTTTGTTAAAAGTATTTGAAATTAAAATCAGAAATCAGTTATAGTTCAGTTTACATAAATTACGCTGATGCTTTAATGTACTTAAGATCGTACGAACATCTTTCCACTCCGTATTACAAGATATTGGATATCTATCTTGTTCTAAGTCGCAATGATCCAATCTCTGGAATGAAAGTTCCATCTTAAATCTCTTTTCATGTGTATACAGTAAATATCTATATCGTTTGGTATCTTTTGCAGAATATCACCATATTCCTAGAAATTGTACTCCGCCCGCTATCGACGACTTCCCGACTGGCTTGTTCACTGAACTCGAAAGACAACATGGTGCTATAGTTATTCATGCTTTGATCAGTCTCTACCTCTTCATAGCTTTAGCCGTCGTCTGCGAAAAGTATTTCGTACCAGCTGTTGATAGAATATGTCACGGTAAGTTAAGCATGTCTTGTTTTTATTAGCTCACACCTTATTAAAGCTAGCGACCGTTTGCCAGAATAGGAATAAGCTCCTAATTAATTGTTATATATACAATAATGCAATATTATTATTATTTAAGTACAATCATAAAATAATCTACAAGTATGTTAATAAATACAGTTTGTGTTATAGTATTATTTTTAATGTCGATCATAATGATGGTGCAAATATTAAGTTTATTTTAGCCGATACGATCATTTCATTTAACACGGAGTAACTCAACTGGTGCCGCTTTAAAGGAATAAATCTGTACGTGCAGATAAGTGGGCCAGTGACGTGATCTTAAATATCTGCTCTTGTAAACAGCAGTTTTATTTTTTGGTGTAGGATTGGGAACACCGCATATTAAGCGAATAGCATTTGAACGTTGCGATAATATTAGTTTTATATAGCTGAAGCTGAGCGATTAAAGTAGAAATGTATTTCATAATATGAAAAATAAGTAGATCTATAAAGAAATAAAAGAGAAAATTTCATTTTCTTGGTAGGTATAATATTTAAGTAAGAATATTTGTAAGTTAAATGTCGAATAGAATTCAAAAATACATCTATAGTTACTTCAAGACGGTTACGTATTCATTCAGCTATTGGACGAGACAGGTGCAACTAAACGCTTCCAGCACTATAGCTAAAAACTTTCCTTTAACGTAACTTAGGGAAAATCTTCTTAAGTTTTTCCGCTCCAGACTTTGTTATAAGCTAAAGTTATAAAATATTTTACTACCTTATATAGATAGGATATAAAAAACAACAGCTGTCAAGAGCTATAGTTCAAAGTAAAAGATAAAATAATAATAGAGTATAAAGTATCATCACGACCTTATCACTTTTGGGGGGGATCAGAAATCACGCTTATAAAGGAGCGGATTCAAATTTAGTCAACTTTACTATAGGCCAATCATGACAAGTGACAAGCTCGTCGATGATAAAATAATAATAATGTTTTGTAATAACGAAACTGAAATTCAAACACGCTGAGCGCAAATCTTTTAATTTATTTATACTTTGCGTAATAATGTAATTACATTGTCATTCATTATACAGCGTGGAATTTGTTAAAGAGCAAATATTTTTATAATGTAATCTAAAATAAAAATAAAAAACTAGTTTTTTTATTTTAATTATTCTGTAATAAAAAAAAAAGTTACAGTGCAGAGAAGTTTTTCTAAAAATATCGCCACTCATACTGAGCCTAATCAAGTAGTAGCTAGCGAGAGGTCGACGATCTTACTTACGTAATTCTTTCTACACTTTAGGTATTTATCACGATGGAAATCGCGATTTTCACCATGCAGTAGTGTTTTGTTTTTCGGATAATGATTTTCATCTTTAAAAACTGTTTTTATTTCAAATAGGGGTTCTACTAATGATATCTGAAGCCAAAAAAAATAATTTGCTCTTATAAACAATTACACGCGGTATATCATTAGGTGATCTGGTACATATTTATAAATATGGGACGTAAAGAATTACAAGTTGAGGTTCTCATTATATCTTGGGCATTATTAAAACCTTCTGAAATATCAAGCATGTGCAAAGACTAACACCGATATTCATAAAAAACTTATTGAAAACCCTTGAAGAACACTTTAGTTATAGTAGGTTTAGTCCCTTTTTTAACAACACAAATGAATATAGATAGAGACAAAACTAATTTTAACCAATATGTTCATTAGGAACTCTATAACTTATTATGAATAAGGTCATTAGAGTGCCCCTAGAGTAGCTAGTTGGGACCGCTTATTAATTTAATTATTAGACGCTCTTACCAGGCCTCTTGCTCTCACTTAGACGTATTTTATGTCCAATTAAAACTAATATGATATAAAATATTATTTTAGCCTTGAATATGACGAACGACGTGGCAGGAGCTACGTTTATGGCAGCAGCTACCTCTGCACCCGAATTGTTTGTGAATGTAATTGGAACGTTTATTACTGAAGGCGACATCGGAGTTGGCACCATAGTCGGCTCTGCCGTGTTTAACATTTTGGCAGTCGCCGCGTGTTGTGGCATCGGAGCTGGAATGGTTCGTGTACAAATTGATTTTCTGCTTGTTCTTTTTAAAGTTGATTGAATTTAATTAATTGGGCGAGCTGTCAAAATTGTTTATTTCACTATTTACTATTTTAGGGTTGTCACTTTATTTTATTTAATTGGAAATTAACAGTTCTTAATAACTAATTACATAATCAAGCATATACCTACAGACCATTAATTAACAAGTAAATAATAATGTAATATTATAATAATTCCCTTGCCAACCCGTTCCAACCAAATTCTTCAGAAATTTCTATTTCTTTCAAAGGCCCATATCCAGCAGTGGAGGTCTAGGACTATAAGTTCTAGGTGCTGTAATCATGATGATAATAATTTAAGTAATAAAATAAGAATTTTATTACTATAATATAAATATTTTATTTAGACAACGCAGTGGCATACGACTATATACATACTCTACTATACTACTCTTCCTTGCTTTATTGATTTATTTGCTTGCGGGTACATTAGCTATGTTTCTGTATTATTTTATTAATTAGGTATATTGCATATGAAGGTAAAAGTGTAAAGTTTGACATATCCAAGTGTTATTCATGTTAGGAAATAACATATATCAAATCAAATCAAAATAATTTATTTCCGTATGGTTAGCACGTAACACTTGGATATTGTCAATACATACAAGCCAATAAATAAAAAATAATAATAAAAACAAATAAAAAATATTACCATTGACCATGGCTGGACCGAACCTAACATCAATACAATAATTATAACTAAAACATTGTTGCCATAAACGAGGAATTTGTTTTTTCTTACAGCTAGATACTTAATATTAAATTCGTGGCTGTAAAAAGGCCATGTCAGCTTACAATCTAATAATAATTATGTCCATAAATATAAATATAAATTCGTGGCTGTAAAAAGGCCATGTCAGCTTACAATCTAAAAATATTTATGTCCATAAATATTAATTCGTGGCTGTAAAAGCCGTGTCAGCTTACAACTACACAAGTATAATATTAATTTCAAATAAATTGATAAATAACATGTCCGCTTACAATCTAAAAAATAATTGCTATGTCCAAATTAAACATATTATATTCGTGTCATAAGCAAGGTAACTTAATAACTACTTAATATAAATTCGTGGCTGTAAAAGGGCCGAGTCAGCTTACAATCTAACAATAATAATAAATATTAAATCTTAATACTAGTTCGTGGCTGTATACGGGCCGTGTCATCTTACAATATAAATAATAATAATATGTCAATTAAACATATATTATCTAATTATATAATTAATATAAAACAAAAAACAATATGAAATGAAAATCCGTTTAATGATATAAAACATTTGTTATATTATTATTTAACGTAAGTCTTGTTTTAAACTGTGTTATTTTTATTTAAATGTTACCATAGGAAGCTTACAAATCCTTGAAAATAAAAATTGTCATTTGACATCATTGCAAATGGCACATACTTTCTACGACAACAATAAATAGGTGGTAGGTGGAATAATCGTGGTAATTTGCCCTGTCTGCCGGGGTGGGATAGTATTCACCCAGTCCAGTCAAGCCGGCATAGTGTCAGGTGGGCAGAAGGTTACAAGTCGAGCTAGTATAAAAAAACACAAGGTAAGCGATAACAAATGACCTTAGGTAAGTGTAACATTCAAAAATATAACATAATATACAAAATTTGTAAAATTTTAGGTAGTTCCTTTAGATTGGTGGCCGTTAACACGTGACTGTTTAGCCTATGGTATCACAGTTTCCATCCTGATATGTATCATGCATGACGAATATGTGCAGTGGTATGAAGCCTTGTTCCTAGTGCTGCTTTACGGAGTGTACCTTTGCATAATGTACTACGACAAGTCAATACAGAACTTTGCTAAAGGTAAGATTAAGGAAAACGAAAACAGTAACATATTAATTTATTTTACACTTTATTGCACAAATACAAAAGCGGCCAGACTGCCGCAAGATTTTTACTATAGCCAACCCTAAAAACTTATCACGGTGGGCATATTGTAAAGATGGCTAAATGTTAATCCGCATCTTTGAAAAGAAGCGTGGTAACTGACGATCCTGGAAGGGATACAGTTATGATGATACTTCCAATATTTATTTGTAATACACGTTTAAACCTTCTTTCATAATTAAATAACACATTAAGTTTAGACGTAAATTATATTTGCAGGTAGCTGGAAATATATAAGAAAAAATATTAAAAAAGAGGAAGCCGTACAAGAGGAAGTTTGCGATGGTAATTTTATTTTAATGATACGTATTTCATTATGCCATCGTAGACAATAAATTCTCTTTTATTTTTTTTAGAAAGCATCTCTACAAAGAATCCAGTGACATTACCCGCAAAAGTTGAAGAACATCATCAGTACAATGGTAAAATTAAAAGCATAACAGTATACACTGAGTCGGGAAAAGAATGTAACTTGGATGTTAATATAATCATGGAAAAATCTATGAGAGCCAGGGCTTTGGCTGAGGAAGAATTAGAAAAAGCTAATGAGGTCGAAATTGTAGAAATTATTGATGATGTTAATGACGGTAAAAGCAACGATAGTGAGGAAGAAGAGAATAAAGAGAATGACGTAGAAGAATACAAACATTCATTGTGGAAGTGGCCTACTGGTCGTGGATGGTTCGTTAAGGTATTTAGAATTCTATATTTCTATTCTTTATTTCAGAATCATGTTATTATTCACCAAAATTATAAAGTTATATTGAAATTTGTAATATTTCTTGCCGTTATCAATTTATTTTTTTCTTTTTCAGACGACATGGATTGTGACATGGCCAATTCACTTGATATATTTGTTTACGATTCCGGATTGTGAACAACCAAAATACAAAAAGTGGTTCCCCTTGACTTTTATAATGTGCATCGTTTGGATTGGATCTTTATCATACATCGTCGCTTGGATGATTACTATTATTGGTAACTATTTATATCTAAATTATCTAGAAATGTATTCTGGAAGGCCCTTCCCCAAAAGGAGTCCGTATTCTAGGGGCTGAAATGACGATGATTTATTGCAATATTTATCTGTATTAAAATAATATATAAATATAATATATATATATATATATAATATATAATAATAATATCTGTCTCTATTAAAATAAAATATACAATAAAATACCATCAAAAGACCTCAAGAGAAACTTTAATATTACATTTGTTATTATAGGTGACACTTTGATGATACCAGATTCTGTGATGGGTATAACTTTCCTAGCTGCTGGAACCTCAGTACCTGAAGCTGTTTCAAGTGTCATTGTAGCTAAGCAAGGTTTGTTACTCTTGACTATATTATTTTAAATAATATGACAGCCAAAAACAGCAAAATCGCGTGAGCTTTAATATGTAGTTATGGGTTTGGATGCTTATCACAAATAACCACTTGCATAGCGCCATTACTTTAAGTGTAGTCTAAAATGTGTACAAATATTATTTATTTACAGGACATGGATCGATGGGAATCAGCAACTCTATAGGATCAAATACATTTGACATTCTTCTATGCCTTGGTTTGCCCTGGCTTATCAAAGCTTCGTTGACTCCTGCTGAACCTGGACATTACTGGGTATTACACTTAAAGCTTCTTGTATGAATTTTATAAGGTTTTCTTAGTTATTTACTAACTTTTTCAAAATCTTTGTTTAGGTAAGGATTAATTCCATGGGGCTCGAATACTCCGCGATATCGTTGCTGTCTACACTTCTGCTGCTGTATATGACGTTTTGGTTTAACAAGTTCAAGCTGGATGCTGCGGTTGGCCGTGCGTGTTTGGGGATGTACGTCGTTTTCTTAGTTCTCGCCACGCTAATAGAGCTCAACGTCTTTTTCCCAGTAAATGTTCACACTTGTAAGAGGTCAGAACTTAAATCCTAGTGTTTGTCTACGAATTGTAGTTTTTATTTATTGAATTGACGTCAGTTAGCACCGGCGCACAGTGGACTGAGTGTTTATGATTTTGTAAGACCATTTATTATTTGGCTATTTGAGCGATAGGGTGCGACACTTTGTCGTTCTCCGTTTCATTTAAAATGCAATACACAGTTATAATATGACTGATATACTCGTATATGTATATAGACTTTATCAATTATATTTAGTGATATAAATCACATTCCAGATCTGAGTATATTTATAGTTAGGATAGTTTTATTCGATTAATTTTGGCTTTTACATATACCTTTTTAATAATTCTAAAAGACGTAATTTGTAATTTATATTAAAAGGTTATTTGGAGAAATATAATTTTTAAATAACATATTTAGAGCGTAAGTAAAAGTGTTAATTCTACATGTGCCATATTGTAACATTTGGTGAAGGTACTAATCTAAACGGGCCAATAAAAATATAATGAATGATGTTGCAGTACACATAATTTTGTAATGAAAATTGAATTGTAAATACTGCGCTGTTATTGAAGTTCGGCGCGATTAAATAATAAAACATTTAAAAAACGTATATTTATTATTTATTTTTCCAAACCAACTCCTATATATACAACTCGCTATAGACGCAAAGGTAGCCGGTT
Organism: Tinea semifulvella; assembly: GCA_910589645.1. Lineage (NCBI taxonomy): Eukaryota > Metazoa > Arthropoda > Insecta > Lepidoptera > Tineidae > Tinea > Tinea semifulvella. Next base: position 27,789,380 of record OU342584.1, read on the forward strand.
TAAGAAGTACACCAAATATTTTGAGCGGCCAAATGTTCGACAAGTTTTCCACTTATTCCTAATATTCTTCACCAGCTGATATTTAAGAGAGAGATAAAATTTATGAATAATACCTATACAACTGGATAATAAAGAGTAAGTATTTAAAAAAAGAGCTGTGGTAGCTAAAGTTGTAAGAACGTTATGCTTAAGATCCTACAATGGTCGGCAGGTCAAACCCCCGGTATGTACCAATGAGAAATGCACAACACCACCGTTCCTGTGCCTCGGAGAGCACGTTAATCCGCCAGTCCCAGTTCCATTAACCTTTGGAATCGTTAATAAATTGTTATTCAAAAATTGACATAAGACCCTCGCCAACCTGTCTGGCTAGCATTTTAGTGTAGGCCAAATTCTCCAGAAAATACTGGAAAGCCCATCTCCAACAGTGAAGGCATAGGACTCTGTATTCATTCAAGGTACAAAAAGTTACACCTGTATAAACATGGAAATTATGTCCATTAAAAAAGTTTAGTTAGAACCCTGCGCCCCTAACCGTGCGCTGACTCTGCCGGTCTACTTCATCGATTTATTTGCGTTTTCGAGCACCCGTATTCCATTCCTTAGGCGCTTGATATCGAAATAGTAGATTATGTTATTTGCCGTTACTTTTGACCCAAGTTTTTACGATCATAAACTCACGTCAAAATAAAATGATTAATTATAACAACAATAATATTTATTAAATTATGGTTATATATATATAATAATAAAGGCTCAAAAGTATTCTCTCAGTCTCTTGGACGTAGCCACCTGACGAAGCTTAAAATCAAAGATGGTAGAACCGTTACCTCGAGACCAGAGCTCCTTGCCGAAGTTGAAAGCTTTTATGGAGACCTATATGCCTCACACGCAACTCGCCCTATAGCCCGCAGGGACGACGACCAACGAGCTGTTTTAACTCGCCACTATACCGAGGATATCCCGGATGTCAATCTAGGCGAGATCGATATAGCCCTTGGACAACTTAAAAATAACAAGGCGCCTGGTGATGACGGAGTCACGGCTGAGCTTCTGAGAGTAGGCGGGAAACCAGTACTCAAAGAACTCGCAAGACTATTTAACTACGTCATTCACCACGGAACCACGCCAGAGGCATGGACCAGGAGTGTTGTGGTCCTGTTCTTTAAAAAGGGTAACATCTCCCTTTTAAAGAATTATAGGCCCATATCACTCCTGAGCCATGTTTATAAGTTGTTTTCAAGGGTGGTCACAAATCGACTCGCTCAGAGAATGGATGATTTCCAGCCCCCGGAGCAGGCTGGGTTTCGAAAAGGCTTTAGTACGGTCGATCACATTCATACATTGCGACAGATAATACAGAAAACCGAGGAGTATAATCTGCCGCTATGTCTGGCGTTTGTGGACTATGAGAAAGCTTTCGACTCAATCGAAACCTGGGCTGTTCTGGAATCCTTGCAGCGATGCCTAATAGACTATCGATACGTTGAGGTGCTGAGATGTCTTTACAGTTCTGCGACTATGACCGTCCAGCTACAGGGTCAGCATACAAGGCCTATCCAACTGCGCAGCGGCGTGCGACAAGGGGATGTCATATCCCCGAAACTGTTCACGAACGCGTTGGAAGATGTTTTTAAAATGCTGGACTGGAATTACTGCCGCATAAACATCAATGGAGAATTCATCTCACACCTCCGATTTGCGGATGACATAGTCATTATGGCCAGTTCACTCAAGGATCTTAGCGGAATGCTGAATGGCTTAAACGTAGCATCCCAGCGGGTTGGTCTCGGAATGAACTTAGACAAGACGAAAGTCATGTTCAATGATCATGTCAAGCCGAGGCCAATCTGCATAGGAAACGACACTCTCGAAGTTGTCCAAAATTACGTTTACCTCGGGCAGACTATCCAATTAGGAGCAGCCAACTTCAGCAAAGAAGCCGACAGACGCATTCAGCTAGGTTGGGCGGCATTCGGGAAACTCCGGCACATCCTCTCATCGTCTATACCACAATGTTTAAAGACTAAGGTCTTTAACCAGTGCGTCCTCCCGGTAATGTCGTACGGAGCAGAGACGTGGACACTAACAGTGGGTCTGGTCCATAAATTCAAGGTCGCTCAGCGAGCCATGGAGAGAGCTATGCTTGGTGTATCTCTGATGGATAGAATTCGAAACGTTGATATTCGTCAGAGAACGAAAGTTACTGACATAGCTTTTAAAATTAGCAAGCTGAAGTGGCAATGGGCCGGACACATCTGCCGCAGAACCGACGATCGATGGGGCAAACGGGTTCTAGAGAGGAGACCACGTACGGGAAGACGCAGAGTGGGACGACCCCCCGCCAGATGGACAGATGACCTAAAGAAGGTCGCTGGTGGGGGTTGGATGAGGGTAGCGAAAGATCGCGTTAAGTGGCGAGCCTTAGGGGAGGCCTACATCCAGCAGTGGAGAGATACAGGCTGATGATGATGATGATATATATACATAGTTTAATAACACTAATTAATTAACAAGCCGAAATTACAAACCCGAGTTTTTTTTTTAATAACGCATTCAAAACGTTAATTGCTATCGTCTGTAGTGGCAACCTTCATACGAGAATACAAATTTTATTAAAGATTAATAACAGTGTCCGTTATTTAAGGGATTCTATTATATAACTACTTAATGCTTTCTTTTTAAACAAGCAGAACAATATATTTTAACTCCACAAATTTCTACTTCCTAATAATATATTATCTTCATATATGTATATCTTCTATAATACGTATATATTGATGAGTATTTATGTAGTCTATGTATACATACTATTTATGTAGTTTATTGGTTAGAATTGCACCCCACATACTTATACTGTCTCACTCTCTCAAAGGTTAGCTGGTAGAAAAAGCCGAAATGCCTTTAAGTTCGCCTTTGTACATACTTTTAAGTAAAGTGCAATAAAGTATTTAATAATAATAATAACGTTTGCGCTGAAGTATCAGAATAGGGCTGCGGCTTCCAACCAGTTAGATTTTAATTATTCAAAGTTCATGCTTAGAGTTCGAGCTATTTCTTGCATTTGAAAGTAACTTTCCACTTACTGTGTCGTAAAAATAGGATACATTCTCATAAGATCACTTATCGGTCGCTTATGTTTCCAGAAGGATGTTATATTTGTGTTGTAGGCATGCCACGTTTGGTGTGATATTGAAATAAAAACCAGGGAATTTTAAGCAAAGGAAGTTAAGTATATTCAATGAAAATGAAGTTAACAGAGCAAGAGAATCTACAATTAAACAAGCCAAAACTTAGCCCTATCACTCTTTATGCATCCGTTGACCGTACATAGGGGTACCTTCCCTCGGAGAGCCTGAAGACGGGGACCCGGAGAGCGCTGCCGATTCCAAGCGGACAACGAGGCGTCACGGCGATCCAGGGCAGCGGGGTTGTCTTCTCAAGCTGGGTCCCAGCTCTAAAGCCCTATTGGTAAAAAAACCCTGGAACGCAAGGGGGGCGTTCCATTTCTAGATCCACCGCCACTCCGGTCCACACCAAGACAAGATACCATGTAGTTGATGAAACCGCAGCAGTGGTGAACAAATAAAAACGAATCTACAATCACTTGCCTTATAATAAAAAGTTATTCGTTAGTTAATTTGATTATCTTTTGAGAAACTGGGGGTTGTTTTTCTGAAGATTAGACGAATAACTTACAATAGTAATAAAAGACAATAACTGAATTTAAAAAATATATATTTACTGCTACAATAATGACATTGGGCTACTTCCTTCATAAAAACAAACAGGGTGCGCTCAATAAACTTAAAGTTGTACCGTACATAGATTCACAATTTATCATTGTTATCAAGCACAGTGCAGCCTTATTTTATTTATGGTTCGTAGCGGTTCTTTTATTTTATTTTACCTTTTTGCGGTTCGATTTTAATAAAATTTACTCAGGAATTGTGAAAGAGGATTTGTTTATTTTAATTTGCAAAAGAGCTTTGCTCGACCTCGTTTATATATGTTCCATAGATATAGATATAGTAGAGGCACATATACTAGATTGACGATGGACTAAGAGAGCTTAACGGTTTTGCATCCCTCTCTGCAAATATGAATTAATTAGCATTAGGTATTTTTTGTTAAATTAATAATTCAAATTCATAACCAATAATCTGCTAATTTATTTTAGTCTATAAGCTGACACGGCCTTTTTACAGCCACGAATTAATTTTAACTACCTAGTTTATGGCAACAGTGTTTTAGCCGAAGATGCTATAGCTGATATGATGGGTCTACCCATAGTAGCTGCTGGTTATTTTATAATCGAAATAATAGTAAACTATGGAGAAAAAATGTATTGACAATATCCAAGTGTTGTTGTGACAACCAAAGGAAATAAATGATTTGATTTGATTTGAATATTATTATTATATTAACTTTGGCAGTTTACAACATATCGATAACTGTCAATCTCTACAAAAGTGAGGTTTCTATGCATTCACAGTATTATTTAGGCACCTAAATATATTAATCGTAACTACATGTGAAATGTATAATTATGTGGGGTTTCTTTCTTAGAAGAGCTACATCCACGTATTGTACACGTAACTATAATTATTCAAGTCCAATAAAACACATTTTTACTTTAAAACCTCATATTATTGTGTTTTGTTTACGATTGACCCAGGCGAATACAAGCCCATATCGTGTACATGTATGTTTTCGTCTATCTATCTTGCTTTAGCATACGCAAAACTATGCTCTTTCTTTTTTGCATTGCTAATACAAGATCTGTTATTACCATAACTTATATGTATAACCATACTTGTATGTACCCCATGCTCGATTTGTCGTACCTTGAAACCTCCTTAAGTTTATATTATTTTCGGCAAATATTTATATTATTTAAACTTTATTACATAATAAAATAAAACAAATCGTCAATTTATTCAAATCCGATTTCGTTACAAAATTATAACAAAAAAAAACGTGACACATAAATAATATATATATAATATGAAACTGATGAAAAGTGCTACAGCGTACTTAGAATAATGAAGCGTGTAGTAATTTCGACAAAAAAAATATTTAGAATCCGGGAACGCATTTATCAATGTTGCCAAAAAAAACATATTTCTTCTAGGGACTGTAATAATAATAATTATGCGAGCGTGAGAGATGCAATGCATAACAACTATGTTAATTATTATATCTAGTGTAAAATTTAACGTTTATCAAAGTTAGTATTTTAAAGCAATGAACGATCGGGTGGACAAAGTGGATGAACGTTTTCCACTAATTATATGTCATCTTTTGTCGCTTTAGACTGGAAAATATATACTGTACATACGATTACAATAAATATTAAAATTTTAATTTCACCTACTCGCTATGACTACTACCTACTTTATAGACTGTCGAACGACTTGCGGTCATTAGTATCTAGTATTAGCAAAACGCGTTAAACGCCTGACATCTGGACGTACTTTTAGGGAATCTAGTCGATCGTCATAGCTTTACACTGCTAGCTAAACTAAAACTCGTAGTCTTTCAACTACTGTTAAATATAGCTAGCAGATAAATCGAAAAATTGGGGGAGTATTCTTAGTTAAAATATTTTTTTTGTATATGTAATAGTGTCTATGTATATATAAATGATTAATAACAAGCTAAAAGTATTTAAATTCCTTCATTTACGATAAATATTTACGTTCAAACATTGAGTTTGCAAGCCAAAAAAGAATATATCGAACGTTATTAAACATGAATTTAACCGAATTAATTATTAAATATCGTTCTCGTTATTGGCGGAATTAATTGGATTTTATGGATAAAATATGCTTCAATTATTGTAAAGTGCAATAAATCGTTAACTACCTAATATACCTCATAATAATAATAATTTAAATGTTGAGGCTAATTACTTTTTAGCCCCAATTGACATAAGACTTAGATCTAGACGCGCAGGTTTCATTCACAGTCAAGAACACAAAAAAAACTCGAGTTTGGTACGCTCGCGCTGGACACATGGATACCATGAGAACCATGATAAGAGATTTGTCATGAGAACCTGCATTTAAAAAATCCTTGGTTTCTGACCACCCCAAAGGATCGTGATTGTATTATACATTTATGCAGATGAAAACAATAAAGAAAATATTACATAGTGTTTATATAAGTATATTAGATATCTATTTTTTTAAATTGTTATTTATTTTTATAATTAAAATGGATATTATCCATCCGTGTAAATTAAATTAGCGTGGGGTCTTCTGACCAGCAGCTCAATGCCATGATTACTGTTGGATCTTTTCTGAAATGAAAAAACAAATAAAGTTAGTACAGTAGAGAATAACCGTAAAAAGTTAGATTTAAATAAAATAAACTATAATAATAAAAAAATAATATATATATATATATAGAAGGCAGCTGAAGTGAGCCACACGAGCGCTTTATATTAAGTAACGTCGTTCAGCACCAAAAGTGGATGAATTACCAGCTGGTGGTATCCGCAGAGATCCTGCCGGGGAAAACTGAAGAAGTGTCATTAGTGTGTCTGTTCTCATTATTCAGACTATGATGGCTGCAAAAGTTCGTATACATACATTTCTATAAGCTCTTGCGTTTAATTGTTCCAATTCCCTTGCGTGGAGTTCTATTTCGTAGGCTGTAAGTCTTGGCCGTCTGCAATGCACATCCTGCACTGGCAACCAGCGGTGAATGATTGGTGTCAGCAAGTCACGATGTACCTATTAAATAATACATTAAAATTCTCGTCCATCTGCATAGAACGGGTATCTTAGTGATGGCTTATGGCTAAAACTTAACGGCTAAAAAATCTAGTACTAGATCAATGTAAACTGCCTTACTTCAAATATATTGCACTTTGGCGTGCTTCTACCCATTTACCTCCTAACCAGAATGTTATCTGATACAACGTAATAGCGAAATAATCTATCCAAACATCTATAGGTATATTTTACCATTGCACACAGTAACTTAAATGCACATACTATTAACCCTCTCAATACAATAACAACCTATAACCAAAGTTATATATAAGTATAATAATATATAAGTATATGCCATTGTGATTAAAGTTATAATATATTGAAAGTATATTTTAAATTTAATTTTGTATAGATTTTTTCTTTTTTATGTTATAGTTTACTTTTTAGGATAATAGAAAAAAATATGCGTATTCAATGGATTTTAGACGAACCATATGTGATCAATATCCGCCATATGGACCGACCGATATTTGATCTCTTTTAAGTGAACGAAATCCACTAACCCTTGGAACAACACCAATTAATAAAATACCAACTACCAACTATTGAATCGTTAAAAAATTCGTTAAAAAAAGGAAAAACAAGTCTCAAGCTCCTGCACATATAAACTCCGTTACGTAATGTTGTATTTTCTAGCTATCAAACGAAAATGTTCATACATCCGAGCTGCCAAATTGTAGTTCCCTTACGTCGCAACTTATTGCGCCGTCTAAAATCCCAGACGTTAAGTATTCGATATCGATTCGAGTTTGTTCATTCTAGAACTACAGTTCTAATGAGAAAGGGGCTAGTTCTCTAGGAGTATGTTCAAAAAACTTGTGTATCTACACTACCTAAATAGCTCCTCACAATTTTAGTAAGTGTATATGTGTATGTATACTATAATATTAGTATAGTATACATAACAGTATAATATGTAACTGTATCATTGAGCTGTTACTTTTCTTTATATCAATATCTTATAATCTTATTTTTATGCAACAAGAAAAATTGAACTTTATGCAATTAAGTTTTTAATGGATAAATAAATAGCCCTTATATTGTTTATAGACGGAATTCACAATTTTATCAGTGATATGGATCAAAGCCTGAACGGCCAACGCGACTGGTCCATATGCCCGACTCACCGTAGAATAGGATAAGGAGACCTCAAGGCGCTTACGGACTAAAATTCTATAACCGTATAGTATATGTAGTCTGAGTCGTGGCTACAAGTGAAAGCACTTGTTCGTGGCGAGAAAAGCTCAGTTTTTGCGCGGGAGGTATAAGACTTTCTGTGTTTCAGGGATTATAAGAATAATTGATAAAAATGAGTTACCATTGAAGCATCGTTCGGTTCCGTGAAAAATGAGACAATTAATCCAATTATGATGCAGACAACCATGCCGACCAGTGTGTAGTACAAATAGCTGAGTCTATACAAAACAAATGTGCCAGACCTGAAAATAACTATTTATTTATAAACTAATAAAATTATATTTTTAACTTACAGTTATTTATACGAAAATTTAAAACTACAAATTAATATTAATAATAATAATATTATAAATAAATTATAAAGAAGATTGGTCTGTATGTATGTCTGTTCACGCTTATATTACTGAACTAATTATAATAACAAGTGGCAAGCTCGTCGATGTCTCTAGCGTACCAAACTCGGGAAATATCACAAATAAATTCAATGATAATTTAATTTACTTAGTTATATTAATAAATATCATTGCGTCCCCATCAGGAATCGAATTCGGTACCTCCAGTTCACAATTTACGGACTTAACCGCTAGACCACAGAAGCAGTTAATTAATTATAATAGAATTTAGCAATAATGTTACGTGGAACCCAGGGACATAGGCGTTAATATCTGACCACGACATGTGACCCGACAGCCATATATATTTTTGTCTGTTTAAATCGCCTTCACGCCTAAATTAACAGAAAAAAATCAAATTGATGGAAATCAGCAGACATTATACCCAAAATTCAGAAAAGGATAAAGGATAAGTCGTCCAAATTTATATATGACATGTGACCCTGGCGACCTGAAGGTTTTTTTGCTTCACACGGACAAATCCTGGTTAAACAGATAGTAAGATATAGATATAGTTTAAACATAAAAAAATAAGAAATATTAGTAGAATCTATACTACTAAGTAGAATCTATTCTACTAGTTCTAGTGCTTTTCTAGAAGTACACCTAACCAGTATAAAAAAATGTTCGCATCCGTACCGCAATGCGTATGAAATGCAATCCGCAGTATTTTGCATCATTTAGATCTCGAAAATAACAGGTCAATTGATATGACCAAAATTTTTAAAATTATTTTTTAACAATTTATCCTGGTTGTGATTTATGACTACGATTTACAGCCGTAGTTTAGGCGCAATATGCTTTGTTCGATTTCGGGTAGGGAATCCTAAATGAATTTATCCACTGGTCAGGACTGAATACCATTAGGTTTTTTTATAAACAATTTTATATTGTATTTTAAGCACTATCAGTGTAATGTTAAGCAGGACTCAACTGACATCAGTATACTACTCGTATAGCATTATCATTATCATAACACCCGCTAGAACGTAGAGTGAAAATGTCAATTTATTAAAGATTCTAGAACCGGCAGAATTCTGGCAGTTTAACGTGCTCTCCGAGGCACGGCTACGGTTGTATAAATCTATGATAAATGTACAAGAAAAGTATACATATTTCACTTTGTTAGATACCGCAACTTATTTAGATTTTAAGAAAAATGTTCTTACAGACGAGCCACCACCGCTACTAGCATAGCAGTTCATATTTCGTGTTCATGTTAATATTGCTTTTTATCTTTCAGTTTGGAGATTCTTTAAATTACCTGCCTCCGTAGTCTAGCGGTTAAGTCCGTGGATTTAGACCTGGAGGTACCGGGTTCCATTCCTGGTCGGGACACAAAAATATTTATTAATGTAAAAAATACATTTAATTAATATTTAATTTATTTGTGATATTTCTCGAGTTTGGTATGCTGGAGACGTCGACGAGCTTGCCACTTGTCATGATTGGCCTATAGCAAAGTTGGCTAAATGTGTATCCGCTTATTTACAAGCGTGGTTTCTGACCACTCCGAAAGGGAAACGGTCGTGATGATGATTCTTTAAATTCTAATGTTTAAACCTTGTCTTCCACTATTTAGTTTGTTAAAACCGACTTAAATTTAAATGCGCCGTGGTCAGTTCCGTTTAAAAGCATACATTATGGTTTCATGGAAAACGGATAGTGGGACGACCCGCAACATATCGCTGGTGGAAGTTGGATGAGGGTAGCCAAAGATCGCGTAAAAAAACAGATACAAGCTATGATTTCTCACGCATGGTTTAGAGGAAAATAAACGCGCAATAGTGTAGTGTATGGCTAGCATGAGTATGCACCTTTGTCAAAGTTCTATAACTTACCGATCAAACTCGACGGCTCCGGGAGGCGGTATAGGTGTAGTAGACAAAGTGCTTGTAACATTAGACGGACACCCATCTACTGACACTGGTTTTGGTGTGATTAATATTTCGCCTCGCAACATCGCTGCTTGAGTACCTAGGGACATCCATCCCACCAAAAGAGTCGATGTTACACCACCCGCTAGCGCTCCCTGCGATATCAATACCAATAGTCTAAGATACGTAGAAAAACGACCTTCACCGATCTGTCAGAATAAAGTCAATTTTTTATATAATAAAATACGCTAACAAAAGATAGAATAAAAGTTTTTCGAAAAATAAATAAATCTAGTTTTAACAATTTCCTTTCGATATTCATCGTAGTTTAACAGTAGCCATCAACACCGACTTGAAAAATTCACTCTGAATAGCCTTGACTATATTTCGTTAAGCAACCATTGCTTTTGTTAGTGTATTTTATTATATAAAAAATGGATTTGATTAACATAACAGATCGGCAAAGGTCGCTCTTCTACGTATCTTGTATTACAATGTAAGGTTTGCGTGTACCTATGCATTATGGACCACCTTGAAATGGGGACTGGGTTCCAAAGCATGTCATAATGTGTGTCTAACGGAGATATTATTATATTATATTATGTTTGATAAAATAATATAGGTAGTTTGCAAATATTGTAATAAAAATTCTAGCCACATAATAACAAATTTTTATTATTATTAGTTTGTACGGAGCGAAGAATTTCATAATATTACGGCCCATACAATGTTGATAAACGTACATTTTCAGAATATAAAATTGGTATCAAATATCAGTTTTAATGACGTTCAGTACTGGAAGATGTTCCATTCCTTTGTATATGTACATTATTTCTAATGAAATGGCTTGACTCTAGTATGTCAGACACAAAGACAGGCTTGCCACTGGTACAATGTGAATCGCCTTATTTAAACAGCGTGGTTTCTGACCACTCCACACGGAATTATAGTCGTGATGATACACGTACTTAACTTTTTTTAGAATATTTCTGCCGCGCAAAACAAGCAAATTAATAAACTAAAATAATACTAAATGTATTTTTACTCATGAAATTAAAAGATGAAAAGATTTACCGTGGAATTAACCCATGGCATGAAAAGGCCCATTGAAAAGAGTCCCAGTAAACTTCCCGCAGTAATGCCAGCTAAACTTTTTCCAGCTTGAATTAAAGCTCCCATGTGCTCTACCAAAAATACTAGAGCCACGCAAACTGCACCTAAAATCATAAATCAGTTATTATAGATTTGTTTTATATTTCCAATTTATTGTTTGTATTAATAAAATTTAAGTAAAATAATACAAGATACACACATCAAAAGTGTCTAGGGATCAACATATATTTTTGCAATAACTTTTCTCCTGATTGATATTCATTAAAATTTTCTTTAAGGATTGATCAAATAAAATGTTTTCGTTTGTCTACAGTAACGATAAACCAAGTCACCTTTGAATTAGTAAAAAAAATTGCCATTTTCCTAATAAAGGGATTTTTGACATTTGAACCACTAACATTAAAGTTCGAAAAAAAGACTGAATTAACAGTTTTTTTTTTAATTTTATTGGGTAACTTAAACAATTAATAATCCGTGTTTCTACCGCGAACACTAACAACACAAGAACATCGGTTTGGCATACTCAAAATGAGTTCATCCAAATCACGCTGTGGAATGGCCGCCCATGTTCGTTGCAACAACAAAAAAAGGTCTTCTTGCGACTGGATACCCTCCATATTCGGCAGAGCTCTTCTCTGAAGAATATCCCATGCATGCTCAATCGGGTTCAAGTCTGGCGACTGAGCAGGCCAGGGCAGGACATTGATGTTAGCTGCGGCGAGAGTCTGTCTTACAACTCTTGCGGTGTGCGGTCGTGCATTATCATGCATTAACTGAAATAAGGGACCGATATGCACTTGTAGAGGAACGATGACGTCTGATACAACCGTCTCAGCATAAATTTGAGCGTTGAGGTTGCCTCTGATCCAAATCAACTCAGTTCTTCCGCCGATCGAAATACCCGCCCATACCATGATGGTTCCACCACTATAAGGATGGACTTCCTGGCAGGATTTTAATCGCTGTTAGCGTCCAGGGGTTCTCCAGTGTCGTATACGTCTTGTATCCGGCCTCATACCAAAACGAGACTCATCAGAAAAGCACACGAAACGCCATTGTTCTTCTGTCCAATTTCTGTGTTCAAGAGCCCATTGATATCGAGTCCTACGATTGTGCATTGCTATAGGTGGTACCCGTAGCGGTCTTCGGGAATGAAGGTTCACTTCATGCAAGCGGTTTCTGACTGTTTGGTCGCTAATTAAGTTCCCTGAAGAGCGATGAAGGCTCACGGCTAACATCATGGCGGTTATTGTTGGAGTTCTTCGAGCTGTGATTTGAATGTATCGGTCTTGTCTCCGTGTGGTGCAGCGATACCGTCCTCCATGGCGCTCAGCCACGGTACCAGTGGTTCGGTAACGTGTCCAAAGTCGACTGATAACACTCTGACTTGTATTCAGAGCTAAAGCCACAGTACGTTGCCGGGAACCAGCTTCTATCATTCCCACGGCTCTGATCATTTCTTCCCTGCTTAAATGACGTCGCCGCTCCATAATAACGTTGGTTTTAATCAGTAGTAGGGAAACAGTAGCACAAATAATGTCTTCAATGCGTCTTATGTTTTTATAGGGAAAATATTGACAGCTGATTTTCATCTTTTACTCGAATTTGATTGACAGTTCCTGTTTTAAATTATGAAATGCACCAAAAAGGATCCATATAAATTTATAAAATCATAAATTTATTACAAAGCCACATCTCAATCACAAGAAATCCGCATAAACATGCTTGATCCCTAGACTTTTTTGATGTGTGTATTACAAAGTTTATTACAATAATAGTTTTTTTTTTAATGTACCTATATTTTATTTTAATTAATTCATAAATATACATAATAATAATAATAAAAATGCTTTATTGCACAAAAACAAACAAATAACCTAAAATTAATGTGCACAGGCGAGCTTTTTCTGCCGTGAGGCATTAATAATACATTAAGTAAAAAAAATTATAGTAAATGGTGGTTTAATTTTAAATAATAATAACTATATACGATAATAGGGTAATATTTGAGCGAGTAAATATTATGTGAAATATAATTTATACCACATTTTGGTTTAAATAAAAATATAGTATTGTAATAATAAAAAATAATAAATATTTTGTTAGGTTTACTTAATGAATACAAAAAATATTAACAAAAAGCGCAGACTGTGCAACTGTATACAAACGACATAGTAACTTATGCAATAATTGTTACAAAATTAGAAACTATTTTGCTTCTCACGGAATAAATAAAACAAGTGAAAATCTAAATCACGACTTAGATAGTTTAACAATGTCTCTGCTCTAAGCATAAAGCTGTTCTGCCTATAATTACTATGGGCACAAGGTACACACAGCAGGTCGGAAGCACGAAAACTACGGTCCGTTGCCCTAAGACCGATCATGTTAAGCAGAGCAGGACAATCGATACATCTGGCCATTTTGAGAAGAAAAGTCAGGTCTGCTACATTACGTCCAAGGGAAAGGGGAGGACGTGATATTTAATACAACGCTGTTCGTAGGTAAGACTGGGTAACTTATACTCCAGATAACTTACAACATAAGCGCATTATAATATTCAAAAAGTTTTATTTATATTAAAATACATTGACATACGCATTACAAAGTCTAGGACCTTTTGTAAGCTTTGTTTATAATTGAAAATACATTGTTATCAAAGCCTAGCCTGTTATCATGTATTACGCCCAGGTCTTTTGTCTCTGAAAGTAAAGAAATCACTTTTACATGAATCTAGTACGATTATTTAAAATAGTTACTTTTATAAGAGAAGCTAATTAGGACACATTTGGAAGCATTTAAATTTAGTAGTTATGTGACAGTAATCATTCAGCCTAAACAGATCATTTTGAAGTTTGGCTGTATCATTAACATCGTTACAAACCCTGAAAATTCAAATGTCATCCGCAAAAAATAGAAACGTAGAATTAACAAAACAATAATATATGTTGCGAAAAAAGATAATAAACAATAACGGGCCTAATAAAGACCCTTGTAAAACACCAGAGTGCATTAGCACTCATGATGATGTATAACCACTTCAAACAATTTGAGACCTGTTTTTAACATATGGTGAAAACCATCAAACAAGTCTCCCCTTATGCCAACTGCCAGAAGCTTTTGAAGCAATACTGTATGATTAATTCGGTCAAATGCCCTTGTATAGTCAGTATAAATAGTGTTAATTTGGTTACTAAAATTATAACTTTGAACCTTACCGGGTTCAATTTCTGACTTAATTATTTATTTGTCATATATCTTGAAGAAGCAGTGGTGGCTCGGTTGTAATAACGCTTTCCTTAAATAACTAAAAAAGATCGCGAAGGAACCCCGGCATGTACAAATAAGAAATACACTTTTTTCCCACCGTTCCTGTGCTGTTATGCCAATACCGGTTCCACTAATTCCATCTTATAAAATGGTTAATATATGTCATTAAAATTGACATCAGACCCTCTCCAACCCATCTGGCCACCGTGGCGAGAGAAGGCCAATTTCTCCAGAAAGATGTTCTCTTAAAACTCTTTTAGGGCTGTCCTAGGGGCTGTAATGATATCTAGAGACATCGACGATTTGTCGTGGTGGTCCTATAGTAATGTTGGCTAAATGTGAATCTGCTTCTTTAAATGATTGGTTTGCAAGGTCGTTATGATACTTTTATAAGCCACTAAACCACAAATTTTACCAACAGGTGAGGTAAACGTGTCATGAATAGTATAAAAATGTAGTATTTACCTAAATTTGGACAAAGAAAGCGTCTTTTACAGAAGATAAATAGTAGTTTAAAAGTTTGCTCAGCTTTTACGACCCGTTAAAGCCTTGGAGAGTTCTTGATGTATCTAGAGCGTAGAATAAACATCAAACTTACGAGATTTATTTTACATTTAGCCTTTTAAGATTGAGACGTAAAAAGTTTAAAGTTTAACTTTTTAAAATACGAATCAACAACCATTTTTAAATCGGATAAACAGCAAAACCAAATTGAGTAGGACTTATTATTATATATAATGTTACTGTCACATGTTACTTAATTCGAAGTATATTCGTCAGGAGCTGATAAAATTGCATCAAATTGAACGCTCCGTATGTATTGATGAAATTCAAAAGTTTTCAAATTAAATGAATTTTAATGGTTATTCGATATTCGATGAGTAGGTATATCCAAAAAATGTCATTTAATGAACAAAACATATTGAATAGGTACTAATAAAAACATATATTGTAGCTGGCACTTAACCACATGCCATGCCATGTACCACCAATTACGTATCTTTAAATTTACTTTTATACCTTTTTTGAAAGCTTACATAATAGGCTACTTGTTTTAGTTTTTTGTACGATTATAGTCATAGTAATTTATTACCAAGATATTTTGAAGGTAAGATATTATATTTAAGCTAGTTTAAAGTGCCAGCTATAATATACATTTTTTTATTGTATTCATTCATTTAATGTGTAGTCTTTTTTAATTTGTATAAATGTAAAATTTTGGGTAAATATCAAAAAATCTGCAATATATGTTTTTATTAGTACCCATTCAATATGTATTTTATTTTTATTATGAATTAAATGTCATTTTTTGATATACCTACACATATATCGAAAAAACCTTAAGTTAAAATATGTCGAAAACTATTGAATTTCGGCCATATTTATTCATTTATTTGTTTGCCTCTCAATTAGCCACTAACGGATAGACGTCGAATTATCAGTAAGTAATTACCTGTAAGAATGACAAAAAACTTGCATGCTACTTAATTATAGAAATTTCCAGACACGTGCAAAGGTCATTGTTAGACTCCAATTTGTATTGTTTGTGATAAGATAGGTCATAAAAGCAGGCAAGTCGTCGCGTTACTTGAAATGGACATAATATACATAATTAAATATAGAAACTTTAAAGGTAATAATAAATTTAAAGGAATAAACACTTTACCAATGATCACGACCATTATTTTCATAATAAAACTAGCAGTCTTTTCAGAAATAGGTTTGCCATATGCCGGTCTGATAAGATCCTCGAATATTACTCCAGTCATTGAGTTCAGACCAGTTGACATCGAACTAAAATATAATGCACAACTTTAAGCTTTGTTTTATTTAGCATATAGAACTAAAATGTTATATTTATTGCAAGAACTGAGTTAATCAAATGGGATATTAGCGTATGTTGTTGTACATAGGTTTTCTGTTTACCTAAACTATATTACTTATAGAGGTAGAATGCAATGCTGGTCTCTTAAAAATATATTTGCTAAACGAATAAGATACCTATTTAATTATTTATCGTATAACATTTTGTGATTGATATGTTGTTGATTTGCTTAAATAAATAAATGTTGTTTTTTATAGGCAAGGCAAGGGATCGTCCCAATGGGGTGTATCAGGCAAAGCTTTTTGTAGATGTCGCTAGCGGCAATAGTACCT
Organism: Tinea semifulvella; assembly: GCA_910589645.1. Classification (NCBI taxonomy): domain Eukaryota; kingdom Metazoa; phylum Arthropoda; class Insecta; order Lepidoptera; family Tineidae; genus Tinea; species Tinea semifulvella. The sequence goes on from OU342584.1 coordinate 27,806,168, forward strand.
TATTTTGCACCTATATCGCATTTTTTTTTTAATGTATTTGTAGTTTTAATTTTTATTACAGAATAATGTATTTTAAATTAACGTTACCTACCTTAAAAAACGAATTAAGAAAGCGCACACCGTCTTTAAAAAGAAAAAAGTTTGAATTAATAGAACGACAATTTTGAGATCACCATATCTTTGATTTCGCTTAGAAGTCTCGATCTGTACACTTAAAAGCTGCTCACTTCGGCATAATATCCAGAAAATAATAAATTTCGTAATAAAAATACAAGTTTTCTATGCAACTGACAGTTATATTAGGTATCATCTATCATGCGCCATCTACCGTGATAAAAAGTTAGTGATACACCCCATTGAACGCGATGATCGCCAGTTTTCGCGAATTACGTGTATGTTTACGCGGTGGTGGCTCGGTTGTAAGAACGCGTTCCTTAAATCCTACAAAGGTCGGTTCAAACCCACCCGACATTTACCAATGAGAAATGCACTTTTCTTACGTACATTTGTCATAGATTTACAACACCACCGTTCCCGTACCTCGGAGAGCACGTTAAGCCGTCGGTCCCGGTTCCACCAATACCAACTTGTGGAATCGTTAATAAATTGTCATTATAAATTGACATCATATCCTCGCCAAGCCGTCTGGCCAGCGTGGCGAGTGTAGGCCAAATTCTCCAGATAAATGTTCTGGAAGGCCCATCTCCAGCAGTGGAGGTCTAGGACGCTTGTTCAAGGGGCTGTAATGATGATGATGATTACACGAACTTGTGATCAAACATATTGAAGTACAAAAGGTGTACTTATTTTACTAGTTCGTTTATACTTTTAATGTACATTCCATTTCACTGAATTTTAATTCTTAAATAGTAAATTAATAACCATACAATTTATCTCCTTGGTGCTCACGTTATTAAACAGACTAACCGTTTTACAGTAGGTAGCTAATTGACAACACAAAAAAGAGGCGATAAAAGTGATTTTGAAACAGTGAAGTTTTTTTTATTTAAAAACTTTACTAGAAGCTGTTTGTCGGGACTTTTCATATTTTGTAGGCAGTCTGGACATGAAATAAAATAAAAATCCCGACCATCTGGCAACCCTAGGCAGAACACGAGATCGTGCTACCATCTATTAGGACACCTACTCTTAGTTAATGGTCTCATCGCTAGTTCGCCCGATGATAGTGTAGTCGCGTTCAATTATGACCATCCCTAATAAGCCGTATATTGAAAATACCTACGAGTATGTTGTGATATACTATAGTATAAACCAATAATAGGTGCCATTATATATATATATATATAAACTTACCTCAATGCAGCACTAAATACTCCGCTCATAAAAATACCAGGTAAGGCCGGTATCGACCCAGTGATCGTCATAACGAAATATGGTAAGAGTTGGTCGTTCTTCTTAATTGCGCCAATCACAAGAGGATCGCAAGTAGCAAACGTAGCGTATATTACTAAACCAGTATAACAGCATAGAGACACGATTATAAATATTCCAGCTGCCATAATAAATATCGTTCTAAAAAAAAGGAGGCAACTAAGTACACAAAAAACTGTCAAGTACATAGATTGCTTTACAAGATTAGTCACATTTTTTTATTTACCCGCTTGTGCTTATAAGCACAAACAATAAGCTACGATATCTGCGAGTATCATAGCAAGGCAGGTGATTTACAATTAGCTGTTTGTTCAGACTTGTCCAGGAGTTTGAGCAAATTTATATTATTGGAAAAATATGTAACTACCTATATTTATGTCTATAAAGGTATTATTTATAACTTCAGTAGTTATTATTAAAAAGTATAAAAACACAAGAACTGTGGTGGCTCGGTTGTAAGAATGCTCCCAAAAGATCCCGGTTCGAACCCCACCATGCACCAATGAGAAATACTTTTCTTATGTATAATTATCATGAATTTACAACACCACTAATTGCCTCCGTGGTCCAGCGATTAAGTCCGTGGATCTCGGAGGTACCGGGTTCGATTCCTGGTCGGGATACAAAAATAGTTATTAATGTAAATAAATACATTTAATGAAGTATTTAATTTATTTGTGATATTTCTCGACTTTGGACGCTGGAGACATCGACGACCTTGCCACTTGTCATGATTGGCCTATAGTAAAGTTGGAATCCGCTTATTTATAAGCGTGGTTTCTGACCACCCCCAAAAGGGAAACGTTCATGATATTTTCCAAAACCTGCTTCAAAGAGCACGTTAGCCGTCGGTCCCGGTTCCATTAATACCTTGTTAATTTTATCTTCGCCATCCCGTCTGCCAGCGTGGCAAGTGAGTCAAATTATCCAGTTATATGTTCTGCTAGTTCCGTCTCCAGCAGAAGAAAGAGGGGTCGGAGATGCTGCTTTACCACACACAAACTCCGGTATTTAATCGAGATCGAATCGAAAACATGAAGTATGTGATTTTAGATACGTACATCCTTGCTCGCTTAAGTGAAGATAAGGCAAGGCAGCGTTGCACCATTGCTTGGTTAACAGAACACGACGCGAGCCAACTGAAGTAATTTCCAAAAACTGTCGACCAAAATGTATGACGAATTGTTGGGTCTAAGTCCATACTAAAAACAAACAACTTAGAAAATTAAAATTATAAAAAGGGTAACGGCACCTATCACCTTAAATGGGCGTCTACTACCGAGGTATATTAAAATATACGTGTACGATTAGCGTAATTAGGAGAGAGAAAATAAATAAAAGTTTCTCTTGTATCATTTCACCACAAAATCAATAATAAAAATATTAATATTTTATTGTGGTTTTAGCATGTATATTTTTTATAATTTAAAATAAATTTAAGTTTAATATAACTTTATAATAGGTACCCATTATCCGGGAGTCGATAATAGATGCCGATCGTTGTATTATATAACCTTGTCATCTTTTGATATCCCCTAGAACACAGTCTTAGACCTCCACTGCTGGAAATGGATCTTTCAGAACCTATTCTAACCACGCTTTGGCTAGACGGGTTGGCGTGGGGTAGGTATAATATATAATTTTATCACCTACGATTCTCTCAATAATGTGATCCACTGGGCCTCCCATCAGTACTTTAACCGTCCGGGATCTCTCGCAGTGATGGTAAAAGATCCGATGGATTAACGTTGGTCTCTTGCTCCATGGGTCGAGCATTGGTGTGGGATCTAGTCAGATCCGTCTACCCAGCGTGGCGAGAGTAGACCAAATTCTCCAGAAATATGTTCTGGAAGGCATTCCCACAAGAATGGTGGTCTGGACTCCGTGTACTAAGGGCTGTGATGATGATGTATAAATAATATCATTTAAAAGTGATTTACTTGAAAAACTCAAGTCTACCGCCTTCCTTATTAATTGTGATGACATTCCCGATACCTCCAATGCGCCAAGTTCCGTAAACCAATACAAATATTACTCCAAAATACATCAAACCGGTTTGTAGAGTGTCCGTCCATACAACAGCTTTTAGACCTCCCTGAAAATTTACAGACATGAATATATCATGAATCAGCTAAGAGCAGCAGATAACATAGTCACCTATTATTAAGTCCCTAGAAATGGGCACCTATTACCAAGTTGTTTCAGTACAAACAATTATTTGTTTAAAAAATATATTATTAATTACCAATTAAATAAAATTTAACAAATGTTGTCGTCAATAATAAATTATTTGTAAGACAATTATTTACTACTTTAATAATAATCCTATAAATATAAATATTTAATGCTAGAAGATTATCCATTTAATTTTTGTTTTATTTATGTACCTTCAATGGGTTTGGTATTTTTTAAATAAAATATAAAATAATAATTACACACTACTCAAATAAAATATTTTATGGGAGGCACAAGGAGGCTTTAGACCTGGAAGAGGATGCACTGACCAAGTCTTTTCGCTCCGCAATATCACAGAGAAGTTTTTGGCCTTAAACCAGAAGGTTTTCTGTGCTTTTGTGGATTTGGAAAAGGCTTTTGATAGAGTTGTAAGAAAGAAGCTTTGGGACATATTGCCGGAGTATGGAGTGAATGACAAACTGCTACAAGCTATACAGTCCCTGTACAAGGGCTGCAAAGCTTGTGTGCGGGTGGAGGGAGGTATGTCGCCTTGCTTTGAATCCCAAATGGGCGTCAAACAGGGTTGTGTGCTTTCTCCTAGATTATTCACTCTATATCTCGACAAATGCCTAAAAAGAGTGAGAGAGAGTGACTGTGGGATAAAGATGAGTGATCTAGTGGTGAACTGCCTGCTTTATGCAGATGATGCTGTTCTTATGGCATCGTCCGAACAACAACTGAAATCACTAGTCACAAGAATGAAGGAGGGATGTGCAGAAAAAGGACTCCGTTTGAATGCGAGAAAAACCAAGGTACTAGTGTTTGAAAGAAGAAGGATGACAACCGTGACGATAAAGATTGATGATGAAACTCTAGAACAAGTAAATGAAATTATATATCTGGGCAGTGTTTTCACTGCGGATGGGAAGTACGATAGGGACGTTGAAAGAAGAATGAACGCGGGAAATAGTGTTAACGGTGCCCTGGGGTCACTGATCGGCAGTCGAAATGTCAGTGACAAAGCTCGGCTCGCCATACACAATGCCATGTTGGTACCAACACTGATGTATGGAAGCGAGACGTGGATACGTCAGAATACGCATGAGAGTAGGGTTAATGCAGTAGAAATGCGGTCGTTGCGGCGGATATGTGGCGTCACTTTGGCGGACCGCATACGTAACGTCGAAATACGGAAAAGGGTTGGTATGAAGGAAAGCATAGGGACAAAAATAAGGAAAGGCATGCTACGATGGTTCGGGCATGTTGAAAGGATGAGCGATGAAAGATTGACGAACCAGATATATAATGCGAAAGTTGTGGGTAAAAGAGGCCCTGGCAGACCGAGACTCACATATCACGATCAAATAAATAAAACACTGACTGAAGGTGCATTAAAAAGTCTTCGTAACCAAAGGGCATGTATGAAGAGGTTAATGAATGTCGACGAAGCGAAAGAAGTATGTCGTGATCGTGTCAAATGGCGCTCAATTGTCTCTGCCTACCCCGCAAGGGATCTGGCGTGAAGATATGTATGTATGTCAAATAAAATTAAACAACTATAAACTTAACCTAATAAATAAACTATAAATAAAAGATGTCCTCAAGAGAAGTCCCATCAGAGATAGTTTATGTATTTGAATCAATTTACCAGAAAACTTATTCCAAGGTTTATACTCGTATTAAGACTTTATGAAAAATTAATGCCTGAGTTCTTAAGTTATGTCAATTGGTTAAGGCAATCTTGGACTGAATTGGAAAATTGTTCTAAATAAAAACTATGACAAATGACGGCGAGGACACAAGGCGTCGTATACGAGTATAACAATGCTATAAAAATTACTTAGAATTACCCCATATTTCTATGGAAGAATAGTACAGTCTACGCCTAAGATACGTGGTATTGATAGGTACTAACTATATAATAAGTCAATAAAAGAGATTGACAAAAAGTCTATGGAACTTGCGTCTGAACCAATTTATAAATATACCAAGAATTATTTTTAAAAAATAATTGTTCATTTATTCGATAGGAAATAAGAGATATCGTAATTTTAAAACAAGTTAGGTTATTTGTTCCGCTTGAAAGTATCTTCGGGTTGAAGATTGCATGGTAGGGATACGTACTGCATGTAGGCTAGTCTAAACACCTTGCTCAACCCTATTTGGATGGACAGAAGAGAAAAACAAAGTGTAATTAGGGTTAACACACTTTTACATAAATTAAAACGCTATGTTTCTAAATAATTCTATTATTCAGCGTCCTGAATAATATTTATTAATAAAACGTAACTTGATGAATTGAATATTATGTGTATACTGTCAAAAATCCAAACATGTCATTTTATGACAATCGATCAAAATAATAAAAAAATTGAATTATATATTTAAAGTGTGTGGTACAGTCTCCATTCTAATTAGTGATCAAAAAACATAAATGGTCTTCACCAGCCCAACTTATAGTCGGCCGGTGGAAAAATTCAAATGATGTTTTATATTAATTTTATTTTTAAACTGCTTTAAATTCAGGTAAAAACATCTACAGTCCACTATCTGACATTATCCTTAATTATTGTTTGTTTCAAGTTAATCAGTTAACGCAATTATATAATTTAACGGCTGAATTACATTTGTTTGATAATTTAACGGGACTTTATCGTAAAAACATGTTTCGGCCGACTTTTCGACGTTTGGAGAACGTCAGGAAGATTATGTAACTAACGTAGTCATCGCGATCGTTTCCCTTTCGGGGTAGTCAGAAACCACGCTTATTAATAAGCGGATTCACATTTAGCCAACTTTACTATAGGCCAATCATGATAAGTGACAAGCTCATCGATGTCTCCAGCGTACCAAACTCAAGAAATATCATAAATAAATTAAATATCAATAAATGTATTTATTTACATTAATAAATATTTTTGTGTCTCGACCAGGAATCGAACCCGGTACCTCCGAGTCTAAATCCACGGACTTAACCGCTAGACCACGGAGGCAGTCACTAACGTAAATCGCGTAAATTAAGCAAATGTATATATAAAAAAATAAAATAACGGCAACTGTTTCTGCCTTACGAGATTTGAGTTGATATTCTAACGGAGTGTTCGTCAGTGTCAAATGCTATCATAGTTGATAGTATATATAATTTTGCAAAAACCGACAGAAAATAACGAAATTCACTATTTTGACAAAGCCACAAAAAACGTTATAGATATGCGGTTGCTTATGGATTTCGTTTAATAACTTATCTTATTGTGCTGATATTTAAAAAATGACAAACTGGTTTGATAGATTTTAATATTAAGATGGTTTTATTAACTTTCTTTGCTGACTGTAAAGTGTCTGATACCGAATGTCACGAGAATTACGTAATAACAGAGTTCAAGGTAACGCACGCCACTGAAGTTAGATAACTTGAAAACTAGTTTCGGCGGGAAATTGCAGCGTAACTTGTGCAGAGCTTTTCAGCGGCTGTAAAACTTTGTTAGCGACTGTAAACAAAAACATTCACAAGTTAACAAAGCTATTTGGAGACCTTTTGTTTATACTAACTTTAGACCAAACCGGAAACCAAAATTGATTTTCAACCAATCTATTTGAAAATAGATCTATTGTTCCTAAGTAAATGCAAGCCAAAAGTAGTTTTTATCTGAATTAGAATTTTACGGCCAGCAGTAATGAGTTTTAAATTTAGAACATGAATTGAAAGAATGAGAATGACGCGCGGAATGAGCATAACGCAAACTTTTGGCGCTAAAATAAGGCTTTTAATTTAAATAATATATATAAAAGTAAATACTAGGACCAAGTATCAAAATGGACAGAGCGATAAGGCGTTGCCGCTCTTGTGTCGGTGTATCATACGAAAGATAGTGTATCTCTCTCTATTTCACTAAGCCTTACCACGAGTAAACGAGGTAGCTATCTTGAGTTTGGCAACCTCGCAAAGTCTGTGTAATTCGTGTCATGTTGTGAGAAACTTAGTCGGTCAAAACATTGCGATTTGGTGGTATATTTTGACATGTTATTACAAAATCGCATAGGCACTGTGCCTTTTATACATTTGATTTTGTCAAATATTTGCTCTTTTTAAAATTATACGCGATATATTAAGTAGGAATATAGTGTAAATTTATTGAACTTTTAAAGCGTAAGATGAAATCCTTCCGATTTTAGTTGTTGAACTCCAAGGACAGAATGGCTGATTTGAAATATATATTGTTACTATATCTATATGTCTTAACATTCCAAAGAAGCAAAGTGTAATTTAACAATATAAAATGTATACCTATGTATAAATGTGGGTATAGACCAAATAAACATAGAGCTAGAGCCAGAACAACTCTTTTATCATTTACACGAATCGAATATCAACAAGTAAAAATAAGAAACACAAGAACTAGAATTGCTCGATTAATGTTTGGAGCGAACGAGTGCTCATGCTTATATTTCTTGGATTATTGAAATAATAATACAAAGGATAGGGATATAAGTCCCGTCCGCGTGATATGGTGGCAAGAACGCTGGCTGCATTTTCCTGCTGAATTGCAATACTGACTCTTTGGGCGAATAAAGAACCAGCCAACTTGCCACCGGAGGAGACGACAAGACACGGTGTTGTCTGTCTTTAAAATAAAATAAAATAAAATATAAAGAGTAGATCGAATAAGCATTCGCTCTTTTGGTCTAAACCCACTAAACTAAGAAAAAAACTTACCAGTGTAGTATAAAATATGCATACTATACATACAATAGGAGTAATAAGATGTATATTTATTCCAGTTACTGAAACAATAAAAGTATTTATCTATAGTCAGCAAAATGTTATATCTGGCATCATAGATTTATGATTGGTCCGCAACGCCTCACTAGATGGAGGCTCTCCTCAAATATAGCTGTCAATATTGAAGCTATCATCTGAAAATAATTGTTTTGTAGGATTGATTGATGAGCCATTTTAGTCTGAGTAAAATGCCAATTGATGACGTGCTTGATCCTAGGCGTAAAAAACAAGACTGAAGAAATATTTTATTTGCAAATATTAATGTTTTTTTTTTGCTTTTATTTCTCTTTTGTTTAATTTCCTTTGACACTGCTTTAACCTGCAGTTCTGTTCCTTGCCTTATAGCACTCTCCAGGCCGGACAAATGTGTTGTACTTGTGTTTGTAACCTTAGACTTAGCCGAATTCCGGTGGGAATGTATGGCGGTACATAAAGAATAAAAAATAAAGAAAAATCAAAATCTCACTCTGAAGCGCAGCTATAAACAATGAAGAAAGGCACAATGAAGAAAATATTTGCTTATCTATTACCTACTTAAAATTGCTACAATGAGGCTAAGAGTGAGGTATTACTCAGCGATGACAACAATAATAATAATAATATTAAATTCTCTATTGTACAGAACCAAAAATAGTGTGGGTACAAAGGCGAGCTTAATGCTCTCGACTCAGACTTAAGGTCAGAACTTTAGGTTGGTTCTAAAATAGATTGGATCGAGACAACTGCAAGCGTCCTACGAATGAGGTCGTTAATGGCGCTGTGACGGAAAAAGCGACCCGCACTTTTGGAACACGACAGCCCGTGGTGTCTGTAATGCTGGTTATAGGCCTCCCCCAACATCGGCATTTCATATGATTTCCTGCCACTCTCATCTACCACGCTCCCACTAGCGTCCTTCTTTAGGTCATCTGTTCATTCAGCCGTGGGTTGTCCCACTCTGCGTCTCTCCTCGAGTGGTCTTCATACTAAATCCTATCTACTGTCAACTTAAGGATTCTATCCATCGGGAAAATATTGAAGATAATGTTGTTTCGTTATGGTCAATAAAGAGCTATTCACCATAACGAAACAACATTATCTTTTCATTTAAGTCCCTTCAAAGGTTGAACTTGTTCGTAAGTTATTTGCGAGATCTTGCTAACCATGCGGGTCCGGATAAAGGCCGGATAGTATGTCTCTTATCCCATGGAATGAGGAAAGTTGTCTTGTCTGGGATGCCATTTGGTATACATTTCCTCTACCTCAAAAAAGGCCTGTTCCGCTGCTCATTCAGCATTTATGAACGTTAAAAGCACATAAATATAATAGAAATAAACAAAACTATAACTTTGTGCATTTGGGGTTAAAACACTTGAGTAAATTCTCTTGATACCCACAAATTCGTGAAAGAGCTGGGTAAACGAATTTATCAATTGTGTGGCAACCCCAAATGCCATAACTACCTTAAACAAAATGTTTCCCCTATTATTCAACGAGGAAATGCGGCGAGTGTTTTAGGTATACCTTCTCAGATGGTAAGCCATTAGTTTATTTTGTAGAATAGTTTTAATTTCATAGGTATTTTAGATTTGTTTTTTTTTTGTATCTTATTTCAAATAAAAAATATTTTGATTTAAAATCTAGTTTTTTGTATTAAACTATAGTTCTATGCGTTATTATTCTAAGACTTAGTAGAAATAATTACCTTGACTAAAAGCAAGAGCCGGTACATAAATTACTATAGGAATATAAAGTATCATCTTTATTACAAATATCACTGAGCCAAGTAACCGAACATTTTGATTAAACCGTAGCCGAAGGTACTGTAAATAATAATACACTTAAATATATACATGAAAATGGCTTATATCTTTAACATTATTCACACAAAAATAATAAATAATAGGAAAATAGAGAATGATGCATGGTAATTTAATTTCTTCATACATAAAATTATATTTAAAACATGAGAGATGTGACTGTAATGTAAAATAATTTAGTCACTTTAAAAGAAAAAATATAAGTGGATTACTGGCAACACGTACAAAACAAACATAGAGATACTCGTTATTAAACTGAATTAACCAAAATTTCTTATGTAACTATGAAATTTAAAATATAGGTATAATAAAAATATTTATATATTTTTTTATATTAAGTAGGTATTTTACTAAATTTGTGCACGACGGAATCATAATAGTAGGCATATTTTCTATATGGCTTTATCATAGATCAAATAGTAATAGGGTAGGTAAGAAATAGTGTAGGCAGGATAGATTATAGTATAGATATATAGGATATATATATATAGGATATATAGGATAGTTATAGTATAGGATAGATTATAATATAGATATAGCATAGTTATAGTATAGATAGATAATAGTATAGGGTAGTTTATAGTATAGTTATAGATAGTGTACATAGATAATCTTTATAATATGCTAAGTTAATTTTATAGTTATAAGTAACTTAGTAGTAAGAAATCATTGTAAATAAATAGTATAGGATTTCGTAAATAAAGATTATGCTAACGGCGGCTATTATTATTACCCCCGGCACGGCTTGGTTGGCCGATACTCGTCGCTGATTGGTCAAGCTTGTGCGGGCTAGACCAACATAGCAGCGACGAGTATCGGGGCGTATAAGATAGGCCATTATCGGGTCCGTCGCCTGGCTCGTATACTTCAACCTTTAATGGTTACCCCATGCCCTGTCCGTAGTTACGGAAAGCGAACGCAACCTCTGTTAGAATACCTTGACACAGATTCCCCACTCCCCCCTGCGGGGGGTGTGAGAAGACTCCTACTACCGTCGAGTCCTGTCTCACAGATGAAGGGGAGAGGCCGTAAGCCTTTCCCGCTCTTTCTAGTAGCCCTCCAGCCCGTCGCGGCGGCAAAGAGGGTCTACGATGTCACCAGGGTGGCCGGCCTTGACGGAGTCAAGGTGGAGGCCCCAAAGAAACGAGGTGTCCCTGGACAGTGTCACCGCTGCCAACTATACGGCCACGCCGCCCGCAACTGCCGCGCGGCCCCGAGGTGCGTGAAGTGCCTCCAACCGCACGCGACATCGGCCTGTTGTCGCAACCAGGAGACGGACGGCATCCCGTCGTGCGTGCTCTGCAATACGTCCGGCCACACGGCCAATTACAAGGGCTGCCCGCGTGCCCCGCAACCGAAGAGACAGGCCAAACGGGGCGGAAAGCCGCGCCCGAAGCCTGCTTTCGCCAGGAGGGAAATACCCTTCCCTCCGGACCAACCCAAGGAGAAGTTCGTCGCGGCTCCTCCTCCCTCCAAATCGGCTTGGTCTAAACCCAAGCCCACCCCCACGACACAGGCACCTGCTCCGCCGCAGCCGCCCAAACCTCAGCCGCAACCGCAACCGCAGCCGTCCGTGGCCCCCGCTCCTAGCGGTCCCTCCTCACCCGACGTCGATGTCGCAGCAACTGTCGACCTCATCCTGTCCTTCAGCCCCTCCATGCTGAAGCAGTTAGTGGAGCTGTCAGCGAAGCTGGCCGCCGCTAAAACTCCAGGGCAAAAAATTAAGGCGCTCGCTACGCATAGCGCGATCGTCGAATACGTCCACGCTCATGCCGGATAGACCTAAGAACCGGCTTAAACCCAGGGCCGTGAGCTTGGTGTCCTTCAACATCAACGGCCTCTCCGGTAAACTTGACGAAGTCAAGTCTTTCGCCAACGAGCAATGCCTCGATTTCCTCCTACTGCAGGAAACCCTGCTTAAACCCAACCATAGAGGCTTCAGGATTCCAAACTACACTCAGATCCGAGACGACCGTATCAGCGGCCAGAAAGGAGGTGGCACCGCCATCTACTTCCGCTCGTCGCTGCACTGCACTCCTCTCTTACCTCCCTACTTACCCTAGAGGTCTCAATCTGCAAGGTCGCAATGACAGGCCATTCAACCCTAACCATTGCTTCCGTCTATCTTTCCCCAAGTAAGCGCATTGCTCGCGCCGACTTGGAAACTCTCTTCGCCCTAGGTGACTCTGTCATTCTCTTCGGCGACTTCAACTCCCGCCATAGGGATTGGTCCGAGGGCTAACCTAACGTAAATGGCAGGCTACTTGCCGCCCTCCGCGAACCCCTTGGGTTCGATGTTTTCGCTCCCATGACTCCCACTCACTATTCGAGAGGGAATCGTAAGGGCATCCCGCACGCTCCCTCCAAACTAGACATAGCGCTAGTGAAGGGGGTCTCCCTTAGCCTGAGAGCGATCCAAACGCTCACCGAGCTCGACTCGGACCACAGGCCTGTTCTCCTACAGCTCGGTGCCCCAGCCCAGAGACCTGACGACACCCGGACCATTGTGGACTGGGAACGCGTCAGCTCTAGGCTGGCCGACCTCGAAGCACCCGCTCTAGCCATCATTCCGGAGACGGTCGACTCACTCGAACACGTGAGCCCGTCTATCGACTCTCTCACCTCCCACCTGAAAGCCTCTATCGCTGAGTGCTCTCGCCAAGTCCCCGCCGACAACCACCGCTGGAAATTACCTCCGGAGGTTAAAGATCTTATGCGCAGACGCAACGCTGCCGTAAGAGCCCACGACCGATGTCCCTCCCCGGCCAATAGGGCCGCTATGAGGAAACTACACAGACTCGTTAGAGAGTCTATCCGCGAGATGCGGAACTCTAGCTGGGAACAGCTAATGAGCGACATCTCGCCCAGCCACAAGTCCTACTGGACCCTGGCTCGTCGCCTTCGAGCTGACGGCATAGCGCACTCGCCGCCGATCACTAGACCCGATGGTACTGTAGCTTTCGAGGACGACGAGAAGGCGGAAGCCCTCGCCGACAGCCTCGAGCTGCAGTGCTCCGAGAGCACTCGGCCCTCTCCCGTCTACCACGAGGCCATGGTGAACGCAGGGGTCGCGAGACTCCTAGCCGCCACCCCCGCCTCCGAAATCCGGCCCGCTTCCCAGGACGAAGAAGACAAAAGACCATTAATGGTCTCAAAATCAGGTCTGCGCCAGGTTTGGATGGTATTCCAAACAAGGCCCTCAAATACCTCCCCGTACAGCTTGTCGCTACTCTCACCCAAATTATTAACGTCTGCCTTGAGCAACACCACTTTCCGCCCGCGTGGAAGGAAGCCGACGTCATCGGCATCCCTAAGCCCGGCAAGCCACTAACTGACCCTTCTAGTTACAGGCCCATCAGTCTGCTGAAGACCCTCGGGAAGATCTACGAGCGCATCATCCTCACCCGCATCAAGGAATTTGTCCACCCCTCCGATGGCCCCAGCAGGATCATCGCCGAGCAGTTTGGCTTTCAACCCAAACACTCGTGCACTCACCAAGTCCACAGGATCGTGGAGTACGTCTCCCAGGGCATAGAGCCCTCCTCCCTCTTCGGCTCCAACACAGGCGCCATCTTCCTCGACGTTGCCAAGGCCTTCGATAAGGTCTGGCACAAAGGCCTCATCTACAAGCTTCACATGCTCGGCCTCCCGGACCGACTCGTTCTACTCCTTCGCGATTACCTCCTAGACAGGAGGTTCGCGTATCGTCACGACTGAGCTCGTTCCTCCTCCCGCCCCATCAGGGCCGGAGTGCCGCAAGGTTCGGCTCTATCCCCTCTCCTATATGCCATTTTTGTAAATGACATACCCGTCAGCGCGCCGGTCAAACTGGCCCTCTTCGCCGACGACACTACCCTCTTTGTGAGGCACCATAGTGTCGACCGTATCTCCCACCACCTCCAGCAGTCTATCGATCGGCTCGCCGATTGGTTCGAGCGCTGGAAGATCACAGTCAACGCCAGCAAGCCAAGACTCCTGGATCGTCCGCCCACCGTTAGGCTGGACGGAGTCGCCATCCCCTGGGTCAAGACCGTCAAGTATCTTGGCGTCACTCTCGACAGTAAGTTGTCATTCAAACCCCATATTCTTCGAGTATGTTCCAGAGCCCGCTTTTACCTCCACCGCCTGTCAGGGATGATCGGCAGGAAGAGCAAGATGTCCGCGCGGAACAAGCTCACTATCTACAAAGCTTGTGTTCGGCCCGTCCTCACCTACGCCAGTCCGGCGTTCGCCCACACTAATCCGTCTCTTATTAATAAGCTTCAGGTGATCCAGAACAGGTTCCTGCGCCAGGCGGCGGACGCCCCCTGGTTCGTGCGCAACGTGAACCTCCACCACGACCTCAACGTCGAGCCCATCACCAAGTGGCTGCGGCAAGCGTCGCTACGCTACTTCTCCAAGGCGAGTAATCACTCTAACCCTCTCATACGAGAGGCTTGCTCATACGACCTCAAATCCTTCTGGAAGAGGCGTCGTCCCAGAAGTGTCCTGCACGACACCGATGACCCGCTCACGACGAGGCTCAATCGACTGATTGAGGCCTCCGCCATGTCCTCTGGCCGCCAACCTAAGGACCCCCCGACCTGCCACCTCCCCCGTTCCAGTTGCCGCCGATCCAGCCGCCGCTGTCTTCGTCCTCCTCCTCCATTACCCCCTCGATGGCTTCCCCGCAGGCCCCTACCCCTCAGGTTGGGTCTGCTGCCGTCGAGTAGACTTTTGCTTCGCATGCTTGCATGACGCGGCGAACGAGTGCCTTCACTCCGTAGCCACGACTCAGACTTAGCTGTAAAGGCACACAGGGCCAACAGTGAGATAGAGACGGTTTATAGGATTTTAGTCCGTAGGCGCCCTGGGGCTTCACTAGGAAGCTTCACGGATGAGTCGGGCATGCGACCCCCACCCGCGTTGGCCCTTCAGGCAGGGGGCGTATCATTGATGATTTATTGATTCACCGTCTATAAAAAAAAAAAAAAAGTCCGTCGAGTCTATAGTCCCGAGCACGACAAGAACAAGAATAGAATAGAGATGAACACATACGCCTATAGAAGAACAACCAAGCCTGCTGCGGGAAATATAGAAGCCTGCGCCGAAGCTCTGCCTCAAGCTGAACATGTCGTTTTATTGAAGATCGTCGCTTCCTGCCGCCCGGATAATAGGTGCATCGGGATCGTTCGCCTGTCGACCCGACCTCCCGTTCTCGAGGTTTATGTGGCTGACTTTCGTCGGTCACGTATCCTCGTTAACGGGGGTCGTATACGTCAGCCCGGTCCCGCACAAAATTGTTTATTCGAAAAAAAATAATTACAAAATATAAAATAATAATTTTAAACTACTTAAACATAATAAATAATATGAAATAACTACAAGTATATACTAAACCTAATAAAAAAATAAAATATAAATATAAAATGACCCATTTGAGATAGTTCAAAAAAGAGGCAACATCAGTATAGCGAGGCTAGTACGTTGGCAGAAATAATTGCCAGCCTTCCTGTCTCTAGAATATTTACGGCCAAATATATGGCCACACCACAAGAGATTGCAGTCATTATGTTGCTTTACTTTTTAAAGCTGCAATATTAAATACAACATAATAAAAGCTAAATCACACAGTAGTCGGTAGTGCGACGCGACGGGCTTATTAATTAGCACTAATAAAAATATATAATTATTTTGTTATAAAAATATGATTTAATAATTTTAATATTTTTTCTCAGAATAAATCTCTAAGATTTTTAAAATTAATATAATAAAGACACCACATTAAACAAAGCATAGGGCGTGCATGGTCTATCTGTACTAGGTTCTAAATGCAAATACAGGCGCTAACGCATAAAATACTAATATATTACGTTTGAGTGCTTTAAAACAGCCTACGTTAGGGCCAATTTAAAATCGATTGTAACAATGTGAACACACCTATTCGTATTTTGGACTGCAACACCGTCACACTACCGTCCGAGCCCGTCGCTCCCGTCACGTCGCATCGTCTGTGTGATTTAGCGTTAACACTACAATACCACAATAAACTTCAAAGGTAGTTCTTTAATAGCACTATAACGACTAAGGTTATATTTTCCGGTATTTCTCATGGTTTTCTAGAAAAACACGATATTATATCACGCAAGGGGGGAAGTAAATTAGTTAATGATCATGTTGGTACGTCTAAGTCATCTACTTCCTACGTCTTGGCGAAACGGTTTACTGTGTCAATGTCCTCGTTAACTTTAACCGATTTAAATAATAATAATACATAAATAAATAAAGTGTTTATGTAAAATGAGTAACGCATACTATCTTGTTTTCTTTGCTACTATTATTATCGTCTTTTATCATCATATATTGTTCAACTTTAACTCTTTTAGAATCATCATTCATTCATCATTACAGCCCCTAGAACATAGCGTCCTAGACCTCCACTGCTGGAGATGGGCCTTCCAGAACATATATCTGGAGAATTTGGCCTACACTCGCCACGCTGTCCAGACGGCTTGGCGAGGAACTTAGAATACACTATGTTTATTCAGACTAGTCATATATCAATATACATAAAATGATTTTGTCAATAAATATTTTTATTATTTATATTTATTATGCCCGTGTACGATAATATGTAACTATTCATTCTTTGTGCACATGGCATAGTGTACCAATTCAACAAAATAAACTAATATCAAATCGTGCATAAGAAACAAATACATTTTAATTTGAAAGCTCCCACATACTTCCTGTAGTTAACAATATAAACTTTTGACGTGATTACGTGAAATTAACAGTAGGTATATCCGGAATTTCAATTAGTAGAATTGCGAAGGTGGCGCAATTATGCAGTCTGACACATGATTTGCGTCAAGAGCAACCGCGAGAGCTGACAGAAATTGAGTACTAAACCGGAAAACATATCTTAAAACGGGAGGCAGGAAAGGTAGCATTTTGTTCTGCCAACGAAAATATAATTGATATTATATATACGGGCCTTTTAGAACATATATCTAGAGAACTTGACATACTCTCGCCACGCTACTGGCCAGACGCTTAGTACCAACCATTATCAGTATAATATTGCATATTATTCATATCAAATTATACGTATTTTCTTTACTGTGTACAGAATAGAAGGATAGGATAAGGAATATTTATAACTAGACATGTATATAGAATTTGATGCTATATATGGAATTATTTATCAAAGATTAAATTAAGTAAATGCAAATATTACAAAAATATTTAAGCAAATACTTAATTCAATCTTTAATCTTTGGTAAATAATTCCATAATTTTTTTATTTGTCAAATGCGTAGACGTACTAACATACACTAGCATCAAATTCCATATACATTATAAGAATGAGTAGTCTAGTTGTAAATAATCCTTATCCTATCCTTCTATTCTGTATACAGTAAATAATATATATATATATATACATATATATCTCTGTCAAAGTTATAAACTTTCAATAATCATCGTATCTATATATTTTTGAGTATAAAAAATAAGTTTATTCAGAGACTAGCAGTTTGATCCAGCGTTGCCCGTAATATATAGTAAGCGAAAAAAATATTAGTTAGCCGTATACGTCGTCGCATGTCATGCTTAAATGTTGATAGTAGTAGCCGTGAAAGCAAAACAAACAGATAGATAGAAAAACATATAATAAATATATAACAGACAAAGATTATTTCACATTTATAATAGTATGGATCAATGGATAAGTAGCATTTATTTACGCAAAGTTAAGACGCTTACCTATTTAAAGTTACGTTACCTCGTATGTGGAAGTAATTTGTAAATTATAGAAAACAGGAAGATAGACGATAGCAATTGTTATTGACACCGCCCATTCAGATAATACTATAGTCCACAATTGGGTTCCATATGTGTACATTTCAGCTGGCAATCCTAGCAATGATATTCCTGAAATGTAACTGGAAAAAAGCAAAATAAACCAATAATTTAACACTAAAATGTTTTAGGTATATGTTCTGCTTATCTTGTTCCTAAATTGCCATCTTCTATCCTGTTGATCGCTATCAAGAACAAACTCATTCTGAACCACTCATAAGCCAGTGCTTCTCCCTGGTCTTCTGAATCCTTGAATTTATCCTTGTATTATTACTTTTTATTATGCATGATATGTCATCTGCCTCCGTGGTCTAGCGGTTAAGGCTGTGGATTTAGACACGAAGGTACCGGGTTCGATTATTCCTGGTCGGGACACAATAATTTATTTAATTATTTGAGTATTTGCCACTTGTCATGATGGGCCTATAGTAAAGTTGGCTAAATGTGAATCCTCTTCTCTATAAGCGTGGTTTCTGACTATCCCGAATGGAATACGGTCGTAATGATACTTAACTTTTTTAACTTATGATATGTCCAGGATACTTAAGTCTTCGTTCTTAACGCGTAAACGAATAACATGAATGATAAAAAGCTAGCACAGTTGTATAGCCCTATTTTAAATTATATGTTTTGATAAGCATGATATTACTACTGAATAATACTAATATATACTATATATGATACTATATAAATTAACAATTTACCTGGCTATGAGTGACATTGAAATAGGGAACATGCCCATAGTCTTTCCACCCATTAGGTACTCAGAGGTGGAATTTTGTTTCTGTCGTGCAAAGAACGCGAAGTAGATGCCAATCATAGCGGAGACGGCCAGCATCGAGCCGAACACGATGTAATCCAGTGTATCAAAGTACTCTAACATATTGACGATATTCTATATTATTTAGAATAGAATACAGCACGTCTGAGGCGTTTGACTTGTAATCTCCATCTCAATATACAATGACAATTTACCGAGCGGATCTGACTACTGTGGCGTGCTATATTTATCCTTAAGGATAGTGGATATGACCTATTGGAGAGATCCTGGATAAGTTTCTCTAATTGACCAGTTACCGACGGCGACGTGAGATTGCCACCGCCGTTTAACGAGACCCAAATTTAAAGTCTATTCCGAGAAGTGCAATCTAGATGTGTTGCGATATGGTTTGTCTTTTGCTGTATCAAATTTCATAAGATTATAATTTAACCATCATTACCATGTAGATATAGTATTACAAAATATCTATTTGATTAACGGTTAGTTGCAGAAAGAATGATAAAACTATTCTATGATTAACATTTTGATATACGGTAAGTGATTGGTAGTTAGCTTGTCACTTTGGTTATTTTAGCCAATGACATATAAGCATAAGATAATTAGTCTTTCTGCAACCGGCCGTAAGAGGTAATGCATAAGTTTTGTAATTAGTACAAAAGCCTAATTTTAATAGTTAAGGAAGTAATAAAACGACAAATACATTTTAAATATTTTATTTTACGTCTAAACAAAGAGAAGCTAAAATCTGCAAATTATTATTAAACATTGACACCTAAAGCAGTGAATTTTGACTTATAATATAAATAATTTATTAAAATCCAATTAAAATGCTATTGGAATTGTCACTTGGTAATTTACTCGCATCTATGTTCACTAGGGTATGGTTAACAAAAGAATTGAAAGTACAAATATCGGTATCGACGCCATCTACTTCTGTGATTTTTTAAGGAGTGAAGTTGCTACACTGCGATCCTGATAGCATTTTAATTGGATTATTCGAATATATCCTTTTGTCATTTAATAAATAATAATAATAATATTGTTCCTAGAACACCAAATTTTAATTAACACTAATGATATATCTCATTTATATTCCATAAGTACCATCTTGCCTCCGTGGTCTAGCGGTTAAGTCCGTGGATTGAGGCACGGAGGTACTGGGTTCGATTCCTATTCGGGTCACAAAAAAATATTTTTTGAGTTTGGTAGAGATATTTCGCTTGTCACTTGTCATGATAAGCCTGTACAAAAGTTGGCTAAATGTGAATCCGCTTCTTTACTTTTACCATATAATGTCATTTTTATAATAATATTACAATTTAAACATAATATCGTAAGTATACATTTCTGCAGGTACAAGGACTCCGATGAATATGCATTACAGTTAATACATATTATACTAGTAGATGTAAAAATACATACAATATTTAATAACAATCTAACTCTTATAAATTACAAACTAATAATTAATAAAAAATACAATTAAATAGGAAACTAAAATATAAAATAAAATAAACAAAAATAAAATTTAAAAAATATATAAATTAAATACTTACTTCATATCACTACCAATAGGCAAAGTACCTATTTATTCTAATCCAAAGAACATCTATTATTAAAAATATGACATATTTTTTGAAATATTAATTACATCTACCAAGGGTTTTACATTTTAAAGCAATAATGTGCTTTATATTTATTATTAAAATTAAATACAGATTTATACATAATTTAAATTTTACTGTAACTACATGTTTTAATATCAATTAATTAATTATATAACTATAATCTATGATAAAAATTATACTACGATTTTCTAACAATATAACAATTAACTACAGGTGAATATCATCTAAGAATATAATTGAAAGTTTAATTAAAATTAAGTGTTTTAAGATTTTACTTTGTTATACCAGCTTTACCGCCGGTAGCAGAAGTGATGATTAAAATAATCTATTATCAACATTTTGATATACGATATGTGATTGGTAGCATAAACATGTCAAAAGTTGCCTTTCTGCAACTGGCCATTAGTAAGCTAACTTATTAGAAAGATTAAATAGCTTGCCAAGTAAACTATTCGGTCCATACCACCCAAAGAAACAGTGGAAATACTATTTTAAAAGGAATTATTATTCATCAAATTATTAATCGATCGAAAGGTATTTTTAAGAATTTCTATGATAACATTCTAAGGTGTATCACATTATATGAAAGGTGTGGTTTATTTGTGTACTCAAAACGATTAAGTCAGATTGAAAGTCAATTGCGCACGAGTTGATTTCATTATAATTTGCGTTAAGGTAACCTAAAACTCTTGCAGTAATAAACACATGTAGGTAGAAATAAAATGAGACTGGTTATAAGGATATTAATTTAAAATTACACAATACAATTATAAATGCCTACATCGATATGTAACTACTACTTTTAACAATTAACTTCAACACTACTGACACTAAATGCACATTTATTATTTAAGACATTGATATACGGTGGAAACTTCATAAAGAGTTCAATTCAAATTTAAAAATCTACTACCTCGTTAAGAGGGTTAAACGTATTTGCATTCTTCTCGCTCGCACAACCCAATATTTTCAGAGACTTTTCAAGTCTGAGTGAGAAGTGTAGTCTTTACTTACTAGGAAACTTTAGATTTTAGTAACCTTAGATTGGGACCTACGTGTCAGGCTTTACTGCCTTGTGAGGGACCATCACCAAAGTAATTTTGCAAATCCTGTAATAATGTTCCACGATTGTTTGTTAACATATATTGTAAAACCTTACACAGCTAATAAATCATTTGAATTTGAATTGAAATTTGAATTTAATATATAAAATTTTAAACAAAGAAAAATTGTAAAAACAATTAACACTATTTTTCTCTACTTTACTAGTAAGTTCTCTAAAGTACACTCAGACTAAAAAAATCTTTAAAAATGTTGGATTGTGCGAGCGAGAGGGGTGCAAACCCGTTAAACCCTCTTAAGAATATTACTTTTCAAAGATTACTTAACTATTAATTTTTTTAAATAACACGACATAACTATATAATAAAGAGTTCTCGAAACTAACTATCAACATCAATTTCATTGACACACCAATACTAACACAGTTTATCCATTGTTTTGAGAACAATTATGTTCATAGTATATTCTTATTCGATCGTATTTCTCTCACACACATTTGCTATTTACCGGGCTATATAATAACGCCGAATATTAATAACATAGCTGGTTAAGTTCAAACACTTCCGAGTTAATACCGGTCAATAGCATGTCAGCTCTACAATTTAAAAATCAAGCAACAGGATTCGCGGTTGGTGACCGTAGTGCTGTCTTAAGTTTCTGTCTTCGGTCTCGATCGCACGCGCATACTTGCCCCTCTTTTATTTTTACAATTTTTCAAAAAGTTACTAGATTTTAAAGTTGAAGAGCTGTGGTGTATAAAGGTCTTTATTTGTATTTTTCCCTTTAAACTTCCACCGGAGATAAATCAAACCGGGATCGTCGTCGTCCTGATATCTGGCCGGATGAAGACCTTTGCATAGATTGAGATCTGGCTCGAGTCGAACTACTACAAGTATCTGTCGATTTAGATCGCTTTTTCTCATCTTTCTTTCGCTTAACGGTTGAAACGGAGATGACAATATCCTCAATGGGTCCATATTCGTCTAAAAAGTAATTTCTAGTTATTATCACCCATAATTTATTTAAATATATTTATTTTTATTGTTTATGTAAAGAACATAAAAAATATTATACTGCGTGGAATTTATTAAAGAGCAAATATTTTTATATATTAATCTAGAATAAAAATAAAGAACTACGTATTTTTTATTTTCATTATTCAGTAATAAAATCTTTAGTTACGGTGCTGAGAAGTTTTCCTAAAAATATCGCCACTCATACTGACCAATTAATCGGAGGTAATACTTTCTCTCTCTATTTCGTCTCTCGGCTGTGGGCAAGATCAATTAATAATAACACTCCCCAGCCTTTAGGTATTTATTACGATGGATATCGCGATTTTCAAACGTGGCCTTATTGACGATGCAGCAGTGTTTTGTTTTTCGGACAATGACTTTTGTCTTTAAAGAAAGTGACCTTTTTATTTTAAATACAAGTAATGACACCTGATGCCTCAAAAAAGTTATTTTATTTTGACAGTTACACGCGATATAATTAAATAAAATACGTCAATAGGAGAAGATCGAAAATGAACGGAGTCAAATCCTTGAATATTATGAAGGTTCTATATTGAAAGTGTAACGCTGAAATCAAAACCCAGGTTATTGTTATTATATCATTTATGTTGCACAAACTAGTATTTCATATATATTTTGTCAGCCATTAGCTTACGTATGCTTCAGTGTAAATCTTACGCTAAGTAAAATTGTGCACTGTTATGAACCGACTGTTGACTATTTTGTCCGAAATCTTTATAATATTGACGTTTTAGTTGGAAGCGATGTTTACTTTAGTCAGTTTTAAATAACTGTAAAATAATAAAATTGTCTGTAAAAAAAAACAAATACAAATGTTATAAAACCAGCAAGATTGTTTACCCACCTGTGCGTTTGATAACTTCTCCTACATTATTCAAATAAAAGTACGGTTTGAACTCCGGCTCTGGTTCCTGGAAAACGATTTTATATTGACTACGAGTATATTTATATCTTTTAAAAAAGGAAATAACGGAATCGTCAATTTTGACAATCTAACGTTTTTTCTTAAATTACTGCCACCACTTCACAGTGAATTACCTAGAACATCGCAGCAGGACAATATTTATTTACAAAATCCTATGTACATAACAGATTTACATACAAATAATACATATTTTACATGACAAGTTATAGATCAACTATAATGGCTCCATGTACTTTAAGACAACCTGTTGTGTCTGCATCTGATAATGCGAAAACGTCATAGCTCTCATTATATCTTGTTCAATAAAAAGATTGTCCCCCGGGGGCACTCTGGAGTAAGTGTGTCGAAAGTCGAAAGCCGCGCACGCGCAGGTATATGTTAGGTACAAACAGAGAGATAAGTTTTAAAACTTGAGGTAGGTACATTTTACCTTTTATAATTTTTAATATATATATAAAACCCACGTTATATTTATTTTGACCTGACTACTAGACTAAGAAGTAGTAGCTGTAGTTTTCTCAGTAAAGCATTTATTAGTAGTTAGAATATGCACCCACATACCGTAGTCATTATTCCTATGCGTACGTATAAATTTGGGGACTCATACATCTGTCGCACGATAAAAATGTGGTATGCTCTTCCAATTTGTTTCCACTTTATAACCTGGAGTTCTTTAAGCGAAGTGCGAAAAAGCATCTAGTCAAGCCGACATAGTGTTAGGGACTGATGGCAGTCATGAGTGACTGATTCCAGTTTCTAACATTCATGGACCTTGCGCGCCACTTAGTCATGCATTGTCGATAACAAGTCGTAAATATTTCGATTTTCCTTTAATTATACAAAACCATTTCTTAAAAACATCCTTTTATGTAATACTCCAACGTACACTAATAAATAAAAAAATAGTTGTACTCAATGTGCGATGTATATTACGAGGTGATTTACTTAGAAGCCAAATTGTCAAGTGAGGGCATGTAGTATTTGGACAAGTTAGTAAATCTTGAAAAAATAACTAAAACTTTATATCTTTAACATCTAAATCCACAAGATTTATTTTAATTAGGTAAGTAATTTTTGAAGTTTCTTTATTTGCTTTTGTCCAGCTACGATGTTTTAAGTAAAACAAACCGCACTGTTTTCTATACGTTGTTTTATTGTACCTTTGGTTTGTTGGATTTGAAGGCCCGAAGAAAGCCTCCTTGCCACCACGGTCACTGAATCGAACAAAAAGACCCCTTCCCATCCTTATTGCCAGCTTCGGCATCCACATTATCACCCACTTCGGTTTTAGGCTGAGCACCCGCCGAAGTAGTGGCGCTAAAGAAAATAAATTTACTATGCAGATACATTGTTTGTATTTTTTTATAAAAATAAATAAATTAAATTGTAATAAATAAGTAGATTTATTTCGACCAATATAATTTAAAAATATTTTAATTAAACGTATTTAATGTGAAAAATATACATCGGTTTTCAGAATCAATGTAAATTGAACAAGAAATGGTGAAATTATATGCAAACTTCAGAGAGAGACGAATCGATATTTATTTTTGAGGCCCTACTTGAGCGAGATAGAAGCGTCCCTCTCTTGACCTCATATTTTCATAGTATGTGTTTCAAGTCTCTCAGTGTTGTTGTTTACACTGTACTATAAATTGAATGAATGTAGGTTATCAGCGTGCGCATGTCGGCCATCTAAAGCTCACCTCCAATAGTTCTTTATCGAACTCGGTCTGAAAACTAGAGTGCATTTTCTTGTTATAAAAGTATTTACCTCAAATCAATGCGCACTGTAGTATTGTTGTTATTGGTGGGTGAAGTGGCGTTCTGCTGGTTTCGCATGGCCAATGTTGATACCATTGGAGGTCGCTGGGGTTTGTTGGCAAGTAGTCGTTCGATTTCAGCCATCATGCCGATCGTTAGCTGGGGAACTATCTACACAAACGCAAACAACAGTAAGTTTACATTGTTATTATGGTAGGTTTAAGTTCAACATCTGTAAGGTAGAAAACTCAATACTTTTTACTTACACTAAAATATAGCTACAGCCATCTTGTTTTGTAATAAGGTTAGAATGTTATGTAACTATTAGTAGCTATTGAACAGTGTTATACCTGTAAAGCGAGGATGTTCTCCCTGAACTGTCCGATGCTGGTAGCTCCAAGGAGCAGACAGTTTACAGATTCGTTTTTCAGACACCAAGCAATAGCCAACTGACTAAGTGAACAATCTGGAATAAATAATCTTAAGAAGTAACTTGTGCAAAATTCATTAAAGTGTTTATAAGAATTAAAACATACTCATAGAACTTGCGAGGTTAGATAAATCATTGAGTTTATCCACGTAAGTGCGCGGTTCTTCCCCTTGTTCTTTACTTTCGGCCACCTAAAAAGAGAAAGGCATTAACTTAAACTCAATGTTTAACTTAAATGTCTCAATAAATCGAATAATAACCTCCGTTGTGGTGATTTCGTCCTCGCACCAGCTAAAAGTGCTGTACTTTCTGTTGAATCTGGATTTTGCGAAAAGTGCCGTAATATCCTCACGTGTCAAGCCCTTTCCAGTTGTTATGGCGGACCACGCCATCATACCTGGCACAAAACAGTACAAATTATGCAACTACTACTTACATATGCACTAATTTCCATAAAAATATCCATAATAAAAGAAGAAGATAAAATAATTAAAACCTAGAATGTTATTAAGCTATGTATTTAATTTAATTAGGCTAGACTAGGCCAAATTTTTCATAAAAATGTTCTGGAAGCCCAGCAGTGGACTGAACTCTGTGTTCTAGGGGCTATAACAAGGGTAAAGATTGATGTGAAGAACTTACCAACTCCAATTTTGTGATAGAGTTCTGGCATGTACAACTCAGCCTTATCTCTACAAAACATGTGGTATTCGGTTTGTTCCACCACTGGTGTGATACAATTGAACTGACGGCAATTTGAGTACGCATCCATGATCTAAAATATATTTATAATATAAGGCCTGTGTGTATACCTGTATGTAACTGTATGAATTTGTTTATATTTAAAAAAAATGTTATTATAAACTAAACTATTATAGTAAACTAAATAATAGGTATACATTTTATAAATTGAAGATAACTCGAAATTCTTAGATATATCATGAAAAGATAAAAAAATAAAAAATATATTATTACAAGGTGACGATAATATAATGATATATAAACGCAACTAATTGTATAACCTCCTTTCGTTTCATTCAATTATTATATTATAAGCCTAGTGCCATATTATCCATCCAGGTATAGATTTATCATCACCACATATTATAAAACAAAGTCTGTCTGTCTGTCTGTCTGTTCGCGACAAACTTAAAAACTACACCGATTTTAATGCTTTTTACAATAATAGATCTCGAGAAAAGTTTTAGTAAATAATTTGTTAAGTTTTTGTATACATTAACGATATTTGTTGAAAAAAAAAATGCCGTCTGGGAGCTTGCAACAAAAACGCTGCCTTAAGTCTTTGAGATATAACAAAATAATCTATGGTAGAATTGTATATATAGGGCTACGGCAAAGTCCGCGATAGAATCATTTAAGGATTTTAATACTAAAAAAATGGGCAATTATAAAGCGGTAATTGGAAAGCTATTTACACAAATACGCTATTAATTCTTATAATTTTAAATACTTTAGTTGGCTTATGCAATTCATGAATATTATTATTTATCTTTACACCATGCAAATTAAGTGAATACTTTAGGAGGTATACTCGTAGCAAAATCAAAATAATGCGAAACGAAATTAATTTCATGTCGCCGTCTACAAGGGTAAAGCCGGGTAAAACAGCTAGTTAATCAATTAAAAAACGCTAACCTCAGCAGGTGACCAGCGTGCTGTTCCCCAATACATGATCCATCCTTGATTGATGCAAAATGTCATAGTACGCACCAACTCTGAAATAACTCTTAAATATACATATCTTATCTTAAGCTTATATAAAATTGGTAAATAAGTTTAAAAAGTAAATATAAATATTTTTATAAAAACTAATTCAAACACTCAAAATCTACAATCAGTAATACATTGTAAAGCTATGTAAATATTTTCAAGTTCCAAATGACCTTACCTTCCATAGGACAGACAGGGTCAACTTTATGAAGCAGCACGACGTCTATGTACTCCAGTTGCAACCGCGACAACGAGTTTTTAATACTCTCCACAATATGCTTCCGAGATAAACCTCTTTCATCGGATCTAATAACATATAATTGGAATGAAGCTCGGACTTTTCAGACTTAACTAACATTGAAGCGAATGTATGTTATACTGAAAGCCAAAGCAGTCATAAAACGTGAAACATTGATGATATTGCTGGAGACCCGCAAAACCCGAGAAGTAATGATCTGTATGAACCCGCCGTTTACATAACGTAATCGTTTACGTTTTATGATCGCAACTGCTACGAAACTTGGCAAAGAGTAGTATTAAATAAAATATTACTTTGTACTCCAGTAAATCTTTGTAGTTATAATAACGCCGGTGCGTTTTACATTGCGTTTCTTTAGTATCTTTCCCAATTCGGTCTCCGCTTTGGCTGTAAACAGATTTAAACCTTATAATAAACTACCAAACCTTAGAAGTGGTTCACAACACTGACACGGCATTCGCATTAGCAATTTGTTTCAGCATCAATTTGGATTTGTAAAATGGGGGGCATGCAGTAACGAGACACAGGATGATCAGGTGACATACTGTCTATTGTATGCACCTGAAAGGCGAGCAAGCACACATATAAAATAATAAAAATATTGTTTACGTACACATGCATATGGCATGTTTTGAACGGTTTGCTTTTTCTAGGTCAAACAAAGATAGTATTAATATATTTGGCAGATACAAAATTATTACATACTCCTTATTATAGATATACACACCAAAAAGATCAATAATAAAATAATAATACAAATAAGACCTTTTGGGCGTGTATATAAACATATACTATTAATACAGGTGAGTAAGTTTATATTAAGGTTGACGACGAAAGTTATCGCAGATTAATTAATTTATTTGCTCCATTAAAATCACATATATATATATATACCCTCGCCAACTCGTCTAGCCAGAGGCAGGTGAAGGCCAAAGGCTAAAAGAAACTGGAAAGCTCAACAGTGAAGGTCCAGGACTCTACTCGTACTAGGACTCCGTTCTAGTGCTATGATTATACCAGTACTAGCAATTTTTTTTGGCAAGTTTCGTAAGTGATATAATTAACTATCTAAATCAAACTAAAACCTATCGATTACAATGGCTCGACCTGTATATAAAATTTAATTAATTATGCAACATACAAAAGTTTATCTTTACCATGAAGCACTAAAATGACGAAACTGGTTCTATATAATGAATGATAGATATGATGAAGTACTAACTATGATGATATTACGAATCTCATAATTCTAACTATGTACATTTTTTTTAGATAAACGCTATTTACACATTAACATCTTTAGGTTAATATGTTGCATTGAAAAGTAATTAGTTTAGGTAATTAGAATATATATAAAAAGCAAATATTCTTATTAAACATGCTGTTACACAATTTGCGTATAATTAACAACTAATCAGCAATCTGGCTGTCGAAATCCATGAATATGCCAATCTTCCAATCCTGTATAGTAGAAGCATCAAGCTGCGAATGTAATAATATTAAAACCTAAAAGAGACTGTTATTGTGCACCTATGAAAAAAAAGCAAATGTTTATAATTAGTGTTATATCAGCAAAAACTGTCTCAAAAAGATATATAAAAGAATCTTTAATTAAATATAAATATAAAAGTAAATTATGTTTTTTTTTTTAATTTATATATTTTATTTCAACATAACGTTTAATATTGTAATTATAGTATTTAATAGTTCTTATTCAATAGTTCACATGTGATTTAATTGGATGTTTATGTGGATGTCAAACTGAAATCATTTTGCATTTTGTCCAGCTTGCAAAGTTGTACACCGAGTTCACTTCATTTTTAGTTTATATCCTTTTGAGACATATACATACATACAATATATTATAATCACTAAAAATAATTTTGAAAAATCTTAATAATAAATTTGGAATCATTTTGTATATTATTAATAAAAGCCAATTATGCGGATTCTAAAGCCAATCATTTCTAGCAATGTTTCAAATTCAATAGAACTTGCAAGTGGTTTTGTTATAAAATGCAACGTTTAATTATAGTAAGGGATATAGTATTTAAGTTGATTTGCTTTGTTATGAAATAAATTTACTATGGTTAAATAAACTTTGAGTTAGCCAATGTGATGGCTCGGTTGTAAGAACCCATTTCTTAAATTCCAAGTGGTTCGAACCCCAACTTGAGAAATACATTTATAAAGTACATTCATCATAGATTAATAACTCCCTCGTAACGTGCCTTAAAAACTATGTTAAGCCGTCGGTTTACTAATACCAATAATACTAACTCATGGTTTCGTTAATACATTAGCATGACCAACGCATCGTAGCAAGTGTCGGCCAAATTCAGCAGTGGAGGTCTAGGTATTATAAGGGATGTAATGATGATGTAAATACTATGATTATTTAATTATAATACAAATTGAAAGATCTACAAAAAAAATATAGTTTAATAGATTAATTGTTAATATTGTTTAAAAAAATAACAAACGTTAACGGTTGTCTATATAATCTTCCCTTGCAAATTCTATTGACTAATTGATTTCGAATACTAACCGCAATGCGCCTCAGATAAGTCAAACAGATTGACCCCATTGTCTAAGGCTGAGTTGATGATCTCCTCGGAGACTTCCTCCGGAACCCCAGGCCCGTATACTGACCATAGTCCAAGTCCCACGTTGGGCACCCGAAGACCAGATTTACCCAGATTTTTGTGACGCAAACCAGGAGTTACTGTAGTAGGCATGGTGGTGTGATTTCCCATATACGTTGACATGTGTCGCGTAAAACTCACATCGCCAGCTGCTGACAAAACATTTATAATGGGCCTAAATATTGAAGACATTCTCTACATTTGAAAGATATTTATTTATTGTTATTGTGTAATTCTGTATTTGTTTCATTTGTAAATCTGCTATAGCTGAGTTTTCCTTGCAGATTCCTTTCTCAGTCAGATTAAACTTAACAGGTCACTGGAATTTGCTAAGCTGTTAAGTCTGCTAACAGCTTACTCCTTGGACCACTTCGCTGCTTAGTCTTCCACTAACAGGAGTAGAATCATTCTAAATAATTTAAATAATGACGTGTCACAAATGCCTGTAATAGGTTTACGTGAATAAAAATATTTTGACTTTGACTTTGACTTACCATATGAGTTTTTGGACTTCACACTGCTTGACTTAAGTTACTCGCTTTACAATAAACAATGCGAGTATTATTAAGTTTTATTCATGTTAGTAATCCTTAGGCTGGCCAGAAAATAACGTGTTGATAAAATTTTACGAAGTTTTCTGGACTAAAATAATTAACGTTAAGTCAACATTATTCTAAACCAGGGATTCCCAATCATTAATCCTATGGGTCTCACCTAAAATATTACCCACACCTCTCTTGACTGTTAATTTATCTAAAATATTATTATTTTCTATGCAAGAGTCCAAATGGGGAGTGATAATATGAAAATTATATACAAGTAAACGATAAAAATATAAATTGGCGTGTTTATTTATATTCAAATGACATGTAGACAATTAATTATAAATAATATAGCATATAATTAGTGGGAGCGCGGATGAATGCATGGCTTCATATTCAGAGAAAATGAAGAAAATCACTTCAAAAATGTTGTCTGTTTCCATGTATAATTTTTGATTGCTTTTGGATCACTCTACGCCCCTTAAATTAATAATCCCTGTATTTAGACAATGTCCAAGCATGGTTAATATAATATATCTCAGTTAATGTTGTTAGAGTTTACAGTATTATAATTTACGTCAAGCAATATAGATTGAAAAAAAAAACTTATTTTGCTAGACTCTCAACCAGAGTTAAAATGTTTTTCCTTTCGAATAAATAATTGTAGATCTCGTCTTCAAAAGTTCAAAGAGATGCCGCTTGACTGGCAATTACATTTCACTAACGAGCATTAGATTCTGTGAAGGAATTCCTTGAAAGAGTGGAAAATAATTTAAATTAGGCCATTAAGTAATATTGGGACAATAAGGAGAAAACATCTGTGCAAGTACATATATCGGAAATTGGTTAATTATTATTGTAATAGTTAAAAAAGTGGGATTGAAATCCTTGTCTAAAACCTCTTTTTATAATAGTCTATTCATTCGCGTTTAGCTAATTTATCCACAAAATTATAAAAAGATAAAAGGAATGTTTATAATATGCGCAATTATTCTATTTTCCAAAATGTAAAATCCCCCATTCGAAATAATGTCTGAATTCATAGGAGAAGGAAATATTATTTTCTGCATTATTGTATTTATAAGGACTCCTACTACGTAATTAGGTATATCACATTAATTATGAACCACAGCAATTTACTAGATAATTCCCGGGTGCAATATGTTGTAAAAGCAATTAATGTCATAATAAATGCCAAGCCAATATCGCGCAAATATTAAGTTAGAAAATCCCAACGGTCATATACATACATACCTACCTACTTATAGTCGACAAATGTTGTTGATTTTCAAGAATAATGCTCGTGATGTTATTTATTTATATAGTAGACATAGCAGTACATATGTATATTATTATTACACACATAATATAATATTTATAACTTATATAATAAATGTACCAATTAGGTGTTACATAAAAAAAAGTAATTAAAAACTTATTCTCAAATTTACAAAACTTACACAATATAATGTAAAAATATGACTTGTAAAACTTTTTCTTTTAAATAGAACTATTAGGAAAACATAAAAATTACATAAATTTGGTACCTTAAAAACAAAAACAAAACATTTGTTAAATAAATTATAAGAAATTCGAATAAAGATGGTTTGAAATAAATCATTCATTTTCTTGGCCCACTGTACGAGTGTATGGTGTACGTTACGTCAACCGCACTATAATGAGCATTAAAATCTTAAAATTAATAAGGATTTTTTTGCAAATTATACTTTCTCAACAAAGATTTTCGAAACATAGAAATCTGAAAGTAATACAAAATATATCGACAATAATCGACATATCATTATGATTTATAGTATGCGTATAAGCATTATTATTTTTTATCGCTCCTCAAACATCATGTCCGGCCAATATGGACTTTATTGAATCTCGCCTTGACAGGCTCTCAAATTTAGTTTTGCCGCAAAAACCTATCAAAATAGCGAGTCATAGAACAAGTATCATCTATCTACGGACGGAGCCGATAAGATTATTATCTCGCTATGACATAAGATTTTTGGCCATAGACTAGTAGTTAATTTTATTGACATTTTGACTTTTCAACCTTGATACCTGGCCGTTAGCCTTTTTACGTTCATCACATGGGGGCGCTAGAGGTTTTACATTACACGTTGCATAAACCCTTTTCAGTCGCTAATGCTACATCTACTTTATGATGATATCAATGATTCAACAAAAATTAATTAACAAAGTTTCAATAACAAAACCTTCAACAAAACCTTATTTATTCTAATTAGTATTCAGTAAGGATAACGACACCTATAAATAACTACACTAGAAATAGGTTTATAATTCGCTCTCTTACATTGTATAATGACCATTTCTCTGAAATAGATATATTTAATACCTCACCAGCCACCTTTAAGAGACTTATCCAAAATGAAATTAAAACTGTAACTGTTTAACTTACTACCTATTGTTATTACTATATCATACCTTGTTGTTTCTTTCTTTTAAATTTTTAAATATTGTCTTCATAATTAACTGCTTACAATTTGTTTAACTATTGGCCCTAAAGGTCTTCTTTTATGCATTCTTTTTAAATTATATAACTTCATGTGTAATGACTGTTTGTGCCATAATAAAATAAAATAAATAAATAATATACATACACCCTTTTAAAAACCGGATCCAATTTTTTTTTTTGTTTAATTATATTATAGTAATAGATGCTAACGATAATCTCTTATACCTACATAAGATAGTGTACTAATTTACTTTTATCCCCAGAATTATTTACGTACAGAATAGCTTAAGACCGCTTTGTGGACGTTAAATTCGTTTAAATTCCTACTAGTCTTGAGAAACTGCCTCCGTGGTCTAGCGGTCAAGTCCGTGGATTTAGGCTCGGAGGTACCGGGTTCGATTGTACGGGACACAATAATATTTATTAATGTAAATAAATATATTTAATTAATATTTACATTAATATTTATATGAGACATCGACGAGCTTGCCACTTGTCATGATTGGCCTATAGTAAAGTTGGCTAAATGTGAATCCGCTTCTTTATAAGCGTGGTTTCTGACCACCACGAAAGGACATCGGTCGTGATGATACTTTAGTATTTTTTTAATAAATTTATTTTCAATAAATAGAGCACAACTTTTGTACAAATAACAATTAATCTGTTCTCGAACACAAACTACTTACAGTTTCCGAACTAAAACAACTTTTTATAAATTAATAACGAGTTGTAAAGTTATATATTATAACACCACGAGTGTAATAAGTTATATTGTAATTTTATAGTCCAGACAGACAAGTAAATTAGGTATATGTTACATGATATGATTAGTATAATAACAACACAAATAGTTGCCTCACCTTGATCTAGCATCTGCTGGGAGTTCGCGCTGAAATCATCCATACAATCGAGCGAAGCTATAGGAGCCCGACACCTGATTAACAAACCAAATAGGTCTTATTAGTTAATGAAATTTAACTGCATGATTATATCATCTTATTATTAACCCCCTCCAAAGAGTCATATATGAATCCTTTACTACAGTGTAAACTCTATTTAACGCCACTCAATTTATAAGATTAATAAGCAAGAAACAGTACTTGATAAATTATCGGAATTTATATAAGAACGGCATCATCTGTACCAAAGATTTTAATTTTCCTTTTTTTTGTTTGTTGCCATTACCTTCCATGTGTTTACCACAGACTGTCGTTAAGTTCTTATGCATTGTCTTTACATTACGTTGTATGTACTTTATTAGTAGGTAACTACATATTTTTTTAAAAATATATATTTTTTTCTCTATATAACAACTATAAATAACACCATGCGCAGTCCTTTCAGTGTCGCTATATGGAGTTCACACTGTAAAAATCTGAATTTTAAAATACCTAATATTAGTAATAGGTGTACATTTTTAGAGTGCAGTAATAGAGAACTTTGTAAATGTATGTTATTGTATTTTTGTTTTCTTTAATCAAATACAATCCATAATAAATGCTATTATTACCATTCTAATGTTAAATGTGGTATCTATTATATTAAAAATTACTGATAATGATGAAAGATTAAGTGTTGCATTTTTGGCACACTCTGCATTTAGGGTTAAAGACTATTTTATAGGGTGGAACTAAATTGCAGACAAGATGTAACTTTTAAGTGACAATTTAAACTGTAGGGTTATATCTGTGCCACGTTCTGTAGAAACATGATCAACAATACCACGCTCAAACTTTAACTGCAACGCTCGACAAAGTTTTAATTGAAGTGACTCTATCCTTCAGCGTGGCGCTCAACACTCGAGCTAAAGAGGGTCGAACGAAACTTGAGGTTTAAATCATTTTCGAGGTTTCAATAAATTAATTAAAATATGTAAAAGACCTTAAATAATAAATATGTATTTTAATATACAATATTTTTTTAACGCGTTTATCTTATACTATTTTGGGATATAGAGAATTCGCACGCACTGTTTTTATTATTTTATTTACGTGACGAACGCTTCATTGTGGACTTGTGTTACGAGGATATCAATGGGTCTACTTAAACATGCTGCCTAATTAGTTTGTCTATTGTAACTGTTATTTTCTAATGCAGTGTTGTGTGGTATATCTATATTTTCTACAAAGCCTAATTAATTTATTCTAAAAGCGAGAACTACTGCGGTTGATGTCGACGCAGTATTTTATATAAATTATTATTATTTAAAGTATAAGAAATAACTATTATAAAAAGCTAAAATTGTTCGTTATATTAAGTTTTGCATAACTAAAGACTACTATCACACAAAACATATTTTAGTAATAAATTAAATTGTGAATCCTCTACTAACAATAATAAAAATATAAATAATTTCCTAACTAACTAAATATGTACATGTTCTGTGTTAAAAGGAATATAACTAGATGTTATATTTAAATAAAGCAGTAATTTACAATACAGTGGAAATAAACGTCACAAAAGCTAAGAAAATAGAGTGAGTGGATATCATTAGCAGTTATAATATGAATACCATACCTGAGCTAGCGAAGGTCGAGCTCGAACCAGCATGAGGGAAGCCAAGCCAATTGTTCTACAACCAATCCGAGCCAAAGTCATTGTCTCACTTGAACTTAACTGTACCGACAAGTTTCCAATAGGTACTGTTAGTATTCAAACGATCCAAAAGTAATATGACCCGCGATTTACCTACTCGCATGCGAAGAACGCTGTGCACGATGCGGTGCTGCAGGTGCGGCGCAATTGTCGTACATGGGGAGAAGAACCGTACAGTCAACATATATCAAACTATATGAGTATTGTTTAGCATTAAAGTTTAAACTTGTAGAAAAGTATCGTCAAAACGGTCTTCTCCCTGTTAGAGAAGTAAAACTCCTGTTACCGATATATAGTGGGCATGGGGTTGGAGTCGACGCTCGCACTGTCCGGCGGGCCGAGCGGTGTGTGCGGCGTGCAGCGGCTGATGGTTGACTCGCTGCGCGACATCTGCGAGCCTTCCTGGCCACTCTCCGCACCCTTGCCCTGCATCTCCTGCTTCCTTATGCCGTCCATCAAATTACTGAAGACATCTTAATCCCCTAAATCTGTCTGGAACGATACGCCGCCCCCACGAGACCCCAGTGAGGAGAGATCCGAGTTAATCACGTTAGACACACGGGAGAAATAATTCTCGACATGCAAGCCTACTGCAAACATCTAGTCCGCAGCTAAGGGAAATTACAAACATCGCGATCAAGATGAACATCTACATACAAAGAAACCGACGAACAATTAGAAGAGATGCCATAGAATTAGGATAGTTAGACATTTATTCGAAAGTTTGAAAAAAGTTTTGCCGCTCTGACTTACCGAGAGTTATCGTAGTTCGCGAGAGTTTCGCGCGTAGCACGAAGCTGCTGCAGCGTCGAGTCAACATTCAACTCTGCCACTACTGTATTGCGGCGAGAATAAGCGCGCTAAGGCTGCGCGGGGGGTACGCTCTACGCATGCGCCATTTTGTTTACGTTCTTGACCCATTTGAAATAACTATACTACCATATGACATATTTGGTGCATTAGCACAACCGTACACGATTACATCTTGTCCGAAGATATCACTTAACATTGATATAACAAATAAAAAAATAAAATAAAAAGTTGTAATTTTTTGATTTTTTTTATTAATTTTTTATACTGCTTAATTATAAATATCTTTAAGCTCCGAGTACATCTAGACAATTCTCGTTGGAAGCTATTCTCAAACAAATTAGGATGTTGTATTTTTTTACGCACTTGAAACAGGTCTATTCGGCAACATAGAAATGTGAAATATAACAGACCTTGATCGATCTGCGGCTGCCTACGGTGACGCCCCCTTATTTTGGGTCGATTTTATTAAATGTTGAGGAACCGGCCGAAAACCGACGCAATTACTTGGCGAACGTTCCAAGACATACAGGCTTTTTTGCAGTAGGCATAATAACAAAACTCTTATCACGAACTAAATGTTGGAAATAAAGTGTTATTTTTCTTTTGAATTTAGTGTTTTGAAAATAAATGTGGTGTTCAATACGCGACCAAACTACGATCTTTTTCAAAAATAATCTTACATACCTAATTTGTAGTTATGTGTCGCACCTCATTTCGTTAGGTTTATAATATCCCATACTTAAATTCTAGCCTTCCATGCATAATTACATATTTTCATAAATATAAGACAAACTCGTACTCGTCAAAATAGAAGTTCTAGTTACACTTAAGTGATACTTTTGTAAATGTTATAAAAAAATATTAGTATAATGATAAGACATCAATGTGATGAAATAAACTTGAACATTTTTTTCTTTGTACAATGTCTTTAAACTATTTATATAAGAATATAAGAATATATTCACTACTATTCTGCAGTTAGTACATTTTGCCGGCACGTGTAAGCTCAGACAAAGAGAATCCAGCCCGTTATAAGGGCAGAAATACATGATGCGCAAATAATTTTAAGAATATATTTTTTTTGTTTTTCCTTAAGAAAATATATCAATTGATGTTTTCATCTTATTGACATGACACTTTATGTTTTCCGAAGTTTATAATATATATAGTAACCCTTATATTTTTTTTTTAATTTAAGAAGACTGCTTATTATAACATAGTAAGCACAAGCAGTAAAATAATAAAAATAAAAGTAATAAAAAATAGATTTATGTTAGAGTGTTTTTGCTGACGGTCCTTGTGCACACGTAACTTTCAGTTATAGCATGGCGCTGCGGCAGATATTTAATTGTCAATACTATCGGAGCTTCGATTGCAAATCAAATACGAGTTTCTCTATTCGTTTAGTAAAACTAACAGCGTATGTTATGAGCGCTAAAAAGGGGTAAAGATATTTATTACTAATCGACGTTGCAATGTATTGTATAAGTACCATTAAATATTTATTGTAAACTAATGCTGATATAGTATATTAATGAATTGTTTTGACTTTACTTAAATACCAGGCAATCCAAGCAATCAACTCAATAAACAATTAACACTGTAAACAATAAAATACTGTTTAGAATATGTTTTAATAATTGTATATTTTGTATATCATAAATATATCCACTGTAAGTTAACTCTACTTTAGACACTTTACAGAGGGTAGTAAAGCATGTATTTTTATACAAAGCATTTTTTTTATTTGTAGTTACTATGTTTTTAAATTGTGGTGCCATGCTAGAACCGCATAAAGGTGAGCGAGTTCAAGGGCGCTGTTATATACTAACCTACATTATGCATTTCCAATATTCCGCATCAAGGTTCAAGCGCAGGGGTTTGTTCACACTCAACCCCCGTGCAAACTCGACTCATTCAAAACTAATTTATTTAGACACTCCTTATAAACACTATTGTTTACGCTATCGAGTACGACCGTTTGTTACAGCCCCTATAAAAACAGTTCTAGACATCCACTACTAGAGATGGGCCTTCCAGAACATATTTCTGAAGGATTTGGCCTAGAATTTTAGAATTCGCTCACTTTCTCAACAAACAACATAGCTCTTCTTAGTACCTACATCTAAATCATTGTAAATCTATGACAAGTGTATCTTTTTTTGGCGGGCAGGTCATTTTTATTGGCAGGTGATTATTGAATATTAAGAAAAGCGTTCTTAGAACGCCACGGTTTTTATAAGTGTTAAATGATGAAAATAGTTAATTCTTGTATTTTAGAAATACGCAAGCTTGGCCTAGCATACCCAAGCTTAGATCAGTATTATAAATTACTCGTATTATAGTTTGTTAAAAATAGACAATAAAATTGTGCTAGGAGTGCAATAATTCGCATAGACCTGAAAATTGGTAAAAACCTTTGGGACATTATTACAAATAAAATACTAAAAGTCCCCACCGATCTCATATCCGCAATGCAAGTTATTAAAGGTCAAAGGTATATAAAATTCGCTTTGTATATTTGCTTTATCATAAAAATAGAACAGGCAACTTGTAGATCATGAAATAATCTTTTAGACACGCAATATTTCAGACATAGTGATTTTTAAAAGAAAAATAAAGATAGTTTTTTTTTTATGATCTACGACTTTACCATGAATAATACCAGAAATAAAGTATTTTTTTTTACTTTTGACGTCATTATCATCACGACCGTATCCCTTGCGGTGTGACCAGAAACCACGCTTTTGTAAGGAGCGACTTCACATTAGCCATTTTATTATAGG
The DNA here is from genome assembly GCA_910589645.1 of Tinea semifulvella. Taxonomy (NCBI): domain Eukaryota; kingdom Metazoa; phylum Arthropoda; class Insecta; order Lepidoptera; family Tineidae; genus Tinea; species Tinea semifulvella. Next base: position 27,845,639 of record OU342584.1, read on the forward strand.
CGCATTTGCGCTTATAAAATTAATCTGTAGATTGGAGGGGGTGTCCAAGTGCCAAAAAGTTTTGCAAAGATATAACACCACGTCTTGTCGTCTCCTCCGGTGACATCAGGGCTGTCTCTTTCTTCGCTTAAAGAATCAGTATTGCAATTCAGCGGGGAAATACAGCCAGCGTTCTTGCTACCATTTCTCGCGGAAATCTTATATCCGTAATATTAATTTTATATTTACAAAACATATACAAAAATAAATGTAGTTTTACATTTCATAGAAATACATTCCTTAAGCGCATACAAACACACGCCAACTGTGGAAGGCCGATTTCCAACAGTGGATGTCTAGGACTCTTGAGTTCTAGGGGCTGTGATGATCATGATACAAATCCTTAACTAACGAAAACTGTGAGTGTCAAACGGTATTAGAATTTATTTGCACGGGTACTATCAGTCTCGAATGCCATTAGAGTTGACAATAGTATTTTGTAGCTTAGTAATATGCTACTAGACACGAACTAAAATAGACAGTAATAAGTAGAATCCACTATCATAGAAACGCTAAAGGCGTCAGTAATGATCAATTCCGTTTTTTTTTTTATACTAGCACGACATGTGACCTTGGGCCCACCTGATGATAAGTGGCGCGCAAGGACCATGAAAATTAGCTTCTGAAGTCAGATACTCATAACTGCCATCAGTCCCTAACACTATGCCGTTTTGACTAGATGCTTTTTCACACTTCGCTTGAAGGACTCCAAGTTATAGGAAAGTGGAAACACAGAGGCTGGAAGTCTTCCACATCTTTATCGTAGGACAGATGTATGAGTCCCCAAATTTATACGTACGCGAAGGGATGGTGACTACGGTATGTGGGTGCATATTCTGACCTGTGCGTGTGGTTCGGTTGCGGAATGGAGGGGGAGGGATTAGGTTATAAAGTTCTTCGGAGCACTCACCATAGTATAGCCGGTAGAACACGCTCAGAGAAGCCACATCTCGGCGAATCTGCAGGGATTCGAGAGTTCCAGATGTAGTGGCATCGTCTACAATTCGAACACCTCGCCTCTGTAGGACATTAAGAGCATCTGTGAGGTACTTGGCGGAACCATCCCAAAGGTGATACGTCATGGCATTCACATAAAGGTATTCCACCATGATATACATACATGGTGTCCACTAAAAACTTACACCGGTATTTATAAAAACTTATTGAAGCCTTAAATAACACGGTATGGTACGTTTTGTCTTTTTTATTACCAACAAATCCTAATATGCGTAAAAGAGAAAAACCTATTTTTTCAAGGACGAATCAGGCCATTTGATTTTACTTAGGTTTGCCTACTTAATCTGGTCAGGCGTGACTCAAATTGGCAAGATTTTCCAGAAATGTGTTCTGGAACGCACATATCCAGGCAAGCACGTTTTCAGACTTTCTATTATTCAGGTGGAGAGGGCATTCTTTTAAACTATCTATAAATATGTGAAAATAGTCACGTCACTGTAATCATTATAACTCGGTACTACAATAATATTATACTATAATCGCGCGCCGACCATCGTTGGTCGAAGTGCTTCACTTTGCACCGCAAACCCTGGCGAGTGTCACTTGCCTGCCAATATTCAATTAGTCCCACTCTCTATGTTATGCCTGATTTTCGGAGGGGGGGATCAATTCCAACTATCCCCCCCTCTGGATACATGCCTGGATTCAGGATATTGATATGATTGATTGATACATTAATGATGTTATTGATAAATAATAGTTAAATGTACTTTTATAAAAAGTGTGCGAGTTTACCGGTGGTATAATAGAAACTAAGAGACCTTTGATATAGCACTGAGCTTTCAGGGACGCGCGCAAATTGCTTTTCCCGGGCAGAGTGACCGTGACACAATTCCTTGACATTCTTTTTGTATTTATTTGCCCTCTAACTTTGTTTTGACGTAAGTTTACCCGTTTGCTTTGTTGTGACGAATGTTTTAACTTGGTAAGAGCTTACGCTCGTTGTTATTTAGTGATTATGTACATAATTCAAATAATGATTTTATTACAGATTTACATTACTTAAATTGGTGATTTCATGTCAATTTATTACCAATTCGAGAAGTCGGTATCGGCGGCTTAACGTGCTCTACACTAATACGTATAGAATCTGCACTAATATTAAAAATTAGAAAGGATGAACTAAATAAAAAAGTGATTTAATGCCTTGGAGAGCAAGTTATGCCATCGGTCCCGGTTCCACTAATACTAACTTGAATCTACACTAATATTATAAAAATGAAATATTTGATTGTTTATTTGTTTGGAAAGGATAAACTCAAAAACTTAAAAGATTGGTGCCTTGGAGAGCATATTAATCCAACGGTCCCGGTTCCACTAATACCAACTAGAATCTACACTAATACAATAACCATAAGCTTAATACACTCTCTGCTATATTTATTTCTATGAGAGAAATAGTAGGTATATTATATTTATGTATATTCATAGAACGTATGTGCTTTAGTTGACCCAAAGGTTTGACCAGTATAGAATGTCTAGCGGCATTAGGTCCGCCTTTGTACTTTGTGCAATAAGGTTTATAATAAATAAAAAAAAAAGATGAAGTATTTGATTGTTTATTAGTTTGGAAAGGATAAACCCAAAAACTACTTTAGAGATTATTGCCTCGGAGAGCAAGTTAAGCCGTCGGTCCCGGTTCCACTAATACCAACTAGAATCTACACTAATATTATAAAGATGAAATATTTGATTGTTTATTTGTTTGGAAAGGATAAACTCAACAACCAATTAAGAGATTGGTGCCTCGGTGAGCAAGTTAAGCCGTCGGCGCTCGGTTCCGGTTCCACTAATACCAACTAGAATCTACATTAATATTATAAAAACTATTCCTCGCCAGACATGATGAGCCTGAGGCTGAGCTGCACCAAAATTAAGCTTCTGTAATTGTAACGATTAAAGTAATGTACTTACAATAATAAAAATAACAATTTAACTAATACAAATATTTTATTTAAATTAAAAATAAAACTAAACTATATATTTAAATATTCATTGTCATGTATTGATCATGTCACAGCGATGCTGATTTGCTGCGCGCTTCCAGCTTTGAAACTGCCAGCCCTCTTGTCACATGCAGCATTAACCAGCCGCTTTGACAGTTCTTTAAATAACTTCTTAGCACTTACTTTTGACGATTAAAAATAAAAATGGCGTGGATTATACCAGCTGATTGCTGACCTTCAAAATAAAACTGGTGCATTAGACATTGAAATTTGACATTGAAATCATAAAGTGATTATCGATCGTTACGATTACAGAGACTTCATTTTGATGCAATTTAGGTAAGTTGCAATTTCGTAGCGACATTTCGTAGTTAAGTTCGTAGCTTTAATTTAGCTATTTCTGTTTTATCTAATTCAAATCATATCATACTGTAAATGTTCATACCTACATCCGAGCTAGTCTCGTTTGTCTAAAATCCCATACTTCATGATCTCGATTCGATAACGGGGTTATGTGTGCAAGAGTAAATAACCAAATTAAATTAAAGATAGATTTAACTAAACTATTTACTCGTAACGGCCTCGCTTGTACCTATATCATTATTATTTATTATAATAAGAAGTTATATATTTAGAGTATAAAAAAATGTGTTTATTGATAGGAATTTAGGTATTGACTCTACGAGCATTTGTCCAGGCTCTGCCGCCGAAAAGGCAGCTTAATTAAAATACAAAAAAAAATTCAAGTCGGTTAAATGAATATACTGGGTGGCTTTATATGGTCTTACATTAGGCTAATATGTTTTTCTATTGATAGAAACAAACAACTTTTCTTAAAAAACCATATGTCGGTAAAGACATTTTTTTTGGTCCCTTCATAAATAAATAAATTGGCTATTTTAAAATAAAGGAAAACATTTTTAGTCATTTCCGGCATATGGTTTATTAAGAAAAAATGATTGTTTCTATCAATAGAATAACATAAGAACATAAGAACGAACATACAAAGATACTCTGTATATTCCATTCTTTCGCAATAGAAACATTAAGTTCTTAGTTTTTAGATTTATTAAAACTTTTTATTGAGAAACTGGGAACAAAATAGTAGAAATCAACCAAAAAAATATTTAAAACAAAAAAATTATAGCTGTGCAATATGGAAATGCAGCCAGTGTACTTAGTACTCTAAATGATAAAAATATCGTTGGTAGAGATTAAAAAAAAACTGTTATAAATATTTTTTATAGTTTTTGGTAGATAGGCAATTTTAAAATTGTGGGTTATAATATATGTTTTTTGGAATAGGAGATATAGCGTAATATATCGTAGGGCGCCCTGTCCCACCGCATGGACGGATGACCTGAACAAGGCCGTTGGTGTAGGCTGAATAGAAAAATACGGGCTGAAGATGATAATTTTTTGTTGTTTGACGTAGCTTACCCGGGACATGAAGGCGCTTTGACTAGTGGCGGTCGTCTCGGGGTCCACAGGTCGTTGGCCGAAGCGCGCCAATTCCCAGTCTCGCTTACAGTCCTCGCGCCATCCAAACAATCTCCACATCCTTCGAATGGTTGAGGATTATCTGGAGAAAAAATATTTTCTGTAGCAAAAGGATGTGACCAAACTGCCTCCATGGTCTAGCAGTTATGTCCGGATTTAGACTTGGAGGTACCGGGTTCGATTCCTGGTCGGGTTACATTAATATTTATGAATTTATATAAATAAATTAAATTTACATTAAATTTATTTGTGATATTTCCCGAGTTCGGTACGCTAGAGACGTCGACGAGCTTGCCACTTGTCATTTATTTATTTATTTAAAATACTTTATTGCACTAAAAATGTACGTAGGCGGGATTGTCATGATGGGCATATAGTAAAGTTGGCTAAATGTGAATCCGCTTTTTATAAGCGTGGTTTCTGAGTACCCCATAAGGAAAACGGTCGTGATGATTGACTTTTTTATATACTTACTATTTTTCACTGCATCGGTGGTCTAGCGGTTAAGCCCGTGGATTTACACTCAAAGGTACCGTGTTCGATTCCAGTTCGTAACACAATACATTATTTAATTTATTTGTGATATTCCTAGGGTTGGTATTCTAGAAACATCCACTGGCTTGCCACTTGTCATTTATTTATTTATATAAAATACTTTATTGCAATAAAAATGTACATAGGCGGGTTTGTCATGATGGGCAATAATGGGCATATAGTAAAGATAGCTAAATGTGAATCCGCTTCTTAAAAACAACTTGGTTTCTGACTACCCCAGAAAGGATACAGTCGTGATGATACTTTACTTACTATTTTCGGAGCCACGTCTCGATAAATTTATAAATATCCCGTCGGCTTCGCTTGTACAGGATTCTCTTTTAGATAACTGGGTACTGCATGCTTTTTTAAGTACATTCTGCGAACAACAGAGAAAATTATAGTCGCCGTGATAAACTATCAATAAACGTTTGTAGCAAAAACAATAAATAATAATACGTAGAAGAGCGACGTTCACCGATCTGTTATCTATTTCTTATATAATAAAATACGCTAACAAAAGCAATGGTGATGGGTTGCCTAACGAAATATGGTCAAGGCATTTTTTTTCAAGTGGGTCTTGATGTAGACTGTAAACTACGAGGAATATCAATAAATGCTGAAAGGAGTGTCGGGCCATTTTTGTTAAAGAATAAAACTACATCATAAAAATTGACAATTTTTGGTTGGATTCTTTCAGTTTGACGACAATTTGACTTGGAAAATACAGAATATAAAGTAAAGTAAAGTATCGTCACGACAGTATCCCTTGCGTCAGAAACCACGCTATAAAGAAGAATGATATAAATTGAGCGGTTCTATATTGAGTCGAAACATAGAATTCACATCATCAAGTGGCTCCGTTGAGAGCCATCAACCGAAGGGCTCTTGTCTATCCGCGATTTTAGAACCGTCTGGATTGCGCGGATCTATGGCACGAGACCCGACGGCATGGCCGTTAGGCTGTGGAATACTCGCAGATCTCTGGTGTGGGATGCAACATTAGCCCCATCTCATATCCAGGTAACCAGAGCAGGGAGTGCGGCAGTTTCCAGTGGCAAACTGCCTCCGTAGTCTAGCGGTTAAGTCCGTGGATTTAGACTCGGAGGTACCGGGTTCGATTCCTGGTCGGGACACAAAAATATTAATTAATGTATATAAATACATTTAATTAACATTAAATTTATTTGTGATATTTCTCGAGTTTGGTACGCTGGAGACATCGACAAGCTTGCCACTACCTTGCCAGCACTGGAAACTGCCGCACTCCCTGCTCTGGTTACCTGGATATGAGATGGGGCTAATGTTGCATCCCACACCAGAGATCTGCGAGTATTCCACACATTAGATCCGCGCAATCCCAGAGGGTTCTAAAATCGCGGATAGACAAGAGCCCTTCGGTTGATGGCTCTCAACGGATCCACTTGATGATGTGAATTCTATGTTTCGACTCAATATAGAACCGCTCTGTTTATATCATTTTCAAAAGGTATTCAAATAGATGAATTAGACATTGTAGGTGTTATTAGTTCCCGAGGCACTTTTACATATTAATGCTAACTCTAGAAATAGCATTTGAGAAACATATTTGTTTGTTTGATCGATTGTGGGGCTTGTTACTCATACAATAGGCTTTGTAACAATCCTCTTAGTCATCACATGATGTTATTTCGGATACATCATGACAGCCCCTAGAACACAGAGCCCTAGGCCTACACTGTTGAAGATGGGCCGAAATACCTCAAGGACAGGTTCGCCTTTCTCTCATCTTTTCGTTCCTCCCACAACTCGCTTCTTTCTGTCCATTCCCATAATTATAGTTTTGTTTTATATTCATTTATAATTGTTGCCACAAATTTGTGGAATAATCTACCACAAAATATAAGACAAGCATCTACTAGATTAGCATTCAAAAGAATGGATTATTCTTATTTCTTATCTTAACGGTTGTAAGTATAATATTGATATATATGTATAATTATTGTTCATGTATTATTATTTAGTATATTATATATTGGCGTGGTTGGAAGAACGCGTTCCTTTAACCCTACGAAGGTCAGTTCAAACCCCTCCGGCATGTACCAATTAGAAATACACTTACGTACATTTGTCATAGATTTACAACACCACCATTGCTATGTTATGTTCTGGAAGGCCAATCTCCAGCAGTGGAGTTCTAGGACGCTGTGTTCTAGGGGCTGTAATGGATAAATAAATGAAAATATTATATATTTATATGTAGTTAGTTATAAAATATTACTCTTAATTTTAATTTTATTATATCTACACCTACTCTTCAGTTAAGTGTTTAAAGTTGTCCCAATGGTTGGCTATGATAGAATGTCTCGCGGCATTAAAGCCCGGCTTTGTCTTTGTACATTGAAGTGTTAAATAAATGGGCCATCCAGAATATCATGCCAGGCCTGCAGACGGGTTGGCAAGGGTCTGGTGTCAATTTGAATGCCATTTTTTTTTTATCGATTACACAAGTTAGTATTAGTGGAACTGGGACCGCCGGCTTAACATGCTCACCAAGGCACGGCAACGGTGTTTTGTAAATACTAGGCAAATAGTACGTAATATATGTGTATTTAAACATGAACATGGAAAATTACAAACCTCGGTTTGCATGTAGTGACCATACACTAGTTTTTTTAATACCTCTTGAGGTTGGCGGATTTTAACTGGCAGCTGATTCCAAAGGTTAGCAGCCACAATAGCGAATAATTTGGACACAAAGGTAGTGTTGAGTGGGTATAGAAAGCGTATCATTAGAAGAAGATCGAAGAGTCTTCTCATGTCAGGCACCAAGATACGTAAAATAATCCTTCAAATAATTGGGTGAAGACGGTGGGCGGTCGTTAAGTATGAAATACAGCATGCTCAGAACTCGGCGGTTCCTTCGGGGGCGAATAGACAATCATTTTAATTCGTTTCAGTTTTTAGTGTACTCTGACTAGGCGTCCAGGGCGATGTATATTGTAACTTGCAGAATTTATTTATATATTACTGAAAATATTTTATTATTATAAATATATATTTTACAAACTAACTCTACATGTTACAAGCTCTTAGTTAAAATATTTACAGTTTCTGTTCGTAACGGAAGTGCCGACCTGTTTCGTAGAGTCCCAAATTAATACAAAAAGTATTGCTAATTCAAGACCGCAACCGCAACACTATTAGTTTAACGTGGGTAAATAATAAAAGTGGGTTATGATTTTTGTGTTATTGTTTTTATTACAGCAGCAATTGTTAAATAGCTATAGCTTCTAATATTTGTAATATTATATTCGCAAGTGTTATTGTTGAACGTCTGTATTCTAGAAGCAGTTACGATGATAAAGCGAAATTATAGCCACTTACTTTATAATGTTTAGAGTAATCAGGTATGGAAGGTCGACTATTTCTCCATCTAGCAGGTTGGCGTTGTAAGTCGCATAGTCTGTGGTGAGACCACGATGTAGCTAAACCCTGGAACTCTTCACCAGACTCAGCTATCTAATAGCAAAACAAATACAATGTTAACGTTAATGTCAGATACAGCAACCGTAATTCATTAGTTGAACGCAAACGTTATACATATATAAGTATTTTTTACAATTTAATATCTATGACTAAGATTTTTAATTTATATTTATAATAAAACCCATTTGACGTTTACTTATGGGACAGCCTGTATATAGTTCTTGATGTATTAGTAAATATACTTTTTTTAACGTGTTGCCAAACAGCTCAAAACAGCTCGTAACACCTCAGGAGTCAAGAGGGCTGGTCAATATTTGGACCAAACGATCAGCTTTAAACGATTATCTCTTTATTTCTACCTTATTTTTTGTATTTTTATTATTAAGTATTATTAGTAAATCATATTGTTTGTAATCTTGCTTCAAATAAATATAATGTTTACTTTTTACTAACTGTACGTTACAGTATAATATGTATAGTACGAGTAAGCACTATGAAAAAGTCTGAATAAGCAATGTGTTGACGTACCTCCCTCTTTTGTTCTTCTTCAGCTTCAATAGCTCGCTGGTGTAGCAGCTCGAGGTCAAGCTGTTTCACCTCTTCAGCCTCACGTGCTTGTCGCACCTTTTCCTGAAAAAAAAAACATTTTTACTACTGAATATGTTTCTATACCAGGAGAAACATTTTAACACGAGAGAGCATATAACCAGAGACGTGTGTGAATTACACTCTGATTTGTAATGTATGTACAGTAGCTCTAGTATATAAAATAATATACTAGCTGGTTAACCCGACGTTGCCCGTGTAAGATATTGATCCACGAAAAAACCTACCTTCGCATCAGGTTTAGATATTGATTCCATGTACCCTACGACGATTCCAGGGTTCCAAATAACATCTCTACCAAATTTTATTAAAACCAGTTTAGTACTTTAGGCGTGTCCTTGTCATTCTTCATCTTCATCATGTCGTCGTTTGCGCGGGCTTTTATTTTGGCTATTGGGAGCAAAAAATATTTTTTAGACCACTTAAACATTCGCTAAATCAGTGTTCTTAGATTTAGACAAGGAGGTTGGGACACAATTATTTATTATAGATATTTCTCGAGTCTGGTACAGTATATCGGCTCGTTTCACATCCGTCAATGAACCCATAATGGTTGCGTTATTTTAAGAAACCAATGAACCATAAAAATCAAATTATTGTGTTACAGTTACTTACCAAATATTTTTGTAAGAATCATCTAAATTTAAAAACTTCAATGGCGACTCCGCTGGTTTTTCTTCTAAATCTACTTTCGCGCCTTTTTCATTAGATTTTACCTCCATTGTTACAGAATTACAATTAATTTATAAATATATATAGGTATGTAATAATATATATGCTGTTCAGTCGGGGGAATGCAGCGAGTGTCCTCGGCACACTACGCCCATCGAATAGTCGTAATTTTATTTATTAATTTTTAGTTTTTTATAATTTAGTTCTTAATTTATTTTATTTTTTAATCTTTGTACTTTACTATGAATAAATACATTCAATTACAAAAAAAAAAAAAAAAAATATTACGATCCGATATAAATTTTACGATCCGTAAGCATGCCAAAATTGCGCCAATATTAAAAGTTACCAATCAATAGTTGCTTATTATGTGATAAATCAGAGGCAACTTTACATAATCACGATTCCATTTTTAACAGATTTTCGATAGTATGATAAAGATATATACTAGAAAATAATTTACATTATTTAAATAGGATAAAAGAGAAATATATAAAAGATTGTTAACACATTTTATTAAAAGGAATATAATTATAAGTAATATACACAAATACAAACAATAAATATAAATTAAAGCTACCTAAACAATAAAGTTAAAAATAAACTAAACAAAACCTTAAATTAAATAAACTAAAAGATAAACCTAATTAATATAAAAACTAAATACTTACAAATATCTTGAAAATCAAAACGTTGAGATTATTTATAAAGTATCTAAAGCTCACCTTTTTTCAATACAGCTCCATAAATATTATTATATATAATATTATTATTATATTATATTTAATTTTGTACGTAAGTACATGAATGCAATACGCTATTTTTATTATTTTATCTAACCTAATTAAATAAAATGAAATACATTCAAATAAATAAATTTAATTGGTCTCTTCTACTAATGGGCACGACTACTAAATAGTCTATGATCACCATGACGAAGTGTTTGTTTACACAATATTTCCAGCAAGTAAAAACAGAGTATCATTATAATCGTGTTTTCTTTAAGTTTTAGTCATTACTAAAACTTAAAGAAAACACGATTATTCTTAGTATAGGCAAAGAGATTAAATATGAGAAAGAGAGCGCAATGGTACTTATTTTTATACAAAAAATTGTTACATTATTTTTACGTCTCTTACTTTTTACTTCTCTTGACGAAAAGGAACGTGTTTTGTACTTCCGTTGCATGCAGGTCAGCATATTCTCAGTGAAGTAACAAAATCGCTGTAACCGGCAATGCTCTGTCATAGACTAAATAATAATACTGAGATGATTAAGAGCTTTAATTCTCATACCGTTTTCCCCATCTTGTTAAAACATCATTATCATCATTACAGCCCCTAGAACACAGCGTCCTAGACATCCACTGCTAGAGATGGGCCTTCCAGAACATAATGTGGTGTCAAGGAAAAAGGAGATGAGTCGAAAAATTTAAAAATAAGAATAAAACATTCATATGCGTCAATGTAATAAGGAGATGAGTCTATAACCTGTACAGTTTATTTAACATCCCTACGTACATAAAGGGGCTAGTCGTAACATTAAAATGTATAAATAAGTGAGTTCAATCGAGTTATCTCAGTATCGCGCATTTACCGCCAATAATTTAGTTATGCATATTGCGATTAATGAAATTGAACCTTACATAAATTACAATTTTCTTATTATAAAAATGAGTTGTTTTCTTAATTTGCCTCCAGTGAAAAGGTCAAGTTATGTACTTGTCCCCTTTTTTCTGACACCACAGATATATCTGGAGAATTTGGCCTACACTCTTATTAAATATTTATTGTCTATTGTTAAATATATATGAGTTTTGATAAAATGTATTGTTAAAACTCAGCCAAAGAACAAAGAGCGAGCGGAACGAGAACTACCTACATATATGTTATTGTTCCCGATTTAGAACGAAACCTAATTTTATAGACCAAGCGCAATAAAATGACGGCGCTTCAAAGAATAGCTGGTCACAAGGTCTATCTATACCTACAGGTCTATTAGGCTGCCTGCTCACTCAAGCTCAACAACAAAGCGAGGGCAGAGCTGGAAAAATGGCGATCAATAGTAGTCTCACATACCTATTCCTATTATATATATAAAATTGACATCAACTGATTTTTATTCCCGGACAGCCCGTCTTATACACATACGAGGATACACAATTTAAATTAAAATATTTAATATATTTATAGCCTCTTCAGAACTTGAACTCAGACCTAGACCTCCTCTGTTGTAAACGGCCATTCCAGAAATTTCTGGAGAATTAGGCCTACACTCTCCACGCTGGTCGAGGTTGGCGATGGTCTGATGTGTATTTTTAATAAAATAATATTAACGATTCCACAAGTTGGTATTAGTGGAATCGCGATCTACGGCTTAACGTGCTCTCCGATATACGAGAATAGTAGTGTTGTAAATGTATAACAATACGAAGTATGTACGTAAGAAAAGTGTTTGTACCCACCTTTTTCGGTTGTTAAGAAGAACGTTCTTACAAAATTTATTATACGAATACAACGTTTTATAGTTATGTCAATTTAATTAAAATGAAGTATTTAAACTTACTAACGAACTATTTATTACTCTAGTATCATCACAATACCATTGGAACTTTTTATTTGTTGTTTTCTAAGGGTTAAGGAACTATTACATATCAAGTAAACATTGTATTGTATTTGTAAATTGACCCAAACTTAGCGGTATTAATCAACCTTTGTATAATAAAACAACAACCTTCGTTCGCCTACAGACATACCCAATATACCTACTATCTAATTTAGGTTTTACTTACTGATGAGCAAATCCTAAATTATATTTACTTTAACCCCTACAAAATACTTAATGAGGATTTGTCCGTTACCTTTTGTACTTGATGTCCATGTTCAATTTTCTGTTGCTCCAACTCTTCTTCAGGTATTGGAGGAGTCTCATCGCCACTGGAAGCGTGTTTGGCACCTTTGTGAATAACAATAATGTTAACAATTTTTATAGCAATAGCTATCCTATTTATAAACGAATCATTTTAATATTTTGTGCCGAATTCAAGATCAAAAAGAAACGGTTTTCTGTTACACGTTTGTTTAACAATTCCATTTGCCTTGCCTTCTCTAAAGTATTAAATTAACCAGTCTTATCAAAATAATATAAAACTAAAAACAAGACCGCGTCAATGTAAAAAATGTAAACACTTTCTTACCAGTGGGTGGATGATAAGACATCCAAAATTGATGAGCCAGCGTGACCCGCTTCTGTCACACACAAATCAATATCACAACAACCGCCAGATCTACTACAAAAAATATGGTAACTAAAAATTATTGAGAGTTTAATTCCATGGTTGTTCTCGGCTGCTCGCTACAACTCGTGTGAATAGGTAATCTTATTTGGCAACGCTCCAAGAACGCATTCGGTTCCCCCTATATTTCGCTACAGTCAAAATTTCGTCAGGATAAACAAATCATCAGAATTCCAATCTGATGTTATAGTATCATTATTTAAATTACCTTTAATTTTAATCACTTTGTAAATTAAATACCACACACAGTGTGTATAGCAAAAAATAATTGTGTGACACAATTTGATAAAATTAATGATAATTAATATATATATATCTTTATACTTAATACAACAAAGCTTAATTTTAATAAAACAATAGACGGCGAAGATGTCTTGTTTTGGTTTTAAGCTTTTAGAGAAGCACATAGAAGACAGTAGGACATCAAAACACAGAGTCCTAGATCTTCACTGCTGGAGATCGACCTTCCACAACATATTTCTGGAGAATTTCTACATACGCAACGCTTGCTAGACGGGTTATTTATAAGTGGTGTTATTTTAACATAAATGTCATCATAGCAAGCTTACAATATTAATTCTTCTTGAAAGTTAATTAAGTTGATAAAAAATATTCACTGTATGGCATACATTTCGGCATCAGACTCCAATTGTCGGCATGCCCAAATATGCTGGGGGTGTCGACGCAATGGTGGTCGGGCAAACAGTCGGCTACTGAGCTTTTGTTTGGTAGAGATGTGGTGACCCATGAACGCAGGGATACCTGGAAAAACAGTTGTCCTGCTGGCCACTCGAAGCTTAGTACAGGGGTCCACAAATAATAACCAACATTAGTGGCTGCCCTATCGAGCTGCGCATAATTTATAAGGTAAACCTAAATACAGCGGTGCATTTGTACATTGAGTGCTTCACCAAAACAGCAACAGTCATAAAGGTCGGAATCCAGAACAAGTTAATGTAGTTTTTTCCCCCTACATTCAGACAAAGTACCTACAGAGAATATAGTAAAATACTATATTCCTCTGGGATGGTTGTACCAAGTATCTTACAAATGCGCTTAATGAATTGTAGAAGATGCCACGATCTCTGGAACTCACAAATCTCTGCAGCCAAAATGTGGCCTTTATGAATGTGTCTACAAGCTATACTATGGTGAATGAACTCCATGACCTTATACCTTGCACCCCATTTTGCAACCGAACCACACCCACATACCGTAATCACCATTCCTTTAATTTTGGGGCTTATACATCTGTCGCACGATAAGAATGCTCTTTAACAAAATTATACAATTTAATTGTAATTGTATACCCAAGGAACATAATACAAGCTGATCCGTTACTACAAAACAATTTTGACAATAATGATGGAAAAATTAAAATGGTACAAAACTCAAGCAAATAAATAATAAAATAAGCAAACTACGACCAAACGAGCAAATAACTTGTACATACGAGTATTACTTACACATGTAGCCCACGCCTTTACTTTCTCCAGCAACATAAACCGTGTACAAGCACCACAATTTATAATATTATTTTTAAAAAAATATGTGCTAATGTCATCGAAATACAAATGGCTCGGTATAATTTTAGCTGTTTTATTTGCAATTGTAGTATTTATTAAACTTATATCTTCGATGAAACCATATCAAGAACATGACCGGGCAATTTGGAAGATTGAATGTGAACTCGGAATTGTTATTGACCCTGACTGTCCTATTCATGGCGGTTGGTCTTCGTGGGGATCCTGGTCAGTCTGTCATGGGTTTTGTGATGATGTTGGACATAAACAAAGAGTAAGAACATGCACGAATCCATGTCCATCTAATGACGGGATCTTTTGCTCTGGACCGAGTGTACAAAAAGATATATGCTATCTCACAAACTGCCACATTGAAGATTATCGTAAATTATTTTCCGGTGATGCAGTACGAAGTGAAGCCTTGCGCCAATTAGAATCTGTGCCGGCCTTATTGGAGAGGTGTCTACAAATTGAATGTCATTTTGAATCTATAGGCGCAGCTCTTCATGCAGAGAATACGTGGAAATTTGATGCTGAATCTCTTTGGAATTTGTTACAATGTGTGAAGCATAATATGGGATGCTCGTTAGCAGGCGCTTGGAGCGCCTGGGGTTCGTGGTCAGCGTGTAGTGCCCGCTGTGGTCGTGGCTCCCAGTGGAAACTTAGAAATTGTGACACTCCGCCGCCTTCTGCTTCATATCTTATGTGTGACGGAGATCCATTTGAAGAGAAGCCGTGTGATGGAGACCACTGTGCTTTTGTTGAACATGAAAATGGGACGCTGGCAGAAGGTACGTGGAGTACATGGGGTGAGTGGTCAACATGTTCAGTAGAATGTGGAACAGGAGTAAGACGAAAAAAAAGAGTATGCTTGGAACAGCATAAGCCACATACTGGTGACGTTTGGGGAACACATTGTCGTGGACCGCATGATCAACTAGAGAAATGTGTGAATAAAGAATGTTCATTAGATGGCGGTTGGATAGGGTGGGGGCCGTGGGGACGATGTACACGATCCTGTGGAATTGGAAAACGATCAAGAGTACGATCTTGTACAAGGCCATTTCCTTCTGGAGGAGGCAAGATGTGCTCAGGTTCTCGAACTGAAGTTATTTCATGCTATTTAACTCCATGTGTAGCATATACACATATAGTTGCTGTTTTTAATGGAGAAGGTTTTTTGCAATACAAAATTCCAAACAAACATTCGACAATGCTTCATATCTACATGAGATTTAAAACTTTTGCACAATATGGAACACTTTTATATAGAGGAAATACAAATAGTACATATTTCAGAATTACAATACAAAGGTGGCACATTTGTATAGATGTCGGTGGCAGAACTATTACTTGTAGTTTGCCTAGATTTTGTACCTTACGTGTTATAGCACCAGAAAAATGGCATATAATTATGATTTCTGTAACTACGAAAGCAGTATACCTCAGTATAGATAATTTTCAACCTCAAGTTAAAGAAAATTTCCCTTGTGCTCCTAATTTTGTAGATGAAGAAATGAATTTTAGAATTGGAGAAAAATTTCATGGCGAGATACAGGAAGTTATTATAAACTTTAAACCATTAAAGATAAGTTCAGAAAGAGATGTCAAAACTGAAAAAGATATAACTCCATTTTTGGCCTCTAACGTAGCTTATGAAAAAGCTTCGATTGACGAAGCGTTTGTAAGTTTATCTGATGGACAATATATAAGACTCAATTGTTTTAAAAATCAAGAAGAATGGCGTTTAGAACTAAAAATAAGATCTTCAAAGAAATCCGGTTTAATATTTTATTTAAAAGATGATTCAAGTAACAATTTTCTATTTTGTATAATGCAAAATTTTAGAATAAAGTTTAAGGTGATCTTAAATGATTTGAGGGCAGAGAGCTCAAGTTCTACAGATTATTCAACAGACGAATGGCTTGACATTTATGTAATAAAGAAAAAAAAAACAAACACTATAGAAGCTGTACTAAATGGTAATGAGCGGTTACATATTATTCTAGCAGCAAAACAAATGAATAAACATTACCCACATAAAAAATCTTGTTACGTCCATAAAAATAATTGCAGCGTTTTAAAACAATATGAATCTGAAAATATAAAACAAGAAATTATTTCTTTTTCGATATGCAGTGACGATATTTTGATAGGAGGATTACCAACAGATTATGAATCATTATTAGATATTGATTCATTCTCCGGAGTAATAGCCTTTGTAGCTATAGATGGAGTATTACAAGATCTAATTAAATCTGATATGGAACGTAATACACTGAATTCAGTACAAGTATCCTCAAGAACGGCAAGTATTTCTGGTTCCTACCAGGAGATATATTGGGGCAAATCTAAATTACTTAACTTGTCATGTGTCCATACTCAAAGAATGAGAGCTGCACATAGATCACAGTGGCTTCAATTAGATATTGGAATAAATAATACTATGTTGGAAAAGAAAATAAGATCTGTTGACAACGGTAGAGTACTAAGACTTGAGGCAAGCAGAGAGGATGATTTGATAGGTTTCTATACATGTAGAGTTTACGGAAACAATATAATAAGAAATTTGATAACATATGGCATCATTGGAAATCCTCAAACTTTTAATGTACCTAATACAGTGACTGCGATCACTGTTTGTACTACTCTCATTATACTTTTCGTTACACTTGGTTGGTTATTATTTGAAGGTATAAGTGATCTGAAAAACGGATATGGTTTCTTTCGCGACCAGCATCTTTCTCCAGAATCTGAAGCTGAGGCAATTTGTGCTTTTATAGATAAGAACGCTCATCTAATAAGATCTAAAAAGGCAATTAATATGTCAAAGTATCGTGCCCGACAAATTGCAAAAAAGGTGAGACAACGATATATTTCTAAATCGTCCACGTCTTCAGAGACAGAAAATAATTCTGAGCATCTTGAAACAGTATCTGACGAATTCACCTTTAAAACCAATGATTGCCAGACGTTGCCTGTTTTACTAAAAAAATCGGATAGTTTTACGCCAGCTCATAAAGTTTTTAGATGTGAACAAAGTTTTGTTAGTTCTCCTCGTCATGGATCGCCGAACTCGCCTGACGCTAAGCTTAGTTTAGCTTCAACTTTTAACTCAACTTCATCAAGACGCTCACGCTTATTGGCAGTAAAGCGAAAATATTCTAAACTTTGGCATAAATGCTGCAGAAACGTAGATACAAATCGACACTATGAAAGATTGACCATGCCCACAATTACTTCATCGGGTAATTTAAAAGTGTCTATAGCTCAGAAAGTTTTGCAAAAATTTCAAGAATTATTATAGTTATGAGTACGTATGTTAATCAACTTTAGCAATAAAGTATAATTATTATGTTTATTCATGTTTTATTTAATTATCTAGAAAACAATGCCTTGTAGCAATAACATTACCTCTGGCCACAGTTTGGTCAGCGCTTTGTAAGATATCCTAGTAGGTATTACGTGACACGCCTTCAGACCAGGCTGCATTTCCGGCTATTTCGGCTATTGTAGCCCGCTACACGTAGCATTCACTATGGCTTACATGTATTAATAGTATCAATTAATTTGAACTTATTTATTAAATACTAGTATTACGAGTATAAATAAATTTTATTCCCAAATTTATCATAACACACAATTTAGACATTATATCATAATTATAATATAATGAAATATTTGGAGAGGGTATTCAGTTGCTTATTACAATTGTGATAAGCTAAAAAGAATGACGTTACCATTTTTTTGACGCCATAAATATTTTGTAAATTCAAAATATATGTTTCTGTTTTGCATAACATCGACCAAAACACATGGTTTATTTAACAGTGTTATTAGCATAAACGACTGTGAAAGGCAATATATATATATTCACAGTCGTAATAAGCCTAAGTACCTTGTGAAAATATTTCTGGGTATTTTTTAAAGATCTTATATATGTACGAGTGTTTATTTATTTAAAAACTTTATTGTAAATCTATACAAAAGGCGAACGTAATGCCGCAAGATATTCTCTTCCCGTTACCATTTGGGACATTGGGACATTTAAATATGAGTATGGTGCAAATAGAGAAATAAAATATTAAAATGAAACATAAATAATTTAAAATTAAAAATTAACATATATAGACAACTATAATATATATAATATATACACATACATACTAATACTACATAAATATAATACAATAAAATTATATAATAATACAAAAAAATACCTTAATGTTAATAATAACTACCTACAATAGATAATACAGTAATAATCTAAATAAACAGATGTAATCAAAAAATACTAACGAGGGTTTCGATAGCACAAAAACAAAACATTGGATTTTAATTTTAGTCATCCTCTTTCGTTTTTCGATACTTTAATTATGTATTTTATGTTTTTAATTCGTATATGACGTACATATACATATATACATTAATAAATTATTATATAAACTATATACGAGAATATTTAGATGTATTTTTATTATTCAAGTAGTTTGACAAAGACCAAAAGAATAGGAACTATTATAGCAAATTTAACTCTTAGCACGACTTAAATAAACGAAAATCGAGACTAATGCACGGCTCAAGCTGTATTTAGCTTGAGTCACCGGTCGGAGTTCTGGCTATTATAGTAATAACTTTGACAGTTCTAAGCAATGGCTAACTGGCCTAGGAACTAGCATTAATCCGGCCCTTAGTGCTGGGTTGTGCTGGGCGCCAAGGGGCCGACTACTACAGCGCTCCTCCAGGAACACATCTCTTATCTAGTAAAAGGGATCCCGTTGCGTTGCCAGGTCGTGCAAGACGGAGCGATATTCTGTAGGTGCTTTAGAGGTTAGTCTGCCGGACTACAAACTCAGACAGACAGACAGTGGGGTCGTCCAGGCCCGGATGGCTTACGGGCTTGGGTTGGGGATAGGGATATTTTCCCCGACGGCGGTAATTAATGCACTTTTGCTGCTGGTTGCCGTTACTGGTGTGTGGCTCAAGTACCCCGTCTATGTTCGACAACGTCTAGGAAATGGTATCCCGTTGGGAGTCGAGCGCAAGACGGTGCGATATTCTGGAGATGCTTGAAGTGTCCGTTGTCGGCCCGATAGAACATAAGTCTAGTCAGGCCGACGACTAACTCTTAATTAAGTTAGTTAATAGTAGGCAACCCTAGGTCTCGTAACTCGACGGAATTACGCACGAACCATGGCGCTCTAGAGACCACTATAAGCTATATGTTCTGCTGACTTTGGATCTTGACCCTGTTGGTCTTGGCCAAAAGGTGGTGGCAGACTGCCACAGCTTAGGTGAGATACAAACTCGGACGTTTGCATTACGAAATAACTAGCGCCATCTAGTATGTATCGACTAGCGTTACTATTCCAGGCTGTGTGGAGATAGCTTCCCGCCGAGTCTTGCATGTCTAGCGCAGCTTAAGCCCGTAAGATGGCATTTACTATAAACGCGAAACATTCCTTGACTTTTTCAATATACCGATTTGTAAATAATTCTTGAGATAATTGATTGCCAATTTCGAGTGGGTACACGAAAGATCTATCCTAAGATGTTATTCGATACATATCACGTACGTTGGTCTCACCTTAAAATGTATATGTCACTTTTGTTTCATGGCAACATGTAATACATTAACATTTTTATTATACATAAAAGGTTTTAATTATTATAACTTACGAAGATAATATCTCACTTTTTTGTTTTCTTGTACCCCATTAGTTTTATCAATTTATCGTGAATAATAAATGTCATATAAGGCGTGTTGTAGCTTTGCAACATATGCTAATACATAATGTCCAATATGCATTCGCAAAATCTGCAGGGCTATTGCGTATCTCTAAGCTTTCGGAATTATTTATTATTACTGTTATTAGTGACAAAAAATAGTGATACGTTTTTTTTGTTACAGCCCCTAGAACACAGCGTCCTAGACCTCCACTGTTGGAGATGGGCCTTCCAGAACATATATCTGGAAATTTTGGGCTACACTCGCCCGCTGGCCAGACGGGTTGGCGAGGGTCTTATGTCAAATTTTAATGACTTTTTTATTTTTAATGACAAATTTTATTAACGATTCCGCAAGTTGGTATTAATAAAACCGGGACCTGCCGCTTATTGTGCTCTCCGAGGCACGGGAACGATGGTGTTGGACCTATATGAATGACAAATATACCTACGTAAGATTAGAATTTTAAGAAAAGCGTTCTTACAACCGAGCCACCACTGCTCCAGCGGATACTTACTTTTATATCGAATATTCGGTAAATAGACATCATTGAATTACTAATAATAATAGTAATATTTAAAAAAAAAAACTGACCTCCGATTTCCGAAAGGACATAATCATAATCATTTATTTTATTGTATAATATTGATTGGTCAACTTGTAGCCTTATAGCCTAGCTGTCTACCTTATCACCAGATATATAAAAAATAGTTTGTTTCTTTCGGAAACCGGGAGAAACTTATTTTACCTAGGCTACTATAGAGAACGGATAATTTTGGCAGTAGGTACAAGTTATCTGTAGAATTACTTTATCTGACGTTAGGAAAATGAAATGCTCTAAAAGTCTAGATGTATACGAGTAGGTAGGTACTAAAGTGATACTAAAATCTGTACAATCCTGTGCCCCGCACATTCCCTCTGCGGAAATGCTAGCTTTAAATTGACCTTTGGACCGTCTGATCGCCACTCAATTGGAGACTACACAATCGTGATATCGCGTGAGCAACCACCGCTCGCTCTTATTCCTTATTTAATTTAACTTTACAGGTAAATTACCTGAGTTATTATTTATTGCTTCAAGTAAGTCGCCTCAAAATTGGCTCCTATTAAGTTATTACGACATATGCGTTTTCTAAAAGTAAAGTATTACTGTTTTATTTTAATCAATAATCGTTAATTAATGATGCCGCAAAATTATTTTTTAAACACCTCATAAGGTGCCTATTTATATATATTTATTTATAACTGTGATGTAAATTTAAATAATAATAATATAATTTACTTTATTTATGTTTCAGCTGATACTCTTCAATTGCCGCCAAAGATGGAATCTATTCTGATGAAATGTTTCACTAATACACTCAGCACTTTGACGATACTGGCTTGTGTTTACCTAAAGGTTCCGCAAATTATTCAAATTATAAAGAATGGAAATACTGAAGGAATATACCTGATGGCTGTGGTTATGGAAGTGATTGGGTAAGTTTACTGTAGAATTTATAAAAGCTCATGATATTTAACTTAATTTAAATTTCTGATGGGGTCAAAAAGATGCGTTTAATTATTATTTCATTCATTATACTTCAGGTGACTGGTGATGTTAGAACGGAAATAAACTACAAAATTGTTAAATTAATTTATATTAAAAAAAAAAAATCAATTTATATAAATTATAATTTTCTAAAATCTCAAAATAGACTTCCTCCATGACAACCATATGTTATAAAGAGTCTCAGATTTTAAATATAAAGAAATTTAATAATAAAGAAACATTCTAATGCCCTTGATTGAACATCCCCTCAGAATCGCATCATTAGATAATTTATATTAAGAGTCTTTGGTATACTTGAATCTACGTTTATAAGTATCTACCTCGATTGACTAGCAGACATAGCTTTAGAATCGGTGTTACATGGTCCGATTCCAGACTGATGAATCATTATTTAAAAAATGGTGCATCTGCGACTGGCTCGCCACTAATTTTTACTAAAATAATGCATTTTTTCTAAAGAGATTATAGTCGAGTATCACACTTTTATTAAATAATAAGTAGGAAGGTAAAGAGTGGTGGTGACCCGGTTGAAAGATCGCGGTTCGAACCCCGGCATGCACGAGTATGTATGTAGATTTACAACACCACCGTTCCCATGCTTTGGGGAGCATGTGAAGCCGTCGGTCTAGGTTCCGCTATTCGTGGAATCGTTAATAATTAACCATTTAAATTGGCATCATACCCTCGCCAATCTGTCTGGTCTGAGCGTGGCGAGTTTCGGCCTAATTGGGCAGAAATATGTTCTGATCTCCAGCAGTGGATGTCTAGGATGTATTCTAGGGGCTGTGTTGATAAAGTAGGTACTGTATATTATTAGTAAAGTAAGTTTATAATCAATAATGACGCTCTTCGAAAATGGTGTGGTGTTTAAGTTTAGCCAACTTTTCCGAAGGTATAAATGGCAAAGCTAAAATAATTTATAAGATCTAATAATAGTTGCGAGATTATTAATTTATTTTAGGCGAATGTTAATAAAGACGTTGATATATTGGATGCAACGATAAGAGACCACACGCGTTTAAAAAAAAAAAATAGTTATTTTATAAATTTATAAATACCTACTTATCACTCTTATAATAAAACTCAAAATATTTAAAAAGCTAGATTCTGTCCTATTGTTGTTTCCAAAACAGAATTAACATTATACCCATTGTCAAGCACGTACGGGTGGCAGATAAGAAGTAAATTAATACGACTAATACTAGGAATTTTTTTTTCTTACTTAGTCATTTAGATAAACGGGTACGAGTAAACAGTATTATGTTTAAATATATTATTTCTATGAATTAATATTTGATTTATTCAAAAAGTAAATAATGTACAAGATTTAAAAATAAAACTTATTTATTATTATAACTAAAAACTAAACTTTTAAAACATATATTAATAATTTAAATTTAAAAAATAAATATAGTAAAACAAAATAAAATAAAAATATTATAAATATAAAATCAAATCGCATTGTCACGTTGAATGGCAATGCTGATCCTTTGGCCCAAATGTTGCACAGCCCTCTTGTCTCCCGAGTTATTGCCGAGCTGTTTTAACAACTCCTTGAAAAAAATATTTTCAAATAGTGTAGCTTTTAATTACATAATTGTTTTTTTTATATTATTTTAACGTAGTACCTATATTTATAGTAATGTTTGAGTAAAATACAAGCAACGCTTACCTAAACATGCTTTATCGATTATAGCCTTTAATGAATATCGGTTTAAAGCCTACTTCCCCAAACTACTAGAACACTAGTTTTATATGAGCTTTTTTCTATAATCAGAGTTGTCAAAGTAACATTTACTTTATTATTACAAGTTTAAGTACGGTTATTATTATTATTATTTTAAATAATTCTACTTTTGCTAGTGGAAGACTAAAGAGTAAACCTGTCAAATGAAGCATGCATTAGCAGAAGACTAACTTTACTCTGATTATTCTAAAAACGTTCCTGATTATTTCAATTAGGTTTGGCTATCAGAGAATTAGCTAGCAGCAATTAAAATAAATAATTATCACGATCGTATATAGTAAAAGTAAAGTATCATCACGACCGTTTTCCTTTCGGGGTGGTCAGAAACGATGCTTAAAAATAAGCGGATTCATATTTAGCCAACTTTACTATAGGCCAATCGTGAGAAGTGGCAAGTTCGTCGATGTCTCCAGCGTACTAAACTCGAGAAAGATCACAAATAATTAAATGTATTTATTTACATTAATATTTATGTGTCTCGACCAGGAATCGAACCCGGTACCTCCGAGTCTAACTCCACGGAATTAACCGCTAGACCACGGAGGTAGTTTTTACCGTATATAGTATTCTTATAATATTTTCTAATTTAGATGTAAGCTTTGGCTATGCTCCCTAACTAGCGCGTTTTAACGATAAACTGTTAGTAAATTCACTATTTTAACAATTTACCGGTTGTGGGTAAAGAAACAGACTAGGGCCATTAGTGAACACTGCCTTCTGGAAAACACAATAAAACTATACAAAAAATTAATATACTGTTAATCTTTACCACCAACCAACTTCTCTGCAAATTGTATGTAAGTTAACAATTCACTCATACTGATAAGTGGACTATACTGTTGTACATTTATTTTACAGATACACCATATCTTTCTTATATAACTATTTAAACCGGTACAGCTTTATAACATATATGGAATACCCAATAGTTTTGGTTCAATTATATGCACTCAGTTTCTGTTTATTGAAATGTAGAGGAATGTTTGGTAAATTATACGTGACTCTGTTAATACTAACATACATTGTCGTGGTAGTTGCTTTCCCGACAGAAACATTCGATAAAATCTATCTGTCTTACATGATTGTGAGTACGATATAAATGTATTACCTTGCTGTTTTCTTACTAACTGTTGTCTTTTATTCTTATTACTAATATTTTAATTTAATGCATTGTACATCGGTTTATGATTAGTTGTCGCCAAAGTTTCGCTAACCAATCATAAATCTGGTATTGTAACTACCATTATAATATTTTTTGCTCTTAAAGGAAGGCAGTTGGACGTTATTATTTCCTATTAAAGGACTACTTCTACAAGTTTATGTTTAGTAGTCTATGTGCATCCGATTGTGCATGTTTGTGAATATTCTCATTTTACAGTAAAAAAAATTCAAAACCCTGTATAAACATCAGCCTACTGCCCATATCTATGTTTAGTTTAATTGTTATATTTGAATGTATGTGTTAACTATAAATGGCATGTAAAAATATATATGCAAATAAGTAAAAAGGTAAAGTTATCAAAACAACTTATTTAAATTTTAATGCTTCAAAATTGATGAAGATTTATTTAGGATTATGTGTTTACCCACTGAATATAATTTACATTTGGTACAAAATCCAATAAAACCTTTCTAGTCTTATTTACATAGATATTAATCTATAACTTTTTACTTCTTAATTTTGTGTGTATAACACGCGTTAATAACTCTACGCGCTTATTTAATCCTAATTTCATACCACAAAGTAATATAATATAAGCGAATGTTGTACTCTTAATATTCTTGACTATAGTTACCGGCATATAAAAAAAGCTCTGGGCGGAAGTTGATCAGATAACAAATATTGGTTAGTGACGCTCCGACACCTTACTGAAACTGCAGTCGCAGACTTGTATGTTTTTTGGCCTTGTTATCAACTTTTGTTATTGTTAACCGTATTCCCTATCGATTTTTATACCTATTCATTTTTGTTCACAACATGATTTTAGATCGAAATAAAAGAATGTAAAGTAGATGATATATTATGCAATAAAAAACTAAATTAAATTAAAATATTTTGTTTGAATAAAACTAACATTACACACATAAATTGAAGAAAAAAATAATATTAATTGTATATACTATAAATTTCAAAAACATGTATATACATATATTCAGTCCATGACTGTTCCAGTATTCTTTTTATCTGCCGGTACCTGAACTTTTTCGATCAAACTATTTATACTTTCGCGCTCAATCATAATAGTTATTGTAATTAAACGGTTTCTTTGAGGTAAATTGCGTAAAGAACCGTATAATTATAAAAAAATACTTGTTTAGTGTTGTTTATCGTCGCTTATGTTCTGACACTGCGTAACTCAAATTGTTTTTTTTTTTACGGGAGCAATAAAATCGTCTCTTTTTCTAATATTACTATACTGTTTTTATTTAATCATTCCAATCAATCAATACTTATTTATCATGATGTACAGTATTCCCAAATTAATAATGCACATACAGATCTTCGCTAATTGTCGTATTCCCGGAAACACCCGAATCATTGAATCGTAAGAGCCTAAACAATGCACTTGCATTTTGCACCTTGTTCCAAAGAAATAGAAGTCAATATCATGAGTACACAATCGAAAACAATTCGGGCAATGTTTTTTTGTTTTTGTTTTTTTGGCGGTGACTGCACGTGTTCTCTCTGGGTGGAATTATATAGAGCTGCTATTACACACCCTTCTTGGTTTTGTTTTCAAAGGTGAATTTAATTTCAACTTTAATTATCTTATTTAAATTGTTTATTTGACAATTGCTTGTCTGTCTGACACAGGCAGAGATTTTATATTTAAAGGAGGTCACTACAGTACTATAAAATTTTCGAAGTAAATCAATCCAACAAAGATTGTAGCATATTCTCAATCGTGTGGTTTTCCTCGCTATTTACTTACATGGAATTATCGAATCAAATTTCGTTACTGATAAATCAATATTTATCTCTTTTAGCACAAAACACATAATTCTACTACATTATGCATGAAGAAAATGCACTTAACCACTCTATATACATATCGTCTTCCGACGCTCGGGGAATACGACCGTTGCCGAACAGTGACGAAGATTTCTATGCGCATTATCACTTTGGGAGAACTGTAATTATATGTATTCGACAAATAATATTTACATAATATAAAATAATTATTACAAATCAACGGCTTTTTTTTATTTATTTACACGGTGTTTATTAGAACTTAAGCGACGTTATGTTTATTGGTATTGTAAAACAAGTAGATTCCATATATGACAATGATGCTTATTTTTGTAATAATTACTCGTAGGTATAACTTTATTTTTGTATTTTAAGCAATTGGTGACACCTCTTAGCGGATTTTCAAAACTGACCTACATTTACGGAATGGTCGAAGTCGACAACGCGGATGCTGTATCTCTAACCACCTGGATCATATCTATTCTTACTAACATCGGTAAGTTTGCCCCTAAATAATTTATGAGTAGTTATCCGCTGAAAAACCCATCACTAGTTATAATATAACATAGTAGGTTTCGCGCTTTTTTGTATTGAAAGGCGACAGTATTTTTGTATCAAACTATAATATTATTGTGTATGTATTAGTATTTAGTATATTTATAAGTAGATTTATTTATTTTATTTACTTTATTTATTTTATTTATTTTATTTATTTTATTTATTTTATTTATTTTATTTATTTTATTTATTTTATTTATTTTATTTATTTATTTATTAGGTACACACAACAGAAATGAGTATAGTTCATAAATATTAATTTAGTTTCAGTCTGCTCGCCGTCCACAGCAAATTACTCCTTCCCAAAGGCCAGAAATAATCCACTGTAGAAAGCGAACACCTAGTTAGGATATTTTTTTTTTTTTTTTTAATATATAAGTAAGTTTATTATCTAAGTATTTATATCTAATTGATGTGTCACTTATACTTTCCTTGCACCTACAGTTGTTCGAATTAGTCCCAAAGGTTTGGCTGTCGGAGAATGTCTACGGGCATTAAGTCCGCCTTTTGTACTTTGTGCATTAAAGTTTTGAAATAAATAAATATAATCGTTACATGCTTTATTTTCTAAGGGCTAGCCGCCCTGAATTCTTCCTTAGTGGCATTAGTTCACTTAAATGGCAGAGTTCTCATACAAACTTTTGTATTTAAGTGAACAAATGACACTAAGATTAAGTTACCGGTCCCAAGCCTTCTACATATGTAGTGCATAATAGTTTTCCATCGGAAATATTCGTATTCTCTCTTTCTTCTGCCTCCGTGGTCTAGCGGTTAAGTCCGTGGTTCGATTCCTGGTCGGGACACAAAAAATATTTATTAATATTAATAAATACATTTGATTTATTTGTAATATTTCTCAAGTTTGGTAGGCTGGAGACATCGACGAGCTTGCCACTTGTCATGATTGGCCTATAGTAAAGTTGGCTAAATGTGAATCCGCTTACTTATAAGCGTGGTTTCTGACCACCCCGAAAGGGAAAACGGTCGTGAGGGTTTCTCTCTTTCTTAGGGTTGTTGTAAAAAATATATATTATACAATAACAATTTTTCATTTAGACACTTAAAGTAAAATCCATGACTAATTCTAAGCGAAGCTCGTGCTTAAGCTTAGCACAAGACGGCGGGCAAAGAACGGACTATTATAGTAAACACTTTCACAGTCGGAAGCACGACTTCGGCTTAGCTCGCGTCTTAGAAACGACTATTAATCCGGAATTAAGGGCCGGTACTTAAATCATCTTAGTGACATTTCTTCACTTAAATACAAAAAATAAGGTAATATTTTAGTCCTCTTTGTAAAATAAACTAGGTACAAGACGACGTTCCTTTATACGATCCTTTATTATAACTTGTTGAGGATTTAGGTCGTACCAACCATTATCCTATTATCCCATGACGTCTATCATCAGACTACATTAGTTAATCTATATACACTTGAATACATTGTTGCAGGACAATTTCAATTGAACGCCAGTTTATATTAATTCGCACATCCGAATTGCAATATTTCTTAAATTGAGAGTAATATACTTCTTCCTCGGGAAATATACCAATACTTATTCCGATCAAATATTTTTTTTAACGAACGGCCCGTGCCCTATCTCAGTGGTTTCCGATTTTCGGGAATACCTAGTTCGATTTCCTGTCGAGAACATGATTTATTTTTACTAGTACCTACTAAAACGCGCTATCTGTCTGTTGTATGGTTCCCAACAAATCACACAGACCATTCAGAATCCAAAAATGTATCAATTTGTTTACAAGGTAAAGAAAATACTATTGCTAAAATCAAAAAGATGTATTATAATATAAATCATAAAATTTGAAAGGAAGTGCTCACAAAGCTCTTTTTCTTTTTGTCATAAATTTCTTTATTTAAGTCAAATATTATTAAAATATACAGATGTAGTGCAATGGTTTTCCCTCGTATTTTATCGGAATAGTTCGTATTTATCGTGCTATCTCTTTCTTAGGATGGTTGTAACATCTCTATATTATACAATAACATCTTTCACATTGATATTTGACACTAAATTCAAAATTCCATTTAAATGGATATGACAATCATCATCATCATCATCATCAGCCTGTGTCTCTCCACTGCTGGATATAGGCCTCCCCCAAGGCTCGCCACTGCACGCGGTATTTTGCAATCCTCATCCAACCCCCACCAGCGACCCTCCTCAGGTCATCCGTCCATCTGGCGGGGGGTCGTCCCACTCTGCGTCGTCCCGTACGTGGTCTCCACTCCAGAACCCGTTTGCCCCATCGGTCGTCGGTTCTGCGGCAGATGTGTCCGGCCCATTGCCACTTCAGCTTGCTAATTTTGAATGCTATGTCAGTAACTTTGGTTCTCTGACGAATTTCAACGTTTCGAATTCTATCCATCAGAGAAATACCAAGCATAGCTCTCTCCATAGCTCGCTGAGCAACCTTGAATTTGTGAACCAGACCCACTGTCAGTGTCCACGTCTCTGCTCCGTACGACATTACGGGGAGGACGCACTGGTTGAAGACGTTTCTCTTCAAACACTGTGGTATGGACGATAAGAAGATATGTCGAAGTTTCCCGAATGCCGCCCATCCTAGCTGAATGCGTCTGTCGGCTTCTTTGCTGAAGTTAGCAGCGCCTAGCTGAATAGTCTGTCCAAGGTAGACGTATTCCTGCACAACTTCGAGAGTAGCATTTCCCACACAGATTGGCCTCGGCTTGACATGGTCATTGAACATAACCTAAGTCTTATCCAGGTTCATTCCGAGGCCAACCTGCTGAGAAGCCACGTTTAAGCCGTTTAACATTCTGCTAAGATCCTTGAGCGAGCTGGCCATGATGACTATGTCATCCGCGAATCGGAGGTGTGAGATGTATTCTCCATTGACATTTATTATATATATGACAATATTACTCATTTAATAATATTGATCGACACTTCGGGTGCCGTCATATTCTGATTGAGATTCGATTTTTCCCGATGGAAATATGCACTATATATGTTACTAGTATAAATTATCTTCTTTTAAAAATATATTATTTTTATTTATTTATATATATGTACCTAATATTTTCTTTACCTTGTATACATATTGATACACTATGCGATTCTTACGACCGGTTGCAGAAAGGATGATTAAAACAATCTCTGATGAATATTTTGATATATGCAACGTGATTGGTATTAGCTTGTCACTTTCGTCATTTCGGTGTTTTGTCATTACGTGTCTCATAAGTACACGTCAAAGATGTCAAAAGATAATCAGCCTTTCTGCAGCTGGCCGTAAGTTTATTGATGTAATATAAATTAAACTCAATGGTGTTACTTACTGGTTGGGAATAAAGTAGTGCTGTTTTTAGAAATGGAGTATATAATAACAGGAGTCGCCATAAGGCTAAAAATATATATTTGTATATATATATATATATATTTTTCTTGCAATTGCAAGCGAGTTTGCTGGTCCATACTTGCTCTTCGATGTGCAAGAACTGAATTTTAAATTATCGCAGCAACTAAACAGCATTTGAACTAATCACTAATTGCCAACCACCTGCACTAGCTGTAATCAAAGTAGAAATATTTTTACGTAACCTCTACGTAAAATTTTACTTCCGTGCTGCCAATTTGAAACTACAAATACCTACGTCTCACCTCATGGCGCTGTCTTAAATCTCATGTTCTGTTCTCGGAGTTTGTGCATGCTAGAGCCACAGGTATGCGCAAAGATAGACTAGTAGGTATATATATTATTAAACCGGGATATATTTTTGGTTCTCAGCTCGTATGTTCACTGTTTACATGGATTCCGGAGATCTGAAGCTTATCACCAACTTCGCCGTGTCGACGGTTCTGAGCACCTGCGTGCTGTCTACGGCTATGTTTATGCAGACTCGCCCCAAGTTAGACCTTCGTCCTCACAGAAATTAACTCAAATATCAAGTTTACCCCACTCAATGATAAAAGATGACGTCATAGCAATCCCACTTGAAATAGTTATAGTATTTAACAACGGATGCGTTCATGTAGAGCTGCGGCTCTCAAGCTTTAGCTTAAGCGACTAGTTTATTACGACCGTCATATAACGGCACCGTAATATTAGAAAACCAAAGCTTAAGCCATGTGACGTCGTTCATACGTTCCATACATGTATGCATCCATGTGTCTTTTGTTGGCTTAGTGCATAAACAGCCTTAAATCGAAGGCGCATGTGTGGGCGCGCGGGTCTTTTCGTCACTTCGACCAGATAGCGGACGCTGCAGGTTCAGGGATCTAAGTATCTGCACACGTGATCGGTGTGGCCGAAATAGGCACTATACTCGCTCGTTTGCACCCGCGCGTAGACAAGACGTCTGGCATCTAGCGAGTGTGTTCACGATGCGCGTCTCAATATAACAGCCCGCGCTGTGTATGTTTATGCACTTAGCCTCATGACAATGCGCCGAAATATTCTGCACATTGAGACATTCCAGTTTTATTATTACCTAGATTTATTAATAGCCCTATTAATATATTCGGCTTGAATATATTGTAAAGATAGTGGGTATGGTGATTTGTCGCCTTAACCTAGTATCTCTGTAGTGAAGTTATAATCAAGTTTATCTAAAATGTAACAAATAAATGTTTGAACCGCTTTGAGATTTTATTTTAACCAAATTATCCTTTCTGCCAGATTCATCCGAAGTGGTGAATGCTGTTTATACACCAGAGATGTGAGCGAAAAATGGGAGACGCAAGAGAAGTCGTAACGTGATAATGAAATGAAACTATAGGTAGATACTTTCCTCCTCCATATCTCTGGTGGATAAGCTTATGTCTGAGAAAAACACTGTAGCTAGTAGTAATTGAAGGGTGTTTTGGAAAAATAAACATGTTAATTCATTAGAATTTCGTTAAAATCAGACATCAGATTTTTTTTTCTCCATGGATTGATTTTCCAGAACACTCTTAATTCTGATAGGTAGATATATTTAGAACACTGGAACGTGATCTTAAAGTGGCCTTTAATCTAAGGGCCGGTAATTCAATCATTATTTAGTGTGATACTTTGATTTACTCATACAATGATTCATTGAAAGGAATGCTTGTGTTTTTATCTCGCTCGCATAATACAACATTATTTAAGATTATTTAATTCTGAGTGTACTTTTGAGAAAAGTAGTCTAACTTACTAGGAAATAAAATTACAGACATTTTAAACAATTATTTTCACTTTCATGTACTTAATTTTAGACAGAGAAACATAGCAAATACATTTATAATGTTTTTAATGTAGTCTATGTATACATACTATTTATGTAGTTTATCTTACTCTCCCAAAGGTTAGCTGGTAGAAAAAGTCAAAAATGGCTTTAAGTTCGCCTTTGTACATACTTTTAAGTAAACTGCAATAAAGTGTTTAATAATAATAATTAATATAAATATCTCTAAAATGTCGGTAATTTTATTTCCCAGAAAGTTAGTAAACTACATTTCTCAGGAGTACACTCAGACTTGAATAATCTTTAAAAATCTTGTGTAAGCGAGAGGAATAGAATTAACGGCTTTTAGATTAAGTCAAAGTTGCCCTAATAAATAAAACAAAAAATAATAATAAGTAGGTATATATTATTTAATCAACATTCTTATACTCGTAACTTAGTATAAATTACTTATCTGTGACTAAAATAAATAAATAATATAGGACTTTAAAAATATAAGAAGTTTTGGCTATTTGTCATTTCGTTTATTTCAGGAATGACAACATTTAACAATAACAAAAAATTAAATCATTCGATACTACATAATTACAAACTACCCAAATAAAAATAATTAAATTACAAAACTATTTATAGTTAATTAACCTAATAAAAAAAAAACCTATAAATAAAAAATGTCCTCAAGATAGTCCGAAGAAGACTGGCAACATTTCCCCTCTATATAGCGAGGCTAATACGTTGGCGAAAATAATTTGACAAGACAGCCTTCCTGTCTCCAGATTTCTCCGTCAGCCGCTTGGCCAGACGCTTGGCTGAATGGGCACATCGTCTCGACCCCAAACGGCGCAAACTCGTAACCGTGCTCGTACCGTTGGCGTATTTGCGCAGCTTGAGGTTCTCAGCAGAAACTTTTTAGGTAGTTTGTAAAAGTAAAGTATCATTACGACCGTTTCCCTTTCGGGGTGGTTAGAAACCACGCTTATAAATAAGCGGATTCACATTTAGCCAACTTTACTATAGGCCAATCATGACAAGTGGCAAGCTCGTCGATGTCTCCAGCGTACCAAACTCGAGAAATATCACAAATAAATTAAATATTAATTAAATGTATTTTTATTTACATTAATAAATATTTTTGTGTCCCGACCAGGAATCGCACCCAGTACCTCCGAGTCTAAATCCACGGACTTAACCGTTAGACCACGGAGGTAGTTTGTAATATTATTTTTTATATTTTGTGAATATTATTTCGAATAAATTATATTACAACATTTTTAATCAAACACTGGTGGAAAACGAATTATAATAAAATTACTTTGAAATACATTATATTTAAAAATATATTTTTTTAAATAAGTCTGCTAAAATAAATTATTTACATCTCATACTGTATATGCTTCTTATATTGATGGTAACAAAGTCTAAATTAGTTAAAGTTTAGACATAATATTTTTTTTATAATTATAGTTTGTTCATCGCAACATGATCGCTGTGACAGCTTTCAACTGCTGAACGTAGTGATGTACAACAATATATTTTTTTATATTTATAATTTACTTAAATAATAAGTACTTCTACACTATACTATAGTAATAAGTAATTGTATACATACGAATTTCAGGTTTAGGAAACTGGGTATATTGAAAATAAAATTTTAGTAAATCTGCAAATATATTCACTTGGTTTTCGAAATAAATTGACACTTTATTTTAGAATTTGATTTATTTAATGAAAATAAAACAACTGATTAAAAGTAATAAATTAGGTGGGTTTTGTAGTATAGTCTTAAAAAGAGAACTGTCATTTATGTTAAACTGATTGACACATTGTAATTATGTCATTAATTATAAACATGTATTTCTTTAAATGATATTTTATTTTGGTAATTTCCAAGTTATTTCAAATGGCGACGAGGTACAAGAGTTAATTTTAGCATGTTATAATTATGCCGAAGTGCGATTTCAGTAGACACTTTAGTAAGTCGTTATTTAATTAGATACAGGACGTCTCCCCATTGGACTACAGGAGAAACTCCTGCGAAATTGATGATGGGTAGACAGAATAAAACAAGGTTAGATTTTTTAAAACCTAGTTTCATCGATAAGGAGTTAGGAAATCAAGGAGGAGGTAGAGATATTAATTTTAAGACAGGTGGAAGGGTTTATACGAGAGATTATCGTAATCCTAATAAGAAATGTTGGACAGAAGGTACTATCGGTGAAGTGTTAGGACCTCGAAATTATTTAGTTAAAATTAATGATAATATGATATGGAAAAGACATCTCGATCAAATAATTAAATCTGTGAATGACATTGCGTCAGGTAGCACAGACAACAATTCTTAAATACTTATGATTGGCTTGCAGAACCAACTTTTTGGTAGTACTATAAAGAAGATATTTTACGTTTATTTTATATTTTATTTGTTTAATTAAAATTATTGTTTTCATCTAGATGTGGGGATATTGTAGTATAGTCTTAAAAAGAGAACTGTCATTTATGTTAAACTGATTGACACATTGTAATTATGTCATTAATTATAAACATGTATTTCTTTAAATGATATTTTATTTTGGTAATTTCCAAGTTATTTCAGGTTTAATAAAGTAAAAAGTGGGTTTAGTTTCAAGTACAGTGAGCAAGATGTATGGCAAGATTCTCACGAAACGACTGCAAGAGAAGACTGAAGATCTTTTATGGGAGGCACAAGGAGGCTTTAGACCTGGAAGAGGATGCATTTACCAAGTCTTCTCGCTCCGCAATATCACAGAGAAGTTTTTGGCCTTAAACCAGAAGGTTTTCTGTGCTTTTGTGGATTTGGAGAAGGCTTTTGATAGAGTTTTAAGAAAGAAGCTTTGGGACATATTGCCGGAGTATGGAGTGAATGACAATCTGCTACAGGTTATACAGTCCCTGTACAAGGGCTGTAAAGCTTGTGTGCGGGTGGAGGGAGGTATGTCGCCTTGCTTTGAATCCCAAATGGATGTCAAACAGGGCTGTGTGCTTTCCGCCAGATTATTCACTCTATATCTCGACAAATGCCTAAAAAGAGTGAGAGAGAGTAACTGTGGGATAAAGATGAGTGATCTAGTGGTGAACTGCCTGCTTTATGCAGATGATGCTGTTCTTATGGCATCGTCCGAACAACAACTGCAATCACTAGTCACGGAAATGAAAGAGGGATGTGCAGAAAAAGGACTCCGTTTGAATGCGAGAAAAACCAAGGTACTAGTGTTTGAAAGAAGAAGGATGACAACCATGACGATAAATATTGATGATGAAACTCTAGAACAAGTAAATGAAATTATATATCTGGGCAATGTTTTCACTGCGGATGGGAAGTATGATAGGGATGTTGAAAGAAGAGTGAACGCGGGAAATAGTGTTAACGGTGCCCTGGGGTCACTGATCGCCAGTCGAAATGTAAGTGACAAAGCTCGGCTCTCCATACACAATGCCATGTTGGTACCAACACTTATGTATGGAAGCGAGACGTGGATATGTCAGAATATGCATGAGAGTAGGGTTAATGCAGTAGAAATGAGGTCGCTGCGTCGGTTATGCGGCGTCACTTTGGCGGACCACATACGTAACGTCGAAATACGAAAAATGGTAGGTATCAAAGAAAGCATAGGCACAAAAATAAGGAAAAGCATGCTACGATGGTTCGGGCATGTTGATGAGCGAAGAAAGATTGACGAACCAGGTATATAATGCGAAAGTTGTGGGTAAAAGAGGCCCTGGCAGACCAAGACACACGTAGCACGATCAAATAAATAAAACACTAGCTGAAGGAGAATTAAAAAGCCTTCGTAACAAAAGGGCATGTATGAAGAGGTTGATGAATGTCGATGAAGCGAAAGAGGTATGTCGTGATCGTGTCAAGTGGCGCTCAATTGTCTCTGCCTACCCTGTAAGGGATCTGGCGTGAAGATATGTATGTATGTATGTACAGTTCAGTCACAAAACCGAAACTATTAATATTTTATGTAATATAAAACTATTCGTTTGTCATGGACATCACTAGCCAACATGATCATAACACAATTAATAATGAAAATAAGATTAAATAGCACAACACATTATAAAATAAATATTGTGTTTTGGATATAAAGTAGTATTATAACATATTGTTCTTATGTAAATTCCAAATATTATAAGGTTGTTTTATTAAATTCACCAAGTTGATACATAATGAGTCACATGTCACGGAGATCTAGTTAGATTGAATGCAGCTAAAGGGTCTTTACGCGATTTACCTTACCGTTTCACGAGAACGACAAGCAGATGTAGTTCTATATATATTAGGTGGCAGATTTAAAACAACCCACTATTCGCTTTTTAAGATTTGCGAAGGTAACTCGCGAAAAGACCTATTTTTTATAACTAGTTAAAATTAAGTTAAATATAATATATTTTAAATGTAAATCAATTTTTTTGAAAGAATATTGGGCAGTGTAGTAATAGGGAATAAGATTTTTTATCCACAACCTGTGAAACTATTAGCCATTGTTTCAACCAACATACCATATCTTGTTTTTTTAGATTGCTACTGTTTAAGCCTCGTATTTGGCAAGCCTTTGTCAAAGACTCTACAGACATACTTCCTACGCCACCCTCTCTTAGTATTGCCTTGTCCATTTCACAGAGAATAAGGGCTCGATATCTTAATTTTTTCAGTCTGAATATAATCGCGCTTAAACCGTGGAGTTTTAGTAAATGGCCCTAAAAATAAAAAAAAAACATTGGTTCTATAAAACATAATAGGTACTATTTAACGCTAATTACAGGTGTTTACAAAAGCCAGCTAAAGTAATTTCTGTAAAGCAATGCTATTATAATGCTATTGGGCGCGGCGGTGGCTCGGTTGTAAGAATGCCAATCCTACAAAGGTCGGTTCAAATCCCCCCGGCATGTACCAATGAGACATACACTTTTCTTACGTACTGCAGTCATAGATTTACAAAACCACCGTTCCCGTGCCTCGGAGAGCACGTTAAGCCGTCGGTCCCGGTTCCACTAATACTAACTTGTGGAATTGTTAATAAATTGTCATTAAGAATTGACAATATATTCTCGCCAAGCCGTCGGGCCAGCGTGGCGAGTGTAGGCCATATTCTCCAGATATATGTTCTGGAAGGCCCATCTCCAGCAGTGGAGGTCTGGGACGCTGCATTCTAGGGGCTGTAATGATGAATGATGATGAATGCTATTAAAGCTGTCCTATATAGCTATAGTATCTAGGGCAATCTGTATGGTCCATCTCCTGAAGTCTAGGACTCTGTGTTGTAGGGGTTGATAATGATGAATATATTATGAACAGGGTTTAAGTTGACCTAGGTTTACATTTTAAATGTCGCAGTATGTTTTCGCATTTATGGTATTTCAGGTTTAGACCCAAGGTAAAGTTAGAGAAACATCTGGTAATTTTTTAGCTTACTGTCCATTTTAAATAATAAACTAGTATTCGTAAATTTACTTACAGCATGTTGATAGTTTATGTTCTCTAAACTAAAAGGTTTCTCTTCAAATAGTTTCTTACATTGAAGAACATCTTTAGAAGTTAGGGCATCACCATTATTAAGTATAGCTATAATGTTCATCCAAGTTAGTTTTACATGATCATTAGGAATAGCAGAAATCTTAGATTTCAATGCTTTGATCACTGGAGTGTTGTGTTTTTGTCTTTCTTGCAGCTCAAGAATTGAAAATTCAGATCTTTGTTGCGTAGACCAAAAGTGAGAGCACAATAGCTTGCGAGGCTTCAAAAATCTGGAATAAAAAATATATGCATCATATACTTATTATGTCAAACTAAGTTAAGGGTAAAAATTAAGTTTTCTGACCACTCTTTAGGTTGTAATGTAACAAATAATAAGAAACATTATTTATTTGTGATATTTTTGTGTCTGGTATGGTAGGCATGCTTTGATTAAATAGTAAAGTAAAGTTGGCTAAACACAAAATAATAAATAAAAGCTCCATAAATTGCAATAAAATTGACTTGAAGGCAAATTTATTTATTTAAATCTTTATTGCACTCTTATGTCTCCTGTTATAAGGAGACAGGGTTCACCATCAATATTCTTTTGTGCTAATAAACGATTTGTATTGGTCTATGTACAAGAGGCAGGCTTAATGTGTCGCTAGACATTCTCTGACAGTCAACTTTTAGGACAATTTATTCTATAGATTAGCCATGCGGGTGCCGAATCCATTGTGTGGGGAAGAATAGTGTCTCAGGCTTGTGTCTGACTATATATTGGTTTAAAAAGGCACCATTACAACTATTAAATGGGCAATACAATAAATAGTTTTTAAAAAACTCTTATGCCAAGTAATATTTCTGATATCAATATGATGGGTTCAAGTTTATATATTCTTCATTAAGCGCTCAGTAAAAATTATAAAGACTTACGCTAAAGGGAAAATAACGTAGTTCCCAAAAGGTATGGCCGAGAGTATCAGTACTGGT
Organism: Tinea semifulvella; assembly: GCA_910589645.1. Lineage (NCBI taxonomy): Eukaryota > Metazoa > Arthropoda > Insecta > Lepidoptera > Tineidae > Tinea > Tinea semifulvella. The sequence continues at coordinate 27,884,458 of OU342584.1, forward strand.
GCTATTCTCCACATATCTGCTGGCATCTTGTGGTACAACTCAATATCCTGTCTGCTTATATTTGAAAAGCTTTGATCTCGGTTAATTTTTATGCTTAATGATATGTATGCCTTCAAATCATTGTAAAATTCCTTAATGCCTATACTGAATATCCTATACATCTTCATTGCTGCAGGAAATCTCTTTTCTATGACAGAAGTATAATTCTGAAGATATTTCATATACGATTCTGCTACGTAAGTACGAAATTTCTCCTTTTTTTCCTTTTTTATAGTCTTTAACTGTTTTGATTGATTATTTGATAAGAACCTGCAATAGAGATAAGTTTGTCATTTGTTAACAAGTTTATGTGCGCTTAGTCATAGATAATGAAACCAAATAATCAAATTTCACATGGGCTAGGTACATTAATCATAAAATTACTGCAATTCTTTAACCTTGGTACTATAAGATTAATAATTGCATAACATCAGGGACTTATATCATACCCAAAAAATAAAACTCCTAAACTTATAATTAACCATCAATAGGGGACCAGTGCTTCGTTTTTCTAAACAATAAACAACTACATTTGGATGTAAGACAAATGATATTGAATTGATTGGAAGCAGATATTGCATATCTGGGCAGCGAGGTGAGAGTAGGCCATAGTCTTCAGAAATATGTTCTACAAGGGCCAACAGACATACACGAAGTTGAGGTACAGATATAGTGCATAATGTATTTCCATGGGGAAAACTCTAGTCTTAATCGGAAAACAACTGCGTTTGAAGTGTCAATCAATTATTGTAATAATTGAGTGACATTTTCATATCTATTAATATGGAACTTTATTATTTAGTGTAAAATGTCAAAAAATTTATGACTATACATTGGGTATTGAAACAAATTGAGAGAGCACAATAGATACATACTTTTCCGATAAAATCAATGGAAAACCATTATGCACTACAGCTGTATAGGACTGTTTTAAACAAAGGCCTATGTAACAGAATTCAGGTATCTCCAAATTCATATGTACAGTCGCCAAAGTGTGTAGCCAGGCTCTCGCAGTCCATGTTCGATCAAGTCGACCACAGACACCTCGACTATCTTCGGGGAATCGTGCCTCTCCACGCACGGCCACTGGATTGCCATCGCCTGCCCCGGGAGATGCTGAGGACAGAGGCGTAGCCCGCGCTGTTACTACCATATAGACACCGGTATTGTTAGCGGTCACAAGGGGCCACACCCCCTTTCGTGTCCCATTCCCTGGCCACTCTTAGGCCTGGGTAAAAAGAGACAAACCCCATAGGCACGCTGGCGCATGCAAAAGTTTTGATAAAATCTACCAAATTAATATATTGCTAGGGCTGTAATAAGCACATTAAATAATATGAGATAACATATTTATATAGCACATTAAATATATTGGATTATTTTTGAAAACAGACTACATGATTTATGAGGTGAAAACTTTAACCTTATGGTGGTAGGCCACTTTCTTTGCAGACTGTAGATGTAAGAATGGTGACTAGAGTATAGACAGATGAGCTGAATCATGTGATATATAGTTTTGCTTTTAAATGTGACAAATTACATATTGTATATGCCAGTATCTGTTAAAGAGAGAAGGATAACCTGCTATTTAATGTACTCTATTATTTATCATTTCCATTATATAATTTCTAGCTACATAGTTGGTAACACATGTAATAAGTTCTTTATTTTACTTGTGTGTTACTGTTTATGAAACTTATTAAAGAATATTAAAATTATAAGAAAATTCCTAACTGTCAATACTCAAATACATAGTAAAATAATAAAATGTAATGGGCTTAACAAGTCAGCACTTTGAGCAGGATTAAGGATGAATTCATAATGTTAAGACTCCATATTACTATCTTTAGGGCTAATTAGAGTTAGTACTCACCGAATGTTATTACATTGCTGCAGGTGTGTAATATTCAGAATCGGCAGCATGCGATTACTGGGTGTAATCATCTTCGAAACAGCAATTATTCGCAAAAGAGGCATAGTGGAAACACTTTTAGTTTATAATAGCCTGGAATAAAATAATATACATACAGCCTTGCTTTGGAGAGGATAAAATACTTCTATTATTTAAGTAGTTATTAATTATATTTAGTTTATTCACATAACTCAATTAAATTTAAAATTATACTTAATATCATAGACACAGGACACACACACCTTTAGTTTATAGATTTTGAAGCTCACTAACAAAAAGGCTATTTCTAACCTATAAAACTATTTAATAGATTGTCTATAATCTAAGTATGAGTAAATATAGGAAATCTATATCAACGTGTACGAAATCAATGTTAATTTTAATTCATTTGTGCAAATGAATTAAAATAAAATAAATATTAATATCTGCCTATACGTATAACCAATATAAATTAGGTAAATAATACTTGTAATACAAACATACTTACCAATGTACTACAATGTTAGTATTCTAATTACCAAAAACAAAACTTTCAGTATTTTTTAATGTAAATAACCAGTAAATCAGAAATAAAAGAATAGCTAACTTGTATTGTATCTGTCAGTCAAAATCACATAACCAAAAAAATCTTTTTTTGGCATGGATAATAACAGTTGTGCCGTCATTATTCTATGACCTACTGACAGATTGCTTAATTTTAACTTAACGTACGTAAAGTACGCTAAAATCACAGAGATAGGGAAGAAATAATAAATAAAACTTCCTTAACTCTGTGGCTAAAAGGTTACAACATTATTTGCATTATGTTGGTAAGTATTTATCAAAACCTATTTATAAGCCGTAAGTTTTTGATCTGATTTTGATCTGTCAAGTTTAGTTTTGTGTATTTCTGAACGATTATTCTACCATTAACTTTTTCAGTTTTTTACACCGTAAATAGTGTTATATTCTGTGGTATTATATTATTTTCATAAAATATGGACTTGTTCGAATTACAGTTACAAAGATCGTGTTCGTAAAATATCAATATAAGTTTAGAACGAGACTACTTGCAACCTAAACATACCTGATACCTTGCATTTTAATTCAAGGGTAAGTAACTAATAGGTATTGATTAGATACTAGGACTTCGCCTTAGGATCAACAAATGCAGCTCCTGCATCGATTTATTTCTGATTTACTCTAATTTAGTCTTAGTAATAATTTAAAAGCCGCTATTATTAAAATATGTTCATAGAATAAAATAGGTTTGAACCTTGGGCTACTCAACATAATACTCTATAGGGTAGTAGGATAGGGGGAAAATAAAAAAACAACTTTGTCAAACCAGAATGAAATTTATTTTCCAAGTAATTATAAACTGTCATGATGTTGCCAAATTTATATACTGTCTTTAGCTACTAAAGTATACAATATTTAAACATATTTTTTCTTATATTGAGCGAATTATCAAAAAGTCTTCAATATTGTGCGTAGTATAACCAAATATTCAATAAAATCATATAAGTTTAGTGCACAAACATTTGAAGTGGATGATGTTTGTCATTTGTATATTTAATGTAATTCCATTCTGGCATTTAATATTGTATAGTTGATGAATATAAAGTGTTATAATAATACACAACACGCATGATTGACAGTTTTGTCACAATACATCTTAGACAATCTGAAGATTACAATATATCCTATACATTAAGATAGAAAAAGATTATAAATAGTGTTTTGTTCAATAACCAGAGTAATAATTACCTAACACTTACATTGATTAGCGTGTATGACTACATAATTATGACATTTAAATGATAGAATAAATATATATTTTGATCTTGTTTTAAATAATATAATCAACCAACCATTATATCTGTAATGCTGTTGTTAATACTAACTAGATAGGTTTGTATTGTTATTTAATCTAAGCCCTGATTCTTGAACCATAAAGGGAATTCAACATTGATCGAATATTCTGTAAAACAGCATATGAAAAAAATGGTTTCAATAGACATATATGGGGTATATACCCCATGCCACATTATCTCTACAGCCTGAAAATTGTGGACCTGGAAAATAAACTATTGATATCACTGATGATTTTTTTTGTGATAATATTACTTGTACCCACAGTTATAGTCAGTATTAAATAACAGCAACTACACCAATTCTATTGGTTTATTTTACTTTTGACAGCTTGAGTGTTATTAATTACTGTTGTCCTAAGGCATCTGGCCAACGTAATGAGTTTAGCCCAAATTCTCCAAATATATGTTTTGTAAGGTCTGTAATGAATGTATTAACTTTATTTAGAAATAAATTAATGCTACTGAGGATTCAAGTAATGATTCCTGTTCATATTGAGAAATTGATTTTTCTTATGATAAAACAATGTTAAAGTAATTTAGTTGTCTTATTTGCCAACTTTTCCAAACCTCAAAGTATTTTAAGCTTTAACATTTTAATGGTATTCATTACAAGCAGGTACAATAGGTCATAACTAATTTCCTAATTGTTTAACCAATTTATTTAATTATTATATAATTGGTTTACATATTTTTTGTTTTTTTTTTTGGATTAAATAATTATTTAATTAATGAGAATAGCTTTAAAATTTACTTACAAGTATTATTATCAAAAGTAGGTAGAAAATAATTAGAATTAAACATCGTTTTCAAATGGAAATAAATTGTTTCAGTCTTTTTCATTCTAAGGATATGTCAAAAGTAAAATAAATGAATGGAAATGGTGTAAACACAATAGAATGTATTTAATAACAAATTATAATAAGATAAATGAATATCTTTTTAACAGAAAATTGGTAATAAGTAAATTACTTCTTGAAATAATTATCCCTAAATATAAATCACAACATAAACTTAAAATAATATTCTGTACAACAAAATAAATAATTACAAAATAAAAGCTAGTACAAAGCTGTAAGGTGTTAACCATATAAGCAAATACCACATTATTATGTGTTCCATTTTTTGTTTCTTATAACATAATAATCTACAATTGCTACAACACTACATTTAAATAGTCAGTGCAGATGTTGTGTATAAAAATTGAAAAGTAATCTGTGCGTAATAATTATTATGTATTTCTAGATAAACTAATATTTGTGATTTTCAGAACTTAAATAAACCCTTAAATACGAAGCGAGATCTTTATGTGGTACATAATGCATGTGATGTATCTCTTGGACATACTTTTTCTCGATATCTATAAGAAACAAAATTTGGCATTTTGGTTATACCAGGGGTTCCCAAACTGTGCGTCACGACGCCCTGGTGCGGTAACCCAGGGTGGTTATACCATATTTAAATAATAAATATATCTTTTTAAACCATATTTTTTAATTATTGCATTAACATCGAATATGGCAAAGTAAATGAAACATCAAAAATCTAAGACAACAAGTCTAAACTAAATTGTTTTCATAAAATTAAACTAACATAAATATTTTCTTAAAAGTTTGGATGGAATTTGCTATTTTAAAATATGATTATAATTCAATACCCAAGGTTTATATCAAAAATTAGGCCACTGTTTTTTAGACAATAGCAAACCCCATCAAAATAATGACAATATAAATTTAGTATATATACAAATATCTATAATTCTAATAATACAATATTATAAACAAATTGCACCAAAATAATATTTTTGTTTTCAAAAAACTATAATGTTAATGTGTTCCAAAACAAATAAATCAATTTGTGGTTAAATACCTTATAACTTTGTTTCTGACGAACATAAAAGTTTTTAACAGCCATAAACTTAAACTACAAAAGCTACAACGCAGTAAACTATCATCTCATAATTTTTTTGTAAGAATCGAATAAAAGGTAATACCTGAGACCGAAAACTTTGGACGATAATACACACACACAAGGTGATACTAATTTTATACCCCAGAATATTAAAATGAATTTGTGATCTCTACAATAGCTAAATGTTATCAATCTTACAACACATGTTTGCAATTACAACAAATAAATAGTAGATAATAATGGTTTTAACCAATAAACATATAATTTGTCCAGTACTTTTTAAAATACCACCTTGTGGCGTTTTGCCCAAAGCATTAGAGTTGTTTTTCATTAAAGTAAAGTTGGATAACCAATAGAGTTTTAGATTTTTCATTATCATTTCATAATAACGAAAACAATAAAATTGTATTGATTGTTCATACACAAGTCTTTACTTCAGTTCAATTCAGGATTGTCCCATTGCTTAGTCAACATTCTCGGCCAGTGCATAGGTAAAGGATTGAAAAACTCATAACTGCTCCATCACAAATGCCCAAATCACTTAAAAATTTAATTATATGCAATAATTATGATTAAACTTTCAATATATTACAAAAAGGACTATAATAACATTTAGGTCTACAAATTGCAATTTTCTTCATTAATACAAGGGCGCTAACAATATGGTGCAAATGAGAACTTAGATTAGACATACTCGTAAAGTCACTTTTTCATTGTAATAGTCATTTGTCTCAAGATGCTCTAAAATTTTATTGTCATTTGCGCCATTTAGGTACCGCTAATAATTAATTATAAGTGATGTAGGCTGCTACAGCTTATAAAACCTATACTCTACTTGATAGTTTTAACATATTTATTTTCCTATTGGAATATGCAAAATAATAAATGGCTATATGTATATTATACTTCCTATAACTACTGCAATTTTTAAAAAATGGTTTTCCACAGTTAAACGTCATTACTAAGTAAAAGTGGTATAAATAATTACGAGACTACAGTGAGTTATTAAGAAAAGTAATAGATAACAGTGATTACATTGAATACTATAAGCGTCCTATTACTTTGCGTATTCATACAATAGTTTTTCAAATAATTAAACATTGCTAGACCTACTACTACCTAATACTATAAAATATGAAAGTCTGCCGTCTTGGTGTCAAATAATATTTCCATATTAATCTTATGACTTAAGTGCTTCTATTATTAACTTCAGATTTATTGACTAAATAGCCCTTAAAATTTAGACGGCAGTGAAATAGTTTTCATTAATTATTATATATACTACAAAAATTGCCAAAGTCCAAAACAGTAGTATAAAGTGTCGGTAAAGTTTCACAATAATCAGTTAGTGTAATAAAATTAGTAAAACAGTCTTTTTTCGATTTTGCTAGCAAATTACATAATCATAGCAAAAAAACAATATATTATGCAGACAAATTGTATATAAGAAATACATACTAAGTCTATAAAATACAATATTAGAAAAACATTTTTTATCGTCCGAATGGAAAACTCATAACAATTTTCAATGGCAACAATATAAATTTCATAGTCATCGAGTAATACAGTCGCTAGTTACTTACCAAATTATACATCTTATTTAGTATTGCGATGGGATAGATAATGAAATCGCTTTACATGTTGTAAGCGATGTATATAGCATCAATTTGGTCGGAGAGGAATCCATCTCGAAGGTGCATTCTTTGTTTTTCTCCACGAGAATTAATGGGCACAACTCCGGGGTCTACTACGACGACAACTCCAACAATCAGATGGTGCTCCTCGAGAACCGTATTAGTGACCAGTGGGACAAGATTCAGAGCCTCACTGTCGTTGCCATCTAATTCCACAACCACCACCAAAAGATTGGTCCATGTGAATACCGCGCTGCAAATAAAACAAAATAAATTTTACAATATTGCTAATAAAAAAAACACTCCGTTGTATTATTCTTTCTCTAACTTTAAGCTTCAAAATCATATAAGTGGAGTAATATAATTGTAACTCACCATTCGGCAATCTTCTTGTGGCAGCGCATTACTGAGTTCTCAATATCAATAGGGTGGTATCTCATTCCCCGTAACATGATGGTCTCATCAAGCGCGCCCACAACAAAAACAGCATCGTGTGTGTCGTGAATATCGCTGCTTATTCCACTAGCGCTTCCACAACCAGACACTAAACTGTCTGTATCACTATCTCGCGTCATCAGAGAAGTCGTGTCATCTCCGACCGAAATACCGGTACTTATCTCTGTTCGTCTCAAGAATCCTAAATAACCAGTCCTGGCATACACTTCCCCATTATTACCAGTCACTAGTTGCGCATTAAAATGATCAGCATAATCACTCTCATCCCCGTAAATTGTGAAATATCCACTAGCATTGTGTGGCGACTGCACCCAAATCTCTCCCAAATGCGAATCACCGCATTGTCCCTTGGTTTCCGGATTAGCCGTGATCACCTTAACTCCTGGCAATAGTTTTCCTGACTCCATAACACATAAGGAATGAGGACTTCCCCTTTCGACCAAGGATACCCTATCGTTTCTGAGAGCCCTCAAGTCAACATACACGGTGGAGGGTTCGGGACTAGAGGCGCCTTGTAAGCAAATGGCGATGTTGACTCGGCATCCAAACGAGGTAGAAACAGCTCGAGGGCTCAAACCCAGAGCAGAGAACAGTTTGGAAAATGAGTTAGTCAGGTTAATTCTAGGTCTTTCCTCGGCGACGACTACGCAAGTTCTCACACATCCCAAATTAATTCCTTTGGCTTTTAACTGATTCACCGAACTTCCCAATCCCTTAGTGCACAGTTCCATGACACCATATGAGCAGAATGTATCTCTCACCTTGTACTGTGATACAGCGCTTAGCCATAATCCTGGGTTGATTTCAACCTCTGAAGGAGGAATTAAAATGGAATGATGCCCAGAATAAATGCTGCTAAGACACCACAAAGCGAATCCCAGGCCACAGTAAGGGTCTAAGCAAAGGGCTATGTGCCGAGACGGGTAAAGTTCGCAAGCAATTTTCATCGAGCGGCAAAGAGAGGTGACGGCCGCATGTGACATCTTGATACCGGCGAGCATTCCAGTGGTGGATACACTGAAGTCTAAATAGGCAAGCATCTCTGCTGTGGGCGCTCGGTAAAGAATAGGTAACTTCTTCTTGGGCATGTCATCAGTATCTAGAGTTAATGGCCACGTCTTACTGTCCAACACGTTATTGGCCTCTTTGGAACGGAGCAGCTTTATCACAGATTGGTTAGACAAAACCAAGGTTGCTTTGCTGACGTCAACTATCATTCTAACAGTTGGAAGAGTGGTGTGAAGATTTTGTGGGTGGGGTGGACGAATTGTTACCGGCACAGCTCCTACATACAAACAACCGTAGAAGGCACATATCAAGTCCAATCCCGGTGGGAATACGAGAGCCACGTGATCTCCGGTGTTCACGCGACCTTTCTCCAACAATAAGTTTCCAATTCTCTCAGCCTTTTTATGTAACTCGGCACAAGTTAGTATTTTAGCAACAGCGCCTTTGGAATTGAGCAATGTGAATATCACGTGGTCCGAGGTGCTTTGAGCTCGCCATCTCAGAATCTGAGATATAAATTGATACTGAAAAAGAAAATATATATTAATACCTACACTTTTTTAAAAATATAATAATACCTAACTCATTGGAATAAAAATATAATAAATCTTACCTTTCGAGCAGCATCAGAATCGTCAGTGTATCCCATATCGCGACCTTGAGCAGAAGCAAGGCGATTTCCTTGAACCAAATTGCCAACAATCACAGATGCTGGACCCACATCTAAAAAATATTCACAATACTTTAAACTGGAATACAATGCCATAATTAATATAAAGTTTAGTACTTATCTATACCTACTCACTTATTTGAAAACAAATCTGTTACTCGGAAAAATTAGGACTATTAGGACTGTCACTTTGCAATTTAATCGCAGCTACGTTCACTCGAGTATGGTTTACACAATATTTAAGGATTTTATTTATTAATTTTCTTTTTTTAAAAAAGTATTATCTCAACTGTATCTCTTCCGGGGTGGTCAGAAACCACACTATCTTTTGAAAGAGGATTCAGATTTAGTCAGCTTTACTATTGGCCCATCATGACAAGTGGCAAGCTCGTCGATGTCTATAGCGTACCAAACTCGAGAAATATAACCAAGAAATTAAATAAATTATTGTCTCTCGACTAGGAATCGAACCCGGTACCTCCGAGTCTAAATCCACGAACCGCTAGACCACGGAGGCAGTGACTTTTGAGTTGAAGCAAAAATAACGAATAAATCATGAAATCAAACGTGTAGTAACGAAAGCTGTGCTGACTTTGTACAGAGTGTAGTCACTACATCTTGATTCTAATAGCATTTTAAATGGATTAAGTACGAGTTTTATTAACATTGTTTTAGTATACTGTGGCATACATACATATTTTTTTCTATTTAAGATATCTATTTTAAATTGTTAAGCTTTGTCTTGGTTTGCTAACTAATAATAACATAGTAACGTAAAGAATCATCACGACCGTTTCCCTTTCGGTCAGAAACCACGCTTATAAATAAAAAAAAATAAAAAAACTATTATTGTCACATAATAACATCATACAGTATTATTTATTATCCTGAACAAATGTGATAAAAGGAATCAGGAGTCAGCTGTTGTCGTGCATTAGTTCAAATACACCTGCACGACGCGGATTCACATTTAGCCAACTTTACTATAGACCAATCATGACAAATGGCAAGCTCGTCGATGTCTCCAGCGTACCAAACTCGAGAAAAATCACAAATAAATTAAATAATAATTAAATGTATTTATTTAGATTAAAAATCCACGAACTTAACCGCTAGACCACGGTGGCAGTTGGTAATAATAACATAAATATCAAATAGTTCAAACCTGAATGAATTTCCCTGGGTTTTGGCAGATTAGTTACGCAAGTATGTGGGCACATGAGTACATTTGCTGGGTGAAGTGTTCCTTCCAAGAACCGCCTCTTGCATTCGCTCAAATGTATTCCGCCCAGTGGTGTTTTGGGCAAATAATTCGGTTGAACCAAAGCAAGACAATAAATGCCAACTTGGTGAATAGAATCCACTGCTTGTAGAACGCGGGACATCCATTGGAATGACTAAAATAAACATTTTACGTTAAAAGCTTTTTAGTTTTAGAATTGGGCCTAAGCAAGTCTGCCGTCAATACACTTATGGAACGAGCTTCCAAGACGGCATTAAAAGAATCATACAGTATTTGGTTGGGTAGGGAGAGAAGTAGGATGGTGAGCGTATTATCGCGCAATATAATAAAAAAGGGAGGCCTCCTTTTCTTAAACCAGCCTATTGTCGGTCGCAAGCCCGAGACACCATTGTTCTCATCTCTTACCCACACACGATGGACCCGGCACCCGCACGGTGAATCCATGGAATGCTTAGAAATTTGTCTTCTCTTGTTTACTACGGACTATCTATCACGAAAGTATTTGGACGGTTTGCCAAACTCGATAATCCCAGACCATTCAAATACAAGTATGAGCGCCAACAACGGGCATTGTTTATTCAATATTCCGTTAAACAACTATTTTAGTTACTAGTGCGTAATACTCCTTTAGTTAACATTATTATTGTTATTTACCTCTTCTTCGCCACAATCGGGTCGTTGTTCAGCCACAATGCAGATTCTATCGTCTCTCAGCACGCGAACTGAGAAAACCGCGATTCTGCCGCGGTATATAAACTTCATCGGCTCCACTGCAAGCACAGTAGCTATGATATCGTCCATGTTGTGCTTACGACCAGTCACAGTCATCAAACCATCTCGAGACCCACAAACGAAGACCAAACCTAAAATTTTAAGAAAAATACAGTTAGTTGTAAGATTAATCAAAGCTGCCTCATTTAAGAAATTAATCGCGAACAAAACAGAGTTCTTTGAATCTACTTCCAGTACTAAATAATGGATATTAGTAGTATCATCACGACCGTGTCCCTTTCGGTGTGGTCAGAAACCCCGCTTACAAAGAAGCGGATTCACATTTAGCCAACTTTACTAAAGGCCAGTCATGACAAGTGGCAAGCTCGTCTATGTCTCCAGCGTACCAAACTCGAGATATATCACAAATAAATTAAATATTAATTAAATTGATTTATTTAAATTAATATTATTGTGTCCCGACCAGGAATCGAACCCGGTACCTCCGAGTCTAAATCCACGGACTTAACCGCTAGACCACGGAGGCAGTTAATAATGATTATTTTTAAAATTTAAATTAAAGGTAACATGGTCTTTAGCTTATAGATACTTTTTTGCCGGCATAGTGTTAGAGACTGATGACAGTCATGAGTGTCTGATTCCAGTTGCTAACATTCATGGACCTTGCGCGCCACTTGCCATCAGGTGAGCGCAAGTTCACATGTCGTGCTAGTTTAAAAAAAGAGAATAATATAAAGTAAATTTCTTTTTACGTACCTCCAGGTCCTAAAAATCCAAGTAAACCACTGCGTACATAATGTTCTTCTCCGATTGGGTCCCCATCAGAATCCAAAGGCCGAACCCGGAACACGGTGTTAGTGAGACCAGGTAATCCCCAATATCCAGACCCAGTCGCACCAGATAACACGCAAATCTCACCAACTTCATCGGTCTTACAAAGGAATGCTGGTCCTTCCATTTTCACGACTACAATTACGCCTATAAAGAAATTCAAATATACATTAGTATATACATTGTATATATATATATATATGTACATTGTAACATTAGTTAATAAAAAAATATATACATAGACAATACATTTTCACGACTACAATTACGCCTATAAACAAATTCAAATGTACATTAGTATATACATTGTAACATTAGTTAATAAAAAAAGGTACATATAAAATCCATTTTCACGACTACAATTACGCCTATAAAGAAATTCAAATGTACATTAGTACGAGTATATACATTGTAACATTAGTTAATAAAAAAAATTACGATTAAAATCCATTTTCACGACTACAATTACGCCTATAAAGAAACTCAAATGTACATTAGTATATACATTGTAACATTAGTTAATAAAAAAAGATCCATATAAAATCTAACTAAAAAAATATTACCTATGCTTTATTCCAAACAGTATTATTCTATATTTTTTTCCCCAAGATTATAAACATGTAAGTCACTTTGCTATATACTGCTTCTACCATATTATTACCTAAATATATTTTCATAGTGTTAGCCTAACAAATACAAGTTATAATTATATATTGTATATGTATATTGCAAGTTATTCTCATATTGTAGATTATTGTTTTTTTTTTAAACAAAAAATCTAAATAAATATATAGTTACAGGTATTATTTAAACATTGATCGCTTAGTTTAGAAGTATAATTATGGTTACGAATAAAAGTTTATTTCATAAAAAAGAACACAAGTATTTATTTAATAAATCCTAATTAAATAATTATTACTGTTATTGACTGACATCAGTAAAAGGTAGGTATGGCACAAAACAGTTTAGTCACAATTTGAGATACATCTTAGTCATAAATGTTCATTTTTTATATATTTTTAAGTTAATAAAAAATGTACCTAATGTAAAAATCCTACCTAATAGTAAAGATTGCTAAGAAATAGTTAAGTTTAAGCTAGTATACTTTTAGCTTAGCTTTATTTGTAATATATATATATTTTTATCATTAGATGTATACTTACATGATGGCATAACTTGCCCACAGTCTTGTAAGGTGAGAGAGGTTAGAGAATTCTCTGCATCGACTCTAACAACGCCATACGATAGTCCTGACATGGAAAGGACTCCGCGTCCTGCTGTGGCACCACCTTTGCCGGCCCGGCGCACACAAACAGTCAAAGATTCGCTACTACATGCGCAAGGGCAAATTGCATCCCCACGTACCCCTAAAAACAATTGTTTTTGCAAAACTTAGTTCCAGAAGTCAATCTAAATACTATTTTAGTCTGTAATTTAGTTTATCATTCAGCAAAATGTACGCTTAGTACATTACGTTAAAGACTAACAGCAAAACAATTCAAGGTGTAAACTGAGCAGAAGTCCAATCGCATTTATAATAATCTTACCTTTGCTTTGGAATACGGAGAGGAACTGATCGCATGAAGACAATGACCAAGGGTTTGCGCCATCAGCCACTAACAACATTCGCAGTGACGACAAAGAGATTTCCTTATGATCTCGCGTCGCTAACAAGCCCCAATGGAGGTCACGAGACTTTACTATTGCGACTGATGCCCTAAAAAAAAAAAATAGTTGACGAAGTGAAAGAGGAAACTGGCGAAGATGTATGAGTGTATTATTTTTAAAGGCGCTATTTATTTGCTTCGAACGGACACGTTGCGCACGTTGAGTTAGATTAGTTTTGTATTAATTTGTGCGTAGCGTGTTTGATTACGATAAAATGGCGCCTAAAGCGTCGATTGCTGTACAAAAACACGTTACGAGTAGTTGTATGCATAATGAATCGAGCCTACATTGTTATATGAGCGTATAATAAATAATTAATAAATAAAAAAGATGCAATTTTAGTGTATAGGTAGTATTGGTATCTTATCCGCCAGAGACATGCAAGAGAAATGAGTTGGATGACATACAACATAATAATTACTTTAATTATCTACGTCAAGATGTTCCCTTCGTTCCGATACGCGATAATAGTAACCTAAGGTGTTCCGATGCGCGCTTAAACTGTTTTGCCAAAGCTGTGTGACGTCACAAATGACATCATTTCTCGCGCTCAGACTGCTCACGATATCGAGGTAGATCGCTCTGAGCGCTGTCAGTTTTTTGTCATTATGTCCCGCGCCATTTTCAAGTTAATTTAATATTAGATTTTCTTTTAAATTATTTAATATTGTAATTCGTTTATACTGTTTGTATATTACTTCTAAAATAAATCTATAATTAATATTTAAGTAGGAAGTGAAAAAAAAAGTCTGTAACACGGCAAGTTAAAGACCAAAATAAGTTAATAATATTAAACTTTACACATATAAAGATGAATAAACCGAGAGATGTATATTTGTTAGTATTCATACTTAAAGATGTGGAATCCGCAATTTATCTTCCATACATTTAAAAAAAAACTAAAATTTTATGAATTAAGTACATAATTATATTAGGTACGAGTGTTATGTTATATAATTTACTTACTACATACCTACTCGTATATCTATCGTGCTGGAAAGTGTTATATTCGAGCAATGAGCAGAACTGGCAGTAGGAACCTTATGATGAAGACACTTAAAATAACTTAAATGCGGCTGTAAAGGGGCCTTTTCAAAATTTCTTAGTATAGGTACCTATGAGTAATTATTATTACTACTACAGACTCATGAGAAGTCTCGCCGAGATATTACCCGAGAACGTAACTAGAACCACGCGACTTTCTCACTTTTGTTCTCTTTAACTTACCTGTATTTAGTAATCATGTGCATCCAAGAAGCAGGGCTGATCTTCATCAAGGCGTACGGGATGAAGATGACATGCATTCCGTTAAGGACTGATGTTAGTACGCAATGCCATAGTCCCGTTTCTCTTTTAAAGTCCAACACGCACACCATGTGCTCACCTTCCGTGTAGTTACATGCCACTGATAACATGCGGCAATGGGCTATCATCGATGCCCTGAAATTACACAGTGTTTATCCCTTGCTATATGAATACTTACTGCCTACCGCTTAACGACTAGCTAATTTAGAAGTCGTCACCTGGATCCACAAACCAAGAGTTGACTCCAGTTAACGACTTAAATATTTTTGGGTTGTGGATCCAGATGACAAAGTGATTAAGTAATCGTCAACTGGATCAACTAAATATTTATTTATATTAATGTGCAAATAATTAAAGTTTTTTTAAACGATTTGGAACTGGCTGAATAGAAGACAAACTTCTTAGCAACCCATTGTTTTTCCATGTGGGTTTCGAGTCAATCGTGTGTGGGATTGAAGTCTAGTGCCTCGGAGTTAGTGATTGAGGTATGTTTCAGCGCCCTTTTTTTAAGGTAAATCATTCACTATTCTTGACTGTTGCCCAAAGCAAGACCAAGACTTACCCAGTCTTGGTCTTGCATCGGAATAGGTGGTCTTGGTCTCTCTCCGCGATGTCTTTAGGGTACCAAATTTGAGAAATATCACAAATAAACTAAATAATTTATTGTGTCCCAACCAGGGACCAAACCCTGTACCTCCAAGTCCAAATCCAAAGAATTAACCGCTAGACCTCGGAGGCATTAGGTATAGGTATACTAAAATAAAATTATTCGCAAACGAGCCTCCCAGTTCCAAATACCTAAAAGTATTTTTTTTTTCGTTAGGAACAATAAAATATTAAAAATTATGGACACGACGCATTTAAAATTTGGAAAAAAAATTGTGCCAGATACTTGCGAGACTCTTGTGCAATACCAAGACTAGGGTGGTCTAGGTCTTGCAACCATATCAGTAGTCTTGTTCTTGGTCTTGCAAAAAAGACCAAGACCAAGATTCAAGGGCAACACTACTTGACTCCTCTCTCTACTTAACCAAATACTGTATGACTTATATATTCGTAACGTCAATAACTGTTTATGCAAGTCTCAGCAAATAGTCGTTAATACGTAAAACAAATTCGTGAACCAAACTGTCATCACTTTATGCTACACAGTTTCAAACCCTTTATTCTATTGTACGGCCCCACATTTATTAAACTTGTTTTGAATCAAGTTCTTTATTAACCCTTTACATATTGATATGGGGTAAAAAATAATCGTTATAAAATATAAAGTTTAATGCGAAACATTTTGTAATTTAGTAAGACCGTATACTTGTATTTGAATAGCCTACGAATAAAAACATTTCGATGAATGTATTAATTTTAAATGTCTTTAACCGCAATGCAATAAGTCCAGTCACAAAATATTTAAATTATTACTAGCTCTTTCATAAGTATTACCTATTAAGTATGTCTGTTTCTTTTTTTTAACAGGATAAATATGATCAAATATATTGTAAAAGAATAAGCTCATAATTACAAACCTAGTAACAATAACCCCCATGGCAGATCCATCTGCAGCAGACGTGTGTTCTATATGAGCAGGAGTCTCGTCTGATGGACGAATGGGTGGAATCCAATCCCGAGGAGGTCTGGGTAACTTCTCCGTTGAAACCCAGAAAAGTGATGGCCAACCGCGAAACGAAACAACGTCCCCAGACGACGTTTTTGGCAGACCTTGTACAGAAATAATTTGGCTCAATAATATGATTCAAAATTTGTTATGATCAATAGAACGAATCAGGTCAATTGGCTCCATTTTAGGTAAATTACTTAATAAGCCCAAATAAGGCCAATCTGTAGATTTGGTTGTGTAATTTTGTAGGTGGTTATAATAAAAGTAGGTATAAACCATAAAGATAAACTCCGCGGTGGATGCAAGTTTAATGTACGTAATCTTATTGAAAACTGAAAACATAATATGCTTAACTAAGGAACTTATGTGCACCATTCTCTATTTAATTAAAACCGACTAAGCTTTATTGTCTCTGAAATTCAATTAGCAACGTACCTTTTAAGCATGCATCGGACGTCAAAGCGTATTGTATGCCACAAGATCCCAATAGGAAGCCAACTTGTTGCAGACCTGCGTCTCTTCTGGTCAATGGCACTTCTATAGGTACCGGGACAACACCCGCTTGTAAACATCCGTACAGCGCACACATAAAGTTTATAGGGTCATTGTTAGGGTAGACTAGAGCGACCCTATCTCCAGGTTTAATTGAGATATCGCCAGTTAAAGGTCCGCCGCTGCTGCTTTTTGACGTAAAGTTTCTAGACATAAGTGCGTGAGCTATCTTCAAAGAGCGACTGAGCAATTTTCCTGAAAATTAACAAAATAAAATCCTTTGTTGAAACTGCATATTAATCGGGTAAATCCTTTGAAGTCATTAAAAACTCATTTCCCCCAAAGTTCCTTCGACACTGTATATGGCTAGAGCATTCTCAAACACGTGCAAAAATTCCGTTTAATTCATCGAGGCACTTGATTGGAAAATAGTTACCTCGTTCGCAAAGAACCGGGTCGAAAAATCAAACATCACAACTAAAGTTCACAACATTCGCTCTAAAGCCCCGAACGTAAAACTGTCCCGTTTTAATGCTATGACGTGATATGGCACTTTGTTACACTTTAAAAGCACTTCGTGTATAGATTTATGCTTGCTTTTATGATACATGATACAAAACTGCCATTGCACCATAAAATCTTATCGCGTAAAGTTTTGTTACATATTATGGCTGTCACAAATATAATACTAAACTTACCATAAGTCAAGCTATTGCTGAGCTTGCCGTTGGGATCAAGAACGGTGGCGACGTTAGCTTTGAATGATGCAGTTCCATATCTCTGCAAGGCCGCTTCTAAGTTTCTGGGCAGTCCAGTTGGGACTACCAATTGTTCTCCCACTGCAGGAGTCATCGTGCCACCTTCTGGCTTGGGAGCATTAGGATCTTTGGGGTTTGCTGCTATTTCCAACTCGATGTCGTCATCCTCGTAAAATTCCGGCAATGGACGACGTTTGGGTCTTTTCAACGTATTTAACAACTGCTGAATTTTTGCGGACACCTGCCATTTAATATGTAAATTATCGGATAAATTTTCACTGGTAAAACTACACGTTGATGATTTATTAATACGTATTGGCTTTTAATTACTATAGGCCAGTTATTTTGTTTCAAAAATACATTCGAACACAATTACCTCTTGATTAAATTTCGAAAATGCGGCATGGACACCGCTATTTTTGAATATTTAAAAAGGGATATTTTATTTACAGTTTATATTTAATTGCGTCTGGTCTAGCGGTTAAGTCCGTGGATTTAGACTCGGAGGTACTAGGTCGGAACACAATAATATTTATTAATTTAAATAAATAAATGAAATTATTATTTAATTTATTTGTGATATTTCCCGATTTTGGTCATCGACGAGCTTGCCACTTGTCATGATTGGCCTATGGTAAAGTTGGCTGAATATGAATCCGTTTCTTTATAAGCATGGTTTTTAACCACCCCGAAGTGATGTTACTTTTACTTTTTTTATATTTAAATAAAACATGCAGATAATTGTAGCAAACCGGTTATGGTATACATAAAAAAAACACCATGCCGTGGCGGGATCAAACCCTATTCGTGCTGACCGTATTCTAGGCAACACTTAACAACTACTACTAAAAGGTCATTTATTAAGAATAGACATATTAATTATTTTCAAGGATAAAAAATAATCATCTTATTATTATTATCACTACATTTATATGATCTGGCAAAAGGAGTGCTTTCAATATATATCAGTGACTAGCAATAAGATAAATACAAATCGTATAAATGAACAAGAAATGAGACGGAGCCAATGTCAATTATGAATGATATACAAGTAATTGGAAAATAAGAGTACAAATAAAACTAAACGTAAAATGATGAAGTCTGTCTACAAGGAAAACCTAGATGCAACGGGTCAAAGAAGGAAGGTAATTAATTGGACGTGGGAAAAGGAAAGACGCCACACTCCGACAGGAAATTGTTAACAGTTTTACCACTAAAGACGTATTTTATGTGAAATGTATTATATTATTACTTGAACTACTACGAGTACCTACATCAAAATTGAACGGCGAACTATTTGGTACCTAATATTCCTATTAACCAATTTTAAAATATATTTTACGAAAAATAAAAGCTATAAAGTACAAAAAAAAAATGTACTTTTATTAAATTCACTACTTTCTTCTGTTTTGAAGATCATACACACTAAAAGTATAGAGTAGTATCATTACGACCGTTTCCCTTCCGGGGTAGTCAGAAACCACACTTATAAAAACGCGGATTCACATTTAGCCCACTTTACTATAGGCCCATCATGA
Source organism: Tinea semifulvella (assembly GCA_910589645.1). Lineage (NCBI taxonomy): Eukaryota > Metazoa > Arthropoda > Insecta > Lepidoptera > Tineidae > Tinea > Tinea semifulvella. The sequence continues at coordinate 27,904,123 of OU342584.1, forward strand.
CAAGTGGCAAGCTCGTCAATGTCTCTAGCGTACCAAACTCTGGAAATATTACAAATAAATAAAAATAAAAAAAGAATTTATTTTAATTAATAAATATTATTGTTTACCAGGAATCGAACCTCCGTGTATCCACGGACTTAACCGCTTGACCACCGAGGCAATCATTAAAAAGTATCATCCCACGACCGTTTCCCATTCGGGGTGGTCAGAAACCACGCTTATAAAGAAGCGGATTCACATTTAGCCAACTTTACTATAGGTCAATCGTGACAAATGGCAAGCTCGTCGATGTCTCTAGCGTACCAGGCAGTCATTGGATAAAAAAATAATATAAATAATATAGAAAAAAGTATAGACTTTATTAAAATAGGATAAACATTAGGTTTACAAACCTTCCATCGTCCAGTCCCGGTACCAGTATCTTCGGGTTGAGCATAACATTGTACTCTGTCTGCAATGAGAGCGCCTCCACCTCGTCTCGCACCAACAGATGTATGAGTTACATCGGGTTGAATGTCTACAATATAGATAATGTATACTCCTAGTATATTATGATAAGAGTTGATTGAGTTATTATGATAACGATTGAACCCTGGGGGTACATTTTTTTTTACCCGGCGAATTTCTCTTTCTATGAAGTTTTTGTTTCAACATGTATTTAACGAGGTCTATGGTGCGCATTGGGCACGAATAAAACATGTACTACTATTAATTGTAAGTAATTGCACATAAATTGTAAATAGAATATTGATATAAATATAGGTAAAATATACTTCAAACAATTAACATCGTTAACTAATAAGAGTTTCATGTATAAGGGCAGATAGCAATTGTAGAAGAACGTAAACAAAATGTACCTACTTGCTATATAAATAAAGGGCGTCTGGTGACAGAATTTAGATTTGAAATCTAAATATATTTCTATAAACGCTGAGCGGAAAAAGAAAGAGAAGGGGACGGACTAATCACGATTTCGCAGTTGACGGATGAACAACGTGCTTTCGCGATCGAGGCTTATTTCAAAGCCCTAATTCCTCCAGTAGCTCTAGCACGCACAAACTCGGTATAGAATCGAAAACATAAAGTATGAGTTGCAGAGAAACGGAACTAAAAGCAGCTCGGACCTAAGTATGACAGCTCGAAAATAAAACGTTACGTAACAGAGTTTGAGAGGATAAAGACAAATTTCTTAGCATCAAAAATTCACCGTTCGGATGACGAGTCGATCATATGTGGAGAGAAGAGAAGAATGGTGTCTCGGGCTTGCGGCCGACTATAGGCTGGATTTATAAAGGAGACCTTCTCTTTTTATTGCAAAACATTCTATCGCTCACCATCCATCCAACATTCTGCTCCTCTCCAATGTCGTCTTAGAAGCTTGTTCTATTAACGGTAGACCTGTTTAAGCCCAATTATTAATTATTTCTGTAAGTGGTGGAAAGATTTTGTTGGAATTCCTCTCGCAATAATTCTATTAATTTTATAAAGTATTTAAAGCCGATATAAAAGTAACATCCAAAAATTCTATAAACATAGTAAAAGCACATTGAACCATATATGCATTTAAGATTTAAGGTTATACCAAGTAACTTTACCACGTAGATACGCGAAGGTAATTGCTTGAACGCCCACGAATAATTTGTCTGAAAGCAAAGCTGCCAGACTGGAAGGAAATTAGTCCTACGTGCTAGCAAATTGGACGTCTAACTAAAGTCATAACTACATATGTCATTTAAAAACTTTAACGAAATATTTAAACTTAAAATTTACTTGTATACGAGTATCAACTTTATATACTCGTAGTATCACTAGTTTTACCATTAGGCGGGAACAGCACTTAGGAACGCTTTAGCTTTTGTAAAATGTACTTTTAGCCTCATTAAACGTTCGTGTGGCTTAGAGAGTAATATATTTTACAATATACTATAACAAAGTACTTTTTTAATTTATGATACTTTTAGTATTTATTTATTTAAATCTTTATTGCATAAAGTAAAAGGCGGACTTAATACCGCTAGGCATTCTATGACAGTCAAACCTTCCAAACAACAAAAACAATTAAACAATAAAAGGTAGGTGCAATTAAAGGGTTTTTATTTTATTTTTATATACTAGCACTTGTGACCTTGCCCCCACCTGATGGTAAGTGGCGCGCAAGGTCCATGAATGTTAGCAACTGGAATCAGACACTCATGACTGACAGCAGTCCCTAAGACTATGCCGGCTTGTCTGGGCATGACGGCAATTCGAGCCTTATCCCGAAACGTGTGGATACATTTTACTGGATTTTTCGGCACGAACGGTGCATACTTCCCCGCCCCGGCAGACTGGGCAAATTACCACCATCAGTCTGCCTACCACCGAATAATTATAATAAATTACATATATACTTGGTACCTAAATAAATAATATTTTCATATCTATATACTAATGATACATAGAAATACATATGAGTAAATGTAATACTATCTATAACCATAATAAATACAAGTATTATTATCAACAACGAACGTCAGAAACAAACTAAGTTTATCATGACTTCATGAAGTACTACTACTATACTAGTTATTTTAAAGATAGCCCTTCAGTATTAGTAGTGCTTTTTATGATATCTTACAGCTATATTTCACGTGTATAATATTTGTGTTACAATATAATTTCTACATAAAAATCGTTCTTTTCGTTTCGCTGTTAAAACTAGAACTTATTCCTCTCGCATATTCAAGTTTAAATGATAAATATGCATACTACTCGAGCATATTCAAACCGTTATTCTTTTGTTAACGCTATAAGATTAAACTCAATGTGAATGCTGAATGAGCATAATTCGCAGCAACACGAACGAAACGTGCAAATATGAATTCAGAGGAACTTCGTACATTTAAAATGTTTGTTTAGTATTAAAAGGGGCTCCAGACGAAATATACAGTCACTCGTATTCCTTTTTCACTTTAGCAACTAAGCAAGTTATTACCCAGCAGCTAGGTATGTATCTAGACTCAGTAGGCCCTTAGTGAATAAATGCCACTAAAGAAGGATTTAGTTACCGGAGAGTATCGAAGTGTAACTTAATAAATTACCAGACCAATTTTCAATTCATCAGACCTATCGAATTAAAACTACAACAGGTAAATTATTTATTATTCAAAAAGTATAATATAGGAATACTTACAAGTTGGTAGATGAGTCACGCACGGAGAGACGTCTATTTCGGTTCTCAGTGGCGGGTGTTTTTTTTCTCTGGGATGGTGTGGTTGTTGTGGCAGTGGATGCGGATGAGCACGCGGGTGTGGCGCCGCCGGCCGTCGCGCCGGGGGTGAGTTCAGTTCTGGCGGAGGAGGCAGGTCGTTGTCGCCCGCGCATGAGTCTTCGTCAGAGCTTGACGCTATTTAAAACAGAAGGATATTAGATAATTAATTAAAACCACTAGCATTACCTTAATATGCATATTAATATTTCTTATACTAACACAAGTCGTGTCTTTCTCTATCAGGGCTTTTAGCCATCATGGAAGTCCTTTTAGATGGCATCGGCAGCGAGGGCTTTGGTCGGTTCTGCATTTCCGCCAAAGCTTGTTGTACAGCTTCCTGTCTCACTTCTGTAACAGACAATACTTTTATCACCCAATCCTATTAAAATCTAAATTCAAAAGATAAAGCTTGAAAAGAAAACAATATCCCATTCAACAAACATGCATGAAGCAGTCAAGCGAAAGACTTGCACTAAAACAAAAGAACTACTCGTATATACAGTAGGTATGCATGCTTTAGTATAAGTTTAATAAACAACGTTACTCGTACCAAAACAATAAGTGGATTGGCATCTGTCGTGACAACGCTCTATTGATATCAGCGTTATTTTACGATGGTGCAATAATTGTAATTAGTTAAATTTACTCGTAACATAAACATTTTGCATTATACTCGTATATATTATGAGATAAATCACCTCCACCCATGGATGACATTGTTTTGGACAGTTTTGCATCCACACTATTCCCTTTAGAATTATTTATTCAGACAACGTAAACATTAAAACACCACGGGAAAGGTGTTGAGGGTTCATTGTAACAAAAAAAAACGACACCGAACATATATATAATATAATATGAGTATCACACCCGTATTCTAAGACGTTTTCGCAACGGCTCCTCCACTCTATTATTCCTTCCAGCTGTCAAACGGACATATTATAAAGATGACAGTGTTCATGGGTATATTTTTGACCGTAGTGTCAGTTCAAAATTAGAAACAGACGTTTATAATTTATTTTTTTGTACAATTTTACCGTTATCGCATCTTTACCGTTTTCGAGGATCTGTTGATGGAGCGTTTGACAGCGGGAAGAAATGATTGAGTGGAGGAATTAGTATCTATATCCTCGTATTAAGTTACTTGGATAGATAAATAGAACATATATTCAATCCAATGAGAAGTTCGAATTTCTTATGCTGTTTCCCTGTACACCCAAAACAATGGTTGTAAAGATTCATTTTTAAAAAAACATTAACATGCTGTATGGACTCTTTTTTGCGTACCAATAACGGAAAAATTGTATAATAATAAATTACAAACGTCTGTATCTAATTTTGAACTGACACTACGGTCAAAAATCTACCTATGGAAACTGTCATATATCCTTATAATCTGAGCATTTAACAGCTGAAAAGAATTATTAGGTAAAGGAGTTGTTGGAAAAACGTCTTAGAATACGGGTGTCAGTATCAGCATGATTAAATTTGAGTTAATGAGAATTAAATATTTTTTTGAGCCTATATTAAACAACTCAAACGTTGATGGATATAATAAGTTTAAAAAAATATGTGTGCACGATGCACAACACATGTACGGCAGTTGGTTAATTTATGTTTTTATTGTATCGACAAAGTACATGAAGGTTTTTGCTCACATTATTATTGACTTGAAACGATGAGAGAAAGTTCAAACTTTATTTATCATTCGGAACCGAACCATGATACAAGGCTTTAAGGTGAGTTTACGTGTCAAATTTGTGTCATGATATAATAACCACATCAACATAATTAATTGCCAACGGAAAATGAAGTCCAGACATGACATTAAATACTGATTGATTTGGAAGTGTTTGTAGTCATAAGTTGCAGGCAAATAAATTTGACTAATTTTTACTATCACGTTTTTTTTTCTATACACAAAAATACGAATATTTTTCTAACCGTTCAAATGATATCCTTTAATAATTGTCGTATTCATATCACATATTAACGTGTCAGATACGCATATCTACATACGCAGACCGTGCCGGGCTGGAATTTACGGAATTAATTTTTGGATGTGCGTTTTATGACTGTAGACATAGGCCGAGCTTTATTTTTCCATCGCGTTGCACTGAGACGGTGGAGACCATGTTACTATGAAATGTTATTATAACGTTATTTGGGCCCGGTTTATTTAAAGCAGTTATAATTACAACACTTAAAATAATAACGCCTAGAAACGAAGTACGTGCAAGATGAGTGAATCAAGTTTTACTGTGCCATAACGCATCGGTTATTGAACAACCTTTGTCAATCTAAATACTAGTATCAATATATCGTGCTAACAGCTCTCGGGATTTTTATTTGATTAGAAGGTTTATGTGCACACAATGTTGTCACAATGCATCAGAAAAACTAAAGACATTAATGTTTTAATATACATAGCTTACGTTTTAATGTATTATATATAGCTTACGCATAAATAAACTATTTTTAATCTTAAAGTTAACATTTTCGTTACTATCGTTCTATGCGTTATTATTCAACAATTACAAAACATGTAATACTTTCACTAATAAATAAATAGGTAATATAACATAAAAACACGTTTGTATAATACTGATTAGACGCAGAGCGCCATAACCTTTAATGCTAAGGACCATAAACAGATATACTGTTCTAAAGAGGCACCAAGTGGTGGTGGTTCCAGTCTTATACCGTACTGAAATGAGGACGCATTTAGCTGGAATAAATCCAAATTTCTCACTATGCTTGTGTAGGCGCACATTCAATCGTGGCCCGCTTTTAAACGATCGATCTTTACTCATTATGTAAAAAAACTTACAATGCATTAAAAGTTAATTTTGTTTGTTTTTTATTATAGCTTAACACGATATTAATGAAATATTAGGTATATTTGGTAAATTATACTTAGTAATTTATATACACATTATTTTAACGAACTCTTTGCGATGTTGAGATTCTAAACACGTCATAAATATGTTTTCTTCTAATGCCGTAAAATTTTCAACGTAATAGTAATTAGACGCTCGTGTTGTGTCAACGAACTATGTTGCTGAAGCTATTGAGTTTATGAAACCTAGTTTAATTGTCATTTATTACCTACTTATTTACAATCTTGTAAAGTGTGACAATTGTTGATCTCGTTGACCTATTACTAAATGGTACAAGATTTGGGTTGATAGCCCACTTTATAGTAAAAATAACACTTAAAGATGTTTAACTGATTCATGTTTGAAAAACTAGTATTTCATAATAAAAATAGTTGTGGTAAATAAATTATATGCTTTTTACTGAAATTTAGATTTACACTATAGTTACGAGTAGGTGTATTCAACCTAGAAAAATAACCAAGTAACTATCGGCCGGTTGCAAAAAGGCTAATTATTTCATTGGCTAAAATAACCAAAGTGACAAGGTGACCAATCAATTTGCGTATATCAAAATGTTGACCATGGATTAATTTTTAATCGTCCTTTCTCCAACCGGGCATAATAATTTTAAATTATACATTAAATATTTAATTATAACATTTAAATATTTACATTAATATAATAAAAACTAGTAATCTAAAGTAGGTGCCACACTAACACATAATTAATATTTATTTACAAAAATAAAACATATAGGTAAGGGTACAAAAAAATACTAAAGTTAAGCCAAATAAATACACAAGTCACTCTATGATTTAACAACAGAAACCAAACTACAGGATTAATAACTCCATTCCAGACAATAAGCATTTTACAATATTACCAATTACAGCATGTTAGTAAAAGCAATTTTATGTGACGTCACTAAAGACAGTATTCCTGTGCGAAGATATTTCTGTTAAGTTCATAACAGGACCGCAGGTCCTATTATATAGTGCAACTTAGATGACGTCACACGTAGAAGGCCTCATTAACATAGGTTGATGTTGTGGAGTAGATAGGAGTGACTCACCGGAGTGGTAGCGACTTTCGGTGCGCGTGAGTCTGCGGTTAGTCCTGCCCGTGGGACATCGCAGCGTTGGCCCGGCCCTCACTGCATACCCAACAAATAAGCGTAACATTCACGCAACAACACACTATCCCAGTTTAAACTACATTGGCCAAATTATCTTAACTAATTGGTGCAATTTGGACGGCAATTTAGGCGTAAAACTTAAAGTAAACAAACACGACAGTACAAGTTGAACCACCAAGTTACGTCAAAGTTAGAACTTTAGTTTGTTGACAGATTGTGTGTTGTCATTAGGTCACCGGGATGTAATTGGTCTAACTTGTACTTTCACTGGAAGTCATCTCGTATATAAATAATTACGCCAACAGATACAATTATTTTTTAGATTAGATAATTGAAAACCCCTTTGTTGATGTATGTATGTATAAGATGTAAATGTATCGTAAATAATTAATAATGTATTACAAATATACATATGTACTCGTATATACGACTAATTATAGAAATGTGTTATCATTTAACTTTACAACTTCCCGCATAACAAATATTTATGACATCTTGGTGTATAGAAACAAGTGATATGATGTACTTTATATACACAAGAATTAGCAGAACACGGGTATTCATTATTATTTTTAAATTATACTATAATAATAATATCTTGTTATATGAATATATCGTAAATTTTAATATTGAAGAGATGTACATATAAAATAGGTAAGTTATTAATAAGTGTATATGCATAATTTAACAGTAACCAATTTTTGCTCCAGTAATTAAATGGTTTAATATTTTACATATTATCGAGTATTTGTGTACTTAACCGTCGTCTGTTATTCATCTATTTTATTCTAGCCGTTTGCGCAATTTGAGTGGCGATAGAAAGCTAACATGAATTAGGTCAGCAAACAGCATTCGCGCTGGATTCAATTGCCACTAGCCCAGCTCTGTAAATGACCAATTGGTAGGACGTCAAGTAGGTGCGCACCGAATGACATGTAATCATTACCAATCACAATTGCACTGAAATATTCTATTATGTTCAAACATTGTTGTAAGCTCGCTTATTTCTAAACAAACACAAGTCTAATTAAACTGTATTTAAACAACAGTTAACGTATAAATCTGGTGGTAAAAATACTAAACAAAGGAAAATATAATGTATCAGAGAGCTTTGAACGGCAAACTATGAATGCATCGCTTTTCATTGTCACAAAGGAGTAACTCGACATTTGTCCCCATTTGTAAATATGATGGAATCGCAAACAATTTTAGTAACATCACTATTCTCTATTTTCAGATCGAAACAACACGCACAAGGAGTATGGGTTAGTAAAGCTCATTGTATTATGTTAATTATTGTAAGATGCAAAGACTAAACGCGAGGTACGGTTGGATGTTAAGTCTGTCTGAACACTTATTTAAGTCTCCTTCATTAGGCTTCCTCAAGCAGTGAGTGAAGTTTATTTACGTTAAATATGCGTGGTCTTTCTAAAGTTATTTAATTAATGTATACACGTACTCATGATAATGTCTAGTGCGACAGATACTTTTGTAAAAAAAAAATATGATAATATAGGGTAGGTAGGTATCTACTCTATATTAAAATATCATCATTACGGCAGATGAAGCACGCACAGCCAAGAATTGAGAACAAAGCAGTGTTGATTTTAAATATGTATTTGAATAAGTACAATATGTTACTCGAATTAGAACTCGTACTCTATGAAATGCGAAATACGTTTTTAATAAGATTATATTTTATCGTATTTACAAGCGGGCTTCAAACAAGTTCGACTAATTAATAAAACATACTATTTTATTAATAAAATAAATTAATAATTAATTTGAATAGTGAAAACAACATGTGTAGTTATAAAAAAATATATAATCCGTTTCAATTAATATTATACAAAGAACCAGTTTCAAAACGTTTCGAAAGCGAGTTTAAATCGTGTCTAATGGTAAAGGTAACCGGTTACTACCGCATGCATCCGGCGAAGCCTCTCTTCCAGTAAATGGGGTGCAAATGCGCTCTATCCGCACCCGACCCCTCCCGCCTACACCCACCGAGACACCAGACACACTGACAGATCAGTTATTCAATGTTCGGTGTGTTATCTTGTAAATGTTTTAAATTTTGTGCTCAGAAATAAAGTTAGTACCTATTAGATTACTAGTATTAGATAAAAGGATGATGACAGTAACCATGGATCACTAAATAATGTATTTATGTAATTACATAGGATTCATGAATTTTAATATTTTTAATATTATTATATATATAATATATATTATAATATTTAATAATATTCTTGCAATAATACAACCATACAAAACTGCAATCGTCTATCATACGTTGAACGCCAATCAGAGCGTATGACGTCATAGTTTTCCAGCGTTCGAATATAAGAATTACGAGTATGTCAAATATTATATTTAAAATATTCATCGTGTCAGATATGTATTCCTTCAGAAAGAGACAAAGTTTATGGCTATCAATAGTCCTGAAACAAGTAACAATTTAAAATCTATTTAAAATATTCATTTGTAAACGTTATAAATTGTGTATTTTAAAATACAACTTATAATAGTCCCGCAACTTTATTTATATTTATTTTAAGACACGACATAACCAAATGATCTCATATTTTACTTAGCATTCTATTCCTACTGAAAACAATTTCCTTCGATAAACACTCCTGAACGACATAGTTTTAGGAATCAGTCATCTTCCCTTGTATCTATACACGGCGTCACTGATGCGACTGAATTTTAGCAGCAAATATTTATTATTTTTTATTATTGAATTTATTATTATTTTGAATAAGTTTATATTTATTTAAACCTTTTTTTAAAAAAAACACATCGTATTTTTTTATTGAATGTTTGTCGTCCTTTGGTTAACTTTGCCTCCAAAGTCAGTCGTTTTTACTAGAGGTCGTTTTATTGTATTAAAGTTAGCATATTTTTTTCTCCACACTTTGTAAACTAAGATAAAAGGTCCCTGTAGGAACCCATAACATTATACAAAGATTGTTGAACCAAAACATATTATGAAATTGCGTATGTATACGCGTCCTAATAATTGAAATGTTATTTTAATGATATGTACTATTTTGTCTAACTCTGTTTTAACTTCTAAATAAATAAAATTAGAAACCAATGAATACTGCACATGCCATTACCTACCAAGGTCGCAGGTACATAGAATTTCCGGACGCCCGAACCCACGAAATCGCTTTCCATCGGTAGTAAATTAGGAACAAGACTAATTATAAATATGAACTGTGCGGAAGTCTACTTCCGCAGTTAGAGGTACCTAGTTAACTACTGTGAATAAAATAACATCGAACACCTATTGTGTTTGTATATAAACGCGGTGGATATGCAGAGACGAGATAAAATTAATTGATATTTTAGTACGTTTTAAGCATTTTGTTGTAATTAATGTGCATATAGTTGGTTCCATAAGCAGTCAAAGTTACTACTAAATGTTAATTATTATCTAATGAGAGGGTTAATTCTCAAGCAATAGAAATTAATTTCGAGTTCGACATTTGTCATAATATCTGTCAAAAAGCATAAAAAATAACTGAATTTCACTCAAATATTTCTTGTTTAAACTCTCAAAGTACACTTACTCGTATTTTAATGCTATTAACCAGCTCCCAATTTAATCACGTTGGACGTAAATGAATTACTTCGACGGTATTTCTACGAGCATGTATACGTAAATGCTAACGCCAGAGAGAATTTCAAATTGCAATTACGTCCGTAACGGATCCAACAAACCAAATCCTACCTCTCTATAAACGTATTAATTGTAGCGTAGAATGTCCAAACCGGACGCGTCTGAACGTTTGATTTTGATCCCTTACCTAACAGTTTCCCCCGTAAGGCTGTCAAGCGCAGATATCGTATATTAATTAACTAACGAATCAAACACATACAAGTCATACACGTTTGTTTTGTTAATATACTACATTTAAACAATATGAATCTGAAATGAAGTAAATAATTTTCATTATGGAATTATAGATAATTTGAATAAGCTCTAGAAAGATAAGGTGCGCCCCGAATGCCAACTATCCGTGCCAAAACTTCTGAAAAAATACCGCTTTTGTTCCGTAGTTGTATTGCTATGGCGAAGTGTTGCGCTCGAAAGGCGCATGTTTATTGTAACAACTTTTTCTTAATATGGTCTTTTTGGGTTTTTAAGACTGATTATATTGTATATCCTTCATATCTATTTTATATTATTGGTAGGTATAATAATAATATACATTTATGTCTTATTTACTTTTTATTAATGTAACACTTTATTAGTTATAAAAATAAAAAGTAATTATCTAAATTAGTAGTAGGTTTGTAAAATTGTGCGCATCTTAGTCGTATTTTTTTAGTACTATAAGTGGCGTGTATAAGCGGATATTGTATGTAGTACAGTTATGTATGTATGTAAGTACTATTAGTATGTATTACATATATTATTAATAAATAATTATTATTTAATAATGATCAGTTTTAAATACGTCTTCGTACCTACTACTCGATCTAAGTTATACTTATTATTGTCCTAAAGGTTGGCTGTCAGAGAATGTCTAGCGGCATTAAGCCCGCCCCTTGTACATAGTGCAATAAAGTTTTAAATAAATAAATATATAAGCTTATCTTTCTAGGGTTAAAAATCAAACTTATTTAAATTGTAATGTTTCGATGCTGATTAAAAACCCGAATAGAGCGAGGGATAACTAATAGGCTTAACCCTATTTTCTATACAAAATGTTTAAATAAAAGAGACTTTCTTAAGCTAGGAATGCCTCTAATGTGCGACCGTGGTGGCGTGTACAGTAGTGATCAGTTACTGCAACCGTATCTGTAGCGACGTGTTCATACCAATTGCGTCCTACAGCTATACGCAACGTTTAATATAGCATTTGCACGTTCATCAAGTACGATTACAGTAACACATCGCCACCGTGCACACCATACGCACGCTTTACAAAATAACTATGTAATTTAACCGAACCGACGACGTCGGGCTACTAGATTATCATAAACTTATAGATTAAATTAAATTTAACTATGCTTAAAGTAGCTGTATAAGTAACATAATAAAAGAATTTATTGAGTTGGAAAATGTAGAATGCAATAAAATATACATTGGAAAAGTTATTGCTCTGCAGAAAATATTCACGATAAACTCATAAAGAAATGCGAATCCCAGTGAAATTTTATTATAGCAATAGAGCTCTTCCGTTTAGATTATTGAACCTCTTAAAAATAAAGTTTTAAGAAATAAATATTTTATTTTTGCTGCAGCTTCACAACTTTGATTCTATTATCGTTTTTTAAGAATAATAGAAAAATTATATAAGTAAATAGAACAGTACGAGTAATAGAAAATTCATTTTCGTAGTCTAAAGGATCGTGCTAATTTGCGCATATCTTTCGCGCGGATTTCACTTCAAATCTAATATGCAGGACCATAGCTATCGTAGCTAAATATGGTTGATTAAGAGCATATAGGCGTTTGAGCGATTCAATCTAATTAGACCATTTACCCGAACAGCACTTACTAACCGAGTTAATGTAACGTAGTTACTTAACGAAGTATATGGTACATTCATACGTGACTATATTAACTACAAGTAGTACTATCTCGCGATTCAAATTTAGAACCTGAGGCCCTTGTTAGTGGTGTACTCGTAATTGCCACTCTTTCTTGTCTTGACCTCTGTGAACTAAATGTCACTTACCTTCTTTTTTACTTTGTCCATTACGAGTATATCTTAATTTATTTTACGTTTTTTAGTTGTCCCTGCAATTTGTTTATTATGTAACTATTTCCTCTATGTACCCAAACTAAATATATTTACAAGCTTTTAAATAATATTGTATATTACTGTGTCAGATAAACTACTACCAAACACGGTTTTTATTTATTAAAAACCAATTCAATTATTTTTAGTAAAATTTATTATTTACAAACGATACGAGCTACGTTAGGTATTTGATTTACTATTTTGAATGCCAATTTGTATATCCGATATCTCTATCAAATATTCAGGTTGTTTTTAAAACTGATTTTGCACTAAATAAGTATTTTATATAGTATATTCATACTATATCCAGTGAATTGCAGATAAGATTTTGTTTCCTCCTAGATTTTGAGTGGTCTGCCTCAGTGGTCTAGTGTTTAAGTGCGTGCATATAGATTTAGACTCGGAGGTACCGGGTTCGATTCCTGGTTGGGTCACAATAATATTTATTAATTTTAATTTATTTGTGATATTTCTCGAGTTTGGTACGACATCGACGAGTTTGCCATTTGTCATGATTGGCCTATAGTAAAGTTGTCTAAATGTGAATCAATTTTTTTAAAAGCGGGGTTTCTGACCATCCCAGAAGGAAAACGGTCGTGATGATACTATTCTGCGTTTTTGGGAAACGAAAAATAAAGTAATTACCAGCAAAAATATCGTTCTTTTTGCTCTGCTACTCGCTAGAAGTAGTAGTAGGTAATACTTGCTGTTGAATGAAATGAATACTAATTTAAAATGGGGTAATAAAGGCGTCCTAACCCTTATCAGCTATAGGACAACAATACAAAGCAAATTCTTTTATTTCTAATACTCTAACCTCAGTTGATCCAATATAGTATCTTAATCCTTATAAAAAACAGGAACGATTGGCATGATAAAACGTTTTTATTAAGATGAACTTTTAAATTCAAAAAGTTTATATATAACGTTAATACCATTATATTATCATAATTCATGACCAGTTTTCTAACACCCTTTTCTAGTAATAATTAAATTAAAGAGAGCCCTTTGTTGCCACATCATAAACCATTTATGTTTTATTTTAGCACCGCCAGGCAATATAATAAAGTGTTTAAGATTTGCTGGTAGAGGTTAGTAAAACACTAGCTGCATACATTTGTAAGCATATACCAGCTTTAAATGTGTACTTAAGCCAATGCTTTTAAACGTTTTTCATTAAGTTTGATCATAATAATGAGATTTTAAAGCTGTTTTGTAGCATTGAATCACATAAATAAAAAAACCGCAAAATTTAAAAATTGCTAAATTACTAGCATCCCTGAAAAGAAACCCTACTCGAAAAGCACGTTAAGCCGTCTCGGTCCCCGTTCCCTTAATACCAACTAGTGGAATCGTTACTAAATTGTTATTGAAATTGTCATAAGACCCTAGCCGACCCGTCTAGTAGCAACATGGCGATGTAGGCCATTTTTTTTCCATCTATATCTCCCATCTCTGGCAGTGGAAGTCTAAGTGATACTATTTCATATTATATTCATCGTCTTTAAAAATGTCTGTTAAAACGTAAAGTAGGTACTCAAAAAATGTTACCATTTTAATGTTCGATGCGTACTTTTAACTATTAAATTAAAATATATGTTATTTCTTATGAAATTTAAAATAGCATTTGCATAAACAACGCGTTGGTACTAATTTGAAAATACCACAAAGCGAAATTTGTGTTGTGGCTTTGTGTTTTCTCAATAGGCGATTTCGTTCCTTTAACCTAACATATCTGAAAAATAAGATATATTATGCCAAAGAAAGAAGGCAGAAAAAGTTTAGGCAAATTTTAATCTGACTTGGTAATACTATTATTGAGCCAGTTTTTATTCTTTCTGATAACTTGACTTGACTGACTCATAGCCAGTCTCTCAATATTAGATTAGCAGTTACTGCTAATAAACAACACCAATTATATCTGACAATAGTAATGGAGACAGAGACACATTGAAATTAGTCCAAACTGAATGATTTAATTAAATGGAACTGGCCTATATTTACTGGCAAATAAAATATTATAAATATAAACCTACTTTAAATATTGGTTTACTTTAGTCACGATTATTAAAATTATTATTAAATGTATGTAAAGGATAATATTAAAAAGTAACCGGAGATGGCTTTTAAACATGCTTACGCACAGTACTAAGGTTATTGTGCGAAAAAGTATTTAAATAAATAATTGTAAAAGGGACAGCAGTCTCTTGATATTTGATAGCGATCGCTATCTTACTGATTTAAGGTGGCCATTGTCGAACCTTCCAACAGACCAATTGGCGTGACCACATTCCAAAATTATTTATGATTATCGAAAACGTATATTGATTTTTAAACGACCTTGGGTTACGTGTACGTATTTTTTTCATTATCATATCATGGCATCGCAAAACTTGGATGCGATAATCGACTTCAGTCATCTAAGTAATTGGACGCGCATCCATAAGAATAGTTTGATGAGAGCGTCCGTTTGGATGTATTGTAAGTGCCTACCGTTAGTCATAAAAATGTCGAAATCATATCGAATTTATCTGTCAAATTAGTGATTTTTGCTAAATATTTAGCGACGGAATTTGTAAGCCTGCATAGTTATCGAAAGTCACTGACGAGTTTCAACAAGATTAACAAGCGGCGCGCCGTTGACGGTCGCTACAAAGAATGAAATAAGAATGGACGAGATTTCCACATTTACGATGCGTTTTGGACGTAGTGCACATTTTCTGCATTTACGATCAATATTAAGCCGTGGTGTGCTGGATTTCAAACCGTTCGGAAACCTAAGGCAAAGTCGCCGTTTTAAGAAAAAAAAATTATCATGGACCTTCGTTGGAAGGCTCGTCAATGGCCACCTTAAATAGGTTGCAAGGCGATCGCTATCTACATCGCTAAAGAGTTTGAACGCTCCAGAATGCCATTTTTTTACCGGCTTAAGGTCGGATACTTTTCTAACAGATCTCGTATACCGTATATCAAGTTAAATGTATTTATTTACATTATTAAATATTTTTGTATCGAACTCGAACTCGGTACCTCCGATTCTAAATCCACGGACTTAACCGCTAGACCACGGAAGCAGTATATGTAATGCATGAATAGTAAAAAAATTACGACTTACTCGTAAAAGTAAAATTTGAAGATTCGTTAGTTTTGTTTTATTTAAGGCCGCAAATGTTTTTGGAATAAAAAAAACCGAATTATTTTATTCTTTCTTTAAAAATTCTAATTTGAACCTTTAGTTTACTGATAAATATCAGGCAATAAGTAAAGGAAATACGATGAAACAAAATTCTAAAAGAGAAAATAAACCGCATTGCATTTCGCAGTACGTATTTACAAAGCCAAGTGGATTTGCGACACCATTGCACGCCCTCCGTTCGAAGTGCTAAATCGAATCAATCGCTTTGAATCTCACAATTCTCACCTTAAGTTCATAATTTAATTTGTAACTCGCTAGACAATTGGACTGTGAATTGCACTCATGTATACTTGAATGCTTTTAGGACAACGTGAAATGCTCTACTGTGGCATTATTGTTTATTCACACGAATAAAGTTTAAATGTATTTAAAATACTCGTACATGTAGGTACACCGATGCGCGATTTGGTCATTATTGTTTTATTTAAAATATTATATAATAATGGTTGTACACATACTCTTGGCGAGACACCCCGAGACAGTGTATATAATTGTCTCGGTGCCCCTCTAAGCTCTCTGTCTAGTGTCGGTTTTTTGCGCCCACGTCTCGTTCATCTTCCCACCAAATCCCTTGCGGGGTAGGCAGGGATAATTGAGCTCCACTTGTCACGGTCACGACATACCTCTTTCGCGTCTTCGACATTCCTCTTTCGCTTCTTCGACATTCCTCTTTCGCTTCTTCGACATTCCTCTTTCGCTTCTTCGACATTCATCAACCTCATCATACATGCCCTTTAGTGTCGATGGCTTTTTAATGCACTTTCAGCTATTGTTTCATTTATTTGATCGTAATATGTGATTCTTGGTCTGCCAGAGCCTCTTACCCACAATTTTCGCATTATATATCTGGTTCGTCAATCCCTCTTTACTCATCCTTTCAACATGCCCGATCCATCGAAGCATGCCTTTCCTTATTTTTGTCCCTATGCTTTCTTTCATACCTACAATTTCGTCATTACGTATGCGGTCCGTCAAAGTGACGTCGCTCTTCTCTCATGCATATTCTGACATACCCACGTCTCGCTTCCATACATTAGTGTTGGTACCAGCATGGTATTGTGTATGGCGAGTCGAGCTTTGTCACTGACATTTCGACTGGCGATCAGTGACCCTGTATGTCACTGTCACTCACTTATCCCAGTCTCGCTCCCGCCGTGGAAACCGTGCAGGCGAAGATTATGACTTTATTCTAAAATGCCATTTATCGAATACATTACTTTAGCTATCTACAAAAAGCTTCTGTTTTTTGGTATATCTTATACTGAACAAATAATGTGCCAATCTAAATGGAACGCGTATCAATGACTTGAAACAACTGACGTCAGACACTAACGACTGACATTGTCCCCACCACTATGCCCGTGTTTTGGCGTCAATCGAATCAAAATAATCTGGCTACTGGTTACACGCTCTACCCTCTGCTAATCTTGGGACACTTCTGGACAATGAGAATTTCCGCATTTCTGTTGGCCTTCGGCTGGGGTTGCCGGTGTGCATTGAGCACAAGTGTCCGTGCGGTAGGGAAGTAGACCGCTTTGGAGTGCACGGGCTTTCTTGTATAAAAAGCGCTGGCATATTTACACGTCATGGCTCCCTAAACGAAACCATAAAACGGGCTCTTGCCACCATTGAGGTTCCAGCTATTCTGAAACCCACTGGATTAGTCCGCGATGATGGCAAGAGACCTGATGGTATGACGCTGATCCCCTGGGAGCGGGGACAGGTCTTAGTGTGGGATGTCACTTATGTCGACACTTTGGCTTTGTCACCTTAGGGGAAAAGCACTAAAAGCGGGAGCCGCAGACGAAAGCGCAGAGTCGGCGCAAATACGTATCTATAATCAAAGACTACGTGTTTCTGCCGTTTGCTGTAGAGACTTTAGGCCCGTGGGATTTAGGTCGTGGTGGTGGGGTTTTTAAAAAAACATCACCCCTCGTCTAATTGTCTGCTCTGGTGACAAGAGGGCTGGTTCTTTTCTCGCCCAGAGAATCAGCATAGCGATTCAGCGAGGAAATGCGGCCAGCGTTCTTGCCACCATACCGCGCGGATACCATTTATATTTAAATTACGTTTTTTTATATTTCTTAATAATTATAATACATAAAGAACAATTATACCTTAATAATTATAAATTTTTTTGTGATATTTCTCGAGTTTGGTACGCTGGAGACATCGACGAGCTGAACGACGAGCTTGTCATGATTGGCCTATATTAAAGTTGGTTAAATGTGAATCCGCTTATTCATAAGCGTGGTTTCTGACCACCCCGAAAAGGAAACGGTCGTGTTGATACTTTATATATGTGATGTAGTAACATACATTATTATTTTTCACCATTATTATAACTATAATATAGCATTAAAGCGATTAAGAAACACTTCTAAATCAACAATTAACGTCATGTCTAGTCTACTGCTATTTTTAAGTAGCTATATCAAATTTTGGTTGATTTTTGTACCGTATATAAAAGTGTAGCATAAAGACTATTATGCCGGAATAATTGTAGGGACTGGCGTTATGTCCCGTTCCCGGAGATCGCGTACCGTCTACGTACGTTACATTGGGCGCGTCGATACATGTCGTGGTAAGTAATAAAACGTTGAAAGCTTACCTTTTAAAAATATGCATATTTAGGAGTACATATCAGATAAACTGCTTAAGTCATAGCATTTCCGCAATTATTAAATCCTGTTGACCAATTAATTATTTTGCATCACAATATTAAGATTGTTTACAGGACAAATGTTGCCAGGTTGATTTTTATTAAAACAATGGATATTTTATTTGCAAAGCTATGCTTTTTATAATATATACATATTCGGAAAATAAGGTTTTACTTTTCACGAAGACTAATACTGTGTTTTCAATCACGCTTCTTTTGCTAGCTAGTACGTAGACTTGTTACTAGGTACTAGGTGAGCGATATCAAAAATTAACAATAATATTTATTACTATTAAACTATTTGATTTTATATACTTATACAAACTATTAACAACTTTATGATATACTACATGCATTACTACTATTACTACATACTAAATAACACATGACGACAGTCTTGTTAAAAAATACTAGTTTGAAATCGTACAAAAAACAACTCGAAAAATCAATGCATTGAAGAGTCATGCCAGAGTGACTAAGTGTAACAAACGTACAAAAAAAGAACTGCGGCGTCTAGGCTAATAGAAAAACAACAAAAAAAAGAACAAGCGAGTCCAAAATCTACGTCAATACAAGGTTAAATTGAGCCTACATCCCAACGATTGACAGTAATCATGTGATAAGATTCATTTACGATTTATAATTATGGTAATTGTTGCCTAATATTGTTTCTTACCTTCGTGTAATATTGGATTGTCCCCAAGCCATTGATTAAGCCAATCCATTGAATTTTATTCAGATCGGATACGCTCAGTGGATTGTCTTGCCTATTGGTTTCGTCTAAATAGTGCATTAAGGTATCCGTTTGAGATTTAAATAATGTCTAACTATTTGATTTAAAAATATTGATACACTCGTAAAATAGCTGGAGCGATCATCCAGCTGATATGCGCACGTCTCGGATTTTTTTAATGCAACACTAATTCATGCAATACTGAAACTAATAATAAACAAGGAAACTGAACAAGTTGACCTATTCCCATTTATCAGCGTGAGATTAAAGTGTCAAATTGAGTATACCCAAAGTATACGCGTACCTTCCTTAAACTTTATTGAAATATTAATTTAATGATTTAAGATATTTTGTGTAATTTATAATATATATATATTTTTAATAAGTTCATTCGTGTTATTAGAT
The DNA here is from genome assembly GCA_910589645.1 of Tinea semifulvella. NCBI lineage: Eukaryota > Metazoa > Arthropoda > Insecta > Lepidoptera > Tineidae > Tinea > Tinea semifulvella. The sequence goes on from OU342584.1 coordinate 27,924,148, forward strand.
AATTAAGAAGGGAATTAATCTACTTGAACAGTCAGCGTTCAGTTATCTCGAGTAGTTATTATGAAAAAATCCAAATAAAGTTCGTTATTTTCTTGCGAAAATACCTACCTACTTGATCTGCTTACACTAAGTGTATCCTTTGAAAGAAAAGCTTTCTTTTTCTTTCATTTTTAGTCTGCAGACTGGCGCTACTTTATTGTAACTTCGTAAGCTCAAAGAGAGTTTAATAAACTTCTAAGATGCGCCTGCCTTTGTGAGAATGATATTCTCGCATTCTCTCTTTGTTCTATTTACTAACTTTATTTATCGATTTGATGGAAAGTCGGTATTGGTATCTAGGGCTTCGACCGACTAAAGGCTCGTTAAAAAAGAGGCCTTTATTACGCAAGAAGACCCTCACTAACCTAACCAAATACTGTATGATTCCGGTAATGCTGTCTTGGAAGCTCTTTCTATAAATGTATTTTTAATGTATTAACCTACTTAGGCCCAATTCTTTCAGTAAGCGGTGCAAAGATTTATTCCTCTCGCACCGCTGCGTAAAGCGGAGTCTTGAACCTAATCATTTCTTCTGTTAGATCATAATAATATTTGTTTAAATCATGTTGTGGTCTTTTGGAATATTTGATTCCCACAGAACAGTAAGTTCAATAAGAGTAAGTTTTTTTTCAAGTTTTGAAAACACTCAGCGGCCTGTAGGCTTTACAGTATACAGCTAGTTCATCTGGGATCCCATAATGATGTTTAAATGTAACTATGTATGTCAATTTTCCAGTCTAATGCGGCGCCAAGGATCGAGCTGGGCAATGCATTTGCAATAGGTCAATGAATAATTATAAACATTAATTAACCAAGCTCTAAGATACTTTTCAGTTTTATTTTAAATCGAACTATTCTTCTCAGTTAGAGACGAACAAGAATTTTAAAACGAAGCTACATTGTTTCTCCTAGACCAATATATGAGTATTGCAGAACTTTTGTGGATCAAACTCTGACGTCATTTATACAATCCGACAGGTGTTTTTATCGTGCTACTAACATACTAACTACTGAACATCGAGAACATATCTAAAAATATATTAACTCTGTTGCAGAATTACTTAATAAATTACTGAAGTTTACACAAATAGTATTATTTGTATAGGCGATATTTATTGCATTCTATATTTGAACTAACACTACTTTATCATAGGGTACAGTTATTTACGTGATACGGCCAGTACGCTTTTTATAGAAGTGCGGCCAGTCGGTAATCACTACCAACCGTAATAACATATTTTAAAGACGGTCTAACATGCAAGGGCCACGCTTGGAGCGAAAACAAATAATTTTCATTATTGCGTCAGATTGTGTTTAGACAATCATTAAAGAATGCATGATGAATTATTTACAAATGAACATGCTATTTAGTAAAGTGTACGAGTATTGTTGCCGGCAAATAAAAACGACGCTCGCGCTGGCCGGAAATTCCGCAGAAGCCGATTATTGGTCGCTCCCCTTAAAAAAGACAAAGACACTTTTTTGGCTTTGTTATGAACTTTTGTTATTATTAATCGTCTTCGTTATTGATATCTGTTTTAACACGTACTCCTTTTTATTTAAATAATTACTCGTATAAAGAAAATAGATGTTATTCAATAAGAAAGGGATCTGAGATAGAAAAAACCTCGAATTTAAATCAATGCATAAAATAGGCGGTGTTATTTCATTTAAGTAATAATTAGAATAAACAAATATTAAATAAAAATATTTTGAAAAATTTTCAATTATCAAAACTAGGGTTTTTTAATAAACAGTATAGCGAAAAAATACATTATAATACATTTTCAATTTATATATGAGTAAGTATTAAATACTTTTAGGAGATTAAAGAGATAAGCTTAGTGCATACAGAAACAAAGGCTATTGGGATTCTTAGGTATTACGTGTGACTAGATAAGGGTATAACCCTACTCGATCATTTGGCTGTCACCGGTTAGCCGGTGTCAGTCATCACTGGTAACATTTTGAGGATTATTGTTAAATGCCTCTGCAAACTCCTAAGCGGGAATTAACTATTTGAACTTGATATTGAAACTTGTAGTTTCAATTTTTTTAACTGATAATAATGTTGTCTAAATAGAAATGCGAAACGAAACAGTAAATTGTTGTTGTTCCATTTTTTGTCAATAGAGTAGCTTTTTAAATTTATTTTTCGCGTTAAATAACTGACGGCAACAACGTGCACCTACTACGTAATTGTATGTGACGAAAACTAATATAGCAAATTTATTATTTGTAAAGTGGAAAGCCTACTTACTATAAATTGCGCGTTAACTAATTTGTAGTTGAAATTAAATCAAAGTCACATTACAATTTTACTGACAATGACAAAATGCATTAGTAAAGAATCTTATCACAATGATTTATGGCTTAGATCTACTGACGACGATACGCTCAACATTCAAGGAGAACGCGATCGCAATGTGATCTGGGAATTTTTGCCATGTATTGTCTGTTGATACCTGAGTGGTATCTCTTCTCATTGTGCGTGACACGACGATGAGTGCGCCTGTTGCGAGTGTGCTGTCTGCTGCCACAGCCGTCGCCGCGCGGGCCTCGTGCTACACCGCCTGTCGCGTTAACATTAACCAAACCATATTATTATTTAACCTATTTACGAGTAATAGCTAATTCATAAAAACCTGTGAAGATAAAAATGAAAGATAATGTCATTGTATTTAGTGCAGAATACAGTTTTCAAACACTTTAACATTTTTTTTTGTCGTGTACTCGTCACTATAAGATAATATCTAAACACAAAACCAGAACAGGACAGAAACTAAACATATAAAAGTAAAAGTGTCGAAGTATGCGAATTCTATTCATATAGTGATATTTATAGTGTGTGATAGTTTTGTAGTGTTATATATAAATAATACCAAAATCTGGTAAAGCAAACCATTTTAGTACCAAATTTTTGCACACATTTTAAAATTAAAGAAAAGCGTTTATTGTTTAATCAGTATAATTTAATCCAGCGGATGGTCTGATGATTTTCGCGAATCCAATAAACACATTACATATTGAAATCATTTAAATTACGATGAATATTATTTCGCAATTTTGATTGCGAAATGTATGGAACCGCAGAGCCGGTATTGAAAGGTGAAACGAAGCTACCTTTTTTTCACTTCTCTTTGCAATCAAAGATATTGGGAATCTACCACACTTGGGGTTAAATGTAAATGAATGTTATCAGGTGGGATGAGGTCATCGCCCTAAGAACACGTTGATAAAACCGAGTTATAACTTTGACGCAATGCGGGCCCTAGAAAACAATATGCGGCAAATGTACAATCGTATGTTTCTAACAATTAAATATTTAGTTTAGCCATAAGCGCATTAGATATAAGGACGAAATATATGCCTAATGATAACCGATTTTTTGATTGACTGATTTGTTGTGGTTTATAGATACTAACTTATAAGATATCAATATAGATTTGTTACAAAGGAACCTCAGCGAGTATAGGTCAACTTCTCCAAATATATGTTCTGGAAGGCCTACTTGCCATAATAGAGATCTAGGGCTCTTGTGATCTAGGGGCTGTAATAAGGAACGATAAGAATTCATTGAATGCTCGAAGCGAGTCATTACTTTCTCGTAAGTGTTGTTTGTGGAGCAAAAAGAGAAAGAACGTGGACTCAGTTCAGCAAAAACATCTATTGATTAGAACGATATTTCGTGATAAGAGATATGTTATTACTCTTGCAATATACTCTCGAAATACTTCACTATAAATTATAGCCGAGAGAGCGGGAGCGTAGTGTGGTACTCTAATGGATAATTAATAATTCTCTCACAATAAGCGGTTAGAAATTAGAAACTAATTTTAAATGAAATTAGAAATTATGCTTAATCAAAACGTAACAATTTTGTGCAGTAATTTTTACAGTATTTTTCTAGCTTCTTTTTACTTGCAGAAAAAATATTTACTACCTACTGTATTTTATAGTTATGTTAACGTATTTTATAGTATCTAATCGTGGTCTAAACAAAACTTAACTTGAACCTTCGACCTTAAGCTATCTGAGACAATAGTTTATACTAAACCTCAAACACTATCTCCCTCTTATACCTAGCAGTAATAGTCTAACATTATATAATAACATTATAATTAAAATTATATAACAATTTCAAACGATCAAACACCTCGAACCATATTACAACACATTTATGTTAAATAAAAGAAAATAAAAAAAAAACAACAGGACTTCGGAGAAGGATCGAAAATAATAACCGCTGCATATATGTACGTTAGAGTTTATTGATTGAATTCATTTAATGTGTAGTAACATTTTTCTAGTAATAAGTCTAATAGATTCTGGCAATTTATTGTATATACTTGCGGATAAAGCATAGGGACCGCTGCTGTGTATATTTAAATTTGATTTTGGTAAGAGTAACCTATTTTTGAACCGAGATTCATACCGACGTGGCTTGTCTGAACATTTAGTATAAAACTGGGGATATTTCCTTACAAATTTGCATATTTCTAAGATGTATAATAAAGTTAAAGTCAAGATTTTTTGCTCTTTGAAGTGTGGTTTGCAGGTTTCAACTGTTTGTATATTTACAAGAATGCGCACACATTTCTTTTGTAAAATATAAAGATTTTATATATCTGTGGAATTACCCCGAACAAATATTCCATATTTTAGCCATGCGTATGCGGTGATAGCTGTATTTATATTTGTAGTTATTTTTAGTTGTTTTAATGCATACGTAAATTTGGATAGTTTTAATCTGATTTTTTGTACATGGGATTTCCAATTTATGTTCGAGTCTATGTTTATCCGACAAGAGCAAAGGTTGTAAGTGGATATTATTAAAGTAATAGTCAATTGTTATTGGTTCTTTTTGGTAGGGTCGATATTGGATGATTTTTGTCTTAGAATAGTTAATGTCTTCCATCAGAATATCTTAAATTTTCGTATTTTTAGGTCTTTTATTACATTTTATGCAAGTCGTCATTCATAATACGCTTAGTTAAGCGTTTCAAATATAAGATGAGCCGCATTAATATCTAAACATTAAATATCAGTTGTATAAAACACCTTACTGCACTTTGTAGTATAGTGTAGTCAGATGTTTTATAACAAAAATCAAGACCAAGTTACATTATGATTAAAATATAAATAATTTATAGCTAAAAAACAATATTGTGTTAAATCAAGTACTATGCCTTTTTTTATACCCTAAAATCTATACTGCGTGGAATTTGTTGAAGAGCAAATATTTTAATATTATAATCTAGAATACAATTAAAAAACTACGTATTTTTTATTTTAATTACTAAGTAATAAACTCTTAAGTTATGGCCCAGAGAAGTTAATAAAAATATCGTCACTCATACTGATCCTAATCAAGTCGGTAGCAAGTGATCGACAATCGCGCAAACGTTGACTTACGTAATTGTTTCTCTCTTTATTTCCTTTTTCGGCTGTAAGCGAGATTAAATTATATTATTACAGTTATATTATTCGGACAATGATTATTTACTTTTTTAAAAAACCTTTGTAAGAGGAGTTATACTAAAGACACCTCAAGCCTAAAAAAATATTTGTTCTTTTCACAATTACACACGGTATAATCCACATCCAATAATCTTATTGTTTCACGATGCCAGTTCATAGTCAAATTCAATTAAATCCCTGTATTAACAATAACCAATCTCGTCTCCGTGCTGCTCTCTACAATAATTATTGAATAACATCCTGTATTATTGGGAAATAACTCGGACAAAGCCCTCCGATCCAATTAATTTATCCGTAAAATCACCGCATCATTGCAGCGGAAATGTGGTTTCGTATTTGTTTACTTCGTAAATATTCATCAACAAATTAACAGCAAAATATACTTTTTAACAACTGTGTTTAAATATTGTATCGTTAAATAAATATATATTTAAGTTAGTCGCTAAATACGATGCAAGCTATAATTAGGTGCTTTAAATACGATTACTTATTAATCAATATTTGACTTGTCTGCGCTAATTTAACAGTGTACGAGTACTGTGGGAACGTGTAGTTGTTGTGCATATAAATAATAAAATAAGGATATAAAATAAAAATAACACAATAAAGTGAAATAATGATCGATGGCTGCTGGACGTACATGTTTATTAGATAACACTATATTTAAGCTCAAGTAAATTGCATACTAATAACTGGCACGATTAAAATTGATAATACGACACGACCTTGATAATAGCTATCAAATAATAATAACACCAAGATAGTGTTAATTACAAACCTATTTCTTTGTAATAAAGCAAAGCATTTATTTTCATAGTTAAAAGTTTTAATAGTTGACCTAAGTCGTAACAATTTTAAAGCGCACGGTTATGATTTATTTAAAACTCTTGGTCTATTTATCTAGATTACTGTAAATACATATTCTAAAACAATTAATGTCCAATACATGAATTAATTATTGAATAATGCATTAAAAATAAACTCTGAAAGTGTTTTATCACGCACATTTCAAACATAAGTTATCAAAGACATTAATACAGTCTAGGGCAGAGATTCTCAAACTTATTTCGTCTACAGCCCACTTTGATTGAATTTAACTAAACAATTGATGTCGTGTGTAGGTTTTAATTTTAGTGAATTTTAAAATATAAAGTCGCCCCCCTAAACCATGGCAATGCCAAGCAAATTTCTTTCTGGACCCCATACCGCCCCCTATAGGCATCCGGCGCCCACAAGGGGGCGTTATCGCCCACTTTGAGAAAGACTGGTCTAGGGGTATTAAATTCTTTGTTCTACTATCAAATAATTGCTTACGTTTAAATTTACAATAAATTGTACTTGTATTGAAATTATATTTAATTCTAAGATTATATTTACAGCAGCCCTATTCTGTTACTTAAGCGCAAACGTTATATAATGAAATTCGTTAACTATATATATATCACGCTATTAAAGTTGATATTTGTACGGCCGCTGTCAAGGTCGAGCGCTTATAAAGTTGAGAATTGAATCATATTTTGTAATTATGACGCAATCTCTATAACGAAACAGCGCCCGTGCAAATATCAACCTTAATATATATATATATATATATTATATAACGTAATATTAGCGATATTATATAATATCATTGTATAACGTTTGCGCTTAAGTAACAGAATAGGGGTGCTGGTCTTGTTGTTTATAATATGCAAACGGTGAATAATGTCAATCTAATTTATAATTTAGCCAGCAGCGTGGCGATTATAGGCTAAATTTTCCAGAAATTTCTGGAAGGCCTATCTTCAACAGTGAAAGTTTAGAACTCTGTGTTTAGGGGCTGTAATGACGATGACCTGTAGCATATTTTTTATTTATTATTTAACCTTATTTAAGAAATCAGGCCACCTATTGATTTCGCGATAATGAATAACTAGGTCCAGCATCCATCGACGGCACAAATTAACCTTCGACCCTGGTGACGTCCCTCTTAACCTTGCTAGGCTATAAGCGGACACGGTAGGGGCATTTAATATCATATTAATATCTCGCTTTTATAAGGAACATCATTCACAAAGGCTGAGAAAAGGAAATAAGTATAAGTGCGGTAAAAATATTAAATGTTATATATAGCTATAAAAAAAAAATCATGTTGTTTTCTTAATGTACTCGTACAGCTATAAGTCTAAAATATAGGATAATTTAATTTAAATTATCTAAATTGAATTTTAATAAAAATACAAAATGTAATATTATTTCATTCATGATTAATTATGCAAAATATGGTCTGGACATTCTGCAGAGGCTGATCCATTGAAGATAGTTGTTATGTTATTGGTGATTTGGAGAAGGTAATGGAAGCGATGATGTCAATTATATCGAAGATATTGATGCGGATGGAGCAACATGCCGCACATCATGTGCAACGACACATGTTTTGCGTGAATAATTCGGTGACCGAATTATTTAACGTTACGGCGACATAGCCGCCAAGATAATCATTATACCTTCATTATAACTTCATTATAAATGAAGTACAGTATGTCGGGGAAATTGTAGCGGAATGCTATAAAACATAGCGTTTAACTTTAAGGTTGTGATTTAACGCTCTTGGATATATTTCTAAAGAAGCAAGTGTACGTTAACAAGCCTGGTACCTTAGAGCATATAGAAGATAACATTTATCAAGTCATAACCGAGATAACTCCCGATACTTGCGAAAGAGTTAGGGAAACGGATCAACTGCTGCAAAAAAATCTTAGAATAATTATAAAATAATAAATAAAAACAGTATTACATTATGTGTGTATTTATTTTAATTAAAGTTAGAAAACCTCGATTTAATCACTTTTTATATTAGGTATACCTACTTAGTCATTTCTGCCTTAGGACAAAACAACACATTATCTATATTGTAACTTCATTATAAATGAAGTACAGTATGTCCGTGAAATTGAATAACTAAATATGTGTAACATATTTTTAAAGAAGATAATAATACTTTGATGACCCAACATTACCATACATTTTATTAGTAATTATAAATTACAACTTAGATTAATTTACTAACCTGGTTGTGGTGGCGTTGAGATGTATGGTGTGATAAGTCGACCGCGTTTGATCTCATAACCTTTCCGTGTGATGATTCCTGCAACATCGACTCTCATTAATTATTTATCGTAAATAAAGCTATACTCACAAATAAGCATTCTCGGATATAATATTTATATGTGGGTATGTCAAAAATATTATGTATAAATTTCCGGGGTCAATGACCGGGTTATATTCCTATTATTTCATAAGTCTGGTACCTCGATGGGCCTTTAGTAAAGTTGGCTAAATGTTAATCCGCTTTATAAAAGCGTGGTTTCTGAACACCCTGCAAAGAATACGGTCGTAATGATACTTTTTGCAAATGCAAAAAAAAAATATAGTCCTTCCTTGATCCTTAAGGGAAACTATCGGATAGTGCTATATTTTATTTACGTGGTCTAGCGATAAATACGGCAGACATAAAAAATCTGGTAGTATGGATTATATTTTTTAATAATATTGTTTAAACATACGTAATAATCAGCTCCCAGACTTCAGGTAAAGTGAGTAATGTAGCACCTGCTACTTAGCGCAAACGGTATTACTGGATTTCGTTATTTACGTCAGAAGTTGCGTCATAATTACAAAAAAAAAAAATAGACAATTCTCAACTCTACGAGTATAACAGCTCGACCTTGACAGCGGCCGTGCAAATATCAACTTTATTAGCGTGATATATACGAGTATATAGTTAACAGATTCCATTATATAACGTTTGCGCTTGAGTATGAGTAACAGAATAGGGGTATTTTTAAATAGGCCGTCTCGGTCGGCCGAAACCAGGAGCCATGCATACCTTGACTGTAGGTAGGCACTAACACTACTTTATCCTATACATGCTGTGAGTCAGAAAATAAGCAATGTCTAGGGCGTCTGACATCTTTGAACATAATTTAAAGTTTCTTATTCTGCATTTTCGTTTGGCGATATTATACAGCGGTAGTTTGACGTATATGCTATTACATATGGGGGGGGGGAAGGAGAACAAATTGAATCCCCCATATGAATGGCCCAGCGGGATGAGGACAATCGTATTAAAACGCAGCGTCTAAGATCTATTTATGTTTGTCAGAAATATCAAAATCTTCGGCATTCCGCCTGAAGTAAATAAAAGAAGATTACAATTGAGTGGGTACCATTAAACAAATATGTATATAGTAGCAGGCCCTTCAATTAAGATATGAACATAATTAAAAGCACTTAATTCAACAAAATAATTAAAATGATGAGCGATTTAGGAATAATATCTTACCAAAATTTTCCTTTTAATCTTTAACATTGTTGTATCGGTGAAAATATATTTTAAAATAAATCGTACAAATAACTAAAACAACTTGCGTATTTCGTGTTTGAATCTGAGCGCGGGGAGAGAAATCATTTGTGTTTTTTGTTTTATTTTACTGGCGTGATGGAGCGAGGTTTGCGAGCGGGGGAATACACGGCGCCGCGCGCCGCGTCCACAATATGTAGTTTTTTTGATTAAAATTCATACCATATTTTGAGTCAATATCGACAAACCTTTAAGATTTAAATATCTAGAATCTATAAAATATCGACTATACAATATGAGTACAAATTGTTGCATTTAGGTCCCTGTATTAGTTCCTGACGGATATACGTCAAATTACCAGTAACACCGTATGTTTGGCTCATCAATAATCAAGGTTTGCTTAAATTATAACATTTTTACATTTAACTTGTATAGCAACATGTATTTTATTTACTTTCAAACAATGGGATGCGTCATGGTATCATTATAAAAAAACAAGCCAGTACATGATTTTCTAGCCTTAGAGGACAAATAGATGAGAAGAAAATGAACACAACATATATTTTAAAATATTTATGCATAGATATTATTTATCGATGATGTAACGAAAGTCCGCTAGTCATATCTCATAACATAATTTATTAGTATCGTTCTGTTTATTATTGTAAAATATCCAAGTTAAAGTCAAATACTTTAGATTTACTTAAACCTTAGCAAAATAAATTTTATTTATTTATTTATTTAATACTTTATTGCACAAAGACAAAGGCGGGCGGGCTTTAATGCCGCAAGACATTTTATCATAGCCAACCATTGGGATAACTTAAACACTTTACTGAAAAGTAGGTGCAAAAATAAAGGATAATAAAAAAATATATTTAATAACTAACTAGATGTATAAATATATACTATACTACGTACTAATACATACTTATATACTCGTATAAACCTACATACATATATAATAATATACTAGCTTTATTGCGATAGGAAATGCGAATAGACCATTTTTTAAATAGCGATCTGGTGGTGGCAGGCGGGTGCCTGATGCTAAGAGGCAAATTGTTCCACAAATTAGTGGCGACAACGACAAACGAGTTTAAAATGAAACTAGAATTATGCGAAGGGATAGAAAGAAGAGAGTTATGAAGGAGCGTAAAGATCTATCGTGGTACGAAGAAAGATAGGCAAAATCATTCTTGAGCTATTTCGGCGTCGCAGGTTCATTAAGAACAGAAAAAAGTAAGCAGAGTACTCTAAGACTCCTGCGACACCGAATCGGTAGCCACTTCAACTTAGCTCGATACTCAGAGATATGATCATATTTACGTAAACAATAGACGAACGAGATACATGCGTTTAGTAACCGTAATTAATATTTATTTTATTTGAACATTTTGTTTCTGGTTGTTTAGTACCTACATATTATCTAAATATTTTTAACCGACTTCAACGGGTATACCCAGTAGGTACAAGTCGGCAAACAAATTTATTTATTTTCTACTTTCTTAAATACTCTTATTTCGTCTATCGTATTACTATTTAATATTAAGAATGTAATATTGGAGAAATACTTAATGTAAAGTATTTTTTTTTTTCTGTGTAATAGGAAGGTAATTAGGAAGTCTTTTTATTTTTAAAGTATTTACTTGATGTGAAAGCGTGGAATTATTATACTCGTAGAATGGTGACAATATCGACAATAAAACCAGAATTCAAACTTTTTAATATTTTTTACACATTAAAACTTATACCATGATCGATCATCGTTCGCAGTTGATTTTTGTTTATTAGGGTCGATCCTCTTTCGTACCAAATAAACAATACCTTTAAACAATGAGAATTTAATTGGCTTCAAAGATACTACTTACCTAAAAACATATAATATCACAACAATTATCTAACAATTTTTCCTAGTAATTCTTGAATGTGCATAGCAAATATTTAACACGATTTCTATTAGACCCAAGGCGCGTACATCATTGACAATTATCCGATTACTGACTCTGTACAGAACGTATTGACACGCGCTATTAAACTAGGCATGTGCTCCAGTCATTATATTTTATCGACTAGTAACGCCAGAAAATCTAGTTGCAAGAAATTTCTAAAAGGTTGTTAAAATTTCTTGTTTTAACTTTACCTTTGGTGTACAAAATTTAAATCGAATTTGCTTAGCGCATTCTCTAAGCAAACAGCAACCTCGTTGCTTAAATGTTTCATATCAGATTTCATCACCACTAACTGTTTACTTTGTTTTACCATGTTTTTTCGCGTTTGTCTGAAATAAACAAACAAATATGCAGCGTAACTTACAATATTATTTTTTCGTATGTTATATTCAGTTAAAAATACGTAAAAGTTCGCATACACGACGGGATAGGTTACGACTTTAAAACAGAAAGTATTTGCGTATAGGAAGTGATAATTGACGAAAGGTAAACGTTAAGTAATACGTCAAACAAGTGGAGTTAAGTAAACGTAAGCAAAGACAAGTACACACAGGTAGTGCGCTGTTAAATTTTTAGAAACATGTTAATCCTTTTATATTCCCGCTCTTTATTTAATATAATACCAATGTTCTGTAACCTGGCTTCACCTGGTTGGTAGATGTAAGTATTTGTTACAATTGCTTGTTTTTAGTCATAACCACAATACCCCTATTTAAAGAAGGCATACTAAGTAAACGACTATTCTATATAAGTTAAAAAAGAAGAAGAAGAAGTATCATCACGACCGTTTCCCTTTCGGGGTGGTCAGAAACCACGCTTATAAATAAGCGGATTCATATTTAGCCAAATTTGCTATAGGCCAATCAGTTATAAGTTAAAGTTAAATTAAATGTATTTTATAAGATCCAGTGATCTTTAATCAAAAATAGCTTTAATTATTTCATTATCCGACTGTCGGTCCACAAAAGAGGAGTGCCGTTTGCGGAGCATAGCAAAAAAACGAAGCGTGTTAAAAGAACGCCTCTTGTACAATCTCTATAGATGATGACAGCTCTTGGCTGTCTTTCCAGTAGCTCTAAAAAATAAATTACGAAGATGTGGATGAATAACTTAATATTTACCTTATAATGTTACCCTCTCGCAGGAGTAATAATTTAAATTTGATAGATATAGATTATATCGTTTATACATCCTCGTAGATACTACTGATCGCATAATGACCGTTGGTAACACATGGTGACAGTCTCATAACATACACTATGCATGGCGATTGTTTACTCGGAGGTTATTGACATTTGAACCTACTCTCGCTGTGTTATTTAAACCACATAAAGAAAGCTAATAAATAGCAATTCCCGATTCGCATAAGAAGTCAATAATTTAATTATCGCAAACCATCGATAAAAGATCGATTGAACATCATTAAATTCGACAAATCTCAGTGATATATTGAGTGACTAACGCATAACTTGTCCTACATAATTATTCTAAATATATTCATTCAAAATTGAATTTAATATTTATGAACAAAGGGTTTAAACTCCTTAATAAATGCAGCTAAATACATTCGGTAGGCACGTGAACCGAAATATTATTTGTCGAAATATGATATTAATTAATTTATTCAGGTTACTTACTTTGTAATATTAGTAATTCATCTTAATTTGCTTCTTATTATCAATATAACTTCTAAATTTTATCCTTTTCTAGTAGCATACATATAAAAGTAATCAGGTTGATAAGTTAAACGAATTTGGATGACTGTAATTAGCACACTATTATACTCGTATATTTATTTATTGTCGGGAAAGTTTACAGCCGTCACAATATTATATAAATGTCATCATAAAGCCTTACACATTTCGTATATTCCTAAAAAAATATAAATTTTAATTTTTATGTTTAGAACATCATTAAAGATAATAATAAAAGGAAAAGTGTTACGCTTAAACATCTTTTTAATCAAGAAGTACTTAGAAATAGTTATTACTGGACAAGACGGAACGATATTTATATTTGCATGAGTTTGCATAAGCATCGATTTACATTAACTTTTCTAACTCTATAACTAATGTATTCTCCACAATGCCGAAGACCACTTTGTGTCTGTTTCTACCACTTCTATACTGGAGAAATGCAGAAGTCGTCTAAAGTTAGCTAGTCATTTTGAACTTCAAAAGTTAAAGTGTACACTCTGTATTCTTGCTCAAGATGAAGTTGCTTGAGGAACGATTTTACACTTCCTTTTTATTCCAGATAAGGCTTCATGTCTTCATGTCGTTTCTTTTAAGAGTTGTAGTTTCGTCTATCCTGAGAATAGAGTCCTTCTATTCCGAACATTCCGAAATTTATTCCACCCCAGAATAATTTTGAGGAGTCAGCATCCTGATCCATGCTAAGATTTAAAAGCTTTCTTATTACGCCCGCGTCCAGGTCTGATGGTACTTTTGTAGTAGCTGTTAGTAGTAGGCAGCTAACGTGAGGTGAGATTTTAAGTAGGTAAAGTGACATACTCGTATATCCGAACTTATTTTACATTGCTTAAGGCTCTTGACTAACCCTATTTATATGTCGTTAGTAAAATATTTTACACTTACTATTAGGCAGTGTTATTGAAATGAATCCGAAGAAAAGGAGGAGGATGTGTTATTTTTTATCCAGCTATACTCAGTCCAGTGGGCCGGCAGTCTCGACAGATCGCTATCTTAGCGATTTCGGTCGGTAAGTCGGTAAGTAAAATGTTGCCACTTACAAAATCAAAAAGCTGATCTGGTCAATAGCATTAGTTCCAAAGGACGGTAATATTATAATATGAGAAGCTATGTCATTAAAAACTCAGCTCATTTTATGCCCTAATATGTGTATTATATCAATTTATTATTTTGCAACACTAGAAGCAAATGCAAAAATGTCTGGTCGCTGTCATACGGTAAAACTGTATTTGATAACTTTGCGGGCTGTCAAATTTCGTTGCTAAATATTTGCGAAAATCGCTAATTTTACGAATAAATTCGATACAATTCCGTCCAAATGGACGCCATTTTAATCAAACTATTCGAATAGACATGCGTCCAATTATTATTTAGCAGACTTTTGATCGCGGCACTTTTGGTGGCTCTGTTGTAAGAATGTTTCATTTATCGGTTCGGCATGTACCAATCAGAAATTTAATTATTTCATTTTTATTTATTCATTTTAAAAAACCAACAGTTAACAATATTTTATTAAATATTATACAGTAAATTCACTAAGAACTATTTAAGGTTATTCTTAAGAAATTCATTTTTCTTACGTATGTACATTTGTCATAGATTTAGAACACCAACGCCTCGGAGAGCACGTTAAGCCGTCGGTCCCGGTTCCACTAATATCAACTTGTGGAATCGTTAATAAATTGTCATTAAAAATTGTCATCAGATCCTCGCCAACCCGTCTGGCCGGCGGGTGGCGAGTGTAGGCAAAATTCTCCAGTTATGTTCTGTAAGGCAACAGAGAAGGTCTAAGACGCTGTGTTCTAGGGGCTGTAATGTAGGCTGTTGATCAATTATCGTATTCAGCATTCGTGATGCAATTTTCAACATGATTATAAAGCTGACGTCGTCACTGGTAGCGGCGCAACGCAAAATAAAGTGATTTAATCCAAGACTGTGACGTCGTCGTTTCTAAAACAATATACGTTTTCGACAAACGTGAAAAAAAAATGGAAAGTGACCACCCCGCGAATTGGTCTGTTGGAAGGCTCGTTAATGGCCACCTTAAATAGCTAAGTTAGCAATCGTTATGAAATGTCAAGACTGCTACCCCAGGATAATGTTTTTTGTTGTTGACGTATAATTTGGCTTTCAAAGGACTGAACAAAGAGCAGTTTCTAAAGCCTAACACACTAACTTTTTAAGTTCCATTGTAGGAGTATAAGATTAATTTTATTGTAGACTGTTAGGTAACGAGTCAAACGGCAAACTATAATATATTATTTTAGTCGATCTAAAAGTAATTACACCGTGAAACATTTTTAATGAAAAATGTCAACAGCAGTACTACGCTTTAATGTTTTATTTTCATCATTTCAAAGCTTGCCATTCAGCTTTTATAGTTGTTGTCATTTACATTGTATTACTTATCAATATTACTAGGTATTTATATTTTTAAACTTTGTGTGATTACTAAACTAAATTTAATCCTGAAAATAATATTAGGAGAAAAAATAATATTCCTAGAACGATTTACAAATAAGTTTGGTGAGTGAAATAAAGTTATCGAAGTCTGGAACGTTAAGGGCGTCTCGTCTCGGGTAAAGGGCGACGCCCTACCTCAAAATGCTATTTCGTTCGATTATATTTCACACTTATTTGATTTTCTGCACGCTGCCAAAGACCGCAGTCGACGACAACTATATTTATTATTTTTTAATTTTAATAAAAATATTATTTTATTTATACTCTTACATATATTATTAAATAGAATAACAAATATAACAGGGAAGATCAAAATATTAAACAATTTATTCGTATAGCACTTTTCTTTATTTTGACTTTCCCTTATTTCCCTTTTACTATTTATTTATTATTATTTTTTAAAATTACAGCTTATATATTAAACATATAAACAAAGTAGCAATAGTGGAACACAAGCCAAAGAGATTTTATATTATTTAGACAATACAATTAAAACAGAAATAAGAGTAAATTATAGTAATAAAATTTAAATAAACAATGCAATTGAACTGAGACTAGCAAAAGTAAAAGAAAAATAATAATAATAATAAATAAGTGCCGTTTGGGGTCGAGACGATGGGCCCATGGGGACCGTCAGCGAGGCGCTTGGCCAAGGAGTTGTCAAAGCGGCTGACAGAAAGGTCTGGAGACAGGAAGGCTAGCAATTATTTCTGCCAACGTATTAGCCTCGCTATACAGAGGGGAAATGTTGCCAGTCTCCTTGGGACTATCTCGGATGGGACGTCTCTAGAGGACATTTTTTATTTATAGTTTAGTTTATTTTTAATTTTATTATTTAGGTAGCTTTTAATTTATATTAAATGTACTATAATTAACTTCGAATAAAATATAAAAGTGAAAACCAATAGGTTAATGATTGAATGAGAGGCAAGAGCAAAATTATACTATATATACGAGTATAGCAGTATTCGTATATTAGCAAGCGAAGTGGATTTGTAAAGTCAGTCCGGGATAAGAGTTGTCTTGATACTGCCTCCGGTGATTAGTTAGAAGTATCAGACTAGAACATGGCTAAAACGTTAATAATAATTATAAGGGCTGGGCAATATTTGGGCCAAAGGACCAGTATTGCCACTCAACGTGGCCATGCTGCCAGTATCCTTGGCACTTTGCCCATTGGCAGCGATTTGGAGCAAATTTTTATTTTTTATTTTTTTTTATTTTGTTTTTTCTTCATTTTTGTTTTTAGTTATATTTTTATTTATTAATTAGGTTTATTTTTATTAATAGTAATTTATGTTTTAAGATGTAAGTTTTTAGTTTAATTAATATATATATATATATATATATTTTTAAATCATTGTACCTTATTTTCTTCGAATAAAATTACCAGTAAAAGTAAAGCAACAATGTTTTTTTAAAGAAGCAGTAGCCGACTTTACTATCTCTAGCGTTTACTAGCTTTTTGTTGACATCTGATTCGTCCATTATTGCGGTTAGGTAAAGAAAATCGGGGCGCACTATCTTTAATAGGCCCATGGCGACTCTCAGCCAAGCGTCTGGCCAAGGCGTTGTCCAAACGGCTAACGGAAAAGTCTGGAGACAGGAAAGCTGGCAATTAGTTATGCCAACTAGGAAATGTTGCCAGTCTTAAATGTTGCACTAAAGGGTCGTCTATAGAGGACATTTTTTACTTATAGTTATTATTTTTTTAGGTTTAGTTTAAATTTATTTTAAAATTTACTTTTAAGTACCTATTTTAAATTATTTATGCTTTTTAGTCCGATATACATATGTATATAATATAATGTCAATCACACTGTTCTAAAGAGCGATAGTGACTCAGTTGTAAGAACGCTTTCCTTAAAATCCTAAAACCCAGGTTCGAACCTCAGTATGTACCAATGAGAAAAACACTTTTCATGTGTACATTTGTCATAGATTTACAACACCACCGTACCCGTACCCTCGAAGAGTACGTTATGTCGTCGGTCCCAGTTCCACTAATACCGATTTGTGGTTTTAAATTTTTGGTTGTGGTAAATTGACATAAAAAATTGTCATCAGACCCTGCCAACCTGTCTGACCAGCGCGAGTGTGGCGAATGTAGGCCAAATTCTCCAGAAATTTCTGGAAGGCTCATCACCAACAGTCAAGGTCTAGGACTCTGTTCTAGGGGCTGTGATGATGATGACTATTAAAATGACCAATTTACTAAACTAATACATAAAACATGTCTTGTATATGTTTGCATAATTTATGGTAGATATAAGCTACGGATAATGTCTGAAGTGGCGACCCCAAATTGGTTTCATATTTTATTCATCCGCATTCAATGGTAGGGAAATTATATCGATCCGAGAAAATCCCATGACGAGCTAGTTTATAAATACGGTTAAAAGGAATATTTTAAACTGGCTTTTGCTAAAGATTGGCAAACTGGTCAAAGCTTATCACTTTTATATTGTAGGATCTTAATTATTCTAATAAAATAAACTATAGTTTCAAGCGACGAGACAGACTTACGCCCGCGCTATTGCAACAGGTTTATACAGTAAAGTGCAGGGTATAAAAATAAACAATACTAACAAATTGAAAATGATTCAGTTTAATAATTGTTAAACGTAATACTCGTATGTTTGCGGACTATTAACCAATAAGAGCATTGTTGGCAGCGTAATGAAATATACAACTTCACGAGACTGGAAGTTTTAAAAGTATTGCCTTCCAACTAATTGGACATTAATAGGGACTTTAGCCTGCAGTTATATGCAGGCGTCATTTAGTATTTTATTTCGCATATAGATATTTTGTTTGACATTAAAGCTATTTTATGATGTAGAAGATTTTTATTACTTTCCTTGTAACAATGTAAGAACACACAAAATGATGTCACGTTAAAATACATTATTGTTATTTCCTTTTGACCTGAATGCTTTTAAACTAATTGGAAAAATAAATGTCCGTAATCACATACAACTTTGCTTCGTATGCTTGGAAAGTGACAAGCAATTACAATGTACGGACGCAGCGTATATAGCTTGCAATTAAAACTCGGATCAATGAACTGAATAAAGTTTCCAGATTTTCCAGATATGAAAACACATGGATGTTGCTATTGTAATTGTCACCACCCGCAGCGCAGCTTAAAGGATTAAACACAATAAGCCTACAAATTATTAAATTCTACTTATTTAAATATTGCTGTTTAAATTTGTGTTCGTGGCAAATGCATTTTATTTCCAATATAATATGTAAGAATGGATTCACCAAAAAATAAAGGCAGTCTGTTTAATATAATTGCAAGATTGCTGATAATCGAAGGAAGATCTTTCTTGTCTGGATAGACGACTGACAAGATTTTTGCCTCCCATCAAAGGGTTGGTCACTAGCAATGTTTTCCTGATGAGTGCTTTAAGATTTTATATCATATTATTCGTTGAGATATATCCCCAAAAAAAAATTTGTTATATTGCCAAATAAGTATTTTTTATTTTTTTTATTTGGTTAGTAGCTCGTGTTTTCGTCGGTAAATTGGCGACAAACCTGAGTTTCTGCGGAATAGAGTAAATAGTTCCAGTTATTAGCCGCCACCAACACCGCAAATTGGTAAACGATTTACCTCTACCATGAATTTGTGAGCGTGAATTGTGGTTTTAGCTAGTAAATCTGCATTACTATTTCGTGCATTAATGCATCCGATAATAAAATACATATGGTTCTCAATTAAAGTTTTTATTTTTCAATTTCTCACTAATTATGCTCATCTTCGTACTAGATAACGTAATTATATCAGGCGTTCATCTTATGCTTTATATATATCGTCAGTAAAAGGTATTTATTCGAAGTAGATACAAACATATTAAAATAAAATAGATTAAAAAACTAAATAAAACTAAACTAAAAATACCTATGAAATTAAAACTATTCTACAAAATAAACTAAGGGCTTATTACCAGGGAGGGTACCTAAAACGCTCGCCGCATTTTCTCGTTGAAATATAAGGAAAATATTATGTTACATACATACATAAAATACAAAATACAAAATATTATGTTTTAGGTAGTTATGGCAATTGGGGTCGCCACACTCTTGAAAAATTCGTTCACCGAGCTATTTTACGAATTTGTGGGTATCAAGAGAATATACCCGATTGTTTCAACCCCAAATTTATTACTTTGTTTACTTTATTATATTTTATGTGTTTTTTAAATGTATGAGCAGCCGAACCGGCCTTTTTTGATGAGAGAGGAAATGTGGCACGCGTCAAAGGTATCCAACACAGGTGGCATGATCATGACGTCGTTGAGGCAGGCGTGCCTTGGGATGCGACCTGTGCTCTTGCTGCAGGAAAGGCCGTGGTGGCCGAGTGCCCCGACGTTGTCTCCACATTGGCAGCTTGGGGATATTATTACAAATAAATTTCTGGTAAACGATAATTTTATCATAAAAAATGTTTTTTTTTTCAAATATGTGTATAAATTTGTTTTATTTTAAACTTTCTGCAACCGACCGTTAGTATTCACATATCCTTAAAACGTAATTTATAATATTGTCCAAAGTCTGCAAAATTATGTTCGAAAAAATAATTAATTAAATTAATCAATTTAGGTATTAAAAGGATTTCAAGCACTTTGAACTTTTAATAATTATAGGTAAATATATGTATGAAGAATAATATATAAAATAAATATAAGCTATTCCCATTAAAGTAATCCAATAATAACATGAATAGGAAAATGAGTTAACTAATAGGTCAGTGACATGTAGTGATGAGAGACCGTCTAAGTCGTTCAATATCGAATAAATCTAATAGTTATAAACTTTTTTAGGTTAAATACTTAAAAAGTTGTCATATACTCGTAGCAAATAAAACAACTAAAATACTTAAATAATATTTTATTATAATGAAATAACAGATTATTCTTCATATAAAAATAAGTCCTTCAATCATCCCTTAAATTCTTAATAACGTGTTAAATCGATTAAAACTTTTAAGGTAAACAAAGATTATTATAAAATTATTTAATTTATTAGTACTGGAGCTGTCATAAGTAAAATAAAGGAATAGAAATAGTATGACAAATTTCAAAACGATCATGTAAACAAAACACTACTTGTATTACTAATGCTTTTAACATACGAGTCTATGCATGTCTTGTGATACACTTACGTGATGAAATCAGTCTTCGCTTTACAGCCCTTTATGTGCGAAGATGTAAAGCAATTTGCGGTAGCGTGAATTTAAAACTTCTCCTCTAAAGGCTGCTAAATCTGCTCCGAGCTCAAAGGGGTTTTTTATTTTACCCGCATATAATCGTTTGAACTGGCACGGAAATGTAAAGCCAAAAAGATCCTATATTGTCTTTGTTAAAGCATATTTAACAGAAAATATTACGCGAAAAGACGATGAATCCTTCAAGTATTTAATACCTTCATACTTCAAGTTTTTATGAATTTGTACGAATGTACTCAGAATACTCGTACATTTGTTTTATTACAATAATTCCAACTTTTGAGTTCCTTAAAGAATAACTTCCACCAATCATACCAATGTGTTATGTGGAGACATTTTAATATACTCTTTGTTTGTCAAAGTAGATGACTTACGTATTTAGATATAGTATTTATATAAGTCTTTAGAAGTCTCTATAACAGAAGGTTATATAAGATTAGACGTTTGTCAGAAAATGTCGTTGAAAATGTAGTGTATTTTATTTACCATAGTTTATTACTTATTTCAGTCTTTATTTCTCCTTACTCTTGATACGCTGCTACCCACGTAAATTTGCATCAACGCGAGACAACTCCAGTCGAACGAGTGTACACGAGCGCAGGGCAAAATTTAATATTAACCTTTTGACATGATATTACGTTACAAGGGGAAGACTGGCACAATGGCTGCAATTTATACGTCAAGAGTTACTTGAGTAAATACACAAGTTTTAGTAAATATTCTTAAGTATATGGCACCTGATGAGATACTAATTAGGTATAAAATATACGTAGCCCTGAACGAATCTAATTAAATATTTCCTAAAAATAATCTCAAAGACACTTCTAATATAAGAGAGGGTAGGGGGTTAATAAATGAATCTTAATATTAACTAGTAACAGATGATACTTAATTGAGTAGTGTGGGTTATATTACAACTACTGTCTTGATAACTAGGTAAATTACTTCAAGGTTGTTTTATTTACCACAGTTTCTATTACTTATTAAAGACTGACTTTATTTCTGCATACTCTTAATACGCTGCTACCCACATAATTTTCTATCAACGCTATACAACTCCAGTCTAAAGAGTGTACATAGGCGCAAAGCAAAATTTAATATTGACCTAATGACCTATGGCAAGGTAAAGTTGGGTATCGAAAACGAAAAACAGTTCGAATATTAAAATTAAAATAGTAACCGGTTATAAACAGTTTCTTTTTGGTATAAACTTTTCTAAATATTATCTGATACCCGGGTAATGATACATTAAAAGCGGTGGTGGCTTGGTTATAAGAACGCTTTTCTTAACATCCTAAAAAAGTGGGTTTGAACCCCGGCATGTACCAATGAAAAATACACCTTTTTTACGTACATTTGACATAGATTTTCAACACCACTGTTCCCGTGTCTCAGAGAGCACGTCAAGCTTGGTCTCGGTTTCACTAATACCAACTTGTGGAATCGTAAATAAATTGTCATAAAAAAATGACATAAGGCCCTCGTCAACCCGTCTGACCAACTGTGCAGCGTGGCGAGTGTAGTATACTACCTTCTGACGCAGCACAAAATCTAAGCCTATAACTTGACCGCATAGAGCGTCTACTGACGTAAGGGATGCACTAGTTTTGGTCTACATCAACCACAAAAATCTTTAAGTCAAGAAAACATGCCAACACATTCAGTTTGAATCAAAGGCAAGAAGAAGTCCTTTGCCTCTGTGAAAGGGGATTCAGTTTGCTTTTATTCTTGCAAACTCAACCTAACGTGTCTCATTAACGTGGCTTTATCTGTCGCCGTTTTTGATAATTTGTCCTTTGTTTATGCGTAACAAGTTAAAAAAACTTTCCAGCAGAAAACGGTGCAGAATATTTTTTTTACAGCATGTAAACAAACTGATTAGATTTTATACTTTATGCTAAATAAATACTTACACAAAAAACACAATATTCGCGTTACTTTTTAAATAGACCTCTTATTTTAACTGTGTTTATTATTTTTAATTATTAAAAAGCAATTAAAATAAACATTGTTTTAAGACTCACACCTACCCTTAAACTTCATACTTATTAGTAAGTATACCGCGTGCAATTGTCAAAAGACATTTTTTTTATGCATCAGGTGTCATTACTAGAACCATTATTAGAAATAAAACAGGTCACTTATTTAAAAAATAAAAGTCTCAGATCAGTATGATTGGCGATATTTTTAGGAAAACTTCTCAGCACCGTAACTTAAGATTTTATTACTGAATAATTAAAATAAAAAATACGTAGTTCTTTATTTTTGTTCTAAATTATAATATAAATATATTTATATATTATATTATATATATACTCGTATATATATTATTTAAATATTTATGTTTATAAAAGACTACCCGACGTTACCCAAGTAATATAGTGGCCAATACAAAAAACTTCAGGCAGCCGTACGGTCAAATGTAGATTTGACGTGTTACCCCATATCCATTCCTGAATTATACGCAGAAACGCACGTATATAGGTCGCTATTGTATTGTTTCAAGGTTGGCAGTAGTAGGGAGAAGAGAGATTGTATTCCGTAAGGTATAGTACCCGCTCACACTAAATGTGATTTACTAGACTAGCGCTCGTAGTCACATATCCGCTCCAATCAAGAATCATCAAATCTCAAACTAGCACACGGGTTCTAAATCTATTTTGGTATACTTAGTGTTAGTTAGTCCTCTGTAGCTGAAGAATTAAAAAATACCAAAACTTGTTTATGAATTTATTTATTTATATATTTATCGCCATAGGATCCTATCGGAACACTCAGTTAAGTCAAAATGTATTAATAACAATTCTAAACAAAATACCTGGCCAGATAGGGTGATACAGTATGGCAAGGAACAGCCCCAATTTCCATTATTGTTATTTTATTATTATATATACTCTTCCACTTCTAAGCCTAATATTTATTATAATATATAATAATTTAGGTCTAGTTTTTGGCTGTAAAGGGGCCTCGTCGGATATTTTAATGAATATTAGTTAAAAAACTATATTCGAATTTAAAATGTCAATAAACTATAACTAAAAATAAAAATATATATCCTCGTATACATGTAAAAAATGTCAATATAATTATTATTAAGATGTCACAAATTCCAATATTAGAACTAAAACTAATAGCTATAAATTAAATCCACTGTAAAGGCTTAGTCAATCTGTACGTCAATGTGGCTATAGCTAAGGACAGCCTATAAAGTTATTGGATTAAAATTATTTAATTGTATATTAGATACTACTGACAGTAAAAAGTTCGTTAAAAGTTTAGGTACGGGACTTTGTAAAAGCCGAACACTGGCCTCGTCTAGCTTGGACTATAAATTATGATCAGTTTTAAAGGAACGAAGGAGATGGATACTTCACTGTAAAGATAATGTCACATGCGATATATGTCGAGTAAAACCGATTTTTAGCCTTTGCCTATATATATATATATATATAATCAGCCTGTAATACACTTTTTATGAGTATTTTTATTGCAATATTTATAACCACAAAGTTATATTTATTTAATAAAAAAGTCAATAATAAATATTTTGTGATTTATAATTTATTTATTTTTAGCAATCATAAACGTTTGGGATGCGCTGGATTAGGGAAACATGAGGCGACGACGAGTTATATGAAGTTGCAAGATACAATTAAGTTATTATAAGATGCAGCTTTAGCAACCGAACTTTGTTTCTGACATCTGAGAAAACTTGTTCGTTTCCTTTACTAATTTAATTAAGGTTATAAGTTTATTTAAAGTTTAAGGCGTCGAATGAGAGATTATTGAAATTTTACGATTTAAACGACGACGCCGATTAAAGATACCTATATCGTATTAAAGTTTACTAAGAGTAATTGATATAGTTATGAACACCAAAAGTATTCAGGAAAAGTTTAACGTTTGTAAGAATTTGGGACAAAGTTAAACTAAATGGTTTCTTTGTTATAAATGTACATTGTACTCTGTCAGACTCGATTTGAATTCATATAGCACTTGTGGGCGGTAAAAAATACGTCCCAATTTAAAGGTCATCTTTTTCGTCACCCTATTAAGTATCCCAGTCTCTACTCTCTTAACGAAGCTTGAATACATTATTTAAATACAGATATTACATACTGGCAAGTAATCAGTCATCAAATATATGTAGTAGTCAAATCAGACTTTATAAAACCACTGCAAAGTATAAAAATATAAATATAATAGTGCAGTAGTTACTGTTTACTTAACTATTTCTCAAATCAATATTTGTAATAGCTGAACTATTTGAAGTTAATAAATGACTAGCTGCACCATTGGCCATTCATATAAATTGAAATTAATAATTAAAATTTTGCGTTCTTAGGGTGTGATCTGAATTAACTTTAACCATATTGGTAGTATAAGTTTAGCTGGGCATCGTAGCAGATTTAATGAAATATCGTCATTATCGATATCATTAATTTTTTTAAATGAATGATGTACATACCTAAATTAAACAAACGAAAACGGTTAAAAAACTAAACTATTTCTCTCTGGGGACGTGAAGAAGAGGGCTAGTTCTAGCCTTGCTTTGGGAATCAGCATAACGATTCAGCGACGACATGCGGCCACGTATGGTACCTCGCGGACACGATTTATATTTAAATTATGTTTTATAAGTAATGTTAATATATATTTTTATGTTTTCGGTTTTGTTTCAACTTTATTTTATGTTTATTATATAGGTAGTTTTTAATTTATATTTATTATTATTACTATATATTTATATATTTTTCGGATAATTTACTATTACAATTATTTGCCTTTATGTATTTAAAAATATGTCAAATTTAAGCCTAACAAACTTTCATTGTTAGCATTGAAAGACAGAAGTTTTATGGCCAGACTAGTTAAATAGTTCATACTCGTAAAATATTTAAGAGTGATTCGCGCGACAGATGTTGAAGTTGCATTGCCCAGCGATAGAATATGTTAATGTTGTCAATCGAAGTTAGTAATGACTACCATATATCAAATTATCTAAAAATTATAGTGATTTGTATTACATATTGTTTTAATATGAACTGACATGTGTCGGACGGATCCTTCATATTATTAACTTCCGCGAAACGTTGTTTGGGAACCGCTGCTCTAAACCTACTCTACAATAACGATTCCTGATTGTCTGGGACTTTGGAACGTGGGTAACCGAGTAATGGGGATATGAGTATGTCGTATTTGTACGCAGAGAGAATTTTATATTCAACGTATGAAATGTATTTCTCGCTAGTATAGGTATTCTTGACTTGCTTCCTCGGAAGAGTCGGAGTGTATTGAATTGTATTTACTTTTAGATTTTGACGCCTCAAAGTGTTCAGTCGGGTAAAAAGTGTAGATTTTTTTTTTATTTAGGATAAAAACAGACATACAGTATAGATTATTAACTAATTAGGGTAATTGAACTTTTTAAACTTCTAATAGTACAAGAACGCACATTCTAATAGTTTTTATAATTTTAACGGGTCTTTAATATAATAAAGTGGACTGCAGCTGTGGGAGTTCATATATTGGCCAAACTCAGCGCACGATAGCCGAGAGGGTTAAGAAACATATAGCAGCTGTAAAAAACTGCCAATTAAACAAGTCAGCAATAGCAGAACACCTAATGGATAGTGGCACAAACCATTGGATTAAGCTGCATGACCCAAAGATACTTTCCACCGATCGTCACTATTACCCTAGAATAGTACGTGAAGCGATCGAAATAAAGAAACACAAAAATTTCAATCGAGAGAGGGGTTATAAGCTATCTTAATCGTGAAATACAGTAATCAATAGGTTTCGACGCTGGGAAAAATCGCCCGGTGTCTCCAACGATATTTTAAATGTCGTGTGTCGTGATTTCTAAAAACTTTTAAAATTATAAGTGGGTAGAATTACATCTACCGCCCAGTATGTACGAGACTACACCGCATAGCTCCAGTCGACCCGTGACCACGGCCAATGCGACTTGGCTCAAATGCAGGGAGAAATATGTCTCTAAGGTAAATCGCGTAAAGACCCGTTAAAATTATAAAAACTATAATTAAGGTAAGCTGTATATCCTGTATATCCAACTACATTATCCACATTTTTTTATGCAATCATCATTTATAACCATTCAAAAGAAATAAAACAATAGGAAAGGTAAAAGTAAGTAAAATAAAAAGAATAATAAATTAACAATGCATTAAACAATAACTCTTAGTGTGTAGTAGATAATATGTCGAATATGTCTATTGATTAAGATGAGAGGATAATTGATATAAATCTTCAAAAAATACGACTTTTTAAAATTGCTATTGTAAAGGATTGAATATTATTGAATATAGGTAGATAAAAGTTCCATAAATACGACAATGAACCTCGTAAATAAACAGTAAATTAATATTCCAAACACGAACTACGAGTCTAGCTATTAAAATTGGTCTAAAATTATTTGAAACTCACTCTACTGGTATCCGAATCAATCAAATATTAAATGCAGTTAATTAATAGAGTGCTCAATCAGTTCTGTTGTTCTGTTGTTTTATTCGTTTTAATATTAACGTTATTCAATTCAAGTAACTGACAGAAAGTGGCCGGTATTTTATTTATTTTGACTATTGGTCTGGTTTTTTCATCACTTAACTGTGACTTCATCATCATCATCAGCCTGTATCTCTCCACTACTAGATGTAGGCCTCTCCCAAGGGTCGCCACTTAACGCGATCTCTTGCCAACCTCCACCAGTGACCTCATTCAGGTCATCCGTCCATCTGGCGCGGCGTCGTCTTAATCTTCATCTAGGTTTCTCCACTCGAGAATCAGTTTGCCCCATGGTTCGTCAGTTCTGCGGCAGTGGCTTGCCCACAGCCACTTTAGCTTGCTAATTTTAAAAGCTATCAATAACTTTAATTCTCTGACGTATGCCCACGTTTCCAATTCTATCCATCATAATTACCAAGCATTACTCTCTCCACAGCTCGCTCATCGAATTTATAAACCAGGCCCACTGTCAGTTTCTACGTCTCTGCTCCGTTTTACCGGGAGGACGCATTGGTTATAGACCTACGTCTTTAAACATTGTGGTATGAACGATAAAAGGATGTGCCGCTATTTCCCAATCGTAGCTGAATGCGTTTCTGAATGTTTCTCGGCTTCTTCGCTAATTAGATGGTCTGTCGTATTTTTGCACCACTTCGAGAGTAGCGTTTCTCACGCAGATTAACCTCGGCTTGATCATCATCATCATCACAGAGTCCTAGACCGCCACTGTTGGAGACTTACAGAACATATATCTGGAGAATTTGGACTACACTTGCCACGCTGGCCTGACGGTTGGCGAGGGTCTGACGTCAATTTCAATGACAATTTATTAACGTTTTATTAAGTTGGTATTAGTGGAACCGGGACCGACGGCTTTACGTTCTCTCCAAGGCACGGCAACGGTGGTGTTGTAAATCTATGACAAATGTACGTCTGGAAAGTATTTCTCATTTTTAGATTCCAGGGCTCAAACCACTATCCTTTTTTTTCGTTCGATTGGTTAGCGATCTTACAACCGAACCAACACCGCTCTTCTCTTCTTGGCTTAATCATTAAACATGAATTTTGACAAACCCGCTGGGTAGCCACATTTAAGCTGTTTCACATTCCGTTAATGGTGCGAGATGAATTTTCCATTGATGTTTATGCTCCAGTAATCAGGCTTTCATTAAGTCTAGTTATCTAGCGGTGTTATTTTTATATAAATATCACACCATGGCTAGCTTACAATATTAGTTCTCCTTGAAAGTTAAAATTGGCATTTGACATGATTGCAAATGGCGCAAAATTTAATAAATACGTGGTAGAAGGACAGGCCGAATTACAATTCGTAAAAATACACCCAATAAAGCGCATTCATTCATGGAACTCGCGCTCAATTTATCATCAGGTCACATGTCGTGCTAGTACTCGTATATAAAAAAAAAGTAAATCCAGTCTAGCATTTTAAAAACATCTTCCAACGCGTTCGTGACAGTTTCGGGTATATAACAACTCCCTGTCGCACGCCTCTGCGCAGTTGAATAGGTTTTGTATACTAACCCTGTAGCTGGACGGTCAGTCTTAGAGCTATAGAGACATCCCAGCACCTAAACGTATTGATAGTCTATTAGGCATCGCTGCAAGGATTCTATAACAGCCCAGTTTTCGATAGAAATTTTACATTCATTCGAGAGAGAAGGCTTTCTCGTAGTCCACAAAAGCCAGACACAGCGGCAAATTGTATTTCTCGTATGTGTTTTCGTGTTATATCGATCTTTACAACATGTCTTAGGGAATTTGCCACTCGAGAAGGTGCTTGAAGCAGTTTGACCATGTGAATAATAATTTTGCTGGCAAGTGATATTAACGATAGCGTTTTATAATTATTGGATTTTGTCATGGAATCCTTGACTACTATTACTGTCTATTTAGATATACCCCAGCTGTTACGGCAGATTGCATGGAAGCGATATCAAAGAAGAAGACGACTGTATCCCTTATGGGGTCAGATACCAAGAGTTTAAAGAAGACGATTTACATTTAGTCAACTTTCCTACAGACTCAGGATGAAGAGTAGCTCGCCGAAATCTCTAGTGTACCAGACTCGAGACATTTTACAAACAAATTAAATTAATTAATTAATGTGTATCGCCATGCATCGAATTCGGTACCTCCGCGCATAAATCTACGGACTTAACGGCTGTGCATAAATAGTATAAATCGCAAGTAACTGAAAATAAAACAAAGCTTAGCTGTAATGCCCTATTGTTATTATTATTATCTAAGATCTGTTTCCTGAATAATTAAAATAAAATAATATCATTCTTCAAACATTCATAAAAATATGAGTTTTTTCTATGCTGACATACTCGTTCATGTTTTTCGTGGTGATGTGTTTAAAAGCACCTGTAGACGATGAAACAAGTTTGACAAACTTTACGTCAAACAATTTGATAGTATGCAGCCTTGTTTGAAGTGTTTGTCAAATAATATACGGAATTGATACTTGCATCAAGCGTTTGATGAACGTATGGAATGACGTTGTGTTTGACAAACACGTTTGAACGTGTACTGCGGTGTTTGCCAAACAAAATCTTATTGGTTGTCCTGCACGGGCACGGACGTTTTATAGTACTAAACCAAGGAGAATAATTAAACTAAAGTATTATTTTGGCGGTGGTGGTTGTGGCTCGGTTGAAAGAACGCTGTCATTTAAATCCCAAAAAGGTCGGTTCGAACTCCGGCATGTACCAATGAGAAATACACTTTTCTTACGTAATGTCGGTAAATGCCGATATTGTGGAAAATAAAATCAAACAATTAGATACATACATGGACAAAAACAAAAGAACCGCAGCAATGAAAAAAATACAAATTTAATGAAGAAATTTCGCCAAAAAATAATTAATATTCTTAGTACTATTTTTCACAGAGTCAAAATTATGTCAAGATGTCAAAATAGGTTTAGATGATTTGTTTGTTGTTTGCGCCATTGTTTGGTGAAAACGTGGAGTTTGACAAACCGGTTTGATCGTTTACATTTATGTTAACAACCATGTGCTTAAATGTAAATTAACGTTAGATCTTAACTGATTATAAATCTAAAACTCCCTCCACATTTACTGTTGAAATGTTCAAGGATATACTCATGATACTGTCTGCAATGCAGATGTTGTACTCGTATCTAAATAGAATGCACACGAAACAAATATCCCACAATACATTGTATCACCTAGCTCACAACAAATTACACAATAAGAGTACTCCATACAAATTATTTACACTGCATTCAACATTAAAGTTAAACTGCGATGCTTGGTAATCATTATATACGCATAGCTCTAACTAGCATTTAGTCAGCCCCTCCTCATCTGTACAGTAATTATTACACATCTGACATACAACATACGTCTGTTCTACATACGAGTACAACAATATATATTCCGTTAAAAATGTTTAAAGTTAAATATGAACACCTCAGACAGTGCACGCACAGCTGGCATCTTATTCACAACTTTGTATCTTAGATATAATATCATACAAGCTTTCTCACTGCTTAAAATTATACATAAAAGTTTATACATTCAGCATAAAATAAATACCACAAAAGGTAGACAGTTAAAAGGCACGCCTCGGGTGAGTGCACGCATAGCTGACTTATTGTATATCGTAATCACTTGGAATAATATAAAATATGTGGGTATAATCTATATAATGTTGCAAATATTATTTTTTGAAAATAATGAAATAATTATTAAGAGATAATATTGAAAGTATATTGAGGGTAAATAAAGAACTTTATTTTAAAATATGTTCGTTTCGTTTATCAACTTCATGTTTTCTAAAATTTATTTAAACAAAACCAATCCACTCTTGATCTTGTTAGGTAACAAGTAAAACTAATGGACATAGTCTAAATCATAGACACATAGAGAACCACGTGAAGCGGTGGCCAACTTGTGGAAAATCTTGTTTGTATTTTTAGCGAACT
Organism: Tinea semifulvella; assembly: GCA_910589645.1. Taxonomy (NCBI): domain Eukaryota; kingdom Metazoa; phylum Arthropoda; class Insecta; order Lepidoptera; family Tineidae; genus Tinea; species Tinea semifulvella. The sequence goes on from OU342584.1 coordinate 27,955,874, forward strand.
AGACTACCTTGTGTGTTTAGTTTAACGACAAATCCCAGCGATTTCTTTACTAAGCTTGTATGCTACGCTCTGGTTTAATAATATGATACACGACAACAATGTGCTGGCGAGATAGTTCTGTTTACTTACAATGTTGGACTAACAAGTGCATATTGAAAATCAATTATAACTTTATATATAGAAGCTAGTTGTTTGATCCGGCCGGCGTTGCCCGTGTAATATTCTTATTCTTTATTTTGTCGCCGCACATTCCCACCGAAATTTGGTTAGGTCTATGATTAAGTACATAATTTTATTAGGTACGAGTGTTATGTTATATAATTTACTTACTACATTCTCGTATATCTTAATAATATATTATTAAAATATGTAGGGGGTCACATTTTAATCAAGTGTTACATATAATAATCCACATTGTCATTTATTAAACTATTGAATTAGATAAGTATGAGATTTTATTGAAAATCAATTATTACAGATTATGAATAAACTGCAACAAATAAAGTGTGTTAGATGTGTTTCTTACTTGGTAAAATATATAAATTGAAGCTATAAAATTTTATTGCCAAATATTTCGCCTCTCTTTGGAGCGGCGTCATCAGTGACAGTGACTGAAGGTCTTTGTCATAAATTTCGAAAAAGTAATTTTATTTCTTTTAGCAATGGTAAAGGCAATGCACTATACAGTTTTGTATTTATTTTTTAGAAAAATATCATCATCACATGGTAAGATTATGAATAAATGCATTTTGGATAAAATGCACCTGTATTTACTTACTTGATTCGGCGAGATAACTTTGATAAGCGTGTTTAGGTAAAATAAATATCTGGCAACAACGATGACAGAAGTATTTAAAAATTTTGAATAACGTTTCTACAAATACATAGTTTATATATCGAGCATTGCATTGCATCATATCTCCCTAATAAGATCTCTAGGGTTTCAATGTCGTTATGGATTCATGATATCCCAATACTACTACATCATGACCGGTATGTTAAAGCAAACGTATTACTATCCAAGATTGGATGAAGCTGTAGGGAAATCAAATACACGTTAGCTTAGTCAGATCGAGTCTACAAACGTGACGCAGCCGCAAAACAAGTTCAGAAAATGCGTCACGATTTCTTGGTAAATGTTTGAACCAATGGAAGTGTGCGTAAGCAGAATATAAATGCAATTGTGTATAGAGAAGCAATTGAAAATTGGCTAGGGGGTATTATTACTTTCAATTTTATTAGTCCTATTTTGTAATTATGTGTCTTAGTTCAGTCTCTGAATAGTGTCTGTCTATCTGACAGAGACGATCCTGATTCGAAGCCTTAATGATAAGATAGGAAAGCTTTAAAACTACTTAAAACTTTCTAAGCCAACAGTTTAATTAAATGCTTTAGGGTTGATACTTCAATCGTCTGATAAAGTTATTTGACTGACTTGTATTGTGCTATTTACAGTAAGTCTTGTTTTACGGTAAGTCTTGTTTCAAGCGGTGATATTTTTATATAAATATCACCATGGCAAGCTTACAATATTCGTTCTCCTTGAAAGTGGTGTAGGCGGACTGATGGTGGTAATTTGCCCAGTCTGCCGGGGCGGGGTAGTGTCCATCTTTCGTGCCGATAAACACACTAAAGTGTATCCACACGTTTCGTGATTAGGCTGGAATCGCTGTCATGCCCAGTTAAGCCGGCATAGTGTCAGATTCCAGTTGCTAACCTGACCTTGCGCGCCACTTACCATCAGGTGGGCCGAAAAACAAAACCAGTTTTTCTACAAGTAATCAAACCTAGCAATTACTTTGAAAACGATAGCTATACGTTCAGAAATTGGATAAACTGTTAAACTGAATACAAATTCCCCCTCCGATATTTCGAGGATCGTAGACTACAAGTACCTACGAGTTTAATACGATAACGTCGATACCTGGAATTCACCTCAAATTTGAGGTTTTCGACGCAATGTCTGCAATTAGTTTCAAGTATTGAAACAATGAATAGTCAATCAAGCTTGCCTCCCCGCCTGCACAATTTTAATGTTCGCTTTAGTTTGCATTGTAATTGTAATTGTGTGGTTTAAAAATGACAAACATGTTTACTTTTAGTATTCGTTTTAGATAGGTAAGTAGATTATACTGCATTCACTATGGTAAATAATTCATAAGGCCAAAAGATAACAAAGTATTATCAAACGATAATGAAGTGGTCAAGATTACCTTCATATCTGTTTTTTTAACACGATTGTTTTATGTATGTAAAACTGACGACATGGGTTTTATTTAAACAAATACATGCAAGTCACAGCAGTGTAAAACAAATCGACGAGGTATTGTAATAACAAGGTGTTTATTATAAGTAGTGTTACCCAAGGCAAGACCAAAACCAAGATTGGCCAAGTCTTGGTCTTGCATGAGAATAGCTGGTCTCTGTCTTGGTCTTGCTCTTGCACTCCTAATCTTGGTCTTGCGCAAGAGTCTCGCAAGACTCATACTCTGAAATATATATTTGTTTCTTATTTTAGTAAGGAAACCTTGTGAGACCTTAGTGTCTGTCCACAATCTAGTATCTCGAGAACAACTGGTCCGATTTACTTGGAAATTTAAATGGTTATAGATCTTGTTGACGAAAATATACCTTAAATGTATACAGAGGTTGTAACAAAAACTCTGTAGGTAGCAAAATAATCGTCTGTGCCACATCGAAACACTAGATAGGTTTGGAGATATTTTAAGTCATCTACTGTCTGGTTCGATATTTTTACCTCTGAACCCTAAGAAAGACAGACAGTATATCAAGTAAAAAAAGAAATGACCATTTATAGCAAAATTTGGAAAAAAACATTGCTGACCAATACCAAGACTAGAGTTAGTCCTACTAACATATCGGTGGTCTTGTTCTTGCTCTTGGCCTTGCAAAACAGTAAGAACAAGACCAAGACTGCAAAACCAAGACCATGATTGGGCAACACCAATTATAAGTTTTACACCACAGTTAAGAATTAAGGGTGAATTCCTAATAGGTTTTAAATTATCAACAAAATTAATCCGCAATCAGTTTAGCCACGAAGCTCGGCGGTTGCGTGATATGTCGGCAACTGACGGAAAAACTTTGTGCAGTGGTTAACAAATCAAGCTATACTTTGGTAATAAATTGAACCTTATTTCATAGAAATAGTGCAAAGGTGTATAGCTACATACGTTGAGTTTACGTAGCGCACTAATAGAGCCCGGGAGCGCTTTTGGAGATGTTATATCGCAGAATGTTCTGACGCGCGCAAATGCCCAAGTTTTAATAAAGTTAGATGAGAAAACAGAAAGCAAAGAGAAACGAAAACCTTGCAAAGTGTGTGCTTATGAAATTTGCCTTGGTTGAAACCAATAGTTATGGTGGAAATATTATTATTTGTTTTAGGCATAATTGTATAAATTAAATAATTGTGTAAATAAATTAAATGAAGTTATTTGAACAGCGCGGCACAACAACTATATAGAGACATACATACTGTTAAATATATATTTAAAGACTTCATTCGGTTGTTAAATGTACTACATTCACAAATAAAGAAAAATACAATGTAGCATTTAGATGCATAGTACCTACTTTAAGAAGTTGATGCAATAACTTTGAGCATATTAAAAAAATACTACAGACAACTAAGTATGTCTGTGAAATATTATATGTAAATTGTATGCTAACTTTATATACGAGACTCTGAGGAAAACTTGCGAGAGATATTTCTAGACGTAATGTTACGTTAACATACCAAACTTTTGCGCTTCGGACTCCTTTCATAATAGACAAACAAATTACAACAACAAACTAATGAGGTGATTCTCGGTAACTATTATAATTTGTTTTGCTAAAACTAATTAAAAACAAACCAATGCGTTATCTTGTGGATCGTATTAGCGGCTAATAACTAAACAAGACCAATTTTCAAATCTTCTATTTGTAGTAAGTAGAATAAAAAAATATTGAAAGACTATTTAGAAACTATGTTGCAATGAGTTTCCAATAAGATCAAATAGACAAAACATGACAATTGATTTTAGTTTAGACGACAATATACTCGTAAATACCTATTTAAGTAATTGATTCCAAGTATAATAATATGATTTTAAACCTTTTGTGGTTTGTGGGAAGTGCAATAGGTATTCACCCTTCAATCAACAGTTACATAAAGTTATGAATTGCATTAAGAGACAACTTGACGTTTGTTTTAAAGTTAAACGATGTGACACGGGCTTAAAGTATCCGACAGGATAACGAAGTGAATACACGACACAGAAGACAAAGTTTTCGCTCGCCGCTATCTATGAGCATTGCTCCGTGAGAGCGACGATAAAACTTTTTCATCAATAAAAATAAAAGGTACGTTGAGTTAACTCAACGATGATGTACGAATGTAGATGTGCACGAGAATATAGGAGTGCGATCTAGTGTGTTAAATAAACAAGTGATGTGTACATTAAAATTTTGTGGAAAACACACGTATTTAAAAGGGTGAGCATCAGTGCGCCCGGGTCTTAAGGATCATTATCTTTGGCCCGCATACTTACTCGTACTTAATCTGCTCTTGCCGTATGCGAATTAAAAGCAAAGCAAAGTAAAAGCTCGCTTTTTTACTGAATTCTGATTAAAGTGAATGAAAACGCAAGTCAAACTATTTTTAAATCGAAAAATAGTAAAAAAGCGCTTACAGCGACAAATCGAACAAAGTCTGTTTTAAGCGATTATTGTGCGCCCGCGCAAGAAGAGTAAAATAATTTGTTTAACACAGTTTTTGGTCATTAATGAGACATGGCATGTATGTAACGGCAGCGATGAAATGTTTATCCACCCTAGTCCGACATAATATTTTATATTAGAATGCTTTTGTATATACTCGTATAAAACACTTACCCTTCGTTCCGATACGCGATAATAGTAACCTAAGCACGCTTAAGGTGTTCCGAGACGCGCTTAAACTGTTTTGCCAAAGCTGTGTGACGTCACAAATTACATCATTTCTCGCGCTTAGACTGCTCACGATATCGAGGTAGATCGCTCTGAGCGCTGTCACTTGTTTGTCATAATGTCCCGCGCCATTTTCAAGTTAATTTAATATTAGATTTTCTTTTAAATTATTTAATATTGTAATTCATTTATACTGTTTGTATATTACTTCTAAAATGAATCTATAAATAATATTTAAGTAGGAAGTGAAAAAAAATGTCTGTAACACGGCAAGTTATTTTAAAAGACCAAAATTAGTTTATAATATTAAACTTTACACATATAAAGACGAATAAACCGAGAGATGTATATTTGTTAGTATTCATACTCAAAGATGTGGAATAGAGATTGCAAACCGGGCCCGGCCATTCATACCGGGCCCGGTAGTTACGAAAACTGCGGCACGGAAGCCCCAACTTGTAGAAAACTATTAATACAATTTGTTTTTTGCTTTATGCAAGCTAAAATATGCTTTTTGTTATATAGTTATTGCTCTTAAGAATTTGTTTTGTTTTTACTAAAGCTACCAAAGTTTATCTATCTAAGTTGATAAGACAAGTTTAGTACATTAGGCTGCGTTATTAGTTTATTATTCTAATACTATGTTTTCAAATAGTTACATTAGTACAAAACTTTTTTAGGATATAGTGAGGATTGATTAATTATTATTGTTACTGCTAATTATTTGGGTATTTTTGTATATTTGTGAAGAACACTTACCAACGAATTGGCTTAGGCTGTTATGTTAGGTTTACGTGTTTGTAAATAAATAAATTAATTAATTAGTATTAGTAATTAACTTTCAGCAAGCAGGTCTTTCTCTTTACTCTGTATAGTATTAGTAATTAAATTACGGGCGACTTCTTAAATAATTTGACTACTTTCCAAACTTTTTCTCGAAATCCTCTAAATCCAGGCATTTCATCAGCGCGTGGAAGATCATTTCTATCCTAAACTTAATTACTGAATACTAATGCTTGCTTAAACTTAATTAGTAACACTAATGTTACTATTCCGTTCATAAGTGATACTAACTAATTCTGTATTAAAAACTCGTGATTTTGAGACTGATTATTGTTGATTTGCTGGTTTGAAATAAATATTATTCCGTAACCTTAAATCATTGTATTTTCCTCCATTTACTTAAAGCAAATTTTCATAAATGGGCCCGGCCGCGTTGGCGGCGAATGTTACCGGGCCCGGCCGGGTTGGCGGCGAATGTTACCGGACCCGGCCGGGTTGAAAAACATACCGGGTTGCAATCTCTAATGTGGAATCCGCAATTTATCTTCCATACATTTTAAAAAAAACTATAATTTTATGAATGAAAATGTGATTTAGACCGTTCCGAATTGATATCACGCTCTGAGCATCCAAATCGCGATATTTGATTCGGAACGACGTTCAGTGTCATATTCGTTCTAAGCGCTCTGAGCGCGATTCAGAATGAGGGGTTAGATGCACAATAAACTTCCCGCCTACTTCATGTTAGTCCTAACTTAATATTTATTACAGAAGAACACGTGGGTGCTTTATATTGCCTTCAAGTGTATAGAAATTACGGAAAACTTAATTCCGCGATATGTTGGAGAAACAGGAGGCCATCCTAAGCAGATATAAATGACGATACGTAACAAACAAGGGCGTGGTACTGTCTAGTCCTCTAATTAAGTCAATCTCTAATTAACTGGGTGGCGCTTAGTGATAATACAATTTTACTAATTTATTGTAATAACGAGATCATTGTTACGTATAAAAAAAATAACATACAACTACCTGTTTGACCAGGCATTGCCTGTGGTAGCATTAGGCTGTCGACAAAAAAAGCGGGATATATTTCGTGCTTGAATGATGACGTAATCATTATGTAAGGTCCAAAAAATAAAAAACTATTCAGTAGATTACGCGTAATCGAGACAATCAGACATCCAGACAAAGCTTCTTATGGATTTTTTATATTAGTATGGATATCAATGAGTTTATGTATACTGAGTATGACATGATATATTTGCTCTGTATATCACTTTGAATCAACGTTTTTATAAATATTATGCGATTTGTCGCCCGCCTGATGGTAAGACGCGAAGTAAGGGACTTATGAGAATATGAAAACATACTAGTCACTATTATGCTAGCTTAATCAGTTTCTTCTTATTGTTTGAGGACTTCAGTTAATAAAAAAATAGGATTGATAATGTGATTGTTTGTTTGACAGTAATGATTGGATTTAATTTTATAGAAATTTATAATTGTAACCTTAAATATTACTACTAATTATGTCAATTTAAAAATTGTTTTCTAAGAATATCAACAGACAGATAAAGACAGGCTTATATAGTTTTAACAGCTCCGCTCAATCTTTTAATTCAGCATCTATACGTTATTAGGGTATAGGAATACTGTCTATATGACTTAACATAGGGTAGCAGGACCTTTGTGCGGAATCAAGTCTGCCAACATTGGACTCTTTATACATTATAATAGGGATTGGGAACCCTATTGCAATGTATATATACATTAAAATAGGGTTGTTATTAACAATGAAAATTATTTCTATAGTCAGATTAAGCGTTCGAACGATATTATTAACAAAAAATTCAGACATTTAACACAAATTTTAACTTTTTGATGACTTTACTGTATACAAATAGTGGGTGTTATTACTCGTATTGAGTGTAGTTTTTGGGTTGGTAAAATATAAATTGCTGCTTTTTATTTTCAAGGTTGTCTTTATTGTTTATGCTGGTATACATTTTGTAGGTCATTTACAACACCTTAATACCTAGTACCTATAACAATAATTAATGAGATAAAACAAGACAAAGATAACAAAAACGGTGAAAAAAAAAACGTTTTATAACTTTGCAGTGTAAATTATTGTAAGTTTTACCATTATTAACTGCTTAAATTTTATATATAATTAATAAATATAAATTTAAGATATTGGTTTATACAGATTTCCTGAATAAACCAGACAGATGATGGTATCAGAGATGATTTATTTTACAATTAGACTGGTAAACAACAAAGTAGGCTAAAGTAGATAACTGCAATAATAGTAGATCGCATTCCTTAACGGGCCATGTGTGACAATGCACGTACCAACTCAAGCGTTTACCCCTACCCCAGATAACATCTTTATCATAAAAACAATAAGATAACTACGAATCACAGTTACTTCGTTTTATTTATTATCTAATATCAGCTGGTTTTATGTAAATAAATATAAAAAAAACAAAACTATAACAAAACGAACATTTTAAAAACTTCGTAAAAGTTAGTGACTCCCCCAAATATTCTAAATTATTACAAATTATCGATTTGTGTGAAACGAGACTGAGAGTAAATGGCAATCAACTTTTTACCTTCGGATAACTCCAACTCCAACTCGGCCAACTTGTCTCTTATCTCGTCCGGCAACTTCGACACTTCAATACTTAATTCAGCCATCGTGATAATTCACTTTAGTCCACGCGAAATAAATTAAAGTTAACGAAAACACCTCAAGATATCATCGTGACACATAGCCATCTTGAATTTTGAAACACTTGTGTTGAGTAAAGTATCGCGGCGGACTGAGAAGTAGTGAGGAGGAGGAGGGCGGGATAGATACGAACTATACGAACGAACATTATGCATCTATATTAAAATGACCGAACGAAAGTTAGTTTGCTACGTTTTAATTCTTACCCTGACCACTAGATGTCGCTAATTGCTTGTCTATGAACAAGTTTTACTTGTTTTTGTTCACTTATTTCGTTCAGTGTTGCCATAATTTATATTATTCCCTAATTTTGGTAAATCTTCAAGTGGTAAAGACTTGCTTTTCTTTCTACACGGAGACGCAATATAAAAGTGTCAATGGGACATGCCACCTATAAACTAAAAATAAAACAATACCAAATCTATTTAGACTATATTTATTGGATTATGTTTGCAGAGCTATATTATGTTTGCCTAACAAGACAAACTTATTTCAGATAATAATACAGCACTGTACGATCCACCGGAACTTATATTTTTGTTTATTGATATAAATTATGTGAAATGTTCAACCTATCATTACAACAAGCGCAGTGTGCTTTCATGAATTTACATTTCAATTTTTCTTGATTTAAGATTACATTAATTTTATGTTAAATACCTAATAAATTTAAACGTTGTAGTTTTATTTAAATATTACTCTAGCCTATTTTCTATTAACAAATTAAATACTTATTAACTTATAAATATACTTTGGCGAAAAAATGGCAAGTTTGAAATGTTAATGGGACGAAACGGTTAATGTCACCAGTATAAGTATTGCCGCGGTGCCGCGGGTGCCCTGTGCTGGGGATATGTGCTCTGGAAACCTTGCAGTCAGATTCTCCACAAGGACTGTAGCTTCGGCTATTGCAAAAATGAAAAGTGGTAAGTCGCCGGGACACGACAGCCTCAGCATAGAGCACCTGAGGCATGCAGGTGTGCACCTACCAAGAGTCTTGGCTATGTTGTTTAATCTCTGTGTCAGTCACTGTTACCTGAGGACCTAATGTATACGGTGGTTGTGCCAATAGTTAAAAACAGGACAGGAGATACCTTAGACTTGAATAATTATAGACTAATATCCCTAGCTAGCTGGACAGTATGCTTGATCAGCTCTTGGACCAGCACATTCAGCTGCACGACGCCCAGTTTGGGTTTAGGCCTGGTCTGTCTACAAAAAATGCTGTCCTGAAGGAGACTGTTCAGTATTATGTGGCTCGTAGAACATCAGTTGTCAGAACATGACCTGTCAAAGGCTTTTGACCTGGTTTCTTATGACATGTTGTGGAGTAAGTTGAGAACTGAGACAAGCCTACCTCCTGAGATTGTGTCAATATTTAAATATTGGTACAGCAACCAAAATAATAGTGTGCGATGGGCAGGCTCTCACTCGGATGTGTACAGGTTGGAGGGCGGAGTCCGGCAGGGCGGATTAAGTTCGCCAAGGCTTTTTAACCTGTACATGAACATCGGATGTCATGTTGATGGCGTATGCATGAATAACTTTAGCTACGCAGATGATATGGTGCTGCTGAGCCCATCAATTGGAGCACTGAGAGCACTGCTAAATATATGTGAGAAATATGCGGTGGCCCATGGGCTTAGATACAATGCAAAGAAGAGTGAGTTAATGGTTTTCAGATCAGGTAAAAAATATTTTCCAAACTTGCCGCAGGTCACACTTTGCGGGACTCCTTTAAATAGAGTTGCTAAATTTAGGTATCTGGGCCACTGGGTCACCGAAGATCTTAATGATGGGGAAGATGTTGAAAGGGAACGCAGGGCGCTGGCTGTTAGATGCAATATGTTGGCACGCAGGTTTGCTCGTTGTGCGGGGGAGGTAAAAGTCACTCTCTTTAGAGCCTTTTTTCAAACCTTCTATACATGCAGCCTGTGGGTCAATTATACGCAGAAGGCATACAGCGCCCTTCGTGTCCAGTACAATAACGCGTTTAGGGTGCTGATGGGGCTGCCCCGTCGTTGCAGTGCCTCTGGGATGCTAGCAGAGGCGCGGGTGGATGGATTCCATGCTATTATGAGGAAGCGCTGTGCCTCAATCCTCGCCCGCGTGAGGGTCAGCCCCAGCAGCATCCTGGCCGTGTGGGCTGATAGGTGGGACTCTCCGTTCTTGGGGCACTGGATACGCCTGCATGTCAGCAGGTGACCTGGGCCCCAGAAAGGAAGAAAAAAAAAATAATATCTTTCTCATTTCCTGGCATAATACGAATACTAAGGCTAATGAGCATCTCAAAATTATTAACTTCAACCTTACATCGTTTACCAAATGATAACATTATACAGAAATTGTATGACGGCGGCCAGATATTCCTTTTGTGAGTCAAAAATTAAATTGATATGTTTTATAAACTTAGCGAGTTACTTAATTAGAATATAAACAGGGTTCTGTTATCCTAAGCGTTAATCATAACTAATACTATATAACGGCCAAACCCAATATGCTACCGTGATTGTTTACTTAATAACAAAATTTTACGTTTTTTGTATGAAACGAATGTAAATATTTTATCTGCAGCACTGCTAGCATGGGTTTTCTTGAATCATGCCTTAACGCAAGCAAATATAAGATTGTTATCTCGCGGCGACATAACATTTTTGGCCATAGACAAGTAATTAGTTTTGTTTTAGTTTTTTTGTTTTCTTGCCTGCCAACCATGTGTTCGACTTACCTTGTGTTTGACTTGCCGCTTTAAGCGCTATTTTTTTACTTTATTTTGCTTTGAAAGTCGTTTGACTTGGCGATACTCTATAGATTTCATTCAATTTAAGCAAAATTCGGTAAAAAAAAAACGAGTTTAGCTTTGCTTTTAAGTCCAATACGGCAATAATATTATTTGATGAGTCAGACAAAAATACTAAATAGCAAGCATGGGATAGCAATATACACCAAATTAAACACAAATTATTTGGCGTATATTGCAATCCCATGGTTGCTATTTTTGCTATGTTTAACTTGAAAGCTCAGCTTGCTTTACTTAACGAATGTTGCTTAAATTGTACGAAAACCATAGAGAGTGGCGTTTTCATTCAATCTAATGAATTCCATTAAAATGCGCATTTTTCTTTGCTTTTAAGTCGAACATGGTCATGTAACTAAGAAAAACCAATGATAATAAAATATTAACTTTGGCCGTAAACAAGTTTTAAAATATGGCAGAAAACAACAGCCCTAGGAATTTCTATTTGGTACTAATTAAATTAGTATGCAAGCTTTGTCTTGTTATATATTATTTATCATGGCATACATTATATATATTATTTTATAAACGCGGAAAGTAAATATAAAATACAATAACAATTTGTTATTTATTGTTGATTATTGTAGAAATTCGTAAGGGTAAATATTATATACATTGTGTGTTAAATATTTATATTTTATTGGTATTACCAAAAATGGGTAATAACATTATAAATCATTGTTCAGTTCTATACTCGTTCATTTTGTTTGTGGTTAGGGTTACCACTGCATAAATTTTTTTTTGTTTTTATAAAGTCACGAGAACTTTGTATCTGTGATATTTCATTGTTTATTATTATGTTGAGACACATTATAAGGAAATCTAAGAAAAATGTAATAAAGGTTTATAATAGGAACAAAAATTTACAATTTACCTTAGCATCCTAGCTTTTATCAAACGAAAACACCCGTTTGTTGTTAACACAGTTCAATTTGTAAACAGTTTACCCCTTCCATTCTACATTATTTTAAATCTGGCAACAAATCCTTTATCGCCGTAAAGGAGTTTTACCGAAAGGTGTCGCTGTTCGTATCGTGTTCCCGTCATCATGCCCGTTCGTTAGGCGCATGCTACTTTTTTACTTTTTATATTTGATAATTGTGTTAGTTGCTCGTAAAAATATTCTGGTAAAGGCTGCCACGCTGAAAGTATTGCTTATGGGTTATATTGTGTAGATAGGAGTGACAGAGTGCTCCTCGAAGACAACTGATACAAGACGAGTGCCGTAAAAATAAGGAAGCTCCTAAACCCTGCAATCGTTTTTCTTTCATGATTCCTTTTTTGGAAATTAAATTTTCGATTTGTCTCCTGCGGATTAATGTAATAACAAAGAGCTAGGTGTGTCGAGATTGTATACGATGAGTGAAACACGATCGTCAGCTCCGTCCAAACGGGCCGAGCAGCTGAAGAGATGGGAGGAATCGGACACCAACAAACAGTCTCCGTACCCGAGACAGGCCTTGCGCATTCAGTTCTCCCCGGGGATAGTGTTTTTGGCGGCATGCACGGCCGGAGACAAGGAAGAAGTCCAGCGCCTTCTCAAGCTAGGAGCAGACATAAATACGGCGAATGTCGACGGTCTCACGGCTCTGCACCAGGTAAGACAATCTACTACTACTAAACAATCACAAGGGAAATAAAACAATTTATTTTCCAATGTTATATTCTAACAAGCCTTTGTCATTCTCATTTATAATACAGTTTTATTCTACTTAGAAGTGTTTTCATATTTAGTTTTGTACTTTCAAACTAGCTTTGTCTACTCTGGTCTTCTGATGTTGTTGTTGTCTAATATTTTACTATCAGTCTAATGGCTCTTAAGGAATATTAACAGTATTATAATTAAATTTAAAACAAAGTCTGTCATTGTCATCAATCGTACAGTGGATAGTTTACAAATAAATAATATTGTTAATCACCATATGTAACAGGACTTTTTATTAAGACAATGCTACATATCCTAAAATTAACTAATGTCTATTGTGATTTTTGTTTAAACTTTAAAGTGTTATTGAACTTAAAACGTAACTTGACCTTTAAGATTTGATGCTGTTACAATATGTGAGTAATAAAAACAAAGTAAAATTGTTTGATAAGCAGAATTTTTTCACGCCTTACTACAATATTTACAAACTATGATTGTTATTATTGACGTGATTGGTACATGGTATTACAACTTCTTTATCCTATTTTTAGCTTACGCACAAGAGTTGTTTTGCATATTGCTTTTTTTTATGTGCGAGCATCAGGGTTCGTGCTATACTTAGGTTTGTAATTGAGCTGTGTAAGAATGAAACATTAAGTACTACATTGTTGCAGGAATAAACAAACTGCTTATAGCTTAATCACTGTTCTTGTTGTTTATTTTCATAATACTCAGAATTGTAGTCTGGACTTGTTTCTGTATTTTGTAGTTCAATCATTGTAATCCTTCACATTGAACGGTAATCTGATTGGACGTCTATATGATATTCTTATTTATATTTTATATCTTTATTATTTAAGTAGTATATTTTGATACATATAATAAGTAGGATTTCAATAAATATATGCCGAGTATGTCTGCAAACATAATGGATTTTTTCTAAAAACTGATAGTTAGAAAAAAAAAATGTTAATAATAACAATATTTGAAGACATTGACATTCAGCTATTGTTGCTGATTCCTATTTTTAAATGATAATGAGTAGGTTACATATAAAAGTTGTTATGTCTTTGTTTAGGACTGCTTGTTTTCATAAATATTTCATATGAAGATTATGAAAGCACAGCCTCTAGAACACACAATCCTAGCTAGATCTACACTGCTGAAGATAGGCCTTCCAGAACATATCTCTAGCCAGACACGTTGGCGAGGGTCTTATGTCAATTTATTAACAGTTCCACAAGGAACCGGGACTGATGGCTTAACATGCTCTCCGAGGCGTGTGATATGTAAGTGGTTTTGTAAATCAATGACAAATCTATGTAAATAGTGTATTTCTTATTAGTCCATACCAGGTTTCGATCTGCAACCATTTTTAATTTTAGGGATGGCATTCTTACAACCGAGGCACTTAAACGTAAATTAACACATTACCTACTGTAATATATATATTTTTTCAATAGTAGTTAAATCATTACCAGTCAAATTCTATAATCTCAATTTTATTCCATATATACTATATATTTCACCACAATTTAGTTTTAACCAACTTGTTGAATCATTAATAAGAAGACAAATTTCTAAGCATTCCATGGATTCACCGTGCGGGTGCCGGGTCCATCATGTGTGGGTAAGAGATGAGAAGAATGGTGTCTCGGGCTTGCAACCAACAATAGGCTGGTTTAAGAAAAAGGAGGCCTCCTTTTTTTTTCTATTGCGTGATAATACGCTCACCATCCACCATTCTACTTCTCTCCCTACCCAACCAAATACTGTATGATTCCGTTAATGCCGTCTTGGAAGCTCGTTCCATAAATGTATTGACGGCAGACCTGCTTAGGCCCAATTCTTTCAGTAAGTGATGCAAAGATTTTGCTGGAACTCCTCTTGCACCAACCTCCACTGCGTAAAGCTGAGTCTTGAACCCGTTCCTGATCATTTCTTCTGTAAGATCATAATATTTATTCGACTTCATGTTTATATGTTATTAAAAATTGATATCCGATTTCCATCTGGCCAGCGTGGCGAGTGTAGGCCAAATTCTTCAGACAATTCTGGAAGGCCCATCTCCAACAGTGAAGGTCTCGGACTCTGTGTTCTATGGGCTGTGATGATGATTTTGAAAGATTCAATTGCGTTGATTGACCTTCAAAATAAAACTGGTACATTTGATGCCATTTTAAACTTAAATTGTTACATTTACAGAGACATTTGACATTTTTATTGTACCTACCAAATACCTGCGCGCGCGCGGTTTACGACTGTTTGCAGAGTAGAGTGCTTGTACACACTTACTCCTGAGTCCCTGTTGCCCATGCAATAGTTTTATTGTCTTATAAATTGTCTTAAAGTACTTGGAGCGATTTTAATTTGTACATCTAGTCAACTATCCATAAATATTGAAGTAAATGTAACTCATCCCACAATGGGCGAATAGCGTGTAACGCCAAATCACACAAAGGCAGTACAAACAAGTGCTATAAACTCCAGTTTAAAGCTAATTAAAAGATCTAAAATAAATGGAATAGCCAGAATTATGCAGTATTTGATTGAGTAGAGAAAAAAGCAGAACAGTAGATGGGGAGTGTGTCACTGTAGAATGAAAACCCTGCCTATGTCGGGTACAAGCCTGACTACTTCTACTCTACCCACACACAATGGATTCAGCACCTGCAAGTTTAATTCATTGCTAAGAAAGTTGTGTTATACTCTTTCTCTTCTTACTAAAAATTGCACCCGGTGTGACCAAAACATCATTAGCCTTATTTAATACTTATGATCTTAAAAACGCTTAAAAACATCGACGAGCTTGCCACTTGTCATGATTGGCCTATAGTAAAGTTGGCTAAATGTGAATCCGCTTATTTATAATCGTGGTTTCTGACCACACCGAAAGGGAAACGGTCGTGATGATGATGATGATCTTAAAAATACCTTGTTGTTAACCTAAATAGACGTCTATTTTATGAAGTCAACTATCCCAAAAGATGTACCTGGATCTTCTTATTCAGGTTATCTGGAGCTGATTATTATTAACTATTTTTTTCAATTGTTATATATTTTTTGAATTCTCTTTCTAGTGTCTATGCTCAGCACATAGAAGGGTAAAAAATGCATTTCATAACACTGGTAAAAAGAGAAAGAATTTACTTTTCTTTAGCTTTAGGTAAGACTCTGTCCTAGACGAATCCAAAGCCCCTAGTGTTCAGTTACTTGGCTCCTAATCTTAGCACATATGCGTATTTTTTTTCTTATTTTTAAAATGGGTTAAAATTAATGCGCGAAACCCACAGAGGACGGGTTTAGTACGACGGATCTATTCCCTTTAATTTTAATGGACGAAACATACAGAAAGCGGGCGCTGTTGCCGCGTCCGTCGCTAGTCACTACAGACAAACATCGCGCGGGTGGAGCGCTTGTAGACGCTTGTGGCCGTGTTCGATTTAGCTCTGCTTTTTTTTTTTACTGAATTTCGCTTTGCCAGGCGTTTAAGGAGTAACGTTTTCATTCACATTAAACCAAAATTCAGTAGAAAAAAAAAACTCGTGGGTACTTATATCCCTTGAAATACACGTATTCTCGAATAGGCTCTCGCACAGAGCGCGTTCGCAGGTTAACAAGTTTTTACAATATTTACAAAAAAAATATAGATATAAATGGGAAAATAATTAGTGTGTCTGAAAACCTAATAATATTATTATATAAGCTACATACTCGTATAAGCGATGATATTCTCTATATACTTCTTTTTTATTTATATCAAAACCCGGGTCTTTTCCCTTTTCGTGTCCAAATTCCCAAACACTTTCAATTGAACTGGGTGTTCACAAGTTCAGTGCTGCTGCTGCTGTACAACCACCATCGATCCGTACTCCTTTGTGTGTTTTGCCCTTAAAAGCAAAACTGAATTATTTAATTTTGGTACGAAAACAATCCCCGAAGTGCCAATTGAAAGAGCCGCGGGTATAGTTTTACCATGGAAATCCGTCTATGCTTTTTAGACAAAAATTTAAATAAACATAACAAAAAAATACTTGTAAACATGAACTTAAATAGTCCGCGGTGGTGGCTCGTTTGTAAGAAAGCGTACCTTAAATCCTACAAACATCGGTTCAAACCGTGCCGGGGGATGTACCAATGATAAATACACTTCTCTTACTTACATTTGTCATAGATTTACAACGCCACCGTTCCCGTGCCTTTAAGTGCACGTTAAGCCGTCGGTCCCGGTTCCACTTATACCAACTTGTGGAATTGTTAATAAATTATCATAAAACAATGACACAATATCCTCGTCAAGCCAGCGTGGCGTGTGTAGGCCAAATTCTCCAGTTCTGGAAGGCCCAACTCCAGCAGTGGAGGTCTAGGACGCTCTGTTGGGGCTGTAATGAATAAAATAGTCCGCACTTATTGGATTTACGATGAAGAGTATGACCTAAATTGTGGATACGTGGCGTTGCTCAATTTTTTATAATTACTTGACACAAACTTTTATTATGTCCGAATTACACGCCCAAACGTCTGACGCATCAACTGTTTCACGAACGCATAAAACGCTATAGGCCCATTGTTTACCTCAATATATTGGATATTTTTATTAATAAGTAAAAACATAAATTACGCACTTAATAGAATAATTTCGGTACTTCGCGACATGTGTAGGCCTTACTGACCATGAGCGCTTAAATGAATGTTAACGTACAATGTCCTTACACAAAATCACCGATATGGCTGAATGGAAACTAATATAGAAATGTAATCCGAATTTAAGGTGTGGTAAGGATTGTCAAAAGAACTAAAGAAGTTTGACAAAACTTCTCTTAAACTAGGTGTATTCATATGCGGTAACTTTACTATAGACCCATCGATACCTCGTTAATTTCTCTAGCGTACCAGACTTGACAAATAGTACATATTGTATTGAGTCATATTGAGTCTCATTTTGAAATTCATGTTTGAAACTATGGAATAAATGTAGCATGGTAAAAATTGGAACCTCGATATATGTATATCGCTTTCTCGAGTATTGGCCCCGTAGGAATCGATATCTACGGCTGTAGCAGCTAGGCCACGGAAGCATTTAGGTAAGAAATAAATTATTATCTTTAAAGGTTAGTAAAGGTTAGAGACATACCAAGACTATTTTTGTCTAAAAGGTGATTATTAGCCTCCAGCCGACCCTACCACGAGAGATTGTACATGAAACATCGTGCATCCAAACGGCCGCGAATCTTACCAAAGTACGCGTATTTTACCTTTAACCTCATCGTCACTTTCTACCACGTAATATTGAGTTTGATGCAGACCGAGGATAATTTGTTTTACTTAAATGCATTTATTTGCATCTGCATTAGCTTGCAACACCAACTTGACTTGGTGAAGTTTGATATACCTAAATTAACTGTAACTCTTCATAAGCGTAATCTACAATCATAATCAAAGTTCCAACTGCAACAAATATCAATCGTTATTAAATAAAACTCATTTGTTATTTAAATTAATTCTATGTGTTTTATTTACATATATAGGCCTGTGACTTTTGTCTATTTAAATATATAATCTTTTAAAAAATAATGTATTATATCGGTTTAGTAGTAAAGTCAAGACAAACAGACTACCGATAAAATATCATTCATAGTGGAAATTCTAAAAATACTAATTTTGTATTTTCCATTTTTCGGCTGCACCTTTAGTAAAATATTTTTTTTATATTTAAATCTGAGTAATTTTTGAGTTTTATGGAGCCTTCGCATGGCAATTAGTTTATATATAGAAATATGTATAGATGAAACACGTAATTTTCCATTTATAAACCAGCAAGTACACAGTATAGGAAAGTCTTTAGTGTCATATATTTCATAATATTGTAGTTAAATTTACAAACAGGCGTTGTGTAAATGGGCGATTTAAGTAACAGTTCGCGATGTTCTAAAACGGATCTGCAAAGCTGGTCGTGTGCTTTTCTATAACAAATACTATGTTTAGTGCAAAATGCTGGTAAACGTAAGTTATGTTCGAACACATAAACTATCGGTGTTATTTTCTAAGCTCATTATAGTTACGAAAATACCCAAGAGGCCGTAGTCCTTCCTTGTCTAAAGTAGGCATGGTAAACTTTAGGTTATTTAGTTAGCAAGCACTATGCTAATCATAAAAAGCAATATTATTACGTTTGCAAAGGATAGCTCACGTAAAAAGGAATCCATTAGCGTTTTAGTAAGAAGTGTCTATACTCGTATGTTACTAGCGTGTCAAGGATAAAAGATAAAATAACCGTAATTTTATAAGATCTCCGTATTACATCTTATTAACAATCTGCTAAAGGCTTTCAATCTTAATAAGTGTACGTTGAGCAGTGAATCCTTTTATTCTTTGTTCGTAGCCGTACAGTTACATTGTAAATTAGCTATAGCCTGCGGCTGCGTCCGTGTATATGTCGAGATAACGAAAGACGATCTCACCGGGAACTACATAATTATGTTCCAATTCCCACAAATTGGCGAGCCCTGCTTTGAGAACGATAATTATATTAAAAATCTTCAGATTCTTCTCATATGCAACCAATTATTAATATATTCTTATATCTTTACGAGTTCCTTTAAGTGATACATTATTGGAAAGGTAAAGCTTCTCATTGTCTGTTCAAAAACTACAATTGTCGGCTCATTAAAGCAATTTTTACGTGACTCTTTTGAATTACATCAGTAGTTTTCAGCGTTCGTCCGCTTAATCGGTTTTGTGATCACATATTCGGTCTGCATCGCCACACATACAGTTCGCATAAATCATCAGTCTAAGATATGCGTGATCCGTGAATGTATGATCTCTTGCGATAAACTGACGGACATTGCGGGCCGCGCCGTCAAAGTATTAAAGGCCAGATCACATACTCAGCAGGCGCGGGATGGTATAGTACCCCTCGCACTATATTATATCAACTAGTGTTAATATGAACATCATACGTACATGGCCTTAAATAGTGGCCCACTTTACATCTAAAAATAATAAATAAATGAACTACAGTTTTTAAACTTTACAAACATTACGAAATTAAAATCAACGTGGGATTTAATAATTTAAATGTCAATGTCTACCCACATCAAAAGTACCCAAATGTTTTGATCCAGTTTTTCCAAATGAGGATTTTTTCCGACTAGAATTATCTTATCGAAATCAAACAATCGTAACTGCAGGAGAGGAAGTCTGTATATGTAATATTTATATTTTCTTACTAGCGACAGTGACGTAATTATATGGGCTCAGGTTGTCAACTTTCGACAATTTTATATCGACTTTCTGCGTAGAGACTTGTATGTGACCATAACAGAATTTTATATTCAAGAGATCATGTTTAAATGAGGTGGCTTGAATGGAGTTGAAGTGGGGACCAGTCTGCATGTTTAATTATTACCCGATCGTTAACCACACGATAACCGCATCCTTAGTATCGGTTTACCTTCGTATTTTCAAGAATCCATAGTCTTCTATGATTCTTCTAAGTCTATGTAAAACACCAATTTAAATGTGTGTTCATCAACTTCAATTTAATTGACCTCTTAGTTAATAATTGGTATGATACCGCGTCAGGTAGAATACGTATGTTTGATTGAATATGTTATAATTTTACCTTTTTATAGTATTGTCAATAAGACGCAACTTTGTGGTCCATGGGAATGCGGTAACTGTAATCACGTGCGGTGTGCTTCAGCACTCGGAATAACTTTCGATTGTGTCGGCGTCGACGCGTCATAGGAGTCTAAATATAGGCCGGGATGCCTCTGAGATGACTGATTGGGTATTCACTACGCTGTCCAACGCGTGGTCACCATTATTTACTTCATTCGCACCTCTGTCCGGCTAATCAATGTACCATGTCGTTTTTGTTTCAGCCAAATGTTTAGTTAGATGTTTGGTTTAGGTGATATAGTTCGCGATCATCGCATGGCGCCTCAGCATAAGTTGTTATGTCATTACGGTGTGGCAGAAAGTAACTTTTAGAAGAAACCTTACTCAGTTATAATTAATATACTTGACGCGTAAAGTACTCAGATACATTTAAAATCTTGATCATTAACTGGCTAAGGCAGTATGATTACACTTTAAGAGTCAACACACTTGGAAGGTTGTAGAATGCCCTTTAAATAACGAACATTAAGCGCATCTAGGGAATCGTCCAGTGTGTGGGCGGCTCTATATTTCTCCAATTCAGTCGGAGAAAGAGACATTTAACGAGCTTAATAGACGTAATTAATCCTGAACCGGATTCTTAGACCTCGCTTACCCGTTTATTTTTTAAGACCAATCTAAACAATGACTGCACTGTTACTAATAGCTCGATTTTTTACATTTATAGTCTATTTAAAAATCTTGACTTTTTATTTTATTTTTAAGCGATTACTTTTCGTAATTTATAAATAAACTTAAAAGATAAATCGGTAAATTTATTGAATGACTAATTCTATTTAAAAATAAGTATTAGGTTTCCAGTACTTTGTACAATAAAGCACATAATGATTGGTACAGTATTTCTAGCTGAATAAGATCGAGTGACAGGGCCTTGACATTGAAGAAGCTCGAGTCGATATTGCAACTAAAGTCTTAGGTCATCATATCACAATAAAGACTATGTTCCGATGCACTTTTGCATCTCTCATGAATTAATAGTGGCACGTGCTTTGCATATCGTTTTATCGAGTATGTTGGACTTATTTCTTAGAATCTTTTGTTTAAAAACTCTTCTTAATAAAGTCTGGTGTATAATATTGCACGCCAGACAATACTTCGACTTACGATGAACAATACCTTTCTTGTATTCTAAGAACTGTATTTAAGAATACTGTTTATTAATTTACTTTTTAGCCATTTGAAGGCCACTTTTGTTTTAGTCCTTACTAGTCTGTAGTAAATGTGTATGCAACGCAATTTAATATAACTTACGCGAATATATGGTGGTGGTTTGCTTTTTGTATCAGAACTAGATAATATTTTAAAACCCCGAGATATAGCAAGTGCTTTAAAATAAATGGAATATAACACAACCGTCATTAAGTCCATGTGCTAACCGGTACCAATTTGCCGGCTGACATCTTGTGAGTGAAGACAAACTGCGTAAGGAAATTCTCATACCCAATTGACCTGTCATCTGCCTGTTCGCGTGGTTGATTAGGTCCGTATTTTTAATGGAGTGCTGCGCGTGTACTTGCATAAGATATAAGACTAATATATTCGATAAAACTGTTTGGTTTTACTAGACACTGAAATCTCTTAAATTAAATACTTCAATGATTGTTAATCTATTCTACGAATAGGCTTTCGTATATCAATATCAAATTTACATATTGAAATAAGCTTTCCTCCAGCCTCTTTGCCTTATCTAGGATGTATAATGCAATAAAGTTGTTGTAACTACAAGCTTCGCTTCTCCCCTAATAAAATAAATTAAAAAATCCGCGACATATTTCCAGCATATACCTCGAATATATTTGTAAAGCACCATCACTTATATAATATATATTATAACCCTAATGTTTGAGATAATAAGATTTCAAACATTAGTGGTCATGTACTCGTATCTTAAAATCTTTCCTCACTTCTTCCAAAGGTTTGCTGTTAAAAATATTTTTAGACATAAAACTCGCCTATGAACTGTAAAATGTACTAATTCCGAGTAATAAATAATTTATCTATCTATTATTTACATTGTCAGAATATTATATGTAGTCTATATTTGTATATATATTTATATAAGTATAATATGTAAGTTGTTATTTGATTTTATTTCATATATTGCGATGCTGCTAGCCGCTGGCGTGTATCTCCTTGTAGGAATTTTATTTTGTAAATACTGGATTAAGAAATCTTAAAATAAACACGATGATAAAGTTTACAGTTACGGAGTGAACGAATAAAAGTCGTCAAATGCATTTTTTATATTTAATATTTTAGCATTAATATTTCAGTTCTTATTTGCAATACAGAAGTTCGTTTGCCAAAAATGTAAATTGAGTTTACATATTTTAAGCCTAAAATTATTTTGCTCTCAATTAATTATACTTAAATAATATATGTTGTTATTGAGATGCTGAGCCATTGAATAGTGCGAGAGTCGGCCTATCTAAGTCGGTGACGTTTCTGCTATAAGCTATGTGCTGATAAAAATTAGGTGAAGGATTGCAATACGAATGCTGGCATGCCGCGAACTTATTTTTAAATAATGTCCGTTGTACATTTCCTGGTAATTGATAGTTTAATTAAATAATAGCATTTGCCCCCGAGGGTTTTCACTTACTATTCTAAAAATTCAAAATTTATCTTCCTAATATAATTATAATCCTGTTTGTTTTTTTTACGTTGAAACGTAAAGCTTAATTTAATTAATAAAAAAATAAACTTTTGGGATAACTCAAAACTATCATATTAAAATATTTTACGACGCGTTTGGCCAACTATTAAAATATTTGAAGTGAAATAGTTCTAGTCAGTAGTAATGTAATATTTGCGTAAAGCGTTAAAATTCGATGTCGTATGTACGAGTGATGTCTGATAATTAAGAGTGATCTGCAGGCGCCAGTGGTAAAGTCCAAGATTTAAGACTTGGCAAAGTATTCTGGTAAAATTTAAAAGCTAGAAGCAGTCGTCACGGCGCCCGCCTAGACTGTCCCACGTATTTTTACGCATTCATACTAAATTATTAATTTGCAAAATGTACCGACTAGTTCGTTTAATAGCAAGCAAATTTCTTCTTGCGACAGTAAATGTTTGCACACCCCGTGTAATTCTGGCCCAGACCTCAAAATACACATTTAAATATAAACAGCCTTGTTTTAAATAAACCCGAGTAAACCTTGCAAAGGCCGATTTCTGATAAATATTTCGTTTTAGTTTTTCAGATGTCGAAGGTTACATCATACTCGTACTATGCCATTAGTTACATAAAATGTTAGTTCGGTATAATATGTAAGGCAATTTTGAATACAGCATTAGTCAGTTGCAGTTATAGGAAATTATTTATCTTGGTTCAGACGTATCATCCAGAAGTAACTAATAACATCGATGCTTGACCCAAATCTCGCGACGCATCGCACTTACTGGCAAACATTAGTTACACTTCCCATTAGCTGAAATAATTGAGGCGATTGATTTCATAATTTATTTCAGTGGATATGTAAATATAGTCAACGTTTGTAAAATATGTCATTAAAGAAATACTGATAATTGTGGTAGTATTTATTGATATTATAAATATGAAAGATGCTTTGACTTTGAGTGTGAATGTAAGTATGGTTGTCTGTCCTTCAGGTATATATTACGGAAGCTATTTTAATGAAACTTGGTATTATTATTCCCTGGATGGAACCTAGAGTCGGTCATTGACTATATATGATTACATCATCTGACCACGATATGTGACACGACCATATATCTGTCTGCCTGTTAGATTGGGCTTCACACCTACTTGTATATTAAGATGCCATTTTGATGGAATTTATCAAAAATGATTCTAGGAGCGCAGGAATGGATATGGAGTAGATATATATATATATATGTATATGACGTTATCGTTTTATGCCCATGTGACCATACGGCAAACAGAAGATTTTGTTGTCGATAATTTTATTACACTTAATATTATTATTCAACCAATGTTATCCTTATTGGTGTTTTTAAAGAGATAAACGCTTTTTATTTTAATATGTAATTTAGTGATTTAGAAGAAATCATTAGTTTGTATATTTAAATATTAAATCATAGTCGAAGTAGGTCTACTTATGTTTACATTATTCCACACGAAAACGCTCGCAATGATCATTTTAAATTGATTGCGATCCATTTTTATTTATTCGTATAGTTTGGTACGCATCTGGAGTCGACGAAACATCCTATTTATAACACGAGTTAGGTAGCAGAATTCAAATAGAGCTATTATCTTAGTGCTTGCTGTTGACCAAATTTAAATTTAACTTAAAAAAAAAATATATCTTGCAATTATTATAACTTGGTTGTTTAAAAAAAAAAGTAAAGTATCATCACGACCGTTTTCCTTTTGGGGTGGTCAGAATCCACGCTTATAAATAAGCGGATTCACATTTAGCCAACTTTACTATAGGCCAATCATGACAGCGGCAAGCTCGTCGATGTCTCCGCGTACCAAACTCGAGAAATATCACAAATAAATTAAATGTATTTATTTATATTAATAAATATTTTTGTGTCCCGACCAGGAATCAAACCCGGTACTAAAATTCTAGTCTAAATTCACGGACGTAACCGCTAGACCACGGAGGCAGTTGTTTAAAATAAAGTAGAACAAAGAAAATATGTCTTGATCATCTGTTCACTGAGAAATTTGGATACTTGTATATGATGCAATTAAAAATCAACGGTTAATCGATAAATTTTAAGTTTTAGGCCGATAAGATATGTCATTACTTTCGCGATACTACGAGGTGCTGGCAGTGAAAAAATGTCACAACTTTTCATTACCAAGAAAGGAATACAGCTACATTATTGGTAACACCATTTCGTTTTTTAAAGCGGTATACGATTCGCGGGCGCTGAATAAAAATAAAAAAACTGTATATTTTCTCATTGTGGTTATTATTTTTTATTATAGGTCTGGGTTGGTTTCTGTACCTATTCTTGTTGTGCCTAATCTCTTCTATTTCTCTATTGGCTTAACGATAATACTTTTTCAAATACTTTTAATCTGCTAAGCTGCTGGTCTTTTGCTAACAGCTTATTCTTTGGATCACTTTGCTGCTTAGTTTTCCACCAGTATAAGTAGAATCATTCAAAATAATTTAAATAAATAACTTGACACAAATGCCTAGTTTACGTGAATAAAGATAATTTAAGTTTGACTTTGAAAAATTTTTTTAAAATATCTTTTACTGTATAATGTAAATTTTGTCTTAGCATACTGTTACATTACTAACATTTGGTGTAGCCTAATTGTAAAGGTTCCTACTCGGTTTGCGCTTCCACCATGAATTATTATTTGGCAAGGAACTTGAAAGGCAGATGTATTTCGTCTTGCTTGATATGTCTTGCATTATTTTAGTTGCCGGTTGATATTTATCGTTAATAAAAATAGATTTGTACGATACAATCTATAGTAGGTGAGATATTAAAGATTATCCAAAGGCTAGCATTCAACTCTTCATAACTATTGTCGCGTTAGTTAATTTGGGACTAGTTTCTTGTTTGACCCAGCTTAGGCCGCGTACCCAGTATCCTGGTCATCATGAGACCTCGATTTGGCAAATTGCGTAAAAACCTAGTAGCTCATAGTAATTGTATAATGTCTGGTTCTCAGAATCCAGGTACTCTTAAACTGGTCATCATGAGAACTTTGCCTTGATAGATGTGGCAAAATGCCTAAAAACTGTTTTATGTTAAATTTGTACGTTCTATATGCCCTGGTTCTTTGAATCGTATTTCATAGTGAGAGCATCGATATGGTAAATATAACCACAAATAACTTTGTAAAACAAAGGTACAAAAAAAATCGCACTCAAATAGGATATTTCGTCGTCGTAAGATATCCATCCGTGAGTTCCAGGAAAAAATCTCTGCCAATTTTTATTGGAGCAACACTAAATATTAATTGTAGCCCACATTACGCCCTTTTCTGAGCATTCATAATAAACATTAAGAACAATCATTTATCTTTCCCATAAAATGATATAATTTTTTGTTTCCCAAATTTAATTATTGTCATTTAACGGTTGTTTTTCGATGTTCGCAATTTTAAATCAAGCAAAATTTTTTTTTGCATTGTCTAAAAGAGTGATTTAACAATTTTGTAAAGAAATTCATATTCTATTGCATGATTGTATTCTATGTATTGAATAAATGATTTTTTTTTTAAATTTGTATTCTCTTGTTAATAAATAAATATTAGTTTGGGATGTTTTACATTTGTAAATGTTTGATCTGCTTTTCCAAGATGTTGAAGTCGCGGTCGGCTGTGCTCTACTCACGTAGCGACGGCGCTTACAATTTCATTCCGCGTTTGATCGCCACAGGCGGCACACGTGTATAATAATGGTTACAATGCTGTCCGAATATAAGAAAGCGGATCTTACAATTGACGTATCTTATGTCAATTACGAGTATACCTACTGATCGTCAAAAAAAATAATATATTGGGAAATATATGGCTACCGTTGATAAAATCGTCTTTCGTGGTCTAGCGGTTAAGACCATAGATCTGAGGTGCTGAGTTCTATTCATGGCCGAGAAAAGCCTAAAAAAAATTTTTTTTCTTTTGACAACTACACGCGCTATTACTGTTTAAAATTGTTTTTTTTAATGTTATTATGATCTCTTTTGTTATTGATCGACTTATATTGAGAAATGATAACGTATAAAGTTCAGTAAGAACTTAGCAGATACAGGTTTCGGTATATTTTTTTTGGTTATGACAGAGCCCTAATTCTAATAAACTCAAATCAATCAAAAATAAGAATAGGTTAAAGTTTAAATTATTTATGGTATTTGATAGGGACAATTAATTACCTCCTTAAGCAAAATTTTTATATTGCAGTTAAATTTATGATATAATAAACCTAGATATCGATGCCGTAATTCCTATTTCAGATTCATTCTATTTAATATCGTTATTTCACTATAAAAGTGTGAACATAATTGAAATTATTATTCGCTATTCTGTTCACATAGCAATAGTCATCAATTTCTAATGATGATCCTGTAAAAGTTATTTACTCATAATTTCGTATTTACTTATGAAAATGCAGTTTTCTTTATATCATTGCGTTTATCTTTATCAAGATTATCAGATTCGTATTACTTACTCATAGCATTTCCAGGAATGTATATAAATAGATATAGCTTTTTTGTATTATTTGTATGTTCATGTCTCGGTAGCTTACTGGAAATTAGAACACGTGTGGAGCGACACACCCAGATTAATTTCCGACCGAGTGAGATTTCAATTTCCTCGATTTGCTATTTAAACTTATACGCGAATTATCTCCTACAAACTTGTTTCGGAACTTTATTAATTTTATTAGAAATTAAATTACGATATCTCTTGCGAGATAGGTATAATCACTATTTTCATAAAATATGGTTTACGTTTTATATTTTTAATTTTTGATGCATGTAAAATGAATGATAGTCCTTAAGTTCCGTATTTCGTAGACTCTGGAAACGTCACTTAAACTAGTGTTTTCAAATATTGGGATTGAACTACGTCGTATTAGGTATAGGTATATCTCATTGGAAATTAGCATTGGTTACAACGTATTGCGTCTAAGGCATACTCAGAATTCAGTCTCCGACGAGCTGTCAGAATGTTCGAAGTCGAATTTCCGATGAGATGTGTAACAGCTTCGCTTAAATCTGCGGCAAAAACCGCTATATCACAAGTCACCAGTCAACAGTCAGAGAAAATAGTAGATTACCGCCACTAAAATATAAACTAAACTATGATTTAGATTCTTGACATAAATTCTTGGCTTTTGTAATTAACTTGATAGGGGATTTACTATTTATTTATGTAAGGCGTTCTTCTCATCGCTGACAATCTTGGAAATACTGACCTTTGAGAGTCGCCGTGATTGTTGTTATTTTTCCAATGTATCCTCTACTCGCCGGAGAGGGCAAAACAGTCGCACAAATGTTAGGTTCTGCCATTTTACCTATTTAAATATAGAAACAGAACTCAAATGGCCGGCAGAATGTCGGTGACCTTACGCACACGCTTCGCACATCTTTGTTAAATGTTAATTTACATTGACAATCGGACGTTAAAATAGATTAAAAATATTAAGTTTCTCTAATAACTAGACACCATAATGTAAATACTTATTAGCTGTATGTATTCAAAGTTTATAACATCCCACTGTTATCAGCTATGCGCTACCCTGAATCTTAAGAGACGATACTACAATACGAAGTATTTTATGTGTTTGTAAGTTGTAAATTATATTAAACTGTCTGTTTTAGCCCGCGGCTTTGTCCATGTAAAAAAACCTTCAGATGGCTGGTAGGGTCACATTGACATGTGTTTAGATGTTGACGTCTTGTCCATCCTATTTGTCTAAAGTATATAACGCCATTTTTATTAAAATCGCTCGAGTGTTTTATATCAGGTGAAGGAGGCCCTGGCAGACCGAGAGTCACATATCACGATCAAATAAATAAAACACTGGCTGAAAAAAACATTAAAAATGTAACAAAAGGGCATGTATGAAGAGGTTGTTTAATGTCGACAAAGCGAAAGAAGTATTTGTGATTGTGATTACGGTGGCTTTTTCGCACTTAGTCTCTATTGGACCATTGGACCAAATAAGTATGTCGTGATCGTGTCAAGTGACGATCAATTGTCTCTGCCTACCCCGCAAGGGATCTGGCGTGAAGATATGTATGCAGGTATGTATTATATCGCACAGGATGGACTGACATATCGTTATATAGCCTGTGGCCGTCTTTCGAATATACGAGTATATCCAAAATTTTATTAAATCGGTTTAGTGATAAGGCGTGAAGTCGAGACAAGATATATTCTTTCACATTTATAAAATTAGTTGCAATAAACTTATACGTACATAACTACAAATGGTGTGCATATAAACAGATCGGTGATTTTACTATTGGCGAGTATCTATGAGTATATCACTCTTAGACTTGATTTTAGGTACTTATTAAGTTTTAGGTCAGTATCATCTTAAAGATATTATTTATTGAAAGTTTTAAAGAGCAAGCATACATTGTAATATAAAAATTGTGTTGATATAAATTTTGTCATCAGCACTTCAGGTTAATTTTGGTTTTATCTCAAGACAACTTTCTCTCGATTTTTTCCTCTCTCAATTATCATAAACATTGCCTTAATGTATCTGAGACTACTAATATGATTATTTTTCACAAACATTCTTATAAATGGTTATTGCTTTCGTAATAAGAACATACAAAGTATCGATTTTATGGATGAGTGGCAAAATATAAATTGTACGCGTATGAGTACTTCTGGTGTCTGAGGCTTGCTTAAACCAAGAAAGTAAGAAATATCATTATTAAGTACTCGGACTTCACACTTCTACGTGAAGATATCGCATACCTACAATGCTCAATTTAGTAGTCCATCCTTAAATTCATGTTTATTACCTATGCAAACTCGCAGCATCGTATTCATTGATAGATAATTTATCTGTGAGTAATAAGTTTTAAGTGTCTCATATTAATTATAATTTCGTCAAGTAAAACTTTGTTTTGATTACATTATATTTGTGTTTCATGTTAACTAAACTATTCTGTTTTATACCTACCTAATTCCTTTGTTTTATGGTTTAAATGCTTTGTTTATTAATTTCATCATCATCATCATCAGCCTGTATCTCTCCACTGCTGGATATAGGCCTCCCCCAAGGCTCGCAATTTTACACGATCTTCTGCCACCCTCATCCATCCCCCACCAGCGACCTTTCTCAGGTCATCTGTCCATCTGGCGGGGGGTTGTCCCACACTGCGTCTTCCAGTACGTGGTCTCCACTGCAGGACCCGTTTACTCCATCGTTCATCGCTTCTGCGACAGACGTGTCCAGCCCATTGCCACTTCAGCTTGCTAATTTTTGAAAGCTATGTCATATTAATTTAGTAGAAGGTAATTGGAATATAAGCTTAATAAATAAATTTCGTTTAATTTAGTCCGTCAATCGAGAGTTTCGATCTATTCTGCAAATTTAAATAACATTGCAGTGTAACTTACATATGAAGAATTAAGCGCATGAATTACCAACATGATGTATTGGCACTTTACCCCAAGGTAGGGAAAGCTGTACATTTCGCGATGAAAAACCCGTCAGGTACTCAAGCTCACGTAAGCTGAAAAAGTTTCGAGGCCAGTGAATAACCAGTAATCCAAGCCGGCATAGGTGCAATAAAATCTGTATTATAAATGCATGCATTGATTGCATCCTTGGATTCTACACTTTCACTTTACATAAAAAATACCAGTCGTGGAGTAACTTCGGTTCAGGTTGTTTCGCCAAATTCTTTATTGTCCTAAAATCTGTAATCAGTTGAGCAAATCTTTAAAAGTAATGCAAACATTGGATTTAAATCGCTTTTAATGTTTTGATATTACCGGTAACACAATAGTTGTTGCCACAAACCTGTGGAACAATTTGCCTCTTAGCATAAGGCAAGTAACCACCAGATCTCTATTTAAAAAAATGGTAAATTCACACGTCCTATCACAACAAAAGTAAGTATATTATCTATGTGTGTGTATGTAGTTACTATAACTTATTTATTGGAATTTAGTATATTGTTGTCATTGATATATCATATGTAGTATATGTAATAATATGTATGGATATATGTAGTATATATATATGTGTGTGTTAGTGTATAATAATATAGTTAAACCGTAGAATTTAATACAATTTTGCACCTACCTTTTAATATAATGCTCAAATTGTCCCAATGGTTGGCTAGGATAGAATGTCTAGCCCGCCTTTGTCTTTGTGCAATAAAGATTTATATAAATAGGCGTACATAATGTTTATTCGAAATCCACGTTATCATTATCATAATATAGCATTCCACTGGAAAAAGTCTCTTCCCAATAACTAGGGTCAGTTTATAATTCACCATTTAGGCCCAGTAATGGCTGATGGGTAACTTCGATTGGTGTAAAATCCAATCCATTTGGTCCAAAAATATCGTAATTCTACAGAAAATAAAGGTTTAATAGAAAATAATCGAGAACTTAATTTAAAATTTTCGCTAAAACGACGAATCTTGCTTGACGAGATCCAACAGCTGCTAAGACTAAAATCTCACTGATATTTCTGTACAGATCACTTTGATGTAAGTTTTTACTTACTTCGTTAATTCTAAAATGTATAGGTACTTTGTCGGGCTTTGTAAACAAACCATCACAATCAGCAAAACTCAACTTTACATGATATCTTTTAAAATAAAATTATATATCGGCACTATTGTAAATAATGGTTAAATTACATAAAAAATTAAGAATCATGGACCATTGCTGGTAATTATGTTTTTTTTTAAATTAACAATATTACCCATCGCGCTTACCTATACATTTTTAATAATTCATTTCGATATACAAATACATCAATTTAGTGATTATTGGTTACTGTCATTGTCATTGGCTATTCAAAGCCGAGGACACATTAGTACTCGTACTAGCCGGCTAGTCATTGAGATTTGATCTTGCGCCCCTTTCATTATATTTAGGATGCAAGCCACGAACGCTATTGTATCGTTCACTATAAAGGTATATGCAAAAGAACTAAATAACACCCCGATCCTTACATTGTTATTGTTTTCTTTATTTATTGATCCATAAATTATTATATTTAAATACAACATTATTCTGCTCTAAACAGACACTGCATTTAAACAAACAATCTATCAATTTAACTACTTACTTATTCGCGTCTACCAAATAAGTCCGTAGATATTTAGACGCGGAGTTACCGGGTTGGATCCCCGTTCGAAACACAATTATGATATGATATCCTCGAGTTTGATACGCTAGGAGCATCGACAAGCTTGCTACTTGTCATGATTGGTCTATAGTAAAGTAAATCCACTTATTTAAAAGCGTAGTTTGACCACCCCGAAAGGGATACGCACGTGATAATATATGAATAATATAATACGCAATTACAACACTTAACTATAAAAAAATATGCTTTGATGGTTAGTCACTGTGATATCTTATAAATCTGATCACTGTTTTAACAGATTCGTTACATATGCTTCCGTTCCCTGAATGATAAGAAGGTCAGAATAAGAGTTCAATTAAGTATATCATTACTGCCACATTATAATTATTTCTGATTGTTTAGAAAGCGACGGGAATAATTATCATAACTTAAACTTAACCTTTAAAATAAGTTTGTTTATTGTCGAAATCACGTATAAATAAATTTTAGTACCTACTTCTTTTTTATATTTATCGCTTTTGTTATATCTACGCTATATCTTTCTATATTGCTATTTCTTAGTAAGTAGTTAGAATATTTATCTGGAACGTGAATTTAAATCAGATTTGATTTCTTTTCGTGGAAGTCGTTTATATTTTTTTTAGATTTCGATCATCCATCGACTACGAAGACTGATGATAAAACAATTGAGTAGTTAAGTAATTTGTGTTTTTGTAACTGCAACTTAGAGCAACGCGACCACGGAGGAAGATGCTATTGCGCTTTTATCCAATACGAGTGTTTTTTTTTTTTTGGGACACTACACTAATTACGCACACTAATATTGTAAAAAGTTTGACTTGTCGCTTAAATAGCTTTTTTTGATTTTATTTCGCTTTGATAGTCATTCGACTTGGCTTTGCTTTATGGTTTTCATACATACTAAGCAAAATAGGTAAAAAAAAGCTTTGAACGCTTTGCTTTTAAGTCAAATACGGCATACATGTAGTAGATGGCAAGGGCTAGGGCTACGCAAATGTCGATATTTTTATAGGTATATATCGATAAAGTAAGGAAGTCTTAGTAAAACACAAATAATATTTATCTACAAACTAAAAATGTATACTTTTTATTCGGGGCGGTGGAAAATTCTATAAAAACCTTTTTCTTTTAGATATTTTCATGCGAAACATCTATTGCGGCGAATGGGGAGTGATACCGACTATTGGCGTGCCATCTCGTAGCTCTTCAGGTCTCTCTGCTTTCATTTGGATACTAGACTCGGTGCTAGATTAACTTAATCTCTAAAATTACTATTTGTTTAAGAAGTGTCGTTTGTTTAACTATACGAAAATAACCTAGCTCCCACAACACAGGAAACTAGTAGGAGATCAATCTGACTGTATTTCATATAAAGACATTTTAAATTTATTATTACCTACCTACATGTAACATCTACATCCAAAAATATTGCCATCAATCGTTTAATTTACTAAAATAATAATTATAATAATAACTTAATAATATTCTAAAAGTAAGTAGGAGCCTTACGAGGCA
Organism: Tinea semifulvella; assembly: GCA_910589645.1. Lineage (NCBI taxonomy): Eukaryota > Metazoa > Arthropoda > Insecta > Lepidoptera > Tineidae > Tinea > Tinea semifulvella. The sequence goes on from OU342584.1 coordinate 27,989,776, forward strand.
TACACAATGTTATATACGAGTAAGAGTGGGTTTTACACTGACAATTAATTTTCTTCTGTTGTTCATTTATGTGTTTAAGTGGTCTGAACAAATTGCACTGTTTTTAGTGAAAACGCTTTTATTAAAAAAACTGACACCATATTACTTTTAACATTAAATCCCTAGAAAAACGGCAAAAATAGAAAGAAATTAAAGCTCTGATTATTACTGTAGTTAGAGAAATCGTCATTGAAATATTATTTTCGAAAACATATCAATTAATGAATGCGCAGAGTGGGCTCGCGCAGGAGTCTCAAGAGCAACGACTGAGTAAATATATATATAATAAGAGCGCTTGGGAATTTTTGGCTCCCGCTCGGTACCCTCGGTCGGCATGCCCCACAAATCAGCGCAGATGCGCGCCACCTATCGGACAACAGTAGTGCTATGCTAGAAACCTATGCCGATGTTTACACAACATATTCCCAAAGTTTCATCCCGAACGGTCAAGTAGTTTTGAAATGCCTAGGGAACATACATACACACAGACATATATATATATATATATATATATAGATAATATAACGGTATAATCATATAGCTTATTTATAAATAAACCAAAGACCAAATATACTATGTATAATATTATTCAATGTTAAGTAATTTATCGATATGACTTATTATGCGACGCGAACAACACTAATTTAAATAGAAACGGTCAAATATCAGATAAGTTGGACGACCGATCAAATTTTTGTATAGAAGTCTGTAGAATTACTTACAAATAATATTACTTAAACCTGAGCATTAAGGCATCTTTCCTTAGCCGCGTTCCCTTTGAGACGTAGACTCTGCCTGGAAAAAAAAATCGTATACAACTAGTTTGTTGTCTTTGACATTGACCTTGATATGACGGTATGGTCATTCCCTTTGGGCTGGTACGGTGACCGCGTTACTCTATGAACTGCATGAACTATAATATGCCAGTTAAATTTATATTCTGCACATAGGTATTGTATATCGATAGCATCCAATACTTCGATCCTTTAAAACTTGAACAATGTCTTTATCTATGCGTAACAGTAAAAAGTACCGTAGACCCTGAAAGTACATCATCTAAAGTGTATATTATTTGATGTACCGCAAACGCATACAGATTATGCAGGCCAATGTAATGCGCCAGTGAGTTTGGCCCTGGTGCAGTTGCGATTCGCTGCACATAGAAGCTCTATGACTATCTGGGGACGCCTTCGTTTTCTTTAGAAGTACTATTCCAAATTAGATTGGGTATTCGAACGACAAAAACAGCTATGGTTCATATTATTGCAATAGCAGAAAAACTGAGCTTTATGTTTACGTTACCCTAAATGCTGCTATAAGACAGTTACGGTTGCAAATTATCTATTATCACGAGGATGCTGAAATAATCTAAGTAACAAGCTAAATACCAATCACATAGCGTATCAAAATGTTAATCATGAATTATTTTATTCATCCTTTCTGCAACCGGCTGACAGTCCGTTTATATTTTAATAATCGAAATTAATACTTGACATCAAAAAACCACTACAAAGTGTTTAAAATTAACCTACTTCACATAACTATTTTAAAATATTATATTCGCAATATTAATAGTAATATAATGGCTAAACTTTTTGTAGTCGATGCCCAGCTGAACTTTTACTAGGTATACTACGAGTATTTGGTTAAAGTTCATTCAGGTCACGTCATACCCTAGTGATAGCAATTTAGAACCTATTGTTTCACACATTAATTGAATTTGATAATGCAGACAGGCGAGGTAAACTAATAGTATGCATGCTGGTAAACATTTATTTAAAAAAATATCGTTTCAGGATTTTACTATCAACTTTATCTCTATTTTCTTATACTATTTTTCTTGAGAGCCACCACGCCGCAAGCTATCGCATAGCCAGCGTAGGTAGCATAGACATCTTGTCATGTTTTTAGCTCCGCGATAAAAAACATGTATATTTACTTTATTCGACGAGTGAGCGCTTAATAATACCCTGCTCCTCCTTGGCTGTACCTTGCAACGCCCCTTCTCGTCGGTACATAGTAATTTCATGTTACCGTCCCTCCGCTTACAAACTTCGGCAGATCGTCATGTAGCGAATGTGCTATGCCATCAACATATAAAATTACTGAATCCATTTTTTCTGTTGTTCCTCCCAACTAAAGATAAAGAAACTAGTTCCGTGCTGTATCTCAGCGAGAGCGTTAATTCCCAGTCAATATTTCATATTTAAAATAAAATCAGTTTGTGAAGTGCTTGCTGAATAATAGGGTTATTAGTTGTCTATATATCCTTGGAGTCCATCATGAGATTATCTCTCACCAAATATATATATTGTTTCTATATTACTATAAATAAAAGCGAAAAAGCGCACACCTGCCCTAAGTATCTTAGGAGCCTAAACATGTCTTTGAATTCTATCATCAGAGCATCAGTCAGAAATTGACAATATTTTAAACATTCTCGTATTCAGGCGATTATAAATCGAAATCAAAAGTATTTGAAACTGGCTTATATTATAAAATATATTTGTACATATATAATAACATGTATTATGTACATACGACAGTGCTGATCATATATGTAAATACAAAACATTTGACACATTTAAGCAAAATATCGGGATTTATTACGTTATTAATGAATATAAATCTATTACCGTAGATTCTTATAAATATAACGCTTTATAAGTGACTTCCAAGTTAAACATATTGTCAGTATCTAGACAGACGACTAAAGATATATTTTGAGACAAGATTGTCGACCTTGATCTCGCTTGATTATCTTTTCATGTTAACTTTTCATCTGACATTGTTCTCAATTTCAGTATGTTAAATAATATTTAATATGATATCCTTTAATACTCGTAATAGACGAGATGTTACACGCCTTTCTAACACTGGGTGTGTTTATTAAACTTTTATTTATAGGAAAGTTAACAACGAAATATATTTAATTGTTTTTTAAAAACATTGTGTGTGTTGGGTTCTACATCTACGAATCTATTCTTATGTTTACGCTCAAATGGAAGACTAATTCAATCCCTTTAATGGACTATGTCTACGTCTATCACTTTATATATTAAGCTAGAGTTCACTTTAGTCTAAGTACGAAAGCTGTTTTTTTTTAGAATTAGATCAATGCTTCTTTTCAAGACACTCAGACAGTCCTACGTCGAGTCTAATGTATACGACAACTATTCTCGTCTTTTTTTTTACTTTGTAAAGACATTTTCTTGAGTGCAATTCTAACTTTATTTTCGTTCCATAGCTTTGAATCGAATTTAATTCATTTTTTAAAAATAAATACTAATACTAGGTACAGCTTGATTTTCTGAGTATGAACTTTTATATTGTACACATATTTATAGGACCTGCGTTGTCTGACATACCCGAGGACCGTAATCTCTTGCGGATTCGTCAGATACTCGCTTTTATGATGTGGATTCACGTTTAACCAACTTTATTATAACAAGTGGCAAGCTGGCTTTACTAACGATGTTTTCCTTTACCCATATTTGAAGTATGTGATAAACCAAATACTCATTGGTATTAGCCGGCATCGGGTTTCAGTCTTGTGACTCTTGTATTCAGTATCCCATACATTCGGCCACGGCCACCCTTTAAGTTGCCTATCCACTACAACAAAAAAGAGAGGCGATTGTTGCAATTCTATTGGTTAACATTGAAGTGGTCTACAACTCACCTCTTTTCTCCGCTTCAGTGGACAGACAGTCTTACTGATAGATGCTGTACTAATATATTTTTTTCCTTCGCAGGCATGTATTGACGATAATTTAGACATGGTGGAGTTCCTAGTGAGCCGAGGTGCAGATGTTAACCGGGGAGACAATGAAGGCTGGACGCCGTTACATGCCACTGCTTCTTGTGGTTTTCTCAGTATAGCTAGGTAACTCTTTAGAATATTTATCAAGCATTTTTACAGGCATTACGTGGTTACTTTGGTACTTTGTCCAGTCTGCCGGGGATAAGGTCATATGTCGAAAGTAGTTGAAATTTGTATAATCATATTAATTGTTCCGTTCTTGTAATTTGCATTACGTTTACTATTAGAGCGCGTGATATTAGCAATTTTTAGTTAAAGCTTTAATGATTAAAACTAAAATAAAACTGAAGTAATACATGATGAATGCATTTCATTAATAGATATATCCATCATTAAATAATCTGCAAATCCGCCGACAGCCCACATCTGCAACTTTTCATCATATGGTTTCATTCGCAAGTGCAACATAGTCAGCCGACGGATACAGCAAATAAAATAATAAAATTAAAGTGTTCGGTTTAAATATAACTCGGATCATTTAGTTAAAAGTTTATATTTATAATTTCGTTTTTATTATGTTCAATCCGAGTTATATACCTACTTACTTGGTCATAAGCTTATGAAAGGCTGCATAAATAAACGAAAGTTTTTCTTTTCTTGTAATACTTCAGGTGATTGGAAGTTTGTTTGTTACTTTGTTTTTTGAGACATTATTGGTAAATATCTACAAGAAAAATCAAAAATTAAACGATCGATATAATTTCGTGCTTTGAGAAATCTAAGAAGGGTTAAAAGCTTCATTACAGCCCTAGAACACAGCGTCCTAGACCTCCACTGCTGGAGATGGGCCTTCCAGAACATATATCTGGAGAATTTGGCCTACACTCGCCACGCTGGCCAGACGGCTGTCGTGTGCTTTGTTGCGCACTTAAGAATGCGACCTATACTAATTCACTATACAAACTTCACAAGTTCGTGTAAACGGGAAGTTAAGAACATTTGTAATAAATTGATTGATGAGTCTAATTTCAAACGAATGTTGTTTGTTTTTATTAAAGAGGAGATTTATTCATTTTAATGGAATTTAGAACACATCGACTATGTACGAAGTCTAGTAGTTATTATTTTTAAATGGCGGTATATTTTTAAGAGTTAAATACACAAATAAAAGTCAATAATCTACTCGAAGTATTTAGATACCGTTAATAACGTAATAGGTCATTCATTATGATAATATGACAATAAACAATAACTGGGTTACGTGTTTTCATACATCGTTATTTGTATTTACAATATAGTATTTACAGTAATATTCGGCGTTTAGATATTATTGTTTTGAAAACATTAAAACGGAGCATTGATGTTTACCAAACATACGCAACAATGTAATGTCCGACTACATATCAATACTATACGAGAGATTCAAAATATTGCGATAAACATACTCGTAACTCGAGGCCAAAATAAATGTGATTTGCATTAAAATTATCAAGTTCATTGGTTTTAAAATATAATTTTATTTATTGCAATTTAATTTTAGCAAGGGCATTGATACACTTTAAAATATATATTTTATTACTGTAAACATGAATATTTTTAAGCATGATTATCGTTTCGTGTGTTTTTATTTACTGACTCATCATTAACCTATTTCCCAATCCTTAGCACGGGGCTCTCGTTAATCTGTGAAGTTGGAATATTGGCTATAATTCGTCACGCTGGCCTCAAAAAGTATATACGGTTTTAAGAAATAGACAGCTAAAACGATAGCTCTATCTATATTCTTTACCAGCACAATTTATTCACCCTCTATCATCGACAAATTCAATTTGTCGCAAATACCAAGTCAAAATCGATAACCAATTTTAAGCTGCGCAGTCTGTGCTTAATTAGATTTAACTCCCTAAATATATTGTAAGATATTCAACCCCTGCCGCGTCTAGAGAATCATTTTGCCGTCGCGTCGGTTCTGAATTGTCTTATATTGCTGTGGCTATAATAAAGAACCTTTATTAATAAGAATATTGTAAAAGAGACACCTAATTTAAATAATTACTTGCGACAAATTGAATGACTCTCAAACTGTAGTATTGTAAAAGAAGCTGGAGATAGTTTATATTTACTAAACGTTATACAATTTTCAGATACCTTTTGGAAAATGGTGCAGACGTGGCAGCAGTCAATTATGACGGAGAGCTACCCATTGACATCGCTGAAAGTGACAAAATGGAAACACTCCTTCAGAATGTCATTGATGAACAAAGTATGAACATGTTGAGTTTTTATAATTATAGGAAAGTACTCGAAGTCTCAAAGAACAATAATTATGTTTTATAACTACAGAGTTATTATAATAAATATGCATAATAGCTACAATTTAAACCGATGATAGCCGCGATATCGCCGACACAATAATTATCTTTTTATTAGAGCAATCTTTGGATAAAATGTATTGAAATAAAATTTCTACTTGATTTTGCATAAATATTTTCTCATAATTACTACAACAATGTGTTAATTGTAAGGTTATTTGTGCGTAGGTTGAATACCTACGTTATGTTAAATAGATTGTGCGTTTGTGGATTTTCCCGTAGAAGGCTGACGGTATATTATAATTTAATATAGTTTTTAATTGCATGCCACTATTATAGTAATAATATGACGTCACTGCGCGGTCACTGTGATGTGATGCATAATTGGACCTTAAAGCGTCTATTTATCTGTCAATGAACTCATTCATTCATCGGTCCGACAACAAATCACATAATGATTAATTATATTAAACGACAAGTGTCTTCAATGCTATATTATTAAATTATGTATCATTAAATAACTCATTTCCGTTGATAACTAAAATGATAAGGATGAAGTTTATTTCACTTTGATGAGCATTTAGTACTGGGTGTGAAAAATCACACCCATTAATAACGTTCTGATTTAAACGTGTCTATTCTGAACATATACTTGTTACTTTTAAACGGAACGGAACGAATATACCTATTGTATCTTTGTTTGTGTAAATGGACAAGGTATACTCATCATGCGCGATACTTCATACTATGTCTAGCTTTTATTAGTTTTTATAGAAAATAAATAATACATGTTTCCAGACAGGTCACACAGCGCCATCTAATTTCCGTGGTAAGCTACGAGGCTTGTGTTACGGAAACTAGATAGTTGATAAACTACATATTATACTTTTTTTTTGTAAATATATACATATTAAACATATAAACACCCAGACCGAGACAAATTATACAATGTACAACTTGCCCCCGGTGGGAATCGAACCCATTTTAATGTTATAACTATATATAATTTGTTGAACTGTTTCAATCGATCGCTTGTAAAGGAAAGAAATCATAATACTTAAAATAAAATCTTTGCCACCTCGCTATAATGTTATATTTATATACAAATCCATTCGTTAATAATGTGTTATACTTTTTGTTATAGATGTCGACTGTGATATTTCAAGAAATGCGGAAGTGAATGCTTTACTGAATGATGCGAAAAATTGGGCTAAGAACGGTTACGTCGTAATGCATGACCCCAAGACTGGAGCCTCGCCCCTTCACGTGGCAGCAGCTAAAGGATATTTTGATGTAAGAAAATACTATCTCACTTGGACAAAATAATGAATCTATACAAAACATAAAATACTAGCTGTTTGACGCGGCGTTTCCCGTGTAATATAGTCAACAAAAGAAACCTGCTATATTTAGATTTTAACATTTTATATACTTCAATTTCAAGGATAATTTTTAGCAAATTAAATTTAATCATTTGTTTATTTAAAATTATCTCACGAGCGGCTAAGACTGTAACAGAAAAAGCTATTACAATTCTAGCCTTCAAGCCCGATTTATATTGAACCAGTAGCTGGATCCAGCTACTGGATTGGCATAGGCCCTGTACCTTTTAGTTTACGGTGACGAGGTGACTACACGTCCGAAAAAAAGTTTTCGAATATATGAACTAATGATCATTATTGAAATTTCAACCGTATTTTAATACTTTTAAGTTGCCTTTCTATTTATCACATAACATTCCGTCATTATTCATTGCGGCGCAAATGTTCCGCAATGCTGCAGGCCTCATATTCTTATCTTGGTAAACTTGTCATCTTATTCACCATAAGCATTCTTATTTATTGTATGAGCCTTGCCTCTGGGAGCACCTTAAGCCGTCGGTCCCGGTTTAACTAATATAAAATTAAGGAATCGTTAATAAATTGTCATTAAAAATTGACATGAGCCCCTCGCCAACCCCATTGGCCAACTTGGGGAGTCTAGTCCCAATTTTCTGAGATGAAACCTTGCTTGCCATCTTATTAATTAATCTCTTTATCAGTCCACCTTCGGATGTCATTATACAAAACAAAAAACGCGTGGTTACTCTATAACTAGGCGCCAGCAACTGTCTTTTACTGGCGTGTATCGTTTATATGCATCCAGCGCACTGGATGCATGTTGTGCGGGGGCGGTCACTGTATCGAAATGTAGACGGCCGGCTATTCCGATTCAGCGCTGGACACTGGACGCGTTTACATTACATTGATATAGTGCCAATCCAGTAGATTATTCAAATTTGGATCCAGCCACTGGATCAATATGGATCAGGCTTAAATCAAATAAAAAAAGGCACATAAAATAATTAAACAGAAATATATAATTTATTCGTCTTATTGTGTAAAATGTATTTATGTACGTTATATCTATAAGAAATAGAAATAAAGAATTATTTTATTAAAATCTTAAAAGCTTATTATTTAAATGCCATGTATTTAAAAGGGTATAGAACATGCTGTATATGTGCTGTAACCAAAGAATATCAAATGACGTTAAGTGCATTGATCTATAATGACTCCGTTTTCCTTACAAATGAATCACGTATTCATATACCAACGCAGTAATTTAATTCACATTTTTATAAACCAACTATTTATTAATGAATGCGTACCACTGAGAACTACACTTTACTTACGTACATTTGTCATATAGTCGTATTTACAACATCACAGTTGCCGTGCCTCGGAGACACGTTAATCCGTCGGTCTCAGTTCTACTAATACCAATTTGTGGAATAGGTAATAAATTATCATTAAAAAATGGACCCGGCCATCGTGGCGAGTGTAGGGGAAATTCTCCAGGAATTTCTGAAAGGCCCATCCCTAACAATGGGGGTCTAGGACTGTAGTCGTGATACGCAGGATTTGTGACGTCATATTACAACGCCCGCTACTGATTGAGAGCGAGCGGAGAGTTGTGATATGACTTCAACTATTTTGCATACCTATTACATTTCATTAGCTTAATGGGGCATAAGGGGGGTCGCTCACACATTCAAGAGTCGAGGCGGTGTCGGGGCGCTTGCACTAAGTAGCGCGCTGTATCTAGATTTTCTTTGGCATTAAATGGCAGTGCGCTCATCTAATAAAGTCGAGACAGGGCAAGGCTGGAACACTACCGCTATATTTTCATGTTGCTTCCAGAATTTTCTGGAGAATTTTGGCCTATACTCGCCACGCTGGGCAGCTCGCCAGACGAGTTGGCGAGGGTCTGATGTATGTTTTTAATGACAATTTATTAAGGATTCCATAAATTGGAATAAGTTTAATTAACGTGTCTCCGAGGCATGGGAACGGTGGTGTTGTAAATCTATAACAATTCTTACACCCTATCTACTTATTATAAATACTTATAGTTGCTTATCTTCAGGTGGCACAGATTTTGTTAGAAGAATGTCACGTGGATCCCGACAGTATTGATTTTGAAGGATGGACTCCGTTGCATGCCGCCGCACTATGGGGGCATAAGGACGCTGCAGCAATATTACTCAAACAAGGCGCAGATCCATCTATAAAAAACTACTCAGTAAGTTTTACTATAAAACAGTTATTTTGTTCATTTCAACTATTGTCAAAGGACGAAAATTTTTTTTTAGTAACTTATTATTTCCCCGTGCTCGTGCCGGGTTCATCGTGTGTGTGAGGTGTAGGCAACACTTTTTATGTAATCTAATCTATATTTTCTTATTACACATTAATTATTACAACGGTGAAGACAAAACTAGCAGAAACCTTATTTCTACATATACTGAGCCTATCCATTAGAGATGTTCTAGGAAAATATCCACTAATAATATGGCGTCATTACCACATCACGTCATTATAAAGTATTACTATAGGTGGATTTTCCTTGGCACGTCGCTAATTTCTACACCTACATTTGATCAAATTTCTCCCCAAGGTTTGGCTGTCAGAGAATGTCTTCGGGCATTAAGTCCGCATTTGTACTTTGTGCAATTAAATTTATAAATAATAATTTCTATCACTCATCTCTGGTGAATAAGCAGCCTTATAAGTACACAAGTAGACCGAGACCTATTTACCACATTTCTTTATGACACATTCATTAATTAGTTATGACAATGGTGACTACAAAACTAGCACAAACTAGATCTATGCAATATATGCATACAACCAAGACCATACATGGTGTAAGTAGGAAGACCATAACAAAAACAATTGTAATCTGTTTTAAATAGTATCTGGTTTCAATGACAACCTCAATGTATTGTAGGTTAATCATTGTTTACTACAGTAGTCGAGTCACCACCATATAAGACTTGAGATCTTAATAAAATCTGCATGTACTGACCAAATATTCTTACGTACCTACATTTATCATAGTAAGGATTTGTGGTTCCGTATTGCGTCGTCTATCCCGATTCCTTGAAAACTAGAAGACAGTTTTCTAAGTATTCCAAGGATTCGCCGTGCGGGTGCCAGGTGCATTGTGTGCAAGAGAGAGGAGAAGAAATAAGAAACCGACTATAGCTGGACCTTCTATTTTATTTATTTTTTTGACTCACCATCCACTATGACATTCTGCTCCTTTCCATACCCAACCAAATAAAGATTCCGTTAATGCTATCTTGGAAGCCGTTCTATAATTTTATCTCCTGGAGACCTGCTTAGGCCCAATTCTTTCAGTAAGTGGTGCAAATTTTGTGCTGGAATTCCATTTGCACCAACTTCCACTGCGTAAATCTGGGTCTTGGATCTGTTTTTGATCATTACATCTGTGAGATCATAATATTTGTTCGACTACTATTGTGGTCTTTTGGAATATTTGATTCCTACGAAACAGTAAGTTCAATAAGAATAACTTATTCAAGTTCCAATATAATGATGTTCAAATGTATCCATGAGAATTTTACAGTATGATGGACGGTTGATGAATCGTATAGTGTAAAAAATATAACATCAGATATTCGCCAACGAGAGTAGGCCAATATCCCCAGAAATTACTTCATCTACAGTGAAGGGTTAGGACTCTGTGCTCTAAGGGCTGATTGGATGCTTTTATTTTCAGGGTCAAACGTGTATGGATTTGGTGGATCCACATTTGTCGTCATGGCTGGCAGATGCAATCCTGTCAAATCCTGCTAAAGTGAAGAAAAATATCAATAACAATAATAATAAAACGAAACGTACGCCGCCACCACCTACCCACGACGTCAAGAGAGTGGAACTTAAAATCACAGGACAAGCTGATAACAATATTAATGGTTTGTATACTTATGACATTAATTACATTACTTTTATAAGTTACAAGACATATCTTTATCAAAATGCATTAGAAAAAACCAATACAAATCCATCAATTATCAATATTGTTTTTCTAAAATAAAATCATTGCAAGTAGTAGTAGTTATCTTCAACATTTTAAACTAAATAGTAATTTATTCGAAGTAATATACAAACAATATAAAAGAATTACAATATTATTAATTAACCTAAAAAATAAACTAAATCTAAATACCAAATTAAATATAATAAAAATTTTAGCAACCTTAACCTTACAATATAAAAAATTCCTCCAGGCAATTGTCCAGTGGCATGGTGCCCAAAACACTGGCAGCATTTCCTCGTTGAATTTCGATACTAATCTTTTCAGCGAGGTAGTTGCCAGCCCGTGGGTCACCAGAGACGATTTTAAACTTAGTTGTCACTATCAGATACAGTAGCAAATCAACACACAGGTTTTCTGAAGTAACGTCACTTAAGAAGCAACGCTGAGTTCTTTAACAACTATTCTTAAAAAGAGCACTTTTAGTCTAGATTTTAAATATAAAACATATTTTTTGTCTTTAATTTTCTTTTATTGCGTCTTCCGTTCGTTGTCTTCGTCTGTGTTCTAAATTCAAAAATATTTTGCCATAATATAATGTCGTCTAATGTTGTCAATCAGAAAGGTGGTCAAAATCCATCCAAAGAAGTTGCAAAAAGCTGCAATTGTAACTTATGCATGCTTATGGCTAAATATGTGAACATTTTTAATGTTAATAAGACCTAATTTTGTTTGTCACCATGTTTAATGCAAATAAAATATATCATTTCATTTTTGTAAAATTTACCTGAATCTATTAAAGAAAAGTACTTATCAAGCCAAAGACATGGTACTAGACTATATTTCCTAAAACCCTGGGATTAAAGATTTTAAATATTGAAAAAAAAAAGTTTTAAGTGTCCTAATTTTGATTGTGGGGTACAAATATGATAACAATAAAGATCCTAATTAATTTTTACAATCCATTATTTTAATGCTTTATATTAACAATAACTATTTCAAAAACACTAACGGGCGATTGGGGAAAGGATGATTTAAATAATCTATGATCAACATTTTGATTTTGATATACGTCACGTGATTGGTATTTGGCTTGTCACTTTGGTTTCAACAATGACGTAGGATGTAAAAAAATAACCAGCCTTTCTGCAACCAACTGTAAAGATATTACGAAAGCCGTCCGACCAAAAGCTTTATCTTTACATTTTTGACAACGATCTATTGATTAAGGAAACTTTATTTAAGATTATTTTTTATAATATTTTCAGATAAACCACCCAGTCCACCTGAGATAATCTCTAAGATTCCGGACGGCAAGCCCCCTAAGGGTTGTCCGCCTTTACCCGAATACACTTCGGAACAATCTGACGCAAATAACGAAGACTCGCCCTCGTGGAGACGATCAGCTTCATTCAGAACTAGACAAAATGATAATAGTAAGTTTTTTTGTATGTATATTTGTCCCAAATAATCGAAAGGAGAGAAAAGTCACACACGAATGCAGATTAAAGCCTTTTATTTTAGCATATTTTATTATAATATTATTTTAACTTGACACTCGTCATAATAGGTGTTTGCGCCATTCGGTATATTCACCAATTTTAGATGGTTAGGTGATATTGTGATCCGTCGGTGCATAAACAGACATTCCTAATTTGTTACTCCTGTCTCTTTCTCGCCGCTTCCTTTCTACATCATACTTGCATTTTGCTATTTTTAGCCAACATTTCTATTGACAAAACGCGTTTCAAAAGCGTGGGTTCTGATCACTCTTCAGAGAAATTACGGACGTGATTATACTTTATTTTTATGGCACTAAGACTTCTACCTCGACGGCTATTTAAACATACTCGAGTATGCGTATGAGATAGTATACACAAACTAAATTGCAATAAACATTACTTAAAATTTATATGATCTTTCAGAAGATACAAAATCTCCAATCACAAACAACAAGGCGTCTACCGATAATGATGCTCAGCTCCGTCGTACACACAGCTTCGAGAATGACAAGACGTATGTATATCCTTTAAAATGTTTAAACGAAATATTTTTGCTAATTTGAAGAATGGGTTTTTTATACTAATCTATCTGTTAGACGGTTTTTAATTTCTAATAAAGTGTATTGTGTAAAATCATGCCAGTATAGCTTATTACGAAAATCTTAGATGGAGTCGGGACCACCACTCAAGTGCGATAGCCGTGGCGCTTGTGTAGCATTTTAAAATGATACCAATGGAATGTTTATTTTCCCCCACATTCAACAAACATAATATTCTTCTACTTAAAATCATTTTATATCCAATTGTGTAAGTATTTAGATATTTTTAATAAAACAAGAAGTTAACTATTGAAAACGTTAATATTTTTTTATCGTAAGACGAGGTCGCGTAGGTCCTAATTATTTTAATATCAACTTTATTATTACAAGTGTCTTTAGATACTTATGCTGAGTTAATTGTTAATTAACTGAGTATATTGTTAATTATTGAATACAAAAGAAGTCTGATCCATTAATTTAGGCAAAACTTAATATCTCATTCACTATACTAAAACAACAAGACAGCTGAGCTGTCACTTTTAGTTCCAGTTTTAGCCGCACTTGAGTGGTGGTGCCGACTTAACAATGTTCGCTTATTGGTTGTTGCAAATGACCAATCAAATAAGTACCGATTTATTTAATAATAATTGCTCTTGAAGCTTAATGTCTTTAATCTTCCAATTAGAAGTTTTCTAAAGGTTTAATAACGTTGATAGATAAATTGGTATAAAAGAAAAGTAGAAGATCCGTACAAAGAGCGACCTTCATCGAAATAGTGATGGGAATGGAAGGAAAATACGCTAACAGAAGCGGTGGTAATAGGTTGCGATATCAAGGTGGAATATCAAAAGATGCCAAAAGAAGACTTGAGTCGATTTTGATAAAGATCCAAACTTGATCATATTTATTTTATAAATATCCTAGACAGTAGTCCTAGGACCTGAAAAGGTTTTAATAATAATAAAAATAATATTATTTTTTTTGGAATATCATTTGTTTGTTTAAACGTCGTCGCTCGATTTAATCACTAATAGGCGTAAGTGTATTTGCTAATTTACTCGTACTCACAATTGCCTAAAATACAGTATTTAAACTTTTGTTAACGTATTAAATTTGGTGAAGGTCGCTCTTATACTATAATAATAATAATAATAATAATATAAAGATGGCGTATGTAGTATAACATATTCATCTTTATCTCATGATTTTAAATTACAATTTAAGCTTTTATATTATATTTCCTACAAATTTGCACTGATTTTGACCACTGCAAGAAATTTAACCAAATAATTAGCATTATCTTTTTAATTTCATTGAATGCCCAAAATTTAATTTAAAACTTACACTATCTTTCAATTGAAATTGTGTATAAAATTAAATATAAAATACATACTTCTTGTAATTACAAAATCTTTAATCAATCATTCCCTGTTTCAAGATTAACTGATATATTCATAAACTTTTCGATAAATTTTGATCGGCCTAAACCAGGGAACAAATGTGTTTTGTCACTTTGGCTTAAACCAGTTCTGGTTTAGCGGAGCGTTGTTGAATAGAACTATAAATTTATAGCAAATTCAATTGAAACAGTTTACAGTAACAGGTAACCAAATTAATAATATTGTGTTCCAGAATAAACAACTTTAAGAAACGTCCACTTGTCAGTCATTTGATCAGCCAATTTAATCAGATTTCCGGGATTGCTGGTTTCAATGACAATGTCATGTTAGTTAAATATTAGTAATTTGTGTATCGTCTCGCGTAGACCAGCTATGTCCTAGTTATCTATGTTTATAACAGTTTCTATGGCCTTCAGGGGTGGCGATTAATAGTTAATTTATGTTAGCTATTGACTTGTGGTTCTTGATATAAATGTTAAAAATAATATTTAAAACCTACTATACCCTGTTTACTGTTAAAAAGCGTTCGGTGACATGTGAGTTATACTTGGGTAAAAAATAATAGTATCTCTATATAAAATATCACAATGCTTTATATAGAAAACATTTTATACTTCACAATTTTACACAACATATTTGTACTATGTACTATTATATATTTTGCAATTGTATCATCCGTGAGTTACCTTATTATTCTTTATTATGTTGGCTAGTATGGTTGAAAACTAAAATCAATTGAATTCATCCAATACAACTGATAGATTTATTTAATGTACTTATTCTATATTGTACTGTGGTCTAGCGGTTAAGTCGTGCATAAAGTTGGCTAAATGTGAATCAGGCTACTTTAAAAGCATGGTTTCTGACCACCCCAAAAGGGGTACGGTCGTGATGATACTTTACTCTAAATTTTACTTAATAATTAAGTTTCAGTAAATTGGTATCACGCTATATAAAAAATCAATGTAAATACTTTTTTTTTTCGTACAATGTAAATAAATAAATAATATTAGATTACGAAGAAGCATTACTTTAGTAACATAGAATCTTTTTATCTTCCAAAAATAAAGAAAAAAATGTTTAATATATTGCGTGTCTACACAGTCTACGAGACGTCGTCGGTAAATAACTTAATCATAGCTAAATAATAATAATTTTAATAGTTTAATGACACAAAAAATGCATATTGAGCAAGATTTTTCCACTATTGTAGGTACGTACTTGCTTAATTTAGTAAAAGACCTCTGTCCCCTATACTAAGGTTGCCCCGGTCATATAGGGGACAGCTAGTTGACACTGGGTAATGAAAGCGGTATTACAGCAGAGTCGTACAAAAAACGCTTCTAAACTTTTAAATATTATATAATGTTTATATCAAGAACCGCACACTACTATGAATCATCAACAAAACTGTAGAACTACATTAGTATGCTTGTGTCTGTGTGAACAGTTTCTATCAACGGTATCGTGACGTCACGGCTCGAATTAAAGCCACATCGTGCCCTTCAATCCCACCTCTCTCCCAGTCTACATTAGAAGCGATCGAACTACGGAAAGAACAGAATAATCTGGACAAAACTACTAACAACAATGAAACTAACGAAGATGTTCAGATCAGGTGCTCCTTAATCATTGCTTGTGGACGTTCTTTTAAATGCTTTTTTACAAATATATATTTTTATTTTGGCACTTTGAAGTTAACATTGTGTCTCGGAAAATGACGGATCTTATAAGCAAATAAATAATTTTGAAAGATACATATTTTAAAAAGCTTAATACGGTTTTGAGGCACGAACTCATGTCGGCTTTCTTTTTTAATCTTATATCTAATAAAATAAAACTAGGCCTTATTATTAGCTGTAACGTAAGTTCTTTATTGTATAGATTGCTTATTCTAATTACAGTTGTATGTACATGTCATGATGATGCAATCTGCCCATATTATGGGCATACAATATGCTTATGTCAATAGATATTTATTTACAATATTTATTTGTATATAGTTTATATTTAATATTGTTCTTGTCAATTTATTGGAATACAATGTTAATGTCAAAATTTGCATGCTAAAAATTCTGAGTAAAAACAGTTGTCAGTAAGAATTTTCTTTAACTCAATAGTAAAATAGGTAACTCTCGTATCTCTCTAGGAATTTTATTATATACTCTAATGCACATTATGTGGCACTTTTTGCTGTAATACTCACTTACACATCTTGGCTAGATTAGTTGGGTATAATCTCTAGGTACATATTTGTTACAGGTATTATAATTTTTAAAGAGATTAGAATGTTTATTGACAAATATTCCTATTTCAAGGATATACATTGAAGCCAATGTTAATAATTTTAGTTTTTTAAATAAGGGTCTACAGGAGTCAAATGGTCCAACTCCACAGATAGCCCGAACACACTTCTTTTGATTGATAAATACTTTATTGACATCGGTTGAGTTACCCCATAAAATTAGTCCATACCTCAAGACCGAACCAACATAGCCATGATATGCCGAAAGAGCTGTACTCTCGTTACTTACTCCTTTAAGTTTCTTTAACGCAAATATGAATCTATTAAGATCTATTGTTACACAAGCATTTAAAATTACGTTCATAATTAATATTCATTTTTAAACAATATATTAACAGTTCAAACATTGGATATCGTCTGTGAACTCGCAATTTGTCCTAACTATTAATTACTAACTTTTTACTTTTACAAACCTATTTTTTTTAGTGACAACTTATGGGTTAAAAAACGTACCTTTAAAATTCCGTTTATTGACTTATTCTGTACTATTTAAAGTTCATTACGCCACAAAAAAAATCTGTTAGAACTATTTACCAGATCACAGACGATGTTTTTTTTTTCTTCATAATATTACCTCAAAATATGTCACTTTTATTATGCGAGTTTTCTCTCTATATGTTACGTATTTCATACACTTGATTAATTTGGTTTTGTTTTCTGTCTGTTGTGTTATATAAATTTATGTTTGTATATGTTGTCTATGTATGTCTTTTAAAAACTATTTATAATAATTACATATTATACCTATCTACATCAAATTAGTTATTTTAATCATGTTTTATGTTATTTATTATATTATTATTATTTTTATCATTGGTATAACACTAGAAATAAAGTTACAAGACAACAAGAACATACTACAGAGAAGCTATGGACACACACTTTTTGTTTCATATTCTTATTTATAATTATACATATTGTTTAGTCCTTGACGTAGGTTCGCTACACAAACACTTATTTACATAATACAAATTATTGCTTGACTCTAATATTTTCTTTTAATTCCTTAGAAAAGACCGATTCGAAGAGTCTACCCCGTGGTCTCCAAATACCACCGGACAAACAACAGTCAGAAGGTATTTATTGAATTTTATCAAATACATGATCATCTTTCTTGCATATTTCAAATTTCGACAGTTTTATTGGAATGTGTTTCATGGAAGAAGTGCGGTTGTCGTAATATACATGTCAGTTACGACTTATTTTATATAAATACTACTATAGTTTTTGTCATAATATTTTAATCATAGATTAAATATTAGGTAGTTATATTAAATGTGTCATTAGTTAGGTATCAAATATTATTTGTGATACTAGATGTTTTTTGTCAATAATAATTAAGTAATTAATAATTAATAAGTATGTAATGTTAGAACTTAAAATATTTTATATACTTTAAGATTAATTTAGTATTTATTTTGTGATATTATAATATCTTCCTACTATTGTAATGAAATTATATAATTGATTATTTTAGTAATATTGATCTACATATTATAGAGATCAACCTAGATTTAAATATATAATTATAGTAACATCGGTTTAAAAATATATAAATTATCCAAGTTGTTGCCTTTTGATGTTAAATAATATTTTTCAAGTTTATTTATCCTGTCAAAATTTGAAATAGGGATTGTTTTATATCTCGGATTGCGTCATAACTTATCACTTTTAATAAATCAAAATATTTTTATATATACAGTGTAAACTCCATATAACGACATATAATGCACAGTCCCGCATTTTGTGGCGTTATAGGGAGTTGTCGTTAAATGGAGAGAAGAAAAATCAGAATTGGAAGACAAGATAAACCAACCAAAGCCAATTGATTTCGACACTTTAGGGAGTTTGTCGATAAATCGAGTGACGTTACATGGAGTTTACACTGTATATAATTTCGCTTATATTATATTTCTGGACGGGTATAATGCTAAAGTTACCATCTAATACAATTCGTATATTGTTGTCTGTAGTCATAAATAATTTCTGACGCATTCCGTGTCTAGCGAATAAAGGGTAAATAGTTGAACGGTAATTAGAATTGAATTTATGTTATAGTTTGTGTCACACAGTACAGGATGGAAGGTTGACGGCGAGTTTAGCGATACAACGCGACATCGCAAGCATCTTTCAAGAATTGTTTTCATTTATTTTTTGAATATGATTTATAAATTTATTTTTATATTATTTGCCCTTTATTTTAAGTTTTTAATAATTTTGATTAATATTTGCTTTTATCTAAAATTTTAATTAGTTTTATTATTGGTTATTATTTTTTCTTATTGACAAGGTAAAGGTATATTCAATTTTATTAGTGTTAAGATTGCATTCGCAATAAAAGTCAATGTTTTACAAATTATTCGCTACAGTGCCTTAAACTTCTATAAAATGATCACCTGAAACTCTTTAAAAAGAGTAACACATATATTAACGTACTTACATATTTATAGATGATCCAATAGTTAAATAGACATAACAAAATCCCTACTATATATAATTATTAGTCAATTAAATTATATTAATGAATATAGAAAGTTCAAATCAACTTTATTGGTCATCAATTACTGCCAATGGTTATCAAAGTGAATATTAAATGTACTCGACTCGTACGTAGTTGAAACCTTCATTTATAAGGTACATTGTAGTGGTCTATATTGTGTCTAATGATGTTGGCATACTCAGTCCGACAGAGTCTGCGGAAATATCAAATAATTCAACAACGCCATCGCAAGCAGCAGCCACACCGACAAAACTCTCCCCTGGAAACATATTCAAGAATTTCTTCAAGTTTGTCATTGGTCAATTTCCTAAATACAGTATTTTTGGACATTTACTATATTTTTTACATTATTGAAGTGGCTTCGGTCGTGGTAAAAGGGATTGATGAAATTCGTTTTAGTAAGTTGCGATTTACCTATTTCTCACCGTTCGTTGTAGAACGTAGCATACATATTCCTGTCATTATAGTAAATGTACACAAATACCTGGTTTGTTTTGTTTTTTTTTTGTTGCCTTTTATTGTCTCTGTCATGTAGTTTTATTACCTACAGATTCAGTCCAATAAGTCACAATCACTGTTTTATTTGCTGTATAAATGCTTTTACATACAAGTATTGACACATAAATATACATACAGTATTCTCTTATTATAATCATCTTCATTATCAACCTGTATCATCACTCCTAGATATAGCTTTTCATATCTCTTGAGCTTTTATATAATGAAAGCTAATCAATTTTTTATATTTTGTCGGATGAATCTATGTGACAGCGATTCTCAAATGTTTTATGGCATAACAAATGGCAGCATTTTTATATTTTTTGGCGCATGACCTTGTTCATAGTTGGAAATCATAGCATGTCTCCTAAACTCGAATGTATCATGTATGTCAGTTTTAAATTCAATCGTGTTATGGCTGAGAAATTTTTATGAAGGCATTGTTATCGTGCTATGCTTTGACTGTGTTTTTTATTTTTGGTTTGTCGATTTACAGCCAGCCTCTTTTTCGTTGCATTTTAAACTCACCTGTTAATAAATGTGGGTTATTTTTAGATATTATGTTTTAACATATTATTTTTAATATGTGTTCATAATCTTATCGAAGTTAGAACCCACATTTCTTAATACGTTGACCGAGTTGATTATGGCCATGTTACTGATAATAAATGTGT
The DNA here is from genome assembly GCA_910589645.1 of Tinea semifulvella. NCBI lineage: Eukaryota > Metazoa > Arthropoda > Insecta > Lepidoptera > Tineidae > Tinea > Tinea semifulvella. The sequence goes on from OU342584.1 coordinate 28,010,633, forward strand.
CAATTTTGCAGATCGTTTGTACCGCCAGTTCGGGACGATGAGAGTGAAACGCAGAGGAAAGCTCACGCTAAAAGAGTTCGTGAAACCCGTCGTTCTACCCAGGGTGTTACGTTGGATGAACTTAAATCTGCCGAACAACTGGTCAAAAAGAAATCTAGCAATGGTACTGCAGATAACACAAGCAGCCCTCCGCAGAAAACAGAACCGGATGAAAACTCTGTCGAACCAAATAATTTGGTGAGTTTTCGTGTATTTTCAATTACTTCTGTATACCAATAGGTTTAAAGTTTTAATTGTTTTACGACAGAATGTACATATAAGGGTTCTTCAAACTGTACATTTATCTATTGCTATATTAAAATAATTGCTTACTGATATATTTATGTAGCTTCTACCTATTTATGAAACAGTATTTAGAGGTGACTGTAAAAGGGATCCATTTTATTTCGGGGTTACCAGCTTTTAATAACCGGTAGCTATCAAAATTGGATATAAATGTAACATTGGAATACTAACAACAAACATTTTTTAAGTAATTATAATAATGTATATACGTTCGGTTTGAAATTATTGTGTGTAAATTATAAATTACCCGGTCCCCAGTTGATATTGTTTGTTTCACTCATTAGAGGTTCTTTCACACAGGTGCGACATATTCATATCTATTATAGCAAGATGTCGTAGCTGAGTGCAGGATCCTTTACGTTTAAATTAACTATCACGAGTTGTGCTGGTGTTTAATCAAACATTTTGTTACCATTATTGAAATCATCAAAATGACTACCAACCAAAGTAAATGAATAGATTATAAATTAACTTTTATTTATTTCAAGTATATTAGGTTATCATATAGATTATTATGGTTATGGGATAATTAATTTAGCGAAGAACAATGTTCATTTTGGAACAGTTTTTTTTTTGTTTTACGTTTATAGGACGTAACGCTTTAGGTACAGAAATTCTTAGAAACCAGGCGTTAGTCGAAGTTAATATAATTGTATAATGAAATTTTCTTTGTCAAATCATATGCTTTTTTCTCTATCCAGAGCTCAAAGTCTTACCCAGTTTCTCAATAAATGAATAAGATATCGAATGTTTAACTTTTTGATTATAAGGCTCGTGATTGGATTAACTAACTGACAACCCAACTACCAATCTTCTGTCGTATAACAAAAGAGATAACGTTTCATATCTTATTCTTTGATTTAATTTTTACTGGGGGTTATTAATGTACAGACAAAAATATGTTGTCCAAGTTGTGTGTGAAAAGTGATCATTGTTCATTTGAATGGTGTAGGCGCGAGGGGGTTTGGGAAGCGACGTTGCTGTGACGCTGGCGTTGACATCAGCGACTGCGACAGCGACTGCAACAATCGCGGCGAGCGCGGGCGAACGACGCCCCTCGTGGCGACTCAGACTCGATCCCACTAACAAGGTGCATACTCAGGGGATAGCTCTCATTTTTTTCGTTCAAAACCTTTATTAAGAAAGCAATAAAACTCTGAATTCTCCATGGCATGCCCTCCATGTTGACCTCCAGTTTCAGAAGGGATCAATAAAATATCGATGGCTTATATTTTTGTTATACACCACGTGATTGGTAGTTGGCCTGTCACTTTGTTGGTTAATGAAGTTATTATAGTCCTAGAGTTGGCAACAAAAATCGGCAAGAGTTTTGAAATTGTTAAAAATTAAATATTATTTAGTATTAACTGGCAAAGTCAGGAAGGGAAACATCGGGAAGCGGTACGATTTGATATATGTACAATTACTCAAGCTCTACAAGTTTTGTGTAATAATTGAAAATTGGTAGTTAACTAGTTTATAGTACAAGAAAAAACGTAAGATAGTGGTCAGACCGCATTGTTGTGTGGAACGCAACGAGTCAGCACGCCACATAAGGTTTTGTGTACTACACACTAGTTTAGCGCCAATTTTCAATCAACAAACTATTTATAGAGCATGTTGTAATTTTCTGCCGGCAGGTGTTCCACTTATTGACCTTGTGGGTGCTGACTTATGTTCACCCTTAATACTAAACCATATGGAATTATGAGTAATTACAAAACTCTTGTCGATTTTTGTAGCCAGCTCTATTACTATAGACATGTGATTGACCAACAACGTAACAAGCCAACTACTAACCATAAACAAATTTAATGTTCTTTATTTTATTCATTGTATCAGAAACCGGAGGTCGATTGTATCACTTTCAATATTTTTAATTTGCTGCCTAAAGGTGATCGTACACTTGTTGGATCCGAACGAGCCCAAATATTTTTTGAATACGTAGTATGAAATCGGACGAATCGCGGGAAGCATTCGTAGAATTAAATTTTGGCGACGTGTGAGATCACCTTAAAGGTGCAAAATGTATTTTTGGGATCTTTTATGCAATTCTTTAAAATAGTTAGGCGATGTCATTTAGCAAACCTTTTTGCACACTTGGGGAGAAACTTGATTAACGAATCATCAACAATCGTGGCGCATAAATTGTCTTGCTAAACTAACATAAGTTTTGTCAATGCACAAGTGAGGAATGTAGAAAAGATGAGAGCTAAAATATTAGTTCCTCTGTATCAATGCAGCTTTTGTGTTTTATGTGCTTACTGTATATAACTCTTCATTAGTGTATAACAACACATTGTTCTCATTAACAAATAACAACTAATATTTATAATATAACAATTGCTTGTTATTTTCTATTTAGTTATGTAACTATTTATAAATTGCGTTTATAAATAGTTATATATGTTTTCGTTGTAATGGATGTGTTTTTTTTGTTGTATGAATTTCTAACAATGTTATGTTTTTCTAAATCTCTTCTGTTATTTTTGTTTATGAAGCATTACACTCTCCAGGCACGACCCTATTTGTAACGATTGTTTTACATTATTCTATAATATTTAATAACAAATCTATATGTGCTGTATTACGTTATTCCGATGGGTAGGTATAGTGGCTAATAAAGAAAATAAAAAGCACAACATTTAAAGTATCATCACGACCGTTTCCCTTTTGGGGTGGTCAGAAACCACGCTTATAAATAATCGAATTCACATTTAGCCAACTTTACTATAGGCCAATCATGACAAGTGGCAAGCTCGTCGAAGTCTCCAGCGTACCAAACTCGGGACATCTCACAAATAAATTCAATATTAATTAAATGTATTTATTTTCATTAATACATATTTTTGTGTCCCGACCAGGAATCGAACCCGGTACCTCGTCTTAATCCACAGACTTAACCGCTAGACCACGAAGGCAGTTCACAACATTTCTAATAGAAATGAATACTGTGATGGGTAACACTAGTGACATTGTCCAACACACATCAACATTTAAAATAATTGCAACATTTTGGCTGTTAAATATCTATTATTTAGACGCTTTTTCGTCTTTATCGTGCTAGCATAATGAGATCCCCCTTTACTCATCATCAGTTGTGTATGTATTTAATGTTTAGTCTTAATTTATTCAGTGACTACTATAGGTAGAAGTTAATTATAAGCACAATAGTTCTAAAAAAAAGCACAAAGTACCAATAGTTACACAACTAATAAGCGATCATTAATTTAATAAGGATGAAGCTATCTTATTAGGCATCCGCTAAACGTATGTCAAATTCTGTATTTGCTTATCACATTAGGGGTTACATTTTATCTACAAAATACAATACATGCTTTGTTAAATCCCGGGTTTCTGCACTTGATTCCTAGTAAGCTTTACAACGTTTACTGTTCGCTTTTCCGTTTAAACGCGATAAAGTAGTATAAAGCAAATTTTAATTTAGAATTATAGTTATTAGTTATTCTGGACTTAAACGTGGAGGTACTATTTTGTCGCGTTTTGCTTTTGGACAAAAAGTCCAGCCTCAGTTAAGTAAAGCATTCAAATGTGTGTCCAGCCAAGTTTATTATATTGTGTGTTAATTGTGTATAAGTCTAACCCCATAGTTTCTTAGAGCGTAAATAGGATATCAAACGTTGACCTTTTAAAATTTTGTCACGTGATTGGCTCAACTAACAAAAAATATTAACATTTGATATCTTAATCGTCCATTGAGAAACTGGAGGTAAGGAAACAAAGTTAATGTGGGACTGTTCATTTTGTTTAGTCGCGCTGAGGCCTTGTTTGTTTTTCGGTGTTATTTAATGTGTTTTTTTTTGTTAGTTTGAGTTGGAAGATGCGGGTCGGTCAGCTTCGCCGAGACCAGTTTCTGCACCGACAGGGCCAGCTGATACAACAGTTACTATTCCTTTAAGACGTCCATCTGCACCTGCCAGTCCCGCCATATCACCTCTATCCTCACCAGTGAAAGAAGAAAAAGGTAGCTACATTTTATATTCATCACTATTATAAACCTTACTAAACCACCTGGAAAGGTTAGGGCAAATTCTGCGAAATATGTTCTGGATGGCTCATCTTTATCAGTGATGGACTAGGAATTCTGAATAGGGTGATGATTACCAGAAAGTTTAGACCCCAATTCATTAAATATAGTTTTTTCATGATTACATTGAGCATTAGTTTTTGTCACACTTTTCTTTGATAGTAAGCCGACGCGAGGTCTAGATTATAGGCCACTGACATCAATACCCCACTACCTATGTCGATAAAAAATAAAATTCTAAATCAAAAAGCGACCTATTTCAATTGTACATGTTTTATACAACAAAAAGTATCTTTTTAAATTTCCACCGCCATAGCTATGATAAAATTCGGATATTACGACTATTTTTTTTTTATTTTTTTTACTTTTTTTTATTATTTATTTTTTGTTATTTTGAGTTAAACTCAACCTTTTTTTTTTTTTTTTTTTTTTTTTTTTTTTTTTTTTTTTTTTTTTACATCAGGAAATCCTTACCGGATACCCCCCCCCGAGTCGGGGGACAGGGGGGAGGTTATGTCGGGCTCGCACCGACTAAAACCTGATGGTGTTCCTCGAGACGCCTTGTGTTGATGGCGGACGGCGGGGAGCAATATGCAAACGACCACCGCCCGCCGGCGTCGCCCGCTAGTGTGCGGGCGCCTTCATGGCGAGGAGGGAGAGAGAGAGCGAGTCTCCTCCCTCGCCTTCGGAGAGGCGCGCGGGAACAACCGCGCGCGCCGTCTCGTGAGGCCCTATGTGAGCGATGTCACCCCCGTGACACCGCTCGGGCCCCTTAGGTGGGCAGGAGGGCAGCGTATTGCCGCCTCCTGCGCTGTCTTCTCCTCTGGCGGAAGGGAGGGGCGTTCGGGTCTTCTTCCCGCTCCCGTTCCGCCGCCTCCTTCTGGAGCATGGCGTGCTCACAGAAGGAGGCCACAGCGTCCCAAGACGCTTCGCTCGCTACCATCGATTTGACTACCGATGGTAGCGAGAGATCGCTTCCCACCTGATTGACGAGGACACTGCGGAGCATGCTCATCGCGGAGCAATGCTCTAGGACATGTTGCGCAGTGTCCTCGACGTTATCCCGACATGATAAACATGTGGTGGTCGGCTCTCGTCCGATGCGACACAGATATCTGCCGAAGCAACCATGCCCCGACAGTATCTGCGTCGTTCGGTAGGAGAGCGACCCGTGCCGCCTGTCCACCCAACTTTTAAGGATGTGTCGGACTGCCTCGACAGTCCTGCTTCCAGCCGTGGCATATCTCAGCCTTCTTCTCCACCGCTGCAGCAGGAGCTGTCGGGCGAGGAGCTTCCGCGCGCGCGGCGGATGGTCTGTGCGCCTGTGGTAGGCCTCAGCCCAGACCACCGCCTCTAGGTCCCACGGGGGGGACGCCGCCAGCAGGCAGGCCGCATCATGGGAGATGGTGCGGTAACCTCGTATCACCCTGACGGCCATAATCCGCTGCGGTCTACGCAGCAAAGCGGAATTATGGCGCGCCAGGGTGTCAGCCCATATCGGGGCCCCATAGAGGGCCATGGACTTGACCACTCCCAGATACAGCCTGCGGCATCCCACATCTGGTCCGCGGATGTTGGGCAGCAACCGCCCGAGGGCAAAAGCCGCGCCGACCAGCCTAGGGACCAACTGCGCAAAGTGCGCGCGGAAGTTCCAGCGGCCATCGAGGACGAGTCCCAAGTACTTCATAGAGGACCCGACCTCGATGCGGGCGTCGTCAACCGTGATGCCGGCACCCGAAGGCGGCGCGCGCCGGGGGCCGTGAAAACACAAAGCCTCCGACTTGTGCAGCGCGACCTTCAGGCCCAGCATCCGTATCCGACCGACCAACATCGTTGTACCAACTGCTGCCAGTAGGGCAGACTCGTTGTAATCCTCCGCCCGGGCCAGGATCAGTGTGTCGTCTGCGTAGCAGGTCACACTGATGCCCGGGAGGAGTGCACCCCGCAGCACCCAATCGTACCCGATGTTCCACAGGAGCGGGCCAAGAACCGATCCCTGTGGAACACCGCGTTTCATCTCCCTCCTCACGATGTTCCCGCATCGCCCCTCGAAGACAATATGTCTGTCACTCAGGTAGGACCCGATAACCTCTTGCAGATAGAGAGGCACTCCATGGTATCGGAGCGCCTCTTTAATGCAGCCCCAGGGCAAGGAGTTAAAGGCGTTGGCGATATCGAGCGATACCGCCACCGCTACTCCGCCCCGGGCAACCGTCTCTTCCGAGAGGGCCTTTACTCGACCAATGGCATCTATAGTCGACCGGCCCGCCCGGAATCCGAACTGCACTTCGCTCAGGTCGGGTCCCACCGACGTCATGTGCTCGACGAGTCGACGAGCAATTATTCTTTCGAATAACTTGCCGATCTCGTCGAGCAGCACGATGGGGCGATACGCAGAGGGATAGTCTGCGGGGCGCCCTGCCTTCTGCAGGAGCACGAGTCTGCCCACTTTCCACTGAAGGGGAAACCTTCCCGACTCGAGACACTGTTGATACAGTCTCCCGAGCCGGTCCCCGAGGGCTTCTAAGGCCAATACCCAGGCCCTGCCGGGTATACCGTCCGGCCCAGGCGCAGTGTTGCGCCTGAGCTTAGCGACGGCGGAGACGAACTCCGCGGGAGTCACTTCCGGCACCGCAACCCGGACAACTTCCCCCGCTCGAGCCATGAACGGGGGCGCGTGATTCGCTCCCTCCACAGGGAAGAGGGCGGACACGACGCTGTCCAGCAGTTGCGGCTGGAGACTCTGGGTGAGAGGAGGCGCCCATGCGCGGAGCCTGCCACGCACCGAATGGTACGGGCGGCCCCATGGGTCGCTGTCCAGAGTCGCCAGCAGTTCGTCTCGGGCCTGAGTCTTGGCCTTGCTGATGGTCAGCTGCAGCTCCTTCCTGAGCTCTCTGTAGGAGTCGTACAGCTGAGCCTCGATCGTGGGGTCGCGATGGCGACGCCTTCGGTGCCTGGTGAACCGACGACGAGCCGCGGCACACAGCACTCGCTGCGCGGCGATCTCGTCGTTCCACCAGTACACTTGCCTCTTCGGAGGTCGGAGTCGAACTCGCGGCATGGACGCGTCGCACACTTGCGTCATGGCGTCCCTAAACCATTCGGCTCCTTCCTCGACGTCTTGTGGCTCGCCACCGGCCACCCACGACCGCACGATCGAGGCTTCCACCAGCAGGTCTCTATCGAGACGCTTTAAAGCCCATCGGGGAAAGGCAGGGGTGTGCCCTCCCGGACGGCGAGGACTCGAGGCTGTCGGCGAGGTGGAGACGTCGAATCTGATGTAGCGATGATCCGACAACGTCTCCACCCCGTCCAAGACCCTCCAGCCGCGAGTCCAGCGTGCGACAGACGGGGACGCGAACGTCACATCCACGATTGACCCGCCCTGCTGTCGCACACATGTGTTGACCGATCCGCGGTTCAGTACACCCAGACCGGCCATCGCCGTCCATTCCTCCAGAGCCTCGCCGCGAGGGGTAGTCCTGGGGGATCCCCACGCCTTCGATTTGGCGTTGAGATCTCCCAAGACGAGCACGTTTCCGGACGAGAATCGACCGATAACTCGGTCGATCTCGTCGAGAAACGCCTCGAAGTCGGCGAGGGTTCTGTTAGGAGAGAAGTACACCCCTACCACAAGGGTTTCCCCCCACAACGCCGCCACGAAACCTCGGCCCCTCACTTTGGATACGAGGGGCAGGGAGTCCGCGACCTGACGCTTTATAAGGACCACCGAGTCCACACGGTCCCCCAGCCAGTCGGTGGATCCAGGAGGGACAAAATAGGGCTCGGCGGCCACGGCCAGCTCGATTGACCACTGCGCCATGCTTTGGATCAAGAGATCCTGGGCACTGGCGCAGTGGTTGAGGTTCGACTGGAGGAGGCGATGATAACCTATACTGACGACACTATTACCATCGCCTCCTCAGCCTGGGCCGGTTGGGCTGGTGGGGCTGCCGCCGCGGGTGGAGCTACCACGGACATGGCGACGGCCGCCTGAGTGGTGGCGACCGTCCCCGTGCCTCTGATTTTCTTGATCTGAGGGCACCCTTGGGCCCCCAGAACATGCTCCGCCTTCTTGCCCTCCGCGGCGCACAGAACGCAGCGGGGTGCAGCCGTACAGACCGCCCTCTTGTGCCCCGGCTGTCCGCAGCGGAAGCAGTCCGCTGTGCGGTCCACTGCGGAGGGACAACGGGCAGCAGCATGCCCCACCATGCGACACCTGAAGCATCGCATGGGTTTCGGCTCAATCGGCACTACCCTCGCCGAAACCCAGCCCACCTTGATGCGGCCCGCCGCAACAACCCGATTGGCGGCAGCCACTGGACACCTGACGTGCGCCGAAGAGGACCCGTAGTCCGCGACGCGGACCTGACTGACTTTGACGTCAGCTTCCGCGCACTCCCCGGCGCCCGCGACGGCCGCCGCCACTTCCTCCGGTTCGACCGAGTCGTCCAGGCCGACGACGCGAAACTCCGCGCATTTCATCGGCCTGGTCACACGGACGAACCCGTTCAGCGGGAAGACCCCTCTGATCTTCTCAGCAAGGGCGTCAGCCTTGCCACCGCTGGATGCCCCCGCGATCTCCAACATCCGCCCCCCCGAGACGGCCTGCCGGAACTTGACCGAAGGGATGCCGATTTTTTTTTTTTTCTTCTATATCTAATACCATGTATTTTTCTATTTAGTTCCGGAAGATAAGGACCGCGATAATATTGAGAACAAGAACCCAGTAAGCAACTCTTCTCCTGCCAGTACTCAGGCTGCTTTGAACGTCATTCAACGCCGACGAAGACCAAAACGACGATCTACCGGCGTTGGGCATGTCGACATGGATGTAAGTATATCATGTTATATGGAAAATCAGCAATATTATTATATAGATTGCAGCATGATATTTTTATTGTACTAACGTTAATAGTGACATTGACAGTGTAGGGTCTTTAAAAGATTCCTTTATGTGAGGAGGTACTTTTCAATGTTTTTTCCTCTTTTAGCCTTTACTACTTTTTAATAATATTTATACATACTTACCAAGTTTATTCCATATTTATGTCATAGCTTTGTTAGTAACTATTATACAACAAATTTTCACGCTAATAATATTTATTGTCTAGTATTTATTTATTTAATTATCTCTACAGCACATTAAATAACATAATGGTTAATATATTATTAAGTTTATACATTGGCTAAATTAGGAAACATACTTTATTACTGATACTTAAGTGTCAAAGAAAAAGAGGAAAAACAGAATAAATTCAACCAAAAGATACAGAAAATCAATTCTCCAATCAAAAGTAAAAAAATAAAATTAATGATATCCATTATTAAATTTATTTTATTATTTATTTATTAGGTACTTATAAATTATTGACAAAGCCTCTTTATAACCTCTATTTATTTAAGTGTTTTTTGTAAATGTTTTAACCTCCAGTTCTGTTATTTGTCATGTACCTATCTATAATAAATAAATATTTCCAGACAGGTCACACAGCGCCGTCTAGTTTCCGTTGTAAGCTACGAGGCTTGTGTTACGGAAACTAGATGGTTGATAAACTACATATTATACTTTTTTTTTTTTTTTGTAAATATATACATATTATACATATAAACACCCAGACCGAGACAAATTATACAATGTAGAACTTGCCCCCGGTGGGAATCGAACCCACGACCTCCCGAGTTCACGGCAACGTTTGTTACTAGACCACGGAGGCGGTCACATAATGATGATGTTAAAAAAACTAAACTAAACTATTTAGTTAAAAATAAATAATCTTGGCTGTCCTACCTACAGAAAAGTATACCCTAACAGATGTGGTGTAGCCCTGTAGGATTGACAGCAGCTGGTGCACCAGCAACCGGGATCTGCATCCGGAGTAACATCAATTCCAATACTAATACTAAAATTTTATTCACTATCCCTATATAATTGTTATTACTTATTACCTACTTTATTTAACTTTTTTTTTTTGACTGTTTGTGGCATAATAAAGTAAAATACCTCGTCAACCCGTCTGGCCAGCGTGGCGAGTGTAGGTTAAATTCTTCAGAATTTTCTGGAAGGCCCATCTTCAACTGTGGAGTTCTAGGACTTTACGTTCTAGTGGCTGTGATGATGATATTAAAATATAATGTATTTGAAAAAAAAAATCCACTTTGAAATAAATGTAACTCACAGAACGTTTGTGTTTAAATACGCAGAATTTGGCTGCAGGTCTGAAATCGTCAAAGTCAAAGTCAAAATATCTTTATTCACGTAAACCTATTACAGGCATTTATGAAACGTCATTAATTTAATTATTTTGAATGATTCTACTCCTGCTAGTAGAAGACTAAGCAGCAAAGTGGTCCAATAAGTAAGCTGTTAGCAGAAGACCAGCAGCTTAGCAGATTCCAGTGACCTGTTAATGTTTCATCTGACTGAGAAAGGAATATGCAAGGAAAACTCAGTGAACAGTCAAACATCGTGAATCCACTAACGTCCCGATCTTGTTTTTTTTGTATTAAAATATTATTATCATTTTAGGACATAATAAACGATCGCGCTGGAAGTGGTGAATGTGAGGCAGAAACTGAAATACCCCAGGTATGTAACTGTTTCGCTTTTACACACTGAATTTAAGAAATATAAATAATAGTATTTCCGGTTTATACCACAAAGTTTACATTGAATCACTTTACTGATTTTTAGTTTAACACAATTCAGCGGTAATATAAATCTGCCTCCGTGGTCTAGCTGTTAAGTCCGTGAATTTAGACTCGGAGGTGCCGGGTTCGATTCCTGGTCGGGACACAAAAATAATTATTAATGTAAATAAATACATTTAATTAATATTTAATTTATTTGTGATATTTCCCCGAGTTTGGTACGCTGAAGACATCGACGAGCTTGCCACTTGTCATGATTGGCCTATAGTAAAGTTGGCTAAATGTGAATCCGCTTATTTATAAGCGTGTTTTCTGACCACCCCGAAAGGGAAACGGTCGTGATGATACTTTACATAAATTCTTACTTAGATACACGCTGACTTGTCTTAAATTTAAAATCTCTAACTGACCGAATGTAAATATGTGATAAATTGTAACAGCGAATGCGCCGCTTTTGTTAACAAGATGCAAAGCTAAATTAATTAAGTTAAATAATTCTTATCAGCGCACGATGACGAAAACGACCTCATGGCGATATTAAGTTATGTATTATTACAGCCCCTAGAACACAGCGTCCTAGACATCCACTGCTGGAGATGGGCCTTCCAAAACATATATCGGGACAATTTGGCCTATACTCGCCACGGCGCGCCGTGACGAGCCAGACGGCTTGGTGGGATATGATGTCAATTTATTAACGATTCCACAAGTTGGTATTAGTGAAACCGGGGCCGACGGCTTAACGTGCTCTCCTCACACGGGAACGTTGGTATTGTAAGTCTATGACTGCAGTACGTAAGAAAAGTGTATTTCTCATTGGTACATGCCGGGTGGGTTTGAACCGACCTTTGTAGGATTTAAGGATTGCGTTCTTACAACCGAGCCACCACAGCGCCTAAGTTATGTATGTACATTATTAAATAAATTGTAATTCGTACTTTCGTGTAAAGGTGCAAAAAATGACACTTACTAATCCAAGCGTCGTTACATTATTTCTTAGCGCGCTGTTATCGTTGACATGATTAAATCAATCTATATTAAACATGAATAAAAGTATGCTTGTCACTCTGTTTCTAAAACAAATCATTTGCTTTATAAAAATAATAATAAAAGTGTACTTTTAAGTCTTATTTATTTTAAAAAAATCACAGCTATACATATATATAAAAAAATATGTCTGTGTGTATTTATAATAATAATATTTCAAAACTACTTTGGGAATATTTTCTGTGAACATCAGCGAAGGCTTCTGTCATAGTACTACTATTGTTGTACATTCATTGACTGTCAGGCGGTACGAAGTTCGCCGGTTCAGCTAGTTAAACATATAAACAAAGTAGCGATAATGTAACACAAGCCAAAGAGAATATAATTTATTTGGACAATACAATTAAAACAGAAATAAAAGTAAAGTAAGTAGATTAAAATTAATAGTGACAATTGAACAGTGACTAGCAAAAGTAATAGAAAAAATAATAATAATAAATAAGTGAAAACCAATAGATTAATGATTATTTACATAAAAATAAAATAAATGAGAGGCAGCACCAAGTATAAAATGATATTAACAAAGTTCTTTACGTAAACCGGCGGCAGAACTAGCTGTGTCTTGAAATATGGTCCTTCGAGCCGGATGATAGATTGCCCCCCCCCCCCCCCCCCCCCCCACTTAGTTTGCTTAGCTTAGCTTTAAACAAATATAATGACAACAGTTTTAACAAGTAAATAAACACACTTTAATAAAATTGTTCGGAGCGAATCTCACTTCCGTCAACAAGAGATCGAGAGTAGGTAAAGATGGCTGCTATTCGTAAATAATATATTTCTACTTATAATGGTTACACAGCTGTACATATTAAAATGCATATAAAAGTTTAGAACCATTCTCATTTTAGGTCTTTTTTATTAGCAAATATTAATTGAAAGTCAATTAAAAATGCTTTTTTAAAAATAAATAATATTTTACGGTTTTATTTTTTCATATTTACCTCAGGACTTCAATGAATGGCATTTAGGTACATATAACTGCCCACACAAGATTAATTTTCCAGAATTATTTGTGATTGATATTTCTGATAGTAATATATAAGTGTTATAATGCAATGCGATGTGAAAGGTGGTTAATTGTGCCTCGGCCCGCCGGTTTCCGAAAAGATAATCTATGTTTAACATTTTGATATACGCCACATGATTGCAACTTATAATTTGTCGGAAAATGGTGGTGGTTGTAGTTTTATTACAGCGTTTGTTCCTTGTGCATAATTACTTAACTAAAATATCATATTTCGCGCATCGGCTTCGCTTTAATCAAATCTATGCGATTAGTTGCGCCAATAAAGAAAGATTTTCTTCAATTCGTCATACCGCAACAATAGGAAGGTTTATATTTATCTGTTCTTGATGACGTCACACAGGTTATAATTTATTTCGTCGTAATAAACTTTACTACATACAATTAAAGCTCAAAATTATCGAGCTTTTATTTGTATTACCTAGATTGTTGTGTTTGTATAACACAGTTCGACGTGGGTCTGCTAGTAAATTCAGTTTAATTTAGTACATCGCATGACAATAACTAATGTACGACAATTATTGCTCTGTGTCCACCTGTCGGTAACTCTTTCCTACTGTCAAACTCGGCATTGTATTGTGAAATTATTATAATACTCATTTCACTGTTTTATTGTTTGAAGACATGTGCGTTGGAATCGAAAGTAGATCATGATATGGGTTAGAAATAAAATTTGATAGACTGACTACTCTTGAAACGTTTATTTATTTGTTTAAAATAGTTTTGAGTATATGAACCATTTTATAATGGTCTATCTCCATCATCATTGTTTCGTTTTTTTTCTGGGGTTTTGAGAAATGTAATTAGGTTTGATACCCGACTGAAACGTAATCCATACTAAAATTTGAAATGGGAAAGAAGCTTTGTTGGTCCGTCTTTAACGCCTATATTACTGGACCGATTTTGATGATATATATATATATATAGAAATATTCCTTGGAAACAGGTGACGATGAAATCATCATATGACCACGACATGTGACCTCACGGCCATATATCTGTCTGCTGGTCAAACTCGCCTTCACGCCGATTTGACCGAATTTAATAAAATTTGGATAAGATATTCACTGAAACTCAGGCCTGAACATTAAGTCTACATTTTTAACATGACAATGAACCTTACAAAATAAAGTGATTTTCTTTTCGCAACATTACGGTCGATGTCTTAACAGCAAGGCTTGTCATATTAATAATAGTATGACTACTCGCTTGTCGTGCCAGTAATATCTTAAATTTCTCTTTAAAAGTGTATTTTGTTAGTGTCAAGTAGAGATTATATTTAGACGTCTAATATACAAGACAAGGTCGCCTAAATGTTTCAGGTGCGATGGTTTTATACGAATTTGGCAAAGACTTTTACATGCTAATGACTGCGATTATATCAACCACAAATTATATACGTTTTCATTAACATTTTATTGCCGTCAAGTTTGCATCAGATTCTATTTTAAACTCATGCACCTGTCGTTACAAGTACCCAAACGGTGGTATAAGTCAATTCGCAAGATAGTTCACGATACATAATTCTCTCGAGCAATGTACCTTTTAGAAGTATCTGTATCTAACGTGACTAAGAATATCCACGCTTTAGCTGCATCCTGCGTAGGTGCATGAACTCGAAATATTACCATTAAATGTGGCTTTTACCAAATTTGAAACACATGGCCGGTTACCTGACGTCATAATATAAACCACAATAGAAATACATTTTTGTCTACATACTTTCCAGCAGAAACTGATGTGCATTTCGATGTTAAAGGAATGTTATTTTGGAATGCATATTGGTGTGGAATGTGTTTTGAAAAGCTGTTGTCCATTGGTCGTAATAATTCCAGTTCCTCCATTAAAGTTCCAAACGCGTATGTATTTGGGTCAGCGGCGACTTCTGAACCAACGCCGTGTAAACTTGAAAATAGATTTTATTTTTAGCTGGAAGACAAAAAGCTACTGTGACTGAATGGTTTATATTTAGTGCGTTTACACTGCATTTTACATACTACGGATTGTAAACTTTAATGGTCAGATTACTATTGTTCTTGGCGAGGTAACCGATCTAGCGGCACCACTGCCTAAACAATTAACCAAATTTACGAACACACACGAGTAAGGGATGTAGATTCTCGTGTATCAAGTAGGGTGGCGTATACTTACACTGGATATGATAAATGGCGGCTAGTTAATGGGCGCGGTTACTTATTTATAGGTCGTATAGTGTTCGTACCTGCCACAGTGACGGTGCTGTTCTCGACCTTCATTCCACGCCAATTCTGAAGGAAACCGTTAACTGATTGACGAGGCATATCTGTCGAGTCGTTATTAATAGTACGTGTGTAATCTCTATTTCCAACATCAGTTCTAGAGATTTCCTTTACTTTCTTCCAAAGGCAGGTGACGGTACCAGTACGACCGTCAATATTAACTTTTATTTGACTCGCAAAAATGTTTACAGGTGATTTCTCACGTGCTCTTGTGGATATAGTTTTCTCATTTTCAATATTAGCACACGTCATTGCGCTCTCTCACACTGAGGCGGTTGTTTGTGTGGGCGTGGGCAATATTTCCACTCCGCGTAGAAATAAAACTCGAAAGCAGTCAGTGTGTTTTGATGTTTTGTGGTGTTCGGCCGTTCGCGTAGAGGTGTTTGTATCAGTGGCATGTGATTAAGTGAATATGAGTCGTAAACAGGACAGTCGTTTCTCGTCGAGGCCTCGTAGCCTCAACAGCCATTTTAGCTCTACTCCTAACTTCGGCTCGATGTTGGGCAACCAATACAATTCTTATTCAAACAATAACTATTCAAATTCGTACAGTCCTAGCAAGTACAGAAACTATAATCCTTACAGTAGCGGCTTTGGTCGAGCGACTTCCAACTTAGGTATTTACGGAGGCACGAGCTCGGGCTACGGAGGGGTGTACCTGAGCGGAGCCTCACTCGGCTCCCTAAACCTTATGTCCCCAGTATTAAAGAATTTAGATAAAAAAATTTTGGCTAGTCAAAAGAAGTTTAAGCCTAAGGAAATAGTTCCCGCTGTGGAAGCATTCAAAGATTTTCCGCCTATGGATGTACCTCCCGTGAGGCCGGAGAGGAAGTCGCGATCTGCGAATCGTAGTCATAGCTTTAATAAAGACCGCTCGCGGTCGTTGACGTCGCTGAACGATGCTGGCGGACTGTCCTCGAGGTCTCAGAGTCTCACCTCACTCGCGTCAGATGGTTATTGTGTATGTATATCTTTCATCATACAACTTCGTATTTTTAAACATTAGCGATGATTTGTTAACGTCAGTTTTTAAACAAGTTAATGTTCCACTCGAAAACAAAGATAGTTTTAGACATTATTAATGTATAATAGATTTATTTTGTATTTATATTCTAGTTATAATTCTGCCAGCAAGTTTATCAGCTGCTTTTCTTTGTTTTAATTTACTATTCCTTATAAATATTAGTTTTGGAGCATGATCTTAGGCTTTTTCCAAAGTGCTAATGTGCAATTTACTACCAACTCGCATATATCATATGTATGGCTAAAGCCTACATATATAAGCGAATATTTGAGATAAACAAACTTGGTACCTATTTATTATACCTTTGTTCCTGTTACCTGGCTATCGAACTGTATATACTTGTGTATGCGTCTGCTAATTTTAACTCTTAATCAAGTAAGGATGTTATGACCGAAAGCCTCAATTAGATATTTCTAAAATATTATGACAACAGAAATAGATTATATTAGTTATAGCTGTGTTAGAGATTATTTATTTATTTATTTAAAAACTTTATTGCACAAAGTACAAAGGCGGACTTAATGCCCGTAGACATTCTCTGATAGCCAAACCTTAGGGACAAATTTCAACAAATAAAGTAAGCGTAGAAATTAAAGTAACAGTAACAATAATCTACAATAATAGGATTCGCTGGTCAGGACACAAAAATATTAATTAATGTAAATAAATACATTTAATTAATATTGAATTTATTTGTGATATGTCTCGAGTTTGGTACGCTGGAGACATCGACGAGCTTGCCACTTGTCATGATTGGCCTATAGTAAAGTTGGCTAAATATGAATTTGCTTATTTATAAGCGTGGTTTCTGACCACCCCGAAAGGGAAACGGTCGTGATGATACTTTTTTATAGGATAATTCATCAAATACCTTTATATATGTATTATAATATCAATATACTAAATACTAATACTTATTCACTTCGGATTGATTAAGGGTTAAAATAATTGTATCTAGCCGATATTGTATATATATAATCTTGTTTTGACTTACTAACTGCATTTGCGTGCATTTATAACTTGCTTTTAGATCTTATACTTTAGAATATAGTTTTTCTAAAATGCAACTGCTATAGATCTTTTAAATTTACTTCGCGTATATTCAAAGCTTGCTTTAAACTAAACGTATCGTATATCAAAATTTTAGTTAATAATAACTGTAGGTGCGTTGCCGAAATTTTATTTCCATCTTTGGCGCTGACTTATTAACTATTTTTTTATTTTTATTTAAAAACTTTATTGCACTATGTACAAAGGCGGACTTAATGCCGCTAGGCATTCTCTGACAGCCAAACCTTTAGGACATTTAGACAGTATAGATGGTAGGTGCAATCATTAATTAAGTTATTCTTAACAGTATACTTCTGTATCTTAATACATACATAACAATATTACATAAATTTAAATTTAAATATATACATATATATAAACATAAATTACATCATCAACTATCAGACTTAGCAGTAGTTACCAAAAGTATGGCTATCTCCAAGTGGCCTAAGAGCAACCTAAAATAAAAAATCAACAAACAAATAAGTGGTATGCGGATTGATGGTGGTAATTTGGCCAGTCTACCGGGGCGGGGAAGTATTTACTGTGCGTGCCGATAAACACAGTAAAGTGTATCTGAATTGCTGTCATGCCCAGTCAAGCCGGCAAAGTGTTAGTGTCAGTCATGAGTCTGAAGCCAGTTGCTAACATTCATGGACCTCGCCCGCCACTTACCTTTAAGGGCATCAATGGGCGCAAGGTCACATGTGCTAAAAAAAAAAAGCAATTGGTTATGTTAGTTGGTAGAAAATGCATTTATAGCATTAAGCTCGCTTTTGTACCCACACTATTTTTGGTTCTGTACGATAAAGAATGTATTATTATTATTATCCGAATGAAATCCACTTATATATAATAAAAGATGCTATCTAAAGCAACGGTGGTGGGTTGCCTAACGAAATATGTTCAAGATCGTAGTTTTTTTTTTTTTATATAAAATCCTGTATTATTATCGCTTATAAGGAACAAATTTTGGGCAAAAAAGTAATGGCCAATTTAAATTAAATTAAACCTTTTTGTGAAAACTTTCGCGCCCAATTCCCGGCTAAGTTTTTTTTTTAAATAATTATATGATTCCGTTTTATCTTTATCAAAGTATGCCTCATAGCTTAGAAGGTAGTCAACTAAGGCCACTTTAAAAAATTCTAGAACATAGTTCGTTAGGCAACCCATCACCACCGCTATTTTACCGCGTATTTTATTATATAAAAAGTAGATTTCATTCTACGGATATTGTATATACTATTAGTATTATCGTAAGAAATGCGCGAAATTTCCTGACCAAAACTAGCTGCCAAAATACGAATATCAACCTTAATTGTGATTTTCTTTATATAATGCTTGGCTTGAAGAAATAGACTACAGTAATTAGTACTTATTATAAAAGGTTACTCATTTAGCGATATATTTTTTCAGTCTGGAAGCGAGAGGACCGACGGCGAAGTTGTTTCCGAAGAGAAAGATTACAAGGCACTTTACGAAGCGTCATCAGCTGAAGTGCGGCGACTGCGAGATCTACTTAACACTTCAGAGCAACAGCTACGCGATGCTAGATCTACTATATTCAGATTTTCTCATGTTGTAAGTACTATCTGTTAAACACTTGTTACGAATCCTTTTTCAAAACAATGTTATTTTACAAGCTTACTTGTTACTATAGAAATGTACTGACTGACATGACAACGACTAAACTACGAAGATGGTATGGAAATTAATATGTAGGGTCCAAAATCGAAGTGTCGAACTTTGCCAAACAAGTCTACAATTTAGCAAATTTTAAAAGTAATACTAATGCAGACACATATTATAATAGATGCAATACTATATCAAGTATCATGGCGACCTTACTCCTTGCGGAGGCTAGTAAGTATGTTTTCTCCGTATTTACCAACATGACAAGTGAGATAATGGTCGATGTGTCAGGTTTACCAATTGAAGGAAAACAGAAATAAGTGATAGGATTTTTGACCATAACTTTAACCCGCCTCCAAACTACTGATGTAACTTTAGGGCCACGAAGGCTGTCTACTAATAAAGGATGATCCAATTCGAGTTTCCTAACTTTAAATAAAAACACACAAAATGTAATATTATTTTTATTCTTTTATAATGAGTGTTTTTCATTATTTATGAAAAAATATGTCAGTTAATCTGGACAATGGGTTTGTAGCAGTTGATCAGTTGAAGATAGTTGTGGCGAGGTAATGCTATGTGGCTAATCGTCATGCTAATATATTATTATTGGCACGACATGGAAGGTATTGATGTGGAAAACATGTTCTTTCAGCAACACACCACACATCCACGTACAACATGTTTTTTGTGAAAAGTTCGGTGGTCGCATTATTTCACGCCACAGCGAGATCATCCGGCCCCCAAGACTTTTTGTGATTTAACGACCTTGGATTTTCAAGCCTTTCCTAAAGAACCTAGTGTTAACAAGACTAGATCCTTAGAGCAGCTAATATTCCCATCATGAAGGTTACGCTTAATCGAAAAACTATCTCCAACGGATTAACTGCTGCTGAATGCTCAGAGGTGGTCATTTGACTGACATAAATTATTATTAATAATTAAAAATACAAATAATAATAATAAATCAAATAATATTATATTATGTTTTTTTTAAATCCAAGTTAGGAAATTCGAATTGGATCATCGTGTACTTTGTTATTGTTCTTTTTTTAGTAATACCAGAACATTTGGCATGAATTCCTTAAACTCGTTAAGATTTAAAATATAATTTTGAATTTATTTCAGTCGTGTTTATTTTGGAAAATCATGACAGGTTGTGATGTGAGGTCGTCGTGACTTGCGTCTTAAGAAATACGCTGTAATGAAAATAAATTATCTTTCTTATTAGCGACGATTAAGTTAAATTTAGTAACAAGCTTTGCTTTAAATATTAAATTGAATATTTTATTGCTACAATACTCTTGAAGGAAAGAACGTAAATATTTTAGTTTTTTCGTTTCTTTCTTCATTAACAATTCTCAATTTCAATTGAAAGTAAAAATATTGCAACCTCTACAGAAATCAGCATTAAAAACGTAATACTAGAATATCAATGGACAGCAAAAGGCGTGAGAAGCCCGAATACCTCAGATATATTTTCTACAGCAGTGAATGTCCAGAGGCTTTGAATAAATAAATGTTAGATAATGTATGTTGTTTTTTCTGCTATGTCAAGGTGCCAGTCCTAGGTTGTAGTATACATGTACCCTAATACTTCACAAAAGTAAACCTAAATAGAGTTGTTCAAACGTCTAACGGAGAAATCTGAAGATAGAATAGATGGCTTTCTTTTTCATTTCATTTTTTTAAATAATATTGTAGTAATTATTGATAATAATTATTATTTCATCAGTATTACAGAAAGGAACACTTCAATCTTAAAATGATTACTTTATTCTTGATTTTAAATAAAAATCATAAATTTTGTCTTTAATTTTCATTTATTGCATCTTCATTTCGTTGTCATCGTCTGTGTTCTTAATTCAAAGTCATTCTGTCATAAAATAATGTCGTCTAAAGTTGTCAGTCAGAAAGGAGGTCAAAGTCTGTCCAAAGAGGTTGCAAAAAGCCGCAACAATCAGCATCGTAGGGATTATATATTTAATAAAATTATTGATAATTATATCTGTCAACAGTTAATAAGTCTTGCTATAAATGAATGTTGCTAGTCTTTTTGGGACTATCTCTGATGGGACGTCTAAAGAACATGATATATCTATTATTTAAATTTAAAAAAAAGTTAAAATATTGTCACATATTTAGTTTTAATATTAAACTAAACTTTACTATGTGCCCATTATGACAAGTGGCAAGCTCGTCTCTAGCGTACCAAACTCGAGAAATTAAAAAAAATATTGTGTCCACGTCGGACTTAACCGCTACACCACGGAGGCAGTCAAGTAGTTTTAGGTAGTTTTTATTTTATTGTATAAGTTATGAGTTTGTATATTAGTTATATATATTTTCTTTTTTATTATAGAATCAGTCTTCCTTGTCAGAACAGGGGAAGAGAGAAAAGCGAGCAATGGAGAGGAAATTATCTGAAATGGAAGAAGAGTTGAAGGTATGTGCAACTCCATACATCTCCTTAACACTTACACTGTTACTCGCAACTTGCATAATAAAGAACATACATTGTTGATCCTCAACCAAAAAAGTACAATTAGTTTCTCTTCGCTTTGATCGATTATTTTAATTCATTTGATTAGGTACCGGCTCGCCTAAATAAACTATTTTTTAATTTTTGTATATAAATAAATATTTATTTTACTTTTTTTTACTTACGGCTCTTTTTACGCCACGGTCATATAATGTTGAATATCGTTTGTAGCAATTGCAAAAGCTCAAAGCTGAGAATGAAAGGCTGCGAGCTGAAAACCGCGCGTTAACGCGGGTCGTCAGCAAACTGACCAACTCTGCCGGCAAATAGGTAAATGGTTCGATCGCCCCTTTATTATATGTCGCGATGCCTAAACTTTATTAACAAGGCCCTTTGTCTACCATCTTTTTCGTGTCAAAAATATTTTATTTGCAAACTTGTACCATACAATGTTGATTAGCAGAAAATAAGTCGAATAATTGGGTAATCTAAATGGCCTTTCTTATATATATTTTTTAAATATTAAGGTTTTTATTATTAATAATTTATAATATAATTATTGAGGTAGAGTTAGTCTAGCAACACCTGAAACGCTTTATTTACGAATTTATCATTTATATGTTTTTTTCCACATTTATTACATATGCTGTATCCTTATTATTATACATACATATATCTTAGAATTAATCTCGGATTTGTTTATTATTTTCTGATTATATTTTTGACATGAAACAAGATGGCGGTAAAAGGATCCTTAACTTGTGTACGTGAGCATGTGTGGCCCTGAGTTTGCGCTTCGAAGTCGGCCGATCCGCATTAATCACACCTTTCAAGTCATTAATGTCCCGCTTATGCTGTGTTACCTCACTAAAACACTACAAGTTAATCGACTACAAAATATATTCCGAACATAGTGTGTGAAGCATGCAGTTTTTGTCTACAAAGTCAAGAATAACTCATGTGAACATTGTAAATAATAGCCTTTTTTCCTCGTGTATTTCACATAATGTAATTAAATTTTGATTGCGTTAATAGTCGAAAGTTTTAACATATTTCTGTTAGAAATTGTTTGTAATTATTTTCTATACACGTATAAATTCCTACTACATAATATAAAATACGTACACAGTACACCGTTTTCGTAGTCATTCTAAATTAGTTTGATCAATATTTATACGAATGTTGCCAGTCTCTACGACTGTTGAAACACCATGCATTCACGAGCGATACGTAATGTCTGTTATGAATTAAAATTAAATGCTAATATCGACTGATAACTTTTATAAGATATTGATTGTAAAAATAAAAACAATAAACGTGCTGTAAAGACGGTGTGTTTTGATTGGCTAATTTGTATCAAAAAATAAAACCTCCCCTTGTCAAAGTTATCAGTGATCAGTTTATTGGGGATAATTATGAAAGTTGTATTTTCCCAACTACACGTGGTTATTTCATATGTTTGAGACTGTTTGTTAATAATAAGAAAAACACTGAAGTCAATTTAGGTAATTATAGATCACATTTGTTTGATACTATTATTTGATAGTTTTGCCATAATACATTTTAACATATTAGTTTTATGTTATGTCTCTTTTGTTGTCACAGATTAATTAAAGAAACAATTAGCGATATAAAACGGCTACATATATCGTTTGTTTATAAACCTTTTAAATTATTGCCTGTCGTTCTATTGAATTGCAGTGACTACAATTACCTAATTGACTATACAAGAGTATTCTAATTATACTAAGTCTAATAAATTGATTGGTTTCTAGTTTCACCAAGCGTTGCAAGCCGAGAACCAGAGGTTGAAGGATGAAAATGGCGCCCTAATACGAGTCATAAGCAAGTTATCTAAATAAATGAACACGCAGCAGCAATTATTAGTATTAAGAATTCACCTTTCTCAGATTCAGTTGTATGATCAAATGAAATTAAATCGCTACAATTTATCGAGAAACGAGCTTCGTGTGTGAAGTGAAGCTTAATTTTTTTATTCGAGTGCGGTGGAATTGTAATCGATAACCCCTTACTGATAAAAAGTCGCAACACGACGATTAATTTAATTATTCCTTGAACAATGTAATGGATTACATAATAATAATTTTCTTCTAGTCAAAACATAGTTATTAATATTAATAAAAACATTTTACTTTTACAACCATGTTTTTAATAAAATTTACTCAGCTGCATTAACTTTTTTTGTACACATATACTGATAGCTTTACAGTAAAGTTAAAAAGCTATTTATTTTTTTATCAAACGGTACAGGATAGTTGA
The DNA here is from genome assembly GCA_910589645.1 of Tinea semifulvella. Lineage (NCBI taxonomy): Eukaryota > Metazoa > Arthropoda > Insecta > Lepidoptera > Tineidae > Tinea > Tinea semifulvella. The sequence continues at coordinate 28,034,474 of OU342584.1, forward strand.
CGACATCGAATGTACATAGTCGTACAATATGACGACGCAGGTGATGGTGACTGCGATTTTTTAGTAGTAAGACGTTATTGAAAATGAATTATAATATTGTACGCCTATTTATTTTATGTACTAATTTGTCACAATAATTATTTACTGTAAATTATATAAATATTTTTATAAAATCAATTCTATTGTTATTTTTAATAGAATTGTATAATAATAATAATAATATAAGAATCGATATATAACTCGTCGCCACAATTAATTACAATAATATGAACTGCCTTGCAATATTTTATGAATTATTCGGGTCTTCCTATATAATTTTAAATTAAATGAATTATAAAATTAAATTTTAGTGAAATTACATTATATATTTAACATTATGATTAATTGATTTTATTAGATGATTGATGGATAGTGATCTATGACTATAACAAACTGTTAGGTTAACAAAGCATGTTTGCGGCTCGTATTTTAGTTATTATTAGTTTTTATATTTTTTTCAATATCTTAGTGTGTGCCTAGTTCCATTGGGATAATTGTAAAGTAGGTTAGAAACTGAGAGTGGGTTGAAAATGTTGCGACTCCTCTTAAAACTTATGAATATCTTATATTTTGAGAAATAAATATTAAATTAATAAAATCATTTTTGACACAGTACACAGATCAATATAATTTATTATTTTAATTCTATTTTTATTTTTACTTAATGCATGGCGGCCTTCCGCAATCTTAATTATTGTAAATAATAGGATGACAGCGACATCATGACAAGAAGATTAGCTGGAATCCAATTCTTTCAGTTCAAAAGTCATAACTTATGAACTGAATGGACTGGCTTTCAGCACTTTCATCAAGATCCTGCGCCACGGAAGCTAATTCCTGGACTTTTACCAGTCTCCTCTCATTGTACTCCTACTATACTCAGATTCATTAAATAATTATAATAAAGGTCAGATACTCTTAAGATGTTTTTTTAAATAAATTATATGTCATCCGATATTCTATTCATGAAAAGTCGCAAGTTTTTTGTTCAAGCCACATTGCTACTTACTTCCGTAGAAGATTTTTAATAGAATTTTTGTCTTTGGTTAATATATTAAATTAGCAAAGTAGCTTGATCATTTGCTTTAGGATAGCGGCACTGTAGATTTAAAACTTTGTATTACACAATAATATACTAACAATTTAAATAAAATATTCAGCATAATACTTGATAATATATCGAAGATTTTGAATCTTGCCATTACTATGTTTTTGAGGCTTCATATTTGTATATTCATAACATCACAATTTGTAATTTTAAGTTATATTTTTAACCATTTATGTTTTATCTTATTTATTCAGTTTTAATTAGACTTTAATGTAGTAATTAGGAAATATACATTTTTATATAGACTTTAATAAAATGCGTATGATAATTTTAAGAAATGTATTTTATGGAAAGATATATTATTTAATGCGCACTGTTGATTTGCGGATTTTCATGAATCATTCAGTACGTACAGTTAGAGGATATTGTGACTGTCTGTAAAAGTAGGCTTTCGAATCTCGAGACTACGCATGAGCCGAAGAAAAGTGACTGTAATTTGATAAGCATATAAAATCTATTACTATATTACTATTTACGATAGAAAGAAAGCGAGCAATTCGAAAGTCTATTTAACTCTGCGACGACAACACTGCAAGAATGGGAACGTCAGCTAATCGACGTTATGTAGATTGAAAATGTTAAACATTTTAATTTACATTTCGAGTTCAGCTTCGTTTCCGCTCTCCGCCGTAAGAAGATTTTTATATCACTGTTAACTATGTTTACATTACAAATGAATTGTACAATCGGACTGATTAGCGTACTGTAGTTCTAGCACGCAAAAACTCCTTACCGTAACATGGGGAGACTAGGGTTGAAATAGGGACAAAAGGGGCCGCCGTCCATTAATTTTCCAAACCATCCCCTCCTCCCCTTGGCAATAAGTGGTGAGGTCGCACGTCTATTTTTTAGTACCTACAAAGAATCTTAAAATATTTTGAATATAATCTTTAAATACAGGTATAAAAAAAAGTATAATTAAAAACCATGATAAAAATTTAAAAAATGTAAATATATCGTGATTTTTGGCGAACCCCCCACAAAAACATGATTAATGGTCGGCCCAAACTGAGACTTCTTTGCGGCCGACCACGCATTTATTAAATATTTTAATCATTTGGTATAATTTAAATAAATACTTTTTTAAAGTAATTTAACAACACTATTACCATGTTATTGTCAAAAACTGGCGAAATTTGTTTCTTAGTGAAGTTTTCAAAAATGTAGTCATAACATGTTAAATCTGTGGTTTTTGAACATGATAAGCTACAATGTTATTTTTATTCTGTATTATTTTATTAATAGTATTAAGAAAACAGTGGCAGCCATATAGAAAAACTCTTACCCCATACGTGATCCGATCCACCCCAAAGCCAATGTAAACTTTGTAACTAGTTTTTTAAATGTTTTAGTGAATATTTATTCATTAACTATATTTAAATAGTATCGGAATTAACCAGATTAAACTACTGGAAATATTTTAATCTCAATTTTATTGCTATGAAACGTTGACAAATAATGTTGAACAAAGGCGGATCCATTTTACGGTACGGAAAGTTCATACTTTATGTTTACGATTTTTTTTATACATTTACTTTCATTTCACATGTCATTTCAACAGTAATTGTATGCTAGACCTACTGTTTACACTTATGGAAATAAATTTTAATAGTATAGCGGGTTTAAAACAAATAGCTCTTCTCCATGCAGATCAATCCGGTAATATATTTTTCATTAATATCCTTGTGTATTACTTGACACTTTTAATCAGTGCAGTTGTGTTTGACCGATTCGGTGATCTATTTACTGTCAACTGTCATAAAAGTACTAGACAAGTATTTTTTTTTGGTTAAATGTTGTATTTGTTTAAGTATGTGGCCGTTAGTTTTCAATCCACCCTCGTAGGGACGTCCTATATTATTTCGTGTATTATCTCGAAATACTAATAATAAATCATCACATTTTGTTAATTATGTTTAAAGCAAATAATATTGGATTACAAATGTGATATTTTGCATCGATGAACAGATTATTTAATAAATTACAATTGTAATCATATATGTCTTGAAATAAATTTTGGGTTTATGCCCGTGCTAAAAACTTGTCTTTTATTTACATAGGCAAGCATTCCTATAAACCCCAGAATACAATGTTTTTGTACCTAATAATATTATAATGTAGAATTAATTAGTTTACAAATAAAAGTATTTTTTATTTGTATTTAAAATATTATTAGATACAAGTATAAACCGTTGTATAATTTAAAGTCATCCATTGTTACAGAAGGGATTAAGATGGTTTAACGCTTTTGCATTCCTCTCGCTCACACAATCCAATATTTTTAAAGTTTGTGTGTATTTTTAAGAAATATACGGCCAATTGCAGAAACAATATTATTGGGTATTTCAGCCAATGACGTGCCTTATAGGCATGCGCTACACATGCCAATTAATAATCAGCCTTTCTGCAACCAGCGGGTAGCCTATCAACAATATAGTAAATTTACGGATATTTTGGATATATTTTCACTTTCATGTACATAATTTAATCCGTCTGGCCTGTGTGTTGAGTGTAGGCCAAATTCTCCAGGATTTCTGGAAAGCCCATCTCTAACAGTGAAGGTCTAGGACTCTGTTCTAGGGGCTGTCATGATGATGATGATACCTAGTTTTAGAATTCCCTGGATTTACCGTGCGGGTGCCGGGTCCATCGTGTGTGGGTAAGACATGAGAATAATGGTGTGACAATAGGCTGGTTTGAAAAAGAGGCCTCCTTTTTTATTTTATTGCGCAACAAGACATCCACTAACTGCCTCCGTGGTTTAGCGGTTAAGTCCGTGGATTTAGACTGAGGTACCGGGTTCGATTCCTGATCGGGACATAAAAATATTTATTAATATAAATAAATACATTTAATTAATATTTAATTTATTTGTGATATTTCTCGAGTTTTGTACGCTGGCGACATCGACGAGCTTGCCACTTGTCATGATTGGCCTATAGTAAAGTTGGCTAAATGTGAATCCGCTTCTTTATAAGCGTGGTTTCTGACCACCACGTAAGAGAAAACGGTCGTAATGATACTTTACTCTAAGACATCCACCATTCTACTCAACTGTCTACACAACCAAATACTGTATGATTCAGTTAATGCCGTCTTAAAAACTTTTAGAAGACAAATTTCTAAGCATTCCATGGATTCACCGTGCGGGTGCCGGGTCCATCTTGTGTGGGTAAGAGATGAGAAGAATGGTGTCTCGGGCTTGCGACCGACAATTGGCTGGTTTAAGAAAAGGAGGCCTCCTTTTTTTCTATTTCGCGATAATACGCTCACCATCCACCATTCTACTTCTCTCCCTACCCAACCAAATACTGTATGATTCCGTTAATGCCGTCTTGGAAGCTCGTTCCATAAATGTATTGACGGCAGACCTGCTTAGGCCCAATTCTTTCAGTAAGTGATGCAAAGATTTTGCTGGAACTCCTCTTGCACCAACTTCCACTGCGTAAAGCTGAGTCTTGAACCTGTTCCTGATCATTTCTTCTGTGAGATCATAATATTTATTCGACTTCATGTTATGGTCTTTTGGAATATTTGATTCCCACGGAACGGTAGTTCAATAAGGATAACTTTTTTCAAGTTCCGAGAAAACACTAAGATGTCTGGCCTATAGGCTGATACAGCTAGTTCATCTGGGATCCTATAATGATGTTCAAATGTATCCATGAGAATTTTCCAGTCTGATGCGGCGCCAAGGATCGAGGTGGGCTTGCATTTAGTTTTCGTGCTTTGCCCTTCCTTTACAAATGTGGTCAAAGTTTTATTTGTAGTCAGTCCCTTTCTGGCTCTTGCAATAGAAAGACTTACTGCTTCACGGATAACACCTAGGACTTTGTCATGTCGGCGTGAGTAATAGCCCTTTTCTAGGAGAGTAACGCACCCTACAAGTGTGTGTCTAGCAGTTCCTATGGCAGCACCACACAATGTACAGTTCTTTTCCGTAGCTTTTCCCCACCTTACCAGATTACTCTGGTCCGGGAGGGACATTTGAAAAGCGTTTAGGTAGAACTTTAGCAACGCCGGAGACCAATCGTACATTAGTGTGCGCCACTTTAGGGCTGGAGGGATGCAAAAATCGCCCAAAGTTAGCCAGTCATTTTGAACTTCTAGAGTCATCGCGTGCACTCTGTATTCATGCTCTTCATCTTTCCTGAGGAAGGATTTTATAACCTCTTTGTCACTTTCTTTTTTCTTCCAGCCAATGCCTCTTTTGTCAGTCTGGGCACCTGTCATGAATTTCTTGAAGAATAGTAGTCTCGGTTCCATATCTGAGACCAGAGGGTCTCTTGGAAGGGATGAAATTGTATTATCCTGGGAGCTGGTTAGAATTTGATATTTGCTTATACGTAGATGTTTGTATAATTCAGATGGTCTTTTCAGATCCATTCCGAAGTTTCTCCGTCCTCTAAAGAATGTTAAAGAGTCAGCACCCTGGGCTAATCCAAGCCAAGACTTCAATGTTCTTATGACGTCCGCGTCCAGACTTGATAGTAGGCTTTTGTTGAAATCATATACTAGGAAAGGCCAAGTGAGGCGAGATGCTAAGTAGTTGTCATATATCCAAGCTTTTTAGACATTGCTTATAGGCTGTTGAGTAACCCTATTCATGTCGTCAGTGAATTGTTTTACAACTACTTCTAGGGATGGTGTTTTTCCCTGAAAATAATATATCCCCAAAATGTCCATAATTTTATTTCCTACATTTCTCAAAGTACACTCGTTCCATAAATGTATTGACGACAGACCTCATCTTCATCATCACAGCCCCTAAAACGCTGCGCTGGCCAGATGGTTTGGCGAGGGCAGACCTGCTTAGGCCCAATTATTTCAGTAAGTGATGCAAATATATTTATAAAATTTCTTTCACACCACCTTCCACCGCGTAAAGCTGGGACTTGAATCCGTTGGTGAACATTTCTTCTGTGAGTTCAAAATATATCTCTTGGAATATTAATTCCCACGGAACGGTAAGTTCAATAAGAATAACTTATTTCAAGTTCCAAAAAACCACTAAGATGTCTGGCCTATAGGTCGATTCAGCTAGTACATCTGGGATCCTATAATGATGATTTGAACATTCATAAAAATAAAATAATAATATACAGGGGCACATTTAATCTAAGTACATACACATCTAATTTGTTAATTTAAATTATTATTGGGGACTATCATATTTTTAGTAAGTGATTCTTGTTACGATATTTAAATATGGAATGTCGTTTAAATGTGACTCAATATATTAAAAGGAGAAAAATACAAATTTCCATTATAAAAAAACTTTATTTAACAAAATTCAATCTGTAGGTAACAAATTATAATATAAAATGAGTTAATTTAATGTATACACTTTAAGTAATATAATAGGCATGTATATTATTATAAGATTGATAATAATGGTTAGGAACTTAGCTGATATATTGAACTTTATTTAAAGTTATATTGAAATTTTTATTTAAAGATATACAATAATTATTATGTTTGTTACAAAATCTTTTACCACTATTCAAGTTGTTATTTTAAACTACAATTATTTACAAAAAGGGATACATAAAGTATTTCGATACCTTATAGTCGTATATTTATGAAGAAAGATAATAAACAAAGGCAGTGGTCATATTTTATAAAAAATAAACAGTCTTAAATTAATTAAAAATATATTATAAAAAATATAATTAAAGGTACTTAATAATAACTTTTTAATTCCAAAATATCCACTCTTTTTTACATCTTTGGTACGATACCTAGTAAAAACTGTTCACAATCAAACAATAGTCTTAATAATTAGGTACCTTACAGTGTTTTCATTTATTCTACAAACGTGTATTCGTATTTATCTTTCTAGCGATAGACGTTGTCCTTACTGAAAGTTGCCCCGCCTTCTATTAACGAGGTCAGCAAACTCATTTACAAAATTAAAATTTTCTGTATCTAAATATAGAAACGCATTAGAAATTTAAATCTTTTCCTATTGTCATTGTACGATTTGTTGTTACCCAAAAATAGCAACATCGTAAGCGCAGTAATTAAAAAATATATATCAACTCAGAATAATTGAAAACTACCGGTACCCTTATATCGTCAGATCCTACAAGATAATACATATTTTAAATGTAATAATAATATTAAAGTGATTAAAAAACGGCAGTGATTTATTACTATATGAGACGTTGTACAAAAATCACAGTTGTAGACATAATAAAAAATGCAAATTGTTTTTTTTTATATTGTTTTAAAGATTTAGATTTTTCATAAAATTAGGTTAAATTAAAATATAAAACCGTGGTTTAATTTTTTAATTTAACCTAATTTATGCCAAAACAAATTGATAAGTGAACCGGGATTCAACTGGTAAGACTCGTACGACTATAAATTTATTATGTATAGAAAAATATCAATTTGTCTAGCCAGTCTTTAAGTCCCGGATATTTATGCTGCAGCCATATTCCATTATAATAAGCGCAGAGTTAGTGGATTCTGTTCTTTACGAGACCTTCCGTAAAAAATACAACATATACTATTTCCTAATAGCGTTTAACCTTGATGATAGTATATCAAGTCTAACAGTATATACAGGAGGAATTGGGCCTTCAAGGCTACAAGCTCCAAGGACTATCGAAAAATTTTTAAAAGAGTCTCGGATCAATTTTGATGAAAAATAAAACGGCCTAATTAGATTTTTTAAAATAACTTTTGATATTGAAAAAAAAAAGTTTTTCGCACCATTTTACGCGGACATGTCAAATGCAAGTTTTTGTGATGGATATTATTCGTCAAAAGTGGTGTTGTTTTTTTTAATAATGTAAATAATTATTGAAATTATAATGTGAATAATTATGGAAAATTATAAATTGAACTTTAAATATGGGGCACAAGTTGCGGTTTATGTTTTGATGTTTTCCCGCGCTGTGAACTTCCACATTTTACCCGTCGTGCTTGGGCTATAATGCTGCAAGATTTTCTTGAAGTCAAGAAAAGCATCAAATTCTGCAACATCTGGAATTTGATGATAACCTCATTAACTCATAATAAATAAAGATATATTGCGTGAGACTTGTCTGTATGGGCTAGACTCTTTGTCTTCCCTATCACCTTATTCATCATCCATCGGGAAAAGCGAGCACAAAAAAAAAACCCATTCTGTATCATTGCACCAGCTTATAGTGTCGCTTATAAGGATTAAATGGTGAAAAGTAATTTCTAATAACAAAGTAGAGACAATTACATTTTCTTTGAACCATAACTAATAAATTGCCCGAAACTGCACTTTGAGCATTTTTCGCCGTTATTCCTTGTAGTTTAAGATTTGGCCTAGAAGGCACATTTAAAAATTCATCCTGTACGAGTATATAGTTAACGGATTACACATGATTGGAATACTTATTAAAACCACTAACTTTAAATCTATTAAAATCAAAGAAAAAAGGTTACATAGTTTTAAAAAAAAGGTTTGAATAAATAAATGATCACTAGTGATCATCAGGCCGTGGACAAATAAATAGACTTATTGGATTTGGTAACTATATAAAAAAACGAATTTAAGGAACTTGGCACCAATATTCAATTGAAAATGAACCAATGGAGTCAAGCGTATGACACATGGATTTAATAAATAACAAATATGTATATAATCCTATCAAAATTCTAATGATATCATTTGCCTAATATCTAAGTAAAAAAAGTTTTGCATCACAATAACTTATACACTGATAAATCTGTCCAAGTTTTTAATTAAAAAATATTTTAGGCTAAGTATAAGATATGGTCTTATTTCTAATGATACATACATACATACAGTACAAACAACAAATCTACAATGATATTCAGATACATTTTTCTAAACTTACTTTGGTCTAAACCAAGATTTAAGTGTTTTTCACGAGGTATATACGAAAATCTGAAGTTAAATATTGTTTTCAATAAGGCTTGTTAGTCTAGTTTTCCGTCTCGCTGCTGACGCCAAATTAAACTTGAGTCAACGAGACTAGAACGAGACGACAATTATTCTAGCAACAGGTTGCGCAACAAGTTCTAAGCGATCGGCGAATGTAGTGGGGATGAATGCACTTGTACTATCTATATTGACCGCCTCCGTGGTCTAGTGGTAACAAACGTTGCCGTGAAATCGAGAGGTCGTGGGTTTGATTCCCACCGGGGGCAAGTTGTACATTGTATAATTTGTCTCGGTCTGGGTGTTTATATGTATTATATGTATATATTTACAAAAAAAAAAGTATATTATGTAGTTTATCAACCATCTAGTTTCCGTAACACAAGCCTCGTAGCTTACCACGGAAACTAGATGGCGCTGTGTGACCTGTCTGGAAATATTTATTATTATTATATAGCGAGACGATGTATCTCTAACGTAGACGACGAAAAAGAAAAACCTATGTTATATCCTATAGACGGCAATAGAAAAGTTTACATGATCTATCGTCTGAACATTTATACTTAGCCTAAAACTTAGGCACATCACTAATATAGCCCTTGTAATGCGTCTAAATAAATAATAAAGATAAGGAACCAAGCGCTAAGAAACGTTTTGCTTAACACATGAAGTTCTTGCTGTAGGTATTTTTATATTTAGTATAGACGCATCCATTAAAGCATTATCAGCGAACAGCAACCCCGTTTATGGTAACCACAGCATTCGGTCCTCTCGGCTCAGGTTCGTAGTTCGACTCGGTATCGCTCCTGCGTCCATATGTCGAGTTATCAGTGATTCTCTCGCTGTATGGTGAATCGTAAACATTGTCTGGGACGGGATCGTAAATGTGGCGGCCGTCATGCAGAGTGGAGTAACTCATGACAGCTGCATTTTGGTCTTCCTTTCTTTCCGCGCCTTCTATATTTTCAGTATTTTTCACTGGTGTTGCTTTGCGTCTGTAAAATAAAAATAAATAATGTATTTATTACTTGTGAAATTATTGCTACTGAACCTCAACAAAATACGAGGAAGGTGGCTTAATCCATACTGCCAGTTTTAACTGATCCATTCAGGCTTAAAAATTAGTCCGCCGGGCGGCGGTGGCTACGGAATAACTTGCCAATGTGATGCATACTCTTCCGCGTCGAACTAGCCGAAAGAATCAAATTTTAATTTTTTTTGTATGAAAACATGACATCGTACACTTGTCCGGGCCAAGTCGAACGAATCACCTTTTAAGTGCGTGAAACGCTCTTGCATTCGCATGCGGCAACGAATCTCTGCGAAACAAATGCAGTAGAGATACAACGTATTACTATATTTTCGGTTTCCATGATGCTATAAGCCAGACAGAACTCCGTGTCAGAAACACTAATAGCCCATGGGGACCGTCAGCGAGGCGCTTGGCCAAGCAGTTGTCAAAGCGGCTGACAGAAAGGTCTGGAGACAGGAAGGCTGGCGATTATTTTTGCCAACTTATTAGCCTCGCTATACACAGGAATGTTGCCAGTCTTCTTGGGACTATCTCGGATGGGACGTCTCTAGAGGACATGTTTTATTTATAATTTAGTTTTTTTTTATTTTTATTATTTAGGTAGCTTTTAATTTATATTTAATGTATATTAATTATCTTCGAATAATTTTTATTTAATCCTTTCAGCACCGACAATAACAAGCGTGCGTTATTACAAATAAATATCTAGCGTCACCAAACACTGTTTTGCCGCTTAGAAAAAGCCTCGATAGATCGTGCACTCATCTAGGTACTTAGTGATTATCTTTATTAAATTGTTAGAATAGTTTTCAAGTCCTGGTCATTTTTTAAGAAAAAAACATACAATAGTCATTTTTATTTTCATCACATTAGAAAACAACAACGATCGAATATGCGGAACGGGCTTTGTGGAATTTGCTAGTGGAGGATTTTATTCAATACCTTTTAATATCCAAAATATTTTATGTCGTGCTGAAAGGGTTAAGTAAACTAATAGCGAATCGTCTGCATCGGTGTAATGACAATTTCGCAGTTAGGTATTTGCGAAACAGTATCGATATGGATGCGACTATTAAAATCTCGCTATAGTTTGAGCTAGACACAGCAATACAAACACTGCCATACACGAAGAGCGAATACGCTCTGTTTATTCAGACTAGTGCAGGAGACAGAGCACATTTAAACATAGCAAAATAGTTTTAAGCAGCTTTTAGTTTTATTTGTTGCTGCATGGTAATGCGTTGGTTAGATACGTTAATACTTAAAAACAAAGCTTAGGCTGCTTATCCACCAGATATGTGTGAGGAAAATACACCAATAAGTATTACTTTATGATGATGTGATGTTATACGAGTACTATTATCGGGTATTATCGGGCACCGCTCATTTTCCTAGCATTTCTGGTGGATAAACAGTCTTATATGCGTAGTGTGTTAAGTAATTTAGCTGCAATCGTTTACGAAGTTTTTTAACTAGTAAAAACCCGTTTAGTGTTACATTGTATTTCAATGCCACTTCGAACCCGATGATTATTAAAAGTTTGAACCTGCTGTAAAGTTTTTTTAATTACAAACTTTATCCATTTCCATTGCTGCGATAATCGAAATTGAAAAAGGCGTTCAAACAAAACAGGCGATCGTTCGTAAACCGTGTAGATGTGAAAAAGCTAACACGGCAATGCGCCGAGCCGTTTAGACGGCAATAGTTTGCATGTGACCAAGGCCCATATTGTAAAAAAAATATAATTATTAATCCAGCCAAAAAACATGATTAAAGCTTATTAAAGGTTTTATAAACAATAAATTCAACATCTAAAATTTAATCCATATAATACGGGTGCCTTCAATTCGGTGCTAGTGTTGACCCTTGTTCCCAATCGGCTAGGTTAGTGTTTTTTTTTTAATATTTATAATAAGAATAGACAGATGAAAAACTAATAATTGTTTGTTGATTTAGGTTAAGTTAAGTTGGGGCTGACATGCTCAATTTGGGTAAAAGCCCATAATAAAAAGTGATTTAAAAAAATGAACAATAAATACGTAGTTCCCGTGCAGCCCTATTCCATTACTTTAGTCGCAAACGTTATTAGTGGATTTTATTATTTATGTCTGAGCTTGCGTCATAATTACAAAATATTATTTAATTTTCAACTCTATAAGCGCTCGACATTGACATCGGTGCAAATATCAACTTTAATAGCGTGATACTCTAGTCTGGTCTAGTGGTAACAAACGTTGCCGTGAACTCGGGAGGTCGTGGGTTCGATTCCCATATATATATACTCCGTAGTTCGTAGTCCGTGACTCCTGTCAATCATCATCATCAGTTGGAGATGGGCCTTCCAGAAATATCTGGAGAATTTGGCCTACACTCGCCACGCTCGCGCTGGCCAGACGGGTTGGCGAAGTTCTGAAGACACTTCTCTAATGACAATTTATTAAGGTTCCACAAGTTGGTATAAGTGGAACCGGGACCGAAAGCGTAACGTGCTGTCCGAGGCACGGGAACGGTATTGTAAATCAATGACAAATGTATGTAAGAAAAGTGTATTACTCATTGGTACATGCCGGGGTTCGAACCGACCTATATAGTTTTTTTTTAAGGAATGAACTTAAATACGAGCCACCACCGCTCTATACTCCTACCAATAATACTAATGAATTATTTAATTATGAGCATGCTACTTACAATCTAAGATAAATTACTCCCAGCAGCATTAATAAGAACAGCACAACTCCGCAGCCGACGCCGACGCTCAGAGGAAGTGTTCCCGAGTCAGCCGGCTCGCTATTGGCCAGTTCACAGCTCGGATCTTCCCCAGACCAGAATCCATCTTCCATACATTTCCGTAAGAAAGGCCCCACACGTTGGAACTGAGGGAGGCAATGGTATTCTATGCTGCTACCGAACAGCGTAGAGGTGTTTGCAATAATTATTCTGCCATTTTCAATAGTACCAGGGGATTTGCAATCGATCGCTGAAAGATAAACATATTATTACACTATTTTTCTTACTAATATAATATATAAATTCAAGGGAATTTCAAAGCATGGAATTAATCAAAATGTTTTATCTGTTTTTAGTACGAGTACATGCCAAGTGATCGCCTATCACTTTGTTAGTTCAGAAAATTGATTTCAGTAATTCACCTTTTTGAGACTTAAGTCTATTTTACTGTTTATTGAAATTCATAAATTTGTATGGGTACGACGGCGCTCAAGTATAAAAAGTGATAAATTGCATGTCCCTAACCCAACACCATCAATTTAAAATCCTGGCTACATCGGATCCGTATACGTATTCCGAAATAATAATTCAGTATACGAAAATTCCGCGTGACTAGGTTTACTACAAGACTAATATGTGATTCTACTGATACAAGCAACTTTTTCTAAGAAACCATATGTCGGATGAGACATTTCTGTTTGGGCTTCCCCATACAAATTATTTATTTTAAAATATCCGATCTGTATGGAGATGGCAAAATACACATCTAACAAAAAGTGTATTGTGTTTTTTTTTCTTCAATAGAATCATATATTATTTTAATGTAAATCATATATTATTCTAATGTCGGCGTGCGGCTCGAAAACTCTCGTATTGATTAATATATGATTAAGCAACGAATTATTAGCAGCGTGAGTGTATATAACATACTCGTACGAGAGAAAACGATACAAGTAGGTTCCTCTGAGTATGTACTTGTAGTTATTGTTACAGGCATGGGTCAACATTCATGCGTGTGTGCACAGCATGCGCGGTAATGAAATAGCGCTTCTATACATGCGTACACGTATGCGCTACGGAACCGGTGTGCTGTTGTGCATGAAGTTGAATAAGATTCTTTTTTCACAAATAAAAAATACAACATTCAAAAATCTTAATTAACATGTAGGAACACAACGTGCTGTCATACGCATATCACGAATCGAGAACGTTTGCTATCTTAATATTGTTTAACATTTCCACGATAGGTCAGTTGAGTGATTGTCAGTAGCTCTATTAGGTATCTCAATTGCAATTCCACATTGTCGACATTCAATAGCAGCAACTGAAGTCGTATTTTAATAGCTTAGCAGATTTTTCGTAGGACCAACACAGACTTAAGTAAAACTCATTAATATCCAATGCACAATGTTTCGTTTGTACTTTTATTTAAAAAATTGCAAGTGAGATACATAATAGCCCCGTATCAGATTTAAATCAAAACTGAATTTACGTATGCAAACTGGAGGGGTTCCGTTCCACTGGCCTCGGGGCAGACATGTCCGAGTTTGATTTCCTCGCAAGCCGTATCCTCTCTCGCAACGGTAGTGCGCCTCACCCCCGATACTCAACGTAGACGTAACAACCAGCAAACCGACGCTGTCCTTTATCTTGATCGACGGCTCTTCGCATGTTATTTCTAAAATATAAATTGAATTATCGTTATGAGCTTAATTTAAATAATAATATTTTTATTCAGTTATATGTAGTCGTCTAGCGGTTAAGTCTAGTTTTAAAGGTACCGCGTTCGATTCCTGGTCGAGGCACAATAATAATTTTATTTGTTTGTGGTACTTAACGAGAGACATCGACAAAACTTCCACTTGTCATGATGGGCCTATAGTAAAGTTGGCTAAATGTGAATCCGCTTCTATAAAGAAAGCGTGGTTTCTGACCACCCCGCAAGGGATACGGTCGTGAAAATACGTACTTTATGTAGTGGTGGTCAAGTTTGACAATTCGATGGTGTTAACTGCTAGGCCATCAGGCAAGATTTTTTAGAGTTTTGTTAAACAGTTAACTTTTAACTGTTTTGCCCACTTTATAAAAGAACTTTAATTTATAAATGTAAATAAAGCATTGTTAAATTTTAAAAACATTCATTAGTTAAAATTTATTACACAAATAAACAGGATAACATTTCTAATTGTGGTAAGTTATATTTCATTACAATAATTAATCATGAAATTGTGTGAAACATCTAAATGGGAGTACAATTACATATTTTAACTATTCATTTAATGATGTTGGCTAAACGTAAGTTAATGTATTTCTAACTAATAAAGTTGATAATTTGGTTTTAATAACTTATTTTTTATAATAAGCACGACATGTAACCTCGCGCTCATTTGAAAATTCTGAATTTAAGGTCCAAAAATCGGATCAACTGACAGCCATGTCATTAAATGTTATTTCACGAGATTTATGGGGACATCCAATCCCAATAAGTGTTTTTTTTTTCAACATGGGTTAGTTGTACTCTTGTTCCCCCAGTCTCTGCAGACTGGGTAAGTTCCAAAATAACGAAAATCATAAATCACTGACTCCTAAACTTTATTTTACGAATGTAGTCGTACAGAATCAAATTTTTGTTGTTTACCTTTGCAAACTGGTGCTTCAGCGCTCCAGGTGCCGTCATCCTGGCAGAGTCGTCTGGACACTCCGTCCAGTTGCCAATGTTCGTGACACTCGTACATAGCAGCCGCACCGTAGTAGGTCGCATTTGTAGAGAGCGTCATCTTACCATTTTGTAAGAGGCCAGGATTACCACAGTCAACATCTAATAAACCATAAGGAATACTCGTATAAAAAAAAAAAAGATTTAATCATAATAATAATAAATTGTTTATTACCAGGCAACAGATGGCCCATAGATAAATACCTTACAACTAAAATACAAAAAGTAGTACATACTTATCTTCACGCCAGATCCCTTGCGGGGTAGGCAGAGACAATTGAGCGCCACTTGATACTATCACGACATACCTCTTACGTCTTCGCTTCGTCGACATTCATCAACCTCTTCATACATGCCCTTTTGTTGCGAAGGCTTTATAATGCACCTTCAGGTACCTGATTTGTCAATCTTTCTTCGCTCATCTTTTCAACATGCCCGAACCATCGTAACATTTCTTTCCTTATTTTTGTCCCTATGCTTTCTTTTATCCCTACCCTCTTCCGTATTTCAACGTTACGTATGCGGTCCGCCAAAGTGACGCCGCATATCCGACGCAACGACCTCATTTCTACTGCATTAACACTACTCTCATGCGTATTCTGACATATCCACGTCTCGATTCTATACATCAGTGTTGGTACCATATATGGTATTCTAACATTATCGCATTTTACGGAATTGGGAGCTTTCCAGGCGAAAATATGTTAAAGCGAATCCACTAAGTGCAAGTTCTTCATAAGTCTCAGCTTAATAAGGCGTATAACGCTTTTAATTTTTTTATTTTAGCTTATTTAGGTATTGTTCCATTCATTAACCAAAATTCTCTCGATAAACCTGTCTATGACTTTAAAGTATCTGGTTAAGCTTTTGAACAAAGCGTCGCACCTTTACAGACTATACTTACATTGACAACGTGGGGTAACGCCGCTCCAAGAGCCACTGTCTTCACATGTGGATAGACTTTCTCCGACTACTTTGTAACCACGTTCGCAGCGATACTTGACGAGTGCTCCAATTCGATAAGTGGTGCCACTGTTAGCACTGTCAACAGTCCTTATTAATGTCCTTCCGTGCATACGATCGTTACCCGTTACTGATACTATGCTGTTCTCAGCCACTACTGGCTCTGGACAACGGATTTCTGCAATAAATTTCATAATTTGTAGAACACTGAAAACGCACACCCATTTAACTCAGAATAGCAATAGCAGCAATAGAATATATATATTTATATATATAAGCTACGAGTTTTTGGAAAAAGTCTTTGGAATCTATGTTAACTTTATGAAGAATGGTATATTCATTAGAAATACAAATATCGACAATACAGGTTGACAATTTGAAGATCGATTATGATAAAAGATCTTCTATAGCTGGTGTTGCCTAACCTTCGCATCGAGGCGAAGATTCACTCCATTGTTGAGTTTCTGTACACACTCTCTGTACTGGACCTACAAGACGGAAGTTTGTAGTGCACGAGTACTGGATAATGCTGCCCAAATGTGTAGTTCCATTTACCAGCTCAGCAGCACCGTATGTCAACGGAGATAGTTTACCACAATCAATATCTGAAAAATGAGTTTTTATTAAGCATTAAATAAAATTAAAATTTATTTGCCTTACGCGAGACCAATTGTCCTGCGATTCTATAAACACAACCAATCAACAAGTCGGGGTAAATGGCAGATAAGGAATTAAATGACGTTCATGCATAATGCATTGAAAAACCCCAATATTTTCTATTAAAGTAGGTACTTAAATTAAATCGTATGATATTAATTTAGTATTAACATTAATCCAAAGTGATCTAAATGCTTACTTACATTTACAATGAGGTGGTCCGTGATTCCATTCTCCGTCCTGTTGGCATGTGAGGAACTGTTCTCCAACTAGAATGTGTCCAGAATCGCAGCGAAATTCAATAGTAGAGTGGACATTGTAATCGTAAGCGACCATGTATCCTCCATTCGGTATTTCAGGTTCCTCGCAACTAATTACTATATTCGGAAATAGTACAGAATTTAATATAAAGTTTATACCTTACACATTTAAATGATTATGATTCTGCAGGCATTTTGTAAAACTATTAACTTCATCCATCATCGAGCTTGTAAGCCACTGCACGCGGTCTTTTCCAACCCTCATTTGACCCCACCAGCGATCTTATTTAGGTTCACTCTAGAATTGATTTGCCCCATTGTTCGTCAATTCTGCGGCAGAGGTATCGGACCCATAGATAGCCACTTCAGCTTGCATATATCAACTTGCATCAGAGAAACACCATAGCATAGCTCTAGCCATGGCTAGCTGAGCGACCTTAATTTTTGGACTAAATCCACTTTTCTACTACAATACTAGATTATTGGATATGTCGTATTAAAGGTGATCCCGAATGTGATCTAAATAACTATCACTTTGTTACCACTATCAGTCCACCTACCACCTATATATCTCTACTTAGAATAATAATCAATGAAAAATATAAAAAAAAACTTTCGAGTTTGAGGTAATAAATAGTTTATGTATATATCTTAGAAAATCTCTTGTTTTACTGCCTCCGTGGTGTAGCGAATATGTCTGCTCTGCGTCTAAATCCACATTTAGACGCAGAGTACCGGGTTCGATTCCTGGTCGGGATGTAATAGTTTATTTGTGATATATCTCGAGTTACGCTAGAGATATCGACGAGCTTGCCACTTGTCATGCTGGGTCTATAGTAACGTTGTCTAAATGTTAATCCGCTTCTTCAAAATAATAGTTTCTGACCTACGGTCGTAATGATACTTTTACTCTTGTTTTATTCGTATGTCTTCTTCAAGGATTAGAGTCAATAAGAGAGAACATTTTTGTGGACTTAATGTAGAGGTACTTACGTTCACATGACGGTATATCATGTGACCACCTTCCTCCGCGGTTGCAAGTCAACACCTCGGTTCCGTCCAGCCAGTAATCAGGTTCACAAGAAAACTGCGCGACACTGCCGTACGTTGTCGTTCCATTAAGCAACCTAAACGATCCCTTGTAAACTTGTGCAGGAGTTCCGCAATCTACATATTTGCATGAAGGTGTACCTCCAGTCCAAGTACCTCCCAGTGTGCAAGTCACACTCTGCGGAAGAAAAAAACTAATAAGAATGCTGCCATTGGTTTTCTCAACGTTATCATTTAGTACAGTTGTAATTGTAAGTCAATAATTTAGATAAAGTAAATTTAATATAGGTACTGTTTATAACCTTGACTTCACAGTGAATGTTATTCAATTCTGTCGAAATATTGTGATACTCGTATTATTTACTGCCTCTGTGGTTTAGCTGTTAAGTACGATTTAGACGCGGACACAATAATTTATTTGTGATATTTATCTAGCTTGCCACTTATCATGATGGGCCTATAGTCATCATCATCATCAGCCTGTATCTCTCCACTGCTGGATGTAGGCCTCCCCTAAGGCTCGCCACTTAACGCGATCTTTCGCTACCCTCATCCAACCCCCACCAGCGACCTTCTTTAGGTCATCTGTCCATCTGGCGGGGGGTCGTCCCACTCTACGTCTTCCCGTACGTGGTCTCCACTCTAGAACCCGTTTGCCCCATCGATCGTCGGTTCTGCTGCAGATGTGTCCGGCCCATTGCCACTTCAGCTTGCTAATTTTAAAAGCTATGTCTGTAACTTTCGTTCTCTGACGAATATCAACGTTTCGAATTCTATCCATCAGAGATAGACCAAGCATAGCTCTCTCCATGGCTCGCTGAGCGACCTTGAATTTATGGACCAGACCCACTGTTAGTGTCCACGTCTCTGCTCCGTTCGACATTACCGGGAGGACGCACTGGTTAAAGACCTTAGTCTTTAAACATTGTGGTATAGACGATGAGAGGATGTGCCGGAGTTTCCCGAATGCCGCCCATCCTAGCTGAATCTAGCTTTGCTAGCTAGCTGATCTGTCGGCTTCTTTGCTGAAGTTGGCTGCTCCTAATTGGATAGTCTGCCTGAGGTATACGTAATTTTGCACAACTTCGAGAGTGTCGTTTCCTATGCAGATTGGCCTCGGCTTGACATGATCATTGAACATCGTTCATTCCGAGACCAACCCACTGGGATGCTACGTTAAAGCCGTTCAGCATTCCGCTAAGATCCTTGAGTGAGTGGCCATAATGACTATGTCATCCGCAAATCGGAGGTGTGAGATGAATTCTCCATTGATGGTTTAGTTAGGGCCTATAGTAAAGTTGGCTAAATGTATATCCGCTTTTTAAAATACTTAGTCTTTCACCAGCAAAAGTAGAGTTATTAAATGTTCTTTGGAGACGTCCCATCTGAGATAGTCCCAAGGAGAATGGCAACATTTCCCCTCTGTAAGGAACATTTAAACTCCCACAACTGTTTAACACAGAAATCAAACTTTCTCCAGAGGTAAAATATCTGGGCATAACCCTGGACTCTAAACTCAACTGAAACAAGCACTTGACTAATAAGCTGAAATCAGCCAGCCTAGCAATGTGGCAATGCCGCAGAATGTTGGGTAAACAGTGGGGCATCAGCCCGAAGATCATGCTCAGGCTTTACACCTCAGTTATTAGACCATTTGCTACATATGGAGCGTCTGTGTGGTGGCCCAGATCAACTCTAAAGACAATCCACACTAAACTACAGCAGTTTCAAAGAATGGCCTGCCTGTCGACCACAGGATGCATGTCCACCGCTCCGACGAAGGCGCTGGAGATAATACTGGGGATTCCACCTCTGCATCTGCACGTCCAACAAGAAGCAGCAATTGCGGCGACAAGGCTGACCACTTTGAAACTTTGGAAACACAACCCGAACGCTAAACACACTACCATACTAGACGATGTCATACAGGAACAACCTCTGATGGCATCCATTAATGACAGAATCCCTAAAAGGTTCATCTTTGACAAGGGATACAACGTTCAACTACATGAAGAGAGTAATGACCACTCTGGGCCCAAAGAACTCAGGATCTACACTGACGGCTCAAAAACAGACACCGGCACGGGTGCTGGTGCCTTTTCCATGGACTTGAACATTCACCTATCAATCCCTCTTGACTCCCACAACAGCATATTCCAAGCGGAATGTGTAGGCATCCTACAAGCAGCGCAAGCTGTACTAAGGAGAGATGTCAAAAACTTTGAAATTCGCATTCTTTCAGACAGTATGGCCGTCCTTCTGGCCCTCAAAAGCAATTACATCAACTCTGCACTGATTCTCGACTGCCACCTTGCCCTGGAAGCAGTGTGCAGAGACAACAAAACAACGTTGCAGTGGATAAAGGGTCACAGTGATTCACTGGGTAACGATGCGGCTGATGAACTGGCCAGAAGGGGGTCATCTACAATACTGATGGGCCCAGGACCGACAATTCCCCTACCATTCCAATTCATGCGAAGCTGGCTTCGCCAAAGAACTGATAGACTGCACGAGCAGATGTGGACATCGACCACAGACTGCAGACAGTCCAGGGAGGCCCTTCCCAAACCAGACAGGCGCCTCACACGACATCTCCTGGGCCTTGACAGAGCCAGGCTTCGAATAGTGGTGGGGGTCTTGACGGGACACTGTGCCTTTAACAAACATCTCCATACTCTGAACATTACAGATAGCCCACTGTGTAGAGGATGCATGGCGGAGGAGGAGACGGCCGCGCATGTGCTCATGGAGTGCGACAGTGTGGCTGCGCCTAGACTGAGGTTCCTCCAGACTGCGAGGACTCTTCCGGAGGTCTGCAGGAACGTAACGGGTCTCCTGGCCTTCCTGGAGGAGATCGGATGGCTCCGTTGAAGGAGTGAAGGTCACGCACAATGGTCCAATGGAGACTAAGTGCGGAAAAGCCATCGAAATCACAATCACAATCACAATTTCCCCTCTGTATAGCGAGGCTAATACGTTGGAATAAATAATTGGCAGTCTTCCTGTCTCCAGACCTTTCCGTCAGCCGCTTTGACAACTCCTTGAGGCGCTTTGCTGAGGGTCCCCATGGGCCCATCGTCCCGACCCCAAATGGTGCAATTTAGTAACCGGTACCCAGGTTGGCGTATTTGCCCTACTTGAGGTTGTCAGCAGAAAACGCTGCAATTCCCGCGTCTGACGAGGTCGCCTGGATATGCGATGGAGCTAATGTGTCTACACACGTCGCATCCCAGAGACCTGCCAAGTTTCCACATCGCAACACATATTCCTTCGGGTCTCTTCCATTGCTCCGCACAATTACTAAACTAAATATTATTAAACTAAAAATACCTATGAAATTAAAACTAATCTACAAAATAAACCACCTGGGAGGGTACCTAAAATTTGTACCGAATTTGCTCGTTGAATAATAATGAAAATCTTTTGTGTTAGGTAGTTATGGCATTTGGGGTCGCCACACTCTCGATAAATTCGTTCGCTCTTTTATGAATGTAAGAGAATAAAATATACTCCCATTGTTTCAACCCTAAATGCCACAAATATAACTTTGTTTAATGCTATTATGATTTATGTGCTTTTATTAATAATTACTATTTTGAAAGCTTTCATTACATACATATTTTAATGTAAAAAAATATAAACCTAAAGAGTACTTACGAGTATTATCTAATACATACCGGTGCACCGAATAAGATGAATCCATTAGTGCATGAATACGTTGCTAATGAACCAGCTTTATGACCACCGACAGAGACTGTAGCTCCTGATACCGGCGGTGGGTCTGGACACCAATCGAAGAGACACGTTGGAGCTTCACCAGTCCACTTTCCATCATCGCCACAGATCCTGTTTGGCTCTCCAACCAAGGTATAGTTTTCGCGGCAAGAATATGACGCACGGCCTCCGTGAGTAGTGCGACCGTCCAACAGTGATACAGACCCATCCTGGATCGTTCCGATATCTTGACAGTTTACATCTGAAAACAAGATTATTGTTCATACTGCTACAACATGTGGCCTTGCTTGATGGTAATCAGGAATAGGAGCAACATATATCTAGCAATTTAGTCGGCTTGATGATATAATAATAATAATAAAGTGAATTGAAACAATTACATATTTTTTCTTATAAATTTGGACTATATATATAATAACAATGAACGTAGTAATTCTAGTCTGATTACAATTTTATAAAATAGTTGACAAACCCACTAAAATGCAGTACACACTAAAAAGCAAAATAATATATAATAAAGTAATTTAACTGCCTCTAGGTTAAGATCGTAGATTTAGATGCGCCTATATTAAATATGTATCCGCTTCTTTTACGGCGTGGTATTTGACCACCCCGTAAGGATACTGATGAAGTGACCAAGGAATCGTCCAAATGGCTGTGGCAGAAATCTGGAGACAGTTACCAGTTTTCCAGTAACTATCTCTGATAGGACGCCTCTAGAGGATATTTTTATTTATAGACAGTTATTTTTTTATTATTTTTTATTTACTTATATATTATTTAAGTAGTATGTTTTTTTTTTTAGTTTTGTCTAAGGTTGTCGTTTACTAGCGTGTTTACGGCTTTATATTTTTCATGATTTTTTTAAAATAAATATGTATATAATACTTACATTTACAAGAAGGCGCCATTCCAGACCAAAAGCCGTTCTTTCTGCATTGTCTGCTCTTGTCCCCAAGCAGCATATGCCCTTCAGGACAAACGTAATCAATCTTCGATCCAACTCTATAGTTATCTCCCACGATAGTTGTATTCAGAAGTTTATCCGGACTTCCGCACGATGAAGGTACTGCAAAAAAATCCTTGCATTAATTTATTCAATTTAATTCATAATTAAGAATTTCGCGGACACATATATAATAATAGCTACAAAAAAATGTACATGATAATGTAAGTTAAACACGTTTATTTATTAATACCTATAGCTATACTTCAAGATGTATATATACGAATATATATACATCTTGAAGACCCTGAATCCTGGTTGTGCTTATTTACCTTAGGATTTAGAGTGCCAGTATCTTTTTAATTATACAGTATTAAATATAATACTTAGGCGCGGTGGTGGCTCGGTTGTAAGAACGCGTTCCTTAAATCCTACAAAGGTCGGTTTACACCCACCCGGCATGTACCAATGAGAATTGCACTTTTCTTACGTACATTTATCATATATTCACAAACACCACTGTTCCCGTGCCTCGGAGAGCACGTTAAGCCGTGGGTCCCGGTTCCACTTATACCAGCTTGTTCGTTCATAAATTGTCATTAAAAATTGACATCATATTCTCGCCAAGCCGTCTCGCCAGCGTCGGCCAGTGTAGGCCAGATTCTCCAGATATATGTTCTGGAAAGCCCATCTCTAATAGTGGAGGTCTAGGACGCTGTGTTGTTCTAGGGGCTGTGATGATGAATGATATAATGAAATACTAAGGTAAGGTAAGGTACGCAAATGCACTAAAGACCCATTTACACGATGCAACTTTCTTACCTATTGCATACAATTAAATGGACGCAACAAATGTATGCTCTAACTAAACAACACATAACATTGGACAAGTTTTGTTTCTAAGTTATAATGCAATTCTTGTATTCAATTGGATTATCTCTTCATTTGCGAACAAGAGTGCACTGAGTTAGGGTTTTAAAATAACTTCTTTCATTTCATTGAACGTTTCAGTTCAATACTTTTATGAAGAATTTACTAACGTATCCGAAGCACCGCGGGCAATAATCATAATTGTAAAATGAAAAAGTAATGTATCATTACGACCTTTACGGGGTGGTCGAAATCCACGCTTTTTGAAAAAGTTGGATTCTCAGTTTGTAAACTTTGCTATATGCCCATCAATACAAGTGGGAAGCTCGTCAATTAATAAAGTCGATAAATATTACAATTAAATGAAAACCAGAAATCGAACCCGGTACATCCGCGTCTAAATCTACAAGTTGTAACCGCTGGACCACGGAGTCAGTATTGGTGAAAACTAAACTATTTGCAATTATTTTTTGTCATTTATTATATTATATATTTATTTAGTATTTCTTAAAAGTCAATTATTGCTCTTGTATTATCATCTACGAGTAAATGGATC
Organism: Tinea semifulvella; assembly: GCA_910589645.1. NCBI lineage: Eukaryota > Metazoa > Arthropoda > Insecta > Lepidoptera > Tineidae > Tinea > Tinea semifulvella. The sequence continues at coordinate 28,059,022 of OU342584.1, forward strand.
TCTATAGTATTGTGCCTTTATCCATAAAAACACATTATTCCAACGTAAAGATTAACAAGTTTTATTGACGAACAATAATTGATTGTTTTAATAAACAAGTTACTTTAAATTAGTAAATATTTTTTGTGTTCCGACCAGGAATCGAACCCGGTGCCTCCGAGTCTAAATCCACGGACTTAACCGCTAGACCACAGAGGCAGTTATATATAACATAAGGCAGAATATAGATAAATTAGCTCATATAGGTACATATTAAAATAATTAATTTAATTGAATAATTTTAATCTAAAGCTTCCGTATCTTCATCTTCTTGTAGTCATAGAAGCTACTGAAATTTCATGTACTATGACCACCTTCCGTGGAGTACATAAAATTTCAGTAGACGGTGCTGGCGTTCCTGCTGAAGGTGGTACGAAGGGAGCAGGTGCTGTGCGGGGAGTTGTTGGTGCCGCGTGAAGCAAATCCACAGATGTATTTGCGGTATACAACACCGAGCGGCCACAATTCAAGTTCAAGATTTTTTAGAGCTATGCAAGCAATGGGAAGGTAGGGTACGAGTAGATAGTGGCGACTGAATTGATCATCCCGCGGCTGCGCAAGGACATGTCATCCCAAGATGTCCTAGTATACATACGGGAATGTGACATACATACATAGGCTGCCGGTATCGCGGCTTTAGAAGCGCATCATCATCATCATAACCATCACAGCCCCTAAAACACAAAGTCCTAAAACATATTTTTGGAGAATTTGGCCTACACTCGCCACTGCCAGCCAGACGGTTTGGCGATGGTCTTATATCAATTTTAGTGACAATTTATCAATAATACCACGGCTTAAGATGATCTCGGGCACGAGAACGGTGTTGTTGTTGAGAGAGCAGGAACCTTTATGAAAAGCAAAATATTTGGAAGCCCTAATATAATCAAAAACTGCTTTATGTGTATTCTTTATTAATAATCGAGTTTTTATATTGCTCTGCAGGTTGCAGTTAAAGATTTTTTTACATTATGACAAGTATTTTTGCAGACGCAGGATTTGCGGATTCCTAGGACTCTGCTCATAAGCTCACTCTTTCTCACCTCTGGTGAAAAATCCTTCTTTAATTTATCGATTATACCTACGAAATAAATGTTATCAAAGATTAATAGGTTAAACTTTTTAAACTTTCGCGCATATTCATAATAGTTTTTATAATTTTAACGGGTCTTTACGCGATTTACCTTAGAGACATATTTCTCCCGACGTTTCAGCCAAGTCGGGAGAACGGGTCGACCTGTGACCACGGCCAATGCAACTTGGCTGAAACGTCGGGAGAAATATGTCTCTAAGGTAAATCGCGTAAAGACCCGTTAAAATTATAAAAACTATTATTAATAGTTTAGTTAAAAATCCGCTCAAAATATGGGAAGCAAGGTTTTTATTTTAATGCCAGCGCACAAGGAAATGCAAAGCCACACATAAAACGAAGACATTTCTGTAAATAGGTTCATATGAGGGGGATTTGTCGGAACTCAATTAAAATGCCAATCAGAGATTATTTTTTGTTTGATGCAATCTCGTTGGTATCAAGGTTACATAGTAAATTGCATATTTTTTTGACGTATTATTTGGAATCGAGTGGTAAAAATTTTCCATGCGAGGAATTAAAGTGATGTTTGACCTAGATCGCTAGGTACCAATTATTTAATTTAATGTTTTAGTAGTAATCGAACTTTCGAGTTTAAGGTCTTAACCGCTAGACCATGCAGTCGTTACCCTTTAGTTCAAAATTAATATATTGTTATAATGAATATTATTTCATTCATTAGCATGTTCGAACGGATTATTACAGAGCACTCGGAAAATTGGGTCTCTCAAAGGATTATATTAAAATATAAGGGTCTGTAATATATTGTATTTTAAAGGATTATTGCAGTAAGCTTAATTGTTAAACTTTAATATTATTATAATTATTAATCGACTTGCAACTGTCACATACTGTCTTCCTTTAAAACAATATCGAATACTTCGTCGCGTAAAAAATAGCCAAAGACTTGTGAGAATAACATAATTATCTCTAGTGTTAAGTACACCAAGACAATAACATTACAGAACTTCAGGTTTAAGCTATCATTATTTGAAAAAATTCCCAGGTTTTATTAACAATTAAAAGAGAGCGCATAATCGTTTACGTCACAAAATTGGTACAATTTTGTTATTTAGTATTGCGTAGCGTAAATAACCGGAAGTCGTGAGAAACTTTTTTTTTTCTATACTGGCACATACCTTACGCCCACCTAATGGTAAGTGGCGCGCGGTGTCCATGAATGTTAGCAACTGGAATCAGACACTAATGACTGACATCTTTGACTGGGCATGATGGCAATTCGAGCCTGATCCCGAAACGTTTAGATACACTTTACTGGCTTTATCAGCACGAACGGTGGATACTCCCTCGCCCCAGCAGACATGACAAATTACCACCATCGGTCCACCTACCACCTATTTGTTGTTCTCGTTGAAAGTATGTAAGTAACTTTTACTTTCAATGAGCACTTATGTAGCTTGCCATGGTGATATTTATATAAAAATAAATAGATTTACTGAATTTATTTATTCTCAAACTGTATAGTCGTAAGAAACAGCAAAAGACGACTTTAAATTTATAGTTTAGCTATAGAAAGGTGTTAAAATAATAAACTTTGTTTGCTTAAAAAAATATGCATTATAATGTTATTATTTTAAAATGATTTCAAGCTAAATTAAAAGAACAAGTTCATAGTAATACTGCAGTGCATTTTTTTTTACACTAGCTTTAATCATAAAAGAAAGCACTTCGTTCCTTACTTACAGATTCGCTTTGGCCGCTTAACATTCGCGTGTATTCAAAAATTGATATGTACCTATGGAGAAGACACTCACGGTACTGGCAGATCCAGTGCAGGTAGTCGAGATTGCAGCCCACATCGTTCCAGAGCCAAGCTCGGCCTCCGTCCAGCACTACGCAATCCTGCTCGCCGTTGTAATTGTTCGGCTGGTCTTTACCCCACGACGGTTTTGATATCACACCACCTGTTGAACACATTACTTAGTTAATAAAAATGTACACCTGTGTCTGGTAATTTTATATTCTGACGTATTTGTCTCGCTAAACTATATGCAATGACTCGTCTCTGGTAATATTGTTATTATTTAATAGTATTCTTTGTTGACCGCCTCCGTGGTCTAGTGGTAACAAACGTTGCCGTGAACTCGGGAGGTCGTGGGTTCGATTCCCACCGGGGACAAGTTGTACATTGTATAATTTGTCTCGGTCTGGGTGTTTATATGTATAATATGTATATATTTACAAAAAAAAAGTATAATATGTAGTTTATCAACCATCTAGTTTCCGTAACACAAGCCTCATAGCTTACCACGGAAACTAGATGGCGCTGTGTGACCTGTCTTAAAATATTTATATTTATTTATTTATAGGACTCTTAGAATAAGAAGCATGATGTATACACAAAATATTGTAGTCTTGCCCACAACCTGTTGTACCAATGCATAGGTTTATAAATATTGTAATAATATATGTAAAGTAAAGTAAAGTATCATCACGACCGTTTCCCTTGCGGGGTAGTCAGAAACCACGCTTATAAAAAAACGGATTTACATTTAGCAAATTTACTATAAGGGCAATCATGACGAGTGGCAAGTTAGCGTGGTTTCTGACCACCCCGAAAGGGATACGATCGTGATGATGATACTATACTAATAGTATTTAAAGGGTTTAAATGTATTGATTCTGTGAATCATATACACGTACAGTCCGTTAATAAATAAACAAGTGGTTCATCGGTGTAACTGATGTACACCCGTAAAATGTCACAAATAAATCTATAAACTATTGTGCTCTCGACCAGGTGTTGAACCCGGTAACTTCGTACCTTTCCTGTCTGTTATTAATTAACCGGCTAAAACTCGAGCTATGAGAATTTTGCACACGAAAATTTTAAAACTTTCTCTGTTTACAATAGCTAAGTTTTCCACATCCCTCGTAATCCCCTCATCACAACCGGCGTGATAGTGTACATATAGAAGAGGTTTGTTTGTTTTGCTGGTCTAAGTTCAGCCACATTCCTCTCATCGCGAGAGCTTACACGTAAGTACCTTTTTGCGATACAAAGTTATTAAATGGGTTTTTATTTATATTCTTATAACATATTTATTGACAGACAAAACAGAAGAATGAATTTTGATGCGGTTACAGAAAATTACATAGACGAATTAAAATACATTTTTTTTAGGAACTGATGCTATTGAAAGCGACCAAAAAAACGTGTTTGGCGAATTATAAAAAAATCATTCTCTCTCTGAGGATTCGAAAACACCAAATCAAATCTACGCAATATGACTAGAAACGCAAAAATCTAAATTAAAGACCTGAATTGATAGTCTTTGTTTTTATCCTATGATATGTGCAAGGATGTACACGAAGAGGAATAATTAATTATAGTCAGGTTTTTTTTAAATATATTATTTATAAAAACTTAAAAAAAAAATGTTTATAGAATTATATTACTACAATATTTTTTTTATACTTTAAATAAATGTATAAATAAATAAAAAATAAGTGTATTGACACAAATAAATTAGGGCCAAAACTATTTTTTAGGTTTAAGGTAGATTTCAGACTGCATAAACAGTGTAAACAAATGCTCTATGTGCGAGAACTCGCGTAACTTTTATTGGCTCGAGTTTTCGCGCGTTAATAAGTACACGCTTGCTCTGGGTCACTAAAGCGAGCCATTACATCGATCGACTCTCCCCCACAGACAGACGACTAAAACATACCATTGAGTTACTAAAAAAAGACATTCAGAACATTTTTTTGTAGACGTATTATTATCAAATATTGATACTTGGTTTCTGAAAGAATTATTCAGTCACGATCCTTTCTTTAGAAAGAAAAACGTTTATTTATCGCACAAAACTTACACAATTAAGATATGCAGCACAACGCGCCCCGACAGGCACCCAACAGTACTTCAGGATATAGCCGTGTAGTGGTTTTTTTGTTATTTTGTCAATCTCGTACCAATCATTACGAGACGTGGGTTTACGAATATGACGTCGAAACTGCCCAACAAACAATCTGGCAAATAGCACTGAGCCGAAACCAAAAAAAACATGTTAAAGTCAGTCAGCAATGAAGTTGATGCTCATGGTTTTCTTCGATTACAGTGGTGTGGTTCATGATGTCGTTCCAGAGGGTCAAACAAATAAGAAATACTACTAAGCCATTTTGGGGTGACTACGTGAAGCAATCCGTCGTAAATGACCGGATATGTGGGCAGACAATATTCATGGATTTTATACTACGATAATGGGCCGTTAAATTCCAGCATGATTGTGACTGATTTTTTGCCCAAACACGAACCGAGAGTCCTCGCTCAGCCACCGTATTCGCCAGATTTGACTCCGTGGGACTTTTTCCTGTTTTCAAAACTGACTTATTCCTGTTTTCAAAATATCCGTTTCGGAAAACACGCCATGAGTCGATTGAAGCCATAAAAAGTAATTCGCTTAAGGAGCATGAGGTCCTTAGCTACGTTGTCAAGCATCTCTTTTGCGACCATATATTTATTCGAAAAATAAAATTTAAAAAATATAAAATAACAATTGCAAACTACTTAAATAAAAAAATATAATTAAATAACTATAAACTAAATCTAATCAAAAATAACAATTAAAAATAAATAATGTCCTCAAGAGAGGTCCCATCACAGATAGTCCCAAGAAGACTGGCAACATTTCAACTCTGTATAGCGAGGCTAATACGTTGGCAGAAATAATTATCCGTCCGCCGTTTGGTCAAGTCCTTGGCCACACGCTTGGTTGAGGGTCCCCATGGTCCCATCGTCTCGACCCCAAACGGCGCAAACTCGTAACATGTACCAAGGTACTGGCGTATTTGCGGTAGCTTGAGGTTCTCAGCAGCACCGCCGCACTCCCCGTGCTGGACGAGGTTGCCTGGATGTGAAATGGGGCTACATTAGGCATCCCACACCAGGGACCTGCCAAGTTTACACGGCCCAATGGTCATGGCGTCGGGTCTCTTGCCATCCCAGCGTGATCCCAGACGGTAGGATAGCAGGTACTCCAGCAGTGACAAGAGCCCTACGAATGATGTCTTTGAGATCCGCGTGAATGCGGCCGGTACTTCTATCATAAGTAAGCCTGTGGTGTCCGAGATGTTCCACTGGTTCCCCACACCGACATTTGTGTGGGTGGACAGTCCGGGGTCCGAGACGAAGGCACACTGCCATGGTCAATGTAGTTCGGTCAAGGAGTGTTCCAAACGATTCTGAAGGAAAAGCCTGCAACCAGAGACCTCACTCTCTAGTGAAGACGGCCATGAGGCGAGCCTGCTTTTTCAGGTTACTGAAAGATAAAATATCATCCAGAACCAACTTGCAGAGCGGCTCGTCCCATAGTCGTTCTAATTTTGGTAAATTAGAAACCGAAATATTGAAACATGCTACCGACCAGTCATCCCTGGCACCTGACAAGTACGACGGCTCCACGGAACCAAAAGTTTGTGATTTTCCCGTGGAGCTCGACAGTACTATGTACAGGCAACAGAATCGCTTGCAGTGCTACAATTGAAATTTTGCGGGCTACCATACCTCCAAACTGAATTGGCAGCGAAGCCTGGGCCCAAGTTCGGTCCATTCTATAACTCGTCTACGTAGTATAATACATACCGTCAACCCATTTCCATGTCCTGGAAGTAATTCCTGGTTCCTTTTGGGCTCCAATCCAAACTAACTGAGTTTTTAGTTCATCTTTGCGACGTTCCAGTTCTTGTATGAGAAAACTCAAAGTGGCACCCTGTCGGTAATATTAAAACATTTTATTAAAATCATAGGAAAGTAAGAGGACTGAATGGTATTTTACCGCGCTCTAGGTGAGCGGAACGTGTAGCAATTGTATGCACAAAAGATTATTTAATATAAAACGCAATCTAAAAATGTGCCGCTTGCCACATTGGAGCGCAGTACGAATCGTCCAATCAGGTACGACTACAAAATAATAGACTTTATTTTATATTAGTCTAAGGCCTATCTATCTACTCGTTTATATCAATGGCATCGACAGGATGAACGTATTCGGTTGCAATCGCCATCCTTACACTCGTTTATTTTTATTTATTTATTGCAATGAATATACAGAGCTAGATAGAATAGCACCAATTTCATAATTAAGTTAAATTAAATGTATCATCCTCATCACGTCCGTTTCCCTTTCGGGGTGGTCAGAAACCACGCTTATAATTAAGCGGATTCACATTTAGCCAACTTTACTTTAGGCCAATCATGACAGGTGGCAAGCTAGTCGATGTCTCCAGCGTACCAAACTCGAGAATAAACACAAATAAATTAAATATTAATTAAATGTATTTATATACATTAATAAATATTTTTGTGTCCCGACCAGGATTCGAACCCAGTACCTCCGAGTCTAAATCCACGGATTTAACCGCTAGACCACGGAGGCAGTTTAATGCTTGACATTACTTCCTGAGACATATTTATTTTTATTGATTATTATTTATTATAAACTTTATTGCACAAAGTACAAAGGCGGACCTAATGCCGCTGACATTCTATACTGGTCAAACCTTTGGGACAACTAAAGCAGTTACAACAAGTTAAGGCAGGTGGTATCAAAACTAATAGAAAAATATTAGACTTCAATATATCCCAGTGAATAAATACTTATTTACATACTAATACCTACATACACAAATACATACAAATAAAACTACATACATATGTTTTATACATACTCGTAAGACACAAAATAATGATTAAAAATATAAATGAAAAAATAATATACTCGGTGACTTTGAACGGTATTGTTTGTATGTTAGACTAATAAGTGAATATGTTGATAGAAACAAACAATTTTTCCTAAGAAACCATATGTCGGCAGCCATTTTTTTTGCCTTCTCTAAACAATTATTTGAAAGTTAAAAGTTTATATGAAGAAGACATTTTTTTTGTCCTTTCCGACGACATTATTAGTATTTAAATTTTATTTTCTGTATTTGATTATTTAGCATTCAATATGGCTCTTCCATAATTGTATTGATAGTTCTGGTCTTCGTCGTGTTGTTTCGTATTAAGCTGTCTGACCATGATTGTGATATCTCGTTTACTGTAGGTAACTAATATTAGTTACAGAGTATTATAAATTGACTTAACCAAGTGTTCCAGACGGTCCCTACGGTGATAAATAAATAAATGAAAATGAAATGAAAAAATGAAAACTTAGGAAAAGTTGTCGTATCAATAGAGTCACATATTATTCTAACTTAAGACCACACAAAATCACGCGGCATATTTGAATATAAATACTATTATATACTTATATAAATATAAAATAACAAGAGGATATTAAACTAAGTAAATTTATAAAACTATTAATTAAAGTTACATAAAATATCTTAGAAAATCATAGCGGAGCGAAGCGTAGAGTAGAAGTATTTTGCCCGTGTAAAAAAATTGCCGCCAAGTGATACACACAACTTTCATCTCTCTATAAAAAAAAAATATCACTATTATTTATTTATTTTAATTCAAAACCATAATTATGTTTTGTTGGCGCCAAAACTCCTCTCTTTTCCTAATTTAGACAGCGTTGATGCTTCGCGTGACAAACTGTTTTACATCATAATATTAATGGATGTTATCAAATATGTTTTCCGTAATTTCTAATGCCACGAAAATAAAGGTAGGATTTTACGTATCGGTAATGCTTGTAAACAAAAGTATCAGACAGATTTTCCTGCATTAATATACAAACCTGGTTGTGTCTACAATATAGGTACGGTAGCTTAATAAATTTGTCCTTCCACTGAAACTGCATAAACCGAGTCCGAGGGTTATTCTCGACAAAATATTATTTATTACAACCAATATTTTTGTATTAGTTAGAGATTACGGTTTAATTATGAAGCTTGCCTACGTTAGCCTACTTTACTCATAATGCTTGTGGAAAACTAGTCTCTCGTTTGGTGTGTGTTTTTTTATACGAGCATGCCATATGACCTTGCGCCCACCTGATGGTAAGTGGCGCGGAAGGTCCATTAATGTTAACAACTGAAATCAGACACTCATGACTGACATTAGGCCCTAACACTATGCCAATTTTTGTACAATAATAAAAAATATCCGATTAAGGTTTTTTTTTAAATAAAAAAAATAACTCCAAATGAATCACCCCTTATAATATGTGAGCATTGAAATCATTTTCATACACCAACAACAATCGGGGTCGTCCAGGCCCGGATGATGAATGGGCCTGGGTCGGGGATGGGAATATTTCCCTGTTTTCCCCGTCAGGATCTCAGCCATCAACTCGATACACACTTGGTGCAGAGCGCCGTTGCTAAAGTAATGTTCTGGAGATGCTTGAAGTGTCCGTTGTCAGTCAGATAGAACGTCTAGTCAGGCCGTCAACAAATTTCTCAATAGTAAGCATTTCAATAGAACCACGGCGCTCGGGAGACCACTCTGAGCGATATGTTTTGCTAACTTTGCGTCTTGGCCAACAGGTGGTAGCTGGCTCAGCATAAGTGAGACGAGTACGGAAAAAAAAATGTTTGTTACATATTTTTTATACCATCTTATATATTCACAAAAAAAATACTAGAGCTGGGTAAACGAATTTTTCAAGAGTGTGGCGATCCCAAATGCTATAACTACCTAAAACAGATTTCCCTTATGATTCAATACGGCGAGCGTTTTAGGGAGGGCCCTGGTGATAAGCCCTTAGTTTATTTTGTAGAATAGTTTTAATTTCATAGATATTTTTAGTTTAGTTTAATTTATAATTAGTTTTTTAATCTATTATATTTTAATATGTTTTGTACTGTGTTGTAATGTGTTAATTGTACTTCGAGTAGCGGAACTATTTCTTAATTATAACTTCTAGAATGTTCCGTGTACCTATAAATTAACTTAAATTAAAACTTGAAAATAAAAAAAATGTTTCATCGATATTGTCACGAGGTTCTCTTGTCGAAAAAAAACGTCGGCATATTGTCTGCGAAACAACAAAATAATCTATTTGAGAGTGTTCGTCGAACAAGACCTTAATCGGCAATGATAGGCATACACTAATTAATTCTGTACCGATTGGTCTAGCTTTAATTTTCATAACGTTTGGTTGCTTGCACTAATAATACTTTTTATTTGAATCACGGACTGCGTAGGCAAATGTAAATAGTAAATAAATAATTACATGTCAGTAAATACATTAATATTATTCCATGTAGTTTTAGGATGTTTTCAGAATAACCCGTTGCAGGAAGCGGTCACTCGAGTGAAGCCTTGAGCTTTTATAACATGAAACGTTTTGTATTTTATTTTGTTGTGGCTGACAATATAATAGAACTTTAGAAATTCTATTTAACCTGTTGTCACAATAAATGTAATACTCTCTTAGTCAAAGACTAGGAAAATAAATTATGTAGGTATGGTATTATGAAACAAAATATGTATTCTGTGATTTACACGTAAAATTTATACAGTATTGATACGAAATAATATAATTTTATTGTATGGATTCAAGGTGTATCCAAAGCTGTACATAATAACCATAATTTGAGATAATAATAGACATAACAATAATATTTTATATATTAAGTAGCGCTTAAAATTATAGTTGCTGCAAATAGGCATTATCACAGACAGTCATTATTATAATAATATAATGTCACTTAAAACTATATCTGTTAAAAAATATTGTAGGTATAGCTGCTACATCTAATCGTGTATCTTACTGTTAAACAATCGATGGACAACAAATAGACGATCCTACCATCTTTCACTCATTCATTTAGTTGAAGAAGAAAACAAAATAAAATTATATTTACCTGAAAACCGTGAATAAGGTTGCCGCCATGAGATTGGCATTGTTTCTGTGCAACATCGAATGACTCTCCTTTTTCTACGTTAAACTCGTAACAAGTCCTCGAGAATGCGGCTAACTGAATATCAGCTGAGGCACCCACTGGAGCACATCTGTCGTTTGAAAATTCTGAAAAATTTCATTATATTAGATTCAGTAGTTTGTATAATTAATTAATATAAATATAATAAATATACCTACCTAAAAATTATAAGAAAAAAGTAAAGTATCATCACGACCGTGTCCTTTTCGGGGTAGTCAGAAACCACGCTTAAAGAAGCGGATTCACATTTAGCCAACTTTCCTGTAGGCCAATAATGTCAAGTGGCATCCTCGTCAATGTCTTCAGCTTACCAAACTCGGAAATATCACAAATAAATTAAATAATAATCACGTTGATTTATTATAATGAATAAATATTATTGTGTCCCGACCAGGAATCGAACCCGGTACCTCAGAGTCTAAATCCACGTACTTAACCGCTAGGCCACGGAGGCAGTATTATTAGATTTATTATATATTTATTTTAATCCAATCCTTACGATTAAAGTCTCCCTTCAGAAATGTGTACGGTAAAGGCGGCCTGGCCTTAATATCGTTGATAATGCAAATGGTATTACGATCTTGTGATCAACCATATTTAACAGCTATAACAAATCCATTGCGTGCTAAAAATTAGATGAAAAGATGCAATGGATCGGTTAAAACTTGATCGTCGATGAGTTACAAATTGCTCCTTTGTGTCTGTTGCGTCCGATAATTAATTAACAATTTTAAAAGCCCATTAATTAAAATAGTCTTAATTAGTACAGTCAATATTGCACGTGGACGGTGCGAGCCTGTAATATTTTTATTCACATTAAAAAGTGACCATTAAGCTATGCGAAGAGGACAAGTTGTCGATCAAGTCTGCAATGATCTGTGTTTAGAATAGTTACCATTGCAGTATTACAAAATCTGATTGTATAGGTACATTCCACATCTTCAACGTGCGACAGATGTTATTGTATTCAAGATTGTATGTACTCATAGGGACAGTGGCTACGGTATGGGGTGCCTATGCGTATGGTTCGGTTGCGAAATAGAGAAGAAGGGATAAGGTTATGGAGCTCTTTAGAACACTCACTGTAGTATGCAATATTTCGCGAGTTTGGTTTGGCCTCCGATCCTACATAAATGTTTCTTCAATATTGCTACCAATTTTAAGCATTGAGAGAGGAAATATCAACCTTTTTTATTTATGAATTCCCTTTATACATACTATGGATACGGTAACCGTAAAGTAAATCAATTGCTAAGAAAGTTTTATTTTAGTAAGCAAATAAAATTCTTACCTTCAGTAGTAAACACCTCAACTTCGCATAATGACAGGGATCCTTCCACTCCGACTAGTTGGAGAAACACATGTTGACCAATTAGAGGCCTCGCACATGTAAATGTCTTCGTTGTACCTTCATCTATGAACAAGGACAAAATTTACATTAGGTAGGGTAGGTATATTCAGTTAAAATGAACGCTGGCCGGAAATTGCACAGACCCGAATATTAGTTCCTGCCCTTTAAAAATTACAGCCGTGGACATACATATAGCCTTGTCAAAAACTAATGTTAACTATTTTCGTTAAACGTCTAGGTTATTTATAGCTGTTTTAAAGTTAGTTTTAATAATTAAAAGTAAATTCAACAAAAAAGCTGAGATTTAAAAAAAAACAAATTTAAATCTACGCATGACAACAGATTGTAGGTTGCAGGTTGTTCAGACTGTGGTGTTATTTTTTTTCAAATAAAAGTAATAATACATCAATTTGTTTAAACAAATCAATAATTCGTACTACTGTATAATAATTTATAAAAATATAATAACTTTTGTTCAGACTGTGTTTGTACTATGTGATGTGCAAATTTGCTGCGTCCACAGCTATCCTACGTTATTTTTAACAAAAATATGCGCTGGGTACATAAAGGTCATTTTCTTGTGCACGATATATACTACACGCTTACTCTCAGCCACCTTCTCGGTAATGCCATAGGGATTGCAATTCAGCTTCGTTTTCAATCCAGCTATTTTTGCTGTATCGACATTATTTCTGGTGGATCCAGCGCGGAACCAGCGCTTCCACTTATATCATGTGGCTATTTAAGAGGGTTGTTTAACTTCGCACTACTTTAACTCGCACATTGAGTGTTTAAAAACCATCTAAATTATCCCTTTTAGTTTTTTTTTTTTTTCAGTGCTTGGCCTTTTGCGTTCTATTAACTGGAAAATGTACAAAAAATAAATACAGTCTAATTGCGGACACAGCGGTCAAAAATCTACCTATGAACACTCTCATATATCCTAATAATCTGAACGTTTGACAGCTGGAAGGAATATTATAAATTCAGGTCAGGATTAATAGTCGTTGCTCCGCCAGTGCTAAGCACGCGCCATTGCTCAGAACTGGCTAAGTGAGTTTTTTAAAGTAATAACTGTCGTTTTGTCGGTTCTGAGCATTGGCTCGTGCTAAGCAGTCGCGGAGTTTTCATTCATTCATTCATTACAGCCCCTAGAACACAGCGTCCTAGACCTCCACTGCTGGAGATGGGCCTTCCAGATCATATATCTGGAGAATTTAGCCTACACTCGCCACGCTGGCGTCGCGGAGTAACGACTATTAATCCGGACCTCAAAGTGTCAGTTTTTACTCTAAAACTAAAACGGTGTTAGACACAAATGAAGAGTGATGAGAGCGAGAGTTAGGTTCGCAATTATTCGTCGCAGGTTTTATCGTATTCGTGAAAGTAGTATTTGTGGCATCTGAGATCTCGCCACGGTTACGATGGTTAGCATCGCGCGAGTTTCTGGAATGTCAGCAAATGACGACTGATACCATTTTGTACCGCTATGCCGGCTTGACAATGTGCTTTTTGACACTACACATATAGAAAGAAATAGGAGATGTATATTATCCTACATGCAAAAGGTAAGGCAAACTAAATATATTTGTAAATACTGAATTCAATGGTTTTTAGTAAAATAAACAGCCATTATTGCGGTTTATCTTAATGTACATAATGATTGTTCAAATGATTAAAACCAATGTTTTAATGATCAGATTAATTATTAACGTTTCATCTTGTTTATTACAAAATTTATATTTGTTATTAATAATTCACTGATTTAGACGCGGAGGTACATGATGCGATTCCTGGTCAAAAACATAAAAAAAAGACATTTTCACAACTAGACGTTATCGTGATTATTCATCAGAAATTAATCATTGATGTCAATGGTTTTATTTAAAATAGTGATAACAAGTTATTGGTAACAATTTAGAAATTAAAACTCTTAGGTTTAGATTATAGTTATTTAATTTGATTATTTTTATTTAGGTAGTTTTTTAATTATTATTTTATCTTTTGTAAATATTTATATTATATCACAAGTAATTGTGAAGATATCGCAATAAAACTTAGAAAGAGAACTACGAGTATGTGATTAAATAAAAAATATTGTAACTTTTATTTATGACAGATAGTATACGAGTATGTGTAAGTTTTTATTTAGTCGAAACATTTTTTTATAAATTTTCACATAGTGACAGGCGGTCTATTGAAACTCTGGGCACATTGTATGACTTAATATTACCAAAAGCCATTATTGAAGCTTCGCTCGTGGGTTTAATTGAATTTTTCGAGTATGAACGAACGACTACGCTAGAGAATCGAAATCGAATTTATTATTAGTAAAGTATATTTATTTTCAAAAAAAACTTTCTGTCTACTCCGTAAGGGATTACGATCGTAATGCTACTTTACTGTAATATTTCGGAGTAATATGAGTGCACTTAAATTGTAGTAAGTGCTCACTAGTTAATAGTACATTTGTTTGGGGATTAAAACAAACAAAATGTGTTTATTATGTTTTGGTGAAAGAGGTTTATTTCCTGTTTATAATTTTGTTTCCATATTTTCGATAACTGAACTAATCTTTCACTACTATAATATAATGGCTGTAATATTCTATAGCACAGTGGTAACGGCCGTGGATTACGGGTTCGATCCCCAGTCGAGACCGATACGTTAATAGCACCACCATAATGAATCCTGGATGTATCTGAGCCATTTGCAAGTATTTTTTTTTTTCTCTTATCTTAACAGGTTTTTGTTTGCAATTTATTCTTATATTGAAGTTTATTTGGGTTACGTTTTTAGCAAATATGCTAAACAGGTTTGTCACATTTCGTGTCGTGAATCAGATCTACGTGTAAAATGAAAATATATTTATATGATATGTACATTAGTAACTAGTTTAATTTATTAGTAATTAGTTTGTTTTAATTTTATACATTTAAGGCCTGAATCAAGTATTTAATCTTTAGTATGCTAAACTGTGCTAATATATCATTATTGTGATGAGAGCTATAAACTATTTTATAGTTTGGCAGAATAATGGTGTATTTAAATGTTGTTGTATTAAAAAAAAAGAAAAAAGTGTTATTTTCATACAAGTCGTTTACTAATAAACAAGAATTCATTGGCCGAAACTAGACATACTAGGTACGAGACCTACTACTCCAAAGTTGTTCGTTTATGTGTTCAGAGGAGACTGGTGTGTCAACTTCAAACTTTTAGTCCGCTCTAACAACAACCATGAACAACTTCAGAGGAGATTAAAAGTTTTAATTATTGTTTGTTGCATAAAATGCTATACTCGTATACATTAAATTAAGACAAAGAACAAGTTTTATAAGGACAAGTTTTTATTATTAATATAATTTTATAGGATTTAATGATTATTTCATAAAAACGTAACGACGAGTATGTATGTATATAATATATATACATTGTTTAATTTTAAAAAATGTTAAAATATTTGTATTCGAAGTTAGATCAAAAGGAGAAGAAAATACGCTTTTTTTTAATGAAGCGGATTCACGTTTAGCCAACTTTTCTGTAGGGCCATCATGACAAGTGACAAGCTTTTCGATATCTCAGGCGTACCAGACTCAAGAAATATCACAAATAAATAAAATAAATTATTGTGTCTCGACCAGGAATCGAACCCGGTACCTCAGCGTCTAAATTTATGATCCTAATCGTTAGACCACGGAGGCAGTAAGCTGTCAAACAGCTAGTATACTTATAATAACATTATTAACTTGCGGCAGAGATCTCATGTTTTCTAAAAAGTTTTCTTGAGTATTTTGAATTCAATCAACTTCAAACAATGGAGCCGTTTTAAGAGGTATACTGGTAATACAACGTTGCAATCTAAGATAGGTTAACTGTGAGAATCTAAAGTATTAAATGAACAATTGCACGCAACTCGGAAATCTTTAGATAACCACTCCGCTGGGGGCGTAGAAAGTGTGAGTCGTCATTAGCTTCATCAAAACAAAGCGGCTACCATAATGTACCAACGGCGAAACCGAAGTACATTGTTGCTCTTTTTACGACAAAGCTCAAACTCTCAGTTTTATTACAGCGATGGTTTCGAAACTGCGATAGCTCAACAAACTAGCATGAAGTGGTTTTCTTCGGTTGTGTGTATGACACTTTCATCTTTTATTGTTGTGGTTATTAAACGTAATGCAGCAAGCATAGTTTCCGCATTTTTTACTTTAATTATTTCGCACAATCATTAGCGTTGATAACTTCAAAAGATATTTAACGAGGATAGAATTTAACAATTTCCAATGATATTATGCACAAAGGAATACTTTAGTTTGCCAATTTTGTATAAAATTAAACAATCGTAATTGATTTCAATTATAATTAAAATGTAAAAGAGAATACATTTTAATATATTGGTGATATTTTTTACTATACGACAATATGACAACTGTACATTAGTGAGTACAGTTCGTGCATTTAGTTTTGATGGGTTATATAAGCGCAATCAACCCTACCACTTTTGCTGAGCGCTCAAAGCTCGTTTCGTCAACCTGTACCTGGTAACCCAGGTTTATGTGCATTATTTATTTACTGATTTAGCACGCAAAAACTACGTTAAGTAAAGATTTACTTCCGAGTTGTCAAACTATAAACGTTCATTAAATCCGAGCTGCCAATTTATTTGTTCCATTATATGGCGCTCCTGTCTAAAATCCCACACCTCATGTTCTCAATTAGTGTTGCCCAATTCCCTCAGACCAAGAGAAAGACCATCCTAATGTTAGCAAGACCAATACCATGACTAACCCTAATCTTGGTATAGGTCATACGCAAGAGTATTGTGAGACATCAAAAATTAGTTTCCAAATTTTGATTAAAATGGTAATATTTTTATTGCTTTACGATACGTACATTTTCTTTTTTGTAAGTCTAAGATGAGTCTTGCGCAAGAATCTCGCAATACTCCAGATTAAACAACTTTTCTTTATTTTGCTAAAAATGGTTATATTTTTTTTGCTTTACGATACGTACATTTTCTTTTTGGTAAGTCTAAGGTGAGTCTGACAGACAGACAGTGGGGTCGTCCAGGCCCGGACGCCTAATGGGCCTGGGTTGGGGATGGGGATATTCCCCCGTTTTCCCCGGCAGGATCTCAGCGGTACAACCACCCGCCGGTAATTCATGCACTTTTAGTGCTGGGCGCCGTTAGCAGTATAACAGCGCCCGTGTGGCTCACGAACCCAGAGGGCTAGATTCGACTGCTTCAGCTCTCCTCCAGGAGTACTTCCCTAGGAAGTGGTCTCCCGTTGGGGGGCCGTGCGCAAGACGGAGCGATATTCTGGAGATGGTTGAAGTGTCCGTTGTCGGCCCGATAGAACATACGTCTAGTCAGGCCAGTGACAAACTCCTCAATAGTAGGCAGCTCCAAATCTCGAGCTATGACGGAATTACGCACGAACCACGGCGCTCGGGAAACCACTCTGAGCGATATGTTCTGCTGACTTTGGATCTTGTCCCTGTTGGTCTGGGCCAGAAGGTGGTGCCAGGCTGGCGCAGCATAGGTGAGACGGGAACGGATGAACATCTTGTAGATCCGGACCTTCAACCTGAGCGGCAAGCTGGAATTCATAAGAGGACGTAACATGGCTCGGGCCGCCTTCGCCTGATTGACGGCGTGGCAGGCCATTTCACCCATTGTCAACGTCCTGTTAATGATGCAGCCCAGGTATTTGACGGTCGGAGTCCACTCGATGTTCTGTCCCCGAAGTTGCAGTGGTGGAGGCAGCCGGCATCTGGATGTCATCAATGCGGCAGTTTTGCCGACATTAATGGACATACGCCACTTGTCCAACCACGCAGGGAGAAGATCCAGGAGGTCCTGCATTTTATCAGCAGCCTCATATTGGTTTGGAGAAGAGCTGAAGTAGGCACTGTCGTCCGCAAACAGTGCAAGCATGACATCCTCCTCCCCGTCCTCCTCCAGGACTTTAGAGAGGGTTGGGATGTCATTAGTGTACAGCGCGTAAAGTACGGGAGATAAGCAGCTGCCCTGTGGAACCCCAGCCAGAATGGGCTTTTCCACAGATATGAGATCCTCCACCGCGACGTGGAATCGTCGTCCCTCCAGAAAGGACGCCAGGATCCTTACTGCCATTGCTGGGACTGACGTGTCGAGAAGTTTGTACAAGAGACCGTCGTGCCAGACTCTGTCAAACGCCTTCTCGATATCAAGAAAGACGCCGACAGAGCGACGGCCCTCGTTCTTCTCGACTGCCAGGTGGTGCAGCACCCGAGTCAGTTGGAGCGTGGTGCTATGTCCCTCTCGGAAGCCGAACTGTTCATCACGAAGTTCGATGTAACGTTTCAGCCTCCGGAGGAACAAGCGCTCAAACAACTTTGCTGGGTGTGGCAGCAAGGTTATTGGCCTGTAACTTGAGGCATGGCGTCGGTCTTTTCCCGGTTTAGGGATTACGATAACCTTCCCCGATTTCCAGCACTCAGGGTAGTGGCCGGTGCGAAGGATCCCATTGCAGACTCTGGTGTAGGCTACCATGGCCCTGCGCGGCAGCTGCGATAGTGCTATATTGGAAATCCCGTCGGGTCCCGGGGCCTTCTTCGGTTTGAGACGAAGGGCTGCTTTGCAGACCTCCGTCGACGACACGAAGAAATGCCCGGGTAGGGCCGGCGGTATTTCTGAGTTAAGCATCTCCCGTACTTTGCGCTCCACAAGTTCATTGTGGATATGGTCGACAACCGGGAAAGGCTGAAATTGCCGCTCAAGATGATTGGCCAGGATTTCGACTCTATCTCGAGCGGAATAACACCGATTTCCGCGGTCGTCAAGCAATGGCTGTACGGGTTGAGGAGCATTGGTTAGGCTCTTTGTGAGGCGGTAGAGGGATACCAGGTTTCCCTTTTCCTCCCCGATGTTGTCCATTAGTGTCTCCCAGGATCGACCCCGAAAGGCGGCGATCTCCAAAGAGAGCTCTTCCGCTATGCGGTTAAGCTCTCTCTTGGTGCTGGGACAGCGGGAATGGGCCCAGCGTTTTTGTAGATGCCGCTTTTCCTGAAGTTTCTTTCGAAGGTGATCCGGAAGTGCACTTTTCTGACGAAGGCGATTTAGAGGTATTTCGGTAGTAGAATCTGTAAGGTGAGTCTTGCGCAAGAATCTCGCAAAACTCCAGATTAAACATTTTTTTTCTTAATTTTGCTAAAAATGGTTATATTTTTTTTGCTTTGCGATACGTGTTTTTTCTTTTTGGTAAGTCTAAGGTGAGTCTTGCGCAAGAATCTCGCAACATTTTTTTCTTATTCTTGCTAAAATTGCTTTTTTTTCTTTACGATACGTCTTTTTTCTTTTTGGTAAGTCTAAGATGAGTCTTGCGCAAGAATCTCGTAATACTCCAGCTCCAACTTTTATTTTGCTAAAAATAGTAATACTGTTTGGCTTTACGGTACGTTTTTTTTTTGGGTAAGTCTAAGGTTAGTTATGTGCAAGAATCTCACAAGACTCCAGCTCCAACATTTGTTTCTTAATTTTGCTAAAAATGGTTATATATTTTTTGGCTTTACGATACGTCTTTTTTTTTTGTTGTTTTATAATCTAAGGTGAGTCTTGCGCAAGAATCTCGCAATAATCCAGATTAAACAATTTTTTTCTTATTCTTGCTAAAATTGTTTTTTTTTCCTTTACGATACGTTTTTTTTTTTGTAAGTTTAGGGTGAGTCTTGCGCAAGAGTCTCTCAAGACTCCGGCTATTTTTTTTATATTTTGGCCTTGCGGTATGTTTTTTTTTTCTTTTGGTAATTGTTTCGTGTATTTTTTTAGGGTTTAGAGGTAAAAATATCGAACTAATAGTAGATGACTTGAAATATCTTCAAAACTACCTACTGTTCGAATGAGGCACTGACGATTTTTTTTTGCTCTGACAAAATTGTACGTATTGATGAATCAATTAAGCATTATAGTATGCAGAGTTTTTGACATCCTCTGTACCTCTGCTATATAAGAAATTTAAATATATATTTAGTCAGTTGCAAGAGTCTTGACCAATATCAAGACCAAGATTATAAGTGCCAGAACTAGACAGAGACGAGCTGTTCTGCTCTGACTTGGCCAGTCTTGGTCTTGGCCTTGCCATGGGCAACATTATTCTTAATTCGATAACAGAGTTTCTGCTACCTATTTATATTCCGATATTAAATTTGAATGATAATAATAAAAGATAAATGTTCTAGTAATGATTTCCCGGATATTTCATTAAAATAGAGATAGCCTTTGCTTTATTTAAAGCCTGTTAAACAAAGCTTCCCGTCCGAGTTCTCAGAATCGCAATTTCATTTACATAAACTACGTGACAAATTCGTGGACACATTCGATGATTTGGAATTATCGAATACTATATCTACATTATTAATTAAATTAAAGTAAAGTATCATCACGACCGTTTCCCTTTCGAAGTGGTCAGAAACCACGCTCACATTTAACTATAGGCCAATCATGACAAGTGGCAAGGTCGTCGATGTCTCTAGCGTACCAAACTCAGAAAATATCACAACTAAATAAATTAATAATTTAATTGTTTAAATAAATAAATATTATTGTGTCCCGACCAGGAATTGAACCCGGTACCTCCGAGTCTAAATCCACGGACTTAACCGCTAGACCACGGAGGCAGTCAACATTATTAATTAATTATTATTTCTATTAATAATAATTAATTAATAATGTTGACTGCCTCCATGGTCTAGCGGCGCGAGTTTTGGGTTCCCTGCCATATGGTAATGCCATTGGGTTATTTTATAGATTAGTTTTTGTAGTACTTACATTATTTAGTTTAGTTTTATTTATAATAAGTTTACCTTCCTTCGAAAATTAAAAATATTTATACAGTGTGGTTTCTGACCACTCTGAAAGGGATATGGTAGTGATGATACTATACTTTTATAAAATTAAATGTAATGGTTTAAAAATAATTAACTAATCTAATAAACCCTGGTGATGTGTTATACCTATTCGTATTTATGTACTCTTAGAAATAAGTAATTATAATGAAAGACAGCGTGAAAGATATTTCATCAGTTACGCCACACTAGTTTATGCCAAGTGATGTTGTTGATATAGTCGTTTTTTTTTTTAAATCTATATTAGTAGTCTAGCTAGAAGTGACCTCTTACGTGTTGCTATCCATCTAATACTCGTAATAAAATTAGCTGTGATATGTTATGATAATAAAGTAAAAAAAGTAAGGTAAAACATCCCATCGAAAAGTATCTGTCAATTTATGTTCATTACAATTAAAGCTTAAATCACGCAGGCGGTTTTGGTTCGCGATGTGTTCGAGTCGCAACAGCTGTGCGATGGATCTTTTACCCAACGTACAATTATTATTTACATGTCATTTTGTGCCCTCGTGTGATGCAAATCGAACACTAAGAGTGAGAGAAATTGACATCAATATAAAGCTCAGTAAGCGGTGATTATTACAGCTGTCTCTATAATATTCTGATTTTAAAAAGATACATAGTCTCAAAAAATACACGTGATTTTGGGTAGGGGAAGGCGGGTGGGATAATTTATTGGACGACCCCTAAGTTAGGTGCAATGATTAAATAAAAAAATTGAGATTGTAAAAATTAATAATAATAGTAGGTATAATTAGTTTTTTAATCTATTTTATTTGTATCTATATTGTTCCAAGGCTTATTGACGTCTCTGGTGACAATAGGGCTGACAGTTTTTTCTCACAAAAATTAAGTATCATCATTCAAAGGGGAAATGTTGCTAGTGTATTGGGCACCATGCCACAAGACAGCGATTTGGAGGAGCTATTTTTTTTGTAAGTTTTAATTTTTATTTTCTATGTATTATTATTATTATTTTTGTTTAGATTTGATTGTAATATAGTTTATTCTATTATGAAATATAATATTCGAAGTAAATTTATTTATTTCTTTTATTTTATTTAAAAACTTTATTGCACTATGTATGGGCTTAATGCCGCTAGGCATTCTCTAGCAGCCAACCTTTGGAACAATACAGAGAATTTTGATTAAGAGGTAGGTGCAAAGGGCTCAATATGAAACTTAATTTAAAGGAAAAATAAAATAAACTTATTCTATGATAGCATAATACATATTAATATACATACAAATATGTACACAATAATACATATACTACACACTATATACTTCGAATAAATAATGAATAAAATTGTTCTTTTTAAGTACAACTAGGTAAGAAATGTCAGATTATTCGGACGGGCGTTTCTACAGTACTGCAACATTGCATACAAAAAGGTGAAAACTTGCATGGCGCAGATTTCCCATGCTCTCTCGGTAATTGAGAAATTCATTATGAATGTTCCTACGTGTATTCGTACTTATACTACTTAATGCTTAGAGCCTATTGTCGGTCGCAAGCCCGAGACACCATCCTTCTCATCTCTTACCCACACACGATGGACCCGGCACCCGCACGGTGAATCCATGGAATGCTTAGAAATTTGTCTTCTTCTTCTTCTAATGTAGTAAATTCAAATTCAAATTCGTTTATTTGCTTTAAATGTATTTCTTACTTGGTAAAATATATAAATTGAAGCTTAAAAAATTTATTTGCTTTAAATACATACGGTAATATGGTTAGTAAGTTGTCTGCACATTTAGCCATTGTTGTGGCATGCAAAAATTGTTTTTATTTAAATATATTCTTATCCAGTAAGTTTAGTCATCATTATATAATTAAATTTAGGTCGGTACATTTTATTAATAAACAGACAAATGTTTATTGAATACAAAAAACAGTTTGGTGGAATTCGTACTAAGAACGACCTTCATCGATTAGGTATGCGAATAAAATTTGTCACTATGAAAGTGGGCGTGGATCGCTACTTATAAGGAATATCGATAAATGCTGAAAGAAGCCTCGATACCAATTTTAATATAAAAAACTCGAAGTGCATAATAATTTTTATTTTATTTAATTAATCAGGCTTTTGCTTCAGTTTCCTTGAGCTTGACGTTTGACATTAATTCCAAAAATATTAACAATCTACCTATTAACATAAAGCAGGAATCTACCAGATCATCATTTAAAAAACTGATCTACACACATTTTCTAAATAGCTCCAAACAAAATTTGTAAGTTGTATATGTATGTTTATTATTGTGTATGTATTAGTATTTAGTATATTTATGAGTAGATTATATATAAGTAAGTTTATTATATATGTATTTATATCTAATTGATGTGTCACTTATACTTTCATTGCATCTACAGTTGTTCTAATTAGTCCCAAAGGTTTGGCTGTCAGAAAATGTCTACGGGCCTAATGCCGTCCGCCTTTTGTACTTTGTGCGTTAAAGTTTTGAAATAAAATAAATAAATAATCGACGCTATCAGCTTGTTTTAGTTCTTACAGATTATTTAATACAGATTGTTTTCGATTTATTATATTTTATTAAATATATTTTGTTAGACAACGTATTACTACTGTTACTTTGGTTTTGTATATTTTATTATTTAAAAAAAAATGGTTTTCCTTAGGATACTCGATCGGAGAAGATCGCTCCTAGTATACGTATCTTGGACTATGACTTAGTGGAGTTTCCAGCCTACTGTCTACTGGGTAAAAAAATATATATTTATTATTGCTTGCTTGTTGCTAAAGTTTTCAGAGCTTTTAAATGTGTCCCTAATTCCGTTTTACTTCCTTCACATTAAATTGTAAGAAATGTAATAAAAATATACTATGATCCTGGTTTGTTCATACTGAAAGAGTTTGTCTCTCGTATTAATACAATTTTTCCGACAATAGAAATTAAGGTTATTCTAATTAGAGTTATATCTTCAATGATATGTGAAATTCTTGGGGGGTGATAACGACGAAATAGGTCAGCTCAATTAAAACACATAGCTCCGGATGCGGCTTCTTTGAGTGTATTCCTTATAACATGCCAGAGTAACAGGACTGGGCTATACAACAATATGTATTAAGCAACAGTCTGCCTGGCACACCATCGCACGGACTGCGCGATAAAAATTGTTTGCATTATAGGTCTGGCTAATAAAACTTCGAGCCTTCTGCTTATCGTGTGGGATAGATTATTACCGCGACAACCATCATTTTGATCACAATTTATAGCGGCAGACTTATTCTATATCTTTTAACAGCAATACAACAGGCTTTATTGCACAATAGTTGCTGTCAAACATCATTTTTGTAATACGAAAATGATGTTTCATAGCGACTATTGTACAATTCGTGATTGTCGCATTACTGTTGCAAGATACATAATATGACTGCAGGTGTACACCGATTATGCGAAAATAAACAAAAATTCACATAGAGTTTTTGACGTGTTCATGTGGTCCTACTGAGTTAGAATATGTGCCGAACGAAATTGGTTCGGTCTTTATGACGAGTATATAAGTCAATTTTACACGCATTATATTACACTTCCTTATTCTCGTAATGTAAGAACCATTAAGAATTGCAACATATTAGAACTGTCTAAGCCTAAATGGTTTGTATTGTATGTAAGTCATAAGACGAGTGCAACATAGGAACAAATACTAATAAATGATTTGAAAGTTTTTGTAATATTAAACATAAATTTAAAATATCAACTTCGTTCGCTTAATAATAAAGTCTGGTACTGGTGGAAAAGCTACTTTTTTCTCGCGTTAAAACTAATAATAATAATAATAACTTTTCAAAGTTATAATTTATTCGAGGGTAGGTACAATAAATGAAAAAAGTATTTATATAAAAACAAAAATAAAAATAAAACTAAACTATAAATATAAATATTCACCTATAACTTGATCGTTAGGCAGTATGCCTAGAACACTTGCTGCATTCCCCCGCTGCACAGCTGTGCTGATTTGCTGCGCGAAAAAACTGCCAGCTTTCTTGTCACATATAGCAACAGCTGCTTAGACAGTTCTCTAGAGAACTTCTTAGCACTTGGCCTCCGCGGGACTATTGTCTTAAGACCAAAAGACACAATTACGTCATTACCAACAGACACGTATATGTGACATTTGACCTTTTCAGCCAAGTCCGCTGCATTCCAACCCAGACAGATATACCCAGGATATGAGACCGAGTAAGGGTGTCGTAAGTAATGTTCCACACCAATGTTCGACCAATGGACGACGGCACCAAAGTTAATCCATCGGGTCTTTTACCATCACTGCGAGAGATCGCGGACGGTTCAAGAACCAATGGGACCCCAGGAGTAACCAACCTACTTATTTAAATATCAATATTTTTCTCCTTATCCAAAATATTTTAATAAGAATTTTTTTGGACAGAAAGAAGTCTGCACATTGTTAGTTGGTATACCTAATTAATTAACACGATTCGATAATATCTAACTGATAATTTTCGTTATTTTTGGAATGACTCAACAAATGTCTAATTAATCTAATTCTCGGATCATTAGATGATTTTTGATAGGATTAGCATTTTGTTTTTGTTTTACAGTCTTACAAAAGATGTAAGATAAAAATATTGATTGCTTTTAAAGCAAACATTTTTAATTATACTTTTATCACAAATATAGTCTTACAAAATTTACATCATACCTATTTATCGAATGGTACGTCGTGTAAACTCACAAGTATGGCAGGTAAGCTTTCAAGTCTCTATACTCGTACGTCCTGTAAACTCACGAGTATGGCAGGTAAGCTTTCAAGTCTCTATACTCGTACGACGTCCTGTAAACTCACGAGTATGGCAGGTAAGCTTTCAAGTCTCTATACTCGTACGTCCTGTAAACTCACGAGTATGACCGGTAAGCTTTTAAGTTCCTATACTGGTACGTCGTGTAAACTTACTTACGACTATGACCGGTGAGCTATTATGTCTCTATACTCGCACACCGTTTAAACTCACGAGTATGACAGGTAAGCTTTCAAGTCTCTATACTCGTACGACGTCCTGTAAACTCACGAGTATGGCAGGTAAGCTTTCAAGTCTCTATACTCGTACGACGTCCTGTAAACTCACGAGTATGGCAGGTAAGCTTTCAAGTCTCTATACTCGTACGTCCTGTAAACTCACGAGTATGACCGGTAAGCTTTTAAGTTCCTATACTGGTACGTCGTGTAAACTTACTTACGACTATGACCGGTGAGCTATTATGTCTCTATACTCGCACACCGTTTAAACTCACGAGTATGACAGGTAAGCTTTCAAGTCTCTATACTCGTACGACGTCCTGTAAACTCACGAGTATGGCAGGTAAGCTTTCAAGTCTCTATACTCGTACGACGTCCTGTAAACTCACGAGTATGGCAGGTAAGCTTTCAAGTCTCTATACTCGTACGTCCTGTAAACTCACGAGTATGACCGGTAAGCTTTTAAGTTCCTATACTGGTACGTCGTGTAAACTTACTTACGACTATGACCGGTGAGCTATTATGTCTCTATACTCGCACACCGTTTAAACTCACGAGTATGACAGGTAAGCTTTCAAGTCTCTATACTCGTACGACGTCCTGTAAACTCACGAGTATGGCAGGTAAGCTTTCAAGTCTCTATACTCGTACGACGTCCTGTAAACTCACGAGTATGGCAGGTAAGCTTTCAAGTCTCTATACTCGTACGTCCTGTAAACTCACGAGTATGACCGGTAAGCTTTTAAGTTCCTATACTGGTACGTCGTGTAAACTCACTTACGAGTAGAACCGGTAAGCTTTTAAGTTCCTATACTGGTACGTCGTGTAAACTTACTTACGAGTATGACCGGTAAGCTTTTAAGTTCCTATACTGGTACGTCGTGTAAACTCACTTAAGAGTATGACCGGTAAGCTTTTAAGTTCCTATACTGGTACGTCGTGTAAACTTACTTACGAGTATGACCGGTAAGCTTTTAAGTTCCTATACTGGTACGTCGTGTAAACTTACTTACGAGTATGACCAGTAAGCTTTTAAGTTCCTATACTGGTACGTCGTGTAAACTCACTTACGAGTATGACCGGTAAGCTTTTAAGTTCCTATACTGGTACGTCGTGTAAACTTACTTACGAGTATGACCGGTAAGCTTTTAAGTTCCTATACTGGTACGTCGTGTAAACTTACTTACGAGTATGACCAGTAAGCTTTTAAGTTCCTATACTGGTACGTCGTGTAAACTCACTTACGAGTATGACCGGTAAGCTTTTAAGTTCCTATACTGGTACGTCGTGTAAACTCACTTAAGAGTATGACCGGTAAGCTTTTAAGTTCCTATACTGGTACGTCGTGTAAACTTACTTACGAGTATGACCGGTAAGCTTTTAAGTCTCTGTGATATGTAAACAAACACAGAAAAATAAATATTTCATTTGAAATAAATTCTGCGTAATACAATTTAGTTCGACTTTGACCCTATTTGGATCAAACAGAAATCTAAAAATATTTTATTGCTATCTATAATCTAATTAAAAATAGTTTTAACGTGTATTTTACAAAATAAACTTTCTGATTCAAGACCAAGAGGTGCTTATTGATTGTCTTGTCGTATTACTTTAAGTACTTATGAAGTAATTAATGAGATTACAAAGCAAGTAATATAATAAGATTTAAAAATTCGTTAATTTTTTAATATAAAACAAGTAAATAAGAAACATAGAAACCCAATAAACTATATTGAATATGTCCGCAATAGCAAAGGGTCAGTAGTGAATGCAATATCGACACGGGTAACCAATATGCGATCACATTCCTTTTCCGACATGCAAACGAGTGTAAACATGTTTCTGGATTTATTGCAAAAAAATGAATTTTATTTTATAATTCCGATACCTACACTATTTTATCGCTTTGGTAAAGTTAATGTAATCTTTAACAAAGGATAACGGTCCCTTTTAGATTAAGTGGAAACTATCTTCAAATAACAATATTCATATCAATTTAAAATAACACATTCTTGTACAATATGATTATGTTTAACTTTAAGCGGGACCCCAATACAGGTCTAACTAAACTTAAAGGAGGATCCAGAAAATGTAAAAAACAAAAATAATAATAATAATAAAAAAACTATAGTCCAAGTCTTTCGACAAAGACCCGGTATGTATGTACATTTTAGATCTCCATAATCAAACACAAATCAAAAATTCTTTAAATACTATGAACAATAATATTGCGGTCTTATAGTTGCATATTTTCCCACGAATTTTACCACTAGCAGCATTGAAAAAATATTAAACATTTCAAGTTTACATAAATGTGTATAAATGACCACTGTGTAAAATTTCCACTATTATTCTTCCTTTTTTATATTATTATAATGTCAATGTTGCAACAAATTCATTTATTTATTTATGTATGTCAATATTAACTAATATTAAAAATCTGAAAGAAGCTTCCTTCTGTCTATTCGTCTCGCCTTGAGTACTGAATCGACTTTATCGATTTTGAAGAAATTGGGCAGAGACGTTCCTTGGAATGAAACCTCCTGAGTTTCATATGTCATATTTCATATGTCAAAGTATATGACGTCATCATCTGTGCACGACATATGACTTATGGTTATTATAGTTGAAGATATTTTTGTCAAAATAAAAGCATATATTATAAGCATGTAATATCAATCTAATAAGAGTTGATGGGTGGAAAGTGTATTCAACAACACATCCGGCTACACCAATGTATGTAATGAGCAACGTTTTCAAGTGAACATGGATAGTCTGAGGTGTGGCCAAGGTACAGGTTATTTATCGACGACATGTGTGGGTGGAGATATGTTTGGAATCAGTGTTTATAGAATCGCATACTATATTTGGAATGGCAAAAGTATATGAACTACGACACTTTAAGTCAAGTCTAGAGGATATAAAGCTACCCACAACTTACGGCTGGCTGGAGAAAGGCTGATTATCTAATACTGACTCCGTGGTCTGGCGGTTAAGTGAGTGGATTTAGACTCGGAGGTACCGTATTCGATTCCTGGTCGGGACGCAATAATATTTATTAATTAAATAAATAAATTTAATTAATTTATATTTAATATATTTGATACGCTAGAGACATCGACGAGCTTGTAACTTGTCATGATCGGCATATAGTAAAGTTGGCTAAATGTGAATCCGCTTCTTTATAAGCGTGGTTTCTGACCACCCCGAAAGGGAAACAGTCGTGATGAATTACTTTTTAAGGAAATCGTTCTTTCTCGTACAATCGAGCCACAATTGTTTTTTTCGTTAATATGACACCCTATAAATTTGACAGTAGGTTAGATTATATGCCCATAGAGACAACAAAGAGAAACGCCGGATGTTCGGCTAAAATGTAAAACTCGGCAGCAGAGTGTACTTGTACATTTTGTGCAATTTAATTGGTCAAAGCATTTCCAGCTTTTCCCCGTTTTCTTCTATGCTGCAGTGTAGAGGCAGCCTTAACACGACACGTTTTTTTTTAATTCAACGTTATTTTATTAATATTAATTTTAATAAATAAAGATAAGTTTATTTATTTATTATTTAATATTGTAATTCTTTTGTAGAATAGTTTTAATTTCATAGATATTTTTAGTTTAGTTTTATTTATAATTGGTTTTTTAATCTATTTTATTTTAATATTTTTGTATCTTTTTCGAATAAATATATAATTGGAAAAAAAAAATCTCTTATACTGTTGGTATATTACTTCGAACATAATATAAATATTTTCTAATTTATTTGTGATGTTGCTCGAGTATTGTACGCTAGAGACATCGACGAGCTTGCCAATTGTCATTATGTCATTGATTATATTAATTTGAACAATACTATGGCTATGACCTCGTCTTAAGTATGTATAGGCATCATTTTAGAGTAAAATAAAAATTATTTATTTTATTTTATGCACCACTATTGATTTATTAAAACCATATTGCACCAAGTATATACAAATGCACAGACTTTGGCGGCAATTTTTTCCCATTTTAAACGTCTTTTATTTAGCACATTTAATTTCTATTTTTCTAACGCGACGTTTTGTTTAGTAAAAGGTAATAAAAACTACTAAATAAAATACATGTAAAGCTGCTTGAATATTGTGTAAATATGGCTATAGTAATATAAATTGCTCCTATATAATGCGCTTCAAATAAACCTGTCAAACGTCAGCAAACATTTGTACACGTCAGCTTTCAAGCGATTTCAGCCCTATGCCAGTATCTCGCAGATTCGACTGACAGGGAGAAGGGGGTGGATGCATTTCGGTCGAAAATCCACTTAATTTGAATCGGGTTTTGACATATTAATTATTATTTCATTATTAGCCTTTGTTTCTCCTATGAGTATGCTGGCCCACGTATGACAAGCTACAAAGTAAAGTAATTTAGTTAATAATGTGACCGACCCATGCAATACGAATATTTGGAATAACTATATCAAAGCATATCCAACTCTATTAAATGAGTAGTAAATCAAAATAATAACGTTTCATTCTTGAAAATTAATTACTGTCATTTTAAATGTAATAATAAGTATAACAGACTATAAAGTAAAAGCAAAATAAGAAAATATATATCTAAGTAACCTTACTGTTTGTTTTTTTAAACGTTATTGTAAACAAAAACAAATGACGAAAGTAATGCCCCTAGGCATTTTTTGCCCTTTAACCTTTGGGACATTGGGAACATTAAGTACGGTGCAAATAGATAGTAAAAGAAAATAATCACAGTAATATTAAAACACTATCTAAATAGCAAAATCTCTACACAAACATACTAATATTACATAAATAAGTTAGATATAATATGAGAACTTATACCTATAAGTAATTATGACATAATACATAAATATAAAGCAGATAACAAAGGTTTGTGTGATGGGAAAAGATAAATAGAAGTTATGTAAGGAACTAATTATATCGAACTATTTCGATGTTCATTTAAACACAAATGAGGTATTGGAGCGATGAAGTGAATATTTTAGCGAGATGTATGCTAGTGCAATTCCTAACGACGTTACGACGGGTACTTTACCTCCAGAGCCATCCAAAAATACAACGTCCACATTTAAGGAGGAAATAAGTGTGCCAAAATGATTAAATACGGAGGAATACCGGTCACACTTTCCACCTGCTATGCAACCATTGCTGGCAGGAGAATAGAGTATCGGAGCACTCGCAGCAATCAGTCATCGTTCCTCTATACAAAGGTAAAGGATGTAGATTGGACTGTGCACACTATCGAGAGATTAGTTTGATCAGTTTGGCGAGCAAGATGTATGGCAAGATTCTCATGAATCGCCTGCAAGAGAAGACTGAAGGTCTTTTATGGAAGGCACAAGGAGGGTTAGACCTGAAAGAGGATGCACTGGCCAATTCTTCTTGCTCCGCAATATCACAGAGAAGTTTTTGGCCTTAAAGCAGAAGGTTTTTTGTGCTTTTGTGGAATGAAATCAATTGCTTTTTCTGATGTCTATGCTGCAAGTGATCTGGATGACGCTGTTAATTTATTGATACAAAAGCTCAAGGAAGCCCTGGATTCAAATAGCAAGATTTTCACTACATCCAGACGCAAACGTATTTTAAAACCCTGGATAACTACAGGATTGCTACGCTGTATGCGGGACAGAGATAAGTTACACTCTAATGTTAAGTCCGTTCCTGATAATTATGAAATCTATGTATACAAGATATCGCAATTTTTGCAATAACAATTTTCGCAAAACTAAAATAATTTATGAAAAGGAAGAGTTAATTAAGGAAGGTAATGACAAAAAAAGAATCATTAAATCTTTTACAATCTTGTAGTACTCTTGAGGGTTCGGTGCAGATGGCTAATTTACATACACATTTTGTAAATGTAGGTAGAAAGTTTTAAGGCCAACATTAAAGCTTCATCAGTACTTTTAGACCCTTTAGATACTCTCCATATGACTTGTTTCAAGAATGTGAGGTTTTGAGTATGAGACAACTTTTTATTTTGCAAACAGTTCTTAAGAAACACACAAACTCAAATGATCCCATCTGCAATAAAACTAAGATAACCCATATAATTCCTCATCCTAAATTATTTAAGACTGCCTTAATGAGCTTTACCCCTGTTTTGCAGTTTATCTTTATAATTTAAATTATGTTTATTTCCATTTGGTTCACAGGTAACACTCGGATATTGTAATTTTTTTACTATAATAAATGTAAAATTATTTTGAGTTCTTGGTTAAATAAACTAAACTATGATGAAACAGAAGAATTGTTACAAATGTTAAAATAGTAGGTACATAATTCAATTTGTAAATGTTAATAGTAAAAAGTAAGTAAAAGTATAAACTAAGTGGAAAAAAAAGATAAAATTCAATATGTATTATATTATATATCATACTTATTTGTGTAATGGAACTGGTGCCTGAGATTCAGATTAACTTCGTTTGGGCACCAGTGGCCAATTCGTAAAAAAAAAATGTACTATCTTTTTAAGTAAATTTTCATTATTATTATTATAATGAAGCTTTTGAACATATTGGCGGAGTATGGAGTGGATGACAAAGTGCTATAAGCTATACAGTCCCTTTACAAGGACTGTAAAGCTTGTGTACGAGTGGAGGGAGGTATGTCGCCTTTCTTTGAATGATTAAATGGGCGTCATACAGGGCTGTGTGCTTTGCGCCAGATTTTTACTCTATATCTCGACAAATGCCTAAAAAGAGTGAGGGAGAGTTTCTGTGGGATAAAGATGAAGATCTAGTAGTGAACTGCCTGCTGTATGCAGATGATGCTGTTCTTATGGCATCGTCCGAACAACAGATATCACTAGTCACAGATATGAAAGAAAGATATGCAGAAAAATGACTCCGTTTGAATGCGAAAAAAACCAAGGTTTTACTATACAAACTAGTGTTAGAAAGAACAAGGATGAAAACCATGACGATAATGATTAATGATGAAAATCTAGAACAAGTAAATTAAATTATATATCTGGGCAGTGTTTTTACGCGGATGGGAAGTATGATAGGGATGTTGAAAGAAGAGTGAACGCGGGAAATAGTAAGAATAGAGTTAATGCAGTAGAAATGAGGTCATTGCGTCGGATACGCGGCGTAACTTTAATGTTCCGTATACGTAATGATGTAATACTCAAAAAGGTAGGTATGAAAGAAAGCATAGGGACAAAAATAGGCAAAGACATGGTCGGATGGTTCGGGCATGTTAAAAAGATGAGCGAAGAGGGATTGACGAACCAG
This sequence comes from Tinea semifulvella, assembly GCA_910589645.1. NCBI lineage: Eukaryota > Metazoa > Arthropoda > Insecta > Lepidoptera > Tineidae > Tinea > Tinea semifulvella. The sequence continues at coordinate 28,092,511 of OU342584.1, forward strand.
ATATATAATGCGAAAGTTGTGTGTAAAAGAGGCCCTGGCAGACCAAGACTCACTTATCACGATCAGATAAATAAAACAATAGCTGAAGGTGCATTAAAAAGCCATCGAAACAAAAAGGCATGTATGAAGAGGTTGATGAATGTTGAAAAAGCGAAAGAGGTATGTCATGATCGGACAAGTGGCACTCAATTGTCTCTACCTACCTACCTACAAGGGATTTGGCGTGAAGATATGTATGTACTCGTATGTTTATTTCGCACAGAGTATAAAAGGCATAGTGATCTCCTATTTATTTGTGATCGGATTGGTCGCCATTTAAGATTTGAACCATATTTAGAAATATAGTCTAACTTGCGAGAATCCACGTAATACGCGTATTAACGAGACGATCCATCCTGTTAAGTTAATCCTCTATCATGTTTACACAACAAATATCCCCGTAGTCAATAAGTGGCAATAGAAAAAATGCTTGCGTTCACTGGCAATAAATGTTTGAGTTTGTTTAAAAACTGAAGCGAGGCAAAAATCTAGTATTTGTGATAGGCCTTCATCATCGCCCCTAGAACACGGAAAACTAGACCACCACTGTTAAAGATAGGCCTTCCAAAAAAAATCTTAAGAAATTGGCCTACACTCGTCACGCTGACCAGAGGGTCTATTTTTTTAGTTTTATTATTAGGTGTTTAATTATGTCATTAACCAAAACACTTCAAGTACTCGTAGTCATAAAATTTTCTCGACAAGGTATTAAACACGGTATGTCAGCTTCCAATCCCAGCAACACCATCCCGAAATAATTTTCTTTTTAAACCCTGATTAAATAACTTACCTATTGTGCCAGGGAACCATGCGCAAAGTGGGTTCCTTTGAAGATCGTTACTGCTGTTCCCGACTCGGATCTCCAAGTCTTGAAGTGGTTGGTGACCTAGAAAGAAATTAAACATTTATTTCACTTATAACCAAAAGCGAGAAGTGGATATGGCAGAATACGCTTGAGAGTAGAGTTAATGCAGTAGAAATGAGGTCATTGCGACGGATATGCGGCGTAACTTTAACGGACCGCATACGTTATGATGAAATTTGCATAAAGGTAGGTAGAAAAGAAAGCATAGGGACAAAAATAAGGAAAGGCATTTTCCGATGGTTCGGGCATGTTGAAAGGATGAGCGAAGAGAGATTGACGAACCAGATATATAATGTGAAAGTTGTGGGTAAAAGAGGCCCTGGCAGACCAAGAGTCACCTATCGCGATCAGATAAATAAAACAATAGCTAAAGGTGCATTAGAAACAAAACAAAAGGGCATGTATGAAGAGGTTGATCAATGTTGAAGAAGCGAAGGAGGTATGTCGTGATAGTGACAAGTGGCGCTCAATTATTTCTGCCTACCCCGCAAGGGATTTGGCTTAAAGATATGTATGTATGTATGTTCAATTAGAAATTATAAATAAATCCTAAAAAGCTTTTTACTACTTTTATACTACAGTCATTTTTCTAGACATCCCAAAACAGGTAATAAAATTGCTTTGCTAATTTTGTTTCAATAGAGGTAAAAAGTCTGTTGTCGCTGTTGTAAGTTTCCGTTGAATTTTAAATTTGAGGAAAAATATGTAATAATCCTAAAGACAGTGAGTGAAATTTCTATGTATTTATCGGCATTTAAAAAAAACAAAAACGGCACGTTACATGCAGCCCGATCAAAGTATAGTCCTTGACAAACAAGTCTTGCTTTATTTGAACGAATCCAACTTGATTTTTTTATTCGAATGTGCACGATGTCAAAGAGACGGCTTCTATTTGGCAGCTATATTACCTACTTCAAACAGCCTTATTTCTGTTTTTATTTTTTGACTATTATTCAGTACTATTTAGACCTTTAAAAACGTATAGTTTTAAATACATCGGTAATCAGTGTATGGAAACGACAAGTGGATATATACATATGTCAGAAGAAGCATCAGAGTAGAGTTAATGCGGGTGAAATGAGGTCGTCGATCGAAGTGATATGCTGACCGTATTATGTTGATAACGACAAAATACGTAAAAGGGTATGGTATGAAAGAAAGTATAGCAACAAAAATAAGATGAGTATTGTTATAAGGATGACGAACCAAATATAAATTGCTAAAGTTGTGGGTAAAAGAGGCACTGGCAGACAAAGTATCACGACAAAATGAATAAACACTCGCAGAAGGTGCAGTAAAGAATCTACGAAATAAAAAGGCATGTAAAGGTTAATGAATGTCAAAGAAGCGAAAAAGGTATGTGCTGACTGCGCAAGGGAGCTTGCACGCAGATACGTACGAGTATGTATGTACATCGGTAATATGAGCCTTTAGGAGAGGGTTAATGATAGAGCCCGATACGTTATTAGATTATTTAGGCTTAGCAAACTCTATAGTAATTTTAAAATAACTTTAAAATACAAAATGCTCTATGTATTTTGTTTTCAATCTTACAAGTATTTTAATAGCTATCGAAAGTTGATGAATTTTCAGGATCATTTAGAAAAAGTTATAAATCTGTATGTGGTTTTATCTTTCATAAGGATTAGATATATCATTTACCCCGTGTATATATTTATTGCATACCTTTATTAACAAGTATTTATTATATATATATTATATTTAATTACTTAATGATTATATGATTTTGGATAGTGACAGCAATGAACATAACTTTCACTCTATTTTAAACAGAACCAGTCGTTCTAATGAACATTTATACGACGCAAACGATTTGGATTTGTTGCTAAAAGATAAATTTAATCCTTAAAGATAAAACTTTAATGTATGCCACATCAACGCAAAAAGTGCGCCTACGCATTACACCGATCTCCTTTATTACCTTCTCATCACCTGATGTTATTGATGCTATTCTCGTTTCTGAAAGCTGGCTCTGGCTCTGGCTGACCTTTAACTAGTTGTTCAATTCCACGATACGTTCATATTCGCAATGACCGCACGGGTCACGGTAAAGGTGGCGTAGCAATCTATCTCCGTGCTGGACTCTCTTACAAAATTGTCTGCTGCTCACCTTCACTGTACTCTGCGTCTTGCGAATATTTATTTATTGTCGTCTGCTTCTCTGATGCGAGCATATTGGTAGGAGTTGTTTACTGTCCGCCATCGCTCATCTACTTTCATAGTTGTATTCTTAACGCTCATAAACCATATAAATTCCGTGCCACTAATCTCCCAAGTATAATCGATTCTGTAAATCTATCCTGTTGCCAAATGGCCCTTCTCACCACCTTGCTTCTTCTAATACTCTTCTCTATCTAATCTTTACCTCTTGCCCTAATATGATTGCTTGTCATGGACTGTTGCTTGCTTCCGCTTTCTCCCATCACGAACTAACCTATGCTTCCTATAAGTCCAAACCTCCAAGATGGGCGGTATTGAGGTAGATCGGGGAGAGTATTAGAAGAAGCAAGATTAAGTTATCCTACAATATTAAGGTGACATTTTTGTCGTTAGTTTAAAAAGAAATATACAATTCCATCCGGATAGACATACAAGAAAGTGAGTTAATAAAAACATTCAAAAACAAAGTAAGACAGCCAAGAAAATTATAATATAAAAATGTGGATTTTATTTAAATCATAAATTTTGTTCTAATTAGATATGACAATACCTACTAGAACTTAATAATCAGAATTTGTACTCTTCTATGCCAAAGTTCTTTTGTGTCGTCGAACATTTGCCGCTAAAATTAAACCCTTTCATTTTGTTTATTGTGTTATAACAACACGATCCATTATTAATCTATTATAAAATTATATTTCTATTGAAATAAATTTGTCCCAGGCTCAAATATTTAAATGATCTTATAATTGAATACCGTAAAATCATACTAAAATAAGTAAACCTTATTACTATACAGTGATTTCATTCACACGTTTCGGTATGTACTGGCTGTACATACATAGGACGGTGAGATAAGGTAAATCACAACAAAAAATGCTATTTCTCACAAGTTGAAATGTCAAAAAGTGACATTTAATTCTGGTTAACAACATTTCGCCTGACGGAATGTAATGAAATATATTCATGCCTTTTTTGGACCTAAGCATATCGCTATTTAAATATCGCTAATATATATTTTGCACCATGATAACACCCCTGCTACCACACTGCTAGTTCGCGAACTTTTGGCAAAAGCTGATGCCGTAGCCACCGTATTCTCCAGACCTGGCCCCCTATATTATTTTCCTATTCCAAAAACTAAAGAGACCCATGATAGGACGACGTTATGTCACTATTGTGGCTATACGAGTATAGACGGCATCGAAGAAGGACCTAAACAATCACGTTTTTTTGTACTTTTAACATTGGAATAAAAATTGCCATAAATGTATTCTATCCGAGGGGAATTGTTTTGAAGGAAACGAAATAGATGCTTATTGATGAATAAAACACAACATCGCAATTTTTTGAATAGACCTTGTATTTGAATATTTTTTTTATAATTAAGGGTCAGCAAAGTATTTTTTTATTGTGATTCAATCTCGGTACAATTAACTATACGAAAATACAGGTGTGTGACATGAAAGCCCATGCTAGGGGGGTAGTATGGCAATTAACAAATTGAATCTATAAACTTTCCTTTTCCCACTTACGGTTTCTACGTGCTATTTTTCTGTTCTGCGTCGCACAATGTCACACGATCCAGATTTTTTTTTCCTGCTGCGATAGGCAGAGTGCAAGCGGCTTTGCAAAGGAATCATTGTTGGAACATATGTTGGATCCCACGCGAAAGTTTGCTCCGAACTACACAGTGTAAAAAATCTACCAAATAAATGTCACATCTGTATTTAAACTAGGGATGTTAAGGAGCACCTTTCAATTACCGAATTTGGATTCGGAACCGAAGATTTTAAATTACATTTATCAGAGTCGAAGAAGCAACCGGGGCCGGAGTTGGAGTAAAAGAGAGTTAGTAGAACTATTTATTAGGGACAGGCCTAAAGAAACATCTATTATAAAAATAATATAAAACAAAGAATTGACGCCGTGGTGCTAGGATTTGAGACAAAAATCTTTTACCAGTGCGACCTCCCCGCAATGTTGTATGGAGCAGAGACGTGGACACTGACAATGGGTTAGTTCACAAAAATTTTAGGTCGCTCAACGAGATGGAGACTATGGAGCGAGCTATGCTTGGTATTTCTCTGATGGATAGAATTCGCAACGTAGATATGATATGCCAATGGGCCCGACACATATGCCGCAGAACCGACAACCAACGGGACGACAAGCAGAGTGGGAAGACCCTACGGCTGATGCACGGATAACCTAAAGATGGCCAGCGAGGGTGTCAAGAGACAGACTGATAATGATCTGCTGGGATTACTTAGGCGACATGTCAAAACTTGAAGTCAAAAGTTGGATTCGTAGGTGTAAAATAAATCCGAAGCCGAGCCGAGCCGAAGCTTTGGTACATCCCTAATTCAAACTACACGTATCAATGTTAAATTGAATTTGATTTCAAAGGGGAAATATAAAGGAAGGAATAATAAGAATGTTACCTATATTGTAAAAAACCCTCCGCCAATGTGACAATTTGCCCACCTTATTATAAGCAGAGACAATCTATGGATAATTCTCAAAACTAATTTAAAAAAAAAATACAACTACTAAACCATAAGAAGTGCACGACTCTATCAAAATAGTAATAGAAAACTAAAGCCAAAGAACTCATTCCTTACAGCTATGACATGTTCTAGAATTGGTCGCCTGGCACTAAGACACATCGCGTACGACAGTCATGATACCAGTTTATATAAGGATAATATCTCAATAAACTTACGTAATCGGATTTAATAATAACTCGACTATTAGGGCAATAAATCACAAAAATATTTATTAATGTAAATAAATACATTTAAATAATATTTAATTTATTTCTCATATTTCTCGAGTTTGGAACGCTGGAGACATCGACGAGCTTGCCACTTGTTATGATTGGCCTATAGTAAATTTGGCTAAATGTGAATCCGCTTATTTATAAGCGTGGTTTCTGACCACCCAGAAAGGGAATCGGTCGTGAATGATACTTTTTACTTTTAAATCCCTAAAGCGCACCAAATAACGATGATTTTATTTTCTTTCATGCTGATTTTGTTACACTAACTTATAATCTAAATACCAAGCCATTCGTATGTTTTTTAGTTGGAGATGCTGGTAAAAACCTCTTAAATGATTTAACGACCTTGGCAAATCTTATGTTGGCCGGTAAAGTCAACGCAGAAATTACGGACATACTATACGGTGCTAACCTTTATGCTCTATTAAAAATAAAGATGGCGGAATCAGACCCATAGCTATCGGCACTACCTACCGCTGCTTACCAAAATTGCTGCTAAGGAAATTTTAGACTATCTCAAATCTTTTTTCCAACCCTTTCAGTTGGCTTCGGTATTAAAGGAGTGAAGCTATTGTCCATTCCCTACGTACCTTTTTGTTAAATAACGGCGGTGAGGTTTTATTAAAGGGATAAAAAATGCCATCAACTCTGTTGACAGAAATGCCATTCTGACAGAAGTTAAATCACATACGAGTATGCCTTCTGTTTTCAATTTTCTGTGGCAATGCTACAGCTCCCCTTCCAAATTACTATATCAAAATCATTTACTCTCTTCTTCAGTTGGCTGTCAGCAGGGTGGCCCTCTCGGCCCAGCAATCTTTAGTTTAGAGATCTATTCCATCATTCAAAATTTAAAGTCTAAATTTAATGTCCGGTACCTTGACGACGGAGCTCTGGGAGGAGACATCCATACTGTTTTAGATGACGTTTCTACTCTAATTGACACCTTCAAAAAAATTGGTCTTAGTCAAAATTTCTGAAAATGCAACATTATCGTCTCTGCCCCGAATACACTAAAAATATTGACTATTAGAAAAAAACAATAATATTGCCCCAAATATTAGTGTGTTGAACAAAACGTCGCTTCACATACTAGGCTCTCCGGTTTTGGAAAATTCTTTTCCTTCTTTTTTTATTTTATTTTAAATTCTTTATTGCACCAAAACTTAAAATTAGGTACATAGGCGAGTTTAATGCCTGTTAGGCATTCTCATTCTTTCATAGATGAAACAATAGAAAAATTTTATCTCTGCTCCGATCGTCTAGGGTGCTGAAGCACGTTGCGTTCCACATCTGAGCACGTATGTTAAATTGACAAAATCAGACAAAGAACGAAAGAAGAACAAAAGACAGTGTCCGTTAAATAATGTTTTCGCATAAAGAAACACAATTTGGCCATAGTTTGCCGAAACATGCGTTCTGGTTTTAACTTTAATTAGTATATGAAAAGATCAAGTTCGGTTCGATTCGACTATCTATTATCATTAAATTAATTAGTTATAATATGAATATTTTTTCATAGCGCATTATTTACATAAACATGAAGTACAATCTCGCATGAAATTGTATTCTTGACGTCACGGTGGTCCTAATTTAAACGTTTAGGACCAAATAAAAATTTCATCTCAGCCCTATAATGATGAATAGATAACAGAGTGGCGCTTTATTTCCTAAATTTAACTAAATAACGTTTTTGAGATAATGCGTGCTAAAATGGTATGTGAAATACATCTTTTTAATGTACTTTAAGTCGGAAAATTAAAATAGTTTTCAGAATTCTATATGAATGGGTTATTCGTTTGGTTCTAGTTATCCATAGGTACATTCATTCTGCTATCAGGAAGCGCATACGAGTATAAGAACGCATTATAGATTTCAGCCTTGGTTCATTTTGAAAGCTCGATTTATGGCTAAGAGATTGCGAACATTATACTCATGCTGTTTTAGATTATCCAGAGCCACAGCCATCAATGGACTAGGGGCATTGAATATTAATTAATTTTCACCAAACCGGTTACGTCTAGATTAATTTTACTTGTTTGTACTACAAAGACAATAAAGGCCTTTTAGACGGCTCGGCGCAGCTCTATTACATTTACACGGTTTACGCACGGACACCCGTTTTCTTTTGCCTCATTCCTGTTTTGATATGCCGCGATGGTCTTATCCCATATAGTGGACGCACTAGTACTAGTGAAATCAACACATGAATGTTAATCTGAGGTAGTGTTTAAATAGGCGGTAGGCGGACTGATGGTTGTAATTTGCCCAGTCGTCCGGGGCGGGGAAGTATCCACCGTTCGTGCCGATAAACCCAGTAAAGTGTATCCACACGTTTCGGGATCAGGCTCGAATTGCCGTCATGCCCAGTCAAGCCGGCATAGTGTTGGGGACTTGTGTCAGTTATGAGTGTCTGATTCCACTTGCTAACATTCATGTCGTGATAGTGTAAAAAGAAAAAAAAATATTTGCCCAAATCAAGACCAAGAACAGCTGGTCTGGTTCTTGCAATCCTAATCTTGGTCTTGGCAGTGGTCTTGCGCAGGAGTCTCGAAAGACTCCTTGTGAAACTTTAGGGTCTGTCCGTAAACTAGTATCTCGGGAACTACTGGTTCTTTTGATTAACTTGAAATTTAAAATGGTTATAGATATTGTTACCCAACATGTATCCAAAAACATATACAGAGGTCGTATCCGTACTCTGCGGGTATACTATAGCGCTTAACATGATTTAAAATATAATCATTCAATAATACGTAAATATTTTTCATTGCAAAAATATTTTTACCACTAAACACATAAAAAGGCAAACACAAAAAAGTTACAAATTAAAAAAATATAGTATCCCTTAAAAAAAAAATTACTGGGCAAGAGTCTTGCGAAACTGCGAGACCAAGATTGAGTTACATTAATCTAAGGTAAATGGTATAAAGAACGGTAGACGTCTACGCAGGCGTTGACATCGCTGCGTTAAATCGGTTAATTATAAAAACTATTAAGAAAGTTTTAAAAGTTTAATTAAAGTTTTGTCATACATAATGCGAAAAACGCCCATGTTGTGGGCTGCTGGGCGCTGTGGAATGGCATACCAAGCGAGCGACGTTTGGAGCTCGTGTGATGTGAACGAGTCAGTACTAGAAAGACGGTTGCTGCGCCGATACTGTGTTTATAACGCATAACCACGGGCAACACATGGATACGGCACGGTCGCCGTGTCTAGTTAATGCTGTCTATTTAGCTTTTACGTTTCTACTTTACACGGCACGGTGACCGTATGCATGTGAAAAGGCTTTAAGTCATGCAACGATGAATACAGCGCATATAATTATTAATATCAAAGACTAAATCAAGCGTTAAGAATTTTAATTAAAACAGATTGTCAGAAGATGACGTACACACCAAGGGTGCTTTCTTGATCAACAAACTATTTTGTTTTTTTATCGCACGATCTTGTTTGACTTGCTAAAATTTATCATGGTAAGCATCTATCCTATAGAACACGCGGTAAGTGTTCGAACCCAGAATCAAATATTATTTTTCGATATTTTAACCGTGAAATCTTTTATTATTGTTGTCTTTTGCCTTATCTCACAGCCTATTGATAGATCTTTTTTTATTATAACGAATTTATAAAATTTACTAGTCATATAAAAAATAGTTATATATAAAATGCTTCTTTGGTGAATATGTTTCTCGCGCACCGCTTACTTATATACACAGCATATCTCTGGTGGATAAGTAACCTAAGTTGGATCCAATAATTTATTAATTTAAGGGGCCGGACACACTATTGTGTTCCACGTTCTCTGTAATCTATGCGGTGGCATTATGTCAGAATGCATTTTTGTCAATATTTTAGTACAAGTAGTCAATAGTTTATAAGTGACTTTAAATTTAAGTGAGTAACGGCCTATTTCAGAAAGGCTGATTATGATGTTTTATGCCTATGAGGCAAAAAAATATTGATTAGAGATTATTTTATTTCTGCAACTGGCCGTTACACTATCGCATCCCTATCTGTCATTCTAGCAAATTTGGCATTCATTAATAGTATGCACCCACATGGTGGTGGCTCGGTTGTAAGAACGCGTTCCTTGAATCCTACAAAGGTCGGTTCAAACCCACCCGGCATGTACCAATGAGAAATGCACTTTTCTTACGTACATTTGTCAAAGATTTACAACATCACCGTTCCCGTGTCTCGGAGAGCACGTTAAGCCGTCGGTCCCGGTTCCACTAATACCAACTTGTGGAATCGTTAATAAATTGTCATTAAAAATTGACATCATTTCCTCGCCAAGCCGTCTGGCCAGCATGGCGAGTGTAGGCCAAATTCTCCAGATATGTTCTGGAAGGCCGATCTCCAGCAGTGGAGGTCTAGGACGCTGTGGTCTAGGGGCTGTAATACAAAATAAAAAAAATGCACCCAGTACTTTCTCTTTATCTTAGACTGCCAGATTACTATAAAAGAGCTAATGACCTGTTATCAGATATAACTATGCAGAACTCAGAACGTAGCGTCGCGTCGCCAAACCGCGCCGCCCTGTGGCGGTGTGTTTCATCACTAAACGGGCAAAACGTTTACGAGTATTTCGCTTATTAAAAATGCATACTACGGAATTTGGCTAGAAGAAGTAGGTACCCCCGGATATCGAAATTTAAACATCTGGAAATCATTTTGTAACCATCCCGAGCGCAGTCATAAATATTAACAAAGAAACTGGACAACAGTAACTACACGTGAATTTGTGCCACAGATAAAAAAACTAATAGATGCCGCATGAATGTATTACTTTTGCAAGCAAAACATCAATAGGTTCAGTTCATTGATCTCCTAATTGTGGAGATCGGTTTTAATAGCATAATTGTATTTAGTTCACAGGCTTAGACTGACAGTGTACAGGAATTAAAAAATACTTTATGATAGTTTCGTGTTAATAGATATTTAAAATATTAATTATTGTTTCCTAATTTATAAATTGATTTTTTTTTTCTTATAATAGCGAATAGGTTCAATGATTTATACGTCATAAAGTTGGCAGCATTAGGGGCTATTAAATATATTTGTGTGGAAAAAACACATTGTGGCAACAGGTCGTCTTTTGTTCCTGTCATTATAACGGCTTGTTGCTATCATGTTCATATAGTGAGAGGATATTGAGCTGACATTCGAGGTCGCCCTGTTTACTTCGCTCCCTGTTTACGGTTTAATTCGAGGCTTAATTAATTCAATATTTATTTTAACCCTTGTGCGTTGGTGGCATGCCAACTGTCGCCAACCCTTGCTTTGTTGGTGCATATAGGTGGTTTGGTCTAATGATAGTCAGCTTCCACGCATCCACTTGCCACGTGACTTTACCGTGGATTATTAGACTGTATGGATATTTCACCATTCCGCGACACGTATACTGGGTGACTTTGTATGGTCTTACGTTAGACTAATATGTTATTCTATTGATAGAAACAAACAACTCTTTATAAGAAACCATATATCGGAAGTGACATTTTTTTTGGCTTCTTCATACAAATTGATTATTTTAAATTTAACCGTTTGCATGGAGAAGCTAAAAATTGTTGTCACATCCGACATATGATTTTTTATTATTAGTTTTATACTAGCACAACGTGTGACCTTGCACCCACCTAATGGTAAGTGGCGCGCAAGGTCCATGAATGTTAGCAACTGGAATCAGACACTCATGACTGCCTTTAGTACCTAACACTATGCCGGCTTGACTAGGCAAGTCTTAGGAAAAGTTATCTTATTATACAGTTATTTAATGAAATTCTTAGCACTTATTCCAAGACCAAAAGGCACAAACATGTAGTCATTACTAATAAACTCGTATTTGCTACATTAGACCTTTTTAGCCGAGTCTGCTATAAATACAAGTAGCTTCCCACACCAATGCTCGACCCATGCACCACGTCTCCAAAGTTAAACCATCGGATCTTTTACCATAATAATAATAATAAAATTCTCAAACATAAAATATAAAAACATGTACATAGGCGAGTAGAATACCGTGAAGGTATTCTCTACCAGCTAACCTTTGGGATAGTGACAGAAGAATATTATTGGTGCAGAGTAAGAAAAAATACGCATAATGATCAAAATATAATGAGTAAAATCAATAAATATATGTGTACGTAGGTAAGTATATAGTTTAAACATCTAAGATGATAATAAATAAATGTGTATAAATAATAAATAAAGTACATGCATATTTAATAATATATCAAATAATATATATATCAAATAAATACCATCACATATTAGAGTTGTTATTCGTATAATATAATATGTATTTTGTAGCTCGTCTATGCTCGGGGAAACTCGCGCTAAAACGAAGGGAATTTGAATGATAAAAACTGGTGTTTGTAGTTATAATTTTTGCTGCTAACAAAGTCAGGGCCAAAAGTCAGATTAAACAGAGTGCAGTGTTATTAAAAATGTGTCATTTGCTTTTAGGTCGCATGTGACAAAGGTAATTTAATTTGGTAATCATTATGTCGTATTATTTACTTTACACTAACTTATTTTTTACTAACTTATTGGCCAACTGCAAATGTACTTATAAATACTATTTTTTTTTTTTTAATACAGTACATAATCGTACTAACAGATTAATCAATAAAGTAAATGTATTAATAAAACATTATGTGTATGTATTATTAGTATTTAGTTTATTATTGTAGTATATGGTTTAGATAATATTGCATTTTTATTACGTAATCATATTTCTCTAATTGCACCTACCTTACATTTTTAATGATCTACAGTGTCCCTAAGGTTGGCTGTCAGAGAATGTCTAGCGACATAAGTCCGCCCCTTGTATATATTGTGCAATAAAGTTTTCAAAAATAAATAAATGTTAAGTTTTTTCAGTATTACCGATTAGTAAAACTAAATATAAACTGAAAATGACACTTAGTGAAAAAAAAAAATAATAGACCATACATACATACCACCTATTAAACAAACTCTAGAACGCCACTTAGTAACGATTATGATTTCGATCTTTGTGAAATATTTATTTAAAAACTTACCGCAGCATCCTCTAGTGGTGACTCTGACGACTTTGACTGAGTAGTACCGCAAAAGGTCGACCTGCCACCACGGGGACGCCTCTCTCTGGGTCTCGGTACAACGTTTGCCGTCGTGTTCGGTCGTTTTCTCCCCATCATTGCCGTTCGTAGCATAACCCCCACGCACAGTCGTAGATTGGTTTGCTGGCTTTCGAAAAGCCACGTTAGTACCTGGTAAAAGTAAAAATATTTAGGAGGAGGATTAAATAAATACAAGTCATTATCTCAGCCCCTAGAAAACAGTCCTAGACCTCCACTGTTGGAGATGGGTCTTCCAGAATTTTCTGGAGTATTTGGTGGTATTTATAAAAACTGTGTTAATAGGATGTAGGATTTGGCTTCCTTCGGCACACTTACTCTGTGTTTCACTTGTCGCTTCAAGCGCTTTTTTACTTTATTTCGTTTTGAAAGTCGTTTGACTTACGTTTTTATTCTTTTTAAGGTAAGTTCAGTAAAAAAAACGAGCTTTGCTTTCAAGTCAAACACGGAATTAGGAAGTGTTTATATTGAATAAGCTTATCTATTTATATTGACATCAATGGTGACTAATGCTATACAACAAACTATAAGTTTGTACGAGCGTAAGATATGAACGAAATACTCGTATAAAAACATTTATCAGTTATTTGCAAATTCGATAACAATTGTTTGAAAAACATCAGGCTTTCAATGATTTTATTTCTACTAACCACCAAATTGTTCAAAGCTTAAATGTGACAACATATACTTTATATCGGCCTACGCGACTATATACATGCTATCTCCGGGCATTAATATTTCTATTTTTTAAGAGTTTACTTTAAGAAATAAAATCGATAGTTAGCTAAATCGTTTATCATCATCATCACGACCGTATCCCTTATGGAGTAATCAGAAACCACGCTTTTATAAGGAGCGAATTCACATATATTTACCATTACTTTAGGCCTATCATGACAAGTGGCAATCGTCGATGACGCTAGCGTGCCAGAAATCGAACCCGGTACCTCCGAGTCTAAATCCACGGACTTAACCGCTAAAGCATGGAGGCAGTCTTTATTTAGAGATAAAATTAATATTCGTGTTTTTGAAGAGGTAACTTTAAGAAATAAAACCGATGGGTAGGTAAATTATTATCATTTACTATACTTGTAATTACATAACCTCTCGTGCACCGGACAATTAAATAAACCTTATAGGTCCTCTTAAAATGGGCTCCTATTACCGAGGCACTTATTCATAATACACGTTTAACTGTTTGGTTGGTAACATTTATTTACACTAGCAACACGAACACTTCCCTCCCGCCCCACTCCACCCTCGCAGCTCGTGGTGACGACAAGCTCGGAGAAAAAGTATCCTCGAATTTGACAAGTGAATTAAACTAATAATTAAAACTGTGTGCACAGAGTGTTATAGACATTTAATAGTGAAAAACTGTGAGAAATTGTGCCAGGCCGCCTCCATATACAGTCCACTGCTCCTCGCCGCAACCGCCTAAAGGTTAGTTTCCTCATACCGCACACTGTTGATGAACTTTAACTAGTTTAACTTTGCAAAAGAATGCATTTGAGATCAAAATTAAATTCAGTCTATCATTGGCGTGATGACCGACAGTTCAATTTAGTGTTTTCAGTTTTATTAGGGTCCACACATACAACTGCGACGCGATGTCTTGCAGCCTTTTTAATTTTATATATATTTTTCCCCATATCGATAAGCTAAAATCTTGCTATAATAGAGTTACCAATAGTAATTAAAATAGTTATCATCTCTAGTAAAACAATAGACTAATATTATAGATATATTGTTTAGGTAAAACGATTACTCGTAGTTTTAGAGGAAAGCTCTCGTGCCCAATCCAAAACAACTACAGATATTAGGTAACATTGAAAATTATCGGGCAGGTAAGTGTGAATGTGCCTTAAACCAAGCTCGTAATTGACTGATCATCTACAGGGCTGCTTTGTAGGGGTAGCTTTTTACAAAGCCCTTAAGAAGCAATCGTATTCAATCAATATCAAATAAAAGCGACATCAGAACAGAAACAAATGTCGAGTATGTAATTTTGCACATAATAAATTTTGTGTATATTATAACATTATCTATTTATAATATATTATATTAAGTACTCATAACTGTAATTATGTTTATCACAAAAATGGAATTAAAACGACAAAAAAAAATAAAAACTAGAAAGTATCATCGCGACAGTTTCCCTTTCGGGGTGGTCAGAAACCAATCTTTAAATTAGCGGATTCACATTTAGCCAACTTTACTATAGGCCATGCATAACAAGTGGCAAGCTCGTCGATGTCTCCAGCGTACCAAACTAAATGTATTTAAAAACTATTGTTTTCATGTGTATTATGCGAAGATGCTGGTAGCATTTCTACCGTTTTTACTGATTTTCTGCACAAAAAAACTTGCAACGAATGAAATTACTACATATAAAGTGTCTGGAATTAAATTTGAGTCTCGGGGACTGAGTGGGCTGCACGCGGGAGTTCGGCGAGATAGCCAGACTGCATGATAATGGTTCACTTACCACAAAAGGGTGGTTCGGCAGTCCAGTCGCCTCGTAGTGTGCATTCTCTTATATGAGCACCGAACAGTTCGTAGCCCTCATCACACTCGTAGGTGGCGATGGTCCCCGGTACAATGCCAGAAGAAGACTGGCCCAGCTGAACGCGGGCGTTCGGAGGGACCGCCGGGTGACCGCAACGTATTTCTGAAAATAAACAACACCATTTAATTTATGACGTTATATATCTGTGATTATATTGCTCTAATGCTGAGTTCTATAATGCGTGCTTGGAGCATATGACTTCGTAAAATTAAAGATTTAATTTTAATAAAAAAAGTATTATGCCTTTAATTTTGCAATGTAGTAAGTACATACTACTGCACAGAAGTACTTGGCATAATATCCTCATATAAGTTATGTAAATCTAATATATAAATTTCATAAGTTTTCACGGCTCTTATACACATTTCAATTAACATTATGTTATTAGAATAAAGATGACACGGCCTTTTTACAGCCTCAAATTTATATTTAAGGTATCAATCACTATTATTATTTCGATTACAAGGTGACACAGGTCTATTACTACCAAGAAATTATATTTTAATTTATTTATCTATCATACAACAATTATATTTGGATGTAGTTACGCAAAAAGGGTCCAATTCCGCATTAAGTTAATTTTAAATTATAGGCCATTAAAGTTGGAATTTAGATTAGTATACATTGATGATTAGTTTAATATTTAATACATTTAGAATATGTCAAAAACTATATTTTATACGGATCGTTTTTGATATAAGATATATCATCCTAAGGACCTGATTAAAATTTATAATTAAATTTATGAACAATAGTGGATTGGATCTTTTTTGCGTAACTGAGTCCAATTATTACCTAAATATTTAGTTGGTAAGCTAACACGGGCCTTTTACAACTACGAATGTATATTTAGTTATCACGGCCGCTTTACAACTATCATATTTAAGTAGTTACCGCGTTACAATTTACTTACTTATGGCAATAAAGTTATGCCATAAGTTACACATAAATCTGAATTATTACTTGTTACAGTCTAACCATTATTATCAATATGTTTTGTTATTTATTTATCTTCAAGAAAACCTTACAGCTTCTAACAAATGATTACTTATATAAAAAACTAAATGCCAATTAAAAGGTTACACAAATATCTTATAGAGCTAAAGAAAAAAACTTAAACAGAAACATATAAATAATAATAATAAACCACAATAATTTGAAAAATAAATATAAGTACGCAACTAAATTTATAAATCAGATCATCTATCTAAATCCAACCAATCCAACAATATACGAGTACACCATTAGAATACGTTCTTTGTATTGTCATTTTGTGGATATCGTTTATTATTTGTGTTGATTTTATTAGTACTGGCTATATCCAGGCTGTTACAAGCGAACCAAAGGAAATAAAATATTTATTTTGTTTAATTTATTAGGACTTGAATACGTCGTAAGTTTCTGCCAACTCCTCGATTTTAGGTAATCTAATAATTTAGATAGGTGTTAAAATACCTAACTACTTTGAATTATTATTATTACTAATTTTATGCGGATTTAAAATTTAAATTTAAATTAGGAGAGTCTATAAATTTCCTCGCTATAAATATATAATATATAAGAAAAGAGTCTATAAATTTCGCGTTAAGTGGCGAGCCTTAGGGGAGGCCTACATCCAGCAGTGGAGAGATACAGGCTGATGATGATGATGATGATGATAAATTTCCTAGAATTGATAGTAGTGCAGTAATCAATCAAATGAAAAAAATGAGAATGCTTTAGAACATAAAGAAATGTTACAATTAAACAGGTTAATTAATAAAACTATTTGTAATGGATACTTATTTTATACGTTTAGTGCCCTGGTTTTTTTTAAAGTTTTTATATGTAGTATATATTATTTAATAAAATATATATATATAGGTAAATTTTTAGATTAAATTTATTTCTAATTTATTTGAAGTATTTTTAGTTAATGTTTTCTTAAAATACCAAGAAATATTTTCACAATATTTTCATTTTTTTTATTACGAATAAAAAACTAAAAATAAAAATTAAATTAAAACCCTGAAAATTGGTATTAAAATAGTTATTTTGTTATTGTACACATTGCTAAATGCCGAGCTGTCCAGATTAAGTTCAATGACCAAGATGTGTTTATGTTCACACTAATAATACTGATAAATAAGTGGTGATTTTATGCAAAACAGAAACTTTTTTTTTTAATAAGTATATACTTGATATAGTAGGCATATGTAGCAAAAGAATGCTTTTCTTTCTTTAGTTGATTATAATCGAGATAAGAAACTGAAACCCTCTGAAAATATTTGGACCTCATATATTTTTGTGTTCTCGACTAGGAATCGAACCCGGTATTAAATCTATAGTATTAGCCGTTAGACCACGAAGACAGCATATCATTATTTCAAAATAATAAAATTTATTTTGAGATACAACGTAAAAGGGCTCGATAATAGTGTGCATGTGAAAATCGTCTTGTAAATAGAACGCGGAAGGAAAGTGAGGCGCATTCCAAGCGATCATTACTGCAATTATTAATAACAATTTGGAAAGCAATTTACTTATTGTCCCATTATAAAATATTTAATCGAAAAAATGTTATACAATCATAATTACAAACTACTCTAAAAACTATAAACTAAACCTAATAAAAAAAAAACTGTAAATAAAAAATGTACTTAAGAAATGTTCCATCAGAGATAGACAAACCTTCCTGTCGCCAGATTTATCTGTCAACCTTTTAAAAAACTACTTGGCCAGATGCTTAGCTGAGGATCCCCATGGTACCATTGTCTCGACCCCATACGGGGTGGCGCTAACTCGTAACCCGTACGGAGGTTGGCGTATTTGACAGCTTGAGATTCACAGCACTCCCCGCGCTGGATGAAATCGCCTGGACGGTAGGGTTAATGTGTCTACACGCCAACGGTCGTGCGATCGGATATCTTGTTACCGCTCCGCGCAATGCCAGAGGGTTCTAGGGTAGCGGGTACTCCAGCAGTGACAAAAGCCCTAAAACTATTTGAAATATTGTAGGTATTTACCACTACGTCTAGTGGTTAGGCTCGCAGATTTAAACGAGGAGGCACGATTCCAGGTCGAGATATAATAATTTATTTATGATATTTCTCGAGTCTGGTACGCTAGAGAAAATTATATATATAAAATTATTTTAAATTTCCAATAGATTGTTTTTTAAATTAAATAACAATAAAAGTTGATGGGTGGTATCAGGTTTCATATCGCAATGTAGAGGTACAGCAATGTAATACAGACACCAATAATGTCCACTACTTACAAATGGTACGTGATTGGAATTGGGACCATAAGAAAGCGCGTTAGATAATTCCCACAACATACATAGACATAGTTATAAATGACTGTCCATTACTAAAAAAAAATTTGGTTTAAAATGCTTGTTAGAACCAATGGTAAAACTACACATACGAAGTTTTATTTAAAATTTCATTTGCTTGTTCTTACATTTTTCACTTTTGTTGCGTTACTTATTAAATTAGATGGATTGACAATGACGTTGTATGAAAACTTTAATCTAAAGCGTGTTCATTGGCCGGTCTCTATATTTTGGTCAATGTTTTGTAACTATTCGCATACAGACTGTTAATGATATTAAACAATACCTAAAGGCCTGGGCAAACCGCATTCGTATGTAGACGTAATTGTAATTACCACAGTTTTTAGTGTTTACTTTCAGTCTTATTCTACCATAAAGTAGCGACCGGGTTTGTTAATGGATAAATAAAAATAATAAGTAAAATAATAAATAAAAGTCAAAATAATATAATATGTTTATTGTGTTTATAATTTTAGTGAAAATATCTACTTGTTCATTTTTATATTTATTACTAAAGTTCCAATATGAGTTTTTTAATTTTAAGACCCGGTGCTGAGTCTTGGTTTCACAAAAATGTGGCTAGACACTCCTTGTCAGCTAACACCAAACCATCACTGATGCCAGATAATGCCCACGCTGTACCCTACTGACTAATTGATAAACTTCTCTAGAGATTTGAACTTAAATTCGATATTTGTGCATTAAATATTTCTCTCCAATAGTAAACATTTAATCGTAATTTTTTTTTTTTTTCCTGCGACCTCCGTTTATTTTTTCTATGTATAAATGTGCATGTAAATTAAACAGAGTTCCTCCAGACAAAATTATATTGAAAAACAAACTTGTTATGATTTCGACTATTGCTAAAGCTGAATATAGAGTCGCACATATACTTGTTCCACAACAAAGATTGATACTTTTGTCCGTCATGCATCATGAAACTGTGGCAGAATGACCATGACCAAACTTAGACGATATTTTTTGTCAGTATTTGTAAGACAAACGCTCGAATTTTGTTAATGCAATAGACTGGATTTATTTTAAATTGCAATTCATTTGTAATTTACGTCATAAACTGAAACTGCGATTCATGAAGCAAAGTCCTAGAATTCCACAGCTGAATATGGCCTTCCAGAACACATTCCTGGAGAATTTGGCCTACACTCGCCACGCTGACCAGACAGGTTGGCGAGAAGCTGATGTAAATTTTAATGACAATTTATT
Organism: Tinea semifulvella; assembly: GCA_910589645.1. Lineage (NCBI taxonomy): Eukaryota > Metazoa > Arthropoda > Insecta > Lepidoptera > Tineidae > Tinea > Tinea semifulvella. The sequence goes on from OU342584.1 coordinate 28,112,615, forward strand.
CACCATTCCACAAGTTAGTATCAGTGGAACTGGGTCAGATAGCTTAACGTGCTATCCGAGGCGCGGGAACGTTGATGTTGTAATACTATGACAAATGTACTAAAAAAAAGTGTATTTCTCATTGGTATATGCCGCGGTTCGGATTAACCTTTTTTGGATAATAAGAAAAGCGTTCTTACAACCAAGTCACCACCGCTATAAAACTAAGGCATATCATAGAATCTTGTGTATATCAAAATAAAATAAAGATAAATACGTGTGGTCTGCATTTAAATATCTATCAATCAAATAATTATTCAAAACCCATGTCAATTTCTATAGCACTGTGCTGCTTACAATTATACCTTGAACTATGTTGAAAGTATCAAACGAGTCGTGTTTGAATGCAACATCTTCTCTGTACTAGTCATACAGCCACAAGATTTAAATATAAAGGAGTATAATAAAGTTGAATAAATAAATTATAATATTTACAAAATGTATAAATATATTAAACATTAAAGTATCGCCAATATTTATTATATTATACGTGACAAATTATTAAAAAGATTAGAAAACTTTTTTTTAATGAAACTATTATGTAAATTTTCTATATGATAGTTACAACACTGAGCTTTAGCCAGCCCTTGTTAGTGAAACTTCTTCGAATACCGTTATATACCTATATAAATGTACAATGTGTTGCTATCACCAGGCAACAGAAGCATGCATAAACATTGAATAGGTATTATTTTTATAGAAAGGCATAACTATCAACCGATATTTTTCGTCGTATATTTAAAAAAGAAAGGCTTAAAACAACTTTGGTAACGGTATCACATCGATCACGGCAGGCGACCGAACTTCGATCCCGTAAATATGCTATGTATAGAATGTAGTCTAGTATTTAATATGCATGATCGCATAAACGTACCAATACCTAAACCTTTTTTCTTTTTTTTACAAAACACGACATGTAACACCGCGTAGTAGCAAATTCAGTCTCTACCACTATGCCGGCCTATAAATGCGCTTTTACATACTTCGCTTGAAGGACTCCAGAAATATATAATCATAGGAATGGAAGAAACACATTGGCTGAAAGAGCATTCAACATCTTCAGCGTGCGACAGATGTAAGTTTCAAAATCTATATATACGCGTAGGGATAGTGGCTATGGTACGGAGGCATTTTTTCCCTTGGCGTGTAGTTCAGTTGCGGAATAAGGTTAGAAAGCTCTTTAGAATACTCACCGTCCACTATCTATAGGAATCGTCTACCTCTGCAGGACATTAGGAGCATATGTAAGGTACTTAGCGGAGCTATTCTAGGCGTGAGAACAGTATTTCACGTATGACCTTTGCTTTCACTTTGTTCCGTATATTTTTAGTTTATTAGACGCTGAACGGATATCCGGTAACTAATTGATATCCGGCCTATCAGTCCTTATTTTTACTATCCGGCCAGATACCGGATAGTAACTCAGTATCCGGTCGGATGCCGGATAGTTATATTTAAAACATTCTCATTATTTGACATCATGATACCACACTACGTTATGGACACAGTTTATTTTAATAATCACTCGACAAAAATGATTATTTTATTAATAAGCTTAATACTCAAAATTAACAAGTGACAAATTATGAATATGAAAATTTTCTACATTTGTTGGTAATAATAATTTTAAATCAAACTGGTCGCGTCATGTAACGCGATAAAGGGCCGAATATTCGGTTGCCAGATATCCGGCGCGACGGCCGTCCGTAGCTTGCCGAATATTCGGTAACTGGTATCCGGCCAAACCACTATCCGTTTCATCTCTACCTTTAACTACAATCTTGGTATGTTTTAACAGCATTACTCTGTATATTAAATCTTGGCAGCTCCAGCAACGCTACTACAACTATTTCACGTGGCATTATTTTGTCCAATAAAAATTTAAGAAGAAGACAAGGTTCTAAGTATTCCATGGATTCACCGTGCGTGTGCCGAGTCCATCGTGTGTGGGAAAGAAAGATGAGAAGAAGGACTATAGGCTTGTTTACAAAAAAGCCTTTTTTTATTGCGCAACAATTCGCTCACCATTCACCATTTTGCTCCTGTTACTAAAAAAATAGTGGTAGGTTTACAATAATTCGTAGAGCTTATTGTAAAATATAAATAAATGAGCTTAAGTTTTATCATAATGGAGTTGTCAATTTAGTACTGACTTATATGGAGTAAAGGTTTGGTATACTTATTGTCTATAGGTCACGACTTGAAAATAACTTTTACATGACCGAGTGTCATTGAGCAAACAAAAGCTATTTACAAATTACAAGTCACCTTCACTTTAGGAAAACAAAGAAATATCATAAGCTATATCTTAGCCATATTATATTACTATTATCTGCTTTGTTACAACGAGTAAGTAGTGTATATATAAATAGATATGAATTTTAAGGGGTTGTCGAAACCGCTGACAGAAATTCTGTAGACAGGAAGGCTGGCAATTATTTATGTCAACTGTTGCCAGTTGAAAATGTTGCCAGTCTCCTTGGGTATCCTTGGGAAGTTTTTATAATTAAAGTTTTTATTTTATTTGGTTTAGTTCATACTTTTTCTTTGTATCTTACTTCGAATAATTATTTAAACTTTTATAATACTAATATTAAAATTTAAATAATTATAAATAATAATACTAAATACCTACAAACAAATAATAATACATACATACATAAATAAATACATTAGTTAGGAGCTATTCAAGAAGTGTATGAAAATATCATTTATTAGGATTTAATTTACTTAATGTGACATACGAAAGAAAATTCATAAAAATAAAGATAAATATGAAATAATCAATAAAGATATTATATATATATATGTATGTTATGTACAAAGTTTAAAAAATATTGTACATATTGTATGATTTCTCACTTTCCCAAAGGTCAGTTGTTAATGTTTAAACGGTATTAAACTTGTCTATATACTATTTTTTTGTGCAATTAAGTATTTTAAAAGCTTGTAGTCATGTCAAATCTAAAGTGAGAAAAAACAGATTTAACAAGCTCTTGTTTAGCGATTTTTTTCTAAACAGAGCTATAATAAGAAATACTTAACCTATTAGGAAATTTGCAAACGATGAAAATACCGAAAACTAAAGGAGTAGTAAATAGTTCACACAACATTAAAACTGTTTTTAGGTCGATCTATGATGCGATTGAAACATTAACTGTATTAAAGTAGGCCACTCTAGTAGGTATAGTTTAATGCGAGAAGGAGCCAGTATGAGTCTCTATTTATGGTTTTTGTGTTAAGAACAATCGAGTTAACCGTTAGTGACCGATTTACAGATCGACCGACGACTACAGTAACAGGCTACTGTGGTACGAGTTTATGCCAAGTTATTTCGGTTTGTTAATACTCGACGTGTTTTTAGGTTAATTTCCCTGATCTGCTATATACCAAATCAGTGTTTATGTAAAATTTACGCAAGTTATCAATAGGTACTCTGTTAGTATTGGAAAGATCAACAAACTTCAAATTAATTTAAACCACTTCTTTAATAATAGACTGATGTCGAATCTAAAAAATAATTTGTGTTTTTTTTAATTATTATTTACATTTTATGTTAGTATTAATATTATTTATTATATTTTTTTTCTACAAATAAAAATTAAATTAAACATAAACTAAACCAAAAAAAACACCTAACTTAAATATTAAATTTAATTCCTAGCTGAATCGCAAAACTGATTCTCTGGGCGAGGAAAGAACCAACCCTTTTGTCACCAGAGCAGACAATTAGACGAGGGGTGATGTTTTTTAAAAGTGTTTATCGCTTTAACCTCACGGGCCTAAAGTCTACAGCAAACGGGTCAAACACGTATTTTATTATTTACATTTTATGTTAGTATTAACATTATTTATTTATTAAAATTAACATTTTATGTTAGTATATAATATTATTAAAGAATAAAAATAAACTTCTGCGTAAAAAGGAGATGCGTCTATTACAAGAGTGACGAATGCAGTTGATTTGGTTTTTGGTATTGAGCTACAGAGAGAACGCTCTTCAAAACCGTAATACTCGATCTTACCCGAAATTCTTGTTCCCGATAAGCCATATCAAATGCTATATGTGGCAGTATGCTGTAAAAATATACGTTCATATGTAATGGCGTCCCATTAAGTTGTAATATATGGAACCCTACACATCATATCACATACACGGCTGGTGCTGTAAAGTCTGTATATATATATATATATATATGTAGTTTCAATTCTATTTGTACGCATCCTGTGTAACCAGGCCTTAAAACCTGATAGATCAATCGGCAGAAACTAACGGTGCTTTAGCAAAAAAAACCTTTCGAATTTTTAAATAAAATAACGCAAACGTATCTGTGATGTCTCCACGGATATTAACAATGTGATTGATTGGTTCGAATTAGTGTGATAGGTAGCCAGGTAATATTATAAATATTTTAATTAATTTTAATACTCTTTAATACTGGTATGTATTATTTCTACTATTTTAATACATTAATTAAATATTTTTTATATATAAATAATTTAAATTAAAATAAAACACCTCAGTAGGTATATACGAGTGGTAGTAATTCCTTAATAACACAGTAAACTATTTATTCATTATTCATCATCATTATCATTAGCCTGTGTCTCTCCACTGCTGGATATAGGCCTACCCCAAGGCTCGCCACTTCGCACGATCTTCTGCCACCCTCTTCCACCCCCACCAGCGACCTTTGTTTATTTTATTATGATTAAAAAAAGTTATGCAAAATACATTTTTTTTAGACTATTAATTATAAATACTGTAATAAATAATAAAATAAAAATGTAATAATCGTTTTTAAAAAATACAAGTTATTTTCTTTCTAACAAAAAATACATTAACCTGATAACTCTAAAATCTATGTTCTTTTGCATCGTACAAAAAATACAAGTAGTTATAGATTTAAGTTTAGAATGTCCGTTACAAAAAGACTTGATTGATCCTTCAACAAGGCGCCTGGCCAAGGAATTGTCAAAGCGGCTGACGGAAAAGTCTGGAGACAGAAAGGCTGGCAATTATTTCTGCAAACGTATTAGCCTCGCTATACAGAGGGGAAATGTTGCCAGTCTCCTTGGGACTATCTCGGATGGGACGTCTCTAGTCTAGAGGACATTTTTTTATTATAGTTTAGTTTATTTTTAATTTTATTATTTAGGTAGATTTTAATTTAAAAGACTTAATTTAATTATTACACAGCCTTGATGGAGCCAGGTGAAAATCGATATCACGTAACCTTAAGCTGAGGATAAACGTAAACAGAGATAATAACAGAACAATAGGACAGCTTTTACAAAAGAGGGTTGACATAAAAGTTGACTTTGATACCTCAAAGAAGGTGTGATCCCTATATTAATTAAAGGTGATTTTATAACAATGATTGAAGCGTGCTCTTTATATCAATGTACTTTAATTATATTTATGACAAAGTAACACATATTCTAAAATTAAGGTTTCCTAATTGGATATAAATGATATAATTTATTATGTTTACAAAATTATATAAATAATTTGCGTAAACTTTTTTATTTTATTTATGTATTCGTCGGTCGAATAACTAATAGGCGTAAGTGTATTTTTGAAGCTTTACTGGAGAGCGTTTTATGGCAAAATGAAATCCAAGGTTCTTGACCTCGCTGGAGAACGCAATTAGTGCCTTGTCATACAGAACAAGGTAAATTTTGCTAATGTCAACATTAGACAAAAATATGGAAATTCCAATTAGAATTTACTGACACTTCCTCGGATTAACAACTTACTAATATCAGGAATCAGCCGATCTATAGTACTATTGTGTTGATATCTGTCTGCATATAGAGCCACAAGTCGCCAGCGTACAAGTGGTAGTGACAGTGAACAGATGATACAGGATAAAAGTGAAGGAGAGAGAATACCATCGTGTTGTACGCCTGTACTCAAATTGCAACGTCTAAAGCTAGCATGCTGCCGACGACCACCAAAAAAATGAGTCTCACTCAATCGATATCCCAAGACAATATAGCGATAAGCAAACCATATTGAATTCTAATAAAGATATTTGTGAAATCAATCTGTTAGGATATAATAATATATCAATAAAACTAATAATTATATTTACATAGCTTTACTTAACAAAATTACAATGACACTTCTGACATATAAAACATAAATGACAACAGACAAATATATAGTAAGTAAAAAGGTTATATATTATTTGACCTCCTTGGTCATAATCCAACATCCTCCCTTAACTAAAAATCTCTTTACAAGTTCAACCTATTTAAGGGTTTAATTACTCGCCCATATCGTGTAACCGTTGCATAGCTATTAGGAATCTTGTTTCCAGATGTGGAAGGACTTGGTTCTTCTGTAGTACTAAAGGTGTACTCCTGTATGAAATTAACCTAAGTAATGGATCAGAAGATTTAATAATAATATTTTTGACTATTTTTACACCTGCTTCAGCATCAGAACGAGAAGTATGACTTTTGTATTATCCAAGCCGTTTCTGATGTTATCAGTTACTTTAAATTGGGCTGAAGTTGTGCTATGACCAGTATCAAAGCCAGATTTGGCAATTCTAATTAAGGAAAAGTAATATTTGTTTGTGGACAACAGATTCTAAAATATTTAATAGAAATGGTAAAATTGTGATTTGACGATAGTTTATAGGAAGTATTGGAGAGGAAATTTTGGGTGGTGGAACAATAAAAGGCTTTCCGCCGTAAGGATAGAAACTGACTAAATTTAAGTGAACAATGAATGATACGCGTTATGACAGGCAAAACTAAATCAATGATCATATAATGGATATATCGTCTTATTCGGGTTTCACCAAAATGAAATCTCTAATTGTAACAATTAAAGTTAAAAATGGCGCTATATGTACCAGATTAATTTTAAAGGTCAGCTGTCACCTGATTAACGCCATTTTTAACTTTAATCGTTACTAATACAGAGACTTCATTTTGATGCAACTAATAATTAATGATGAAATCGTGAGTCAAGGTTGAACCGAAAAGGCAAACAATTCAATATCAGGTATTGGCATATCCGCAATCTCTGCTAAGGTTTCAATATTTGTAGCTACGTCCAATTTTAGGGCTGATGCAAACGAGTATTAAGCTGGTCAGGCTTTACAGAACCAGAAGAAGGTTGAGAATGATTATATATGTTGAAGGATGATTTATTACAGATACTTTCGTAAAAATTGCGGAGTTTGGCTATTCTACACACGTGATTACGCCGATTTCTTACAACCCTATATGCAGTCCAGTCATCATCACTACGACGTCATTTGTAAGCTCAATCACGAGTCCTCGAGGAGATGCGGATGGTATTTACAGGTATATGCAGAGGCTAGTGTAGCTTGATGGTAAATCGATTTTAGAAGCTCACTACTATTATTATAAATTTAAGTGATCTACTCTGAGGTACGGGGACGGTGGTGTTAAAATCTATGACAAATATACGTTATGAAAGTATATTTCTCATTATTACATGCCGGGGTTCAAACCGCTACAAAAGTGAGAACTAAATTTGCAGGTTATTAATTTTATAGTTGTTAGGAAATTGGAAATTAAATGAATGCGTGTGACTGCGTGCGCACGCATAGTTGCAGACGCGTAAAGAAAGAAAGAGAAAGAAGGAGCAGAAAAGAGCGAGAGTCGCATTGGCTATACGCGCGGCGCGCGCCTATCCGCCCCTCTTCCCTTTCCCAGCCGCGCTGTTTCGAGAGGAAGAAAGAAAGAGAAAGAAGGAGAGGGAGACAGCGAGATAGGCAGCGGCTATACGCGCGCGCCTATCCGCCCCTCTTCCTCTTCCCCACCGCGCTGTTTCCCCTTGAGCGCTGTTCTGACGTACGTACGACGTACGTTTAACGAAATAGGTCCCCAACCAAACCCGCATTCTCATTTTAAATATTCTGATTTTTCCAGTAATAAAATGGACAAAGCACTGTGACCCTTAGTATATAGAGTTTATAAGAAAAGCGTTCTAACAACCGGACCACGTCGCTATTAAACCGTCGAGCTCTCTGAGCGGAAATGATAATATTATTATATGCAAAAAGATCAAGTGTGTAATAAATATACAGATAGATAATGTCTTGTAAAAAATAATGTGGGAAATATTCACAATGTGTTTGTTACGCCATAACAGCCGTGGTATCCTTGAACAATTATGAATTTAATGCCGTGTCGTTCAAGACTCTACAATTATCCTATTATGTATTAAAATAATGTTTTTTGTTTATTTATATCTGTAGGGACCAATGCCAGGTATTAAACCACTTTATAAACAAACGGTTTTTAACCAATATAAAGGATAACGGTCGTGAATATACTAATTAGTATTATATGTACAACTTAAGTAAGTTAATTTGACGACAAGTGATATATCTTATCAGTTTTTATACAGGTAGGTCCTCGTAAATATTGTTAAATGTTTCGAATAAAAATAACGTAAGCTTCTGTATGTTAACAAACGTTGTCTGTTACAATTTAAGCTCAAATGCGTTTTAAAAAGCTTCGAATCTGGTTTGTTTCTGTCATCGACTAGTTTAACAAAATCAAAAATCCAGAACCTTGACACAGTGGTCTACTCATCACTCACCATTCCTATTTTATTTTATATTTACATTTTACTCGTCTTGATTATTTAAACTAATAATAATATATAAAAAATATTAACATTTTATTAGATGTATTTTACTACAAAAATACGATTTTATTAGCGACATACACAATATACACACATACAATAAACTAAAATGCATACAGTTATACACTCATGCAAACATACATTCCATACAATATACACACATACAATAAGCTAAAATGCATACACTTATGCATTAACTTATCATAATAATAATATACATTCCATACAATATACACACAATAAATAAAATGTAATTTATAAAGTCAATTCATTGCTTGCCTCTTTTTTCATCATCATCAGTTGTTTATCACGGATATAAATACGGATAAATTATTCGATTGTTTTTAAGAGTGTGCCCGTTAAATAATGACTAGGCGTCCGAACCAATAATTAATCCGTATTCCTTTATAGGTAATAATCATAACCCCATTCTGTTACACTGCCAGTAACTCGTAGTATCGTAATAGTATTCATATATTTATTTTAAAACTTTATTGCACTTAAAAGCCTAGTACATATGCGAGCCATAAGGCAATTCTTTTTCCAGCTAACCTTGATAGTAGTAAAATGAGTTATTTTAAAATAGCTTTGTATTCGTAAAGACTGATGTTATTAGCTTAAATCCCTAATTGTATAAGTTCACCGACTACTTTTCATTATTATTATTACTTTTCATTATTATATCCATTTTTTTGAGTATATTTTGTATTATTTTCGCGGCGAACCTTAAGTGTTACGAGTAGACCTACGGGAACGTGCTATTCGACTGTAGATAGAGCATGTGTTTTCAAATGCTGCGTGATTGATTTATGCTCTTCTTTACTGTTCTTCTGACCCTTTTTTTTTAAACACATGTGGCGGTCTTCACTATTGTTCTTACAAGACATAAAACCGGATGGTTTAAAAAAATAAAATTTTAAGGGTCATTACGAAATAGAATAATAAAAATTGTTTATTCACATTTGTTAGGATGTACGAGTATCTAAGAACATTTGGTACTTTTCTTATAGTACATTATTATTTTTCTATACCTACTTTTATTATTTTATTTTGAAGAATAACTTTATACATTTTTTTTTAAATGAATACTTATAACATTTATTATGCTCAAAAAATTAGCATGTACTTTAGGCAGATGGTCGGCTATTGATTACAGGATATGTAGTAGAGTGCATGCGAAAGGGGTCTGCCTCCACCCTTATTCAGTTTCAAGGACTTCCAAACTGTGGCAGACAGCGATCGTATATTTATATAGACAACGATAACTTTCTTTAAGTACATGTATTTATATATATATATATATATCGACGGTTAAGAACCAGTAATGTATATCTTACATTTTTTGCGATATCAAATTTTTTATGCTCTAGTTTTTTTTTAAATAAAATATTATTTCAATTAGATGACATAACCATACAATGATATCTCAGTAAAATAATAAACATAGCATTTAGGTGCCTTGGACATGCCAAGCTATATTGAAGCTATATTTAAAAAAAAAAAAATAGACATTATTTTTTCTTAACCGTCTATATATTACTTCTAACAACGTTAGCTGTTAAATATAATTGCATAAACTTACGCCTATTGATGATAAAAAATATTGTACACTTAAGATTGTTTATTTGAAGTAAAAAACAAAAAATTAAAGATATAAAAAAAAAAAACTCAACAATTAAAATAAAAAAATAAAAAACTACAATTATACCCGTCTGATGGGCGTAATGTGCCGAGGACACTCGCTGCGTTCCCCCGTTGAAAGGCGAGGCTGACCCTTTGAACAAAATATTCTCTAATTAAAGGTCACCCGTCGCCAAGCGTAGTTTTTCCCCAAGCTCACGAGAGAACGCCAGGCCTCCTCGGACCACGGACCCATAGTTTCGACTGCAAATGGGATGAAGTGGTGATTTGTACACTTATATTTCTTTGCAAACATTATTTTAAGTTAGTGTTATTAACACGAAATATATTATTTATATAAAAATATAAATAATTGTTGATATTAGGAACGTTCTTAGAAAAATAAAGTATACCTTAGACACAGATTTACATTAAGCTTAAATACTCGATTTATTTTGTTAAGTTATTACGAGTCCCATTTACAAAAGTTATTTAAAAAATTATAAAAAATAAACCGAACGAGTAGGTAATATTCGTCTGAAAACACAATTTTCAGTAAAAAGTGCTGGTTTATAAAATTATATTTTTTAAAAAAGCTTTAATTATTATTTTCATGGTTGGCATTAAAACCACGATCAAATCGTTTTACTTTGAAAGGATCATCACAGCCCCTAAAACACAGAGTTCTAGACCTACACTTTTGGAGATGGGCCTTTCAGAAATTTCTGGAGAACTTGGCCTACACTCGCCACGCTGCCCAGATGGGTTGACGAAGGTCTTATTTTTCCACAAGTTGGTAATTAGTGGAACCTGGAGCGACAGCTTAACGTACGATCTGAGGCACGGAAACGGTGGTGTTGTAAATAAATTACAATAAATATAAGATAAGTGTATTTCTTATTGGGGTTATAACCGACCTTTTGGGATGTTAAGGGAAGCGTTCCGACAACCGAGCCACCACCGTTTAAAAGAATGCTTTTCTTTATTAAAGAACCATTCTGTTGTTACCACCCGACTGCTGGTAAGAACTTAAGAAGATCCAGCCTTAAATAGTAACGTTAGTCACATTTATTTAGGTAATTATACAATTATTTATTGTACTTATTCAGTTGCCAAGGCTATAAAGCCGATTAAATGTTGTTGTAGTTAGTCAGACTATGTAACTAAATCACTTAAGCTGGGTCCACATAGTTATATGGCGATATCTCACTATGGCGTATCGTATCCGCATATCTTGTCTTTGTATTGTATCGGCAGCGTGTTAAGACGGCGTTCACTCTAGCAAATATAATACACGCGATGACACGAATATATAAATTGGATCGGGAAATTTATACATACGAGTATGTGGACTCAGCTTTATATTTCACACGTTCGCTTGCATCAATCCGGATTAAATATCCGTTCGTACAGTGGTTGTGCTAAGATTAATATTAATATTTTATCAACGTATTTTACGAATAGGTGTAAATACAAATACAAGTTGAAATGTATTTGGTTCAAGCATGTAAAATACTATTTTAGTAAAGTATGTATGTATATTATTTTTTAATCGATTTTATTTTAATATTTTTGTATCTACTTAGAATAAATATAAGTATGGCGTGTTCTCTACAAAACTACAAGGTTGATTCTCCTTTATATGATTTACTTCAGTATCTTAAAATTATTTAAATAACTATTTGATTACAAGAAGCACTTGGTCGACTGACTTATTACAAAAGAGGGAAATGTTCATTGTAAAGCATCCTTCCAAACATCGGCGGTTATAAGACTCCAAAATTTGCTATCGGTACCAAAATAGATATCCTAATTATGCTAGAGGCTGACTGTACCCGTTAATTAAATGACTTCATCATTTTTATTATTTGCGATTATACATTGTGCTATTATTTTAGTAACTCAAGGATGTATCTAGAGCCAGCCCAATGATTTTAAAACATGACCTAGTTTGGTTGATTAATTTTGCAGCTTGTTAATAATTGTCATTTTAGGTCATGATGACCTAATCTATTATTTCTCCCATGATCTTAAGTCATGGAGGAATATTGAAAAAAAATGTGGGAACAAGTCGTCGCTTATAATGCAGATTGGACTATCTAACTTTTAGCTTTTTTTAGTAAATACCAAATACCTACTAACTGTTATGCGAATAGCTAATTTATCTGTTTATTTAATTCGCCTGTAAGCGAAGCCTTAGTACTTTACCGATTTTAAATAAATTTGACTGGAATGATTCATCTAAGGGCGGACATAGGGTATATACGTTATCGTGTGAGTGCAATATGTACCCACATGAAGGTTTTTTTCGATGACCACTGTATGACCATAACATAACTATGTTTTTTTTTTATTACGTAAACAACTACTTTTTAAACTACGCAAAATGCTATGTATAAGCAGTTTCGCGGTTATATTCGTTAATAAAATCGAATAGTATCCATCTGAATATTTTTTAAAAATATTTTGCTAACCGGAAAACTTACCCAATAATTTTGTCTAAAAAACTAAATATTCAGTATTTATATAATTTAGTTGTTTATCGTGTGTTTGTTATACTTGTAGGTATCTATTAACACTCGCCCTTATGTAAGTACGCGGGGGCTAGGGCGAGACTGAGCGCTCCCGGCTCACGCACACAGAGATAGTATGCATTATAAGGCCCGCAACACACCAAATATACACACCACAATCTCGTAACAAAAAGAAAACAATTCACGTGGCGCAAAACCCGAAGCACCAGGATACCAGGATTGACACAATTATTTAGTTAATTTATGATATTTAGCAATATTTTGATGCGCGCACGCGGCTTCAGGCGGCCGGTTGGAATAGAAGAGGATTTTACAGGTCGGGGTGAGAAAGAGAGGGAAATACGGAAAAATTACAAGGAAGGGATGGACGGCAGCCGTATCGCTGTTTTACTGAACATGCGTGGTAACCCGACAAAATAAAGACTGCGCACATTTGCCAATGACCATTTAATCTTGTCTCATAATAACAAGTTGGGATGTAACAGTTATAGTATTTGCTACAAAGCCGTTTAAACAATAATAATTTTGTTATAAAATATTATTCAAATTATTTTTATTGTTAGTGTCTATTGTTATTTGATCTTTATCCACTCGGATGATGCAATAATACAGGGTTAGTTTATTTTTAATAATTTACGGGTTTCAAAACGCAGTTTCATTAAGTTTGAGGATTAACATTACTTTCCAAGATTAAAAAAAATATTTATGATAATACAAGCTACACTATTAGTGTAGCTAACGTATAGTTTGTATGTTACAAGTCTGGACCCACCATTACATATCATTAACTTTTTTAATTACCATTTATTATCATCATTTGTTTGGTACACCAGGTAGTAATATTAATTATAAAAACAAAATATTTTTTTGTCCTTTAAAATTATATGTAAACAGAAAGTTAATATAATAGGTACTCAAAAATAAGTTTATAGGATGACTTAATGGTAGGTATTGTAATCCCGCGAATATTTGAATCCCGCTGGATTGTTAAATCCCGCACTTGTAATATAATTTCAGAATCAAACTAAGCACAATATTTTGGTTCAAAAAAGCAAGGTTTTTGACTCTTTATACAAGTACATTTAACAAACAACATTTTTATTTTATTTTAATATAAGCTATACTTATTAGGACTTAAAGTATTTATTATGACTATTTTTTTTAATGCTTCCTATGATATAAAAAAGAACTCTTGGTTACTCTTATTCCACCCTTGCTTATTCTTATTGTCTTGTAGGTACAACTTTATAAAAATGTACCTAATGCCTAAATGATATTGTTCTATGCAATGGGCCGGATACTTCTGCCGCAGAACCGACAACCGATGGGGCAAACGAGTTCTAGTGTGGCCATCACGTAAGACGGCTGCAAGGCCTACATCCAGAAATCGAAAGACAAGCTGATGATGATAATGATCCAGTCAAATAATTAGGAAAAAAATTAACCTATGGTGCTAACGTTTAAACAAGATTGTTCCTATTTATTTATTTTAGTTGCTGGATCCGTCTTTAGAGGTGCGGGATCTAGCAGGCCAATAAGTAGAGCGGGATCCCACAGGATTAAGAGATCCTGCTAAGCGGGATTACACTCCCTACTTATTATGTACGTAACAAGCAATTTTGTTTATTTACCGGAAATGTGTTCGTAAAATACGTTTTGTTAGTACGCTATGTTGCAAACAACTACATGACTTAATATGCAAGCCTACGCAAATGCCTATCTATAAATCGCCGACTATAAGGCTGAGATTAATAATACATTCTTATGCTTTCCGATATAATAAAAAAAACGTAATCTTAGCCATAACCTACGTAAATAAATTATTTATTTATTATTTATTTATAATATTACATGCTCCTAACATTACAGCCTAATCGACTGCGTTAGGAGAAGTCTTACAAAATTATATTAATTTCCAATATCTACTAAATATAAACAATATAAACTAAACAAAACCATCATCATCCTAAACTAACCTATATATATTATAATAGCACGACATGTGACTTTCCTCCCACCTGATCGTAAGTAGCACGCAAGGTCAATGAATCTTGGCATCTGGAATCAGACACTCATGACACTCAATCCTAACATTATACCGGCTTGACTGGGCATGACGGCAATTCGAGACTGATCCCGGAACGTGTGGTTACAGTTTACTGGTTTTATCAGCACGAACGGTGGACACTTCCCGCCCCGGCAGACTGGGCAAATTACGACCATCAGTCCGCCTACCACCTATTTAAATACCGCACATACAAAATCTCTACCTGACTTTTTTAAATATAAACCTAACACAACCTCTAGATTATGTGACTATCAGCCGCTTGCAGAAAGAATGATTAAAATAATCCTTGACCAACATATATATCAAAATGCCACGTGATTTATCACTTTGGTCATTTCAACTAATGCCTCAAACGTGCCTCATACTCGTAAGCATACGTAAAACATGCTAAGAAGGTTTAACACTCTTGCATCTCTCTCGCTCGCACAATCCAATATTTTCAAAGATTTTTCAAGCCTGAGTGAACTTTTGAGAAATGAATCAACTTTATAGGTTGTTTTCCTTTTATAAAATTACTATTTTCTTGCTGACTGTACAGTTATTCCAAAATCTGTCAATGCCGTACAGCATATCTCTAGGAACGTATTCCTGTAACTATAACGGTTAGGTACTTATCTCAAAAATCCGCTCTGTATATCTTTATATATACCTACTGATATGTTGATTGTACATTATAACATGTAATCATGTTTTACTATAATTCTTTAACTATATCTAAAGTGCGGGATCCGGGATTGAATTATCTAGCACATCAATCCCGCAAGATTAAAATATCTTAATTGTTCGAAAGTCCAGGCACGCTTCATAGATCTCAGCCTATATCGCCGACTTCGTGTAGTATGAGGAACTTGGTGTGGGTTGCGTAGGAGTCGGTGCGAATGTTGCACTCGATTATGACAAGTCTCCTTGACTTTTACATGCTAACTCATTCATATAAGGCTAGTCAAATCATATTTCAAACTCATTACTCCTAACAACAGTGCTTTAACAGTAGTTTCAAACTATTTTTATGAACATAACGTATAATGTGCATGATATGAGGCCAAAGATATTAAATATATGTATAACAAGACGGGGCAAGAAACTAAACTATATATAAGATTTAAAGCTAGGCCAATCGTCACAGAATAAATTCGGATGTGATAGTGATGGATTCCATATATTTCTCAGTAAAAAACTGTTATAAGTGTTGCTATTTGAATTTAATTTAACAAGCATTTTATATGAACATGTCGACCAATATCAGCCCTATTATTTAAAAAAATATGGAATTTTAGATTCTTTATGAGGCATAATGAATCTAAACTCAGTGCATTAAAAGCCATTGTAGGAGGAATTTAGTTGACAAATAATTTGTAATACATATTACGTTTGCCACAGTTTCTCTCATACAAACATTAAATTCAACCAAAATTTATATTTTATTATTATTTATTAATATTTATATTATAGACATTAATTTTTATTTGTTCCGTAAATATACTATGTTTGGATGTATCCTAGGTATATAATTTTATTAATACGAAGCCATTATTTAACAACAACGTTTACGCGGTAAACGTAAAAGGATTCCATTAAATTGGATTTCCATTACTAACCACTGAAGCATAAACCGTACACATTTAATGATGAAAACTATTTCATTAATTTAAACATGATCCAATTTCAATGTCTCTGTTATGTGTTTACAAAAGTACCACTTTTCGTATTCCACTGGTACATATATAAGACAAATATTTCAAGCGGTGTTATTTTTATATAAATTAACAATTGCAAGCTTACTATATTAGTTATCCTTGTAAGTGAAAATTGGCATTTGACATCATTTATTTATTTAATACTTTATTGCACAAAGACAAAGGCGGGCTTTAATGCCGCAAGACATTTTATCATAGCCAATCATTGCAAATGGCACATACTTTTAACGAGAATAACAAATAAGTGGTAGGCGGGCTGATGGTGGTAATTTTCCTTTCTGCCGGGGCGGGTAAGAATCCACCATTCGTGCCGATAAACACATTAAAAATTCAGTAAAAATCCGGCATAGTGTTAGGGACTGATGTCAATATAATTCCAGTTGCTAACATTCATTTATCTTGCGCGCCAATTACATGGGAGCAAGGTAATATTAGTGATAGTGCTTTAAAAAAAACTATAATAATAATAATAAATATTTCCAGACAGGTCACACAGCGCCATCTAATTTCCGTGGTAAGCTACGAGGCTTGTGTTACGGAAACTAGATGGTTGATAATCTACATATTATACTTTTTTTTTTTGTAAATCAAAAATAAACACCCAGACCGAGACAAATTATACAATGTACAACTTGCCCCCGGTGGGAAACGAACCCACGACCTCCCGAGTCCACGGCAACGTTTGTTACCACTAGACCACGGAGGAGGTAGAATATACTTACGATAAAAAAGTGAAGTTTTTTTTAAATTCATTTTGGAAAACCAACAGTATACAATGTTTTAATAGATATTACACAATAATATTAAGAACTATTAAAGGTTTTCACATATAAATTTAAAGTTAAGTTAAAAGAGCCAGAGAAGAAAACGTCACTGCATTACCATTATTGTGAATAAAGTAAAGAGAACGTAACAAGTGCTTACATTAATGACCCACAGATGAACAATGCCACGATAAATACGAGTATAATACGTTTGTAGCAGTTGTCATCTGCAGGTCTTTTAGACATTTATATTTTGGTTAGTCAGTAACTTTAATTAACGGACCGTAATAGTCACGATCCGATATTCACGCAAGTATGGCTTGTCTCTTTTCATCAAATGATAGATCAACAAAGAATGGAAGAAGCATACATTACTTGGGCTAAAATCAAATTGTGAGATAAATTTATTTATATATGGGTAGGTAGGGAGAGGAGCAGCAGGATGGATGGTGAGCGCCTTGTTGCGCAATAAAAAAACTCCTTTGTAAACCAGCTATATGCTCTCATCTATGTCGTAAACTCACACACTATGGACCCGGCACCCGCACGGTGAATCCATGGAATGCTGAGAAATTAGCCTTCTAGGTGCATCGGAGAAGTGTTAATCGATATAGCCGGGCGCTTTTCTGGCCCTGACATTGATCATCAGGTTTGCGTTGGTAGTCAATAGATGCCATTCGAGATTCATTCATCCATCAAACATAATATATTATCTTCTGAGATATTCGAGCATACTCGCACACGTGTATTCGACACCTTTGTGTTTACTTACTATATACTAGTTTGTTAATCCGGCTTCGTCTGTAGGTTTTAGCACAAAATGTTGCAAACCAACATACAGTACGATTATTTAACCTAGACCTAACGCATATTAGTAAAGGTAAGTGCGTAATTTTAGTCTGGAAAAAGCAACCGGATTTATTGAGACTTAATGGCAAAAGTGACAAACTTAATGCAAATATCATTTAAAAAAATGTCAATTACGGATGACAAGTACAACTATAGTTGGACTCTCTAAGAATATGAATAACAAACGTCATCCGTTTTTAACATTTTTTTATGATATTTGATAAAAACTAGTAAAAATCAATAATTTTCCTAATTTTAACCATAAATTCACAAAAACGGTCCAGCAGAAACGGATGACATTTTTTTTGTAGCATCCCTACACAAAAACAAGAATTTAACAGGTTGCTCCATGATATTAACTTTCTCGATTAAAAAAAAAGTCCGTACTTTTTTCGGATGACATTTTTTTTCTAAACAATAGTGAGTACGCGTACTTTAATGCTACCGCCTATTCATTCGGTTGCTAAACATTTTTTTTTTACATTTTGACCTATTTTTCCGATTTCGTCTAACTTAAATACCAAGAGTCATCCGGTTCCTTTTTTCAGACTGAAATCACTCACCTTACGTAAATACACATGTGATACGTGACAGTAAATGCGGAGTCTGATACTACAAGTACTTCATACGTTTCAACAATGTTGTTCGCTCGTCTCGTCGTGATGACCAATGCGAATGCGGAGGGCTTTATTTCACTGGTTTAATCATTATAATTTTCCTCCGAAACAAGGTTCGATATTATTTCTCCTAATTTAATTACAAACTGCTCACAACATGTTAATTCAAATATAAAATAGATATTGACCTTTACATTCTGGGAAATGCAAACTGCGAAAATGTTTTACATTCTCGTGACGTCCAATATTTCAACCCACACCCAGAACATATTACGAATACATGCACCAGTTATGAGCGCTGGCGAGTGATTTGGACAGATTTAAGCATCATAAATTTAAAAATACATACATATATTAACTGCGCTTTTACTTTGATATCTGCGTACAGTCTCATATTTATGCAATTAAGACTTAGACGCGGAGTTACCGAGTTCAATTCCTGGTCGGGACACAATAATTTATTTATAGTATTTCTCGAGTAAGATACGCTAGAGACATAGTTATAGTAAAGTTAGTTTCTCTTAAAGCGTGGGTTCTGTCCTGATGATATTATTACAACCCCCGACAAACACAGAAACCTGAACCTCCACTGTTGGAGATGAGCCTTCCAGAAATTTCTGGAGAAGTTGGCCTACACTCACCACACTGGCCAGAGCTGGCGAGGGTCTGATGTCCATTTTTTATGTATGTACATTATCATTAACGAAAGTCGCTACTAGTAGAACCGGGACCGACTGTTTTACGTGTTCGCCGAGGCACGGGAAATAATAAAAAAGGAAATTTAAATAATAATAAAAAAAACTATATTGAAAAAAAACATTATTTTTACACAACTTATTTTAAAATACAATTCATGGTAAAAAAAAAAGTTTTACAAATAAAAATTGACATCTGTTTTGAGCCTTATCTTCCGAAAAAGTAGTCTGTGTATCAGATATGTACTTACAGCTGAACCTTATAATACTAGCATTATTTTGTATCTAACCTACCTATCACCTAGCATTATTATTATTACATATTGTAAAAATAAAATAATATAATATAGATAATAAAATAAAAATATGTATAATACAATAATTATCATTTTCATATTGCGAGTGTGTATCGCGTGTGTGTTGGGTATCAGTGTAAGTTTTGATGT
Organism: Tinea semifulvella; assembly: GCA_910589645.1. Classification (NCBI taxonomy): domain Eukaryota; kingdom Metazoa; phylum Arthropoda; class Insecta; order Lepidoptera; family Tineidae; genus Tinea; species Tinea semifulvella. Next base: position 28,132,585 of record OU342584.1, read on the forward strand.
GTGTATGTGCGTTAGTGTGTATGTTATATTATTTGTTGTAAATCTATAAAATCTATGACGTAAGAAAATAGGTACATGGCGAGATTCGAACCAACCTTTTAAGACAAGCGTTCACCACTGCTCTTTTAGGAGCAGATTTACTTGTGATTATTTTAGTTGTTTTATTTATAAATATAATATATTTAAATTTGTCATAAAAAAAGAGTTTACCAGTTATATGTTCATATGGTACTTATTCAAATTCCTTGAACTTGTCAAGGGAGTGACCGCGTGTGGGTAATAATATTAATTGATAATAGTGCACTGCAATTAAAATTGTAATAATTGCTACACTTTCAGGTTTCATTAGAAAAATTAGCTATTCCGTTTATGGAATAGTTGGAAAAATAATACATCAAACTAATTAGGTTTAGTTTTTTATGAGTTAGAAATGTTTGTTTTGTTTTACTGGACATTATATATTGGAAATTGACGGTAAATGGCCTTTATTTAAATATATAATATAATTTAGTTTTTAATATTATTTTATTAAAAAAATATATATATTAATTTAATTTTTGATCATAAGGTCGAAGATTCGATTCCCGGTACAACTTTCGCAGCAAATATTTATTTATTTAAAAACTTTATTGCACAAAGTACAAAGGCGGACTTAATGCCCGTAGACATTTTCTGACAGCCAAACCTTGGGGACAAATTGTAACATTTATAGGCGCAATGAAATGAATATTAATAGTAGGATAAATTCAACATAATATATACTTACATAATATACTTTTATATATACTGTAATATCAATATACCTGTCTCCGTGGTCTAGCGGTTAAGTCCGTGGATTTAGACTCGGAGGTACCGGGTTCGATTTCTGGTAGGGACACAAAAATATTTAATAATGTAAATAAATAGGTACATTTAATTAATATTTACTCATAATTTATTTGTAATATTTCTCGAGTTACACTGGAGACATCGACGAGCTTGCTACTTGTCATGATTGGCCTATAGTAAAGTTGGCTAAATGTGAATCCGCTTATTTATAAGGGTGGTTTCTGACATACTAAATACTAATACATACACAAAAATATACATATATACACTTGTTAACATTGTTCGGAGCTATTTAGAAAGTGTAGATAGACGAGTTTATTGAACGAAGATCTGGTAGACGCTTGCCTTATATTTACAGGGAGATTGTTTCATAAATGTGTGGGAACAATTGTAAAAGAATACTAAACTGGAATAAATTTCTCGCCAACCTGTTTGGCCAGCGAGGTGTAGGCTAATTTCTCTAAAAATATGTTGTCTAAATGCCTAATAGTGATCTAAAACTCTAGGTAGTGACTAGCTGTGAGGGATGATACAGATATTAATTCAAATAATATTTGTATTAATATTTGCCCTATATCAATGAATTTTACTGTTGTGACCTAGACCTGTGATATCTGGGATGAGAATGTAGGTAAAGGTCAGGGCATCCTTTGTAGGAAGCTTTTAACTGACCCAGAAAAGCTTTTCAATAATTTTGTTATATGTAGTTTGGATTTTAAATAAAAAAAGTAAAGTATCATCACGACCGTTTCCCTTTCGGGGTGATCAGAAACCACGCTTATAAATAAGCAGATTCACATTGAGCCAACTTTACTATAGGCCAATCATGACAAGTGGCAAGCTTGTCGATGTCCCCAGCGTACCAAACTCGAGAAATATCACAAATAAATTGAATAATAATTAAATGTATTTATTTACATTGATGAATATTTTTGTATCCCGACCAGTAATCGAACCCGGTACCTCCGAGTCTAAATCCTCGGACTTAACCGCTAGACCACGGAGGCAGTTTAAATAGCTTTTAAAAATTTAGGATATTAATTATTATTTATATCCAGAGTGTATTTTAACGTATGTGATTTTTATTTTTCTTCTGGCTTAAGTTAAATAAGTCTATAACAATTTATAAAAATAAAAAACATCGACGAGCTTGCCACTTGTCATGATTGGCCTATAGTAAAGTTGGCTAAATGTGAATCCGCTTATTTATAAGCGTGGTTTCTGACCACCCCGAAAGGGAAACTGTCGTGATGATACTTTACTTTTTAAAAATAAAAAACCCTAAAGTAAAAAAAATATTTATTTACTTTAATGAATATTTTTGTGTCCCGACCAGGAATCAAACTCGGTACCTCCGAGTCTGAATTCACTTAGTCATGTATTACGTATCCATTTATTGTATAAATAATAAAATAAATATAATAATATATATTTATTTTTTTGTATTTGAATGTATGTTTATTATATTTATATAGATATATTTATTACATATGTATGTCTTTATATATTTTATTAACAAATTACGATATTTATTCGAAAAAAAAATATTTTTAAAATATAAAATAATAATTACAAACTACATAAATAAAATTAAATAATAAACAATAAATAAATATATTCTTTAAGAGACAATATAGGTCTATATTAGTTTCTAAAATTAAGATAGTAAATAATGTGGGTGGGTAGTAGGATAGTAAATAACAAGCAGTGTTTAAAAAAATGTTCTAAAGTGTGTTCTTAATAATAACTAAATAAATGTTGAGGGCAGTTCACAAATCCCTTAATTTCGCCATCCTGTTACTAGTATGCTAATAGTCCCTTACTTTTGTCGGTGCGTTTTTTTTTAGTGTGCATCTGTTTAAGTTCACCATCTGTTTCGCATTCGTCATGCTATAGATTTCGGCCTAAACTACTGGAAATGAAAAAAAAACGACACATATCAGTAAATATCCATGATTTACTTAAATTTAAATTTATTAGAGGCAGAGTGCCAAGCAAACAGAAAATATAATATAAAATAAAAAATATTATCTTTCATTGTTTTTTGGTAGTAGCTGTTCTGCTTTGGAACAGCTTGCCCCTTAATATCCGTCAAGCCCCAAGCAAAGCCATCTTTAAAATACTAGAAACACCTTTTAAAATTATAATGCCCTTGTCTGTTTTCTTCAAAGATGGGAGAGAAGACAAATTTCTAAGCATTCCATGGATTCACCGTGCGGGTGCCGGGTCCATCGTGTGTGGGTAGGAGATGAGAAGAATGGTGTCTCGGGCTTGCGACCGACAATAGGCTGGTTTAAGAAAAGGAGGCCTCCTTTTATTTTCTATTGCGCGATAATACGCTCACCATCCACCATTCTACTTCTCTCCCTACCCAACCAAATACTGTATGATTCCGTTAATGCCGTCTTGGAAGCTCGTTCCATAAATGTATTGACGGCAGACCTGCTTAGGCCCAATTCTTTCAGTAAGTGATGCAAAGATTTTGCTGGAACTCCTCTTGCACCAACTTCCACTGCGTAAAGCTGAGTCTTGAACCCGTTCCTGATCATTTCTTCTGTGAGATCATAATATTATAACATAATATAGTATAGTATATAGTATGTATATAGTAGATACATTAGTATGAGAATTAAAGCGAGGACAATTGTCTCAAAATAAATTAGTCTATGACAGTACATTACCAGTCAAGGTCGTTTTCGACGTGCACTATTATTATTTTTTTTTTGTTTCACGGACATATACATATACATACATACATACATGCTTGCCACGAAAATGTGAAACACATTTTACAAGAGAAGAAGAACAAAGTTGATGGCGTAAACAATAATATAACAAAAAAATTGCATAAAATAATAACCAACGTCCGCTCATTTGATCCCTTTTTGTAGAAGTCAATCGATAAATAATTAATGCCTTCAATTTTAGGAAGAGAAATAACACCCACCGAACAAGAATTATTTACATTACCAGCAAAGCAAGGAGGTTTAGCCATAAAAGACCCAACAATTAACATTAAACACTCATATAACTCATCATTATCAGCAAATAGCAATAAGCCATTCTCACAAGTTGCAGGCTGGCTAAAATACAAAATACAAATTTCTGTAATAAGGATCAGAGAAACAAGAAAGCGAGTGAGATGGATAGGATGTGAGGATGGAGCAGGTATGTTTGAAGGAACGAATGAATGATTAAATGTGAATGAATGTTAGATGATTTTATATATTTAGATTTTTGTATTTTTTAGTTATTATTGTTATTTTGTTGAAATAAATTTATTAAATATCGATAAATAAAGGTAAATGAAATGGACCCTGACAAACACAATGTCGAAGAAGTTAAAAGCTTTTGAAATGTGGGTATACAGGAGAATGTTGAAGATATCATGGAAGGACAGAGTAAGAAACGAAACTGTCTTGCAGAGAATGAACAAAGGCGTTGAACTACTGAAAATAATAAAACGAAGGAAGCACACACATCATGCGCAATAAAAAGTATAGCTTGCTGCAGCTCGTCATGCAAGACAAGATACAAGGCTCCAGAAGACCGGGGAGAATACGCACTTCCTGGCTTAAGAACCTCAGGGAGTGGTTCGGGATGAGCACCAGATCCTTGTTCCGGACAGCGGCCAACAGAATTAAAATCGCCTTAATGATAGCCGACCTCCGATAGGAGATGGCACCGTAAGAAGAAGAATAAATGAAAAAATGTATCTCTTAAACGGTTGGCAAATCATTCGCATTTTTGTGAGTAGAAAAATGCATTTAGTCAGCCTAAATAACTAGATGATCATGTCTGGACTGCTGTATTTATACAAGTATTTGTATAACCTAATAAATATTTTGTAGAACAAATTAAAGTCTAACAAACAAAACTATTAGGCCGGCAAAGTGTTAGGGATTAATGCGTCAGTGGCTGGCATCAGTTGTTGCATCCGTGCGTAAGCTTCCCGTCAGTTGGGGGCGGTGTCACATATCGTGATCAGTATAAAAATTATATGTGAACAGAATGCACCTAACACGAAGGTGTTTAACTACATGAGTGGGTGTATCATACATTCTCTGCTAATGGACATGTTTTCTCTGCTAATTAATTGTGAAATCCTGCTGTCCGATTAATTATTTGGCATCACAATATTAAAATTGTTGCCAGTCTAATTTTTATATATTGTGTGCTAACCAAAAAATAAACAGTAATTTATACTGCTAAGTGTATTAATGGCTAATCATTTAATTACTACATAATAAAAATAATTCATATGCAATTTTTAATAAGCCGTATGAACTTTATCTTGTTCTGCATCGTAAGTGCGTGTTTTGTAAACTTTAATAATTATATTATTTAGTTTGTCCTTAACATTTATAGTTTCACGATTAGACAAAAAAGTATTTCACAAAACAGCTTATTATAGTTTGATCAAGTCGCGATAGTGCGGTTTAGGGCTGTCACACTTCCGGGATTGACTCGGACGTCTACGGGATTGAACAGTACATAGGTGTCTGGGCTACGCGTTTAACATTATATGTTCGGGCGGCGAGCGTTCGTTAAACTCATTTTTTTTTTTCTTGATAGAGTATTTATAGGACCTAGTCCTCTGCTTATCAATCAACATTGTCAAGTTGTAGTTATTTGTACAGATTAAGCATTAATATTTTTAAACGTAAAAAAATAAAATTATTTTATTATAACAAATAAATAACAAAATTTTTATTCTTTTTGAAAGGTGGCAACCATGGTGCGGTTGCGAAATTACTCGGTCGGACAGACAGTTGCGAAGTTACGACCGAGGTTCGTGCAAGTGGTCTATTCTCATTACATTTATTGTCATAGCTTTATTAGCTTTTCTCTATTAGGTATAAAGCAGTAATTAGAGCTCGGCCGTCGGTCAGCGCGTACCGTATGCGTGTATGATAGGGACTGTCAGTTTCGACGAAGCGTTTAGTGCCAAGCTGACGATAAAATTTGTAGAACGTGTACTGTCACGAAGAAAAATTAATCCATATTTAAATTATATTACAATATATGCATAGGTACTTTTTACATAAACAGCTGCAGAATGAGAGGCAGACAAAATATCAAATTCACCGGATTATTGTAGACTATTTTAGAAATTTGTAGTCTGAATTTAAAAATGCGAGAACTTGAAGAATGATTATAAGTACTTTACGATATGTAACAGATGTTTTGACGAACTGCTGGAAAAACTCCAGAATAAATAATATTTTTATTTATTTTATTGGAAAACAAACAGTACTAACTACAAAATCAAGCATATATCTACAGACTATTAATATGTTTTCACATATAGGAAACTATGAAAGCAAGCTAACATTTAAATAATTAAGAAAGTAAGTTGTTAGTAAATAAATTAATTATGAATAACAGTTTAGGTAGTTTCGGAAACACTTTAAAAAACTCTGTCATATCAATGTTTTGACAGAGTATTATTAAAAGTAGCTGTAGTTGAATTTAATGTAGCTGAATTCACGCATATACCGCAATAGTTTGTCGGTCGAACAACGCGATGGCGACGCGGCGATGGTTCCCGTCAGCGCAACGTAGAGGTACGCTCGTAGCAATTCATCAGGGATACTCTGTACAACATTATGTAGTACGTATCTGTTTGTATTAAAACGTTGGTTATAGATACTCTCGACCGTCGCTCGAGCTCTAAATGGGCCCTAATACCTTCGGGCTATATCACATAGCTACAACACCAAGCTCTTTTTATTGGTTTTAAATATTGTAACATCAATAAAAGCTAACTACAGATTTAACGTGGGCCTTAAAAGTTTCGTATGTCATGTAATATATGTATATTTATTGCAGATTCTCGTAACCACATCAATTAGTTAATAATACTTATATACCTAATACGTAATATAGCTAATACAGTACGAGTAGTAGTATTCATTCGAATGAAGGTACAATGAATAAAAAAAATGATACTAATGAAAATTCAAAATAAAAACTATAAATGAAAATATTCAAGAATAACCTGATCATGTGCAGCGTTCTCCCGCTGCACAGCTATGCTGATTCTATCCAATTTCTTTTTTTTAAATTCTTAAATCAGAATAAGACTACTTTAAAAAAAATATATAATTAACTTTTGTAAAGTTGCTAAGCATCGCTTACATTTTTTGCCTTTCCACCGACAATAGTAATTAAAGATCATGACGCGTCACCACCTGACAACAACTGTGCAATATCATATAAATATATTAGACTAGTACAAATATATACAAGTATATACAGCATAAAAATGTTTGAAAAAAGGTTACAAGGGTAAAATGTTTTTACGTTTTATAACAAAACTAATTTCTAACGAGTAAAAATAATTTATAAGTTTTGGGTTAATAAAAAATTCTACAATTTTTTTTCGTAACCTAATATATATTTTTTTTATTCCGCTATATTTACTACCAATTTCATGCTGTTATTAATTTATATAATTTGACCTTTTTTAAAGTGTATCATTAACACATGACAGAGCCGAGTGCAACAAACTCAAAATGTTTACTTTGATAACATTAATAGTTATTAATTACAGCGTTCCTTAAACTATTAATAAATACATTGCCAAGTCTAGATCCACCATTGTTAGTTCAACTAATTTCAATAAAAAAAAGTATCAGCAATGGTCTAATATTTGTCAGTTTGCAGAATGACTCAGAAAACATTATTCGTTTAGCGGTCACGGTGGGCGGTGAAGTCAGCAGCCTGCTGTTACTAACATTTTGTTTAAGAACCTTTCTACGGCCTGGTTCATAGAATGACTTGTTTTGCACATAGATGTACTAGTATTGATATTTAAGCCCTGGTCGCACCTAATGAGTACATACATCGTCATGATCGTAGAACAGTGTCGGATTTAAAAAAATACCCATAATTTTGCATAATTTCGATAGCAAATAATAGGAATTATTATAACTTGGTTAAAAAAATCTAATTTTATATATAGTTTTATATTGTTTGTGGTCTGTAATTTATATTGCAAATGTTAGAAAGGGTTCCAAAATGAAATCTAGAAGGTTTGCACTTATTATGAGACTAGTATTAACTTAAAAAAGAAGTGACAAAAAACAGTTGAAATAACTTTGAATGGCCGCCATGAAAATTTTAAATATAGCAGATCCGTCACTGTTCTACGATCATGACGACATGTACTCTAAGACTCGTAATTCATGCTTTACTTCAACCATACTCAAAACGCAGTCCCACACCTTAAGGTACCGCAAAACCTCTGAAGGGACTTTGCGAAAATACTTATCGTAATGAAAAATAATATTAATCGGGTACTATTGCAACCTGCAAAGGAAAAAAAATCATGAATAAAGAGAATCAGTATAGTGATTCAGCGAGAAAATGCGTCCTTGCCACCATACAGTGCGGATAGGATTTATCTTAAATTAAGTTCGTAAGTATTTATAGTTTTAATTTATTCTTATTCATGTTTATTTTCTATGTAAAATTTCTATTGCACCTTTAGATATTCTTATGTCAGAATTCTCCATACAACAATGAAACTAAAAAAGTTATAGTTAAGCTTTATCCAAAAAACAATTTTAATAGATAGTATACCAAGAAAATCTATGATTTAACAAAAGATACGATCATTTGTTGTCTCTCTCTTTCATAGGATGAAATACGTGCAAATTACGAAATGCAAGCAATGTAACGTCTTTAATAGATGTCAACTTGCACCCATTCGGTATGCCCGCCTTTTAACACGGAAATCATTCGGTAGATGCTGTGGAACCAATGTCAAAGTAATTTAAAATTAGATAGATACAAATGTTTGTCAATAGCGGGATATCCTCTGAATGCAATTTATTAAAAATAAATTTAAATTCTCGTAAACTTCCAATTTGATGCCTCCATGGTCTAGCGGTCACGTCTGTGGATTTAGACGCAGTTGGATTCCTGGTCGGCACACAATAAATTATTTGATAGCTTGTCCCTTGTTATGATGGGCCTATTAGTAAAATTAGCGAAATATAAATCTGCTTCATTAAAAAGGGTGGTTTCTGACCACTTTGGAAAGCATTTGGTCCTGATGATACTTCCAACCACAATGAGGCATGATTCTCCAAATTTGTGTAATATTAGCTTAATTTAGATTTATCAATGAGTATTTTATAAATTGATCACTTTGCTTATTTAACGCAATATTGTTAATAATATTAGATGGTTTGGAGTAGTTTAGACCTTGATTACTTTTTGATCGGAAATAGATCTAGTATTCTCAATCTTGGTCTTGCAATTGGTATTGGTCTTGCGCAAGAGTCTCTCAAGACTTTTTTTTTATTTTGCTAAAAAAAAATATATTTTAAGATTGGGATTTTCATAATTGTAACTGCGTCGTGTGTATGTCTTTTGAACTACCCAAAATATACTATACAAATTGTTTTATGTAGAACATAATGACTGTCTCCGTCGTCTAGGGGTTAAGTCCGTAGATTTAGACTGAGGGGTACCGGGTTCGATTCCTGGTCGGGCCAATTTTTTTATATATTAATTTGTGTTATTTCTCGAGTTTGGTACGTTAGAGACATCGACGAGCTTGCTACTTATGACCTATGATCTATATACTATGGTCGGCCTATAGTAAAGTTGGCTAAATGTTATTCCGTTTCATTAAAAAACGTGGTTTCTGACTACTCCGAAAGGGACATTTTTGACAATTCCAATAATATAGGTTTTAAAAAAAAACAAACATATTTCTGTTTTTATCTTAACATACAAAGCTTACTTTACATTTATAATATTTGTATGGATACATTGATAGTGGTTGTGATGATATTTTTTCAAGTGAAATATTTTTATCTCTCTTATAAATGATTTCTTATTGGTGAAAATTTTTTTTTATATTATTTTATTGTTTTAAATTTAAAATTAATTATGATATAATAATTAAAGTAAAACAAAAAAAAAACCTACTTACAAAACCTAATTTAAATATAAATCGTATCCACGCGGCATGGTGGCAAGAACGCTGGCCGCATTTCCTCGCTAAATCGCTATGCTGATTCTTTTGGCGAGGAAAGAACCAGCCCTCTTGAATAAAATATGAATAAAATAATATAAAGCATTATATACGTTATACTCGTATGTTGGTCAACAAGATCTATAACTGTCCCAAACTTCAATAAAACAGATTCTTGTTAAAGTAGTTTGGGGTCATACACTAGTCTCACAAGGTACAATTAGAAACAAACATATATTTTGATTGAGAGCAAGTCATACCAAGACTGAGACCGAGACCAGCTGTTCTGATACAAGACCAAGACTAGCCAATTTTTTTTTTGTTAAATGTCACACGACTATGTATCGGTTGAAGCTGTCATAAAAAATGTATACGTCACTTTGGCGGACCGCATACGTAACGTCGAAATACGGAAAAGGGTTGGTATGAAGGAAAGCATAGGGACAAAAATAAGGAAAGGCATGCTACGATGGTTCGGGCATGTTGAAAGGATGAGCGATGAAAGATTGACGAACCAGATATATAATGCGAAAGTTGTAGGTAAAAGAGGCCCTGGCAGACCGAGACTCACATATCACGATCAAATAAATAAAACACTGACTGAAGGTGCATTAAAAAGTCTTCGTAACCAAAGGGCATGTATGAAGAGGTTAATAAATGTCGACGAAGCTAAAGAAGTATGTCGTGATCGTGTCAAATGGCGCTCAATTGTCTCTGCCTACCCCGCAAGGGATCTGGCGTGAAGATATGTATGTACGCGCCATTGCTTATGAAATACGTAGTTTTATATATTTGGTTACCACAGCTTTTGTCAGCATATTTTATTATAAACATAGTGTATTTCATTTGGATCGGTGAACGTCGCTCCTCCACGTATACAATATACTTTGGAAAATACTGGTCATAATGTAAAAAATACTAAAGGGGTACTATAAGGTTGCAGATTATCCGTAGTCTACATGTCGAATGTAGGCGACCTCAGGCGGACCCATGGTCAACGAGTAAGCGCCTACACCGCTGTCACGTTTTATTATCAATTAATAATTGCACTATTAATAATGAGATTCTAATGACAACCAACTTCCGGAATACATTTAATCTGAATCTAACAACTGATCAACTTTCATATAAGATTCTAAAATAAAATATTATATATTAAGTAAAATACAACATTTACAAAAAACTAATTATAAATAAATCTAAAAACTAAATTATAAGTAGGTAGTCAACAATAAATATTCTACAAACTAAACTGAGGCTTACCATGTGGGAGGGTAGCCAATGCGCCTGCATTTCTCCATTGAATTATTATAGAAAAATTTTGTTCAAGGTAGTTATGGCATTTGAGATCGCCACACTCGTGATAAATTTGTTTTCCTAGCTCTTTCACTATTTTATTAGTGAAATTTAAAAAAAACATTCCTTATTAACAATGACAAAACAAAGTATCATTGCGACCGTCACGTGTATCTATTGTGCAGGGTAATATAAAAGTACGTTAATAAATATCAAGGTAAGGCCAACTTTATTGGGTTCAGCAAGTGGCGCGTCGATAGCAGTCACAAATATATACTATGAAAACAAAATAAATACGAAGTGACTTTAAATGGTCTTACGTTGGACTAATATATTATTCTATTGATAGAAACAAACAACTATTCCTAAGAAACGATATGTCGGAAATGACAAAAAAATCATACAAACTGTTAATTTTAAATAGTCAATTTGTCAGAAGCCAACAAATATGTCATTTCCGACATATGGTTTCTTAGGAAAAGTTTTTTGTTTCTATCAATAGAATAACATATTAGTCTAAGATAAAATCATACAAAGTCACCCAGTATATTAAAAATATACAAAACTATATTATATTACAAAAATATAACTATAAATTATATTAAGAATATTGCTTAACTAAACAAAAGCTATTGTATAAAACTGAAACTGAGACTACTGAAAACGCTCGCCGCATTTCCACGTTGAATTATTATTGAAATGTTTTGTTTGGGCTAGTTTCGACATTTAACGATTCCACGAGTTGATATTAGTGGAACCGGGTTCGAGGCAAACGGACAGTGATATTTTAATCTATGAAAAATGTACTTAAGGTGTTCGAACCGACCTCTTTAGCATTTTAAGAAAAGCGTTTATACAGCTGAGCCAGTACTGCCAGTTAATTTATAATATTTTATAATTTTAACGCAAACTAACGTAAGCAACGGAATTCACTAATAGCATTTACTCTTCAATAATGGAATGGGGCTGCAGATAGTTGGAGCACTGGCGTTAGTTTTATAACCACTTTAGTATATTGTTTTATATATAAATAGTATATACGAATAAACTGTTCTTATAGTCTAGCAGTTAAGTCCGTGCCTTTAGGTGCGGAGGTACCGGGTTCGATTCCTGGTCGGAAAATAATTTATTTTATTTGTCCTTTTCTGGAGTTTAATACACTATAGACATCGACATCCCATTCGTTTGAGACCATCGTTTGAGGCTTCTTCCTCCTCTTTTTTCACCGTCGACTTTTCCCGTTACAAAGAGTTTTGCCAGATTGTCGGCACCTCTTCTAGAAAAGTGGCCTAAGTTTGCAAAATTCGAGTAAAGAAGACGGCAGAAAGTCTTGTTTGCAAGTTGAGTTAAGCTCTTCGGTTAGTGTCGTGCGGTCCAATGGATTTAGAGCAAACGACGCCAGAACCACATCTCAATTACATCAATCTTGCTCTATATATAAATGCATATACGCTTTTTTAAAAATGGGTTTTCTGACCACCTTGGTAGGGACACGGTCGTGAAGATACTTAACTTTTACTTTTATATGAGTATATAAGTAAGTTGATTACCTAAGAACCTATATGTTTAATAGTTAGTTGTAAGAATGCTATTCCAATGTAATTATTTTGATTTACTTATGCGAGTAGGTACTTTTATTGTACCTACAGTTGTTCAAATTAGTCCCAAAGGTTTGAATGTCTTTTGAGCTTTGGGCAATAAAGTATTAAATTTAAAAAATCCTAAACTTAGCCAAAGTCGGTTGATGATGCCATTTGACATTTAGAGTCGCAAGCGAATTGTGACAATAAAGTTTTATTCAAAACGTGACACAGAAACTGTTCGACAAAAACCGGTCTTGCTTGACCACGACACGCCGAACAGCAATGACTTGGCAGCTGACGTCATGAAGTAGGTTGCATCCAAATAACCTTAATAGACAGTTTAGCACGTTCAACCTACCTACACGATAATACTCGACAAGTTACAAAAAATAATACATTCTCCGAATTCCGACCACCTGCGATATTACACATTTCCCATTACGCTGCACATTCCCTTTACAAACGAAGTTAAAAATCACGTTTGAAAATATTTTCATTTGAGTACAATTAGTAAATACAGGCCAGTAAAAAAATTAAATCAATTTATCCCCGAAAATATTATATTTAACTGATTCTCTTTGACATACGAATAGGTATACACTCGTAGTGTGGAACTTCAAGTAGCAGTATTTTTGTTAATTAAGTTTTCTTATACTGTTTTTTCCGCTTGCAAGACAATGGATTGCCCAACACTTTTGCTGAATATTTTGAGTAAAAGTAAAGAATTATTACGACCGTGTCCCTTGTGGGGTGGTCAGAAACGACGCTTCAACAAAGAGCAAGTTCACATTTAGTCAACTTTACTATAGGCCCATGACAAGTGGCAAGCTCGTCCATATTTTTAGCGTGCCAGACTTGATAATTGACACATTTTTTTTTTTATGTTGTCATCCAGGTATTGAACCCAGCACCTCCACGTTTAAATCTACGGCCTTAACAGCTAGACCTCGGAGGCAGTCATTTCAGTACTGACCAGGAGCCCAATTCTCACGCCTTCGACATGCATGTCCGCTCGATTTGCTCGAATGAAACTGGCAGTTTTCTATGGAGATCTGTCGCTTTTCATTCGAATATTTCGAGCCGGCACGCAAGTCGTAAGCGCCTGCATTAGGCCCCAGAACTAACGTTCTATCGTATAATTGACGTATATTTAAACATCATATTTCATATACAGAGTGGATTCGACTCGATGGAACGAGACAGTAAGAGCAGGTACCTTAACCGTTATAGTTACAGGAAATCGTTCTTAACTTTTTGAGATATACTAAAATGCATTCACAAATTTTGTAAAAAGATACAGTTAGTATAGTAATTTTACACAAAATCATTTTTTGGTGCAATTCAATCCTATCTCTTATAAGGATCAAATAGAGAGATATTGAGCCGACTAAGGTGTCATCAAATGTCATCGCATAATATTTGTCATCAATTCGAAACATTCTTAGTTTGCCAAACGATCCTATTTTCAGAAATAGGATCGTTTAGCAAACTAAGAATGTCATCCAAAGCAGTAAAGTAAAGAACGTTTTTCTGTATTTATAACGCTTAAAGTACCTGCCCTTACTGCCCCGTCTGAAAAATGAAACATATATATACACTCTGTATTATTTTATTATTACTGTTATTATGTTTAACACAATAACCTTATTATTAAGTTACGCTTTTACCAGGAGTTAGCTATTCCTTATACGCACGAGTGCTTCAATTGTTATTACAACAAAAAATAGTTATTATGTATTTTTTGTTATATATTATTATTGACCGTAATATATACAGAACGTAGACATTAGAAGGCGTTAGTGCATATATGTTTATTAATTAAGTTATATATAAGTCGAAGAAACTGACATATCTTGGTTGTACCTAAAATTTGTTAGACTTTGAACTACTCGCATCATATTATATTTTTAATATTTATTTCATTTTGACGGTTTTTTTTAATAAGTTTATAATTACTTAAAAAGTTAAAACCAAATTAAATATAAATTATAAAAAATGTCTTCTAGAGACGAATGTTCAGGGATAGTCCCAAAGAGACTGGCACCATAACCTTCCTGTATAGAGAGGCTAATACGTTGGCAGAAATAATTGCCAGCTTTCCTGTCACCAGAATTTTCCGTTCGTCGTTTGGACAATATAAGTCGAAGAAACTGACATATCTTGGTTGTACCTAAAATTTGTTAGACTTTGAACTACTCGCATCATATTATATTTTTAATATTTATTTCATTTTGACGGTTTTTTTAAATAAGTTTATAATTACTTAAAAAGTTAAAACCAAATTAAATATAAATTATAAAAAATGTCTTCTAGAGACGAATGTTCAGGGATAGTCCCAAAGAGACTGGCACCATAACCTTCCTGTATAGAGAGGCTAATACGTTGGCAGAAATAATTGCCAGCTTTCCTGTCACCAGAATTTTCCGTTCGTCGTTTGGACAATTTCTCAAACGGCGCAAATTCGTAACCTTTTCTGAGGTTGGGGTATTTGCGCAACTTGAGGTTCAGTGACAAAAGCACTTATATATTATATTATATTATATTATATTATATTATATTATATTATATTATATTATATTATATTATATTATATTATATTATATTATATTATATTATATTATATTATATTATATTATATTATATTATTGGGTTTAGCTTGCAATATCAAACAACTTACTCTTAAAGACCTGAACGTGGCATTCCGAGAAGGTCTCCACATGCAAGCCCCCGACGCTACTTTGGAAGGAAAAGGACTTATCGTTCTCTCATCCGAACCCGGAGAAACAGATCATAATAACGATAAGACATTGACAGACTTGGGACTCGATGATGGCTGTGCTTTAATGGTCGATGATTATCTCCAGAACTACGAAGTTCGTGTCCGAATTCAACAAGACGACGATGAAAAGCTTTGGAGATTGGTTACTGGTGAAGGTTCAGAAATGCCGGCTCCTAAAGAGGTCCCAGTTGCGGAAAATGCTAATAACAAGAGTGAGCCAAAAGCCGGGCCTTCCAAGGCCAAGAGACACGATAGTGAAAGTGATCTTGAAATTATTGATGAAGACGAGGAAGTAGTAAAGCCAGCCAAACGACGCCGCACACAAGTCACAGGTGAAGTTATGGAGATTTTGTAATTGTCTTATATAGGGTAAACCATAGTATTGTTGTCACCCTCCCCAATGATTGGCATTGTGACATTAAAGATATTAGAAATTATTTTGTTTAATTTACTGGTAACAACTGACGAAGACTGCCTCCGTGGTCTAGCGGTTATGTCCGTGGATTAAGACTCGGAGGTACCAGGTTCGATTCCTGGTAGGGACACAAAATATTTATTAATGTAAACATTTAATTTATATGTTATATTTCTCGAGTTTGGTACGCTGGAGACATCGACGAGCTTGCCACTTGTCATGATTGGCCTATAGTAAAGTTGGCTAAATGTGAATCCGCTTATTTATAAGCGTGGTTTCTGACCACCCCGAAAGGGAAACGGTCGTGATGATACTGATATATTATATTATATTATATTATATTATATTATATTATATTATAAAAGTAAAGTAAAGTATCATCACGACCGTTTCCCTTTCGGGGTGGTCAGAAACCACGCTTATAAAAAAGCGGATTCACATTTAGCCAACTTTACTATAGGCCAATCATGACAAGTGGCAAGCTCGTCGATGTCACCAGCGTACCAAACTCGAGAAATATCACATACAAATTAAGTAAATATTAATTAAATATATTAATTTACATTAATAAATATTTTTGTGTCCCGACTAGGAATCGAATGCGAGAAAAACCAAGGTACTAGTGTTTGAAAGAAGAAGGATGACAACCGTGACGATAAAGATTGATGATGAAACTCTAGAACAAGTAAATGAAATTATATATCTGGGCAGTGTTTTCACTGCGGATGGGAAGTACGATAGGAACGTTGAAAGAAGAGTGAACGCGGGAAATAGTGTTAACGGTGCCCTGGGGTCACTGATCGGCAGTCGAAATGTCAGTGACAAAGCTCGGCTCGCCATACACAATGCCATGTTGGTACCAACACTGATGTATGGAAGCGAGACGTGGATACGTCAGAATACGCATGAGAGTAGGGTTAATGCAGTAGAAATGCGGTCGTTGCGGCGGATATGTGGCGTCACTTTGGCGGACCGCATACGTAACGTCGAAATACGGAAAAGGGTTGGTATGAAGGAAAGCATAGGGACAAAAATAAGGAAAGGCATGCTACGATGGTTCGGGCATGTTGAAAGGATGAGCGATGAAAGATTGACGAACCAGATATATAATGCGAAAGTTGTGGGTAAAAGAGGCCCTGGCAGACCGAGACTCACATATCACGATCAAATAAATAAAACACTGACTGAAGGTGCATTAAAAAGTCTTCGTAACCAAAGGGCATGTATGAAGAGGTTAATGAATGTCGACGAAGCGAAAGAAGTATGTCGTGATCGTGTCAAATGGCGCTCAATTGTCTCTGCCTACCCCGCAAGGGATCTGGCGTGAAGATATGTATGTATGTACCAGGAATCGAACCCGGTACATCCGAGTATAAATCCACAGACTTAACCGCTAGATCACGGAGGCAGTTAATTATATTAATATTTTTAAATATCGTGTATTATTATTAGGAATAGTAAAAATATGTTGTAGAAACCGATTTTATTGTCTTTATTACTTCGTATTTTTTTATTAAATACACATTTGCTTTTATTGTATCATATTCTTTGAGTCAAACATATCACACACATTTCTCCATTTACGTTGCACAATTTAAAAACATAAATTTAACTTTCAATTCGCTTTAACTGACAATGAAATGAAAAAAACGGATTGGCATTCGCAACAGCCACTACTCCATTTTGTTTCGATTTGGATTTAAAAATTTCAATTATCAGTAATTTTAAAAAAATCTTTATAATATATATATTATATTAATAAAAAAAAAACTACTTACAAAACCTAATTTAAATATAAATCGTATCCGCGCGGTATGGTAGCAAGAACGCTGGCCGCACTTCCTCGCTGAATCGCTACTCGAAAGAACCAGCCCTCTTGTCACCAAAACAGACAATTAGACGAGGGGTGATGTTTTTTAAAAATGTTTTTGCACTTGGACCCCACGGGCCTAAAGTCTCTACAGCAGTCGGCACAAACACATAGTCTTTGATTATAGATAAGTATTTGCGCCACTTGCCAGACTCTGCGCTTTCAGCTGCGGCTTAAAAATTACTAAAATATATTACTATAACTAAATTATTAAATCAAAACAATTTAAATAGGGATACTAAATATTAAATAATATTAATGAAATAATAAATACATATAACAAAGTTGATTATTTACGTATAAATATTATACGTAACCTACAAAAGAAAGAATTAATGGCAACGGTCGATATTTCCCAATGCGGGAACACGTGCAATTTATTGAAAAGAATAGCCCCTGTTACAAAATAACTAAAACGAGTTTATAGAATGGCCGTGTCACGCTCCACTGACATCGCTCTATTATTCGCAAACAGGCTTACTCACAGAATTATTATTTCTGTCTCACTTGTGTTTGTAGCGCAATATGCAGCGGCAGTCTATATATTTAACCGCAAATGATAGGTTGACCAAATACTGAATTCCGTTAGCGAAATATTATTCTAATCATACAGAGTCATCATACGTGTGATTTCTTTTTTATAACGTTTGCGATTAAAAAAGTGACTTTTGCGGCTGTATTCTTTATTTAAGTTGCTGGAGGTAAGGGGTTAATCGTCAGGTAAAACTGATAAGTTTTAGGCCGATAAGATCAATCTTTACAAATATATGTCATAACTATCATGAGACTACGAGTACGAAGTGCCGGCAGTAAGAAAATATCATGTTAATTGGACTACACTACATACATACGTACATAACTTCCCGCCAGATCCCTTGCGGGGTAGGCAGAGACAATTGAGCGCCACTTGACACGTTTACGACTTACCTCTTTCGCTTCGTCGACATTCATCAATCTCTTCATACATGCCCTTTTCTTGCGAAGGCTTTTTAATGCACCTTTAGCCAGTGTTTTATTTATTTGATCGTGATATGTAAGTCTTGGTTTGCCACCTTTTACCCACAACTTTCGCATTATATACCTGGTTCGTCAATCTTTCTTTGCGCATCCTTTCAATATGCCCGAACCATCGTAGCATGCCTTTCCTTATGTTTGTCCCTATGCTTTCTTTTATACCTAACCTTTTCCGTATTTCGATGTTACGTATGCGGTCTGCCAAAGAGACGCCGCATATCCGACGCAACGACCTCATTTCTACTGCATAACACTACTCATGCGTATTCTGACATATCCACGTCTAGCTTCCATACATCAGTGTTGGTACAAGTATGGCATTGTGTATGGCGAGCCGTGCTTTGTCACTGACATTTCGACTGCCGATCAGTGGCCCCAGGGCACCGTTAACACTATTTCTCGCATTCACTCTTCTTTCAACATCCCTATCATACTTCCCATCCGCAGTGAAAACACTGCCCAGATATATAATTTTATTTACTTGTTCTAGAGTTTCATCATTAATCTTTATCGTTACAGTTGTCATCCTTCCTCTCTCAAACACTAGCGCCTTCGTATATTATACTAAGAAAGGAATACGCCTAGTAAACGAGGAATCTATATTAACAACAGGGGTAGGTATATTTCCTCGGTGTATATATATATATATATATAGATCGAGATATTTAGATATTATATATATATATATATATATATCGAGATCGTGTATATATATATATATATAGATCGAGATATTTAGATATTATATATATATATAATATCTAAATATCTCGATCGCCTCGAATTTAATACCTACTACTGATCTATTTAAGAACACAGGTCATCATCTCATCGTCTGACATTACGACTATATGATAACTGCAAGGCTAATAACTTAATATAGGTAGCTGTACGTGCATGTCGTTCTCCAGGAAAGAATCCCCCAATATTTTAATACAATGTCAAAGGTGCTCAATTCTCTCGCCCAGACTTTATGAGGGGTCTAGGGGTGCTACATGATAGCAAATTTATTTCTTTTTCATATATATATGTTATATATAATCTTTTTCATATATAAATATATATACAACTGTTACTTACAAACTAATATTAACATTTAAATTTAATTCGAAACACGTAGTGAATTACGGAATTACTATATTATATGAATAAATATATACAAATGTCCAGGGGTTCATATGAGAGCATATTTTATGACCATGTACAAAATGAAAATTTGAAGAGTAAAAACTAAAAAGAGTGGATATTTCTTAAATATAAATTAAAATATTATTGTAATATCTTCGTAATTACATGGGATATTGAGTTAATTGTCACCATGAATTTATTTTCATTATTGAAAAGAAAATTATTGAATCAAAAACGTACACTTGTAATTTTTCAAATGCTGATTCCACCAAATTTTATAAGGAAAGACAGAGGTGGTATAAGTGTACATTTATACCACCATACATATATATATTGATTAATCCAAAATGCTATTAGGATCGCGTTGTAGCGCCTTCACTCCTTTACAAAGTTACGTACGTAGTTTGCGTCGGCATTGCATTAGAGACTACACATTTATTTGATTTTATGATTTGTTTGTTTATTTTTAATTACTACAATTAACATAATAATAATAAAAGCAAATATCGATAATAAAAAATAAAAAAAATATTTTCGTGTTTTAATTCGCGTGGCAACCATACCCGTGTATTACAAAGTGACAGTCCTAAAATTATATAAACTTACATTCCTGTACCAATCCTAATGAAATCTATATCTTGAATTCCATATTATTATGTAACCTAATCACTATTGTAACTTGAGTGACTATTCAGATGTAGTATTAACCAACACAAAGTTTAAGCTCCTGATCCGCATCCATAGGTACTAGACCCGTATTAATAAATCTATAAAGATCCGATATTCACTTGTCTCATTTTACCAAATGTCAAATCAAGAATATCGAACTTTGAATAACTTTGTAAAGGAGTGAAGGCGCTACAACGCCATCCTAATAGCATTTTTGATTATTCATTAGTTTCAAAGAAAGTTTGTCATAAATGTTTTTGCTATTTATCTTTGTCTAAAATTAGGTATATGGAAGTGAAAATAAGTCTTAAATATCAGTAACTTTATTTCCTAGTAAGTTCATAGACAACATTTCACAAAAGTACACCCATACGTACAAATATTTGAAAATGTTAGTTTGTACGAGCGAGAGGCATGCAAAAGCGTTAAACCCTCTTAATCAAATTCAAATTCATATATTTCTTTATCCCTTTCAGCACGACAAAAAATATTATGGATATTAAAAGGTTTATTAATAACTTGGAGGTAATTGTGGTCCAAAATATCTCATAAAAATAGTGGAAAAATTCCTCTCCTAGTAAAATAATGGAAATTAAATCCACTTATGCATGTGTTTTTATTTACTAGTCATAAAATATAATTAATAAGTAGCTAGATGAGTGAACTTTTTTCTTTTTTACATGTGACCTTGCGCCCTCCTCATTGTAAATGACGCATAAGATCCACGAAGGTTAGCAACTGGAATCAGACACTTATGACTGACATCAGTCCCTAACACTATGCTGGCTTGACTGGACATCGTTTCGAAGCGACAAGCTAGTTTTTTTTGTAATAATAACGCACGATTGGTATTGTCCGTGCTGAAAGGGTTATAACAATAGGTATTTTATAGGATGTTAGAATGGTTATAAATTAGGTACACTATGTTAAGCCCATGGGCGTATAAAGATTAAATAATTAAGTATAGTAGACATGTAAACTAAAGAGAGGTATAATCATTTAATCTAATTGAAATGACAAATAGGAATAATTAATTAATGTCAAGGTAAGAAATTAATGTTGTTCATTCAATCTTCTAAATCTTCAAATAAGTTGTTTTGGTCGTTATCTGATTAATTACAAAGTACTATCTAGATGACTGCCGCTTTCAACTATCCATTTACTTTGCTTTGTTTGGAGATTCGTTTTTAAATAGTTTATATAGATCCCATTTTTCTGACTGTACGTTTGATACATTGTATACGTACGACTCTATGTACCTACTCTATTCTGTAGAGTGATTTGAATTTGTGATTACCTTATTTGGAAAGCAGTAGTACAAGTAAGCTTTGTGGTTCACTTATTCTGACAGCGACTACCTTGTTTGGTGTTTAGGGCAATTTTCTATCTCATAGCGTACGTTTTTTCATAGAAGCCGATGTTTTATGTTCTTTTCTATGTTACAGAAGGCTGAATATGAGGAAGAAATTCAATGGGATCTTTAAAGCGTTTTCGGACTTTTCCAAGCTTAATGTTAACCCATTCGAATCAAAAGATTTAGTTTTTTTACAGGGCTAACAAACATTCTCGTATATCGCAAAAAAACATAGTTAAGGCTGTTGTAATTTGACAAGTGTATTATTAGGACATATCGTCTGTGAACTAGTTATATATCCTTACTGTTAAATAAGAAACGATATATTTTTTATAAAGATTTTATTTAAAAATATAAACGTATTTTTATATATCGTTTTATTGTCTTATTGATTTTTATTTTTGTTTATTACGCCACAAATAACAATTTGCACCTATATTTTTTTTCTATTGAGATAGGACTATTTGCCAGTTCACACACAATATAAATAAGTAACGATGGTTCATAGTAGTTTTAGCATATTATTAACTATGAACTATATTATATATATGTATATAGTGGAAAATGAATATATAGACAAAGGTTCAATATAATATTGACAGATGTATTGGTTCTGGATTAAGGTAATTATGTACAAATTGATTAAAGACACTGACAGACACACAAATAGTTCGGGAGTCAGATGCTAAAATTTTATATAAAAAATGATCAATTTAACTGTTCCAAATGTATATTGTTTTTTTTTTTAAATAATACATTTTACTATTATTATATTACGCATAAATGTGGTTATTAGTTGGATTCATTGGTTAATTGTATTTATGTAGCATACAAGGATTTAGGTACGACATTCAATTTTAAATCATAAAACATTTTTTTTTTAATAATGTTCTTAGATATTTGATGTACAAGTAATTATAATATGTAAACACTGTCAGCACGAATGATAGTAATAACATGATTTATTTTAACGGCATTATATTCGTAAATACTTATTTTCATAATCGTCGATTTTCCATTAGATCAAATATCCATTTTACTCAGTATGCACCTCATGTAGGTAATAATAATAATTAAAATATATATATATATAATAATAATAAAAAATAATAATATCTTTATTCAGTAAAAAAGTTACAAGATATGAAAATAATAACATATTTCATTTTGCATGCACAGAAAAACAGACATTTGCAGCCGAACTAAGCCTATATGTACAAAAGGCCAAGCTTAATCCCGTTAGGCATTCTCTGACAGTCGACCTTGGGGACAAAAGATATATCAAATAGAAATATAAGACGGTGCAAAAATAAGAATTAAAAGAGACAGTTTTTGCTATAACTAATACTTAACCTAATATCAAATACACATACTACTTAATATACATCATATATACATAATACATACATACATATATAACTACATAATAATTAGAATAAACTAAAAACACACATTTAAATAGATATATTTATTGGGACTTAAATGTGTGATCACAAGCCTCTTAAAGGTGGATTCGGTGCTTACATCGATAATAAAATATTAATTTTAGACTTTAAAACGTAAGAAGTTTAAGCCTACGATTTATATAATAACATTTATACGATAACAATCGTGATTGAACAAATCAATTCGTCAGTATATCAGATTAATTTACTTTCTTTTCCATTCATTAAGCTTATTATTTAATTAAAAACTACTTAGATATATTTTAAAGTAATAGAGTAGCTTGGTTGGTTTCATACAACCGGATAGACAACCTAGTCAGATGTGAGAGAAAGTTATATCTTACAAATAATAAAATACTATTTCAAAGTACCAATATACTCGACGGGGTGACTTTGTATGTTTGTATGTTAGACTAATATGTGATTCTATTGATATATTTTATTTTTAGTTTAGTAATTTTTTTAATGATTGTATTATTTAGGTAGTTTTTAATGTACCTATAAGTATTAATTTATATTGAATAAATAATTTTTTTATTGATTTTTCCTAAGAAACCATATGTCGGAAATGACAATTTCTTTTGGCTTCTCAAAACGTATTGGCTATTTTAAAATTGACATTTTGTATAGAGAATCCATTTTTTTTTTGTCTTTTCCGAATATATTGTAACATATGGTTTCCTAGGAAAAGTTGTTAGTAGTTATAATTAGCCCTACATATTTTTTTAAAAAAATTGTGGCGTAATAAATAAAAAGTACATATAAATATTGACTATACAAATACGTCTTTTTATAAAAATAAATTATTTTTCTTTGTCATAAAAAGTTAGCAATTGATAGTTGGCTCGAATTGCCAGTTCACAGATGTTGAATGGTCTTACTATACCGGATTGTTTATTAAGTATTCCGTATATATTGTAACATATGGTTTCCTAGGAAAAGTTGTTAGTAGTTATAATTAGCCCTACATATTTTTTTTTAAAAATTGTGGCGTAATAAATAAAAAGTACATATAAATATTGACTATACAAATACGTCTTTTTATAAAAATAAATTATTTTTCTTTGCCATAAAAAGTTAGCAATTGATAGTTGGCACGAATTGCCAGTTCACAGATGTTGAATGGTCTTACTATACCGGATTGTTTAGTAAGTATTCCGTATATATTGTAACATATGGTTTCCTAGGAAAAGTTGTTAGTAGTTATAATTAGCCCTACATATTTTTTTTTAAAAATTGTGGCGTAATAAATAAAAAGTACATATAAATATTGACTATACAAATACGTCTTTTTATAAAAATAAATTATTTTTCTTTGCCATAAAAAGTTAGCAATTGATAGTTGGCACGAATTGCCAGTTCACAGATGTTGAATGGTCTTACTATACCGGATTGTTTAGTAAGTATTCCGTATATATTGTAACATATGGTTTCCTAGGAAAAGTATGGCGCGGTGGTGGCTCGGTTGTAAGAACGCCTTCTTACTTGCATTTGTTATAAATTTGCAACACCGATTCCCCTAATACCAACTTAAGGAATCGTTAATTGGTTGTCATTAAAAATTTACATCAGATCCTCGCCAACCCGTATGAAACTGCGTGGTGAGTGTAGGCCTAATTCTGCAGATATATGTTCTGGAAGGCCTGGAAGACGAACTGTGGAGGTCTAAGACGTGTGTTCTATGAGCTGAAGTAGTGAATGATGTAAGGTGATTAATAATTTTAGTAAATAGCCGGATCTTATTTAAGATGGTCCAACTAGGACTAGGACTTGTAGCAGAAACATTAAAAATAATTACGTATCACTAATGCATGTAATAGGTTAAAGAGAATAAGGGTAACTAAATCCTAAGAAAAGATTCAAGTACTTACCGGACTTAAATATATTTTATTATACTCTAACACTTAATAGTTAATATTCGTACATATGATTGATATGCATGGTAATAGTGAAAATTCATGCTAACATCGCTATCTCTTATATCGAACAGGAACTGGTAGCTAATGTGAGTGGAACATTCGCAACCGGCTGCAAGGAGTTTTAGTGTCACGCTCGGAAGGCGTTGCGTTCGCCAAGAACAGCAACTAATATCGATACTTTTTGATATCGAGTATTTTTTTTTTCTAGTACTTCGTACCACCTTAAATTAATTTGGTTACTCTTTCAGTAGTATAAAGGTACGAGTAGGTAAAAAGACAATATTAAAGAAAGTGTACCGATAAATTACCTTAAAGGTTTCCATTTTATTCCATAAAACCATACTTGATACATTAAAATAAATATAGTATTTATTTCGTTAGAACTGTTTCCGAGGAGAAGCTTGACTGACACACTGCAATTGATTTACGAGTGCATATAGCTGACCAAAAATAATCACGAATTTTTAATTTTTCAGCGGGCTACGTACATAAATTGCATTTTCTTTTTGTGATGTTACGTCAGTACTTAAGTCCCTTACCTATGCTGTTATAGTGAACTATTTTAAATGTTTCGTTAATTATTAACAGCTTTTTTGGTTGGACGTGTTTTGGCTTGTTGTTGTTCGATTTAAACCTATTCCAAGAAGTGGATGAATTTTTTTATAAATTATTATTAGTGCCCAGTAGCATTCCAAATGTTAACTGAGAAATATGATAAAGCTACCTTAAACCAAAGCAACGTTCATCGGGTGGTGCGAAATGAAGGAGCTGAGATCGAAAAAAGTGCGCCAAGTTCAGTCGAATGTGAAGGTATTAATTACAGTTTTGTTCGATTGCAGGGGCGTAGTGCAACATGAGTTATTGCCAGAGGGTCGTAGGGTCAATAAGGAATTTTAACCCAGAAAGCCAGAAACGCCCAGATTTGTGGAAGAACGAACATTGGCTTCTGCACCACGATTGCGCAAAACATCACACATTTATGTTCAATTATTTTTATCAAATGTTTTTATGTGTCGCAACCACCGTATTTCCCAGGCCTGATCTCTGTTACTTTTTCCAAAAGGATGATGTTAAGCCACGAAATGAACAAAATCGCAAAAAAAAAAATGGAATTCAAGGATTGGAAAAAAGGTTGGCATAAATGTATCCAAGGGAAATTACTTTGAAGGAGAGAAAATACATAGATAGGTATATACTTTTTGAATAAACTCAAAAAACATGATTCTTTTTGAACAGACCTCGTTTATACGGGTAGTTTTATTCGTATATATATTTACATTCTCTTGAGTAGGTAGAGTATCGATACTTTTTAGTTGATACCTCGTCCCTAGCGACCGACCTACTGTGCCGGTGAATGCACAAAATCTTGTTTTGCATAAATGTTACGGAATTTAACAACAAAAACTTTGTATGGTGCTGTAATTTTGCTAATAGAACTTGTGCGGTTTTTACCACAAAATGGGTATTTCGTAATTGCTAAACATTTCCCTATTCTTATTCAATTTCTAGTGTTATTGAAAAACTCATTGCATGTTTAAATATTTTTTCTGGCGTCAACTTGCATAGGTAGGTAACTAATTAATTTACTTAATCATTACTAGACAATAGCTTAACGCAATATTTAATTAGTTACTGAATCTTGTTATTCCAGTCTTGGTGTAACGATGTCATTTTTTTTACATTTACCCAATTACCTACACGATTAAATGTTACATGTTTATTTTTCAAGTTATTCCGCAATGTTTTTAGGTATCGCATATGAGTATGTATAAAACATGTGTGAAGTACGCAATGCATAATTATTTTCGCATATTAAAGAAGGCTTCCACACGGACTTTTAAACTCCCCATTGTTCGCACTCACCTTGAGTCTCCGCCGGTGATACGACGCCGAGGTAACCGCTCCAAATAACGACCAGCAACACGTTCCTACTCAGAACCAACATTTTACAAAGTTTCTCTAACTAGTTTACAATAAAAATAATAACTAATATCACCAATTCATGTTAAATTCACTGTCACAACACTTTCGGTCCGTCTGATCGGTTCGCGCCGCAAAGGTCAATACGAATTCACCTTTACACGTTAAGAAAAGTAAAAGTATCCAGCTTCCATTTGAAAATGGGCCTCGTTAAAGTGGGGCGGAAAAGCTGTCAGCGCGATCTCGTCCTAGAAGTTGTGCGCGCGAGCAGCGGCGCCGAGACACTGGCGCAGTGGCCGAGCGGAATCGAGAGTGCCCCCACTGCGGCGACCGCCTTTCACCACCGTTACAATTCGTATCTTGAGGGCCCGGGTTCGAGTTGAGCAAGGCTATATGACGATTGACACTCAACAAAAAGCGACCGCTCCACACGGAACTGTGTATGTTTAGCCTATTAAAGGAAACCGAGAGTAATAATAGTACACACGTGTCTCGGTGGCGGCTGTTAATGCTGGAGTTTGCGACGGGATGTCGGCAAATGCTGTGCAAATATCTTCCGGTTAATCCTTTCATGCTATTCTCAGTCCAATATATCCTCTTTGAATTTTAGAATTTTTGATTTATAGATGTTACAGCTAAACTGTTTGTCACTGTGTACGATTTATTATATACCACAACCAATGTAATAACTTGATTGTGATGTATATTTATTTTTGCAATATTTTATATATTTTTTTATTATTATTTTTTTTTTATTTTTAAAAATATCAAGAAAATACGTCGCATCGCCGCGCCGTGTATATAAGAAATCTAATAAACAGTAACATTAATTCTACGCACATATTATTACCACGAAAATAAAAATCTTATACATAAAAATCTCATTCCAATCAAATCGCGAAAAATTTAAAAGATGTTAATAATACCTTCGCTTTCGCACAATTAATAATAAATTATTGATAAAGTAAGGCCCACATATTTTAACTCTTTTTTTTCTCCACTTCACTTTCTATTTCAATCTTAGCAATATTATAAGATATCGATGCACCTTAAACCAAAGAGGTCAGATACAAGTAAGAGCGCGCATCAAACACGTTTTAATACAAAATGTTTGTTACAATATTTATACGACACCTATCTAACAGTTTTTAAAAACAACATCCTATTGAAAATGCATGGAGATAATGTCAACCTTATGGATAGTGTTTTTAAGATTATAATTGTGTGCATCTATAATAGAACTATCTATGATCGAGTATCGGAACTATTTCTTGTAGAAAACTTTTAAACGTTCCGTATAGTTTAGTTGAAAACTTTAATAATGTTATTAGAAAAATATTTACTTACTAAAATAAACTGATACGACGCTCTCTTGTCAAAGAAGAACGTGTTTTACACTTAAGGTAGTGTGTGTCGGTATATTGTGAAACAACAATATAATCCAGTTAAAATTGCGCGTCGACTATAACCGGCAATGACTGTCATACATTAATTCATTCTGTTCCGATTGGTCTAGCTTTTTTTTCATACCTAGTCTTCCATCAGAATAGATGATCTTGGTCTTGGTCTTGCACTTCTTATCAAGAATCTTGCGCTGACCCAATATATTTATATATTTTTTTCAATCGTACTAAGAAAATCTTGTGAGTATCTGTCAGCAAACTACTATCTCGACAACTACTGGTAGGATTTCATTAAAATTTGAAAGCCTGCCTGTGCATCCGTGGTCTAGTGGATAAGTCCGTGGAATTTGACACGGGGGGTTTGATTCGAGACACAATAATTTATTTAATTTATTTATCGAGTTTTTACGCTAGAGAAGTCGACGAGCTTGCAGTCATGATGGGCCTATAGTAAAGTTGGCCACATGTGAATCCGCTGGTTTCTGACCACCCCGAACGGAACTATTGGCCTTGCAACCATATCAGTGGTCTTGTTCTTGGTCTCGCAAAAAAGCATGACCAAGACAAAGACTTCAAGACCATGACCAAGATTGGGCAACACTACTGATACCGTTTTGATTTTTCCTGTCCACAATTGAGTTGCATTTTTTCGCCTTTAATTTGTAGACTAGATAAATAAAAGTTTCTATACAAGTTCTTTAACATTGGATACGTTCATACTAAAATATTTTAGTCTAATAAACCCTTAGGAATTGCAAAGTGATTGAGTGTCGTTGCCGCCGCTGCACATCTGTAAAAGTCTGCAACTCTCGAAAGCTTCGACTTTGAAACTTGTAACACCTATCGAAGTCATCTATAACTACAGTATTTTTGCCGAAACTTGATAAATATTGAGATAACATCTCGTAGCTTAATTATGACAAAGTCGCTTATCACCGCAGTTGTAAAAAATATTCATCATTATTATCATTAGCCTGTGTCTCTCTACTGCTGGAGGCCTCCCCCAAAGCTTGCCACTGCACGCATTCTTTTGCTATTCTCATCCAACCTTGGGTGTCGTCCCACTCTGTGTCGTCCCGTACGTGGTCTCCACTCCAGAACTCGTTTGCCCCATCGGTATTCGGTTCTATGGCAGAAGTGTCCGGCCCTTTGCCTTCAGCTTGCTAATTCTAAATGCTATGTCAGCAACTTTGAATATCAACGTTTATCTATCAGAGAAATACCAAGCCTAGCTCTCTCCATAGCTCCCTGCGCGAATTTGAATTTGTGGACCAGTCCCACTGTTAGTGTCCACGTCACAGCTCCGTCCGTACTATATTACGAGGAGGACGCACTGGAAGGCTTTTGTCTACGGACTGTTTGTGTCTGTTTTTTTTAATATTAGCGGACCGCAATTTGTAAAGAGTTAAGAACCCCTGTTTTTTTTAATCAACTCTTTGCGAACAGCGGGGTGAGGCGGAGTGTCCGAAAACGTATCGTCTAAAATCGATTACGTCTATCAAAAATGTCAAAAGCTTGGGTATTCCGTCTAGCTTTTAACATTTCTGACAGGCGTTATCGATCTTAAACGATATGATTTAAAGCAAATGTGGATTCCGCCTCACCGGAGACTATATGCATCGTCAAACTACACTAGGGAGCAATAAAAAGGGGTCTCTAACAAAAACCTAAATACTTCCAAAGTTTATGCTTTGCTGCAAACTTACGTATACTTTATATTACTTAGGAAACCGATAAATATTGCAAGAACTTTAGGCGTTTTTAAACCAAAACTAATACATTACTTAGGTATAAGGCATAGACATAATAGAGAGAATGGCCTGAGTGATGTGCGGCCAGTAACTGTCTTTTTCTTTGCCCATTTTTTCCAATTATACAGGGCTACAGATAAGAGACAGGTAATTGCCGCACAGTCGCTTTGGCTCTTCCTACAGAGTTGGCAATTTTAAGTGGTGGTGCTCAGTCCTTTCTTTATGTCTATGGTATAAGCTAAGCATATACTAGATAAGCTACATGAATAGTCTAAGAGCTAAAAAGTAAAAAAACATATTTTATTAGGAAAACAGTAATCTGCTTCATAATAAATCGGTGTAGGTACTTTATCGTATTCGTATAAATTACCCTGAACCAATACCAATACTATTATTATTCTCTTAATTTGAATAACTTTTTCGACTTATAAGGATTTGTTAGTAACCCGATTTTATGTAGAGTTATATTAATACTTTCTTAAGCGGAACATACACGATCATGTTTTGGCAATCAACATTTTTAAAATAGTAATTGTTAACCAAAGTATTAAGAGGGCTGTTAAACAATTGTGTTCCTTCCGAGGTTGTCAGAAATTACGCCTTTTTTATTTTGGAAAAATATTTAAAAAAATGTAGTTTAATTTTAGATACAGTTTTTTTTTTAGAATTTTTATTTAAAACAAATTGTCAACCTCATTCAAATCAAATTTTGTTCCTCGTGTTGTAAATAATTTTCGAGACATTTCATAATATAAAAGAGAGAGACTTATGAACATCAAAAGTGCTAGCGTGAAGTAATTCTGACAAAATGAATATTTAGAATACGTGAATGCAACCTTCAATGTTGCCAGTAACAAAACTTAATATGAAAAAGGTAACATTGCCTTTCGAAGTTTAGAGACGTTTGTTTAGGTGTAGAGACAGCTGGAAGGATTAATAGAGTATAAGGCCCGTAGAGGAAACTGATTTTTTTTTTTATGTTTGAGTGTGCAAGCTAGAGGGATGCAAAGCTTAACAACCCTTTCAACAAAATATCAGCCAATTAGATAATAAACTTGATTGCATATGTCGGCTTACGATATAGGTAGGTAAAATAAAAAACATATATTTATTCAGTAACTTTATTACGATTACAATCAAAATGTAGTATGTGTGACGTGGAAATGACGGCAATGATCAAAGATAATATAGGATTCAATATAAATTAGATGTTATAACTAATTATATAGTATAATAAACAATATTATTTCATTTATTACAAACACCGTTCATCACATACTAATAATGATAAGATTAAGATAACCATAAACATAATTCTACATATTAATAATGTACAACATGTCCCAAAATTCAACATTAAGCAGGCACCAGAGGTCATGACTAACCAGGGAATAATGAAATAAAAAAATCTGTAACCTTTTCCTTTAAGTTGTATCAAATTTATATTAAAGCAAATCAGCATCGCTGTGCAGCGGGGGAATGCCGCGGGTGTTCTTGGCACACTGCCACATGATTAAGGGTGAATATTTTTATTATAGTTCAAATTTTAGTTTTATTTCTAATTTAGTTTATATATTTTTATTAGCTATTTTGTTTATTTTATTTAAATCATTGTACTGATTTTTAATTTTAAATAGACATATCAAATTTATATTTATGTTAATTTGGTCAATAAATGATTTTTATGTTAACAAAAATGGATTTTGACACTATATATACCTACTTTTTTTTATTATAAGTTTCAAAATAACTTATTATTTTTTCATGTTTCATGTTTAGGAAAATCATATTTTATTCGATTTCGACTCGTCACGGTATAAAAAAATGTATCAACAATTAATGATAATATTTAAAGGTAGCACAACTAATTAAGATTATCAAATAGTATGGTAATGGTGTCAACTTGTACGTTGAATTTTGGGACACGTTTCGTGTTGCCCAATATTGCTTTTGGTCTTGCAGTCTTTGTCTTGTTCTTGCTTTTTTGCAAGGTCAAGAGCAAGTACACCCTAATGTTAACTAACTGACTTTAGTCATTGTAATGCGCAAGAGTCTTCGTAATTTTACTAAAAATGAAGATATATTTTTATAAATGGAGATTATTTATTTATGTTTTTTTTTCTTAGTCGCCACAATCTTGGCAGAGTGGTCGTGGTCATCACTTGAGTGTCCTAGCGAACTCATGTAGGGGCTGAACCATTGCTGCTTTAACCTGGTCAGTCCATCTCATCGACGACCATTCTTCTGTAGCGATGTTTTCTTTCTTTGCTTGTTAATTTAATTAATTTAATTTTAGGCTTACATGTGAAAACCTTTAATGGTTCTTAGGGAATTTACTATTTAATATCTATATACAATAGTCAACTGCTGGTTTTTGAAAATGAATAATAATAAAAATAAAAAATAATAGGCGAGCAGCGCATCGCTCATTTGCCTATATCAAGTTTAATAAAATTGTCTGTTATCACAGAGTTTTTGCTGCAACCTGTGTATTGGTCTTGCGCAAAAGTCTCGATAGACACTTGCTCTGATTAAAAATATAAATTTGTTTCTAATAGCAGTAAGGAAACCTTGTAAAACTTTAGTGTCTGTCCGCTAACTAGTATTTGAGAACTACCCGTCTGATATACTTGAAAATTGGAATGGTTATAGATTTTATTAACCAACATATGTTTTATATTTTTATTCAGAGCAAGTATCTATCAAGACTCTTGCGCAAGACCAATACAAAGACCAAGAATAGGAGTGCAAGAACAAGACCAAGTTGTTTTATTGCAAGACCAAGACTTTGGGCAACACTAGACACATTGTATAAATATTTTCGATTTTACTTTTTAAAAAGACATATATTCGGTTTTACCATATAAAAAATACATATATGTTTAGATTGTACCATGTAGAAATATAATCTAATAGAAAACAAGTGCTTCATTTATAACATTCAATATTCATTCATTAAAACCATGCGACTGATAATAAGATTGGATAGTATACTACTTATACAAAATATAATATATCTTTGGTTTTACCTTATAGAGATACATATGTTTAGGTTTCACCATGTGTATATACATATATTCGGTTTAACCATATAAAAATTACATATGTTTAGGTTGTACCATTTAAATTACTAAATTCACCAAAATACCAGCGACTATGGGACTAACCGCTCTGCAAACTAGTACAGGAAGATATTTTATCTGCCAGTGACATAAAAGAGTGGGCTCTCCTCATGGCTGTTTCCATTAGAGAGCCGGGTCTTTGGTTGCAGGCTTTTCCCTCAGCATCGGTTGGCACACTCCTTGATTGAAATACACTGACCATGGCGGTGTGCCTTCGTCTCGGATCCCGAACTGTCCAGCCGCACCAGTGTCGATGCGGAGAACCAGTAGATCATCTCGGATACCACGGGCTTACTTGTCCTAGAAGTGCTGGCCACATTCCTCGTCACGTGGCTCTCAACGACATCATCCGAAAGGCTCTTGTCACTGCTGGTGTACCCGCAATCTTAGAACCATATGAGATTGTGCGGAGCGATGGCAAGAGACCCGACGGAATGACTGTTAGGCCGTGGAAACTTGGCAGGTCTCTGGTGTGGGATGCGACGTGTGCATAATTAGCTCCATCTCACATCCAGGCGACCGCGTTAGGCGCAGGAAGTGCGCAAATACCAGTTACGAATTTGCGCCGTTTGGGGTCGAGACGATGGGTTCATGGGGACCTTTAGCAAGGCGCCTGGCCAAGGAGTTGTCAAAGCGGCTGACGGAAAGGTCTGGAGACAGGAAGGCTGGCAATTATTTCTACCAGCGTATTAGCCTCGCTATACAGAGGGGAAATGTTGCCAGTCTCCATAGGACTATTTTGGATGGGACGTCTCTAGAGGACATATTTTTTTTATAGTTTATTTTTTTATATTTTTTGGGTAGCTTGAAATTTATATTTAATGACTCGTATATTAATTTACATCGAATAAAGACTTTAATTAAACTTGAAAAGTAAACAAGAGCTTCATTTATAACATTTAAAATTAATGACATCCGAAAGATGACAGAATAGATTTTTTATTTAAATATATAATATAAATGATTTCGGTTTTACCTTATAGAAATGACATATGTTTAGGTTTTACCATGTAAGTAAGTACATATAAATAGGTACGTACATATATTTTGGTTTCACCATATTATAAAATTACATATGTTTAGGTTATACCATTATAGAAATTTATAATACCAAAAGAAATAAAATGAAAACACTACATAATATCACGTATTAAGTATGAAGTATCAAGCACCCATTCAAATTTCATCTTCAGCACCTCTCTCTCACTCTCTTTATCAGAGATTCCTTATATTATCCATTTATCCTAAGGTACAGTTAGTGTCAAAGTTGATAATAAAATAATTTTGGATAGAGTCCAAACTCCGTACCAAACAAACTTGACAAAATTGTAATATGCAGGGTGGAAAAAACGAACCGTACCTGGATTGGAAGTACCCTAAATTGGTTATTTCCTTGTTAAAACTTGTTTCAACTTTTTTCTTATTAAAAATAAGCTAACCTGGACCATGGACCCAGCAGTGACTCTACATTTTCTTCGTTTGTTAAAGTTTGGGAACCACTAGTTTGTTTATTTTAGTTTTATCTCAGAACTCAATGAACCTGTATAATAAAGTAATTCTTAAATTATAAGTCAAAATCATCATCGGCCTGTCCCTCTCCACTGCTGGATGTAGGCCTCTCCCAAGGCTCGCCACGTAACGCGATATTTCGCTACCCTTATCCAATCCCCACCAGCGACCTTCTTTAGGTCATCTGCTCATCTGGCGGGGGGTCGTCCAACTCTGCGTCTTCCCGTACGTGGTCTCCACTCTAGAACCCGTTTGCCCCATCGTTCGTCGGTTCTGCGGCAGATGTGTCCAGCCCATTGCCACTTCAGCTTGCTAATTTTAAAAGCTATGTCAGTAACTTTCGTTCTCTGACGAATATCAACGTTTCGAATTCTATCCATTAGAGATATACCAAGCATAGCTCTTACCATGGCTCGCTGAGCGGCCTTAAATTTATGGACCAGACCCACTGTTAGTGTCCACGTCTCTGCTCCGTACGACATTACCGGGAGGGCGCACTGGTTAAAGACCTTCGTCCTTAAACATTGTGGTATAGACGATAAGAGGATGGGCAAGAGTTTCCCGAATGCCGCCTATCCTAGCTGAATGCGTCTGTCGGCTTCTTTGCTGAAGTTGGCTGCTGCTAATTGGATAGTCTGCCCAAAGTAGACGTAATTTTGCATAACTTCGAGAGTAGCGTTTCCTACGCAGATTGGCCTCGGCTTGACATGATCATTGAACATGACTTCTTGTCCAAGTTTAGTCCTAGACCAACCCGCTGGGAAGCTACGTTTAAGCCGTTCAACATTCCGCTAAGATCCTTGAACGAACTGGCCATAATAACTATGTCATCCGCAAATCGGAGGTGTGAGATTAAATTATAAGTAAAAGAGTAAAATTGCGATCTTCACTATTCACTTCTTTTTTAGGTATGTTTTGTTTTTTCCGCGCTCTAAACTACTACATATTTTGATTTTATTAATCAACTTACAACCCTAACTGTATACTCAATCCCACAAATAATAATTACTACTTAGAAATAAATTTCAAATACTAAAAATAACATATAGTCTATAAATCTAATAAAAATATATTAAATAGTATACAAAATAATTAATTTTAATTAAAAAAATTGGTGGCATGTTATGTATTAATGTGGCTGAAAAGATGATGTTTATACGTATATCATATTATCTATAACATTTAGATTTATGGAACTATTACAACAAGATTACATAGATTACAAGATTACAGTATTTCTCATAGATTTATGATTGCTTACCGTTTTGCTCTAAGTAAATGCCGTCTTGTAAGTTTGTTTTTGAAACTTTTCAAATAGGTGCTGGAATTTAATTAGGGAATAGTAAATAATTTGCTTCGAGTCTCGTTTGTTACGACTAAGCAACCCAAGCATTCTACTCGAAACAAAATGGCGAAATGTTCTTTAAAGTCATGCAAGTTTCGCTATCCCGTGGTATTCACAAAGGCGAGTCGTTTTTGTTCTTTTATCGATTATAAAATATTTATGTAATAATATTGTAGGTATAATTAAAATTTATAACTAAACAATTTATGTTCTAGCGGTCTGTGGACCGGTGGTATGAGTCTATGTATGTACCAAACTTAGGGCCTGTAATTCACCACTTTACATCGTTTTAGATTAAATAAGATATTCAATTTTCAATATTCACACCAAATAATGTGAAAATTATATTTTTTGTAATATCATAAAGCGCCTTCAAGTAAAATATATTTTTGTTGCCGCGATTTTTAATTACACTATAAATTTAACTCCTGACAGCATTTATTTTTAAAATATGTACTTTTGATAGCTAGGCCTCCATCTGGTGAAGCATCGCGAACAAATCATAAATCTATGGTATTAATTTGAAACAGTAAATAGTATTTTAAAATAGAAGATAATTTGTATATTTATAGTCGACAGCGTTTTTTTTTCTGTGTCGGCAACTGATAACTACGGCATTACAGCGTAGACCCCCAAATTGTTATTTACTTGTATTTACTACTCTTTATACTCTCAGTTTCTCAGAGGATGATTAAAATATCGATCTAGTTTTTAAAAACTTATATAAAGTACGTGATTGGCTCGACTAACGAAGTAGGCAATAAGCTAAGTTACCTGCATACACGTACCTATAATAAAATATATTTCACTCGTTCGATATCATATTTATCTTTTGAGAATCTGGGGGTTAGTTATGGCGAGAAATATAATATTAAAGGAATCACATATAGAGATTGCTGGATAAATGCCATTTTGAAGAAATGTATTAATCGCTGTATAAGAATTTAAATATAGTGCCACCAAGTCATCTGTGAAACGGCCAAAATAGGTCTCAGTATTCTTTAGTAAATATTCCCTGATATAATATTTATTAATTTAGTTCACTCGATATTAAACCTAGACGAAGTTTACTTGTTTAATTCTTATTTCTTAAATATAGAAAAGTTATGGTCTGTGACAAATTCTCATTAGATTCAAACTTGAACATGATTGTTTATTAAGAAATAGTTTTACCAGCGCCAAGAAGTTCCTTAAAGAACTGTCTAAGCGGCTGGTTAACACTGTATGTGACAAGAGGGATAAGCATCGCTGTTTAGCGGGGGAATGCTGCGAGTGTTCTTGGCACACTGCCACATGATCAAGTCATGGGTGAATATTTTTGTATATAGTTTTATTTTTAATTTAGTTTATATATTTTTATTAGCCTAATTTTTATTTTTAATTTTTTATTAATTAGAAATTCTGTGTGGATGTGTATCGACGCCCTTTATTTCACAGATAAGTTGGTGGGTCTGAAAGTATCTACGTGACTAAAAATAGATAAGTGCTTATAGTTACAGAGTTAGAAATCTTTAAAACATTATACTAACATCCATTGAGTGAAAGTCATAAAACTGCTTAATTGGAATATATTATAACATGCATCGTACTACTAACTACTAATAAGAGTGTTTTCCTGAAATAATTATTGATAGAAATAGAAAATAGGTTGGGGCTCTTAAAGACATCACCCGAAGGAATCTTGTCACTGCTGAAAATCCCACAAAACTCCTAAACTCTGATGGCAAGATACCCGACGGTATGATCGTTAAGTCGTGGCAATATATCCACTCTCTGGTGTAGGATGCGACTTCTATAGACGCGCTAGAATTCCTCACATTCAGGCATTTTTTTTGCTTTATATAAATAAATAATGCAACCTTGGTACAGGATCCTAGTTTGTGCCGCTTGGGATCGAGAGATGGGGAGCAGTGAAGTGCCTGACCAATAAATTGTCCACACGGCTGAAGAAAATAGTCTAGAGATAGAAAGGCTGGAAATTATTTCATTCCAACGCTAGCCTCGCTATATGGAGGTGGAAAGTTGGGGGTGTCCTCGGTTCTATATCCGATGAGACGTCTCTTAGGATTATTATTTATTAATCTATATAGATTTTTAATAGTTAAATAGTACATATAGAATTTTTTCAACTTGTGATTACATTTAAGATACGTTTATTTGTGTCTTACTTTTTTTTAACGATTAACTGCATCTACAATAACAACACCAACATAATTACAAATCTGAATAATACATTTTTCAACACACTTGCTAGTATAGTTATATTTATTTTTAATAATGAAGTAAAGTATGATCACATTTTATTATATATTTTTATTTAGCGGATTTACATTTAACCAACTTTTCTATTGGCCCATCATGACAAGTGGCAAGTTTGTCTATGTCTCGGCATATAGGTAAGACAATGGTACGTTATTTAAGTCTGGAAAAAGTAACCGGATGACTCTTGTTGTTTAAGTTTCTGATGTAAAATGGAAACTTTTTTGTATAGTACCTCATGGACCACACACAATGGACGGAAACGGAGAAAAATGGGGTCAAAATGTAAATCCATCCAAAACTTTTGCGCAAAAATATTTTTTTTAAATCTCATACCTCCGATTCGCGAATGACATAGTCATAATGGCCAGTTCGCTCAAGGATCTTAGTAGAATATTGAACTGGTTAAACGAGGCTTCCAAGCAGGTTTCAACAGCATGTTTCACAGATTCCAAGCAGAACCTGGACAAGCTAAGACGGATGAGAACGAAAAATAGACACAATAAATGAAGATTGTGATAATATTTATAAATTTATTTGTGATACTTCTCGGGTTTGGTACTAGTTAAAGCAATGGTGCGTAATTTCAGTCCAGAAAAAGCAACCGAATCACTGTTGGTATTTAAGTTCCGGAGGCAATTTGGAATCTTTTTTTACCTCATAGCCTAAATGGACGGAACCTGAGAAAAAGAGGGGGGTAAAAATTAAAAAAAAATGTTTAGTAACCGAATAGAAAGGCGGTGGCATTAAAGTTCGCGTAATCATTATTATTTTTAAAAAATGTCAACCGAAATGTACCGTCTGTAATAATGAATACGCGCACTTTACCGCCTTTCCATTCAGTTACTAAACCTGTTTTTTTTCCACCCCCCTGTTTATCTCCGATTCCGTCCATTTTGGGTTATGAGGTACTATACAAAAAAAGTTCTAAATTGCCTCAGGAACTTAAATACCAACAGTGATTCGGTTGGTTTTTCTAGACTGAAATTACGCACCATAGCTTAAACTAGTACCAAACCCGAGAAGTATCACAAATAAATTTTGTTTTAAAATAATAATGACAAATATTATCACAATCTTCATTTATTGTTTATATTTTTCGTTGTCATCCGTCTTAGCCTTTGTCCAGGTTCATTCCGAGACCAACCTGCTGGGAAGCCACGTTTAACCCGTTCAATATTCTGCTAAGATCCTTGAACGAACTGGCCATTGGCCATGAAAACTATGTAATCCGCGAATCGGAGGTGTGAGATGTGGGGAATCCATTGACATTTATGCCGCAGTAATTCCAACATTTTAAAAACATCATTGATCGCGTTTGTGAACAGCTTCGGGGATATGACATACTCCTATCGCACACCTCTGCGCAGTTGGATAGGTTTAGTATACTGACCCTGTAGCAGAACGCTTGTAGTTGCAGAGCTCGTAGAGACATCTCAGCACCTCAACGTAACGATATAATATACTAATATTAGGCATCACTTCAATAATTCAAGAACAGCCCATGTTTCAACGGAGTCGAAGACTTTCTCGTAGTCCACAAAAGCTAACACACCGACAGATTATACTCTTCGGTTTTCTGTATTATCTGTCGCAAAGTGTGAATGTGGTCTACGGTACTGAAGCCCTTTCGAAACCCAGCCTGGTCTGAGGGCTAAAAATCATCAAAACTCTGGGCGAGACGATTTGTAACCACCCTTAAAAACAACTTATAGACCTGGCTCAGGAGTGATATAGTCCTATATTTCTTAAAAAAGGTACTCTTTTTAAAGGGACTCTTTTTAAAACAATCTTTATTTTATTGCGTCACTTTTTCGTAATTATCTTCTCTGAATATATTATCAGTCAAAAAGGAAGTCAAAGTCGGTCAAAAGAGGTTGTAAGCGCGCAACAACCTTTTTGCGCCGATTTAAGGTTTACAATCAATTTGTTGTCATTTTAAAATGTTTAATTACTTATTTTTCCTGACAAGTGTGTTGAAAAACGTCGTGAGATACACGTATGCATTAAAGAAGACACTATCGAATCCATTAAAGCTCTCCCTCGTCTTCAGCTCGGACTGCAATCCCGCCCCGACAGTTATGGTCAAATTTGCACACAAATATCCCGTATATAATATGTACCTACTGGTATTATTAAATTATTATTGTTACTCCTCTTTACGAAAGAATATTTTATTAATAAAATGAGCAGATATATTTGAGCAACTTACTACTACGACAGAAATGATTTTCGGCCTTGTTTTAAATGCAATATTTTTGAAACAACTACTATATAATAATATAATATAAACTCTATATAAGAGATTCTTCAAAGACTTTATCGGGCTCAGATATAATGCCCATTTGTTGCCAATGTTCGGCTAAAGTGATCCAATTGCTATAGTCATTTGGATCTTCAAAAAGTCTAAGATGCTTAGATTTTATTGCTCGTCTTGCTGGAGCATTTCTAGGTGCAGATAAAATTGGATCATCTTCGTGACCACTGACTATATTATGCCCTGGAGAATCTTGGCCTTGAACAGGTATGCTATTTTTTACAATCTCGTCAGCAATAGAGACCTTTATTGGTAGGAGTTTTTCAGTTGAAATTGAAGAAGTATCCTTTGGGGCATTCTCTGGAGTAGTACCAGGACTATCACTTAGGATTTTATCTTTAAAATAAGTCAAGGGCTCGGTTTTGTACTTAATTTTAACCTCAGGATCCACCGGAACATTGATCAACGATATTATTGGACCATCAGTTACGTCATTGTTATTAAAAGGAGCTGGCGCATTAATTATTAGGCTATAATGTTCGGTTGTAGCATTATTTGCCAAATCAGCAACTAAATTATTAGGTAGGGTGTTGTCATTGAACGGAGCTGGTGGCTCAATAAGTATATGATGTTCAACTACTGCCCTTGAAGATCTATCTGGAAGATTAGCTACTTCATTGTCATTAAAAGAAGCTGGTGGGTCTATAAGTTTGTAACATTCAGTAGTAATCGGAGCATTGTCTCGATTAGCATTGACTGAAGTTTTTGCCTCATCGATTATAACTTTGTCATTAAAAGGAGCTGGTGCTTCAATTAATATGTGATGCTCAGCAATGCTCAAATCTTTACCTGGAGAAGCATGAACTGCAGCTTCAACAGAATCAACATTTACAGCACTAACACATCGCATCCTTGGAGATATAATCTCCCTGAATGGAAGTGACAAAGTAGAACCAACATATTTTTGTATTCGAGTGCCAATATTAGTTACACTTTTAGCAAGGTTGGCCTTCGGTGGCTCCATCAGTATGCGATGCTCAGTAGTTCTTGTAAGGGGTCTATTTGGATGAACGTTTCCTTGAGATATTACAAGACCATTAGTTAGATACATTACTTGTACAGTATCTCGAGGGTTGATCATGCTCTGACGATATTGTTGTGATAATTCGTCATAAGGGATCACGCGCTTATTCACTTTACGTTTTACAGCTTTTATTATCGGTGCTGCCTGAGCACTAACAGGAGCACTATTTTTGCGAATATCTACTGCCGCCACAATTGGACTATCACTTAGAGATCTTACGCGTTGCAAAGTTGGGGATTTAATATCTCTAAGAGAATGTGTCACTAAAGGGTGATCAAAACTAAGATATTGTTGGGATGGTATACCAATATCTCTTATATTTTCAGTAAAAGAAGGGGGTATCTTCAGTATACCACGTGCAGATCCAGTTTTAGGTAAAACTGGTGAACTTATAGAAGCTGCTTTCTGATTTTTATCTGTTAAATTTAGCTGGTTAGCTTGTAAATTTCCTCGGCCCCTTGCTTGTTTTGTAAGTGGATATCTTATGTCTCTGAATGATTTTGAATCAAAAGGGAGTTCTAATTGAAGATATTGATGTGATGAAATACCTATATCCCTAACCATTTTGGATGCTTGTGTCTCAAATATATTTTGATAGCGAGATTTGAGAGCGATTTCGGGAAGAGCATCAATAGGAGACGTATCTGGATCATCTATTTTAGTCATCGAAGTTGTTAATAGGGAAGATGGTACTACAGACTGGTCAATATTTGGAATCGGTGTCCCAAGTTTTGCAACTTCTTCTACTGTATCAATTTCAGCATGATGTTCTATCTGAGCTTGAACATTAAATCTAACAGATCTATTGATTGTTGGTTTTTCACTTTCAACAAATACTTCATTAACGTACAATTGACGTGACTTTACGCTGGGTATGTAGCTTGCGATGTCATCAGATGTACTTTCATCAGAATCGATTTCTTCAGGGATCGTTGTCATATAGTCTCCATAGTTAAAACAATTATGACCATAATTATTCCCATAACAAGCCGAAATTGACTCGAAAGGAAAATAGCCATCTTCAAGGTCAGTTGTTGTCGGAGAGGTTTCCTTTTGTCCGCTTTGGACTGACGATTCTACGACCGCGGGAGTGTATTGCCAAAACTCTTGACGGCTCCCGTCATCCAGAACTCATAAGGCATCCGACGACATGTCGCAAAAACACGGAGTGCGAATGGGTCGGCCACGTCGGAGGTGGGCACTGAAATTGGGACGATTGCGTCTACCGCGATAACGTTTCGGCTTGTCAAAATGATTAAAAGGAACGCGACAGAAAATGTAACAAAAGGCTTTTTTAAATCCACGGCGGAAACGATTGGATATCATATATATAAAAGTGGCAAATACACTTCGAACTACGCCGATCAAAGCAATATGGTAAAAATTTGTAGAGCTTATATCAGGGTAGTAATATGCAACCACAGAATACGGTATCCATGAAATAAGAAAAACAATTAAAGCAGACATGTTGGCACATGCATAAGAGCGGTCCTCCTGCTGCAAAGCAGAATGACGGTAGCACTTGGATTCGGAAAGAATAAAGATATACCAGAATGTTTTAATCTGAAAGAACATGCTTAATAGCGATGGTAGCCAAATCAAAAGAACTGTTGTAGTCAACCTAAAATGTAGATTCCCATAATGTTTACGCTTGCAGAAGTCGATATCCAGTCCGGCCCAGGTTCCCAAGGCTGCCACGGTGATGCTCAGCAGTATGACCAGAGTAATTACAAGGAATACTTGCCACTCTCTCATAATAGGTCCTTTGTTCAGTTTTCGTTGCCGGACTAAAAAGTAGTGCT
Source organism: Tinea semifulvella (assembly GCA_910589645.1). Classification (NCBI taxonomy): domain Eukaryota; kingdom Metazoa; phylum Arthropoda; class Insecta; order Lepidoptera; family Tineidae; genus Tinea; species Tinea semifulvella. Next base: position 28,176,329 of record OU342584.1, read on the forward strand.
CCAATGATCCAAACTGTTAATAACAATAACATTTTTTAAAATAATATATAATAAAAAAACTACTCAATTATACCTAATTTATTTGAGTTCCGAGCATATTTAATATCATTGACAACTGGAGGGTTTGGAAAATAATATAATCAGCACAATCGCATGCACTCTACTAAGTAAAGGGATCCCAACGTATCGTAAATAGATACTAATACTGCGATGATTGGTATGAAGACATCATTACTATTTTCTACAAAAAAGTAATTATGTAACTGTTTTTTTGGTACCAGAACGCTTTTATTGCGATTAATTTCCTTTACTATACTTAAACAGAGGCGCTAAACTGATACCTAAGAGTATATTAGAGATAAATATACATACAAGTCCCAGAAGCAGGTAGCCATAGACCGAGGTCTGGACGATGAAGTATTGAACCCTGCAGGTAGCGTTGTTATCTCCTTGCCCAGACATCAGGACCACGATCGAGATAGGAATGACGATAAACGATATTAGCAAATCGACAATTCCCATCATAACCATGAATGGGCACCCTGAAAAAAAATCCTTTTAAGGATGTAGGTGAATACAAAACAGCAATGTAACGCATAGGGCTCGAGTCGCGTGTTTCCTCCTACCGTAAGAGAGACCATTTCCTATAAATAAAACCAATTATGTCAAAGCCAAACATCGTTGCCTTTATGTCTGCGTCATTATCCTTATCCTTACTAATATTATAAAAGCGACAGTAACTCTGTTGTGTGTTACGCAATCACACCTAAACTAATGAACCAATTTATTGCCCGTATTCCAATAATTCCGACTGATTTGCTATTTCAGTTTAAGTGTCCCTGAAAGAAGCTTTTGCAATTACATTTAATAAAGCTCAGGGACAGACACCTAAGGTTGCAGGTTTTCATTTAGAAAAAAAATGTTTTATTCCATGGGCAACTCTATGTGGCATGCTCACGTATTACAAACCCGCAAAAACATAAAAGGGCGTGTATAAAAATTTACATAAATAAGGTATTTAGTTGCAACATTAGGTAAAATACTATAAATGTATTTTTATTGCAAAATAATTAACAAAAAAAAAAATAGAAGTATCATCACGACCGAATCCCTTTCAGGGTGGTCAGTAACCACGCTTATAACATTAATAATAAGCGGATTCGCATTTAGCCAACTTTATTATAGGCCAATCAAACAAGTGGCAAGCTCGTCGATGTCTCCAGCGTACCAAACTCAAGAAGTATCACAAATTAATTAAATATTAATTAAATGTATTTATTTACATTAATAAATATTTTTGTGTCCCGACCAGGAATCAAAGACCAAGTCTAAATCCACGGACATAACCGCTAGACCACGAAGGCAATTTTTTTATCTTTCTGCAGCTTAAACTGTTTGTGTAAACTTAAGAATAGTAAAATAACATACCGGGTCTGTTTAGCGAAGCATCTTCGAAGAAAGATACGATGTGTAGGATGTTAAGTAAGAGTCCAGAACATGAAATGAGGAATAAGATTATAAGCTTGATTTCAATTGGCCATTCCGCATCCAGTGTCACCGGCGAAATATCCTGAAAATATAGCACGGTTTTAATAATACATTCCCTATAATTCTAAATTGACGTTTTGTCGAACTGGCCACTTTGATCTCAAATACTGGCTACGAATATGAGTTCCACCGTAGCACCTCTCCTTGCGACGTGTTTCCTCATTGATGAGGGTCGTGACCACCCGATGAATTGGTGTGCGTCTTTATGATAGATAGCACGCCACCCGTTCCTGTCTTGGTGGCTAGTGTTAGTGGTGGAGCGGATTTGGTCGAACCAGCGTACCGGACTTCGGCCTCTCGGTCTCTTTCCTTCCACATTGCCAGTAACAAAAAGTTTCTCTAGGATATCCCTTCCTTTTCTGGTAATGTGTCCGAAGTATGGTGAAGAAGGCATATGGTGGATAGCCTATTTGATATGTCTAGTTAATTTTAAATCGATACGTTAGTTCGATGCTCAGTATCCTCAGCATTTTTCTCTAACATCACATCTCAAAAGCATCGATACGCTTCCGGTCAGCGCTCTTTATAGTCCATGTCTCAGCGCCATATAGGAATATGAAGAAAACCAGTGATCTAAGTAGCCTGGATTTTCTACTGTGAAGTACTCTACTGTGTGTACCAGATTCAATGCACCGGTGAGTTCTAGCGTGTTGGACCGGTCTACCACGAGAAGTTTAGTTTTGCTTTTGTTGATAGAGGCCGAGCTCTTGACTGATGCGTTCAATATTTTCGAAAAATGACAGCATTTCGGTTTCCTAAGAAGCCAGCAGAGTAGTGTCATCCGCATATCGCAGGTTTGAGACTTTTACACCTCCGATTGAAACTCCCCCATTCATCCTTAACACGTGCGCCTCATTATGTATTCACCGTTGATGTTAAATAAGATGGGTGAAAGTATGCAGCCCTGTCTTACTCCTTTTTAAAAAGAAATATATAATATATATACAGTTCCTTTTCTAGTTAAGTATTAGAATTAGATGCGCGGGGACTCCAAGTTTAGCCAGCACTTTCCATAGACAATTCCACCTATCACAGTCAAAGGCCTTGCTGTAACACATTATAACACGGGTGTTATGTTCAGTGGTCTGCCCCCACGGCTGGTGGACTGGATAGCTGGCTTCCTGCATGAGCGCAGCATTCGTGTCCTTGTGGACGGGAATGCGTCTGATCTCATGTCAGTGAACGCTGGCGTACCGCAGGGCTCTGTGTTATCACCAACACTCTTTCTTCTGCATATCAATGATATGTTGTCTCTGGGCAACATTCATTGTTATGCAGACGACAGCACGGCCCACGGGAGGTATCTAAGTCCCCGAGCTTTGGGAGGTAGCCAACTAGAGGAATCACGGCGTATTATGACGGCAGAACTGGACGACACCCTTCACAAAATATATTTGTGGGGTGTCCAAAATCTTGTCCAGTTCAATGCCAACAAGACCCAGGCATGCGCGCTGACGGCCAAGAAGTCCCCCTTCTCTCCTCCCCCCACTCTTCAGGGCACCACGCTGGATCTACAGCCCAGCTTCAGCATCCTCGGGGTGGAAATACGCTCAGACCTTAACCACCGGAACTACATTGAGAGCATCACCAAAACAGCGTCAAAAAAGCTCGGAATACTGAACAAGGTGAAGCGGTTTTTCCCGCCATCAATCAGACTGTTGCTGTACAAAGCACAGATCAGATCATGCGTGGAATACTGTTCACACCTTTGGGATGGTTCAGCCAAGTACCTCACAGATGCTCTCAATGTCCTACAAAGGCGAGCTGTTCGAATTGTGGACGATGCCACTATATCTGGAACTCTCGAATCCCTGCAGCTTCGCCGAGATGTAGCTTCTCTGAGCGTGTTCTACCGGCTATACTATGGTGAGTGCTCTGAAGAGCTCTATAACCTAATTCCTTCCTCCCCATTCCGCAACCGAACCACACGCACAGGTCAGAATATGCACCCACATACCGTAGTCACTATCCCTTCGCGTACCTATAAATTTGGTGACTCATACATCTGTCGCACAATAAAGATGTGGAATGCTCTTCCAGCCTCTGTGTTTCCACTTTCCTATAACCTGGAGTCCTTCAAGCGAAGTGTGAAAAGGCATCTAGTCAAGCCGGCATAGTGTTAGGGACTGATGTCGGATATAAGGGTCTGATTCCAGTTGCTAACATTCATGGACCCTGCGCGCCACTTACCATCAGGTGGGCGTAGGGTCACATGTCGTGCTAGTATAAAAAAATAAAAAAGTATTTGTTTACGCGTGCCTCTTTGCCTTTAACAAAACCCGCTTGCTTCTGCGGTATTTGCCAGTCCAAATAGTGTTGAAGGTGGAAGTTGATGATGTGCAGCATAACCTTGCTGGCATGGGATATTAAGGCGAGTGTGCGGTAGTTCTCACAGCTCTTGGATGAACCTTTTTTGTGGAGTGAAAGAATTACGGATGATGTCCAGTCCTTAGGCCAATTTCCACCGTGGCACCAACGCTGCAGAAACAGCTCGAAGAATTAATGATGTGTCTGGGGAAGCTACGGTATAAGAAAACACCGTTTTCGTTCTGGTAATTTTGACAACCCTGTAGACGACCGGAGACCCTAATTAAAAAAGAATTAAAGGTGATCGTGAAAGCAGATCCATTGGAAACCACGACAGAGTTATCGGCAGGCTTCGGTGTAAGTGACAAAACAAATTTAATTTAAAATAGGCAATAGGTACTAAACACGCATTGAGTGCTGCGTTACATTACTTTTATTTAGGTATTTATTTATCTATCTTTAAGGAAAACTTACAACTTCTAACAAATGATTACTTATATAAAAAACTAGATGATAATTAAAAGTTTCCACATATACTCGTACCTTATACAACAAAAAAACTTAAACAGAAAAATATAAATAATAATAATAATAAATCACAATAATTTAGAAAATAAAATAATTAGGTAACGTTTCTTATTCGGGGTGGTTAGAAACCACGCTTATAAATAAGCGGATTCACATATAGATGTAAATCCTGCAATGTACACCATTAGAAGTCTGCTGTGTTATACTGTAAAAAATGCTCTAGACATTGCTTGACCAACTAATTTAGGCGATGTACAGAACATGTCAATATCCATGTCCTTAGCTAAGTGGTTGAGTTCTCTTGATGCTCTCGTTAAAAATGAGTTTTGACAATAGTTGGTGCTGGCATATGGCACTATCAGTGTCTATAAACCCTTTGAGACCGGCTAGGTATACCAAATCCGAGTAATCCTAGCAGTTCACTGAAATCTATTTTCGAATGCGCAAATTGAAAGAGGTAAGTAATGTCCGCTATGCGTCTACGTAGCTCCAAGGGGAGTATGTGATGTCTTCTAAGTCTACTGACGTAGTCGGGTCAAACGTTTTGCATCTAAAGGAAACTTCACCGACATAATGGCGAGGGATTTTTGAATTATATTGTTACTTGTGATAAAAAAAAATGTATGCTGTACGATAATCGGAAACGCTCATCACAGTGGTTGAACCCAGGAAAACTGACTCAGAAAAAGGTATTGGTGAGTGTTTTGTGGACCAGTGCTGGTTTCATTCACTACACCTTTTTGAGATCTGGCCAGGCGATTACGGCTGATCTGTATTATCAACAATTGTAAATCATGATGGAAAAGCTCGCTGTTCAACAATTGAGAATGTTCAAATTGCTCTAGCCCACTGCTGCTTCAGGACAACTCTAGACCTTGCACTTCACGACAGATGGTCGCTAAATTAGAGAAGTTGCAATTGGAATGTCTCCGACACCCACCCTACTCCAAAAGATTACCACTTTTTTCGTAATTTGGACATTTTCTGATAATGAATATAATTCAATTCCGATGGGGCAGTCCTAACTGCCTTCAAAGGTTTTATTGATTATCGCTCCCACATTTTTTTCAACAACGGATGAACTATTTTAGATAGAGATAATACAAAGGCGAAGTGCATAGATAATAATGGTACATACATCGATTGATGAAATATAATAAATAAAAAAAACTTTTTCCATATAAAATCTCAATTTCATATGTAAAGACCTAATATAGACCTAAATAATATATATAGTTATATTTTATTTAAAGGATTATTTATTTTAAAAGAATCTTATGTTTACGTAAGCAAGTATTACAACTCAAGTCCTTAATTCGCGTCATAAGTTTTAAAATATATAATTAATAAATAAAAGGTCTGGAGACAGGAAGGCTGGCAATTATTTCTGCCAACGTATTAGCGTCGCTATACAGAGGGGATATGTAGCCAGTCTCCTTGGGACTATCTCGGATGGAACATCTCTAGAGGACATTTTTTAATTATGGTTTAGTTTATTTTTAATTTTATCATTTAGGTAGCTTTTAATTTATATTAATTAACTTCGAATAAATAGTATTAAAATAAATAAATAAAAGTAATTGTTAATAAATAAAAAAAACTTTTTTTTTTGTGAATTTCGTTGTTACTCATATCGTGTTGTGAATATTCTATAATGTGCTCATTAAATAAGGCAACATTCGAGTCTTGTGAGACACTTGCAACGTATAAAAAATCGTGCATATTATAATAATTAAGGATGTAGGATGTTTTTGGTGGCAGAGCTGGTAGAGGTACCTGCGGACAAAGACAAAAATATATTAATCACTTAAAATTCGTTTGTCGCTGGACTGGCATTACCAGTATCTGTTTGCCAGCTCTTTGCAATATACTTGTTACATACATATCTTCACGCCAAATTCCTTGCGGAGTAGATAGAGACTATTGAGCGCTACTTGGTTACGACATACCTCTTTCGCTTTTTTCGCATTCATCAACCTCTTCATACATGCCCTTTTTACCCGACGACTGCGCGAAGAAAAGACGTTAATCAATTCGTTTCAATCACGCAAGTGTCTCTATTCAAGATATAATATTAATCTAATTTTAGTAAGGCGACAACCAGACGCCATATGAAAGTCGACGAACTATATAACTATATCGTCGAATAGGTATTTTAAAATAAAATATATACAATGATTTCATTGGTATACTTAAGCGGTTATCAAACTATTTGGCGACGAAACGTTTGGGCTTGTTTCTTTCTTTTTAGTTTTTATTTATTTAATTTATTTTTTTTAATATACATTTTTTTTTTTTTTATTATCATATTTTATTTTAGCTATACCTTAATGGTGGCAAGAGCCAGTTTTATGGTTTCGTTTAGGTAGCCATGACGTTAAAATGCGCTTTTCATACAAGAAAGCCCGTGGAGTCCAAAGCGTAAATATATTGTGTTTTCATAATTGAAGAATTATGTACACTTTTAAATCCTGTGTTTTGTCTATAATATACCAAATCATAATAAAGAACCTACATACATACATACATATCTTCACGCCAGATCCCTTGCGGGGTAGGCAGAGACAATTGAGCGCCATTTGACACGATCACGACATACTTCTTTCGCTTCGTCGACATTCATTAACCTCTTCATACATGCCCTTTGGTTACGAAGACTTTTTAATGCACCTTCAGTCAGTGTTTTATTTATTTGATCGTGATATGTATGTATAATAAAGAACCTAATCGTATAAATAGTGTTTTATAACTATTTCATACATAAATCTTAACTATTTGAATTAAATTATATTTTATTGCTGAGATAAAAGAGATGTTGTAATTAAATTTAAAAAACACAATGACTATTAAATTGTATTTAGTTGAGGCAAGCTGCAAAAAAGTTGGGGTCTGGTTTTGGGCAATCTCTTTTCGAAACATTTTTTGATTTTGCAATTTAGAGAGATACGGGCCGTATTAATAAATAGACAATATCAAACTGCTAAGCGTTTTATACAAGTAGGTATAACCTACCTACCCCGTATGTGGTGGATGCCGGCGCGGCGGCTATCGCACGTAAATCGATATAATATTTTGAAATCTAGATTAAACCAAAACTTTACACTGCTATACCTAATGACCTACACTTATTATTAAAAACTAATTTATATTCAAATTCATATATATCTTTATAACAATAGGTATTTTATAGGATGGTACAATGGTTATAAATTGGGTACACTATGTTTAGCCCATAGGCGTATAAAGATTAAATAATTAAGTATAGTAGACATATATAGTAAACTAAAGAAAGGTATATAATATATATATATATATAACATATATAAATAATAATATAACCAACTCAAACTGCAAGCAATCAATCGTAATTGAAAACTATCTTCAAAAGATTGACTCTAGGTATGGCAAGGTACTTACAAAAATACGGTTACAAAAATATCTATAATATTTTTTCTCGAGTAGGTAATGTTTTACGCGATTCACTTTAACCGGAATATTATTGTAATCCCAATATTTATAAAAATACTCTCTCTGTCGACCTCTCGGTCCGAGCTCTCGATTCTCTATTTTTTACAAAACAAAATCCTTCGACAATGTCATTGTCATATTCATGACAATACTATTCTCCAATAAAATTCAAATAAAATTCCATAACCTACATGTATCCGTTACAGTACATTCAGGTATTTAATTTATTTTTCTTTTCAACGACATTTGTATTGTAGGTATTAGCGGTTAATGGAAATCTACCTGTACAAAATTAAATTAATTATTTTTGGAATTAGGAATGGCGGTGGTGGTTCGGTTGTAAGAACGCGTTCCTTAAATCCTACAAAGGTCAGTTCAAACCCACCCGGCATGTACCAATGAGAAATACACTTTTCTTACGTACATTTGTCATAGATTTTGTTGTACACCACCGTTCCCGTGCCTTGGAGACCACGTTAAGCCGTCGGTCCCGGTTTCACTAATACCAACTTGTGGAATCGTTAATAAATTGTCATAATAAATTGACATCATATCCTCGCCAAGCCGTCTGACCAGCGTGGTGAGTGTAAGCCAAATTCTTCAGATATATGTTCTGGAAAGCCCATCTCCAGCAGTGGAGGTCTAGGACGCTGTGTTCTAGGGGTTGTAATGATGAATGATGATTTTTGGAATAATCCACACTATCTATAATGCGATTATACAAACTATATTATATCTTTATTATAGGTAGGTAAAACTACATTGAAAATTTAAATGGTTGCTAACCAAATTTAAATCGTTATACATTCTAAATGTCACTCGAAATAAAAAATAATAAAATAAACCTCAACATGATTTTGAAATACCTATTCGACGATACCCCACTTAATACGTATAGTTCGTCGACTTTCATTTTTTACTTTTCCACAATATGGCGTATGGTTTTCGCCTCACTGAAATGTGTTTAATGTCATATCTGTTATGACACTTGAGTGATTAAAACGAATCGATAAACGTGGGATACATCAAAATCGGACCACGCTTTGGCCACAAACATACATAACATTGGCTGATACAGAAATCCTTCTTTGTGTAGCGCAGTCTGGTAAAAACAAACGACACGTGGTTTGTCTGATAGTTTATTTTATAACTTCTATTTTTCCTTCGGTATTTTTTTTTATATTAAATGCATATTTAATTGGCTTTTAGGTAAACCATATTGAATTAATTTCATTAAAAAAATTATTCTCAAATTTTGTAAAAATATATTAATAATAAAATACTTTAAGCATTCTGTCATCCAATGAACCAAATAAGGAACAAATATCCCTAATAAACATTAAATCTTAAATTTAAGGAAGACCACAATAGCAGTTATTTATTTGGACAAAATTTTTAAGTTATTTTTAGATATAAAAATAACTTTGCATACATTTTACTTATTTTTGGAAATAAAAGAAAGTGATGTAAAATTTGCTATCTTCAATATTTTGGGTAGTTTCCCTTCGTCCACAGCCTTTCTTTTTGACCCTGTGTGCTATTTTAGTGAATAAAGATGAGTTGATAAATCCTTAGGTTGTTACTATCAAGCATACGTGTGGACTGGTCAATTGGTCACCAACATAAGTGTAAGTACGTAAAACAGAATATGTCGATTATAATTCAACGAGGAAATGCGGCGAGCGTTTTAGGTACCCACCCTGTAAGCCCTTAGTTCATTTTGTAGAATAATTTTAATTTCATAGGTATTTTTAGTTTTAGTTTTATTTATAATTAGTTTTTTAATCAATTTAATTTTAATATTTTTGTATCTAAGTACTTCGAATAAATATATTTTCTGAAGTACCTATAGACTTACGCCGCAAATTTTTTAACATCATCATTGGTAAAATTAACTTTTAAATAAACTAATAATAATATAAGTGTAACTATAGTAGTCTAGGTAACTTGGTTAGTGTTAGTATCAATGAAGGCTTGTTTAAACATAAGCACAAGTCTATCATCAGTGTGGACAGACTATTTTGTTAGTATCAATGAAGACTTGTGTGAACATATGCACAAGTCTATCATGAGTGTGGACTGACTATTTGTGTTAGTATCAATGAAGACTTGTATGAACATAAGCACAAGTCTATCATCAGTGTGGACTGACCATTTGTGTTAGTATCAATGAAGACTTGTGTGAACATATGCACAAGTCTATCATCAGTGTGAACTGACTATTTGTGTTAGTATCAATGAAGACTTGTGTGAACATAAGCACAAGTCTATGATCAGTGTGGACTGACTATTTGTGTTAGTATCAATGAGGGCTTGTGTAAACATAAGAACAAGTCTATGATCAGTGTGGACTGACTATTGGTGTTAGTATCAATAAAGGCTTGTGTGAACATAAGCACAAGTCTATGATCAGTGTGGACTGACTATTTGTGTTAGTATCAATGAAGGCTTGTTTACATATTAGCATAATTCTGTCATCAGTGTGGACTGACTATTTGTGTTAGTATCAATCAAGACTTGTGTGAACATAAGCAAAAGTCTATCATAAGTGTGGTCTGACTATTTGTGTTCCTATCAATTAAGACTTGTGTGTGTGATATTTGCACGGACACTGTCAATGTCGAGCGCTGCCAACTTTATAATTTTATGTAATTTTGAAGCAACGCAAAAATAACGAAATCCACTAATAACATTATTATTTTCATCACGACCATATCCCTTTCGGGGTGGTCAGAAACCACGCTTTAAAAAAGCGGGTTTACATTTAGCTAACTTTACTATAGGTCTATCATACCAAGTGATGTAATATAAAATAAATAACACAAATTATTGTGTCCCGACCGCATGAACGGGTAAAAAAAATATAAATTGTAAAACGTTTTTGTTTAAGTGTTTAGCTTGAGCGTCAATATTTCAGCATTTTTATGAAATAAAAACTCGAAATTTATTAGTTTCAAATATTACTTAGCGTACTGGCTCTTATAGCAATAGTAATAGATATTATTTTCTATTTGAATAGGAATGGTTTCGGTTTAACAAAATAGGACCACTGGTTAAATAGCTTACTTAATTTAATAAAATATGAATTTTGTCTGTGGGTCAATATACTATTTTTTACTCTTATTTCCATGAAAATGTACATGACAGATTATACGTCTAAACAATACATATTTCATAACAAAATTAAAACACAAGTGACTAGATGTGTGAATTAATGTGGCTCCAAGTACTTTAGGACAATGTTTTTACTTTCCACATCCGTTGATGCGAACACATCAAAATTCTCATCGGACTGCACGGTTTTGTTCAATAAAACGATTGCACGGGGAACGGGGGCACTCTGGAGTAGGTGTGTACGAGCACTCGTAACGGTAATGCTTTCTTCTTTGCTCTTTATTGTTTAACTTTAAATTTATATGTGAAAACCTTAAATAGTTCTTAGTGAATTTACTGTATAATATTTATTAGAATATTATCAGCTTTTGGTTTCCCAAAATGTTTAAATAAATAAATAAAATTAAAATATCATTATTTTTAATTTAACATTTAGATTTATAAATCATCATTAATTAAATTATTTTGAATGATTCTACTCCTGCTACTAGAATACTAAGCAGCAAAGTTTACGTGGATAAAGATATTTCGACTTTGACTTTGACTTTTGTTTGAAAGTTTGAGTTTACTTTCGAGAATTACAGTTGTTTTAGTAAAATAGAGGAAAAACATTTTATATGATTTCCTATTTTTATCTGTCTAAAATTAGGATATATGGAAGTAAAATATGTATATATGTCCGTAATTTTATTTCTTAGTAATTTTATAGACTACATTTAGCAAAAGCACACTCAAATTTTAAAAAATTTTGAAAATGTAGGTTTGTGCGAGTGGGCAAAAAATTAGAAGCAAACTAATTAGAAGCAATCGAATTTTTTATTAATTTTTTTTTGTATAATATTCTCAGCTAGGTTATTTTGCAGTTTTTACCAACATATCTCGGGGCCACCGTGGGACCTTTCAGCATTTTTTGATATTTGTCGTGGTTTAGACAATTGTGCAATTCACCCTGTATGCTTTAAACATATTTCGTTGGGCAACCCATCACCGCCGCTTTCTTTGTTATATTTTATTATATAGAAGTGTATTTTCTTTGGTAAAGGTCGTATATTGTACCTACCACTAGATCTGTAGGAAATTTCTGTTCTTAATGTCATATAATGTACTTTTACCTTATTTTGTTTCGGTATCGTTCTGTAGGTGCATTATATTGTTAGTCTGATAGATGTTTTTTTTAATTTATTTTATGTTTTATGCTAGTACGACATGTGACCTTGGACATGCGCCTGATGGTAATTGGCGCGTAAGGCCATGAATGGTAACAACTGAATTCTGACATCAGTCCCCAACACTATGCCGGCTTGACTGGGCATGACGGCAATTCGAGCCTGATTTCAAAACTTGTAGTTACACTTTACTGGGTATATTGGCACGAACAGTGGATTACAGCGGGCAAATTACCACCATCAGTCCCTTACCACCTATTTGTTGATCTCGTTCAAAGTGTTTGCCATTTACAATGATGTCAAATGCCAATTTTTGCCTATCATGGAGAACTAATATTGTAGGCTTGCCATAGTCATATTTATATGAAAATAACACCTCTTGAAACAAGACTTACCTTGATATATTGGCGTAGCGAATGAGGCATGTGTCCTCCGTGACAAATTACGCTCTATTGTCTCTGCCTACCCCGCAACAGATTGGTACGGCGTTAGATATATTGTTTTTAATATTTGATTATTTTTTGATACTACTCTCATCATTATAACCAATATGGACAGGTCTAACCTGTATTACTGACGAAGCCTTTCAAAAAATATTTATGTCCATATTGACCTACACTTGCCACGGTGACCAGTCAAGTTAGCGAGGGTGTGATGTAGATTTAGGACAAATTTCAAACGAATCCACAATTTGGTATTGCTGGTACCAAATTCGACGGCTTAACGTGCTCTTTGAGGCTGTAACGGAGACGGTTTTCTTCACATCGTCACAAATATTTTTAATCTTTGTAGCAACAAATTTGAGATACACTTTTTAGAGTACCTTCATAGGATAGGATAGAAACCCGTCCATACAAGAACACCTTCATATATTTCTTGAGTTTAGATTTTTAATATTTCAATATTGGTTGATATATATAATGAAATTACGTTTACAATATTAGGCTTAAATCGATTTGTCAATTAATATGTAGATACCCATGTTATTTGACTACGAAATCATCTATGTTGTGTATAATACATCAAAAAATTCTGGAAAAAAATACACACGTGTCTTAAGAAAACTCAAGTAACCGTTTTTAATGAAATTAGCCTTTTTAAGACACATTGAAAGAGTTCAACGCGCCAATCCGTGTTTGTCGCTGTATTTCATGACTGAAAGATGTTTCCCAAACATAAAGTATACTTAGATACAAAAAAAATGTCAACCAAATTTTTCATAATTAAATATTAACAGGAATATTTTGTCCTGAATATTCATTAGATCGCCAAGTAGAACCAAGTCCCATCGAAATTCCAACCTGAAATTAGGAAAAATACTTACTGAAAAAATTTTCACATCGCCGAATTTTTCCACCGCTCCTCCATCCAAACTATCATATTCTTTATTTATTTAATTAGATAATTGCAAAATTGCAGAAAAAAAAATCTATTATCGATTACCTGGCCTTCGTAAGTTAAGATACTGGTAGAATTCATTTTGAATGAGTATTTATTATTCTCCTATATCTTTTCAATAATCAACCAATCAATCAGGGACCAGCAGGTATAATTATTATTCGATCTGTAAATATACAAATAAAAAATAATTTATCACGATAAAAACATTAAAAAAAGAAAGCACTTTAACATTTAATTAGCACTGTTTTTTTTTAGAATTTATTTTAAGTTAGAAATTAAGTTTTTTTTTCCGTATATATTTTCCCGTACATAGGAGCGATGTCGTATTGAGGACCGCGGAGCTCCCGAGAACCGCGACTGTCGCGCTGCGAGGACCGCGCTGGTCTGCCGTTCCGCCGGCCGGTTGGGAGGATATCCGCGCAACCCCAACCTTGACACCGACCAACTGTTGATGTTGTTATACACTTATTGCAACTAGTGTGCGGCACAGAACATGCGCATCAACAACCCGTGCCCGGGAACTGATAACTCGACTGATTTTGAATAGTCCGCAACTTTGTAGAGCTTTCGTAGCTTGGTGAGATTTTTTCAGTGGTCGGTTCATCTATCGGACAAGGTCTCCGGTGTGCGTATTAACTTTGGCATTGACATCAATGTTTACGTGTTGGATGTTCTAGAAAGCGCCTCTGCAGTGGGCGACTTGGGGGTGGGGGTGTTGGAAGAGCAGAATTGACGTTCGAATATGATTTTAGTTTAAAATTATAGGGTTGGCATGTAAGGTTTATGTTTTTTTTTTTGTTAATATTTCGCCTCTATCAATATAGCCTCTGTTCGAGGAGGATTTAAACCTAATATTCTTTCCGTATACTTATTTGTTTTTAGCTTTTGTAATGTTTTATTAAACAAAACCTTAAATTAAATAAACTATGATACAACAAAAAACTAAATTTAACCTAAAACAAAAAAAAAACTTATATAAAAAGTTAATACTTACAAAAAATGTTTTTAAAACTATAATTAACATATTGGTGAATCAACCTTAATATTTCTTATTAACAATACCTAAGTTGCTACTTATTTATTATTATTATTATTACTATGCTTTTTTTCAGCTATTTATATTACAAAATACAAATACAAATACAAAAACGTTTATTTGTTCCCAAAAATTGTTTACATAATTTTTTGGAGGAACTCTGATCCCCAGACTAGAATTCTCTGGGTTAAGCTGAGGATCAGTTTCTTCCTTGGTTACATTTTATTATTTAAGACTATAAATTTTATGCCTCAATATTATTTTTGTTTTATTATTTATTAAATTAATTTATCATGCCATGCATTATACTATTATTATATTATATACATTTTATATTATACTATATTATATTATATTCCACCATATTTATTTTATGACTATTATTAAATTTATAAATATAATTTGAGTAGTCTGGTGTATAGTTATTTCTGGTGTATTTTATCTCAACGTTTATTATATATATATATATATATTTTTTATCTCTCTATCTATTTTTATTATTAATTAAAGGAGACTAATGGCCAGTAGCTAAAAGGATAATAACGAGTAGATAAACTATGATAACATTTGCATTTAAATTAACTAATAGTATTCATTAAAATAAAACAATCTAACTAATAGATGAATTTACCGTGCCTGGTACATCGCCTATGGTGGAGTCAACTAGTCTTGGTCGAATCGAGTTGTCTGATGTAATTTAATGGTTAACATCTCCGAGATATGGAACGGTGGTGACAGATGTACGAGTACGTACGTAATAGCAATAAGGGTGAAAAATTTTATTTTTACTGTGCTATTTTGAATCCAGTGCAAAGTAAAAATACGTTGATATTGTATTGTATAAATATTATTATTTATATGTACCTGTGTATTATATTTATATATATAATGATAGTATGTAGTCCATTTAGTGTATACCTACTAATTAGTGTATAGTTTTGTATAAAGTATACGAGTATTAGATTTAGTATTTAAGATTTATTTATTTTGCTTTTTTCACAGACCTAAATGATCCTATTATATTTTGCACCTGCCTCACATAACAAATACTCTAAATTGTCCCTAAGGTTGTTGTAGTAAGAATGCCTAGCGGCATTAAGTCCGCCTGTGTACCTAGTGCATACAGTTTTGAAATAAAAAAATAAATAATAAATAAATAAAAATACGAGGGCGATGAAAATATATTTTGCGGACAAATAATACACTTCTATAATAATAATTTACTTTATTACATATCAAATACAACGTCCATATCTAAAGAGGAAATAAGTGTGCAAGAATTGCAATCGGCAATTAGAAGCCTGAAATATGGCAAAGCAACGGGAAAAGATCCAGTGCTCGCTGAAATGATTAAATACGGAGGTATACCGGTCTGGAACGCTTTCCACCTACTATGCAACCTTTGCTGGCAGGAGAGAAGAGTACTGGCAGCAATCAGTCATCGTTTCTTTATACAAGGGTAAAGGATCTCGCTTTGCTTTGAATCCAAAATGGGCGTCAAACAAGGCTGCGTGTTGTCAGCCAGATTATTCACTTTATATCTCGACAAATGCCTAAAAAGAGTGAGGGTGAGTGACTGTGGGATAAAGATGACTGATCTAGTGGTGAACTGCTTGCTTTATGCAGATGATGCTGTTCTTATGGCATCGTCCAAACAACAATTGCAATCACTACTCACAGAAATTAAAGAGGGATGTGCAGAAAAAGGACTCCGTTTGAATGCGAGAAAAACCAAGGTACTATTTGGGAAATATTTTGGTGGCGGGTATAATTCTAATAGCTCCTACTGTATCGTTTCTTAATTGTTCTTATACTGCCTGTCTCTGTTCTTTTTCTTTGAATAAATAAATACTAGTGTTTGAAAGAAGAAGGATGACAACCGTGACGATAAAGATTGACGATGAAACTCCAGAACAAGTAAATGTAATTATATATCTGGGCAGTGTTTTCACTGCGGATGGGAAGTATGATAGTGATGTTGAAAGAAGAGTGAATGCGGGAAATAGTGTTAATAGAGCCCTGGGGTCACTGATCGGCAGTCGAAATGTCAGTGATAAAGCTCGACTCGCCATGCTAGTACCAACACTTATGTATGGAAGCGAGACGTGGATATGTCAGAATACACATGAGAGTAGAGTTAATGCAGTAGAAATGAGGTATTTACGTCGGATATGCGGCGTAACTTTGATAAACCGTATACGTATTAACGAAATACGCAAAAGGGTAGGTATAAAAGAAATCATAGGTACAAAAATAAGGAAAGGCATGCTCCGATGGTTCGGGATATATAATGCGAAAGCTGTGGGTAAAAGAGGCCCTGGCAGACCAAGACTGCCAGGGCCTCTGCCTATCATGATCAAATAAATAAAACATTAGCTGAAGGTGAATTAAAAAGCCATTGAAACAAAAGGGCATGTATGAAGAGGTTGATTAATGTCGAAGAAGCGAAAAAGATATGTCGTGATCGTGACAAGTGGCGCTTAATTGTCTCTGCCTACCCCACAATATGGCGTGAAGATATTCTTTATTCTTTGCGGACCGCCATACATTCCCACCGGAATTCGGCTAAGTCTACGGTGACAAACACAAGTAGTACAACACATTTGTCCTGCCTGGAGAGTGCTATAAGACAAGAAACAGAACTGCAGGTTAAAGCAGTGACAAAGGAAATTAAACAAAAGAGAAAAAAAAAACAAAAAAATCATTAATATTTGCAATAAAACTAAATTATACTAAAAAGCTGTAAAATGGCTTTGTCAGAAATATATATATAATTATATAGGTATGTTTATATATATATAAATCTAATTACTAAAATAATTAAAGCAGCTGTAAAGAGGCCTGTGGTGGCTCGGTCGTAAGAACGCGTTCCTTAAATCCTACAAAGGTCGGTTCAAACCCACCCGACATGTACCAATGAGAAATTCACTTTTCTTACGTACATTTGTCATAGATTTATAACACCACCGTTCCCGTGCCTCGGAGAGCACGTTAAGCCGTCGGTCCCGGTTCCACTAATACCAACTTGTGGAATCGTTAATAAATTGTCATTATAAATTGACATCATATCCTCGCCAAGCCGTCTGGCCAGCGTGGCGAGTGTAGGCCAAATTCTCCAGATATATGTTCTGGAAGGCCCATCTCCAGCAGTGGATGTCTAGGACGCTTGTTCTAGGGGCTGTAATGATGAAAGAGGCCTTGTCAATGTCCTATACTAAGGTTAAAAAATAAATAATAATGACAGTTGCAAATGAGCTTTGTCAAGAATATATTTAAATTTTATTATTATAATATGTCACATTTGAATAAATAATTACTACTGTAAATGGGCATGTCAAATATTATTTCTAGGTATGTAATATAGTTTTTATTTTTTTAACATCCTTTAACGCTTCGTCAACCGTGTAATAAGCTTTTTGCATCAAGACTGATTTAATTTTATTTTTGAATTCCTTATCATCAGATGTTCAGATTCTTATACAGTATCAGCAGCTCGCCAGTGGAACCGACTCCCTCTTCATATTCGTAAAGCACCATCACTGATATGTAATAAAAATTTGCTCACTAAACACTTTCACAAAAAGCAAGACGAGTCTACATAACTTGACTAAATCGGTATATTATTGTATGTATATATATATAAATATAGTATGTAACTAATATATGTATGTGTTATCTATGTATTGTATGTATTTATATTATAGATTTAATATCGTTCTTTTTTTTTAGTTATAAGTTTTTAACTCAATAAATCTCTTTATCTCAAATATTAGCGGTCATGCACCTTACAATCCCTGCTCACATCTCCCAAAGGTTAGCTATTAGAAAATGTTTTTAGACATTAAGCTCGCCTATGTACTGTAAAATGTATTATTTTCTGTGCAATAAAGAATTTATCTATCTATCTAGGCTTTTAATTTCATTTTCTAAGTTATTATACAGTTAGTTTAACGCAATTACGGATAAAGCTTTTGCTAAACTTGCTTAATCTGTGTTTAAGAACAGCATATGTATGTGTATGTACTTTATTACATTACTTATAAATTATTTGAAATTAAAAGAAAAAAATAAATGTCAGAAACATGGTAGGTAAAGGGATGTAAATTATTATATGTAATTATACCTATCACTTGCTTCGCTATTTCTAGCATACAAATATTTATTTAGTCACATGACTTTGTCGAGCTTAGGGTCTAGATATACTTTTGTCGATTAAAAACACTTTACAAAGTACTAATACTTTAATAACAATAATAAAAAATAATAATAATAATAATAAAATTCTTTATTGCACACAAAATATAAAAACATGTACATAGGCGAGCATAATACCATAAAGGTATTCTCTACCAGCTAACCTTTGGGAGAGTGAGAGAAGAATATTCTGGGTGCAGAGTAAGAAAAATTAAGCAAAAAGATCAAAATATTATAACAAGTAAAATCAATAAATATATATATGGGTACGTAGGTAAGTATATGGTTTAAACATCTAAGATGATAATAAATATATACTGTGTATAAATAATAAATAAAATACGTGCATATTTAAAATAAATAAATAAATAATAATACCTATATGTTAAAGAAAGGAGATTAAGATGCATTTTGTTTTTTAAGAAGGTGAGAAATTAAGAGTTTTTTTAATATATTTAGAGACGGTGCCTGTCGGATAAATAAAGGCAGCCTGTTTCATTGACGGGCTGCAGAAACAGTTATAAAAATAAAAATTACACAAAAACTTTTTTTTTTCTTATGTACATTTGTCATAGATTTACAACAGCACCGTTCGTGTGCGTCGGCGAGCACGTTAAGCCGTCGTCGGTCCTGTTTCCACTAATACCAACTTGTGTAATCGTTAATAAATTGACATTAAAACTTGGCCAACCAGTCTGGCCAGCGTGGCATGTGTAGGCCAAATTCTCCAAAAAATTCTGGAACATCTCCAGTTGTTCCAATGACTTGCAAATGTCTCTAATATGTTTACGTAAATAAAGATATTTTGAATTTGACATTGACTGTGTTCTAGCGGCCGTGATGATGGTGATGACTCATTTACATCTTTACAGATCCTAGAACACAGCGTCCTAGACCTCCACTGCTGGATATGGGTCTTCCAGAACATATATCTGGAGAATTTGGCCTACACTCGGCACGCGGGCCAGATGGCTTGGCGAGGATATGATGTATTTTTTTATGACAATTCATTAACGATTCCACAAGTTGGTATTAGTGGAATCGGGACCGATGGCTTAACGTGCTCTCCGAGGCACGGGAACGGTGGTGTTGTAAATCTATGACAAATGTACATAAGGAAAGTGTATTTCTTGACCGCCTCCGTGGTCTAGTGGTAACAAACGTTGCCGTGAACTTGGGGGGTCGTGGGTTCGATACCCACCGGGGGCAAGTTGTACATTGTATAATTTGTCTCGGGCTGGGTGTTTATATGTATAATATGTATATATTAAAAAAAAAAGTATAATATGTAGATTATCAACCATCTAGTTTCCGTAACACAAGCCTCGTAGCTTACCACGGAAATTAGATGGCGCTGTGTGACCTGTCTGGAAATATTATTTATTTTTGGTACATGCCGGGGTTCGAAGCGACCTTTTTAGGATATTAAGTAAAACCTTTTTACAACAGGGTACCACCGCTCTTACTGACTGCATTAAAGAGTTTAATGTAGGATATGCTCGCGTGATGATGACTGCCTGCTGTCAAAGTCTTATATAGAAAATACTTTGCTGACAGTAATACGAGTATAAGAAAATAACGTCGTTTTTTGTTGGTTCGAACCGAGACCTTTTGATCACAGGTCAGCGTAAAAACTACCGATTTTAATTTACTTAAATAAAATAAAATTTTATTTGCGAGATATTTGTTGTGGCAAACATAGTAAAGCTGCTTACACGTGTTATAGGGTGGTGCAGAGTGGCCGTGACCAGTTCTCTCCTGTAACATCTCTGCCGCAGTGGGATGGGGTGAAGTATTTCATCCTGCATCAATTTACAATGTACTTCCTTTGTTTACTAACAAAGAAAAAGCTTTTAAGTATTGGACAGATGATAAGTATGTCACATATATTGTGTACCTAGTAAAGTATCATAACGACCGTACGTATCCCTTTCGGGGTGGTCAGAAACCACGTTTTTTTTTCAAGAAGCGGGTTCACAATTAGACAACTTTACTGTGGGCCAAGTAGTTCCGAGTATTTGGTACTACATGAGGTTGGTATCGTTTCTGCACGCAAGTAGATCTTCTAAGGAAACATAACCTGACCAGTTTCATATTTTGTATGATTACAGTCCCTAAAATACAAAGTCCTAGACAACTACTGCTATCTTCAGGTCTTTCTAGATATATCTGGAGAATTTGGTCTACACTCACCACGCTGGCCAGATAGGTTGGCCAGCATCTGATGACAATTTATTTACGACTCCGTTAGTAGAACTGGGACCAATGGCTTAAACGTCTCTCCTAGGCACGGGAACAATGGTGTTGTTGATAATTTACTATAATTCAAAACAAAGTATCATCATGACAAATGGCAAGCTCGTCGATGTCGCCAGCGTACTAAAGTCTAGAAATATCACAAATAAATTAAATATTAATTAAATGTATTTATTTACATTAATACATATTTTTGTGTCCCGACCGGGAATCGAACCCGGTACCTCCGAGTCTAAATCCACAGACTTAACCACTAGACCACGGAGGCAGTTTCAGCATATTTCAAAACAGAAAAAAAATGAAAAAATACTAAAAAGAGAAAAACAATATACATATACATCCAAATCGCTGCTAATGGGCAAAGTGCCAAGGATACTGGCAGCATTGCCACGTTGCATAGCAATACTGATCCTTTGGCCCAAATATTGCCTAGCCCTTTTGTCTCCCGTGGTGTTAACGAGCTGTTTTGACAACGCCTTGAAAATTTCGTGTGCACTTGGTCCCCACGGCCCGAGAGTTTCAACTCCAAACGGCGCAAAAACACATCTCCCAATAAGCTGAGTGTATTTCCTCCGCTTTGATTTCTCTGTTGTTCTTGTTTTCTTTAATCACTTATATATATATATATATATATATATATATATAATAGGTACCTACATAATTAAGAGGAATAAGCACGAGCCTATGGCTCTTAAGAAAGTATGTAGTAGTCCGTAGTGGCTTAAACCCGATTTATAACCCATTGTTAGAAAAAATTGAGCCTGTTTCGGATTTTAATAGGTCTCAACTATTTAGGTCACAATATTATAAAATATATAAAATTATTTTAATGGTGTAGTTAAGCGGTTATCAAACTTTAAGGCGACGGGAACTTGAGCTTGTATTTTTTTTTTTTTTATTTATTGCAGATATTAGTTATAGTAATTTTTTTAGGTAAAAATTTTTTTTTAAATAAAAGAATGCCTTCTTATAACCGAGTCACTACCACAGTTGTTACAGTATATCAGTATTATTTTTTACTAATACCTACTTTCTTAAGAGCCATAGACACGTGTGCATCTTATTCCTCTTATATATTTAATTATATAGGTACCTAATATATATATATATATTTATATATATATATATAAGTAAATAAAATGAAAAAGAGAATTATTAAATAATGAAAATCACGAATACATTATATGAACTGCGTAGTTTCTGGAAAACGGGTGGCACATACACCCACACGGGGGGGTATATAAGCGAAAGGTCAGGGGTTACCCCCCGCTATATCGATCTCTCGGTTCTAGGTGGTCCAAGGGCAAAACTCAGGAACGTGTATTTCAATTTACCGGCTTTAAATATAACATTTAAATTTCTGAAAAATGTTGTAAATTAAATACAATGTTTTCTGAATTATATACTGTTTGTTTATACATTAACAGGCATTGAGCGAGGAATTAATGACAATGTTTTCTCATATTCTTAGATTAACTCAAGTCTTACGATGCTTATATCGCACATAATAGACCTAGGACTTTGTGTGTGCTAGAGCTACTGTGATATCAGAGGTTGGAATAGAAGGTGTCGCGACTAACACCCGTATTCTGAGATGTTTTCTTTACGAATCCTTTACTCAATCATTACATCCAGCTGTCAAATGGGTTCCATTAAGAGGTCCTCGAAATCGCTATAGTTAGTTGTAAACTCTCCAAACATCGAAATACATAAATGTAACATTTTAAATATTTTCAGTTGTTTTACCCTCGCGAACCCGTCTCGCTAGTGGTAGGCCAAATTCCTCAGAATCTTCTGGAAGGCCTATCTCCAACAGTGGAGGTTTAGGACTCCGTGTTCTAGAAGCTGTGGTGTAATGTTTTTATTGGCATCAATAAAGATTGCGTTCCTGTATTTAAAACATTCATTTTGTTAAAATTACTTTGTGTCTCTCTTTCATGTTATAAATATTCATGGGTCGTGGAAAATATTTATAATTTTAGAACTTAATCTGATTTAGTTGAGATTAATTCATTACTTTATTAAGAATAAAAAACAGTACAATGATTTAAATAATAATAAATATTAAGCTAATAAAAATATATAAACTAAAATCTAAACTATATATAAAAATATTCACCCATGACTTGATCATGTGGCAGTGTGCCAAGAACACTCGCAGCATTCCCCCGCTGCACAGCGATGCTGATTTGCTGCGCGAAAAAACTGCCAGCCCTCTTGTCACATACAGCGTTAACCAGCCGCTTAAACAGACTAGTTCCTTAAAGAACTTCTTAGCGCTTGGCCCCCACGGTCCCATTGTCTCAAGACCAAAAGACACAAATACGTAGTCATAAGCAATAGTTTTAATTTATTTATAAAAATAAATTTATATAAATATAAAAAATATATGGAAAATTTGGCCTTTTCAGCCGAGTCCGCAGCCGTCCCAGCCCTGACAGCTGAGCCCTGGACATGAGACTGAGCAAGGGTGTCGACTCAAGTAGCGTCCCACACCAATGCTCGACCCATGGACCACGGCACCAAAGTCAATCCATCGGGTCTTTTACCATCACTGCGAGAGATCCCAGATGGTTCAAGAACCGAAGGGATCCCAGCAATAACCAAGGCCCGGTGGATTACATTATTGACAGAACCGTGGCGGAAACGACGACCAGCACTTTTCTGACAAGACAGGCCGTGGTGACCAAGCTGGTCAACGATGCTGCCACATGAACAAATATGTTGAATACATATTTTTCCCCCTAATCGAAGGGACATGGTGATCATAATACAATTGTTGTCCAACAATGTACTTACATATTACCTGGGGATGGCGTGTAGTAAGTGACCCGAATCGATATGCTAAACAGCGAGAAGCCGAGCTCGGTCGATGTCACTGACAGAATTTTTAATTAAAAAATTATGGACACCCTATATCAATGGAAAATCCCACTGTGTATGATACTGTGGTTCCAGGGGAATGTCTACATTGGTGTAAAAAGATTTCCAAACAGAAACTGCATCATTTCGACTTTCGAATTTGAGAAACTAAATTTTGGGTGCTAAAGGTGAGGCCAAAAAAGCATATACCTACTTGAAATTTTAGGAATGCCCATCGCACCGATGTTTATGGGGAGGGCTTGATCCCATGAATTATCCATAGTATTCATAATTTGGGAAAATTTTCAACTATAACTAGCTCCTAAAATATAAATAAATTTAGGAACATAAAGGCAGTGTCTAAAAATTTTAATGTACAAGTTCACTTCAAGCAACCTGTCAAATGTAGCTAAATAAAATTGAATTTTTAACTCCATTGAAATTGAGATTGTTTTGTTCAAATATGTTCTTTATCTAAAATAAGTATTTTTACTAATAAATAAAAGTAATCTATTAAAGTATATATATATATAAGTACATATATATACTAAGGATAGGGGGATTTAAGTCCCGTGTCCGCGTGGAATGGTGGCAAGAACGCTCGCTGCAATTCCCCGCTGAATTGTAATACTGATTCTTTGGGCGAAGAAAGGTCCAGCCCTCTTGTCACCGGAGGAGACGACAAGACGCGGTGTTATTTGTTATAAAAACTTTTTTTCGCTTGGACTTCATGTGCTCAGAGTTTCTACAGCAATCAGCACAAATATGTAATCTTTTAATAAACTTACATACTTGCGCCGCTTGCCGGGCTCCGCATTTTCCGCCGCAGCCCACTGAGATGCGACTCGGCGAGGGTGTCACGCGTTCCCAGGGGACCAACTATGGTATGGTATGACCATTGCCATCATCATCATAACTATTTAATATTAAGTAGTACAGTTTAAAAATGCATAATTATGAGCCGAAAATAACATAAACGCGCTTTAAGGAAGTTTCAATGTAGATTGAGATATACCTTGAGTTTAACAGTTCAGTTCCTCGAGCGTAGTGACATACCGAAGCATTCCTCCGTTTGACAGCTGAAAGGAATAATTGAGTAGAGGAGCCGTTGAGGCAAAACGCCTAATAATATGGGTGTGCGATCCTTGTCTTTTAAAATTTAGGTTTTTTTCTTATTGTTAAATTACAAAGCATGTTCTAGCAATCTATATTTATATATACTCTTAAGGCCCAAGATACACCAGATGCGTACATGTAGGCATATGTTTGACAGAGTTTCATACATTACATCATCGACATCACGACCGTATCCCTTCCGGGTGGTCAGATACCACGCTTTTAAAGAGAATCGGGTTCATATTTTGTCAACTGTACTATAGCTGATGTTGACAAATGGTAAGCTCGTCGATGTCTGGAGCGTCTAAATTATTATTATTATTTATATAAATTATTGGATTGGGACCAGGAATCAAACTTGGTAACTCCGAGTCTAAATCCACGGACTTGACTGCTAGACCACGGAAGCAGTTACATACATAGGTTGCATACTCGTATAACATATACAATCTCTATTAATATAAGCGCAAATGTTTTATTTTCAAAATAGTTAAAGATTTGTATAAGCGCAAGAAATATAATATATAATTATATTAATAATAAGTAAAGTATAAAGATTAAAAAATAAAATAAAATAAGAACTAAATTTTAAAAACTAATTAAAAACTAAAAATTAATAAATAAAATTACGACTATTCAATGGGCGTAGTGTGCCGAGGACACTCGCTGCGTTCCGTTATATATAATTATATAATTTCGAAATAGTTGAAGATTTGAACTTCGATCGCTGGACTTTGTTTTTGGTAACTTTTTCGGACGCCTCTATCTATAAGACAGCGCGTGGGCGATTGTGTTTTTTAAGCTTGTATTAAATCTGCTCTATATGAGAAAAAAATAAAAGCTTTCAAGATATCACTGTAACAAAGCTGTTATTCTAGAACTTTGTTTCGTCCTTGACAATAACAATGTAACTTCCCTGCGCCTAGGATAACGTATTGTTAAGGCGAAACAAGGTCAGAGTGATACAAGACTTAGAAAACATTATTGTGTTAAAATGGAGGTAAAAATAAGTAAAGTCATCACGACCGTATCCCTTGCAAGGTACCAAGCTTTATTTTTTTTTAAAGCGGATTAACATTTAGGCTACTTCACTATAGGCTCATTATGATAAGTAATAAGACTCAAAAAATATCACAAATAAATAAATAAATGATCAGGGGTAGCGGTCTCGACATTAATAGCGATCGCTAACTTAGCGATTTAAGGCCATTGACAATCCTTCCAACAGTCCAAATGGCGTGGCCACATTCCAAAATTTATTCTAATGATTTTCGAAAACGAATATTGTTTTCTTAAACGACAGCCTTGGATTCAGCCTTTTACGTCAATTTCTTTTCGTTTATTCTGTGCACAAGCCATCGGCAGTGACGATGTCAGTTTGACAAGCTTGTTGAAACTGCCATCGCGAACAGTGGATACGATAATAATGGATCAACAGTCTGATAAATAAGGGCTGTTGCTCAGGAATCGAAGTGCCTCCGCGTCTAAATCTGCGATTGTAACCACTAAACCATGGAGGCAGGTAGATGTAGATACCTGACGAATGACGTCATTGAGGCTGGCGTGTCTTGGGATGCGACCTGTACTCTTGCTACAGGAAAGGCCGTGGTGGCCGGGTGCCACAAGTGATGTGAAAAAGTGCAAGGAGCTCCTAGACGTAGACTGGTTATAGTGCTGAAACATTTGTTGTCGAACAGAGTTCCAACAAAAAATGAAAGGTGCAGCCACAGTCCCGTTTCCCACCTTGACATCGCCAAAATACGAGCACGCTCTGCCATATTGTTTAAAAGTGATCCCATACCAATCGGCAAAGCGGCTCGTCCCACCGGCGCTGTGATGTGGTGAGAGTTGGGACAGACGTGTTGAGGCAAGCAAGCTTCCATGCGCTTATAGATTCTGCCATATATGAAATATTATATGAGGTAAAGAATTTAACGAAAAAATTGTTTATGTGGCTTTCAGACAGTGGACAGATGATAAGTAAGCCGGTTTTATAAACTTATTTTAAGGGGAGTTGCCTAGTGTACCGGGCCACTGCGCAGTCTGGACATTATCTCCGATGTTAAAAGTCATATTAGATATGACTGTCGTATACTAGCACCATTGTTTATAGTCGCACACAAAATGTTAAAAACTTATTGATTCAATAAATACGTTTTTTTCTATATGGAATAACTCTACTGAGTGGGCCCGGCGTATGTTGCTACGAATATCTATATCCGATGTCGTAGCAATCGTAGCAAAAATATTTTTTTATATTTATTTTTCATAGTCGCCATTTGAGTGTTAGTGGCACACTTAATAACCCGCCGCCACTCCGCTCGGACCGCAGCTGTCCTGGTGGTCTCATGTAAAGTATGGACGGAGTCTTCACCTGGTCAATCTATCTCATTGGAGACCTACCGATTTTTTTCAGGCACTTGTTGGATTGATTTAAATTCATTTATTAATTAAAAATATATAGTTTCGCGCACTAACGGCGTTTACTTTTCCCAATTGGAAATGAATACTTTATAAAGAACAATATCACTAATACGGCGCGTAACATACCGACGCGGGGGCTCTCAAAACGGATTACTCCGTGTGGCTCGCGGCCAGTGACGTATTGTTGCTTACAAAATCTACATTTCAAATAGGACAAGGTATACTTGTAATTAATAAATAAATAAATATATGTTTGATATTTTTAATTATATTGTTATTTGCAGCTCGTGTATGTAACAGGATACCATTGTTTGTCAGACAGGCACTATCTTTAAATATATTGTTAAAACATTTTCTCTCTTACTTTTCCACACCTGAGAAAGAACATCGCTAGTCGTATTAATTACTACAAAATCTTCATAGAAGGTCTCGCTTGGGACCCTACAAACCCTACAAACTTACGATCTACAGAGGAGGAAACGCTCCAGAGACCGCTCGCAGCCCACGACTCCACGCCAAAGAAGTTCGGTGGAGGGGTGCAAGGCGAGGCCAGTCGTTTCCCTAAAACCATCAGTTCTAAAAGCTGGTCTTATTAAACCCCTACCCTAGTCTGTTGCAAACCCTATGCGACAGTGGATTTCTTCACCTTTCTCAACATTTCATAACAATCGCTAACTTATCGATTTAAGGTGGCTTTTGACGAGCCTTCTAACATATTAAATCGCGTGGTCAAAACTCAAAAAGCACACGCTATGCACTTCAACTTAGTATGAGAACAAACGAATGTGTGTGATTCGTGTGTAGAGTGTATAATGTGGGTCGCAGTGGAAGTTAGCTCATATTAATTTATACAAAACGAAGCAAAGTGAACATGCCGTGTCGTGTGGTAATAATGTAAAAAGAAAACGTTCTCTGTGATCCATGAACTCGCTATCCCTGACTGTATAAACATACCTTAAAACTTCCGCCAAATTACCACCGCTCATAATCATGCTACTCCGTACGTTGTAAAATTATTTTATGCCCTCTGGTTTTGTTGCAAAGTGTATGTATATTTTCCGATATGAAATCCATTGCAAATTGAATAAAGAGATTCTACGAGTAGTTTAGTATTTTATAGAAATATATTTTTCCAAATCAGTTTTCCGATATAAAGTAACTTAGTTAGGAACGATTTCAAATAAATTCATGTAATATTTACATGTACTCATATAAGTTTTATTTACTATCCATAGTCATTTAAATAATTATAATTAGTAATAGGTTAACTATCCGTTTATATTATTCAGTGTTAACAGTTGACATAATTAAACTTTTTTTATTTTAACGGGTATTTACCTTGGTTAAATTTTTACCTTACCTTATTTCTCCCAATGCGGATGTTTTAGCCAAGTCACATTGGCCGTGGTCGCGGGAGCTGCGCCTTTGTTCATACTGTGCGGTAGATATAAACCTAACCACCTATAACTTAAAAAATGTTTATAGAAATCGCGACGAACGACACTCACAATATCCTTGGCGACACCGGCAATTAATGTCGGCGTTTAATTATTTACAGATATTTACTTCATTAATATTGGTTGTGTATAACTTATAAAAAGAAAATCAATAAAATAATTTTTAAAATCTATACAATTTTAGACCTTTTTTGTTGTGGTTCGTTTTCTTCATCAATCAATCTCTCAAATTCTGTATTATCTTCAAAATCATTGGCATTTTCAGGCTCTTCAACTTCGATGTCATTATTCTTTGCTGGCTCTTCATCAATATCTTCAGAATCACTTAAATCTACAAATCTACAAACTTCTCTGTCTCTATTTGAACAGTTCTCAGTGCATGAATTGCACACATTGGTACATTTTAAGCCGTGTTTTCGGCAGCCACACCTTTGATTATTGCATCCCCTTTCACAAGTGCAGCTGACGCTTTTTAATAACTTTTCGGGAATCAAGTCGGAACTGTCAGAGATGTATTTTGGCACGAGTCTTCCTACATTTCGTTCCAGCCCCAATGCTTTGCTTTTTTGTTGTCCTGATCGTTGTCAAAATTACCCAACCAAGTTTGCAATTGGTAATAGACTCTGTAGGAGTGTTGTGCAGCTGCTTCTTCAGTTGGAGTGAGTTTTTACAATTTAAAAGTGGATTTGTTTGTAACTTGCTGATACAGCTCAAATCGTAATTGATTTAATGAATTATATTTTTTTTTACTTTTGTAAATATTAGCTGTAAGTTGAGATCCATTTTTTGCTATGGTTATGTGGTCTGCATCTTTTTGATAATAAACACTGGCTAGGTTTAATAAATTTTTATTGTCCAACAAAGATCTTACTATAGTTTTTTTTCCTTTTCCAGCAAAACTTGAAGTTGTATCACATCCAGAGAAAGCATGAAGAAACGCTATTACACTTGTGTATGGTTCGTGTTTAAAACAATGGGATGTATAAAATGAATCTTTGACGTTGCTCGAGCCTGGTTTGTGAAAATAAATTTCCAGCCCATTCGAATTTAATTGGTGTAAAAGAACAAGTAAATCGATGTCTTGACCCACGATTATTACAGTTTTATCATCTTGTTTAGCTAATTGGATCGCAGTATTAACAATCAGTGCGTCAGCGTCTTTAGGAGCTTGCTTACATAAAAAGCCCTCGGACTGTAATTTATTTGATATTGTGATGATTAAATTTTAAATTTTGTAATTTTTTTTTTTTTAATACGTAACATTATTTTGTTATTTTTTATTCTATTAAATTATAGCGTTGTTTTCAATAAATAAATTCATTTAAATTTATTCATTTTATACCAAAGTAAGTTATTTCATCAAAATATTATAAATTATTAACATAAATATGCTAAAAAATTGAAAATAATGAAAAAAATCGGTAAGTTCGAGATTCGAATTTTTTTTTTTTTGGTTTTTCTTAATTTTAAGCTAATAAATAACAATGAATAATTAAAATCGATATACCATTTGAAAGTAGACATCACGACGAAAAAAATAAGACCTTGTACAACATCGGAAACCAAAAAAAAAATCAATAAAGTTGTTCACCAAAGATAAGGGTGTTTTTTCGGAAAAATGGTGAAATCTCGAAAAATATTAATTTTCCATGATTGAGAAAATTCATGCTTATTGTGTGCAAATAATTACGTATTTTCACAAAGTTTCATTTAAATTAAATAATTTCCACGCGAGAAAAAAATAAAAAACAGAAAAATCGGTTTTTCGTCATTTTCTCGAAAACTTTGAGGTTATGTCGAAAAATATATATAATAAAAGTTTATGATTTTTTTATTATCTACAACTTTTGTATGTAACACTTTTCTCTAGGAGGTCTCGTTCCGCCACAAATAACGAAAAACGGTTTCCATCCCTTAAATAGCACCCCATTTCACTACTTCCCTTAATCTCAAGTTCGAAAGTTTTTTTTTTTTCATTGTTTATGACCTCAACTATATATTTCAGCCAGCTGTTGCCTGCTACAAATTTTTTCATCTCAAAAAGGTAATGGCCCCAGCCTATAATGGCGGCTGTCGGTTGTTTTCGTGTGTATGATAGAATATGTCGGAGCGGATAGGAGTGAGAAGGAATAGTTTTGCATAGTTTCGCCAAACCAATAATAAAAAAACAATAAATTTTTGGCCTTTTTTTACATATCCGAATGACAGACAGTGGCGTCGTCTAGGCCCGGATGGCTAATGGGCCTGGGTAAAATGGACAATTTCTACTTTTTCCTGGCAGGATCTCAGCGGGCAACCACCTGCCGGTAATTTATGCACTTTTGGTTCTGACAGCCGTTCTAGAATACCAACGCCCTTGTGGCTCACGAACCCACTGCTTCAGCTCTCGTCCAGTAGCACTTCTCTAGAAAGTGGTCTCCTGTTGAGGGGCCGTGCGGAAGGGGGCGGTCTGAGATGACTAGTTGTAGTGAGGGGCCGTGCACAAGACGGGGCGATATTCTAGAGATTCTTGAAGTATCTGTTGTCGTCCTGAAAGAACATACGTCAAGCCAACGACAAGCTTCTGAATAGTAAGTATCTTTAGATCTCAAGTGACAGAATTAGTCACGAACCACGACGCTCGGAAGACCACTCTAAGTGATATGTTCTGCTGACTTTGGATCTTGTCCCTGTTGGTCTTACCCAGAAGGTTCTAGGCTGGGCGCAGCATACGAGCGGCGGGAACGAGTCAACGAGCGGCAAGCTGGATACATAATTTGTCTCTGCCCTAATTGAAGTTTGGGATAGTATAAACAATCTAAAACTTAATATTTTTTTTGCTATACGCTTAATAGGTTTGGTAATTATCGTCCAATGTAACTTTGAATTACTGAATAAACACACATGAAAATAGCTTTAAATTAAGTCAACTAATTACCGATGGTATTGTGCGTCAATTAACAAATTAAAAATGATGACGATGGATGGAAGCATGGACCTAATTTAAATTAAAGTATGGCGCTTTAGACGCTTTTTATTATTATTATATTTATATATTCATTAGCTGTTTGCTAATGTATAGTGTTTATGCTCCCCGATTATGACAAACAAAAAATCTATTAAAAAGAGACTACTATTTATATATATTTTTTCCAGAAGCACGCTCGGCGATGAATATTCAAAAATAATATACCTACCCTTAAATGCACATAAAGTTACGACAGTATGAACTCTGGGTGGTGTTACGAAGGAGCCTTATTATAAAATGCCAATAAAATATTAATAAATACTAATAATTAAATCCTATTACTTATTTTTTACCCGACTGCGCGACGCAAAAAAGGGTTATGTGGTTATCAGCCTATATATTATGTATATTGTATGAGCCGATTTTGATGATTTTCACGTCCATCGATTTAATCATGCGAGTGTCACTGTATGTATATATTACATTAGTAAAATTTTAGTAAGGCGGCAACCAGACGCCATATTGTGTGAATAAAAAAAAACTTGAAAGTCTTCGAATTATATTGCGTGGGATATCATTGAACAGGTATGTATGTACTTGAAAATCGTATTAAGGTTACTCTTATCATTTTTGGATCTATAAAGATTGAAAGTTGGTTAGTAACCACATTTATTAAAATTTTCCTACCTATATAATACCTATAAAGACGTAATAAAATTCATAGAATCGCATAAAAGTTTGGTTATGCCATAAAAATAAACATTTTTTTATTTATTTATTTACAATTTTATTATAAAATTTGTATAGATAGTTGTTTTTTGTACGCACCTATCTGTACCTAGGGTCAATTTATTAATCTATTTTTTTCTCATAACAGAAATTAACAGTTAGTATGAAGAAGCAATTTTTTTATTTAAATAATATATTTGTTACTATCAATAGAAATCAATAGAATAACATATTAGTGAATTAGTCTAACGTAAGACCATACAAAATCACGCGATATAATTGATTATATAATTGATATAAGTAGATATATAATATTATTATTATTATTTTATTGGAAAATTATTTATTTCATACAAATCCTTAAATTAAATAATTTATATTACAACAAAATCTAAATTTAACCTAAAAAATATACATAGAAAATAAAAATTAAATACTTACAAAAATAATAGCTAAATCGCTGTCGCATCTCCAACATTGGAGGTCTAGGACTCGGACTAGGAGGACTGTAATGATGAAAAATAGGTACCTAAAGTACTGCTTACACTACGTTAATGATATGATGATCACTGGTGTTGATTGGATGAGGGTGGCAGAAAATCGTGTGCAATGGTAAGGGAGAGGTCTTCAGATAGAGAAGCAGATAAAGAGGCTACTAATGATCATGATACATCTTAAGACACACATGTAGAGAAAAGTCAAGATTCACCTATAGCGAGGTCACGTTTATTTATAAAACCTTGTATGAAATGAAACACGTCATTGTTCTAAGAACTGCGTCAAAAGGGTGTATATTAAATTGTTTTGATAAGACACATGAGTACTCTGCGAAGTGGAAACGATAAATCAGACAGGCACCGATATTTTGAAGACGATGAAGGTTGTTTACACAGATAATAGGTGTAATAAGTGAACACTATTTTATATAGACATATGTAAATATATTTTTTTACCACTTTATAATTATTTATTCGGAGTAAAGTACAAAGATTAAAAAATAAAATAAATTAAGAACTAAATTATAAAAACTAAAAATTAATAAATAAAATTACGACTATTCGATGGGCGTAGTGTGCCGAGGACACTCGCTGCGTTCCCCCGCTGTACAGCGAGGCTGACCCTTTAAACAAGATATTCTCTACTCAAAGGGTCACCCGTCGCCAAGTGGAGTTTCTTACCAAGCTCGCGGGAGAGCACAAGAGCCTCCTCGGACCACGGGCCCATCGTTTCAACTATATATATATTATAATATAATGTATCATCTCACACCAGTGGGTAAGAAACCATATCTATAGATTTACGATTTTTTACCTTCTTTACTCTAAGCTGATCATGGTAAGTTGCAAGTCAATGTGTGGTGGCAATAGCTATGTCTACAAGAGTGCTCTTTCATGTTTATTTTGCGTTTTAATTTTAATGTGTCTTACGTCAAGCGTTATGTCATAAGACGCATGCAGCTTATTGACTCCACCTAGTCGTTAAGATTCTATAAATTTTGATGTAATTATCCGTCTCCATTTTGTTTGTGAAACGCGAAATGTTGTGAATCCACCGGTGCGCTAGAAGCAGGCGCTATCGTCGAACTAGTTTAAATTCATGGTCTCTCAGGCTTTCGTCATTAAGACCGAAGATGAAGATAAGAAAGGCACTGGTGCCGACATAGCCATTGGCAAACCAGACGACAAATTACGTTTTTTTTTTGACTAAAAATCGATTATGCCTCGTCGTCTAATTATAAGATTTTAGCGCTGGACTATCACTAGTAGTATGTACTCGTATTTTAATTAAAAATATGAGGCATACCTAATCGATTTTTAGTCAAAAAAAAAATACGTCATTTTTCGTCTGGTATGCCAATAGCTATGTCCACACCCGTAAGTTGACCGTTTGGGTTAAATGAGATTTATTCGTGATCGAGGATAGAGAAAGGATACTTATATATTTTAAATTATTAAAATAAAATAACTATTCACTTAAATTAATTTGTAAAATTATAATAAAGTATAATTAACAATATATATATAATAGTAATCTTATATAGTTGTTATTGATGAATATATGTGTATGTATATGTGTATATACATACATACACACATTAAAATATATACATATATATAATAATGTAAAATAATAATGTGGTCCTATACATAATTTCCGATTTCCGCATTCTACCGTTAGCGGCATGAAAATATTAAACATTATGTTATAAACTTAATATTACACATATACATGCATACATATATATAAATTATGTATAAGAACACATTATTATTTTGTACACAGTATTCTGGAAAATAAAGATATTTTAATTGATGTTGATTTTAATGAAATATATTTTAAATATAACCAATTTTAAATTCCTAGTGATATACTTAAATATTATATACTCATACATAACATACAAAAAAAATACGAAAGTTAAACCTTTCTGTTATTATTTGTAATCGAGGATAAAAGAAGGATATAAAGAAATATATTTTAAATGTAACAAATTTGAAATTCCTACTAATATACTTAAATATTATATAACATATAATAAAATAACGAAAGTTAAACATTTCTGTTATTATTTGTAATCGAGTATAGAAAAAGGATATACCTAAATAAATATATTTTAAATGTAATAAATGTTAAATTCCTAGTAATATAGGTGCTTAAATATTATATACTCCTACATTACATACAATAAAATAACATAAGTTAATCTTTTCTGTCATTATTTGTGATCGAGGATAGAGAAAGGATATACCTAAATAAATATATTTTGAATGTAACAAATTTTAAATTCCTAGTAATATACTTAAATATTATATACTTATACATAACATACAAAAAAAAATACGAAAGTTAAACCTTTCTGTTATTATTTGTGATCAAGGATAGATAAAGAATATAAAGAAATATATTCTGAATGTAGTAAATTTTAAATTCCTAGTAATATACTTAAATATTATATACATGTACATAACATACAATAACGAAAGATTAACTTTTTATGTTATTATTTGTTATCGAGGATAGAAAAAGGATATATATAAATAAATATATTTTAAATGTAACAAATTTTAAATTCTTACTATTATACTTAAATCTTATATATTCGTACATAACATAAAATAAATTAACCAAAGTTTTACTTTTTATGTTATTATTTGTTATCGAGGATAGAAAAAGGATATACCTAAATAAATATATTTTAAATGTAACAAATTTTAAATTCTTACTATTATACTTAAATCTTTTATACTCGTACATAACATAAATTAAATTAACGAAAGTTTAACTTTTTATGTTATTATTTGTTATCGAGGATAGAAAAAGGATATACCTAAATAAATATATTTTAAATGTAACAAATTTTAAATTCTTACTATTATACTTAAATCTTATATACTCGTACATAACATAAATTAAATTAACGAAAGTTTAACTTTTTATGTTATTATTTGTTATCGAGGATAGAAAAAGGATATACCTAAATAAATATATTTTAAATGTAACAAATTTTAAATTCTTACTATTATACTTAAATCTTATATACTCGTACATAACATAAATTAAATTAACGAAAGTTTAACTTTTTATGTTATTATTTGTTATCGAGGATAGAAAAAGGATATACCTAAATAAATATATTTTAAATGTAACAAATTTTAAATTCTTACTATTATACTTAAATCTTATATACTCGTACATAACATAAATTAAATTAACGAAAGTTTAACTTTTTATGTTATTATTTGTTATCGAGGATAGAAAAAGGATATACCTAAATAAATATATTTTAAATGTAACAAATTTTAAATTCTTACTATTATACTTAAATCTTATATACTCGTACATAACATAAATTAAATTAACGAAAGTTTAACTTTTTATGTTATTATTTGTTATCGAGGATAGAAAAAGGATATACCTAAATAAATATATTTTAAATGTAACAAATTTTAAATTCTTACTATTATACTTAAATCTTATATACTCGTACATAACATAAATTAAATTAACGAAAGTTTAACTTTTTATGTTATTATTTGTTATCGAGGATAGAAAAAGGATATACCTAAATAAATATATTTTAAATGTAACAAATTTTAAATTCTTACTATTATACTTAAATCTTATATACTCGTACATAACATAAATTAAATTAACGAAAGTTTAACTTTTTATGTTATTATTTGTTATCGAGGATAGAAAAAGGATATACCTAAATAAATATATTTTAAATGTAACAAATTTTAAATTCTTACTATTATACTTAAATGTTATATACTCGTACATAACATAAAATAAATTAACCAAAGTTTAACTTTTTATGTTATTATTTGTTATCGAGGATAGAAAAAGGATATACCTAAATAAATATATTTTAAATGTAACAAATTTTAAATTCTTACTATTATACTTAAATGTTATATACTCGTACATAACATAAAATAA
Organism: Tinea semifulvella; assembly: GCA_910589645.1. NCBI lineage: Eukaryota > Metazoa > Arthropoda > Insecta > Lepidoptera > Tineidae > Tinea > Tinea semifulvella. The sequence goes on from OU342584.1 coordinate 28,213,325, forward strand.
ATTAACCAAAGTTTAACTTTTTATGTTATTATTTGTTATCGAGGATAGAAAAAGGATATACCTAAATAAATATATTTTAAATGTAACAAATTTTAAATTCTTACTATTATACTTAAATGTTATATACTCGTACATAACATAAAATAAATTAACCAAAGTTTAACTTTTTATGTTATTATTTGTTATCGAGGATAGAAAAAGGATATACCTAAATAAATATATTTTAAATGTAACAAATTTTAAATTCTTACTATTATACTTAAATGTTATATACTCGTACATAACATTATAAAGAGAAGTTTGTGGTCTGCTAAAATCCCGTCCGTCCTTGAACCATCAGGACTTTCACGTAGTGATGGTAAAAGGCCGGATGGTATGTCTCTTGTACCATGGAGTGAGGGAAGATGTCTTGTTTGGGATGCCACCTGTGTGGATACCTTTGCCGCTTGCCACATTTCCTCTACATCAAAAAAGGCCGGTTCGGCTGCTCATACAGCCGAATTTAGAAAACACATCAAATACAATAGCATTAAACAAAATTATAACTTTGTGGCATTTGGGGTTGAAACAATGGGGGTATATTCTCTTGATACCCACAAATTCATAAAAGAGCTGGGTAAACGAATTTTCCAAGAGTGTGGCGATCCCAAATGCCATAACTACCTAAAACAGAATATGTCTATAATAATTCAACGAGGAAATGCGGCGAGCGTTTTAGGTACCCTCCCTAGTGGTAAGCCCTTAGTTTATTTTGTAGAATAGCTTTAATTTCATAGGTATTTTTAGTTTTAGTTTTCTTTATAATTAGTTTTTAGTCAATTTTATTTTAATATTTTTGTATCGAATTAACATAAAATAAATTAACCAAAGTTTAACTTTTTATGTTATTATTTGTTATCGAGGATAGAAAAAGGATATACCTAAATAAATATATTTTAAATGTAACAAATTTTAAATTCTTACTGTTATACTTAAATCTTATATACTCGTACAACACATAAATTAAATTAACGAAAGTTTAACTTTTTATGTTATTATTTGTTATCGAGGATAGAAAAAGGATATATATAAATAAATATATTTTAAATGTAACAAATTTTAAATTCTTACTATTATACTTAAATCTTATATACTCGTACAACACATAAATTAAATTAACGAAAGTTTAACTTTTTATGTTATTATTTGTTATCGAGGATAGAAAAAGGATATATATAAATAAATATATTTTAAATGTAACAAATTTTAAATTATTACTATTATACTTAAATCTTATATACTCGTACAACACATAAATTAAATTAACGAAAGTTTAACTTTTTATGTTATTATTTGTTATCGAGGATAGAAAAAGGATATATATAAATAAATATATTTTAAATGTAACAAATTTTAAATTATTACTATTATACTTAAATCTTATATACTCGTACAACACATAAATTAAATTAACGAAAGTTTAACTTTTTATGTTATTATTTGTTATCGAGGATAGAAAAAGGATATATATAAATAAATATATTTTAAATGTAACAAATTTTAAATTCTTACTATTATACTTAAATCTTATATACTCGTACAACACATAAATTAAATTAACGAAAGTTTAACTTTTTATGTTATTATTTGTTATCGAGGATAGAAAAAGGATATATATAAATAAATATATTTTAAATGTAACAAATTTTAAATTCTTACTATTATACTTAAATCTTATATACTCGTACAACACATAAATTAAATTAACGAAAGTTTAACTATTTATGTTATTATTTGTTATCGAGGATAGAAAAAGGATATATATAAATAAATATATTTTAAATGTAACAAATTTTAAATTGCTAGTAATACCTAAATTTTATATACTCGTACAATAAAATATCTTTTTCTTTTATTGTGTCATTGGGTCAGCTGATGACTTGACAAAAAACTAGCTATCTATCTAAACTATCTACTACTAATCACTCATGCTCATTATTACTCATCCTTTTAGAAACCGAGGAAAGAACTCATAGACATCTGTCAATTATAAATGAATAAAATTATTCATGCAAAACAGCATTAAGCTTCCATGCTTGCAGTGTATTTAAAACTTAACCGTCCGCAAACAGTGATTTTCATTTTATGATTTCATTGTCAGAGCTCAGGTTGTTCAAAGAGTTATACAATTTAAAAGCATCATAAATTTTATGTTACCGGATTTTTAATCACGGTTTATTTTTCTATTTTTTATTTGAAGGACGTACCTCCGTTGGCAGAGAGAAAAGCTGCTTAGCAATTAAAATCGCTTTACCAGGTCAGTCACTATACTATTTATATATTAAGAAATTTAAAATTATTTTTATTTAAAAAAAAATTGTTCGCGCTAGCCATTCGTACGTTTCGAATGACATTTTTTAAAAACAATATTGAGTACGCGTGATTTAATGCTACCGCCTTGCCATTCGGTTGCAATATATATATATATAGCGTTCCTGGTTGGATTTATTTCGCAGATTGAGTGGATGGATTAATGTTGTTTTCGACTTTCTCATATGCACATTTAATGTTGTTACCAAATTATAGGTATGTTTTATTATTATTATACTTCTTCTATATATATATATATATATTAATTATTTTTTGGAAATTTTCCGTGCTTTATAAAATTATGTTGTAATAAACTATTAAAACATTTATGTACCTATTTTGTATAGTAAGTAGTTAAACTCCACTACGTACTATGTTTATATAGCGAAACCTGTAATTGACCTTACTCCATAAATTGTACCATACTATTATTAAGCATATTGTAACGTTGTTGGTTTCTTAATAAATAAATATTACATTTAGACCATCAAATCATTTATTTCCTTAGGTTAGTACACGACACTTGGATATTGTCAATACATATATTTTTATATGTATAGAGATTTATCTATTAATTTTTTCTATCTATATATAGTTTAAGGCATTCTGTCAAAATCTTTACACATGCAGCCTGTGGGTCAATTATACGCAGAGGGCCTACAACGCTCTTCGAGTACAATATAATAACGCCTTCAGGATGATGCTGGGGCTCCCTCGTTGGTGCAGTGCATCAGCGATGTTTGCGTGCGCGCACACAGATGATTTCTACTCAATATTGCGAAAACGAGTCGCGTCGTTGATGCACAGAGTAAGAGGGAGCGGCAACATCATCTTGAGGGCAGTTAGTGAGAAGCCAGATTGCCCTATCATGGGGCACTGGGTACATACTCACATGTATGTGCCCAGTGCCTCAGGAGGGCAAGGCAAATATAAAAAGTAAATGTCCTCTTTTTACTAATATAGAATAAGCAAACACTATGTTACTAACCCCTATGGATACTATTCCGAAATAAACGCATTTTATTTTTTTTTATTTTTATTTATATATATTCTAATAATAATTTATAAAACATTGTTGCCATAAGCGAGGATTTTGTTCTTATTTACAACTAGATACCTAAAATTTAATTCATGGCTGTAAAAAGGCCGTGTCAGCTTAAAATCTAATAATATTTATGACCTTAAATATAAATTCGTGGCTGTAAAATGGCCGTGTCAGCTTTCAATCTAGTAATAATAATATTTATGGCCATAAATAAAAAATTGTGGCTGTTAAAGCGCCGAGTCAGCTTAATAGCGAGTAAGCTAATAATTATAATAATTAATAATTAATTTAAAAATCTGTGAATGCAGTTCAGCATATCTCAAAAAGTTATAAATGCTCTCCTAGGAACGTTTTCCAGTAACTACGAGTATAACGGTTAAGGTACCTGACTGTCCCGTCTCATTAATGTATACTGGGCTACAAGTTTAAACAAATATTCAGCTTATTTCGATTAATTTAAAGTTGACTGCTCCTTTTAGCGATTACTGCAATCCTCCTGCTTGCATCGTTCTCCTCACTGCAGAGGGCCGTGATCATTTCCACGGATCACTTTGTCCCGGTAGATGCTGCGCCATCCGGGTCTGTTTACGGCTGCATGTAGGGCATCGTGCATTTGGGTATTTAGGGAGGTCGGATCTGGTCAGTTACGATCCTTTCATATTTCTTTTAACTGGCTCATAGCTTTTTTAGCCATGCCAATTATTCTTCGAACTTCTGTCTCACAAGAACCGGTGCTGGAGCCAAGGTATATAAAGTCTGTGACGCATTCTAGGTTAAGCGCTTCAGTGAGATCCAGTTTTTTTGAGCGATCCACCACCATTATTACTGTATTAACTGGTAACCAATAATCCACCCTAAGTGACATTCGTTCTGATTTCCCATAAAAATACCAAAATAAAACATTGTAATTGTAACGATAAAAGTTTAAAATGTCGTCAAATCTACCAGCTGACGGATGACCTTCAAAATTATTCTGGTACATTCGACGTCATTATTAACTTGAATCGTAACAATTTTGAATTTTGTGCTACCCAGCCTAAGGAAGTATTCAGTTGTTCAGTAACAACTGAACTCGTAACAAAGGTGTCGATGGCGACAGGTCGTCGAGACTGTGACGCACGTCTCAACTAATTAAAACAATTCAATTACATCTTTTTATGCGCGCTAATTCGAAATTAAATCTTTCTATTTGAATTTTAAAGCTATGCAAATCTTTAAACTGTACGGGTATACAGTAGCTCTACCACGCACAATCTCCGTAAACCACGTCCGCTCGACTTAATTTTGTATGTCCGGCCCTAAAGTCAAAGCGTTAGGATACACTTCATGTTGGTGTAACTCAGACTTGCTGTGGATATTGTTAGTCAAAACGGTGTAATTTTGTTTAATAATGTGCTACAAAAATAATTTTGGAATACGATAATATTCTGGAGCACATTTGATAATCCCCAACTCAGATAAAAAAATAATATGAATAAATATATTGTTTAGAACTGATGTACTCTATGCAATGTTCTTTATAACATTAAATAAATGGACTCAAGAATATGGTACAATATATTTTAAATTAAAGACAGACAGTTAGGTCGTCCAGGCCCGGATGGTAATGAGCCTGGGTTGGGGATGGGGACATTACCCCGTTTTCCCCGGCAGGATCTCAGCGGGTAACCACCCGCCGGTAATTCATGCACTTTTAGTGCTGGGCGCCGTTACTAGTATAACAGCGGCCATGTGGTTCACGAACACAGGGGGCTAGTTTCGACTGCTTTAGCTCTCCTCCAGGTCTACTTCTCTAAGAAGTGGTCTCCTGTTGGGGGGCCGAGCACAAGATGGAGCGATATTCTGGAGATGCTTGAAGTGTCCGTTTTCGGCCCGATAGAACATACGTCTAGTCAGGCCAGTGACAAACTCCTCATTAGTAGGCATCTCCAAATCTCGAGGTATGACCGAACTACGAACGAACGCTCGGGAGACCACTCTGAGCGATATGTTCTGCTGACTTTGCATCTTGTCCCTGTTGGTCTTGGCCAGAAGGTGGTGCAAGGCTGGCGCAGCATAGGTGAGGCGAGAACGGATGAACATCTCCATCGGACCTTCAACCTGAACGGCAAGCTGAAATTCATAACAGGACATAACATGGCTCGGGACGCCTTCGCTTGATTGACGGCGTGGCAGGCCATTTCACCCATTGTCAACGTCCTGTTAATAATGCAGCTCAGGTGGTGGAGGCAGCAGGCATCTGGATGTCACCAATGCGGCAGTTTTTTTCGTCATTGATGTCGAATTAAAGGAGAAACAATAAAACGCCTACCGCCATCTAGTGCTGCATTTCATAGTTACAATCCAATTTTAATTATTTCTTACTTGGGCACCGCACGTATTTATTTTTCGTTAGCTTATTATTTAACATTTTTTTTACTCATTATAATTTACTATTTGTTATATATAAGTCATATTATTGAGAAATAAATCATAATTTCTTTATTGTGTTGAACATTATTTTAATATTCGTAAAATTAAATGTTGACATGTCGCTTTAAGCGCTTTTTGCACTTTATTTCGCTTTGAAAGCCGTCCGACGTGACTTTTCTCTATGGTTTTCATACACTTTTAAGCAAACTTCGGTAAAATAAAGCATTGCTTTAAAGTCCAACACAATAGTATAAACTGTCAAGTGATATTGTCTCCAAAGCCTTATGGATTAAAAAAAAAAAAACAACTGTCAAGTTATTTGCAAATCGAATAAGGATTCCAATGAATAACTTTAAACGGTTATCGGTTTTATTTTTTTTGTATCGGTTAATTGCTATATTTATTTATAAGTAAAAAGTTTTATTTATAATTAGTTTTAAGTTAAGTAGATACTTCAAATAAATTAAAATGTCTGAAATCTTTTCTGATGATAATATTTATTGATTTTGTACCTAGACGCTTTTGTTCTTAAGTATTCTTTAATAAATAATAAAATCATTCGTAAAGATAACATTAGTTTGATTTACTTTCAAATAGCGAGTGACATAATATAAACAAGTTTTAACAAATAATAATATTTATAAAAAAAAGGTAAAGAACTACAAAGTCAAAATATCTTTTAGGATTTTCACGTTTTCACCTCGTATCTTTGCCGCTTAAGCGAACATAGTAGAAATAAATCATCCTAAAATTGTTTAAAACGTAGATCACTGTATAAATCTATTTTACGATATAAGTAGGCTAACTATTAATAAACAAGCGATTATATAGCATTTCTTATTTAATGTAAGATGGCAAGGTTTTATTCTAAGCAACGATTAAGTGCTATTTATTTATTCTTTTTATTTTGGAATTTTGTCAGTTACGCTTTTTTTCCTATAAGTAAAAAAATAATGAAAGAAATCGATGACAAGTTAAATTATGCGACAATGACATTAAAAAACGACCTAATAGTTGTAGAGCGGAGACTAGAGCACGAATTTTATTGTAAATTCTTGTAAGTTAGAAAATAAATTGTATTTTTTTACAAACAAAATATACATCATCCAATTTCTGGGTATACAAAACTCGGCGGCAATGATACGAGGTAGTAAAAGGGTAGTAAAATTAAAAAGAGGACGTCGAAATCTATAAAAAATACAAAATATCATCAATTTCAGGTAAAACTACTTTCTAGAATTCCTATTACTTCACAAAAGTACCACTTTTTCGGTGTTTATAATACAATATAAATATTTTTTAAAAGTTTATTACAAATCACACAACCGTTTTATATTAAAATATTAGATAAATATACATAAATAGCTGTTTCACCCGATTACACCCGTAATCGTAATTAACAGACTGACAGAAAAACAGCAGTGGGGTCACTAGATGTAATACGTCATACAGCCTATGTCTCTCAGGAATAAATCTGCGTATAAAAAATATTACGCCTATATTAATCAAGTTTCAATCCTATAATATACTTTTTTTTTCATAGACGGTGAATCGATAAATCATCAATGATACGCCCCCTGCCTGAAGGGCCAACGCGGGTGGGGGTCGCATGCCCGACTCATCCGTGAAGCTTCCTAAGTAAGCCCCAGGGCGCCTACGGACTAAAACCCTATAAGCCGTCTCTATCTCACTGTTGGCCCTGTGTTTCCTGTGTGAAGTCTGAGTCGTGGCTACGGAGTGAAGCCACTCGTTCGCCGCGTACCTATATGATACCAAGTTTTTTTCACATTTATAATATTAGTGTAGATATTGACATATATTTTTAATCGGTAGAAACATCGATAGCAAATACATCACTATTAGTAGCCCGGCAAATGTCAAACCGGTAATCGAATCTGCGATAAATTGGGGCATCGCTGGGATTCGGTCTAAAAAGTAGGTTATCAGGGGGCCGTGGGGTAGAAAGGGGTTCCCTTCCGATAGCCTAGGCAATACAGCTAAGGGTTGAAGTAATAATAATGGTGTAAATATTCTTTACTTTAACAGTGGTGTGATAGTTGCCGCCGGCTACAAAGATGACTACGGGTTTGTATTATTGTTTTTACCCCTTGTAAATTGCAAACTATAATGGCGGTGCAATTTCACAACCATATGTTGCTTTTTTTTCTTGTAAATACAACTAATTTGGTTCCCTTGTTTAATAATCTTATGTTATATTTATGGTCCCTAAAGACTCAATTGGATTGTCCAGGATTTGGATTTCAAAAATAAATTTTAGTGATAAATGTAAATTCTTTGTCCTTGTAACAGCTGCCATATTTGATGGATGAAGTTGCTTGTAACATAATTTTAGATGGCCTAGACCTAAACATATTGACCTTTTGATATTATTATCTTAATGTGTGATATTGGCACAGTCTATATCTAGATTTAAATGCCACTCAAGCTACTTTATAGGAGTTAAATGTTTCCAATATGTTAGGTTGGTAATAATAAAATGTATTTTAGGGTATAATAAAACTAATATTTAGAATTATGAATGTTAAAAGGCTTAATGTGGGATGCCACTTGTGTCGACCCTTTGGCTTTATCACACCTAGGGGAAAAGCGCTAAAAGCAGGAGCCGCAGCTGAAAGCGCAGAGTTTGGCAAGCGGCGCAAATACGTATCTATAATCAAACACATGACTGGCTAACTTTGGGCGATTTTTGCATCCCTCCAGCCCTAAAGTGGCGCACACTAATGTACGATTGGTCTCCGGCGTTGCTAAAGTTCTACCTAAACGCTTTTCAAATGTCCCTCCCGGACCAGAGTAATCTGGTAAGGTGGGGAAAAGCTACGGAAAAGAACTGTACATTGTGTGGTGCTGCCATAGGAACTGCTAGACACACACTTGTAGGGTGCGTTACTCTCCTAGAAAAGGGCTATTACTCACGCCGACATGACAAAGTCCTAGGTGTTATCCGTGAAGCAGTAAGTCTTTCTATTGCAAGAGCCAGAAAGGGACTGACTACAAATAAAACTTTGACCACATTTGTAAAGGAAGGGCAAAGCACGAAAACTAAATGCAAGCCCACCTCGATCCTTGGCGCCGCATCAGACTGGAAAATTCTCATGGATACATTTGAACACCATTATAGGATCCCAGATGAACTAGCTGTATCAGCCTATAGGCCAGACATCTTAGTGTTTTCTCGGAACTTGAAAAAAGTTATCCTTATTGAACTTACCGTTCCGTGGGAATCAAATATTCCAAAAGACCACAACATGAAGTCGAATAAATATTATGATCTCACAGAAGAAATGATCAGGAACTGGTTCAAGACTCAGCTTTACACAGTGGAAGTTGGTGCAAGAGGAGTTCCAGCAAAATCTTTGCATCACTTACTGAAAGAATTGGGCCTAAGCAGGTCTGCCGTCAATACATTTATGGAACGAGCTTCCAAGACGGCACTAACGGAATCATACAGTATTTGGTTGGGTAGGGAGAGAAGTAGAATGGTGGATGGTGAGCGTATTATCGCGAAATAGAAAAAAAAAGGAGGCCTCCTTTTCTTAAACCAGCCAATTGTCAGTCGCAAGCCCGAGACACCATTCTTCTCATCTCTTACCCACACACGATGGACCCGGCACCCGCACGGTGAATCCATGGAATGCTTAGAAATTTGTCTTCTTCTGTTTGTGCCAATTGCTGTAGAGACTTATGGCCCGTGGGGTCCAAGAGCTAAAACATTTTTAAAAAATATCAATTCTTGTCTAATTGTCTGCTCTGGTGACAAGAGGGCTGGTTCTTTCCTTGCCCAGAGAATAAGGATAGCAATTTAGGGAGGAAATTTGGCAGCTTCTATCCACCATTACGCGCAGATACAATTTATATTTAAATTAGGTTTTGTAAGTAGGATTTTTCTTTATATCTTTAGTTGACTTGTTGAATAAATAAAGTCTTAATTATAGTTGTTATTTTCTGTAAGAAGAATAATAGTTAAGTATTCAGTTCAAATTCCTTTTACTTAATAATAAAATAACTATATACTTAAATCAGACTTGCTACATGTTTGGTTGAAAAGTAAAGGTTTCTATCAAACTTTATAATTTCCATGCAACAAACTTGCACAATGTGTGTATTTGCAAGAGAAACTACTACTCTGGGTCAATTGTTGAATTATGTCATGACTTCACATGATGGCACGCAAGTTTGTATTAAGCTTAAAACAAACTTCAGACATCAAACTAGCACAAACATTGCCATTAACTTATTTTGTCTCATTTAATAAGATAATAAAAATTAGATAGTCAAGTTTGCAGCATGCTTACTTGCTATCTTGGAAGTAAAGGCAACATTTTATGATCTCATGAAAATAGCCAAATACCAGCTTTAGCACCTTAATTACCATCTATCTTGTACAGCCTGCCAAAGCCACTGAGATGGACAAAACATACACACTGTCGGCAGGTCTCAAGGGCTGCCAGTTTGCCGATTCAAGCTGGTTCAATTTGGTACCGCAGTTAAGATGAATCTGTTTTCGTATACATTACCATGAACCAATACCAATACTATTGAGTGTGCATCCAGCAAGGCTCTTAGATTTGGATTGTCTTAGTCCAGCAAGAAATAATAATAATTATAAGCGTACATGCATATTCATGGCTGTTTTGCATTGTGAATCGTATTTGACCTTTGGCAGACTGTACAGCAAGATGGATAATGAATAAGGCACTTTTTCCCCAGCATCATGTGGGGTGGAAAATTGTTACATGGACATGGGAGATGGCACATTATGACCCATATATTCAACAATAATTAGTTCAGTAATTTTGAAGAAAATTTGTTATATTTTCTCATTTAATTTTATTATGGTAGTTACCATTACAGCCATTCTGTAAACTTACACAGCAAAACACAGTAGAAAAAGTGGGTGACTATAAGCTAATTAAAAGTTACCACACATGACATATAGTAGAAAAAACAACAATATACATGTATATTGCCAAAAAACATGACATCAGTAGTGAGAGAAGTCCCAATTCTCCAAAAGTATAATCTGGAAGGGTCATCTTCAGCAGTGGAGGTGCACGAATCTGTGTGATAAAACATTCTTTAGTACTATATTTGGGTTTTATTTTTAGCACTACCATCAAACGGGAAGGTTTTTAAACCAGAAGAACCCGAAGTATCGTACATAACATTTGCAATCAGCACCATCATAATTGTGTCATGCATTTACCTCAAAATCCCACAAATTATGTCTATCAGAAGGTTGGGAAATGCTAACGGAGTTTACCTGCAGGCTGTGTTGATGGAGATTACTGGGTATGTTGTTATTTATTTTATTAATAACTTAAATAATGTATATATTATTTAAACTTCTTATCATACAAATTACCCAAAATAAAATATAACAATAAAAACTGTTTATATACTTTACAGTTAATATGTACAAATATTTTTAATGTAACATTTAGTTACTAATACATTATTGACTAATTAGTTAATACTATTTCTTGTGATACAGTAATACTTTTTATTACCTTATTATTATAATATAATTATTTTTTATGTATATACATAAAACATATATATACATTTAGTTACTATTATGTATTTATTATTTTATTAACTAATGTATAAGTTTGTTAACGGAATTGCACGGCAACATTTGGGTACCTAGGAAGTAATTGTTATGTTAATGCTTGTGTGTGTCTCGAAGGTCATTGTTAGTGTTTAGGTTCTCATGTGTGGAGTGTCCGGTAGTTGTCCCTTCCTAAGAAGGTCATTGCAGTGGTAGCACGTGTGTCAGGTCCCGGTACACACCCTAAGGGCCTGGTTGAGCGGGGGATGGCTGACACATGCGTTACGTCCGTGATCGGGTGCTGCTGTGGGGGACTGGGACCGAGGCCGAACACGTTCAATTTATTGTACTTAAATTAGCAGAGGTTTTTGTGTTTTGTCGACATTCGCATTGCACATGGGCATGTAGTCTATCTTAATTCAGACTTGCCTGGTGGGTTACTACTGCGCCAGGTATTGTGATCCCATAGGTACTGATAACTAAATTTAAAAGGTTAAAAATTAATCGTTGTGGTGTGTAGTTTTATTTTTTTAGTTTTATTTTGTAAATCTGATTAAAACATTTCTCATTCAGATTAAACATTAACAGATCACTGGAATCTGCTTAGCTGCTGGCCTTCTGCTAACAGGTTACTTACTGGACCACTTTGCTGTATAGTCTTCCACTAGCAGGAGTAGAATCATTCAAAATATTTATAATAATAAAAAACGTTTCATAAATGCCTGTAATAGGTTAACGTGAATAAAGATATTTTTACTTTGAATATGACTTTAAACACCTAAGTTGGTATCTGGTACCCAAACAAAGTTTATCTGAATCTCAGGTACTAGTGTGATTACACAATTATAACAAGAAATTTTGTATTTAAAGTTATACTTGTCTCTTTTTACAGCTACACAATAGTAACATTGTACAACTATACCAACCATTATAGCCTCATGACATACATGGAATATCCAATAATATTAGTCCAGCTTTACGTTCTGACCGTATACATAATGAAGTGCCGAAACAAGCTGAGTCATCCGCTGTTCATCTTTGGTACTGTATTCTACATAATTATTGTAACCGGATTCGCAACCAAGACTTTCTCTAAGGACATTTTGACATATTTGCTTGTAAGTATGATCTATTTATTTTCAAGAAAAATCATAGCCTTTATATTGACAATATAATATTAGTAGAACATTGGCCTAAAATATTTTATATTATTTACATAGATACAATTAAAATAGCTGGTTAAAATATAAGGAGTGAAACACAGGTACTTCTTTTATAATACAAATTATAAAGAAGAAAAAGATAAATAGTCCTAAAAATAATAAGTTATTTAGGCAGGCTAGAATATAAATTGTGCGTGTGCAATATGTTAATAAGTTATATATATAATATATACCTATAATGGAATTTAGTAATTAGTCATCATCATCATCATGATCACGACCGTTTCCCTTTCGGGGTGGTCAGAAACCACGCTTATGAATAAGCGGATTCACATTTAGCCAACTTTACTATAGCCCAATCATGACAAGTGGCAAGCTCGATTTAGTAATTAGGATAAACAAAACAATTTTTAAAATATGTTTCTAGAGGTAATAATAAATCAATATCTGAAAATATCTTGTATTGTTTATGCAGTCGTAGACTAATGTAGTTCATGGCGTAGTTGGTGCATATGTGAGTGACATGAAATAAGAAACCAACTCAGAGCAGTCTATTCTGCCGCCACAAATGTCGAAGTGGGCCTGTAAGTCGCACAAAAGTCGTCGATTCTCGAGCGAGAGAGTAACTCATAGTGTATCATTGAATTACTTTAGTCGGTGTCGGTATGTTTCGTACGGAAGTGAAGGTAGTTAGTAAACTTTCGTTGTATACGCTTAATAGTGTTTTTACGAAATATACTGTCGGATATTCAGAAATACTCCTAAAATTCATTCATTGTCTGTGAATGGACGAGCAATACGGAACACAAAACCAAGGCTTTTGTCGACCACTGTTTCGACATGTTTGTTAAATGTCAATTTGGAGACGAGAGTGACAACCAGGTCCCTTTCCATTTCGACCTGAATTATGGGGTATTCAGTTGGTAGAAAGCTAGTAGAAATGGCCGTAAGAAATCGGGTTCCGTCTTCTGCAAATATCTGCTATTTACATTCATTCGGTTTTCACAATAGTAGATAGCTAGACTGCACAAGTACTGCAGACACATGCAATCGGAGACAGAATTTATGCTTATATATATAGACTTTCTTGTCATCAGTGAACAGGATGCACTTGGCCTGATGGAAACAATAAAATGTACAGAAAGGCTGTATAGAGCAACGGAGACAATGAGGAACCCTGGGGCACACCGGATAGAACCGAGGTATATTTGTACAGATGTCTACCAATTGCCACCTCTACCTGGTCTATCTGGCTTCTATTTGACTATTGAATATGAACGCACCCATCTATGAAGGTCCCAATACAGTTGGTGGAATGACGTGATCTACCCAGTCGAACGCCTTTTTGAAATCGGTATAGACCACGCAAACCTGACAGCCTACATCCATACTCAGCATAACATATATATATATATATATATATATATATATACAGCGTTATTGAAGACGGATTGAATTGAGACTTTCGAGCCGCCATTTAGAAATTCATGCTGTAGACGTGGTAGGTTCTTGAATATAAACGGGTAGCTTCTTGAGAACAGTCTTCTCCGTCACCTCACTCTTCTATCCACTATATATGGGGCAATAGTGTTCTATACATGCTTTTGTTCCTTTCTTGTGGATAGAGATAGCATTGGCTCTCTTGACCAGAAACACATTATCCAACCTTATAGAACGAATGTTCCGAGTTCAAGCCAAAGCCGGTGGGCCTGCCCAAAGGGGGCTGGGAAAGAGGTAGGCTGAATAAACATACTCTTGAAGTAGTGTTCAAGTCTAATAACAACACTTTCAAATCTTTAAAGAAATAACTGGTGCTGTTGGTGGTCCGCAGCTTGTTATTTATTAGTTTATCACTTTTCACTGTGTTTCTCTCACTGTTGTTACAATCGTCCTGTAAGTTTATGGTTTTGGCACTTAATACACATTTGAACTAGAATATGTAATTTTTGCATTATGAAGAAATATTTATACTGGAGAACTGTTTCAAAAACTGTTTAATATGCCTGTCCTCTGGCGGTTTTTTGTTAACCATATGTTTCCATAATTTGCCAGGCTGGACACCGTGGCAAATATGTCCTAAAAGTCATCTTTGGCAATGGAGATTAAGGAGAAGTTTATTAAGGGGATTAAGAAGAATGGAAATTAGATGAATAACAGATGTATAAATTTATGCGCGGTGGTGGCTCGGTTGTAAGAACGCCTACCGTAAATCCTACAAAGGTCGGTTCAAACTTACCCGGCATGTACACCGGCAAATACACTTTTTTTACCTACATTTCTCATAGATTTACAACACCACCGTTCCCGTGCCTCGGAGAGCACGTTAAGCCGTCGGTCCCGGTTCCACTAATGCCAACTTGTGGAGTTCATAAATTGTCATAAGAAATTGACATCATATCCTCGCCAAGCCACATTCTCGAGTTCTGGAAGGCCCATCTCCAGCAGTGGAGGTATAGGACGCTGTGTTCTAGGGGCTGTAATGAAATAAATGTATAAATTTATCCAAATTTTTTTAGGTCACTAATATCAGTTTTATTAGTCAAAGGTCAGGTGTGCAAGCCACATTACTGATTAGATTTTTTTTTTGTTAATATATTTAATATAACCTTGATGACCAGTTTAACTATTAATTGATCATGTGTTAATTTAATGTTTTTTTAAAATGATTATATGCCCACCTTTATGTAACTGTATGCTTATTAACTAAAAACTTTTAACATAATTAGCAAATTTATTTACCAAATTATTTTTAGTTTAACCTGGTTTATCTATTATATAAAAATATTATGCCAGCTCTAATTATACTAAATAGTAACCAATCTGTTATATTTTCAGCCTCTTTCAACACCAATCAGCGGGTTTTCCAAGATCACCTACATTTATGGCATCATCAAGGTTCGAAACGCAGATTCTGTGTCGCTTGTGACTTGGATTATCTCGATTGCAACTAATGCAGGTATTTACATTACATATTTATATTAGTTGCGATGTTTTTGCTTAAAAATATGAATAATTATAGAAAAAATATAATGTTTACTCTATAGGGCAAAAGTTGATATTAATTTGTGGTTTTTATTATTATGTGGTGTGTATGCGATATTATAGCGAAACACTTCAAGATAAGAATACAAATTTGTAACAGTTGGAATTAGATAATGAATGATTGGCCACGGAGACAGTTTTTTTTTTATACTAGTACATGTGACCTGGGCCCACCTGATGGTAAGTGGCGCGCAAGGTCAATGAATGTTAGCAACTGAAGTCAGACACTCATAACTGCCATCAGTCCCTAACACTATGCCGGCTTGACTAGATGCTTTTTCACACTTCGCTTAAAGGACTCCAAGTTATAGGAAAGTGGAAACACAGAGGCTGGAAGAGCATTCCACATCTTTATCGTACAACAGATGTATGAGTCGCCAAATTTATACGTACGCGAAGGGATGGTGACTACGGTATGTGGGTGCGTGTGGTTCGGTTGCAGAATGGAGAGGGAGGTTATAGAGTTCTTCGGAGCACTCATCGTAGTATAGCCGGGAGAATACGCTCAGAGAAGCCACATCGCGCATGGAGTATAATAGCAGAGTGCTCTGCTTATTATACTCCATATTATACGAGCCTGTGACCCCCAAATACCTTAAAGACAGCTTCACTTTGCTTGGTTCGCATCATGACAGAATTCTTCGCTCTTCCTTTAATACTACTTTTGCTATCCCCTCTCACCACTCCGCTTTTATGTCCAAGTCGTTTGCAGTTGTGGCTGCAAGGCTTTGGAATGACCTACCGACGGAGGTTAAAGATGCTCCAAACAGAGCTATATTTAAAAGATTAGTTTACAGACACTTTTTGGGTTCATAATTTTCATAAAATTTTCATTGATTGTTGCTTATTATTGTCCTACATCATCGGTTATCATTAAGTACGTAGTACCTAATTTATGTTTATGTAGTATATAAATAGTATAACTTATTTATGTAGTTTATATATGTATGTGTGTATGAATTCGTATGTAATTTTATTAGTTTATAGACGTATATTTTTAATATATTTAATTTTAATTGATATATTGCACCTACCTCACATAAATGTTCTCGTTGTCCCGAAGGTCTGACAGGCAGAGAATGTCAAGCGACATTATGTCACGCCTTTGTAATTTATGTGCAATAAAGTTTTAAATAAATAAATAAATAAATCTCAAAGTTTAATAAAGTGTATATAGGATCACACTGTAGCTGCCTTATTATTTCACAGGACGTATCTTCACAGTGTGCATTGACTCCAGCGATACGAAACTTCTGGTAAACTTGGCGATTTCCTCTTTTCTGAGCCTGATGGTATTTTTCACAGCTTTGTATTACAAACGGCACCCAGCCCAAGAAGAAGAAATTCCGATAATTCAGGAAGACCATGAGCATGTTGATTGATTGCTTTTTAACGTGTAAATAAGTAAAATGCAGCTGGAACCAAACTAGGGACTATTGTACGATGAAATACAGCTTATGTGGCCATTATTAGATTTACAAACACTGGAATCATGGGTCACGTTTTATTATTTTGGTATTTTAAACATCAGATCTATTTATAGTATTCCTTTAAATGTATTTGATTTTGAAATAAATTATTTTTCCTGTGAATTGATAAAACAGGATCACATGGTTCTTGAAAAAATAGCATACATCACAAAATTTACTAAAATTAATACAAATATTCGGATATCGAATTCGGAACAATGCTTTAACAGTTTTATTACAGCTTAAGAAGTAGTTATGATGCCCAAATAGTGCGTATACCATGGTAATTGTATAATACATTGCCTTGCGTGTATAGAAATTAATTCATTGTACAATTTGACCCTGGTTTGCTAATCCTTAAGACATACTAGCAAATTAAATACACTAGTCTATGGTCTGTCTAAAGGATTATCGTTGCATTTTACTTGTTTGCGTGTTCCGTTGTGTCACACGGGATAGTTACAAACAGCTACAGTCTGTTCCAAAAGAATACATATACTTACATCATTGAGCGAATTGGTGTCAATAATAATAAGTTTTAGTGGACAAGATATACATTGACAATATGCGCTAACTTAACACAGTACAAGAAAACAGTGTTTAAGTAATTTTGCAGATTTAGCACACGTTAAAGACATTGTAAATGTTGCGATAAATAAAGTACTTTCTTTCTTTTTACATATTTGCAATTTTATTGGTATAGCTTGACTGCCTCCGTGGATTTACTCGAAAATTTGATTCCTGGTCGGGACACAATAATATTTATTAATGTAAATAAATACATTAAATTTATTTGTGAGTATTCTCGAGTTTGGTACGCTGGAGACATCGACGAGCTTGCTACTTGTCATAATTGGCCTATAGTAAAGTTGGCTAAATGTGAATCCGCTTCTTCATAAGCGTGGTTTCTGAGTACCCCAAAGCGGAAAAGAGAAATATAGAAAGAGTGAATTTTGTATTTCACGTGTGCTAAGACTAATGTCAAATGCGCAATTTTGTCCAGTCCGTCTATAACATATAATTACAGTATAATAAACGTGTTTAATAATAATTCAGAACTTCATAAATGTTGTGAAATGTTAATTATTAAGGCTCCTTTGTTAGCGCCGGCCCTGGGGTAGAGCTACAGGATCAATCGCTCTAGGCAATACAAATTCCTGTGCAAATTTAAATTTTAATGGTGTCTTTTGAGAAAATTTTGTTTTTTTTTTAAAATGCTTCTAGATTAACCCGTAGATCTAGAGAATTACTAGAGAAGTAAAAGCGTCTGTACCTAGATCAAGGGCTAGGGCCGGAGCTATTGGTATTGTGTAACAGTTCTGTGAGAAGTGGAATCCTTTGTAAATTACTAAGCTGAAAGATATAGTATTAAATCATTATCATTACAGCGTCCTAGACCTCCACTGTTAGAGATGGGCCTTCCAGAACATATATCTGGAGAATTTGGCCTACCCCCGCCAGGCTGCCCAGACGGATTGGCGAGGATATGCTGTCAATATTTAATGACAATTTATTAACGATTTCACAAGTAGATATTAGTAGAACCGGTACCGACGGCTTAACGTGCTTTCCGAGGCATGGAAACGGTGGTATTGTAAATCAATGACAAAAGTGTATTTCTCATTGTACATGCCGGAGGGGGTTTGAACCGACCTTTGTAGGATTTAAGGAACGCGTTCTTACAACCGAGCTACCACCGCGCCACAATAGTATTAAATAGTACAATTAAATTGGTCATTTCAATAAACTCAAGCAAACTCTTCCTTACATCTACTATATCTATTTGAGATTTTGAAATGATGCTACTGATGCATTATGTTTCATAAAATAAATAAAAAAAACTTATATCTATATTCTGAATACAAATAATGTATTTCAATGTATTCATGATAAATGTAGTAAAATAGTACTATTTAATTAATAGTAGTATTTAAGAATAATTATTCTAAGGATTCCAAACTACAGTACACATTTATTATTCAAAAACTGTTAAAATAAAATGTGTATAAGGTAACAAAAACTAATTAAATAGTGTCAATTTTATTCAAGCTCATCCAAAGTAACATGCAAGCTTCATAATGGTGGACTAAATCAAAACAAATAAAATACTTGTATCATAACGACCTTAACCGTTTAGCCATGTATTATCGTCGGCATAAAAATACTTTCTTTTCAATATGTGTGTTGGTCAGTCGTCGTAGTCAGAATGTAAAAACAAAATACAATCTATTTATGTCAAAAAATCTTATAATTCAAAAGTCGCCCTATGTCATTCAAAAAAGAGGTCTAAAGTCTTATAATAAAAATTGCGACGCGACACCGTGAACTTTATACATCTTTTTTTAAATAGTAAACTAGCAATGGCCACTAAGGCTATTGTGCCAACATCACGTTTATATGAATTAATAAAATGAATTTTGTGAAGAAGGGGTTTTATTCACAGTATCAATGCCATCACCTCCCTTCTACACTGTCACTATCACCTGTATGCAGACGACTTGCAGCTTTATGTGCAGACGGATATCAATACCCTCAATAGTGCAATAGCTTGGCTTAACTCTGATCTTTCTAATATAAGTTCGTGGTCGGAACGTTTTGGGATCGTTGTCAATCCGAGCAAGTGTCAGGCAATTGTAATAGGAAGCTCCCGACAATTATGCAAAATTGACCTTAACGATATCGACTTGGTTCGGTTTGACAACGTTCCTATTCCATATAGTAGTGAGGTAAAGAATTTGGGAATTCACTTAGATTCCAATCTAAGTTGGACAGTCCAGGTTACGAACACGAGCCGTAAATTTTTTTCTTCTCTGCACTTTCTTAATAAACTTAAACATTTTCTGCCTATTAAAGCTAAAATAACCCTTGTCAAAAGCCTTCTCCTTCCACTTCTCGATTATGGTGACGTGTGCAGCGTTGATCTCTCGGAGATATTGCTCAATAAGATGGACCGGCTACTTAACGCATGTATCCGGTTCATCTATTGTTTGCGTAAATATGATCATATTTCCGAGTATCGCGGTAAGTTGAAGTGGCTGCCAATTCGGTGTCGCAGGAACCTTAGAATTCTTTGCTTGCTTTTTTCTGTTCTGAATGAGCCTGCGACACCGAAATACCTCAAGGACAATTTCGCCTATTTGTCTTCGTTTCACGATAAATCCCTCCGTTCCTCTCATAATTCTCTTCTGTCTATTCCCTCTCATAGTTCTAGTTTCGTTTCGAACTCATTTGTAGTTGTTGCCACGAACCTGTGGAACAATTTGCCTCTTAGCATAAGGCAAGTAACCACCAGATCTCTATTTAAAAAAATTGTCTATTTACACTTTCTATCACAAAAAAAGTAAGTATTATCTATGTACGAGTATGTGTATGTAGTTACTATAACTTATTTATTAGAATTTAGTATATTGTTGTCATTGATATATAATATGTAGTGTATGTAATAATATGTATGGGTATATGTAGTATATGTATTTATATATATATGTATTAGTATTACTATATTTATTAGTATATAGTTAAACCGTAGAATTTAATACAATTTTGCACCTACCTTTCAATATAATACTCAAGTTGTCCCAATGGTTGGCTAGGATAGAATGTCTAGCGGCATTATAAGCCCGCCTTTGTCTTTGTGCAATAAAGATTTAAATAAATAAATAAATAAATAATAATATATGCATTTTTAGGAAAAATATTCTAACAAGATATAAATTTAAGAAGAAATAATCCTTTATTTTATATACATAGTTAGGTGTGTAATATGTTTAAAATATCATCTGATCAGATCTAGTACTATAATACTTAATTAATACTAAAACTACATATTTTCCAAATAACTTAAATGCACAATAATATATAGTAAAAATTACATTAGTCTTATGAATAAATATACTATTTGCATTATTATATTTTAAATATCCCAAAATAGATGATGTCATTTTATATAATGTTAAATTATAATGTATGTTTAGTTTTATTAACTGGACACGGTGAATAACAAATTCTAAAAACAATAAAGAGGGTTTGGTTAGTAGCAGCAGCTATTATCTTAACTGACATTTACATTTATATTTTTATTTTTATAATTGTGTCTGTCTTAGCTTATAGTATGACAATGCCTATATACAGCAGCTATTATCTTAACTGACATTTACATTTATATTTTTATAATTGTGCCTGTCTTAGCTTATAGTATGACAATGCCTATATACAGCAGCTATTATCTTAACTGACATTTACATTTATATTTTTATTTTTATAATTGTGTCTGTCTTAGCTTATAGTATGACAATGCCTATATACAGCAGCTATTATCTTAACTGACATTTACATTTATATTTTTATAATTGTGCCTGTCTTAGCTTATAGTATGACAATGCCTATATACAGCAGCTATTATCTTAACTGACATTTACATTTATATTTTTATTTTTATAATTGTGTCTGTCTTAGCTTATAGTATGACAATGCCTATATACAGCAGCTATTATCTTAACTGACATTTACATTTATATTTTTATAATTGTGCCTGTCTTAGCTTATAGTATGACAATGCCTATATACAGCAGCTATTATCTTAACTGACATTTACATTTATATTTTTATTTTTATAATTGTGTCTGTCTTAGCTTATAGTATGACAATGCCTATATACAGCAGCTATTATCTTAACTGACATTGACATTTATATTCTTATAATTGTGTCTGTCTTAGCTTATAGTGTGACAATGCCTATCTACAGCAGCTATAATGTTAAGCGTTATTCTTTATTTATAATTTTGTTATTTTATTGTTTCTCTTTCCAAATGATGGTTATCATGTACTGCTCCAGATTCACCAGATTCACCAATATGTACTATAAAATTATATCGTTTTATATATATCAATATTGTAAAAATTGTGTAAAAGTGCAGAATACATATCTTTTTGTCCTATGCCTACTTGCAAAATAAACGAATTGAATTGAATTGAATAGGTGTCAGCACCCGAGACCACAACCCTGCGTCAATCTCACTGGGCCATGTCTCCTCCCCGATGATAAGGGCATGCAGACGTAAAATTATTAAAAATATCTACCAATTATGTTTGTAAGTTATTTTATCTTCATATTTATCTATTTATTATATGATATACCGTACAGCTATATTTATACATACATATCTTCACGCCAAATCCCTTGCGGGGTAGGCAGAGACAATTGAGCGCCACTTGTCACGGTCACGACATACCTTTTTCGCTTCTTCGACATTCATCAACCTATTCATACACTTTTGTTTCGATGACTTTTTAATGCACTATAAATTTAATATACATAGGTATATTTTTAAAAAACTCTTTTTAAAAATTATTGCCTCAGCCAACATAGGTTCCATTATTTACAAAAAAGTTTTGTAAATGAAATTAAACAAATATTAAGAAAATAATAAAAATAACCTATAACTAACTTAAACATAAAAAAATACTAAACTAAATTAAAATATAATTATTGTATATACAGTGTGAACTCTATATAATGACACTGAAGCGACTGTGCATTTTATGGCGTTATAGAGAGTTGTCGTCAAATGTAGAAAAGAAAAATCAGAATTGGAAGAAAATCTAAACCAATCAAAGCCTTTTTTTTTAATTTCGACGCTTTAGGGAGTTTGTCGTTAAATCGAGTGACGTTACATGGAGTTTACACTGTATATACTTTTGAAACGATAAAAAGTTATGTTTAATTATCCCTTTCAGCACAAACAATACCAAGCGTGCGTTATAACAAATAAATATCTAGCGGTCGCCAAATTCTGTTTTGCCGCTCCGTAACAGCCTCGATAGATCGTGCACTCATCCAGCTACCAAGTGATTATCTTTATTAAATTGTTAGACTAATCCTTGGTCCTAGTCCCTTTTTAATTTTTATCATATTACCCAACGCACAAAGGCGCACTAGCACATTAGAAAACAACAACGCACGTATATGCACGTATATGTTATGTATATAGTATTTGAGTATATGTATGTTTATATAGGAATTGCTTACTTTTATGATATTTATTGGAATAAAAATAATTTATAAATATAATTTTCGCTATCCTCGATCTAACAAAGAAATCTCATTCGTCCCCACGGTCAACGGTCAGAGAAT
Organism: Tinea semifulvella; assembly: GCA_910589645.1. Taxonomy (NCBI): domain Eukaryota; kingdom Metazoa; phylum Arthropoda; class Insecta; order Lepidoptera; family Tineidae; genus Tinea; species Tinea semifulvella. Next base: position 28,236,507 of record OU342584.1, read on the forward strand.
GCCTTACGGCATTATGTTCGCCGATTGTAAATTACAATAAAGATTTTAAATAAATAAATAAATATGCGAACTTTGTCGAATTCGCTATTGAAGGATTTTTTTCACAATTTTTATTAGATATTTTAGACCGTAAGTATTTAAAAGTTACCTTATATATCCAAAATATTTTTTGTCGTGCTGAAAGAGTTATTAAATTGTAAAGCCGGAAAGTAATAATTTACTATTATATAGCTTGCTTGTTACTTGAGATACTATTATAGGTGTAAGCTAAATAATATATAAAACTGCAAAATAATCGTGCGCTATTTTCTAATCATGTACCTTGATAGTTATAATAATAATAATATGTAAGTGTATGTATTCTTCTACAAAATAAACCCTCTCATAAGCTAATTAAAGTTGTTTCCCAAATGTTTCTACCACACATCTGTTGCTTAATGTTCCATTCAACACCAGAGGTTGATAATTATCTTGATGTTATGAGCGGTTAATTAGGATGTAATTGTAGGGACTTGATCATGACCCTCTTTAATAGGTATTATGTTTTGGCTGTACATTAGCATTAGCAACAACACCCGTATTCTGAGAAGTTTTTTTAACGACTCCTACACTCAACATTTCCTTCCAGCTGTTAAACGAAAATGAAATCACTGTAATGGGGTGTATCACTAACTTTTTATCACGATAGATGGCGCATGATAGATGGTACCTAATATAACTGTCAGTTGCATAGAAATCTTGTATTTGTATTACGAAATTTATTGTTTTCTGGATATTGTGCCGAAGTGAGTAGCTTTTAGGTGTACAAATCGAGATTTCCAAACGGAATCAAAGATTTGGCGATCTCTAAATTGTCGTTCTATTAATTTAACCTTTTTTATTTTTAAAGACGCTGTTCGCTTTCTCAATTTGTCTTTTAAGGTAGGTAACGTTAAGTTTAAATACATTTTTCTGTATTAAAATAAAAAAACTACAAAATATTTACTACAAAAATAATGCGTCATAGATTTAAAACAAGGTGCCGCTGGCGACATCTACAGAAAGCTTTGCCTGATACACCCCATTGTGACAATTAAAATTTAAAATGTCGTTGAATGTACCAGCTTACAATTAAAATCATACATATGTATCCATTTTTAACTCAAATCGTAACAATTATGGAGACCTAATTGTCTTAGGATTTGGGTGCAACACCCGTAATCTTAGATATTTCCTCAACAGCTGTCAAACGGAGGGACATCACTATGCTCGAGAAATAAGAACGTACCTTAAAACCTTCTTCAAGTATTTATGTTATTTTCCACTAATATTTACATTATTTAAATATGTAATGTTATTTTTTAATAAATTAATTTATTAAATTACTTATTTTAAAACATTTTTAAACAAAACAAATTATCAAACTGATTGAAATCAGATTTTGTTGCAAAATGATAAATGATTTTCTTGACACATGAATATTCTTAATATAAATAGATTTATGAGTGTCAAAAGTGGGAGAGCGTGTAGTCATTTTTTAAAGCGAAATAAAAAAGCGCTTAAAGCGATATGTCAAACACAAAGTTAGAATGCGCGAACGCAATTTTCAATGTTACCAGAATAAAAACTTATCTAGCTGGAAATAATTAAAATGGTAACATTTATGCCTTTCGAGGTTTGTAGAGAAGGAATGGTTGAGTCCACTCAAGAAAGCCGAGAAGCCGTTAAGATCTTAGAATACGGATGTAAATCGTTCACCAATAGCTAAACTATTTAAGTGCATAATCTCAATCTAGTGTAATTTAATGTATTCTACAGTCCAATATTTTCAAAGATTTTTTAAGTCACAGTGTACTTTTTAATAATTTATTTGTATAAGGTTACATTACTGAATTTGAAATAACAAAGATAAAGCTAAAAGCAGATAGAAGATAAAGCAGGTCATATTTTGCATATAATACGTAATAATATAGTACCTTAGCTATGTGTGTTAACTTAGCTTAGCTTTTGGTGAGCAGCAGACTTTAGATAAATGGAAAAATGAGCTCAAGCTAAAAGGAGAAGAAAAAACAGACTAAAGTAAGCAAATTAGACTTGTTATTTTAAATACTCATTTTAATTTTAAGAGGGTCTGTCATTAAGAACAACTCAAAGCTACGAGTATGTAATAAATCTAGTCGTCTATAAAATATACATTAAGTATTAGTAATTTTATTAAAATTATAAATAAAGGTGCTAGTACACGGTGCATGTTACTGGAGCACCCGCGCATGCACAAGTTACTTGCTCGTTTGGTTGTGGTTATATTTAGGTATGGTGTCATTATTGGGTCTTGCTTGTTTTAGCATTGACGCGGAGGCAAGAGTCAATTAGATCAAAGACGTCCTCTCGGTCGGTCTTGTCACGCTGGTATAACTCTTCTATACGCGGGCCGTGTTGGACGTGGAAAATTGTTACCTCAAAGACGCTTTAAACCAATCCAAACAGTCTGCAGACAAACAGTTTAACTTGCATAAAGCAATGCAAAGTATTTATAACGTTTCAACGCTATTCGAACGATATTATGAGATTTCTCATTATCATCATTAACAAAGCCCCAAAAAGTATTAAATATAATAATTAATATGACCGATATAAGATATTTGTACACTTAAAAAACAAAACAAATCACGAACGATGGTAATAAAAATTAGAAAAACCCGAAATGTATTAATTTAAATAATAATTATATTATTAATATTAATTATGGTTTCTAAATGCCTAAAATAAAATATATTTCATTTAAATAGTGTTTCCCAATCTTGGTCTTGAAACTAGGGTAGTCTTGGTCTTGCGCAAGAGTCTCGCAAGACTTGCTCAGATATATTTTCCAAATTTTGCTAAAAATGTTTACAAATTTAAATTTTAAAGTAAATCAGACCAGTTGTAGTAGAGATACTCGTAGTAGTTTGCGGAGAGAGATTTCCCTAGTACAATTGGAAAATAAAATATATATTGAGTCAGAGTAAAAGTCTTGCAAGAGTCTTGCGCAAGACCTAGGCCACCTATTGTGATGCAAGACCAAGACTGGCTAAAGCACAACGATGGTAATATAAAATAGAGAAGAAAGGAATGCTGAAAAATATCACCATTGACAATTTGCTTTGGGTGGTGTACACCCGAAAATAAAATGCATTCGCAGTAAAATCATTGATGTCATTCGCTGTGAAACCGCGTTCTTGTATTTAGTTATTCGACGTCATCAAAAACACAAAGCGCTTGGAAAAGCTACCCGAACGTTTGTCAGAACGAAATAATGTGAAAAAAACGGGAGCGTTGCGGGACGCACCGCAAAAGTGAGAACTAAACTTGTAAGTTATTGATTTCGTAGTTGGTAGGAATATGGAGATTAAATTAATGCGCGTGGCTACGTGCGCACGCATAGTTGCAGACGCATAAAGACAGAAAGAGAAAGAAGGAGCGGGAGAGGGCGAGAGGCGCGCGCCTATCCGCCCCTCTTCCCCTTCCCCGCCGCGCTGTTTCGAGAGGAAGAAAGAAGGAGAGCGAGAGAGGCAACGACTATGCGCGCGCGCCTATTCGTCGCTCTTTCCCGCCGCGATGTTTCAAGAGGAAGAAAGAAGGAGCGAGACAGAGCGAGAGAGGCAGCGGCCATTCGCGCGCGCCTATCCGCCCGTCTTCCCCTGCCCCGCCGCGCTGTTTCCCCTTGAGCGCTGTTCTGACGTACGGACGTACGTTCACCGAAATAGATCCCCAACCAAGCGCGCGCAATAAAGTTCTCACTTTAAAACGAGTATACAGTGACAAGTAGATCATAGGAGCAGTATACCCAATGTTTAACTGTTAGCGCTTTTTTTACTTTATTCGCTTTGAAAGTCGTTCGAATTGCGTTTTAATTTTTTTTCTTTTAGCAAAATTCAGTCAAAAAGCTTTGCTTTGCTTTAAGTCGGAATAATATACGATGCATTTAAGCTGCGCAAGTGTGCATGTTACTTGCACCGCGTGCAAGAACTCGTAACATTTAAAATGTTGTATTCATAGTAAATAATAATATAATTATTATGTTTTATGATGTACGAGTACCTATTTCGATTACATAATTTATTATGTATTTAACTTTTAAGACAAAATTACATTCCTCGACGAAGATGGAGAACCCAGTACCCGATAATACTGTAAAATAAATTATATCTTGTGATCCTGTGACTAATAAATTATTAAAAATAACTGTAGTTTTATTTAAATATCTTATTAGTCTGATTTACACTACAATGAAGTTTTTAATTGTAACGATAAAAAGTCGAATATCCGTGTTCGACTAACTGCTCAAAGCGCGCATTTGTTACATAATTTTGCTCTGACGGATGTTCTAGCGTTTGCATTAGCTTCAAAACAATTCCAACTCCCTGACCTATACCAAACCTGTACACGGGTGTATCAGTTCCATTTTAAAGGTCAGCCATCGTTCCAATTTCACACACATCGTTTGGATACAACCCACCCTTAATCGTCAAATAGGTAAATTACTTATGATTAAGTAATAGATTTATTTACGGTAGTCTTAGCTAAAACCATTGATAACCAAACACTGTATATTTTAAACTTATCAAAAATAAAACTAAAGTATTAATGACCGTAACTTTTTTAAAGGAATTAGGGCTGGTAACTAAATCCTCCCTTAGTGGCAATCGTTCACTTAAATGGCGTTCCGGCACAAGTTTCTATATTACAGTGAACAAATTCCGCTAAGGAAAGATTAAATTACCGGCCCTAAGCCAACTTTACTACACGAGTAGTCCCATCATGAGCTCGTCGATGTGCCTAGCATACCAAACTTGTGAAATGTCAAACAAAAATATTACGGTCGATATATTTGTTGAGAGGGCTCGACATGCAACGAGTGGTCGACAATAAATATGGATCATTTTTGCGTTTGGTCAAAAATGATTCACCAAAATAAGATACACAGGCAGTTTGGTCGTCCGCCTGCATGGTTAATGCGGTTGGGAATGGGGACTTTAACCCATTTTCTCAGGCTAGATCTCAGGGTGTAACTACCCGCATGTAATTCATACACGTGCACTTTTTGTGCATGATGGTAGGTACTGCCTGGAAATATGAATCATTTTATTGGACTATACGCGCCATCTAGTGAAACACATAAAACACTAAGAATAACGTAGTTTTTTTTTTCTTCAGATATTATGTACTATGGTCAACGACTTTCAAAGCAAAATAAAGTCACAGATTATATAGTAAGATGTACTATGTAATAAAGATAAAAAAAGGCGCTTAAAGCGACAAGTCAAACATAGGGATGGAAGGCGTGGGTCTAGTCATAGTCACATAATATCTTTATTTAAATGAGGTTTTTAGATAAACTATAGATATTTCCTAATTTGATGCTTTCTTGGAGTTACTTGCGATATCGCCCAAACACGTCGGGTATCTGAGAGTTTACAGAGCGGAAAAACCGCATAAACTACAACGAGTACTCCATTATACAGTGTTAGGTAAGTTATTTAAGAAACATTGTACAAAAAATATTTACGAGTATAATATATATATATATATATATATTTTTTTTTTTTTTTTTTTTTTTGGTGGGTAGGCATAAATAAGTAAAGACCTTAAATTTTTTCTCATATCTAATTTAATTTATTTCTTACATATTCAAGTCAGTTTTCTAGTAATTAGTTGCAAAACTAGGTACAATTAAGTTGGAAAGTGTTTATAAGTAGAAAGAATATAGTTGAAGTATGATATAACCTAACTTTACTCACATCACCGACATCACATCTCTTCATCACTTTATAAAACAACAAAACACAATGGCATCCCAAACGGCACGGAAATGTCTTCACTGCACACCCTTGAAGATTTCTCCAAGAAATTTGAAAAGGCTATGGAGGGTTTTGAGAGCCGCATCACGGATGCCGCATCTAACAACACACTGCAACAACTCTCTGCAGATTTTCAACAATTTAAGGAGTTTGTGCGGGATACTATGATGCTGCTCCGGGCACAGATCTCACATGTTGGCGACATGGTGGAAGACCTGGAGAATAGAGGCCGCCGACAGTTCTTGTTGCTCCGAGGTGTTGAGGAAAATCCCAGCGAGAATACTTCACAGCTAATTAGTGACATCTCCACCAACAAGCTCAAGCAGGACCTTCATGTAAAGGACATCGTGTTCAGTTATAGGATGGGTGGAAATAGTAACTCTGACAGGCCGCGACCAATATTGGTCAAATTTCGGGATACAGACGTTCGCTTTAAGCTATGGCAATCCAAGAAGGCACTTAAGGGGAGTAATATCTCAATGGCCGAATTCCTAACACCAGCCCGTAGGCAAATGCTTGCTGAGGGACGTCGTTTGTTTGGCATAAATAACTGCTGGTCCCAGGATTGCACAGTATATGCAAAACTTCAGGACGGCACAAGACATCGAGTATTGTCCCTGGCCCACCTAAAGGAGTTCGCCGCCGAGCACCCATCTGCACCACCTGAAAATACAAATAGAAGAGTAAGACCTGTAAGAAAGGGGAAAAATAAATAATTTATTAGCTATTTGTCAGTACAACACTTACCATCTCTTATCAGCGCTTGTTTATTAGTTTACCGGACTATGCTAACATTAATTATATTTAGGCAAGTTTACTGGTTGTTGAAATCATTGATGATTGTCATCATGGCCCATTGTTAAATTAAAAGAGTTTATTGTTATTTCATTATTTTTTTAGTGGGCGGCATAGACAATAGAGTAAGATGGCAGGGTTAGTGTTGTTACTACACGAGTAGTAATCGATTAAACGATTCAATTAATCGAATGACGTTGATTTAAGTTAATTATTTTACTTGTCGCATAATATACTTTTATATAATGTCATGTGTTATATCAAAATATTATGTATACAACTGACCAGCAGGTGAAGTGAGAAGTTAAAATAATAAGGTTATATATTATAGATAACATAGTATCATACTAGTATATTATATATTTATTTATTTATTTAACTATATTTTATTGTTATGCCAAATTCTTCTTCAGATTCCGATGTATTTTACTCCTGCGAATCTACGACTTCTGATGATGAGTGTGATGTCAGCCAGGGTGCTGTACTTCTGGGGGACACACTGCACAACACATTTTCTCCTTTCGCCAAGAATCTGAATGTTTGTCATATTAATGCACAAAGCATTCCTAGTCACTATTCCGATCTCCTTGCCACGTTCGGTAGCGAATATATACATGCTGTACTTATTTCCGAATCATTTCTAAAACCTACTCTCCCTTCCACATATTACCCTCTTCCTGGCTTTGTTCTCATCCGCAATGACCGAACTGGCAAAGGGGGCGGTGGTGTCGCTATTTACCTCCGCTCCAATATTTCTTTTAAAATTATCTCCCTATCTCCTTCAACCTACTCTGGATCCTCTGAACACATTCATAATTTAATATTAGGAGATTTCAACACTTGCTTGCTAAGGAGTGACTCGCGCAGTAGAAAACTAAATTTTATAACATCCGCTGTCAACGTTACACTTCTTTCCCTAAACACCACGTTCCACGTAAACGACTCCAGCAGCCTTCTCGACCTTATTCTGACATCCAATCCTGACAGAATATCAACTCATGGACAGTACATAGCCCCAGGTTTCTCTCATCATGACCTCATCTATGCTTCTTATAAAGTTAAAACTCCCAGATTTAGACCCAAAATTCTTTTTCAACGTAACTTTGCTAAAATGAATCTGGAATTGCTTTTGACGGATGCTGCTGACGTACCTTGGAATAGTGTTACACAAAATGAAACCATTGATAATATGATCTCCAAATTTAATACCCTATTGTTACAGCTGTATGACAAACATGCTCCCATATGTCCTGTTCGCATGAAGAGACCTCCTGCTCCATGGCTGGATGAGAAAATTAGAAAGGCTATGAAGTGGAGGGATTCTTTAAAACGGAAAAACAAAAAAACACCATGTGAGGAAAACTGGGTAAATTTTAAGCGTGCTAGAAATAGGGTTAATCAGATGTGTAGGAACGCAAAACGCCAATTTATTCACAAATCTATTGATGCTTGCACATCGCAAAATATTTGGGCATTTCTAAAGACTATAGGCATTGGCAAGTCCAAAGCCGAGTCTGTTCTCCCCACTTCTATTGATCTTAACGGCTTAAATCGTCATTTTTCATCTCCTCCTTCAACCATCGATATAAGTATGAAAGCCGTTACCATCTCCCAAATTGCTTCTAAAACTCCTTTGTGAGTGCCTCCTTTCAATTTGAACCAATGTCCAGCTGTGAAATAAAAAAGATTATACTATCCGTAACTAGCAAGGCCGTAGGATTTGATAATGTGGGCCGTGTTCTACTCACTCCAATCATCAACATAATTATTCCCCATATTACTCACATTATAAATTTTTCTCTTTCTACTGGGCAATTTCCTACATTGTGGAAAAATGCCCACATAGTTCCTATTCCCAAAACCATTTCTCCTTCTGAATTCAGTCAATTTCGACCAATATCAATTCTTCCTTGTCTATCTAAGGTCCTGGAGCGTGTAGTACATCAACAGTTTGCCGCTTATCTCAATCAAAATCAACTTTTTAATCCTTTTCAGTCTGGCTTTCGTCCTTCTCACAGCACAGCTACAGCTCTCATTAAAATTACCGATGACATTAGAATGGCTATAGACGATAAAAAACTCACGCTCCTTACACTACTAGACTTCAGTAACGCATTTAACTGCGTCGATCATGACATACTAATGGCTACTTTGCGTTCTCTTAATATTTCACAGAATGTGGCATTATGGTTCGAATCTTATCTTCGCGGGCGCCAACAACGTATCCACATAAATGATACATACTCGGACTGGTGTCCGGTTACTGCTGGTGTCCCGCAAGGTGGCGTATTATCTCCTTTACTCTTCTCTGTTTTTATAAACACTATCACTCATATTATACACTTCAGTTCCTACCATCTGTACGCTGATGACGTTCAACTGTCGCTGCACTTTAAAATAGATGACGTACAACAAGCAATAGCTCATATGAACATTGATCTCGAGGCTGTGCGTTTACAATCCGAACGATTAGGACTTTTGGTTAATCCCTCGAAGACGCAGGTCATGATTGCTGGTTCGAAGCAGATGTTGTGCAGACTGGACTTGGACATACTTTCACCATTGCTATTTAACAATATACCGCTTCCCTTCTGCCAACATGTAAAAAACCTTGGACTGCACATGAGCTGTGATCTCTCTTGGGATTACCAAGTATCTGAAATTTCTAAAAGAATTCACGGCAGTATGCATCCGTTAAAGCGTTTACAGCACTTTATTCCGCACAAGGCAAAGCTTATGTTAGTCAGTTCGCTGCTTTTTCCCATTTTAGATTATGCAGATATCTGCTATCCTGATGTCACCGAAGAGCTACTGAATAAACTAGATCGCCTTCTCAACTTATGCATTCGCTATGTGTTTGGCTTGCGTAAGTATGATCATGTATCCCATTTTCGAACTCAGTTGAAATGGCTCAATATCCGCTTTCGCAGATCTGCCCATCTACTTGTCCATTTGTATGGTATCCTAAACAATCCTCGTGCACCTCCTTACCTCAAAACTCGATTTGAGTTCTTGTGCGATACGCACAACCTCCCTCTTCGTTCTGCTTTCAACAATCAACTCAAAATCCCATCCCACTCCTCTAGCAGATATTCAGATTCCTTTACTGTGTCTGCAGCCCGCCAGTGGAACAAACTACCACTGGCCATTAGACGGGCACCATCTGTCAATGTTTTTAAACAACTAGTCACTAACTTGTTTCTTGATAAGCAGGAGCACACTGCATCTAGTACACATTGAGTATTCGGCACGCAATATGTTTATGTATGTATATTTGTATATATATATATATATTATATGTTCATAATACTTGCATGTAGTTTATGTAATTGCTTGGTATGTAGTGTATTTATAAATTAGACTAATATTATTAGATTGTTGCACCCTGCCCATAATCTCTCACCATCCCAAAGGTTAGTTGTCAGAGAATGCCTAACAGGCATTAAACTCGCCTATGTACCTAATTTTAAGTTTTGGTGCAATAAAGAATTTAAAATAAATAAATAAATATTTGTATTCGTTCACAAAAAAACACGTTCGAGTAAGAATGACGTATTCCGTGTTTGACTTCAAAGCAAAGCGTTCAACGCTTTTTTTACGGCATTTATATTATTTTTTTATTATAAATTGTATGAAAACCATAGAGCAACGCCAAGTCGAACAACTTTCAAAGCGAAATAAAGTAAAAACAAAACGCTTAAAGCAAGAAGTCAAACATATAACAATAGGCTTACGATCTACATTGGCCACGCCCCGTTAACGTAGATTTCTTATCTATGGGAAAGTATTCAATTTAAGAAATATAGTATATCAATTAAAGTAAAAAATATTTTCTTATGTACGAGTCGAGTCGCCGCACGAGTGTTTATAGGTATTTCAAGTGCGAAAATAATAATGAAACCAAATGTAAAATAAATTATCATAACGACCTTCCGGGGTGGTCAGAAACCACGGAACCTCCCCGTCTAAATGCATGGACTTAACCGCTAGACGAAGGCAGAATATAATCTCTTTAATAATAGTTTATACAATCTTTATACTTATATATCTTTAACTTAATATACACTACAAATATCTAAAACATATATATATGTATTAGAATAAACATTGTCAAAAAATCCATATTAAAAATTTCGAATAAAATGTTCAATTACTATCAATTATTTTGTCGGATATTCTAACGGTACATCCTTATTCTTCCTATTTCTTTTTTCTTGCACGTGTAGACGCTGGCTGGCTCTTCAACAAGATTATATAAATTTATTAAGGTAAGAACCTTATTTAATATATATTATAGCGTTGCTAAATTACTTTTTAAATATATAAGTAGAATATTATTTTTATAAAAATATTGCCACCGCGACTAACTTTTTTTGTACAACGTTCTAACCACTATTTATTGCTTTTCCTCTTTTTGCGTGAATCATGAATTATTAACCCAATAAATCTCGTTTTAATGTAGACAAAAATGCCTTCCGACGCGAAGAAACGGGCTCAACAAAAGAAAAAAGAGCAGGCTAGCAGCAGAGGCAAAAAGACCATACCAAAAATAGATAACAATGTGGAAGAAAACGGCACGACGACTAACGGAACATCGCAAGAGGAACGCCAACTTACCACTGAAGGTGATATTCACTTTATTTCTTTAACCATAAAATTTTGATACATTAAGGGCCGGTAACTGAATACTTAGTGGCATTACTTTACTTTAATTTTTAAAAAGTATGGGAATTGGAAAGGATTCAGTTACTGGCCCAAACTTGTGCAAAGTGTACATATATTATTAGGTATCCATGTTGTTTAAATTTGTTTGCACAGCCTGCACATGCAGGGTAAATAATTGAATAATTAACACATGGCAACTCATTTAGATACAGCTCATTATTCTTTATTATGTTTATTAGGAGCGGTGGTGGCTCAGTTGTAAGAATGCCTTCCTTAACATTGTAAAGAGATGGGTTCGAACCCTGGCATGTACCAATAAGATATACATTTGTCATAGATTTACAACACCACCGTGCCCATGCAGGTCAGTCCTGGTACCACTGATACCAACTTGTTGAATCGTAAATAATTTTGCGTAATTAATTTGTCATTACAAAAAAATAAATAAGTAACATCAGACCCTCGCCAACCTGTGACCGCTGTGGCGAGTGTATGCCAAATTCTCCAGAAATTTCTGGAAAGCCCAGCGGAGGCCAACAATCAACAGTGGAGGTTTAGGACTTTGTGTTCTAGGGGCTGAGATGAGATATTTTCTTATCACTTCTGTTATAATTTGTGATAAATGTGGTGGCAGTCATGGTAGGAATCTCTCAATTCTATGATTTTCGCTCTACTGAAGCATATAATACAACACCCACACCCTGATTTTTTTGTACATCTGCCTGCAGAGCAGGAACACAATGTTGCATGCCCAACTGGTCATGACATCTACAATAGATGTTTGTGTTCATGCTTGCTCTATGGTAAATCCTAGACTATGGTATACCTGCATTCCCATTTGTTTGATATTGCTACCTATCTGTATTTATGTTAGTATTAAGAGGAAAACTTTATTTTTTTTAAATCGTGATATAAGTTTTTTTTACATTTGATAAAATATTGTTTTTTGTTTTTCTAGAATCACTATGTCTGAAGTTGGAAGCCGAAGCTAAAATGAATGCAGAGGCCCGGTCCTGTACGGGCACACTGGCCGTCCACCCACGCTCCCGGGATGTCAAAATAGATAACTTTTCCATTACATTTTACGGCAGTGAGCTATTACAAGATACATTGCTGGAACTTAACTGTGGTCGTCGGTATGGATTAATTGGACTTAATGGTTGTGGTAAGTAACATTGCATATTTTGAAAGATTTGAGAAATCTTTTCTTGAAATCAAAAAAGAAAAAGAAGAAATCAATACACCTTCCTTATGTATTTGACATTAAATGACAATACTACTGTTCACATGTCCTTAGAGACCCTGAGAGAAGACTGTTAAGTTCTTGGTCCCAGTAATACAAGTTTATGGAATTGTTAATAAATTGTCATTAGACACTGCCACCCTGGATCGCAAATGTAAGCCTAATTCTTTGGGTATGTTTTCTGTGTTCTGGCTGTAATGATGATGATGATTTGTAAATGTGGTATTAAATAAACAAATAGAGAGGTCCAATTCATAGTAATAAGGAAAATGTTGTGGAATATTTTGCTAGCATCTAATCTTTACCAGATACATAAATTATAAGTAAGATTGCGGATTGCTATTAATTACAACTAATATTGTCTTTCTGTGCACTATTCATAAGTTTATTGATTAAAATGTGTGTTACACATATATATACATATACAAAAAAAAAGTACTTTATCGCCGGTTTAGAGGGAGAAACAAATAATTTTTTTTTTTTAGTAAATTCACTTTCTTACACCAGTTGTTTGAAAAAACTTCTGCTTTTTCCAATGATAAAATCGACCAAATCTTAAAATCAATTAAACGAACAGTTTTAGCCGAAAACTCAAACTATAAAGTAATTAAATGTGCATAATATTTTTGTGCAAAAATGGCTAACCTAGTTGGTTTTTGTTCTAACAGGGCAATATTTTGCTTAAGTTTATAAAATTGCTACTATTTCAATCCTTTTACAATACAATTACCTAATATAAGTAGGCAAAATTAAATCACACATGGCCAAATAAACCTACAAGTATAATAGGGATGAGAACAGATTTTTAAAAACTGCTTAGGAGTTGTTTTTTATCTCCAAAAATATATATTGTTACTGCAGAAAATTAAGGTTTAATAGAAAAATGCTATTTTTAATTTATTTATAAAACAGACTAATGTGTACCAATATAATAATATATAAAACTTAATGTATTATTGTACAGGAAAATCATCGCTCCTAGCTGCACTGGGTCGTCGGGAGGTTCCCATTCCTGAACACATAGATATTTTTCACTTGAGTCGGGAAATGCCAGCATCTGACAAGACAGCTCTAAAGTGCGTCATGGAAGTGGATGAAGAGAGAATTAAACTAGAGAAATTGGCCGAAGAGTTGGCGCATTGTGAAGATGATGGTTTGTACAACTCATACAATGTTTCACTAATTAAACCTTAGTTTTTACTTTAGAAAACCTGAATCATGTGGTATAAATGATATGAAATATAATCTGTTTATTTATAGTTATTTATAAAATTAAATATAGTTTTATAAAATACTATAATTTAAACCAAACATTTAAATAAAATTCATGCAAACCGCAGTATGTACTCAATAAATGAGCAAATAAAAATTGAAATTTTCATACAAATTTTTGCAAATTACTAGACTATTAACCAAGACTTAGATGGTTGCAGATAAAAATTATCCATAAAAATAATCATAGTTCCATTAGTGGAATGTGGTATTAGTACCAGCTTGTTAAAAAGTTATTATAAATTGACGTCGTATCCTCGCCAACCTGTCTGGCCAGAGCGTGGTGAATTTAAACCAAAAGATATATGTGGAGGTCTAGGATGCTGTGTTTTTTAAACCTAATACACCAACTAAATAAAAAATCATTATTATTTTAACTTGTAGGTATTATAAAGTCAAAGAATAATACATGCTATTTTTATTAATAAGTTATATAATTGTAATAATTATTTTAATGTGTGATATATTATGACGTAAGTATAATTCAAACTACAATGGCTTTTTTTTATATAGCTTCGCAAGAGCAGTTGATGGATGTCTATGATCGATTGGACGAACTAAGTGCTGACACGGCCGAATCTCGTGCAGCCCATATCTTGCATGGTCTCGGCTTCACTAAGGAAATGCAGCAACAAGCCACCAAGGATTTCTCTGGAGGTTTGCAATTTACTTATTCACTGTGATAACTCCACAGTAACTTATGTTACGTATTTACTCCCGATAATGTCTTACTAATAGATAACACAAATTAAATAAATAACAAGTAAAAGTTTATTTTAAAATAAGGGGTAAAAAATTATACATAATACAGTGCAAGAAATTAATATAAATATAGTTTCCTATAATATGCAATAACTTTATAGGTTGGCGTATGCGCATCGCATTGGCTCGTGCATTGTATGTCAAACCACATCTGTTATTACTTGATGAGCCTACCAATCACTTGGATTTAGATGCATGCGTGTGGCTCGAAGAAGAACTTAAACAGTAAGTGTAATTATGTATATAAAATATTTTTTATTGTATTGTATATATTTATTTTAACTTTACTATTAAACTGGGTTTGATTTCTGGTCGAGAATTCATTTTATTGTGACGTTTTCGAGTCTAGTAAGCTAAGAGACATTGATGAGCTTATCATAGGCGTATAAAATATATATATACAGTTTTGACAATACTTTTTACTGGTTTTTTTTAATAGCGGATGGCGAGCATCTCGTTAAAATTAAATAAAAAGAGAAGGCCTCCTTTTTAAACCCATAGTCGGTTGCAAGCCCAAGACACCATTATTTAAAGAAAATTGTCTTCTCTCGCATATATTTTTCAGCATAACTATTATTATAATTTTATATATATTTAATTGGCGTGCGATTGTTTGAATGCTTGTAAGAAATACACTTCTTATGTTAATAAGTTTACAACACCATCGTTCCCATGTCTCTGAGAACACGTTAAGCCGTTGGACCCAGTTTCAATAATACCAACTTGTGGAATTTTTAATGAACTTGTTATAAAAATTGACATCAGACCCACGCCAACCGTCTCGACAGCGTGGAGAGTGTAGCCAAAGGGACTGTGATGATGATTTGATAATGTGCTAGTATAAAAGTAATAAAAATTTAATTATTGTTACATAGTTTTTAACATAACAATTTTAAATACACCTTTCAGTTACAAGAGAATTTTGGTGATTATCTCTCACTCGCAAGATTTTCTCAACGGAGTTTGTACCAATATTGTTCATATGAACAAGAAGAGACTTAAATACTACACTGGTAACTACGAAGCCTTTGTGCGTACACGAATGGAGTTACTCGAGAATCAAACAAAGCAATACAACTGGGAACAAGATCAAATTTCTCATATGAAGCAATACATTGCTCGATTTGGTCACGGTTCGGCCAAATTGGCTCGCCAAGCTCAATCTAAGGAAAAAACTCTTGCAAAAATGGTTGCTCAAGGTCTTACTGAACGCGTTGTTGATGACAAAACTCTAAGTTTCTGCTTTCCAAGCTGTGGCACTGTTCCCCCACCAGTGATCATGGTACAGAATGTGTCTTTTAAATATTCTGATACAACTCCGTGGATTTACAAGAGATTGGAGTTTGGTATAGATTTGGATACCAGATTGGCGCTGGTCGGTCCTAATGGTGCTGGAAAGTCTACTTTATTGAAGCTTTTGTATGGAGACTTGGTGCCTACTGTGGGTATGATCCGTAAGAACTCTCATTTACGGATTGGTCGTTACCATCAACATTTGCATGAGCTGTTGGACCTGGATTTGTCCCCGCTGGAGTACATGATGAAAGAGTTTCCCGACGTCCGTGAGCGCGAGGATATGAGGAAGATTATTGGAAGATATGGACTTACAGGAAGGCAACAGGTATGAATTACATTTTTATTCTTTTGCAACACCTTTTAAATATTTAAAAGTATTTAATATATTTATATGTAGAGGAATTATTAAAAGATATCTAATTTAAATTTTATTATATTATACTAAAATCAAATCCAATCCGCGTGGCCAGCGTGGCGGTGGTAGGCCAAATTCTCCAGATATATGTTCTGGAAGGCCCATCTTCAGCAGTGGTGGTCTAGGACGCTGTGTTCTAGGGGCTATAATAACCTAATGACCAGATCCAATTGTAATGTTTCCACTGTTGGTAAAATTATATAATAACCTGTACCCCTATTCCGTTTACTTAAGGTCAAATGTTATTAGTGGATTTGGTTATTTACGTCAGACATAGCATCATAATTACAAAATATTGTTCAATTCTTAACTCTATAAGACTCGACCTTGACAGTGGCCGTGCAAATATCACCTTTAATAGCGTGATTTATGTATACTCATAGTTAACGGATTCCATTATATAACAAAATCCACTAATAACGTTTGCGACTAAGTAACAGAATTGGACTGCAGTAGTACTGCCCATGCTCTGTCATTTTAAAACCTGAAAAATTACAAGTAGTTTTCTTAAAATATACAATTAACATGTAATTTATGCGAGTAATATTTGAAATAAATGTATCTAATGAAAAATATTTAACACCAAACATTGTAACAAAATATAAAGCTAGGTTTACTAATTTTATAAATGTGAAAGAAGCTTGTCTTTATGTATGTACGAGTACTCATATGTGTGTATTTTTCTCTGTCCTACACGCTTACATTTATTGGTACCCATTACCATTGGTATAGTTAGAATCTCAGACATATGCTATATGACGTCAACATCTGACCCCGACCTAAGACTCCAAGGCCAATTATCTTTCAGATTATTTCTTTAAATTTGGTAAGATATATTCTTTGCCACGACGTTAACATTTACACATGACATGTAACACTACAACCATGTTAAGGTTTTTTTGCTGGCCAATATTATATACAAAAAGCCTTCGTAACAAAAGGGCATATATGAAGAGGTTGATGAATGTTGATGAAGTGAAAGAGGTATGTCGTGATCGTGTCAAATGGCGCTCGATTGTCTCTGCCTACCCCGCAAGGGATTTGGCGTGAAGATATGCACTATTATATACGGACAATGCTGAGTTATACACCTAGTTAATTTATATTATTATTACATGTTCTTGCAGATTCATATTTTTTCTCAATTACCATTTATTTTTTTACCGTTTCTGTTACAACTTCGTTAACTATAACTTTCAAGTATGCTTTATTGACCTCAGCCACAGTCCTAATTTCTATTTTATTGTTTAGGTTTGTCCAATGCGTCAGCTGTCAGATGGTCAGCGTTGTCGCGTGGTATTTGCTTGGCTTGCTTGGCAAACTCCTCACTTGTTGTTGTTGGACGAACCGACCAATCACTTGGACATGGAAACTATCGACGCTTTGGGTGATGCAATCAACGACTTCGATGGCGGCATGGTCCTAGTTAGCCACGACTTCAGGCTCATTAATCAGGTATTTCTTTATTTATTATAGTACACTAGCAGGTTACAATTAATACATATTAAGCACTTATTTACAATAATTTAAATAATATATAAATAATAGGTCGGAATTGCAACCCAAAGCCAGTACACACGGCATGCTACACGTAGCTACTTGAATGATTAGAATCAACTGTGTTTTTCAGTTTTAAAATTTTAGGTTTCATCAATTTTCATCATTATCAATATATTAATACTATATATACGAGAATAACTATATAATTATTAATGTCAATTTATGTTGAAAGTTATATCATAGGTTAGTATAAGTAAAAAAAGTCAATATAAGAATAGTAAAAAGTCACTTTACGTTAGTTTACAATCAATAACACTTGCCTCATAAATAGACTAACAACAAGATAATTCAATTAACACACAATAAAGCACTGTTGAATATAGGTTATTTCTGATATTACACGTCAAAGATAATACGAATTTGGTATATCATATTTTATGTACTTGTGTGTCCTCATAAATATTATTGTCCATATTGATACCTTAGGTGGCATAACAGTGAACTCCAGCTTTTGACTCCACTATTTTTGTTTATGCCTGTTAAAAACGCTGCAAATAATAAAATAAAACTAGTATTACATTATTAAAAATACAAGCTTATTAAATTATACACGAATGGGATTTAGGTTCTTTTTTATAAATGGTCTACAATAGGAATTACGAGGTGCAAAGTGTCTTATGTTAAATTGATTTAAATTACTCTAGCTAGGCAATGGTGCGTAATTTTAGTCTGGAAAAAGCAACTCTCGACTTTTGATATTTAAGTTCCTAAGGCAATTTGGAAACTATAGTACCTCAAATTCAAAAATACCCACACCTATCTAATTTAACGGTCATGAGTAATAATAAGTTTATAACAGCTACCTAATGAACTGAAATTGTTACCTGAAATGTCATTTAGACGAAAACTAAAAGACTATGTCACATGTCCTTTATACAATAAACGAATACTTAAATGTTTATAAATATAATATGAATAATATTATATAAATTATTGCGTATTTCTCTTATTATATATATTTTTTTAAATTGTTTTGTACATATAAAATTTGTACACCATACTATGGAAGAATTTATTGAGAAAATATATTGTAAACACCATTGTTACACAAAATCTAAAGCATTTTTTTTAATTTTTTTTATATCCCCAAAATGGACGGAATCGGAGGAAAAGGATCAAAAGGGTCAAAATGAAAAAACTACGCGGACTCACTATTGTTTAAAAAAAATCATCAAAACGTACGGACGGTTTGCGCGAACGGATTTTTTCATATCTTAAACAAACGTTTAGCAACCGGTTGCGCCTTTAAGGAAATTTATAGTTTTTGAATAGAGATGCTATAAAAAATTGTCATCCGTTTCTCTTGGACAGTTTTTGAGAAACTTAACTTTTTTTTTTCAAAAACTATAAAATGTTTAAAACGAGAGAAAGTACTAGAAGAGCAAGTAGCCTCTTTAAAAGCTATAAGCCTGTCTCTGTTTTTCTGAGAATTTTTTTTTTTATTTTTTTTTTATATTTAAACACAGTCCTAATAAAAGTATTTGTATGTAGGTTGCGCAAGAGATTTGGATCTGTGATAATGGCACAGTTACTTCGTGGGGAGGAGGTATCCTGAAATACAAGGATCATCTCAAATCCAAGATTCTTAATGAAAACGCTGTGAACGCCGCAAAAATGAATAAGTAACCATAAACTATGGGCTTGTACCCATTGTTCCGATCTGCAGGACAAATGGGAAATAATCGGACCAATGGGGAAATAGCCTTAAGAGCCAGTATATTTCGAACTGTCAAAAGGGGGTTTATACAAACTTTATTATTTACAGTTCGAATCATGACTCGATATGGGCTCTTAAACACATTTATCAAAATTCTATCCGTATTGTAGTTTTGTGCATAGGTCACAGTTTTAAATATGTCATAATCTAATTATATTATTTAACAAATTTGTATTCTTCTAAATAATCGTACTGCTGTATATTTATCGGAATACTTATTAACCCTTTCAGACCTGGTTTTAAGTTAAAATCCGTTGGCTACAATTGCTCGCATAATACTGCAGATAATACAATATTCGTAGTGTTATTTACTATAATTTTTAACCATTATTTTGTCTACTTTCGGCCAATGACCAGAACAATTTTGAAGCGTATCATAGGCTATTAATTTTATACTTCTGTATTTAGTAAGGGAATGCAGTAAAAAAAAAAAAAATTTATATATTAAATACTAATACAAAAAAAACTATATTGTAAAGACCATGTGCATGTATTGTTTACTATTATTATTATTTAAAGGATTACATCTATACGAGATAAATTAAGAAAGGGAAATTAAGATAATAATAATATGAAAGTATACAAGACCAGTAGTTTGAATACAATTTAAATATTTCTAATTTAAATTAATATATCTAAATTTTTAACATACTATATGCATAAAGCGCGGTACGGATAGCACTTTAACATAATATAGTTAAAAATGTTTGTTTAATCTATTTGACCAATCATTTAATAATCGTTTTATTCACTACATATTTTAGAAACCTATTGAATCATGTGATCGTTATTTTCTTACCACATAGATAATGGCTTTTACCAATATTTATTACCGTGAAATATTAAAGTAAAGGCTGAATTATTTTTATTTGGTATCAAAACGATCCCCGGAGTGTCAATTGAAACGCCGCGGGGGGCCTTTGTCGTTTTAATTTTGTTTTAACATTATAATCAATTCTGTAGTTTTTATTATTTTATTATTAAGTTTTTATTGTTCTGACATTACTTGTTTTAATATTTCCATATGAATAATATTTTTGCAATTTTTTAGTTTATAGTTTATTTATGACATTTATATCACAATAGGTAGAGATCTA
This sequence comes from Tinea semifulvella, assembly GCA_910589645.1. Classification (NCBI taxonomy): domain Eukaryota; kingdom Metazoa; phylum Arthropoda; class Insecta; order Lepidoptera; family Tineidae; genus Tinea; species Tinea semifulvella. The sequence goes on from OU342584.1 coordinate 28,257,148, forward strand.
GCAATCTATAAATGTAAAAAAATACACAAAAATGATAATTTGATGGATATTATTATTGATTAAAAATGTGAAATCCACATGGCCACTTTGGTTGATAATTTATATAAAGATCTCTACTTATAAATAACTTGTTTGTTTTATGACAAAAAATTACAACAAATCTAAAAATCTTGTGCTGTGACCTTGAATATGAATCTGCCACGTCAAAAATACGTGTCAAAGTGTGATTTTGTTTATTTATATTTCATTAAAGGCTAGGCTAGATGTTAGTACTTATTTTTTTGTGGTATCAATCAGTATTCTTTTAAAATTGAATATTGCAATATTTATAGATAAGCGAAGTGATTCCTTGAGGTTCTCAAACTGTACCTTGATTAATATTTGCCGCACAATAATACTAATTTCTTTATTAAAATCACAAAGTTTCATTGTAGTCCTTTTTGGACTTCTTACAGTTAAGTAAAACTTGGATGGTATGTGGCTTAAAGCTTTCACCTTAAATAGTTTATAAAATCATATTTTTTTAAATAGGAAATTGTGTGCAAATTGTTAACGGAGTTATGGTAGAACCTCGAGAAATTCACTCGTTACAATGTATTGGAAAACAAACGTAGGTTATATTTAATGTAAGCAATAAATTTTACACGACAGAAATTACAAAGTTATTTATGTCTTGTTGTAGTATTTATAAAAGCTTGAGATGGAATGTGGCAAAAACTGCTGTTTTTTATTTCTATTACATTCGACAATTAAAAATGTTAAACATTGCAATGATTATACAGAAACTATGCTAATATAATGCACAAGGGAATTAGTATACTAAGCACTTATTATCCTTCGTCTTTAACTGACCTACGACTTTCTATGCAAAAGTGCTCCAGCTCCTATAGAGCTGGCCAAACACATTTTTTCTTTTGTCGATCTGGTTAACGCCACATTCTTATTGACGGCTATACACACGCCTATTGGCTGATTTCGCTATAGTGCAAATAGCGCCATCTTCTGAGCCGACACTAGCGCCACGCTATTACACTAGCGCCAAGTCAATACACTAGCGCCACGTCAATACACTAGCGCCACGACATGACACTAGCGCCGCGCTCGGTGGTTAACAAAAACTCGAGTGAGGTCTACCGAGAACTGATGAGCGATGATGAATAAGCGGTTTTTTATGGCAATGTCAATGTCAATTTTATTTGTCATAACAAAGGACGAGTTGTGTGAATAATATTAAACTTTACCCTTTGAGAATTTGTTGATATTTTTTCATTTATTAAGAGACATTGTGTTTCCTATCTATCATATTTCTCAACTTAACTGCCTTAGTAGTCTAGTGGTTAAGTCCGTGGATTTAGGTACCGGTTTCGATTCCTGGTCCGGACGCAATAAATTATACATAAATTATTTTTTGATATTTCTCGAGTTTGGTACGCAAAACAAAAAAAAAGAAGCGTTGTTTCTGACCACCCCGGAAGGGATACGGTCGTGAATATACTTTACTAATTAATTACACTTTTTTTTTATTAACCATAGAAAAAAAAACTAATTTTGTATGAAAACCATAGAGAAACGGCAAGTCGAACAACTATTAAAAGCTAAATAAAATGAAAAGAAAAAGTGCTTAAAGCAACAAATCAAAAACTATTTAGGTGCTAATATTAGAGCCATTCGCCCTGAATCTACAGGCTTCATCTAGTTAAGGCGCAGCGATAACTAACTGTTGATCTATAGTAATAAATTAAGTCTTAAATAATTCTGTTTTTGTTAATCAAATATCAAGAGACAAATTATTTTTGCCCAGAAAAAGATGTTGCTATTTATAAATAAATATTTCCAGACAGGTCACACAGCGCCATCTAATTTCAGTGGTAAGCTACAAGGCTTGTGTTACGGAGACTAGATGGTTGATAAACTACATATTATACTTTTTTTTTGTAAATATATACATATTATACATATAAACACCCAAACCGAGACAAATTATACAATGTACAACTTGCCCCCGGTGGGAATCGAACCCGCGACCTCCCGTACCACTAGACCACGGAGGAGGAGGTCCTATCATGAGTTCTCGGTAGACCTTATAGTAGGTTATATCTAGCTTAATATTTACATGTTATCACAAAGTCACTGTTGTATTTTTATTACAGAGTATATCGCTAATATCACAATTCGTAATCTTAAGGCTTTCTTGTAATATTTAATACATGAATATTTTTTTCAATACTTATATCAGTTCCATAATCTAGTTAAATATTTACATTTGTTGTTTAGAATTTTTATTTACAATGGGGTGTATCATGCGAAGCTTTTTTATAGATGTCGCTAGCGGCACTGGTACCTTGTCGGATCATTTTTTAAATGTTTTTGTAGTTTTTTTTATTTTTATAACAGAAATACGAATTTTAACCGTCTTTAAAAAGAAAAAAGGTTTAACCAATAGAACGGCAATTTTGAGATCACCATATAACTTTGATTTTGATTGCAAATCTCGATTTGTACACTTAAAAGCTTCGGTAATATCTAACAGTGAAAATTTGTAAGGCTTTGAGATTAGATATTTTTGGTATACATAATATTGCAAAGGCTATAAATTTTCCCACGAATAAATAAATAAATCTAGAAAATAAAAAATATCGTAATAAAAATACAAGTTTTCTATGCAACTGACAGTTCTATTAGGTGCCATCTATCATGCGCCATCTATCGTGATAAAAAGTTAGTGATACACGCCATTAGACTTATTAAAGTCATGTATTGCTCATCAATGTTCTTTATTAGTTTTGTCATTTGACTTCTACTGGTGCGAGAAAAAACTGTTTAATTTTCATCTTCTAGTTTAATTTTATTTAAAAAAATAAATGTGTTGTATTGTTCATATTTTTCAGCGTAACTATTTGGCTCGCAATCAAACTTTTCATTCGTATACATAATAAAACAGATTCTTCAGATGCCAGTAGATGGAACGTGACACATATAAATTACAATACGATGCTATAATTCTAAAGGATGCTAATAATTATCCACAAAGTACCAATTATGCATATAAGCAATAATATTGATTTGATTAGAAATAGGTTTAGTATTTTGGGAGGGCGATAGAACTTAAAGCTTATTATGTGTCTTAAAAATATTAACCAACCGCCTGGGGTTCCCGCATCACCAACCAGGCTGGGGAGGCCCTATACCGAGCTTCAGATAGGCTAGAGTACGAGGTGCTTGGACCGGAGACACCTACGCACGTCCCCACCTGCACAGACCACTCCGCGGACGTACTCGACATTGTCGTCTCTCGTGGCCTGAAGAAGTTGATCTGGCCTATTGCCGCCATGGTTGGACAGATGGCGAATGTCGGCAAATATCGAAAAGACCGCCGCCATTCTGACGTCCTCCCGCCGACCGCCGGACCCGCTGCTGCTTCGTGGGAAAAGAGTGAGCTGGTCGGACACCGTCACCTACTTGGGGTGCGTGATCGATCGCCGCTTTCGCATGGGCCCCATGGCACGCCACACCATTAACCGCGCGAAAGCCGCTCGGGCCCAGTTGAGGCCACTGCTGCACTCGTCGCTACCACCCCGGGTAAAGGTTAATATATACAAGACCTTCGTCCGATCACGCCTCACCTATGCCGCTCCGGCGTGGCACCACCTGCTGGCTCCAACCATTAAGGCCAGGATACAGGCCCAGCAGAACATCTCCTTACGCGCGACCGTCGGGGCCCCCTGGTTCGTGCGCAACACCGTCCTCCACGACGACCTGAAGATGGAGACCATCGAGCAGTTTGTGGCCAGGCTCTCGAAGTCCATGTTCGATCGAGCCGACCACAGCCGCTTCGATCATCTTCGGGGAATCGCGCCTCTCCACGCACGGCCACCGGAAGGCCGCCGCCTGCCCCGGGAGATCCTGAGGACCGAGGCGTAGCCTGTGCCGTTGTTACCACATAGACACTGCTCACAAGGGGCCACACCTTTCGTAGCCCCTTCCTTGGCCAACCTTAGGCCAGGGTAAAAATAGAAACCGGCGGGTTGTTGCCCGCTGAGACAAACTGCAGCCTAACGGGGCCACCCCATAGGCTTCCGTACGCTAACGCGTGCGTTGAAAAAAAAAAAAAAAAAAAACCAAGTTTTTTCAAACTTAATATTTTCTTAAGATATGTAATATGCATAAATACTTATTATTTAGTAAAGTCGATATAGAGCTTTACGGGTTGTTTTACTATAATGTTCGTTTACCGTCCAATTAAAGTTTAAGCTATTTTAAAGGTAAAATTCATACCATGATCGACTTTCTCAAGGATCGTATCTCGTGACCAATATATGTATACTGTGCCGTAATATTATATAACTTTATTCAGGTGCTTAATTTTAAAATCTAGAGCTTTAAAATATTAGTACATTGGTAAAAAATCGTTACAAGTTACAACCAACTGCCTCCGAGGTCTAGCGGTTAAATCCGTGGATTTAGACTCGGAGGTACCGGGTTAGATTCCTGGTCGGGACACAAGAATATTTATTAATGTATATGTTAATTTATTTGTGTTAATGCTCGAGTTTGGCACTCTGGAGACATCGACGAGCTTGCCACTTGTCATGATTGGCCTATAGTAAGGTTGGCTAAATGTGAATCCGCTTATTTATAAGCGTGATTTCTGACCACCCCGAAAGGGAAACGGTCGTGATGATGATAAAGTTACAACCATATTTTTTTGTATTTTGAAGATTAATTTTTGATTAAATGAAATGTTATTAAGAACATCTTTTGAGGTACGATATCGAAAAGTTGGATCATATTCTATCGCGCCCCCCTACGACGATGTTTAACATTCAACAGATTAGCTAAAATATATTGCCTTAATTTTTAAATAGTTACTATAAAACAGACACAATTTATGCGATTTTAGAGTAGATGCGGCTAGAATAAATTGACAATACAATGTTATTTTTGTAATCATAGGATAAAACGCCACTAAGATTATACTGCTACTTCAGATCCGGGAGATCACTTGTGCACTTTAATAATTCTTAGGCTTGCGTAAGTGAGTTATTATTGCCAATTTAAAAATGTAACATGTTTTAAGTAAAAGGACATGGGGCACTTTAGTATGGAAACCATACCCACGGCGGACACGAACAAAATATAGCATAATGTGTTGGTATATGACTCTGATTTACTATAAACTTAGTCGCATTATTGTGGGTTACGGGAATCTTGTAAAAAATTAAAAAATATATTAATATGAAAATCAATAAGATTCCGACATTTTGTAGCATTCTTGTCAGATTAAAACTATTTTGGTTAATGTCCGCCACTTTTCGCTAAGCGGGTCATATTTTATTTTATATAAATAAATTTAAAACTTTTTATATAAAGTGCATAGTTATTGCCGGTTCTGAACATATGTAGGAATTTTATAGTGAATTTGTAAGTTAGGACCATATTCAAACTGCCTTAAACTTAGGAAAATATACGCCAATTTTTAGAAATAACAATGCACTATTAGCCTAGCAAATTTTCTTAGATCGTTTTATAAAAAAAACAATAAAAAGATGTTAACCTCCTAATTTGCTGTTTTATTTTATGATCCCCGATTGCTCAGTTTTCCATACTACGAATAGATTTTTCCTATTTCGCAGCTAAAATACCTATATAAGTTTTTGATAATAACCAATATACTACTACCCGAATCGTAAATAAATTCTCTTAAAATTTGAAAATTATTTAGAATGAAAACGTACAAAACAAACTCAGCAGCGCTATTCTGTTACTTAAGCGCAAACGTTGTATAATGGAATCCGTTAACTATATATATATATATTATATAATTATTTATATTTAAATAAAAATATTATTAAATAGCTATTAAAGTTGATATTTGCACGGTCGCAGTCAAAGTCGAGCACTTATCGAGTTGAGAATTTAATAATATTTAGAAATTGTGCAAGCTCTGACGTAACTAAATAACGTTATATAGTAATCGGATTCCATTATAGAACGCTTGCGCTTAAGTAACAGAATCTACCTGCAGGGCAGTTTAAATTTTAAACATAATTTTTATTATTATCTTCAGCCTTAATTGTAATAATAATTTGAAATTGCAACGGTTTGTCAATAGATTTATTAACCTCCTTATATTGTAATTAAAAATGAAACTTGACCATGTCAAAAAAGTGACATATTGTAAAGTTTAATTATAAAAGCTGGTGCTTTTTATATTATAATATTGGAATTTTACGTAAGTAATACATACATACATATCTTCACGCCAAATTTCTTGCGGGGTAGGCAGAGACAATTGAGCGCCACTTGTCACGGTCATACCTCTTTTGCTTCTTCGACATTCATCAACCTCTTCATACATGCCCTTTTCTTTCGATGGCTTTTCAACGCACCTTCAACTATTGTTTTATTAATTTTGTCGTAATATGTGAGTCTCGGTCTGCCAGGGCCTCTTTTACCCACAACTTTCGCAATATATATCTGTTTTGTTAATCTCTCTTCATTCATCCTTTCAACATGCCCGAACCATCGAAGCATGCCTTTCCTTATTTTTGTCTCTATGCTTTCTTTCATTCCTACCCTTTTTTATACGTAACATTTATATTCACATTAAGTAGTTACGGTTTGAATAAAAAAAACAGATAGTTTTTTATTACTAGTATTTGTACTGGAATAGTGCGAATAGGTGTTTAATTCTCAATAAAGTTTCATCAATGTGAGGAACCGACAACATTTACTTATTTTAATAATTATTTAGGTATTACGATCATCTTTAGACAGTAGATAAAAGCATTAATCATGTCACAAGACAAAAAGAAAGATGAAAAAAAGGAGAAAGAAAAAGTAAAGGGAGATTCTATGAGTTTTCTAAAGGATTTTGCTGCTGGTGGTATATCAGCCGCAGTGTCCAAAACTGCCGTCGCGCCAATAGAACGAGTCAAGCTGTTACTACAGGTGCAGCATGTGTCTAAACAGATAGCAGAAGATAAACGCTACAAAGGTAATAGTTATAGATAGAAAAATTATAAAAACTGCCTCCGTGGTCTAGCGGTTAAGACCGTGGATTTAGACTCGGAGGTATCGGGTTCGATTCCTGGTCGGAACACAAAAATATTTTAATGTAAATAAATACATTTAAAAAATATTTAATTTATTTGTGATATTTCTCGAGTTTGGTACGCTTAAGACATCGACGAGCTTGCCACTTGTCATGATTGGCCTATAGTAAAATTGGCTAAATGTGAATCCGCTTATTTATAAGCATGGTTTCTGACCACCCCGAAAGGGAAGGAGTCGTGATGATGCACAGAAAATAAAACCTTTTAGGCGAGCTTAATGTCTAAAAACATTATCTAACAGCTAACCTTTAGAAGTGAGCAGGGATTGTGGGTGCATGACCACTAATGTTTGACAATGAGTTTCATAGAGAAAACTACTTATAACTAAAATAAAAGATATATATATATAATAAGGCTATGGTATCTATACTATGTATATAGTATAATATATATTATATACTATCTACCGATATATACATAAATAACACATAATTATACTTAATGTATAATGAATTAATAATATATATAAATGTACAAATAATACATACAATAATATACGGGCTCTGTAAATTTATGTATTTGTAGATTCGTCTTGCTTTTTGTGAAAGTGTTTGTGTATCTTTAACAGGCGTGTTTTTAATATTTCGCAACCCTAAACTCTTCCAATGTTTTTGTTTTAGGTATTGTCGATGCATTCATCCGTATCCCTAAAGAGCAAGGCATCATGTCTCTGTGGCGGGGAAATTTGGCAAATGTTATACGATATTTTCCGACACAAGCGTTGAATTTTGCATTTAAAGATGTTTACAAAAATATGTTTATGAAAGGCGTGGATAAAAACACGCAATTTTGGAGATGGTTTGCGGGTAACTTGGCATCTGGGGGAGCTGCTGGGGCTACGTCTTTGTGCTTCGTATATCCTCTAGATTTTGCTAGAACAAGGTAACTTATATTGAAGCCAATTGTTACTAACGAGTATTTTTTTTACGTACAATTTTATATGTTCAAGGGCGAACTTAATGCCGCGGCATTTTATAACAGCTAGCCTTTGGGAGTGTGGTAGAAGATTGCGGGGTTTATTATTATAAATATACAACTATATACACTACATAATAATCGTAACATAATCGAGGTGTTTGAGCTATGGTGCCGCGAGTGACTCCAAGAAAAGCATCAAATTCTGCAGCATCTGGAATTTGATGATGACCTCATTAACTCATTAAAAGGAAATATATATTACGTCAGACTTGGCTGTATGGGCTAGACTCTTTGCCTTCCCTATCATCTCATTCATCATCCATCGGGAGAAGGAAACAAAAAAAAATCAAATCATATATATATATATTGGTAAGTATAGAACTTTTTACACACATTAAAATAGTATAATAGATGTAGAAGTTTAAGTTATTTATTGAGAAAGTAAGCGATTAAAAGATTTTTAAATATATTAATAGACGGCGTCCGTCTGATAACCAGAAGTAGTTTGTTCCACTCTCGAGCAGCGGACACTGAAAGAAACTGAATTGTTATTAGCAGTATTATTACTATTAGCTCTACTGGAGGTCGACAATACCTTTCATGGTAATTTCGTGGATAGATTTATTTATCTTTTATTCGAAGTTAATTATAGTACATTAAATATAAATTAAAAGCTACCTAAATAATAAAATTAAAAATAAACTAAACTATAAATAAAAAATGTCCTCTAGAGACGTCCCATCCGAGATAGTCCCAAGGAGACTGGCAACATTTCCCCTCTGTATAGCGAGGCTAATACGTTGGCAGAAATAATTGCCAGCCTTCCTGTCTCCAGACCTTTCTGTCAGCCGCTTTGACAACTCCTTGGCCAAGCGCCTCGCTGACGGTCCCCATGGGCCCATCGTCTCGACCCCAAACGGCGCAAATTCGTAACCGATACCAAGGTTAGCGTATTTGCGCAATTTGAGGTTCTCCGCAGAAAAAGCCGCACTTCCCGCGCCTGACGAGGTCGCCTGTATGTGAGATGGAGCTAATGTATCTACACACGTCGCATCCCACACCAGAGACCTGCCAAGTTTCCACGGCCCAACAGTCATTCCGTCGGGTCTCTTGCCATCGCTCCGCACAATCCCAGATGGTTCTAATATTGCGGGTACTCCAGCCCTTCAAAGCCTTACAAGAGCCCTTCGAATGATGTCGTTGAGAGCCGCGTGACGAGGAATGCGGCCAGCACTTCTAGCACAAGAAAGCCCGTGGTGTCCGAGATGATCGACTGGTTCTCCGCATCGACACTGGTGCGGGTGGACAGTCCGGGCTCCGAGACGAAGGCACACCGCCATGGTCAGTGTATTTCGATCAAGGAGTGTGCCAACCGATGATGAGGGAAAAGCCTGTAACCAAAGACCTGACTCTCTAGTGGAAACGGTCATGAGGCGAGCCCGCTCTTTCATATTACTGGCAGATAAAATATCTATTACTGGCAGATAAAATATCTAAATATTTCGTGGATTGCTAAAATATATTTTTTTTTTTATTTAGACTGGCAGCAGACGTGGGTCAAGGTGCCCAGAAACAGTACAGCGGATTAATAGACTGCATTACGAAAACAATTAAATCTGATGGGCCCATCGGGTTGTATCGAGGATTTGTGGTATCCGTACAAGGGATTATAATCTACCGAGCGACATACTTCGGTTTCTACGACACCGCTCGTGGAATGCTGCCCGACCCTAAGAATACACCTCTACTCATTTCGTGGCTTATTGCTCAGGTTAGTTTTATATTTCTAGCCACTACGACTATGGATCATATGAATCGATCATCGGCAGCAATCCCTAATGAGTGATTTGTTCTTCATTATCAACTTATGGTTCTCTTGCTCTTTATTACTTAACTTTAAATTTATATGTGAAAACCTTTAATAGTTCTTAGTGAATTTACTGTATATTATTTACTATAATATTGTCAACTGTTGGTTTTCCAAAATGTTTTTTAAATATATATTTTTTTATTCAATAAATTTATCTGTTATTTTGTTTATCTTTTCAGACAGTAACAACCGTTGCCGGTATTTGTTCGTATCCTCTGGACACAGTACGAAGGCGAATGATGATGCAATCTGGTCTCCCTCCCAGTGAACGTCAGTACAAAAGCACCGCTCATTGTTGGTCCGTCATCCTCAAGACTGAAGGCCCGAAAGCATTCTTCAAAGGAGCATTTTCCAACGTCCTTCGTGGTACAGGGGGTGCGTTTGTACTTATATTATACGATGAAATTAAAAATGTTCTCTAGAATAACCTGATCAGTCACTGCTATAGACCAATGAAAGTGTTGTTTAACTTATTGTTTCAATAAAAGACGAAATTTGTGTTTAAAGAAATATTTTATTTATGTAAAACATTATTTTATTTGTAAATATAAGTTCATATTAATTAGCAACCCCATAAAAAAGTTTTACATTTAAATTTCCTCTTTTTTTATAGATTTAACAGCTTTATTTAAAATCAACAAAAATATAGCCGTTAAAATGTTTTTGTGGGATTGACAATTATTGTTTGCAGAATGACGGTTCCGGCAAAGATAAGAAACATTAAGCTAACTCTGAGTGCAATATATTCTTATTAAGCTTGGAACCTGCTAAATTTATTTATGTTGCAGTGTTTAAGTTAAGCGTATTGCTTTGCGTATACGGCCTTTTTAACTGCTATCTCTACTTGATATCGCAAAGCAGCGCCACTCCTCTCAGTGTCCAATGACGAGGGTTACTATCCGTTTCAAAATCTATAGAGCCGACATACTTTGCATCAGTTCGTTGCGGTTTTCTATAAATAGGGCATTCATATAGACGTGGGTCTTTTCCGGCGGTAGTGTTTATGGCGAAAATATAAATGACTGGCATTTGCTCGTACAAAACTTTTGGCTTTGATTCTATTAGCTTTCCAGTTTTTCTATCCAGCGATGCTCCTGCAACGATAGTATTTAAGTTAAATATTTTAAGTTTAGGAAATAGTCATACAACATACTTGAGGAGAACATTCATACAATAGCTTCCTATTTTAAAAACATGCAAAAAAACATTATGTAAATATACGAGTAAATCTATAAACAAGATAGTATTACCTTCTAAAAATAATCCGTGTACATAAACCCCTTCGGCCGGTCCCTCGTGCAAGTCTTCCTTATTTTGTTTAGTTATTAAATTCTGCAATACTACTGAATCCAAGGCCCAACCTTTATGACTTCTTGTTACTTCCTAAAATAATTAAAATCTTAGATGGTTGCACAAGACAGATGGTTTGTGACTGGTGAACTTGTAACAAAAAAAATAACCTGTCGCATTGCCGTGAGGAATCCTTGTGGGTTGAAAAAGCCTGTCATCCAAAAAGCGTTGGGCCTATCGTTTTTGAGCCATGTCCTATATTGGTTGTCCCGCTCCAATAATTCTGTATACCAGAACCCTAAAGTAGCTGATTCCCAAGATACCTTTAATGTGATTTTAATATTATTATACATTGATTTTACTTTGGATTACAATTGTTTACCGTTCTTACCTTTAACCAATTTTGCGGTATTCGTGCATCATACATAGCGTCTAAAGATTCTCTTAGCCCTTGGCTCATCACTATTGTACCATCGATAGCTAATTTCAAATCACATAAAGTTGAATATACCGTCTCGTTAACACGTTGTATTCTATCAATCTCTTGGCTGAAATGTTATGAAAAACATTTAATAAAGTATGTATGACCTAATAGTCAAATAATTACGAACTAATAAAATTATGTACTTACCGTAGAAATATATTCATAGGAAGAAATGCACCCATGTTATGTAAAGATTCTCTTACTTCAAAGCCTATGTATTGTGGTGGAAGTTTTTCCAGCATATCCTCGGCTAAACGATACACGATACTTTCTCTGGTCTCTCCACCTTGACTACCTCCTTCCTTTGGCTGCACACTTAAAATTGTATCCAAAATATCTTTAGCACTATTTATTTGATAAGTTATGTCAGCATTGCTATGTAAACCAAAAACTTCAGGGGTATCAGTCAAGGGTAACTGATTGATGTAATCAACATATCCGTGAAGATTCCTGGTCTGCGGAACCTTATATCCTTTGTAAAATTCAAACCCTGGTCTCAGCAGCACATCACAGAACCAAACATTAGTGAATGTCGTTAGCAAACGTTTATCGAAATCGTCAGTCACTCGTCCGCCATATTGAACCTCTCCTAGCATGTAACATATTGTAGGCCATGATATACCTTTTTTAGGATCAATTTCATCCAAGTGGTTTTGGACAAATTGAACGCTAGCTGCGTAATCTGCTTGATTAAACTCATAAGGTACATTCCAACCGAGAGGTCCAAATTTTCTACGTTCTTGTAGAATCGTATGAAGAAATGCTACTGCATATAACAGAGGTGGCCATTGTGACAATGATGAATAGTCGAGAGAATCCTGCGTTATATTTTGATAAGTTCTCTTCATGCTTGCTCTGATCCCTTGAGGTGGTTCGTTTGTAAATTTAATGGCCATTTGTAGTAAACCAATTGGAAATTCCGTATGAACTTCAGTAGTCAACCAAAGTCTAAATGATTCTTGAATATGTTCAGTTTCAATTAACGCATCCATTCCTTCTACACAAAATGGTAGAGATAGGTGAATGTTCTGTAATAAAACCCATCCTCCTTCATTCATGGACTCGGATATCATTTTTCTAGCCACTATTTCTTGTCCTTGCCCCATGGATACAGCTTTTAGTTCTGAAATATCAAAACGTCAAAAAAATAAATTTAAATAAGTCATTATCATCTTTTCGATAGCGTCCTTGCCCGGTTTGAATAAGTCACTTGTATTTATTAACATAATCAGTAATCTCACTTACTTATATCTTTCGCTTTTGCTAACTCCGCTATTTGAGTCGATGGGTCAGAACCAATAGATAAAATACAAATCAATGGTGTCCTTGGTTCAGATTCTTCCCAAGTAGCTTCTAAATTCAAAATACAACCTTCGCCATATTCTGGTCCAAGAGAGTCTAAAAGTAAAAACAATATGTTCAATTTAAATGTAAATAAATGTGTTGAACAAACAAGATCGAGGCTTATATCACATGTGAATAACGATAAAAGTTATTTACCAACTATATATTTTCTTGCTTGGGACAAAGTTCTATCTGGACTCCAAGATCGTATTAGAAGTAATTTTCTAAAAACATCTAAACTTTCATGATAACCACTTGGAATATTTTCTTCTTCAGGTTTTGCTTTTTCATACCAAACACGCCATTCTTTTTCAGTAGATGATATCTAGAATGAAACAATATTCAACATGATTTTATTTTCTTATTCTGTTTATATTTATTTAAATATTTAACTTACCCTTGTTAGAACATCAGAAAACGTTTCAAGTTTACTGATTTCAACTAAATTTAACCAAGTGATATCTAAAATCCATTTAAATGGTTTCGGAGTAACTGCGTTAAGGTCTAATGAAGCTCCTCCTTTTACAAAAGCCATGAATTCATCATGAGAAATTAGCTCTCTTTGGCAATCTATCTTCATAGCCAACATCAATGTAAATAATGCTTTATGTCTTTCATATAAACTTCTTAAAGTAAATGCCCAAACTTCGTGAGTCAGATACTTTAAAATAATATTAATTCGTTCCTCAGTGATACTATTTTTAGTAGACTTTGTAATAGAATTATCAAAAATATTAAGAAACTGTTTTAGTGAGTTTTGATACATTATGTTAACGTTACTCATCTCTACAATTAAGAAATACAATATTGATCCTCTGGCTGCTACTGCTCTAAACTCTTCCCTTGCTTTAATTATCTTTTTCTCAGTTACTTCAGCTACTTTAAGTTTTTCGTTTACTTCTTCTGCAGTTGTTTTGGTTATTTGTAAAACATGTATAAGAGCTTCATCATCTACAAGCGAACCTTCAGAAGAAGTAAGTCGACTTAATAAATTGCTTTCTAATTCTTTCATACTTCTTTGATTCTTCATTACAGATTCAAACAGGGCTACTCTTTCTTCTTCCAAATCAGATTTTTCCATTAATATTACCCGACCTAACAACTGATCCTCTAAACCCCGCATAGTTACTGTAAAATCAATTATCGATGTCTTCGCACTTATTTCAGGGGAATAAGGTGGGTTCGGTAACTTAGTGGTGATATAAAGCATGAATCCGGGCATGACATCACATTCCTTATCCCCTACGATAACTTTTTCAATGGAACCTGATTTTATGAAGTTTTTTTCTAATACATTGTCTATAACAGGGTCTAATTCTACACCAACATCTTCGATCAGTAGTGGTCTACCGAGAGATAAACTATCTTCCAAATGTGTTCTAAAATATTTATGATTAAGAGAAGTTATTTGGAGTTCATTAGTACTTTCTTTATTTTTAATCCAATTTTTTCCTTGACTTTGAGGGTCAACAAGCAATGGGTATGAACTAGATTTAGTAACAATTAGAGCATTTTGCACTGAAAGATCATCATTTGGTAGACCTTGTAATGTCCATTCTGATATAGTAGCATTTTCAATTAACATCGTAGTAATATTAAGACTATCCGTAACAGGTATCTCTTTTTTCTTTAAAATTTCCATCCAAGTATTAAGCAAACTATTTCTAAACTCTTGATTATATGGTCCACAATAAGAAAGAAAACCAGTCGCTAATACAACATCGCCTACAAGACGACCTAGTTGTTCCTTAAAATCTTTACTTTGTTGTGTCCACCGAACCTTTTCCCCACCTAAACCGTTAATTAGTGCCGTAGCTGCAGTCATTTTTCTTAGACATACATTAGCGGCATCAGTTAGTTCTTGTTTTTCAGACACAGCTGATTCATATTGCTCTTTAACTTTTCTTAAAGACATCTCTCGTTCTTCTAATTGCCTTTCTGCTGAAGCTAAATCTTCCATTGCTACCTTGAAAAATAGTCGAACGTTAACAATAATATTATTTTACATTACGTACTCACTAGAATTACCTTTAGCCTTGCTTCTTGAAGTAATAAATTTGCCTTTAATGGTAAAACTTCCTTATTCACACTGTGAAAGAATGACATAGCTTTAGTCCATGATAATAGTCCGGCTACATCTCCACAAACTCTTTTAGCAGTGTCCATGTTATAGTCTTCCATCTCGAAATATGGAAATAAATGTTCAACCATTTCGTTATTAATTATATCTTTTGGGTAGTTTTGTAGTTGAAGTAAAAATGTCGTACTTGCCATCATCTACAAAAACAATAATTAAATATTATATTACATTACAACCTAAAAGGTGCTTTTAATAATATTTTTAAATTATTAAATGTTGCTTACCTTAAGAGACTCGGCCCAAGATGGCTTAGGGCATGGTGCAGCAGTATCAGATATCATAGGGTGTAATCTTCTTTGAAATAGTATTAATACACAATCCATTATCCTCATTATAAGATGAGGAGGCCTACCCAACTTTCTTACAGTTGCAATGTGGGCTGGTTTAATTGTGTTTAATGCAGCTTCAGCTTCCTCTAGTGCCGGCTTAGCAGCCTCCAATTTTATTTCGGCCTTTTCTTTCTCTTCAGCTATGTATGCGACTAATACTTCAGCCTTTTCTTTAACAATTTGTACTTGATTTTTAACAATTTCAGCTTGCATAGCTCTTTCCGTTACCTCTGTTAGTACACTGTCGGCTTTTTTAGAAGCCACGGCTAAATCCTGTTCCATCACTGCCAAATCTTTTTTTAAAACTTCCACAGATATAGAAGCTTCTCGTAACTTTTCTAAACCCGTATCCATACGCAAGGCGCCGTCACCGAGTTCTTTTTGCTTTAGTTGGTAAATAGTTTTGTAACCACCAATAAAATTAAGATATGATTTTGGTGTCACATGAGATGATCTTCGAAATCTTTGGAAATATTCTCCTGAAACTGTAGAAACAACATCTTGTATTGTTCCTAAAACTGTTACTAGTTCTCTTTTAATTTCTTTGGTGCATTCTATTTCGAACTCGGCAAGAAAATGATCGGCCACTGAAACTAGAGCATCTTTCGGCCACGGTTGGAACCAATCAATCGTACAACCAGATATAAGAGCTGGAAATCTCATTGCTCTGTATCTAAACGCTTCGCTTACCTGAAAATATACAATTATTTAGTTAAAATGACCACACATCATATAATATATAAAAATATTGAACTTACTGGAGAAAAACATAGTACAACATGTAGGTTTTGACATGTACGGTTTAAAAAATATTCCATAACAAGTTCATTGGTTATAGTCCTCTTTTGATTTTCTCTTTTCATAATAGGAGTTAGTTCTGATATAATTTCCTGTTGCTCATCTTTTGTAAAAAGATTAGATATTACTCCAGATGATAAAATATTATTTAAATATTCTAGAAACCCCTCTTCCTTTATGTCAAGGTCCGTGAAGATAAATGTAGTGCCTTTTCCTTGTACACCACACGATCTATATAAAAGTTTTAAATCTTCAAGAAAGTTTCCAACATTGTAGGATCTTGTAAGTGCTATTTGAAATGATCGGTAACCCGCAATAAAGGTGGATAGTTTTGTTAGAGATTGTTTCCCCGAACCACCTACACCTACCAACATTACGTTACCACGAGGATGACGAATGACACGAGATATTTTAACCAAATGCAACATAGCATCAGGAAAAAATACTAAATCCATTCCGGATCCTCTAACCATTTCGTTAAATTGTGATAAGAACATGTCAAGACGTTCTCTAAGTTCATTATAATCAAATACTGGCTCGTATACTTTGGGAAGTTCCATATCTGCATCTTCACCCTCTTCGCCAGTTGGTTCTGGTGCATCCCTAAAATGTAATAATAATGAATATCACATCATTACTTCATCACAGCCCTAGAATAATAATTTATTATCGATTCCACATGTTGGTATTAGTAAAACCGGGACCGTCACGCGACGCCGTAACGTGTTCTTCGAAGCTCTGTAACGGTAGTATTGTAAATCTATGAAAATGTATATTTTTTTATTGGAATTTAAAAAAAGCGTTCGTACAACCGAGCCACCACCGCACTTAATTTTTTTTTTATTATAATTATTATCTAGAATACTTATCTAGAAATGTACTATAACTAACATACTGTTTAAGTACTGTCTTAATAAACATAATAATATTTCATTTACCTCATAAAGTCGACAAATACAGGTTCTGTTTCCATCATTTTCTTGTATTCCATGCCCAGAATATCTTCAGTAACAGTGTTAAGAGTTTTGTTAAACCAATCTTTATCTGTTTGATGTGTGAATCTATCCAAAAATACTCGAGAACATTCATGTTTCCAAAGTAGCATAAGGCATTTTTCAGATTCAATAACAGTTGGCAAAGTTCCCACCATACCCTGCCAAACTCTTGACAAATCTCTTAATGAAAATACGTAATGGAACTTAGCAGGAGTCGGTAGTAGTGTAGCTCTTGTTCGTTGCCACAGTTCGCGAGTCAACGGAATGACTTTTTTAATTAAAGTTCTAACTTCAACAGTAAATCCTCTTTTAGCGTTGTAGTGACCTTCACCAATCACTTTAAATATTTTATCGATGGAATCATTATTAGGTAAAGGGCAATTGAATATTGCAAATTGACGTTTTAGACGGGCAGGAATATCATTTCTTCCACCACCTGTAAATGTAAGTTAAGATTAAGATAAAAATAATTTAAAAAAATACATTTGCACATACCTGGTTGTCCCATAGCTCCAAGGAATTGAATATCAATAATAGAGGTAAAATCTCCAGGCTTTTCTAAACTGTAGAACCCTCCCATACTCATCGTTTGTCTTACCACTTCATTTGTGATCTGATCTCCCCATTCGTTAATTTGTGGTAGATTAATATCATCAATAAATACTAACATTTTTTTACCACCAGGTGGCCCAAATGTCATTCCGCTTCGCTTTTCTACATAACTTTCAATAGTTTTTTGAAACTGATAGGGACTTGTTGCTGATGAAAAATTAAATGATCGTCCCATAATTTGATCTGGATTTGCGTTTTTCATATAATTTTTCATCATTACAGTTTTTGCTGAACCTTGTTCGCCTAGTAGCAAAACAGCTCTACCTTGCCTGGCAATACAGTTGATCAAATAATTTATACGGACATTGTCTACAATAGGCACTAAAATACTGGCATAATCCGGAGAGGCAGTGTCTGGATATTGGTAATTAACGACTAAATCGTCCCACAGCATCCATTTTCCGGGGTGTTTCACATAAAAGTCAAAAACGATTGAAGGTTTATTGTTTGGGTGTTTGGGAAAGTCCAAAATGTCAGCAAAATTCTGTTTTAAGTATGCGTCGTATTTAATTCTATCACTAGTTTCAAACAACGCTCCAAATCCCCATATCAAAGTAAAAACGTATGTTTTGTGTAAGTGTTCAGGAGTAAAGAGTATGATTTCTTCTGTTTTTTCTTTTTCTTCTTCTTCATCTACATCACCACTAACAGATTTTGACGCTGAGGGGTCCTCAGTTTCCTCAATTTGAGGTGGAACTAAACCTTCTAAAATATTTAACATCTGTAATATTATATTGCTTTGTAAAACAACCATACTGAATGAAAGATTTTGCGTACAATAGGTAAAAACAGATGAAAATGTTTGAAGAAATAAATCAGTATAAATTTCATTTTCACGCTGCGATCGTGATTTAAGCCATGCTCGTAAAACTGAAACAAAAATATTAAAATTACTAAGTACAAACCTATTACCTACGAATGAAGTGTAACGTATTTAAATTTACCTGGTTCCCAATCAAGGCCCGAAGAACTCATATAAACCATACCATTTCTGGATACAGTAGCTGGAGAAGCGTTGTCTATATTCTCAGGTTCAAATATAATTTTTGATGTTGGTGCCATAGTCAATCTATCGCCATTGGCGAGTGTTAAAGTTTTGTTATCATCCAAAACAGAGTTTAAGTTTTCAATCCAAATACTATCTACTGGGCCATCTAACACTAGCCAAATATGTTCCCCTGTTTTAATTTTAAGAGTTTTTCTCCAAAGTGCTGAGAATATTCCATCAGTCCAATCATTGGTAGCAACATCTAATCTACCAAACATTTGAGCTGCTGTTATTGCTTTGGGATTCATTCGCATTTCCCTGAAAATTCAAGCAATATGTTAGAGAAATATATATATATTTGATAGTTTTTAATTTATTAGTATTATTAAGAGTTACTGGTATTACTTTTAGTATTATTAGGAGGTCAATATTTCAATTGTGATTAGGGACTTACTTATGTGGGTGTTCAGTTTCAGATAATGCATTCATTAATGTATGAATACAAGTGGTTTTACCAGCTCCAGGTGGGCCTAATGTCATTATTCCATGACGTACCCTTTGAGTCTCATACAACTAAAAAAACGAAATTCATTATTATACTTAACTTTTTTTTTATGTTTTTTTTTTAATAACTGATTGTTAATTCGATAAATTAATGACCTGTATAATCTTCAAAATCCACGGTGGATGAGAAATAAGTCCCGTTTGTTCCACTTGTTTTTGAATAGCTTCTTCCAATTCTGGATACGTTGTCTTTTCAAGAGCTTGGTTGGGAAATAAATCAGCTACTAATGATATAAACAACGGTTCATCTTCGTCTATAAGTTTTGATAAATTCATATCTCGTAATACTCGCATTACAATTGTGCTCTCATTGTCTTTGGAATTCACACGTTTTACTGCTCCCAAGGTTCTTAGGACAGAGAGAATATTTCTTAACCCGAAGTCATAGTGAACCTTAACAAAAATATTATGAGAATTACTAACACAAACATAATTAGAATTACCAGATCTTTCTATCCTATTTTTTATAATGCTTTATATAGAAATATTTATTGACTATAATCATACATACCTGTTTCGTAAGTTGTTCTTCACATAGTTTGTACAATGTGTAAAACTTGCGTGCAAGAGTGATGTTCTCAAGAAATCCACAAGACGCGAGCTTAACTCTGATAATGATCTGTCGGTCCGGAACCATCATAGCAACAGTTCTAAACTGAATTTTTAAATTTTCGGGCAACTCTTTTCGTCCTGCATAGCCAGGATTCTAAAGACAAAATTAATTCAAATTAGAAATACAAGTATATAAAATAAAGCCACATTTATTTTACGTAAGCTAAATTTTATCAATCCTACAGACCATAGTAATGAATATTCCGAACTCTGGGCACATATCGGATACGTCCCCGTCAGTGAATATGAAGGATTTCTTTTTTTCCTTTTTGGCAGAGAGGACTACTGCCACTTGCTGTGCTGCGACTGACAGTACTGGTAACTCTATGCGATTAAATTCATCAAAACATCCCCATGATCCGGATTGTGCTAATCCTTTGTATATTCTACCCAATCCTCTGAAATATGTACATATTTTATTAATAAGAAATATTACACGAATATTTTTAGCTAGGATGCCTAAAAAGTCGCAGTTAACCGAGTTAAACATAAAGTTAAGGATTTTTCACCACTGGTGTCAAACATTCTTACAAACCTGTAGTCCATTTGGTCTGAACAATTGAAAACTACAACATATTTGGCTAACGTTTTTCCCATATCTTTGACGGTTTCCGTTTTCCCCGTGCCCGCTGGTCCACAAGGCGCTCCCCCCATACTCATAGCTAATGCCTGAGCTAAGGTTATATAACATCTAAAAGAAAAAAAAACTGAGTTCATATTTATACTCTAGAAGATAAATATATACATTAAATAGGTAAATTAATTATATAAAAAATAAAACCTACTTACAAAACCGAATTTAAATATTAAACATACTTTTAATATGCTAAATCCAGACACAAATAAATGCTCAGACTAGAATTTTACAAGCAGTGCTCCGTGATTTTTGTGTTTACTGTAAATAATAAATAATTACATTTGTAAAAAAGAGATTGGCCCATGTAATGCAAACAAAATTCAACTTATATTAAACTACAAAATATTATTAATAGAGTTAGAAGTCTCACCGATCTGTTAACGGAGTAATTACGAGTCTGTCGGTACAACCCAAATATTCATTTTGATAAGCGAATGTAACGTCGGTAACTGAAATCCAGGTTTTGTCGGCATCCTCTTTAAAATAAAAACGGCATTGTTTAAGCCATTCGAAATCATTTGCTGACCGCACGCTTAGGCGACACTGTTAGAATAAGAAATATTTAACTTTATTTATTTTGAGGATTGTATCTTGCTAACCTGCTTTAAGTTGTTCCTAGTTTTTGTAGCAAATATTAGTCATAATGGTATTCCACTCACCAACATATCAAAAATATCCCTCTGGTGCACGTGAATAGTGATTAAAGTCTCAAATTTTGTTCTTTCTATCTTTAGTAAGTCGCGCGTGGTTTGGTCAATAAGTGTGTTAAGCAATTCCAGGAATTTGTTATTTGTTTCCATCATTATCTTTTTGTCCTGTCGTGCTTGCATTAGGGCCAATTCCGCATCCCTAGTCCATATTATTTGAATACCAAGTAAACCGACCTACAGAAGTTGACAAAATTATTTTAATTATTAATTGATGACTGTACTATATAAACCTATAAACAATATCGTTAAATATTGAAATATGTAGCTACAAAGTACCTGAGCAGGCATTTTTTCCAAAAACTGCAATATGTTAAACCCGGGGTCATTCATAAATGTAACAGAGTTTCGTATAATGGAATGTAAACTGCTCTGAGCTGACTGCAGTAGAGACGTGAGCCAGGTCTCTACAGAACCCTCGGCTCGCACTGGCCTCTCTAGTTTGATTTCCTCTCCTTCAGATGATACGATTGCTATCATTTTATTGTACTCTAAAATATAAAAAATACACTGATTAGTATGAACTTGCATTTTTATGGACAACATTGATAGATTTTCTGCAGCTATTTACCGCAAGTTAGCATACTCACCAATGTCATGAAATTTCACATAACGAATATTATCAAAAATAGACAGCAAGTGATTTTGTATAGTATGGGAATCAGAAGCTTGACCTAATATCTCAAGTAGGGCAGGATCAGACACAAAAAAGAATCTAGGAAACATTGTCCTTTTCTTCTCCAAATAACCACTCAATGATTTCTGACAAAGTTCCAATTGTTCTTGTAAATGTGGTAACAGTTGTCTTAAAAGGTCATCTCCAACGCAACAAGACACTACGCCTGGTGTCTCGTGAGCTCTTTGCATTATCTTTTGCCAAGATTTGTCTATTTTGGAAAATCGTTTCGCCTCCTTAGGAAGTTGTTTGGCAATGTCACCACCGACGAACACAGCTTCTAAATACACCCACATATTTTGAACCAACAACCAACGTTCCAAAATTTCGTTCGTATTTTGCAAGTCGTAAAGCCATTGTTGAATTTGTTTTCTGAATGGAGCATTGTAGCTGGAAGATAACAATAAATCAAATTAGCAAATTTATTAATATTACAGGAAGATAATTTAAGTTAAATTGTGTTGAAAAAGAATAAAAGTATAGAGACGATTGTTCAACTTTGCACGTAATTCATCATTAAATACAAAATATATTACCGGTTTGATAACAATGAACCCAAAATCATTAAGCTATCCTCTAGCTGGCCAATAGTCTCAGCAGTCGTGTCGCCTCTCAACAATAATTCCCCACGGTTATTAAATGTCTGGAATGTTAGCTCATGAATCGACCACTCGTTAGTTACTTGTCTTAGCTTAGCTTCAATGTCTTTTTCTTTCATCGCTGATATACAAATATCCTATAAAATATACAAACAAATTTATTGAGTTAGGCAAAAGTAACAGTTGCAATATTACTTAATAAAAAAATGAAAGTTAGTAAATAAGTAGGATCAATGATACACAATTTAATTGTTCACCTCAATATCTTCTTTATTTGGTAGCAACGGAGCTTCCAAAATATTTTTCAAACAAAAATCTTCGTTGTCAAGCTCGAAATTATATTTAGTAACTTCCATGATTCTTTGCCAGTGGCGCGGTTTCATAGCTTTGTTTGCCATCAACTCGAGCAATGGGCACATATCATTGAAATCATCAATCGTTTTTTTTAACGCAAAGAATGCTGGCCACTCTTTTAATCTAAAAATATACGAAATATATTGTACAATAGTCTGTGGGTAATGAGAACATCCCTTTATTTTGTTAATGGTAGAAACACGTGTTTTACCTTTGTTTGGTCAAGTTAAGTTATTTTTCAATCTTACCCTTTAGGTAGTTTTCGGCATCTGTTTTGAAATTCCATTAGCTCATTGTTGATTTCTTCGATATTCACCTCTCCCCACGGTATATCATAATAACTACTCACGCGATCAATTACATCATTGTACAGTTTATAAAGTTTTTGTAAAAGATTTAACTCCTTTCTTATTTGAGCTAGTTCTGGATATTCAGTATGTGGAAGACCAAACAATTCTTCTCCATTTTGATATGTTTGTAGTTTTCTCCACATTCCATCAAAGCGGTTCTGAAAAAATACACTCAATTTTATGTTAAATTGTCAAATTATTGACTAGTTAGAAACGCCACCAAATGAGCCCTAAATTAGGTACCTGAAAGAGTATTAGTTTATCGGAAGCTTCCCGAGGACTTAATCCACTTTGCATAGGACCGGCATATCTATACTCGTGGCAATAATCAGCATTGTCTTCTCTAAACTTTTCTAGATTATTTTTAAGATCTGATTCAAATTGTGGTTGCATGTGAAGTAATTGCACATGTGATGCAAGAGCAGTGGCTTGTAGTTGTTGCCAACTATACCGAAGATTATCCACTTGCTCCAAATCTTCTGGGCTAACGAATAATTCATACCGTGTGATGACATTAAATGCTTCCTAAAATATAAATAACGTTAAATATCAGTATTCATTTATTGCTAGGAAAATAATTAGCCATGAATAAAACACTATAGCGTTGTCTACAATATTTGACAGGATAGTAATATAATTTAAGTATAATTTCGATGCCAACATTATATTTATATAAAAATATTTATAATACCTCAACAGGATCTATTTTTAATTCCATATCAACTTCCTGTTCTCTTATTTTCTTTAAGGTCTCCATAACATTTCGCACGTCGTCTAAATCTCTTATTGGTCTTTCTAATTTCCTTTCTAGGTCATTCATTATAGCATAAACGTAATCCATTTCTCTTTTATACTTCTTCTTCATGGCCAATCCTATTCTGTGTGTACCATCTAAATTAACATTAAAAATTATATTGCTCAGACTTGGAATTTCATTAAGCATGTCAAAGATATTAACTTACTTTTAAGTTCAGTAGTCAATCCAAGTTTCAGTTTATCTGTAGAGACTGCCAGACTGTTTCCTATTATAAGTATATCAGGTTCAGTAGATAATTTAAGTTCCAAATCACTATGCTTTCTTAATGCTAAGTCAAAATCATTTAAATTCCACATTAGCAGTTGTCTTAAAGTTTTCTCGCATTTCCACAAGTAGTGGTATGGCCGCCAACGTTTCACTAAATTATTAAGTTCCTAAACATATTTCAATAATTAGTATTTTAATTTTATTTGTTTTCTATATTTGATTGCATATTATCGCTTTTGTAATGATTATTAACTTACGTTTTTGATATTTTGTGTGCACGTCGAAAGTAAAGACAAAGTTTTAACTATTTCCTTATTCTCCATAATGTAATTGTAAAAGTTCTTTTGTTGAAATTGAAAAGATGGTTTTTCTTCTGATTCAAGTCTGTAGTGTTTCTTTCGTTTGACTTTAGCTGATTCCATAATCTTGAGTGATTTTTGCGCCATTGCCAGTGGAGCCCCGACGGTTTGAACCTGTTCATCGAGGCGCGTGACAACGTCTAACAGCTGATTGGATTGACGGCCGGCCAGTTTCTTCCAGCTCACCTAATTTAGGGATTAGGAAGCAGGAAGGGATGCGACAAGCGAATACATAGATACAAAGAACGTTTTTTTTTATGAAAGTCAAGCGTGCAACACACAGTTAAGACAATGGATAGGGAATTGCAAAGCAACATCAAGTGACGGTACAGTCAAAAACACAAGTGATATAACAACACAACATTCAACATCACAAGAGGTAGGAAACAGAAAACATACATTGAGTAACATGCTGTAATATAAATGTGAATTGCATAGAATTAATTACTTGAAATGTCCTAAATGATATTATAAAATTATTTAAATTCTTATACTTTTATTGGACGTTACAATTAGGTCAATATGTTTCTTGAATATTATATTTTTCAATTAATTTATCCATACATATTTTACCTTAGTTGTCTTTCCCCCTGTCCATTGCGCTACTCCTTTTGATAATCCAGATATTTGTCTACCAGCCAGTACTAATACTTCTTGTATTTCTTCTAAAGTCGGGTTAACACATATATTGGGTATCATTAGAGTCGTGTGCAGAAGAAATATTGGTTTCTTTAGATCTTTAATTAGAAAACATGTATACATTAGTCCGCTACCAAAGTTCACAATATTTTGCAATCAACTTGATATTTTTATTACCTTCGTCAGTTGTAGAAGATTCCGTATTGAATTGTTTAATAATAAGATCGAGTGTTTTTCTAGTTACTTTAATGAGTACATCAATAACTTTTCTACTGTAGTAACGTCTCATTTCATTGACAGCATTTTTTACCATTTCCTAAATATAATAAATAATAAAATATAATTTAGTTACAATAGATTATCAATAATATGAAATAGTAATGAAAGATTACCTGCATTCCTTTTGATAGGCCCCCGGCAGGTGTGGAAAGTAATTTATATGGACTCTCAAAACATTCCCAAACTGCAGACCAATCTTGTTGACCACTAGATGTGGATTCGTTAATTGACGATGCATTAGCACTTGCACCATCATCTTCAATAATAAACGAAAATATACATTTGGTATCAGTTTGATAGATAGCATTTCAGGTTTTCTTAAACATCGTGCAAAACTATGTAACATCTGCATGATTTTAATTGAATGTGCTTACCGTCAGCAATTAGAAAATCAAAATCTGGATTTATTTCAGTTGGTTTAATTTGTTGCGCCGCTTTTCTTACCAAATCGAGTACCTCTTCGACAGCCTCTTCTACCATCAAAGATTTTCTATTTAGTTCAACCGACGCGGTTCTAAAAGCGATGGATATCGTTAAATTAAATTAGATACAAAATCCACAACTCGCTCATCTCAAAAGCAACATTATTTAAATAATTTCATACCGACATCCTGTCTCAATGTTTTCAATGAATTCATCCACGGACCAAGGAGTTTGTTCTGAAAAACAATAAAATACCAGTATAAGTACTAGTTTTTTATATATAAATATACAACTTCTTGAACTTAGACCTGGTAAAGTGATAAGAGTAACTTCCTGCATACAAGACAGAACATCAATTATTCTATTGACATAGATATCATGAACTCTTGTGACTAGGACATCAAAACTTTTTATAGCTGCATTAGCTCGGTCTATAAATATTCCCCATTCTTCACTGGTCCATCCAACAGCTTTTAATCCTGGCAGAAGTAAGGATGAAAGTCGGACCACTTGTGGTAGAAATAACGGTCTTACTTCCAATTTCACTCTTCGTACGGTCCTAAGATAATCTTCTAAGAGAAACTGAAAATATTTAAAAGTTAATTAATTTAATCAAAAATCTGTGTAGTAGTCGCTCTTGCACTTACCTCTAAAGAATCATTTACAATTGTAAAGTAATTTTGTTTCGCATACAGAGACTGACATACTATAGGCAGTTCCACACCCATTTTTATTAAACAGTCAGATTCTCTTATTAGCAAGCGAATAGTTTGATCCAGATTCACGTTTATTTTGCCGTTGTCATTAATCCTTAATAGTGTTTTGTTCAAGCTCTCATCTACGTCCCACAACTATATAAATAAATAATTTATATTATTAGATGTTGAGGCTAGTTTAGGTACGTCTAGTTTAGGAAAAATATTAACAAAGAGAAAGATAAATATTAAAATAATAAAATACAAAATACAATGCATCACAGCCACTAGAGAGTCCTATATCTCCACTGCTTTCCAAAACGTATTTCTGAAGGATTTGGCGTACACTCTTCACGCTGGATAGACGGTTCTAATGTTAATTTGTAAACGATTCCACAAGTTGGTATTAGTGGAACCAGGGCTGACAGCTTAACAAGGCACGGAAACTTGATATTTGTAAATCTATGACAAATGTATGTAAAAGAAGCGTATTTGAAAAGTATCATAGTGCCTTTGTTCGGACGTTCGAAACGCGACCATTTTAGATTTTAAGGAAAGCGTTCTTACAACCGTTCTACCACCGCTTCTTGCTCTAACTACTTGCAATTCAATAATGTTCTATTCAACCGACAACTGATACCTAACTTCTAGTTAATAGCTAAAGACTTTACGGTGTATACGAGTATTTTACAACTCAGTTGATGCAAGAATAATAGCCTAGTAATGGTTAGTTAATATTTCGTGACCCTTTCAATTTATGAGTATCTTACATTTTGATTCATCCATATAGCGACCATATCTTCTTCATAGTGTTGTATTAAGGAACGAATGTTGTTGTATTTTCTCATAATGTCTGTTGTAACTGGAAGAGTCCGTAGAACTGGATGAGCCGAGACACTCTCAACCGTCTCAGTTATGTTGTGCATTAGACATCGACACCATTTAATTCTACCTAAAATGTAGATTATTTAAATACCTAAAAGGTTAGTGATGAAGCCTTAAGCTTCAACAGCCAAATTTCTTCAAGCAAAAGCATTATATGAAGGTTGATATTCGTGAATATAAAATGTTTTGTTATTTTGACGTTAGCTTGACTTTGCTCGGCTAAACTCACACTAAAACTAACTGACTGGAATCTATTATTTTGACAATCCGACGTTTACATTTAAAGGAATAGACTACTGCCGAATTAACGGTAGGCAGTCTAAATACGGTATTATTTCGACTACAACAAGATAAAGATGCGAAGTAACTAGCGGATAGTTTTATATTTATTTTGGTTAAGTTGCATAAAATATGTATTTTAGATTATAATATTTATCTATGGGCCTCGTAGTTGAAATTAATGATTATTGTTAACTATACATTTATCGTTTATGATTTTATGTTTCTGATACTTTTCTTGACTCCTTAATTTTAAATTGGTGTTATAGTATAGTTAGGCTTACCAGCAACAGGAGAGTAGTTTCGTGGTAGTGGTGGATCGTCTTTTTGTTTTTTAAACAACTTCATAATCTTATCGACTTCCTTCTCACAATACTTTAGAACTCTCTCGTATTTTTGGTCCAGTTTTGTTATTTGAATCTTTTGACTTACCTATGTGCACGAAATAATACAAAAAAAATACATTCTTTGAATCTCGGAATATTTATTTTCTATTTATTTACTAATGTAACAGTTACCTTTTCAAACCTAGTAAGAAATTTTATTCCTTGGGGTGTTTCCCATACGCTGGTAAAGTTTTCTTCGATCGTACTCCCAATACTTTCCTTTAATGCAATAGTTTTATCTTCGAAGGTTTTGAAGTCATTATCAAATTCACTATTACGATAATCTAAATAGTCATATTGACAGGTTGTCGCTGTCTTTTTAGCTTCTTCGAAACTATTCATTGCTTCTTCTAAATCTTAAAAATTGTTATAAAATGTTTAGATGTAATTACCCAATATCAACTAATAATAATAATTAATCCGTCAAAAAATCTAATATTAATTAGTCGACCACGGCCAATGCAACTTTAATGCAAATCGCGTAAATACCCGTTAAAATTATAAAAACTATTATGAATGTGCGCGAAAGTTTAAAAAGTTTAATGAATTAAATATATTAGTAATCTACCTTCTCCTAAAAGTAGACCTTCCATTCGTTTTTCAAACAATTGATTGTAGTCATCCATTAAATCAAACATCATAATAATCTTATTAAGCCGTTTGACAAACGTATCGAATTTACCAAAGACATAATTTTCTGAGAAACTAAACTGTTCCGTGTTGGGAAGAAATGGTTGAGCTTTTACAACCGAATATGTTTCTCGGTATGTTTTGTTTAGATTGATGCAATGGATTAGTTTTTCGCGAACCAGGTTTCTATCTTGGGACCAAATCGTTTCCTTAAATCGGCAAGTTATGTATTGCTTACAGGTTTCAATCATCTGATTGGTAATCTGAAATTGTACATACATATATAGTAAATATAAATCTATATTTATATGCATCTAATTGTTGAAAATCACATTCTTAATATTATTTTATTTTGATTTTTTATACTGTTTATTATCCGAATCTCGTCAGCTATAGAAACTCATTTATTAAAAAAAAAAATTCACAGCTTATTATATTAAACATATAAACAAAGTAGCAATAGTGGAACATAAGCCAAAGAGACTTTATAATATTTAGACAATACAATTCAAAACAGAAATAAGAGTAAAATATAGTAACATGATATAATTTAATAATGGCAATTACACAGGGACTAGCAAAAGTAAAAGAAAAATTAAATGATAATAAATAAGTGAAAAAGTAATGATTATTTAATTAAATAAAATGAATGGATGAGATGCACGACTAAAATTATACTATATATACGAGTACATTATCCTACTATACAATATTTTATGTATTATTTATAGGCATTTATATTTTACCACTTACTTTAACCATTAGAGATGATATTCTTTCAGATGTATTGTAAAATTGTGATACACTGTGAATGAGTCTAACAGTTTGTAGTAAACTTAGTATTGTATCTTTGATTTTCACTGGATCATCTAAGTAAAGAGAATGGCAGCACTTCTCCATTGCTTGTATAAACTTCGCGTTATCTTTCGCTTCATTGTAACAGAATGTTATTTTATTGTCAGTTTCTCTCCAAAGCTTTATTACTTTGGAATTAGACATTTGTAGACATGTTAGTGTTAGTTGCACTTCGTTGTCCTGCAATAGTAAAATTTACAATGTTTTCAAATTTTTGATCACTTTGCTACTTAAGGGCCTACGATTGATTATGATCAGGCTCACCTGTAAGTAGGATACTAGTTGTGAAAATTGTGCCCCTCTTTTCTTCCAATACTCCAGCTCATCTTGAGGACCACTTGAGTCTACTTCACGTCGTAGTTGTTCACTTTCACTTAAAATCTTAAAAAAAACATATACCTACATACAAAATTTGATTTGTTTTAAGTGTGATTTTTTTAGTTTATTTGCAATAGCTAAAACAAACAACAAACAAATAAACAAATAATTACAACGAAAGATGTATATTAGTACCTCCATTACTTTCTTAATCCATTCGTTAACCCTTTCTTCAAGCATGGTAATAGTGTTGGGATTCTTAGTCATTTCTTTTAATTCCGTCGGATCGTCTATCCCGGCCATTAACTGTTGTCCGTCGTCGAATAAATTGACTTGATTGCATACATCTTCACAAACTAAAAATATAACAGTAATCATATTAATTGGGTTTCTAACAAATGATTTGATACTGATTATAGGAGCTTAAACTTTATACACTTATTACATCTAAAACTAAAGATACTCGTATATGTAATAAATTACCTTTAAGAGCACTACAAAACGATCTTAATCCAGGGAGTAATTGATTTTTAACTATAGGAAATCTTGATTCATCTTCGTCCCCGTCTGTTGTAGGGTGGGCTAGTGCACCCATGTATACATATTCCATTACCCGTTCTATAGCAGTTACCAAGCCAACACCTTCCGCATTCAGTATTCCACAGAACCTAAAATATAATAATTTATTTGATAAGTATTTGACTTCAACATTTAATACTATCTACAAATTAACAGACGTGATACGATTATTATTATTCTTGTGGTATTTTAGAAGCGAAATAAATGGTGCAACATTATAATTATATTATGTATATCTAAGGAATTATTTGTATATTATTTGTATATGTATATTATTATTCTACTATATATATATTTAAAAAGAGTAAAAGTAAAAAAACAATATGTGCGATAAGCAAATTATCTACTATTTATCTTATAACCATCATACATATGATAAACTCACAAATCTTTGTGAAATCCTTCTTCTGGTAATTGCTTGCTTACATTAATACGGAACATATAAATGCATCTTCCAGTGAACCGAACGTCCCAGCCGTCGGAAATGAAAAGTTTCTTCTTATAGGTTACATTTGGTTTGCCAACAACTTGCCGTGGTTTGGAGGTTTCTCCCTGAGGAGTTGCTTCTACTTCTTCCACATCTTGATAGTACCAAAGCAGTTTATTTCTCATGTGAGGCAGGAACAATTGATTAATGTCATCCAGCTGCACAAAGTTAGAACATTTGGCAACATAATAATATATATAAATTGTAAAATGCTGAATATTTTCCTATTTATATCATACTCGTACATTAGTGTACATACTTCTACTATCGCTACCTATTAACATATAACCTTAACACATTTAGCACAAATCGATGATGTGTCAGTACTTATACGACTGCCGAATCTATAAATCCATGCTAACCTAGTGCGGGTATGTCATAGATACCTAATTTGTTATTAGTTTTGATTTATTATACTAACCATATTGCCTTCGAAGACGTGGTCCATAATTGAGTGTCGCGGTAGGCCGGTGCCGTCCAGGAGAAGTTGGAATGTGAACTCCAGGCGGGGGTCCATCTCCCCCCGCCTGGCCTTGCGCTCGCATTCTTCCCGTCTTTTCTGTTTAAATATAGTACAAATGATCGTAAATAAAATCCATTATGTGCAGCTTTTAATTTCTTTAAAGACATTTTTATTGTCTATTTTAATATTTAAATTATTTATTATGGTCTAGATTTAACAATTTGTCGGAATCCTCGTTAACGACGATGGCATAGGTAACAATTAACCTAGAACCTAATTAACAAAACTTATCAACCTGAAGAATATCAAGAATATCTTCTTCCTCTTCCTCTTCGTCACTTGTATCATCTCTTACACCACAAACAAACATTTTGTATAATATATCACTATATTACATAATGTATCACTATTACTATTAAAAAATGGCCAAATAGCATGTGAGACTCGTAAAACTGTAGAAAATGTTGTGACTAATGTCGCATATTCCAATACAATGCTTGCGTTTTCGCCTAGCGTGTTCCTAGTTCTATTTTCTTATTTCATTTTACACTATTAACCTTTATAGAATTTAAAGTTAAATTTTTGACTTGTACGGCCAATGTAGTCGGTGTTCTAATGCAAACTATGAGGCAGGTACAAAAGGCGGGAACGTAGAACTAATAAAGTAATATGCAAATTTAATGGACACGATGAGGGTGAAGCTTCATTAGATCGCTGGTACACGCCTGTCTGTCTTACCACTAATGTCACTGAGGCGTCACGCAAACTTCCACCACCCTTCGCCTATCAAATAATTTTAATACAACTACAGTAGACTGACTAAACTCTACTGTAGTTAATTACAATGCAACAATAAGATAATATGTTAGAAGACATGCATGTTGACTTTTCTTAGTATGATAGTAAATATATGAGATAGCGTCTACTTAACATGAATCACACGAATTCATTTGTTTTCAGAGAAAACGAATCTAGGTCGTCGTACGTACGTATCGTTCGATTCCTGGTCGGGACACAAAAATATTTATTAATGAATACATTTAATTAACATTTAATTTATTTGTGATATTTCTCGAGTTTGGTACGCTGGAGACATCGACGAGCTTGCCACTTGTCATGATTGGTCTATAGTAAAGTTGGCTAAATGTGAATCCGCTTATTCATAAGCGTGGTTTCTGACCACCCCGAAAGGGAAACGATCGTGATGTTACTTTACTTTTTTGGTAACTTTACAGCCATTGCAATTAGATACACAATATTTGTAGGATTCAAAGAGCCAATTACAAATTTCCATTGGTAAAATAGAGAGTAACTTCATTACAAACCCTCAAAACAATACGTTCTAGATTTTAGAACATTTTTTTAAAGAGTTTTAATGATATGAGTTAAAGCCCAGCAAAGTTCTTCATTACCACAGGGATTGATTTCGTTATATGTAATATCTGAGCAGAGCTGTAGTTCTATGTAAATAATACATTAGATATGCACAATGCAATGAAATCTACACATTTTCACTCATTCACACTTACAATATTATTACAACACACCTACGCATTCACATATACATACACTTACATAATGATGCGTAGATGATTTTTTTAAATATTGTCTCTTTATTTTTATTCTTATGTTTATTTTTAATAGTTTAAATTGTTAATAATCCGTTCATGCTATATGTTTAGTGAAAATAATGTTATTCCATAATTGGCTAGGCGTTCGGTAATCATTTGAATGTAAATATTTATTTGTAAAATACAGCTGTGGAATAAGTAAATAATAAATAAATAAATAAAAATCTTTATTCTGGTGGCGGGTATAATTTTAATTGCTTCTACTCTGTTGCTATCTTTTATGTTCCTATGTTGCCTTTCTCTTCGAATAAATAAATCTACTTCATTTATATCTAAATATTCTGCTATTATTAAAATGAGAACCGAACTCCATTGAGATTTTATCGAGGTCCGGATTATGTCATCCACGCCATCATTGACTTGAAAAAGTAATTATTGTGCATTAATGCTTTACATAAAATACTTACAAAATTGCTGATAACTCTGCCAAACACAGATAAATTCATGTCTTACAAAATACGTTTCATTTATTGACTTTTCATTTAAATTTAAAAATATGGCTTAAAATTTTATTATATTTTTTGCTTTAGAGATAATAAAAATAAAAAGCAGTTTAAGGTGTGTGAACGAAATCGTGTGACTGACGCAAGGGAATACGATATTTGAATGAATAATATTCAAGTTTGTCGACTTTATGTGAACTCATATGTTATAACCGAGGGCTTCTTAAACTTGTCATAGGCACACACCATATATCCTACAATTTATGTCGTCTTGACACGAATACTCGTATTTTATTATACATTTAACTATTAAATAGATTTACAGCGCAAATAAATACAAAATAACTTGAAAGTAATGTACAAGGGCCAACTTAATGCCTTTTGGAATTTTATAACAGCTAACCTTTGGGAGTGTAGCAGAGGATTGCAGCTACATTAAGATAAATACAATTACTTAAGAATAATTAAAAACTATTACATAAATACTTACATGATATATAATTAAAATAATAAATATAGTAAACAAAAATATATATTATGTATGAATATATAAACACAACTAATAGATAGATAGATAGATACAACTCGTGTTATATTACATAGGTACAATTAATTTACGAAAAGCAATTAAGAAAAATAAATAATTATTATAATGCATAGGTACTTGTAGTTATCATGAAATTATTATTATTATAGATTTTTTTCTTTATTTAAAAAGTGAACAATTAGTAGATTATTGTCTATGAATTTTGTCATACATGTTCAAGGTAGCGTAGTAATAGGGGCCGATGTCGGTCAGTTGTCAGTCCCTCATTCCAGTTGCTAAAATACTATACGTCTAAGAACGACGTTTACCGATCGGTTATCCGAATCGTTTGAAAAATCCACTTTAT
The DNA here is from genome assembly GCA_910589645.1 of Tinea semifulvella. Taxonomy (NCBI): domain Eukaryota; kingdom Metazoa; phylum Arthropoda; class Insecta; order Lepidoptera; family Tineidae; genus Tinea; species Tinea semifulvella. Next base: position 28,291,798 of record OU342584.1, read on the forward strand.
ATATGTATAATGAAATACGCTAACATATAAAGTCTAACGAAATATGATCAGAGCTTTTATTAAATATTGAATTTACTCATAGGTATAACTATTTCAAATATATGTATAATACAGACCAGCTGATATATATACTCGTACGTAAATATATAGTGTCGTTTATCAGTATCAAAATTTAGGAAATAATTTCTAACGTCAAACTTTGGAAAACTGTAGAATTCGAACTCTTTGTCGAACGACAAGACGACATAGTGACGCCTTCTGCTTAACCATTACAGCTCGCAGCACATACCATTATTACGAGTATAGTTCCTAAGGACAGTATTAATAAATCGTTCTCAAGATCCGATATTCACTGAAGTATACCTAAGTTTTGAAACAATGTAAATGGCAGACATTATTTGAAATTTGAGTCGCTTTTGTTTACTTCTTCTATATTACCTATATCAAAAGTGTATTGCATTCTGATAACCGATCGGTGAAAATTACGTTACAGCCAGTTGCAGATTATCTTTTAAGATGTACATATAAGGCACGTCACTGGCTGAAATAACCAAAATGACAAGCTAACTACTAATCACGTAGCATATCAAAATATTGATCGTAGATTATTTTAATCATCCATTTTATAACTGGCGATATACTATTAAAATCGTTTATTTATAAGTTATTTTTATGTATGTGATCCCTATCCGCTAGTGCAATAATATAGAACAGGCAGATTTATTTATTACATTTTTTTATGTTAGATTTCCGGCTAGGATGAATGTAATTATGCATTTTCAACCAAAATATTTTTTTACAATATTTCTTGTAGTTTAGGATGTAACCAACGACCAAAATTATGTTGTGATCAGAAACCAAGTTCGTAGTACTATACAGGTTGATTTTTTCAAGTGGGATTTTATATATATTATATATTTAATTTATAAATTTTCATACTTTACCACCTAATCAAATCAAGTTCTATGGAAATATGCTCTTCACATTTCATTAAAACATTATATTATTTAAATTAAAAGTAAGAAAAATGGCTATCATTTTGAACAGTTTATTATTTCTGGATTAAACAAATTATCACACTCTTTCCTTTAGATTGCTGTTTGAAGTTACTTTTCACCATTTGATTCTTATAAGCGACACTCAGCTGATGTAATATGATGTTTTTTTTTAGAATCAAACGGTTTGAACGGCTAAGAGAATATATTTTTAAAAACTCTAATTATTCAGTTTTAATTTTCGTCAAAATGTAGTTTTTGATTTGGCCTATTTGATAAATGCATCCTGTATAGGCCTTCATGAGAAGTTTTATTATAACTACATAAATATAGTTACTTACCAACATAAATAAAGCATAAAAAAATAACGAAAAGTAGTTCTTTTAATGCAAAATTAATTTAAAAAAATGAATATTTATTCCGATACCTTCAAATCCATTATTATGTTTAAATTTAGATTTTTTTAACTGAATCAATTATCGAAATATACCACATATGTTTTTGTGGAGAAGTTGGTTCCGACTGATGTTTAGAAATGTTAGACGTTTATCGTGAATATGATTACCATTCACAATTCTTTGATTTTCGTCAAGATAACTTGCCTATCGGAATCGTCATATCTAAAGTGTACGCTATATTTTTTCAATAATAAGGTAAACAACCACAAATATGCACTATTTTAAAGTGCTACCACTATTTTAGACCCTATTGCTATTTAGGAAAGACCCTTTATCATTACAGCCCCTAGAACACTAATCTAGTTAGTTATTAAATATTTTTTTTATTTTTTTTATTATCCTTTATTTTTGCACCTACTTTTCAGTAAAGTGTTTAAAGTTATCCCAATGGTTGGCTATGATAAAATGTCTTGCGGCATTAAAGCCCGCCTTTGTCTTTGTGCAATAAAGTATTAAATAAATAAATAAACACAAAATTCCAAAAGTCCATAGCTGGAAAACGTACGTTAACATCGTGGCATCTGCCAAGAGACAAAACGATTGTCTGAATGTAAATAAAAACTTTATTATTAGCAAAGGTCTGATGTCAATTTATTAACAAATCCAAACGTTGGTATTATTGGAAGTGGAATCGACAACGACTCGGTATGCTCTCCGAGGCACAGGAACGGTGGTACGTAAAGTATGTAAACAAACACTCGTATATAAGACCTACATGTGTTAGTACCCACATCTATCTATCATACTTATTATTTATATTGTATGTAATTGTACATTTATAATAATGCACTTCGCAATCCTCTATCACACTCCCAAAGGTTAGCTGTTATAAAATGGCGAAAGTTTGAATTTGGAATTCCTAGCCGAACGCCATATATTTGAGATCAAAGTGGCCAGTCAAAACAAAACGTCAATTTTATATATATATAATTTTATATATGCTGCGGTTCAACCGAGATTTTGTTTTATTTAAGTACAGTAATTTAACAACTTAAACATTAAACGCTAAAAAAAATATAGTTTAATTTCCGCTGGCTACCTTTAGTTGAATAATTATTAGTCAAATCTCCGTTAAGCGACTTTAAAAAAAAAGTACTTAATCAAACATACGAGTAAGACAGCTTTGGTCAGAAGCTATAAATTATGTAAACAAAAATCATGGACATACTTACAAGATTTGGATTGTTAAATTACAATTCTTTATTATTTATATTTGATATTTTATTTCCGCCCGATGCCGGGTCATACAGCTAGTATAATATAAAACATATACATACTCTCATACTGTACTCAATATTAAATGAGTCTAATACACCTATTTACTTAAAAGAATACTTCTCTTACCTTAGCTCCTTTCATAATAGAACCCTTAGATCTACACATAACTCCGTCCTTTCTATTCCTTCCCATAATTCTAACTTTGTATCCAAATCCTTCGTAGTCACAGCATCATCCCTGTCGAACAGCCTACCTGTTGCTATCCGACAAGCACCGAGCAAAGCCACCTTTAGAAAACTAGTTTTCACACATCTTATGAAGTCGCATTGAATCTTTACTATTTTCTTTTTTGTTTGTTTTATGGTTATGTGTAGTTCATTTTAAATGTGTTATTGTTTTTACTGTGTAGTAGATATTTATATATTTATCATATTATGTATGTAATAATGTGTATGTTTATCAGTATATATATATTTATAATATGTATTTCATATATGTATTATATATTAGGTTACGTCAAGTTAACTTATTCTCTTTATGTAATTATTTTTGCACCTACTCCTAGATTATTTTTTGATCTCTCTCTTGTCCCAAAGTCGACTGTCAGAGAATGCCTGACGGCATTAAGCTTCGCCTTTTGTACTATTGTGCAATAAAGTTTTTAAATAAAATAAATAAATAAAAATCTAAATAAGTATGAGTACGAGTAAGTACATAGCTCTTGAACTTTATTATTATATAATATTTTCTTTGGACGTACTGGATCCAGCAGCCCTATTATGCTACTGAAGCGCAAACGTTATATAATGGAATCCGTTAACTATATATATCACGCTATTAAAGGTGATATTTTCACGGACGCTGTCAAGGTCGAGCGCTTATAGAGTTAAGAATTCAATAACATTATGTCATTATGACGCAAGATCTGAAACAAAATCCACCAATAACGTTCGCGCTAAGTAACAGAATAGGGCTGCTGGATCCATATTTTTCCAACACAACAGTTGGAACAGAAATACTGTTAAATATTTACTATTTTTTCATTTATAATAGTTTTTCATACCGAACAATATAACAAAAAAATATTACAATAAAAAACATCAAAATCTAATTATATAATCCAGATGAATACATTCCATGACTCGTACGATTTCCTGATAAGGCATTAAAGGCAGTGCTTGTTATTGCTAAAATATAATCCGATTTATTTGAACTGCTCATTAGCTATATGTATAATAATTTAAGTTTAACTCATAATGCCAAAACGTAAAAAAAAATACTCGGTAAAAATTGGTTGATGTACTAAAATTATACTCGTAGCCGGTCCTATACTCGTAGTAGACGCCGAGATACAGATGGATAGACTGAGAAATCAATCCCTAATACATATCTATTGTTTACTTTTTTTTAAACTTAAATGGAACGGACTATAACAAAATGCTACCTATACCAATCATGTTGTAAATATTTACTGCTTTTGCATTGTTGTTATATTGTTGCATTTTTATTATATGCCTTCTAAATTTTTTTTTTATTACTTTCAACTATAGGTATTTTCTACAATTTATTTGTAACCGTTATGTAGATGTCAGTTCGATTGTTGGTAAAACCTTGCCATACAGTTTGAGTAGACTGGAACTTTCGTGTCTTGAAAGGATTCTTTTATATGAACGTTTGAGGCTAGAGAAAGATATCGGCAGCTGGTCAGGAACACAAATTACTTTTATTTATTGCGACATCAATCCTATCTACATCTTGTCATAGTATACTATAGTAAAGTGGGCTACAAATGTGACCACGCTGCCTAATAATGACAGATTGTTTTCGACTTTTATATTATATATAAAAGGGGTTATAAAACATACCTTAGCTCCCTCGCGGGGTAGGCAGATACAATAGAGCGCCATTTGTCACGATCACCACACACATCTTTCGCTTTGTCGAAATTCATCAACCTTTTCATACATGCCCTTTTGAATCGTGGGCTCTTTACTGCCAGTGTTTTATTTATTTTATGTATTTATTTGGATTTGCACCAATGCATAATAAATACAATTTTATTACATACATTTGTCATAGATTTACAACACCATCGTTCCCGGTTCACCGTTAAGCCGTCGGCCCCGGTTCCACTAATAACAACTTGTGAAATCGTTAATATTGACATCAGATCCAAATACAGTACGCCAAATTACCCAGGTATACATTCGGTAAGGCCCATCTCTAACAGTGGAGGTCTCTAGGACGCTGTGTTAAATCAGATGCATACGTAAAGACGTGCACAGATAAATCTGTGATAGACGTGTTCGCGATGGTATTGGTTCTGAACGTTCGAACGTAAACGCTAAAACGACACATATACCTCTGAATCTTCGTCATCTTCCTCCACGCACTCTGTGTACTTAGCGAAACCAAGTTTTAATTGATTTTCGAATTGCTCCCTCGCCGCAGCCCTATCCTTCTCACTAACACGAGTTAAAACTATACTTTTCATTATTAAAATTATTTTGGCGCTTTTGGTATACTTCGTGTCATGGTGTTATAGTGACGACTAAAACCATGGAGTGAAGTAATTATGGACGTATCGCGAAGGGGGTGCAGTCGATGAGTTTTCGACACATACATAGGGCAATAAAGCTGATACCTACTGCGCACGCCACCTGCCGACACCATTATAGAGAAACACGTTCATTGTATGTTTTGATTGTTTAGCACCTTGTACAGTCGATAAAAGTATTTCTGTAACACGGTTTTTTAAGGTTCAAATTTAGCTAGCTGTGGCCTGTGGTGGTCCAGTTAAGAAAGTGCTTTTTTTATTCAAAATATATACCTTAGATCGAATCCCGACATGTTACCAATGAGAAATACTACTTTTATATACATACATTTGTCATAGATTTACAACACCACTGTTTCTGTGTCTCTGGGAGTACGTTAAGCCTTGTCGGTCCCGGTTCCACTAACACCAACTTGTGTAATCGTTAATAAATTGTCATCAAATCCTTACCAACATGTCTGTCCTTCGTGGCGAGTGTAGTCCAAATAGTTAATAAATTTTATCGATTTTCAACACTTGTGTGCCTTAGAGAGCACGTTACGCCGTCCATACGTTGAGGATATGTCATTGTTTTTGTCGATAGGAATTCAGAAAGTGACGCATCTATACTTGAATTTAACTTATGCTCGCTGCCCTTACTAGTATAGCAGCGTCAGTGTTGCTCACGAACATAGGGTCTTGGTTAGCTTACCTTAGCTCTCATCCAGTACTTTTTTGGAAAGTATCATGCTCAAGACGAAGCGATGTTCTGGAGATGCTTGATATGTCCGCTTGTCGGTCTGATAAAACATAGTTTAGCCAACAGACGACTAACTCCTAGTGGGCATTTCCAAATGTCGAGCTATAACGGAATAACTTACGAAACACGATCTCGTGAAACTACCTTGAGCGATATGTTCTGATGATTCTAGATCTTGTTCAAAAGGTTGTACCGTATTAGCGATTATGTTAATTAAATAAAAAATTAAAATATATGTTTAGTTTTATTTGCTGATGTATCAAAGTATTAGTAGTAGGAAATATATTATAAATAAAATATTGGGATTGCTCGTGAGAGGATTTATACATTAGTTATGTTTTTTCTTTACTCATTTTTAAGTTGTATTATTTGTTAAATACGAACGAAAACATAAATAAATTACAGTTGTAGTACATTATAGTTTTCCATCGTATTATTTCTTAGGGTGGTTGCAACATTGTAACACTCGTATTATACAATAAAGTTTTTCATTTTGACTAAATAATAAAGTTCCATATTAATGGGGTATGAAAATGTCATTCATTTAATACAATGATTGTTTGACACTTCGGATACCGTCGTATTCCGACTGAGACCCGAGTTACATTATGCACTATACACTATTAATTTAGGTAAGGTATTTTTTTTTCGGTGCCGGTTCAGTTGTAAGAACGCTTTCCTTTCTCCAAAAGGTCGCGACTCCAACCCCGGTATGTACCAATGAGAAATAAACTTTTCTTACGTACATTTGTCATAGATTTACAACACCACTGTCGCCGTGCTTTAAAGAGCACGTTAAGCCGTCTGTCCCAGCTCCTCTAACACCAATTTTTGGAATAATAAATATAATAGTCCTGGAAGGCTCATTCCCAGCTATGGAGGTGATGATGATGATGAAATTTAGCTCATTCCTTGTTCATTCGTGTTTTTTTATTATACAACCGAGAAATTAGAAATGTTAATACTATAATCCTGTTTCGTTCTAAATAAGTCCTTTTAAAGACAAAAGTATCATCATCACGACCCTTGCCACACTTTTATAAAGAAACGGATTCACATTTAGTCAACTTTACTGTAAGCCCATTATGACAAGTGGGAAACTCGTCGATGTCACTAGCGCACCAAACTCGAAAAATATCACAAATTAATATTTTTTCGTCTCCCGATCAGGAATCGAACCCGGTACCTCTGCGACTAAATTCACGGACTGAACCGCCAGTCCACTGAGGCAGTCGACTTTTTAAATTTTCGTTAGATTATACTATTTTTATTCTTGATTTATTACGCCACAAATAACAATTTAAGTTTTAAGTACACGGACTGGTACATGGACCTTGCCAACCCGTCTGGCCAGCGTGGCGAGTATAGATAGTTCTCTAGATATATTTTCTGGAAGGCCCATCTCCAACAGTGGAGGTCTAAGTCGCTGTGTTCTAGGGGCTTAATGATGAAATGAAAGGGATAGGGTCTGTTTGCCAGTTCACATACATTATAACACTACATCCTTTACAATTGAATTACTCAGCGAATACTATTTATGAATGAAATTCTACTAAATATTACCATAGATCTAGATCAATTTGTAATTTGAATAAACGAAAGCCGGTGGAGCTAGCTAGTATTGAAAGCACACGCTTCAAGGTCAACTCACCCTATTAATTTCCTCCTCCGTCAATTGGACGGGTGCTTTTATCACGTCATCCATTTTCGTACTTACTATGAGTACTGCATTAAGTTATATTAAGGTTAAGCGATAATTAGCTTTTATAAACCAATATAAACCAACAAATAATCATCCGGCTACTAACAACGACAAAAAAGAACTGGAACGTTACGGTCGCATATTTGCATTATTAAAAGAAAGAAAATGTAATGCTAAGGCAAATTAAAGCATGAACGGAAAATAAATGCTTATTAATGTAAAAATAATTTTGGTTCATGCTATCGCTACATTTCTTGTTGGCTAGTTGTGTCACGCAGTAACAGTGTCTTGGTACGGGTTGGCACGAGGTGGGCGATCGATGGTACCTTGCTTACTTCTATCTCCAGCAAATTATGTTATGTGCGCTAAACACGATACACCAAAAGCAGAGCATGGATTTTTGTTTTCTTTACATTTTTTAAAACCTCTGACTTGATCCATGGTGTAGTGGTTGAGAAAACGGGACCGACGCTTATACTCTCCGAGGTACGCGTATGGTAGTGTTGTAGGTAATCTATGACAAATGTACCTTTCATTGATACATGCCGGGGTTCGAAATGACCTTTTTTAAAATTTAAGGAAAGCGTTCTTATAATCCTGACTCCACCGCCCAAGCTTAAAACTTAAACTAAACTAATAATAAATAATCCTCACCTTATTCTATGTAATTGTTTAAAGAACCTTGTCTATCTCGTTGCTTGTATGAAGAGACACTAAGGTCGAAATAATTAAAACTAATTATTGGAATCGATATTTAACATTGTGAAGAACCACCAAACTTAGTTATTGTTCGTATCTGAGATGAGACGTACACAAAATAAACCTTACAGAGAGTCCGCAATCGTACTATTGTAAAAAAGCGGCGTAAAAAAATAATATTAAAAAAATCACCTCAATCAAAGTCATCCACGAACAGTGACCGTTGTAACCTGACTTTTCCTGTCATTTAGGACACAGTTTTTCTCAAGAGTGGGATATTTATGGATTGACGATGATCATGATAAATATTATATATTTTAAGAATATCAGGATCGAATAATAATAATATGACTGTTGCAATATGTTGCTTAAACAAATAATATAGTCGCTCTTACGGTAAAGGGATTGTGACGTCAGCCGCAGAAAAAAGCTTACACTGAAAAAACTAATATTGTTCTAAACGATAGATTTTTTACTATTGTCTTTACTAGCGCTTAAGTATCAGAATAGAGCTACTGGAAACGTTTCGCCGAACGAGTGAAAATATTTTTTTGCCACATATAATTAAAAGTATTTAATGCCATCTATCGAGGTTTAATTCTGTGCGACCGTATTTTGTTATATATATTTATTATATTTGTATATTTTTGAATTTACTGAGTTATTTTCTATTTTATTCAATCATAAGTTGATTCCAGAAATTAATTTCTCGTCTCTGAATTATATGAAAACGATATCCAACACGACCAAGTACAAGTGTTTAGACATAGATCGAAGACTGAGCCGCGGAAAATGAATTTCCCCCGCCTGCCTTCTCTGGGAATTCCCGTCATCCTAATCTATCTGGAAAAACAACTTATTAGAACAAGTTTTTGGAAACAAAAGTGGGTCGATCCATCTACATCGGTGCACTAGGGCATTTTTTCTTAGTCACCCGTTCCTGCATGCTCTATTGGGTAGGTATAGCCAGAGCCTCACGATCAGTGTATGGCTATACTAGCTCCAACTTCCCGTGTAGATGTGGACCCAACAGTATAGGTAGCGGATTTTAATATATACGAACGCAAAGCAAAACAGCGGTTGCGAGATATAAGAGGAGACTTCTGATTGGCTGCGCTACGCTTCGTATCCGCCCATCGGAATAAGTCTAGGGGTTGATTCTCGGGAAAGAAAATTTTCAATAGAGACAATGTCGAAAAAACATAACGTCTTGAAAATATCACTTGTGATGACTTTGACTAGTTAATATTATTATTTTTAATTGGATATTATATCATAAAACGGTATATACTGCCTCCGTGGTCTAGCGGTTAAGTCCGTGGATTTAGACTCGGGGGTACCGGGTTCGATTCCTGGTCGGGACACAAAAATATTTATTAATGTAAATAAATATGTACATTTAAATAATTAATTAATATTTAATTTATTTGTGATATTTCTCGAGTTTGGTACGCTGGAGACATCGACGAGCTTGCCACTTGTCATGATTGGCCTATAGTAAAGTTGGCTAAATGTGAATCCGCTTATTTATAAGCGTGGTTTCTGACCACCCCGAAAGGGAAACGGTCGTGATGATACTTTACTTTACTTTACTAAAACGGTATATACTTTTATAATCGATTCTAAAATATATTTAAAAAAATACTTTAATAGTAAGGCCCGTATTATTCATAAAATAATAAACAGAGCGGCGGTGGCTCGGTTGTAAGAACGCTTTCCTTAACATCCTATAGAGGTGGGTTCAAACCCCGGTATGCACCAATGAGAAATACACTTCTCTTAAGTACATTTTCTCATTGTCATAGATTTAGAACACCACCGTAGAGCACGTTAAGCCGTTGGTCCCGGTAACACTAAAGTGGAAAGAATTTTCATAAAACAATTACATCAGACTCTCGCCAACCCGTTTAAATATATATATGGAAGGCCCATTTCCAACAGTGAAGGTCTAGGACGCTGTGTTCTAGGGGTTGTAATGTATTAATTAATCGATCTTTAGATACGATATTCACTTAAGTGTGTGCGTGCCTCTTAGACATTTGCTAACAATAAAATAAAAATTATTTAGTTATAAATAGTGTCATTTATGGAGCCTTAAAAGGTATTTTTATGATGGATCAATTATTAATTTATATTAAAACCTTTTTACAGTCAATAAAGTCTTCAAATTAATATAAAATAACATGTGTTCCGTCTAAAAAGTGAAATTAACTCTACAATAATGTGGTTATAATATAAAAAATGTATGTGTTGGAAAATAGAACGTTGTCGATACACAGTCGGATGAACATACAAATACAAAACATAGCTAAATGGTATAAATAATGCAGATTTAGATATATTACTTTCTCATTTAAATTAAGCTAAGCTAAGCTAGACTTCTAACAGATTACTTATTGGACCACTTTGCTGCTTAGTATCATTGTTTAATAATTTGTTAGACCTATAAATTCCTACTCGTGAATAAAGTCAATTCTATCGTGTTCAGAATGTACGCCTTGTTTTAAAGATTCACATGTAGCCAACTATTTACTAAGAAAGAGTTACATGCTTGTCAAAATCTCTGAAAAAAAATTGGTAAATATTCAGTGTAGACTACGAAAGCTTGTTTATTGCCCAGATATGAGCATATTTAACAAAGGAAATGAGTAGCACTCGTGGAATATATTTATTTACAAATTTGCATATAGCACTTATAAAATTCAGTTATGTCAAAACTTAATACTAACTTTTTTTTATAACTTTGATATAATACAATAGCATTTAATAGTACTTACAAAGCAACAACCTATATATAATTCATCGACCCCTAAGGCAAAAGGTAAATAAACTACCAAAAAGGTGTTCGCAATAAAAATGCAAACAGTATTTTGTAGAAAAAACACAAATATTATCGCACAAGTATTAATTTATTAATGTATATAATTTTTGTATTTTTATTAGGCGCAACATACGCCTCCAGCACCACATTTCAAAGGCGTCGACGCGGCTATGAAGAAATATGGAGAAAACGAGATTGCGGACAAGTCTTATTTTGATCCTGATAGTAATGTTTCGATCCCTCTATATTCCCTTCATCTGGCTCATAGCGTTCTTGGCCATGCCTATTCTTCTGCGTACTTCCGTTTCACAGGATCCGGTGTTAGAGATACTTAATATTTCTAAACTATTAAATAAATAAAATTTATAATATAGACAAATTAAGATGTACCGCTTTATACTTAAAATAATGAGAAGGCTTGGATAAGAAGGATTTTACGTCGATAAATATTCAAATATAATATATTTTACAGGGTTATATTATTATAGGGGTATCACGAGCCTCTGTTGTTAGAATTGTGAAAGAAAATTAATCAACAGGTTACCCTGAATCTTCTACGTAACCATCAACAAGTGGCTCAGTTCACTAATTGATAACATTGTGTTGTGGAAAGTTCAATATTTAAACGTCATAGTCAAACTAAAAAATAAGGAATAAATAAATAATAAATATTTCCAGACAGGTCACACAGCGCCATCTAATTTTCGTGGTAAGCTACGAGGCTTGTGTTACGGAAACTAGATGGTTGATAAACTACATATATATATATATATATTTTGTAAATATATACATATTATACATATAAACACCCAGACCGAGACAAATTATACAATGTACAACTTGCCCCCGGTGGGAATCGAACCCACGACCTCCCGAGTTCACGGCAACGTTTGTTACCACTAGACCACGGAGGCGGTCAAATATAATTATATAGAGATTGGCTTAATAAATTAAGAATTACTTTTAAATAAAGCTACTGTACCTAACTGTCTAGTCGGCCAGGATTTGTAGAATTAAACATAATATATTGTTTATTTACAAATTTAATTACGTACTTTACAAAAGTTCAAAATAAGAGCTTAGGCTAGATCTAAAAGCGACCCCCGGCCCTGGTACCGATTCTCGAGCTGTAGTTATGTCGAGTTAAACCGTTTTTATTGTATCGATTTTGACAGATATTTCGATAAATGTCGAATGCGACTTTCATCCCTATAGCTCTAGAATCGGATCCCTGACCTAGTTCGAGTCCACATGCGTTCTCGCTCTGGCATAGGCAAAAAGCCGAGTTTAGCCGAGTTAGGGACCGAGTGCGAGACCCCCTCCGATGACGGTCGCCTAGTACTGTAAAGTAAACCGACGTATTGCAAATAAAATATGGTATGATACCCTTCTTATTTAAAGACTTTATTTAATTTAAACTTTGAAAATAATCTTTTAAATGACATACCAATATTATATTTATGCACCAGTAGGTATTTGTTAAGCTTAAGTTTGGGTATTAATGTTACCGCTAATTTCCTTATGTATATATATATATATATTAATTTTAGTTTAGTAGTAGAAAATATTATTTTGTTTTGACATAATTATACCGTATTATTATTACCATGACAACGCCCTTTTACAGCAGCATCTATTGGTGTAGGTAGTACTTATCTGGTAACGACGAAGGCTGTTCTTTGCTGATATTCATTCGCTATCATTAGTAAAATAATTAATTTGTTATCTGACGAAACCGAGTGTACCAAATGTATGAAATGGTGAATAAATAAATGAAATGAAATATTTGCATGCCTGTTCTGTACATTAGGCTACGAGTATAATCATGCAGATAAAGACTCAGACAAAATTTAAGTATATAAACACGTTTGGGAACAGCTGGTTTTTTTATTTACATTTTGTCTCAGGTCCGATGAATATCGTATCGTACTCCTACATTAATTTAAATTTACATTAGAATTTATATAATATATTTAAAATACAAAAAAGAGAGTTCTTGGTCTTCACGGCGAGGGGTAAGTCTCCGAGTCATAACTCCAATGCCACCAATAAAACTGTGCGGTTCTTCTCTACAAAAGTGAAGGAGTTTAGGTACCTGGGTCATGTCGTAACAGAGGGCCTGACTGACTATGCGGATATAGAAAGGGAGCGCAGGGCGTTGGCGGTCAGAAGCAACGTGCTGGCTCGTAGGTTTGCTTGTTATACGGTGCCTGTAAAGATCACGCTGTTTAAAGCATATTGTCTCCCCAGATTCTGTAGTGCCTCCGGGATGTTTGCTGAGATGCGCACTGATGGCTTCCCGCCATCATACGTAAGAAAGTATCATCCCTGATGGCGCGGGTATGCAGGAGTCCCAATAGCATCTAGAGGACGGTTTTGGGTAGTGTCCTATTGCGCAACACTGGGACTACAGTACTTGTGGAAATTTAGGTTAAGTTTATGAATAAGATAGTTAGGGATATAGGCAGGTAATAATAATAAAGTAAAATATTTTATTGTTCTTATTTATTTGTTCATGCCAGGGGGGGGGGGGTGTTGAACCGACCTGTGTAGGCTTTTAAGGAAATTGTTTTTACAACCGATCCACCACCGCTCATAATACTTATTATGAGGAATTTATGACAACCTGACTGATGGATTGATGTCAATGTCAATTGTTCCCATTCTTGAGAATCGGGTCCCGCGTAGGTACTGGTGGTACTTGCTTAATAAGCCTGCATAGGTAAGGACTGATGTCGATCGTCAGTAGTGTTGCACAATCTTGGTCTAGCAGTCTTGATCTTTTTCTTGCTTTTTTGGAAGACCACTGATATGTTAGTAAGACCAATGCAAAGGCTTACACCCTAGTCTTGGTCTTGCGCAAAAGTATCGCAATTTATTTTGCTAAAAAAGGTCATATTGTTGGGTTAACTATTTTAAACTACCTATGTATACATTTTTGGATACATGTTGGTCAACAAGACCTATAACCATTCCAAATTTCTAAAGATACTAGTTTGCGGACAAACACAAGTCTCTCAAGGTTTTCTTACTACAATATTAGGAACTAATATATAATTCTAGCTAGACCAATAACAAGACCAACTGTTCTGATGCAAGACTTGTAATGGGCAGCACTTATCGTCAGTGGCTGGCGTCAGTTGCTCCCATTCTTGGACCTCGCGTACTGCTTACCATCAGGTGGGAGCGATGTCACACATCGTGAGCAGTATAAAACATTGTTCTGGGGATACTGATTTTATTTTCTTGCATCAGCTTGTCCATCGCAGACCATCTTTGAAGTCTAAATTCGTATATGTTATAATTTTTTTTTTTCGAATTACCCTAAGTAGTTATATTCTGTTACTTAAGCGCAAACGTTATAGAATGGTTGTTTACTTATATGACGCTATTAGTGTTGATATTTGCACGTACCCTATCAAAGTCGAGGGTTTTTAGAATTGGTAATTGGTAGGTATATGATAAAATTCTGACGCAAGCTCTGAGGTAAATAACGGAATCCACTAATAAAGTTTGCGCTTATGTAATGAAATTCGGCTGAACGGTCTTGCGGCCGATGTACATTTATTTAGGCGCAAAGGTTATATAAAAAAAAACTAACAGAAATGGTCACTGTTAAACGCTATTAACGTTTATATTCTTGCGAACACTGTCATAATTAATAACAGATACAGTATTTTGTCAATCTAACGTTTGCGCTTAAACTGCCGCCGCTGTTTTTAAAGTCACATACTTACATTATAACTACAATTTTTAACAAGTACCAGGAAAAGACACAGCAAAGTTCGCAGATCACACCAGCAGGCGTAGCACGAAGTTAAATATACACGCTCAAAATAACAGTAAATGAATTTAAAATATTTTGTCAGTTAAGACTATTAGTGTTGCCCAAAGCAAGGCCAAGACGAACAGGCCAAGACTTGGCCAGTCTCGATATTGGTCTTGCCCTCTTAATCTTGGTCTTGGTCATGCGCAAGAGTGTCGCAAAACTCAAAATATATATTAGTTTCTAACTTGAAAGTAATTTTTGACAGCGAAAAATAATAATTTGAAGCAAACGATGCCGTTACAAATGATTTTTTTTTTTGCAAAAAAAACTATTTATTTTTTGCAAGACCAAGACCAAGTTTGGGCAACACTAGTTAGGACTACAGCTGGCGGCACGATAGTCTAGCGGTAACCATCCATAATAAGGTATGATGGGGCGGGCGTACGTGTCGTCAGCGCTGAATGGATGTTCTTTCGTACGTCATGCGCAATAATCCCTAGACTAGACTTTCGTGCGGCCACTCTTATGCTTAGCTTGTTTTTAGGCGATTAGGGCCGTTTTCTGCGCATATGTCAGTCATTCGCATTCCGTCGGCGACACGCGTACATCAGCATTCCGAATTCAAGATGACTGGCCGAGGAAAAGGCGGGTAAGGGCTTGGGAAAGAAGAAGGCAAGTGCCATCGGAAGGTTCTTTGGGACAACATACAGGGGATAACTAAGCCAGCGATTCGACGGATCGTGGGGAGTGGTGGACTGAAGTAGTGCCTTGGTCCCAGTTCCACTAATACCAACTTGTGGAATCGTTAATAAATTGTCATGAAAAAAAGACTTCACCCTCTCGCCAATTCCGCGAGTGTAGGCCAAATTCTTCAGAATTTTCTGGAAGGCCCATGTCCAACAGTGGAAGTTAACAACTCTTGTGTTCTATGGGCTATGATGAAGCATATGTTTAGTATAGTAACTTTGCCAACCCGTGTGGCCAGCGTGGCGAGTGTAGGCCAAATTCTCCAGAAATTTCTGGAAGGCCCATGTCCAACAGTGGAAGTTAACAACTCTTGTGTTCTATGGGCTATGATGAAGCATATGTTTAGTATAGTAACTTTGCCAACCCGTGTGGCCAGCGTGGCGAGTGTAGGCCAAATTCTCCAGAAATTTCTGGAAGGCCCATCTCCAACAGTGGAGGTCTAGGACTCTGGGTTTTTGGGGTTGTAATGAAGAAGCATTATGTTCAGTATGTACTAAGAGCTTCATAGATATTGTGATAAGATGGCTGAGAGTTTCTCGCGCAGCAAATTAGCATTGCTATTATATTTAGCGGGGAAATGCTGCCAGTGATTTTTGCATACTACCACATCGTTGTTTTATACAAGTATATTTATTTATATATTCTCTAGCTAGTAGATAATTCACTTTTAATTAAAACTACTTAAAAGTAAAAATAATAATATATACACTAAACCTAAGTCCCAAGAAGACTGTTGTATAGCTTAGCAAATTCGTTGGCTGGCTTTTCTGTCTCCAGACTTTGACGTTAGCCGTTTGGACAACTCCTTGGCCAGACGCTCGGCTGAGTGTCCCCATGGGCCCATTGTCTCAACCCCAAACGGCACAAATTCGTAACCTGTACTGAGGTTGGCGTATTTGCGCAGCTTGAGGTTCTCAGCCGCACTTGACGAAGTCGCCTGAATGTGTGATGAGACTAATGTCTCTACACATGTCGCATCCCACACCAGGGACCTCCCAAGTTTCCACGGCCCAACGGTCATGCCGTCAGGTCTCTTGCCATCGCTCCGCGCAATCCCAGAGGGTTCTAGGATCGCGGGTACTCCAGCAGTGACAAAAGCCCTTCGAATGAAGGCGTTCAAAGCAGCGAAAAGGGATGCGGCCAGCACTATTAGCGCAAGAGAGATAGCATATAGCATAGCACCACTAAATAATCAATAATTATCTTCCATAAATTAAACTTTTTCCCGCTATCGTAAAAATCGAGGGTTGCCTTTAATTCTTTTTTTGCAGTATATGTTGTAGAATAATATTTTTTTACTTATTTATTAAATTTATTATTATATATTTTTTATCTATAGTATTTAATGATTAGTATCTCTATTTAAATTATTAAGATTGTTATGTAGTAGTGAGTATAACTCCGTTTTAATAATATTTATTATAATACTATATGTATATTAGTAAAGTTTTTTTAAATATACTGGCAACACTGAAATTAAGAAAAGCAAGGTCAAATTAAAACGAAATGGAATTTTGGCTGTTGCGAATGCAATGAGTTTAAAGTTAAATTTCTGTTTTTAAATTGTGATACGAAAAATCCAAAAACGCTTTAATTTTTGTGTGATATAGACATTACGAGTATGTATGACTCAAAAGAACATAATACAATAGAAGCAAAAATGTGGCAGTATTGCAAATGTTTCTTTTAAAAAGGAGTTTATGTGTAATAATAAATAGTTTAATTAATTTGAAAATTATTTAAATTTTATTTTATATGAAAATTTTATAAATTTAAATAATTGAGAATTCAAAAGTCTACAAAATAAATGAATTTAAAATATTAATTGTGTATAAGTTACGAGATTTAAGTGACCATTTCTATTCCGCCATTGTTAATAATTGATCTACTATGGATTATGTTCGACAAAATTTGTACTTTAATTGTTTTTTTTTTCATAGTAACTATCGAAATTAATATACTGATCAATTATTAGAGATGCTGTAATGAAGAAAACAAATAAAGAAAAATGAGAAGTTTAGTTCTAGTTCGCTGGAGTGCCGCAGTAGCGCTGCTAAAACTGGCACATTTTCATCTATGGAGTTACGCTTCTTAATATTATGTTTCTTGACAAATAATACTTCGATAAACGAATGGTGGAAGGTGCTATTTGGCCGAAAAAAAAAACTAAATAGGTCAATGGAACTCAGATAGAATATTCGACGTCACATGTCATCTAAATAGCAAAACCCTAATTACTAGGCTTTTAGCAGAGTGACAAGCTATCTAGTAACAAAAATTTTGTCAGTGTACTTTAGTAAGTTAGTTGAACCAATCCATTTTTTCGGCTAGTAGCGTCTCCCACTCTTCGGCGTAATCTCATAAGTGCATCAAAGTATTATTTGTTATGGTTTTCCTTACTGAGTAATGCATTTTTTAATGTATGTAACCGATTTCAATATTTTCCAGTAAGCAAACCCAAAGATAATAGAATAGTTTGGCGGTTAATGTTAATACGCGTCACATTCGAACAATCCTAGGTCTTTAGTATGTTAGTAACACATCACATAAATCATCGCGTCCACATAAAAAAAATCACAAGCGACATTAAATCCATATTTATTAGCTGCACTATATCTCATCATTTATATTGCTTTGCACTTGTTTTTGTCGCCAGCTGTTATAGTTAATGTTAGTTAAATAAAAGTATCATCACGAGCGTATACTTTCAGGGGTGGTCAGAAAGAAGCTGATGCACAAATAAAACTTTACTATAGGCTCATCATGGCAAGCTCGCTGATGTCTCTAGCGTACCAAACTAGTGAAATATCACAAATAAATTATTATGATCAGCGGGGTGAGGAATGAGTGTGTGTGTGTGTGTGTGAGCGGAATGCACAATCATCCGAAAATCGGTCGATTACGTCTGTCAGAAATGTCAAAAACTAGGCTGAATGCCCAAGATTTTGACATTTCTGACAGACGTAATCGATTTTAGACGATTCGTTTCCGGATGATTGAGCACTCCACGTCACCCCGCGGGACCGATTTTAGACTTAACTGCTAGATCACGGAGGCTGTCAAATACGAGCATGTTTTTAGTAGTTTTTTTTTTGTAGTTGTTTGTCTTTGTAGAAGTGGGAAAAGAAGATAAATTTAAATTAAATTGAATTCCAATAAACATTTTATTTATCACCTAAACATTACAATAAAATAAAATATCTGATTTATATTTGTATTGTACTCAAATGATATGTGATATTTATAATTCCTACAATTATAAACTATAACATACAAGTTTTTATAATTTTAACGGTCTTTACGCGATTTACCTTAGAGACATATTTCTCCCGACGTTTCAGCCAAGTTGCATTTTACAGTCGACCCGTGACCACGGCCAATGCAACTTGGCTCAAATGCAGGGAGAAATATGTCTCTAAGGTAAATCGCGTAAAGACCCGTTAAAATTATAAAAACTATTATGAATATGCGCGAAAGTTTAATTATAACATACAACTCATGAATCTATTTTAGGTAACTTTGTTATACTAGATCTCTAGCACGGACAAACTCCGTTGTCAAATCGAGAACATCAAGTATGGGATTTTACAGGTTGATTTATTTATTAGGGTCTCCAGCACTGTCAGCAACAATGGACAGAATACATGGATTTACACTTACAACTATAACAGATGCTGCACCAATTACAGGTAACCACCACATGCTATTACAGTATCCATTAATTGGGCCTTTGAGTAGCCAAATTAAATTAAAGAAACAATTCAATTGATAACTCGGAAGTATTCGTAGTAGTACTACGTAGTTTTTGCGTGCTAGAGCTGTAGTGTTCGTAGTGTGACGTTTAGTTTTAAAAAACGCAACTGCTGTAACTAATGCTGAATTTAGAAATGCTCATTACTAGCACGTAAGCATGTTATTATAAATCAATTGCTACTTAGTAGCATCTGTCAAAGCATTGCTATCAAATCAAATCATTTATTTGTTTCAACACAGGTAATCTAGTTAATATATTAACCTACTTTATAAAAGTGCAGCTGTGTTCTGCCATGAGGCGTACAAATATTGTATATATATATATATATATATGTATATGTATATTGTCAAGATACATATAACTACATTATTACACAACACAAAAAATAAAATGTTAATTCACAGTAAAAAAAATTGTATCTAATTCTGGTTGTGGTCAAATTAAAATTAATATTTAGATGTCAATTTGGGTCATTTAAAAATTCTTGCACAGAATAATGTGATTTTTCAATTAGAACTTTAGTCAACGTCTTTTTAAACAGACTATGCGGTAAAAAGTTTAATGTCGTCGTTAATAATATTAAATATTTTTGGTGGCTAGTAATGAGCATGCGAATTTCAAGCTTAAAATAAGTATGCCTAATGTTACAAATGTAAACACGTCATGCTCGAATCATGCTAGTTTTAAGCATGCTTTTTAGTTGCATATCTATCTGCAAATGTTAGCTTAATTCATTTAACATTGCGTGACAAATGAGAAATAAAATTTTTTGTTAGAGAAATGGGCCCAATAAAATGTTCGTATGCTATATTGATTTCATTTTTACCTCATAGTTAATTCATAATATCTAATTAATTTTATTTATTTTACCCTAGCATAACGACAATTGTCAACAACTTTTTTTACGTTGATAATTATATAGTATCGATCCTGTCGATATAATTGGAGAATTATGTACACTTTGAAATCCAGTGTTTTATCTATAATAAAGTACCTGATCATAATAAAGAACCTAATCATATTAATAGTGCTTTGTAACTATTTCATAATCATCGCTTCTTTTATAATAGATAATAAGATTAAAATATAACTGTAAATATTCAGTAGATTTTATTTTTTGTATATACCTAATATGGCCGCCTCCGTGGTCTAGTGGTAACAAACGTTGCCGTGAACTATTTCATACATAAATTTTAACCAATTGAATATTTAATTAAATTATATTTTAATGCTGGGGTAAAAGAGATGTTGTAATTAAATTTTAAAATGACACAATTAAATATTATGATTATTGAATTATAGAGGCACGCTGCAAAACAGTTGGGGCCTGGTTTTGGGAAATCTCTTTTTTGGCTACAACATACATGAAAAATCCAAAAAAAAAGTAAGTTGCGTTTTTGAAACTTCTATATCACATTACGGAAACGTCTACTTTTGAGTAATGTAGTCTATTGACTTTCTATAGTATTTTAAAGTAAAGTATCATCACGACCGTTTCCCTTTCGGGGTGGTCAGAAACCACGCTTATAAATAAGCGGATTCACATTTAGCCAACTTTACTATAGGCCAATCATGACAAGTGGCAAGCTCGTCGATGTCTCCAGCGTACCAAACTCGAGAAATATCACAAATAAATTAAATATTAATTAAATGTATTTATTTACATTAACTGCAACAAATAAAGTGTGTTATGTGTTTCTTACTTGGTAAAATATATAAATATTTTTGCGTCCCGACCAGGAATCGAACCCGATACCTCCAAGTCTATATCCACGGACTTAACCGCTAGACCACGGAGGCAGTTAATCATTCTATAGTATTTTATATCATAGATTTGTTTAGTAAAATCGTGATAATTTTCTTGCTATTTATCTCTGTCTAAAAATAAGTAGGTATATGAAAAATAAATTTATCCAAAATGTCTGTAATTTTCTTTCCTAGAAAGTTGATAGATTACATTTCTTAAAAGTATACTTGCGCTTTAAAATCTTTGAAAATAAATTGATGAAAATATTGTGTGAGCGAGGGGTAAACACAATTGTTAAACCCTCTTAAGAAGATATAAAGTTTATTGTATAGAAAAACAAGATAAAATATTAAATTATAACTAAACTAGGACTTAAACTAATATCGTTAAACATAAAATAATGTGATACATTGTTAGTAATTTGCGATGAATTTGAGTAAACTTAGCATTTAGTTACGTACATTTAATTCATAAAAATATATCGTCTGTAAGATAATTAAATATTGTGACAAATAAATTTTACTTCTTAATTCTATTAAATTCATTTTACAGCCACTTTCTCGAACGTTTTTTGGTACTTAACTATTACTTAAGTAAAAAATAACTGGTTTTGCAATAAATAAACAAACCTATCTTAAGAGATACTTAGGAAATAATTAAGAAGGTCATTTACACAAATGTACGGAGAGTTGTCAATTTTGCGTTTCACAGAGCAATAACAAATACTTAAATAAATTTGTTTTTAAAACCCGATTTAACTTAAGAAAAACTTAAGTAAATGATTTCTTAGCTAGGTAATAATTATGTAGAGCTTCGAGAAACCGGCTATTAGTCTTCTAATTGTTGTTTAAATTTCATACCAAATTGGCAGTTTCATACCAAAATAGTATTACAAAATCATTGATTAAACATGACTTAATTTATACATAAATTTAGATGGCGTTATATTTTTTTTGTACAAAATGAATTGATTTTATAAAAATATTAACAAGCTATAAAAATATGTATTATAATATTAATCGATTATAAAATTTCTATATTTACTTTGGCACTACATTACAATAAAATCTTACGTCTTTTATAAAAATGACACTCGTATCAAAAACATGTGAGAAATCTCGATGAGCAAATTTTTTCACATAAATACTTAACTGGCTCTTTACAACTAATGGTATATTCAATAGATAAAATATAACCTTTCTTAGCACCGGTTCAGACTTAAATTTTGTTTAATTAGCACTAAAGATCGACGGCTTAAACTGATCTTATATAAAAGCTTATATAAGGCTAATAAAGGAGAATGGGTTTTTTAACCTGCCCTAAAACACTGTACATAGCTTAACAAACAAGGAACTTAAATAAATCATCCAATGCATAACTTAAATTTTATACTTTTTGTGTATGTGCAATTTTAATGATAATTGTCATCTTTAAGCTGTCTATTTTTGTGCAGTTGTTCCAAATAGTATAATGTAATTGTGCGTACAAACATATTTAACATGAGATATATGAACATTATCCTCTAGGTCAGCGTATCATTGCCATACATACAAATTAGTTTCATCATCATCATCATCGCAGCCCCTAGAATCCTAGACCTCCACTGTTGGAGATGGGCCTTCTAGAGATTTCTGAAGAACTTGGCCTACACTCGCCGCGCTTGCCAGACTGGTTAGCGAGGTCTGTCTGATGTCAATCTTTAATGACATAGTATTGATTCCACAAGTTGGTATTAGTGGATCCTGGACCGACGCATGGTGGTGTTGTAAATCTATTACAAAAGTACGTAAGAAAAGTGTATTTCGCATTAGTATCAGGTACTCAAACCGAAGATCTTAATCAAATCTTAAGGAAATAATTATTAATTTTATTTTGTGTTGTCTTCATTTTAGTTTTTAGTTATATTTTTATTTATTAATTAGGTTTATTTTTATTAATAGTAATTTATGTTTTAAGATGTAAAAGTTTAATTAATATTTTATTATTTTTTTATATTTTTTTAAGGAAACCGTTTTAAGGATTTGTTTAATTTATATTTGATACGCAACTAATAATACCTATGCAAATTTTACTATATTTAGCTAATTTGGATAGCACTTACGTTTTTTATTTTGAAAATTTGCCTTCCGAGTATATTTTTCGCTTGGCTAATTATGTATGAAGGAAAGTTGACGCCATTGCTATTAATTAAACTATATTTATAATATATAACAAAAAAAATTTAAGCTGTTTTCTTACTTTCTAATAAATTTAAATATAACAAAATAAATCAGAAATACACACGGAAATGCTAAGTGCAGAAATGATGATTTTTTATTTTTTATTATGAAATAAATATAATAATAATAATTCAGTTAGTAGCTTGTCACTTTGGTTATTTCAGCCAATGACGTGCCTTAAAGGCATACGTTAAACATGTCAAAAGATAATCAGCCTTTCTGCAACTAGTCGATACAATATGTGCTATAATATAATATGTATTATAGAATAAAATGATTAGTTGTGAATGATTGTGATGATATAAACTAAAATCTACATAATTAATATTAATTCTGCCAATGAGTCTAGATAAAGAGTAGAAAAGGCAAGAGTTCACATAGTAACAGTTTGAGCAAACTTGTTCTGTTTTTTTATTAATGGGGTGTGTCATTAAATTTTTATTACGATAGATGGCGCATGATAGATGGTACCTAATATAACTGTCAGTTGCATAGAAAACTTGTATTTTTATTACGAAATTTATTATTTTCTGGATATTATGCAGAAGTGAGCAGCTTTTAAGTATACCAATCGAGATTTCCAAGCGAAAGCAAAGATATGATGACCTCAAAATTGCCTTTCTATTAATTCAACCTTTTTTATTTTAAAGACGCTTACTTAATTCGCCTTTTAAGGTAGGTAATGTTAAGTTAAAATATATTATTCTGTTTCAAAAAATTAAAACTACATATAAATTTTAAAAAACGATCGGTCATAGGTGTAAACAGTACCAGTAACAAAGGTACCAGTGCTGCTAGCGACATCTACAAAAAGCTTTGCCTGATACACCCCATTAAAGACTATACTATAGGATACTTATTTAAGAAGTCCATGTATGTGGGAAAGAGAGAGGAGAATTGTGTCTTGCGACTTAATATAGGCTGGTTTACATCCACCATTCTGATCCTCTCCCTACCCAATGAACTGTATGATTCCGTTAAAGCCGTCTTGGAAGCTCGTTCCATAAATGTATGAAAAAATTAGAAACCCAGAATTTTCTGTAAATGAATATTTAAATTATTTATCTAGGTTCGTTGGCTAAATAAAACTCAATAACCTTAAATAATCTAGCATCTAAAAGGATCGGACGCTTATTTTTTATTTATAATGAATTGCTCAACTAACAAAGCTTCCAATATTAGTAACAAAAAATAAACGTTTATAATTAAAGCATCCTTTCAGAAACTTGACCTCAGCCGTATTATACGTTATACAACGTTATATAATGGAATCCGTTTACTATATATAACGCTATACGTCTAGCGCGAGTTGTATAATATTTTGTATTTTTGACGCAGGCTGTTACGTAAATAACGGAATTCAATAATAACAGTTGCGCATAAATTTAATGGCATACCGCTTCTGTAGTAGTTATAAAGCTTAAGTAATAACTAATCGCGGCGAAGGTAGTATGTTCGAGTATTCGGCAAACATCATTGCGGCTATCCAACGTGAGTTGTCTTCGCTCACGGTACCCGCGACGGTACAGCCGAAAAAGGGCTTATCTTTGGACCTGTATTGAAAAATTATTTGTTTATTCTATTATGTAATGGAGTCATTACGTAATGGCCTACCGAAAATAAATTATTTCCATGTACATCTGAGAGTATAGATTAAATTGCCATTTGACATCATTGCAAATAGCACATGCTTTGAACGAGAACAAAAAATAGGTGGTAATGTTCCCAGTCTGCCGGGGCGGGGAAGTATCCACCGTTCGTGCCGATGAACCCAGTAAAGCAAAGTAGGCTTCAATTGCCGTCATGCCCAGTCAAGCCGGCATAGTGTTAGGGACTGATGTAGGTACTGTAGATTTCAGATTCATAAAACATGCGCCCCACTTACCATATGTGAGCATAAAATTAATAATAATCAAAAAGTTAAGTCAAATAAAATATTTAGTTGTAGAATTTATTTATTGTCGTTTAAACCTACTGTGTATTCTATTCCAAGTAACCTGAAGGGGTTATAAGGATTTGGTATTAAATATAAGCTCGTACAATTTTATACTTAATTTAATATATTGAGTATATATCGCCGGGTTAGAGCGAAAACCAACTTTTTTTTTTTTTGTAAATTCACTTTTTTACACCAGTCGTTTATAATACTTCTGCTTTGTCCAGAGATAAAATGTGGGTCTTAAAAGCAAGTAAACGAACGGTTTTAGCCGAAAACGCAAATTATAAAGTATTTTTTGTGCAAAAATGGCTAACTTAGTTGGTTTTTGTTGTAACACGCCGATTTATCTGTGTATGTATTGGATTATACTGGCGAGATTTTTTTTTAATATGCTCATCTTTAGCAGTGAAGATCTAGGACTTTATTTTAAGCACTTGTACGGGGATCACACTGAAAGTACACGCGATGTATTAAGTGAATGGACTCTATTTTGAAAAGATATAATAAAACTAATAAATTACTAGTTTCCTCAGTTTTTGATTCTCTGAGAACTTTCAGTTTGACCCTCGTATTAGGGCGCAACCGTCCAATTTGTGACAGATTATCGTATCGTATCGCTTTTGTTGTTTCGTTGTGCTTGTATATTTGTAAGGAACAGCTAGACACGACAGTTTAAACGACACGATAATTTCTCTTGAGTGTAAAATCTGTAAGCGCCTTATATAGTGTATACACGTATACACTATATTACTTACCGTTTGGGCTTGTTAGTTCTTGGTATAAATGTAATAGCCCATCTTGATTGTGGATTCCTTTTTGTCTCATGCCCCACGTACCAAAGTATATCCTTTATATTCCACTCGTTAATAACATGGGAACCCTGAAATATTTGAATATATAATTCTATGTTTGAATTTATTTATTTAAGAAGTATTGTGCTAGATGGTTTGTATCGTAGAATTAGATGGTCCGATTCCTGTTCGAGAACACAAAAATATTTGGAGTTGTGACTATTATTTCGTCTTGTAGGCTAGAGACATCAAGGATGAGCATATATGTTTCTCTGTCTAAAATTAAATATATGAAAGAGAAAGTATATCCAGGATGTCCATTTCCTGGAGGGTTCATCATTATCATTACAGCCCCTAGAACACAGCGTCCTAGAAGTCCACTGCTGGAGATGGGCCTTCCAGAATTAGGCCTACACTCTCCACGCTGGTCAGACGGCTTGGCGAGGATATGATGTCAATTTTCTTTTTATAACAATTTATTAACGATTTATCAGTGGAACCAGGGTCGACGGCTTAACGTGCTCTCCGAGGCAAGGGAACAGTGGTGTTGTAAATCTATGCCAAATGTATATACGTAAGAAAAGTGTATTTCTCATTGGCACATTAAAACAACACAACCCTGGATGGGTTGATAAACTGCATTTCTGATAGTTTTTTTTAAAAAGAGGCCCAGAGATATCAGAAAAGAGAAGAGATAGATATCATAGAAGTTGCTTTCGGGCTTGAGGAATCTTTTGAGGTGTTGGATTGTGCGAACAAGGGCATGGTCGAGCAAGGGACATGTGCGTCAAGGCCTCTTTAATGTATAAAAAAAATGTTATTCTAAATAAATAATAATAATTATTATTATTACATAGTTAAGTATCTAAAGCGGGTTCACCGCTCAATAAAAAGTGCGGTTTCTGACTAACTGTTACGGTTGGGAAGATCATCACCATCATCACAGCCCCTAGGACACTGTTGGAGATGGGCCTTTCCAGAAAAATCTGGATAATTTGGCCTACACTCGCTTCGTGGTCTAGCAGTTAACTGCTAGACCACGAAGACTTAGGTCTTAAGACCGTAGATTGATGAGCGATCGGGTTTGATTCCTAGTCAGGGCATAAAAATTTTAGAAACCACGCTCTAATGAAACGGATTCACATTTAGCAAACTTTACTATAGGCCAATCATGACAAGTGGCAAGCTCGTCGATGTATCCAGCGTACCAAACTTGGGACATATCACAAATAAATTAAATTGATTTATTTATTTTAATTATTAAATAATATTATAGGAATCGAACCTGGTACTGGTTTTTGTTTTGTAAATTAATTTACTGTGAATATTGTTGGTCAAAAGTGGTGTTGTTTTGTTTAATAATATTTTACAATATGAAATAGTTATGGGAAACGATAAATTGGACTTTGAATATGGGGCACAAGTTGCAGTTTATTTTTTGCGGTTTCGGTTTTCCCGCGCTGAGGACTCCCATATTTTACCCGACGTGTTTGGGCTATAATGAAAAGCATCAAATTCTGCAGCATCTGGCATTCTCATTAACTCATAAAAAAGAAAGATATATTACGTCAGACTTGGCTGTATGGGCTAGACCCTTTGCCTTCCCTATCACCTCATTCATCATCGTTAGGGAGAAGAGAAACAAAAAAAAAAGTATATATTACCTGTTTATCTTTAAAATAGCAAAGTGTCTTATTTCTGAACTCAAACATGTGAGGTTTAAAAGTCTTGGCATTTTCGCTGGCAAATTTTAGTTCACCACACACAGTGGCTGAAGTACTTTTAATGGCATCCAATTCGTACAAGATCTTATTCTCTTTCACTAATAAGTAGTTGTCTTTCCTGTCGTCTGAGTCCCAGTCGCCCCATCGGAGTACAACATCGAGTACTATTTCATGTATATGTATAATTCGAGTCATCGCGTCACCACAAATTACTTCCTGAAGCATTAGTAGGTGCGAATCGATACCAGCTTTCTGTGATAATTCTACGCACACATCCGCACTGGTCTTTGTGGGCGATAGCTGAAATTAAAAGTTACTTAATTAGCTATTAGACACGCACCGTCTGTCCACGTTTTTAAGCGCTTGGTCACTGCTCTATTTCTAGACAAACAGGAGTCGTCATCAGGCTAAAAAAATATATATGGCTTTATATCTATGTATATATGCGTTTTTTTAATTTATGTAACAGTGTAATCTATTAGTATGTAGTGTGTGCAGTATATTAGATATTGTTAAAATTGATATCGGCAATACCCTTAATCTCACACTCTCCCAAAGGTTAGATGTTAGAAAATGCCTTGTAGGCATTAATCTTTGCCTTTCTACAATTATTTTATGCAATAAAGAAGGTTCCACACAAGCTATACGTAAGTACGTCTCAATATTTACATATTTTTTTGTGCAGTGTTTTATTTACTTCCCTGTTAAGTTAAAATATATTTATTCACGTAAACTTATGACACTCAAATTTAAAATATTTAGAATGATTCTACTCCTGTCAATGGAAGACTAAGCAGCGAAGTGGTCCAAAGAGTAATCAGCAGTAGCAATCAAATAGCAGTAGACTAGCACCTTAGCAAATTCCAAATAGCAAATATTGAGACGTTTGTGTGAAACGAATTGATTTGTGATATTTCTCGAGTTTGGTACGCTGGAGAACATCGACGAGCTTGCCACTTGTCATGATTGGCCTATAGTAAAGTTGGCTAAAAGTGAATGTGCCTCCGAGATCATCTTTTTTAAAATTGGTCGTGATCTTGTGCAAAATTACGCAAATTGCACCGGTATGTTTGTCTTTTAAAATACTGATTCACCTTAGTTCATCATTTCAATTAAATGTTATTAAAAAGAAGGGTCGGTTGTCATAGATTTAGAACAGCACCGTTCCCGTGCCTCGGAGAGCATGTTAAGCCGTCGGTCCCGGTTCCTTAAATACCAACTTGTGGAATCGTAAATAAATTGTCATTAAAAATTGACATCAGATCCTCGCTAACTGTCTGGCCAGCGTGGCGAGTGTCGACCAAATTCTTCTGGAAGGCACATCCCCAACAGTAGAGGTCTAGGACGCTGTATTCTAGGGGCTGTATTGAAAAAGATAAGATTATAAATAAAAATGATAAAAAATATTTATTGTCACCAATTTTTTACATCCTATATACATAAATTACTAACTAGGAAATTATATCATTTATTTATTTATAATACATTGAGCTAGAACAGGCTAACAAAACTGTTAGTAAGTGCACTGGTTTCTGTACTAGATAATTCTGTCAAGTCACAGAAACCAGATTGATCAGGGAAGGTTTTGTTTCTTGATCCTCGTTTTGCAACACTCGAATGTGGTTGTTATATCTTATTTGTGTATTTATTTATATTTAGTTACTTATATTTGCTTATTTATTTTGTTCATCCTGTGATTGCGTTTAATCTAATTTTATGTAGTTAATCTTGTTTTAACCATTATATTTTGTTTTTCTTTTTGGTGTTCATTTGCTATTATTGATTTATTATTGGAGTTAGGGTTTACTGAGGGAATAGGGATTCCTAAACTATTATATTGTTATTTTAAGTAATTCTTCAGTACTATCGTATGTTTGTGATAAAAGAAACTTTGTTAACTGTTTCTTGCATTGAAATTTTGTAAGTTTTATTATAGATAATGAGGTATTTATTTTTAAATTAAACAAATGCTTACCGCGACATGAAAACATGTATCTCTATCGTTAACATAGACCCAAGCCTTTAAGTCCCCTGCAGCTTTGGGTGCTGTCGGAGGTAACTTGCTCAGAACCCGCATCAAAACGTTTCTAATATCAGTTTCTAATTTCTTTTCACCATCCGACGGTTTCCAAATGGTCTCATATTCAGTAATCAGTTCTCGAATTATCATCATCTCCTTTATTGACCAAACTCCAGTCTATAAATATTAATTATATTAATATTGTTTAAATTTTGAACAATTTAGTCAAATTAAAGTTATTAGGTACACTGAACTGCCTCCGTGGTCTAGCGCTTTAGTCCGTGGATTTAGACTCGGAGGTATAGGGTTCGATTCCTGGTCGGGACACAAAAATATTTATTAATGTAACACTTAATTAAACATTTAATTAATATTTAATTTGTGATATTTCTCGAGTTTGGTACCCTGGAGACATCGACGAGCTTGCCACTTGTCATGATTGGCCTATAGTAAAGTTGGCTAAATGTAAATCCGCTTATTTATAAGCGTGGTTTCTGACCACCCCGAAAGGGAAACGGTCGTGATGATTTTTTTTTCTAGGTACACGATAATGGTTTAATATAAGTTTGACCGCCTCCGTGGTCTAGTGGTAACAAACGTTGCCGTGAACTCGGGAGGTCGTGGGTTCGATTCCCACCGGGGCCAAGTTGTACATTGTATAATTTGTCTCGGTCTGGGTGTTTATATGTATATTATGTATATCATTTTCATCATTACAGCCCCTAGAACACAGCGTCCTAGACCTCCACTGCTGGAGATGGGCCTTCCAGAACATATATCTGGAGAATTTGGCCTACACTCGCCACGCTGGCCAGACGGCTTGTATATATTTACATTAAAAATATATTATGTATATATTTACATTTTAAAAAAAAAGTATAATATTATAGTTTATCAGCCATCTAGTTTCCGTAACACAAGCCTCGTAGCTTACCACGGAAACTAGATGGCGCCGTGTGACCAGTCTGGAAAAAAAAAATAACACAAAATTTTACATCATCCAAGAGGCAGAAACTACGAGTCATCTCAGATCCCCCTTTTCCGGAAAAAAACAGGAATCTGTAACAATGCGTTAGCCTCCTAACAGAAGTAGCATTCGCTGCACGTAACTACGGGCAGGGCGTGTGGAACCTTTATTATAGGTTAATTAGCATCAGCGTGATTCGGCTATCAAAGGTGTACAGAGGTGTCAAATTTCTAACAAGCGGGAAGTTTATACTCTCCGCCTGTACGAACATTCCCTTAGCCAGACGTCGCGTTTCGCGGATGATTAAAGTAGTAGAATCTGTCGATGGTAGTTTTGTTATAATGTGTGATTAATTTAAATAAGAAAGTTAAGGATATTATTTATTAGTACATCAGTACGGGAATGCTGCAATCGGTGCGAGGAACAGCATTTAGGTTTGGGATGTATAGAAGAAGAGATGAAAAAGAAGAATATAAAACCTGCAAAACAAGAGGTATCAAAAATTTTTACATGTCTAAGTGACAGACATGATTCAAAAATATTCGGGATGGTAAAAGGAATAACTAAAGAGAGTACAGAGCCTGAAATAGAAAAGTCAGTAATGTTGTTTACATGTCAAAGTCAAAAACATTGTTTACAAACAATACATCGAAAAGAGATTGATTTTTTAGGGTTATTTTTAGGGGCGGACTCTTGTGATAATTTTTTAAGTAACACTATTATAAAGTTTCTCAACGGATTCCGGAATATTAAGTTAATGTATAATAGTGAATTTCAATTATCCAATTTATTTCATTTGAATTTGCCCGATGATTTAGACCCTAAAGAACAATCACGTAATGATGAAGTATTTGTTGTCGGGATTTTTACAATTAAATTTGCCTATTATATATAGTTTTTGCCTTGGTTGCCAGGCCATTATGGTCTTTTACATTTGTTTGTAATTTTGTTATTATTCTTTGGGGTCTATCAATGTTTGTTATAGGAATATGTGTTTTATTTAATTTAATTACGTTTAATTTTAATTGTTTAAAAAATTATCTACCATTTTTATTATTTTTCTGCCTTCTTAATGCGAGTATTAGTATTGAAATTTTGCAAATATTTCTTCCTTGATTTGCAAGGTGGGGAGGGTAGATAAGGTAAGTTATTGTTATCAGTAGATAATTATTTTGAATGAATTGTGTTTGTTTATTTTTTATTTTTACGAATCTACTTGTTATTTTTTTCCTACCGACCTATAATCAAAGATTTTATTATTATAATAATTAATGTTGCAAATGTTTATATAATTGGGATTTGCAAGGTGGGGAATATGTTGCGGAACAAGTAAATTCGTAAAGTGTCTATGACATAAGGTTGCCATAGAGACAGATTGTCATTATGTAAGCTTTCGGAAAACATGTCTTAATTTGTGTTGTGTATTTTATTATATTTACTTAACCACAGTCAGTGTTTATTTCGGCCTTTATTTCTCCACAATCATGTTACTGGAGGAACAAGAAGATTTGCTGTTATATTATTATTGGCTATAAATATTGGATTTTTTTTTTGTCTCTTTAGGTGTCTTGTTATGCATTGCAAATTATATATCGGAGGATGCAGTCTGATAAGTTTTAATTTACTTAAAGAGAAAATAGTGTAAAAGCAATTAGAATTAATTATACACGCTAACAAAATATTTCTCACTCAAATTCCAAAGTGTTGTAGAATTTTATGCTTTTCATGGAGTAATTCATGTCAATATCGGCCAATACCGCAAAAAGTAAACTGGAACTTATGCCCCACTTTTGACTAACAATAACACAGTAATTTAATTTACAAAATTATGACACGTACTTATCTCTTTCTGATAGGACCTCTCTTTAGGAAATTTTTTTTTATTTTTTATTTCATACAATTTGTTTGTTTATTTATTTGTATTTTTTTTTTATGTTTACTAAAGGCGTGAATTCACCCTCTTCATACTTACATTTTCATTGACCATGGCTGAAGGCATGAGTGTCGGCGCCCAGACTGAAGCCAAGTTTACTGCGGACATCTTATTGACACTGGCCATAGATTGCAAAAAGTATAGATGAGCAAATAGCTTCTTGATCGTATGTCTGGTTACTATCGACTCTTGAACAACTAAGCTACGATATTCAGCATACCGTGCCTCGTCGTTTGTTATTTCTAAAAACAGATATTTTACTATAATTAGATTATATAATTTATTGGTTTGAATTACATTCCTGACTTTAATATTTAAATGGTGACGACTGACATAAGCTGGGTTTAAAAGAGATCCCTCTTATTTACATTTGGCGATGATAAGATCACCATCAGAGACATTAAATATATAGCAAGATGGGGCAAGCCAATCATTGCCGGCGCGGTGGTAGATCGGTGGTAAGATCGCTTTCCTTAAATCCTACAAAGGTCAATTCAAACCCCCGGCATGTACCAATGAGAAATACACTTTTCTTACGTACTGCAGTCATAGATTTACAATACCACCGTTCTCGTGCCTCGGAGAGCACGTTAAGCCGTCAATCCTGGTTCCACCAACTTGTGGAATCGTTAATAAATTGTCATTAAAAATGACATTAGATCCTCGCCCACCCGTCTGGCCAGCGTGGTGAATGTAGGCCAAATTCTCCAGATATATGTTCTGAAAGGACCATCTCCAGCAGTGGAGGTTTAGGGCGCTGTGTTCTAGGGGCTGTAATGAATGAATAAATGAGTTCATTGCCAGTTATAGTCGTGTTTGTGTACAAATTGATTTTGTTTTTTTTACTGACAAAATACCGACCGGCATGCTACGGAAATATAAAACACGTTCTGCTTCGACAAGGGAAGAAGATGACGTAAAAAAATGTAACAGTTATTTTGCATGAAAATAATAATAATAATTTTTATCTCCTTGCTCAATATCTGTTATTTTACCAAACCAAATACTGTATGATTTTCATTTACAACAATGACTCTCATTGCAAAAATACTTGTGTTTCAACATTGTTTTCGCTTTGTTTATTGTTTTAGTTATTATATTGTACCTTCTTTTCATTATTTATCTTATTATTTATGTTTTGCTTATGTGTTGTCTTTGTTGAAACAGAAATTATATAAAATAATAAAGATTTATTATTATTACTGACATCAGAACAGCTCAAGCCCAATATTTTAAAAGTAAGTGGTGCAATGATTTTGCTGAAATTTTTCTCGCACCTAAAACAATAGCTGAAAAGCCATCGAAACAAAAGGGCATGTATGAAGAGGTTGATAAATGTAGTTGCTTGTAGAAGCGAAAGAGGTATGTCGTGACCGTGACAAGTGGCGCTCAATTGTCTCTGCCTACCCCGCAAGAGATTATGTATTTCTCGCACCTTGGTTCAGTAAAAAAAGTACTAAACTCAAGTCAGATACGTTTTATTGAAATTTTGGATTACAGTAACTAAGTTTATATTTAAAAATACAGTACCTAAAGCAAGCAATAGCTGTTGATGCAGATCTTTGTGAAACAGAGGTTCTGGAAGATCTCTGAAGAATTTCTTTAAGACCCCAGCCACGTCGTGCTCCGAATGCTCAAGGGGGCTCAGGCGAACGGACCACGCGTCTCTACGGAACTTCGAAAGCAAAGCGTTGCACGACGAAGTGCTCCCAGCACGACGGTAAATGCCTTCAGTCAAACTTCCTGGTAAAATAAGTTAAGTAATTAAATGGTTGGCCATTATTGTTTGTTGAGAGTCATTGTAACGCTTTGAATCCCTCTCATTTAGACAATTCAACATTTTTAACTATGTTTCAAGTCTAAATATACTTTTCAAATTCCTAATCTATTTTCCATACGGTGTATAGGTAAAAGTAAAAAAAGAGTAAAGTATCATCACGACCGTATCCCTTTCGGGGTGGTCAGAAAGTAGCCAACTTTACTATAGGCCAATCATGACAAGTGGCAAGCTCATCGATCTCAACAGGGTACCAAAGTCGATAAATATGACAAATAAATTAAATATTAATTAAATGTATTTATTTACATTAATAAATATGTATCCTGACCAGGAATCGAATCCAGGAAGCGTCTAAATCCACGGATTTAACCGCTTGACCACGTAGGCGTAGCTGCAAGGAAGCCGTCTCAATTTACAAACTGAATAATAAATATTATTAGTAATAAAAATAAATAAATATTAGTAATAAAAATATGTAAATAAATAAATTTAAATAAGTTAAATTTTTCGTGGCAGCTTATGGTATATCTTTATTTGAGACTAAGTATATAGAGCTTTTCTATGCAATGATATCCACCAATGCTTTCTTAAGATCATAGTAACTCTTTTTAATTAGGATATCATACATTTCATTCATATTTCAGAGGGTAAAATTATTTATAGCAATTTTCCAATATTAAACTAAACTAAATAATTAAATAATCTGCAAAATGTTGGAATAATAATAATATAATAATAGTTTTATTGCATAAGTACAACAGTTTCATAATGATACACTTTGTTAATACAGTACTTAAGGCTATTTGTTAGTTGTATAAAGGGTGTATTAAAGTAGACTTTCTAACTCCACACCAAGCTACTTGTGTTATGGGAGTTAGCTTATTATTCTAGGTTATAAATTACAGTTTAAAATATTAGTGTTTACAAAAATGTGGGAGTGAGAGGGATGCAAAGCATAACAACCTTCTTGAAAAAAAATAGAACCAATAGTCTGATGTTAAATCACTTGGTCAACCAACAAAGATTTCGCTTGCAATAAATAATAATCAGGCAGCAAGTGTAACCCTTATCCGAACAATCCTAATATTGTTAGAAATCAGCTTAAAATATTATGAGTCAGCTTAAAAATAAGAAACGTGGTGATCGGAAACTACGCTTTCTTCAAGGAGCGAGGTCGCATTTCGCCATCTTTATTATATGGTCCAACATAGCAAGTGGCTAGCTTGTCGATGTTTCTAGCGTACTGATATAACACATTTTGTTTATCACAACACAAGCACGACACAATCACCGACGATTGTGCTTATGCGAATGTGATTTGCCGGTTCGCCCCACTCGTTCAGCGCGTCGTGGACGCCAACAACGGGCATTGATTAAATAATGAATTAGATTTAACAACAGCTTCCACAGCATCATCGACGTTAGTATTGATGGTGGAGCGGATTCGGTTAGGCATATAGGGACAAAAAACTTACCATAGGCATACAAAAAGCTGATACATTTATCAACAATGGTAGGTACGTCTTCCTTTGTCAGCTGCTGATGATGAAGAAGTGTGCCGTTGTTATGAGCTGCAAGCTTTACCATCGCGTTCCAGCCCTGCAATAGCATATTACTATCAGTCTCTTGTTGTTTTTTATGACTTTATACACTCGTTACATTCTTAACATTAACAAATAACATTATAAATAAACATGAAACGAATGCTAAGTTTTATTCAAATAACATTATAAATAAATTTGAAACGAATACTAGGTTGCATTCAAATAACATTATTAATAAACATGAAACGAATGCCAGGTTGTATTCAAATAACATTATAAATAAACATGAAACGAATGCTAAGTTTTATTCAAATAACATTATAAATAAATTTGAAACGAATACTAGGTTGCATTCAAATAACATTAATAAGAAACATGAAACGAATGCCAGGTTGTATTCAAATAACATTATAAATAAACATGAAACGAATGCTAGGTTGCATTCAATATTTTAATAGTAAACCTCACACTGATATTTAATTTAAATACAAACAATAAAATTAATGATTAAATAAACCCAAAATTATTAAAATGACCTGCCTCCGTGGTCTAGCGGTTAAGTCCGTGAATTTAGACGCTGGTGTACCGGTCTCGATTCCTAATCGGGACACAATAATTTATTTGTGATTTTTCGCGAGTTTGTTACGCGAGAGACATCAACTACTGACATGCAACTTATGATAGGCATATAGTAAAGATGGTGATTTGATTTAATGTGAATCCGCTTTCTTAAAAAAACGTTGTTTCTGACCACCCCAAAAGAGAAGATATTTTTTTATTAATTTGAAAACATATATATATATATATAACCTATCACAAAAATTATATAAAAGAAAAAATATGAGCGAACATCTAGAATGGACAACTTTATACCTAAGCTCAGCAATGCATGCAATGCGGACCAAGGCTAGGATAATGTCAGTTATCAATATTGTTCGTAAATTTATTATATTATTACAACCTCTGATTACTAAATGTCCGCAAATATATGCAATAAAAGTCATGACCCCTGTTTATAATACTCATACATAGGTAACTGCTGTTATCACCATTCGAGATGACAGAGCCATCAAAGTTGTGATTTAATGTTTCCGGTGTAACCCCTCGACAATATCCCAAATATGCAATTTGAGATAATTCGAAGTAACTCTTAGGGCCAATCTACACGAGCGATTCTCTCGCCATCGGCTTCTGAACTGCACTAGATAGAATTAAATATGGAAGTACCTTGTCCGCTAGTCGTGCTTGCGCGTGCGTGGCTAGTATCGTGTAAACATTGCTCTTTAATTATTTTTTTAATGATTCTATTAATTTTAGGTCCTTACAAATATGAAATTGATATTTTATATGTAAAAAGAAAAAAACGAAAAAATAATAATCAATAGATTATGTACTATTATTATATATGCGCTATTGCCATTTTATAGGCTGATCATTGATTCCATTTGTTCACTCTCAACTGTAGTTTCCCAATTTTAAGGGAAACCTTTATATCTGGCAACACTTTTGACTGTGTCAGTACCATTATTTTTGGCAGTTGCAAATCTCTAAAGGGCCAAAAGGAATGATGCATCCAAGTCCTAAGTTGTGTTGAGGAAGGACACTAGCACACTTCACACTTGCTACAATAGGGGCTTGAAAAGCTAAAGTTTTGCCTAAAACGATACAATAGGACATATATAATATAGGAGAGAGGGGGACGTCTACTTTGACATCTACAGACTAGTGTTCAGCGTTGAACTCTCATCAACGACTTCAGATTGACAACTGCCAAAAATAATGGCACTGACACACAGTTAAAAGCGTTGCCAGATATAAAGGTTTCCCTTAAAATTGGGAAATTACAGTTAAGAGTAAACACTATTGCTGAAAAAAATGTGGGAGCGATAATTAATAAAATCTTAAAAGGCGGTTTGGACTGCCCCATCAGAATGGAATTTTTATCCTTGCAATAAATTATCCAAATTTAAAACAAATGAATCATTAAATCCAAAACACAACCCTAAAGTTGAAATAAATTTGAATTTGGAATTCCTAGATATTTGCAATTAGCATTAAATTTGGTTATAATGATAATTTTGTGTCCGAGTGTTTATTAGATAGATTTAGAGTACGCTGAGTTTGCTTATTAATTAAACAACTCGCATTCTTAGGCAAACCAATCAAACGAGTTTTCATTTTGCATTCATAACGAATCGGTCATAAAATCTGCATGTTGCTCTCATGTTTAATCTTGGGTTCCAACGATTATCTGCCAACATTTATTATAATCTGTGGCCGTGAAGTGTGTTCACAGCTGATCACATGTCATTATAGTCTATGTACGTTTTAATAAAGAAAATTACGTTTTTTTAAAGGAACTTTATATACCTACAGTCAAACCTGGATAAGCGAGAGTTCAAGGGACCACAATCTCATAAGCGAGAGCTTATAGAGGTTTCTCACTAACCCGAGTTTCTCGCTAATGCAGGTACATGGGTAGCGTTTCTCTCTTATAGGGGTACGCAGCAATAACAAGTCACAGCAAGTACGAATGTAGTAAATATGTAATATGATAAAATTATGTGCTTACTATGTAATTTTATTTTATTTAGAACTTATTTGCACTCAAAAAAATCAAAATTTCGTTTGGGTTTCTGTTTTTGTATTTCGAATGTTTTTCTCTAACTCATAAATTTTGTCGAATATTGCTTGATCAACAACCGCCGCGTATTCAAAGTACTGATGCACCGTCTCCAATGCATTTAAAGCTAGCTTCATTGGAATGATCTTTATTTCTGTTTCCGGAATCTGTGCCTCGTCTTCACACAGAGGTTTCTGTTTCTCGCTAATAGAGGTTTTGGGAGCTTAAAATTACGGGTCCTGGCTATTACTCTTACTTATAGAGTTTTCTCACTTATCCAGGTTTGATATATATATATATATATACATATATGTTTATAAAGAATTTGTATATTAGTATCTTATCTGTGAATATTTTTATCCATGATGCCTGTCTGATAAAGGGATTCTGTTGTACTGGCGAGCTGCAGATACTCTGGTGGAATCTGAATATCTACTCGAAGTGTGACTGGAAGAGGCGAGTTTAATGCCGGTCAGATATTCATGCTGACGCTTTAGACCTAGGTTATATTTCAGGTCTGGTGATACGAAAACATATAATTTCAGACTCAATATGAATCTCTTTGCAATAAGTTAATAAATGGCACTAAATGGAAGAGGCGAGTTTAATGTCGGTAATACATTCAGGCTAAAGCTTAGACCTTAATGTAATAGGTTTTATTTCAATCTGGTAGATGATACGAAAATTGATTTATTTAAGATTTTTAAGAACCAACATAAATGTTTATGCAAAAAGTTAATACATAGCGCGGACAGAAAGAGGACGTTTATTTTATTTATTTATTTAAAAACTTTATTGCAAAAATGCAAGACCAAATGCCAGACTACCCTAGTCTTGATCTTGGTCTTGCGCAAGTTAGAAGTGCAAGACCAAGACCAACTATTCTGATGCAAAACCAAGACTAGCTAAGTCTTGGACTTGGTCTTGCTTTGGGCAACACTAGCGCCAACCCGATGCCCAACACACAAGGCTATAAGATTTTTAAAAATGTATCGTTTATATTTTTTTATGGACAAACTCACCTTGAGTTCCTTTTCGTGTTGAAAGCGAAGGTACAGTGTGACATCAGGACAATCGAGGAGTAGATTCGAAATTGTATCTGAAGGGCAAATCTGTTTCGTGTGCTCGTCGGCATTTCGGATCACTAAAATAGACAAAAAATCTGTAAGAATGATGCTTACAAATCACAGTAATAAATGGCTATAAACTGCACCTCAAAAGTAACATCGCTGATAAAATGAAAATCAAATGGAAAATTTATTTTAAAGTAAAAGTCTTAGAATAGCCGAAAATATTGCAAGGGGGTTGATTTTAATATTTTATTAATATTACAAAAACAATTAAACTTTCGCGCACATTCATAACAGTTTTTATAATTTTAACGGGTCTTTACGCGATTTACCTTAGAAACATATTTCTCCCGACGTTTCAGCCAAGTTGCATTGGCCGTGGTCACGGATCGACTGAAGTTATGCGGTGTAGTCTCGTACATACTGGGCGGTAGATGTAAACCTACCCACTTATGACTTTTAAAAGTTTTTAGAAATCACGACACACGACACCTACAATATCCTTGGCGACACCGGGGGATTTTTCCCGGCGTCGAAACCTATTCATTACTGGATTCCACGATGAAGATAGCTTATAACCCCTCTCTTGATTGAAATTTATGTGTTTCTTTATTTCGATCGCTTCACGTACTATTCTAGGGTAATAGTGACGATCGGTGGAAAGTATATTTGGGTCAAGCAGCTCAATCCAATGGTTTGTACCACTATCCATTGGGTGTTCAGCTATTGCTGACTTGTTTAATTGGCAATTTTTTACAGCTGCTATATGTACTTGACCCTCTCGGCTATCGTGCGCTTAGTTTGGCTAATATATGAACTCCTACAGCTGCAGTCCAGTTTAAGAAACGTCGGGAGAAATATGTCTCTTAGGTAAATCGCGTAAAGACCCGTTAAAATTATAAAAACTATTATAAAAACAGTTTGAGATTCACTTGTTTTCTTGTTTACATTTTTTTTTCTATCTTGAATAAGGTATAGTTACTCTTTAACAGGAGATTAATCACGAGTAATTGACGCCCAGAGTATTTTTTTTGTACTGATCAGGAGTGTGAGTCGCCCATCAGTTCTTAACTCCCAAAAACCATGCCGGCCTTTAGTTTGTATTTGCTTTGTATAGGTAAATTTGAATTAAATTTAAGTATGTGTCATCAGATACAAACGTGTTAAAATTAGTCGTACTTCATGAATAAGCCTGAGTAACTGTGTGTAAAGGGGGGACAATTTAATACGATCGATACCATGAGGAAGATGATTCATTTAAATACTTATTATCCATTCATGAGGGGAAGTATAATAGACAGGCCATACTCCGGACCCAGACACACTGCACACTGAGAAAAATATGCGTAGGTATATTTATTATAAATTCAGCACACGCTAGATGTATACCTCATTAAAAACGACTAGGCGTCCAAACTATTAATTGGCATTTGACATAATTGCAAATGGCACATACTTTGAACGAGAACAACAAATAGGTGGTAGGCGGACTGATGGTGGTAATTTTCCCAGTCTGCCGGGGCGGGGAAGTATCCACCGTTCATGCCTTTAAACCCGTGTAAAGTGTATTCATACGTTTCGGGATCAGGCACAAATAGCCGTCATGCCAGTGTCAAGCCGACATAGTGTTAGGAACTGATGTCAGTCATGATTGTCTTATTTTAGTTGCTAACTAACATTCATGGACCTCGCGCGCCACTTACCATCAGGTGGGCGCAAGATCCCATGTCATGCTAGTATATAAAATAAAATAAAACATCAGTGTGAAGAGTTAGTAACGACATGAGTAAGGTTAACGGCATTGTCTTCGTAAATCTTTAAATTTTATCGATTAACTGACGATTTAACATTATATCAAATATCCATTCTTCTCACTGTAGTCTAAAGAAACCTTTTATTACATACTCGTACAGGGTTAACTTAAATTTTCAACTTAAGTTATTTATTTATTTTATTAAAAAGACAAAAAAAAAACACTATCTTTATATTATATTATAAATATATTTATAGTAAGTATAAATAACATAGGTACCAATATATAAATAAGTTATTTTGGTTTATTTAAAAAGAAAGGACAGAGATAAAGATTTGTGCTACAATGATATTGAGCGAAAGGTTAAACCCATATTTAACCCCGGTAACTCGGATCGACTGTAATTTATTTTGTTTCCTGTTGGTTGGGTATATTTGCTCCCCTTTTTGACAATTCTCATGATGTTATTATTTTTATTTAATTATAAAAACTATTTGCACTGCTCTGTTTATGTGTTAAATGAATTATTTTGGCAATACCGTCGTATTAAAATTTTAAAAGTTTAAGCAAGCCACGCTTTATCGATATCAGTATTGCCTGTCTTTAAGAGCCGGTAAACTTCATCCTTAAGATAAAAGTCTAAATGTCATTAATGAAATATATCGGTAAGTTCAACCCAGGACTGTAAGATAAAACATACCATTATGTCAACCCATAATAAATTTTCGGGATAAACTTAAATGGCTACCTATCCGTAAGCGTAGAGATTGCAGACTGCTTACTATTCAGCATCCTTATCGAACCGGACACACCGCAATACCTGAAAGACAGCTTTACTTTTCTAGGCTCAATCCATGATCGAACTCTTCGCTCTTCTTTTAACTCCACTCTTTCCATCCCTTCCCACCTCTTTATTCTCTATTTTTTATAATTTTTTTTATTCCCAAATATAGTCATCTCCAGAAATATGGTTTACAAACACTTTCTTTCTAACTAGACTGTCCTAAATATATGTCTCTTTTTCATTTTCTCACTATCCTCAATTGCAGCAACATCATATTTCACTTCCCTCATCATGTAAGTTTTTTTATTTTATATTAGTGTTTATTTATGATGTAATTTATGTTTATATATATATATTTATAAATTGCGAATTTATTAATTTGAAAATGTACCTATTAGTATGTAATATTGTTATGTATGTATTAATATTGTTAAAAATAACTTGATTAAAGATTGCACCTACCATGTATACTGTCTAAATGTCCTAAAGGTTTGGCTGTCAGAGAATGCCTAGCGGCATTAAGTCCGCCTTTGTACACAGTGCAATAAAGTTTTTAAATAAATAATATCCTAAGTTGGACCAAAGTGCTACCTCCTGAAATGGTTAGGCCATAATCCTCCATGCTATCTAGTTATTTAATACCAGGCGTTTGAGTGTAGAAACCTTATAATATTTACGTTTGCCGTAAGAGCGTTGTTGGCATTGGGACTTACGGTCGGCTGATTATCTTTAGACATGTAATCTATGAGGCATCATCATTGGCTGAAATAATCAAAGCGACAAACTTACTACCAATCACGTGGCGTATATTAAAATATTGATCGGAGATTATTTTAATCATTCATTCTGCATCTGGCCCTTAGTCACTCACTTAAGTGCGAAGCCACTTTAATTCTTAATCTCCACTTATATTATTAAAGTACAGAAACTGGTGTGGGTAACGCGGCCACTTAAACTAACGAAGCTACTAAGAAAATGGGGAATTTATATATTTATTTATTATTTAATGTGAATTACCGACCTTAATTTGTAACTTATTTATTTTTATTACTAAGAGTATAGTAGTATGGAATAGCATACCTTTAAACTACAAGTACGCGTAACTTTAATAAAAAAAATTGAAGTTGTATTTAGCAAGTTATCTGTACCAAGAACTGTTTCAGACGTCAAAACAAATGTGTTCCAAGAACACTTACCGATATTTCTCGTCTTTCGCAAGTCGACAAATTTGCACCTAGTATCTTTTGCAGTGTAGTAGCGAAGTGTTCTGCGAATTATCATCACCCATGCGCCTTGCCATTCTCCGCTTACTCCTTCCTGTTGAAATATTTATCTTAATGGGTAACAATGGCTAAAGATTAGTAAAGTGTTTATTTTCTGCGAATGATTAACAAATAATGTTATGTTATTATGTATTAAATAAAATAAAAAATACAAACTTGCCACAAGTTACACTTTGCAAGACTTGAAACCGACCCTTGTAGGATATTAAAGAAAGTGTTTTTAAGTGTGTGAGCCATCACCCGAGCAGCTAATATGCTTATTTATTCTGTTATTTATATTTTGATTAATCTATGTTTATATAGTTTAATTTTAACTGAAATTACGTGCCACACCAACACTATAGCACTCGTATAGTTCTAGTTTAAAATCTAGTCGACTGTATTTGAGTAAATAAGAGCAGTTGCGTTGTAGTTCATTAATCAGTCGGATTACCCCGGCCCGGGTATCCGACATCCTGAGTTCAATCCCCTCGTGTACCTCTGACTATAACGTATCCGCTCATACATTTTAATACGACCAATAAAGGTTTGTATACATTAGAGAGCAGTGGTGGCACGGATGTAAAAAGTCTGTTCTAAAAATCCAAAAAGTCGCAGTTAGAACTCCAGGATTTACCAATAAGAATTTGACATTTCTTACGTACATTCTACATATATTTACAACACAACCATTTCCGTGCCTCCGAGAGCACGTTAAGCCTGGTCATGTTTCTACTAATATATACCAAATTGTGAAATCGTCAATAAATTGTCATTAAAATTTACATAGACCCTGGCCAAACCATCTGGCTGTCGTGGCTAATGTAGGCCAAAAGGACCATCTCCAGCGGTGGAGTCACTGTCTTCTAGGGAATGATGATAACAATGCTTTCTCATCAACTTACTGCTAAACGAAGACCATAAAGATCCACACATCAGCCATAAGAAAGAATATCAACCAAATTATGATGTGATGTGATAACTCCACACTTAAGCGCAAACGTTGTATAATGGAATCTGTTAACTATACTCGTATATATATATGGTTATATATCACGCTATTATATTATATTATTGACCGCATCCGTGGTCTAGTGGTAACAAACGTTGTATAATGGAATCTGTTAACTATACTCGTATATATATATGGTTATATATCACGCTATTATATTATATTATTGACCGCATCCGTGGTCTAGTGGTAACAAACGTTGCCGTGAACTCGGGAGGTCGTGGGTTCGATTCCCACCGGGGGCAAGTTGTACATTGTATAATTTGTCTCGGTCTGGGTGTTTATATGTATAATATGTATATATTTAAAAAAAAATGTATAATATGTGGTTTATCAACCATCTAGTTTCCGTAATACAAGCCTGGTAGCT
The DNA here is from genome assembly GCA_910589645.1 of Tinea semifulvella. NCBI lineage: Eukaryota > Metazoa > Arthropoda > Insecta > Lepidoptera > Tineidae > Tinea > Tinea semifulvella. Next base: position 28,336,795 of record OU342584.1, read on the forward strand.
TATACGACCCCATATCCTGAATATGAAGGTATAATTTTGTGAAATTTCATCAACATCAGATCAGTAACATAGGTATGAAGGCGAAATAAACAGTCAGACCGATATAAGGTCACTTGATGACGTTATATAGCCTTGGTCAATCTTAGGGTTTCAAGAAACAATGTGGGAGCATATACAATATCATCAAAATCAGTTGATAAAGTACATACAGACACACAAACAAAACTTATTTTACATTTATAATACGAGTATTAGTATGGATACTACAATGGAAACATTAATAATGTAAACAAGCCCTAATATAATCCCATATAGCCGTTCAATACCGAGATCTTAAACAAATTGTTTGTGACACATTTTTTTGCTAGCATCAAATCAATAATACAATTATACTTAACATTCATTCATACAATTAAGGATAGCTGTTGTATAGAATATATACCACTATGGTAACTTTATTTTATTTCTAAATTTAGCATTCCTGTCAGTTTTTAAAAACCAAACTATAATAATTTATAAACAATACCTTGTTTGACTATTCTAGACGTACAATTTAATTCAAGATTCAAGACCTAAACAATATTCTCGGCATAGATTAGTAGAAATACGAAACGAGGGCGTTTGTCCAGCAGTGACACGAATTAAATATTTTTTAAGGCACATGGCATCGCATAAGTATTTTTAGTAGCCCTCTAATACAGTAGCGAGAATATAGTAATTTTTTTTTTATTAAACTAAGCTTAACTGATAAGTAAACGGGATGCAAAATAGAAGGATACTGCTGGCTTGGTAAGATGAATAGGTATAGCATTATGCATTCTGAACCAGTCAATAATTGTCACAATTAAAGAATATAAAAAAAGGAATAGTGGTCCCAATCCAAAAAGGTTTGTAGTTCGAACACCATGTACCAATGAGAAATACTTTTTTACATACATTTGTCATAGATAAACAACACCACCATTCCCATGCCTCGTAGCTCATGTTAAGCCATTGGTCCCAGTTCCACTAATACCTACTTGTGGATTTGTTGATAAATTGTCATTAAAGCTAATATCAGACTTACGCCAACCCGTCTGGCCAGTATGGTGAGTGGCTAGTTTTTTATTGACCAGAAATTTAGCCTAAATTTTCCAGATATATGTTTTGGAAGGCCTATCTCCAACAGTGGTCTAGGACTCTGTGTTCTAGGGGCTGTGATGATAAACAAAGTACTAACCTTTAAATAGCACCATCCACATCTAGTAAACTCTGTAGTATACTTTGCTGGAAAGCCGTGAGCAAGATTATCTATAATCATCTGACCCCAGGTTCTTCTCTCAATAGCATTTGAGCAACTGAAGACTACTTTTTTATAATTGTTCTTATGGGACCCTGATGATATCATCAACTCGAAACAATAGGAATTTGGTGTTGTACTGAAACAATAAATACACTGATACATCATGTGAATCTCAGAAAACCAAATATTTAGGCAGAGTAATACAGAAATTCAGAGCCATGTTATGGATTCAAAACCCAGAAGTAGATATTACAGTAAGAGTAATTCAGTAGCATATAATTTTAAAACAAAAGGAGGTCAACTGTCTTGGATTTAATGGGCTCTCCTGTTCCAAAAGTGCGGGCAGATTTTCCTGCCATGGCTCCCTTAACAATACTATAAAAAGATCTTTAGCCACCATCAAGGTTCCAGCTCTTCTAAAGCTTGAGTTATCCGAGATGATGGCAAGAGCCCTGATGGTATGACATTGGTTCCCTGGGAACGAGGATGTGCTCTGGTGGGGCGCCACGTGCGTCGACACCCTCGGCGCGTCGCATCTCAGGGGGCACAGCGCATAAAGCGGGAGCTGCAGCGCAAAATGCAGAGTCCAGCAAGCGGCACAAGTATGTAAGTATATTAAAAGATTACATATTTGTGCTATTTGCGGTAGAAACTCCGGACCCATGGAAAGTTTTTAAAAGTTTTTAAAAGACAACACCATGTCTTGTCATCTCCTCCGGTGACAAGAGGGCTGGCTCTTTCTTCGCCCAAAGAATCAGTATTGCAATTCAGCGGGGAAATGCAGCCAGCGTTTTTGCCACCATTCCATGCAGACAGAACTTATATCCCTATCCTTAGTATTAATATATATATTATATTATATTATATATTGTAATTTTTTTTTTTTCAAATAAATCTTAATATATATACATATATTAAAACACTACATACCTTGAAGATAGTGGCAAGACCATTTGCAGCGAAGAGATGCTTTCAAAGGTATACTCTTCTTTCATGACTGAGTGATTACAGTCTATGTAACATATTAGTTTATTGTCTGAAAGCAGGCAGTAACGGAGTTGGGCATTCTTTACTAACAACTCTCCAGCTACTCCAGAAAGCATCCGCACTAAATTTCCCTTGAAAAATACCGTTGGTACCACCCCTACTGGAGGACGTTCAACAGTTTCCAATTTTGGTTCAGTCTGCTTGTTTGATTTAGTTAAAACATCTAATTTCAACATATTGGAAACTTTTTTCTTAACTGAGGTACTGTGATTTTTTGTGATTTCCTTGATAACAGGCTTATCTTCCTTTTCATTATCAACAAACCAACTCGAGTTTCCCATTTCTGGTGCAACATTTACCAGCTCAAATGTTGGTTCCAGACTATCTAGACGTTCTGGAGGTGTTGGTAGTTTATAAATCTTTGCTTCTTCAGCTTCTTCTTCTGAATCATGAGTTATTGTACCATACATATCCCCAACAAGAAATGATTGCACCAGAAGGAGCTCATTGCTAACACCCTCAAATTTTGATACACTTCTATTTAATGGATCAAATTCATAAATTGTACTTTTGCTTACTCTTTGCTTTATTTCCTCTACTTGACCATTTGATGTTGGTTCGTGTAGACTCCAGTTTTCGTATGACAAATGTTTAGGTCGTATAGTAACTTCATGTTCACTGCTGGTGTCACTCATAGTACTAGCAATCCTTGTACTAGTTGGAGTATTATAAGTAAGTGTATCATACAAGAATTGTACATTTTCTTGACTATCATATGAAATAATACTTGATGTGTCTTCATTAAATCCAGAGTTAGTAGAATATATTGACATATCATCAGAATTTGTATTTAAACTGGCATTATTTAAATCCTCCTCAAGCATACATTTACTTTGTTCCACCAACGGCGAATTAAACTGTATATTTTCAAATAGAGTTAAATCTTGTGCAGGCATTGACAAGGTTCTTTGTTTGTCTTTAGCTACATTTGAACTAGCAGACTTACTTTTTCTTAATCTTAACCCAGCAGATTTTGTTCCCACTATTAGTGATCGAGTTACAGAGTCACGCATTGCTCTCGAGGTTGTCAGAGTTCTCTCAAGAGTCTCCTTTGCCATTCTAGTGCCATCCGAAATTGATTTTTCAATTTTATCATTGGCAGACTTGGCGGAAGATTGTACCTTGGATGCCACATCTTCAGTAAATTGTTTTGAGGCTGTGCTGATGGATTGGAATATATCTGAGGCAGATACTCTCTCATTATTATTATTTCCAGTGGATAGTTTAGTTCTGGGTAGCGGTATGGGCTTTTTCTTCGTCTCTTCATTTTGTGTAAACGTTGTACGCGGCCTTGGGACTGGCGGGGGATCCATTGAGGACGACTCACACTGATTTATGTATTACAGAACAAATACCTCCATCACTAATAACAACATTTGCAATCTTGAGTGACTCACAACGATTAAATAAATCCAATACCTTTGACCTAATTTAATAACAAGGAACAGATACGTTAATTACAGTGGTTGTAGGATACAAAGGTCTATAAGGAGTTCTAAATACGAACGATGGTCTATGACATTATTATATACGTCACAATAAATCTTCGATTATATTTGACAACACGGAACACAACCACTCGCGACAACTTCGTAGAATCCCACAGATCAACAGATCATACGGAGTAACGTTCGTAAACTAAACTCGCTCTTTGTTTGACTTGTCGCTTTACTCGCTTTTTTACATTATTTCGCTTTGAGTCGTTCAACTTGGCGTTTGTCTATGGTTTACATACAAAAATCGGTAAAAAAAAGGAAGCTTTGCTTTATATGCTTTCAAGTCTTAACATATATGTACCGTGTAAAGTTTTTAACATTGATCTATGTTCGACTAGCGAACTATCGAGTCGAACGATATGTAAAAAGTAATAAAGTTAAAAGGATTGCTTAAAGCGTTAAGTCAAACACAGGGAAGGTTATATATAACCATTGTTTACTATCAAGCTCCACACCCCAAGCCGTTCGGATAGCAAAATGAGTAAGGTGAGTGCTATGTTTGACTTGAAAGCAAATAAAGCAAAGCTTGCTTTTTTACTGAATTTCGTATGAAAACCATAGAGCAACGCTAAGTCGAACGACTTTCGAAGCGAAATAAAGTAAAAAAAAACGCCTAAAGCGACAAGACAAATACTGGGGATATGTTTACGTAAAACACAAATTTCACCGTAGAGAGATAATCTTGATTTTATTTCTATTCATTTCACACACGACGAGAACAAAATAATCCATGTAAACGAAATAAACAGCTATCCGAACGCACGTGTGGTCGGATGAGTGAATCATGAATAGCGTGAATTAATGAAATGAAGGATTATCGAATGAAATAACAGCAAACCATAGAACGTTAACTAGGACCAAGCTGAGACACCAAAATTAAGTCTCTGTAATTCCGTGTTTGACTTGAAAGTAAAGCAACTTCAAGTCAACGCTTTTTTACCGAAGTTTGCTTAAATTATATGAAAACCATAGAGCAACGCCAAGGCGAACGACTTTCAAAACGAAATAAAGTGCTTAAAGCGACAAGTCAAACACAAATAATTATAACGAAAAGTTACAAATGGCAGGTAGCACATTAAACGGCATTTTTAACTTTAATCGTTACAATTTACTGAGACTTCATTTTAGCCTTAATTATGCGTACATTGCCCCTATGTTCGACTCGTCGCTTTAAGCCTTTTTTTTTACATTATTCCGCTTTGAAAGTTATTCTTGGAGTTTGTCTATTGTTTTTATACAGAATTCGGTAAAAAAGCTAGCTTTGCTTTCAAGTCCAGTGACGCGGCGAACGAGTGCCTTTACTCCGTAGCCATGACTCAGACTTAGCTGTAAAGGCACACAGGGCCAACAGTGAGATAGAGACGGTTTATAGGGTTTTAGTCCGTAGGCGCCCTGGAGCTTCACGGATTAGTCTGGCATGCGACGCCCACCTGCGTTGGCCCTTCAGGCAGGGGGCGTTACATTGATGATTTATCGATTCACCGTCTATAATAAAAATAAAAATAAAAAAATTCAAGTCCAGCTAAAAATTAGGTACATTGTTGTATTGTATTATTGCCTTCGAAGGGGAAAAAAATATGTAGGTTTGTTCATGTGGCAGCATCGTTGACCAGCTTGGTCACTACGGCCTCTCTTGTCAGAAAAGTGCTGGTCTGTTTTATTTAACAGATTGTTGGAATATGACATTGACAGCGACTTTTTACTTAGACTTAACCAAGACAAAACTATTATAAGTATTTTTATTTAATTTACCCTTTTATTTACACTAAAGACGACACCAAATTGACGACGATACATTTACTTAAGTACAGAAATTTGTAGCCGGTAACTGAATTCTTCCTTATTCGGTATTTGTTCACCTATTAACAGAAATTAGCGAAGGACTAAGGCCGAGTTGCGCCAAAATGAAGATTAAACGATTAAAGTTAAATATGATTTCGAGTGTATCAATTAAAGGTCAGCGGTCAGCTAGTACCTATAATCGACGCCACTTTTAATTTTAATCACAATTTTACAGACTTCGTTTTGTTACAACCCAGCCTAAGGACTTTGTAACATTGCAAACCTTACGCCTTATTTTTATAATCATGATTGTAAATAATATAAATAAATACAAACCATAATTGCTGTTTAGTTTTTTCGTAGGCGCTGCGAGTTTGCATTGTATTAAAGAACACATACGTCACACCTACCTATACCTTAAAAACTTTTGAGAGAGTGGACATTTCTTCAGAGCAAGTTATTTAATTATTTTCTTCTTTTGCCTATATCTTAATTGAAAGTAACAAATAGTGTGTGATTAACCCCAACTAATGGGTAAGTTATGTAATTAAGTTATTTACTGTTAAATTTAGTGTTAGAATGCATATTTAGAAGCTGGTGTATTTTTTTAAACTAGCTTTACCTATTTTTCTTTTTCAGTTTATTTTAATAGTTCATTTATAGTATAATATAATTTAGAGTAATATTATTACGTAGTCATTTATTATTATTTAATAGAAATAGCAGTGAATAGTTTTTTTTTTAATTATTGTTTAATTGTAGTTTAATTAGTCGTTTAGCTTAACTATTTTTAATTGGCTGCAACACCTTAGTATCTAATAGGTTATTCTGTCCAGCTCATATCAGATTTTCATGCCATGTTGCAGCTCAATTGAGAGAATGGACAAAATGAAAAATGTGTCAACTATTACAGGGTTTCATGTTCGGGTTTCTACGCCTCACCTACACCTAGCGCTACGTGACGTCACGGCTACTCGCACTAGCTTATCCCCTGAATGGGAATCTAGTATTTAAATTACGGACTGGTATCGTATACTTAACTTGAAAAAGAACTGATCTTTATTACTCACACCCTGACCTGTCTTCTGCTTAACTATAGGCTGCATACTGTTTTTTTTTTATTAATTTAGGTTATTTTAGTTTAGTTTGTTATTTTTTATATATTTAGTTTTATCAGCATTATTTTATTTCTCTTTTTCTAGTTAGTAGTAGGTAGGTAGTTTTATTTAGTGTATTAGTTTTTAATAAATTTTATATTTCTTTTGTTCGCCTTTTATTTATCCTTAAGATAATTAAAAACGCGACAACTTCTTAGAGCGAGTCTACACCAAATCATGACGACAAATTATCGTCTAAAGCGTCCTGGCTTGTATCGTCCACAACTATGACGCTAAACTGCAGCTAGCTGCTTCGGCTGGTGGACAGCGAGTTGTCTGCTTGCTGCTTTGGCTGATGGAGCGATGTTAGAGTAGAGTCGTGTCAATGTGCAACGACCTTCAGAGGGAATAACGTTTCTGCATAACTCTCGCTTGCACAATCCAATAATATCAAAGATTTTTCAAGAGTGTACTTTTGAGTAATGAAGTCTTATCAACTTACTAAGGAATCAAACTACGGACAATCTGGAGATAGTAAAAGTCCTCATTAAAAACTTTTGCTGAAGAGAACCACAAACCATAACATTGTCTGTAAACATGTCTCCACCAGGATCTAGGTTAGTGAAAACCAAATGTTCAAAGACAATTTTTATTCGACTCGGTTTGCCTTATTCATTATTTGCGGTTCAAAAAATCACTTGCGAAATATACATAGACCCTACCGCCTGAAATTGAGATAAAACAGGTAATATACTGATAAGTTCAGGTGCCTGAAAATCTGTGTATATTTTGTTGTTTTATTCTGTCTAAAATTTGACATATGAAAGTGAAAATATGTCCAAAATGTCCGTGATTTTATTTCCTAGAAAGTTCATGGACTACAATTCTTAAAAGTACACTGACCGGATTAATAGTCGGATCTAAGAACGAGCTCAAACTCGTGCTTACGTTACTTCGCCTTTACCGTTGCTTAGATCGAGTCGCGGTTGGCACTACAATAGACAGATCTTACGCCAAGCAAGAGCTCAAGCAACCTCAAAATTAATTGCATTCAAATTATTTCGTAAGGTATTGTTAATATATTTAAACGCATTTATGCTTTAACCAAGCATATAAAAATATACAGTAGGTTCTTTTGTCAGTTATTTCCCTAAAATAATGTTTTTTCTTTACATCTGACACTTTTGACTTTTAAGTTCTAAGAGGCGAACTAAGACGAAGTCTTGCTTACAATTTTTTACTAAAATAGTCCGTTCTTTGCCCTCTGACTTGTGCTATAAGCAAGAGGTTTGCTTAGTCCTCGATTTCGTGAACTTGGCTCTTGCTTAGACGACCATTCGCTTTGTGCAAATTAGTTATGTAATTTATAAAATATAATTACTATTATAATAATTATGTAATAATGTAATAAACAAACTAAAAATAAATTTTTGAGTTATACTTTATCTCTCGTTGTTGACGAAATATTTCGTTAATATTAATTAATTAAAAGAAACACATGTTGTTTGAGTAAATTTAAAAGTTTTGACAATGTTGTTTTACTGTGGCCAAGGCCAAAGAGGTTGCCACAGCTTCAAAGTAATAAGAAGCTGAATTTCTGCAGGAACAGGCAAACCTCTTTTGTTGCAAGTTTGTAGTTCTGTTAAATGTGCAATATTATGTAACGAACAGTAGATGTAGAAAATCGGTATCTTATTTAAAATTAGTTATTAGAAAAAAATGTGAATGGGTCGTTTAGGTTCCTCAAATATTTTTTTGGAAAATGTAATATTAGAACAGGAATATTTGCATTATCGTCCACATCATCTAAAAGCCTAATAATATTATCAAAGTCGTTGTCCATAATACTTGAATCTCACAACACAAACACAATAATAATATTTAATGTACAAATCAATAATTAAAATTGGCCTTCTGTCACTTTTAACAATTTTGCGCACAGTATACGAAATGGTGGACTTAGAAAACACAATAGACTATTATAGTGATTATCCACGACTAATTCTAAGCGAAGCTCGTGCTTAAGCTTAGCATTAGTCGGCGGGCAAAGATCGGACTATTATAGTAAAACTGTCACTTTGACAGTCGGTTGGCATAGCTCGCGTCTTAGAAGCGACTATTAATCCGGACTAGACTTGATAAATCTTTGAAAATATTGGATTGCGCGAGCGAGAGAGGTGTTAAAACCCTCTTAAATGTTTTTTTTTGAATGCATATAAAAATAAATCACAATTGAGTAGAAATCATTTATTTTTAATAGACACACTTTTTGAATTGACTAATATTGAATTGAAAGAAGTTCTTTATTATAAATTTATATGTATAAATTAGCTGTAAGATTTTCTAAATAAATAAATAAATAAATAAATAAATAAATAAATAAATAAATAAATAAATAAATAAATAAATAAATAAATAAATAAATAAATAAATAAATAAATAAATAAATAAATAAATAAATAAATAAATAAATAAATAAATAAATAAATAAATAAATAAATAAATAAATAAATAAATAAATAAATAAATAAATAAATAAATAACTATTGCGTTTATGGTGAGGATACGGCCCAATCCGCAATGCAATTAAATGCAAGGAATGAATATTGTTTAAACATATTTAGATTAATATGGGAATGTTGCTGTAAAAGTTCAACTAAGTATAGGTTTAAAATTATCATATAGCGCCCCTTGTATCCGTTGACGGAGCAGCGAGCTGTGTGAAACTTAAGGTTGTAATGGTTCGTTAGACACATCCATTGTAGAGATGACATGTCCTTTTCAAGATCTACGTCGCGTAGAACCTCAACACAACACAATACCTCTGCCATCTCTGGTATAGTCATTTTTATGTCGAAAATTCCCTGTAAATAAAAAAATATATATACTATCATCGCAAATAGTTAATGCGCTGAAACCGTATAAAGGTAACAAAGTGTGAGGAGTATAACTTACGCTCAAACCAAATCAATCGGTCGGATCAGCAGCCGATCGCAAATTTGCACACAACCGCGGCGGCTGATACTGATTGCTTTGATTTGAGTGTTATATATCGCTTAGAGCGCTTTTTTCACTGAATTTCGCTTTGAAAGTTTCGCGTTTAATTTGGTGCTTCTCTAATGTTTTTATACAAAAAATCGGTAAAATAAAGCAAGCTTTGCTTTATGTGCTTTCAAGTCGAACATAACATGAATATTAAATAAAGTCAGCGGCCCTATTATGTTACTTAGTAGCAACCATTATTAGTGGATTTCGTTATTTATGTTAGAGGTTGCGTCATAATTACAAATTATTATTCAATTCTCAACTCAATAAGCGCTCGACCTTGACAGCGGCCGTGCAAATACGAGTATCAACTTTAATAGCGTGATATATATATAGTTAACGGATTCTATTATATAACGTTTGCGACTAAGTAATAGAACAGGGCCGCAGGTATCCATATGAAAGGTTGTCAACACTACGAAGAAATGTCAATTATAAATATGGTATAGGTAATAAATGGTGTGTTGTTTAATTTGAAAGTCATTTAAAGTTATACTAGAAAAAGTGTTTAATTCATAATAAGAGATCTTAAAAGTATCACGAAGGAACCTTGTCCTAGTAACGTAATGTCATGCGTAATATGTCACACGTCACATTTTGTTACTTAGTACTTCCAGTTAGTTTCCTATTAGCAATTTGCGAGTCGTTCCGGTTATTTTGCACGAACACGTCAAATGCAAGTTTTTTGTTTAGTAAATTACTTTGTGGATATTGTTGGTAAAGAAGTAAAGTATCATCACGACCGTATCCCTTCCGGCGTGGTCAGAAACCACGCTCTAAAGAAGCGGATTCACATTTAGCCAACTTTACTATAGGCCCATCATGACAAGTGGCAGGCTCGTAAAAGATGTGGTCGAATTTTACTCAACATTGTACAAAAAACGTTAGAACTGCATCACGTCGGTGAAGTGTGAAATACACATATGTACGAGTACTTATATCGTCTTTATTATTAAACATGATTATTTGTTATATAATTAGGAATTAAATCAGTAAAATTATGTAATAAGTAGACGCTAATTAAAAATAAAATAAAAGAAATTAAAGTCACTACCAAACAAAAATATAAATCAAAAAACTTTTTATTCTTTGCCTTTTGTAAAATTTTGCTTAAAAGAGTTTGTCACTCGTCGCTTACGATTAAAATTTACGTTAATTGGTTACTTTTTTACTAGACTATTTAAAGAATTACCTACCATCTGCTGGAATTTATTTTTCATCGCCTTCGCTTGCTCAGAACCTGAAAATAATTTTGAACTGTGTTATCGATATTCACAGACCAATAAATAATAAACATATAAAAATAAAATTTTAAATAATATCAACAATAAAAACATTCTGCAATAAGCAGGAAGAACAAGCAGAACCCAGCAATTAAAACAAATAGTTAAAGCAATGGTGCGTAATTTAAAACATTTTGTATAACCCCAAAATGAACAGAAAAAGGGTAGGGGTCAAAGTGTAAAAAAAATGTTTAGCAACAGAATGGAAAGACGGTAGCATTAAAGTACGCGCACTCACTATTGTTAAAAAAAATGTCATCCGAAACGTACGTCCGTACGCGCGATTGGATATTTTAAATAATTATTAAAAAGCGACTAAAAATTAAAAATAATAACTATTAATTTCTCAAAAACCGTCCAACAGAAACGGATGACAATGTTTTTATAGTATCTATACTTACACAAAAAGAAGGATTTTCCTCAAAGGCGCTACCGATGCTACACGATTTATTTTCGTTTTTAATATAATCCTTTCGCGCAAACCGTATCCGTACGTTTCGGATGATATTTTAGTAAACAATAGTGAGAACGCGTACTTTACTCACAGAGTTAAGGAAGCAGAGACAACATATTATTTAGTCGTATAACCATATAAGTTGCGCTTACTCATTCTCATCGCAAAGATCATATAGCTATCTCACTTCCTCAGTTCACATACACACTGCATAAACGAGCAACCGTGGCATTTTTTCATTAAAACCATAGACTACAAGGCAATTGACAGACAATAAAGTAACAACAGCGAACTCAACCATCTCGACTTATTATTGTGATTATTCATTATTTAACTAAAATTACATCTTGAAAATTTTACTAAATCATGGTCTAGTGTAGTGCTTATATGTGCGACAGTGCAAAACATAAAAAAGTGCTAGGAATAACCTTCCACAAGTAAGTTTTAAATGTTGACACCATGCATTCAAACACATAATTCAATAAAATTAGTGATTATTCTTGTAATTTCAAAATATGTGAGAGACAGAAGATATATTTCATTGTATTCTAACGAAATTAAAATAATAATCTTACAATTTTTGTTGCTTTATTAGAGAAAAACGTAAAAATTGTTGCAAAACAACAACATTGACAGTTCCATCAACACAGGGTCGGATTTGTAAAATTAATAATTTTTATATTATTTTTTTACCGTTTTATTGTTGTGACCGCCTCCGTGGTCTAGTGGTAAATCCTATGGAATTGTATCCACAGAGTGCCCGCAGTGCGTAGATTCGATTCTTACCCAAGGCCAAAAATATATTTACGTTTTTCGCTTAGGTTGTCTGGGTGTCCATACTAATATTATAAACGTGAAAAAAGCTTTTTATGTATGTGTGTATGTATGTATGTATGTTTGTCCGTCTTTCACGCCTCTATTTATCATCACAGCCCTTAGAATACAGAGACCTAGACCTCCACTATTGGAGATGGGTCTTCCAGAAATATTTCTGGAGAATTCGGCCTACACACGCCACGCTGGCCAGACGGATTGGCGAGGGTCTCATGTAAATTTTAATGACAATTTCTTAACGATTTCACAAGTTGGTATTAGTAGAACCGGGTTAATTAGTAAAAAAGGTTTTTTTTTTTTTTAAATATTTCCAGACAAGTCACACAGCGCCATCTAATTTCTGTGGTAAGCTATGAGGCTTGTGTTACGGAAACTAGATGGTTGATAAACTACATATTATACTTTTTTTTTAAATATATACATATAAACACCCAGACCGAGACAAATTATACAATGTACAACTTGCCCCCGGTGGGAATCGAACCCACGACCTCCCGAGTTCACGGCAACGTTTGTTACCACTAGACCACGGCTTAAAGTGCTCTCCAAGGCACGGGAACGGTGGTGTTGTAAATCTGACTAATGTATGCAAGAAAAGTGTATTTCTCATTGGTACATGCCGGGGTTCAAACCGACCTTTTTTGGATTTTAGGGAATACATTCTATCAACCGAGCTACCTTTTTGGCCTTTTTGGTTTGGTTTCTGTCATTTCTAGTACTCAAACCTCAGTTGCTCCAGTAGAGACTTTTGATCCATATAAGAAACAGGATCGATCGGCATAAAAACAAAAGTTTTTGCTGACTAGATTTTTCCAAAATCTGTGAATGAAGTTCAGAATATCTCAATAAGTTATGGATGGTCTCCTAGGAACGTTTTCCTGTAACTATAACGGTTAAGATATTTGCCCTTACTGTCCCGTCTCAAAACTCCACCTTGTATAGATACAATACTTAGATTTATTTCATACTTACAAAACATTTATGGAAGTTAAGTTATAAAACAATAATTATTATTTATTTTTCAGAATAATATGAGAGCGGCCCATTTAAAAAAAAAAGTACTTTTTTGGATAAAAGAAAAGAGACATGTTTTAAAATTTAAATAGGGTATAAACATTACAGAAAACTCCAAGCAACTTCAACCGCATTACCATCCGGTTGTCTCGTCATAATTTTTACGTTCCCCCCCCCGACCATTTAGGGCCCATTCGGCCGGTACAGAGGGGTTCGGTATCTCTTCGAGACCCAGATACCACTCGCCATCCGGTCCAAAATTAGCGTGCCATTGCTTTGAATAATATATGTAAGAAAATATAAATAAACGATTTTATTATATTATGTTGTATTTTTTAAAAAACCATATAGCTAAAAATACTCATTTCATTATTTTAATCATAGAACACAAAACCTATCTTCCGAAGTGGGCTTTATACACTGATTCAGGACGGATTTGTGAGCGATATGCATAATTATACTTATATAATAATATTTTGACATTTCGCAAATGTGTCCGGTCCTGTCTTCTGTATTAGTGTGCGAACATTACTTGTGTGTGAGAAATGCCACGCTTTGACCGCAGTTAGATCACCTCTGCTTCCCTATCTCTGTGACTTTACTGCTACCGCCTTTCCATTCGGATTCTAAACATTTTTTTTTACATTTTAATCCCACCCTTTTTCTCCGATTCCGTCCATTTTGGGATTATAAGGTACTTACAAAATAGTTTCCAAATTTCCTCAGAAACTCAAATACCAAGAGTCATCCGGTTGCTTTTTCCAGACTGAAATTACGCACCATTGCCTTGAATATACGAGTATTGTGAAATTAACCAGCAAAGAAGCGTCGGAACAACACATATACGTGTAAGGTAAATTAATTCATAACAAAAGAAAGAGATGGAAAGATTGTATGTACGTAGGAAAGAAAGAGAAATAAAAAAATAAGTAATGGCGAATGTTGTCTTTTATTAATCACCGACCTTTACATGGCGCTGCGGTAAAAAAATTAAAAGTAGTTGAAATACGTCTAATTTCGACGAAATAAAGTGTTGTACGTATAATAACACTTACCAGAAGTACGTTTTACTTCAAATATTGTAAAAATATACGCCATAATTCGCGATTCAAACAGATAAAAAAAGTAACCTATTTTACGGAACAAAAAAAAGTGATTGCATCAACATGGACACAATTATAGAAGAAGATTTGGATAAATTTACGGTAATTCAATTGAAGGACGAGCTGAGGTCAAGATTTTTGGCATGTTCGGGTGCTAAAAATGAATTGGTGGAAAGATTGGTAAAGGATAACATTGTAAAAAGGGAAAATGGAACTTGGGAATATTTTAAAAATGAAAAAACTAGAAGATTATCTGAACAGCTGGAATTACAATCATTAAAGGCTCAATTAGAGAAATTTAAAGGTGATGAGGCCGAAAAAAGTTCAGGGTCAGGTATGTCATATGATATTTTAACACAAATTTTGCAAACACAATCAGAATTAATAAAACATATAGCTAATCCAGTACAGAATAGTTTCCAAGTATACTCCACAGCAGATACAAGTCAGGCAATACCATTGTTTGGTGGTAACAAGACAGAAAATACTGTCGAATGGGTCAAACAGGTGGAAAGAGTAGCAAACCTTGCGAATTGGTCAGACAACTTGACGTTGGTAAATGCATCCATGAGGCTTAGGGGTCAAGCAGGAGATTGGCACAGAGCTATGGGCAAGTGCGCTGGAAATTGGCAAGAATGGAAGGCAAAGTTGTTAGAAAGATTTAGTATAAAAATGTCATTCGCAGAATTTATAACATTTCAGTCAAAAAGAATATTAAGGTCTACAGAAACAATAACTCAGTATGTTTATAACAAAAATGCATTGTTTGAACGTTCACCGACTCAAATTACAGATGCAGATAAAGTATCATTGATTCTAGAAGGTATTTGTGATCAAAAATGGTCGATTCCATTAGCCACACATTGTTGTCAAAATGTCGAAGAACTGTTATCACATGCAACAGCATTGGATAACATACGCCAATTGCAACACAGGGAATTTGTGACAAGGAATGAGCAACAAGGAAGTTCAACAACCCCAAGTAAGTTTGAAAAACCAAGATTTAGTAAATTCATACCAAAGTTTAATGCAGAAACAGACAAGGAGGAGGAACAAATATGTTACCGTTGTAAAAATAAGGGGCATATTTCATATAATTGTCAAATGCAACAAAAAGAAAATTCAGTGAACAGTAACAGTAATTTACCAATTAAAAATACAGGTGAAAACAGAAATGAAACCAAAAATATTTACACACAACCTAGTACAAGTAAAATGTTTTATGAAAAGAACAAAAATAAACAAATTAATTGTGTTCAAGAAAATGTACCTAATGTGACACTAATTCCAGTAACTTTAAATGAGACAATTAAGGTGAAGGCACTGCCAGATTCAGGGTCCGTTATAACCATTGTGGACAAAAGCATACTCCCACAGGACACAGAGGTCTATCCATGGCAAAAAGGAAACTACAAGGTAGCAGGAAATGTATTGACACCGATAGGATGGTTATCAGCAAGAATACAAGTAGGTAAAATTGATTATATTATGCCACAAATTGCAGTATGTGAAAATTTGCCAGTACCAATGATAATTGGCAAAGATTGGCAATTGTTTGTTTATGCAAGAATTATTCATGAGTATGATGGTAAAATATGCATTATGACACCTACACACACAGAATATTTTCCATGTATTAAGAATGATGAAAATGCATTTGTATGTTGTACAATTAAAAATATGTTAAAAACAAAAGAATTGGAACAAGAATGTAAAAATAAAGTTTCAAAGTTAGTATCACAGTATGAGGAAATATTTAAAAATGACTCAAATGACATAGGAAAATTTCCAGATTTTGAGCTTGAAATTAAATTAAAGCACAATAAGCCTATTAGTTGTAAACCTTATCGTTTACCAGAACCAGAACGTTTATTCTTAAAAGAAACCGTTGAAAAATGGTTAGAGCAAAAGATTTGTAGAATATCAGACTCACCTTATTCAGCACCAATGTTTGTCATACAGCAACCATTTCATGAGACTACACCATATAGACCAGTGGTTGACTATTCCAAAACTATAAACCCTATAACAATTGTTAATGCGCAACCGATTGAATGTATGGATGATATTGTCACTACAATATCTCAATTTTTGTATAAATTTAAGTTAGACATTTTTCATGCATATCACAATATTTGTATTAAAGAAGAAGATGTACACAAAACAGCTGTTATTACACAAGATTACCACATAGAATTTCAACGTGTTATGTTTGGATTGGTAGGGGGACCATCAATCATGTCAAAAGTTATAAAAACCACTTATGGAAATTTGTACAAGGAAGGTGTAAGAGCGTATTTTGATGACATTACTGGAGGGGCAAATACTATAGAAGAATTCATATTAATATTAAATAAAGTTTTTGAATTAACAAAAAAGAAAAACTTAAAAGTTAAATAAAGAAAAATGTATTTTTATAGACACAGAAATACCATTATTTGGAAAAATTGTTGGGTATAAACATGAAAGAACAGATCCAAAAAGAACCATTGCAGTTGAACAGTATAAAACGTTGAGAAGTTCACATGAAGTACGATCATTTTTGGGATTTACAGGAGTTTTCAGGAAATACATTCAAAATTATGCCAGAATTGCAAAACCATTACAGGACATATTAAAAAAATCTACAAAAATAAACAATAAAGAGAACAAGAAGAATCAACACATTGAACTTACAGAAAAACAACAAAATTCATTTTCATGTTTAAAAACATTAATAACTACTGCACCTATGCACAAGGCAGAAACGTTTGTGGAGACAGATAGTAGCTACCAAGGGATAGGAGCATGTTTGTTACAAATTCAGGATGGAGAAAAGAAAGTAATTGAGTATGCCAGCAGAGGTTTGAAGGATGCTGAAACAAGATATCACATAAATGAGCTTGAGGTAACTGCGGTACATTGGGCAATTGTAAGTAAATTCAGAATATATTTACTTGGTACAAAGTTCACACTTATAACTGATAGTTACTCCACTGCATACATAATTGACAAAGCAAAAATTAACAGAAAATTTGCAAGATATGTAATAGATCTAGCACCATTTGATTTTGTATCAATTCATAGACCAGGAAAACAAAATGTCATTGCCGATCATTTATCACGTTATCCCCTGAGCACAGTATGTATGATGGTAATAAGCAGTAACAAAGATAAGTTAAAATTAACACAAAGTAAAGATCCTTTTATTCAACAAATTGTAAAAAAAATAAATAAAGAACCAACTAGTCAGCATTTAAAGCAAATCCAAGAATCATTCAAATTATCAGAAGGAATTCTAGTTCATTTAAATAAAGAAAAATTATATAATCAAGAGAAAATAGTAGTGCCACAAAGCTTACGTTTAAATATTATAAAGATTGCACATGATGAAAATGGACATTTAGATTTCAGTACCACACTTAGTAAGTTGAAGAGCAAGTATTGGTGGAGATCAATAAGACAGGACGTAAAAGCTTATACTTCAGCATGCATGATTTGTGCACAGACTAACAGACATACAAAATTAGCTTATGGAGAGATGGGCAGAAGACCTATATCTCAGACTCCGATGCAAGTAATATCATCAGATCACATTGTTGCATTACCACAATCAGAATCAGGTAACACATACATATTTGTACATATTGATCATGCTACAAGATACATAATTGCCAAACCCACATGTTCATTGTCTGCACAGAGTGTAATTGACACAATAGAAAATGATATTATTTATCAATATGGCCCACCATTAACTTATATATCTGATAGTGCACCATGTTTCACAAGCCACATGACTCAAAAGTTTTTTAACAAGTATGGTATAGAACACATACCAACAACACCCTATACAGCTCAAAGTAATGGATTAGTTGAAAGAGCTAATGCCACAATTATATCAACGTTGACCAAGTTTGCATTTACAAATAAGACAGATTGGGACAAACTATTACCTACAGCAATATTAGCTATAAATACTTCTAAACAAAAGACCACAGGATTTTCACCCTTTTACCTATTATTTGGTTATGAACCCAGAATAATGCCAAATGAAATTCACTTTGGAACAATATTTGATGACATAAACCGTATGAACCAATTAGATTTTTTAACAGAAGCTAGAAAAAGAGCCCTTGTAAACATAGAAAATATACATTTATATAACAAAAGAAAATTTGATTTGAGAAGATTACAACATAATTTAAAAGAAGGCGAATATGTATTATATGAATGGTACAAGCCAACAGACAATAAGTTGACACCAAGATTCAAAGGCCCATACAAAATAGTAAGGAAGATTGGATCAGTTTGTTATGAGATTCAAGATGTAGAAAAACCCACAGTCAAGAAGACAGTACATGTACAATTTTTGAAACCATTGTCAAAACCTCATAACCTTGATTTTATTTCAGACATTTCAGATTTTTCAGATGAACAAAATGTTCAACATTACCAGGATGAAATGTACAACCCTATTAAAAGTATTAATGACAACCCTATCCAAAGTATTAGTGACAACCCTATAACCAGATGTGATGACAACCAGAATGATGAAGGAGGTAACGATGAAACCAATTACAGGATTCATGTAACCAAGGGAGGTAGAATAACTAAAATTCCAATTTCATACAAGTTTTAATACCTAAAATGTGTTTAAAGTCCTAAATATGAATTCATAAACTTTAATAGTTTAATGAAATATGTGTATGTGCTTAAAATAAATTCAATAAGTAGTAGGTGCCTAGACCTACCTATAACGTAAAAGGTGTAGAAAATGTACCTACTATAATAATGTTTAATATGTGTATTACAAATTGTTTAAAATTTGACAAGAATAAAATACCTTATGTTTTATGTTAAGCTTCATGAACAACAAATATGTACCTATGTATGTAAAATGTAAATAATGTTCTATAATTAAATTGATTTATGTCTAACGAAAGACAGTAAGAAAGGTTCTATATAAATGTGTTATTTTTAGATTCATGTAGTTATGTATCAATTACCAGTATAAACATACATACCTACTTAATACATATTCAAGTAAAATTAAGTAAAAAAAAAAAAAAAAAAAAAAAAAGCCTGTAAAAACAAAATAAAAATATGTAAAAGTAAAAAAATAAATAAATAAAAAAAAATGAAAAAAAAATAATAATAATAAAAAAAAATATGTTAAGATTGATTGAGCTTATATTTTTTTTTCAACATGTATATAATAATGTTTGTGTTTTTTGTATTTAGGTAGAAGTTACCAAGTACCTAGATGTAACTTAGAAGTTAAATTTGTCATTAAATTAAAAAGTTTGTAGTCCTAATTTATAAATTATAGTTTTTTTTAAAACTGTAAATAGTTGAAAAGTATCACCTAAAAATGTTATTTTGTTAATTGGGTTAACATTAATTTTAGTTAGAAGTTTAAATACATATGAATAATAATTTTGAAAGATGTAAGTTTTATAAAAAACTACTACCTGTATTAAAAGTAAAATGTTAAGTCAATAATATGGCTATTTCAGAAGGAGTTTATATTTCAAACATAATTGTATAATGTGTAGGTACAGTGTAAAATGAAACAAGTTTTCTTATAAAGATTGTTGATTAAAGTGTAAAACTAAATAAACTTAGATTTCAGTAACAAATGTAAAAAGTCACTTAAAATAATAATTCAGAAACATGTAAGGTATTGTGAAATTAAAAAAAAAAAAACTTTTTTAAAATTATTTTATTTTGTTAATTTCAAGGGGCATGTAAGGTAAATTAATTCATAACAAAAGAAAGAGATGGAAAGATTGTATGTACGTAGGAAAGAAAGAGAAATAAAAAAATAAGTAATGGCGAATGTTGTCTTTTATTAATCACCAACCTTTACATACGCATAGGTACACTTCGTAAGCAACTATCACGACCGGTTGCAGAATGGATGATTAAAAAAATCTATGATTAACATTTTGATATACGCTACATTATTGGTAATTAGATTGTCACTTTGGTTATTTCAGCCAATTACGTGCCTCATAGGGATGTGTTAATCATATCAAAAGATAATCAGGCTTTCTGCAACCAGCCGCGGCTAGCCGGGTCAGTTGTAGCATTACTATGATAATAATAATATACTATTAGCATAAAAAATTTCTTATAAATCCTAGTTATTGGCTAGGGTTGGTTTCATAATTCTTATTTTATAATGGTAAAAAAAGGAATAGAATACCAAGTACGAGTCGTCCTATACATTTCTCCATGCAACTGTGTAGGTATCCTTAAATCAACAAGTAATATTTACGACTCAAACATAATTAAGATTAAAATTAAATAAGGAGTTTGACGCCTCTGGTACATTTTATTCTTTGGTAAGTCGGCACTATGTTCAAAGTTTGTCGCTCGGCAGCACTGCGATACTGCGCGTTAGATGCCTACAGTGAGTCGGTTGGCGGCATAATCAAACGAAACGACAAGGCACCTACACCTACATTTTTTGCGCCAAAGACATTGGCAAAAATCAAACCCCTCATTCCGAATCGCGTTCAGAGCGCTTAGAACGAATATGACCACGGCTGTGACATTTTTTTTTTTTTTTTGGTTCTCTTCTCCCGATGGATGATGAATGAGATGATAGGGAAGGCAAAGGGTCTAGCCCATACAGCCAAGTCTGACGTAATATATCTTTCTTTTTCATGAATTAATGAGGTCATCATCAAATTCCAGATGCTGTAGAAGTTGATGCTTTTCTTGGAGTCACTCGCGGAACCATCCACTGCTCAAACACGTCGGGTAAAATATGGGAGTTGACAGCGCGGGAAAACCGCAAAAAATAAACTGCAACTTGTGCCCCATATTTAAAGTCCAATTTATCGTTTTCCATAATTATTCACATTGTAGCACATTATTAAACAAAACAACACCACTCTTGACCAATAATAACCACAGTAAACTAATTTACAAAACAAAAACTTGCACTTGACATGGCCGCGCAAAATGGCGCGAGAGACCCCACGGCTGTGACAGCTCATACTATCAGTCACTTTGTTATAAATAGTAGGCAGCCGGATGTTAGAGGGAGCCACAGGTTAAAGCGCGGACGGAAACGCTTCATCCGACATTTTCTTTTGTTGTCTTTTTTGTGTTTTGATTGACTGTTTGTGTTTTGGTGATTTTGTGATTTATTGACGACTTAGGCTTTCTAACGGACTTCGATTCCTCTAAAACATTAACACTTACGCACAAAGACTTCGGATTCTTCTTGAACATTACCTCTGAAGCATACGGACTTCCCTAACCTTAAAAATGGCTAGCTCAACTTTGTAAGCAACTGCTTCATGAAAAGGATTCTTGAATCATCAGACGTGGACGTCAGAATTTTGATAGTATGCGAGGACTGAGCAAAACATCGCAATCATAAATGTTTCAACTCGAAAATCGCGCTTTTTGTGATAACCGTATTATTGAATTACTTATTCGAATATCTTTACTGAGAAAAAACTAGTATAATAGTAGTCTTTCTATTGCAAGAGCCAGAAAGGGGCTGACTACAAATAAAATTTTGACCACATTTGGACAAGGGATATGTATGATGCAACTCAATGCAATCCATCTAGATTCTTGGTACTGCATCAGACTGGAAAATTCTATGGATACATTTGAACATCATAGGATCCCACATAAAGTAGCTGTATCAGCCTATAGGCCAGACATCTTAGTGGTTTCTCGGAACATAAAATGTTATCCTTATTGAACTTACCATTCTGTGGAAATCAAATATACCAAAGTGGCAATTCGAGCGTGTTGTGGTTCCCACGCGTCTATAACATTGGGTTGCACTCATTACAGTGAAAGTTCTTCAAAATACATTCTTGTTCATCCAAATTATCACAACAAATTGGTCCTTCGATGGTGACAATAATATAAGATATTTGGATTAAAGAAAAAGTATTAGTCTGTCTCTGAAAAAGTGTCGTCTAAAATAAGTGTCATTGGCATTTTGCAGTTTACAGAAGAACTTTTTCAATTATACATCAATACAATATTGAAAATACAGATTAAAGATTGTCGGCTCTATACAGTTTATTGAAGAATGACAGTTGAATTCACCTCTGCAAGGCAAAAATACAGGCTGGTGTCTGTTCCAGTCAAAAATTCCAGAAAAAATAGTTTAAAAAAAAAGTGAAGTGCGTTCAAGTGTTTGTGTAAGCTTGTAAATCTGTATAACCTTGTACAAAAAAAAGTGAAGTGGGTCAAAAGTTTGTGTTAGCTCGTAAGTCTGTGTAACCTTGTACAAATTTAAAGCCTTGAGTTTTTTTCTTATTGTAATTATATTATTATAAGTTCTGAATATGGAAGAAAGGAAGGATTCTGTTGGTGAAGTCCAAATGCGCAAGCTTATATTGAAGAGAGGTATAATAGGGTACTAATAAAGCCACTATTATGTGCATTTTGACATCATTAATGGAATTTGAAGGTGACAAAGAACCAAGGAGCTACTCTTGGCTCAAAAGGACAGGTTAATTCAGGCTCTAGAAAAAAAAGAAAATTTGTATATAGATATATGAGATGACATGGACATAACCAAAGTTAAGAAAAAAAAATTAAAGCTACGGATATTGTGAATAAAAGACCCAAAGAGTCAAAAGGGACATCATCATAAGTATT
This sequence comes from Tinea semifulvella, assembly GCA_910589645.1. Taxonomy (NCBI): domain Eukaryota; kingdom Metazoa; phylum Arthropoda; class Insecta; order Lepidoptera; family Tineidae; genus Tinea; species Tinea semifulvella. The sequence goes on from OU342584.1 coordinate 28,359,857, forward strand.
CATAAGACATCAATAGAAAAAGTTAGTCCATGTTCATCAAATTTAAAGCTGCTATATATAAAAATAGCAGAGTTTGATGGCAAAAGTTACATGAACTTTGGTCCATTTATAAAAATGTTTGAGGCAGTAATACATAATGATAGGTCATAACATACAAGGAGGCATACAATATAATAAAAAGTCTACCGATGGAATAAAGAATAGAAGAAAGTTACACAGAAGCTTCAAAATAAAATATAATAAAGGAACACTGATAATAGTAATAGAGTGGTACATGACCACATCAGCTGTTTTCTTGACCTTGTGCCTATAAAGTCACAACTACTAAGCACATTTATTTCCAATGCAAAACAACAAATTAAAACATTTAGAAATATGGGATATCAAAATCAAATTAGCTTTCGTTGAGAAATGGATTAAATACATCAATAATTATTATTATTGTAAATTATGTCTCAATGTAGGTATAATTTTAAATATTCTAAATGTAGTCAAGAGCACAATACACATCGTAATAATACACATTGACACAGAGATAATTTCTCATTAGGGCTCGGTGACATCGCTCACCAAAACTCCTGAATTACAAGTGCTCTTGCCTACAGCCAAAGTTGAGCTTTTCACCAACAGAAATATATTTGTATATGTATATATGTTCTTGATAGTAGAAGCCAACTTTCATTTGTGACCGAGAAGTTAGTAAGTGTTTTGGGTTACAAGCAATACTGAAGTAGTAGGCATTTTAAATGATTACAAGACTTTTAGGTCCAGTATACAATTAGTTATATTTTTCTGTATATATGCATTTAATACAAAGTTAATTTGTCACAAAATGGACAAAATTACCCCAAAATTTAATATTAGAAATTTTAAATTAACAAAAATTACCTCAATCAGGTAAAACTTACAATAAAAATATAAACTCATTACTTTGTATTGAGTGTGATGAAAGTATAAATAGTCAAATACATATGTTTTGGCAATGTGAAAAGGTGTATACAAAAAACACTTCTTACCACATTTTTTGGAAATCCTATATATTGGATACACAAATTTATTGATTTTTTTAAACACAATCTATGTGTGACTTCCACAATAGCTGATTGTCCAAATATATTCCTAAAAAAATCAAACTATTAGATTCATGATTATAATTTATGTTAATACTTTTTGCATGTCCGTTTTTGTTAATAAATTGCATGTAACTAGTCTTACTTATATTAATTTGTAATTTATTCATATTTAACCAGTCTATTACTCTAATTATTGTGTTATTTATGTCAAACTAAAATTTGTTGTTATATTTAATTATTAGGTATTTACAATCACTGTTACTTGTGACCTTAAATCATCATAATTTTTATCACCAGATGCCTAAGAAACTTACACTTTTAAACAATGATCAATACCCTAAGCCTTAGGGCCTAAGGCATCAGAGGTATTACAGAACAATACTTATTTGGATGACATTTTGGTTTCATTAAGCAATATATCAGAGTTAAAATAAATACAAAAACAGCTGATACAATTATTAAAATTATTGGGTGACTTCAGTCTTCATAAGTGGTCATCTAATGTTGCTGAAATTTATAACGATATTCCAAAGGAAAATTTAAATCATTCTGATATACATTTCCAATTCCAAAATCCAAGTTTAAAAATTAAGGTTATAAATTTAATATGGATACATTGGAGTTTTCATGTCCAGAAAAATGTATATAGACATTATTATTATAATATTTACCATAAGTTGGTATATTGTAACGTGCATAATAGTTTTAAATAAATAAAAATATACTGGAACTAATACAAAAAGAGAAGTTTTAAGTGTTATGACTCATTAGGTCTTTTAGGTCCTATTAGAAACTCACTGAACAGTGTAGTGCTATATTGCTATATATAAATACAAAAGATAATCCTGCAGATTTGATCAGTAGAGCGGTATGAGCTAAATAATTGTAAAATATGGTGGCATGGTCCAGATCATTAAATCCAGATTACAATTTTACATTCTCATATAAGGTACCTAAGAATATACCTAAATTAAGGAGTTATTTATAATGTTACATTAAATACAAGTTTCTTAGACTACTTTAATAAGTTTTCTGATATAAACAAAATGCAAAAAGTATTATGTTATGTCTCAGCTCAAAAACTTTCTTACATTCTGTTACAAAAAAATGTGTATTACCAATAGAAGTTTAATTATATTTTTGATCATTTTGTTTAAATAATTTTATTATATTTAGAATTTAACTATTTAATTATGATTAAATTCTTAAATTCGAATTACAATTGCTTACATTATTTTTTAGCAATTACATTATTCAATAATACATTATTATTCAATTATAAATACATGTAACTAAAGGTTCCAACAAAAATAATAAAAATAAATACTTGAATCTAATGTATTGTATTTATGCTATTAAATTAGGCAATTATTTTATTATAAATTTTATAATAATAATTCTTTATTTTGTATTGACAATAGTTCCAGCATAATCTGCACCATTTACTCAAATAATTGGGCTTAAGCAGGTCTGCGGTCAAAACATGGAACAACTGTCCAAGACGCATTAACAGAATCACATAGTACATCCAGCCCTGTAGTGGCTCACACTAATGTACAATTGGTCTCCGGTGTTGCTGATATTCTACCTAAAAGCTTTTTAAGTGTTTCAGACCAGAGTGGGGAAAAGTAACCCAGCCTATTGTCTGTTGCAAGCCGGAGACACCATTCTTCCCATCTCTCTTTCCACACACACCCCGTTGAATCCATGGAGTGTTTAGAAATTTGTCTTACATCATTAGTAATTATTGCCTTTTTAAGTGTTTATGCAATCCTTAATATACTATCTTATCAATCCAGACGTGTTATCTTCAATAGCTCATATACATATTCGTTATCTGTCTTGAAACAGTTTACCCCAATAACTGTTATTTGTGAAAAAACTATTATTTTGTTGAGTAGAACAATTGATTTAGTTGTTCAATATGGGCTGCGCCAAAATGAAATATAATGACGGGCAATTAATGCCAATGTTTGATTATTTATCTAAAAATAAACATTAATTTGTAATGTGAAAAACGTGAATTAACAACTTCATCGAATGCAAGAAATGTATCATATGGGATTCCACAGGGGAGTATATTGGGCCCTCTGCTGTTTCTTATCTATATTAATGACTTGCCCAAGGCAGTGAACCACCCAATGATACTATTTGCAGATGATAGTACTGTAATTGTAAAAAAAGGCACAAACAGCTCGGAAGACTATCTCTCAGAAATAAATAACACAATTAATTTAATTAATAAGTGGTTAACAAAAAACAACCTTATATTAAACATAAACAAAACCAAAATAATACATTTTCACCAAAGACAACCACAATTGGATCTCACAGTAAAACTAAACAACAGAATAATTGAATCAGTGGATGATATAACCTTTTTGGGTCTAAAATTGGATAGAGGCTTAGGATGGAAAGCACATACTGAATATGTGTGTCTAAAAATCAATAGATTTACGTACGCTTTGAGATCCCTTTCAAAAATATCTAACATAAACACTGTAAAATCTGCCTATCATGCATACATATCTTCTACTTTGCGGTTTGGGGTACTGTTTTGGGGTAACTCAACAAATAGAGATATTGTATTTCGGGCACAGAAGAGGTGCATAAGGGCTATGAGTGCAATACCATCTACTGAAAGCTGTTTACCAAAATTTAAATCTTTAAAAATCTTGACATTGCCTTTATATTTATACGAAGTGCTAATTTTTGTAAAAAGCCACATAAACCTGTTTGCTGAGGTAAAAGTCCACCCGATAAATAAACGTCTGCGACCACGTCCACGTAATCAAATACGTAGGATTAAAAGTAATACAGCATTATTGCATAAAAGTTTTTTTGGTTGGGCTCCAAGAATATATAATAAACTGCCAGATACACTTAAGGATTTGCCATTACATAGGTTTAAAATACATTTAAAAAATATATTATTGGATAAATGTTACTACACGATCGAAGAATTCCTAAATGACAAGGCAATTATATAAAAAATTGGTTGGACATTAATTTTTTAATGTATATTATGTAGGTATTCTAGTACATATTTTTATTTTGTTTTTTTTTGTCTGTTTATTAATAAAATGTGTTGACCTATATTAAATTATATAATGATGACTAGACTTATTATATTGGAATGTATTTTAAATAAAAACAATTTTTGCATGCCACAACAATGGCTAAATGTGCAGAGCCAACTTACTAACCATATTACCGTATGTACCACATTTAAAGCAAATAAACGATTTTGAATTTGAATTAAAAAAGATATGTTGTTTTTCTTTATACCTTACTACCTACCCATAAATGCAAAAGATGTCGATATCGATAAAGACATCACTATTGGGTTAGTACAACACTATCGGGTGGCTGCCAGGTTCGTCTCAACCAGAAGAGGGCGTTTCGTCAATTTTTACAAATGTATGGAAAGAGACTAGAGTGTCTTCTTCTTCTTTTTTAATACTAGTAAAACTAGTAATGGCAATCGCCACTAAGGCATTTGTGCCAACATCACGTTTGTATAGATTAATTAAAAAAGTAGCTATCTTGTGACATTGTTTTGACTTTTAGCTTGGTGCGGTGAATCACAAACACTAAAACATAAAACAGTTTGGTTAGTATGGTACGTCACAACACAGCACAATAGGTTATTACGAGTGAGGACAAATAACATGTAGCATATATCTATAGTGCAAGCAACCTATTGAACTACGCACGCTTTGTCCTCCAAGGCCACAGTGTTGTGCCGGACACTTGGAGGGTGGCTAACGTCCAGCCCATTCCGAAGAAGGGAGATCGTTCGGACCCTTCTAACTACCGCCCTATTGCCGTAACCTCAGTTCTGTGCAAAGTGCTAGAACGAATTATCAACGTCCAACTTGTTCGATATCTAGAGGATCACTCCATACTTCATGACCGCCAATATGGCTTCCGTCCTAAGCGGTCAACGGGTGATCTTCTAGCATTCGTCTACCACGTCTGGGGTGAGGCAATGGATAAGTATGGCGAATCTCTGGCGGTCAGTCTGGACATCTCCAAAGCCTTCGATAGGGTATGGCACAAGGCACTACTATCCAAGTTGCCGGCATATGGTCTGCCCCCGCAGCTGGTGGGCTGGATAACCGGCTTCTTACATGAGCGCAGCATTCGGGTCCTTGTGGATGGGAATGCGTCTGGGCTCATGTCAGTGAATGCCGGTGTGCCGCAGGGCTCTGTATTGTCCCCAACACTGTTTCTTCTGCATATCAATGACATGTTGACCCTTGGAAACATTCATTGCTATGCAGATGACAGCACGGTTCATGGGCGATACCTTAGTCCACGAGCTGTGGGAGCCGCCAAAGTAGAGGAGTTGCGCCGTTCCCTGACGACGGAACTGGACGGCACCCTTCGCAAAATTTCTGCGTGGGGTGCCCAAAACCTAGTCCAGTTTAATGCCAGTAAGACTCAGGCATGCGCGTTGACGGTCAAGAAGTCTCCCTACTCTCCTATTCCTACTCTTCAGAACACCATGCTGGAACTTCAACCCAGCTTTAACATACTCGGAGTCGAAATACGCTCAGATCTAAACCACAGAAACTACATTGAGAGCATTACCAAAACAGCGTCGAAAAAACTTGGGATACTGAACAAGGTGAAGCGGTTTTTCCCGCCTGCTCTAAGACTTATGCTGTATAAAGCTCAGATAAGGTCATGCGTGGAATACTGTTCTCACCTCTGGGATGGCTCCGCTAAGTATCTTACAGATGCTCTCAATGTCCTGCAGAGGCGGGCAATTCGGATAGTGGACGACACCACAGTCTCTAAAACTCTCGAATCACTGCAGCTTCGCCGTGACGTTGCCTCTCTGAGCGTGTTCTACAAGCTATACCACGGCGAGTGTTCTGAGGAGCTCCATAACCTTATCCCTTCTTCTCTATTCCGCAACCGAACTACACGCACAGGCCAAAATATGCATCCACATACCTTACCCACTATCCCTACGCGTACTCATAAATTTGGAGACTCTTACATCTGTCGCACGCTGAAGATGTGGAATGCTCTCCCAGCCAGTGTATTTCCCCACTCTTATAACCTGGAGTCCTTCAAGCGAAGTGTGAAAAAGCATCTTGTTAGGCCGGCATAGTGGTAGAGACTGATGTCGGTCATAGTGACCGGCGTCAGTTGCTCCCATTCTTGGACCTCGCGTACTGCTTACCATCAGGTGGGCGCGATGTCACATGTCGAGTCCAGTATAAAAAAAAAAAAAAAAAAAAAAAAAAAAAAAAAAAAAAAGTCCCGCATACGGGGTAAAGGCTCCAAGCCCAGCAACAATCCCACCGGGCTGCCTCCCCCGTCCCATCCCACATGCGTAGTGAAAAAACTACTTTATCAGTCCGCATGGAGTGGGAAAGAGAGAAGCAGTCCCGCGGGCCGAAGCAAGGCCAGTCCGCCTCCACCCCGTAGGCGCCACCGTGATCCTGGTTGTTAGAGTTTGATATTATTCTGGTTGAGGAACCTTGTAAGTATGGCGTAAATAACAGGGCTTAAAGAAGAGAGAAGAGAAGCGATAGAGGTGGGAAAGGGAACAGTTTTTTGAAGAGACGATAATAGAGTGGATCGGTCGTAGAGGGGACATGAGAAGAATATATGATTAATATTTCCCTCGTCCAGTCCACAGTCGCATATTGAAGTATCCCTGATCCTAAGTTTAGCAAGGAATGCAGGGGAGCAGCAGTGGCCCAGTCTTAGGCGGCAGATGGTTGAAGTATCTTTTTTGTTAAGGTTAATTTTGGTGAACCATGGTTTGTTAGGGATTGAGGACTGGATCTGGGAGTAGTATGAACCTTTTACTTTGCTGCTTTTGGGCCATTGGTTGGTCCAAGATTCATTTAGGTAGCATTTCGGCTGTAATATTCTGTAGTATCTGTATGTCTATATAATCTGTGAATATGACACTGACCGTCGCTCGTTCCGAATCAAATATCGCGATTTGGATGCTCAGAGCGTGATATCAATTCGGAACGGTCGAAATTACATTTTCATTCATAAAATGTTAGTTTTTTTTAATGTATGGAAGATAAATTGCGGATTCCACATCTTTGAGTATGAATACTAACAAATATACATCTCTCGGTTTATTCATCTTTATATGTGTAAAGATTAATATTATTAACTTATTTTGATCTTTTAAAATAAATTGCCGTGTTACAGACATTTTTTTTCCACTTCCTACTTTAATATTAATTATAGATTTGTTTTAGAAGTAACATACAAACAGTATAAACGAATTACAATATTAAATAATTTAAAAGAAAACCTAATATTAAATAAACTTGAAAATGGCGCGCGACATAATGACAAAAAACTGACAGCGCTCAGAGCTACCTGAGCAGTCTAAGCGCGAGAAATGATGTCGTTTGTGACGTCACACAGCTTTGGCAAAACAGTTTAAGCGCGTATCGGAACACCTTTAAGCGTGCTTAGGTTACTATTATCGCGTATCGGAACGATAGGAAAGTTTGTTTTAATTGTTCTGTAGCCCTAACACGATTAAAACCCGTTATCGAATGTAGTTTGCGGACAGTTTCCTTAGTACAATGGGGTGTATCACTAACTTTTTATCACGACAGATGGCGCATGATAGATGGTACCTAATATAACTGTCAGTTGCATAGAAATGTTGTATTTTTATTACGAAATTTATTATTTTCTGGATATTATGCAGAAGTGAGCAGCTTTTAAGTGTACAAATCGAGATTTCCAAGCGAAATCAAAGATATGGTGATCTCAAAATTGCCGTTCTATTAATTCAACCTTTTTTTATTTTAAAGACGGTGTTTGCTTACTTAATTCGTCTTTTAAGGTAGGTAACGTTAAGTTAAAATACATTTTTCTGTTATAAAAATAAAAAAACTACAAATAAATTTAAAAAAGGATCTTAGGTGTAAGTGCCGCTAGCGACATCTAGAAAAAGCATTGCCTGATACACCCCATTGGAAAAATATATGTATAAAGAGTCAGAGCAAGAGGCTTGCGAGAGATCACCTATTCCAATGCAAGACCAAGACTGGCTAAGTATTGGTCTTGGTCTTGCTTTGGGCAACACTACTTAACCGCTAGACCACGGAGTCTTGTAATTGTGAATTGTAATTGTTTTTATTGGTTCCGAACTGCTAAATAAAAGTAAAGATGGCCAAAACTTTTATTGTGTCAAGAAAAAAATATATAAATTGAAGTATAAAGTGAATAAAACGAGAAAGATGAGCAATTTAAAGACGAAGGAAAGTCACGCTGTGACAAAATCAGTCTTTTCTTATGCAGCAATGTTTTTTTTTTCGAAAAAAAAAAGTATTGTTTTTACCTGGATAAGTATCGGCTAAAACTAGTAATTCGTGTGTTATCAAGGTATCCCTGAAGGCATGTCCGATCAGCATATTGCGATGAAATAATACCACTCCTCCTGCTTCTACTGCTATGAATTCTTCCGCTGCTACTTCTTCTTTCGATTCTTCATCTGTCAGCAGTGTCAGCAGAATCCGTTGTATGGCTTCTGATTTTACAAATTCATCCGCTTCTGGTTCTTCAACTTCTGATTCGACATCTTTTAGCAGTATCCGCAGAATCCATTCTAACGTATCTGATTCCTCCGCTTCTGCTCTTGCTGCTTGTTCAGGCATAATTCAATATTTTTAAACGTAAAATTCTGGAACAAAGGTGTAATAGATAAAATTATTGCCAATCATTATAATTAATTCTTACCGTTAAGTTAGCTGTGAATGCTGTGATCTGGTAAAGCTTGCCGAGCATAGCTCAGCTCAGCCTATGCTTAAGTGAATTCAAGTAGGTATATAAACTTTGAGCAAAGTATAAGAAAACATATCGCAACTTTAAAGACAACCCGTTACTAAGATTTCAGTAAGTTTTTTTTCAAGCGGAGTTATTTTTAAATAAATAATAATATAGGAGCAATAGGTATAGGAGAGCAAAAACAAAATGGTTTAGATACAGTGTTTAATAAATATTATGTCGCTGATAATTATAAAACAGCGGACACGTTAAATAGATTTTAAATATATTTTAGACAGATTTCGCGATCGTCATTAATATGACACTTGCATAGGTATGCCAATGATATCAACTCATACATTCATAGATAAAGATATTATCTATGAATATATATAAAGATAATATATATATTGCTGAGTTATTAGGACCATAACGAAGTCCCTGAAAACATAAAATGTACAATAAAACAATTCGTATCTCATTGGTGTGAATGTAATAACCTACTTCTAAATGTATCTAAAACAAATTTTATTAAATTGGCTCTTGCTACTTTATTTATTTATTTTATTTTATTTATTTATTAGATCTTCAACAAGATGTACACCAATTCATTACAACATAATAATAATAATATGTGGCTAAGTGCCACCTTATTTATAGGAGATTACAGCATTCAAATTAGAGTATATATACAATTTTAATATAAATTAGATTGAGTTCAATTGTTAAAAAAATCTATGTAAAGCAATAAAATTTTATAAAGTGATAATTTATATAATAAATATTTCTAGACAGGTCACACAGCGCCATCTAGTTTTCGTGGTAAGCTACGAGGCTTGTGTTACGGAAACTAGATGGTTGATAAACTACATATTATACTTTTTTTTGTAAATATATACATATTAGACAAATAAACACCCAGACCGAGACAAATTATACAATGTACAACTTGCCCCCGGTGGGAATCGAACCCACGACGTCCCGAGTTCACGGCAACGTTTGTTACCACTAGACCACGGAGGCGGTCATATAACATAATAATACTTAAAACTATAATTAAAATACAAGAACTGCCTCAATGATCTTTTAACCAGTGACTGCAAAATAGACTTTGTGACAGAACACACATTCTTAGATATTATAGTCGATAAGAAATTGGAAAATTGGAAATCCCATATAGATACTTTGACTAAGAAATTGAGTGCAGCTTGCTATCCTATTAAAAAGGTTAAAGAGTTTTGTGGTACAGATGCGGCTGTAGCTGTATACTATGCTTATTTAGAAAGCCTAGCTCGTTATGGCTTGTTAGTATGGGGTACAGCTGCAGACGTCAAACGGTTTTTATACTATAAAAACGCGCAGTTAGAAACATTCTTCGGATGAAGCTGAGATATACATATATGTAGGAATATTTTTCGCCATTTAGGTATTCCAACCATTAATAGTATTTATGTGTTAGAATGCTTGCTATATATTAAAAAAACGACAAGAACCTAATTTACTATTCTATTTATATTTACCTAATATACAACAAGACCAATCATAATATTGATATATTTAAATTGAATAAAATTGAATGCAAAAAAAAATGTTAACATCTGGCTTCTAACAAGGAACTATGACCAAACAGAAGATATTTTGATTACAATAAAATAAAATTATAAATCCGATTTACTTTACCATCACTCTCACACACCAATTTACATATATTTTATTATTTATTTATTATATTGTATTATGTTATGTTATATTATATTATATTATTACACACAAATACAAAAATATGCATGCACTTCTTCTTCTTTATTATTATTATTGCATGATTTTATAAGTTTAGTTTCTTTAAATATACCTAATAATAATTTATAGAAATAATTATGTAACTTTTAAATATGTTGTGCCCCGGAAAGAGACCTGCTAGCTATATTTAACAGTAGTTGAAAGACTATTAGTTTAGCTAGCAGCGACACATTTGTCTAAATTACTAGTTTAGATAGTATTTGTAAAAGTGCCTACCTACATCTTCTGTAGGATTATTTTTTGTGAAACCCTAGTAATAAGTATTTTTGATTAATAAACTATTTGAATTTAATATTCTAAACTACATGCTCATAATTGGTTCACAGATGACCTCAACTGCCCCAAAATTCGCCTGACAAAGTCATTGAAATGCTTTCTGTGCAATGATATCAAACTATACAACAAACTATCTATAGATATAAAATGTTTAGAATATATAAAGTTTAAAAGTAAGGTCTAATCTATTTTAATAAATAAAGTCCTTAAGTTATTACCAACTTAAGGATGCACTAATAGATACCATTGCATACAATTTGTGTTTCACATATTAAGAAATAGTTTTAAAGCTGGACACAGCCATTTTAGATTGTAAGCTGACACGGCCCCTTTACAGCCAATAATATGTATTAAGTTCATATACCATTATAATAGTTATTATCATTTAGATTGTTAGCTGACACGGCCGCCTTACAGCCACAAATTTACATTATAATACATTATAATTTACATTATAATTACTTGTAGGTTAGGAACAGCGTTACAAACTTGTGTCTCTAAATTTTGTTTCAAAACTAACCTTCACAGTAAGGATTCATACTGTTTACTTATCAGGAAAAACTAAACCAATATAAAAACCTTTTAGAATGAATAAAAATACAAAATTCAGTAGGTTGGTGTAATACTTGTATAATAAAAATGGACGCCGCGGCCGTTTGATTAAGAGTTGATTGTAGATTCTAATGAGAATAATATACGAAAATCAAAGATTAATATTTCAGTTACATTTCCATGTATTAGAGATAAACTATAAATGAAACGTCTATGTATAGGATATTACAGTTTAAATCACTGAAAATGGCTGCCATGCAAGTCAGTGCAAGTAAGTACCTGATACAAGAAAATTCAATATTTCACTGATTTTGTTAATATATCAATATAAAAATCAATCACCCCACCTGTTGCTATCAAAAAAATGTTATTATAGTAGTCACTGGTTGCAATCTAGGTATGTAATATCTAAATAATAAGTTAAAACAATAAAACAACAACTTACCTTGTATTTTTCACCTTCTTCTTTGTTTTTTTTTTTTAATTTATGGCCATGGCCAAGAAAGCCATTCTTTTCAATTACAATATAATTTAAAAGTTTTAAAGTGCTAAAGCTAAATATTTGCATAATTGTGATTACATTATTTAAAATCTAATTTGGCTATTAAATTGAATTTAATAATTAAAAAAAGAAGGTTTGGTTCGTAGTGCTAACAAGCACTACTACGTCGATGCCGCTCATATAATAGAAACAAATATATGGTCTATGGAAACAAGTTGTTAGTATTCTATATCTATGGTTTTCTGTGGAAACAAGCAACTGACATTCCTATTGCCTGCCGTGATTGTCAGTCACATTTATCAAATATTATAAATGGTTGTCATTAACCCACTTGTTACTAGCGCTTAAATATAAATGTTGTGATTTATGAGGGTAGTGTAAACACAAGTGGTTGATAAATTTTGAAAACTGAGAGATGTCGCATTACAATACTGGTGTTGTGATTGTGCTAACGTCGTATTATTTTAAAGATTTTAACCATTGTATTTTGATTGAAATTATCATGAGTGGAATGAGGTGAGTTTATTTATTATTGTTATTATTTTATTTCTTTTGACTGTATAAAATGGAAGCTAGAGGTTTTATTTATTCGAAATAAATAAAAGCCACCAGATATTTAAAGTAATTCGAACCTTTACATGGGTTTATATTACGTGTCCTTTATAAAGCCCAGTAGTAATATCAACTACTAATGTTTATATATCTTTTTTTAGGAAAATATTGGAAAAAGGATGGGAATCTCGCCTTTATGACATATTCGAATATAGTATAATATAAGTACAAATCGACAAGATCTAAAAATAGTGTTGTTTGTAAGGAATGATAACAGTGTGGTAACAGTGGCTTCAAATGCAGCTAAAGTTATGCCACTAGGTAAAGTGAAACAATATTCCAAGCAACAGAGAAAATATATTCAAATTGACCAGCCAACACTAATAAGAAAATATAATGAAAATATGGGGGGTGTTGACAGGTCGGACCAAAATATCGGCTTATATCGAACCTCTATACGGGGAAAAAAGTGGTTTTCCCGTATTTGTCACTGTGTGGACATGGCTGTTCAAAACTCGTGGTAACTGTATAACATTGACGAAGGTATACTCGACCATCTACAATTCAGGAGGCGCTGGCTACTGCATTTTTGGAAACCTACCGGAAAACTGAAAATAGAAAGTCAGGTCAGGGAATTTTCGACAATATTTACGATATGATGATAACCGGCATATTGTCAAATACCTGTTGTTTTACATGAAAAAGCAAATTTTTAATGTAAAACTTGTTAGGTGACGTTACATCCAAAGGCATCTTTTGGTAGTACCACACTAAATTGTAACTTGAATCTTCCCTTTTTTCATTTTATTATGTTTTTTTATGTAATTTTTCCTTAGGTTTATGTTCTTTCGTAGTTTACTTTCAGTTACTAATTCTAAATAATGAACTATGACAATTCCCTCATGTATTTTCTTATATACCTTACAAAAAACAAACAAGCAAATCTTTCCTCTTTATAATATTAATACAGATAAGTAGTTGATATTACTAGTGTCCTTTTAAAAGAACACCATTTTCCCAGTTTTCCAAAAGTCGACGATTTTTTTTATCATTTTTCCTAGCTACTAGGATACATATAGGTACACATATATCAAATACAATATAATCTGACACAAAAAGTGTATTCAGTAACAAGTGGGTTAAATAAAAGAAGATAATAATTAATTAGCATGTGTCAGGGCCCTGAACGTAGTCGTGAAAAAATATTTTTCCATTTATGAACAATTTGAATATTTTCATTTATGTGGTACTACTGCGTGCGTAGGGATTCGTGATTGGCTTAATGGGCGGGCATGTACATACGTCCCATAGTCTGTGGTACGTTCTTATATATATCTATTTATGTTATCCCCGATTAGTCTATCTAAACTTTTTATTTATTTATTTTTATTAATTCGCCATAATTACACATTGTGGGTGGATTCAGATTACGGAATTAATAATTATGAAGGTAAGGTTCATAATTACTTTGTTTTTAAAAATATTTTACTATATAACCGACACTCTCTCACGATTACCATAATATGCAGTATAGCTTGAGTGAGTTCGCTTGCAAACCTACACTTGACTTGAAGGACTCCTGGTAATAGGAATGGGAAAACAAACTGGGACACAAACAATGGCTGGGAGAGCATTGCACATCTTCAGCGTGCAATAGATGGAAGGTCTACCAATTTATGTTTGCATATGGATAGTGGCTAATGGATGGCGGTGCATATTTGGCCTGTGCGTATGGTTCGATGGTGGAATAGAGACAAAGGGATAAGGTTGTGGAGCTCTTTAGAACACTCATCATAGTAAAGCTTATAGAAAACGCTCAGACAGTTAACATCTCGGCAAAGGTGCAGGATTAGAGAGTTTTAGGCACTGGTGTCGTTTACTATACAAATTGCCCGCCTCTGCAGGACATTGAGACCATATGTAAGGTACTTAGCGGTGGTTCCCAGAGGTGAGAACAAGTATTCCATTCCATTAATGTGGTGATGACATTAATTTATAAAAAAAAACACATGCACTTAATTCAAAAGGCATCCCAGCTGCATAACTAAATAGTATTTTCGGTTTAGTCTTAATGTCCTAATAATATTACTGGGATTTATACATATTGTTATGAAGAATGTAATGACATTATTTTAATATAATATAAATATATTAATATGTAAACATATTATTTTTATTATAATAAATTTTAACAAGTTTTTTAAGATACTGTATTGTTTTTTAGTTACTGCTGTTATCTCTTAAATTTTTATACTTTTTGACGCCTCAGTGACCATGACTATTTAAGAAAGGCATCAGCTTAAAATCAGCTGCAGCTTTGCTAATGCTGCAGGTTATACTGAGCTGATTTCCTATTTGTCGCCACACTTGTGTTTTTGTTAAATCTAGCTCCATAAACTGTTAGTACTAAATTGACTAACACTTGCTGCAACTAACCTACTCTGTAAATTATTATTTTTTATGATGACAATAAAGTTATTTTCTTTCTTTTTTCTATTATCATTACAGCCCCTAGAACACAGTGTCTTAGACCTCCACTGCTGGAGATGGGCCTTCCTTGGCGAGAATAATTGATCATACTAAGAATTAAGCAATTTTAGTTGTTTGTGTAACTTAAGTTATATTAATTGCTCAAAATTTTAGTTTCAGATTTAAACTATTGTAAACCTAGTATTACAACAAGAATAATTGACCATAGTATATAATTTCAACAAAAGCCTACTATCAAGTCTGGACGCGGACGTCATAAGAACATTGAAGTCTTGGCTTGGATTAGCCCAGGGTGCTGACTCCTCAACATTGTTCAGAGGACGGAGAAATTTCGGAATAGATCTGAAAAGACCATCAGAATTATACAAACATCTACGTATAAGCAAATATCAAATTCTAACCAGCTCCCAGGATAATACAATTTTATCCCTTCCAAAAGACCCTCTGGTCTCAGAGATGGAACTGAGACTATTATTCTTCAAGAAATTCATGACAGGTGCCCAGACTGACAAAAGAGGCGTTGGCTGGAAGAAAAAAAAAGTGACAAAGAGGTTATTAAATCCTTCCTCAGGAAAGATAAAGAGCATGAATACAGAGTGCACGCGATGACTCTAGAAGTTCAAAATTACTGGCTAACTTTGGGTTATTTCCCTCCATCCCTAAAGTGTCTCACACTAATGTACGATTGGTCTCCGGCGTCGCTAAAATACTCCCAGAGTCCCTCCGGACCAGAGTAATCTGGTAAGGTCGGGAAAAGCTACGGAAAAGAACTGTACTGCCTGTGTGGTGCTGCCATAGGAACTGCTAGACACACACGTGCGTTACTCTTCTGGAAAACGGCTATTAGTCACGCCAAGTCACGCCAACATGACACAGTCCTTGGTGTTATCTGTGAAGCAGTAAGTCTTTCTATTGCAAGAGCCAGAAACGAATGGACCACAAATAAAACCATGACCATATTTGTAAAGGAAGGGCAAAGCACGGAAACTAAATGCAAGCCCACCTCGATCCTTGGCGCCGCATCAAACTGGAAAATTCTCATGGATACATTTGAACATCATTATAGGATCCCAGATGAACTAGCTGTATCAGCCTAGACGCCAGACATCTTAGTGTTTTCTAGGAACTTGAAAAAAGTTATCCTTATTGAACTTACTGTTCCGTGGCAATCAAATATTCCAAAAGACCACAACATGAAGTTGAATAAATATTATGATCTCACAGAAGAAATGATCAGGAGCAGGTTGATCTTAGCTTTATGCAGTGGAAGTTGGTGCGAGAGGAGTTCCATCCAAATCTTTGCTCTATTGGGCACTACTTACTGAAAGAATTGGGCCTAATCATCTCTGCCGTCAATACATTAATGATAATGAAGGTAGGTTTTATAATTACTTTTTTTTTTAACTATTACTGTTGTAACATAACTGACACTCTTAAAAGAACCTTCACGCTTATGCCATCTCGAGAGATTTGGTATGCAAACCTATCTATTGGAATGTTCTAATATGAATATTATATGATGTGATCGTCGAGTACAAAATTTATGTTATGTGTAAGAAATAACTACATACCTGTAAAAACACATCTACATAGGAAAATAAAACATAACAAGAATATGCAACTTATCTATTCTCCGGCTAGTCTTAAAGAAGTATTTTAACTCTTCCTTTATGAATTTCCTTATAATGAAGACAAATTTCTAAGCATTCCACGGATTTACCGTGCGGGTACCGGGTCCATCTTGTGTGGATAAGAGATGAAAAGAATGGTGTCATCACATAATATGTAATTATGTGGATATTGTATGTGTGATTTTGGTGGGGTGCACCCATCCAACAGACTTTGTCAACACACTTAAAAGCCATGGTCGGGAACCACCTCCCCAATGCCAAAGCCGCAGTTTTCCTTTGATTGAATATTTCTAGTAGTTAGTCACTCTCCCGATTTAAATACCAAATCCAGCTCAAGCGTTTCTCGAAACCTGTATTTATTGTATTTTATTGTTGAGAATTTAATATACCTACCTATTTGATTTGATCTAATGTATGGCAACGTGAAAGCCACAAAACAAATTATTATATACTGATGCTTAGGAGAACTAAAAGCAAGGATTGTAAGACTTTAGTGGAATTCTAGTCAGTATTTCAAACTGTATGGTTAGTCTCAATGAAGCCTGTAGTAAAGGTAAAATGTCAACCAGCTTCTTAAAAAATGGTTTTAACCATTCCATATTTATAACGTCGTGATGATATTATAATAACGGTGATTAAGTTATTTTGGTCTTTCGTTTCTAAGATGGAAGGTTCATATCCCGACTTATCCCTACCATTGAGAAAATTGTTTTATGTATTGGTCATAATATTGTAATGCCGGAGTTAGATAACTTTTAACAATTATTACCAGTAAAATAAATTAGTTTATTATTTAAGAAATTTGTAAATTTATTACATAATTAAGGTATTACATAATCTCTTTTTTGTTTTCAGATAAATTCAAAAGTTCTGGATGGCATGATACAAGAAAAAATACATACATAGGTTGCGATTTGCAACCTAGCCACACAGCATTATTGCATCAGATTATGAGTATTTTAAATTGCTTTATAAATTATGTAAGTCCATAATTTGGTGCAATAATATTAATAAAAAAAATAAGGTAGCATTACTCTTGAAAGTATACACAGTAAAGCTCCAGCTCACGCGTTTAAAAAATATCAGTGATTGCATTGTACTAAAAGTGCAAGTAATATCCTAGCAGGAAGGTATCAAGCCGATATTTCTTATATTTTTTTACACTAATAAAATTAAACTTTTAGTTGCACAAAACTTCACTAGGAAGTCACCAGGTTGAGTCGGGCATGCAGTCTAGTGTAGCCACGACTCAGACGTGGCTGTTAAGGACCGTAAGCCAACAGTGGAGTGAGACGGTATAACTTTTTATTCCGTAGACCCTGTGGAAACTTCACTAGAAAGTCACCATGTTGTGCCCGGTCGCGACTGTACACATGAGTATTTTACTGGTAAATAATAAAGCTTTAAAATGTTATTATTACTAATAATAGTAAATCTTTATTGCAATATAGTTTGTACTTGATAACTTTCCTAAAAGTTCATTCTATTTTACCCCCGTAACTTATTTCGGCTTTATATTGTCTCATTTCTTGCATTTGTAAACAGTATCTGCACTGTTCTTATTAGCACGGTTATTAGTAAGGTTACGTAACTTCATTTCATTTGTATTTTACAGTAACTTTAAATATCAAAAATATTAATCCTTATTCAATTTGAGGGCGGAACGCTCCGGGGTTATTCCCATTAAGCGTGCGTTATTCACGGTGGGCGAGCGACGCGACGACCCGCTGATTCCTTGTTTTACCTCGGCGGCTTGAGATTATGATTCTGATATTTGATTCGGAACGACTATCAGTATCATATTCATTCTAAGCGCTCTGAGCATGATTCGGAATGAGGGATTGTTAAAAAGTAACCTTACCGCTCGTTTTTTTTAAAGAAATTTTAGTTTTGTTAAAAAAAGTGGAATTTCTTAACCAAAACGACATTTCACGCTGGTTTATGAATTTGCTACGAAATGTTGGAAATGCTATAAAATACATTTATATCTATGGATTTATGTGAATAAAGATATACTTTGACATAATGTTTTTTATTTAAACCTACTAGTAGTAGGTATGATACATAGGGTCTGCCTTTGTATTATGCCTACCTACCCGAATGGCATAGCCTAATTTTTAAACATGAGTGTTTTTGTATTATTTAATATTTATTGATGACATTTAGTACAAAGTTTTTTATTAAACTAATTTATTTAGAATGTTAGTCTTGACATTCGGAAAAATATTACTTCTATGTCAGTTTTCACAGCTGTGGAGGAACTAGTTGTGAACAGTTTTCATTACCAATCTTAATGGTTACGCCGATATAATTTATTTTTGTCTTACTATTCATTTTCCTTCCACTACTACCTCTAACTCCTTTGCTCGTCGTGGCTTGTATCATCCATAGTCGTAGACAGCGAGTCTAGCTGCCTCGGCTGGTGGACAGCGAGTTGTCTGCCAGAAGCATCGGTTGCTGGACGGCGAGCTGTCTTCTAGCTGCCTCGGCTGGTGGACAGCGAGTTGTCTGCCAAAAGCATCAGTTGCTGGACGGCGAGTTGTCTGCTAGCTGCCTTTGCTGGTAGACAGCGAGTTGTCTGCTAGCTGCTTTGGCTGGTAGACAGCGAGTTGTCTGCTAGCTGCCTCGGCTGGTAGACAGCGAGTTGTCTGCTAGCTGCCTCGGCTGGTAGACAGCGAGTTGTCTGCTAGGTGCTTCGGCTGGTACACAGCGAGTTGTCTGCTAGCTGCCTCGGCTGGTGGACAACGAGTTGTCTGCCAGAAGCATCGGCTGCTGAACGGCGAGTTGTCTGCTATCTGCCTTGGCTGGTGGACAGCGAGTTGTCTGCTGGCTGCCTTGGCTGGTGGACAGCGAGTTGTCTGCTAGCTGCCTCGGCTAGTGGACAACGAGTTGTCTGCCAGAAGCATCGGCTGCTGAACGGCGAGTTGTCTGCTAGCTGCCTTAGCTGGTGGACAAAATCTAAATCAATCGTTTATTTATAAACTTTTGGTACATTTATAAAGGGTGGTAAAATATTGGTGTGCTATTCAACCTTTATCAGGTATATAAATATTTATAAATAATGATTTAACTAAAAATATAATATTTCAAAAGTTACACAATGTTAACTATATTATGTCAATGGTAAAATAATATGACAATAATAAATTATAAAGTATCCTTGAGAAAGTCGTCTATGTTGTAGTAACCCTTGTTTGCCAATAGGTCAAATAAATTTATTTTAAATATTTTATTTTCATGATCTTTAAGGTGATCCGGGAGCTTATTAAATAACGTAGCAGCCATATTATAAATACTGTTTCCATAAAATGACGTCTTTCCTTGTATTTAAGGACACACATTCTTTAACCAGATTACAGGCCTCATAAATGTATAGACATGTCAGTGTTAATAGTTTTAATTTTATAAAAACAGGTTTACAGCTTTCTATTTGCTTCAATCCAGCTATCGCTCTGATATACTTTTTTTGAGTCCTAAACAGTGGTAAAATGTGATTATTTGCTGCGTGGCCCCAATGCAATATACCATATTTAAGGTTAGAACTCACAAATCCATGATAGGCGCAAAGCGATGCTTTAAGTGATAGCATAGGCATAAATTATTTATGTGTGGTTGCCATTTCATGTGATTATCCAATATAATTCCTAAAAATTTTATTTCCGTAACTTCTTCTATTATTTGGTTGTAATAGGTAATCGTATTGTTTTGTCTTTGCGCTTGTGGCAGAGAGAACTGCATACATTTAGTTTTGGACAGGTTAATTTGCAAGTTATTATTATTCAGCCAGTTTACTAACTTTTTTATTGGATCATTTATATTGTGCTCATATTCGTCAACATCTTTGCCTTCAATTACTATCGTGGAATCGTCTGCGAATAATATCATTTCTTGGTCAATGTTTGCTGGAAGGTCATTTATATAAAGTAAAAATAGTAATGGTCCTAATGTACTGCCTTGTGGGACACCATATTCCATAATTCTTATGTCAGAGTGTATATTTGTCTCAATTTTTTTGTTGTCCATAATAGTAATTTCAGTGTATTGTCTTCTGTTTTCCAGGTATGATTTGATTAAATTATATGCTGGACCTCTAATGACATAGCTGTGTATCTTGTGTAGTAACTTTTTATGACATAAGTACAAAATCAAAAGCTTTCGACATATCCATGAATATGCCCATAACTGAAATTCGGTTATTAATACAACCTGCAAGTCTTTAGTAGCTCTAATATTGCAAAACTTGTTGATTTTCCCTTTCTAAATCCAAATTGCTTGTTGCTTAATATATTATATTTTTCTTAATATATATAAAATTTTTGGTACATAACTTATTCAAATATTTTTGAGAATACCGGGATTAGCGCTATTGGCCGATAATTCTCACAGCATAATTTATCTCCTTTTTTGTACAGTGGTTTAATAAGCGTAACTTTCAGCTTTTCGGGAAATATACCTTGTTCCAACGTTAAATTTATGATTACAGCTGACTAAAATTTGATTACTTTAGTAGCTATGCCATCATAACTATTAGTATTCATCACACTATTAGTATTTTTCAGTTTTTTTTATTATCTTTTCTACTGTTTGTGTTTTTGTCAAATTTAAATACATTGAATTAATCATGTATTGAAACTTGTTTATGTCTGGTAGTGTTTGTTTTTTAAATCTAGTTGCATTATTTACTAAACAGCGAGTTGTCTGCTGGCTGGCTTGGCTGGTGGAGTGATGTTAGAGCAGATTCGTGTTAATGTGCAATGACCTTCAGAGGGTTTAACGCTTCTGCATCACTCTCGCTTGCACAGTCCAATAATTTCAGAGATGTTTCAAGAGTGTACTTTTGAGAAATGTGGATAGTATTGGATTGTACGAGCGAGAGAAATGCAAAAGCGTTAAACCCTCTCAAAATGTTAACATTTTTAGGATGAATATAAAAATAAAACAATTGTGTAGAAATCATTTATTAGCAATAGACAATAGATTAATTGAATTGGAAGAAGTTCAATATCTAGATAACAAGGTATTATTCTTATAAACAAAGTACATATTTTTAAATAGAAAATAATTAAAATTTTAGCTTAATTTGTTAATATGTGACCCAATCCAGATAGCAACTTAATGAAAGGAAAGTATATCTCTTAACGAGCCTCGGATCAATACTGCGACGATTCTTTAATTGTTTATCCAAGTAAACTTTTAATATGACCATGTAGCGCTCTTTGAGCCCGTTGATGGTGCAGCACCTTGTAAAAAACTTTTCGTTGAACTGGTTCATCAGAGATTGCCAGGCGTTAGGCAACTCGTCATTGTTAAGATCCATGACGCGTAGAGCAAAAACCAGACGCCATAACTCTTCAATCTCAGCCGTGGTCATTGTTATGTCGTAAATTCCCTGTAAATTAAAAATTACATATACTATCATAGCAAATTGCTAATGTGCTGGAACTATATAAGTAACAAAATTTGGGGTGTAAAACAAACCAACTCAATCAGTCAGATCAGCAGCTAATCGCAACTTGTCACACAACAGCGACTGCATACTGAATGCTTTGATTTGAGTGTTGTTATGTTTAACTTGTCGCTTTAAGCGCTTTTTTCACTTTATTTCGCATTGAAAGTCGTTCGACTTGGCGGTTCTCTATGGTTTTTATAGAAAAAAAATGGTAAATAAAAGCTTTGCTTTGGTCGTTTTCCCCGGCATAATCTCAGTGGGTAATTCATGCACTTAGTGCTGGGCGCTGCATGGTATAACGCCCGTGTGGCTCACGAACCTAGGGTTCATTACTACAGCCGGAGCACTTATCGGAAATATGCTTGAACATAAAGTATGATTTTAGACAGCATAACATAACTACAAGATGTAGGACCTATGATATAAAATGTTTGACTCGATTTAATAACGAAGTTTTTGAGTGCTAGAGCTACTGAAGTGGGTACGTAAATACATTGATGTAGGTATCTAACCTAACTAAAAGTATTAGGTAGTATATAGGTTTTACAACCTCATTATTTATTTTTGGAATGATCAACCTATAAAAAAACATACTTTAAGAACATAAAAACCATACTGCGAAAAAAAAATACTTTATTAAAAACTTGAAAGAAATAAATAAAAACTAAAAAGAAAATACCTATTTAACATCGATGCTATTTAACAATTCTGTCACCAAAAAGATTGATAACCGCTTATACATCTGTTATTGCAAAAAGAGATAATATTTGTTTTTGGCTTCAGGTCTCATTGATAGAAATCATTTTTTAAATAAACAGGGTTTGGTTATGTTAAAAAAATATATCCGATTATAAAAACACTACTGCATGGCAAAAGTATAAAAAGCGAGCCGTGTCTCGAAATACACGTGTATCTAACACTCTCCAAGACTGAGCCAAGGCCGCAGACGCCAAGGCCACACCGCGCCGCCCGGCCCGCCACGCTCGACTTTGCGAGAGAAAAAGAGCTTCAGTAGTCGTTTGATGAGCGCCCGCGTAGCGTCGAAACGTGTTTAAACCCCGAAACTCTCGCGCATCCGCTTCATCGATATGTTCATAACCGTGGCGAGTCCGCACTTCAAGCCCCGTATGTACGCAGCAGAGACCGTTCCTCGTCTGCAAGTTCAGGGCATATTACACCCTCGTGTACCAACACCACATACCTATGATTGTGCTGACGGTCCAAAGACTTTTGGACCATGGCAAGTTTTTATTGCCTTCACATGCACGAGGACATGGTGGGCCAGGACTGAATATGGAAATGGAAGAGGAAATATTCAATTATTTTAAGAGGGATTCCAGAACAATGATTCCAGAACAATGCTTCAAACAGTTTTATCCAAATTTATGGACGAAGTGACGTTCGCGTTACATAGACGTTTTTATTTTCAGCAGGGGTGCTCCTCCTAATTAGCCTACGCTGTCCGCACCTACTTTAATGGGGAATATGGTGACTGTCATAGTGTGCTTGTAAGCAAGATGTAGGTAGGCCAACAACAGGGGAGTCAATAAATGGTTGTCACACGTAAAGCTGCTTTTTAATTATTCTCCCAATATCCAGTTACTACATGGTGTCAGGTGTGGTTTTAGTACGTTTTAATGTTTTAATAAATAATAAGTGTTAGTGAACGGATAGAACGACAAAGTTATACGACAAATATATAACATGTCGTTTCCTGAAACATCGAAGGTGGCGGCCGCGGCCAGCTATTCTACGATACAACAGCCGGTCGCCATGTGCGAAGATGGAAACTTAGCTACTAACTGGAGGGAATTTAAGAACTCATTCGATTACTATTTAATAGCCTCGGGAAAAGAAAAAGCCTCGTCACGCGAAAAATGCGCAATTTTGTTATATGTAATCGGAAGATACGGTCGAGAATTATTTGAGGAGTTCGACGTCGGAAAAGATAATTACGACGAGTTAATTAGACTTTTCGACGAAAGATGCGATCCAAAACGCAATATAAATTACGAAAGGCACATATTCTTCGAAACTTATCAAGAAAACGGATTTGAAAAGTTCTCGAGCAAACTAAAAATTAAGAGCAAGTCGTGCGAGTTCGGCGTGCTCAAGAATAGTTTAATATTGACCCAAATGATAAGAGGCCTTAAAGACAAGCAGATGAGGGAAAAACTACTAGCAAAACCTAAATTGGACCTGGAGCAGGCGGAGACGTGGTGCAGAGCAGCGGAGCGAGCCGAGGCGCAGGCCAGCGATTGCGGGGGTGCTCGCCAGACCGCTTAGCTCGAAGAGCTGGGGCGGGACCGGCGTCGAGACGCTGGGGCCCGCGCGCCCGGAGGGGCAGGCGCGCCCAGCGGGCTCGCGCGCCGGTCAGCAGCAGGGCCAGCGTAGTGTGTGTGATAAATGGCACGGAGAAAGTGCCCAGTGTTTTGCGAGAAATGTGAAGTGTTATCGCTGTGACAGGGTTGGTCATCTCGCCAAGTGTTGTCGAGTGCGAGTGGTGAACGAACTGATGGACGTGTATGATGAGAAGCCGGAGGACCGTGAGTTAATGTTGTACAGTATTTCTATTGATTCATTAGACAGTAAGCCTTGGTATAAATTTATTTATGTTAATGGTTGCTTAATAAAATTTAAATTGTACAGTGGGGCAGACACCTCTGTCATGTCGTTGAACAGCTACCTGGAGGCAGGTTTTTCTACAACAGATTTGCAAAAAACCAACACAAAATTAAAAGAAATCAGTAAAAATAACCTCTGAGTGTTGGGATACTTCACAGCTAATTTAAAATATAAACATGAGACAATAAAGCAAAAAATCTATGTACTCGATGTTAACTGCAGCAATTTGTTGGGTTTACACCATTGTATTTTATTAAAATTAATAGCTAGATTATATGAAATTAAAAATGAAACGAACATAGGTGTAGATGTAACTTTGTATG
Source organism: Tinea semifulvella (assembly GCA_910589645.1). Taxonomy (NCBI): domain Eukaryota; kingdom Metazoa; phylum Arthropoda; class Insecta; order Lepidoptera; family Tineidae; genus Tinea; species Tinea semifulvella. The sequence goes on from OU342584.1 coordinate 28,384,897, forward strand.
AAGGAATCGGCTGTTTGCCGAATATTTGTAAAATATCAATTAATAAAAACGTGCCTCCAGTGGTTAGTCCTACTAGAAAAATACCTATAAAATTAAAACCCCGTCTTAAAGAGAAATTAGATGAAATGGTACAGCTAGGGATTATAAGACGTGAGGAGGGTCCCACTGACTGGGTGTCGAGCAGTGTTAGTCGAAAAACCGAACAAAAAGTTGCAACTCTGTTTGGATCCAAATAACTTAAACAAAGCGATACGACGCAGTCACTTCCAACTTCCTACACTGGAAGAGATCTCCAGCTCTCTGGGGGGCGCGCGGTACTTCTCCAAGCTCGACGCCAAGAATGGGTTCTGGATGTGTCGGCTGGACGAGGAAAGTTTCAAGCTGTGTACGTTCGCAACGCCGTTTGGCAGGTACCGTTTTGTGCGCATGCCGTTTGGGATAAGTTGCGCACCGGAGATATTCCATAATGAGATGTATAAAATTTTTCATAGGGATGGGGTGGAAGTCTTTATTGATGACATTTTAGTGTACGGGAAAACTAAAGAACTACACGACAAAGCTTTGCATGGGTGGTCGAAAAAGCATTGCAAAATGGGGTTAAATTTAATAAAAATAAATGTATATTCAATGTCACTGAAATTTCATATCTGGGACACATTTTTAGCGCGAGCGGCATGCGCCCGGATAAAAACCGAATAAGCGCGATAACGGCTATGATAAAACCGACGAGTAAGAAAGAGTTGGAACGTTTTCTCGGGGTCACTACTATCTCGGTCGACGCGAGCGCGCACGGTCTCGGTGCTTGTTTGTTGCAAGGGGGTAGGCCTGTGACGTATGCGGCGTGCGCGCTCACAGCGGCCGAGACGCGTTGGGCACAGATAGAAAAGGAGTTGTTGGCTATAGTGTTCGGCTGTGTCAGGTTTCATCAATATATCTATGGTCACACTGACGTCTATTCACACTGACTATTAAAGTTGCAATCATACACTATTCGGGTTCAATATAAACCGGGAAAGTTACTTCACATCGCCGACACCTTGTCGCGCGCGTCGCACTGCGAGAATATCGGCGCCGGCGACAGTGAGATTAGCGATGACCTCACCGTGCATGTCAACGCTCTGTACAACAACGTTAATGCAACGCCTGAAAAAATTTACTAATATTAAAACTAAAACGGAGAAAGACACTACTTTAGCTATAGTGATTACTACAAAAACGGATGGCCGGCTGCCAAGTCATCGGTAGACGTCTCGATAAGATGTTATTGGTCACTTCGTAGCGATCTACACGTAATTAACGGAGTATTATTTCGTAATGACAAAATAGTCATACCAGAGTCTATGCGAAAAGAAATGATAGATAGGTGCCACGAGGGCCACCTGGGTATCGATAAGAGCAAGCGACGCGCGCGTGACTTCATGTGGTGGCCCGGCATGGCGGCCCAGATGGAGAGCTGCGTGAAGCGCTGCCAGCCGTGCGCCCGCCACCGCGCCGCACCGCCCCGCGAGCCGCTGCAGCCGCACGCCGTCCCCAGCCTGCCGTGGCAAGTCTTAGCGACAGATATATTCGACTTTCGGAGTAAACAATACCTTACATTAGTCGATTACTATTCCAAGTTTGTAGAAATAGCACCGTTGCCTAACCTTACGAGCGGCACGGTTATAACGCAAATGAAAAATATATTTTGTCGGTACGGAATTCCTGAAAAATTAATATCCGATAACGGTACGCAGTTTACGTCGGACGAATTTAAAAAAATTGCACAATATTGCGAATTCGATCTCGAAACGAGTTCACCATTGTACCCTAGGTCTAACGGTTTGGCGGAGCGAAATGTACAAACGATTAAAAGGCTATTAACTAAAGCTGGCGAAGACAAGGTCGATTGGCAATTGGCTTTATTAAATTTTAGAAATACTCCTATCACGGGAGAGGAATGCTCGCCTGCACAACTGCTGATGGGCAGGAGGCTGAGGACCAGGTTGCCGGTGGCGGTTAGCACGCTGCGCCCGGAGACGGTCCGCGCTCAGCAAGTCGCCGCCACGCGTGAGACCAGAGTTAGGAAATACAAACACTACTACGATCGGGGCACGCGACCTTTGCCCCCGGTGGCGCCGGGAGATAACGTACGGGTACGAGAGAACAACGTGTGGGTAAAAGCGCAAGTTAAAGGGTTAGCTAGAGGAAGTCGTTCGTACTGGGTGCAAAAGGAGGGAGGAGGTGTCTACCGCCGGAATCGCTCGCAAATACAAGCTAGTTCTAAAGTGGACCGAACAGAGGTAGCTGACCGATATAGGAGTCTGAAAAGTCTAGGTAATGAGAGTGCGGACGAGCGTGCTGGCAGCCCGGGACCGTCCCGGCCAGCACGGCCGTCTATACCACATAGAACCTTACGTAGTGGTGCTAAATATTAATATTTATTATATAGATAAAATACATTGAAATATAAATATTAATATTTATTCATTATAAAAGGGAAATAAGTTGTTATGTTCAAGGTTTGTAAAATAAAATAAAAAGTGTTTTGTAAAAGGGGGATGATGTCATAGTGTGCTTGTAAGCAAGATGTAGGTAGGCCAACAACAGGGGAGTCAATAAATGGTTGTCACACGTAAAGCTGCTTTTTAATTATTCTCCCAACATCCAGTTACTACAGTGACTGCTGGATTAGTCGCGGGGGTCCTGTTCCATGGCCACCGCAATCTCCATATCTAACCAACCCAATGTGACTTTTTGTCGAAGAGGTCCAGAGTCACATGGACTTAAAAGAGACACATTGTTTGTGCGTTTGATGAAGTTAAAAATGACACAGTAACTTTAAATAAAATAAAAGATAACTGCCTTAAACGTGCCAGACTTTGTTTGGAAAGAAATGGACGACACTTTGAATATTTACTAAAGTATTATTAAGTTATAATGGTAGGTAATACAAAATAAAATTTTACCAACATATTTTTTATTAGTAGGTATTTGGTCTACACTCGCCACGCTCTGGCCAGACTGGTTGGCGAGGGTCTGTTGTGTTTTTAATGACAATTTATTAACGATTTCACAAGTTGGTATTGGTGGGAACGGTGGTACCTATTGCAAATCTAGAAAAATGTGTTTCTTTTTGGTACATGCCGGGATTCAAACTACGACATTTTTGTGCCGCTCTATTTTTTTACTTAGTTAGGTATTTGATTTAATTGACGATGTAGTATTCTGTATCTCTCTTTAACACATAGAGCGACATGAGACTCGAGGGCGGCGACTGTTATTACTTTATCTCGCTTACACCCAAGAGACTTCCTAGAAAATAGAGAGAGAAACAGGCGTTCATAAGGTCACCATTCGCGCGGCCGTCGACCTCTCTCTGTTAAATTAGGCTAATATGAGTGTCGATATTTTCCGGAAAACTTCTTAGCGCCCTTAACTTTAGATTTAAGTAGGTACTGAGATTTTTAGTAAATAAAATTAATTTTTAATAAAAAAATATAAAATTATTATTTTAAAACTAATTCCACGTAGTATACGAGTACCTACCATTAAATAATTTTATATACCTACATATTTTATTACAAAGCGACTTTATCAGTTTAAAACTCTTACCAACAATGGGTCTTGAATAATAAATACAAGGTACCCACCTAATCAATAATTATTTATTACGAACTCGGACTGCAAGTAATCAATAGTGGATACTTTCTTCAAAATAATGACCCTAGGTACAGCTTCGGTCAACTAATATCCATGATATTTTTCATTTGTCGAGTAGGTGACATTATTTTTATGTATGTTATCTGGTACATTATTTTTTGGCTTATTATTTTGCTTTTAAGCGAAATTTGTGTTGTATTGGCGGTACAAAATTATCATTAAATATTTATGGACTAATCTAAACTACCTATTATGAACTTTATTACCTAGGTATATCTTTATTATAGGTAGGTAGTAGGTTAAAAAGTTCTAAATTCTCACTCGAAATGAAAAATGATAAGAGAAACCTCAACATGATTTTTAAATACCTATTCGATGATATCCCACTCAATATAGTTTGTCGACATTATTTTTTTTTCTTTTCCACAATATGGTGGCGTGACACAAAGGAACAATCATACATACATAGACTTGATAAACACGTAACCCTTCATAGCGTTTCGCATTCGGGTAAAAAAAGCAAAGTAAAAGCATCATCATGGCCATATTCCGTTCGGGGTGGTCAGAAACCACGCTTTTAAAGAAGCGGATTCACATTTGGCCAACTTTACTATAGGCCTATCTTGACAAGTGGCAAGCTCGTCGATGTCTAGCGTATCAAACTAGAGAAATATCACATATATTTTAAAGAAATTATTGTGAACCGACCTCGGTTCGAACCCAGTACCTCCGAGTCGGTAGACCACGGAGGCACAGGTAATACTATAAATAACTATTTCATCAAGTAAATCAGACCAGTAGTTGTTTGCGGACAGAGATTTCCTCAGTACAATTGGAAAAAAATAAAATTGCGTCAGAGTAAGAGTGCAAGACTCTTGCGAAAGACCAAGATTAAGAGTACAAGACCAAGACCGAGACCAAGACTGGCTAACTTTAAAGACCCTTAAAGCCCCCATCTCCAAAAGTAAACGCTAATTAAAAATAAAATAATAGAAATAAAAGTATCTACCATACAAAAACTGACTGCCTCCGTGGTATAGCGGTTAAGTCCGTGGATTTGGACTCGGAGGTACCGGGTTCGATTCCTGATCGGGACACAAAAATATTTATTAATGTAAATAAATACATTTAATTAATATTTAATTTATTTGTGATATTTCTCGAGTTTGGTACGCTGGAGACATCGACGAGCTTGCCACTTGTCATGATTGGCCTATAGTAAAGTTGGCTAAATGTGAATCCGCTTATTTATAAGCGTGGTTTCTGACCACCCCGAAAGGGAAACGGTCGTGATGATACTTTACTTTACTTTTAACCATACACAAAAAAATCGAAAAGCTTTATTCTTGGCCTTCTGTAACTTTTTGTTTACAATACTTACGAGTTTTTCACTCGTCGCTTACAATTAAAAATTGCGTTAATTAGTTATTTTTACACAATACTATATTTAAATAATTACCTTCTGCTCGAATGTATGATACATCGCCTGCATGTCGGTTAGAGCACCTGAAAAGAAAACGTTTTGAACTGTGTTAATAATAATAAATAATAATAAATTCTTTATTGTACAAAAACAAAACAAGTGCAGGTACATAGGCGAGCTTAATGACGTAAATGCATTTTCTACCAACTAACCTTTATCGTGTATTATCGATATTCAGACCAATAAATAATAAACATATGAAAATAAACATAATAAATAATATGAACAAGTATATGTTCTAAGGAAGTAAGGTACGTATATCATGGTATATAAATAAATCTAAATTATTTATTAAATTAAAATTTTAAAACATAAATTACTAATAATTAAAAAATACCACTAAAAACTATAATAATAAATAAAAATATATATATAAAAAAATCACAATATAAAAATTCTGCAATAAGCAAGCAAGCACATGCCAGTATTTAAAAAAAATAGTTAAAGTTAAAAGCAATGATGCGTTATTTCAGCTGGAAAAAGCAACCCGATGACTTGCCTTGCTACCGCCTTTCTATTTGGATTCTAAACATATTTTTTTTACATTTTAATCACCATCTTTTTTCTCCGATTTCGTCCATTTTGGGATTATAAGGTACTTACAAAATAGTTTCCAAATTGCCTCAGTCAAATACCAAGAGTCATCGGTTGCCTTTTCCAGATTGAAATTACGCACCATTGCCTTGAAAATACTTGTGAAAAAAAAAAAACCAGAAAAAGAAACGTCGAAACAACACATATACGCATACACTTCGGAAGCGACTATCACGGCCGGTTGCAGAATAAATGATTAAAATAATCTATGATTAACATTTTGACACACGCTACATGATTGGTAATTAGATTGTCACTTTGGTTATTTCAGCCAATTACGTGCCTCATACGAAATAAAAGATAATCAGGCTTTCTGCAACCAGTCAGGTCTGTCGCATTACTATGATAATAATTTACTATTAGCACAAAAAAAAATCGCCAGTTTCATGTAATTGTATTATCATCATCACGATCGTATCCCTTCGGGGTGGTCAGAAACCACGTCCGTTTATTTTGATAAAGAAGCGTATTCACATTTTAGCCAACTTTACTATAGTCCCATCATGAAAAGTGGCAAGCCCGTCGATGTTTCCAGCATACCAAACTCAAGAAATATCACAAATTGATTTAAAAATATTGTGTTCCGACCAGGAATCGAACCCGGTACACCTGGGTCTAAATCCACGTACTTAGCCGCTAAACCACGGAGTCTTGTAAGTGTAATCGATTTTATTGGTTCCGAGCTGCGAAAAACAAGTAAAGATTCCTAAAACTTCTATTGCGTCAAGAAAAAAAATATAAATTGAGTATAAAGTGAATAACATGAGAAAGATGCGCAATTTAAAGACGAAGGAAAGTCACGTTGTGCCAAAATCAGCTCAGCCTTTTCTTGTGCAAGAAACTGTTTTTTTTTTTTTCGATAAATAATATAGGTATCTTGTTTTTACCTGGATATCTAGAAGCTAAAGTCAGCAATTGGATGGATATCAAAGTGTTCTTGAAGTATCTTCCGACCGGAATCATGATGGGTTCTTCTTCCCCTGCTGATCCTAAAGCTACTGGTTCAGCCATTATTCGTGCGTTTTAAATTCTGGAACAAAAGATAAAATTATTGCCAATCATTAATTAAATCTTGCCGCTGAGTTAGCTGTGATCTGGTAAAGCTTGCTTAGTCTTGTTTCAAGCGACGTTATTTTTATATACGAGCTGGTAAATATCATCATGGCAAGGTTACAATATCACAGCCCTAGGGTGACAAATCAACATCGTGCTATGCTGCGCTGTACTGCGCTGTGCTGTGTTTCTTAAGCTACTTTTTTTTAACAATCAACATTAAGCTGTGCTGCGCTTTGCTTAGCTCAGTATTAAAAGTAATCAGCAGCTCGTGTAGTCGTTTATCTCGTCAAAAATGACTTTATTTTCAAAAAAACGTAAACATTACGACATAGTTGAATCCGATGTAGATGAAAGTGAAGAAGAAGCGGATATGGATATTTTATGTGTTATTTTTTCGGTAAAAGAGTCCAGTCACGGCAGCTTGTTACCACACACCATACGTGAAAAATACGGAGAATTTAATTTTCTGAAGAATATTGCCACTGAAGACGATTTTTTTAAATATTTGCGAATGACTAAAAATCATATTAATTATTTTTCGCTCAGCACGGCGGGTAAAGCGCCTCGCTCGAGACTGCTGCTTTTTTTAAACAGAGCGTAGCCTCACACAGCACAGCACAGCATGGTTTGTTTGTATCCTCATTAAAATATTAGACGAACTAGTTGACCGAACTTAGCACAGCGCAGTACAGCGCAGCATAGCTCGATGTTCATTTGTCACCCCTATTCTGTTATTAGTAGATTTCTTTATTTACGTCAGAGATTGCGCCATAATTACAAAATATTGTTCAATTCACTCTATAAGCGGGCGACAAATATCAACTTTAATGGCGTGATAAATATATAGTTAACAATAAAACAAATTTTCCTAAGAAACCACATGTGAGAAATTTTACAAATTTGTTAAATTACAATACTACATTATTATAACGTTATTAGCTGAAATAACCAAAGTGACAAGTATGTGGCGTATATAAAAATGTTAACTAAAGATTTTTTAAATTATCCTGTTTGCATTAATGAAAACGTGATGTTTGACCATCAAAAAAGTTTATGTATAAAACAAAAAGTTTAAATCACGGAAAATGGCTGCCATGCAAGTCATTGCAAGTGTGCACCTGATACAAGAAATTCAATATTTCACTGATTTTGTTAAAATATCAATATAAAGTCAATCACCCTACCTGTAGCTATCAAACAATTTAATTTAATAAGTAAAAGCAACAACTTACCCGTTGGAGACAGTAGTAACAATAGACAGAACCAACACGACGACGCCAAAATTAATATAATAAATTAATTTGATAGACTAAGCGCGGTAAACAAAAATAAATATATAGGGATGTATGTACAAGCCCGCCCACTCAACCAACGCACGCAGTAGTACCAACATAAATGAAAATATTCGAATTGTTTTTAAACAGATAAATAATTTTTCACGAACATTGCTTTCTAAAATCAAAATTTTCACCTGTCTGAATGACTTGGACTTTTAATAGCCATAATGACCCAGAGAATTCGAGGTCTAAGAGTAAAATAAAAAAATATATATTATAGATAAAAATAAATATATTTTTTTTTTTTCTTTATTTTCTATTTTAACGTACCTACCTTGTTCCTCATGCTTCGACTTGGGAGCAAATAAAGCAAAGCTTGCTTTTTTAACCAAATTTTGTATAAAAACCATAGACAAATGCCAATTGCCAAGTCAAGCGACTTCCTAGCAAAATAAAGTGAAAAAAAGCGCTTAAAGCGACAAGTCAAACACAGAGTTGGTAGGACATGAATCCCACAGACCAAATAGCTAATATGTTTCCACACATGAATCTGTTCTGAACCAGACGGTCATAAATTAAACTAACTCGTTTTGTGTTTGAATTGTCGCTTGAAGTGCTTTTTCCCATTATTTCGCTGTGAAAATCGTTTGACTTGGCGTTTGTCTATGGTTTTCATACAAAATTTGCTTTGCCCTATTTTCTTTAAGTCGGACATATGGACCGTGTAAAGTGTTTAACATTGATCTATGTTCGGCTAGTTATACAAAGCGCACTTATTTTTACTGAATTTTACTTTGATGGCTAAAATTACTACTACTACTACTAGCTACTCAAAGTGCACTTTTCTTTACTAAAATATCATAACCAAGAAACATAATACAAGTGCTATGTTAGATTTGAAAGCAAAACATAGCATTTAACGCATTTTTTACCAAATTTTGCTTAAAATGTATGAGAATCAGAGCAACGCCAAGCCGAACGATTTTCAAAGCGAAATAAAGTGAAAAAAAGCGTCAAGTCCAACACAGAAAAGGTTATAACTATAAAATACGATATATAAGTTACGATAAAATGACAAATAATATTTGAAGCCTTAAGATCCACGCTCAATGAGTGCTATACGATTGCTATGTTCGACTTGAAAGCAAATACAGTAAAGCTTGATTTTTTTACTGAATTTCGTATGAAAACCATAGAGCAACGCTAATAGTGGGTTCGTTAGTGCCACTTATAGAATGGGAACCCTGTATTTTGTAATTAAAGGCTCATACTTGCCACAGGTATTCCTTATGTGGTTCTGAGCTGATTTAGCCCGGTAGGCACGAGTTGTGGGTGAGAAAATGCTGGAGTAAGGCAAAGTAAAGTAAAGAATAGGTATTATTAATGTTGTTAAGGGTGTATAGTAGACTTTTAAACACACAGTGGCCGGGACTCCAGGCTAGTACTGTTGACATGTCATGTAGGCTGCATTTACGTAGTAGTTCCTTTGTTTGAAATAGTATAGGGTTAATAGATTTTTTGGAGAAGGGATTGAATATTATGGACTGGAGAGAACTGAGGGAGTCAGAAAAAAATATAGTTTTTGGCAATTTGAACGTATTTAATTGCTTCTAGAATGCCAATAAATTCCCCGGTTTGTTTCTGGAGGGTTTTCCTGACTATGTTAAAGTCACTATCATATACTCCTACCCCATCACATCCATCCTGAGAGAATTTTGATGCGTCTGTGAAATAGAATTCCATCCTTCCCATTTGATATTTATAATTGTGCGGAATTTCAGGTCTGCTTGTGAGTCATCTTTATCGAGCCCAAAATCCAAAATGACCTAGGGGGAGTAAGTGATAGTTTCGAATGGGTGAAAGAAGAGGACGAATATTTACAAAATATAAAAAAAATACAAACTACCTAAATAAAAATTTAATAACTATAAACTAAACCTATAAATAAAAAATGGCCTCGAGAGACGTCCCATCACAGATAGTCCCAAGAGAATTGGCAACATTTCCCCTCTGTATCGCAAAGCTAATACGTTGGCAAAAATAATTGGCAGCCTTCCTGTCTCCAGATTTCTCCGTCATCCGCTTCGACAACTCCTTGGCCAGACACTTGGCTGAGGGTCTCCACGGTCCCATCGTCTAGACCCAACGGCAAACGGCGCAAACCCGTAACCTGTACCAAGGTTGGCGTATTTGCGCAGCTTGAGGTTCTCAGCAGAAACCGCCGCATTTCCCGAGCTGGATGAGGTTGCCTGGATGTGAGATGGGGCTAATGTGTCTACACACGTCGCATTCCACACCAGAGACCGCCCAAATTTCCACTATTATGCCGTCGGGTCTCTTGCCATCGCTCTGCGCAATCCCGCAGGGTCTAGGATAGCGGGCAGGGCACTTCTAGCACAAGAAAGTCTGTGGTGTCAGAGATATTCCACTGGTTCCCCACACCGACATTTGTGCGAGTGGACAGTCCGGGCTCCGAGACTTGTTGGGTTTTAAATTGATTTACAACCTTCTTTGATAGGCTCCGTCTAACGGCTATTGCAAAGATTTTGCAAGAGTGTACTTTTGAGAAATATAGTCTTATCAACTTACTAGGGAATCAAATTACGGACAATAATAAATAATCATATTTTAGTAAAATCGAGGAAATATTTTTGCTATTTTTCTGTCTAAAATTAGATATATGAAAGTGAAAATAAGACTTGATAAATCTTTGAAAACATTGGATTGTGCGAGCGAGAGAAATGAAAAAGCGTTAAACCCTCTTAAAAAGTTAACATTTTACTCATCATCACGACCGTTTCCCTTCCGGGGTGGTCAGAAACCGCGCTTATAAATAAGCGGATTCACATTTAGCCAACTTTACTATAGGCTAATCATGACAAGTGGCAAGCTCGTCGATGTCTTCAGCGTACCAAACTCGAGAAATATCGCAAATAAATTAAATATTAATTAAATGTATTTATTTACATTAATAAATATTTTTGTGTCCCGACCAGGAATCGAACCTCCGAGTCTAAATCCACGGACTTAACCGCTAGACCACGGAGGCAGTTTTTTAGGATGAATATAAAAATAAAACAATTGTGTAGAAATCATTTATTATTAATAGACACATTAATTGAATTAAGTTCAATCCCTAATTAATAAGGTGATTTAAAACGGCCAAAAAAATGTAAATAGTAATTATCTATCGTAAATTTATATTATATATCGTTTAATATATGACCCAATCCAGAGAGCAACTAAATGAAAGAAAAGCATATTGCCCGACGAGACGCGGATCAATAGGGTGACGATTACGTAACAAATCATCTAATCGTAGTTTCAATGTGACCATGTAGCGCTCCTTGAGCCCGGTGATGGTGCAGCGCCTTGTTGGAAATTTTTCGTTATACTGGTACATCAGATATTGCCAGGCGTTACGCAACTCTTCATTTTTAAGATCTATGACGTGTAGAACCTCAATCAGACGCGATAACTCTTCAATCTCTTCCCCGGTCATTTGTATATCGTAAATTCCCTGTAAATTAAAAATTATATAAGTATACTGTCATCGCAAATAGCTAATGCGCTGGAACCGTAATAAATAACAAAATGTGAGGTGTAAAATTTACACTCAAACCAACTTGATCAGTCAGATCAGCAGATGATCGCAACTTTGCACACAACAGCGGCTGCATACTGACAGCTTTGACTTGTCGCTTTAAGCATTTTTGTTCACTTTATTTCGCTATGGTTTTAATACAAAATATCGGTAAAAAAAGCAAACTTTGTTTTATGTGCTTTCAAGTCGTACATAGATTAAGTAACATTAATAAAGTCAGGTATCCAACCTACGAAGAAATGTCAATTATTAAAATGGTATGGAGGTGTGTTGGTTGATATGAATTTCATTAAAAAGTTATACCAGAAAAAGTGTTTAATTCATAATAAGAGATCTTAAAAGTATCGCGAAGGAACCTTGTCCTAGTAACGTAATGTCATGCGTAATACGTCACACGTCACATTTTGTAATTCCAGTCAATTTCCCATTAGCCCAATAATTATTTGTGGATATTGTTGGTAAATAAGTAAAATATCATCACGACCGTATCCCTACCGGGGTGGGCAAAAACCACGCTTTAAAGAAGTGGATTAACATTTAGCCAACTTTACTATGCGCTCATCATGACAAGTGACAAGCCCGTATTGTTAGTCAAAAGTGGTGTTATTTTATTTAACGTAATCCATTCCTAAATAAACGCTGATTATATTAATTGTTGGCCAAGAACGCTATGTCTCAGCTAAACAAAATTGACAGGACGATCTCCATAAAAACGAAATCCAGGCTAGTTAGATCACTGGTTTTCTTCATATTCCTATATGGCGCTGAGACATGGACTATAAAGAGCGCTGACCGAAAGCGCATCGATGCTTTTGAGATGTAGTGTTGGAGAAAAATGCTGAGGATCTCGTGGACTGAGCATCGAACTAAAGTATCGATTTTAAATCAACTAGACATATTGACTGGGCTATCCACCATATGTCTTCGTCAGATACTCCAATACTTCAGACACATTGCCAGAAAAGGAGAGGATACCCTAGATAAACTTTATGTTACTGGCAAGGTGGAAGGAAAGAGACCGAGGCCGAAGTCTCGTACGCTGGTCTCACCAAATCCGCTCCACCACCAACACTAGCGTCCATGATGCTGTGCATGCCGCCGAAGACAGGAACGGGTGGCGTGCTATCATCAAGACGACACCAATTCATCGGGAGGTCACGATCCTCATCAACGAGGAAACACGATGCAAGGAGGAGGATATTAAATTGTTGGGCTTAAATTGGACTACCCTTTAGATATTTACCTAATGCCTATATAACATTGACAATAAAGAAAAATCATAAATCACATTAGCATAACATTGTACAAAAAACGTTAGAACTGCGACGTGTAAAAACCACATTCATCGTTTTAATTATTAAACGTGATTATTTCTTATATAGTTAGGAAAAAAAGCAGTATAATTATTTAATAAGCAGACGCTAATTAAATAAAAAACATTATCATACAAAATAAACATAGGGCTTATTCTTTGCCTCCTGTATTTTTTTGTTTTACCTAAATAAAAAAATACAGTACACTTAAGAGTTTTTCACTCGTCGCTTACGATTAAAATTTACGTTAATTAGTTAATTTTTCACTAGACTATTTAAAGAATTACCTTTTGCTCGAATATATTATACATCGCCTGCGCTTGGGATAGATCATCTGCAAATAAAGCTTTATAATCTGTGTTATCGATATTCAGACCAATAAATAATAAACATATTAAAAAAACATAATAAATAATATTAACAATATAAAAATTCTGATATAAGCAAGAAGAGCAAGTAGATCCCAGTAATTAAATAAAAATAGTTAAAGCAATGGTGCGTAATTTTAGCTGGAAAAAGGCAACGTAGGTAACGGATGACATTTGTATTCACAAAATTGAATTCGCGTACTTTATGCTACCGTCCATTCAGTTGCTAAACATTTTTTGTTTACACTTTGACCTTTACCCTTTTTCTGTTCATTTTGGGATTATAAGGTACTATACAAAAAAGTTTCTAAATTCCCTCAGTCAAATACCAAGAGTCATCCGGTTGCCTTTTCCAGACTGAAATTACGCACCATTACTTTGAAAAAACTTGTGAAAAAAACAGCAAAAGAAGCGTCGGAACTACACATGTGTATACGCACACTTCGGAAGCAACTATCACGGCCGGTTGCAGAATGGATGGTTAAAATAATCTATGATAAACATTTTAATATACGCTACATGATTGGTAATTAGATTGTTATTTAAACCAATTCAGGCTTTCTGCAACCAGCCAGGTCAGTCGTGTCTATGATAATAATATACTTTTAGCACAAAATAAAATCGCTAGTTTTTTGTAGTTGTATCAGCATCATCACGACCGTATCCCTTCATCATTTTTTTCATCATTACAGCCCCTAGAACACAGCGTCCTAGACCTCCACTGCTGGAGATGGGCCTTCCAGAACATACATCTGGAGAATTTGGCCTACACTCGCCACGCTGGCCAGACGGCTTGGTCAAAAACCACGTCCTTTTATTTTGATAAAGGGTTCACATTTAGCCAACTTTACTATAGTCTCATAATGAAAAGTGGCAAGCTCGTCGATGTCTCCGGCATACTAAATTCAAGAAATATCACAAATAAATTAAATAAATTCATTCAAAACTCCAGGAATCGAACCCGGTACATCCGCGGCAAAATCCACGGACTTAACAGCTGTACCACGGTGGCAGTCAAATACCGTATGATTCAGGTAATTCTGTTTTGTACGGTTTTAATAAATTTAGTCGTGGTATTACTATGATAATAATATACTATTAACACAAAATAATCGCTAGTTTCTAGTAGTTGTCTGAGCATAATCACGACCACCGTATCCCTTCGGGGTGGTCAGAAACCACGTCCTTTTATTTTGATAAAGAAACGTATTCACATTTAGCCAACTTTACTATAGTCCCATCATGAAAAGTGGTAAGCACGTCGATGTCTCCAGCATACCAAACTCAAGAAATATCACAAAAAAAAATTGTGTCCCGACCGGAATCGACCCCGGTTCACCTGGGTCTAAATATTAACCGCTAGACCACGGAGTCTTGTAATTGTGATCGATTTTATTGGTTCCAAGCTGCTAAAAAAAAGTAAAGATGGCTAAAACTTTTATTGCGTTGAGAAAAAATATATAAATTGAAGTATAAAGTGAAAGTTGTGCCAAAATCAGCCTAGCCTTTTCTTATGCAAAAAACAGTTTTTTTTTTTCGAAAAATAATATAGGTAATTTGTTTTTACCTGGATATCTATGAGCTAAAGTTAGCAATTGGTTGGATATCATAGCATCCTTGAAGTATCTTCCGACCGGAATCATGATGGGTTGTTGTCCCTTCTGCTGATTCTACTGTTACTGGTTTACACAAGACTCGAGCTTTGAAACTAAAAATTCTGAAACAAAGGTGTACAAGATAATTAATTAAGTCTTGCCGTTGAGTTAGCTGTGATCTGGTAAAGCTTGCCTAGTATTCGAGTATGCTCAGCTCAGCCTATGCTAGGTATATAAACTTTGAGCTAAGTGTTAGAAAAAGTAAGTATAGTTTTAAGCGACGTTATAATTATATAAATATCACCATGGCAAGCTTACAATATAAGTTCTTCTAGAAAGTAATAATTGGTATTTGATAAGATGGCGGATTGATAATTTGTGGTAATTTAGGGACTGATGTCAGTTATGAGTGTCTGATTCCAGTTGCAAACATTAATGGATCTTGCGCGCCATGTGGGAGCCAGGTCACATGTCGTGCCAGTATTAAAAAAAAAACTAAACAAAAATAGCATATATTACAGGAGAGCAAAAAAACAAAATGGATTAGTATCTAACAGTTTAATAACATATATTATGTCGACGGACGGACCGGACACGTTAGATAGATTTTAGATATATTTGGCGAGTGTAGGCCAAACTATCCAGAAATTTGTGGAAGGCCAATCTCTCAGCATTTGATATGCTAATAATTTATTCGTTCATCATTTTGGTATTCATCAAGTTTTACTATGATTTACGTACGTAAGCACGTATTAATAAATTGATCTCAAGATCCAATATTTTGTATGATCTTATTCTATAGACTAATATGTTATTCTATTGATAGAATAATATATATAATTATAATGAGAACTTTTCTTAAGAAACCATAAGCAAAAATTTTCGAATTTGTTAAATTAGATTACATTATAATTATCGGCTGGTTGCAGAAAAGCAATTTTTTTTGCCATGTTTAACGTATGCCTAATGTAAAAATAAAATAACCTAAGATTTTTTAAATTATCGTTTTTTCTATAATGAAAACGTGAAGTTTGACAAACAAATTTCATCGTCTCCGTGTATGCTTAATACCGTACATTGGAGAGTAAGGCACATTTCTTAGCAATCCATAGATTCACCGTGCGGGTGCCGGGTCGGTCGAGAGAGGAGAAATATAGGCCTACGACCGACTATGGCTGGTTTAAAATAGGCCCCTTTTTTATTGAGCGATGACACGGTCTATCAATACTGCAAAAAAAAGTATAGTATCCATACTATATCGTACCTTACTATCGACTATGACAAGTGGTAAGCTCCTCGATGTCTCTAGCGTACCAAACTTGACACAAATAAATTAAATAAATTATTGTGTCCCGACCAGGAATAGAACCCGGTACATCCGCGTCTAAATCCACCGACTTCGCGCTGTAACACGGTGGCAGTCAAATATCGTATGATTCTGGTAATTCCGTTTTGTAGGCTTTTAATAAATTTAGTCGAAATATTTTAGAGTTACATTTTACAGAGTTATAAATCGTAAAGTGGCAAAAATATAGGTACTTGTAGGTAGGAACATCACGTTACAAACTTGTGCCTTCAAATTTTGTTTAAAAAATAGGCTTCACAGTAAGGATTCATACTGTTAACTTATCAGGAAACACTAAACCAATATAAAAACTAATAAAAACCTTTTAGAATGAACAAAAATACAAAATTCAGTAGGTTGGTAGGTTAGGTACCTCTGAGCTCTTAATACATTTGTGTAATAAAAATGGACCCGTTTGATTACCTACGAGTTAATTGTAGATTCTAATAAGATTAATATACGAAAATTAAAGATGAAATATTCCAGTAACATATTTTGCAGTAACAAAAAATATCAATATAAAATTAATCACCCACCTGTTGCTATCAAAAAATAAAATTATAGTACTTACCTAGTCACTGGTTGAAATCTATGCAATCACAGAACAAGTTATTATTTAAATAATAAGTAAAAACAACAACTTGCTCGTTGGAGACACCGGCAACAATAGACAACAAAACGACGAGACACCTAAATTATTATAATAAAAAAGTTTGGATTGACTCGAAAAAGCGCGGTAACATAAATAAATTTATCCAATCACGAGCCCCAACGCACACAGACTACCAACATAAATTAAATTATTCGAATTGTTTTTAAAAATATAAAAAAAAATCCATGAAAACTGCGTTCAAAATACTAATTCTTAAATATTCACCTGTTTGAATGGCTTGCACTTGTAATAACCATAATGACTAATTTTAATAACTATTATAAGGTGTTCGGAAGTAGGTATTCATTAATTCCAAAAATATCTTATTTTAGCAATAAATATAGGTTTAGTAATAAAAAAATACATTTAAATTTTATATTATAATTTTGCGCCAAAACCCTTACCGGTAAATCTAGTTCCGAATTATGCTCAGAGCGATTAGAATGGATATGTGATACTGACAGTTGTTCCGAATCAAATATAACGATTTGGATGCTCCAATTCTTCTTCTCGTCAATCGGCACTAAGGCATTTGTGCCAACATCACGTTATTATGAATTAATAATATATACGAGTATATATCGTTACAGCCCCTAGAACACAGCGTCCTAGACCTCCACTATTGGAGATGGGCCTTCCACAACATATATCTGGAGAATTTGGCCTACACTCGCCACGCTGTATATTTTAGCATATATATATTAGCATGATTCGGAACGAGGCGCTTGATGGGGGTTCTTATTATAACTTGTTCTGTGCTACTCGCTCTAGCGCCTTTGACAGCCATTAGATTTTTTTCATAAAGTGAATAATTATCGGTCAGGTATCTCGTTCCGAATCATGATCAGGGCGCTTAGAATGAATATGATACTGACAGTTGTTCCGAATCAAATATTACAACTCTCAGAGCGTGATATCAATTCAGAACGGTCTAAATCACATTTTCATTCATAACATGTTTTTTTTTTAATGTATGAAGATAAATGCGGATTCCACATCTTTGAGCATGAATACTAACAAACATACATTTTTCAGTTTATTCATCTTTATATGTGTATTATTAACTTATTTTGGTCTTTTAAATTTATAAAATAACTTGCCGTGTTACAGATATTTTTTTTTCACTTCCTACTTAAATATGAATCATAGATTTGTTTTAGAAGTAATATTCAAACAGTATAAACGAATTACAATATTAAATAATTTAAAAGAAAACCTAATCTATATATTATATATATAAAGGTGAATATCTGTGTGTGTGTTCTCTATGCATGGCAAAACTACTTGACCGATCGGGATGAAACTTTGGGAATATGTTGTATGAACATCGGGAAAGGTTTATGACATATTAGATTGCATAATAAGTAAATCTTAATATATAAAACAAAGTCGGGTTTGTTAGAACATTTATAACTCAAGAACGGCTGGACATATTTTCACGGTTTTTGATTTGTTGGATTTGTCTCTGTCCCTAATAGCAGAATATCTATAAATAAAATTGGAAAATTACAAATAAAATAAAAGAAAAAAACATTTTCCCATACAAACTAATGTCGTTCCGAATCAAATATCACGATTTGGATGCTCAGAGCGTGATATCAATTCGGAACGGTCTAAATCACATTTTCATTCATAACATGATAGTTTTTTTTTAATGTATGGCGGATTCCACATCTTTGAGTGTGAATACTAACAAACATACATCTTTATATGTGTAAATTTATTCATCTTTATATGTGTAAAGTTTAATATTATTAACTTATTTTGGTATTTTAAAATAACTTGCCTTGCTTGTGTTACAGACATTTTTTTTTACTTCCTACTTAAATATTAATTATATATTTGTTTGAGAAGTAATATAGAAACAGTATGAACGAATTACAATATTAAATAATTTAAAAGAAACCCTAATATTAAATTAACTTGAAAATGGCGCGCGACATTATGACATACAAGTGACAGCGCTCAGAGCGATCTACCTCGATATTGTGAGCAGTGAGCGAGAAATGATGTCATTTGTGACGTCACATAGCTTTCGCAAAACAGTTTGAGCACGTCTCGGAACACGTTAAGTGTGCTTAGGTTAGGTTACTCTTATCGTGTTCGGTAAGTCGGTATATGGTCTGTGGGTTAATTAGCTTTATGGTCTGTGTTGGGTTACTGTTATCGTGTCTCGGAATTAGGAGTTTATAATTTTGGAATGTACCTATATTTAAATCGGTTTAGTTACATTGTTTTGCTATTTCCCCTTCCAGATTGCACCATTGATGAAAAGTTTCAAAAGTTGTTAATTTGTTTTGTTTTTCATCTATTATATGTATATAATGCCTCGAAGACAAGTGACTAGGAGAAAACCTGTCTGCAGGAACTAATAATTAAACATAAACCAAGTTCTGCTGCTACAAATTCAGTCGGTAACATTACACTAAAAAAAAATGTCTGGACAAATTTGGTTGTGGAATTTAATTCTAAGGAAAACAATTGCCAAGTAAGTGTTTACTAATATTAGTTATGTTGGAAATTACATTTTGGTACTAAACATGTTCATGTGTAGTATAGTCTTAAATAATTAACTAAATATAGTGTAGATAATTTTAAAACTATGCGTAAAAGTGAGCTAGCTGAAGAAAAGAGAAAAATAATGAAGACCAGTGGAGGGTCATTTGTGCCAAGTGGTTCTCAGTACATTATGGATGATGCGTTAATAAATCAAACAGATGTGGATTTACAGTTTGTGGTTGATAGCAACACATGTAAGTGGATTGTTTGCTTATATTATTTAAAATGATATAGTTGTTTTATTATATTCTCAGCAAGTTATATATGTATATTACAAATAGGGGCTCCCAAATCCAGCGTATTTAGTCAACAGCCAAGTTCCACCAAGTACCTCACAGATGCTCTCAATGTCCTACAGAGGCGAGCTGTTCGAATTGTGGATGATGCCACTATATCTGGAACTCTCGAATCCCTGCAGTTTCGCCGAGATGTGGCTTCTCTGAGCGTGTTCTACCGGCTATACTATGGTGAGTGCTCCGAAGAACTCTATAACCTAATCCATCCCTCTCCATTCTGCAACCGAACCACATGCACCCACATACCGTAGTCACCATCCCTTCGCGTACGTATAAATTTGGCGACTCATACATCTGTTGTACGATAAAGATGTGGAATGCTCTTCCAGCCTCTGTGTTTCCACTTTCCTATAACTTGGAGTCCTTCAAGCGAAGTGTGATAAAGCATCTAGTCAAGCCGGCATAGTGTTAGGGACTGATGGCAGTTATGAGTGTCTCACTTTAGTTGCTAACATTCATGGACCTTGCGCGCCACTTACCATCAGGTGGGCCCAAGGTCACATGTCGTGCTAGTATAAAAAAAAGAAAGCCTTAGACACTATTCTCCTCTTTTTCCCACACCCACGCACATGAATACAACACACCATGTGTACAGGTCAAAATAAGCTCCCCCATACCGTAGCCACTTTCCATAAGAATACATGTAAATTTGGAAATGTCAATCTTTTTTTTCTTTGTATTGCTAGACATTCAACAATATGTATGTATTTATTTATATATAAAAAAAAAACTGATAGATACGCTAATTAGCAAGAGAGAAGAAGACAAATTTCTAAGTATTCCATGGATTTACCGTGCAGGTGCCGGGTTCATCGTGTGTGGGTAAGAGAAGAGAAGAATGGTGTCTCGGGCTAGCGACCAACAATAGGCTGGTTTGAGAAAAGGAGGCCTTCCTTTTTAATTTTATTGTGCAATAATACCCTCACCATCCACCATTCTACTCCTCTCCCTACCAAAATATCAAATCAGTGCAATGGTATTGCTACGAGTATGTATTGGGTGTGTGTCGTGTGCATATGTTTTTGCATCAAGTGTGTTAGGGCGAGAATGTTTGTATTTAGAATTGTGTATGTGCTTAAGTCTTGAATGGTTTGCTTCCATTGATGCAACCATATTGATACATTAACGTGTTAAAAGTCATTATTGTTGGAAATTAAATAATCAATTCATGTGGAGCTGTTCTCTTCGGTCTTCTGAATCTGAATGTTCTATTCGTAAGGTTGCCAGCCAATTGATTTTGTATGCGTTTGCCATAATTGGTAGCTTGAGCTTTAATTTCTTCTTTGACTGTCGGGATGGTGAATTATATTATTTGTGACATACCAGGGTGCATTTGCAATAATTCGAATAGTTTTTGAATGAAATCTTTGTAGTATTTCTACATTTGATTTTGCAGATGTCAAACGCTGAAGATGTAGAATGCTCTGGCAGTGTATTTCCTCATTTCTATAACCTGCAGCCATAACTTTAAGCAAATTTTTTATAAGCATGGACAGATGTCACATTCTGTATATATAATGAAAACAATGAACTGTATGAAGAAATAATGGATTTCTTTCCTCTCTTCCTGGCGACTTTCTGAGATAATTCAAGTTAACATCTGCCTATTAAAGTCTATTTCATCTAAATACTATAAATTTACTTTATTTGTAGTGGTGGAGCAGTTGAATACAAACCCCCAGGTTTCTAAGGTCCCCTACACATTGGAGAGTCAACACCTTGAGGGTGTTTATGTTGCTGAAGGAATAAATAACCCTGAGGAAATTAATAACACTGAGGGCATTCATGACACTAAGGGCATTTCAGAACCAAGTCGAGCAAACATATCACGTAAGAACTATTATAATTTGAAGGCGTTGTTATTTTAGTTTTAGTTGTATATTTCATTAATAAGTAGTTATTCTTTATTAGTAGTAATTTATATTTTTTATGAGTTTGAGTTTTTAGTTTATTTAATTTTTTTTAAATCATTGTACATTACTTCGTTCGATAAACACAAAAGCACATACCAAATTGTAAAATTAACTTCGAACCAGTCTGGCAAGCGTGGCAAGTAAAGGCTGAAATCTCTACCATTATGGCCCATCTCCAGCAGTAGAGGTCTAGGACTCTATGCTAAGACTATGAGCCAATTTCATCAAAAGATTAATGTCAAACTATTTTTAGGTGGAAAAAACACCAGGACAGAAGTTATTAGAAAATAATTCCAGACCAGAATTGAATTAATAACTATAGGAAAGCAGAAGAAAGATAAGAAGAGATGCTGAAATATATTTCCTGACATTGATATAATGACACTGCCTTCACAATATATATTTGAAAACATTCTATATGTAAGGAATAATTTAAGTTTATTTAAGAAAAATGGAGACTTGCAGTCTCGCAAATTAAGAAACACTGACTAGGTTTATATTCCTAAATTTAGGCTTCAAAAAACAAATAAAAGCTGTGTGATTAATAGTATTAGGTTATATAATAAATTACCAAGATCTGTGACAGAACTAGGGGAAACTAAATTTAATAGTTGTATAAAGAAAAGTTTAATTGCAAAAGCATGTTACAAAATTTATGATTATATTAATGACGAAGATGTGTGGAATATTAACTAATTAATTAATACTAAACGTAAGTTATCTTTTGATAATGTATTTTGTTTTGCAGTTACTAATACATTATTAACTAAGTAGTTAATATTATTTCTTGTGATTCAGTAATACTGTTTATTACTAAACTTATTATTATAGTATAATTATTTTGGCAATGTAACATTTAGTTAGGTACTTTATGTATTAATTACTTTTAACTTTATTCACTAACAGATATATAATTAATTTGTTAACAGAATTGCACAGCGAAAAATGGGTTCCTAAGATCTATTTGTTATGTTGATGTTTGTGTGTGTCTCGAAGGTTGTATTCAGTGTTCAGGTTCTCATGTTGTGGCGTGTCCGGTGGTTGTCCCTTCCTTAGAAGGGTATTACAGTGGTGGCACGTGTGTAGGGTCCCAGTCCGCACCCTAAGGGTCTGGTTGAGCGGGGGGATGGCTGGCATGCGTTACGTCCGTGATTGGGTGCTGCTGTGGGGGCCTGGGACCGAGGCCGAACACGTTTAATTTAATCACTCACACATACCACGTTTCACACTTTACATGCTTATTTCCACTAGTTTTAGTTTTGATTTATACATGGTTTGAGTATGTTTATGTGTGTGTATGTTTAGTATCATAAAATTAGTTAACTAACTTATTAACTGTATCATTAAAATTTCTTATTTTTTCATCATGCCATCGCCTTACTCGATCCCCAAGGTTAGCTGGTAAAGAATGCCTACTGTATAACCTTGCTTTTGTATCCGAGCTGCCTTTTATAATTGTGCTAATTTATGTTCTTTGTTTAATCTGAAAACCTGTATTACTTTACCTGCTTAATTTTAATGTATTAACTGTAAGGTTTTCTTTCAAAATAAATAAATATATTATAGTATTTGACTTGTTTCATTATCACCATCACAGCCCCTAGAACACACAGCCCTAGACCCCACTGTTGGAGATAGGTCTTCCAGAAAATTATGGAGAATTTAGCCTACACTCGCCACGCTGAGCTGGCCAGACGGGTTGGCGAGGTTTGAATTGTTTAATTATATATAATCTGAAATTATGCATCATAATAAATAAAACAATACAATTATTTGCGTTTACATGCATTCTACATACATACCTAATAAAAATATACTTACAAATACTTTTAATTTAAAATTAATGTTACCAGCTTTTTTATTTATTAAAGGATAACTCACGACTAATAACAAATTTGGAAAAAATAAATGGAAACATAAAGGGACAATGGGGTGTATCACTAACTTTTTATCACGATAGATGGCGCATGATAGATGGTACCTAATATAACTGTCAGAATTTGAAAAAAAAAAAAAAAAATTAAAGATATGGTGATCTCTAAATTGCCGCTCTATTAATTAGGACTTTTTTTCTTTTTAAAGACGGTGTACGCTTTTCTAATTCGACTTTTAAGGTAGGTAACGTTAATTCAAAATACATTTTTCTGTTTAAAAAATAAAAAAACTACAATAACATTCAAAAAATGATGCGATATAGGTGTAAAACAAGGTATCATTGCCGCTAGCGACACCTACAAAAAGCTTTGCCTGATACACCCCTTCTAATGAAGTTACCGCAAATGGACTACAAACATAAAATAAAGAATACTTACAAAAAATAAACAACTACCAAAAGCAGCTGTGGGTACACAGAAGGGGTTGTACAGAACAATCTGTCAAGTAGCTGCGAGCAAACGTTGGCGCTTCGTATTAAACAATTCACGTTCCGAACAGTTACAATTGAAATAGTTACATGACCTCCAGAAGACCAAGCTTTGTAATTGGTAAAGCATATAGGGGCATGCAGAACGGAAGTGCTCCTAGTTCGTAGGCCGGTAGTTTTTAGACCAATTTTACCTTCCTAGGTTTTTTAAGTTAGTACTCATTTGTACTGGGTGTGATTAAGTAAATAGTTCAGCTTTTCTTTAGGTGAAGACGATTTAGAAGTTCCATGTTTTAGTAAAAGCGGTGGCTGATTATTATTAACCTATGGAAAAATTTGAAATCCAAGGATTTCTACGAAAACGGTTACAGTTGGAGGTCCCGGAACTAATATTGTAAAGGACCCTGGGAGAAGAGGTGATGTCATTGTTTTTCATACAAAAATTTCTCAGCCTTGACTGGTAGACAGCTAGTTATCTGCTAGCTGCCTCGGCTGGTAGACGGTGAGTCGTCTGCTAGCTGCTTGTGCAACGACCTTCAGAGGGTTTAACGCTAAAATCCAATAATTTTAAAGATTTCTCAAAAGTGTACTTTTGAGTTATGTAGTCTTATCAACTTACTAGGGAATCAAATTACGGACAATCTATAGGATATAATAATCATGTTTTAGTAAAATAGAGGCAAGACGTTATGTTTTTGCTATATTTCTGTCTAAATTTAGATATATGAAAGTGAAAATATGTCCAAAATGTCCGTAATTTTATTTCCTAGAAAGTTCATGGACTACAATTATCAAAAGTAAGTTGATGTTTGAAAATATTGGATTTTTTAGGATAAATAAAAAAATATAACAATTGTGTAGAAATCATTTATTACACATTAATGAATTGAAAGAAGTTCAATCCCTAGGTAATCTACCCGTTACAAGGTTATTATTCTTATAAACTAAGCATTTTTAAATAGCAAATAATTTAAATAGCAAATCATATATTATCAATAGACACACATTAATTGAATCGAAAGAAGTTCAATCTCTAGATAATCTACCTGTTACAAGGTATTATTCTTATAAACCAAGTATTTTTAAATAGCAAATAATTTAAATAGCAAATCATATATTATCAATAGACACACACATTAATTGAATTGAAAGAAGTTCAATTCCTAGATAATCTACCTGTTACAAGGTATTATTCTTATAAACCAAGTATTTTTAAATAGCAAATAATTTAAATAGCAAATCATATATTATCAATAGACACACATTAATTGAATCGAAAGAAGTTCAATCTCTAGATAATCTACCTGTTACAAGGTATTATTCTTATAAACTAAGTATTATTAAATAGCAAATAATTTAAATAACAAATCATATATTATCAATAGACACACACACATTAATTGAATTGAAAGAAGTTCAATTCCTAGATAATCTACCTGTTACAAGGTATTATTCTTATAAACTAAGTATTTTTAAATAGCAAATAATTTAAATAGCAAATCATATATTATCAATAGACACACACACATTAATTGAATCGAAAGAAGTTCAATCTCTAGATAATCTACCTGTTACAAGGTATTATTCTTATAAACCAAGTATTTTTAAATAGCAAATAATTTAAATAGCAAATCATATATTATCAATAGACACACAAACATTAATTGAATTGAAAGAAGTTCAATTCCTAGATAATCTACCTGTTACAAGGTATTATTCTTATAAACTAAGTATTTTTAAATAGCAAATAATTTAAATAGCAAATCATATATTATCAATAGACACACACACATTAATGAATTGAAAGAAGTTAAATCCCTAAATAATCTACCTGTTACAAGGTTATTATTCTTATAAACTAAGCATTTTTAAATAGCAAATAATTTAAATAGCAAATCATATATTATCAATAGACACACATTAATTGAATCGAAAGAAGTTCAATCTCTAGATAATCTACCTGTTACAAGGTATTATTCTTATAAACTAAGTATTTTTAAATAGCAAATCATATATTATCAATAGACACACATTAATTGAATCGAAAGAAGTTCAATCTCTAGATAATCTACCTGTTACAAGCTATTATTCTTATAAACCAAGTATTTTTAAATAGCAAATAATTTAAATAGCAAATCATATATTATCAATAGACACACACACACACATTAATTGAATTGAAAGAAGTTCAATTCCTAGATAATCTACCTGTTACAAGGTATTATTCTTATAAACCAAGTATTTTTAAATAGCAAATAATTTAAATAGCAAATCATATATTACCAATAGACACACACACATTAATTGAATCGAAAGAAGTTCAATCTCTAGATAATTTACCTGTTACAAGGTATTATTCTTATAAACCAAGTATTTTTAAATAGCAAATAATTTAAATAGCAAATCATATATTATCAATAGACACACACACATTAATTGAATCGAAAGAAATTCAATCTCTAGATAATCTACCTGTTACAAGGTATTATTCTTATAAACCAAGTATTTTTAAATAGCAAATAATTTAAATAGCAAATCATATATTATCAATAGACACACACACATTAATTGAATTGAAAGAAGTTCAATTCCTAGATAATCTACCTGTTACAAGGTATTATTCTTATAAACCAAGTATTTTTAAATAGCAAATAATTTAAATAGCAAATCATATATTATCAATAGACACACACACATTAATTGAATTGAAAGAAGTTCAATTCCTAGATAATCTACCTGTTACAAGGTATTATTCTTATAAACCAAGTATTTTTAAATAGCAAATCATATATTATCAATAGACACACACACACACATTAATTGAATTGAAAGATGTTCAATTCCTAGATAATCTACCTGTTACAAGGTATTATTCTTATAAACCAAGTATTTTTAAATAGCAAATAATTTAAATAGCAAATCATATATTACCAATAGACACACACACATTAATTGAATCGAAAGAAGTTCAATCTCTAGATAATCTACCTGTTACAAGGTATTATTCTTATAAACCAAGTATTTTTAAATAGCAAATAATTTAAATAGCAAATCATATATTATCAATAGACACACACACATTAATTGAATTGAAAGAAGTTCAATTCCTAGATAATCTACCTGTTACAAGGTATTATTCTTATAAACCAAGTATTTTTAAATAGCAAATAATTTAAATAGCAAATCATATATTATCAATAGACACACACACACATTGAATTGAAAGAAGTTCAATTCCTAGATAATCTACCTGTTACAAGGTATTATTCTTATAAACCAAGTATTTTTAAATAGCAAATAATTTAAATAGCAAATCATATATTATCAATAGACACACACACATTAATTGAATTGAAAGAAGTTCAATTCCTAGATAATCTACCTGTTACAAGGTATTATTCTTATAAAATAAGTATTTTTAAAAAGCAAATAATTTAAATTTTAAGCAATATATAGAAAACTAGAATATACTGCTTTTTTCTCAAATCCATAGTCATAATATAATATGTAGGTACTTGGGTACATAGTCATTACCCGTCGTACATATATTATAGGGAAAGAAAGAGTTTTCCTCACCACGCAGTAGGTACTGATTAGTACACTGAAAAAAATGGAATCTAACTAAGATGCATTTTATCATAGTTGACTTGAAAATGATTAAAATAACAAAGATAATATTCGTTGTAAACAACAATCCGTGGTTGAAGCAACAATTTAAATTGTGTATGAATCAACAAAGACAGCTTATGATTGATTTAAACACGTTTCTTTGTTATTTCAAACATTTTAATATCTTGGTTGTTTTGAACAAGTGTACATTGTTAACCGAAACATGGGTGTTAGTTGAAGCATACACACGTTCTTGTTGTCATCTATTACTTTTCTATATAGAATTAACAATAACAGGTAGTAGTAGTTCCTACTATTCGTCATTATCAAATTATATATTAGTCTTAGTTCTTCTTACTTCACACTTTGCTCGTTAGTGATGTACTGAGTCAGGTGTTATTAGTACCAGAATAATTCATTTGTCATTTAAAAAGTATCTATTTAGTACTTTAATCAAGGGCTCAAATTATTAAAAGTGTGAATTAATTGTGAAGGTGTGTTAATGATTAAATATTTATTATGGACGATGTCGCAGACCTTTTGACCGCGTGGGAGCTCTCACAGCTTGTTCCCAAATTCGTTGGTAAGTTGCATAGAACGTTATCTCATTATTTTGTATTTCTGTCAACCTACATTCAGGTTACAAGCACCTCTTATTGGTCTGTGCCGGCACCTGTGGTCATGTGGTCAACCTGCCTACTTAGTAAACTTCTAAACATAATTATCTTTGTAATTTTACACCATGTCCTTCACAGGATAGGCCCTAAGGACTGAAAAAACTTAACAACTTTAATAGTAATTTATATTTTTAGAGCACGAAATTAACACTGGCTTGATTTAATAGATTTGGTGTGCACACAAGACCATACTATTTTTTTTTATATCTTTACATCATTTTTTTCTTTCTTTGCCCGTGTTGTGGCTAAGCATAGCTCCAGTTAGATTCAATCAATTGTTAGTATTTAAATATGGTATTTTTTTTTCAGGAATTAGAAAAATTGCTAAGTATATCACTTGACACAGCTTTACTTTTAGCTTACAAAGGTGCCAGTATTGACGGAGATTCTTCTAGGAATTTGTTGGCCTCAGTCATTGCGAAAGAAATTTTGAATGAATGTAAAAATACACCCATTCGAGGACAGACCTATTTCAGATGGGTAAACCTTATAAAGGAGCTATTTCCTACAGAGCGAACAACTACTTATTACATCCCCGCATTAACCACAGCCAATGGTGTAGTTTTGCATATGAAGTTGTAGTACTTAAGCCAGAGCAAAATGTTGCCAAATTTCAGTTTGTTGATATCTCCTATACCATGTAATATAAATAGTGGGAAGAAATATGTAACATTACGATGCCCTTTGTAAAATAAAAATCGCGTATTGATATGATTTTTTTTATTTACTTACCTAACCTACCCTTTTATTTTTTTCATTTTTGTAAGGTAATATAATATTCATGAAATGTACTAAATTGTTAGTCGATTATCATTTGGCATGGTAATAATGTTCTTGAAATGTAGAAAAATGTACGTAAAAAGTAAAAACTGTACGTTCTGCATTTGTAGAAAATTAATAGGAGAAAGTGTACACACATCCACCTATTATTTTTCTATAAATACGCAACGTACAGTTTTTACTTTGTATGTACATTTTTCTACATTTCATGAACATTATTACTATGCCAAATGGTCACTTTGACAAATTTAAATTAGTCATTTAGACCAAGATATAATAGTCAAATTAATTATGACACTTTTTAAAAACAACTAAGTATCTTAGTTAAATTAAACAAGCTTCTTAGATATGTTTAACAACATACATTGTAAATGCAACTAAGTATCTTAGTTAAATTAACTAACCCTTTTGGATGAATTAACAAAACTAAGTTGTTAATGTAATAATGTTTCACATTGTACCGTTGTGCAAGATCTTTGTTGAATTAACAAAACATAAAATGTTAAGATCAACACGTTTACTTTGTAGTTGTAACAAATATAATGTAACAAAGTTGTCTTAGTTGATGTAACCAAGGTGTTGATAGGCTCGCATATGAACAAGCTACTTGATCACAGTAACAATGATCTTGTTTAAAGTAACAATTTTTTTTTTCAGTGTACATAATAGTAGAACCTATCATCATTATGGTTATAGATTGAAGTAAAAAGAGAGTACAGTTCTCCCAAAGTGATAATGCGCATAGAAATCTTCGTCACTGTTCGGCAACGGTCGTATTCCCCGAGCGTTGGAAGACGATATGTATATAGAGTGGTTAAGTGCATTTTCTTCATGCATAATTTAGCAGAATTATGTGTTTTGTGCTAAAAGAGATAAATATTGATTTATCAGTAACAAAATTTGATTCGATAATTCCATGTAAGTAAATAGCGAGGAAAACCACACGATTGAGAATATGCTACAATCTTTGTTGGATTGATTTACTTCGAAAATTTTATAGTACTGTAGTGACCTCCTTTAAATATAAAATCTCTGCCTGTGTCAGACAGACAAGCAATTGTCAAATAAACTATTTAAATAAGATAATTAAAGTTGAAATTAAATTCACCTTTGAAAACAAAACCAAGAAGGGTGTGTGTGTAATAGCAGCTCTATATAATTCCACACAGAGAGAACACGTGCAGTCACCGCCAAAAAAACAAAAACAAAAAAACGACTGCCTGAATTGTTTTCGATTGTGTACTCATGATATTGACTTCTATTTCTTTGGAACAAGGTGCAAAAAATGCAAGTGCATTGTTTAGGGCTCTTACGATTCAATGATTCGGGTGTTTCCGGGAATACGACAATTAGCGAAGATCTGTATGTGCATATTAATAATTTGGGAATACTGTATATTGCGTTTAAAATATGGCCCAATCCACAAAGCAATTAAAGGCAAGGAAAGTATATTGCCTGGCGAGACGCGGATTAACAGGTTCACGATTACGCATTAATTTATCTAATTGGAGTTTCAAGGTGACCATGTAGCGCTCCTTGAGCTGGGTGATGGTGCAGCTCCTTGTAGGAAACTTTTCGTTGTACTGGTCCATCAGGGATTGCCAGGCATCAGGATTTACACATTAATGAATTGAAAGAAGTTCAATCCCTAGGTAATCTACCTGTTACAAGGTTATTATTCTTATAAACTAAGCATTTTTAAATAGCAAATAATTTAAATAGCAAATCATATATTATCAATAGACACACATTAATTGAATCGAAAGAAGTTCAATTCCTAGATAATCTACCTGTTACAAGGTATTATTCTTATAAACCAAGTATTTTTAAATAGCAAATAATTTAAATAGCAAATCATATATTATCAATAGACACACACACATTAATTGAATTGAAAGAAGTTCAATTCCTAGATAATCTACTTGTTACAAGGTATTATTCTTATAAACCAAGTATTTTTAAATAGCAAATAATTTAAATAGCAAATCATATATTATCAATAGACACACACACACATTGAATTGAAAGAAGTTCAATTCCTAGATAATCTACCTGTTACAAGGTATTATTCTTATAAACCAAGTATTTTTAAATAGCAAATAATTTAAATAGCAAATCATATATTATCAATAGACACACACACATTAATTGAATTGAAAGAAGTTAAATTCCTAGATAATCTACCTGTTACAATGTATTATTCTTATAAACCAAGTATTTTTAAATAGCAAATCATATATTATCAATAGACACACACACATTAATTGAATTGAAAGAAGTTCAATTCCTAGATAATCTACCTGTTACAAGGTATTATTCTTATAAAATAAGTATTTTTAAAAAGCAAATAATTTAAATTTTAAGCAATATATAGAAAACTAGAATATACTGCTTTTTTCTCAAATCCATAGTCATAATATAATATGTAGGTACTTGGGTACATAGTCATTACCCGTCGTACATATATTATAGGGAAAGAAAGAGTTTTCCTCACCACGCAGTAGGTACTGATTAGTACACTGAAAAAAATGGAATCTAACTAAGATGCATTTTATCATAGTTGACTTGAAAATGATTAAAATAACAAAGATAATATTCGTTGTAAACAACAATCCGTGGTTGAAGCAACAATTTAAATTGTGTATGAATCAACAAAGACAGCTTATGATTGATTTAAACACGTTTCTTTGTTATTTCAAACATTTTAATATCTTGGTTGTTTTGAACAAGTGTACATTGTTAACCGAAACATGGGTGTTAGTTGAAGCATACACACGTTCTTGTTGTCATCTATTACTTTTCTATATAGAATTAACAATAACAGGTAGTAGTAGTTCCTACTATTCGTCATTATCAAATTATATATTAGTCTTAGTTATAACAACTTCTTACTTCACACTTTGCTCGTTAGTGATGTACTGAGTCAGGTGTTATTAGTACCAGAATAATTCATTTGTCATTTAAAAAGTATCTATTTAGTACTTTAATCAAGGGCTCAAATTATTAAAAGTGTGAATTAATTGTGAAGGTGTGTTAATGATTAAATATTTATTATGGACGATGTCGCAGACCTTTTGACCGCGTGGGAGCTCTCACAGCTTGTTCCCAAATTCGTTGGTAAGTTGCATAGAACGTTATCTCATTATTTTGTATTTCTGTCAACCTACATTCAGGTTACAAGCACCTCTTATTGGTCTGTGCCGGCACCTGTGGTCATGTGGTCAACCTGCCTACTTAGTAAACTTCTAAACATAATTATCTTTGTAATTTTACACCATGTCCTTCACAGGATAGGCCCTAAGGACTGAAAAAACTTAACAACTTTAATAGTAATTTATATTTTTAGAGCACGAAATTAATATTCAGGCTCTTTCAGCCTCCTTGACCGAAATACCTTGACCTTGGCGGTGTGCCTTCGTCTCGGAGCCCGGACTGTCCACCCGCACCAGTGTCGATGTGGGGAACCCGGACACCACGGGCTGGCTATCGGTTTCTTTTGCCTACTCTGTCAGTGACACTGGCTTGATTTAATAGATTTGGTGTGCACACAAGACCATACTATTTTTTTTTATATCTTTACATCATTTTTTTCTTTCTTTGCCCGTGTTGTGGCTAAGCATAGCTCCAGTTAGATTCAATCAATTGTTAGTATTTAAATATGGTATTTTTTTTTCAGGAATTAGAAAAATTGCTAAGTAAATCACTTGACACAGCTTTACTTTTAGCTTACAAAGGTGCCAGTATTGACGGAGATTCTTCTAGGAATTTGTTGGCCTCAGTCATTGCGAAAGAAATTTTGAATGAATGTAAAAATACACCCATTCGAGGACAGACCTATTTCAGATGGGTTAACCTTATAAAGGAGCTATTTCCTACAGAGCGAACAACTACTTATTACATCCCCGCATGTACCACAGCCAATGGTGTAGTTTTGCATATGAAGTTGTAGTACTTAAGCCAGAGCAAAATGTTGCCAAATTTCAGTTTGTTGATATCTCCTATACCATGTAATATAAATAGTGGGAAGAAATATGTAACATTACGATGCCCTTTGTAAAATAAAAATCGCGTATTGATATGATTTTTTTTATTTACTTACCTAACCTACCCTTTTATTTTTTTCATTTTTGTAAGGTAATATAATATTCATGAAATGTACTAAATTGTTAGTCGATTATCATTTGGCATGGTAATAATGTTCTTGAAATGTAGAAAAATGTACGTAAAAAGTAAAAACTGTACGTTCTGCATTTGTAGAAAATTAATAGGAGAAAGTGTACACACATCCACCTATTATTTTTCTATAAATACGCAACGTACAGTTTTTACTTTGTATGTACATTTTTCTACATTTCATGAACATTATTACTATGCCAAATGGTCACTTTGACAAATTTAAATTAGTCATTTAGACCAAGATATAATAGTCAAATTAATTATGACACTTTTTCATTTTTGTAAGGTAATATAATATTCATGAAATGTACTAAATTGTTAGTCGATTATCATTTGGCATGGTAATAATGTTCTTGAAATGTAGAAAAATGTACGTAAAAAGTAAAAACTGTACGTTCTGCATTTGTAGAAAATTAATAGGAGAAAGTGTACACACATCCACCTATTATTTTTCTATAAATACGCAACGTACAGTTTTTACTTTGTATGTACATTTTTCTACATTTCATGAACATTATTACTATGCCAAATGGTCACTTTGACAAATTTAAATTAGTCATTTAGACCAAGATATAATAGTCAAATTAATTATGACACTTTTTAAAAACAACTAAGTATCTTAGTTAAATTAAACAAGCTTCTTAGATATGTTTAACAACATACATTGTAAATGCAACTAAGTATCTTAGTTAAATTAACTAACCCTTTTGGATGAATTAACAAAACTAAGTTTGTGCGCGATGGGTTCTTGGCTATTAAAAATGCCGGCTTGATGTAAAAATAAGTATATTTACACCTTTAAACTTATGAAATAGAAAAAGATATAGAAATTGCGTGCCGGCCGGTCGAGCTCCCTTGTTGACATTTTTTTTCTTAAATTTGAATGAGGCTTTGGAATTGAGGATCCGACATGCCCCCCGCCGTTGAAATCTTGTTTTCAACATGACTATTATAGTTCTCCTCGGAATCGATTAAGACGAAGCCTTTAATTTATGGGTAATGGACAAATCTTCGAAAAGCTTCGTTTCAACACTCCGCTTGCGGTCTTGATCTCAGCTACCCTCGCCACTCCATCACTTCCAGGAAATGTATTTATGACTCTGCCCAAGCGCCACTTTAGTGGGGGCAGGTTGTCGTCCTTGATTAGGACCAACATGTCCTTTGTCAGTCGTCCTTTAGAGCGAGTCCACTTCGCCCGTTGCTGCAACTCCGAGATGTACTCTTTATACCATCGGTTCCAGAAATGCTGCCGTAGTTGCTCAATGCGTTGATACCGGCTTAGTCTTGGTGTGGATTCGTCGATGAGACTTGGAGTTGGCAGTGACGTAAGTGGTCGCCCAATCAGAAAATGAGAGGGAGTGAGAGGAAGAATGTCATTTGGATCAGTGGAAAGAGGAGTTAATGGACGGGAGTTAAGTACAGCTTCTATAAGAGAGAGAGTAGTGCAAAGCTCCTCGAAAGTTAGATGACTGTTGCCTAAAACCCCAACCAAATGATGTTTAGTTGACTTTACTCCTGCCTCCATGAGACCGGCAAAGTTTGGAGAATGTGGGGGCACAAAATGAAAATTAACATTAAGATTAGCTGCAAGTTCAATTAAATTATTCGACTGTACATTCAAAAATCGTTTAACTTCATTACATGCACCTACAAATTGAGTGCCATTGTCGGAATACACGTCTGTTGGTAATCCGCGTCGGCTTGTAAATCTCTTAAACGCTAACATGTAGCCATCTGATGATAAGTCGCTTACAAGCTCCAAGTGAATAGCCTTGGTAGCAAAGCACACGAATACAGCGATATAAGTTTTATATAAGTGACAACCACGGCCTTTCTTTGAAGCAGACATGATTGGGCCAGCATAGTCGACACCAACCTTTTGAAAGGGGAAGTCACAGTTAAGTCGAGCTGCAGGTAAGTTGCCCATTATCGGTGAAATGGTGACACCTTTCATACGAGTGCACATAATGCACTTATGGTAAGTATGCCGCGCTAGATTGCGCCCACCGATGGGCCAGTATGTTTGTTTGATTGAATGTAACATTGCCTGAGGACCTGAATGCAAGAGACGTATGTGTTCGCGCATAAATATTAGTTTTGTCAGATGATGATTTGAATGTAGAATTATGGGATGCATTTTATTGTAGTTAAAATTAGAATTGCACAATCTGCCACCAACACGCATAATATTTTCGCCGTCAACAAATGGGTTGAGCTTTATTAAGGTGTTGTCATTAATTGTTAAGTTTTTGCCTTGTTTCAGCATTTCGTAAGATGGAAAACTTTCAATTTGTGATATTTTTATTAAAATATTCATTGCATTATTTAATTCGTTTTTAGATAAAATATTATTTAATTTTTTTATGTTTTTAGCGGACTGTATATTATTTATAAAACGTAGCATGTAAGCTGTTATTCTTGTAATTTAGTTAAATTTGAATAGTTATTTATATTTATTATTGATTTTGTTTTATTAGATTGTTCGTCAAGAGTAGAAACCATAACCATTTCGCGATTGACGTCACTATTATCAATATCGAATTCTAGTGTCGCGTTTAGTGTGGGCCAATTGTTAGAATGTAATGATAAAAAGCTAGGACCTGACCACCAGTTGGGGCACGACAGCAGTGAGCTAGCATCGAGACCGCGAGACACCAAGTCGGCCGGATTGTTCTCGGTGGGCACGTGACGCCACGGCTTATTGCCGGTAATCTCCAAAATGTCTGAAACACGATTTTTAACAAAAACTTTTAATTGGCTCGGTAACATCTTAAGCCAACCGAGAACAATCGTCGAATCAGTCCAAAATGTACAATCGGCTAAAGGTAGTCGCAAAGCTTGTTTTGCTTTTTTATATAACTGAGCACCTATGAGTGCTCCGCAAAGCTCTAACCTAGGTATAGTGATGGGTTTTAGCGGAGCCACTCGACTCTTGGCCATTAACAATCTAGTAGTTACATTATTTTTGTAACTAGTGCGAACGTACAAACACGCGCCGTAAGCGGTTTGAGACGCATCTGTAAATATGTGATATTGAAAATTTATGGAATCATTACCTGTGACTTGGCGCGGGATTTGAAATTGATTTAATGCCCGCAGACTGGCCACGATTTTGTTCCACTGTATAACTGTATCTTGAGGTAGGGGGTCGTCCCAAGATACTTTACTTAGCCATAATTTTTGTAGCATTATTTTACATTGAACTACGCACGGTGATAGTATGCCTAAAGGATCGAATATTTTGCCTGTAATAGAAAGTATAGATCGTTTAGTTGGAGATTTATGTTGACATGAATCGTTGTCGAATGAAAAATGAAATGAATCGGAAGTGCAACGCCATTGCAAACCTAATGTTTTGGAATCGTCTAAGCCGCTCAAATTGAGCTCAGTAGAATCGATGTTATAATTAGCAATGAGGCTTGAATGATTGGATCTCCACTTTCGCAGATTCATCCCAGCGCCCTTGAGGCAGCTGCTGACGCCTGAAATAATGTGTAACGATTCGGCTTCGTCAAAACTTCCAGAAATGAAATCATCAACATAAAAATCTCGATTTATTGCATCGGAAATAATTTGGTCGTTGCAATCACTTGCCAACTGTTTGAGACACCTGACAGCTAGAAACGGTGCACTGGCAGTGCCGTACGTCACGGTGTTTAATTGATAAATAGACAGTGGCTCGTTAGGTTCATTTCGCCAAATAATTTGTTGCAAGTGTCTGTCATGTGGGTGCACGAGTACTCTGCGATACATTTTCTCGACGTCGCTTGTAAAAACATATCTGTACATACGAAAACGTAGCAGAATAGACACCAGATCGTCCTGTATCGTCGGCCCCACCAGCTGGATATCGTTTAATGAAAAACCTGAACTGGTGGCGGCGCTGGCATTGAACACGACTCGCAGCTTCGACGTGAGACTGCTGTGACGCAGCACGCCGTGGTGTGGCAGGAAATGACCTAATAAAGATTCGGACATATTCACCTTAGACATATCACCTAGATTTAAGTATTCGTTCATGAATTGAGTATACATAGATTTTAATTTAGGATTACGTTGTAACTTACGCTCCATAGACAGGAAACATAGTTTGGCCCGCTCGTATGAGTTACCTAATTTATTCTTAGAATCCTTTAAAGGATACCTGACGCAGAATCTGCCGTCAGGTTGACGAATAGTATTATTGACGAAGTGTTCCTCACAGGCTCGTTCCTCGTCAGTGTAATACGTGGCGGCCGGCCTGATGGTCGCCTCGTCTAATTGCCAAAATAGTTTTAATTGTTCATCAATATTGATATCAGATTTTGCAAAGCTACAATTAATTGATGATTCGTAATGACTATAACAATGTCCCGATACTAACCACCCTAGTTTTGTCTCATACATGATAGGTTTGTTTCGCCCTAGTTTAATCTTGCCGCTGCACAACAAATCCCAAAAAACATCGGCTCCAATAAGTAGATCGACGGTAGCCGGTAGGTAAAAGTGTGGATCAGCTAGGACAAGATTACTTGGAATATTAAGTGAGTTATAATTGATTTCGTAAGATGGCAGTTTGCTTGTTATAGATGGTAGGATATAGAAATTAGTTTTAATAGAAAATTTAGTATTTGTTGAACATATTTGAGCACAACACATATTGTTTAATTTTACTGCACAATTACTGATGCCGGTTACTGCGTTATTCGTAGTAACTGTAGGTAAATTGAGTTTGACATGCAAGTCTCTTGACATGAAGCAAGACGTGCTCCCGCTGTCAAGTATGGCTCTGGCCTTATGGGGTTGATTGTTGGTATCGTAAATATAGACTATGGCTGTAGATAATAGTATCTGTTTGTAATGAGAGTGACATGACGCAGCAGTGAGAGCCGTGGTGTCTGTCGGCGGAGCGGGAGTGGTGACTGCGCTTGTGCTGGGCCGCGCGGGAGCGAGCTCCAGGTGCAGGATGCTATTATGACGTTTACCACACACCCGACACGATCCGCGTCTACATGCAGACAAATAATGTCCTGGTTTTAGACAGTTTTTACATACCTTATAGTTAGGCATCTCAATACAACGCTGCTCGTTGGTTAAAGATAGAAATTCCTCACATTCATAAAGCCAATGACCACCCTTGCATTTGGCGCAGACCTTAGAATATTTGCGATTGAAATTGTTATTATTAGAAAATTGATTATTTATTACGTAACCTTTTTCGTGTATCCTTTTTATTTTATTGTTAGCCGTAGTTATGTTGCGAGACTGTACCGCGTCGATGGTCATGGTTTCTAATACTTCCGAACGCATCCTGAGAAATAAAATGAATTGTTTAAATGTGATTTTATTATTTAATGTAAGAACGTGTTCTTCCCATTTGCGACGTGTAGCAGTATCCAGCTTTAATACAGCAATATAGATTAATATTGTGTCCCAATGATTGACAGATTCCTTTAACGTTTCCAGTGCTCTAATATTTCTATTAAATGTGTCAATTATCAGCCTAATAGATGTAGAATTTTCCTTTGAAGAAGGCTGTAAATTAAAAATAGATGACAAATGATTATTAATTAGTAAACGTGTGTTATTGTATCTCTCGCACAGAAGTTCCCAGGCAACAATATAGTTTTTGTGTGAAAGTTCTAGGGACTGAATAACTTGTACAGCGCTGCCCTCTAGTGAGGCGCGAAGGTAATGAAATTTGTTTATATTATCTATATTCTCATTTTTATTTATTAAACTATCGAAAGTGTCCCGAAATTCTAGCCAGGAATTGTAGGAGCCATCAAATTTAGGCAAATTAATAGTGGGCAACTTACAGTTAACCTTTTGTTTGCGAGCTATGAATGAGCCACCTTTCTCAAGCCTGACGCCACTACCTGACCCGCTGCTAGCATCATGGCGTGCATGTTTCATGTAGTTTGCCACCAAGAGTTTCGCTTTTGAGAGTGCTTGATAATATAGATTTTCATATTCAGTACGTTCTGCTAGGATAGTTTCATCATCATCATCAGTATTGACTTCAAGTTGCATCTGAATAGTATCAAAGTTATTAAATAGTTTCTGTATATTTTCAATGCGAATCTGTAGCTCAGACACAAGGAGTTCAGACATGTCTGTCTCCTCAAGATTGCGCATGTATCCTGAAAATGTGGTTAAACGACCTTTTATAGTACCTCGCTGTTTAATTAGTTTTTTAATTTCTGATTCTTGAGCCATTTTTATTTATTTTATTTGGTTTATTTTAATTATTTATAGATTTAAGGTTATAATTTTAATGATTTTATTTGTTTACTTCTGTTGAAATTGCTTATAAAGTATAAAATAGCTATAAGAATGAAATATGTTTTAAAATAGGGTTTTTTTTATATAAATTTTAGATAGAAAAAACAGTTAGAATAGTGATTTTAATGTAAACAGCTTTAGGTATTAGGAATAAGGTTAAAATTTAGAATAAGTAATAATAATAGTTGGTTTATTTTAGCAGGGACAAGGAAATTGATTAAATTAACGTAGTTATAGGATATATTTAGCTATAATAGTTTATAGATAGGTCATTGAACCTTTTGGTTATAAAGATTTATCGATTTTAATGCTGCGTAATAATGAAATGAATGAATGAAGGAAGGGAACGACTCACTTGCCACGAGAACGCCATCTTGTTTTTTCTTGATTATTGTTTTATATGATTTCTGTTTTGGTTATTATCCAGCGACGAAGGTCCATGTGCGCGATGGGTTCTTGGCTATTAAAAATGCCGGCTTGATGTAAAAATAAGT
Organism: Tinea semifulvella; assembly: GCA_910589645.1. Taxonomy (NCBI): domain Eukaryota; kingdom Metazoa; phylum Arthropoda; class Insecta; order Lepidoptera; family Tineidae; genus Tinea; species Tinea semifulvella. The sequence goes on from OU342584.1 coordinate 28,424,953, forward strand.
ATATTTACACCTTTAAACTTATGAAATAGAAAAAGATATAGAAATTGCGTGCCGGCCGGTCGAGCTCCCTTGTTGACATTTTTTTTCTTAAATTTGAATGAGGCTTTGGAATTGAGGATCCGACAAAGTTGTTAATGTAATAATGTTTCACATTGTACCGTTGTGCAAGATCTTTGTTGAATTAACAAAACATAAAATGTTAAGATCAACACGTTTACTTTGTAGTTGTAACAAATATAATGTAACAAAGTTGTCTTAGTTGATGTAACCAAGGTGTTGATAGGCTCGCATATGAACAAGCTACTTGATCACAGTAACAATGATCTTGTTTAAAGTAACAATTTTTTTTTTCAGTGTAGGTAATAGTAGAACCTATCATCATTATGGTTATAGATTGAAGTAAAAAGAGAGTACAGTTCTCCCAAAGTGATAATGCGCATAGAAATCTTCGTCACTGTTCGGCAACGGTCGTATTCCCCGAGCGTTGGAAGACGATATGTATATAGAGTGGTTAAGTGCATTTTCTTCATGCATAATTTAGCAGAATTATGTGTTTTGTGCTAAAAGAGATAAATATTGATTTATCAGTAACAAAATTTGATTCGATAATTCCATGTAAGTAAATAGCGAGGAAAACCACACGATTGAGAATATGCTACAATCTTTGTTGGATTGATTTACTTCGAAAATTTTATAGTACTGTAGTGACCTCCTTTAAATATAAAATCTCTGCCTGTGTCAGACAGACAAACAATTGTCAAATAAACTATTTAAATAAGATAATTAAAGTTGAAATTAAATTCACCTTTGAAAACAAAACCAAGAAGGGTGTGTGTGTAATAGCAGCTCTATATAATTCCACACAGAGAGAACACGTGCAGTCACCGCCAAAAAAACAAAAACAAAAAAACGACTGCCTGAATTGTTTTCGATTGTGTACTCATGATATTGACTTCTATTTCTTTGGAACAAGGTGCAAAATGCAAGTGCATTGTTTAGGGCTCTTACGATTCAATGATTCGGGTGTTTCCGGGAATACGACAATTAGCGAAGATCTGTATGTGCATATTATTAATTTGGGAATACTGTATATTGCGTTTAAAATATGGCCCAATCCACAAAGCAATTAAAGGCAAGGAAAGTATATTGCCTGGCGAGACGCGGATTAACAGGTTCACGATTACGCATTAATTTATCTAATTGGAGTTTCAAGGTGACCATGTAGCGCTCCTTGAGCTGGGTGATGGTGCAGCTCCTTGTAGGAAACTTTTCGTTGTACTGGTCCATCAGGGATTGCCAGGCATCAGGATTTACACATTAATGAATTGAAAGAAGTTCAATCCCTAGGTAATCTACCTGTTACAAGGTTATTATTCTTATAAACTAAGCATTTTTAAATAGCAAATAATTTAAATAGCAAATCATATATTATCAATAGACACACATTAATTGAATCGAAAGAAGTTCAATTCCTAGATAATCTACCTGTTACAAGGTATTATTCTTATAAACCAAGTATTTTTAAATAGCAAATAATTTAAATAGCAAATCATATATTATCAATAGACACACACACATTAATTGAATTGAAAGAAGTTCAATTCCTAGATAATCTACTTGTTACAAGGTATTATTCTTATAAACCAAGTATTTTTAAATAGCAAATAATTTAAATAGCAAATCATATATTATCAATAGACACACACACACATTGAATTGAAAGAAGTTCAATTCCTAGATAATCTACCTGTTACAAGGTATTATTCTTATAAACCAAGTATTTTTAAATAGCAAATAATTTAAATAGCAAATCATATATTATCAATAGACACACACACATTAATTGAATTGAAAGAAGTTAAATTCCTAGATAATCTACCTGTTACAAGGTATTATTCTTATAAACCAAGTATTTTTAAATAGCAAATCATATATTATCAATAGACACACACACATTAATTGAATTGAAAGAAGTTCAATTCCTAGATAATCTACCTGTTACAAGGTATTATTCTTATAAAATAAGTATTTTTAAAAAGCAAATAATTTAAATTTTAAGCAATACGAGGGGCGTTCAAAATATTCTCGGTATGTGGATAAAAACAAACAAGTACGAAAAGTTTGATATTTTTATTTTTCAATATACTCCCCCCCTATGTTCATACACTTATAAGATCGATCAATTATTTTTTTTAATCCCTCATAAAAATATTTTTTATCTTTGGTGTAAAAATGCTCCTCCACGGCCGTCTTCAACGCTTCATCGTCAGAAAATTTATTTCCACGCAGATCCTTTTTAAGATTGGGAAACAAAAAGAAGTCGCTTGGGGCTAAGTCCGGACTATAGGGTGGATGAGTAACAGTTTCAAACCCACATTCAACAATAGCTGCCTTGGCAATATGAGCAGTATGGACAGGGGCGTTGTCATGCAGAAGCAGAACACCTTTGGTTAACTTTCCTCGCCTCTTTTCTTTGATCGCATCTCTTAATTGACGTATAACGTTAGCGTAGTACTGCCCTGTGATATTTACACCTTTTTCTTTATAATCGATAAGCAAAACTCCTTCACAATCCCAAAATATTGTGGCCATGACCTTGCCAGCTGACGGGATTACCTTGAACTTCTTGGGATGAGGTGAACCCTTAATGTGCCACTGCATGGACTCCTGTTTGCTCTCTGGGTCATAATGATGAACCCAGGTTTCATCTCCAGTAACTATTTTTTGCAGCACCTCATCGGGATTTTCACCACACAGGTCGATAAAATCTGAACAGCAAGCCACACGCATATCCTTTTGAAGAAGCGTCAGCATTCGCGGAACCCATCTTGCACTTACTTTTGACATATTAAGATGGTCATGTATAATGTCATGTACGGTACCAATAGAGAGATTGGTTACTTGAGCTATAGATTTTACCTTCACTCGGCCGTCTTCCAATATAAGTTTTTCCACTTTATCAATATTTTCTTGTGAGGTAGCCACTACAGGCCGGCCAGGTCTAGGGTCATCTTCAATACTCTCCCTTCCACGCTTAAATTCGCTTGACCATTTTTGAATAGTAGATAAAGAAGGAGCAGACTCACGGTAAACACAATCCATTTCCTCTTTTATGGTTTTTTGATTTTTACCCTGTTTTGTCAAGAATTTTATGACGGATCGGTGCTCTAATTTCGTTAAAATTGTTAATTCGCTCATGGTGTTCATGTTTGTTCGGCAATTGCAGAAAAACAAAAGAACATCTCGGTTCCAATTTTACTTTTTTTTAATGTCAATGGATGAATCTTAGCGGCCAGTAACAAATATATATATAAAAGAGGTTGTAACGTATCAATACCGAGAATATTTTGAACGCCCCTCGTATATAGAAAACTAGAATATACTGCTTTTTTCTCAAATCCATAGTCATAATATAATATGTAGGTACTTGGGTACATAGTCATTACCCGTCGTACATATATTATAGGGAAAGAAAGAGTTTTCCTCACCACGCAGTAGGTACTGATTAGTACACTGAAAAAAATGGAATCTAACTAAGATGCATTTTATCATAGTTGACTTGAAAATGATTAAAATAACAAAGATAATATTCGTTGTAAACAACAATCCGTGGTTGAAGCAACAATTTAAATTGTGTATGAATCAACAAAGACAGCTTATGATTGATTTAAACACGTTTCTTTGTTATTTCAAACATTTTAATATCTTGGTTGTTTTGAACAAGTGTACATTGTTAACCGAAACATGGGTGTTAGTTGAAGCATACACACGTTCTTGTTGTCATCTATTACTTTTCTATATAGAATTAACAATAACAGGTAGTAGTAGTTCCTACTATTCGTCATTATCAAATTATATATTAGTCTTAGTTATAACAACTTCTTACTTCACACTTTGCTCGTTAGTGATGTACTGAGTCAGGTGTTATTAGTACCAGAATAATTCATTTGTCATTTAAAAAGTATCTATTTAGTACTTTAATCAAGGGCTCAAATTATTAAAAGTGTGAATTAATTGTGAAGGTGTGTTAATGATTAAATATTTATTATGGACGATGTCGCAGACCTTTTGACCGCGTGGGAGCTCTCACAGCTTGTTCCCAAATTCGTTGGTAAGTTGCATAGAACGTTATCTCATTATTTTGTATTTCTGTCAACCTACATTCAGGTTACAAGCACCTCTTATTGGTCTGTGCCGGCACCTGTGGTCATGTGGTCAACCTGCCTACTTAGTAAACTTCTAAACATAATTATCTTTGTAATTTTACACCATGTCCTTCACAGGATAGGCCCTAAGGACTGAAAAAACTTAACAACTTTAATAGTAATTTATATTTTTAGAGCACGAAATTAATATTCAGGCTCTTTCAGCCTCCTTGACCGAAATACCTTGACCTTGGCGGTGTGCCTTCGTCTCGGAGCCCGGACTGTCCACCCGCACCAGTGTCGATGTGGGGAACCCGGACACCACGGACTGGCTATCGGTTTCTTTTGCCTACTCTGTCAGTGACACTGGCTTGATTTAATAGATTTGGTGTGCACACAAGACCATACTATTTTTTTTTATATCTTTACATCATTTTTTTCTTTCTTTGCCCGTGTTGTGGCTAAGCATAGCTCCAGTTAGATTCAATCAATTGTTAGTATTTAAATATGGTATTTTTTTTTCAGGAATTAGAAAAATTGCTAAGTAAATCACTTGACACAGCTTTACTTTTAGCTTACAAAGGTGCCAGTATTGACGGAGATTCTTCTAGGAATTTGTTGGCCTCAGTCATTGCGAAAGAAATTTTGAATGAATGTAAAAATACACCCATTCGAGGACAGACCTATTTCAGATGGGTTAACCTTATAAAGGAGCTATTTCCTACAGAGCGAACAACTACTTATTACATCCCCGCATGTACCACAGCCAATGGTGTAGTTTTGCATATGAAGTTGTAGTACTTAAGCCAGAGCAAAATGTTGCCAAATTTCAGTTTGTTGATATCTCCTATACCATGTAATATAAATAGTGGGAAGAAATATGTAACATTACGATGCCCTTTGTAAAATAAAAATCGCGTATTGATATGATTTTTTTTATTTACTTACCTAACCTACCCTTTTATTTTTTTCATTTTTGTAAGGTAATATAATATTCATGAAATGTACTAAATTGTTAGTCGATTATCATTTGGCATGGTAATAATGTTCTTGAAATGTAGAAAAATGTACGTAAAAAGTAAAAACTGTACGTTCTGCATTTGTAGAAAATTAATAGGAGAAAGTGTACACACATCCACCTATTATTTTTCTATAAATACGCAACGTACAGTTTTTACTTTGTATGTACATTTTTCTACATTTCATGAACATTATTACTATGCCAAATGGTCACTTTGACAAATTTAAATTAGTCATTTAGACCAAGATATAATAGTCAAATTAATTATGACACTTTTTAAAAACAACTAAGTATCTTAGTTAAATTAAACAAGCTTCTTAGATATGTTTAACAACATACATTGTAAATGCAACTAAGTATCTTAGTTAAATTAACTAACCCTTTTGGATGAATTAACAAAACTAAGTTGTTAATGTAATAATGTTTCACATTGTACCGTTGTGCAAGACCTTTGTTGAATTAACAAAACATAAAATGTTAAGATCAACACGTTTACTTTGTAGTTGTAACAAATATAATGTAACAAAGTTGTCTTAGTTGATGTAACCAAGGTGTTGATAGGCTCGCATATGAACAAGCTACTTGATCACAGTAACAATGATCTTGTTTAAAGTAACAATTTTTTTTTTCAGTGTACATAATAGTAGAACCTATCATCATTATGGTTATAGATTGAAGTAAAAAGAGAGTACAGTTCTCCCAAAGTGATAATGCGCATAGAAATCTTCGTCACTGTTCGGCAACGGTCGTATTCCCCGAGCGTTGGAAGACGATATGTATATAGAGTGGTTAAGTGCATTTTCTTCATGCATAATTTAGCAGAATTATGTGTTTTGTGCTAAAAGAGATAATCAGTATCAGTAACAAAATTTGATTCGATAATTCCATGTAAGTAAATAGCGAGGAAAACCACACGATTGAGAATATGCTACAATCTTTGTTGGATTGATTTACTTCGAAAATTTTATAGTACTGTAGTGACCTCCTTTAAATATAAAATCTCTGCCTGTGTCAGACAGACAAGCAATTGTCAAATAAACTATTTAAATAAGATAATTAAAGTTGAAATTAAATTCACCTTTGAAAACAAAACCAAGAAGGGTGTGTGTGTAATAGCAGCTCTATATAATTCCACACAGAGAGAACACGTGCAGTCACCGCCAAAAAAACAAAAACAAAAAAACGACTGCCTGAATTGTTTTCGATTGTGTACTCATGATATTGACTTCTATTTCTTTGGAACAAGGTGCAAAATGCAAGTGCATTGTTTAGGGCTCTTACGATTCAATGATTCGGGTGTTTCCGGGAATACGACAATTAGCGAAGATCTGTATGTGCATATTAATAATTTGGGAATACTGTATATTGCGTTTAAAATATGGCCCAATCCACAAAGCAATTAAAGGCAAGGAAAGTATATTGCCTGGCGAGACGCGGATTAACAGGTTCACGATTACGCATTAATTTATCTAATTGGAGTTTCAAGGTGACCATGTACCGCTCCTTGAGCTGGGTGATGGTGCAGCTCCTTGTAGGAAACTTTTCGTTGTACTGGTCCATCAGGGATTGCCAGGCATCAGGATTTACACATTAATGAATTGAAAGAAGTTCAATCCCTAGGTAATCTACCTGTTACAAGGTTATTATTCTTATAAACTAAGCATTTTTAAATAGCAAATAATTTAAATAGCAAATCATATATTATCAATAGACACACATTAATTGAATCGAAAGAAGTTCAATTCCTAGATAATCTACCTGTTACAAGGTATTATTCTTATAAACCAAGTATTTTTAAATAGCAAATAATTTAAATAGCAAATCATATATTATCAATAGACACACACACATTAATTGAATTGAAAGAAGTTCAATTCCTAGATAATCTACTTGTTACAAGGTATTATTCTTATAAACCAAGTATTTTTAAATAGCAAATAATTTAAATAGCAAATCATATATTATCAATAGACACACACACACATTGAATTGAAAGAAGTTCAATTCCTAGATAATCTACCTGTTACAAGGTATTATTCTTATAAACCAAGTATTTTTAAATAGCAAATAATTTAAATAGCAAATCATATATTATCAATAGACACACACACATTAATTGAATTGAAAGAAGTTAAATTCCTAGATAATCTACCTGTTACAAGGTATTATTCTTATAAACCAAGTATTTTTAAATAGCAAATCATATATTATCAATAGACACACACACATTAATTGAATTGAAAGAAGTTCAATTCCTAGATAATCTACCTGTTACAAGGTATTATTCTTATAAAATAAGTATTTTTAAAAAGCAAATAATTTAAATTTTAAGCAATATATAGAAAACTAGAATATACTGCTTTTTTCTCAAATCCATAGTCATAATATAATATGTAGGTACTTGGGTACATAGTCATTACCCGTCGTACATATATTATAGGGAAAGAAAGAGTTTTCCTCACCACGCAGTAGGTACTGATTAGTACACTGAAAAAAATGGAATCTAACTAAGATGCATTTTATCATAGTTGACTTGAAAATGATTAAAATAACAAAGATAATATTCGTTGTAAACAACAATCCGTGGTTGAAGCAACAATTTAAATTGTGTATGAATCAACAAAGACAGCTTATGATTGATTTAAACACGTTTCTTTGTTATTTCAAACATTTTAATATCTTGGTTGTTTTGAACAAGTGTACATTGTTAACCGAAACATGGGTGTTAGTTGAAGCATACACACGTTCTTGTTGTCATCTATTACTTTTCTATATAGAATTAACAATAACAGGTAGTAGTAGTTCCTACTATTCGTCATTATCAAATTATATATTAGTCTTAGTTATAACAACTTCTTACTTCACACTTTGCTCGTTAGTGATGTACTGAGTCAGGTGTTATTAGTACCAGAATAATTCATTTGTCATTTAAAAAGTATCTATTTAGTACTTTAATCAAGGGCTCAAATTATTAAAAGTGTGAATTAATTGTGAAGGTGTGTTAATGATTAAATATTTATTATGGACGATGTCGCAGACCTTTTGACCGCGTGGGAGCTCTCACAGCTTGTTCCCAAATTCGTTGGTAAGTTGCATAGAACGTTATCTCATTATTTTGTATTTCTGTCAACCTACATTCAGGTTACAAGCACCTCTTATTGGTCTGTGCCGGCACCTGTGGTCATGTGGTCAACCTGCCTACTTAGTAAACTTCTAAACATAATTATCTTTGTAATTTTACACCATGTCCTTCACAGGATAGGCCCTAAGGACTGAAAAAACTTAACAACTTTAATAGTAATTTATATTTTTAGAGCACGAAATTAATATTCAGGCTCTTTCAGCCTCCTTGACCGAAATACCTTGACCTTGGCGGTGTGCCTTCGTCTCGGAGCCCGGACTGTCCACCCGCACCAGTGTCGATGTGGGGAACCCGGACACCACGGACTGGCTATCGGTTTCTTTTGCCTACTCTGTCAGTGACACTGGCTTGATTTAATAGATTTGGTGTGCACACAAGACCATACTATTTTTTTTTATATCTTTACATCATTTTTTTCTTTCTTTGCCCGTGTTGTGGCTAAGCATAGCTCCAGTTAGATTCAATCAATTGTTAGTATTTAAATATGGTATTTTTTTTTCAGGAATTAGAAAAATTGCTAAGTAAATCACTTGACACAGCTTTACTTTTAGCTTACAAAGGTGCCAGTATTGACGGAGATTCTTCTAGGAATTTGTTGGCCTCAGTCATTGCGAAAGAAATTTTGAATGAATGTAAAAATACACCCATTCGAGGACAGACCTATTTCAGATCGGTTAACCTTATAAAGGAGCTATTTCCTACAGAGCGAACAACTACTTATTACATCCCCGCATGTACCACAGCCAATGGTGTAGTTTTGCATATGAAGTTGTAGTACTTAAGCCAGAGCAAAATGTTGCCAAATTTCAGTTTGTTGATATCTCCTATACCATGTAATATAAATAGTGGGAAGAAATATGTAACATTACGATGCCCTTTGTAAAATAAAAATCGCGTATTGATATGATTTTTTTTATTTACTTACCTAACCTACCCTTTTATTTTTTTCATTTTTGTAAGGTAATATAATATTCATGAAATGTACTAAATTGTTAGTCGATTATCATTTGGCATGGTAATAATGTTCTTGAAATGTAGAAAAATGTACGTAAAAAGTAAAAACTGTACGTTCTGCATTTGTAGAAAATTAATAGGAGAAAGTGTACACACATCCACCTATTATTTTTCTATAAATACGCAACGTACAGTTTTTACTTTGTATGTACATTTTTCTACATTTCATGAACATTATTACTATGCCAAATGGTCACTTTGACAAATTTAAATTAGTCATTTAGACCAAGATATAATAGTCAAATTAATTATGACACTTTTTAAAAACAACTAAGTATCTTAGTTAAATTAAACAAGCTTCTTAGATATGTTTAACAACATACATTGTAAATGCAACTAAGTATCTTAGTTAAATTAACTAACCCTTTTGGATGAATTAACAAAACTAAGTTGTTAATGTAATAATGTTTCACATTGTACCGTTGTGCAAGATCTTTGTTGAATTAACAAAACATAAAATGTTAAGATCAACACGTTTACTTTGTAGTTGTAACAAATATAATGTAACAAAGTTGTCTTAGTTGATGTAACCAAGGTGTTGATAGGCTCGCATATGAACAAGCTACTTGATCACAGTAACAATGATCTTGTTTAAAGTAACAATTTTTTTTTTCAGTGTACATAATAGTAGAACCTATCATCATTATGGTTATAGATTGAAGTAAAAAGAGAGTACAGTTCTCCCAAAGTGATAATGCGCATAGAAATCTTCGTCACTGTTCGGCAACGGTCGTATTCCCCGAGCGTTGGAAGACGATATGTATATAGAGTGGTTAAGTGCATTTTCTTCATGCATAATTTAGCAGAATTATGTGTTTTGTGCTAAAAGAGATAATCAGTATCAGTAACAAAATTTGATTCGATAATTCCATGTAAGTAAATAGCGAGGAAAACCACACGATTGAGAATATGCTACAATCTTTGTTGGATTGATTTACTTCGAAAATTTTATAGTACTGTAGTGACCTCCTTTAAATATAAAATCTCTGCCTGTGTCAGACAGACAAACAATTGTCAAATAAACTATTTAAATAAGATAATTAAAGTTGAAATTAAATTCACCTTTGAAAACAAAACCAAGAAGGGTGTGTGTGTAATAGCAGCTCTATATAATTCCACACAGAGAGAACACGTGCAGTCACCGCCAAAAAAACAAAAACAAAAAAACGACTGCCTGAATTGTTTTCGATTGTGTACTCATGATATTGACTTCTATTTCTTTGGAACAAGGTGCAAAATGCAAGTGCATTGTTTAGGGCTCTTACGATTCAATGATTCGGGTGTTTCCGGGAATACGACAATTAGCGAAGATCTGTATGTGCATATTAATAATTTGGGAATACTGTATATTGCGTTTAAAATATGGCCCAATCCACAAAGCAATTAAAGGCAAGGAAAGTATATTGCCTGGCGAGACGCGGATTAACAGGTTCACGATTACGCATTAATTTATCTAATTGGAGTTTCAAGGTGACCATGTAGCGCTCCTTGAGCTGGGTGATGGTGCAGCTCCTTGTAGGAAACTTTTCGTTGTACTGGTCCATCAGGGATTGCCAGGCATCAGGAAAGTCTTGCTCTTTAAGATCTATGAGGCGTAGAACCTCAATCAGACGCGTTAACTCGTCAATCTCTTCCTGGGTCATTACTATGTCGTAAATTCCCTGTAATAGACCAAGGCCAATCCGGTTTGAGACATGTAAAATTCTTCGCAGTATACGAGTGGTAGGAAAATTTGGTTGACGATGCAAATAACGAAGGAAAAATAGTCGAGACTCGAAAAAAGTTCAGAAAGGGGGTGACTCACAAATTTGTGAGTTTCACCAAAAAATCTATTTTTGAAAAGTAGTTTTTTCAGTTTTTCGCCTTTTTAACGATATTTTTACATAGAAGCAATATTATATTTTAATTCTATATGAAAGCTGAGATTTCAACGAAAAAAATGAGCACTGGTCATTTATCGAAAATTTGCTAATTAAATTTTTCGATTGAAAATAAGATCATTTTTTTTTATTGTCTTTATAAAATTCGAAAAATGAATATTTTGCTTTGAAAAAATTTGGGATTGTTTAAAATACAAAAAAACATTTTCACTGATTTTCATTTAAAACATATTTTTTTTTGCAATAATTACAAATAAAAAATCGAAAACACGGTTTTTCGCATTTCACTCGATAATGTTGAGATTATGGGCAATAACGTACATGAGAAAAGTTATGGATTTTTTTATTATCTACAACTTTTACATTTAACTTTTTTCCGATAGGATGCATAGTTTAGCCGCAAATCGCAAAAAACGAGTACCAACCTTTAAAGACGTACTCGTATATATTACCACCCCCCACCCCCTTCCAGAACTTTTTTCGAGTCTGGACTATTTTTCCTTCGTTTTTTGCATCGTCAACTACATTTTCCTACCACTCGTATGCTGAGAAGATTTTTTATTTTTTTAGGGGTTTGACCCTGGTCTATAAGTTAAACATTTTATATACTATCATCGCAAATAGCTAATGTGCTGAAACCGTATATAAGTAACAAAATTTGATGTGTAAAACTTACGCTCAAACCAATTCGATGTGTCAGATCAGCAGCTGATCGCAACTTTGCACACAACCGTGGCTGCATACTGATTGCTTCGATTTGAGTGTTCTTAACCCTATGTTTAATTCGCGCTTTAAGCGCTTTTTTTCACTTTATTTTGCTTTGACTTGAACATTTCAGTTGAACATAAGTTTTACATTAATAAAGTCAGGTATTCCTATGAAAGGTTTGAAACATTACGAAAAATGTCAATTATAAAAATGGTATAAAGGTAAGTTATTTAATTTGACTTTCATTAAAAAGATATACCAAAAAAAGTGTTTAATTCATATTTTTATTTATATATTTATTTTAAAACTTTATTTACCAAAGTACAAAGCGGACTTAATGCCCGTAGACATTTTCTGACAGCCAAACCTTGGGGACAAATTAAAACATTTATAGGTGCAATGAAATAAATATTAATAGTAGGATAAATTTAACAACATAATTATATATACTTACATAATATACTGTAATATCAATATACTAAATACTAATACATAATACACAAAAATATACATATATACACTTATTAACATTGTTGGGAGCTATTTAGAAAGTGTAGATAGACGAAGTAATAAGAGATCTTAAAAGTATCACGCAGGAACCTTGTCCTAGTAACGTAATGTCATGCGTAATACGTCACACGTCACATTTTGTTACTTAGTACTTCCAGTTAGTTTCCTATTAGCAATTTGCGAGTCGTTCCGGTTATTTTGCACGAACATGTCAAATGCAAGTTTTTTGTTTAGTAAATTACTTAGTGGATATTGTTGGTAAAGTATCATTACGACCGTATCCCTTCCGGGTTGGTCAGAAATCACGCTTGAAAGAAGCGGATTCACATTTAGGCAACTTTACTATGGGCCCATCATGCCAAGTGGCAAGCCCGTATTGTTAGTCAAAAGTGGTGTTATTTTATTTAACGTAATCCATTTCTAAATAAACGCTGATTATATTAATTGTTGGGCTTGAATTGGACTACCCTTTAGGTAAATGGCATGCCTTATATAACTTTGACAATAAAGAAAAATTATACACCACATTAGCATAATTTAGATCCAGGGTTAGGTGACTTACGATAAACGTATTCAAATAGATCTGTAAAATTGTGGTACATATATTTTTTTTATTATTAAACATGTTTTTTTTTATATACCTAGTTAGAAAAAATCAGTAAAATTATTTAATTAGTAGACGCTAATTAAAAATAATAGAAAGGCTTTATTCTTTGCCTCCTGTAAAATTATGTTTAAAACACTTAGGAGTTTTTTACTCGTCGCTTACGATTAAAATTTATGGTATTTAGTGATTTTTTTATTAGACTATTTAAAGTATTACCTGCTCTTCGAATCTGTTATACATCGTATGCGCGTGGGATAGAAAACCTGAAAAAATATATGTATATATATATATATATAAACTGTGTTATCGATATGCAGACCAGACAGATAACAAACATAATAAATAATATGAACAATATAAAAATTCTGCAATAAATAGCAAGCACATGCCAGTATTTTAAAAAAATAGTTAAAGGAATGGTCCGAAATTTCAGCTGGAAAAAGCAACCGGATGACTCTTGGTATTTGAGCTTCTGAGACAATTTTGTAAGTACCTTATAAACTCAAAATTGATGGAATCGGAGAAAAAGGGTGGGGATTAAAATGTAAAAAAAATGGTTAGAATCGGAATGGAAAGGCGGTAGCATTAAAGTACGCGTACTCACTAGTAACCTACGGACGGTTTGCGTGAACATTTTTTTTTATAGTTATTAATAAAAGCGAGTAAATATTACTATTAATTTCTCAAAAATGCCCAGCAGAAACGGATGGCAATGTTTTCATAGTATCTATACACAAAAACATGAAGTCTTCTCAAAGGCGCAACCGATGCTACACGATTTTTATTTTCGTTTATAATAAAATCTGTTCGCGCCAACCGTACGTTTCGGATGACATTTTATTATAACAATAGTGAGTACGTACGTGCGTACTTTAATGCTACAGCCTTTCCATTCCGATTCTAAACATTTTTTTTTACATTTAAATCCCCACCCTTTTTCTCCGTATCCGTCCTTTTTGGGATTATAAGGTACTTACAAAATAGTTTCCAAATGGGGTGTATCAGGCAAAGCTTTTTGTAGATGTCGCTAGCGGCACTGGTACCTTATTTTACACCTATATCGCATCATTCTTTAAATGTTTTTGTGGTTTTATTTTTTATAACAGAATAATGTATTTTAAATTAACGTTAACATTAACGTTACCTTAAAAGGCGAATTACGTATCTTTAAAAAGAAATAAGGTTTTATTAATAGAACGGCAATTTCAAGACCACCATATCTTTGATCGATATCGCTTAGAAATTTCGATTTGTACAATTAAAAGCTGCTCACTTCGGCATAATATCCAGAAAATAATAAATGTCGTAATAAAAATACAAGTTTTATATACAGTTATATTAGGTACCATCTATCATGCGCCATCTATCGTGAAAAAAGTTAGTGATACACCCCATTGTCTCAGAAACTCAAAATACCAAGAGTCATCCGGTTGCTTTTTCAGACTGAAATTACGCACCATTGCCTTGAATATACGAGTATTGTGAAATAAACCAGCAAAGAAGCGTCGGAACAACACATATACGCATACACTTCGGAAGCAAATCTATGATTAACATTTTGACATACGCTACACAATTGGTAATTAGATTGTCACTTTGGTTATTTCAGCCAATTACGTGCCTCATAGGCATGTGTTAATCACGTCAAAAAATAATCAGGCTTTCTGCAACCAGCCGGGTCAGTCGTGGCATTACTATGATAATAATTTACTACTTGCACAAAATATATAAATTATTGTGTCCCGACCAGGAATCGAACCTGGGTCTAAATCTACGGACTTAACCGCTAGACCACGGAGTCTTGTAATTGTAATTGATTTTATTGGTTCCGAGCTGCTAAACAAAGTAAAGATGGCTAAAACTTATATTGCCTTGAAAAAAAAAATTGAAGTATAAAGTGAACAACATGAGAAACGTTGTGCCAAAATTCGCCCAGCCTTTTCTTATGCAAAACACTGTTGTTTTTTCGAAAAATTATATACAAATTTGTTTTTACCTGGATAAGAATCGGTGAACATTAGCACTTGGTTGGTTAGCATAGTATCCTTGAATTGTCTTCCGACCGGAACCATGATGGGTTGTTGTTCCCCTTCTGCTGATCCTACTGCTTCTGGTTCAGACATGATTCGTTTCGTGCTTTTGAAACGTAAAATTCTGGAACAAAGATATAAAAAAAATATATTGGTAATCATTATAGACCAGGGCCAAACCGCTCAAAAAACCGTAAAAAAATAAAAAATCTTCGCAGTATACGAGTGGTAGGAAAATGTAGTTGACGATGCAAAAAACGAAGGAAAAAAAGTCCAGACTCGAAAAAAGTTTTGAAAGGGGGTGGGGGGTGGTAATATATACATTTTTAAGGGTTGGTACTAGTTTTTTGCGATTTGCGGCTAAACTAGCATCCTATCAGAAAAAGTTAAATGTAAAAATTGTAGATAATAAAAAAATCTATAACTTTTCTCATGTACGTTATTGCCCATAATCTCAACATAATAGAGTGTAATGCGAAAACCGTTTCTTCGATTTTTAAAACTATTGCAAAAAAAAAATGTTTTTAATAAAAATCAGTGAAAATGTTTTTAAACAATTTAAAACAAGCCCAAATTTTTTCAAAGCTAAATATTCAATTTTCGATGTTTTATAAAGAAAATTTAAAAAAATGACCATATTTTCAATCAAAAAATTTGATTAGCTAATTTTCGATAAATGTCTTTTACCAGTGCTCATTTTATTCGTTGAAATCACAGCTTTCATAAAGAATTAAAATATAATATTGCTTGTATGTAAAAATATCGTTAAAAAGGCGAAAAACCGGATTAACTACTTTACTAAAACTATTTATTTCTTATACAGTTGTTATTGTGGTAATGTGTTTTACAGGATATTGTTCACTGCATAGACGACTGAATTATTGGAAAAAAAAAACTAGTGCTACTCATTTACTGCAAACACTTTGCGTCGGGCGAAAAAACGTACAATATTACGCAAGTTATAAGTAAGTTTAAAACAAAATGTTTTAACTATTAAGTATACACGTATATGGGTACACACATGCACTCGAGGCAACTACCTATGTATAGAAATATAGTTTATAATTTAATTCATATTTTCCTACGTACAAAAAATACATATAAATTGCAATAATCAGAATGTGCAAGCCAATTCTAAAATGTTGTTACTAGTGTAGTGCTTGGTCTCCCTATTCACAATTTCAAGTACGTCAATAATTCAATAATTTCATTTATTTAAGCTTTTCAGTTTACCGGCGATCGTCGAGCAACCCTCTTGTGACAACTGAATTATTGGTGAAAAAAACAGCGCTAATGAGGTACAGCAGTAATTGACTGCAAATACTTTGCTACCTGCGGAAACACGTGTGAGGTAATTGTTAGTGTACTCAAATTACTGTAAGATTTAAAAATATTGATGAAAATAATGATACCGAAGTGGACAATCAAGAAGAACTTTAAGAAAGTGATGATATAGAAAATGAACGAGAAGAAATAGATAAAATTTATTCCATAATAAAGTAAAGACTTTAACATGATAATTTGTAAATACTTACGTATAACAAAACATACATACATATCTTCACGCCAGGTCCCTTGCGGGGTAGGCAGAGACAATTGAGCGCCATTTGTCACGATCTCGACATACCTCTTTCGCTTCTTCGACATTCATCAACCTCATTATACATGCCCTTTTGTTTCGATGGCTTTTTATTGCACCGTCAGCTATTGTTTTATTTATTTGATCGTGATAAGTGAGTCTTGGTCTGCCAGGGCCTCTTTCACCCACAACTTTCGCATTATATATCTGGTTCGTCAATCTCTCTTCAGTCATCCTTTCAACATGCCCGAACCATCGGAGCATGCCTTTCCTTATTTTTGTCCCTATGCTTTCTTTCATACCCACCTTTTTGCGTATTTCGTCATTACGAATGCGGTCCGTTAAAGTAACACCGCATATCCGACGCAACGACCTCATTTCCACTGCATTAACTCTACTCTCATGCGTGTTCTGACATATCCACGTCTCACTTCCATACATAAGTGTTGGTACCAGCATGGCATTGTGTATAGCGAGTGGGGCTTTGTCACTGACATTTCGACTGGCGATCAGTGACCCCAGGGCACCGTTAACACTATTTCCCGCGTTCACTCTTCTTTCAACATCCCTATCATACTTCCCATCCGCAGTGAAAACACTGCCCAGATATATAATTTCATTTACTTGTTCTAGAGTTTCATCATAAATTTTTATCGTCACGGTTGTCGTCCTTCTTCTTTCAAACACTAGTACCTTGGTTTTTCTCGCATACAAACGGAGTCCTTTTTCTGCACATCCCTCTTTCATTTCCGTGACTAGTAACAAAACGTAATTAAAAAACTTTCTCAATCCACAGCATTGGTGTTTTTATAATTTTAACCTATTTATCTGCGATTTGAACAATGTTTTCGGGATTCTGAAAGCCGAGAATAGTCAAGTATAGGTAAATAAATATATAATAAAATACCGTTGAGACTACAGGAGCTAGAGTAGTAAGAGAAGACTTAAATATATACAAATTGACAAGACATACTACACAATCAATGACTTTTTTACACACAAAAATATAATTACATGACATTTTGCTTAACTTATAATTTAATAATATTAAATTTTAGACATGAATAATATTGTCATTTATATTTTTTTATTGTATCTCAATTTTGTTTATGTGTATGTATTAAAATTAAATGCTATCCACAATTACTAATATTTGTACGCCCTATGGGCAGAGCACTGGTGCACCTTTATAACCTTTATCTGTTGTTTATAATATTAACCTGTGAATGATTTGAATTTGAAATAACCAATACAGAGTATTTTATAGATGTAACGTGCTTTTTGAATTTAAATGTTTATTAACAATGAAGAAAAACAAATTTGTGAGTTTCACCAAAAAAATCTATTATTGAAAAGTAGTTTTTTCTGTTTTTCGCCTTATTAACTATATTTTTACATACAAGCAATATTATATTTTAATTCTATATGAAAGCTGAGATTTCAACGAATAAAATGAGCACTGGTAAGTAAGTGAGTTCGAGTAGGTATATAAACTTTGAGCAGAGTATAAGAAAAACATATCGCAACTTTAAAGACAAACCGTTACTAAGTTTTTAGTAGGTATTGTTTCAAGCGACGTTATTTTTATATAAATATCACCATGGCAAGTTCAAAATAGCAAATATTTAAGCAGAGCAAAAACAAAATGGTTTAGATATAGTGTTAAATAACATATATTATAGATAGATTTGGCGAGTGTAGGCCAAATTCTCCAGAAATTTCTCTCAGCATTTGATATGCTAATAATTTATTCGTTCATCATTTGGGTATTCATCAAGTTTTACTATGATTTACGTACGTAAGCACGTATTAATAAATCGATCTCAAGATAAAATATTTTGTATGCTGTTACTCTATAGACTAATACATATGTTATTCTATTGATAGAAACAAATAAGTTTTCCTAAGAAACCATCCAAGTATGTAAAATTTTTGGAATTTGTTAACTTAGAAATTTAGACGTGCGCATAGTATTTCCTAACCAGGAGCGCCAGGAGCGCTTCTTTTAGTTCACTGCTCCTTAAGGAACTAGATAGCTCCTCTAGTTCCTTTGCTCCGGGCTGTCTCAAAGTAGCGCTCATATCAGGGGTTCCGTTGGTTAAGTCAGTCTTTAACTTTACTACTGTTTTTTTTTTTTTTTTAATTGGCTTTAAAGGACATTGTACAGAATACATAAGTCCTAAACACGTAATTTATTTGCATAATATATGTTCATAACAGAGTTCATAACCGAGTTGGGGATCATCAAATTCCAGATGCTGCAGAATTTGATGCTTTTTTGGAGTCACTCGCGGCATTATAGCCCAAACACGTCGGGTAAAATATGGGAGTCCACAGCGCGGTAAAACCGCAAAAAATAAACTGCAACTTGTGCCTTATATTTAAAGTCCAAATTATGGTTTTCCATAATTATTCACATTGTAGCACATTATTAAACAAAATAACACCACTTTTGACCAATAATATCCACAGTAAATTAATTTACAAAACAATAACTTGCACTTGACATCTCCGCGCAAAATGGCGCGAAAGACTCTCACTTTACTACTGTTCCTTTGATCAGGCCCATCTCCAGCAGTAGAGATCTATTCTAGAGGCTGTAATGATGAAGTTACCTTACCAGTGTACTCGTATTAATGTTATTTTCTTATAATCCGAAATTTTCCGAACAACTCAGTCGGCTGTTCTGAACAAAACCTAGTAGTCCCGTGTTCAACTTGGCGCTTTAAGCTCATAACCGAATTTCGCTTTGACAGGCGATTAAGTAGCGTTTTCATTTATCTCAAAGCAAAATACAGTAGAAAAAAACGCTTTTTTGCTAGCATGTTCATCTTGAAAGCAAAGTTTGCATTATTTTTTTTACCGATTTTTACTTAAATTGAATAAAAAAAATTCAAAGCTAAAAGCGGTTTTTTTTTTTAAATTTATTTCGCTTTGAAAAGCGTTTGGCGTTGCTCTATGGTTTTCATACATTTTAAGCAAAATTAAAATAAGGGTTTAACGCTTTGCTTTGCTTTCAAGTCGAACACATTTATCAATTATTAAGGATGCTTTAATTAACAAAAAATATATTAAAAAATCGGATAATTCTATTTCGGTGAGAACCCGTAGTGGCACTACTAAAATTGGAAAACTTTTCTTGAATGGAGTTATGCTACTTGTATTATGTTCCTTGGTTCCTATGTGGGAACGCTCTTTGGAACTAGGTCGTTCACGAACAGTCTACACAAGCCTCGTAAAGTCCCATGTTTACTTGTGGTTTTACTGATATTTTTATTGTATTTTAGTTGCCAAAATCTTCATAATGTCTTATGTGGTTGGGTCCATTCCAAGTCCCATTCTTCACGAAAAGAAGCCCAAAGCTATTAACTTTCCATATCGGTAAGTTTTTGACAAATTATTGTGTTATGCGTGCTGATAAGGGAATATAAATATAAAATAAAGTTTGCTAAATTACTTTGTAGCAAAAATCAGTTCTTATAACTATTTCAGTGGAAGTTTTAGCGATTATTCGGGATTTGTTTGAGGTTATCGTAATTATGCATAGTCGTGTTTATAAACAATGATGTCGATACTTTATTTTACAGATGATGGAGATTAAATAAAAAAGAGCATAGCAAGAACAAAAATTGCCCTCGCCCGCTTGTCCAAGATCCGTCGATGTTTCTAGCGTACTAAACTCGAGAAATATCACAAATAAATTATGTCCCGATCAGGAATCGAACCCGGTACTTACGCGTCTAAATCTACGGACTTATATTCAGGACAACGCGCCGGTTCACAAGAGCAGAGTTACAAGGGCTGCTTTGCACACGCATGGTTTAGAATCACTAGTTCATCCACCCTACAGTCCAGACTTGGCCCCTAGTGATTTTTATTTGTTCCTCAATTTAAAAAAGACTTAAGGAAAAAAAATCCTAAGACGATGAGGTGAATTCGTTGAGGCGAATTTTTTTCATAGTAACTATCGAAATTAATAAATTTATCAATTATTAAGGATGCTTTAATTAACAAAAAGTACAAAAAAAAATATAAAAAGACGATGAGGTGAATTCGTTGAGACGAAAAATGAAAAAATAATTTTTAAGGTTTAGAAAAAATAATTCAGCGATCCAATAAATGTATGCAGATTAAGGTGATTATTATATTGAAATGGAAAAATAGATTTGTTGTTTAATTTCATTTAAAACCCTTTAATTCCCAAACTTTTAGAACTCCTCTCGCATAATATAATGTTTATTTATTATGGAAAATATGTCAAAGAAAAAAATGTCGACGTTGAAATATAGTTAGCACCACAAGAAATTTTAGTGGTGACCACCTACGAAACATAACCTAGGCGGAATGGCAAAGGTTTTGACATTTTTGACAGACGTAGTCGATCTAGACGAAACTTTTTCGGACGATTGTGCACTCCGCCTCATCCCGCAGGAGTCTCCATTAGTCAAAGTGAACCAACTGCGCTGTGAACTCCCATATTTTACCCGACGTGTTTGAGCTATAATACCGCGAGTGACTCCAAGAAAAGCATCAAATTCTGCACCATCTGGAATTTGATGATGACCTTTAATGAGGTCATAAAAATGAAAAATATATTAGGTCAGATTATTCTGTATGGGCTAGACCCTTTGCCTTCCCTATCACCTCATTCATCATCCATCATTCACTGGCGAATGTTTGGCAATTAAACATTGTATTAAATTTATTTAGGAAAATGAAATTAATGACGCGGTATTTTTTTCAGATTCACTAAATATAAAGAATTTAGCAAACAGAATAATTCTACTTTGGCCCGGTTAAGAGTTGGACACTGTTGTTCATCTTCTCATCTTAATAGAATTAATGTTAAAGATTCCAATTTATGTGATTGTGTGGGAGGTATAGGTGATATAGATCATATATTTTTTATTTGTAATAAATATTCTGAACTAATATTAAGAACTGCCTCCGTGGTCTAGCAATTAAGTCCGTGGATTTAGGAGCTACCGGGTTCGATTCCTGGTCGGGACACGAAAATATTTATTAATGTAAATAAATACATTTATTTATTATTTAGTTTATTTGTGATATTTCTCGAGTTTGGTACGCTAGAGGCATCGACGAGCTTGCTACTTGTCATGATTGGCCTATAGTAAAGTTGGCTAAATGTGAATCCGATTATTTATAAGCGTGGTTTCTGAACACCCCGAAAGGGAAACGGTCGTGATGATACTTTACCAATAAATATTCTTTTTCATTATCTTCTTTATTAGTAAATCATAAAATTCCATTACCATCTAAAATGAGTCATTTATTACATCTAGCTAATTATAAAATATTGTCCCTTATTTGTAAATATTGATTATTTTAATATTAGAGTTTAGTTTTAGTTCTATTAAAATAAAATATTTATTATTTTTTTATAATCCTTTTTTATTTAATCTGTAATTTTTCTTTTGGTTTACTATTGCATGCAGAAGTGATGCCTAGTTTTGATTGTTTCATCGGAGTCATGGATAGGACTTAAGCCTTAAACATAAGCCCATCTACTAATTTGTACTGTGGCAATATTGTTACATTAACGTGACAGAAAGCCAATTTTCAAGATTGAATTGAATCATTCATCGGGAGTAGAGAACACAAGAAACAACAAATAATGAAATAAGACATGTGCATGGTGGAGCAGCAAAAAAGTATACCTTATAAAACTTATTATTACTTGTAACAATAATTTGATAATCATTATATATACTGTGTTAAAATGTTATAGTGAGAAAACATAATAAAATAGTATACTCGAGACAAACAAAACTAATAAAGTTGTTGGAAAATGTGTAGTTATTTAACAAGAAATTTTGATTTATATTTTGAATGATTAACTATTAAATTACTATGAGTACTTGATATATTTATTTTAATTTATGTTCTCATGTTGTGGCGTCCCTTAGAAGGTCATTGCAGTGGTGGCACATGTGTTGGATCCCGGTCCACACCCTAAGGGCCTGGTTTAGCAGGGGGATGGCTGGCACATTGAGTTATGTCCGTGATCGGATTCTGCTGGGGGCCTGGGACCTCTGCCGAACACATTCAATTTATTGTTCTTAAATTAGCAAAGGTTTTGTCAGCTTTCGGGTTGCACACGGGCAAGTCTTAATTCTTACATACCTGGTGGGGTACCACTGTACCAGGTATTGTAATCTCATAGGTCTCTTCTCTTAGGTAAATTCGAAAGATATTTATTTATTGTTGTGTAATTTAGTATTTGTTTTGTAAATCTACTATAGCTGAGTTTTTCTTGCAGATGCCATTCTCAGTTAGATTAAACATTAACAGGTCACTAGAATTTGCTAAGCTGCTAGTCTTCTGCTAACAGCTTACTCCATGGACCACTTCGCTGCTTAGTCTTCCACTAACAGGAGTAGAATCATTCAAAATAATTTAATATAGGACGGGTCACAAATGGCTGTAATAGGTTTACATGAATAAATAAATTTTGACTTTGATGTTATAAGTTAAATAAATAATGTTAGTAAACAGTAAATGACAATTTAGAGTGCCAGATCTTGCTGCGTCAATTTGCAGAATATAACTAAAATTGGACAGCGCCGCTCATCACTTTTGCCTTTGACATGCTTGACTAGTCTGAAACAGAACTGCAAAGCCACTTTGCTGACTTTTATATCAGCCATCTGCTGAGATAGAGTAGCACACTGTACCTCGAGACACATCCTTGTCCGAAACCTCTTGGATTCCACAGAATAGTTGAATCTTGCGTCAACTCCTATTCCCTAGGTCATCTATGGCACTGGCTATTGCCGAAAACTTTGCACATATCAAACCTACAGCCAAAAATCTAATTGCTAAAAATCTAGACACAACTGCTTGATGGTTGGAGATGGAGATGAGAATGAGCACCGGGGCAGACTTCATAGGGGCCATGTTTTGTTGTACCAACTCTAGTCACAAAGAGATGTGAAAGTAAGCTGGCACATATAATACCTCTTTGCCTCTACGAATTGATTGTAGATTCTAATTAGATTAATATACGAAAATCAAAGTATAGATATTCCAGTAAAATTTCCAGGTATTAGAGAAAATTATAAAAGAAAGCGTTTACAATAGGATAG
Source organism: Tinea semifulvella (assembly GCA_910589645.1). Taxonomy (NCBI): domain Eukaryota; kingdom Metazoa; phylum Arthropoda; class Insecta; order Lepidoptera; family Tineidae; genus Tinea; species Tinea semifulvella. Next base: position 28,448,695 of record OU342584.1, read on the forward strand.
TAAGTTTAAATCACGGAAAATAGCTGCCATGCGAGTGGGTATCTGATACAAGAAATTCAATATTTCGCTGATTTTGTTAAAATATTAATATAAAATCAATAACCCAACCTGTTGTTATCAAAAAAAATAAAATATAGTAGTAATTGGTTGAAATATATAATTAATACGTAAAAGCAACAATTCACTCACCCCTTGGAGACAGCGGCTACAATAGACAGAACCAAAACGGCCAAAATTATTATAATAAAAAAGGTTTGGATAGACCAAGCGCGGATAACAATAATTAATATATCGACGTATGTAAATGTCCGCCCATTCAGCCAATCACGAGTCCCGACGCACGCAGTAGTAGCAACATAAATGAAAATATTCGAATTGTTTTCAAACGGATAAACTATGTTACACGAAAATTGTGTTCTGAAATCATAATAGCCATTATGACCCAAAGAATTCCACGACAGAATTGATTATTATGGTAGAGCTTGCTCAGGGATGAATTATAGACGATAAAGTTCAATACCAAACTATTTTAATGAGTTTCACAACATCACAATTACAACAAATAAACAAAAATAATATTAAACGTTACGAATGGCGCGCGCGCGTGCTGTCGTCGGCGATGTAGCCGTGGTGTGTCTCAAATAGGCTACTCTTGGCGTCTCACATTGCCTACGGCGGTGAGAGCGAGAGCGACAACACGCATGCGCAGTAAATCTACAAGTCGACGATGTACCGCGCCGGAAGTCGACCCCGCGCAACTCTTAGCGGCAATATACGATTTACTACATTATATTTTTTTATAGCTTTCTTTTATTTGTTAAAGTTTCTAATGATATGATCGATTTGAAAGCAAATAAAACAAAACTTGCTTTTTTTAACCAATTTTTGTATGAAAACCATAGTAGACAAACGCCAAGTCGAACGACTTTTAAAGCAAAATAAAGTGAAAAAAAAAGCGCTTGAAGAGACTAGTTAAACACAGAGTAGGGCATGAATCCCACAGAGTTAAGGAAGCAGAGACAACATATTATTTAGTCGTATAACCATATAAGTTGCGCTTACTCATTCTCATCGCAAAGATCATATAGCTATCTCACTTCCTCAGTTCACATACACACTGCATAAACGAGCAACCGTGGCATTTTTTCATTGAAACCATAGACTACAAGGCAATTCACAGACAATAAAGTAACAACAGCGAACTCAACCATCTCGACTTATTATTGTGATTATTCATTATTTAACTAAAATTACATCTTGAAAATTTTACTAAATCATGGTCTAGTGTAGTGCTTATATGTGCGACAGTGCAAAACATAAAAAAGTGCTAGGAATAACCTTCCACAAGTAAGTTTTAAATGTTGACACCATGCATTCAAACACATAATTCAATAAAATTAGTGATTATTCTTGTAATTTTGAAATATGTGAGAGACAGAAGATATATTTCATTGTATTCTAACGAAATTAAAATAATAATCTTACAATTTTTGTTGCTTTATTAGAGAAAAACGTAAAAATTGTTGCAAAACAACAACATTGACAGTTCCATCAACACAGGGTCGGATTTGAAAAATTAATAATTTTTATATTATTTTTTTACCGTTTTATTGTTGTGACCGCCTCCGTGGTCTAGTGGTAAATCCTATGGAATTGTATCCACAGAGTGCCCGCAGTGCGTAGATTCGATTCTTACCCAAGGCCAAAAATATCTTTACGTTTTTAGCTTAGGTTGTCTGGGTGTCCATACTAATATTATAAACGTGAAAAAAGCTTTTTATGTATGTGTGTATGTATGTATGTATGTTTGTCCGTCTTTCACGCCTCTATTTATCATCACAGCCCTTAGAATACAGAGACCTAGACCTCCACTATTGGAGATTGGTCTTCCAAAAATATTTCTGGAGAATTCGGCCTACACACGCCACGCTGGCCAGACGGGTTGGCGAGGGTCTCATGTAAATTTTAATGACAATTTCTTAACGATTTCACAAGTTGGTATTCAAACCTCAGTTGCTCCAGTAGAGACTTTTGATCCATATAAGAAACAGGATCGATCGGCATAAAAACAAAAGTTTTTGCTGACTAGATTTTTCCAAAATCTGTGAATGAAGTTCAGAATATCTCAATAAGTTATGGATGGTCTCCTAGGAACGTTTTCCTGTAACTATAACGGTTAAGGTATTTGCCCTTACTGTCCCGTCTCAAAACTCCACCTTGTATAGATACAATACTTAGATTTTTTTCATACTTACAAAACATTTATGGAAGTTAAGTTATAAAACAATAATTATAATTATTTTTTCAGAATAATATGAGAGCGGCCCATTAGGGTATAAACTTCACAGAAAACTCCAAGCAACTTCAACCGCATTACCATCCGGTTGTCTCGTCATAATTTTTACATTCCCCCCCCCAGACCATTTAGGGCCCATTCGGCCGGTACAGAGGGGTTCGGTATCTCTTCGAGAACCAGATACCACTCGCCATCCGGTCCAAAATTAGCGTGCCATTGCTTTGAATAATATATGTAAGAAAATATAAATAAACGATTTTATTATAATATGTTGTATTTTTTAAAAAACCTCATTTCATTATTTTAATCGTAGAACACAAAACCTATCTTCCGAAGTGGGCTTTATACACTGATTCAGGACGGATTTGTGAGCGATATGCATAATTATACTTATATAATAATATTTTGACATTTCGCAAATGAGTCCGGTCCTGTCTTCTGTTTAGTCTGCGAACATTACTTGTGTGTGAGAAATGCCACGCTTTGACCGCAGTTAGATCACCTCTGCTTCCCTATCTCTGTGATGAATCCCACAGACCAAATAGCTAATATGAATCCACACATGAATCTGAATTAGACGGAGTTACGTTCGTGAACTAAACTAACTCGCTCTGTGTTTCACTTGTCGCTTTAAGCGCTTTTTTCTATTATTTCTCTTTAAAAGTCGTTCGACTTGGCGTTGGTCTATGGTTTTCATACAAAATTCGGTAAAAAATGCAAGCTTTGCTTTATTTGTTTTCAAGTCAAACATATGGACATTTATTTATATTTAATTAAAGTTTTTAACATTGATCTTTGTTCGACTAGCTGTACAAAGAGCGCTTATTTTTACTGAATTTTACTTTAATAGGTGTTCTATTGTTAGCGTTTCCATGCGCTTTAAAGCAAAATTCGGTATATAAAATAAAAAAAAATAGCAAGGAATGCAGGGGATCAGCCAGATCGGACCAGTCTTAGGCGGCAGATGGTTGAAGTATCTTTTTTGTTTAGATTAAGTTTTGTGAACCATGGTTTGTTAGGAATTGTGGGCTGAATCTGGAAGTAGTATGAACCTTTTGCTTGAACCTGATTTTGGGCCATTGGTTGGTCCACGATTCGTTTAGGTAGCATTTCGGCTGTATTATAGGTCGTGGGGATAAGTTGATATGAAAAAATGTCCCCACATTCAACTGCTTCCTTGGGAACCTGGTCCACATTTTCGCTGCCTTGAATGCCACAGTGGCTTGGGATCCAGGCCAGTGCTATCAACAAGCCATGTATGGAGCATTCACGAAGCTGTTCCTTTGTTTGGAATAGGATAGGGTTGTTAGAGTTTTTAGAAAAAGGATTCGATGTCGCGGTCGATCCCCGGCCACCACATGCGGCCGCGAGCGTTGCTTTTGGTTTTCACTATACCTAAGTGCCCGTTATGCAACTGATCCAACAGGCGAGATCGCAACGACTTTGGAACTACTACCTTGTGCCCGCGCAATATACAACCGTCTTCGACTTCCAGTTCGGTCTTACAAAGAAAATGTGGACGAATTTTATTACATTTAATTTTATGCGGCCACCCGCGACCAATATAACCCTTTACAACCGTTAACACGCGATCTGTCTCCGTTGCCGATTTAATATCGCGAAACGATAGTGGTGGTTCATAAAATAATGTATCAAAGACGATTCGCCTCCCACTTCGTCATAGTCTCGGTCGGTACTCGCCAGAGGCGCTCGCGACAAATAATCAGCCACACCATTTTTATTACCCGATATGTACTCGACTGTATAGTTGTATGCGGACAGAAATAAAGCGTACCTTTGAAGACGCGACGCCGTCATGATAGAAATGCCATTATTTTTACCAAATATCGATAACAGAGGTCTGTGGTCCGTTTTTAGTACAAACGGGTCCGGTCGCCCGTATAAATATTGGTGAAAACGCTTCACGCCAAAAATAATAGCCGCCGCTTCTTTATGTATTTGGCCATAATTCTTCTCCGCGGCCGACAGCGATCGAGACGCGAAAGCCAGCGGTCGTTCGCCGCCATCGTGTACCTGTGAGAGTACCGCGCCGGGACCGTTAACTTGAAAGAATGAGTTTTCCTCACCACGCAAATCAATAGTAGGTACTAGTTAAGGTTCATAATTATGGTCATGGATTGAAGTAAAAAGACAGAATATTTTATATATATTTAATATATGACCCAATCCACAAAGCAATTAAATGAAAGGAAAGAATAGTGCCTGGCGAGACGCGGATTAATAAGGTGATGATTACGAAGCAGGTCCTCTAATTGAAGTTTCAAGATGCGCTCCCTGAGCCCGATGATGGAAACTTTTGATTGTAGGAAACTTTTCGTTATACTGGTACATCAGAAGATCTATGATGCGTAGAACCTCAACCAGACGCGTTAACTCTTCAATCTCTTCCCCGGTCATTTGTATGTCGTAAATTCCCTGTAAATTATATAAGTATATTGTCATCGCAAATAGATAATGCGCTGGAACCGTATATAAATGACAAAATCAAACCAACTCGATCAGTCAGATCAGCATCTGATCGCAACTTTGCACACAACCGTGGCTGCATACTGACTGCTTTGATTTGAGTGTTATTAACCCTATAAATTTGTCGCTTTTGCGCATTTTTTTTACTTTATTTCGCTTTGAAAGTCGTTCGACTTGGCGTTTCTTTATGGTTTTCATAGATAAATTCGGTAAAAAAAGCAAGCTTTGTATTCTTGAAAAGATGAAATGAAAGGTTGGCAACACTAGGAAGAAGTGACAATTATAAAAATTGTATAGAAGTTGTTTGATTTGAATTTCATTAAAGTGTTTAATTGACATCCTTATCGCTAAGCTTGAACACTACGGTATCAGGGGCATAATATATTTAAATCATATTTAACAGCAAGACAACAAATTGTTGAAGTTAATAAAACAAAATCCAACCAACAATATATTAAGTACGGGGATCCCACAAGGATCAGTTTTAGTTTATTATACTGCTCTTTCTAATTTACGTAAATGACATTAATTCTTGTTTAGACAAAGATATAACCAATGTGATGTTCGCTGATGACATTTCGTTGTTATTTAGTTGCAAGGATCGTCGTGACGTATTAGAAAGAGTTAAAAATACAATTACAACATCAAGTTGGTTTGAATGTTATAACTTTTGAACTTATCTAAAACAAATTTTATAAACTTTGCCCTAGGTACAAGAGCAGCCTCAATGACCTCATAGCCAAAGAATCGTCAATTGATTTTGTAAAAGAACAAGTATTTCTGGGAATTATAGTAGACTGTAAATTAATGTGGAGATCACATATAGATAACTTGCTGCTTGCTTTGCTAATAAGAAAGTTAGAGAGCTTTGTGGTATAAATGCGGCTGCAGCTGTATACCATGCTTACTTTAAAAGTCTGGCACGTTACGGAATTTTAGTATGGGGTACAGCTGCAGACGCTAAACGGATTTTTATATTGCAGAAACGTGCTGTCAGACACGTTCTTGGAATGAAACATAAAGATACGTGTAGGGACTCTTTTAGGCAGTTAAACATTCTGACCATAAATAGTATTTATGTATTCGAGTGTTTGCTTTATATAAAAAAAATAATGAAAAAGACCTCGCTAGAAATGCAAGTAAGACAAGGTCAAATAATGAAATGAAATGTCCCAAAGCTCGTCTGACTAAATCGACAAAGAGTTTTCTATGCAATGGTATAAGCTATATAATAAATTATCGGCAGATAATTAACGAAGCTATATAATAAATTTAAAACATTACTAAAAAATATTCTCATAAAGAAAAGTTATTATGAGCTACAAGATGCAATAAAAGATACCATTGCATAGACGTACTCGGCCTAATTTTATAAATTAATAATAATAATGCAAGCCTAATATTTAATTTATTTATTTTTATATTTATTCTTAATTGACATGGCCCTTTTATAGCCACGAATTAAAATTAAAATTTTCTTTTATTTACTTGACATTCAGACAATTTAGATTGTAAGATGACACGGCCATTTTACAGCCACGAATATTAATTAACATTAATGCTATTAGAATATAGGATGACACGGCCCCTTTACAGCTATGAATTTATGTTTAATTGACATATCATTATTATTATTTAGATTGTACTATGACACGTCTTTTTTTTTGTTTTATAAATTTATTAATTATCTGATATAAATTATCTGACATCTGTATATAATTTCTGTACACCATAATTATTAAGTACTTAGAATGTAAACTGACACGGCATCTTTACAGCCACGATCTTATTAAGGTAGTTTATAAGTTAGTTAGTTTTACTTGCTTGTAGCAGTAATGTTGTGCCTAACATACATAAATGTGGATTATTGCCTGTTTACAGTCCAACCATTATTACCACTTTGTTTAGTACACATGTTTTAATAATTGTATTGATTTTATTAGTTCTGACTGTATCCAAGCTGTTTTCAGCGAATCAAAGGAAATAAACTATTTGGATTGATTGATTCATAATAAGAGATCTTAAAAGTATCACGCAGGAACCTTGTCCTAGTAACGTAATGTCATGCGTAATACGTCACACGTCACATTTTGTTACTTAGTACTTCCAGTTAGTTTCCTATTAGCAATTTGCGAGTCGTTCCGGTTATTTTGCACGAACTTGACATGCAAGTTTTTTGTTCAGTAAATTACTTTGTGGATATTGTTGGTAAAGAAGTAAAGTTTCATTACAACCGTATCCCTTCCGGGGTGGTCAAAAACCACACTTTAAAGAAGCGGATTCACATTTAGCCAACTTTTTATCGTTTTTATTATTAAACATGATTCTTTTTTATATAGTTTAAAAAAATCATTATAATTAGACGCAAATTTTTTTATTTATTTTATTTGGTTTTATTCTTTGCCCCCTGTAAAATGATGTTGCTTACGATTTAAATTTACGTTAGTTAGTTATTTTTTACTAGACTATTTAAATAATTACCTTCTGCTCGAATCTATTATACATCGCCTGCGCGTAGTTTAGAACATCTGAAAATAAAGCCTGTGTTATCGATATTCAGACCAATAAATAATTAACATATGAAAATAAATATAATAAATAATATGAACAATATAAAAACCCTGCAATAAGAAAGAATTGCAAGCAGATTCCAGAAAATAAAAAATATAGTGAAAGGCAATAGTGCGTAATTTCAGCTGGAAAAAGCAACCAGATGCTTCTTGGTATTTGAGTTCCTGAGGCAATTTGGAAACTTTTTTGTATAGTACCACATAACCCCAAAATGGTTGCTTTTTCCAGACTGAAATTACGCACCATTGCCTTGAATATACATCATCAGCCTGTGTCTCTCCACTGCTGGATATAGGCCTCCCCCAAGGCTCGCCATTTTACACGATCTTCTGCCACCCTCATCCATCCCCACCAGCGACCTTTCTCAGGTCATCTGTCCATCTTGCGGGGGGTCGTCCCACACTGCGTCTTCCAGTACGTGGTCTCCACTGCAGGACCCGTTTACTCCATCGTTCATCGCTTCTGCGACAGACGTGTCCAGCCCATTGCCAATTCAGCTTGCTAATTTTGAAAGCTATGTCGGTAACTTGTATGTGTATAGACGAGTATTATTAAATAAACCAGCAAAAGAAGCGTCGGAACACATACTATTAGCACAAAAAAAACGGTAATTGTATTATCATCATCACAACCGTATCCCTTCGGGGTGGTCAGAAACCACGTCCGTTTATTTTTATAAAGAAACGTGTTCACATTTAGCCAACTTTACTATAGTCCCATCATGAAAAGTGGCAAGCTCGTCGATGTCTCCAGCATATCAAACTCAAGAAATATCACAAATTAAATAAATTATTGTGTCCTGACCAGGAATCGAACCCGTACCGTTCAACCTAGGTCTAGATCTAAATCTAGATCCACAGGGTCTAAATCCAAGGACTTAACCGCTAGACCACGGAGCCTTGTAATTGTAATTGATTTTATTGGTTCCGAGCTGCTAAAAAAAGTAAAGATGGCTAAAACTTTTATTGCATTAACATGAGAAAGATGCGCAATTTAAAGACGAAGGAAAGTCACGTTGTGCCAAAATCAGCTCAGCCTTTTCTTGTGCAAAAAATTGTGTTTTTTTTTCGAAAAATAATATAGGTATCTTGTTTTTACCTGGATATCTAGTAGCTAAAGTTATCAATGTGATGGATATTATAGTATCCTGGAAGTATCTTCCGACCGGAATCATGATGGGTTGTTGTCCCCCTGCTGATCCTACCGCTACTGGTTTAGACATCATTCTTTTTTTAAAACGTCAAATTCTGGAACAAAGGTGTAAAAGATAAAATTATTGCCAATCATTACAATTAATTCTCGCCGTTGAGTTAGCTATGATCTAGTGAAACTTGCCTAGTATATGCACAGCTCAGCCTATGCTTAAGTGAGTTCGAGTAGGTATATAAACTTTGAGCAGAGTATAAGACAAACATATCGCAATTTTAAAGACAAACTGTTACTAAGTTTTCAGTAAATATTGTTTCAAGCGGTGTTATTTTAATGTAAATATCACTGGCAAGCTTACAATATGAGTTTTTTCTTGAAAGTAAAAATTGGCATTTGACTGATAATTTGTGGTAATTTAGGGACTGATGTCAGTCATGAGTGTCTGATACCAGTTGCAAACATTCATGGACCTAGCGCGCCACTTACCATCAGGTGGGAGCCAGGTCACAGATCGGGCTAGTATAAAAAAAAACTAAACAAAAATAGCAAATATTACAGGAGGGCAAAAAAAACAAAATGGATCTAACTTTAATTTTAATTTTAGATATATTTGGTGAGTGTAGGCCAAACTATCCAGAAATTTCTGGAATGACAATCTCAGCATTTGATATGCTAATAATTTGTGCGTACATCATTTTGGTATTCATCAAGTTTTACTATGATTTACGTACGTAAGCACGTATTAAAAATCGATCTCAAGATCAAATATTTTGTATGATCTTATTCTATAGACTAATATGTTATTCTATTGATAGAAACAACTTATCCTAAGAAACCATATGTAAAAATTTACGAATTTGTTAAATTAGAATAGTACATTATAATTATCGGCTGGTTGCAGAAAAGCTGATTATCTTTTGCCATGTTTAACGTATGCCTATGTGACACTTTATTGGCGTATATATAAAATTTACCATAGATTTTTAAAATTATCCTTGATGAAGCTTGACAAACAGAATTTCATCGTCTCCGTATATGCATAATACGGAGACGATGAAATGTGGAGAGTAAGACACATTTCTTAGCATTCACCGTGCGTGTGACGGGTCGGTCGAGAGAGGGGACGAATAGGCCTACGACCGACTATGGCTGGTTTATAATGGGCCCCTTTTTTATTGAGCAATGACACGCTCATCAAAGTATCATCACGGAGTATAATTCATTTTGGAGTGGTTAGAAACCAATCTGTTTTAAAGAAGCGGAATCACATTTATCGTACCTCACTATTGACCATGATGATGCAAGCTCGTAGATGTCTCTAGCGTACCAAACTCGTCACAAATAAATTAAATAAATTATTGTGTCCCAGGAATCAAACCCGGTACATCCGCGTCAAAATCCACGGACTTAACCGCTGTACCACGGTGGCAGTCAAATACCGTATGATTCTGGTAATTCTGTTTTGTAGGTTTTTTTAATAAATTTAGTCGTAATTCATAGGCGTAAACGTAATATTTCAGGGAGAAAGAGTAACATTTTACTCAATGATAAATAGTAAATTTGTGGCAAAAAATACGAGTGTAGTAAGGTACTTGTAGGTAGATGTGCGCGCCGAGCCCCAATATTCCGGCGGCGCGGCGCGCTGACCCTTCATGACGCGTGGCCATATATTTTGCAGTCATAAAATTACTTAGTAACATTTATTTATATGCGCAATGAGAACTCCACCTTTACAAACTATGAGGAAACTATTATTTTTTTGGTCGAAATAAAAAAAAGGTGCCTAGCTAGCCTAACTCATCTCATATACTTATATTATGTAGATATTCTTTATGTTGACTTGGCCGATTTTGATTGGCTATATAATAAAGAAGATAAAAGTAAAAAATAGTAGTCGAATCAAAAAGTTTATTACTGAAAATGCTATCAACAGTAATAGGAAAGAGAAGGTCAGGTAACCAACTTAAAAAGTATGGTTTTGTTTGCACAATACATAATTGTCATGGATGAAAATAATTTTGTCCACGCGTAGTGGACTTAGTCGCGATCTTTTAGCAGTGACGGTTAGCCCTGCTATAGAAAAAACGCGCACTTGACGTGCTAGTGGCAGGAATTGCCAACATAGCCCTTGCGAGTTCGCTTATAAGAGGAAAGGTTTTTTTCTTTTCCCGCCAATACTGTAGAACGTCGTCATCAATAACGTCATTAGCATTAGCAGCTGCCAAGTACTTCCAGCACTCTTGATCGGCTTCATCAAACGCTGGATCGATTGGGTTACTTTCGCTCGCGCGCGCGCTTCGGCGCGCCGAGCTGACTCCACGGCGCCGCGGCGGCGCGGACATAGGGCGAGCGGCGCCAGCGCGGCGCGGCGCGCATGTTTACTTGTAGGTAGGAACAACGTTACAAACTTGTGCCTCTAAATTTTGTTTCAAAAATATGCTTCACAGTAAGAATTCATACTGTTAACTTATCAGGAAAAACTAAACCATTATAAAAACTAATACCTTAAAGAATGAACAAAAATACAAAATTCAGTAGGTTGGTAGGTAGGTTCAGTAAGATACTCTTAGCCCGTAATACACTTGTGTAAAAACAATGGACGTTTGATTACGAGTTAATTGTAGATTCTAATAAGATTAATATACGAAAATCAAAGATGATATATTCCAGTAAAATTTCCAGGTATTAGAGAAAATTATAAAAGAAATCGTTTATGTATAAAAAACAATGTTAAAGTTTAAATCTCGGAAAATGGCTGACATGCAATTCATTGCAAGTTTGCAAAAAAATCAATATTTCACTGATTTTGTTAAAATATCAATATAAAATCAAATACCTGTTGCTATCAAATACATTAAAATATGGTAGTCACAGATTGCTATATAGGAAATATCTAAATAATAACGAAAAGCAATAACTTACCCGTTGGAAACAGCGGCAATAGACAGAACCAACACGACGAGACGCCTAAATTATTATATTTAAAAAGTTTGGATTTGGATAGACTAAGCACGGATAACACAAATAAATATATCCAATTACAAGCCCCAACGCACGCAGTAGTACCAAAATAAATGATTTTTTTAAATTTATTTAAGGACATGGTACAGAATATATAGGTCCTAAACAATTCAAAATAAATGAAAATGTTCGAAATGTTTTAAACTGATAAATTATTTTCCACAAAAATTGCGTTCTAAAATTTAAATCTTATATATAATCACACCGTCTGAATGACTTGCACTTTTATTTATTTATTTAAGGGCATGGTACAGAATACATACTCGTAAGTCCTAAACAATATACTAAATTAAAACTAAATTAAGATTAAAGTATATAGGTAGGTATTCAAAGTTACATTTTTTGAAATAAAAAAATATAATACAAGTAAGAACTAACCTAACTTAAGTAGGTAACTTAAAACAAAAATTAAATAATAAAACACGAATACAAAGTTATATACAAAAGTAAACCAACAGGAATAAGAACTAACTTACCACAACTTAAAACAAACTTTGTTTATAATATAACTTAAAAACACTGAGAATATAAAATTTACGAAACAAAAACAAAATATTTACTATTTACCAAATGTATGATTTATAAAATTAAACAAATAAAAATATATTTTTTCACTCATGAGCAATGTTTGTAATATTGATTTATCGATTGCAATATTTTGTCAAGTGGTAATTGACGATTTTGATCCCAAATTCAATTAAGATTTCGACAGGAATTTCTTATCGAGGTTTAGGATCAAACATATTTTATTTTAAACATTTTAATTTTACTATTTTAATCACTTTGAATAGATTGTTTTATTCAGTTTTAGCTAACGATTTTGGTACCAATCACACTAGAGATTTCGATAGGGATTTTTAAAAAAGTACAATCTACACAAAGCAGACCACGATCACGACAATCGCTTGTGGGCCGTGCAGTACGAAACAACTAGTTATTACATAGTTTTGATCCCGCTGATTTGAAATCCACTGTTTTATCTATAATAAAGTACCTGCGGGGCGATTACGCGCACTATTTTAGTTTCTATTTGGTCTTAATTTGGTTGAACTTTAGAAGTTGCGATTATGCCCGCTTGTCAGCTGTCAGAAATTAGCCAAATTTCGGTCGAACTTTGGTCAAACTTTAGAACATCTTTTTTGTATGGAAAACGCGATTACGCGCACTAAAGTTTGACCAAATTCCCTCGCGCCATTTTGCGCGGCCATGTCAAGTGCAAGTTTTTGTTTTGTAAATTAGTTTACTGTGGTTATTATTGGTCAAGAGTGGTGTTGTTTTGTTTAATAATGTGCTACAATGTGAATAATTATGGAAAACGATAAATTGGACTTTAAATATGGGGCACAAGTTGCAGTTTATTTTTTGCGGTTTTCCCGCGCTGTCAACTCCCATATTTTACCCGACGTGTTTGAGCAGTGGATGGTTCCGCGAGTGACTCCAAGAAAAGCATCAACTTCTACAGCATCTGGAATTTGATGATGACCTCATTAATTCATGAAAAAGAAAGATATATTACGTCAGACTTGGCTGTATGGGCTAGACCCTTTGCCTTCCCTATCATCTCATTCATCATCCATCGGGAGAAGAGAACCAAAAAAAAAAAAAAAAAAAAAAAAATTGACCAAATTCCAACCAATTAACTGTCAAAATAACAGTTTGTATTCGGTTGGAATAAAGTTGATTGCGAGCAAGCTTTTGACGAACTAATTATTAATTATTTACTTGTTTTAGATATTAAACAGTAAGTTTTTGTTGTTTTTAAATGTCCTAATTGTGTTGGTGTGCGTTTCTTTAATTGTGGATATTTTTAGGCATAGTTAAAATGGGTAAATAAGGTCTGCAGTTGGACCTCGTGAAAAGAGCTCATTTTGAGGAAAATAGACGGTCGGCAAGCCTGAGAAATAGCAGGAGGACATTTCGGAGGAGGAATTCAGCTAGATAAACCGTCAGTCTTTAGGTTAATTGATGAATTGACTCCATTTATAAACATCAAAAACGAAACTACAAGTGTGCCAATCGATATAAAAGTGAGTAGATACCTAATAAAAATGAATAAACATTAAAACCAGAGTATTTGCTTTACTAAGGTTACTTTATTACAGGTTCTTACTGCACTTGGTTTTTTCGCCTCTGGGTCCTATCAGAGAGGTGTAGGGCAAAGCCTACATCATGCAATGGCTCAGCCTACGTCCAAATGCATAAGGCTGATAATTGACACTCTTAACAAGCCACAGATACTACAAAAATATATATTTTTTCCACAAACTTCACAAGAAAGAAACAATTTAAAACTAAGGTTTGTTACCCTTATACTGTTAATATAGTTTTAATCCTTTAATGTTATGATAAAAGACCATGTGAGATTATATATCATCTTAGCCTGAAGACGTCCACTGCTGAACAGATTATATATGTATGTAGGTCTATATAGATATACTGGCTGTTTGCCCCAGCGTTGCCTGTGCAATATAGTGGTCAACCAAAACAAGTTTCAACTTTCACCATCATGTCAAAACCTGGATTCCAAGGAAAATATCTGCCGAATTTAAAGTAGTATAGGTGTGAAGGCGAATCAAACAGACAGATATGTGGTCACATGGTAACCTATCAATCCATCTCCGGGTTCTGTGAAATAGATTTGCCAAATATCATCAAATTCAGACGTAATATAGGTGTGAAGGCGAGACAAAACTTCTTTCACATATATAATATTAGTATGGATATATTTTTTTAGTAACAATAATATTTAGGTCCTATACCTATTTGTAATTTACAGATTTTATGAAAAGTTTAAAATACCAGGTGTGATTGGCTGTATAGATGGGACTCATGTGGCATTAATAAGGCCCAAGGAATTTGAAGAGAGGTTTTTCAATCGAAAGCACTACCACTCTCTAAACACCCAAATTGTAAGTGTTTAAAATTTGGCTACGAGGGGCGTTCAAAATATTCTCGGTATGTGGATAAAAACAAACAAGTACGAAAAGTTTGATATTTTTATTTTTCAATATACTCCCCCCCTATGTTCATACACTTATAAGATCGATCAATTATTTTTTTTAATCCCTCATAAAAATATTTTTTATCTTTGGTGTAAAAATGCTCCTCCACGGCCGTCTTCAACGCTTCATCGTCAGAAAATTTATTTCCACGCAGATCCTTTTTAAGATTGGGAAACAAAAAGAAGTCGCTTGGGGCTAAGTCCGGACTATAGGGTGGATGAGTAACAGTTTCAAACCCACATTCAACAATAGCTGCCTTGGCAATATGAGCAGTATGGACAGGGGCGTTGTCATGCAGAAGCAGAACACCTTTGGTTAACTTTCCTCGCCTCTTTTCTTTGATCGCATCTCTTAATTGACGTATAACGTTAGCGTAGTACTGCCCTGTGATATTTACACCTTTTTCTTTATAATCGATAAGCAAAACTCCTTCACAATCCCAAAATATTGTGGCCATGTCCTTGCCAGCTGACGGGATTACCTTGAACTTCTTGGGATGAGCTGAACCCTTAATGTGCCACTGCATGGACTCCTGTTTGCTCTCTGGGTCATAATGATGAACCCAGGTTTCATCTCCAGTAACTATTTTTTGCAGCACCTCATCGGGATTTTCACCACACAGGTCGATAAAATCTGAACAGCAAGCCACACGCATATCCTTTTGAAGAAGCGTCAGCATTCGCGGAACCCATCTTGCACTTACTTTTGACATATTAAGATGGTCATGTATAATGTCATGTACGGTACCAATAGAGAGATTGGTTACTTGAGCTATAGATTTTACCTTCACTCGGCCGTCTTCCAATATAAGTTTTTCCACTTTATCAATATTTTCTTGTGAGGTAGCCACTACAGGCCGGCCAGGTCTAGGGTCATCTTCAATACTCTCCCTTCCACGCTTAAATTCGCTTGACCATTTTTGAATAGTAGATAAAGAAGGAGCAGACTCACGGTAAACACAATCCATTTCCTCTTTTATGGTTTTTTGATTTTTACCCTGTTTTGTCAAGAATTTTATGACGGATCGGTGCTCTAATTTCGTTAAAATTGTTAATTCGCTCATGGTGTTCATGTTTGTTCGGCAATTGCAGAAAAACAAAAGAACATCTCGGTTCCAATTTTACTTTTTTTTAATGTCAATGGATGAATCTTAGCGGCCAGTAACAAATATATATATAAAAGAGGTTGTAACATATCAATACCGAGAATATTTTGAACGCCCCTCGTACCTAAAATAATCAAGTTAATTAACTTATTGTTAATTAATTCACTTTTATTGTTTATAGATTTGTGACAGTGACCTCAACATATTGAGTGTGGATGCTAGTCATGGTGGGGCCAGCCATCATTTGGCAGCATCACCCAGTACACACTCATATGAAACAATTAAATGCAAATAATGAGGCAGTTTGGTTGCTTGGTAAGTTGTAAATTTTAAAGATGTTTTTGTATTTCCTTTTTAACAAGTAATCAAGGTTTACAATTGAATACCTACTTAAAGAAAATAATTTAATTTCAGGTGACTCAGGTTATCCACAGCGCTCATGGCCGATGACACCCATTACTGATACAACACCAGAAGCCTATTACACTTCTTTGCATGTAACTGCAAGAAATGTTGTTGAGCGGACAACAAGTATAAGTGCAACTGGGACCAATGGCTCAATATGCCATGTGCCTCCAAGGCATGGGAACGGTGATGTTGTAAATTTATGACAGTGTAGACCTATCCGTTCATTGGTACATGCCAGGGCTGGAACCTGCAATCTTTCGATTTCTGGGCAGCATTCTAACAACTTAACAACCATATTATATTAATATTATAATTATTAATGCTCTTGTTAGTAAGAACATATGTTCTTCATAATATTATGGGGAAAACTAAACAGGAGCGGTGGTGGCTTGGTTGTAATACTTTCCTTAAAATCCAAACAGGTTGTCTAGACCCCGGCATGTAAACTTTTTTTACATAGATTTACAACACCACTGTTCCCATGCCTCGGAAGGCACGTTGAGCTGTCAGTCTGGATCCACGAATTCCAACTTGTGTCAATAATAAATTGTCATTAAAATTTACATCCAGACCCTCGCCAACAAGGCCCATTTACAGCAGTGGAGGTCTAGGACTCGTGTTTTAGGGGCTGTAATGTGAAATAAAAATTAAGTGTAAAAACGAGTGTATTTTTAGAATTCTTTATTTAAGATTATTAATCTAATTTTATATAAACTTTATTATTTCTATTCCTCACACTAGGCATACAGCAATTATATAATAATATCACAATTAATAAGTTATTTTATTGAATCTTAATGATTTTAGTACCTATTACCTAATTACATTATAATAGGCAAACTGCAAACTTTATCAATCAAAAGGTCATCTCAGACCTTTTCGTAGGAGATGGGAAACTGTAACGAGGTGTTGCCTCCTAAGAGAAGTTGCATTAGCTGCATGTAACAACGGAATGAAACTAAAATGTGATGTTAACATTTCCATAAATGAATGCATGATGTTAATAAAAAAATTAGCATCAAATGTTAAGATTTTTTGCTAAATGAACAACTCATGTCAAAAAAAAAAACAGCATATCGTGCTAACATTGCTACTCCCCGAACACGGCCATTATATCTCTTTATTTTTATTTTCAAATTCCTTCAATTGTAAGGCAAGCTTTTTTTCCTCCACCAAAGCACACCGTTCTGCAGCTGCAGCCCTTGGCTGCTGTGCTACAGCAATTCGCTCCTGCACTTGTAGAAGCTGTTTTAGGTCACTCCACATACTCCGCATTGATTCCGCCATCACTGATTCAGCTTGCACTCTCAATATTAGTGAGTATAGAGCGTGCCTTATCAAATGATGTTTGTGGTCAACCTGAAAAAATGCCAAAGTTACTTATGTGTGTACCTACTTATGATTAAGTATAAATGCCAATAACCTCAAATGTAATATAATGATAATAGTTTAAAAAAATGTGAAGTGTGTGGGCTAAATGTGAATCCACTCCTTTAAAAGCATGACTAAGCAAGGGTTACCATTGTGATGAAACTTATTCAAAATAGCTTTATGACTGGAAACTAAAGGTTTATTGATATATTTTTGTGGATAATTTGACAACCTTATGCTTATGCTTTTAAATATCTAGGTAACACAATAGCTTGCCTTGCACCAATCCTTGGGCGACTTACTTGTAGCAGCCATTCCCCATACTGTTTAGTTTCTGCGCAATATTATCCCAATGCCCAAGGGAATATGCCCCGAGCCAGCTGAGGATAGCCTTCGACACAAGTGCCTCCATCTGCTCGAAAGAAACTCGTCTTCGTGCCATCGGAGCTATAAAATTAACCATTTAAATATAATAAAAAAAGATTGAGATGAAACGATAAAAACTTCAAACAATTTTGTAAAATGTAAACAAACCAACCTTAACGTTTCGTTACACATTACAAATATAACGTTTTGATTAGTAGGTATCTTAAAATAAATGTAGGACAATCATATCTACGTTCTCATAACACACTTAATGTGTTATAAGTAGACGCATTAACTATTTTTTTTATTAAATATATTGTTAAATAATATATTATTTTATTTTATTTTACAAGTATAATGATTGTCATTCGTGGAAAGGAACTCTACATGTAGTTGTGTGTTGCCGATAAAAAGACCGAACGAAAACTAAGGATATTTTTAGATGAAATTTGATGTTATTAGTATATGAAATAAAAAAAACAGAAGTTAGAAGTATATTTATATCACTTATGTTATTTAAAACATTTTATTTAACGTAATATTTAAAAAACAATGTCATTCAATCATTTTATTTATTTCAACTGGCAATTGGGCTAACACGCCGTATTTCGGTTGGAATTTGGTAAAAGTTTAGCTTTCATATGACGCGTAATCGCTACACAGAGATGTTCTAAAATTAAACTGAATCAAAGCTAAACTAAAGTTGAACCAAATTAGAACTAATAATGATGTGCGCGTAATCGCACCCCTGTGTGGCGTGTTAGCCCAATTGCCAGTTGAAATAAATAAAATGATTGAATGACATTGTTTTTTAAATATTACGTTAAATAAAATGTTTTAAATAACATAAGTGATATAAATATACTTCTAACTTCTGTTTTTTTTATTTCATATACTAATAACATCAAATTTCATCTAAAAATATCCTTAGTTTTCGTTTGGTCTTTTTATGTTTTTTTTATCGGCAACACACAACTACATGTAGAGTTCCTTTCCACGAATGACAATCATTATACTTGTAAAATAAAATAAAATAATATATTATTTAACAATATATTTAATAAAAAAAATAGTTAATGCGTCTACTAATAACACATTAAGTGTGTTATGAGAACGTAGATATGATTGTCCTACATTTATTTTAAGATACCTACTAATCAAAACGTTATAATTGTAATGTGTAACGAAACGTTAAGGTTGGTTTGTTTACATTTTACAAAATTGTTTGAAGTTTTTATCGTTTCATCTCAATCTTTTTTTATTATATTTAAATGGTTAATTTTATAGCTCCGATGGCACGAAGACGAGTTTCTTTCGAGCAGATGGAGGCACTTGTGTCGAAGGCTATCCTCAGCTGGCTCGGGGCATATTCCCTTGGGCATTGGGATAATATTGCGCAGAAACTAAACAGTATGGGGAATGGCTGCTACAAGTAAGTCGCCCAAGGATTGGTGCAAGGCAAGCTATTGTGTTACCTAGATATTTAAAAGCATAAGCATAAGGTTGTCAAATTATCCACAAAATCGAATAAACCTTTAGTTTCCAGTCATAAAGCTATTTTGAATAAGTTTCATCACAATGGTAACCCTTGCTTAGTCATGCTTTTAAAGGAGTGGATTCACATTTAGCCCACACACTTCACATTTTTCTAAACTATTATCATTATATTACATTTGAGGTTATTGGCATTTATACTTATTCATAAGTAGGTACACACATAAGTAACTTTGGCATTTTTTCAGGTTGACCACAAACATCATTTGATAAGGCACGCTCTATACTCACTAATATTGAGAGTGCAAGCTGAATCAGTGATGACGGAATCAATGCGGAGTATGTGGAGTGACCTAAAACAGCTTCTACAAGTGCAGGAGCGGATTGCTGTAGCACAGCAGCCAAGGGCTGCAGCTGCAGAACGGTGTGCTTTGGTGGAGGAAAAAGAGCTTGGCTTACAATTGAAGGAATTTGAAAATAAAGAGTTGTTCATTTAGCAAAAAATCTTAACATTTGATGCTAATTTTTTATTAACATCATGCATTCATTTATGGAAATGTTAACATCACATTTTAGTTTCATTCCGTTGTTACATGCAGCTAATGCAACTTCTCTTAGGAGGCAACACCTCGTTACAGTTTCCCATCTCCTACGAAAAGGTCTGAGATGACCTTTTGATTGATAAAGTTTGCAGTTTGCCTATTATAATGTAATTAGGTAATAGGTACTAAAATCATTAAGATTCAATAAAATAACTTATTAATTGTGATTATATTATATAATTGCTGTATGCCTAGTGTGAGGAATAGAAATAATAAAGTTTATATAAAATTAGATTAATAATCTTAAATAAAGAATTCTAAAAATACACTCGTTTTTACACTTAATTTTTATTTCATATTACAGCCCCTAAAACACGAGTCCTAGACCTCCACTGCTGTAAATGGGCCTTGTTGGCGAGGGTCTGGATGTAAATTTTAATGACAATTTATTATTGACACACAAGTTGGAATTCGTGGATCCAGACTGACAGCTCAATGTGCCTTCCGAGGCATGGGAACAGTGGTGTTGTAAATCTATGTAAAAAAAGTTTACATGCCGGGGTCTGGACAACCTGTTTGGATTTTAAGGAAAGTATTACAACCAAGCCACCATCGCTCCTGTTTAGTTTTCCCCATAATATTATGAAGAACATATGTTCTTACTAACAAGAGCATTAATAATTATAATATGGGCAGTGGTTGTTAAGTTGTTAGAATGCTGCCCAGCAATCGAAAGATTGCAGGTTCCAGCCCTGGCATGTACCAATGAACGGATAAGTCTACAGTGTCATAAATTTACAACATCACCGTTCCCATGCCTTGGAGGCACATGGCATATTAAGCCATTGGTCCCGGTTGCACTTATACTTGTTGTCCGCTCAACAACATTTCTTGCAGTTACATGCAAAGAAGTGTAATAGGCTTCTGGTGTTGCATCAGTAATGGGTGTCATCGGCCATGAGCGCTGTGGATAACCTGAGTCACCTGAAATTAAATTATTTTCTTTAAGTAGGTATTCAATTGTAAACCTTGATTACTTGTTAAAAAGGAAATACAAAATTTAAAATTTACAACTTACCAAGCAACCAAACTGCCTCATTATTTGCATTTAATTGTTGCATATGAGTGTGTACTGGGTGATGCTGCCAAATGAATGAGTCATGGCTGGCCCCACCATGACTAGCATCCACACTCAATATGTTGAGGTCACTGTCACAAATCTATAAACAATAAAAGTGAATTAATTAACAATAAGTTAATTAACTTGATCATTATTTTGATTGATTATTATTTGGCTACCTAAGCCAAATTTTAAACACTTACAATTTGGGTGTTTAGAGAGTGGTAGTGCTTTTGATTGAAAAACCTCTCTTCAAATTCCTTGGGCCTTATTAATGCCACATGAGTCCCATCTATACAGCCAATCACACCTGGTATTTTAAACTTTTCATAAAATCTGTAAATTACAAATAGGTATAGGACCTAAATATTTTTGTTACTAAAAAAATATATCCATACTAATATTATATATGTGAAAGAAGTTTTGTCTCGCCTTTACACCTATATTACGTCTGAATTTGATGATATTTGGCAAATCTATTCCACAGAACCCGGAGACGGATTGATAGGTTACCATGTGACCACATATCTGTCTGTTTGATTCGCCTTCACACCTATACTACTTTAAATTCGGCAGATATTTTCCTTGGAATCCAGGGTTTGACATGATGGTGAAGGTTGAAACTTGTTTTGGTTGACCACTATATTGCACAGGCAACGCTGGGGCAAACAGCCAGTATATCTATATAGACCTACATACATATATAATCTGTTCAGCAGTGGACGTCTTCAGGCTAAGATGATATATAATCTCACATGGTCTTTTATCATAACATTAAAGGATTAAAACTATATTAACAGTATAAGGGTAACAAACCTTAGTTTTAAATTGTTTCTTTCTTGTGAAGTTTGTGGAAAAAAAATATATTTTTGTAGTATCTGTGGCTTGTTAAGAGTGTCAATTATCAGCCTTATGCATTTGGACGTAGGCTGAGCCATTGCATGATGTAGGCTTTGCTCTACACCTCTTTGATAGGACCCAGAGGCGAAAAAACCAAGTGCAGTGAGATACAGGTTCTCATAAAGTAACCTTAGTAAAGCAAATACTCTGGTTTTAATGTTTATTCATTTTTATTAGGTATCTACTCACTTTTATATCGATTGGCACACTTGTAGTTTCGTTTTTGATGTTTATAAATGGAGTCAATTCATCAATTAACCTAAAGACTGACGGTTTATCTAGCCTGTATTTTTGATGAATTCCTCCTCCGAAATGTCCTCCTGCTATTTCTCAGGCTTGCCGACCGTCTATTTTCCTCAAAATGAGCTCTTTTCACGAGGTCCAACTGCAGACCTTATCTAGACATTTTAACTATGCCTAAAAATATCCACAATTAAAGAAACGCACACCAACACAATTAGGACATTTAAAAACAACAAAAACTTACTGTTTAATATCTAAAACAAGTAAATAATTAATAATTAGTTCGTCAAAAGCTTGCTCGCGATCAACTTTATTCCAACCAAATACAAACTGTTATTTTGACAGTTAATTGGTTGGAATTTAGTCAAACTTTAGTGCGCGTAATCGCGTTTTCCATACAAAAAAGATGTTCTAAAGTTTGACCAAAGTTCGACCGAAATTTGGCTAATTTCTGACAGCTGACAAGCGGGCATAATCGCAACTTCTAAAGTTCAACCAAATTAAGACCAAATAGAAACTAAAATAGTGCGCGTAATCGCCCCGCTGGTCATAATAAAGAACCTAATCGTATAAATAGTTCTTTGTAACTTATTTCATACATAAATTTTAACCAATTGACTATTTAATTAAATTATATTTGAATGCTGGGGTAAAACAGATGTTGCAATTAAATTTAAAAAATACACAATTAATTGTTATGATTATTAAATTGTATTTAGTTGAGGCACGCTGCAAAAAAGTAGGGGCCTGGTTTTGGGCAATCTCAATAACTAATGTTTAATGTAAATATATAATACTATTTCAATGAATGTTGTTAAATGGTCAGTTACCTTTACCTTTTTCCAATGATTTTTAAACTTGCAACTCCGTGGGTAAATAATAAAGTGGAATCGATATTTTATTAATAATGTGTGATCGGTTATGATCGGCAAAACTCGGCCTAAAAGAACAGTAAACAACATAATCCTTTTTTTTTTTTCAATCTAACGTTTTCGTTTATATATTGAATATAGGTGCTAGATCACAAAAGGGTCATTTTACCTACAGTTCATTCTCCAACGCCTTTGGAGATAGGCTGGCGATAAGCAATTACAGATGTAGTGCATAATGGTTTACCATCGTATTTTATTCGTTCGTTCGTGTTTATCGTGCTCCTAATTAGCTTCAGTATCATTTGACATTAAATAATAAGTTTTACATTAATGGGTTTGAAATTTTAATACAATAATTAATTGACACTTCGGGTGCCGTCGTATTTCGATTGAGACCCGATAGACATATTATGCACTATATCTGTACTTCAATAAGCCAACGTAGCTTATAGCGAACTGTAAACGCCATTTCTATATACAGGAATACAGGGGAATAATAAAACAACTTATACTGGCTGATTATTAGATTTTTATTGACACAATACGTTTATAGGAATATGAAATAACACGATATATAAGAAATAGAAATAAAATAACCTCAAGCTGCGCAAATACGCCAACCTCGGTACATGTTACGTATTTGCGCCGTTTGGGGTCGAGACGATGGGCTCAAGGGAACACTCAGCCAAGCGTCTGGCCAAGAAGTTGTCCAAACGGCTTATCCAAATCCAATTTTACTCGATTTCAAATAGGGCACATGTTGATCATTTTTAGTTCTTTAATATTTGCTTAGGGGCTTATATTTGTTTTCTTATGAACATCTACTAAAACAAATATAAATTATATCCATATATTATGAAATACACTGTAGGTATTGTTGCGTAGACGCGGTGGTGGATTTGTCATAGATTTACAACACCACCGTTCCCGTGCTTTGGCAAGCACGTTATTCCGTCCGTCCCGGTTCTACTAATACCAACTTGTGAAATCGTCAAAAAATTGTTATTAATAAAAATTACATCTATCTTCGTCAACCCGTTTGGACAGCGTGGCGAGTGTAGGCCAAATTATCCAGATTATGAATTGGATGGCCCATCTCCAGCAGTGGAGACCTAGGACGCTGTGTTCTAGGGGCTGTAATGTAAAAATGTAATTGTTGCGTATGTAATTACACGTGTAACAATCGGAGAAGATATTGTTCTACTTTTTTAAATTTAGATATCACTCATTTAAGATGTGCAAAAGAATTTTTACCTCACGAGTGATTGACATATTTTTTGACCGACTGTACATTGGTACAATATGTGCCAAACTGTCATAAGCAGTATAAGAAAATCACAGCCTTGTTACCTCAAATATTAGAGCGTTACAATGCAATAATTCATATTCTACATACGATTAGAACAAGATTTGATATTATGTCACAATCAAAATGGCGGCGAATGGGGGACCAATTAACTTGTTGCGCTTGCGCATCATTCGCGCAAAGTTGCTGATAAAGCGATGGATGTCGCATTTTTAGTAATATATGGGTATGGTAACACGATTCATTTTTTTTTTTAATTATTTCTAACATTTGGAAGGTGACAAGTTATGAAATGGCAAATATTAAGTTCCAAAAAAAACTACATTAAATTCTATTTTAAATTCGAACTAATAAAAAGGTATAAAGAACAATTACGTTAACAACTTTTTAGATTTTATTATTAAAATTCGATCAAAGAATTATAGGAAATAGAATTGCATTATATCAAAAGTAGAGATTATGACCAAGCTAAATACGAAGTTTGCATATAATTAAGAAGTATTTCTATATAATAAAGATTAAAACATTTTAAGCTATTAGATATATCGAGCCTAACTACGGCGGGTATTAACTATTAAGATTCAAAAACTTTAACATTAGATAAAAGTTATAAATATAATTTCACCTAACTATAAATAGAATTTGAACTTTACGACATCTACTTATCCTAATGAACAGCGTAATAAATAGATTATCTCTCGCAAAAATATGTATTGTATTATTTATTGCGTTTGTAACATATAGCCCGTAGATATACACTACTGGAACTTATAGAACAAGGTTACTTAAAGAGTACCTGAAGGTATTATATAAAGAATTTTGCGAGACGATACAAGCATCACATTAATAAATTACAAACAATAATCTGTTACCATATGTGACTGTAATTATTTTTTAATGAAGTTCTATGCACGTGCAGCCTGTGCGTTAATTATTACGTGTCCAGTACAACAGTCGTTGCAGTGCCTCTGGGATGCTGGTGGACGGATGCCACGCTATTATGAGGACGCGTTGCGCCTCAATCCTCGCACGTATGAGAAGCAGCCCCAGCAGTATCCTTGCTGATAGGTGGGACTATTCTTTGGGCACTGGATACGCCTGCATGTCTGCAGGTGACCTGAGCTCCAGAAACGGATAAAATGTATTTTTTGTTGTATTATAATTTTGTATTTTTACTAACACTTATGGAATTTATTCTGAAAATGATTTTGATTAATTCTCAACTACTTATTATTGTTTAATTGTATTTGATTGTGGATACAAATATTCATTAGTAGTTTGTGGTGTAGTGTTTATATGTTCCTCTGTATGTTTCAGTATGTTTTTTTTAATCTTTGTCATCGCATAGGCTTTTTGGTTTTTTTTTTACATTGTTAATATATTTATATTTGTGAAAACTTATAAATGACACTCTGTTGCTAACGTTTAGTTCTTTTTGTTGTTGGATATTTTTAATAGTTTTCCTTAAATAAATAAAAAGTTAATTATTATTATATAGCGAAATTGTTTTATCGCTTTTGGATTTTTAAGCTATAAGTTTGAGAAACCTTGCTCTATTGCTATTAACAGTGAAATAATTGTTGAATAATAAAACAATTGATCAATTGTTCCAGTTAATATTGTAAATGTGGTCATGAAATATAGTTAATGTCAGGGCCTTAAACCTATGAACAAGGCATGTATAATATTTGGAAAATTTACACTAATATTATGCTTACAACACTAAAATATGAATCTCTAATATGATTGACAAAAATATATTAAAATTCTGATGAAAATAGTAAATACAATTTTACTACTAATTTAAAATTGTAACAATGTCTGCATCTTCTTTGTAACTTATGTGTATAATAGCATAACATGTCACCACAGCACCACTCTCAGATTCCTTTCTCATTCGATAAAACTAACAAGTCACTGGAATTCGCTCATCTATGGAAGTGACTTTGCCTAACAGCTTACCACTTGTTGATTGGCTTAATTGCTTAGTCTTTCAGTGTGACAAAAATTTTAACGTGATTTTGTCTGCTTGCATTATTTCACACTTTCTGTATTTACACAAAAATACATACATACATACATATCTTTACGCCAGATCCCTTGCGGGGTAGGCAGAGACAATTGAGCGCCATTTGACACGATCACGACATACTTCTTTCGCTTCGTCAACATTCATTAACCTCTTCATACATGCCCTTTGGTTACGAAGACTTTTTAATGCACCTTCAGTCAGTGTTTTATTTATTTGATCGTGATATGTGAGTCTCGGTCTGCCAGGGCCTCTTTTACCCACAACTTTCGCATTATATATCTGGTTCGTCAATCTTTCATCGCTCATCCTTTCAACATGCCCGAACCATCGTAGCATGCCTTTCCTTATTTTTGTCCCTATGCTTTCCTTCATACCAACCCTTACAAAAATAAATCATGTTATATGTTCTCGCGTTCCAGTTATAAGCCGTGCTAAGATCATGAACC
This sequence comes from Tinea semifulvella, assembly GCA_910589645.1. Classification (NCBI taxonomy): domain Eukaryota; kingdom Metazoa; phylum Arthropoda; class Insecta; order Lepidoptera; family Tineidae; genus Tinea; species Tinea semifulvella. Next base: position 28,475,426 of record OU342584.1, read on the forward strand.
AGCGCATTCTACCGTTTCATTTAAGCTGTGTTACTTTTTTTTAACTCTGTTAGCTTAGGTTAATATTTGACATTGTCAAGTATAAATGCAAAGCAAAGAAATTACGCAGTTTAGATTTGACATTTGTCGACTACCCTTGTGGATTGGACGTGGAGGATATGAATCATATAGGAGGATATTTTTCTCTTGTCCCTTATATGACCGTTCCTTGTTCATCTCCTCTCTTATTTCACACCGAGTTCCATTTCCTATTAATATTCCATCCCTACTTGTATATGACAAACGAAGTAAATTTATATATAATATCATTTGTTCATTCATTGTAGATAATATTAAAATATAAATATACCTATCCTATGTAATTGCATATAATCCATTATTTATTCTTTTATTTTTGTATATAGTAATGTATTTTTCTATTAATTCTCTATATTTGTAATTATAATTACTTTTTGGATCCTGTTCCGAATTTTTCGTATTCTATTTATTTAACCCGTCTTTCCCCAACTTTGACAAATTGTTACAAATGCATTTTTTTTTTGATGTTAACTAAACAACGAGGTGAGGTAAATAAATAATAAAATAAATATTTCCAGACAGGTCGCACAGCGCCATCTAGTTTCCGTGGTAAGCTACGAGGCTTGTGTTACGGAAACTAGATGGTTGATAAACTACATATTATACTTTTTTTAAATATAAATATATACATATAAATACCCAGGCCGAGACAAATTATACAATGTACAACTTGCCCCCGGTGGGAATCGAACCCACGACCTCCCGAGTTCACGGCAACGTTTGTTACCACTAGACCACGGAGGCGGTCAAATGGTGGAATGCACAAACGTCCGAAAACGTATCGTCTAAGATCGATTACGTCTGTACGAGGTGAGGTGGAATGCACAATCGTCCGAAAACGTATCGTCTAAGATCGATTACGTCTGTACGAGGTGAGGTGGAATGCACAATCGTCCGAAAACATATCGTTTGAGATCGATTACGTCTGTCAGAAATGTCAAAAACTTGGGTATTCCGCCTAGCTTTTGACAGTTTTCGGACGATTGTGCATTCCGCCTTACTCCGCAGTTTTTTGAAATGGAATTGGTGATGTTAACATCAAACGTCAGTTTTTTTAAGTATTGGAACATTTCATGCCAAATATTCAGCAGGTTATAAAGTTAGTACAGGTATGTTATAAAATTAGTACGAGTACCTATAGATCGCATTGCTAAGTGTGCCTCGTGTTTGTTTACAATAACTTAATTGGGTTACGCTTTGACTGGCCGACACATAAGAACCCTATTGTTTGTAACTCCACGTACTTATCAAATATTGTTTATTTTAAATGAGGTCCAATGATTATTATTTCTTGCGGGGCACGGCAGAACACTTGTAACTTCGAAAGCAAACGCACGCATTCGTTTCTGAATTAAAACTAAGTGCAAAATGCAAGTGATTTTTATTTGCCATCCTGATTCACCTTCTATTACAGGTATCTCTTATACAATGAACTAGCTACATTTCTGAGTATGATTTGTGTTCAAGTATGTTTACAATAACTTAATTGAGTCACGCTTTGGCTGGCTGGTACAAACAGAGCCCCATTGTTTATAGTTTGGCGTAGGCAATAAATATGGGTCGCGATGATTGCTATTAGGCGTAGTCACGTCAGAATTAGTGATTAAATTAAATCCTGTGTTCAAATGACTTTTATTTGCCATCCTAATCCTGTTCTATATAATTATGGATATGCCATGTTGGTTTGTGTGGTGGCATCTTATGCTATTTTCTGATAGGTATATTTACCTATTTAGGCACTAGAAAAGCGTCATTACTCGTATGATAACGGTTTAATGGAAGCTTATGACGTTTCACTATAAAATCTACAGCAAACTAAGACTGCTCAACCACTAAAGATGTGCAGAGTAACGCTAGATATTATGTAATGCGCAGATGACAAGGTTGTCTTAAAGAAGTTACCCCAAAATCTTCACGAATGAACTGAGAAGATTGATTCGGAATTGATTACAAAACAAAAAAGGAGGCCTCAAAGCGTCTTTAAGCTGTGATACCGACACCCGATGTCTATCTATTGCGGTTGCGATTATGTCACACCCTGACGGGAGATCGACGCAGTCCCTGCTATCAATAAGCTAGCTTTCCACACCAAATTCAAGGCCTTCCGAATCAAACTAATCTCAAAACAATCCTTAACAAGGACTTCTGAGCACTTGGTGTTGCTTACTGCAAATACATTCGTGGACCCAATCCCTCCGTCCCAACCCTAGCAGGGACGCCAGAACCGTACTCCTCGGAAGGTGGTCACAGTACCTGATGGCTACTTCTATGAAACACAAGATTAAGATATGGAATCTTTTGATTATATGTATAGCTATAACGTACTTATAAATAATATAACGTATTAGTTGCCGACAATAAACGATATATTATTATTATTGGTTAATATTGTCTTCGCACATACGAGTATATGGTGAATTAGCAGTCTTAATCCTAAATATTTAGTTGATTGTAGATTTTACAAAGTGAGACCATTAGGAGACCATTTTTATTCACTAATCACAGCACTCGATCTGTCTCAGTAAGACCAGGGCCACACTGGTTTTATAAATTTAAATTTCCAACAACAATACTAACGGCCGGTTGCAGAAAGGCTGCTTCACCAATCACGAGGCATATATCGTAATCATCCTTTCTGCAACCGGCCGTAAATGTATTGAAAAAATATAGCAGTGAGGCCCAGACCCAAACTTTTTGACCAAACTTCGCTCAGCATGAGGTAATTTTATCTGATCTAATGAATGAATCAAATGAATGAATGTTGTGTGATCATGATTTTTGGACTTGGTAAATCTAAATCGCCACTTTGACAAAATTATAGTTATTAAAAGCAATAGCAGTAAAATCAACTATCAATATAATGCCACATTAATAATATAAAGGCACTCGAATCAACTAATCATTCACATATAAAAACACACACAAAGGAGTAACTAAATAAATAGAGTCTGGCTAATGAAAGTAGATAATCGAATTATTTGGAAACTTTCAGATGGCAACACTATTGTGAAAGTGTCAATATGGCTGTTGTCAGACATTTGCTTTAAATTGATTTGTTGTTAATTCCTCATTTGCGTTGTCAAATATGAATAAACTATTAAAAGTGGAGTCCGAAAGATATTGTTTAGCATGATGTCAAAATTCCAAGAAAAACAAGATTGTTTACTTGTGGTGTTGAATTTTTTAGGTTAGTATGATTTATTTATTTATTTATTCAATGTATACAACAGATGCACATTGATTAATTATTTTGATACTATATAATATATATTAAATATAAACCCAAGTATCAAGTAAGTTTTATCCACATATTTTATCAAACTTTAAAGGGATATCATACTATTTCTTTTTTAATTTGCCGCGTTTTTTGTTATCTACATTATCCAGATTTCATTACCCAGACTCTAGTGTCTGACTTAGTTTCGCTCGAAACTTCAATAATAATAAAATAATGCACAAAAACTTGATTTTTTTTAGTTAATCCTTTTTTATAACACGATATTGACACTATTAAAATAAAACACAATTAAATAAAAATACATATTGTAAATAAACGCGACTTATTACATATATATACTAGGTAGGTATAAAAATATTGGGTTAACAGCGTTCACCATAGCAAATCAACATTATTTTGTGTTAATAAACGATTCGTATTTGTATTGAATAAATCTCGCATTTATTACATATACGGTAAAATAAAATAAAATAAAACAAAAATAAATAAAATTAAAATAATTTATTAAAATCACAGTTACAGATTGCATTATTGTGATTAGTTGCATTGTGATGTAGTGAGTTTTAAAACTATTGATGTCAAATGACTAAAAATAACAACAATAATCTAATAATAACAGAGTAAAAAAGTGTCAAATCTAAAAAATACTAATTAGTCTATTTCCTTTACTTTAAAATAGCAGATTTAAAAAACAACAATTAAATCGTATAGTCAACGTTTTTCTATTAAAAATTCCTTCCGAGCTGCGTTCGTTTTTGTAACCCCGCGTAGGGTTCTGATCAGTGTAAGCTACTCGACTCGAACGATTTCGTGTTGCGAAACGTCAAACCATTTTGTTGGCATTTAATTTTGTAAAAATAATCTCCACTATCGACATTTTTCCAAAATTATTAAATGTCACTTTAACATTGACAAGAATCCTGCTTGGAGTTGATTTAACACCGGTGTCGCGACCCAATGTAATTCCGAACGGCTTGGGGTTACCACACCAAGCATTTAGTACGGCCGGTGTCGCGATTCGGTGTTAAAAACCTTTATCATTACAGCCCCTTAAAGTCCACTGCTGGAGATGGGCCTTCCAGAACATATATCTGGAGAATTAGGCCTACACTCGTCACGCTGGTCAGACGGCTTGGCGAGGATATGATGTCAATTTCTTAATGATTCCACAAGTATTAGTGGAACCGGGGCCGACGGTTTAACGTGCTCTCCGAGGCACCGGAACGGTGGTATTGTAAATTTATGACTGCAGTACGTAAGAAAAGTGTATTGTACATGCAGGGTGGGTTTGAACCGACCGTTGTAGGATTTAAGTAACGCGTTCTTACAACCGAGCCACCACAGTTAAAAACCTTACACATTGTTAATTTACGAACGCAGCTTGGACTGTCAAATAGAATTAAAACAAAACATGTCAGTTTTTAGGCATACATAATATTCGTAAATCAACAAGTTTTAACAGAATTAATAAACATTTACTTTCACTAAATAATATTGCAAGCAACTTACATTATTTAAAAACTTTTGCCCAAAAAGGTCAAGTATTAAAAGTAAAGGTTGAATATGAATAGCCTTTTTAGGAGGTAACCTAATTGTGATGAATAAAATTATTAATATTAACCTAGTTCGAGTTCCGAAACATTCTTCTAACAAAAACCTACATACAACTGTCTTTTATAAGGTAAAACATTATGTTTTGGAACTCATGATTAGGTAACGAATCATCTTGGTATGGACGCATTAAACACTTTCACTAATATGAAATAATGATAAAATTAATAAATATATGCCAATACTGTAAAATGATATTGCAATAAAAAATAACCCGAATACGCCATTCACGCACGCAATAATAAATAATAATCTTACAATTATACAATTAAAATGCAAATCATGCGGTATTTCTCGGCCGTGGCGACTTAGGTTCTAGGGCCTTAGGGGGCCGTCCATTAATTACGTTTTTTTTTTGTCATTTTTTAACCCCCCCCTCCTCTCCCTTGGTGATACGTAGTGAGGTTTAAGACTAACCCCCCCAACCCCACAATCCAAAATCACATGTATTTATTGGAACCTACAGAGAATCCTAATTTTGTTACGATATCATCTTTAAATACAGGTATAAAGTATAATTAGGAAAATTAGGAACCATAATAAAAATGTCTAGACAGAAAGGTTGCAGGTTGTTTGACGAAAAAATTAATACACTTGATATTTTACAACACCCCCTCCCCCTTGTGATATTTCGTGATTTTTGCCCCCCCTTCGAGTCTCACGTGATTAATGGACGGCCCCTTATTAGGACTTTGGAAAACATTATTTTCAAATAACATTATCTTACTATTGTGATAATATTCTACTGAGTTATTAATAACGTTTAGATTTCAAATGATTTTCTTTTTGTATAAAGCATGGCCGCGTACCGCATCCTTAAGGTTGCTACCCACTATGTTCACCTAATCATTATGTCACTTTAACATAGTGGGTGGTAAGCTTTATATTTGTATGGTTTTTAAGAACTTTTATATAAGGGCGATCACGTCATATTGACACCCAGAGAGCGACTGGCGTATTCGTAGACCACGTAAGAGATGGATACAGCGGGAATAACTTTAATAAAATTAGGCGTGATACCGCGATATAAGCCGGTCAGACCTTCGCGTTGGACAATTTCTCTAAACACACCTTGCATGGTGCCTTCAGCTCCTTTAGCTGCTTTCTCTGAAACATACAAAAACAACATCAATAAAGTAAGCATGTTCGATTCCCAGTAAAAACGAATCAAAATTTGAGACTGACGTCTCGCGCTACAGGAAATCAAGTTACAAAAATTTAACCGCACCGAAGTGTTCATCATTATTAATATATCTAAATCTATGATTAATTGACCGCCTCCGGGTTCTAGTGGTAACAAACGTTGCCGTGAACTCGGGAGGTCGTGGGTTCGATTCCCACCGGGGACAAGTTGTACATTGTATAATTTGTCTCGGTCTGGGTGTTGATATGTATAATATGTATATATTTACAAAAAAAAAGTATAATATGTAGTTTATCAACCATCTAGTTTCCGTAACACAAGCCTCGTAGCTTACCACGGAAACTAGATGGCGCTGTGTGACCTGTCTGGAAATATTTATTATTATTATTGAAGAGAGAAGACAAATTTCTAAGCATTCCATGGATTCACCGTGCGGGTGCCGGGTCCATCGTGTGTGGGTAAGAGATGAGAAGAATGGTGTCTCGGGCTTGCGACCGACAATTTGCTGGTTTAAGAAAAGGAGGCCTCCTTTTTTTTCTATTGCGCGATAATACGCTCACCATCCACCATTCTACTTCTCTCCCTACCCAACCAAATACTGTATGATTCCGTTAATGCCGTCTTGGAAGCTCGTTCCATAAATGTATTGACGGCAGACCTGCTTAGGCCCAATTCTTTCAGTAAGTGATGCAAAGATTTTGCTGGAACTCCTCTTGCACCAACTTCCACTGCGTAAAGCTGAGTCTTGAACCCGTTCCTGATCATTTCTTCTGTGAGATCATAATATTTATTCGACTTCATGTTGTGGTCTTTTGGAATATTTGATTCCCACGGAACGGTAAGTTCAATAAGGATAACTTTTTTCAAGTTCCGAGAAAACACTAAGATGTCTGGCCTATAGGCTGATACAGCTAGTTCATCTGGGATCCTATAATGGTGTTCAAATGTATCCATGAGAATTTTCCAGTCTGATGCGGCGCCAAGGATCGAGGTGGGCTTGCATTTAGTTTTCGTGCTTTGCCCTTCCTTTACAAATGTGGTCAAAGTTTTATTTGTAGTCAGTCCCTTTCTGGCTCTTGCAATAGAAAGACTTACTGCTTCACGGATAACACCTAGGACTTTGTCATGTCGGCGTGAGTAATAGCCCTTTTCTAGGAGAGTAACGCACCCTACAAGTGTGTGTCTAGCAGTTCCTATGGCAGCACCACACAATGTACAGTTCTTTTCCGTAGCTTTTCCCCACCTTACCAGATTACTCTGGTCCGGGAGGGACATTTGAAAAGCGTTTAGGTAGAACTTTAGCAACGCCGGAGACCAATCGTACATTAGTGTGCGCCACTTTAGGGCTGGAGGGATGCAAAAATCGCCCAAAGTTAGCCAGTCATTTTGAACTTCTAGAGTCATCGCGTGCACTTATTATTATATATCTCTAAAATGTCCGTAATTTTATTTCTCAGAAAGTTAGTAGACTAAAAGTAGACTCAAAAGTACATTAAGACTTGAATAATCTTAAAAAATGCTGTATTATACGAGCAAGAGAGATGCAAAAGCATTAAGCACACTTAAAGAGAGCAGCAAATGCGTTGGGTGACGCCATAAGCCTATTCTTAATTTGGTCGGATTAGAAATGTAGTCATACCTTGAGCTTGTAGCCGTGTGCGGACCAACGCGAGCGGGTAGGAACACACTTGGCCTAGGGTACAGGATGCACTGCCGCACGCCAGCAGCAGCAACATACCGGGCTGAGCATTATTACCAGAATATCTATTAATATACTTCTTCTTCAACGTCTCGTAAACGGCCAAGTCGATCCCCGCGTACGGCACTATCCCCAAGATGTTTGGAATGTAACCCTTGTAAAAACATCTCAGTCCCTCTCTGGCGTATAATTTTTTCGCCGCGTCCATTATCCCGCTGTATTGGCCCGTTTTCCTTAAAGCTAATCTTGTCTTTAGCACCTCGAGTGGATAAATCACAGTTTGGCTTATTGCCCCGGCGGTGGCTCCGGCTATGAACCTCTCGTGAATCTTCAAAGGCTGATCCTTTCTCTCTCCAAGTATTAACTTCTTGCATTGCTCGTATGCCGCGAATTTTATTGCAGATTCTGGGGCGATTTTTATAACATTGATTCCGTTTCCGCGCCAGAGACCGGCGATTCCGCCTTCTCCTATCATTTTCGCTAAACACCTGCCCATATTTTCTCGTGTGGGATTCACCTGAAATAATAATAAATGTTGTTATCGCCAACGTAATCGAAGATATTGCAAAAAAAGACAAAAATAGTGATGGTTAATAAATTAGAAACGGTCGCTCTTTGATGAAGCAGTTTCTCACTCTCTTGATTTTTTAAAGTTACAGATTCTAGAAAATTTAATTTATTATTTGTTATTTGAAAAAATTACAGCCATTGCAATTAAATATACAATATAGGTAGGATACTACAAGCCAATTACAAATTGCCACTGGCAATTGTATAGCGCTAAAGATTTTCAAATCATCGGCGAAAAGAAGGTAATTGGAGTGCTTAAAACAGGTGGCGATGTCCTGCAGAAACAGAATACAAAGAAGCGGTCCTAGGATTGATCCCTGAGTTACTCCTGACTGAATCCGTGTCCACCTAGACATATATCCATTAAAATTATGACAGCCTGAGATCGCTTATCAATATAGGAGGTAAACCACCAAAATAGATCATCATGGATTTCAACTAAACGCAATTTTCATAAAAGTAGGATGTTGTCGATTCGATCAAATGCCTTAGTGAAGTCAGTATAAATCATGTCAACTTGATCGCCTCCATCCATAGACTTGGTAAGGTAGTCGTTTGACTATAAAATATTAGTGGTAGTTGATCTCCCTTGAAGAAAACTATATAATTGCTATAATAGTTAAATAGTTTGCTTGATGGATAAATAAAGCTGGCTGTGTATATTTATTTCTACGATTTTCGGGACTATAAATATTTCGAAATTGGAGATCGGACGATATTTTTCCACTTGGTCTCTCTGTCCACCTTTGTGAATAGACGTTACAAATGCTGTTTTCCAAATTTTTGGCACCACGCCTTCCATAATCTATCTATTATATAGTATGGAGAGAGGAGCTGATATACTACAAGCGCAACTAGTACTATTTGTAGGTACTATTTTATCTTGATAAGTACCAAACTCAAGAAACGTGACCTAAATCAATAATTAATCACATTTTAACAGCTTGGCCAACCATGAAACTCATCAACTTATTGTAAATTTTTGACAAGTACATTTCTCATACATTTCCAAAACAATCCGTGCCTTGGACAACACGTTCAGTCGTCTCGGTTCCACTAAGCATAACTAGCTGTTTAGACTGGCGTTGTCCGTGTAGTAAAGTGCGAAATATTCAGCAGAAGTTCCAGTTTCCAGTTGCTAAATTTTATTATAATCGGTCAAGTAGTTTCGTTCGTGAAGACAAAATTAACGGGAAAGAAATATGGCCGTGTGGTCACGTGTCGTGGTGAGATGATGACGTCATAACACCTATGTCCATATCAGGGTTACAAGGAACAATTCTGCCAAATTTCATCATAATCGGCCCAGTAATATAGGCGTAAAAACAAGACAAATATACAGACTTACAGACATACAAAGCTTCTTTCACATTTACAATATTACTATGGGTTGTGTATATTGTTGCATTTTTGTAATTTAATTTAGTTTCTATAAAAATAAATATGGCCCAATCAGTAAGCGTGACGAGAGTAGATCAGATTCCCAGAAATATGTTCTTGAAGCCTCATATCCAGCAGTTTGTTTTTGTCGTACCAGACATTGTAAATGTCACAATTGTATTCTAGAAGATCGTAATATCGTACCTGTAGGAATACTTTGAGTCTATCGAGCGGTGCCGTGCAGGTGCGGCTGACAGCGCCAGCTATGCCTCCCGCCAGCAGATGCCTCCACCACTTGCCAGTCTGAAGTTCGCTTTGTGTGAAGTCGTCGGGCACATTCATATCCTCTCCAATATCCAGGTACTGAAATGACAAATAAATAATTTTAATAACATGAGATATTTATTTATTATAAGTATCATGTTTATTAATTACTGTTCTGTGGAAATCAGATTGTAGTCTTCAACTTTAACTTAACTTTAAAACATATGTACCAATTACGATCTCACAGAAATTATTTAGGGACGGCTTCAAGAGTTTAATGCAGTGGAAGTTGGTGGAAAAGGAATATTACATTTTTGCACCATTATACTCGTAAATAATTTAGCTTAAGCCTCAGTACATTTTTGGAGCTTGTAACACGGCATTAGATAAAAATGTATTTGTATAGAATAAAGAAAGGTGTATAATAGTGGATGGGAGTGTGTCATTGCGAAATGAAAATCACGCCGCTCAACCTAGCCTACGAGTATGTCGGTCAGAAGTTCGAGACTCTTTTCTCCTATGGGAAATATGATATAAAGCCAAGACGTCGCATCGTATCTTTGATAAGTTTATAATATGAATAATATATTAATCCTACGTTTATAGAATTTCATAAGATATCTAGCGTTTAACTTTTATGTTATACGTCAGGCCATTGTAGGCTTGTCACTGACTGTAGAGCTAATCACGTGCTCTACAATCAAAAAAAGATAAACGATCAATTTCTTATTGATCCCCTCGTAAACAAGCATGAGATAGCAATATAAGACAGCTGAATGGCATGGCTTTAGTTGCGGTAAGTTGTAAAGGCGTAAGCCAGATTAGAAAATTATGTAGAATTAGCAAAACAATGCTCTATTAGTGATAAATAAGAGGGTAACACTGAAAAGACGCCTATTCTAGCTATAAAGATGGCATATACTAGTTGCAGACCCAATATTTACCTATACTTGATTTTGCTTACTGGGAATGAAATTTAACGTTTGTTATATGGTACAAAATTTATATACATGTATAATTAAATTTCTAGTAAACCAAAGATGTATGAGGTATATATTGAGCATACATTAACCAAGAGATATCGTACTTTGTAATGTTAAGGACTGCGAACCCTGCCCTATTAAAGTAGACTAGACTTCACACTATCAAACAAATATAATAAATTAACATCCAATTAACATATTTTCCGTGAATTACTCATAATTGGCTCGCGTAGATATGACGATGTTACTTCCTGAGTATATTTCTGCGACATAACTGTCATATTTTAATCAGCTCCTAACTAATATCTAGTTTCAAAAGGGTACAAATCAACGGGTATATTGTATTCTACATAAGGGGTTAATTTTTCCGATTTTTGACAAAATGAAAAATTACTTTTATTATGTCATAATTTAGAATATGCATTTCGCTACTTAAATTAATTATCTCCTGATATGTATGCGTCCCGTTCATGTGGATATAGCTAAAATATAGATTGAAAGTTACTTAACATTTACTTATAAATATCTGCAAATTCATGACACACATGTCTTACATCACGTTTGGCAACGTATTACATATAAAAGATAATCAGATAGATAGCTTCTATGGCCAAAATAAAGTGCAATATCTGAATAAAATTAGTTTTGAAGTCTAATAATACTATTTTTATAGGTACCCAATTTAGATTAAACGAGATCTTAAAGTACTGATTTTTTTGGAGAAAATGGCATCCAGGAAATTATTCCTGCCACTATGCCGGCTTCATTAAATTAATTGGCGACCGAAGCTTCTCCACTGCTGTATAAAATAGGCATCTCCCAAGAATACACTAAGAAATATTATTTATGATGTAATCGCAAATCGTCAGTTATTTAACTGATACATTTTAGAATTTAGGCCAAGAGCAGTCTCTGTGAAAACAATGCCGGTAACCTAACTCATGGCATTACTATCGCGATACTACGAGGTGTCGGTAGTGTATCAGGATGGGTAAACAGGAGTTGTAATATTTGCTTACAGCCAGCACCTTTAGTATTATGTTGAAATGAACATGAGTTAGTTTACCGGCATTGTGTCCGTAAAGACTGATCTTATCGGCGTTAATCCTAAAAATTATCACTTAACCGATGGGTGCGACGAAGACAGTAAAGACAGGTACTAATAAACTAAACTTACGAGTATGTGTTCTCAAAAATGTGTGGATATCACAAAGCTCATACGTTACATTGATTTAGTTGCTATTGTTTTTTTTTAGCTATTTGACTAAGTAGGGCGCGTAGAAAAATTCAATCGATAAGCGCGTTGCGAGCTGAAATTGTTTGGTATCAGGGATTCCTGATGATTTTCCATTACATCATTATCCATTTTTCTCAGTGTGAATATAGGCGATGATCTTTTGCCACACCCACAGAAAACCCACCAGCAACTTGCTTTAGTTCGACGTCTATCTGACGTATTTAAGTAACGAAATATTATTAACTTGATTACCATTGTGGATTTTTCCAACTTGATAGGAAACACTATAAATGCCCAATAGCCCTTCCATGAAGCGATATACACGCGTATAACGTTATACATTGCAATATAGTACTTTTATAATCATTATCTTTGTATTTAGACATATGTATTATTTTAAAACTAATTACAAGGAACTCAAAAATCAAATTGTTTATTTGATAGTTTATGTCAAAACTGCTGTCAATATCATTATTAGTGATGGGGTTGTGTCGACTCGATAAAAAGTAGTAATCGTTAATTGATAAAAATATTAAATATATTACCTTTTTTATTGTGGAAATATTCAGCATAAAAACGATTTTAATTCTAAATTAGTATTTTAACAAAACAAGAAATACCAAATTTACTTCGTCTAGTTTTAACAAAAAAATATTATCTACTGTTTAATTTAAACTAATATAAAAAGGTCAGACGATAGCGATACCGGTTTCATTTGTATAGGCCTCGTATATTAAATACTTTTGTAAAAATGACGACATAATACATTTTATTACATAGTTAGGGCCCATTTTTTTTTATTTCAAATTTTACAAATGCCTTCTGTAGGCAAGATGTGAAGTCAAGGAATAGAAAAGATTGATGCCAGTCTTTACCAAAGTTTGCAATAAAATATAATTTACTATTAGGCTGCTTTGTTTATGATAATAATCGCCTGGCACGAAGTTTGGCTGCTCAAGGCTACTGATATAAAACTGGATAATTAACGTTAAGGGTAAAAAAACTAACTATACAAAAAAAAACTCTACAATAGCTGCGACTTATTGCAAATGTCAAGATCTCCTAGTCTATAATTCGTAATCTAGCTCTAGCAGTCACAAACTGAGTTATCAAATAATATCAAAGCAAGTAAAAGTTGGTCCATATTCCGTTAGGCAACCCATCACTATTGCTTCTTTTGTTAGCATATTTTATTATATAAAAATTGGATTGCATTCTGATAACAGATCGGTGAAGGTCGCTCTTCTACGTATCTTAGACTATTAGGTAAGTGAAAGGCGTGCGAATATTTTTGGTTACCTATTTGATATTTTTGTTTAGTTGACTATGATGTATACTTAATCGATCGACCAAACATACGTTACCTAGGGTTCTTTTATCTAATCTATTTTTTAACATTACATACGAGAGAAATTAAAACGAGTCATGAACAGAGGTTATTTTATTGAAAAAAATATAAAGGTAAAAGTAAAATAAAATATAAAGGTAAAAGTAAAAAATATATAAAGGTAAAAGTAAAAAAAATATAAAGGTAAGAGTAAAAAAAATAATAGATTTGTTATTTTTTTAATAGTTTATTTTGACGTATTTAATGCTCTTGCAGAGGAGTTGGACATTGATGTTTTCAACTCCAAAGCAAATAATATCAGACGTCAGCTGACGGCTCGTTATTTTGAATCAGTCAGTAACATTAATTAATTAGTGTAATATATGCTGTGTGCACATGCTTTTGGAGATGGTACTGGAACTGTATTGTAAAGATTTGAAATTTAAAAAATGTTTTGTATCCATTTCTGTTGTGTGTACCTAATAAATAAATAATATAAAATAATAATTACACACAACTTAAATAAAATTAAATAACTAAAACTAAACCTAGTAAAACAATAAACTATAAAAAAAGAATATCCTCAAGAGACGTCCCATCGGAGATAGTCCCAAGAAGACTGGCAGCATTTTCCCCAGCTTAAACGTAACAAATACGCTGAGATTATCACTACTTCATCCCATTTGCAGTCGAAACGATGGGTCCGTGGTCTGAGGAGGCTCTTGTTTATTTAAGGTTAGGTTTTATTTTTAATTATATGATAATGTATTTTTTTTTACTGTTTGCATATTACTTCGAATACAATCATTAAGTAATGAGTAAATTTATGATTTTTTTAAGTAACCTATTTATCATTGCTTCAGAGTGTAATATTATCATAGTAATAATCGTGTACCTATACAAGTATAATAAGGGTTTTATTAAACAATTATAAAATATTCCATTATACTTTAATGATTGTTATTACGTTAATGTTAATGAATATGAATGTTCTTCATAGCTCATAACTTGTGCCAGTTATGACTTATTAAGGCCCAGATATGAGCGACTGACCTTGTTGAAATGGATGATAAAATGTACTGTATTTTTTTTAAATTTAAAATTACGCAAGATTGAATTTATGTACTCGCTATGTGCATGATGATAGCAGACACAGAACCGAAATAGATCGTACCATTTCACGGCATCACGACTCCGTACAAAATGCACAAAAAAACAGCTACTGCAATATTCAGTAACCTTTATAAAGGTCAGTAGTAATATTAGATTATTTTATTAAACGATTTAACCTTATTAATTTAACATTTAGGAAACCACACTTTTTTTATAAAATCGGTTTTACATTTTGCCAACTTTACTATAGATTTTGCGCCGTTTGCCTGCGCAGACAGACCCCGCCAACCCGTCTGGTCAACGTGGCGTGTGCAGGCCAAATTATCTAGGATTTTCTAGAAGGTTCATCTGTGGAGCAACAGTGGAGCTGACTCAGTTCTAGAGACTGATTAATAATAATATTTGCTGTTCGGGAGGTTTGTTATTTTGTTAAAATCCTATTTTTCACTTTAAAACCAACGGGTCTAAAAAAGAATTAAAATGTTGGCTCCGAAATGTCGGTTGTGTGCGTTTGTCCTAATAAATAAGTGTGTAAACGACCTTCGCCTAGCAAATTCAAAGTCGTTATTGATAGGTTACATCAGTTTGTAGGTAACGAGGTCAGTGTCACGATTTCTAGTAAGGCAGATAGTAAAAATGGGACAAAGATACATCGTCCGCCACTAACCTATTATTAACAGAAATAAAGCAAGCCCCAAAACCAACATTGGCAAATGTTATTAATAAAGAAAATTATATGAGCCACCTCTGAAGTATGACCTACCAAAAAAACTAATCATCAAAATCAATTCAAGGTATTTGACTGAATGGTCGTGTAACAAACATACAATAAAAAAGTCGAATTAAGAACCTGCTCCTTTTTATGTCGGTTAAAATATGTACAAGTATAGTTGAATTATAAAAGGAGGTTGTATTATTAAACTGTACATATTAGTTTTTTTTTATTACAGTCAATATCGGAGATAAATTAATAATCGTGCCATTAAAGATCCTAAATCAAATAAAAATAGTTTATTTCCATTGGTTCTCTTAAAACAACTTGGATACAGTCAGAACTAATAAAATCAATACAATTATTAAAACATATGTACTAATCAAAGTGGTAATAATAGTTGGACCGTAAACAGGCAATAATCCATATTTATGTATGTTACGAGTATGCACAACATTATTGCTACAAGCAAGTAAAACTAACTAACTTAGAAACTACTTAAATAAGATCGTGGCTGTAAAGAGGCCGTGTCAGTTTACATTCTAAATACTTAATAATTATGATGTACAGAAATTATATACATATGTCAGATAATTTATAAATTTATGAAACAAAAAATAAAAAATATATATATAAATCCTCATGAAATAATAATTAATCCCGAACATTTTTTTGCAAATATATTATCAACTCTGACCCTTTAACCATATTGTTGGTAATTATTAAAAAGCTTTTGCCAGAATAAAATACGAAGCCTCTTAAATCTAATTTTATAACTATTTAATGCAAAAGTCTATTGTTATTCAGTATTAGTTATTTCCAAGTTTTGATTTTTTTATGTTCTGTTTTTGAATTCTTTATGTATCGACATAAATAACTTTGTTATGCACAAAATAAGATAGTAATTAATATCGATAACTCAGGAAAGCAAACTTATTTGTATTGTCAACCAAGGAGATAAAGACCGTATATAACGAGTACATAATTATTATAATACATAATTTAAAGGCATGCTACGATGGTTTGGGAATGTTGAAAGAATGAGCAAAGAAAGATTGACGAACCAGATATATAATGCGAAAGTTGTGGGTGAAAGAGGTCTTGGCAGACCGAGACTTACATTATAAACCACTGACTGAAGGTATATTAAAAAGCCTTCGTAACAAAAGGGCATGTATGAAGAGGTTAATGAACGTCGACGAAGCGAGGTGTGTCATAATCGTGTCAAGTGGCGCTCAGCTGACTCTGCCTACCCCGCAAGGGATCTGGCGTGAAGATGTGTATGTATAATTATTATTGGTCAAAACTTAGTATTTTAAATCCTAATATACCTTAACACTGAACTTTAAAGAGCATTAAATAAGTTATGTTTTTTTTTAACGTGATTATTTATGCCTGTAAAATGCCAATAGAGATTTTAAGTTCAATCGTGTGTGTAAGGTTATATACCTACAGGTAAAAGGTCGCTTAGTAAATATCATTCTAAAAAATGTTATATCCGCGGCCTTTACTATAACAATTTTATCTAATCCCACGTACACTGAGTAAAATATACCTAAGTTTTTAATATAAATTCAGCGCCCGTTAGGCCTATACGCATATGTACACTTAAAACCAAAAATTAATCTTTTTGGTTATGAAAATATGGAATATTTTAACTGTCAACAGCTCGTAGCATCGCGATAGTAATGGCATGAGTAAGTTAAAGGGCATTGTATTCGTATTTTTTTTCTATTAACCGACTATTACATCTTGTCTCAGTGTATTTATACAGGGTGGTCAGCAATTATATGTTGGACAGAAAAGATACCTTAAGGGCGCTTTTACACGTTCCGCTTTGTATGTTTTTATGAAACTGTACACATTCGGCATGTAGTCCATGACTACGACGATAAACTGTCAAGTAAACGAGAACAGTTCGACAATAAATAACGTCCTACGACACGGAAAATAGTAGTAGTACGGTTTTGTTACTGTCGTAGTTACGATAAAAATCTATAGTTACAATCTAGTGGGAACAGCTAGAGACGACAGTCGTTTCACTATCGACAGAAGTTGTGATAATGAGAACTGTTAGAAACGACACGATAACACTATAATCTAAAGCAAAAATGCACGGTTATTGCTACAGGAAAACAGACTTATGAAGGCCTTAAGGGTTTACTTATATTATGATTGGCATTAACAAAAAAGCTATGCATGCCCCACCAAAAATTACCACCACAGGGTTGATATGCTTAAAGTTTTATAAAGTAAAATTGAAAAATTTATACAAATACAAATATATCGTTTATTAACACAAAATAATGTTGTTTCGTTATGGAGACAGACAGGGGGTCTCCTGCATGAGCTATGCTGTATAACAGGAGACAGTGTCTTCCAATAATGATCATACAAAAAAGAATGGAAAAAGAGGTTACACAAATAGCAAGTAAAGTATTGTATGTGTGTGTGTGTAAGCGTGTGTGTGTTTAAAAAGGTGGGGAAGGGTGGAGAAGCAAGAGGGAGTGTAAGATTGTTGATTATACTCGTATATTTGTATTTTCCTTTAGTTCACTAGTTTAAACATTAAAATAACGTCGACTGCACCAGCTGATGGTTGAATTTCAAAATAAAACGTTAACTTTTTAACGTTAATCGTATAGACCCACCCGTCGGTTTAAATTTGAAAAAATGGAATAAAATAACAAACATATCGCGCAATAACTAATATTAATTTAAATTTTAATACTTTTATTTAGGTACGATATAAATAGGGAGTTATTATCATAGCGTTTGCCTATCATCAGTCCGAGACGTTACCGGAACATCTCAAAATTGACAGTTTTGTGATAATAAGATAATTAGCAATTTCCAAATAATAAAATGTATAATGGGGCATACATAGCTTTTTGTTAATTTCAATCATAACATAAGGAAACCAATAAGGCCTTCTAAGGCCGTATTATATTATGATTGGCAGTCACAGATTGGAAATCATAGTATGCCCCATCAAAAAATGTCACTACACGATGGTATGCTTAAAGAGTTTTAAGAAGTAAACATTAAAAGTTACATAATACCTAAGTTTTTTTTTATCATATGGTTTTGAAAATGCGTAATTCTCGGTAATTGCGTATGGACTCTGCCACAAAGTTACACAACATGGTATTAATTAAAAAAAATATTGAATTGAACTTTAGTCTGAATTTAATCAAGCCAACGCTATCAAGTCAATGTCACGGGAAGTCTTACAATCGTGTGGCAGCCGCCGCCGCCCCAAGGCTGAGGTCACACTTTATTTGGTTACTAACACTATGATGTCTAGAAGCTAAAAGCTATGTAGAAATGTTGTGCTAAACCAGTGCTCATTAAATCTGACTTCTAACTTTAAAGAAACATTTCTGCAGAACTCTGTACGTGGACTTAGGCTGGATTCTACCAAAATAAAGTCTCTATAATTGCATAAAGTTAAAAGTAAAGTATAGTAAAGTAAAGTATCATCACGACCGTTTCCCTTTCGGGGTGGTCAGAAACCACGCTTATAAGCGGATTCACATTTAGCCAACTTTACTATACGCCAATCATGACAAGTGGCAAGCTCGTCGATGTCTCCTGCATACCGAACTCGAGAAATATCACAAATAAATTCAATATTAATTAAATGTATTTATTTACATTAATAAATATTTTTGTGTCCCGACCAGGAATCGAACCCGGTACCTCCGAGAAATCCATGGACTTAACCGCTAGACCACGGAGGCAGTTAAAAGTGTCGTCAAATATACCTGATTTTTTTTAAAGGCTGACCTCTACAGTAGGTACAATTGACAATTCTTTCTTTTGATTAATGCCATTCATAATATATGTTAATCCATAATGCCTAAATGTTACAATTACAAAGCCTTCATTTTCGTGCAAACTAGGTTAAGTAACGCAAATTAAAAGTGTACGTTAGCGAGCGAGCGAGACCTATTCTTTTGTGTGGGATAAACAGCAAGGAATGGTTACAGTTACCCGTCCGTGTAAAAAAATCAATCAGCTAGTTATGATTCGTCGATAAAATAATTTAGCAAAAAAAAAGTAATTTAGTAGTCTCAGTCAAATTAAACATGCAAGTACATTTCACAGTGTTGACTTTCCTACAGCATTATTCATTGATCGCGGACTTGGCTCCTGCTGCAAGCCAGATTTTAATAGTTACATTACGAACGAGACTGTCGCTATGCACAATTCTGTACTGTCATACATTACGTATAACACTATTATTTGTTTTCTATACAAAAGACGAACATGTGTTAAATGTAAAACAATTAAACACAATAGAGGTAAATAAATAATCTTTTAGGTTAAACACTCCTTTGTAAGTGTAAAGTTAAGGAAATTATTTGAACATTCATGTTTACGACAACTACGAAATGTCATTTGGAGTTACTAAATTTTATATGGCGCCAAACGTGGGGAGTATAGTCGCGATCACAGCGACATTATTGCCGCTCGGCCAATACCACCGTTGGATCGGTGGCCAGCGCTCCGAGCGGCGCCCACGAGAGTGGAATCAATCCGCGCACCGAGCGGTCACACGTTTTGCTCTCACAATTTCATAGCCTTTTTTTACTCAAGTAATTAACTTATATTTCTTCTTCTACAATAAACCATATACATAATAATAATAATAAATCGTTTATTTCCAATAAAATCCTATGTACAGTATTCCCAAATTAATAATGCACATACAGATCTTCGCTAATTGTCGTATTCCCGGAAACACCCGAATCATTGAATCGTAAGAGCCTAAACATTGCACTTGCATTTTGCACCTTGTTCGAAAGAAATAGAAGTCAATATCATGTGTACACAATCGAAAACAATTCGGGCAGTGTTTTTTTGTTTTTGTTTTTTGGCGGTGACTGCACGTGTTCTCTCTGTGTGAAATTATATAGAGCTGATATTACACACACACCCTTCTTGGTTTTGTTTTCAAAGGTGAATTTAATTTCAACTTTAATTATCTTATTTAAATAGTTTATTTGACAATTGCTTGTCTGTCTGACACAGGCAGAGATTTTATATTTAAAGGAGGTCACTACAGTACTATAAAATTTTCGAAGTAAATCAATCCAACAAAGATTGTAGCATATTCTCAATCGTGTGGTTTTCCTCGCTATTTACTTACATGGCTATTTATACACAATTATCGAATCAAATTTTGTTACTGATAAATCAATATTTATCTCTTTTAGCACAAAACACATAATTCTACTAAATTATGCATGAAAAAAATGCACTTAACCACTCTATATACATATCGTCTTCCGACGCTCGGGGAATACGGCCGTTGCCGAACAGTGACGAAGATTTCTATGCGCATTATCACTTTGGGAGAACTGTACATGTTTTCTATTGGAGACCCACACTAGGAAGGCCGGTATTGTGGGGTCTCAATTACACTAAATCTATAATTTACATAACTTCAAATTAAATTAAAATTAAAAATTAAATTCTAAATACAATAATTAAAAAATAAAAAACATTGAAGATATTAATGAATACACTATATATAATATAAAGAATAACTATAGTATATAAATAAATAATTAGTCATATAAATTAGATCCCAAGAATGTAAATTATGAAAGACGGTAGGTATGCACTTGATGAAAGATTATATAAGTATTAGATTTATGTTGTGATGTCAAATAAATTCTCAGTTTCTATATATGTCAGACCATTGAGTAATAGTAAAGAATATTTTTAAGTCTAGTATTTGTAGTTAAGTTTATGTTCAATATTTTATTTAAATGATTATAGATATAAGGTCCTTGAAATAAATTTATACAGTCCGCTAAATAATCTTTAATTGAGCCATCGAAGACCCGCAGCAGTATCATCAGTAGCACAAAATAGGGACTGACGACTTTACAAATACCGAGGTTCGAATCAAGACATATTTAAATTTTAAGGAAGGCGTTCCTACACTGGAACCACCACTGATTGTGTGTTTTAAGAAATTCTATCTATCTTTAATTCACTATTACATTATTAGGCATAGAGATTGGAACACAATATTTGTTTTAAAGGATGTCAGTCATTGAACTGCATGTGGAAAGTTCATTGTTACATATAAAGCGGCGGTACTTTTAGAGAAGGCAAAAATGCATATGTATGATAGTAAAGCTATGTATGATACTTATATAATTGTTTTTTATTCTAAACTTTTTAGCTTCTCTTTCAAGTGTGTCATGCGTATACTAACAAATTATGTTAAAAATCACGCTGTGAATTTCTTTACCTTTAGAAAATACATAATGAGAGAGTGCAATAATTAGTAAAATACTTCGTCATGTAATAGATGAGTCAGACCTTGAAGACAGTATACTCGGTATGCGAAGTTTATTTTAGTATTATACTATCATTAAGAGCTCAGTCCATTTCCCTTGTAAAATGACAAGAGAATGCGCTTCCTGAAATATCTAATTTTAGCATTTCTTATACCTACAATCTACAATCGATGATATTCTTAGGTAACAACAAACTTATAACCTACGATATCATACAATGTTAGGGGATAGCTGAAGGTGAATTAAAAAGCAATCGAAACAAAAGGACATGTATGAAGAGGTTGATGAATGTCGAAGAAGCGAAAGAGGTATGTCGTGATCGTGACAAGTGGCGCTCAATTGTCTCTGCCTACCCCGCAAGGGATTTGGCGTGAAGATATGTAATGTATGTATGTATGTTAGGGGAAAAAAGATATAAAAGTAGGTATTAAAAAGTAGAGACCGCGAGTATAATAAAATCTTTTACTTTGTTTCTAGTCGTAATTGAATTTTACAATAAAATGCGTTGTTAAAAGTAATTTAAAAGTTTTTTTAAATGTCTAAAGTATTTATTTGAGATTTAAGGCAAATTAAATTCTAATTAATTATTATCAGATAATAGATAACGTGTCTAGTCAAAATTAAAGGTATAAAAATAGACGTGTCTATATCTAAGGTGTGAAAGTATTTTTAGTACATCGTTATGTGAAAATTAACGAGGGCAATGTTAGTTTAGCAGGCCCGATGTTTAGATAGGAATATTTTAGACATAACTTATTTTGATGTTTAGGTAGATTAAGATAAATTTCTAAGCAATTAATGGAGAGTTCATGTAATAATTTTAACATGAATAAGAATTATAATAAATATCGAATAATAATGGTAATATTATGTAAAAAATATTTATGCTAGAACAGTTCAATATAAAAAATACGTAGTTAATAATAATATTCAATTATATAATATAATATCGCACATCTAAAGATCTAAAGGGAGTTAACTCAAAAAAAAACAAAAAATATCTTATTGACACCATCGTATTTCTTATCTCACTACATACCGACCAATAAGAGATTTTAAAATATTTTAAGTGCGCGTGCCCTCCGCCAAACAAATTGGAGATAAAATAAAATTTATACAGAAAACATCTGCAGCGCATAAGAATACAGTAAATAATTTCACCTTTTCGAAAAAGTTTTTTTTAGTTAGTGCTGTTTAGATCTAGGTGTGCGATATTATATTTAATTTATTTTTCTTATAATTCAACAAGGAAATGCGGCGAGCGCTTTAGGTACGCCTTAGGTAGCCCGTAGTTTATTTTGTAGAATAGTTTTAATTTCATAGCTATTATTAGTTTTATTTTTAAAAAAAACTTATTGTACAACATAATGTTTTCGTAATAGGTTTTCATTTTAATTTAATATTTTAATAATCTTATTTAAAATATAAATTTATGTAAATTTTATTAGGTAAGTATTTACTCAATAATTTTGGAATTATACATTTTGGTGGTATGTGTATTTAATGATATTATGCACATTATATTTAGACTGGAAATGTACCATTAATTGGTTAATCATGTTGATTTGTAACTATAAGGAAATTTTGATTTCATTAGAAATCGTGTTAGCTAGGTATTTCCACGCTGATTACGAGAAGTGTGACGGGCTGATGATGACACGTCCCACGTCACATTTTCGTACATAATTTTTATTTTAAGGTAAGGCGCCACTTTACACAATATTGTACGAAAAATGACGCGCTTGTCAAACACACTGTACATTTATTATTATTCGCAATTCACGCCTCTTCTCAGTTTTACAATTAAATACCGTCCCTGTTTAGGTGTTTCAGCCAAAAAAAATTATAACTGTAGCGACATCAAGGTGCATTTGCATAGTCATTAAATAAATAATAATATCTCGGCAAATGTACTCCAACTAGGTCACCAGAGTCTACGTCGCCATATATGGTAATAACAATTTTGATTGGCCAAAATCATCGGCTGATGCAATGATGAACCAGGTCATCTAGTTGGAGGGGCAGTCACGAGCCCGGTCAAGCACATCAGTCGTTTCTGAGATACCGTCGAGATCAGGTATTACTCGCGGTAGCAAATACGCTACGTAGGTTTGCCCTCAATAATAACGTGTGTGTTTGTAACTTAAATAAACATTATTTAAAGTTAGTTATCTTTTATTAGAGAACCTTATAGATCCTTATAGGACGCAAGGACACAATCTCTAAATTGGTGACCCCGACGTGATGTGACGTGACGACGACGCGAGTGTGGCCGCGTTTTGCAGGCTCAACTTGCATTTTTCGAACACCTTATCAGCACATTCCGTCCACTGTATGACGGTTTTATCATTTTTCTTCGCCTTGTGCAGGTATTTATTTAACACAGCCTGGTATTCTGCTGCTCTAGGTAAGTTAGGACGATAGAAGTTCAACATTCCTATAAACCTACGAAGCTGTGAAACCGTGACGGGCTTCGGATACTCTACAATGGCTTGGACTTTACTAGCTAATGGTGTCAGGCCTTCTGTCGTGACCTGGTAACCTAAAAATTCTAAGCTATCTTTACCTAAACAGCACTTGGAAATGTTAATAGTAATGCCGAACATTTCCAATCTTCCAAAAACTGCTTCTAACTGCTTTTGGTGCGTGGCTTCCGTATCACTAGCTATTAAAATATCATCCAAATAGCAAAACAAAAAATTGGACTTACTATTACTATCTAAATTAAAATCTTTTAGTACCGTGTTGTTCATAAACCTTTGGAAGGTTTGTGCTGCGTTTTTTAATCCGAATGACATGCACGGAAACTTGTACAAACCGAACGGTGTTGTGATTGCCGTTTTCTCTACATCTTCGGGTGCTATTCTAATGTGGTGATAAGCTCTATTTATATCCAACCGCGAAAATATAGTTTTATTGGCCAAGATGTAGGTAAAATCTCGCAAGTGTGGAATAGGGTAGCGATCCGGTCTCGTGATAGCGTTTAAGGCGCGGTAGTCACCACAAGGGCGAAGCTTACCGTCCTTTTTCGGTACTACATGTAACGGGCTAGACCAAGCACTACTAGAGGGACGACAAATTCCCATCTGCATCATTATATCAAACTCGCTACGTACTTTTTCATAGCGATCTGGTGGTAGTGGTCTCGCTCGAGCATGGACCGGTGGTCCGTACGTCTCTATGTAGTGGCAAACCCAATGCTTAGGAGTCAGTTACGCGGAGGTTAGTTAGTAATAAGTTTTTTTGGCCTAGCATGAACAAAGACATAGGAATGTGGACTAAGGCTTGTGTTCCCTGCCAACGTTCAAAAGTGCAACGGCACACTCTTTCCGGATTAGGTCAATATTCACAAGCAGAACGATTCGAACACATAAATATAGACTTGATAGGCCCACTACCTACGTCACCGGAAGGTTATAGGTATTGTCTGACTATCATAGATAGAAAGACCGGCTGGGTAGAAGCTTTTCCGACTCGCGACATTTGTGCGACTACGGTAGCTAAGGTATTGTTCGAAAATTGGATCGCTCGTTATGGATGCCCTCTTAAGCTTACTAGCGACCAGGGTAGACAATTCGAGAGCAACATTTTTAGGCAGCTAATGAAATATTTAGGGATTTCGAAAAGCCGCACTACACCGTACCACCCTCAGTGCAATGGCGCTATTGAGAGATGGCACCGGTCACTAAAAGCAGCCCTTATGGCTAGATTAAATAATAATAGTTGGATAGACGAATTGCCAACTGCATTGCTAGGTCTGCGAGCTGCGCCTAGAAGCGACACTGGTGTTAGTGCCGCAGAGCTAACGTTTGGTAAAACCTTACGGCTGCCAGGGGAGTTCTTTGAGCCTTCATCGTCACGTTGTGATTTGGACGACGAAGAATACGTAGGTTACTTACGCAATATAATTAGTAGACTAAGATCAAAATCCGAGGTGCAGCGTGACTCACGTACCTTGTTTGTGCACCCGGATCTTAAAAACTGTAAAAAAGTTTTTGTCAGAAACGATCTAGTTCGGAAATCCTTGCAACCACCCTACGAAGGACCATATGGCGTTGTAGAGCGTAATGATAAACATTTCATTGTTAACGTTAAAGGCAAAAATGTCACAATTTCTATCGACAGACTTAAGCCCGCTTATTTGCTGAATGACAGTACAGTAGAATCGAGGCCAACTAAAGATCCTACGGATACAAAGTACAAGGCGATGAAGAATGTGCCTAAGTCTGTAGTTTCATCCGAGCCTTACACGACTCGTTCAGGTCGAAAGATCAATAAACCCGTTCGATTTAGAGACTAGATTATCACGCACTTTGCATCTTTAAATATCGTTGTCTCGTTCAAATAAAAATTGAATTCGGAGACAGTCAGCTAATGCGTTGCAAAGGTTTCCGAGGCTGCGGATGATGCCCGCTGCCACCACGCTATCAAAAGACGAAGCTTCCGGGCAGCAAGCAACACCGCAGCAGATTGTTTTCACCGTGGTGTAGCTTATTAATATTGTATAAGGTGGTGAATATTTTTTAATTTCGGATAATTTAGATTTTATTGTTTTGTTTACATGGCATTAAACCTGTTTATTATTTTTTTTTGCATTACGTATTGATAATGGCTGACCTACTTAACCGCACTAACAATTCGTGTCGCAGGCATGCTCATTCATACGCCACAGCTCTAGCCAGGTTAGTGTTTTACCGCAGGGCTGCCACGAATTGTTAGGGTTGTGTATTGTATTTTTTGTTTATAAATTTTAATCTTAAAATTTTTAAAGGGGGAACCTATGTAGCGACATCAAGGTGCATTTGCATAGTCATTAAATAAATAATAATATCTCGGCAAATGTACTCCAACTAGGTCACCAGAGTCTACGTCGCCATATATGGTAATAACAATTTTGATTGGCCGAAATCATCGGCTGATGCAATGATGAACCAGGTCATCTAGTTGGAGGGGCAGTCACGAGCCCGGTCAAGCACATCAGTCGTTTCTGAGATACCGTCGAGATCAGGTATTACTCGCGGTAGCAAATACGCTACGTAGGTTTGCCCTCAATAATAACGTGTGTGTTTGTAACTTAAATAAACATTATTTAAAGTTAGTTATCTTTTATTAGAGAACCTTATAGATCCTTATAGGACGCAAGGACACAATCTCTAAATAACATTAATACTTTTTTAAACTTAAGAACTTTCTTTATCGCCAACTATTGTATTGAGTATTGAGGGATAAATATAGTGTATAGATTCCAGATGTTTACTTATATTTCTTGTTATTTTGTTTTGCTTTTATATATTTTTTTTAATATTAGTATAGTCATAGTATAAAATTTAATATTTATTGTCTTCATTTTTATAATTTTGTGTTGTTTTTTTTTTTTTATTTAGATATTTTTTTGGTTTATTTAATGTTTAATTTAATCATTAATTGTCTTTGTCTTTATGAATTTAAATTGAATATCAGTGTTAGGTTTACTATTAATAGGTTGCATTCATTTCATGCTTATGTATAATTTTATTTGTTAATTTTAAGAATGTAACCAGTTTGTAAACTAATTAAAAAAAAAACTATTAAATAAATCGATTCTTAACAGTATAGTCATATTGTCCTCTTCCTTTTCTTATTCAATAGTAATTATTGCACATATTCTAATAAGTAAATAAACCGTAAATTTATTTTACAACAATTGAATTATTCAATAGCGACACATTTTTCATTTGATCTGTCAATCGTTGTCTCAAATAAAAAAAACATTGTATGTACTTATTGTTTACGTTTTCCAATAAATGAATAAGTATAAGTTTGTTTTGAAATTCGGGTCAAAAATACGTATTAAGTATTATGTCAATCTAAAGAAGCAATTAATTATTTAAATCTAGTCGATACGTTTAAAAGTGATATAAAAATAAATGAATTTGTCCCTTCTCTGTATGATGATAACTACGTGTATAGTTAATAGGTTAGCTTTGTTAGCATAGTCGTCACATACACGAGTTGTTCAGCGATAACAAGATACCAGTCAAGTGATAACAAATTGCCAACAACGATTTATTATGTTAGTGAAGCTCTTATATTGGAAAACGGTATTGGCTTATTAGACGATTTACACGTTCGATTGCTTTTGCTTTTTTTAAAAGAAAAATTAGAATGGTATGCTCAAACAGTGCTTCATCATCATGGGCCTAAGTCTCTCCACTGTTGGATGCTGGCTTAGCCATTTCACACGATCTTCTGCCACGCCCACCAGCGACCTTTTTCATATCATGCGTCCATCTGGCAGGAGTTCGTCCCACTCTGCGTTTTTCTGTACGTTCTCGAGAACCCGACTACTCCATCGGTTATCGGTTCTGCGACAGACCTGTCCATGCTTCAACTTATTAATTTTGAAGGCTATGTCAGTAACGATTTTTAACGGATGTCAACATTTCGGAGTCGGATAGACTCCCAAATATCAGAGAAATACCGAGCATAGCTCTCCACATAGCTCACTGAGCGATTAAACTTGCGGATAGGACCTACTGTGTGTCTACTTTTCTGCTTCGTACAAGAATACTGGAAGAACGCATTGATTGAAAACTTTCGTTTTTAAATACTGTGGTATGTTTTATGACATAAACTATAAGTTTTGCTAAGAACAAGGTAAATAAATGGTTAAATAGTAATTTAGCATAAGAGCGTAGGATATTAAGAAAGTAAAATATGCTAAGAAAAGTCCAAGCACGCGTAAGAGATCCCAGCCTTGAGCTGATTTAATAGATATGCCCAAGGAAAAAATCGAAGCGCTACGATAATATCCACCAATAGTATAATTTCGTAATGACAATGTGATATGAACTCACATCTCTTGTGAAAAATCAGCCTGAGGCTATTTGTCCACCGCCACCGTTATGAGATTATTTCGGGCAGAGTTTTGTTCAGCAGACGGAATGACGTCAGTGCGCGGGAGACGGCGTTCAGTGGACAGTAAGTAGGCAATAGTAAATGTATGCATCGCTACCTCACCACCGCCATCTCGTTCTCGTTAACATCCCGGTGGCGGCGGTGGACAAATGACCTAAGAGTGCATCGTGAGTCGTAACACGACAACAGTAAGAGATGTAGAATTAAGACGAGTCAAGACAATATGTATTGTTTTTGTATATTAAATCTTCAATGCCTACAGAAATGTCACAAATTAAACTTAACATCGCCAGTACATGCACAGCTAAATGCTGATCAGAAGAGAAAGTAAACGAATATAATATTTCCTATCGAATCTAGTAAATTTAGAATTGAAGCAATTTGCACAAATAAATTTTAACAGTTAAATTACAAACACTGCATTCATACTCGTACATGCTTCCATACTCAATGCCCAATATTTTATATGCCTTAATTAAAAAAAATGTTTCAGGAATTGAATCCTAGGTTTAATATTGGGAGAAAAAGCTGGTGTTAGCTTTAAGACCACCTAGTAATTTAAAGAATATTTAATTAATTAATTTGAATCAACCCACACAAGCAAATATATTAGGCTGAATTAATCATACATTTCACCTAAAAATATCTTTAAGATTAACATTCCTAGGTGTGCAAATTGATGAAGACATAATAATATAAATATTTCGCATTGACACGTTATATTTGAAATGGAGGTTAAGCTTTGCAGTTTTGAAAGTGACACTCACATTCACCTACGACTAACAAGTATAGTGAATAAAATTAATGATAGTTAAGGTTAAGTTAAGAAGCTACTTATAGCTTCTCTTAACGAATAAAGCTAGGTTGTACCAAAACGATGTATTGATAATTGTAACGATTAAAGTTGACGGCTAAGCTTTAACTTTAATCATCACTTTTACGGATTTCATTTTGGTGAAACTCAGCCCAAGCATCGCCCTATGATCACTGACTTTTTAATTTATTTAAATTTCGAATAGAAATACCAACGAATCAGTTCTATTAACATCTACGATACGATTATATATTATTGGTTGTCGAAAAAAGGAACGGACAAGACAGGTGCAGAGATAACTAGTTATCCTAATCTCTTGTTCTAAACTGCTTAGCGTCTATTTAGCTTGCAAAAAAGTATGCTATGGTTAAAAATTTAAAATAAAATAGAGGCCTAGGCGTCTAAATTACTGTTAAATTGAATGCACATATTTGATGCATAAATTATTAATTTATTTTAATACTTTATCGCACTAAACATTCTATATAGACGAGTTTAATGAAGATTGTCCTCTATTTTACTAAAACAAACCAAATTTCTAAACATTACATGGATTCACCGTGCGGGTGCCGGGTCCATCGTGTGTGGGTAAGAGATGAGAAGAATAGTGTCTCGGGCTTGCGACCGACAATAGGCTGGTTTAAGAAAAGGAGGCCTCCCTTTTATTATTTTATTGCGCGATAATACACTCACCATCCACCATTCCACTCCTCTCCCTTTTTTATTAATACTCTAAAATATCCGTAATTTTATTTTCTAGTAAGTTGATCGACTACATTTCTCTAAAGTTCATACTTAAGATGTCTTTGAAAATATCGGATTGTGCAAGCGAGAGGGATGCAAAGCGGCAAACCCTTTTAAGTGTCTCGGGTAACCGATTCATAGTATACAACGCTAGGATTTGAACCCATAATGAATCCCATAGTTTATGAACGTAACATCAAGGTCAATGACCTGATAACAACTGAAGAGTACCTACTGGCCTAGCTCTTTACAACTTTTACTTTTGGTTACAGCCAAAGCTTTATTCATAAAAATAAGTCACAGTATAGAATTACAGATGTGTAGTACCTAATAAAAACAAAAAATCATGCTCAGCAGGGTAAAGTTGTAAATGACAATGTTTGATAGATCCAACCAATCGGTTGCGTTATACAAATGAATTCCGAAAATATCTAACAAATTACGCATTTATGCAATGAATAGTTCAACACTCACTCTCACAGTCTCACAGGGTCATCAAAATAAGGTTTTTATTTTAACCCCACTTGTTGCTGCAGGACTCATTCATGAGTCACAATGATATCCGGCAAGTATCATGTCAAATACTGTGCGTAGGACATGAGTATTAAAGTTTAAATATCTCAGCGAAAAGTAGATCTTAAAAGCTTTCATACCAGCATAATATTGTTACGAATTTAAATCTAATTAGACTAATAAATATTATGTTAATAATAATAAAATACGGTAAAAGGTACTACCTACTACTAGACTAAATGTACCTACTAAATTTATTAAAGATAAGTTGGAAAATTCCAAAAGAAACATAATACCTACCTATTCGATTTTTTTGTCGTTTTTCCAGTATTAGACGAATATTTAAACTATTGACTAATTATCAATAAAAAAATATCTATAAAAGTTTTACCAATAACAATATAAAACACAAGTGACTAATGTGTAACTTATACTAAATATCTATACATACTAGGTACGAGTACACTACTGTAGGTATTAAATTCCCTTCCGTAACAGATATAGGTAGGTTAATTGACTTTAATAAGGTATTTCCTTTTTATTAATATGTGAAATGATCAAGAGCTTTTAAATTTTCTAGCATCTTTCGAGATTTCGAGATAAGTTACTTAATTAAATAATCATATATTAGCTGGGCCCTCAGACCCTCGCCAACCCGCGTGGCGTGTGCAAGCCGAATTCTCCAGAATTATCAGCAGCAGTGGAGGTGGACTCTGACGATGATGTTTACTGGACATAGTCATCGACACGTGTAAGAGACCGAGTCGAACTCCGAAACCAGAGATAAAAAGTAATCATTAAATTTAAAATTATACCTACTCGTAATTATATCGTATTGAAAGTATTCTTACGGTTTTCTACTAGAAAAGTAAAAAGATTTGTTCAGTGTTAAATAATAATAAAGTACTTACAAACAACGTTAGATAAAAGTCCCGAATAGGCCATCGTTGGACATGAGACTACAAGAACAACTAACTAGTAATAGATTGTCTTGTTAGCGAATTCGTATAAAATGTGGTTGGCAAATTAAATATTAATTAATTCTGGAACTGGAAATACTTGATTGAATGCAAATAGCAACAGTTTAGTAATCTATAAACAAGAATAGAATGTTTCCAAATAATGTTCTATTTTTTTAATACTATTATTACCTACTTTCCTTAAAGAGCAAATGAATGAATTACTGAGTAAATGTATTAATGTGTAAAGATACTCTTAAACTCGGAAACTTTACATGAAAAAGGGAGATAAGAAATTTATTCTAAACCCTTAAAACAAAATTGATAAAAATGCCGTCAAAATGTTATGCCCTTAATATTCGCAACATATGACGAACATGGCAACACGATACCGCGTGGTCCGTTACCAACTGATAAGAAATTTTATTCCAAACAAAAAGACCGAAAAGAGATAGACATAAGTATACCATCTCTCTATCATGTTAAAAAAACACAGAAATTAAATATCATTAAAATTTATGGTGAAAGTATAATTGAGCCAAATAAGATCAAACTATACTCGTACATCCTAAAAATCCTTTAAATATTGTGTGTAATGGATTTAAAAAAAAATATTAATCCAAATTAATTTTACAGATTATTTGACAGGTGGAGGTTGCACTACAAAGAGAATGTTCATGATTCCGACTTCGGACATTAATTAAATATTTTAGGTAGGTGAAAGTGGAATTTAAAGTACATCCTGAAATAAGGTTCTTATGTTATTGCGTACTTGCTGAATATACTGTTATATTAATAAAATAAAAAAACGTTTTAATTAAAGTATTTACCTTGTGCAGACATCTTTTGAAGATTATCAAAAAATCTTCTAAGACGTCGCCCGTCGCGGTAATTTCTTCTAGTTCCAGAGACATATTTACTAGTAATAAATACTTAACTAACGACTATTTAAACAAATCACAGGTACATTATTTTCTGAACAAAAAATAAGAAATAGCAGATCTCTAGACGAACTAGATCGTAAAGCTAATTTGAGTGCACGCGGACCTCGTGCACGCGTATCCACGCGCGCCTCGCAGCTGTCTCACACTGAGCGCGCCTAACTACTAACCGCTAGGGACACGGAAAAAGTATCGATACTATTTGGTACCAAGTATTATTCGTCTGATATTTTTTGGTATCAAGTATTATTCGTC
This sequence comes from Tinea semifulvella, assembly GCA_910589645.1. NCBI lineage: Eukaryota > Metazoa > Arthropoda > Insecta > Lepidoptera > Tineidae > Tinea > Tinea semifulvella. The sequence goes on from OU342584.1 coordinate 28,508,225, forward strand.
TGATACTTTTTGGTATCAAGTATTATTCGTCTGATACTTTTTGGTATAAAGTATTATTCGTCTGATACTTTTTGATATCAAGTATTATTCGCCCGATACTTTTTATTGGATACAACTCCAGAGTACTGTAACAAAAAGAATTAGGCGATGTGATTGCCGATGCAAGTATCAGCTTGTACGGCAGGTGTTACAAATAACTTTTAGGAATAAATTATTATCTCACCAAATACAAAAAAGCTGTTTATATTTTCATTATAATATACGAGTAATCGTACAGTAGGGTCGCTACCTATAGCCTATTTGGTATTGAGTATTTTTTCCTTTCGATACCCGATACTTTTGTAAGTACTCGATTACCATGAGTACAGTAGGTATCGATACTTTTTAATCGATACCGAGTCCCTACCAACCGCGCGGCCCCCTACCATGCTAAATTCTTCACATATGTTATTTTGCTGATTTTTAACTGGCTAAATTTTAACATTAGATAATTTCATTATTTTAATAAAACAATTTGAGACAAACGTTTAAAAGATAAGGCTTAAAATTTTATGTTAAAAATAAAGTTTTATTTTTATTTTCAGAGTGATCTATAACATAGTTACTCGATTTTTTTTAAGTATGGCATGTTTGATATAAAATATACATTGGTACAGGTCTAAATGCTTGATAAGAGCATATGAGGTGTGTGAGTCGTTGACGCACAAATTCTGTGGAGGCTCGCCTCATTGCGAATTGATATTTCAATGACGACATAATTTGAACGGGCGTCAAGGTGAAAGTCTTATGATACATTTCTGCACAAACGAGCGTTTCACAAATATACGAGTACTAGCACTTACACCTATGGTCATAGGCCCGGAATGATAGACGTCGAGAGAAATAAATAGGTAGAACTAAGCTAGTGGCAGCAATCTCGATATTGATAACGATCGCTATCTCATCAATTTAAGGTGGCCATTAAGAAGCCTTCCAACGAACCAAATGGAGTCATTCCAAAATTTGTTCATTATTGTCGAAAACGTAGGTAGGCATATTGTTTTGAATGGTTTGATTAAATAGAGTTCGTTTTAGTTGTATGCCAAATTATTTTCATTCATTCATCTGTCAAATTACTGATATCCGCAAACTTTTTAGCAACGGAGTTTGAGAGCCCGCACAGTTATCCAATAGGAATAAATATTAATGTCCATCGAACTAACACACATGTTAGGACATAAAAGTTTATATGGATCTCCCTGAATAGTATATGTTCTAATATTATAATATTTGGTTTACCAAATCAGCTTTTTTACCTAACAAAATCGTTAGGATAGCGACTGCTGCTCAATATTCGTCAGATAATCAAAGTTACTGACATAGCTTTCAAATTCAGTGTAGCATATCACGTCGCAGTGATAGTAGATGAAATCGCAAACGTTTCATTTATTTTGCTCATAGACTTTGACATTAAACTGTGCTGTAGTAATAAATTTAAAACATAAATAATTTGGGTACAAAGTCCAAGCTAGTCTTACATTAATGCGTTTAATATAAAATTACAAAATTCCTACTTTAACCTACGCACATTGTATTTATAAGTTACACGTGATCATTGAAATTTAATTCGTTTTGGCAAAGATAAGGTAATTTAGCTAAATAGAAAGTGAACGGAATTTGCGATGGTAATCGTTTACAGGATCCATCATAAAGTATGACTGCGCAATAAAAAGGGGCCCATGAAAGTAGTTAGTTAGTTCGGTCTATGGATTGCTAAAGATTTTTTTTAGTCTAGTCGATGTCTATTACTCAATAAAAAGTTGCAAATTGGATTTGCCTAATTTGTTATAGTGAAATTTAGTGAGCAAATAAGAACAATTGTTTTTAGATTTTAACTTGACGTTTTTCTACCACATGTTTGCTATTAAACTTGTGACGTAGGTATTGTTAGTGAGGTATTTTGCATGCATATTACGTAGCGGTACATTTACCGTTCCTTGCCAAATCAATTTTAGATTTTTAATAATTACTTTTGTGCGTAATATTTTTTCTATGATTCATCATCTCTACGTATGTGTATTTTATATGCCATGTTAAGCCTCGACTTTCATCTTAGTATATCCGCTAATTCTTTCTATTGCTAATTCTATAAAATGTCGTACGGTTGTCAATTACATAGCAAATACATAATCCTAGAAGAAATCTGATGTCACCGATTAAAGAAAATTGACAGTAGAAAAGATTAGCTACCTATTATATATAATGACATACAGAGAAAGTTATAACGCAGATATAAATATAACATAAAGACGTTACCAATACAAAATTATGGATTTGATTTAACATTACAGCCCACGGATTTCTAGACCTTCACTGCTCGAGATGGGCCGTCCATAACATATATCTGGAGAATTTGGCCTACACTCGCCACGCCAGAGGTATTGGCGAGGATCTGATAACAATTTATTAAGGCTTTCACAAGTTGATATTAGTTAAACTGAGACAGTTAATGTTAATGTGCTATCCGAGGCACGGGAACAGTGGTGATGTAAATCTATGTCGAATGGGCCTAAATGTATATATTTTCATTGGTACATGCCGTGGTTCGTACCGCGACCTTTTGGATTAAAAGAAAAGGTTCTTCCATCTGAGACACCTTTGGTTATTATAAATTTATTATATTTGTTGCTAATTTCTTTCTTTATCAATTAAACATTAACTGGTTATCGAATCAGTTAAACTGGTAGTATTTTATTTTCAATAAACTACAGTCACAAATATCTGTAGGTTTACGTAGCAAAACAAAAGTTGCTCAGGCACAGAAGAATCTTTAAATTAGTAACACATCGAACTTACACTAGTCTTGGTCTTGTTTTCTTTTTTAAAGTCGGTGAATCGATAAATCATCAATGATACGAGGGGTCGCTGGGGAGCCTGAAGGGCCACCGCGGGAGGACGCATGCTGAGTCGTGGTGAAGGCACTCGTTCGCAGCGTGGTCTTGGTCGTGGTCTCGCAAGACTCTCGCTCAGATATTTATTTATTTATTTCAAAACTTTAATGCACTAAGTACAAAAGGCGGACTTAATGCCCGTAGACATTTTCTGACCTCCAAACCTTTGGGACCAATTAGAAGTAGGTGTAATGAAAGTAGTAAGTGACACATCAATTAGATATAAATACTTATATCATAAACTTATATACAATCTACTTATAAATATACTAAATACTAATACACACATAATAAATTGTAACTTATCATAGAGCAAAATATTATTACGTTTTAATGAAATATACTATAATATTATTTAAAAAAAAAATTAGTATAGACAGTTGGAAAAAATCAACTAATGTAAGGTTGACGTAAAACTAAATTAACTACATTCATTTAAGTACAAACATGCGACCAAATTAGTTAATGATCTTAATCGATTATAAATGGAGAAACACACTTAAGGTGATTACCAAAAGTAAATAGGCTTTAGGCGGTGGCACGGTTGTAAAAACCTTAGAATCCAAAAAGGTCGCATTTCGAATCCTGTATTGTAAAAACGTGGCAGCGTGGCGAGTGTAGGCCAAATTCTACAAATATATGTTCTAGAATACCCATCTCCAACAGTGGAGGTCCAAGACGCTGTGTTCTAGGGGCTGTGAAGATGATTTAGGCTTTAGATAAGGTCATGGCAACATCCAACAAAAAAAATGCTGTTTGTAGATAGAAATACCTATTAAGTTCAAGTTATCGCCATCACCCTCTTAGCCAAAGAGCACAAATGTAAGATAGAGCTTTGATAGTGTAATTTTCATCAAATAATAATAATAATTATAATAATATAATTCAAATATAACGTACATAGGCGATATAATAATGTACATAGGCGAGCATAATACCGTATGGTATTCTCAACCAGCTAACCTTTGGGAGAGTAAGAAATTATTATAATGGGAGCAGAGTACGAAATAAGAATAATAATAATAGTTAAAATCAATCATTAATATACCATAGTTAGTTAATTTTTTGGATCTTCTCTTGTCGAAGATGTGTTTTATACTTCTGTAGCATGCAGTGTGCTTAGTGTAAAATGGAAGTTTCGGAAAACATAACTGCTGTAGTTACGTTTATTTATTTTACTTTGGCTTAGTTTGGCTATAATAACAGTCAATGAACATCGAAAATTCAGTAAAAAAAATCTACTACTATAGTTGCGTTTACGAAACTCACTGTCACACTAGGCATACTGGTCAGCATATTATCAATAAAACAACATAATTAGTATGAACGTGCACGTCGAACACAGCCTTAACCGGCGATGCACTGTCATTGACTAATTAATTCTGTTTAATTCTCAAACCGTTTGGCTTCTTGCCTCCTCTTGTTGTATATTTGATGTCTCTGGACTTAGCAAAGGCATCCAAGTGCCGGGGTCGTAGATATCGAGAATATTTTATTCGATTTATTAACTGTGTTTTCATTTGCTTGTAAAATTTTATATCAAAATATGTATTAGCCGATATTGGAGCCTTGATCCTGCGACCTTTGGACTTTCGTTCGAAAACCGTTAAAATTATTATCGTGACAAGTATTATATCAGAATGAAATAATAAAGTATCCAGAGTTGAATGGGTTTTCCCAGACAAGTAAATGTCAAGGGCGTCATTACAGGAAGTAAAAGGAGGGTTTGAACCAGTCAAAGAATGTAGAATCGGTATATAATTACCTGATCGCAGCATTGGTTATACCTAGGTTTACTCGTATGTACGTAATTAAGTTTTTCTTGATATTCGACAATATAATATCGACTCAGCTTGTAAATAATTAACCAGATTATAAAGTTACGTGATAAGTAGTTTTAGAATAATATCCTGTCTTAGACAGGGTTGCACCAAAATTAAATCCCACATTTTTTACAATTTAAGTTTAAAATGGCTTCGAATGTACTACATTAATATTAAAGGTCGCCGTCAGTAGGTACTTATGACGCAATTTTTAACTTTAATCGTTACAGAGACTCCGTTTTGGTACAACACGCCTTAATAAATAATTACTTATTTAGTAATTACTTTAAAATTTGCTATTTAAGATTCGCATAAATATTGTTGCGGTCAATCTTATCGCAGTGTCAAGACATTCGATTGTATATTATTATATATGATGTAAAATACATATATCAAATTCTTATCTCAAAAACAACTAGGTACTTGAGTAAAATTTATATCATAATATGGTCATGATTAAAAAACAGATTTAGTACTAGACTCATTCAGATGAAAAAGATTTGCAAAACGTAACCATTTGATTGTTAACTTAAAATTGGTAATGAAACTAACTTACAAATCTTAAAGTAATTGTGAAATAGTAATCTTTATAGTTTTATTTACGGTTATGGAATACCAATTATTTTATAATATACATGTAATTAAATAACTCTCTGGGTAAAAAACTCATGCGATAATATCACATATATTAAAAGTTAGTTGGAAACGAATTTCGTCACAGAAGAATACTTTCCTAATTTAGTGTTATTAAGAATTAAGTACGATAAACAATTTCTACTTATTACATAAAATGTCTAGGTACAAGCCGATGATCGCGCTTTGTTGACGTAGCTTCATTTTCCGAGAGCCCAAGCACGGCGCTGAATCTTTTATAATCATGTGTGTATCTCAATAATGTACCATAATTCTCGCGTACCGTGCTAAGCCTACAGGTGACGCATTAAGTCGCTCACGTGGCGAGTGCTAAAAGTAGAGCCGGTTCAATCTAGTTGCAGAAATATTGATAGCGTCACTATGTAATTAATCAGGTTTGTAATTGATATTGGAAACGGTGTTTTTCCAAACTCCATTAGTTTAAGTGGGAAAAATGTTTTCCTTTGAAATTGAAAGTTCTGTAGTTAAAGAGGTAAATTGTCGTAATGAACTAGTTTATACTAATAATAGCGTTGGAAAGTTGACAATTTATTGAGTGTTTGTCTTAAACTTGTGACCTATAAAAACATTGCAATTCAATTTAATCCAAGCTCTACATTTTTTTGTTTTCTAGTTTTATTCTTTTAGACAATGATATTAAAACCAGGGATGTAATAAAACTGGTAAAGGTTAAACAACGATAATCAAATGTTGGATGAAGTATTACTTGAGCTATGTGACGAAAAGTATTTTATAATATTATTTAAAACTTTATTTAAAATGTATTTGCATGACGATTTCAGCTTACATTTCACAGCTAAATAATGATAAAAGTATACACACATTCTCGTCATATGACCGAGGCGTCAGCACAGACGCGAAAGTTCAAAGTCTAAATTGAGCGCTAGAATGAATTGAGTTTAAATAGATTTAAAAGATGGATTTTGTACTTTTATTATTATTATTAATAACTATTTATTTGCTACATTCTTAATAGATATTAATATATACCTACTCAATAAAAGTTATGTAAATTCAGATTAGATTATACGTTGGTTTTATATTATTTTATACAAAATAATATAATTAATATTAATAAAAAAATATTCATAGACGTAGCTATAACAATGTTTATTATTACAACAACCGTCAATTTAAAGTAGCTGGAGATTTAAAACGATTTCAAGTACAAATACTAACAAGAGGACGCGGCTTAGAATAGAGTCTGGGTCAAGTCAAATGAGAAAATTACAATTGCGACTGGGCTATAAAATTATTTCTCGAGGTTGAAGAAAAGTTTCCACATGAGTTTAATTTAGTAAACAAGACTGTTATCAATATGATACCTACCATAGGGCCATACGGAAGTTACATTAAATTATTAACTGGAACACATTTAGCAATTGTTTAAAGGGAACCGTGTCTATCGTCAGCAATGTATGTTAATATTTAGTTCATTTATAAGTATAACTAACCGCGGTGGTGGCTCGGTTATATAAAATCCTACAAAGGTCGGTTCAAACCCCACCGGCATGTAAGATAAGATATACAATTTTACGTACATTTGTCATAGATTTATAACAGAATAGAGAGCACGTTAAGCCGTCGGTCCCGGTTCCACAATACCAACTTTTGGAAATGTTAATAAATTGTTCATCATTTAAAATTGACATCATATCCTCGCCAAGCCAAGGCCAGCGTGGCGAGTGTAGGCCAAATTCTCCAGATATATGTTCTGAAAGGACTATCTCCAACAGTGGAAGAGGTCTAGGACGCTGTGTTCTAGGGCCTGTAATAATGAAGTATAACTAATATATTTTATTTTCAATTATCAATATTGATTAGTAACCTTCTGCACCAGCTGTAATAATGGATGCTCCTAATAAATAAAAATGCTAAATGAATGTAGGTACTTCTTTAGAAATATTATACTACCTAATTTTAAAATCCTAATTCATATTTCTTGTAAATATTATGTAGATTATGCATGCTTAAATTCTTTTTTTAGTCATATGTTTATTCTACCTCTGGAAGATCCTAATTCCCGTAACGCGGTGTTTTTTATAAAGCATCTTGTTCGGGATTCAGAGCGCCACAGTCACAAGGGTTAGCTGTTAAAAATCTTTTGTGCAATTAAGCTCGCCTATGTTGTTTTTATTATTCTTATTTTGGTTTGTTACAATGAAGGATCTATTACTCGTAGTATAATAAGATCATGAATACTAACTAGCTTAACCCGTACGAAGGTGCATGTGCCTTTAACAGCTGTAAAAACATTGTTATAGTAATGAAAAACATGACAATGACAGTGTTTAAACAGCTTAGACAGGGTTATCTTTATCGTGGTAACACCGTGTTTGGGGTCTTTTTTATTACTGATTTTGAATTTTCTTGACTTATATTGTGGAAGTCATGTAGTCAAAAAAAGTAGAGTGTGGATTAAAATGCAAGGCAACTCTCATCCAACCCTCTTTAGGTCGTCCGTCCATTTGGCGGTAGTAGTAAATGCGTCTTCCTAAACGTGGTTACCACTCAAGAACAGTTTACTACATGGTTCGTTGGTTCTGCGACAGATGTGTTTGGCCCACTGCTACAATAATATTTATTAAATAAATGAAATTAAAATTAAATATTAAAACTAGTAGTTATATTTATGTATAGTTGTATATATATATACACACATCAAAAAAGTCTAGGGATCAAGCATGTTTATGCGGATTTCTTGTGATTGAGATGTGGCTTTGTAATAAATTTATGATTTTATAAATTTATATGGATCCTTTTTGGTGCATTTCATAATTTAAAACAGGAACTGTCAATCAAATTCGAGTAAAAGATGAAAATCAGCTGTCAATATTTTCCCTATAAAAACATAAGACGCATTGAAGACATTATTAGTGCTACTGTTTCCCTACTACTGATTAAAACCAACGTTATTATGGAGCGGCGACGTCATTTAAGCAGGGAAGAAATGATCAGAGCCGTGGCAATGATAGAAGCTGGTTCCCGGCAACGTACTGTGGCTTTAGCTCTGAATACAAGTCAGAGTGTTATCAGTCGACTTTGGACACGTTACCGAACCACTGGTACCGTGGCTGAGCGCCATGGAGGACGGTATCGCTGCACCACACGAAGACAAGACCGATACATTCAAATCACAGCTCGAAGAACTCCAACAATAACCGCCATGATGTTAGCCGTGAGCCTTCATCGCTCTTCAGGGAACTTAATTAGCGACCAAACAGTCAGAAACCGCTTGCATGAAGTGAACCTTCATTCCCGAAGACCGCTACGGGTACCACCTATAGCAATGCACAATCGTAGGACTCGATATCAATGGGCTCTTGAACACAGAAATTGGACAGAAGAACAATGGCGTTTCGTGTGCTTTTCTGATGAGTCTCATTTTGGTATGAGGCCGGATACAAGACGTATACGACACTGGAGAACCCCTGGACGCCAACAGCGATTAAAATCCTGCCAGGAAGTCCATCCTTATAGTGGTGGAACCATCATGGTATGGGCGGGTATTTCGATCGGCGGAAGAACTGAGTTGATTTGGATCAGAGGCAACCTCAACGCTCAAATTTATGCTGAGACGGTTGTATCAGACGTCATCGTTCCTCTACAAGTGCATATCGGTCCCTTATTTCAGTTAATGCATGATAATGCACGACCGCACACCGCAAGAGTTGTAAGACAGACTCTCGCCGCAGCTAACATCAATGTCCTGCCCTGGCCTGCTCAGTCGCCAGACTTGAACCCGATTGAGCATGCATGGGATATTCTTCAGAGAAGAGCTCTGCCGAATATGGAGGGTATCCAGTCGCAAGAAGACCTTTTTTTGTTGTTGCAACGAACATGGGCGGCCATTCCACAGCGTGATTTGGATGAACTCATTTTGAGTATGCCAAACCGATGTTCTTGTGTTGTTAGTGTTCGCGGTAGAAACACGGATTATTAATTGTTTAAGTTACCCAATAAAATTAAAAAAAAAACTGTTATTTCAGTCTTTTTTTCGAACTTTAATGTTAGTGGTTCAAATGTCAAAAATCCCTTTATTAGGAAAATGGCAATTTTTTTTACTAATGCAAAGGTGACTTGGTTTATCGTTACTGTAGACAAACGAAAACATTTTATTTGATCAATCCTTAAAGAAAATTTTAATGAATATCAATCAGGAGAAAAGTTATTGCAAAAATATATGTTGATCCCTAGACACTTTTGATGTGTGTATTTATGTATTGTGTACGTGGACACTGACAGTGCGTTTAGTCCATAAATTCAAGGTAGCTTGGCGAACAATGGAGAGAGCTATGCCTGGCATTTTCTAACGGGCCTGAGTTGGGGATGGGGTAACCACCCGCTGGTAATTCATGCACATTTGGTGCTGGGCGTCGTTACTGGTGTAACAGCGCCTGTGTGGCTCACGAATCCAGGGGGGTCTAGTTTCGAAAACTTCAGCTCTTCTCCAGGAGCACCTTTCTAGGAAGTGGTCTTCGTTGTGCCAAGTGCAAGACGGAGCGATTTTCTGGAGATTCTTAAAGTGTCCGTTGTCGACCCGATAGAACATAGGTACGTCTAGTCAGGCCGACGCCAAACTCCTCAATAGTAGGCATTTTTTGTTTTTTTGTTGTTGGTCTTGCCAGGTGATGCCAGACTGGCGCATGATTGTAACGTGTGAACGTAAGTTACTAACATAGCTTTTAAAATTAGCAAGCTGACGTGGCAATGGACCGGACATGCTGCAAAACCGACGAACGATAGGGCAAAAGGGTTCTAGAGAGGAGAAAACATACGACATGACGCAAAGTGGGACGACCACTGCCAGATGGACGGATGACCTAAAGGTCGCTCGTAGGGGTTTCATAAGGGTAGCAAGAGATCCCGTTAAGATCCTTGGGTGAGGAGAAATACAGGCTGATGATAAGTATTTAAAATTTATTATTTGTACCTACACAACTGTTAATGATTGCTTTATTGTTCTGAAATTTTTTTATAATATTTCTGAAAATATGTTTCTATACTATAGACTGTTTCTTAAAGAAAATACTTTAGTGCCGTGTCTGTTGTTTTTATCTGTGGAAACTTTTTAGTTGTTTAAGTGTTTATATTTATGTCTAATTAAAATTTTGTAAACAATAAAATATAATAAAATAAATATTAAAAAAAAGTAAAGTTTCTGGTTTTGAAAGCTACTGGTATGTCTTATTTATTTGTGTTTATATTATTAAAACATTTGATGATTAGTTGTATTATAATCAGCCCTAGGTGTAAAAAGAAAGAAATCTCGAAATGGATCTTTCGATTAGGTATTTATGAATACTGCACGTGTCGCTTATATTATTACGACAAAGGTGAAAATCCCATTAGAAATGCATTAGTATCTGATGACACGTGATTGGCTACTGTATGTAAACATGGATGGCTTCCATCGTAAGGCCAAGGCCTTTAGCCACGTGACAGTAACCACCTTCATCATTTTAAACGTTTATCATATTTTCTCTTATCATTTGTTTAGGTTAATTGCCAAGGAACCAATTAAAATATGCGTTTAATATTTTCAACGACGGCCTGTAATATGACTGCGGACCAAAAATACAAAGGTCAAAGGGCTAAGAAGATTTATTGTGAAAAGCGTTTTTTTTAATATATGATCCTTAGTTACTTATCTACGACTTCAGAAGTGTTTTTCTGTTTTGTTTATTAAGTAATCTGACAATGTTTTTACATTTACCGTAGACGCGATGGAGCCGAGGTCAATAGTTTTTACTGTTTGTATTATACTTTAATTGACTCCGTTTTGTCAACAATAAAAGTCATTTAAAATCGCAATCCTTGTTGTAAATGTTTATAGTAAAAACTCAATACTAATTTCAGGAAACAAAAATGTACTTAAACTGTCAAAAGATAATCAGCCTTTCTGCAACCAGCCATAAATATCTTGTAAGTCTGTCTACCTTTAGATTTATCTTAACAAGTCATAATTGCCTATTCAGTCTAGAGTTTCTAAAAGTTCTATTGGTACTTATGACATGTTGCTCTACATAATTTTGAGTACTTAATTTGCATGTTGTAATATGACTGACAAAAACCTTGCATAGAATCCAGATTTGGTCGGCTATTTGTCTACAAGCGTTGTGACGATGCGTGACGTAATGACTGCTCGAGTCAGCTACGCAGTAGATTTTGATGGATGGCCTGATAGATAAATTACTATTTGTTTTAGGGACAAGTGTAATTGTATGCGACGAATGTACTAAAAGCAATTTTAACACCATGATTTACGAAGCAGAGTTCAATGTAAAATGACACATGTTTTTGAGTTCCGTCGTATACTCGTACTAATAGAAAAGTCTCTGGTTGAACTGAATCATCATTTTATAGGCTTAGGCACAATTGGTGCGTACATGTTACGGTGGTAAAAGATACAGACAAACTATGTACTATGTATGTCTCAACGCTTGAAGCTTTATTCAAAAAAATGTTACTGTAAGACAATTAATATATTTGACCATTTGCCATTTGAATTAAAAGCATTAAATTTCAGGGATTTAAAAATAAATTATTTAAACTCTTGGTACTAGAGGTATACTATTAAAATAAGGAATTTAAGAAGAATGCATTTTGTAGGAATATTTAATTATCATTTTTATTAATTGACATATAGTTTATTTTCATATTATTTTAGGTATTTTGAGTCAGTGTAATACTATTGTAAATTATTGGCTAATTATAATAAATATTTTCATAGTGCATGAAGGCAGGGTACGCCGGAAAACTGACCTACTAGCCACAATACAGTACTATAGACAATAATATATTGATTTTTGACGAGAAGTAGGTCGTCTGTTATATAGTCCTGTGGAACGCAGCAAATGTGCAGAGATGATAAATATTTATTATTGTGTCAATAAGTTTACAAATTGAATTAATTTACTCACTTAAGTTAAGTCCAGGGGGTAATAAACGATAATTGTAATCTATCTAATGTATAATAGATTGTGACGAGCGTCTTAATCGAAAATAGGTTATAGAAGTATATTTGGACATGTGAATTTGTCATCGCCTCCGGGGTCGACAGAGACAATCATGGGCTTGCGGACTTAACATTTATCAATAATAATTTTTGCTAACTGTCAATAAATTCAGTTGAAAATACTTAAATAAGTCATAACCTCAGGGGTAGTGAACTATGCGACCACTCCTTTGTGAAGGATTGAGCAAACATGCTGAGAAATTTATGAAATGCAATTGTAAATATAGTTTGGTACACAAGAGAAATTGCGAAGGCGTTTCTTCGTTTTTATTAGAGTACAGCCACACCCTAGCCGGGTGCACTAACCCTGCGTGTACAGTCGAACAAATATATGTGAACATTTAAGAAAATAACTGTCTGGCACTGAGTGAGGAAAATCGTCTTAAAGAGGGCCCTATGCTGACTATTCATCAAGATAAGTTTTTTTTAATCCTATGATATTCGTCGGACAAATTGGGATATACATACTTTTAAATTAACTTTCCGTTACGATACGATCATGCGATCACCACCATAATAATCCCGCCTCTTTTTCTGACGCCCACCTGTGTGAACCCCTTTTTGTGTTCTCCAGCGCCATCTTACCAAACTCGGTTACACTACCAGGCCAAAAGGCCAACAACCTCACATCTTAGTTCTAATTTAACACACGACGCAAGTTGTCTTTTGTACATAAAGAAATTAACCGATAAAGAGCTGGTAGTATGTTGCACCAAAAATCGTATTTATGAGGAGCCTTTGATGACTATATAACCTTTTTAAAAAATGTTATCTGGGGTTAAAGTTAAGACAAATAGCATACTAGTTTAAGTGCAGTTTTAATTGAGATTAAACAAAAAATATCATTTTTAAAGTAAACTTTTGGTAATAGAGGAATAAACGTTACCAAAAATTTTTCTGGCTGTAAATGAAGGAACGCAAATCACATTTATGAAGTTAAATTTCAGTATATTTACAAAATCATTCTTAATCTAAATTGAATGATATTTAATTCTTCCTTATCGCTACATCATAATGTTTATATTACTTGTATAGACTTTGCAATTAGATAATAAACATGCACGATAACTCTTTGATATGAATATAAATAATAATATTTTTGCTAGGAAATATTTAAAATCCTTTCTGGCAAAATTGCTTAAATATTGTACTAGTGGTAATTTTGTACCGACGCTTCATAAATCAAAATATATATACTTTATGTCGTTTGCTATCCAGCACTTAATATATTTTAGATAGGACAGTCAAGTATATATATGTTGGACTTAAGGACGCGTACGAGTATATATTCGTACATCATTTTTATAACTATCTGTTAACCTTTGTACAATGTTATGGGTACCTACATATTAATTTACAAAGTAAAAAAAAATACTTTTAATACAGTATAATCGATTATCCGTAACCTCCTCTTGTAAAAGCGTTGAAAATGGTTGACATAGAAGGCAAAGATGACAATCAATAAAATAAATAAGACGAGGTAGGAAAAAAAATATTATATTAACACGAGCTATTTTGATAAATTTGCTAGCCAATTTAAGCTCTATGTGCTCCGAATAAAAAACTTCAGTATAAAATGAAAAATAAATTGATGCAAAACTTCAGTCTAGTTAGGGACGTCGTGTTACCTAAAGACCTATAGACGCTCGTCACGAATTGACAGGAGCACGATCTAATCTAGGGATCTACAGAACAAATTTATCAACATATCTTGCATGTTAAATAGCAAGAACAATTTTCCACTGATCAGACAAGCTCCTTCCATTCACATCTTTAAATAACTACTTAATACTTTATTTTTAAACAAGCAGAACAATATATTTTAACTCCATAAATTTTTACTTCCTAATAATATATTGTCTTCATATATGTAAATCTATTATAAGTATATTGATGAATATTTATGTAGTTTTTTGGTTAGGATTGCACCCCACATATTTATACTATCTCACCCTCCCAAAGGTTAGCTGGTAGAAAAAGCCGAAATAGCTTTAAGTTCGCCTTTGTACACCATTTTAAGTAAAGTGCAATAAAGTATTTAATAATAAGAATATATATTTTTTTAATTAAGAATATCGATTTTGATAAAATTTGCCACGGATATTATTTAAAACCCAGAGGTAGACATGACATCGTCATTCGGGAACGACATGTGACTTCGCCATCTAAAGAAAGTAGTAGCCTATAAAAAATATTTAAAAAAAAACAATGTATTTACGACTGATACTTTTATCACACTTTAGTATTTGTCCTGTTCAAAGTATATCATAAATATTTCCTAGAATATCTACGCTGCACTATATAGTGCACCAACTGTGTTATAGACGGGAGGAAAGTTAACATTTATAATAATTATGAATAGGCATTGAACATTCCTAAAATAAAAAGTGATAAGCTTTAATCACTCACCGTTGAATGTCTCCAGAAATGGATGAGGTCGTGGATAGTGGTGACAGGCGCCAGAAGTAAGTAGTCTCGCCATTCGTCGTAGCTTATATTCAGACTGCCATCTTGGTCCATCCTTAACAAAAACACAAATATATATGTAGACACAGCAGTTCTATCAAAAGAATAAACCCACAAATCATTTGATGGATAGGTTGATTTTTCAATCAATGTTTACATCAACCGACGACATGTTAACGATCCATGGATCAACTTGTGGTGGGTTCATCGTATGTGGCAAAAAGAAGGTAAGGCTTAACCTAAATGCTGTGTTAAGGGTTCCGTTATGACACTTTACACTCACTATATATATATCCTTTAAAAAAAATTACTATATGATTTTGTTAATTATGCTTTCATGATGATCCCAGTTTAACATATTGTATTCTCGACCATTCCAAAATATTTGGTTGTGATAATAATTCACTATTATAGAATTTTAATTAATTATTACAAAATATTTAAGTGGCGCGGTGGTGGCTCTGTTGTAAGAATGCTTGCCTCAACATCCTACAAAAGTCGGTACAAACGCCCGTCATGTACCAATGAGAAATACACTTTTCTTACGTGCATTTGTCATAGATTAACAACACCACCATTCCTATGACTCGGAGAGCACGTTAAGCTATTGGTCCCGGTCCCACTAATAATTGTCATTAACAAATTGACATCAGATCCTCGCCACCCCGTCTGGCCAGCGTGGCGAGTGTAGGCTAAATTCACTAGATATATGTTCTGGAAGGCCCATCTATGTGTATTTCTAATGTATTATGATGCGATATTTTACTTAAGTAGATCATCATCAATGGACATAGAAACTCAGCAAGTTATTACAACAAATTAACATTTCAGTGATAATTTCTTAGACAATATTTCGACGACTCCGCTAAAAACTCTAATACAAATAACTATATTTACTAGTGTCATATGCATAGAACATGTTTGTAAAGGAATTAGTTGAGATGGATTTATACACCTATTTAATATTGTTATGTAAAAAAAGACAATTATAGACTACATTGAATTGACTTTAGGTGGATTTAAAGTAATGTAATAATAAGTGTTATCATAAGATACAAGTTCATAGATACGAGTATCTAACAAATTATAGAAGTCTAGGGGGAAATATCTAAGTATATAGCTATGTTCACAGTAAAGTTAAAATTATGTAACAGTTGATTATAATTCAACACACTAATTCAATGGGTTATAAACAAAATTTGAGTAAAATTAAGAGTTTTGGATGTGGTGGCTCAGTGGTAAGAATGCTTTCTTTAAAAATTCTACAAAAGATGGATTAATCCCCCAGCATGTACTAGTGAGAAATATACTTTTCTTATATACATTTGTCATAGATTTATAACACCAAAGTTCCCGTGCCTCGGAGATCACGTTAAGCCGTTGGTCCTGATTCTACTAATATCAACTTGTGGAATTGTTAATAAACTGTCATTAACAAATTGACATCAGATCCTCGACAACCCGTCTGGCCAGCATGGCAAGTGTAGGCCAAATTCACTGGATATATGTTCTGGAAGGCCCATCTCCAACAGTGGAGCTCTAGAACGCTGTGTTAAAGAGGTTGTAATGAATCATCAATAACGTTATTCATTGCTAAACGATTAGAAACCATGCTTTTGCCACATATTAAAAGCAAAATTTATGTTTTCTTAAAAAACATTGTTCTTATCATTGACACCTTAGAAATGCCACTGCTAGAAATCATATTTCTGGAGAATTTGACTTTTTCTCACCATGCTGGCCAGATAAGTTGGCTTTAATATTGTTCTTATTTAATTGTTTATTGTTGGATGTTACCTTTTAAGTAAATTGGTGGCCTCATTTCGCCCAATAGCAATGCCAAGATCTGCAAACGCCGAGATAAGCTCCTCAAGATCCACTTTTCCTAAAACAATGATATAAAAATTAAATACGTAGTATATTTTTAACACACCTATTAAATTTATATAAGAAGGGATCATGGTTACATAACATAAAGTCCTTTGTGCATTTCTTGGCATGCTTTTACATGCTTTTTCTTTATGTTAAAGTAAAGTAAAGTATCATCACGACCGCTTCCCTTTCGGGGTGGTCAGGAACCACGCTTATAAATAAGTAATTTCACAAGTGGCAAGCTCGTCGATGTCTCCAGCGTACCAAACTCGAGAAATATCACAAATAAATTAAATATTAATTAAATGTATCCATTTACATTAATAAATATTTTTGTGTCCCGGCCAGGAATCGAACCCGGTACCTCCGAGTCTAAATCCACGGACTTAACCACTAGACCACGGAGGCAGTTACTAGTTAATTTCTTTATGTTAATAAAAAATAAATGTGCCACTGGGAAGTACCATCTTTAAACAAAAAAATGGTTGTCTATTATTCAATATTGCTCGCTTATTTAAGAAAATAATTTACTAACTTAGATTACAGCAAGAAAAATGGACTTGAATTATGAAAAGTTATTACTTTTTTCCTTGACAGTTTATTTTGGTTTACTGTATTACAATAGTCTATTATGATTTTATTTATTGTAATTTTATGGAAATAAATAAGTCTAAAGGTCATATTGCAACATCCTGTTTTCTGTTGTATTATTATTCATATTTTATACATTCATCACATATGAATTAGTTTCTGTTGCTAGTACAGTCAGGCCCAATACATTACAGAATAAAAGTCAATGTTTGATTACACTATTTCCCTATTGTAATGCATGGATAAGATTTTTTATTAAATCTAATTGCATTTAAATTATATTTATTTGGCACCTATATATTTCATGCCTAAATTATGTTAATTTAACATCTGAGCAATTATATGTTTAATAAAAATACAAAGATAAAGTATTTTTATAACGACAATCTTTGATTTCTAGAACATCTGTTTGTGCTGTTTGGTCTTGAGACAATGAGATCATGTGGGCCAAGTGTTAAGAAGTTGTTTAAAGAACTGTATAAGCTGCTGCCTAATGCTATGTATGACAAGAGGTCTGGCATTTTTCTTGTGCATCAAATTAGCGTTGCTATACAATGGGGGATTCCTACTAGTGTTCTTGGCACTCTGCCAGATGAACAAATCATAGTTGAATAACCTTAATTGTAAAATATGTGGTAAATAATGACCATCAATGTGACTGTACAAAACTGTATGCATTATCAATACATAAAGTTGACTGATGGAGCTGTCTCGTGTAGACTATTTATTACACTTGTGATTTTATAATAACAGTCTAATTGGCATATGACAAAGAATGGGAGCAACAACATCAGTTACAACATATGAAGAAAAGTACTTATGTTACAGGCAGAAAACAAATTTCTAAGCATTCCATGGATTCACCGTGCGGGTGCCGGGTCCATCGTGTGTGGGCAAGAGATGAGAAGAATGGTGTCTTGGGCTTGCGACCGACAATAGGCTGGTTTAAGAAAAGGAGGCCTCCTTTTTTTCTATTGCGCGATAATATACTCACCATCCACCATTCTACTTCTCTCCCTACCCAACCAAATACTGTATGAATCCGTTAATGCCGTCTTGGAAGCTCGTTCCATAAATGTATTGACGGCAGACCTGCTTAGGCCCAATTCTTTCAGTAAGTGATGCAAAGATTTTGCTGGAACTCCTCTTGCACCAACTTCCACTGCGTAAAGCTGAGTCTTGAACCCGTTCCTGATCATTTCTTCTGTGAGATCATAATATTTATTCAACTTCATGTTGTGGTCTTTTGGAATATTTGATTCCCACGGAACGGTAAGTTCAATAAGGATAACTTTTTTCAAGTTCCGAGAAAACACTAAGATGTCTGGCCTATAGGCTGATACAGCTAGTTCATCTGGGATCCTATAATGGTGTTCAAATGTATCCATGAGAATTTTCCAGTCTGATGCGGCGCCAAGGATCGAGGTGGGCTTGCATTTAGTTTTCGTGCTTTGCCCTTCCTTTACAAATGTGGTCAAAGTTTTATTTGTAGTCAGTCCCTTTCTGGCTCTTGCAATAGAAAGACTTACTGCTTCACGGATAACACCTAGGACTTTGTCATGTCGGCGTGAGTATTAGCCCTTTTCTAGAAGAGTAACGCACCCTACAAGTGTGTGTCTAGCAGATCCTATGGCAGCACTACACAATGTACAATTCTTTTCCGTAGCTTTTCCCCACCTTACCAGATTACTCTGGTCCGGGAGGGACATTTGAAAAGCGTTTAGGTAGAACTTTAGCAACGCCGGAGACCAATCGTACATTAGTGTGCGCCACTTTAGGGCTGGAGGGATGCAAAAATCGCCCAAAGTTAGCCAGTCATTTTGAACTTCTAGAGTCATCGCGTGCACTCTGTATTCATGCTCTTCATCTTTCCTGAGGAAGGATTTTATAACCTCTTTGTCACTTTCTTTTTTCTTCCAGCCAATGCCTCTTTTGTCAGTCTGGGCACCTGTCATGAATTTCTTGAAGAATAGTAGTCTCGGTTCCATATCTGAGACCAGAGGGTCTCTTGGAAGGGATGAAATTGTATTATCCTGGGAGCTGGTTAGAATTTGATATTTGCTTATACGTAGATGTTTGTATAATTCAGATGGTCTTTTCAGATCCATTCCGAAGTTTCTCCGTCCTCTAAAGAATGTTGAGGAGTCAGCACCCTGGGCTAATCCAAGCCAAGACTTCAATGTTCTTATGACGTCCGCGTCCAGACTTGATAGTAGGCTTTTGTTGAAATCATATACTAGGAAAGGCCAAGTGAGGCGAGATGCTAAGTAGTTGTCATATATCCAAGCTTTTTTGACATTGCTTATAGGCTGTTGAGTAACCCTATTCATGTCGTCAGTGAATTGTTTTACAACTACTTCTAGGGATGGTGTTTTCCCCTGAAAATTGATCCTTCTGCCAAGAAATTTAAAGGGCATGGTTTCATTTACCGGAGCTATTCTCTGCCCTGCTATATTCAGTCCAGGATCATAAGACGTAAATGTAGTGTAAATGTAGTAAGTAATGTAGTAGTAAACACATTGAACTAGTTGGCGAAGATAGGTTTAGATCCTGCAACCATAAACTATTTATGAGATTATTCACCAAGGTTTGATTCACTATGATAACAATTTTAGCTGGCAGCAATGTTGTTAAAGACACAAAATCTGGCTACAGCAATTTTAGTATTTGGGTCTTTTTATCCACTTAAGAACACTGTGCAGGCTTTGAAGTATAATTTGAAATTTTATTGATACAAAATTACTAACCATCTTTATTTTTATCCAGGTGAGAGAACTGGAGGCGTAGATTTTTTTCATGTTCGCGTACATAGTGGATGAACTCGGACAATGTGAGGTCCCCTGTTGACTTGCGACCAGATTGAGCCAGGAATTTCTGAAATATTGTTTTATACATTATCATAGCAAAGAATTACTTAGCAATCTATCAAATTACTGAGCAGGTGCTAGGTCCTTTATATGTGGGAGAGGAGGAGCCTAGGGTTGTAACCTCGGACTTGTGACAAAATAAACTTTACAGTTTACAGGCCACTGAACTAAGGCTGAGTATGTTAAAAAAAACTGCTCCAATTTTAAACCAAAGACCTGTACCCACTCTGGTCAACTTAAGAGAGAGTAAGACAATTCCTCTAGAGATATGTTCTGGAAGAATATTTAACAGTGAGGGGAGTCCTGGAGGACTCTTGTTTTAAGAGCTGTGATGACAATGATGATATGTAAGAACCCAAGCACCCAAATTGCTTTGCAAATCAGTTTGCTAGCTATATGCCACATACAAACCTCACTTGTGCATATTTCTCTTTTAAATATAGTAACTTGCTTTTTGCTCAGGTATAGGTTAAGGAATGCAGAAAATGAGTGTCAAGGCAGGCACTGATATTAAACAAACAACTGCAAACAATTTAATACCATTGCATCACTGTACAACTTAGTCATCAACTTAGATCATCAACTAGGTTATAAAAAGTTGCTATAACCTTCTTGTCTCTCTACCTAGCTAATAACTATGAAACAATAAATGGTACTATTTTCATCAGGATGAAGAAAACTATTACTGACTGCATTACTTACCAAGTAATATCTTAAGATCAATAACCTGCCAGTTTCAGTTACCTAACTTCCTATTGCTAAAAATATCAATGCAGCTAGCAGGAAAATGGATTTGAATGATACAAAGTTGTAATAATTTTAATAATAGTAAGTTTAATGTGAAACACGTGTTACATGTGACCATGCCACTGGAAGCGCTGACCATGCAGCCTAATTGTGCCATTGTTATGTCACGTAACGCATAATCAGCATCGCCTTAGTTTTAACTTTATTGACTAATTAATATTGTATTGTCACTTCATTTCTCATATCGAAAGTTGTCACACCTATGTTGGATTAAGCTTAGAATAAGTTTGAGTTAATAAACACTTGAATCAAATTGGTTTTTTTTGGATCCTCTGGCTGTCGCTCACTTAATTGGCGCAGTCGGTAGGATAGTCAAAGTTAGAGTCAGTGATCATCCACGACCAGCCGGCTATCCGAATCTACAGCGAGCGAGCAGACCAAGGAGCTTCCAAACTTTGAAGACAAAGAAGACCAATGCTACACTTGTGAGTACCACTGAATCTTTTAGTGTTGCTTGTATTCCTATCCGTAAGTTTCCTTTTTCCCGTCAAGATTTTCCTTCAGAGACAATCAAGGCATTCTAGTTTTAGTAGTAGGCGCTTGCATAGATCGGCTATTCAAGACGCCAATAGAAATTTAAATATAATAATGGAACAGGTACCAGCAGTAGCAGCAGCAGGCCTTGCACCAGCTCCACATAATTTAGACAGTATTTTTAAAGCACTTAGGTTACTTCCCGATTTTGACGGCAACGTAAATGTGTTGCCAAGATTTATAAGTTTATGCGACCAGTTAGTTTTAGCATATATTAATCCCGAGCCGAATAATGAACTAACAAATGCAGCATTACTAAACGGCATTTTAAATAAAGTAACTGGCCCCGCAGCCAGATTAATAAACACAAATGGCATCCCCAACGACTGGGTTGGCATAAGAAACGCCCTCATTAATAATTTTTCAGACCAACGTGATGAGACAGCACTCTATAACGACCTATCCTTGCTCTCACAAGGATCAGGCACTCCGCAAGAATATTACGAAAGATGTCAAAATTTATTTAGTATAATAATGACATACGTTTCGCTTCACGAATCGTTACAGACCACCGTAGACGCTAAGAGGACATTATACAAAAAACTCACCCTTCAATCCTATCTACGTGGATTAAAGGATCCGTTAGGATCACGAATTAGATGTATGCGCCCCGAGTCCATCGAGAAAGCTCTCGAATTGGTGCACGAGGAAGAAAATATATTGTACGCCCAACAACGGAATGGATGGACAAATGACCGAAGACCACAGCCGTCATTTCCCCAACCACCACCGATAAAGCCATTTAATATGCAGCCATTTATACCACCTGCATACCGTCCACCTCATGGTCATAGACCGAATTTCGCCCAACCTAACCCAAATAGGCAACCAACGCGAACGGAACAAGCGTTCAGGTCCCCTCCGCCTAATTTCAAACCACAAAGCAACGTTTTTAGGTTACCCCAGCGAAATCCACCACCTAACAATAATTATAACCCACGACCAATGAGTGGAGTGAGCCACTACGTGACTAAGCCCATGCCACTACGTGGTCATGACTACTTCAAGTCAGGAAATCCACCACCGCATAGAAACTTTAACCTAAACTATAATAATTTCTATGAACACGATTACGATCAGTTTTACGACAGTTATACAGATAATTATGACTATAACTACTATCCCGAAGGCGAGTACACGCAGTATCCAGAACAAAGTTATTACGACGATCCCGACCATATACCTATCGAACAACAAACCCGTCGTCCTACTGATGATAAAACCCAGGATTTTCCGATAATTGCCAAGTTAGACAAACCAAAATAGAACTAAATTTGCAGACGCAGCGACAGTTACCCTACATTCAAATTGCGAATCCACCATTAAAATTACTAATTGACACAGGTGCGAATCAGTCTTTCATTAGTCCAGAAGTAGTAGAAACATATTTCCAGAACATGTCTTTAAATTACGAGCCATTTGAAGTAACTAACGTCCACGCGACCACCAGAAATGATTACTCAATCACCTTACCCTGCTTTCCAGAATTTAATGACCAAGAATGTATAACTCTTTTTATCTATAAATTTCATAACTATTTCGATGGTTTAATAGGATCAGATCTTTTAAATAAATGGGAGTGTAATATAGATTATAAAAATAAAATGTTAATTTCCAATTTAGCTCAGAATCCGATATTACTATACGATTCTAAAAATGTTATTTATATGAAAACATAATTCCCGCGAATTCGTCGAAACTACTACGGTTACCTATAAATTCCCACGACGGTGACGTAATTGTCAGCGAACAATTAGTGTCCAATTGCACTATTAACAATTGCATAACAACGGTAAAGAAAAATAGAGGTATTTTAGAAGTAACAAACATGAGTAATAGCGATATCATATTCTCTTTGAATGAGCATATTAAGGCACAGATGTACAACGTTGAGTACGGGCACACCAAGCAAATGACGTCACGCGCAAACGAAGTCGTATCGAAATTACGTACGGACCATCTTAATTCCGAAGAACGTGCTAATTTAATATCTTTATGTTCTCAATATGCTGACGTTTTCTATTTAGAAAATGAACCCTTAACTTTCACAAATCGCATAAAACACCGAATTAAAACGACAGATGAACTTCCTGTGTACACGAAGAGCTATAGGTATCCACACGTTCACCGACAGGAAGTTAGCGATCAAATAAAAAATATGTTAGAGCAAAATATAATACAGCCTTCCGAGTCAGCATGGAGCTCACCTATATGGGTAGTCCCCAAGAAATCTGACGCCTCCGGTAAAACTAAATGGCGACTTGTCGTAGATTTCAGAAAACTAAATGAAAAAACTATCGACGACAAATACCCGATTCCCAACATTACAGACGTATTAGATAAATTAGGAAATTGCCAGTACTTCACTACTTTAGATCTAGCTAGTGGATTTTATCAAGTAGAGATGAACCCGGATGACATCGAAAAAACCGCGTTTAATGTAGAACATGGTCATTTTGAGTTCTTAAGAATGCCCATGGGATTAAAAAACTCTCCCTCTACGTTTCAAAGAGTAATGGACAACGTACTCCGCGACCTTCAGAACACCATATGTCTAGTATATCTCGACGACATCATCGTTTTTAGTACATCACTACAGGAACACATGAACAACCTAGAAAAAGTATTCCAACGACTTAGGGAATCTAACTTCAAAATACAGATGGATAAATCTGAATTCTTAAAGCTAGAAACCGCGTACTTGGGTCATGTTATCACTAGAGACGGAATTAAACCGAATCCAGATAAAATATCGGCAATAAAAAAATACCCGATTCCGAAAACATCTACTGAAATTAAAAGATTTTTAGGTTTATTAGGTTATTATAGAAAGTTCATTCCAAATTTTGCACGAATCACCAAACCTTTCACTAAATGTTTGAAAAAAGGAGAAAAAATTAAATTAGACCAAAATTATACGGACTGTTTTGAAAAATCTAAAACATTGTTAACTAACGATCCGATTTTGCAATACCCGGACTTTAATAAAGAATTTATCTTAACCACAGACGCATCCAATATCGCCATAGGTGCAGTTCTTTCACAAGGACAAATAGGTTCAGACAAACCAATAGCCTATGCATCGAGAACTCTTAATAGTAGCGAGTGCAATTACAGCACCATAGAGAAGGAGCTTTTAGCAATAGTTTGGGCTACAAAGTATTTCCGCCCCTATCTATTCGGTCGTAAATTTAAAATCATTACCGACCACAAACCCCTTCAATGGATTGTGAACCTTAAAGAGCCAGGTTCTCGTCTTACTCGATGGCGACTTAAACTAAGCGAATATAATTTTACAGTTGTCTATAAGCAAGGTAAAGCGAATACAAACGCTGACGTTTTATCTCGTGTAGAAATACACAATGACGAAATAGACTCTATAGTTGCTCAAGCTTCAGAACAACTTTTATCCTTAAAAACGAATTCTGACACCCTGACCGTTCAATCCAATGCAGAAAACCCTATACTAGAAATACCCCTATCTGATCAACCCTTAAATAAATTTAATAGACAAATAAGTTTTGTTTTAGTAGACGATATTAAAGGTCGACCGAAGGTTACTAAGCCATTCGATACCCACACGAAAATAACTATTCAAGTAGCAAAATCTAATTTGGAACACGATTTAATAAATGCAGTTAAAGAATACATTAACCCTAAAGTAAAAACAGGCATATTAATTACCCCACACTTAGCATTATATAGCATAATTCCAATGTTACAAGATAAGTTTAAAAGCTCAGGTTTGAATTTAGTCATGGTAAAACATGAGGTAGAAAATATAAAAGATTATTTGAACCAAAAGGAAATTATCCATAAATATCACGATGGTAAAACAAATCATCGAGGTATAAATGAGTGCTATTTGGCCCTCTCTCAGAAGACAAATTTCTAAGCATTCCATGGATTCACCGTGCGGGTGCCGGGTCCATCGTGTGTGGGTAAGAGATGAGAAGAATGGTGTCTCGGGCTTGCGACCGACAATTGGCTGGTTTAAGAAAAGGAGGCCTCCTTCTTTTTCTATTTCGCGATAATACGCTCACCATCCACCATTCTACTTCTCTCCCTACCCAACCAAATACTGTATGATTCCGTTAGTGCCGTCTTGGAAGCTCGTTCCATAAATGTATTGACGGCAGACCTGCTTAGGTCCAATTCTTTCAGTAAGTGATGCAAAGATTTTGCTGGAACTCCTCTATACTACTACTATTGGCCAAAAATGCGAGAACACATAGTTAAATTTATAAACTCTTGTACGATATGTGGACAGACAAAATATGACCGTAATCCCATTAAACAAAAACTAAAGATGGCACCGCGATACACTCGTGATACCGTTTTAGCTGACCTGCCCATACATATTTACACAAAAAGAAAAAGAAATCCAATCGCAAAAGCACGCCTCAAGCGAGTCCCTAATAGCGCCCGCTTGTTACAGAATGATTCTGGCGACAACAATGCGCCTAGTACCAACGCAAGAAGTAACACATGAATTAATTTTAGGCGATAACATAGAAAGTTTATCTGACCAAATAATTGGATTAGAGAACTTAGTAGCTTTTATACGTGCATCGAGCACGCACCATTATATATTAAGTATTAGTTCATTAAGCAAAATGTTAGATAAGTTAATAATTAAAGATAATAATAGTTTTTAAAATGCCGATTGTCACTCCTAACATATACGAACTCTTTAAATTATCCATTGTCCCTAATGAAAATAACAAAATCCTTATTCCTTCCTCTCCATACATAGCTATACACGAAAAATAATTCATGTACATAGAGACAGAATGTCCGAAGGTTAACACCTGCTATCTCTGCGAGCAAAAGCACCAGTTCCATTCGGAAGATGATCCTGACGGCATTCACCAAATTATCCAAATTATAAACCTTTAAATGAAACCGATCAGCAGCCAACTGAAACTGTAATAAAATTGAAATCAACTAATTTAGAAAATCTTCACATCAAAAATAACAAAGTCGAGCTGCAAGAAGCCTTAAGATTGAAACCCGAGGCAGAAATATCCCTGTACCATACTACTATACCGGTATATGGACTTATAATATTAAGTACACTTGCACTTATAACCATTGTACTGTATCGATCGACGATACCAAAATAAATGGAAAGTCGATAAAGACAATCATACGCAGCTGAATGCTGAGAACCCAACAGAAGTATACTCGGAGGTACCCGTGAAGAATGAAGATTGTTCATCACATCGTGCAGCAACATTCTTGACCAAGGTCTTCCGATAGTTGCAGATCTTCGGGGGGAGGTGTTACATGTGACCATGCCACTGGAAGCGCTGACCATGCAGCCTAATTGTGCCATTGTTATGTCACGTAACGCATAATCAGCATCGCCTTAGTTTTAACTTTATTGACTAATTAATATTGTATTGTCACTTCATTTCTCATATCGAAAGTTGTCACACCTATGTTGGATTAAGCTTAAAATAAGTTTGAGTTAATAAACACTTGAATCAAATTGGTTTTTTTTGGATCCTCTGGCTGTCGCTCACTTAATTCACGCGTAATGATCCTTTTAGCAATGCGGTGAAACTACCGTTACGTGAAACAACAATTTGTCTTACCTCTGCATAGCTGTGGTTTATATGCGGCCCGAGCTCCTTCAGCGCTACCGACAGGTCGTGAATGTCGATCTTGCCATTCCCATCAGCATCTAATTTAGAAAATAGCGTTTCTAGCCTTTCTTCGTCTTCTTTTGGCAATTCGTTCAATTCCAATGGTGGATGACACTGAACCATGGTAGCGGTCGTTATTACAACTTATCACACAGAATTTTGAATGTCCGCAGGTCAATCTATGAGCATACATAACTTTAGACTAATTTATAAAATACACTATAATAAAGAAACATTTTCGTTAAATCAAATATCGCATCATAGAACACTTTCGTTTGACAGCGGCCTAGTTTGACAGAAAGCACCTGGCACTGGACCAAAGACAAATGCTGCATTGCCGCCTGTTTCTATACCATAAGCAATAATGACATAGACAATTTAGGTCAATTATTTGCCTCTCTTTCCCACTTGCGCTGATCCCGATACGCTAGAAAAAGTACGCAAATAGGTTTATTATTGCTGCGCCATCTATGGTAATAACACAAAACCTTTGATTTCAAAATATCTGAATAGATGGCGCTTCAGGTTTGAAAATACATCATTGCGCGCCAAAAATATATAATTTAATGTCGTCCGTCATCTCTAGTGGCAGTTGTGGGTAATTAAAAATTAGAGCAGCAACCAACAGCTAGTATATTTAATCACGCCACATGGCTAGACTGCACTTCATGTTCTCGAAATTCAGAAGTGATCAGACTAGAAAGTAGTGGCTTTAGTAGCTAATCCCAGGCCTGTGGCCAAAATACATATCTTTGAGCTCAAACGCTTTAATAATGGAATACCTTAATTAACAAAAACTGTCAGTGTGAAATGCTATTAGTTTTAATACTTACACGGATACTATCAGTGTGAAAATCCGTTAGAGTTGATATTCACACGGACATTATCAGTGTCAAAAGCTATTATAGAGTTGATGAGTTGTTGGGGTCGAGACGATGGGCACATGGGGACCGTCACCGAGGCGCTTGGCCAAGGAGTTGTCAAAGCGACTGACAGAAAGGTCTGGAGACAGGAAGCCTGGCAATTATTTCTGCCAACGTATTAGCCTCGCTATACAGAGGGGAAATGTTGCCAGTCTCCTTGGGACTATCTCGGATGGGACGTCTCTAGAGGACATTTTTTATTTATAGTTTAGTTTATTTTTAATTTTATTATTTAGGTAGCTTTTAATTTATATTTAATGTACTATAATTAACTTCGAATAAAATTTATTAAATCAGAGTTGATATTCACACGGGCACTATCAGTGTCAAAATATTTGTATTATATTTTGCTCAAAGTGACAGAATCGATTATAACGAAATCCACTATTTTTTCGGAATCTTCAAACCATAGATATAGAATACTAACGACGCGACGATCCTATGTCTATAATGCCACCATTTAGGTTTACATTTTTCGTCCTGCTAGTAAAGAGTATTTGTTTTTACACAATGTTACACAATGTTTTTCGTTTTAGATATAAAAAAGAGAACAGTATTAACTCTATACCTCATACTAATACTATACTATAATAATTAAAATGTGGCTACAATCGCAACGCATTTTTTCAGCAAGACCCCCCGAGTGGGGGGTAGGGGGGCACTTCACATGTTACAAATGCCTCGTTAGCTCCTCTTCACGAGTTATTCCCTGACAGAGTTATAAGTCGTTGAGGAGACATTAACTGGCCACCAAGGAGCACCGACCTAACTCCTGCTGTTTTTTTTTCCTGTGGGGCTGCTTAAAGAGTAGAGTCTACAATCCTTTGTCACTTAGTTTGGATGTTTAATGAGTTTAGTTCTTTGCGCCAATTTGTCAAGTACAAGTTTTTGTTTAGTAAATTACTTTTCTGTGGATATTGTTAGTCAAAAGTGGTGTTGTTTTGTTTAATAATGTTCTATAATTATGGAAAACGGTAATTTAGACATTATATATGAGGCAGAAGTTGCAGTTTATTTTTGCGGTTTTCCGCACTGTGAACTCCCATATTATACCCGACGTGTTTCGTCTATAATGCCGCGAATAAATACAAGAAAAGCATCAAATTCTTCAACATCTGGCATTTGATGATAACCTCATTAATCATAAGAAACAAAGATATATTAGTACATCAGACTTGGCTGTATGGGCTAGATCCTTTGCCTCTCTATCACCTCATTCATCATCCATCGGGAGAAGGGAACACACACGCGGATAATCACAGACGAAATTAAAGCCATTCCTGGTTCGATGCTCCAGCGTGTGATTAAAAATTTTAGTTTTGTGTAAAGAAGTGAACGCTGCGCATTTGCAATCAGTTATTTTTTACAAATAAAATATTAAAATTTATCTCTTAATTAGTATTAAATAAACCGAATTAAAATTAACACTAATGTCTTTTTATTTAATTAAAGGAAAAATATTCTAAAACAGCCTTTATTTTATTTAACTTAATTAGGTATCTATTTAGCGCTTTAGTATTAGTTACCTACCTACATAATTAATATTTATAGGTAGATAAAGGTTTCTAAGTGAAATAATTACAAAATGATAATATAGATTACAATAACCTATCTGCAATCAACCAACTATATTTATTGTACGTTGATAATAAAAGCGGACACCATCATTGAGATTCGAGGCATCACTATCGAAAATTATTGTCATATCCCCGATCGATCCGACAAAAGGATTTACCCAGAATCTGTCACCCTATTATACTTCATTAAAATCACTCAATAACAAAGCCATATTTCGCTAAGTAGGGTTTTCTATTATTACTATTGCATCTCACCCCCCTATAACGTTTAATAACGACAAAAAGAGACGCACGATTCACATTTACAAATAGGCCTAAGGTAACTGTCATCGGATTTCAACCAATAAAGACATGGGACCGTGGGGATGGCAGGGCTATTATGTCAAACTGACAATACACCGGTTGACGCAGCCGATGAGAGTACAAACTTTATAAGTTAATGTGAACCAGTCAATGACATCGCCCCATTCAAAAGCCAAACTTAAAACGGAGTCATATAAGATTAAATGTTAACTGACCTATATTGTACTGCAATTGCAAAGAAATAGACACCTTATTTTCGTATACACAAGGGTGCATTAACTTTGTGGAGGTTAGTGGGATGTATTTGCAATGGGCCCCAAAGAATTCCGGCTGCATCGGAAAAAGTTGATGAAAAGGGAGTGAACAACAAAAGCTCATAAAAGTTGAAGATTAATCGGGGATTTAAACACAATATACACACATGTCACGGGCCCGACCAGCCGCGGTTACTTGCGTACTGACTCTGTAACGAATTGCAATAATAATAATATGTAACAACTATTACAATTACTGTGACTGCCTCGACAGTACCGGGATCGATGCCTGGTTGTATGTATTTAATTTATTCATGATATTTGTGACATTTCTCATAAGTTTGATAGATAAGCTAGAGACATCGACGACCTTGCCACTTGTCAAGATGATGTAGTAAAAAGAGGAATATACAGAAAAGAAAAGAATAGGACGCTAAATACATATATTGATTTTTAAACGATTCCATGTAAGTTGATCAAATTATGCACACACTATAGGTTTTGTTACCGTCAGAATTTTAGGCCTGGACATACCTGATGCATACATGTATATTATTACGTGCACGTACACTTTGGTATTTCACTCAGTCCCCAAAATTCGGAATTTCTCACAATTCTGTGAGAATGATGTCTATCCAGGTTAAATTTGTGTGCTCCAGTTAAACCCTTAAAAAGGTCAACATATTTATCGTAATTCGTTTTGCTTTCGTGCAGCTAAACGATTTTATAAACAGGTTTTTGTTTTCCTTAATTATTATTATTATTGTTTTCGTTTCCTAATTAATTGTATTTTTTATTATTAAAGTTTGTAACTAAATGTGAAATAAAATACATATTGAGAATATAAAAAAAAGAATAGTTAATACAAACTGGTTGACTAACACTACAACAACTACCTACAACTAATTTTAAGAATTAGAGATAATATCTAAACTCTTGTTAATAATTACTATTGTACTTTCCTTAGATAGGTACTAATCACTACTTACTTTCCTACTTAATTATTTGCTTGCTTTAATAGTTTTCTGTATGCGAAAATATATTACAGGTCTATAGATATTAAAATAATAATTACAAACTTCATAAAATATAATACCTATAAACTAAAGATAGTTATATGCTTAATTATGTAATTAGATATTAAGTCCTGTTAATTTACAAATGAAAAAAAAAAGTGGTATCGTTGTCCCTCGGCCTTTTACCTACCATTTCTCGCTCGCTTTGTTTACTGAATTTTGCTTTGGGACTGGGCATAACATTCTGTTTTATCTATCCCTTCTCATCACTATAGCTTTCAGTCTAACTCGTTCGCAGTAATGGCCGCAAATCTCTGGAACAGTTTACCTGTTGAAATTCGCTAAGCACCCAGCAAACCGCTATTTAAAAAGCTGGTTTACTTTCATTACCTAAAGAGCTCCTCACAACGTATATACGTAGTATGTATTGCAGAAGAAGAAGACAAATTTCTAAGCATTCCATGGATTCACCGTGCGGGTGCCGGGTCCATCGTGTGTGGGTAGGAGATGAGAAGAATGGTGTCTCGGGCTTGCGACCGACAATAGGCTGGTTTAAGAAAAGGAGGCCTCCTTTTTTTTATTGCGCGATAATACGCTCACCATCCACCATTCTACTTCTATCCCTACCCAACCAAATACTGTATGATTCCGTTAATGCCGTCTTGGAAGCTCGTTCCATAAATGTATTGACGGCAGACCTGCTTAGGCCCAATTCTTTCAGTAAGTGATGCAAAGATTTTGCTGGAACTCCTCTTGCACCAACTTCCACTGCGTAAAGCTGAGTCTTGAACCCGTTCCTGATCATTTCTTCTGTGAGATTATAATATTTATTCGACTTCGTGTTGTAGTCTTTTGGAATATTTGATTCCCACGGAACGGTAAGTTCAATAAGGATAACGTTTTTCAAGTTCCGAGAAAACACTAAGATGTCTGGCCTATAGGCTGATACAGCTAGTTCATCTGGGATCCTATAATGGTGTTTAAATGTATCCATGAGAATTTTCCAGTCTGATGCGGCGCCAAGGATCGAGGTGGGCTTGCATTTAGTTTTCGTGCTTTGCCCTTCCTTTACAAACTTTTTATAGTAGTAGCCAATATAGTGTGTAAGTAGTATATGTATTATTGTGTACATATTTGTATGATGTATGTGTATTTATTTTAATATCTATGGTATGTAAGATTAGATTAATTTCTTTGTCAACGTTTCTTACAATCGTTTGCACCTAGCCTCATGACTGTAATATTATGTTTGTCCCAAAGGTTGGCTGCTAGAGAATGCCTAGCGGCATTAAGCCCGCCCTTTGTACATAGTGCAATAAAGTTGTAAATAAATAAATAACGTCTAGGTACCTACCCAATGTTTGACTTGTCACTGTAAGTAATGGTTTACAAATTTCTGTATTCTGTGAAGAAATTAAACTAAGGTAGGATTCAGTTACTGGCCCTAAAGCTGGCAAACTTATTTGTAAAACATTGTCCGGAAACAACCGCCTCGCTTTGTGAGTTTGATTATAATAAAAACAATGTTTTTAGACGGAATGTTAAACTTTATTAGTTTTTATAAATTGAATTAATCTAAATTAAAGTAATTTTTGTTTATGTATATACAATAAATAGTAAAATAAAATATGTTTTATTATATCTACTAAACTAATTATTACAATCATTGCTACAATTTATAAATTAAATGCACCATCTTTTCTATACATTAATAATATTTAGCTATTAATATTTTTTACTTTAATTCATTATTTAAAAAAATTAATCGTAAAATATAAAATACTGGCTAAATATAGACATTGAAAATATTTAATTTTCTATTATTTAATCTGACTAGAGCACCAACTAAAGTTACATAATAAAATCTTATAAGAAATAAATTAATGTTGCTTACTTACTATGTTCATTTTTATTCATTACAGCCCCTAGAACACGGCGTCCTAGACCTCTACTGTTGAAGATGGGCCTTCCAGAACATATAGATGAAGAATATGGCCTACACTCGCCACGCTGGCCAGACGGGTTGGCGAGGATCTGATGTCATTTTTTTAATGACAATTTATTAACGATTCCACAAGTTGATATTATTGGAACCGGGACCGACTTAACGTGCTCTTTGAGGCACGGGAACGGTGGTGTTGTAAATCTATGACAAATTTACTTAAGAATGTTGGTATTTATATTTATATATAAACTCCTTTCCAATGATAAGCACTTTTATTATCCTAGTTTTGTAATGTCAAAACTGTCTTTATGTACTTCAATTATTGACTTATCTAAAAATATGTATTATATCTGTGATACTTTTAATCGTTCCTATTATTGTGGTGAAACCAGTTAAACAGAAAAGAAAAGTATATTTCTCATAGGTTTGCCGGGAAGGTTTGAACCGACCTCTGTAAAATTTTAAGGAAAACGTTCTTACAACCGAGCCACCACCGCGCCCTTACTTACTATGTATTTTTGTTAATATATTACATTAATTTTCGTGGAAAAAGTATCCAAAAGTACCATTAATATTTTCGCGATAATAATCTGTTAAGTACATGCTTTGATTGGTCAGATACAAATGCGTTATTATATTTTCGATACTAAATTCTCCTTTGGGTTTAAAAAATAACTCCGCAATAGTGGTTGATGAAACTTGTCTAATTTTCTGCAGCAGTTCGACTAGTTGAGTAGATCTCGAGGGCTCCCATAAATAGGTTCGTTTAGTGTACTGAAATTTCACAAAGCGTTACTTTTGTAATCTAGTTTTAATAAAATATTTGACTAGGCAAATAAAATTTAACTTCAAGTCCCTGTTACATAAAATACGTACCTCAACAAATACTTTCTGTGACTCTTCTTGTAGAGAAGCTACAGCAGCAACATCCTGAAGTTTTTTCAATTTATCTCCATCCTTGTTATCTCCAAAATGTGTTTTAAATAGCGCTATGCCACTCAAGTAACCGTATTCAGCTATATCAGGCTTGATTTTCGTGAACTCCAATAAAATATCATCAAAGATTTTGATCTCTCTCATATCAATTTTGGTGTTCCGTTCGTCTATAACAATTTTCCAATCAAGAGGTTGTAATATGTGAGCAGATGTGACAATAAATATTTCCCGCCAAGATTCTTCTAAAAGCATCAACCTATCTGACAATGAGAGTGTTGCAAATGCTGGAATGTTCTTAGCCCAAACAACTATAGTTGATAGTATACGTGCTGATAGAGCATAGATTTTATGCGAAGGTTGTATGGATGGTAGAAATGGGTAGAGGCTTTCCACTAATGGAACAAAAACTGGCGCTGGAAGCTTTAAAATGTCTGGAATGTTAAAAGCTGAGAATCTTAGAGACATTGGATTATGGTAGGATGTTAAAGAGCATGGTGGTGATAACAGACCGTGTTTAGGTAATGTGAGGTCAATTCCTGAAGGTGGTGTTGGGGGAAAGTTTATTTCTGGATGTGAACTAGTTTGATTGTTTAAAAGCAAAGCCATTTGTCGTCTAATAGTAGAGTTTCGAGGTCCTCTTTCGTGTTGAACAGCTGCAAAAAAAACATTTTTTTTTTAAATTAGGGATTACAATAATTAATCTTTTTTTTGTACTGTGTGTTAACCTTAATACAGATAATATTAAAGTAAAGATCAGTAAAAATCGTTTTTTTAACTTAAGCTTAAGTTGGATTATAAAGTTGAAGACTTCTTTATGATTCATTTAATTTAGATCATTAAATTGAAAACTAATGCATATGTATGTAGCTGATCTTATTAAATTATCAAATTAGATACTTACAATCCTTGTTCATTCCAACGCCCAAACATTTGGTCAAGCGGCAAGCGCGACACAAATTTCTATGAGCTTTATCAACCACACAGTTTCCAGGTTTTTGAGCTTTACAAGCGTATCTTCTGTCGCTTCGGATGGACCTTTTGAAGAAACCAGCACACCCATCGCAGACGTACACTCCGTAATGCTTTCCTGAAGAATGATCTTGACATACCGCACACGGAATATCCAGAAGAATACGACCTAAAAAATATTTTTATTAAAGTTCAGTATAAAGTTAGTTTCTATTTTTTCATTTTCTATTTTACTCCTACAAAAGTGTCGGCGTATAGGCATTATAACTTCTTAGCTTTTTTTTCTGTATCTAGGTAAAAGCTTAAATAATATCCGGGTTTAAGGTGTAATAGTTTATTTATTGACCTGGTGTTAGGTTTTTTTTTTATCAAACTCTACGAGTACCTACAAACATTAATTAGTGTCTTGTTTTTAGTTGTGACATTAAGTTTTTTAAATGCCGTTTTTGTTTTTCATAAATTATATACGAGTACATATAAAAAATCCGTCAAAAAACCGACATAGCTTTTAAAATTAGCAAGTTGAAGTGGCAATGGGCTGGACACATCTATCGCAGAAGCGATGAACGATGGAGTAAACGGGTCCTGCAGTGGAGACCACGTACTGGAAGACGCAAGGAGGGACGACCCTCCGCCAGATGGACAGATGACCTAAGGAAGGTCGCTGGTGGGGGATGGATGAGGTTGGCAGAAGATCGTGTAAAATGGCGAGCCTTGGGGGAGGCCTATATCCAGCAGTGGAGAGACACAGGTTGATGATGATGACATATAAAGATATAAAATTTAATTGACGAAAGATGGACCTTCATAAACTTTTCCGGGGAAGTGACAATATTTGACAGGGCCATTAAATCAACAATCATTGCAAATGATAATTTAGGGGTGTCTTGGCCATAAATATGGTTTGGAGCAGCATGGGGCAGGGTTCTATAGTGCCCCGCCCCTCTTCAACCCCAGGGGAAGACCACTCAATTAACGTACTGCTAAAAGAGCAATTCAAACAATACTCGACAAAATTTAGACCTTTTTTTAACGGCTTTTACTGATTAGGAAAATAGATTCGATAAATAATTTCGGTTAATATTT
The DNA here is from genome assembly GCA_910589645.1 of Tinea semifulvella. Lineage (NCBI taxonomy): Eukaryota > Metazoa > Arthropoda > Insecta > Lepidoptera > Tineidae > Tinea > Tinea semifulvella. The sequence continues at coordinate 28,544,447 of OU342584.1, forward strand.
ACACGAAAAGATTTTACTTTTATTTAAAAAAAAGACAAATAATAAGCTAAACGTGAATAAAAAATATATGTAAAAAATTGTCTATAATTAAATATATAATTAAAATATTAAAAGTTAGGCATTGATTTACGTCAGTGATAATACAAATTATGATATTTTTTTGTTATTGACACTATTATCGATAAATAACAACTTACTTGACAAAGGAAGTAAATAATTAAGAAAAAAGACAAATAAAAGAAAAAAGCTTATTTAAATTAAAATTCTATCTGACACGGTCTCACGGTTAAATGAGCTGACAACAATAAGAATCGCAAACCATCAAAGATAATATGCCTTTATTAAGACATCCAAACAACTGCAAGTCGAAAAGGCACAAAGCCAATCCCATTCATCCGAGATCCATTTTATATTTTGATCATACAGAATGATTGTACACTTGCGAGACAGGAAACCCGGTGTTTTATTTAACAGAAAAAATATTCACCAAACTGCTTGGGGAACACAAAAGCGCGGAAAGAATTCTGTTCAATGAACACCATTGAAAAAGATAATGGGAGGTTTTGTATAATATAAGTTGTGACGTGTCTACACCGACATGTTATATTTGATTTTGATGAACTGTGGAAACTTTATTGCGTTATCATTCTTACTTCTTAGTTATGAATGCCTTAAAATTTAGAATCGTTACTTGGACGTAAAAGTTACAGTTATAGAAATATGATGATGAAAACTAAATATAATTATAAAAATTAAATAAAGTTTTTGAGTTTTGTACACTTGAGTATGGAAATAGTAAAATCCTAAGCACAAAAATCTACGACTTCGCAAAAACTTACTATGTTGACTGTACGTTTTTTTTTTTTTGTAAGGTTATAAGCTGACTTGGCAAACCATGCTTCTAGTCTTAAAACTAAGCCTAATAATAACTACGACCTACCTACTAACCTAATAATCTTTGGTTTTGCTTACCTAATGCAAATCAAAACATAACAAATATGAATTAATTTAATGACTAGTTTTTTAGTGATCTATAAAGAGAAAAAGTAAAATTATTTAAAAGTAAAAGCCTAATCCAAACCTAAACTAAATGTGTGCGAAGAACGCTGATTTCCTTAGCTAGAAAACTGCCAGCCTTCTTGTCACATACACCAATAAAGTTAAGAGTTCTTTAAATAGCTAACATATTGCAATTAGTTAAAAAAAAAGGCAATTATTGTTAAATAAAACAAAAGGGTTTTGCCATATATGTACTATCTCTCAAATGACATGATAAAGAGAGCCTATTAATATTGCTAATTAACGGATATGGCTCCAGCTCATTTGTTCCCCATCGGTTCATCCCCTCGTCTGATAAGTATCAGTTTCGCGATGAGAACGATCACCTGTGCTCTAAACATCGCGTGATCACTGACGAATACCCATCTCATTTGCCTTTGACAACGCCGATCAACCCCAGCGATTCCCACATCAATTGTTATTGTTAATGACAACGTATTTTGTTCATGTATCGGCACGGATTTTTTTTTTTAAATACTTTTCACGACATGTGACACCGCGCCCACCTGATGGTACGCGAGGTCCAAGAATGGGAGCAACTGACGCCAGCCTCATACGACCGACATCAGTCTCTACCACTATGCCGGCCTATAAAGATGCTTTTTCACACTTCGTTTGAAGGACTCCAGGTTATAGGAGTGGGGAAACACACTGGCTGGGAGAGCATTCCACATCTTTAGCGTGCGACAGATGTAAGAGTCTCCAAATTTGTATGTACGCGTAGGGATAGTGGCTATGGTATTTGGATGCATATTTTGGCCTGTGCAAGTGGTTCGGTTGCGGAATAGAGAAGAAGGGATAAGGTTGTAGAGCTCTTCAGATATGTGCGATGGCCTTGACATGGAAAACCTTTGGTCCTATCACAATAAATTAAGACTTACTTAGTCGTTATTGAATTGGAGCTTATACACATTATAATACAAATAATATATTTTAAAATAATATAATAATCTTAGACGCTCTCAAAAGTTAAGAGTCATTCAATAACTAATTATATGCTATTATGAACATATATTTAGAAAAAAACATAGTGATCGACTCGTATAACAGAACAAACTCTCTTAAAAGGCTGCGAGATGATAGATATCGGTTTTAACTAAAAACTGGACTTAAAACATCGACCTTAAAATAATTTTGTAGAGTTAGTACGTCTCAAGTTATAAAAAGAAAAAGGCATAAAACAGCAAGCTAAAGGACGAAAAAGTGTAATGTAAATAAGCAATAAAAAACTAGTTAGACATATCGTTCACTTGATATCAGGTAATTATAATTAGGGGTGAGAGTATTGGCAGATGCGCCCGCGCAACTCACGCGTGGGAATGTCGGGTCATCAAATTACTTTAAACACGTCATCACACTAACGATGAATTACTATATTTATGGAAAACTATAATTTACGACCGATAGTAGATTATAAGGCAAGAAAACTGTAGTAACTAACTTTTTTTAGATGTCATAAGACGTCAGTTTACGCGAATAACCGTTGAGCTGAACAATAACAGTTTTAATTGATTTATAACAATATTTTTGTGTTTAAATAGTTTTGGATTTATGTGTTATCGATAGTGTTGCTTAAAGCAAGACCCAGACCAAGACTTAGCCAGTCTCTTGCTTTGACTCAATATATATATTTTTTCTAAGGAAATATTTTATCTGTCCGTAAACTACTATCTCGACAAGTATTTTATTTATTTATTTATTTAAAGTTATTTATTTATAAATTAATAACCGTGGTCTAATGTTTAAGTCTGTGGATTTAGATTCGGGAGGTACCGGGTTCGATACCTGGTCGGGACACAATAATTTATTTGTGATATTTCTCGAGTTTAGTACGCTAGAAACATCGACAATATTGCCACTTGTCATGATGGGCCTGTAGTAATGTTGGCTAAAAGTGAATCCGCTTCTTTAAAAGCGTGGTTTCTGACCACCCCGAACGGGATACGGTAGTGATGATAGACAGTAATAAGGACGGACACAAAGCAATAACAATTTATGAAAACAAAAACCTTAAACCTAAAAAGTTAATATTTTCTGCAAAATTAGGGAAAAAATTACTGAGCAAGAGTCTTGCGAGACTCTTGCGTAAGACCAAGACTAGGGAAGTCTTAATATTGGTCTTGCAACCATGTCAGTGATCTTGTTCTTGGTCTTGGCCTTGCAAAATAGCAAGACCAAGACCAAGATTGGGCAACACTAGTTATCGATGAGAGATATCGCATCTTAATTTCATATTTGTAATTATTTTGTACTTACTCGATGTAGTGGGTGGCGATCGCTTCAAAGCATCCAAGAACTCCATTTCAGCAAATGCAATATCTGCAAAAACAATAAAATTTAAACACAATGTTCTCACGATAACTCGACAATAATTCGTACCACCACTACATCTGAATTGACCCTTTAATAAAAAACTTCCTTTGTGGCTTTCAAGAGTACTTCACTTATAAAACCATCTAAGAATAAATGCTACAAAAGTGAGAAAATAGGGCTTTGTTCAATATTCGCAAGTCTAACATCTTTCTGATACAACCGATGAGAGTCCTCGTCATTATTTCGATCGGTCTCATTGTTCTAATTATTACACGTTTTGTGATTGAAAATGATTGATGTGAGAAAAAGTGCCATTTAAACACTTGTGTAATATTTAAAGTTCAATTACAATAACCCTTTTATTTCAATTTAAGCTCCGAATAAAGACCAACCACTTATACTCATAAAAAGGAAACTGCTCTATTGTGTATATTATTAAAAGACAGATTCGCAGAACAGAAATCATTAGAAAAGAATAAACAAATTTTGGTGACGACTATTTAGGAGCTCGCCCGCCGACAGTAGCTAGCTTCTCACTTTCGTTGTAAAAGCTTTGTCGGTCAGTCAGAAGTTCATAAAAATGCAATTCTTTCGCTCCGAAGCATAATTATAGTTTTGCAAAACAGGTAATTAGACGGGGATAATCTGGGTAAGTATCTCGGACAATGATCCATCCCTAACGTTCGGGTACGTGAGTAAAAAATACCCGGTGTTCGCACAGAGGGTTGGGTAACAATAGGAATACGATAATAACATCGGAAAGTCGGTAGCTTCTCGTTGTTAATATTGAGATGCGACAAAAAATATTTGTAAATGTCCTTTAAAGGAGGTTTATTTTCTATCATTGTGAGAGTTTGCACATTGCCTTGCGGTGTGCTGTAAATTATTTTTTGTTGACAAATGACTTTACAATGCACTTTAATGATGATATTTTAGTTCATTATTTATTGCACCCTGCGTTCGTTGCACAATATAAATGTTATGACTTACGTAAACATTGCATTTATAAAAACTAATTTATATTAATTCAGTAAAGTAAGATTAGAATAACCAAAGTTAAATAATAGAAATCTAAAATTATAACAAGTAAATATTTGACAAAAATAATCATTAGTAGCGAACAATACATTAATTTTGCTTTTGAACAATAAAATTGAAATTAAATTTTAATTAGCGTGTCGATACAGTGTTAACGTTACAAACTTTTAACGAGTTAACAAGTGAGCAAATATTAATTTTTAATTCAATAATCGAGATTAATATCGGATCGAATTACACAGATCTTTAATTACTTGCTATAAAAGTTTATGTTAGTATTAAAGCGTGCACATGTTGTATGTCAAACGTCGCGGTACTAGTTACCTTAAAAATCAAAGTTAATACGCTATAACACTTAATTTTATTTATTTATTTAACATTAGGAATACAAATGAAGATCTTGGCTAAAGTTAGCATTTAACTGTAAGCATTAACAATGTGTGAGCCAGATTCTATTAAGAGTACTCACCAACAACAAACAATTTCTGTACTTTTTTTTTTTGAAGACAGTGAATCGATAAATCATCAATGATACGACCTCAGCCTGAAGGGCCACCGCGGGAGGACGCATGCCCGACTCACAATCACCATGAGGAGACCCCAAGGCGCCTACGGACTAAAACCCTATAAACCGTCTCTCTCTCACTGTTGGCCCTGCGTGCCTTAACACCTAAGTCTGAGTCGTGGCTATAGAGTGACGGCACTCGTTCGCCGCGTAATTTCTGTACATGGATTAGGGCGAGTTTTTAAATTAAATAATTAAACATGCTTAAAAGAATAATTTATACCAAAACTAAACTAAAAGCGATAGATTTACAGAAAAAAAACTAAGTTTACTGTAATGACCGAAGAACTATGTCATAACCGATATGACTGTAGTGACCTCAATAACAGGTTGTGCTACAGGGTTCCTATGAGAGTGCATCAGCGATCATCTAGCTAAACCCTTTCAGCTGTTTTCAGTAGTAAACGATCGCCAATATACTGACTGGTTGACACATACAATAACAAATTTCACTTTATAGACATCATTGCCTCGACTGCCGGTGCTTTTAGGAAGTCTATTTTGGACATACTAAAACCTATTAAAAACATATTAATACCTATCATTATTGTTGTGTGGTGGCTCAGTTGTAAGAACGCGTTCCTTATATCCTACAAAGGTCAGTTCAAACCCACCCTACATGTCATCATTTTTTCATCATTACAGCCCCTAGAACACAGCGTCTTAGACCTCCACTGCTGGAGATGGGCCTACCAGAACATATATCTGGAGAATTTGGCCTACACTCGCCACGCTGGCCAGACGGCTTGGCGAGGAACCCTCCCCCCCCTACATGTACCAATGAGAAATTGCACTTTTCTTACGTACATTTGTCATAGATTTAAAACACCACCGTTCCCGTGCCTCGGAGAGCACGTTAAGCCGTCGGTCCCGGTTCCACTAATACCAACTTGTGGAATCGTTAATAAATTGTCATAAAAATTGACATCATATCCACGCCAAGATATATGTTCTGGAAGGCCCATCTCCAATAGTGGAGGTCTAGGACGCTGTGTTCTAGGGGCTGTAATGAATGACGATGAAAGTTTTTGTAGTATGTAGGATACGATTAATTCAAGACTTCGCTTGAGGCGATGAAAAGTTCCGCATCTCACACAATCTCACACGTTCTACGCAGTGGCTCCATTATTGGTTGAAGTAAAGTAAAGATAAAATATGTCTTAGTTATTTTAATTGAGTGTGCACATGAGATACTTAGAGGATTTCTATTAACTAGACATGTGGACCCGCACCCACCTGATATGCCGAGATATCTCTCTACCATTGCCGGCTTGATTAACGACTTGCTATTAAAGAAACGAGTACTTGATTCAATTTAAGAAAAAACTACCTACATCGATGATTTTTTATAAGAATACCCGCATACTTAGTACATAATACGCGGGTAACGTGACTTAGATTAGGTATAGATTCTCACCCGTATTGTATTCTGAGATTGATAAAGCATTCTTATGGTTTGCTCGATCTTCTATAAACGCTACTCATTATCACATCCCCTAGAACACAGAGTTCACTCCACTGCTGGATATAGGCCTGATATATTTTAACAAATAATAAAAATATTTACACTTGTATTCTCAGATTTTACCTCAACGGCTCCTTCACTCAACTAGTCCTTCTCTTCCACTCAACTCCGGAGGAACGCCTCGGCACGCTTGAGGAATAAAACTGTCAAGCTTATACTATCATGTAGTATTAGTATGTATTGTTTATTTAATATTTACTTGGCACTCTGTCTGTCACATGTCAATGTATACATTATGTAAATTAAATAAAATTATAAATATAAAATGTAATAAAACTGTTATGACGTGTAAAAGTGCTAAAAATATTGCCTATTTACTGAATAAATTATTTGATTTGATTTGACTAGTCCCCAGTAAGTTGTAGCGTCCCATCACGCTGAATATTTTTATAACGAATATATAAAAAACGTACTTTATTTAATAGTTTCAAACCAAAAAACGAAAATATGTCGTAGGCAATGCTAATTGACAAATTAGTAGTATTCTTCTTCTTAGTCACTACACTCTTGGCAGAATGTTCGTGGTCGTCACTTGAGTGTCAGTGGCATACTTAACAAGCCGTCGCCACTCCTCTCGAACTGCAGCCTTTCTAGCGCACTCATGTAGGGGGGATCCATTGCTGGTTTAACCTGGTCAGTCCACCTCATCGGAGACCTACCACGCATTCTCTTGCCATCGACTTTTCCATGAACTACCAGGCGCTCAATGGATGTATCTCCACGCCGCGACATGTGTCAGAAGAAAGTGAGAATGCGTGATTGTACGATTGAGGAAAGACGCTGTCTTATTTCCAGTTCCTCCAAAATGGACTTGTAAGTTTGGAACTCAGTCCATGGTATGCCTAACATTCTCCGCCAAATTAATAGTAGTAGGATAAAATATAAATAAAAACGTACCGCGCGGTATGCGTATGTACGTGGGATGTATGTATGTATGTTTGTCTCGTCTTCACGCCTACATTACTGAACCGATTTTGATGAAATTTGACAGAAATATTCTTTGGAACCCACAGGCTAAATAAACCCTACAGCGACATATCTGTCTGTCTTGTTTATTTCCCTACACGTCTTTATTACTGAAACGATTTTGAAATTTGCAGAAATTATTTATGATATTACATTACAAGGTATGGATATGGGATATAAGAAGTCAATATCTAAATATCTAAATAAATATGTGGCCGTAGGGCCACGTAAACATTATTTTAGCTGATCACTATACCTATTATATAATAATAATAAACAAAAGTTACATTAGAAATATATATATGTATATGACTGGTCTAGCGGTTAAGTCCGTGGTATTAGATTCGGAGGTATCGGGTTCGATTCCTAGTAATAATTTATTTAATTATAAATTTGTGATATTTCTCGAGTTTGGTGCGATAGAGACATCGGCAAGCTTGCCACTTGTCATGATGGGCCTATTATGGATATATTAAAGTTGGCTAAATGTGAATCCGCATCTTTAACAAACAAAAAAGGACGTGGTTTCTGACCACACCGAAAGGGACACGGTCGTGATGATACTTTACTTATTACATTTAAAATAACTTACTTGTATATCTGTATTAGTTGCTATATTATTATTTTCATTCATGAAAAAATCACAAAGTATGTAACAACATTGTATGAATTGTCCCCTTCAAACTCTTGTACGAAGATCGAGTCCATCTGTAATAAAGATACCTATAGTTAATAAACTTTCAATGATAATACCAACTTTATTAAAGTCCCATCGCAAAGCAAAACGCCAGAAAACGCAAAAAAAATCGCACTATTTTTTTTAAATTGAAAAATATTATTATATCTATTTATCAATAAATAGATATAATAATTAAACAATACTATATTTAGATATAATTATTAATTATATAAATATAATTAATAACATTGTTTATTACCTACTTTATTAAAACAAGAAATACGCAATACAATTTTGAAATAAACTTACGTATTATCCAAATATAATGGCACTAATAAAATAAAAAAAAACACTAAATAAATATTTAAATTAGAAATTTGCCACTACTAGATGTAACGCGTGCGCAACCCGTAATGTTGGTATTTGGCAGCGTAGAATTCGGGGTGTGTTTTTGATGCGGCGCGAGGCGGGAAGAGGGGTGTATTAAGCCATAGTACCATGCCTAGAGCAGTGATGGTCCGGTTGTAAGAACGCTTTTCTTAAATTCCAAAAAGGTTGCGGTTCGAACCCCGATGATACAATAGCGAAATAAATTTTTCTTACATACATTTGTTAAAGATTTACAACACCACCTTTCTGGTGACTCTAAATAGTTAATACATTGTCATTAAAATCATGAAGTCATCAGACCCTCGCCTACCCATCTGGTCAGCGTGACCAACCAGATAAAATGTCAACTATCATCACGACTGTATTTGGTTTATTTGTTGGCAAATATAAACCCACTTCTGTATAAAAGCTCGTTTCTGACCACCCCGGATGGGATACAGTTGTTATTATAAAACCACGCTTATGAATAAGCGGATTCACATTTAGCCAACTTTAGTATAGGCCAATCATGATAAAAGCTCGTCGATGTCACTAGCGTACCAAACTCACAGGAAATGTCACAAATAAATTAAATAATAATTTAGCTTATTTATTTAAATTAACACCGCGTCTTGTCGACTACTCCGGTGACAAGAGGGCTGGCTTTTTTTTTCGCCCAAAGAATCAGTATTGCAATTCAGCAGGGAAATGCAGCCAGCGTTCTTACCGCCTTTTCGTTACTTATATCCTTATCCTTAGTATTAATAATTATTTTATTTTATATATTATATTTTTTTTAAATTAATAAATATTATTGTGTCCCGACCAGGAATCGAACACGGTACCTCCGAGTCTAAATACACGGCAGTTATATGTATTATTTAGGTACTTGTGTAAATAATTAAAATACAATTTAAAGTGAAATATATATACTATTTTTTTGTGTGTATTGTTTTTGTGTGTATTATATATATATATATATATATATATATATAGGTATATATGGCATCATTAGATTTTTAGTATTCGTATTTATATGTAAGTATAAACTTATTTTATGATTATATATTTTAAAAAATATATCTTTTATTGGGTACAGCGTCGCGGATCCAACTATGTGATTCGCGACACATGCTGAGCTTAGGGCCCGTTCATCGCTGCAGGAATTACGGTGTGAATTGTAATACAGCGCGACTCGATGGCTGCCTGGTGGAGCTCAGGATGTGACTGTGGGGTATGGGGGCGGCCAATTCTATATTTTAATATCAATTCATGGTCCGTGCCACCCCATATTCTATGCACGGCTATATCCTGGAGTACTGTTGGGTACTCTTAATTGTGTAAGTTGTGTCTGTTTTGTGCTATGAATAAATCTTTTTTTTTCTTTCTTTCTCTTATTGACTACAAATCAAATCATTTATTTATCCTTAAGTATAGGTACATACATATTACAATTGGTATTGAGTAGTTTGTTCGTTCACCTATACTTTACCCTTAAGGGCATACACATATATTTATTTAAATTATAAATAATATTTATTATTGTCGAAAAATAATTCCGATATTCAAACACAAAAGAAAATATATAATTAGTGTACTATATTATAATGTATGTCAAATGTATGGTTTCTATTATCAACTAGTAACTGCCTCCGTGATCTAGCGGTTAAGTCCGTGGATTTCGTCTCGGAGGTACCGGGTTTGATTCCTGGTCGGGACACAAAAATATTTATTAATGTAAAAATATGTATAAATACATTTAATTATTATTTAATTTATTTATGATATTTCTCGAGTTTGGTACGCTGGAGACATCGACGAGCTTGCCACTTGTCATGATTGGCCTATAGTAAAGTTAGCTAAATGTGAATCCGCTTATTTATAAGCGTGGTTTCTGACCACCCCGAAAGGGATACAGTCGTGATGATACTTTACTTTTATCTATTATTAATATTGTAAAAACATCAAGAATTTTAAGTTTTATTTAAGCACCGTCACTGCCAAAGGTCTATTATCTACAATATTAAAATAAATTTATTTACGAATTATTATGGGCGTAAAAATGGCCGAACTTTTTCTTACCCGCTTGTGTCATAAAGCTATAATTTTTGTCATTTTGTGAACAACAGCTGTCAACTGATGATTTATCATTTTAAAAACTGTGCCGTGATTGGTCGGCTGCTTGTAGGTAATCCCTGCGGTGAGGGTTGGTCTATTATTATAAATCACTTTGCTCTGAATACCCCTCTGGCTTTTAAGGGTTGGATAGTCATTTCTGCATTGTATTCGAGAAATTCAATGAGATTATTGTTTTGTTTGTCATTTGATCACGCATTAATTGATTCGATTTGATATAGTTAGGGCTCATAATAAATAGTAGGTACATTTTTAAATATTCTTGGCAGGAATGAATTCGTTCTTTTTTTTATTCTGTTCACTTCTCCCGATGATGAGGTGATAGGGAAGGCAAAAGGTGTAGCCCATACAGCCAAGTCTGACGTAATATATCTTTCTTTTCTATGAGTTCATCAAATTCCAAATGTTGCAGAATTTGATGCTTTTCTTGGAGTCGGGTAAAATTTGGGAGTTCACAGATCGGGAAAACCGCAAAAAAATAACTGCAACTTGTGCCCCTTATATATTAAGTCCAATTTATCGTTTTCCATAATTATTCACATTGTAGCACATTATTTAACAAAACATCACTACTTTTGACCAACGATATCCACAGTAATTAATTTACAAAACAAAAACTTTCACTTGACATGTCAGCGCAAAATGGCGTCAAATACTTTTTTCAATACGAGTATAATGACCAATTATAGTTAAGTGATATTTTATAATTTTTGTTTGTCTAAACTCAGTGAACATGATTTTAAATATGTTTCTAAGTTTTAAAGGTAGCTTGCTCAAAATGCCACTAATCGCCATACTTCCACTCTGTACGACCACGAGTATGTTACAATATATATACAAAATTAGGCTTACATTTAAATTTATTCCTTGCATATTTTTATTTTTTTGTAACCATTGTAATTGTTGCGATAAATAAAGTATTTTCTTTCTTTCTAAATATGTATAATTAAATTGTAATATTTTATGTAAAATAGGAAAAAGTGTGAAGTCAGACGTACACGGGATGACATACACAAGCAATCGTGTCGCTATGAATGGCTATGCTGATCAGCCCTCTTGTCACCAGAGCAGACAATTAGACGGAGGGTGAAGTTTTTTAAAAATGTTTTAGCGCTTAGACCCCAGGGGCCTAAAGTCTCTACAGCAAATGGCACAAACACGTAGTCTTTGATTATATATTACGTATTTGCGCCGCTTTCGGTTGCGGCTCCAGCTTTTAGCGCTTTCCCCTGAGGAGTGTCCACACAAGTAACATCCCACACTAAGACCCGTCCCCGCTCCCAGGGGATCAGCGTCATCCCATCAGGTATCTTGGAATCCGTGATGATTTCAGAGGGTTCCAGAGTAGCTGTAACCTTAATGGTGGCAAAATGGTTTCATTTAGGGAGCTATGACGAAAATCTGCCAGCGTTTTTTATACAAGAAAACCCTAAAGCGGTCTACTTCCCTACCGCACGGACATTTGGGCTTAGTGCGCATCGGCCAACAGCAATGCGGAAACTCTCATTCTCCAGCAGCGTCCCAAGATTAGCAGAGGGCAGAGCGTGTAACCAGTAGCTGGATTCCTTTTCGATTGACGCCAAAAGACGTGCTCGGTCTCTATTGTTATCGAAAATGTATACCAAAAATAAATAAAATTAATAAATATTATTGTGTCCCGACCAGGAATCGAACCCGAGTCTAAATTCACGGATATAACCACTAGACCATGGATGCACTTTTAAATTTATGTTTAATCTATAACATATACAAATACGTAAAAAAAAAACATAAATATGTTGTATGAATGCTATAGATAAATTATTCTATAATCTAATTATTATTACATTAGTAGCATTTCAAGCAAATCATGTAGGTAAGAATGGAGTGAAGTAAATAAAACATACATCCCAAGTAAGTAAATTATAATACGGAATCTCTTAATAATAAAGCACCTACATTAAAATCTTATATAATAACTTTATCTGGTAACAGTCGTATAAATTCTTCTACCATAATATATTTAATACAATAATTATGTTAGAATAAAAGCGAATAAAAAAATATTAGGTATGTTATATAAATCTTAGGTATTTGTAAATATGTATTAGGTAAAAATGGTAATTCTAACTAAGAAAATAGGGCATTACTGTCTATAGACTTAGGATCGTCTATGTCACTGTGTTACTGTTTTCAATGATGATGGCCACGTGCTTGAGTCCAGGCCATCACAGCGCTGTCATTATTACACCTCGTGATGGACAACTTTATAGCGTGTTCAGAAAGGGCTGCAATGATGACCAAGCGTAAAGACCGAGATAGGTAAGCTAAGGAGAGGCCATCATAGCGTGGCCAGCAGTGCAGTCATTGCGGACCAAAGCTTTACTGAAACTTTAGTAAGAATTAATTGTTTTTTTAAAGAATATTACTAGTGGTATATAGTATTATTACTCAGAAAAAATTTAATTACATACAACTATGCTGGCACTAATTCGAGTAGCGCGGTAAGGTCGATTTCGCTCTAAAAAGCTTGTCAAAATAATCATTACACACATTTTTAAGTAAATAAATTTAAATTGTGGCAGAATTATTCAGAAACGTTTTGCTAATATTCGACTATATTTCTTGTTATGGTAGACGAATCCAGTTTCTAAGGTGAATTAATGATTGTTGGCGCTAAAAAGCTCCAGGAAAACTTCGCAGGCCCATTATAATATACGACTCAGCGAAGCGTTTCTGAATTTTTAAGAACATATGTCACTATTAAATAATAATTAAATATTAATGTAGTACATATTAAATAAGTATGATTTTTCTAAGATCGTTTCTTTGACAGCTTTACGTAACTCTTTTGATTATATATTTAAGTTTGAAAATCGAACAGCTGTTGATTTTTAAGAAAGCTGGATATAAGCATGCTATCGTGCTAGTAATGTGCAAGATCGATCCGTAAGGTAAGTTATTTAACAGAAAATTAAAATTGCCAATTAAAAATAAATATTTCTTTTTACTAAATATAATCAGAAAATCTCTGGGTACGCGCAGTACTATTATATAAAATTCAGCTTTAGGTAATCTCACTTATTCTATGTTGTGTTGTTTTCTACCCTTAACAAATTACACTTCATCTGGGTTAAAGGTGAAGCTAAGGAAACAAAAACTTTTAAATTAATGTAAGTTTTAAAATTAAAATTAAGTAAAAACATTTTAATTACCATAAAGTTCATCCTTCAAAATTTTATTGTTGTTTTTACGTTCTTAGAAAAATCAAAGTTATAGGGACGCATGGGTTGCACAATTTAAAAATTTGTATTCTGAAAGGCAAAATGTTCATATTTAAAATATTTTTATACAGAAAGGATTCTTTGATTAATAGTTTCGATGACTTGTTCTTCGATTATGTAGGTATATTGAATGTAGTTTAATGCATTAAATATGTTTACATTAATTAATCTAATCTTAATTACAATGGAAATAAAATATTATTAAAAGTATTAATTTCGTAATTTACTCTGACAATAAAAAAAAAACATAATTTGTCTTTTTCATATTCGTTTTTATCTTAGCCTAAGAGATAACATATTTTATAAAATTTAATGATTTTTACCAATTTAAGTATATAGTAAATATTTAGAAGCGGTGGTGGTCCAGTTATTATCATCACAGAGTCCTAGAACACTATTGCACTTTTGGAGATGGGCCTGTCAGAAATTTGTGTAGAATTTGGCCTACACTCGCTACGCTGGCCAGATGTCTTGGTGAGGTTCTGGTGTCAATGGAACAATGGTGTTGTAAATCTATGAGAAATGTACATAAGAAAAGTTTAATTTTCATTGGTACATGCCGGGTTCTAACCGACCTATTTTAGGATTTTAAGGAAAGCGTTCTTACAACCACCGCCACCGTTTATTAGTTATCAGGTCTAGTTATTAAAACGCTTTAATCCCAAAAGATCGCGCTTCGAACTCCGATATACCTACTGTAGTGTTTGTATAATAATACAGGCAACACTGTTTTGGGCACACTTATAGCAACACCGGAACGTCACTTCAGTCAGAAGGCGGCGACGAGTGTGGAGAGCGGGAAAGTGCGTATGAGTGTGTTGGCGAGCCAGTGAAATTAAATATTCAAGCAAATATTACACCTACCAATGGGAGATACACTTTTTTTACGTACATAATAAACAACTACAACTTATTGAAAGAATTAGGATTAAGCAGGTCTACAGTCAGTTCATTTATGGATCGAGATACCAAACGGCATTTGCAGAATCGTTCAGTATTTGGTTGGTGCCTTTTCAAACCAGCAACTGAAACAGTCAGTTGTAAACCTTAGACACTATTCTTCTTCCCCTTCCCCCACTCAAAATAGACCCGGCAAGTAATAAGAATTTTGTCCTTTCTGTACCACTGATTTCTTGCCTCAGAGAACATGTTTGGCCGTCGTTCCTGGTTCCACAAAAACCAACTTGTGGTCGTTAAGAAATTGATATCTCCAAGTTACCCAAGATCTCCAGAAATGTGCTTTGGTAGGCCCATCTCCAGTGAAGGTGTGTTCTTATCTCATCTTTTTGTGATGAGACTTACGGCCGGTTGCACAAAGTATGATTATAAATGGTCAGCATTTTGATATACGCCACTTCATTGTTAGTTAGCTTGTCACTTTGACTATTTCAGCCAATGACGTGCCACATAGGCTTACATTAAACATGTCAAAAGATAATCAGCTTATCTGCAACCGGCCGTAAGTATTTTAGCATAACTTAACTGAACCAACCTATACTATCCAATCCTTATTTAGCTATAATTAGTCTTTGGGTAAAGCGCTGTCACTTTTGCCCCTCGAATAAACTCTCACAGCCGGTTTAGTTCCAAGCATCCTGTTCAGTAGACTGTGCTTAGCACGTCGTCTTAAAGTTAGTACTTCTTTGCAGAGTTCCTGAAACGCATCTTGTATTTGGTTAACCTGTTCCGCGGCGGCTACTTCAGAGAAACTGCATTCGAAGTCTTTGGCCAGAATCTCTCCTTCCTCGAAGCTCACCTGAAAGCGACATATTTTTTTATTAATAAATATAACACTTATAACCGCCTAGCTGTTACTACCGTAGATTAGACACAGAGGCACCAAGTTTGATTACTGCAACAATTTATTTATTTATAATATCTTGACACATGGCCTAGAAAGGTTTATACCCGCATCTTTAACAGCGTGGCTAGCCACTACCTTACACCATTATATTAAAATTTTCTACCGATGCATTGTGACACCAATTAATTACTCAAACACCGTCACAATCAAATAAAACTCCCGAGAGTCGATAGTTTCGCCCTAGAACTGACAGGGGTTGTTCAGCAACCGAGCAGTTACTAAAACTTGCCTAATTTATCTTGCGCGTATTTAATTTCCAGGCGTTACGAGTATAGTCCAGGTTTGAAAAAAAAAACATTCAAATTATTATAGCGTAAATGATAAATAAATTATTAAACTATTCTCATGCAGTTATGATTTTTTTTGTCCAAAAATAAATAGCTCATGTCTATTGTTATTGTGGTTGCAAGACATTACGATCCTGAAAAGACTCTCCTAAAATCATTGGTCTTATCACGACTCGGCGGAACTCAACATTGATATAAGGTAAGCCTAGTGCATTTTAATATAGGTAAGTATATAATTTTAAATAATAAATATATAAAATAAATAAATACCCGTAAAACTATTTTACTAAAACCATAAAGAGATGAAAAACTGCCTCCATGGTTTAGCGGTTAAGTACGTGGATTTAGACTCGGAGGTACCGGGTTCGATTCCTGGTCGGGACACAAAAATATTTATTAATTTAATAAATATATACATTTATTATTAATTTATTTATTTGTGATATTTCTCGAGTTTGGGACGCTAGAGAAGTACATTTGTACTATCTGTTTATGCTCTTTATTAACTATGCACTTGCATAAATAGTTAAGTACGACAGTCCAATATATTCCTTAACCCAGGGGTTCCCAAAGTATGCCTACCGACATCCTTGTTCGTCGTAGAGAGTAAATAGAAACTCCGCGTGCGGCCGGGTGAGGGCAACTAAACTTATGAGCGTAACTCTCGTATTTCTCTAGGAATTTTATTATATACTTTAATGCACATTATGTGGCAGTTTCTGCTGTAATATTCACTTACACATCTTGGGTAGATTAGTCGGGTATAATCTCTAAGTACTTTGTTACAATTATTATGTTTTTAAAGAGATTAGAATGTTTATTGACAAATATTCCTATTTCAAGCATATACATTGAAGCCAATGTTATTAATTTTAGCTTCTTAAATAGGGGTCTACAGGAGTCAAATGGTCCAACTCCACATATAGCCCGAACACACTTCTTTTGAGTGATGAATTCCTTATTGACATTGCTAGGACCAAATACTAAACCTGTAAGTGCGTCATGAACTGGAACAGAACAGAACCCCTGGATGTATTTTATTCGAAGTATTAAAATACGATCACCTGTCTTAAATGCACCATATCTGCTTTATTACCGACGAGAGCTAGTGGAACGTCAGATTGTACATTTTGTTTGGCTCGTCGTATGTAGTTAAAGGACTCTCGATCCGTTATGGAATACACCAGAAACAGGGCATCAGCCCATTGCGCCACGTCTCCGGCGGGCAAATCATCTATACTCTAGAAAAAATAATATTGTGGTATTATATAGGCAGACAAAAAGAAAAGGCGAAATTTTAGTTGGCTTGACCGGGGCCTTGCGGGACGCGCACAGACAGTACGCGGCCGCCCTGCGGCGCTACAGGACAGGGCCGCCAGGCTCGAGGTCTTACTGCTGGTAACTACATTAATCATTGCTACACTACACACACACTCATACGAGGTATGTTCAAAAAGGAACGCAAATTTCGCATTACTTAAAAAAAAAGTAATTCTTCAAACTATTTTAACCCCTTTGAAGTTTATTCATTACAGCGCCTAGACCTCCACTGCTGGAGATGGGCCTTCCAGAACATATATCTGGAGCATTTGGCCTACACTCGCCACGCTGGCCAGACAAACACAATATATTAACTATCAAATAAAAAAGGAATCATTATGGCACGAGAATATTTTATTGAGCCCATTTCTCTATGAAAAATGGGTATTTATTTTAGTTTAAAAAGTACAACCGCATACACACTATTTATTTGCATTGTTATAAACTTTTGTTATTATTAACCGTCTTGGTTATAATATATATAGTAATAAAAAAATTTCAAGTATCATTCCGCTGCATACGCTTATTACATATCTCAGTGAGTACAAAGGTTAGTTGGTAGAAAATGCATTTACGGCATTAAGCTCACCTATGTACCTGCACTTGTTTTGGTTTTGTACAATAAATAATTTATTATTTTTATTATTATACATATTCGTTATATAAATAATAGAATAAAAAGTAAGAAATCATTAAGAAACTGAGCTGAGATATAAATATCGGCGTTATTTTATTTATTTCAATAAAAGTGATCATAATAAAATAATAATACATCAATTATTATTTATGATTTTTTATTTCTTTTCGCCTGTACTGATGCAGACGTGTACTAACAGCATTCAGTTTTCAGGTAAATCACGTTAAGCTGTCGGTCCCGGTTCCCCTAATGCCAATTTGTGGAACCGTTAATTATTTGTCATTAAAATTAACATGTGCGCGGTGGTGGCTCCGATGTAAGAACGCGATCCTTAAATACTACAAAGGTCGGTACAAACCCACCCGGCATGTACCAATGAGAAATACAATTCTCTTACGTACATTTGTCGTAGATTTACAACACCACAGATCCCGTGCCTCGGAGAGCACGTTAAGCCGTCGGTCCCGGTTCCACTAATACCAACTTGTGGAATCGTTAATAAACTGTCATAAAAAATGACATCATATCCTCGCCAAGCCGTCTGGCAGCGTGGCGAGTGTAGGCCAAATTCTCCAGGTGTATGTTCTGGAAGGCCATCTCCAGCAGTGGAGGTTTAGGACGCTGTGTTCTAGGGGCTGTAATGATGAAAATTAACATCAGATCTCGCCAACCTGCGCGGCTTGGCAAGTGTAGGCCTAATTCTCCAGATTATGTTTTGCAATCTTCTTATAGTGGAGGTCTAGGATTCTATGTTCTAATTTCTGTGTAAGGATGAAAATGATGAATAAAATATTTGTTACCTTTGGGCACGTATCTAATATCTCGTACATCACGGGCTCTCCGTCCAATAATACTTCGTATTTGTATTTACTGTCTGTAATAAGAATATTTCAATTATTTTATTTAACTGGTCTAGCGGTTAAGTCCGTGGATTTACACTCGGAGGTACCGGGTTCGATTCCTGGTCGGGACACAAAAATATTTATTAATGTAAATAGATACATTTAATTATTATTTAATTTATTTGTGATATTTCTCTAGTTTGGTACGCTGGAGACATCGACGAGCTTGCCACTTGTCATGATTGGCCTATAGTAAAGTTGGCTAAATGTGAATCCGCTTATTTATGAGCGTGGTTTCTGACCACCCCGAAAGGGAAACGGTCGTGATGATACTAGTATTTTATTTAACGTTGCTACAGTAATTTACGGCTTATTGACATAATTAGGTAATCTATTAGTTCCTTAAAATTTTTAACGAAAAATAAAGCCAATATACCTTGTTTGTTGTCATATTCGCCGATATATCTTCTTGTTAGAAAACGAACTGTGAGAGCTGAAAACAAAAAAACAAAAAAAGCTATTTCTATATAGTGTGAAAACGCCTGGTCTTTATTTATCAAGCATATCACACTTTAAAATAAAATAAAAAAGAGATATCTAAAGTGGACAGCCCACTGCGTTCTATGTAGTTATAATGTTGTTTGTCAGATATTTTGGATCCGATTACCATCATGGTTCAAATTAAATGTCAGTCAATTTCTCTGTCTAACTGCCAAATTTATTTATAATAAAAATCTTTAATGCAGAAACAAATGTACACTATAATTTAGCTGTGACACCTGAAATAGTAGTAGAAACAATTAATATATTTAATAGTATTAATACTCGTATATACCGTGTAATTATCAAAAGAGCAAATATTTTTTTTAGGCTTCAGGTGTCATTCGGAACCCCTTTTTGAAATAAAAAAAAACTTTTTTTTTTAAAGATATTCATTATCCGTAAAAAAAACATTACTGTATGGTGAAGAAGACCGCGTCTGAATATCACGATATCTATCGTGAATACCTAATAACTGGGAGTTACACGGCCGGAAGGATGCAGAAAGGATGATTTCCTATATTTTGCCTTTAACACCCAGAGTGAACCAATACCTTAAATATACCAAAATGTTAATCATAGATTATTTTAATCATGCTTTCTGCAACCGGCTGTAAGTGTTATTATTAATTGATCGCGCTCACATCCGAGAGACGAAATAGAGAGAGAAAGAATTACATTAGTCAACGTTCGCGCGATCGTCGACCTTTCGCTACCTACTTGAGTTGGCGATATTTTTAGGAAAACTTCTTAGCCCGTAACTATTTTTTTTATTACTGAATAATTTTACATTTATTAGGATTAAATAAGTGCTCTTAAAACCTTTATTCAACGGAAATAAGGTACAATGATTTAAAAAAATATTAATTAAACTAAAAACTTACATCTTAAAACATAAATAAAAATAAACCTAATTAATAAATAAAAATATAACTAAAAACTAAAATGAAAAAAACACAAATAAAAATTATTATAAATAAAAAAATTGCTCCAAATCGCTGCCAATGGGCAAAGTGCCAAGAATACTGGCAGCGTTGCCACGTTGAATGGCAATACTGATCCTTTGGCCCAAATATTGCTCAGCCCTTTTGTCTCCCGAGGTGTTGACTAATAATTAAAATTAAAAATACGTAGTTCTTTATTTTAACTCTAGATTAAATATACAAAAAAATGCTCTTTAATAAATTCCACGCAGTTTCATATGTAGCTTACATAAAGTAACTTGTAAATATAGCGACTATAGAGGTACCTATATGATTTCGCATAAACAGTACCTACTATTTTAAAAATATCAGATTTGAAACTACGCTTTGGTACTTGTAAAGGTGTGAAGACACAGTTATACATACATGTCTTCACGCTAGATCCTTTGCGGGCTAGGCAGACACAATTGAGCACCACTTGACACGATCACGACATCTTTCCCTTCGTCGACATTCATCAACCTCTTCATACATGCCCTTTTGTTGCTAAGGCTTTTTTTTAATGCAGCCAGTGTTTTATTTATTTGATTGTAATATCTCTATCTACCAGGGCCTCTTTTACCTACAACTTTCGCATTATATATCTAGTTCGTCAATCTTTCTTCGCTCATTCTTTCAACATCGCTGAACCATCATAGCCATGAATAAGTTATAATATATGGAACATCATGAAATACTTAAACCTGTCGCCGTCATAGAGATGTAATAGTGCCCAGACCTTCCTTCCTCCTTCTTATTTTTCATCTTTAGAAGAACTAAACCCTATTTTACGTCATTGCGTCTAAATGTACTCCGTTATAAAAAGTATGTAAATATCGTTTTGATGTAGCCAATTGTCTATAGTAAACAATGTAAAAATTACATTTAATCCGCTACGGAATACTGTAATGTGTCTGCGATGTTTAGTGGCGGATTTGCTACGATTTAAATGCAGCGACGGAATTTCCGTCTAATGTACTAGTTTCAATAAAATAATCCATTATTTTGACCATGGAATTAATTAATTATTTTTAGTGATTTTGACAATTTACGTATGCGGTTAAAATAATTAATGTAATATACTTTTTACAAATAGCATAAACTTGTACCGCAACTTTCAACACCGTGCTGCAGAAATAATATACTTATTTACGCGTAAATAAGTATATTAGATTTTATTGTTGCAAAATTACTTCGCTAATACGTGTCATAATAAATTTCTGTGTAGGTTGTGGTGTTTGAATAACAAGATTTATGAGTCACTCACGTTACAATGTAAGAGTGTTATTACAATCTGAAATAGGCTTTCGGAAACATGCCTGGTATTTTGGCTACCTATTGATAATTACTCAAAACGTTCAGCGCAACAAAGCACTAAGAATGTATTTTAAGTGAACTAACTCTGACTCCACATAAATCAATAATATTAAGGTTTCGTCACACCTGAGCTGAGGAAGGTAATACGTAACGCAGCAGTCTGTTTCTTTAAGAGGGTTAACACTTTTGCATTCCTCTCGCTTGCACAAACGAATATTTTTAAAGATTTTGAAATGTTTTGTTTGTTTGTTTCAAGGATTTACGGAGTTTTGGGACAAAATTTCACTTTAATATACCTAATTTTAAGACAGTCTAAATATCTGTATTCACGTAAACCTATTACAGGCATTTATTGAAGGACAATTAGACATAGGAGTTGGTAGAGCACGGGCTTTCTTTTCAAGCTTTCAAATTATGTTATTTTCTTGCCAAAATCTTGGGTCAAATTGGCGACAGAATCAACTCACTAATGTCTGGTTGCAGAAAACATATATTTGGACTAGTTTAACGCATGCCTATGAGGCACGTCGTTGGCTGTTATAACCAAAGTGACAAGCTGACTACCAACCACGTGGCTCATATAAAAATATTACCCGTGCATTAATTAAATCTTAGTTTCTGCAGCCGTTTATTAATCACGTGTTTAAAATACTGTTGTCAGAAAATAAATTAAACTTTTCAACATTTTAACGTTGAGAAAACTTCTCTACTAGATGTGTCACTTTTGACGCTGTTACCAAATATTGATTAATTAAATTTGTCACACACATTACGACTGGCTCAGAGAAACGAAAAAGGACTAGCACAACTTTTGTTTACAATTGTACACTAGTGCAAACCATGAGGTGGAATCTTAGAACAAGCAATTGGCAAATTTCGGTTCTCATAGGAAGTGTCGCTGCCTGGTAGACAGTAAGTCTGGTACACGGTGGTACTAAAATGAATGTTCATTCATTAATTTAATAAGTTCGTTCAATTCATTCAACATGTCGGCCATTGTTGTCAACAAGCGAACAACCTTAGTAACAAAAATGTATTGCACAATATTTTTAATTTTTCGTGCGCAGTAAATTGATTGCGGGCTCAAAAATCGAATTACGGATATAATACTATTCTTATATAGAAGCTACACCTATAATATATGTATAGCAAGTATCCTACCATCCGCCTGGCTACTACTTTTTAATTATTATATTATTTTGACTTTTATATGACATATTTGTTTATATTCACATATTGACGTGGTCTGAAAAATACAAGGAAGAAAAAGTCGTGATTGTGCATTTTCATTGAAGATCATCCTATTGTCTATTTCCAACTGGAGATATTGGTCACACTAGTGTTCGGGTGAACGAAAGTTTTTTTGAGTTGCTACTCTTTTCCGAATTAGTTACTATACTCTTTGGTGCAAACGTCACAGGCGGCAATGCAGACTGACGCAAAAGTTATTGTATTTAGATAGCGCGCGCGACTTCATACAAAATCTTCGAATTATTCTATTATAAAGTTCTTAGTCTGATACCGGCCTAATACTCACAATGATTAAAATATCATTTAACGAGTTCTGAAATGAAAGCTGTAAACAAGCGTGCCCGATTGTAAACTTTACAGTAAAGACGTAATAATGTGTATGTAAATTCCGCGTTTTAACGTGAACAGGGAACGTCGCCAAAATTAAAGCAGCGACTAATTAGAGATTTATTAATAAACGGGAGTGATCCTAGAGTATCTTGTCGATATTATGTCACTTTTGTTGTCTGTACCATTGTTCATAGACAAAACAAACTGCCTATCAATAAAAATTGATACATACTCGTAGGATCTGTCTGAAAATAATCGGACATATTGCGAGTCATTTTTTATGAGATACTTTGATTTACTCGTATTTTTGTTTCTCTTCTCCCGATGTATGATGACTGAGATGATTGGGAAGGTAAATGGTCAAGCCCATACAGCCAAGTCTGATGTAATATATATCTTTTATTTAAGAAGTTAATGAGGTTATCATCAAATTCCCGATGTTGCAGAATATGA
Source organism: Tinea semifulvella (assembly GCA_910589645.1). Lineage (NCBI taxonomy): Eukaryota > Metazoa > Arthropoda > Insecta > Lepidoptera > Tineidae > Tinea > Tinea semifulvella. The sequence continues at coordinate 28,568,163 of OU342584.1, forward strand.
TGATTTGTTGTCGTCACTCGCGGCATTATCGCCCAAATACGTCGGGTATAATATGGGAGTTCGCAAAACGGGAAAACTGCAAATTGTGCCCCATATACCAATTTATTGTATTCCATTATTATTTGTGAATTTGTACACATTATTAAATAAAACAACACTACTTTTAACAAGTAATTTACAAATCAAAAACTTGCACTTGACACCTCTGTGAAAAATGGCGCGAAGAACTCCTGATTTACTTGTTTTCTTTAAGTTCAAATGATAAGGCTTAGGACGTGCTAGTATATTTTTAATAAATACTCGTAACCCAGCGTCCGCATTTTACCTAATGCTATATTGCTTACATTAATAAATCAGCAGTACATTCGGAACAACAAAAATATTTAATCTGATTTACCTATGTTCATAAACATCCTTTGAACACACTTAAAGTACGTAAATTATTATTTGATAAATTACGTATATTTTGTTGCATTGATTGTCATTCTAGTGCAGTTTTCTGTGTTTATTGTAAACAAAGCTTTTGGAATCAATATTATTATTAAACTTGTTAATTTAATGCAATTATTTTTGTTTAGATTATACTGTTTGCATCTGTAAGTACTTGCGATATTCATTTTTGTTGTTTTCTGTTTACTGTTTTTGTCATGCCTATATTTTTTAAAAATTGTACTACTTAGTTTTTGTGTTTTAGTAAACGATGTTACCTACCCGTTGAATGCAATGCTGGTCTGTAAGTAACATGTTTACTAAACTAATAAGATACCTTCGATTGTATATTGTATAAAATTTTGTAAACATGTTGTTGACTTGCTTAATTAAATAAATAAATTAAACAACCAACAGAGATTCCAATGTTTCTTGGAAAGTAATCTTGACCAAAAATAATAATTAACAGCCCGCCTTTTAAATAGCATTACGAGTATATCATTTTCTCGATCCGATCACCGTATTCGTGTATCGTGATCGCTAGTGTTGATGCGGTCCCAATACGCTGCCGATACACGACACAGGGATACGTTAAGCCACATATATGTGAACACAGGCCAAAGAGTTCAGCATTACAAGTGGCAAACTTTACCATAATATCTTATGGTATACTTATAGATGGTAATCAATATATGCTGGCCGAATCACTTTGCTAATTCTCTGAGCGAAGAAAGAACCAGCCCTCCTGTTACCGGAGCAAACAATTAGACGATAGGTTATTCTTTGAAAAAATGGTTTGGCGCTTGAACTTCACGGGTCTATAGTTTTTATAGCAAACTAAATAATATTATAAATAGATACGTATTTACACAACTATATATAAACTAATATAATGATATACCAAAATTTTTAATCAATGTAAAATTATAAAATAAGTAAAATTAAAAACTAAACTATAATATGTTTTAAATACCTAGTAATTAAAAAAATTACAAATTAAACTAAGGGCTTACCACCTAAAACGCTCGCCGCTTTTCCCCGTTGAATAATAAGCGTAATATTTTTTGTAAGGCTGAGTATAAATTTTCTAGCGTCTGGATACGCCTGAGACATTGTCATATTAAGCACAATAAAGTGGTGACACATAAGCAAAGATTTTATTAAATAGTACTCTATTAACTTTACATAAGGACTCTTTCCTCGCCTCTCCTAGTGTAGGCCAAATTCTCCAGAATTTTCTGGAAGGACCATCTCCAGCAGTGGAGTTCAAGGACTTTGTGTTTGTTATTAAGGAGTCTTTGATCTTATTGATATTTACTATTTATGTTAATGGTAATAATCGAGGTTAAAAGTTATAATTCTTTTGTTAAAAGTTCATTCGTACAATACAATGCAAAACTCATATACGTGCTTTATAGGCGTTTGAACGTAACTCACGCAATCTAATTATGGCACTGTTTCGTGAAAACGTGCGAGAGTGCGTGCAATCGCAAAACAATTCGATATTGCCCGCAAATAATGTAGATACCATAGACGTATAACTGTATCTAAGATCGGGCGCACACATCTAATTCGTTTCTTCGTCCAAGGTATCAAACATAAAGATAAAGTTGCTAGGCAACTTAGTTGCTCCTGGTCGCCTAATTTAAGAAGGTTTTATACTATTCGAGTACATACAAGAAATCGTTTGTAATAACTACTTACTTCCGGGACAGGTTTTATGATATAGGCTTATGGGACCTTCATTATCAGAATTATATTGTTTTGTTGTTAAAATATAATATTAATAAGCGCTTTAATCATAAATAAATATAAAACAAGAGTTCCTATGTCATGTAACAACATGCAAAAATACTCCTGAGAAAAACGAAAAGTTTAAAAAGTCAATAAATCAGTCACACGTAAAATATATTACCCGATGTCAGTGTCATAAAAATGCCTTTTTCAAATTGCACGTTTCTGATATACCCGTACATATCAAAAAAATGTCATGTCCTTAAGCATTATGTCTCTGTTGCTCGTATCGTTGTGAATTTGGCTCGATTCGCGGTTTACCTACCTAGCTACGTTCAATTGAAACTGAAATAACTTTTATTTATACTTCTTACGATTCCACTATCCCTGAAACATACTTTCCGTCCGTCCTACACCACTTCCTAACCACAGCAGGCAATATTTATTTAATTCTTACAACAGCAATGAACACCAAACGATTATGTCGAAAGCTCTCAGTGAAGGTAATCAATTTAATATTCTTTTGTTCGGGTTGCTGCTATGTAAAGAACCTTGCCACTTTATTTTCAGATTCCTAACAATGAACAAATATACGACAATGTATTTTATGGATGTAATGTACATTGGGCAAACAAGTGCATATTCAAGTGCAGGCATTCATCATTGCACATTTTAGTTGGTTATATTCTACTATCTTAGTTCAGTCTCGTCATTGTTGATAAATAAATAAAATAACTTATTTCTAATTCAAGTTTATACAAAAATATTGTTGATGTTTGGTAGTTTGTTGTATCCGTGATTAGTATTATAAGTATGTATTTATAAATTATTATACCATCTGTTAGTTTAAGTATCTTTTATATCATGTTTGAGTTATTACAGTATCTTTGTTTTCGTTTTTATATCCAGTATTTTTCATAGTATTTATATTTAACTTCTATTATGTATAATACTTATTTTTGGCTTTCCATGTCTTCTTAGTTTTATTAGTTTAAGTTTAATTAGTTCAGCAGACTGATGGTGCTAATTTGTCCAGTCTGCTGGGGCGGGGAAGTATCCACCGTTCGTGCTGATAAACCCAGCAAAGTGTATCCACACATTTCGATCAGGCTCGAATTGCCGTCATGTCCAATCAAGCCGGCATAGTGTTAGGGACTGATGTTAGTCATGAGTGTCTAATTCCAGTTGCTAACATTCATGGATCTCGCTCCCCACTTACCATCAGGTGGGGGCAAGGTCACATGTCGTGCCAGTATAAAAAAATAAAATCCTACAAGCGCCGACAGTGGCAATTTTGTTTATCTGTAATATTGTTTGTGTATGATGACTGTTTGTTGCCTAAAAAATGAAAAAAAAAAAAAAAAAAAAGTATTCTTAACAAAACCTAAATTTCTAATCCAAATAACATGTGACCTTGATTCTCTCTAATAGTAAGACGAAAAATCAAAGAATAAGAGCAACTGACATCTGGCATTGATAACGGCCGTCTGTGTCCACCACTATGCCGGCTATCAAAAGGTATTCAAACATAACTTAAAGTAACATATCTATCACCTGGAGTCCTTGAAGCCAAACACTAGTAGAGCATTTAAAAATATACAATAAGTGCTTACAGTTACAAAATTATGCCTAGTTTATTTAGAAGATCGGCTTATTTATTTGTACAGCGTTGTTTGGAGAAATCCCCAAGTCTGTCGTCACCGCATCGTCATCAGACAACCACCAAACCACGGAATTACGTGGTGAGTAAAGCTGGCAACTGAACTTAATAAATTATCGTAACATTAAGCCGGGTTACTCATTACACTGCACTGTTTGTATAAAGTAAATATCCAACAATAGTAAAGGATGGTCAAAAAAAGAGGTTAGTTTGTCATTTCATTATAAAACGTGTGAATTTTTTATTTGTTATTTAAATGAAACCTAAATAATATACAAAGATGCCGATTTAATATATATATATATTTTTTCGAACAAATATCCCTATTAAAATATGTTAAGTGCTAACAAAATTTCTTTTAGTAAATCACTTACCTTTATTATTATATAAAATTACAGTACCTAGTCTTCCGGTGTCCTCTACAATATTAGTTTCTTATCTATCTTATATTTATCGATATTATGAAAAAAATCCAAAATTTTTATCAATAAAAAAGGCCATTATTTAATCGTAATTTTTAGGTTTCTATTAAAAGATCGGGTAAAAAATCACAATTCACACGTTTTATTAAGAAATCCTAATCCAACCTCTTCCATGGACACAATTTATCATTTAAAAATGACGTGACGTAATTTTGAAATAATTTAGTGATTATTTTTTTCACGCATACTCGTCTCTGGAGGGTAACCAGCAGTGTTCAACTTGATGCCTTTCAGCGCGTAGTTTTACTATCTATCATTGACAGGCTTTTTTTAAAAAAAACTAGCCCTGCTCAGTACTTGAACACGTGGTTTGTGATATATTTCGAGCATTTGTCGTCTGTTAATAGTAAAAGTGACACTAGCAAGTCAGTAAAATATAGACAAGTACATTACGTAAAATAACGCAGACACTGGACAGCTTAAAGTTTCGCATGTAAAACATTGTCTGCGCCTAGAATTATACATATACGAGTATGTATGTATTTATTATCTAAAACAATAAATAATACGAGTATGTACTTTATCAGATATCAATTATTGTTGTGAAATAGTATTATTATTAAGTATTGTCTAAGCTAAGTCAATAATTATTAATAATTATGGAAAAATATGAGAAAGCTTGCACGTTAATTAAATATAAATAAATATTTTATCGTTACATTCAGGCTAATATGAATAATTAATAATAAAAAATATTATTATCGGAACATTGGGTTCATCTTCTCCTGGATTCGATGACATGTAGATTATAATCAAGATATTTGTAAGTATTTAGTTTTTATATTAATTAGGTTTATCTTTTAGTTTATTTAATTTAAGGTTTTGTTTAGTTTATTTTTAACTTTATTGTTTAGGTAGCTTTAATTTATATTTATTGTTTGTATTTGTGTATCTTATTTAAAGGAATAAATATTTTTGTGTTTTCAAAACATTAAAATAATAAAAATATTATTGCAAAAAAAATATCAGATTAATCTTCTAGCTACAGCATCAGTTATATTATAAGTTGTATGTAGGTATGTTTTTTTTTTGTTTAATAAACTTTGTTGATCAAATTAATATGATCTTTGCACTATAATATTAAACATGCAGCGGAAGCGAGAATTGCTTAATAAAAACGATAACAAGTGCAATCTTTCTCAGAAATATCATCGTTATTTTAATCCAAATCGATGACCTAGCTACGATACATTATATCTAATGACAATCGTCTATCTCTTTAATAACTCTATCTCATTTATTATTTAAACGTAGAGACCTGGCCTGAGAAAATATCATGCCGAAATTGTCGTGGTTTGAATAAATATTCACCCCTTTTAAAAACTAAGCTTTATCGATGTGATAAAGCGTGATTATTTACGCTTTGTCTGGAATTTCTCTACCTATATACAATAGTAAATGTTAAATTTATTAATAAATTAGTTCACGTTCACGACCGTTTCCCTTTCGGGGTGGTCAGAAACCACGCTTATAAATAAGCAGATTCACATTTAGCCAACTTTACTATATGCCAATCATGACAAGTGGCAAGCTCGTCGATGTCTCCAGCGTACCAAACTCGAGAAATATCACAAATAAATTAAATATTAATTAAATGTATTTATTTACAATAATAATAATTTTTGTCCCAACCAGGAATCGAACCCGGTACCTCCGAGTCTAAATCCACGGACTTAACCGCTAGTCAATGGAGGCATGGAGGAAATTAGTAGTATGTTTATATTATTTATTTAAGACTTTATTGCATGAAGTTTAAGCTCAGGATATTAAGGAATTTTGGACTGCCTCCGTGATTCAGACCGTAGATTTCTAGTCGACACAGAAAATATTTAATTTATTTGTGATTTTAGCAAGCCTGGGGCCTAATTGTGTTTTTTTTATGTTTTATTATTAACGACCACAAGCTCTACTATAAGGTCAAGGCTTATTTATTCTTTACAAGACACGCTATTTACCTAAATGCATCACATCTGATTTTATATTAGGTACATAAGACGACATGCCAAAAATAATAGTTTATGTGCTATGCATGAATGGATCTGACTATTATTAGTTAGTTCGTGTTTATATTAGGATGTTTATCGTTTACTCTATCATTAAACATTATGTTAGGACGTTAAACGTGAATCAAAAAGGGTGACGTCACGATTTATTGCTTTTTAAAGTCAACTACTAGAAAACAAATTTCGTTCTTTATCGTGTGTGGGAAAGAGAGACGGGAAGAATGGTGTTTCGAAATACAGCTTATTATTATTTTAAACATATAAACAAAGTAGCAATAGTGGAACACAAGCCAAAGAGATTTTATAATATTTAGACAATACAATTGAAACAGAAATAAGAGTAAAATAAAGTAATTAGATTTAAATTAATAGTGCAATTGAACTGTGACTAGCAAAAGTAAAAGAAAAATAACAATAATAACAAATAAGTGAAAACCAATAGGTTTATGATTATTTACCTAAAACAAAATAAATAAATGAGAGGCAAGAGCAAAATTATACTATATACACTAGTATAGCAGTATTCGTATATTAGGAAGCGAAGTGGATTTGCAAAGTCAGTCCGTGATAAGAGATGTCTTGGTACTGCCTCCGGTGATTAGTTAGATGTATCAGAGTAGAACATGGCTAAAACGTTAATCTTGGAAGATCGTTCCATAAATGTAATTTAATGACGGCAGACCTGCTTGGGCCCAATTCTTTCAGTAACTAAGTGGGGCAATGATTTTGTTGGAATTCCTATCGCACAAACTTCCACTGCGTAAAGCTGTGTCTTGAATTCGTTCCTGATCTATTCTTCTGTGAGACCATAATGCGACTATTTGTTCGACTTATTGTTGAGGTCTTTTGAAATATGTGATTCCCACGGAACGGTAATATATATATATATATATATATTTAAGTTCCGAGAAAGCACTAATATGAATCCATAAGAACTTCCTAATCTAATGCAGCGCCAAAGATCGAGGTGGGAATTGATGTAGACAGTGTTTTGTAAATCTTTTTAGTTATAAATAAATAAATAAATGATTAACGAAAATATCCAGAGATTAAATGACAATTATCTACTTCTAACAATATAAGGAACAGTTTAGCTCTCTCACGACCATGACAATTAAGTGGCAAGCTCGTCGATGACTCTGACAGGCTCAAGAATATCACAAATAAAATATTGTGTGCTTGACTAGAAAAAGAAGACAGTATCTACCCTTCGATCGTAGTCGCTGATCACACGCTACATCTTTCACACCACATCCGCTTAAAGGTAAGCGAAACGCATCCCTTTGACCCCCAATGAAATCCGTGCATGTTCACGCATTTCACTTCATAATTGGTCCAGTTTCAAATAACACAATCAATATTGCCTGTATTATCACATTTGCGTCGCTTGAATAAAAATTTTATTGTAGGTAATTTTAAAATTAAAATGTAGAACCAAATAATAATTTGTCTAACAACACGCCAAACATATTTTAAGTAAAGTATAGTTAAATCTATTTTTCGCAGTGCTATGAGTATGCTTATGCACTAAATACTTTTGTGTATAAAATATATATTTAATAGTAATTTATGTTATAAAAGTTTAAGTTTTTGGTTTATTAATTAATTAAGTTTTTTTTTAAATCATTGTACATTACTTCTTTGAATAAAAAAGTGATTAGTAATTATTTTTTTGATATTAATTAAAAATATTATCATACCACTTTTTCCAACAGATGGGGCACCGATGACGGCCACCTTCACCTCTGCCGCAGCAGACTTCTTCCGCCTGATACCACGAGTCGTCATTTCCAACCCCTGATACACTCTTGCAGAGCGGGATTCGCGGACACACCACGCCGGCCGATCGATCATTTGTGGCGCGGACGCAGCCGCCTGCCGCACCCGCTGCAATCTGTTTTGACACAAACGTGCCTACGCTAGCCCACTGGAGAGACAGTGGGCGCCCGCTCCAATCCAAGCTAAAAATACTCGGGAGACAGCTTGCGGACATCGAGTACCTTGTTAATGGGTCAAGATCTGGCCAAGATCAGCTAAATAAACGTAGGTATTTATGTCCCGTTCGCCTGCCACACACTTCCGTATTTATGACTAATAATCGTAAAGCAATAAATTTTACACTCAAATTCCGAGCCGATCCTCGACCAATAAATACCTCTGGCTAGACAGTAGACATACTGAAATGGAAATTGTTAATATCTAAAGAATTTGGGATTCCAAAGAGTAGGTACGTATAATATCGAGATCGCCTACTATGAGTGGATATTAAATCTATTTGTATTTTGGTAATAGCAACAATATATTTATATACTATGCCACACGCAGCAATAAGTTTTTATTTAGTTACGTAGATTTTTATCGAATATTTTTAAAAGAGGAACGTACTCGTACCTTATACACTAGGGGGGTAATTCTCGAGCTATAGAGACAATAGTCGAAAGTTATATACGAGTTTGGCCAATAATAAATGACATCTCTATGATAATAGCCTTCCTGCAGACTTCGTGAATCCTGAGGAAACATGAAACTTTATTTATATGTCATTTATTTTACGAGTATCTATTTCTGAAATCAACAAGCTCCAGTAATACTTATAACTTGAACGTAGATCGTTAAAAACAGTTGAGTTGGCATTGAGATTTTCACATGTCTTTAGTTACTCGCTGATATACAAACATTCCACTGTTGGAATTGTGTCCCTACAATTTAAGTCCAACAGTCCATGTGTTGAAAGAATTACATTTTCCAGATGCAGCATTTTTCAATGACAAAATTGTAATCTGCACCAATCAGTTGATTCTTGTCCATAATCCCAGCAAGATTGTTAGACGTATTGAATAAAGCAGTTCAACCAATTTTACAGGACTCGAGCCCCCGATTAGAGCCTTTGTTAAGGTACAACAAGGCAAGTTAAAATAACATACTACCTACTACTATTACTCATTAACGAGTGAGTTGGATATTTTTCATTTCCGATCCACTTGGAATTAGTCGAGTAAGTCAATCTCAGAATTCAGAACGAATGTTTCAGATGAAGTATTAGCATCGCGACCGTTTTCCTTATGGACGTTTTCCTCAGGAACCACGCTTATAAAGAAGCAGATTCACATTTAGGCAAGCTCGTCAATGTCTCTAGCGTACCAAACTCGAGAATATCTCAAATAAATTATATATTATTTAAATTAATAAATATTATTGTGACCTGACGGAGAATCGAACCCAGTCTAAATCCACAGACTTAACCGCTAGACCACGGAGGCAGTTTCAGTTGAAGCAGTTAACAAATTATTCAATAGTCCAATAGAAATCGAAGCCGTTACCTCCCAGTTTATTACGACGGATCCGTAACAGCTAAGCTTGTCAGCAAGGTACTTTTTAATAGTTTAATCATTATTCATTATCCAGTAATAATAAACATTCCTTTTTCTTCAATATCGCTAATGAGACCGAACTCAAACATAATGTTTATTTTCTTTGGTATTGTTTTTTAAGGATTGAAATTTGATTTGTGTGTATGGAAAGAATGTCGAAATTTGACCTCCACTAAGCGAAACCAAAGAAATAATGGAGAAGTATTGGAGTGACATGCCATTCATGAGTACAGAAAAAAGTCATAAGTATGTTATATATTAATGAATACAAAACCTTAGTAACCTGTAATAAATTAAAGTATATATCAATTATTTCTATATGTAGGTATAACTAGCTTAAGGAAAAAAAAATTTACAAAATAAAAAATAAAATTATTATTAATACTAAAGATAGGGATATAGGTCCCGTCCGCATGGAATGGTGGCAAGAACGCTGGTTGCATTTCCCAGCTGAATTGCAATTCTGATTCTTTGGGCGAAGAAAGAACCAGCCCTCTCGTCACCGGAGGAGACGACAAGACGCGGTCTTATGTCTTCTAAAAACATTTTTGCACTTATTTTTTTCCATATTTTTTATTCCATGGGCCCAAAGTTTCCACAGCAAACGGCATAAATATGTAATCTTTTAATATATTTTGCTATATTAAGTTGTAAACTAAATAAAAGTAAAATATTCGGAGCTTGATTGTATCGATGCCTAAAAAACATTTTCAAATGATGGCTGAAGGACTTGTCTTCAACGCCACATTTTTATTTTATTTTAAACATTCAAGTAGCCTGTCAATTACCATTAGCACTGTTTAAGATAGTACATTGCGTGTTTTATGCTATCTTCATAGTTTATTTCATAACAAAACAACTATTGTATAGCTTTTACGATCTCCTCGTGAAAAAAGCAAGCTACTTGAACATGTATTTTGACACCTGTGACAGATTAGTCATTTTATTTGTGTGTCCAGCGTGCATTTTGGTGCATTTTATTTGATTTTTACTTTATTGCATCGATATTATATCCTTTTTATGGCTTGGGAGTAAACCAGGGTACGTAGTTTATATGTTAATAAAGTTGCATGCGAGATATAATGTAAGTAAAGGTTGTATTAATTGGTTCAATATTGTGAGTTATATTTTCATAAACATTTAGCGCATAAAAGTTTATATTTCAACTATAATTGACTCAGAATATTAAGTATTTACTTTTATTAGTAGTGGTTAAATAGTAAAATAGGGTATTAGTGCAATTTCATAGCTGGAAAACTATATTCCTTGGCTGTCTTTAAATTGGCATAAAAAATACCACACTATAGAAAAGCAGCATTGTTTGAAATTTGCTATAAACCCGTTAAGCTTTAACAATATGCAATGTTGTTTTAAACTTAAGTTTTAGTGTGGCACCTATTTTTTATGCTAAACTTTTTAACATGACTGGTTACAACCAACATTCTACAGAAATATGTTCTGGAAGGCCCATTTACTGCAGTGGAGGTCAAGGTGTTTTGTGATAATGATGATTGAATAAACATTTATATTTGAATATCAGCAATTTAGAGAATAAAATAATCTTTTTTACTAAACAATGAATTTTGAAAGCAAAATAATAAGACTGCTGATTAAAACTTTGGTTCATTTTAAATTCTATTTTCTTTCAGAAGCATACATGCACGGATATTGTGTAAAACTATTGTTAAGAAATGGAGACTCGTTATTATGAGGGATGTGCCAGGGAAGGTCCTATAAGATGCATTTTTTTAGCAGAGTTTCATTCTGTGGCTGGTCCAAGAGTCGCTTGTCAGGTGAGAATATTAGAAAGTAATGGAGAAGACATTCCATTTGTTGGTGCTGGGTCTATTGTATATTGGAGAGGAGGAGTTAGGCTAGGTGAGGGCTTGTGACCTAAATGCTGGATATAACAACCGCTTTATTATGTATAACAATCATCCATTACTAAGTTTGGATCCTTTTAATCCTATAAATTAGAATGTAAAAAATAATATATTTTATTTGCCACATAATAACAAGTGTAAAATGTGATTATGGAACCAAATATTATATTATTTAAGTAAATGGTGATAAATTTAAAATCGACCATATAAATAATTAGCGGTATCTGCTAACATTGTATATTGACAGTGATAACATATTTTTAAATTCTCAGGTACCAGAGGAATACATGTCAAAGGAATATTTTGATTCTATCAATGCTTATATAATACCTAAACCGCAACTACAAAGACACAGCATGACAATGTGAGTACTGAGAGGGAAGACAAATTTCTAAGCATTCCATGGATTCACCGTGCGGGTGCCAGGTCCATCGTGTGTGGGTAAGAGATGAGAAGAATGGTGTCTCGGGCTTGCGACCGACAATTGGCTGGTTTAAGAAAAGGAGGCCTCCTTTTTTTTCTATTGCGCGATAATACGCTCACCATCCACCATTCTACTTCTCTCCCTACCCAACCAAATACTGTATGATTCCGTTAATGCCGTCTTGGAAGCTCGTTCCATAAATGTATTGACGGCAGACCTGCTTAGGCCCAATTCTTTCAGTAAGTGATGCAAAGATTTTGCTGGAACTCCTCTTGCACCAACTTCCACTGCGTAAAGCTGAGTCTTGAACCCGTTCCTGATCATTTCTTCTGTGAGATCATAATATTAATTAAGGCCATATCTAAAAACCGTAATTTATTGACGTGTTTTAAACCACAATACACTTTATCCTTATTATAAAACCTATAATATTTAACATTGTTATAACAAACATACAATACTTTTACCTTATAAGATAAGCTGTTCAAATGGTTAATTGGCAATATTAAACATTTTAAATACTTATTAGTTTAAAATAAGCATAAACACAAAAGAGAAGTGCAGTGGCAGTTCTATTCCAGGGTAAAAAAAGTTTGAGCAGGTCCTCATTTTGACAGGTCTTGGAAATAAACAATGTGCAAGTAAAATATCCACTTAAATTATCACCTTATGATGACAGGAATTAAACATTGAGTGTTAGGTACTATTATTAATAACTTATTTTATTTCAGTAATGCACTTGGACACAAAGTCTTGGGATACCCAATAATGATTGAGAACGAACGATTTGAAAGGAATGCTTATGTGTTTAACATCTGCTTCATATGTGACAGTTGGTCCAAGACAGCCCAGTATGAACCAGTTGTGAAGAAACTTGGAGAACATTTGGTAACATTTTTATTAAACTATACACTAGGCTCGTGATAACACTACTAAAATTCTAAATATTCTTTTTGAAAGATAAATAATCATACTAGGGAAAAGACAGACTTATATATTCACTTTATCAGTATTATTTTAACAAGATGAATATTTAAAATTATTTTAAAAACTGCAACTTAATCTTAAATTAAATAAATTAACTAAATTAAAAAGAGTAATACTTTCATGAAATAAATATTTATTTTATATTTATTGATTGATTTAAACTGTTAATATTTTTGTTTTGTTGCAGAAATCTGCAAATATGTACTATTTTATGAACTTATTTACTTTTCTTTGGAACATTGCATATACTGATACTCACTTTCAAATATTTTAAGCACTAGGTGTAGATAAATAGTGGATTTATATTTATGGATCGGATTTTTGTATAATATAATGTAAGAGTATATTTACATGTTTCCTAATATATGTTATGTACTTACAAAACTTCTGCTAATTTAAAAACAATAAGTTAAACGTGTTCAGCAAAGGCCCTCACAGCAGCACCCGATCACGGACATAACGCATGTGCCAGGCATCCCCCCCTTAATCAGGCCCTTAGGGTGCGGACCGGGACCCGACACACGTGCCACCACTGCAAGGATGAAGAAGACATTTTAGCCATTTTCTTAGTAAAATGTTGGAATTGAATATATTTTTTTAAGTGTATTTTGTGAGTGCAATTGCTTCAAATACTAAGATATTTGTTTTAAATAAAAATTCGTTTACTCACTATCCAGTAAAGTTGCAGAAATACACTATACGCCTATTTGTGTTTCGACCGACAAAATGTAATAAAGTATTGGTTTTATTGTAGTTATTGCTCGAGGAGGAGACAAGGTTCATAACAGAAGGCAAATCAAGATTGCCAACATTTTTGGCACATATTTTGCATGATATCAACACACACAGGAAATCTACAATACTTGGTTAGTAATGAAGTTCTAATATACCATACACAAATAAATTTAAATATTAGGACCAGACAGATAAATAAACCAGCTCTTTAATACAATTGTTTTTTTAAGAAGGCGAAACAGTGTTACATTTAAAAGTGCTTGACATACGTGAGGACCCACCCCAAGTGGCTGACCACGATGTTCCTGTTATAGTATCATCCATCGGATTGCCTCGACCAAAGTACAGCCAAACCGATGACATATACCAAGGAACAAGCTCGATGTGTGAAAATAACTTTGATTGTGTCAGCGAAAAGTTTGATTTTGATGCAAATGCCGATTGGGATCTTACTACAAGACAGGTAGGACAATCAAAATTCAATACACAAACTCTATCTATAGCTACCTGTGTACTGTTTAGCTAGAAGACTAACTCATTGTTTACTATATTGGTAATTAGAAAAATAAAGCTAAAAAACTAAATTACAAATATTTTTTTTACTTTATTATAGGTATATTTGTTAATATTCTGTTTTTTTTTTTTTTTTACTTTACTCACACATATACATATATTTATTATTTATCCATTATATATTTCAATTTATTTTTTATTTTGGTTCCATGTTTCTTTATTATAATACTCAGAGTTACACTTATTGAATTTTTATTTTATTTTTTGGTTTTGTTAAAGGGTTCAGTGAAAATCAGCGCTGCAGCATCTACTGTTGCAGCCTTTGCTGACCTGAACACCTATTTGTCATAGCAGCTCATTTTCTTTTCTTTTTTTTTACCAAGTTTATATTCTTTTAAGTTTTTTTACTATTACTTTTTTTTCTCTTTTGTAATTGTTATGTCTAAGCTGTTTTTTGATAAATAAATGTTTTCTTTCTTTCTTTCTTTCTTAATAATAACAGCGCTAAGTTGGCTTACTTAGTAAGAACTTAAATTCTGAAATCCTACAAAGGTCGGTTCAAACCCACACGGTATGTACCAATGAGAAATACACTTTTCTTACGTGCATTTGTCATAGATTTACAACACTACCGTTCCCGTGCCTCGAAGAGCATGTTAAGCCGTTGGTACCGGTTCCACTAATACCAACTTGTGGAATCGTTAATGAATTATCATAAAAATTGACATCATATCCTCGCCAAGATATATGTTCTGAAAGGGCCATCTCCAGCGGTGGAGGTCTTGGACGCTGTGTTCTAGGGGCTGTAATGATAATGATGAATGGCATAGAAGTAGTTTAATAATCATTTTATTGTATTTCAGCTTATCCCATTTATTAATGGGTACAATCACGTTCTGAAAATTGCACTAATATCTAATATTGATAAGGAGTTGGTGAAAGCTTGCATCAGAAATCTCATGTATTTTGGAATGGTAAGTATTTTGAGTCCACCAATTCGCCAATATTTATTTTTGTACAAGGGCGCAGTAATACAGTTTGTGATTTTAAGAGAGTTGCATTTTAAATATATCTCAGGGTTACTTTAAATTGTCTTATTCTTGTTGCAAAATGTGTCTCAACTCAATATTTTTAAAAATAATAATGATATTTTACAAATTTACACACAAATAAAATATATCAAATTCCTCGCCAATCCGTCTGTCCGGCGTGGCGAGTGTAGGCCAAATTCTCCAGATATATGTTCTGGAAGGCCCATCTTCAACAGTGGAAGTCTATAATGATGATGAATAATGTCAAATACCTTGGTAATCATTTAATACAAGTGTATTTACAGTGCACAAAAATAGTTACTTCCTTTTTTTTTTTAACACTTATGTCCGACATCAGTCCCTGTAGTTATGTTGTTTTTTTGAAACAGAATTGTTCAAAAATTCCCTGTTAAATTACATAAAAAGGTAATTTATATGAATTATTTCTTTTAATGTCGATGCATGTATATTGTTGTAATAATAGAAAATATCCCTTTTTTCCGGTCACACACCCGTAATACTATTCTTAAATTTTCTCACACACAACGGCTCCGGAACCCGCACAGTGAATCAATGGATTCTTAAGAAAATTGTTTTACTACTAATGTGTATAAAAATTTTAGGTGTCAATTGTACCGATACTAAAGTACTGTAATATGTATAGAACAACGCCGGCCATTGGTCGCATATTCCATGATACTAAGCTTCAGCAGTCGTGTCTCAGTTTCATAACTCAAGGAATGGACGACCATGATAAGGTAAGCAATAAATTACCTTACACTAATATAGTCTAGTCCGTGGTCTAGCGGTTAAGTCCGTGGATTTAGACTCGGAGGTACCGGGTTCGATTCTTGGTCGGGACACAAAAATATTTATTATTATTTATTTTGAGAATTATTAAAGACAATATATCCTTACACTAAAATTAAATATCTTCTACTTTTACGATAAGTGTTAGATATACGACAATATAATAAAATTGTTTGTGCATTCCAAATATTAGCTTTTTCTCAAATATAACAGCTGTGTAATGAATTATTAGTATGATTTTCAGCCAAAATTACCGGAGGTGCAGAAAATATTGTGTGCCTTACGACAAGGCACCACACTCCGTGATGTCTCCGATAAGTCCATAGTCGATTATGGATGCAAATTCGATATTAAAAGGCTGATAATATTCTCATTACTGCATGGACTTATCGTATGTTTAAGAAGGTGAGCTTTGTTACCTATCTATATTTATACTAAAATTAGATTATTATATTAGAAATGTAATGTCGCATAGTACCAATGTGTTTTTGTGTACCTGATGGTAAGTGGCGCGCAAGGTCCATGAATGTTGGCAACTGGAATCAGACACTTATGACTGACATGTCGTTGTGGTGCAGTTCTGTATATGTTTTATTTTGTAAATCTGATATAGCTGAGTTTTCCTTGCAGATTCCTTTCTCAGTAAGATTAAACATTAACAGGACACTGGAATCTGCTAAGCTGCTGGTCTACTGCTAACAGCTTACTTATTGGGCCACTTTGCTGCTTAGTCTTTTACTAGCAGGAGTAGAATCATTCAAAATAATTAAATTAATGACGTTTCATAAATGCCTGTAATAGGTTTACGTGAATAAAGATAATTTGACTTTGACCTTGACATCAGTCCCCAACACTATGCCGGCTTATACGTGTGGATACATTACTGGAATTCATATTCATGTATAGAATACTGTTCTCACCTTTGGGATGGTTCCGCCAAGTACCTCACAGATGCTCTCAATGTCCTGCAGAGGCGAGCTGTACGAATTGTGGACGATGCCACTACATCTGGAACTCTCGAATCCCTGCAGCTTCGCCGAGATGTGGCTTCTCTGAGCGTGTTCTACCGGCTATACTATGGTGAGTGCTCCGAAGAACTCTATAACCTAATCCCTCCCTCTCCATTCCGCAACCGAACCACACGCACAGGTCAGAATATGCACCCACATACCGTAGTCACCATCCCTTCGCGTACATATAAATTTGGGGACTCATACATCTGTCGTACGATAAAGATGTGGAATGCTCTTCCAGCCTCTGTGTTTCCACTTTCCTATAATTTGGAGTCCTTCAAGCGAAGTGTGAAAAAGCATCTAGTCAAGCCGGCATAGTGTTGGGGACTGATGGCAGTTACGAGTATCTGACTTCAGTTGCTAACATTAATGGACCTTGCGCGCCACTTACCATCAGGTGGGCCCAAGGTCACATGTCGTGCTAGTATAAAAAAAAAAAAAAAAAAAAAAACCATATGGGTATATAAGAGTATGTTTCACCCTATGCCTGTATTACTAAAATGATTTTAATAAAATTTGGCATAAATGATTCTTTAACTAAAAAGGGACTTTATGATAATTACATACATACATACATATCTTCACGCCAGATCCCTTACGGGGTAGGCAGAGACAATTGAGCGCCACTTGACACGATCACGACATACCTCTTTCGCTTCATCGACATTCATCAACCTCTTCATACATGCCCTTTTGTTACGAAGGCTTTTTAATTCTCCTTCAGCTAGTGTTTTATTTATTTGATCGTGATACGTGTGTCTTGGTCTGCCAGGGCCTCTTTTACCCACAACTTTCGCATTATACGAGGGGCGTTCAAAATATTCTCGGTATTGATACGTTACAACCTCTTTTATATATATATTTGTTACTGGCCGCTAAGATTCATCCATTGACATTAAAAAAAAGTAAAATTGGAACCGAGATGTTCTTTTGTTTTTCTGCAATTGCCGAACAAACATGAACACCATGAGCGAATTATCAATTTTAACGAAATTAGAGCACCGATCCGTCATAAAATTCTTGACAAAACAGGGTAAAAATCAAAAAACCATAAAAGAGGAAATGGATTGTGTTTACCGTGAGTCTGCTCCTTCTTTATCTACTATTCAAAAATGGTCAAGCGAATTTAAGCGTGGAAGGGAGAGTATTGAAGATGACCCTAGACCTGGCCGGCCTGTAGTGGCTACCTCACAAGAAAATATTGATAAAGTGGAAAAACTTATATTGGAAGACGGCCGAGTGAAGGTAAAATCTATAGCTCAAGTAACCAATCTCTCTATTGGTACCGTACATGACATTATACATGACCATCTTAATATGTCAAAAGTAAGTGCAAGATGGGTTCCGCGAATGCTGACGCTTCTTCAAAAGGATATGCGTGTGGCTTGCTGTTCAGATTTTATCGACCTGTGTGGTGAAAATCCCGATGAGGTGCTGCAAAAAATAGTTACTGGAGATGAAACCTGGGTTCATCATTATGACCCAGAGAGCAAACAGGAGTCCATGCAGTGGCACATTAAGGGTTCAGCTCATCCCAAGAAGTTCAAGGTAATCCCGTCAGCTGGCAAGGTCATGGCCACAATATTTTGGGATTGTGAAGGAGTTTTGCTTATCGATTATAAAGAAAAAGGTGTAAATATCACAGGGCAGTACTACGCTAACGTTATACGTCAATTAAGAGATGCGATCAAAGAAAAGAGGCGAGGAAAGTTAACCAAAGGTGTTCTGCTTCTGCATGACAACGCCCCTGTCCATACTGCTCATATTGCCAAGGCAGCTATTGTTGAATGTGGGTTTGAAACTGTTACTCATCCACCCTATAGTCCGAACTTAGCCCCAAGCGACTTCTTTTTGTTTCCCAATCTTAAAAAGGATCTGCGTGGAAATAAATTTTCTGACGATGAAGCGTTGAAGACGGCCGTGGAGGAGCATTTTTACACCAAAGATAAAAAATATTTTTATGAGGGATTAAAAAAAATAATTGATCGATCTTATAAGTGTATGAACATAGGGGGGGAGTATATTGAAAAATAAAAATATCAAACTTTTCGTACTTGTTTGTTTTTATCCACATACCGAGAATATTTTGAACGCCCCTCGTATACCTGGTTCGTCAATCTTTCTTCGCTCATCCTTTCAACATGCCCGAACCATCGTAGCATGCTTTTCCTTATTTTTGTCCCTATGCTTTCCTTCATACCAACCCTTTTCCGTATTTCGACGTTACGTATGCGGTCCGTCAAAGTGACGCCACATATCCGCCGCAACGACCGCATTTCTACTGCATTAACCCTACTCTCATGCGTATTCTGACATATCCACGTTTCGCTTCCATACATCAGTGTTGGTACCAACATGGCATTGTGTATGGCGAGCCGAGCTTTGTCACTGACATTTCGACTGCCGATCAGTGGCCCCAGGGCACCGTTAACACTATTTCCCGCGTTCACTCTTCTTTCAACGTCCCTATCGTACTTCCCATCCGCAGTGAAAACACTGCCCAGATATATAATTTCATTTACTTGTTCTAGAGTTTCATCATCAATCTTTATCGTCATGGTTGTCATCCTTCTTCTTTCAAACACTAGTACCTTGGTTTTTCTCGCATTCAAACGGAGTCCTTTTTCTGCACATCCCTCCTTCATTCTTGTGACTAGTGATTGCAGTTGTTGTTCGGACGATGCCATAAGAACAGCATCATCTGCATAAATATATGATAATTAAAATAATATTATATTTATTATTATTACAGCCTCTAAAACACGCTGGCCAGACGGCTTTATTTATTTATTTAATCCTAATTGCATGAATTATTATTTGTGATATCTTTAGAGTTTGGTACGCTAGAGACATCGACAAGCGTGCCACTTGTCATGCGGGGCCTATAGTAAAGTTGGTTAAATATGATTCCGCTTCTTTAAAAAAAACGTGGTTTCTGACCACCTCGAAAGGGATACGGTCGTAATGATCATCATCATCATCATACAGCCCCTAGAACACAGCGTCCTCGACCTCCACTGCTGGAGATGGGCCGTCCAGAACATATATCTGGAGAATGTGGCCTACAGTCGCCACGCTGGCCAGACGGCTTGGCGAGGATATGATGTCATTTTTTTATGACAATTTATTAACGATTCCACAAGTTGGTATTAGTGGAACCGGGACCGAAAGTTAAACGTGCTCTCCGAGGACCGGGAACGGTGGTGTTGTAAATCTATGTCGTAATGATACTTTACTTTAATTTCATGCAGTACTAATGCCGAAATAATGAACATTTTTGACGGTCAAATGAGGCCAATTGCCTGTAATTCCATAGAATGATAAAATTGGGAACAATGTTTTTTTATTATTTTTTTTACTTTAAATTTTGCCTAAATATTTGTTTTCGTTTTAGATACCCCGTACTGAGTTCATCAAACCTGACCTCAATAAATGCGAGCCCGGAGACGATTCGTATTAGAAAACTGTTCAACGGTTTATACTGCGACGATGAGATCTGTTGTATGGCGCAAGTCGACCTTCCAACCCTGGATAAAGTCATCGAAAGTGATCCTAGCATTTCCGTCATATGGAAATAAGTGATAAATTATATACATACATATCTTCTCGCATGTAGGCAGAAGATTATATTTTTAATATAATGAAAAATCGCAATAATAAGCAATCCGTTATGATTCACTTCACGTTTTATTCGTAACATGCGTATATGGTGTGTCCGGAATTTGGAGTTTAGATGTCTGTTCTCCATTGCGTGTTGTTAGTAAACTAAACACAAAATAGGTACAAAATAACATGCAATGTAACGGCAAATATATCATTTAGGTAATTAAGAAAAACTAATTTATGTTAAAATCACGTCTATATTTTTGTTGTGATCTTTTTGCACTCATAGACAAATTTAGATAATCGCAAATCGCAAGAAGGGGTTTATTTCTCCTGTTATAATTATCGTGCGAACTAGCTACAAACATTAGTAAATATAAATAAAGATTTAAATAAAAAAAAATATATGGTTTATTTAATTATTGCCTTAAATTAAATAAACTATAATACAACAAAAACTAAATTTAACGTAAAAATATATATATAAAAAACATAGAAAATAATTGTTAAATTACAAAAAAAGCTTCTCCAAATCGCTGTCCTGTGTCATGGCCCAATACACTAGCAACATTTCCCCTCTGAATTATTTTTTTATATTTTTGAGAAAATAAACTGTTTTTAGTTCTGATCCCCACGGGCCCATCGTTTCTACAGGAAATGTCGAAAATAGTTATTGCAAATCATTAATTCTTTATTTTTATTTTTAAATTTTATTATTGCCTAATACGACGTTTTTGATTTGTTG
Organism: Tinea semifulvella; assembly: GCA_910589645.1. Taxonomy (NCBI): domain Eukaryota; kingdom Metazoa; phylum Arthropoda; class Insecta; order Lepidoptera; family Tineidae; genus Tinea; species Tinea semifulvella. The sequence goes on from OU342584.1 coordinate 28,589,586, forward strand.
AATATTGTTATTTTATCGTTAATATAGTATAACGTTATTAATAAACTTAATTCATTAACACACACTCCTTTTTGCGTCTTCAAAATTTGTCCATGAGTGTATTTATTAATTTAAAATTCTGTTTAGACTTAAAACTTTTATAAAAAATAGTAGACCTAAATCGCATGAATGTATTATTTATGACGATAAATTATTATTATTATTTAAAGGTATAAACTTAATTTATTTAATGACCATGTAACATTTTCAATAGGTATTATTACCAAAAAGTTATTTCCTTTATTATCGTTAAGATTATTGAGTGTTCTTTTGACAGCCATGAAATAATACAATTGTTTTTTTTATAGTTTTTATTTCTCTTATACATAATATTTAAAATAAGACTGTTTCAAATAATAGTAAGGCTTAAAGTCGAAATATAATTTTTAAGCTTTGCATTATTTAAAAACTAATAATAATAATTAATAATATTAATAATTCGCATATAATTTTATTTAAAAGCATGCATTTACGAGTGTGCATCTTGATTACAATTTTTCAAAGCTTTATATTCGTTTGTGCATATGGGGTAACAACTTAAAGTGATTTAGTGTAAACAAATCATAGTTTTACAGCGAACATATATTAGGTTTTAACTAGGCAAAATTTATTCCCAATTATTTTAACAATTTTACACTTGAAACTTATTAACCAATGGGTATACTTTGAAAAAAAAGTATTACATAAGGTTTTTTAATAGACATACAATAGAGTATAAACTATACCGATAAAAATCGTATACCTATATAACATGATTAATTTTAAAAAGAACATCACAATGACAAAACAAATACATTTCGAAACCTAAATGAAATAAACGTATTTTAAATTATCACAGGCTAGGCCTTTACTTAAGGCCAATTTATATAATTAAAACAATGGTATTTGAAACATGACGATTCACCCTTGAATGCTGTTGTTTGTTTTTAGACATGTAATTTTTTTTTATCTAAACCGCAATCATGAAATTATGTGTTTTTATTTTCCAAAATCGTACTATTGTATACTATATATTTTTATATAAATGATTTAAATACCTCTTTTTATTTTCTGAAATTACATAAAATTATACTAATTTATCGGGTTTGACTAAACTTACTATATATTTAATATACAATCTCACTATTTGAACTTTTCATTATAACTATAGACTGTTTTGAAATTACATAAATAATTTAAATTGTCGCTTTCTGCAACTGGGCCATTCTTTTTTTAGTTGTAGTATAACTATAGCATATTTCCAAAATTATAGTGTAATATACGAGTATGTATTAAAAAAAATAACAACTATTTTTTTTTTTTTTGTATAATGTAAGAAGACTTACATACCTAAATATATAGAAAAAAAATAACGTAAGGTTCTTGCTTAGGTACTCGTAAAAGTTATCTAATTGTAGACAATGGAAAAACGGCCCAAATTTTTTTACCTTTCATAATGTGCATGGTCTGACACGGAAAAGGTATGCCGTTGTTAAATATAAACGAAATGTTCTATCCAATTAAACAAGTCTTTGTATTTATCGCTATAATTAATAAAGTTATGTCTCACAAAATTCATATTTTACTAAAAAAGCGTTAAATATTTTTATAATAATGCTATATAGATTTCATAATATAATAGTATACTTATCTGGTTTCCTGACTGTCTATCGAAATATCGAGTAGTTGATTTCTTATTCTCCATAACACTTATGTAAGTTAACAATTTAGTACCTAACAATACAGTAAGAGGTAAAAGTGTGTGTACGCTAGTTAAACTCATTAAGTATTATCGAAGATTATTAAATTATAATGAAAATGGGCATGATGAGAATAAACCAGAGACAATACGGGAAAAGAAGTCAAACGGTTTGAGAATTAAAGTTATGACAATCGTCTTAGAATTAACTAGTCTATGTCAGTGCATTTTGAGTTATAGTCGTGATCGATGTGCATTTTCAATTCCAATTTGATTTTGTTGTCACTGACAATATGCCGACCTGCAGTGTAAACACGTTCTTCTTCGACAGAGGAAAAACTAAGTAGATGGCAAAAATTGAAAAAAAATACGTTTTTAAATTTACCCATACCCTCTTACAATACCCTCTCTCTCTCTCTCTTTCAACAAAAACAATCGTCAAAAAATATTCATTTTCGAAAAATAGGCTTAAGAAAATCAATTATTCTATTTTAGCGCGTTAGTAATTTTTTTAGATAGATTTATAAGTATTTACGTCATTAACCCTGAAACATTGTATTTTTTTATTATTGGATCAATATCAAATTTCATCAAAATGAAATCATAAAATAACATGAACATTGAACAATGATTTGCCAAGGCATTAATTGGACGTAGTTATGCAAAAAGGATCCAATCCAAATTAAGTTAATTTTAAGTTATAGACCATTAGAGTTGGAAAATAGATTAGTCCAATATATATTAGAATATGTCATAAAAGTTATTTTTATATGGACTGTTGTTGATATCATCATCATCCTAAGGACCTGATTAAATATCATATTTAAATTTCTGAAAATTTGTGGATTGAATCCTTTTTGCGAAACTGCGTCCAATTTACAGATGGTGAAAAAGTTTTTCACATCAAGTCACTTCTTGTTAAGAATAATTTTAAATCCTCTGTATTGTACTTTGATTTACGTTGTTTTTTTATTTTTATTATATCTTTTGAGCTGGCTATCTGAGGCTATGAGTATTAGTTAATATGGAACTAACTGACAACCTAGGACACAAGTTATCTTGGTTAGGAGTCAGGGACCATCTTAAAAGTACCTATCCTTGTGATTTACATTCAATCAAAAATGTTTATATTCTTAAAATGTAAAATTTAAGGAATATTTTATATATTGTTTACTCAACTTTGTATATAGGTACCAATAAGAAAGCTCAATAAACGTTAATATTATTATTATTAATCAATATAATAAACTTCTGAATAGAAAGAAAGAAAGAAAAAAGTTTATTTGTCACAAATAAAAACACAAGCAGTAAAAAATATTAATGATAATACAACAAACAAGATAGTGTGGTGACAAATAGGGAATCAGCTCAGCAATAAGCTGCAACACTCGGTCACAGCGCTGATTTTCAGCTGATCCCTCATAATTTTGACATTAACATTGTATTCCAATAAATTGACAAGAACAATATTAAATATAAACTATATACAAATAAATATTGTAAATAAATATCTATTGACATAAGCATATTGTATGCCCACAATATTAAATAAGATTAAGATGTTTATCAATACCCGTCATCATGCCCATTATATCCGCTTTTAATTCTTACAGTAATGTTACGTATTATTACACGGGGTATATCATGATTGATAGGAACGTTATAGGACCAAAACCGTAAACGGTTTTTAATAAATAATATCCATGTAACAATTATTCGAGTTAGGCTGTTTAGCTTACTACTTAACGGGAAGTTCGACGTCTTCCCATACTAACTTTAATACAGCATATCTTAACATAATCTGCGAATTATAATTACAACGTTTGTACACATAGGTATAAGTTACTCATTGCGTATAAACGTATATACACAAATAAATAAAATACATACAATAAAATTAGAATTTAAATAGTTACTTGACTCAAAAGTGTATAGAACAAGGAACTAAATTTAACTTAGTTGGCTGTTAATAATGGTAAATAGACCGCCTCCGTGGTCTAGTGGTAACAAACGTTGCCGTAAACTCGGGAGGTCGTGGGTTCGATTCCCACCGGGGGCAAGTTGTACATTGTATAATTTGTCTCGGTCTGGGTGTTTATATGTATAATATGTATATATTTACAAAAAAAAAGTATAATATGTAGTTTATCCACCATCTAGTTTCCGTAACACAAGTCTCGCAGCTTACCACGGAAATTAGATGGCGCTGTGTGATTGTCTGGAAATATTTATTATTATTATTTATTTATTATACATCTCAAAATAATTAATGTGTTGGTCTGTACAACCAACCAACAGTCTTTTTTCGTTAAAGGTTGGTACTTAAAATTTGATCTTACTTATTTTATAGTATTTATAGTTTTAATATTTATGTATTACTAGTCTTGTAATTAGAGCATTAGTGAAGTGATTACTTTAAACACTTGAAATGTAATTGCCAAGTTTTCAATAAAATAATATTTTTGCATATAGTTTTAATCGACACCATGAAATTAAGTTAACCGTACTGATTTTCTGCACGACCATATTGTAATGTATCTTTTATTGTATTAAAAAAATATATAAGTTTTTGACTTTTGAACAGCATGTCGCTTTAGGACACATAATTTTTTTATTGAATTTTTATTTTACAGACTTACAGATCGCGCGATGAAAGATGAGCACAATACATTGGCGAATTATTTATGTGTGAAACGTGCCTACACTTTTTTAATAAAGTTGTCGCGATAACTAGATTCGTCTCTCTCAAATTTGCATGGTCTTATTGAAAAGAAAGAGATAGAAAAAACTGTGGTTGCTTTTGTTATAATAAACAGTCTGTTATTCCTTTTATTCGTAAGTAGTACATTGCTCCCTCGCCAACCTGCCGGTTAAGCGTGACAAGTGTAAGCCGAATTCTCAAGAAATATGTTCTGGAAGGCCCTAGGACTCTATGTTTTAGGGAGCTGTAATAAACGGATTCCAACTTTACTGCGTCACACACAATGTGTTTGTAGTTGTAAGATGCACATCTTCCCCAGCGCGATCTTTAAATTAATTGTAATAAATATTTGTATTTTAAGTTCGGTATTTGATTTTTTTCGACTTCGATACCAGTAACAAACTGCCTGCGGCTAGATGATGTCAGTTATGTATATTATATTTACAGCCGATTGCAGAAAGGCTGATTATCTCTTGACATGTTTAACGTTGCTTACGAAGCACGTCATTGGCTGAAATAACCAAAGTGACAAGCAACTACCAATCACATGGCGCACATCAAAATGATAATGGATTATTTTAATCATCCTTTCTGCAATCGGCCATACGACTGTATTTAGTTTTAGTACTGTATATGTATACTTATTAATTAGTTAAGCCCCGACTCATACAATTTTCAGTCAAGCATTGAATAAATGAAATAACATTCTTTTTTGCTTAAAATTTCTCCTGCCAGCACAATAAAATAATAATAAATTAAATATAATAATGGCACATATGATAACTAAGTATACATGTATTAATTAATTCTGTAATTTATATGCAATAAATGATTTCGAGTTTATTTTATTGTTTTATTCACAAACTCAAATTATGTATGTCAATAAATAATATTAGTTTTAATCTAATCGTTCCATTGGTTATAGCTTTAAAATACCTATTGTATACACACGAACTTTTTCTATTTGGCTATGAAGCTCCTAGAATCTTTATCTGTGTAACAAAGCCTACTTAACTAATAAATATGATAATCCTTAATACTGGGAATCAAAAAGGTATCTACTGCTAATAGCAACCATCTCTAACAGTCTACATTTAAAAGAACTTGCATGATTCGTATACTTTATTTATGGCTTTTTTTTAAATAAGATGTAGGTAAGGGTCGGTAATCCTTCCTTAAGATTTAAGTATCCCTTAAATACAAAAAAATGTATGGATAAGGCGGCCTTTAAGTTAAGTTAACCAGTACGAATTTGGTAATGGTTGAAACAACTATATGTTAATCCTAAAACACCTTACCTCAATTCTAAATTAAGCAACCAGTAGCCATATTTTCTTACTTAGTCGCAAACGTTTTTAGTGGATTTCGTTATTTACGACAGAGCTTGCGTCATAATAACAAAATATTAATCAATTCTCAACTCTGTAAGCGCTCGACCTTGATAGCGTCCGTGCAATCACCTTTATTAACGTGATATATATATAATTAACGGATTCCATTATATAACGTTTGCGCTTAAGTAACCGAATAGTGCTACAGCATTATTAACCCTTGCAAATTCAATTAAAATACATAGAAAACACGCTACACTAATAAATTCGTACAGGTCGAACTATTTAAGTTCTAAATGCTTTAATAATTGAAGCTAAGCTTTCATAAGTTCCGGTTACAAAGATGAATAGTCCCAGAATTATGATCAAGGTGTCCTTTATTGTCACCCAGATTGGGATTCCTCCCATTTTCTGTGATGTTACAACCAGCTCGATGAGGGGTGGGAAGACGAGCGCCAGGGCTGTGCTGCTGACGGCGCCCACCAACGAAATGAACAAACCAAGCTGAGGTATTGATTCTGCCAATATAACTGAAAACAAAAATATTTTTTAAATATTGTGGAATCTACCCTCATATATTTAGTTTAAATGCAATACGAGATATTTAACTAAGTGGACCTTAACTAAGGGCCGGTAACTGAATCCTTCCTTAGTGGCATTTTTTTTTTTTTTTTTGTGTCACGTCGCACGACATGTGACACCGCGCCCACCTGATGGTAAGCGGTACGCGAGGTCCAAGAATGGGAGCAACTGACGCCAGCCTCAGACGACCGACATCAGTCCCTACCACTATGCCGGCCTATAAAGATGCTTTTTCACACTTCGTTTGAAGGACTCCAGGTTAGGGAGAGCATTCCACATCTTCAGCGTGCGACAGATGTAAGAGTCTCCAAATTTGTATGTACGCGTAGTGGCTTCGGTATGTGGATGCATATTTTGGCCTGTGCGAGTGGTTCGGTTGCGGAATAGAGAAGAAGGGATAACGTTGTGGAGCTCTTCAGAACATTCACCGTAGTATAGCTTGTAGAACACGCTCAGGGAGGCCACATCTCGGCGAAGCTGCAACGATTCGAGAGTTTTGGACATTGTAGTATCGTCCACTATTCGAATAGCCCGCCTCTGTAGGACATTGAGAGCATCTGTAAAGTACTTAGCGGAACCATCCCTGAGGTGATTTTTTAATGGAATTAATAAATAAATCTTCAAATATTTGATGCATACCTGCGTTTATTTTAATACTGAATTAATTTCAGTGTAAATAAAGAATAACGATACCGTAAAAATATAATTGTACCGTTTAACAGTTTTGACACTACCTTTAAATCTAACGGTCCTTACAACTTAACTGCTTTCAAGTCCTGTCCCATCCACTGTCGCTCAGAAGCCTCTTTATGTGACAGTTACTATATTTAAAGAGAAAACACATGGTCACAAATACTTACAGGTTAGGAATACAAGCAAGGCTCTATAACCAAGTTCAGCGAATACTGGTGATCTGGGAGAGTATTTCTTCATTACCACGGGCCACGTGATGTCAATGGGCACGTAGAATTGAAGCGGATATGTCAACAGCATAGCCAGTGCGATCACTGCTTGGACTACGTTACTTAATCTGAAAGGAAGGTTAGGATTAAAAGGTGGTTTATTAAATTTTTTACCTCTAATTTTTGTAAAGCTAGACCTCACTTTTGATTAATTCCAGAATAATGACCTAAAGAAGGTCGCTGGTGAGGATTGATTGACGATGGGAAAAGTTCGCTTGCGATTGCTGAGAGCCTTGGGGAAGACATATGTCCAGCATTGGAAAGACACGCGCTGGTGATTATGATGCTATGTGTTAACGATATAGCAAAGTACATGGATACTTACACCTGTCCAGGTTTCATGTTAAGTGTCAAGCTTCCCTGTACTTCGTCTCCATACTTAAGGTACCCCAAAAATCCAATTGTGTTGATAATAGCTCCTACACAGACCATGCCAACGTTGAGTACTCCGAGGGGCTTTTGGAACAGTTCCGGCTTCTTCATCTCATTTTTTAAGGGTAATACCTAAAAGTAAATAAAATTAAAAACCTTTTTTATTACCTATTTATTCTGTTTCCCTGTTCTTATAACCTAGTTTTCTTGAAGCTAAAGCATCTCTTCAGCCAGCATAGTAATAGGAGCTGATGTCGGTTATCACAGGCTGGAGTCAATTGCGTACAAAGCTAAATTTAAGAATGCTGTCTGCAAATCATATATTTAAAACATAACTTACCAAACCAATACCTTCAAAGGCGTAAATGACAGTTCCAAAATAGAGCGGTAGTTGTTGCCAATACGCCATGTAAACCCGGGTGTGGACTGGAGGCAACTCGTGAGAAGCTTCATAGATCACCGCGCTAATTCCCAGTATCATTAAAATATTAGCAATAGTCGAAACTGGAGTCAAGTATTTTAGCTTCCGAATCATGCATGATATTAGAACAGGTATTAACACCAGAAGCATGTGATACGACAGCTTCATGTGGAAGCCAAATTGGTCGCATATCTGAAAAAGATTAGGTAATTTCAACACTTCGAAAACAAAATATTTTGACGAAGTGATTTTTGATCTATAGTCAAGAAAATAATTGGGTATATGTATCTTCCTCCTTGCGACGTTCTCCTCACTGTTGAGGGTCGTGACCCCCTCCACGGATCACTTTGTCCCGTACGATGTTGCGCCATCCGGGTCTGTTTACGGCTGCATGTAGGGCATCGTGCATCTTGGTATTTAAGGAGTTTATGTATATATATTTTTTATTTGCGCTAATTACTATTAGATATTTGTTTTGTTTTTTTTTTGCTAGCCCTGCGATATGTTATTCAAAAAAATTAAATCCTAAAACATGACATGAAATATGGCAGCATACTTACCCTTTGCACATTTGTTGCTATGAAGACGATGTAAACACAACAGAATCCGAGTTGTGTGACACATAGAAATAGGTTGACTAGGCACTCCATTGGCCGTGATAGAGGCCTGAATCGTATCGGACCTTTAGCGAAGCACAGACCAACAGTTTCCGCGAAGCTTGGAGCTTTGTTCATCTTCACAGTGCGGTGCATCTCGTCTGCGCAGTTTAACTAAAACAATATTTCAACCGACAGTAATAAATGCAAGTTCATCACTTGAGTGGCAAACTTGTTGTATTTATTTTGTATTATATTGGTTGCAGCTACACAATAAGTAAGTTTTTTAATTCTATTTACGAGTAATTTGGGCAATTTACACCTGCAATCTCTAGCCTACTCGAGGAATGTCACAAATGGTGTGTAAAGTAAAGTATCATCATAACCGTTTTCCTTCCGGGGTAGTCAGAAACCACGCTTATAAATAATCGGATTCACATTTAGCCAACTTTACTATAGGCCAATCATGACTGACAAGTGGCAAGCTCGTCGATGTCTCTAGCGTACCAAACTCAAATTAAATATTAATTTATTTCAATTAATAAATATTATTGTGTCCCGACCAGGAATCGAACCCGGTACCTCTGAGTCTAAATCCACGGAATTAACAGCTAGACCACGGAGGCAATTATTCGTAAAATGCAACAAGGTTATCGTCTCTTGCAAACAGATGATGTCTAGTAAATATAATTGACACATCACGAACGTTGTTAAAGCTAATTAATTAGAAATTAGCTAATTGGTATAAATGGATCTTATTTTCAATTCGACATACGTAGTACAAAGAAAATGGGCGACATTATATCATTCTCATTGCTCATGGCTCGGAAGTTATAAACAGAATTTTAAGACCTAATTATAGATTCGTTTGATGCATTTGAAACGACGTATATGAGTATATACTATCATAATGGATATACATATTTATGCTCTTATTACGGCAATAATAGATTGCCTTTCATCGTGACCGCGGTTACAGCTGTAAATTTAGACATTTCATCGACAATTGGTCGAACAAGTTTTACAGATCCGCTGGATAGGGGATTCTCATTATATCACGGTCATCCAAAATAATGATTTACACTCTATACCGCGTTTAATTGTCAAAAGGGATTTTTTTTTAGGCATTAGGTGTCATTATTATTTTGTGCATGTTGTGGCACCTAAAGGTGGTACATTTGTCGTTGAATTTATGTCCTAGTTTTTAAGTAAGCAATAATGTAACCGACCACTGGTTGTCCTTAAATAAATAAATAAATAAATAAATTAGTATAACCTCTATTTAAAACTCAATTTTATACCAACATAATTTTATTACTGAATAAATAAAATAAAAAAGTACTTAGTTATTTATTTTATTCTAGATTATAATATACAAATATTTGATCTTTAATAATTTAAGTATATACACACTATACACTTTACACACTCATTTATATTATTTCACATAGTACTTGATGCGTTTATGGCAATTTGTGACATTTTGATTATTTATTAGTTTTGTTTCATTATTATTATTATATATTTTTTGGACGTAATTTTTTAATAATTTGTTATTTATGTTTGTATTTAATTTAATGTTAAATTCTATTCAAAATGTAATTTACTTGTAGATCAGATTATAAATGTATTTTAAACGGTGAAATCCTTTGGTTTGGCATCTAAAATTTTAATTGTATTGCTTTTGTAAAATGTATTGCTGTTTTGGATTTTCTTAATAAAAAAATAAAAAAAAAAATAAAAAAAAAAAAATGAAATTTGGAATTACATATTTCTGACGCCTAAGATAAAGAAAAGCTTAAGCGAGTAACGATAGAAGGCCTATTGAAAAAAAATGTATAATATTTCATCCTAGGCTTGCCACTATGCCGTCTCTTTGGTTAGGATATGTCAGAGGTTGCCTGCCTATAATATTTTAATATATTTTTTTGCTAAATACTGATCATGACACTTGATGGTAAGCCGTACGCGATGTTCTGGAATGTTAGCAACTGTAATACACTAACACCATGCCGGCTTGATATGACGTACAAATTGCAAGCAATATGTATCTGTAAACTTTTGATTTGTAGGTATACTTATATTAAGTACGTACTTAACAATAGTGACTAATTTATCCTCGAATGAATAGGTAATCTAAGTAGCTCATTATGTTTATTGTAATTTTCCATTACAGTGACTTTGTTAGTATTTTTTATAGCATAGTTCAATGCTTGGCTGAATAATAAATTATTGATTTAGTTTTTAGGACCAGATACGAATGGTATTATATATTGGTAGCTAATGGTCATATAATCTTGAAATCTTTGTACTTAGAAACGTACTTGGTACTTAGGAAACGACAGTTTTAATTTACTGTGACAAGGTTTCATCCCATTCTGAACGCGCGCGGATTATAACAGGAAATTGTGATTCGTCATTATAATAATTAATATAAATGATTTGCCCCTGCTAACAGGAGACTAGCAGTTTTAAGTGCGTATAGCACGCAAGCGCGTATAGAGCGGTGGTGATAGGATTGTAAGAACGCTTATCTTAAAAAAAAACCTAAATAGGTCGGTTCGAACCCTGGTATGTACCAATGAGAAATACGTACATTTGTCATTTATTTACTACACCACAGTTCCCAGTTCCACTTATACCAACTTATAAAATCGTTAATAAATTGTCATTAGAAAAGTATCATCAGAACCTCGCCGTCTGGCCAGCCGTGGACAGTGTAGGACAAATTTTTCAGAATTTTCTGTAATGCCCATCTCTAACAGTGGAGTTCTAGGACTGTGTGTTCTAGAGGCCGTGATGTTAGCACGCGAAGTTTTGTCAAATATAAATCCACCAAAATGGAGCGGAGATATTTACGGCTAGACGTGTGCGATAAATAGTTTGGCTCAATCAGTTGTGATTCGACGACGCACACATCTTCTCTCTGTCCATATAAAAATAAAACTTATCCGCCACTCTCCGCTTGCACTGTGCCCCACCGAAGCTTAGCGGAGAATGTGAAAATTAATATTATTGGCTGTGTATACGACAGATCCTCTCCTCTCCGTCCATCTCCGCTTTGGTAAATTTCGGCTCTTAAGGTTGATTCCACATCGACGCAAATTGAGAGTAAATATACAAGGGGACAAATAACTATATTAAAAATAGTTTTAAAACTTAAGTAAAGACTTATAAATATAGATGTAGTAGAGCTGCAAATAATGCGTACATAATCAATTTAAAAACTTGTTTTTATACTACCTACCAAAATTTTGATAGTGTTTAGTAGAGTTTAATAGTTTTTAAATTTTATCGTTTTAGTACCCATCGTCATAGGTCCGCTATATGTAAGTCAATGCAATTATTATTAGAAAAATTGGAGAGAAAAATCATCACGAGTGGGGTACGAACCTACGACTTTCAACTTTCCGTGTTGATGCTCTGCCAATTTAAATTCGTCGCGATCATTCTTCTCTGTGGTTATATAATTATAATTGTAAACAGAATAAATAAGCCCGGGAAGTTTGTTTTGGAGACGAAAAATCCGTCAATTTTAAAAATAGATTTACTGGGTTACGAATTAGTGATGCTACCATCAGGATATGTTTAGTAATATTTTGATCTTTGAATGGAAAAATATGGTATTAAAATCCTGTCAGTACTTACAAGTAAATGTTGTGAATGTACACTAACTACTCCGAGTATAATAGTCATGATGGGAGCAAAGATAATTCCTCCATTTCTGAATGCATCCCCCATGGCGAGCAGACCCGACCCGATGTTTCCTTTTAGTAAATGAAGAAGAGTTTCTGAGTACCTAAAATAAAACAATATGAATTCTATTTAATACTATTAATTAAAGATTTATTCGAAGTTAATTAGTACATTAAATATAAATTTCAAGCTACCTAAATAATAAAATTAAAAATAAACTAAACTATAATAAAAAATGTCCTTCAGAGACGTCCCATCCGAGATAGTCCCAAGGAGACTGGCAACATTTCCCCTCCGTATAGCGAGGCTAATACGTTGGCAGAAATAATTACCAGCCTTCCTGTCTCCAGACCTTTCTGTCAGCCGCTTTGACAACTCCTTGGCCAAGCGCCTCGCTGACGGTCCCCATGGGCCCATCGTCTCGACCCCAAACGGCGCAAATTCGTAACCGATACCATTTAATACTATAAATGTAAACCTGACTCCGTAGTCTAGCGGTTAAGTCCGTGAATTTAGACTCGGAAAAACCGGGTTCGATTCCTGGTCGGGAAACATAAATATTTAATAATATAAATAAATACATTTAATAATTTATTTGTGATATTCTTCGAGTTTGGTACGCTGGAGACATCGACGAGCTTGCCACTTGTCATGATTGGCCTACAGTAAAGTTGGCTAAATGTGAATCCGCTTGTTCCGTCCTCCATATTGTTAAAATTACTAATTTTCTGACAAAAAAAATACTGCCTCCGTGGTGTAGCGGTTAAGCCCGTGGATTTAGACTCGGAACAAAAATGTCACTTGTAACCCAGAGTCGGACTAGGTAACGTGTGTAACCACACGACCATACACTAATAAATAATTCATAATTATACGGTCTCCCTCTTAGATTAGATCCAGTTTAGGCCTCACGCCTAGTCCGGACCGAATTTAATAAATATTGGCAGTTGGACATGATGTAAACATCTAAATATGAGTTGTAACTATAGGCTATCTAAAGGTTCTTTAGAAAGCGGCGCAAGTATGTAAGTATATTGAAAGATATTATTATAGCGTTTGCTGTAGAAACTCTGGGCCCTTGGATTCCAAGTGCAAAAAAGTTTTTAAAAGACATAACACCGCGTCTTGTCGTCTCCTCCGGTGAGGGCTGACTCTTTCTTCGCCCAAAGAATCAGTATTGCAATTTAGTGGGAAAATGCAGCCAACGTTCTAGCCACCATTCCACCCTGGCAGGACTTATATCCCTATCCTTAGTATTAATATTAATTTTATTTTATATTTTGTAAATATTTTTTTCGAATAAATTTATTAATAACTATTTTTAATTAATAATAATTTATCTATTTATCTACTTACGTGGTAGGATGTGCGACTTGATGACCATAATCTCCGTCGTCCAGTCTGCCATTTTCTCGATCCGCTCCTTTGCTTTCCAACTCTACTTCCAGCATCATGTCTCTGGATTGGAACATTCCAGAACCGTCGGTCCCATTGCTACAAGAAAACATAACATTGATTAGTCAGTTGTCAGTTGGGATTCTTTGGATATGGTAAAAACAAAACAGAATGAGGATAGTTTTTAGTTCAACATGTGACCTTGTAACTGTAGCTCTAGCACTCATTTATCGAAGGGAGAACTTTAAGAATGGGATTTTAAGCAGCGCTATGATGTGCGACGTTACGGAACTACAAATTTGCAGCTCAGATATATGAACATTTACTGAGTAAAAGTAAAGCTTTACGTAAAAGAGTTTTTACGTGCTAGAGCTTTCAATAGCTGAGGTGAGTTCTAAGACAAGGCAACTGACATAAGTCCGAACCTCTATGTTTGCTTGTCATAAACTTGATAGAATGTTGTATGTTTTAATAATTGTTATCTATAGATGCCTTATTATAGATGAGGAAAGTTATTTTTATTTTATATAAAGCAGCGGTTCTCAATCTTTATTGGCAATCGAAAAAGTTCACGGTGCCCTAAAATAATCATAAACTCGTTTTTGCGTATTATTTATTTATATAATAATCATACAGTAACACAAGTCTAGCTATACCTCTATATAAAAATCAATCGCCGTGCGTGATATCGCTAAAATGTTCCGACCTATTTAAAAAAAAATGTTTTGTTTGCCTTAAGTATGGGATGTTTATCAAAAACTAGGTAATACTAAAAAAAAATCGATTTTGGTAATTTTGTTAGTATGAAAATTTTTCGAGATATTTGGTCGGTACTCTCTCTACGTCTGTACTACTGGACCGGTTATGAATAGTTACGATGAAATCAATTTTAGATGCTTCACCAAGTCCTCTATTAATCAAGTACTATCATTATTAGTAGTAATATTAAGCTTGATAGAAGACAGTTGATGCCAATTTTTTTTAGTGGTCTTGAAATTTTGACCAGTATTTTAGAGCCCGAGGGCTCCGCGGAGCGCACTTTGAGTATGGCTGCTGTAAAGATAATTATTCATTACAGTTTTTTGGTAACGAACTGTAGCACCTACATGTTGATATATTAGGTAACATATACCAAGCCGTCTGGCCAGCGTGGCGAGTGTAGGCCAAATTCTCCAGGTATATTTTCTGGAACGCCCTTCTCCGGCAGTGGAGGTCTAGGACGCTGTGTTCTAGGGGCTGAACGATGTGTGTGATGATGATGATATAGACAAATATATTTGTGATTCTTCGCTTAACCTGATAAAAGTAAAAATGTAAAAACAATGTTCATAGGTAATATAATAATTGCCAGACGACCAAGACATGGCTAATGACTAAAACGAGTACTTTTTCTTTCTAACCATGACATGTGACCTTGCGGTAATCAGGACACATATAATGGGAACAACCAACATAATGACTCGTTTGTCGTTGTCGCCACTAATTTGTGGAACAATTTGCCTCTTAGCATCAGGCAGGTAACCACCAGATCGCTATTTAAAAAAATGGTCTATTCGCATTTCCTATCGCAATAAAGCTAGTATATTATTATGTATGTATGTAGGTTTATGTGGGTATATAAGTATGTATTAGTACGTAGTATATTATATATTTATACATCTAGTTAGTTATTAAATATTTTTTTATTTTTTTTTATTATCCTTTATTTTTGCACCTACTTTTCAGTAAAGTGTTTAAAGTTATCCCAATGGTTGGCTATGATAAAATGTCTTGCGGCATTAAAGCCCGCCTTTGTCTTTGTGCAATAAAGTATTAAATAAAATAAATAAATAAATAAATGACATCGGTTTCTACAACTTTGTCGACCTTACAAGAAGATTAACAATGCAAATTTTGATTATGATTTATAAGTTTATTTAAGAAACATGACACCTTGCACACTGTGCGATCACCATTAGTTACGATATCCAACCTGGCACTAATGGGTTTCAAGAATAAAAACAAATGACATCCGTCCTATAGTAGCTGAAACCGACCAATATAAAGATTAATTTATACGATACAAAAAAAAAGCAACCGGATGTATTTAAGTAAGTAGTTATTTTGTATAGCACCTGATTACCCAAAATGGACGGAATCAGAGAAAAGGGAGGGGGAGGAAGCAATATGTAAAAAAGATGTTTAGCAACCAAATGTAAAGATAGCATTAAATTACGCGTACTCACTATTGCTTTTCGACGAACATATTTATTTTAAATTAAAATATAAGTATCGAGTAGCAACCAGTTAAGCTCTTAATAACTTTCGCCTCTTGAACCATTAGTTTCTCAAAAACCGTCCAGCAGTCCTCGAAGGCTCATCCGGTTGCTACACGATTTTTTAAATTTAAAATAATCCGTTCGAGCTAACCGTGTCCGTACGTTTCGGAAGACATTTTTTTAAACAATAATATTTATTTATATATTTTATTATTATTTATATTATCGCCTTTCCATTCAGTTTATAAACGTTTTTTTTACATTGTAATTGTTGCTCCGATTCCGTCCATTTTGGAGGTATTACTATACGAAAAAAACAAAACAAATTGGAACTTAAATAACAAGAGGCATCCGGTTGCTTTTTCCAGACTGAAATTGCTCACCTTGCTTTATCTATACCGTTCCCGTGTGCGGAAAGCACCTTAAGCCGTCGGCCTCGGTTCAACTAATATAAACTTGTGTAATAAGAAATTGTTAAAAAAAAAATGACGTTAGCATTTAGCGTGGCAAGTGAAGAATTTGTCTTCATAAATATGTTCATTGGCAGTGGAGGTCAAGGACTTTGTGGTCTAGGGGCTGTGACGATGATGGTACAATAAAAAACAATCAGTATTTGATTAGATCACGCGAGACAATGTCTACCAATTAATTAGGACCTAACACTTCATAATGACGTGATGTGATAAAGTTGAACTACTATTGGTGTATAATTGCTTCGCAGCGCTAATTTCTAGCAGGTACTTATGTCGTGGACAAGCATCCTTATCATCTAAAAATAAAGTCGATCGTAGTAAAACGCCCACAATATTATGTTGAATAAATCGTGGTTAGCTACCACGTACATTAAACTATCAAATACAATTTCTAAACGTATATTAAACATAATTAGGTCAAATACACTTTAGGAAAGTTGTCAAATAATTGCACTAGATTAAAGGCTGTAAATATCGACTTTTTATTTGCTTCACTTTGTTCAAGAACTATCAAACTTAAAATACATACTTGAACAAATTGTTAAATTTGTTGTGTTGCATCAGCTTTTGCTTTAGCGGGTTCGATTACAGGTTAATAACACAATATTATTTAATTTATATGTGACATTTCTCTAGACCGGTGCACGGTCTCTACTATAGTTCTGATGACGATGATTTATCATTTTCAGTCCTTAGAATACAGAGCTAAAGCCTTCCAGAACATATATCGGCGATATAGTAAAGTTGGTAAAATAGGAAAAAGCCGAAAGCAATTTATGAATAGCCTTCAAGGGGTGTCATGATGTTTTTTTACGGTGTAATTATACATAAAAATCCAAATTTTTGACAGCTCGTAGCCTAATGTATTTTAATAACGTAGGTTTAAGTAGTATAGTAACTGACAGCAGCATCTATATTTAGGGAGTGTATAATTTACATAGTTTTAATTTGGTAATGACGATGGCTGTTCTTTGCACTAATGGTCGATCTTTTGCTATCCTTCCATGATATGTAAACTGTTAATTGTATAACTGACAAAACCAAGTATACGTCATGTATCTTATGGTGAATAAATGAATTGAATTGAATAATGTATTAATAATGGCAAAAGATGCAGGAAATAAACCCACTCCTACGAATTTTTTAGGCATAATGAATAGCCCTTACTAGGTTTTTAAGTTTTTTTAATTTTAGTAACTAATTTAATATTTAATTAGTATTAGTATACGAATTTGTATTAGTATGCGGTGGTGGCGCGGTTGTAAGAACGCTTTCCTTAAAATCCTACAAAGGTCGGTTCAATCAAATTTTCTTACGTACATTTGTCATAGATTTACAACACCATCGTTCCCGTGTATCGGAAAGTACGTTAAGCCGTCGGTCCCGGTTTCACTAATACCAACTTGAGCAATTGTTAATAAATTGTCATTAAAAATGCAGCGTAGGCCAAATTCTCCAGATGTATGTTCTGGAAGGCCCATCTTCAACTGTGGAGGTCTAGGGCGCTCTGTTCTAGGGGCTGTCATGAATGAATAAGAATTTAGCATACTTTGGTATACAGTACAAAGCGAAAACAATATAAACTAAATGTAGTAATCATTATTAAAATTAAAACCAGTCTTATATTGATTATGAGATACATATGTATATTTAATTATTATGTGTTAAATAACCTTAATTATATCCTAATAACTAACTGATAAAATAACAGCTTTTATAAAAATCTATATTGTCACTAGCTTATTGTCGTATTTAATTATTAAGAATATTTAATAATAAAAATAGTACAACATATTTATAACAGTTAAAAAATATTTATAATCTCCACCAACAAAAATTTTATGATTATAAGTGCCAAGAACACTGTCTGCTTTCCCAAGTTGCACTGCTATAGAAAATTTTCATTTTCAAATAAATTTTAGTCCGACTGTCTCCAAAATCTTTACCAAAACTTTTCCCCAGTTTCTCAATAAAAAGTTTTAATTAAGTTCGACATTACAACTGAAAAATATTATTTATAGTATCTGTTAATAAATCCTAAAGCTCTTCTCATAATTTATTGTCACTAACAGAAAAAAAAATGCAATATATTTTAATTAGCTAACCTTGTTGGTGCAAATGAAACCCTTTCACTATCACTTATAATAGCTATCGATATAGCAGCGTCCATTTCGAAGACTTTTCACCGTTGCACTTAATATGCAGCAAGGTTCTATCTTCGTTCGATGTTCGAAACACACTGCCTCATAGAATATATTCTAATAACAAGACATAGTAGTAAGTGAACTTACGCAGCCTATCATTCTATTTATACTAGTATATCTTTCACATATATATTACTGGATCGATTTTGATGAAATTTGACAGAAATGTTTCTCAAGAGTGGTGGCACGAACACTTTCCTTAAATCCAAAAAAAACTCACAGTTTGAACCCCGGCATGTACCAATGAGATATACACTTTTCTAACATAAATTGGTCATAGAACCGTTCCCGTGCCTCGGAAAGCACGTTAAGCCGTCAATCCCGGTTCCCTAATACGACTCTCAAAATCGTCAAGCTGTGGTAAAGACTTATATTAGTCGTCCGTGTCTCAGATTAGTTCTTTTTATTCTTATAACATGCGTCATTTAAGTAATTTTTATGACAAAAAAATAAATAAACATATACTGTAATTTAATAATATTCTTTTTACAACAATACCGTTCCCGTGCCTCGGAGAGAACGTTAAGCCAATACTAACTTGTGGAATCATTATTAAATTCTCACTAGTGTAGGTCTAATTCTCCAAAAATATATTCTGTAAGGCCCAAATAAATTTGTGGATGTCTAGGACTATATGATCTAGGAGCTGTTATGTGATGTTTTTTGGAACCCAGGGTTGGTCATGACCACAACATCTAAACATTACATATGACGATACAGCGATTTGACAGTTCTCTGCGCTGAGCACAATATAATCGTGTTTGAAATTTTGTGAGAAGAGAATGAATTTTTGACATTATAATTTTCTTGGACTCAGTAATAACTATTATCTAATAAGTGTAATAAATGTGTTATTTTTATATTATTAATCCTCCTTGGATGGTGTATTGGAATAATACCATGTAAATAAATAAATAATACGGACAACGCTTGGTCAAACAGCTGCAATATATAATAGTTTGACGATATATAATCTTAATGCATCTCCAATTCGAATGTTCAATTCATTGCAGACATGGTGTCAGTATTTTTTAAATTTTAGCAGTGCTCTATATAATTTATCAACTGATTTACAGAATAAATTCGTTAAACTTCCAAGTAATGAATACCTGCCTGCCTGAAGATTTATTTTATTTATTTTAATTTTAAATACTTTATTGCACTAAAATTGTACATAGGCGGGCAAACAGACTGGGAATTGGTGATATGCCAGGTAGTGACAGTTATCAGAAAATAAAAAATGTTAGTCATGTTTCACCTTTAAATTGTTTATAATTAATGTTTGGAACTTATTTCAGAATATAATTTTAAAGGTACATGACTAAGGTTTTTTTTATTTTATGATAACTTTTACTACCTGATTTATCACTCATTCCCGGTTTGACGGTGGCTTATGGGACACCCTGTTTAAGTTTTAATAAAGAATAAATTTATATGTAGCATAGAGAAAAAAAAATTTTGTCTGTTATATACAAGTATTTGATGTCTATGGGCGATCCAGCTTATTACGTCCATACAAAGTTTCATCAGGTCATGGCTAAATAAATCAGATCACATTAATACAACTAAATTGCCGCAATAACTGCATATTGCATAGGTATGTAATTACTGTCATGTGCGGTGTTGACTTGGCTGTAAGAACCCTATCCTTTAAAATTCAAAGAGGATCAAGGTTTGACAGAACCCCGACATGTACCAATAAGCAATTAAACTTTCCTTACGTACATTTGTCATACATCATCCCCGTCCTTCGAGTAGCACGTTAAGCCGTTAGTTCCAGTTCACTAATACCTACATCGTTAATAAATTTGACATCAGACCCTCGCCAACCTGTCTCGCCGTATTTTTTTTTACTGCTGCTGGCAGCCATTAAATCAAGCACAGTTTCAGGATTTGGCGCTAATGCTGAATTAGACCCATTCTGTATGTTAGGCCAGATTTTCGAAGGAAAAAAAATATTTTGCCTGTTATAAATGAGTATTAGATGTCTATGGGCGATCCAGGTTACTATGTCTATACAAAGTTTCATCAGGTCATGGCTAAATAAATTAGATCACATCAATATAACTAATTTGCCAATAACTGCATATTGCATTTATATATTTACTGTAATTGTGCGTGCGGTGGTGGCTCAGTTGTAAGTACGCTATCCTTTAAAGTTCAAAAAGGTCGGGGTTTTTTCGAACCCAGCATGTACCAATGAGAAATACACTTTTCTAACGCACATTTGTCATAGAATTACAACAATACAGTTACCGTGGCTCGAGGAACACGTTAAGCCGTCGTCGGATCCTGTTCCACTAATACCAACTTGTGGAATCGTTAATAAAATTTTATGGGTATATAGCAAATGAAGTGTGGCGAGTGTTGCCCAAATTCCATTTCCAGCATTGGAGGCCTCGAACTCTGTGTTCTAGGGCCTGTAATAATGATAATCACTTGACATACGAATATACCGGACCGCCTCCGTGGTCTAGTGGTAACAAACGTTGCCGTGAACTCGGGAGGTCGTGGGTTCGATTCCCACCGGGGGCAAGTTGTACATTGTATAATTTGTCTCGGTCTGGGTGTTTATATGTATAATATGTATATATTTACAAAAAAAAAAAGTATAATATGTAGTTTATCAACCATCTAGTTTCCGTAACACAAGCCTCGTTGCTTACCACGGAAACTAGATGGCGACCACATGGCACACAGGTGACCTGTCTGGAAATATTTATTTATTTATATATGCATGCAAATATGCATTATAAAACGCCAATTATACCTTTAATTTGCACCTATTTTCAAAATTAATTAAGTACACAATAAGTAAACGTAGTATAGTTATACAAATTACATACATTATTTATTTGACAATAAATTTCTTACCCGAAAATAAATAATACGTATAACTTTATACTTTTATTAAAAGTATCTCTCCACGTCAACGGATATTATTCCGTCGACATTCGTCCATCTGGCGGGGCGATCTCATCCCACTCTGGGTCTTTACCTATATGGTCAAAAGATGTCACTGGACAGAATTTATTGCTATATTGCTAAGGACAATGGACATGCTATGCAGTGGACATTAGCTCATATAGTTTCATACAATACGCAGCTTGCGTATATATTGTTAGCAGCAAAGGAATAGCGCCTTTAGTGTGCCATTTCTGGAGATATCTCTTGAGGGGATGATGGTTAACATTGCTGTTGTTTCATCATCATAATCATAATTGTTTCGAGACCCGGATTTGATACAAAACAGAACATTTTGCGATAGTGAAAAAGGATGAGCGTCAGTCTGTTCAATCACTTTTTATATAGATATATTTTTATATACTGAACTGAATTTGACCTAATGGTAAAGAGTAAGAGCAACCGACGGCAGCCACTAACTCGTCATGAGACATTCGCTTGATGTACAGGTTATAGGTGTCGGATCACCTCAGATACACAAGGTCAGGTTATAGGTGTCGGGAAACGCAATGGTTCGGAGAGCATCCTACATCTTCAGCGTGCATTAGATGTAAGAGTCTCCAAATTTATGAGTACGCGTAGAGATAGTGACTATGGTATGTGCTAAAAGCTGCAGTGATTCGAGCGTTTTAGACACTGTGGTATCCACTATGCGAATCGCCCGCCTCTGCATGAGAGCTTCTGTCAGCTACTTAGCGGAACCATCCCAGAGGTAAAAACTTATCTGTGCTTTATACAGCATAAGTCTTAAATACATTTATGGACTTAAACAGAAAGGAGGGGAAAAAAGATTTAAATTTCTTAATAGCGTCATTTGAGGAAGTGAGTTGTAATGAGAATTATTGCTGGGTGAAACTGACTTTAAATGCAAATTTGCTTAAATGAATTGCAATGTCCTCGGAACTGTCAATTTTACTAACTTAGAGTACTTACCTTAATTACTTAAATAGATTCAAACTCGTCAAACAATTGACAATAAAGTACTAAAATATGCTATAAACATTGCGTTTTATGCATTTGCATATAATCCGATGGCTATAATTACTTACGTAATCCTCATCGGTGACATAATTATACCGTTCATCAGAGACTATTAAACCCATCGCAAGCTAAAATTGTGGAATGTTCTTATTGCCATTACTATAACCTATTCTGTTTTATTAAACCCAACCGTTAATTGTCTATTTCTATCAGTAAGTTTTATTATTTCGAGAGTTTTCTATACTGCTATACGATTATCAACTTTAATAAATCTTGACTTCGACAATATTTATACGCTTAAAGAAACAGAATTAGGTTACTGCATTATTTCAATGGTCTCGCAATCCGAAATAGTGGTAGGGACTGATTCTTTCGGTTTTCTATTTACCATTATGTTAGAGGAAAGTTTTATGGCTGACTTCATGAATGTAAGGTATTTAATGATCTTTTATGGCATTAGTAATAAAACCAATAAGTACCATTGCGGATGCCAAAATATTTCACAAATAATTTAGCTTCTGAAGTATGCACAATAATGCACAATGTATATATATAATTATCTACGCGTCTGATGCGTAATGTCCATAAATATGAGTAAAATATTTGAAAGGCAGATAAATTCATTCATCACAGCAGTTCTAGACACAGAGTTCTGCTAGAAATGGGCCTTTCAGAACATGTTTCTGGATAATTTGACCTACACTCGCCACGCGCTGGCTAGACGGCTTGGCGAGAGAAATACATAGTGGTATTGTTTGCTCTTTATCTTGGGACTATAAGGAGAAGAGAGCGAGATCCAGGAGTGATAGCAAGAAGCAGACAGACTATGATGACTGTTATTAGTCCCTAGCACTTTGCCGGCTCGAAAATATTCTTTTTCACACTTCGCTTGTAGGAATGCAGGTTACTATAGGAAAGTGGAAACCCAGGTTGGGAGAGTGAAGTATTGCAGACTAAATCTTTTCCAGAAAAAATATCTGTTTATTAGTATAAAGACAGGTAGTATAAATTCTGTCGTTTCTTAAACCTAGATAACCGCAAGCTTTGTAAACAATTAAAACACAAAATAATTATAAAAAGTAACAACTTAAACAATAAGGACTATGCTAAACTTTTGTAATATTGTGTTTTATAATTAAACGCTTCATATCTTCGCGGTATATGTAATTATTAGTTATCTATGCGGCTATTTATTAACTAGCATTGCAAACTAAAACATAAATTCACAAGATAATGACAACAAAAATACTTCACGTTTAATAATTAAATCTTGTAACGTCGGATTCAACAACAACAGACGAATACTGTCAAGTTACACCCACATGTTGCAAGCCGATTCGACTGACTCGACCAAAACAACGGTTACTTAATAACGGATTTAGAACAATCTATATAAAGGTTTAAAGAACTGGTTCACTTGTTTGTTAAACTGTTTATACACTTTTTTAGGTCTAGTCCCTCCGATATAGTCTGCTAATGCGTTTCCGAGACCTGACGCGGCTGCTGTGACTACGTTGTTGAATGGTCGGTTGTATTGCCCTTGGAACCCTTGTCCCTGGTACCCTTGTTGATAAGGACGCACAGGTCCTTGAAATTGTCCTCCGTATCCTCCTTGTCCTCCGTGTCCCCCGTGTCCACCGTGTCCTCCGTGGTGACCGTGTTGGTGATGATGATGATGACCTCCAAAACCTCCTTGTATAGGTTGATGAGGGTATACTGGAGCTATTGGTGCAGCAACGGGCAGGGCTGCGATCCCACAGCCGAAGAAATAATTCATTACAGGTGAGGATACATAAGTATAGTCAGGTTGATGAAATCCAAACGTCTTTCCGGACCCTCCGTAGCCTCCATAGCCACATGGACTGCCACCGCTTTGTTGGTTCGGTCGTTTCTTTCGTCTGTGTCGTCTCTCCAAATCCTCGTTGTCTTCCAGGTCTTTTCCGTTGGTTTCCGTTTCCGCTAAGACAATCACGATCTGGATCACCAACAGAACCCACAGCGCTTTCTGTGGAAACGAATAGTCGTGTATAACAGTGTTGCACTTAATAAGATACACTTCAGGGTCACTATACTTACCATTATCTTCCAAGTCCTCTTGGCTTATTATTGCAAGGCGCCTGTTTTCGGCGGTGGTGGGTCTTCGACTGGTGATTTGAAAAGGCGTCTCAGCCCGTCCAGATGTGGGAAATCCGATGTCGAAAGTGAAAGTGTGTTACTAATTCTCTAAAGTAACAATAATGTAACGCAATGCAACTTATAAGGCGATTCATTCAAGTCGCTAGAGCATGGGAGTTTTTGTTGAGTAATTTGACTGCTCCTTTGAAAACAACATGACTTATACTTCAAATTTATCCATTAGCTTTGTCCAGTACCTTAGTTGTTGACATTGTTTACGATTTTCTAGTCATTGTTCTAGAACCAAACATTAAATATAATTACAGAAATGTTTATTCAATGATACAATTATTTATTTATATCATGGGGTCTGTTATTTCAAAAAATATTTTAAAAATATTTAAAGCTGTTGTTTCAAAAACTATTATAAAAACCATTTGTTCAAAATTAAAATATGCTTTTGTAATTTTCGAAAGTTCAATAATTATTTGCGAATTTGGCTTGCCTATGTTTACATCCATAACTAACGGGTTTCGCTGTTTTATGTAATGCTTATATTAGTGTGGTACCTTATATCGATTGAAGTAATCAATATGAAATACTATGATAATTGGGTATATTTATAAATGGTCAATAGAAAGCGACTTTACTATAGGCCCATCATTACAAGTGGCAAGGTCGTCGATGTCTCTAGCCTTAGTCGGTACCCCACTGATGTGGATCGTGACTCCGTCGCAATCGCAGCTCATCCACCAGCCGTCTCCAACGGTTTCGGTCCTCGGCGTAGTGGATGGCCTGGTGTACAGGGATTCAGGTGCTCAGTCACCTGACTGGACCATCGCTTGGGGCTTCTTCCTTTTGTTCTTTTACCGTCTACCTTGCCCGTGATTAGAAGTTTTTCTAGATTATCGTCGTCTCTTCTTGCAATGAGGCCAAAGTATTGCAGAATTCGGGTAAAGCAGACGGTAAAGAGGCTTGGCTCCCTGGTCAGCTTAAGCTCTTCGAGCACAGAAATGTCTCTAGCGTACCAGAGGAGAGAAATATAACATTTATTTTTGTGTTCTTAACTAGGCATTGAATCTGGTACCTTTACGTCTAAAATCTGTAAAGTATTAACTGATAGACAACAGTGTAGTAGTAGCTATTTGACAGATAGGCAAGTATTTGGTGATCGTGGCACGCTCAATTATCTTAACATACCCCGCAAAAAAACCGGAGTCAAGATACATATTTAAGTTGATATTGTATAAAATTGTGGCAGAAAAACAACAAAAAGCTTTCAGTTGAATGGCAGCTATTCGCATATGCTGTGTCATGCTATTAGGCACAGTTTCGCATGTAACTGCGAAACTGTCGTTATACCGATGCATATGATTCGCTATTCGCATTTCGCATTACAAGGCGTCATCTAACCATCTAACAATAAAATAATTGGCGTGAACCTATATGACTATATCTGTGTTATATCAATTTAAATAGACTTGTATTTTTTATTCACTTATCATTTAATCTTCGTCTTAAGTGGTTTTATTCTCGCATTATCATGCTCGAGTAGTGTACACATACAATACTCAAGGTGCTGTTGATAATGATCTATTGTTTAGTGTCAGTTTATAAATATTGTATAAAAACAATGGTACGATGATTACATGAAATTCTGTGAAAGGTTTTGGTGATATCATTATTTTACCGCGGCCTATACCATATATCTAAGATGATTGGTCGAGTAAGTTAAAGCGATTCATTAGCATCAGTTAAGCATTCTTATAGATTTATTCGCACGATACAATGAATTGGTTAGAGTAGAGATTTAAAGATAAACAATTGTGGCTACAAAAAAATAGCGCCTGGTGTATTTGTTCTTTAGTGTAATTTATGGTATTCTATTTGTTTCAATCGGTTAAGAATATCGTTTAAATAAATCAAATGAAATTAAACATGACTCTATTGATGATTAATAGCAAAATTAACCAATATTCTTAAAGCATCCAATATACAAAACGCGAAAATATGACAATTTAAAAAATAGTAGATCCCTAATTATTTTAAAATTTTTAGTGCAATAAAGTATTTAAAAAATAAAATAAATAAATAATCACGCGGGGGCTGTTAACTTTTCGTTACAGTGTAGTAACGCAATCAGTTGTTTTTCAGTGTCATTTTCTGTCTATATATTTTATGTTAATTTATTTAATACAAATCGTCAGCATCACAGTATGCACAGTACATATTATTAGGGTTTCAATAGAACCGAAAAGGTTTAGACCATTTTATTTAGTACTGTATATATTTATTTACGTGCAGTCTGGCCAGCGTGGCGAGTGTAGACCAAATTCTCCAGATATATGTTTTGAAAGGCCCATCTCCAGCAGTGGATGTCTAGGACGCTGTGTTCTAGGGGCTGTAATGATGTGTATTTTTTATTATTTCTGCTGTGTATTTACAATTGAGGTGCTCGCTGGTATTTGAAACATTCTAATCAAAACTTTACGCATTTATATATTAAATTAATTTTTCAATTGTGTTTTTAATTATCACATCAAATACATATGTGTTAACTTAACTTAACTTGAATTAATGTAACTTTCAGGCCAACGAGTATTCCGTTATTTATTTATTTAGAAGAAATTACAGACATTAAGGTTGATAGTATATAGTATAAATATGATTAAATTAATAAGCTTAACCTAATTACATTTACATTTCTTACTAAGATCTAATACACAAAAATATAGAACAAATTACAAACAGAAATTATAACATTATATTAAAAGAACGGAAGAATATAAAACTAACATGAAGTAAAAGGAATATAATTATTGGAAAAAATGCAAACATTACGGTGTTATGAAATAGGTTTACCCGCTTAATTAGATACACACACATCGGATTATTCGCACTTATAATAAATAATAATAATAATAATAACTATTGTTTTCTATTGCTCTCAGCGATTGCGTCAATCAGGCAAGATTTATAATCTGCTTGCGAATCCTTAAAAAAATATTTATATTTAATTTGTAAATTCCAGTTTATTTCCGCAATACAAATAAATTACTTAGACATAATAATAATAATAACACTATTAATATTATAATTATTATGTCTAGTACTTTTTAATTTATAGGCAAATTAATCTACGCGCTTAAGATGTGCCTTTAAAAACAAAGGCATTTCTAGAGTATTTGGCATACACCAATCACGCTGAAACTCTTTTAATTAATACACCGATAATGCATTTGCATGCGGCAACGAATCTCTGCGAACCCATTGCGGTAGCTAAACATCTGCGGAACAATCGTGCACTTAGTCTGAGTTGCATCAAAATGAAGTATCTGTAATAAATAAAAATAGCTTTCAAATGTCCTAATTTTTTAAAGGTCAGCCGTCAGCTGGTACGATCGACTTTAATTGTTACATTTATAAATAATTAATTTTAGTACAACCCAGCCTTACACTTTTAAATATTAGCGAAGCGTCTGCGTCAATATAACGAGAAATTCGCAGTTATACGCGAAACAGTTTTTTTTTCTTTTATTTCCATAGAATATTACAAAACATATAATACATTGGCCAAATTAGGAAACATACTTTATTACTGATACTTAGGTGTCAAAGAAAAGGAGAAAAAACAGAAGAAATACAACCAAAAGATATAGAAATTCAATTTAACAAAAAACAATAAAACAAATAAAATTAGAGATATCCAATATTAAATTAAATTAAATTAAAAAAAAAAACTAAAGATCAAATTAATAATTAAATTAAAAAGAGTTCTAAATTAAATAATTCTTGGCTGCCCTACCTACAGGAAAGTGTACCCTAACAGTGAGTGAGATGTGATGTAGCACTGTAGAATTGACAGCAGCAGCGCGGACAGCATCAGCAACCGGGATCTGCATCCGGACTACAATTAATATCTACTAATACTTTCAATAAGATGCTATTGAGATCTCGCTTTAGTTTGAGCGAGACACAGCATAATGATTGGCTTAACCTATAAAGTAACAATCTTAACTGCCGATCACCTGGATTTTAATAAAAAAAATTAACAGAAACTCAAAGGAACTCAAACCAAAGTATTACGTAATAGTAACGGTGTTATGAAGACAATGAACCCGCGGCCTTGGAGTCTTAAAAAATGGCACGTCCATGTGATTATAAACTTCGAGTACCTTTATTAATTACATTGACCAACATACTTACCGGGCAATCAATCAACACATTTTTATACTAACATGAGACGATATGACATCATGTGTTGTTAAGGTGATTTTATTATATAATTTAATCTTACAAATTCCTTCGATTCGACTCGTATATAATCACCATTAGTCGGATTCGGAATACAAAATTATTTATCCACAAAAAAAAACTAATGTCAAAAGTGTGAAGGAAGAAAGTAGGAAGTCAAATAATTGCTAATATTATTTTATTACCTAAATATTTCCTAACTTTTCGTCAGTAAATAAATATTAGGTTTTTTGTCATAAAACCTACTTAAAACACACTTAAAGTCTCTACTACCACGCTTGAAAATTTTGATGGTAGTTTCCGTGTAATCTTAAAACGCAACAGGTTTATTCACCAGTAAATTACCATTATCGGTGTCTGTCATCAAAAGTTTAGTAAAAATTATTAATAATTCCAGAAGTTTTATTTATTTTAAAACTTTATTTCACTATGTACGAAAGGCAGGCTTCATGCCGCAAGGCATTCTCTAGCAACCAACCTTTGGGACAATGAAACCATTTGTGTTGTGAGGCCTACCTAGGCAACCATTAAATAGTATAATAGGTAATTAAAATTAAATCTAAATATTATATTTATAGACAAA
The DNA here is from genome assembly GCA_910589645.1 of Tinea semifulvella. Taxonomy (NCBI): domain Eukaryota; kingdom Metazoa; phylum Arthropoda; class Insecta; order Lepidoptera; family Tineidae; genus Tinea; species Tinea semifulvella. Next base: position 28,619,191 of record OU342584.1, read on the forward strand.
TACCTACTAATATGTGCACATTACTACATATACTACATACTATAAATATATTATATACACTACATATAATACCTACTTACACAGTGAGGAACTGTTTAAATAATGTGAGTATGTTATCTTTTTGAAAAGTGATCTGTTGGGCACTTGACGAATTTCTACAGGCTAATTGTTTCACAGATTTGCGGCCACTACTTCAAAAAAGTTAGACTGAAAGCCAGAGTGATGAGAAGGAAAAGATAGAACAGAATTATAGGACGAACGGAGAGATCTGTTATGAAATGAGGAAAGATAGCTAAATTTGTCCTTGATGTATTTCGGTGTCACATTATTAGTGGACGACCTATGATTTAAGGTGCTCTCCGAGACACGGAAACGGTTGTGTGTGTTGTAAATGTACGTAAGAAAAGAGTAATTCTCATTGGTACATGTCGGGGTTCAACCGCGAGGTTTTTGGATTTTAAGGAAAGCATTCTTACAATCGGGCCACCACCGCATATTGGTATAATATTTCGCTAAAACTGACGATACCTATATAACTGAATTTTGACAACCTAACGTTTGTTAAAACAATAAAATACCGCCGCAGTACACAAAATAAACAATATATTGGTGCCAATAAGCTGCAGGGCAAGTTTATGATTCATCAGAAATCCTAAATATTGGCAACTCCAACCGATTCATTGCGTCTTGCGAATGAATTTTAATAATGCTTAACTCGTGCGCAACACGCAAAGGATTTAAAAACACAACTGCACAGGCCAACACAGTATCACTGTTATTTAGCGTGTCAATTAGCTTTGGCCCCAAATTGGTACTTTAAGTAAGTCGTACAAGAGGTAGATAATTTTTTAATGACTAACATTTATTGTTTTAATATTTACTTCTTTAATTACCTATGTTGGTAATTAATAGACAGGTCTATACTTGAAGACCTAGGTTAAGAATGTTTTTTTAATTGATGGAAGCATCAAATACGCTCTAGCACGCAAAACTCTGTTTTCCGAGCTGTTAAATTGTAATATGTATTTTTTTTTAGATTTCGCCTAAATACTTGGGTATCGTCGGGTATATGGAAGTTTACGCACGGAAAAACCACAAAAGATTTACAGCAATTTTTGCCCCTATATAGTGATTTTTTTATTTATTTTCCATAACTATTCACATTTAAAAAAACATTTTTGACTAAATATTACCTATATATTACTAAAGTAATTCATAAAACAAAAAACTTGCACTTGACATGTCGGTGCAAAAGCGCGGGAAATGAAAATATGTGCTAAATCCATTGGATAAACTGCCAATTTGTTTGTTTAATAAATCGATCTCAAGATCCGATATTTACTCTCAATAAGAGAGATCCAGATTTTTTGGAGACCTACACTCGCCTTGCTAGCCAGACGGGTAAATTATTAATGACAATTTATTCACGATTGCAGAAGTTGCTATTAGTGAAACCGGGACTTATGACTTAACGTGAACTCCGAGGCACGGGGACGGTGGTGTTGTAAATATAAAAAACACCACCGTCCCCGTGCCTCGGAGTTCACGTTAAGTCATAAGTCCCGGCCATATATTGTCCATATATATATACATATTTATGTAACAAATGTAAGCAGAAAAGTGTATTTCTCTGTGGTACATGCTGGGGTTTTCTTACTTTAAGGAATGCGTTCCTACAACCAAGCTACCACTGCCTTAGTAAGACTATATCTTTTAATCTATACAAATAGGTACTTTGATAGCAGCAATAAGACGTTTCCGCATTACAAGAATTTAAATCTAGATCTAACTGCTTCCGTTTAATTTTTTAATGTCGCACCTGGAGTCGGTTAATGAATAAACAGTAGGAAAAGTTAAAAATATGAATGAAAAAATTATAAACAGTCCGTAGATTTATGATTGTTTCACGACGCTAGATGAAGGGGAGCCATCAAAAGTAGTTGTCAAAACTAGAACCATCACTTGAAATAAATGTTGTTAGGATTGATTTACTGGCCAATTGAAGTAGATGTTGCTAGGAGCAACAAACAAGACAAGAACTGATTCCTTTATTAAGTAATTGAAAAAATCTTTACCCTAAAGCTTACAGGCTCCAACTAGTTAAAGCGCAACGTTAACCAATCATACATTTAAGATAGCCCTGTAATAATAATTCGATTTCAAGATCTGATACTCACTCAATAATGGCTATCTTTTCTTGAATTGACATTTGGTAAAAACAGAAATGTCATAATTGAATGGGATAGGATCTCAATATTACCTAATAAATTTATTTACAAAGAAAAGAATACCAACTCACATTATTTAAACAGTTCCTCATAGTGTAAATAGGTATTATATGTAGTGTATATAATATATATAGTATGTAGTATTGTGTACATATTAGGATGTATTTGTCTATATAGATATTATATTTAGATTTAATTTGAATTACCTGTTAATCTATTTAACGGTTGCACCTACCTCACAACACAAATGGTTTCATTATCCCAAAGGTTGATTGCTAGAGAATGCCTAGCGGCATTAAGACTTTGCTATAAGACGCAAAACCACTGCATCATTGCTTAACAGAGTGAGGACAAGCACTAACAGTATCCTGAAGATGATATCTGAAAGATATGGTTCGCCGTGCATTGGCTGCTTCATGCGGCTGCTGGTCTGGCGGGAGTGAGGTGCATCCTGTCAGATTGGTGGGGGGCGGAGTGGTTGCTGCACGGTCATATTGTTTTAATATTGCCATATTTTATTTTCTTTTACTTTTATTTTCATTTTTATACTAACATTAGTTGTAAGGATTTTGTAACTAACAAGTTGCTTTAAATAAACGTATATTATTATTATTAATCCTACCTCTTGTACATAGTCATAGACCACTTGACCGCCTCCGTGGTCTAATGGTAACAAACGTTGCCGTGAACTCGGGAGGTCGTGGGTTCGATTCCCACCGGGGGCAAGTTGTACATTGTATAATTTGTCTCGGTCTGGGTGTTTATATGTATAATATGAATATATTTACAAACAAAAAAAAGTATAATATGTAGTTTATCAACCATCTAGTTTCCGTAACACAAGCCTCGTTGCTTACCACGGAAACTAGATGGCGCTGTGTGACCTGTCTGGAAATATTTATTATTTATTATTATTATTATAGTGCAAGTTTTTCAATAAATAAATAAATGTGACAGGTATAAAGGAAACATGTAAAACAAAAAACAAATTTTAATTACGACAATAGAAGAACTATAGTTACTTACATAGGAAATTACTCAAGTACATGTAAACGACTCAACCTTGGCTACAGTTTAAACAACTTGAATTTACTCTATTGTATTATTGTCGCGTGAAAAATGTAGCATGTCGCTTCCCATTTAGCATTGTCTAGTACTGTGCTGACAATATTGTGCACAATCTTTATTGCGAATTGTCTCAAGTGCATTGTTGTCGGAGCGTCTTCTGCTGTGACATAATATAGAATACCCTAATAGAATACAAGTGTACTTTACCGTGCAATTCGTTGTGTCAACAAATGTACAACTTGTCCACACAGGTGGGCATAGTGATGATTAAGATAAGGCAGTGGTCGCACTAGGCTAACGTGGTGGACTATGCCAGGTTGGTTAAAAGTGTGTTAAAGCTAGGTAGTAAAGAATAAATATCAGTAAATCTACTAAAATTATTGAATTTTATTTTATAGCGGAGTCAAAAATAACTGAATATAATATTTAATAATTAACATAAATTAATTTAATAATTAAAATAAATAACATATATACCATAAATTTTGAAATCTCCCGTAATCGGATTAATAATAAATAAATTGATCGTCTATACGTTTGACATCGGTGGTATCGAAATTGATGGCTCCAACGTCCACGCAGAGTCTTAGATCTCTATTGCTGAAGATAGCTATTCCAAAACATACCTATTTTTGGAGATTTTTGCCTTTGCTAGCCTTGTTTGCCAAACAGATAGTCAAGGGTCCGATGTTAATTCCTCATTACACACACAAGGAAACACAGAGTCCTAAAACTCCACTGCTAAATATGATAGTTCTGGAGAATTTGGTTTTTCTCTCGCCACGCTGCTGTCCAGACTGGGTTTATTAGGTTAGAGTTTATTGTCAAAATAATGATTCCACAAGTATTAATGAATCTGAGACCGGAAACAGTGGTTTGTAAATCTGGTAAATTGAAACGTACGTCGGAAAAAATATTTCTCATAAGTACATGCCGGAGATCGCGGCAGATTTGGATTGAAGGTCAGCTTTCTAAAATCTAGACCACCCCGCTTTATCTAGCAACATACTTAAATCCCTAACTAAAGAATTTTAAAAATTCATTTGCAACCGATTGCCGATCAGATAATGTAAGCTATATGCACTGATGATCTATCGTTACATCTATCTATCTAAACTTAGGTATATGAAAGTGTAAGTATATCCAGGGTGTCCTTGGTTTTGTTTTGTTTCCTGGATTGTGGGGTTGCTCCCGAGCTTGAGGATTTTTTTGTGATTCGGATTGTGTGAGCGAGCGAGGGAATGTGCCCCTTTGTGAAACTTTGTTACTAACCCATTGCACCGTTTTATTGGAAATAAATAATAATAATAGTTATTATTATGTTACATAATACATTTCTAATTGCCCTTTCTACTATTAAATAAGTCTGTAACACTAGATTTTACGACTGTTTATAATAGTTAAATAAAGACAATGTAAGTTTAATGTAGTTGATCACCATAAAACCGCGGCTATAGGCATAATATTATAAGATATAAGCTATAATATACTCAAGCTATAACTCTTCACACACGGAAATGTAAATGTACATATTGCTGTCGCATACAATAAGAATCGAAAATTTAAATCTATTTATAATCTTTTTTTTATTTTTGTCTTATATTTAAATTTTATTTTTATTATTTAATTGTATTTAAATTATTTTTAAAAGTATGCATATTATAATCGTTAAGAATTGTAACTGCCTCCGTGGTCTAGCGGTTAAGTACGCGGATTTAGAGGTACCGGGTTCGATCCTGGTCGAGACACAATATTTATTAATGTAAATGTATTTAGTAACATAATATTTAATTTATTTGTGATATTTCTCGAGTACGCTGGAGACATCGACGAGCTTGCCACTTGTCATGATTGGCCTATAGTAAAGTTGATTAAATGGGAATCCGCTTATTTATAGGGGTGGTTTCTGACCACCCCGAAAGGGAACGGTCATGATGATACTTTACTAAAATATTTGAGTGTTGGTATGAGGATGTCAGGAGTCTTGGAGGAGGCCTATATCCAGCTGTGGAGAAACAGATGATGATAATGCAGCTAAAAAAAACATATTTTATAGCTTTAAATGTGAAAGTGGTCTAAACTAGTTGTAATTAGCCCTTTAGGTGTTTAATCAATCTGAATTGAAAGGCACACGACAGATAATGGATTCAAATACAGTCAGTGAGACTAATGTGTCATGATTACCGCGAATGCAGTACTCGACTTTTTATTGCCTTTATCTCGTGCACTATTCGAATAAAATACATTCATATAAATGTGATTTCCGAGTACTTCGCCACGAGATATGAGCGCTGGAATTTGGTTCATGGTTCAGGCAACTCAAATAAATTGTTCTTCGAGCAATGTGAATCTTTTCTTAAGCCTTATTATTGCTGTGACCGCGTGGTCAATCAATGTCATATTGTGATAAAAAAACGTGTTTTAGTTTTTATGTTCTTACAGAATTAGTTTTGCTTTTTTTAATTATCGACGCGATATCTAAGTGTTTCTTAGAAAAGGATATTTCTTACTTTCTGATTGTTAAATGAGCGATAAAGAGCGGTGGTGCCCTGGTTGTAAGGTCAAGATTCGATCCCCGGTACCAATACTTTACTTACGTACATTTGTCATAAATGTACAATACCACTGTTTCTGAGCTCCGGAGAGTATACATTAAGCCGTCGCTCGGTATCCACAAAAAAGAACTTGTCAATTTTTTTATAAAGTCATAACCAACCAAAAGTCAGACCTTCGCTAACCCGTCGGGTAAGCGTGTCGACTGTGTGCCAAATTATCCAGCAATTTGAACAGGAAGGCCTATCGCCAGCAGTATATCTATATCTTTTAGGGGCTGTGATTATAATGATAATATGCGAAATGTTACCACAGTTACATTTCTCAAAAGTACACAAGACTAGAAAAATCTTTGAAATATAGGATTGTGCGAGCGAGAGAGATGCAAAAGCGATAAACATTTAAAAACTACAAACTTATATATAGACGTTTTATTATTGTTAACCTCAACACGACTCGACCGTGTCAAAACAGTTAAAAAGCAAATTTACTTAAAATAACTATTGACTAAATATAAGAACCAGGCAAATGGATACCAATATAATAAACTAGCTGTTTGACCCGGCGCTGCCTATGTATTTATTAGTATTTATTTCATATTAGCTGTATAGGGTCACATACCATGTGTAGATTGACGTCAATGCATTCCTGGGTTTCAAGGAACATATCTGCCAAATTTATATAATAATATACAGATATATAATAAATTAACGCACGGTTAATATTAGCTTATATGGTACGTGATTGGCCGAATTAAGTGACAAGCCTATTAACAGTCGATAAAAAAAACTAAACATATTTAACATCCTGTTAAAAGATTTCAACATTAAAAGCAGCAGTGTTAATAATATATATATTAAAGTACAAAGGCGACTTAATGCGTGGCAAAGAACAATTGATTTTGTAATAATTAAAAATATAAAAATAGGAATTATTGCGGCTTTTCCAATCTCTCTTTGCACTTTGACCTCTTTTCTTACAACATTTAAATCATTTATTATATTAATATACTAAATACATCAATTTATAGACATAATCAATATTATTATTTTTTTGTTGTAAGATGACACGGCCTCTTTACAGCCGCGAATTTAAATTAATATTATTTGTCATTTTTATTTAAAGAATAAGTTAACAGAGCCCCTTTACAGCCACGAATTTAAATTTAAATTAATGTTATTTAAATAAATAAATAAAATAAATATTTCCAGACAGGTCACACAGCGCCATCTAGTTTCCGTGGTAAGCTACGAGGCTTGTGTTACGGAAACTAGATGGTTGATAAACTACATATTATACTTTTTTTTTTTGTAAATATATACATATTATACATATAAACACCCAGACCGAGACAAATTATACAATGTACAACTTGCCCCCGGTGGGAATCGAACCCACGACCTCCCGAGTACACGGCAACGTTTGTTACCACTAGACCACGGAGGCGGTCATTGACATTGTTATTTAGAAAATAAATTAAAAGTGCCCTTTTACAGCCACGAATTTAAATGTACATTAATGTTATTTGACATTTTTATTTAGATAATAAGTTAAAGAGTTACAATCACGAATTTAAATGTACATTAATGTTATTTGACATTTTTATTTAGATAATAAGTTAAAGAGTTACAATCACGAATTTAAATGTACATTAATGTTATTTGACATTTTTATTTAGATAATAAGTTAAAGAGTTACAATCACGAATTTAAATTTAAATTAATGTTATTTGACATTGTTATTTAGAGAATAACTTAACAGAGCCCCTTTACAGCCACGAATTTAGAGAATAAGATGACACGGTATACAGCCACGAATTTATTTATTTATACATTTTTAGATTAAGATATAAGCAATTGTTTGTGGCAACAATGTATCATACCTTCACGGTCCACCCATAATTTATGCTATTAATCTAGTTTAGTTGTAAACTGAAAAATTTATCTGGCAATATCCAAGAGTTATAATGTGAACTATATTTAAATAAATAGTTTGAATTTGAATACTGTATGTATTCAATCATTATACGAGTATGCCCGATCCTTACATGTATCAATAAAAACTATTAAAATAGAATGTATTTTTTTATGAGCTGCCCTAATTTCCTTCAGAAGTAGGACTGCAATTTAGTAATTTAGGTACATTTATTTTCCTCTAGCGCACTTCGTATAGTTATCAGCCCCCAATAGGTTGTCTAAAAAAAGTCTCTGAAGAAGCAACTATTGTATTTGGGTGAATCAACTTTTTAGGCACGTCTTTATGGAGATAAAGCCTTACTACTTCTACGGGGGAGTGGTAAATCTGTGTCAAGGCCTTCTTACAGAGGTGGTATTAGCTTTCCGTAACTACGGACAGGGCATGGGGTAACCAGTAAAGGTTGAAGTATACGAGCCTGGCGGCGTGGCCGCGTTTACGACTCGATGATTAGTGGCAGGTGTCGAGCGTAACATTTTTGGGTGTCCGACCGACGAGGGGCCAGGTTTCTCACAAGTGGGAAATCTGTCGCCACTGCGCGTGCGAACATGCCAACCGCCAGACGACGCGACGTATGAATTCGTCCTGTATTTCCAGCTGCATATCCCTGTGTATATATGACGTCGTTCCTCACGTAACGCGTGGTGCCGACAATGGTACGGAGTGTCAGATTTTGTTGCATCCAATAACAAGGCTTACAATATACGAGTATATGTATTAAAACTTAATTACACAAAGTACAAAGGCGAACCTAATACCGCTAGACATTCTATGACGGTCATACGGACACAACATACTCGAAGTTATATTAACTTACACATAACAATAATAACTTATTAATATATATATTTATTGGTTGGAAATAAATAATAATACATAAAATTTAGAGCTGAGCGGTGGTGGCTCGGTTGTAAGAACGATTCCTTAATATCGTAAAGAGGCACCCTCGAACCCCAGCATGTACCAATAAGAAACTTGTCATAGATTTACAACACCACCATGCCTCGGAAGCACGTTAAGCCGTGTCGGTCCCGGTTCATTTTCATAAAAAAAATGACATCAGATCTTTGCCAACCCGTCTGGCCAGCAGCGTGGTGAGTGTAGGCTAAATTCTCCAGAAATCTGGAAGGCCCATCTCCAACAGTGGAGGTCTATAACTCTGTGTTCTGGTGGCTGTGATGATGATTATTTAGAGGTACAGACTATATGATATCAGCCAAGTACCTTTCGTTAAAAAAATTCGCGAGTTTTGTGTATATTCAGAAATTAGCATACAACTATATGAACAATAGCATTAGCATATCGCAAATAATGTTTCGTTCAAGCGAGAACCGTAAACACTAATTGGATGCTAACAAATTACAAGTACCTACCGTTTTTAATTTGTGTATACCATAGAGTTTAAAATTGGATACGTCTCGCGGCGTGAAGGCATATCCACCGAGCGCCTGGCAGTGCAGTGGTAATACGATGGTGGACTAACCAGGTTAAGGTTGCAATGGATGGCCATCTACGAGTGCACCAGAAAAGCTGCAGACCCCGAGGAATAGGCACGGCTGGTAAATTGTTCCATCAGAGACTAAAATCCTGCCTAAGGCCGCTGTCTAAACGACTCGAAAAGAGTCACATGTCTTGAATTATTAAATTCGGGATTTCCCAGTGGGGAAAACCTCTGTGGGGGCTACGCAAAACTGCTGGTCATAATTTAAAAAAATACTAAATTAAAGTTGCTAAGGAAAATGAAAACATAAATAAAGAATATAAGTAAATCATGATTTTTACTCAAATATAACGTATTCCATAAAAAAAACCGTAGCTAAAAAGTTTGAGAACCGCTGTTAGATAGATAAGTATATAAAAATATAATACAAACCAATCATCTTGATCGCTTTGCTCAAGATGAGCTATGTGGGTTTTGTTTTTCATTTTTGCCTGAAACAAAGAAAAACATTAAGTAATTTATTGGCAGTTTCTGTAAGGAAAAAAATCATGCATAATCTATGCATATAAAAACTATGGGTTAAAACCCAAACCCGGGTTCGAGATTTGCTCTCTTGATCTCGCATTACCGTTTTTTTTAACAGTAGCAGTGTACTCGTAATATTTATTTTTATCATATAAGCATAACAACCACATTCGAGTGTTGCAAAACTAGGATCAAGAAACTACACCTTCCCTGATCAATCTGGTTTCTGTGACTTGACAGAATTATCTAGTGCAGAAACCAGTGCACTTACTAACAGTTCTGTTAGCCTGTCCTAGCTCAATGTATTATAAATAAATAAATGATATAATTTCCTAGTTAGTAATTTATGTATATAGGATTCTAAAATTTGGTGTCTATAAATATAAATATATTATGAGCATATTAAAAAATAAATATTACGAGTATATCATCATTATTATTACGATCGTAGGGTGGTCAGAAAGCGAGCTGTTTTTAATAGCGTACCAGAAAAATGGCACGTAATTAAATAATTTTAAATTAAACAGTTGTGTATTCTTGAACCTCTAGTTTGAAAATTATGTTGTCAGGATCCATTGATTGATTTTGTTTTGAGTAAATGCCAATATTTGTTGCCAACGTTGTAGTTGCTAGGCATAAAGGTCGCACATCTAGTTTTGAGCCCGCGCATATATCCAGAGAGCGCAATCTACATCACCACTTGGCCAAGCGCTTAAAATTAAAACAACCTTAACCCTGAAACTTACAGGCTCCATCTAGATAAAGCGTAACGATAACCAATCAACAATTAATTATTTATAATATAATTGTCAGCTTATATTGAAATAGAAATGTTGCAAAAGCGTAATAAGGCTTAAAAGCGTAAGTCGCAAAGAGAGTGAAACCTATAAAAAGTACCTACATTTTTATCGGTATTTCATTCCTTTCACAATTTTCTAGGAATATTATAGCAAATTGCATATATTGCGAATCCTTTGACAAATTAATTGGATCGACTTGTAATCCACATTCAAATTGATGCTACTGATGTTCGTAAATACCCGCAAATCACACTGATTTAGGTTCTACTTAGAGTTTGAATCATAAGTACTAATCGCAAACATATTTCCTTTCATTTACTGTCATATTTAGCGCGTGTTTAGCAAAATTATATACAAATATCAACTCTAACAGAGATTCAACTAAGGTTGAGTTGCACCAAAATAAAGTCTCTGTCATTGTAACGATTAAAGTTAAGAATGGCGTCGAATGTACTAGATTAGTATTGAAGGTCAGCCGTGAGCTGATACAATTGACGCCATTTTTACCCGACTGCGCGACGCAAATAAGGGTTATATGTTTATGAGCCTATTTATGTATGTATGTTTGTTCCTTTGTGGCACGCTGCACCAACCCGTGGCCTGATGATTCCCACGTCAATCGATTCGTTTAAATCACGCGAGAAACACAAACTTCAGTAAGGCCAGACGTCATATTGTGTAAAATAAAAAACATAAAGTCGACAAACTATATTGAGTGGGATATCGTCGAATAGGTATTTATAATAATAGTAATAATAAATATTTTCAGACAGGTCACACAGCGCCATCTAGTTTCCGTCGTAAGCTACGAGGCTTGTGTTACGGAAACTAGATGGTTGATAAACTACATATTATACTTTTTTTTTTAAATATATACAACATATTATACATATAAACACCCAGACCGAGACAAATTATACAATGTACAACTTGCCCCCGGTGGGAATCGAACCCACGACGGTTTCTAAACTTGTTGAGATTACTATTATATTTTTTCAATTCTAGTGATCATTTAGGATCTATAGCGAAAAACTTGGTTAAACTCTGTTAGCAACCATTCGTTTAAATTTTCAATGTATCCTACCTACACCTACCTACCTTTAATAAATATGTACTAATTAAGTTAGTGTGGATTAATCCAAAAATAGTTAATGTCAATTTTGTATAGGTAGATTTTTATTAACCGCCAATACTTAGATACCTACAATACAAATTTCGCTTAATAAATAAATAAATTATATACCGGTAGGTTGTACGAGTATTATTTTTTATTAGTGACCGCATTTTTTTTTTGTGGCGCGGTGGCTGCTCGGTTGTAAGAACACGTACCTTAAATCCTTCAAAGGTCGTTTCAAACCCACCCGGCATGTACCAATGAGAAATACGAGTACCTATTCTTACGTACATTTGTAATAGATTTACAACACCACCGTTCCCGTGCCTCGGAGAGCACGTTAAGCCGTCGGTCCCGGTTACACTAATACCAACTTGTGGAATCGTTAATAAATTGTCATTAAAAATTGACATCATATCCTCACCAGGCCGTCTGGCCAGCGTGGCGAGTGTAGACCAAATTCTCCAGTTCTGGAAGGTCCTGAATGAATTACCGCATTTTTGTAAGTTTCTTGGTATATCTAGGGTAAGATAGTATCGAATAGTAGGTATATGCGATTGATTGCTTGTAGTTCGAGTTCGTTATAAAGAAGTTTTTAATGATTAGTGTGGGTAATTAGGTATAACAGTGTAAAGTTTAGTTTTAATCCAGACAATTAAAATTATTATTTTGACGCGCGTTCGCCGCCGGACTCCTACATACGAGGTAGATAGGTATTATAGGCTCAGTAGTTCGATATTGTCTATTTATTAATACGGGCCTAGCTCTTGCAATAAAATTACAAGATTGCGAAATTTACCATCTTATAACAGAAAGCGATAACTAAAAAGTAAAGAATAAAAAAGTTGATTTAAAAAAAACCCGACTGTAAAAAAAAATAACTTTAATTAAAACTGAAAAAAAAAAGGAAAAATTAAAAACAAAACCAAAGTGTTTGTCTACAAAAATAATTATTACTACACCATTGAAATAATTTTATATATTTTATTACATGGTGGCTAAACACCGAGACCGGCTCAAATATTTTCAACAATGGGTTCTGACTGTTAAAGTCTATGTAATAAAATATATAAAATTATTTCAATGGTGTAGTAAGTAGGTAATCAAACTTTTTGGCGACGAAAACCTTGGGCTTGTTTTTTTCTTTTTAGTTTTTATTTATCGTTTCAGGTTTGAAATAATTATCATTATTTTCGCTGACGGGTTTTTTTATTATTAAGTTAACTTTTTTTTATTAAATTAAAACAGATAGTAATTTTATTAAACTATTGCGGAAATACGGTACGTACGTACGCTCGCATGTGCAGATATCAAAACGTTCACTTTTCCAGGGACATATAGGTCATTTAAGGTCGTTCCCAATTCGACCGGTTGTGCGCAATTAAGGCGACAATTCGGCGTGTGTGATGTTTTAAGGCGGGAACGAACTGCTACATAGACGATCTTTAAATCTGTATAGTTTGGACTTTTAAAATCTGAACTCTAGAAAGTAAAATGATACAGTTTTATCAACCGTTATAGCGGGGTAAAAAGTATCATAGACTGTATCCCTTTCGGGGTGGTCAAAACCACGCTTTTTTGAGAAATTGACTCACGTTTAGCCATTTACTAAAGGCCCATCATGACAAGTGGCAAGCTCGTCCATGTCTCTAGCGTACCAAACTGGAGAAATATTAAAAATAATTACCGTTCGTGCCGACAAACCCTGTAGAGTATATATGTAGGTACTCGTACATGTTTCGGGATTAGACTCGAATTGCCATCATGGCTAGTCAAGCCGGCGGCATAGTGTTAGAGACTAATGTCAGTGACAAGTTTCAGATTCAAGTGGCTAACATTCATGGACCATAAGGTGGGCGCAAAGTCACATGTCGTGCTAGGATAAAAAAATATAATAATAATAATAATTTTAGATAATTCTTATAATATAGGTCTTATATTTTAGTTTATTTATATGAATATATTAAACTTCGTTCATATATATTTTTTAAAAATACTAATGAATCTATTTAAACAGCCCTACGTTCATTTAATATTTAGTTTTAGGTAAAAACCTTTGAAACTGAATCGTTTAGGTATTTTAAAAGTACCGTAGCGCTTACTGGATTTTTTTGCTCTGTACATTACAGTAATGTCCTTGTGCCTAATAGGTGCAGTTCCGAATATACCTACTAGCAAGAAACTTAAGATGTAAAAAGATAAGCAGATTGTGAAGTTTTTAAAAATATAAATATTGTTTAGTTTTTACTATTGCCGAGAACTTTTTTACTGGCCATTAGCACTTGTCAGTATTATTTAAAAAAAATGTTTACAATTGGGGACTTCAATATATCCTGGTTGTTACTAAAATATAATTCAAAGTGATTTATGGGCTGTAAAATAAAACTTTATCGATTTGTTTTGGCTATAACTTAGACGGACCTCAGACTTAAACCACATGCCAGGTTTCACAAGGCTTTTACTGTTTTTGGTTTTTGCTAAAAATAACTTACACCGAATTGCAATTTCTGCGTAAATACTCGTATATCGCTCGTTGTTGTAGTTGTTAGGAGTAATTTCCTTAAATTGCGTCAACCTGAGCCGATAGGATCAAATTAAAGAAACCTCCACTTATCTCGAGTTTTGACTGCCAACTTGTGGTGTAATAACTCCAACTGACGGACACTCTTGTTAAGATTTTAGTTATTTTTTACTATTCACATTGTCACAATATTTTGCTCTTACTTATATATAAATCGTTGCGTTATTTTGTACCTATTACTTTCAATATTGGATTTTTTTCTTGGCTTGATCTTATGCCACCACCGTCAATTCAACCCTCCCTCCCCCCCAGCTACCTTCTTTAGGTTATCCATTCATAGTTTATGTTAAATGTTAAAGATTTTAGCATATTTATTTCATTTCATTCATTATAGCCTCTAGAATACAGCGTCCTAGACCTCCACTGTTGGAGATTGGTCTTCCAAAACGTAGTGTAAATCTGGAGAATTTGGCCTACCAGGACCGATGGCTTCACGGGCTGTCCGAGGCATGGGAACGGTGAAATTGTAAATGTGTATTTACTATTTCTAATTGGTACATAAGGGAAGGGGGTTAAATCGACGTTTAGCAGTCGAATTATTATGAATTGTAGGTAATGAATATCATCTGAACTAAGGTACCGGTTATATGCAGTGTGCAATCATTCATTTTTAAATGACTTTTTATTAACGCTTGCCACAATAGCTTATTAGTGGAACTGGGACCGACGGCTAAACGTGCTCTCCGAGGCAACAATGGTGTTGTAAATTTATGTCAAATGTACGTAAGAAAAATGTATTTCTTATTGGTACATGCCGGGTGGGTTTGAGCTACCACCGCTTCACATATATGTATATATCGCTGCTGTATGAACAGGCCTTATTTAACATAGTGTTTATTTGGCGTGGTGACCTTGTAAAAACATTTGAATTAAGCATGGTAAACATTGCTTAATAGACCATAAAGGACGAATTGTGTTTTTAAAGCGTCTTAAATTCACTAGTAACAGTATAATAATGAATTCATGCTGTAATCTGGCGAAGGTCAGTTATGAGCTCTTTTGATCTTGACCGGGAGCATCGGAACAATGTTTTATTTTCTTGAAGTATCATACTTTGGCATACAAATTTATGTGTATTTATGTGTTTTTTTT
This sequence comes from Tinea semifulvella, assembly GCA_910589645.1. Classification (NCBI taxonomy): domain Eukaryota; kingdom Metazoa; phylum Arthropoda; class Insecta; order Lepidoptera; family Tineidae; genus Tinea; species Tinea semifulvella. Next base: position 28,634,567 of record OU342584.1, read on the forward strand.
CTAGCACGACAGTGACTTTGCCTCTACCTGATGGTAAGTGGCGCGCGAGGACCATCAATGTTAGCAACTGGAATCAAACACTCATGACTGATGTCCCTAACATTATGCCGGCTTGACTGAGCATGACGGCAATTCGAGCCTGATCCCGAAACGTGTGGATACACTTTACTGGGTTTATCAGCACGAACGGTGGATACTTCCCCGCCCCGACAGACTAGACAAATTACCACCATCAATCTAATATTAAGACTAGATTAAGATATGAATATTATACTAGGCCCTTTATAATAGACACCTACTACCCAAATATTTAGTATTAGTAATGAATTATATACGAAAACAAAACATATAATTACTTTTTTGGTTCTAATAAACAATGCATAATTAGGTATTTTTTTAGACGCATACGTTTAATTTGGAAAAAAATATATATTTTATGAAATAACACTTTTCATGGTATGTTTTTTATTAATGAAAATTAGTCATACACTACGCTATGTTTTTTGAATATATTTTTACATTGACCTACTTACATGTAATGACTGGGACAAGAATTAAAAATAAAGTTCCAACGCGCTGGTGTGCATTGCACTCAAGTAAAGTATATTAAGTATGAAAATTTGGTATATGTATGTCACAATAAAATTATTTATACCGTCGATACCGTCAGCATCACTTTTTTTATTTCTGTTGCTAATGACTACGTGTTTGTGCCTTTTGGTCTTGAGACAATGGGAGCGTGGCCGAGTGCTAAAAAGTTCTTTGAACTGTCTAAGCAGCATAGTTGTGGTGTATCAGGGGAATGCTGCAATTGTTATTCGCATAGTGCAACATGATCAAGTAATGGGTACATATTTTTATTTATACCTAATTATTATTTTAGCATATTTTTTAATTGTTTATTCCTTCAAATATATAAACTGTTTTTTTTTAATGACAAAACAAATTAATGATAAAAATATTTAAAACACTTTCAATTCTTTTGTCAATCCGAGTAAATATAACTGTGAGTAAATTTAGAAGTTACAGTCCTAATAGCATTTTAAATGCGTTTTGTACTTTGTATTGCCATTTCAACTCATAAAATTATGCTGAGCTCTCTTGGATGACTTTTAGTACTTTTGTTATCATGATGTTACTTTTGAAGTCAAAGATTTAAATAAAAAAATATTCCAACTGAAAATTAAACAAAATATGATTAAAATAATCGACGTTTAACAATTTGTTAAACCCCACGTAGCTTGTCACGGTCTTAGTTTAGTTAATCACTTGTCGAAATATTTTTTTGTTTTTAGATACTGGGGGCTCTAGTGATAGGTTTTCGTATGAATGATTAACTTGTTGGTCAGTGCAAATTTTGACTCTAATAGCATATGACACTGACAGTGTTCGTGATAGATTCATCTCTAATAGCATATGACACTGACAGTGTTCGTGATAGATTCATCTCTAATAGCATATGACACTGACAGTGTTCGTGATAGATTCATCTCTAATAGCATATGACACTGACAGTGTTCGTGATAGGTTCATCTCTTATAGCATATGACACTGAAAGTGTTCGTGATAGATTCATCTCTAATAGCATATGACACTGACAGTGTTCGTGATAGATTCATTTCTAATAGCATATGATACTGACAGTGTTCGCGATAAATTCATCTCTAATAGCATATGACACTGACAGTGTTAGTAATAAATTGATCTATAATATCATATGACACTGACCAGTTCGTGAAAAAAATATATCTAACAGCATTTGACACTGACAGTTACCGTCCGAATTTAAACTGTAATATACATTAACAATTACAGTTCCCGTGCGAATTTCAACTCTAATATATAGCTTTTGATATTGATAGATTCAATTAAATTAAAGAATTAGAAACGGACAGTTAGTTTCGACTCTAACAGTGTTTGACATTGACAGTTTCAATTAGATTAAGGATTTGACACTTTCAGTTAGCGTGCGTACTTTAACTCTAATGGCATTTAGCACTGACGGTGTCCATTCGAATTTTAACTCTAATAGCATTTTACATTGACAGAAATAAAGCTACTGGTCGATCTGATTTAAGTTTTTTAAAATAATATCGTTCTTTGTTAATTGAGGAAAAACAATGTATTATTAATTATTTTTAGTGTTACCCTAAAGTTTTACTTGATTTGGAACAAATTCTAAAATAACTTAAATTTTACCTTATAGAGATAGTTTAACTAAATAATGATATTTAAAAAGATAAATATATGGTTGCCATCTTTATACAAAATATTTGTGTTATTTATTTTTACGCTTTTAACGTTCACTACCAAACATCTAACTTATATAGATAACGTACTCGTACAAAAGTCATGGCATAGGCTGACGTTTTGTTAGTTTTTTTTACACTATTAATCTATTTTTATTTGATTTCTATTTCTATGACACTCTGTTGCTAAGTTTAATTCTATTTTTCTTAGATTTTATCTATAGTTTTCCTTAATTATAATATAATGTTCTAATATATTATATTAATATGTTGTCCGTGAAACAGTAATAATTAATTTAAAAGTGTACAACATGCTACACAAATGTACAGTTATAGAGTATTAATAATTTTGTGACGATTGGCATTTTACCAATTGACTTCTTATATATTTAATAATAATGTCTTTGTCTAGGTATAGTGTATTTTTTTCTACTATAAACTATATATTTAAGCTTACTATTTTTCATCCAGGTTTTACATAAAAATATTTAGAAAAAAAAAACGTATTAAACAAACACGTAAAAACAAGTTACAATATTAAATTAAAATCTACTTAAATAATTAAAATATGTAGTCTCATTAGTAGAATATACAAAATAATAATGTAAAAAATGTCCTAATATTTAAAACTAAATTAAGGTTACACTTCTTAAAAAAACTCAAATTAAAATTGATATTACTGGTTGCATTTAATGGTCGTGCTAAAAAATACAAAAACATACTACATATCAACATCTTAAACAACAATCTACAAGACCGTATGAATTTTTAGATTGGTCAGAACTGCGCTTTTAATACATATTATTATTTTAAATTATTAATCATTTTTATTACCCCTAGAAGTGGAGAATTTGGCCTACGCTCGCCACGCAGGCCAGACGGGTTGCCGAGGATCTAATGTCAATTTTTAATAAGTCCACACGTTGGTATTAGTGGAACTGGGACCGATGGCTTAACGTGCTCTCCGAGGCACAGGAACGGTGGTGTTGCAAATCTATGACAAATGTAAGTAAGAAAATGATTCCTCATTGGTATTGGTCTCATGTCGGGGGGTTTGAATCGACCTTTGTAGGATTTTTAAGGAAAGCGTTTTTACAACCGAGCCAACACCGCGCCAACTAACACTAAATAATCTTTAGTTATTTGTCTTATACTCGTAATTGTTATTAAAATTCAGCGGTGTCCCCTAGTAACTGCCTCCGTGATCTTGCGGTTATGATTGGCATGACTAAATGTGAATCCGCTTCTTTATAAGCGTAGTTTCTGACCACTCGAAAGGAAACGGTCGTGAAGATGATACTATTATTATGTTTCTAAATAAAAAAATCTAATTTTGTCTAAAAAATACTAAGTCATTAAGCTAATTGTACATTTTTTAGTGCATTATAAGATTTTTTGAAATTGAAATATTTTCTCACATTCATTCATACATAACTTCACGCCAGGCCCACGCGGTGTAGGCAGAGACAACTGAGCGTCATTTGTCACGTTCGATACATACCTCTTTCGCTCCGTTGACATTCATCAACTATTTTATGCCATACATGCCAGTTTGTTTCGTAGGCTCTTTGCTGCATCTTCGTATTTAATTTTAAAATCTAAGCTAGGTAGGCCTTTAATAGTTCCTAGAATTTCACGTTTTTTATCTATTACAAATTGTCAACAGTTGGTTTTCCAAAATAAATTAATAAATAATAATGTTACGCGTCGCGCCGCGTCGATAGACGAAGCTACTTATAACATGGAGTCAATATGTTTTTTTTTCATGCAATGTATAGTAACTATCTCTGATGGTACGTCTCTGGAGGATATTTTTCATTTAGGAATAGATTATTTTATTTAAAATCATCACATAAAATGGAACACAATTGAAGTATTTAATAAAAACAAAATTAAATGAACCAAAATATCCCTGAATCATTGTGTAGGTATTTTGGAACAGGCCTTGCTTCCAATAAGTTTTTATATTACCTACGTGTACAATAACACAATTGTATCAATAAAGATACCTTTACAAATTTATGACAAAACATGTTTTTATATTATAATTCTTGAAGATTATCAACACGTATATATGGATGGTGATGATTATAAAGTTCATAATGACAACTTTTTGACAGATAATTAAACAGTTTCGCGGGCTACTTAATAAGATATGATTTGTATTGGAATTGTTTTTTAATATAGACGGAGCTTACCAATTCTCATTGTTACATTTGGTGTTAATATCAACGATTTTGAAAGTTTTAACAATTTGCACATGAATATCATCGCCAAATTTTTAACCTCGTTTACATTCAAAAGAGTAAGCCTGTCACGTGCTTTTGATTAAAGTGAAAGTGTAATTTAATGGCCGGCGTTTACACTCAATATTTATAAATATGTAAATACATATTTACAACCGGTCCTGTCTCAAAGGTTGAATTGTTATTTTCCTTGACACCAATGTTCGAAGAAGGTAAGGTGACGTTTGTAAGCTGCGGTATTTATTTAATATTGGATATTGACCGTTGTATAAGATGTAACAGCAACCTTTAAAGGTACCTAAGGCAAGTCGCTCACTGCGAAGCCGTGACAGAGGCGCGGCGGGGTCGCCACGTGGTCGTGGCGCGCGCGACTTTTTTCTCACTCCAATACGTCTAAATGCGGCTACACACAAAACAACATGAAGATATGGGGCGTCGTTACAGCGCTTCCATGAGATGCACTACCATGTAATGCCAAAGAAAAACCAGATGCGGCGTGCCGCCAGCGCCTCTACGCCTCTCCGTTTTGACTCTTGAACGTGTTAGGTACTGAGAGAGGTAGTAGTGGGACGACGCCGCCAGGTAGACGCTAAAGAAGCTCGCTGATGTGGGTTTGTAGCTGAAGATCAGGTAAAATATAGCGAACCTAGTAGGGTGAATTAACCGTGTCGAACGATAAGAATTGAGTACAAAGTACCAGATACACGAGCTAGTCTTGGTAACGCGTAAACGAATATCGCCATATCTGTTTAAATTGTGAATCCTAACGGTAACGCAGATGATGTGATTTTGATAATGGGAACAGTATTGCTATAGCTTAATTTATGTATAGTTCAAAATTATTAATTGGTGTTTTACAATATTATAAGGATGGATACAAACGAAGTTTCTAAGTTGATTCACCCAGGTATTAGTGAAAACTTAGGCTAAACTTCCAAGAATATGTCATAAATTGTGACGTCAATCCCAACCACTACATCGCGCAGTCCCAAATCAATTTAGGAAGCGCTAAACGTTTTTAATAACCTTGGTAAATGACCAGTGTCGTCATACAGTTGAATCTAGCAACATCTTCTTACCACATGTGAATGTCAGTTAGTACTTTTTTTTTGTCAAAGAACGTTGGTACTTCTATCTCGTATTAAGTATAATATTGTAGATATAATTAAATACCTATAACATTACATTATTCAATTAGGGCCCGTATTAATCAAACGATCTCAAGATGCGATATTCAATCAAGTAGGTAATGTCTGCCTCTTCATTGTTTATTGATTTGCTATTCGGCAAAAATAGACAAGTCATACTGGAATGTCGGATCTTGAGATCTGCCTTTTAATAGAGAGCCTAGAGGGTCTAGAATAATGCTATTATTACTTGTTAATAATCGCAATAGCTAACTGCCTTTATTGATTACAAAATTAGCACGCTCAGTAACTTAGGCTGGAAGCGTCTAGTTTTTATAATGAGCATGACTTGTAACCTCGTGTTATTATCACACTTCGCTGGAAAGATTAAATGTTATTAGAATACAGACAGAGGCTGGGAGAGCATTACGAATCTTCAGCGTGCGATATTTGTCGCAGAAAGTTGGTGTGATATAATATAATATAATATAATATAATATAATATAATATAATATAATATAATATAATATAATATAATATAATATAATATAATATAATATAATATATTTTTCCGCGCGGACACGATTTATATTTAAAATAGGTTTTGTAAATAGGTCTTTTGTTTTAGTTTATTTTTTATTTGTAGTAATACTTTAGTTTTAAGCTTTATTTTTATCTTTTAATATTAATATATTGTCTTTATATCATCATTCATCATCATTTCATCCCCTAGAACACAGAGTCCTAGATCTCCACTGTGGCTATGGGCCTTCCAGGATATATATCTGATGAATTTGACCTACACTCGCCACGCGCTGGCCAGACTGGTTGGCAAGGAATACATAATATAATACAGAATAGGAATAGCAAACCTGACCTATTCAATATTTATTTTCCTTTTGTTTCAGTCAAATCAACTAGTTCGCAGTGCAACTTAGTTTAATTCAAATAAACTTATTTAAAACACGCATAGCTGTTGGCTAATATTTTAAAAGAAATTGAATAAATAGTATTTAGGATGTGTAATATGTCATATCGCCAAATTCTTATTCTTATTGTTACATGCCGGGGTTTGAACCGACCTTTGTAGGATTTTAGGTAAAGCGTTCTTACGATTGAAGAGGAACCTGGAGTGCTTTAACACAGACTAAGCTTTTACTTAGTTTAGTTTGTTTAGGAGACTGGATCCTACAAAAATTATCCTAAAATATTGTTACTAATATGAAGCTTTGTGGGAGAAAATAAATACCTTTTTTATTTATTTATTTAATTTATAATTTCATCTTCATCGTCACAGCTCCTAGAACACAAAGTCCTAGAATTACTGTTGGAAATTCCACAAGTTGGTATACGTGGAACCGGGACCTACAGCTTAACGTGCTCTCCGTGGCACGGGAACGGTGGTGTTGTAAATTAATGACAAAAGTGTATTTCACATTGATACATGTCGGGGTTCGAACTTTGTTTTTTTTATATAAGAGAACGTTCTTACAACCGAGCCACCACCACTCTTACAATTTACTGTATAATATTTGTTAAAATATAGTCACTATTGGATTTCTAAAATTAATAAATAAAGAAAAAAATCTTGAGGTATTATTATGTTGAAAAATTTAGGAAATAACAGAATAAACTAAAAAACAATACAGTATTTAAAAACTATTAAACATTCTCTATTGTTGTCTGAATATCTACTATCAGAATAGCCACAGTTTCGTTTATGGTGCCCGCAAAAAAATATTATTTCATGGGTGGGACACAGAATAAGATGCTACAAGGCGAGCTTATTTTAACCAATGCCGTTCATTCACCCCAAAGTGTAGTTTAACAGACAACGAACCATCAGTGTAAAGCAAAGTTTGGCTTATTAATGTAGACATCGAAAATTTATATAAAAAACAAGTTCGTGTGTTTCAGGAGTTAGCCAAATGTCTAAAATTAAACTGTGCTTTGATGTTAAATTTATCTGTAAAAATCTTCCTTTAATGATCAACAACAATTTGAAGTTAAATCTGAAACGAAAGTCTTAATATATATCAATTGGCATCTCTCAATCTTCTGTTTCTATATACCTACCTATTTTCTTGATTTTTTTATTTTCAGTTAAACTTTATAATAAAGAAAATAATAAATGTTATAGTGTACGATAGACACTAAGTGTTTTGTCCGGTCTTATAAATTTCGCAGTTACACACATGGAGTAAACATGGTATCAAAATAAAAATGCTATCAGCCAGCTGACAAGCCACGTGTAACATAACTTATTAATGTAACACTTTATTTATATGCCAAGTATAATTCCTTCTTCTTACTATTCCAATGTTTTATTTCTTACTAATTTCCCGTGAAACATTTTTGGATTTATGAGTATAGCTTAATAGTTTTTTATTGTCCTAATTTTTTATATATATGTAATTTGTTTACTCATAAGCAAAAACTTGTTATTAGCTGAATAATTATTCGAAAAATAAATTTACAAAATATGAAATAATAATAATTACAAACTACTTAAATAATATTAATACAATTAAATAACTATAAACTAATCAAAATAAAAACTATAAATAAAAAATGTCCTCAAGAGACGTCCCAGTCAGGGATAGTCCCAATTTGGTTGGGTAGGGAGAGAAGTAGAATGGTGGATGGTGAGCGTATTAAAATAAAAAAGGGAGGCGTCCTTTTCTTAAACCAGCCTATTGTCGGTCGCAAGCCCGAGACACCATTCTTCTCATCTCTTACCCACACACGATGAACCCGGAACCCGCACGGTGAATCCATGGAATGCTTAAAAATTTGTATTCTTCTATATATAAAGTATGTATTATTTAAGTATCTACGTAGTAGTACTTGTATGTAATTTATTTATCGTAATATTATTTTTATTTTAATGCATCCCGTAAGTGTGCGCTATAATAGAATGCTTTTAAGGCATTAAGTTAGCCAATGTACTTGTAAGTTTTTTGTGCAAAATAGAGTTAATAAATAAATAAATATGTTGGAATTATAGCCCTCGGGGGCAAATCATACACCATAAAAAAATACCCCATACCGTAGTCATGACTTAAACACTGCTGTTATTCAGGAAAGAGCCCCTGGGATGACCTTGGGATATTATATGGGTTGGCGACGACTGAACTATTCAATGCATCACAACAAACGTGGATAAGGATCAAAACGTATATGTAAATAATGTACCATATGATATGATTTCGTTACATTTGATAAGTATACGATTTGTTACAAATAACAATTTTCGTGCCAAAAACTTTATAGGTATATAAAATTTTATCAACAAGTAGTTATTGTTATTCGTATGTACATTATATATATAGTATTTACTGGCTACTTGATGTCTGAAATAATAATCAAATTTGAGTTACTTAATACAGTGATTTAAGAGCCAAAAGCCATGTTTAGAACTGTCGTTTATACGATGTATTTATAAAATATGCTAATACGAGTATATCCTTTATTTAATAAATATTACATTTTCCAAGATTTTTTAAATGACAATCGTAATTGATTTTATTATTAAATATTTACTAAACCATTGTTTCATAAAGTTAAGAAACTTGTAATCTTAAAATATTTATTGCAAATAAACTTTCATTTCACGAACCTACATTAGGTGTGGTTCACAAAGGTCTGATCCATACATATCTTCACGCCAAATCCCTTGCGGGGTAGGCAAAGACAATTGAGCGCCAATTGTCACGGTCATGACATACCTCTTTCGCTTCTTCGACATTCATTAACCTTTTATTTCGATGGCATTTCAGCTTTTGTTTTATTTATTTGATCGTAATATATCTTGGTCTGCCAGGTCCTCTTTTACCCACAACTTTCACATTATCTATCTGGTTCGTCAGTCTCTCTTTATTCATCCTCTTAACATGCCCTAACCATTTTTCCTTTTTTCATACCCTTTTGCGTGTTTCGTCATTATGTATGTGATTCGTCAAAGTAATATAATAATAAATATTTCCAGACAGGTCACACAGCGCCATCTAATTTCCGTGGTAAGCTACGAGGCTTGTGTTACGGAAACTAGATGGTTGATAAACTACATATTATACTTTTTTTTTTGTAAATATATACATATTATACATATAAACACCTAGACCGAGACAAATTATACAATGTACAACTTGCCCCCGGTGGGAATCGAACCCACGACCTCCCGAGTTCACGGCAACGTTTGTTACCACTAGACCACGGAGGCGGTCTCCGACGCAACTATCTCATTAATACTGCATTAACTCTACTCTCATGCGTATTCTGACATGTCCACGTCTCGTTTCCATACATAAGTGTTGGTGCCAGCATGGCATTGTATATGGCGAGTCGAACTTTGTCACTGATTTGTCACAAGTCTGATCCAAGTATATATTTTCTGTATAACCACATTAAAGGCTAATATAACTGTTTATCTACTATGTAAACGTTTGTACATAGTTTTGAGGAAAAGGACCATGGGAGATTTTGTATGGACCCCCCTCCAACCGAACACGAACACTGAGTTGTGATTCGTATGACTATAACGTAGGTTATACATTTATTTACTATGGCGGCTTCCTTTAAATAAGTAGTGATATCAATTTAATAAAAATAATACTAATTTAAAGTTTATTTCAGACTGATTCAGAAAATCTGCATAATTACTACCTTGTCTGATAAAAATATGTTGAATAACATATATTTAATGCCACGCAGCGGTGGCAAAACTCTGATTTTGATGTAATGGAAGTATAGTAAAAAAATATAGTCATGGTTATGTATTTACACCTCTTTATTACTTAGTAAATATGTAAATTTATTGCCACTAAAAATAAGATAAGCAATACCAACAACGACGGGTCGTCGAGATGATGATATTTAAAGAAAGTCGCTATAGTCAAAAAATGTTAATCCTAATGAACGCTTCGAATGACGCGTGTTTAAATCTGTTGGAGTGGGCACGTTTCTTTCCATTGTCCTTTGTATAAAACGGCTAAAATTTTAGCAATTAACTTTTTTATTTTAATTTTTTATTATGAAACCGTGGTATTAAAAAGAAACGATCCGTATAATAATGATTGTGTTTACGGGTTATTTGGTCAGACAAAACAATTGAACAAGATAACAGGGAGGCTATTTCGCAACCGACCGACCACCGATATTAATAATTTTAATCGATCCATTGGGTCTTGCGCATCACTTAAGCACTTTTAGAGCCATTCGCATGACGCATTGGATTGGGTGAATCTATCAAACATGTTTAATGTCCGATTGCTGATGGGATACGCAATGCCGCCCCAGAACCCTAGGGTTCCATCTATTTTAGAACCACTCGGCTCTAAACTATCCAATGATTTGGCTATCTACACATTTCTATATGTATACTAGTTATAAAAAATCAGGTCAACTCGTGCAATAAACGATATTCTGACAAAACAACGTTTTTTTCGTAATACTATTGGCGACTTCGTATGTGGCTATTTCTATATTAACAGTATGTATGGAGAAGCCAAAAAAAATGTTACTTCTAACTTATGATTTCTTAGAAAAATCAATAGAAACATATTAGTCTAAAAGCATACAAAGTCACAAGGTATAAAGGCATTAAATATATAACAGACTGGGCAAGGTGCCAAACGATATGAAAATCAAACCTAGGCCAATTGTCACAAAATGAATTAGTCTATTTATGGTCGTGTTTGACGTGCACTTTCATACTAACTATATTACTTTGCGCGTTATGAAGTGTAAAATACGTTCTTGTTCGTCAATAGAATCTCGAGTTAATTTATTAAAATAATGTAACATTTAAAAAAAAATGGTAATAGCAATCAATGTTCATTATTATTTGATCTTTTTGTATAAAGGTACCTACTTATATCCATAATTTATGAGACCTATTCTCACAATTTTAAAAATATTATAATATTGGTAAAGTAACAGCTTCACTTAATCATGTTTTCAAAAAGCAAATTTAAGTAACATCTTTTACCTTTATTTTATTACGAGTAAAACAAATCCACGATTCATTACAGCCCTAAGAACACAGCGTCCTAGACCTCCACTGTTGGAGATGGACCTTCCAGAACATATATCTGGAGAATTTGGCCTACACTCGCCACGTTGGCCACAGTTGTCGAGGATCTGATGTCAAATTTTAAATACATTTTTTTACGATGCCACTATTTGGTATTAGTGGAACCGGGACCGACGCTTTGACGTGCTCTCCGAGGCATGGGAGCGGTTGTGTTGTAAATATATGACATATGTATGTAAGAAAAGTATATTTCTCATTGGTACATACCGGAGTGGTTTGGACCGATTTTTGTAGGATTTTAAGGAGAGCGTTATTAGAACCGAGCTACCACCGCTCCCTATGATTAATATATGTCTAAAAAACGTTTTTTACTATTACGTACTATCCGCTTATTTCCAGTTCTATTCAAAAAAGAAAGAAATTGACATTGCAACGAGCTCCCGATACGTCAACACAAAATAAACAATTGATACAATCAATTGATGCATTTAAAAAAATTAGGTCATTCAATTGAAAAGGGACACTTTTATTAACACTATTTTTTTCTACAGGCTGTTTGTTTTATCGGGAAAAGATCGGCGCGCGTAAACAATAACCAATGAATATTTTATATTCTCACCCCTCTTTTTCCTCCATCATCCGGGCATCCTGTAGAACAGAGAGTCCTAGATCTCCACTGTTGGAGATGAGCTTTCCAGAAAGTTGAACCAAAAACTCTGAACGGGATCGGGAGGGTCAATTTTTAATGACAGCTTATTAACGATTCCTCAAGTTGGTTAATACCAACCGTGAACCCGGGACCGACGTCTTAACGTGCTCTCCTAGGCACGGGAACAGTGGTGATGCAAATGTATAGATGAAAACTGTATACTATGTACTTTTTTTCTTTTTTTTGTTTAAGTAGTAGCACGACATGTGCCTTGACCTTGCACCCACCTGATGGTGAGTAGCGCGCGAGGTCTATGAATGCAACAACAGTAACTGGAATCCGACACTCATGGTCGACATCAGTCCCTAAAACTATGCCGGCTTGACTGGGCATGACGGCATTTCGAGCCTGCTCCCGAAACGTGTGGATACACTTTATGGGTACAAACGGTGGATAGTTTCCCGCCCTGGCAGACTAAAACTATTAAAAATTAAAAGTAAGGCTGCTTATACACCAAAGATGTGGTACGAAAATAAGCGGTGAGTAATATATCTCTATCATACACCAATACCATCACTTCGTTACCTGATCACGTCATCAAGAGTGAAACTATTGGTGGGGTTTGTTCCTCACGCGCTGCTTATTTCCGTCGTACATATCTGGCCGAAAAAGCAGGCATTTTTTGTAATTTTTAGTGTAAATTATAAAACTTGACTGCGTATCGCTTACTGCTTTAACTTATATTTTTTCAGTTATTCAAGCTCTGTTTTTTACTCGACTTCTACTTTTTAACTTTCTATGCGAAGGGTTATGTGTTTATCAGGGTATGTATAATAATAATATAATAAATAATAAATAAATATTTCCAGACAGGACACACTGCGCCATCTAGTTTCCGTGGTAACGTGGAGGCTTGTGTTACGGAACTAGATGGTTGATAAACTACATATTATACTTTTTTTTTGTATGTTTGTTCCTTTGTGGCACACTGGAGACCAAACGCGTTAAAAAAAAGTTAATTATAAAAAAAAAATATACTGAAAAGTAAAAAAGTCGGATAAAAAACAAAACTTGAATAACTGAAAAAATATAAGTTGAAGCAGTAAGCGGTATGACGTCATACCCTTAAATTCTAATATCATTAAATGCCGGTACCGAATTTCTGCTGGAACAAAATATATGTACAAAAGTTATTTAATGGCGAAAAATAACGGAAAGTACCATTTATTTTATGATAGTTAATTATTTCCTTTGATTCACATCGCTTTATATCCGCATATTTACGGTATTGAAATAATTTTAGTTAAGTTCTAGTAAAATAAATGTACCTTTTCTTTCAGGTATATAACATGTAAATCAAAACAGTGCCATAATGTTATACGGGTAGCGTAACCTTCTCTAACCGATTTCATGCCCTGGGCCCCGATTCTCGCATGACACTTTGACATGCATGTCCGCTCGATTTGCTCGAATGAAACTGACAGATTTCTATGGAGATCTGTCGCTTTTCATTCGAATATTTCAAACGGACACGCAAGTTGAATTAGTCCCCTGGTTAAAAACTAATGGTAAATTTTCAATGAGATACGGAATAGGCTCACTATAATGTAATAACGCACAGTTCGACATTTCTGTTTCCTCTGAACCGCTGAATTCTACACTGACATCCAGACTAAATGGTTTACATCGGTTTACTTTGATGTCGCGCAAAAACAACCAGAATGAAGCAGGTTTTTCAGATTTGCAGATTTTAAAACATACTCGTAATTTATTACGTAAAAGTTTCCTTTTATAAAATTTAAACGAAAACCCTTAGAAGTCCATTTTATTGCAATATGTGTGGTTATAAAAACGTAATTAATATACCTACGTTTGGTATATCGAAAAAAAATAACCAATACTTTAAAAATATACCCATGTATATATTTGGTCGCAAATTAAGACGCAGCGACTTTTTTATTACCATTTTAAGCTAGCTAATTCTGCTAGGAAAACCTGCTGTTCATATCTGAGTTTATATAGATTACATATGCTGTGTTTGACTTGAAAGCAAAGACTACTTTTTGTACTGAATGTTGCATAAATTGCTTAAATTGTATGAAAACCTTCGTACGACTTTTAAAGCGAAATGAAGTAAAAAAAAGACACAAGTCAAACACAGGGATAAATCAATTAATTAAATCAAAACATTTTAATGTTAATATTGTCATTTGTTGATTCGCGATAGACATTGACAGCATGCGTACGAATATCAACCCTATTAGCATAAGTACCTATATTAGTTAGTTAAAGGACTCCTTATATGCAGGATTACTTTGATATTTAAATCATACAGAGTTGTTGGTACAATAAAAGTTGAATTGTTAAATTACTTATTTACTAACCCACGTATAATTTTGGAAACAAAACTATCATTAAACAAACAAAAGGTACTTTCAATAACACCGTTGTATTGAAAAGTTTGAGCAATTGGGTGTAAACTAAGCAATAACCTATAGACCAGCCTAACATCTTTACCCTGGTCTCTCAGCTGGTTTTTGTGATTACCCCCTTCTTGCTGGCAAGTACCTATAGCAGCAGGAGCTTAATACCATTTGTTACCAACTGAGGTCGCCACTCGGCATTTGATATTGTTAAGACCAAATGTCCTAACATCAGTTAACCGACCACGGAGAGGAGCCTCTCCGCGGTCGGCTAATAGCTTTAAGTTTAAATATATTTTTGGGACCGCGGAGTCATTGTCGGGCATTCGCGGTTCGTACACGCACCTCCAGTAATAAACGCATCAAAAGAAATACAGTCCATCATTCACATACTTCATCAGCCAGGGTACCCCGAGTCATCCTACAACGGGCCTTGGCCCCAACATGATCCGGTTCGAAGGAAAACAAGAGGGTGATGTTCGATTAAGATCGGCTATATATTAAGGTTTTGTAGAGCGTTCTCCCTGTACGATTTTGTAGTGTTCTTCGTATTGTGTGAAGTCAGGGATAGACAGCATAACGCTATACAAAAACCGAAATTAACCGCATCTCTCTCTTATTGTCGACGTGTCATATTAAATGCCGAGAACAAAGCCCAGCTAGCATGAGCTTTCTTAAATCTTGCCTTGACGGGCTCTGAAAATAAAAATAAGACTAATATCTCGGGTCGACATAATATTTTTGGCCATAGATCAGTACTCGAATATAGTTTTATTTTATTTTAGTTGTTCCACTGTCTGCCAATTAAGAGTAAATGACAAAATGATAAAAAATGACATTTAACATATAATCGATACGAAACTTGACACAGAAATAGCGGAAAAAATATAAAAATATTTACGTAAAAAAATCGAGCTAGGTTCGATCGAGGAGTTGAATGGTGAGCGTATACGCCATAAAATAAAAGAGAAGGCCTCCTTTTTAAACCTATTGTCGGTCGCAAGCCCGAGACACCATTCTTGTCATCTCTTACCCACACACGATGGACCCGGCACCTGCACGGTGAATCCATAGAATGCTTAGAAATTTGTCTTCAAACATTGTTTTTTTAATAATTAGATAGAGATCCACGTAATTCACATAGATTTTATTCGATCGCAATTAATCTTCTTATATAAAACTTAAATAATTTAATACAAAAATAATCCAGCGCCATCTATGTGCACCACAAAACAACATTTAAACAATCTTTATTTAGACCTTTATGTCACCACCAGCCGAGCACGAAATAATATTCTTTGACGGATCTGTCGAAAGTCCAAGAGATAAGGTTGCAATGTTCACAAAACAAATAATTTGTGACAAATTTGGCATATATCGCTAAACCATGCTCACTATTTTGTTGGCCAATTGACATTTAAGCCTTGATTTAACGGTTTTTTAGATGTATATTACAGCCCATGCTAGAGGGGCTGTACGTGCTTAGTTTAAAAAAAAAGAAGGGTTTCTTTATAAGCCTTGCGGTTTTTAAGCCCATAATTTACTTAGCCCGTTCCGCAGCTGTGTATGTGATTTTTAACGTGCACGTGCTTACTTCCAGCGTTCGCCCTTGAAGTTTCGATTTATCTATTTTGAAACCCGGGGTGAGGCTAGTTATTTATAAAAGTGAACTCTGATTATTCTTCTGTGAAGTGTCTTTTCAAGATCATGATCAATGCACTATAGTCGTACGGTCAGAAACAGAGAATTATTTATATTTTTTACTTTTCACGATGATAAGTTATTTTTAACTGACTGTACACATTGTTTGCCTATAATCCTAATCCTGAAGAAAGGATAAGTTTCAATAAAAATCGGCTAAAAATTACTCAAGTTTTCTCGTAAGCGTGCGGAATATTCTCAAAACTACGAACGTAATTTTATAATTATTTCCCAATGCTATTGAAGTAATCTAATGGTACAAATTATAAAAAAATTTTTTTGTGTCTGTTTGGACACGTATTGTCATTTAAATGTTTGTATATTAACAATTTTTAATTAATCATGTTGTATTCTACGACAATCCATTATATCTCACTGCTAATTAAGTGTGGTTCTCTCCGGCTGGCCTAGTGCGGGATGATACGGATCCATTACGTATTGCAAATGATTTTGAGAAAGCCTTAAAGCGTGTTTTACTATATAACGGGGTTCATTGTATGCCCTTACTCTAGACTAATATGTTATTCTATTGATAGAAACAAAGAACTTTTCCTAAGAAACCATATATCGGAAGTCACAACAAAATATTGACTTCTCCAAACAAATTGGCTATTTTCAAATTTACAGTTTGTATGAAGAAGCTAAATTTGTACATATATATACAAATTTATATCGGTATATATATAGATATATGGTTTCTTAGGAAAAGTTGTTTCTATCAATAGAATCGCATACTAGTCTAAAGTAAGAGCATACAAAATCACGCTGTGTACAGTTTTTTCTATACACCCGTAACTGTCTCCGTTGTCTAACAGTTAAGTCCGTGGATTTAGACTCGGAGGTACCGGGTTCGATTCCTGGTCGGGACACAAAAAATATTTATTAATGTATATAAATACATTTAAATAATATTTAATTTATTTGTGATATTTCTCGAGTTTGGTACGCTGGAGACATCGACGAGCTTGCCACTTATCATGATTGGCATATAGTAAAGTTGGCTAAATGTGAACCCGCTTATTTATAAGCGTGGTTTCTGACCACCCCGAAAGGGAAACGGTCGTGATGATACTTTACTTTACTTTTACTCGTAACTGTTACTTTTGGCATTTGTTTATTAATCCGGCTCTTACTGTTGCTTCAAGACGTAATTGATAATTATTCGATTTTTTAGCATCGGCACGTGTCGGTAACTAATAACTTGTGTTGAGTCCACCAGTCACAAGTTTAAAAGGTTTATCCAAATGCCAAATTGTTACTACTAAAAAATGCAATAGAAATATAAATACAGTTGGACCGTTTATAATGGCCGTTTTGACAGCACTAATCATGAGTGGCATGAGGCACTTTACATTTATTAATTTAATATTGGACAATTAGGTTTTAGACTCATTTTGAAGGTTTTATTGAAGGACATCGAATAATGTACCTACTACATGTAGACTAGTGTCATCGAAAATTTATGACAGATGTTACATGACAGGTGTGGCTGTATTTACGTAGCTCGTTTTAAGCTATAAAGTGTTCTAAACAATGTTAATGTAGGATTCTCAGCGTGTTTAGAATATATTTATAACGTCATCAATCGTTTACAAGATCCTTTATTTTCGGAGTAGTGCTCAAACGCACACTAACGTGTGACATTTCGATTTCAAATGTCACACTCGCTATTAAAGCACCTATTTTATGCTTAGAACATCTTAAAGCGAGCTACGTGAACAGGCGGCCTTTAGGTATGCACGGGTATATAATCCGTGTGTACGTAGGTCCGGTGCCCAGTAGCTAAATTATGTTTCGTTAAGCGCAAAAAACCTATAAATAAATCATTTAACGAATAGATATTGTAAAAATAAAGGAATACAATGTTTTGACAATTAGATGGTTGTGAAAATATGTATTAACTTATTAATATAAGTTTACTTCGTATGTACCTATTTATCGTAAATGTTTATAGTATATATTTTCGATTATAGTATAGCTCGTTTTTTATATTATATATTTTCTCGCGAAATGAGCATGTGTAAATACACATACTATTTGCAGAAGAAAATGTGGAAAGCGCGACGCTCTGCGACGAGTCACCTGCACCACAATCGGTTATAATTTATTTGTATATAACAAATAAAATAAAAAGGTTTTTCCGTATGAAATTAGATAGGGTACAGACGGTGGGGCAGCCTGCCTAAATCTGAATTTACATTACGTAACAAATTTAATGTAAGGTTAAATTAATTCTTGTTCTAATAATTGCAATTTTTTTTCGCGGAAACCACAGTTACGCTGTGATTATGGCTCCGTCGACATTAAAGCTTTATTTTGCGACACTAGTTTCGCGTATAAGTTGCATGACATTAGTCTTATCCAAAATCGCTCGTGACATGAAGCTGTTTTAACGTCATGAATTTAATACAGTATAAAACTTGACATTTACAAGTAACACTGTATTTTAATTACTGTCATTTTACCAATTTCGTAATGTAAAGTGTAGGTGTGTCCATAATGCAGTAGAACAAGCGGTGTAGGAACGCTGTCCAATCCAAAAAGGTTCATGGTTCGAACCCCGGCATGTACCAATGAGAATACTTTTCTAACCTACATTTGCCAGGGATTTACAACACCACCATTCCTGTGCCTCAGAGAGAACTCGTCGTTCCCGGTTTTATTAATACCAACTTGTGGGATCGTTAATAAATTGTCCCTAAAATTATCATCAGATCCTGGCCAACCGTGCCTGGCCAGAGTGGCGAGTGTAGGCCAAATTTTTCAGATATATATTCTGGAAGGCGCATCTCCCAGGACCAAGTAGCCACTCTGCGTCTTTCTATATGTGGTTTCAATTTTTTTACCAATTGATCCGCAACCACGTCCAATGCAACTTAGCCGAAACGACGGGAGAAGTATGTCTCTAAGGTAAATGACGTAAGGACCCGTTAAATTTATATAGACTATTCTTGTATATGGTCCCTACTCCATCGTTCATCAATTCTCCGATACACTTTTGCTAGTTTAGCTTGCTAATTTTAAAAGCTATATGGGTTACTCTGGTTCTCTGACGAATGCTAGTATTTCTAACTCTATCAGAAAAATACTGAGCATAGTCTGTCCATAACTTGCACAAGCCTACTAATGAAAATGAGCTACACAAAATAATATACATCTTCATTGTGCGTTGCGTTTCTGTTATATTTATGAGACATTTATAAAACCTGTTGCGTCGTTTGAACGCGTTTTACACAACTTTTAATTTACGTAATTGTACAATTTATCAAATTCTATAAGACAAGCAATATTTTAACGTATTTACAACTTAATTCTGTTGCTTATGTGTTTGTCTCCTTTAGGTCTTGATACAATAGGACCGTGGGGGCCAAGCGCTAAGAAGTTCTTTAAGGAACTAGTCTGTTTAAGCGGCTGGTTACCGCTGTATGTGACAAGAGGGCTGGCAGTTTTTTCGTGCTGCAAATAAGCATCACTGTGCAGCGGGGGAATGCTGCGAGTGTTCTTGGCACACTGCCACATGATCAAATCATTTTTATACATTACAATTAGTTTATAAATTATTATTAGCTTATTTTTTATTATTAAATCATTTTACTTTACTTTTATTCTTAATAAATAATAAATGATGATAATATATATAATATGTAATGTAATATGTATGTATATAATATAGCGTATATGTATACGCTAGAGACATCGCGAGCTTGCCACTTGTCATGATTGGCCTGTAGTAAAGTTGGCTTAATGTGAATTTACTTCTTTGTAAGCGTGGTTTCTGACCACCACGGAAAAGAAACGCTCGTAATGATACGTATAGGCCAAATTCTTCAGAATATTCTGGAAGGCCCAACTCCAATAGTGGAGGTCTAGGACTATGTGTTCTAGGGGCTATACATTGCTACTAGTGGTCTGATATGATTGAAATTATATTGGCCTGGATGAGGCATTAAATTAACGCGTTTCTTTCTCGATACGGTAAAGAAATACGCTTAAAATAGGTTTTAACCTAGATCAAGACTTCTCTAAACTTCGCACAGCTAATTGATTGCAAAGTTTTCTAAGTTTTAATTGCCGTAAGAATAGGATAGTGCTTGCTTTACGAGACATGCCTCTAACTTATTTATATTTTACAAATGAAATCCATTTATTGTTAAATAAAAAATATATAAGAGTATGTAGATTACACTTGGAAGCACTATTCACGCTTATATGAGGATATTCTCTAGTTCATCCGAGAAAAAACGAAATATCGACATGTATAAATATTTTGATTTAAGTTTTGACATTATTTAAATTTCTTTACATAAGTCTTTAATATAATCAAATGACTCAAGCATCATGAGACATTATTAAACTATAAAAGTAACCGTTTCCTATAGGGGTGGTCAGAAACCACGCTTATAAAGAAGCAGATTCACATTTAGCCAACTTTACTATAGGCCAATCATGACAAGTGGCAAGCTCGTCTATGTCTCTAGCGTACCAAACTCGGGAAATTTCAAAAATAAATTAAATTATAAAAAAGTTTATTTATTTTAATTAATAATCATTATTTTCGTCCCGACCAGGAATCGAACCTGGTACCTTCGAGTCTAAATTCACGGACTTAACCGCTAGACCACGGAGGCAGTTTTTGTAACATATTATAAGTTTATTGAAATGAAATAAAATAATTTATTTGTCAGAAACATGGATGTAAATTATTATATGTAATTATATCATATGTTTGGCTATTTCTAGGATACAAATATTTATTTAGTTTTAAATATTTGTTTGACTCTTAATTTGAACAGTTTTAGTGGCAGCTCTCTTATAGCAACTGGAAGTTTATTAAATATCTTTTTTGCCATTGCATAACAATTTCGGCTATATTGGGTACTTTTATGCGCTGGGATAATTATTCTACTAGGATATCGCGATTTAAAATTGCATTTATCCCCAAGAGTGTTTAAAAGTTCCGGGTGGCTTTTTACAAATAAACAGCACTTAAGTATATAGATAAAAGGAACAGTCAGTAATTTTAGTTTATAGAAGTCATATATGTCAGTATAAGTTATAAGATGTCTGATGCAATATTGAATATTCAATTTTAAATTTTAACACCACGACACTCGTGTTACATCTAAGGAATTGGCGGGTAATATTGTCAACGAGTGTAGATTATATACATACATATCTTCACGCCAGATCCCTTGCGGGGTAGGCAGAGACAATTGAGCGCCATTTGACACGATCACGACATACTTCTTTCGCTTCGTCGACATTCATTAACCTCTTCATACATGCCCTTCGGTTACGAAGAATTTTTAATGCATCTTCAGTCAGTGTTTTATTTATTTGATCGTGATATGTGAGTCTCGGTCTGCCAGGGCCTCTTTTACCCACAACTTTCGCATTATATATCTGGTTCGTCAATCTTTCATCGCTCATCCTTTCAACATGCCCGAACCATCGTAGCATGCCTTTCCTTATTTTTGTCCCTATTATATTTTGTCCCTATTATATACACTTGAATAAAACTGCATATTGTTATTGCTTATTTTAAATACCTGTGTTGTAAACAACTTTTATTATATTTCAAAAGCAATAACATGCGAGATTGATATGAATAACCAGAACAAGTGGTGGGTCGAGTATGATAGACGATGTATCTAGATTTATAGACACTCCGCACACAGATAATGCGATGTGGCCCACAATAAAATTATCGTAGGTCATATACCTATGACATATGGACAATTTGTCATCTTTATTTTACTAAAGATAACATAAGACTGGCGCCTAATTATAATGGATACATCAAGCAATTGTAACCACAAAAGTATTTTCACAACCGTACCTAATTATTTACGTGGTGGACTTCAGTGGTTTTACCATGATTTATAAATTACTAGCTGTTAGACCCGATGTTAGAGAAAAAAACCATCAGATGGCCGGTAGGGTCACATGTCATGTTTAAATCCAAGGAACACACAGGAATAAGGAAACTTTTATTATGACGTCACAAATACTGCTTCGCACACTTGTTTTAAAATTAATTTCTGAAACTAATTGATAATACATATTTTTTTCGTATGCATGATAATTTTTAATAGAGTGTCTTCCTCCTTGCGTCGTTCTTCTTACTGTTGAGGGTCGTGACCCTTTTTACTGATCTCTTTGTCCCGGAAATGCTGCGCCATGCGGCTCTGTTTACTTAATTTGTATATAGGCTGTATATAGGCTATCTTGTGACCACATTTAGAGGGGTGCGGATCTGGTCTGACCAGCGTATGGGGCCACAATACTTAAGGACTCGTTATAGGCAGATGGAAGACAGCCTAGTAGAGATTTTGACCTGTGTATTGACACATTGAATCTTCGCGCTCTATGAGGGATACGTCGCATTAGCCTAATTACCCAGAATACCTATTTTTAAAGATAAAGTGCAATAATTATAATAATAACAATCTTGTGTATTGCAAAAAAAAGTATTTACATATATTGTCATAAATATCACGTCTCCTATTTGGGGTTAAATTATAGCGGAAGAAGTGATTCATAAACACGTGCATAGTTTGTGCTAGTCGAAGTACCTACTTTGTTTCGATTCTAGAAAGATCTTAAGATAAAAAGAAGCAGTGGAACTTTTCTATTGGCGATAAGCATCGTGTGAGAAGGACAAAAAGTTTTCGTTCTCAAGCAAGGCGTGCTCGTTTCACCACTCATATTGGAACAGGGTTTAGCGGTATAATAGAAAGGAATGTTCGAATACTTTAAGTACGCATCGATTTACATAAAAAATGAAATTAAGCTAAACTTACCTTCTACTTCAAAGTTATTAATTTGTCCATGCATTCTCACAAAAATCATGAAACTCGGTCCAACTATTATTTAACTATAAATACTGTAACTATTTGTCGTAGACTGATAGTGTAACGCTATTATGACAATTAAAAAAATATACCCAGTCTAGTGACTTTTTTATAATAGACCGTCAAAAAGTAATAAAAATGTGCGTAATTTTCCATAAGACATTGCTACCTGTTTTGAAGTGTTTAACGTAGGATAGGCATGTTTTGTTACCTGAATCGCTCAAGCTAAAGAAAAATGTTATCTATAATGTTTTTTCTAAATTACAATGGAGAATAAAAAAAAACATCTAATAACACTATTTATCGTACACAAAAGAGAACAAAGGATATTTATTCGGGTTACTCAAACTTTTTTTCCATGACACATTAGTACTTTTTTTATGCGCAAGTACTTTTTTTAAACCGTGGTTCATTCGAGGACGTTGATCTGCTAAAACTTGATTCAAAGTTAAATCTAAAACACATGTGCGGGAAGACAATTATAATTGTTAAAACAATAATGATGTATTTTGAATGTTGAAATAACTTTGTGGCTAAACTATTACACTCAGTAGCATAGCTTGTTTAGAACTGTCAAATATAAAAGTTATGTACAATAAATACTATGCAAATAAATTATGTAAGGTATATTTTATTAATTTTGATTATCTTAAAGCGGATCGATGGTTGTAATAACTTAACGTTCGTGCAGCAACCGCAACAACAGACTGTGACCAGAGACGGAGACCGCGAGCTTCACTTAACTAATTATGTTATACAAGTACATCCACTTACTTGGGCAAATTTTTTTGCTAAATTTAGATAAGTTTAGAAGTATGTATTTATATTTTGTTAATTTTGATTATCTTAAAGTGGATACATTGTTGTAATAACTAAAGGTAGCGGTTAGCGCGGCAACCGCGACAACAGAATGAGACCAGAGATGGAGACAGAAAGTCAAATTATTATTATATACATCCACTTAATTGGATAAATCCAAAAAAATTGTAAGGTTTTAATTTCTATATATATAGTAAATTTTGATTTTATTCAAATGTATCGATTGTTGTAATAACTAAAGGTGGCGACAGCAGACCGAGACTAGGGATGAAGACCGTCACTTATCAAATTATGTTATACATCAACTTACTAAGGTAAATACTATGTTATATACATGCAAAATTTGCTAGGGTTTTAAGGGATCATTATATTAATTTTGTTTTTTTTTTTTAAATGGATCGATTGTTGTAAATGCGATAGCAGTCTGAGACCAGAAACGGAGACTGGAACCCGCGGTCTTTCTTTCTTTCTTTCACTTGTCATTTAGCTTTTTACGGGTGCAGTTGGCGCGAAGACAGGAAGGCAGTGTCCGCCCATACCAAGACTATAATAAAATAGTGACGCTCGCGGTTTTTTGTCTCTATCTCTAGTCTCGCTCTCCGTCGTTAACTTAACTGTAAATTATTTGCACAAAACGTAACGAATTGACGGTTCTAAACATGATCCATGCTATGGAGCCTTATTAATTTCATGACGTAATAGGTTTTTGGCGTCCCAGCGTGTTCTAGTTGCACTTGTTTGTGAATATGACAGGAATATGGAATACATATTGTGTTATTTTAACAATATGATTGAAATGAAATATTGTTATGCAAGGTGGTAGGTGAAAATAACCAGTTAACGTACGTAATAAATAAATACGTAATAATTAAAGGTGTGCACTGTCATAAGTGTCCGTGCGATAGGGAAGTAGACCGCTTTGGAGTCCACGGGCTTTCTTGTATAAAAAGCGCTGGCAGATTTTCACGTCATGGCTCCCTAAATGAGACCATAAAACGGGCGCTTGCCACTATTGAGGTTCCAGCTATTCTAAAACCCACTGGATTTATCCGTGTTGATGGCAAGAGACCTAATGGTATGACGCTGATCTGGGAGCGGGGACGGGCCTTAGTGTGGAATGCCACTTGTGTCGAAACTCTGGCTTTATCACACCTTAGCTGAAAGCGCAAATACATATCTATAATCAAAGACTATGTGTTTGTGCCGTTTGCTGCAGAGTCATTAGGCGCCTGGGGTCCAAGCGCTAAAACATTTTTAAAAAACATCACCCTTGTCTAATTGTCTGCTCTGGTGACACGAGGGCCTTTCCTCTTTCTCTTTCTTTCCTCGCCCAGAGAATCAGCATAGCGATTCAGCGAGGAAATGCGGCCAACGTTCTTGCCACCATGCGCAGATACGTTTTATATTTAAATTAGTTTTTGTAAGTATTTAAAAATATATATATTTATATAGACATTTATAGTTATATTAAAATATTGATAATTTATACCTATTTGTTTTTGAATGAGTTTGGTATAATATTTCGAAATATCCCGATAATACTCGTAGGCGTCTCTAACCGTTTTGTCATAACCACTACATTTAAATGTAATTAAATTACATATAGGTTACTTACCTACTATCAGTCATGTAATATTATGAATGTCCTTGAATTGTTTAACAATTAGTTTATACACGTATAGCGTGGTTTTATCGGAGTCTCATTTGCCTCGATACTTAACCACATACATGTTTTCGCTTGTGAAATTTACCATCATGCATCAATATGTATGTAAGTATATGGATTTGCTGAGTGGAGGTGTAGCAGGATTTCAAAAGAAGCTGGACTTTAACTTAACCTCATTCACAGTGAAATATGTATGTTCGGAAAATTTAATATTTAATACCTACTTTTGTTTACTAACATATTTCAAAGGCTTCTAAATACCGATGTTTAACAGAAGTTTAGGGAAACACTATTTCAAAACATTGCTCGTAAATTGTCTACATTATTCCAGTAGTCTATGAACCTGGCTCATTATATTTCAAAGCAAAGTGTAAAACCGCCCAACTCGAACTATTGTAAATCGAGGGCACAACAATATTTACAACAAACTGACGATACATATATATATATAAATATTATTCATAAAATCTCCTTACTGCCTCCGTGGAGCGAAAACGACTTATGATTTAGACGCATCAAATTAATTTATTTGTGACTTTTCTCGGGCCGGTACGCTAGCGACATCGACGAGCTTGCCTATGCCTGAATAACCTGTGTACAATGATAAAAAAATGTTAATAGTAGTTTCATACTTTTATTGATAAGAGTAATGTTACTTTTATTTATTACAATTATTTTAAAAAACATTTTTTTTTGTATAAATCGAGTCCTTTAGTACTAGAGCTGTCATGATGATATTATAGCTAAACTATGTAAAATAAAGTATTTTATACTTAAATTGTAATCTTGTTAGAATGATTTAACTAAAATTGCATTTATAACTGTCAATACAATTTAGCCTAATTCCCTATACAAGATAAATGATTTTCAAAGTCGTTCAATTCAAATCAAATTATTGTTTCTTCAGCAAATAGGAATACCATTAGCACTTTTACATTTCAATTTTTAAAAACATATTAGGTACATACAATAAAACAAGACACAACAACAAAACAATAATAAATAAAAAAACTCAAAATATCATGTTAATAACTTTTTACAGAAAAAAAAGTAATTCATATTTATTTTTCAAATCCATGAAAGAACTGAACATTTTAGGCACTTAATTAAAGCTAGGACAATCGTCTCAGATTTTTTTGCAGCGTTTAAAAAGTCCATAACCACAGATATCCTCTGTCTTATTTGACTCATATTGTCTTTAATCTTTTTTTAATCATTGTTATATTACCTGTATCTATGTTGTGCATGTATATTTTGTTAAAAATTGTATTTGTATAAGGAATTTGTTATTATTGAATTTTGATCATGTTTGAATTTAATTTGTGTAATTTGTCTTCTAATTTGTATAATAATTATTATAATTTGCATGTCGTGTGTGCTGTTTGGATTCCAGTCTAGTCCATGTATAAATTAAACGAACACAAATTTGCAACTGACTGGAATCTGTTTGCACACCTAATAATAAATAAATAAATTTAATTAGTCTATGTCAGTGCATTGCCAGTTATAGTTGTTTTTTTTTTTTACGTAAGTGAAAATGACACAAGAGAAGAGAAGAACAAAGTAAAGTAAAAATACAAACATTTTGTATGAAAATAGCAACTAATGCCCACTCTATTTTATATTTGATCTCATTGGTAAATTTGGAAAATCGACATGATAACTTTATTCTTGTTATTTGAGAATGACCCGCGCTAAATAGAGGGAAGTTATGGGGTGATAATGATTGTTTTTGACAAGTTTATGTTAACTGTGTGACTAAATTTACTTAATAAATGAGTATAGATACACATAGTTTGTACATATTTTTACTGCAAATCAAATAACATAAGACTTGTTGCGCGTTACTTGTTGCAAATAGCTGCCCCGAGTGTCTACCTTGAAGTTCCGCCGATATAGAAATGCGGATTTAGGACGTACTAATATGTATTAGAAAAATAAACTATTTACTGTTTCAAATGCGATTATCAGATTTATACTAAATAGGAAAATAATAATGATCTAGTATAGTGATATAGAAGCTGAGTTTAGGAGCACATTTTTATTGTCCAATACCCTATCCAATTGTTGGCCATAGTTTCCCCAAAGTGTGTATTCAGTACATTGAGAGTTATACTCCTGGTTGCCTTGGCATTCGCTAAGTTAATTGATAATTTTGGCCCGAACTTAAGGAAGGAAGAACTGTTACGTTTTACTAGCATTATTCTATACTAAACCGTCAATCACTAGAATAAGGAACATAGTTGTTTAGCCACCATGTGCGGCAGATCCAACACGTGGTATGAATACCAACGTGTGTATACTAGAATTATTTTAAAAGCTGGCGTTAACCAATTTATGTAATCATGTCTAATATTTCTGTGAGTATTTAATGCACGAGTTATGAGTGTAGAGTAATGTATTAGACGTAATGCCAATGTTACGCATACGTGCACGTGTACGCAACTGTCTTTAATAGGGTAGTTGACTATAGTAAAAAAACTTTTGTTTTTTTTTCTTATTATATTATTATTTTATCAGAGTACCAAAAATCACACTTTTTCGTTTTAATTAATGAAATAATTTATATATTAATAAAATAAGTACTTTATTTGAGAGATATTAAACGTCACCTCAAAATATTAGTTAGCGTGAGTGACGTAACTTAATACCTAAATATTCTAAACGGCCACAAAATAAAGAAATAAATCTGCTTAATTAAATTGTTTTTTTTCGAGTATATTACATTACAACTTTATACAAATAATACAAATACAAAATATTATTAAACAGTTACGTTCTTATTTTATATATTTTTGGAAGTTATGTTATACTTAAACTATTTAAGTACATGAATAATTAACTTTTGAGGTGGTTTCAAAGTAGTATTTGTACACTGAGGCATTAATCAACTTAGGTAAGTATTTAAATTAATTTAATTTATGTAATTTGCAATTTTTGTGACAATAACTAAAGTCGTTGTGAATTAGTTGTTTATATACTATTACGTGACGTCATCCGGCAGCTATTTCCAACTGCAGGGTTTCCGAGTGAAAATTTAAACTCGATATTTAAAAGTAGACTTTAGGGGATTTCAAAAAAAACCTGTGTGTAAACAATTTAAAACACATTTGAAAAATTGTCAAGTAGTCTATTGTGTTTTGTAAATTTAAACTCACTGATAGCCTGCCAGTAATTTACCGACTGGTAGACGTAAAACATATATGGGAATTGCTTTCAAATTTGCATGGTTAAGTTTTGTGAAAATGCCTTTGTTGATGATTTGTCCTGTACGACCAGTGCGAGCGTGACCATCAAATTGCATGACCAATGCCAAAACCACTTAATCCAATTTTCCTTAAAATTTCCTGTCAGTCGGTTATTTAGCTAATTACCTGACCGAAAGAACGGCGTGATATGAACAAACCGCATAAACATTATCTATATCACCGTGCCGTGGTGATCATACTAACGATCATGATACATGTCGGTTATCGTATCCGAAAAATAATATGTGGACCCAGATCAATAGTAGTGGCTTTCTGTGGTGTGTCATTCTATAACTACCTACTGGTAAATCGTCTATGTGACTTAGCCTTAAAAACTAAGCTATTGTATAGGTATTTTAAATATGGTGACAAGCAATGTTTGGTACTTATTTCGTATTTATTTAGTTGGCTATATTTTTCATTTTTCTTCTGTTGATGTAATTAAAAATAGTTAGTTTATTAAAAAAAAAAAAAAAAATAGATAATGGATTAATTTTATTATCCGTTCTGCAACCGGTCGTCAGTCTTTGTATAAAATAATTTGTGATGACCTTTGGTGCGCTGGTGGCTTGGTTGTACGAACGCGTTCCTTAAATTTTACAAAGGTCAGTTCAAAACCCACTGACATATGATGACCAATGGGAAAAACACTTTTCTTACGTACATTTGTTATAGATTTACAACACCACCGTTCCCGTGCCTCGGAGAGCACGTTAATCCGTCGGTCCCGGTTCCACTAATACCAACTTGTGAAATGGTTAATAAATTGTCATAAAAAAATGACATCGTATCCTCGCCAAGAATACGGTCAGCGTGGCGAGTGTAGGCCAAATTCTCCAGATATAATATGTTCTAGAAGGCCCATCTCCAGCAGTGGAGGTCTAGGACGCTATGTTCTGTTGTAATGCTGTAATAATGAAAAATGATGACCTTTGGTTTAGTTGCAATTATACCTAAGTACGAGTATATATAAATTCCAGATTTTAGCAATTAAAACATGTTTTTAATTACTATTGCTTTCTCCTTGGCGATAAGATACTAAGTAGGTACTTATAATAATTATGTTTGTGGTATTTAGAAATATGTTGAGCATAAAACCGATTAATCATAAAATAATTATTACGTTTGCCAACACCAGGCACGGGCAACCGATTATAATGATATAATATTTATTATTCTAAGTATCATTACAAACGTCATCCCAGGCGTAGTGATTAGCAACTTCTTTTTTGTGTTTTTCAGGTGCAAGTTCATTTTAAGCTGTACTTAGCCCAAGTAGCAAGATCTTCAATGCAATCATATACATATGTATGTCTGTACATATTTATTTTTTATGAACATGACATGTGGCCCCACCTGATGAAAACGATGATGCGGGGTCTAATAATGATTGTAGAAGATGAGCAACTGATGCCATTCAGTAACGACCGATATCAGTCTCTACTGCTATATCTTCCCAACAAGATGATTTAGACAATTCCAGGTTGGGGAAATACACTGGCTGAAAGAGCATTCCCATCTACAGCGTACGACAGATGTAAGAGTCCAAATTTTCAAAAAGTATAATATCTAAATTGCATGTACACTATACAATACCTACCGCATTCAGGAATGTATCGTGGGAACAATACTGTTATGTTTACATACGTACGTGAAACCGCACAAGAAAATAATTTTGGTAAACCGCAACGCATGAACCTCGTCTATTATTATTAACTAGCTGTTTAAGCCCGGCGTCGCTCATATAGCTATCGCACAAAATAATTTTCAAGTAAATCTATGCTATATTTATTAAAATCGAAGTAGTAATTTAAGCGTAACCAAATTATTATATATATTATAATATAATATGTTCTTATTCGTCAAATTAGTTTTTATAGAGTTACGACGTACGTACCTACGTAAGCGTAACAAAAAGATTAAATAAAAATAAATTATAATAATTTTCATTTGTTATGTTTTGACAGGCAATAGACCGTATCTAAGCTCCAAATACAGGCCTGGGTACACCCGATGCGCACATTTGGTCTTGTACTTGTCTATACATAGCCAGACATGTACGCCACGCTACCAGGTCAATATCTTTATATATAGAGATTGTTTCGAAGGAGGAATACACATGTTACTTTTGTCATAGTGGAGAATCGTTATGTTCACACACAAAAGCGCTACTACATTACTTACATTATATGTGTACGTTTCTCTCTTAAATTCATTGGGTATAAGAAGTAAGCAAGAGTGGGGCTCCCTGTATCACATACCTTCTGGGTCATAGTACAGTTTTTAAGTCAATAAACGTTTTTATTATTGTTATTATTATTATAAGAAAAATTTTCAAGAATAAATTCGTTTAACTTTAAATAATTCCAAATAAAGATGTAGACATCGAATTTAATGAATATAATCGATTTGACATTGATAATTCATTCCTTAATAAAATGAGGCACCAATCATCAAAATTTATTAAAGTTAGGGGTCAGGAAACTAACTGCCTCCGTAGTTTTGATTTAGACTCGGAGGCACCGGGTTCGATTCCTGGTCGGGACACAATAATATTTATTAATTTAAATAAATAAATAAGATTATTATTTAACTATCAGTGATATGTCTCGAGTTTGGTACGCTACAGACATCGACGAACTTGCTACTTGCCATGATTGGCCAATAGTTAATTTGGCTAAATGTGAATCAGCTTTTTTATAAGCGTTATGCCCCGAATAAATAATTTAGTGTAATGTTCTCTATTACTCAATGAGCTAAGTACGCTTGGAATCGTCTACGATAGAGCAAAGAACTGTAAGAAACACTACAAAACTGTGGTAATAAAAAATAATTTTAAAAATACAACTTTATACTTTACATTTTTTATCGACAATGTAAATGACAATTAAAGTGCCATGAAGATGTCTAAGATTTAAATATATATAAAATCTATCTAATTGTTCCACAACATCGTCTGCTAGCATTTTCTCAAATATCTCCCAAACAAAGTCTCTCTCTTAGCCGTGGGGTTAAGTCCCATTAGTGAATCGTCATGTTTGCACTTTCAAATTGATATTGAATAATAATAAATTCATTATTGTAAAAAACCAAAACAAGTGCAGGTACATAGGCGAGCTTAATGCCGTAAATGCATTTTCTACCAACTAACCTTTGTGACTGAGATCTGTAATAAGCTGGTGGAGAAGGTTACGAAGAAAATAAATAGTTGAAATTATTTATTACTATATAAAACACAAATTAATTACATACTCGTACATGCAGCACTTGAAACCTTGTTAAAACAGCTAACTCGGCGAAAAGAGGCTAAATTTTTCAGCAATATAATCCGGAAGGTCCATCCTTAGCATGGAAGGTTTAGAACTCCTTCCAGGGGTTGTAATAATGATAAAAATGCACAGATACCTACCCCAGCACATCTACGTGTACATGTTCACATACGGTGTAACCTTGCCTTAAATGTGTGCACAATTCGCCTAATCATGGCGTTACCAATACTTTTTGTCTTGTTCAAATACAAAAAAATATTTAAGCGTTTAATTTATGGTGATTCAAAGTTGCAGCTGAATTTTCCATTAGATTTTTTATCACTACACTCGCACTTGCCTATTGTTAGGTAAGTGTCACATAAATGAAAATATAATTGTATCTGGACGAAAATAAATATCAATATATTAATATATCATGTATTTCGTTATTCTACATTACAAGAAAATCCACAAAAATATTAAACTTTGAGGACTAATTGACATTTTGATAAACAATTCAAGCAACTTACAGTATTAATATTAAACAGGAGATTGGTCACGACATGGACATTTCGAATACATTGATTAAGTTTTGTGAAATATTTTTGTAAAATAAAAAGAGAAGTTTTGTTAAATTTTAAGAGATTAAATGCAAGGTATTTTTGTCATTTTAATTGAGTATGGCAAAATAACGTTGACACACATAACTTAACCTATTACAACGAAATTATTCGTAGTGCATTAACACAATTATAAAAATAAAAAAACAATAAATTATGAGTAAATTATTTAAAATACTACATTTAGAAATTTATTTCTCTAAATATTTTAAAGAACAAGCATACATTGTAAAATATATTTATATATATATATATATATATATTATATACGTACATACTAAGTATAGCAAACAAATATTAATGTAAGTTATTATTCAAAGTGGCTTAGTTTTTACTTTATGTAGGATTATGTATACTTAGTATGTACGTATATATATATATACGTACATACTAAGTATACATAATCCTACATAAAGTAAAAAATAGATACTTAAATTATACATAAATATAAAAATAAAAAAACTAATGGCATATAAAATACACATTGTATATATATATATATATTTTTATTTTTATATTTATGTATAATTTATATATCTATTTTTTACTTTATGTAGGATTATGTATGTATAATACATTATATATTATTTTGTGTATGTTTTAGTAATAAATTATTACTTAAATATCAAATGTCTTCGTAGATCTCAATCACAAAGGTTAGTTGGTAGAAAATGCATTTACGGCATTAAGGTCTCCTATGTACTCACTTATTTTGGTTTTGTACAATAAATAATTTATTATTATTATTACTTTGTAATGTCAGATAATCAAGGACAAGGAACATATCTTTTATAACTTCAAGTAAGCAATGCCAGAAAAGCATTAGTAAAGATGGAGATATTATTTGTAAACTGTAAATTTGTCCTAACTATTAATTGCTAAATTTTGAAGACAAAATAAAACTGATTTTATTGAGATAACTTTTAGCCAAAAATAAAATAACACGTACTTTAAAATTTCGTTAAATGACTTATTTTTTATTGAGTTTATACTCAATATTAAGTTAATGTTATATACATTATGTTTATATTTTTTTTTTATTCCATGTGCCACTAAGAATAATTTGTACGTATAATATTTTTTACACAACAGTTGAGTTAGGATAATTTGCCAGTTCACAAACGATATACTGCTGTATAATGGTTCTGTTATGAATTGGCCAAAAAGGAAATTAGAAGAAGGTAGGTGGTTTACTGACTGTACCGTCTAGTCTATCTGTACACAACTCGTAAAAAAGACTTATCAAAAATACAACAAGATTGTACTTGAAGATAAAAAAGTAGTACTAGTGGAATACGCGTTATAAAAAAATTTTCAATTGTTAAGATAAATATCCGAAATTGGGTCACGAATGCAATGTTAGTAACAAAGGACATATTCCCTACCTCTTGTGTGAAGTACGCTTGAATAATCAACTATCGAAACTAGAACAACTACCTATGAGTGTATTTTACCTACATCCCAAATACAAATGTAAATTGAAAATACAGCTTTCTAGTTTACGTGCAGTTCGACAATTTTGTTTTAAATTTCAATAAAGTGACTTTTCTATATATTTAATTTAAAATTTTGAATGTTTAATGCCGTTTCAAAAATAGAATAATAGACAAAAATGCCGCTTTAAATTGGTATAGGTATAAAGTCCACAGTCCCGTCACGCACAGATCAAAGTATGCACCCCATACCCTATCCCTACGCGTACAGGTCGCACGGTAAAAGATGAGCCCTACACAAGTATTTTGTTGTTATGGTGTGTGTTTTATTTTATATTATTATTATTACGATGACAAAAACACCTTTATGTTACTTTCATGTCAATAAAGCCATGCGAGCTACTGGAAGACAAGTTCTAGTTATTAGAACAGTATGCACGTTTTACACATATATCATTTGTCAATGTGTTGATGTGCTCATCTTTTATCGCGCGACCTGTACATATAAATTATGTTTATTATTTGCCGCACGCTGAAGATGTAGAATGCACTCCCCGTTGGGTGTTACCTCAACTTCTTATAACCTGTCTCTAAGCGAAGTGTAAAAAAGCATCTTGTTAAGCCGGCATAGTGGTAGAGACTGATGTCGGTTATGTTATCAATGGCCTACTCGTTTACTATCAGGCGGTGACATATTCGTGCTCAATATAAAAAGAAAAAACGTATTTGTACTGTACTCGTATGTACACACCGGTTCAATTAGCAAAAGAAAAAACAATGTAGGTACAAACTTTGCAATGTAAGACTGCCCAGTTACGATATTTTTCTAACATATTTTTTAAAATAATAATATGACAGGCACTTATTTTATTTATTTGTTTTACTTTCCGATACAACATATTTTGTCGACTTGTTCGAGTAAATTCTACGCGTATATTATTGTAAATTACGAAAAAAATATACATTTTTTTTTTTGTATTTTTTTTCTGTGGGCATCTTTGTTAATTCAAAGCGCTTTGCAATGCCTGATTTAACACTACTAGAAATTAATAGGTCTGATAAAATCGAGAAGAAATACCTACAGATCGATTGCCTTTAGCTTTTAAAAAAAACCCTACATTATTTTTTCATTTCTTAAATTGGTCACATAATCTACAAGTGCATTTTTTTTGTAATTAAAGATGTTAAACAATTAATAATGTTAATTGGAGAAAAACTCCGCTTGGCGACGGGTGACCCTTAAGTAGAGAATATTTTGCTCAGAGTAGACCTCGCCGTTCAACGGGGGAAAGCCGGCACTCTACGCCCTTAATTTTTAGTTTCATTTATAGTGTAGTTTATTTTATTTATAGAGAGTAGACAAATTTCTAACGATAGATTCACCGTGCGGGTGCCGGGTCTATCGTGTGTGGGTAAGAGATGAGAAGAATGGTGTCTCGGGCTTACGACCGAGAATAGGCTGGTTTAAGAAAAGGAGGCCTTCCTTTTTTATTTTATTGCGCGATAATACGCTTACCATCCACCATTCTACTCCTCTCCCTACCCAACCAAATACTGTATGATTCCGTTAATGCCGTCTTGGAAGCTCGTTCCATAAATGTATTGACGGCAGACCTGCTTAGGCCCAATTCTTTCAGTAAATGATACAAAGATTTTACTGGAACTCCTCTCGCACCAACTTCCACTACGTAAAGCTGAGTCTTGAACCCGTTCCTGACCATTTCTTCTGTGAGATCATAATATTTATTTGACTTCATGTTGTGGTCTTTTGGAATATTTGATTCCGACGGAACGGTAAGTTTAATAAGGATAAGTTTTTTTAAGTTCCGAGAAAACATTAAGATGTCTGGCCAATAGGCTGATACAGCTAGTGTTACTCATTGTTAATCAATTTGTAAACATTCTAATAAAATACGAAAGCGAGACAGTTAGATAAAATATTATCTCAGTGTCTCACTTTTTTCTGTTCCGCTAATTTTGCCGGTATGTATATTTATTTATAGGTCAAATATATGTGAGTAGCTTTGGCATTTATAAACTAGTTCACAGCTAAAGCCCTGCAAAATTGCTTCAAACTTTCACACAGTGAAGGAAATGCGTTCTTCGTTTTATATAATTTTAGTTAGTATCGAAGTAGTAACCTTGGAATATATTAAAGGATTGGGTACACTTTTACCTGGTCTAAAATTTATTTTAACTTGTTCTTGGCTAAACTGAACACTTTACTTCCAAATTACAAATATGCGATTCGAACCACAACATATACGATAATCAAATTATCGTTCCCGTAACTGACGTCGCGTCGGTCCTGTTTCCACTAATACCAAATTCTGGAATCATTAAGAAATTGTCTGTCTGACTAGCGTAGCGAAAGAAGGTCAAACGAACGAATGTTTTGGGAGAACCATCTCACAATGGAGGTCTTTGAATCTGTGTGATCAGATTAATTCATTTGGAACTTAGTTTTTATAGATTTAAAACAACACTGTTTACATGTCTCGGAGGCAGGTAGTCGTCGGTCACGGTTCATTCATCACGGCCACTAATACCAAACTTGAGTTTACATCAAAATTTATCGCAACACCTGTATGTATGTTTCGGTATATAGAATAGGCTTACATTTATACATTTAGATTTATTCCTTACATTTTTTTTTTTTTGTAACCATTGTAATTGTTGCGATAAATAAAGTATTTTCTTTCTTTCTTTCATAATTTCAAAATATTATACTTATATATGACGTTTGACATTAACATTCTCTTTTAGGTAAATGATTTCTTTGCGGCTAAAGTACATGAACTCGGCAGCAAATGTCTAAAAGTTGGTGATTATGTGAGGCACGAAGTTTATTATAAAGACGACTGTAATATCGCGGGGTGGTCATAAAGCATACTTTTTAAAGTAACAGCTTAAGTTTTTATAACATTTGACTTGTTGGGAGATAATCTCGACGGGGAAAAGTCACAGATAAATTATTATTTACTTAGTTCATCGACAATCGACCGAGATAGTTTTACAATATCATTTACGTATATAAGTATGTGTTGTATATAAATAAATAAATATTTCCAGACAGGTCACACAGCGCCATCTAATTTCCGTGGTAAGCTACTAGGCTTGTGTTACGGAAACTAGATGGTTGATAAACTACATATTATACATCTTTTTTTTTTTTGAAATATATACATATTATACATATAAACACCCA
The DNA here is from genome assembly GCA_910589645.1 of Tinea semifulvella. Lineage (NCBI taxonomy): Eukaryota > Metazoa > Arthropoda > Insecta > Lepidoptera > Tineidae > Tinea > Tinea semifulvella. Next base: position 28,672,092 of record OU342584.1, read on the forward strand.
GACCGAGACAAATTATACAATGTACAACTTGCCCCCGGTGGGAATCGAACCCACGACCTCCCGAGTTCGCGGCAACGTTTGTTACCACTAGACCACGGAGGCGGCCAATATATAAATATATATAGTATATCGTAGTCAATATAGTGTGTAGTATCTAGACATATTTGTGTGTATGTGTATTTATTTTAATATTATTGTATGTAAGATTAAATGAATTTATTTGGCAACGTTTCTTACAATCGTTTGCACCTAGCCTCATGACAAATTTTCTGTATTGTCCCAAAGGTTGGCTGCTAGAGAATGCATAGCAGCGGCATTAAGCTCGCCCTTTGTACATAGTGCAATAAAGTTTTAAATAAATAAATACCTTTTTCTAAACAGACCCAATAAATTTTATTATATTATGTATTATTTTGTATCAAACTTTTATTTCGTTTAACAATTGCATTGTCTGATGAAAATCAAAACTTCAAATTGATTATGAACGATTTTCGCCATCGAAAACTTTTGCGATTTCCAGTATATGAGTACCTATACAAAAGATCGGTTTATACTGTCAAACGTGTTCGATTAAAAAGACACACATGGCAGACCGCGGTTGCTTAAAAGTACAAGATAACGAAATGTTTATTTAAACTATGATTTAGCTGATTAAGCCAAAACTTTTTTCTCGCAAATAGATGGACGTGTTTGTATTTGATAGGCGCACGGCGATAACCGTTCGGTTAAGATTGCGGCATGGGCAATGTTAAGAGCTAGTGGTAACGAAAATTTTCTCGTAATATAGGTATTATAGATTTATGATTGGTTATCGCTGCGATTCAACTAGATGGCGCCTGTCAAGTTTCAGGGAGTAACTTTTTTAATTACTATGTTTATTTTTAACTCGACACTTATTTTGAAATGATTGCATCAGGTTTAATTGTGCATTTGATGGCTAGCCTTCATCGAATTGAAGTGTCGCAAACCAATCTAAGTAATATATTGATATTTTTTGAATTTTTACACACTATTTTCATTATATGAATGAACATTAATTGAATCGTTCATTATATTATGACCGTTTTTTTGTATGCTTCATCGTCACAACCCTTATCCCATTCGGAGTGATCAGAAACTTTTTGAAGAAGTGATGTTCCCCATCCATCATAACAAGTTGCAAGCTCGTCGATGTCTCTATCGTACCAGACTGGAGACATATCCTTTTTTTTGTGTCCCGACCAGTAATATTACAAATCGAAATAGGTATGTAATAATGTAAGATGTCACACCGCTTGTGTGGCGTACACGTCTGCTGGTGCGGTATCTGTCTTAGGGCGCATTCCCACTATGTCGTGACGACATCGTGTCGTAATATTTTGTATGGAACTTTAGTCGTGCCTACGTGGTCTAGCGGTTAAGTCCGTGGATTTAGATTCAAAGCTACCTACCAGGTTCGATATAATTTATTTAATTTATTTGTAGTATTTCTCGAGTTTGGTACGCTAAAGACATCGACTTGGGTTGGATTGGCCTATAGTAAAGTTGGCTAAATGTGAATCCGCTTCTGTATAGGTGTGGTTTCTGACCACCCCAAAAGATACGGGCGTGATGATACTTTAGTTTTATTTTTATGATGAATGTGTTTGATACATAATATACAAACTACAACGCTTTAAACGACACGATAATAGTGACGAGATAGTGAGAACGCGCCCATAGAGTTGCCCCACATGACCTAAACATCATATTAAGTTTTTGTAGTGATATCATATAAAAAATCAAAATAACAACGAGATTATAAACATCCAAACAATATAGGTAAGTACCTAATTATTTAATGTCCGAGATCCTACGAGTTCTAATTGGATCCGGCGGAAGTTGAAATAGTTATCAGTAACAAGGAAAATTTTGTATTTAATAATAATATTACTTCTTATAGAACTATTGTTTTAATGAGGTATCCATTAGCGGGCCAATTACTACGCGTTGGTCTAAAGGAGATTAGAAGTTGTAACGCATAATTTTGCATGTGCAGTTAACAGCCAAATCTCTATCTTGTACGTTTTGTAGAGTACTAATTTTGGCTTTTGCTATATGGAACGAATATCAAAGTTCTTATATACTCTGATAAGCAAAACCAAAGACAGATAGAATATTGAGTTCACTTCCAAACTAATAATATAGATGTTAATAAAGTTTTGTATTTAAAATTAGAAGTACCTATATTTTTATTAGATATGTAAAAAACATATTTTGTTATTTATAAAGGAAATCAACATCTATGGCCACAGCTATTGTGTTTGTCTGTTAATTCGCCTTATAGTTTTTGGTTTCCTTTTTCATTTGGTCAGGGCTGGGGCGGCTGCGGACTCGGCTAAAAAGGCCAAATGTCACAAATACGAGTCTGCTAATGATTATGTGTTTGTGCCTTTTGGCCTTAAGGGTCCAAAAGGGTCCGTGGGGGCCAAGTACTAAGAAGTTCTTTAAAGAATTGTCTAAGCGGCTGGTTAATGCTGTATGTGACAAGAGTGCTGGCAGTTTTTTCGCGCAGCAAATCAGCATCGCTGTGCAGCGGGGGAATGCTGCAAGTGTTATAGGCACACTGCCACATGATCAGGTCATGGGTGAATATTTTTATATATAGTTTAGTTTTAATTTAGTTTATATAATTATATTAGCTTAATTTATATTTATATTATTAATCAGTAAAAGTTCGTAATTTTTATTCCTTCTAATAAATCATTCTCCTTCACGGCTTTACTCGTATTACTAAAGCATTGTTTATTATATTAGCAAAATAATTTTAGGAAATTATCTATGAAATTAAACAAATTAAATGGGGTATAACACATCAAAATCTAAATCTAAATAAGTGAATTGTGACTCTACCGCCACCTAAAGGTTTTTCGTTAACCATTATATTAAACAGCCAACGCGTTGGACCAAATAGTATTATATATTTCTGTAATAAATTTATTTATGAAATAATATCGCAAAGTTCAGAAATTGTAAGCTCTCAAAATCAACAACAAAACAGTTCGACAGTATACTCGTAGACTGAGCGTGACCTCACGTGGCCATAGCCATGGCGAGAGAAGGGCATGTTCTCGAGAATATTCTGGGAGACCCATCTTTAGTAGTTCTAGGAGCTGTGATGATGATACGATAAGCTAGTCAAGCTTTCAAGCTTCATATTCGTAGAATTCAGCCTCACATTATGCGTGTTACAAATTTCCATGTATAACTAAACCATGGCGCATTCGAGAATTATATACCTATTAGGCGGTTCTTGTGTAAAATATAAAAGTCTATAATATTTGTCAATTAGATTAATTAGATAGGCACTTATATAAAATATTTTTACATACCTTCATTAATATCTTTTTAATACCTACGTAGATTTTATTTTATTATTTAAAATAAACTATTTGCGTCATTTGTAACATATTCTATGATTATTTATTTCATTATTATATTTATTATTTTATGCAAAGTTTTATTAAAATAAAAATTATGAGACTTGTGGTGGCTCGGTTGTAAGAACGCTTTTGAATCCGAAAAGGTTCGCAGTTCGAACCCAGTATGTATCAATGAGAAATACTTTTCTCAAATGTTTTGTCATAAATTACCAACACCACCATTCCCGTACCTCGGAGAGCACGTTAAGCCGTCGCTCCCGGTTCCACTAATACCGACTTGTGGAATCGTTAATAAATTGTAATGGAATAGTGTCCTCGTGGAATAGTGGAAATAGTGGAGGTTTAGGGCTCTGTATTATAGGGACTGTAATGATGAAATTATGAATAAGTAAATATATCTCTTGCCAACCCTATGTATGCCTAATTCTCCAAAATTTTCTGGGAGGTGTTCTAGGGGCTGTGTTGAAATATATTTCCCAGGGCCTATATAAAATGAGTGATGATGTATTGTAAAAAATTAAGAGAATTAAAATCAGTACAGCAATAAATAGTAGCAATAAAATAAAATACCTATAGTGTTAATAATGATAGGAGAAGTAAAGTGATATGCAAATAACTGTATTCCCAGGCGTATATTTAGTTGGACTCTCTGTTATCGTGAGTAAATCCGTGCGTCCTTGAGTGTAAAATAAAACCAGTGACAACCAAATAATTTGCCCGCTGCTATTATTCTTCAGCAGTATCTACGATATAGAAATTCTTTATTTCCTGAATTTCTTATAGCAGTATCAACATAATTGACCAATCATAAACCGGTCTACCGTAACGGCAACCAATCATAACATTAGGTGGTACTATATTTATAAATATGTGCTCTATGATTTAAATGGCGGCAAAATATTATTTATACACGTCATTTTGTCTTCAATAATAAATAAGTCATTTTTCTAATTAATTACTTATAAATAGTTTTATTATCACAAAAAACTTAATAACACTTTAAGATATTTCCATAATCCATTTTTATACCATAACTACAGTATAATAATTTATATATTTATATAAAAGAAAATCTGGATAATCAAGCACGAATAAAAATAATTTTAAAACCTATAAAAAAGAAAAAAAAACAATATTAAAATCGCAGGCAATCGCAAAGAAATTCTTAAAACAAATTATATCTAGAAGTAAAATGGTCTGAAACTACTTACAGTGTGTCTGAAAGTGTTTGAGATATCGGTCAACCGGCTAAACGTGGTACATGTAATTGTGAAATAGTTATTCGCGAGAGTTTGTCTGGTCGAGTGGTGCAGCGCGACACGACTGCTGCTGCCAACCTTCACCCAAACACTGAGTCGGCATCTCTGAAGCACTATGGTAGTGTCGCGCCTGCGCTCTGTCTAGTAAACAATTCATCTTTTTCGAGCGCCAGTTCACCACTTGGAAATATTTTTTCCAAACAAATCACTCAAAAATAGCTCAGGGCTCCGATTCAAACGCAATAGAGATAAATGTAGCATGTGATATTTGTCTAAATATCTGACTAAATCTATTTAATAGTGGTTTTAATAGACATTATATCGCATTAGCATATAAATTAACAACTTTTTTTAAATATATAGTATAGTATCATCACGACCGTTTTCCCTTTCGGGGTGGTCAGAAATCACGCTTATAAATAAGCGGATTCACATTTAGCCAACTTTAATATAGGCCAATCATGACAAGTGGCAAGCTCGTCGATGTCTCCAGCGTACCAAACTAGAGAAATATCACAAATAAATAAAATATTAATTAAATGTAGGTATTTATATACACTAATAAATATTTTTCTGTCCCGACCAGGAATCGAACCCGGTACCTCCGAGTCTAAATCCGCGGACTTAACCGCTAGACCACGGAGGAGACAGACATTATATGATTAATTAAATATTATATTTATTTTATTGATTACAAAATTTTATTAAAATGTTAATTATGACAGCGGCTGTTGCCCGGTTGCAACAACGCTTCCCTTTAATCCAAGAGGTCGCGGTTCGAACCCCGTCATGTATCAATGAGAAATCGTACATTTTGTCTTAGATACAAAACTACTGTTGCCGTGCCTCAGACAGTACGTTAAGCTGTCGGTCCCTGTTTTACTAAGCGAGTGTAGGATAAATTCTTCAGAAATTTCTAGAAGGCTCATTACATGCGACTTTATCTGTACAGCCCGAGAATTACCTCCCAGATCACGGTAGGATTCCTAATAGGTTTTTATGGAAGGTAGAGGTAAGAGTACGACCTTAATCTTTTGCAGGGTAGATAGGTGCAAGTTGAGCCATCTTAACTTTTTAAACGCTTGGGAATAGAGTTTCCAGACTATAACTCATTAGTGTGGTATGCATTTTTGGAAGATGTAGCTTCTGTAGTTACTTTATTTTATTTTACATTGCGTATTATATCTTAGCTAAAATAAGGAGCAATGTACTTCGAAACTTTTAATAACTAGGCAGTTGCGTTTCCGAAACATTAATGTCACATTAGATATATAATTTAATTGCCATTTTATATTGTACCTCCGTTGTCTAGCAGTTACGACCATAGATTTAGACACGGAGGTACTGTGTTCGATTCCTCGGGACACAATCATTAATTTCATTTATTTGTGATATTTCTCGAGTTTGGTACGATAGAGATATCGACGAGCTTGCCACTTGTCATGACGGGATTATAGTAAAGTTGGCTAAAATTAATCTGCTTCTTTAAAATACTTGTTCTGACCACCCCGTAAGTGATACCACGAGTAATGATGTTACTTTAATTTTGGTGAATTCCATATTACGAAGGTATTATATATATATATATATATATATCACGGTAAGTTTCTTAGTAATATTTATTTATAATCAAGTAATGTCACGACCGTAACCTTATGCAGAAAGACTGTGGTCCGTTTTTAAAATTAATCTGCTTCTTTAAAATACTTGTTCTGACCACCCCGTAAGTGATACCACGAGTAATAATGTTACTTTAATTTTGGTGAATTCCATATTACGAAGGTATTATATATATATATATATATATATCACGGTAAGTTTCTTAGTAATATTTATTTATAATCAAGTAATGTCACGACCGTAACCTTATGCAGAAAGACTGTGGTCCGTTTTTAAAATTAATCTGCTTCTTTAAAATACTTGTTCTGACCACCCCGTAAGTGATACCACGAGTAATAATGTTACTTTAATTTTGGTGAATTCCATATTACGAAGGTATTATATATATATATATATATCACGGTAAGTTTCTTAGTAATATTTATTTATAATCAAGTAATGTCACGACCGTAACCTTATGCAGAAAGACTGTGGTCCGTTTTTAAAATTAAGCTGGTTCACGTTTTGCCAACTTTACATTACTCGTAAAAACGCTTAGAAAGATTTTTTCCACACAAATCCCTCCAAACCAGTTCGGATCACGGTAAGATTCTTAGAAAATCTACATCTAGAGTAAAGATGGTAATAAAATTTCTTTACGGTAAAATTACATCACGACCGTAGTCTTAGGTAAGGTAGGCAGCTTTTTATTCTTCTACTTCTTTATTGGGAATTATTTCAAGATAAAGCCCCTTCTTCATCACATTAAATCTATCTTTTTCTACAGCCCACACGATGCAAAACTACCGTAAATAGGCTTGACGTACGCCGATAATTATTATTAGCTTGCTGGACTTTCACGATCCAATATGATCCAGCGAGAGCCCTTGCCCGATAGTGTGTATGTGCGTACTTATAAATTTGAAGACACTTACATCTGTCGCTCGCTGAAAATGTGGAATGCTCTCCCAGCCAGTGTGTTTCCCTACTGATATAACCTGAAGTCCTTCAAGGGAAGTGTAAAAAAGCATAGTGTTAGACCGGCATGGTAGAGACTGGCCGGGTGTTAGTGACTGGCGTCAGTTGCATTCTTGAAACTCGCGTACCGCTTACCATCAGCATAAATAATGCTACATCCACCACAGAGGGACGTACAGCAAAATGGATGGTGTGGTGAATTGAAATTTGTACACGACATGTGAACTTACTTACCACCTATTGGTAAGTGGCGCGGAAGGCCCATGAATGTTAGCAACTGGAATCAGAGCAACTATCGAGACACCTCTCACTCTGTTATAAGAAAAAATAAGACATGGTCGATCCCCTTCCCTCTAATTGGTTTTATGTGATAAATAATTGAGCCGTAATATTTTCTTTCCTTTAATAAATTAATATATATATATTAGTCTATATACATACGAGTATATGTATATATTTGACATAATCATTTATTCGTAAATAATATTTATATTAGGTCTGATGGGTAGGCGTCTGGATGGGATGTCGTTGATTCCATACAAACGAGGCCGTACACTATGTCCATCACATGTGACATCTAGCCATAAGAAACCCGGAACCGCAGCAGAGTCAGCCTTAAACGCAGAAGTAGGTATGCGGAGATCATCATAAATAAGCACTTCATCCCATTGGCAGTTGAAACGATGGGACCGTGGTCAGAGGAAGCTCTGGCGTTCTCTCGTGAGCTTGAAGGAAAACTCCGCTTGGCGACGTGTGACCCTTTGAGTAGAGAATATTTTGTTCAAAGGGTCAGCCTCACCATTCAACGGGAGTACGCACCGGAAGTGCCCTCGGCACACTACGCCCATCAGACGGTTATTTATAATTTAGTGTTTAATTTTATATTCTGTAGGTATATTCAAACCACCCTATATCCACAAAGATTTAAGCTATGTCCTTTTGTATGGCATTAACACTTGACTCTAGTCTAAATACGCTCTGGTTTGCATAGGACTCATTATAGGCACAAACTCTACTAAATCACTTACCTATAAGTAACCTGCTTTTTTAAGAATCTGTGGCCTTAGTCTCGTTATTTAAGCGCAAACAAAATAAAAAATAATTGGATGATTCATTTATTTACTGTAGGTTTTATCCCAAATATAGGAAAGCATAGCTGAGCCTGCTTTTGAATTTAAAAAAAATTACAAATATCCACTCTAATGGTGCTGACATTGATATTCATAAACGCTTGGCTTAAATCAGGAAACAAATGTACTTTGTCACTTTGTGTTATGACCGTTGTGCTGTGCCGAAACGTTTATGAATAAAGCTACTAAGAGATTAGGCTTGTAATATACATAACAAATTTCCGGTTGGTGGTCATAAACTCGTAATATGTTCATATAGACTCGATATAATTAACAAGCTATTGTTGTTAGTTATCGTCCTATAATACTAGTTGAGAACTGAGACTAAAATCTAATTAGTATGCCAATTTTTAATCAATTAATTGATAGAATTAAATCGTGTAGCTTAGTACTATTTTCAAGAATATTTTTTACTTTGATCCTACCTACTTTTAAAGTCTGTCAATTTCAACAATATAGCCTTGGTTCTTCTATATTTTTTATTTTTATTTATCTGTATAATTTCTTTTACTCGACTTTACACCTAAACTACTGAACCGATTTGATTGAAATTTGGTAGAGATGTTCCCAGGGACGGATATAGGGTATCTGAGCATGGCATACTCGTAATTGTGAGTCTCTCCTGCCATAATTAATATCTTTAATTCACCTTCACGCCTTTACTGAATCGATTTTAATAATTCTATGCAAACATGTTCTTATGAACCCAGGGTTGAGTATAACGTCAACATAGAAACACCACATGTGATTCTACGGTCACTTGAATCAATTTTATAAAATTTTACAAATATGTTCCTTGGTACTCATGGTTTGGGCATGACGATATAGACATGTTTTTTGCTAATATAGTGGATATTACACGGTTAAAGAAACAGTATAAAATATAAAAATTAACTGCTGAAATTAATTTAATTATATTTGATGTTTGAACGCTTTTGCAGGTAATTGGTACTTGCAGTTATTATTAGGTTCAACTTATTTAATCGTTAGTATAATAACATGGTGGCTCTGTCTTCTAGGCTTATCTTGAATAAAAAAAACTGGTTTTATAAGTAAGTACCTATCTACTAGTTTAGTAAGATATCAGGTTATAAGCTCTCCGGGAAGTACCACCCTAGACGAAATATTGCCTAGCAATTAAAATCGCTGTAGAGGGCATAGCTTATTAGAGCCACCCCAACCAGCACCACCTCGTCGTTCGGCGTCTACTCGTTATTGAGAGGTGATCCATCAGTGGAACACCAGTGAACTTCGCGCAGTCAACAAGTGGATAGCGTATTCCACGCATTTTCGATTATTTTTTCAGCGATTGGCACTAGTGTGGGCTAGGAGCGGTGAAACGTCTTCACATCGTCCTTGCGTGAATCAATCGCGAGCAGCGCGTGGGCCTCTAGATACCCGTGGTTTGGTATGCGTTAATGCAAGGGTCGCTTGCAAGCGTGGACAGCTAGGGAGCGAGTGCGAGATCCGGTGTTGATGTAGTGAGCACATAACCATAAAAGTCCATATAAAGAATACTAACCGCAAGAGGTGAGGCGCAGTACCCGCAGTATCACTGCTGGATGGCTCTAATACTCGTAAGCTATAATAATAACCTTCTTTTATTATATTTTGGACATGGAATCCATAATTTAATTGTTAGTAACAATTTTACTTAACCTATGTCAGCATAACTGATCTGACCAAACCGCATAAGTACTCATAGTTTTACATGATCTAAAAACAAAATACAATTGTAAATCGACTATTAAATATTTAGAAATTACTGCGTTTTTACTGGTCATATTCGACTTGATCAAATCAGAAGACCAGAAACATATAATTAAATTAACAAAGTCTACCAAAATGTTGAGGCATCATTGATTTAACGAATTATACGCTACTGGAGGCTATCTACTTGACTGTATGCAGCTGTATCCAGTGCTCCAGCAGCGAAGAGTCTCACCGATCTGCCAATACGTTTAGGAGACTGTTGGTACTGGCGAAAGTGCCAACTAGTTTTTATAATTTTCGATGATTGTTCCTTATTGTTATCCTACATCATGTGTTATAATGTAGTACGTAGTACCTAAATTTATGTTTATGTAGTATAGCTAATTTATGTAGTTTATGTATGAATATGTATTCGTATGTAATTATATAAATAAATATTTATTATAATTAATAAATATACAATTATATTTTAAATAATTTTAATTTTAATTAAATATAAAAATAATAAAAAATGTTTTTGTCAGTGACTGATTTTAGTTGCTTCCATTTTTGAAACACACGTCTTTCTTACCATTAGGTGGTTAAGATGCCACATTAATTTTTACAATAATTTATTATCCATTAGCTGTTTTTTTAAATTTATGATCCCGTTTTGCCTTAGTAATATAGTAGTCTATAAAAAATACTGTTACGTTGCCTGAAAGCCACACGAGTCCTATCAATGATGTCATATACTTGTAAGATCCATTTCTGGGTACCAAGGAAGGGTAAATTTTATTTTTTAGTTTAGTTTAGTAGTCTAAACGTGAAGGATAAACATACATGCAATCATACACACATAAATTACAAGATCGAAGGCAATTGTTGGATAGTATGTTTCTATATAAATTAATCAACGGTAAAATCGACGCACCCCACCTACTGTCCCGTGTTCGTGTCTCTGTGCCGACCAGGCTGCCAAGGGTTGGCAAATATGATCTATTCATTCTACGACAATCTAAATCCAATTTAGGTTACCTCTCATCACTAACCCGTACATGTCGTCAATACAACATATTTTCACGAAAAAATAATGACAGTCTAGACATACTCGTATTTGCTAATTCTTTGCAAGTTTTTAAGCGCAATGTATTGTCACTGCAGCGGATCCTGGCTGGGACTGTAAACTGAAATGCTGTTTAACCAATTTTGATCCTTGGAATTGTGTTGCTTGATTGTGGTTGTATCATGTTCTTTTGTTTTTGTTTTTGCTTAGATTTACTTAGTTGTTGCTGTAATTGTATTGTGTTTTTATTTAACCAATTTTGATCCTTGGAATTGTGTTGCTTGATTGTGGTTGTATCATGTTCTTTTGTTTTTGTTTTTGCTTAGATTTACTTAGTTGTTGCTGTAATTGTATTGTGTTTTTATTTAACCAATTTTGATCCTTGGAATTGTGTTGCTTGATTGTGGTTGTATCATGTTCTTTTGTTTTTGTTTTTGCTTAGATTTACTTTGTTGTTGCTGTAATTGTATTGTGTTTTTATTTAACCAATTTTGATCCTTGGAATTGTGTTGCTTGATTGTGGTTGTATCATGTTCTTTTGTTTTTGTTTTTGCTTAGATTTACTTAGTTGTTGCTGTAATTGTATTGTGTTTTTATTTTGGCTACTCAAAGGCCCAATTAATGGATACTGTAATAACATGTGGTGCTTGCCTGTAATTGGTGCAGCATCTGTTTTCAGTCTTAGTTGTAAGTAAAAATCGATGTATGTTTTGTTGCTGTCACTGTTGGCGACCCTAATAAATAAATAAATACATCAAAGCTTCTTTCACATTTATTATATTAGTATGGATGTACCTACTCATAATGTTTTACATTACACGTCAATCTGCGATCATAGTAAGCAAAACCAATTAAGAGAAGACAAATTTCTTAGCAATCCATGTATTCACCGTACGGGTGCCGAATCCATCGTGGATAAGATTTAAGAAAAATTGTGTTTCGGGCTTGCCACGGTCAAAGGCTGGGTTGAGGGGCTATTTTGCAAAGACACTGCTATCCTCCCTATTATTGGCTCCATTTGTTGCATTCTTGAAAGCTCGTTCCAAAAATGTACTATCGGTACCAATTTATTTCAGTAGGCAAGTTGTTTGGATATATACTGTCACAATTTGTTTGTTTCGCACCGGCCAGTTAGATGCGGTGGCAACTCGTTGGCATACTAGAGTTATTTTTACATGGTTATTATTAACGCTTTTAACGTCAGTGTCGTCGACGCGACGCGACGACTCGTTTCATACTTTCGTTTCAAAATAGTTATGCAGCATCGCTGACGCTATAGTTGCGTTCCTCTCAAATACCTACAAGCATCTACCTTATTCAAAAACTGGACTAAATTATTACAATGATTTTACAAACAACTAGCTGTTACCTGAAATTCGTTTCATCATCATTACAGCCCCTAGAAGACACCGTCCTAGACATCCACTGCTGGAGAACATATATCTGGAGAATTTGACCTACACTCGCCACGCTGGCCAGACGGCTTGGCGAGGATATAATGTAAATTTTTATGACATTTTATTAACGATTCCACAAGTTGGTATTAGTGGAACCGGGACCGACGGCTTAACGTGCTCTCCGAGGCACAGGAACGGTGGTGTTGTAAATCTATGACAAAATACGTAAGAAAAGTGTATTTCTCATTGGTACATGCCGGGGGGGTTTGAACCGACCTTTGTAGGATTTAAGGAACGCGTTCTTACAATCGAGCCACCACCGCGTTGTAAACTTCGTTTACCTTTACTTAATTTCGTAAAATCATAAATCTGCCTTCGTGGTCTAGCGTGGATATTTAGACGCGGAGGTACCAGGTTCAATTCCCGTTCGGGACGCAATAAATTATTAGTGATACTTATCGAGTTTGGTACGCTAGACGTATCCGACCACGGAGACAGTTTTTTCATTTAGGTACTAAACAGAAATACAATAAAATATAAACCTAATAAGCTTTGGCGGCAAACAAAGCGCAAACGCAAAATTGTCAAAATTCAGGTTCAGTAGCTCGAACTAAAAGTTTTCATAATTCTGGCATTTTTAAGTTCTGTTACATCATACACACGAAACTTCAATTTATGCGTATTAGAGCTACCGTTATTTACTGTCAGTTTCAGAGATAGTAGTTAGGTATCGTTAATTAACGGAACCATACAGTAATTTGTTGGGTAGGGAGAGGGGCAGAGACCAAACACCATTCTTATCCACTTTCTCTTTGACTTCAATCGCTGGCATTTGGATGTAATAATTGCTAAGGTTCTTTTCTATCAACTATATTTTGATAAGGAGGATGTGTCCTGAATACAATTTATAAGCATTCCGTGGTTCAACGTGCGGGTGGGGGTCCATCATGTAAGCGATGAAAAGAATGTTGTCTCAGGCTTGTGACCGACAACAGGCTAGTTTACAAAGGAGTCCTACTTATTTATTTTATTGCACAACAAGATGCTCACCATTCTACCCCTCGCCCTACCCAACCAAATACTGTATGATTCTGTTAATGCCGTCTTAGAAGCTCTTTCCATAAATATATTGACAGCAGACCTTAGGCCCAATTCTTTCAGTAATCTTTCAAAATATTTGCACCACTCCTCTTGTACCAACTTCCACTGCGTAAAGCTGACTCATTCATTATACTGATAAACTATTAACTGATTTTAAAAAATAATGTTTTTATACACAATTGCATAATTAAATCTAATCTTTAATAGTTGGGTAGATAATATTATAATATAATCATATTATTATTATTTTAAATTATTTATTTGATCCTTGTTTTATTTTATTTTATATATTTTTCTATTACTTGTGTTTCATTTATGTTTCTTGTCAAAATTTGTAAAGTGTTGTTTGAGTACCTACTTATTGTTACTAATATTTGTTGTGACACTTAATTAATTTTATTATATTGTATAATTCTTAAGTTGTAAAACGGGATCAGTATACAAATGCAATTGTTATTTCATATTTCATTGTTATTGTACTGATTTTGTTGGTTCTTATTTTTATTATTTTTCATTATGGCTAACAGTGAAAATTTGTAAGGCTTTGAGATTAGATATTTTTTGTGTACATAATATTGCAAAAAAAATTCCACGAATAAATAAATAAATTAATTCAACAACATCTAAATGTTGAATTAATTAGTGCTGGATCCAATGTGGGCAAGGAAAGGAAGACCAAAAAACAGTTTTAAGGTTATGACCCTTTAATTAGCCAAAAATATAATCTTAGTCTAAAGCTAGGTGTTTTGCTTACTTCTACATATACTTTAGGCCGAAATTAAGACCACAACCTAAGCTACTATACATCAGTATAGTATATATAGTAGTATATTGTATAAAGTATGTTGATTGATGGTAACAGTTGTGTTATACAGTATTATTCCATCTCTGTTAGAAGCAGCTTTAATCTCCTATTGTTCTAAGAAGCCTGATCAAGGACATAAATTTTATCCAAGTTCTGGAACGGTCTCGCTTTGTGAAAAGGTCCATGCTTCATTTGTTTTCTTTGTTTGACATCATCTGTAAAACAAAAGATAACAAATATGAGTGTGGCAGACATAAATAAAGTAAGATAAAAGGAGAATGAATAGGGGAAGGGAGACAAAAATAATGTGCACCGCATTAGCCACAATCATTACACATATATAAATTTTAAGACTCTTACATCTGTTTCATGCTAAATATGTAGAGCCTGTAAAGCCAAATTTCTTAGCATTCCATATATTCACCAAACGGTTGCTGGGTCCATTATGTGTGTGAAAGAGAGAGAAGAAGAATGGCGTCTCGGGCTTCCTATAGTCTATAAGCTGGTTTATAAAAGATATACAAATATTTTTTAAAATATTTGTATATCTTTTATAAAACTAAATGCAAGCCCACCTCGATCCTTGGCGCCGCATCAGACTGGAAAATTCTCATGGATACATTTGAACACCATTATAGGATCCCAGATGAACTAGCTGTATCAGCCTATAGGCCAGACATCTTAGTGTTTTCTCGGAACTTGAAAAAAGTTATCCTTATTGAACTTACCGTTCCGTGGGAATCAAATATTCCAAAAGACCACAACATGAAGTCGAATAAATATTATGATCTCACAGAAGAAATGATCAGGAACGGGTTCAAGACTCAGCTTTACGCAGTGGAAGTTGGTGCAAGAGGAGTTCCAGCAAAATCTTTGCATCACTTACTGAAAGAATTGGGCCTAAGCAGGTCTGCCGTCAATACATTTATGGAACGAGCTTCCAAGACGGCATTAACGGAATCATACAGTATTTGGTTGGGTAGGGAGAGAAGTAGAATGGTGGATGGTGAGCGTATTATCGCGCAATAGAAAAAAAGGAGGCCTCCTTTTCTTAAACCAGCCAATTGTCGGTCGCAAGCCCGAGACACCATTCTTCTCATCTCTTACCCACACACGATGGACCCGGCACCCGCACGGTGAATCCATGGAATGCTTAGAAATTTGTCTTCTGTCTTCCTCAAAGCTAGACAAATAGATAATAATTTGAAAGCATATATTATTTCATTGTCACTACTGCAACAACAATACAACAGGCATAAATTGCATATTAGTTGCATTGCTGTTGCGAGATATTTTTTAATTGTTGTTCATTAATATCTGATGTTGTTTGGAAGTATCATGCATCTATTAATCATAATTTTGGTAAACTAGGTTACTGGCATCATGTCTATTGCTTTTGTTTATGATTTTAATATAACAATATGATATGTTTTACCTGGGTAAAGAAAAAGGTTTTAATTTAAGTCGTCTGTAATGCTGAGGCTGTTGAGCTCGCTGTAGGGAACTATGATTACTACGGTGGCATTAATACTCTTCATCCACCAGAAAAGTGCTTATAACAATGTGAAAGAGTTATTGGTACATATAAATATTACTTGCATTGTTACTGTACGGCGGCATTAGGTTTTATCACGAACTTTGAATTTACTCATAGATTCCAATCCTGTTAACCTTAAGCAACGCTCGCTGTTATAGAAAAGTTATACTTTCCGATGAAAAAACACTATAATTCGTAAAATAAATTGTTAAACCTGTTTGTTTACAAAATTTTAGTTCATACGTCATTTTTGTGTTGCCAACTTATATTTTACAAAACCCCAAACACAATATATTTTTATTTATTTATAAGCGTAATCGATAATAACCGATTTGTCGTACGCTGGATATAAATTTAAAAGAAAATGAGTTATAATTATAATTATTATGTAAACGTTTGATTTGCTCGAAACGACTTTTCTTTAGAGACAAAAATATACATTTTCATAGATGTTTGATGCTTTTCTTCTTCTATTATTTATAATTTAAAAAACAACACTAGTGACACTAGCTTTAATAGCTAATATTGAAAATGAAAAGTATTTTTTTACATTTAATATTTCTAAAATGCATACACACATTTGTTTGAGAGTTGGTACCCAGTTATAGTGTAATTTCTCATAAGTTGGCAAGCAAAGTTTTTTTTTCATTTTTCTTTTTATTCGTTAATAATGTAGGAGATGATAGGGAAGGCAAAGGGATCTAGCCTATACAGCCATGTCTGACGTAATATATATTTATTTATTATGAGTTAATAAAGTTATCGTTAAGGTTTTAGATGTTTGCAAAATTGATACTTTTCTTAGAGTTATTGGTGGAATTATCGCATATATACGACGGGTACATGAGAGTTTACTGCGCGGAATAACCGCAAAAAAAAAAGCTACTTGTGCACCACATACAGTGCGATTTATCGTATTTCATAATTATTCATGTAGTAGCACATTATTAAACAAAATAATATAACTATTGACTAACAATATCCACACTAAAGTAAGTAATTTATAAAACAAAGTGACGCAACTAATATTGCCGCAAAAAATAGCGCGATCTGCGAATGACAAGTATTGTTTTTTTTTTACTATATATTTTTCTGGCACTGGTTATTGAATCTATCGGCCTTTAGGTAAATAATTATTTAAGTGTTCTTACAAGTGCCCGTAATAAATTATAATAAATAAAATATATCAAATAATGACACTAACATTGCAGTTTTGTTCTTAGTTAAGTTACTATACTTATTTTAACATATCAACGCCATCTACTATCATATACATGAACTACGTTTAGCACCAGGAAAACGCGTAATAAGAAAATAGTACCTAAGGTAGACGTTAGATGTCTCTGCCCTTAAATTAGTTTCCTCGTGGCGATGGTTCTTCCTGCGTGGTTGGACAAACGACGAATGCCTATCAATGTATTATTACCGACCTTGATGACATCCAGATGCCGGCTACCTCCACCACTGCGGCTTCGGGTACAGAACATAAAGTGGACTCCGACTGTCAATTACCTGGGCTGTATCATTACAGGACGTTAACAATGCATAAAATAACCTGACATGCCATTAATCAGGCGAAGGCTGCACGAGCCATGTTACGTCCTGTTATGAATTCCAGCTAGGTAGGACGCTCAGGTTGAAAGTCCGGATCTGTAAGATGTTTATCTGTTCTCGTCTCACTTATGTTGCGCCAGCCTGGCACCACCTGTTGGCCAAGATCAACGTCAGCAGAATATATCGCTCAGAGTGGTTACCCAAATGCCGTCGTTCGTGCGTAATTTCGTTTAAACTCGTGATCTGGAGATGCCAACTATTGAGGAATTCCTAGACGTACCTATGTTCTATCGGACTGACAACGGACACTTCAAGCATCTCTAGAACATCGCACGGTCTCGCTCACAGCCCCCTAGAGCTAAAGTTGTCAAACCTAACCCCCTAGGTTCGTGAGACACACGGGTACTGTTACTCTAGTAACGGCGCCCTGCACCAAGTATGTATTGAGTTGCCGGCGGATGGTTGCCCACTGAGATCCTGCCGGGGAAAACGGGAAAATGTTCCCATCCGGGCATGAACGACCGAACTGTCTGTCTGTTAGCGCTGTCTTAAATCTACGAGTATTTTGATCTCGTTGCTTAATATACTTCGTGTTCTCAATTCGAGGAGTAAGAATTTGTACCTACGTACTACGCTATAGCTAGTGATTGATTAGATTAACACAATGACTGTTGTACATTTATTTTATTGATTCATTCATAAAGATTATTATTATTAACCACCAACAGCCTGCCTTAAAATCATTTTATGACCAAATATAATATTATTATTTAGAGTAATAATATTCCACTATCTAGGTATATTATATTATCGAATTTATTGTTGTATAATAATAGTAAGTTGGTAACTTTTAGACAGCAATGGGAAGGAAGGTACCTACGGAATTGCCGAGCTCAAGCGTTAGACCCGAACGGGAAGTCGCTCGTACCTCCGGACCGGAATTCCTTAAAGGCCCTATATTTGGTTCATTGTTGTTCCTTAT
This sequence comes from Tinea semifulvella, assembly GCA_910589645.1. NCBI lineage: Eukaryota > Metazoa > Arthropoda > Insecta > Lepidoptera > Tineidae > Tinea > Tinea semifulvella. The sequence continues at coordinate 28,690,593 of OU342584.1, forward strand.
TTACATAAATGATTTATGAGCTGAGAGCGGTGCAAAAATAAGATGGTGGTTGGTATCTAGTAGCAGCTTTCATTAAATAATAAACAGCAGTTATGGTTAAATGGTACACGACTCTAACCTTGTACCCACCGTACGCAGTTTTAAATTTAAATGTTGCCTAGATATTTTTTGTTATTACAATAGTAGAAATCGCAATTTTAATCAAAGTAGAGGAGAAGTCGCGGTTAAATGGTGTAGGAAATGGTTCAGCTCCCAATGCTGACCATATTCGGTATTTGCTTTTATAAATTATTATATTATGAGGGTAGTAGTCGAAAGTTTTATCAAGTAATAAACAGCGACGGTAGCCAGTTCGGGGGTTTATATCTCGGTAGGTACTGGCAGAACTATAGTTTAAAAAATAATTAGGGCAGAGGTGCTCATGTTTACGTCAAATAAACTCAGGTTTTGGTCCGGCTCGTGTAATGGAATAGTACATATAGTTTCTTTGCATGTTTTTATTTAGTAAATTACCTCCGTGGTCTAGCAGTAAGTCCGTGAATTTAGACTCGGAGGTTGGATTCCTGGTCGGAACACAATAATGTGTATTAATTTAAATAAATATATTTATATAATATTGAATTTATTTGTGATATTTCTCAAGTTTGGTACGCTAGAGACATCGACGGGCTTGCCATTTGTCATGATTGGCCTGTGGTAAAGTTGACTAAATGTAAATCCGCTTTTTTATAAGCGTGGTTTCTGACTACCCAGAAAGGGAAACGGCCCGCCGATGACATAGTAGTAGCAGACAAAGAATTACTCATTAAAGAGTAAATTACTTCTTAAATGAAGTTAAGTAAAGTCAACAGCTGGGATTCAATTAATTTGTTTTGCATAAGAAAAAACCAAGACAAAAACTCGACTGAATTAGACATTACCCGACTTCTGTCGCCAGCATGATGTCAGTCATTAAGAAGGGGGGGGGGGGATAAGGGACTGTTTCGACATAAAAATAAAACTAAGGTTTAATTGAATTACCATTTTAATTATCATAGAATAATTATGTTATAGTTATGTACAACTAATGATTGCAATATTTGCCTTTCGCAAATTATTTCTATTGCTCGAGAACCGGTAACCTCGTTTATTCCACTTTCTGTGACTGGCAGTATTATACTACTACTGAAGAAAAAACTAATTTACCTGTACAAATTTTACCACAAAAACTTTACGCAAACAACCTGTTGACTGTCCAGGTGGCGGACAAATTTTTAACAGTCTATTAGTAACGTAACGAAGGACTATTTTATATATATGTGGGTTAGCCAGCATCTTTCCGCATGCATATTAGAGATAACTGCTAGCTATATTTAACAGTAGTTGAAAGACTATTAGTTTAGCTAGCAGCGACACATTTGTCTAAATTACTAGTTTTTTCTGTAGGATTATTTTTTGTGAAACCCTAGTAATAAGTATTTTTGATTAATTAACTATTTGAATTTGAATTTGTTGTTAACTATACTTTAGACCGCAAAACCAGTGTTGAAAACGTCTCTATTGAGCACTGTATCTTTAAGGAATTTTAGTTATATGACCTGCTTTATCATAGCAAAAAAAAAAAGGAAATTTCAGTACCAATGTCATTCAAAATATTCGACCATTCGTAAACTGATTCAATAAAGCAATTTTAATTGCTTGGTTGCAGTAATTTCGTCGGTGGTATCTCGACGAGGCAGCTTATAGCCTTCTATCTAAAAACATTTATATTCACTAAGCGAACTGGCGAAGTCTGCACCTCTGGCACTCTCTGCTATTTAGGGCTGCCAAAAACAACCCCTTAATTAAGATTTCATACATTACAAACCCACTGTCTACTTGTACTCAGGCGATAATTCTGAAAATAATGGCACCTTATTACCCACTTAAAATGTCACCCACTGTCAAAGGGTATATCAATACATAATAATACTAATTATAAGTTGAGCTTAATGAGTCGAGCGCCAACCAGTATGGAGTTTTTTTTACATAAGTATAATTTTTAATTTAATTATAAAATTAAGTCAAAGTCAAAATATTTTTTTCGGGTAAACCAGGATTTTTATTTTACAAGGATTTGTGACACGTCATTAATATTATTTTAAACTAGCTGACCCGGCGAATTCGTACCTCCTGACAGTCAATGAATGTCATTATTAAAAATAATACTACTCTTGTTATGATACCTAATACTAAAGTCGAACATATTAAATAAACATAATATTAGGTCCTAACCGCCAGACGACTGACGCAGTGTATCTTGTCTTCATTATAATTATTGCATTGTACATTCGAGTAGGTAGGTACAATAAATAATATAAATTTATTCTTTAGAATTGTACAACCCTAACTTTGTGAGGTTCCACCCTGACTTAATTTGTGCTATGGCTAAACTGTTGGCCAACAAACTTAGATGTCATTTGTAAACTCAAGTAATTAAGTAGTTATTTCTAAAAAGAATACTGGAAAATAGTTTAGTTCAGTGCCAGGAAAGGCTGACGGATTACACAGGTACTCATACAATACAAATGCACCAGGACAAAAAAAAATGTAACAATATTATATTTCCGTAGGTAGAATTTGTTAACTGCTATGTAAAGATTGCACTCTTATTATGACCTATTGGCAGCTCCATTTTTTTACTTAAGCGCAAACGTTATATAATGGAATCCGTTAACTATATATATATTACGATATTAAAGTTGATAATTGCACGGACGCTGTCAAGGTCTGCGCTTAAGTAACAGAATAGGACTACTCCTCTCATGAGCCCTCTGTCTCATGAGCTATCTATATATATTATGGATGATACAATATAGTTATGGTACCGAACTAGGCCAGCGTGGTGAATTCTAGATACTCCTGCTGTTATGAAAGGCTTTGCTTAGTTAAAAACAACGCTTTTTTTAAGAAGTTAACTTGTGGATCATCAGGAGTTATTGATTTTATTTACTAATATAGTTGCTGCTTGGTCACAAATAAATCACGGCACAGGCAATGTAGTTTCGCAGGTAAAGCTCACAACCGAGCCGAGCTGCAACTTAATTTGCAACCATCTAAGTAAGATGCGCCCCTCTAAAGTGCAGTCTTTGGGCATAGGGCCACTCCCTTCAGACCGGGCCCAGCTTGCCGTGAGACTTGACAACGACGACGATAACTAAAGGCTGTGTTCTCAAGCTATTTTCTGTGCGATGCGAGTAGTTCTTCTGTTAGGTCAATCCTTATTTCACAAAATTTTAATCAAGATAATCAGCAAACTCGTTGATGCCTTTAGCGTAGCAGATTTGAGAAATGACACAAATAGTATATCTACTAATATTATACATGTGAAAGTAGCTTTGTCTGTATGTACTCGTATGTGATGGCTCGTGGCATTAAAGCTTTGAAAATATATATTTGTGCGATAAATAAATATGTATCACTGTTTTTTTTGTTTAAATAGGTACCTGTAGTTAAATAATATAGTTTTGTGTTCTAGACCAGGAGAATCGTAACCTCTAGACCACCGAGGCAAGTGTGAAGATAATGATAAAATAATATTGTGGTTTATTTGTATTCTGTTTTAGAGTTTATTTCTTATTACGAAGGAGTTATTGGTCACCGAACTATCGACACCGCGCTCGAATGTAATATTCGATACAATAAATTGCACGACAAATAGGTCGAGTCTTGACGTAAACAGCTTCTCAGATGGATGGCGAATGCATCTGACAGTGACGTATGTTTTTACCTAAATTTAAGTATCGACATGTCTGTAATCCCCAGGGTAGTCTGATAGAATATACACAGGTTTAGTTAATCTTCCTTCGGCCAACAAATATCTTTTGAAACTTTCGTTTCTTGCCAATTAGTAGTAACCAGATGAGGTTACATACTGACACCTTAGCCTTAGCCTTCCACACGTTCAGCTTATTAACATCTAATACCGTCCAATAATAAATATTGCAAGAAATATTTGGAATTGTTGGGGGCGCTGCGGGGTACGGTAAGAGCACTAGGGAGTCGGGGGGATGTTTGAAAGGGGCGGATATTACTGAGGAAGTCCCAAAGTAATCGATCATCGTTAGTGTCAGATAAACGAAGCGTCTTTTAACGAGGTAAATGCAAGAAAGTCGTGTTTCGGATAGTGGCAGGTTCATCATAAGCGCGTCACAACCAATTGCGTTTTTACAGCCCGATTTGACCATCCAAGGGACCAATTCTTGACGTATAGAAGCAATTCTATCACCCCCTTTTCAATAGATTTGATAAGTGCACTTCGATCGAGATTTGTGTTTTTGGCAAGTGGATTCTACTATTTTTCAATTTATTTTATTAGGAATCGCCTTCTAACATGTGCAATATTGTACGTTGAACGCAAGAAATCGGCAAAGGTGTTATTTTACCTTTACGTATGACACGTAACTTTACGTGTAATACGTATGCTGATGTAATAGTAGGTAGTTAAAAAAACGATTTGACTGTGGTACTAGTAGCAACGCAACGTTATTACATATTCGTATTTTATCGTCAATCAGCCGAGCGAGTCCTTAGGAGGCGCAGGTCGTATGCCTTATCTATAACTCCACATTTCCACATACCTGCTATGCGAAACTTGCATTTTTTTATAATTATTATTAAATTCAATAAATATTGTCTGTAAATGCGACATGATTATTTCGGAACATTCGCCTTGCTCAAAGGCGGCTTGGGCAGAGCAAACCAAGTAAGAGCGTATTACTATAAACATTAAATTGATGTTCCAATAACCGCGCGATTAAATTAAAAATGAGCTCGCAGTGACAACAAGTGAGTACACTAGCGCCATTTAACACGTGCCGCCCGCCCTTTGAGATAGCTATATTCAACACTCTATGAGTACATTCAACTTTTTGAATCGTTATTTGTACGTACGTACAATACTTAAGCATTAAATAGAAAAGAAACGTATTTTTTTTTGGCAAGGGTGCTGCTTTTCCTGTTCCGGCGCCCAATATGGTTAGAAGGCGAGATATCGATGGGATACGTAATACGCCTCGCTGTTCCCACGAGGAGTACAATTCTACTGAGTCAGTTTTATCACAAATTACAGCCCGCAAATAGGATGTTCCGTGTAAACGCTGATTGTAACACGTTCGCCACTAAACGATATCCTTTGATATTTGTTATTGTAGAAATTCTACACTTTTCCTTTAAATAAAAAAATATCTTTATATTATTTTTATTACATTGAGGTAGGTATGTTTATAAATAATAATCACAAGTTAACATCGTGTTTATGCTGAGTTCTAACAGTGGAGATCAAGGACGCTGAGTTCTAACAATGGAGATCAAGGACGCTGAGTTCTAACAGTGGAGATCAAGGACGCTGAGTTCTAACAGTGGAGATCAAGGACGCTGAGTTCTAACAATGGAGATCAAGGACGCTGAGTTCTAACAATGGAGATCAAGGACGCTGAGTTCTAACAGTGGAGATCAAGGACGCTGAGTTCTAACAATGGAGATCAAGGACGCTGAGTTCTAACAGTGGAGATCAAGGACGCTGAGTTCTAACAGTGGAGATCAAGGACGCTGAGTTCTAACAGTGGAGATCAAGGACGCTGAGTTCTAACAGTGGAGATCAAGGACGCTGAGTTCTAACAGTGGAGACGAAGGACGCTGAGTTCTAACAGTGGAGATCAAGGACGCTGATTTCTAACAGTGGAGACCAAGGACGCTGAGTTCTAACAGTGGAGATCAAGGACGCTGAGTTCTACCAGTGGAGATCAAGGACGCTGAGTTCTAATAATGGAGACCAAGGACGCTGAGTTCTAACAGTGGAGATCAAGGACGCTGAGTTCTAGGGTGATGATTATGTTGAAGTTTATCATAAAAAATGTGTATTTTGGTTAGCGATAATTTCTTTTCAATAATCAATTAAAAAATAATAAATTTTCATACTTCCATAAATATTATTGAAATCCACAATTACTTTTACTTACAGGCTTTTACATTGGAATTTAATACTACTCTCCTCTTCAACGTAACAGTACATTTGTATAAAGTTTTTGGTACCAATTACCTGTCTAAAATTCCTTAACAAAAATGGTTTGACGACAATGACGTAGCATGACGAATCCTGTGACGTCAATAAATTCATGTCATGTCATTCAAATCGAGTCGCGTAGTGTCATGCCTCGTCACGGGACTTATGCGAGACACGCGTTGTTGACTTTCAGGAAAGTGTCCTTATCATTGACTTAACATCAATGGACTGAGTTCTAAGTACATTTTAAATACCTGCCTACACAGAACCAGGCGGCGCGAGTTTAGTCGAGGATGGCAGAGTTTAAGTTAAATTAAATTAAAAAACTAATTTCATGCGTTTTATGTCATTTATCACATTTATTAAAGATTAGTAGCTTATTGCTATACAGGAGAATCCGGGAAACAACTAGTTATATACTAGCACGACATCTGGTAAAGTACCACGTACTCGAAAAAACTGTCAAGCAATTAAAATTCCTTTGAGGATTAGTCTTAATCCGGCTTTTGTTTGAAAGGGTGTCCAAAGGAAGAGATAGGAATATGATTTTCGAGTATATGATAAATAAAACGCGTGAATTGTTACGATTTACCACATATTTTAATGAAAACTTAAAGAAGGTATGCCGTTTTAATAGGGATATTCAATCGATATTTTTTATATTTAATCTGCATCTTTACTTAAGTTTTTATCAAATTATCAAATTATCTGTTAGATGGCAAATCACTCATTTAAAACTAGTATATGAGTAGTAGTATGGCCCGGTTGTAAAAACGCTTAAAACTAATGCGAATTACGTACATTTACAACGTCGTTCGCGGTTCCGCCAATACCAATTTATTGAATTGTTAATAGAGTGTCGTTAAAATTGGCATCAATCCCTTCTGGCTGGCGTGGGTAGTGTATAATTGTTGTAAAAAAGTGGACAAATTCTCCAGTTTTGGAAGACCAATCTACAGCAGTGGGGGCCTAGGACTCTGTGTTAAGGTGTGATGGTAAGAAGGTGTGATGATAAAGATATCATCCAGATCCTCTGAGTAGTTGTAAGACCACCTTCCTTAACATCGTAAAGAAGTGGATTCGAACCCCGGCATGTACCAATAAGAAATACACTTTTCTTACATACGTACTTACTTACATGTACATTTGTTATAGATTTAAATATCCGTGTCACAGAGAGACGATAAGCCGTCGGTCCCGGTTCAACTAATACCAACTTGTGGAATCGTTAATAAGAATTCATAATAAAAAAAAATACATGAGACCCACCTGGCTAGTGTGGGCCCATCTCCAACAGTGGGGGTCTATTATTTGATCTAAAGTGTCCCGAAATCATCTCAGTATAGAATAAAAATATACTGAATGACCAGTGCCTACATAAGGGTCAATGTCCCTTGTACTTTGTGACAGCATGACTTTCCAGTTAAGCGTTTTCTTACCTCGAATCATTGTTTTAAGAAATAGCCTGGGCCGAATAGAAGGTAGCGTAGTAATCCAATACTTATTTATTTCCATTCCTTTCACTTGTCGTAATTATAAAGTTATTTTCGTCCCTCATCGTCAATCTTCATCATCTTTATATTATTGTTTCACATTTCATAATTTTCAGAATATTACCTATATTTATTTATAGCATACTTCATTCGTGGTCTGGTGTTTAGGTTTGACCCGCTGCGAAGGCATCGTGAGATCGACAACACAAAAATGTACAATATTTATTTTGTTTATTTTTTTAGTGTAGACGAGTAGGTTAGTGTTTGAGGCATCGCGCACGGCCTTGAGTTCGTTCTTTACTTGTGGTCGATGGGTGGACGCTGCGTTGTCACGAGTAATCCTCGCATGGTCAACCAGTGAACCTCGCGTGGTTAATCAGTAAATTTCGCGTGGTCAATATGCTCTAAGCTCTAGAAAAACTTCTTAATTAGTCAGAAGGGTACAGCGTAGGCATTATCCGGCCTTAGTGATGATTTAACAGCCCACGGTGTTAAAGCTATGACGGGCTGTCTTAGCCACATTAATGTGAAGAGGGTATCACAACATCGGCCCAGGTATACCAAGATACGATTCAGTTGGTCTTTACCAGCTCGATTTACACAAGCTCGAGCTACACAACACGGCCTTCATCTAGATCCGATCTTAACCACTTGATTATTAATGGTTTAAAATATGGTCTGTTTTATATGTGCCAGTTACGATTTATCACAGGGAGAAAGTGCAATCGATAACTGGCCATAACGTTTATAGGAGTTTGTTAGACCAATCGAGATCATTTTAAATGTTTTTTTTTAAATGCATGATTACTAGTGTACTTGTATATTACTAACGCACACTGCAGTAATAAATGTTTTACGTAATATAAAATTTTTTTTTTATTTAAAATATAATATTTAATAATTATAATATTTATGGCAAGACTAGGTACTCCTATAATACTAACCGCAAGAGGCGTGGCGGTATAGTACGGGTCGGGTGCCGGGTGGCTCTATAATGAGCCTTTAATGGGGCTGACAAACTTAATATGTCATAAATATGGTTTAAAATTATATTTTTTAACGATAATTTAAAGCTTTGGGCACACTATTTAGTATTTAGTCAAACGGTTGAAAACGAGCGTCTGTTTTGTTCGTGCTGTATTAAGATAATGAAATAAATGAACTCGACAAAAGTTATTGTTTATCCGTCATTGTTTTCCTACAAACTCGAGGAGTGTTCGTAAGAAAGATTAATGTTATCTGTTCATTGTTATTAAAACGTAATCGACTAAATTAAATACAATTTGTGTAACACTTTGCTACAAGTTAAAATCGGAAATCTATACAAATTTGGTATAGTACCTACCTACATATAGTGGCTATTTTATAAACCATCACATATGACTGGCTTGTACATACGACGTATATGACCTCACTCCCTGTGACTATGCAAGCTGACAAAACTATAGTTTACTAACAAAATAATAATGTCCAAAGGTGACCTAGGCTGATGGTAAACGAGATTTTATATTATTTAAATAATATGAGGATATTTTACAAAAGAAAACTGATTGGTAATTTTATTAAAGTTTTTGCCCTTGTAATATGAATAATAAAACAGCTCAAATAACAACAGTAGGTAGGTATTATGTTCTGTATAAATCGTAAGCTCCGTAATATTACACGAAAATGCCAATAAATAATTTTCCTCGGTAAATCCGTGCACGTTGGTCGTAACATTATGGTTTGCACTGTAATATAAAATTTAATAATGCCATGGTGCAGTAATATACCTGTAGTAGGTTGTAGTTGGTTCAAGAATGATTTAAGTTCCAGCAAATTTCCACTAATGTTTTAAATCATGCATAACTAACGCATACCTGTCTGGGGTTTGTATGCCAGCGCCTACATATTTGTAATTTGCAATATTTACACCTGTATTCTTTAACTTTTATTTCTTATTTTCTTTTTAATAATTAGTTAAATTACTTATTTTAGTTAAAGAACACATTTTTAAACAAAATATATTATCAAACTCACTTTGTTTGATTTGTCGCTTTAACCACATTTTTTCGCTTCAACAGACAGATTTTCATACAAAGTTCGGTAAAATAAGCAAGCTTTGCTTTATTTGCTTTCAAATCGAACGTAGCATATATCACAAAAGAGAATTTTTCTTAGAGAAATGGGCCCAGTCAAATGTTCTCGTACCATAATGATTTCTTTTTAATTTGATAGTTAATACTCGTATATTGTGTTTTCATAATCTGTAATTAATTTTATTTATTTTACTCTAGCATAACAACAATTAACAAACACTTTTTTTTCTTACGTTAATAATTACATAAGTAGTTTTGATCCCAATGATTAGATCCAATTTAATCCAATGTTTTATTTGTAATAAAGTATCTGGTCATAATAAAGAACCTAATCGAATAAAAAGTGCTTGTAACAATTTCATAGGTACATAAATCTTGACCAATTGACTATTTAATTAAATTATATTTTAAAAGAGATGTTGTAATTAAATTAAAAAAAAAAACACATTTAATTGTTATGATTATTAAATTGTATTTAGTTGAGGTACGCTGCAAAAAAGTTGGAGTCTGGTTTTGGGCAATCTCTTTTCGTTCCTAAATTATAAATCGTGACACATAAATATTCATAATATGAAATAGACAGACTTATGGATGACAAAAGTGCTAGTAATTATGACAAAATTAATAATATGAATTTTTAGAATAAGGGAACGCATACTTCAATGTTGCCAGAATATCTATATCGAGAATCTCTTGTTCCCCAATTTCACAGCTAGAATGAATGGTTGAGTGGAGGTACCGTTGAGGATTAGAATACGGATGTTAGGTATTTTGTGTCACAAGACGTTGTTACGTGTCGGAATTTACTGTTACTTCAGGCGCATTATTGTATTATATAAATTAAATATTACATATTTAATATTATATATTATATTTCCTATCCATTGGATAGGTTTATTGATTGTCACGAGACGCAGGTGGCTGGGGTATCTCGGTTGAGCCAACGCATTTTATGCACTTTTGGAACAGATAAATATTCACAAAACTCGGAACTTTCAAATTTACCACATGCGGTAATGCGGGTCATGTCGGTGTTTTGACCATTTTAAACGCTGTTCCAAATTCTAGAAGTAACAGATTACTGAAAAGTAATTATTTATGCATTTCTTGATGAGACATATCGAACGTCAGGTCTCAATTACCAACTATTGAGATATTTATTCTCTGATATCTACGTATATAAATATACGGTTTTAACAGCTAGACCACTGATGCAGTCAAATTTATATGTAGGCGTAGGTACTTATTTAAAGCTGACATTCGAGTTTTTTTATTTTATACTAGCACGACATGTGACCTTGCCCCCACGTGATGGTAAGTGGCGCGCGAGTTCCATGAATGATAGCAATTGGATGACTAACATCAGATCCTAACACTATGCCGGCTTGCCTGGGCAAGACGGCAATTGGTGCCTGATCCCGAAACGTGTGGATACTTCCCCGCCCCGGCAGACTGCAAATAATACCACTACCATTCCGCCTACCACCTATTAAAAAAATGTAGATAATGTTTATAAAGAGTCACAATAAAACAGTTAGGTACTTAAACTTTGTTGAACGTAAGATGACTTTCAGTTCAGCAATACAATATAAATTACAGTAAAACACTGAGTCACGCACGTGCACAACAACATTACGGAATTGTTTCAGCGGAATGGATGTCTTTGAAATTGCTCTTGACAAAGTTTTTTCATATTGCGCGACGGTTACGAGCATTATGTTAAAAACGTAAAGCATTTCTTACATATTATTATCGTATCAACTAACGTTCGTTCCATGACAGCATTCCGCCTAGCTTTTGATATTTTTGACAGTGGTAAACGATCTTAGACGATTCGATTTCGGACGATTGTGCACTTCGCTTACCCCCTGAACTGATTTTGATAAGATTTGTGAAATATATCTTGACTTCGTATTCATACGTAAATAACTACATTTAATGTGTTTCTGGAGACCCAGGTATCTAAGGTCATCTGATCACGACATCAAATTATTTTGTAGAAAATTCGATAAAAAAAAATAATAATTGCTCAGTCCGCTATTTTTATTTATTTATTTAGGAAAACTTACATCTACAATACAAACATAGGAAATATAATATTACTATAAAGTCGATAACAAGAATTTACAGATAGATACAGTAGAAAGCATGCCAGAAAAACTTTTGAAAAGCAAAGTACGAATACAGGAACAACAATAAAATAATAAAAATCTATGATAAATAGATACAACAGCAGAAAAAAAACAAAAATAAGAAATAAAAAACAATAGGTCACTCTACAAACTCGAAGTACTCATTATTATAAATACATATCTCCAAATCGATACTAATGGGCAAAGTGCTAAGGATACTTACCATCATGCCACGTTGAATAGCAATGCTGATCCTTTGTCCCAAATATTGCCCTGCCCTCTTTTCTCCCGAGATGTTGACGAGCTATTTTGACAACGCCTTGAAAAATTCCTGTGCACTTGGTCCCCACAGCCCCAGAGTTTCAACACCAAACGGCGCAAAAACACTACTCCCATAAGCTGGGTGTATTTCCGCCGTTTGAGGTTCTCTGCTTGTAAAGTTAAGGACATATGAGAAGCGTATCCACACAGATGGCATCCCACACTAAAGCCAAACCTATCCTCCATGGTACCAGCGACATTCCATCAGGCCGCTTGCCATTGACGCGAACCATGCTGGGTTAGCTGGCTAGAGAGTAAGATGGCTAGCGAGGCCATAGTCACAAGGGCCATTAATGACGTCATTAAGGCAGGCGTGCCTTGGTATGCTACCTGTGCTTTTGGATAAGGAGAGGCCGAGTGCCCTGACGTTGTCTCCACATTGATCCACTGCAAGAAATATACATATAATATACATGTATATACAAGAGTAGTAAAGGTTTTAGTTAAATTAAAGCTGGTAGTATTCAGAGGTATTGCAAAGTAAATCTAGCACTTAAGATTATTTGTCTAGAGAAGTATCATCACGACCGTAATGCTTTTAGGGATGGTTAGTTGAAATCTGCACTTTTCGGTTTTCGAATAAACATTTAATTTATTTGTGACATTTCTCGATTAGTCTGGTAGGCTAGAGACATCGACGAGCTCACCACTTGTCGTGGTCGGGCTTTTAATTATAATATTTATAGGTATTACATATAAATGTACATAAGAATGTTTATATTATCGCCACCTGGTCTATCGCCGATTCCCGGTTTAACGTAGACTATTTGGACCTATATCATGTTTGTCATCAATGCAATCTAATAAATATTATACACAAATTAGTACACAAATAAATTATTGAATTTTCAACTAGGAATCGAACCTGGTATCTCTGCAGAAACTGCTAGACCACAGACGCAGTCAGTTAATACGTTGAAGTGTTTATCTCCCCACCTCTTATCGTAATGAAGGAAGGCGACAAACTAGTAAAACCACATCCTCGAGACCCAGATGCAGCGCATCTTGGTCTTGGAAGTTTAAAATAAATTAGTGTAGAAACCTCCACAGAACCTCCAAGACTTATACGCGACGAACGGGACATTAAACTCAAATAACGAACTACTTAATAAATAAAAATAAAAACTTGCTCCAAATCACTACTAATGGGCAAAGTGCTAAGAATTGCCGCGTTGAATAGCAATGCTGATCCTTTGGCCCAAATATTGTCCAGCCCTCTTGTCTCTTGAGGTGTTCACGAGCTATTTTGAGAACGTCAATGGAAATATTTTTTTCCATATTTAGGTTAAAAGTAGGTATATCGATACTATTATAATATTACAGATGCGGAAAAATTACTAGACTGTTTTTTTTGTTATATAATATTTCTTTCAAGATATGTGTAAGGTAACGTAAGGCTAAGGCAGTGCGTCACGTCGTCTTCAATCTATGTCCGCTATGTTCAACTTGGCGCTTATTTTCAATTTATTTCGCCCAAAGATAGGCCTTCTCGCACCTACATATAAAACCCCGCGGCTTCGAACAACTACATACAAAACACGTATATCAGCAGAGCATGCAATGGACTAAACGAGCTCATATCTTGCTCTTAGATAGATTCTGCACTTCGCGCTGAGGCCCCTAATGACAATATAATACTGCGATTATCATTGAAATAACTTGGAAATTACCAAAATAAAATATCATTAAAAGAAATATATGTTTATAATTAATGACATAATTACAATGTGTCAATCAGTTTTATATAAATGACAGTTCTCTTTTTAAGACTATACTACAATATCCCCACATCGAGATGATAACAATAATTTCAATTAAACAAATAAAATATATATAAGATATACTTCTCTATAATACAACAAAAGGTTGGTTCAGCAAGCCAATCATAAGTATTTAAGAATTGTTGTCTGTGCTACCTGACGCAATGTCATTCACAGATTTAATTATTTGATCGAGATGTCTTTTCCATATCATATTATCATTAATTTTAACTAAATAATTTCAAGGTCCTAACACTTCATCAATAGTACCATTATCTTCGCCATTTGAAATAACATGGAAATTACCAAAATAAAATATCATTAAAAGAAATACATAATATAAGACCGATTGCCTTGAATGCTTACGAACCAGTGGGTGAGCGCCTTTTTTTTTTTTTTTTTATAGACGGTGAATCAATAAATCATCAATGATACGCCCCCTGCCTGAAGGGCCAACGCGGGTGGGGGTCGCATGCCCGACTCATCCGTGAAGCTTCCTAGTGAAGCCCCAGGGCGCCTACGGACTAAAATCCTATAAACCGTCTCTATCTCACTGTTGGCCCTGTGTGCCTTTACAGCTAAGTCTGAGTCGTGGCTACGGAGTGAAGGCACTCGTTCGCCGCGTTATGCAAGCATGCGAAGCAAAAGTCTACTCGACGGCAGCAGACCCAACCTGATGGGTAGGGGTCTGCGGGGAAGCCATCGAGGGGGTAATGGAGGAGGAGGACGAAGACAGCGGCGGCTGGATCGGCGGCAACTGGAACGGAGGAGGTGGCAGAGGTAGGGTCGGGGGGTCCTTAGGTTGGCGGCCAGAGGACTTGGCGGAGGCCTCAATCAGTCGATTGAGCCTCGTCGTGAGCGGGTCATCGGTGTCGTGCAGGACACTTCTGGGACGACGCCTCTTCCAGAAGGATTTGAGGTCGTATGAGCAAGCCTCCCGTATGAGAGGGTTAGAGTGGTTACTCGCCTTGGAGAAGTAGCGTAGCGACGCTTGCCGCAGCCACTTGGTGATGGGCTCGACGTTGAGGTCGTGGTGGAGGTTCACGTTGCGCACGAACCAGGGGGCGTCCGCCGCCAGCGCAGGAACCTGTTCTGGATCACCTCAAGCTTATTAATAAGAGACGGATTAGTGTGGGCGAACGCCGGACTGGCGTAAGTGAGGACGGGCCGAACACAAGCTTTGTAGATAGTGAGCTTGTTCCGCGCGGACATCTTGCTCTTCCTGCCGATCATCCCTGACAGGCGGTGGAGGTAGAAGCGGGCTCTGAAACATACTCGAAGAATATGAGGTTTGAATGACAACTTACTGTCGAGAGTGACGCCAAGATACTTGACGGTCTTGACCCAGGGGAGGGTGCGCGCCAAGCGCGCACCTCCTTTTATACTTCCCCTACACTAGCGCCCTCTTCCCAACGGCTACGCTGCGCGTATATCTATGTTAGCTATCGATGATCTTGGCTAACATTGCTCGTCGCTTTGTGAGCGACAAGATACATGTTTATAATTAATGATATAATTACAATGTGTCAATCAGTTTAACATAAATGACAGTTCTCTTTTTAAGACTATACTACAATCATCATGGCAACATTTGAAATAATTTGATTGTGTAATTACTGATTGGAACGAACATCATAACTTTATATATGTTTGATTAAGTTACTTTTTGGAATTATGTCAGTGGAAATTTGTAATTGGCTCATAGAATCCTACAATTATTGTGATTCTAATTGCAATAACTGTTAATTTTATAAATAAAAAATAATTCATACGTCTATAACAGTGCCTTACTTGCATTGTTTATGGTCGTGTCCAAATTGATTTTGTTGTTTCACTGAAAATATGCCGAGCTGCATGCTACGGAAGTGTAAAACACGTTCTTTTTCGACAAGCGACTAGTAGGTACAAAACAATACGAGCCAATTAATATCTAGAAACGAAATAGGTAACTGTAGGTACATTCACCGACAATTCTAACTTCCTGCAGAGCTATACCTTGTTCGGTTATCCACTGTAGCGGAAACCTGTAGCTATATTCTATTTATTTAACCGCAACCGTTAAATTGTCAAAATAGTAGATTCCTTATGTTATCTTTTAATGTAACATAGTTATTATTACATTATTATCTCAGTGTTTAAACATAAGTTAAGAATGATTAGCAATATGGTTTTGTAAAGTAGGTGGCGTTGTGTACGAACGTAGTCGTGTGCTGATTTCTGATTGGTTCAATAACGATGTTACGAGTCCCTTTAATGAATGGCGCGAATCATATCGCGCCAGATTACAAGAACACAGCAGACGAGTCGGTCGTTGCGCGCCTTTAAAATAGTGAAGGTTGTAAATAATTATTGGCAATGGAAATAAATCATACAACATTGAAGACTGGTTTAATTTGAGAAATTAGTCCTAACACTTAGTAGTAGGAAATGCGCGTCCTTAGTCGAGCATAACCGAACTTTTGCAAAATAATATACGAATATTATAGTGTACGTTATTTAAAAGAGATTTCCCAAAACCAGGCCCCAAGATTGTTGCAGCGTGCCTCAACATTATCATTACAGCCCATAGAACACAGCGTCGGCAGACCTCCACTGCTGGAGATGGGCCTTCCAGAACATATCATCTTTGATGAATTTGGCCTACACTCGCGACGCTGGCCAGGCTTGGCGTGTATATTATGTCAATTTATTAACGATTCCACAATTTATATTATAACATTAGTGGACCCGGGACAGACGACTTAACGTGCTATCCGAGGCACAGGAACGGTGGTGTTGTAAATCTATGACAAATGTACGTAAGAAAAGTGTATTTCTCATTGTACATGTCAGGTGGGTTTGAACCGACCTTTGTAGGATTTAAGAAACACGTTCTTACAACCGAGCCACCACAGGTTACGAGTTACGTCAAAGAGTTTATGTATTAGCAATTATTGTAGATATTGTAGATAAAACAAAGGATTTAAAAGTGTAAATAATTATCTATATAATTAGAGATCGAAACTATATAATTATCAACGTAAAAGATATTTGTCAATTGTGGTGGTAATTCCCAGTTTGCTTGGGCGGGGAAGTATGCATGCCGATAAACCCAGTAAAGTGTATACACACGTTTAGGGATCAGGCTCGAATTGGCGTAATGCCCAGTCAAGCCGGCATAGTGTTAGGGACTTATGTCAGTCATGGGTGTCTGATTACAGTTGCTAACATCAGGAAGGTTACATGTCGTGTTAGTATAATATATATACTTTTTTTGGATTTCTCTAAGAAGGTCGGTTCAAACCCGCCGGGTGGGTTACCAATGAAAAAAAATAATAATAACGTTTGTGCTTAGGAAACAGAATTTACCTACTGACCAAACTGTGTTTCCACTTTATATAGACACAGCGTATATGGTTTCTCTATTCTGCAGCACACTAAGTACATAAGGCGACTCCAATACGGACAATGTGTTTGGCAATTAAATTGAATTGCAAGAAATGAAATAAGGTATTTTTGCTATTTTATTGTAATTAACAAACAAGAGTAGTTTCTCTAAGCTCACCTTGTCTAGGGTCTAAATGCGGTTTGTCACTTTGTTTCATATCAATGTAATGAGAACAAAAGAGAGATTTAATAGTGAAAATAAGTGTCAGCAATGCTCTACCAGCCAGTGTGTTTCTTACTGTGTGTTACTTAAGCGCAAACGTTATTTGTGGATTTCGTTATTTACGTCAGAGGTTGCGTCATAATTACAAAATATTATTTAATTCTCAACTCTATAAGCGCTCGACCTTGACAGCGGCTGTACAAAAATTAAATTTAGTAGCGTGATATATATATATATATACTTAACAGATTCCTTTAAATAACGTTTGCGCTTAAGTAACAAAATAGGGCTGCTGGAGTACTTCAAGCGAAGTGTGAAAAAGCATCTTCTTAGGACAGCATAGTGGTAGAGATTGATGCAGGTCGTTAGTGGCTGGCGTCATTTCCTCTAGATGGGCGCGATTTTAAATGTGTGGAGTATTACAAAAAAAAAATTGTGTAGGCTAATTTTATAGATGCTACCGTATAGATGATAATCTCGAGTATGTGCCTGAGTATCGAACATATTTTAACGACACAAGAAAGAAAAATAAAAATCCTATCTCAAATCGAAGTACCAACGTAATAAAATTTTAGATATGATGTTACTATGGCACTATCAGTAGTGTCACGCTTTTATGTGACGGGTAATAAAAGGGTAGGCAAATTTTTATATGGAGCGACCCTCTTTAACTTTGAAGGGGGCCATCCATTATAGATTACGTTGGACAATGGGTCAACTTTGGAACTAGTACAAGTTTGCAAATAAAATCGCTCCAACGATACCGGTACGATTTATGCTGAATGGTGACGAGTATTCTTATGCCGGCTAATATAGACTTATTGTTAGTCTTGAATGTATTATAAATTAGCACATTAGAAAAAAATATTAAATAATTAAAATTCGAATTACAGTTTTTTATATTTATCCGATTAGTCATCTTGTTTTCGCCATTACTCTTTAACAGGTGAATATGGTCAATCACGAAAGGTAACAAACATGCTTAGATTTAAATACTTTTAAGGTTTATATCCTCTTTATCTACCTACATATAAATACTTATTTATTTAAAATTTATTGCACAAAGTACAAATGCGTCATGCCGCTAGACATTCTATAACTAACTAAATTTAAAGTACCTACATAAGAAAGTAAATATAGTTTTAATGAAATATAATTTAGAGAAAAGTAAAGTATAATCACGACCGTTTCCCTTCCGGAGTAGTTAGAAACCACGCTTATAAAGAAGCAGATTCACATTTAGCCAACTTTACTATAGGCCAATCATGACAAGTGGCAAGCTCGTCGATGTCTCTAGCGTACCAAATTTGGGAAATATCACTATGGTACTCATATAATGATGATACTTTACTTTTTATTCTTTTATTAAATCTATTTCAATTATTATGTAGCTTTATACTCTTCTTTTATAATTTATTATTATAACATATTTTAATATAGATTTTCAAAAATATATTCAATTATAGTAAACCAATAAAAATAATATTAATGATATTTGACGTTTTACGCAAATTAATAGTTATAGGAATATTATGTATTAAGGATGGACAAACAGACATACATACACACAGACAGACAAAACTTCTTTCACATATAAAATATAAGTAGTAGTTTTTATAATTTTAACGGGTCTTTACGCGATTTACGGTCGCTAAGTGACCACGGCCAATGCAACTTGGCTGAAACGTCGGGAGAAATATGTCTCTAAGGTAAATCGCGTAAAGACCCGTTAAAATTATTAAAACTATTATTAATGTGCGCGAAAGTTTAAAATATAAGTCGTATATATAAAGACCTAGTCTTTTTACTTTAAAATGATGTACACACATTTTATAGAACACAGCGTCCTAGATCTCCACTGTTAAAGATGGAGCTTCCAGAACATATATCTAAAGAATTTGGCCTACACTCGCCACGCTGGCCAGACGGGTTGGCGAGGATTTGATGTCTATTTTGAGTGTCAATTTATTAACGATTCCACAAGTTGGTATTAGTGGAACCAGGACCAACGGCTTAACGTGCCTTCCGATGATATTGTAAATATATGACAATTGTACGTAAGAACAATGCATTTCTCATTGGTACATGCTAGAAGGGTTTTGAACCGACCTTTGTAGGATTTTAAGAAAAGCGTTTTACAACCGAACCGCGCTGTAAAAAGTATAATATCTAGCATTAAATATTAAAATCTATGCACCTAAATGTAACACCAACACACAATGTAGGACAATATTTGCTTTGGAAACACTTGGTGCGGTTTGTAGCTGGCATAGAAGCCTTTTGGGTGGCAATGATAATACTTTGTGTATATTTGCAGCTTGCCAGATGCTCTGGGTCAACGTATCTCTGGTGGTTTCAACGTAGCGTTCTAGTTAAATTATTTTACTGAAAGTTTGCAAGCAATTTTCTGACTTACCTACTTGGTATTGTATTTTCATAGATACTCATAAGTAAATTTTGTAGTAGAGTAATTCTGTATTTGTATAAATTTATAAATTTGTTGGTTTCTGCTGAGAAACTCAAGCAACCTTTTACGCAAAATGACAGCCGTGATGATACTTTACTTTGCCAATTAAGTAACAATTGTATATTCAAATATAATAAAAAATATGGTTAAATATAATGGTAGGTACTCGTATTAGGTCCTGTAGGTGAAAAACTATAAGTTGTCGAGAGAAAGGATCACCGTTTGTGATGTTTGAATTAGTCGGCTAAAATCGGTTTACGGAAACTGCCTATGACGAGCCGGACATAAAGCGAGAGTGTTGCTAAGATTGATTGCATTGTCTGTGTGAACAAGAGCGGGGTCTAGATCGTAGGTGTATAGTTGTCAAATGAAACCAAATGTTCAGGCGAAGGCAAATTTAATTCAATTCACTTTGCCTAATAGTACATGATCCGTACAAGAGCGGCCTTTACCGATTGGTTCATCTATTTATATAATAAAATACGCTAATAAAAGTGGCGGTGATCGGTTGCTCGATCAAATATGTTCAAGACTAAACAGAGTGGGTGTGGATGGCTACTGTACTATCTAAACTACGAGAAATATATAAAAATTCCATTGGGCCGATTTTCATAAATAATAAAACTAAATAATATTTTTTCATATAAATTGAATATGCTAGCTGGGATTCGGACACAAATATATTAACAAAAATGTTACATTGCATCACTCTCCTTAAGTTTGACGTTACGTTACTTTCCAAATTTTGATCCTTATCTCAATGTCTCTTACACTATCAGCTTGTGTATTATACTTTTATTTATTCGAAGTAAGATACATTAGGATAGATTTCCTCTTCAATTGATCGCCTCCATGGTCTAGTGGTAACAAACGTTGCCGTGAACTCGGGAGGTCGTGGGTTCGATTCCCACCAGGGGCAAGTTGTACATTGTATAATTTGTCTCGGTCTGGGTGTTTATATGTATAATATGTATATATTTACAAAAAAAAAAGTATAATGTAGTTTATCAACCATCTAGTTTCCGTAACACAAGCCTCGTAGCTTACCACGGAAATTAGATGGCGCTGTGTGACCTGTCTGGAAATATTTTTTTATTTATTAAAAAATATATATGTAAGGGTTTATTTTACATGTTTCGTTAGGCATCCCAACACCGTTGCTTTTGTTATATAATGAGTATTTTATTATATAATAAGTGACATTGATCAGTGACGACAGTGATCATTCGGATAACGGTGATCGTCGCTTTTCTGCGTATCTTAGACTATAATATAAAAGAGGTAATATATAAGTCAAGGACATATAACTGGACACTGTTTTTGGGTAAATAAATCCCAGGAATTTTAAGCCACTCGAAAACAATTGAGAACCCATTTAGTCGCGGAATGTGATCAAAGTCTGCATTACAAGAATCCTTAATAACGTTAAAGCTTGGATTACATGCAAGGAAGCAGGCAAGTTAGACAATTTACACTGAGAAAGGTTTTTAATATGAATTCAGCGTACGAGGGTCAAATGAAAGTTCTTAGAAAATCCAAAACTAAGCTAGTTTGCTAAAGTTATTAGTTTTATTATATATTTTTAAAATATAATCTATTCACATCAATACAACACTGCATCCGATGAAACCACTGAGAAAATCACTTTTCCCACTCTTCGACGTCCTTATAAAACGCTACCACTGCTTCCTCTGCGTCCATAAAACGTTTACCTCGAAGTTTTTATTTTATTATTGTTATTAGCGAGGTCGGGGCTTTATTTGACCCTGTAATTCCACGCCAAATAGTATTATTGGTCTAGTCACGTCTAGTTGTTTCATTAGAGGTGCTTGTATATGCCAACAAATTTTGAATTAATTAATAATGATATACTTAAATCGCAACTTTATTCGAAATCTTTCTGCTATCAAGTTACATTCCGTGTGCATGTAGGCCAACCCTTCAAAAGGATAATTCACTTTGCGATCATTTATTTTCACACCTGGGGAGTTTTAGCTTTAATTTAATTCTCTCGAGCTAATATTTTTATGGCGGAAAAGGGAACAAGTGAATTTCTATTTACAATGTAAATGTGCCATATAATAATATTTACCTACGACTCGATTCCTGTAATATGAAAACATTTTATAAAAGCATTAATGTACATATATTTTTAAGCTAAATTTATACAATAGTTACTGTATTCTAGGGGCTGTGATGATGAAGATGATGACATTCGGTCTGTTATACTGCTTTTGTGGTTAAGACCAAAGATTTCGACTAAGAGTTACAATCCCTAGTCCACTTAAAAAAAACTTATATCACAGGATAAGTTAAGTTGGTAATTCTTTTGAAAAACGTGTATTCTGACAATCCCGTAAGCGATTACGGTCGTGATACTTCTAGTAAAAGTCATGTGTGCGACAATTTGTAGATTGATTCTATAATTTATTTATTTATTTATTTAGTACACACAGCAGTACATATATTATCACACACATAACATAGTATAATTATAGCTTATCTAATATATGTACCAATTAGGTGTCACAGCATTCACCAATATAAAAAGAAGAAGAAATTAAAAACTTATTACTGTTAAAACAATTAAAAACATACTACTGTTAAAACAAAAAAAAAAAAAATATTATTGTTTTAATTTTATAAACCCGAAAATAGCATATCATATTCTACCAAAAGTTAACTGCTAGTTACTATTCATATTGACAAATAAAATTTACGGTCGATTGAAATATCGGTGATTCGTAAATATGATTTTATTTTACAACATGCTCGATGATAAATGCAGCATTAAAAGTTGGCACTTAAATGCATAAATCAATATTGGAGCAGTAAAATGTAATGATTGTAAACCCGAATTCACACTAAAAAAAAAAACTTTAATGCATGTCGAATTAATTATTCGACGCAAGGAAAAAAAATTAGCAAAACCGACTAAAAACAGTGCGAGCTGCTGACTAGACTGCATAGTCTTATTCCGAGTTGTGTGTCGATTAGTTCGACTGGATTTTGCAATGTCGAGTAAAAGTAATATTGTAAAAACACTATAATAGGTTCTTTAAATCTGAATGTGCTCATAAAATACCTACAAATTCAGTGACGCGTCCAACTGAAGCGAGTGACGTGCGAGCAACTGCTATGCTTTTGGGGAAAAGAAAAAGTGTTGCAATTAGTTACTCACAAGTGAGTTATCATATGATACATCCACACAGTGCGAGTTGCTGTATCTGTCAGTATCATATTGAATTATGGACCATAACAAATCTTTTGACGATTTTTGTTGCCAGTTCTAGAACGATAGAAATGGTTCGATCTAAATTTAAGGTATTATGCGAATATAAATCCTCGGTGGTAGCTCGGTTGTAAGAACGCTTTCCTTAAAATCCTAAAAGATCGTAGTTCGAACCCCGGTGTACCAATGAGAAATCTTATTCTTATATATATTTGGCATATATTTACAAAACAACCGTTGCCATGCCACTGAGAGGACATTAAACCGTTCGATCCCGGTTCCAATTTTTGGAATCGATAATAATAATAAACAAGCAGAACAATATACATATTTTAACTCCACAAATTTCTACTTCCTAATAATATATTATCTTCATATATGTATATCTACTATAATAAGTATATATTGATGAGTATTTATGTAGTCTATGTATACTATTTATTTATTTATTGGTTAGAATTGCACCCCACATATTTATACTGTCTCACTCTCCCAAAGGTTAGCTGGTAGAAAAAGCCGAAATGGCTTTAAGTTCGCCTTTGTACATACTTTTAAGTAAAGTGTTTAATAATAATAATAATTGACATCAGATCCTTTCCAACTCGTCTGGCCAGCGTGACAAGTGTAAATCAAATTATCCAAAAATATGTTCTCTACCAGTGGAGAACTAGGCCTCCGTGTTCTAGGCGTTGAGACAAAATAAAATGAAATCCTAGCAAAACTCCGCACAATAAATAATATATAATAAATAATACAAATCTTTTCTGCATATTTGTCCATGCAAATATATAAAAATATAAATATTTCAACTCGAAATATTTTTTAAAATATATATATATTCGACTATTTTTACAATAAACTTACATTTACACTGTTTAAAATATTAACCAATAGCAGTCATGAAAGAAAGTTTTATAAATGTAATGAAGGTAGTGCTTACTTTTTTGTGGTAAAAACGACATCATTTTAATCGACCTTTCGGGAAACGGAGTTCTGTAATCTAAAATTTGGTTTTACTGCGCTGAATATTTACTATAGGAATTCGAAAAGTTCAAATTGTTCGACTAGATTTGGAGGTAAACCTCACATCAGTTGAGTGCCGAATAATGCTGAGCTGCTTCAAATTAGTCAACCAAAGTATTTCATTCCGCTCCCATTGTAATTCCGCCAACATTGCCTATTTTGGCTGCTTTTCTAAACCACTCGGGCTGAGATCTATAAAGCAGACTTGGACTTTGTCTAGCACAGTTCAAATAAAGCTGTAGTGTTTAAAAAATAAACAATTATCCGATGGGTGTAGTATGCCGAGTGTTAAAACCGTTAAATCATCATTATCATCATCATTACAGTCTAGAAAACAGCGTCCTCTACCTACGAGGTCTACCTCCACAGTGACTGTTGGACATATATCTGAAGAGTTTGGCCTGCACTCGCCACACTGGTCAGACGGGTTGGCGAGGGTCTAAATTTATTAACGATTCCATGGTAAGAGACCCGATGGTATGACGTTGGTCCCCTGGGAACGGGGACGTGCTCTGGTGTGGGACGCCACGTGCGTCGACACCCTCGCCGCGTCGCATTTCAGAGGGACAGCGCATGAAGCGGGAGCCGCGGCGGAAAATGCGGAGTCCAGCAAGCGGCGCAAGTATGTAAGTATATTAAAAGATTACATATTTGTGCCGTTTGCTGTAGAAACTCTGAGCCCATGGAGTCCAAGCGCAAAAAAGTTTTTAAAAGACATAACACCGCGTCTTGGAGACCCTCCGGTGACAAGAGGGCTGGCTCTTTCTTCGCTCAGAGAATCAGTATTGCAATTCAGCGGAGAAATGCAGCCAGCGTTCTTGCCACCATTTCACGCGGACGGGACTTATTTCCCTATCCATAGTAATAATATTAATTTTATTTGTTGTAAATATTTTTTTCGAATAAATGTTAAACGGACGGCACGGAAACGGTGGTGTTGTAAATCTATGACAAATGTACGTAAGAAAAGTGTATTTCTCATTGAAATACACTTTTCTTCGGGGTTCGAACCAACCTTTTTAGGATTTTGAGGAAAGCATTCCTACCACCGAGCCACCACCGCTTTTGCTGTATAGGTTAGTTTAATAACACTATAGATTTCAGCCTCAATCCGAGATGTAATTTTTATTTGTTTTCAACGCGGAGGGTTTGATAATGGCTGTCATTAATTTGGGGGCGACAATCCCGAATATTTGAGATCTTGGCGAGAGCTTCGTTTCGTCAATTGTTTAAAATATTTTCTCTCACTATTTGAAAATGTCGGCATTATTTCTGACTTTTGAATAAAATTATTATTTAGGTAAGTACTTAGGTACCTTTAGGTATTTTAATTTGAGTTTTAGATAAACTACTTACATCTCTATTCAGAAATGTTTCTTTAAATTTGGGCTGGTTAAGTTTGTCTTATCTGCTGGTGCTTATCTACTACTGCTTTAAATGTCGTTATTTATATTATTTTATTTATATGCCAATTCGGCTAGGCCCCAAGTGACTAAAGTCGTATGCCACTATAAGTTTAATCAGAACTAACAAAGTAATTTTGAATTATCGTTTCCGATGTCAACTTGCTGGTGCGAGTATCCTTTGCAATTAGCATTTGTTATGCCTAATGTTTTTACTCCACTCTCACAAAGGCAAAACAAACACTCAAATGCGACGAAAGAAAAAATATTTTATTTGAATTTTGATATAAACTATTCTGTAAATATTAAATGCCGTTTACCTAATAAATATTATATAACGAGAAATTGTCGAGTCCACGCCGCCTTGTGCCGTTCAGGGAAGTAAAGTTAAATCATCTTTAAGAGTTCTCCACATGAAGGACGGCTTACCTTAACGTGGGGCTTGAATTTGAAATGGTAGTTTAACACGGTGGGTGCGAGCTACTACCAGCGACCACTGCAAGAACCGGGCTTTATAGATGGAACAGTAGTTGTCCCAGAGAATCAACACTGTTGGGAGAAACAAAAAACACAATGAGTTCGCTTTAAATAATCTGGATATGTTGCGATATTGTATTACTACTGCTTTGTCTATTATAACGCAGGTACCTATTTGTTAATGTAATGTAATATAAAAGTAATGGTAATAATTAATATATTTTTTTTAGTCTTTACGCATACAATGCCGTTAAACTAGTATTACTATCACGATACTAAGAGGTGTTGGCAATGTGATAGGATGTGTAATAAGGGGTCGTGATATTTTCTCAATGCCAGCACCTCGTTTATAGTTAAACTAATGATAGAGTAAGTTATCGGCATGAATCCTGAAATTTGTCGAATTTCTACTACATCAAATATCCATTTTTATCAGTGTATCAGTGCACTTCAACCTTGCCAATTACAAAAAAAGATTGAGCTTTTTACTGCCTTTTCTGGCAATCATTACTCACTACTTCACATCATTAATTGGCAGTATAAGGGTGGCCCCTCATCTATCCCCAACCAGAGAACTTCTTCAGGTCATCTGTCCATCTGAGGGGGGTCGTCCCACTGCGTCTCAGTCGTCAGTATGTGGCCTCCACTCCAGAACCCATCTACGCCATCATTCGTCGGTTCTGCGACACACGTGTCCAGCCCATTGCCACTTTAGCTTGCTAGTTTTGAAAGCTATGTCGGTAACTAACTAAAAAAACTATGTTGACTATGACTATGTTCTCTGACGTATGTCAACGTTTCTGAATTATCCTTCAGAGAAATCTATATCTTGCTGAGTGACCTCGAACTTGTGGATCATACCCACTGTCAGTCTTGACGTTTCTGCACCATTCGACATTACTGGAAGGACGCACTGGTTGAAAACTTTTCTGGCAATCGTAGTGATAAGTTTAACTTCACTATCTGACGTTACCTATTTATATAATCTGTGGTTTACGTCGTTGGTAACATACTTAGCAATTTGTTTATTTAAATGTTATTATACAATATGTGTGTTACTGTTTGTAAACCTAAATAAATAAAAATAAAAAAATAATAAGAAACAAGGCCAGTTTCTGCTATTATTGAAATTCCCGCTAACCTCGATAAGATCTTGCATCACCTTAAAGTCTTGAAGTAACAGTATTGTTTCCTTTTATATTATTCAATCATTTAATTTTATTTGTCAATAAAAATAACGTAGCCTATGTTTCAGATACACTATGGCTTATTTAGCGTTGGTTTTACAGCGGCGAGAAACAAAATATATTGAATGCCCTGAGCGTATGTAGATGTCCATATCTAGTACCTATTACATTGTGCATGGATTTAAATAACTTGAGTTTAAGTTAACCTTTTAATATTGTATCTACATAGAAAACACATCATCACGACCGTAAAGCCAAGCTACTCAAAATCAACTGTACTACAATACAATATACTTGCCTACTGATTTTATTCTTGCTGAAATAGGTAATGAGAACGACTTATTTAGGCAGTGAAAATAATAATAAAAATAGATAAATTTTTGAACTATTAAGATTACCATTATATATAATATTTTAAAACTACTCATTGTTTTATAGATGGCGTTAAATTTATTTCGTTATCCACGGCGATAGGATGGATGGTCGCGAACCTTAAATCAGTTTTACAGGTATCGCTAAACTCTTTACGTTCCAAAGCAATTATTTATTTGGCGTCCAATTTAAAGTTGGAAACTAAAGGCTGAAAGGGAAACCCGCAAACGGCGCGCCAACTGAAAAACAATGTCCAATCCAACTACAGCTAGGTATGCCGTTAATTAATTAATTCTAATATATTCAACAGATTGATTTACATGTAAAGACGAATTCTTTTTTGTGGTTGTGTAATTATATATTTGTTTTTGCTTTACTGGAATTGCCTTTCAGAGCTCACTATTTATTTCTGTGTTTCAATAGGGTTTATTTTTTCTGGCTTTGTATTCTAGCGTTTAAGTCCGTGGATTTAGATGCGGAGGTACCGAGTTCGATTCTTGGTCGGGACACAATAATCGATTTAATATATTTGTGATATTGTCGAGTTTGGTTTGAACCTTCAATATAACAAGCTACAACAGTGCTGTGAAAATGAGCAAACTTCAGCGGTAGTCTATTAATTTAAAAGCAATATTGTGAATTATTTTATTTATCGTTAGTTTTCGTACAAATTACAAAATATACTAATATTAATCCTAATCGTTTGACACTGACACTGTCACTTTAATAATAGCGTTTGAATTTGATAGTTTCCGTTAGTTAAAGAATCCCTTTATATAGGCTTGCGGCTAAAAGAGAATCCGGCTGCTGGTATATCAGGGGACCTCACCGTAAAACGACAGGTTCTAGAGTCAGTGCGACCACAAACTCCAGGGCGGCCCCATGCCATATGGCCTGACGATATTTGACATAAAATAGCGTACAATATCGCACGGGCAGAGAGATCAAATTTCCCACTCGTGAGAGATCTGGCCCCTCTGCACGCTAGACCTCCCGAGGTTCCACGGCGCATGGCGCGCGATTTGATAGCCTGATCACGATGACATTCCGCGGCCTCCGCCGCGCTCGCTCGTATTAAATTTAACTTATAATAAAGGTTCCCACGCCCTGTCCGTAGTTACGTGCAGCGAATGCTATTTTTGTTAGGAGGCCAACACCTCGTTACAAATTCTCGTCTTCCCCCGGAAGGGGGGGGTCTGAGATGACTTAGTGACTGACTGTTGTGTCGAAGGCCTAAGGTTGATGATAATAACTCTGACTTCTTAATTAGGAATTTTTAGGGTAGCCAGTCCCTCCGTGGCCTAGCGGTTAAATCCGTGGATTCAGAATCGCAGGTACCGAGTTCGATTCCTGGTCGGAACACAATAATATTTAATAATTGAAATAAATAAATTTAATTAATATTCAATTTATTTGTGACATTTCTCGAGTTTGGTACGGTAGAGACATCGACGAGCTTGCCACTTGTCATGATTGGCCTATAGCAAAGTTGGCTAAATGTGAATCCGCTTATTCATAAGCGTGGTTTCTGACCACCCCAAGGGAACCGGTCGTGATGATACTTTACTTTTTTACTTTACAGTGCGACAAAGTTTGTACATTGAAATCATCGATAGCTAATAATAACTTCAACAATTCAACACATTATATTAACGAGTTGTGGTAATAAGAAAATGACGCGTGTCGCAGGTGAGAGACGTAATATATTTGTTAATTACAACAATGTTAAGATTTAGCAATATACATACAAATTTATTGAGGCTGACTGCCTCCGTGGTATAGCGGTTAAGTCCGTGGATTTAGATTTTGGGTACCGAGTTCGATTACTGGTCGGGACGAATTACTTTTATTTCATTTGTTATTTTTATCGAGCTTAGCACGCTAGAGATATCGATGAGCTTGCCACTTGTCATGATGGGCCTATAGTGAAGTGTTGACAATGTTTCTGGATCAGCACGCAAGGGATCACCCGTCGTGTTGTTACATTACTTATTTTATTATTTTTTATTGTTCTATAACTAAATTAAACGCGCGAATCTTTAAACACGTCCAACAGACGTGACCCAGTTTTTCAACAACTAAAGTAACGCAAGTAAATAAACCTCTTTAAGGCGCGAATTATACAGAAAAGGCGTAAGGTAAAGGCGCAAAGCAGCCGTGAAATGGATTTCGGGGTGGTCAGAAACCACGCATATAAATAAGCAGATTCACATTTAGCCAACTTTACTATAGGCCAATCATGACAAGTGGCAAGCTCGTCGATGTCTCCAGCGCACCAAACTCGAGAAATATCACAAATAAATTAAATATTAATTAAATGTATTTATTTACATTAATAAATGTTTTTGGGTCCCGACTAGGAATCGAACCCGGTACCTCCGAGTCTAAATCCACGGACTTAACCGCTAGGCCACGGAGGCTTATAGGCAAGTTTATAAGTAGGTAAGTAACTAAATACTCTATTTACCATTTTCCTAGAAGCATTTAAACTTATTATGAACAAGTTTGCTGAGAAGAAAACCTAGTTATAATAAGTAGGTACATTAGAAGTCGAACATAATTCAATTTTCTATCCTCAGATATTTTTTTTCCGATATTAGATTCTGATAGCGACTTACTTTATCACAGAAATCACACACTCGTATAGTATTTAAGCAAGTTGTTTTAATTTTATCTTTAAACTTATTTATTGCACAGGTTTGTCGCTTATATTTAGGGAACGAATTATTTAAAATTTCTGACGTGTTACAAATGTATTATGGCGCTATTCCCTATTCACAAACATGCACTTTGACTCAATTTCGCTTTATATAAAAATATATGTAATTTGATACTATACGCTGTTGTTGTCAATTTATAATGAGACTTCATTAACTATAATCATATACTAAATATAGATTAAGTAAAATTGTTACTAACAATTTATAGATGTAAAGTCCGAAATAAAAGTTTATTATTATTATTAACGATTCCACTAGACCGATGATGGCTTAAAACATGCCCCCTAAGACACGGGAACAATGGTGTTTGTAAATCTATGACAAATGTACGTGAGAAAAGCCTATATCAAATTTGTACATGCCTTTTTTTTGGATTTTAAAGAAACAAGTCATACAGGCTTTATTATCCTTTACTCAGATCCACGGTTGTTTTTTAATGAATCTCGTTTAGTTTAACCATTATAAAAAAATGAAAAAACAGATCACATCTAACCCGCTACCTCCTTTCAACGTTTAAGCTACTCTATGAAGGCATAAAAGTTTGTGAAATATGTATATATATATATATATATATATATATATATTACTAGCAACATGTGACCTTGCGCCCACCTAATGGTAAGTGGCGCGCAAGGTTCATGAATGTTATTAACTGGAGTGAGACACTCATGAAACACTTCAGCCTGCTTGCCAGGGCATGACGGTAATTTGCGCCTGTACCCGAAACGTGTGGATATACTTTACTGGGTTTATCGGCACGACCGCTGGATACTTCCCCGCCCGGGTGACTGGGAAAATTACCACCATCAGTCCGCCTACATATTTGTTGTTCTCGTTGAAAGTACTCGTAAGTGCCATTTGCAATGATGTCAAATGCCAATTTTTACTTTCAAAAAACTAATATTGTAAACTTGCTATGGTGATATTTAAATACAAATAACAACAACTAGACTTACTGGTATTTAATATAGTATAGTATTAACTATAGATTTACGAGATTTATGTTTTCACCAAGTTCAATATAATTTACATATATTATTACCATATGATGGTATTAACAGTAAATAACACGAAACCGGGTGTAGGTGGCGCAAAAATATAAATTTTATTTCACCTAACTTTTGGAAGCGCAGTTGTGATACGTACAATTGGCTTGGCAGAAAGTATGTAGGTATTTTACAAAATTCTGTCGCATTGAATAAAGAATTGGAGAGCCAGGTAGCGACAAGTAAGCTATAACTTTTACATTTTAGTTACGAAATGTTGAAGCTCGTATGTTGTATTTATTCAAATGCAAATATCAACTACACAAAGCAGATTTTTAATCAATGTATAAACAACATCGTTTTAATTATGTGTTTTAAATAATTAAAAACTCAAATAAAACTTATCTTTAATCGCTACCAATATGCTAGTTACTATAGCATAGTAAAGTATCATCACAATCGTTTTCCTTTCGGCGTGGTCAGAAACCACGCTTATAAATAAGCGGATTCACATTTAGCCAACTTTACTATAGGCCAATCATGACAAGTGGCGAGCTCGTCGATGTCTCCAGCGTTCCAAACTCGAGAAATATCACAAATAAATTAAATATTAATTAAATGTATTTATTTACATTGATAAATATTTTTGTGTCCTGACCGGTATCTCAGAGTCTAAATCCACGGACTTAACCGCTAGACTACGGAGGCAGTTATAGAACATTGTTTTTAACATACATTTTAGTTACGTACGGATTACAAGGAACTGCCTCCGTGGTCTAGCGGTTAGTCCGTGGACTTGTTTTCTAGTCGGGAACAAATACAAAATAATTTGTTGTGATATTTTTCGAGTTTGGTACGCTAGAGACATTGACGAGCTATCCACTTGTCATGATGAGCCTATAGTAAAGTTGGTTAAATGTAAATCAGCTACTTTAAAAAAACGTGGTTTTTGACCACACAGGAAGGGATACTTTTGTATTAATTAATGCGTTGGGCATTTTTTATAATGTATAACTTCTCTAACCAATAATCGAACCTGATACCTCTACGCATAGATGGGGTGATGGACGTTGTAATGTTGAATTTTGGCTTTGGTTCAGTAATTGTGGGAGAAGTAGTTAGGACATTTGGCATTCCTGCGATAAGCTCTTGGCAGCTGTCTTTCGCCCCGCATTGCTTGTCACCCGGCTAGAGCATCCAACAATACTTGCCTATTAGGGATCAGACTTTTTTTAACATCCATTTTTAATCTGTATTGCGGATTTGGTCAGACCAGCATATCGAGTGTAGGCCAATTTACCTATTTTTATTGCCAACAAATTTAATTTATGCTAATTTTTAATTATTTTATTTATCTAATTTAATAAATGTCTGAGGAGGCTTTGGCGTTCTCTCGTGAGCTTGTGGAAAAACTCCGCTTGGCGACGGGTGACCACGTTCAAAGGGGAAACGCAGCGAGTGTCCTCGGCACACTACGCCCATCATCGGACGGTTATAATTTTAGTTTTTTAGTTTTATTTGTAGTGTAGTTTATTAGTGTTTAGTGATTTGTATTATTATTTGTTGTTTATTTAATGTTAGGTTTTCTTTTTAATTATTTAATATAGTAATTCTTTTATACTGTTTGTATATTAATTTGAATATATTAATATTTATAAATCATTTTGATACTTATTTTAATGTTATCTTATACAATATATTGTTGTATTACGATATTTATGTACTATGACATTATTTTTTGTATTGTATTTTATTTATGTATATTTATTTTTTTATTGCTGTATTTGCACCGGTTAAAAGAAAAGATAACATTCGCCTTTTGTATAGATTTAAAATAAAGTAATAAATAACCAAGGATCTGACTCCTAGAAGTAACTGATCCCCAGCTTAATAACTAACCCAGAGATTTCCAATCCGGGAATCAGAGTTACTCCAAATTTTTAATGGAATATTTAGTCTTGATAAACGTTTTCATATGAACAACTAGTGAGATGGAATTTTAGACAGCGACATGAGTTGCGACGTACCTGAACTACAAATTGACTACATGATACGACAAGGAGTTCATCATGTAGGGCTAATGTAGAACAGTTACTTTTTAATAATTTTCTTAGGTAATGTATTCTAGTAGAATGACTTTATTTGACGGTTGGAAAATGGAACCTAATCTTATAAAACCCGGGCTCTCTCCGAAAGTGGTTGCATGACTACGCAAGATGTCTTTCAATTTTCCTAACAAAATTACAAATACATAGATCCTACGATTTTTAAAGATAAATAAGTTCCAAGCTAAGAATACTTTAGCATGTTTAGATGTCAAACAATTAGATAAATAATATTTATAGAGAGTAAAAAACAGCACAATGATTTAAATTAAATAAATAAATATATAAACTAAATTAAAAATAAAAGCATTGTAAACTATATATAAATATTATACCCATGACTGGATCAGCTGCTTAGACAGTTCTTTAAAGACCTTTAGCGCTTGGACCCACGGTCCCATTGTCTCAAAAGCAAATGGCACAAACAAGTAGTCATTAGCAACAGACTCGTATTTGCGACATTTGGCCTTTTCAGCCACCCCAGCCCTGACATGCCCTGGACATGAGATCGAGCAAGGGTGTCGACTCAAGTAGCGTCCCACACCAACGTTAGACCCATGGACCACGGCACCAAAGTCAATAAATCGGGTCATTTACCATCACTACGAGAGATCCCAGACGAAGGGATCCCGGCAGTAACCATTATGAACGGGAAACGACTAGGCGCTGGTGAAAATACTCCGAAATTGAGCGAAAAAAATGAAATTAGCAGCAACTAACCTTTATTCCGGGTCTCGAACTGGTGACCGAATTCCTTGGTGGTTTTGATAGCCGACGGGTCGCGAAATGGATGATGATGATGAGGATCACAGCCGAAATTACTGCAGGTCCACGGCACAATCACAGCGATCGTTTTATGGATATCAACCTACAGACATACTACAAATCCTTATTACATTTTATTAGGATAATAATAATGGTTTATCTACTAAAAGGAGAAATAAGTCGGTCCCTAAAGAAAGAAAAAAGATGGAGGCAGTAACCGGTTCGATCATTCATCAAGTTTATCTAGATTTTAGCACCGGACCACATCATTTAGAACCAGAAAAATCTATAACGCACACATCTGGGCCGAGATTAAAGGATAAGACAATATATTAGCTATTTATTTGTATATATTCCTACTTTGATATATAACTGTTTGGGACGTTGTCGTAGGTGGCAGTGAAGATACATAGGCTCACGATGATCTAGCCACATTTGGTTTGTAACAAAAAGGCATAATATACTTAAGAAGGTTAACAACACTATCGTACTCGCTACATTTTCAAAGATTCTACAAGTATAAGAAATATAGTCAAGCTTTATAGGAAATAAAATTGCGGTCAATTTAGAATTATATTTAATTTAAAGAGGTGGATACACTTGAAAATTTATATCAGAACATATATCTGGAGAATTTAGCCTACACTCACCACGCTGGCCAGACGGGTTGGCGAGGATCTAATGTATTTTTTTATGACATTTTTTTTATATTTATTTATTAAAACTTTATTGCACAATACATACAAGGGGCGGACTTAATGTCGCTAGATATTCTCTGGCAGCCAACCTTAGGGACACTGTAGAACATTAAAGACATTTATTAACGATTCCGCAAGTTGGTATTAGTGGAACCGGGAACGACGGCGTAACGCTTAAAGAAATATCGTCTATATGAACTGACAATTACCCGATCTCTTCTTATTATATAAAAAATAGTAGGTTTAAATCGTTATTTGTGGCATTAATAAAAAAAATAAGTCAATAAACGGAATTTCAAAAGTGTATTATTTATTTATTAGGCCTTTACCTAAGAACTATCTGTAAACTAACTAAAACTCAACTGTATTTTTTTTTTATTTTTTTTTAGTTAGTACGAATTGGCAGTGATCATGACAGGTTCGCGCGAAATTTGTTCACGCGAGTCGTCGACCAAACGTATTAATGTGGAAAAGGTGGGCTAATTATTGTAAATATTTTTATACAATTTTTAATATAGCGACAGTATTAAATAATACTTTATAGTTTTTGCAATATATTGTAAGCAACATAGTATTGCAGTCCCCACACTAGGTCAGTAGTTCTGCCAGGCATGGTGTCGTAAAATGAAGTGAAAAATATTTATAGTAAATTTCAGAGCAGTTATAATTTATCAGTAGTTTAATAACAATACGATGAAAACATAAAATTTCATAAATAATAAATTTCTTATGTATTAAAAAAATGCGTTAAAGCTTAGTGAAATTAATGTATCGACATTGGTCTCAATCAGAATCAATAGCCTCAATCAAGTGCTCGAGAAATTAGTTCCTTGTCTACTTATTCGCTGTCAAAATCCCAATTTAGTGAGAACAAGAGTGACAGAATTACGTCCGTATTCATAGAAAAGGTACAGTTTAATATTTTAATTTTTTTTTTAAATATTTTAAATAAATAAAGTAACATTAAACTTTTTAAACTTTCGCGCACACTCATAATAGATTTTTATAATTTTAACGGGTCTTTACGCGATTTACCTTAGAGACATATTTCTCCCGACGTTTCAGCCAAGTTGCATTGGCCGTGGTCACGGGTCGACTGAAGCTATGCGGTGTAGTCTCGTACATACTGGGCGGCAGATGTAAACCTACCCACTTATCACTTTAAAAGTTTTTAGAAATCACGACACACGACACTTACAATATCCTTGGCGACACCGGGCGATTTTTCCCGGCGTCGAAACCTATTGATTACTGGAAATGGAGATTGAACGTCGGGAGAAATATGTCTCTAAGGTAAATCGCGTAAAGACCCGTTAAAATTATAAAAATAAAGTAACATCTTCGAGACCTATTTAGTTAGCAATGAGAAACTCGTAAATTTATTTATATTATAAAAATATTACCTTCTTACAGTAAAAATTGCGACGCCAATCGGCTTTGTGTATGTATACACACCGATTCATTATATTGATTTTAAAACCTATTATTATTATGCGTAATTATATTTTATTTACACATTAAAATCTGTCATTTAGATATTGTTTTTGTTGGATAATAATTGACATTGAATTTGTTATCTCAGTCATGACCTCAGGTATTGTACTTGAAATAAATGCATGAAATGACTGTTAACTATTGACTAATATGTAGAACCCGGGCTATGGTGACAGTTAATAAGTGACTAAAATTTTACATAGGAGAAGACACCTTAATTATACTCTGTTTAAATGTCGTGTTGGCTGACTTATCATTTGTCAGCTGCGCTATGCTTAAAAGTTATTTAATTAAATTTTATTTGGCAGAAAGTTCATCAGGTCATTTATTAATTAATAAAATACAATATATTTTGTTCGAAGTAATATACAATCAGTATAAAAGAATTACAATATTAAATAGTTAAAAAGAAAACCTAACATTAAATATATAAAATAAAATAAAGTACACTATCATAAAAAATAAATACTAAAATTATAACCGTGCGATGGGCGTAGTGTGCCGAGGACACTCGCTGCGTTCCCCCGTTAAAAGGCGACGCTTTGAGCAAAATATTCTTTATTCAAAGAGTCACCCGTCGCCAAGCGGAGTTTTTCCCCAAGCTCACGAGAGAACGCCAGAGCCTCCCCAGACCACGGACCCATCGTTTCGACTGCAAATGGGATGAAGTAATGATTAATGATGATCTCCGCGTATTTGTTGCGTTTAAGGCGTTTAAGGCTTACTCTACAGCGGTCCCAGGTTTCTTATGGCTGGATGTCACATGCGTCGGACAGAGTGTGTCAACATATGTGGTATCCCAAACCAGTGCACGGCCTCGTTTGTATGGAATCAACGACATCCCATCCGGACGCCTACCATTAGACCTAACTATCCCTGATGGTTCGAGGATGCAGGGGATATTAGCACATGCAAGTGCCCTCGGATTAAATGGCAAAGATGCTTGGGTAAATTTATCATAAGTGAGACTAATATTTAAATTATCCTGATATATGTTCTGGAAAGCCCATCTCTAACAGTGGAGATCTAGGACGCTGAGTTCTCAAAGCTGTAAAGAAAAAAGATTAATGGTGTAGTGTGAGTTTCTTGCGCCTCTACTTATGCCGTATATATGAAAGGCCGCCCCTTAAATGACCAATAAATTGTATGTAATGCTTGGTCCTTGTACTAGGTCAATGTTGTAGATAAGAGTGTAGTTTTATAAATGACAGCACCAACACCGCCTATAGCGATATAAAATCCTTGTTTCATTGCCATTTTGCTGCTATCTGGACCCGGACTCTCACGATTTTGACATGCATGTCGATTCAATTTTTATTAAGTTCGAATTAAATTGACAGTTTTCTATCACTGTTCACTCGAATGTATCGAACCGACACGTAAATCTAAAGCTCTAGAATGAGTGCTCTCTTTCGATATTGAACCCATTACGCGATCAATTTTGAATGAAAAAATTATGAAAAATTAAAAAAGCATCTGATTTAGAGTTTTATTACATTCTAATGCATTTGCGAATTATTTTATATTCTAATTTATTTTGTTAATTTTATATTCTAATGAAATTACATAAAACTTGCTTTTTTTAATTACTTTTCAACCTGCAAGGGGTACAGTCGTGTTGATAGTTTACTGTTTCTGCTCACATGGCTTGCCATTTAAAATTTTAGATCCTTTTTCGTATTTATTATATATATAATACACGTTGCATTAAAAACATATATATAAATAAAAGTAGAAAGGTTCCTTTTCGCACAGAATCGGCACATTTGTTCTCTAATCAAGTGGCTCGACATGATATATTTAGGAACCACCTCGTTAGGTTTTCGGTGGACAAATGTATGGTCATTTGTTTTCATGCAACTCCCACACAGTTCCCGACTTAAGAAGCTCACCTTCCTCGGGATTCGCACTACATATTACTGTCATATATCTTTTTATAAGCTTCCGCATGTAAAGTAAATTATTTAAAGGTTTATCTTCTTAGAGCAACGCTCTAAGTTCGTGTTGCTTTAAGATTATCTTTTACGAGTATTGTTGTCAAATATGTTATTTTAATTGTCAAATATTAAATATTATTTTTAAAAAACAAATATAATTAATTAATTATGTAAGTGAAAGTAATAAAAAAATAATCTAATAATAAAAAAATAATCCTCCAGAGAAGTACTATTGGATATAATTTCTAGGAGACTGGCAACATTTAATAATAATAACTTAAATTATTTAGAATTAAAATAGACTATTCACCCTAAAATATCGGTGGTGGCTCGGTTGTAACGACGCTTTACTTAAAATACACTTTATTAAAAATAAAAGAACAAAAAACGGCACGCACTATATAGTTCACTTCAAAATGCGGAACTGATAGACAACTACACGAAAAGACACACTCGCAGTTGCATCACCGAATTGGTTAACGAATGACATTTAAAGAAATATGATGGCTAGCGTAACACTAATTAAAGGATGACAGTTAAACTTAGTTTTCTAGTTCCACGCGTGATGTCTTCCCTTTATGTTTTAAACTTAGTTTTGACGTACATCTGTTAAAGATTTATAAAACTACCGTTTCCTTGCCAATGTTAAGCCGTCGGTACTAGTTCCACTAATTGTAAAATTATTAATAAATTATTATTAAAATTGACACAAACCGGTTTGGCTATCATGGCGAGTGTAGGCCAAATTCTCAAATGTTCTGGAAGATCTATCTCCAGCAGTGGGTGTCAAGGACTATATGTACCAGAGACTTAATGAATTACCTAAATGATATAAATCTTATTATAAAGAGATCGATCAATGATT
This sequence comes from Tinea semifulvella, assembly GCA_910589645.1. Taxonomy (NCBI): domain Eukaryota; kingdom Metazoa; phylum Arthropoda; class Insecta; order Lepidoptera; family Tineidae; genus Tinea; species Tinea semifulvella. Next base: position 28,729,719 of record OU342584.1, read on the forward strand.
AGTTTTGTAATCAATCTTTTATAATTATAAAACTTTTTCCCCTAATTTGTTTAATAATAATATACATTATATAAGATTGTTATGTTTACTGTTGAAGTAAGCAGGGTATATAAAAAATAGTAGTTTATAGAATGATTTATAAAAGTAGACAAGTATAAATTGTTTCAGGTCGTAAATTTGTTAAATTGAATCAGAATAGTGTAAACTTGGTCGGACTAACCAGCAGGCTCGGTCGTTGGGAATTTAAAAGCTGAGCGAAAAACTTTTGCCTAGCGTTTTTGGCAACAAGTATCTTTGTAAAATCTAGGACGTAGAGATGTAGTATATTGTTGAACCGTGCTACTTCTTAGTTAAACTATGTACTTTCCAACAACACGGAAAACTAATGGTTTCTACTTGCTTAAAACCTTTTAACGTAGCGCCCAAAAATATTATATAAGATAGAGCTGGCATTGGTTGTTTGGTACACTTTTTACACCATCTACTTTGTTCTTCTTTTATTGTCGAAAACAAAATCGTACCATGCAGGTCGCATTTAATCCTTTAAACAACAAAGTTGAAAGTGTACAACGACCATGAATATAAACATACAGTGTCATAGACCAATTAATTCTGAGACAATTCTCATTCCGTTTAGCTTCTTCTCCCATGCATCTTGTTATATATTTAATGTTTTTGGTGGCGTTATATTTTAATAAGTAGTTATAGTACCTACTTATTTTTACATTTACTAATCAACTTGCAGTGGTCAGAAGAGGAAGAAACTGATCCACATTTAGGCAACTTTACTATAAGCCTATCATGACAAGAACGCTTTTCCTAAAATCCAACAGAGGTCGGTTCAAACGGTATGACAATGCTTATTTACAGAGCCTAAACCTATACCGGCTTTTGTTATATATAAATATATATTTATTTGATATAACTGCAGTACGACATAATTATAATTTTAATAACATAATTTATTCATGACATTTTACCAAAAGTTAAATATGCAGTTCAAATTTTATTTGAAGAATAAATCTGAGGCTCATCATGAGCAGTGGCAAGCTCGCCGATGTCTCTGGCATTCCAGACTCGGAAAAAATCATAAGTAAATTAAGAATCAATCCCGATACCTCTGCATTTAAATCTATAGTCTTAACCGCCAGACCACGGGGCCAGCAATAATTATTAAAAAATAAATAAATTATCCTAGCACAACACTGTTGGAAAAACATTTATCAACAAACGAAATCACATAAACAAAGTTCAATACATCGAACTTTGTTAAAGATTTTCTTAAAATGTAGAGAATTTGTACACGTAAGAAATCAAGGGGCATTCTTACAAAAGACTTTTACGACACAATTTACTATGAGAAGAAAATTGTTAGAAAATAAAGCTACTGGGAGAGCTATAAAAGCTGAGCGTCAAGATGGTAGAACCCAAGTAGTAATTTTGACTTGAAGTTCGGTCTGTAGACCGGCAGTCCAAAATATAGCATATTTTCTTTATTTATAAAATAAAAGTTAGTCATTCGGGGAAGGAATTGTACATAACAGTATAAACACATTATTAGAGTTTTTACTTTATTTATTTTTTATTTTGGCAATGCTGCCTTTTTTCTGGCTTTTTATGGAATAGAGATTAGACTTGTATTAATTATGGAATCATCACAGCCCCTAGAAGACACAGTCCTAGACCTCCACTGTTGGAGATGGGCTTTCCAGCATACATTTCTGGAGAATTTTCCCTACATTCGCCATGCTGGCCAGACGGGTTAGCGAGGGTCTGATGTTAATTTTATATTATTATTGAAAATTTAATGATTCCATAAGTTGGTATTAGTAAAACCGGGACCGATAGCTTTGTAGAAATTAACCACTTTAGTGAATTTGTATAAAAATAACTTATGGGATATTTTACCCAAAATATATTAATCATAACTAAACTAAGAGATGAATTACCGGCCCTAAAAATACAAATTTTATGCTGCTGTAAATAAAAATTAGAACTCGGGTCTCCCACCTCGACGATTACATTAAAACGCATAGCAGGCGTCGGAAATGCAACGGGCAACCTTACTGATAAAAGCCTTTCACCGGATTTCAGGTGCCCGTTTATCAAGCCTCTACTTTAAAGCTAACTTGGCTTAAAATTTTCAGTTGTTTTATTTTTAAATGAATTAAATATATTTTTTATAAAGTTATTTACTTAGTACGGCGATATATCCCAATAGTAAGACAATCCAATAGATCGTTGGTGATACAGTTGTGGTGTGGTGGACCTACCAACCAGAGCCAGAAAGATCATATTTTCTAGAAATCTCTTACTTAATTCGGCTTTGCAGTCGGATTCTTGTTATTTAGCTGCAACCGTAATAAAAAGGAATCCTTTAATTAACAGAAACTGTCGAACCCTATTAGATTTAATATTCGTAATTGACATAAGCTCGGCTTTTTACGTCCGTGATCGGGTGCTGCTGTGGGGGCCTGGGACCTCTGCCGAACACGTTTAATTTATTGTTCTTAAATTAGCAGAGGTTTTTGCGTTTTGTCGACTTTTGGGTTGCACATAGGCATGTAGTCTATCTTCTATATCTTAATTCTGACTTGCCTGATGGGTTACTGCTGTACCAGGTATTGTAATCTCATAGGTACTGATAACTAAATTTAAAAGGTTATTAATTGATCGTTGTGGTGCAGTTCTGTATATGTTTTATTTTGTAAATCTGATATAGCTGAGTTTTCCTTGCAGATTCCTTTCTCAGTCAGATCAAACATTAACAGGTCACTGGAATCTGTTAAGCTGCTGGTCTTCTGCTAACATCTTACTTATAGGACCACTTTGCTGCTTAGTCTTCTACTAGCAGGAGTAGAATTATACGAAATAATTAAATTAATGACGTTTCATAAATGCCTGTAATACGTTTACGTGAATAAAGATATTTTGACGTGTGACACTAAAAAAAAACGTTTAACATTTCCGCCTCAGGAAGGCAGACATCTCAAGTGGTGAGTAGACGATCTAGAGATGGCAATCCAAAACCTTTACTAATGATATACCTCTTCTAAAAGTTTATACTCGTAAAACTATTGTTAGGCACGTATCCTTTCATTTCAATGCATTTAGAAAACATTTCAGTTCAAAACCAGCTCGATGTTTTACAAACTGGCTAGAGCTTTTAAAACTTTTTTTAACAGCCAACAAACAGAAAATATACATTTGTTTCGCAAATAGTTGCATAAACTAGCTGACACGGCGGACTTCGTTCCGCCTGACAGTCAATTAATGTCATTATTAATAATAATAATACTCACACTCACTGGAAGAGGCATATTAACCGTTGAGCGGTAAATGGTTTGACTTGGCTTTATTTCTGTATTCGACGACAGTCAAGCGCAGAGTAGGCTCGCGCAGGAGTCTCAAGAGCAACGACTGAGTAACTATATATATAATAAGATCGCTAGGAAGTTTTATCGGACAACAGTAGTACTATGTCAGAAACCTTCGCCGATGTTCAAACAACGTGTTCCCAAAGTTTCATCCCGATCAAGTAGTTTAAAAACGCATTGGGTACATACACACAGACATTCATTTTTATATATATAGATCCTGACATAATATTATGGATATATCCATAAATAATATATATAATTTAATACATAGTTGATTGGCCATTTCTCGCTTTAAAGCTTGGTTTTATTGTGAATTTAGTAGTAATTGGCTCCATCCTATCGTTAGATTAGTGTTAGGTTAGACTGGTTCGCCAGTAACTGTCCTGCTATATAGCTTCTATGTAAGCCGTTGCTAATACCAAATTTCTAAATAATAAAATGGCTTAAGCAGTAATCAACCACTCTAGCCTATATCGATATATTCGTGTATATGTACGACCTAGATATGATGGTTGGGCCTTACAGATATAAAAACGTTTTCAAGAAACTAATCTAAATCACCAATTTATATTAGTTCATAGTCGCACCTGATTGGCCGAATCATACTAATAATAATAATCTTTATACATCGATGGTTGATATCAGCTTTCTATCCCGTAAGAAAACACAGAAAAACATGATCATAATATCCTACAATTTATGAATCGTCTTTGTATTCCTAATGATAATATCATCACAAATTGTACCTATTACTTGTAGATAGGCAATGACTAATCTTAATTTACTTTTTTGCGTCTTTCTTTGCGATATATTCCATTATGCGAAGTTATTTCTAACTAGCTGTTTGACCTGGCATTGCCCGCGTAATATAGTGGTCAGCGAAATAATCCTTCACGTCACCGTAGAGTCACATGTAGGTAGATGTTGATGTCATGTCTAACCCTGAGTTCCTTGGATAATCTCTGCCATATAATACCAAAATCAGAAGGCAAGAGAAATGGCCTGGCATATGTCGTTGTCGGTGCTCCGATCTGACATCATATAGGCCATGAAATATACCTGTGAAAATCAGTACATACATGCACACGCAAAGACAGATTTTACGTTTATAATATTAGTATAGATAGATAGAGGATGTTCCTTACTTCCATACCTATTATATAGAGCTAAAAAAAGACAAAGCCTGTCTGTATGTATGTCTGTATATATGTTTATAACGTATATCTGTTTATAACCATTTAAATCAAATATAAATAATAATTTACAATATTTTTAATTTAAAAATGAAAAAAACATACAAATAAAAAAATCATTTTTTCATAAATAGGTATATACTAGAGTAAAGTATCATCACGACCGTTTCCCTTTCGGGGTGGTCAGAAACCAAGCTTATAAATAAGCGGATTCACATTTAGCCAACTTTACTATAGGCCAATCATGACAAGTGGCAAGCTCGTCGATGTCTCCAGCGTACCAAACTTGAGAAATAACACAAATAAATTAAATGTATTTATTTACATTAATAAATATTTTTGTGTCCCGACCAGGAATCGAACCCGGTACCTCCGAGTCTAAATCCACGGACTTTGCCGCTAGACCACGGAGGCAGTTGTAGGCAGGTATATACTAAGTCTAACTTATTTCTAATTAAAATAATAATAATAAAAATAACGTTTATTGAGCTTTTTTATTGGTACCTATATACAAAATACATAATATATATTTAAAAGATGCATATTTGCATCTAAATAATAAATAATATTCCTTGGAACCTAGAGACGAACTCCCTGCTAGTATTATTCACCACTCATATAACCTGGAGTTTGACAAGCGAAGTAATAAAGCATCTTGTTAGGCCGGCATATTGGTAGAGACTGATGTCGGTCGTTAGAGGCTGGCCCCAGTTTCTCCTATTCTTGGACCATTGGTTTACCATAAGGTGGACGCGATGTTGTGTTCAGTATAATAAAATATATATAAAAAATTGTCAATTATACTTTATCATTTAATCATTTATGACTGCCTGTTAGATTCACTGTAATTCCTGAACTACCTAACCGATTTGCGTGACACCGGTATTTACACGGGCAACGCCAGGTCAATCTACTACTACCCTATATTTTAATGACTAATTAGTTAATAAATCCCTTTTGACAGTGTGTTTAAACATAATAGGTACTTTTATTTCGTAATTTTCTTTACTTACACGTATAAAAAGAATATTTAACATAGTTGATTGTTGGGCGTAAGAACCATAAACATCTAAAGTCGTATAAACTTAGTAGATCAAACGAAACTAACAAATACGAACTTTGACGGTTTTAAACATAAATAAGAACTTATCCAATTTCAGGTGCAAATTCCAACATTCATTACGTAGCCAGCCAAGCAGCACATGGCAGCTAAAAAATACGAAAAGTGGAGCAAAATGGTTCTAGAGTGGAGATCAGTATGGGACTGCGACGTAAAGTACAACTCTCCTGCAGATGGACAAATAACTTCGAAAGAGTTTCGCTGGTTGCCGCTTAGTTGGATGAGGGTGAAATGACATAGGCTGATGATGATAATTTTAATCCTAGAGGTTTAGGCTTATATATAAATCTACGATGTGGTTTCTACATCATACATTAATGTAAAGCAGGGAAAACCACAGCTATCAAAGCAACGCACTGCATGTACTGATTAATGATTCTAGTAGCTCGCTAATGCATTAGGATTGTAACCACAGCTATCTATATGCAGTCGTCTAACATTTGTTAGGCTTCGTTTTAGTCATCATCATCATTACACCCTCTACAAGAGTCCTTGACCTCAACTGCTGGAGATTAGCCTTTTAGAGAATTTGGTCTACACTCGTCACAGATAATGCAAGGGTCTGATGTCAATTTTAATGACAACTTATTAACGATTACACAAGTATTAGTGGAAACGGAACCGACGGCTTAACGTGCTCTCCGAGGCACGGGGTTAGTGGTGTTGTAAATCTATGACAAATGTACGTAAGAAAAGTGTATTTCTTATTAGTACATGCCGTGGTTCAAACCGACCTTTTTAGGTTTTTTAGAGAAAGCGGTCTTATAACCGAGCCACCACCGCAAATGAAAGGACAAAAATATACAATTATGAAATATTATACTTCTTTACGAAGTCGTTGTTTTTAATATACATTCATAAATACATTTTATCTTAATAATTTAATAGCAAGAATTATGGCTTTAATAAGTTTCTTTAACCGTAATTAACGAAAATTTGGTTAAAACAACTTCTTTGGATACCCCACATTGCGCATGTAAAAAACTTCATCATCATCATCACGACCGTTTCCCTTTCGGGGTGGTCAGAAATCACGCTTATAAATAAGCGGATTCACATTTAGCCAACTTTACTATAGGCCAATCATGACAAGTGGCAAGCTCGTCGATGTTTAAATTGTAAATAAAAATAATACTAAATTAAGAATAAATAAAATTTTTACCTATTAAATGAACACTGAAAGCATTTCCCTGCTGCAGAGCATTAGCGATGTGTTGCACGAGAAAACTCTCAGCATCACACGTACTCGAAGCACTAACCACTTGTAGTAACCAATATATATTTTTACAAAAATAAAGTATATAAAAAAAAGAATAAATTAGGAATATAAACTAAATAAAAACTATATAAAATTATCTAAGGGCTTACCACTTGGGAGGTTACCCAAAACGCTCCCCTGTTAAATTGCTATGGAAATCTTTTGTTTAAGATAGTTATTGTGTTTAGGGTCGCCACACTCGGGTCAATCGCAACCCATATTCTTTGTCTTAAAACATGGCTTCTTCTTCTTAAACACACCATCTTTTTCATGTTAAATATTGCAGGGGCAAGTGGCATATCTATATATGATACATTATTATAAATAAGGATACCTATGGGATATCATCCCAGACAAGACATTTTTTCTGACCTGATAGTTTGAATATTTTAGCGGACCATAAACTTCTCTTTATAAAATCATTTAAGATGGTGGTGTCCCAAGAAGCTGCCTTCGCTCTTTTGACAGCTAAGCCTGTGTAAACCTATTTAAGTTTGTAGATAAATGCCCAATTAATTAAGATCATTACAGACTTAATAATGCAATAACGATTATTGAGTGAACGAGCAGAGCAGGTGTTGTTGCTAACAATATACATGATCTTGGACTGATAAAGCTGGCAATTTAGTAGTGTCAACCCGCAAGTAAGCAACATATATGGATACACCTATCTATTCCACATTGAAATAAGGCTGAATTTGAAACAAACTCGTTAATCCGATGCTCACATTGGTTTGTTAGATCCCACCCGTCCATTCCTTTGTTTATTGATTCCCAAGATTTTACCATTGAGTATACGATACATCTATTCCGTAAACTAAACTACATTCTCATATTTACAGTGCGCAAAATAGGCAAGTATCAAAAACTTATTACTAACAAACTATTGTAATCAAGTTGATCTTGTTGCTGACTAATGTACACCGTAAATACTAAATTATATTGAATTACCTATTGACAATAGAATAGTTTTGTTGCTTGCCTACTAAACTTTTTCCATACTATCACTAAGTAACATAATAATAATAATATATATTTATTGACATGACAACTAAACTAAGTAAAATAAAACGGCTTGAAAGTATGTTATAAACCTGTCGGCGAAGAGAAGCGCTTTTAAAAAATGGCTAGAATAGTCTATCAACTATATTATGGTAGCTTTTCAAAGGGGCCTTTTATGATTCTACGAGCATTTTCCAAAAGTTTATAGCCAAACTTGCTGGTGCTTGGTGTGCGCATTGAGGGATACAATACGTATAGTATATTCAAATTATAGCTTTTAATATTAATTAGAACTACAGTTTTAAATGTTCTTAAAATGAGCCTAAAAATTTATTACCTTAACTAGCAATTTAGTTTTCAAGCATGTGATAAACTGAGATCAGCCTTAGATAATGGGTATACAACATTTCCAAAATATATATTTTTTAAATTTTGTTTACCTATCATGAAAAGTTTGGGCAAATTCACAGGATCATCTAGCCAGCTATCTACAGTATTAAAGTATTGGACATAGTTTAGATAGTGTTTCTTAAAAAAATTGCACTATATTTGTGCGAACATACAATACACGACCGAAGCTCACAGAAAGATTTTCTCCAACAAGGCGGGACGATGGTAGCAAATTTATAACAAAATGCTATCTATCCGGCTGAGAGGACCGTGTGATACAAACATTGAGTGCCTATGGAACCCTGCGGAGGCTTTCAATGGATCCCGGTTGAAATGTTTCCGGTCTTTTTCAACATTTATTGTTATGACACAATACTTGCACTTATTGTTATCCGGGCTCGTAGAGTAAATAAATATCGCGATTCAACCCGCGCTATGCCACCTAATCAAACATAAATCTAAGTTCAGGTTACTGGTGGTACTACTTATTATGTTTAATTGAATCATTAAAATTTATGAATAACGTCAGTTTTATATTTCGAAATGCTAACTTAGCCTAGCAACAATTAACTGTAAAAGCGTTTGATATTTATAGTATTTAACGAGCACGTTACATTTAAATAAACAGAATTCAGCTATTGTCTGCAAAGGTTTAAATATTCACTATTCTAGGCTAGACATAGAAGCGATGATTTCAACTTAATGTTTCTTACGCCTAAATAGAATCGATCATAAGATTTGACACTCGCTTAAGTATAATATCCACTGTTCTTAGCGTAGACATAGTAGTAATTCTATGTCTATGGTTTTTACGCCCAATAAGAAATGGATCTCGAAATAGACACTTCTTAAGTATGATATCCACTGTTCTTAGCGTAGATATAGTGGCGACGATTCTAAGTCTATGGTTGTTACACCCAATTAGAAATCGATATCAAGATTTGACACTCAATCAAGTATGATACTGTAACCAGCCCTTTGCAGTTACTTGATTATCTAACGCCTGCGGTTTGATGTAGTTGCTTTTAATTGTTACGGAGAGGATTCTACGAAACTCCTTTTTTTAATTGAAAATGCATAAATTTTATACTTTATATTTTAGAAATAATTACATATGTATAAAAACTAAACACTTATCTACGTGGGACACAATTACGCGGTAGACTATTTAATTATTATTTTAATCCTAATCTTTATAAAAATACTCGCTCTGTCGACCTCTCGGTCCGAGCTCCCCGATCTTCCTTTTTTTCTTGTTTAAAAGAAAAACCCATCAACCCTGTCATTATCGTATATTGACAATAGTATTCTTTCTTAAAATGCACATAAAACTTTGTAACCTACATGTACCCGTTTTAATGACCACTGTTCTTAGCATAGACATAGAAGCTACGATCCTAAGTCTATTTTTCTTACGCCCAAAAATAATCAATCTCAAGATTTGACACTCGCTTAAGTATAATATAATATCCACTGTTTTTAGCATAGACTATCTATGGTCCTTTTAGTCTATGGCTCTTACGCCCAATAAGAAATTGATCTTAAGATATGGCACTTACTCAAGTATGATATCCACTATTCTTAGCATAGACATAGAAGCTACGATTCTAAGTCTATGTTTCTTACGCTCAATAAGAAACCGATTCTAAGATTTGACACTTAACTTAACTTTGGCTTAACTCTTTCATACTTTTTAAATTAGATATTTTCATTTCGTACAATGGTAAAATAATTGCTTAACACAGTTAGAGAAATAAAACGTAAAAAAGATGCGTATGTTGTAAATTTAAAAAGTTTTAATTGGCCTCTGAACAATAGGTGAAGGTTCTCAAGGTTACCCCGAATGCAGTTACAAAACTAAAATTTGTAAATCGAATTTATGCACGAACTAGAACAAATTTTGACAGAGTTTGGAACAGTTAGTTACAAATTAATTCCCGCTGGTATGTAATGTACATAATAGCTAATTTGCTACAACATTTTCCTGTTTAATATTAAAAATGTAGAATAAGCTTTGTACATACATATATGTATATATATACTCGTATATTCTCATGTGAATTAGCTTCTTTATAAACGTGATTTCTGACCACCCCGAAAGGTAAACGGTCGTGATGAGGATGATACACATCCTACGTTATCAACAGAACACTGTATAGGTTTCAGCCTGAATTTGAATGAGAAATAAAACTTTAATGCTGAAGCCGTATATGTATGTTTAATATTATATCCCGCTTTCCCATTGCCATGCACGAGCGGAATTCATTTTAGTGACCATTCATCACAGTTCAGGTACCTGCTACCCGTTCTGAACGTGAATTGGAACCCGTCCGCCAAACATCCTCTAAGAATATTTTTATATGAAAACGATTTAACTTGATACGAATATAAGCTATTTTGCGTGGTAAAAGCTCTTTCATTTCAAACATATTTTATTTAGAAAATTCCCTTTAAACTGTGTTATTAGCGAGCAGTTCAGTTTTATTGCAATTTACAAGACTTCCATAATAACTAAGTATAATATAATCAATTCTTTTTATGGCTTATTTAGGTAGGTACAATATAGGTAGTTTGATTCATCATTCATTACAGCCCCTAGAACACAGCGTTCTACACATCCACTGCTGGAGATGGGCCTTCCAGAACTGGAGAATTTGGCCTACACTCCCCACGCTGGCCAGACAGACGGCTTCAATTTATTTTTAAAATTTATTTATATAAAATATAGGTAGTTCCGATAGTAAAAACAAGTAAATTATCATTACGACTACATTGCGATGTAGTCAAAACAACGCATGAGCTGGTTTACATTTTGCCAATTTTTCTACTCATAGTATAATACAGAATTGCACAACAACAATAAATAAATAAATATCTTTCAAATTCACCTATTAGTACTGGAATCAGACACTCATGACTGACATCAGTCCCTAACACTATGCCGGATTGACTGGGCATGACAACAATTCGGGTTTATCGGCACGGACGGTGGATACTTCCCCGCCCCAGCAGACTGGGCAAATTAACACCTTTGGCCGCCTACCACCTATTAAGGACGTTTCGACGCCTAGTCGTTTCTAAGAGAATTACGCCTGGCAGGCACGTAATTAATATTAAAAACTAGGGTATTTTTTTTTAATATAAAATGTATACCCGAATCTGGATAACAATAAAATGCGTAAATTGGAGTACCTATGTCATTTCACATCGTTATAAGCCTATAAGCAATTAATTCTCAGCAACGATCTATCTATTTTTGACATCCAGTAATATTGGTTTACCCAAGTTATCCGTATTATAACGTCCTCGCTCAATCTGCAAAAAAGCGATTGACAAGATTGCTATCGCCCGAAATTTCCTATATAATTATAATAAAAAAATATACGTACAAAATGTAGCGCGCGGCTACCCAACGTCGTAGCATGCAAGAATATTCAATACATTGTCTTGGTTATAAAACTTTTAGGTGTTAAGAAAGATATAAACGGGATAATAAAACGGCTGGTTTACATTGAGGCATTTACTGACTTTAAACTAAGTTTCAGTTAGTAACTGACTCAATATAAAGTACAGTACAGTTGCAGTATTAAAAGTTTTAACCACTCCTTTAACATACCTTGTAGTTCTTTATTTTCTAGCAATTGTAAAACAAACATTAATATTCTATTCAAACATTTTATTATTTTCTTCTAATCATCAACATTGTTTCCATCATAGCCCCTAAGAGTTCTAGTCCTACACTTCTCGAACAACACGCTGGCCAGACGAGTTGGTGAGGGTCTGATGTAATTTTTTTTTAAATTTAATGGAGAACCGGGACTGACAAATTAACGTGCTCACCGAGGGATGGGAACGGTGTTGAAAAGAAGACATTTTTTTAAGCATTCCATGGATTAACCGTGCGGGTAAGAAATGAGGAGCTCTCGGGCTTGCGACCGACAATAGGTTGGTTTAAAAAAGGAGGCCTCTTATTTTATTTTATTGCGCGATAATACGCTCACTATCCACAATTCTACTCCTCTCGCTACCCAACCAAAACTGTATGATTCCGTTAATGCCGTCTTGGCCCAATTCTTTCAGTAAGTGGTGCAAAGATTTTGCTGAAACTCTCGCACTAACTTCCACTGCGTAAACCTAAGTATTGAACCCGTTCCTGATTATTTCTTTTTTGAGATCATAATATTTATTCGACTTGTTGTGGTCTTTTGGTGTATTTGATTCCAACGGTACGGTAAATCTATGACAAATATACGTAAGATAAGTGTATTTCCCATTGGTACATGCCGGGGTTCGAACCAACCTTTTTAGTATTTTAATGAAAGCGTTATTACTCTTTATAAAGGTACTTAAAACTTACTTTACACTAGAAGCAATAAATAATTCGATTTTCAAATTAATTTACAGTGCAGAAGGAAACTTGTCGCTTCTATTTGTGTTAATGTGCTTTCAACAAACCAACTCATACCTAACTTTATTTTGAGTTTCCAACTTGTTTTAATAGAGTGGATGACTATTGTAAATCTAGCTCGGTTTCGGATTCGTGCACATTTCACTGCATAGAGTCCGCCTCAAAGTTTTGTTCCACTCCTAACTTACTATAATAAATAGATCTCACAAACGATTTATCATTTTAAGGACTAAATTAGCTTTTTGACCAAACTTTAGCATCACCAAACAGTTTGGTAGTACACCAAGCTAGTTTATGTTGTAAATGGTTACTTGCTCGAGACATTTTCTGAATTGAGTTGGTTTATATTATCTTATCGAACCACGTACCTCCACGTCATAGTATTTAAAGCTTATTTTAATTTTAATATTATTATAATTAAAAAAAAAGTAAATTAAAGTATCATGACGACCGCTTCCCTTTCGGGGTGGTCAGAAACCACGCTTATAAATAAACGGATTTACATTTAGCCAACTTTACTATAGGCCAATCATAACAAGTGGCAAGCTCGTCGATGTCTCCAGCGTACCAAACTCAAGAAATATCACAAATAAATTAAATATTAATTAAATATATTTATCGACCAGGAATCGAACCCGGTACCTCCGGGTCTAAATCCACGGACTTAACCGCTAGACCACAGAAGCATTGTAATTTTAAACCTACCAATTACAATTTCTGTGCAAAATAATGAGCTTTTGTTAAACGTAAAATATTAAAATAAGGATGTCACAAAACCACAAAAGTTTGGGCACGCACGGGATGCAAATGTTTCGTGGCTTGTGTATGAGAGTGGGCAAAGTGCTCCAGCAATTAGCTTAATTGGTTTTCGGCGAAACTCGACTCAACAATAGCTCTTTACAATGTTAGAATAAATACTAATATGTAACTTGGAACACCTGAACTAAAGGTACACGGGGACACTTTACGATTGAATCCTTTATATTGATTTAAGACACGTTTCGTATTTATGGAATTTTAGTTCTGGAGATTTATTTTCTTTTGAGTACTGCAATTCAATTTATTTTATATTTATTGCGACGATTCTACTTTTAAGTCTAGGATTTATTGCCTTTTTCTTAATTAATTCTTTATCCAATCTTTAAACTCTTTGAAATAAATCAACCTTCGACTAATTGTCTGCTTCGGGGACAAGAGGGATGATTCCTTTTTCGCTCAGAAAATCCGCATAGCATTCTTCTTCTTCTTACAGAGGTCGGCTATCATTAAGGCGATTTTGATTTTGTTGGCCGCTGTCCGGAACAAGGATCTGGTGCTCATCCCGAACCACTCCCTGAGGTTCTTGAGCCAGGAAGTGCGTCTTCTCCCCGGTCTATATAGCATTAGCCAGCATTAATGCCACCATACCGTGCAGACACGGTTAAATTAGATAATATGTCAATATCCAATAATATTTTTATTTATTAATTTACAAACAGTATAAAATAATTACAATATAAATTAAAACTACTTAAAAGTAAAAATTAAATTAAATTAAATTAGATATAGTAAGTACCTAATAGTTTTTTATTTATTATTTCTTTTATTTTATTTTTATTTTTGATTTTTTTGGCGGCTGTCGGAAAAAATATCCCATCCTCATTCCGAACCACTCCCTAAGGTTTTTCGGTCAGTGCGTCTTCTCACCTATTTTTTTACTGTGCATACAAATAAGTGTATATATGTATATTTTTGTGTATGTATTAGTATTTAGTTTATTGATATTACAGTATATGTTAAAGTATATTATGTAAGTGTGTGCATACAAATAAGTGTATATATGTATATTTTTGTGTATGTATTAGTATTTAGTATATTGATATTACAGTATATGTTAAAGTATATTATGTAAGTATATATAATTATATTGAATTTATCCTACTATTAATATTTATTTCATTGCACCTATAAATGTTCTAATTTGTCCCTAAGGTTTGGCTGTCAGAAAATGTCTACGGGCATTAAGTCCGCCTTTGTACTTTGTGCAATAAAGTTTTTAATAAATAAAATAAATAAATCTAAACTGTAGAGAAACCAAATATATTTTATAGATTTTATTTTTTAAATACTAGCACGACATGTGACCTTGCGCCCACCTGATGGTAATGACGTCCGAGGTCTATGAATTGGCAACTGGAATTACACACTCATGACTGACATCAGTCCCTAATACTATGCATGACTGGGCATGACGGCAATTCGAGCCTGATCCCGAAATGTGTGGATACACTTTACAGGGTTAATCGGCACGAACGTTGGATACTTCCCCGAATGAATTACGGGCAAATACTTGGGCGAATTACGACTATCAGTCCGCCTACCACCTGTTTATTGTTCTCGTTGAAAGTATGCCAATTTTTACTTTCAATGAGAGCTAGTATTGTAATACTTGCCATGGTGATATTTATACATAATAAATTTATTTATATATTTTTTTTTTCTTATTTAGTTTTAATGACTATGCCCTTATGGCAGATTTCTATGTTTAATAATATTAGTTATTTGACATATTTTAGTGTTGTACGTGTATACAATTACATTATTAGTATTTAAATTTTATTTTCTGTATTTGATTATTTAGCATTCAATATGGCTCATCCATAATTGTATTGATAGTTTGGGCTGTTTCTGGTCTCTGTCGTGTTGTTTCGTATTAAGCTGTCTGACCATGACTGTGTTATTTCGTTAACTGTAGGTAACTAATATTAGTTACAGAGTATTATAAATTGACTTGACCAAGTGTTTCAGACGGTCCCTACGGTGATAAATAAATGAAATGAAAAAAAAATGAAATATAAATAAACACCGCTTGAAACAAGACTTACTTAAAAAAATATAATTGAGAAGTAGGTCGTCTATTTCTAATGTTGGCTAATATAAGTATATTTAACTAATTACACTTAGAGGCAACACAAACCTTTATAAAGACATACCCGTAACGAGTTTTAAAGCTTTTAAATTTCTAAAAACATAAGACATCTCTAATGAAGGTAGTATAAAGTTAAGTATCATCACGACCGTTTCCCTTTCGGGGTGGTCAGAAACCACGCTTATAAATAAGCTGATTCACATTTAGCCAACTTTACTGTAGGCGAATCATGACAAGTGGCAAGCCCGTCGATGTCTCCAGCGTACCAAACTCGAGAAATATCACAAATAAATTAAATATTATTTAAATGTGTTTATTTACATTAATAAATATTTTTGTGTCCCGACCAGAAATCGAACCCGGTACCTCCAAGTTTGAATACACGGACTTAACCGCTAGACCACGGAGGCAGTGAAAGTAGTATACTTTGATGTTCCGCACTTTAGCATAGAAGAGGCACTTATAGTGTTATACTTAAACGTTATTTAGAGCCCTGTCTGTTACCGTATAGCACGTACTTAATCAGTTTACTGCTTTTATATAGATTTATTTATTGATAATAGTTGTTTTGAGACGTGGAATAAATTGTTATTCAATTCTATGACTTAATTATATTGATTTTTAGCTACTACAACTTCCTTTAAGTCTGAGATTGATATAGCGGTCTAAACAACCGATCAATAATCCGAATTAAGGGCCGGTAACTGAATCCTTTCTTAGTGGCATTTGTTTACTTAAATACAAATTTCCCATACATTGTTTTGTATTTAAGGTCTGTATGAAGAACTGTCACTAAGGAAGGATGCAGTTAAATATTTATTTAATGAATGTACATATCTTAATATGTTGAAAGGAGTCACGGGACCGATTTTTAAAAATGTTTTATACTGTCATTTTATAATAAGAAATGATTTTATTTATTTATTTGTTTTATAGCGCCCACCTGATGGTAAGTGGCGCGCAAGGTCCATGACTGTTAGCATCTGGAATCAGACACTCATGACTGACATCAATCTCTAACACTGACTGATTGACTGGGCATTACGGCAATTCAAGCCTGATCCCGAAACGTGTAGATACACTACAGGGTTTATCGGCACGAACGGTGAATACTTCCCTGCCCCGACAGACTCGAATATTACCACCGTCAGTCCGCCTACCACCTATTTGTTGTTGAAAGTATGTGCAATGATGTCAAATGGCAATTTTGATTTTCAAGAAGAACTTATATTGTAAGCTTGCCATTGTGATAATTATATAAAAATACAGCAAACTTACTGAGAAATAATTAAAAAGCTATTATAATGTTAAAGATTATATGAGAGATAAAATTAATAAAAAATAATAAAATATTTAAAATTTGCTCACATCAGTTAGGGCAGTCACGGAGAAAGTTATATATATATTTCTTAAATATATATTTAAGAATACCACTGTTACTAACCTACTAGTATGTTATATGAATCAATATTTTAAGTTTGAGTATTTATATATTTTATAATATATTATAGATATCTTTTTTTTACTTAGCCAATCTTTAATAGTGGAGATCATTTCGAAGCGATTAGGTAATAATTATGTATATTTAATATGAGAAAATATTAAGAAGCCGGATTAGTTTTACCGCGTGTAATTGTCAAAAGAGAAAATATTTTTTTAGGCTTCAGGTGTCATAGGTAAAACTTA
Organism: Tinea semifulvella; assembly: GCA_910589645.1. Taxonomy (NCBI): domain Eukaryota; kingdom Metazoa; phylum Arthropoda; class Insecta; order Lepidoptera; family Tineidae; genus Tinea; species Tinea semifulvella. The sequence goes on from OU342584.1 coordinate 28,747,064, forward strand.
TTTTTGAAATAATCAAGATAACTTTTTTTTAAATATTAAAATATTTATCCGAAAAACTAAACACTACCGCATTGTGAATAAGTAATTTTATGGATGTCGCTGACAGCAGAGATACGAAATAGGGAGAAAAAGAATTACGTAAGTCAACGTAATTATTTCCACTTTACCACTGTTACTAACCTACTAGTATGTTATATGAATAAATATTTTAAGTTTGAGTATTTGGAATAAAACGAAGTTTATGAAAACCCATCAAGGAATTATGGTTAATAATATTTTACTTCACTTCTATTTTTATTAGATGACTAATGTATGACGAAGTAAACATAATTACAGCTTGTTTATTCTTCCTTAAAACATTCGTTGTGATATGAAAAAGTGTATCAAAGGGTAAGCGTATGTGGTTAGGATCCTTATGCGGTTGACCTTTGGAATGTACCTAGCAGGTTTAAAGCCTATTTATTGGTCAGCGATATCCTTCCACGTTTAAACCTCTTAAGTGAATCCTCAAAAGAGGTTATCAGTTTAAAGTTTTAAGTTGCCGACAATGACAAAAAAGTTCGCTATTCGAATCCCGATATTTATTTATTTATAAAGTTTATTGCACAAAGTACAAAGGCGGACTTAATGCCCGAAGACATTCTCTGACAGCCAAACCTTGGGGACAAATTTGATCAAATGTAGGTGCAATCATAAAGATAATACGAGAAATAAATAACTATTTAAATTAGCAGCTAATTAATATATACTTCTTTATCTCAGGGAAAGTCGAAGGCAAAAGACCACGTGGCCGGAGCCCCATACGCTGGTCTGACCAGATCCGCACCTCACTAAATACCCAGATGCACGATGCCCTACATGCAGCCGTGAACAGACCCGGATGGCGCAGCATCGTCCGGTACAAAGTGATCAGTGGAGGGGGTCACGACCCTCAGCAGTGAGGAGAACGATGCAAGGAGGAATATATACTTACTTTATATGGTATAAATATTATAATATCGATAAACTAAATACTAATACATACATATTATTATACATAAACATACATATGTATATATCCATACTACTTACTAACGCTGTGTGATATTTATCAATAAAAGACGTTTTTAAAAGACCGCCTTCGACTGTATTGTCGTCTTCGCCTGTGAGAAGAATGCTGGTTCGCCCAAACATCAGCAGTCAGTTTCAATTCAGGAAAACCGTTCTTGTCACCATTCGTAGTATTAATATTTTTTCTTCAATTACAAATATTACCAACCACAAAACAAAAGAGTAATACACTTCCCCGATGAATATTTGTTATATACAAGTATTTAAAACGGCACCGCTCCCGTGCCTCAGAGAGGAGAACGTCAAGCCGTCTCGTGGATATGTACCGGTTTCAATAATACAAACCTGTGTAAGTGTCACAAATAACTTACAGTACTTATACATATGTAAACTGACGGGCGTCGCTACCGTCATTGCTAATTAACTTTTTTATGTACATTATTATTATTATTAGGCCCTCGCCCGTTTGGCTAGCGTAGAAGGGGTAGGCCAACTTAATCAGAAATACATTTTAGATTGCCAATCTTCAACAGTGGAGGTCATTTCGAAGCGATTAGGTAATAATTATGTATTTTTAATATGAGAAAATATTAATAAGCCGGATTAGTTTTTACAGCGTGTAATTGTCAAAAGAGAAAATATTTTTTTAGGCTTCAGGTGTCATAGGTAAAACTTATTTTTTAAATAATCAAGATAACTTTTTTTTTAATATTAAAATCTTTATCCAAAAAACTAAACACTACCGCATTGTGAATAAGGAATTCTATTGATGTCGCTGACAGCCGAGATACGAAATAAAGAGAGAAAGAATTACGTAAGTCAACGTTCGCGCGATCGTCGACCTTTCGCTACCTACTTGATTAGACTCAGTTCGAGTGGCGATATTTTTAGAAAACTTCTCTGCATTGGAAATGAAGATTTTATTACTGAATAATTATTATTCTAGATTTATATTTTAGTAAACAATCGACATTTATTAATATATACTTGTGGAAAATAAAACAGATTAAAAAACTAATTATAAATAATACTAAACTAAAAATACCTATGAAATTAAAACTATTCTACAAAATAAACTAAGGGCTTTACCTAAAACGCTCGCCGCATTTCCTCGTTGAATTATAATTGAAATATTCTGTTTTAGGTAGTTATGGCATTTGGGATCGCCACACTCTTGGAAAATTCGTTTACCCAGCTCTTTTATGAATTTGTGGGTATCAAGAGAATATACCCCCATTGTTTCAACCCCAAATGCCACAAAGTTATAATTTTGTTTAATGCTATTGTATTTGATGTGCTTTCTAAATTCGGCTGTATGAGCAGCCGAACCGGCCTTTTTTGATGTAGAGGAAATGTGGCAAGCGGCAAAGGTATCCACACAGGTGGCATCCCAAACAAGACATCTTCTCTCACTCCATGGTACAAGAGACATACCATCCGGCCTTTTACCATAACTACGTGAAAGTCCTGATGGTTCAAGGACGGACGGGATTAGATTAGAATATAAAATAGTTTCTCTTTAATAAATTCTCCGCAGTATGTAGATACAATAAAATGCTTTACAAGATATGGACATGGATGATGAATTGAATCAGTACATAGTTTCTTAAAAATTAATAAGCTAAAGTGAAAATAGGCTGGATAAATCTCTCTCCTGACCTCTTGCCTGATGACCTATAGAAGGTCGCTGATAGGGAATGAATGATGGTTGCAAAAGACCGCGTGCCTTGAGGCCTACATCCAGCAGTGCAAAGACATATAAAAAATAATAAATAAAATAAATTTATTTTTCATAGTACTTTTTTACATTTTACGAAGGCCCCTAAACTTAGCGTGATGCCTGTGTCTCAGGGTGCCCCGCTCTTTTTATACGAATTGTGTCAGTGTTGTGTGGAATAATAAATAGATAGATAAATATAATATATTTAGACACATACATAAACCTTTTATTATAAATAATTAAATATTATATTATGTTATAGATATATAAACATTAATAAATATATATATGTAAAAAAATAATTGATACGGAAAAATATTATCCAAGTACTTAAGAGGTTTGTATAAGGAATGTTTTATTATTATTCTATTGAATTATTTATTTATTATATAAGTTTGATCATAGTTGAAGGTGAAAAACAGGTTCGTTATTTTTATTTTTATTAATTTAGAGCTAAGTTTATCTTTGTGTAATTTATTAATATTATTGTACATAAAGTAAGATTTAAATTTAAAATGTCTTTTTGCGAACTCGGTGTTAGTTTTGAATGGTTGATGATATGATGATAGTGAATAAGTTTAAATAATAATAATAGTAGCTTCGAATATATTGATTAAATATAATATTTGTGAAACTATTCATCATGCCTGGAAGGAGCAGTGTAAATATATGAACTGTAATCCAGGGTATTCGTACAAGTATGAACAAACCTTAAAGGATACCCTTAGATCTTAGCCCTTGACCTATTTGGCGGTAAACCCTCTCTTTTATTTACATGAGCGTTTGGATCACCGGATTTAATTAGCGCTTACTTTTATTATGAATAAACACCTCATTTAACCATTAACTATTTAATCACATATCAACATTCTTTATTTTGTTTTAATTGGGCTGGACATACGTCTGTCGCTGAACCGATGAACGTTGGAATAGACTGGTTCTAGACTGTAGACCACGCACGGGAAGACACAGAGTGGGATGACCCACTGCTAGATTGACGGGTGACGATGAGGTCACTGGGGGAGGCCTATATCCAGCAGTGAAGAGACAAATAAGTCAAATTAAGGCTAAATTTACAAATACAGGTACTAAAACAATTTATGTATATCGTAAAATATATTTAAAAAAAAAGAACTTTTGTCTTGCAGTGTTATAAGGCAAGAACTGTAGGTTAAAGTAGTGTCGAAGGAAAATTAAACATAAACTGAAGACAATAATACTATTTGAAATAAAACTTAATTATTTAGGTTAGGTTAATTTTTTTTAGGTACTCAACAAGGAAGCGAACTTTAACATCTTACTTTACTTTTTAAATCTACGAGTACTATCAGAAGCAGCATGGGAAAGAGTGAGCGAAGCGAATCAGATCAGATTCAGTGTCAAAACATATTTTTATTGATAGAAAGATTATTATTATTGATGAGAGATGAACAGTTTGAGACAGAGTCAATTTATCGACGTCATATTTAACTTTCATCACGTCGAGTCAATCGTAATTCCAACTTTTTCGATATGAAATAAAAAGCACGGGATCTTGTCGGAAATGAGGTCTTATTTGGAACACAATCGAGATCGACTCGAAATTGATACACAATACAATCGCCATCGGATGTATCTATTCTAAAAAATAGGTTTTTTATGCTATATCAGTACACTCGGTTAGATCAAAATTTTTACTAACCTGTAATGTATTATAATGTAATATATGATTGAAGAATGGTTAATATAAGGTTGAAGAATGGCGGCGAAGCAAAACAGGTTCAAATTCAAATATTTTATTAATTAAAAAAAACCTATTTATATTTACATAACTTAAAAGTAGTACTAATTATAGAAATTACCAAAAAATGACATTTCATTACATAATGATCAAGTAATGTAGGTGGCAGGCTGGTGCTATAACTAATAAAATCCCGGGCTCCAAATTAAGGAATCATGGTATGGAGTCCCAGTATTTTCCAACTTTAATAGTGTTATCTAAATTTATTTTATTTTTATATGTATATGCGTAAAGGCAGTTGCAAGGGGGAAAGAAGGTAAAAGGAGAATGGGTTATAAATACAATATGTCATTATAAAAATATTGCGATTAATTGTCATTGCAAAAATCTGTTTTTATATAATAATAAATGTAAATATTACTAACCTACTAAAGACTTACTGATATGACTTTCAAAATGATGTAATTGAAAATAACTGGTTAATTATTTGATTTTAAGTTTTACGCCTAATAGACCAGTAATAATAGAATAGTAATACAATATTGTTAAACTCATGTTATTACTACGAGGTTCTGTTATTTGACAGTTTGGCGCTGTACTAATAATAAAATCCTTTAATGCTCACAAAATATAAAGACATATACATCATCACAACCACTAGAACACACAGTCCTGCACTGTTGGAGATGGGTCTTCAAGAAAATTCCGATGAATTTGGACTATACTCACCACGCTTAGAAAAAGATAATATACAAGTATGTAGGTATATCGGCGAGCATAATACCATGAAGGTATTCTCTACCAGCTAACCTTTGAGAGAGTGACAGAATAAATATTATAAAAAATAAAATAAGATAAATTTTAAACTATAGGATTAAGTAAATACTCGTAGTTGTATTCACATTAAGAGACTGGATCAGTGTGCAGAACCGATGAACGATATAGCAAACGGTTTATAAAGTGGAGACCATGCGGGACCAGAGTAAGGCGACACCCGCTATATGGATGGAATGACCTATAGAAGGTCGCTGGTGGAGGTTGGATGAGACCTTCATCTAGCATTGACATGTGACACCGGCTGATAATGGCGATAAATAAATATTTTTTTCTTTATATTTTTTTCCGTCACTTCTTTAACAAGAATTGGATGTATGTAATACTTGGGAATTCTTGTTGTCTGTGAGTGAAAAAACTTAAGACGTAAGCTTAAACTTTGATCCTTCATACAATGGTTGATGTATTTGTCAGGATCGTCTGAAATTGGTTTTCTTCCAGTCGTCTTTAACAATAACAATATAGCATTTCCCTCGTACGTTTGCCATTTCATGCAGGATATTTAATAATAAAGTTTATTGTCTAAACAAAAACAGATAAAACATTATCGGTGTTGTTAATAAACGTGGGTTTGTTTGGGTTGGTGTTTTATTTCTCTATCTTATTACTTTACTGACATAATAATATAACTCGCGTGACCTCCTCGTTTGTTACCAGCGGGATGAAGCGGAGTGCCCAATCGTCCGAAAACGTATCGTCTATGAACGATTACATCTGTCAGATATGTCAAAAGCTTGGGCATTCCGCCTAGATTTTTACATTTATGACAGACGTAATCATTCTAAGACGATACGTTTTAATACGATTGTGCACTCCGCCTCATCCCGCAGTAGCCCTAGCATGATTAAACTTCGTTATCGAATCGAGAAAATGGAGTCTAAAAATTTTAGACAGTGATTTGAGGTGCGACATAATAGAACTAGAAATAGACAGCTCCTTATGGTGTTTATTTTATTCCATTTTTTTTTCAGTATCACTAAATTTAGCCGCATAGCTAAATGGTATGGGAAGCAGACTAAATATCCAAAGGTCTAGGATCGAACCCTTAAGTCCTTGTTCCTAAGAGCGGTACGTAGCCGATACGTTAGCATCGAAGATTTGCTGCAGCCATTCTATGTGCAGGATCCTTATACATAATTAATTCACTTACCAATGGTGTTTTTTTATTTAAGAATTTATTCTTGAAACAACTTACAACTTCCTTACATACACCCTGTTTCTTATTGTTTTGTTACTGTACTTGTACCTTGTAATTCATAATTCCAAATACAAGTATATTATTATTGCCACACTTAGCAATTCTACACCAATTTTCTCACTGGAACTCATTTTAAATAACTACAGAACGATTTGAAGTCTTGTGACGAAATGGCTGACTTGGCACGCTACAAATGCATGCAACCGTCGCGTCGTCGCTATATGTTGACGCCTACCGCCGACACGACGCCTCGTATCGGTAATAGTCGCTTAAGAGAGTTGACAGCTGCAGTTGCCTTTGCCACATAGAATTATGACATGTATCTGCCATTATATGCGTTAATGCTGTTTATCCACAGGGATGTACGAGAGAAATGAGCGTCGTGCGAGGAAAATATCCACCAATAGTCCAACTTTCTTATCAGATCACGTCATCATGAAGTGATACTATTGATGGATATTGTTTAAGCGCCACTTATTGTGGATAAGTAGCCTAATACCGGCTAATACCTATGTGAGGGTTTGACATTATTACTAGTTCCTATATCTCTTTCATAGAACATTTTAACACCATAAAACATTTTATTAAAATGTTTGTAGCACTGATAAATGGCAGTTGTCAGCATTGAACACTCGTTAAAAGTATTTTAGTAGATTTTGACTTTATAAATCATCACTAATAGGTCACTAAATCTAAGGGAAACGTTTTAATGAATTATCTAAATTAATCGAGCGAGATTGTGGAAAACATTTAGTTGAACTTCTCGTGAAAACAGAAACCTATTAACGTTGGCTACCACAACCAACACTTTTTTGTTTTTCTCTGCCATACTTACTATACCATTTTTTACTCGTAAAAGTAAGAAATGTTTGCTATATAAGCTATATATAGCTTATGGTTAGCGCTGGTTCTAAATATGTATCATTATCATCATCAACCCATACCACTGTTAAGTCAGGTCTTTTTAGTAAATAACTATAGTTTTAGAGAATTTGACTTCTCCCTTGACACATGCACTGCTGGCCAGACGGACGTAAGCGTAAGACAAGTCTCTTACTGCGAAGCCGAGGGAAAGGCGCGGCGTCTCGCGGCGTTGTCAAGGCGCGCGGGTTATGACTACAATACATCTAAACGTGGCTACATCCGAAACCACATGACACGCCGCGCCTTTAGGTGCTTTAGATGAGCCCAGTGCCATGCGCTTAGTAAGAGAAAAGAGTGAGTACGTGTGTATAACCTAACTGGATATGCAATAATTTTAATAATGGAATCACACAAGGGAAGGGAAAGAAGCAGAATAGTGAATGGTGAGCGTACTACTTTATAATAAAAAGATAGCATCTTCTTTTTAAACCAGTCTATAGTCGTACGCAAGGCCGAGATACAGTATTCTCCTCTGACACGTTCGACCCGGTACCAGCACGGTGAATCCATGGAAAACTAAGATATTTTTTGCAATACCTCTTCAGTTTCAGTAGTAATGTTATCTTATTTAATATTATTACGTACCTACAAGTTTTTATTAAAATACCTAATTAAAGTGCACCGAAAGTTGGAATTAGAATGAAAAGGAAAAAAATATTATAGAAAACACAAAGGAATTTAAAAATGTGGACAAAAGCCCGTTCATGCATATCCGTAAGAAAGTCTTTGTACAAAAAAAGCCGACTTCAAAAAACCACGGCAAAGTAAAAAATAATAAATTCACCTAACCTTAAGAGGGTTTAACGCTTTTGCATGGCTCTCGCTCGCACAATCCAATATATTCAAAAAAAATAAAGTTTGACCGTACTATGAGACACGTCATTGGCTGAAATAACCAAAGTGACAAGCTAACTATCAATCAAGTGGCGTATATCAAAATATTGATCACAAATTATTTTAATCATTCTGCAAGTGGACATGAGGCTTGAAAAATCTTTAAAAATCGTGAATTGTGTGAGCGAGAAGAATGCGGTAATTCCTCTTAATCCTTTTAAATTAATTATGATATAAAAAATAAACTAAAACAAAAAAAGAAACCTATTTACAAAGCCTAATTTAAATATAAATCGTATCCGCGCGGCATGGTGGCAAGAACGCTGGCCGCATTTCCTCACTGAATCGCTATGCTGATTCTCTGGGTGAGGAAAGAACCAGCCCTCTTGTCCCAAGAGCAGACAATTAGACGAGGGGTGATGTTTTTAAAAAATGTTTTAGCGCTTGGACCCCACGAGCCTAAAGTCTCTACAGCAGTCGGCACAAACACGTAGTCTTTGATTATAGATACGTATTTGCGCCGCTTGCCAGACTCTGCGCTTTCGGCTGCGGCTCCCGCTTTTAGCGCTGTTCCCCTAAGATGTGACAAAGCCAAAGTGTCGACACAAGTGGCATACTATATCACTAACCTACTTTATTTAAATATTTTAGTATTAGTCATATCTGAACTAATTGATGTCGATGCCCGGTTGAACTTACCTTATTATACAAAACTATTTTTATCATCATCACAATACCCAGAACACAGAGTCCTAGACCTCCAATGTTGAAGATGGGCCTTCCAGAATATATTTCTGGAGAATTTGGCCTACACTCGCCACGCCGACCAGACGGGTTACCAAGGGTCTGATCTCACTGGATCCACTAATATCAATTTTTGGAATCATTTAACTGACGGCTTTACTAGTTATAAATATATGACAACTGTACGTAAGAAACGTTTTTCTCTTGGTACTTTGGCTTACTCTTTGGACCACTTTGCTGCTTTAAAAAAAAAGGAAAAAAACTTAAATGTCACATAATAACATAACACTTATTATTCTTAACAAATGTAACATTAGTACAAATACACCTGCACGACGCTGTTTTTCAATCTGTTTGCGTACTTACGTAGTGGTAATATTTTTAAAATTACAAGGTATAAATAAATAAAAAGACTAACAAAACTATACAAAAAAGCTAGGTAAAGTTAGTCTTCCACTAGCAAGTGTAGAATCATTCAATATACGGTTTACGTGAATAAATATATTTTGACTTTGACTCTATGACCTAGGGTAATGAATGATAAATAATCTATTGTAGAATGTTCTCGAATGTGAAGTTTTACAAATTTTATATGGAATGGCAACGATATTGGAAAATTCCAAGACGGTTACCGCGGTACGCCGCATATGATTGCGGCGTTCCGTGTCGTCGCTTCTCACCGCATTTGCATATATTACATTATATTTATACTAAAGGAAAAGATTTTCATCAAATATTTTTCTACACATATTGGCAAGTTTACAAAATTGTCCCGTATTAAGAAACGCAACCTCCTTATTAACTGAAAAAAAAAGCCTCTGGAGTTCGTTTGTTCTGTTGACAGAGCGCTGCAATAAAAGATTTCCAGCGATATGAGGTCAAAGTTAAGTAAGTAATGCTTGCTTCGTTCCAAACATCACGAAGGAAAATACTTAAAGCTCCAGACAATTTCAACTGAACAGATAAGATTGCAACCAGTTTATTTAAGAGACGTCTCATCCTAAGCATCTCTACTTAATTCAATAGAAAATGGGAATTGTACAAAGAATAAAAGTATTTTATGTTCAATTTGTATTATAATTGGATGTCACCGTAAATTAGTAGTTAAGACCGTAGATGTCGATACAATCTTCGATTACAGGTCTTATACAAAATAACATTGACATGCCTCGAGTATAGTTCACTAGACGCATACGCGCTTGGCACTTACTATGATGATAAGCCTATAGTAAAGCTGGCTAAAAGTTAAATACTTTCAACACTGATTGTGGTAATTTGGCCAGTCTGCCGGGGCCAGTATCCTACCAGTAGCATTCGTGCCGATAAACCCAGTTAAGTCTATTCACACGTTTTGGGATCAGATTCGAATTGCCGTCATGCTCAGTCAAGCCGGCATAATGTTAGAGACTGATGTCATGAGTGTCTGATTCCTATTGATAACATTGATGAACTTGTCGTGCTAATATAAATAATAAGAATAATATTTAAAATGGCTTACGGTCGTTATGATATATTTTTTTTTGTATTACAATTGATACTTAGGCTCTTTGACAACGTAGTTACTCATTCAAATTATTCTTCACTGCAATTTTTCCTTATAATAAGTTGCTTTCCGCAGTTAGCTACTTTAGCCGCTATTAGGCGAGGTCAAGCGCTTTGTTTCGGTCGCTCCAGAATCACCAAGTAACAAAGTTGGAGGAAAAAATAAAAGTTTCACCAGTAATCTCATACACATATGTGTACAGTCATCATCATGTTGATCTATACACATAGAGTGCTCAGGACTAAACATTCAATGAATATAAACAGGATAATAACTAAATTATAACACGTGATCTGACATATAAGTGCGAAAAAATTATTTTTTTTACATAATAACACATTATGTTTTTTTTTATAAAATATACGAAGTTCAATCTAAACATCCTCCGAACTAAACTATAGTATGTGTAGAGAAAATAAATTTAGGTCATACAATTTATCTCTTGATTGTGATAAAACTAAATTACTTAAGCAGGAAATTAACTAATATAATACACAAAATGTATAAATAAATAATAAATGCTATTTACAAAATCTGAAATAAAAGTAACAAAAAATATATTATTTTAACGTAATATGACATTATATCATAAAATATAAAAAGTTTAACCTAAACAGTATGTGAATAGTTTTGCGGAACCAGTACATTCAAACAATTGCAAAAATCCTGTAGTAATAGCTTTATTGTAAAATTATTTGCAAAGAGATATGGTTAATAAATATAATTTTTAGGCGCAATTTATCCAAAATGGCGGTGTGTGTCCGGCAATGTCGAGGTGGCAAAGTAAAAATCCAAAAAAAGTTTCTAGAAATCTACAAGCAAATCAATTTTCATAACATCTGGTAAGATTTCGAGTGTTAACCCACTTTGGGGTACAAACAAAACATTTTTTTTTAATTTGTTTTGGCAGTGTTTGCTTAGAAGCATTTGTTGATGACTGTACATACTCGTATGGCAAAAAGTTTTGATAACGAAGCAATACGTAGCTAGGCTGCCGCGCCGGGACACTTGTTTCCGCATTTTCTACAGAACAATCCCTAACCATGGATGATCATTACAGCCATCTGTTCTTTCATATGTATTTTTTTTCTGAATCACATGTATAAAAACAACATTAATTTGTTTGTACCAAATATATAAACTTACTCTCCCTTCCTTCCCCACTTCCTCCAACCTCCCCCACACACACACAACAAACACATACTATATTTGTAACCTTATTTTCTATTTTTTTTTGTATGGAAAAACTCCTGCTATAAAGCACAACTCATGCAGGAGACAGGATTCTCCATAACGAGCTGTAATTCATGAATGAGAATATAAACAAATAATTAAATAATCTTAATAAACATAAAAATTGTATATGTAATACTAAGTATTATTTTAATGTATTTTTTAATAATTAACCTTGAAAACTGTTCTAATGGCCTAAAGGTTTGGCAGTCAGAGAATGCCTAGTGTCATTAAGTCTGCCGTTCTACATAGTGCAATTAAGTTTTTAATTTATTAAAAAAAGGACGATAGTCCCAAGAAGACTGGCAAGACTTCCCCTTTTGTATAGCTAGTAATACGTTGGCAGAATAATTGCCAGCCTTCCTGTCTACAGATTTCTCCGAAGCCGTTTGGACAACTTCTTGTTGCTGAGGATCACCATTGTCCCATCATCTCGACCCCAAACAGCGCAAACTCGTATTATTTATTAATATATTTTATTATTTATTTATTATTACTTATTAATTTATAATATATATAATAAACCTAATAAATAATACGAGTTTAATGGGACCATGGTGATTCTCAGTAACAAGAAGTTGTCGAAACGGCTTCGGAGAAATCTTCTGAAATCTCTGATGGGACGTAATTGAGGACAATTTTAATTTATAGTTTTTTTTATTAGGCTTAGTTCATAGTTATTTAATTTTATTTAAGTAGTTGGTTATTGTTATTTATATTTTTTAATTATACTTATAAATTATATTTTGTCTCACCTTAGGGAGCCGCAGCTGAAAGCGCAGAGTCTGGCAAGCGGCGCAAATATGTATCTATAATGAAAGACTACGTATTTGTGCCGTTTGCTGTAAAGACTGTGGGGTCCAAACGCTAAAACATTTTTTTCTGGTGACAAGAGGGCTGGTACTTTTCTCGCCCTTAGAATCAACATAGCGATTTAGCGAGGAAATGCGGCGAGCGTTTTTGCCACAATGTCGCGCGGAAACGATTTATATTTAAATTAGGTTATTTTTGTTTTTGTTATAGATTATTTTTTTATTAAAATTATAAGTATATTAATTTTAGTTTTAGTTAAATAATCAATTATTAATAATTTGCCACGATTTATTATTGTAAGGGTTGTTTCCAAATCCTCTAGTATGTTTTCATTTTTAAAGCGATATCCTCTTTGTCAGAATTTTATATTGTAGCTAAGTCGTTGTCGCTTAGGGAATATTAGAACTAACCCATTAATATAAAAAAAATTGTTAATTATAAATTCATGTGTAGCTAGTTCACATTTATAGGAAACGAATAAAATTTCATCTAGCTCTGTCAAATGTTTCTTCATGTTCACCGCGTATTAAGTTAAGGCCGCGCGAATTATTTCCAAACAATTTGTACGTGATATACTCGTAAATGTTAGCAAAAAGGTTTACCACGATTTAACCGATTTTCTGTTTGGATTTCCCATTTCTGTTCCCGCCGAGCCCTCGACTATGAGAATGAAACCGTCTGTAAAATTAGAGCCGTTCCGATCAACCTACGAAGACGTAACAAAGAATTTTATACCAAAAAGAAACATCGGCGTGAGCTTATTTATCATTTATTTCCTTTTGTTCTCTTTGCCTTTTGGATTCGATCGAAGGTACCTATGAGATATTATTGTTCAGTTCTTAATAATTCCCTTTGTCCCCTCAATAGGGAATATTAAAGCACTTTTCTAATTTTATTGTTCTTACAATATTAAATTAAATTATATTTTCCTAATTTAATATCCGTGCTCTGTAATTATATATATCTTTCTTTTCACGAAATACTAAAGATATTTAATTTCATTGTGTATTAATATGTATTATTAATAATTTTAATTATAAAACATTACTGTTGTGGCAACCTCTTTGCCTTCTTGGCCACTTAAAAAATTATACTGTCAAACACTTTCAAATTAGATGGATCTATATAATTCTATCTATATAATTCATTTAGGTAATTAATATTAACGATATAATTCGTCAATAATAAGAGATAAAGTATATCTCTTAATTGTATTGAAGAAAATATCTAATATCTTTATAGATTTTTATAATTTTAACGGGTCTTGACATATTTCTCCCGACGTTTCAGCCAAGTTGCATTGGCCGTGGTCACGGGTCGACGGGTCTCTAAGGTAAATCGCGTAAAGACCCGTTAAAATTATAAAAATCTATTATGAGTGTGCGCGAAAGTTTAAAAAGTTTAATATCTTTATGTATTTCTCACAAAAAATATTATTTGTAAATAGGACAAATAAAAACTAAATAACAAATCATAATATCAATAAAGTGTTATCACGACCGTATCCCTTTCGGGGTGGTCAGAAACAACGCTTTTAAAGAAGAGGATTCACATTTAGCCAACTTTACAATAGGCCATTATGACAAGTAGCAAGGTCGTCGATGTCTCTAGCGTACCAAACTCGAAAAATATATCAGCAAAGATGGTATGAGAAACAAAGCTAGAACAATTATCTTAGAATGATCAGAACGTACACTCAAATTATTTTTGTGATTTCGCGGACAATATACGTTGATAAGAGAAGAAAAGAAATTAAAAGTATATAAATAAATAATAAATATTTCCAGACAGGTCACACAGCGCCATCTAATTTCCGTGGTAAGCTACGAGGCTTGTGTTACGGAAACTAGATGGTTGATAAACTACATATTATACTTTTTTTTTTGTAAATATATACATATTACACATATAAACACCCAGACCGAGACAAATTATACAATGTACAACTTGCCTTTGGTGGGAATCGAACCCACGACCTCATGAGTTCAAAGCAAACGATTATTACTACTAGACCACGGAGGCGGTCTCATACTATATTATATATACTCATATTAAAAGTAAGATACAAAAAAAACCTATTAAATTAAAACTATTTGACCAAATAAACTAAGGGCTACCTGAGAGAGGGTACCTGAAACGTTCGCCGCATTTCCTCGTTAAATAAAGTTAGTTATGGCATTTGGGGTCGCCACAATCTTGATAAATTCGTTTATACCCCTATAGATTGTTTAAACCCCCATTGTTTAAACCCTAAATGCCAATTGATTATAATTTTAAGAACAAAGTAGATGTCGTAAATAAGAATGTAACAATATATTTTATATAAAAAAAACAATTAATGCCCGCTTATATTTATTTATAATCAAATATAATATTAATAATTTTCATAATTTGTTAATTAATCAAACAATATATTCGCCTAATTAAAAACAAACAGAACTTTCTAGTCAGCAACATCTTTTGGCGAAGAAATTAAAATGCTAACGTTTTTTTATAGATTAGCCTCGTCGACTATTTTAGTCTTATTGGCTAGAATCTGTATCTGCAGTGACACCGGTTTTAAGTCGTCCGATGTGCGGTTAGTCTGGGGTATTTTCAAGGATTATGAAGGCTTTGAGTTCCGCTACTTGTGGCCAAATCTCTGCCCATTTTGACCGTTATGGAATCTACCACTAATATTGTAAAATTACTGTTGAGTTTGTTGTAAATAAGACAGCTTTATAAAAAATAAGTAAAGTATCATCACGACAGTTTCCCTTTCGGGGTGGTCAGAAACCACGCTTATAAATAAGCGGATTCACATTTAGTCAACTTTACTATAGGCCAATCATGACAAGTGGCAAGCTCGTCGATGTCTGCGTACCAAACTCGAGAAATATCACAAATAAATTAAATCTTAATTAAATGTATTTATTTAAATTAATAAATATTTTTGTGTCCCGACCAGGAATCGAACCCGGTACCTACGAGTCTAAAGCCACGGACTTAACCGCAAGACAGTAACTTTATACTTGTGTTATAAACTTTCAGGATCCCGCGTTTCTTAAATTCATTAATTTACAAGTATATTGCTTATACATATATATAAAACTTTAACAGACTGTTGTGTATACAAGTGACAGTAATGACAGTTGATATTAACTAGTGGGTAGTATTAAAAAGTGAACAGTAAGTTGGAACTTTAACAGTGAAGCTGTATCATGCATAATCCTTAATTGTGAGTATATAATAGTGGCGACGAGGACAATTAACAGTGGAATAAGTGCGAAAATAGTGATAAAATAAGTTCAGTGTGATATAATAAATAAAAATAAAAAACTTGTGAAAATGGGTATAAAGTTTGGTGAATTTGATATAGCACATGGCTGCTGGCAAAACTATATTGAAAGGTTTTGTTACTGTTTAGAAGCAAATGAAATAGTGGATGATGCAAAGAAAAAGGCGAATTTACTAGCAGTATGTGGTCATGATTTATTTGATTTAATTGTATCCCTGATAACTCCAAATCAAGTAAGTGAGGTTACTTTTTCTACAATTAAGTTAAAGTTAGACAGTCACTTCCACCCAACACCAAATGAAATTGTGCAATCTTATAAATTTCATATGAAAAATCAAACAGAAGGAGAAAAAATTAGAGATTATATCGCTCAGTTAAGAAAGTTAAGTATTCATTGTAATTTTATGGATTTGAACCGAACATTACGGGATAGATTGGTGTGTGGTATCAGGGACAAAGAGATACAAAAAAAGTTACTCCAACAAGCTAAATTAAATTTTGAAGAAGCTTGTCAAATTGCTTTATCACATGAAACAGCAAATACAGATTCTAGTGTCATAGTTGGAGGGGGCCAGGAAAGTACAAGTGTTGAACTGGAAGTACCAATGGAGGTTAACCGTTTAATGACAAAAAATAAAAGCTGTTTTCATTGTGGAAAACCACATAGGGGAGAGTGTAGATTCCGTTGGAGTAAATGTACATTTTGTGGGAAAACAGGCCATATTGAACCTGTTTGTTTCCAGAAGAAACAGAGAAGAAGTACATCAAACTGTAATGGGCTATATGAAGCATGTATCAATAATGTTAAACAAGATAGAGTAAATGCATATATGATTAAAATATCACTAAACAATGTCAGCATAGAGATGGAAGTTGATTCAGGCTGCGCCTTTACACTTATAAGTGAAGTAACGGCCAGGAAGATTTGGCGAGGTGGATTACCCAGGTTGAATAACGCAAATGTATCATTAAAAACTTGGACGGAGAGTCGGTTAGACCTATTGGGAGAGACTGTAGTACAAGTAGAGTATAAAAACATAAAGAAAAACTTAAAACTTCTTATAGCTAAAGGAATGGGACCAAGTTTAATTGGTCGAAACTGGTTTTCTGAGTTGGAAATTAGGTTACAAGGAGTTTACAGTATAAAAGTAAATATGAATGACATCTCTACACTACTTGAAAAGTACAAAGAAGTTTTTCAAGAAGGGTTAGGAAAGTATACAGGCCCAATAGTTAACATAACTCCAAGGGAAGGAGCCGTACCAAAATTTCTCAAAAGTAGGCCTATTCCGTATGCACTAAGAGAACGAGTTTTTAAAGAAATTGATAAATTAGTAATGGAAGGAGTCTTAGAGCCTACTCCACATTCAATGTGGGCCACTCCGATAGTGCCTGTGCTTAAACAAAATGGGGGAGTGCGGTTGTGTGGAGACTACAGAGCAACGGTAAACGTTGCCACAGACACCGATACATACCCTCTGCCTACTCTTAATGAAGCATTTGTGCAACTACAAGGGGGGGTCATATTTACTAAAATTGACTTAGATAGAGCCTATACACAAGTGGCTGTAGATGAACAAACATCCAGCCTACTCACATTAAATACGCCCAAGGGGTTATACAAAATGAATCGTTTGGCATTCGGAGTCAAAGCATGTCCGGGTATATTCCAGAGATTAATGTCATCCCTACTAGCAGACCTGACCGGAGTGGCAGTTCTGTTAGATGATATTGTCATATCAGGAAAAAGCATAGAACAACATAACACAAAACTGGAGGCAGTATTACAAAGACTGCAGGAAGCCGGACTGAGAGTTAATAAGACCAAATGTAAGTTTGCAGCAGAAAGTGTAGAGTTCCTGGGATTCATAATTGATGAATATGGAATTCATCCAAGTAATGAAAAAATTGAAGCAATTGAGAAAACACCAGCTCCACGTAATATTAAAGAATTACAAGCTTTTTTGGGACTACTCAATTTTTATGATAGGTTTTTACCGAACAAAGCAACAATAGCTGAACCATTATATAAATTATTAAATAAAGATAGTAGATGGCAATGGAAACAGGAACAAAACCAAGCTTTTGAAATATTAAGAAAAATGTTGTCCAGTAAAGACACATTAGTACACTATGACGTAGAAAAGAAGCTTATACTATCCTGTGACGCTTCTCAATATGGGTTAGGAGCAGTACTGGAACATAAAATGAATGATGGTACTGTTAGGCCAATTATGTTTGCATCGAGGACGATGAATGTTCATGAACGTAACTACGCGCAAATAGACAAGGAGGCAGCAGCAATTGTTTTTGGATTAAAAAAGTTTCATCAGTTTATAAGTGGCAGAAAAATAACCATCAAAACTGATCACAAACCATTATTGAGCATATTTGATCCAAAAAAGCCAATACCAAGTATTTTGTCTCCAAGGATGCTAAGATGGGCTTTACTATTAAACTCTTATGACTATGAAATAGAGTATGTGGCCGGAAAGAAAATAGGAAATGCAGACGCACTAAGTCGGTGGCCGTCGCATGATCAAGCATCAGAAGAGGATTATGAAGGTGTACTTCTTATTGAAGAGACACCGGTAGAGCTTAATTTTTCTGCTAAAGAAGTAGCAAAATTAACAAAGAAGGACAAATGTTTGAGCAAAGTCTTATACTGGGTTAGATATGGTTGGCCATCTAAAATTGAAACAGAGTTTAAAGTTTACTGGCAAAAAAGAGATGAGTTATCAGTTTTTAAAGATTGTATATTATGGGGCAATAGAGTTGTGCTACCTGAAAAAATAAGGGACTATGTCCTGGAAGAATTACATTACAATCATGATGGTATTGTTATTACAAAAGCAATGGCCAGAAGCTATTTCTGGTGGCCAGCAATTGATAAACAAATTGAACAAATGATTAAAGATTGTCAAACATGTTCCGAAAACAGAAATATGCCTAATAAAGTCACACATCAATGGATAAGGCCTGACAAAGCGTGGTCTAGATTACATGTGGATTATGCAGGACCATTTCAAGGAAAAAATTTTTTGATTCTTATTGACTCATTCTCAAAGTGGCCCGAGGTAAAAATAGTTCCAGATTTAAGCAGCAATACACTCATAAATGTACTAAGAGAAATTTTTGCGCAACAAGGATTGCCAGACTCTATCGTAAGCGATAATGGTAGAAGTTTCATTTCAGACGAATTTAAAAATTATTTAAAATTAAATAATATTAGACAAATCCTAACAGCACTTTACCACCCAGCATCGAATGGACAAGCAGAGCGTACGGTCCAAACTATTAAAAATAAATTAAGGAAACTATCCTCAGTGCCTTGGCATATTAGGTTACCAACAATATTATATGGATTACGTACCACACCCAATAGTGTTAATGATCGTACTCCAGCCGAACTTTTAAATAACAGGCGTTTTAGAACCAAATTTGATTACCTGAATCCTCTATCATACAAAGATAATGATCATTTAGAAACCATTAATAATAATGAAAAAACAAAAATCAGAATATTTGATATTGGACAGACAGTTTACATAAGAAACTATGGTAAGGGGCCCCGTTGGCTGAGAGGTGTGGTGGAAAAGAGAGTTGGACTTTGTCAATATAAAGTCAAATGGAATGGAAGATTGTTATTAAGACATATTAACCAGATGCAAGACAGTGGGGCAAAGGAAAGAGAGCAAGTGGTCGAGGTAGAGCAGACTCAGAGCAGCGATGAAGAAGATGGTGAGCAACTTGCTATACCACCACAAGACCAGTGGCCAGATATGATTGGCGTGTCTGGACCTGAAGAAATAGTGATGTACAGAGAAAGAGCGGGGACTTCAAAACGCCCACGGGCGTCCTCCTCTTCTTTATCACCACCGCTTAAAAGAATCGCATATCAGGATCCATATGACCTGGAGCCTTTGGATAGCGATGATGAAGAGAGTGATTAGTGTACAAAACATTATCGTTAAATAAATAAATAATATATTTTTAAATTAGTAGATAAGTGTATTAAGACTAAATTAGTGTATGAACTATCTTTGGGGAAAGGCATGTTGTGTATACAAGTGACAGTAATGACAGTTGATATTAACTAGTGGGTAGTATTAAAAAGTGAACAGTAAGTTGGAACTTTAACAGTGAAGCTGTATCATGCATAATCCTTAATTGTGAGTATATAATACAGACATTTAACTTTAATAGACATGATATTTGTTAAGCCATTGACAAAACGAAAAAATACTTAAGCAGCATGTTATAATACTGCCGTTTCAGATACTCCCCCATCCCGTGCGCGTCTGATTTAGATAGCTAGTCATGAAAAATTCAACAGTACCTTTTTAAATCATACTTTTACCACACGAGTACACATTAGTCGCTGCCGAGTACATATTAAAAATGATTTACGAGTCAAAATATAATGTAAAGCGGCAGACACACGTACCCCAATGATAATACGGTGGCGTAGACAAATGTGCGTCGCGTGGACTTGACGCGTTGCTAAATAAAGAGTAGGCTCGTCATCTTATGTAAATCGTAGCACGTGAATAAATAAACGAGTACAGGGTTTATAGCAGGAACCTGTTAGGTACAGATAGCATTCATTGACTTACTGCGTGGAGTGTGGTTTTGAACGAGGGGTGATTGAACCAGCAAGCAGAAAGGCGAATAAGATGCTCGCTCACCATCAGTATCAGATAATTTAAAAAGTAAATATATTCGTACAATTATTTTATTTATTTTTATAACCTGACAATTAAATAGACCTTCCTATTAGATTATCAGTCATCCCAAAGGTACTGTTAGAAAATGCTGTTATTAGCTTTAAGGTGACCTATTACTTTTTTCAATTAAACATAAAAACATTAATATTATAAATTATACTTCTATCGTTATTTCTAATACCTACTACACCTACCTACCTACTATTTTATTACTATAATACTTCTACTCAATATTTTTCTAATGTAATATTTGTAGAGTTTATTATTCGCCTTCTGGCGTTTAACGTCGTGAGCGTCAAATCAAATAGAAATCTTTATTTGCAATAAACGTGGTACAATTGTTTGACAATTAAATCATTGATCAGACTTACTTATACTTTTAGATTCTAAATATCACACCGTCGCTAATCGTAACTTACTCGCGTAACTTGCTACGCGTGAATCTTGCCTGCCGCTCACCGCGCCGCTACCTCGTAGCCGGGCTGTTAAACATCGCGGTCTATCTTATCGCATGTGTCGCGGTGTGAATCAAAATAAATTGAGAAAAAATCGGGAGATAGTCCTCCATAAAGGTTAAACGCAGTAACTACCCTCAAGCCACACGTCTCAAGATTCTCTAAAATCGCTTAAATTCTTATTTGATCGCCTAGTACCAACACTTATGTATGGAAGTGAGACGTGGATACGTCAGAATACGCATGAGAGTAGAGTTAATGCAGTAGAAATGAGGTCGTTGCGTCGGATATGCGGCGTCACCTTGACGGATCGCATACGTAATAACGAAATACGCAAAAAGGTAGGTATGAAAGAAAGCATAGGGACAAAAATAAAGAAAGGAATGCTCCGATGGTTCGGGAATGTCGAAAGGATGAGTGAAGAGAGATTGACGAACCAGATATATAATGCGAAAGTTGTGGGTAAAAGATGCCCTGGCAGACCAAGACACACGTATCACGATCAAATAAATAAAACAATAGCCGAAGGTGCAATAAAAATCCATCGAAACAAAAAGGCATGTATGAAGAGGGTGATGAGTATCGAAGAAGCGAAAGAGGTATGTCGAGATTGTGATAAGTGGCGCTCAATTGTCTCTGCCTACCCCGCAAGGTATTTGGCGTGAAGATATGTATGATCGCCTAGTAATCAAATATTATTTCATTTGGTTGGTAGATAGATTTACGCAGAAAATGATGTCCGTTGATTATAATACGGCAACAATCAAATCGTAACAAATAATGGTTCAGTGCTTTTCTTGAATACCTCTAATTATTTAATTAGGTTTTAACTTTCAAAAAGGTGCACTTTGAAATTATTTTTATATGATTCAAGAGATTTTAAAATCCTTTTCATTTTACCCAAGTAATACCTTTCAAATTTTACCTCAATATTGAATAAAATAATTTATTTTATAAAATCCAACATATACTCGTAAATCTACGTAATTTCTTGGAACTAAGCTGAGAAATAATTGTGTATGCTTGCGGTTACATCGGACACATTATCCATTCATAAATTTATGAGATTAAGGTATTATAAATTATAGATAAGACTCGTGTACAGTCGGCAAAACATCAGACCTATATCTATGTCATATAGGTAGTTTATAAGTAATTCAACCATTACGGCGTAGAACATTTTGTTATAAAGAAAATATGATTTAAAAAGAAGAAGATAAATTTCTATGTATTCCATGGATTCACCGTGCGTGTGTCGGGTAAATCTACTACAACTAACGTAAGATTATCAATAAAAGTGAGGATTTCATTTTTAAAGACTTAACACCGCGTATTGTGATAAGAGGGCTGGCTTTCAGTGGGGAAATACAGCCAGTGTTCTTGTCAATAGTCCACGCGGACGGGACTTAAATCCCTATCCGTAGTATTAATATTAATTTTATTTTATAATTGTGATTTGTCCGTGACGCCGAATATATGGATCCTGTCGTAGTTGGAATCGGAGACATGAAGTAGCATTCTTTAACCTAACTAGAAGGAGAAATATAATCAAAGTACCTCCTTAAAGTCAATGTTGATACACTTCACACATATAGACTAAGCTACTTACTAAGGGGTCAAAAGGGTTTACGAAGAATGTATGGAATAAAGACTTAAAATACCACAAGCGAAACTGGGGCCCAGAACGCTAGTTTAGTTTCTTTCATTACAGCCCCTAGAACACAGCGTCCTAGACCTCTACTGCTGGAGATGGGTCTTCCAGAACTGGAGAATTTGGTCTACACTCGCCACGCTGGCCAGATGGCTTGGCTAAATCATCCGATGGGCGTAGTGTGCCGACGACACTCGCTGAGTTCCCCCGTTGAACCCGTCACCCGTCGCCAAGCGGAGTTTTTCCCCAAGCTCACGGGAGAACGCTAATCCTATAGGATTTAATATTAATATTATTATTTTAAATTCTTCTATTACTATTTAATTTAATAAAAAATCATATAATGTTTAAAAGAAACGTTTTTTTACAAAAAAATATATATTATTATTCATTTACCATTATTTGCTTAGTATCTTTTTTTGTGCGTTCCAATATATTTATATTGTAAAAAAATGCCATTACGAAAAACATTTTATCACTTTCACTTTAATTTTGTAGGTAGTTAACCTAACAAGCCGTAAACCTAACGTTGAAAGTGTGTTTTACAGGTACAGTCTGCAAAAGGAATGTTGGACCACCTAAAGGACGATTTTTCCATGCACTGCTTTAAATCGGCAGCATACTTGTTTTGGAAAATTGTACCAGATTTATCCGATTGTACTAACTTACTTATATAATAATAAACCGGAAGGAGTTTACGGGCTTTATTTTTGTGCTTGTGAAAAGTTTATACGATGACTTTAGAGAAAACTGATTTTGGTAAATATCCATTAGTCGGTGCAAGTTACCCTAACTCTTATAAGTTCGAGTCACCCGGAATCCAAGTAAAACCTACCCAACCAAAGTAAATTCAATTAATAAACCAATCAAATTATCAAGTCGAAAGCACTCAGACATATTCATCAAATTGAAATTATTTCAGAATGCTGATTTGGCGTTAAGCTTTTAATTTTAACTTTTAACAGAAATTGTAATATTTTTACAAAATAAACTTAAATTAAATATTTATTTGTGATTGTATGGTTTACTTTACAAATATTAATTTAAGACCTACAATAATTCTAAAACTAAGACAATTTATTTACACACATTAATCTTCTATAGGTTCATTACATATGTCAATCTTATGCTATTTTTTTTTTGTTTTCTTTTTTTTGTTGGTTCTATTCTCCCGATAGATGATGAATGAGATGATAGGGAAGGCAAAGGGTCTAGCCCATACAGCTAAGTCTGACGTAATATATCTTTCTTTTTTATGAGTTAATGAGGTCATCATCAAATTCCAGATGCTGCAGAATTTGATGCTTTTCTTGGAGTCACTCGCGGCACCATAGCTCAAACACGTCGGGTAAAATATGGGGGTTGACAGCGCGGGAAAACCGCAATAAATAAACTGCAACTTGTGCCCCATATTTAAAGTTCAATTTATCGTTTTCCATAATTATTCACATTGTAGCACATTATTAAACAAAACCACTTTTGACCAATAATATCTTCTTTATTCTTTCGTTATGAAACTGACAGTTTTCTATGAAGGCCCGTCCATTTTTACACGAAATATCGACAGGATTATTATTTTTAATTTGTGCTATTTGGAAACCGTAATATTCGATAATATTTGATAATAAAATGTTTATTTAGAACACGGAATATTTGCAACATTTTTACAGATGGTCGGGATAATTAAACAACTTTCTTCGCATTTTCTTTCCTTTCATTAAAATCCAAATTAGGAGTCGACTAAGTTCTTAACAAGAAATAAAATTCTTCCTAAAAGTACACGGACGACATTAGAATAATCTGACGATTCAGGTAATTAATATTTCCATGGTGCTTTAATAGGCTATACGAAATACATACTATAAATCAACAAGTTTCCGTATCGCCGTTGGTCTTAGGTTAGGGGCACCATTATGTGTCTTACATAGATGTCCGTGTGGAAAGGAGGTCGACTGTCTTGGAGTTCATGGGCTCTCCTGTTCCAAAAGTGCGGGCAGATTTTCCCGCCACGGCTCTCTTAACGATATCATTAAAAGGGCTCTAGCCACCATCGAGGTTCCAGCTCTTCTAGAGCCTGTTGGAGTTATCCGAGACGATGGCAAGAGACCCGATGGTATGACGTTGGTCCCCTGGGAACGGGGACGTGCTCTGGTGTGGGACGCCACGTGCGTCGACACCCTCGCCGCGTCGCATCTCAGGGGGACAGCGCATAAAGCGGGAGCCGCGGCGGAAAATGCGGAGTCCAGCAAGCGGCGCAAATATGTAAGTATATTAAAAGATTACATATTTATGCCGTTTGCTGTAGAAACTCTGGGCCCATGGAGTCCAAGTGCAAAAAAGTTTTTAAAAGACATAACACCGCGTCTTGTCGTCTCCTCCGGTGACAAGAGGGCTGGCTCTTTCTTCGCCCAAAGAATCAGTATTGCAATTCAGCGGGGAAATGCAGCCAGCGTTCTTGCCACCATTCCACGCGGACGGGACTTATATTCCTATCCTTAGTATTAATATTAATTTTATTTTATATTTTGTAAATATTTTTTTCGAATAAATGCTTACTTATTGGACGTGGTTAATCAAGAAACATATTAATAGTCTAAGATATGACAAAAAGAGCGACTAATAAAATACGCCAACGAAAAGCAATGGTGATGGGTTGCCAAACGAAATTTGGTCAAGACTATTTACATTTTTTTTTACATTTACATATATACATAGTGTCGCTTATAAGTGTTACATTTTTAAAAGTAATGTCAAAGGTCAAACTTAAGTTAACTTTAACTTAAATTCTTTAGGTCTGATAACTGACTAGAATATTTAAAAAAAATATATTATAAAACAGTTTTATTCTTTAACAAAATCGGCTCGGTTGGTTCTTTCAGATTTTCAGAATCGTGGTTTTTCGTTAGCCATGCAGTTAATAAATGACATCATCGTTTATTCAACTCGATGACGACGGTTCGTCTTTATACAAAATGCATACTACTTTATTAATACTATTCAGTGTTTTATTTTTTTATTATCAGATTTTCACAACGCTCTTGGAACGCATTAATCTAGAGCTTGCCCTCTCAACAGAAGCAAAACAAAACTATTTGTTGCAGATCGATCCAACACCCTAGAACGCACCGGTGAACGGATAGAACGATATACATATAAACGAATTCCACACACTGGTTAGAACACTGGTTTTCTCCATATTCCTATATGGCGCTGAGACATAGATCATAAAGTCCGCCGACCGAATGTTTATCGAAGCTTTTGAGATGTGGTTTTGGTGAAAAAGGCTGAGGATCTCGTGGTAAGCATCGGTCTAACATGACGATTTTAAAACTTCATGACATATCCACTAGGCTATCCACCATATGTCTTCGTCGGATACTCAGTACTTCAGGCACAATGCCAGAACTTGCAAAAACTTTTTGCTGAAGTCCAGTAGCTGGCCCGACGAAATTCGCTCCACCACCAAAACTAGCGGCCATGATGCTGTGCATCCCGCCGGGGATAAGAAAGAAGACTCAAGGAGTAACTTTTCACAATCATGATAAGCATCTAAGTAGTTTGTGAAAATATTTCAGGGCATTTTGTTGGGACCTTATATATCTATATTTATTGTATCACTATTAATTTCCCTTCCCCACCTACCTCCTATTCCGAGGCCCAATATCACAACTGAGACAGTTTACCTTTACATAGTAACGTGTAAAGTATTTGAATTTAAATGCAAAGGGGTTTCACCGTATTTGGCTCGGAGAATATTACATTCGCATTTTACAAAGTAAACAATTATTTTAAGATACAACGACTGATACGTTATCTTAGTGTTAACTTTGCCAAAAACAATCCTCTATATTGACAGTCTCCCTTATCTGAAATGCACTACGCTTACTTTTATACTTCTTTGAAATACTTTGGCACTCTGCCAATAAGTTTTGAGCATTTTCAATGTTAAGACTGGAAATCAAGTCACGTCGAATAAATGTAATGTCTTATTCAACACTAATATTAAGTTATAGTCACCGTCCCTACGCATACCTATAAATTACGAGACGAGCACGCTGCAGATGTCTACACGGCGAACGAGTGCCTTCACTCCGTAGCCACGACTCAGACTTAGCTGTTTAGGCACGCAGAGCCAACAGTGAAAGAGAGACGGTTTATAGGGTTTTAGTCCGTAGGCGCCTTGGGGTCTCCTTATGAGGCCTCACAGAGATTCGGGCATGCGACCTTGCGGTGGCCCTTCAGGCTGGGGTCGTATCGTCAGGCGATTTTTCCATGCAAGTATGAAAAAGCAGGCGGCATGTAATGCTAGCTTTGGACGAAAAAGTCTGTGCTTGATACAAATATATATTTTTAAATTATTTTTTATATGCTTTCGTGGTCTAGCAGTTGATTTTGATTTAGTTAGTTAGCAAATTTAGACGCGGAGGTATAAGGTTCGATTCGCGGTCGGGACACAAAAAAATAATGTGATATGAGTGTACGAGTATATCTCGAGTTACATATACACTAGAGATATCGACGAGCTTGCCACTTGTCATGATGGGCATATAGTAAAGTTGGTTAATGTAAATCTGCTGAAAGAGATTCTGCACAAAAGTGATACTTTACTTTACATGCCTAAGTAAAATCATGTTTTAAACAAAAACTAAAAAAAGGTGTCAATACAGAAATCAATAACCAAGACGATTAACAATAACAAATAATAACAGTGTATAACAAGGCATAAACATAGTTGTACGTTTTTGAGACTGTACTTTTTAAGGGGACTATTTCAGGATTAAAAAATTCCAGCCTGTGTTTTTCATCGTCTTTAACCTGTTGTAGTTCAAGCAAAGTCTTGTCAAGCCGGCATATCGTAACTCACTCTTCAATTGGACTAATTTGACAGGGTGCTTAGAAAAGGCTACTTTAGGCTGTATATTGTGTCAGTTGATCCCATTCTTGGACCTGGTGTATTGTTTTCCATAAGGATGGGGCAAGGTCACATGTCGTACTAATACTTTACCTTCTCAATTGTCCGAAAGTTGGCACTAAGCTCTCCCCTTGTACACAGTACAATTAAGTTTTTAAAAAATAAAACTATATTTAATTTGGTCTATTATAACTCTAGTGTTGCTACTTGAAAATGTCGCTCCGTGGCAAGGTTAAGTGGCCTAAACTGGCTATTATGACACTAAAATGCCGCTTGGCTTTGTAACTCGTTTCTTATCTAAGGAATTCCCTCCACGTTCCGGAACCAGAAGGAAATTACTTTTCTCACTGTCACTTCATCAACTTTTCTTTCAATTTAACTCTATTAGCTTAATGTAGCAATTTCTTTATAACTCTAGAACCTGACTTTTTGAATGCAATAGAGTACCTATACAGTTTTTAGATGGAAGGTTAAGAAGCTGCCCACGTTGATTTCTTATACCTTTCTGGGACAGCTTAACGTTAGGCTTACAAATTTAAATAGGTATACCACTTAAAATAGTGTGTTTTCATCGTCATCATCAACCAAAAATGTATTTAATATTTTAGCGTTAGTACCCCTCGATACTCGTAGCAGGAGTCTTATCTATTGATAAATTCCATCAAGTAAATAAGCAAATATTTAAATAATAAATAATTAATTTCGACATTGAATTTATATAACTGTTTTTGTTATAGTATTTTTTGTTTAATAAATAAAATTAAAAAATAATATTATTTTTTAATATAATTATAAATTAAACTAAAATTAAAATAAAACTATAGAGGAGACAAATTTCTAAGCATTCCATGGATTCACCGTGCAGGTGCCGGGTCCATCGTGTGTGGGTAAGAGATGAGAAGAATGGTGTCTCGGGCTTGCGACCGACAATTGGCTGGTTTAAGAAAAGGAGGCCTCCTTTTTTTTTCTATTGCGCGATAATACGCTCACCATCCACCATTCTACTTCTCTCCCTACCCAACCAAATACTGTATGATTCCGTTAATGCCGTCTTGGAAGCTCGTTCCATAAATGTATTGACGGCAGACCTGCTTAGGCCCAATTCTTTCAGTAAGTGATGCAAAGATTTTGCTGGAACTCCTCTTGCACCAATATATATTGCAGTAATATATAATTAAAGTAAAATTACTATAAAAATTAATAAAACACGCATAGCTTAAAATTGTCCCTACTAAGAGAGAAAACTTTAATTTTTAATTAAATTTAAGCTGATATTGAAGGCTCGATCCTGCTTTGTTCGGATGTTTGTATATTACGAATTATTTGAATAAAATATCTGGTTATACTCGTACATACAGATATCTTTGTGAGAAAATTCATATGACGACTTTATCTTATAATATGAAGAAGTTGAAGCGAGTACCTTTATTATTATCGTATATACCCTCAGGTGATTTTACACAACCTACCTACTACATTGACTTAATCCTAAGGACCAAGCATTCTATTAGATGCTACTTATATAGGCAATAGATGATGTCGAATTCGATATTTATCGAATAAAAATGGCGAATATCGATGGATCGTATTTATTGTGTTCGCATTTTAGTTATATTTATATATAGTTATATATTTGTTAATATATATGTACATATATTTTTAATAATGATGGGTAAAAAATGCTAAGTAAATTCCAAGCACGCTTAGACACTAGGGGCGTCATAACTTAAGTTAACTTAACAGGGGACAGATCCACTAGAAACACAGATGACTTAAGATGGAGTCCTTTAAGTGGACTTCATGGACTTACTATCAGGTGGGCACAAGTTAACATGTCTTGCTAGTATAAAAAAAACGCAAAGAAGGTCGCTGGTGAGAGTATGCCTAGTACATATGCAGTAGAGAGACACCAAAGACATTTGATATATAACAACATGGGGCAAGAAGTCAAACGGTATGAGAATTAAAGCTAAGACAATCGTCTCATATTTAATTAGTCTATGACAGTGCATCGCCGGTTATGGTCTTTGACGTGAATGTTCACCTGAATGCTACGGAAGTGTAAAACATGTTCATATTCGACATGAAAATAAGAAGTTAAATATTAAAAAAAAAAAAAAAAAATGTAGAATAGTTTTTTATTTCCTAGAAATTTATAGTTTAGTTTTATTTTATTTATATTACAATATTTTTAAATTTTTGTTCGGTTAAATTAGTTCTTACATATTAGTGATGTATTGTAATATTTATTTAATCCTGTTGGCCCAGGGCCACGATTCTCGCGCCTTCGACATGAAAGTCCAATTTGCTCGAATGAAACTGACAGTTTTGTATGGAGATCTGTCGCTTTTC
The DNA here is from genome assembly GCA_910589645.1 of Tinea semifulvella. NCBI lineage: Eukaryota > Metazoa > Arthropoda > Insecta > Lepidoptera > Tineidae > Tinea > Tinea semifulvella. The sequence goes on from OU342584.1 coordinate 28,777,051, forward strand.
GTCGAAGTCGAAAATGCCAGAATTAGGCCTTGGTATTAAAAAAAACAATTTAAGAAAAAAAACAATGCCAACTCTATATTATAATTGATGTCTTTGAGAGACACATAATCTGATGATAATAATGGTGTATCACTTAACACATCCTCCATCTTCAATAGTAGACGTGTGTTCTTGGGGATGCAATGATGATGATCACTTAAGTTCTTGAAATGAATCCAACCACCAACATGTACATATTATTTTTTAGCCAGGTGGTAGGCGGACTGATGGTGGTAATTTGCCCAGTCTGCCGGGGCGGGGAAGTATCCACCGTTCGTGCCGATAAACCCAGTAAAGTGTATCCACACGATTCGGGATCAGGCTCGAATTGCCGTCATACCCAGTCAAGCCTACATAGTGTTAGGGACTAATGTCAGTCATGAGTCTCTGATTCTAGTTGCTTACATTCATGGACCTCCACGCCACTTACCACCAGGTGGGCGCAAAGTCACATGTCGTGCTAGTAAAAAAAAAAAAAAACAAATTAGGTTATTTGATATATTTTTACGTTCGATCATTGTCTATTTGAAATTCTTAAGAAATTGTTTAAGTCGCATCAATTAGCTTCACATAACTTTCTTTTGTTTGGTACCTAGTATGTAAACTGCCTCCGTGGTCTATCGGTTAAGTCTGTGGATTTAGACTCGGAAGTACCGGGTTCGATTCCTGGTCGGGACACAAAAATATTTTGTAATGTAAATAAATACATTTAATTTATTTGTTATATCTCTCGAGTTTGGTACGCTAGAGACATCGACGAGCTTGCCACTTGTCATGATTGGCCTATAGTAAAGTTGGCTAAATGTGAATCCGCTTATTTATAAGCGTGGTTTTTGGCCACCCGGAAAGGGAAACGGTCGTGATGATACTTTACTTTACCTAGTATGTAATTGATGCGGGCTTGTAGTACAAAGTTGGCTTTTGTCTCTTTTTGGCTTACTTTGTATATTTTATTTAATATTACATTTTTTTAATCAACATCCAAATGATAAATGCACAGAAGATGCATCGCAAAAACTGTTCAAAGCAAACTTAGTTTACCATTCTCTTTTTCTGAAAACTAATCCCAACTTTTCTTGAAATATGAAGTAAAATGTTTCGCTTAAATAAAAATTAAAAAAACATAATACTACGTTTTTTTCATTTACAATATAAAGTACAACAATGGAAGTGGTTCTATTTAATATTACATTAAAAATTCAACAGAATAAATGCAAGCTCTAAAATTAAATGTAAATTTCAAATATTTTGGTTTTAATGGCACTGCCGCAAACGTAAACTAGTAGAAAATTGAAAGCTAAAAACAAGAGAGAAATGGAAAAAAACTCTCGATGTTTTGTCTACGAAGAAACATAGTTAAAACAAAGCTAGCTAGGCTAAGTCCAAGCACGCTTCATAAATAGGGCTGCCACCTTTCAAAACCAGCTGACCCGCTGCAGTATTAAGTATGTTACAGAAGCAATGCAACAGGCGTGAATTGAAAAATAGTCACTGTCAAATATCATTTAGTAATACAAAAATGATGACAGTAACTATTGAGCAATTCACGCCTATCGCATTGCTGTTGCAAGATACAAAATAAAACTGCTGCCGGATATTTTTGACACATCGCTGTTTCTTTTTAATAAAAATATTTTAATGTATGTTTTAAATTAAATAATTAGGTACAGTATTCCCAAATTAATAATGCACATACAGATCTTCGCTAATTGTCGTATTCCCGGAAACACCCGAATCATTGAATCGTAAGAGCCCTAAACAATGCACTTGCATTTTGCACCTTGTTCCAAAGAAATAGAAGTCAATATCATGAGTACACAATCGAAAACAATTCAGGCAGTCGTTTTTTTGTTTTTGTTTTTTTGGCGGTGACTGCACGTGTTCTCTCTGTGTGGAATTATATAGAGCTGCTATTACACACACACCCTTCTTGGTTTTGTTTTCAAAGGTGAATTTAATTTCAACTTTAAATAGTTTATTTGACAATTGCTTGTCTGTCTGATACAGGCAGAGATTTTATATAGGAGGTCACTACAGTACTATAAAATTTTCGAAGTAAATCAATCCAACAAAGATTGTAGCATATTCTCAATCGTGTGGTTTTCCTCGCTATTTACTTACATGGAATTATCGAATCAAATTTTGTTACTGATAAATCAATATTTATCTCCTTTAGCACAAAACACATAATTCTGCTAAATTATGCATGAAGAAAATGCACTTAACCACTCTATATACATATCGTATTCCAACGCTCGGGGAATACGACCGTTGCCGAACAGTGACGAAGATTTCTATGCGCATTATCACTTTGGGAGAACTGTACTCTCTTTTTACTTCAATCTATAACCATAATGATGATAGGTTCTACTATTACCTACACTGAAAAAAAAAATTGTTACTTTAAACAAGATCATTGTTACTGTGATCAAGTAGCTTGTTCATATGCGAGCCTATCAACACCTTGGTTACATCAACTAAGACAACTTTGTTACATTATATTTGTTACAACTACAAAACGTGTTGATCTTAACATTTTATATTTTGTTAATTCAACAAAGATCTTGCACAACGGTACAATGTGAAACATTATTACATTAACAACTTAGTTTTGTTAATTCATCCAAAAGGGTTAGTTAATTTAACTAAGATACTTAGTTGCATTTACAATGTATGTTGTTAAACATATCTAAGAAGCTTGTTTAATTTAACTAAGATACTTAGTTGTTTTTAAAAAGTGTCATAATTAATTTGACTATTATATCTTGGTCTAAATGACTAATTTAAATTTGTCAAAGTGACCATTTGGCATAGTAATAATGTTCATGAAATGTAGAAAAATGTACATACAAAGTAAAAACTGTACGTTGCGTATTTATAGAAAAATAATAGGTGGATGTGTGTACACTTTCTCCTATTAATTTTCTACAAATGCAGAACGTACAGTTTTTACTTTTTACGTACATTTTTCTACATTTCAAGAACATTATTACCATGCCAAATGATAATCGACTAACAATTTAGTACATTTCATGAATATTATATTACCTTACAAAAATGAAAAAAATAAAAGGGTAGGTTAGGTAAGTAAATAAAAAAAATCATATCAATACGCGATTTTTATTTTACAAAGGGCATCGTAATGTTACATATTTCTTCCCACTATTTATATTACATGGTATAGGAGATATCAACAAACTGTGAAATTTGGCAACATTTTGCTCTGGCTTAAGTTCTTCAACTTCATATGCAAAACTACACCATTGGCTGTGGTACATGCGGGGATGTAATAAGTAGTTGTTCGCTCTGTAGGAAATAGCTCCTTTATAAGGTTAACCCATCTGAAATAGGTCTGTCCTCGAATGGGTGTATTTTTACATTCATTCAAAATTTCTTTCGCAATGACTGAGGCCAACAAATTCCTAGAAGAATCTCCGTCAATACTGGCACCTTTGTAAGCTAAAAGTAAAGCTGTGTCAAGTGATTTACTTAGCAATTTTTCTAATTCCTGAAAAAAAAAAAACCATATTTAAATACTAACAATTGATTGAATCTAACTGGAGCTATGCTTAGCCACAACACGGGCAAAGAAAGAAAAAAATGATGTAAAGATATAAAAAAAAATAGTATGGTCTTGTGTGCACACCAAATCTATTAAATCAAGCCAGTGTCACTGACAGAGTAGGCAAAAGAAACCGATAGCCAGCCCGTGGTGTCCGGGTTCCCCACATCGACACTGGTGCGGGTGGACAGTCCGGGACGAAGGCACACCGCCAAGGTCAAGGTATTTCGGTCAAGGAGGCTGAAAGAGCTTGAATATTAATTTCGTGCTCTAAAAATATAAATTACTATTAAAGTTGTTAAGTTTTTTCAGTCCTTAGGGCCTATCCTGTGAAGGACATGGTGTAAAATTACAAAGATAATTATGTTTAGAAGTTTACTAAGTAGGCAGGTTGACCACATGACCACAGGTGCCGGCACAGACCAATAAGAGGTGCTTGTAACCTGAATGTAGGTTGACAGAAATACAAAATAATGAGATAACGTTCTATGCAACTTACCAACGAATTTGGGAACAAGCTGTGAGAGCTCCCACGCGGTCAAAAGGTCTGCGACATCGTCCATAATAAATATTTAATCATTAACACACCTTCACAATTAATTCACACTTTTAATAATTTGAGCCCTTGATTAAAGTACTAAATAGATACTTTTTAAATGACAAATGAATTATTCTGGTACTAATAACACCTGACTCAGTACATCACTAACGAGCAAAGTGTGAAGTAAGAAGTTGTTATAACTAAGACTAATATATAATTTGATAATGACGAATAGTAGGAACTACTACTACCTGTTATTGTTAATTCTATATAGAAAAGTAATAGATGACAACAAGAACGTGTGTATGCTTCAACTAACACCCATGTTTCGGTTAACAATGTACACTTGTTCAAAACAACCAAGATATTAAAATGTTTGAAATAACAAAGAAACGTGTTTAAATCAATCATAAGCTGTCTTTGTTGATTCATACACAATTTAAATTGTTGCTTCAACCACGGATTGTTGTTTACAACGAATATTATCTTTGTTATTTTAATCATTTTCAAGTCAACTATGATAAAATGCATCTTAGTTAGATTCCATTTTTTTCAGTGTACTAATCAGTACCTACTGCGTGGTGAGGAAAACTCTTTCTTTCCCTATAATATATGTACGACGGGTAATGACTATGTACCCAAGTACCTACATATTATATTATGACTATGGATTTGAGAAAAAAGCAGTATATTCTAGTTTTCTATATATTGCTTAAAATTTAAATTATTTGCTTTTTAAAAATACTTATTTTATAAGAATAATACCTTGTAACAGGTAGATTATCTAGGAATTGAACTTCTTTCAATTCAATTAATGTGTGTGTGTCTATTGATAATATATGATTTGCTATTTAAATTATTTGCTATTTAAAAATACTTGGTTTATAAGAATAATACCTTGTAACAGGTAGATTATCTAGGAATTGAACTTCTTTCAATTCAAAGTGTGTGTGTGTCTATTGATAATATATGATTTGCTATTTAAATTATTTGCTATTTAAAAATACTTGGTTTATAAGAATAATACCTTGTAACAGGTAGATTATCTAGGAATTGAACTTCTTTCAATTCAATTAATGTGTGTGTGTCTATTGATAATATATGATTTGCTATTTAAATTATTTGCTATTTAAAAATACTTGGTTTATAAGAATAATACCTTGTAACAGGTAGATTATCTAGGAATTGAACTTCTTTCAATTCAATTAATGTGTGTGTGTCTATTGATAATATATGATTTGCTATTTAAAAATACTTGGTTTATAAGAATAATACCTTGTAACAGGTAGATTATCTAGGAATTGAACTTCTTTCAATTCAATTAATGTGTGTGTGTCTATTGATAATATATGATTTGCTATTTAAATTATTTGCTATTTAAAAATACTTGGTTTATAAGAATAATACCTTGTAACAGGTAGATTATCTAGGAATTGAACTTCTTTCAATTCAATTAATGTGTGTGTGTCTATTGATAATATATGATTTGCTATTTAAATTATTTGCTATTTAAAAATACTTGGTTTATAAGAATAATACCTTGTAACAGGTAGATTATCTAGAGATTGAATTTCTTTCGATTCAATTAATGTGTGTGTGTCTATTGATAATATATGATTTGCTATTTAAATTATTTGCTATTTAAAAATACTTGGTTTATAAGAATAATACCTTGTAACAGGTAAATTATCTAGAGATTGAACTTCTTTCGATTCAATTAATGTGTGTGTGTCTATTGGTAATATATGATTTGCTATTTAAATTATTTGCTATTTAAAAATACTTGGTTTATAAGAATAATACCTTGTAACAGGTAGATTATCTAGGAATTGAACTTCTTTCAATTCAATTAATGTGTGTGTGTGTGTCTATTGATAATATATGATTTGCTATTTAAATTATTTGCTATTTAAAAATACTTGGTTTATAAGAATAATAGCTTGTAACAGGTAGATTATCTAGGAATTGAACTTCTTTCAATTCAATTAATGTGTGTGTCTATTGATAATATATGATTTGCTATTTAAATTATTTGCTATTTAAAAATGCTTAGTTTATAAGAATAATAACCTTGTAACAGGTAGATTATCTAGGGATTTAACTTCTTTCAATTCATTAATGTGTGTGTGTCTATTGATAATATATGATTTGCTATTTAAATTATTTGCTATTTAAAAATACTTAGTTTATAAGAATAATACCTTGTAACAGGTAGATTATCTAGGAATTGAACTTCTTTCAATTCAATTAATGTTTGTGTGTCTATTGATAATAAATGATTTGCTATTTAAATTATTTGCTATTTAAATTATTTGCTATTTAAAAATACTTGGTTTATAAGAATAATACCTTGTAACAGGTAGATTATCTAGAGATTGAACTTCTTTCGATTCAATTAATGTGTGTGTGTCTATTGATAATATATGATTTGCTATTTAAATTATTTGCTATTTAAAAATACTTAGTTTATAAGAATAATACCTTGTAACAGGTAGATTATCTAGGAATTGAACTTCTTTCAATTCAATTAATGTGTGTGTGTCTATTGATAATATATGATTTGTTATTTAAATTATTTGCTATTTAATAATACTTAGTTTATAAGAATAATACCTTGTAACAGGTAGATTATCTAGAGATTGAACTTCTTTCGATTCAATTAATGTGTGTCTATTGATAATATATGATTTGCTATTTAAATTATTTGCTATTTAAAAATACTTGGTTTATAAGAATAATACCTTGTAACAGGTAGATTATCTAGGAATTGAACTTCTTTCAATTCAATTAATGTGTGTGTCTATTGATAATATATGATTTGCTATTTAAATTATTTGCTATTTAAAAATACTTGGTTTATAAGAATAATACCTTGTAACAGGTAGATTATCTAGAGATTGAACTTCTTTCGATTCAATTAATGTGTGTCTATTGATAATATATGATTTGCTATTTAAATTATTTGCTATTTAAAAATGCTTAGTTTATAAGAATAATAACCTTGTAACGGGTAGATTACCTAGGGATTGAACTTCTTTCAATTCATTAATGTGTAATAAATGATTTCTACACAATTGTTATATTTTTTTATTTATCCTAAAAAATCCAATATTTTCAAACATCAACTTACTTTTGATAATTGTAGTCCATGAACTTTCTAGGAAATAAAATTACGGACATTTTGGACATATTTTCACTTTCATATATCTAAATTTAGACAGAAATATAGCAAAAACATAACGTCTTGCCTCTATTTTACTAAAACATGATTATTATATCCTATAGATTGTCCGTAATTTGATTCCCTAGTAAGTTGATAAGACTACATAACTCAAAAGTACACTTTTGAGAAATCTTTAAAATTATTGGATTTTAGCGTTAAACCCTCTGAAGGTCGTTGCACAAGCAGCTAGCAGACGACTCACCGTCTACCAGCCGAGGCAGCTAGCAGATAACTAGCTGTCTACCAGTCAAGGCTGAGAAATTTTTGTATGAAAAACAATGACATCACCTCTTCTCCCAGGGTCCTTTACAATATTAGTTCCGGGACCTCCAACTGTAACCGTTTTCGTAGAAATCCTTGGATTTCAAATTTTTCCATAGGTTAATAATAATCAGCCACCGCTTTTACTAAAACATGGAACTTCTAAATCGTCTTCACCTAAAGAAAAGCTGAACTATTTACTTAATCACACCCAGTACAAATGAGTACTAACTTAAAAAACCTAGGAAGGTAAAATTGGTCTAAAAACTACCGGCCTACGAACTAGGAGCACTTCCGTTCTGCATGCCCCTATATGCTTTACCAATTACAAAGCTTGTTCTTCTGGAGGTCATGTAACTATTTCAATTGTAACTGTTCGGAACGTGAATTGTTTAATACGAAGCGCCAACGTTTGCTCGCAGCTACTTGACAGATTGTTCTGTACAACCCCTTCTGTGTACCCACAGCTGCTTTTGGTAGTTGTTTATTTTTTGTAAGTATTCTTTATTTTATGTTTGTAGTCCATTTGCGGTAACTTCATTAGAAGGGGTGTATCAGGCAAAGCTTTTTGTAGGTGTCGCTAGCGGCAATGATACCTTGTTTTACACCTATATCGCATCATTTTTTGAATGTTTTTGTAGTTTTTTTATTTTTTAAACAGAAAAATGTATTTTGAATTAACGTTACCTACCTTAAAAGTCGAATTAGAAAAGCGTACACCGTCTTTAAAAAGAAAAAAACTCCTAATTAATAGAGCGGCAATTTAGAGATCACCATATCTTTAATTTTTTTTTTTTTTTTTCAAATTCTGACAGTTATATTAGGTACCATCTATCATGCGCCATCTATCGTGATAAAAAGTTAGTGATACACCCCATTGTCCCTTTATGTTTCCATTTATTTTTTCCAAATTTGTTATTAGTCGTGAGTTATCCTTTAATAAATAAAAAAGCTGGTAACATTAATTTTAAATTAAAAGTATTTGTAAGTATATTTTTATTAGGTATGTATGTAGAATGCATGTAAACGCAAATAATTGTATTGTTTTATTTATTATGATGCATAATTTCAGATTATATATAATTAAACAATTCAAACCTCGCCAACCCGTCTGGCCAGCTCAGCGTGGCGAGTGTAGGCTAAATTCTCCATAATTTTCTGGAAGACCTATCTCCAACAGTGGGGTCTAGGGCTGTGTGTTCTAGGGGCTGTGATGGTGATAATGAAACAAGTCAAATACTATAATATATTTATTTATTTTGAAAGAAAACCTTACAGTTAATACATTAAAATTAAGCAGGTAAAGTAATACAGGTTTTCAGATTAAACAAAGAACATAAATTAGCACAATTATAAAAGGCAGCTCGGATACAAAAGCAAGGTTATACAGTAGGCATTCTTTACCAGCTAACCTTGGGGATCGAGTAAGGCGATGGCATGATGAAAAAATAAGAAATTTTAATGATACAGTTATTAAGTTAGTTAACTAATTTTATGATACTAAACATACACACACATAAACATACTCAAACCATGTATAAATCAAAACTAAAACTAGTGGAAATAAGCATGTAAAGTGTGAAACGTGGTATGTGTGAGTGATTAAATTAAACGTGTTCGGCCTCGGTCCCAGGCCCCCACAGCAGCACCCAATCACGGACGTAACGCATGCCAGCCATCCCCCCGCTCAACCAGACCCTTAGGGTGCGGACTGGGACCCTACACACGTGCCACCACTGTAATACCCTTCTAAGGAAGGGACAACCACCGGACACGCCACAACATGAGAACCTGAACACTGAATACAACCTTCGAGACACACACAAACATCAACATAACAAATAGATCTTAGGAACCCATTTTTCGCTGTGCAATTCTGTTAACAAATTAATTATATATCTGTTAGTGAATAAAGTTAAAAGTAATTAATACATAAAGTACCTAACTAAATGTTACATTGCCAAAATAATTATACTATAATAATAAGTTTAGTAATAAACAGTATTACTGAATCACAAGAAATAATATTAACTACTTAGTTAATAATGTATTAGTAACTGCAAAACAAAATACATTATCAAAAGATAACTTACGTTTAGTATTAATTAATTAGTTAATATTCCACACATCTTCGTCATTAATATAATCATAAATTTTGTAACATGCTTTTGCAATTAAACTTTTCTTTATACAACTATTAAATTTAGTTTCCCCTAGTTCTGTCACAGATCTTGGTAATTTATTATATAACCTAATACTATTAATCACACAGCTTTTATTTGTTTTTTGAAGCCTAAATTTAGGAATATAAACCTAGTCAGTGTTTCTTAATTTGCGAGACTGCAAGTCTCCATTTTTCTTAAATAAACTTAAATTATTCCTTACATATAGAATGTTTTCAAATATATATTGTGAAGGCAGTGTCATTATATCAATGTCAGGAAATATATTTCAGCATCTCTTCTTATCTTTCTTCTGCTTTCCTATAGTTATTAATTCAATTCTGGTCTGGAATTATTTTCTAATAACTTCTGTCCTGGTGTTTTTTCCACCTAAAAATAGTTTGACATTAATCTTTTGATGAAATTGGCTCATAGTCTTAGCATAGAGTCCTAGACCTCTACTGCTGGAGATGGGCCATAATGGTAGAGATTTCAGCCTTACTTGCCACGCTTGCCAGACTGGTTCGAAGTTAATTTTACAATTTGGTATGTGCTTTTGTGTTTATCGAACGAAGTAATGTACAATGATTTAAAAAAAATTAAATAAACTAAAAACTCAAACTCATAAAAAATATAAATTACTACTAATAAAGAATAACTACTTATTAATGAAATATACAACTAAAACTAAAATAACAACGCCTTCAAATTATAATAGTTCTTACGTGATATGTTTGCTCGACTTGGTTCTGAAATGCCCTTAGTGTCATGAATGCCCTCAGTGTTATTAATTTCCTCAGGGTTATTTATTCCTTCAGCAACATAAACACCCTCAAGGTGTTGACTCTCCAATGTGTAGGGGACCTTAGAAACCTGGGGGTTTGTATTCAACTGCTCCACCACTACAAATAAAGTAAATTTATAGTATTTAGATGAAATAGACTTTAATAGGCAGATGTTAACTTGAATTATCTCAGAAAGTCGCCAGGAAGAGAGGAAAGAAATCCATTATTTCTTCATACAGTTCATTGTTTTCATTATATATACAGAATGTGACATCTGTCCATGCTTATAAAAAATTTGCTTAAAGTTATGGCTGCAGGTTATAGAAATGAGGAAATACACTGCCAGAGCATTCTACATCTTCAGCGTTTGACATCTGCAAAATCAAATGTAGAAATACTACAAAGATTTCATTCAAAAACTATTCGAATTATTGCAAATGCACCCTGGTATGTCACAAATAATATAATTCACCATCCCGACAGTCAAAGAAGAAATTAAAGCTCAAGCTACCAATTATGGCAAACGCATACAAAATCAATTGGCTGGCAACCTTACGAATAGAACATTCAGATTCAGAAGACCGAAGAGAACAGCTCCACATGAATTGATTATTTAATTTCCAACAATAATGACTTTTAACACGTTAATGTATCAATATGGTTGCATCAATGGAAGCAAACCATTCAAGACTTAAGCACATACACAATTCTAAATACAAACATTCTCGCCCTAACACACTTGATGCAAAAACATATGCACACGACACACACCCAATACATACTCGTAGCAATACCATTGCACTGATTTGATATTTTGGTAGAGAGAGGAGTAGAATGGTGGATGGTGAGGGTATTATTGCACAATAAAATAAAAAAGGAAGGCCTCCTTTTCTCAAATCAGCCTATTGTTGGTCGCTAGCCCGAGACACCATTCTTCTCTTCTCTTACCCACACACGATGAATCCGGCACCTGCACGGTAAATCCATGGAATACTTAGAAATTTGTCTTCTTCTCTCTTGCTAATTAGCGTATCTATCAGTTTTTTTTTTATATATAAATAAATACATACATATTGTTGAATGTCTAGCAATACAAAGAAAAAAAAGATTGACATTTCCAAATTTACATGTATTCTTATGGAAAGTGGCTACGGTATGGGGGAGCTTATTTTGACCTGTACACATGGTGTGTTGTATTCATGTGCGTGGGTGTGGGAAAAAGAGGAGAATAGTGTCTAAGGCTTTCTTTTTTTTTATACTAGCACGACATGTGACCTTGGGCCCACCTGATGGTAAGTGGCGCGCAAGGTCCATGAATGTTAGCAACTAAAGTGAGACACTCATAACTGCCATCAGTCCCTAACACTATGCCGGCTTGACTAGATGCTTTATCACACTTCGCTTGAAGGACTCCAAGTTATAGGAAAGTGGAAACACAGAGGCTGGAAGAGCATTCCACATCTTTATCGTACAACAGATGTATGAGTCGCCAAATTTATACGTACGCGAAGGGATGGTGACTACGGTATGTGGGTGCATGTGGTTCGGTTGCAGAATGGAGAGGGAGGGATTAGGTTATAGAGTTCTTCGGAGCACTCACCATAGTATAGCCGGTAGAACACGCTCAGAGAAGCCACATCTCGGCGAAACTGCAGGGATTCGAGAGTTCCAGATATAGTGGCATCATGCACAATTCAAACAGCTCGCCTCTGTAGGACATTGAGAGCATCTGTGAGGTACTTGGCGGAACTTGGCTGTTGACTAAATACGCTGGATTTGGGAGCCCCTATTTGTAATATACATATATAACTTGCTGAGAATATAATAAAACAACTATATTATTTTAAATAATATAAGCAAACAATCCACTTACATGTGTTGCTATCAACCACAAACTGTAAATCCACATCTGTTTGGTTTATTAACGCATCATCCATAATGTACTGAGAACCACTTGGCACAAATGACCCTCCACTGGTCTTCATTATTTTTCTCTTTTCTTCAGCTAGCTCACTTTTACGCATAGTTTTAAAATTATCTACACTATATTTAGTTAATTATTTAAGACTATACATGTTTAGTACCAAAATGTAATTTCCAACATAACTAATATTAGTAAACACTTACTTGGCAATTGTTTTCCTTAGAATTAAATTCCACAACCAAATTCGTCCAGACATTTTTTTTTAGTGTAATGTTACCGACTGAATTTGTAGCAGCAGAACTTGGTTTATGTTTAATTATTAGTTCCTGCAGACAGGTTTTCTCCTAGTCACTTGTCTTCGAGGCATTATATACATATAATAGATGAAAAACAAAACAAATTAACAACTTTTGAAACTTTTCATCAATGGTGCAATCTGGAAGGGGAAATAGCAAAACAATGTAACTAAACCGATTTAAATATAGGTACAATCCAAAATTATAAACTCCTAATTCCGAGACACGATAACAGTAACCCAACACAGACCATAAAGCTAATTAACCCACAGACCATATACCGACTTACCGAACATGATAAGAGTAACCTAACCTAAGCACACTTAGGCCGCGTTCGTGTTATAGCATTTCCAACATTTCGTAGCAACTTCATAAACCAGCGCGAAATGTCGTTTTTGTTAAGAAATACCACTTTTTTTAACAATGCTAACATTTCTTAAATAAAACGAGCGGTGATGCTACTTTTTGACAAGTGTTTTCGTTCATGTTTTATCATACCATGGCATCCAATACACGTGATATTATTATGGTCTTTGAATTTATTACATAAAATCGTTTCATATACCTTTTTAACAAATATAATAGAAAACTATAAAGTATATAAAAATGGTAAACGATCAATTTGATATCTGTCAAAAAGTAACATCAATAACCCTCCTTTCAACACGGTACTGACATACGGAAATTAGCATCAAATGTTAGAATTTTCATTAAACGAACGACTTGTGCTAAAAAAAGTGGTATTTTCATGCTAACATTTCTTAAAACGAACGCGGCCTTTACGTGTTCCGAGACGTGCTCAAACTGTTTTGCGAAAGCTATGTGACGTCACAAATGACATCATTTCTCGCTCACTGCTCACAATATCGAGGTAGATCGCTCTGAGCGCTGTCACTTGTATGTCATAATGTCGCGCGCCATTTTCAAGTTAATTTAATATTAGGGTTTCTTTTAAATTATTTAATATTGTAATTCGTTCATACTGTTTCTATATTACTTCTCAAACAAATATATAATTAATATTTAAGTAGGAAGTAAAAAAAAATGTCTGTAACACAAGCAAGGCAAGTTATTTTAAAATACCAAAATAAGTTAATAATATTAAACTTTACACATATAAAGATGAATAAATTTACACATATAAAGATGTATGTTTGTTAGTATTCACACTCAAAGATGTGGAATCCGCCATACATTAAAAAAAACTATCATGTTATGAATGAAAATGTGATTTAGACCGTTCCGAATTGATATCACGCTCTGAGCATCCAAATCGTGATATTTGATTCGGAACGACATTAGTTTGTATGGGAAAATGTTTTTTTCTTTTATTTTATTTGTAATTTTCCAATTTTATTTATAGATATTCTGCTATTAGGGACAGAGACAAATCCAACAAATCAAAAACCGTGAAAATATGTCCAGCCGTTCTTGAGTTATAAATGTTCTAACAAACCCGACTTTGTTTTATATATTAAGATTTACTTATTATGCAATCTAATATGTCATAAACCTTTCCCGATGTTCATACAACATATTCCCAAAGTTTCATCCCGATCGGTCAAGTAGTTTTGCCATGCATAGAGAACACACACACAGATATTCACCTTTATATATATAACATATAGATTAGGTTTTCTTTTAAATTATTTAATATTGTAATTCGTTTATACTGTTTGAATATTACTTCTAAAACAAATCTATGATTCATATTTAAGTAGGAAGTGAAAAAAAAATATCTGTAACACGGCAAGTTATTTTATAAATTTAAAAGACCAAAATAAGTTAATAATACACATATAAAGATGAATAAACTGAAAAATGTATGTTTGTTAGTATTCATGCTCAAAGATGTGGAATCCGCATTTATCTTCATACATTAAAAAAAAACATGTTATGAATGAAAATGTGATTTAGACCGTTCTGAATTGATATCACGCTCTGAGAGTTGTAATATTTGATTCGGAACAACTGTCAGTATCATATTCATTCTAAGCGCCCTGATCATGATTCGGAACGAGATACCTGACCGATAATTATTCACTTTATGAAAAAAATCTAATGGCTGTCAAAGGCGCTAGAGCGAGTAGCACAGAACAAGTTATAATAAGAACCCCCATCAAGCGCCTCGTTCCGAATCATGCTAATATATATATGCTAAAATATACAGCGTGGCGAGTGTAGGCCAAATTCTCCAGATATATGTTGTGGAAGGCCCATCTCCAATAGTGGAGGTCTAGGACGCTGTGTTCTAGGGGCTGTAACGATATATAGTCGTATATATTATTAATTCATAATAACGTGATGTTGGCACAAATGCCTTAGTGCCGATTGACGAGAAGAAGAATTGGAGCATCCAAATCGTTATATTTGATTCGGAACAACTGTCAGTATCACATATCCATTCTAATCGCTCTGAGCATGATTCGGAACTAGATTTACCGGTAAGGGTTTTGGCGCAAAATTATAATATAAAATTTAAATGTATTTTTTTATTACTAAACCTATATTTATTGCTAAAATAAGATATTTTTGGAATTAATGAATACCTACTTCTGAACACCTTATAATAGTTATTAAAATTAGTCATTATGGTTATTACAAGTGCAAGCCATTCAAACAGGTGAATATTTAAGAATTAGTATTTTGAACGCAGTTTTCATGGATTTTTTTTTATATTTTTAAAAACAATTCGAATAATTTAATTTATGTTGGTAGTCTGTGTGCGTTGGGGCTCGTGATTGGATAAATTTATTTATGTTACCGCGCTTTTTCGAGTCAATCCAAACTTTTTTATTATAATATCTATTGTTGCCGGTGTCTCCAACGAGCAAGTTGTTGTTTTTACTTATTATTTAAATAATAACTTGTTCTGTGATTGCATAGATTTCAACCAGTGACTAGATAAGTACTATAATTTTATTTTTTGATAGCAACAGGTGGGTGATTAATTTTATATTGATATTTTTTGTTACTGCAAAATATGTTACTGGAATATTTCATCTTTAATTTTCGTATATTAATCTTATTAGAATCTACAATTAACTCGTAGGTAATCAAACGGGTCCATTTTTATTACACAAATGTATTAGGAGCTCAGAGGTACCTAACCTACCAACCTACTGAATTTTGTATTTTTGTTCATTCTAAAAGGTTTTTATTAGTTTTTATATTGGTTTAGTGTTTCCTGATAAGTTAACAGTATGAATCCTTACTGTGAAGCCTATTTTTTAAACAAAATTTGAAGGCACAAGTTTGTAACGTGATGTTCCTACCTACAAGTACCTATATTTTTGCCACTTTACGATTTATTACTCCGTAAAATGTAACTCTAAAATATTTCGACTAAATTTATTAAAAGCCTACAAAACGGAATTACCAGAATCATACGATATTTGACTGCCACCGTGTTACAGCGCGAAGTCGGTGGATTTAGACGCGGATGTACCGGGTTCTATTCCTGGTCGGGACACAATAATTTATTTAATTTATTTGTGTCAAGTTTGGTACGCTAGAGACATCGAGGAGCTTACCACTTGTCATAGTCGATAGTAAGGTACGATATAGTATGGATACTATACTTTTTTTTGCAGTATTGATAGACCGTGTCATCGCTCAATAAAAAAGGGGCCTATTTTAAACCAGCCATAGTCGGTCGTAGGCCTATATTTCTCCTCTCTCGACCGACCCGGCACCCGCACGGTGAATCTATGGATTGCTAAGAAATGTGCCTTACTCTCCAATGTACGGTATTAAGCATACACGGAGACGATGAAATTTGTTTGTCAAACTTCACGTTTTCATTATAGAAAAAACGATAATTTAAAAAATCTTAGGTTATTTTATTTTTACATTAGGCATACGTTAAACATGGCAAAAAAAATTGCTTTTCTGCAACCAGCCGATAATTATAATGTATTCTAATTTAACAAATTCGAAAATTTTTGCTTATGGTTTCTTAAGAAAAGTTCTCATTATAATTATATATATTATTCTATCAATAGAATAACATATTAGTCTATAGAATAAGATCATACAAAATATTGGATCTTGAGATCAATTTATTAATACGTGCTTACGTACGTAAATCATAGTAAAACTTGATAAATACCAAAATGATGAACGAATAAATTATTAGCAATTCAAATGCTGAGAGATTGGCCTTCCACAAATTTCTGGATAGTTTGGCCTACACTCGCCAAATATATCTAAAATCTATCTAACGTGTCCGGTCCGTCCGTCGACATAATATATGTTATTAAACTGTTAGATACTAATCCATTTTGTTTTTTTGCTCTCCTGTAATATTTGCTATTTTTGTTTAGTTTTTTTTTTAATACTGGCACGACATGTGACCTGGCTTCCACATGGCGCGCAAGATCCATTAATGTTTGCAACTGGAATCAGACACTCATAACTGACATCAGTCCCTAAATTACCACAAATTATCAATCCGCCATCTTATCAAATACCAATTATTACTTTCTAGAAGAACTTATATTGTAAGCTTGCCATGGTGATATTTATATAATTATAACGTCGCTTAAAACTATACTTACTTTTTCTAACACTTAGCTCAAAGTTTATATACCTAGCATAGGCTGAGCTGAGCATACTCGAATACTAGGCAAGCTTTACCAGATCACAGCTAACTCAACGGCAAGACTTAATTAATTATCTTGTACACCTTTGTTTCAGAATTTTTAGTTTCAAAGCTCGAGTCTTGTGTAAACCAGTAACAGTAGAATCAGCAGAAGGGACAACAACCCATCATGATTCCGGTCGGAAGATACTTCAAGGATGCTATGATATCCAACCAATTGCTAACTTTAGCTCATAGATATCCAGGTAAAAACAAATTACCTATATTATTTTTCGAAAAAAAAAAACTGTTTTTTGCATAAGAAAAGGCTAGGCTGATTTTGGCATAACTTTCACTTTATACTTCAATTTATATATTTTTTCTCAACGCAATAAAAGTTTTAGCCATCTTTACTTTTTTTTAGCAGCTTGGAACCAATAAAATCGATCACAATTACAAGACTCCGTGGTCTAGCGGTTAATATTTAGACCCAGGTGAACCGGGGTCGATTCCGGTCGGGACACAATTTTTTTTTGTGATATTTCTTGAGTTTGGTATGCTGGAGACATCGACGTGCTTACCACTTTTCATGATGGGACTATAGTAAAGTTGGCTAAATGTGAATACGTTTCTTTATCAAAATAAAAGGACGTGGTTTCTGACCACCCCGAAGGGATACGGTGGTCGTGATTATGCTCAGACAACTACTAGAAACTAGCGATTATTTTGTGTTAATAGTATATTATTATCATAGTAATACCACGACTAAATTTATTAAAACCGTACAAAACAGAATTACCTGAATCATACGGTATTTGACTTCCACCGTGGTACAGCTGTTAAGTCCGTGGATTTTGCCGCGGATGTACCGGGTTCGATTCCTGGAGTTTTGAATGAATTTATTTAATTTATTTGTGATATTTCTTGAATTTAGTATGCCGGAGACATCGACGAGCTTGCCACTTTTCATTATGAGACTATAGTAAAGTTGGCTAAATGTGAACCCTTTATCAAAATAAAAGGACGTGGTTTTTGACCAAGCCGTCTGGCCAGCGTGGCGAGTGTAGGCCAAATTCTCCAGATGTATGTTCTGGAAGGCCCATCTCCAGCAGTGGAGGTCTAGGACGCTGTGTTCTAGGGGCTGTAATGATGAAGGGATACGGTCGTGATGATGCTGATACAACTACAAAAAACTAGCGATTTTATTTTGTGCTAAAAGTATATTATTATCATAGACACGACTGACCTGGCTGGTTGCAGAAAGCCTGAATTGGCTTAAATAACAATCTAATTACCAATCATGTAGCGTATATTAAAATGTTTATCATAGATTATTTTAACCATCCATTCTGCAACCGGCCGTGATAGTTGCTTCCGAAGTGTGCGTATACACATGTGTAGTTCCGACGCTTCTTTTGCTGTTTTTTTCACAAGTTTTTTCAAAGTAATGGTGCGTAATTTCAGTCTGGAAAAGGCAACCGGATGACTCTTGGTATTTGACTGAGGGAATTTAGAAACTTTTTTGTATAGTACCTTATAATCCCAAAATGAACAGAAAAAGGGTAAAGGTCAAAGTGTAAACAAAAAATGTTTAGCAACTGAATGGACGGTAGCATAAAGTACGCGAATTCAATTTTGTGAATACAAATGTCATCCGTTACCTACGTTGCCTTTTTCCAGCTAAAATTACGCACCATTGCTTTAACTATTTTTATTTAATTACTGGGATCTACTTGCTCTTCTTGCTTATATCAGAATTTTTATATTGTTAATATTATTTATTATGTTTTTTTAATATGTTTATTATTTATTGGTCTGAATATCGATAACACAGATTATAAAGCTTTATTTGCAGATGATCTATCCCAAGCGCAGGCGATGTATAATATATTCGAGCAAAAGGTAATTCTTTAAATAGTCTAGTGAAAAATTAACTAATTAACGTAAATTTTAATCGTAAGCGACGAGTGAAAAACTCTTAAGTGTACTGTATTTTTTTATTTAGGTAAAACAAAAAAATACAGGAGGCAAAGAATAAGCCCTATGTTTATTTTGTATGATAATGTTTTTTATTTAATTAGCGTCTGCTTATTAAATAATTATACTGCTTTTTTTCCTAACTATATAAGAAATAATCACGTTTAATAATTAAAACGATGAATGTGGTTTTTACACGTCGCAGTTCTAACGTTTTTTGTACAATGTTATGCTAATGTGATTTATGATTTTTCTTTATTGTCAATGTTATATAGGCATTAGGTAAATATCTAAAGGGTAGTCCAATTTAAGCCCAACAATTTAATATCCTCCTCCTTGCATCGTGTTTCCTCGTTGATGAGGATCGTGACCTCCCGATGAATTGGTGTCGTCTTGATGATAGCACGCCACCCGTTCCTGTCTTCGGCGGCATGCACAGCATCATGGACGCTAGTGTTGGTGGTGGAGCGGATTTGGTGAGACCAGCGTACGAGACTTCGGCCTCGGTCTCTTTCCTTCCACCTTGCCAGTAACATAAAGTTTATCTAGGGTATCCTCTCCTTTTCTGGCAATGTGTCTGAAGTATTGGAGTATCTGACGAAGACATATGGTGGATAGCCCAGTCAATATGTCTAGTTGATTTAAAATCGATACTTTAGTTCGATGCTCAGTCCACGAGATCCTCAGCATTTTTCTCCAACACTACATCTCAAAAGCATCGATGCGCTTTCGGTCAGCGCTCTTTATAGTCCATGTCTCAGCGCCATATAGGAATATGAAGAAAACCAGTGATCTAACTAGCCTGGATTTCGTTTTTATGGAGATCGTCCTGTCAATTTTGTTTAGCTGAGACATAGCGTTCTTGGCCAACAATTAATATAATCAGCGTTTATTTAGGAATGGATTACGTTAAATAAAATAACACCACTTTTGACTAACAATACGGGCTTGTCATGAATTGATGAATTGGTGTCGTCTTGATGATAGCACGCCACCCGTTCCTGTCTTCGGCGGCATGCACAGCATCATGGACGCTAGTGTTGGTGGTGGAGCGGATTTGGTGAGACCAGCGTACGAGACTTCGGCCTCGGTCTCTTTCCTTCCACCTTGCCAGTAACATAAAGTTTATCTAGGGTATCCTCTCCTTTTCTGGCAATGTGTCTGAAGTATTGGAGTATCTGACGAAGACATATGGTGGATAGCCCAGTCAATATGTCTAGTTGATTTAAAATCGATACTTTAGTTCGATGCTCAGTCCACGAGATCCTCAGCATTTTTCTCCAACACTACATCTCAAAAGCATCGATGCGCTTTCGGTCAGCGCTCTTTATAGTCCATGTCTCAGCGCCATATAGGAATATGAAGAAAACCAGTGATCTAACTAGCCTGGATTTCGTTTTTATGGAGATCGTCCTGTCAATTTTGTTTAGCTGAGACATAGCGTTCTTGGCCAACAATTAATATAATCAGCGTTTATTTAGGAATGGATTACGTTAAATAAAATAACACCACTTTTGACTAACAATACGGGCTTGTCACTTGTCATGATGAGCGCATAGTAAAGTTGGCTAAATGTTAATCCACTTCTTTAAAGCGTGGTTTTTGCCCACCCCGGTAGGGATACGGTCGTGATGATATTTTACTTATTTACCAACAATATCCACAAATAATTATTGGGCTAATGGGAAATTGACTGGAATTACAAAATGTGACGTGTGACGTATTACGCATGACATTACGTTACTAGGACAAGGTTCCTTCGCGATACTTTTAAGATCTCTTATTATGAATTAAACACTTTTTCTGGTATAACTGTTTAATGAAATTCATATATTATATTCACACCTCCATACCATTTTAATAATTGACATTTCTTCGTAGGTTGGATACTTTATTAATGTTACTTAATCTATGTACGACTTGAAAGCACATAAAACAAAGCTTGCTTTTTTACCGATATTTTGTATTAAAACCATAGCGAAATAAAGTGAACAAAAATGCTTAAAGCGACAAGTCAAAGCTGTCAGTATGCAGCCGCTGTTGTGTGCAAAGTTGCGATCATCTGCTGATCTGACTGATCAAGTTGGTTTGAGTGTAAATTTTACACCTCACATTTTGTTATTTATTACGGTTCCAGCGCATTAGCTATTTGCGATGACAGTATACTCATATAATTTTTAATTTACAGGGAATTTACGATATACAAATGACCGGGGAAGAGATTGAAGAGTTATCGCGTCTGATTGAGGTTCTACACGTCATAGATCTTAAAAATGAAGAGTTGCCTAACGCCTGGCAATCTCTGATGTACCAGTATAACGAAAAATTTCCAACAAGGCGCTGCACCATCACCGGGCTCAAGGAGCGCTACATGGTCACATTGAAACTACGATTAGATGATTTGTTACGTAATCGTCACCCTATTGATCCGCGTCTCGTCGGGCAATATGCTTTTCTTTCATTTAGTTGCTCTCTGGATTGGGTTATATATTAAACGATATATAATATAAATTTACGATAGATAATTACTATTTCCATTTTTTTTGCCGTTTTAAATCACCTTATTAATTAGGGATTGAACTTAATTCAATTAATGTGTGTCTATTAATAATAAATGATTTCTACACAATGGGCTATTTGACAGGTTTTCAAAATCCATTTTATATTATGCAGTAGAGTTTAAGGAACCCAGTAAAAGTTATTTTTTTTAATTCTGGTACATATTTGCTGAAAAATATCAAATTGAAAAAACAATATTTAAAAAGCATGCCAAACGCTACTTTGACAATATGGCGCCTCAATCGGGTCTGTGACGTCACTTACCTGTGGCACATATTCGCGCGCATACATTTGTTGTAAACAAATAACAAAAGTGCGATTTAATTTACATTTTATTAGTGATTTATGTAATAAAATGAGTTACAAATGGTGTGCAGTTCCAAAATGTACAAATACGTCGTTAAAAACTCCGGAAAAACTATTTGTAAGTGTTCCAAAGAATATCAAAGTGCGGCGAAAGTGGTTGCAACTTTCTCGGAGGGATCCTAATGACATAGCGAGTAGTACAAATATTTTCTTCTGTGAAGACCATTTCAATGTAAGTAAAGATATTAAGAATGTAAATATTTTAGTTACTGATTTGAGGTTATAATAATACCTCTAATGTTTTTAACAGAATGTCTATTACAACTCACTTCAAATACTTCCGATGTTTTCCATATTAGTTAAAAATTGTAGCTACAGTCTTATGATTTCAATAAGCATTATACTAAAATATCCCGACTAACGTGTTTGTTTGTTACAGATGGAAAATGACATGGCAAATTACTTACAGTACAAAATGGGTTTCAGCCAGAAAATAATTTTGAAAGATAAAGTTTTGCCTTCTAAATTTCATTGCCAGCCAGATCGCATTAAAAGAATGTGTGATACTGGTACTTTGCGATCTGCATTTGTCAAACGCCAAAGAATGGAACTTGTTAAACAATGTGAAGACATTCAACAACCTACAATAACCTATGATGAGCCTACTGCTACTGTAGTTGAAACTTGTACAAAAGGTATGCAACGTTAGTTTCTAAATTGTACTGAAATTATTTCTACACTTCCAGAGCTTCTTTCCCACTTAACTAAGACAGTAATATCATATAGTTTCTATATGATATTACATAGTTATTCATAAATTGATAAATCTTTTTTTTATTTTCAGAATTATCACAAAAATGTGACAAAAGTACATCAACAGAAGCTGTTGTAACAGTTGAAAAATCAGTCCAGTGTCATTCTATAAATAAAGTGCACATTAGAAGCAAGGCGGTTCAAACTACGTCCCTAACAAGAGATACAGCTGTGTCTCCTCTCAAACCTACTGTTTTGTCTAGTTACACTTCTCCATTTAAGATTAAACCATACTTTTATCATCAAAAGCCGTGTGCATCAGGTGCTATTAATATAAAGAAAAGGATTAACTTTATGGATGATGATGAAAAATCTGAGAGTGATGTATCTTTATATAAAAAAAAACGTCTACAACAAGATTCTTCATCACTTACATGTACTCCATCAAAGGTGTCTGAATCCAGTACAAGCATTGCATGTACAAATGAAGATATTGAAAAAATGCAATGTTTGCAGAATACTTTGCGCTTAATTGTAAAAAAACCAATGATGTATATTGGGATCCCTGCTGACTGCTATTTTTTAGTTCATTTAATCCATAAACACACCCACATACCACATGAACATATATTAATGTGTTTGAAAAAAATTAAATTAGATAGTACTTTTTCTGAACTTGAAGATAATTTTGGACTGTCATTATCATATAACAGTAAATTATTCTTAAAAAATATTCCAATTATAGCTAGCTTTTTACGCCCTTTTATTGTTAACTTAAATAAACAATCTATCAGAAAGACTTTACCGATTTCATTTCGACACAACTATCACAATGTAAGTTGTATTATTGATTGCCTGGAAATTGACATAGAAAAGCCTTCCAAAGCCCTTTTTCAAGCATTAACTTGGTCAGATTATAAGAAAGGTAATACTGTAAAGTATTTGATATCATGTACGCCTAATGGTCTCATCAATTATATTTCTCCTGGTTTTGGGGGCAGAGAAAGTGATGTCTCTATTGTGGAAAATTGCAACTTTCTAGATTATCTAGATCCAGGTACTGTCATACTAGCTGATAGAGGATTCAAGCATGTGGAACAAACATTAAGTAAAAAAGGAATCAAACTGTTAAGGCCTCCTAGTGTAGCCTCTGGGTCAAAGTTATCTAAAGAAGAAGTACGGCAAACAAAAATTATAGCCAGTCTAAGGATTCATGTGGAAAGAGTCATAAGGCGTATAAGAGAGTTTAAAATGTTAAAGCAACACTCTGTCATTAATAAAAAATTCTTAAGAGTTCTCAATGATATTATTGTTATATCATGTGCACTAATAAACATTCAAGACT
This sequence comes from Tinea semifulvella, assembly GCA_910589645.1. Taxonomy (NCBI): domain Eukaryota; kingdom Metazoa; phylum Arthropoda; class Insecta; order Lepidoptera; family Tineidae; genus Tinea; species Tinea semifulvella. Next base: position 28,801,366 of record OU342584.1, read on the forward strand.
CTCTTATTAAATAGTCTTCATTTGAAAACTTTAAGTATAAATTTTATTTTTTCTTCATCAGTTTTGACAATAAAATATATTCTATTAATTGTAGCTACATTTTTTCAAACACATTAATATGTGGTATGTGGGTGTGCTTATGGATTAAAAGAAATAAAAAATAGCAGTCAACAGGGATTCCAATATACATCATTGGTTTTTTTACAATTAGTGTGATATAGTTTTATTAGTTGTGCAAACTGCATCCTATTTTGCAGTTGGATTAGTTATAATGCTGTCCTATTTGTAAAAGTTATATAATAATAGCATATTCAGAATAAATGAACTATTTAATAAGAGAGTCTTGAATGTTTATTAGTGCACATGATATAACAATAATATCATTGAGAACTCTTAAGAAATTTTTATTAATGACAGTGTTGCTTTAACATTTTAAACTCTCTTATACGCCTTATGACTCTTTCCACATGAATTCTTAAACTGGCAATAATTTTTGTTTGCCGTACTTCTTCTTTAGATAACTTTGACCCAGAGGCTACACTAGGAGGCCTTAATAGTTTGATTCCTTTTTAACTTAATGTTTGTTCCACATGCTTGAATCCTCTATCAGCTAATATGACAGTACCTGGATCTAGATAATCTAGAAAGTTGCAATTTTCCACAATAGAGACATCACTTGCTCTTCCCCCAAAACCAGGAGAAATATAATTGATGAGACCATTAGGCGTACATGACATCAAATACTTTACAGTATTACCTTTCTTATAATCTGACAAAGTTAATGCTTGAAAAAGGGCTTTGGAAGGCTTTTGTATGTCAATTTCCAGGCAATCAATAATACAACTTGCATTGTGATAGTTGTGTCGAAATGAAATCGGTAAAGTCTTTCTGATAGATTGTTTATTTAACTTAACAATAAAAAGGCGTAAAAAGCTAGCTATAATTGGAATATTTTTCAAGAATAATTTACTGTTATATGATACTGTCATTATCTTTAAGTTCAGAAAAACTAATTTATTTTTTTTCAAACACATTAATATATGTTCATTTGGTATGTGGGTGTGCTCATGGATTAAATGAATTAAAAAATAGCAGTCAACAGGGATTCCAATATACATCATTGATTTTTTTACAATTAGTGTGATGTAGTTTTATTAGTTGTGCAAACTGCATTCAATGCTTCTGAAATGCAATTTTGCCACACCTTTCTGGGATGTCATATATGTATCCAATCACTTAGTTACGCATTCTGTTTATATTGGAATTTTTATAATTTATTAAATAAAACATTTGAAAACCTTTAGTATAAATTTTATTTTTCCTTCGTTATTAGTTTTGACAATAAAATATATTCTATTAATGTAGCTACAATTAATAGAATAAAATATATTTTATTGTCAAAACTGTGTATATTATTCAATGTCCACAGTTTTTGGTTACATAGTGTTAGTAGTAAACCTTACAACAGCTATCCTACTTTATATAACATGAACACACAAAATATTACACTAGTAATCACTATAATATTCACTTAAATATAAAAAAAAACAAATACCTTAGATAAAAGCCAGGTTTTTAATGTGTACATAAATATATTACCATTTAGGGTTTTTAACCTTAATGACAAATGATTAAACATTTTTATTGCAATTATATATGTATTTTTTGGTACATTGTATTATTTATTTGAGGTATACAGAGATCATATTTATATTTATTACTAATTCGTGTGTTTTGATGTAACATTTAACACTGCAGTTCATTCCCCTGCCTTCCAACCAGTATGGTGAAGCCATAGCTAAGAACATTGTCTCTCTCTATAAAATTATCTTTGTTTCATTACAAACAGATAACATTCTAATATGTATATACAAATTACAGTGAGAAACTTTTCATCTCAGAATGTATAACGGAGGGACTTAGTAGTGTATTTATTATAAATTGTTCTTATACATTTTTTCTGTAACATAAAGGTAGTTTGAATATTTACATTATTACCCCAGAATATTATACCATATGTTAATTGAGGATAAACATAGCCATAATAAGCACTTATTGATATTTTTATTGAGGTTGTATCTCTTAATATAGACAATAGATAGAAGTAGCTTGAAAATTTTAAGTTTTTAATAACATAAGAATAAATTTATTTATTCTGAACTTAGTAATATAAGCTTAAAATATTTTTAATTAGGTACTGTAACACTACAAATTAACAGTGGAAAAATATTTGCTTTCCAAAAAGATGCAACATTTATTAACAAATTACTCACATATTCATTGTCATAGTCAACTACAATCACATCCACTTTATTTGAATCTTCAAAGTCAGGGTGAGCTACACAAAAGTAACCTTTCCTCATTTTGGTAACAAACATTTGCACTTGAATTTGAGCTCGGTACTTTTCTGAAATGTTGCCATTACAAATGTAATTATTTTTGGTACTTTCACTTGTCGGACACTTGACCTCAATTACAGCATCCTTACATATTCCATCTGGAGATGCACCAATCATGGGGTACTGAGGTGACAGAAACAGTCCGCAGGGCTTCACTCTCTTTTTCAGTATATTTTGCACGGTTTTTATCACTGAGGATTCTAATCTTCGGCCCCTTTTCATGGCAGGCGTGTCTGGGGTTTTTGCTCCCATGATCCCAGCTACTAAAGATCCATCCGATGTTCGGCAGCGACTTACATCAAAAACTTTAGAAGCTGTGATGCGAGCATAACGAAGTTCATGCCACAGAGGATTGTTACACTGATTTTTTGTGGCATTTTCTATTTCAGCTATAACATTGTCATTAAGAGTCTCTGTTAATGACTCTATTACTTTATATATATCATTATTCAGCTCATCACTGGCTTCCATAAGAATGTTATGAAAAGAAAACTGTCTGACATCACTGTGCTTAAAATCTGATTGATATTTCAAAAGTTCACAGTTTGTAATTTTCCTTTTTTTTGCCTCGTGAACAAACTCTGTGAAGAGGCTATTATTGGTTTCACATTGAGGAGCTTGCTTACACAACTGTTCCACAGTCACATATTTCAAGGTTGTACCTACTCTTGAGAGCCTTGGTTTTTTCCAGAAACATTCCACCTCAGTGCAAGAAGGTTCCTCTGTGCGACGATGGGTCCACATGAGGAATGCCACTGCATGTTTACAGCCACCAGCTGAAGCTGCACAGTCCAAGCACTGACAGCTAACAATTTCACCCTTATTCTCGTCTATCACCATAGTGACGTTGTAAGAGCTGCTCCTCACCTTGTGCTCAGGACAAATCTTACACTTTAATATGCAAAGATCTGGCTCGCGACGCAGCTGCACATATCCAATGGCATCATCTCCATATGTTTCCCTTGCAGACCTGCAAAAGTAAACAAATTATCGTTTATGTTCACGAAACTGCGCCAAACTAACTTAACATTTATAACCTATAAAAGTCCTTGCTTGTTGTGTAAGTTCATCATTATTTCACTTTCTTATGATATAATTTAAGTTATTACTAAAGTGTTACTATACGTACTTTGCTGTCTTCACATTTTTTAGCTCCGAGGCATAAAAGTCGGAATTATTTTTGAAAAATAATCCGACCATGATTGCATCGACTTGGGGCAGGTTTCTGCTGTCTGCTTTTACAAAATCTTTGTCCATGGTAAAAGTACTTGACAGAATTTGTAAAATATTGAAAATAAATCACACAAAGTATTATCTATTCGTGTAATAGTGTATTATCCACAGACCATATAGCTAATGTATTATCTATGCGTGGCACGAGGTTTACAACACAGACTATAAAGAGTACAAGTATGTCTATATAATCTGTGATCTGTGTTTACCAGCAGATGACGTCATCATAAACTCGACCAACCAGGAGCGTTTTGTGTCACGTGACAAACATTTAAAAAATGCATTTTTAATTACGGATTTTTAAATAAATTAATCATTAATTTCAACTATAATTAATAAATACCCATTTTTAAACTCTTAATGTATACTGATAACAGTAATTGACACTTTATTTTTCGCATTGTCAAATAGCCCATTGTTTTATTTTTATATTCATCCTAAAAAACTGCCTCCGTGGTCTAGCGGTTAAGTCCGTGGATTTAGACTCGGAGGTTCGATTCCTGGTCGGGACACAAAAATATTTATTAATGTAAATAAATACATTTAATTAATATTTAATTTATTTGCGATATTTCTCGAGTTTGGTACGCTGAAGACATCGACGAGCTTGCCACTTGTCATGATTAGCCTATAGTAAAGTTGGCTAAATGTGAATCCGCTTATTTATAAGCGCGGTTTCTGACCACCCCGGAAGGGAAACGGTCGTGATGATGAGTAAAATGTTAACTTTTTAAGAGGGTTTAACGCTTTTTCATTTCTCTCGCTCGCACAATCCAATGTTTTCAAAGATTTATCAAGTCTTATTTTCACTTTCATATATCTAATTTTAGACAGAAAAATAGCAAAAATATTTCCTCGATTTTACTAAAATATGATTATTTATTATTGTCCGTAATTTGATTCCCTAGTAAGTTGATAAGACTATATTTCTCAAAAGTACACTCTTGCAAAATCTTTGCAATAGCCGTTAGACGGAGCCTATCAAAGAAGGTTGTAAATCAATTTAAAACCCAACAAGTCTCGGAGCCCGGACTGTCCACTCGCACAAATGTCGGTGTGGGGAACCAGTGGAATATCTCTGACACCACAGACTTTCTTGTGCTAGAAGTGCCCTGCCCGCTATCCTAGACCCTGCGGGATTGCGCAGAGCGATGGCAAGAGACCCGACGGCATAATAGTGGAAATTTGGGCGGTCTCTGGTGTGGAATGCGACGTGTGTAGACACATTAGCCCCATCTCACATCCAGGCAACCTCATCCAGCTCGGGAAATGCGGCGGTTTCTGCTGAGAACCTCAAGCTGCGCAAATACGCCAACCTTGGTACAGGTTACGGGTTTGCGCCGTTTGCCGTTGGGTCTAGACGATGGGACCGTGGAGACCCTCAGCCAAGTGTCTGGCCAAGGAGTTGTCGAAGCGGATGACGGAGAAATCTGGAGACAGGAAGGCTGCCAATTATTTTTGCCAACGTATTAGCTTTGCGATACAGAGGGGAAATGTTGCCAATTCTCTTGGGACTATCTGTGATGGGACGTCTCTCGAGGCCATTTTTTATTTATAGGTTTAGTTTATAGTTATTAAATTTTTATTTAGGTAGTTTGTATTTTTTTTATATTTTGTAAATATTCGTCCTCTTCTTTCACCCATTCGAAACTATCACTTACTCCCCCTAGGTCATTTTGGATTTTGGGCTCGATAAAGATGACTCACAAGCAGACCTGAAATTCCGCACAATTATAAATATCAAATGGGAAGGATGGAATTCTATTTCACAGACGCATCAAAATTCTCTCAGGATGGATGTGATGGGGTAGGAGTATATGATAGTGACTTTAACATAGTCAGGAAAACCCTCCAGAAACAAACCGGGGAATTTATTGGCATTCTAGAAGCAATTAAATACGTTCAAATTGCCAAAAACTATATTTTTTTCTGACTCCCTCAGTTCTCTCCAGTCCATAATATTCAATCCCTTCTCCAAAAAATCTATTAACCCTATACTATTTCAAACAAAGGAACTACTACGTAAATGCAGCCTACATGACATGTCAACAGTACTAGCCTGGAGTCCCGGCCACTGTGTGTTTAAAAGTCTACTATACACCCTTAACAACTGTTGTATGTCGTATAAAATAAGAAATAAAACACAAGAAGCTAAGTCCGTGTAGCTAACCAACAGAATCCATCTGTCAAGTGTTAGCCACAGATAACAATTATATTTTTTCAATAAGCACACTTTACAACATCTTTCCCTTTAAAGTTACTTTGCACATATAATCAATAAACAAAATATTACACCAAAACACTCTTAATATTATAATAAACTAAAATAAACATTCCAAACAAAATTACGAAAGTCTTATATCCTGACTCCTAAACTATTCTATTCTAACTCTCTACATAGTCTTTAAATTTACTTGGTTCCCTAATTTCTCTTCCCCTCTTTGTAACATACCCAGTTCTCCCATTATAACCTGTGTCACTATTTAACCTTTCCTCAACACTATTACTACTATTTTCTCCCCTATTAGTATCATTAGCAGCCACATTATCAAAACTATTTGATGGAGAAATGTGAATTTCATTCCTTCTGTACACTCTACCCCTTTGATCACATACCTCATATGATCTAGGAGATATTTCTTTTACAATACTACCAGGCTCCCAACACAAAGTAGGCATCTTTTTGAAAAATACTTGTTGATTTGCCACTAAGTTTGACCTAACTCTAGCTGTTCTATTATAATATTCTTTAGTTTTTTCCTTTACATTATTCATTATATTTCTGTCCTTCTGATATGTAATACTAGGTACAAGCATACTAAAACTACTAGGTATATTAGTTCTCAAATTCCTCCCCATCAATATAGAGGCAGGTGAATGAACTGTACCCTTTGGTGTTGCTCTCTGATGTAACAAAGCTAAGTATGGATCCTGACCAGAGTCCATACATTTTTTAATTAAATTCTTAATTATTTTAACTCCACTCTCCGCCAGTCCATTTGACTGTGGATAGTGAGGGCTTGACATAACATGTTGAAAATCCCACTCTTGAGCAAACTTTCTAAACAAATCACAATTGAAATACAATGCTCCATCCGAATAAAACTTAACTGGAATTCCCTGTCTCGCAAAGATAGACTTTAATTTCTCAATCACTCTTTCAGCTTTCAAACTAGGCAACACAACTACTTCAATAAACTTAGATAATGCATCAATAACTATTAAATAATATTTATTATTCAACTCAAAGACATCACAACCTACTTCAATCCATGGCAATTGAGGAACTTCTTTACACATAAGCTCTGTCTTAATTTTGTTATTCTGAAACTTTTGGCATGTTAAGCATGCCTGAACATACTTCTTGATATCCTGATTTATTCCGATCCAAAATAATGACAACATAGCTCTACTAATCATTCTATCTATTCCAGGATGACCTTTACGCAGTTTTTCCAACATGTCTTTTCTCAGAGACCTTGGTACTAACACCCTATCATTTTTAAATATCAATCCCTCAACCACCATTAATTCATCCTTAATATCATAAAAAGGTCTAATTTCCTCCTGTAAATCCCTATAGACTGGCCAACCATTGTTAATATACCCAATTAATAATTTATCCACTGAGTCCTGCTTAGATTTTATCAGTGTACAATTAGACTGTGTAACTGGCAAATTTTCTATGAACAACGACACTTGTAACTCTACATCATCAAAATCTGTCTCTACATCACAACCATTACTTGTAAAATCTCTTGACAGTGAATCAGCTATGTACATGTGTTTGCCTGGAACATGAACCAATCTCAACCTATATGACTGCAGCCTCAGCATCATTCTCTGCAGTCGAGCTGGAATTTTATACAATGGTTTTTTCACTACTCCTAACAATGGTTTATGATCAGTTTGAACTACTACCAGATCTCTGCCATACAAATACTGCTTAAACTTTTCTACTCCAAAGCACACACTCAATAACTCCTTTTCAATTTGAGAATACCTAATTTGGGTATTGGTCAATGCCTTTGACGCATATGCAATTGGACGTCCTCCTTGAAGTAATGTTGCTCCTAAACCCACTAAACTAGCATCAACACTTAATGTCACTTCTATTTTAGGATCATAAAAACCCAATACCGGAGCATTGGTAATTAAATTACACAATTCGGTCATTGCCTTATCATGACAATATTGCCAGACAAACATCACATCCTCTTTTAACAATTCCCTAAGTGGTGCTGTCTTCTCCGAATAGTTTGGAATAAATCTACCCAAAAAGTTAAATATACCAAGGATTCTCTGTAATGACTTTTTATCACCTGGTACTTTTAATTCACAAATTGCTTTAATCCTATCCTTGTCTATTCCAATTCCTTTCTTACTAAATGAGTGACCTAAAAATGTAATTTCCTCTGAATCATACACAAACTTATCAGGATTAAACTTGATACCATTTTTTCTCGCAACCTCCAACACTTTTATAAGAACTTCATGTAATTTATCCGTTGTATTAGCCCATAAGAATACATCATCTTGAAAAGTTTCAACATTATCTATATCTCTGAACGTCTCATTTATAACTTTATGAAATATTTCCGGTGCTATATTAAGTCCAAAAGGAAGTCTCTTAAAACAATATCTACCCCATTTTGTCTGAAACGTACATAATTTTGTACTTTTTTCATTAAGTGGAAGCATCCAAAACCCTGATTTAGCATCTAACTTACAAAAATGCCTTGCTCCACATAACTTTGCTGATACTTCATCAATAGTTGGCAATGGATAATGTGCCCTCTTGGTTACCAAATTTAAATTGCCTGGATCTAGGCAAATTCTTAAAGATCCATTTTTCTTTTTAACAACTACCATATGGCTTACCCAGTCAGTTGGTTCATTAATTGGTTCAATAATATTTAATTCACACATTCTCTCTAACTCTTGTTTAACTTTATCTTCTAAGGCATATGGTAACCTACGAACTGGGGAAACCACTGGCACTACATTATCTTTAAGCTCTATATTTACTTCTACTGGCATCAAACCAACATTGCCATCAAATAAATTCAAATAACTAATTGGTACAATTGACTTTATATTTATCTCTGTATCTCTAACCACCGTATCAACTCTATTTATCAAATTTAATAACTCAGCACTCTTTAATCCCAAAATATTATTACAATGTTGATTTATTACCAAAAAGTCTAACTTATACACCTTGTTTTTATACATACAGTCTAATACACACTTTCCATAAACATCTAACTTATCATTAGTGAATGAGGTTACACAAACATTAGTATTCTTAACCTTTCTACAGTCCAAATTCAAGTCTAAATATTGCTGTAAACCGATTATATTACACTGAGCACCTGTGTCGACTTTTAATTGCACATTTACTTTATTAATTTTTACACTCACTATGTACCACTCCCTTTCCTTAGCAAGCTCCAAACTAGCAACCTCAAATGATTCTTCTTCATCCATATCTCTTTGCTCTTCTGTTAACAAATTCACCTTTCTCTGCGCTTTCATTTGACACCTACCAGCAAAATGATTTCTTCCCTTACACCGCCTGCACTCCTTCCCATATGCTGGACACTTTCCTTTACGATGACTATAGCCACAAAACTTGCACTCATCGACCCATTGGCTTCCTCTACTCTTATTAATCACATCAATATTTGCTTCTTCCTTTATTAAACTGTCCTCATTGGATTTTATATTCTTCACTTGAGCATTCACCGCTGCCTGTGTTCTGCAAACTTCCAAGGCAGATACTGCATCCACCTTCGGCATCCTTAGCAGCGCCTGCTGTAAGTTGCTATCTCTTATTCCCAATATGAATACATCCTTAATAAGGCTTTCCTTGATTCCTCCAAACTCACAATTGCATGACAACCTTTTGATCTCTCTCATAAAATCCTCATAACTTTCACCACCCTGTTGTTTTCGTGAGAAGAACAAAAATCTCTCATATGTCACGTTAATTGTGGGAATAAAATACTCATTCAATACTTTAATCACATCAATAAAACTTTCTAGTTTAACCTCCAGTCCTTCGTAAACATCCCTCACTTTCTGTCCGCCATGATGTAGCAACAATGCTATCTTCCTTTTCTCCGACGCTGTGTCAAAATACGCTTCCAAATAGGTTTCTAAACCGTTTCTAAATTTCTTCCATTTCACTCCCATGTCGCCATCGCCATCCATCACCGGTATCAATGCCGGCAAACCGTTCCACTCCGCCATTATTCCAATTAACTTCCAATATCCAAATTTTGACACATAACTCCAAATAACTTAGCCCGACATAATAAACATTTTTATAATGTTGTTTTTACCGCTGTCACCATGTTGTATGTCGTATAAAATAAGAAATAAAACACAAGAAGCTAAGTCCGTGTAGCTAACCAACAGAATCCATCTGTCAAGTGTTAGCCACAGATAACAATTATATTTTTTCAATAAGCACACTTTACAACAACAACATTAATAATACCTATTCTTTACTTTACTTTGCCTTACTCCAGCATTTTCTCACCCACAACTCGTGCCTACCGGGCTAAATCAGCTCAGAACCACATAAGGAATACCTGTGGCAAGTATGAGCCTTTAATTACAAAATACAGGGTTCCCATACTATAAGTGGCACTAACGAACCCACTATTAGCGTTGCTCTATGGTTTTCATACGAAATTCAGTAAAAAAATCAAGCTTTACTGTATTTGCTTTCAAGTCGAACATAGCAATCGTATAGCACTCATTGAGCGTGGATCTTAAGGCTTCAAATATTATTTGTCATTTTATCGTAACTTATATATCGTATTTTATAGTTATAACCTTTTCTGTGTTGGACTTGACGCTTTTTTTCACTTTATTTCGCTTTGAAAATCGTTCGGCTTGGCGTTGCTCTGATTCTCATACATTTTAAGCAAAATTTGGTAAAAAATGCGTTAAATGCTATGTTTTGCTTTCAAATCTAACATAGCACTTGTATTATGTTTCTTGGTTATGATATTTTAGTAAAGAAAAGTGCACTTTGAGTAGCTAGTAGTAGTAGTAGTAATTTTAGCCATCAAAGTAAAATTCAGTAAAAATAAGTGCGCTTTGTATAACTAGCCGAACATAGATCAATGTTAAACACTTTACACGGTCCATATGTCCGACTTAAAGAAAATAGGGCAAAGCAAATTTTGTATGAAAACCATAGACAAACGCCAAGTCAAACGATTTTCACAGCGAAATAATGGGAAAAAGCACTTCAAGCGACAATTCAAACACAAAACGAGTTAGTTTAATTTATGACCGTCTGGTTCAGAACAGATTCATGTGTGGAAACATATTAGCTATTTGGTCTGTGGGATTCATGTCCTACCAACTCTGTGTTTGACTTGTCGCTTTAAGCGCTTTTTTTCACTTTATTTTGCTAGGAAGTCGCTTGACTTGGCAATTGGCATTTGTCTATGGTTTTTATACAAAATTTGGTTAAAAAAGCAAGCTTTGCTTTATTTGCTCCCAAGTCGAAGCATAAGGTACGTTAAAATAGAAAATAAAGAAAAAAAAAAAAATATATATATTTATTTTTATCTATAATATATATTTTTTTATTTTACTCTTAGACCTCGAATTCTCTGGGTCATTATGGCTATTAAAAGTCCAAGTCATTCAGACAGGTGAAAATTTTGATTTTAGAAAGCAATGTTCGTGAAAAATTATTTATCTGTTTAAAAACAATTCGAATATTTTCATTTATGTTGGTACTACTGCGTGCGTTGGTTGAGTGGGCGGGCTTGTACATACATCCCTATATATTTATTTTTGTTTACCGCGCTTAGTCTATCAAATTAATTTATTATATTAATTTTGGCGTCGTCGTGTTGGTTCTGTCTATTGTTACTACTGTCTCCAACGGGTAAGTTGTTGCTTTTACTTATTAAATTAAATTGTTTGATAGCTACAGGTAGGGTGATTGACTTTATATTGATATTTTAACAAAATCAGTGAAATATTGAATTTCTTGTATCAGGTGCACACTTGCAATGACTTGCATGGCAGCCATTTTCCGTGATTTAAACTTTTTGTTTTATACATAAACTTTTTTGATGGTCAAACATCACGTTTTCATTAATGCAAACAGGATAATTTAAAAAATCTTTAGTTAACATTTTTATATACGCCACATACTTGTCACTTTGGTTATTTCAGCTAATAACGTTATAATAATGTAGTATTGTAATTTAACAAATTTGTAAAATTTCTCACATGTGGTTTCTTAGGAAAATTTGTTTTATTGTTAACTATATATTTATCACGCCATTAAAGTTGATATTTGTCGCCCGCTTATAGAGTGAATTGAACAATATTTTGTAATTATGGCGCAATCTCTGACGTAAATAAAGAAATCTACTAATAACAGAATAGGGGTGACAAATGAACATCGAGCTATGCTGCGCTGTACTGCGCTGTGCTAAGTTCGGTCAACTAGTTCGTCTAATATTTTAATGAGGATACAAACAAACCATGCTGTGCTGTGCTGTGTGAGGCTACGCTCTGTTTAAAAAAAGCAGCAGTCTCGAGCGAGGCGCTTTACCCGCCGTGCTGAGCGAAAAATAATTAATATGATTTTTAGTCATTCGCAAATATTTAAAAAAATCGTCTTCAGTGGCAATATTCTTCAGAAAATTAAATTCTCCGTATTTTTCACGTATGGTGTGTGGTAACAAGCTGCCGTGACTGGACTCTTTTACCGAAAAAATAACACATAAAATATCCATATCCGCTTCTTCTTCACTTTCATCTACATCGGATTCAACTATGTCGTAATGTTTACGTTTTTTTGAAAATAAAGTCATTTTTGACGAGATAAACGACTACACGAGCTGCTGATTACTTTTAATACTGAGCTAAGCAAAGCGCAGCACAGCTTAATGTTGATAATAAAAAAATAAAAAAAAGTAGCTTAAGAAACACAGCACAGCGCAGTACAGCGCAGCATAGCACGATGTTGATTTGTCACCCTAGGGCTGTGATATTGTAACCTTGCCATGATGATATTTACCAGCTCGTATATAAAAATAACGTCGCTTGAAACAAGACTAAGCAAGCTTTACCAGATCACAGCTAACTCAGCGGCAAGATTTAATTAATGATTGGCAATAATTTTATCTTTTGTTCCAGAATTTAAAACGCACGAATAATGGCTGAACCAGTAGCTTTAGGATCAGCAGGGGAAGAAGAACCCATCATGATTCCGGTCGGAAGATACTTCAAGAACACTTTGATATCCATCCAATTGCTGACTTTAGCTTCTAGATATCCAGGTAAAAACAAGATACCTATATTATTTATCGAAAAAAAAAAAAACAGTTTCTTGCACAAGAAAAGGCTGAGCTGATTTTGGCACAACGTGACTTTCCTTCGTCTTTAAATTGCGCATCTTTCTCATGTTATTCACTTTATACTCAATTTATATTTTTTTTCTTGACGCAATAGAAGTTTTATCTTTACTTGTTTTTCGCAGCTCGGAACCAATAAAATCGATTACACTTACAAGACTCCGTGGTTTAGCGGCTAAGTACGTGGATTTAGACCCAGGTGTACCGGGTTCGATTCCTGGTCGGAACACAATATTTTTAAATCAATTTGTGATATTTCTTGAGTTTGGTATGCTGGAAACATCGACGGGCTTGCCACTTTTCATGATGGGACTATAGTAAAGTTGGCTAAAATGTGAATACGCTTCTTTATCAAAATAAACGGACGTGGTTTCTGACCACCCCGAAGGGATACGATCGTGATGATGATAATACAATTACATGAAACTGGCGATTTTTTTTTGTGCTAATAGTAAATTATTATCATAGTAATGCGACAGACTTGACTGGTTGCAGAAAGCCTGATTATCTTTTATTTCGTATGAGGCACGTAATTGGCTGAAATAACCAAAGTGACAATCTAATTACCAATCATGTAGCGTGTGTCAAAATGTTAATCATAGATTATTTTAATCATTTATTCTGCAACCGGCCGTGATAGTCGCTTCCGAAGTGTATGCGTATATGTGTTGTTTCGACGTTTCTTTTTCTGGTTTTTTTTTTTCACAAGTATTTTCAAGGCAATGGTGCGTAATTTCAATCTGGAAAAGGCAACCGATGACTCTTGGTATTTGACTGAGGCAATTTGGAAACTATTTTGTAAGTACCTTATAATCCCAAAATGGACGAAATCGGAGAAAAAAGATGGTGATTAAAATGTAAAAAAAATATGTTTAGAATCCAAATAGAAAGGCGGTAGCAAGGCAAGTCATCGGGTTGCTTTTTCCAGCTGAAATAACGCATCATTGCTTTTAACTTTAACTATTTTTTTAAAATACTGGCATGTGCTTGCTTGCTTATTGCAGAATTTTTATATTGTGATTTTTTTATATATATATTTTTATTTATTATTATAGTTTTTAGTGGTATTTTTTAATTATTAGTAATTTATGTTTTAAAATTTTAATTTAATAAATAATTTAGATTTATTTATATACCATGATATACGTACCTTACTTCCTTAGAACATATACTTGTTCATATTATTTATTATGTTTATTTTCATATGTTTATTATTTATTGGTCTGAATATCGATAATACACGATAAAGGTTAGTTGGTAGAAAATGCATTTACGTCATTAAGCTCGCCTATGTACCTGCACTTGTTTTGTTTTTGTACAATAAAGAATTTATTATTATTTATTATTATTAACACAGTTCAAAACGTTTTCTTTTCAGGTGCTCTAATCCACATGCAGGCGATGTATGATACATTCGAGCAGAAGGTAATTATTAAGTTGCGATCATCTGCTGATCTGACTGATCAAGTTGGTTTGAGTGTAAATTTTACACCTCACATTTTGTTATTTATTACGGTTCCAGCGCATTAGCTATTTGCGATGACAGTATACTTATATAATTTTTAATTTACAGGGAATTTACGATATACAAATGACCGGGGAAGAGATTGAAGAGTTATCGCGTCTGATTGAGGTTCTACACGTCATCGATCTTAAAAATGAAGAGTTGCCTAACGCCTGGCAATCTCTGATGTACCAGTATAACGAAAAATTTCCAACAAGGCGCTGCACCATCACCGGGCTCAAGGAGCGCTACATGGTCACATTGAAACTACGATTAGATGATTTGTTAAGTAATCGTCACCATATTGATATGCGTCTCGTCGGGCAATATGATTTACTTTCATTTAGTTGCTCTCTGGATTGGGTTATATATTAAACGATATATAATATAAATTTACGATAGATAATTACTATTTCCATTTTTTTTGCCGTTTTAAATCACCTTATTAATTAGGGATTGAACTTAATTCAATTAATGTGTGTCTATTAATAATAAATGATTTCTACACAATTGTTTTATTTTTATATTCATCCTAAAAAACTGCCTCCGTGGTCTAGCGGTTAAGTCCGTGGATTTAGACTCGGAGGTTCGATTCCTGGTCGGGACACAAAAATATTTATTAATGTAAATAAATACATTTAATTAATATTTAATTTATTTGCGATATTTCTCGAGTTTGGTACGCTGAAGACATCGACGAGCTTGCCACTTGTCATGATTAGCCTATAGTAAAGTTGGCTAAATGTGAATCCGCTTATTTATAAGCGCGGTTTCTGACCACCCCGGAAGGGAAACGGTCGTGATGATACTTTACTTTACCTAGTATGTAATTGATGCGGGCTTGTAGTACAAAGTTGGCTTTTGTCTCTTTTTGGCTTACTTTGTATATTTTATTTAATATTACATTTTTTTAATCAACATCCAAATGATAAATGCACAGAAGATGCATCGCAAAAACTGTTCAAAGCAAACTTAGTTTACCATTCTCTTTTTCTGAAAACTAATCCCAACTTTTCTTGAAATATGAAGTAAAATCTTTCGCTTAAATAAAAATAAAAAAAACATAATACTACGTTTTTTTCATTTACAATATAAAGTACAACAATGGAAGTGGTTCTATTTAATATTACATTAAAAATTCAACAGAATAAATGCAAGCTCTAAAATTAAATGTAAATTTCAAATATTTTGGTTTTAATGGCACTGCCGCAAACGTAAACTAGTAGAAAATTGAAAGCTAAAAACAAGAGAGAAATGGAAAAAAACTCACGATGTTTTGTCTACGAAGAAACATAGTTAAAACAAAGCTAGCTAGGCTAAGTCCAAGCACGCTTCATAAATAGGGCTGCCACCTTTCAAAACCAGCTGACCCGCTGCAGTATTAAGTATGTTACAGAAGCAATGCAACAGGCGTGAATTGAAAAATAGTCACTGTCAAATATCATTTAGTAATACAAAAATGATGACAGTAACTATTGAGCAATTCACGCCTATCGCATTGCTGTTGCAAGATACAAAATAAAACTGCTGCCGGATATTTTTGACACATCGCTGTTTCTTTTTAATAAAAATATTTTAATGTATGTTTTTAATTAAATAATTAGGTACAGTATTCCCAAATTAATAATGCACATACAGATCTTCGCTAATTGTCGTATTCCCGGAAACACCCGAATCATTGAATCGTAAGAGCCCTAAACAATGCACTTGCATTTTGCACCTTGTTCCAAAGAAATAGAAGTCAATATCATGAGTACACAATCGAAAACAATTCAGGCAGTCGTTTTTTTGTTTTTGTTTTTTTGGCGGTGACTGCACGTGTTCTCTCTGTGTGGAATTATATAGAGCTGCTATTACACACACACCCTTCTTGGTTTTGTTTTCAAAGGTGAATTTAATTTCAACTTTAATTATCTTATTTAAATAGTTTATTTGACAATTGCTTGTCTGTCTGACACAGGCAGAGATTTTATATTTAAAGGAGGTCACTACAGTACTATAAAATTTTCGAAGTAAATCAATCCAACAAAGATTGTAGCATATTCTCAATCGTGTGGTTTTCCTCGCTATTTACTTACATGGAATTATCGAATCAAATGTTGTTACTGATAAATCAATATTTATCTCTTTTAGCACAAAACACATAATTCTGCTAAATTATGCATGAAGAAAATGCACTTAACCACTCTATATACATATCGTCTTCCAACGCTCGGGGAATACGACCGTTGCCGAACAGTGACGAAGATTTCTATGCGCATTATCACTTTGGGAGAACTGTATATTACTTTAAATAAAGAAAACTCTTTTTTAACTAAATATTTTTTTTTAGCTTTAGGCATTAATCTATACAATTAACGCCGACTTTACACTGTAGAAGTAGTTACGCGCGTCTGTCTATAAATTTGCGATCAAGGAAAAAACACCTTTTACAAACGCCCGGATATATCATTGTTAAACCCGTAGCCCGGTTAGCTCTATTATGCGCCTGATGGTGTGGACTACCTCAATCTTAGTTACAGCTATTGACACAATAATGACAGTAAGCATTAGAGGTTCGATCCTTTATCTTTTGATTTTTTCGGTCTCTATTCACATATTGCATATGTGAATATAGATATTGCATTGCAGCTTTCTTGGAATAAAAACACGACACGAACATCTCGTGATTATTAATACCGTTATGTGCGGGTATGTTAAATTGTCTCTTGGCATACAATATCTTTTCTCATTTTTATATTTGAAAGGAAAGTGGAGATAATTTTTGGAGCGCCACCGCGTTGCCGTATTATTTCCCTCGAGACATAAGTTCCACGCAGTTGAAGTCACTTTGCATACTTCCTTGTATAAGCAATTGCATACCTTTTATAAGTTGTTATTATTATAGACGAAAACCAAATAAGTGTAATAGTGTGTACGTTTTGGATACCCTCCTGGTGGTAAGTCCTTAGTTTATTTTGTAGAATAGTTTTAATTTCATAGGTATTTTTAGTTTAGTTTTATTTATAATTAGTTTTTTAGTCTATTTTATTTTAATATTTTAGTATCTACTTCGAATTAATTTATATTTGTTTTCGCAGAATCAGCAATAAGTGTTAGCTTAGGGACTTTTGTCCTCCTCTTCCTTGTACCGATACATGTCCTTCTGTAAAATTGCACAGCATTATAGGCTTCATCCTCTTGATCTACTTCCGCTTCCAGCCAGTAACGAAGTGTTATTTTAAGGTTATCCATTTTCTGAAGTTAAATCTTCCAAAAGCATCGGTGGTCCGGTCAATGAGAAATACACTTTTATTATGTACATTTGTTATAGCTTTACAATACCACCATTTTGAAGCAACTTATGGAATCTTTAAGAATTTTCATTTAAAAAAATACATCAACCTCACCAATTCGTCCGCCAGCCTGGCGAGAGGTAGCGATCCGACGTCCAATCTGTACAATACTTTCCTGTGAAAAACCACGATCCAGTGGCCTATATTAAAGTGTAACTAATACCCGTGTATTTTGTACATGTGGTAGTTACATAGGTATAATCAGCAAAAAAAACTTATTATTCAATCGCGCACGCTTAGCATTGCTACAAGAAAGTAACGGACTCTTAGTAAAGAAAAAATAACCTTAAGTTTTAAAGTGTACTTTTTGCTGACTGTATATTTACATTTTGGTCGAGGATTCGATTAGATGGGAAATATGGCTCGAGGGATTCGTTCCACAACACTAAAATTCATCGAAGTAAATCACATAATACATTGTTCATGCAATAAAGAAAATTATACAAAATTATATAAGCTACTATACGAAAAATATAGGTCGTAATTTACTACGTATATATCGCCTGGTGTGGAAATTCTTCAGAAATATGGAAGGCTCATCATTTAGCAGTGAAGTTCACTTTAAGTTCTAGAGGCTGTGATGCTGATATTGATTATATCGATATAAGTAAAGTCAAAACTACATTTATTTGTGCAATTCTAAAGTCAAAAGTCAAAGTCAAAATATATTTATTCACGTAAACCGCATTACAGGCATTTATAAAACGAATATGTTTTAATAAGTACTGATTATACATTATTTAATAACCATTTACAATTATCTCCATTTCTATAAAACCTTTATTCGAAGTAAGATACAAAAATATTAAAATAAAATAGATTAAAAACTAACTAATCTAAAAATACCTATAAAACTAAAACTATTCTACAAAATAAACTAAGGGGTTACCACCTGGGAGGGTACCTAAAACGCCCTCCGCATTTCAATTGAATAATAATGAAAATATTTTGTTTTAGGTAGTTATGGCATTTGGGGTCGCCACACTCTTGATAAATTCGTTTACCCAGCTCTTTTACGAATTTGTAGGTATTAATAGAATATACTCCCATTGTTTCAACTCGAAATGCCACAAAGTTATAACTTTATTTAATATTTTTTTTTTTTAGAGGAAATGTAGCAAGCGGCAAAGGTATCCACACAAGTGGCATCCCAGACACATCGTCCCTCGCGCCATGGTATAAGAGACATACCAACCAGCCTTTTACCTATACTATGTGAGAGACCTGATGGTTCAAGAACGAACGGGATTTAGCGGACCATAAACTTCTCTCAATTAATTTCATTATCTCAATTTAAAATCAATCCTAAATACGAGTACATCTAAATCATGAGGTATTAGGGTTCTGAATCTGTTTACGTCGTGTGATGTCGACTCTATGGAGACCACCTACCAAGCTTCTGGTCCTGATGGCGAAAAAGTCTGTAAAAACTGAAGTCTGGCAATTATTTCTGCCAACGTAGTGTCTCCGTATACAAAGGGAAAATATTGTCAGTCCTCTTGAGTTGGGACTATCTCTGATAGACGTCACACTTCCTGTGACGTTTTATATTTACCTATTATACTTATATTGGTTAAGAAACTATTCATACTACTGATGATCCAAATATTTTTGTGGCGACCTATATAGCTGTAAGAATTTGTCACGTTAACGACCTTTAAAATGTACGAGAGTACCGTACCGTAATGGCTTATTAAATTTGGCAACAAACTCGACGTAACTTCAGTACTCCGATTAGAATGCTTCGGCGCTGCATATCATCAGAGAAACTTCACTAGCGATAAAATGACAGACCTACCACAAGATAAACGAACTTTCACCACCGACAAGCACCAACGATATATTGATAGACCAAAGTTTCCTAAACTTGGACGACAAATTAGTTAGCAAGCTCTACAAGATTTATATGTTTTAGATTAGTATTAGGTCTTGTAACACTAGAAATCGTATGCATTTTTTTACATTGAGGACGTTATTCTTTGGAGAAAACTTTAAGCTGCCGGGTCGGACTAACAGTAATTGTAGAATCGTTACTATTCAGCAGTACAGGTCTACACTCTTAAGTTCTGCCACATACTCGTACTTAAGGTTTACAATATAGGTGGTTAGTCGTTTGGACCCGATTTTCAATCTACGCGCTCCAACTATGGCTACGTTACAAACACACTTGCTCGAAAATAGATCTTATTGCGAAGAATTAAGGCTCATGATGCCTCATATTATGCATACTGTGATTTTTAATTATACATTTTTTTATTATACCACTTACTAGAAAATAGACTGCCTCCGTGGTCTAGCGGGTTAAGTCCGTGTATTTAGACTCGGAGGTACCTACCGGGTTCGATTCCTGGTCGGGACACGAGAATATTTATTTGGTCTATAGTAAAGTTGGCTAAATGTGAATCCGCTTGTTTATAAGCGTAGTTTCTGATCACCCCGAAGGGGAAACGGTCGTGATGATACTTTTAGTAGAAAATAATATAGTTTAATTTACAGTTTTTTTAAACTTAGTGAAGTGTTTTTGCTCGTAGTTTATGAGATTCTTTGACAATAAAATATTTTTTTTCATTAATTTATATATATTATATAATTGTCTTTCTTCCATTATACCTTATATAAAACAAAAATATATATATAATAGAGGTCTTAAGTATTTGTCTCTTGCCCTATTAAGGATTAATCTGCTAATAATTAAAATAAGTCTGAGCTATAGCTTTATAAAGGAGTCTGCCCACTAGACCGTATCATACCATAACCGTGCTATGAACGTATAAAGCACGGAAGGCAATACAAAACGGCTTGTTTTGCCCACTGAAACGAATCGACGGCGTTTAATGCCTGTATGATGCCGGTATGGTGTCCGTATGCAGCCCGTATGTTGCCCACCCGTAATTTGTATGACGTAAAATTGAAGGAAGCCGTTTCATTCTCGCATGTGTATCGGTAATGCCTGGACGTCTGGGGAGTGCTATCAAGTTTTAAAATAATAAAATAGGAATGGCTATTAAAAGATGAACTGTTAGACAACTGGCAATGATTGCCATAATATTGGATGAGGAAGAAGAAGAGAAACAAAAAACTCATAAAAAGTATCATCACGACTGTTTCCCTTTCGGGGTGGTCAGAAACCACGCTTATAAATAAGCGGATTCCCATTTAGCCAACTTTACTATAGGCCAATCATGACAAGTGGCAAGCTCGTGTACCATGTCTCCAGTGTACCAAACTCGAGAAATATCACAAATAAATTAAATATTAATTAAATGTATTTAATTACATTAATAAATATTTTTGTGTCCCGACCAGGAATCGAACCCGGTACCTCCGAGTCTAAATCCACGGACTTAACCGCTAGACCACGGAGGCAACGATACTCTAAAAGAACGAAAAACTGAAGGAGAATATTGGACGTTGTACAGGCACTTAGTTGAAGATGAAGAAAAGTTTTTTCAGTATTTCCGAATGTCTACATACCATTTTAATAGGAGGAGCGTATCGGCACCGGCAAAATATTCTCGCCGACAATTATTAACGCTCCGTGCATGGCACGCGACGGTACAGGTCGGTGACGGAACGGTCTAGTGGACGAAGTGTCATACTTTTCTATACAAAGAATATTTTTTTGCCTGACACGTTCCTATTACGGTCATGGTATGATACGGTGTAGTGGGCAGACTCCTTAAAGCTACAAAAGGGCTCCGCTAACCCAATCTGAGGTCTGTAACTTCAATTTCAAACTAAGTTTTAACCAGTTTATATTGAAGTTTGTATTGCATTAGAAGCTAAGGAAATGTCGATCTATCATCGTTAGGTATTGTTGTAACTTTGGCCTTAAATCAACAAACATATTTGTTCATCAAAAAGTTAAGCAAAATAACTTTACTTGCAAGCAGAATAATAAAAGCAGTGGTGGCACGGTTGTAAGCTTTCCTTAATCAGAGGAGCAGAATGGTGGATGTTCATGGTCTTTATGCGGGATAAAATAAAAAGAAGGGCTCCTTTGTAAACCAGCCTATGGTTGGTCGCAAGCCAGAGATACAATCCTTCTCATCTTTCTTTCCCACACACGATGGACCCGAAACCTGCACCAAGAATCTGTGGAATGCTTGGAAATTTGTCTTCTTCTTCCCGTGTTCACCACCGTCCCCGTGCCTCGGAGAGCACGTTAAGCCGTTGGTCGCACTTATAGAATCATTAACATATTGTTATTAAAAATGACATCAGACCCGTTAACCCGGGCCGGGCATCAGCGTGGCGAGTGTAGGCTATATTCTTCAGAATTTTCTGGAAGGCCCATCTCCAACAATGGACGTTGGGTCTGGGTTCTGGGGGTTGTAGCAATACACTTTTCTTGCATATATTCTTATCATAGATTTACTTTGAAAAATAAGGAACTTCCTTTTTTTTAACTGTCTCCGTGGTCTAGCGGTTAAGATCGATGCGTACCTACCGGGTTCGTTAATAATAAAAATATTAATTTATTTGTGACCTTAATTTCTCGAGTCTGGCACTCTAGGGATATCAACGAGCTTGCCACTTATCGATATGGTAAAATTGGCTAAATGTGAAGCCACTTATTAATAAGAGCGTAGTTTCTGATCTGAAGGCATTAGGTCGTAATGAAACTTTTGTTCTTCGTGGGTTTATCTTCGTTTAACAATACTGATAACTCCATGTATTATATTTAAGCTCATTATGTTTTATATAGTGTGGAAACCTGTAAAAAACAAATAGATTATGACATTGTTACAAAATACCAAATATTGACATTATCGTAAACTAGCAATGAACATTTGCTATCTTTGCATATGATAAGTGACCTGAAATTCTAACATTAAATTTTATGATAACTTTTACGTACGCTATAAAATCGGAAAAGGCGGGGAAATCTTTTTGGTTAAAATAACCAAAATTTGCTTTAAATATAATACAACATTGTGTCGTCATGAATAAATAGCATTTTTTTATAAAACTTACGATAACAATAAAAAGTTTAGATTAAAGAAAGATTATAAAGTATATTCCTTCCAATACTAACTGGGGTTTAAATCGGATCGTACTTTTGCAAAATTTTACGAGAAAAATTATATAATTATAAAGTTAAAGTTTTTTTTTTAGAATTCATTACAACCCCTATAGAACACAAAGAACCTACACTACTGGAGATGGGCCTTCCAGAACATATAGAGGGATAATTTGGCCTACACACGCCACGCTGCCGCTGGCCAGACAGGTTGGCGAGGTTTTAAATTTACATATATACAACCAAACAGTTTATTAAACATTTTCATTGTTAAAATAAGCTTTAAAAAACACAGGTGAAGTTTTATGTTTTTTTTAAAGTGTTTAACGCTTATGCTTCCCTCTCGCTCCCACGATTCAACATTTACAAATTTTTTTTCAAGTCCTAGTTTACTCTATCAATGTCGTGTATCAATTTCTAGGAAATAAAATTACGGCTGTTGGCGACATTTTTTCCACTCTTTTTATAAATATTTCTAGAATTATATTTTATACACCGTCAAAATATCCGTAGTAATTTTATTCCTTAGAAAATTGATAGACTACTTTTCTCAAAAATACCTTAGTCTTGAAAAATCTGTGAAAATATTGTGTTGTGTGAGCGAGACGGGTGCAAAAGCGTTAAACACATGTGCCAAAACACATTTTTTTACATAAGAATGATCGGATCTACGTTGACCGTGTTGAACGATTACCCGAGCTAGTTAGAACCCGTATAAATTGCCATCTGTGTTTAAATTGTGAATTATAACGGTAATGCAGATTTGTTTTTTTATATATATTTATAAGATAACATAAGGCAGGCAACTAATAGATTGTCATTTAAAAAATTGGTCTATGCACACTTTATAAATAGGTCAAAACCACGTTAGTAAGTTGTATTTATGTATGTCTATGTATAATATTGTGTATATATTATTAGTATTTAGTATATTGATAATATATTACATATATAAAACTATATAAGTACGTATATAATTTATGTTAAGTCATTCTTTAATTGTATATTTTACCATTGCTTTCATTGCACCTATATTTGTTCAAATTTGTCCCTAAGGTTTGGCTGTCAGAGAATGTCTACGGGCATTAAGTCTGCCTTTGTACTTTGTGCAATAAAGTTTTTAAATAAATAAATAAAATAAATAACTAATGTTCTTTTAAGTTTAAAGTTATTAATGGTCTTGTTTTACAATATTATTAGTGCCTAAAAAGTAAACTCTCCCATTTATTTGTTTACAAATTCATACAAACCCTAATTTTCCCGGGGGACGCCACAAAGAGATTCTTATAGTAAATTAATGTCATAAACTTGTATATGTCACGGGAAGGGATCACAAACGCCACCAAATTAGACCCTGAGCCTTGGCTATTCCCCTACTTCTAATTGCTTTGTTCGTTTATTATGAATGATATGGAATGCTTTGTCTGTTTGTCTTGTACAATGAGATCGTGTGTTTTGACGGACACAGATTATATCAAATTATGTGTAGGCCTTAATAGCTTCGACCCCGGATGCTGGGTGCTAATGTCAAACTATCCATATTTGTTTCAGACCGGTTTTTTGGGGATATCGGAGTGAGACGTAATGCTTCTCCATTTCTTTTTTGATTAATGCACATTTTTTATTATTATATAATAAAAACAACTTTAAAAGTAAACAAAATAATAAATATAAACTAAACCTAATAAAAAATAAATAAAAAATGACTTCTGGCGACGACGAGGGATAGTCCCAAGGAGTCTGGTAATATTTCCCCTATGTACGAGTATAGTGAGGCTAATACGTTGGCAAAAATAATTACCAGCTTTCTTGTCTTCAGGTTTTCCATTGTCTAGACCACAAACAACGCAAATTCGTAACCTGTACCGAGGTTGGCGTATTTGCGCAGATTTAGGTTCTCAGCAGAAACCGCCGCGCTTCCCGCGCTTGACGAGGTCGCCTGGATGTGATGTTTCTACATATGTCGCATCCCACACCAATGACCTGTCAAGTTTCCACAGCTCAATGGTCATGCCGTCATGTATGTTACATCTGTAATTAAGTACTTACTCTGACTGAGTCGGTCTGTTTTTTTTTTGTTTTTAAGTGTATACTTGTCTTTTTTAAATAATATCACTTCACTTTATTACGGGCACTTCATACTCGAAAGTAAGTACTTTCTAAGAGCTCAAAATACCCAAATTCCGAACGAAGGCACTGGAAACGAAACCATTATATCACCCACTGACATTTATTAACAAAATTCTGGCGCATGACCGCCGTATTGACATATTTTCGTACTTCGAGCCAAGATTTCTGATATTCTGGAACTCTCGCGCGTCCGTGTCATTGATTAGTTCATAACCAAAATGTCGTAGGTATACATATTTATCCCGAGAGTACTTCGAAATGTTATCATTTAAGTGGCGAGTCCGCACTTCAAGCACGGAGGATGTACGCAGCAGAGACTTCCTCGTCTGCAAGTTCATATTACACCCTCGTGTACCAAGACCAAGTACCTATGATTGTGCTGATCAAAGACTTTTAGGACCATGACTAGTTTTCATTGCTATCACATGCACGAGGACATGGTGGACCAGGACTCAATATGGAAAGGGAAGAGGAAATATCCAATTATTTTGAGAGGGATCCCAGAACTTGACATGCTTCAAACAGTGTTATCCGAATTTACGGACGAAGTACCGCTCGTTTTTATTCCTAGCAGAATGGTGCTTCTCCTAATTACGCTTTGCGCGGACAGCAGGCGCCTACTTTAATAAGGTGACTGCTGGATTGGTCGCGGGGGTCCTGTTCCATGGCTACCGCGATCTTGAGATCTTACACCATGCGACATTTTTATGTGGGGCGAGATAAAGCGCATAGTTTATGTTGAAGAGGCCGAGAGCCTCGATGACTTAAAGAGACAAATTGTTAGTGCGTTTGATGAAGTTAAGGTCCTAACTTTATTATAAAAATCATGTTTTTAAAATAAATTGAATTAACAACAAATTATAAATTAAACTAAAATTAAAAGTATAGTATATTATAAATACCTAGTAAATCAAAACTGTTCTACAAAAAAAATTAAGGTAGGTACCATCTGCTTATCAAACGCTCGCCGCATTTCCCCGTTGAATAATTATGGATATATTTTGTTTAAGGTAGTTATGAGATTTGGGTTCGCCACACTCTTGAGAGATTCGTTTTAAAAAAAAAAGTATCATCACGAACGTTTCCCTTTCGGTGTAGTCAGAAACCACGCTTATATTTAATAAGCGGATTCACATTTAGCCAACTTTACTATAGGCCAATCATGACAAGTGGCAAGCTCGTCGATGTCTCCAGCGTACCAAACTCGAGAAATATCACAAATAAATGTATTTATTTACATCAATAAATATTTTTGTGTCCCGACCAGGAATCGAATCCGGTACCTCAGAGTCTAAATCCACGGACTTAACCGCTAGACCACGGAGACAGTTAGATTCGTTTTATTACTAAATTATTTATTATGTAGCTGTATTATAACGATTGCTCTTAAATAACAGAACAGGGGTGCTGCATTGTATTGGCGAGTATAAATTATATTATATGGTTGGTCCTTGGTCTTACTATGTCGATGGTAAATTCACCATAATATACAATGTAGGAACCAGCAATTCCCACAGTTGCGTCCAACAATGTCCATTGAAACGTATCTTGTTACTATGGCAACAAATACCTTTGTGTCAAAATCAAATTGCTGGTCAACGAGGTCAATATAACACTGGAATATTATTATATTGTTGTTTGCAATGACAAGATACTTGTCATGATGAGCCCAGTAAGTCAAAATGTTAACCCATCTTTCGCTTTCCTTTAATCGCCGTAGATTTGTCATAGATTCTCAAGACTACTGTTCCCGTTCCTCAGAAGGCACACTATCATCAGAACCTCGCCAACCCGCCTGTGCAGTGTGGCAAGTGTATATAGGCCAAATTATCTAGATATGTTCTAAAAGGCGCATCTCCACCAGTGAAGGTCTAGGACTCCGTGGTCTAGGGGCTGCAATTATGATAGAATAAATAATGAAAGTAAACACAAAAAAAACTGTGGTAAATAAAATATAATGTTAAAAATACAACTTTAGGCTTTTACAAATTTTGATCGAATTATCGACGTCTCCATGACAATCAAAGTCATGAAGACGTCTTAGATTTCAATATAATTAGAATCTATCTACTTGTTCCACAACATAGAAGAATAGGTAGGTAGGTATAGGTAAGCAGTATGCGAGGTCCAAGAATGGGAGAAATTGACGCCAGCCACTAACGACTGACATCAGTCCCTATCAAAATGCTTTTTCAAACTTCGCTTGAAGGCGTCCAGGTTATAGGAATAGGAAGCATTCCACATCTTGAGCATGCGATAGATGTTTAAAAGTCTCCAAAATTATGTGTACAGTGTACACGTAGAGATAGTGTCTAGTGTTGGGGTGCATATAAATTCGTAATCGATGATTAATATAATCTGTGATTAATATTTTGATATATACGCCACGTGATTGGTAATTAGCTTGACACTTTGGTTATTCCGGCCAATGACGTGCATCATAAGCATACGTTGAACATGTCAAAAGATAATCAGCCTTTTTGTAACTGGCCGTTAGATTCTGCAATCATATAATAAAAATCAATAATAACGAAAGATAGTAAAAAACAGTACGTATAATGTAGAACAATAAGTGACATCTGATGAATTGACGTTAAGTGTACGCTACTTAGGTCTCGAGAGAAAGGTGTGTGATGTCAAGATGCTATTAACATAAGGAGTCGCTAACGACGCTACGAGACGTGACTTGCTCCAAACATTTAAGATCAAAAAGCTTTAACCGCCGACTCTATATTGCTGCTGATTCCAGGCGCGGATACAGGGGGAAAGGGTGCAATTGTCACCCCCAGACTCACAATCGAAGCACTTTATTTTGAGCAATGTTGAAATAGTACATATAAAACAAACTAAAAGGTTATTGTTGTACCTACAACGATTTTATGGAATATTAAAACTCACACAAAAATAATAAATGAATCACATTGTGTCCTCACCTATTTTGTATTTTATGCTTATTCAATGATTAATAAACTTTCCTACACTTTTTTCTACTTTAATGTAACTTCTTAAATCCATGATTTGGCAAAATTTTCAGCCTAATTTAATTTCACGTAAGCATATGCAAGGGAAAATAAACACATACGCTTATACATTAGCCTTACGGCCGGTTGCAGAAAGGTTAATTATCTTTGGCACAAGTTTAATGTATGCCTATGAGTAACGTCATTGGCTGAAATAACTAAAGTGACATATATAAAGCCGGTAATCATGTATCATTATTGTCATAGTTTTTGCAACCGGCCGTTAGTGGTTTACCGTAAAGAGGTTATATAGTAGAAAACTGGCTGAAATACGTAAGCCCGTGGTTCGTGAATCTTTGTTTACGCGCCTTTTCACAGACGTGACACAACCGTTGCAAACTCAGGTATGTATTTTTCCCGCCATTTCGTGACTAGAATATTCTCTCACGGTTATATTATAGTAATTTATTATTATCACATTTTGAATTATTGTACTTTTCTCAAGGTCTGCTAAAACCTACCGTTATTTTTCTCTATTATTGTACCAATCCACCTTTTTTCTATTATATACGATGTAGGCTATAGTTTTATGATTGGTTACCGTGCGCTGGCTGTAACTACGAAAAGATGGCGAATGTCAAGTTTCAGGGCGAATCATTTTTCCTTTAACTTTAAAGAAGTTATTTACTCTATTCCTGTTTTTTTAGCAACAACCACGTTAAAATGCATTTACTTAATTCCGGCCAAGGAAAATGGGGGAATTTCCCCATCCCCACCCATTCGGACGACCGCACTATTCGTCTGGGATTATCAAATGATGGCGTCGCTCGGTTTTAACGTGTAGGATGATGGCTATTTCACATCTAGTGAAGCGTCGTGAACCAATCATAAATTTATGATGTAGGCATTACGTTACTAAAAGCAACCTAAGAATAATAAATTGTGACGTCAGTCTCTATCACAATCGCATTAATATTCCATATAGTTTAGCTTACCGTACATTAGATTAGAATTTTGACCTTTATTATTAGTACCATGGCGAATTAGTAAAGTGAATTGATTTTTAATCACCCCACCGACCTATACAAGTTACCAAATATTTACTTATTATTATTATTATTACAGCCCCTAGAACATAGCGTCGTAGACCTCCACTGTTGTGATGAGCCTTCCAGAACATACATATAACAAATCATTTAGTTTATTTATCATATTATTATAAATATGTAGTGTATCTATTAATGTTATGTAATGTATGTACCTAATGTATTAATAAAACGTTATGTGTATGTATTATTAGTATTTAGTTTATTATAATATTTATTATTGTAGTTTAGATAATATTGCATATCTATTACGTAATCATATTTCTCTAATTGCACTTACCTTACGTCTTTAATGTTGTACAGTGTCCCAAAGGTTGGCTGTCAGAGAATGTCTAGCGACATTAAGTCCGCCCCTTGTATATATTGTGTAATAAAGTATAAATAAATATCTGGAGAATTTGGCCTACACTCGCCAAGCTGGCCAGACGGCTTGGCAAGGATATGATGTCAATTTTTATTGACAATTTATTAACTGTTCTACAAGTTGGTATTAGTGGAACCGGGACCGACGGCTTAACGTGCTCTCCGAGGCACGGGAAGGCACGGGTACGGTGGTGTTGTAAATCAATGACAAATGTTCGTAAGGAAAGTGTATTTCTCATTGGTAAATGCCGGGTGGGTTTGAACCGACCTTTGTAGGATTTAGGGAACGCGTTTAACAACCGAGCCATCACCGTGCATTATATTTACTTACTTGACCAAAACACAACAATCATACTCCAGCAAGCAATGTTAAAGATATAGAAAATTGGGTTTGGCGTATGTAATAAAGACGACAGCGAAGGAGAAGCTATAAAAGATCACAAATATATATTTTTAAGTGCTTCGTGTTTTGTATTGAAAAAAACGTTGACATAAATGTATTATATCAGAGGAGATTATATTGAACCGGACAAAATAGATATTAATATATTTTTTAATTTACACAATTCGCGTAACTTTTTGAACAGACTTTAAACTCTTAACAAACCATGCGAAATACCTATTACTGATACAATGTAGAGTTAATATTTCACTTCTTAGTATTATCACGACCGCATCATTTCCAGGGTAGTCAGAAACCTCGCTTTTTTTAAAGAAGCGGATTCACATTAAGACAAATCTACTATAGGCCCATTATGACCAGTGGCAACCTCATCGATGTCTCTAGCGTAACAAACTCGAGAAATACGACAAATAATTTTTTGTTTACCTCAGAGTCTAAATCCACTAACTTAACCGCTATACCACGGGGGCATAATTTATAATTTAGTGTTTAATATTATATTATGTAAAAACTTTTTTCGGATAAATATAGAAGTAAAGTGTCACGACCGTTTCCCTTCCGGGGTGGCCAGAAACCACGCTTATAAATAAGCGGATTCACATTTAGCCAACTTTACTATAGGCCTGTGGCAACCTCTTTGGCTCCTTGGCCACAGTAAAACAACATTGTCAAAACTTTCAAATTTAGAATTAAGGAAATTAGATGGATTACAAGATTTACACCAACATGTGTTTCTTTTAATTAATTAATATTAATGAAATATTTCGTCAATAATGAGAGATAAAGTATATCTCTGAATTGGTGATCCCAATATGTGTAGGACAAGTGAAAATAATTCGTGAATCGGCTTTGTCGATCTTTTTCGCGCCATTATTTCCGCGCCAACATTCGCGCTTAAGAAATGGCCCGATGACGTCACAGCGGTGATTACCGCGACATCGCCTATGCCTGGCGCGTTCCTGATTTTCCTCGTGCAATCCATCGCTGCGCCGTGCCGTGCGCTATCTACTGGCCGGCTTCACACCGCGCATTGGACAGAATCACACAGGATATCATGGGATCACTCGTCTAGTAGTACCAATATTTGTTTTAGTATTAATATTTTTTATTTTAAATTAAATTTAGTGTTTCCTTTTATAATTAAACAATTTTACTTTTAATAATACTACATTAATATTTATTTTTTAACATTATTATTAGGCAAACATTTATTTTAGTAATTTAATTTAGTATATTTTCTATAATGGACGATATCTTGCAATTAATAAAGGCTTTGCAAGAGCAAAATTCGACTCTGCAGGAACAAATAAATTCATTTTCCACATCTTCAGATTGTAAGAATATTGTTAGTCCGGAGGTGTGTAAAGTGTCTGTTAAGTTGCCCCCGTTTTGGGCACAACAGCCGGAGGTGTGGTTCTCTCAGGTAGAGGGACAGTTTGCAGATATCACAGCAGACTACAAGATATAACTATGTTATAGGCCAACTAGACTAAGGTTATTTTTTCTTTGACTGCCTTTGTTTTCTAGCGGTTAAGACCGTAGATATAAACTCGAAAGATTAATCGATTCGAGAACACAAACATTTATTTGTCACATTCATCGAGTTATTTGCAATGTTAAAATGCAATGGCAATCTCGCCGATGTTTCTAGCGTACCAGAGTTGCCTTAATCGAGTCAGACAATTATTTGAACTATAACAATATACAATTTAAATCCAATTACAACAGCATCCTTTGCCGTTGAATACAAATCCCTTACCTATTTGTATCTGTAGACCAATTCCAGTGAAATTAATAGCAGTCATTATGACGCTCGTTCAGTAAAAACAAATAAAAATTGCAGTACAATTCTCGGATTACAATTACGCAGAATTGGACTCTCCGTGGATAAACAAGGAAAATCTAGATTAAAATGAAAATTGTTACTGACAAGTAAACACTAATAAATATGAGAGCTTTTCTGCTACAAAACTGAGATTTAAATTCTGAATTTTGAATAATGAAAGCCATGGTAATACTAACGGCGTTTCCGAACAGTAAACAAATTTAACGTGCTCGTATTCGTAGTTTAACACTATCATCAATCTCATTTCCTTGAAATAACTTGGCGGCACCGAGTTTATAAACCTGAAGCGAGTCAATCTTGTTGGGAAATTGTGATATCACGGTTGGTGCATGTTATACTTTGAAAATATTTTGACGCAAAATATTTCAGCACTCACAATCGTTTGTGATGCGATGTGAAATCACATGTTACAATTTCTTTGATATTTTATAGTATATTCTGGCGTGTTATCCAACTGCTTTAATGTTACAACTATTCAACGTTATTTAGCAGTTTTATTTACCTACCTACATAATTTTAAATAAACATGAACTAAGAACGTTACCTTGGTGACGCGAAATGTTCATCATGGATTATATTAATCATCCTTTCTGCAACCGCCTGTTAGTGTGTTAGCACAGCCGTCTCTATAAAATTATATATTTAAAATTT
Organism: Tinea semifulvella; assembly: GCA_910589645.1. Taxonomy (NCBI): domain Eukaryota; kingdom Metazoa; phylum Arthropoda; class Insecta; order Lepidoptera; family Tineidae; genus Tinea; species Tinea semifulvella. Next base: position 28,833,720 of record OU342584.1, read on the forward strand.
TGTTAAAGTAACAAAGTTACTAAGAAGAACCATTTCGTTTATTTTTATACCTCAATCCTTACAAAGGAGGACTATTATTTTTCATTGATACGGCAGAGCTTTGAGGGTTTAGAGAGGTTTCTCTGTTCATAAATTCTTACCTGCCTACTATTTCGGTGACCGACCGAGTAAATGTGTCCTTTGCGACTGCCCATTTACCATAAAAAGAGACTACACGCATATTTTAACAGTTTTGTAAGTCTTAGGCTGCTTATCCACGAGAGATATGCTACGAATATCACCGGTGAACAAAGAACTCATCCATCAACTAAAGGTGATATTATTGGTGAATTCAGTGCCGATCCTGGTGTAGAACAAAATGAGTGGGCGCTCTAGCCACATGGCAAAGAGCATGCCACACGCTAAATGCAAAAAAATAATTATAATTTAAATATTGATCTGACTTTCGTAGTCTAACTGGAGCAGCTTAAACCTAGTCCATAAATCATTTATTGTAAAATTACATCCATATCGTTTTGAAAAATAACGGACAGCATGGCCCTCAAAAGCAACTACATCAGCTCTGCACTGATCCTTGACTGCCACCTGGCCATGGAAGAAACAACAGAGTCATGCTACTGTGATTAAAGGATCATAGCGGTTCACTGAGTAATGATGTGGCCAGAAGGGGGTCATTCACAATACCAAAAGACTTCCAAAGAACTGATAGACTGCACGATAAGATATCGACATTGGCCATAGACTACAGACAGTCTAGAGAGGCTCTTCCGAGTCCTGACAGGAGCCTCACGCGACACCTCTTGTGCCTTGACAGAGCTAAGCTTCGCACAATGTTAAGGGTAATAACGGGACAGTGTGTCTTTAATAAACATTTATACACTATAAACATTACAGACAAACCGTACACATGTACTGCTGTGTCATGGAGTGCTGCAGTGTGGCTGTGCCTAGTTCCTCCAGACTGCGGGAACTCTTCTAGAGATCTGCAGGAACGTGATGGATCTCCTGGATTGGATGAAGGAGTAAAGGTCACTCACAATGGTATCATGGAGACTAAGTGCGGAGAAGCAACGGTCATCACAATCACAACGGTATAAAGTGTTACATAACGTTAAGTATTTAGTTTTATTTAAACAATATAATTTTAAGGGCACTGGGTGTCTGTTATGTACATTTGAACATGAATGCATTCATTATCATCACGACCGTATCCCTTCCGGGGTAGTCAGAAACACATTCACATTTAGCCGACTTAATTATAGGCCATCATGACAAGTGGCAAGTTAGCGTACGAAACTGGAGAAATATCACAGACAAATTATTTTGTCCCGACCAGGAATCAAACTCGGTACCTCCGCATCTAAATCCACCGACTTAACCGCTAGACCAACTATTTACAGTATCTTTTTTAATTATTTTTGGACATTATTTTTTACGTCCCAAATCATCTTTATTATGTAGGAGTACGATATGATATTCATAGGACCTGAGACAAAATGTAAATAAAGAAACCAGCTGTTCCTAAACTTGTTTATATACTTAACTTTTGTCTGAGTCTTTATCTGCATGATTATACTCGTAGCCTAATGTACAGAACAGGCATGCAAATATTTCATTTCATTTATTTATTCACCATTTCATACATTTGGTACACTCGGTTTCGTCAGATAACAAATTAATTATTTTACTAATCATGATAGCGAATGAATATCAGCAAAGAACAGCCTTCGTCGTTACCAGATAAGTACTACCTATACCAATAGATGCTGCTGTAAAAGGGCGTTGTCATGGTAATAATAATACGGTAGGTAACTATGTCAAAACAAAATAATATTTTCTACTACTAAATTAAAATACATATATATATATATACATAAGGAAATAGCGGTAACTTTAATATCCAAACTTAAGCTAACTTAACAAATACCTACTCGTGCATAAATATAATATTGGTATGTCATTTAAAAGATTATTTTCAAAGTTTAAATTAAATAAAGTCTTTAAATAAGAAGGGTATCATACCATATTTTATTTGCAATACGTCGGTTTACTTTACAGTACTAGGCGACCGTCATCGGAGGGGGTCTCGCACTCGGTCCCTAACTCGGCTAAACTCGGCTTTTTGCCTATGCCAGAGCGAGAGCGCATGTGGACTCGAACTAGGTCAGGGATCCGATTCTAGAGCTATAGGGATGAAAGTCAGTGGTAACAAACGTTGCCGTGAACTCGGGAGGTCGTGGGTTTGATTCCCACCGGGGGCAAGTTGTACATTGTATAATTTGTCTCGGTCTGGGTATTTATATGTATAATATGTATATATTTACAAAAAAAGTATAATATGTAGTTTATCAACCATCTAGTTTCCGTAACACAAGCCTCGTAGCTTACCACGGAAATTAGATGGCGCTGTGTGACCTGTCTGGAAATATTTATTTATTATTTATTTATTTATTCCTTATTTTTTAGTTTTACTATGATGTTTAAATATTGAACTTTCCACAACACAATGTTATTAATTAGTGAACTGAGCCTCTTGTTGATGGTGACGTAGAAGATTCAGGGTAACCTGTTGATTTATTTTCTTTCACAATCCTAACAACAGAGGCTCGTGATACCCCTATAATCTCCTCAGTATTGTCGCTTTTAAATGAAAAGTATTCCTTAGGCAATATATCTTCCACTTGTTTACATACTTATTTTTATTAATGTCATGGCGAAGAAAATGTACAAGCACTGTTTGGTCCAGGTTCGCATAATATAACCCTGTAAAATATATTATATTTGAATATTTATCGACGTAAAATCCTTCTTATCCAAGCCTTCTCATTATTTTAAGTATAAAGTACATCTTATAGCGGTACATCTTAATTTGTCTATATTATAAATTTTATTTATTTAATAGTTTAGAAACATTAAGTATCTCCAACACCGGGTCCTGTAAAACGGAAGTACGCAGAAGAATAGGCATTGCCAAGAACGCTATGAGCCAGATGAAGGGAATATAGAGGGATCGAAACATTACTATCAGGACCAAAATAAGACTTGTCCGCAATCTCGTTTTCTCCATATTTCTTTATAGCCGCGTCGACGCCTTTGAAATGTGGTGCTGGAGGCGTATGTTGCGCCTAATAAAAATACAAAAAATATATACATTAATAAATTAATACTTGTGCGATAATATTTGTGTTTTTTCTACAAAATACTATTTGCATTTTTATTGCGAACACCTTTTTGGTAGTTTATTTACCTTTTGCCTTAGGGGTCGATGAATTATATATAGGTTGTTACTTTGTAAGCTAAAATACGCTATTGTATTATATCAAAGTTATAAAAAAAAAGTTAGTATTAAGTTTTGACATAACTGAATTTTATAAGTGCTATATGCAAATTTGTAAATAAATATATTCCACGAGTGCTATTCATTTCCTTTGTTAAATATGCTCATATCTGGGCAATAAACAAGCTTTCGTAGTCTACACTGAATATTATCCAATTTTTTTTCAGAGATTTTGACAAGCATGTAACTCTTTCTTAGTAAATAGTTGGCTACATGTGAATCTTTAAAACAAGGCGTACATTCTGAACACGATAGAATTGACTTTATTCATGAGTAGGAATTTATAGGTCTAATAAATTATTAAACAATGATACTAAGCAGCAAAGTGGTCCAATAAGTAATCTGTTAGAAGTCTAGCTTAGCTTAGCTTAATTTAAATGAGAAAGTAATATATATCTAAATCTGCATTATTTATACCATTTTGCTAATATGTTTTGTATTTGTATGTTCATCCGACTGTATCGACAACGTTCTATTTTCCAACACATACATTTTTATATTATAACCACATTATTGTAGAGTTAATTTCACTTTTCAAACGGAACACATGTTATTTTATATTAATTTGAAGACTTTATTGACTGTAAAAGGGTTTTAAATATAAATTAATAATTGATCCATCATAAAAATACTTTTCAACGCTCAATAAATGACACTATTTTTTATTTTATTGTTAGCAAATGTCTTAGAGGCACGCACACACTTAAGTGAATATCGTATCTAAAGATCGATTAATTAATACATTACAACCCCTAGAACACAGCGTCCTAGACCTTCACTGTTGGAAATGGGCCTTCCATATATATATTTAAACGGGTTGGCGAGGGTCTGATGTAATTGTTTTATGAAAATTCTTTCCACTTTAGTGTTACCGGGACCAACGGCTTAACGTGCTCTACGGTGGTGTTCTAAATCTATGACAATAAGATAACAATGTACTTAAGAAAAGTGTATTTCTCATTGGTGCATACCGGGGTTTGAACCCACCTCTATAGGATGTTAAGGAAAGCGTTCTTACAACCGAGCCACCGCCGCTCTGTTTATTATTTTATGAATAATACGGGCCTTAGTATTAAAGTAAATATTTTTTTATATATTTTAGAATCGATTATAAAAGTATATAACGTTTTATGATATAATATCCAATTAAAAATAATAATATTAACTAGTCAAAGTCATCACAAGTGATATTTTCAAGACGTTATGTTTTTTCGACATTATCTCTATTGAAAATTCTCTTTCCCGAGAATCAACCCCTAGACTTATTTCGATGGGCGGATACGAACGTAGCGCAGCCAATCAGAAGTCTCCTCTTATATCTCGCAACCGCTGTTTTGCTTTGCGTTCGTATATATTAAAATCCATTACCTATACTGTTGGGTCCACATCTACACGGGAAGTTGGAGCTAGTATAGCCATCCACCGATCGTGAGTCTCTGGCTATACCTACCCAATAAAGCATGCAGGAACGGGTGACTAAGAAAAAATGCCCTAGTGCACCGATGTAGATGGATCGACCCGCTTTTGTTTCCTAAACTTGTTCTAATAAGTTGTTTTTCCAGATAGATTAGGATGACGGGAATTCCCAGAGAAGGCAGGCGGGGAAAATTCATTTTCCGCGGCTCAGTCTTCGATCTATGTCTCAACACTTGTACTTGGTCGTGTTGGATATCGTTTTCACATAATTCGGAGACGAGAAATTAATTTCTGGAATCAACTTATGACTCATTCATAGAAAATAACTAAATAAGTAAATTCAAAAATATACAAATATAATAAATACGAGTATGTATAACAAAATACGGTCGCTCAGAATTAAACCTCGATAGATGGTTTTTTGCCACATAATTAAATACTTTTAAAATATTTTCACTCGTTCGGCGAAACGTTTCCAGAAGCTCTATTCTGATACTTAAGCGCAAACGTAATATAGTGGAATCCGTTAACTATACATATATGTATATATCACGCTATTAAAGTTGATATGTGCACGGTCGCTGATAAGAGTTGAGAATTGTATAATATTTTGTAATTATTATGTAAATAACAAAATCCACTAATAACGTTTGCGACTAAGTAACAGAAGGCTACAGGAGCGATTTCAGAAGCTAGTTAGGATTTTTCTTGATTTGCCCGTTCTTAGATGACGCCGTTTTATTACAGTTATTGCTGTATGTGTGTTTATTCCTTTATGACACACGGGAGTTGTGACACCTAGTGTTGCTTTTTTGCAAGACCGAGACCAAGAACTAAACTGATATGGTTGCAAGACCCTAGTCTCACAAGACTCTTACTCATAAATATTTTTCAAATTTTGCTAAAAGTTATTTTTTTTCGGAATAAGGTTTTTGATTTCAATAAATTGTAATTGTCGTGTCCGTCATTTTTAATATTTTATTGTTTGGAACTTGAAGAGCTTGATTGCAAATAATTTTATTTTAATACACCTAAATCCTACCTATACCTAAAACCTCCTTGGCCTAGCGTTCAATTCCTTGGATTTGGACACACAATAAATTATTCGAGTTATTTCGAGTTTGGTAGGTAATAGTAAAGGTGGCTAACTGTGAATCCGCTTATTTTTAATTAAAAATCGTGGTTTCTGACTACACCGGAAATCGTGATAATACTTAACTTTTTACTAATATACCTAAGTCATGTATTTTAGACTTTCCGAAAAAGATATTGTGAAAAAAAAAACCTTTGATGGTACCCATGGACACTACAAAACTTAAAATACCCAGTCACATAAGTTAATCAAATCAAAATAGCTTTAATTACAAAATAGATTTTTTTAGTGTAAACTCATTTATTATGTGTATCAAGGTTTACAACAACATACCTAAAAAAATTAGACAGTTACCAAACAAATTGTGTATTATAATAATAATAATAAACTTTAATTTCGGACTTTATATCCATAAATTGTTAGTAAGAATTTTACTTAATCTACATTTAGTATAACTAATAATTTATTTTAAACTATCCGAAATTATGAAATTTAAAAAGTGGTTAATAGAAAAATATTATTAAGCTATCAGTAAATTCTTTACCATTACAAAAAATAACATGATTTATTATTTGTAACCTTATTTTTTTATTTAACACCGTGTATAAAATATTTGCTCGCCAAAACTTGACAAATGTTAACTACTTACTCGTAAGTTTACTTGACCTGTAAATTTCTAAATATTACATTTATCCTAACAAATTAATTATGTATCCAGACACAGTTATACTAGTATTGTGGTTGCATTCGATTTATTTGCCCTTCAAGACGTTTTATTTTGAATAAAGTTACTTCCACGCGCAATGCGCATCTCTCCCGCGCAGTCAATAATATTTTTTATCACCAACTTTTTATTATTGCATTATAAAAAGGATCATATTTTTGTGATCCAGATGAATGTGATTTTCGAATATAGTTTTTTACTGTTAAGGCCACTAGTAATAAAATATATAAAATTATTTCAATGGTGTAGTTAAGTGGTTACCAAACTTTTTGGCGACGATACCTACCTTGTTTTTTTTTTATTTTATTTTTTTAGTTCTTAATTTGAGTTTATTTTTTACATCGTCGTCAAGTCGGGTTTTTTATTTTTAAATTTCCTTTCTTAAGATAGTTTCCGTTTTGACAGCCAGTCCGTCAAGAGTGCATCTAGTGTTTCAGCATCGATTTTATATATACTAGCTGACCCAGCGAACTTCGTACCGCATGGCAGTCAATGAATATCGTTTTACTTATTAGCTGAACTAAATTAATGATTTTATGGAAGTAATACATGAATATAAAATAATTATTATGTTAAGATAGGAACACAAAAAAAATATAAAAGTACAAAAATCATCTATATCAATCGGTTTAATTTTCTTCATGGAAGCCTTGTGATGTACGGCATATTTTTTTTTTTTTTTTAGGCGCAAGAACAGAACAAATAGAACAACCATCCGCTGGTTTGCCGACACGTGAACATGCCAAGTACAACTGATCATGAGTAAAACATTGAGAAAGACAGTTAATTGATTCGCAATGTTCCGTGGCCTAATTGTGGCCACAAACTTCATATAAATTTCTAAACGCATATATATTTTACAACCAACATTGTTTGACAGGTACGAAACCCACAAACTTTTTGTATATGAAAATGTTTTTACTTTTTTTCTTCTTTTTTTTTCTTGTATTTTCCAATTTATTTATAGTTATTTTGCTATTCGGGACCGAGACACATCCAACAAATCAAAAACCGTGAAAATCTGTCCAGCCGTTCTCCATTTATAAGTGTTCTAATAAACCCGACTTTATTTTATATATTTTACTTACTATGCAATCTAATATGTCAGAAAACTTCCCTGATGTTTCCACAACATATTCCCAAAGTTTCATACCGATCGGTCAAGTAATTTTGCAATGCATAGGGAACACACACACAGACATTCAGATAGAAGATAGGAAAAAAAAACTTCCAAAATATTTTTGAATTCTGTTTTATTTTCTACAATTAACTTTTTTTAAATATTATTATTACCATTTTTTTGTTTTTTTATCAATATTGTGTACATTTTCTAGTAAACCCGACAGGAATGTTGTTGTTGATTTTAGGATATTAATTAAAAGAGAGTCATTTTGGAAAAAAAAACGCAAGGCTAAACTCCTTATACTGGACCCGTTGGTGGCAATTGACATTTTAATATTATTTTAATGGTTGTCGTAGCTTTTAAGATGTTGGTGTAATATGAGGCCTTTGGTTGTATATTATCTGGTTGCGACGTCATTCTAGCACCCCTCCTCTTGCTTGTTCAGCGTTTTTGTGAATCTTTTCGAACTTTTTATTTTCCCAAAGAAAACGGCCTAAAAAGTCCACTGACATATTCCTCCAATATATTTAACTAATAATTCCTTCATTGTTTAAGTAAGGCAAATAGTTTTTACGGTTATCGCCGCTGTGTACGAAGAAGAAAAAACTGAATTAAAATAACAAAAGCCTTTTCCCTCTGCAATTAATTAGCCTCATTGGACGAACAAAAAAAACAAAGATTTGTGAGAGTTCGCAGCTTGGTCCAAATATTCCTAGAAAACCTATTTAGTTGTTTTTAGCTTTGATTTATTATTTTAATCTATTTTTAAGGGGGTTTAACGCTTTGCAAGCGGGTTTAACCCTCGCTCGCACAAAACATCATTTTAAAGATTATTTAAGTCCAAGTGTGCCAACTTTACTATAGGCCCACCATGATAAGTGGTAAACTCGTCGATGTCTCTAGCGTACCAAACTTGAGAAATATCACAAATAAATGAAATAAATTATTGTGTCCGTACCAGGAAACAAAACTGGTACCTCCGAGTCTTAAATCCACCGACTTAACAAGGAGACCACAGAGGCAGTGGAACCGTTAAGTCATTTAAAAAATGATATCAGATACTGGGTAACCCGATTGGACAGTGTAGCGATTGTAGACCAAATTCTCCAGACATTCTGGGATTCTAATGATGATGATACTCATGTCAAATTGCCCAGTTATTACATATGGGTGTATGTGACATTTAATTTGTACCTGTAAGTGTACGATGTCATAGTGCTATTTCCCTCCGGAGGTGCTGACTGACATACGGTCGTGACTCCGCATACGCTTTATTTTGTCGTAAATTTACTCGCAACCTTACCAGCTTTTCGTGTCCAAAATTTAATATGCGACAATGTACGGTGCATTGCAAATGCAGGTCATGTATTCTTATTATTTATCCGCTAACGTTATATCAAGAAATTGGACACAGTCAATGGCAACCGCTATATGGCCATCCGTCACTCACTTAAGTATGACTTTTCTTTTTCAAAATATAAAGTTGTTATACGAAAAAAAATAATACAAAATATAAAATAAAATTAAGAATAATACTAATGATAGGGATATAAGTCCCGTCCGCGTGGAATGGTGGCAAGTCTAAGTGACAAAGTCGAGGCAGATCAAGGCGCGCGCGGCTATTATTTATTCTAACACGAAATGCCCTGCGCCCACCTAACCTATAAGTGTAGTGGTGCGCAAGTTCCATGAATGTTGGGAACTGGAATCGACACTTACGATAGACATCAGTTCCCAACACTATGCCGGCTTGACTAGATGCTTTTTCAAACTTTGCTTAAAAGACTAGGTTATAGGAATGTAAAAACACCACTATGCTTAGGGATGATGACTAAGGTATGTGGGTGCATATTCTAAACTGTTGTTCACATGCTCACTCAAATTTTACTAAACGCGGCTATACCCGAAACGAAATGACTATAAGGAGGCGGTGACGCCACGCCGCGCCTCTGACTCGACTGTGCCTTCTTTGTGCCGGCGATTTTCTTAAACTTGGTGGTAAGCTGGCACCAGCCTTTGACGACCGGCATCACCCCATACCATTGACTCGACGTAAGTGCTGCTATTTCGCGTAGGTTAAGCAATAAGGAAACATACTGTCTGAGAGAGGCTTTACCGCCTAAGGCCAAAGGTGCATGGTATAAATCAATATAGCATACTCAGTAATACGTGACGTCGCTCAACCCCATGTATGACTATAATTGTAACGTTCAAACAACTTACCCCAATCAGCTACATCTGTTCGAAACTTCGTGAAAACCTAGAACTATACTAATAAGTTGGCAGAAGTTTAACATGCATCTCCATTTCACGTGTTAGTCCAACTTAAATATAACAAATAAGCCCACGACGTTTTAAGTAGCCAACTAGCATATAAACAGCATAAGTATTAATAGTATACATATAGTATACAAGGTATATAATATATAAATTTTAGTGCTAAGTAATAAGACACTACACTGCCTTGTATCGCTGCTTTCACATGTTACCGTAGACACATTTCTGACATACACACATCAAAAAAGTCTAGGGATCAAGCATGTTTATGCGGATTTCTTGTGATTGAGATGTGGCTTTGTAATAAATTTATGATTTTATAAATTTATATGGATCCTTTTTGGTGCATTTCATAATTTAAAACAGGAACTGTCAATCAAATTCGAGTAAAAGATGAAAATCAGCTGTCAATATTTTCCCTATAAAAACATAAGACGCATTGAAGACATTATTAGTGCTACTGTTTCCCTACTACTGATTAAAACCAACGTTATTATGGAGCGGCGACGTCATTTAAGCAGGGAAGAAATGATCAGAGCCGTGGGAATGATAGAAGCTGGTTCCCGGCAACGTACTGTGGCTTTAGCTCTGAATACAAGTCAGAGTGTTATCAGTCGACTTTGGACACGTTACCGAACCACTGGTACCGTGGCTGAGCGCCATGGAGGACGGTATCGCTGCACCACACGGAGACAAGACCGATACATTCAAATCACAGCTCGAAGAACTCCAACAATAACCGCCATGATGTTAGCCGTGAGCCTTCATCGCTCTTCAGGGAACTTAATTAGCGACCAAACAGTCAGAAACCGCTTGCATGAAGTGAACCTTCATTCCCGAAGACCGCTACGGGTACCACCTATAGCAATGCACAATCGTAGGACTCGATATCAATGGGCTCTTGAACACAGAAATTGGACAGAAGAACAATGGCGTTTCGTGTGCTTTTCTGGTGAGTCTCGTTTTGGTATGAGGCCGGATACAAGACGTATACGACACTGGAGAACCCCTGGACGCCAACAGCGATTAAAATCCTGCCAGGAAGTCCATCCTTATAGTGGTGGAACCATCATGGTATGGGCGGGTATTTCGATCGGCGGAAGAACTGAGTTGATTTGGATCAGAGGCAACCTCAACGCTCAAATTTATGCTGAGACGGTTGTATCAGACGTCATCGTTCCTCTACAAGTGCATATCGGTCCCTTATTTCAGTTAATGCATGATAATGCACGACCGCACACCGCAAGAGTTGTAAGACAGACTCTCGCCGCAGCTAACATCAATGTCCTGCCCTGGCCTGCTCAGTCGCCAGACTTGAACCCGATTGAGCATGCATGGGATATTCTTCAGAGAAGAGCTCTGCCGAATATGGAGGGTATCCAGTCGCAAGAAGACCTTTTTTTGTTGTTGCAACGAACATGGGCGGCCATTCCACAGCGTGATTTGGATGAACTCATTTTGAGTATGCCAAACCGATGTTCTTGTGTTGTTAGTGTTCGCGGTAGAAACACGGATTATTAATTGTTTAAGTTACCCAATAAAATTTAAAAAAAAACTGTTATTTCAGTCTTTTTTTCGAACTTTAATGTTAGTGGTTCAAATGTCAAAAATCCCTTTATTAGGAAAATGGCAATTTTTTTTACTAATGCAAAGGTGACTTGGTTTATCGTTACTGTAGACAAACGAAAACATTTTATTTGATCAATCCTTAAAGAAAATTTTAATGAATATCAATCAGGAGAAAAGTTATTGCAAAAATATATGTTGATCCCTAGACACTTTTGATGTGTGTAACATTCTCAATGGTCGACTGTCCTGCTCTGCTAGCAAAGATAAAGTTTGCTACACTTGCACTAGTAAGAATCTTTAGATACAAACCCACTTTCGTTGTCTAGAATCTTAATATGATTTACAATAGACGTAATTCCTATTTGAACAGAGCATGTAAGTCATTCAACGAGCTATTGTTTATATGAGATATTAACGTCTTTTACACAAATGTAAACATGTAGTCAACAACTTATTTTTATAATATAATATCTTGTATCGTCTTATTCTAATCAATCATGTATACGAGTATGTTTTTATGCTGTTTATGTGTATTTTAGTGTTAAGTATATATCTTAGATTAAAATATCACTTATTATTCTTATATATTGTCACTATTAGATTTGTAAAAAAATATCTGTAATTTTTATTGAACTATTAATAGTTTTCTCTAAATTAATTAATTTATCACTGTTGTGGAAAAAGTATAAATCAGGCCGGATACAGGTGACTACGAAAATTGCGTCAAATTTACAACGATGCAATCTGCGCCTAGTATAGCTAATGCTTCTCATGCGTGTGTGTACTGTACTATAAAGGTAAATATATAAGCGCATTAATTACTGCTTAAATGTATGGCGGTTTACAGCCGGTTTCAGAAATGCTGATTATATTTTGGCACGTCATTGACTGAAGTAACGATATTGACAAGCTAGCAAAATTGAAAGGCGTATATTAAAATGTTGATCATAAAATATTTTAATCATCCTTTCTGGAACCGTCCGCAGCCAGAAACTAAAATAAAATTGCAAGAAAATTTTAAATGATTTTTTAATTAAAATACCTACTCGTATATATAGGCAGATATTTTACAGGTCTTATAAATATCATCTGGCATTAAATATTTCTTAAACGAGTACAATGCAAATTTTCTTATAATTAACTACCTATTAAAACCTAATTTACATTGTCCCATAAATATTTTTGAGAACATAGAAGAACTATTGGCGCGTATAGAATCACATGTGCTTTGTAAAATATCGCATAGGTATTCCTAGCATTGCTATTATGTGACGGCCGAGGGCGAAAAAGTAACACAGGAAAATTATTCCTAGGTGAGCCAGCGAACTTTTAACACGCTGTACTTCTCAACGGTATTAGCAGAGGGTGTGGATTCACATGTCGTGCTTATAAATGTTATGTTTCTTGTTAGCATAATAAAATGTTTTATGATTGAGTCATAACTTGTTTTCAGGGTAAATTTAATTTCCTTTTAAAGACCTAAGGCTAGTTAATTCCACTTTAATTTTGTTAATACTTTAATTCGGGCCATTAAGTGGCTTCCGGCGGGCGCCTTAACGAGACCAGCCACCCTCACATCTACCTACCTAATGGTATTTCCTGCAATTACCTATGAATCGAAGGTCATCTCGATTTCTGTAGAATATGCGGTGGTTAAGGAAGCACTCCTTCAAATCCAAAAAGGTCCCGGTTTGAATCCCGTTATGTACCAATCAGAAATACACTCTTATTACGTTCATTTGTCATAGATTTACAACACCTTGCTTCGGAGAGTACGATAAAACTTCGGTCCTGGGATCAACTAACATCAATCGCATCCCGTCTGGCCAGCGTGATGAGATTAGGCCAAAATGTTCCAGAAATTCGTTCTGGATATCCCAAATCCAGTTTCAAATGTCTAGGAGTCTGTGTTCTATAGGCTGTGATCCTTATTTTGTTATACTTGGTCTTCTCACACCCCCCGAACTTACAGAGGTTGCTTTCGCTTTCCGTAACTACGGACAGGGCATGGGGTAACCATTAAAGGTTGAATTATATGAGCCAGGCGGCGGAGCCGTAATTACGACTCCGTGATTGGTAGCAGGTGATGAGCGTAGCATTGTCTGGCGGACGGGCGTTCAGAGGGGCCAGGTTTCTCACAAGTTGGAAATCTGTCGCCTCTGCACGCGCGAACATGCCAGCCGCCAGACGACGCACGAATTCGTGTTTCCATCTGCATATCCCTATGGATTATATCGTTCCTCACGTATCGCGAGGCGCCGACAATGGTACGGAGCGTCAGATTTTGTTGCGCTTGTAAACGTGCTCTTAGCGTAGCTGAGGTGAGAGCGTATGAGACCGGCGCGGCATACGTGAGTCGGCTGCGGATATAGGCTTTGAAAATGAGTAGCTTCGTGTGAAGCAGCAAACTGGATGCGTTTGTATTATAAGTGTTTACTTATAATATCAATATGTCAACAATGTGATCCACCGGGCTTTAGTTACTGCCAGGTTTAGTTATTGAACTGTCCGGGATCTCTCGCAGTGATGGTAAATGACCCGATGGATTAACGTTGGTGCCGTGGTCCAAAGGTCGAGCATTGGTATGGGACACGGCTGAGACTGATAAATAGAAAGACTACGAGTACAGTTCTTCACAGTGTAAATACACACATCAAAAGTGTCTAGGGATCAACATATATTTTTGCAATAACTTTTCTCCTGATTGATATTCATTAAAATTTTCTTTAAGGATTGATCAAATAAAATGTTTTCGTTTGTCTACAGTAACGATAAACCAAGTCACCTTTGCATTAGTAAAAAAAATTGCCATTTTCCTAATAAAGGGATTTTTGACATTTGAACCACTAACATTAAAGTTCGAAAAAAAGACTGAAATAACAGTTTTTTTTTTAATTTTATTGGGTAACTTAAACAATTAATAATCCGTGTTTCTACCGCGAACACTAACAACACAAGAACATCGGTTTGGCATACTCAAAATGAGTTCATCCAAATCACGCTGTGGAATGGCCGCCCATGTTCGTTGCAACAACAAAAAAAGGTCTTCTTGCGACTGGATACCCTCCATATTCGGCAGAGCTCTTCTCTGAAGAATATCCCATGCATGCTCAATCGGGTTCAAGTCTGGCGACTGAGCAGGCCAGGGCAGGACATTGATGTTAGCTGCGGCGAGAGTCTGTCTTACAACTCTTGCGGTGTGCGGTCGTGCATTATCATGCATTAACTGAAATAAGGGACCGATATGCACTTGTAGAGGAACGATGACGTCTGATACAACCGTCTCAGCATAAATTTGAGCGTTGAGGTTGCCTCTGATCCAAATCAACTCAGTTCTTCCGCCGATCGAAATACCCGCCCATACCATGATGGTTCCACCACTATAAGGATGGACTTCCTGGCAGGATTTTAATCGCTGTTGGCGTCCAGGGGTTCTCCAGTGTCGTATACGTCTTGTATCCGGCCTCATACCAAAACGAGACTCATCAGAAAAGCACATGAAACGCCATTGTTCTTCTGTCCAATTTCTGTGTTCAAGAGCCCATTGATATCGAGTCCTACGATTGTGCATTGCTATAGGTGGTACCCGTAGCGGTCTTCGGGAATGAAGGTTCACTTCATGCAAGCGGTTTCTGACTGTTTGGTCGCTAATTAAGTTCCCTGAAGAGCGATGAAAGCTCACGGCTAACATCATGGCGGTTATTGTTGGAGTTCTTCGAGCTGTGATTTGAATGTATCGGTCTTGTCTCCGTGTGGTGCAGCGATACCGTCCTCCATGGCGCTCAGCCACGGTACCAGTGGTTCGGTAACGTGTCCAAAGTCGACTGATAACACTCTGACTTGTATTCAGAGCTAAAGCCACAGTACGTTGCCGGGAACCAGCTTCTATCATTCCCACGGCTCTGATCATTTCTTCCCTGCTTAAATGACGTCGCCGCTCCATAATAACGTTGGTTTTAATCAGTAGTAGGGAAACAGTAGCACTATTAATGTCTTCAATGCGTCTTATGTTTTTATAGGGAAAATATTGACAGCTGATTTTCATCTTTTACTCGAATTTGATTGACAGTTCCTGTTTTAAATTATGAAATGCACCAAAAAGGATCCATATAAATTTATAAAATCATAAATTTATTACAAAGCCACATCTCAATCACAAGAAATCCGCATAAACATGCTTGATCCCTAGACTTTTTTGATGTGTGTATATATATAATAAGAGCGCTAGGGAGTTTTAGGCTCCCGCTCGATACCCACGGTCGGTATGCCCTACATATCAGCGCTGATGCACGCCACCTATCGGACAACAGTAGTACTATGTCAGAAACCTTGGCCGATATTCGCCGAAAGTTTCATCCCGATCGGTCAAATACATAGTTTTGAAATGCATAGGGAGCATACATACACACAGACATTCATTTTTATATACATATATAGATAAAACTCGATGTTTCCTTGGGAAAAATAAATAAATATTGGCATACGAAAAAAAATTTAAACTGAAATACGAGTATATAAAACTTACAATCAAATGCACAAAATATGTATGTGAACAAAATTACTCTCAGTCAGCACGTAGAAATCTACAATGTCAAATTGTTTCACAAACAAAATGAAATCTCAAGGACAGTCTCAGCAAGTTTAATGCCGCGACCAAGGAGATCTAATCTTTCACAATGGAGCCGTAATGCAATTAGGCCACGGAACATTGCGAATCAATTAACTCATCTTTCTGAATATTTTACTCATGATCAGTTGTACTTGGCATGTTCACATTTCGGCAAACCATTCCATTTCTTTTGTTAGGAAAGATGAGATATCCTTGGTCGCGGCATTATTAATAATAATAATACTCAGACAAGACGAATCATAGACAATGACAACGCGAGTTGATTTGACAGTTGTTTTTTTTTTTAAATATATTATTTGTTCTTATTTGTATTTACTTGTGCATAAATTTATCTTATGAGTAAATTTATATACATTAAGTACAAATTAAAAGTTACCTAAATAATAAAATTCAAAGTAAATACAAACATATTAAAATATAATTGATTAATTATCGTTTGTTCTATATTGAATTGGAGCTTGATATAAATTTCTGAACGCACCCATATATATTTGACAACCAAAATTATTTGACAGGTACGAAAACCACAAACTTTTTGTGTGGGTAAATGTTTTTTCTTTTATTTTATTTTTTCTTAAATTTTCCTATTTTATTTATAGTTATTCTGCTATTCAGGACGGAGACAAATCTAAAAAACCAAAAACCGTGAAAATCTGTCCAGACGTTCTCGAGTTATAAATGTTCTAACAACTTTGTTTTATATATTATTTATTTATAATGCAATCTAATATGTCATAAACCTTCCCCGATGTTTACACAACATATTCCCAAAGTTTCATCCCGATCGGTCAAGTAGTTTTGCAATACATAGGGAAAACACACACAGCCATTCACCTTTATATTCGTAACAAAGATAAGTCTTAGTGCAGGCGACAAAAACCGATTCACCTTATTCAGTATCCCGAGAAATATCCTTCTTTTTTATAGTTAGATTTTTTTATAATATAAAATTAAATACTATATTATAAAATACTCTAAGCTACAAGTAAATTAACGTTTTTTTAAAACTTTATTATTACTTCGATTACGACTAAAATTAATAAAGTTGTACTAAATCTGTAAAGCCCTTAAAAAAGTTTTATGTTAAACATAACATATAGTAAAGTTTACGCCCATTTAGAGAATTCCACAGGTACAAACAAAACATTTTGCGAGTACTTACTTCATATATTTAGCAACAATTTTAACACCGCGAGCTTTTCGTACAAACTTTTTCTCATTATTTAACCTGAGCTTTTAAAAAAGGTCATTTTCATATCGGAATTTATATGCCTTCGTAAGCGGAAATGAAACATTTTAGTATGGTTTTAACTCTGGAATTGCTCTTCTCAATACACAGCCGTATAAAAAGCTACGGCCACTGTTACATAAAAATATTATTCATGCTGAAAATATGTGGGCAGTTTGAACGGATGCTTTAAAACTTTACCAGCGACAATTGAATATCTTTGCCATATACATATTTTATAAGTTCTTTTACTAATACATAATTTGATTCTTATCGTTAAGACTCACGTAGCTTGGAATTCACATACGGCACAGCAGTTTTAATTGGTTGGCAGTTTTTGCGTCTATCAGCTGTCAATATTTTTTATTTATTTTTATTGAAAAACTTTATTGCACTATGTACAAGAGGCGAGCTTAATGCCGCTAGGCATTCTCTAGCAACCATCTTTTGGGACAATAAAACGATTTGTGTTGTGAGGTGGATGCAACCATTAAATAGATTAATAGGTAATTCAAATTAAATCTAAATATTATATCTATATAGACAAATATTCGTACATACTAATATGTACACATACTATATATACACTACATATAATACCTACACACATCAAAAGTGTCTAGGGATCAACATATATTTTTGCAATAACTTTTCTCCTGATTGATATTCAT
Organism: Tinea semifulvella; assembly: GCA_910589645.1. Classification (NCBI taxonomy): domain Eukaryota; kingdom Metazoa; phylum Arthropoda; class Insecta; order Lepidoptera; family Tineidae; genus Tinea; species Tinea semifulvella. The sequence continues at coordinate 28,851,788 of OU342584.1, forward strand.
TAAAATTTTCTTTAAGGATTGATCAAATAAAATGTTTTCGTTTGTCTACAGTAACGATAAACCAAGTCACCTTTGCATTAGTTTAAAAAATTGCCATTTTCCTAATAAAGGGATTTTTGACATTTGAACCACTAACATTAAAGTTCGAAAAAAAGACTGAAATAACAGTTTTTTTTTTTATTTTATTGGGTAACTTAAACAATTAATAATCCGTGTTTCTACCGCGAACACTAACAACACAAGAACATCGGTTTGGCATACTCAAAATGAGTTCATCCAAATCACGCTGTGGAATGGCCGCCCATTATTATTAAATTCTTTATTGCACAAAATAAGTGTACAAAGGCGAAGATTAATGCCTACAAGGCATTTTCTAACATCTAACCTTTGGGAGAGTGTGAGATTAAGGGTAGTGCTGATATCAAGTTTAACAATATAGAATATACTACACACATTACATACTAATAGATACTTACACTGTTACATAAATTACACATATACCTATAAATAAACGTATATACACATATATATTATGCCAAATATATATTTTTAGCCTGATGACGACTCCTGTTTGTCTAGAAATAAAGCAGTGACCAAGCGCTTAAAAACGTGGACAGACGGCGCGTGTCTAATAGCGAGTGGTAGCCTGTTCCACTGGCGGGCTGCAGACACAGTATACGAATCTGAATATCTGCTAGAGGAGTGGGATGGGATTTTAAGTTGGTTGTTATGTAAAGAGCGAAGTGGAAGGTTGTGAGTATCACACATGTATTCAAAACGGGATTTAAGATATGCAGGCGCATGAGGGTTGTTCAGGATACCATACAGAGACACGAGGAGATGGGTAGATCTTCGAAAGCGGATATTGAGCCATTTCAACTGATTACGAAAATGAGAGATATGATCATATTTACGCAAGCCGTATACATAGCGGATGCATAAATTGAGCAGACGATCGAGTTTGTTCAGTAGCTCTTCAGTGACGTCGGGATAGCAGATATCTGCATAGTCTATTATGGGAAGAAGCAGCGAACTGACTAGCATTAACTTTGCCTTAAAAGGAATAAAATATTGTAAGCGTTTCAACGAATGCATGCTGCCATGAACTTTCTTACAAATTTCGGAGACGTGGTGATTCCAGGAGAGATCACTGCTTATGTGAAGTCCTAGGTTTTTCACATGCTGACAAAAAGGAAGTGACACATTGTCAAACATTAATGGGGTAAAAGGTATATGGTCCAGTTTGCACAGCATTTGCCTCGAGCTAGCGATCATCACCTGCGTCTTCGAAGGGTTTACCAGTAGACCTAAATTTTGTGACTGTATTTTAATAGCTTCAAGATCCTTATTCATTTTGAGAATAGCATTTTGTATATCGTCCATCTTGAAGTGAAGCGAAAGTTGGACATCGTCGGCGTACAGATGGTAGGAACTGAAATGTATTACCTGAGTGATCATGTTTATAAAAACAGAGAAGAGCAAGGGAGATAACACGCCACCCTGCGGGACACCAGCAGTAACCGGACACCAGTCCGAGTACGTATCATCTAACCGGATGCGTTGCTGGCGCCCGCGAAGATAAGAGTCGAACCATAATGCCACATTCTGTGAAATGTTAAGAGAACGCAATAAGGCCGCGAGAATATCGTGATCTACACAATTAAAAGCGTTACTGAAGTCTAACAACGTAAGGAGTGTGAGCTTTTTATTGTCAATAGAAAATCTGATGTCATCAGTAATTTTTGTGAGAGCAGTAGTTGTGCTATGTGAAGGTCGAAAGCCAGATTGAAAAGAATTTAAAAGTTTATTGTGGGAAAGAAATGTAGCAAACTGGCGATGAACTACACGTTCTAGTACTTTAGATAGAAAGGGAAGAATTGATATTGGTCGAAAATGACTAAAATCGGTAGGGTTAGTATTTTTGGGGATTGGAACTATGTGGGCATTTTTCCACACTGTGGGAAATTGTCCAGTAGAGAGTGAAAAGTTTATAATATAGGTAATGAAGGGAATAATTATGTTTATTATGGGAATCAGAAGAACACGGCCCACATTATCATCTCCTACAGCCTTACTGGTTATGGATAGAATAATCTTTTTAATTTCACAGCTTGACATTGGTTCGAACTGAAAAGTATTACTAGAAGATAGGGGTAAAGCATCAATTTGAGAAATAGCGACAGCTTTAGAAATACTATTAATAGAAGAAGAGGGACTAGAGAAGTGTCGGTTTAGACCGTTGATGTCCATTGAGGAAGAAATAATACTATCAGCCTTTACCTTACCAAGACCTAAAGTTCGAAGAAATGACCAAATGTTTTGAGGTGTGCAAGATTTAATAGATTCGTGAACAAATTGGCGTTTTGAGTTCCTACACATCTGATTCACCCGATTCCTAGCATGTTTATACTTATCCCAGTGTTCCTGACTGTGAGACTTCCTGTATTTCCTCTTTAAAGAGTCCCTCCACCTCATAGCTCTTCGTATCTTGTCGTCCAACCATGGGGCCGGGGGTCTCTTCATACGTACTGGGCGTATAGGAGCATGCTTATCGAACAGCTTTATTATTAAGTTATTTAATTCTGATACCATGTTATCAACAGTTTCTTTACATATTACGGTGTTCCAGTTCATGGCAGCAGCGTCAGACAGAAGCAAATCCTGATTCATTTTGGCAAAGTTACGCTGAAGATAAATTTTAGGCTTAAATTTGGGAGTTTTTACTTTGTACGAAGCATAAATCAAATCATGGTGAGAAAAACCAGGTGCTAAGTATTGTCCATGTGTAGATATCCTGTCAGGGTTGGAGGTAAGGATAAGGTCAAGAAGGCTACTGGATTCGTTTACATGAAAGGTTGTGTTTAGTGGAAGAAAGGATACATTGACAGAAGAAGTAATAAATTTCAGTTTCCTACTGCGCGAGTCATCTTTATGTAAACAAGTGTTGAAATCCCCCATGATCAAATTGTGATCATATGAGGGTATGTAAGACTCGAGCAGTAGTTCTAATGTAGAAAAGTAGTCAACAGTAGGGGGAGCGTAAACGACTCCAAGTAGAAATTTTACAGAATTTAAGTTTAACTCCAGGAAGATATGTTCTGACGAACCAGAATAGGAAGAAGGAGATTGGGAGAGAATTTTAAACGAAATATTGGAGCGGAGGTAAATTGCGACACCACCGCATCCCCTGCCAGTTCGGTCATTACGGATAAGAATAAAACCAGGAAGAGGGTAGTACGTAGAAGGAAGAGTTGGCTTAAGAAATGTTTCAGAGACAAGTAGAGCGTGTATGTTGTTGCTACCGAACGTGGCAAGGAGATCCGGATAGTGTCCAGGAATGCTTTGTGCATTTATGTGGCAGACATTTAGATTCTTGGGGAAAGTCGAGAAGGTATTGTGCAATGCATCCACCAGATGAACAGAAGCCTGACTGACATCAGACTCGTCGTCGGAACAACAAACAAAAAAGTTGCAACAACAAAAAAAGGTCTTCTTGCGACTGGATACCCTCCATATTCGGCAGAGCTCTTCTCTGAAGAATATCCCATGCATGCTCAATCGGGTTCAAGTCTGGCGACTGGGCAGGCCAGGGCAGGACATTGATGTTAGCTGCGGCGAGAGTCTGTCTTACAACTCTTGCGGTGTGCGGTCGTGCATTATCATGCATTAACTGAAATAAGGGACCGATATGCACTTGTAGAGGAACGATGACGTCTGATACAACCGTCTCAGCATAAATTTGAGCGTTGAGGTTGCCTCTGATCCAAATCAACTCAGTTCTTCCGCCGATCGAAATACCCGCCCATACCATGATGGTTCCACCACTATAAGGATGGACTTCCTGGCAGGATTTTAATCGCTGTTGGCGTCTAGGGGTTCTCCAGTGTCGTATACGTCTTGTATCCGGCCTCATACCAAAACGAGACTCATCAGAAAAGCACACGAAACGCCATTGTTCTTCTGTCCAATTTCTGTGTTCAAGAGCCCATTGATATCGAGTCCTACGATTGTGCATTGCTATAGGTGGTACCCGTAGCGGTCTTCGGGAATGAAGGTTCACTTCATGCAAGCGGTTTCTGACTGTTTGGTCGCTAATTAAGTTCCCTGAAGAGCGATGAAGGCTCACGGCTAACATCATGGCGGTTATTGTTGGAGTTCTTCGAGCTGTGATTTGAATGTATCGGTCTTGTCTCCGTGTGGTGCAGCGATACCGTCCTCCATGGCGCTCAGCCACGGTACCAGTGGTTCGGTAACGTGTCCAAAGTCGACTGATAACACTCTGACTTGTATTCAGAGCTAAAGCCACAGTACGTTGCCGGGAACCAGCTTCTATCATTCCCACGGCTCTGATCATTTCTTCCCTGCTTAAATGACGTCGCCGCTCCATAATAACGTTGGTTTTAATCAGTAGTAGGGAAACAGTAGCACTAATAATGTCTTCAATGCGTCTTATGTTTTTATAGGGAAAATATTGACAGCTGATTTTCATCTTTTACTCGAATTTGATTGACAGTTCCTGTTTTAAATTATGAAATGCACCAAAAAGGATCCATATAAATTTATAAAATCATAAATTTATTACAAAGCCACATCTCAATCACAAGAAATCCGCATAAACATGCTTGATCCCTAGACTTTTTTGATGTGTGTAGTTGACATATACCGCCCATTATGGATGAAGCCTACACCGCGCAGTATGTGACCACGTCCAATGCAACTTAACCAAAACGCTGGAAGAAATATGTCTCTAAGGTAAATCGCTTAAAGACCCGTAAGTTATAAAAAAAACTGTTAGTTGAACTTAATATTGAATTTACCATACTATTTGGTATTTTTGTCCCAATTACCTTATATAAAAAATAAAAAAAAGTGTATTTCTCATTGGTGCATGCGGGGGTTCGAACCCACCTTTTTAGGATGTTAAGGAAAGTAGTCTAGTAGTCTTACAACCGAGCCACCCCGCCGCTCTCTTTATTGTACAATTATTAATACGGTAGTATTGGTGTAAATATTTATTTATATATTTTATTTCAGGCTTATTTCGCAAGCCGGATACGGCGCAGCCAATCAGAAGTCTCCTCTTATATCTCGCAACCGCGTTTTGTGCATTGAGTAAGTATATATTAAAACTCGTTACTTATACTTTCGGGTCCTTATCTACACGGGAAGTTGTAGCTAGTATTGCCAACCTCTAATCGGGAGGCTCTGGCCATACCTACACAATAATGCATGCTATATAGAGGCATTGAAAAAATGCTCGAACCCCACCGGCGTAGATGGATTGACCCACTTTTTCTTTCTTAAACTTATTCTATAAGTTGTTTTTCCAGATAGATTAGGACGCTATATTGGGAGAAGGGAGGCGGGATAAATTCATTTCCCGCGGCTCAATCTTCGATCTATGTCTCAACACTTGTACCTGGTACAAGTTGTGTTGGATATCGTTTTCATGTAATTTGGAGACGAGGAATTCATTTATGGGGTCAACTTATGACTCATTCATAGAAAATAACTGAGTAAACTAAAAAAATTGAAATATAATAAATATATGAAACAAAATTTTTTTCATTTCAAGTGACCATTTAGGATCTATAACGATTTAAAGTTGGTTAGCCACTATAATCATTTAATTTTTCAGTTTTAATTTAAAACCATCGATCAAGAATCTACTAGATTATGGGTTACGGCTCTGAAAACGCCAAAAGATAATATCAGCACAAAATAATCGTGTGCCAATGTGAGGAAGTGTCAAATTATTGTAGTAAAATAATAGGAGTGCAGAAGTGACCAGGAGATTGAATAAATAATAAACAGTGCTCAAGCGCAGCCGATGCAGTATGAAGTTAAAAAGAGATAGATAAATAACAGTTTCAGCAAGTGAGTAAGCGTGACAGACCCTACGACACCGGCCAACAGAGCCGGGCTTGGCTAAACAGAGACAGACGGTAATTAGCAAGTGCGTAAGCGAGACAACTGCCACTGCGCCACTGACAACCGGCCGCCTGCTGTGTGCGACTACCGTGCGCACGCTCACGGGTCTGTGTGTGTTGTAGAACGTCACAGAGCGTACTCTTGCCGGTCCTAAGCGCCTGGTACTTTTCGCGAATTGCAGCGATCGTTTATGTGGATTGTTTTCAACGTTTATCGCCAAAAAACTTAATAATCGGCGAATATTGTCGCGTTTTTTCTAATTTTTTAAATACATATGTTATGACTACCAAATTTTTTGCTTATATTACGATGCTAGGCAAGTTGTTGCGTTCTCCTAATGCTCAAATAACTACAATCACAGAAATGAACAACTTAACTCGTCACTATTAGGATGCGAAGGTACTAAAACTCCCATATATGTATCCGAGAGACTTACGTCAAAGACAAAACGACTCCATTTTTTGGCTCGTGATTTGGCAAAGACAAGACTGCTGGACAAGAAACGGCAGAGTCTACTTGCGTAAGAATGAAGATGCCCCGCACATTGCTGTACAAAGTGAGGCTCAACTTAATCTCCTAAAATGAAAGTTATATGAATGACTAATTGTCTATATTAAAGCGCAACCTAACGTCCTATACATTGTACTCCTATGTTCCTTAAAAATTAACCTAAATCCTAAAAATATCCAAAATATAAATTATTTGTTTTATTTACTACTATATATCTTAACATTTTTGCTATATAATTATTTATTTATGGTTAAATTTTATTATTATTTCTTCATTTAAATATAAAATATATTTAAAAACTATTCATGCACACCAAAACATACTTATGAGAACACTTAAGAACAATACATTTTATTTCTGCTACACATCGCTCACAATAAGTAAAATAAAAAATAAACTTAATTACACTAAGTTGACTAGAACTATAAGTATCATCGTCGAATTTCCACTAGATATTTATTTTAATTACATATTTATAAAAACAGCACACATGGATTTCCAATGCAATTTATTATTCACCTATGTCATATTAAATATTCTTTTGAACCACGCATACTCTTTAAAGTATCAGGCCCTTATGGCTAGTCTGGGATTTATACCTGCGGTTACTAAACCCACTCGAAAAGAAACTTGCCTTGACCATATATATGTTAACTCTAGGTTGAATGTGGAATCAGTTATCAGCTCCTGCGATCTTACCGACCATGACCTGGTTATGACTGGTATCTCAATGCAAAAACCAAGGGGCCCAAAACAGGATAGGATAAAAACTAAACTTGACCTGGACGCAATTGCAAGAGAACTTAGCAAAGTGGACTGGACTGACGTTTATATCTGTTTAACGCCCGATTCTGCTATTGAGGTTTTCATGTCAGTACTGTCAAAAATCATCTCCGAAAACTCAACTATAGTCCGAGTGAGTCGTTCTAAATTTGCTTTAAAGCCTTGGATGACCCCCGGCTTGATCAGATGCTCTAAACACCGAGATAAATTGCATGCAGCGGCCCGCAAATCTCCAAATGATCCCGTAAAGCATCTGATTTACACGCGGTATAGAAACTTCTTTGTCAGTCTTCTACGTAAATTAAAAAATGAATACTACTCCTCTGAGTTAGCACAAAATAGACATTCTTCGAAGAAGCTATGGAATAGCATTAAAGAAATCACCCAATCCAACCGTAAGGTCACTACTGGTGCCGAACTGAGTACAATCAAGAATACAGTGATAGACTCACTCAATCACTGTAACGAGTACTTCTCATCAGCCGGTCAACTTTTAGCAGATAATATAATGGATTAGATTAACGAAACTCAAAACTCACTCGCCTCAAAAGTTAAATTATCTACCTCCCCATCCAACTCTTTCTTTCTGCATCCGACAAACCCGGCGGAAGTGGACAGACTTATCTCAGAGCTTAAAGCAAACTGTGCCCCTGGCCTCGATGAAATATCGAACCAAGTGATAAAGCGCAATAAAGCCCTAATCATAACTCCACTCACACATATACTCAATCTTAGCTTATCCACGGGAATTTTTCCCGAAGCTTGGAAAACGGCGTTAGTTGCACCCATACATAAGAGCGGTAACAAGTCTGATCCAGGCAATTACAGACCCATCTCGCTGCTGGGCACCTTTTCAAAGATCCTAGAGAAGGTTGTAAACAGGCAGCTTACGAACTTCCTGGAGATAAATAGTTTGCTGTCGGATTGTCAGTATGGCTTCCGTAAGGGTCGATCCACGGAAGATGCGGTTACATTATTGACTAATTCAGTAGCCTCAAGCCTGGACAGGAGTATGGCTTGCGTTGGCGTTTTTCTGGATCTGGCCAAGGCGTTTGATACTGTATCCATTCCTATCCTCCTAAACAAACTAGAACAGAAGGGTATCCGTGGATGTGCCCTTAAATGGTTTAAAAGCTATTTGACAGATAGAAAGCAGTGTCTAAAGCTTGGCGCCATGGTCAGTACCCCACGCAATGTAGTGTACGGGGTCCCGCAGGGGAGTATTCTTGGCCCCACGCTCTTTATTGCCTACTTAGATGATCTCACTGAACTTCCCCTACCTAAAGCTAAAGTAATCTGTTATGCAGATGACACTGCTATTTTATTTAGCGATTCAACCTGGGAAAGAACGATTAGGTGCGCAGAACAGGGAATGTTCGTGGTCTCACAGTGGCTAAGACAAAATCTTTTAAGTCTTAATACAGCAAAAACAAATTTTTTGACCTTTCATAAAACTGCAGCATCAGCTCCTTCTTCGCCCCTGGAAATGAGAATCCACTTTTGCTCGTTCCCGAACTCGGCTGATGGTGGTTGCGGATCGCCGTCAGTGTGCTCCTGTACTGTGATAAACAAATCAAGGTCTACAAAGTATCTTGGAGTTGTTGTTGACGATAAACTCACTTTTTGCGATCACATTGATGTAACATTCTCTAGGGCACGTAAACTGTTATTTACAATGAAGTCACTTAGAGACGTCGCCGACAAACAGCTGCTCAGGATGATTTATGTCTCCCTATGCCAATCAATACTCACGTACTGCGTTGTCGCATGGGGGGGTGCTTCCGCGACTATCCTTATTAAGCTGGAGAGGGCTCAGAGATCTATCCTTAAGGTCATGCTTGGAAGACCTTTCAGATACCCAACTTCTGCCCTTTACGACGACGCAAAAGTTCTTAGTATAAGAAAGTTATTTGTGCTGAGGGCATCGGTTTTGACACACTCCTCTATAAGATTGGATCAAATTACAAATATGTTAAAAAAGCGTGTCCCTTCAATACCGCACTTGTCTGTCAAAACTGACTTTGCTCAGCGTTTTAGCTCCTTTCTCGGACCATTTATATACAATAAACTTGTTAATAGGTATGGCCTTTTGGGACTATCTGCCAGAGAGGTGAAGTTAAAGTTGTCACGACTACTTCTTACTTGGGACTATAATGAGACAGAGCAATTCATGAGAATCACTATTTGAGGAAATTCATATTTGATAATTGTTGTTTTTCCTTAATTTAATTTTTATTTATTTAATAAGCTTAGATCTTAATTTAATTTTAAGTAATTGTAACTAAATCGTTTTCATTAATCAATACAGGTAATCGAAGAGTCCCACGAGCTAGGTTCATTACCTAGTGTGGGCTCACTATTAATTCACAATTTAATTTAAACTCCTGCAGTGTACTAGAATCGAAATTGTTCATTAGGTTTATATATAAGTTTTGTAGAACACTGAAATAAATTATTATTATTATTATTATTATATTATTGTTATTGTCCCATTGTTATATTTATATTTATATATTTCTCTGTTTAAGGCAAAGAGATGAAATACAAACTTTTTATACAAAATGTTTGTTATATTAATTTTCACTTTGTTCTTCTTTTGTTCTCCAAAAAAGGGTGTTACGCTTTCGTTCGCCATATTATCCGTAAAATAACAAAATCAATTTATAAGTGCACGTCGAACACGACCATAACCACTCAGCCAAGAGTGTAGCTGTTTACGCGTTTACGCCTTAATTTTAATATACTGCATCATATATACAACACTGCCTTTGCCGCTTGTAGAGAACAGGCGTTTCGTCAAGTGTCAGTTGTCAACCATATTCGTTTGATAGTATAGTATCTCAATATACTCTAAATTTTATACCAAAAGTTCCAAAGTGGTTTTTTTTTCATCCAACTACATATTACTACATATCCCAACAGTAGCGACTAAGAAGAAGAATACTGTTTTAGTTACTGGCATTCACTTTGTATTCGTATGTTTAGAGTACTATATGTCAATCTTGTTTACTTCACTATTAATAAAACTATAACCCGTGGAACATCTTTTTCTTCTTAACAGTTCATAGGAATGATAAAGCTCACGAAATCTATGATTTGGGATCCACATCTAATGGACTAAAATAATAATTTTTACTCAAGCATAGGCTAAGCATATACTAGGCGAGCTTTGTTGTTTTCACCCAGAAAGTTCACAACAAATAAGGTGTACTCGTATTATTGTAAGAAGCATTTAGGTTTCAATAATTATATTACCTACTTAAGTATTTTTGCAAGTAAAATATGAATCCGTAGCAGTGAGAGGAATTTGAATACGCCAAATTAACTAGAATTTCAATTTGCACAACATTTCCATAAAATAATAGGATATTGTTACAAAAAAAACCAGTTTCGAAATCAGCTTTATTTATGCCGAGAAATACATTAGGTAATGAAAAAATTTGCTTATGAAAAATAAAATTACTAATCTGAATAACATTTACCGAGAAAATGTACATCAAGATACTTCTTTTTTATAAGTATACCGTTAGGCGAATAAGACATAATAATTAGCTTGAGAAGCAAAAAATAATGTTAGAAAAAACCTAATATAAAAGTATAAGTTACGCAATAGGTACAAACAACTTGGTTACATTTCGCTTTTTTCCCAGTGGATAGCTAGCTTGCTTCTGTTATTAAAAATATCTGTCGCACGCTGAAGATGTGGAATGCTCTCCCAGCCTTTGTTCCCCTTTCCTATAACCTGGAGAATATCAAGAGGAATGTGAAATACCATATTGTTATGCTGCTCAGTCAGGTATTAAAAGCACCCATTATTGGATTGCGTAGCAATAATTCATCATCATTCAAATAGGTGGTAGGCGGACTGATGCTGGTAAATTGCCCAGTTTGCTGGGGCGGGGAAGTATCCACCGTTCGCTAAACCCAGTAAAGAGTAACCACAGGCTTGAATTGCCGTTATGCCCAGTCAAGCATTCATGGACCTTGGGCGTCACTAACCATCAGGTGAGCGTAAGGTCACATGTAGTGCCGGAATTTAAAAAATATGTGTGAACGAAAAAAAATATGGAAGTATAATTATTAGTGTCGGGACCACCTCTAAGGTCCTATGTCTAAAAATGGAGCTAAAAGTAACAGCATATGTACATTTACAAAAGTGAAAAAAAAAAAGATTTTACAGGGATATTGATTTTAGCCAAAATTAATGGATAAGACTTCTATGTTTTTAAAATATGTTATTAAAGTTAAAAATATGTATAAGTTTTATTTTAAAAGTACAATCACATTTGGAGACTTTATTTTGGTGCAATTTCTCGATCTCCAACAGTGGAAGTCTAGGACTTTAACGTGTTTTAGGGACTGTGATAATGATCTAAAGACAATTCAAATTGATATTAAAAGATGTAGGACTCACGTTTAACGACTTTAAAAAAAATATATAACTTGTTAACCTCTTGTTTTATTAAAAATACCCATGTTCGACTTGGCACTGTAAGCAGTTTTATTGTTACTTTATTTCGCTTTTAAAATCGTTCGAGTAGCGTTTTGATTCACTTTAAGCAAAAAAAGCGCGCTTTGCTTTCAATTCGAACACGGAATAAATATTATTATTTTAGCTTATACACAATGTATATCCACAAGACAATGATTTTAGTTTACATTACGGGGAAGTAAGAAGATTGTGTTGGTTGGAAAAATACATTCTAGTGGTATTAATTTAAAATGCTACACTAGCCCTACGACTTGAGAGGTGGTTCCGACTCTAGAGACTGCCTTCAGTTTCTTCCATCCTTGCGCTTTCAAAACAAACAAATAAATCCTTTAGTAGGTTTTCCAATTTAGATTTAACCCTATTAACATCCTAAGACAATAGTAATGGCGCTGTAACCGCGAGGATCCAATTGATTAAGAGGATTTGCGCTTTGAAATGGCTCAAAATGAACAAGCTTAAAGCAAATTGATACAGAAGGACCACTTGGCTTTGAATAGTATACAGACTAAGCAATTATTTCTAAACAATATTTAAATTATATAATTATTATTAAAACACAGCCAAAGAAATAGAATATAATATAATAGTTTTATGTGAATATATAATCATTACAAAATATCACTCTTTACCAATAATTCACCCGTATTCCTTGATCGGTAATAAAGAGTTATGATATTTTCTCACTGCCAACACCTCGTTGTTCTTAAAAATCTATCGTTTAGAACAATATTAGTTATCTCAGTGTAAGCTTTTTTCTGCGGCTGACGTCACAATCCCTTTACCGTAAGGCGACTATATTATTTGTTTAAGCAACATATTGCAACAGTCATTATATTATTATTATTCGATCCTGATATTCTTAATATATATAATAATCATGATCATCGTCAATCCATAAATATCCCACTCTTGAGAAAAACTCTATCCTAAATGACAGGAAAAGTCAGGTTACAACGGTTCGTGGATGACTTCGATTGAGGTGATTTTTTTATTATTATTTTCTTACGCCGCTTTTTTACAATAGTACGATTGCGGACTCTCTGTAAGGTTTATTTTGTGTCGCTTATGATGTAGGTAGAGCATCATCTCAGATACGAACAATAACTAAGTTTGGTGGTTCTTCACAATGTTAGATCTCGACTCCAATAATTATTTCGACCTTAGTGTCTCTTCATACAAGCAACGAGATAGACAAGGTTCTTTAAACAATTACATACAATAAGGTGAGGATTATTTATTATTAGTTTAGTTTAAGTTTTAAGCTTGGGCGGTGGAGTCAGGATATAAGAACGCTTTCCTTAAATTTTAAAAAGGTCATTTCGAACCCCGGTATGTATCAATGAAAGGTACATTTGTCATATATTACCTACAACACTACCATACGCGTACCCCGGAGAGTATAATAAGCCGTCGATCCCGGTTTCTCAATTACACTAAAATTTACATTAGACCCTTGCTCAGAACCCGTCTGAACAGGCGTGTCGAATTTAGGCCTAATTCTCCAGAATAGTCCTAAAAGGCCCATCAACAGTTGAGTTCTAGGACTCTGTTCTAAACAGTGTTAAACTAAGTCAATCTGTTTTTTTTTTTTTTTTTTTTCTTTGTTTTTTTTTGTTTTTGTAATATTTTTAAATCATTAAATCTCACCAAACCATTAAGGTTTGTTGGCGAGAAAGGTCGCTCGTTAGTAACAATTTATGTTTTTAGTGTTTCAGAGTTTACTATTACAATTTTATTTTATTTATGTATTGAATTACAGATCAATAAAAAACCTTCTTAGGTATTTTTTAACAACTGGCTTAGTCAACTCAGGTTTCTCTGCCAACCAGTGCAGCTCATTCCAGAGTTTAGGAATCATGTATTGTGATGTTCTCTCTCCATAGTAGTTAACAGCTGTGGGTTGCAACAATCTACCCTGAGCTACAGATCTAGTGTTATGATTACTTCGGGCTTTATGCTTATAATTTTCAGAGTAATAACTGTCAAGTGCTATCATATAATTAACTTTTTTGTGTACTTCCATAATGTTACATATACCATACAATTTATCATATTCTCTGTTACAATCATTTTTTGTTTTTTTGTTTACCAAATACTTAATAAGTCTAATTTGAAGGTGTTTCACATTATCTAGATAGGTCTTAAAAGTGCGTCCATATACACCCAACCCATAGCTCAGAATAGAATCCGCCAATGCATGATAGATTACAGTTAGTGTATGTTTGTCAACTGCAAAATTTAGTAAATAAAATTTTCCCAAAACAGATCTTAATTTTGAACATACCTCTTCAACATGTCTTTTAAAATTAAAATGTTTATCTACATATAAACCTAAATATTTATAACTATTTACCAACTGTAATCTATCGCAACAACAAGTGACCCTGTTCCTATGCAAGCACTCATAGGTGTGTCCCTGAATACACAATTCCTCAGCGGTAATCTTTTTTGCAGCTTTATTATATGGTGAGTGTATATGTATGCATTTAGTTTTGGCTATGTTAATTATTATACCATTATCGTGAGCCCATTTCGTGATATTATTAAAATCAGATTGTATATTTTGTGTTATTTCTTTTATATTTTTTGATGCATACATCATACACATGTCGTCTGCATACATATATACCATACACTTTTTCACCACATTAGCTACACTATTTACATGCATTATGTACCCAATAGGCCCATAGACTGAACCGGTTGGAACTCCTAATTTGACGTCTGCTTCAGCACCAGCTATCCCATTAATTACAGTACACAGCCTTCTACCTGTTGCAGGCATTTGTGACAAATCATTATTTTAATTAATTTATATGATTCTACTCTTGCTAGTTAGTAAGATGTTCGCAAAAGACTAGCAGCTAAGCGCTATTAATTTGCCGAACGAGTTGTAATTGATCCTTTGCGACTTGTACATCTGTGGAAAGTAACTTATGGAATCGTTAATAAATTGTCATTAAAATTAACACCAGAAGTTCACCAATCCGTCTGGCCAGCGCAACTAGTTTAGGTTGAATTCTCTAGAAATATGTTCTAAAAGGCTTATTTCCAGTAGTTGAAATCTAGACTTCTGTGTTCTAGGGGTTGTTGTGATCAATTCGATAGCGTTAAAAATAGCGTGCATTAGTTAAAATATAACGTTTGGGCTTAAAAAAATAGACTTCAGCTGCAATAATCAATACCAAAGATAGAATATTAGGATGGGCTGTTAATCTAAGCACTATTCATCTAAGCACACTATATAGATAGCCTTAATGCGGAATAAACTGGTCAGTTTCCTTAATTCCCTGCACGTATACGAACTCGTAGGTCCATTAATGCAAGCACCAATTCCCGAGGAGTTAGTAAAAATGCAAATTTAAATAGGCTATTAAATGTTTTATTTTTCTCTTGAAGTGTCCTTTGACCGACATAATTGACGTAGATGAGTTGCAACAATCTATTTTTCGTTTAACATTATAACTTTTGGTATAGCGTTATTTTCTATGTAAATCGGGTGATTAATGCATTTTTTAATACTGAGCGCCTACTTGTTGATAATTCACTTGAGCTCTGAATGAGAGCAACTAACGCCAGCCACGACGACTGACATCACTCCATCATCATTATGCTGAACTATCAAGCTGGGTTTCACAAACTTCATTTAAAGGACTCCAGTAAGTATTCTGTTACTTAGTCGCAAACGTTATAAGTGGATTTAGTTATTTACGCCATAGATTGCGTCATAATTAAGAAATATTATTTAATTCAAAACTCTACAAGCGCTCGACCTTGACAGCGGCCGTGCAAATATCAACTTTAATAGCGTGATATATATATAGTTAACGGATTCCATTATATAACGTTTGAGCTTAAGTAACAGAATAGGGCTGCAGGTTATAGGAATAGGTGTTACACTGGCTGGAAGTGCATTCCTTATCTTCAGCGCGCGGCAGATGTAATGATAGTGGGGGCTATGTGTTTTTTTTTATTTTGGCTTGTACGACATAGTACGTGTGGTTCGGTTGCCGCATAGAGAAGAAGGATCAATGTTTTTTTATATACTAGCACCACTTGTTACCTTGCGCCCACCTGAAGGTAGGTGGCACGCGGGTCCACGAATGTTAGCAACTGAAATCAGACAATCACTGTACAAATCAATGACTGACATCAGTCCCTAACACTATGCCGGCTTGGTTATGCCCTTTAGCTCATACCATGCTTGTAAAACATTTAGATATTAGACGCCACGATGTAATTTTTTATCAACTAGACACGTGCGAGGACGTGCGCCTTGCACTATTTTAACTAGAACATCTCTGGTGGTTAAGATTGTCAAAAACACACAAACTATTACACTACGAGTATTATAATGGTTCATAGTTAAAAAACTAAGACTAAGGTCGGGATTAATAGTCGATGCTCCGCCAGTGCTTAGCACGAGCCATTGCTCAGAACTCTTAGGTCCGGATTAATAGTCGTTGCCCCGCTATTGCTTAGGACTCACAAAGGGACAGTTTTTTAGAGTAAAATCGTATAATTATCAGATACGAAAGAGTTTTATCCTTGAACGTGCTTGGCAGCTGATATTAACTCTTAAATGCATTTGGTTTTTAATTAAAACTGATAATGTTAAAGCCCGAGATATCGACACAGAATATTATTTTAATTTTTTGGTGCATTTATGGTACCCGATTCATTTAAGGGTTAAGAGTTATTTTCAAGTTGCTTACAGTAAGCATATTCTATCGCAAACGCAATACTTTAACGGACAGAGAGAGTTTAACGCCATTGCATCCCTCTCGCTCGCAAAATCCAATATTTTCAAGGATCTTTAAATTTCTGAATATAGGTACTTTTAAGAATTTTCTAGGAAATAAAATTACGGTCACAATAGGTATATTGACTTTCATATGCATAGCTATACTATAATTGCATTTCTGAAAAGTACATTCAGACTTAAAAAATCTTTGAAAATATTGGATTGTGCGTACGAGAGAAATCGTTAAACCTTCTCAATGTCAACCGCTAATAAAATTGGAATTCTCATATATCTTGTAATTTTTAAGTAAGCTTGGTTTATGATCAGTTATGCTCTCGCATTTCTATAATCTACTATTTTTACAATTAAACGTATGCGTTTAAAAAATCTGACTATAGCCAATGGAATGGGATATATATAACAAGGCATGGTTTAAATAAAACAACAATATCTTTATTTTTATTTATTTGAATACATTAATGACACATTATAGAATGCTTATCATACAATCGGTATTATAAAATGTGAAGAATTTAACATAAAAATAGATCAAAATAAATTAATATAAATACATCTTATAACTCTAACTTAAAAATAATAATACCATGAATGGCAACATAAATTATTACATAATTCGAATTAATATAAATTTTATGAGGGTACAATGTCGCGTTTTTATTTGTAGAAATCTTAGTACAAACATACTCGTACTGCTATAATGCATATAATACTAAGTATTCACATTGCCGATTCATTTTGATTGAAACAATCAAATCACTAAGTGTCAAACTGTTTAGAATGTACGATACAATACGCGAAGCATTGCGTACGGTCTTTACTTTTCTCTTGTTTTTATAAACTTGATATATTTGCTCTTTTTAAACTCTATCCACGAAAATACACTTAAGTCATAATTCACAAAATGTTTTTTTTTTGATATAGCCAATTGTCTATAGTAAACAATGTAAAACTGACATTTAAATGACCAAAGCGATATTACGTGGTCTGTATTTAGCCATGCGCAGTAAACAATTAATCGCTATTTTGATCATTCTGTGTAAAAGTTTTGGCTGTTATCCTTTGTATTTTTGAGTTACTATTTGTTTTAATCTACTTAAATAGTAAGGTAAAATATATGTATTAATAATTTTTTTATTATACTCTAAAATGTTGAACACACCTGAACTGTCTAATGACGTCACTATCAGTTCTCGTGGAATAGAGTTTAGCTTCATGCTTTCATGGTGTCAGATTATAGATTTTTTATAAAAGTTTCGGGCTAAGTTACCATTCCATCATTAATTCCATACCCGCAAATCACTTTTATACTTTTAACTTTATGGGAGAAACGGACGAAAAATGTTAATAATGTCAGTCTCTATCACTAGGCTTATCATGACCATGAAGACGAAAGAGATTTTTATGTTCGTTACAAAATATTTAAAGACAATAAAAACGCGACCACTCTTAAAATCTCCTCGTTAAAATATCATTGAGATATGTCGAACTATCACATTAATTTCATGATATTTTATGCAAATTCAACTTTTGTATTTTCTGATCCTCTTTTAATACAAATTAATACAAGAAGCTGGCACTATCTCTTTACATAATAAACTTTACTAACCCTGGAAGGTGATGGCTTGGTTTTAAGAACGCATTCAT
This sequence comes from Tinea semifulvella, assembly GCA_910589645.1. Lineage (NCBI taxonomy): Eukaryota > Metazoa > Arthropoda > Insecta > Lepidoptera > Tineidae > Tinea > Tinea semifulvella. The sequence continues at coordinate 28,869,913 of OU342584.1, forward strand.
TTCAAACCTGAAAATTCAGTACGAAACCCGACATGTATCAATGATAATACACTTTTAGTTCGTACATTTGTCATTGATTTACAACATCACCGTTCCCGTGCCTCGGAGAGCACGTTAAGCTGTTTGTCCCGGTTTCACTATTATCAACTTCATCATTCATTGACATCATCAACCCGTCTGGCTAGCGTAGCGAGTGTAGGCCGAATTCTCCAGAAATTACTGAAAGGCCCTCTCCAACAGCGGAAGTCTATGACTGCTTTTAAGGGCTGTGATGATGATAATGAACCCTGGCTATAGGGTTTCAATGTAAAGTTATTACCCACCAAAACAAAATATATATAAGACTCCGCTGAATCCTATGAAAGGAATAAAAATACAATAAAATCAGTGCCAATGTTTGTAACATAAATTGGGACACTTCATCAAGTATTACATGTTATCACAATACTTATCCTTAACGATATCCTTTCATTAGACAGTAATTAGTAAATATCATACTCAGTCTTAGTTCTTCGCATTCCTTTTCGTACTTATTTAATACCAAAACACATAATATTCAACCAAGTGAATTCGTTACGTTAATTCATTTGAAGGGATAATTTAAATCATATTTAAAATATATACTATATCAGAATAAAGAGTGTTTGTAATTATTAAGAGTATACAGTGTGTCTCACGTCAAATAGGTCAAACAAAGCGTTAATTAAACTACGGTATCTCAAGCATGCAAAAAATACGTTACATAAAGTTTTACATCCGATCTGTCAAACTGTAAATATTCATACATCATGCCAACTTGTAGTTTCGTTTCGTTGAACTTTATGACGTTCGCTATCTAAAATCCCATAGTTCAATATTACTGGTAGTTTCGGTAACGTTTAAGTACCTAATCTTCAAATATGGCCGTACCACAACATTATGACACTATGCATGAAGGGTGCATATGGAATGAGCCTGTACTATGTTATCATTATGAGTTTATTCTCGGTCTATTAACCCGCGAATGCATCAACAGTCGAGATTAGCAACTAAGCCAGTGTTGTTATCAAGAAAACAAAGTGCTAACGTTTGTGTGAACATGAAAGTGATTGGCTAGTTTGTCATTCAAATTCGGTGCTGCGCAGGATAATTAAATACAGTTGCGAGCGCCGGCAGCACGGATTGAATATTCAAAATTGGGTTTAACAACCAAGTCTATACTTGATAATAAACTACTTAATAGGTATCGCGACCGGCCGTCATCCTGTAACAGCCGTCTGTGTGATTTGGCATTCAGGCTGCCTGTACAAGCTGAAGCAGAGGAAAAAATAATAAGGGCAAAGACGAGTTCCAGCCAGCTTTTATTTCCGTATCAGTGAGCAGTATCAGACAGCCTTATAGCGTGGATCTGACTCTAAATCAACATCGCACTGATTAGATTCAATAGGCTAAACTTCGTAACATAGGCCACATTGACAGCGTCCGTCATGCGAATCTACGGACTAATGATTGACGCGCCTGGACATTAGAATTAATAAGTCTGGAAACAAATATTTGAACATTTTTTTTTAATTAAACGGCAAATTTTATCATTGCTTTTCACTTTCTTATAATAAAGAAATAGACTAAAATTTACAATAAAACGCAATTTTGCTTACAAAAGTAGTCAAACCAAGTTCAACTTCGTTATCCAGTAACAGTCGCCGGGTAACAAAGATCTTGCCGGTGAAAACCGTTCATCATCCGGACCAGGGGCAGCAGTCTCGACATTAAATGAATCGCTAACTTAGCGATTTAAGGTGGCCATTGACGAGCCTTTCTACGGACCAAATCACGTGGTCACTTTCCGACATTTGTTAATGATTATCCAAAATACATATTGTTATTTTAATGACGTTTTGGATTACGTTTACATTCATTTAGTTTATTTTGTGATGCGCTGCCACCATTGAAGACTTCAGACTTCGATAATCTTGTTAAAAATGGTATCGCGAAGGCTAAATGCGATAATTTGACAGCCCGCAAACATATCGAATATTATCGATAAAGTTTTATCGTGTGACAGCATTCAGCTGACATTTTGGCATTGACTTCTAGTGTTGCAAAGGAATAAATATTGTCCATTAATATTATACACACAATAGGCCAATAAATATGTAAATATGGAGCTGATAAGGTTTTTAATGACATAAGTTTTCATTACCGTTCTTTGGTACTAATAATATTGACCAAATCAGTTGTTTTATTATTATATTTTGTAAGTGGCATTATGACTTACCGACCAAAAGCGCTGAGATAGCGATCGTTATTAAATGTCGAGACTGCCGCCCTTGGGCAACAGTTGGAGCGTCTGTTGTATTTGTCTTTCTCACTGCATATTTTTATATTGCATACACTTTGTTTGATCGATCTGAGGTAGGACACACTGTATTTACCGATTGGTTTATATGTACTTATAACTATTATTTGAACATCTAAGTAACATTGATTAGCAAAGTAGACATTGATAGTTTAAAATTTACTTCTACGATATATTTTCTTTTCCAATAACTTTTTATTAACCTCTATTCTATTACATTGTGAAGTAACATTAAACATTTATAATATTTGAAATCGATTAATTCATGTGATTATTTAATTGTAAATACAACGTGCTTTGTTAAGTTAATAATAATACTTTTAAAAGAAGTAAAAGTTTGTCACAAATGAATTCTTAAATAAAAAACTAAAATGAAATATTGACATTGTATAGCTATTTAGATTTAAGTTTTGACATTACATAAATTCTCTGACAAATGTACTCATATATGGTGCTGACATCAAGTCATACCTACATTGCATGCTGAGGCTCAGTTAGACATTATCACGAAGCCTATATCATAATATATAAAAATGTTAATATTAATTTATTACTGTTGTAACATATTAGGTTAAGATGTTTTATGCAATAAAGAAATTTGAATTTTGAATTTTTAACATCTTTTTTTTCTGACGTAGTTAATAACATAACTATATTTAAAAAAATATATATATTTATATAAAGTCCAACGTTATTTTGCGTTATTTTGTCATCCTTACTTTAGAATTACATGTTATTCTATCTATAGAAACAAACAACTTTTAATTTTAATAAATCCTATTTGTATAGAGAAGCCAAAAATTTTGTCACTTCAGACATATTTATATCTATATTTCTTAGGAAAAGTTGTTCGATTCTACCAATAAAATCACATATTAGTCTAACATAAGGCTATGCAAAGTCACTTCGTATTAAATTACAGTACTTAAACGACACCGCGTCTAGTCGTCTCCTTTAGTGAGCAAGCTCTTTCTTCGCCTATTTAGGCGAAGTACGAGTATCGCAATTCAGCAAGAACAATGCAGCCATAATTCTTGCCACTATTCCGCGCGGGACTTATATCCGATTCCGTAGTAAAATTTTATTGTTTTAGTTTTTAATTTTATTTGAATAAGTTACTGAAATTATATTTATAAATATATATATAATATAAAGAATATTTTTTTAAGTGTTTGTGAATGGCTACTTTATAAACTACAATGGCTAGGCCGATCAAAACTTTAACAGCATCGTTAGATAAATTCATTACCCTAGCTGGAAATAGAACCCCTTTTTTAATATAAATTAAACACCCTATATTATTGGTAGTTTAGAATTTAGCCATGCTCGTACACTTGAAAAGTTCACTCTGTATATCTAGAAGTAATACTAAAAACTCATCAAAACACGTTGTATAAATATAATAAATACAAACTTACTGCGAACTTTTATCAGTATCTAACGACTGCTATAAACTACTGTTTTAAAATTGTCAAGTGACCTACTGCAAACATTAAAATTGTAATATTATCGTAAACATCTACGAGCTTTTCTATTGAGTTAAAATGTGATTATAACATTTAGGATTAGTTTACTACTGCAAGGAACTGTAATGTCTAAAATAATTTTAAACTATATTAGATAAACGTTGTATAGTTTTCTGAAGGTACTAATAATTTAAAGTGTAGAACTATATTGATAGTTCGTTTTGCGGAGATACTCTATTAATTGCCTAAATTAAGTTTGTTAGAAAATAGTTATATTCAGAAAACAGTCAAGATTTACTCTAGGGTTCAGGACCTAGACATAATAAGCTCACAAAGTAGCTACTCTACTATAACCTTACATCTATCAACTACTTGTTGAGCGAATAGCATAATATATTGGTAATAAAATGTGCTCGTTATAGTGTAATATTTCTAAACTTTAGACACAAAACTATGGAGAAGCCAACTTTTTTATTTCAATCCGGGGTATGAGGACACTACTAAACAGCTTATTATTAAATCGAATGTTGAGAACCCGTTTCCAAACCGCTTTGGCTCAAAAACGATAACTCTATAGTTTTTTGAAATCGACTATTGATACCGACAATAGTTTTGAATTCATTCAAAAGTTCGGTTTCAAAAAAGTCAATTTCAAAATACTTTTTGCAGCTGAAGTTGATTTCAACTATTTATAACATTCAAATCGTTTGTACTAATCTACAAAAAATCGTTAAGCGCCTTATTTACCCGCCAAAACCGCAGTGCTAGACACACATACTATCGGTCGCGCATCCAGCAAGAGCTTTTGCTGAATGATAATTGAATAATGCATGTCCAACGTGCGTCAAGCCTATTTATGGTCGATTTTAATCGTGCAAATCGTGCCTTGGCGGGCTGTACAGCTAGATGGATGGTGAATAAGGCGCTTTAATCCATGCATATTATTATTTGTTATGAAGTTTGTTATCAGTTAAAACAATGTCACGTAAATTGGAGCCGTTTTTAGTTTAAATATTCAATGCAAAAAAATTAAATGACCCACGTGTATATGAAGGTAATTTTTAAAATCATACCTTGGGTATAAACTTCAAAGCAACCGCCTTTTTATCCGGTTTTGTACGATTACCTCCCTCCCCATATCTTCGCTTCGGTATCACTTCGAGACCCAGATTACCACTCGCCATCTGGTTGCCTCTCTGGTCCAAACTTACGTGCCATTGCCTTAAATATATAGTGTCCATTGTTGTTCACGAATATTTGCTCAAAACTTCATTTCCTCTTGTTTTTTGTTAATATTTTATCATGGATTAATATCGGTGTACCGTATTCATAGCGATAAAATTGTCGTGGTTAGTAATTCTCTTTTATTGCGTCCTCACCAAAAATGTCTGCCTTTAATCTTTGGTCAAATAATATTATTCCAATATCTAAACAAAATAAAACTACATATGAAAATAAAATTTCATAATACAATAAAACTAGTACGATAGAGAGACAAAGATTTTCTGGGCCATTAGGATTAAAGTTCTCGAATGGTAAAAGTTTCATAATTTTAGATAATATATTTTGGCACTTTGCCTTCAACTCAAACATTAGAGGATATAAATTGTGAATCTTTTAGAAACACGTAATTATAACGTATTAATAATTTACGTAAAGTAAGAGACTAATTTCTTCAGATTACTAAATAATATAACAAGTATCACGTTAAATGTTTTAAAATGCACCTACTGGTATATAATACACTTATGGGGTAAATTAATTGTTTTTAAATTAGTTAAACAACTAAGTATAATTAAGTTCAATTTACAATAACCTGTTGCAGGTTATATTAAACTTATAAAAGGTCTACATTATCGAAAATATTTAAGTAGACAATATCAAAGTCTTATACAATTTAATCATAATTTTCAGACCTTAAGATATGAGCCGGCAGACCCTATAATTTTGGCTTAGACCAGATCATATCACAAATCTTCTGAATCATCATCGGACGAGCAAAGTACCGGGTAGGGCGCAGTATCGGGCGAGGCTGGTGGCGACGGTGTGAGGGCAAACGTTACTCTACGTTGAGATCGATTTAGAGTAGAAGCTTTAATCTCTGTAGTAAAAGAAGTTTCTAATTCAGCAATCTCAGGCATGGTCAGTCGTCGTACACGAGGTCGGGAAACTATAGAGGCTAAAACTGGAGGCGGCACCGGCGTTGGAACTCGTTCCGAGTCATCGACGGATTCGGAGGCTAGTTGCTAGCTGAGGGTAGGCACGCACTGCATCTCAGTCTCCTCGGTCTGCTCGCCCCGGCTAGTCTGGCCCTCTCGCTTTCCCTCGTTGGTATGGTAATGAATTGTCCGGTGTCGATGAGCAATGCATACTGCCAAAGCAACACCTCCCAAGAGACTTACGGAAAGTAACATAAAGCTAGCAACAACCACTAATTGTGAATCGTATTCGTCAGGGCAAAGGTCCAATGTGTCATGAGTCATGTTTGCGAAGAGTTTTCCCTTAAGTTTTAGCGGACTATGGCACTTTAATTTTCTAATTGTCTCATTAAGTACTGTGGTCTCCATGTATGCAATCATTTCGCCAGCGGCACACCGGTGACATGCCCAAGGATTACGCGATATATCAACATTAGCGATAGCTTCGAGTCTGTCAAGGGCCGCCTCATCCAGGCCAGTCAACTTATTGTGCGAGAAATCTAAACGCTGCAAACATTTCATTTTTACCAGAAGTTTTTCGGGTAACTCTTCAATCTCATTCCAAGACACATCCAAGGTTTGTATATGCTCATTGTGAGTAAAAAAGTACGTATCCAATTCTGTTATTGACAAATTAGCCATCCCGACTGTTTGGATTTCTGGCATCGATTGTAGAGCCTTGGATATATCGAGCAGAGTTACTTTATTACCACTAAAATTTATATGGCGAAGAGTACTTTTGAAAGCCAAAAAAATTTCAGCATCTAATTTATTAATTTTGTTGTCACTTATATCCAAGTCAACAAGCGAAGTAAGATTTGCCAGAGATAGGGGAGCCAACAGAGCCAGACGGTTCCTCGCCAAAGACAGCGTTATCAATTCGCGTTGAACCGTAAATGAGTTGTCTACTATCACCGGTAATTGGTTTCCGTCCAATTTCAATTTTTTCAGTTGTTTGAGATAAATAAACTCATCGAAATTGAGATATTTGAATAGATTGTCGCCCAGATCCAACTCCCCCAGACGAGGAAGTAAATGATAAATTTGCGTGTTTATTCTACGAATTTGACAACGTCTGCAAACAAAAGCTTTTAATTGTTGAATATCTTTGAAAATTTCAGGTGGTAAGTCGTCTAACGGATTACCGCTTAAATCCAAATAGACTAATTTGGCTAGCATGCGAAAGATGCGAGGCATAAGAGTTGTTATATTGTTGTCCGATAATGTGAGCACTCTTAATGCTGTCAAATGCTTAAAAGTTTCACTCGGCATAACCTCTATCTTGTTGTTGTCCAGGTGTAAATCAGTCAAGTTTATCAGACCTCTGAAGTTATCAGCATCTATTGCAATGATTTTGTTGTTGGTTAAATTAAGAACTCTTAAGTATTGAAGCCCCCAGAAGGAGTATTTGCCAATTGATGGAATGTTGCAGTTTACAATGTAGAGTTCTTCCAACATGCGGAATGGGTCCGGCTGTGTGAAAATAGGACCAAGAGTAAAATTGTTAGGTCGATTAGGAGGTCCTTCAATCCTAATGACTATAGCTTCACGGTCCATTGCATACAATGGTACTGCTTTCATTCCGCCTTTTGTGCAAGATAGTGTTAAGACGGTATCATTTTCGTTGTCCAATTGGTCGCCACAATAACATTCTTCAGGACATTCTATTTGTTCTTCGGGTAGATCTGCTGCCGAAACTGATATTGCTGCACATAACAGCAGCACCAGATACCAAAATCTGAAACAAAAGAAAACCATTATTAGTATATTTATTTTACAGCACTTTTTAATAAGTCCTTAAAATGAAAATTTTTCATAGGAATAAATAAATGTTATACGCCTAAAAAAGTTATGATGGGTAATTAGTAGTAAACAAAATTGGTAGCATCAGCATTAGTGCCAACAAAAACTTCTGTTGTAATTGCATCGACGCGATCCCTAGCGCTGGACAGAATAAATCACGCGGTATAAACGTGCTAAAGTGTAAAAAACTTGCCTAAATCCGGCGAGCTACTAACGAGATTAGGCTCTAGTGAAATATGCGCTTCGCTTTGTCCGCGGGATTCAAACCCTCCGAAAAATAACGCGAAAAGATAACAAAGGATTTTTAGACCTGGAGACAGAGCGGCTTCATTTGATACGATTTAAATACTGATAGAAACTGAAAAAAAAAATCATTACTGTTTCACCAATTTTGAGAACCGTTAACAAACAACAAACAATTTGCCAAAAATAATACATTAGACCCTCGTCAACTGCGTGGCAAGAATAGTGCCTAATTCTCCAGAAATATGCTCTGAAAGGTAAATCTACAGCAGTTAAATGATAACGAAATATATGTAGGTTTTCATACATGTCAATGGCTTTGTGTGCGAGTTTACAAATCAATGAGCGGAAGGGGATACATTTCATTTCCATTGCCCGAGGTAATATTAACAGAACACAAAGAGTAACGTTATGGAATTAATGGGTAAATGTGCTTGATTTAACAATAGTTTATTTTCGAATGAACTTAAATTAAAATTAATAGGTGTGGAAAATTTACAGACCTAATGTGTATGTAAAGATCGGGCCTTCTACAACTGTTTAGTCGCCACGTGCTGTTATTATAACTTATTGTTTATTAGTGATCTTAATATGAAAACACTTGTATTTGCAAATTTTTAATTTCTACCTACATACGAGTAGGCAATGTAATTAATAAAATGATGCAGACACATGGCCGGATACAAACTAGAAAGAAACAGTCTGCTACTACACACATCAAAAAAGTCTAGGGATCAAGCATGTTTATGCGGATTTCTTGTGATTGAGATGTGGCTTTGTAATAAATTTATGATTTTATAAATTTATATGGATCCTTTTTGGTGCATTTCATAATTTAAAACAGGAACTGTCAATCAAATTCGAGTAAAAGATGAAAATCAGCTGTCAATATTTTCCCTATAAAAACATAAGACGCATTGAAGACATTATTAGTGCTACTGTTTCCCTACTACTGATTAAAACCAACGTTATTATGGAGCGGCGACGTCATTTAAGCAGGGAAGAAATGATCAGAGCCGTGGGAATGATAGAAGCTGGTTCCCGGCAACGTACTGTGGCTTTAGCTCTGAATACAAGTCAGAGTGTTATCAGTCGACTTTGGACACGTTACCGAACCACTGGTACCGTGGCTGAGCGCCATGGAGGACGGTATCGCTGCACCACACGGAGACAAGACCGATACATTCAAATCACAGCTCGAAGAACTCCAACAATAACCGCCATGATGTTAGCCGTGAGCCTTCATCGCTCTTCAGGGAACTTAATTAGCGACCAAACAGTCAGAAACCGCTTGCATGAAGTGAACCTTCATTCCCGAAGACCGCTACGGGTACCACCTATAGCAATGCACAATCGTAGGACTCGATATCAATGGGCTCTTGAACACAGAAATTGGACAGAAGAACAATGGCGTTTCGTGTGCTTTTCTGATGAGTCTCGTTTTGGTATGAGGCCGAATACAAGACGTATACGACACTGGAGAACCCCTGGACGCCAACAGCGATTAAAATCCTGCCAGGAAGTCCATCCTTATAGTGGTGGAACCATCATGGTATGGGCGGGTATTTCGATCGGCGGAAGAACTGAGTTGATTTGGATCAGAGGCAACCTCAACGCTCAAATTTATGCTGAGACGGTTGTATCAGACGTCATCGTTCCTCTACAAGTGCATATCGGTCCCTTATTTCAGTTAATGCATGATAATGCACGACCACACACCGCAAGAGTTGTAAGACAGACTCTCGCCGCAGCTAACATCAATGTCCTGCCCTGGCCTGCTCAGTCGCCAGACTTGAACCCGATTGAGCATGCATGGGATATTCTTCAGAGAAGAGCTCTGCCGAATATGGAGGGTATCCAGTCGCAAGAAGACCTTTTTTTGTTGTTGCAACGAACATGGGCGGCCATTCCACAGCGTGATTTGGATGAACTCATTTTGAGTATGCCAAACCGATGTTCTTGTGTTGTTAGTGTTCGCGGTAGAAACACGGATTATTAATTGTTTAAGTTACCCAATAAAATTAAAAAAAAAAACTGTTATTTCAGTCTTTTTTTCGAACTTTAATGTTAGTGGTTCAAATGTCAAAAATCCCTTTATTAGGAAAATGGCATTTTTTTTTACTAATGCAAAGGTGACTTGGTTTATCGTTACTGTAGACAAACGAAAACATTTTATTTGATCAATCCTTAAAGAAAATTTTAATGAATATCAATCAGGAGAAAAGTTATTGCAAAAATATATGTTGATCCCTAGACACTTTTGATGTGTGTATATACTAAAATAAGGTTGGATGCAGCTGTATGGGCGTTGTGGAACTAATACCTCTTCCTACTCTTCTGAACACCGTGCTGGAACTTTAACCGAGCTTTAACATACTTCGGGTTGAAATACGCTCAGACCTGAACCACAGAAACTAAAAATGCTGTCAATGCCATGCAGAGGCGAGCGATTCGGGTAGTGAACGATACCAATGTCTAAAACTCTTGAATGTAGCTTCGCCGTGACGTTGCCTTTCTGAGCGTGTTCTACAAGCTATACCACGGTGAGTGGTGTTTTGAGAAGCTCCATAACCTTATCCCTTCTTGTCTATCCCGAAACCGAACCACACGCACAGGCCGAAATATTCGTTCACATACCATAGCCATTATCCGTACGAGTACTCATAAAATTGGATTACATCTGTCGCACGCTGAAGATGTGGAATGCTCTCCCAGCCAGGTTGTTTCCCCACTCCTATAGTCTGGAAAAAGCATCTTGTTAGGCCGGAATAGTGGTAGAGACTGTTGCCGGTCTTTGTGACTGGCGTCAGTTGCCTGTACCTCGCGTACCGCTTACCATCAGGTGGCCGCGATGTCACGTGTCGTTTTCAGTATTTAAAAAAATATATATACTATAACTAAATTTAAATAATATAATTATGTCAAGTTTACAATAATATTAAATAATTACAAGCAATATGTAAAGGGGCGTTGTCACTTATGACTTAAAATAAAAACTATATTTAAGTATTATACCTAAATAATAGTCTAAATCAAATCAAATCAAAATAATTTATTTCCGTATGGTTAGTAGGTAACACCTGAATATTGTCAAAATATTACCGTCTGGATATTACCATTGATACCATTGGACCGAATCCAACATTAATACAATAATGATAACTAAAACTAAATCTAAGTCCAAAATAACGATTTTAAATAATATAAATTGTTTATTAAGAGAGCAGCTAATCCTATTTATCAAACAATATAGTATATATATAGTACTTTTTTTGTCCGGACCTACATGATACCAGTTTGATTTTAAAAGTGTTTACCTGCAATGTTTCATCTGCAAGTTTGCTCCAGATATTCATAAGTCTGTTGATTATGATTATATCCCACATTTGTATTGCTGGGTTTGTGTAACAGTTTCTCTTGACATTTTAAAGTAACATACTAGTATACCTAATGGTTTGAGTCCACTATTCGAAAGTATGAAGAACTTCTGATATAAGTTAAAGTTGTTCAAACTGGGAGTCCAACTTTTATTAAACTTTTCAATCTTGTTAGAAAATACGATGTCTAATTTGCTGTCTACATCAAATTGGGAATCTATCTACTGTACAAAAAGATAGTAAAATATTTTAACGAAATATTAAATATATGTATCAATATTTTGCTACGAGTATAAAAAAAAAACCAATGGTATCACTTCATGATGACGTCGTAGCACATCTCCGGTGGATAAGAAACAGAGCGTGGTTAGTGCAATTATAATAATTTGTAGTTAAATCCGTACGAGTACTCATAAAATTGGATTACATCTGTCGCACGCTGAAGATGTGGAATGCTCTCCCAGCCAGGTTGTTTCCCCACTCCTATAGTCTGGAAAAAGCATCTTGTTAGGCCGGAATAGTGGTAGAGACTGTTGCCGGTCTTTGTGGCTGGCGTCAGTTGCCTGTACCTCGCGTACCGCTTACCATCAGGTGGCCGCGATGTCACGTGTCGTTTTCAGTATTTAAAAAAATATATATACTATAACTAAATTTAAATAATATAATTATGTCAAGTTTACAATAATATTAAATAATTACAAGCAATATGTAAAGGGGCGTTGTCACTTATGACTTAAAATAAAAACTATATTTAAGTATTATACCTAAATAATAGTCTAAATCAAATCAAATCAAAATAATTTATTTCCGTATGGTTAGTAGGTAACACCTGAATATTGTCAAAATATTACCGTCTGGATATTACCATTGATACCATTGGACCGAATCCAACATTAATACAATAATGATAACTAAAACTAAATCTAAGTCCAAAATAACGATTTTAAATAATATAAATTGTTTATTAAGAGAGCAGCTAATCCTATTTATCAAACAATATAGTATATATATAGTACTTTTTTTGTCCGGACCTACATGATACCAGTTTGATTTTAAAAGTGTTTACCTGCAATGTTTCATCTGCAAGTTTGCTCCAGATATTCATAAGTCTGTTGATTATGATTATATCCCACATTTGTATTGCTGGGTTTGTGTAACAGTTTCTCTTGACATTTTAAAGTAACATACTAGTATACCTAATGGTTTGAGTCCACTATTCGAAAGTATGAAGAACTTCTGATATAAGTTAAAGTTGTTCAAACTGGGAGTCCAACTTTTATTAAACTTTTCAATCTTGTTAGAAAATACGATGTCTAATTTGCTGTCTACATCAAATTGGGAATCTATCTACTGTACAAAAAGATAGTAAAATATTTTAACGAAATATTAAATATATGTATCAATATTTTGCTACGAGTATAAAAAAAAAACCAATGGTATCACTTCATGATGACGTCGTAGCACATCTCCGGTGGATAAGAAACAGAGCGTGGTTAGTGCAATTATAATAATTTGTAGTTAAAGGTGATCACGGGGCCAAACACAAACTGCCTAACTTTAGACATACAATCAACAGTCTGTCGAATAGGTGAAGTCTAGTCACATATGTACATCGTTATATTCGTACATAAAGATACACCAGTGAGAATCTCAGCTTCATGATGTACCAATCACAAGAAGATATGTCATATTTGTTTTAGTAGACGATAATTTGTCAATGCCTGATTTTTATTTATATTCACGTTGTTATTTAGCTTAATCTTCTAAGTAATAAATGGTAATGAAATTAATATTATGTAGGTATTAATGTATTAATGAATAGCTTAATTTGTTTATACATTTTCAGAAATATTTCATTTTCAGCATGTCTGATTTGAGGGGCCAGCTTATTTTTTTAATTAATTTACTTTGACTTTCATTCTACTAATTACAACGACGTGACTAATTTAAAAAAAAATGAATCCAGCACGCATTTACTTATTAGCCTGAGATGCATAAAGTTGGTTGGAATTTGCCTAGTATAATGAAATAACGATTTTTGTTTTTGGCATACCAAAGATAAGATAATAACGTTTATTTGATATCTGGAGGTCTGGAAAAATGGAACATGCGGCATCTATTAGAATTGTATATCTGTGACCACTCAGGAAATGTTCACGTGCACTCTACACTACTACCAACGCCACTATTGTACTAAGAATTACATCTGACAGTGATTGTTTTAATTAATATTTCTTTCTGTGAGCTTTGTTTGAGTTATAAAAGTAATGTTCAGACTTTACACTATATTCTTTTTAACTTATAGTAAAGTATTATTACGACCGTAAACCTTTTTACTACTAACTATTTTAGTATACAGACTTACAATATTTCTTATTTAATAAAAACGCATACAAGTTTAAGCACTATTGGGTAGTGCTAGAAGTAAATATATGAGATGGCCTGATTGTAACTACGCTAGCAAAGAAAATAATTCGCCTTAGTAAAACTAGTAAGTGTCTTTTGGGACTTGGTATTAGTTTTTATAACACAATGCCAAATACCTACTCGTAACTAGCTTTATCATCACAGCCCCTAGAACACAGAGTCCTAGACCACCACTATTTGAGAAACATATTTCTGGAGAATTAGGCCTACGCTAGCCAGACGGGTTAACGAGAGGCTAACTAATAAACATCAGTGCAGATAAAAAAATAAAATATATTTTTTATTTTACTAATATATATATATATATATATTCGACAACTTTAATTGTTGGTGTTTGTTTATATTCGATCCATTTCATTCAGGAAATGTTGGAAATCCACCATCGAGGTTCCAGCTTTTCTAAAGCCTGTTGGAGTTATCCGAGACGATGGCAAGAGACCCGATGGTATGACGTTGGTCCCCTGGGAACGGGGATGTGCTCTGGTGTGGGACGCCACGTGCGTCGACACCCTCGCCGCGTCGCATCTCAGAGGGACAGAGCATAAAGGGGGGGTCACGGCGGAAAATGCGAAGTCCAGCAAGCGGCGCAAGTATATTAAAAGATTACATATTTATGCCGTTTGCTGTAGAAACTCTGGGTCCATGGAGTCCAAGTGCAAAAAAGTTTTTAAAAGACATAACACCGCGTCTTGTCGTCTCCTCCGGTGACAAGAGGGCTGGCTCTTTCTTCGCCCAAAGAATCAAATGAGTATTGCAATTCAGCGGGGAAATACAGCCAGCGTTCTTGCCACTATTCCACGCGGACGGGACTTATATCCCTATCCTTAGTATTAATATTAATTTTATTTTATATATTGTAATAAAAATGTTTATTTTTCATTCATCATTCATTCATTACAGCCCCTAGAACACAGCGTCCTATAGACCTCCACTGTTGGAGATGGGCCTTCCAGGATATATATCTGGAGAATTTGGCCTACACTCGCCACGCTGGCCAGAAGAGTTGGCGAGGATCTGATGACAATTTTTAATGACAATTAATCAACGATTCCACAAGTTGGTATTAGTGGAACCGGGACCGACGTATGCTCTCCGAGGCGCGGAAACGGTGGTGTTGTAAAATTACAAATGTAAGTAAGAAAAATGTATTTCTCATTGGTAAATGCCGGGGGGGTTTGATCCGCCCTGTGTAGGATTTAAGAAAAGCGTTCCTACAACCGAGCTACCACCGCACCTGCATATCGTATCCGATCCATATTGTATTGTAAAAAATCATTATATCAGTTTTACTTATAGTTTATTTTTATTAGGTTTAGTTTATATTTATTTTAATTTTTACTTTTAAGTAGTTTTCATTACTTAAACTTTTTACTCCTATAAATTAGGCTAATAAAAATGTTTTAACAATATCATGTAACAATACAAAATCTGGCGTACCAGGAATCGAACCCAGTCTACATAATACATCATACCCGCTTATTTTATATTAAGACAGTATATATTGGAGACTGGCAATAATTCTATCTATATACAGAGAAGCAATGTTGCCAGTCTCTTTGGGACTGACTATCTTTAATGATCTCTCGATGACATGTTTTATTTATAATTTAATAATTATTAAATATATTTATTTAATAATATATAAATAGCAATTAAAATACTGAATTTACACTATTATAAATGCCTCCGTGGTCTAGCGGATTAGTCCGTGGACTTTTAGACTCGGTAAATAAATTTAATTAATGTTTAGTTAATTTGTGAATTTCTCAAGTTTGGTGCGCTACATCGACGAGCTTGTCACTTGTCTTGATTGGCCTATAGTAAATGGCTAAATGTGAATCCGCTTCTTTATAAGAGGGTTTCTAACCACCCCGGAAGGGAAATGGTCGTGTAGATACTTTATAAAACATTTAATCTTTAATATGTTAATATAATGACAAACTTGTAGTTATTAGGTGTATTTTGATTAGTTTGTAGCTAAAATAAACGTAATTAACAATTTTCCGCTACAACTAAATAGTTTAGCCTAGAATACTTTGGAACTATTAAAATCAAATTATTCTGCCAAGACTGATGAAATACACGAAGCGGCAAGATTAACTGCCCTAATGAAAATTCGATAAGTATCAAAAAGGAACACAACAGGTGCCTAAATCTGGTGCTTTCGACTTGCGTGTTGGTCCAAAATATTCGAATAAAAAGCGACAGATCTCCATAGAAAACTGTGAGTTTCATTCGAGCAAATCGAGCGGACATGCATGTGGAAGACGCGAGAATCGGGGCACAGGGTCGCAACTGTAAGTTAAAAAAAAAATGTCAACTAGGAATCCTTTAACGTACGGACACTGCCAATGACAAACCCTAAGGTGCTCACACATTTCTAATGGTATAAACGAACCATTTAAGTAGTCTAGTCTAGTCAAGTCAAGTTAAGTTAAGTTATGTAAGTTATGTAAGTTAAGTAAGTTAAGTTAGTGGAGATACTGGGTATTTATTCCTGGGCAAGACACAATCCTTTGTTCAAATTTATGATTATTTTTGAGTACGTTAGAGATATCAAACAAGCTTGCCACTTGTCATGATGAGCATTATGGTAAAGTTGGCTGAATCCGAATCCGCTTCTTTTAAAGTATTGTTTCTGACCATCCCGAAAGGTCATGATGTTA
The DNA here is from genome assembly GCA_910589645.1 of Tinea semifulvella. Lineage (NCBI taxonomy): Eukaryota > Metazoa > Arthropoda > Insecta > Lepidoptera > Tineidae > Tinea > Tinea semifulvella. The sequence goes on from OU342584.1 coordinate 28,886,431, forward strand.
CTTTAATTTTTTTTTTAGAATAAAATAGAATTAACTAGATGCTTGATTAACTTTGCTCGTTAAATATAGTCGTCAGTGAAAAAACCTAATGTCATGTTAAGATGTGGACACCATGTCCAACCCTGGGATCCAATAAGCATATCAAATTATATTTAAATCACTCCACTATAGGTGTGAAGGCAAAACAAACTGACGGACAAATGGCCTATGTCAAATTTCATGATTCAGTATATGAATATATCTACCAAATTTTATCAATGTTCAGTAATATACGCGTGAAGGCCAGACAGACATACATAACAGATAAAGCTTCTTTCAGATTTATAATTTTATTAGAACGTAACCAAAGCATAACAGCGCCTTTCCTCAATCGTACAATCGCGCATTCCCTCTATTTTTTCGGTCACGTGTCGCGCTGTCGTTGAGCGATAAGTCGATGGCAAGAAGATGCGTTGTAGATATCTGACGTGGTGGACTGACTAGGTTAAGGCAGCAATGGATCACCCCCTACATGAGTGCGGCAGGAAGGCTGCAGTCCGAGAGGAGTGGCGACGGCTTGTTAAGAGTGCCACTGACACTCATGTGATGACCATGACCACTCTGCCAAGAGTGTAGCGATTAAGAAGAGGCAAAGCATGAGTATAATATAAGAACGCTACTATCTATAGAGCACAGGAATCGAGCCTGGTTTTAAATATGAGTTTAATAAATAAAAAAATCAACGTATTTCATTAAATGTAGATAAAATCGAGGAAAGGCTTCAATAATTTAATTATCTTTAGTAATTAACTCTGGTTTTAATGTAACATCGTAAAGGGGATTTTAATATAATAAAATGATAATGGGAATGCCATTAGCAAACTTTCTCGTCCTAAGTTAATTTACTTAACTTCATCAGTATTATAGCTTGTTCAACAATATAAAATCTGTTGAAAACATAAATTTACCATGCGGGTACCGGTTCTATTATATGAGAGAGAGAGAGAGAAAGAGAACGTTTACAAGAGGCTTTTTAACCAGAAATACATTCTATTATCTAGGCTATCTTCAGCAGCAGAGGACCGGTACTGTTTAGGGGCTATTAAAATGAAATAGGTAAAGAACAAAAATGAATCGAGGTTTAAAAAAGTAAAAAGCAATGAGAGAATTAAAAAATATTGCTTTCGAAATAAATAAGCTCATACTATGATATATGGCAATAAACGTCCAAATTGCTGCTTGAAATGTCAAAAACTAACATTTCAGTAAATAAAAAAAAATCTAATGACAACGTCTATATTCGTCAAAAATAGCACGTGTGACAAGGTTGTGTGATGAAATAAATAATCTAACAGTTTGATAAGAAAGCCCAGCCTGGATGTATATTGTTATAAAAACAAAAAAATGCGTAATATGGTTGTATTTTAGTACATCTGTGTCCGTGACGTGCTTTCCATCCGTAAGGCGGCGGCTGAAAATCGGCGCTATGGCCTATCTATAGGTTGTAGCGGACGCCGAGCTGATCGCATTTTTGTCGCTATACATGTGCTGGTAGGCTAATTATTTTTCGCATAATCTTTTTACTATTTTTTTTGTATAGTTTTTTAAAATTTGTATTATGCTATGTGTATGGTTTGGCGACAAATAAATATATTTCTTTCTTTTTTCTTTCTTTTAATAAATATATAGGACATATATATATAGGAATATATAGGATAATATAGGACGGGTAGGTATATCTTGTAAGTTTTTACTTTTTAGTAGGTGTGTAATGGGTGAGCTTTTCGTGCTATCATTGTCATATCAGCAAACATGAATCTAAAGAAAAATGACATACATTAGAGAAGGTTATATTGCGGGTGTTCACATCTCCGAACCATTTCAGCTAAGATAAGGGTTGTCACAAATTATAATTCCTATAATCTTATATTTTTGTTTCATGTTAAGAATGAGAAGTCAAATTCATTGTTGGACCAGATTAATCTTATGTGGGGAAGAGAAAAAAATATTATTGACTTGAGCTTGCGACCGACATGGGGTGATTTTTTCTTTATCCGTTCTCCATATCCACCTCCACTGTATTTCACCTTATTAGATAATTCAATTTAAATTTATATTAAATAAACAAAACAATGCAGAAATAGCAGGAGGCCGTTTTGTATGCTCTCGCATGTTTGTAAGATGAGCCGGCCTATTTAATTAGTTATAACTGTTCGAAAAGTGATTGATATGTCAGATATTTTTTCGCTTATTACTTATATTTTCATCATAAAAATGAGCTACACCTTTTTATATGTAAAGTTATCGCGCACTAGGCAGTAAAATATTGCGCAGCCATATTCAGCAGCCATTTGACGGCAGCATCGAAAGTCGTAGTAAAAAATATTGTTTTCGTAGCTAAATATACGTTCGGCTGCTACAACCAGGCGCGGACATTCTGTTAGCCACATACGAGTATATTCGCCTTGTGTCGCTCTGGTTGACGTGATATCATGTGCGTTCTAATGACTGCCATTGCCAAGAATTCTAGGGTTCCACATAGTCACCGTATGTTGACTCAGCCAGTCTACTACTAACTACTAGAGCGCGGGGAGTCTAAATTTCGAATAGTTTGATTACAAGTTACAATATTTGGCACAGCCCTACGTTTAATGTGTGTGAGTCAGGTAGAACCGTTTTGTTAGATATAATAGTACTGCTTATGATTTCTGTCTGGAAGAGCGATCGTGGTCAATTATGGCACAACTGGCATAAAAGAATAATCCAACGGGATTTCATAATTATTATCATGTGAATTTTGTTAAATTAACTATTTTTGGTTATTTCGTAAGTATAAAGTGTAAAGGTTAAATATAATAAGGAATTGTTAATATAATAAGTTTTTACAATATAAAATAAAAACAACTTTAACAATTTCCATTCCCGTGGGGCCAAATCCTAAGAAGTTATTTAAGCAACTGTCGAAGCGGCTGGTTATGTTAAATTGGCATTGCTGTACAGCAGAAGAATCCTGCAAGTGTTCTTAGCACAGTGCCACATAAAAATATAATGGGGAAATATTTTTATTTATATATTTATAGTTATTATTGTTTTATTTAATAATTGACTTTTTTAAAAAACATTTGTATAAATGCATCTTATATTTCAGTTCATTTCTTATTTCGATATACGACTTCCTTCGATTACGCAAATCATTTGCGCTCGGTCTCGTGCACTCGTTATCAGATTTAGGTAATATTTCCAACATGTTAACTTTACTTAAGACGGTAAAAAGTTACGTGGCTAAGAGCCAGGAAATTGTTTAAGAAATTCTGTTCCCAGACATTTGTGTCCGTAGACATGGTAAAAACAAGCAAAAAATAAGTAGTTATAGTATTAGTCAAAATTAATTACTTTAGATACCTACTTAAAGAATATTTTAGATATAACTTTAATGTAATATTGTTGGAAAGGGAAAGACGTTTGCATAGTTTATAGTTTTATTGAAGTACATAAACAATATTAACATGCAGTTAAGTGCCTAAAGGCCAGTATCTGAATCCTTCCTTAGTGGCAGTCGTTCACTTAAATAGTTCCTGTACGAGTTTTTGTATTTAAGTGAACAAATGCCTCAGTTACCGGCCCTAAGGCATTATAAATCGAATACAATAATTATTGCCAGTAACTACAAAAATAATTTATTTTTATATATATACACTACTGAAAATTATATGTAAATAAATATATCGCCGGGTTAAAGCGAAAACTAAGTTAGCCGTTATTCCACAAATAATATTTTGAGCAAAAGCCTTTTGAAAGGTTGTGGTCTTTTCTAACATATTTGTCACATTTAGAGATGTAAAAGCAGGTAGTTGTGTAGCAATTTTTATAAACTTTAAGTGTATTTATATCAATTAAAGAGTTTTTTAAACGACTGGTGTAAAAATGTAAATTGACTAACTCCCTCTGTGCGAGCCTAACACGTTAGCAAAAATTATTGCCAGCTTGTCTCCAGACTTTTCCATTAGCCGTTTGGACAACTCTTTGGCCAGAAGCTTGGCTGAGTGTCCCCATGGACCCGCGTCTCGACACCAAATCGCGTAAATTCGTAGCCTGTATTGAGGTTGGCGTATTTGCGCAGCTTGAGGTTCTCAGCAGAAACCGCCGCGCTTTCCGCGCTTGACGAGGTCGCTTAATGTGTCTACACATGTCGCATCCTACACCAGGGACCTTCCAAGTTTCCACGGCGCAACGGTTATGCCGTCGGGTCTCCTGACATCACTCCGCGCAATCCCAGAGGATTCTAGGCTCAAGGGTACTCCAGCGGTGTCAAAAGCCCGATAAATATTAAATTATAACAGTTTAGAAATAATTTAAATATTATTCTAAATGATATTTTAATAATTGTAGAAATTAAAATTAGCGTTCGACGTAACTTAGTGTTGAATATGATACTAAATTTATTAATAAGTACCAACAGGCTACGTCTGGCCAGCATAGTGATTGTAGGTCAAGTTCTGAAACTCCTTTAACAGTGGAGGTCAGTCAATCAGCAATGTTCTAGTCTATAATAATGATGATGACATTTTTTTTTCTATTTGACATATTTAAGAGCATCTCTGCTTTACTCGAGGTTTCGAACCGGGGTACTCCATTTTCATTCTACATTGCATGTTTTTTTATATCAAGCTTATATTTACTGCCTCCGTGGTCTAGCGGTTAAGCCCGTGGATTTAGACTCGGAGGTACCGGGTTCGATTCCTGGCCGGAACAAAATAATATTTATTAAAATTAATTTAAATAAAAAAATATAATTAATATTAAATTAGTTGTGATTTTTCTCGAGTTTAATACGCTGGAGACATCGACAAGCCAGCTCAGACATTGCCACTTGTCATGATTGGCCTATAGTAAAGTTGGCTAAATGTGAATCTGCTTCTTTCTAAGCGTGATTTCTGACTAACCCGAAAGGGAAACGGTCGTGATGATACTTTCAAGCTTATATTTACTTAAACGGTATCACGTAATGTTCAATGAAAATACAAAACTCATGGTTGATTGATAACACGGGTCTGGCGTCGCGAGAATATCCCCGCGAACATCTTTAATAGCCGAAGGCGTCTTTTTTTGGGGTCGTTGCTACTTATAGTAAGTTACTTAACTCCTATTGACCTCTTTCTTACAATCGATCCCTAACGATTCTTCCAAGATATTTTACGCCTAAAACTTTGACAGTATATTAGAGATACACAGCAGGAGAATACTAATGTAAAGAAGTATAGTATCATCACGATCATTGCCCTTTTTGGGACCAGGAACCACACCAGTCCAGAATATTATAGTATATTTTATTTCCGTAACTTACAGCTAAAACAATAAAGTAGGTAACGAAACTCTGAATGACTAAAAGATAATTACAATTTAAACATCAACAAAAAACGGATGTTAAATGTTATTTATAGATTAATCGACAAAATTTCAAAGATCAGTATAACAAATACAATACCGTTAAATTAACTCTTGTAATTATATCGCAATACTACGAGGTGCTAGTAAAGACTGGCAACATTTCCTCTTTGTATAATACTGTTAAGAATAACTTAATTGATGATTGCACCTACCATCTCTACTGTCTTAATATCCTCAAGGTTTGGCTGGCAGAGAATGCCATGCGGCATTAAGTCCGCCTTTGTACGATTAAGTTAATAAATAAATAAATATAGCGAGGCTAATACGTTGGCAAAAATAATTGCCAGCCTTTTTGTCTCCAGATTTCTCCGTCAGCCACTTGGACAACTCCTTGGGTAAAAAAGTAGCTTACATTAAAAAAAATATATATTCAAAACTCAGCTTTACGCTGTGGAAGTTAGTGCGAGAGAAATTACAGAAAAATATTGCACATCTTGCTGAGAGAATTCGGCCTAAGGTCCTGCCGTCAATACATTTATGGAACGAGCTTCCAAGCGTCTTGTTTTGCAATAATAAGATGAGACCTTTGTAAACCAGCCTATAGTCGGTCTAGACACATTTTTTCTGCTCTCTTTGAATCGCACGGTGAATCCATGGAATGCTAAGAAATTTGACTTATTCTAACTGTGATAGACCTTGTGGACAAGCTCTAAGATGTCTCAGACGCCAACCAGTAATCGAACCATCTAAATGTACGACCATAACCACTAGGTAACGGAGGCTGTTGTGTACTAATAATGTGGAGATATTTTACGATGTAGGGACACGGTATCAAATTAAAAGTATCGGTGTCAGAAAAAAAGTTTTCGATACCTAAGGATATTAAAACTTTTTTCGTGTCCCAAGTTATCCAATTTTTCAATTTATTAGTAAATAGTTTTTACAAAACATACAGTCCTATTTTGTTACTTGGCACCAACGTTATATAGTGGAATCCCTTAAATAACGGAACTGTCAGTCTAAAACGCTATTAAAATTGGTATTCTAGTATAAAGGTTTCGACTAAAGATGACAGCAAAATAACGTTACGATGCGTTCATTTAAAAAAAAAAACTCTCATTTATTTCTTTTAGTATTTTCCATATTTTTGATTTATTACCTAATGTGTGTTATAAAACTATATTTAATGTAAATATATAATCTTAGTCTAATTAATATAAATGTTGTTAACTTTATTATAAATTCGTGGCGGACAATTTAAGTATTTAATTCTAGTTTCGCAATGATTTTGAAGTTGCAACCCCATGGGTAACCTTTGAAATAGTGGAACACGCTATTTTGACGTAAGGTCGGCTATGATCGGAAAAACTCGGGCTAAAAGTGGTAGTAAATAACAAAATTCACCATTTTGACAATCTAACGTTTGCGCGCGGAATACGGCTGCTGGTCGACTTGTATAACCTCCCTTCGTTAAAATCGGTTAATAAGGTATTTATAAAAATAATTTTAACTATATATCTATTTTCTTCGTAACTTTCTGCACCCGCATATCATATATATCAGTCACAATGTTAGTTTGTAGAAATTGCATTTACGGCATTTACAAACACAAGAATTTATTATTATGTATAACGCCTGCCGTACGAGCTTACACACATCGCGAGCCTTTCTAAATCAGATCGTTACAGTAAAATGCGGCGTTCCATACGACTCTATCAGCCAGTTTATCAAACGTATTTTTGGTACTTAATTATTTCTTTAGTAAAAATTAACCAGGTTTTGCAAGATTTCTTACGCAAATATATGCTAGGAAATACTTAAAAAATAATTAAGATGGAAACTGTCATTTACACAAATGTATAAGTTATCAATTTTGCGTTTCACAAAGCAGTAAGAAATAATTAGAGTTTTAAAATCTGTTTTCTGTGTCATAAAAAAAACAATCTATAATTTTAAACAATATATGTGTATTTTTTAATCTAATTAAGTATTGTGAAATTTGTTCGTAAAACTCGATTTGACTTGAGAAAAACTTAAATATAATGTTTAATTGCTAGGAAAAGTAGAGTTTTAAGAAGCCGGCTGTATCGAATCGGAAAGTATCGATACTGAACTTTATTTATTTACAATTAGTTTCGAATGCAGTCAGTATTAAAAGAAAAAGTACTCGATATCAAAAAGTATCGATACTTTTTCGTGGCCCTAGGTGTAGGCGTTAAACACGGAACGAGCAGGATTTGGGTTGGGCGAGTGTTATTTATCTCTATCTGTGCTACACCTTCCGCTTTTTCAACATTAATAACCTTGATGCCCTTTCTCCGGCCGTTTGTAAGGACAACGCTTTTTTGTGTCAAAATTTAAATAGTAGGCATTAATAATACGCTGCCATTCGAAAGTTTACGGCTACATCAAAAAAATCATAAATTTATTTATGTAAGAGTTTTTGAAATTTTACCTGTTTAATAATAAAGAAATGTAATAGTAAGTAAGAAAAAAATGATCGTAGGGATCTGAACTTAAAGCCTTTTATAAAGAAATTGTTCCAAGGCTCATTGACGTCTCTGGTGACATTAGGGCGGGCAGTTTTTTCTCCCAAAAATTAAGTATCCTAATCCAAAGGGGAAATGCTGCTAGTGTATTGGGCACCATGCCACAAGACAGCGATTTGGAGGAGCTATTTTTTTTGTTAGTATGTATTTTTATTTTCTATGTATTATTATTATTATTTAGGTTCAATTAAGATTTTGTTTTAGAAAAAAATAAGCATTCTACAACTACGAGTATGTATACAAATGAAAATACATTTTTTTATAAAAAATAAATATGTTAACAATAGTAACCATGAGGGGTTGCCTAACAAAATATGATTTAGGCTATAAGAAAAAATATATGAAAGTATATAAAATTATTTTTATTACACTAGCTGATAGTGTCCTTTATAAGGATTGCTGCAGCCCTATTCTGTTACTTAAGCTCAAACGTTATATAATGGAATCCGTTAACTATATATATATTACGCTATTAAAGTTGATATTTGCACGGCCGTTGTCGAGCGCTTTTAGAGTTGAGAATTGTTGATATATAAATTATGTTAAGTAACGAAATCCACTAATAACGTTTGCGGCTAAGTAACAGATGAGTTGAGATTGTTTGTGTAAAGAGAGAATATTATATTTAACACGCTATTGTTTAGATATATGTTTCTAAAAGGAGTGATATTAGTGTACGATTCAAAAATCTAAATTTTAATTTATGAAAGATATGCTTTTATAAAGCTTTTCTTATAAAGAAATTGTTCCAAGGCTCATTGACGTCTCTAGTGACAAGAGGGCTGGCAGATTTGACAAAGCTATTTTTGTAACTATTTTTATATAATTTTATTTACTAAATATGTTATTACTTTTGCGTCTAATTTAGTTTTTATATAGTATATTGTTCTAATTAAATTTTAAGTTTTTTTAGGTAATGGTATAGCATATTATACTATATTTAAAAAAAAACGTTTTCGTTAACTGCCTTCGTGGTCTAGCGGTTAAGTCCGTGGATTTAGACTCGGAGGTACCGGGTTTGATTCCTGGTCGGGACACAAAAATATTTATTAATGTAATTAAATACATTTAATTTTTATTTAATTTATTTGTGATATATCTCGAGTTTGGTACGCTGGAGACATCGACGAGCTTGCCACTTGTCATGATTGGCCTATAGTAAAGTTGGCTAAATGTGAATCCGCTTATTTATAAGCGTGGTTTCTGACCACCCCAAAAGGGAAACGGTCGTGATGATGATGATACTTTTTCGTTAACTAATGATCCTAAGACGCAACGAGCAATTTAGCGATATAATAACGCAAATCGCCTTTGCTTGCCCCACTAAAATTAATTATGCTACCTAGCCATAAATACATGGAAATGACGAGGATAGCCCACATTTTCATCTCGTAGTTATGATTTATTAATTTGCATACGGCCAGTAACATTCTCTAAGTCCGTTGTTAGGGTCGGCGTATTTCTCAAACAATACATGTACTATCTTTATTTATTATTAGCACCGAAATGGTGACAAAATTAATTCACATAATAACATTTTATTTGACTCATCATTACATTATATGCCCTAGAACACAGCGTATTACACCTCCAAGAAAATATCTGGAAAATTTGATCTCGCCACGCTGGCCAGACGGGTTCACGAAGGTCTGATATCATTTTCAATGACAATTTAATAACGATTGCAGAAGAAACCAGGACCGACGACTTAACGTGGGAACTGTGGTGTTGTAAATAATAAATGTACGAAAAAAAAGTATTTCTCAAGCGGGGTTCGAACTCAAAACCTTCTTTTTTGAATTGCAATGCCTTCTTACAGCCGTCCATTTTCAAATGTCTGACTACCCCGCAAGAAATTACGACAGTGATGGTATTTTATTTATTATTTTATTCAAAAACATTTCTATAGAAATATTGATATTTTTTATATACTTAGCGTTGCTAATTGAAAAGCTTAATGCTTTGGAAGCAAATGAAAACGTTTATATCCCTCTAAAGCGGTTAATGTCTCTTTGAAAATATGATTGGAAAATAATCTCAATGATTGGTGCAAACCGCAATGGAGCTTTCTATTTGATGAAGTTGCAAACGAAAAAGGTAGGTACGAGTATTCATTCATTCAATTCGCGCCGAGATACTTAAAGCAATAAAAACTGTCGCTTTTTGCAAAAAGCTCTCTTCTAAGTAATAATATGTAAATGGAGCATTCTGGACTTCTTTCTTACTGTTTGTTTTATGTATATGTACTTTTTAAGTGCTATAAAACTAAAAAACTATTTAAATTTAATTACAATTAAATTTTTTGTTTATTGCACTAAGTACAAAAAGTAAAGTATCATCACGACCGTTTCCCTTTAGGGGTGGTCAGAAACTACGCTTATAAATAAGCGGATTCACATTTAGCCAACTTTACTATAAGCCAATCATGACAATTGGCAAGCTCGTCGATGTCTCCAGCGTACCAAACTCGAGAAATATCATAAATAAATTAAATATTATGTAAATAAATACATTTACATTAATATTTTTGTGTCCCGACCAGAACCCGGTACCTCCGAGTCCTAAGTCCACAGACTTAACCGCTAGACCACGGAGGCAGTTAACTAAAAATACTTATTTAATATGATGTAAAAACCTGTATTCCACAAATTTTAATAGTTGAAATTGAAAAAAAAAAACAAAGATAGTAGAGTTATTAACGGATTTAATTTTATAGAATCAAAATGGCCGACATAGAAACCCGTGAAGGCAGCTTGTGAACGGTGGCAGCTGTGTTGGCAAATGAAGTTATGACAGACAAGCAAGGTCGTTGCAAGGTCAAACACAAAAAATAATACTAAAAAAGACATTATTTTGCAAATCTGCCGTTTAATTATTTACAATAATTTTGATTTTAGATATAGATAAATGTCATAATTTGCTCAAAATGTATCATAACATAACTAAGTACAAAGACGGACTTAATACCCGTAGAAATATTCTGACAGCCAATCTTTGGGGATATATAGGTTTCACTGCACCTAACAGAAACAATATAATTTTACGCGCACAAACAAATACTATATACTTATCCCATTCGGGGTGGTCCAAACCACGCTTTTTTTACAACTAGAAGCAGATTCACATTTAACCAAATTTACTATCCGGCCCATCATGACAAGTGGCAAGCTAGTCGATGTCTCTAGCGTACCAAACTCGAGAAATATCACAAGTAAATTTATTATTTTTTGTGAATCGAGATGACGGACCTTCGCATTTAAATCTACGGCTTAACCGCTAGACCACGAATGCAGTTGAAAGTGATTACTTTACTATTACAAATAGTAATTTTTACTAGTGAATGCTTTGCTTGTTAGAACTCTTTCCTTGAGATCCTACAAACATCAGTTCAAACACCCGTCATCAAAAAGTGCAATAAACCAGCCCATTCTTAGCTGCCTCGCTGTACCAAAAATAATTATATATTGACTCTACCCACCTGTTGATATGCAAAAATTAACTTGTATACTAGGTTCTAAAGTGACTACTTAGTATGTCGAATATATGGGATATAAATGAAACCAAGATCCGCTTTTACTGATCCTTAATATTTAATTAAAGAGCATTCCTAGCTAGTAAGTATGTCGGCCACAGGGTCTTTACGCGATTCACCTTAGAGGCATATGTATGTCCGATATACCTATAGGTAGATATAATTTCGTTGTACACCGTATTGAAATCATGACCTTATCTTCAGTGCCACTTAGAACTAATTATATCAAATAGTCTTAAATTTTCGAAAATTCGACAGAGCACAATAAACATCCGCTGATAAATTACCCAAGAGATTGGCCCCAGATGCTTTTCGAATAATAAGTAGGTATTAAACGGCAACAACCTACTTGGACTCTTGTTAAACAATTTATTAAGTTTTCAGCCTCATCGGTAAGAAAATTTCCTAAATTACTTATCATTGCTAATTGCGCTTTTGAAATGTAAATTTTTGGAGGTCATATCGTTTTGGGGAAATGTTTTTTACCTTATATTATTGTAATGATAAATAATTTATCAGTTATTATTAATATTTTTTTACTTATAGTTTATTTTTATTTTTAATTAGTTTTTATTATTTATACTTTTTAGTCCAATAAATAAAGTTTAAGTCTTAATTTATTAGATTATCAATAATAAAATCCTTTTTAAATAAAGCATTGTATAGATCTGTCGTTTTAATGCGACACAAATTTTATTATTATTATATGCAAATTGTCTGAACAGTCAGGCCTTCGCTGCGCCCTTTCTGTATACGGTACACTACTAAACGCAACTGATGCCGCTTAAAAACGATTGATCTGTATATACTGTTTTTTTATATACGAGTATCTCTGGCTGGGTGCTATACCTTCTCCCTATACAGCCACGCTGCTAGACGCCTACACACTAGGCATTGCTGTAGCTTTGCGATTGGGATGTAAGATCTATTTCTTTTTCTGGTGCAAATACCGATAAACTAGGCCACTATGCCTTATGCTGCCTTAAGTGCCTGCAGGATATCGAGATATCATGCAATCAATGATATCCTGTCAAGGGCGCTTACATCTGCTAATATCCCCTGCATCCTCGAACGGTCGGGGATAGTTAGGTCTAATAGTAGGCGTCCTGATGGGATGGCGTTGATTCCATACAAACGAGGCCATGCACTCATGTGTTGACACACTCTGACCGTCACATGTGACATCCAGCCATAAGAAACCCGGGGCCGCTGCAGAGTCAGCCGCGTGTCTTAAACGCAACAAATACGCAGAGATTATCATTAATCACTACTTCATTCCATTTGCATCTCATCAAATCTCCGCTTGCCGAAGTACCCTTTAAGTAGAGAATATTTTGCTCAAAGGATCAGGTTTGCCGTTCAACGAGGGATCGCAGCGTGTTGCCTCGGACGGTTATAATTATAGTTTTTAACTTTTTAGTTTTATTTGTAGTGTAGTTTTTTTTTATTATTATATAATATTAGGTTTACTTTTTAATCATTTAAGATTGTAATTCTTTTATACTCTTTGTATATTACTTCGACTAAAAACTTGGTATTATTATCTGTTTTTTAAGTATTGTGATTTATCTATTAAGGGTCTACCCACCATCAAGGTTACAGTAAACCGATATGATAGAAAGAGATCTGATGGAATGACGTTGCGTATGAAGCGGGGACCACGGCGGAAATTACGGAGTCCGGCAAGCGAAGCGGCGCAAGTAAGCATGCATATTATTGTATATTTGTGCCGTTTGCTGGAAAAACTCTGAGCCCATGGAGAGTCTTTAAAAGACATAACACCAGTTTTTGTCGTCTACCCCGGTGACAAGAGCACGTCTCTTTTCGTACAAAGAATCAGTATTACAATTCAGCGGGGAAATGCAGCCCCGATGCCACCATTCCACGCCGACGAGACTTATATCCGTAACCGTATAATAATTTTATTTTATATTTTGTAAATATTTTTATCGAATTAATGATATAGGTTTTTTTGCCAATAACCTAAAAATAAATCACTCAAAATATAAATATCTCAATACATAAATGGGAAAAAGTTTTTGAAAAGAGTTAAGTTTGAATGGAAACTATTCTGTGAGAAACTTTCTAATACTTATAAATCATGAAAACATGTAATGTGATATATTTAAAAGGATAAGTATATAGGGTTGTATTGTACAACTTTACTGTGTTATTTAGTAACTAATACTACTAACAAAATGTATTAAATTAAGTATCTCCTAAAATATTTAAAATGTATTATAATTGTGCCAACAAAATTCCGAATGAAACTTAAATAACATAAACCTCGATATTCGAACAGGAAGGTTTTCTCAGGTTTTAATACAATGTTAACATTTAAGGGTAGAATAAATGCTTTTCAAGAGTAAGTGAAGACGGTTCCAGTTCCACTGATATGAACATTAATAAATTATCATTAAAATTGACATTGGATCCTCACCAAACCCTCAGGCCAGCATGGCGAGTGTAGGCCAAATCTCCAGATTTATGTTTTCGAAGACAATAAAGAAGATGAGAGTGTCTTTAATAACTTTAATAATTGTTATAACAAGTTAGAAAAAAAATGAATAGGTAAATTATTATCTCATAAATTATAACTAAACTTTAATAAACATGTTAGACAGTTGTTAAATGTCACAAAGTGTGTGTTGATGCAAATTCATTATCGTAGGCGACATGTTACACACACTTTACAAAGGACATGCAGAAGATAAATGCTGCGATAACAAAGTAGGAAGGCTCCGCCGTCACCGCGTCTAATCTACACGAGATATTACGAGACAAAAAATCTACATTTACATATTATTTGCGCGCGAACACACAACGTGTAGAACCGACGATGGCACTTAACTATAAAGTGATGCAAATCTTGTATCATTTGCGATACAACATTTTACATCACAGGATTAACGTAATCAGCTTTTGGTAGATCCTATTAGGGACATAAACGCTCGTTGTGGATTAAGAATCCATTAGACAAGAAAGGGAAGACCTACTGTGGCAGTGAGATTTGATGAAACTCTACTTATTCGATTAAATCGACACATGAGCCCAATTATTGATAAGCAAAATAATGTTCTAACAACTGCCACTAAGGTCGACTCTTTTTTGGTCCTTTCGCGCTATTTAATCAGATAGTCTTGTTTGCTTAGTAACCCCTGCTTGAGTCGATTTATATTGCCGATAATTGTCGCTAATAAAATAAATTACATTACGCAGAAGTCAGAAGAAAGGATCTGTTGCAAATATAAATCGAACAAATCGAGTTTTGTTTATGAAAAAGGTGTTTTTGTGAACAACTAACAAGTAAAATTAATTTTGAGAATTTATTGGCTAAAACAAGTGAGTCCTGACCTAAGCTAAAGTTTGGTAGGTGTGTATACAAGCACCAAAGTTTGTCCCGAGTCCGCTTTGCTTAACAATCTAGTACTCCGCTCGATCTTGGATATTTGAAATTGTCAATCGCTTCCGGAGCAGTTCGACACAAAGGAAACATCTGACTTTACCAAGATAATTAATTAAACTCTGAGTTGAAGTTACTATAATAATTGTGTAGTCAAATCATATGATTTATAATTGATTCGTAACCCTACACTAGTCATTAAATTAAATCCAAAGCTATCAGTTGTAAAGAAATATTGTAATAAGATGATTAGCCATTTTGTTCTGGGTAAAATGCCAATATTTAACGTATCAAAAAATTACTCATTTTGTTACAGAGCAGCGACGATTGGTAGTTTGCTTGCCACTTAGATTATTTCAGGCAATGACGTGCCTCTTATTCATAAAATAAAGGACAAATTATAATTAAATAATTGGACAAAAGATAATTAGCATTTCTGCTACTGGACGATTATTTAGTATTGTTTTATAGCTAATATTATACTGCTGGTTAATTTAAATTTTATTATTAATTTATTTTTAGTAAAAGTAAAGTATCATCACGACCATTTCCCTTTCGGGGTGGTCAGAAACCACGCTTATAAATTTTATTTATTTTATTTTATTTTATTTTGGAAACATACAGTCACATAAAGTAAAAATACATGAAACAGATTAAACCAAAATTAGACCTAGAGTTCCAATAATTAATAAATAAGCGGATTCACATTCAGCCAACTTTACTATAGGCCAATCATGACAAGTGGCAAGCTCGTCGATGTCTCCAGTGTACCAAACTCGAGAAATATCACAAATAAATTAAATATTAATTAAATGTATTTATTTGCATTATTAAATATTTTTGTGTCCCGACCAGGAATCGAACCCGGTTCCTCCGAGTCTAAATCCACGGACTTAACCGCTAGACCACGGAGGCAGTTATAAAGCAGTAATAGATATTAATAAGTAATATTGCGAAACAAGTTTATACTTTCACGGATCATTTATGAGAGATATATATATATATATATATAAGCAGAAACGTTTGCATGCCATTCAGGAAACCCAATTCAATTTATGTAGTGTCTGAATAATTAAGCTAACTTAACATCTTAAAAGAGGAAACACGCTCTAATTCGCAAGAGAATAATGTACGAGCACAACAATTAAAATCGCCACGTAACGACATCTATATCAACCTCCTTAAAATAGCCAACTTATACCGAGACATGTTAAAATTTGCTATATTTATATAGATTACTATTTTGGGTTATAAGGCGAGGTTTTTTTTTATTTGGCTCAAAAATAGTATTTATTCGAAGTTAATAAATATACATTAAATATAAATTAAAAATTAAAAATAAACTAAACTATAAATATACAATGTCCTCTAGAGACGTCCCATCCGAGATAGTCCCAAGGAGACTGGCAACATTTTCCCTCTGTATAGCGAGGCTAATATTACAGAAATAAATGCCAGCCTTCCTGTCTCCAGGCCTATCAGTCAGCCGCTTTGACAACTCCTTGGCCAAGCGCCTCGCTGACGGTCCCCATGGGCCCATCGTTTAAGGATAGGTTTAAGATTAACTTAAAAATAATTGGTAATTTCATAAGAACCCCGGTAAATGATGCCAATGTTGAGTGGGTCGATAATGCCGTTATTTCGAACTTTAAGCGCAACATCTAAGTTGATTACGGAATTGCGTCGGTTATGCAAATCCAGAGTTAACAATTGATGTTAATATTAAGTTGTGTGTAATTCTGAAATTAAGTTTCATGGTACGCAATCAACCCTTCTAATTTATGTTTAATATTATTGTAATTTATGTATTGTATATGCTAATTTTCTTATTTCAAGAATGTTCAGCATATACACTGAAGGATACACATTGAATAAATTGATTAGGAATCGGGCTACTTGTTAATGATCGATGAGGTACCCTTCTACTATGAAACTTAACACTCTCTGTCGCTACCAAATTAATTTATACACACAATCGAGTTGCGGTTTATTGTATCATTGATCAAGTGAATATGAAATAAGATCTGCGTGTGAGTTATATGATACAATGTTTAGCCTCCTTCGCAGTCGCAGCTCATCCACCAGCCGTCTCCAACGGTTTCTATCCTCGGCGTGGCGGATTGCCTGGTGTACAGGTATGTTCAGGTGGTCAGTCACCTGACCACCATCGCTTTTGACCATCGCTTGGGGCTTCTTCCTCTTGTTCTTTTACTGTCTACCTTGCTTGTGATTAGAAGTTTTTCTAGATTATCGTCTTCTCTTCTTGCAATGTGGCCAAAGTATTGCAGAATTCGGGCAAAGCAGACGGTAGAGTGTCTTTGCTCCATGGTCAGCTTAAGCTCTTCGAGCACAGAAATGTTAGTACGTCGTACGGTCCAAGGGATTCTGAGCAAACGACGCCAGCACCACATCTCAAACGCATCAATCCTCGCTCTATCCGCGGCTTTTATGGTCCATGTCTCTGAACCGTACAGAAGAGAAGGCAAGTGTTCTCACGATGTGAATTTTTGTCTTTCTGGATATGTTGCTGTCACCCCATATTCTGTTTAGTTGGGTCATCCAGCAGTGAGGGTTTAGCTCGTACAGCAGACAAAATGGGATTACAGAATATTATTCATATGAACGAATTGATATAAAAAAACATGTGGTGTCGCATGTAGAGGTAGTCTAATCATAATTTAATTTTAATTAATAGAAGATTAACATATTTTACAATTACTCTGACTGTATTTGGTTAATTTAATTAAAAAGCTTTTTAATTTAAAAAATACTTTTACTGCTTACACAAATATTTTTGTAATCAAAAATATAAAGTTTAAACTTATTTTCCTTTAACGAAGGTCTTCTAGCCTTTCAAAGACTTTTATTTAAATGATAAATTCTTGAGATTAATTCCTACCAGCAGCTGCTACTCGTACTTTGTTTTTGTTTTAATATGAAATATTATTTTATTAAAGATGTTGACGAACTATTCTATGAACTTTATTAAAGGTGTTCATTTATTTTACGAATCCGACCAAAATTATTTTACGAATCCTATGTGAAACTAAGTAAAATTACTGACATAGCTTTTAAAATTAGCAAGCTGAAGTGGCAATGGGCCGGACACATCTGCCGCAGAACCGACGAACGATAGGCCAAACGTGTTCTAGAGTGGAGACCACGTACGGGAAGACGCAGAGTGGGACGTCCCCCCGCCAGATGGACAGATGACCTAAAGAAGGTCGCTGGTGGGGGTTGGAAGAGGGTAGCGAAAGATCGCGTTAAGTGGCGAGCCTTGGGGGAGGTACACTTACCCTAGTCGCAAGACTCTTGCAGACTTTTTTTTTCCAAATTTTGCTAGTGTTTACTTTTTTTGGGGTTAGGTTTTCAATAAAAACTGAGTCGTGTCCGTAATTTTTTTTTTGTTTCTAAGGAAAAAAATAACGTATAGGTATTTGGAACTTAAAGCTCGTTTGCAAATATTTTATTTTAGTATACCTAAATCTTACCTATACCTACTGCCGCTGAGGTCTAGCGGTCAATTCTGTGGATTTAAATTTGGAGTTTGAATATTTTTTTGTCGGGACACAACAAATTATTTAATTTATTTGTGATATTTCTCAAGTTTGGTTAGTTTAGGGTTAAAGACATCGCAGAGAGAGATTTCCTTAGTACAATTGGAAAGTAAAATATATATTGAGTCAGAGTAAGAGTCTTGCGAGACTCTTGCGCAAGACCAATACCAAGACCAAGATTAGGAGTGCAAGACCAAGACCACCTATTCTGATGCAAGACCAAGACTAGCTAAGTCTTGGTCTTGCTTTGGGCAACACTACTCCTTACATTAACATTTAATTATTAATACATGTATTGCTTTTACACTTTTGCTACACGACTAATTTATTTCAGGTACCTTAACTAAGATATGTAGAAAGAACATTTAATTAAAATAATAATACCGTGATATTTATAATTTATCTCTTGCCAAGCCAGAGTTTCGAATGTAGACCAAATTCTCCACAAATATGTTCTGAGAGGACGGCCTGGAGTGGAAGTCAGGAATATTCCGATACAAGTAAATACGAGTAAGTAAACACGTTACGAAGGCGCGGTGATAGCTCGGAAGAACACTTTCCTTAAATCCTACAAAGGTCGCTTCAGACAACTTTGGTAACACATATTTTGTAAATACATTTTTCTCTCATATTGACATATTTTGTTTTCCTTTACAACCTATTAAAAAATATTTTAATATAAGAAAAATATAAACGTTACGAATCCAAATATTCCCAAGGTTAATAAATAAACAATATACAAATAATTTAAAAAGTAAAATATCATCACGACCGTTTCCCTTTCCGGGTAGTCAGAAACCACGCTTAAAGAAGCGGATTCACATTTAGCCAACTTTACTATAGGCCAATGATGACAAGTGGCAAGCTCGTCGATGTCTCCAGCGTACCAAACTCGGAAAATATCACAAATAAATTAAATAATAATCAAATTGATTTATTATAATTAATAAATATTATTGTGTCCCTACCAGAAATCGAACCCGGTACAAATAATTTAATTTAGTAATTTTCAAGTTTTCATTTCATAATCTGCTTATCTATTAATTTAGAGCCCGAGATGAAATGATCGTGAGAAAAGTTTGCAATTTTCAATAACTCTCGTAGCTTGTTAAGTTCATAAGTTCGTCAGGTTTCTAATTTGCGAAAGATGACGGTATTGGACTTTAAATGTTGATAATTCACTTTAATACTTCTATTCTTTAGTTTAGAAATAGAATTATAATTGGATTTAAATAGATGACGCCTGTCAAGTTTTTTAAAGTAATTTGCTGTAATAGTTTTATTTGCAACGACCGAGTCAAATATATTTTATAAGAAAACTCACATATCATAAGGCTTCACATTTTTTTATGATGATATGATCTAATAATTGGATTCTACTATTTATGGATTGAACTTTCTTGCGCATATCTTATTTTCTTTTGATGGATAATCAGCCTACATATTAGGTAAAATATAAATAAAAATAAATATTTCCAGACAGGTCACACAGCGTCATATAATTTCCGTGGTAAGCTACGAGGCTTGTGTTACGGAAACTAGATGGTTGATAAACTACATATTGTACTTTTTTTTTGTGAATATATACATATTATACATATAAACACCCAGACCGAGACAAATTATACAATGTACAACTTGCCCCCAGTGGGAATCGAACCCACGACCTCCCGAGTTCACGGCAACGTTTGTTACCACAAGACCACGGAGGCGGTCCCATCCGGAGGTGACATCCCAGATCTAGTTTAACGTTTTAAGGAACGTAATAGCCATCTCACCTGAGAGGTTATTGATATGTGTTTTTCCGTTGGTCATCGATCCACTTACTGAACATTAATATTTTACGGTTAAGTACTGATAGAATATTAATAAGGAATGCATACATTTCTTTGGGACGTCACTACGATATCTGACAAGTTGGCGGCTTGTCTTGGTGTTCGAGATCAATTCCTGAATTAAACCAGTAATAAAGTAAAAGTAAAGCTTCATCACGACCTTCTCCTTTGCTGCGTGGTCAGTAACCACGCTTTTGGAGCGAGTTCACATTTAGACCCATCATGACAAGTGGTAAGCTTCACGGTGTCTCTAGCGTACCAGAATCGAGAAAATAAATTAAATATATATTTTTTGTGTTTTCGACCAGGAATCGAACCCAGCACCTCCGGCCTTAACCGCTAGATCACGCAGACAGCCTGTAATATAGTTTCATTTTAACATTACTCACATTTACTAACTATATATCCGTCGTATACGACGGATATATAGTTGAGTTTTGCACAGTCGTAACCCATTACTTAAGCGCAAATGTTGTCAAATAGTAGATTCTGTTATTTACTGTCATTTTTTCAGCCCGAATTTTGCCGACTTTAGACAGAGCCTTCAAAATAACGTTTATTTACTATTTGAAAAGTTACCCATGGCGTTGCAACTTCAAAATCATAGAGAAAAAGTAAATATTATCAGCGGTGTTTTCATAATTATTGTATCAAAATTATATTCATTAAAATAATTTCATATACGAGTATTTCCATTAAACATAGTTTTATAAGATACATTAATATATGTATGTATTGTATTACAGGTATGTATTATTTATTTATTTAAAAACTTCACAAAGTACAAAGGCGGACTTAATGCCCGTAGACATTCTCTGACAGCCAAACCTTGTATGTATTGTATATGTAGTATTGTTTATTTAATATTTACGGGGCACTCTGCCTGTCACATGTTTCAAAACTCCCAAAGGTTAGCTGGTGGAAAATGCCTCGCGGCGTAATGCTCGCCTGTGAACATTTATTTTAAGTTATTTTAGTTTTTGTGCAATAAAGATTATTATTATTATTAATAATAATTAAATAAGGCAAAAACACAGCGTTTGTACTAAACAGAATTCGGCTGTTGGTATCGTTACAGGCAGTATTTACCTGTCACTACGAACTGTATAGTAAATCATTTAAACCATGCTATCATAAAATAGGGTCATATTTTAATGTTTGACCTTGACACGTAACAAAGTTTACTAACAAGTCTTATTTTAGAAATTTCAAAGTGCGTATAGTCACGCATTAGAGGTAGACTTTCAAATGAAGAGAGAAAAAATAAATTTAATTTATAAAACGGTCACTCAATAAGTAATTTATGAAATAATATTAAATAAACGTATTTGTATTAATCCCTTGAAGAACAAATAAATAACAGTGTCTAAAATAAATTATTACGTACGTAAAAAATCAGAATGATTATACAGAATTTTTAATAAAGAGCACTTTCCTTTTCAAAATTGGCCCCGAGGACTCCTTTTGTCATTTTTCGCTATTCCTTGTAGTTTAGGATTTTGCCTTGAAGGCCCACTTGAAGAAACATTCTGTATATTATATAGGCAGTAATTTTATTTATGTTGTGTATTCGGAAGTATACCTTTTATGTAAATCTATAAGTATCTGTATACTTTCAGTATAGTAAAAACTTGACACGAGTTTTGTCACTTAAAACCGTTTTGCATAAGAAATGCGTGCTAACATGCCGCTAAATCTACCCAAATCAGCTCTCAATTTGTATCGTAAGTGTATTTAACGTAAAGTGTATCAGTATCGTTGCGACCGTAATGCCATGTGGGGTGATTAGAAACCTTGCTTTTCTTTTAATGAGCAGATTCACATTTAGCCAACTTTACTATGGGTCCATCATGACAAATAGCAAGTTCGTCGATGTCTCTGCGGGTCTAGTGTACGAAACTCGAGAAATGTTACAATTAATTAAATATTTTTTGTGTTCCCGGGAATCGAACGTACGTCGACGTCGCAATCAACGGTTTTAAGGTCGCAGCTCATTTACACGACACTGCTCCGGCATGACTAAGGAATTAACATTCAAATTTAAGCTTGAGGCATGACCTGAAGATTCAAAGTGAAAACATAAAATTGCAAACAGCGCGCGGATTATTACAACTGTGACAACCTATAGTTGCCATCTCGCGTACCACACGCGTAAGAAAGCGGCCCGCGTGCTGCCGACCGCTTACTTGAATGTGAATAGAGAAATAACAAAAAACATAAGTGTTTCCAATCCAAACTATGAAGTTGTGAACTGTATTTACCGCGGTAGGTAAGAGCGCGTGGACAGAATTTTGAGACAGTGTGGTGCGGGAGCAGTGTTAAAGCTGAGTCTTGTAAATGAGCGTCGACCCTTAACCGCTAGACCAAAACTAAAAAACATTAATCGTCAGCGTCTAAAAATGCTGTCTTAATAAATTTGCATTTGTAAAACCTCAGCTTAAAAACTGAACTAATGGAGTATAAGCAAATCAACTTTAATAGAACTGAATAAAAAGTAGTGGTCTTTGAAATCAGGATATATGGGAGTTTTATTGGCGTGTAGTGTATTTGTGATTCTTGATATGTCCCTCTATAGGGAAACGTAACAATAGATTTGTATGGAGACCATCATTCATATTGTGAAACAGGAATTTGGAAAAAAAGATGTAGATAATCTAGGGTTATAAACCTTCACGAGATTTAATGACACCTTAACCACTAATGTTTGTTATTGCTTTCTGTGACAAAAACAAATACATACTATTTTATTTTTGGGTACTCACTTTATCTCCTTAACCAATTGTAACCAACTATGTTCTCTCACTTCTCTCGGTGGACACGTTTCCACTCAAAAACTAACCCATGCTGTAATCCTAATAAACTCTGTCATAGTAAAACAATCGAGTTGCGAAAATTATAAGTGTAACTCTACGTAACCGCTCTAAGTAACGGCAACGATAGAACTAAACAGATCGTAAATTAAATCAAGCTTTTTCTCTCCTCGTACATATTTTATTTATTCTTTTTTTTTTATATATCCTGGAAACCCTGTTAATGTGCCCATTTCTTAGGGATTGATAGTAAATTAATTTCCATGTAATTTGAACCTATTTTTTTTACAATAACTTTTTTTTTATTAGCCTAAAACTAAAGTGCCAGCTGAAAATTTTAAAATAACCAAAATTGATAATTTTGTATAGGAATTGCTATGATGAGAACATTTCCCAGATATTTTTTTGGCAATCTGTTTGACGTTGAAATACAAAGAAATATTAAATATTTTGTATAATATTATACAATCGTACTAAATATTATTTAATTTCATTTACTCATTCTTTTACTGATTGATGTATCTAGGTTTTTAAGTCAATAAACGTTTTTATTATTATTATTATGAATAATAGCCTCTATTTTACCAAGTGACGGATGACCTTCAAAATAAGACTGATGCATTCGAAACATTTTTAACTTTAAACGTTACATTTACAGACTTTATTTTGTTATGATTCAGCCTAACTCCCATAAGCAAAAAAAATGGTGGTACTCAGTTCACCAAGTTCGTCTAGTAATAAATAAATAATAAAATAATAATCGAAATTTATGGTAACACTACCCGAACGTTGACCGTATCCCATTTGATTCCGAGTGACACCATGAATAATAATAAATATTTCAGTCAGTTATCTAATAAATATTCCAAGGGCTTATCGTTACTTAGGAGCACCTTAAAGGATACCCGGTTGACATGTATTGGGGCTTTATTTGTGGTAATTGCGAGCGGTACCCTGTAATTTACTCCAATGGCTTGGAAATTTGTGAAAGCCAGGGTACAAGTTTAGTTTCGGGTAATGTCTCGGCTTATTGTAACTAAATAGCTTGATACTTAAAGTATCATCATCATCAGCCAGTGTCTCTCCACGACACGACAGACGTGTCCAGACCATTGCCACTTTAACTTGCTAATTTTGAAAGCTATGTCGGTAACTTTGGTTCTTTGACGGATGTCAACATTTCTGACTTTATCCTTCAGAGAAATCCCGAGAATAGCTCTCTCCATAGCTTGCTGAGCGTCCTTGATTTTAAATATCAGACCCACTGTCAGTGTACACGTCTCTGCTCCATACGATCGTATACTTAAAGTATACGATCTATTATTGCGTAAGGAATGGATTCTGAAAATTATAAAATTACTATCTGTTAATACTAGTTTAGTCAGGTGTATTGCTCAAATCATGATAGCATATTATATATGATACGCATTTTTTTTTTCTTAATATCTATCTACTCAATATTAAACGCGTGAAGTCGAGAACGAATAGACCTACGTACATACAGACAGTCATAGCTTTTAATATTAAGATGTATGGTTTCTTACCAATATTATAAAGCATAACCACTGGCCTTTATCAAGTTACATACATGTTAAATTTTGCCACATTTCTTTCATGTCAATATGATAATGACAGAAAGATTAAACTAGTACTGGTTTGACATTTTTAAAATTCTAATTATAGATAAATAATAATTTCTAATGAGAATTGAATTGCTTAATAATTATAATCATTGGTTCTTGTGACTTTGGGTCCGTTTTGGCCAAGTGCTAAGAAGTTCTGTAACACTTTTGCTGCGGCTATGATTTTTTAAAACTTTCTCCTGGTGCGTTGGTGACTTATTTATTTATTTATTTAAGGACAACTAGTGGTCGGTTATATTATTACTTATTTAAAGACTATGACATTAATATCTACGATAAATACGAGCCTGCGACACCTAAATACCTCAAGGACAAGTTTGCCTTTCTCTCACCTTTTCACGACAAATCTCTTCGTTCCTCCCACAACTCTCTTCTTGCTGTCCCTTCCCATAAATCTAGTTTTGTTTCAAATTCATGCATAGTTGTTGCCACAATCTGTGGAATAATCTACCACAAAATATAAGACAAGCATCTACTAGATTAGCATTCAAAAGAATGGTTTATTCCTATTTCTTATCTCAACGGTTGTAAGTATATTATTTATGTATATATTTATATGTAGTTATAAAATATAACTCATAATTTCTATTTGAATATGTGTACACCTATTTTTCAGTTAAGTTGTCCCAATGGTTGGCTATGATAGAATGTCTCGCGGCATTAAAGCCCGCCTTTGTCTTTGTACATTGAAGTGTTAAATAAATAAATGTAGATAGTAGTAGTAGATACTTAACTGATATAAGCAGAATTTTACCCTGTTTATATTAATTCAAAGGTTTTCCTTACAAAATACTGTAAGGTAATAAAATAAAGTATATTTTGGAGATGGACTTTTATATTAGAAGCTATAAGCAAATTAGAAACGAGGTGGTTTCAACCTCGTAACGCTGTGTATGTGTTAAAGAACTAACTAAACGGCTACTGAAAGCTGTGTGTGACAGTTGCAATAGATAGACAGCAGGCTGGCAATTTTCTCGCGCAGCAAATTAGCATCGCTGTGCAGCGGGGAAATGTTGCAAATGTTCTTGGCACACTGCCTCGTAAACAAATTATGGATGAATATTTTATTTAGTTAGAAATAAAATATGTGGCAAGTTATACGCTTAAATGGATACAAACGTTGAACAGCAGTTATTCTCAAAAAATAACATAATAAAGTATGAATGACTGAACCGCCAGATAAGAAATTCTTTTTTCGAGCTTGACCAAGCATGAAATATGCATCAGAATTTTTGTAGGATTTCTATTCGAAACTAGGCGCTACGTAAATATTTTTAAAAATATAAGATCTAATATTTTTCGTATACTTATACTTTATGACGTTTAATGAATTATTTTGGTTATATGTTACATTTTTTAAAATAGTAAAGTTTATCACGGCCGTATCCCTTTTGGGGTGGTCAAAAACCACGCTTTTAAAGAAACAGATTGGCATACTCAACTTTATTATAAGCCCAAAATGGCAAGTGGCAAGCTCGTCGATGTCTAGCGTACCAAACTCAAAAAGTACAAATAAATTACTGTGTCGAGACCAAGAATCTAACCCGGTACCTCCGCGGCTAAATGCACTGACTTAACCGCTAGACCACGAAGTCAATTATTTCATCTCTCATTATCGTCATGACAGCCCCTAGAACAGAAGTCCTAGACCTTCACTGTTGGACATGGGCCTTCCAGAATTGTCTGTAGAATTTGGCCTACACTGGCCCCAATGGCCAGACGGGTTGACAAAGATGAGAAATTTAAGAACAATTTATTGACGTCTCTAGGTGACAATATTTTTTTTTCTCTCATAAAATAAGTTAAGTGGGGAAATGTTGTCAGTGTATTGGTCACCATGCCACAGGACAGCGATATGGATTTTTTTTGTAAGTATAAAAAAATATTTTAAAGGCTTTATTTTGTTTTTAATTTAGTTTTCTATTGTTATATAGTTTATTGTAACCGAATAAATTCCACAAGTTGGCATTAGTGGAACACGGACCGACGACGGCTTAAACTACTCTCCGAGGCACGGGAACGGTGGTGTTATCAATCTATGACAAATGTACAAAGGAAAAATAAATTTAGTATATGCCAGGGATTTATACGGACCTTTGTAAGATTTTAATTTTTAAGTAAATCGCCCAGAAGTTCATAGCTAAAGAGTTAGAAAAATGTATACCTCAGTAAGATGATTATAAAGTGATATACTATTGGTGAATGTTTACTAGCGAATTGCTAATTTTGCAAGCACTTATACAATGAAATAGCAGATTTAGCACGCTCGATCGATCTAGGATAATTAGGCTAGTGCCAATACGGATCTTGAATACTAAAAAAAAAAACAGGCAAGTTGAGGTAAATACCATCTGGTAATTATAGTTAAAAATAAATTGAAACACAAAACAAAGTGACAGTGGAAATGGGAGTAATTAGGGGAGAAAACGGTTTTTTATTAATTCCGGCGAAACATGACATCGTAGTAGAAAATGTTACATACAATCTTTTGTAGATAACAAAAAAATCAAGGACTTTTGTATCTTTCATAACGAGTACATTAATTATAAAATTTAAATTGTAGCCACCATCGAGGTTCCAGCTCTTCTGCCTGCTGGAGTCATCCGAGATGACGTTAGTGCCCTGGAACGAGGACGTGCTCTTGTGTGGGACGCCACGTGCGTCGACAACCTCGCCGCGTCGCATCTCAGGGGGACAGTGCATAAGAGGGGGCCGCGGCGGAAAATGCGGAGTACGGCAAGCGGCGCAAGTATGTAAGTATATTAAAAGAAGCAATTCAGCGGGGAAATGCAGCCAGAGTTCTTGTCACCATTTCACGCGGACGCGACTTATATCCCTATCCATAGGATATAATTAATATTATTACTTATATATATTGTAAAAAAAACGAATAAATAAATATGATTTAAATGTAGAAAATAACGGAAAAATCTTTAGCTTTAGTCGAGTATCATGACGACCGTTCCATTTCGGGGTGGTCACAAACCACGCTTTTTAAAGAAGCGGATTCACATTTAGCCAACTTTCCTCTATCCCATCATGAGAAGAACAAGCTTGTCGATGTCTTAAACAAGATTTATTTTTCTTTTCTATATAAATTTATATTTTAATAAATTTGTGGTACTTAGTGTAAAACATACACCTCCGCCTACCGCCTCCGTGGTCTAGTGGTAACAAACGTTGCCGTGAACTCGGGAGGTCGTGGGTTCGATTCCCACCGGGGGCAAGTTTTACATTGTATAATTTGTCTCGGTCTGGGTGTTTATATGTATAATATGTATATATTTACAAAAAAAAAGTATAATATGTAGTTTATCAACCATCTAGTTTCCGTAACACAAGCCTCGTAGCTTACCACGGAAATTAGATGGCGCTGTGTGACCTGTCTGGAAATAATTATTTATAATTATTTATTATACTCGATAGTTAGTTCATCTGAATATCCAAATTTTACACATTTTACTTTTTTGGTGTTAAATTTAATTTTATTCCTTTTGTTATAACCTTAACTACATTTTTTAGCCGGTCCTTGTCTGTATTTTTTTCCAATAACCTATCATCTCTGGCTTAAATACGAGTATACGCTTCATTCAAAATTTGGTTCACTTTGGATGCATATAAGAATATAACAGCATTAATTAAATAAATCAATCACGACACCATTATATTCTTACAAAGAACGGCACGAACGCACCCCTCTTTTGATCAAGAAATAGGATCTTTTATAAAAAGTCTTGTATTGACGGACGCTTTGTGTGTCGGCCTCGAACAAAAACCGGATAAGTGTGGGTTCAAAAGAACGCGCCTAGTGTCCCGTCCTCGTCATTTTCTTTCCTCGTGCATGAAACTTATCTGTCAGACTTCAAATCAGGGCCTAATAATAATATGATTTATTCATCTCATTAAATTAGAATTAATAAAAACAAATCGCAACGAAAAAGTATTTTTTTGGGAAATTGCGTTTAAAGATTCTTGATTCTTACATTCTAGCTTATTTTTCGAATAAAATGCATATTATTTAAGTTGTAAATCTGCTGATTTGTTCTTGATTGAACTCCATTATAAAATACAAATTCTCGCCAAGCCGTCTGGCCAGCGTGGCGAGTGTAGGCCAAATTCTCCAGATATAACTTCTGGAAGGCCCATCTCCAGCAGTGTAGGTCTAGGGCACTGTGTTCTAGGGGCTGTAATGATGATAATGATAAAAAGACAATAAATAATTTATAAGATATTTAAGGTTATATTAAGGTAGATAATTCTATATTGTGCCGTTAGCATTTAAAATCACACTATACTAAACCATTGTCTTGAGATTAAGGGTGCGAAGAAAATGACAAATTTCTAAGCATTCCATGGATTCACCATGCGGGTGCCAGGTCTATCGTGTGTAGTAAGAGATAAGAAGAATGGTGTCTCGGGCTTGCGACCGACAATAGGCTGGTTTAACAAGGAGGCCTCCATATTTATTTTAAAATAAATCTGCAGTTTCGTAATACAACTTGTAGTTCTTTAGTTGTATTAAAATTTAAAAAACACAATACTGTTTCATTAAAAAATACGTGTAACCAATTATATTGAAACACAAAGATTTGCTTAAATAAAACGATATATTTCATAAAGAGCTATTGAATGTGAATATTGATAAAATTGTATTGTTCCTGTTTGGATATTGTTAACGTGTTTTTTATTCAATTTTAACTAGGTAGGTATATTAATTTGTTAATG
Source organism: Tinea semifulvella (assembly GCA_910589645.1). Taxonomy (NCBI): domain Eukaryota; kingdom Metazoa; phylum Arthropoda; class Insecta; order Lepidoptera; family Tineidae; genus Tinea; species Tinea semifulvella. The sequence goes on from OU342584.1 coordinate 28,915,852, forward strand.
TTACCTATATTTTGGGCAAATGGTTTTATTTTCCACAAAAAATAAGGATCTCTAAAATGTCCTCGCATCGCAACCAATCAAAGATCTAACCCCATTGTTAGTTGATCGTGCGAAGTTCGTGCGAAACTACCCATAAAAGTAGATACTTTAGGTAGCATCACGAGTGTAATCCTTTTTGATAAACAATCAACCTATGAAATAGGTGGCTATTGAAGGTAATTAAGGATAGTGAGTATATTTTTAAGAAATGGGAATGCGAGTGAAATATCTGATGTTTTATATTAATTCATTCGCAAGACGCATATTGTTAAGGCCGGTTACAGAAAGGATGAATAATATTAATCTATGATCAATATTTTGATATACGCCACGTGATTGTTAGTTAGCTTGTCACTTTAGTTATGTCAGTGAATAACGTGCATCATATATATTTTAAACATGTCAAAAGATAATCAGCCTTTTTACAACCGGCCGTTAGTCTATTTGTAATAAGATAAAAGTATGTATTCGTTGTCCGCCGGCCTAATTACTTCCTTCGAAAATCAATCTGAAAAACAATGCAATTGCAACGCAATAAAGTTGATTTTTATCATTTACGATTAATTTTAAGCCATTACAACTAAGATTAGTACAACGTATTACTAATGTTTTATAACATAGGTATTTGAAACACAAACAATTTCTTGTCTTACGTTAATAAACTTTCAGTTCCCTTACTTTGTTTACCTTACTTTCAATCGTCATAAAAGTATTTTGTATTTAAAAATATAACGTAACTGCGACACAAACTTTGGTACATACAAGTATTTAATCCGAAGAACAACTTAAAGCGTTTACTACACAAAAGCCCGATTTTAAATCGGGTTATGAATCATTTCAATACAGGCACAAAACAGCAATAATAAAGCGACATCGCCGGCATCATTTACTCGTACTACGGAGTAGGGGCTATTATGTATCACATGACAATCAACTAACGACCATTTTTTAAATCTCCAACCGATCTGTTGCGGTTTGGGAATTTAGTAGTTAATTGTTTATGTCCAAGAAGGTCTATTTACACGTACCACAACCACACTACATGGTCGAGCGCTAATTTATATAAAAATACATAATTAGTTTAATTCATACGGAACACATTTGCACGGTTTAGTAGAATATTTTAACCAAAACGCAAACACCAGCGTCGTCGCGAACTAACGGTAGATCACCTCGCAAACACAACGTTGGGTCGACGCAAAGATGGAGGATATCTTCTTGTCTTCAAACACTAGCCACAACGCAACCACATCGATATTTTATAGTAAACACAACGCAACTGCAAGCTGCAATGACAGCATTTACTCATACCACTGCTTGACCACCTTTACTCGCGTGGTTGTGGTGAGATTTGCGAAGTAGCTAAGCGGTGCGAGAATGCGTAACAACGCTGTGTAGATGAGCGTTGCAAGGGTGTGAGGCGGATTCGTTGAAGATAAGCAAGCTGCGAGCACATCCACCTCGGACAAATACTGTCTAGTGAATGAAATTTTTTCGCTTCTTCCGTCTTCGTTCCTCGCACACACCATTCATGTACAAAAAAACTCGCTCAGCAGATAGACAATGAGGTACGTAATAGGGCCGCAGAACGGACAGACCGGAAAAAACGACTTGCTATTGTATTCAAACTGCCCCCCAGCTTGTTTACCAGCCCCTACTTTTACAAAGTCGCCATTATTGTGTGCAGCTGTCAGCTCGTCTGCTCGGAATTGAGGTCTACCAAGATTGCACAATGTTCACAACTTACTTAATGACTATACAACGAAATTTTCTTTGAAATTGCGTTTGCTATAATTATTTATTGCATAGAAAATAAATATTTTACAGAGCATAAGTGAGCAGGGATTGTGGGTGCATGACCGCTAAAGATGACAAAGATATTTATTGAAAAATATTACTTGTAAATAATTTATACCTTTATGCGTTGCGAGGTTGACAGATACCACAGTTTTTATGGAGTACGTTTATATTTAGCAAACTTTACTATGTCCTATGCGTCAAACTCTACAGTCATGAGACTTGTAAATATTGTAATAATAATAATTATTAATAATAATAGTAATAAACTGTTTATTGGTACCAGAAATATTACAATATTAATATAACAGTAGTAGTACAAGTTACGTAGAAGAGCGACTTTTACCGATCTGTTATTGGAACTTTTTATATAATAAACTAAATATGGTCAGAGTGAATTTTTCAAGTTAGCGTCGATAGCTACTGTCTTAACTACAAGGAATATAAAACATTGCAAAGAGGAGTGGCCCGGCCGAATTTGTTAAATAATAAAACTGCATCATATATCTTTTGAAAATAACCAGTTCTAACCAGGAATCAGACCTGAAGATTGTGACAATATTCTTGTTCTTAAGCTTAACGCTACATAGATAACTTTCCAAAATTTGACCCTTATAAGCGACAATATCAGCTAGTGTAATATATTATACAGAATGTTTATATTTGATCACAATAAAAATATAGCCTTGACTGTATTTCGTTAGGCAACCCACCACTATTGCTTGTGTTAGCGTATTTTGTTTAGAAGTGGATTTCATTGGACAGTGGACTATGCGTACATATTAAAAAGGGATTTGTTTTTTTGAAATTTGACACTCATAACAATGGGGTGCATCACTAATTTTTTATCACTATAGATGGCGCATGATAGATGGTACCTAATATTACTGTCAGTTGCATAGAAAACTTGTATTTTTATTTATTTTTTTGATAATATGCTGAAGTGAGCAGCTTTTAAGTGTACAAATCGAGATCTCCAAGCGAAATCAAATATATGGTGATCTCAAAATTGCCGTTCTATTACTTCATTATTTTTTTCTTTTTAAAGACAGTTTCACTTTCCTAATTCGTCTTTTAAGGAAGGTAACATTAATTTAAAATACATCTTTCGTTTATAAAAAAAAATGTCAAAAACATTTTTAAAATGATGCGTCAAGGTGTAAACAAGGTACCATTGCCGCTAGCGACATCTACAAAAAGCTTTGCATGATCCACCCCATTGTAATTTTTTAATTGTAATTGTAAGTTTTTAAAATGTCAAAAAAACTTAGTTCTTTACTGTTCTTTAGACGCAGTCACCTTAAATACGCTTCTCAGGTTTGAAACCCCAGGTACGAGTAATACATATATCGATTCCAAAGGGGTGAGGCGGTTCCCAATGTGAATAAACTGTATAAAATAAATATGAAAAAAATCTCGTATATTAATAACCATAAAGGTAAAATAATAATAGGTACTCGGACACCAGTTTCATAAAACGTGGAAGTATCTGCATTTCATTGGAAATACGAAAAACAGGTATCGGAAACTGTAAAAATCATCGGTATTTTTTCAGTAGTAAAAATTTTTAATTGGAAACAATCGTACCGAATGTGAAAAATGAATATAAAAAATTGTGATTCGTCTGCCAATTACAGAATTTGTGAAACTGTTGAAATTTTAAGGTATTTTACGATACGTACATGCCTGACATTCCAAAAATTAAATTTAATAATTTATTTAAAATATTCCAGGTTTTGAACATATTGACTAACTATGTAACTTAAAAAAGTAAAAATAAAACTATTTAAAAAAAATGTACAAAAAATATTCTCCTAGTCGGTAATCGAACCACTTGATAATCTCGCTTATAAGGATCAAATTCTGGTAAGTAATCTCAATCGGTAAACTAAAGGAAAGTGCTTATTTTAAAGAAAATACGTTTTGTTTTAAATGCCTAACTAATATATTGTTCGAAATGATAGCCATTATTATATATTATTATATACATAGCTGAATTCGACGTCCCAAGGTTTGTACTGCATTTCTCATAACAACATTATTTATTTCGATTAAGTATTCTCCACAGATTGTTTTAAGTCATCAACATCATCATAAGAAATGAAGTCGCTGCGCCGGATATGCGGCGTCACATTGGCGGACCGCATACGTAACGTCGAAATACGGAAAAGGGTTGGTATAAAAGAAAGCATAGGGACAAAAATAAGGAAAGGCATGCTACGATGGTTCGGGCATGTTGAAAGAATGAGCAAAGAAAGATTGACGAACCAGATATATAATGCGAAAGTTGTGGGTGAAAGAGGCCCTGGCAGACCGAGACTCACATATCACGATCAAATAAATAAAACACTGACTGAAGGTGCTTTAAAAAGCCTTCGTAACAAAAGCGCATGTATGAAGAGGTTGATGAACGTCGATGAAGGGAAAGAGGTATGTCGTGATCGTGTCAAGTGGCGCTCAGTTGTCTCTGCCTACCCCGCAAGGGATCTGGCGTGAAGATGTGTATGTATGTAACATCATCATATGTAGACTTGTAAATTTAGTTTTATACGTATTTTATTTTCTTTAAAATAAGCACTTTCCTTAAGTTAGAATACTAATTCGAATGACATTCTTTGCCATTATTTACTATTCCCATGGTAAATGTATGCTTCGCTAGTTGGGGTACTTCGGCGCCGCCAACTCGAACCTATTGACTTCCCAGTCACGGTGGCGGTGGACAAACGACCTTACCGCTTAATCCCGAAGACTAATATGTGTAAAAAATGGAATATTGAATTTCGAACAAATTTCTTTCGAATGTTGTAACATTTATATCAATAAATACCTCCTCGTAACGTACGAGTGTTCGTATGTCTCCACAAATTACAATTATGTATCTGTAAACATTCATTGCATACTTGTTTAAATTAAATTCCTCTTTATATCATTGTCACGTTTTCTCTTAGGGTTCAGTGATACAATTCATTTAAATGGTTCGATGTGTGGTAAAAAAATATCGTTCGACGTTGCTTCCAGGCCTTGCAATACTCAAATAGTAGTACTGCGGTCAAAGCAGTAAATTTTTGGGAGCCGATTCGTTAGCTTTTTACCAGCTCCCGATTTTACAGTTCACAACAAAAATAGTATTTTATTTGGTCGAGTATTGTGTGATGTTATCATTAATATGCATTAGGCATTTTATACGGTAGAGCTTTTATTGTCTGTATTTTTTATCGTACTGTAGTGTGAACTGCCTCTGTGGACTAGCGGTTGAGTGCGTGGATTTAGACGTGAAGGTACCGTGTTCGATTCATAATCGGACCAAAACAATTTATTACTTTCGAAATTTCGTAGAAACATCAACGAGATTGCCACTTATAGTGATGGTCTATAGAAAATTTGCCTAAAAATTATTCTTTTTCTTCGAAAAAGCGTGTCTTCTGACTGCCCCGAAAGGGATACGGTCATGATAATACTTTACCAATAAGTTTAACTTTAACCTATCTCTATAGATTAAATTTAGCCCCAAACATACATTATATATTTATATGTAATGATTACCTAGTTTAGTTTTAATAAAATTAAGGTAATTTGGTTTTAAAGTCATAAAAGTGTTATAAAATGTCGTCATAATTAGACAGCTTTTATACCACACAGGCAGTATTATGGTAAATTAATTAAAAAAGCATAATATTAACTATAAACTACCGTGGCTACAAGGTTTATTATTATTAAGGCCATTCATTCGTTGCTATTTTTTCGTACCAGTGACATATATAAAAACATACTGACTAGCGTCATATGCTTAGCCTGCAAGTCGACATATTGTCAGACAATAAAATCAATTCGAAAGTGCACGTTGAACACGACTATAACCGGCAATGCACTGCCATATAGTAATTAATTCTGTACCAATTGGTGTAGGTTTAGTTATTATACCGTTTGGCTACTTGCACCGCCTTGTAATATATTTAATCATATCATTCTTAGACATAGATAAATTTTAAAATAAATCATGAATTAACTTGCTTTTAGTAGATTTGTTATATTACACAAAATGGCGGCCAGTAATGAATGCTTTGTCGCGTTCAACGCTGTTAAGGCTAAGATGATAAAGTGATAAAGTTTTGTGGCTGAGCACTACATTGTAGAGTTTACTGTTTTACACACCTGACATCCATAAATAGTATTATGTCATATTAAACATTATGGCACGTATAAAGCGTAGTCGACAAAGCGATAACATGTTGTTATTCCGTAATGCAATTTCCACGAAGCACGGAATATAATAACTTTAGTAACTTCATCATATACTTTTAAACTTTTGATATATGAACGTGTATTGGACAGTTGGTTAATATCCATCGCCGTTCTGCCCGTGCGCGTATGTGAAACAAGGCTGCGTGGGGAAACACTAAACACGTTGACTTAACTTCATTCTGTACGAAAACAAACGAATTCGTGTCATTTGTGTGTAGTTGATGTTAGCTTATATATTACTTTTATAAGTGCTTAGCGTGTCCGTGCGTAGCAAGGGAATAGCGCTGCCCAGTTGTAACGATAAAATAGGTATGAATTATAATTATATTCAGAATAAAGACTTGGATTTAAATACTATTGGAAGTTACCCAAAATAAAGTGGTTCCACGGTTCTGATTAAAAAATAAAAAAAAATGTTAACGGCAGGAAGCAAGCTATCAATCAATCAACATTTTTGTTTCTATTCATTGATACCTTTTTAAACACTATTGTCGATTCAATAATATAGTATTTTTGTGGGTGTGGAGTGTAAATACGGTAAAAACCATATTGTTTGTAATTTGTTTCAAATTTGAACCTAAAATACGAATTTATAATTTGTTATGATTGTTCTTCGTAAGTTTATTCAAATATATTTGATTATTCTTGGTAGAGATTTCGACTATCATCTATTTATACATATGTATATATATATATATATATATATATATATATATATATTTACAAATATAAATAAAATTATAAACTACTTAAATCAAATTAAACATCTATAAACTAAATATAACAAAAAATAATGTCCTCAAGAGACGTCCCATCACCGTTAGTCCCAGGAAGACTGATAAACATTTCCCCTCTGTATAGCGAGACTAATACGTTAACAGAAATAATTGCCAGCCTTCCTGTCTCCAGATTTCTCTGTCAGCCGTTTGGCCAACTCCATGGTCCCATCCACAAATGGCGCAAACTCATAACCGAGGTTGGCATATTTGCAGGTTCCCAGCAGCCGCACTTTCCGCGCTGGACGAGGTTGCCTTGATGTGAGATGTGGTTAAAGTGTCTACATATGTCGCATCCCACACCTGAGATCTGAGGATAGCGGGTACTCCAACAGAGACAAAAGCCCTTCGGATGATGTCAATGAGAGCCGTGTGACACGGAATGCGGCCAGCACTTCTAACCCAAGAAAGGCACTTGTGTGGGTGGATAGTCCGGAGTCTGAAATCAAGACGCACTGACGGTCAAAGAGTGTTCCAACCGATGCTGAAGGAAAAATCTTCAACCAGAGACCTGACCCCTTAATGGAGACGCCCATGAGGCGAACCCATTTTTTCATGTTACTGGAAGATAAAATATCTTGATTCAGTATCTTTCAAAGGTTTTAAGGAATTCATTTATCTGTTAAAATATTTTGTACTATTTTTTTATTATTAAATATTAATTGAAGATTGTTGGTTATTAATGTATTGAATAGTCCGACAGTTATAATACTCGTTGTTGACGAATATAATAATAATAATTCTATTTTTAATAAACAATAAATCAGAAGTCTGTGTGTAAATCGGTTATAGCGTGGACTCGACTCGCGCTTGTCCTTATTTCTTTTATTCATTCCGTGCGTGAGGGCCGAGGGTGCAGATGAATGATGTGACCGGCCCGCGACACAACAGCCGTGAGGAATAATAGAATAAATATTACTAGTGGTTACACTGATATGCGTTTTAAGGCGAGATTCTATTTCTTTAAGAAGCTTAAACGCTTTTGCATCTATCTCGCTTGCACAATCTATTATTTAAAAAAAAAGTCTGGGTGTATTATTGAGAAATGTAGTTTTAACTTACTAGGGAATAAAATTACGGATATTTTGGTGTGGTCAGAAACCACGCTTATAAATAAGCGTATTCACTTTTAGCCAACTTTACTATAGGCCAATCATGACAAGTGTCAAGCTCGTCGATGTCTTTAGCGTACCAAACTCGAGAAATATTACAAATAAATTAAATATTAATTAATTGTATTTATTTACATTAATACATATTTTTGTGTCCCAACCAGGAATCGAACCCGGTACCTTCAAATCTAAATTCGCGGACTTAACCGCTAGACCACGGTGACAGTATAAAATTATAAAAGAATAAAATATGTATGTACCTATGTAATATCTAAAATTACAACTTTAATAATAATAAAATATATTAAAAACTAAACAAATAACTTACAGATTTAATAAAAACTGTAAAGTTACTATAATTTTAAAAAATAGATTTTATAGTAGGCATGCACATTGTATAATATGCGGCATTATGAACCGATTTTACGAACAAGGGTGTATACTTTTTATAATCGCGAATATAAATTAGTTTGATATTATACTCGATTCTCTTTTTTATCCAGGTGTGAGAAGTTGAATGGGAATCAGACGTTTTTTTTTGCATAATAGAATATTTTAATGCATGACAGTGGCTTTATACCAATGCAAATTAGATTTATTATGAATATACAAATATTTATTACGTTATAGATTACTTAGAATAATACATACTACTTCGAATATACACTACTTACAGATAAATCAGCTTGAAGATGTTTTTGCGTTTGTAGTGTAATAGAGACAGTCACTAAAACCGTATTAAACTGGTATGTGCTAGCTACCACGTGCCTCGTATTCCTGCATCAGTCGCTTACAAGTAGGGTTAGAAGTGTCATGCCATTTTGATTGTTATTATTTTCTTCTATAGTATAGTTCTATATCTTGTATAAAACTTTTTAAACTTTCGCGCACATTCATAATAGATTTTTATAATTTTAACGGGTCTTTACGCGATTTACCTTAGTCTAAGGTAAATCACGTAAAGACCCGTTAAAATTATAAAAATCTATATCTTGTATATCGATAACGATAATATAAAAAAAACAGTTAAGTTTTACCTTATTATTTGAGGTTAACAGCTGAGGAAAACAATTAAGCTATAACTACAAGAGAAATGTCTACATCTTTCTTGTTTTTTTTTTATTAACAAGGTGGTCAGAAACGATGCTTAATTTTTTTTCTTAAAGAAGCGGCAACATTTAGTCTTTACTTTTACAACTTTACTATAAGCCCAATTAAACGGAAATAAATACGACGCTATAGATAAAATGATAGAACGAATATTAATTAACCTAAATGATTTTTCGGATGAAACCGAGGATGAGGACGACAAACAACAGTTGAATAAACTTAGAAATAAAAAAACGGGTGCGTCGCGGGTCGTACCGCAAAAGTGAGAACTAAACTTGCAGGTTATGAATTTAGCACGACATGTGTTTTTGGGCCCACCTGATGGTAAGTGGCGCGCAAGGTCCATGAATGTTAGCAACTGAAGTCAGACATTACTGCATCAGTCCCTAACACTATGCCGGCTTGACTAGATGCTTTTTCAACTTCGCTTGGAGAACTCCAAGTTATAGGAAAGTGGAAACACAGAGGCTGGAGGAGCATTTCACAGTTTTATCGTGCAACAGATGTATGAGTCCCCAAATTTATATATGCGAAGGGACGGTGACTACGGTATGTGGGTGCATATTCTGACCTGTGCGTGTGGTTCGGTTGCAAAATAAAGAGGGTGGGATTAGGTTATAGAGTTCTTCGGAGCACTCACTCTTCCCCTTCCCTGCCGCGTTGTTTCGAGAGGAAAAAAGAAAAAGAAAGAAGGAGCGGGAGAAAGCGATAGAAGCAGCGGCTATACGCGCGCGCCTATTCGCCACTCTTCCCCTTCCCCGCCGCACAGGTTTTCCTCTTGAGCACTAGTCTGACGTACAGTACTGGGAAATGAGTCCCCAACCAAGCGCGCGCAATAAAGTTCTCACTTTAAAATACATTAAATATTCATAAATAAAATGAAGATAGTATTTATTTATCTGCTAATCAAACACTACAACAAACGCAAAAACGTCTTCAAACTGATTTGTCTGTACGTATATGAATCTACGGAGCAAAAATTTGGACACTCTGGGTCTGATCTACAAATTTAAGTTTGCTTAGCGGGCTATGAAAAGAGCTATGCTCAATATTTCCAGTATGGACGGATGACCTGAAGAAGGTCGCTGGTGGGGGCTGGAATAGGGTGGCAGGAGATCGTGTGAAGTGACGAGCCTTGGTGAGGCCTATATCCAGCAGTGTAGAGACTGCTGCGCGTAAGGAATCGCTTTAATCCCATCATAAGCGGCGAGTTGTCTCAGATACAGATATGAAAAAAGTCTGGCTATATATCATCCCATCATCATCACCCCGTGTCTTTCCACAGCTAGATATAAGCCTCCCCAACACTCGCCACTAATGCAACCCTTATCCCTCCATCAGCGTCCTTCAAATAATTCACCCACCAGGAAACAAGCTAAGTTAATCACGAAACTGTTTCGTTAAAAAAATAATTTGATTTTCTGATTATATTGCCAGAAATTAAAATTCCAAGTTTGTATTTAACAGATTTGCGAGGTTCAGTGAGTAGGAAAATAGGAAAAGTAACCGCTTATTGCCGACCAGTAAGCACCCCATTTAAAAGGTTTAGAAAAAAACAGTACACTTATTTTAATTATGTCGTTAAGCGTTAAAAGCAAATTGAAACCCATAATTGCTAATAACAACCGGCGGAGGCGTTCTTCATGGCTCAAAAACTTAAAAAAATACATTTATTTACTTATACCTACAAAGTACGACTACATAAACAAAATATTAATATTCGGATTTACACGCATTTTATTTCGGAAAAATAATAATTGATTAATGTAAATTAAGTTCGCCCAAAAATAATTAGAACTATACACATATTTTTTTCCAAATGCTCAGATAAGGGCACTTTCTACTTCTATGTATTCGATCCATCTATTGCAGGGGTGGCCAACCGCTACTATTAGTCCAGTCAATCATGGCAAGGCAAAAAATATAAATACCCATACTAATAGACTGCGCAACGCAATCACCAACTACATTCATGTTTTGGTTCAACATATTTATGTGAGTCAGTATTTTCTTACTTAAAACTTCCTACAAAAAATGTACAACGTTCTCGCTTGACAGATGCTTATACATTGGATTCTTTAAGGTTGGCAATTTATAACTACAAACCTGATTTTGCTAATCTAGCGGAAGATGCTCACACTAATATAAATAAGTACTTAATAAGTATAATATTCAGTTTTATGTTTTCGTTCTTAATAAAATAAAAAATTATACAATACTACATAATTGTGTGTTGTTTTATGTTTAGTCAATAAACAATAGATCTTGGGTCAAGCCAAGTCGGCCACCCCTAATCTATCATAGTATGTCGTAGTATAAAACAATGCCTGAATTAATTGCAGTTGGTCGCCGCACGCATTAAGTGTATTAGCCGAATTATTGTAAGTCGCGTGTGTGCCAACAATATCTAAGAGTTTATAAACCTTAATAAATATACTTACAAAAGTATTCTCATCCCTATTCTAAAATGTATACTGACTAGTTTTGCCAAAAGTAGATTTTTTAAGTGTGAGTAAGAAAAGTAGGTTTTCGCATTCTCATACACATACAAAAATTTGAGTTATTAATGTGTCTTGTGGTGTACGTCTACACACATTTTGTGAGTTCCGGAGGTTAACGAGGGCTCCATTGTTCTCACTCAATATCAGCGAGAATTATGAATTTTGGATAGGAACTGCGTCCATTTTCTTGTTGGTTCTGTTTTAAAAGACCGCATTCGATTTTGGACTTTTATTTAAACTTAGAATCCAGCTTTGAGTAAATACTGGTACTATTTCTTATTACAAAATATAAAGGAAACTTTTTAGACTGTGACCATTGAATTGCTCCATACGAGTATTTCAGCTGAATATAAAGAATTGGTGTCAATTTTATATTATCAAAGTTACTAAGAAGTTGGAGAAAAATATAGTTTATTTTCTACTTCAATAATAGAGTGTTTCAGACGTATGCGTTTCCTTTTAAGAGGTTCAATATTGGTATTGAAAGGTTGAGTTTCTATTAGATTGCTTTCACATCGATATCTTCAACTTTCATATTTTCATCCATTCATGTTAGTTATTTCGTTTTAGTTTCCTTTAAAAGTATTTTCTAGCAACCGATTATTTTTAATACATAGAACATCATTTAAAAAATGTTCAATGTTATCAGTATATTTGTATGTGTAAATAATGTAAATTTTTATACAGATTTTGAATAAAACTCAATTGGAAACTTTTATTTTAAATAGGTAGGTATTTGTTTTTTCTCTTCACGATTCAAATACAATATAATACAATATCTCTTTCAATTCAGTTTAAGTAGGTACCCACAAATGTTAGCATGACGTTGAATAGACTTTGGAGTGACTTTTAGCGGGATCCCGCTGTAAGGCTCGGTAACGGGATCTTGGGGAACGATTTCAGGGACACAATCGTAGTTCTATTAAGAATGCCGCTGTGTGTAATAGGGTGGGATTTGCTTTGTCGAAGCAAGATTACGTAACCCACGTAGGAGCATTGGTGTCCGTCACATTTAGGCTACAATTTGCTTCCTTAAAAGCCCTTTTTGTTAGCATTTTTACGCAACTTTATTTATTATTTTGCTTTATTGTTATTGTGTTTTACATGGACGGATTTTTAGCTATCGCTGATTGTAGTGTAGGTTTGTATTTTAATCCAAAAGCTATTTACAAAAGTTTATCTAAGCCTGGTTTAGCGAATTTGTAAATCTGTTGTGTCAATGTTACAAACAGAGAAGAGTTTCATTAACGTGCCTACCAAGACTAGTAACTTACGAATAATGGTCCTTTAGTGAACTAAACAGAGACAGCTAACCCTACTTGGGGAACGTTTTTGAATAGCTCTAAATAAGATTCCTGAAAAGATTTGTAACAATTTGCATAACGGTAGGTAGTAGGCAAAATAGTGAAAACAGATAAGGGAAAATCAAGTTGGAACGAATGTTGAAGGAGGGTGATGACGGGCGACCCAGGGGGGACCGCGGGTCATCGGTAAAGAAAAAAGCGGAATGAGATGTCAAAAAGTGAGACAAATTATGCAAATAGGCGAATGTTTTTTTATCGCTTTCTGTCTTAGTTTATAAAGGTGATGACATACCTAAAAATCCGAATTTTACGAATTCCTTCTGTAGGTGCGGAATGCAAATTTAAATCATTTAGTTGTTTAGGCACAGATTAGTATTATAAACAACTGACATGGGTTATAAAGGTTTACCAGTGCTCTGCCCATAGGGCGTACAAATATTAGTATTGTGGATGGCATTTAATTTTATTATCGAATTTGAGATAAAAAAATAAAATTACAATATTATTAATATCTAGAATTTAACAAGATTTAATAATATTAATAATAATAATGCTCTGCCAGCAGTGCGTTTCCCCATTCCTATAACCTGAAATCCTTCAAGTAAAGTGTAAAAAAGCATCTTAATAGATCGCCGTAATGGTAGGTCTGTGACTGGCGTCAGTTTATCCCATTTTTGAACCTCCCGTATTGCTTACCATCAGGTAAGCGTATGACATGTCATATTTCGTGCCTATATAAAAATAAAAAAATATATAAAAAAAAATTTTTGGTAAGTCCGCTATTCTAAAATTTAATTCTTTCGGTTGGTTTCAACTCGGACAAGTGTGCGATCACCATTAAGCAAAGTTTGTAAAGATTCCCGGAGTGTACGTGAAAGAAGCCTTTGAGAGGCGCAAGATGGTATAAAAAAAAAATAAAAAATACACTATCCTTTTAACGAACTTCCCGTTTTAAATTGAATAAGTATTTCTAGAGATTATAAACTTTTTAGTGGTTTCCTACATTAATTAATCCAGGAACGTGAGCACAGTTTTAATATGATGGCAAATATATTATTTGCAAATAAACTGAAACTATTAAATAGTTGGGGAAAATTTCTAACGATGCAGTGTTCAGGCGTGGCTCCATCGAGGTGAATTCCGTATAAATTCCATACACGAACAATGTAGATGAAAATGCGAACCTGGACATCGTATTATGCGCGTTATGTGAAATTCCATGAATTCAGATTCGTTTGTAACACGGAATTACCCGATGTTCCTGAATGTTCATATGGCACTTGTACGAGTAGTTGTAGGCTTCAGTCGTCATTGTAACCGTGCTCGCTCGTCGACACAGATATGCTTTAAATCAACCCACTCTATGTCGATCTCTCTACTCGTTACAGAATTCGGACCTTTGAAATTCAAACGAACTTTACTGACCTGAATTACGAACAACAATTTTGAATGAAAATCACTTTAGATATACTATTTAGGTATTTCTTAAAAGACAGTACCTAAAGTAGGTGCTGGTACCCACGTTTCGATGTAGATGTAATGGTGTAAAAATAAATAGGATGATGATTATAAAGCTATTCAATCTGCTTATACTATAAATCTATATAAATAATTTTGTCTATCGATTTGAAAGCGATCACGTAATTATTCATTTTTATTGTAAAGTCACCAAGATATGTCCTGATGTTTTACCGAGGACACAATGAAACTTTTATTAGATCAAGGTTTATGAATAGGAAGCCATTCACAAAAATATAATAATGTAGGTATGTAATACATACCTACTCAATTATACTCCAATATCATACGATACGGCATTAGCAACATCATATAATATATAGTGTTATAAATTAATAGATTTATTCGTAGTAGTATACAATTAATTTAGATCATATAAATAAAAGTAATATACAGGCAATTTAGATTATATAGATAAAAAAAATTGCTGCGCGAGAAAACTACCAGCCCTATTTTCACATACAGCATATAACCAGCCGCTTAGACAGTTCCTAAAAATAAATCTTAGCACTTTGCTCTCACGGACCCTAAAGTCTCAAAAACAAACGACACTAACATTGCTAATAGCTGCGTATTTGCAAATTTTAACCTTATCAGCCGAGTCTGCTGCAATTCCAACCCTGACGGATATCAACCGTAGCGTCCCACACCAATGCTCGACCCATGGACCAAGGCACCAAGGTTAATCCGTCGGGTCTTTTACAGATGGTTCCAAAACCGATGGGATCCTGGCAGTAACCAACGCCCGGCTAATGATATTGTTGACAGAACCGCGGCGAAAGCGAGCTACCGGCAATGGACTTTCTGACATGATAGATCGTAATGAAAAAAGAGGCCCCTAAATCAAATCTATTTATTTATTTATTTATTCATTCGAAGAGAAAGAACAGATACAGGCAGTATAAGAACAATTAAGAAACGATACAGTAGGAGTCATTAGAACTATAGCCGCCACCAAAATATTTCCCACTGTGGACAATTGTGAAACATTTATATTTTTAAGTTCTCCTCTCACCCACAACGATTACATTCGGCACCCGAACGGCAAATCTATGGATTGTATAGTTGTCTTCTTTAAATATATAATGTTCATATAAATATATATTTTTACTAAAATACATGATGTCACATGTTGTATTTAAAACTAATATTATATTACATTTTAACCCTATACGAAGCACCTTTACCTAAGGTTAGTGGAAGTAATTTAACCTTTAACCCTTCGAAGCCTATAAGAGTCATTAGAAATGTATTTAAGCCGAGTCAAAGCTCTCTGACAATTATAATGCTAATCCAATATTATCCCAACTATTACAGCCTTCGTGATAAATTATCTGTCGAATTTAACTTATTATTTTATTTATTTATTTTTCCTTATATCATTACGTTTAAATACAACATTATTCTGCAAAACTATAATATAGTTTATCGGCAAATTGCTTTCATCACAATAATATATATATATATAAAATTTACAACAACTACGTTTTTGCCAAATCTTGATATTGACTTATCCTCGTCTCTATGACAACCTTATGTCATAGAGACCAACATTTGAATATAAAATATGGTAATTCATCTACTTGTTCCACAACACTTATAGTTTATTTTTTTTATTTTTTTACTTTTAAGTAGTTTTAATTATATTTCATATCAGATTTTAATTCAAATAATAAACCAAATCCTCGCAAAGCCGTCTGGCCAGCGTGGCGAGTGTAGGCCAAATTCTCCGGTTCTGGAAGGCCCATTTCCAGCAGTGGAGGTCTAGGACGCTGTGTTCTAGGGGTTGTAATGAAAAAAAAAGGGTAATATTATGTTAAAAGTATGATTTTATATTCGAGAAAGGTTAAAAAGTTAAGTGTTCGCTAGCGGTTTAAAGCGATTTCTTTGAAGTGAAGAATACGCAAATCACGATGAAGGTTTAATGAAAGAGGATCGACCCCATTAATATTAATTTGTTATACAACGATTTAATTGTGTTTTCTTATAAAAGTTCCGAGTAGACAAATTATCCGATTGTTTTTGTAACAAACTCGTTTCCGGCCAGTATTATTTTTACCGACCGACTTACGAGAAAAGGGCGTATAGATCGAGTTTCCCTAAAATGATGTTTTGTTTTATGGTGTCGTCCCTTGTTTACCGCTTAATACGTCTCGTTTTTCCTTGTCGAACGTCTAAGTTCCTAATCTTAAACGAATTTTCGATGAAAAACTACCTATGGTATTATTCTATTTCTTCAAGCGCAAACGTTAATTATTGTTGCGTATCTAAAACCTTCTATTAGCATTTTTGTAAAACTTCGTTTTTTGACATCATTCGATATAAAAATGCGTTTAACAAAACTCCAATATGCCTATTACTAGCCTGTAATGATCTGTGATTTTTGTAATAAATTAATAAATAATTTGAAAGAAACTTACTGTTTAGAAAACTTCGTCAAATAAAATGTACATCTAGAAAATGTACATTGAGAAAGAGATATAAATATACCGGTTACGTATTTGTGTTTGAGGTCGAGACGATGGGCCCATGGGGACCGTTAGCGAGGCGCTTGGCCAAGGAGTTGTCAAAGCGGCTGACAGAAAGGTCTGGAGACAGGAAGGCTGGCAATTATTTCTGCCAACGTATTAGCCTCGCTATACAGAGGGGAAATGCTGCCAGTCTCCTTGGGACTATCTCGGATGGGACGTCTCTAGAGGACATTTTTTATTTATAATTTTATTATTTAGGTAGCTTTTAATGTATAATAATTTAATTAAAATAAAAAAAGTAATATATCGGAGTGTGGATCAAGAAAGAAAGTTGGTAGTTGGTTCCTACAACTATCATCATCATCATCAGCCTGTATCTCTCTACTGCTGGATGCCTCTACCAAGGCTCGCCACTTAAACCCCCACCAGCGACCTTCTTCAGGTCATCCGTCCATCTAGCGGGGGGTCGTCTCACTCTGCGTCTTTCCGTAGGTGGTCTCCATTCTAGAACACGTTTGCCCCGTCGTTCGTCGGTTTTGCGACAGATGTGTCCGGCTCATTGTCCCTTCAGCTTGCTAATATTAAAAGCTATGTCAATAATGTTGCTTCAAACAATAATTTAGTTAAAGAGAACCTTATGTTTTTTTGTATAATAATTTTATCGTTTTAATCAGAAGTTTTGCACATAGTAGCATTTAGACAGACAACGAAGTTATAAAGAGATCGTTTAGTACTTAATATGTTCGCTCATTTGTAACGTTATAACTGACAAAACGAGTTAACTATTTTGTTAATTTAACGGTTGCGATTAAATAAATGGAATATAGCTGACAGATGTCATCTTAATAGAATTTCATCGTAGCTAATAACTTTGGTGGATTTCGCAGAATTACCTGCCTGACATTGACATTGCTTGTAACTTATTATATATTACCTACCAGCTACTTTGTATTACTTGTGATCGAGGTCTCCGACGAATTAATCTGGGTACAGGGGGTCTACTCTGAAATTTGAACTTTGAAGAATCAAACCGTACCTTTGCCTAAAATACAGAATGTTCGGCGCACGGAACAAGGTTTGGGATACTAGTGGGCTTAATCGCTACCTTTCCAGCCTTTGGTCACGACAAACACGGTTATGGATATATGTTTTTATTTGCAAAACCATGCGTAATTTAACTAACAGATTATCGTTTAAAAAACTGGTCTATTCACACTTATGAATAGCTCTAAACCACGTTAGTAGGTTGTATTTGTGTATGTTTATGTACAATTTTGTGAATTTAGTATATTGATGAACTATAAGGCGCGGTGGTGGCTCGGTTGTAAGAACGCGTACCTTAAATCCTACAAAGGTCGGTGTAAGCCCACCCGGCATGTACCAATGAGAATTACACTTTTCTTACGTTCGTTTGTCATAGATTTACAACACCACCTTTCCCGTCTCTCGGAGAGTACGTTAAGCCGTCGGTCTCGGTTCCACTGATGCCAACTTGTGGAATCGTGAAAGAATTGTCATAAAAAAATTACATCATATCCTCGCCAAGCCGTCTGGCCAGCGTGGCGAGTGTAGGCAAATTCTCCAGTTCTGGAAGGCCCATCTCTAGCAGTGGAGGTCTAGGACGCTGTGTTCTAGGGGCTGTAATGAATTAATGAATGAATATTGATATTATAATACATATATAAGATTATATAAGTAGGTATATAATATTTGTTGAATTATCCTATAATTGTATATTACTGTTACTTTTATTTTTTTTATTTGTTTAAATTTGTCCCTAAGGTTTGGCTGTCAGAGAATGTCTACGGGCTTAATGTCCGCCTTTGTGCTTTGTGCAATGAAGTTTTTAAATAAATAAATAATTTGTCCGTAAAAACCCTTACGAGTAACTCTTTTTAGTTTTTCTTAATTTTTCATAAATGGGACTGGCCCCACCAGTATCCTGAATATTGTCGACGGTCCCTATATATATATCATTATAGATATTGGTTTTATTCATATACATCATCAACATGTGTCTCTGTTACTAAATGTAGGCCTAAAGGCTCGCCACTGCACTTGGTCCTTTGCAACCCTCATCCAACTCACGCCAGCGGTTCATTTGTCCACCTGACAGAGGGTCGTCCCACACTGCGTCCTCCCGTACGTGGTCTCCACTCTAGGACCCGTTTGACCCATTAGTCGCCGGTTCTGCGGTAGATGTGTACGGCCAATTGCCACTTCAGCTTGTTAATTTTCAAGGGTATGTCAGTAACCTTGGTTCTTTGACGAACATCAACGTTACGAATTTTATCAATTAGAGAAATACAGTATAACTCTCTCCATAGCTCGGGATCAGGCCCGCAGTCAGTGTCCACGCCTCTACTCCGTATTACGTTAGAAGAGGAGGCACTGGGTGAAGGGCGATGTATTGTATGAACGATGGGAGGATATGTCGAAGTTTCTCGAATCCTAGCTGAATACGCCTGTCGGCTTCTTTGCTGCAGTTTTATTATAATAAAACTAATAACTAATACGTACTTAAATATTTATGGTTAAATGCAAAAACTTTTAAAAGCATAACGCTTTATCGAACGTAGCTTATATTTTTACGAATTCAATAAGTGCCGAATACTAATCGGTAACTACAGCACTTTGTAGTTGAGTGTTTAGTGAAGTAATTGCATCAACGTTTGCTGCAGTTTATATCCTATTCAAAACAACATTAACCCCCGGTTAACGAAATTAAATAACGCAAGTTAATATTTCGGTAGCTTTTCTCAACCAATAACTTTATTATCACTTTGTCACATAATGAAGTAATACTATTTACATCAGTAATTTTGCTGTTATCGGCCCAAAAATGAAAATCCGTTTTTTATAGAAAATGGCATTGTGATTAATAACTATATTTTTTTATTTAAAAAATAATAGAAGGCAAAAAATATGTACATAAATTGTAAAAATCAATAATACACACATGGAGTAGATTACTAAATCCGACACTGGCAAATATCAATAAAAGTTCAGATTTTTCGAAACAGTTTTTATAAAAACCAAAATTGGCTAAATAATTATCCGTTCCATCATCATTTTAAAAACCGGGGGTAAATGTAGCTCTAATGAAAATTACGCGAGTATTAGATTCTGAAAACAATTTCGAAATGCATTTTGTGCTATAATTTGTTTATTCCGCAGTCATAACGTTAATGCTAGCGTGCAAAGAAGCAATATTTACTATCTTCAACATAATCAATACAAATTTTAATATCACTGGCTTATTGGTTCATAAAATATTTATAGGTTATCAGTGAGTACAATAATCTACTTTCAATATTTTACTTTAATTCGACTTTGTCTATGGATGTAAAATTTAAACTATTTTATCGAACCTAATCTACGAGTATATAACCTGCGTTCATAATTAACACAGTTTAGGGTGAAGGCGAGACAGACAAATGCAGACAAAGCTTATTTCACATTTATAATTTAGGTATGAATTTGTAAAATAGATAATATACTATAATAAAGTAAAAATTTCAACCAAGACAAATTCAAGTATCCCAGGTTCATCTGGATAATTAATAAAAAATAGCTCGATGTTTTTTGCTAAAAATTGCTGATAACTAAAACTTTAAATTTTATCACTGTATGGGAAAGCTGTTTAAGAGTTTTGTGCCAAAAGTCCCGCCATTCTATATCATTAGTGTTAATATATAAATATATTTATATTTAATTAGTCTTTGTTTTGAAGTAATTGACGTTAAAGTTCCGTCTGCGATAAGCTCACCAATACATTTCCTAAAGCGGACCTGTAGCCATGTGTGAAGATAATATTTTATAAAATAAAATCGGCCGACTGCAAGAAATGCCTACGAAGCAAAAATGTTGGCTAGTGCTCCTGCAATGTAACACTGCCAGCGACACGCTTCGTGATTTATTAGAAAATTTCAACTGTAAAATGGGTAAGTTAAAAAAATATATAAATTAAGTGAATAAAGATTAACGAATATACTCGTATAATGCGAAAGTTGTAAATAAAATAGGTCCTGATAGACTAACGGCCAGTTGCAGAAAGGATAATTAAAATATTATTTGATAAATATTTTGATATATACCACGTGCACCAGCTTGCCACTTTGGTTATTTCGGCCAATGACGAGCCTCATAAGCATACGTTTGTGAAAAGATAATCAGCCTTCCTGTAACTGGCCGTACGGCAATCATATAAAACACGGGGGCCCGAACGTTCAGCAAGAGTTTAACACACAATCGTATAGGCCATGCATATGCTGACAAAGTCCAAGCACGCTTATTGAAATTAGTCTTAATCTTGCCTGAGACAGGCCTTCCAAAACAGAAAGGTTTTTCTTTCTGCTATTCCTGAATTATTATTTTTTATGATAATTATTATTAATTCAGCTATCAAAAAGCATGCTGGCTCATTTAGAAAATTAATCAAGAAAATGCAAATAAGGATGAGCTGATAGAGTTGATAGAGTAGGAAAATCTAAAGAAGAAAAACACTCCTTCGTTTGTGTGAGCCACTTAGTCGATTGACAAAGTATTTTTGAAGAAATATAAAAACAGGTCAGTCGAGTTGTACTATAGAATGACCCAAAGGATTTTTATCCTTTGATATTTTAGATAGACATCGAGTAGGTCTCTCGAAATCTGGCCTGACACAGTTTAGAACATTTTGGTTGAAGGACTTGTTGATTCTCTCAAAGGAAGAGATTGTAAAAAAAAACCTTCGATAAAAATCTGCTACCAAGAATATAAGTAATTTGAAATGAAAAGTGTCATCACGACCTTAATATATTTCAGAGTGGTTAGATCTACGTTTATATCTTAATGATCAATTGAATATTCGAGCATTAGAAGAATTAATTGATAAAATAAGTGAAAAAGTATCATCACGACCTTCCGGGGTGGTCATAAACCACGCTTATAAAGAAGCGGATTCACATTTAGCCAACTTTACAACTTTACTCACGAAAGAACGCTAAAGCCTCCTTGGACCACGGACCCATCATTCTGACTGCAAATGGGATGAAGTAGTGATTAATAATTATGTTTACTTATTAATAATGTAACGATTTATTGAATTTATAAATATAATGAATAATAATATTACGATTTAAAAAATTGTGCGCCTTTTAGGCTCCTTCTTTATATTTTCAGTATATATAAAATAAGTTTATCTTTCATATTTCTAAATTAAACAGTTAAAATAACGTAAGGTATGAATTATTAAGTTCAATAGTTTTTTTGTTTTTTTTTTTTTGTTAACTGGTTTGTATTACTACTTCTAACATGTTTTGTTGTTAAAGAATTATATTAAAAATAATCTTTACTAAAGCTAGCCCTCAAATGACAGTATATCCTAGCAGACCAATTATTTTTATTGTTATAACTAACACTATTTACTTTTTTTTTGTATATTGTTATTTTTTTACTTTCTGCTTACTAATTTGAATTTGATTGACTTCTCATGTTATTCAAAGTGGGATTTATGAATTGATGATGAATAATGACTGAAGTAAAATATATTCAATCATGAAAGATAAGAATTTGATGTTTCGGAAAGGCTTATATTTATTTTTGTGGGTAAAGGCTCGACCTTTCTGGGTCTTAAAAGAGGTCGTATAGCTTTCGTTCTGTAGTAAAGTGAAATGAGAATAGCTGGAGCGCTTTTTAAGTGTGCTCTCCTCTACAAAGACGAGTTCCGGCGTTTTGTTAGGCTTATGGATATTTTTAGTAATTCAACACAAATATGCCTGAGTCATAAATGTGTTAGGGTTGATTTTGCAATTAAATCATTTATTACAAGTTGGCCTTCTTGGGATCTTTTATATTGTCACATTACATAATTATAATTAATTAATAATTACAATACAAATTACAATTATATAATATATATTTTTGATAATAATAGTAATAATAACGTTTATTGAGCTTTCTTATTGGTACCTATATACAAAGTTGAGTAAATAATATATAAAATATTCCTTGAATTTACATATACATTTTTGATTGAATGCAAACCACAAGGATAGGCAATTTTAAGATGGACCCTGACTCCTAACCAAGATAACTTGTGTCCTAGGATGCCAGTCAGTTCCATATTGACTAATACTTATAGCCTCAGATAGCCAGCTCAAATGGTATCATAAAAAAAAAACAACGTAAATCAAAGTACAAAAGAGGTTCCAACACAACAGACCTGTAAAACGACACCAGCATATATATTTTGTTATTATATATTATAACTATTGTCATCTTAAAGCCTTTCTGTTGTTGTAGGATAATTAAGTTTAAAATTCAAATATTGCACATGCAGGCATGTTTGTCACATAAAATAAGTCGAAGTTTAACATGATTTTTTAGTTTATCTACATTAAAGCTAGTTAATTTGGCAGTTTGTTATATAAAACGGACATAAAGTCCTAAATAAGACTTACTAGTTATACTGAAACGAAGGTTAGGAAAAGCTAATTATGGAGAAATAAAGACCGAAATAAACACCATGACTGTGGTAAATTAATATAATAAAATACACAACACAAATTATAACATTTTTCCCGAAAGCTACATATTGACTATATGTATCTATGACAACCTTATGTCATAGGGACTTCAAGATTTAAATATAAAATATAGTAATTCATCTACTTGTTCCACAACACTAATTTTGATTATAGCGTGTATTACGAGAATGTACTCATAGGTCAAATTTTTTTTTTTGTTTAGTCAGTATAGTCTAAAAGTCGTTCGCGTATCTGGATAAAATTAACTTTTTATGAATAACTGCCTCCGTGGTCTAACGCTTGGAACGCTTTAAACTCGGACGTACCAACACAATAATATTTATTAATTTTAATACATAAATTATTATTTAATTAATTTATGATATTTCCCGAGTTTGGTACGCTAGAGACATCGACGAGAGATAGTATGTTGTAGCCTATAGTAAAGTTGGCTAATATAAATCCGCTTCTTTATAAGCGAGGATTCTGACCACCCCGGAAGGGAAACAAATGACACTTTTTATGAAATAAATTACACTATAAAAATCACTGATAATGGATTGCCTAACGAAATATATTCATGGCTATTTTAAAACTATTTTAAAAAACAAAACCCGCCATACTCGTAGATATTCGTATATTTTCAGATGGCAAAGTCTGCGAAATATTTTCAACTACGAGTCGGAAATAGTACATAGTTTGCTTTCCGTTTTGTTTGTACGCCTAGCAATGAAAACGTCAAATATTGACATTTTACTCTGAACAAAATGGCGAAATGTACTGTATATTTATACAGAAGTCGTTCTACAAAAAATCAGAAAGACTTTGGTAATACATAAAATATCAAATATCATTGTAAATAAAAAACTTGCTCCAGATTGATACCAATGAACTTAGTGCTAAGAAAACTGGCAGCGTTGTCCAGGCATCTTCCGTCTTGTCTCATGAGGTGTTGATGAGATGTTTCGACAATTCCTAATAGACTTGTGGACTTCGACGCCTCCGAGAGTTTCGATTCCATAATAGGTTGTAGGTAAAAGTAGGTAATTGTAAAGATCTCGTTCTAATGTGTTGAATAGCGGCAAATTGTATAATACAGCTCATTAGCCCTTCCTTCGCATCAGAAAGAAACAAAGTATATGGGTCTCATTAGATTTGTTTAAAAAACCACATTCAAGATTATAAACTCACGGCACTTTATATTGATCCCTCTAAATTGGCATCTGCTACCGAGGCATTTTAAAATATAGGTATTATAGTTATTTTGCGATTTTTATTAACAAAATTTATTTTATTTTTTTTCAATTAGTATTTTTTTTTAACAAACGGCGCACGTATGTAAGTATTCAGCGAGGAAATTCAGCCAGAGCGTTTAATAATATTTATTTTATTTTATATTTTGTAAATATTTTTATAAATTAATATATAATTATTTTTTCTTTAAATAAAATATAGGTTTATAGATTTACCCGTATATCTAATATTATTACAATAATGAATTTATGATTTTATTATTTGAAAAAAATATAAATAAATAATAAATATTTCCAGACAGGTCATCTAGTTTCCGTGGTAAGCTACGAGGCTTGTGTTACGGAAACTAGATGGTTGATAAACTACATATTATACTTTTTTTTTGTAATATATACATATTATACATATAAACACCCAGACCGAGACAAATTATACAATGTACAACTTTCCCCCGGTGGGAATCGAACCCTCGACCTCCCGAGTTCACGGCAACGTTTGTTACCACTGGACCACGGAGGCGGTCAACATATATATATTATTATACCACATGGAATTTATTAAAGATCTAATATTTTTAAATTATAATATAGAAATAAAATAAAGAACGTACGTATATATATATATTATATTTAGTAATAAAATCTTAAGTTACGGTTCAGAGAAGTTTTCCTAAAAATATTGCCACTTATACTGAGACTAATCAAGTAGGTAGCGAAAGGTCGACAACATAAAAAAAAGTTGAGATTCGAGCGAGGTTGCCGCCCCGCGCTGCCGGCCGGACGTGGGATATTGTCACACTCCTCAGCCTTTGGGTATTTATCACGATAGATATTTTGATTTTTAGACGCGACCTTATTCATCATATAGTAGTTTTGTTTTTCGGATAATTATTTTTAACTTGGAAAAATTACCTTTTTTATTTCAAACGGTGACACCTGAAGCCTAAATATAATAATATTTGCTCTTTTTGCAATTACACGTAATTACAATATTTTGTTTATAAAGATTAGAATCCAAAATCCACCCAACTATAGTAGGTATTATTCGATTATTATGCTTGCATATTAACTAATATTATTTTGTTTAAGTAGTATGTAATAAACAGAATAATTTTGTAATAAAACCAATAATTTAATTAATGTACGAGTATCATACATCTTTAATTATATTAAAACGAATGATAAACTTTTCCGACAATAAATTTGTATTGGTAAATAAATATTATAAATTATACAAATTTATTTTGTTAATTAGAATTTATAATTAACCAATGGGTCGCAATGTATAGCGTAGTTTTTCTTTTGTAATACCCATTGACAGCCTGTATTCGAAAGTATGGTTAAAATTATTTGATATAGTCGTATTTACGTCACGTAATCGCTTTGTTATTTTACCCAATCACGTGTCTTATAACCAAACGTGCGTTATTAAAGCATCGTTTTAAAAGATGCCGTGAATATAAAATTTTCGCTTTACCAAAGTAGATTCCACTTATTACGTGGAGCATGACGTTTATAAAAAACAGTTATGAGTAAAGTTTGGCAAGTTTAGCGGTATTTTCAAGCTTAAGAAACAACATAAACATTAATTTTCATGTAAAATAGTTTTAAAATTGCCACTCCATTCTTCAAGCACGTCATCTAATTATGAAATGCCGATGCCGGAGCGACTAAATCTCCCGAAGCTGCAGCGAACCGGAATAAAGATATTATGAAATATTTAAATTTTGATCCTAACCCAAATTTCCCTACGACGCGTCGGATAAAAACCTAAATATTGTTTTTTATGAAGATTAGACTTATCGAGGCAAACCAGACAATGTCGTTAGTAGGGATTTCCCCCAGGATTCGCAGGAGATTGGAAAATGTGGAAACTTTTTTTCATTTCAATAGCGGTAGAGGTTACATATATCTGGTGAGAGAAACGCAACCACCTCCCTAGTTTATATTTTATCCTGATATAGTATAGAAAGAAACTTAGTTAGCTAAATTTTTGTGATAATTCTGGAGTTTTTATTCTAGTTGGACGCGGAACTCCTCAGATACTAAGAAAGAAAATCCCAGACCTAGGGCACTTCATAATATTCAATAATCCTTTAAAATGCTTTAACACTTTTGGTCCTTACGTCCAATTTGCATCGAATGAATACGTGTTATAAAATAACTATTCTCATCCAATCTTATTCATATTTTTTTTCTTTTTTATCTCGTTTATTTTTTAACTCGTTGAACGACTTACACGCTCTGTTCAAATAGAATTACGTCTATTCTAAATCGTATTGAGATTCTGGACAACAAAAGTGAGTTTGTACCCAAATAAATATTAAACATAAATCAAAGTATAAGTCTAACCTGAAAAACTGTTTTACCTTGTTTACTATCAGTAGTTATAGTTATAGTATCTGTTATGCATACGCTGTGTGTCCAAAATAGTGATTACTATAATAAATATTGAGTAGACCCAACAAAGTATGAGCATTGTATGATTTCATAACGCCATATTGGAAAATATTCCAATATTGTATTTTTAATCCCGTATTTGTCCGTAGAGTTTACAGTATTGTGAGTTTAAATTGAAATGCGTTGACCCGTTTCTATAACACAGTATTCAATCCTTGTCCTCGGTCCTATTGTTTTTATTCAGTGTAAATAATTATATTCGCAAACAGTATTAGTATTGAAATATTTTAATTAACTGCCTTCGTGGTCTAGCGGTTAAGTCCGTGCATTTAGACTCGGAGGCACCGAGTTCGATTCCTGGTCGGGACACAAAAATATTTATTAGTGTAAATAAATACACTTAATTAATATTAAATTTATTTGTGATATTTCTTAAGTTTGGGAAGCTGGAGACATCGACGAGCTTGCCACTTGTCATGATTGTCCTATAGTAAAGTTTGGCTAAATGTGAATCCGCTTCTTTATAAGCGTGGTTTCTGACCACGGTCGTGATTATACTTTTACTTTTAAATTAACAACTCGCGTCTTTTGTATTTTATGTATTAAATTTTCAGCACAGAGATGAGATGTAATGAGATGACATGAGACGGGATGATGTGTATTTTTTTTTTGGAACTCCGTCATTACTAACACACTTTTGTACAAAATTATACAAAGGTTTACAATTATAAATAATGCTCGTATAGGCCCTATACTAGGCCGTCTTTACACAATACTTTTGTACGGCTTGGGCTTTTGATGCCAGGAGTAGAATGAAATATATTATCACTATTTGTTGGAGGTGTCGAAAAACAATAAGTCTGGGAGCTATCAACGAAAACCCTTTGAGATATAACAAAATAATGTATGGTGGAATTAATAAATAATAAATTTTATACTCATATAGGTCTACAGAAAAGTCCGCGATGGCATATGTCTATCTCCTAAGGATAACATACTATATTCATTTTTTTTTAAATGGCAATTATAATGCAGTAATTAAAAAGTTATTAACACAATAACGGTACTAATCCTTATCATTTAAAACACGTTAGTTGGTTTGAGCATTTCATGAAGATTTTATTATTATAATAATTAAATTAATATCATTGTAGCGGCGCGCCCGACCTCTTTTGACAGACTATAACCTCCTTTTTGACTGACAATATTGGAGAACTATTTTATATGACAGATTGTTAGAATATGACATTGACAGACGACTTTTTACTCAGACTTGACCAAGACGAAACAATTATAAGAATTTCTATTTAATTTACCCTTTTATTTACACTGGAGACGACACTAATATGACGACAAATATATTATGTACCAGACAGACGGTATATAAATTGGTCTTCGAACCGGATGAACGAGTTCTATGGAGGTACGTGTTCATGTCGACCCCGGGGCACGCCAAGACCGCCGCATGGCCGACAACGATGTGATCATGACTTCGCACGTTGTCACGACGACGTCATCGGCATCTTTGCACGACGTCTACGGGTTCGGCACGACGACGACGAGCTACGATCTCTGGACATTTCTTCTGTAAATATTTTCTACTCTTCTCTTCCTATAAATAGACATACTCGACGAATGTATATTTCAACGACACGCAATGACGCTTCTTCTACTTCTACAAGCCGCAGAAAGCAAATACAGTTACAGCTGTACGGATAAGAAGTTGAATACGACATTTATATAAAATACAACGCCGCCAAGCCCAACTCGCTGCTGCTATGACGGACAACGCCGTGATCCTGACTTCACACGTTTCTACGACTGCAGGAGCGAACGACGCGCTGACGGTTTCCGGCATGACAACGGCATCATCATCAACGACGCTTAACTGAGACTTCACGACCGACGACTTCTGGACGAGATGTGTCTACACGACTGACACATTTTTTCTACCCTAACTACGACGCCGCGCGCAGCATACGACGGCAAGGACGCGAACGATGCTAGGACGACTATAACCAGGACACCAGTTTTGCTCAGCTTTCTACAGACACGACATCAACGCCGACTAGTGTAAATAAAAGTGACAGTGTTTTATTGTATATTTATAACGGACGTACATGTACAGAGACAGTTATTTTTAGTTCTTTTGTAAATATTTTTGTTTTTGATATTATTGTAAATATGTCTACGTTTTATGTTTTTTACATGACTACGACTTGACATACTACGATCAGACACTGACTGGAAACCGACCGTAATCTCCTGTAAATACCAACTTCACTGTTTGTGAGAATGATAAAGTTTCGACTACTATAAGTACTATCCTTGTAGCACTGTGACAGCTATGACTATGACATTCCTTCCACACCGACGCTGGAGGGCAAGCCCGATAATGACTGCGCTTCCACACTGACGACGCTGGGAGACAGATCTGCCTCAGCGCTATGACAAAAAGCTGACACATGCCAAGACTAGATTAAATGACAATAGTGAGAAATACTTTACGACATTAATTTTCCAGGACGTATGGATACAAACTTTGACTGATTAAAGTTAACGTTTTTTATACTTTAATATTATTAAGAGTGTTTTTTGGCATTATTTGTTTATGACAAATTGCTTGACTATTTTTACGACGACGCGTGGACACTGCCACGGAGGTGGGTCCCGACTTAATGACGTTTTAGTACTGACTGACTACTTATGACGCCAACTCGTGGTCTTTACCACGGAGGTGGGTCTCGACCTGACCCAACCTGACGACTTCATTAATAGACTCAATTTAAACTAGAGACAGTAGAGACTTTACCAAGGTTGACGTAAAGTGAGGCGACCGTATCAGCAGCTATATAATCGTCGACAGATTAGCTCCTGACACGGAGGCTGTCACGGAGCGCCACCCTGACGCGGCGCTTTACGTTTTCATGACTCGACTCCTGCTTCTGACAGACAAGCAGTAGGTAGCTCTACTCTGACGATGATGAGTAGGGACTATCAGACGGATACACAAGTCCAGACAAGGACATGACGACAAGACGCTTGCTTCCTATACTTCGCATTGACTTCCAATGCTGGAGGTGGGAATGTAGCGGCGCGCCCGACCTCTTTTGACAGACTATAACCTTCTTTTTGACTGACAATATTGGAGAACTTGCCTATGAAAGCTAAAATAACTTTGGTACAGTCCCTGTTGCTTCCTCTGCTCGACTATGGTGACGTGTGTTGTGTGGATCTCACTGAAGAATTATTAAATAAAATGGAACGTCTACTCAACGCATGCATCAGGTTTATATTTTGTCTTCGTAAATACGACCACATATCACCTTTTCGAAACAAATTAAAGTGGTTAGCCATTCGTCCTCGGAGGAATCGCAGAGTACTCTGCATGTTATACTCAATACTTAATGAGCCCGCTACCCCCAATTACTTAAAAGAGTGCTTCACTTATCTTGGCGCTACCCATGACAAAACTCTCCGTTCTTCCTCTAATTCTACTCTGTCCATTCCCACTCACCATTCTTCTTTTGTCTCAAAGTCCTTTGCAGTTGTAGCCGTAAACCTCTGGAATCAGTTGCCTATAAACATCCGGCAGGCCCAGAGCAGGGCTATCTTTAAAAAACTTGTATATGCACACTACATGAAGTCATAATAAACTTAGTTTAGTTCTGGCGTTGCTGATAATTATACTTGTATTTGATATGGTTATAGATAGTATTACATTTAATTTAATATGTATGTATATTATTATTGTTTTTATGTGTAGTTTATATGTATGTATTTGCATGTAGTATTAGTATGTAGATATGTAAATATTATTTATTTGTATGTCTATGTGTATGTAAGTATGTATTAATTTATATATGTCATTATATTGTCTAATTAAGCCTGTAATTGCACCTACCTTTCATTGTTTAATTGCTCTTGTTGTCCCGAAGGTTTGACTGTCATAGAATGCCTAGCGGCATTAAGTCCGCCTTTGTACTTTGTGCAATAAAGATTTAAATAAATAAATAAATAAATAAATTGTTAGAATATGACATTGACAGACGACTTTTTACTCAGACTTGACCAAGACGAAACAATTATAAGAATTTCTATTTAATTTACCCTTTTATTTACACTGGAGACGACACTAATATGACGACAAATATATTATGTACCAGACAGACGGTATAATCATAAATCATAATAGGAGATATAGCAAAATCAAAATTATGCGCAACGAAATTAATTTTGTGTCGCCGTTTACACTGGCAAAGCCGGGTAAATAAGCTAGTTTAAAATAAAATATTGAATTGTCAGAAATTCCTAGCGTAAATGAAGATATTTTGACATATGAATTTGACTTTAAAATGTATGATGCTTTGATATTGCAACTCCTGATATTATAAGCCGGGTAATAATTATACAGAGGCTTCGGTCGGTGAACAATTCAATGCATTTATTACCGATAGCTATAAATGTCACTTGCTAGGCCACAGAGTTGACCGCATTGGTCTCCGGCAATTTGATCTCTCCGCCTCTCGCCTTGACTTATTGTTTAACTGCAGAGGGTCAAAATGTCAAACATAATCCTCTTACAATATCGATGCATTGAACTACACACGAAAGCAGTGAAAACGGGTCACAAAAAAAAATGTGGGTGATTCTACTTTATCGGCACTTCAACTAATAATATTGTAAATAATACTTAAATAACTTTCATTCTAATTACCTAACGATAACAGTATGAGACGTAACGATATGACGTATTAATACTATATCGCTTCACGATAGTTGCCCCTTCAATCGGTCGAGCACAGGAGTCTAAGAAGACAAAAAAACGAAGTTATTAAAGTGTACATACACCTTTTGACTATTGACTAATCTTCCTTTTTCTTCTAATTTTTCTACTTTTCAATAAATATCCCTTCACAATAAAAAAAATATTATAAATTAGTTTTTTTACCCGGTATTGCCCGTGTAGCAATATAGTGGTAGGAAAAAAAAAGGTTTAGGTGAACGTAGGATCATATGTCAATTCTGAATTTCAAGGATTCTTTCGGCCAAATTTCATCAAAATCGCTCGTGGAGTCATAATTCTAAGGGAGATATTAACGCCATATAGCATTTGTCTGTCCCTAGGTACCAATGAACATATCGGCCGAAATTTAGTTAAAGATGAACAAACATATATACATACATACATACTAGTACATACAAAGCTTCATTCACATTTATACACGTTTGTACACATTAAATACGTAGCTCTAACCCTGTATAATGTAACTCATTTATATGCATCAAGTGAACCTCTTGTAAGCCTTTTTGGGAACATCAGGGCAATGACACAGTGCACAATATTTTAACGATTCATTGAAAGTAATCAAAACTCTATGAGACTTATGTTAATTTAATATGTCATGGTGCACTCGGCCACCACGGGCTATCATGCAGCAAAAGTACAGGTCGAATCACAAGCCATGCCAGCCTCAATGACGTCAATCGTCGGGACCTTGTGTCCGTGGATTCGCCATCCGTCTTAGAAACACGAAAAAAGAAAAGCGGCACGATGGAATGACGCTGGTACCATGGAGAATAGGTCTGCCTTTGGTGTGGATACCCCCTGTCATTCTATGATGGCGAAATCTAAGAACAACAAGATCAGCCACCGTAGTCCATTGTTTTGTTATGCCTATGGTAAGACCACTTAAAAGTAAAAAATCAAGGCCACCCGCCTTATCCTATATTAGTTATATAACATTTAGAGCGATGGTAGCTCGGTTGTAAGAACGCTTTCCTTAAAATCCTAAAATGTGAGGTTCGAACCACGCCATGTAAATACATTTTTCTTACGAACATTTGTTTTTTTTCTACCACGACATGTGCCCTTGCGTCCTGTCCATATGTGTTAGCAACTGGAATCAGACACCTTAGACTGACATCAGTCCCTAACACTATACCACCTAGACTAGATGCTTTTTCGCACTTTGCGTGAAGGACTCCAGGTTATAGGAAAGCGGAAACACAGAGGTTGGAAGAGCATTCCACATCTGTATTGTGCGACATATGTATGAGTCCCCAAATTTATACGCGTAGAGATGGTAACTATGTTATATCTACGGCACCCTCATATTCTGATCTGTGCGTGTGGTTTGGTTACGTAAAAATTAGGTTATAGATCTCTTTAGAGCACTCACCAGAAGCTACAGGAATTTGAGAGTTCCAGCTATAGTGGCATCGTCCACAATTCAAACAGCATTTGTCATATTTCGTTTTGATATTCCCCATTGACAAAGGTTAGTTGGTAGAAAATACATTTATAGCATTAATCTCGCCTTTGTACCCACACTATTTTTGGTTCTGTACAATAAAGAATTTATTATTATTAATACCGATTGACACTTTCAGTGTTCATACGAATATGCACTCTAATAGCGTTTAACGAAACAGGATGCCGCTGCAGTAAGTACATAAGTGCAATACAAGCTTATGAAGTTGACGTATAGTGAACGCATATCTAAAAACTATTTGCCATTTACCACTGACCATATATAAAAAACCGTAAAAGGAAAACAGTTTAAAGGAAAATTGGCAAAAGCAATTTAAAATATATTTCTAGAAGTATTAAGATTCGAGATGCAACAAAACTAAATAAAAACTGCAACAACAAATTTTCTACGATTGGTTTTTACTTCGATCGCAAAAGCAATCTATATACTGTTTTATTTTGTTGAACACTTTAAAATACTAATTAAAGGTGTCGAAGAATACGAGCTATATCGTATTTTGAAATTTCTACTATTAAATTAATTTGAATACATGAAATAATAAAAAAATACTACGATAACCCAAAACTACCCAAAACTACCCAAAATTAGATGCAGTAAAACAACAAATAAAAATATTTGCGTAGGTAAATACATATATGATTTTTTTTTAATCAGAAAAAAAAAAATTTTTTTGAATATAAGAACGTCAACAAAAAGGATTCATCTTGTATGGGGTAAAGAATCATCAAGACCGTTTCCCTTTCGGGGTGGTCAGAAAACTTTATTATAGGCCAATCATGACAAGTGGCAAGCTCGTCGATGTCTCCAGCGTACCAAACTCGAGAAATATCACAAATAAATTATATAATAATTAAATGTATTTATTTACATTAATAAACAGTGTTGTGTTTCAACCAGAAATCGAACCTGGTACCTCCGAGTCTAAATCCACAGACTTAACCGCTAGACCACGGAGGTATTTATATATAGTAAAAAAATATTAGTCTTATCAATGAAAGTATTGAAAGTACTATTAACAATTTTTCATTATTGTACTCAGAATAAGTATGACGATGGGCCCATGGGGACCGTCAGCGAGGCGCTTGGCCAAGGAGTTGTCAAAGCGGCTGACAGAAAGGTCTGGAGACAGGAAGGCTGGCAACTATTTCTGCCAACGTATTAGCCTCGCTATACAGAGGGGAAAAGTTGCCCTTGGGACTATCTTGGACGGGACGTCTCTAGAGGATTTTTTTATTTATAGTTTAGTTTATTTTTAATTTTATTATTTAAGTACCTAGCTTTTAATTTATATTTAATATATAAAAAATAAATAAATTTACATTTAGTTACTTATATTTGAATAAGTACTACAAAAATAGCCCAAACTAATTTCGTGGGAACAACACCAAAAAAATGGTTTCAACAAGATGGGGCAACATGCCTAACCATGAAATTGATGGATTGTTAGTAAATTGTTTCCAGGTGAATAATTTGCTTAAGGAACGACAATAAATGGCCGCCTTGGAGCCCAGATTTCAGCCCTGCAGTTGTTTTCCTTGCCGGGCTGTCTCAAGAGTCGTGTATATGCTAATTCTAGGACTACGACTCAATTAAAATAAAAACATCCGCCAGGAAATAGCAGTAACTCCACAAGCGACCAGCAAACGTGTAATGGATAATATTGATGGTAGTCGATGAAATTGTGTTTAAAAATTAAATTTGCATAGTGTCATTATTTATTATTTCTTCACTAAGCAAAATGGATATTTGATGTAATGGAAAATTTACCGTTAACTGATAAATTTAAGGGTTTACTCGGATAAGATGAGTCTTTACATATGGTATGACAATTAAAGTTAGGACACTTGTTTTTTTTTATTTATTTATTAGATGCTCATAACAAGATGCAGTCATACCAAAATATAAACAGATACATACAACTAACTAGGATCTGGACTTCATCTCAAAAATTTGAGCATACAGCTTGCTATTTTTACAACCATTCAAATGGTAAGGTTAGGAGGTGGTTTCTTAATCATATTGCAGTATGAGAAATTGTCTCAGAATTAAGTAGTCTATGACACTGCATTGCTGGATATAAAACCATATCGAAAGACTACCAGTATAAAAGAATTGCAATATTAAATAATAATAAAAAAACGTAACATTAAATAAACAAAAAACAAACTATATTACAAAAACAAAAAAAAAAAAGTAGTGTGCCGAGGACACTCGCTGCGTTCTCCCGTTGAACGGCGAGGCTGATCCTTTGAGCAAAATATTCTGTACCTAAAGGATCACCCGTCGCCAAGCGGAGTTTGTCCCCAAGACTATCTAAATACTCCTGCTTGAATTACTCAGATTGGTTATCGCGCGTCTTTTAGACGTAACTGTTTCTCCAACTAAGAATGTTTAACGTTAAACTGTGCATGTTAAGGCCATCGCTCATAACTCGTGCAAGTGCCTATGCATAAATTTTGAGACATCGTTTATTTAGGAGAGACCACTTTAAACGAGTTTTGCAAATCCTAAAAGCTACAAATGGACGTTTTTCAGGCTCTGTTTGTTTGTAAAGTTTTAAACGTAACGAAAACTTGTATTTTTTTATTTATTTAGGACTAAAAAGTAAATACGGATAAGATTTGATTGAGATCAAAGACGGAGTAGACATAATGAGAGAAATTCTCGGTTAATATATTTAAATGTTTACTACCAAGATAGCATTTACTACGATTTAAAAAGTATGACATAATTTGCAATAAAAAGTCGCTTTTCTTATTATACGTATAAAGGTTCATACACACAGGTCAGTCACATCTAATTCAAGTCGCCGTTCAGTCACGTCAAAAAATAATATAATTTAACAGAATCCACATATCAGTTACATCACTCAGTCGCAGTCGACGACTCATCACCGGCCAGTCAAAACGTGTTATGAACGATAGATAATAATAATAATAATAATAATAATAAATCGTTTATTTCCAATAAAATCCTATGTACATGTTTTCTATTGGAGACCCACACTAGGAAGGCCGGTATTATGGGGTCTCAATTGCACTAAATCTATAATTTATATAACTTCAAATTAAATCAAAAATTAAATCAAAATTAAATTAAAATTAATACTGGCCGTATGTTGCATAAAGATTGATTATTCTTTCTACATGCTTATGAGGCACGTCATTGGCTGAAATAACTACTAACTACCAATCACATGGCATATATGAAAATATTGGTTATAGATAATTTTAATCATCTTTTCTGCAACTGGCCGATAGTCTATTATTCACTTACACCACGTCATATACGAGTATAGGTATACATGGCGTTGTCGTGTATGATCGACTTGACTTTTATGTGACTGAACTATTTGCAGGAACCTTAAGACTATCATACCATATTAAGATGTCGATATAATTAAGATAATGAAGTGATACTATTGGTGGATTTCTGGCGCTCATTTTCCACAGCTAAGGTGGATAAGCATAAACTTTAAGCCTGAACCGAGTTTGGTATGGTAGAATTAGATTTATTATTAAAATTGTTTAAACTCTTTTTTAGTATATAGGTATGAATAATTACATTTTGTTATTTATTATCGTGATATTTTAGTCCAAAGCGCGCGGATGCTGGACATTGCCCGAACCAGCGTATTTATTACCGCTAATAGCATACAAGCGACAGTTTCCATGAGAAAATATATACAAAATTCAATTTTTGCTTGGAAAATACACGTTATCATAAAAAAATATCAGCTCACACACCCACGATATTTGTCTCGAAATAACACACTTTTATAGTAACTTCCACCCCAATATTTGACGAATCACAAATAAACAACCCTTATTTTCTTAACTTTAATAATAATACTATTTATCTTAGCAATATTATTTACTTAATTTTCCCTGGATATTGGAGTTACCAATTTATTTTACATACATTTGTATTTAATGCTTTTTTATAAAATCATCGGATATGAAAAAGCAATATTATTGTTTGTTTCTTTGTCGAAAAATTTACTTGGACTGACGACACTATTTAATTTATTATCTGATATATTTTATTGAAATGTTGTAAGCTCATACTTTACAGATTGCATTACTATGTCATGACATGAATATATTCATTACTAGCTGGTTTATCCGGCTTTGCCCGTGTAAACGGCGACACGAAATTAATTTCGTTGCGTATTACTTTGATTTTGCTATATCTCCTAAGGTATTTATTTAATTTGCATGGTGTAAAGAGAAAAAATAATCTACATGAAATGCTCAAGCTAACGAACGTATTTAAAATGATAAGGATTAATACCGTATCTGTGTAAATAACTTTCCAATTACTTCTTTATAATTGGCCATTTTTTTTTAAGTATTAAGACATATGCCATCGTTGACTTGGTTGTAGACCTATATAAAATACACAATTCCACCATACATTATTTTGTTATTTCTCAAAAAAAATGGGTAGCGTTTTCGTTGAAAGCTCCCAGACGGCTTATTTTTTTCCGATAAATAAAATATCGTAAAACAAAAACATAATAAATTATATACTATAAAACCTTCCTATCCATTGGTAAAAATAGCATGAAAATCGGTGCAGTAGTTTTTGAGTTTATCGCGAACAGACATACAGAATTATGTAGTGATAGAATAAGTAATCTATACAATAAATATGGCAGGTCTCTGGTATGGGATACGATATGTGTAGACAAATTAGCCCTATTCCATATTCAGGGTCCTATTCCAGCGAGGAGAGTGCGGCGGTTTATGCTGGCTATGCAGTTTGCGCGGTTTGGGGTCAAGACGTTGGGTCCATGGGGACCCTCAGCTAAGCGTCTGCCAAGGAGAAATCTGGAGACAAGGCTGGCAATTATTTCTATATGTGCCAATGAGAACACTTTTTGTACGTAGATTATCATAGATTTAAACACCACTGTTCCCGTAGAGCACAGTAAGCCTTGATTCCTGTACGACAAATACCATCTTATGGAATCTTCTCTTTCTTCAGAAATATGTTAAGACCCATAACCAGCAGTGGAGGTCTAAGATTCTGTGATCTAGGGGCTGTGATGATGTTATGATAATTTGTAAATTAATTAGCAGTTAGATATATGCCTATGCTAATGCTAACGGACTAACAATAACACGTTTAGTTATGCACTATGCTTTTGTTTGGCAATGAACAGTCTATGGACACAGCTATAATGTACATACTTAACATATGTACATAATTATCTTATTGTAGCTATACTTAGATATCATCCCTCTAATAAGCAGTTGAGTGAATCTGTAGCACGAAACTCCGTTATCAAATTGAGAACATCAAGCATGGAATTATATACATTTACTGCACAAAATAACTTTATAAGTAAATGCAAACTTAATGCTAGTATCTATATCTGCTGGAAGTGTGAGGAGGGATTTCGAGGTGATTGTAAGGAAGCATCGTCATGACTTGCGACGTAACGGAACTACAAATTTACTTTCGGACTTCCGAGCGGTGAACATTTACAGAGTAACACAGACCTTGATATATTAGACCAGACCGGATATATTTGGACACAATTAAATAAAATATTATTGTCACAACACAACAGGATGAAATGATACTACTTATAGTACGTAGTAGACCGACCTTCACCGATCGGTTATCAGATTGAAATTTATATTTTAAATAATAAAATACGCTAACGAAAGCAGAAATATATTCAAGACTGCGAGGAATATCACGAAATGCTGAAAAACATCTGCGGGCTGATTTTAATAAAGAACAAAACTGCATTATATAATATCTGAAATCAAACCCAATAATTTTTAAAAAAGGGTTCGATTCCTTCAGTATCCTTAAGTTTGACGTTTGACATTACTTGATCAAAAAATACCCGGGATATTTTTTTGTTAGGCAATCCATCGTTGCTTTTGTCAGAGTATTTTATTATATAATAAATATATTTATTATCCTTAGAAGGATAATAATATTTAATATTAAATCAATATATAAAAAAGCTGGCTGTTATTAATAGTGGATAGCAGCTGTAAAGGGAACTATTGTATTACTGTTTTAATACCTACACTAAAATAAAGCTAAATATATGAATCATCTACTAATTCAAATGTCACGTATAATTATTTGCTCGAATAGAATGAAATGATAGCTCGAAGCTTAGTTTTACATTAGTAGCCAATGTAGCTATGAATGGTTTAATTTTAAAATGCAAGATAGAATAGACTGGATATTAGGGTAATTCTTGGTCATTAGCATACTATAGCCAGTGCACTGATTGCCGGGAATTATAGAACGGATGGAATGAAAGGAAGCCAATGAATAATTCAATGTAATGTGTAAGTGTACGCTTATATGGGAACATGTTGACGTTTTCCCAGAACTGTTTGTGCTATAAGCGGATTGAGACCCTTTGACTTATATATAAAAGACCCGGTATTAAATACGTACCGGCAAATATTATTGACTTCAACAATATGAAGATAGGCACCTATTGCAGAGGTATGTATAGGAGATGATAGAATTGTAAGAATGCTGTCCTGTGTAAGAATCAATGATCGCAGTTCTAACCCCAATGTGAAATACACCTTTCTTATGTACGTACGTTATAGATTTATAACAACACCGTTCTCGTGCCTCAGACATCACTTAAATAAAAAAAGTAAATAAACATTTTTTTCAAACATAAATATGTCAATAGTAACTCTATAACAATCCGATGACTTAAGACTATGTTAGTAACAATACAAAATAATCATGCCTGATGCACTGAGGAGCGCGGCAACCCCAACAGCACCCTGAATGCATTGTTATACTGGACTCGCAGGTTTATCCGCTTTACTTCCACTAATATCTATATAGTGGAATAATTGACATCAGATGAAATCTTTATAAATATGTTACAGTTTGCTCATGTTCAGCATTTCTTAGACTCTGTGTTCTAGGGGCTGTAATTCAATGTCAAATATTCGTCAATTTTTGAACGATTCCACCAAGTTGATATTAGTGGATGTAAGGCCGGCGGCAGATAAACGAGCAAAAAAAGTGTCGAACCAAATATTGCCTGAATGCCTTAGTCCCAGATCTAAGTCCACGACGTTACCTCTTAACTGGATGCGAGTTTTGGATGTTGTTGGAGGACATGCTAAATTCCACTTTACTACATTAATATTTTAGCTTTAGAAAAAAATACAACAGTCATTTTCACTTTTTATTTTTCGGACCGTAATTTTGTCGAAATGGGACGTAGCGCGTCCCCTAAATTTATAACTTGGCGAAAAAAATTATTACAACAGACGCTCAATGGAATATATTCTTACGAAAAAGGACAATCGTTTATGAACAAACGATGCGAAGTTTAAACGCACAATGGAATGATAAATTATAATAGAGACGATTTTTGTCAACGAAAATTATTTTTTTATTATTAAAAGAGTAAACTCATATTCTTAAATAATAATAATAGACTTCTGCTTCGTACAACCTGGTGGAGTACTTCAATCGAACAGAAAATAATCATCGGGTTAAATTGGTGACCTATACAATCTTACCATTTTTTACATATTTTAAAGCATAAGGTAATCTGTTTCTTATAAAAATAATTAATTAAATACATTTTTTTATACTTTATAAATCTATAGTAAAATCAAATATATATATATACTACAGTTATAGAATAAAAATGGCTTTATTTAAGACAAGTTCTTAGTACAGTAAAAATGTCGAAGATCTAATAAAGTTTTCGATAAGAGACGAGATATTCGCAAAATCTGCTTATTCACGAAATAAATGAGCTGATAGACGGCGATGTAATTATCCTCGTTTTAACGCAATCTTCGTTCGATAATAGGGCTGTCAATGAAGTTACTAAACGGAATAAAACTCCATCTTTCGAACTGACGTCTGTTCATTAGTCCTCTCTGTCACGTTTGGATCTAACTTTATGAAAGCTAAAAAATATATTTTCTGCAAGGCCTAAGTATTGTTAACCCATAATGTGAACATTATAACGGGCATATTTCAGAACACTGTTACACGTCAGGTATAATAAAAAATAAAAAAAAAACAATACATTAAAAATGAAATATATATGTAATATTCCACTAAATTAACCTGATATCAAAATTGTGGTAATATGTTGGTTACTAAAACTAACCTATAATGAACTACTAGCACGACATGTAACCTTGCCCCCACCTGATGATAAGTGGCGCGCGAGGTCACTGAATTTTAGCAACTAGAATCAGACAATCATGACTGACAACATGACTGGGCATGACGGCTATTCAAACCTGATCCCGAACCGTGTGGATACACTTTACACGGGTTTATCGGCACGAACGATGGATACTTCCTCGCCCTGACAGACTTAGCAAATTACCACCATCAGTTCGCCTACCACCTATTTGAATTCTATAGTGTATTTTTGAAAATTAAATTATTTTGTTAGGTTTAGGTTATGCAAATTTGGATATTGTCACTACATAGTAGTTAAAAATAAATAAATAAAAAAATATACTATAAGCAGCCATGGCTGGACCTAATAGCACTACAATAATTCTTAACTAGGCACTGAATATTAAATTCGAGGCTGTAAAAAGGCCTGCTTACAATCTAAATAACTGGTATACATTAAATAAACAATGTTTAAATATAATAATATTATATTAACTAATGCATAAAGTCCGGATGAAAGACTTTTTTGTACAAATTCTTTTAAACATACATATATATATATATATATATATTAATAGGTTGTTTATTTTAAATTATTTTTTACTTAATAAGTAGTTTTTAAAAAGGAAGACATGACTCCTGAAACACATACAAATAGTTTAGAAGTCAGAGCATGCTAAAATTGTATACAGAGCATAGATCAATTAAACTGTTCCAATTGTATATTGTATAGTTTTTTAAGACAATAAAGTTTTTTATTATAAAGAAGTTTTATGAATTTTAGTGAATGTGTTTCGGAAACACAAGTGTATTATTATTGGTCAATGGGCATTGCGGTGCGGAACTCCGGCGGCGTTGGAAATGTATCCATTAAGCGTTTGAATTATACTTGTTCACTTATATAACAACTGGGCCAAATAAATATTATTTATAATACGTAACGTTCTATGATTTTCATATGTATTATTGCAGCAGCAATAAGGATTAATTTCGTATTTGTTGAACGTTAAATGCTAATAAGTAGACTAGACTAAGAATTGTTTTCGAAGTGAAAAGATAATAAACAATTTTAAAATGCTGATTTTCTGCGGAAGAAAACTGCGAGCCCTATTATCACACACAGTATTAACCAGACAAACTGCCTCCGTGGTCTAGCGGTTAGACCGTGGATTTAGACTCGGAGGTACCAGGTTCGATTCCTGGTCGGCACAAAAATATTTATTAATGTAAATGTATTTATTTACATATTATTTAATGTATTTGTGATATATCTCGAGTTTGGTACGCTGGAGACATCGACGAGCTTGCCACTTGTCATGATTAGCCTATAGTAAAGTTGGCTAAATGTGAATCCGCTTATTTATAAGGGTGGTTTCTGATCACCCCGAAAGGGAAACGGTCGTGATAATACTATAGTATTAACCAGCTTAGACAATCCTTTAAATAACTCCTTAGCACTTGACCCTCACCGTCCCATTGTCTCAAGACCATA
This sequence comes from Tinea semifulvella, assembly GCA_910589645.1. NCBI lineage: Eukaryota > Metazoa > Arthropoda > Insecta > Lepidoptera > Tineidae > Tinea > Tinea semifulvella. The sequence goes on from OU342584.1 coordinate 28,958,811, forward strand.
TTCTACTCATTTTAAACTCCACAGGCAAACATAATTAATTCAACTATACTAACAACGGCATAATTTTTAAACCTAAAGAACCAGTTATTTATTTAAAGTAAAATATACTGCTCTGTTATTTCTATCGCCATAGAGGTATTCTGAAAGGTTCGAATGTATGAAATTCCCTCCAGATTGTATCTTCTCAATTTGTTACATTACCTCCAAGTTTATTTATTCCGTTTTCAAAATAAAGTGCTCTAATAAAATATATTTACTTTACTTAAACCAACATATATTATTTACTAGCTGACGCGGCGAACTTCGTACCGCCTAACGTCAATGAATGGCATTATTAATAATAATAATACTCACACGGAACAATTTTCAAAACAAATAACCGACAGTTTCGCGAAATAAAAGTGAAACCAATCGATTTGACAGTTGTTTTTATTAACTAATACAATTTTTTTTAAAATCAAAAACCATGAAAATCAGTCCAGCCGTTCTCGAGTTATAAGTTAGAACACTTATTTACAAACCAGATTTTGTTTTACATATTAAGATTTAATGATGCGACTTGTATCGATACTTTAGCTGCAATACATAATGACTATGCAAGCATTTGTCCAGGCTCGCCCACCGAAAAGGCAGCTAAACTAAAAAGCAATAAATATTAAAAAAAATATATATATATATAAAGTATGATCATAATATCGTTCATGCGGAATCCAATTTTTTTATTGAGTAACTCGGGAAAAAAATTTTAGAATGTTCTGGGCAAAGTCGTTCTAAAAAATATTTAAAACAAATAATATCTAAAGAAATGCAACGTGGGAATGCAACCAGTCTTCTTGGAATATGTAATTTTTATCTATTATAAATAAAAGTACTTTTTTTATTAATAAATAATTCTTATTTTACTATTTAGGTACTTTTTCTATTTATGCACGACTAAGGACTGTAGACAAGAATGTATGAAACGGTTCCAGAATACAAATAAATTTTTAATCAGTCATTGGGCATATATGTAAAGTTGACTATTTAGTCAACCCACACCTTATAGATAAATTGTGGATTCAAACCAACCCGCAATACTATCGTGATAATATATTTTTTTACCAAATTGTCGGTTACAATCTACCTGACAATCAAAATCTCGGTAGCTAATGAAATACTCATATTTTTAACAGACTATAAAAGTGATCGGAATTAATTATGTATGCATGCATAGGCAGTGGTTGGATAGTGCCTCGATATTTATTGCATACAATTTTGGCAATACCTTGATATAACTTTATCATTCAGTTTTATGTATATATCATACAATTAGATATGGGCCAGGGTCACCGTGTAAGCTATATTTATACCCTGATCCAACCTCCAAAACGGCGTTCGTCAGGACTCTGTCCATCTTGCAAGTATCGTCCCACTCTGTATCGTCCCGTACGTGATCTCCATTTAATTAATATTCTCTTGTAATCAATATAGACTCTTGTATATCTTCTTTTTTCGACTCACGTAGTTCATATGAATTTAAAATATATATTTTTTTATTTCACTCGGTTTCGTACAAATTAATCATTTTACTAATCATGTTATGATAGCGTTTAATACCTAAACTTAAGCTAACTTAACAAATACCTACTCGTACATAAATATGATATTGGTATGTCATTTAAAATATTACTTGCAAAGTATACATTAAATAATAAGCAGCTGTAAATAATAATAAATTCTCCTCATAATAATTAAACAAATGTATATTGTAATGACTATTTTAATGCATTACACTGATAAATTGTTATTGGGGGTCGGTTTCTCAATCGCCTCCTTCAATTCACAAACTTGGCCAGTCTTGTTCTTGCATCAGAACAGATGGTCTCAATCTTGGTCTTGCGTAGGAGTCTCGAAAGACTAAAATATATATTTGTTTTCAATTGTACCTTGTGAGATTCCTCAAACTACTATTTCAGGAACTAATGTCTGATTTAGTTGAAATTTGGAATAGTTATAGATCATGTTAACCAACTTTTATTTAAAAATGTATACAAAGTATACTCGTATAACGCATTACACGAGGCTACTGAGACTCTTGCGCAAGACTAATACTAGACTAGGGTTAGTCCTAGTTTTGGTCTTTCTAACATATCGAAGGGAAGCAGCAAAATTTTTTTTCAATAAAAATACTATAATGTGGTCATTAATGTTTAACTGTAACTTCCAGTTATAGTTAAATGGTAACCATCGTTTAAACGTACCGTCAATAAATCTTTTAAAAAGCTGACGAAAAATATCTAAATTTTGAAACTTGTACTTTCAAAACTAGAGTTTTTACTGGACTCGAGCACAGACTATTAATTTATCGTGTATCGTTTTTACTGTCAAAATTTATAGCAAAAAAAACCAATCGAGCACAGAAGACATCCGTTATTCCGGCCGCGCCAGTATAACCTCACAGGCTGGTCACCGAAAACATTGTTTTTCTTTCATTTCATTTTGTGTGCGCGAAAAATTATGTTAGGATAAAACATTTCTCGCAAGAGCCCTAACTTCCTGAAATGTTAGCGAAACATACCACATTTATCTTCAAACAGGAATTTCAACTTGAAAAAAGGAAACATAATTTTTCGTTACGTAAAAATTCTCCCGTATCATAAATAAACTTTTTGTTTTAAAAAAACTCTTAGACTCCGCTAGGTTTACGTTTAGCTAATTTTACTGGCCACATACGAGTATCTATATTAATTAATTCATTCATTACAGTCCCTAGAAAACAGCGTTCTAGACCTTCACTATTGGAAATAGGCCTTCAAGAACATATCTGGAGAATATGGCCTACACTCGTCATGCTGGCCAGACATGAGTAGTATTGCCACGTTGAATGGTCCTTTGGCCAAAATATTGCCCAACCCTCTGTCTCCCGAGGTGTTGACGAGCTGATTTGCCAAACGACTTGAAAATTTCCTGTTTAGTTTCTGTATTTCCTGGTTCCTACGGCCCGAGAGTTTTATCTCCAAACGGAGCAAAAACACATCATGGCTGGGTGTATTTCCGCCATTTGAGGTTCTCTGCTTGTAATGCAGCAGCAACCTGGGTCTTTCGACCTCAAGGACAGCTGGGAAGATGCCAGGGTGTCCACACAGGTGACATCCCACACTAAAAGCAAACCTATCCTCGATGGTACCAGCGTCATTCCTTCGGGCCGCTTACCATCGTCGCGGGCCATGCCACTGGGTTCCAAGATTCCTGCATATATATTATTATGTAAGTAGTTTTGAATTGTGTTTACTGTTAATTTAAATAAATGTTTTGTTACCTTCTAATATTTTCCAAGTACTAAGTAATGTATGGGATTGAAATTCATGGTGCTTCGATGAACATCGATCTCAATTTTCCTAATGCTTCGCTGTTCTTGCTGTTGGTTAAAAGATTATGACGGATGATGAAAATATTTACGAGTAATGTTATACGGAGATGAAAAAACTAACGATTTTTACAGTTCTTGGAAAATATTATATGATAATATTATTTTATAATTCAGTGGGAAAATTATTACTAAGATAGACAGCTTTCGTGGTTTAGCCATTAGTATCAAAAGCCGACATACTTAATTAGATTTGAGACATTGAATATTTATTTTAGGGCCTAGCTCAGACGCCTTCTTGAAAATGTGCGATTTTTAAAAACCCTAAGTAAGGGTTTACTATCGTGGTATTATACTTGTTAGTTGATCAGTGCCTGTGGTCAGCGAAATAAAACTTGAAGTGGCACGCATAATATATCTGCCAGTTATTTATATCGCTTCAATAGTATAGATAGGTGATGGCCGTGTGGTCACATGTCGTGCTTCGATCACTGTACCGCGTTATTTTGTATGGTCTTACTTTAGACTAACTATTAGAATAATTATTCTATTGATAGAAACAAACAACTTTTCCTAACAAACCATATGTCGGCATATGTATAATATAAAATGTATATAATATAATAATAGTATAATGCATGGCATGATAAATTAATTTAATAAATAATAAAACAAAATTAATATTGAGGCATAACATTTATACTCATAAATAATAAAATGTAACCAAGGAAGAAACTAATTCTCAGCTTAACCCAGAGAATTCTAGTCTGGGGATCAGAGTTCCTCCAAAAGAATTATGTAAACAATTTTTGTGAACAAAAAAACGTTTTTGTATTTTTGAAACAGAATAAAATCCTATTTAAATAAAATAATATATATATATATATTTTTAAAGTGGCATATTTTTATATTTTTCCATACAAAATGTTAATTTTAAAATTACAAAGGCAACGCTAAAAAAATCCGATATATGGTTTCTTAGGAAAAGTTGTTTGTTCCTATCAATAGAACAACAACCGCCTCCGTGGTCTAGTGGTAACAAACGTTGCCGTGAACTCGGGAGGTCGTGGGTTCGATTCCCACTGGGGGCAAGTTGTACATTGTATAATTTGTCTCGGTCTGTATAAATATGTATAATATGTATATATTTACAAAAAAAAAAGTATAATATGTAGTTTATCAACCATCTAGTTTCCGTAACACAAGCCTCGTAGCTTACCACGGAAATTAGATGGCGCTGTGTAACCTGTATGAAAATATTTATTATTATTATTATTTTATATATAAGGGCATACAAAATCACCCCATATATAGTCTATTTCCATCCCTGAATTCCAAAAATTCCATTTCATTCCATTTCCATTTTTTTTTTTAAATCGGTTCAATTTCCTGTACAATATTTAGTGCAACAAATTACATAAAATAAAATAAACTTAATAAAGGCGTAAAGATGAGACAGAGCGGTAGTGGCTCGATTGTAAGAACGCTTTTCTTAAAATCCTTTAAATATCAGTTCACACAACGGCATGTGCCATTAACAAATACACTTTTCTTACGAACATTTGTCATAGATTTACTGAAAGAATTGGATCTAAGCAGGTCTGCCGTTTCTTCTTTTCTCAGGTCATTTATGGAACGAGCTTCCAAGACAGCATTAACGGAATCAACAGTATTTGGTTGGGTAGGGAGAGAAGTAGAATGGTGTGGTGGATGGTGAGCGTATTATCGCGCTATAAAAAAAAGGAGGTCTCGTTTTCTTAAACCAGCCTATTGTCGGTCGCAAGCCCGAGACACCATTCTTCTTATCTCTTACCGGACCCGGCACCCGCACGGTGAATCCATATATGGACTTAGAAATGTTTCTTCTTCTTTACCACCCTTTTCGAGCGTCGGAGACCACGTTAAGCCATCGCCGCATCGGTCCGGGTTCCGCTAATACTAACTTGTGGAATCGTCAATAGATTGTCATAAAAAATGCCATTAGACTCTCGCCAACCCGCCTGGCCAGGATTGGCGAATTTAGGCCAAATTCTCCAGAAGTTTATGGAAGTCGCATCTTCACCAATGGATGTCTAGGGGCTTTGAAGATGAAAGGCAAGCGTTGCAGGAATAATTAAACGCAAAAAAAACAAGTAGATTTTTAGTAGGATCTTATAGTTGTTGAGAATAGGTTTAAATTTAGTGCTTAACTTTAGGCGCCTCGAGGCGTTTAGCTAAATGTCCTTATGTACCCACGATCACAATATGATGCCGCATTGCAGTCTCAAAACTTTACGGTAATTAGTTTTTAATTATAGTTTGACCACCTTTTAATTAAAACTTATAAACTTGCCTTTAAAAGATCACAGTTTTAACACGGAGTCATAAGCAAATGTTTCAAGAAGTTGCTTTAATATTAAACTAGCTGGTTAACTCAGCTTCACCTGTACAGTATTAGTATCAAATTTTATTTAAAAATGTCAACAAATCAAAGATAAAGTCAGATATGTCGTGAGGTCAAATGCGTTCAGAACATGACGACATGTAGCCTATGTCTATCTCAGAGTTCCATGTAAAAATTCTACCATTCAGCAAAATCGGTTCACTAATATAGGCGAGAAGGGGAGTTAAACATACATACCAACACACAAAGCTCTTTACACATATTTTAGAAATTATAATATCATTCCATTAAATATTTCATTTGAAGTAAATTAAGATACAATAAATATAAATTAAAATCTACCTAAATAATAAAATTAAAAATAAACTAAATAATAAATTTAAAATGTTATTTAAAGACTTCCCATCCGAGATAGTCCCAAGGAGATTGGCAACATTTCCCCTCTGTATAGCGAGGCTATAACGTTGACAGAAATAATTGCCAGCCTTCCTGTCTCCAAACTTTTCCGTCAGCTGCTTTGACAACTTCTAGTAGTTATTGGAAATGCTTGGATGATGCTGTTTATCTTAGAAACCACGATTTTCAAAACACGTACATTATTAAATTGGAATCAGAATATAAGATTTTGACAATTAAGTTAGACGTTTGACATTACTTTCCAAATTTTGACACTTATAAGCGACACTAGTGTTTTTATTGGATCAAAATCATTACCACTTTTGTTAGTGTATTTTATTAGACAAAAAAGTGGATTTCATTCAGATAACAGATCGGTAAAGCTCGCTCTATACGTATCTTAGTTAAGAAAAGTGGCAAATACGTTATTTGACCATATCGATTTTCGTAACTTCTACGTTTCGATACGCTTCTCTATGCTAAAGGCAGTTAACATTTACTCCACAAAATAAAAGGTTAATGAACGTATTATGCTACTAGCAATTTACACCCAATACCGGAATGTCACGTTGGACGACGACCACAGACGTGATAAATTGAACTAGCCTAACAACCTATTCATTTTTGCCGAATAAAGTTTTCTCCACGTTAAAAATTATTTATATATTTGTAAAATTCCTAATTCAGTCACCCACTGCATAAAATGGCAATTTCCAAAAACATAGTATTGCAATAAAAAATGCCTTTCTTTTTCCACCCCGGCAACACGGGTTGGTGAGGGCTGATGTATTTTTTTTCCAATTAAACGAATTTATAAGTTGGCATTAGTAAATTGGACACTCTAAGAAACAGTGTTATGGTCAATATGTTTTTTTTTGTTTTATACTGTACAATATGTACCACGCGAGGTCCAGCAGCAGTATTACATTACTTTAGCAGCAAACGTTAGTGAATTCCGTTATTTACGCCAGAGCTTGCGTCTAAATGACATCATTCATATTGTATGGGGATTTGGGCTAAATTGTATTCAAAGTTATATATGCATTTTTAGATAAAGTATTTCAACAGAATTCAATTTCAAATAAAACAAACCTTTATTTTAGATATTTTCGATGTGCAAAATGTTAATATAATCATGACAGTAGTAGTACTTAATTGATACGAAAACTACATATTTTATTTTCCAAATAACTTAATTGCACGATGGGCCTAACGAGACACTCAAAGCGTCTGACCAAGGATTTCAAACGACTGACGGAAAAGTCTCGAGTCAGAAAAGCTGGAAATTATTGTCATGTCATGTTAATGTTGCTTGAGACTATCCCTGAAGGATATAAAGAAACAGGCGGTTATTTGTTGTAAAACTCTGCTTTTACGTTATTAGTATATGTCTTGGACCGGGACATACTCGTAGAAAACGAAGCCACTGCATACGTGATGTACGTACTAACTTGTTCCCAGGGAATACATCCAGCTCATATCCCGGACTTTAACTCCAGATTTGGAACTTCCATCCGACACTTGCCATACCATTAAATGTCATTACTAATTACAATTACAAATCACTGACTTTGACTATGCAATCAATTGAAATTCAAAATATTTATTTCCATATGGTTCACATGTAACACTCGGATATTGTCAATTTTTTACAATATTATTAAAATAATAAATAAAAAGATTAAATTAAATTATGGATAGACCGAAATAAGTAAGTGACATTGCTGCCATAAGCAAGTACTGTAGCTTAACCTAAATTCGAGGCATTATATCCGTGTCAACTTATAATCTAAATAGTTATAACATAATACATACATACATATCTTCACGCCAAATCCCTTGCGGGGTAGGCAGAGACAATTGAGCGCCACTTGTCACGGTCACGACATACCTCTTTCGCTTCTTCGACATTCATCAACCTCTTCATACATGCCCTTTTGTTTCGATGGCTTTTCAACGCACCTTCAGTTATTGTTTTATTAATTTGGTCGTAATATGTGAGTCTAGGTCTGCCAGGGCCTCTTTTACCCACGACTTTCGCATTATATATCTGGTTCGTCAATCTCTCTGCATTTTATCAAGCCGGCATAGTGTTAGGGACTGATGGCAGTTACGAGTATCTGACTTCAGTTGCTAACATTCATGGACCTTGCGCGCCACTTACCATCAGGTGGGCCCAAGGTCACATGTCGTGCTAGTATAAAAAAAAAAAAAAAAAATTCATCCTTTCAACATGCCCGAACCATCGTAGCATGCCTTTCCTTATTTCTGTCCCTATGCTTTCTTTCATACCTACCCATTTTCGTATTTCGTCATTACGTATGCGGTCCGTTATAACATAATGTATATTAATAATAAATTTAAATTATTTTCGTGGCAAATTAAAAAAATTTCGTGGCTGTATAAAGGCTGTGTCAACTTATAATCTAAAATAATAATAATATAATGTCTAATTATAATGAAATTTAATTAATTTCGTGGCTGTACAGTGGCCGAGTCAAATTAAAATTAAAATCGTAATAATATGACTTTAAATAAATGTCAATAATGTTAAACATTATAAAATATTAAAATTAAACTTAAATTCGTGGCTGTAAAGGGGCCGTGTAAACTTAATCTAAAAATTATAACTACGACTATAAAGTTTTCTATGCAAAGTCATCTGCTAGTGCATCCCGATAATCGTAATAACTTTTTTTAATCAAAATATCTTTAACTTTACCTTTAAATTCTATAAATTCTAAACTTTTTATCTCTTACGGTAATTTATTATACCTACAGTTTGATGCCGTTGCATAGAAAACTTTTGGTTGATTTCGTTAGCCGAGTTTTGGGGCATTTAATATGATCTTTAAAAAATTTGGTATTTTAAAAAAGCCTTTAGTCCTAGATGACAGGCAGAGTTGATGCAGTTGCTTTTAAGGGCCAGAACAACCATGCTGTCCGATAAAAATCGTATATTAGAATAATATTAAAAAAAAAAAAAAGTGCACGTCGAACACTACCAATGTACTACATTTTGTGACGATTGACCTAGCTTTGATTCTCATACCGTTTGGTTTCCTGGCTCGTCTTGTTATATTTAATGTTTCTGTTGTTTTTTTTATTTACTTGAAATATACTATTATTCCCAAGACATTGACAAGAAGCACAACAGATCATTCATATGCGAACTGTAGCTGTCTGAGCAGGCAAGAGGCAGGATTCCCAGGTTCATCGAGGTGGGCTAAACAAATCTTCATACTTTAGGAAAGCAAACCTCATTACGTGTAAACCAAGGTACGCATAAACAGGGTAAGTAACACGATGGACGCTCAAATTATGTACAGTAGGCTAAACAAGAGGTTATAGAATTATGCCTCTTCCTTCCTTTGTAACACAGCCTAATTTTGCATAGTTGAGTCTAACTAATGTGTGGTCTGAAGCACAAACCCTCACCCATTTCATAATTAACGCTGTACAAATTCATTACTTCTTCCTTTATTTGGCCGCTGAACATTCTTGCCGTCGTAGCACAGGCTGTGGGTAAATGCAAAAAACGATACAACTTAAATGGCTGTTGAAATGTCGAAAATTTACATTAATAGATATATTTTTCATTTTTCGTTTCATACGGGGTGACTTGGAATGCTCTTACTCTAGTCTATACTAATATTAAGTAGTTATTCTATTGATAGAAACGAACAACTTTTTCTAAGAAACTATATGTCGAAAGTGACAAAATTAAAGAAAGGAAAAGTTGTTTGTTTCTATCAATAGAATAGAATATTAGTCTAGAGTACGACCATACAAAATCACGCGGTGTAAGACTGCCTCCGTGATCTAGTGGTTAAAAGTCCGTAGATTTAAACGGTTTGTACTTTTTTTTTACACTAAAAACAATATGTATGGTAAGCAGGTCCAAGAATGGGAAAATTTGACGTCAGCCACCAACTACTCCAAGGACTCCAGTTATAGAAATGTAAAAACACACAAGCTGTTTTAGAAGACAAGACTGCTTCTGTGATTCAGCGGCTGAATCGTAGATTTAGCTGGTTTTCATTTCTGGTCAAGAAATAAAAATAATAAAATTGTGATACTTCTCTAGTACAAAGGCAACTAGTGTGACCGTCTGTTTAAGTTTTATTCGACGAAAACGGAAACGTATAAAAGAAAGAAATTATTTCCGAAAAGAAAAAGTTTTCTGTTCTTAATGTTAATGATTTGGGAACTCTGGGAAGCTCTGGGCTCGTAACAAATACGTAACTTTGAAGTACTGCTCTTGGCATAAATTGGAAAATACCCAAAGAGTATTTAATTGAATGCTAAAAACAACTTTTGCGACTTGATTTTTTTATTTTCTAATAAACTTCACTACTTATAACATTGTGTATTTTATATTCAGTGTAGGAAAGGAGATTGGGCGATTACCTTAGTAATTTAGGTAAATAATTTTTTTTTAAAATAAACACTAAGCACGTATCTTGACTTCGTTATTTAAATAATCATCATATAAATGAATCCTGTAACTAACTCAATCTACCAATCGCAAATACTATTAGAGTTGTTATTCGTACGGGCACTGTCAATATTAAAAACTAATATTTTGTAATTTATGACGTAAGCTTGGCTAAGTTCGGTTAAACCTCGTGCAAAAATTGACTGTAAAATATAAATTCACGTTTTCGCTTTTATGAAGGCCATACACACCACGGTCCACCGAAAAGATCTGCCTGTGCAGGTATGCCTACGCAGGTAGTCCGGAGCCTGTATGGAAATAGACCTGTGCAGTTTTGTGAACCTGCGCAGGCGACCGGACGGCGCAAGATCATAAATCAATTATTTCGAGTCGTATCAATAAGAAATACACTTTTCTTACGTAATTTTTGTCATAGATTTACAACACCACAATTCCCGTGGCGCAGAGAGCACTTTAAACCGTCGTCGTCCCGGATACACCAATACCAACTTGTGGAATCATTAATTGTTTCTCAAAAAAATTGACATCAGATCATAGTCAACCTGCTGGCCAGTGAAGTGAGTGTAGGCCAAAGTATCATTCATCTTGTATGGGGATTTGGGTTAAACTGTATTCATAGTTATAAATTATTCTAAGATTACAATTTAGTAGAAAAACCTTTTATTTTATATAGTTTAGGTGTGCAAAATGCTTAATCAAATGCAAATATGATAATGACAGCTCTAGTACTAAAGGACTTCATTGTTACAAAAACTACATATTTATATATATATAGTTATTTTGTAAAAATAACATTAGTCTTAACAATAAAAGTATAGAAACTACTATTTTCATTTACAAAAAGTAGTAGTACAAAAATAGTCCAAAATGGATGATGCCATATATTTTCTGGAAGGCCCATCTCCAACATTGGAGGTCTAGGACGCTGTATGATGATATAATGTTCTAATGGCTGTAATGAATGAATAGTGTTCTTAAATAGTAAGCGGCATTTTCTATTCAACTTAAAAAACAGAAGGATTTTATACTCTTAAGACATAGTCGTAAAACGTAAGCTTTATTAGTTTTTTCATTCTATTAAAATAAATTGTTGTCTTCTGTGAAATAATAACCTTGGTCCTAGTTATTTTCTTTGTGATCAGAATAAAGACTTTGATACAACCGTAAGTAAGCAGGTACGCAATAACCTAAGAAAATTGCAAAGCCGCAATATTAAAAAAAGGAATCCACCTTGGAACGAGCAAACGCAGTGGTCCAGAAGTTAGATTTAGACATAAAGGTACCGGACTCCATTCCTTGGTTTGTAGAACTTCATTTTATTTCAATTAAATGTGACATTACTAATTATATAACTGCCTCCGTGGTCTAGCGGTTAAGTCCGTGGATTTAGACTCGGAGGTACCGAGTTCGATTCCTGGTCACACATAATTTTTCATCATTACAGCCCCTAGAACGCAGCGTCATAGACCTCCTCCACTGCTGGAAATGGGCCTTCCAGAACATATATCTGGAGAATTCGGCCTACACTCGCCACGCTGGACAGACGGTTTGGTGAGGATTTGATGATTTTTATGTCAATTTATTAACGATTCCACAAGTTGGTATTAGTGGAACCGGGACTGACCGCTTAACGTGCTCTCCGAGGCACGGGAACGGTGGTGTTGTAAATCTATGAAAAATGTACTTAAGAAAAGTGTATTTCTCATTTGTACATGCCGGGGGGGTTTGAACCGACCTTTGAAGGATTTAAGGAACGCGTTCTTTCAACCGAGCCACCACCACGCAGGTCGGGACACAAAAATATTTATTAACGTATATAATTTATTTGTGATATTTGTCGAGTTTGGTACGCTGGAGACATCGACGAGCTTTCCACTTGTCATGATTGGGCTATATTAAAGTAGGCTAAATGTGAATCCGCTTATTTATAAGCGTGGTTTCGGACCACCCCGCAAGGGAAACGGTCGTGATGATACTTTACTTCTTCAATAATTTTACGCTAGTAAAGTAGTATTTTTTAAGTTGCGTAGTGATAGGGGTGGCACTTTATAGGAGCAGAAAATCTATTTTTTGACGTTTATTATATTTAATATTGGCAAAAAATAATTCTTCAAAACTTTGGAGCACTGTAGCCAAATTCGACTTTATAGCTGAAAAATATACCTTTTTTTTATAATTCGCTTTATTTATTTTCATCATTTATAAACAGAGTTACAGACTACGGTCGTTATGATACTTTACTAGAATTTCATTATAAAACGTTTAAGGATGTAACAAGATGATTTGGAAATAGTTTATGAATATTTATATATCTAGTTACGAGTACCTACTAGATTTGAATCATCCATTATTACTCTTATGACGATAACGACTAAATAAATATTATTTAAATACCTACTTCGAAAAGTAACCGTGTCTGCATTTTACTTCGAATTAATATCCCCAATCTTGCCTAATATCCGTTTTTCAAATGTACAAAAGAAAATACAAATTCAATTAGCGAAGTAAATTAAATATGTTTTTGGACTTGAAAAGGCAAAGGATTTCTATTTTATGTACAACATTAATCGTGTTTTACATTCACATTATACTGTTGTGATTTATAAAACTTTAAGTAGGTACCTGTAATATTACAAAAGTAAAATTAAAATTTGGATTTTAGTTAATGTTTATTTTACTCGCGGTAAGTTAAGCTGACATGGTTTAGACTTAACAAAGTGTATTTAAAGGTTTTAACCGTTTGGCAGCCGTCTCGCTTGCACAATCCAATATGTATAAAGATTTTTCAAGTCTGAGTGTAGTTTTAAGACATGTAGTTTTAAGACATCAACTTTATAAGAAATTTAATTAAGAACATTATGGACGTATTTTGACTTTCATACGAGTATACCTAATTTTAGACAGAGAAAAAAAAGTAAAAATAATTTACAATTAACTATTTTCCTCTATTTTACTAAAACAAATATATGATGAATATACTTACTTATTATTTAATTTCAATTTAATTTATTTAATTTGTAAGTAGGCATAGGACAATAAATATAATGTATTCTGCGCTTTTACATGTCAAACATTTATTAATATAACGAAAAGCTTATTTTCTGGGAAATAGCTACTATTTGGAGCAGCACATTACAACCAAAATATATATTAATTATAATCTTAAAATTATAGCTGCTGTAAATAGGCATTGTCATATTACAAACGAAGACATACACAATTATAAATTAAGATACACCAAGGATCATATCTGCTGTAATGAGACATTGTCATACTACAAGCTGAGACGAAAACAATTATGAGGATGTCACTAAGATTATAGCTGCTGTAAAGTGGCATTGTCATACTATAATCTAAAACATTATTAAAATGTCACATAAATTATAGCTGCTGTAAAAAGGCATTGTCATACTTTAGCTAAAACAAAAACAGTTTAAGGTGTCACTTAAATTATAGCTGCTGTAAAGAGGCATTGTCATACTATAAACTAAGACATACACTTATAACATTTGAAATAAGCTACTACGAGTATATATGTATTTTATATTTGAAGCGGGGTTGCGGCGGAAAATGCGGAGTCCAGCAAGCGGCGCAAGTATGTAAGTATATTAAAAGGTAGTATTTGTGCCGTTTGTTGTAGAAACTCTGGGCTCATGGAGTCCAAGCACAAAAAAGTTTTTAAAAGACATAACAAGACATAAAAAGTTATACTTTCAAAATTCAAATTAATTTGACTCGTTACTTTCAATACAAATCAGTAATAATTCTTATTCATTAAGGTTGGTAACTTAACTTTGGTTCGGTTTTATAGTTAATATTCGAACGTCGAAAGTTGTAAAACTGTATATTTTAGCACAAATTAGTATGTTCTATGCTCTGGTTTTTGCATCCAGCTCATCGTCATTAGATCCTCGCTATGGTAGATAAAGCAAATGACGTAAAACTGTATATTTTAGCACAAATTAGTATGTTCTATGCTCTGGTTTTTGCATCCAGCTCATCGTCATTAGATCCTCGCTATGGTAGATAAAGCAAATGACGTAAAACTGTATATTTTAGCACAAATTAGTATGTTCTATGCTCTGGTTTTTGCATCCAGCTCATCGTCATTAGATCCTCGCTATGGTAGATAAAGCAAATGACGTAAAACTGTATATTTTAGCACAAATTAGTATGTTCTATGCTCTGGTTTTTGCATCCAGCTCATCGTCATTAGATCCTCGCTATGGTAGATAAAGCAAATGACGTAAAACTGTATATTTTAGCTTAAATTTTAGTCTATTATTTGGAAAGTTAATTACTCACGGATCCGCAGCGCTAGATCCAGCGCCGGGTGCTGGATCCAGAAGACCCGAAAATTACTGTGTCATCCTTCTTCTTAGTCGCTATACTTTGGAATAGTGATTGTATCGTATTGTTAATTGCATGCTTAAACTCCCGCCAATATTCTCGAACTACAGTTTTATCGTATCGCTTTAGTATAGGTGTTCTATTGCGGCCTTATTAGTCCATCTCGCATCTTGCCCTATACTTTGCGCTGTTTATATTGCAGTTTAAACGATCTACTTCGTTGTTCGTCATTTCACTTTGCTAATTTTAAAAGCTATAAGTTACTTTGTCACTCTGACAACTATTGACATTTGAAATTTTATCCCATAAAATAATAAGTACCGGAAATAGCTCTCTCGATCGACCTTGAAATTCTGATCCAGAACCATTTTTCCTAAAAATTATCCTTTTTTTTGGTGAAAATTTTGTGTGAGTGTTTTTTTTTTAATTGTAATGGTATGATTATCTTTTTTTGGGTTCAGAAACAAAAATATCGACACCTTATAGGTGTTTGTATGTCCCTATAAAATATCTCCAAAGTTGTTTTGGATTCGTCAAAGTGGTTCGATGTGGAACATAGAGATTTTCGGTATCCAAAAATCATATTATTGGTCAATCAAATATTGGTGAACAAGATCTAGAACCATTCCAAATTTCAAGTAAATCATACCAGTAGTTCTCCAGATAATTTGAGGACAGACACCACCAAAATTTCACAAGATTTTCTTATTACAAATAGAAAAAATATATATTTTGAGTCAGAGAAAGAGTCTTGCGAGACTCTTTCCAAGACCAATACCATGACCAAGATTGGGAGTACAAGACGAAGACCAGCTATTCGACTTTGGGCAACACTATGTAGAATCCATATTTTGCTCACCGAGTTTAGTATTTGATAACGCACTATAATAATGGCTTATAATAATTATATGCATACAAGTTGGGGAGAAACTGAAAGGCATCCAATGAAGCGAACCCTGCAGGCTGGAATCGTATATTCGCTAATAAAAACAATCCAACCGATCGAATTACAATAAATGTTGTGGAACAAGTGGATACCTACTACATTTAAAATCTTGGGAATGTTTATGACACAACTTTATTATATTAACTTTACCACAGTTTTGTGCGTTATTTCGGCCTTAATTTCTCCACATATATAACTATGTTAAACTCGCTTTGTTCTGTGAAAGGCTGTACGTTTGCAAATCATTGCAATGAACATTTCCATTAATCTGGCCATTTCTATATTACCTCTGTTTATTGGTAGAGAGATTCTAATTACTGAAATGTTTGTACCGTTAGCAAATACACAAGACCGGAACTAAACATTGACTGATTGGCCAATAGCCTGCTGGTAATTTCTATCGGAAAATTGGCTTCAATAAACTGACATACATCCTTTGTAAACGAATTTTGAACATAGACCAATACATTAGGGCTGGGCTATTGATACAACTTGTTTGTTTGTAAAACACGAAAATCATTATAAACTATTTCATGTGTTTTTATTAAACTTAAATTATTACGATATATATATATACTTACACTCTCTCGTATGAGACTTTGTATGGTCTTACGTTGGTTAATACTAAGTCACCCTGTATATGAAAGATAATGAGTAGAGGTGGGCGCTATTGGATATTGTGTCATCGATCCCGCATCGCTCTCGATTTTATCGTTGCTATATAAAAAATGGCGTCATTCGCCGGTATCATATTTTCGTCATCGATGCCAGATCGAGGTCGTTGCCGGGTGTATTGGTTTTCTTATATAAATTTGAGGTATTTTAATATGTTACTTTTTATCTTTTTAATTTTACTAAAATTTTCAAAATCTTTAAGTATACATACATTAAATAATATGTAAAGACCATTTTAATGATATGTTTGTATCTAATTAAGTGGGTAAACCTATTTCATAACACTGTAATGTTTTCATTTTTTCTAATAATTGTATCCCTTTCTTCCTTTTACTTGATTTTAGTTTTATATTCTTCCGTTCTTTTATTATTATTTTTTATTTCTCTTTGTAAATTATTCTATATTCTTGTGTATTATATCTTAGTAAGAAATTTAAATAGAATTAGGTTATTAATTTAATCTTCTTTATATTATGTATTATCAACCTTAATTTCTGTAATTTCTTCTAAATAAATAAAGAAAAACTTTAAAACAAAACCAAAGAATTCTTCGCCCAAAGAATCAGTATTGCAACTCAGCGGGGAAATGCAGCCAGCGTTCTTGCCAACATTCCACGCGGACGGGACTTATATCCCTATCCTTAGTATTAATATTAATTTTATTTTATATTTTGTAAATATTTTTTTTAAACCAAAGTGTATTATTAAATTGAATTTGGTTTTTCCTTTAGATTCTTTCGTAATAAATATAAAAGGGGGAGAGGGAGTCGTCTATTCTTATTTTTTATTACATAAGGTCAAAGTCATCTTACGTAATAAATATAAAAGGGGGAGAAGGGAGTCGTCTATTCTTATTTTTTATTACATAAGGTCAAAGTCGTCTTACGTAATAAATATAAAAGGGGGAGAAGGGAGTCGTCTATTCTTATTTTTTATTACATAAGGTAAAAGTCGTCTTACGTAATAAATATAAAAGGGGGAGAAGGGAGTCGTCTATTCTTATTTTTTATTACATAAGGTCAAAGTCGTCTTACGTAATAAATATTGTTGCCCAATCCAACCCTAATTTTGGTATTGGTCTTGAGCAAGAGTCTAGACTATTACTCCTAATTTTGTGGATTTTTATGAATTATAATTTTAACTGTCATGCCTTGT
Organism: Tinea semifulvella; assembly: GCA_910589645.1. NCBI lineage: Eukaryota > Metazoa > Arthropoda > Insecta > Lepidoptera > Tineidae > Tinea > Tinea semifulvella. Next base: position 28,976,521 of record OU342584.1, read on the forward strand.
CTACTTTTTTTAAGCTTCAGATAGAAAAATATTAAACCCTTATAGATGACTCTTGTGTCTGTATGTGCCCTTGAAATATCTCTAAAACTACCTCGGATGTGGCATTAACGATATTTTTCGCTCTGACATAGCTGTACGTATTGATGAATAAAACATAATTTAGGTAAAGCGTAATACATAGAGTTTTTCTTAACATTTTTGTATGTTGGTCAATCCATGATCTACAACAAATTAAAAATTCAAATATATCTATCTCGAGATAGTAATTTGCGGACAGACGCTAGTCTCACAAAGTTTCTATAATATAATTAGAAATAAATATATATTTATATATTCAGTCATAGCAAGAGTCCTACGAGACTCTTGCGTAAGATTAATACTAAGACCAAGATTAGGGTGCAAAATCAGGACCAAAGCCAGCTATTATTATGCTTTAGGCAACACAGTAATAAATGAATGTCCCCTAGGTATTATGTTGGTAATTTTCTGGGTGGGGACCCCACAGATATATATCCATATATATGTCTGTCTGTTTAACTCGCATTCACGCCTATATTTCTAAACTATTTTTGTTTAAATTTGACAGATAAAATTCTTGAAATTATGTAATTAATATAATAAGGTATAACCTGCAAAAATCCTAATTTAACACGTGACCACCTAAAGGTTTTATTGCTACCTACAACGCTGGGTCAAAAAGTAGTAACAAAAAAAATAGCTTTAACTTGTGGACCAGACTCACTATCAGTGACCACGTGTTGGCTCCGTACGACACTGCGTTAAAAACTTTTGGCTTTAGACATTGTGGTATGAACCGTGAGATAATTAGTGTAAGAACAAACAATACGACATAAATGTGAACTCAGCTTTACGGCTTTACTCTTAATATCTGTCAGTTTAATTCTTTGATAACGACAAAGTTTGAGAAGTGTTCCTCCGCTAAGATGAAAATTAGCGGAGATTAACTCGAATCGCATAATTACGACATCGTACATAGTCGAGTTGAAACGAGCTGGATGCCAAATGGCTCACACTGTAATTTGTTTCAAACCTACCCGAGGTTTAACTATTTAATTCTATTTTAGTTATTTATTAATTAATCATACACATAAAGTTTGTTGGAATAATCACGAACCCCTGTATCCTCGTAATAATCAGTATGGATATCATAAATGTAATAGAAGCTTTATCTGTATGTGTGTATATCTGTAACCGATTTTCATGAAATTTTACAGATAATTTTTTTGAAACCGAAAAACGGATAGGTATAGGGTAGGTATGTGACGTCACATGGCAACCCGGCCCCACCTTGCTAATCCGACCACCTCTAATGGCAGGCGGAAATAGGATTACATATTGCATATAATTTAAGTCTGGTAAAAATATATTACATTTTCTTATTATCTATTTTTTTAAATGGCGGGCTCCAAATGTCAAGTGGCTAGACGCCCTGTCATTCTGTTACTTAAGGGCAAACGTTAGCCGTCATTGAAAATTCCGCTCCATTCAAGGACACATATGGATGATGTATTTTTTAAAAATTAAATCCCTATTTTTATGTTTCATAATAAATAAACAGTTTCCTCTCATTTATCTAGTTTTTATAAAATCAGTTTTGAAAAGTAAAAATAATTATTGTCCACCCTGTATAAAGTTTGCGCTTAAACAGAATAGGGAAATAGTACTGGAGCGTTTTAATAAAAAATAATAAAATATATCTTCTAAGTATTGTATTTAAGAAAAGTCTATTTCTCATTGGTACATGCCGGGGCTCGAGGTCTTTAGGTAAAACGTTATTAATATTTCGAAAGTACATATTTGTTTTATTACTATTTTGCTATTTAGGTGAACAGATCCAATGTTGAATATTTGCACAACATAAAGGTTTTCGCAGGTATGTGGATTTGCAAAACAGTTTGTTATTGGATTGGTGCATTTATATTTTTACTGATGTTTGCTGATGTGTACATACGTCGATCACGGATACTCGTTTTATTTTTTAAATAAATACACCTGCTACAATTTCAACAATGCTGTTTCAACTAACAATGTAATACCTGCTACAAAAAAACTACACCAAATTTTACTGTAACATCTATCGTATTTTCTTTCAATGACAAAGCCTCAACAGCTTTATTGATGTTTATTTATTTATATAGAAAAGCTGGCAATTATTTCTGCCAATGTTCGTTATACAAAAGGTAAATGTTGCCAGTCTTCGAGGGACTATCTCTAAGATATTTATAGATAGGTATTTTTTTTTTAGTTTACAGTTATTTAAATTGACTTATTTTATTTAACAAGTTAATATTTTCTTCATCAATAATTTAATTTAAAAGGCAATACCGCGTCTTGTCGTCTCCTCCGGTGACAAAAGAGCTGGCTCTTTCTTCCCCAAAGAATCAGTATTCAACAGTGCCCTCTAAAAGCTGCAATACCAACATCCTATGTCTATGCATCGCAGCTGCGCAAGGACATGTCATCCCAAGATGTTCTCGGACACATACGGGACCGAGGGGAGATCGGCTCTGTCGCTGCTATCAACGAGTTACCTTCCCATTGGGATTTCAAGGCCTTTAGGATTCGTGTGCGGTCAGAGCACCTCAAAATATTCCTGAAGAAGGAATTCTGGTCGCTCGGTGTTGTGTACCGCAAATACATTCGTGGATTTGCTTCACGCACCACCAACAATGTTCCTGGGCCCCGCGCAGCACCTACTCCCTCTGCACCACCCCCAGCAGGGACGCCAGCACAGTCCACTGAAGCTTCTAGTACTCCTCAGAAGGTGGTCACAGTACCTGATAAGTACTTCTATAACCACAAGAAAAGGAAGATACGGAAGCCTTAGATTAATTAAATATTCTTCAAGAAATTCATGACAGGTGCCCAGACTGACAAAAGAGGCATTGGCTGGAAGAAAAAAGAAAGTGACAAAGAGGTTATAAAATCCTTCCTTAGGAAAGATGAAGAGCATGAATACAGAGTGCACACGATGACTCTAGAAGTTCAAAATGACTGGCTAACTTTGGGCGATTTTTGCATCCCTCCAGCCCTAAAGTGGCGCACACTAATGTACGATTGGTCTCCGGCGTTGCTAAAGTTCTACCTAAACGCTTTTCAAATGTCCCTCCCGGACCAGAGTAATCTGGTAAGGTGGGGAAAAGCTACGGAAAAGAACTGTACATTGTGTGGTGCTGCCATAGGAACTGCTAGACACACACTTGTAGGGTGCGTTACTCTCCTAGAAAAGGGCTATTACTCACGCCGACATGACAAAGTCCTAGGTGTTATCCGTGAAGCAGTAAGTCTTTCTATTGCAAGAGCCAGAAAGGGACTGACTACAAATAAAACTTTGACCACATTTGTAAAGGAAGGGCAAAGCACGAAAACTAAATGCAAGCCCACCTCGATCCTTGGCGCCGCATCAGACTGGAAAATTCTCATGGATACATTTGAACACCATTATGTACGTCCAGCAGATGTTCAGATTCTTATACAGTATCAGCAGCTCGCCAGTGGAACCGACTCCCTCTTCATATTCGTAAAGCACCATCACTGATATGTTATAAAAATTTGATCACTAAACACTTTCACAAAAAGCAAGACGAGTCTACATAACTTGACTAAATCGGTATATTATTGTATGTATATATATATATGTATATATATATATATGTATATATATATATATATAAATATAGTATGTAACCAATATATGTATGTATGTGTTATCTATGTATTGTATGTATTTATATTATAGATTTAATATCGTTCTTTTTTTTTTTTAGTTATAAGTTTTTAACTCAATAAATCTCTTTATTTCAAATATTAGCGGTCATGCACCTCACAATCCCTGCTCACATCTCCCAAAAGTTAGCTGTTAGAAAATGTTTTTAGACATTAAGCTCGCCTATGTACTGTAAAATGTATTATTTTCTGTGCAATAAAGTATTTATCTATCTATCTATCTATTATAGGATCCCTGATGAACTAGCTGTATCAGCCTATAGGCCAGACATCTTAGTGTTTTCTCGGAACTTGAAAAAAGTTATCCTTATTAAACTTACCGTTCCGTGGGAATCAAATATTCCAAAAGACCACAACATGAAGTCGAATAAATATTATGATCTCACAGAAGAAATGATCAGGAACGGGTTCAAGACTCAGCTTTACGCAGTGGAAGTTGGTGCAAGAGGAGTTCCAGCAAAATCTTTGCATCACTTACTGAAAGAATTGGGCCTAAGCAGGTCTGCCGTCAATACATTTATGGAACGAGCTTCCAAGACGGCATTAACGGAATCATACAGTATTTGGTTGGGTAGGGAGAGAAGTAGAATGGTGGATGGTGAGCGTATTATCGCGCAATAGAAAAAAAAAAGGAGGCCTCCTTTTCTTAAACCAGCCAATTGTCGGTCGCAAGCCCGAGACACCATTCTTCTCATCTCTTACCCACACACGATGGACCCGGCACCCGCACGGTGAATCCATGGAATGCTTAGAAATTTGTCTTCTCTCTAATGATATTTTTATATGTATTTTTCTATTGCCACCATTCCACGCAGACGGGACTTACTCATATATCCCTATCAGTATTAATATTAAGTTTATTTTAAATTTTGTAAATATTTTTTCGAATTAAAATAATATTAATAAAGTATCATAGTATCATCACGACCGTTTCCCTTTCGGGTTGGTCAGAAACCACGGTTATTTACGCACACATCACACACAGTGTTAGAAGTACATGACTCAATGTGATGTTTATGTAAGCACCTAAAACATAGATTATTACTCATAGCAAAACGCTTCCTAACTTGAGGTACCAAATTTAAAAACTTATAACACTTTAATATTAAATGACCTTTATTACAATAAGTACAAGCTAAATTATTTTTAGCAGGTGTTGTGGAAGCAAATACTTTATTTATACGTTTTGAAGGCGGTCTTTCAACCGCATTGAAGCTGGAACAAGTTTCCAGTACCCGCACTTCACTATTCAAATAATTTAATAATTCATCAAATGTAGGTAATAATTCTGATAAGTGCTTATCCTCAAAACCTTTTTTTAAATTATTATCTAACTTATTATAATTAATAAAAAACAAAAGGTATGACCAGTCTACAATTGGAAAACTCATTTTCTCCAAAGCCTTGGTGCTTTCAAACAAAATATTTACAAAAGAGGGGACGCTTTAGAATCGAGACGCACGAATTAATTATAAATGATTGTGGTATTTGATAGATAATGAAGCCCTGATGCATGAACTAGTAGATTTATTAGAGGGAGACGCCCCGTTAAAAAAATATAACACTTTTAAGTTTTTAGGTTAAGTTGTAAAAAGAGGTAAACATAACAAGACGCATTTTTAACTTTTTAGTAACTAGTATACTGTCAACATTATTTATCAATGTTATACTCTTAGTAAAGTAAATAAAAACGTAAAAACTAAAAACATTTCAATATCACGAGCAACAAAAAACAATTAAAATCAATAAAATAAAATAAGAAAATAATTAACCATTTTTTTTTTTTTTTTAACAATGGCACAGACTAATGCCTTAGTATTATGTTTCTTAGGCCATGAAATCTGTGTTTTTACGTTGCTACTTTATATATTATTGTTGTTATTTTAACGACCAATGACGATAGGGAAGGCAAAGAGCTCCATGACAGCCATGCCTAACGTATTAAATATAACCTATTATTATAAGGTAACCTGAAATTATTACTTATAATAGATATGTTGTAAAAATATAGATATATAACTATTTTTTAACCTACCTAGCAGTGTCGTATCTGACATAAATGATTTCTGGATATGACTTAATCGAGTCTAACCTAACCTAACCTAACAGTGTCGTATCTGACTTAAAGGATTTCTTATACAGCCATATATATTTATTATAACTGTACTAAAGGCTTTCTGTGTAGTTATAATTATGAATGCCCCTGCAATTGTTTCCGAGAATAAAACTTCTGAAACGAAACCAATTCGGTTCTGGCACTTCGCCGACCGCTACCGCGGCATGTTCGCTTCGCTCACTCGGCTCGTGCACGCGGTTAATCGAGGTAACCTAACCCAACCTAATCGAACCAATTCGGTTTTGGGTACTGAAGGCCTAACCTAACCGAGCCAATTCGGTTTACTTGATAATGACAGTTGGCTGTGATGTGTGTTGGATATGACTTAATCGAGTCTAACCTAACCTAACCTAGCAGTGTCGTAATTGACTTAAAGGATTTTTGGATATGACCTAATTTATTTGAATCTAACCTAACCTAGCAGTGTCAAGGATTTCTGGCTATAACTTGAGTCTAAACTAACCTTAGCAGTGACGAATCTGGCTTGAGAACTTGTATACTTAGCAAAAAAAAATTAAAAAAAAATTATTGAAGACATAAGGACTTAAAACCATGACCATAAATAATAAAAAAAAAAAATTAAAGGACCTAAATCCAATGCAAAAATATTAATTAATAATACTTTTAATACAATAGAACAAATTATAAATTTTATGTTTAGTGTATAAAAGACAGTTAGTATGATGCCAAATAAATGTTAGTGTGTTAGTGTTAGTATATACCTCCATGTATGTTATAATATCATGTTGGTTTGCATCAATTCTTATTATGTTTACCACTTTTTACAACTTAACCTAAAAACTTAAAAGTGTTATATTTTTTTAACGGGGCTTCTCCCTCAAATAAATCTACTAGTTCATGCATCAGGGCTTCATTATCTATCAAATACAACAATCATTTATAATTAATTTGTGCGTCTCGATTCTAAAGCCAACCCACAAAAGATTTCAATGAGTTTAAATGTCTATTGACTTGTCCTAAACTTAACATATTATTAATAAGCTTATCTGCAATTAACCGCTTATTGTCATACCTATTTTTTAGTAGGCTTATTGCTACTGAATAATTTGCAGCCGAAATAGAAAGGTGCTGCACTAAAGCGTTAGCTTCCCCTGTCAATGACCCTACTAAATAGTACATCCTCTCAATGTCTGAAATTGACTGGTCATCACCTACTAAGGACCTAAACAATTCCATAAAAGAGGCAAACTCCTCCAATTTACCTGCAAATAACGGAATATGCACTTTAGGTAAGAAAGATTTACTACCTTTCATATCTGAAGTCCTAACCTCAAAACCGCCAAACATACTTTCATACTTAGCTTTTATTGAGTAGTAATAACCATTATATGTTCTAAACATACCCATGGGATCCTCGGAATGTCCCCCTTCCTCGTCATAGGCGAGGTCAGCAAAATAATCACTAAATTCCTTGTATTTGGACTGCAAATCCGCACAACGAACTTTAAACATAATTCGGTCATCAGGACCGAATTCCTTTTGACAAAGGTCGAACAAATCGTCAAAATAACAATATCCATTTTTAATTTTAACACAGTTTTCTTGTTTGCTTTAGGCATTTTAACCACTATTTAACAATAAACAAATGAGAAAATTCAAACACCGGCAAAATACGCGAACTGTCAAACTCTCGACTGATGACGTTTAGCAAGTTCGCCGAAAATGACTGACTGAACAAAAGAGCGGGAAAGTTATGCATTTGCATGAATCCAATTTTATGTAGTGTATTTATGTGTTTTTAAATACATAAATATAATAATAAATACAAAAATAATGTACTATATTATATTCCCGCCCTGTACTTAAATATAATAATTAATTAATTTTATAATAAAAAAAAACAACTAATACACTAAAATAAAATAATATATATAAAAAACTTGCTCCAAATCACTTATATTTTTATAAAAATATGTTTTAATAGTTTTGGACGAATATTTATCAGCGGTGTAAATATAAATGATAAATGCAGTATCGAAACATAATTATATTTTTTTCATTAAAAGATTTATTTATAGATTGTTTATATTCCAGGTAATATTAGTTTTAATTGGCAATACAGATAAACCCATCTGACTAAACTCATATCCAACTCACTTTTAAGTGTGTTTGTTATGTTATAACAGGATACCAATTTAAGACACAATGTAAATAGAGTTAATTTTTTTTAACATTAGTGTTATGGTTAATTTTAATAATCATTACCATAAAATAGGTAAAAGTATTATTTCTTTGTATAATACTCCAAATATTTGCCGGCGGAGTGCCCTCGAGTGGACGAAGCTGGCACCAAAATTGATATTAAGATCAGGAATTACCTGAGCTAAGTGCCCATTCTGCTCGAATAATGAAAATTAAACCTACCGCTTCAAACAATTTCAGGATTTTATTTCTAACTTGTAAAGTAAAAATCTCATCACGACCGTATCCCTTGCTGGATGGTCAGAATTTGAACTACTTTACTATAGGCCCACCATGTCAAGCTAGTCTCGATGCTTTAGCTTACTCTATTTAAAAGAAACAAATCACTTTTCCTAATAACGCCTCCAGAACACAGAGTCCTAACTTTTGGAGAAATTGCCCTACACTCGACACGCTGGGTTGGCTAGCGTCTGTGTAAATTTTTAATGACAATTTATTAACAATTCCACAAATTGGTATTGGTGGAACCGGGACCGACGACACGGGAACGGTGGTATTGTAAATCTATGACGAGTACTTAAAACAAGTGTATTTGTTACATTGGTACATGCTGGGGTTCGAACCGAACTTTTTAGGATTTAAAGGAAAGCTTTTATCGGACCACCACGGCTCCTAACAACATAAACAATGACACATAACATAAAAATTAAAACTATTTCAAGTCACGTGATATACGCCGTATACGCGTGACACAGACATACATACAGACGAAGCTTCTTTCACATTTATATTAGTATGGAAGAATATATCTGATATATCTGCTGTGTCAAGAAAAAAGGGGATAAGTACATGAACTTGAACTTTTCACTAGAGGCCAATTAAGAAAACAACTCATTTTTATAATTAGAAATTTGTAATTTACGTAATTTTCAATTTCATTAGTCGTATACTTTAGGTACGAGTCGACTCATCTCACTATGCATAACTGAATTATTGGCGGTAAAAGCGTGATATTGAGATAACTCTATTAAACTCTTTACTTGAACTTTTTACTTATTTATACATTTTAATGTTACGACTAGCCCCTTTATGTACGTAGGGGTGTAAAAATAAACTGTGTAGTTTATAGACTCATCTACTTATTGCATTGACGCATATGAATGTTTTGAACCAATAGGTGCAAAAATAAAATTTTTCAATTTTTCTGACTCATCTCTTTTTTCCTTCACACCACAGATATACTAAATACTTTTTTTCTGGAAATTATAAGGTACTAACTTTATCGGGTTTCCAGTTGGTCGCTGACAGAGGATTTAGCAGCTTATGTGATGCTTGCACAGATTGCACGTGAGGTGTTAAACTAAGATATATTTTAAACTATGCTTGCCTTGTATTAAATATATGACAACTTATTTTTATATCATCTTTAATGTAAATACTGTGTATATATAGTACTTAATAGTTTATAGTCAATTTTTGTAATAGATTTATTGTACTTATTATTTAAAAAAAATTGAAAGACTGCCTCCGTGGTCTAGCGGTTAAGTCCGTGGATTTAGACTCGGAGGTACCGGGTTCGATTCCTGGTCGGGACACAAAAATATTTATTAATGTAAATAAATATCTACATTTAATTAATATTTAATTTATTTGTGATATTTCTCGAGTTTGGTACGCTGGAGACATCGACGAGCTTGGCACTTGTCATGATTGGCCGGCAGTAAAGTTGGCTAAATGTGAATCCGCTTATTTATAAGCGTGGTTTCTGACCACCCTGAAAGGGAAACGGTCGTGATGATACTTTTTTTTTTTCTTCTATGCTTAAGAAAACGGGGTGGCACCGTCGCATTAGATAACCTACGTTTTTTGGTTAGTTATATTTAACTGCGGATTGATGGTGGTAATTTGCCCAGTCGGCTGAGGAGGAAAAGTATCCACCGTTCGTGCCGATAAACCCTGTAGAGTGTATCCACACGTTTCGGGATCAAACTCAAATTGCCGCCATGCCCAGTCTAGCCGGCATAGTGTTTGGGACTGATTTCAGTTGCTACATTCATGGACCTTGCGCGCCACTTACCATCTTTTGGGGGCAAGGTCACATGTCGTGCTAGTATATATATAACAGGATACCAATTTAAGACACAATGTAAATAGAGTTAATTTTTTTTAACATTAATATTCTGGTTAATTTTAATAATCATTACCATAAAATTGGTAAAAGGATTATTTCTTTGTATAATACTCCAAATATTTGCCGGCGGAGTGCCCTCGAGTGGAGGAGTTATAAAAAGGAATAATTGAGTGAAGGAAATGTCAAAGAATAAAGGTGTTAGTTTACGAACGCGACTGAGCATGGTAGCGAAAATGTAGGCCCTGGCATATGTGACGTCATCTTAGGAGTCGAAGCGCATTTACTGTCGTACAAGAAGGGTCCTTTGAACAAACCGAACATAGTCAATCAGTAATCTGCGAATACGGATCTTATATCCATGGCAATAGGTATAGTACATTTAACAATATAGTAGTCGACGCTTTGACCCCTTTTCGAAATTATAATACACATTTTTAGGGTTCGAGGGATGAGGGTGAAGCCCTTGTGCGAAGTAGAACGCAATTTTATACGGTACGGTAACTTTATATCTAGTATCCCACTGCAGATTCCACGTTTGGTAAATATTCCTTTTATTTGATATAGCTTCTCTGAGCGTGTTCTACCAGCCATACTATAGTTCACAGCTCTATAACCTTATCCCTTCCTCTTCATTCCGTAACCGAACCACAAGCACTTGTTAGAATATGCAACTACATGCTGTAGTCAACATCCCTTCGCGTACGTATAAATTTGGTGACTCATACATCTGTTACGCAATAAAGATGTGGAATGCTCTTCCAGCCTCTGTGTTTCCACTTTCCTATAACCTGGAGTCCTTTAAGCGAAGTGTGAAAAAGCATTTAGTCAAGCCGGCATAGTGTTAGGGACTGATGTCAGTCATGAGTATCTGATTCCAGTTGCTAACATTTATGGACCTTGCGCGTCATTTACCGTCAGGTGGGCACAAGGGCACATGTCGTGTTAGTATACTGGGTGGCTTTGTATTGTCTTACATTAGACTAATATATAATTCTATTAATAGAAACAAACAACTTTTCCTCAGAAATAAATATGTCGGAAATGTATTTTTTTGCTTGTCCAATTACAAATTGGCTAGTTTAAAATTAACAGTTTGTATGAAGAGATTTTCATTTTTGTCATTTCAGACTTATGGTTTCATAGGAAAAGTTGTTTGTCTTTATCAATAGAATCACATATTAGTCTAGCGGAAGATCATACAAAGTCACAGTCACAGATATATATACATTTCTTAGATAATTATGATACATAGTACTATATGACATATGACCCCACAGCCATAAAACTGTCTGTATAATTTGCCTTAACGCCTAAATTACTGAACCTATTTTATAAAAAGAAATGCAGGCATAGTTATAGGGTATATGATGTCAAAATCTGAATATGACGCGTGACTCTTCAGCCACGTAAAGATTTTTTCCTCAGTTTTTTTTTTCCTTTTACACGGGTACCTACTGGCATAATTCTTAGGCTAGAATCTTAAAGTTTATAAACGAATGTCACCTGTATTAACACTTACAAAGCTCTAATTAAAACTTGATCCGATCTCTAATTGGTATTTCAAAGTTTGCTAAAAGTTTTTGCGAAGTTAACTTTTGACGTCAAAAAATGTCCTTAATTTTTTACGAAAACAGTTTAATTGTGGTTTAATTAATTATACGGATAGACATGACATTTTATAAAAGAAAGAATAGCAATATTTGTCGCTTAAAAACAGTAAATATTAGTCAAATTTTATATAAATAATAAATTACTAAAGAGCAAAAAAGGAATTATTCTTAAGTACTTAAAATAACTAGTCTACCAGCACAGGTTAAGTCAAAAAGGCAACCAGCTCGGTGTAAGCTATAACTTAGGGATAAGACAACGACGATTTTCCCGTCTTACTAATGGTTTTTGATTCATCATTACAGGGTTATTGAGGGTCTGTTGTCAAATTTAATAATTAAAATTATTATTAACGATTTCACAAGTTCGTATTAGTGGAACGGTGGTGTTGTAAATCTATGTCAAATGTACGTAAGAAAACTGTCGTAGAACCGGCACTGATTTTTTTTAAAGAAAATGTTATTACAACCGAGCCACTACCGCTCTAAATATATTATAACTAAACTCATCTCATCTCATCTTAACTCATTTCGTTTAAACTGTTGATTTACTTGATGGGCGATTTTAGATAAGATTACGCAATATCTCTTTTATCCGCAATATATCTAAAAAAGCGATTTTGATTTGATCATCTTTGGACTACTATCATCTTTTTTATTGCGTCATAAATTTTCACTCTGTGTTTACAATAAAGTATTTACGTGACTAAATGGCACAACGGTATCCAATTAAATGATATGTGAGTGGGGTTCGGTTGCGGTGGAGAATGGAAGGAATAGAGGTCTTCAGAGCACTCACCATAGTGTAGGAGAACATGCTTAGAAAGACCACATCACGACAAACCGAAGCATAACGTTCAAATGGCTTAAGATTCTAAAAAGTGACGCCGCATATCCGACGCAACGACCTTATTTAATATATACTAAATTCGAAGGAATAAAATAAAATTACAAACAACTTAATAATAAAAAATACAATTAAATAAGGAACAAAAAAACTATACGAAAAAAAAAACCTATTTAAAATCACTACAAATAGGCAAAATTCCAAGGATTCTGGCAGCATTGCTGCGTTGAATGGCAATGCTGATCCTTTGGCCCAAAAATGCCCATCCCTCTTGTCTCCTGAGGTGTCGATAAGCTGTTTCAAATAACCTGAATATGGTATAATATAATACCATGTTAATTCCTCTGGCCAGCGTCGTAAGTGTAAGCCAATTTCTCCAGAAAATTCTGGAAGGCCTATCTCCAACAGTGTAGGTCTAGGACTCGTATACTAGCGGCTGTGATGATGATGATAAGTGAAGATTAAATGAATATGATGTTAGGACGAATAACGTATAAAAGTAAAATATTTGGACATCAAAATTTATTTAAATAAATCAAATAACATTTAGAAATATAATTAAGTACCTACCTCAAAATTCAAACAGAGATGATACCACGTGACGCGAAATTAAACCGGAAATTAGGTTCCAAACAAATATACTCGTAATTGTTCTCCAACAATTTCAAGTTAACAACCCACATTTATTTGGCAACTTCAGCGCAAGATCCTCTCTTTACTTATAGAGCTTAGTTGCTATTAATGACCCAGTTGTGCCAACTCTAATTTGACTTGCATCTTCTTTTTCCTAACGTTCCCTCATCTATATATATATAGTGATACACACATAAGTATATAAACTATAAAGTATATAACTATACTCATGTGTGTATAATGTAGACGTCTTTTCTTAAATTCCTAATAAGGTCGGTTCGAACCCCGGAATCGATTCTTTCTTCAAATTTCTTCTTTCAATGAGAAATTAACTTATCTTACGTACATTCGTCATAGATTTATAACACCACCGTTCTCGAGCCACGTAGAGAATGTTAAGACGTCGGTCCCGGTTCTACCAATTAAAACTTCTATGGCCAGCATGGCGTGTGTAGGCAAATTCCCCAGAAATTTCTGGAACGCCTGTCTCAAACAGTGGAGACTCCGTGTTCTAGGGGCTGTCACGGCAACATGAGCGAAGCCGGGTCAAACAATTAGTAAAAAATAATAGTAAAGTACCATCAGACCCAACTGTATAGTAATTTATAATGTTCAAAAGATTTAAAAAATATATATATTATTGAATTATGATTATAGATATAATCTCTTGCATCTTGAGAGGTCAGAAATCCGCTTTTTTACGAGTGAGTGCAAATTTAGCCAACTTAAGTATAGGGCAAATGGGAAGCTCCCGTGGTAGTTGAAAAATATCACTAGAAAAATATATATTTTTTGTTTTCTCGACCAGTCATGAAACCCGGTACTTACGCATATAAACGGTCTTAACCACTAGACTACGGAGGCAGTCAGTGTTGATTTCATTAATTCTTTTTTATTATTCGACGCAAATAAAACATTTGTCTAACCTGAAAGCGCTGTTAATTTCGTTCATTCGCGGACGCGTTAATTTATGGATGTTGACAGAATTGCTGATTTAATTAAATCAAACGTCTGCTTAGCTCCACAATATGGTAAAATCACAACCGTTTTGGTGTTTCATTATTGAGACAAATAGTATTCGTTTTTATACTGAGCGCGACATGTATGGTAAGCGGTTAGTGAGATCAAAGAATGGGATCAACTTACGCCAGTCACAGACCGTATCAGTCCCTCATCATTATACTTATTAATAAGATGCTTTCGAAAATAAATAAATAAATTTGTAAATAAGGGTCTCCTCCTGGCTTTCCTGAAGGACATCAGATGGCTCCATTAAAAGTGTAAGGTTCACGCACAGTGGTCTAATGAAGACTAAGTGAGGAGAAGCTACAGTCACATGAATCCTAAATAAAACTTGCATTTTTGCATTGACTAAATTAATAATAATTATTATTATTTGGGGTTGAAACAATGGGCTATATTCTCTTGATACCCACAAATTCATAAAAGAGCTGGGTAAACGACTTTTTCCAGAGTGTGGCGATCCCAAATGCCAAAACTACCTAAAACAGAATATGTCGATTATAATTCAACGAGGAAATGCGGCTAGCGTTTTAGGTACCCTCCCTGGTGGGTAGAATAGTTATAATTAAGTACATAGGTATTTTTAGTTATTTTATTCATAATTAGTTTTTTTATTTATATTATTTTTGTATCTACATCGAATAAATATATTATTCAAGTATAAAAAAATAAATAAAAAAAATATATTTTTGGAGCGGTGGCGGTCTGATTTTTATATAATCCAAAAAAGTCGCGGTACGAACCCCGCCATGTACCAATGAGAAATACACATTTCTTACGTACACATGTACAACAACATAGATTTACAACTCTATCGTTCCCGTGGCTCAGAGAGCACGTTAGGCCGTCGGCGTCGGTCCCGTCACAATACCAATTTGTGGATTATTTTTAGTTTAGAAGTTATCAAAATCTTCAAAAATATGTTCTGGAAGACAGACCCATCTCCAGCATTGGAGTTTCCTATGTCTGTGATGATGATGATATTCTTGTTGCAAGTAAGTAAGCATACATATTTATATTAGTATTTTTAATAGTCTATCTTTTTTTTTATATAATTGATGGCCAGTGCTGACCAATATTTACTAAATACGAAAATGTATTTGTATTTTTGGGGTAAATGCGTAGGGAATTTATACGAGCAAACCTCGCACTTGATTATTTTTTTATTGGCTTTTAAATCTAGCTTTACGGCATTTGGCAAAGGACATCGCTTGATCCCCGTTTTATTCCCGTGATAATTGTTTTTTTATCCGTGTACTTTACAGGCTTGGGTACTCCGAATACATACAAATATTTAGATTGAATATACATGTTATTGCATGACAACATCATAACCCCTAGGAGTCCTAAACCCCTACTGTTGAAGATTGGACCTTCCTGTAAATTTAGTACGTTAAAACTTCGTTACCAACTGGTGGATGGTGAGCGTATTATCGCGTAATAATATAAAAAGGGAGGTCCTATTTTTAGAAGAAGAGACACCATTCTTCTTATCTCTTCCCACACACGATGGATCCGGCACCCGCACGGTGAATTCATGGAATGCTTAGTAATTTGTCTTTCTTTTCTAAATATATATACAGTTCCGTTACGTCGCACATCATGGCGCTGTCTATAATCCAATACTTCACGTCTTTGATTTGATCTCAATTCGAAAACGGAGCTACAGAAACATAATTCTGGAGAAATGACTCTAACCACGCTCTGGGTAGACAAGTTGTCGAGGGCCTGAAGTACTTTTTTGTATTTCTACAAATTAAATCTTTGGCTGTAATCGTAGTTTAACTACATCTAGAGGTTAAGACCGTAGATTCCTGATCGAAAACAATAAAAAAAAGAAAAAAAAAAAATTTTTGAGTCAAGAGATTATCTAAATGTAAAATTTTAACTAAATTTAAAATAAAAATCGTGTCTTTTCGCGAGGTATTACGATCGATCGGCATGATACTTCGTAAGTATTTTATACCTAAAATATTTATTTTGTTGAGATGGTCAGTAAAGTAAATAGAAATAACCAATTATCCTCAGAATGGTGCATCTAAATGTCAAAATATCGCACGTAGCATTGCTACAATTTATAATGTTCGCACTTTCTTTATTGCGCGTAAGCTTAAAGTTTAATTATTAATAATAATATATTTTTTTATAAATATTATTATTAAAATATAGTAGGTACCTATTCGAAGATATAAATACCTACACTATTTTTTTAAAATACTTCGGTATAAGAATTGTGCATCGAGATAGGTACTGTGATACTCGTATCAAGATATCGCACGTAGCATTGCTATTATTTAGCTATGTATTTCGCACTTTCTTTATTTAATTATTAATAATAACATTTTTGTTGTTATAAATATTAATATTAAAATATATTAGATACCTATTCAAAAATTACATATATTTTTTTGTTTTTAATTTACATAGATATAAGCAGATAAAAAGTTTCTGCGATATTTAAGCCTAAATCAAGTCATAAAGGTTTTTTAACCCTATATTTATGCGATGCATTCCTAATATTTATAAATATAACTAACCTTTTAAACGGGTTTAAAATAGGTATAGTACGTTAACTTGTTAAATTGGCTAAATAATGAAACAGTCCAAATAAATTAATATTATACAATAAATAAATACAAAAAAATAAATAACTTTGCTAGCCGCGCAGGACACGCGTACTTCCAAAATTAATTCGCAAAAAGTTTGCGATAAGCTAAAAAGTAAGAAATTTACTACCTTATGGTCATTCCGGCCAGGTGACCCCCTCTCCACAGCATCTTCACCAATTGAGGAACTATTCAGCAAGGAAACGAACTTTTGTAATGCACATTGTCTATCGCTTAGTTCGAAAAGTCCGTAGAGGGCCGAGTAACCGAACACCCGTGAGGTTCCCGCCAAGCTCCGCCAGCGACTGGCTCGAGCCGAGGGTGGCCGGTCAAATAGGGTGACGTCCACCCTTCCAGTGCGCGCGCTATGCTTTTTCCAGAATATAAATGTATGAAGCATTTAATATTAAAAAAAAATACAATTTACTTCAATACGGTTTATTAATATAAATTGGGTTTATCTTTGTATTTATTTAAATTCAACATAAACGTATTTCTAGAAACAAATGATTGATAGTTTTACGTTCCAGTTTAATAATAAGTAGATACCTACTTAAATATGCAGCAAATTTATTAATTACCTAACATTAAAATGTATAGGTACAACATATTTTTAAATAATTTGTTTCATTAAAACTAATAATATAAAGTTTATTAAAATTAATAATTAGGTAGGATATATGTAGGTATTCGCTGGTTCATTTATAAAAATATTCGCATATGTTTGTATTACTACGAGAAGACCACTGAGAATTTGTAAACGTAAAATCGACACAAATAATGGATTCATTATTTACGTTTGATATGTTGAACTCGAGTATATGTTTGTTCCTTTGTGGCACATTGAAAACCAAACGCGTGATCCGATTTTGATGATTCTCACGTCAATCGATTTGTTTTATTCACGCAAGTGTCACTGAAGATATTACATTAAACAAATCTCAGTAAGGCGACAACCAGACGCCATATTATGGAAAAGAAAAAAATAAAGTCGACGAACTATTTTAAGTGGAGTATCGTCGAAAAGGTATTTCAAAATCATGTTGAGTTTTCTTTTTACTTTTCATTTCGCATGACCATGTAGGATCTATAATGGGTTAGTTGGATAGCAACAATTTTCATTAAAATTTTCTGTAATAAAGAAAATAAAGATGTAATAAAATTTATATAATCGCATAATGTCCCCTGTGGTCTAGCGGTCAAGTTCGTGGATTTAGACTTGGCGGTACCGGGTTCGATTCCTGATCGAGACAATAATTTATTAAATACGTATTTATTTTATTATATTTATTTATAAAATCTACCTAAATAATAAAATTAAAAATAAACTAAACAAAACCTTAAATTAAATAAACTAAAAGATAAACCTAATTAATATAAAAACTAAATACTTACAAATATCTTGATTATAATCTACGTGTCATCGAATCCAGGAGAAGATGAACCCAATGTTCCGAGGACTCCGGCGACGTTGCATCGTTGGATGGCAACACTGATCCTCTGAATAAGATATTCCCTACTCAGAGGATCACCTGTTGACGCTCGGATGGCAACGCTTATGTCGCGTATTAAAGATTTAGCGTCCTCAGACCAAGGGCCCATCGTCTCTACGGCAAATGGCACAAAATGGTAACGGTTTGCCAACTCTATGTACTTATTACGTTTGCCATTTGCAGCCAATTCAGCCGCTGCACCTGCTCGTTTTCGTGTCGCGCCAACACGACTAGCACAAATGGTGTCAGTACACGTCGCATCCCAAACCAAAGACTTACCTTGTTTATAAGGCACGAGGGTTAGCCTTAATTTATTAATAATAAAGTAGGCAATTAGGTATAACAGTGCAAAGTTTTGGTTTAATCTCATCAATCAAGATCCTTGACCGTAGTTAATCCAGATAATTAAAAAAAAACTCCTATAAGATGATAATATTACTAAATGAGAATGCTCATTTATTCTTCGAGAAATGAGCCCAATAAAATGTTCTCGTGCCATAATGTTTTTTTTTTTTTGTGTATTGTGTTTTTATAATCTGTTATTAGTTCTATTTATTTTACCCTAGCATAACGACAATTGACAAAAACTTTTTTCTACGTTATTAATTACATAGTTTCGATCCCGCCGATTTGATATAAATAATAATAAATAAATAAATATTTCCAGACAGGTCACACAGCGCCATCTAGTTTCCGTGGTAAGCTACGAGGCTTGTGTTACGGAAACTAGATGGTTGATAAACTACATATTATATATATTTTTTTTGTAAATATATACATATTATACATATAAACACCCAGACCGAGACAAATTATACAATGTACAACTTGCCCCCGGTGGGAATCGAACCCACGACCTCCGAGTTCACCACTAGACCACGAAGGCGGTCAATCCAGTGTTGTATCTGTAAAACTTGCGATTTTTGTCGCAAAGTCATAACGATTGGCATTTATCGATTTTTCGTAGTCTCGACCGTCAAAGTTTACGACAAAAAACGCTATCGTACCGAATCAACTGTCAATTTTAACGATTTTCGCAAACTCTTATCGACGAAATTTGACAGCCCGCTAAGCTATTTTCGATACAGTCGCTATCATATTTAATAATTTTATAAGTTATTTGTGTAATTAAATTAAGTATCTAATAAGTAAATTAGTTTACGAAATACCTCAACAATGGCGGAGGCTTATTTAGCGTGGGATTTGTTCTTGTTTGAACGTCGGCGAGAAATGGTCGAACGGCGGCAAATTGCAAGGAATCGCCGAAACAATGAAAATCCGCTTCTTCTGGCAGAAGAAGTCTTTCTGAGATTATATAGAGTCTCAAAGGAAATCTTCTTTGAACTTGTGGAAGAGCTACAGCCGTTTCTCCAAAAACAAAGACCATACGGACTTACCACAGAAAGTCAAGTAAGTGCCACTGATTCTTATTAGAACTTCAACTAAGATGTGGTACCTTCTTAAGTAGGTACCTTACTGTTGAAAAAATAACCTTTGTTTGGTTGTAGATACTAACAACACTCAGATTCTATGCCTCTGGATGCTACCAACAACCTATTGGTCTACAGTGGGGAAGCAGCATGAGCCAAAAGTCTGTGAGTCGTGTAATTCGTCGAGTGACCATTGCCATAAACAATCATTTGCTAAGAAAATATATAAAATTTCCAATGAGTGAAAGAGAACGTCAAAATGCCATATCAAAATTCCGGGATGCTCCACAGCCATTTCCTGGGGCAATTGGAGCCAATGATTGTACCCACATTAAAATACTGGGACCAAGACTCCATGAAGAAGCCTATGTGAGTGGTCATCATGAGGGGCATTCCTTAAATGTACAAGCAGTAAGTTTAATTTAAGTATAATTATTTGGTGTACTTTCATCTAGCTGTGAAAACTTATAGTGACCTATTTATTTTTTAGGTTTGTGATCCAGATTTATTAATTTTAAATATCAATGCCCGATGGCCAGGCGCTAGACATGATGCTCACATATGGGCAAATTCTCCTGTTCGTTCTACAATGAAACATCATTTTGATAATGGTGACCATCAATCATGGCTACTTGGTAAGTTGTTAAGTTAATCTTGTGCACAGAAAACCCTATGTCAGTCAATCAGTCAGGACAAGCTTTTTTGTACAATTGATAATATTGTTTTCAGGTGATGATGGATAACCGCTGGAGCCATGGTTGATGACTCCAATAAAGAATCAACCGGTTGGGTCGCCAGAGCACAGATATACTAATGCACATTGTTCTGCAAGAAACGTTGTAGAAAGGTGCTTTGGTGTACTTAAAAGTGTATTTAGATGTTTGTCTGGTCAACGCCAATTAATGTATGCACCACACATTGCTGGACAAATTGTAAATGCATGTGCAGTACTGCACAATATGCGTATCAGATATAAATTAAATGAACTATCTATGTATGAAGAAAACAATATTAATACAGCTAGAGATAATAATGTGGATACAGGTACCTACATATGTATATGGATTTTTTTTTATCACTCGTTATTTTATATCACTTTTTAGATCACATTTTTTTACAGGACCAACAGGAAGAGCAGTTGCAGAAAGAATTCGTGGAAGAGTTATAGCAAATCATTTTTCATAAATATGTCAGTAAGTTAAAATATTGATATTTTGTTTATTAAACCTATAATCTCAAATTATATATTTTTTCAGGTGATGTTTTATATCTTCTAAAGCCATGCCTAATTACTACAATAAAGAATCAACTGGTTGAGTCACAGCACAGATACACATTGTTCTGCAAATGTTCTGAATAGCACCTTGCTTTGATTACTAAAAAGTATGTTTAGATGTCAGATGCAAATTGAATAAACTAATATTAAAGAAACAACAGGAAATTGATACAGGTATTTATTAATTTTATGACCCATTATTTTACATCACTTTATAGATTCATTTTTTTTACAGGACCAACAGGAAGTGCAGTTGCAGAGAGAATTCGTAGAAAAATTATAGAAAATATTTTTTCATAAATATGTCAGTAAATTAAAATATTAATATTTTGTTTATTATACCTATAATCTCAAATTATATATTTTTTCAGGTGATGATTTATATCTTCTAAAGCCATGCTTAATTACTACAATAAAAATTGGTTGAGTCACAGCACAGATACACATTATTCTGCAAAGGTGCTTTGATTACTAAAAAAGATGTTTAGATCACCATTGCAGAATAAACTAATAATAAAGAAACAATAGGAAATGTATACAGGTAATTATTGTTTATGAACCATTAGTTTAAATAACTTTTTACATTATATTTTTTATTTACAGGACCAACTGAAAGAGCAGTGGCAGACAGAATTTACAGAAGAACTGCTAATAATGTTTTATAAGTATTGTGTAAAATTAAATAAATGTATTGTATATATATATACACAAGTATTTTATTTATATCTATCTGCATTTTCATTATTGCTCTACTCATCAATACAAACAACTTTCACTAATGGGCCAACTGTGTCAGAGTGAAAAAAAATATGTGTAGATATTCTTTTTACACTTTTAAATTGATCATAAAAATATACCTTCATTGATTCTGCATTTGACACGGCAACTGTTAGAAAATGAGCTTGATTATGTTGCTCAGCAACACTTCGCAGAGGTTAGATCTGTAGCCCTAGCACGATTAAACTCCATTATTGTATCAAAAACATGAAGAATGGGATTTTAGACAGCAACATCTACAAATTGACAGCTTGGATATATAAAAATTTTTACTCGATTCGATAACGGAGTTTGATCATGCTAGGGCTACAGTTGCAGAGCGAATTCCCAGAAGAATAATTGCAAACCATTTACGTTTCAGTGAAATAAAAAAAAGTTATTTTACGTAGTAAATTATTTTTATTTTTCAATTAATTTAATCAAAGCATCTCCAACTTTATTAGCGGCTTGTGCAAATAATAAAGATGCCTCAGCCTGCATTTTTGCTGCCTCAGCCTGCATTTTTGCTGCCTCAGCCTGCATTTTTGCTGCTTCAGCTTGTTGCTTGGCTGCAGCTGCCAGCATCTGCAAAGATAAAATATAGATGTTATTATTGAACTACCTCTGTCGGTTTAAATACTGTTTATAATTACACCTTGCATCGTCCTGTGACCACTGTCAACGTTAATTGATTAAAATGTTGGGAGAAAAATAAGGTAAAGTTATAGACCCTTATTATAAACATTATTAATTGATATTGATAACACACTAAATTATTAGAGTGGAGGTGGATAGTCTATCACTGTTGTTACTCGAAATAATAATGCTTCTAGCAAAGTATGTGCAGACATGCTGCTAAGTAGCAATTGCTAATTAATGGCATACTTTCATGCTACATGTATCTTAACTTTGTCTGTAAATTGCTACATACCCTCATAGATTCTGCATTTGACTCTGCAACTGCCAGGAAATCTGCCCTAGCTGAATTGTGTTGCTCAGCAACACTTCGCCGAGGATTAAGATCTGTCAGAAACAAAAAATAAAGTTAATTTACAAATGTCACACAATAAATAAATAGCGGCTGGCATCAACTGGCAATAGGCTATGATAAAGGCATGTAATATTTGACTGGGCTTCACCCTGCATGAGCCCTCTATTTGGTACATGTGACAAATGACAAAAATGCCTTGATTTTCTGGATCCAGGTTATAGCTAAAAAATATCTCACAAAATGTAGCATTATTACTAAAGAACCACACAGGCGATAGATGGCAGTGGTGTCACATGTCGTGGTCAGATAATGACACCATATAGCCTATGTCCGTCTCCAGGTTCTAAGGAACAATTCTGCTAAATTTCATTAAAATTGGTTCACTAATATAGGCATGAAGGCAAGACAAATATACAGACACACAGACAAAGCTTCTTTCACATTTATAATATTAGTATGGATATTCTTAGTTTTTGTTTTGTTGCATGTATATTATAAGTTGAGACTTACTTCTTTTTCTCCTGGGAGGCACCTGACGTTCAGTGGGTGTTTCTGGTAGAACCCTACTGGTGGTTGCTGAAATAATTAAATATATTAGTTGAATAAACATGTTTATACCAACCTTATGTTGGAAAGTGTAATAGAATAATGTGAACAGAAACTTACCTATTTGAGGTGTTTGAGGTAAAATTTCTTCTACTTCAAACTCAACATCCACTATTTCTGTGTCAGCTCTCTCAATGTCTGTAATTACAGGTTTAATAATTGTTTTTTAGGTAAATAAGTGTATTAATATATAGCACATCACTAGTAACAGTGTATTTACCTCAAAAAGAAGAATTATTTGTTGAATCAAGAATCAAATCGAGAACATGAAGCATGGGATTTTAGACAGTGCCATGAGGTGCAACCTAATGAAACTACAAATTACCGCTGGGATGTAATTTGTTTTACTTAATTCGATATAGCAAGTGTTTTTAAAATCATAATTATTTTTATATATTTTTTTGGGATTGTTTATATCTTATTCTTCAGGCACATAATTTGACATTACTTATTGTGTGTACTGTCACTGTTGGACTACGATTATAAAAACATTACACCTAATGAAACTACAAATTACCGCTGGGATGTAATTTGTTTTACTTAATTCGATATAGCAAGTGTTTTTAAAATCATAATTATTTTTATATATTTTTTTGGGATTGTTTATATCTTATTCTTCAGGCACATAATTTGACATTACTTATTGTGTGTACTGTCACTGTTGGACTACGATTATAAAAACATTATTACCATTCAGAGTTATTACTTTATTGCCTAATAAAATACATTATTTTAGTTTAGTTAATACTTTTACCACAATAATATTTAAAATAAACAACCAATATTGTAGTAACTTGAGATAGATTGAGTTACAACTATTAGACAGGCAATAGTTTACTCATATTCAAGAATCCTTTACTACTGTGAACAGGCAATAAAGACGTTAAGAACCTTCATACGGTGTGTAGATGAGATAAAAATACCACATTTTTGAAAAAACCTTTCCAAATCACTAGAAAAGTTAAAAATCAAAAGTTTTAAGTTAATACACTGTTACTTGTTACATGTGATATTAACACAAATCTATTTTTTTAACCTACTTAAAGGGTCTTCCACATCCACAACTATGGAACTAGCCTCCAACTCACGTTGTGTCATCTGTAAAAATTGAGACTGCTATAAAAAAAAGTGGACAATTTGTATAATATTATTTAGTGTAGCATTTGTATAGTGGCATAATAAAATAAAATTGTAAGTACATAATTAGAACTCACATCATCCTCCGGCATTGAGTCAGGGCAGTTGGTGCCTATGGTGTAGTCTACACCAACAAGGGAAATTACTTTTTTCTCCAACTCCGTGAGAGGAGGAATATTTATCTCCCTGTTTCCTGTCTCGGCTCTCATTTTTTTAAATTTAGCATCCTTTGTGCATGCCCGGCTTTTCATATCTCGCCATACCTGCAACAAATATTTTTTCAAATAAGAATGAATAAGAGTACATTGATTCAGCACCAAAACACATTTTAAATAGTTTGGGGTTGGTTGTCATGTCTACCCTATTACCGAGGTACAGTTTACATGCAAGATAATTTTACATAAATTTACCGTGATCCACTGCTCTGGGGTTTTTATTGCACCGTTCAAATTATTTATTTCTTCGGCGACTTCCCTCCACGCCGACTCATAATTTTCCCGTCTCTGTAGGCCGGTAAATCGCCTTGTGGCCAAAAACCTCCGGGCTGCTAATTTGTCCACCAACGCTTGGGTTTGGCTAGTCGTGGCCCGTGCTGTACGTTTACGTCTGAAACACTCATTGATTTGTAATTGTAAACATAAAATTATACAAGTGTACTTACAAACAAACTAACAATCAGATTCGACAGGAGTTTTACACTTACTTTCTCACGCTAGCGTTATCTGCGAGCGTGGCTTCGCATTGCAAGCGCTCCGTCCCCGACCCCAAGGCTTGCTGCGAGTTTGTGTCACCCAACATATTAAAATAAACATAAAAAACACAACAAAAAATAACAAGTTTCATCAAGCACTCAGCTGACATTTTCTTACAGTGTTGCAAAGAAATTAATATTATTGTTTATTGATATATTACACATTATACGGCAAAAAAAATAGTTTATATGGAGCTGCCTGAGTTTTTGATGGTATAAGTTCTCATATTATAAAATTACCGTCGTTGGAACTAATGATATTGACCAAATCAGCTTTATATATTTTGTGAGTGGCAACTTTTTTCAATTAAAATACGTGTCTATAACTACCGCCCCCTGGTGTTTGGATATTCTTATTTTTAGTGTCCATTATCCATTTTCTAAATGAGGCCATACGATGTCGGATTACCGCGTCTAATACCGGCAAACATGCTGGCCACCTGGCAACAACCTGGGGAGCCGAAACAGAATGCATCATTGTATTGCACCTTCAGTCTTCTGTACGACTTTGTTGGGTAGTTGCACCACAACTGCGGTGTGTAGAGACCGACAGTAAGTGTTAAATAGGGATATTTTAACAGCACGGGAACACTTGAAGAGCCTCCTCGTGATCATGTTAGCACGGACAGCAACCGAACGCCTCTCTCTCTCAACATCCAGATTGTCTTTAAGGTCTTCAGATACTATATGACCAAAATATCTGAAGAACTGCACAATTGCTCATTATTCAGATACAGAACCGGTCTATAATCTGTCCTCCCCGATTTGAAATATATGCGTATTTTGCTGACTGTACAGAAATTACCCTATGTCTTTTTAATGAGAAATAGCAGCGTTTATGGCGCTCAGACAGGTATTGCAATATCGAATTCCGAGCTTAAGAAGTCAGTTTTACACGGCAGTTTTATAGTGGCTGAAGATTAAGTGAAATTCTTGTACCTACTCGTATACAGGTAACTACAGCGTGGAAACATTAAGCCTGAGTTGCACCAAAATGAAGTCCTCGTAATTGTAACGATTAATTATAAATAGCGTTCATTGTGTCAGTTTTATTTTATAGGTCGGGAAGTAGGTACAATAGTCGCAATTTTTAAATTTAATTACGTTACATTACTGAGACTTCGTTTTGGTGCAATAAATAAAAATAAAAATGATGTTATTTATTTCCCCCACTAAGCTTAAAATTAGTAACAATATTTTAAAAACATTTGTGTAGGAGACTGGAGGCAATACTAAACTAAGCGAAAGCTTAGTCTGTGTTAAAGCACTCCTCTGACTTAAACTTAATTTTCTTTAATCCAGGCTTGTGATTGATTTATTACTTACCAAAAAACTAACGGCTAGATAACCATATACATATATAGTCCTAGAACTACATAACTAGTCCTATTATACAAGTTTTCTAGAAGTAATATACAGTAACAGTGATTACGCTCTTCAAACATTTAAGTTTATTAATTGTTTTTAACGTGTTATGGGTATATTGCTAGTGTTCATATTGTTACTAAAACTATAACGAACGTTATTTATATGTGATATAAGAAGAAAGTTTCATCGATTTGTGTAAAAAGTGTAAGCAATTGGGTACCAAATCTTGACCACAAATATTATTATCATAATATTGATTGCAAATTGGTTTGTTTAATTGGAAGTAAAGAAAGGTAATAAAACGATAATTATATTATGTGTTTTGCCTAAATATTCAGTATAATGAGATAATAAATAATAAATTGATTTACCAACGCCATCTACCAAAAAACCTTCGAACCAATTGCTCTGTTGGAAGGTCAAGCGCATCATACTTTTGCCACCAGCCAATAGAGGGCGCTATAAAATAGTTTCGCTGCCTGCCACTTGCAAGAACGGCGCCAGGGTTGGTATTTTCGCAGATACAGAGTGACTCTTTACCTTTCTCCATGATGGATTGCAGTAAATGTAACACTCAAATCGTGCCAGACGACTACATTAAATGTAATTCATGTAACCACAACTTACATTTTGCTTGCGCCGGTATTTTGCAGGCTGACTTTAAGAGGATGTTACCCATGAACAAACAGAAATGGAAGTGTGCTGGTTTCAAATCTACAAAAAGTAAGCAGCAGCAACCAAAGTCAAGTGGGCTATCTCCAGCAGAGCAGGGCACAAGTGGTACTACTATGAAGCCGCAGTACGTTGATATGGATGCCCTGATATCATATATGGACAATAAATTCACAACTTTAAAGGAAGGCTTTGAGGCTGATTTAATTATGCTAAGGGCGTCATTTGCCGATAAAATGGACGAATTGGTGAACACCATCAACAGCTGGTCGTCAAAAGTCTCCGAACTAGAGAACAAGGTCACCAGCTTGTCAACTGAGATGGAGATTATTCAGGGAGATAACGTAGCTCTACGGGCACAAATAAACTCACTACAGGCACAGCACGATAACTCTGAACAAAAATAGCGCATGTGCAACATAGAGATTCAAAATGTGCCGGAGAAACGCAACGAAAATCTGGCCAATATAGTTCATGCATTGGGGCCTATTTTAAATGTGTCAATCAAGGAAGATATGATTAAATCTGTCCATAGAGTTGCCCACGGTGTCCAGAGTACAAAGCCGAAGAGTATAATAGTCCAGTTAAATTCGAGACGCCTACGTGATGACGTCATAGCGGCAGCCCGAGTACGGCGCGGCCTCACGCTCGGGCCACTGCTGGCCGCTGCGGGAGACCAAGGGAGCGACGTTCATTCAACTCAACGCATTTTTGTCAATGAGCATCTTACGCTACAAAATAAGATATTATACTCAAAAGCTCGGGCAATGGCCAAAGACAAGAATTATAAATTCATATGGGTAAAGAATGCCTCTATTTTAATTCGTAAGGACGATAACTCACGTGTAATCCAGCTGCGAAGCGAGCTAGATTTTAACAGGCTGTGACTAGCGGTACGGCGCGAAATATGCTACTTCTACATATCAACTAAACAAAGACATTCTCAATGTTTCATTTTTATTTTTTATTACTATCAATATGTAACCTATATACCTAAATTACTGTTAACGCTATATTATAAGTTTTCCATGCACTTTATTACTAATATTCTACATCTATACCTTGGCCAATATTCAAATTTCTCTTTTTCATATCATACTTTAGTGTTAATGCACTGCAGCTATTATGTCAAAATGTAACCATGAATTAACATTTTATTACCAGAACTGCGGTGGCCTTCGGAGCAAGCTATCAGACTTACGACTGAGTATATTGTGTTCGACCTACCACGTGATTATTCTGACGGAAACATGGTTTCAGCCCTCCGTCAAAAACTCTGAAATCATCGACGACCGCTACGTAGTCTATCGTCGCGACCGAGATATCTCGGTATCTAAAAAGAAGGACGGCGGTGGCGTGCTGGTGGCTGTGCTGAGTACTATTGCGGCCGAGCGAGTTACCCTGTGGGACGAGCCTGAGCTCGAGGAGGTATTTGTGTCACTAAGTCTACAATCAATTAAAATTATATTGTGTGCCATCTACTTGCCTCCGGCCTCCAACAAAGATATGTACGATAGACACTTTGACAAGCTACAAAACATTTTTCTTGACCACCCTTCTACCATAATATGTGCAATTGGCGACTATAACCTACCTAATTTACAATGGACATTTACTGACGACCCGCTACTCTCCGGAAGTCCTGTTTCTACGCCGGACGAGACCAGTAGGGCACTTATTAACACAATGCAATTTATTGACCTAAAACAATGGTACAACATATGTAATGACAACGGACGACACCTCGACCTACTACTTTGTAACTCTGACATTACGGTTCACCCTCCCGCACTCCCCCTGACAAAGACAGACAGACACCACCCGCCTTTGGAATTTACCATTTCTTGTACATTTAACGATAACCTACCTAAAAAACATGTTCCAAAATATAATTTCCCTAAAGGCGACTATGAGACTATATGTAATAAACTAAACGCTACAGACTGGCCATCAGAATTAAGCCATCTTGATTCGAATAAAGCTGTGGCCAGATTTTATAAACTACTGTATAAAGTAGTTGACTCTCACGTACCGATGAAAAAGACAAGTTCGCAAAAATATCCCGTTTGGTTTTCCCAGGCCCTGATAAGAACCTTAAAAAGGAAGGAGCGAGTGTGGCGCAAATGGAGAACATATGGCGGCTTAGCGGACTACTCGGAATTCTCTTTGTTAAGAGCCCGAGCCAAGAAACAGATCACACAGTGTCACAGATCTTATATAAGTAATGTCGAAAACTCCCTGACCACAAACTCAAAATTCTATTGGCAATATGTGTCCTCCTTAAAATCTACCCCTTCAGGATACCCTAGAATCATGACACTGGGTGATCGCATAGCAGATAGCCCGTCGACCATAAGTCAACTGTTTTCCGAAAACTTTGCTTCCGTGTTCGAGCCTCGCTCTTCTATCGACTATAATAATTCAACCAAAAACGAGTGCTAATCTTATCTGTGATATCCGCATCCACATTGACGACATATACAAAGCTCTGACAGACATTGACACGACAAAGGGACCAGGACCAGACAAAATATCTCCATTTTTTAAAAAATATACCAAACGTTACATAGCCCTTCCACTTTGTCTACTATTTAATACATGCCTTCGCGAGGGAGTATTTCCTGAAGTGTGGAAAATTGGCCATATCTGTCCTATACATAAATCGGGTAGCACGAAGAAGGTGGAGAACTATCGTCCGATCTCCATCCTGTCTACGATTCCTAAACTTATGGAAAAACTGGTGCACGGTTACATTTATCCAGTGGTTGCCAACAATATTACCACTCACCAACATGGGTTTGTGCGGGATAAATCGACAGTGACCAACCTGATGGAGTTCTCTAACTTTATCTTCCAGAATCTGGATAAAAACCAGCAAATTGACGTCATCTATACCGACTTCCGGAAAGCTTTTGACAAGGTCGACCATCTATTATTGTTACAAAAGCTAGCCTTTAATGGCATAAAAGGTAATCTATTAAGATGGTTTATATCCTACCTTACCAACAGGCGTCAATTTGTAATAATTAATGGCTATATGTCCGAACCTACAATTGTTACATCAGGCGTAGTCCAAGGATCCACTTTAGGACCCTTACAATATGTGTTATTTATAAACGACATTACAAGTTGCTTCCATCATTGTAAGTTTTTAATGTTTGCAGACGACCTGAAAGTGTACAGCACAATTACATCGAAATTAGACTGTGAGAGGGTGCAACAGGATCTGGACCGACTTGACGACTATTGTCTGACCAATAAAACCTACTTAGCCTACGACAAATGCCAGCAAATCACATTTACCAGGAAACATAATCTAATAAACCATAATTATAACATAGGTATAGGCAATATTCTAAAATCGGTAAACGTAGTACGCGACCTGGGAGTGTACTTTGACAGCAAATTAATTTTTGATAAACACGTAGAGCACATATGTACTAAAGCTTACCAGATGACAGGTTTTGTATTTCGGACGTGTAAAGCTTTTAGAAAGGTATCTACATGTAGGATTCTTTTTTGCACACTCGTACGATCGCAGCTGGAGTATGCGTCCTCTATATGGGACCCATACTACAACGTATACAAAGACAAAATTGAGATGGTGCAGAAGAAATTCCTCAGAGGTCTCCATCGTAGATTCGGATCCGAATACCTATCCTACGAAAAACTGTGCACACACTACAGACTGATGTCGCTTACTGACCGAAGACTTGTGACTGACATGACAGTGTTGCATGGCATTTGTCGTGGTCTATTTAGTTGCCCGACTTTGACTGAAAGTATATGTTACAGTGCCCCCTCGAGGCAGACTCGTTCCAGGGACCTTTTCTATATCACCCGCACACGCACAGTCGCCGGTCTCCGCGCACCAGTACGCCGAATGTGCGAGACGTACAACAGTCAATTATTAGACGTCGATATATTTAGCAAATCTCGCGCCGCATTTAAGGCCAAAATAAAGAAGCTGTTGTTGTCGGTTTAGCTCGCTGGGTGGGGTTTGCTTCGGAGTTCATTGATAGTTCCATAAATTCGAACACTGCAATTGTATTATCCATTATACCTGGCCAAGGTATATGTAGTACTAACGTATCTAAAAATATAAATGGTGCAATATTGTCCACAGTGGGAAATATTTTGGTGGCGGGTATAATTCTAATAGCTCCTACTGTATTGTTTCTTAATTGTTCTTATGGAAATATTTTGGTGGCGGGTATAATTCTAATAGCTCCTACTGTATTGTTTCTTAATTGTTCTTATACTGCCTGTCTCTGTTCTTTCTCTTCGAATAAATAAATAAATAAACTCCACTGTTTGAGATACAGAACATATTTCTTGAGAACCTGGACTTTACACGGATTGGCGAGGGTCTGATGTTATTTTTGAATGACAATTTATTAACGATTCTACAAGCTAGATTAATAGAACTGGGTCAGACGGCTTATCGTGCTTTCCGAGGCACGGGAACAGTGGTGTTGTAAATCTGTGACTATGAAATGTACGTAAGAAAAGTGTATTTCTCATTGGTAGATGTTGGGATATGTAGTAATATGTAGTTGGATGAAAAAAAACTACTTTGGAACTTTTGGTATAAATTTAAAGTATATTGAGATACGATACTATCAAATGAAAAAGGTTGACAACTGACACTTGATGAAACGCCTGTTTTCTACAAGCGGCAAAGGCAGTGTTGTATATATTACATAGTATATTAAAAATGAAGGCGTAAACGCGTAAACAGTAGATGCCAGGGCTCGAACCGACCTCTTTAGGACTTTAAGGAAATCGTGTATTGTATAAGTATGTTAGGTAAATAATAATAATTATTAAATCTATATTATAGGTACTTAGATTTTGTAGCATAGGTTTGTATATTGGGTCCTTACATATGAAATTGACTAAGTATTTATATGGTAAAATTAAACGGAAAATAAATTATTATACAATCGAAGCGTGTACCATTATTATCTATGCACTTTCGCTATTTTATAGGTAGTTCATTGATTCGGCTCGCCATACACAATGCAATGTTAGTACCAACACTGATGTATGGAAGCGAGAAGTGGATATGTCAGAATACGCATGAGAGTAGGGTTAATGCAATAGAAATGAGCAGGAAATGATCGTTGCGTCGGATATGCGGCGTCACTTTGGCGTCGAAATACGGAAAATGGTGGGTATAAAAGAAAGGATAGGGACAAAAATAAGGAAAGGCATGCTACTATGGTTCGGGCATGTTGAGAGGATGAGCGATGAAAGATTGACGAACCAGATATATAATGCGAAAGTTGTGGGTGTGGCCCTGGCAGACCGAGACTCACATATCACGATCAAATAAATAAAACACTGGCTGAAGGCACATTAAAAAGCTTTCGTAACAAAAGGGCATGTATGAAGAGGTTGATGAATGTCGACGAAGCGAAAGAAGTATGTCGTGATCGTGTCAAATGGCGCTCAATTGTCTCTGCCTACCCCGCAAGGGATCTGGCTTAAATATGTTATGTTTATTATTATATGTTTATTGATTCCATTGCTGAAAAAATTGTGTGAATCAATAAAAAATTTAAAGGCGCTTTGGACTGCCCTGCCCCTTCGTTAGTGAATCAAAATTGTTTTGTCACTTACACCGAAGCCTGCCGCTAACGCTGACGTGATTTGTAATGGATCTGCTTCCACGATCACCTTTAATTATTCATTATCAATTGCGGACGACCACGGGGTTTATTCTGTAGGTCAAAATTACCAGAACGAAAACGGTGGAACCAAAACCGTACCGTGTACTACTGTATGGCTTCCCCATACACATAATTAATCCTTTGAGCTGCTTCTGCAACATTGGTGCCAGGTGGAACTCATATTCGTAAATAACGCTATATTTTAATTAATCCATATTGAGAACAGACCGATGTAAAAAAAATGCGTGAAAACAAACGAATCACTAAATTCAAAACACAATAACACAACATACATTCTTAAATTTAATATATATTTGTATTGCCTAGCCAAACGCCAGATATTTAAGATCAAAGTGGCCAGTTCGATAAAACGTCAATTTCATATATAAGGACGTAATATTACTAGTATGGAGAAATAAAGGCCGAAATAACAGTAAGACTGTGGTCAAATAAATATAATAAAAAATTACAACAGAAATTAGGGCATTTTCCAAAATCTTGATATTGACAGTCGTCTGTATGACAAGGTAACATACCTTAGTAGCAATACTTTGTTGGTAAATGTTAAAATAATATAAAATGTGAATGGTGTATATAATTATAATTAATCTATCTACTTGTTGATTTTCATATTTCAAACTGAGATACAATCTGAGATTTACATTTAATTTTGTTATTTTAATAATAAGTACCTATTGCAAATATTTGTAGCTCATGATTTGCAACGTGGGGAATTTGTCGTGGAACAAGTAGATAGATTCTAAATATATTTAAATCTTAGACGTCTTCATGACTTTTATTTATTATTATGATCTCACGGAAAAAAATATCAGCAACGGGTTCAAGATTCAGATTTACGCAGAGAAAGTTGATGCGAGAGGAGTTCCAGCAAAATGTTTGCACCGCTTACTGAAAGAACTGGGTCTAAGCAGGTCTGCCGTCAATACATTTATGGAACGAGCTTCCAAGACGGCATTAACGGGATCATACAGTATTTGGTTGGGTAGGGCGAGGAGTTGAATGGTGAGCGTCTTGTTGCGGAATATAATAAAAAAGGAGGCCTCCTTTGTGAACCAGCCTATTGTCGGTCGCAAGCCCGAGACACCATTCTTCTCATCTCTTACCCACTCACGATGGACCAGGCACACGTTGAATCCATGGAATGCTTAGATTTGTCTTTTTTATAATCTTTACTTCACTAATGTAACAAAAGGTGTCTTGACTTTAAAGGATTACGTTGAAGACAGGGAATACCTACTCATTTGCTTTTCTTCAACGATGTATGATGTCGGGGATGTGTTCCACGACATCGTCTTTCTGGGTGCCTCGGTTAAAAAATGCCAGGAACCACGGTCAGCGAACGGATTTTTTTTAATATCGAGAAAAAAATCGTGTAGCAAACAGTTGCGCCTCTGAGGTAAATTCTTGTTAGTGTAGAAATGCTATTTAAAAAATGTCATCTGTTTCTGCTAGACGGTTTTTAATAAATCAATGGTTAAAGTGGCGGAAATAACGACTGTAACATGATTTTTTAAAATAAAAAATTGGTTCATTTTTCCAGACTAAAATTACGTACCATTGCTTTACTATTAAGGTTTAAGCATTGCTTGAAACTCGAAGTGGCTTCGCGCCTAAAATTTGCTGCTTCCTTATTGCTTTTCAGCCGCCCATTGCTATTTCTACGGAAAAACGCATCTGTGTGTTGTCGGTGTGACGTCTTTACATGGCTCACGCACACATTCATAAGCCAATAATGTTGCCAATATAAAAAATAATATTGTTTTTTTTCCTGCTATAATTGAATGCAATTATTCGAATACCTACGAATAATTTTAGAACATCCCTTAAATCACGTGGTCTTCGGTCCGTCAAAAACGTCAAAAAGTGCCGATTGCAAATTCAATAAAAATACTCTTGTTTGAATATGTTCCTACAGCTAATTAATCTCTCTCCAAAAGATTTTAGTACTGTGAAGCCATCTGCACCCCATGCTCCGAGAAAAATAGGGAAATGTATAGTTTCTTGAAGTAATAAAGTATTTTTTAAAATTTTTTAGGTTAGGTTCTCATTAATAGTCAATATTAAAGCAAAAGGGGGCTAAATTAATGAGGTCAAAAAAGAGGGGGACCTTATGTGAACTTACTAAGCAAAATCAGATTTGAATACTGTATATATAGTTATAGTTATAAAAAATAACCCCGAAAATTAGGCTGCAACCTTCATTTTGCTAAGCTCCAGCCTAATCATCTAACCTAATTCGGTTTTGAATACTGAAGATTTTTCAATAATTACTTTCTCGTAAATCATAAGTTGTGATTGTGATTACGGTGGCTTTTCCGCACTTAGTCTCCATTGGACCATTGTGCGTGACCTTTATTCCTTCAGCGGAGCCATCCGATCTCCTCCAGGAAGGCCAGGAGGCCCGTTACGTTCCTGCAGACCTCTAGAAGAGTCCTCGCAGTCTGGAGGAACCTTAGTCTAGGCGCAGCCACACTGTCGCACTCCATGAGCACATGCGCGGCCGTCTCCTCCTCCGCCATGCATCCTCTACACAGTGGGCTATCTGTAATGTTCAGAATATGGAGATGTTTGTTAAAGGCACAGTGTCCCGTCAAGACCCCCACCACTATTCGAAGCCTGGTTCTGTCAAGTTCAATTCAATTTCAATCATAAGTTTTCGGTAAATAGAATTTTACAGGATTAAACATAATATTAAAGTCTATGTAAATTATTTTTTGAACCTGATTGGATCTGGCATGGATATAAAAGGTGAGCCGATAAATGTGTGTAACTCCGCCTCATTCATAGCTAAATAACTTCAGCTTATATGTTTGATATAAACAATATTATGTTTGAGCCGGTCCTAAGCCCGGAAAAAGGAGGAAGGCACAAATTTCATTACAGGTTAAATTGCAGCAAGGAGTGAAACACCAACACAAGAAATTTGATGAGATCAAATTATTACTTCAAAAATGACACATGAATGAATGATATGAAGAGCCCTAATAAAACATAATAATATTAAAATAATTGTGATATTCAAAACCTGTATTAAACAAAAATAGGTAGGTCTCCTTTGTAAACCAGCCTATACTTAGTTGCAAGCCTGAGATATGATTCTTCTTATCTGACTTCTCCACACTCTATGTGGGTGCATGTTGAATCCATGACATCCTTAGAAACTTGTCTTTATACATTAAATATAAAAAAGTCTGGGGTCAATACATTTCTTGTTATTAAATGAATACATGAGCTTCTAAGAAGGCATTAATGGAATCATACAGAATTTGGTTGGGTAGGGAGTAGAACAGAATAAGTGTATTGTGCAATAAAAAGAGAAGGCATCTTTTTTAAACTTTCCGGTCACCAGTCTGGAATCAACAAACTTTTACTACTTTAAAATAGACCGCAAACAACATAACTAGTGATTCTATGATTTTTTTAAAAACCACTTCAATAATATGAGAAAGACAAATTTCAAAGCATTCCATGGATTCACTGTGCGGGTACTGGGTCCATTGTGTGTGGGTAAGAGATGATAAGAATGGTGTCTCAGGCTTGCGTCCGACAATAGGCTGGTTTGAAAAGGAGGCCTCCTTTTTATTTTATGCACGGTAATATGCTCACCATCCACCATTCCACTCCTCTCCCTACCCAATCAAATGATCTATGTAATAAGCCATAAATAAAGATAGAAATACAAGATCAGTTTTCAGCATTCAAATGAATGTGTAATATCTACCTAAGTATACCATACACCTATTCCATTTAAGCAGATCCAGAAATGATACTATGCACACAGAATGGTCCTAAACAACTAAATTTAGTGATATATGATAATAAATTTGCTTAAATATCATTCCCTAACTTTGTACCTACTATCTTACAGGTTAATTGATTGAATTAATCTTCAGATTGGCTAACAATTACCAGATTTTGAGGGAGACTCTGTGTCTATAGTCTGGCCCGCCTAGCCTGACCTCAAGGATCTAAGTATTTTACAATGATTCATTTGCATTTAGCATGCTAAAGTTTGGCCTACTACACATACAAAGACTTCTATGTATACCAGACAAGCTGAATGAAACCAAGACTTACTGAGTTTTAGTCAATACTCATTAACTGATAGTCAATAGCAAGCGAGTGACAGGAACCGACTGCTGTATAAAGCCTTCCGCTCAGCTCGTCCAGCATAAATAAAAGTCTTTGCATTGACTTCCCCTTAATTAAATTTACTTTTTCCTAGAGGGATTATTGATCGCAGATTGCTTAATTAATAGATATTTTACTACTTTTGCTAGTCACATCCCGCTAATCGTTAGATTAGTTTCCCTGAAGAATAAAAAGCTGTGTTCGCTGATAAAAATGGTCCATAGGTACAATCAAATCTTTACAAATTCAATGTTTGTTTACATTTGTTGGTCGGCTGTCATTTTTAGAGGACACAAATCTGTCAAAATCGAAAAATATGGACTTTCTCGATGAAAAATTTCATTTTTATTGCCATATGTAAAACTTTAATAATGATTTTAATCTTAAGTAGACAATACTTTGAGAAACAAAATTAAGAATTATTCTTTATATATTATTATAAACATAGCAAATTATAAATATATATTTAAAACATACTATTCCTATACGTAAATAATTGTTATTTCAAATAGTATAGTATTTTTTTCGTATGGTACCTTATTCCGTAGAAACATCGCCGGTTTCCTGCTTTATCAGTGCCATCTGTTGTGGTATATTGATACTAAAATCATTAAGGTAAATATTTCTTAGCTTATTCAGCCTATTTCTAAGGCAATGATACCTACTTTTTGCCTTTTCAAAATTTGATTTATCCTTAATAATCATTATTATTTGTATCCTTATTTATGCTTATCTTTACGGTAGTTAACGAATGAGATAGATTTAGTGGAACGCGTGTGGCGTCTTTAAGGGTGGGTAACTTGCTTATTACTGATTTTTCAAGTGTGTCGGATAGACGTAGTTGGCTTGCTGGACGCGTAATACCTTAAGTAAGCTTTTGCTAGTTTGTGTAAAATAGTTAACTAGCGTTTTTCAGACTTGAAGCAACAAAGCGATATAATTTCTTTTGTATCGTTCTATCATACTACACTACACTTATGCGGATCTGCCAGAATACCCTTAAACAATAGCTTATAATACGTGGCGCTATCTTTCTAGATAGGTAAATAATAAAAGACAGAAAGTTGATTAAACTCTTTATTGAATAAAACATGTGCAATATACGGAGAAACATGTAAGGTTTATTGATAGAAAGGTATAGATTCATCGTTTTAAAGCGAAAATGTACCGACAAGCGCATTGGCTGGAGCTAACCTTACCGAACACTATCCGTATAAACGTACACACACGTAGTCAAACGAGGCTGCCTTAAAACGATATATCTGTACCTTAGATTTACAATAATTTACCTATGACATCAAGATTTTAAAATATTTATTCTAATTAATTTAAAATTTATGTTTGCAATGAGTAAATTTAAAGTTACTACACCAATTAGATAATTAAAATGCAATATCGAGAGTAAGTTTCTCCATATTCGAGTCACTCGGAAGAGTTACATAAAGATTATTAAACTGTAAATTGAACATACATTCAATTAAAATTGAGAATATTTTATATAATTTTAATTCCTACCTAACCTCCCCAAATTGACATATAAAGGGTTTTCCAATAAGGACTTGGCAACTTTTTTTCAAAATAAAATACAAACCATTTGAGATATTTCAAAAACTTTATTATCGGGTTGAAGTACTATCAAAACATTTATGAATGGAGCTTGACTTCGTTCATATGGTCACCGTGGGCACGTTTGCAGCAGTCAATTCGTTGGACCCAATTATCGATGACTCGGTCACACATTTCCGCCGAAACGGCTGATATTTCGCGTCCAATGTTGGCTCTGAGCTCTTCCAACGTGTAGATGTAGACTAAATTTTTTGCACTAAACTTGTTACTGCCTGTCTACTAGGTCGAGAATTACGACCGAAAATCGGAGTTAACGCTCTTAAAGTAGCGGTCAGACTCCGAATTTCTGTAGTATTTTTTTTATAATTTGCAGACGTTCGTTCGTGTACTTTACCATGATGAAAATGTTAAGTTTACTGAATAAATTGACAGTGACAGTCGGTGATTAGTGAAAGTGTGCGTTCACAAATTAAATTCAAAGTTGTCAAGTCCCTATTGGAAAACCCCTTATATACAATTTGGGTGTAGATAACTAAAAATCACATGAAAAGCCTGTCGTGTATCACATCAGCCTAAGATAGACTGGCGTTGCAAATCAGACGGTTGTCATTTTGGGATTCCAGTCTAACCGCCACAAACGATACGCCACAGGACATTAAAAATATCAATTTTAATAAAGTTACATGTCACTAAAGAAATTATGATAGCCCAGCGCATTGGTTCAGTGACTTAAGTGAAATTTATTATAGATCTTAAATAGTTAGCAGACTACTAAGACCGTTAAACTATGCTTATAACATCGAATTGACACACTATTGAGACAACATTTATTAGTAGAACTTGAAAGTTTCACACACAAACAGATTTTGCCTTCTATGACGTCACACCATTGCGCTCGGTAGTGTCACAGGTTGTGTTCACATTTCCTCGCAGTCATCCTACACCCGTGGAACGATGCTTATTTCAGCAGCGTGCGAGTTGGAGCATTGCTCCAACTTTGTTCCAAGGGTCACTCGCGTCAATCAGTCCATCTTAAATCTGCAGTGCTCCTTGTGAACCCATCTAGCATATACCTCACTACAAACTAACATAAGTTACCTGTTATAGTTCAAATTCATTTAATGATTAAATTTAAATACATCTAACTAATTTTATGAAGCTGGAGCTAAAATAAATTATTACATAACGTTTATTAGCGTTATTATATAATTTAATCCAGGCCCGTTTCAGTGATCTTTAGTTTAAATCGATAGAATCGCTGTATAACTAAATTAGTTTATCTTATTATCTATAGGTATGCAAATTGCTTATTATTAAAACATCACAATTCATATAATTCATAGCTTATGACCGTAACATGATTCGTAAAATAAAAAGGTCGATCTTTATAGTAACGACGAGACAAGATAGATGGCGTGAGTAACGCTCAGTTACTTCAGGTAAGGGTATGAGTGCGGATCGTGTTTCTGAGATTAACAATTTATTTAAATTACTATAAAATAATTCATGTAAGCATAGAATTATATGAACTCTTCAAAAAAATATAATAAGCATTTGCATCGGTTACCTAGTACCTACCTAATAGTAGTAAATTCTTAAAGAGTAATACGGATGTCCTTGGGATAATATATCATTGTCTTCGGAGAATAAAATGATAACTAGAAAACCTCAAGCTTTTCAGTAAATATTAAATTGTATTTACCACAAAACGAAATGTCAATAAGTGGAAGTATCTATTTTATTTTCTAAAAAAAATGAGTTAGTATTTATCATTTAATTCTCCGGGAACAACAATATATATTTATATCTACTTTCTTATATTACCATTTAGTTAGAACACCAATATTTTACCATTAAATCTCATATAAAGAATAGTGAATATATTTATATTAAAATTAAATAATTACGTGTTCTGATAAATATTTTTTTTTTTACACTTCTTCGTTTAATTTGACTTTGTGTCAAGAAGTTTGAGCAGTCTAATCACGCTTTATCAATCGTTTAACTCCGACACTCATTATACATTGCGTGTTATCGTTAAACTAAACAGACGCATGGTATAAAATAACACGTAATGTACCTACAATAAATAGAGAACCCGGTGTTAGGAACACGGGTCAGTCAAATCGAATCCATACTAATATTTCTTTCCCGTAGTTTCGAATACTTATCAAAACACGCATGTTTTAGCTTAAAGAATGAATTTATGAATATACTACTAATATCTACGCACACGCCATAAGTAAAATTTAGGCGAGTGTTTATATTGACTTTTTTTTTCATTGTCGTCGTGAAACTACTGTAATATAGTAGTAACTTTAGCAATTTAGGTTTGTTGAATAGTCAATATTTTTGACCTATTTTAGTAATACTAACCTAGCGGACCTTTAGCTAACTACTACCTAGTTAAAGTAACCGTTAGCTAACCACTAATTAAAGTGACCGTAAGCTGTCCACTAGTTAATGTAAGCGCTAACTGGCCACTAGAAAGTTACCGCTTGCTGACCACTAGTTAAAGTGACCATCAGCTGATCACTAATTAAAGTGACCTT
Source organism: Tinea semifulvella (assembly GCA_910589645.1). Lineage (NCBI taxonomy): Eukaryota > Metazoa > Arthropoda > Insecta > Lepidoptera > Tineidae > Tinea > Tinea semifulvella. The sequence continues at coordinate 29,017,819 of OU342584.1, forward strand.
TAGCTAACCACTAGTAAAATTACCGTTAGCTGTTTACTATCTGAAGTGACCGTTAGCAGAAGACTAGTTTAAGTGACCGTTAGCAGACTACTATCTAAAGTGGCCGTTAACAGACGACTAGTTAAAGTTATCGTTAGCTGACCACTAGTTATAGTGACCGTTAGCAGACTACTATCTAAAGTGACCGTTAACAGACGACTAGTTAAAGTTATCGTTAGCTGACCACTAGTTACAAGTGACCGTTAGCAGACTACTATCTAAAGTGACAGTTAACAGACGACTAGTTAAAGTTATCATTAACTGACCACTAGTTAACGTGACCGTTAGCAGACTACTATCTAAAGTGACCGTTAGCAGACGACTAGTTAAAGTTATCGCTAGCTGACCACTAGTTAAAATTACTACTAGACTACTAGTTAAAGTTTCCGTTAGCTGACCACTAATTAAAGTGCCAGTTAGCAGACGACTAGTTAAAGTTATCTCTAGCTGACCACTAGTTAAAATTACTACTAGGTGACAACTAGTTAAAGTGTTCGTTAGCTGACCACTAGTTAAAATAACAGCAGACTACTATCTAAAGTGACCGTTAGCAGACGACTAGTTAAAGTTATCGCTAGCTGACCACTAGTTAAAATTACTACTAGATGACTACTAGTTAAAGTTTCCTTTAGCTGACCACTAATTAAAGTGCCAGTTAGCAGACGACTAGTTAAAGTTATCTCTAGCTGACCACTAGTTAAAATTACTACTAGGTGACAACTAGTTAAAACTGTGCGTTGGCTGACCACTAGTTAAAATAACAGCAGACTACTATCTAAAGTGACCGTTAGCAGACGACTAGTTAAAGTTATCGCTAGCTGACCACTAGTTAAAATTACTACTAGATGACCACTAGTTAAGTGACCTTAAGCTCACCACTAGTTAAAGTGACCGTTAGCTGACTACTAGTTAAAGTGACAGTTAGCAGACGACTAATTAATGTTACCGCTATTTAAAGTGACCTTTAGCTGACCACTAGTTAATGTGACCGTTAGCTGACTACTACCTAAAGTGGCTGTTAGCAGACGACTAGTAAAAGCTATCGCTAGCTGACCACTACTTAAAATAACCGCTAGATGACCACTAGTTAAAGTGACCATTAGCTTAGATTTGGTAAAATAGCTTCTTATTCCTACCGCACTTATATACTAACATTTACTTTATAAACTAGAGATTATAGATATTACAATAGATTCATTGACAGGACGTTTCCACTAGCGTTTCAACTTTACCTATTTATAATGGCAGGTACAAAAGAGTACAAGTCAGCATACGATACTTAGGCAGATTGTTCACCACCACCGTCACCGGGACGTTACCGTAACGAAATTCGATCAGTTTTGTTCGTCAGAGACGGCGGAGAGTAAACGGCCTAACGAGTCCGGTAATTCACCACGTCCTTCATTTACCCATAATGAACTAAAAAATATTGAACACCACATTCTAAGACGATTCAAAGTCAAAATATCTTACTCACGTAAACCTATTACAGGTATGATAAGTATGTAATGATTCTACTCCTGCTAGTGGAAGACTAAGCAGCAAAGTGGTCCAATGAGTAAGCTGTTACCAGACCTGCAGCTTAGCAGATTCCAGTGACCTGTTAATGTGACTGAGAAAGGAATCTGCAATAAAAACTCAGCTATATCAGATTTACAAAATAAAACATACACAGAACTACACCACAACGATCAATTAATAACCTTTTAAATTGAGTCATCGGTACCTATGAGATTACAATACCTGGTACAGCAGTAACCCACCAGGCAAGTCAGAATTAAGATAGACTACATGCCCATGTTCAACCCAAAAGTCGGCAAAACGCAAAAACCCTGCTAATTTATATATAAGAACAATAAAATGAACGTGTTCGGCCTCGGTCCCAGACCCCCACAGCAGCACCCGATCACGGACGTAACGCATGTGCCAGCCATCCCCCCGCTCAACCAGGCCCTTAGACACTTTAAGAATATGGTACATTTATGAAAACCCTTCAAGCAAACCCCGGAATTAGTATTCTTAGTTGTCAACTCCCTGAACCTCGAACGAAATATTTTTTATTTTATTAATTTGTAATATACTTATATATTTTCGTATCTTAATTAAATAAAACATAAATATACGCTACGTAATTAATAAAAAACAAGATTGAATATTGGGCAAAAATATATCGTACGTAAAACTAAGAGAAATTTTTAGCTAACATTTAAAGTTTTAATTAATGTCGGCTAAGGTAATTTTTTATTTTTTTATTTTTTTTGTTACTTTGTTTTTTTTTTAAGTAAAGTATCATCACGACTGTATCCTTTCCGGGGTAGTCAAATAACACGATTTTTATTTGTTATTAATAAATCGGATTATCATTTAGCCAACTTTATTATAGGCCCATCGTGAAAAGCCCGTCTATTCCTCCAAACTCGAGAAGTTTCACAAGTAAATTATAATTCAAATTATTTATTGTATCCCGACCAGGTATCGAACCTGGTACCTACAAATGTAAATCTATGGACTTAGCCGCTTTTTTTTTACCACGGGTCGATATGGGACACTGCTCCCACCTGAAGTTACGCGGAAGACGAAGTCTAGGATTAGGAGCAAATTACGCCAGCCACTGCTTCGGGGAGTTGCATCTAAAAATACGACCAATCGGCACGTCGGCGTCGCCACGGCTAATTGGCTGACAGAGTTGATGCTATTTATTTAATGTTTAGGCAATATATTTTGGCTAATATTTAAGGTTCTATTTTTATTCAATAATCAAATATTTTTTTTTGTTTTTTTTTTTTTGGTTTTTTTTTTTTTTGGTTTTTTGTTATTTTTTTGTTGTTTTTCTTCTTCTTTTTTTTACCCTAGCACGACATGGTACCGCGGTAGGTGCGTTCTAGGAATGGGAGCAACTGACGCCAGCCTAGACTAGTTCGGGGAGTTGACATCTAAAAATACATTAAAAGACCATCGGAGACCACTCAGCTCAGTCGAAAAATAGGAATAGGTACAACGCGGCCTACATCGAGGAGAGTTATGGTATTTATATGTTTAAGGAACATTTGTTAGCTAATATTTAAGGTTCTATTTTTATTTATTTTACGAGGTGTTTTTTACAACCCGCCTGGTTCGAACTTCAAATTAAAAATACGTTACGCTCGAGTATGTCTTAGAATATGGATGTAAATACAGAAATATATATGGGTACGGCAGCCACCCACTAAAGATTAGGTGAATAACCGCCCCCTAGTGCGTCTGCGCCGACTTGTCTCGAGTTTAAAGTCAGTAACTGACATTGGCGTCGTCCTAATCGACTGCGAATACGCTATCATCGCAAGTTTGAGCGATTTTCGTACACGCTATTATCGAAATGGTAATAATAGTAATAATGACGAAAAGGTGTCCTAATGATAGCGATTACATCGCGCAAACGGCCATTGGGACACTTTTACGGAATAAATACGTTTGATCGCTCGTTCGAGTATACAAACTCGGGTAAACCTGCGAAGATCTCGTAGTCGCGTTTAATTAGGACGATGCCGTATGCTGAGTTTCTGAAGGAATCAATATAAGATATCGAAAGTTGATGTCTATATTATATGTCAGGAGATTGGTAGCTGGCTTTACACTTTAATAGTAGAATAGAATAGCCAATCACGTGCCACATAATAAAAAAATATATATTTCGATAATTTATTAATCCCCTCGGAAACTCAGCATTAATAAACCTGCCATAAGCCCTTTAGAGCAATTAGACACCATCTCATTATGACCTATTCCTCCAAGACATAATTAACAAAGGAAAACAATAAATAAACGTGCTCATAAATAACTACATAAATTATTTTAAGTACATTCGTTTAAAAATAAATTAGTAATATAATATAACAATTTCCAATTCGTGTAAACAAAACTTGCTCGAACCTGCAAAGATCGCGTAGTCGGTTTCAATTAGGATAGACTTAATGTATAATCGACAAAACGGAATCATGACCATGGAATTATTATTTTCAACTTAAGATATTTAATTTTAAATGTGGATTTAGACCAAACGAGTGAATGATAATTTTATTGGCTCATCAAATTCTTTTTGTATACATATATATATATACAGAGCATTCATTCGTTGTTTTACCTTTGATCGATTGTAAATACGGAACGAGCGTTTGAACAGTTGCTTAGAGCATATTTTAACGTTTGGACGTGCTCGCACAAAAAAACCCAACTGGCGCTCTACTGAGCTATCATTGTTCGTTTGGTCTAAACCAAATAGGGTAGGAAAATTAGCTGTGAGCGAGGAAAATATCTTAATATTACATCACGTCATCATATCATCGTACTAAAGTGTACGATCTCGCACACCATTCTCTTAGCAAATTTGATGGATAAGCAACCCAAAATGAGAATAGCATAGTGCTTAGCTATCAAAAGTGTTGGAAGTAGATTGAAACTCGACTTTAAATGAAAAGTATATCAATACGGATTGTCAATAATATTTGTTGAACCAATTTAGTTCAATATCCCCTTAATAGATTTTATAGATTTGACCCCCAAAATATTACGACCCGCAGGCTTCAATTGCTAAATAAAAAAAAGTTCTGAAATATGTTAGTCGTTTGGCCCCACGGGTCCAATTAGAAGGTCATTGCAGTGGTGGCACGTGTGTCGGGTCCCGGTCCGCACCCTAAGGGCCTGGTTGAGCGGGGGGATGGCTGGCACATGCGTTACGTCCGTGATCGGGTGCTGCTGTGGGGGCCTGGGACCTCTGCCGAACACGTTCAATTTATTGTTCTAGAGGTTTTTGCGTTTTTTCGACTTTCGGGTTAAACATAGGCATGTAGTCTAACTTAATTCTGACTTGCCTGGTGGGTTACTGCTGTACCAGGTATTGTAATCTCATAGGTACTGATAACTAAATTTAAAAGGTTATTAATTGAACGTTGTGGTGCAGTTCTGTATGTGTTTTGTTTTGTAAATCTGATATAGCTGAGTTTTCCTAGTTTACTTATTGGACCACTTTGCTGTTTAGTCTTCTACTAGCATGAGTAGAATCATTCAAAATAATTAAATTAATGACGTTTCATAAATGCCTGTAATAGGTATACGTGAATAAAGATATTTTGACTTTGAAAAAGGCGCTCAATTGTCTATACCCGAGTACGTTTGGTTCTAATAATAAGTATTTAGTAGCATGTACCCTAAAAAAAATATTTAACAATAGGACCATATAGGACCCGTGGGGCCAAAGGACTAACATATTTCAGAACATTTTTTTATTTAGCAATTGAAACCCGCGGGTCCAAAGATTTTGGGGGTCTAAACTAGAAAATCTAAAAGGGGATATTGAACTAAATTAGCACGACAAATATTATTAAAAGTTCGTATTGATAATACTTTTATTTTAAAGTCGAAAATCTATTTTAACACTTTGTGGCTTTAAGTCTATCTCTGCCTTTCTTATTATTTTGGGTGCTATCCACCAAATGTTCTAAATATTTGTGGTCTAGCGGTGTGCGAGACAATATCCACCATAGTATCGCTTTATGATGATGTTATGCAATTAGTGGATATCCTACCGCCTATTTTCCTATCACATCTGTAATGGACAAGCAACCTCGGGGAGAATGAATTTGGTGGATCATGATACAGTTGCATTGACCGTACATGTACAATGTGGACAATTTATCATTAGAACAAAATTAAATAAATAATAGTTAGGAAAATTATATATCACATGTTTTTGGTAAATGTGGATTAAATTTGAATTGAAGCGAAGATTATAATAATCAATCAGATCTCTCCTAGTATGTTCCTTGGCTTGTAAAAAGCAATCTGTGTACCTGTAATAAAGTATTTACAATGTCTTAGTTTTTTCTTCTGCTATTGAAAAATACACAACATTGAACTAAAAGCGCGGGAAGGTCTTCAAACCACAGTGCATCAGCTTCACTTACCCCCAGTTTCTTATAGGTAAGTAATATACGAGTATACGTTTAACTTTAATATTACAAATGAAGGCCGCTTATCTACCATGGTGGAAATCTCAAATTGGCGTAAAGTACAAAGCGCGAAATTAAAGATTTTAAAGTGTTTTTTTTATTTTAGAAATGTATTATTTTTATTAATGATAAACTCATCATTAAACTAAAAATAAAACTTATAAAAAAATGAATTATGTGCATAAAAATAAATTATCTAGAATGAAGCTCTTTGTGCGCAAGGAAAATTTCCACCAATAGTAAGTACCCTCACAATACCGTGACGTGATAATGAAGTGATCTTATTATACCATGTCGATTCCATTATTTTACTATTGACAGCTCGACTACTACGAGTAGTCTATTAGTGATGTCCTAATGCGTTACTGATTTGATTTATTATAACAATCGACTCATAATGTCTCATTACTACATGTCACAGACATAGTAGGTAACGACGCCACGTAACATGATATATAGCGTCAACTGATTTAGCTATTATGGTATTATTAGCTTATATAATAAGTAATAGGAATATCTTTATTTTTTTCTTAAACAAAGTACAAACTGCTTGAAATCCTTCGTTTTTAGGATATGTCATTAGTAAAATAAACGAATGGAAATAGGATAGTGGTAATGATCATTCTGCACTACCCATGTTCCTTGCTCGTATCTGGTAGATAAGCTGTCTATATAAAGCCAATAAAATAATACATCGTGTGCCATATTAATTTTGGACGCATTTTACAATAAAACAGTTTCAACCGATGCATTGCGTCATGCGCGAGGTATTATCAAAATGATGATCACAAATTATAGATTTCCGTATTTCGCGATTACCAAAATTAACCCGCATACTTATATAAATTACGCGGACTTTTACGTTGTTCAAGATTCAGACAATCTACTCGAATCAAATTTTAGAATGGATTTAGAATTAAAGTATTCCGCTGTCGTAGCGGCAGAGGGAAAAAAAATATACCTATTATTATTTTTACGCACACAGATAAGGCTAATACTAAGGCTGTTTATCCACTAATGATATGCTAGAAAAAGAGGCTATGCGAAAGAAATATATTGGTGGATTATTTCTCACGGACAGCTCCTTTACTTAGCTATCTTTGGTGGGTCAGCAGCCTAGTTTCGTCCTAGTTAAGTGCCGGTAGCATTGGGTCACGTTAAGAACGGTAAAAATGTTTGATTTTTGCAGAATCATGTCAATATTATATACAAATATCCCACCAATTAACTACTTTTTACCTACACAAATATGCCATAATTCAATCCAATTATACTTTGTTTATGAGGGAAATAAGCAACTACTCACATAACTTATATTTATATCTTTTTAGCATATTTTCAAGATGGTCGACGGAGTTTTGCAAAAAACACCTCAATTATTGACAGTTCTAAATAAAGCCAATGCTACTGGTCTTGAAATATTCACATCAGACACGTCCTTGCAATGTCTTACATTTTACACGTATTACAATCATGCATAAATTAAATGACCAATCGTGCTGCAGTTTAAATAGAGACGAGCAGACACCTACATCAATACAACTATCAGAGTATTTAGATAGGTAAGTAATAAAACATTCTGGCGTGGAGATAGATATATACAGTACCTGATGGAAGATATGAAGGCTTTATTAAATTAATCATATTAGATTATGGTATAGGTACAGGGTATGGAGATGAACACTGACGAAGTAAGTTTTCCTTCCAGCTTTTCCTAAAGCAGTGGGATGATTAATATATTTGAGAAAAGATCCCCTTTAATGTCAACAACCCTTAGTCCTGTTTCCGCTTTTTGTTGTTACCAACCGTAACGGCCGTTTTTTTTTTTTTCAGCAGTTGCGCATTGTTGTAGTAGTACTACTATAGTAGGTCACTGACAAGCACTACCATTTTGTAATATTTGACACGAAAGTATTAGAAGTATATATTGTTGTGTACTTTTTGCTTGAATATTTACAAAAATTAAACAAACTCTTTTTTAAAAAAAAGGTATTTATTCTTTACGTACAAGCCCTGGGTAGTAACAATTAGTTATATAACCAGTGCCTAATAACGAGATTGGATAACGTTTTTTTAATTTAAATTCCTACGTTGAACCAAGTTTGTGTTTACTAATAACCCACAACTAAACTAGTGTAAGGTAGTGTTGATTATGGAGGTCAGTGCTTGTCAAAGTGACAGTTGTTCTAAAAGACGATGATATAGTAAATAAGATTCAGTAATTAGAATACATATAAATCTTTAGAAGATAGTTTTGCATTCAAGATTACAACATATAGATGCAAGGATTTAAGGAGAAGCTCACAGTAAGTACATTATAAAGCTGAAACACACAAATTTTGTCTAGTATTAAAATTTATGAATTTTCAAAAACCAATATTGACTTTGGTTTAATTAATTGCAATATCTAATTGCATTTCAGCCTTAAATGTTCTGACAATTGCTCTTCCCGCACCGACGCCGAAGTGCTATCCACCAAAATCCAGTACATATCGAAATTTTGAAATAATTTAAAGTCGCTGTATTCACAAACCACACACCCCTCTTACTAATGAATCAGTTGTGCAATTAATGTTGTTATGTTCTTATTAGATAATTATAAAAGGAGAAGTAGAGCGAGATAAAATTTCAATACACATGTGATTATTATGTTTGTGGGTAGGAATACATTTTTAGGAATTATTCTTTAATAAGTATATTTTAATGCCAATTGTCGCGAGGATTGCTTTGAATTCGACAGTGGGGTAAAGCAACTGCCGAATGGTAGTGCAACATTGACAAATACATTATAAGAAGTTTTATAATAACAAGGTTTAAGTGACAGGCACCTTGAGTAAGCTACATGCAACACAACTTCTATGGCTGACGAAAGCCAAACATTTTACTCTTGATGGGTATTCTCGAGTTTACAAGTGTTCTAAAAAGCCAATAATAATCTAGGATATAGCTAGTAGTTTACGTCAATAATGTTTGATGTCAGTCACTTCAATTGACATGTAAGTGATTTAAAAAAAAAAAACATGAGTATAAAACTAATCAAAAAACAAATCCAAAATCAAAATTGTATTTTTAAAAAGTTTTTTTTAAATTAACACCGAGCGTACAAGGCCGGTTAGAATCCGTGCTACAGGCAGCCCCGCTTCTACTTCCAGAATTTATATGATAAAATACTAATAAAACATATATGTATGTATATCTTTATGTATTATTAAGGGGTGTTTTAAAACACTGTACTATATTATATCCACATCTTAATACAAAGAAAAGGTTATAATAATAATAACTCAGGAGAATAACCCGATTTTATAAACCAATTAGGCATTGTAAAGACATGTCGCGTTCTATTTTGATTATTCGTTACGACTGTTTTGCATGAAGTCATTTAGAGCTGATCCTGATACAGTGGTATGTTTTTACTACGGACAAGTCAGCGCTGTCTTCAAATTTAAGTCAGTTAAAGTTAACCTGTCTTTAGGACCGGTTAAATATTATATATTGTGAAGAGTTAATTTCAAAAACACATGTCAAGTAAATGAGCGCGAGCGCAACGCTTACATGTTTATACGTAGCCATAGACAAACAGCGAGCGACAACTTGGTTAAACTAGATTAAACAAGGGAAATATTACTTTTGTGTTGTTTCTAGGGTGGAGAAGTAATGATAAAATTAAAACATACCTAGAGTATGCATTATCCTAGGCCTTTTTGTTGTCACAAAATATTCACCAAGTCGAGCCGCGCTGTTTTTTAGGTTAGAGTAGTAATGTAAGAGAAACGTTTTGAGTTGCGAAGATCGGAAGCTTTACAGACAGTTTACAAAAAACATCGAATGCTTTATTCTCAATTTCTTGCTTACCTGTAAGCATTGAACGCTTTGTGTAAACTAGTTCTATACATGGCGGTCACAAATAGAAATCTCCACACATTAGAGTGACACTCTCAAATTATTATATTCTTCGATTATTATTAATATTACATTCTGAAAATAAAAGAAAATTTTAATATCTACTATTAATAAGTTTGGGTTACTCAATAAAACAAAAAATATAGACCATGACGAAAAGATTTATTAACAATAGTTTCTACATTGTCTTAAACATAAAAGAAATAAAGAAAAGATTGAAAATAACCTACAATTTTTTAATAAATTCTGTGTTCTATTAAAGAAAAAATTACATTCAGAAATTACAAATGCATTAAATACAATGCAACATGTTATTAAAACTAGATTAACAATTATTAAGTTGAAACCAAGTCATTTATAAATTTAATATAACAAATTAAATAATAAGATAAATACCCTAATAGCCAAAATTATAATTCATATTCATATGAAGGAATCTTTATAAATAATGTGCATAATACATCAGGCATTTTAAAGCTTGCCATTTATATTATTCATACGCGTAATAGTAACTTGAAACTTATCCTAAACTAAAGATTGAGTAGTGGTTCAATGTTAGCCAAACCACTTAACTCCTAAATAAAGTCTATTGCCCGTAGTGAACCTGAGTAAATCATGAGAAATTATTATTTACAAATAAATAGATAGTTATTTTATTGTTAGTTCATTTTCCACATAGAGTACGTAACATTATTTTTAGTAAATATTTTTTAGTTTAAATTATGCTCTTTTTAGTACTGGAGCGGAATTATATCTTCAATTTTATATCTTTAAAATTCTTTACATAAGCCAAGCATAGCTGAGCGAGAGATATTTAAAAAAAAACATATTCTTAGACAAGTGACGACGTTAAGTTAGTTTAAGAATATAAAGTAATAGTTAATATTTTGAGAATTAAAATTATCACAAAAGAGATTTGAGGCACGGGAACGGTGGTGTTATAAATCTATGACTGCAGTACGTAAGAAAAGTGTATTTCTCATTGGTACATGCCGGGTGGGTTTGATTGTAGAATTTAAGGTACGCGTTCTTACAACCGAGCCACCACCGCGCCATTTAATATTTAGCTTTAATTTTGTAAATTATGATTGATAATGCCCCTTTACAGCTGCTATCCACTATTAGAATTAAATTTATAATTCTCAGGCACTATGATCTTATTAGCAGACTGTTCTTTACTAACAACAGCCAGCTATTTCTCCAATTTTATTTATATACTGATTTAATATTAATGTCAAATGACTTAATAAATTTTACTAATCGAAGTGTAAATAATTGCTAAGAATAATAAATAAACAATAAACAAAAAGTAAATAATTTTAATGCACTGCTGTGCAATTGAAATAACTGATTAAACTATCTGAGTGAATCTAAATGTCAAAAAGCACCTAATTCAAATTGCCAAACACTTAATCAAATTTAGTCGTGTTATTTAATTTATTTTATTTACATTTCTTTTTATCCCTATTAGTCTTTTTTACTATGTACACCCCGGTGTACCACGGGAAATATTTTTATTCCGTTATCCACCCAGGTGGACCACGGGCAAGAGACAATAAATCCTATAAAAATCCAAAAGACCTAATTCAGCCATATTAGAATAATAACAAAAAAAAATAATAATAAGCAACATATAAAGGACTACAAGCAACAAATAAAAAATCATAAATCTAAATACCTGACCCACTATAGTTATAGTAATATAATTTGAATTATTTTTATTTCATTCAAAAGTTTATGAACGTCTTTCTGTAGACTTACTTAACTGATTGATTTTCTACTCCAGTGAACCAAAATATGGTACTCCAAGAACCAAATACCATCATTACTTAATAACCAAACGATAGTACCTACTCCAGACAATATGATACTCGAATAACCAAACCATGATATCAAAGGACTCTAACGAAGTATTTGTTTTATATAAAACTAGTTGTTTGACCCGGTTATAAAAAAGACAAAAAATATTCAGAACACCGTAGTATATATGCCGATCCCTGGGTTTACAAGGTTAAAATCGGTGAAGGCAAACCTGACGAGTGGTATATCCGTTTCTGTATTCCTGGGAATATTTCTGCCAAATTTCATCAAAATATGTACAGCATGAATAACAGACACACTATCTTTAACATTTATAATATTAGAATGGATAATATTAAAATTGCAGATATTTAGACCAAATGAAGGAAAAATTCGGATCCATTTTGTACAGAGAAGAAGTCAAGAAATTAACAAAAAGTATATAAAGATTACCTTCGTTATTATCATCAAATAAGATAAAGCTTGTTAATTTTGTTATTTTCATACAAAATATTTGTTACACAATCCTTGACGTGAACTACTTTGTTCTTGTCGAAGAAGAAAGTGTCTTACACTTCCGTAGCACGCAGTTTGGCATATTGTTAGTAAAACAACAAAATCAATTCGAAACTACGCGTCGACATGACCAATTCAATTGTCCTCGCTTTGCTTCTCATACTGCTTGGTTTCTAGATCTCCTAGGCCTTAACTAGTCAAGTTACTATAAGACCACCGCCTATAAATTGTAACCTTCGTTTTAGCAAGACAAAACAAAACATGCTTACCGATCCATCCCCGTGCAAGCGCGGCCGGCCAGTCGCACCTCCACGTCCTCACAGCGCCGCTGGACCAACAACGTTTGCACTGGACGGACATTCTAACACCACAAACCATAAGTTAAGATGAGAAAAGCTTAAAATATAACAAAAAAATATTAATGAGATCCACTGGATCGTTATCAGTCTGCCCTGTTTGTACTTGATAGAGCTCTATAACAAATATAATATAATAATTTTATAACACAGGTTAGGTGTCACCCGGGTGCTTCACCCGGTAGTGACTAGACTATCTGGAGGTCACGGACGAGACACATTACTACTGCGGTGGTGCCACGGCAAGTTGAAACGTCTGAAATCAAACCGGAACACATTAATAAAACGCTCATATGATGCGCTACTAACGCAGAACCTGATATGTCATTAAAAGAGACAGAAAAGAAAAGCCATCACAAATTTCTAACTAGGATTTATTTTCACAATTTGGATTAAGTCAGTTTGTACTTTCCATTCCACATGTTTAGCAAGCGACCGTTTTTTATTCAACTTTATTTGGTGTTTTTTCTTCATGCTTATAGTTTTCTGAATTAAGTTAATATTAAAAGTTTTATAGACAAGTTGGACTGAATTAAGATGTAACAGATTTCGACCGAACTCAATATTTTTTGACATATCACAGTAACTGCCTTAGTACCACAAATATTAATATACATAAAGAATTTGTTAACAAAGAACATGCTACCTTGTCAATGTGTGCTATTGCTGATTATATTATTATTCCTTAAAATAGTTAAATTATCCCAGGACATCCATTAATTATTAATAAAGCTTATTTATACCTGAATAAAAACAATATATTTTATATCATGAAAATTATTACAATGCCAGAAGAGAGGGCAAGTTTTTTTAGCAAGAAGCTTATGGGCCATTTGTTGATATTTATTAATTTGTCAATTGACTTAGACAAACAGTTGTTTTAATCGACAAACTTATCTGACCCGCTGTCTTATCATATATTTTGCAACAACAATGAGACAAGGGTAATTGGAAAATAGTCAAAGGTCAAACATTATTTTAGTAATACTAAAATTATGTTTGACAGCTACTATTGTGCAATTCACGCCTGTCGAATTACTACTGCAAGTTACATAATAAGACTGCCAGTAGCTGATTATGAAAACTAACTGTCAACAGTGTTGCCAATCATTTGAAAAAGTTTATGATTTTAAGTATATTTATTTCGCCCTATTGTTGCTAAGTTTATTTAAAACATATATTTTATAATGTTTATTCAAATTATTGAAATTATATTATTTGTTTGTGTCAGCAACTGTCAACTCTTTAACGTTACGACATAATAAGACAAACATAACAAATATTATTAATGTAAATAAAATATGTAATTGGCAACACTAAAACATAAGGTGCCGCCATTGGGTCTGATAAGTTGTCATCTTCTTGGTATAAGAAGGTATTTAAGGAAGCCTGTTTTAATAAGTACCCAATAATAAATTAAAAGTAGACCAAGTTTAAATTTTAAATATTTTGGCAAAGGTAAAATTTTCTATGCAATTAAAATAATAATAAAATCGCATTCGTATAGGTTTCGAAACTTTTGTTTGTATAATATACAAAGCATAGCTGGCCTATTTCAAAACCTAAAAGAGTATAATCTGCGTGCTTTCAGAATGAGATGGAAACTTGTCAGTGCTATATTTTGATTACAATGTATAACGTGCGCGTTCAACTCAGATGGAGCCCTATGGAAATGAGACAAACTTTATTTTTAATTTCAACTTAATGTGACAGGTTCTATTCCATTCTGATCGCGCTGGGATTATACAATAATATCAGACTAAATTAAGCTTTATAGAGTACTAAGGGCTAATTTACATTTTAAATAGTTGAGATATAGGACAGCTAGCTATATCCTAATATAGCCCAAGAGTGAATACAATATAGTAATGTTTATTTATGCTCTTTAAAATGAAGTATTTAAAAACACTAAGCTACTAAACACTCTACAGCCAATTATTATATTTTTGGATATTTATCAAACCATTTCGTACTCGTATATTTTGTTTTTAAGCATAGTAGTAAGGGTTAGGTTAGGTTAGTAATATTAGTAGCACATTCCTTCACCAAGCAGATGGAAAACTGATTTTTCACCTATAAGCTTCTTGAGATAGAACGATACGCGAAAGTATTTTAAATAAATTAAAATAATAAAATTCAATATCGCGCTTCGCTCTAACTTAATTAGAATATTTTAGAGTTGCACTATATTTATATACATTATAAATAGTATGTTTAAAAATGGTGCAACTGGTTGTGTATTACAATACAGTAAAAAAAAAAACAACAAAAAATAACGAACAGTAACAAAATAAAATTGATTATTTCATAGACAACCATATAAGGAAAGAATTACTGTGCGGCTCGGATACGAGTAATGCATTATTGTTAAAATGACTAATAGTCATTGTCAAAATCTTTTGGCCTGATTCTCGGTTAAATTATTATTATTATTTTTTTCAATTTTTTTTAAAATCGTTCCGGTACATCCTTTCAGCTTTTTGATAACAGATATTCGTCGGAGTTTGTACAGTAGCCATCAACGCCCACTTATTTATTTTATTTATTAAAGGATAACTAACTACTAAAGTAAATGGAAACATGAAGGGTTAATTAGAAATTACCGCAAATTACACACTCTATAGCCTTGACCATATTTTGTTAGGCAACTGATCGCCAATGATTTTATTCATTCAGATAACAGATCGGTGACGGTTGCTCTTCTACGTATCTTGTACTATTAGGGAACCTTCATTTTCCGCCGTTAATTTGTGTTTAATTTACTTTTAGGTAATAACGTCATTGTAGAAGTATATTGGAGCGTTGGCATTAAGCCCTTCCTTATATGCAAGTCAAATGATTAGTTAAAAAAAACATTGTTTTTGTATAGGTTAGGTGAATAATGTTGTTTCAATTATTCAAATAACCAATTGCTCTTTAATAATTCGCACGAGATGATAACTAAACTAAAGGGTATTTAAAATATCGGAATAATTCGGAAATAGGATATTGCTAAAAATAGTACTGAATTATTTAATTATTACCAAATCGTTCGAATTAAGATTACTTTAAAATAACAAGTTATAATTACTTTAACAAGACAGTGAAGTTACTGAACACACAATGTGAAAACCATTCACCTTGACTTTGTATTAGTGCAAACTTTATATGGTTTTGTAATCTCACAAAACTAACACCAAGCTATAATGATAATAATAATTGAAGAGTAACCAACGAAATGCCAATATTAACATCCATTAATAGCAGTCCCTAAAACTAGAGCTATTGATTTCAAAAGATGAAATACCTCCAGAACATATTGCTGGAGATTTTAGTCTCCACTTGTCAAGCTGGCCAGTTGGGTTGATCAGGGTCTGATGTTTTATTTGTGATCATTTTCTTACGACTTACACGGGTGTATGTCTTATAAGCATATAACCTGACCGCTAATTTATAAGTGAAACTAAAAGATCTGGCCATCTTAACTTATATTGCTCACTACCCACATTGTATTTTTTTTTAATGCACATATAAATATTGATCTATGTCTGGCTGGTCACTCTTCAATCAAAAGCAAGTTGAAATTAAATAAAGAAGCGGTCTCAAAAGACAAATCAAAAACACATAAAAAATTACAAGTTAATAATACATACTGCGGCATTAGTGGAATTTCTCCACCAAGTGAGCCCGGCAAATCGTCGGTAATAGTAATGTATTCTATATGTTGGATCGGGTCTGGCCAGACCGATTCCGAGTCATGGGTGGTTGATAACTCGCGATGGACTTTTCCGGTTTCTCTTTGTTTGAGCTTTTCGATGCGGTCTCTGTCTCGCATCTGGCGAATATACCAACTGAAAACGCCCAATACAATTATATGAAGGCTCGTGACTAATTACATCTTGTTCTGCCTTTAAAAAATGACAAGGTAATTCTAAAGTATAACTATCGAGCAGAATACAATTAATTTGTGTCGCAAGCAGTATTTACACTACATATATGATTATTTTTGGCCACATATGAACTATACCGCATCCATCCAGCCCTGAGACAAATAAACAAAAAAAAAAAATGAATACGGCAATATATGCTATAGAGCCACCGCAAAATGCAAATACTGTCGTATACAGTAAAAGCAAGTTTTTAATAATTTATTTAGTTTTTGATGAAATTATTTTGCTTATGCTTTAATTAATCTTTGCAACCAAAAAATACCTATGATAAGAACACAATGATTCTAAGCTTAGATTACATATAATTTTATATATTATAGATTAATTTAAAAAATATAATATTATGCAAATTTATTGAAATTTGGAATGGTTATAGTTGACCAACATGTATGTTACAATTAACCTATTATAACGCTTTAGGTACATAATGTTTTATTGATCAATTCGAATAACTTTGTCAGAGCGAAATAATTCGTTTGTCCGTACAAAACAGTTTTTGAGGTAGTTCAAAAGACATACATATCTGTACGACACTTGAAAAAATATATTATCCAAAAAAAAAAACATTTATAATAAAATTGGAAAAATAGTCTGAGCAAGAGCATTTTTTGTAGAAATATATTGTTTTGCATTCAGCAGGGTTATATCGGCCATCTTCACCTACTGCACTTCTTCCTTCTTTATTTTTGTATTATATTTTTTAAAATTGTTTTGTCTGGACCAAGCAGTGCCTGTACATTTTTAATAAAGTTTGGAAAACACTAGTTTTTTTTTGTTTACATTTTGTCTCTGCGCTCGAGGAAAGCCATATAAGTCATTTAGCGACGAATACGTGTGAATAACACGTCACTCCGTGTGGAGTAATTTCAATAATACATACCTACATTTTATTTTTAGATACTCGTATATCCATTCGTAATTACGAGTATGCTTAGAATTTATATATATAGGTATGTATTATATATATATATATATATATATAAAATCTAAGCATATTGTTAATTTAAATATAAGAGTAAGTCTACTTTTATTCTACATACTCGTACCATAATATGTAGATATATCTTAGAAAAATTACATGTATTATTATGTGTTATTGTACAATTTGATATATTTTTTAACACAACATACAAAATAATGGTCACATTTTAAGGCTATAATTAATTGAAGGGTTATTAACAAAACAAAATAACTTTTAACATCAGTATTTTTGAATAGACAGAAAATCAATGCAAATGCATAACAAGAGATTTTTTAAAACTATATTCGCTTCCCGGAAAAAATATGGCATAAAGACAATAACAGTGGGTTCGCCAAAGTACTACTTTATTTTTATTTTTTATTATATAGAAAATTCTACTAACTTAGAAATAGTATTTTCTCGAAATCACATCTTTTATCTTAGAAAACTTTTGCCGGGAAGCGATATTCTTAAATATAAAAAATGATATAAAAATAGTTGTAAAAAACCCTTTAAATTTTAGTTATTATACAGGCTAAATATTTGAAATGGCTAGCAAGTTCCTTAAAAATGGTCTAGACTATCCATATTTTATTATTATTATTTATAGTATTAATGGAGCACCTGGTGGTTTAGACCTTGGACTTTTATTACAACACAAATAAAATTCACTCTGTAGAATATGTATAATATATGAGTAGGTGGCGTCGGTACCGCCAGTATACCTCTCGAGACTATACGTATATTTGATACGATGATTTGTTTAATATTTTAAACAATATGAAATATTATAAACTATGAAAATTTAAAAAAAAAAAAAAAAAAAATCTCAACCATAGTTGCGATCTTATTAAGTATCTTGCAAAACGAAAATAATGTTTAACAGCGACTATTGTAGAATTCACGCTTGTCGCATATCGACAAAATTGTCGAAATAAGCTCCCATAGAAGGATTTATGTGAATTTAATTTGCAATATCTTTACTTGTAAAAAGATATAAAGAGCATGGTAATACATGTTTCTTTTAAAATTATTTTAATATAAAGCCGAGAAATAAAGATATCTTCATGAGTTGTTGGACGATTATTTACGTCGTTGGAATTTTTTTTATTTTATTCTCTACAAGTACTATAAATCAAACCTTTTTACTCTTACAAGTAATTATTAAACCTTCCAAGAAACCATTACAAAATAAAACAATGTGGCAACACTACAATTTGCTTTTGATTTTCATATGCGGCAACTATTAGGAAATTTCAATTGAACTTCATTATTAAAAATTATAATAATAATGCACGGTAATATCCCAACTTTTTAATAGGTACACTGTTTATATATAGGTATTATTAGCTATACATTTTTTGTTTTTTAAATTTCACTTAACGTAACAGCAATCTTAGGTTATCATATTTTTAATGCCCCAGGCACTCCATTATAATGTATATATATATTAGTCTAATATCTTTATAAACTTATAAATTATAGTCACTACAAAAACATTTTCCTGTAGTAGCCTTAACGGTAAAAGCTGCCATTATTTATCCGTTCAAATTTCCACCCTGTATAGTTCATAAACAAACACTAGTACATGACTAAAACCTTGTTATTGAATCAGTTTTTGAATTGCCGGACACGTGATGGTGGACTTGACTCTATCTTGTCTGTGTGATGAGACAGTTGTTATGGCCATACCAAAGCAACGGTATACAAATAATACTTGTCAAGCTGATGTAACCATTTATGTCTGGGCATCAATGTCTCCAATTCTTGTCTGTTTATTGTGCTCAAATAAAATAATAAAAACTAAATCGCTTCTCTTTCAAACCGCAAACAAAAAATAAAATAATAATTTGGATATTTTCTACCTAAACGAATTTTAATTCATAAATATTTCACGAGTGTTTAAATTTATTGGCGATTAATAAGTGTTATGTTGCTATTACGTGATATTCTTTTTAAAAATGTGCGATTTGTAAGATTTAAGCGACTGTAAGATCTATAAGATTCATTGACTTATTGTCTTACCGATTTTGTCGTTTTTCCTGCGATTCAAACTTAGCATGTCGCCTAGCCACAAATATATCATCATTGTCGTCCTCATCGAATAAAGCTAATGGTTTTATGTTATAAATTCTAAATTTTGGAACCTAAAAAAACAATAATATATTTAGATTTAGTTAATAGCTTTGCGTGAAATACTATTAAAATTTATTTTGTACCATATTTTAATAAAGCCGAATAAATGTTTTATTTTATTTTAATTAAGGTACATAGAAAACGCATTTGTTGTATTTATATTTAAATTTAGGCTGTATTTTATATTGAAAAGAATTAACCATAGAAAATAATTCTAAATGGTCGACAAAAAACATAAACAGTAAAAACTAGTGATTTGATCATTCCTATTCAATTAAATGAAAAATATATTTTTCGTGAGAATATAGGAACTACATTCTAATGAATGTTAATGACAAATTTTGCAATCTAAATGAGAATTAAAAAAACAACAGTGTTAAGAGAACACGTTGTATATAGTACATACCTCTATATACGCGCGTTTATATTCACGGACCCGCGCTGGCGCTAAAATTTCAATTAGACCATTATAAAGTAGCTTTAAAAGCTAATGAAGCTAAGGACAAATCTAGCGACAACTTCGCAGCGAAATTGTGTGCACAGAATCTCGCTACAACGTAGCAAGTTCAAAAGTTCTGTCGCGGGAGTCACGTCAGGACGTCACGATGTAATTTTTACATATTAGTTTTTTTTTCGCCGGCCGTTTTGCCATCTGCGGTAAAAATAGTTACCGAGAAGTTAAATTAATGTGTACGAAAACACCATTGTTAACACGAGTAACAACAAAAATAACAACAAGTTTATTGTTGTATTGAAATATAAGCCTTCGGCATGAACGGCATTTTCAAATTCCTTCCTCTTTTTATTAATATCATACACCGATATTCGATGCTTGCTTTTAGCGAACGTGATAATACAGCTGTAACAACTCTTCTTCGCCTGATTCGTAACACATCGGAACGGTGACTGAATTAGGTTGAGGGTCGAAACAGTTCAAATGCAAAGAATAAATGCGGCGCTGGCGCCTAAACACGTACCTATTACGCATTATATTTGAATACCCTGACCTTGTGACGTCGCGATATTAAAGAAATGCATCAATTGACGAATTTAGCACATCGTGATCTATAAGTTTAGAACAATCCCTACTCGTTGTCCTATCAAGTATCAAGTGATTCTTCCATGTTCCACTCAGATTTAAAGTGGCGATAGAAACCGAAATTCCATGCGAAAATGTTCTGCCGCGAGGTTATCGTTAGATTTGTCCCTAGCCTGGGATTAGTATGTAATGCCAATTCGCATGTGATTTTTTTCATGTTCTTCTTTACTAAACTATTTTAATCTTTGATATTAATGGCGCAAGCCGTGCGATTTAAAGAAGAGTTAGTTTCGAACCTATATTTAAAACCTATAAAAACAAAATAAAAAGCTTAATAAATAAATTGAAGCACACCCGCCTGTCGGAAGGCGCAAGATGATATTAAATAATGGGAGGAACTGATATCAGATATACATAATGAGGTCAGTCCCTACCACTATGTTGACTGTTCCCAAAGGCATGAAAGCATTGCTTCTAAACAGCTTGCCTCATGGCGTGGACAAGAATAACTCTATGAAACCCCCCATATGTCCGGCAATTCGAAGAATGGGCCTGTAACGCGAAGAACACGCAACGTTACAATGTATTTTACAATAGACTGTCACTGTTTCCCTTCCGGGGTGGTCAGAAACCACTCTTATAAGCGGATTCACATTTAGCCAACTTTACTATAGGCCAATCATGACAAGTGGCGAGTTCGCCGATATCTCCAGCGTACCAAACTCGAGAAATATAACAAATAAATTAAATATATTTACTTACATTAGTAAATATTTTTTTGTGTCCCGACCAGGAATCGAACCCGGTATCCCCGAGTCTAAATCCACGGACTTAACCGCTAGACCACGGAGGAGTGTTATTATTAATTAATCTCGCCAATGCCAAGAAACGAAATAGTAAGAAAAAGAATTTACGATAGTCAACGTTCGAGCGATCGTCGACCTCACGATTACGTTATTATTACTTGATTACGCTCAGTATGAGTGGCGATTTTTTTAGGAACACTTCTTTGCACCGTAACTTAAGATTTTATTACTGAATAATTATAATAAACAATACATAGTTCCTTATTTTTATTCTAGATTATAATATAAACATATTTGCTCTTTAATAAATTCCACGCAGTCAACGTAAAGATAATTTATCTGGCAAAGCTAGACCTGGCCAAGTTTCGTCTTGCAGACATAATAATCTTGGTCTTGCGCAACAGTCTCGCAAGATTTTGAAAGACTCTTGCTCTTACTGAAAATATATACATATTTGTTTCTGATTGTAGTAAGAAAACCTTGTGAGATGTTAGTACCTGTCCGCAAATTACTATCTCATGAATTACTGGTCTGAATTACTTGAAATAAATCTTATAAAATTATTATATTCCAAAATCTATACAGAGGTTGCAACAAAAACTATCTACTCGTATAACGCTTTACATGGTGTTAGCGAAAAACAATCGTTAGTGCCACATCGGAACAGTAGTTAGTTGTGGAGATATTTTATGACGACATACAGACTACAGAGACATCTATAACGGTTGCATAATTTTCCCTTTGAACGCTAAACACACGACGGAGTTACAGTTAAAAAAAAAGGTACTCCCCAAATTGGAACATTGACTGCTTGACATGACATGATTTGGGCAACACTACCGTGGTGGGGACCTCCAACAGATTTTTTTGTTGTAATAAGACGAAGATCAGAGTTTTGCCACCGCGCTATTAGTTAATATTTATTAACATGTTTTTCTCAGAGAAGATAAGTATTTTATAAATAATTGTCATTTTTAGAATCAGTCTGAAATATACTGGTATAAGTATTTATTATTTGCAATAAATATAACCAGAATGAAGTTATTGGCACTAAAATAAAACATTAGCAGAAATCTATGGAAACTATAACAATAATTATTATCAGAAATTAATTAATCTATTTAATTTTACACTTTTTATTCCAACCTTATGTACCATTATTATAATTTAGGACATATTATTTAGTCTAGCAAACCCTACATGATATTGTTGTCTATTATTTTTTTACCCGACCGCTCGACGCAAAGAATATATATATTATATATATTAAAGAATTATATATGTCTGTATGTTTGTTCATTTGTGGCACAATGGAAACCAAACGATTTGGCCGATATTATTATTCTCACTTCAATCTGGCGTCAAACTGATGTCACTGAATATATGACATTAATCAAATTTCATTAAGGCGACAACCAGACGCCTTATTGTGTAAAATAAAAAAATGAAAGTCTATGAACTATATTGAGTGGGGTATCCCCGAATACCGATACCGCATGATGAAAGCCAGTCTCAGACCGTCACAGCTCGAATCCGCGCTAGGCTCGGTTAAATTCCAACTGGAGCTGCAAAACCGATTCGACAGTTTGGAAACCACCGAAGACGTTGTCGAGATGGTCGATAGTTTGGTGAACGTCATCTGAGAAGTTGGTTGTAAATACTTCCAGCCGAATCCGCAAGGAATCCAAGTTTTCAGCTGAAACTCTGGATCTTATGAAACAAAGGCGGGAACATTCTGCGGTGGCATCGCCAGATAGAGCTTTGAATAAGAGAGTCAAGAGACTGATACGAAGGGACCTACGCCTCTTCAACACAAAAGCTATTGAAGAGGCCATAGAGAAAAATAAAGGTTCCAAAGTATTCTGTCAGTCTCTTGGACACAGCCATCTGACGAAGCTTGAATCCGCAGATGGTAGGACCGTAACTTCGAGACCAGAGCTTCTCGCAGAAGTAGAAAACTTCTATGGAGACCTATATGCCGATCACGCACCTCGCCATACAACCCGCTGGGATGACGATCACCGAGCTGTACTGACCCGCCATTACACCGAAGACATCCCGGATGTAAATCTGGGCGAGATTGATATACCCCTTGGACAGCTTAAGAACAACAAAGCACCTGGTGAAGATGGAGTTACTGGTGAGCTTCTAAGAGCTGGAAGGAAACCAGTACTCAAGGAACTTGGGAAACTTTTTAACTCTGTCATTCATCACGGAACTACGCCAGAGATGTGGACCAGGAGTGTTGTGGTCCTAAAAGAACTATAGGCCTCCTCCTACTACTCCTGAGCCACGTTTATAAGTTGTTTTCAAGGGTGGTCACAAATCGTCTCGCCCAGAGAATGGATGAGTTCCAGCCTCCGGAGCAGGCCGGGTTTCGAAAAGGCTACAGCACCGTAGACCACATCCACACCCTGCGACAGATTATACAAAAAACTGAAGAGTATAATTTGCCGCTGTGTCTTGCTTTTGTGGATTACGAGAAAGCCTTCGACTCAATCGAGACCTGGGCTGTTCTGGACTCTATGCAGCGATGCCTGATTGACTGGCGATACGTAGAGGTGATGAGATGTCTTTATAGTGCCGCGACTATGACCGTCCAGATACAAGGCCAGCATACAAGACCGATCCAACTGCGCAGAGATGTACGACAGGGTGATGTTATAAAATGTCTTTAAAATGCTGGGCTGGAAAAACTGCGGCATAAATGTTAATGGTGAATACATCTCTCACCTCCGGTTCGCGGATGACATAGTTATAATGGCTAGCTCGCTGGAAGATCTTAGTGGAATGCTAAACGGCCTAAACGTGGCATCCCAGCAAGTTGGTCTCGGAATGAACTTGGACAAGACAAAAGTTATGTTCAACGATCATGCCATTCCGAGACCAATTTGCGTGGGCAACGCCTCTCTCGAAGTTGTGAAAAAATACGTCTACCTTGGCCAGACTATCCAACTAGGCCTAGCCAAATTTAGCAAGGAAGCTGACAGGCGCATTCAACTAGGATGGGCTGCATTCGGGAAGTTACGCCACATCCTGCTATCAAACATACCACAGTGTTTGAAAACGAAAGTTTTCAACCAATGCGTTCTTCCAGTATTGTCGTACGGAGCAGAAACGTGGATACTGACAGTGGGTCTGGTCCACAAGTTTAAGGTCGCTGAGCGAGCTATGGAGAGAGCTATGCTCGGTATTTCTCTGATGGATAGAGTCCGAAACGTAGACATCCGTCAGAAAACCAAAGTTACCGACATAGCCTTCAAAATTAGTAAGTTGAAGTGGCAATGGGCCGGACACGTCTGTCGCAGAACCGATGACCGATGGAGTAGACGAGTTCTAGCGTGGAGACCACGCACAGGAAAACGCAGAGTGGGAAGACCCCCCGCCAGATGGACGGATGACCTAAAAAAGGTCGCTGGTGGGGGCTGGATGAGGGGGGCAAAAGATCGTGTGAAATGGAGAGCCTTGGGGGAGGCCTACATTCAGCAGTGGAGAGACATTGGCTGATGATGATGATGATAAATAAATAAATAAATGATGATCCCCGAATAGGTATTTGAAAATCATGTTAAAGTTGCTCTTATCATTTTTAAATTAAAGTGGCCATTTATAATCTATAACGATTTAAAGTTGGTTAGCAACCATTATCATTAAAAATGTCAATGTAACTTTACCTACCTACCTATAATAAAGATGTAATAAAGCTCATATAAAAAAATATCATCACGACGGTATCCCATTCTAGGAGGTCAAAATAATTATATACCTATATTATATTATAACAGACAGTGATGACTAACATGAACACAACTCAATAAATAAAGTCAATACCATTTGCCTCAATGTACTAATGTAGCAACATTGTATCTGTTAATCAGAAATCACTAGTTGTAAAAGACACGGTATAATCGATAAATGGGTAAAAGCACTTACCATACATGCTGGTGCTGGCTCTGTGTAAATCCTTATGCGGTAGGTATGACTCTACTGGCAGCATCAGCTCCTGCTCAGGAACGAAGTCATAAGGATCATGAACCGGCTTCGAGGCACCATCCTCGTCCACCTTCTTAGCAAAAGGGTTGGCGAACGAACTGAGCAGGTATGTCTCAGTACCGTACCCTGCTGAATTGAATGGACGTTTCACTCCACGCTTTTGAGTAGTTTCGGCCATCACGCTTGGCGGTGGCTGTTTCAGATCATTTAATTCGTGATAGCGCTCGATATCGAGGAAATTATATTTATTCGCAACTGGCTTCTTAAGTTTTTTCTGCGCAGGCACCGACTTCCTGCGAGTTTTAACAGGGGAATCGGCGGCCGTCTTTGGTACCTTTGGTACATCTTCTTTTTTTTGCTCGGTTTTCTTGACCGGCTTCTTACTGGCGCGAGTCTTCTTCTGAGGCGCAGCGGGTTTGAGCGATTCCGACTGCGAGGGACTTGCGGTCTTCACGGTTCGAGATGTATCTGACTTGCTTCTCTGTCTCTTGAAGCTTTTTGTCTCTGGCATAGGTACAGGACCAGCAGGCGCTGGTCTAGCCGGTACAGGCTCAGGTTCGGTAGGTACATGCTCAGATCCCACAGGTACAGGCTCAGGTCCAGCAGATACAGGCTCGGGCACCGTATGTACAGGCCCAGCAGGTACAGCTCCAGCAGGTGCTGGTCTAGCAGGTACAGGCTCTGGTCCAGCAGGAACTGGTCCAGCAGGTACAGGTACAGCAGGTACAGGTCCTGCAGGTGCAGGTACAGGTACAGGTACCGGTAGATATACAACCTGTACAGGTCCGGCAGGTAGAGATGCAGTAGTTGCGGGTACAGGTACAGGTACATATAAAACCGGTACAGGTGAATCATGTCCAGATACCGATATTGGTAAATATGCAGTTGCAAACTGTACAGGTAATGGTACCGCTTGTTCAGGTACTTGAAGTACAGGTTCTTCAGGCATAGGTACTTGAAGTACAGGTACTTCATTAGGAGATACATCAGGCACAGGTGCGTCATATACGTGTGCATCAGGTATGGGTACCTCAGGCACAGAAACTGGTACATCGGGCACAGGTAGTTCAGATGCATCAGGTACAGTCTCAGCAAGTAGAGGTAAGGAGTTCAAATTTATCCAGGGCATCTGTAACAAGGCCGAGTATAAGCAATATCGACTGTCCATTGTCGACTACTAAAAGTACTAGTAAGACCAGCATATTATTATGTTACTTAAGCACAAACGTTATATAATGGAATCCGTTAACTATATATACATCACGCTATTAAGGTTGATATTTGCACGGCCGCTGTCAAGGTCGAGCGCTTATAGAGTTGAGAATTAAACAATATTTAGTAATTATGACGCAACCTCTGACGTAAATAACGAAATCCACTAATAACATTTGCGACTAAGTAACAGGATAGGGCAAATCTTTTTCTGTCATAAACAGATAGCCCGGTACACAAACACACCAAGCGCATGGGAAATTTAAATAATTGCGTTTGGCTTCAACTTACTGTTTAAAGTACAAATAGTTTTAAACTTCAAAGTATTATAGCTTTAAAGATGAATATGTTATTTGAATCCTACAGAATGATGTATTTACATGTTAAATGTACTTATAAAAAATTCTACTGTTTGCTACCCTGAATAAAATAAAATAATAACAATGCTTACATGCCCATCTGGAATGCTAATTATAGCTTCATCATCAAATAACTCCTCTGGGGGTTTGTCGCCTGGCACGAAGTTGTACTGTAAGGCAGAGTCAGCTTTAACTATCTCATTGATGTTGATATTAAACACATTTTTCTCGAGGTTGCCGAGATCTGCCATCGGGAATAGCAGGTTATCCGCGTCGAACATCGCGGAATCCAAGGGAACGTCTAGGATCGACGGGTCCAACAAATTGGCATCCAGGATTGGAGACTCCAACATGCGAGGATCTAGGAGCGCGAGGCTGGCCAATGTGACGGTCTCGTTGGGCTTAGGCATGGTTAGAGTAGGCAGAAAGTATTTCAAGTCCTCTTCTTCATACTGGGCTTCTTTCTCAAGCTCCAACTGTCTCAAGATCTCTATCTGTCTCTCAATCTCCTTCTGTTTCTCAATCTCCTTTTGTTTCTCGATCTCCTTCTGTTTCCTAATCTCCTTCTGTTTCTCAATCTCCTTCTGTTTCTCAATCTCCTTCTGTTTCTCAATCTCCTTATGCATCTCGATTTCCTTCTGTTTCTCAATAGCCCTCTGTTTCTCAATCGCCCTTTGTTTCTCAATCGCCCTCTGTTTCTCAATCGCCCTCTGTTTCTCAATCGCCCTCTGTTTCTCAATTAACTTCTGTTTCTCAATTAACTTTTGTTTCTCAATTAACTTCTGTTTCTCAATTAATTTCTGTTTCTCAATCAGCTTCAGTTTCTCAATAGCTTTCTGTTTCTCAATCATCTTCTCTTTATCAGAAACCTTCTCTTTTTCAAACACCTTCTCAATAACCATGCCCTTACCTATTATCTCCTATAAAACAACACACGCATAAATAAAACTAATATTTTAAAAATACTTTCTTTTGCTTTGTGAGGGGATAATAAAATAGCTACCGTTTATCTTTTTGTTATACGTCACATGATTTGTAGTTAGCTTATCACTTGAATAATTGGGCCAATCACGTGCCTTATAATATTATATATATTATTGATATCCTCAGAAATGCAGCATTAGACCCAACATTGCAACTTTTTTTTGTTGTTAAGCTTAACTTTATTTAATTTTAATCTATACAGAATATTAAAAGTGTTTTGGCTTTACACGCGTTTTATTTAAATTTACTCCTTATTCTATACGATGATGGCTTCAAATTAAATTTAATTACTCAATAAACAGCGAGCATGGCTTTTTAATAAGTTTTAATACTTTTATTTTTTGATGAAACTGGCAATTAAGAGAGTTTAACGCTTTTCCATTCCTCTAGCTCTCACAATATTTTATTTAAAGATTTTTAAGGTTTGAGTGTATTTATGTACATACATATCTTCACGCCGGGGTAGGCAGAGACAATAGCGTCACTTATCACGATCACGACATACCTCTTTCGCTTCTTCAACATTCATTAACTTGGCACTCTGCCTGTCACATGTTTTCAAAACTCCCAAAGGTTAGCTGGTGGATAATGCCTTACGGTGTAAAGCACGCCTGTGCACATTAATTTTAAGTTATTTTAGTTTTTGTGCAATAAAGCATTTTTATTATTATTAACCTCTTCATACATGCATTTTTGTTTCGATGGCAATTTCAGCTATTGTTTTTTATTTGGTCTTGGTCTGCCAGGGCGTCTTATACACACAAGTTTCGCATTATATATCTGATTCGTCAATCTCTCTTTACTCATCCTTTCAACATGCCCAAACCATCGGAGCATGCCTTTCCTTATGTCCCTATATATTCTTTCATACCTACCCTTTTGCGTATTTCGTCATTACGTATGTGATCCGACATAGTGACGCCGCATATACGACGCAACGACCTCATTTCTGCTTAAGTCTAATCTCATGCGTATTCTGACATATCCACGTCTCGCTTCCATACATAACTGTTGGTACGGCGAGTCGAGCTTTATCACTGACATTTAGTCTGGCGATCAGTGACCCCAGGGCACCGTTAACACTATTTCCCGCGTTCACACTCCTTTCAACATCCCTATCATACTTCCCATTTACAGTATAAACACTGCCCAGATATATAATTTGATTTACTTGTTCTAGAGTTTTATCATCAATCTCACGGTTGTCATCCTTTTTCTTTCAAACACTAGTACCTTGGGTTTTCTCATTCAAACGGAGTCCTTGTTCTATATATCCCTCTTTTATTTCTGCTACTGGTTTCAAGCAGGCAGTTCACCACTAGATTAATCATCTTTATATCAGTGACTCTCTCACTCTTTTTTAGCCATTTGTCGAGATATAGAGTGAATAATCTGGTGGAAAGCACATTTAGCGACAAATCTCCCTTCACCCGCTCACAAGCTTTGTGAGAATCTTGCAAGATGTATTGCTCGCTAAACTGATTAAATTAATCGCTAGGTAGTTGGTATAGTCTAATCTAGATCCTTTACCTATGTATAAAGGAACGATGACTGATTTCCTGCCAGTCCTCCGGTACTCATCCCTCCTGCCAGCAAAGGTTGCATAGTAGGTGGAAAGAGTTCCAGACCATACCGGTCTCTTCCGTATTTAATGATTTCAGCGAGCACAATTTCAAATTCTTGCACACTTATTTCCTCACTCCATCGCTCCAACACCTCATTTGTGATTGCAAGAAAGTTTCGACAATATGTCTTTGGCCCTCCTAACTTCCCTATAGAGAAGTTTGGAGTTCCCCTTAAAGTTGCTTATCCTGTTTTCAACTATTTCCTTATATCTTTCACCTCTTCATCCCAACACGCGTCACTTTTGGTTGATCGCTTTTTTGCTACCCCACATACTTCCCTTGCCGATTATGGGTAATACCATTTTTTAGGTATTTCCAACACTATTTTACATCTTTGCTCACATCTTTCTAGCTGATAAGTTTATCTTTCACACGTTTCATATACTCCTCTTTCACACTCGTCATCTTGTGACTTTTCACTCTTTACTCTTTTTACTACTGACAGATTGCTACCTGATCGCCAGCGGCGCCATTTTGTGAAATGACCGCTAATCCTAGTAATTCCCAATTCCGGTCCACGATACGCCCTGGTATCCAAAACCTGTGTTCGCAGTCTTTCACCAACTACTATTAAATCTATCATACTCATTTCACTGTTCTTGTATATATGTGTATCCCTTGGTCAGCGAACTTTGTGTTGGATACAAAAATATTATTTTCTAAGCCCTCGTAAAGAATAAGCTTATCTACATAATTTACTCTCTTATCTCCAAAATCACGTAGGACCGTTTCGTTATCTGCACCGCGTGTCCATCCATTTCCAAGTAGCCACATAAAATTATATTTTCGTTCCCAACTGCCAAATCTAGAACAGTCTTGACCTGGTTCCAAAAAATTTCCAGTTCCTTACTGTTGCGAAGACCACGGCCACAAATAACTTTTTAAGTCAAGTTCTTAGACGAACCCAGAGTATTCTTGGGCTTTCAAGGCAGTACTCGTAAATGCTATCAGCCAAGCAACCGGATAGTAAGATGTCCACACCCTGACTACCGCAATCACTGTCTCCTACTCCAGACCAAAGCGCAATCCCGGATAGTATTGCACCTCACTACCCCTCCGCTTGGTCTCGGTCAAAACAATCGCATCTAACTTCATTTTATCCATCATATCTAGGAGTTCATTCATCGTATCTTTCATCAAATATATATATAAATATTTCCCACTTTCATATACCAATTAAGGTATATTGAGATACGATACAATAATTAAAATACATTAAATATAAATTAAAAGCTACCTAAATAATAAAATTAAAAATAAACTAAACTATTTATTTTACATAACTAATTTTAGACGGAGAAATATAGGAAAAACATTTATAACGATTTCATTCTTTTCTACTGAAACAAATCTATGATGAATATATCTCTAGAATGTTCGTAATTTTAATCCCTAGAAAGTTAATAGACTACATTTCTCAATCTTTGAAATTGATTTGTGCGAGCGAGAGCGATGCAAAAGCGTTAATTCTAGGGTTCACAGGGACGTGACACTATTATTGATAAGAATTAAGGAGTTAACCTAAAATTGTATATTGCTTAAATTTATTTGGTATTCGAATAAAAAATGTAAGGAATCCTCAAATTTAAAGTAAAAGTATCATCACGACCGTTTCCCTTTCGGGGTGGTCAGAAACCACGCTTATAAAGAAGCGGATTCACATTTAGCCAACTTTACTATAAGCCAATCATGAAAAGTGGTAAGCTCGTCGATGTCTTCAGCTTACCAAACTCGAGAAATATCACAAATAAATTAAATATTAATTACATGTATTTATTTAAATTAATATTTTTTTTGTGTCCCGACCAGGAATCGAACCCGGTACTTCCGAGTCTAAACCCACGGGCTTAACTGCTAGACCACGGAGGCATTTAAAGTAATAATTGAATTGAATAAGTTAATAATAGAATCTTAATACAAGTACTACTTTGGTATCGATATATTCGGACTTGAATGAATTCAATTGAATTCGCAGTGGCAACATTCATAATTGTAATTCTTTCCGATAAGTTAGCTACATTTTCCCCTGTTCGTAATCTGGCCAATAACAAACCTTCATATGGCGCTATACAATTGCCAGGGATCGAATGTTGCGACTGTAAAAGTGTACGGAGCTTACGTTTATACGAGGAGCCTTCGGAAACATATCTTAGTAGTAAAGTAAGTCACCTGCTAGCTATGCTATGTTCTAATTTAGGGCTCCTCTATTTTTATTCAATAGTTTAACGTTTATTCAGCGTTTACTTTCTACCACGAGTGATCAAGAAGTCAATAAATACCATGACATTAGCAGCGTTTTTAAAAACCAGGCGTGTGCTGCTACTTCGACATATATATTTTTATAATCATAGTTTCAAGTAAAGCTATCATTGAATTCGTAAAAAATAGGAAGTATGAATGTAGCAAAATCATCTCCATAAATGAATAAAATCCGAAAAGAAAATTTTTAATTTACTTTTTTTAATGTTTATTTTATTAATTCACCACACTGTAGAATCGGCCCCTATAAAATATTCAATTCAATCCATTTATTCACCATAAGATACATGACGTACACTTGGTTTTGTCAGTTATACAATTAACAGTTTACATATCATGGAAAGATAGCAAAAGATCGACCATTAGTACAAAGAACAGCCATCGTCATTACCAAATTAAAACTATGTAAATTATACACTCCCTAAATATAGATGCTGCTGTCAGTTACTATACTACTTAAACCTGTTATTAAATTAGATGTCAGTAAATGTTACAAAATATATTAATAAATATCACATTATGTAAGATAAGCAGTTGTAAAAGGGCGTTGTCACTTAAAAACTAAAAAAAAAAAATATAAAAAACTTATGTTTGTTATCAAAGTAACCTAAATGTCATAATTAAAATAATAATAATAATAAATAAAAAAATGTCACCTAATATATTCCTCTTTTAAAGGATCCTCTATGGTGTAATATGATTTGTTGATTAGAATATACAAGTAATTGCTAAACTTACATCAAAGCTGTCGGGGATCACCGACTTGGGTTTGGGCGCACGTCTGCGGGGCGCCGGCTTTGGCGGTAGCGCCGGCTTTATTTTAGCATACTGTAATAAATAATTTTATTTTATTACATATAACCTTTCGCTTCTTCTCCAATCAGCAACCGAACCAGCACAGGCCGTAAGCCGTAGCTGTAGTTTAAGATACGTCAAAGATATACCTTTATATACGAGTACCTTCACAGATCGAGTATCCGAATTAAATCTACTTTTTATGAAATAATAATAAAGTGTTACAGTTAATCGTAACAATATCTTAAAACTTAGTTTTATGTCTATCCTATGCCAACCCTTCATCGTATTTTTCGTAGTGTTGCCCAGAGCAAGACCAAGACCAATACTCTTTGGTCTTGCACTCTTAATCTTGGTCTTAAGTCTCGCAGTCTTGTTCAGACTCAAAAATATCTTTTTATTAAAAATATATATTTGTTTCTAATTGTACCCTTGTGAAACTTAACGCCCCTGTAGAAGATCAAACAAATTTGACAATCTTTACGTATTTCTCAAACAATCTACGAGTTTAATGCTTGTTTGATGCGTTTGATGAAAATTTGTATAGATGTCGTGTTTGACAACCCCGTTTGAACAAAATCTCATTCGTTGTCCTGCACGGACGTTGTATAGTACCAAACCAAGGAGCATAATTAAACTTAAGTATTGTTTTGGCAGTGGTGGCTCGCTTGTAGGAACGCTGTCATTAAAATCTTAAAAAGGTCGGTTCAAACCCCGGCATGTACCAATGAGAAATACACTTTTCTTACGTAATGTAAATCATTTATATTAAAATTCATATCGGTTTATGCCGATAATGTGGAAAATAAAATCAAACGATTAGATACATGAACAAAAACAAAAGATCAATATACTAATTTAATTTTTGCCTAATTAAAGACTTTGCCAAAACATTACGGAGGAAGATGTAAAAAAAAAAAAAAAATTTCTTCAAACTATTTTAATATTACAGACTCAAAATCAAGTCATATGTCAAAATTTGTTTAATGATCGGTTTGATCGTTTACGCCATTGTTTGATGAAAACGTGAAGTTTGATCGTTTACAGGGCGCTTTAAGTGTATGTCCGCAAACTTCTATCTCTGGTGTGATTTATTTGAAATTTGGAATGGATATTGTCGACCAACATGTTTTTAATAATGTAACCAATGGTTGTAACAAAAATCCTATATAGTCGTGTACATTATATTTTATTTATAAATACCATAAAATTTGTCAGAGCAAAATAATCGTTTGATCGACATCAAAACAGTTCTAAAAATATTTTAAAAGGCACACATTGCAGTTGTAGTAAAACAATACCCGTCCTAAAAAAATATATAAAATTTGAAAAATCTTACGAGACTCTTGCGCAAGACCAATACCAAGACTTTGAATTATACTAAACATTATTACACTAGTTGATATAGTTAAAGCAATGGTGCGTAATTTTAGCTGGAAAAAGCAACCTAATAGTGTCGCGTATAAGGATCAAATTTTGAAAAGTAAACTTTTGGTGTTTTGTTTCAATTATCGGTTAATATAATATATACCACGTGTAATTGTCAAAAGAGCAAAAAATATTTTTGGCTTTAGGTGTCATTTGTAGAAATTCTATTTTTAATCAATAGTTTATTTTTAAGTTAAGTACATTATCTGAAATACAAAACACTACTGCATGGTGAATAAGGCTGCGTTCGAAAATCGCGATATCCATCGTGATAAATACCTATAAGCTGGGGAGTATTATTATTAATTAAACTCGCCCATAGCCGAGAAGAAATAGAGAGAGAAAGAATAAGTCAACGTTCGCGCGATAGTCGACCTCTCGCTACCTACTTGATTAGGCTCAGTATTAGTAGCGATATTTTTAGAAAAACTTCTCTGCACCGTAACTTAAGATTTTCTTACTAAATAATTAAAATAAAAAAACGGTATTTCTTTATTTTTATTCTAGATTATAATATCAAAATGTTTGCTCTTTGATAAATTCCACGGAGTATATTCAATAAAATCTGATTCTGTTTTAGTTAATATTAAAATTGTCCCAAGACTGCTTTCAACGGTTTTCCATATTCCTTGTACTTTAGAAAGTAGCCACCTTCGTCTTTAACATGTTTCGTTAGGTAACCCAACACTGCCGCGTTTGTTAAAACATTTACATTTGTCACACTCTGTAGATGTGGAATGATCCCGTTATCTGTCCTTTAAACGAAGTGCCTAAATGCATAGGACGGTTTAATGATGTCGGTTGTCAGTGGCTGGTGTTAATTGCCCTCATTCTTGAAACTCCTGTACCGCTTACCATTTTTTAGAAATGTATTCATTTTACTTCTTACCTGTTTGTTGGAGAACGCTGCCATTGCAATGCTCTTGCATCGGCCTTTGCGCTTATGAGTCGTAGCCACGGTGTAAGTTTGTGGCGGCGGAGCTAGAAAATAAATATTAAAGATACTTATTCTGTCTTTTTTTTGTTATAATATACATAGCAAATACTTATAACGAATACTAAATCTAACCCAAAATGTGAAATAAGAAACGTTGAGTTACGTGAATTTACAAATTACACAAACATTTCTTTTATATATTACTCAACAATGCTTATTCTACATTTTGGGATATATATATTTTCATTTAATCAAACATTGCATTGTAATTATTTGATTTTTCGTAATCGAAAGAACTCGTAAATGATAAACTAGGAACACTTTGTTAGCTTTAATTTCCTTAATACCTAGCAAAACACGACTTTCTGCTAAGTGATTTAAAGCGTTATTACATTGAAGCCAGATTGTAAATATCTCGGCGACTCTAACATGGTCATTTAGTAACTTATATACTATTATGACAACTTTTGACAGAGCTCTAATTACACATTGCATCTTGTTAGTTGATATGCAATAACCCCACAGATCCTGAACCTTGATTGCAACTGCAGTTATGTATGATAACCCTAGAAAGATAGCTACTAAAGCAACAAGGTCGTCGACGTCTAGGCAATTAAATATTGGCAGTAAACAAACACCACGAATGCATTACAATATCATGCTATTTGTGTCATGTATATTTTAACTTGAAAATGTATGCTAAATTTGTGGCTCGAATGAGGTAATAATTAGTCTTGCGCTCAGACTTTTTTTTCTTAATTTTGCTATAAAAAATATTTTTGGGATACGTATTTTAATTTTATAACATCGTCGTGTATGTCAATGATAAATAAAACATAATACACAATGTTATCAACAAGGCTAATACTTACATCGCCTATGTATAGGCAGGAGAGTTTGCAGTGGCATTTTTGCAGAAGACAGGTAGCGGGTGTCGGTGTAGCTAATAGGTTCTTCTGGGTTGGATTGCATAGAGACACTATTTTGGAAAAGAAACAAATTTGATGAAAAAGAAGGAGGCCAATGTCAATGTGAGTTTTATTGTAAAACGTGTTATGTCATTTTGACCTTATAAGAATAATCAATCTTTGCATTCAGAAGAATGCTACCAAATAACACAATAAGGGTTTTTCTCAATTCGATAGTTGAAATCCAGAAGACTGATATAACACATTTAAATATAAAAGATGGTACTAAAAACAAATGGCATTATAGGTTTATAACCTCAACCAAGTCGTTCATGCTTTAGTAGTTAAAAGATCGTTAGGAATTCCCTCAACGAACAGAGTTTGACCAACCCACACTAGCCCAGCGTACTGGATTATAAATTGATTACAGGACAAGTAATAAAAATACAAAATATACATACATAAAAGGTCAAATAAAAGTTATCGTAAATGGACTTTAAGCCTCTTGTTTAGGAAAGACCCGAACGGATGAATAAATTAACGCATTTTAACTTATAGTTATAAGGCACGTGATTGGATCAACTAACAAAGTGACAAGCAATCTACCAACCACGTTGCGTATAATGACATGTTAAATATGAATTATTTTATTCGTCCACTATGATAAAATGTTTGATACTTACATGTTCCCAAATAAGTCAGGGCGGTATGATGCGAACATGTTCTTCCTTACGAATGCATTGTCTGTAAATGCAAACACAAAATGAAGGTTTGAGGTAAACCTAGACACGGCACATTACAGTTGAGTGACCTTTCAAATTGCTAACTTTGTTGTTTTTTTTTTTTTTAATATGTTTCTATTTGTTTTATGTTACTGTTGGGTAGAGAGGAAAGCAGAACAGTGAATGACGAGTGATATTGCGCAACAAAAAGAGGAGGGGAGGCCTTCTTTTTAAACCAGCCCATAGTCGCTCACAAGCCCGAGACATTGTTCTCGTCTCTTCCCCACACACGATGGGCAACGACAAAATACTAAGAAATTTATCTTCTCTAGGTTACCATCAAAATCTATATAGGGAGAGGAATTAATATAAACCTTTCGAAAAATCACTCCTTAAACTGTTAGAATACCTAACTTACACATTAATAAAACGTTATAACAACATAAGCTTACTAATAATAATTATTCCCGTTCATACAACGTCGCACTTTATTGCCAACTCATCGATTTTCCTGACCTACTTTTGCTTACCTTGCTATACAGCTAGATTTTAAATTATTTACTACAAATTCTAAATTCAATGTAGTATGGCGAAGTTTGAGCTAAATATAAACAGCTTTATCGATCTCAGCCTTGGGGACGGTATTTCGTCGCCGACTCAGCATACTTAAGAGGGATTAACGGTTTTGCATCCCTCTCGCTCGCACAATCCAATATTTTCAAAGATTTTATAAGTCGTGGATACTTTTAATAGGTGGACTGATGGTGGTAAATTGACCAGTCTGCCAGGGGGGAAGTATCCAACATTCGTGCAGATATGACCAGTAAAGTGTATCCACACAGGATGAGGGTCGAATTGCCGTCATGTCCAGCTAAGGCGGCATAGTGTTAGGGACTGATGTCAGTCTTGAGTGACTGATTCCAGTTGCTAACACTCATGGATCTTGCGCGTCACTTACCATCAGGTGGGCGCAAGGTCAAATGTCGTGCTAGTATAAAAAAAATAGTAAAAATAAAATTTGTAATATCTTTTAAGAAATGTTGTGTATCAAATTTCTAGGAATAAAAATTTGGACATAATAGTAAAAATTAATTTTATAGAAAATTTTAGATATAATAATTGAAATTACATTTATAATGATAATCCTTAATTTTACTAAAATTAATTTGATAAATAAATCTCCAAAATGTCTGTAATTTTATTATCTAGTAAGTTAATAGAATACATTTCTCGTTAATAACGGCAGTTGCAGAAAGGATGATCAAAATAATCCATATTTTTTTTTTTTATATATGCCATGTGATTGGTAGTTACTTTGGTTATTGCAGCCAATGACGTGCCTCATAGGCATACATTAAACATTTAAAAAGATAATCAGCCTTTCTGCAACTGACTGTAAGTAAGACTTACCTAATGGTATATTGTATGCCACAGGTGTTGGCGAATCAGTATGAACCCTCTGTAACAAAATGAGTCCAGTTATTTCATTATTAGTATTTATTGTCATATTTATTTTACAAAATAATAATTAATATACAGGATGGTAATTTAAGACAATGTTGGTTATACTTATGGAGTGTACAAAAGAAAAACTCCCTTTGTGAGATTTCATAAAAGTATAAAAAAAATATTTTTCTGTATGTTTTATGAGTCTTAAACCTCTGTTCTCTGTATAACAGATATTTTGAACCTTATGCTTCTTGTGCACCGGCATTGTCTTGATGTGATATAATTGGTGTATAATATCTAGTAAATAAGCAGCCTGAAAGTATTTTCCTATAGATGTAACATTTAAAGAGTTTGTCCTTACAATTATCACCCATTATATCGATATAAAATCTATTTTATATTTTTGGTGTGCATTTTTGCCAAAACTACGCTTTCGTATTGAAAATTGTTGGGTGTATGGTGAAAAAAAAACATGGTAACCTTTTTATAAATTAAAAAAATTATATAAGTTTTCTCAATATTTTTTTGATTTGGCATATAGATTTAGATTTGTAACAACAATACTTATTCTTTATATATAAGTATATACTTCCCCCAAAACATAAAACTTCGATTTCCATTTAATAAACAATTTTTTTTTCACTATAGTAATTCTTATCTCTAAACCACATTTTCTCAAACATAAATAGGATATCAAACGATTAAATTTTTGATTCTAAAGCAAGTTTGGCTCTACTAACAAAGTTACAATGTATAACCGATAAAACATGCTGTTCATTCTTTAAGAATCTGCGGCTATTGAAGCATATTGTTATTTATGTTCAAACTCCATTTTAAACATGTACAATGTACATGTACTTGATAAAAAACCATTCTTACAATGTCTGCTTTATTGTATAAAATATGTTATATCCTGGCTATCTGCAACGGAAGTCAGTTTATAAACACAACAATGGTCTTCTTGTTAAATAAAAGGTCAAGTAACTTTAAAAAAAAAACATTTTTTAAAAGCTTATATTCATTATAAAATAATATAATGAATTGTAAAGTTCATTGTGGTTGACATTAATAGTAATTTTACAAAGTTGCATAATAATTGCAATAGTACTTTTTATAAATGCTCTAAGTACGTTGAACTGTCGGAAATAAAACCAGGTCAACCATCAGTACATGTATGGAAATAGCTAACAAGGCGGCATTATAACTGCAACATAGAGCATTCAATTATGTAGAGATAGGAGCCATATATTGGAGCAGTGGTGGTACCAGTTCTTAGAACACTTGCCTTCAATCTTAAGATTGCAGTTTAAAACCAGAATAATGATAAGAACCAATAAAAATATACTTTATTTAACTATTAGAAGCAAACCCCCTATTATTCTAATGTAAGGCTACCAGATGCTCGAGAAGAGACTGTATCAATTAAAACACCTATAGGTGATCACATGTTGTTAACGATACAATTTTAAAAGATATTGATTTAATTATAGGTGTACAACCAGGACAACGGAAACTTAACCAAGGTTTCACTGGAATGAAATGACATCTTCCAAAAAAAAGCTATTCAGCTAATAATAATGATTATTCTTTATATTAAATGCTAAAAAAAGACCAGAAATAAGGGTACTGAAAATAGAAATTACAAAATTATTGTTATTGATTAATAGGTGAGCAGCACATTTCTGATAATCATGCCTATATCAAGCATTGGTGTAAAGTTCAAAATTATCACCATAGTCTATTTCTATTGTCACTAGCCACTTTTCCAGTTTGTTTTTAAGTGGTATTTTGTTCCACATATTTACAACTCTGTTATTCATAAGGTGATATCCCACATTTGTATTACTGGATATTCTCATTGGTGTCATTCCGTGATCATGACGGGGAAATATCATTGTGTTACCCTAAACATTTTGGCTAGGTGGGGGCAGTTATACTTTCTTGTTAGAATTTTAAATATCTTAATAATATCCCTCATTCTGCGATCCCTAAGACTTGTAAGCTTTAGTAAAAGGCGAAAGATTTATACGTTTTGAAGGGAAACCAGAGTGATGTTGGCACAAGTACCTCAGTGGCGATTGCCAGTACTAGTTTTCTAGTTTTAATAAAAGAAGAAGAAGACTTGTAAGCTTCAAATATTTAGGCTTCTGGTCATATGGCACCCTTCTCGACTCTTTCAAGAATTTCTATATCTTTATCATCACATATAGAGAGGAGACAAATGAGAATGCCCATTTTATTTAGAGAAATGGGCCTAATAAAATGTTTTCTTGCCATAATGATTTCTTGTTTATTTGATAATTATTATATTGTGTTTTCATGGCTCTTGTGGATACTGGATCTTTCGAGTATCAGATCGGCTCTTTTGACCATTGGATCTTCCGAGTATAGGATCTTCCCAGTATCGGCTGTTTTGGGTATCGGTTCTTTCAGATATCGGATTTTCCAAGTATAGGATATTCGGATCTTGTGAGCATTGGATTTACTGAATAACAGATCTTCTAAGTATCTGAGCATCGGATCTTCTGAGTATAGGATCTACCGAGTATTTTATTTTTAAAGTATTGTATCTTCCCAGCATGAGATTTTCCAAGCATTGGATCTTCCCCGTATTGCATTTTCCGAGTATCAGATCTTTTGAGTATCGAATCTTCCGAGTATTGCATCTGCCGAGTATTGATTACACAGAGGAACAAAACCTTCTAGTACGGAATCTTCTGAATATAAGATCTTCTGAATATCAGATCTTCCGAGCATCGGATCTTCCGAGTATTGGATCTTCTGAGCATCGGATTTACTGAGTAACAGATCTTTTAAGTATCAGATCATCCGAGCATCGATCTTCCGCACATCAGATCTTAACGGCTCTTTCAAGTATCGGGCCTTCAGAGTGTAGGATCTTCCGAGTATCGGATCTTCTGAGTATTGGATGTTCCGAGTATCAGATCTTCTGAGTATCAGATCTTTTGAGTATTAGATCTTCCAAGTATAGGATTTTCCAAGCATTTGGATCTTGCCAATATTGCATCTTCCACGTATCTTATTTTCCGAGTATGAGATCTTTTGAGTATTGGATCTTCCAAGTATCAGTTCTTCCGAGTATCGGTTCTTCCGAGTATCGGTTCTTCACAGTATTGGTTCTTCCGAGTATTGGTTCTTCCGAGTATTGGTTCTTCCGAGTATTGGTTCTTCCGAGTATTGGTTTTTCCGAGTATTGGTTCTTCCGAGTATTGGTTCTACCGAGTATTGGTTATACCGAGTATTGGTTCTTCCGAGTATCAGTTCTTCCGAGTATTGGTCCTTCCGAGTATCGGTTCTTCCGAGTAATCGGATGTTCAGAGTATCAGAACTTCAGAGTATCGGGTCTACAGAGTGAAAGATCTTCAGAGTATTGGATACTTCCGAGTATCTGATCTTCCTACTATTGGATCTTCTGAGTATCAGATCTTCCAAGTATAGGACAGATCCTATACTACATCCTATACACCTATTTCAAGCCAAGTACCAGATCTACCGACTACCGGGTCTGTCAAGTACAGGATACCCCAAGACTTCGCCATTATGTCCATATATTCCAAAGAGGACATTAGGCCCTTGGTCCCGGTTCCAATAATACGAAATCAAAGAAATAGTAAAAAAGATACACATCAGACCCAACCTGTATGGGCAGTATGGCAACATAATGC
Source organism: Tinea semifulvella (assembly GCA_910589645.1). Taxonomy (NCBI): domain Eukaryota; kingdom Metazoa; phylum Arthropoda; class Insecta; order Lepidoptera; family Tineidae; genus Tinea; species Tinea semifulvella. The sequence goes on from OU342584.1 coordinate 29,059,645, forward strand.
CAAATTCTTTATATCTTCTAGATAGGCCAGGTTCAGCAATGAGATCCAGGAATAGTCTTCTAGGAGTTGTGATGATGATGATGAGCTATAAAGAGTGATGGGAAGTAATGTATTGTGAAGACATTTTGAGAAAATTATATTTTCGTCGGCCATCTTTACTCCCACACACAATGTACAAAACAGGGAATCCATATTGCTTTGTCTCCTTGTTACATCTCATAGCCTTTATTCCTGATAGTACAAGGTTTTACATTTGGTAATATATTAGTTAAGAACTTGCAATCATTAACAATGAAAAATAGCCTAAAGTATAATATTTAAGTATATATGTATTTAACTAAATCTGAATTAGAAGTACTTTATACAAATAAAAGACACAAAACTTACATTTTAAAGGTGACACCTATTCCAAATCAGGAGTAGTAACCACAGAAGACAATTACTCAAGGTGCAATCAATTAATTGTAACAAAGGTACATTATTCACTTGACGAATGTATTGATTTTCAGGATGAGATTCATAATTGTTGCCTATAGTCTCGATTTGATTCAACACACTCGACTTGACAGTTGAAATGTTGCCAGGTAAAAAGCGAAGCGTTCCGACACAACTTATTTAATTGAATAATTGAATACTCGTACTAAAATATTTCCTCATTTACTTTTTATATACCTATTATTATTATGTATATAATACCAACCATACATCTTAGAACGGAAGACTAAATTAACGCTAGTTTAACATTTAAGCATGTGATTGGCTGATAGAGTAGTGACAAGCTGATTACCAATAAAGTGTTGTATAAATGTAAAACACGACTCATTTAAATATTTTTGTACTGAAGCTAGGGATTTAATAATAATACGGCTGGGATGTACAAAAGTCTTTGTAATTATTAAGATTAAAAATAGCCTGTTAAACCAGCTGATGGCATTCAACTGGTACATTCGACATCATTTTATATTTTAATAATTACAATTACAGAGACTTTATTTTGGTGCAACTCTGCCTAAGAGGGCAAGATAATTAAGGGATTCGGTATTATGCAAAGTGTCAATACTTTTGATACGAGCAGAGTTAAAAAAAACGTCAAATCAGTAGTATCGACAGAAAAGTAGTGGGTAATAGTTAGCGAGTACTTTTTTGCAAGTCTATTCTAAAGGCGCAATTGATTTTAGTTCCTAATAAATGTTAGACTTTGCTTATATAATCCGGCTTCGAGAGTGCGTCTAATGTATTTTACGAAGTTTTCAGACACACCAGTATGAGTAAAACTATATTTAATATTTTTCATTTTTAATGTTAGCAATATTACTATTTTGTAGCTGGAATGTGTAATTATTTTTTAAACACATTTATTTGTGTATTAATTCAAACTTGGCTAAAATAGCGTAGATCGTAAATACAGAAAAAAAACTATTACTGTAGAGCTTATCCGAAACGTCAAGACACATGACGAATACTGTTTTATTATGTAGTTTTTTTAAATCATATACTTTAATATAATATAATAATTATTAACATTACCTAGTTAAACAATAGTATATGGGTGAAATAAGTAAGGATTATTTATGTTATGTTCGACTTAAAAGCAAAAAAGCAGTCCTTTTTTCCGAAATTTGTATGAAAACCATAGAGAAACGCAATGTCGAACGACTTTCAAAGCCAATAAAAGCGCTTAAAGCGACAAGTCAAATATAGGGTTGATATTAAATAAAATAGAAACGATTGATATTCAATTATTTCTTAGATCACAAGCTACAACACTATTTTCTTTATTAAAAGCTGGCAACCCTCCATCTGTCATTTGAATGTATTCACCGAGATTGCGTTCCAATATTCGAAAATATTGATCATGACAGAATTACTACTCGCTCGAACACTTTGAAACCTATAAGTCTGTCTCTTTTCATAAGATAAATATTCATTTGTCAAGAAGAATATTTATAATATAGCAACGCAACCCATAAATAAAAATCAGATTATAGCAAGCAGATAGTCGTATGATATTTGTTACTATTATTCAATTGTTTACGTAGACTATTCGCCTAGAGTGAATTTATATTTATGGTCTCGATACACTTGCGTTTCACATTGTAAGAAACTGTACCACAAAAACGTATGCGTGCGCACTACGTATCAGACGAGGACTTTACAGATGTATTGATTCGTAGACAAATTCAATTAAAAATAATTTTGAATGCTTTATAAAAAGACATTATTGAATATTTAAGAGCAAAACTACAGCATAGAATATCACACAGCAACTTCTACTTCATATAGAGTAATTAAAATGGAATGTTTCTGCAATCAAACACTCCCATGTTAGTCTAACTGCTCAAAGCAGTTTTTTAATGCAAAATTTTGCTTTGACAGGTGTTCAAGTAGCTTTTGAGCAGTACTTGAACACAGGGTTTATAGAAAACAAATTAGTATTACTCTTATTTAACAAGAACCACAGTAAACCAATTAATGAAAAACCAATATTCCTGACAACTACCCATGAGGATTGTTACACCACTTAACTGCTCTTGCTAAGAAATAACTATGAATTTCAGGCCTAGAGTTACTACCCATATGCATATCTACCAACTATTCAAATATATTTCAGGCCGCAGACATGTCTGAGGAAACTATTCACCATTGAACATATACAATTGGTGGCTATGTTTAATGCAGGCCGCTTATTCCCCTTGCACATCTCTGGTGGGTTATCTAAAGGTGCATTGAGATGGTGATTTTTTTTCATAATCCTAATTTGATTGCATTAAACAATAAGTGGAACGGTCCAAGTGCATGTTAATATTGTTATTGATGTGAATGATCAACAATTAAGGATTATCAACATAAAAATGCATGGAAAGAATTATCAACATAAAAAATCTTGATTATGCTTTGTTTATTTAGTATTATATGACATATGCCAATTTGGCTATATTCTAAGGTTTCATAGGATTTGATAATTATTAACTCAAATATTTTACACTAATACCAGTTTAAAAAAATATATATAACATTCATATTATTGCGGCCATGGCGGGCAAGTGCTAATTTAAAGAACTGTCAAAGCAGGTGGTTAGAGCCATGTGGAAAAATCAGGAGTTTTCTCGAGCTGCAAATCAGCATTGCTATGCAGCAGGGGAATGAAACAAAATATATTTGTATGTTAAGGTTTTTTTCTTTTTAAGAAAGATAAACATATTTTTCTTAAAAAGAAAATGGATGGTGCCTGTCATCTGCGCGTCCACTTAGGACACTTAAGATGCGCCGCCACCAGAAAGTTAAATATAAATTGAGATTTTTTTAATGGTAAGCAGCACCTACAATATTAATGAATGTTAGCAACTGGAATCGGATACTCATGACTGACATCAGTCCCTAACACCATGCTCGCTTGACTAATGCTTCATGAAAAGACTTCATGTTGTAGGAAAGTGACAACACAGAGTCACATCTTTATTGAACGAGAGATGTATAGTCCCTAAATGTGTGTACATACGCATAGGGATTGTGACCATGGTATGTGCATATTCTGACCTGTGCTTGTGGTCCAATTGCAGAATAAAGAGAAAGGGATAAGGTTATAGAGTCCTTCACGGAACTCCCCACAGTAAGCTGGTAGAGAGAGAGCCTACAAATCAGCTGCAGGGATACAAGATATAGTGGCAATTCGGACAGCTTGCCTCTGTTCCAGAAAAACATTTGCTAAAAGAATTGGTTGCAAGCCAAAGACACCTTCTCTTCTCTCTTTCCCACACCTTATAGTATTCCGAGCATTTATGATGTTTTGGTGATGCTCTCAAGGTAGTTCCGTGGTGGTTAAGGCATATTAAAGCATATTTCTACCGTGAGAATGTTAAAGCTGAACTGTAGATTCATCACTTTGAAGGGCTTGGTAGGAGATAAAGGAGACTTCTTGGCAGTCTTCTTGTAGAGCTCAAGACCTGGTTTTGTTGGCATTGAACTGGACAAACCACAAATAAAATTTCTGAACAGTGTCGTCCAGTTCTTCCGTCATAGTGCGCCGTGATTCCTCTAATTGGAAATTTCCCAAAGCCTGAGGACTTAGATACCACTTGTCAGCCATGCTGTCGTCTGTACAACAATAAATGTTGCCCAGAGACAACTATTTCCAATCCAGGGTAGACATCTTATGGTGTATATTTACTTGTATGTAATAAAATCTGGATTAGATCTAGTTACTACAAATAAAAGGAAAAGAACTTACATTGAAATGGAGACATCTATTTCAAAACAGCATCTATGTCAAACCACAGAACACAACTACTCAAGGTGCAATCTAGCAATCGTAACAAAGGAACATTCACTGACTTGACTTGATTTTTAGGATGAGCTTCATTTGTTGCCTATCATCTCAATTTGATCAATACTCTCCGACTTGACAGTTGAAAATGTTGCCAGGTAATAATCAAAGTTTTGGAACAAGACTTATTTAATTCAATAATCTAACAATAAGGTAGTTGACTATTGTAAAAAATGCGTTTTTTGTATTATTATAATCTTTATTTATTTTATAAGAGTAGGTACCTACCGCATATTCGACTTGTCGCTGTAAGCGCTTTTTTACTTTATTTCGCTTTTAAAGGCGTTCGACTTGCGTATCTTTAAGTAAAATTCAGTAAAAAAGCTAGCTTTGCTTTCAAGTCGAACACGGCACTAAAAACACATGATTTCTGTTTTAATTAAGGAAACCATTTTATTTTAATAAAATAAATACATTATTATAGATTTTAGAATATTCCCTTAAAACCAATTATTAACGTGAGTGACGTCACGTAATAATACGAAGACCGTGTTCGACTTAAAAGCAAAGCGCGCTTTTAATTACAGAATTTCGCATAAAGTGAATGAAAATGTTACACGACTTTTAAAGCGAAATAAAAAAATAGCACTTACAGCGCCAAGTCGAACATTAAGTACCTATGGAAGCTGGCAACCCACCATCTGTCATTACTACTCGCTCGAACACTTTGAAAGCTATAAGTCTGTCTCTTTTCATAGGATAAATATTCATTCGAATATTAATAAATCTGATTATAGCAAGCAGATACTCGTATGATGTTTGTTACTATTATTTAATTCTTTACGTAGACTATGGTGAATTCATATTTATTATCTCGACCCACTTGCGTTTCACATTGTAATGTAAGAAACTGTACCACAGTTACGCATGCGTGTGCACTGCGTATCAGGCCTTTAAAGTTGTATTGATTTATAATCAAATTTAACTAGTATTAATATTGAATACTTTCTAAAAGGATATTATTGCATATTTACAAGCAAAACTACAGCATAGAACAGCAACTTCTATAGAGTAATAAAAAAATAATGTTTCTGCAATCAAACGTTCCCCATATTAGTCTAGCTGCTCAAAGCGCGCTTTTTACTGTAGAATTTTGCTTTGACAGGTGTTTAAGTAATTTTATTTTAGCAGTACTTAAACAGGGATTATATATAGAACACATATTAACACTACTTTTATTTAACAAGAACCACAGTAAACAAATAAATATACCTCACAACTACACATGAGGTTTGTTACACCACTTAAATGCTCTTGCTAAGCAATAACTATGAATCTCAGGCTTATGAGTCACTACCAATATGGTAGCATGCATATCTACCAACTATCTATTCAAATTAATTTCAGGCCGCAGACATGTACAAGGAAACTGAGCAGTGGATGAAGGAAAATATCCACTATTGAACATATACTATTGTGGCTATGTTCAATGCAAGCTGCTTATTTCCCTTGCACATCTCTGGTGGGTTATCTAAAGGTGCATTGAGTTGGTGAATTTTCTTCCTAATTAGATTGCATTAAACAAATAATAAGTGGAAAATTCTAAGTGAATGTTAATATTGTCATTGATGTGTATGATCAATAATTAACCCTAGAGTAGTTGCATTGAAAGGATTGTCAACATAAAAAATCTGTGGCTATGCTATTTTTGTTTAGTATTATATGATATGTGCCAATTTGGCTATGCTCTAAGGTTTTATAGGATTTGATAATTATTATTTCTTATATTTTAAACTAATACACGTTTAAAAATATATATATAACATTCCTAATATTGCGGCCATGGCGGGCAAGTGCTAATGTAAAGAACTATCAAAGCAGATGGTTAGAGCCATGTAGAAAAAGGAGACTAGGAGTTTTCTAGGAATGAAATAAAATATATTTGTAATTTATCTGTTTTTTCCATTTGAATAAAAATAAATATATTATTTTTATATTAAATGAATGATGACTGTTGTCTGCGCGTCCATTTAGGACACTTTAAACGCGCCGCCACCGGAAGGTTAAAATATAAATTGAGATTTTTTAATGGTAAACGGCACCTGCAATTGTCATGAATGTTAGCAACTTGAATCGGACACTTATGACTGACATCAGTCCCTAACACCATGCTGGCTTGACAAATGCTTGTTCACAATTCGTTTAAAGGACTTCAGGTTGTAGGAAACTGAAAACACAGAGGCTGAAGAAACATTTCAAATATTTATTGAGCAAGAGATGTATAAGTCATCAAATGTGTGTACATACGCAGGGACTATGGTATGTACATATTCTGACCTGTGCTTGTGGTTTGGTTGAGAAACAAAAAAAAAGGGATAAGGTTATAGAGTTCTTCACAGAACTCACCACAGAAAAGCTGGTAGAACACGCTCAGAGAGGCTACAAATCAGCTGCAGAGATACAAGAGTTCCAGATGTGGCTATTCGGACAGCTCACCTCTGTTCCAGCAAAATCTTTGGTCCACTTGCTAAAAGAATTGGTTGCAAGCCAAAGACACCTTCTCTCCTCTCTTTCCCACACCTTATAGTATTCCGAGCATTTATAATGATGTTTTGGTGATGTTCTCAAAGTAGTTCTGTGGTAGTTAAGGTTTGAGCATATTTCCACCCTGAGAATTTTAAAGCTGGACTGTAGATTCAGCTTGAGGGGGCTTGCTAGGAGATAAAGGAGACTTCTTGGCAGTCTTCTTGTAGAGCGCAAGACCTGGTTTTGTTGGCATTGAACTGGACAACCCACAATTAAAATTTGTGAACAGTGTCGTCCAGTTCATCCGTCATAGTGCGCCGTGATTCCTCTAATTGGAAATTTGCCAAAGCCTGAGGACTTAGATACCACTTGTGAGCCGTGCTGTCGTCAGTACAACAATAAATGTTGCCCAGAGACAACTATTTTCAATCCAGGGTACACATCTTATGTTGTATATTTACTTGTATGTAACAAAATCTGGATTAGATCTAGTTACTGCAAATAAAAGCAAAAGAACTTACATTGAAATGGAGACATCTATTTCAAAACAGCATCTATTTCAAACCACAGAACACAACTACTCAAGGAGCAATCTAGCAATTGCAACAAAGGAACATTATTCACAGACTTGACTTGATTTTTAGGATGAGCTTCAATTGTTGCCTATCATCTCAATTCGATCAATACTCTTCGCCTTGACAGTTGAAAATGTTGCCAGGTAAAAAATGAAGTTTTGGAACAAGACTTATTTAATAGAAATGCAGCCAGCGTTCTTGCCACCATTCCACGCGGACGGGACTTATATCCCTATCCGTAGTATTAATATTAATTTTATTTTATATTTTGTGAATATTTTTTTCGAACAAATGTTTATATTTCATTGAATAATTGAATTTTATTTTAGGGTGGTGCAATAAAGCAATTCGTCTGTGGTCAAAAATATTGTCAAATTTTGCAGCACTCTTTTCTTTTGAATTTTTATTACCATCGTCGTGTTTTGTCTTATTTTTCTATTGTAAATATTTCTCATATGGTTCAAACTAATTATTTTTATAATATCAGGTAGCGCTAAAACGCTGTAAACGCTTTGCTTTATGCAAGTCGAACAACTATTTAGACTGGCTTACAGCTTCCACGCTTTAAGGTATCAATTTTCCAAGTCAAACACGGCCTATGACATTATGTTTGTTCACAATATATCAAATTTAGAAAACACTGTATAAGTGAACATATCCCTACACGCTATCCACCAAATCGGTATTCTTAATTAGATACACTAGGTACACATCTTATGTTGTATATTTCTTGTATGTAACAAATCTGGATTAGATCTAGTTACTACAAATAAAAGAACTTACATTGAAATGGAGACATCTATTTCAAAACCGCATCTATTTCAAACCACAGAACACAACTACTCAAGGAGTAATCTAGTAATTGTACCAAAGGAACATTATTCACTCAATTGACTTGATTTTAAGATGAGCTTCAATTGTTGCCTATCATCTCAATTTAATCAATACTCTCCGACTTGACAGTTGAAAATGTTGCCAGGTGAAAATCTAAGTTTTGGAACAAGACTTATTTAATTGAATAATTGAATTCAATGATTTTTATTTTAGGATGGTGCCATAAAGCAAATCGTCTGTGGTCAAGAATATTGTCCAATTTTGCAGCACTCTTTTCTTTTAATTTTTATTACCATCGTCGTGTTTTGTCTTATTTTTCTATTGTAAATATTTATCATATGGTTTAGTCTAATTATTTTTATAATATCTAGTAGCGTTGAAACATTGTAAACGCTTTGCTTTGCTTTATGCAAGTCGAACAACTATTTGGACTGGCTTAAAGCTTCCACGCTTTAAGGTAACAATTTTCCAAGTCAAACACGGCCTATGACGTTATGTTTGTTCACAAAATATATCAAATTTAAAAAACACTGTATTTGTGAACTGAGTGTGTTGGAATTTATCATAGTGAAGCTTTAGTTATTATTTAATATGACTTTTCAATAATAAACATATCCCTACATGCTATCCACCAAATCGGTATTAGTAATAAGATATACTAGATACACATCTTATGTTGTATATTTACTTGTATGTAACAAAATCTGGATTAGACCTAGTTACTACAAATAAAAGGAAAAGAACTTACATTGAAATGGAGACATCTATTTCAAAACAGCATCTATTTGAAACCACAGAACACAACTACTCAAGGAGTAATCTAGTAATTGTACCAAAGGAACATTATTCACTGAATTGACTTGATTTTTAAGATGAGCTTCAATTGTTGCCTATCATCTCAATTTAATCAATACTCTCCGACTTGACAGTTGAAAATGTTGCCAGGTGAAAATCTAAGTTTTGGAACAAGACTTATTTAATTGAATAATTGAATTCAATGATTTTTATTTTAGAATGGTGCAATAAAGCAAATCGTCTGTAGTCAAAAATATTGTCAAATTTTGTAGCAATCTTTTCTTTTGAATTTTTATTACCATCGTCGTGTTTTGTCTTATTTTTCTATTGTAAATATTTCTCATATGGTTCAGTCTAATTATTTTTATAATATCGAGTAGCATTGAAACGCTGTAAACGCTTTGCTTTATGCAAGTAAACAACTATTTGGACTGGCTTAAAGCTTCCACGCTTTAAGGTAACAATTTTCCAAGTCAAACACGGCCTATGACGTTATGTTTGTTCACAAAATATATCAAATTTAAAAAACACTGTATAAGTGAACCAAGTGTGTTGGAATTTATCATAGTGAAGCTTTAGTTATTATTTAATATGACTTTTCAATAATAAACATATCCCTACATGCTATCCACCAAATCGGTATTAGTAATAAGATATACTACATACACATCTTATGTTGTATATTTACTTGTATGTAACAAAATCTGGATTAGACCTAGTTACTACAAATAAAAGGAAAAGAACTTACATTGAAATGGAGACATCTATTTCAAAACAGCATCTATTTGAAACCACAGAACACAACTACTCAAGGAGTAATCTAGTAATTGTATCAAAGGAACATTATTCACTGAATTGACTTGATTTTTAAGATGAGCTTCAATTGTTGCCTATCATCTCAATTTAATCAATACTCTCCGACTTGACAGTTGTAAATGTTGCCAGGTAAAAATCGAAGTTTTGGAACAAGAATTATTTAATTGAATTCAATGATTTTTATTTTAGGGTAGTGCAATAAAACAAATCGTCTGTGGTCAAAAATATTGACAAATTTTGCAGCACTCTTTTCTTTTCAATTTTTATTACCATCGTCGTGTTTTGTCTTATTTTTCTTTTGTAAATATTTCTCATATGGTTCAGTCCAATTATTTTTATAATATCGAGTAGCTTTGAAACGCTGTAAACTTTGCTTTGCTTTATGCAAGTCGAACAATTATTTGGATTGGCTTAAAGCTTCCAAGCTTTAAGGTAACAATTTTCCAAATGTCAAACTCGGCATATGACGTTATTTAGTTTGATCACAAAATATATAAAATTTAAAAAACACCGTATAAGTGAATCGAGTGTGTTGTAATTTATCAGAGTGAAGCTTTAGTTATTATTTAATATAACTTTTCAATAGTAAACATATCCCTACACGCTATCCACGAAATCGGTATTCTTAATAAGATACACTAGGTACACATCTTATGTTGTATATTTCTTGTATGTAACAAAATCTGGATTAGATCTAGTTACTACAAATAAAAGAAAAGAACTTACATTGAAATGGAGACATGTATTTCAAAACAGCATCTATTTTAAACCACATAACACAACTACTCAAGGAGTAATCTAGTAATTGTACTAAAGGAACATTATTCACTGACTTGAATTCATTTTTAGGATGAGCTTCAATTGTTGCCTATCATCTCAATTTAATCAATACTCTCAGACTTGACAGTTGAAAATGTTGCCAGGTGAAAATCGATGTTTTGGAACAAGACTTATTTAATTGAATAATTGAATTCAATGATTTTTATTTTAGGATGGTGTCATAAAGCAATTCGTCTGTGGTCAAAAATATTTTCAAATTTTGCAGCACTCTTTTCTTTTCAATTTTTATTACCATCATTGTGTTTTGTCTTATTTTTCTATTGTAAATATTTCTCATATGGTTCAGTCTAATTATTTTGATAATATCGAGTATCTTTGAAACGCTGTAAACTTTGCTTTGCTTTATGCAAGTCGAACAACTATTTGGATTGGCTTAAAGCTTACACGCTTTGAGGTAACAATTTGCCAAGTCAAACACGGCCTATGACGTAATGTTTGTTCACAAAATATATCACATTTAAACAACACTGTATAAGTGAATCGAGTGTGTTGTAATTTATAATTCTTCTATTTATAAAAAAAATGTGTGGGAGTTATGCTGTTTATATTCTCTAGGGTATTATAGGATTTGATAATTAATAACTAAATATATAAATAAAACATTTCTATTATTGGGACTGTGGTGCTAAATGCTAAGAAGGTATTCAAAGATCTGTCAAAGCTGCTAATAATTGCTGTGTGGCACAAAAAAACTGGTTGTTTTCTTATACAGAAAATCAGTATTGCTGTGCAGCAGGGGAATGCTGACAGTGTTCTTAACACATAAATAAATAATAAGTGAAATTATTTACACTTTAATTATATATTTTTAATATTTTTGTGTTTTATCTTAAATGATTAAATTAATAATTAAAACTACTTAAATAGTAAAAATTTAATTACTTAAATATAAACTAGATGTGATAAAAAAAATATACTTTAGAGACAACCCATCAGGGCTGGTTCCGAGGAGGCTGGCAACATTTCCCCTCTATATAGCGAGGCTAATATGTTGGCAGAAATAATTGCCAGCTTTTTCTCTTTCAATAAAATTAAACATATTCTTTATGTTGAATAGATGGCACCTGTCATCTCACGCGACCTTTAGGACATATTTACATGCTAAACCAACTCAGAACTAAAATAAAAAATTTGAGTAGATATTTTTAGTCCATAGTTAACATTACATTGTAGAACTTCTGTTACAATTTATACCATATAATTCACAATAAACAAAGCATATACAATTGCTAAGTTAATAACTATATATTATCAGCTCACTCACTCTGTGAGTGTGGTAGAGAAAAGCACACATTAGGTTAAGTGCAATTTACATATTAAACAATATACTTAAATGATATTTATACAGTGCCTTTAATAAATATGTAATAATGATAAACCAAAGACATAGCACTATTTACACACAATAGAATTAGGTGTATGACAGAAAACCGTAATAACCATCCCAGGTTTAATTTTAAAATATAAAGTTAATGCATTTATAGCATACATGTGTAATAAGATACCATGACAAATTTTGAGCAGAGATTCATGATAGGTTATTGGTAGGTACAAAATTAGTCCATAATGATCAACCAATAACATCTATATCTGGCCAATGTGTTACTTATAAGAAATAAGTATAATTTATATTGTAATCAGCTATAAACATTAATTTTATAAAAACAAAAAGAGTTTTTAGAACACCATAGGATGCAGGTTTGAATCCAGGCATGTTATCTCTTAAATTAAAATATACTTCATTGTATATTAATGTTATGTTAATGTATGTAACATTATAACAACATTGTCGTCAGCGTATTAAGTAGTATTTCCCAGTTCCAAAAATAGCAAGTAGTAAAAATAAAAATTAATTAGCATCAGACATTGCCAACCTCTCTGTCTGGCTACAGTGGCATAATTTATCTCATGAGTATTTTACATTATTATAGTTAATAAGTTTACTTATTTTGTTAGGATATTATTACTTGGTTAAAGTATAATAAATTAGCATCAGACATTGCCAACCTCTCTGTCTGGCTACAGTGGCATAATTTATCTCATGAGTATTTCACATTATTATAGTTAATAAGTTTACTTATTTTGTTAGGATATTATTACTTGGTTAAAGTATAATAACTCGCTATAATATATCTTCTGCCAAACTCCTTTCATCCATAATTTTACTAAAACTTATAAAGAACAATGGCGAGATATTACGAGGTACAGCTTAATAAATACTTTAAACTTGTTTCGTAATTTAAGATTTTAAAAATATTAATATTAACTCAAAAAGCCCCAGAAGTTTATTGTTTTACTAGAAGTTCAATGGGAAATACCAAATATTTGCCGCATGGACCTGTCACATTAGCTATGTGTTCAGGTACTCTGCTCAAATCACACTTCCTTTTACTGAATTTTACAAGCGTTAATGTAACAATTGCAAAATTTACCCTCACAATTGTTCTTTAAATTGCTTTAGGATTCAATTAACTAAAGAACAATAAACAAATAACTACTTTTGTGCATAATGTAACATATCTATTTATTATGTTTATTTAACAATGTCATGTTAATACTAGCATTGTTAGTGATGGGCAATTGTCCTGCTGGTTTACTCAAGCAACACACCTATGATGTAAACTAATGGCACAAATACTTCAACTTACCCCATCATTCTCGGTATTGATGTTTAGTTTGGACAGATGAATTGACAAATCAAGATTACTCTGCAGAAGAGCTTTAAGCCTCAACTTATGGTTGTTAACTCTATGAATATGATCCAAGAGATATGTAATAGAGTGAGACTTTGGGTTATACTCTCTCTCTAGCTCTTCGTCGTCTGAAGATAGCTGAGAGTGGATATGAGTATTGATATCTGTTAAATGTTGATGTATTATGTTGACAGTGTCAGATTTCCTATTGTCCTGGGCGTACAAGTGATCGTCGAAAGGGGGGTTACAGATAATAGGTTCCTGTCGCCTCGTAGCTCGTCTCGGCTTCGGTTCTATCGGTTGTGAACTATTCCATGTTAACGCATAAGGATGGTCCATATTTTGCATATTCAATGTTATATTTAAACTTTAAATATAACATTGGCCAAACGTTATCACTCACTAATCTATTAAAGTTCGCGAACAATACGTTTACCGCAGTCGGCCTACGCAGCAGCCAACCAAAATTATGTTTTATTATTATGACTGCGCGAGAAAAAGCTTGTATTAATTTACCTCTCCTTTTTCATCACACCACAATTGATATAGGATATCTCATTTGTCTCTGGAAGCCATTTTGATACAAATGCTACTTTATTTAGCAGAGTTACACCGATGTGCAAATCGATATTCAATATAACAATGACACAATTATTCAGAAAACAAGTACTTTATATTATATTTAATAATTACACACTTAAAATAACACTCGACTGCACAAAATATGCGATCACTTTAGTCCATATCCCACAAAGTTTTTTACACAGATCTTTTACGGACAACTCGATCGAATAACTACTAACCACAGAGCAGTCAAATATATCAAACTATTTTTGCTGTGGCAACAATTTTGGAAGTCTCAATCGATATTTATTTTCCGCATTCCATGTCCGACTAACTGGCAGCTGCTCAAAACGCACTTGTTTTATTCAATTATACTTTGACAGTTCTTGTAGCTTTTTCAAATGATTTTGTGTTTTTGATGACATCGAATAACCAATGACAGAATTCTGGTTTGATAGCAAAATGTCTGTTTAAAAGCTCTGTTACTTACTCTTTTTTTATACAAAAAAGTTTATAAATTGTCTCAGGAACTTAAATACCAAAAGTCATCCGATTATTTTTTCAGCTAACCATAGCTTTAACTATAAAAACAAAAGTGATATTTGAAAGTCAATACTTTTTTCTTCGAGTGAAAGTGACTAAATTTTAACCAATAAACGTACGTTTTCAGACTGTTTTACCGAATAACAAATAATAAAGAATTATATCGAAAAAACATAAATAAAAAAAAACAATACGAATTGTAGATAAGATTCGTTTTATGGTGTCTGCAGAATTGAAAGTTCCAACGTGAAGTTACCAAAAAATAATAGAACTCAAGGAACTTTTTCAAAGTTTTAAAAAAATCTATAACTTTATTTTAAATAAAAATTCTTAGCATCATAATTTATTAAGTGGCATAAAATGTTTAAAACCCCTAATTGTAAATAATAAATTACTACTTTACAATTCAGATCATTCATTTGTACTTGTGTATATGCTCTATAACCGATTCGGTTTAAAATGCTTAGTTTTGAAAAGTATTGCTAGAAATTATAAGAGCATAAAGTAATATATACATATGTAAGATACGATAAGTAATATATACATAAGTACGTACTCGTATGTACGAGTATTTCATTATTATGCATAATCTTGCCTTCTCTTCAAAATAACTCACTAACTTCAAAATTATGTAGATTATTATTTATTACTAGTAGGTTTTGTATTTCTTTGCCTGTTGATGTAAAGAGGATTTATATGTTTATTAATTAAATATTCATCCAAACCTAGTTTTATTATTAATTTTAAGTTGATCATCTTTCTTTCATTATAACTGCTATGGATTACTTTTAGAAATAAAACTGTTTAATAAATCATAAATTATGCCCTTAATGTAATTTGAATTTGATGCAGATTAAAAGTTGATTACAAGGTCAAAATTGATTGTCAAATTTTATCTTTAAATGAGCAATTCAGAAAAACAATTATTTAAAAAAAATAGGAAAACAATATGCTGCAACAAATGGTTACGTACTGTCTATAGACGGCCACATAATAACTGTAAAACGGATTAATACCTACATGTAATACGTTTTCACCAGCATCTATTTTCTATATTGTCTGAGATTTCCACTTAAACTAATAATAATTTCCAACACTCAGTAAATACGACCGCCATGTCTGTCTGTCTGGGTAACATTTTTTTTTTTAGTGGTAATATTTTAGTCACAGATTGTACAATCTTAATGGAGTAGTATCCAATAACTTTTTTAAACATATCAAAGGACTAGAAACATTCTTCCAGACAGTCGAATACATTCAGTGCTGTCCAACAGCTGACCTTGTATTATGTTCCTTGCGGCCGAACTTCGAAACAAACTGGAACATTCGACGCCATTATAAACTTTAATCGTAACAATTACTTAATTATTTCAGTGTAGCCCAGGCTATTAAAAAGCAAATCATGATTTTTACCACTAATAACACAATGGGGTGTATCACTAACTTTTTATCACGATAGTTATACCTAATATAACTGTCAGTTGAATAGAGAACTTGTATTTTTATTACGAAATTTATTATTTTCTGGATATTATGTCGAAATGGTGATCTCAAAATTGCCGTTCTATTAATTTAACTTTTTTTCTTTTTAAAGGCAGTGTTCGCTTTCTTAATTCGTCTTTTAAGGTATGTAACGTTAATCTAAAATATATCTATCTGTTATAAAAATTAAAAAAACTACAGAAATATTAAAAAAATGGTGTGTCATAGGTGTAAACAAGGTACCAGTGACGCTAGCGACATCTACAAAAAGCTTTGCCTGATACACCCCATTGCCTGACCAAGATACATGGTCTTAAATGGCTAAGAATGTACTGAGATCTGCTTTGGCTTATTCATATATACACACTCCTAACCCATTAGTGTCGAAAAAGCATTTATTCCTTATAATAATGTTGGGCTCAATCACTCAGTCTTAGGGTCTGTAATTCACCACTTCCATAGTCGCTCCTTTACTTAAGTGACCATTATACCCACACAAATTTCTAATTCAGGGAAAACTTAAGTGATGAAGTATCGGTCCTTAATCTTAATAGTTATCTTTAGAATGCGATGAAATAAAACAACACAATTTATTTGGTAATAACAAAACATTACCGTTAATTATATTTAGGGAATTAAATTTTTCACAAAATATGGAATGTTTTAAGTCTAACAAAGGTATTCTAAACCCTACGCCGAGTGGGACTGCACTAGGATCCATACAATAACAACATTGTTTTAATAAACATCGCTCGCTATCTTAAGACGAAACAAAACATAAGCAGGTAATAATTATAATTAGATTTTTCTAAGATCCCTTTGATTATTTATACACCTATTTTTTTTTGTTTCAATTGTTAATTTAAATATATAATGAGTGTTTTTAACATCTCTCTCTCTTTCGCGCACTCCGACATTTTCAAAGATTGTTCAAGTCTGAGCATACTTTTGAGAAATGTAGTCAATCAGCTTTCTAGGACATACAATTATTGTTATTTTATGAAAATAGCAAAAACACAATGATATTGATCTAATTTACTAAAAGACCCCTATAGTATATATATTTGATACAAGTACAGTAAAGAGTATATTTTCAAAATATCAAGAATTTTATTAAATAAATAAATTCCTGGGAAGCTGAATGACTTTTCTAAATAACTAATATTTTTTTCAAATTTTTGAAAATATTGGAGTTTATGAGCGAGATGGACGTGAACAAATCTCTTAAAAATAAGTAATTGTTTTAAAATATAATAAACAGAAAATCAGGAATGTTTTTAAGTATATGTATTCGCAACATTCTTTTTGGCGGGACAGTTAATTATATATAATAAACTACCGCCACTTTTAGAAAGGATGATTAATTGAACTCACGTTTAACATTTGCCTATAAGTTACGCCATTGGCTCAAAGAAAATTATCAAGCTATCTTCCAATTACGTGGCGTATATAAAAAAAATAAACGAATAAATTCATTAATGATAATAAATTATTATTCTGAGCATGACATGTATCGCGCCCACTTGATGGCAAGCGGTACGCGAGGAACAAGAATGCGAACAACTTACTGGTAACAGCCACTGAATGACGGCCGAAATCAATCTCTACCACAATGTCGGCCTATCATTGCACATGCATCTTCAGCACGCAAAAAATATACTAGTTTCCTACATGTACGCGTAGGTATAGTGACTATGGGGGTGCATATTTTGGTGTATGCGTGTGGCTCAGTTGCGAAATAAAGAACACAATCAGGGACATCTCATATTAATCAACCTTTCAACCAACAGAGATTAAAAACGCATCTATTCAAAATTATTAGAATTGAGGTAATCTAAATATTTGGCGCCATTATTATGATTTATTTTTTATTTGGTTAAGAACCTAAACTGAGTGCATTATAAAACTAATAAAACAATTGTAAAGTTTGACACAAATGTTAAGTCTTAGTTGTAAACAAAGACATGAGGTAAAGTTTATTAACATGTAGAATTATTTGTACTTCAGAAAGAGAGTGCAAGAAGGTGGAGAGCCCCAAGTCTAAACAGAATATCGATATCATATGGATTTCTGCAATCATTCATGGTTACTCGAACTGGGGTACGGAAATATAATAATTTACGTAATGGAAGCTACTAAGCTGATGCCACGTGCTACACGCATAACTGTGCTTGTGCAACTAAAATCAAATCTAGCATAGGGATGAGCGATATTTTTAACAAGTAATCTTTATTGTTTTTCAACATCGTCGAAGATGCTACTTTTAAAGGCTTTGCACCATAAACGAAACAACTACTGTCCTTATCATGCAGAGCGTTAATAGAAAATTAAACTAAACTATGAAACTTTAAACTATAGCATATCATCATCAACCTGTGTCTGTCCACTCTTATTCAGCCCGCAGATTTGCCATTCAACGCATCGCAACAGTATCTTTGGCACTTTGCCCATTGGTAGTGATTTAAAGCAAGTAGTTTTATTCTTTCCTTTTTTGTTTTAAATTTTTTATTTTTATTATATAGTTGTTTGTAATTTTCTTTTAATTCATATTTTAATGCAATATTGGTATTCATTTAATATGCTCACCCATCATCTAAAATCGATTCAATTTCTAAGCCAAAACAAGCAATTCCATTTTGATATTACATCAGAGTTATAGTTGATAGACTTGGGGCAAAGCAGAATACATCCTTAGAGAGCGTTAATAAGTTGACAACCCATTAATTATTTAGATATATTTTTTACTATAGTACCATCATTACAAGCTACATCACAAAGGAATTAAATATTTGCCTTAACTTACAGTCAATATTTTTTTTGTGGTAATTATCTTTAAACTATATTAATGAAAATACATTAGATCATGCATAGGTGCTTGCATAATAATAATAATAAAAATTCTTTATTGCACAAACTTAGAAGCCCCATACCAAAATGAAACTTACCCAGTTTAATAGAAGAAAATATATACAATAAAGTTGTTAATTCCATTAAGCTCGCCTTTGTACCCACACTATTTTAGATTCTTTACAATAAATCATTTATTATTATTATTACATCGAAGTTTGAGAACTTGGATAATAAAGTATTCTCATTTGAATTTCAATTTGTGGTTATGTTATGAGGTTACAAATTATTACTCCGCGTATTAGCCGTATTTCCTTGTGCTGATCCGTCAGGATGGAACATTGCGGTTTCCGTGCCTTGCAGAGCATGTTGAGCTGTCGGTCCCGGTTCCACTAAATACCAGCTTGTAGAATCGTTAATAAATTGTCATTAAAAAATGACCATTGCCAACCCGTCTGGTCAGCGTGGCGAGTGTAGGCCGAATTCTCCAGATATATTTCCTGGAAGACCCATCTCCAACTGTGGAGGCCTAGGCCGCTGTGTTCTCAAGGCTGTAACGATGTTTGTACCGGTAATCCGCTTTCTTATGCAAGCTCCCTTACCCATAACGTGAACCACAAATTGAAATCATCTTTACAGCTAAGTAAATAATAGGATGACGAAAAAAAAATGAAAAATATTATATAGATTTTGAGCAGTGGAGGCTCGGTTGTAGAAACGTTTAAACGAATAATAAATACTTTTCTTATGTACAATTGTCATATATAACAAACAGCATAGTTCCCGCGTCTCGGGATACACGTAAAGCCGTCGGTCCCGGTTCCACTAATACAATCTTATGGAACTGTTAAAAAAATTCGATTATAATTGATATCAGACCCTCGCCAATCCATCTAGTCACCGTGGCGAGTTTAGATCATTTTTTTTTTCGTAAGGCCCTTCTCTAACAGGACGTCTAGCACTCTGTGATCTATCGGTTGTGAGGATCATGTAGATTTGTTTTTTGTTAATAAAATTACGATTATTAGTTTAATGTGATAAATTAGGTACTAATTAGTAGCATATATTACAGAAAAAAAGTTTTAATGTGAAATTTGAGCTTTCACGGTTGTCAGCTTATTCACACCCACTACAGAAATATATCTAATTACACCGAAGACAAAAGTAAACACTTCAAGTCTTCAAAATATATAAATATTTTCGTTATAGTCATCGTCCATGTGGATGATATGTATTTACGTATAATATTTTACAATAATTTAAGTCCTAATATTCACTATTTACTTACTAAACAAAATTAAAATTGTATAAACATAAACATATAACAAAACAAATTAATTAATTACATTAAGATTTTGAGAAATATTAGCATGAAAATACCACTTTTTTTAGCACAAGTCGTTCGTTTAATGAAAATCCTAACATTTGATGCTAATTTCGTATGTCAGTACCGTGTTGAAAGGAGGGTTATTGATGTTACTTTTTGACAGATGTCATTTAACATAAGAAATGGTTTGATTACATTGTTGTACACTTTATAGTTTATATTATATTTATTTAAAATGTATTATAAACGATTTTATGTAATACATTCAAAGACCATAATACATTATCAATTGATTTGTTATTATTTGTTACTTGTCATACTTGTCAAAAAGTAGCCTCACCGCTCGTTTTTTTTTAAGAAATGTTAACATTGTTAAAAAAAGTGGTATTTCTTAACAAAAACGACATTTCGTGCTAGTTTATGAAGTTGCTACGAGATGTTGGAAAAGCTATAAAACGAACGCGGGGTTAGTGTACGTTTTTTGGTTAAACATTTGGTTAAACATACGGAAATACAATTCAGACAGGTTTACACTGATCAACTACTGTGAAATAAATTACGAAGTGCATGTTAATATTTTTGGCACGCTCCTTGATCGAAACACTAACCATGGCGGTGTGCCTTCGTCTCGGGGCCCGGACTGTCCCTAAACGACATCATCCGAAGGGCCCTTGTGTACCCGCAATCTTAGAACCCTCTGGAATTGTGTGGAGCAAAAAAAAGCGCCAAAAACCCGACGGAATGACTCTTGGGCCGTGGAAAATTGGCAGGTCTCTGGTGTTGGATGCGACGTGAGAGACATTAGCTCCATCTCACATCCAGGCGACCTCGTCAGACGCGGGGAGTGCGGCGTTTTCTGCTGAGAACCTCAAGTTTCGCAAATCTTGGTATTGGTTACGAATTCGCGCCGATTGGGGTCGAGACGATGGGCCCATGGGGACTTTCAGCAAGGCGCATGGCCAAGAAGTTGTCAAAGCGGTCTGAAGACGGGAAGGCTGGCAATTATATCTGCCAACGTATTAGCCTCGCTATACAGAGGGGAAATGTTGCCAGTCTCCTTGAGAGATTATTTATTTTAATTTATATTTAATGCATGTTAATTTACTTCGAATAAAATGTATATCATATTTTTAGCTTAAACTGACAGTTTTATTTATTTATACTAGCACATGTGACCTTGCGCCAAACTGATGGTAAGTAGCGCGCAAGGTCCATTAATGTTAACTGGCATACAACTTATGACTGCCATCAGGCCCTAACACTATGCCGGCGGCCTTATTGTACTATTGTTCAAGATATTTTATTTAGTAAAATTGTAACCTGCCTTTAGCAAAAGTGCTTTTCTAATATGACTGGACGTGTGCTAATAACTACACGATAGATATAAACCTATAAAACCAGCGCTAAATTTAAAAAAAACAGAACTGGTTGCTTCTATTAGACTATAATATTATCTTTGGAAAATACAAGAAAAATGTTTGCGTTGTAATAGAGCGGCTCTATGATCATATGGATGGGTCAATATGGACCTATACCTTATTCAAGGAGGCAAAAAATATTATGTAAACAAGAAAACAAATGGTTCTCCAATTGGTTATATATACTGGAATTTAATTATCTTGAATTTTAGTAAATATACATTATTGTGATGCTAAATTATTAACAGATTTTAAATAAATTCCATAAACTTTTTATCAATAAATAGTAAATATAATTTTAGTTTTTAAATGGCCTAGACATTTTATTGTTATTTCTCTGAACGTATATTTATGTAAGTAAAATGTGAATTTCTTTAAATTATTTTTAGATAATTGTTTTATAATGAACCTTGTTCTTTAAATATTATGTAAAGTAAAATAAGCTATTTAATTTATAGAATCACTGTTTTTTATATAACTCCGCTCTATCAAAACGTACATTTTCACTTATCAGCGTTAATTTAGTGTACTCGCATGTTGGTTGTTTTGATATTTTTGTAGATGCTTCCCTTGGCCAGGTCTGCTGGGCCCTTTCTTAGCGTAGGGTCTGGGCCCGAAGCCAGCTGCGGTCGGGAGCGACCCGGGGGGGATCTGGCAGACCCTGAGCGCATATCAGGGTCAGGGCCCTTCCACACCAAGTACTCCTCACTGAAAAAACAATAATTATAATGTAAATATTTATCTTCATCAGCATCATCATAGCCGCTAAGAGTTATTTACGGCATTCATCGAGCCCTGAGACAAAATGTAAATATTTCACTCATTTTTATAGGAAAAATGTCTAAGATAACAAAAAGAAAATAACTGCCAAACATAAATTTTAACAGATAAAAACATAAATATAGGCGATATAACCCCTATTAAATAAATAACAATATATTTCTAAGTTAAATGTCTACACAGTGGTACATCTTTATTTGTCATTATTAAAATGCATTTAATTTTTTTTTCTCATATACTGTTCGTTTTTTTTTATGATGTCTATTGATATGACAATTAAGACCCTTTAATATAACTTTTTACCTCGCCACTGGCCAGACGGGTTGGCGAGGATCTGATGTCAATTTTTAATGGCATTTTATTAACGATTCCACAAGTTGGTATTAGTGGAACCGGGACCAACGGCTTAACGTGCTCTCCGAGGCACGGAAACGGTGGTGTTGTAAATCTATGACAAATGTACCTAAGGAAGGAACATCTTTGGCAAAATTTATTAAAATCGGTCTATTTTATTTATTTTAAATACTTTATTGCACTAAAATTGTACATAGGCGGGCTTAATGGCCAGGCATTTTCTAACAACCAACCTTTGGAAGTGTGGAGAAACTATGCGTGGGTGCAAATTTATTATTATAAACTACATACTAATAATACATATAAGAATAAATAAATACATGAATACATACATATAACTATAAAAAGCTAAAAATAAGCCTACACACTAATAAACAGTAAATGATAAATAAAAAAAATATATATATAAATTAACACAAAAATAAAATTTAATATTAATTTAAGAAACACTGTTTTGCTTGTTTAGAAAGTAGGTGGTAAGTAAACGTTTGAAAATATGAACAGAGGGAGCCTGTCTGATCGTCAGTGGGAGCCTGTTCCATTGGCGAGCGGATGACATAGTGAACGAATCTGAATATCTGCTAGAACTATGAGACGGGATAATGAGTTGATTATTCTGAGAAGAACGGAGAGGGCGGTCGTGAGAGTCACAAAGAAATTCAAATCGACATTTTAAATATGAAGGTGTTATCGGATTGTAGAGGATGGAGTAAAGAAAGACAAGAAGATGTGTAGACCTGCGAAAACGGATATTGAGCCAATTTAACTGTTTACGAAAATCGGATACATGATCATACTTACGCAAACCAAATACGTAGCGTATGCATAAGTTGAGAAGGCGATCCAGTTTATTTAGCAGCTCTTCTGTGAGATCAGGATAACAAATGTCAGCATAGTCTACTAAAGGGAGCAATAACGAGTTTACTAACATAAGCTTCGCCTTGAACGGAATGAAATACTGCAGTCGTCTCAGCATATGCATGCTGGCAAAGATTTTCTTACTAATCTCTGACACCTGGTAACCCCATGACAAATCACAGGTCATATAAAGGCCGAGATTTTTGACACATTGACAGAAAGGAAGAAGTATATCATTAAAGTATAATGGTGAGAGAGAATCCATGTCTAGTCTGTCCAACATGCCTCTTGTACCCAGGATCATTACCTGAGTCTTACCGGGGTTGACCAGGAGCCCAAGACTATGGGAACAAACACGCAAGGCCTCCAGGTCCGAGTTCATTTTATGAATAGCTTCGCTAATATTGTTCGGGTGAAAGTGCAATATTAGTTGTAAATCATCAGCGTAAAGATGGTAGGAACAGAAATTGATGACATGGACTATGGTATTTATAAACACCGAGAAAAGTAAGGGAGATAATACGCCACCAGTTACTACTGTACTGTTAGTACTGGACACCAGTTAGAGTAATCGTCGTTCAAATGTATACGCTGCTGGCGTCCACGAAGATAGGAGTTAAACCATTGTGTCACCGACTGAGAAATTCCAAGAGAGCATAGAACAGCCATTAATATGTCGTGGTCGACACAATTAAAGGCGTTGCTAAAATCCAGTAAGGTCAGAAGTGTAAGCTTTTTATCATTCATAGCCAGTCGGATGTCGTCTGTGATGTTAATAAGAGCTGTAGACGTACTGTGGGAAGGACGGAAGCCGGATTGAAGTGGATTCATAAGATTGTTTTTATTTAGGAAGGTAGCTAATTGACTTTGGACCACACGTTCCAAAATTTTTGATAAGAAAGGTAAAATGGATATGGGGCGAAGGTGACTAAAGTCGGATGGAGTGGACTTTTTAGGGATAGGGACCACATGGGCATTTTTCCACAAAGTGGGAAAGTGCCCAGTTAAAATAGAATAATTGATAAGGTGGGTAATAAGTGGGAGAATAATGTTGATAATAGGAATGATAAGGACGCGACCCACACAGTCAAAACCCACAGCTTTACTGGCCACGGAATGAATAAGCTTTTTGATTTCGTCACTCGACACAGGTTCAAATTGAAAAAGATTATTTCTAGGGATAGCTTTGGAACTAATCTGAGAGATAGTAACGGCCTTAAGGGCGTGATCAATAGTAACAGGAGGAGAGGAGAAGTGCTGATTAAGACCGTCAATATCTACAGAGAGGATAGATTCGGACTTAGTTTTTCCCAAACCAAGCGAACGTAGAAATTTCCAAATATTTTGTGAAGAAGATTTATCTATAGAATTGTGGATGTATTGGCGCTTTGCGTTCCTACACATCAAGTTGACACGATTTCTTGATTTTTTGAAGCTATTCCAATTTTCATCGCAAGGAGACCTCTTGTGCTTTCTTTTAAGAGAATCCCTCCACCTCATGGCTTTCCGAATCGTCTCATCGAGCCATGGGGCAGGGGGTCTTTTCATGCGCACTGGACGAATGGGTGCATGTTTGTCATACAGCTTTAGTATAACTTCGTTGAAAACAGAAATCTTCCCATCCATAGTGTCCTCCAGCATGACATCGTGCCAGTTCGCACAAGCAGCATCATTCAGAAGCTGTTCGAGATTCATACGGGCGAAGTTACGTTGTAAAAAGACCCTGGGCTTATACTTAGGAGTTTTGATTTTGTAAGAACAGAAAATAAGGTCATGGTGAGAGAAGCCAGGCGCTAGAAGTTGGCCGTGTAAAGAAATACGCCCGGGGTTAGAGGTAAGGATGAGATCAAGGAGACTGCTACAGTCATTCAGATGAAAGGTAGTATTAAGAGGAAGAAGAGAAACATTTGTGGAAGAAGTAATATGTTTTAACCTCCTACTGCGCGAATCGTCTTTGAGAAGGCATGTGTTGAAATCCCCCATAATCAAATTGTGTTCATATGAGGGTAGATAAGTTTCAAGTATGCCTTCAAACGCATTAAAGTAGTCGACAGTAGGAGGGGCGTAAACTACACCCAATAGAAATTTTACAGAATTTAGGTCAAGTTCAATGAAGATATATTCCGCGGAACCAGAATAGATAGAAGGAGACTGTGATAACACTTTGTATTTTATACTTGCTCTCAAATAAATAGCGACACCACCACATCCCCGGCCAGTTCGATCATTGCGTATGAGAATGAAACCAGGAAGGGAGTAACTAGTAGATGGAAGAGTAGGTTTAAGGAACGTTTCAGAAACAAGGACAGCATGGATTTGATCGTTATCGAACGTGGCAAGAAGATCTGAGTAATGACAGGGAATACTTTGAGCGTTAATGTGGCAGACATTCAGATTTTTCGGAAATGGAGAAAAAGTATCACGCAGCAGCTCACCAAGGAGAACAGGATCACTCACGTCAAACTCCTCTGAACTGGAAGATTCACAAGAAAAAAAAGTGTCTGATTCAGAGCAAGAAGAATAACTATTCGATGTATTCATATTAGTGTATATTGTAGTATAAATAAACTAAATATAATATATTAATAATAAGATTTTAAATAACTAATAAAAAAAATGCAAAAATAACTGAACTAAAATAATAACATTCATTTTTATTTTATTTTATTTTAAATACTTTATTGCAATAAAATTGTACATAGGCGGGCTTAATGGCCAGGCATTTTCTAACAACCAACCTTTGGGAGTGTGGAGAAACTATGCGTGGGTGCAAATTTATTATTATAAACTACATACTAATAATACATATAAGAATAAATAAATACATGAATACATACATATAACTATAAAAAGCTAAAAATAAGCCTACACACTAATAAACAGTAAATGATTAATAAAAAATATATATATAAATTAACACAAAAATAAAATGTAATATTAATTTAAGAAACACTGTTTTGCTTGTTTAGAAAGTAGGTGGTAAGTAAACGTTTGAAAATATGAACAGAGGGAGCCTGTCTGATCGTCAGTGGGAGCCTGTTCCATTGGCGAGCGGATGACACAGTGAACGAATCTGAATATCTGCTAGAACTATGAGACGGGATAATGAGTTGATTATTCTGAGAAGAACGGAGAGGGCGGTCGTGAGAGTCACAAAGAAATTCAAATCGACATTTTAAATACGAAGGTGTTATCGGATTGTAGAGGAAAGAGTAAAGAAAGACAAGAAGATGTGTAGACCTGCGAAAACGGATATTGAGCCAATTTAACTGTTTTCGAAAATCGGATACATGATCATACTTACGCAAACCAAATACGTAGCGTATGCATAAGTTGAGAAGGCGATCTGCTGCCGGTTAGATGTTTAACTTAAAACTAAATATATAATTAAAATATAGGGGTCTATGAATATTTGCAAGCACGAATACGTAATCACTATGTAACAAAAGAATCATTATGGTAAAGTAATATTAAAAATAATTACATAATATTGTCGAGCAAAAATTAAATAAAATTTGTATAAGTTTTAGAACGGACTTAACATTAGCACCGGTACAATATATTCGAACCGCAAGAAGACTCATAGCCGTAAACTGGATCGTAGCGTTTGACAGATAGGCACGCACACTAACACTCGTGTAAAGACAAACATCACTTACCTTTTTTAGCTATACATTGAATCTACCTATGAGTTTATTGTTAATTAATGTATGTATTGTAAAATGAATTTAAGACTCGTAAACTATATATATATATAACAGAAAACGATAAGTATATAATAAGGAATAAACAAAAGGTAAGTATACGGTACACAAAAGGGAAAAGTATCAGATACTAATGTTTGCCTTTAGCAGTACGTGCTGTGCGTAATCTCTTGCCTTGTGTTTCAGGGGCTGGTTTCTCAGGCGGATGCTTATCTATGAATTCCTTCAGCTCGGACTCGGAAAAAATTTTTTGCTTAACGCCATTACGCAGTTTCACAAAGATCTGGCAATCCTGGGACCAACAAGAGTTCATTCCGTAGACTCTTCGACCCTCTGCGAGAATACGCCTGCGAGATGCCGTCAGAAACTCAGCCAGGGAAATGCCACTGCCTTTAAGCACTGTTTTGGTGTGCCAAACCTTGCCACGTATCTCCCAGTCCCGGAACCGAACTAATATTGGCCGAGGTTTCTCAGGGTCACCATTATTTGCACCAAGCCTGTAGCATATTTGAAGGTCATTGCTGGAAACTCCTAGCTTCATCTTCTGCGCAGCCAAATCACAAATAACCTGACTTGTGTTCTCATTGTCGACCTCCTTGATGCCTCGGAACAGCAGAAAATTGCGACGTCCTCTGTTTTCCAGGTCATCAGTCGTCTTGGCTAGGTGTTGTATCTGAATAGCCAAGGCATCGCGCATAAAGTCCTTAAAGTGTTCAAGATCCTTAGCCAAATGCTGAACAGAAACTGTAGATGTAGCACCAGTGAGCCGCTCTTCGAAGGACTCCACTCTTTTCAACAATTTCTCTTCCAGGCTCCGGATTGCACTCATAGGATCTGATGTGTTCATCTTGGGTATAAAATGTGATGGTGAAAAACAGCAGTGTGACTTGAATAGTGTGTATGTTACAACATAACAATATGTTGTGTCAGCACAATGCAAACAACCAAATGTTTACAAAAATCACACAAAAAGTATAAAAAGCTATTTATTAACTACTTGGGCACTAAATAAACACTTTAAATCATGAAATATAAATAAATAAATAAAAAACTAAATTACACGTCTTTATTTCGCGCTACCCACACATTATTCGATCGAACGGTCTAATCGATATATGTTACATAGCCACACACATGGCTAAATTTTAAGCAACATCTCTGCCAAATTTCATTACTATATTAGACATACACACATATAGAATATTTATAATATAAGTATAGATATACTGACAGTAGCAGAGTGTCCTGTGGCCCCGAACGACGAGCGGGATCAGCGCCGTTCGCCCTGGTAGATGTCTCTCTGGCCCGGGACTTTACAGACCTATAAAAACAAAATCTAAACTCACACGTCACTCATAAATAGTAACGGAACTCAAATAGAGTAAAGTCGCTCTTAAATAAAAATGTAACTCAAAAATAATAATGACTATCATTATTAATAATGTCACTGAAAGTATAGTATAGTAATGCGTCACTCAAAAAATAATGCATGTCATAAAAATAAGGTAACTTAAAAATAATAATGTCACTTAAAGATAGTAATGTCTTCTATCACAAATAATAAAATAATTTTAAAATCATCCTTTTCACTTGTCGGTTAAAAATAATGGGTATCCGAGGAAGAGATTAGATTATGTTTTTTTAATAATTCCTTAATTTCGTTAAATTATCCCTATTGAAATATGTTAGGTACTTCATAATCATCATCATCACAGCATCCTAGACGCAAGTGGCCCAATGAGCGCACTGATGAATACTTCCATAATAGCCAGGCCGCCAGTGCGCGCTTAATCTAAATGTTCACATTTCATCAATGCAATGCAATCACAATTCAACCTCCTTGGACACCCCATTAAAATAGGAATAGTATAAAAGTTTTTTAAGTCACTACTTATTCTAACATAAGAAAATAAATAATATGATTTTTTTTTAAATATTGTAAGTAGGACGCTAGTAGAACTAACTGGCAATTTTAAAAATGCATGCGATATCGCTAGGACTATTTATGAATACTAATATTTAGATTTTAATTTAGTACTACATTATAATTTTATTTTATAAAAAACACGATTAGAAAAAAACACAATAAACAAAAGCGAACAAAATATAACATATGAAAAGTGTGAATAAAATAATCAAAGCATAGTGCGGTACCTACAATATATAGGTTAGGTATTTTTATTATTTTATTTGAATTGAAAGTTAATAGATTAACATAAAATAACTTGAAATTTAATAGCATGCGTATAATGTCAATCAACATAATACCCAACCTAAGTATGAAATCCCAAAGACGGTGCGGCAAACTTTAATAAATATACTTAACACACACAAAATCAATTCGGGCAGTCTAGATTACACACACATAAACTAAACACAAACATACATTCTACACTCAGGCATACACAATGTACGAGTAAAACTTCCACTGGATTACGGGCTGACCAAAGCCTATACGATAGTCCAAGAATAGCAATTCGTAAATAAAATACGCAATGACAAATACCAAAATAATGATCACGTGATTGGCTTAACCAGCAAACTGGCAAGCAAAACTACCAATCACGTGACTAAAACAAAATGTTAAACATAGATATCTTTTATCGAGGTTTACAATGTGAATATTTAAGGTGTTTTTTGAAGAAACTTTGAACAGCTATTTGCCTACACGAATATGATTAAGTTATTATTTTTATGTTACCGATTGTGCGTAGTTATAAGGGAGCTATACGGCAGTGGCATATGAGGAAGAGAAGACAAATTTCTAAGCATTCCATGGATTCACCGTGCGGGTGCCGGGTCCATCATGTGTGGGTAGGAGATGAGAAGAATGGTGTCTCGGGCTTGCGACCGACAATAGACTGGTTTAAGAAAAGGAGGCCTTCTTTTTTTTTTTATTGCGCGATAATACGCACACCATCCACCATTTTACTTCTCTCCCTACCCAACCAAATACTGTATGATTCCGTTAATGCCGTCTTGGAAGCTCGTTCCATAAATGTATTGGCGGCAGACCTGCTTAGGCCCAATTCTTTCAGTAAGTGATGCAAAGATTTTGCTGGAACTCCTCTCGCACCAACTTCCACTGCGTAAAGCTGAGTCTTGAACCCGTTCCTGATCATTTCTTCTGTGAGATCATAATATTTATTCGAATTCATGTTGTGGTCTTTTGGAATATTTGATTCCCACGGAACGGTAAGTTCAATAAGGATAACTTTTTTCAAGTTACGTAAGTAACGAATGATAAATTATGAAATGGGTTAGGGAGGAAAAAGTTATTTTGTTTTATGTTTTATTCCATTTTGTTATTATTATGTTTTTCTTTATATATATTTTTCAGTTATTACTTTTAGTTTATGTAGGTTTTACTTTTAATTCCATGTTTTATATCATTATTTTTTACTATTAACTTTTATTTTTATTATTATTAATATTTAATAGTATTTTTTACTGTTTTGTACATTTTTTAGGCTAGCACACCCGACAGACTTGTTTTGTCTATGATTTTAATAATTGTATTGTTTGTTAGCTGTTATTTATACCTTACTTAGAATAATGTATTAATCATGATTTCATGTACTAAAATGCTCTTTATTAACAATATTTATTATATTTTATAATAACAAAACATGTAACTGATAAATCATCAAGTATAATAACAATGTAGGGTACATAATGGTGATATTGATTAATTTATTGATCTTAAGAATAACTGATAATGAGAGCACGCGGCATGCTTGATAGGCTGACGTGGTTATGACGAATTTGCAGTTGACAGACGATATCCTAAGCTCGCCAATCGGATTCAGATAAATAAATGTTAACATATCGTGTAAGTAAATAGTGAAAGTAATTATTTTTTTATTTACGAATTATTAAACGAGACAAGTTGGTCAAAATACTGCTACTAAAATAAAGTCTGCTACGGTATTTACTGTGACCAACATGTACGTGATAATATAAAAAAATGACTAATAATAACCCCCATGCAATCATAAAGACACTTTTTGGTTAACTTTGAAACAATATTTTAGAAAATTTTAATTTAATTATCATGCAGACACAAATCTTGAAAAAAAATTTCATATATTATATATTCATTTCTTTATTATATTATGGTCTGAATACATTTTTTATTTTATTATTTTTGTCTATATATTGAAAAGAAAAAAGCAGAATAATAAGATATATTTTTTAGGGTTGCCCAACGCAAAGAAGGGTTATTTATTAGCTATTAAAATCCAAAATTTGAGAAAGAGTATAAGAAAAGTAAACATAAATGAAAATATATTTGTATTTTATAAGAAACCCTTATTTATAGAATGCCTATAATTAAAAAAATCCTAAAGATGCCTAATTGTTGAAAAAACTTGCATACTTCAAACATTCCGGCCAACGTTTTAGTCTGGAGGCGACTGGCTGCTCTGTGGGGACTGGTGGCGGAATGGACCGCTCCGGGCTTGTCATGGAAATGGGAAAACATGTACAGCTTATAGGCACAAGGGTAAATCAGTCGGATAAAATTAGCCTACCATTTTACGAATTTAGTGGATTAGTTCGTTTGGGCTCGAACAAATGTGCGAGGTGTGATAATACAACATATTATTTAAATTTTATTTATATTTATTTTTATACAACGAATTCTTTACATATTTTTCTTTACATCTTTAATACTTAATAAGTGTGCCATTAGATTGAATTCGTTTGCACGTCATAAATCAATAAAGTCTATTTGACAACAAAAAATTAAGAGGGTTTAACGCTGTAGCATGACTCGCTTTAAAAAAAAAAGTCTATCAAGCCTTCTAGCGAAAAAATTACGGACATTTTTGACATACAGTGTAAACTCAATGTAACGTCACTCGATTTAACGACAAACTCCGTAAAGCGTCGAAATCAATTGGCTTTGGTTGGTTTAGCTTGTCTTCTAATTCAGATTTTTCTTCTCTTCATTTAACGTCAACTCTCTATAACGCCATAAAACGCACAGTCCCTTCAGTGTCGTTATATAGAGTTTTCACTGTATTTTCACTTTTGATATTTATTATTATTATTGATTAATAGGCGAGCAGCGCATTGCTGATATGCCTATATCAAGCACTGGTGTAAAGTTTATTAAATTGTCAGTTATCACGATAGTCTATTTCGATTGTTACTAGCCACTTGTCCAGTTTGTTTTTAAAAGTGTTTACAGTTGAGGACTTTAATATGTCTTCTGGTATTTTGTTCCACATATTTACAACTCTGTTATTCATGAAGTGATATCCTACATTTGTATTGTTGGATTTTCTCATTAGCTTCATTCCGTGGTCACGACGGGGAAATATCATTGTGTTAAACCTAAACATTTTGGCTAGGTGGGGGCAGTTATACCTTCCTGTTAGAATTTTAAATGTCTCAATTATATCTCCCCTCATTCTGCGATCCCTGAGACTTGTAAGCTTCAAATATTTAAGCCTGTGTTTAATGACTTCTTCCTCAAGCAGTGTGGGAGTTTAGTTGCCCGCCTCTGTACTCTTTCAAGAATCTCTATATCTTTCTTGAAGTATGGATTATTATACCGATTTTCCTCCATTTTACTAAAACAAATATCACAGTCAAAGTCAAAATATGTTTATTCACGTAAACCTAATACAGGCATTTACGAAACGTCTTTAATTTAATTATTTTGAATGATTCTACTCCTGCTAGTAGAATACTAAGCAGCAAAGTGGTCCAATAAGTAAGCTGTTAGCCGAAGACCAGCAGCTAATATATGATTAATATATCTCCAAAATGTCCCTAATTAAGTTCCCTACAAAGTTAATAACATTTCTCAAAAATAAACTCAGTATTTTATTGGATTGTGCGAGCGAGAGGTATGCTAAAGTGTTAAACCCTTTTAATCTGATAATAACTAATGCTGTCCGAAATGATTTTCTTGTAGTGACGTCAAATGAAATTCTGTTAAAACCGGTACACTATTTTTTACCGACTGGTTTCCTTCGAAGCCAAAAAGTTAAAATACACAATCTCAAGTACCTAAGTATTTTATGAAACGTAAACATTTGACATATTATTGATCCAAATGAAGTGTTGGCGAAATTCCAATATCATGAACCAGTATCATCAGTCAGTATCACTCTTTTTTACAACTGAGGCATAATATTGAGTATTTAACGATTATAATAATACATTTTCTGAAAGCTTACAGTATGGTATGAGGCTGGTTAAATAAAGCATTATTTGAAAATGATTAAATAAAACTTTTATTTGTAAAAAACATGATGTTACGAAAGTCTAGCTATGACCGCTAATGCGTAATGTCCATGATGAGGTAGGACAGAAGTATTGTCTGCACTGATACGTCCAGTCGCAGTACCACCCACAGTAAGCATATCCATATGACGTACATAGCTAGACTTACGTCCCGTTACCTGTATAAATTTATACAATTGAAATATATGTATTATAAGAAAGTGTACAGTTTTCTTTAAATAGAAGACGTTCTGATGATTTGTAAAAGCAGTAAAAAAAGTTATGGAGAATGAATAACAGCGAACAAAACATTAATTTGATTATTGAAAGTGTATGTTTTATAAATTATCATAATTTTGGTCTACGTATAAGTGATAATAATCACTGCATTAAGGTAGTGTTATATAAAAAATTAAAATAATAAAAACAGACACGATATAGACGACCTTATATCTTATGACACCTATATGATAAGACACGGTAAAAGTAATAAAAGGGCAGCTAGACACGACAGTCTATCCACGATCGACGATACAGTGACGACAGAAGTCGTGACCTGGTGAGAAAGCACTCTCATAATAGTTTTTAAAAAATACCTGGGGAGTCCTTCGCGCCTTTTTGTACGGACATGTCAAGTCACAGTTTTTTGTTTTGTTAATTAGTTTTGCGGATATTGTTAGTTAAAAGAGGTGTTTTTTTAATAATATGCTATAATGTGAATAATTATGGAAAACTATAAATTAGACTTTAAATATGGGGCACAAGTTGCAGTTTATTTTTTGCGGTTTTCCCGCGCTATGGACTCTATAACCGACGTTTTGAGCTATAATGCTGCGAGTGACATCTGGAATTTGATGATAACCTAATTAACTCATAAACTGAAAGATATATGCCTTCCCTATCACCTCATTCATCATATATCGGGAGAAGAAAAATCAAACCATAAAAATACCTGTTGGTTGTCGGTGAGATGAGACGTGGCGGTTTGACGGGATGTTTTTGGGGGGTGGGTGTGGTAGGACATTGTTCTGGGAGAGGAGGTCGGCAAGCGGAGAGAAGGAGACTGGCACGCTCCTCACTGTAGCCCGCACTCTCCAGCGCAAGGGACACCACGCGAGACGCCAGGGTCGGGTAGCGGGACACCATCCGCTGTAGAACTGCACACAAAATTATTATTATTATTGTATTAGCTAAGTTATTCTAATGAGACTTAGTGGTATAGTTAATCAGTATATTACACTAGTCAACAGTGGTTTTGGTGCAGAGAAGCTGCAAGTTTTTTTGTTTCCTTCAGACATTATACTGATTATTTAACAGGAAACAGGAAATTAATTCCAACGATTTTTTTGGTTTGGTTTTAAATAATAATAATTTTGAAGAAAAAAACTAATCAAAAACATAATTTATTACAAAATTATGCATATAAATAAATGCGTTTTTCTTGTTTATGGTGTAGTGGAACAATCACGTTGCATTTCCCAGCTAATGTCAATCCCATCGGCCTTGATAGCTCTTATCCAAAGTTTTTTTTTTTTCTTTTTGATCCAGCTCCTTTTGAGACTATGAAAGTAGTAGGACTTTGATTAACATATGACATCGTAAGTTTTTAAAGCATGTAATTTACGATTTCAGAGTATTTACATACTTGACTTATGATTTCCGAGATTGTTTTCAGTAACTTCAACAAACGAAGTCTACGGAGGTTCCAAATTGTTAATTGAACATATGAAATTATTATCTTTTATTCATATTCTTATATGTGGGCCATCGAAAATTCTCGCTAATACATATCTGTTTAAGGTTATCTAAACCTTCTAACTGTGAATATCACAAAAAAAAATTAAACATACACATTTAGATCATTAAGACAACTTATAGCCCTTTCAGCACGGACAATACAAAGCGTCGTTATTACAAAAAAATCTAGCTGTCACCAAAAACAGCCTCAATACGACTAGTTCGTACATCCATCTAACTACTTATCAAAAAAATATATTCTTCTCTCTATTAAATTTAAAGTAGTAAAGCAAATAAAAAAAACATACATGTTTTTATTTCCACTATGTTACCAAATGCACGATGGTGTGCTAGCACATTAGAAGACGCACGTTTGTGCGAGGGATTCGCTAGGGGAGGATTTTTTTCAATATTTATATGACATACTTTAGACCTTAAAGATCTCAAAGTTATCAATAAACCTTTCAATATCCAAAATATTATTTGTCGTGCTGAAAATTTAATAGCGGCTTTTGTTAAGCTACTAAATGAAGGGTGAGCATCGTAATATGACGAGCCTGCTAGCGGATTTAGATATTTTCTGGAATTTAAAATATATTTAATGCCTCTTTGCTACCGGCCGTAAGTATGAATTACGTTGAACTTACTGGCATCCTTTTCTTCCTTTGTTTTCATGATGGTGACGGTTTTCTTGGGGGGCTTAGGTGTTTCTTTGACCTCTTCTGGCTTGGGCATTTGTTTTTTGGAGAAACCCATGGCCAGCAGCTCTTCACTGGCTCGCTGTACATTATTGTCTTTATTGGCCAAAACATCCAAAATCAACGTCTCATCTGCCTTCGGAAACATGTTGTTCAGATATCTGAAATGTATTTTAATACCGCCTGTTACCAGATATACACATCAAGACTCAAGAACATTCAAAAAAGATTTATCAGAAATCTGATATTTAAGTCTTAGTCGTTCGATCGCCTAAATGATGTGCCAAAATGTGTACCTACTTGATGTCGCATATTTATTAGATATAACCAATAAATAATAATAATAATAAAAACACACCGTGGTAAGCTGCTGGTCTTCTGCTAACAGCTTACTTATTGGACCACTTTGCTGCTTAGTCTTCTACTAGCAGGAGTAGAATCATTCAAAATAATTAAATTAATGACGTTTCATAAATGCCTGTAATAGGTTTACGTGAATAAAGATATTATGACTTTGACAGTCGTTAAAATCCTGCAAAGGTCGTTCAAACCCCAACCCCCGGCATGTACCAATGAAAAATACACATTTCTTAAGTACATATGTCATAGACTTACAATACCACCGTTCCCGTGCCTCGGAGAGCACGTAAAGCAATCAGTCCTGGTTCCACTAAGACCAACTTGTAGAATCGTTAATAAATTGTTATTGAAAATTTAAATCAGATCCTCGCCAATCCGTCTGGCCAGCGTGGCGAGTGAAGGCCAAATTCTCCAAAAATAATATCCTGAAAGGTCCATCTCCAACAGTGGAGGTCTGGGACGCTGTTTTCTAGAACCAAGGGTACAGTTGAACGTGCTGATATAGGACTGCGAGTTCCAAAACCTAATCCCCGAAACCTTTTTAATTTTAGAGATATATTATTCATAGATTTGTTTTAGTGTGTAATGTATGTGAAAATATGTCTTAAAATGTCTGTAATTGTATTTCCTACAAAGTTAATAGACTACATTTATCAAACACAGACTTGAATAATCTTTAAAATGTCGTATTATGCGAGCATCGTCTTAACCTTTAATGCTGTCAATATCCTCACGAAAGAGCTGGACATTGATTTGTTCAATTGCAAGGCAGAAGGCATTGAGTTAACGCTTCGCTGTTAAAAAAGTACACTCAAGACTTGAAAAAGCTTTAAATATGTTGGTTGTGCGAGCGAGAGGTATGCAGTTAAACCCTTATAAGATTTTTTTAAATTAAAATATGTCTTACATGGTTAAATATTACCTTTTTATTTTAAACTTATACTTGTAATATTTTCGTTTAATATTTTCCATGTTGCACTCTGGGCCACCACTGTAAGTAGACTCACTATCATAGCTGGCGATAAGCCGTGATTTGTATTATCTCAGTTTGACACTATTGAAGCAATATATTGATTTAGATAACACGCCCAGATAATTGGAAGGTATTTTCACTAATATTTTGGTAAAAAAATATATAGTATTATTTATACTTTAATTAAATACGAGCTGTTGGACCCGGTGTTGGGCGTGTAATATATGGTCAGCACCTTAAATACATGTCGTATTTAGATTTTGACGTCTATTATTTTATATTTTATTATCAACTCTATAAGCGATCGACATTGACAGCGGCCGTGCAAATATTAACCTTAATAGCGTGATATATATATAGTTAACGGAGATTTGAATAATATTTTGTAATTATGACGCAACATCTGACGTAAATAACGAAATCCACTAATAATGTTTGCGACTAAGTAACAGAATACTACTAACTACTGGATAGATAAAACAAAGGTGCTATTATGTTTTAACGATAAAAAAATGTGTAAGTATTAATATGTTTATTTATTTTTTATTCCTGGGTTGCCATATATGATTTTTTGGAATTTGCTGTTAGTTTTGAGTCTCACTTTCGTTGGCCAGAGTCTATTAACTTTAGTACTTTTGACAGCCATAAGTAGTATTCCTTTTTTTTTTTTTTTTTTTTTTTTTTTGTGTATGGCATTAGTAACAATTTGCCAGTGTCAAAGTTTGGGAAAGAAGGGTTAAATAAATAGGATTCGAATTACGAATAGGATCAGAGGAGTATAGGTATAAGGAGCAAAAATAAAGTTAATATCAAAATACATATTAGGTATATACAAAAATATAAAAACAAAATCTAAATATTTACATTTATATTTTAATCTTATTATCTATTATAAAAGAAGCGATGATATTATAAATAAATTTACTACGTTTATTATATATAAGTAAACTTTGAATATTGGTAGGGAACGGAACTCGAATGGATATTAGGGAGGAGATCAGTAAAGTGCGATTATATAAAGGACAAGAAAAAAAGATATGGTTCAGATCCTCGACGTCTAATCCACATTCACAAATGTCGCTGTAAACAATCTGGAGCCTAGCGAGATGGGATGCAGTACACACGTGACCGATACGCATGCGTATTATAATACTACTTACCATCTTGCTAAGCCTCAGCTTAAAGAACCAAGGCATTTTAGGTTGAATTTTTGAATAGACTTTGCCCTTAGAGAGACATCCTTTAGCCCACAGATCTTTCCATGCAATGCGAAGGTCTATACGGGATAAGTCAAGCAAATCGTGGCAATAGTTTATATACGGAAATATGTCTCCACACTCAACAGCTTCATTGGCTAGACGATCAGCTTTTTCATTACCAGTGATACCACAATGACTGGGTATCCAGGCAAATGTTATAGTAAAATTATTCTCTAAACACTTATTTAGTATGTGCTTTAAATTTAAGACAACAGGATAACATGAATTGGTTTTAGTGTAAAAGGGAAAACGGTTCATGGCTTGTAAAGCGCTTAAAGCATCTGTAAAAATTATGGTCTTTGGTAGTTTCATTAGGAGTACATATTCTACCGCCTTTAAGAGGCCAAAACATTCTCCAGTAAAATTTGATGTTTCTGGTGGTAATTTGATTTTTTGAACTATATTGTATTGTGAATGAAATACTCCAATACCGACACAATCTAATGCATGTTTAGATGCATCCGTAAAGATATGATGTGCATCCTTCCATTTATTATTAATGATACTTGTAAAAAGTGTATTAGGTTCAATGTCATTTTTATTAATACCAATATTGTATAAAATGTTAGGTGAGGTAGTTAATGATTCATAATTAACACTAAATAGTGGGTGATGGATAGAGCTATGTACCGGTGCTTTAATAGACGTGAATTTACGAAAACTTTTTATCAAAGGGGGAGATTGTTTGTGAGCCCAATAAGAGGAAGATGCTATTAGTTCTGTAAGTTGCTTAAGAATATTATTTAAAGGATGATTAGAAAATTGGAGAGAACGGTAAAGGAATTTATCACATAGAAATTGTTTTCTTAGATATAAAGGAGGTTCTGCACATTCTATCTGCAGGGCATTAACCCCCACCAGACTCCTGAAAGACACCTTATTATATTTAAATTACGTTCGCATTTGTCTACTACATAATCGCAGTGCATAAGACCTGTTAGCTTTGAGTCTAACACTACGCCTAAAAATTTAATATTATTATAAACTGGAATAGGTATATTATTAAATAAAACATTAACAGGAGGTGGCTTTCTTATTCTTGTAAATATGACTATTGAGCTTTTTCCTATAGATAATTCCAATCCGTTGCGGTCAAGCCAACTTTTAAATGTTTTTAATGAATTTGTTAATAAAGAGGCTGCTGTATCTATTGATTTATTATTTACATAAAGCAGCAAATCATCTGCATACTGTAATATCTTTATATTATTATTGACTTGTAAATCATATGTATAAATATTATACAAAAGCGGACTAAGTACTGATCCTTGTGGTAGTCCTTTCCAAGCAACTCTGGATATATTCGTGTGATCGTCTATGTGTAAATTTATATATCTTTCTGTTAACATTTTTATAATAAAATTTGTAAGCATTATTGGTACTTTTAATTTGTAAAGTTTATGTAGTAACACTGATATATCAACATTATCATATGCTGAACTTATATCTAAAAATGAGGCAACAACAGATTCATTGTGGGAAAACGCTACACGTATTATCTAAGGTACTTTTACCTTTTCTAAAACCAAATTGAGTATCGGAAAGAAGTCCACTGCTTTCAAGATACCACTCAAGTCGAATTTTTACTAGTTGTTCCGCTGTTTTAGCCAATGTAGAAGAAAGTACAATGGGTCGGTAGGATAAAGGATCACTTGGAGGTTTTTTAGGTTTTAATATAGGCACTATGGTTTGGGATTTCCAGGAAGAAGGGATATTGCCTGAAACCATAATGTTATTAATAAGATCTAAGTAGTAGGACAGGGAAAGATTATTAAGGTTAGTAAGGAATGAATATGGAATGCCATCTTCACCTGGCGCTGAATCTTTAACATGCGTGAAAACGCCCTTTATTTCTGTGAGTGAAAATGGAGAATTAAGACCTGTTGTATCAACTATAGGGTATGGTAAAAGATATGATGTGTTCTGAAATACGTAAGGGGGAGCAAGACGATCCATGAATTGACTGGCTGTAAAAAAATTAATATTTGTTAGAGTGTCGTTAAATGCTGATCTAAATCTTTTAATATTTTTCCAAACTAATGTGGAGGGAGTATCATGAGAAAGAGATTCACAGAATCTCTTCCAACCATCACTTTTCTTTTCTTTTAATAATTTTCGTGTATCATTAGCTATTGTTGTATATATGTCAAAATTTTCTGTGGTCATATCTTGGCAGTATTTTTTCTCAGCATGTTTTCTACATTTAATAGCTTCTGTACAATCTTTGTCCCACCATGGTGGAGAAGCTATTTTATTTATGGCACTGTTTTTTAATGGAAATGTTGAGTCAGCAGATGTAGTAATAAGTTTCGTAAAGTTTTCGGCACATATTATTTCATTGCCTTGTGTTATATGAGGAAGAGTGGATATTTTATTTTCTATGAGAGTTGTAAAAATCTGAAAATTGTCATCTGAAAGTTTATATTTCATGCGAGGTTTACGTATAGGTGTCATCTTTTTACGGAAAGGAAATGAGAGAAGAAGAGGAAAATGGTCACTGCCAAATGTTGATAAAAGTGGACGCCAAGTAATGGCAGAAGCGAGGTCAGGAGTGCAAATTGATAAGTCTACAACACTAATATTATCATTCGGATTTGTTAGTCTTGTTGGACTGCCTGTATTAAGAATGCATAGATTGTGTCGGTCTATAATTTCAACAATGTCTTCACCATGGGTATTCGTGGTAGAGCTACCCCACGACTGATGATGTGAATTAAAGTCTCCCATAAGTACGAATGGTTTGGGAAGAATTGATAACATATCATTTAATTTATTAAATATTTCTACCGACGGGCGGGGAATATATAAAGATACATAACAAATATTTTTTATTCTTACAGCTATAATTGAAAAATCTTCATTATGAGACGGAAGGGTTATCAATGAAAAATTAAAAGTTTTTTTTATTAAGATGGCAAACCACCATAACCATCTGATCTGTCATCTCGAACACAGGCATATCCAGGAACCCTAAAAGAGTGTCCTGGAATAAGCCAGGTCTCCGAGATGGCAAAAACGAATGGCTCATAGTGGTTTAGGATAAAATACAAATCTGAGCGTTTACTTATTATGCTGCGGCAATTCCATTGTATCACTTTGGCGTATGGATCCATTTCTGATGATATTTGAAAATATTTCAATGTATGAAGCTACGTTTGACGGTAATGAGTTTGATTGTGACAAAAGTGTAGTGATGAGAGAAATAATAATTTCTGTAATAGATTGTGTTGAAGATTGGGACCCAGTGTTCGAATTTATAAGTGCACAGCCATCTCTTGGGGCTGTCATGTCATAGTCCTTAATAAGATTGTTGTGAGTGGTACGGTCATATCCATATGATGGTTGAGGAGGAGAACGTGGTTTCAATAAAACTGTTTTCTTGTATGAAGTGCTAGCAGGAGGTTGAGTATGATGTATGGGTGTTAGGTTGTGTGTAGGAGTAGATTGATGATTTTGTGTGTTATGTATTGCTGAAACAACATCAGAGTATGGTTTTGAGGTAGGAGGGTGTAATTTTGAAGCTTCAGAGTATGAAATGCAGTTGTTTGCCATGGAAGATTTAATGTTTTTTTGTCTATTTAATTCAGGGCAACTTTTATTTATTGCAAAATGTGTACCTGAGCACATACAGCAATATGCATAATCATTATCAATAGGGCAAGATTCACCGGTGTGCTCATGCCCACACTTGTAGCAGCGTGGCTTAGACCTACATGAAACTTTTGTATGACCATATCTACAACAGTTGTAACACTGTATTGTTGGGTATGTATATAAGTCTACGGTAAGGGCGGTATAACACATGAAGACTCTTTTTGGTAATATCTGTCCATCAAAAGTTAATACTACAGTTTGAGATGGTTTCCAAACTGGAGAACCTTCTACTGTAACTTTAAAGTTTAAGCGTCGTATTTTAATTATATTCCCGCATCCTATTGGAACTGTAATGTTTTATTTTACTTCCTCGAGTGACCATTCAGATGGCACACCTCGGACTAAACCCATTCTGGTTATATGAAATGATGGGATAAAGGCTTTAAATTTGTTTTTTTCTAAACCATCATGTGTGAGAAATAAGTTGGCATCTTGGTATTTTGAAAATGCCAGTGATAGTTTATTACGTCCTATTCTTTTTAAGCTGCCGTTAATGATATTATTAAAAAGGTGTTTTTTTAGAAAATGGCCAAAGATGACAGGATGAAGGATTGTCCCATCATTAGGTTCTGATGTAATTTTTTGGATGTGAACAATGTATGGAGCGCAATCACTTTGTTCATATAACATCCTGCTTACCTGAAGTGGAGGACGTGGAGGAATGTCTTTAGAGTTGTTGACATTGGCACTACTAACGTTAATATTTGATAAAATTGTGTCATCTGTACATCCACAAGCAAATGTGTTGGTGTTCTTATCTTTTTTTGTGCGTTTATTGCACTTTTTACAAATTTTTAGAAGCCTGCTACGCTTACTGGATATGGATCGAACAGAATGGTCCGTATCCATACTGGAATCATTCAGAATATTTGATTCTGATGGAGTTATGCCTCCACCAGGGTCAGGTGGTTCCCTATCCATATTAAAATTTAGATAAAACTTGCAATATTGATATATTACATAAAACTTACCAAATATAACACTAAACTAGGCTAATCTACACTAAACTACTTATAAATATAATACAAATCTGATCCAAAAAGGCTTTTTTAATAATTGAGCCAATAAATACGACCGCCAATTTTAAGCTTTCCCGCCCTTTCTTCGTAGTATTCCTTAGGGAAAATATTTATCTGACAGCATGAATTATTTTATTATTGGAACTAATATTTTTTAAAACAAGTGGGAGACTCGTCACGAGCGATTTGGCGTAATTGTAAAATATGAAATTTGAATAGCTTTACATTCCTATTAAACCTTTATCTTCTGAAGGAATAAGATTTTTTTGGAGATATAAAACATTAAACTAAACAACATAGAGTGGTTTAAAAAAATATAATTATTGTTATATGAGTACTCATACATACTTGAGTTTCATCTTGGGCGAGTGATGTGTTCTAAGCGGGGGAGAGTCGGATGATGGTCTCAAGAGGCATGGAGATCCTGAAAACGATTTTCAAAATATGTAATCCAACTTTCCTTATCCCTATTTCGTAATGGGAGTACACGCACATGACAAAATATGGTGCATATCCAGAAGACAAATTTATAAGTATTACATGGATTCACTGTGCGGATTCCGGATCCATCGTGTGTGTTGGAAAGAGAGATAATAAGTAAAGTATCATCACGATGGTTTCCCTTCCGTGGTGGTCAGAAACCACGCTTATAAAAAAGCTTATTGACATTTAGCCAACTTTACTATAAGCCAACCATGACAAGTGGCAAGCTCGTCGATGTCTCCAGCGTACCAAACTCAAAAGAAATATCACAAATAATTTATTGTGTTCCGACCAATCATAAAGTTGGCTAAATGTAAATCCGCTACATTAAAAAAAACGTGGTTTCCGACTACTCCGGAAGGGATACTTTACCTTTACTTAATTACAACTTCATGCCAAGGACAGCTCCTTTGGAGGGGTATAAGGCGAGGCTGGAGAAACCGAAGACTATTAGTTTAGTCGTTTCCCTAAACCCATCAGGTCAATAAACATCTTCCTGGCTGTGCGATAATTAGCAAATATATTATAAGGCATAACCAATTTATTTTTATTTAACCCCTAACCCTTTTCTGTTGCAAAACCAACTTTACTACAGACTACGGCCTATTATGATAACATAAGTAACATGTAACATGCTCGTAAATATAATAGAATACTCACCTTGGGGAGTTCCACTCATTGGAGTCAAATGGTGCGTAGATCCAGTAGACATTGACGCTCCCTGTATATTAATAATTTATTTGATTATATAAAAAAAAAAAACCAGTAGCCGTAGCCAATAAAATTTTGGTGTTGTAATAAACACCATATCGTCGATTAACAAACAATACTGCGCAAGTCATTGATATTCTAATTAGTAATAGGTTATGTATACATAGGTGTGTAAGTATGAAACCGGATTTTTTGTACAGAAAAAACATGTTTATTGTAATGATATGATACAAAGTAACTTATTCAAAGTATTGTCCATCGCTATCTATACATTTTCCCCATCTTTCTGGCATTTTGTGGATTCCGCGCCAAAAGAACTATTGCTCTTTTGAGGCAAACCAGTCAACGAGTCATTTTCGTACATCTTCGTAAGAAGTAAAGCGCTGCTCAGCAAGTGCGTGTCCCATCGATGCAAACAAGTAGTACTCGGATGGGGCAAGGTCCGGTGAGTAAGGCGTGTGCTGAACAATTTCCCAACGGAACGACTCTATCGTTTCCTGGACCTGTTTTGCTTTGTGTGCTGGTGCATCGTTATGCAGCAAAATCACCTTGTGTTGTC
This sequence comes from Tinea semifulvella, assembly GCA_910589645.1. Taxonomy (NCBI): domain Eukaryota; kingdom Metazoa; phylum Arthropoda; class Insecta; order Lepidoptera; family Tineidae; genus Tinea; species Tinea semifulvella. The sequence goes on from OU342584.1 coordinate 29,104,555, forward strand.
TTTGTTGGCATTCTGGTCGTTTTTCAAGCAAAACTCGATCCAAATCGGTCATTTGTTGTCGGTAGCGTTGAGTATTGCTAGTTTCCCCAGGTTTCAGCAGCTCGTAGTAGATTACGGCCTTCTGATCCCACCAAACACACAGCATTGTCTTTGTCCGTAGCGGTTTGGTCTTGCCGTCGATGTTGATGGTTCACCCGGAGTTACCCATGACTTTTTGCGCTTAGGATCCTCGAAATATATCCACTTTTCATCGCCAATCACAATTCGATGGAGAAATGACTTTCTTTTAAACCTGGCGAGCAGCATTTCGCATGATGTTTTGCGGTTTTTTTGCTGTCTTTCGTTGAGTTCATGTGGAACCCATTTCCCCACCTTTTGTATCTTTCCCATGGCTTTTAACCGAAGGGAGATGGCTTCTCGGATCATCTTTAACTGATCCGCCAGTTGTTGTTGTGTTTGAGCGTCGTCTTCGTCCAACAAGGCTTGCAGGTCAGCGTCTTCAAACTTTTTCGGTGGTCTTCCACGTTCTTCGTTCATCACGTCAAAATCGCCACATTTGAACCGTTTAAACTACTCGAAACACTGTGTTTTACCGAGAGCATGCTCACCAAACGCCTCCAGAAGCATTCGATGCGATTGGGCTGCGGTTTTCTTCAGATGAAAACAGAAAAGTAGGGCTGTCCGAAAATCGTAATTTGTTGGCACAAAACTTAACATGTTTATCTCTAATAAAATAATGCTACTGAATGAAACTCGTGTTATTGTGAGTTGGAAATCTTTGTCAGATATCAATACATACAACATGTCAATAAAAATACAACAAGACACCGCTGACTTGATGTGTCGGTAACTGCATCGACATCTAGCGCCACCTATGGGCAAATTCCGGTTTCATACTTACACACCTGGTATATAATAATAATACTTGTAATACTCGTATATAAATATGAGATACAGTTCCTATTACAGTCCGTCTGTCCAAGCAGCGTGACAAGGGTGAGCTATACATATGTTCTGGAAGTCTTGACAATTGTAGTAGTTTGTTAGTTCAGCTACACTTAACCAATGAACATAAACAGATATATAAATTTAAATGCTAAAGTTAGATTACCTTGGCAATTGCCATGGTGGAGTAGACGCCAAGTGCTGTTCTCTGCAGCCTCGCCACGGTGGGAGACATTGGGCCGGGCGTCGTCATCGGGTGCTTCTCCACTTGTAGCGCGCTAATCACAACCGCCTCACGGTTGTAGTACCTGATTAACCAGTGATTAGACACCAAAACTTGGCGAGCGGTCAGGACGGTAGTTGACGGGAATTTAAAAGTGTAATTTGCAGCTTGAAATACACCACTTTCTTTGTTCTCCTAGACATATATTTATCTTCAGCAGTGGAGGTCTAGGACTCTGTTCTCAGCAAGGCAGTTTAAAGATGATAGAGAAAGATTATGAAGAGAGCTAACATTCTTGGTCAGAAAAGGTACTGTACCAGCGGCTAGACTGATAGTCACGGAACCTGTAGCTGAGTTGGAGTCATAACATACAAGAAGTATAGCGAATAAAAAGTAAAGTAAAGTATCATCACGACCTTTTCACTTTCAGGGTGATCAGAAACCACGCTTATAAGCGGATTCACATTTAGCCAATTTTACTATAGGCCAATCATGACAAGTGACAAGCTCGTCGATGTCTCCAGCGTACCAGACTCGAGAAATATCACAAATATATTAAATATATGTATTTATTTACGTTAATAAATATTTTTGTTTCCCGACCAGCAATCGAACCCGGTACCTCCGAGTCTTAATCCACAGACTTGACCGCTAGACCACAGAGGCAGTTACTTATTTAAATCATTCCATTGGTCTTGGCTAGAAAAGTCCGTACCAGCGACAGACTATTGAACCGTGGAATTTATTGCTGAGATGGAGACAAGACAAGACATAATACTAAAGTATAGAGAATACAGTACCTACATATTTATTTGGCAAGATCGCTGACTGACTAGCACAACTGTGCTAATCCTAGTCAGAAGAGCGTCTGCATCAGCAGCTAGATTGAAGAAGTAATGGAACCTGTTGCTGATTTAAAAACAATACAGAATTATAGAGTACATACTTCTTTAGTAAGATTTTGATATGCGTTTCGCTGACTGTGGGGAACATTGCGCTGATCTTGGCGAGAAGAGTATCGGTATCAGCAGCCAGACTGATTGAGTCCTGGAACCTGTCGCTAAGATGAGAGACCCTGCCGGGAACAGGCGATCCGCGTGGCGTTAAACACAGAGCCCGGCATAACACAGGGCTGTCGTTTGGTGTACTGTACGTACGTGCATCCTGGAATTTAACAACATCAAAAATTAATGATCAAAAATATAGAACAAAGATTAATGCTTTGAAACTTTTATTAGCTAACAATCCATTAATTGTATGTTCGTTCAGTGTCAAATACACTTTGTTTAATTTCAGTCTAAATTGTAGATCTGACTCTAAGGAAGACAATAAATGTCTTTGTAAGAACCTGTGCAATTACAATTATTTGTGTAGTTTTTAGGGAGACCACTGACTACTAGGCCACACCCCAATTAATCTTGGAGGCAAGGTTACAACTATTTTATGTATTAAACTGCTTCTTAAGTTAAGTCCTTATTTATAAGACAGAAATGATTAATTTAATAAACATTGATTATTACTTATTAAAATTATTAATTAGACAATAAAGTTAATTTTGACAGTTTAAATGAGCTGAAAATTTTAAGAAACAGGAAGAACCAGTAAATAAAAATATATATAGTAAAATTGATGTGATTTTGTGGCTAAAAAATGTGTGACTTCACTTCATGCAACACAACCCTTATTCTACATTTCAGAATTACACAATAATTATTTAGGCGCTACTTGTTAGTATCTTGGGGAGTACTTACAATGTATCTGATGTTGCCTTTGGGATGGAACATGTTTGGATGGAAAGCTCGGCGCGCAGGGGACGGGCAGGGGTGCACCACATACGGGGACGGGCAGGGGTGCACGGCGAATGGGGACCCCGGCTGTCCAGGCACAGACATGGACGCAAACATACTGCCAAATTATTTACTTATTTACATTGTTAGCTTTAAGTAGATGTCTTTATATCTTCTTTACTTTTTGTGTAAGAGTACAATGCGTCACTCTTTGGTGTGATAGCATTTTGTGTGACACTGCCAAGCCATCTCAGGTCAGATGCAAGGACATTTTATTGTGTGTGTTATTATCTACAGTTGTTTTCAGAAACTTACATACCTGTAGTGTGGTTCTGGTGTGTAACCGATATGATACTTATATAAGAAAGAAGTAAAGTATAATCACGACCGGTTTCCTTCATGGGTGGTCAAAAACCACACTTATAAATAAATTTTACATTTAGCCAACTTTACTATAGGCCAATCATAACAAGTGGTAAGCTTGTCAATGTCTCCATCGTACCAAACTCGAGAAATATAACAAATAAATTAAATACTATTTAAATTATTAAATATTATTGTGCCTCGACCAGGAACAAAACCCGGTACCTCCGAGTCTAATTCCACTGACTTAACCTCTAGACCATGGAGGCATACAAGAAAGAATTAAGAAAATTTAAGATATTCTATAGATACCTGTACTTTTTTTTGTTAATCTGTGAAAATAATTGATGGCCATATTGATACTGAGTAGGGCCGAATTCTCTTAGTAGATAGTGTTGTTAATTATACCAAGGTTATATTGATATATGAAGCATCTAGAAATGGGAGTAGGTTTTGAATTATAAACCAAGATTTTGTTGTTAAAACCCATCTTATTCCCAAAACACCTGTAAAGCATCAATAATATGAACAAAAGTAATTTTAAACATGGCATAAATTCTTAAAACCAATGTCTGAAGGTCAGCCAGTCAGCACTACATATGGATTGCAACATAGGGACATTTAAGGGTTTACAATATATGGGAACAGGCCACTATATGATTGTACACATTTCCAGGCAACACATGTAAACAGGCCACTAGATTATTGTACACATTGTCTAGACAACATATTGAAACAGACTACTAGATTATTGTATACATTGTCTAGACAACCTGTAGGAACAGGCCACTAGCTTATTATACACATTATGTAGGAATGTACATTACCACATACATACATCAAGGCTGTTTTGGCACCAAATGAGTGTTTTTTATTTTATTTTATTAGTTAGGTACTTAAGAATGTTTAGTTTTTCTGTATTTTTATTTAGCAAAATCATATTAGTTTTAATATTTCATATAAAGTGATATAATTTCTCCTTTCTCATTATATTTTACTCTGAAAGACTACACTCAATACATATCTTCACACTTTTTTTTTGCAGGATAGGCAGAGTTGATTAAGTCTATTTGTCACTATTACCACCTCTTACCTTACCTCTTTTGTTCATCAACCTTTTCATACATGCCCTTTTGTTTTGTAGACTTTATTACACCTTCAACTAGTGTTTTATTATTTACTCACAACTTCTGCATTATATAGGGTGTAAACCAGTCTATTGTCGGTTGCAAGCCCAAGATACCATTCTTCTCATATCTTACCCACACACTATGGACCCTGCATCCGCATGGTGAATCCATGGAATATTTAGAAATTTGTCTTCTTCTTCTTCTATTCTTCTTCGAAACAAATCGTTTAACACTACACTTTATATAATAGGTTCTTTACCCAGTCTTTCAACATGCCCCCAAACCACCTTTCCTTACTTTTGTCCCTATGCATCTTTAATTTGTATGCGATTATGCTAATGTACGCCAAATACGACTTGCGATCTCACGGATTTTATGGAGTAGTTGAATATGAATTTTACACAGTCAATTCCTATAACAGAGTTGCAATAATAAAAATTTGTTTGTAAATAAGCAAACCTGTGGATGTTTACTCTCGACGCCAATGTGATGGTTAGAGTTCTGCATTTGCTTGTGTTTCGCTCTTAGCTCCTCCATTCCTATTAAGTATTATTACAATTAATTGTAATATACTAGTTCACTATTAACAAAACAAACGCCAGTGTTTTCACATTATTTTGGCAAATTGAGAATGGAATGTATTAAAGTGATTAGATATTATTACTTAATCGAAAATTGTTATTATACTTAAACAATAAAATCAATCTAATAATTAAAATTACAAATAAGTAATTTGTCTGTTTGTAAACGCGCGTATATTTGGCAAGTTGCTTGTCTTTAAGACGTATTATAAGACTAAATAAAAAAAACCCTACTCATACTTTATGTGTTTTCAAGGTGTAGACTTCTAAATTTGGTAGAGTTATAATATTGCGTAAGTTTGACATTTTAGAAATAATCGATATCGAGGCCGCGTTCGTTTTAAGAAATGTTAGCATGAAAATACCACTTTTTTTAGCACAAGTCGTTCGTTTAATGAAAATTCTAACATTTGATGCTAATTTCCGTATGTCAGTACCGTGTTGAAAGGAGGGTTATTGATGTTACTTTTTGACAGATGTCAAATTGATCGTTTACCATTTTTATATACTTTATAGTTTTCTATTATATTTGTTAAAAAGGTATATTAAACGATTTTATGTAATAAATTCAAAGACCATAATAATATCACGTGTATTGGATGCCATGGTATGATAAAACATGAACGAAAACACTTGTCAAAAAGTAGCATCACCGCTCGTTTTATTTAAGAAATGTTAGCATTGTTAAAAAAAGTGGTATTTCTTAACAAAAACGACATTTCGCGCTGGTTTATGAAGTTGCTACGAAATGTTGGAAATGCTATAACACGAACGCGGCCCGAATTACGTTTTATTCTATTGTATTTCCTTTTTTCTGGCACTAAATAATATAAAACTTTGAAATATTATTAACGATTATTGATATTAGAATTATCTATTCCGATTATCTTAAATATAAGAATATTAAAATTTTCTACTTTAATGTGCAAGACTGAGACAGACTTATAGGTAAGAAAGAGTTACCATTTACTTTTAAATTTTATTATGAAACGAAAGGACTTGAATCCACTGCCTAGCCTAAAATATTAGTAAAACTTAAAAAAAAGGCCCCCAGAGGATTTGAGAATAATAGTTTTGTTTGTTTTAAATTATAATAATTTGCATAAAACTATTATATGTTTATCTTAAATGGTAAAAGTGAGGAGAATATTTAATAATTGTTTATTATTTCCATAATTACTACGAGATAGTTTACCAAGGAACATAATACCAAGCTGTTTCGAGCCGATTTGAAATCTTGGTGAGTAGGTAGTTAGGTCCTACTATAAAGACGAATTGTTTGATGTAGTAATCGTTTTTGCTGAGCCGTCTATTATTGAGAATTGGCACGTGCCGCTATAAGTACCGAATTGACACTTTATTTCGATTGGTATTTTAGGGATGTGAAGATCGATTGTGGAAGTTTTGCAATGGCGGATAACTCTGAAACTATTGTGCTGGGTGAGCTGACGGATAATGACCCACTGGGGGATGGCAGCAAGGTGGTGGGTACCCTGCTAGCAGGGGCCACATTCAGCATGGATCACATGGCCCATTTCAAGCCCATGATCTGTGTGGATAATGGATTTATTTCGAGCGGGCCTATTTGTGATGAACTCAAGACAGCAATAGTGATAAACTCTTCATCTTCCCGTGGCTCGCAAGATGATGGCTCATCTACTCAGTCTGCCAGATCATCAGGAGCCCGTAGCTGGATTGAAGCATCAAACTTACCCATAATACCTATTCGATGTAAGAATACTGCAGCCGAGCTTCACAAGCACAGGTTTGGGTCTGGAGGACGTGGCAAGTGCATCAAGTATGGGATGAAGTGGTACACTCCCAGCGAGTTTGAAGCATTTTGTGGCCGAGCCTCTAGCAAGGTAAATTATCCTTTATATTCTACTTACTAATTTTTAAATTATTCTATCATAGCCCCTAGAACAAAAAGCCCTAGATTTTCACTGCTCAAAATAGGCATTTCAGAATATATTTCTTTTATCCCTTGGTTTCCATTAATGTCTGCCAGATTATATTAAAATTAGTCCAGTAGTTTAGCAGTAGCATAAAGACAAATTTAACACGTAGATAGTAGTTGTGATCGGATGATGATGTCATATTGACATCTCTAAAGAAAACAAAATAGCAAAGTCCATAGTTAAAGGTTAAACAGATCTTTATGTGATTAACCTTATAGTTAGTTGTAAGTGAAAGTTTAAAATATTATAGTTTGTTTTTGCTATTTACAGGATTGGAAGAGGTCAATTAGGTTTGGAGGTCGGAGTATCCAGGCTCTGATAGATGAGGGAGCGTTGACCCCTCATGCCACCAGCTGCACCTGTGGAGCGTGCTGCGATGACCAATCTTGTATGTAATTTTTTTATCTACTATATTATAATCTATTATATTAATTATATACTATAACCTCATTGTCTCTTTTGTTTCTTCGTCAAAAATAGATTTTTATCCTCAATTTCAGCAAAATCTTTGCATCACTTACTGAAAGAATTGGGCCAAAGCAGGTCTGCCGTCAAAACATTTATGGAATGAGCTTCCAATACGGCATTAACAGAATCATACAGTATTTGGTTGGGTAGGGAGAGGAGTAGAATGGTGGGTGGGTGAGCGTATTTTTGCGCAATAAAATAAAAAAGTGAGGCCTCCTTTTCTTAAACCATCCTATTGTCGGTCGCAAATTTCATTTGTGTCATGGCCAGAAAATGACATCCAAGGAACTTTACTGCAATTTTTTTTTTAAATGGCCAAGTAGTTTAGGTGTAAAGATAAATCTAACAGGCACACATACACATAGCTGAGTGGTCACATTTCGTAGTTAAATGATGATGTCATAAAGGCATCATTCCAAAGAACATTTCTGCTATATTTTATTAATATTGGTTAAGTAGTTTAGGCTTAAATTTGTTTCTAACAGACAGATATATATATTACTGTATGCCATGGGTATGTTTGGCAAGACGCAGAGTGGGACAACCTCCCTCCAGATAGACCAATGGCCTAAAAAAGGTTGGCGGAAGATCATGTGAAGTGGCGAGCCCTATAACCAGCATTGGACAGATACAGGCTGATGATGATCTCATAGATCCCAATGAATATATCTGCCATATATTATTTAAGTTAAATACGGTCAAGTATATAGGCGTGAATGTAAATCAAACAAACAAAATGACAAATAGAGGGCTATCACATGTTGGTATTGTACTAGGTATTGACGTCATGTCCTATGTCCGTCCTTTGGTTCTAGGAAATATCTCTGCAATATTTTATTAAAATCAGAAAAGTAGTTTGAGCGTGAAGACCAAATTAACAGTAATATAGATTTAGCCGTGTTGTCAGAAGAACTTCATATAACCTATATCCATTTCAGGGTTTCAAGGAATAAATCTACCATACATACAGACACACAGACAAACCTTATTAGACTAAAGTTCCTCCAGACTGCAAGGACTTTGCCAGAGGTCTGCTGGAACGTGACGGATCTATTGGCCTTACTGGAGAAGATAGACTAAATTGAAAAATCACAATCAGATGAATCTTTTTTTACATTTATAATATTATATCTAGTACGATGACATTATCATCTACAAGCACGACGACATTATCATCTACAAGTACGACGACATTATCATCCACAAGTACGACGACATTATCATCTATATATATCATAATTTAAATCCAAAAAAAAAAAACAATTTAAAATGTATGATTTTTTAGCTCTGGGTCCTGTGCGTTACTTCACTCCATACAAGAGACGTCGACGAGCGCCGGTGGAGGGTGAGGAGAAAAAGAAGAAGAGCCCCAACAGTGAGGAGAGTGAAATGGAGCCGGCCAGCAGCTCCCAGAGCCGGGATGCCTGGCAAACACTTGCAGACGGACTCCAGATCAACGGACAGATCATGGACAAGGACCAATTACCTACAGAAACCTGTCCAGGTAAGAAGATATTTGGGAAGAGAGAATAGAAGAAGGGCACCATACCAACAGTTAGAAGAGTGAGATGGAGTCTGCCAGCTGTAGTAATTATTACCATTGTTAAATTATTAAACAATATTATTTGTTTATCTATGCAGATTTTAAATATAAATGTTTTGGTGTTTTCCTAATGTATACTAAAGATATTGCCTATTCATAAATCTCATATAGTCCATACTTATAAAAACTTTTTTTATACTGGAAAAATATTTTTTGATTCTGGAATCACAGGCTGTTTCACAGAGGAAAATACTGTAGATCCTTATTTTAAATCATCATTTTGTATTTTACTGAACCAATTTTGTTGAAAATCATCAGAAATGATCCTTGATACCACGATTGAGCAGATACACAGGCTCTGCACCAGTCTTGGATGTATTACAAGCATTTGATCGTGTCTGGCATGAAGGTCTACTCTTCAAAATCAAAAAGATGTTGCCTATAAATTACTATTGCTTCATGCAATCCTATCTTAATAACAGGAAATTATTTGTTAAACGTGGAGAAGAAATAGCAGACCTGCACAACATTAAAGCTGGTGTTCCACAAGGAAGCGTGGTGGAACCATCGCTATACCTCCTATTTACATCAGGCCTCCCAATGATCAATATTGTTATTGTTGGGACGTTTGTTGATGACACATGAATAAAGACCTCAAACAAGCCTCACAAAGTCTTTAATGCAGTCTTGATACTCTTAACAGACTGGCTAAATACATGGCCCATTAAGGCAAATGTAACCAAATAGGTTCAAGTAACATTCACTATGGTACGAGGGGCGTTCAAAATATTCTCGGTATTGATACGTTACAACCTCTTTTATATATATATTTGTTACTGGCCGCTAAGATTCATCCATTGACATTAAAAAAAAGTAAAATTGGAACCGAGATGTTCTTTTGTTTTTCTGCAATTGCCGAACAAACATGAACACCATGAGCGAATTAACAATTTTAACGAAATTAGAGCACCGATCCGTCATAAAATTCTTGACAAAACAGGGTAAAAATCAAAAAACCATAAAAGAGGAAATGGATTGTGTTTACCGTGAGTCTGCTCCTTCTTTATCTACTATTCAAAAATGGTCAAGCGAATTTAAGCGTGGAAGGGAGAGTATTGAAGATGACCCTAGACCTGGCCGGCCTGTAGTGGCTACCTCACAAGAAAATATTGATAAAGTGGAAAAACTTATATTGGAAGACGGCCGAGTGCAGGTAAAATCTATAGCTCAAGTAACCAATCTCTCTATTGGTACCGTACATGACATTATACATGACCATCTTAATATGTCAAAAGTAAGTGCAAGATGGGTTCCGCGAATGCTGACGCTTCTTCAAAAGGATATGCGTGTGGCTTGCTGTTCAGATTTTATCGACCTGTGTGGTGAAAATCCCGATGAGGTGCTGCAAAAAATAGTTACTGGAGATGAAACCTGGGTTCATCATTATGACCCAGAGAACAGGAGTCCATGCAGTGGCACATTAAGGGTTCAGCTCATCCCAAGAAGTTCAAGGTAATCCCGTCAGCTGGCAAGGTCATGGCCACAATATTTTGGGATTGTGAAGGAGTTTTGCTTATCGATTATAAAGAAAAAGGTGTAAATATCACAGGGCAGTACTACGCTAACGTTATACGTCAATTAAGAGATGCGATCAAAGAAAAGAGGCGAGGAAAGTTAACCAAAGGTGTTCTGCTTCTGCATGACAACGCCCCTGTCCATACTGCTCATATTGCCAAGGCAGCTATTGTTGAATGTGGGTTTGAAACTGTTACTCATCCACCCTATAGTCCGGACTTAGCCCCAAGCGACTTCTTTTTGTTTCCCAATCTTAAAAAGGATCTGCGTGGAAATAAATTTTCTGACGATGAAGCGTTGAAGACGGCCGTGGAGGAGCATTTTTACACCAAAGATAAAAAATATTTTTATGAGGGATTAAAAAAAATAATTGATCGATCTTATAAGTGTATGAACATAGGGGGGGAGTATATTGAAAAATAAAAATATCAAACTTTTCGTACTTGTTTGTTTTTATCCACATACCGAGAATATTTTGAACGCCCCTCGTATGTATGTATGATGCAAAATATCTTGGTTTAAACCTGGACAGACAACTTACTTGGAAGAAGCATATACACATGAAACGTAAAGCCCTTGGACTGAAACTACGTAAACTATAAATCATCTCTCATAAACACCAAATCCAAACTATCAATAGAAAACAAGCTTCTTCTCTATACATGTAGTGCATTCTGAAACCAATATGGACCTATGGACTCCAATTATGGGGTACATCTGCAAAATCCAATGTGGAAATACTGCAAAGATTTCAATCAAAAACTATTCGAATGATTGCAAATGCACCCTGATATGTCACAAATGATATAATTCACCATGACCTTGGCATCCCAATAGTCAAAGAAGAAATTAAAGCTTAAGCAATCATGGCAAACGCCTACAAAATCATCAAAACAAGTTGGAATGCAACCTTATGGATAGAACATTCAGATTCAAAATACTGAAGAGAATAGCTCCACATGAATTGATTATTTAATTTCCACTAACAATTACAATGTATTAATGTAACAATATGGTTGCATCAATGGAAGCATACCGTTCAAGTCCTATAGTATTACATACATATTGCCAAATGTCTTAACTAGACAGATTGCAATGCAAATAAAATAAAAATAATAAAAAATATCCTTGAAATTCAGGAATGGATATGGTATGGTATAAGTCGTTAAAATCCAAATGACATACCCTACGGCCACCTGTAGGTCTTGTTGCTGGCCACTATATTACGCGGGCGATATCTATTGCCTATATCAAACGGTTAGATTAATATATTTTTATTTATTTGAATCTTAGTTGGCCCCGCTATAACATTGGGCGATATGGGTGGTGTGGTGAAGCGCCTGGACGACATCAGTCAGAGTCTGGTGCGTCTTGGTCTGGAGCTGCGTCAGTGCGTGGAGGAAGTGCGCGTGCTGGCTCGCCAGCGCGTACCTGCCAAGGACCCCACTCTCGACGAGGGAGACAGCAAGAAGGTTAGTCCTACCTACCTACAACTAAGTCGATTAATACCATCCTTGGTTTTTTGATGTTTCTCCCAGAATTTCAAAGAACATATCTAACAATTTTTAATGGCATCAGCTCAGTCAGTCAGATATATCCCTCGTTCCGAGACGTGCATAAACTGTTTTGCCAAAGCTTTGTGACGCCACAAATGACATTACTCCTTGCGCTCAAACTGCTCACTATATCGAGGTAGATCGCTCTGTGCGCTGTCAGTTGTTTGTCATTATGTAGCGTGCCATTTTTAATTTTATTTAAATTAGGTTTTCTTTTTAATTATTTAATATTGTAATTTGTTTATACTATTTGTATATTACTTCTAAAACAAATCTAATTAATATTTAAGAAGACAAATTTCTAAGCATTCCATGAATTCACCTTGCGGGTGCCGTGTGTGGATAAGATATGAGTAGTAAGTAAATAAAAAATGTCTATAACACGGCAAGTTATTTTAGACGACCAACATATGTTAATAATATTAAACGTTACACATATAAAGCTGAAAAGCCGAAAGATGTTTGTTAGTATTCATTCTCAAAGATGTAGAATCAGCAAATTATATTTAAAAAAAAAACCATTATGGTATAAATAAAATTGTAATTTAGATCGTTCCGAATTAAAATCACGCTCTAAACATCCAAATCGGAATATTTGAATGGGAACGACTGTCTGTATCATTTTATTCTAAGCGCTCTGAGCATGATTCGGAACGAGATGATAGCCATGTTAGTCTGATATGTTAGCTATTAATCACTCACGCAATAATTATTGATAATTGTCTATTTTAAATGTTCACCACGCTTATTATTGCAAGCCGTGTATCAAACTGTAAGTTATTCATTGAGGCTCGTTATACGAGGGGCGTTCAAAATATTATCGGTATTGATACGTTACAACCTCTTTTATATATATATTTGTTACTGGCCGCTAAGATTCATCCATTGACATTAAAAAAAAGTAAAATTGGAACCGAGATGTTCTTTTGTTTTTCTGCAATTGCCGAACAAACATGAACACCATGAGCGAATTAACAATTTTAACGAAATTAGAGCACCGATCCGTCATAAAATTCTTGACAAAACAGGGTAAAAATCAAAAAACCATAAAAGAGGAAATGGATTGTGTTTACCGTGAGTCTGCTCCTTCTTTATCTACTATTCAAAAATGGTCAAGCGAATTTAAGCGTGGAAGGGAGAGTATTGAAGATGACCCTAGACCTGGCCGGCCTGTAGTGGCTACCTCACAAGAAAATATTGATAAAGTGGAAAAACTTATATTGGAAGACGGCCGAGTGAAGGTAAAATCTATAGCTCAAGTAACCAATCTCTCTATTGGTACCGTACATGACATTATACATGACCATCTTAATATGTCAAAAGTAAGTGCAAGATGGGTTCCGCGAATGCTGACGCTTCTTCAAAAGGATATGCGTGTGGCTTGCTGTTCAGATTTTATCGACCTGTGTGGTGAAAATCCCGATGAGGTGCTGCAAAAAATAGTTACTGGAGATGAAACCTGGGTTCATCATTATGACCCAGAGAGCAAACAGGAGTCCATGCAGTGGCACATTAAGGGTTCAGCTCATCCCAAGAAGTTCAAGGTAATCCCGTCAGCTGGCAAGGTCATGGCCACAATATTTTGGGATTGTGAAGGAGTTTTGCTTATCGATTATAAAGAAAAAGGTGTAAATATCACAGGGCAGTACTACGCTAACGTTATACGTCAATTAAGAGATGCGATCAAAGAAAAGAGGCGAGGAAAGTTAACCAAAGGTGTTCTGCTTCTGCATGACAACGCCCCTGTCCATACTGCTCATATTGCCAAGGCAGCTATTGTTGAATGTGGGTTTGAAACTGTTACTCATCCACCCTATAGTCCGGACTTAGCCCCAAGCGACTTCTTTTTGTTTCCCAATCTTAAAAAGGATCTGCGTGGAAATAAATTTTCTGACGATGAAGCGTTGAAGACGGCCGTGGAGGAGCATTTTTACACCAAAGATAAAAAATATTTTTATGAGGGATTAAAAAAAATAATTGATCGATCTTATAAGTGTATGAACATAGGGGGGGAGTATATTGAAAAATAAAAATATCAAACTTTTCGTACTTGTTTGTTTTTATCCACATACCGAGAATATTTTGAACGCCCCTCGTATACTCGTAGCTTTGATAGTTCTATTCATGGATGATCTAATGTATCCTTGTGGCGATGTTCAGGATACTAAGTCTTAGCTCGATGCAGGGCTTACATTAAGGACGTTCTTTGACGGATGTCTTGACTTTATCCTTCAGAGAAATCCCGAGCATAGCTCTCTCCATAGTTTGCTAAGAGACCTTGAACTTGTACATCAGACACCTACTGTCAGTAGCAGCTTCTTTGCTGAAGTTGGCTATTCCTTCTTTTCTATTGGCATTGTTCAACCGCAATATCGTACATAACACATTTTATCACACACACATTAGCTATATCTGACTGTCAGTTTCAATCGCCTTCACGCCTATACCTTTGAGCCAATGACAATAAAAATTGTTAGATACAGAAAGTATTAGTAGTATATGTGCTAATTTGGTTATAGTGCGCCAACTGCGATCGTTCTGCGTCTGCCGAGTGCTCGCTATGCCGGCGCACTCCGTACTGCTCCACGTATTGCCAGAAGAAGGACTGGGCGGCGCACCAGGTCGAGTGTCTGCGCGAACCCGACCCTGACCACCAAGCCATCATGCTCATCGTCGAAAACCACCAGTAACCACCCAATAACCTATTTCTCTTTAAGCGCAAACGTTGAACAAATTTCCATGGATTCACAGTGCAGGTGCCGTGTCCATCGTGTAGGAAATAAGGAAAATAATTGCGCCTCGAGCTTGCGCCGACTATGGTTGGTTTACTCGTATACTCTTTTATTGCGCAAATCACACCATTAACTATTTTGTTCCTATCCTTACCTGTACTAACTAAGTACTATTCTATTTTGTACTAACGAAGTACTATACTATTTTGTACTAACGAAGTACTGTACTATTTTGTACTAACGAAGTACTATACTATTTTGCACTAACAAAGTACTATACCATTTTATACTAACGAAGTACTATACTATTTAGTCCTAACAAAGTACTATACTATTTAGTACTAACAAAGTACTATACTATTTTGTACTAACAAAGTACTATACTATTTTGTACTAAAGAAGTAATATACTATTTTGTACTAACAAAGTACTATACTATTTTGTACTAAAGAAGTACTATACTATTTTTTACTAACGAAATACTATACTATTTTGTACTAACGAAATACTATACTATTTTGTACTAACGAAGCACTATCTTATTTTGTACTAACGAAATACCATACTATTTTGTACTAACGAAGTACTATACTATTTTCTGCTCGACGTTTGCGCATTTAAAACGATAATACTGATAGTATTTCTAATAACTTATAATTTTGACAATTTATTGATTGCGGTTAAGGAAACAGAATATATATTGCACCCCTACGCTCCTGTGTGCATCTTAATACGCCAAAATTAAAATGTCATTCATTATACTCCGATGTAATAACGTTATACTCCATTCACTGTAAGATGATCTCCATGACAGGTGACTTATCAAATAAACCATAAATTAAAAGCTCATCATCTTACGGTGAATAGATTATGGTTATATTTAATAATTCTATATTTTATAAATTCTACTTTACTTGACTTCGACGGTTTAAATTTTGATATTTAAAACGTTTCATTTTTTCGTTTAAAATTCAGATTAATTAACAATTACAATCTGTTGTACACACACTACACAGTTAAAGTATGTGTCAAATAATATTCGAGGTTATTTGTAGAAATATGCGAATATATTATTCATACGCATATATACATATATGTGTGTCTAGTTTTCGAGAAAATTAGAAGGTTAATCATTGATTGATTATTAAAAGATTTGATTTCAAGGGGTCCGATCGGAGATCGCAATAGCAAACCCTGAAAAAGTTGATTGATTGCGAACATGACATTGTTCTATCTATCTCACGTGTATATCACGAATTATTATGCAAGACCTCTCAATGTGTCTCCTTTGACATTCTGTAGGTGATTTGCAATAAAAACGTACTTAAAAAAAAATATTTAAGTAGTTTTGTATATACAAAATTAACACCATGGCTAATATTGGTGATTTTTCAGAAGTTATATCATAGTCCATTTTCTACTAGTGTTCTTTTTCCTTATTGTTGTAAGTTTGTTCATATATAAACAGCGTCATTCGCTTAAATAAAGTAGTTGCGACTTCATTGGCGCCCGCGTACGTGCTAGGCTTTATCTCCGCACATACACTGAGAACCGTTCGATCGCATCGTTCGTTTGTAGATTTTCTTGATCGATCGAAATGACAAATCGTTCTGCGGGCCCGCGATTAGTACCATTAAGACACGTGATTAGTACTGTTGCACAAACATGACCAAGATAAGCCAACTCTTGGTCTTGCATCAGAAAAGCTGCATTCTATTCTGTTACTTAGTCGCGTAGTGGATTTATAGTATACAGTGTAAACTCTAACGACACTGAAGGGACTGTACATTTTATGGCGTTATAGAGAGTTGTCGTTAAATGGAGAGAAGACAAATCTGAATTGGAAGACAAGCTAAACCAACCAGAGCCAATTGATTTCGGCGCTTTAGGGAGTTTGTCGTTAAATATAGTGACGTAACATGGAGTTTACACTGTATTTATAAATTTCAAAAAGATGTCACATTATAAAATCGGAACATCACCGTTATATACATCACACTTTGTTTTCGAGAACTGATATTTTAAAATATTTCCTTCTTGAGTCATTAAAATTTATTATAATGGTGTCTTCAGGTTTGAACATTTACCAGTTATTTTAATGAAAACTGAATGCCGATAAAATATTCCACATTAAATATTTACCTACTAATGTGTATAAATTATCCCTTTAGTATTTAGGTAATAAGATTTTTTCTTTTCCTTGGACTACACTTATAGAATGTTACTTAAGGCCTCATCGTACAGCGAATTGTTCAGGCTGATATAACCAAAAATACTACTATTTTTTAAGATGGATTTACCTTAATTTAATAATAAAATAAAAAATGTATTTGTTCTTACAATTTAATGTTGTTATTTAGTTTCTTTATTTAATTTAAGGAGCACTACTAATTGTTTTTCCGTTAACTATTTGACATTTATGAAATTTATAATGCAACGATTATAATGATAGTAATATATGTATATCGCTGCTTTAATAAAAAAAAGATGAATGCAAAATTTGTGAGTTTGGAAAGAAATAATTGCTAATAATGCAATAACGATTAATGTGAACAAAGAAATAAAGAACATAAATAGTAATTTTCAATCAATGGACTATTTATGATGAGAAAATGTTATAATTTAAACGCTAATTCCAAGAAGCTTTTTTAGCTTCCATCTTTTTTATACTAAAGGGCTATATTATTATTAGGTAGTGTTATTTTTTGTGTTTTATTAAATTTAAATTCATAAATCAGCAATTTAATTTAAAAAAACGGTTCTCACTTTGACTACCTGTATACGTTTACAAATGAATCATAAATGTGTTTGTCACTTGTCACGAAATTCATTGGTAATGTGTCAAGTTACTTTTATTTCAAGAGTAGCGAAATGTATTACAATATTTTGATGGGCAAGACAAAAGAGTGGCGCAAATGAAACATATCCCCTAATAGAATCATAAGCTGTTAATATCCTCGTACAACTCTGGTAGATAAGCAGCCTAACAGTTGTTAATAAACACACAATTACACTACTTACTATTGATTAGATCACGATACTTGGGTGAATCAACTTTTTAGACATAATTTATATTTTTTTTTATTTGAAGCAATATACAAACAGTATAAAATAATTACAATATAAATTAAAACTACTTAAAAGTAAAAATAAAAAAAAATAAAAAATAAACTATAAGTAAAAAATATCCTCTAGAGACGACCCTTGATAGTCCCAAGAAGACTGGCAACATTTCCCCCCTGTATAGCTAAGCTAATACGTTGGCAGAAATAATTGCCAGCCTTCCCGTCTCCAGACTTTTCCGTTAGCCATTTGGACAACTCCTTGGCCAGACGCTTGGCTGAGTGTCCCCATGGGCCCATCATAATATGTTAATAATAATAATAATATAATCATAATAACATAATATGTTCTCAATAATATTGTAACGAAAGAAACTTGGAAATTAAAAAAAAAAAGCTATAACTATACTGTAATCATATTTTTTTTTATACTGTTCGAATTATGCTTTTAATTCAATATCTGACAGTAGTCATAGTTCATATCATTCGATACGGACGCCGTCGCTCTGATTGGTCGTCGGTGTATATAATATACAGAGTGAATATTGATAATTGATGAAGCCAAAAATTTTGTCACTTCGAACATTTTCTATCAATAGAATCACACCTATAGTGACTAAAAGTTTGGATAGAGCGTGACGAGTGTATACCTATAGTGTAGTGTTTCTTCACAAATGAGTGTCTAAAAAGTTGATTCGTCCATTGATAAATAACTTACTTCATTGGTGTACCAACTACGTACAGAGTGCATCGTTATTCAAACGCATTTTTTGTACATATACCGTCATCAGTTTTCTCGTACACTATGTATGTACTCGTAGTTCATCTTTAGTCGTGGTAGACAATCATTGTCTAATGATTTGTAACTTATTGTATAACCCAAGTTCATTAAATGTACTTTATATGATTGGATCGCTGGTCGCTTGCCCCAAAAGCTTTTCAACATTTCAAGTAAAAAGTTTTTCATAAAAATGAAACTACCATTGTGACTCGGTAGGTTAAAAAAATCGGCTCAAACGATTAACGATCCTTAAACAATCTTGATGTCTAAATCTAAATCTTAGTATACAACGTCTTTTGTAGTCCGAAATAATATTTTATCATAAGGTAACGGGGACCAACAACTATAAGCTATAAATAGGCATTTTCATTTCCGCATATGAAATTTAATTTGTGCTCTAACCTTAAGTTATATATAAATAAACAATAGGTATAGGCTAGTAAAAATAGACAGAATCACATGAACACCGACGCTAAATTTGGAATACGTAATACGTCTGTCTCTTTTAAAAGTTAAATTTAAATATTGGTTTTAAGATATCCGATTCTTATAACATACACTCACAGGCATAATAAACCGCTCACCTATTCAAGTGACCCGATCAGCTGTTATCGCGGTTGTAATTTATGACGCTTGTAGTATTTCATTTTGACAAGTTGTTTAAACAAAATAAAAAACATAACTACCCACTTAAGAGTGTTTTAGCGATAAACATGAGTGTAAAGCTAAAATTCAATGGAATTTTACTGTATTGTGCTTTGAATTCTCTAAGATTACACACGGCAATTTTGGTTTTATTCAATAGTATTGTGTTTGCTGTGATGACTGGGTTTGGCAAAACTAGTCCTATTTGCTTCAAAACAATGTATTTTGAGTTACAAAAGCAGACATGTAATAAATTACAGGACAAACTATTAAAAAATATTTGAAATAACATTGAAAACAGAATATATGTTTTTTTAATTAAAATAAAATTATTTTATGTAGTTGCAAATATCGTAAACACGTACTTAGTATTTTTATTTACACAAAAAAATGCCATTAAGAGTGTTTTGCATATCTCTCGGTCGCACAATCCAATATTTCCAAAGATTTTTCAAGTTCGAGTGTATTTTTGAGAAATATAGTTTTTCAACTTACTAGGAAATAAAATTACGGATATTTGGAACATATTTTCACTTTCATATATCAAATTTTAGATAGAGATAATAATAATAATAAAATCGTTTATTTACTTAAAAAAGCTAGTACATTTTTTAGGAATTGGCCACTGGTGCCCAAACGAAGTTAATCTGAATCTCAGGCACCAGTTCCGTTACACAAATAAGTATGGTCTTTCAACTTATCATAGAATAAAATTACATTTTGTTATAAAAGTTATTGCTAATATAATAAAAATAAAATAAAAAAACAATAAAAACAATGCTTGTCAACTTTTATAACAAAATTTTATTCCATGATAAGTTGAAAGACCACATTTCTCAAAAGTAGTGTTGCCCAAAGCACATCAGAACAGCTCGTCTCGGTCCTGCGCTCCTAATCTCGGGGAGACCCCAAGACTCTTGCTCTAATAAAAAAATATATATGTCTCTAATTGTAGTAAGGTGTAAGAAGGTGAATCAGGATGGCAAATAAAATTCACTTGCACTTTGTACTTAGTTTTAATTCAGGAACGTATGCGTGTGTTTGCTTTAGAAAGTAACAAGTATTCTGCCGTACCCCGCCAGAAATAATAATTAATGGGGCCTCATTTAAGATAAACAATATTTGATAAGTACTTGGAGTTACAAACAATAGGGTTCTTATGTGTCGGCCAGTCAAAGCGTAACCCATTTAAGTTATTGTAAACAAAGACGAGGCACACTTAGCAATGCGATCCATAGGTACTCGTACTAATTCTATAACAAAGGAAACCTTGTGACACTCTGATTGTGATGTCTAATTAACTCGTAATTTGGAATGGTTATACATCATGACCTCGCCAACCTGTCTGGCCAGCTGCAGCGTGGCGAGTGTAGGCCAAATTCTCCAGAATTATCTGGAAGGCCCATATCCAATAGTGGAGTTCTAGGACTGTGTTCTAAGGGCTGTAATGATACATCTTGTTGACAAACATGTATCGAAAAGTGTATACTCGTAACTACATAACTAGAGGTAACGCTTATATGATCATTATTAGCAAAATTAAGAATAAATATCAGAGTCTAAAGAGTCTTGCGAAGACTAGGGTTAGTCGTGATATTGCCAAAAAGCAAGTCCAATACCAAGATTGGACAACACTACTCCAGACTTGTTGGTTTTTTTTTATATTGGATTGTGCATGCGAAAGGGATTGTTAAACCCTTCTACAATAGTTACCAAAGTCGATATAAAATATTAATTAAAAAAAAGACAGCTTTACGAGTAAGACAATGTGTCATTTATAGTGAAAATGCCGAGGTATGTTTTCGTTATTATGATCTCAGTACATTATGAATAGTATATTTATGAATAAATAGGAAATGTTTACTGTCTATGACTGGTTCCCTTTACCTATACTCTACTGTAATGATATAATGTACTTAATATTAATAAATTAAAATATCATCGAGAACTTATCAAACCTCATAATAGATTTTTATAATTTTAACGGGTCTTTACGCGATTTACCTTAGAGACATATTTCTCCCGACGTTTCAGCCAAGTTGCATTGGCCGTGGTCACGGGTCGACTGAAGCTATGCGGTGTAGTCTCGTACATACTGGGCGGCAGATGTAAACCTACCCACTTATCACTTTAAAAGTTTTTAGAAATCACGACACACGACACTTACAATATCCTTGGCGACACCGGGCGATTTTTCCCGGCGTCGAAACCTATTGATTACTGGATTCCACGATGAAGATAGCTTATAACCCCCCTCTCGATTGAAATTTTTGTGTTTATTTCTATCGCTTCACGTACTATTCTAGGGTAATAGTGACGATCGGTGGAAAGTATCTTTGGGTCATGCAGCTCAATCCAATGGTTTGTGCCACTATCCATTAGGTGTTCTGCTATTGCTGACTTGTTTAATTGGCAGTGCTATATGTTCCTTGACCCTCTCGGCTATTGTGCGCTTAGTTTGGCCAATATATGAACTCCCACAGCTGCAGTCCACTTTATATACGCCAGGCGTTTGAAAAGGAATGACATCCTTTGGGGTGCGTACGTGTTTTGCTACTTTGGAGAATGGTGTGTACACAGCATTGATGGATAACTTTTTGAAAGCTGTACCAATTTTATCCGTTACTCCTTTCACATATGGTAAGAACGCGGGCAGCCGATTGACCTGTGGATATCTCTCCTTGTTTTTCTGTCGCAGCAACCTCGGAGCCACATCATATCCATTGCGTTTTAGCACTGCTTTAACATGTGACAGTTCCTGTTCCAAATGTTTTGGGTCACAGAGATCATAAGCCCTGTTGATCAATGAAGACACAACAGATCTCAGGTGGCATGGATAATGATGTGAAGTGGCGTGTAGATATCGGTCTGTGTGCGTTGGTTTTCGATATACAGTGTGGGCCAGCGAGCCATCAGGTCTCACCATCACTTTTACATCCAAAAAAGCCAACTGCCTATCTTTCTCCATTTCATATGTGAATTTTATTGTGGAGTAAAGAGAGTTTAGATAATATAAGAATTCCTCTACTTCCGGTTTGTTTCCCTTGATGACACAAAATACATCGTCCACATATCTCTTCCAGATCTTTATACAAGAGACATCGTGTCGAAAAATAATGTTTTCAAGGTGCTCCATACAAATATTGGCTAAAAATGGGGCTACTGGACTGCCCATGGCAACACCATCTATTTGGAGGTAATATTGGCCGCGGAAGAGAAAATAATTTCCATCTGTAGCGTCTACTGTATAAATATTATGTATTAGGCAGAAAGCAATTTACGACAAGACATTAGAATAAGTAAAATAAATATATTGTTTTGACATAGACAAGGTACATTATGTTGGTACCACAAAAGGTTTCATGCTAAAGCTCGACAGTGCATATCACCATGCACGTGGAACCAACAAACCAACCCAGCTGTCCCGGAAAACCGGAACAGCAGCCAGTAGAGGCGACAGCTGGCTGTAATGTAAATAGTATCAGTCGCCGTTTATTCGTCACTGAGGTTACCACTAGGGTGCCATTTCTGTTGGATACAGGGTCGGACGTGTGCTGTTACCCTCGACGGTTATTGACTGATCAGCGTTGCCAAGACACCGGATACACACTTTGTGCTGCTAATGGTACCTCAATAAAAACCTATGGTTGCAGAACACTTTCACTA
This sequence comes from Tinea semifulvella, assembly GCA_910589645.1. NCBI lineage: Eukaryota > Metazoa > Arthropoda > Insecta > Lepidoptera > Tineidae > Tinea > Tinea semifulvella. The sequence goes on from OU342584.1 coordinate 29,127,570, forward strand.
AACTTTGGATTGCGGCGTGAATTTAAATGGAATTTTATTGTATCTGATGTGGAGACAGCAATACTTGGATCTGATTTTATGGCATACTACAACTTGTTGCCAGACTGCCGCAACAAACTTCTTCGGGATGGAATTACCGGTCTGTTTGTGCGAGCTTCCATTAGCAACAAAGACTCGCCTAGTGTTAAATCTGTAAATATAACTGACTCACCTTTTGCAGAACTACTTAAAGAATTCCCTGACATCACACGACCTCCTGGTGTGCCACGTAACATTAAGCACAGTACTGTTCATTACATAAAAACTGTAGACGGCCCACCTGTATCATGCAGGCCACGACGGCTTGCACCACAGAAGTTGGCAGCAGCAAAGAGGGAGTTTACGGAGATGATGCAGCATGGAACAGCGAGACAATCCAGCAGTGCCTGGTCCTCACCACTACACCTTGCTTTAAAAAAGGACTCCACCTGGCGACCTTGTGGAGATTACCGTGCTTTGAATGCAAGGACTGTACCGGACCGCTACCCCGTCCGTCATATCGGGGACTTCAACCAAGCAATTTCTGGTTCTACTATATTCAGCACTGTTGACCTGGTGAAAGCCTATCAACAGATACCGGTACATGATGAGGATATTTGTAAAACTGCTATAATAACACCGTTTGGCCTATTTGAGTTCCCCTATATGGCGTTTGGGTTGCGGAATGCGGGTCAGACTTTCCAGCGCTTCATAGATAAAGTGGTGCAGGGCCTGGAATTCTGTTATGCTTATGTAGATGACATTCTGATATTTTCAAAGGATCCAGTCCAGCATGCTCATCACCTCCGTCTTCTGTTTCAGCGCTTGCTTAAATATGGTGTTGTTATCAACCCTTCCAAGTGTAAATTTGGGGTACAGGAAGCAATTTTTCTGGGTTTCCATATCAGTGAGGCTGGAACCAAACCTCCACCTGAACGCATCGAGGTACTTCAAAGTTTCCCACTACCCAAGACAATCCAAGGGGTGCGACGGTTTTTGGGTATGATGAATTACTACAGAAAATTCCTACCCAAGGCCGCAGAACTTCAGGCCCCACTTATAAATGCTTTAACTTTAACTAAAGATAAGGGTGCTAAACCTTTCGCATGGACTCCGGAATTAGAGAACTGTTTTACAGCCTGCAAAGAGAGCCTCTCCACTGCGACACTCCTAGCACACCCAAACGTACAAGCACAACTCGGATTGTTTACAGATGCATCCAGCACACAGATTGGCGCGGTACTTCAACAATTGGTAAATAACGTTTGGCAGCCAATCTCCTTTTTTAGTAAGAAATTGAATGACAAACAATGTCAATGGCCTGCATACTACAGAGAACTTTATGCAGTGTATGAGAGTGTACAATATTTCCGACACATCCTGGAAGCGCAGCACATCAGGATTTACACAGACCACAAACCACTTGTGTATGCTTTTCAACAACGTCGCGAAAAACTTCCGCCTGTTCAATTAAACCAATTATCATTCATTAGTCAATTCACTACCGACATTGTTTATATCAGAGGTGAAGACAATACTGTTGCAGACACGCTATCACGCATTGAATCAATATCTCTAGTAGAAGATTACTCAGCACTCGCAGTCGCACAACAACATGATGAAGAACTTCAAAACTTGACCATTAATAGCAGCTCATCACTCTCACTGCAACCAATATTAATACCAGGCACCGACATTACCATCATCTGCGATATTGGAACGGAAAAATCACGTCCATACTTACCTCCATCTTTTCGAAAACCAGTTTTCCTAAAACTACACAACTTAAGCCATCCTGGCGCACGGACATCCGCACGATTAGTGTCTGACCGATACGTTTGGCCAAACATTAAAAAGGATTGTAGTTACTGGGCACGCAACTGCATCGAATGTCAACAGAGCAAGGTAACCAGACATGTCTCCACACCACTCGGACACTTCATCGATTCAAGCACACCCACCTAGACATTATTGGACCATTGCCTATATCTAATGGATATAAGTACTGCCTTACAGCAATAGATAGGTTCACCCGTTGGCCTGAGGCCTGGCCAATGAACTCCATCACTGCTGAAGAAGTGGCAGAAAAAATCATCAGCGGTTGGGTTGCTCGTTTTGGCGTTCCAACAACTGTCACTACTGACCAAGGGCGACAATTTGAGTCATCGTTATTTCAGCAGCTAATGAAAATCTGCGCCTCCAGACGCGCCAGAACAACTAGCTACCACCCTCAGGCCAACGGCATGATCGAGCGTTTACACAGACAACTTAAAGCTGCTCTCATGTGCCATTCAGATACGTGGTCAAAAGCATTACCCCTCGTCCTCCTGGGAATTCGATCTGCATTAAAAGAAGATCTGAACTGTTCCTCTGCCGAACTCGTGTATGGCGAACCGTTAACCCTGCCTGGTGAACTCGTCGTACCCGGAGCAAGAGCAGCTGATGACGATCCTACCAGTTACGCTACATTTTTAAGAAACAAAATGTCTGCACTGCGACCTACACCGGCATCTCATCATTACAGGCCTTCCCCTTTTGTATTTGCTGACCTGGAAACATCATCTCACATCTTCCTACGAGACGATACAGTTCGCCGCTCTTTACAGCAACCCTACAAGGGACCCTACAAAGTATTGTCGCGTGACTCCAAAACCCTTACCATTGACATGAACGGCAAAGAGACCGTTGTCAGCATGGACAGAGTTAAACCAGCACACATTGGTACAGATCACTCATTACACGTAGCAATCACACCACACGTTCCAATTGCACCTCACATACCAACCTCACCACACACATCTCTCTCAAATTTTCAACAAACAACACCGTGCCCACTTCCAGTGACAACACGCGCAGGTCGGACGGTTAAGTTCAGGGATGTGTTGGACTTATAATTTTATTTATTTTTTTCTTTGTTTTTTCCACTTCGTTTCTCCGTGGGGGGGTGGTGTAGCGTCTACTGTATAAATATTATGTATTAGGCAGAAAGCAATTTACGACAAGACATTAGAATAAGTAAAATCAATATATTGTTTAGTGGTTGCTAGGGCAACAAAAAGATAGCTGGTTTTATTTCTACCAATTCCTGCATCCTCCGGAGCATCCTCCAAACATCCAAACAATCCTTGAGAAGGTCGGCATAAAATTTGGGCATCTGCAAGTCCAGTAGTTTTTGTTTGACGATATCTAGGCACTCGTTTATCGGGACGTTTGTAAAAAGGGACTGCACGTCAAAACTCACCATGATATCGTCTGGTTCAAATTTTAAGACGATATCATGATTGTAAGTGTCGTGTGTCGTGATTTCTAAAAACTTTTAAAGTGATAAGTGGGTAGGTTTACATCTGCCGCCCAGTATGTACGAGACTACACCGCATAGCTTCAGTCGACCCGTGACCACGGCCAATGCAACTTGGCTGAAACGTCGGGAGAAATATGTCTCTAAGGTAAATCGCGTAAACACCCGTTAAAATTATAAAAATCTATTATGAGTGTGCGCGAAAGTTTAAAAAGTTTAATTATCAAACCTCGTTGTTGAGTTACTAAGATGTCTTTTCTTAAGTGTTGTAGTGAAAAATTTAAATAGGTATGTAATAAACGGAATTAAATGAAACTATACTGTGTTTTATTCAAATTTATTTAATACATCCATTTATTTATTTATAATATATATATAAAATAACAAGTCGTATGATTCCTACCTAAGCTGTATTTGTTTGTAACTTAACTATAAATAATAGTTAATTCATTTTTTTATTTTCTACATATTCTTTATAATTTTTTCACTTTACTTTTTAACTAACTGTTTAGTTAGGGTGTTTACCCTTTAATATGTTTGATCCAAAATCTTTATTACAGTCAACATTTTAATTTAATTTAAAATACAAAGGATATAAATATATTTCCAAAAAAAATAATATTTTATTTCGTAATTATCATTTTTAACATTATTATAGAAGCCATAGCGGCGGTAGAAAGCGCTAGGAGATGCAAAATAATAACTACTTAATTATGAAATAATAAGTTTGAAACACTTTTTTGGTTTGATATCAAATAAAATGTAATAAAAAAATAAATATTTCAAAATATATTTTGCCTTTTTTTCTTTGGCCTAGTATCTATTCAAAACTACCATATTAAATGTATTTGCTTTTTTTGTTTAAAAAAAACAAACATTTTTTCAGCATACATTATTTGCGACAAAAGTATTTCTAAGATCGTTTAATATCGTGTGGGTATGCCAAACCTGAGCTTGCGACTTCGAAACTAGAGAGGGACAACAAATTTTCGGACTTTCCAGTTTACACTTTTAACCCAAAAGCTGTCTATATTTTCCAAATAACCGTTATGGTTACACAATACCAAGCGATTGTAGAAATATCTACTGCAAATAATGTAAAAACCTGTTCCTTAGGGTTTTAATTTTTACATAACAAAAGTAATATTCAAATCTCTTTTGTGAGCTTTAGCCAGACACAAGCACGGCAATTGATTTTTTTGATTGATTTGATATACGCCATTAAGTCATAATAATATAGATATAATAAAGATATAAATAAATGTATTACTTTATAAGCTTACTTGGGTACCTAATAAATACCCCAAATCTACTTTAATATTGAAACAAAAATCTATTATAATTTGGTAGAATCAAAGTTACGCTTACATGCTGCAGCTATACGAAAGTACATAAACAGAAAGGGCAATTCCAGATAACTTCAAGTTTGTTGATTGTGACGAATACATTTCCATTGTTAGAAGCTATGAAGCTGCCACACGCCGAACTAGCGAAAGGGTGTTTGAAAACCATAAACTGCAGTGAAGTATGACATTTTATTTGAAACTAACATAATCAAAATTAATTCAGCAGTTACAGTCAAGGTTAAAGTAGGCGTCAAATTTGTTTGTTTTAATACATCGCAGTTTTACTTTTAGGCTTATCAGATGAAGAAGCTAAAACATAATCAATACTGTTGTGGATACGCGTTAGCAACTGCAATACGACCAATGTGTATTCATATTTAACGTACCAAGTGCACTTTATGTTTTTCAAAATGTTTCAAAATATTATAGATGTAGTGATCATGAAGATTTTTTTATTTTTATTACCGGCACAGACGTAATTGATATAAAAGAAGATTTTGGATTCACCCTCACATCGAAAATACACAAACTGTTATTTTTTGGGCTGCCTTGTAAGAAAGGCAAATATTCAAATGTTTAATGTAAATGTATTCGTCAAATCAGATGGTGAAACCGGCCCTTAGTGTCACATGTCTTTATTGACGGTTTAAAACCATCATTGGCTCCGTTATTTCAAAAGCCGTGAGTAAATCTCTCCATCGTTTCTTATTGATGGAGATTACAGAGCCTCCGCCACCAGCCTCCTCATCTTCTGCAGAAGCTTCCTGAGAGTTGGGATCAACTGGGGTTATGAATGGCAGATCAACATCTTCACCAGATCTAATAGCAATGAGGCCATCATTGGCGAGTACAGATACCAAGTAAATGTTTTCGACGGTGCGTGAGAAGCTGTTAGGGTCCAAAATCACGTGGAGGTAACTGATTGGTTTGTTGGTTGTGCGGTACTTCTCTTCAATGAATGCCTTCACTTGGGCAACCAATGCTAAGGTTGGGTCTGCCATTTCTCGTGACTTCGGTCTCCTAATGGATATTTAAATATTGTGGTTAAAAACATCGGATTGTTAAGACTCAGTAGTGGGGGTTATGTTTAGAAACAAAAACATTTGATGTTAAACGCACATATGAAAATCTCAGCCTGCAGCCCTGTTCTGTTACTTTGCCGCAAACATTATTAGTGGATTTCGTTATTTACGTCAGAGGTTGCGTCATAATTACAAAATGCTATTCAATTCTTAAAAAAAATCTAAAAAAGCGCTTGACCTTGACAGCGGCCGTGCAAATATCAACTTTAATAGCGTGATATATATAAAGTTAACGGATTCTATTAGATAACGTTTGCGCTTAAGTAACAGAATACACTAATACAGTAATAGGCTACACTAGTTAACGAGATAAAGTAAAGTATCATCACGACCGTTTCCCTTTCGGGGTGGTCAGAAACCACGCTTAGAAATAAGCGGATTCACATTTAGCTAACTTTACTATAGACCAATCATGACAAGTGGCAAGCTCGTTGATGTCTCTAGCGTACCAAAACTCAAGAAATATCACAAATTAAATGTATTTATTTACATTAATAAATATTTGTGTGTCTCGACCAGGAATCGAAGCCGGTACCTCCGAGTCTAAATCCACGGACCTAACCGCTAGACCACGGAGGCAACTATGCTGTAGTTGATCCAGCATTATACGACATTATGCTCAAAGTACTAATATTGCTTAAGCTATTTTGGTATTAGAATTATAGTCTGTTTTGTTCTGTAGGAACATAATACAAGGTTTTGGTCGTCAGGCATGTGCGGGTTCGGATCGGATTTGTTCGTGAAATACTAGCATTGCGTTCGAGGTACTCTCAACAAACACTTACGACGATAATAATGCCAATTTAAAATATTCCATTTTTTATTAAAACTATTTAAGTGGTACGTATTTGTATAATAATGTTGCTTAAACATTTTAGATGTTTACTTTATTTAACGTGTGGTTGACTTGTGGTATAAGCGCTTTTTTTTTCACTTTATTTCGCTTTGAAAGTTATTCGACTTGGCGTTGAAGTCAAACACAGAATTAAATAACAAGTCATTACATAAAAGTTCCACTACAAAATCATAAAAGGCGCTGTTATAGATGTACACAATTATAGTCTTAAAAGCAGTTTTCATAAGGTTGACATTGGCTCCATTTTTTTATTTATTTCACCATTACTAAAATTACCTCTACTCGATTGTACATGGCGTTATTGTAGTTGCAAACAATTACAATCTTAAAAACACTAGTCATAAGGTTGACATTGGTTTACTATAAAAGTAAGAAGTATTCCAGGGGGCCTTAAAAATATTGTAATAACAACAATTTGTTTAAAAATAGCACCAATGCCCGCCTTATCTCACATTTGACCTCGTTGGTCCAGACAGACGTGAATGTCACAGGTTGCGTTTCAGTTGCCTGGCAACGGCGAGTCAAGGTCAAGCGACGCTCGGTTATAGGTTTGGAATTCGCGCGCTCAACAAAAATATAAATACGCTTCCCCCAAATATATAGTTATTATTTTATTATTTAGGCTGGGTTGCACCAAAATCAAATGTCGGTAAATGTTGCGATTTAGTTAAAAAAAAGACGACGAATGTAACATTAATTTTGAAGACAAGCCGTCTGCTGGAACATTTGACGCCAATTAACTTTAATTGTTACAATCACAGAGAATCCGTTTGGTTGACCTTAGGTCAGGTTACACCGATTAAGTCATATTGAAATTTTCAATTTCTTTCGAAAATCTAAATAGGTACCTACTAATATAGATTAAATAAATTACTATTAAGCGCTCTATGTTAATAAACTTAGTATTTTAAATACAGGTATCCTGAACTTTTGCTAAAAGCCTGCCGCCATTTGTAACGCATTGACGCCGTGCCGGGACAATAAGCCGGGATTATTAAAACTACAAGAAAGTAAAAGCTTTTGCGTACTTACACTTACTGCGTGACGGTCAAATTGATAATTTCACAGACTTGAGACGTTTACGCGTTTTACTTCTTATATCTTTCAACAAAGAAAACTCCGTAAAAACCGTGTAAGCAAAACTTAGCAAAGTTAGTGACAGCAAACAAAGCAAAGCATAAACAATAGACTTGTGTCATTCTATGGAGCGCTCCCACCACACATATAGGTACTCTAGGATAAGAGTAGGGAATATGCATATAACGTAAAAAAACTAATTCTAGTACTATATTATGCACTTTATGACAAATACAATGTTATCTATAATGTAGTTTTATATTTAAATTAGTTTATTATTATTGAATTTCAAAAATAAAATACATTTAATTTGAAGAAACAAAACGCTGAAAACGGGGCAACTGAAAATCATTTCTTTTTAACATTTTTAGTTTTCGTAAACGACAAACCGCCCCAACCATTCCTCGACCGCCAGCTTAATCTGGGGTCTGAGCTGATCATTGATGGCGTAATAAAAGCGTGACCCTAGTTAGTACCTAGTACTATAATATAAAGGAAGAAAAAGGTTGGGTAGGTTAAGTTCTTAACTAGCCAATACAAAAACAACTATTACCATGTGCATTGATTTATCTTATCTTCTGCTGTTCAGAACAAAGACCTCTCTGGCTGTCCACTACCTGCACCATCAAAATGCCATTATATAATGCCTTAATGCTAGGCCCTGACGAGAATACTAAAAACGTAATTGACTTCATGTTCATAATATTCCGTTATTTGTTTTAGGCGAATGCTTTTCTTTTACTACTGTGCTCGTAGACAGATTATATGACTTTTTTCGCTGAATTATACTTAACCTGTGTTCCTGTAGCTTGCCTAACGATTTGAGTACTTAAAAGCAGTAGTCGAACACAGATAGAGGGAGCTGCTGACTAAACTGAGCGTTTCTACTGCGAAATGCAATAGACAATATTTATTGTGCTCCTTTGACGATAAGGCAATGGGATCTAGCCTATACAGCCACTGACGCACTTTTCTTTATTTTTCACAAGTTAATATTCCAAATGTTACAAAATTTGATGCAGATTACTATAGACCTTAAGTGGTCAGCAGCAGGCAATATCACACAATAATGTATTTATCGTTGTGACCAGTAGGTAGTAATAATACATTATTTTTATAGCCCATTATTACGAGATACAAATCTTATATTTTGGACAAAACAGAAATGTTCATTGTCAATAACTAATCTATAAGTAACTCTTAATGATATGACGTACCTATGTTTTTTATAGATCGAATAATAATATTTTAGTATTGTCGAAAACTTACCAATCCTCGTTGTGTTGTAAATGTCTTCAGTAGTCCAAAGTTATAGGTACCTAGGTATGTAATAAGAGGAATTAAATGAAACATATATTTAATACATCCATTTATTAATTACAAATTTACAATATATTTTTAAACAAGAAAACAGGTTGTCCTCACAGCTTGAATGTCCTTTACATTACTGGGTCCGAGCAGCTCTTTAAATATGTTCATTTGATATAAAGCAATCATATTTAATCAATGTTTTCAGACATTTATTTTAATAAAAAAAATAACAGTTCGTAAGAATCTTATTTACAATATATATTTAATAGAAAAACATGTTTTTATAAGCTCTTAATAAATACCCCAAGATTTACTTCAACAAATAAATTAATTTCTTGTGTTAATAAACTATAATATTAATAAAAAAACATTTCCTAAATAATATTTGGCAGAATTTAACATACACTAAACTTGTAGAGCCATACGAAACTATAAAATCAGAAAATGCGATTTCAGTTAAGTGTACAATATATGCGCCAGATTTAATGAGGCGAATACATTTCCATTTTACTAGGGTGTGTGTACAATAACCCGACTAATAATAGAAACTTCAAATATTATAGGCCTGTGTGTTAGCGTCAACGCTTCACTTAAATCTAAATAATAGAAAATTCGTTCAAGAGTTACAGTAAAAAAATATATCAAAAAGTTATAAATTAAAGGAATGTTAACAACAGGCTGGTTCAATTACGGTGGGTGTGTTCTACACGTCAAACGTTCACCGTCAATGGTGCTGCTAAAGGCCGAACATGGAATATTTTACTAATTACAAAAATTAAACTACATTTTAATAATTGTTCGAAAAGCTATAAATTGTGTCCGTAAAGTGTGCATATATCGAAAGAACCATGTACTATTCAGATATTTAAAAAACTCGAAATGGGTAGATGTAAGACGACGCGCGTGTCTCTACTAGATGCTAGCGCCTTACAAGAACGTGCCGGATAGTTATATCATATACGACAACTTGCTTGTCAGTCTGCATTCTAAGGTATTGACTAGTCAAATACTGTGTGACTTTAGACTAATATGTGGTTTTACTGATAAAACAAACAACTTTTCGTAAGAAACCATATGTCGAAAAAAACACAAAAAAAAAAATGGTTTCTCCATACAAAATGTTAATTTTAAAATAGCCAATGAGTATGGAGAACTAAAAAAAATTATCATTTTCGACATATTTATTTAAAACTTTATTACACATAAATATACAAAGGCGTGACATAATGTCGCTTGACATTCTCTGCTTGTCAGACCTTAGGGGCGACGAGAACATTTATGTGAGGTAGGTGCAATATATCAATTAAAATTACATATATTAAAAATTTAAGTCTATGAATTTATTGATTACATATATAAACTACATATGGTTTCTTAGGAAAAGTTGTTTGTTTCTATCAATAGAATCATGTGTTGTAACAGTGTGTGTGCGTGTGAAGCTGTCACGTTTATTGGTTCTAGGCGTCACATAGAAAATAGGCGCACGCTTCGTCTTACAAAATTTTTCGTAGTAACACACAGTCGGGGTTAACCAATTTTATTACAATGTTACGAGGGTTTAGCGCATTTGCAGCCCTCTCGCTCGCACAATCCAATATTTAATCCAACTTTTGGGAAATGTAGTATATAAAACTTTATAGTATATAAAATTACGGACATTTTGGACATCGAAATCAATTGGCTTTGGTTGGTTTAGCTTGTCTTTCAGACAATGATTCCATCTGTATTTAACGACAACTCTCTATAACGCTATAAAATGCAGTGTCGTTTTTCTCCATGTAACTAAAACACATATATGATTAATATATCTCTGAAAGGTCCGAATTGTATACCCTAGTAAGTTAATAGACTACATTACTCAAAAGTACACTTGTGCGGGCGAGAGGCTTGAAAAAAATCTTAACCAATTTTATTATAATCAGTAACCCGTATTAAGTATTAACGGACACATGTATAACATTTAAAATGCACAGCTTTTTATTTAAAAAGTGACGATTTTCATGATGTTAAGTTATTAAGAAAAAGGTAGGTACAACCTCTCTGCAAAGTATGCTTGTTTTACCGTGTAAAGTGTTTAAAGTATGCCCCGTGTTATTAATGTTAATATTTAAAAATAACTTAAAAATAATCTCAAATTTAAATTAACAATAACTTAGCTAAAATTTGAACTTCGTTGTTTTTTTTTTTAAATTTAAAAATAAATAATTGTGATGTTATTTATTTACGACTGGGTAAGTTTTATTCTACGAAAATCTGAACTTTACGCTGTGACCAGGATTTAAAAACGGGAGATTCGCAAATTAAATTCTTTAGAAGACATTCAGTATACATTTGAAATCGAAACACGTATAGTATTATAATTTTCTACTACAACATTCAGTAAATCTTATATAACTAACATATATCCCACAGTTCTTACTAAGGTAGACAGATATATTCATTTATTAATTACGACACAAACTAGCGAATTAATCTCCTCCCCAACTCACCCTTACTAAGCTAAACTTATGTTCTCACTCTAACATTAGCACACGATTAAAGCTATTAAATGTACATACGTAACGAAATATGTCACTGATATTGTAACGGAATAGGAAAAACGCACTAAATAGTATACACAGTATTGCTGGAGAATTACCTTTGAGTTGTGACTAGAACTCTTACAGTAGTAGTAGCAAAAATGATCCAATCCACAATTTTGCAGTATAATTTATGAATTTTAATCAGGTCCTTAGGATGATATATGATTCATTTGAAAATACCGTTGTTGACATATTATTGGATTAATCCATCGATGTATCAATGGAACAATCTAAACTTTAATGGCCTGTAACTTAAAATTTACTTAATGTGGATTGGATCCTTTTTACTTAACTACGTCCAATTTATTATACTTATTTCAGAAAATAATCCTATAGCTCTATATATACAGGATGGTTTTTTGAGTTAACCGTTATATTAACTGGAAAACGACCCTAGGAAACTATCCATAACTTTTCGAGATATTCTGAACTGCATTCATAGATTTTGAAATAAATGTACAGTCAGCCATCGATCCTTTTTCTTATAGCGTTCAATAGTCTACTGAATCGACTGAGGTTTGAAAACTGACAGAAATCGGCATTTTTTTACATATTTGGGTAAAAAATTGAATAAGTGTGACTAGTGGGACATTAGAGAAGCAGTGTCAAATGTCCCAATAATAACGATGGAATGCCCCAACTATTCCGTGACAACGTGACAAATACTTTTTGCTACGCACGTAAAGTAGAATGCCGGAAGGTGGGCTGTAGATGCGTCTTTACCAATCATGTACCAAAAACATTAGCATTAAAGAAATAGGGGTAATAACATATTGTTTCGCCGGCCGACCAAAATTTAGTTGTAAAAAACTAGTGTGGTGAGTTCGATTGAAAATCGATATATCCATATTTTTTTTAAATATACATATATGATTGTCACATCACTATTACGTTTTTTGTCACTTATTAGAAACTCGATACCTATTTTTAAATTGATTAAGTGTAAAACCTTATTTTGTTTTTATTTCCCTCCTGATAACACTAAAAAAATAAAATCGGTTTTATTGTTTACAATGGTTTTGTACATATCCTTTCGACAATTCGGTTCAGACGCAAATTCAGCCTAACTTCCATCGACTTTTTATCAATCTCCTTTGAGCTTTACTCACATGTAATTGATTAACTACCAATATCCGAAAGTACGATTAAATTAAAGAAGGTTTAACGGTTTCTTATAACGCACGTGATGGGCTCAAGTAACAAAGTTACAAGCAGCTGTCACCAATCATGTAGCGTATAAGAAAATGTTAATCATTAATTATTTTAATCATCACAGATGGTAGATAATCAGAGTGAGTCAAAGTCAAAATGTGTGTCAAAATTTATGTAAGTCTATTACAGATATTTATGACATCACATAATTTAAATTCAATTAAAATAATTCTACTTCTGCTAGTGGAAGACTAAGCAGCAAAGCGGTCCAAGCATTAAGCTGTTAGCAGAAGGCTCAGCAGCTTAGCAAATTCCAGATGACCTTAATGTTTATCTGACTGAGAAAGGAATCTGCAAGGAAAATTCAGCCATAGACATACAAATATTTACAGAATTACACAATAACAACAGTAAGATGGAGGGGATGAGAAATTCACTACACCAACCATAAAAAATGCAATTGAAATTTGATAGGAAGGTAAGGTTTGTGGGATAGCTAATAGACTCTTTTTTAATGGAAGAGCAAGTAAATTTTAAATAAAGATTTTTAATTCCTACCAATTCAGTCTCGCTTTATTATCCTTCTCAATATAAAGACAATCGAGCAATTGTCGACTACCTTGGTGTACATCTTGTAAATCTGCCCCAACACCTCGTTAATTAAAATAATATTAACTTAAAATTAGGAATACAAATAAATACTATATTAAATTTGTAATATATGCATATGATAACGCGGTGGCCCGATTGTGTGAACTCATTTCTCAAAATCTATAAAGGTACCAAAATTTCTTACGCATAGTTGTTATAGACTTACAACGCCACAGTCCCTGTGCCTCGGAGCACGTTAATCTGTCGCTCCAGGTTCCATTAATACCAACATAGACTCCGCCAAGAGTGGCAAATGGAGGCCAAATTCTCCAAAAAGTTCTAGATCTGAGAAATATAATGAATACTTATTTTAAAAAGCTATTACTTTAATTTTGTTCTCCAATATTAACTTTAGCTATTATTTAAATAATGTAATAAATATTATGACTATTTTTTCATTGGTTTATGATAACTTAAAATATAGTGTGATGAAAAGACTTAACTTAAACGATATATTAACGGAATATTCTAGCAGATTTACAAGATTTCCATTAATTCCGCTCTTTAGATCTTTACGTATACATTCTTAGCTTTGATATATTGTGTAAGGCAGCCTTTAAACACCTTTAGGATACTGTTGCCGAATTAATTAAAATAATAATGTAGTTCTGCAGTCCACAAGCTGCTTGCATAATGCCGGCAGATTTTGAATTATAAAATGCAAGACTAAACAATAAATTCAAAGACAGAAGTGCGCTTTTTTTATACAAAGCCTTGGAATGTGAATCTGTCGACTGCATTTTGACGGCGACATCTAAAGTACGACAAGTGGAGCTGATTTCTCCTGACCTGTTCACCCTTTATGTCAATGACGTGATCAGGAAAGCCTAAGGAGCTGTGAATAATGTCAGTTACGAACCGAATCACGATCAAGGATATCATGAAGCTTTTTTAGCGATATGCACTTCGTATAAAGTCAAAAAGATTGCAATGATGGTGTTCATATCAGAGGAAAGATCAAGAGAGTGCCTCCAGTGTTCCTGAGGTCACTAGTGCAGGTTGTGGGGGAGTTCAATCTCTCAATATTGAATTGCAGAATTTCACGCACAGAAGGTAAAAACTTTCTTTAAAGATTTTTGACTAAACTGTAACTGTGGTTAAAGAATACCAACCGCTGGCAAAACACATCCAAGATTGTGTAGTGCGTCAGGCACTCTTTGCTATAATAAGATCCAAGCCTAGTTTTCGTGATTCAGAAAATGATGTTTCAAAACATGCTTTTTATGGCAATCCCAAAAATCCATACTAGATAATAAATATGCACCACGGCATCAACTACAAGTATAGCAGTCTCTATAAATGTTAAATTTTGATATGTATTTTTGGATATTGGATTTGGTATTTAAAAATAATCAATTTTTGTAGCTGAATTATTATAGCTTGAGGACGGCAGATATACGAATACGAGAAGATTGGATAACCTGAGAGTTTACAAGTAAATTCAAATGAAGAAAAGTATCATAAGGACAGTAATTTAGTGAGGCGTGGTGTTGAAAATTAATATTCTCTATTACTTACTAGTTTTAAATATTGTTGGTAGGTTAACAACCGTTTCCACTACGGCTATTCCACTCAACTATTCCTTTAAGGGATCCTCAGCATTCTTACACTCGTATTCTAAGACACTTTCTCAACGGCTACTCCACTCTACATTTCCTTCCAGCTGTCAAATGAAAATGAAGTTTCTCTAATTGTTACGATTAAAGTTAAACATGGAACCGATTGTACTAGTTTCATTTTGAAGGTCAGCCGTAAGCGTAATAATTTTAAACGTCACAATTACAGATACTTCATTTTCGTTTGACAGCTAAAAGAAAATATTGGGTGTTAGTTGTTAACTATCCGAACCGCGAAATCTTGTGAAAAACGTTTGTTGTAAAAATATTGAAAATTGCGTTATTACGATATATCCACAAATTTGTCTTTTTTATGAATATAGCGTTACACGGATTGTATTTATAATTTTGTAACGAATTTGAATGAGAAGGTATGACAATTTGGTGTGTTTAATAAATTTGAAAAAAAATAATGTGTCTTTACTTTTATTGGCGTTACATGGCAAAATGGCGCGTGTAACAATGGCGTGTTATGTCATTACGTGTGTTTTTAGAAGTGAATCACTAACTTTTTATCACGATAAATGGCGCATGATAGATGGTACCTATATAACTGTCAGTTGAATATTATTTTCTATATATTATGTCGAAGTAAGCAGCTTTTAAGTGTACAACTCGAGATTTCCAAGCAAAATCAAATATATGATGATCTCAAAATTACCGTTATATTAATTAAATCTTTTTTTTCTTTTTAAAGACGGTGTGTGCTTTATCAATTCGTCTTTTAAGGTAGATAATGTTAAAATGCATTTTTCTGTTATAGAAAAATACAAAAACATTAAAAATTATATGCGATTTAGGTGTAAAACAAGGTACCATTGCCGCTAGCGACATCTACAAAAAGCTTTGCCTGATACACTCCATTTAGAACATCCCTTAAAGAAACTCGTTTGACAGCTGAAAGTAATTGTTGAGTGGAAAATCCAATTAGAAAACGACTAAGATACCGCTGCAAGAAATGCTTATAACTGTCATAATTCTTGTACTGAAATGCTTCGAAAGAATTTCAAAACATGTTTTTTTGTCTGCTTCATTTGTAAGTATTCAGTTGTAAATATGATCCTTGCTATTTTGACTGCACAACAGTATCCCAAAAGTGTCGGTGTATATAAAGAAGGATAATTTTATTTCAGTCTATACTTACAATCTAATACACCAATAGAACGAATCCACCGCTGTAAATGTGCTTGAGGTGGATATATGAACGAAGTCGAATTCGATACAACTTCAATTTCGAGATAAAATTTTCGACATCTCTCTTATGTTTGGCGTTTTATTTATAGTGGTATAAGTCTTTATTGGAAAACCCGATATACAGGATGGATTTTTAAGACTGGACAATAAGGGTAGGTTAACCGTTAAAGTTACAGGAATACGTTCCAAGGAGGCCATCCATAACAATTTAAGATATTATGATTTTTGAGATATTTTGATTCATTCACAGATTTTGGAATAATTTATTTATTTATTCGGAGAAAAAAACAGAAATGATACATACAAATAGGCAAAGGATACAAAAACAAAAATCATAAGTTACATTCGAATCACTTCCTTTGATATTTCTCACTGAGAACATATAGGAAGATAGTTTGAGTACAACACGGACCTAATTATCGTTACATATATATATATTTTGTATTACCAGTTGCACTAATAAACCATTCAATCAACAATCTTGCTGATCATCAATAAGCACCCTAGTGATATTGGCCTTGTAACTGCTGCAGCTTTGTGTGAACATGTCGACCGAGGCAAGTCTGTCGTCGTGGACGCGACACATTCTGGCGAGTGGCGCCCGTTTGCCCGCATTCGTTTTGGCACGTGGTATGACAAATAGCGACCGAGATCTAGTCCTTCTTGTAGGGGCACAAAACAGTATCTTTTGTAAAATGTCCGGGCAATTAAAACTACTGTTACAAATCTTATAGAGGACGCTGGCGTCCAGGATCACACGCCTGCTGTTAAGCGTCAGTGTTTTGTAGCGTTGTAGTAGGTCTCTATAGGAAATGTTAGATTTGGTCAGTCAGTAATGAACAGACATATAAAATTGTAATTTTACACAAAAACTTTTTTTGATGCAAATCGAACCTAAGAATCTAAAGTCTCTACTGGACCGACTGAGGTTTGAGTACTAGCAATATCATAAATCGCGAAAACTGTCCATATATTGTTACTATAGGATATAGATATAGAATCGTTTGGCACAAATAACAGTTGATCGTCCTCCTGTTCAATATGTATGGATATTTTTTTGCGTTTTCTGTCATTTTTAGTACTCAAACCTCAGTAGTGACTTTTGATCCTTACAAGAAACAGGATCGTTTGGAAAGAAAAAAGTTGTTGTGCAAAATTGACATTTTGTTGCTGACTGTACATTTATTCCAAAATCTGTGAATGCATTTCAGAATATATCAAAAAACGTTATCATGTAACTATAACGGTTATAGTACCTGCCCTTATTGTTCAATCTTAAAAATCCACCCTGTATAGAATAGATATTGTTGGCGAAAAATAAATACATCGTTCATATTCGTCGCGTCATAAATTACGTTGTAGAAGGAATAAGGATAGGAATCGCTTGGGTTTATAGCTGTAGGTTCAAAATTACGAATAGATTCAATTAATTTTAAATACATAAGCATGTACATTCTATTTAACACCACTCCGATTTATCCGAATTCTTTTCATTCCTTTCTAAAGACACACGCCACAATTATGTCTTGATCACATAGAACGAACCAATCGCGTGGTACTAAGCCGTCTCGGACAGAAATGTGTTCTATGCACTTGGTCTGCGTGCTTGCATTTAAATTCAAGTATTTGGGAGCGATAAATGTGGCGCAATAATTGTGTAATATGAGTGCGGCCAGACTAAGTGTTTATACGCACTCAGAAATAAACATTTTGGATGGAACTTAGACTGTTTGTCATCATTTCATGATGTGATAACTATTAGTGAAAGTTTTTCTAACTCATCGCTAATTTTTCTTAGTGGATAAGCAGCTTTGGAGCGTTTGCGCACTGCGTTCGATCCGAATCCGTGAAAGTACGGTAAAAAAAACTCGGACCGAATGCAGATACTGCATACGCTTCGAGCGTTTCTGCACAGCATCCGATCTAAATTCCAGAAATGTCCGTCCGAAGTAGCAATAGTACTATTTTCATGCACTAGATCCGAATTCCGTGAATTGACTGATCCGAGTTTGAACAACTTGTGTGACTGAGAGAAATCGGATGAAAAATTCGGGTCCAGAACGCAACCGCTTTTGCAAATAGTGCTACTGCTACCTCGAACCGATATTTAACGGATTCGGATCGGATGCAGTGAGTTGAACGCTTTTAAGTCCCTCTCAGTCGCACAATCCAATACGTTCAAATATTTTTCAAAGTGTTGAGTGTACTTATGAGAAATGTAGTCGTATCAAATTTATAGGAAATAAAATTACGGGCATTATGGAAATATACTTAATTTTAGACAACAAAAAAATAGCAAAAACATTTAAAACTTTTTTACTAAACTTTACTAAAACAAATATATGATTAATATTTCTCAAAAATATCCGTAATTTTATTTCCTACAAATTTGATACGACTACATTTCTCATAAGTACACTCAACACTTTGAAAAATATTTGAACGTATTGGATTGTGCGACTGAGAGGGATTTAAAAGCGTTCATCCCTCTTAAGCAAATGTTACTGGGCAAGGTGGGACATGGAAATTTGATAACGTAATTTATGGACGACCTCAGCCTAAAGAAAATCTGAGAAACGACTATACAGCGAGACGTTTTAGTTATTATTTAGGGCTACATTTTGGAAGATACTTCTTACTCGGTGGAGTTGAAGAGGAAAACTTCCTGACGATTTTCCATGATGTAAAGGATGAAGGATACGATAGCGCGTACGCCCAAAACGTCCTGTCCCTCGCGCCACAACAAGTTCGGCCCGAACACGATCGACAGGTTGGAATAAGTCATTTTGTTAAATGACTTGTTCAATTCCACCTGTAATAAATACACAAACACCATCACCATATATATATATATACATAGATAAGACCCTAAATGTTAAAAGTAAGTTTTCACGAAACTAATGTAAATTATAGTTTACACTCGCCACGCTGCTCAGGGATTCACCTAGAACATCCTAGCTGTACGAAAGTACATGACGAATTTCTAAGAAATGCTTACTAAAAGTGACAATTAACTCCCCTGCCATAATAATTTTTGATAGGTAAAAAGAAAAGTATCAACGCGACCGTTTCCCTTCCGGGGTGGTAAGAAATAGCGCTTATAAACAAACGGGTTCACATTTAGCCAACTTTACTAGACATCTACATAATTGTATTATTCTTAGCTCTTTACAACAGCTATAATCTTAAGTGACATCTTCATAATTGTTTTTATTTAAGCTTATAGTATGACAATGCCTCTTTACAGCAGCTATAATCTTAAGTGACATCTTCATAATTGTTTTTATTTAAGCTTATAGTATGACAATGCCTCTTTACAGCAGCTATAATCTTAAGTGACATCTTCATAATTGTTTTTATTTAAGCTTATAGTATGACAATGCATCTTTACAGCAGCTATAATGCGTCGATCTATCAGAGGTGTTGCTCAACAAGATGGACCGGTTACTAAATACCTGTATCCGGTTTATCTTTTGTTTACGCAAGTATGATCACATCTCTGAGTATCGCGCTAAGTTAAAGTGGCTACCAATTCGTTGTCGCAGGAACCTCAGAATCCTCTGTTTGCTCTTCTCTATTCTCAATGAGCCTGCAACACCGAAGTACCTCAAGGACAAGTTTACCTATCTCTCATCACTTCATAACAGGTCACTTCGCTCGGCCCACAATTCTGTTTTATCTATCCCATCTCATCACTCCAGCTTTCAGTCAAACTCCTTCGCAGTAGTGGCCGCCAATTTGTGGAACAATTTGCCAGTAGAAATTCGCCAAGCACCCAATAGATCACTCTTTAAGAAAATGGTATATTCACATTACTTAAATAGCTCTCAACAGCGTATGTAAGATATATAGTATGTAGTATATTAATGTGTAAATATGTATAATGTGTAGTATATGTATTATTGTGTACATATTGTATGTATATTAATATGTATTATGATATCATAGAATAAGTTTATTTTATTTTTCCTTTAAATTAAGTTTCATATTTGAGCCCTTTGCACCTACCTCTTAATCAAAATTCTCTGTATTGTCCCAAAGGTTGGCTGCTAGAGAATGCCTAGCGGCATTAAGCCCGCCCTTTGTACATAGTGCAATAAAGTTTTTAAATAAATAAAAATAAATAAATCTCTAGTGACATCTTCATAATTGATTTATCTTAGGTTATAGTATGACAATACCTCTTTACAGCAGCTATAATCTTAAGTGACATCTTCATAATTGTTTTTATTTAAGCTTATAGTATGACAATGCATCTTTACAGCAGCTATAATCTCTAGTGACATCTTCATAATTGATTTATCTTAGGTTATAGTATGACAATGCCTTTTTACAGCAGCTATAATCTTAAGTGACATCTTCAGAATTGTTTTTGTTTTAGCTTATAGTATGACAATGCCTCTTTATTTTATTTAAAAACTTAATTGCACTATGTACAAAGGCGGACTTAATGCCGTTAGACCTTCTCTGACAGCCAAACCTTTAGGACATTTAGACATAACAACAAATACATACTAATAATACTTAATAATTACATTCTAATACATAAACAAGTACTCTTTACAGCAGCTATAAATTTAAGATCTATATTGTACATATAAGCTTTATTATTTATACTAGTTTGTAATTATAAATTATTTCTTTGAATATATACATTGAAAGCTTTACATTATAGTAATGTCTTATTAGACATGTGAAAGCGCAAAATATAATATACTCGTACATATTGTGCAGAATAAATAATTACACTGTCAAAAAAGCATATATATTTTTAGGCTTCAGGTGTCATTGGTAGAACCTTTATTTAAAATAAAAATCTTTTTTTAAAAGATAATAATCATTATCCGAAAAACAAAACACTACTGCCGCGTCTGCAAATCGAGATATCCATCGTAATTAATACCTAAAGGCTGAGGAGTGTTATTATTAATTTATCTAGACCACAGCCGTGAGACGAAATAGAGAGAGAAAGAATTACGTAAGTCAACGTTTCCGCGATCGTCGACCCTAACCAGATACCTAATTTATTAGGCCCTATATGAGTGGCGACATTTTTAGTAAAGAAAAAGGCTATAAATCAGTGTAATAATGATTTCATTTGGGTGAGCCCTTAGGTTATTATTTAAGTAGATTTTAACTTTAGACAGGCTTAAGTTGAAATATGTGTAACTGGTGGCAGGTACTAACCTTAACAAGGAACTCCATCAAAAACTTCAGAAGCATATAGTTTGAAAGCGGCAGGTGTACAATGATGATGCACTTTGCGGCGGCCAACTTCTTGTTGTTGGGAACATCTGAAAACCAACCACAAATTTGGGTTAGCACATTTTGGATATTTTAGTCAGAGCGAATGAAACAGATTGACATGTAGATCGCCGTGGGGTCACATGTCCTGGTAAACTGATAACGTAACCAGCCTCTAGAACATCATGATAATCATCATCATCAGCCTGTGTCTCTCCACTGCTGGATATAAGCCTCCCCCAAGACCCGCCACTTCACACGATCTCCTGCCACCTTCCATCCGTCCATCTACGTCAGACATGTCCAGCCCATTGCCACTTCAGCTTACTAATTTTGAAGGTAACTTTGGTTCTCCGACGGATTTCCTCGTTTCTGACTTTAACCATCAGAGAAATACCAAGCATAGCTCTCTTTAGCCCGCTGAGCGACCTTAAATTTGTGGACTAGACCCACTGTCAGTGTCCACGTTTCTGCTCCGTACGACAGCACTGGAAGAATGCACTGGTTGAAAACTCTCGTCTTCAAACACTTGGGTATTTTTGATAAGAAGATGTGGCGCAGCTTCCCGAATGCCGCCCGTCCTAGCTGAATGCGTCTGTCGGCTTCTTTGCTGAAGTTGGCTACGCCTAATTGCATAGTCTGTCCAAGGTAGACGTATTTTTGTACAACTTCGAAAGTGGCATTACCCACGCTAAATTCACACAAAAATTATTATAATTTAATCGACGGCCTTAAACCCTAACAAAATTTACATCACATACACTTATCTAGGCTTGCAAAAAAGCAAGACCAAGACCGTCGATTTTTTTTTTAATGTAAGCATAACAAGTGCCATGGCTACCCTAATCTTGCATTGGTCTTGCTAATACTTGTTTTCCTAATTTTGATTTTAAAAAAAATTGAACAAACGTTATGAAAAATTTGTTCGTATTAATGAATTAAACATCATGTAAAGCGTTAAGTGTTGTCAACAAGATCTATAACTATTTCAAATTTCAACAAAATTAGGACCAGTAGTTCTTAAGATAGAAGTTTGTGGATATAAACTAGTCTTACAAGGTAAAATTTAAAACAAATATATTATTTAAGTCAGAGCAAGTCTTGCGCAAGACCAATACCAAGACAAAGGCAGACCAAGTCGTGATCATGGTCTTGCTTTGGGCAACACTTATTACCGCATGTCGGGCTGAGTAATAAAGTAAATTACTGACCTAGAAACTTCACGACGTCATCGTAGACGCCGAAGGTGAGCAGCGGCTCTGAAAGATCTTTGAAGAAAGCCTTGAGCATGTTCGCGGCGACATGAGGCGAGGCGAACTGCGGCACCATTCCCGCGTTCACCTGCTTCTTCATGGCCCCTACGACAGCAACTGACGTTGACCGGCGGAACAAACCCTCCGTCTCCAACACTGCAATAAAGTGTTCTTGGTCAAAAACCACGCTTTATTAAGGTGCGAGTTCACACATACACTTAGTTAGTCAAAGCAATAATAATATTGTCTGTTAACTGGCAAATAGTTCTATCTTAACTTTTAGGAAAATAAATCAGATCATATACTCGTATTTATCCTTACGTTTTTTTTTTTCATCACGACCGTTTCCCTTTCGGGGTGGTCAGAAACCACGCTTATAAATAAGCGGATTCACATTTAGCTAACTTTCTATAGGCCAATCATGACAAGTGGCAAGCTCGTCGATGTCTCCAGCGTACCAAACTCGGGAAATATCACAAATAAATTAAATATTAATTAAATGTATTTATTTACATTAATAAATATTTTTGTGTCCCGACCAGGAATCGAACCCGGTACCTCCGAGTCTTAACCGCTAGACCACGGAGGCAGTTATGCCAAAATAATCCTTAAGTATAGGTACATTTTACAATTGTAGTACTACTATCGTTATCTTCGCCCTGGGGCAGACCGCTCCGGGGTGATCCCCATTTAGCGTGCGTTAATCACGACGACCCGCCGGGAGTTTTTGTTAAGACATCGTCATACCGTTTCGTTAGCCTGTGCAGTTTACCCCTAGGCCCCCAGGATCTTACGGGGCAGACGACGGCTTGGAAAGGTATCCCTAACGAGGTCAGAAACCACGTTTTATTATTAAGAAGTTTCAAAACAAATAAATGATTGTATCTTGACCAGAAATTAAATCCAGAACCTCCGCTAGACCATAGAGACAAAGAACCGATATTAAACCGAACTATGATGGACTGACCTTCAGGACGAGAAAGGTACTCGATGCAGATGCGCACGATGGGCGGGATGAAGTTGGCGAAGTCGGGGTGGTTCTTGGTGATGTGCGCCAGAGAAACCCCGTACTGCGCAGTGGCCAGCAGCTGGTCCGAGGGCCTTGTGGCCAGCAGCTGGTCCGAGGGCCTTGGGGCCACCGGCGCAGGCAACGCCGCATTGCCTGAACGTCGCATGTTCAAGTCGTATCTACAATAAAAAAAAACAAGTCACCTAAATGTGCTGTGTAGAGTAGTAGCTGATTCACATTTAGCCTGCCAACATTACTATAGGCCAATCATGACAAGTAGCAACCTCGTCGATGTATCTAGCGTACCAAACTCGAAAAATATCATAATTAAATTAAAGTATTAATTGGAGAATTTGGCTTGCACTCGCTGTCCAAGCGAGGATCTGATGACAGTTTATTAACAATTGCACAAGTTGGTACTAGTGAAACCGGGACCGACAGCTTGACGTGCTGTCCGAGGAACGGGATTATTCATTTTTTTTTTTAAATTGTCTTTAAATGACATTGTACATAATACATCAGCCCTAAACACGTAATTTATTTGCATAATATATGTTCATAACAGAGTTCATAACCGAGTTGGGGATCATCAAATTCCAGATGCTGCAGAATTTGATGCTTTACTTGGAGTCAATCGCGGCATTATAGCCCAAACACGTCGGGTAAAATATGGGAGTCCACAGCGCGGGAAAACCACAAAAAATAAACTGCAACTTGTGCCCCATAATTAAAGTACAATTTATCGTTTTCCATAATTATTCACATTGTAGCACATTATTAAACAAAACAACACCACTTTTGACCAATAATATCCACAGCAAATTAATTTACAAAACAAAAACTTGCACTTGACATGTCCACGCAAAATGGCGCGAAGAACTAGGATTATTCAATTCTCAACTCTATAAGCGCTCGACCTTGACAGCGTCCGTGCAAATATCAACCTTGAGAGCGTGATATATTATATTAATATTTTCTGTCGAACTTTACTGACAAATATTAGAATAAAATATAAAAACCAATAACAAACTACTTATTGAAATTTTAATAAAAAAAAATATATTTCAACATTAAGATACTATTTGACAGACTAATAGAATATTTCACAAATATATCGTCGGCGTCGGATGTAATAATAATAATAAATACGTTTATTTGAGAAGTACACTGGTAATACAAAAATGAAAAAATACAAAATTGATACAAAATAGGTTAGTCTATAGAGGAGTAAGGTTAGTTTGCATGATTCAACATTTAGCAGTAAGACCCAGCTTACTATATAGTCTTTCGATCGTCTCTGTTGATTTCAAAGTTAAACACCCAGTGTACCTACTAAGGATTGGACTTTGGTTTACGTCCCAGCCACTGCACTAAAGTGATGTGTCGCAGCGGTGGGGGGGTGTGCTGATTGTCAATTCAAATAAAGATATGTATTGTAAGGTGCTAATTAAAATTATTTAAAACTACAAAATTAAAATCTAAAATAATATAATAAATTTAAAATCATAACAGTTTGTGTGTGAGTGTGTTTATGAGGGTGTGTATGGCGGTGCGTAGACGTGTGTAAATCTATATATGTGTAATGTTATTGTGGTGAGTATAATGTTCATGTTCATGTGATGTCTAAAATTCTTTTGCCATGCTAGGACAATGCCAAAAACAGCGCCTCACAGGAGTTGTACTTCAGTGGCAGCAGCCACTCATTTAGTATTTTCCTTGCTCGCGACAACGGATGGTCAGATATTTTAAGTGTCCTGTTTATTTTATTGTAGATGTATGGAGCTATGAAAGGTAGGTTACGGCGAGCAAATTTAGTTTTAGTTAGAGGTACTGGGAAGAAATGGGCATGTATCGTTCGGGCTGAAGTTCGTCCAATATATATATATATAGTTAACGGCTTCCATTATATAACGTTTGCGACTAAGTAACAATGCTGAACTACATTCACATATGTACAGTTAGCAAGAAAATTGAAATTTAAAAAAAAAACTTTTTTTGATGTCTTTCGATTATGTTACTTTATAAGTCTCTACCGACCAACCGAGGTTTAATTACTAGAAGACTTTTCCTATACATTTTGTGTATGTAATGATTAATCAACTCTGCAATTAACAACTGTATATTACTGTGCAATTAAGTTATTTGGAAAATAAAATATGTAGTATTCGTATCAATCAAGTCCTTAAGTACTAGAGCTGTCATGATAATATTGTACAAATATTTTTTTGCCACACCTAACTATATAAAACAAAGGGTTTTTTCTATTTATCTAAAAATGCATATATACTTGTAACTGTATTAAATTTAACATTCCCCACAACGGCCTTAAGTACATACAGAATTTTTTTATTTATTTTCTTTATACAAACAGAATTGCACAGGTTTTCATCATTTAACAATAATAAGGCACATTAGATCATGCAATACCCACCACGTTAACCACATATTTATAATTGCATAAACTTTACAGCTAATAATAATAAAGAAATGTTGATAAATGAATAAATGAAAAAAAAACAATAACAAACAAAAAACTAAATAAAACAAGTAAAAACAAAGGAGCAAAACATAACATAAAAAAAGCTTTTCTTTTAAAACCTTCAAAACACTTGTTCTGAAGGTCCCAGCAGTGAAGGCGATGATGTCAATGCGATTAAACTGAATGTGAAGTGAAATGTTAAAATAAGTGTGATTAATAAAACAAATAAATTGTCAGTTTGAAGCATGACCTATATTAATTAGTGATGAGTCCTCTATCGATATTTTCTATAGTATCGATCCTAATAATTGCACAAAATTGTATATAGTCGTTATGCTGAAGAGCAGTGGTGTCTCAGTTGCGTTAAAGCGTTCTTTCCTTTAATCCAAAACATCGCGGTTCAAACCTCGTCATGTACCAATGAGAAATATTATTTTTACGTACTCGTACATAGACAAAACACCACTGTTCCCGTGCCTTGGACAGAACGTTAAGCCGTCGGTCCTGGATCATCAGATCCTCGCTTGGACAGCGTAGCGAGTGCAAGCTAAATTCTCCAGAAATATGTTCTGGAAGGCCCATCTCTAACAGTGGAGGTCTAGGACTCCGTGTTCTAAGTGCTGGATTGATAAATGATGCGCGATTGCGCGTTATCGATAGTTTTAAGACTATCGATAATTGCCTAATTTTTGATAGCAAATATATTATTAATATTAACGATAGTTAACTCGTCGGTAACGACAATAGTATCGATAGTATACTATCCGTTGTATCGATACTATTGCAAGTCACTAATAGCACTTCGGATAGTTCGGCACCACTAGCAATATATGTACAATACTAGCTAGAATTCACTGTAAAATTGTGCGAAACGGCTTTAATGAAACTACTCTCCTTTTGATATCACTTCTCTTTAAAATGATGGACAGTCGAAGCACCCAACACATAAAGCATTACCATCCTTGAATATAAGACACCTGATTTGATAACTGGTCAATTTCCTTTGATTGGTTAAGAGCGTCTGTGACATGCAGTTAAGGCACAGTCGACCTTCGAGCACAATATATTGTAATCGTAGACATGGCCACGTGCGGCATATCCCGGCAAATATTAGAATACACATTGTATAAAAAAAATAGTTTGACTAAATCCGTCTGTACTGTAAATAATAAAGACTTTATTTTTATGAGGTTATTAAAATGAATAATAAAGACATTGTTGTAGGAAGTGAGCACAACTAAAAAAAACTTTTGTTACCAAACGTCATATCAACTAATATCAAGCAAGAACAAAAGGGACAACTGGATCTTAGGCTTGTATTATGTTCCTTGATCTCAAGTTTGACATCGATCTATTAATTAATACAGGCTCTAGTGTTTAAAGTTCGAACTTTACAAAATAAATTGTTAACCTTCGACACGGTAAAACGGTGTAATGAAACTGAATAATTTAAAGCGCAATAGGGTGAGTGGGGGCGGGCGTTGGGAGATGAGGCGGGTGGCGTAGCCTGCAGACCGCCGCGATTACACGAGCGACGATGCGACTAGCACTTTGACACAAATTTTCATTTTACCGTGTCTCTAGGATAGAACCCAAGGTTTATTGAGTTAATTGTAGAAGAGGTCATCAAATAACATTTCAGATTTTAGCCATTAAGTCTTAGTAAATTTTTGATTATACTGGGTCTTGGGATTGTTCATGGTTGGGGCATTACAGTAACATACTCGTGTATACAAAACATATTAACAAAATAAGACAGTGACAATAAAAAATTGTAAAGAATTCTAGTGGACATCAAGTTTCGTGTACCTATCAAAATATTGAAATAAATTTAAAATACCAAATGTCGAAATAAAATCAACTATCAACCTCATCAAGGAACGCTATACGAGGCCTCATATGTCCAAGTACATTATAAATTATGTCAAACACTGCTTACCATGACAAAGCTTAAAATACATAAACATGAAACTCCCGCTTCAAAAACACAATATGCTTGATAATCGATTTTCCTATGTATACATAGGTGTTGTTGGAACTTTAGAAAACAAACATTATATTTTAACCTGCATTGACCGTTATCCAAATTCCAGAAGCTTACTCGATTGCCGACCATCTGCCGAAACTAACAGTAAGGTTTTCATCAGGAGCCAGGGAATAAGTTTGAAGTCAAATTTATTTCATTCGATTATAGAAGTTAGATACACCACAGCATCATCCTCAATGGAACAGATTAACAGAACGATAGCACCGTACTTTAAAAGCCGCACTGATATGTACTGGATTTTAATTAATAATGCTTGGTTTAAACTACAGTTAAATCTGCTTTAAACTACAGCCCAGCACAACTAGTATACGAATGCCCACCAAGACTCTCAGATGATTTCATCGATAGCTCTAAAACTTCAAGAACTCCACCTACAACTTTTGACAGAAATTTACAACATATGTTTAAACCCAAAATTTACCGTAATCAAGATCTCAACTCATACCTACATATTTTTCTTCGAGAAGACAGTCACCATTGACACCACCATGCTTAGGACCTTTTCAAGTTATCTCCAGAAATATCAAATTTTGAAAAATATTTTTAATTGTGGTAGTATTCGGAGACAGGGTTAAACCAGCATATACAAAATTTGATCAAGTATAACTATTTTGTATACTGTATTATAATCTAGAGATTATTATTTAGTTAATTAAGTGTTTAAGAATTATAGATCTTATAGATTGTGATTAAGTAGGGCATGATGTAGTAGCTTCCTTTATATTATACTCGTAGGTAAAATTAGTCTAAGTCAAAGAGACAAAAACCATTGTAAGAATGTAAATAATTATTTTATTATTGTTTCTTAATTTTTGTATCTGTTAACTGCCTCCGTGGTCTAGCGGTTAAGTCCGTGAATTTAGACTCGGAGGTACCGGGTTCGATTCCTGGTCGGGACACAAAAATATTTATTAATGTAAATAAATACATTTAATTTATTTGTGTTATTTCTCAAGTTTGGTACGCTGGAGACATCGACGAGCTTGCCACTTGTCATGATTGGCCTATAGTAAAGTTGGCTAAATGTGAATCCGCTTATTTATAAGCGTGGTTTCTGACCACCCCGAAAGGAAAACGGTCGTGATGATACTATACCTATTATTGTTTCAATAAAAGAACTTTAATTACAAAATTCAAAAGAGTCTATTATTAACAACGCTAAAATTTCAATTTCAAAGGCATGATATTGCGTCGTAGTTCGCCCGGTTTAATCAATAAAGCTCTCTAGTTTAGTTCTAGGCACGAGTTTAGAGCTTTGATGTCGCAAAAGCTATAAAGTTTATTTTACGACTGGTGACTTGCACACCTTGTCGTAAAACTACCACAACGCGGGGTATAAGATAACATTAAGTATCATCACTGCAATTCCTTGTATAGAATAGTTTTTAAAGCGCGGGTTTTTGGCTGACGATAATCAGTAGTTTAGCCTATTTTATGTCATTAAATACTGTTTTTTTAAAGTGGAAACATTAACAGTTTGTATTCTCAATAATATAACCAAAGTGTTGACTTTTAAGCATAAAATCATCAGCATCTCAACAGCCACATTTAACCTTTATTTCATTTGTTGGCCCGTCATGATGACAAGTGGAAAGCTAGTCAATATCGCTGGCGTACCAGACTCAAGAAATATCGTAAATAACCCAATAATAATATTATAAACCTGTTTAACCCGTTTTCGCTCGTATAATCAATTAATAGACAATAAATCTATAAGTTGGCTGTATGGTCACATGTCGAGCTTAAATGGCAAAGCACATTTTATTAACATTTTAGTACTTTAGCTGTGAAGGTAAGACAAACTTACAAATGAATGGCCGATGCATCGATGTGTCGAATGAATTAGGTCAGATGATGATGCCGTCCCTATGCCAGCCTAACAAGAAAATACAAGAAGAGTCGGATTAAGCAACTAGTTAAATATTATATAAATGGTACCGAACCCGCGTCTAAATCTACAGTACTAACTGTAGACCACGAAGAAAGACTTACTTTATTTACAAAGTAAAGATATCGGTCCGTAGGGAGATTATTTAGGTGGAAGAGGAATAAGGGAGGAGGGGGGTTGCGAGAGATACGCATCGTAAACAACTATGTTGCAGCTATTACAGCTGGCTGTTTGACCTGGCTTTGTCAGTGTAGTAATTAATCCTTGATACTAAAATTTATTTATCACTGAAGTAGACTGAGGTAGCATCCACCAGATGCAAGGAAAATAAGAAGCGCGCGAGAATAACAATATTTTATTCCACCAATAGTATCACTTCACGATGACGTGATGTGATAATGGATTGATACTATTCAGCGCTCATTTTCCATTAAATTCTCTGTTGGATATGCATACTAAAGGTCGATTAAACATTACCAGCTCTATGTTAAAACAATTTATTAAACTAGGCGACACATTTGATATCGATTTCGGTCGTATAGTTCCAAAGACGGTAATAAGTAATAACAGAACTTATGGCATCGAAACTCTGACAGCTTCATATTTATTTTTATGTCCCAATATGTGTATTATATCAATAGACAATAATATTTTTGGCCTTTTACCTCTGGCCAATTTCCGTCCCAATGGCGGAAGGCAATCAATATCCCGCCACCTAACATTACATCGCCAACACTTCCCACCCACTTTCGTCCTATCTCTATATTACCTTTCCTGTCCAAGTCGGTCGTTCACAAGCAGTTATTCCGTTCCCTTGATTCAAATAATCTTCTCCTTCTAATCTTGATTCCGCCCCGATCATAGCACAATCTTAGCATTACTTAAAGTAAGCAAGGCGACCGTACTTGGTCTAACTGATTTGACAAATGCCTTTAACACGGTAAATCCTTATTTATCACGATCATGTTTCGTCTCTCTCGCCCTAGGATCCAAACTGGTTCCCTATGTACGGTCGCCAACAAGGAGTTTAGGTTGATCAGGTGTTGTCGGATTGGTGCGATCTGGCTACAGGTGACCCTCAAGGTGGCATCCTCTCGCCTCTACTGTTGTCCGTATTTACTAATACCATCACCCTCTCTCTTCGTTTTAACTACTACCTGTATGGAGACGATTTGCAAATTCATGTACAGACAGATATCACCACACTAAATAGTGCAATAGCTTAGCTGAACTCAGATCTTTTCAACATACACTCATTGTCAAAACATTTTGGGGTCGCTGTCGATCATGTTGGGAGCTTTCGATTGCTTAGTAATGTTGACCTAAATAGTATCGACCCTGTTCGGTTTGACGGCATTCCAATTCCGTTTAATCTAGGTGTATATCTAGATTTTCATTTAAGCTGGAGAGTGACTGAGAGAGTGCAGTGAGGTAAAAAATTCGACTCGGGTTGAGATAGTTTTTTTTTTCCTCACTTTTTTTAGTGCCTCTCAATATATTTCTGCCGAAGAAATCTAAAATTCTGACTCGCCCAAAGCATTTTCATTCCTCTTCTCGACTATGACGTGTCAATCTGGATGTTGCACAAGAAGATGGACAGGTTCAACTGCTCTTTATCTTTATCCTTCGCAAATATAAGCACATTTCTGAGTATCTAACGAAGTTAAAGTGGCTTCCAATTCGTCATCGCAGGAATCTCAGAAACCTATGCTTACTTTTTTCTATTCTCAACGAGCCTGCGAGCCCGAAATTTTATGACTTAATGTAGGCACTGACCATACATCCAAACCGACCCCGTTTTAATCGAACTATCCGAATGGACGCGTCCAATTATTTAGCAGACTGATAATATAATCGATTATCGCATTCACGGTTCGCTATGCCAGTTTCGAGAAGATTATCTCGTCACTAGGGGCGGAGTGCAACGCAGAATAAACTTAAAATTTACGTTGACGCTGGGACGCCAGGGGTTTAAAAAACAATATACGTTTTCGACAATAATGGCACTTATTTTCGAACAAGCCTCATGCTCAAAATTTAATGATATATTATTGAATATATTAATGAATACAATCATAAATTGCAAATTTTATGGGGTACTCGTAGATGCTTTAAGGTCGACTTTGATTAAGGAACAAAACTAAAATAACCGATTTAATTATTGTTTGTTGTTGTTATTTATTTATAAACTCTTTATTGCACAAACACTTAAAAGTAAGGTACAAGGGCGAACTTAATGCCTTAAAGGGATTTTATTAGAGCTAACCTTTGGGAGTGTGGTAGAGGATCGCGGGGTACATTAAAATTAAAATAATTTTACATTCAAATAAATTACATACTATTACGTAGATACCTACTTAAATAATACATACTTCATACATATATAAATGTTCGAATACATAAATAAATATATAACCAAGAGAATTATAGGTATTATTATTTAATAAAATAATGTGTTGGAGGATGCTTTAGATTTGTGTGTTCCTTTGCTCTATGTCAAGTACAATATGTTTTTCATTTAATAAAAATCTTATTGCGCACCCGAGATTGTCGCTTCAAATTCGTACCAAGGTCTGTACACAGGTGCAAATTAGGTTTTGATTTAATTATAACAGGCTATGTGACATTGAACTTTAAAAGCAACGTTAATTTTGTATTTATTAACTTTAATTATCCGTTGTTATTATTAACTTCGTTGACGGTTAGAAAGTTGTTAGTTACATTTTCATTAGTTATTTTTTTATTAGCTGTTTGACCAGGTATTAATATAGTGGTCAGCGAAAAAAAACCCTTAGATGACCGTAGGACAATAACGATTTCAGTTAATTTATTTTGCAAGTAGGCATAAGACAAAAAAAGATTTAAGTCATATTCTGTGCTTTTACACGACAAATATTTATTGTTATAATATTGTGAAGGCGTAGCATGTAAGCTTTAGCCGATATTAAACGATGCACCTGAACACACGCGTTTCATTAATTACGTCCATCCTCACATGGCGACCGTAACAGCTAGCTAGATGTAGTCAGCTGAAATCCGAGCGACCGGTCCGCGCTGCTCGCCCTACGCGCTACGTAGTTTTAAAGTTGAAAAATGGGACAAGCCAAAAGTGTACCAGTTATAACTGATAATAAAAATACTCAAAACATAAACAATCATTTTAATTTTAATCTTTTTTTTTACCATTGTTTAAAGTAGTATAACAATAATGTATGTATAAGTTAAAAGTAACATAAGTTTAATATTAAGATATATCTTTGTATTACTTAAAATTTAAAACTTTGTATTAATTAATTTAAAAAAAAATAGGGGGATGATGTGAAGGCGTAGCATGTAAGCTTTAGTCGATATTAAACTGTGCACCTGAACACACGCGTTTCATTAATTACGTCCATCCTCACAATATAATACTATTTCACAATACCTACATATTGATACTAAATTTTTTTTCACAAAATAATAATATCTATAAAATCTGTTTCTGACCACCCCGAAAGGGAAACGGTCCTGATGATACTAAAACATTAACATTATACTAAACTATCATTTTTATACAATTATCTTTTATGTTATACTCGTACAAACTTCAGGTGATTGGTGGCTTGCCACATTGTTAGCTGAGCCAATCACGTGCCTTATAATCAAAAAGTTAAACGTTGGAAGAAATATGTCTCCCAGGTAAATCGTGCAAATATCCGTTAAAATTATTTAAATAACTTGGTTGGGTAGGGAGAGAAGTAGAATGGTGGATGGTGAGCGTATTATCGCGCAATAAAAAAAAAAGGAGGCCTCCTTTTCTTAAACCAGCCTATTGTCGGTCGCAAGCCCGAGACACCATTCTTCTCATCTCCTACCCACACACGATAGACCCGGCACCCGCACGGTGAATCCATGGAATGCTAAGAAATTTGTCGAAATGTACGCGAAAGTTTAAAAAATTTAAAGTGCAATATTTTAATAATTCTCTAAGATTAATATTCCGGGATCAGACTAGTATTAATATTGGGTGCGAGGTCAGTTGTGAAGATCAGTATTATAAAATATTACAGCTTTTGCATGAAATTCAAGTATAATAATTTAGGCACTCGTATAATATGCGTCATAGTTGCGAAGGCTATCCCCCTTCCACCCTTTCGCACAGATATCTAGCCCAGAATATTTCCATCTCAAAATTAGGTCAAACTCGCTTCCTAAAATGCTTTTAAAGGTATAAATTCGAAACACTCTGTTATTATTTTCTCTGCAATATATAAAAAGTTCCTCGCCAACCCGCCTGCCTGGAGGATGATGATGATATAAAAAGTATATATAAACATGTATGTATATGTTATGTTTCGTTGGTGATCGACATACTATGGTTTAACCAATTCACACACAATGAATTAAATATCGATCGTTTAACATTTCGAGTAAGAGAGAAAGTTACAAGCAAGTTACTTGACGTGTAACGAAAAAGCTTAACTTTAGTTATTTCGTTTACCTATCCTTTCAGAAACCGGAGTTAAAGGATAATTTTGCATTTTAAATGCCTCCGTGGTCTAGCGGTTAAGTCCATGGATTTAGACTCGGAGCTACCGCGTTCGATTCCTGGTCGAGACACAATAATATTTAGAAGTAAAGTACCATCACGACCGTACTAAACTCGAGAATAATCACTAATAAATTAAATGTATTATTAATAAATATTTTTGTGTCCCGACTAGGAATCGGACCTGGTACCTCCGAGTCTAAATTAACGGATTTAACCACAGAGGCAGTTTATACAATTAATTTTCATTCATTATAGCCCCTAGAACACAGCGTCCTAAACCTACACTGCTGGAGATGGGCCTTCCAAAACATATATCTGGAGAATTTGGCCTACACTCGCCACGCTGGCCAGACGGCTTGGCGAGGATCTGGAGAATTTGGCCTACACTAGCGACGCTGGCCAGACGGCTTGGCGAGGA
This sequence comes from Tinea semifulvella, assembly GCA_910589645.1. Lineage (NCBI taxonomy): Eukaryota > Metazoa > Arthropoda > Insecta > Lepidoptera > Tineidae > Tinea > Tinea semifulvella. The sequence goes on from OU342584.1 coordinate 29,162,622, forward strand.
TCTGGAGAATTTGGCCTGCACTCGCCACGCTGGCCAGACGGCTTGGCGAGGATCTGGAGAATAAGGCCTACACTCGCCTCGCTGGCCAGACGGCTTGGCGAGGATTGTTAATGCAATAATATTTATTAATCTAAATAAATAAACTTAATTTATTTGTGATACTTCTCGAGTTTGGTACGTTAGAGACATCGACGAGCTTGCCACTTGTCATGATTAGCCTATAGTAAAGTTGGCTGAAATCCGCTAATTTATAAGCGTGGTTTCTGACCACCCTGGAAGGGAAACGGTCTTGGTGATACTTTTTAGAAAATAGATTAAATGTCCTTAAATTTCATATTTAGGCTCCTTTAATTCGCCCACGTTTTGTGGTTGTAGTGTAGTGTATTTCACAATGATATCAAATGGGCAAATCAATCCTCTGAGATCGTGTTGTGACTACTCTTTTCCACCATCCGCGCGTGCAGATACTTTATAATTATCTGCTATCATTAACTAATAAAGTAAAAGCTTGGACTAATAAAGAGAAATTTCATACATCATTAAAATATTTTTCGTACAAACTGTAATCCTATTAAAATGAAGCACATATAATAGGCATATTCTAAAAGTATCCAAATTGGAAAAGTGCTTTATAAATATTTTCGCATTTCAGAATTTTCGACGCAATAAAAGTAAAGTATCATCACGACCGTATTCCTTTCGGGGCGTCAGAAACAAGCTTTTAAAGAAGCGGTTCACATTTAGCCAACTTTACTAAAGGCCCATCATACCAAGTGGCAAGCTCGTCGATGTCTCTAAAGTACCAAAATAGACATAAATCACAAATAAATTATTGTGTCCCGAGTAGGAATCGAAAACAGTACTTCCGCGTCTAAATCCACGGATTTAACCGCTAGACCATGGGAGCAGTGAACCAGTTGTTTTTTTATTATTATTATCAGCCCAAGCCTTTATTTGATTTGATACCGTACGCAATGCACGACAAAACGTAAAACGCAGTTTTAATACAGAACTGGCTCATCATGACAAGTGGCAAGCTCGTCGATGTCTCTAGAGTACCAAACTCGACAAATATTACTAATAAATTATTATGTCTCGACCAGGAATCGAACTCGGTACCTCCGCGTCCAAATACACGGACTTGATCGCTAGACCAATTAATAAAAATATTTATTTTATCAACTAAGCTTTTATTTGATTTGATATCATGCTCAATGCACGTCAAAACGTAAAACGCAATTTTAATACAAAAATGTATTGCCCATCATGACATGTGGCAAGCTCGTCGATGTCTCTAGAATAACATCATTAATTACAGCCCCTAGAACACAGCGTCCTAGACCTCCACTGCTGGAAATGGACCTTTCAGAATATATATAAGGAGAATTTGGCCTACACTCGCCACGCTAGCCAGACGGCTGGCGAGGATATGATGTATTTTTTTTATGGCAATTTAATAACGATTCCACAAGTTGGTATTAATGGAACCGGGACCGATGGCTTAACGTGCTCTCCGAGGTACGGGAACGGTGGTGTTGTAAATCTATGGCAAATGTGCTTAAGATAAGTGTATTTATCATTGGTACATGCCGGGTGGGTTTAAACCGACCTTTGTAGGATTTAAGGACCGCGTTCTTATAACCGAGCCTAGAATATACTTTAGAGATATTACAATTAATTTTTTGTGTCTCGACCAGGAATCGAACCCAGCGTAAGGCGTCTAACCACGGAGGCAGTAAACCAGTAAAACTTATTTTTACTATCAACCAACCTCTTATTTGATTTGATACCGTGCGCATTGCACGACAAAATGTAAAAAGCAATTTTAATAAACGACTCGGGCTTGTACAGGTGCACAAGTTTTGAGGTACAACCTTCAACGATACCAATTACGAGTATGAGGTAAACGAATGTTGAATTAGTCACAGGGGTGGAAATTTAGTGGTGTATTCTCGTGTCAGTTGAGAACGACTGAAATGGTATCGTTTTTACTTGCAAACTTTGAGTAATTAATACAGTTTAGGAGGTTCTAATATTAGTTTTGCAAACGAAAATTATCGGTGCGCGCAGTAATTAACAACCAATTTAAAATAATATCAAGTTTAGTATATATTTGACATAGCTTATACGATTTTTAATGTGCGATCAGAACTAAATCGAATTATAAAATATTTCAGAAAACGATATACTTTTAAATGAATATTTAGAATAGACGTAAATTACCATCACGTCCGTAATTTCTTGTGGAGTATTCAGACACCTAGCTTTAGGGTTGTTAGAGCTAATGTAATTTATTGACCTGGTGGGATAGTCAGGCCTGGGGTGATTATTGGTTTTTGTGGGAGTGTTAGACCAGAAGGGATTGTGTTGGTCCTGGTGGGGTTTATAAATGGAACTTATGAGCTTGTTAAAATTGGCGGGATTGTTAGATCTAGTGAGATTATTGTAATTGGTGGGATTGTTGGAGCTGGTGGGATTGTTGGAGCTGGTGGGATTAATGGAGCTCGTGTCTTGATATTTGTGGGATTGTAGGAACATGGGCTTGTCGAAATTGGCGTGATAGTTAGGCCTAGTGGCATTGATGGGACTCGTAAATTTGTTGATGTTGGTGGGATTGTTGGAGCTGGTGGGATTGTTGGAGCTGGTGGGATTGTTGGAGCTGGTGGGATTGTTGGAGCTGGTGGGATTGCTTGAGCTTGTGGGATTGTTGGAGCTGGTGGGATTATTGGAGCTGGATAGACTGTTAAAGTAGGTGGGATTGTTGGAGCTGGTATAATTGATAAAGCTCACGGGCTTCTTAAAAACGGCGGAATTGTTAGATCTAGTGGGATTGATTGAGCTCGTGAGTTTGTTTATGTTGGTGGGATTGTTGGATCTAATGGGATTATATAACCTGGTGGGATTAATGGAGCTGGTTTAATTGATGGACCTGGTGGGATAGGTGAAGCTCATGGGCTTGTTGAAATTGGCGGGATTGTTAGACCTTGTGGGGTTGATGGAGCTCGTGAGTTTGTTGATGTTGGTAGGATTGTTGGACCTGGTGGGACTTTAGAAGCTGGTTGGATTGATGGACCTGGTGGGACTTTAAAATCTGTTAGGATTAATGCAACTCATGGGATTGTTGATATTGGCGGGTTTGTTAGACCACGCGATGGAGCTCGTGAGTTTATTAAAGTTAGCGGGAATGTTGAACCTAGTGGGAGTGATGGGGATCAAGGGTTTGTTAAAGTTGGTGGCATTGATGAGGTTGGTGGGATTGATGAGGCTGGCAGGATTATTGGAATCGGTAGGATTGTTGGACCTGGTGGGATTTTAGAACCTGGTGGGATCGATGGAGCTTGTGACTTTGTGGACCTTTGTAGGATTGTTGAAGCTGGTGGGATTGATGAACCTGATGAGATTTTTTAAACCTGGAGATTGATGGAGCTTATGGGCTTGTTAAAGTTGGTGAGAATGTTGGACCTAGTCGGAGTGATGGGACTCGAGGGTTTGTTAATGTTGGTGGGATTGTTGAGGCTGGTGGGATTATTGGAGCTGGTTGGGTTTGTTAAAGTTGGAGGGAGTGTTGGGGCTGGTACTTGTAGGACAGTTGAAGTAGGTAGGATTGCTGCGTTTGATATTTGTCGTGTTTTATATTATTTTATTTATTTATTTAAACTTAATTGCACAAAGTACAAAGGCGGACCTAATGCCGCTAGACATTCTATTCTATTATATTAGTTTTGAAACAGTAACTCTGATCATTTTCTCCAATAGTACTTAGAAATCCATGAATTTGCCTTGCGTGGTCCTTTGTCTTTACGGAAGAGAGAAGTCTCGGACCATGCGACCGACAAGGGTGGGTTTACAAGAGGTGCCTCTTTATATTTACTAGTAAAATATGGTATTAAGATTCATATCGTTATGTCGGCGTTCGGGTTGGGCAAGTGAACTATCTCAATTCTGACGTACCTCTTGGGGTACCGCTGTACCAGGTATTGTAATCTTATAGGTATTCATATCTAAATTTAAAAGGTTATTAATTGATCGCTGTGGTGTAATTCTGTATACGTTTTATTATGTAAATCTGATTATATTATATTTTGATTTAGTATATGATATAGCTGATTTGTTTAATTGTGATTAACAGGTCACTGGAATCTGCTAAGTTGCTGGTCTTCTGCTAACAGCTTACTCTTTGAAAAACTTTGCTACTTAGTCTTCCGCTAGCAGATCATACAAAATAATTTAATTAATGACGTTTTATAAATGCCTGTAATATGTTTACATGAATAAAGATATTTTGACGTTGACTTTGAATAAAACTGCCTTCGTGCTCTAGCGGTCAAGTCCATGGATTTAGACCCGGTAGGGTTCGATTCCTGGTCGACACAATAATATTTATTAATTTAAATAAAAAAAAAAAAAATATTCGTGATATTTATCGAGTTTGGTACGCTAGAGACATCGACGAGCTTGCCACTTGTCTTGGTTGGCCTATAGTAAAGTTGGCTTAATGAAAATCCGCTTCTTTATAAAAGTGGTATCTGACCACCCCGGAAGGGAAATGGTCGTGATGATACTTTACTTTTTTACTTTGAATAAATATATAGGCTCGGAAGGATAAGCACGGAAATCATCCGAGGTCTTCATTCGTGAACGTGGGTTATCTAGAGTTGTTATCTGCCAATTGATGTGGGTATCCGGTTTGACGTTTGCGGGAGAAGAAAATACAATAGTGTTTCGAGCTTGTCACGGATATGCAGGTTAAGTTGGTTTGCTATTTAGCTCCTTTCATCACAATACTAAAAAAACGTTCATGATGAGCTGACAAAGATTTAAATGAGTACTTACTGAATTACTGGTCCTGGTATTGTGATCCTGGTGAGGTCTACGTATGGCTCCAGGTCATCTAAATTGTTGAAATACATAACTTTCTTCCCAAATTTTAAACTAATAAATGGTTTCATCATGGTCCATAAAGCTTTGATAATATTTGTTGGGTGAACCACATACAAAGCCTTAAGGTTTTTCTTAAATTTCCTATCGATCAGTTTATAAGCTTTCCAAAACCAGGAAAGAGTAGGCTTGTTATCACTGGTCAGTCCTACGTGGAAGTAGATTATTATATAATCCTGTTCCACATACGTGTCCAAACAAGACGTAAAGTACCTGAAACAAAGATTAACATTATTTTTTCGTTATTTAAATTTGATAATAAGGCTAACTAATTATTATAATAATAATAATGGGTTTATATAGCAAGGTACACTGGTAATCACAATATAATTAGGATACAAAATGTCTAAGGGTTGAATCGCCAAACAGAGCCACCCTCTGCCAACCCGCAATAAAAACTGGTAGAATAATGATATGTTGTGATGAAAAGTGGACTGCAGCTGTGGGAATTCATATATTGGTCAAACTAAGCGCACGATAGCCGAGAGGGTCAAGGAACATATAGCAGCTGTAAAAAACTGCCAATTAAACAAGTCAGCAATAGCAGAACACCTAATGGATAGTGGTACAAACCATTGGATTGAGCTGCATGACCCAAAGATACTTTCCACCGGTCGTCACTATTACCCTAGAATAGTACGTGAAGCGATCAAAAGAAAGAAACACAAAAATTTCAATCGATAACATATCATTAAACTTTTTAAACTTTCGCGCACATAATAGTTTTTATAATTTTACCGGGTCTTTACGCGATTTACCTTAGAGATATATTTCTCCTATATATGGGTTATAAGCTTTCATCATCGTGGAATTCAGTAATCAATAGGTTTCGAAAAATCGCCTGGTGTCGCCAAGGATATTGTAAGTGTCGTGTGTCGTGATTTGTAAAAACTTTTAAAAGTGATAAGTGGGTAGGTTTTCATCGACCGCCCAGTATGTACGAGACTACACCGCATGGCTTCAATCGACCCGTGACCACGGCCAATGCAACTTGGCTGAAACGTCGGAGGAAATATGTCTCTAAGGTAAATCGCGTAAAGACCCGGTAAAATTATAAAAACTATTATGTGTGCGAAAGTTTAATGATATGTTCTCCATACGGATCAGCTAAGAGACAACTAGATTCCACGACCCTAATTTCCGAAAGTATGATTCTACTATTTATTGGTTAATCTTTTAATATACGCATGCTACGTGATTGTCACTTTGGTAAGGGGCCACGGTTTAAATGTCATCCGGCTGACACCACCATAATCTGGCCCCTGACCCACTGTCTTGCGGGTACCAACTTAAACAGGATCGGTGAAGTATAGATGCGCGGGTTGGCAGTCACAGGCTGACACTACTACAAAATGGCCGGTGTCGCGCTGTCTTCAGCACCTATTTAAACAAAGTCTCGGTGGGGTATGGAGGCACGGTTTGGCAGCCCACAGGCTGACACCGCCACGATCTGATTGATGTCTTGAGAGTACCTATTTAAACAGAGTGTCGGTGGGGTATGGGGGTACGGTTTAGAAGTCGTCCGGCTGACACCACGACAATCTAGCCCCTGACGCACTGTCTTGAGGTATCCTCTTAAACAGGATCAGTGAAGTAAAGGTGCGCGGGTTGGCAATCACAGGCCGACACCGCCACGATCTGGTTGCTGTCTTGAGAGTACCTATTTAAACAGACTCTCGGAGGGGTATAGGGGCACGTTTTAGAAGTCGTCCGGCTGACACCACCACAATCTGGCATCTTTATTAGGAATACCTACTTAAATAGAGTGTCGGTGGGATATGAGGCGCGATTTGGCAGTCGACAGGCTGACACCACCACAATCCTTCGCCCTGCGCCGTCGTCTCCAAACACCTCCACCATGCCGCTGTCGCGGAGGTATGCATCATCATCAGTCTCCTGACAACAATAATAATCTATAAATAACCCGCTCGTAAATCTGGTAAAAGAAACTAGTAAATTTTAAAATCTTAACTTTTAGATATCTGACAGATAGTGTGGACTGACTGACCCCCAGACTGTTATAGAATATGCTTTTTATATGTTAGCGTAGTTTAATTACTTAGCGCATCGATCAAAAATCAACTAGTTTATAGGTGACGCTCTGAAAAAACCGTATAATATATCAGCACAAAATAATCGTGTGCTGATATTTCCGACAGTACGTTTAGACTACGGCCAATGTGAGGACCTGTTAAAATGCAGAGATGTAGTCGACCCAATTTATAACTTATGTATAAATAAATTAGGTTGATTTTGTGACTAATATTTAATAGATTTATTAAATTTTTTTTCTGACCGATAGCTTTATTTGTCGTATATATTACGAGAAAGAGATAGCATGTACGTAGAGGTCCGCTTGCCAGTTTCTCGCAGTAGTTTTGTATGTGACTATTAATCAAGTTGAATCCTTGATCGTAGACTTAGGGCGAATCTATACTCTAGTTCTGCTTAGATGTAAAAATAAAAAGTTAAGCATCATCACAACCTTACGGGATGGTCAGAAAACATTATCAAACTGTACCTCCACCACTAACTCACTGGTTACAGCTACAATAGTTTATTTGGATATACGAGTGTATGTGAACTGGATGGCACATTTTTATTATTTTTTCCAGCCCCCAAAACACAGCGCTCTAGATCTCCATTGTTAGAGATGGGCTTTACAGAATATATCTTTGGAGAATTTGGCCTACACTTGCCAGACGGGTTGGCGAGGTTGGCATAATGTTTTGGTATAGCCGGCATAGTGTTGGGGACTGATGTCAGTCATGAGTGTCTGATTCCAGTTGCTAACATTCATGGACCTTGCGCGCTACTTACAATCAGGTGGACGCAAGGTCACATGTCGTGCTAGTATAAAAAATAAACATGCCTTCCCTGTCGGTAAGTTTCCCTATTCTTAGAACCTGAAGTTCTTCATGCGAAATATAAAAAAGCATTTTGTTAGGCCGGCATAGTGGTTGAGGCTAATATCGGTCGTTAGTGGCTGGCGTCAATTATTCCCATTCTTGAACTTCGCGTACGCCTTACCATCTAGTGGGCGCTGTGTCACATGTCGTATTCTATTAAATAAAATGAAAGTTTATTGAGCTACAAAGTTCTGAGAATTAACGATATGGGATCTCCGGGAGAATTTCATAGTGTTCGGGCTATGACCGAAATACAGGGTTGATAAGGCCCACTTTATGTGCATTGGATAACCCTTCACTATATTGGCTCTCTTGTCACTTCACTTAAACCAATTACTTCAAAAACGTGCTAAGAAGTTTAAAAACAAATACCGTGGTAAGTGTGGGTATGCAGGTAAAGGACTCTGAAGGGTCGCCATCGTTCTCCAGGTCACTGAACGACGGGTCATCATCGGTCAGATCATCGTCCTCGAACACACACGCCGGAACTAAAATCTGAAATACCACTTACATTACGATTTGCTAATGCGTAAGCTAAGAAACATAGACTCAGCCCTATAAAATGCCTAAATTAAGAGTTAAGGTTACGACAAAATCTATATTAAAAAAAAAGTATCATCACGACCGTTTCCCTTCCGGGGTGGTCAGAAACCACGCTCATAAATAAGCGGATTCAGATTTAGCCAACTCTACTATAGGCCAATCATGACAAGTGGCAAGCTCTTTGATGTCTCTAGCGCGCAGCGTACCAAACTCGAAAAATATCACAAATAAATAAAATATATTTTTAATCTATTTATTTACATTAATAAATATTTTTGTGTCCCGACCAGGAATCGAACCCAGTACCTCCGAGTCTAAATCCACGGATTTAACCGCTAGACCACGGAGGCAGCAAAATCTATATGTTACATTTATTTTATTACAGAATGCAGAGCTGGATAGAATAAAATATATCATTAACATAACATTTTTATTATTAAGTATAACCTAACTCCTTAAACACTGAGACATAATTCACAAAATAATTAAAAATATAAATCGAAAAATGACCTCGTATAAACAGCAAGCGTATATTAAACTAAATGCAAGAAAGTAATAAATTCGTAAAAGAGCTAGGTAAACTAATTTATCAAGACTGTGGCGACCATAAATGCCATAACTACCTAAAACAAAATTCTTCCATTATTATTCAACCAGGATATTCGGCGAGCGTTTTAGGTACCCTCCCAGGTTGTAAGCCTTTAATTTATGTTGTACAAAGTAAAATGTTAGTTTTAATTTGATAATATGTTTTTTTTAGTTTAGTTTTATTTATAATTAGTTTTTATTCAATTTTATTTTAACATTTTTGTATCTTACTTCGAATATTTTTATCACTAAAGGATGATATTAGAATTATTAAAAATGAAATACAATTTTGCTATATTTTAATTATTATTATCGATTGCGTTAATAAGGTAAGTTTTAAACACTATCTGCAAGTTTTAAAATAGGCCTAGGAAAAGTCATTGGTCGTTGTAGATATTACAAATCTCTCTGAGAGGCACGCAGTGAGCGGCTATGGCTGAGGATAGGGAAATATACCGCTCGTTCCAAAACACGATAATATTAACCTAAACACGCTTAAAGGTGTTCCGAGACGTGTATAAACTGTTCTGCCAAAGCTATGTGACGTCACGAATGACATTATTCCTCGCGCTTAGACTGCTCACGATATCGAGGTAGATCGCTCTGAGTGCTGTCAGTTTTATATCATTATGTCGAGCGCCATTTAATTTTAACTTTCTTATAAATTATTTAATATTGTAATTCGTTTATACTGTTTGTATATTACTTCTAAAACAAATCTATAATTAATATTTCAGTAGGAAGTGAAAAAAAACACAGCAAGTTATTTTAAAAGACCAAATAAATTAATAATATTAAACTTTACACACATAAAGATGAACAAACCGAGAGATGTATGTATGCTTGTTAGTATTCATACTCAAAGATGTGGAATCCGCAATTTATCTTCCATACATTTAAAAAAAACTATCATGTAATGAATGAAAATGTCATTTAGACCGTTCCGAATTGATATCACGCTCTGAGCATCCAAATCGTGATATTTGATTCGGAACGAATGTTAGTATTATATTCATTCTAAACGCTCAGAGCGTGATTCGGAACCAGGGGATAGTGACATTGGTTTTGTGGTCTTTGATGGATATTTAATCTGCTCCATCACCTCGAGACAAAAAAAAAGTGGATTCTAGTCGAGATGGTGTGTTGTAAATTCACGAACCTAAATGACGAATGTTTATTTTCACATTTTGCTCACAGAACAGCCGGCCGAGATCGAAATGTACAAAAATGAACGCTTTACGTGCGTGGCTATAGTAGGCACTTTAAAAAAGCAAAACATAAATATTATAAACTGAATGATAATGATTGGAAAAGGAAGGATAGCAAAAGAAGATACATTAAAGTCGATCGAGATACGAGCTTTATGCCCTTATGCTTTATGGGGTGGAAATGTTCTTTTATGATTTTCAGCGAAACTAGACGAATCAATAAAAAGTCAATACGTTTTTTAAATATAATAAAAAAGGGTGCAGTTGGGCAATTTGGATATGAATTTATATAGAGGTTTATATTTTGGTTAATTATTCAAAGTACTGTACTGAAATTATTGTTTTACTAGTCTTGCAATCATTATTGTTACAAGGAAAACATAGTTCTTTTTCTACTTCATAAACATTTATTACTGCATCGTGAGTCAGTTAGAAACAGAGGACGTTTTATTATACCTATCAATATCCCGGTAAACAAACAAATATTCGGCTAATACCAAGCGGATTGAGAGTTTCAAAAATTGCATGTGACTTCATACCTACTTTGTGTAATGCTATCACAGCATTTTATTCAGTTCTTTCATCACCCACCCCATTACCATAACAAAGATTTCGCGCCGATAATGAGAATAAACAATGAATATTCTTATGAAAATGACAAATGTTTAACGTAACAGTTATGGAGCTACGAAATCGTAAAAAATGTTGCAGAAGTGTTTTGGTGAATCTACTTTATCGCGAACCCAAGAATTTGAGTGGCACAAAACATTCAGTGAAGGTCGTTAAGTTGTCTAAAACTAGTCTCATTCAAGTCGTCCATCCACCTATAACGACGATAACATTGAAAAAGTTGAGGAAATGGGCTCGAAAATTGTAGTGTTGGCAGATAGCAGAGGCTCTCAACATCTCTTATGGATCGACTTTTTGGTTAATGTTTTGGGTATGAAGCGTGTCAATACTAGACTCGAACCCAAAGACCTGAATCTTATGCAAAAACAACGTCAAGTAGAGTTCTCAAAAGAGATGCTTAACAACTACATCAAACGCATCATTACTGGTGACGAGATGGTGGTTTACGAATATGACGTCAAAATTTCCCAACAATCTAGCTAATGGCGCTCCAAAAATGAGCCGAAACAAAATGATGCTCAATGTTTTCTTTGGTTACCGTGGTTCCAGAGGGTCAAACGGTCAATAAGGAATGCTACTTGGCCGTTTTGAGGCGTCTATGTGATGTAAATCATCGTAAACGACCGGATTTGTGGGCAGACAATTCATGGTCTTTAAACCACGATAATGCGCAGTCACTAACCAGCATATTTGTGACTGATTTTTTTGGCAAACATGATACAAGAGTCATCGCTCAGTATCGCATCCAAACAGTACTTGTCATTCTTTTCTGCAAAATAATTGTTCACGAAGGTGATAGCTTTGACGTTTGACGAAAATCTCTGTCCTCCGAGCGCAATTTTTAGCTGAGGGAACAGAAAAAAGTCGCTTGGGGCTAGATCAAGTGAGTAAGGTGGATGGTCAAGCAGTTCAAACCGTAATTCGTGGATTTTCGCTATGGCAACCGCTGTCTCACCCGCGCGTTGTTTTTGTGAAACAGGATTTTCTTTTTTTGCAAATGTGGCCGTTTTTCCGCAATTTCTACCTTCAGTTTGTCGAGTAATGATGCGTAGTATGCCCCTGTAATGGTTTTACCTTTTTGAAGACAATCGATTAAGATGACTATCCCAAAATACAGTCGCCATCACTTTTCCAGCCGAAACAGCTTTTGCTTTTTTGGAGCCGGTTCCCCCTTTGCAGTCCACTGTTTTGACTGTATTTTGTTTTAGGCGTATAATGGTGTATCCAAGTTTCATCTACAGTAATTAGTCTGCGCCAAAACGAGGATTTATTGCGCCTAAACTGTGCCAACAGAGCGTTGGAAATTTTCGTTCGAACAAGTTTTTGATCTAACATCAGCAAACGCGGCACCCAACGCGCGGACAGCTTTCTCATGTCTAAATTATGATTTAATATGTGACAAACACGTTCTTTGGACATGTCCATAGCCCATAGACATAGGATCGTCGCGTCATTCTATATCTATGCCATAGCCTTTGCTATCTCTCTCACTTTAATTCGGCGATCGTCTAGCACCATTTTGTGAACCTTAGCGATGTTATCGTCAGTAGTTGCAGTTTTTGGACGTCCCGAACGTTCATCGTCTCCCAAGCTCTTACGGCCACGTTTAAATTCAGCTGCCCAAAATTTCACTGTGGTAAATGATGGTGTAGAGTCCCCGTACACAGAGTCCAGCTTATTTTTTGATTTGCGTAGGCGTATTACGTTTCAAAAACAAATATTTTATGACAGCTCGATACTCGATTTTTTCCATTTTCACAAAAATACTCACAACGACTATCAAATAACAACTGCGCGTCCAAAATGTCAGAAACTTTGGTGAGTACCTGTCAGAAGATGCACAACTACATTCCCTGACTTTTATTGACGAATGCTGCCATCTTCACGTTGAGGTCGGAAACTTTCCGTAAATGATTTTAAAATTGTATAAATTGAAAGTCATTATTTTATTTGTATAAATGCAATATATAATAAAGAACTACTTGGATTAATAATAAAATCCATACTGTATTTTATTTGTAATCCTAAATTAAAGTGCAAGAGCTTTGCTTTTAAATTCGCAGTAAATGACCAAAAATGTACAAAACTGACGACAAACATAAGCATAGCAAGAATCCTACCACTATTTTAACCTGTAAGACGATATCTAAATACTCTTACTTTGTATTTAACTTGTCGCTTTAAGCGCTTCACATCATTTCGCTTTGAAAATCGTTCGATTTGGCGTTTGTCTATGGTTTCACACAAAATTCGGTAAAAAAAAGCTTTGCTTTGTTGCTTTCAATTCGAACATAGCATTAGGGCGAGAGTATCGTGTATTTTCAATAACAAATAAATACAAAAATAAAATAATATTTACAGACAGAAGGTATTTTTTTATCATATAACCTGGCCTGGAGTCGTACTCACTAAAAAAAACTAATTATTTCTACACAAACCAACGGTCAAATATGATTACTGGATTGGAGATTCGATTTTGTCATAGGTAGCGGTGCTTAAAGATCTGGGAGTGCTTACAGGACCACGAATGAGTTACAAGAAAAACATTGAAAACTTATGTAGAAGCTCCTTTAGAATACTAGCTTTCGTAACGCGATTTTCCAACAAGTAACAAATTCCGGAGATAATAATAACCCTGTAACTGATTCATGTCAGGTTTACAAATAATAATCCTATGCGCTTCCTGTTGGAAATGTTGAGGTTCAAGTTTCTACCACTCAGACAAGATTACCTATTGAGCGCGATTTTAATATACGAGCATTAGTGCCATTAGCCAGTAACGCGTACGCATGAGACTTTGCCGTTGCTTAGATCATCATCATCATCATCAGCCTGTGTCTCTCCACTGCTGGATATAGGCCTCCCCCAAGGGGAGCCATTTTACACGAACTTCTGCCACCCTCATCCATCCCCCACCAGCGACCTTCCTCAGGTCATCTGTCCATCTGGCGGGGGGTCGTCCCACACTGCGTCTTCCAGTACGTGGTCTCCACTGCAGGACCCGTTTACTCCATCGTTCATCGCTTCTGCGACAGACGTGTCCAGCCCATTGCCACTTCAACTTGCTAATTTTGAAAGCTATGTCGGTAACTTTGGTTCTTTGACGGATGTCAACGTTTCTGACTTTATCCTTCAGAGAAATCCCGAGCATAGCTTATATCGCTAAGCATTATTAACGCTGATGTATTTTTTATTTTGACATATTTACATGTAGTTTACTGAGTTTACGAAGGTGACAAAAAATTATTTATGATTAACGTAATATGTCTTTATTTTATTATTTAAATTAATCATTACTGCCGCCGTGGCCTAGCGGTCAAGTCCGTGGATTTAGACTCGGAGGTACCAGGTTCGATTCCTGGTCGGGACACAAAAATATTTAATAATGTAAATAAATACATTTAATTAATATTTAATTTATTTGTGATATTTCTCGAGTTTGGTACGCTGGAGACATCGACGAGCTTGCCACTTGTCATGATTGGCCTATAGTGAAGTAGGCTAAATGTGAATCCGGTTATTTATAAGCGTCGTTTCTGACCACCCCGAAAGGGAAACGGTCGTGATGATACGTTAAATTATTCATTAACATTCAGTTATGGTTAACTATTATGTAGTGCTATGCAGTGCTAGGTATATAATAAATTAGTTGGGAAATGGAAATATATGCCTATATTGTATTATATTTTTGGAGGACGCGTCCATATAAAATAACGCATTGGCTTAGCTAAGCTGTTATGTTAAAAGCACGAGTATGTGCTTTTTAAATTAATAAACATAAAATTAATTTCACGCGCTTGACAGTACCGCATTAGTTAACAAAATTCAAATATTTTGTGAATAGAAAATTATCAAGATTTTGTCGAAACAGCTGTATAATATGTATATATTTACAAAAAAAAAAAGTATAATATGTAGTTTATCAACCATCTAGTTTCCGTAACACAAGCCTGGTAGCGTAACACGGAAATTAGATGGCGCTGTGTGACCTGTCTGGAAATATTTATTATTATTTATTTATAGCTCGTCAACACCTCAGGAGACAGGGCTGGGCCAAAGGATCGGCATCGCCATTCAGCGCGACAAAGCTGCCAGTATGCTTTCCTTTGCGCATAGTACGATTGCGTACGATTAGTAGAAATTTTAAACTAGATTATGAATATTTATTTATAAATTGGTTTGCCGGGTGACACTTCAAGAAACTGCGTTACGCTCCGCTCACGTTATGCGCTCACAATGAGAGCGAGTGAGAGGCACGCGTCCCTTCCACTCGGGCATGGTTAGCCCGCCTAAGAGCGAGAGAGACAGACATAAAAAGTGAAAGAGTGCCCTATCCTCAACAAAATCACTCAGATAGGAACAAGTTAAGTTGTAGTAAACGCTGTTTCATTGTACGCAAATGTATTGCAAGTTATTGTATGTATATTTGTATATAAATACGTATGTATGTGTAAAGGTAAAAATAAAATTTTGTTAATATGAAATTCAGTGCGAGATTCTTTGTATAAATTAATGTTTTAAATATAATTCTTTGTATAAATAAATGTTTTAAATTGTTACTATTATTTCATCCTTCTTCCTACTATACGAATGAATATTCACATTAAAATTATTTTACCACTCAAAGTCGTTGTCACGTAAAACTTTCGCCCGTATACCGACTTTACAGGCAACCAATTTTTTTTAAGTTTAGTTTTACTAATGATCTCATGATGGAATTCTAAGCTAATGTTTAGAAATTCATGAAATACTCATGGCTGGCATTCATTCATTTTATCAGGGAGGCATTTAGGAATTGACATTCCCACTGAGAGGTCAACAAAAATGTACTAAAAAGAATATTATATATTCTTATTAGCCGAACTAAATCAAGAATCAATGATTTTAAGTTATTCAAAAATTTATAAAAGTACCATCGCATTCTTTAATCAGAACTGCCAGTATAAGTTCACCTGGGCAAAATTACTTGGAGTTAGTTCGGCTATTACGAATATAATATTTGTGAAATAGTTACGGTAAGTTAAGTTATAACGCATATA
Source organism: Tinea semifulvella (assembly GCA_910589645.1). Taxonomy (NCBI): domain Eukaryota; kingdom Metazoa; phylum Arthropoda; class Insecta; order Lepidoptera; family Tineidae; genus Tinea; species Tinea semifulvella. The sequence continues at coordinate 29,178,477 of OU342584.1, forward strand.
CAATTTCGGTTCCGTTTCCCCGGTCGGGACATAATAATTTAATTGCAATTATTTCTCGAGTTAGTACGCTAGAAACATCGACGAGCTTGCCACTTGATTGTCATGATGGGCCTATAGTAAAGTTGGCTAAATGTGAATCGGCTTCTTTAAAAGCGTGGTTTTTGACCACCACGAAAGGGATTTGGTCGTGATGATACTTTACTCTTTTATTTATACTACTGGTTTTTATTATTAAATAATATGGTAGGCTAGAGACATCGACGAGGTTTCCACTTGCCATGATGGGCCTATAGTAAAGTTGGCTAAGTATAACCTTGCTTCTTAAAAGAAGAAAGAGCGGTTTCTGAACACCTGGTAATCCATTAAACTTATATTATCTTAATAATTCCTGCGAATACCATTTGGTTACAAATTACTTGTGTAAGATATTAGCAGCCGTGGAGAAATAATATTGTAATGAAATGAAATATTTTATTTGCTAAAAAACACATGGTTACAGATTCGAGTATGGTCTCAGTTTTATAGACAACTCACATGTTTCGCCAGTGCGGCATGCAAAATTTTATACAACTATTATAAAAAATTTAATTACAAAATTAGAAACATTGGCACAGTCTTATAAATCATAAATAATAATTATTGGTCCAATAGGTTTCAATGTCAAATATAATTCATTAAATAATTATTCTAGATGTCAATTGTATTGCGTTATTAATAGTCAGGTACATAATTTTCTTTTCTACCATCTAGGAAGTCATTTACGGAGTAATAACACCGTTCATTTAACCACTTTCGGAGTATTTTTTTAAACCGTCGAATTGGTAGCTGTTTAATATTTTCCGGAATGTGATTGTAGACTTTTATTGCCATGCTATATGAATTATTTTGGTATACTCTACTTTTCGGAATGGTCAGTTGAATCAGCCTATCTACATTCCGTGTAGTTCTTGGCATTAGTTCTTTAGCTGTGTTAAAGTAGGAAAAGTGAGCTTTAACAAACACGGCTATTTCATATATGTACATGCAGGGAAGAGTAAGAATTTTTAATTTAATAAATATTGGCTTACATGAGTCAAAGGGAGACACACCACATAAGGCCCTAATACACTTCTTCTGTGTTATAAAGACTCTGTTTATGTCCACCGAGTTTCCCCAAAAGTATTAGGCCGTACCTAAGGACTGAGCATGCATATCCGTAATATGCCGACATAGCTATTTGCAAAGTTGAAGTTTTTCTAATTTTGCGAAGGGCAAACACATATCTGTTTAACCGATTACAAACGCTATCAACATGAAGTTTCCAGTTGCAATGTGAATCTACTATGAGTCCAAGAAATTTTAAATTATTGGTGTCTTCTATTTTCGTTCCTAAGTAGTTTATGTTTAAATCCTGTTTGATTCCACCATTGTTGAAAAATTGAACATATTTTGTTTTAGATAAGTTAGCTTTAAGATTATTTTTATCCAACCAATTCATTACAGTACTAATGGTTTGATTCACTTGATTTTCATGTTCTGGGACATTATCAGAGTCTACTAAAATTGATATATCATCCGCAAAAAGTACACACTGATGCTTTATAAAATCTGGCAAATATGAAAAACTTAAATCTGAATTCCGGTTAAAAACAGCCAATAAGTATTATACATCAACCATCATTAGTGGGATATGATGATATTGTAAATATCATGAGTAAAGTGAACATATAGCTTTTACATGGGCCAGCAGCGCTAGATATATGCTTATACAGAGGATATTTAGTTTTGTTAATGCACAAGGTATATTTACTATAGATTTCCATGTTAAGAATAATATTTTACAGCAACTATCGACCATCTTTGTGTTGTATGAACGATGTTAAATCAACGCACACAAATATCACTCATGTTATTTGGTCTGACCTCGAAGTGTTTAAATGACAATTGTTCCTACTATTTTTGTCAATTCCTGATTTGTATTGCCAATGTTGGAGAGCAACCAGATTTTAGGCAAAAGCTATGTATACTAAGCAAGCAATTCATTACCAACAACTATAGGTAAAGATTTAATACAAATGTGGCAGATGCTAAAGATAAATCTTCTAGAATATGTTTCCAAAATATGGCTTACTCTGCCTCCTACTGCCTACTGGTTAACGATGGCCGATGTTTATTTTATAAACACCACAAGTTTGTATTAGTGGGACCATGACAGATGGTGCTCTCCGAGGCATGGACCGCATACAAATGTATGCACGGAAAAAACTCATCTGGGTATTTCTTTAGGACATAACCGCTACCTGGTCAATATTTTGTAAACTTTTAGCCATTTATTAAACTAGTATTAGTAAAGATGTTTACATAAATGAAATGAATGCATTAGCTATTAGTATAATCTTGTACTAAGTTGCAAATGTTAGTATTTATATGTACTTATTATTAATGCTTTGCTACTAATATTATAAATGAATTATATAAAATAGGTTGAGAAGATGAATGGATGCAAAATAACTGCATGGATTTTGATGAGATAGTAATTGATACATCAGAATAACGCTTAGGCTATATCTTATAAAGACTGGGAAAGCCTCAGATCAACAAATCTTGTCCTTTGAGCTATTCCAGAATGCGCTGCATGAACCGTTGGAGTTACATTAAGATTATTCATCTTAAAATTTATATAAAAAGGTCAGCAATGAACACAGGGTATATTTATGACTTTAATATCTAAACATGACATATAAAACCTTAAGGTGATAACTCTATAGAATAGAACATGGGGCCAGCAGCACTAAACATTGCAAATACTCATAATATATGTACTTATTTTCATAAATGCACAAGGTATATCACAAGTGAAAACATTATAAAGATCAAGTTATGGTTCATATTATTTGATGTAATCTTTTGTGGCGCTAGATGTGAGACAGTGTCATAATAGTGAAGCAATGCTTTAGTAACAAACTATTGGTACTAATAATAATTAATATACTATTGTCGCCAATTGCTAATGCGCTTGGATAGTATAATGAAGTATAATAATAGACACAATAGTAAAGTCATGTAAGATCAGTACTGATAGCATCAGTATTGATGGCTTCCGCTCTGCTCGCTTTGAACTACCATTTTAATTTAAAGTTGTTTATTGTTACAGAGAAGACAATTTATTAGTATACCATCACCATATGTGTGACGGGTCCATTGTGTGCAGAAAAGAGAGAAGAATTCTGTCTGAGGCTAGTGACCAACTATAGGTCTCCTCTTTTTATTCGGCAACAAGACGCTTGCCATCCACCATTCTGCTCCTCTCCCTACCTAACCAATATCCCTATGATTCTGCTTATTCCATCTTGAAAGCTAATTCAATAAATGTATTGGCGGCTGCTTAGGCCCTATTGAAGAAACATTGCAAGATTTTGCTGGAATTCCACCCGCACCAACTTCCACTTTGTAAAGCTTCAGCTTCGTCTTGATTCGGTTCCTGATCATTTCTTCAGTAAGGTTTTAGTATTTATCTTGAAGACTTTCGGAACATTTCATTCCACGGAATGTTAACTTCAATAAAAATAAATATCTTTATTTGAGATAATTTACAGTCTATACAATATTATGTATAAAAATGTGTCATCTTAAGCTTTACAAATCTGTACTTTTTTCAAGTGTTGAGAAAACACTAAAATATCTGGTCAATAGGCTAATACAGTTAGTTCATCTGGGATTCTATAATGATATTTAACAAATAAATGAGAATGTTCCATACTGATGCAATGATAAGGATCAAGATGAGCTTGAAGAGTTTTATTTGTAGTCAGTCCCTTTTTGGCCCTTGCAATAGAAATAGTTCACAGATAATACCATCAATGTCAGGGCGAGTAATAGTTAGTAATCGCCCATAGTTAGTCAGTCATCTAGCGTGCACTCCATATTCATGCTCTTCATCTTACTTGATTTTATAACTTCTTTTATCAGTCTGAGCACCCGTCATAAATTTTTTGAAATCTAGTAACTAGACCAGATGGAGGGTCTTTTAGAATTTGTATTATCCTGGGAGGTAGTTAGAATTTAATATCTGCTTATGTTTACATGTTTTTTTTTCAGATATTTGCAGAATGGGCTAATCCAAGCAAACGTATGATATCCACTTCCAGGTCTTTTTAGAAATCATATAGGTAGAGCCTACCTGTATCTGCTAAGTATATCTTATTTCACATTTCTAATAAGCTGTTGACTAACTCTATTTATATTATTACTGAATTGTCTTACAATTTCTTCTAAGGTAAGTTTAAGGCCTATGTATAAGACTATACTATATCCATTGATTTATTTTACTTTTGATATATCCTTTGCATTTGCACTTTGAACTTGCTCTTTAGTAATTATAAGAAAATTTATAAGTTATTCCCATTAATTAAATAATTATTAATCCAATAATACCATAAATAGGTAAATTAGTTGATGCTATATTATGTGACAATTTTATTTATTCAATAATCAATTAATAACAACATTACTGCCTCCATGGTCTAGCGGTTAAGTCCGTGGATTTGGACTCGGAGGTACCGGATTCGATTCCTGGTTGGGACACAAAAATATTTATTAATATGTAAATCAATACATTTCATAAATATTTAATTTATTTGTGATATTTCTCGAGTTTGGTACGCTGGAGACATTGACGAGCTTGCCACTTGTCATGATTGGCCTATAGTAAAGTTGGCTAAATGTGAATCCGCTTATTTATAAGCGTGGTTTCTGACCACCCCGAAAGTCAAACTTAAAAGTCCTAAAAAATAAAAAACTGGAAAAACTAGCAAGTTATTATTTTCGTTATATCTTTTATATATTATGTCTTTTAAAACGAAGCCACTGCATTCTCTGCGTCCATATAACGTTTTCCTAGAAAATTTTCTTTTATTGTTGGGAATAAATAACCTCAGTGAAATCTTTGTAGCATTTCACGGCACCAATCAACGGAGTTTATGGGCCTCGATCAAAATATTAGGTATCCACCGGGCACAAAAATTTTTGACCACTAAATGTTCATGGAGGATTTTGTGCCCTTGACTCATATTGATGCCCAAGCTTGTCCGAATCTTGTCTGAATTGGTGATTCATTAGGTCATTGCTAATTAGTTAGCACTCAAGATGTCAAAAGTAAAATAATGAATAGAAATTGGTAATTATAGTAAATTAAAACAACATTTAAATAAAAGCTGACTTTTAACTGCCAGTCAACATTTGAATATACAATACTTTAAGTTAATAGTTTCATTTTAAAAGTTACTAACAATTTATTAACCAATATATTTAAATGAACCAAGTACCTTCCTTTTGAACTAGATAATAACTTTAAATTTTTGCATTTCAACTATTAATTTGCTGTAAAACATAAACAAACTCACAAGTCTTCTCAGTGGGTGCGAGTTCATCGTCATCGAATTCTAAACTGGGCTCACAATCTATTATATCAGACAGACTGTGTAGAGTATCGTCCGCTTCACCAGTCAAATTATTTCTAAAATACAAACACACTCAATAAATAATTACGTTATTAGGTAGGTACATCGAAAAACAAAACTTTATTGAAAACTTTTTTACCTGGCTCACTATATTTGTTCTGTCTGGGATCCCACCTATCCGTAAATATAAAAACCTTCACTTTTTTGTACTATTTTGTGATTATCCTATTAGATAAACAGCGCATCGACCAGTCTCGACCCGACCCAAGCTAAATACAATAAATAAACTAAAATAGCGTACTGTGCACGTGCTGTGTGAGCGGTGACTTCCTTTTTTTTTTTTTAATTGAATTTAAGGACTTGGTACATAATATATAAGTCCTAAACCACAGAGTTAAGGAAGCAGAGATAACATATAATTTAGTCGTATAACCATATAAGTTGCGCTTACTCACTCTCATCGCAAAGATCATATAGCTATCTCACTTCCTCAGTTCACATACACACTGCATAAACGAGCAATCGTGGCATTTTATTCATTGAAACCATAGACATTAGCCATATTCATAGACAATAGCCAACAACAGCCAACTCAACCATCTCGACTTATTATTGTGAATATTCATTATTTAACTAAAATTACATCTTTAAAATTTTACTAAATCATGGTCAAGTGTAGTGCTTATATGTGCGACAGTGCAAAACATAAAAAAGTGCTAGGAATAACCTTCCACAAGTAAGTTTTAAATGTTGACACCATGCATTCAAACACAAAATTCAATAAAATTAGTGATTATTCTTGTAATTTCGAAATATGTGAGAGACAGAAGATATATTTCATTGTATTCTAACGAAATAAAAATAATAATCTTACAATTTTCGTTGCTTTATTAGAGAAAAACGTAGAAATTGTTGCAAAACAACAACATTGACAGTTCCATCAACACAGGGTCGGATTTGTAAAATTAATAATTTATATTTTATTTTTTTACCGTTTTATTGTTGTGACCGCCTCCGTGGTCTAGTGGTAAATCCTATGGAATTGTATCCACAGAGTGCCCGCAGTGCGTAGATTCGATTCTTACCCAAGGCAAAAAATATTTATACGTTTTTCGCTTAGGTGGTCTGGGTGTCCATACTAATATTATAAATGTGAAAGAAGCTTTTTATGTATGTGTGTGTATGTCTGTTTGTCCGTCTTTCACGCCTCTATTCATCATCACAGCCCTTAGAATACAGAGACCTAGACCTCCACTATTGGAGATGGGTTTTCCAGAAATATTTCTGGAGAATTCGGCCTACACACGCCACGCTGGCCAGACGGGTTGGCGAGGGTCTCATGTAATTTTTAGTGACAATTTCTTAACGATTTCACAAGTTGGTATTAGTGGAACTGGGACCTACGGCTTAACGTGCTCTCCAAGGCACGGGAACGGTGGTGTTGTAAATCTGACTAATGTATGCAAGAAAAGTGTATTTCTTATTGGTACATGCCGGGGTTCGAACCGATCTTTTTTGGATTTTAGGGAATGCATTCTATCAACCGAGCTACCTTTTTGGTTTGGTTTCTGTTATTTCTAGTACTCAAACCTCAGTTGCTCCGGTAGAGACTTTTGATCCATATAAGAAACAGGATCGATCGGCATAAAAACAAAAGTTTTTTGCTGACTGTACATTTTTCCAAAATCTGTGAATGAAGTTCAGAATATCTCAATAAGTTATGGATGGTCTCCTAGGAACGTTTTCCTGTAACTTTAACGGTTAAGGCCTGCCCTTACTGTCCCGTCTCAAAAATCCACCCAGTATAGATACAATACTTAGATTTATTTCATACTTACAAAACATTTATGGAAGTTAAGTTATAAAACAATAATTATGATTACTTTTTCAGAATAATATGAGAGGGGTTAAGTACAGAGGAGTTCGGTATCTCTTCAAGACCCAGATACCACTCGCCATCCGGCCCAAAATTGGCGTGTCATTGCTTTGAATAATATATGTAAGAAAATATAAATAAACGATTTTATTATATTATGTTGTATTTTTTTAAAAACCATATAGCTAAAAATACTCATTTCATTATTTTCATCGTAGAATACAAAACCTATCTTTTCGAAGTGGGCTTTATACACTGATTCGGGACAGATTTGTGAGCGATATGCATAATTATACTTACATAATAATATTTTGACATTTCGCAAATGAGTGCGGTCCTGTCTTCTGTATTAGTGTGCGAACATTAAATGTGTGTGAGAAATGCCACGCTTTGACCGCAGTTAGATCACCTCTGCTTCCCTATCTCTGTGGCCTATACATAATTGTGTATTATAAATAAAAAATAAATAGTGGCTTTCCAACCAACAAACAAACATAAGTAAATGTAATACATTGTTACACTCCCTTGACCTACAGTCCATATACGATTACAATATTATATTCCAACAAAGATGTGTATCAGAAGTAATATAGATTGCCAAAAAAATACTACTTATTTGTATAGGTCTTGAAATTAACAATTGATAGACAACAAAATGGAATCCCACAATACCATTATGTGAAAGTAATAAAAAAACATGTCTCTTTTCTTTTATCCAAACAAGTACTTTTTTTTTAAATGGGCCGCTCTCATATTATTCTGAAAAAATAATTATAATTATTGTTTTATAACTTAACTTCCATAAATGTTTTGTAAGTATGAAATAAATCTAAGTATTGTATCTATACAAGGTGGAGTTTTGAGACGGGACAGTAAGGGCAAATACCTTAACCGTTATAGTTACAGGAAAACGTTCCTAGGAGACCATCCATAACTTATTGAGATATTCTGAACTTCATTCACAGATTTTGGAAAAATCTAGTCAGCAAAAACTTTTGTTTTTATGCCGATCGATCCTGTTTCTTATATGGATCAAAAGTCACTACTGGAGCAACTGAGGTTTGAGTACTAGAAATGACAGAAACCAAACCAAAAAGGCCAAAAAGGTAGCTCGGTTGATAGAATGCATTCCCTAAAATCCAAAAAAGGTCGGTTCGAACCCCGGCATGTACCAATGAGAAATACACTTTTCTTGCATACATTAGTCAGATTTACAACACCACCGTTCCCGTGGCCAGCGTAGCGTGTGTAGGCCGAATTCTCCAGAAATATTTCTGGAAGACCCATCTCCAATAGTGGAGGTCTAGGTCTCTGTATTCTAAGGGCTGTGATGATAAATAGAGGCGTGAAAGACGGACAAACATACATACATACACACATACATAAAAAGCTTTTTTCACGTTTATAATATTAGTATGGACACCCAGACAACCTAAGCGAAAAACGTAAAGATATTTTTGGCCTTGGGTAAGAATCGAATTTACGTACTGCGGGCACTCTGTGGATACAATTCCATAGGATTTACCACTAGACCACGGAGGCGGTCACAACAATAAAACGGTAAAAAATAATATAAAAATTATTAATTTTACAAATCCGACCCTGTGTTGATGGAACTGTCAATGTTGTTGTTTTGCAACAATTTTTACGTTTTTCTCTAATAAAGCAACAAAAATTGTAAGATTATTATTTTAATTTCGTTAGAATACAATGAAATATATCTTCTGTCTCTCACATATTTCGAAATTACAAGAATAATCACTAATTTTATTGAATTATGTGTTTGAATGCATAGTGTCAACATTTAAAACTTACTTGTGGAAGGTTATTCCTAGCACTTTTTTATGTTTTGCACTGTCGCACATATAAGCACTACACTAGACCATGATTTAGTAAAATTTTCAAGATGTAATTTTAGTTAAATAATGAATAATCACAATAATAAGTCGAGATGGTTGAGTTCACTGTTGTTACTTTATTGTCTGTGAATTGCCTTGTAGTCTATGATTTTAATGAAAAAATGCCACGGTTGCTCGTTTATGCAGTGTGTATGTGAACTGAGGAAGTGAGATAGCTATATGATCTTTGCGATGAGAATGAGTAAGCGCAACTTATATGGTTATACGACTAAATAATATGTTGTCTCTGCTTCCTTAACTCTGTGGTATAGGCAAAACGTTAAATTCTATTGACATTTCAGTCTGTGGATGTTGGTGTGATTTCCCATGTAATCTGTGGTTTGATATTGAAGGTTATGTCTCTTATTGGTTATTTTGTTTCTGTGTTGTTATTATGAGGTGTGAAATATGTAACATTTATAAATTTCATTATTATTATACAGGATTTAAAGTGTTGTTTATAAGGGAGAGTGAATTTAAACGCAATAATAGGGCAATTATAGGAAATAAACTATTACTTTTGATCATTCATAGTTTACCGAAATAGATACAACTAATAAACTATCAATTTACTATCAAAACGTTAGGGGGTTACGAACTAAATCGAATGAATTGTTTTTGGCGACTCTGAACTGTGATTATGATATTGTTTGCATTACAGAAACTTGGCTTAACGAATCATTCTATGATAATGAGTACTTCCACAGTGGATATCGGGTCTTTCGACGCGATCGAAATGCCGCGCTCACTGGTTGCGAACGGGGTGGAGGGGTGTTGGTGGCGATACGGAGTGAGCTGTGTGCGGAGGAGTGTGGTGAGTGGATGGACCAGCCGCCAGAGGAGGAGCTTTGGGTTAAGATACCCCTAAAGACAGGTGGTTCGCGCGGCGCAGCTCCCTCAGCTTTGTATGTAGTATGTACTTACATTCCTCATGGCTGTAGGCATCAACAAGTACTGAGTAGATTCTTTGAGAGGGTGTCGGAGGCTAGCTTATGTCGACAGGACATTTTTCTTGTTTTGGGAGACTTTAACGTGACCCATGCGGACTGGTATTTTGATGATGAACAGAACTGTATGAACATCAACACCAACAACAATAAAATGTGTATAGCGCTGGCTGACTTTATGAACATATCAATGATGTCACAATATAATTCTGAATTTAATATAAATAACCGGTTGCTAGACTTAGTTTTTTGTACTAACCAGTGTGAAGTAACATCTTGTGATAATCCTCTGATACCTATTGATCTGCATCATAAGGCTTTGGAAATCGAACTGTCTGTCTGCTTACCGGCTATCCTTCATAATAATAACATCAGGAGAAAAATGTTCTTTCAGGCCGATTATAAAGCAATAAACTTAGGCTTGGCAAACATTGATTGGGATAGTGTGTTACCTAATAGTACAGATGTAAACCTACTTACCAATATTTTTTATGATATTTTGAATAATATAATTAATGAACATGTACCTACTAAAATAACAAATAATAAAAATAAATACCCACCATGGTTTAATAGACCACTTATAAAAATAAGCAAAGAAAAACAAAAGTATCATTCAAAGTGGAAACGTTATCGGTGTCTGGGAGATTATCTTACATTTTCTTTACTTAGAAAACGATTTAAAAAAATGGAATTGGAGTGTCATAGAAATTATATCAGCCTTTCAGAGACAATGATCAAAAGAAACCCCAATTTTTTCTGGACCTATGTAAAATCTAAAAGAGGTAACTCAAATGATATGCCAGAAACCATGTACTATCAAGGAAAGGCTGTTAATACAGGTCAGGATATTTGTAACTCTTTTAATCAATATTTCAGCTCGGTCTTTGTGCATGCTGCCCCTCAGCCACAACTTAACTATCACAATGGATCAATTTTTTGTGACATTAACAATGTTAGCCTCGATGAGGATGCGGTTCTCAGAAACCCCAATTTTTTCTGGACCTATGTAAAATCTAAAAGAGGTAACTCAAATGATATGCCAGAAACCATGTACTATCAAGGAAAGGCTGTTAATACAGGTCAGGATATTTGTAACTCTTTTAATCAATATTTCAGCTCGGTCTTTGTGCATGCTGCCCCTCAGCCACAATTTAACTATCACAATGGATCAATTTTTTGTGACATTAACAATGTTAGTCTCGATGAGGATGCGGTTCTCAGGGAGTTGCGTTATGTGAACATACATAAGGGTGCTGGCTGGGATGGTGTACACCCTTACTTCATATCTCAATGTGCAAATAATTTAATAGTACCAGTCATGCGAATCTATAGAGTCTCTCTTGCATATGGAACATTTCCAAATTATTGGAAGAAAACATTTATAACACCGATTCCTAAAAATTAAAAAAAAGATATTATTACTGAATATAGACCAATATCTAAATTGTGTGTTTTTGGTAAAATATTGGAGAAGCTAATAACATCCACATTGTCCAGCTTGCTTCGCAACCAAATCTCTTTGAGTCAGCATGGTTTTATTAGTGGTCGTTGCGTCGAAACCAATATGGTATGCTTTACTGACTATTTATTAGAAGCAATGGATACCAAACAGGTGGATGTCGTGTATACTGATTTCTCGAAGGCGTTTGATAAAATTAACCATGACATTCTGATTGCAAAGCTGCTCGGAATTGGTATACACGGCAGCCTTCTCAGGTGGATCGACTCCTACATACGGAATAGGAGCCAAGCCGTTTGTGTTAAGGGCTACTGCTCAGAGTTCCTGCCTATTCCCTCCGGAATTCCACAGGGATCCCATTTTGGACCATTATTATTTGCAATTTATGTTAATGACATTGGTGACTGTCTTGGGGATACCTGTCATCTGCTGTATGCAGATGACACAAAAATTTATAGGACGGTTACTGATGTAAATGACTGTTCTAGCTTGCAGTCTGCTTTATCAGCTTTTGCCAACTATTGTTCACTTAATCAATTATATTTGAATGCTGATAAATGTCACATTGTAAGTTATACTCGCAAAAAAAACCCTATACAGATATATACACACTTAACAACTACACTCTTCAAAGGGTTCAGAGCACCCGTGATCTTGGAATAATAATGGATGACAAGTTGTCTTTTAATATGCACATTGACAAAATAATACAACGCGGTTTTAAAAGCCTTGGTTTCATAAACAGAGTCACCAAACCGTTTAAAAATACCTTAACTTTAAAAATATTATATTTTGCATTTATTCGGTCTGTATTAGATTTTGCTTGTATTATTTGGAATCCCTTCTACCAGTGTCATATGGATAGAATTGAAAATATACAAGCCAAATTCTTAAAGATTTTAAATTACCGTAAAGGTGAAACTAAGTCCAAGTATGATGATTTGTTGGGGACCTATGGGTTGACGTCTCTTCGTCATCGACGAATTCAATTTGACATGTGTTTCTTACATAAAATACTTAATAACAAAATTAATTGCCCTGATATTCTAAAAAAAATTCCATTCGTAGCCCGTTCACGTTTGCTTATTCGTATACCACGAAATAAGAAACTTCAACATAGTTATTCTAATATTTTTGTTCCACCGCGAGCCCTAAATAACTACACTAGAAATAGGTTTATAATTCGCTCTCTTACATTGTATAATAACCATTTTTCTGAAATAGATATATTTAATACCTCACCAGCCACCTTTAAGAGACTTATCCAAAGTAAAATTAAAACTGTAACTGTTTAACTTACTTACTTGTTATTACTATATCATACCTTGTTGTTTCTTTCTTTTAAATTTTTAAATATTGTCTTAATTTCAATATTCAATATTCATAATTAACTGCTTACAATTTGTTTAACTATTGGCCCTAAAGGTCTTCTTTTATGTATTCTTTTTAAATTATATAACTTCATTTGTAATGACTGTTTGTGCCATAATAAAATAAAATAAATAAATAAATAAATAAATTAGAATGGTACATTACCAAAATATGTGATAAGAAATCTTAGAAATTTGGGGTTTGCAACAAAATAATTTTCAAATATGAAATATTAGGTTTCCAAATTCATTTAATCAGTTTTTCGCATTTCCTGGCAAATTTTCCCGAAGTAATGTTATTTTCACTAAATGTAAAAAAAAATATTGTAGATATAAAAAACGAATGAACACATTTTTTTAGATTTTTTCGGTAAATTTTGGGTTAAATGGAAAAATGGCATGCACAAGTTATAGATGTTTTTTTTTACCTATATTAGTTTGTGTTGCTATTTTGTTTATATGTTTAATGTACCTAATATGCTGTTACTTTTTTAAAATAAAAATCCAACATGTTTTGTATTTTAATTTTTATTACCTCAAACAAACATCAACTTTATATGTAGCTAGATGTGTCAAATCAGACAACACGAAAACGTTGCAATCTTTATCGATAATCTAAGTCAAGGCAGTCGCGCACATCACTATCCGTCTCGCACACATGCGCATTTCACGCACACCGATGTTTTTTATTTTTGGTCTCGCCCTAATCATTCCATTGCCTATATATATACTAAATCTATGCATTTAAGTTAATTTGGTCAAAACCAGAATAAACTAGTTACTTTTGTTTCTAGTCAATGCGAAATATTAACTAGCTCTAGTTTAGCAAAACGCTCATTCATAGACTGCACTATAAATAAATATAAATATTACCAGACAGGTCACACAGCGCCATCTAGTTTCTGTGGTAAGCTACGAGGCTTGTGTTACGGTTGTAGCTGGTTGATAAACTACTTATTATACTTTTTTTAGTAAAAATATACATATTACACATACATATAAACACCCAGGCCGAGACAAATTATACAATGTACAACTTGCTCCCGGTGGGAATCTAACCCACGACCTCCCGAGTTCTCGGCAACGTTTGTTACCACTAGACCACGGAGGCGGATGAATTAAAAGTTTTGGGGAGTTCGGGTAAAAAGGATAGAATAAAACACAAATTTATTAGTGAGGTGGTAAATATATAATTTAAAATAACCGTGTTAAAATGACATAAAATTTATTTTTAAAAATATTAATAATATATACATTTATAAAATTACATAATTATTGTTAACATTTATTGCGAAATCGGACATCATCGTCCATCGTTGTTATCTCACCCTCTTACTGCACAAATATTTCTAATTCCCATTAGTATGCCATAAATTTAAGTAAGTGAAGTTAAGTTTATACCATTATACGAAAATAAAGTGTTGCAGACTTGTAGCCTGTTTTTTATTATGTAGCAAACTCCTGCATGTTTTTATACCAACATACTTAGGGCCGATAACTGAATCTTTCTTTAGTGACATTTCTTTACTTAAATACAATTAATTGTATGGGAAATTTGTATTTATGTGAACAAATGCCACCAAGGAAAGATTCAGTTACCGACCCTTAGAATAATAACGTCTAGAAAGGAAGTGTACGCGCACGTTAAGTGGTAAGGTTTACCGAGCCATAACGGCTCTGTTACTGAACAGCCAGTTTCAGTCTCATAAGTATCAAAAATTAGAAATAATCATTATAAAAAGGAAGTATAGAAACTTGCTCAAGGAGTTTGCTACACTAAAATAAAAATAAAATTACAGCATTAGTTTAGTTACAGTTAAGGCTTACTGCTTACTAAGGTTTACTGAAATAGCCGAGATCCCATATAATTTTCTGTATTTAGGTGAACAAATGCCACTTACGAAGGATTCAGTAACAAGCCAACATTGAGGAATAGGTATAGTGCCACTAAGTTATCTGTGAAATAGGACCTACAGCCGCTACGTGTGTGTTTCCTTGACATATAGTGTTGTCAGTTTACTTTTCTTAACATTCCCAAAATTATAATTAATAATTTAGTCCACTTTACGGAATACTTGTTTATAATCCTAATTCAAAAATATAACAGAGGCGAATTGTTTAACATCTTTTGGTTTTCCGCATAAATCGACATCTGTGACAAATCCCTATTAGATTAAAATTGCAATACATTAATTACATATTTCCCTGTTTTTGTGCACAAAATTAATTAGCAACACTGAAACCGTCGCCTCCCAGTTCACAGATAAGTTGGTACAACTATAGGGTCAAGTGTTTCCTTACTAGTGCGTAAAAATATTTGTGTCAGCAAGAGCTTTAATTTTATTTATTACTCAGTAAATCAGTCTCCAGATTGGGAAAGTGTATAAATACATTTTTTACTATATTACAAAAGACTATCACCCGTATTCAAAGACATTTTCCCAACAGTTCCTCTACTTAATTATTTCTTCCACCTGTCAAACGGGTTCCTCCAAATCGGTATTCTTAGTTGTAAACTTCTAAAGACATAAATATTAATTTGACACGAAATTATTTATAATTTAACTTATTAATAAGAAAGTAATAAATACAAGTTTTAATAATAAAAATATTATCTGAATATAACATTAACAGGCTTCAAGAAGGTTTCAAGGTACGTCGCTATGTACCTTGAGTTAACAATTCTATTCCTTGAGCGTAGTGACGTGCTGAGTGTCCCTCCGTTTGACAGCTGAAAGGAATAATTAAGTGGGAGCCTTTGAGGATATGTGTAAGAAAATCGGGTGTATATATTTTTAGAACATAGGCATACAATTCATTCTTGGATCACTGATTTATGTAAAAATATGACAAAAGATCAGCACCCTGGTAACCCTTTAACGACCATGGGATATAATTATCGTCGATAGCAAACACAACTTATTTTTTACAGGGGTGTAATAAACTGTTTTTTTTTTTAAATTGGTATCTTCTTAATAAAATTAGTGATAGGTGCTGTATGTAATAATTAATTTGCATTGTTTATATATTATATTGATAGTTACTTTTCAGCTGACAACGTATTTAAGGTCTAAAAATATCATTGGTCCTGAAAGGGTTAACCAAAATTGTAATGTTAGGACTCTTAATCCACAAGAGATGTGCTAAGAAAATAATCGAAGAGTGAATTACATATCCGCCAATAGTTTAAACCAAGGTAAGTGAGGCAACTTTTACTGAGCCATAAAGGCTCGGTTGCTGAACTCAGGTTTTTTTTTAAATATCATGGTTTTTAGGCATCTGAATAACAAAGAAAATTCCTAATATAACGGTCATTGCGTTATTTTTCTTAGCACCAATAGTATCACGTCACGTCATCATAATACTATTGGTGTATCCTCGCACATCTCTAGCATATAAGTAGCCTTAGCCTGTTCCTTATAATACAAGTATGAAGGTTTATTATAGTAAACTATAAAACACAACTAATAGCGCAAATACAGATTATCTTGGTACTTATTTACGCTTAACTAGTGTCGAAATCTGTAACTTATGTGAACATAACCCTCTGAATTTGCGTCATTAGTAGTTTACTTGACGAACCTTTAGGCTAAATAATACACAAAAAAACCTCTCAAATATCTTATTTTCCTCGCTCGTGTGGAAACGACTAGCAATGAGAGGTTTTACTATACTATGTGACAAAGCTATAGCTCTGCAGGCATACATGGGGTGCTTAAGAAGAAACAAATTTCTTAGTGAGAAAAGAGTTGATGAATAGTGTTTAGTGATATCGCCTTACAAGGTAAGTTTAGAGTCCCCTCTTATTACGTAACTAGATGTACAACTCGGCTTCACTCGTGTGGTGAGCTCGTCATGATTTGATAGATGTGGCAAATGGCATAAAAACTGTAGTTATGCCCTGGTGCTCTGTATTCAGGTACTTCAAAGCATAGCTGTAAGCTATTATTAAGCCGCTCCATACAAAGTTGTATGAGAAAAACAATGTTATTTGGGACGGGACAAATGACAATAACACTCCCCAGCCACTATTCTTAGGTTCTCTAAATACTGTATGATTCTGACAACTACTAGCTCCCTTTAGATTCACAACATTGAAATTTATTACCAAGTCCATAGCCAAGATTGTTATCAGACAATGAAATATATTGAGAGTTTAAAATGGGTATTATTGCACCGATTTAAGTTATATAATGCGGTAAAGTTCATAAAATCATAACTAATACTTTAGTACTGCTTTAAATGTAACAAAAATCCGTTATATCGAGTATTATCATACATAACCACATTTTGAACCTTAAAATGGTGCAATAAGACCCATTTTGCACCATTAATATCGTCTGTTGATGTGCAGGGTGTGATAGTTACCGTATTCATCATGTTAAGAATAATAAACAACTTTCAAGCTGATGATACGAATACTGTTACTCGAAGGCTTCACAAGTTTATTTTGTTAATTATAAACAAAACATTAGCCCCCATAATATGACTGCTGATTTTACTTTATATTGGGACTAAATAGCATCGGAATATATTATTATCTTAAAGTATTTTTATTAGAATAACTCACAATTGTCTAAATAAAGTACTATAGATTAAAATTTTGTTAAATCTAAATTATTTTTCGTTTTATCGTTGCATTATTCTATTAACCTTCCAGAAACTGTAGTTACACAGCCTACAAGATATATGATATAGCTTAGCTTTACTTACATTATTGTTTTTAAGCTGAAGTAATTTTAAATTAAGCTAATTTTAAATATCCAACGCTATTTAGTCACATAATATGAGATATTATAAACAATGAGAATCATTATTATAGTAGAAAATTATTAAGATTTATTTTAATTACTATAGACACTTGTTTTAATATTTTTACTCTTTAGATTATCTCAACAATCATTGTTAAAACCATTATATATTTTTTTATGACTGAATTGGTAATATTAGTCGAATTACTAATAGGCGTCCACTCACAATTGCTTAAAAACGACCAGTGATTACATTTTCCTGTAAATAGCTCCCCAGTAAATACATGCATTCCATTTGTGTCTTAAAAATGGTCCTTCGAGCCGGATATACCCAGCCCTAAGGATTAAGTACTTAATACATTGATGAATTGCAAATATCTCTTTTAATATAAACAGTTTACTAAGTAGCACAGTTAAGTATACAGTTATGAGCTTAATAGATAGTAAAGATTGTATAGAAGTGTAAGTGTATATGCTTACTCGTACATATAGTTAAAAAAATGTGTGTTCGCCAAATTATTATCTAATTATAGTTTTTACGATATAATGATTCTCGTTGTTAATTTAAATTCATTGCATGTCTAATACCGTTTTTTATATAAAAAATATATAATTTAAGTCACAATTTAAGCATGATGCCAAATAAATATAAACAAACAGTTGTATAAAGATAACACGTTATTATAATGTGCAATCTTCAGTTGTGGGTAACATCGAAATTGGTCGCCAATGTCAAATTGTGTTCGATTAACGCTGTTTCGACGACCAGAATTTATTGTTAAGACTTGTTCCTTCAGATGTCTGATTATAATACAATGGTCATGTTTTATTGTGACTTAAATCATTAACTTAGGCTGGGTTTCTGAGGGGATTATTAAGACATTTGTTGTTATATTATATTACCTACGTCACTCATTGGAGATTGACTTATAATTGTAAACGATAAACATTTGATATCCCATTTATACCCTCAGAAATCTAGTAATAATTATCACTTTGCGATCCAATGCGATACTCGTAATAGCATTGTATTTAGAATACAAAAATAATTTGCATACCTTTAGCTCGCACCAACATACAAAAAGATTTTTTAAGTAAATAAAATTATTCCTATTTAAGTAAAATTTTCTTATTTATATATCAAATTTTAGACTGAGAATATTGACAAATACATTTATAACGATTTTTCTTTATTAAACAAAAACAAATCTATGATTAATATAATTACTGTGTGTATTAAGTTAATTGTTAAGTAAAAGTTCATGATTAAGATAATTAGAAGGGCGCCGTCAATAAATATATTTATATATTTAAAAATCTCCTCGTGGCCCATTTTTAAATAAACAAAATAATTATTCTTACTAATATCAATCTCTGTCTCGTTTTATTTGCTGTGTAAATTGTACGTATTTTTCCTTTATTTTTGTTATATATTCGTACAGAAATGTTCTAATATAAACATAGTTAAAGTATATATTTTTATTTAAGTATTTGTTTTTATTTATAATGCACGCGCAATCGCTTATAATACCTACTACCTATTAAGTTGCCCCTTGTACTAAACTGTTAAGTTTTTAAGTACAACAAATCTCCAGTCTGTAAAGAACAATTTTCCTTGAATGTTGTGCATTGTTCTTTATTTCTAAGAAAGTTGATTGACTACATTTCCCAAAAGCCCCAAAAGGCTTAAAAGATCTTTGAAAATGTTCGCGTGTGCGAGCGAGAGTGATGCAAATCTTAACAAACCACTTAAATACAATTTGAACCGTAAAGTAATCGATTAATAAAATAAAAATAGAGTTTCTGTTTTTAGGTGCTATAGAATTAATTACGTACAAAATACAAAAAAAAAACATTTAAAATATGCAGTACTAACAAAAACACTAGACGTTGTAACAAAAATAGCTTATCTAAACACAACCGGTACTTTATTCTTCATAAATAAACGCTGGTTATCTACTGGGTTATTTGCTGCACTAACAGTATAAAATAGCATAGATACTCGCAATGACTTACCCAAATGTTCAAATTAAACTTTTCAATTATGTTAACTGCATTTACCTTATAAAAATCTGTCAAATATTCCTTCTGAATGTTTATGTCGTATAATTAAATCTAGCCTCATAATATTTAAAAATCTAATATTAAAATGGGCACGATTGAGAATGATAAAAAGGATACACAAAAATTACACTATTAGTTTTGTTTTATTCAAAAAGACAAGTAGTTATGATTTTACACATTTGGTATTCGCGAAAATATCGTGTCTAGATGACTTATTTCTAAATTCAATATCTCGGGAACTAATTGATGATTCAAAAATAATCAATAACAGTCAACATTCCGAAATGTATTTATTGCAAGGAATACTGAAATTTTTTGTTTCTTTGATGCTGTACCTGGACTTTGTCTCTTACAATACGCTTAACAAAAAAATAACTAATTTATTCTATAAAGTTATTGACTTTACTGTTCAACGAATAATTTAGTTATTGTTTTTGGTTATTATTATTGCTATTAAATATCGTAATACGCGGCATTTCACATATTCAGAGGATAACAAACGTTTATGAAAATATTACCCAATCATTGTAGTTTGGAAAAACCCGACTATTTCCGAAGGTAACCGAACACGAAAGTGTTTCAAACACTATGCGATTATTTTTTAGATCGTACATTAACAACCAAGTATCACAAAACAATGATCGTTCAAAATACACTCAGCGACATAAATAACCGCACACACGTAAGTTATTAACTACTTAAAATTTAGTTAGGACTGAAAGATTCTTCATAGTATGACTAGTGTTATGATACTTGGACACGGTCGGTTAATTGTGCCTTAAGTGTAGCTTAGATCTTGGCTTGGTTGTCAACATAATACATTTATATAAGTACAAACACGCACCGATTAACTGCTCAAAACTACATGCAATTTAATTCTTAATTCGCGTCAACATCACCCAAACACGTCGGGTATATGGTAGTTCACAGCTCGTCAAACCCGCAAATAATAAACTGGATCTTGTGTCCCATATTAGTGTTAAATTTATCGTCTTTTATAATTATTCACAATCATGCTACATAATTACCAAAATAAGATACTTCGACTAACAATAACTATAATATAGTAATTTACAAAAAGAATAAAATGTTGGTGCAAATGGGCGAAATTCAGCCTTCTTATCATTAGTCTTTGTAGGGGTGCCAATTTGTGCCAGCGACCGAGACAGAGCAGCAAGACGGTCTTTGGGCGCGTTCTGTTTATAGATATTACCAGAGGCGCTAGTCGAAGCGTTCCATTAAAAAAACAAAAAAAAAAAACAGAAATATGAATATTAAAAAAAAAAGTTACTTCTTGGCCGATGGACAAACGTCAAATCTAAACTTAGCAGTTTGGTTGTTTTGCATTTTTTATTGTCCATGGCAAACAAAATAACCAAATTCATTCCATCAATCAAAGCTAACGCAGCTAAAAAAAGTAACACAGCTAAAATGAAACAGTTGGTGGCGCTGGTTTATGATGTTAGTTGGGCTTATAACTGGAACGGACTTTTATAGTAAAACTGTTTTTTTAGTCGAACACTAACAAACTGATTAGACAGCCACCCACCGATGTAGAACCGTAACCTTAACCGGTACAAGGCTTAAACTGTTTTATAGTTTTAGTTTTAAAAACACGAAAATTCCGAATGTTAGCATATTTTATAATTTTGAGCAATTAATCGGCTTTAATAAAAAATAAGTACAAAATAGGACGATTTCATCCTTCTTAAGACAACTATTGTATTGAAACCCAAAGCTCTTTGGTTAGACGGACTAATGACAGTTCTGAGCTCGAACGCGAGTCGACGTTTTTGTTTTAGCTTATAAACGTGACGTTAGCCTTATTGTTATCATTTGTATTGACTGACGGCCAGTTGCAGAAGGGATGATTAAAATAAACTCTGATTAATATTTTGATATACGCCACGTGATTGGTAGATGGTCACTTTGGTTATTACGACGAATAACGTGCGTCATAAGCAACGTAAACATGTCAAAAACAATCAGCCTTTTGCAACTGGCCGTTAATTTAATATTTTAACAAGTTTTGGTTCGAACATAATAATAAATATTTCTTATAACTTAGAAAAGTATAGTAATTATGTGTAACTTTGGATCACTTTTGGGAAAATTATCGTTAATATATATTATATATAACTACGAAATATAACGTGTATAAATATATAAAATGTTAAGTTAAGCATGTATTATTTTATTCATCTATAACTGTATTTACGTTGATCCGTATGGTGAATAATAGTAGATATCTGAATTTTTGCCTACAGGTAGCATTATTAATGTTTTATTCAAACTCCATAAATATAAAATAAAAATAAATAAAATAAAATCAGTTTTTTTATTTGTCACAAAAATAAGAGTAAATAAAAATGTTAAATATAGTTAAAAAAATAAACCAAAGATATTATGACAAAAGAGGCTATGGTTCAGAAAATGTTGTTGGAACCAGGTTCCAACAACCTCTGTTATTATACCATAGCCGACATTAAAATTTAGTGGAACAGTAATATAAATAAAAGTTATAAAATAATAATTAATATCACAAATTCATTAAATTATTGTGTCCCAAAAAGGAATTGACCCCGGTACCTTCCCGACTAAATCCACGGACTTCACTGCTAGGCCAAGGAGGCAGTTAAAGTAGAAAGTATATTTGAGTTAAAGGAGAAATAATAAAATAAAACTATAAACGTATAGTGTCTAAAGCGATGGTGACCGGTATGGACGCCACCTACTCACGTGACCTTGTACTGAGACAAGTAGCTACAACGCGATCCTTTTAATTGGATTATAAAAACATAATGAAAATAAAGCGCGAGGAAACTTCACGTTTATAAGCCTAAAAAAATACAATATTAGATTAAATTAACAATCTATTGTTTTGAGTTGATGCAGACATCATCAGTCAGGCACCATTAGAGCGGGCGTCCACGACGAACTAAGTTGCCCAGCAACATTTTGTCTGTCGTTGTATTTTCGAAAAACAGCAATAAATAAACCCGTAGAATTGAGACAACGGATGGGCAAAAACATATAGGAGCTGTTCTGCTAAACCTATTCTGTTACTTAAGCGCAAACGATATATAATGTAATCCGTTAATCACAGTGAACACTCCATGTAACGTCACTCGATTTAACGACAAAGCGTCAAAATCAATTGGCTTTGGTTGGTTTAGCTTGTCTTCCATACAATGATACATCTTCTCTCCATTTAACGACAACTCTCTATAACATCATAAAAGTTATTTAAAACAAAATTTTTTTTTTCTCCCACAAAACTTAAAATTAGCAACAATATTTTTTAAAACATTTATGTACAAGCCCTTCAAAGTCGTTATATAGAGTTTCCACTGTATGTATATACATACATATATATATATATATATATATATCACGCTATTAAAGTTGAGAATTGAATAATATTTGGTAATTATGACGCAACCATTGACGTAATTAAGGAAATCCACTAATAACGTTTGTGTCTAAGTAGAGAGTAATAGGGCTGCAGGTCTAGAAAGCAATAATGGTCAGTCATGTAAATATTTACAAAGCTCTTAGTTTTTTTTTTTACTAAAACACTGTATAAACCTTTCATTGAGTGTATAAATATAAGGTTTATGTAGCAATATCTTTTTACACACAATGATTTGAGACTAACAGCATAGTAAAAAATATAGAACTTTTGCAATAATAGATAGCTGATATTTATTGCCTGCATAGGCCAAAGCATCCACCCACCTTAGTTGCGGAGACAAGTAGATCGTGAACGCCTGATCTTAGGTACATATTAGTATTAATGTATAAATCTTAATTTTAAAATTGCCAATATAAACTCTCGATGCTCTTCAATAGATATTACTACCTTAAAATACTTATTGCATAAAAATATGTATAAAATTAGTTACCTATATGTATTGTACGTATGGTAAAAAAGCTATAAAATTGTTATATTAATCACATATACTTAATTAATTTATGCTTAAAGTTAAACTATATCAGAAAACGTTAAAACTTTAAGACCGTAAAATTGATATTACTTACATACAAAATCATTTAACATTAAAAAATATTATTTCATTTTTAAAATAATAAATTATTGTTTTAATACGTGTTTTAATAATAAATATTCGCGATAATAATAATAAAAAAATCTCGATTATAAAACGTTATATCACAGAAAACAATAATAGAATTAATAATTTTAGCACAAGTGTTCATTTACACAATTACCCGTCACTGCACCATTAAATATCGGCCTAATACAATATTCAATAATAGTCAAAGATATATAGAAGAGCGACCTTAACCGATCTGTTATCTGAATTAAATCAACTTTTTGTATATTTAAAAATATTCGTATTTTATTATATAGCAGGTGGATTTCATTTGTATAACAGATCGGTGAAGGTTGCTGTTCTACGTATCTTATACTATTAATATTATCCCCTCGTTCCGAGTCACAATAATAGTAACCTAAGCCTGCTTCTAGGCATTCCGAGACGTGCCTGTATTGCCAAAGCTTTGTGACGTCACAAACAAACGTAAACGCAGAGGTAAATATGATAGTATGATTTCAAATCCGGAATTTATCTTCTTTGCATTATAAAAAAATCCATTATGATAGGAATAAAATGAAATTTTATCCGTTCCAAATTGATATCATGGTCTGAGCATCCATAAACTAACACCGTATAAGGTTTTTAACACAGAGTAGCGACACTGGCAGTTCGAAAATGTTTCGAGTCCCAATACTGGTGTTAAGCCAGGGTTCCTGTCAATGTCAAAGTGACAAGTATCATAAGTTAATAAACATAGAAAGATAATTATCTGTGAAATACGCAACAAAACTCAAAATTTTATATAAGCTATACTAATATTGTCATTCTTTTGAGATACTAATAATATACGAAATATGTCTTTGATGGAAATGATTTTTCAACAGACAATTTTGACAGTGACATTTTGCTCGTAAATCGTTAGTGAATGTCGGTGTCGAGAGGTCAGAACCCTACGAGGGGTTTACAAAAACGAACGCGGCTCAGTATGATTCGGAATGAGGGGTATATCTTTGGCGTTTAAATTTTGACAAAAGTCAAAATCTGTATTTTCGTATCGGCAGAACCAAAGACAGATCAAACACAATAGTATCATTTCATAATGACATCAAATGAAAATGGATTGATACTATTGGTGGATATTTAACTCGCTCACTGCCCAATTCACCGCAAATCTGGTAGATTGGAAGCCTTAAAGCTAAGTTCAAACAAACGCGTTTAACGTATGAGCTTCCCTCTCGCTCGCACAATCTAATATTTTCAAAGACTTTTGAAATTTGAGTGTACTTTTGTTGGAAAAAAAATTGTACATATTTGCACTTTCATATACCTAATTTTAGACAGAGAGAGAGATCATCACGACCGAAAGGAAAACTTTCGGGGTGGTCAGAAACCACGCTTATAAATAAGCGGATTCCAAGCCAACTTTACTATAGGCCAATCATATATAGGCAAGCTCGTCGATGTCTCCAGCGTATCAAACTCGAGAAATTCACAAATAAATAAAATTTTTGTGTCCCGATCAGGAATCGAACCCGGTACAGACTTAACCGCTAGACCACGGAGGCAGTATTTTTAGACAGAAAAATTTGAAAATATATATTGATTGAAATATAGATTGTGCGAGAGGGATGCAAAACCGTTAAACCCTCTTAAGGACAAATTACAAACACGCGATAAGGATTGGCATCCGGTCATTATGCTACCGGAATAACAAAAGGTTTTGATTGAACTAAAATGGTTAATAATTACGGTTGCTACCGGTATAAAAAAACTGTACTGTATTTTTACGGTATCCTTATATCCTATACCAAACTCTGTGGAGGCAAGGAGGTGCTCAAAAATTCTAAAGTACAATTTTCCTGATTTCAACTTCTTTCTTTATATACTTACTACTAACACCTCCTCTACTCCTCTAATGCCTCCTCCACTCAACATTTCCTTCCAGCTGTCAAACAAAAAAAAGTTTCTGTAATGGTTACTTTTAAAGTTTTTTTTTATTTTTTTTATTTGAGCCGATCCGACAGTTTTATTTTGAAGGTCAGCCGTAAGCATTAGACGCCATTTTTTTATTTTAATCGGCTTAATTTTCATTTGACAACTGAAAGGAATTAAGTGGAGGAGGCGTTGAGGACATGTCTTAGAATACAGATGTAAACCTACCGAATATTTTAGTATCAACTAACATGTAACAGAGACTGCTTCCCAACATACAACATAATGGGGCAGCGGAGTTCTATATATCTTGCTCGATTTGTTTTTAGTATTTGATCATTTTTATTTCCCAACAGAAATGCGACGCGAATCGAACTCTTGTTTCAATTACTATTAAAATTAACAGTACCGTTAAAAAAAAACAGTACGTTTATTTATATCGGTATTACAGATATCAGAATTTAAAGGTATGATGACAGCTTACCATTTAAACCACCAATGCATATAGATAAGCCTATTCAATTCAAAACGCCTCTTGCTACAGCAGGCGCAGTCCGAATCGACCGATCAGGTGCGATTTTGAAATAATAGACTTTTGTAATTTAATGTATCGATGGTTTAAATCCTATATTTTTTTGTTTATTCAGCCCTGAGGCGCAATTCTTAAGCAATAAAATTCATATATTAATAAAATAGTTTTACCTGATTATATCGAATTCGATAATATCTCTATATCTCGAGAATTGCCCCCTGGTTAGAACTGAAGGCAAAAATGACTTAAGGGTGGTAAAGCCCTAGTTTGTTGGAGTGTAATATGGGTTTTTGGTTTATGTGGAAGTGCTGAGGTCCGGCTGTATGCAGGCGATGGTCTTCTTGATGCGCAGCGCAGTGAGCCGAGCTGCCGGGTTTTGATACCAACATTCACGCATCACCTTGCAAATCGCAGACAACACCTGAAACGTGTTCATTAATATATTAATATCACAAAGCTACGGTCAGGCATTCCATATTAGTGCTGAATCTTGAAACAGTGCTTGATGTAATAGCTGCCCGCGGCAACAGGAAAAATATTATATAGACACTGGCAAACGAAAGTAGGCTGAGATTATGATACCTATATTCGTAAGGCAACACAAAATCGATTATCAATATGCTGTCGAACTATATGTATTCATTGAACTTAAGTTTGTGCACTAGTTACCCAAAATACTATTAAAAATAAATAAAAGTGATGTGCGGAAGTTGCGTCATACGTTGATAATGAAATATAAAGAAAAACAAGAAAAGAGAGATATACCTTGATTTCATACAGAAAATATTTTTTTACATACAATCATCATTACAGCTAGAACACAGCGTCCTATAATTCCACTGCTGAACATGGGCCTTCCATAACATATATAAATTTTGATACTTTGAAATTCTAAAAAAATATTAATTAGCTCAGTTGTCATTATTACCTAAAACATTTATTATTTTTGGTAAGAGCCTCTAAAATTAAAAGCCAACGAAAAAAAAAAGATTTTTAATAAGTAGATGATTTAGAACAACAAAGAATTGGCAAGTTATACACCGGTTAGTAAGTGGATACTGTCAACATCAGTAATCTCAAACCAGTATCACATTCTAGTCTGATAACTTGTGATTATTTTATTCACGAGTGTGACAAATTTTCACTTGTCCAATTGTACAAACTTTCTCTATAAATTAGACGTTGTGATTTCATGTTACATGTTATAGGTACATATATATATCCATAGTTAAAGTATTAATATGTAAATTACAATATTTGAATCAGTTACATTCAGTAACAATATTTATTATTAACTACTACTAGATTGATAGAAGAAAACAACTATTATTTTAAAATGATAAAAAAATATGCAAGTATCAAGATTATTTTTTCTTTATACGAGTATAACCGTGCCATGCCAAACCTGTTTCCTATGATTCCTATAATGCTATATTGGAAACTAGTTTTATAAATGTACTAATGGCAGACCTGCTTATGCGAAATTATTTCAGTTTGTGGTGCAAAATAACATCCGTTCCTGATCACAGCATCATGAGCCATCGGTCCCCGTTCCACTAATACCAACTTGTGAAATCGTTAAGAAAGCTAAATTCATGAGAAAGCTACATACATGGATTAGACTTACTGTATCGGATTGCCATCGGTTAGGTATACCAGGTCTTCTTTTCTCTATGCAGACGACTCGCTTCATATCTTCAAGACTGGGATCGGGGGGGACACAGTCGTAGTAGGGCGGCTGGTATTCGTCGGGGATTGCCCCACTTCTCCTAGCGATCTCCCAAAGCACTAGGCCGAGAGAATACACGTCAGAACGCTTGTAAGGGTCGAACTGACGCGTGTCCAACGATTCCTCTAATACCTGAAATTGTATTATACAAAATGTAAAAAATAGTACATTACTGTCGCAGTCTGGGATGATGAATAACTTTATAGGTCAGACAGCAAGGTCTGCAATGATGACCAAGCTAGAAGGCTGAAAGCATCAAGCGCCTGCTGACATTCTTTTTTTTTACTAGGTCTTGATTGACACGATAACTACATACATATATATGTAGTAATTTAACATTAGTCTAATCAATAAAATTAGTTATAATGTAATAGTTTCAATTTCTTTATCGTTAGAACAACTGTAGAACAAAAAATAAACGCCTAAAATGGATGATCTCCTTTCACAATCACTTTAATATTTTTTACAAAGCAAAGCCGTTATTTCCTACTATACTTAATTCCGTTGTTATATTATTTTAATTAACGATTTATTAATAAGCCCATAAATTACAACTACAGTATTTTTCTTAATGTTAAATATTGTAGGAGCAATAATTATTATTTTTATCTAATATCATCAGCACAAACGTTATCGCAAGATGATAAGCCGAGTTTACATTTTTGCTGCATTTAGTCCAGTCTCTATGTTTTCCGATTTAGTTCTCTAACTAAAAATACACATGATTATTTTACGTTCCGTTCAATTATTATTGCTTAGGTATAATACGAATGCTTTTAGAATGTGGAATGGATTTATTGTTCGGTATTTACCGTGTTTGACTCAAATTGACTGCCTCCGTGGTCTAGCGGTTAAGTCCGTGGATTTAGACTCGGAGGTACCGGGTTCGATTCCTGGTCGGGTCGGGACACAAAAATTATTTATTAATGTAAATAAATACATTAAATTATTATTTAATTTATTTGTGATATATCTCGAGTTTGGTACGCTGGAGACATCGACGAGCTTGCCAAAAACTAATTAAATTAAATTAAAAACTATTAATGTACAAGTATATGTATGTGTACTATGATATCAAAATAGAAATTTTATTGAATGTCGAAGTTAATGGCGACTGTAAATTGGCTTTTTCAAATTAAAAAGAATTGATGTAGCCTCTTTTAGTGCATCTTCTATAGACTAGTTTTATAATTATAAATCAAACTCTACATATGATTATAAAGCTTTATTTCTCCGATCTCTTACAACTGTTTTTCACCACGCTTCCACTCAATATCTCTGTCCCTTTTTCGTCCCAAAACTGTCAGATGGCCGTGCCTACCTTATTTTTAATTCTTAGTTCCGAATACAATTGTATTCGAATGCACAAAATATAATTACTTACTGCATTCTGGTTTAGTAATATAAATTCTTATGTGTTTTTTACGAGTGTGTTCTATTTTGATTGACTAAAATAATAGTTTCATAATTAAATGTTAACATTTCGAATAGAACACAACTAGTATCCATCACATTCGGCCATCCGACAATGTGCTACCACCTGGTGCACACATAGGACTAAACCCATTATAAACTATTTATAATTAACATTCAGAGATCATTTATATTGAAAGTCTCACTAAAGTCAAGGAGTTGTTTCAGTTTTATATCCATCTCTCTGGTTTAGCACTATCCATAATACCAATGTTAACTTTAATAATCGCATAACAAAACGTTAAAACATTATTGGGCTATAGCCATATATTAATATTTTAAATTAAAAACTTCACAATCCTTGTTTTTCCTTAACATAAAAATATAGTAATAATATGATCTCTAGAATCACTGTGACATTGAAATTAACAAAATTTTAGAATTAGGTCAAGGTAAATTTAAATAAATGCCTTTGATAACTCTTATCTCAATGAGGTTATTTATATTATTGCAAATTACACTAATATTTAATTATTAAACAATAGTGTAACAAATTGAATGACAATGTAATAAATTCGTTACACTACCAAATAACAATTAACATTAAACAAAAATACATTTACTGAGACATATCAAACTGATGACACTAATAAATTGAATATTATTGTATCCAATTTGTTATATCACCAAATTTCAATTAAAATTGAACAAAAATATCTTCTAGTAATGAATATCAAACTGATGGTACTATAATAAATTGAATAATTTTGTATCCAATTCATTATTTTACCAAATTACAATTAAAATTGAACAAAAATATCTTCTAGTAATGAATATCAAACTGATGGTACTATAATAAATTGAATAATTTTGTATCCAATTCATTATTTTACCAAATTACAATTAAAATTGAACAAAAATATCTTCTAGTAATGAATATCAAACTGATGGTACTATAATAAATTGAATAATTTTGTATCCAATCCATTACATTACCAAATAACAATTAACGTTAAACAAAAATACAGTTACTGAGAAATATTAATGTTACGATACTGTAATAAATTGAATAATGCTGTATTCAAACCATTACAATACCAACATCCATCGAAAATCTTAACTATTATTTGGTAATTTGAGAACGTCGCTGCAACACAGATAATGGTAGCTCATCCTCACTGTTACTCAGATCACTATCAGAAGATTTACTGTCAGACTTATTTTCCAAGGATACATTTATCCATGGTCTTATTCTGTCCGCTGGCTCTCTTTAATGTTGGCATGGACAACAGCTCTCACTTCGTGTAACGCAG
This sequence comes from Tinea semifulvella, assembly GCA_910589645.1. Taxonomy (NCBI): domain Eukaryota; kingdom Metazoa; phylum Arthropoda; class Insecta; order Lepidoptera; family Tineidae; genus Tinea; species Tinea semifulvella. The sequence goes on from OU342584.1 coordinate 29,209,260, forward strand.
TAGTCTCAAAATCTAAGCCAATATCAAGTTTATTAGCTAAATTATCGCGCAATCTAACTCCGAATAAGGTCTCAGCTGCAGTCTTTTGAGTTGTAGCGTTTATGGTATTATTAATACCCCACTGTATATTTCCTAAATATTGATCCCATTTGTATTCATTTTCAGAGGAAGTGTATTTAGTTAAAGCATTTAATATTGTTTGATTAAAGCGTTCTGCTTGGCCGTTTGCCCTAGGACAAGCTACTGCGTTTAGAATGTGTTTGATGCCATATTTATCACAAAAAATCTTAAAAGCAGCTGATGTAAATGACGTACCGCGGTCAGAAATTAGTCGACTCGGTAAGCCAAAATCGTTGAATATCGATTCCAAAACGCGTATTGTTGATTTAGTTTTAGTGTCTTTTACTGGTTTAACAAACACATACTTTGTGAACCCATCCACTACTGTCAAAATATAAACATTACCACATTTGCTTTTTACAAATGGACCGAGGTGGTCTATATGAATAGTGTGAAACGGTACGCTTACTTTTTCAATAGGATACAAATAACCCGATTTCTTTTTTGTATTACAGTCCTTATTATAGGCACATTCTATACAAGATTCCGCATACCGCTTTACGAATCTGCGTAATTTTGGAAACCAGTATTGACTTTGAATTTTCTCAATTGTTTTCGATAGCCCTAAATGCCCGGCTTCATCGTGACTGATGCGACAGACTTGCCATCTAGCATTGCGTGGAACTACCAGCAGTAACTTACCATTAACCTTCCTATATAACTTGTGATTTTTAATAGCGTAATTATTTTTTATGTCTTTCGATTCCTCATCATTTTCAGGTTTGAGAATTTTAGCGACCCGTGCGATATCCGGGTCTGCCATCTGTAACGTCAGAATCCAATGATCCTTTTCGATATTGTAAACGGTTACATCAGAATCAACAATCACGCTAGATACCTGATTGGTATTTCGACTTAAAGCATCGACATGCGCCATTCGCGTGCCAGGACGATATTCGATATCAAATGTGAACTCGCTTATTTGTAACCACCATCTTGCTATGCGCGGTACTAAGTCACGCTTCGTAAGTGTGGTTCTGATGGCGTTGCAATCAGTTACTACCTTAAAATTCATACCCATCAAGTAGGCGCGAAATTTCTTTAATGAGCAAACAATTGCCAAGGTTTCCAGTTCGTAGGAATGTAAGTGTCGTTCTTCTGGGGTCGTCTGCCTGCTAAAGTAAGCGACAGGTTTTAATACTCGAGGATTCTCTTGCCACTGTAATAATATACCACCAATACCTAGTGAACTGGCATCGGTATGAAGTTCTGTGTCAAATTTGGGGTTGTAAAGTGCTAATATTGGTCTCTCTACCAGCTTATCTTTTAGTACAATAAATGCATTTGACTCAGGATTTGACCACAAAAACTTTGCTTCTTTTTTTAACAAATTTGTAAGAGGCCTTGCAATTTCACCAAAGTTTCTTATGAACTTCCTAAAATATCCCGCTAAGCCTAAAAATTGACGAACTTCATGAACATTTCTAGGTATTGGAAACTCTTTTACTGCCATAATCTTATTTTCGTTAGGTCGAATCCCTTCTTCGGAAATGTCGTAACCAAGATAAACAATGGAACTGTCGAAGAATCTACATTTGGATAGTCTAAGTGTAAGGCCATTTTTGCGTAACAGTTTGAGAACCTCCTCTAATCTTTCAAAGCCTTGAGTCAAATCTACCGACGGAACTAAAATGTCGTCCAAGTAAGCAAGAGCAGATTCAAAACGCATTGATCCCAATATTCTATTTATCGCCCTCTGAAACACTGCCGGTGCATTGGCTAACCCGAATGGCATGCGTCGGAATTCATAGTGTCCGTCTGGAGTTATGAATGCCGTTAAATGTTGGCTATCATCTGCCACAGGAACCTGGTAATATCCTGAAGCTAAATCCAGGCACGTGAAGAACTTATTACCACTGAGATTCGTTATTTGATCGTCTATTAAAGGAAGAGGAAAACAATCTTTTTTTGTTTTATTATTTAGGGCCCTAAAATCGACGCACAACCTCTGTTCGCCTGTTTTCTTTTTGACTAACAGAATCGGACTTGCGTAATTTGAATTCGATTCCTGTATAATGTCGTTTTCCAAAAGGTCACTTACTATTTCCCGCACTTGTCCTCTTTCGTAATGAGATAATCTGTACGGTCGGTACATAACTGGTCTGTCATCCGTTAACTCTATTTTCATTTCACAACCTGTCATACATCCAATTTCGTTCAAACTTGTGGCAAAACATTCACGATAAGATTGTAAAAGGTTATAAAGTCTATTCAATGTTTTATCATCCACTCTAGAACCAACCCTAACTTCCGATCTTTCTAGCGGCTTATAAGACGAGATATGTTTTGTAATTTTATTTACGGTTAAAGACTTCTCCAAAGGCTTCATATCTACTAGCAAGGTAACTCGGGCCAACAAGTATGGTGGCTTAAATATTAATGCCTTATCTGATAGGTTAGTGACCACTAAATGACCTTTACCCTTGTTTATGCGATAAGCACCTTGGTGTAGGTGATACTCTCTTCCAGGTTCGGTACAATCATAACCTTTTACATATACATCTCCCGAAAACAGACTGTTATCAGCTTGGACCTCCACCAGATCTACTTTAGGTACTTCTACGGGACTAGCTACAACTAATTTTACGTAATGTTCATGATTCTTAAAAACTTGACTATTGGGACTCCTATAAAATATTAATTTATGCTTATCTTTCAAAACTGTTACAAATGGCAACTCTGTAAAATCTTGCCCAACCAGCATGGGCGTCTGGATATATTGATCTTTGACAACAAGTAATTCTAGATATGCATCAACTTCATCTAACTTAAAGTCGACATAAGTTTTGTATAGTGGAGAAACCGAAGAATTTCCAAAACCTTTTATAGATGGTAAGTATCCAAATTGTCTTGGCAGATTCAATTTTTGAGCTACAGATTCTTGTAGAAGACTACACTCGCTACCAAAGTCTACATAAGCTACAAAATCTTGGTTATTAACAACAACCTTTTTAAAAAACTTATCATTACAGTTATTATTAGTATTTATGGTTAATACCTTTCTTTGGAAATTTGAATTTTCAGCACTAGACTTGGCATCGAAGCGCATGATTGGGTTATTCTTGCAATGTTCATCATCATGGCCAATACGGTGACATATTTGGCATTTCACCAGGGGTTTCTTACATTTATTATAAGAATGGCCCCTCTCGCGACAATTAAAACAAACAACTGAATTGAAAGATTTGAAAAAGTTTTTGTTTCGGTTTTCATATGTCGGTATATTATTACTTCTTTTTTTAGCATCAAAAACAAAATGATTAGTTGGACGTTGTGAATTTAAAAAAATTAGTAGGTCTTCTGGTTCCTTACAGTTAAGTGCCTGTGCACCGCTTCTAACAGATTTATCATAAATACCGTGCACAATACAGTCTACTGCCTTTTTCCCTGTGATGTCACATCTATTCAGTAAGGTCAATTTATCATAAAAATACTCCCGTAATCCTTCATTAGGGCGCGTGGTGCGCGCTAACATTTCCTCAAGCAACTGGCCATAATTTTGTTCGCTTGGAAAAGCCTTTTTTAATTTCATTTGCCACTCATCCCAGTTGTATACCACTGACGACAGCGATTCAAACCACGTTTTTGCAAAACCTGTAAGTTTTTGCAGTGCAAAGTGAATTATTTGTTTATCGTTCCATTCATATATAGTTGCACACTCGTTGACTTTCTGAATCCAACTTTCGATGTTTTGGGATTTGCCAGCAGGGTCAAATTCGGGCAATACGTTACTTAATTGGTTACTACTTAGTGGTGGTGACATCTTATCCTTATTCTTCATTGAAGACAATATTTTAAGTACATCGTCTAAAGAAAATTTTGTTGATTGTCGTCGTTCCTTTCTATGCAGGTCAACATCAGAGTCTGAAGAAGATGATGCGGTCCTTTTGCGTGCTTGATGCTGAGTATGGCGACTGGGTTTCTCAGGATCTCCTTTACTGGTTTCACTTGCCGCCACACTCCTACCTCGCGATCGCTGTGTTGGCTCATGCACGCTGCTATGCCGGTTTTTAGCTCTGACAGATGGCTGCAGGACCGGAGAAGCTGGGCCATCATTGTCGTCGTCATAAGTGTTCATCCTCCGAAAAATAAAAACAAAACTTCAATGAATTATATTAAGTTAATCAATTATTAACCCCCTCCTATTATTATTATAAAATTAAATATAGTATCCAAATTCAATATTAATAGTTAATTTTATTAGCCTGATAGATAATCCATATTATTATTCTATTTAATATTTGTCCTATTTCAGTAAAACTATAACTATTAATTTTTGTTGCATCCACTAAAATTCTCATACTAATAGTTAGGGTTGCAGCATGATCAATAATTTTCTTAAAACTCTTGTTTTTAATATATAAAATTTAATAATGTTTTTGAAGTAATATAACATTAAACTGTATTATTATTGCATAAATTATTTAAATAAACATAATTGACTATTCTATGATTTGGATGACCTGGACATACTCACATAATGTAACTTTTCTGTTACCAATATAGATAATCAGTCTTTTCTGGTGCAGATATACATAATCTGACAATTTTAATGCCAATATACATAACTGGCCTTTTGTGGTGCAGATATACATAATCTGACTTTTCTGGTGCCGATATACATGATCAGTCTTTTCTGGTACAGATATACATAATCTGACTTCTGGTGCCGATATACATAATCAGTCTTTTCTGGTGCAGATATACATAATCTGACTTTTCTGGTGCCGATATACATAATCAGTCTTTTCTGGTGCAGATATACATAATCTGACTTTTCTGGTGCCGATATACATAATCAGTCTTTTCTGCTGCAGATATACATAATCTGACTTTTCTGGTGCCGATATACATAATCAGTCTTTTCTAGTGCAGATATACATAATCTGACTATTCTGTTGCCAATATACATAATTGGTCTTTAATGAATGATAAAATGAAATAATAACATAATTATATAAATACAATAGGAATACAGCAAATAACTTAACAAAGATTGTTCAGTGGTGTAATATTTTGATTCATGGTATCAGATTCATAAATAATGTATATATATATTTTTTTAATATAGAAAATATTAGAATATAGTAATAAATAAAATGTATGTTATAAAAATATATATAGAAAATATGTACTAAAATAAATACAAAAAAAAGTAATTTAATTTTAGTAAGTAGTTCCACATTTTATTTTATTTATACCAAAATTCATAGTATGATGAATAAAGTTTGATGAAATATAAATTGATAAAAGTTGATAATTGATAAAAGTGTTACTTCAATATATTCTCAAATAGTTTCAGGAGATTTAGTCATACATAGCCCAACTTGTAATTTGTATAAATCAGCTAAATCCCATTTATTTATTATATATATTCTTATTTATAAATATTTTAATATATATATATATAGTCATTTCAATGACTCTATAAACAATATTAACCTAATACAATTGTTTGTGTTTAATATTTTATTTCGTATCTCAGTTGTAACGATGACGCCATTTATTTGGTCAGATTTGTAGGTTATATTAATATTGTTGTTATTTTAAACTACATGAACCTGAACTATAACATACCAATACTCGTAGTATGAAGAATTGGTTATAAATGTTAATTCAATGGTTTTGGTAAATATTACTTAATTTAAGCCTTAATTGTGCAATTGCACATTGAATGCAACCTTTTTTTTTTTTTTTTTTTTTTTTTCTTATGCCATACATTTATTATTACACGTACCTTTTTGAACAATTAATCCACGGGCGCGTCTCTTTTCACTTCTGAGTTTTTATAATTATAAATCAAACTCTACATATGATTATAAAGCTTTATTTCTCCGATCTCTTACAACTGTTTTTCACCACGCTTCCACTCAATATCTCTGTCCCTTTTTCGTCCCAAAACTGTCAGATGGCCGTGCCTACCTTATTTTTAATTCGGATTAGCTCGCGCCATTTTGCGCGGCCATGTCAAGTGCAAGTTTTTGTTTTGTAAATTAGTTTACTGTGGTTATTATTGGTCAAGAGTGGTGTTGTTTTGTTTAATAATGTGCTACAATGTGAATAGTTATGGAAAACGATAAATTGGACTTTAAATATGGGGCACAAGTTGCAGTTTATTTTTTGCGGTTTTCCCGCGCTGTCAACTCCCATATTTTACCCGACGTGTTTGAGCAGTGGATGGTTCCGCGAGTGACTCCAATAAAAGCATCAACTTCTACAGCATCTGGAATTTGATGATGACCTCATTAATTCATGAAAAAGAAAGATATATTACGTCAGACTTGGCTGTATGGGCTAGACCCTTTGCCTTCCCTATCATCTCATTCATCATCCATCGGGAGAAGAGAACCAAAAAAAAAAAAAAAAATTATTTTTAATTCTTAGTTCCGAATACAATTCTATTCGAATGCACAAAATATAATTACTTACTGCATTCTGGTTTAGTAATATAAATTCTTATGTGTTTTTTACGAGTGTGTTCTATTTTGATTGACTAAAATAATAGTTTCATAATTAAATGTTAACATTTCGAATAGAACACAACTAGTATCCATCACACTAGTAAGATTTATTTAACAAAACATTTATTTGTTATTTATAAGCACTGTTTATTCTATTGTGTCTTTGCACGTAATAAATATTAAATTGATTAAATCTTATGCTAGTGAAATATCCATGTTTTTGTATTTTTTTGCAAATTTAATCTAAAAGCGGATGCCGCGAGTTACCCTCCAAGTCTAAGGATATAGTGCCCCATATAATACACTCGAGTTCACAATGGGATCCATTGTCACAGTGAATTAGGTTAAATTGAAAAATTCGCTTGTCACAATTTCTAAAGAACTTCCCAACGCATAATAGTCGTGTTCGACTACTGTTGTTTAGTACTTAAAGCGTTTGGAAACGCATTCAGAAAAAGTAACGCAATTTAAGTCGAGTATCATGATCACGACCGATTCCCTTTCGGGGTGGTCAGAAACCACGCTTATAAATAAGCGGATTCACATTTAGCTAACTTTACTATAGGCCAATCATGACAAGTGGCAAGCTCGTCTATGTCTCTAGAGTACCAAACTTCAAAATATCACAAATAAATAAAAGAAAAAAAAGAATTTATTTATTTAAATTAGTAAATGTTACTATGTATCAAATGGAGAATAAACACATGAAACTTCCCCGTGAGGAGGAGAGAATTTTAGCTATCGCGTCGGAGTGAACTATGTTATAAAAGGCCTATATTTAACAGGTCTGAGACAACTTGCTAGGACTGTGAAGACGATGACCCCAATATTAATTTAAAAAAAACTCTTTTACCCTGTAAAGGCGCGGTGGTGGCTTGGATGTAAATCCTACAAAGGTAGGTTCAACCAATAGAACCAATGAGAAATACACTTTTCTTATGTACATTTGTCATAGATAAACAACACCATCGTTTTCGTGCCACGGACATCGCGTTAAGGCGTCGTCGGTCCTGTTTCCACTTATATCAAATTTTCATAAAAAAATTACATCATATCCACGCCAACCCCTGGCCAGCGTAGGACAAATTCTCCAGGATCCGGAAGCCCCATCTCCAGCACTGACTTATTCTAAGAATTATACAATACAATGCAAAAATATAATTATGACGACTTCCAGGAACAATTCCTTATCTTGTCTACGATCGGCTTAGCGGAGTCAGTTTAACCGTTAAGATTCGTCTTGCACATGCATTAGTTATGGCTTCTTAGAAATTTAAATTGGAGTGTACTTTATTTTACACTAGTTGTTTAACCCGGCGTTGCCCGTGTAATATTTAACGTGATTTTAAATCGAGTACTTTATTGCGTGCGCTTGGTTGTGGACCTATTTCGTTGAAAACAGCGCTTATTCTTTCTCTTTCTTTCTTTACGCGTCTGCAACTATGCGTGCGCACACAGCCACGCGCATTCATTTAATGTCCATATTCCTACCAACTACGAAATCAATAACCTGCAAGTTTAGTTATTACTTTTGCGGTACGTCCCGCGACGTACCCGTTTTTTTAATAGCTTGAGAACTTGAAATAAATACAATACAGAAACCTCTTCTTCAATACTTAGCGCTACAGCAGCAATATTCTCTTCGGTACGCACATTTCTTTTTCTTGTTGATGGTTGTAAACGATAAATAAATACACGAATTACTTCCTCACTTGGCCGGTTTTATGTTGACTGTAAAATGGATGAAGTGCTTTTTGTAGTGAAAAATTTAAATAGGTATGTAATAAACGGAATTAAATGAAACTATACTGTGTTTTATTCAAATTTATTTAATACATCCATTTATTTATTTATAATATATATATAAAATAACAAGTCGTATGATTCCTACCTAAGCTGTATTTGTTTGTAACTTAACTATAAATAATAGTTAATTCATTTTTTTATTTTCTACATATTCTTTATAATTTTTTCACTTTACTTTTTAACTAACTGTTTAGTTAGGGTGTTTACCCTTTAATATGTTTGATCCAAAATCTTTATTACAGTCAACATTTTAATTTAATTTAAAATACAAAGGATATAAATATATTTCCAAAAAAAATAATATTTTATTTCGTAATTATCATTTTTAACATTATTATAGAAGCCATAGCGGCGGTAGAAAGCGCTAGGAGATGCAAAATAATAACTACTTAATTATGAAATAATAAGTTTGAAACACTTTTTTGGTTTGATATCAAATAAAATGTAATAAAAAAATAAATATTTCAAAATATATTTTGCCTTTTTTTCTTTGGCCTAGTATCTATTCAAAACTACCATATTAAATGTATTTGCTTTTTTTGTTTAAAAAAAACAAACATTTTTTCAGCATACATTATTTGCGACAAAAGTATTTCTAAGATCGTTTAATATCGTGTGGGTATGCCAAACCTGAGCTTGCGACTTCGAAACTAGAGAGGGACAACAAATTTTCGGACTTTCCAGTTTACACTTTTAACCCAAAAGCTGTCTATATTTTCCAAATAACCGTTATGGTTACACAATACCAAGCGATTGTAGAAATATCTACTGCAAATAATGTAAAAACCTGTTCCTTAGGGTTTTAATTTTTACATAACAAAAGTAATATTCAAATCTCTTTTGTGAGCTTTAGCCAGACACAAGCACGGCAATTGATTTTTTTGATTGATTTGATATACGCCATTAAGTCATAATAATATAGATATAATAAAGATATAAATAAATGTATTACTTTATAAGCTTACTTGGGTACCTAATAAATACCCCAAATCTACTTTAATATTGAAACAAAAATCTATTATAATTTGGTAGAATCAAAGTTACGCTTACATGCTGCAGCTATACGAAAGTACATAAACAGAAAGGGCAATTCCAGATAACTTCAAGTTTGTTGATTGTGACGAATACATTTCCATTGTTAGAAGCTATGAAGCTGCCACACGCCGAACTAGCGAAAGGGTGTTTGAAAACCATAAACTGCAGTGAAGTATGACATTTTATTTGAAACTAACATAATCAAAATTAATTCAGCAGTTACAGTCAAGGTTAAAGTAGGCGTCAAATTTGTTTGTTTTAATACATCGCAGTTTTACTTTTAGGCTTATCAGATGAAGAAGCTAAAACATAATCAATACTGTTGTGGATACGCGTTAGCAACTGCAATACGACCAATGTGTATTCATATTTAACGTACCAAGTGCACTTTATGTTTTTCAAAATGTTTCAAAATATTATAGATGTAGTGATCATGAAGATTTTTTTATTTTTATTACCGGCACAGACGTAATTGATATAAAAGAAGATTTTGGATTCACCCTCACATCGAAAATACACAAACTGTTATTTTTTGGGCTGCCTTGTAAGAAAGGCAAATATTCAAATGTTTAATGTAAATGTATTCGTCAAATCAGATGGTGAAACCGGCCCTTAGTGTCACATGTCTTTATTGACGGTTTAAAACCATCATTGGCTCCGTTATTTCAAATGCCGTGAGTAAATCTCTCCATCGTTTCTTATTGATGGAGATTACAGAGCCTCCGCCACCAGCCTCCTCATCTTCTGCAGAAGCTTCCTGAGAGTTGGGATCAACTGGGGTTATGAATGGCAGATCAACATCTTCACCAGATCTAATAGCAATGAGGCCATCATTGGCGAGTACAGATACCAAGTAAATGTTTTCGACGGTGCGTGAGAAGCTGTTAGGGTCCAAAATCACGTGGAGGTAACTGATTGGTTTGTTGGTTGTGCGGTACTTCTCTTCAATGAATGCCTTCACTTGGGCAACCAATGCTAAGGTTGGGTCTGCCATTTCTCGTGACTTCGGTCTCCTAATGGATATTTAAATATTGTGGTTAAAAACATCGGATTGTTAAGACTCAGTAGTGGGGGTTATGTTTAGAAACAAAAACATTTGATGTTAAACGCACATATGAAAATCTCAGCCTGCAGCCCTGTTCTGTTACTTTGCCGCAAACATTATTAGTGGATTTCGTTATTTACGTCAGAGGTTGCGTCATAATTACAAAATGCTATTCAATTCTAAAAAAAAATCTAAAAAAGCGCTTGACCTTGACAGCGGCCGTGCAAATATCAACTTTAATAGCGTGATATATATAAAGTTAACGGATTCTATTAGATAACGTTTGCGCTTAAGTAACAGAATACACTAATACAGTAATAGGCTACACTAGTTAACGAGATAAAGTAAAGTATCATCACGACCGTTTCCCTTTCGGGGTGGTCAGAAACCACGCTTAGAAATAAGCGGATTCACATTTAGCTAACTTTACTATAGACCAATCATGACAAGTGGCAAGCTCGTTGATGTCTCTAGCGTACCAAAACTCAAGAAATATCACAAATTAAATGTATTTATTTACATTAATAAATATTTGTGTGTCTCGACCAGGAATCGAAGCCGGTACCTCCGAGTCTAAATCCACGGACCTAACCGCTAGACCACGGAGGCAACTATGCTGTAGTTGATCCAGCATTATACGACATTATGCTCAAAGTACTAATATTGCTTAAGCTATTTTGGTATTAGAATTATAGTCTGTTTTGTTCTGTAGGAACATAATACAAGGTTTTGGTCGTCAGGCATGTGCGGGTTCGGATCGGATTTGTTCGTGAAATACTAGCATTGCGTTCGAGGTACTCTCAACAAACACTTACGACGATAATAATGCCAATTTAAAATATTCCATTTTTTATTAAAACTATTTAAGTGGTACGTATTTGTATAATAATGTTGCTTAAACATTTTAGATGTTTACTTTATTTAACGTGTGGTTGACTTGTGGTATAAGCGCTTTTTTTTTCACTTTATTTCGCTTTGAAAGTTATTCGACTTGGCGTTGAAGTCAAACACAGAATTAAATAACAAGTCATTACATAAAAGTTCCACTACAAAATCATAAAAGGCGCTGTTATAGATGTACACAATTATAGTCTTAAAAGCAGTTTTCATAAGGTTGACATTGGCTCCATTTTTTTATTTATTTCACCATTACTAAAATTACCTCTACTCGATTGTACATGGCGTTATTGTAGTTGCAAACAATTACAATCTTAAAAACACTAGTCATAAGGTTGACATTGGTTTACTATAAAAGTTAGAAGTATTCCAGGGGGCCTTAAAAATATTGTAATAACAACAATTTGTTTAAAAATAGCACCAATGCCCGCCTTATCTCACATTTGACCTCGTTGGTCCAGACAGACGTGAATGTCACAGGTTGCGTTTCAGTTGCCTGGCAACGGCGAGTCAAGGTCAAGCGACGCTCGGTTATAGGTTTGGAATTCGCGCGCTCAACAAAAATATAAATACGCTTCCCCCAAATATATAGTTATTATTTTATTATTTAGGCTGGGTTGCACCAAAATCAAATGTCGGTAAATGTTGCGATTTAGTTAAAAAAAAGACGACGAATGTAACATTAATTTTGAAGACAAGCCGTCTGCTGGAACATTTGACGCCAATTAACTTTAATTGTTACAATCACAGAGAATCCGTTTGGTTGACCTTAGGTCAGGTTACACCGATTAAGTCATATTGAAATTTTCAATTTCTTTCGAAAATCTAAATAGGTACCTACTAATATAGATTAAATAAATTACTATTAAGCGCTCTATGTTAATAAACTTAGTATTTTAAATACAGGTATCCTGAACTTTTGCTAAAAGCCTGCCGCCATTTGTAACGCATTGACGCCGTGCCGGGACAATAAGCCGGGATTATTAAAACTACAAGAAAGTAAAAGCTTTTGCGTACTTACACTTACTGCGTGACGGTCAAATTGATAATTTCACAGACTTGAGACGTTTACGCGTTTTACTTCTTATATCTTTCAACAAAGAAAACTCCGTAAAAACCGTGTAAGCAAAACTTAGCAAAGTTAGTGACAGCAAACAAAGCAAAGCATAAACAATAGACTTGTGTCATTCTATGGAGCGCTCCCACCACACATATAGGTACTCTAGGATAAGAGTAGGGAATATGCATATAACGTAAAAAAACTAATTCTAGTACTATATTATGCACTTTATGACAAATACAATGTTATCTATAATGTAGTTTTATATTTAAATTAGTTTATTATTATTGAATTTCAAAAATAAAATACATTTAATTTGAAGAAACAAAACGCTGAAAACGGGGCAACTGAAAATCATTTCTTTTTAACATTTTTAGTTTTCGTAAACGACAAACCGCCCCAACCATTCCTCGACCGCCAGCTTAATCTGGGGTCTGAGCTGATCATTGATGGCGTAATAAAAGCGTGACCCTAGTTAGTACCTAGTACTATAATATAAAGGAAGAAAAAGGTTGGGTAGGTTAAGTTCTTAACTAGCCAATACAAAAACAACTATTACCATGTGCATTGATTTATCTTATCTTCTGCTGTTCAGAACAAAGACCTCTCTGGCTGTCCACTACCTGCACCATCAAAATGCCATTATATAATGCCTTAATGCTAGGCCCTGACGAGAATACTAAAAACGTAATTGACTTCATGTTCATAATATTCCGTTATTTGTTTTAGGCGAATGCTTTTCTTTTACTACTGTGCTCGTAGACAGATTATATGACTTTTTTCGCTGAATTATACTTAACCTGTGTTCCTGTAGCTTGCCTAACGATTTGAGTACTTAAAAGCAGTAGTCGAACACAGATAGAGGGAGCTGCTGACTAAACTGAGCGTTTCTACTGCGAAATGCAATAGACAATATTTATTGTGCTCCTTTGACGATAAGGCAATGGGATCTAGCCTATACAGCCACTGACGCACTTTTCTTTATTTTTCACAAGTTAATATTCCAAATGTTACAAAATTTGATGCAGATTACTATAGACCTTAAGTGGTCAGCAGCAGGCAATATCACACAATAATGTATTTATCGTTGTGACCAGTAGGTAGTAATAATACATTATTTTTATAGCCCATTATTACGAGATACAAATCTTATATTTTGGACAAAACAGAAATGTTCATTGTCAATAACTAATCTATAAGTAACTCTTAATGATATGACGTACCTATGTTTTTTATAGATCGAATAATAATATTTTAGTATTGTCGAAAACTTACCAATCCTCGTTGTGTTGTAAATGTCTTCAGTAGTCCAAAGTTATAGGTACCTAGGTATGTAATAAGAGGAATTAAATGAAACATATATTTAATACATCCATTTATTAATTACAAATTTACAATATATTTTTAAACAAGAAAACAGGTTGTCCTCACAGCTTGAATGTCCTTTACATTACTGGGTCCGAGCAGCTCTTTAAATATGTTCATTTGATATAAAGCAATCATATTTAATCAATGTTTTCAGACATTTATTTTAATAAAAAAAATAACAGTTCGTAAGAATCTTATTTACAATATATATTTAATAGAAAAACATGTTTTTATAAGCTCTTAATAAATACCCCAAGATTTACTTCAACAAATAAATTAATTTCTTGTGTTAATAAACTATAATATTAATAAAAAAACATTTCCTAAATAATATTTGGCAGAATTTAACATACACTAAACTTGTAGAGCCATACGAAACTATAAAATCAGAAAATGCGATTTCAGTTAAGTGTACAATATATGCGCCAGATTTAATGAGGCGAATACATTTCCATTTTACTAGGGTGTGTGTACAATAACCCGACTAATAATAGAAACTTCAAATATTATAGGCCTGTGTGTTAGCGTCAACGCTTCACTTAAATCTAAATAATAGAAAATTCGTTCAAGAGTTACAGTAAAAAAATATATCAAAAAGTTATAAATTAAAGGAATGTTAACAACAGGCTGGTTCAATTACGGTGGGTGTGTTCTACACGTCAAACGTTCACCGTCAATGGTGCTGCTAAAGGCCGAACATGGAATATTTTACTAATTACAAAAATTAAACTACATTTTAATAATTGTTCGAAAAGCTATAAATTGTGTCCGTAAAGTGTGCATATATCGAAAGAACCATGTACTATTCAGATATTTAAAAAACTCGAAATGGGTAGATGTAAGACGACGCGCGTGTCTCTACTAGATGCTAGCGCCTTACAAGAACGTGCCGGATAGTTATATCATATACGACAACTTGCTTGTCAGTCTGCATTCTAAGGTATTGACTAGTCAAATACTGTGTGACTTTAGACTAATATGTGGTTTTACTGATAAAACAAACAACTTTTCGTAAGAAACCATATGTCGAAAAAAACACAAAAAAAAAAATGGTTTCTCCATACAAAATGTTAATTTTAAAATAGCCAATGAGTATGGAGAACTAAAAAAAATTATCATTTTCGACATATTTATTTAAAACTTTATTACACATAAATATACAAAGGCGTGACATAATGTCGCTTGACATTCTCTGCTTGTCAGACCTTAGGGGCGACGAGAACATTTATGTGAGGTAGGTGCAATATATCAATTAAAATTACATATATTAAAAATTTAAGTCTATGAATTTATTGATTACATATATAAACTACATATGGTTTCTTAGGAAAAGTTGTTTGTTTCTATCAATAGAATCATGTGTTGTAACAGTGTGTGTGCGTGTGAAGCTGTCACGTTTATTGGTTCTAGGCGTCACATAGAAAATAGGCGCACGCTTCGTCTTACAAAATTTTTCGTAGTAACACACAGTCGGGGTTAACCAATTTTATTACAATGTTACGAGGGTTTAGCGCATTTGCAGCCCTCTCGCTCGCACAATCCAATATTTAATCCAACTTTTGGGAAATGTAGTATATAAAACTTTATAGTATATAAAATTACGGACATTTTGGACATCGAAATCAATTGGCTTTGGTTGGTTTAGCTTGTCTTTCAGACAATGATTCCATCTGTATTTAACGACAACTCTCTATAACGCTATAAAATGCAGTGTCGTTTTTCTCCATGTAACTAAAACACATATATGATTAATATATCTCTGAAAGGTCCGAATTGTATACCCTAGTAAGTTAATAGACTACATTACTCAAAAGTACACTTGTGCGGGCGAGAGGCTTGAAAAAAATCTTAACCAATTTTATTATAATCAGTAACCCGTATTAAGTATTAACGGACACATGTATAACATTTAAAATGCACAGCTTTTTATTTAAAAAGTGACGATTTTCATGATGTTAAGTTATTAAGAAAAAGGTAGGTACAACCTCTCTGCAAAGTATGCTTGTTTTACCGTGTAAAGTGTTTAAAGTATGCCCCGTGTTATTAATGTTAATTTATTTATTTATTTATTTATTTATTTATTTTGAAAGAAAATCTTAAAATAACAATTAGTATATAGTAATTAGTAGTTAATATTTAAAAATAACTTAAAAATAATCTCAAATTTAAATTAACAATAACTTAGCTAAAATTTGAACTTCGTTGTTTTTTTTTTAAAATTTAAAAATAAATAATTGTGATGTTATTTATTTACGACTGGGTAAGTTTTATTCTACGAAAATCTGAACTTTACGCTGTGACCAGGATTTAAAAACGGGAGATTCGCAAATTAAATTCTTTAGAAGACATTCAGTATACATTTGAAATCGAAACACGTATAGTATTATAATTTTCTACTACAACATTCAGTAAATCTTATATAACTAACATATATCCCACAGTTCTTACTAAGGTAGACAGATATATTCATTTATTAATTACGACACAAACTAGCGAATTAATCTCCTCCCCAACTCACCCTTACTAAGCTAAACTTATGTTCTCACTCTAACATTAGCACACGATTAAAGCTATTAAATGTACATACGTAACGAAATATGTCACTGATATTGTAACGGAATAGGAAAAACGCACTAAATAGTATACACAGTATTGCTGGAGAATTACCTTTGAGTTGTGACTAGAACTCTTACAGTAGTAGTAGCAAAAATGATCCAATCCACAATTTTGCAGTATAATTTATGAATTTTAATCAGGTCCTTAGGATGATATATGATTCATTTGAAAATACCGTTGTTGACATATTATTGGATTAATCCATCGATGTATCAATGGAACAATCTAAACTTTAATGGCCTGTAACTTAAAATTTACTTAATGTGGATTGGATCCTTTTTACTTAACTACGTCCAATTTATTATACTTATTTCAGAAAATAATCCTATAGCTCTATATATACAGGATGGTTTTTTGAGTTAACCGTTATATTAACTGGAAAACGACCCTAGGAAACTATCCATAACTTTTCGAGATATTCTGAACTGCATTCATAGATTTTGAAATAAATGTACAGTCAGCCATCGATCCTTTTTCTTATAGCGTTCAATAGTCTACTGAATCGACTGAGGTTTGAAAACTGACAGAAATCGGCATTTTTTTACATATTTGGGTAAAAAATTGAATAAGTGTGACTAGTGGGACATTAGAGAAGCAGTGTCAAATGTCCCAATAATAACGATGGAATGCCCCAACTATTCCGTGACAACGTGACAAATACTTTTTGCTACGCACGTAAAGTAGAATGCCGGAAGGTGGGCTGTAGATGCGTCTTTACCAATCATGTACCAAAAACATTAGCATTAAAGAAATAGGGGTAATAACATATTGTTTCGCCGGCCGACCAAAATTTAGTTGTAAAAAACTAGTGTGGTGAGTTCGATTGAAAATCGATATATCCATATTTTTTTTAAATATACATATATGATTGTCACATCACTATTACGTTTTTTGTCACTTATTAGAAACTCGATACCTATTTTTAAATTGATTAAGTGTAAAACCTTATTTTGTTTTTATTTCCCTCCTGATAACACTAAAAAAATAAAATCGGTTTTATTGTTTACAATGGTTTTGTACATATCCTTTCGACAATTCGGTTCAGACGCAAATTCAGCCTAACTTCCATCGACTTTTTATCAATCTCCTTTGAGCTTTACTCACATGTAATTGATTAACTACCAATATCCGAAAGTACGATTAAATTAAAGAAGGTTTAACGGTTTCTTATAACGCACGTGATGGGCTCAAGTAACAAAGTTACAAGCAGCTGTCACCAATCATGTAGCGTATAAGAAAATGTTAATCATTAATTATTTTAATCATCACAGATGGTAGATAATCAGAGTGAGTCAAAGTCAAAATGTGTGTCAAAATTTATGTAAGTCTATTACAGATATTTATGACATCACATAATTTAAATTCAATTAAAATAATTCTACTTCTGCTAGTGGAAGACTAAGCAGCAAAGCGGTCCAAGCATTAAGCTGTTAGCAGAAGGCTCAGCAGCTTAGCAAATTCCAGATGACCTTAATGTTTATCTGACTGAGAAAGGAATCTGCAAGGAAAATTCAGCCATAGACATACAAATATTTACAGAATTACACAATAACAACAGTAAGATGGAGGGGATGAGAAATTCACTACACCAACCATAAAAAATGCAATTGAAATTTGATAGGAAGGTAAGGTTTGTGGGATAGCTAATAGACTCTTTTTTAATGGAAGAGCAAGTAAATTTTAAATAAAGATTTTTAATTCCTACCAATTCAGTCTCGCTTTATTATCCTTCTCAATATAAAGACAATCGAGCAATTGTCGACTACCTTGGTGTACATCTTGTAAATCTGCCCCAACACCTCGTTAATTAAAATAATATTAACTTAAAATTAGGAATACAAATAAATACTATATTAAATTTGTAATATATGCATATGATAACGCGGTGGCCCGATTGTGTGAACTCATTTCTCAAAATCTATAAAGGTACCAAAATTTCTTACGCATAGTTGTTATAGACTTACAACGCCACAGTCCCTGTGCCTCGGAGCACGTTAATCTGTCGCTCCAGGTTCCATTAATACCAACATAGACTCCGCCAAGAGTGGCAAATGGAGGCCAAATTCTCCAAAAAGTTCTAGATCTGAGAAATATAATGAATACTTATTTTAAAAAGCTATTACTTTAATTTTGTTCTCCAATATTAACTTTAGCTATTATTTAAATAATGTAATAAATATTATGACTATTTTTTCATTGGTTTATGATAACTTAAAATATAGTGTGATGAAAAGACTTAACTTAAACGATATATTAACGGAATATTCTAGCAGATTTACAAGATTTCCATTAATTCCGCTCTTTAGATCTTTACGTATACATTCTTAGCTTTGATATATTGTGTAAGGCAGCCTTTAAACACCTTTAGGATACTGTTGCCGAATTAATTAAAATAATAATGTAGTTCTGCAGTCCACAAGCTGCTTGCATAATGCCGGCAGATTTTGAATTATAAAATGCAAGACTAAACAATAAATTCAAAGACAGAAGTGCGCTTTTTTTATACAAAGCCTTGGAATGTGAATCTGTCGACTGCATTTTGACGGCGACATCTAAAGTACGACAAGTGGAGCTGATTTCTCCTGACCTGTTCACCCTTTATGTCAATGACGTGATCAGGAAAGCCTAAGGAGCTGTGAATAATGTCAGTTACGAACCGAATCACGATCAAGGATATCATGAAGCTTTTTTAGCGATATGCACTTCGTATAAAGTCAAAAAGATTGCAATGATGGTGTTCATATCAGAGGAAAGATCAAGAGAGTGCCTCCAGTGTTCCTGAGGTCACTAGTGCAGGTTGTGGGGGAGTTCAATCTCTCAATATTGAATTGCAGAATTTCACGCACAGAAGGTAAAAACTTTCTTTAAAGATTTTTGACTAAACTGTAACTGTGGTTAAAGAATACCAACCGCTGGCAAAACACATCCAAGATTGTGTAGTGCGTCAGGCACTCTTTGCTATAATAAGATCCAAGCCTAGTTTTCGTGATTCAGAAAATGATGTTTCAAAACATGCTTTTTATGGCAATCCCAAAAATCCATACTAGATAATAAATATGCACCACGGCATCAACTACAAGTATAGCAGTCTCTATAAATGTTAAATTTTGATATGTATTTTTGGATATTGGATTTGGTATTTAAAAATAATCAATTTTTGTAGCTGAATTATTATAGCTTGAGGACGGCAGATATACGAATACGAGAAGATTGGATAACCTGAGAGTTTACAAGTAAATTCAAATGAAGAAAAGTATCATAAGGACAGTAATTTAGTGAGGCGTGGTGTTGAAAATTAATATTCTCTATTACTTACTAGTTTTAAATATTGTTGGTAGGTTAACAACCGTTTCCACTACGGCTATTCCACTCAACTATTCCTTTAAGGGATCCTCAGCATTCTTACACTCGTATTCTAAGACACTTTCTCAACGGCTACTCCACTCTACATTTCCTTCCAGCTGTCAAATGAAAATGAAGTTTCTCTAATTGTTACGATTAAAGTTAAACATGGAACCGATTGTACTAGTTTCATTTTGAAGGTCAGCCGTAAGCGTAATAATTTTAAACGTCACAATTACAGATACTTCATTTTCGTTTGACAGCTAAAAGAAAATATTGGGTGTTAGTTGTTAACTATCCGAACCGCGAAATCTTGTGAAAAACGTTTGTTGTAAAAATATTGAAAATTGCGTTATTACGATATATAATAAATACTAATAAAACTCGTTTGACAGCTGAAAGTAATTGTTGAGTGGAAAATCCAATTAGAAAACGACTAAGATACCGCTGCAAGAAATGCTTATAACTGTCATAATTCTTGTACTGAAATGCTTCGAAAGAATTTCAAAACATGTTTTTTTGTCTGCTTCATTTGTAAGTATTCAGTTGTAAATATGATCCTTGCTATTTTGACTGCACAACAGTATCCCAAAAGTGTCGGTGTATATAAAGAAGGATAATTTTATTTCAGTCTATACTTACAATCTAATACACCAATAGAACGAATCCACCGCTGTAAATGTGCTTGAGGTGGATATATGAACGAAGTCGAATTCGATACAACTTCAATTTCGAGATAAAATTTTCGACATCTCTCTTATGTTTGGCGTTTTATTTATAGTGGTATAAGTCTTTATTGGAAAACCCGATATACAGGATGGATTTTTAAGACTGGACAATAAGGGTAGGTTAACCGTTAAAGTTACAGGAATACGTTCCAAGGAGGCCATCCATAACAATTTAAGATATTATGATTTTTGAGATATTTTGATTCATTCACAGATTTTGGAATAATTTATTTATTTATTCGGAGAAAAAAACAGAAATGATACATACAAATAGGCAAAGGATACAAAAACAAAAATCATAAGTTACATTCGAATCACTTCCTTTGATATTTCTCACTGAGAACATATAGGAAGATAGTTTGAGTACAACACGGACCTAATTATCGTTACATATATATATATTTTGTATTACCAGTTGCACTAATAAACCATTCAATCAACAATCTTGCTGATCATCAATAAGCACCCTAGTGATATTGGCCTTGTAACTGCTGCAGCTTTGTGTGAACATGTCGACCGAGGCAAGTCTGTCGTCGTGGACGCGACACATTCTGGCGAGTGGCGCCCGTTTGCCCGCATTCGTTTTGGCACGTGGTATGACAAATAGCGACCGAGATCTAGTCCTTCTTGTAGGGGCACAAAACAGTATCTTTTGTAAAATGTCCGGGCAATTAAAACTACTGTTACAAATCTTATAGAGGACGCTGGCGTCCAGGATCACACGCCTGCTGTTAAGCGTCAGTGTTTTGTAGCGTTGTAGTAGGTCTCTATAGGAAATGTTAGATTTGGTCAGTCAGTAATGAACAGACATATAAAATTGTAATTTTACACAAAAACTTTTTTTGATGCAAATCGAACCTAAGAATCTAAAGTCTCTACTGGACCGACTGAGGTTTGAGTACTAGCAATATCATAAATCGCGAAAACTGTCCATATATTGTTACTATAGGATATAGATATAGAATCGTTTGGCACAAATAACAGTTGATCGTCCTCCTGTTCAATATGTATGGATATGTTTTTGCGTTTTCTGTCATTTTTAGTACTCAAACCTCAGTAGTGACTTTTGATCCTTACAAGAAACAGGATCGTTTGGAAAGAAAAAAGTTGTTGTGCAAAATTGACATTTTGTTGCTGACTGTACATTTATTCCAAAATCTGTGAATGCATTTCAGAATATATCAAAAAACGTTATCATGTAACTATAACGGTTATAGTACCTGCCCTTATTGTTCAATCTTAAAAATCCACCCTGTATAGAATAGATATTGTTGGCGAAAAATAAATACATCGTTCATATTCGTCGCGTCATAAATTACGTTGTAGAAGGAATAAGGATAGGAATCGCTTGGGTTTATAGCTGTAGGTTCAAAATTACGAATAGATTCAATTAATTTTAAATACATAAGCATGTACATTCTATTTAACACCACTCCGATTTATCCGAATTCTTTTCATTCCTTTCTAAAGACACACGCCACAATTATGTCTTGATCACATAGAACGAACCAATCGCGTGGTACTAAGCCGTCTCGGACAGAAATGTGTTCTATGCACTTGGTCTGCGTGCTTGCATTTAAATTCAAGTATTTGGGAGCGATAAATGTGGCGCAATAATTGTGTAATATGAGTGCGGCCAGACTAAGTGTTTATACGCACTCAGAAATAAACATTTTGGATGGAACTTAGACTGTTTGTCATCATTTCATGATGTGATAACTATTAGTGAAAGTTTTTCTAACTCATCGCTAATTTTTCTTAGTGGATAAGCAGCTTTGGAGCGTTTGCGCACTGCGTTCGATCCGAATCCGTGAAAGTACGGTAAAAAAAACTCGGACCGAATGCAGATACTGCATACGCTTCGAGCGTTTCTGCACAGCATCCGATCTAAATTCCAGAAATGTCCGTCCGAAGTAGCAATAGTACTATTTTCATGCACTAGATCCGAATTCCGTGAATTGACTGATCCGAGTTTGAACAACTTGTGTGACTGAGAGAAATCGGATGAAAAATTCGGGTCCAGAACGCAACCGCTTTTGCAAATAGTGCTACTGCTACCTCGAACCGATATTTAACGGATTCGGATCGGATGCAGTGAGTTGAACGCTTTTAAGTCCCTCTCAGTCGCACAATCCAATACGTTCAAATATTTTTCAAAGTGTTGAGTGTACTTATGAGAAATGTAGTCGTATCAAATTTATAGGAAATAAAATTACGGGCATTATGGAAATATACTTAATTTTAGACAACAAAAAAATAGCAAAAACATTTAAAACTTTTTTACTAAACTTTACTAAAACAAATATATGATTAATATTTCTCAAAAATATCCGTAATTTTATTTCCTACAAATTTGATACGACTACATTTCTCATAAGTACACTCAACACTTTGAAAAATATTTGAACGTATTGGATTGTGCGACTGAGAGGGATTTAAAAGCGTTCATCCCTCTTAAGCAAATGTTACTGGGCAAGGTGGGACATGGAAATTTGATAACGTAATTTATGGACGACCTCAGCCTAAAGAAAATCTGAGAAACGACTATACAGCGAGACGTTTTAGTTATTATTTAGGGCTACATTTTGGAAGATACTTCTTACTCGGTGGAGTTGATGAGGAAAACTTCCTGACGATTTTCCATGATGTAAAGGATGAAGGATACGATAGCGCGTACGCCCAAAACGTCCTGTCCCTCGCGCCACAACAAGTTCGGCCCGAACACGATCGACAGGTTGGAATAAGTCATTTTGTTAAATGACTTGTTCAATTCCACCTGTAATAAATACACAAACACCATCACCATATATATATATATACATAGATAAGACCCTAAATGTTAAAAGTAAGTTTTCACGAAACTAATGTAAATTATAGTTTACACTCGCCACGCTGCTCAGGGATTCACCTAGAACATCCTAGCTGTACGAAAGTACATGACGAATTTCTAAGAAATGCTTACTAAAAGTGACAATTAACTCCCCTGCCATAATAATTTTTGATAGGTAAAAAGAAAAGTATCAACGCGACCGTTTCCCTTCCGGGGTGGTAAGAAATAGCGCTTATAAACAAACGGGTTCACATTTAGCCAACTTTACTAGACATCTACATAATTGTATTATTCTTAGCTCTTTACAACAGCTATAATCTTAAGTGACATCTTCATAATTGTTTTTATTTAAGCTTATAGTATGACAATGCCTCTTTACAGCAGCTATAATCTTAAGTGACATCTTCATAATTGTTTTTATTTAAGCTTATAGTATGACAATGCCTCTTTACAGCAGCTATAATCTTAAGTGACATCTTCATAATTGTTTTTATTTAAGCTTATAGTATGACAATGCATCTTTACAGCAGCTATAATGCGTCGATCTATCAGAGGTGTTGCTCAACAAGATGGACCGGTTACTAAATACCTGTATCCGGTTTATCTTTTGTTTACGCAAGTATGATCACATCTCTGAGTATCGCGCTAAGTTAAAGTGGCTACCAATTCGTTGTCGCAGGAACCTCAGAATCCTCTGTTTGCTCTTCTCTATTCTCAATGAGCCTGCAACACCGAAGTACCTCAAGGACAAGTTTACCTATCTCTCATCACTTCATAACAGGTCACTTCGCTCGGCCCACAATTCTGTTTTATCTATCCCATCTCATCACTCCAGCTTTCAGTCAAACTCCTTCGCAGTAGTGGCCGCCAATTTGTGGAACAATTTGCCAGTAGAAATTCGCCAAGCACCCAATAGATCACTCTTTAAGAAAATGGTATATTCACATTACTTAAATAGCTCTCAACAGCGTATGTAAGATATATAGTATGTAGTATATTAATGTGTAAATATGTATAATGTGTAGTATATGTATTATTGTGTACATATTGTATGTATATTAATATGTATTATGATATCATAGAATAAGTTTATTTTATTTTTCCTTTAAATTAAGTTTCATATTTGAGCCCTTTGCACCTACCTCTTAATCAAAATTCTCTGTATTGTCCCAAAGGTTGGCTGCTAGAGAATGC
Organism: Tinea semifulvella; assembly: GCA_910589645.1. NCBI lineage: Eukaryota > Metazoa > Arthropoda > Insecta > Lepidoptera > Tineidae > Tinea > Tinea semifulvella. The sequence continues at coordinate 29,233,762 of OU342584.1, forward strand.
CTAGCGGCATTAAGCCCGCCCTTTGTACATAGTGCAATAAAGTTTTTAAATAAATAAAAATAAATAAATCTCTAGTGACATCTTCATAATTGATTTATCTTAGGTTATAGTATGACAATACCTCTTTACAGCAGCTATAATCTTAAGTGACATCTTCATAATTGTTTTTATTTAAGCTTATAGTATGACAATGCATCTTTACAGCAGCTATAATCTCTAGTGACATCTTCATAATTGATTTATCTTAGGTTATAGTATGACAATGCCTTTTTACAGCAGCTATAATCTTAAGTGACATCTTCAGAATTGTTTTTGTTTTAGCTTATAGTATGACAATGCCTCTTTATTTTATTTAAAAACTTAATTGCACTATGTACAAAGGCGGACTTAATGCCGTTAGACCTTCTCTGACAGCCAAACCTTTAGGACATTTAGACATAACAACAAATACATACTAATAATACTTAATAATTACATTCTAATACATAAACAAGTACTCTTTACAGCAGCTATAAATTTAAGATCTATATTGTACATATAAGCTTTATTATTTATACTAGTTTGTAATTATAAATTATTTCTTTGAATATATACATTGAAAGCTTTACATTATAGTAATGTCTTATTAGACATGTGAAAGCGCAAAATATAATATACTCGTACATATTGTGCAGAATAAATAATTACACTGTCAAAAAAGCATATATATTTTTAGGCTTCAGGTGTCATTGGTAGAACCTTTATTTAAAATAAAAATCTTTTTTTAAAAGATAATAATCATTATCCGAAAAACAAAACACTACTGCCGCGTCTGCAAATCGAGATATCCATCGTAATTAATACCTAAAGGCTGAGGAGTGTTATTATTAATTTATCTAGACCACAGCCGTGAGACGAAATAGAGAGAGAAAGAATTACGTAAGTCAACGTTTCCGCGATCGTCGACCCTAACCAGATACCTAATTTATTAGGCCCTATATGAGTGGCGACATTTTTAGTAAAGAAAAAGGCTATAAATCAGTGTAATAATGATTTCATTTGGGTGAGCCCTTAGGTTATTATTTAAGTAGATTTTAACTTTAGACAGGCTTAAGTTGAAATATGTGTAACTGGTGGCAGGTACTAACCTTAACAAGGAACTCCATCAAAAACTTCAGAAGCATATAGTTTGAAAGCGGCAGGTGTTCAATGATGATGCACTTTGCGGCGGCCAACTTCTTGTTGTTGGGAACATCTGAAAACCAACCACAAATTTGGGTTAGCACATTTTGGATATTTTAGTCAGAGCGAATGAAACAGATTGACATGTAGATCGCCGTGGGGTCACATGTCCTGGTAAACTGATAACGTAACCAGCCTCTAGAACATCATGATAATCATCATCATCAGCCTGTGTCTCTCCACTGCTGGATATAAGCCTCCCCCAAGACCCGCCACTTCACACGATCTCCTGCCACCTTCCATCCGTCCATCTACGTCAGACATGTCCAGCCCATTGCCACTTCAGCTTACTAATTTTGAAGGTAACTTTGGTTCTCCGACGGATTTCCTCGTTTCTGACTTTAACCATCAGAGAAATACCAAGCATAGCTCTCTATAGCCCGCTGAGCGACCTTAAATTTGTGGACTAGACCCACTGTCAGTGTCCACGTTTCTGCTCCGTACGACAGCACTGGAAGAATGCACTGGTTGAAAACTCTCGTCTTCAAACACTTGGGTATTTTTGATAAGAAGATGTGGCGCAGCTTCCCGAATGCCGCCCGTCCTAGCTGAATGCGTCTGTCGGCTTCTTTGCTGAAGTTGGCTACGCCTAATTGCATAGTCTGTCCAAGGTAGACGTATTTTTGTACAACTTCGAAAGTGGCATTACCCACGCTAAATTCACACAAAAATTATTATAATTTAATCGACGGCCTTAAACCCTAACAAAATTTACATCACATACACTTATCTAGGCTTGCAAAAAAGCAAGACCAAGACCGTCGATTTTTTTTTTTAATGTAAGCATAACAAGTGCCATGGCTACCCTAATCTTGCATTGGTCTTGCTAATACTTGTTTTCCTAATTTTGATTTTAAAAAAAATTGAACAAACGTTATGAAAAATTTGTTCGTATTAATGAATTAAACATCATGTAAAGCGTTAAGTGTTGTCAACAAGATCTATAACTATTTCAAATTTAAACAAAATTAGGACCAGTAGTTCTTAAGATAGAAGTTTGTGAATATAAACTAGTCTTACAAGGTAAAATTTAAAACAAATATATTATTTAAGTCAGAGCAAGTCTTGCGCAAGACCAATACCAAGACAAAGGCAGACCAAGTCGTGATCATGGTCTTGCTTTGGGCAACACTTATTACCGCATGTCGGGCTGAGTAATAAAGTAAATTACTGACCTAGAAACTTCACGACGTCATCGTAGACGCCGAAGGTGAGCAGCGGCTCTGAAAGATCTTTGAAGAAAGCCTTGAGCATGTTCGCGGCGACATGAGGCGAGGCGAACTGCGGCACCATTCCCGCGTTCACCTGCTTCTTCATGGCCCCTACGACAGCAACTGACGTTGACCGGCGGAACAAACCCTCCGTCTCCAACACTGCAATAAAGTGTTCTTGGTCAAAAACCACGCTTTATTAAGGTGCGAGTTCACACATACACTTAGTTAGTCAAAGCAATAATAATATTGTCTGTTAACTGGCAAATAGTTCTATCTTAACTTTTAGGAAAATAAATCAGATCATATACTCGTATTTATCCTTACGTTTTTTTTTTTCATCACGACCGTTTCCCTTTCGGGGTGGTCAGAAACCACGCTTATAAATAAGCGGATTCACATTTAGCCAACTTTCTATAGGCCAATCATGACAAGTGGCAAGCTCGTCGATGTCTCCAGCGTACCAAACTCGGGAAATATCACAAATAAATTAAATATTAATTAAATGTATTTATTTACATTAATAAATATTTTTGTGTCCCGACCAGGAATCGAACCCGGTACCTCCGAGTCTTAACCGCTAGACCACGGAGGCAGTTATGCCAAAATAATCCTTAAGTATAGGTACATTTTACAATTGTAGTACTACTATCGTTATCTTCGCCCTGGGGCAGACCGCTCCGGGGTGATCCCCATTTAGCGTGCGTTAATCACGACGACCCGCCGGGAGTTTTTGTTAAGACATCGTCATACCGTTTCGTTAGCCTGTGCAGTTTACCCCTAGGCCCCCAGGATCTTACGGGGCAGACGACGGCTTGGAAAGGTATCCCTAACGAGGTCAGAAACCACGTTTTAATATTAAGAAGTTTCAAAACAAATAAATGATTGTATCTTGACCAGAAATTAAATCCAGAACCTCCGCTAGACCATAGAGACAAAGAACCGATATTAAACCGAACTATGATGGACTGACCTTCAGGACGAGAAAGGTACTCGATGCAGATGCGCACGATGGGCGGGATGAAGTTGGCGAAGTCGGGGTGGTTCTTGGTGATGTGCGCCAGAGAAACCCCGTACTGCGCAGTGGCCAGCAGCTGGTCCGAGGGCCTTGTGGCCAGCAGCTGGTCCGAGGGCCTTGGGGCCACCGGCGCAGGCAACGCCGCATTGCCTGAACGTCGCATGTTCAAGTCGTATCTACAATAAAAAAAAACAAGTCACCTAAATGTGCTGTGTAGAGTAGTAGCTGATTCACATTTAGCCTGCCAACATTACTATAGGCCAATCATGACAAGTAGCAACCTCGTCGATGTATCTAGCGTACCAAACTCGAAAAATATCATAATTAAATTAAAGTATTAATTGGAGAATTTGGCTTGCACTCGCTGTCCAAGCGAGGATCTGATGACAGTTTATTAACAATTGCACAAGTTGGTACTAGTGAAACCGGGACCGACAGCTTGACGTGCTGTCCGAGGAACGGGATTATTCATTTTTTTTTTTAAATTGTCTTTAAATGACATTGTACATTTAATGTTTTTTTACATTTACATACTTTAAATACATCAGCCCTAAACACGTAATTTATTTGCATAATATATGTTCATAACAGAGTTCATAACCGAGTTGGGGATCATCAAATTCCAGATGCTGCAGAATTTGATGCTTTACTTGGAGTCAATCGCGGCATTATAGCCCAAACACGTCGGGTAAAATATGGGAGTCCACAGCGCGGGAAAACCACAAAAAATAAACTGCAACTTGTGCCCCATAATTAAAGTACAATTTATCGTTTTCCATAATTATTCACATTGTAGCACATTATTAAACAAAACAACACCACTTTTGACCAATAATATCCACAGCAAATTAATTTACAAAACAAAAACTTGCACTTGACATGTCCACGCAAAATGGCGCGAAGAACTAGGATTATTCAATTCTCAACTCTATAAGCGCTCGACCTTGACAGCGTCCGTGCAAATATCAACCTTGAGAGCGTGATATATTATATTAATATTTTCTGTCGAACTTTACTGACAAATATTAGAATAAAATATAAAAACCAATAACAAACTACTTATTGAAATTTTAATAAAAAAAAATATATTTCAACATTAAGATACTATTTGACAGACTAATAGAATATTTCACAAATATATCGTCGGCGTCGGATGTAATAATAATAATAAATACGTTTATTTGAGAAGTACACTGGTAATACAAAAATGAAAAAATACAAAATTGATACAAAATAGGTTAGTCTATAGAGGAGTAAGGTTAGTTTGCATGATTCAACATTTAGCAGTAAGACCCAGCTTACTATATAGTCTTTCGATCGTCTCTGTTGATTTCAAAGTTAAACACCCAGTGTACCTACTAAGGATTGGACTTTGGTTTACGTCCCAGCCACTGCACTAAAGTGATGTGTCGCAGCGGTGGGGGGGTGTGCTGATTGTCAATTCAAATAAAGATATGTATTGTAAGGTGCTAATTAAAATTATTTAAAACTACAAAATTAAAATCTAAAATAATATAATAAATTTAAAATCATAACAGTTTGTGTGTGAGTGTGTTTATGAGGGTGTGTATGGCGGTGCGTAGACGTGTGTAAATCTATATATGTGTAATGTTATTGTGGTGAGTATAATGTTCATGTTCATGTGATGTCTAAAATTCTTTTGCCATGCTAGGACAATGCCAAAAACAGCGCCTCACAGGAGTTGTACTTCAGTGGCAGCAGCCACTCATTTAGTATTTTCCTTGCTCGCGACAACGGATGGTCAGATATTTTAAGTGTCCTGTTTATTTTATTGTAGATGTATGGAGCTATGAAAGGTAGGTTACGGCGAGCAAATTTAGTTTTAGTTAGAGGTACTGGGAAGAAATGGGCATGTATCGTTCGGGCTGAAGTTCGTCCAATATATATATATATAGTTAACGGCTTCCATTATATAACGTTTGCGACTAAGTAACAATGCTGAACTACATTCACATATGTACAGTTAGCAAGAAAATTGAAATTTAAAAAAAAAACTTTTTTTGATGTCTTTCGATTATGTTACTTTATAAGTCTCTACCGACCAACCGAGGTTTAATTACTAGAAGACTTTTCCTATACATTTTGTGTATGTAATGATTAATCAACTCTGCAATTAACAACTGTATATTACTGTGCAATTAAGTTATTTGGAAAATAAAATATGTAGTATTCGTATCAATCAAGTCCTTAAGTACTAGAGCTGTCATGATAATATTGTACAAATATTTTTTTGCCACACCTAACTATATAAAACAAAGGGTTTTTTCTATTTATCTAAAAATGCATATATACTTGTAACTGTATTAAATTTAACATTCCCCACAACGGCCTTAAGTACATACAGAATTTTTTTATTTATTTTCTTTATACAAACAGAATTGCACAGGTTTTCATCATTTAACAATAATAAGGCACATTAGATCATGCAATACCCACCACGTTAACCACATATTTATAATTGCATAAACTTTACAGCTAATAATAATAAAGAAATGTTGATAAATGAATAAATGAAAAAAAAACAATAACAAACAAAAAACTAAATAAAACAAGTAAAAACAAAGGAGCAAAACATAACATAAAAAAAGCTTTTCTTTTAAAACCTTCAAAACACTTGTTCTGAAGGTCCCAGCAGTGAAGGCGATGATGTCAATGCGATTAAACTGAATGTGAAGTGAAATGTTAAAATAAGTGTGATTAATAAAACAAATAAATTGTCAGTTTGAAGCATGACCTATATTAATTAGTGATGAGTCCTCTATCGATATTTTCTATAGTATCGATCCTAATAATTGCACAAAATTGTATATAGTCGTTATGCTGAAGAGCAGTGGTGTCTCAGTTGCGTTAAAGCGTTCTTTCCTTTAATCCAAAACATCGCGGTTCGAACCTCGTCATGTACCAATGAGAAATATTATTTTTACGTACTCGTACATAGACAAAACACCACTGTTCCCGTGCCTTGGACAGAACGTTAAGCCGTCGGTCCTGGATCATCAGATCCTCGCTTGGACAGCGTAGCGAGTGCAAGCTAAATTCTCCAGAAATATGTTCTGGAAGGCCCATCTCTAACAGTGGAGGTCTAGGACTCCGTGTTCTAAGTGCTGGATTGATAAATGATGCGCGATTGCGCGTTATCGATAGTTTTAAGACTATCGATAATTGCCTAATTTTTGATAGCAAATATATTATTAATATTAACGATAGTTAACTCGTCGGTAACGACAATAGTATCGATAGTATACTATCCGTTGTATCGATACTATTGCAAGTCACTAATAGCACTTCGGATAGTTCGGCACCACTAGCAATATATGTACAATACTAGCTAGAATTCACTGTAAAATTGTGCGAAACGGCTTTAATGAAACTACTCTCCTTTTGATATCACTTCTCTTTAAAATGATAGCACCCAACACATAAAGCATTACCATCCTTGAATATAAGACACCTGATTTGATAACTGGTCAATTTCCTTTGATTGGTTAAGAGCGTCTGTGACATGCAGTTAAGGCACAGTCGACCTTCGAGCACAATATATTGTAATCGTAGACATGGCCACGTGCGGCATATCCCGGCAAATATTAGAATACACATTGTATAAAAAAAATAGTTTGACTAAATCCGTCTGTACTGTAAATAATAAAGACTTTATTTTTATGAGGTTATTAAAATGAATAATAAAGACATTGTTGTAGGAAGTGAGCACAACTAAAAAAAACTTTTGTTACCAAACGTCATATCAACTAATATCAAGCAAGAACAAAAGGGACAACTGGATCTTAGGCTTGTATTATGTTCCTTGATCTCAAGTTTGACATCGATCTATTAATTAATACAGGCTCTAGTGTTTAAAGTTCGAACTTTACAAAATAAATTGTTAACCTTCGACACGGTAAAACGGTGTAATGAAACTGAATAATTTAAAGCGCAATAGGGTGAGTGGGGGCGGGCGTTGGGAGATGAGGCGGGTGGCGTAGCCTGCAGACCGCCGCGATTACACGAGCGACGATGCGACTAGCACTTTGACACGACAAATTTTCTATATTCTCTAGGATAGAACCCAAGGTTTATTGAGTTAATTGTAGAAGAGGTCATCAAATAACATTTCAGATTTTAGCCATTAAGTCTTAGTAAATTTTTGATTATACTGGGTCTTGGGATTGTTCATGGTTGGGGCATTACAGTAACATACTCGTGTATACAAAACATATTAACAAAATAAGACAGTGACAATAAAAAATTGTAAAGAATTCTAGTGGACATCAAGTTTCGTGTACCTATCAAAATATTGAAATAAATTTAAAATACCAAATGTCGAAATAAAATCAACTATCAACCTCATCAAGGAACGCTATACGAGGCCTCATATGTCCAAGTACATTATAAATTATGTCAAACACTGCTTACCATGACAAAGCTTAAAATACATAAACATGAAACTCCCGCTTCAAAAACACAATATGCTTGATAATCGATTTTCCTATGTATACATAGGTGTTGTTGGAACTTTAGAAAACAAACATTATATTTTAACCTGCATTGACCGTTATCCAAATTCCAGAAGCTTACTCGATTGCCGACCATCTGCCGAAACTAACAGTAAGGTTTTCATCAGGAGCCAGGGAATAAGTTTGAAGTCAAATTTATTTCATTCGATTATAGAAGTTAGATACACCACAGCATCATCCTCAATGGAACAGATTAACAGAACGATAGCACCGTACTTTAAAAGCCGCACTGATATGTACTGGATTTTAATTAATAATGCTTGGTTTAAACTACAGTTAAATCTGCTTTAAACTACAGCCCAGCACAACTAGTATACGAATGCCCACCAAGACTCTCAGATGATTTCATCGATAGCTCTAAAACTTCAAGAACTCCACCTACAACTTTTGACAGAAATTTACAACATATGTTTAAACCCAAAATTTACCGTAATCAAGATCTCAACTCATACCTACATATTTTTCTTCGAGAAGACAGTCACCATTGACACCACCATGCTTAGGACCTTTTCAAGTTATCTCCAGAAATATCAAATTTTGAAAAATATTTTTAATTGTGGTAGTATTCGGAGACAGGGTTAAACCAGCATATACAAAATTTGATCAAGTATAACTATTTTGTATACTGTATTATAATCTAGAGATTATTATTTAGTTAATTAAGTGTTTAAGAATTATAGATCTTATAGATTGTGATTAAGTAGGGCATGATGTAGTAGCTTCCTTTATATTATACTCGTAGGTAAAATTAGTCTAAGTCAAAGAGACAAAAACCATTGTAAGAATGTAAATAATTATTTTATTATTGTTTCTTAATTTTTGTATCTGTTAACTGCCTCCGTGGTCTAGCGGTTAAGTCCGTGAATTTAGACTCGGAGGTACCGGGTTCGATTCCTGGTCGGGACACAAAAATATTTATTAATGTAAATAAATACATTTAATTTATTTGTGTTATTTCTCAAGTTTGGTACGCTGGAGACATCGACGAGCTTGCCACTTGTCATGATTGGCCTATAGTAAAGTTGGCTAAATGTGAATCCGCTTATTTATAAGCGTGGTTTCTGACCACCCCGAAAGGAAAACGGTCGTGATGATACTATACCTATTATTGTTTCAATAAAAGAACTTTAATTACAAAATTCAAAAGAGTCTATTATTAACAACGCTAAAATTTCAATTTCAAAGGCATGATATTGCGTCGTAGTTCGCCCGGTTTAATCAATAAAGCTCTCTAGTTTAGTTCTAGGCACGAGTTTAGAGCTTTGATGTCGCAAAAGCTATAAAGTTTATTTTACGACTGGTGACTTGCACACCTTGTCGTAAAACTACCACAACGCGGGGTATAAGATAACATTAAGTATCATCACTGCAATTCCTTGTATAGAATAGTTTTTAAAGCGCGGGTTTTTGGCTGACGATAATCAGTAGTTTAGCCTATTTTATGTCATTAAATACTGTTTTTTTAAAGTGGAAACATTAACAGTTTGTATTCTCAATAATATAACCAAAGTGTTGACTTTTAAGCATAAAATCATCAGCATCTCAACAGCCACATTTAACCTTTATTTCATTTGTTGGCCCGTCATGATGACAAGTGGAAAGCTAGTCAATATCGCTGGCGTACCAGACTCAAGAAATATCGTAAATAACCCAATAATAATATTATAAACCTGTTTAACCCGTTTTCGCTCGTATAATCAATTAATAGACAATAAATCTATAAGTTGGCTGTATGGTCACATGTCGAGCTTAAATGGCAAAGCACATTTTATTAACATTTTAGTACTTTAGCTGTGAAGGTAAGACAAACTTACAAATGAATGGCCGATGCATCGATGTGTCGAATGAATTAGGTCAGATGATGATGCCGTCCCTATGCCAGCCTAACAAGAAAATACAAGAAGAGTCGGATTAAGCAACTAGTTAAATATTATATAAATGGTACCGAACCCGCGTCTAAATCTACAGTACTAACTGTAGACCACGAAGAAAGACTTACTTTATTTACAAAGTAAAGATATCGGTCCGTAGGGAGATTATTTAGGTGGAAGAGGAATAAGGGAGGAGGGGGGTTGCGAGAGATACGCATCGTAAACAACTATGTTGCAGCTATTACAGCTGGCTGTTTGACCTGGCTTTGTCAGTGTAGTAATTAATCCTTGATACTAAAATTTATTTATCACTGAAGTAGACTGAGGTAGCATCCACCAGATGCAAGGAAAATAAGAAGCGCGCGAGAATAACAATATTTTATTCCACCAATAGTATCACTTCACGATGACGTGATGTGATAATGGATTGATACTATTCAGCGCTCATTTTCCATTAAATTCTCTGTTGGATATGCATACTAAAGGTCGATTAAACATTACCAGCTCTATGTTAAAACAATTTATTAAACTAGGCGACACATTTGATATCGATTTCGGTCGTATAGTTCCAAAGACGGTAATAAGTAATAACAGAACTTATGGCATCGAAACTCTGACAGCTTCATATTTATTTTTATGTCCCAATATGTGTATTATATCAATAGACAATAATATTTTTGGCCTTTTACCTCTGGCCAATTTCCGTCCCAATGGCGGAAGGCAATCAATATCCCGCCACCTAACATTACATCGCCAACACTTCCCACCCACTTTCGTCCTATCTCTATATTACCTTTCCTGTCCAAGTCGGTCGTTCACAAGCAGTTATTCCGTTCCCTTGATTCAAATAATCTTCTCCTTCTAATCTTGATTCCGCCCCGATCATAGCACAATCTTAGCATTACTTAAAGTAAGCAAGGCGACCGTACTTGGTCTAACTGATTTGACAAATGCCTTTAACACGGTAAATCCTTATTTATCACGATCATGTTTCGTCTCTCTCGCCCTAGGATCCAAACTGGTTCCCTATGTACGGTCGCCAACAAGGAGTTTAGGTTGATCAGGTGTTGTCGGATTGGTGCGATCTGGCTACAGGTGACCCTCAAGGTGGCATCCTCTCGCCTCTACTGTTGTCCGTATTTACTAATACCATCACCCTCTCTCTTCGTTTTAACTACTACCTGTATGGAGACGATTTGCAAATTCATGTACAGACAGATATCACCACACTAAATAGTGCAATAGCTTAGCTGAACTCAGATCTTTTCAACATACACTCATTGTCAAAACATTTTGGGGTCGCTGTCGATCATGTTGGGAGCTTTCGATTGCTTAGTAATGTTGACCTAAATAGTATCGACCCTGTTCGGTTTGACGGCATTCCAATTCCGTTTAATCTAGGTGTATATCTAGATTTTCATTTAAGCTGGAGAGTGACTGAGAGAGTGCAGTGAGGTAAAAAATTCGACTCGGGTTGAGATAGTTTTTTTTTTCCTCACTTTTTTTAGTGCCTCTCAATATATTTCTGCCGAAGAAATCTAAAATTCTGACTCGCCCAAAGCATTTTCATTCCTCTTCTCGACTATGACGTGTCAATCTGGATGTTGCACAAGAAGATGGACAGGTTCAACTGCTCTTTATCTTTATCCTTCGCAAATATAAGCACATTTCTGAGTATCTAACGAAGTTAAAGTGGCTTCCAATTCGTCATCGCAGGAATCTCAGAAACCTATGCTTACTTTTTTCTATTCTCAACGAGCCTGCGAGCCCGAAATTTTATGACTTAATGTAGGCACTGACCATACATCCAAACCGACCCCGTTTTAATCGAACTATCCGAATGGACGCGTCCAATTATTTAGCAGACTGATAATATAATCGATTATCGCATTCACGGTTCGCTATGCCAGTTTCGAGAAGATTATCTCGTCACTAGGGGCGGAGTGCAACGCAGAATAAACTTAAAATTTACGTTGACGCTGGGACGCCAGGGGTTTAAAAAACAATATACGTTTTCGACAATAATGGCACTTATTTTCGAACAAGCCTCATGCTCAAAATTTAATGATATATTATTGAATATATTAATGAATACAATCATAAATTGCAAATTTTATGGGGTACTCGTAGATGCTTTAAGGTCGACTTTGATTAAGGAACAAAACTAAAATAACCGATTTAATTATTGTTTGTTGTTGTTATTTATTTATAAACTCTTTATTGCACAAACACTTAAAAGTAAGGTACAAGGGCGAACTTAATGCCTTAAAGGGATTTTATTAGAGCTAACCTTTGGGAGTGTGGTAGAGGATCGCGGGGTACATTAAAATTAAAATAATTTTACATTCAAATAAATTACATACTATTACGTAGATACCTACTTAAATAATACATACTTCATACATATATAAATGTTCGAATACATAAATAAATATATAACCAAGAGAATTATAGGTATTATTATTTAATAAAATAATGTGTTGGAGGATGCTTTAGATTTGTGTGTTCCTTTGCTCTATGTCAAGTACAATATGTTTTTCATTTAATAAAAATCTTATTGCGCACCCGAGATTGTCGCTTCAAATTCGTACCAAGGTCTGTACACAGGTGCAAATTAGGTTTTGATTTAATTATAACAGGCTATGTGACATTGAACTTTAAAAGCAACGTTAATTTTGTATTTATTAACTTTAATTATCCGTTGTTATTATTAACTTCGTTGACGGTTAGAAAGTTGTTAGTTACATTTTCATTAGTTATTTTTTTATTAGCTGTTTGACCAGGTATTAATATAGTGGTCAGCGAAAAAAAACCCTTAGATGACCGTAGGACAATAACGATTTCAGTTAATTTATTTTGCAAGTAGGCATAAGACAAAAAAAGATTTAAGTCATATTCTGTGCTTTTACACGACAAATATTTATTGTTATAATATTGTGAAGGCGTAGCATGTAAGCTTTAGCCGATATTAAACGATGCACCTGAACACACGCGTTTCATTAATTACGTCCATCCTCACATGGCGACCGTAACAGCTAGCTAGATGTAGTCAGCTGAAATCCGAGCGACCGGTCCGCGCTGCTCGCCCTACGCGCTACGTAGTTTTAAAGTTGAAAAATGGGACAAGCCAAAAGTGTACCAGTTATAACTGATAATAAAAATACTCAAAACATAAACAATCATTTTAATTTTAATCTTTTTTTTTACCATTGTTTAAAGTAGTATAACAATAATGTATGTATAAGTTAAAAGTAACATAAGTTTAATATTAAGATATATCTTTGTATTACTTAAAATTTAAAACTTTGTATTAATTAATTTAAAAAAAAATAGGGGGATGATGTGAAGGCGTAGCATGTAAGCTTTAGTCGATATTAAACTGTGCACCTGAACACACGCGTTTCATTAATTACGTCCATCCTCACAATATAATACTATTTCACAATACCTACATATTGATACTAAATTTTTTTTCACAAAATAATAATATCTATAAAATCTGTTTCTGACCACCCCGAAAGGGAAACGGTCCTGATGATACTAAAACATTAACATTATACTAAACTATCATTTTTATACAATTATCTTTTATGTTATACTCGTACAAACTTCAGGTGATTGGTGGCTTGCCACATTGTTAGCTGAGCCAATCACGTGCCTTATAATCAAAAAGTTAAACGTTGGAAGAAATATGTCTCCCAGGTAAATCGTGCAAATATCCGTTAAAATTATTTAAATAACTTGGTTGGGTAGGGAGAGAAGTAGAATGGTGGATGGTGAGCGTATTATCGCGCAATAAAAAAAAAAGGAGGCCTCCTTTTCTTAAACCAGCCTATTGTCGGTCGCAAGCCCGAGACACCATTCTTCTCATCTCCTACCCACACACGATAGACCCGGCACCCGCACGGTGAATCCATGGAATGCTAAGAAATTTGTCGAAATGTACGCGAAAGTTTAAAAAATTTAAAGTGCAATATTTTAATAATTCTCTAAGATTAATATTCCGGGATCAGACTAGTATTAATATTGGGTGCGAGGTCAGTTGTGAAGATCAGTATTATAAAATATTACAGCTTTTGCATGAAATTCAAGTATAATAATTTAGGCACTCGTATAATATGCGTCATAGTTGCGAAGGCTATCCCCCTTCCACCCTTTCGCACAGATATCTAGCCCAGAATATTTCCATCTCAAAATTAGGTCAAACTCGCTTCCTAAAATGCTTTTAAAGGTATAAATTCGAAACACTCTGTTATTATTTTCTCTGCAATATATAAAAAGTTCCTCGCCAACCCGCCTGCCTGGAGGATGATGATGATATAAAAAGTATATATAAACATGTATGTATATGTTATGTTTCGTTGGTGATCGACATACTATGGTTTAACCAATTCACACACAATGAATTAAATATCGATCGTTTAACATTTCGAGTAAGAGAGAAAGTTACAAGCAAGTTACTTGACGTGTAACGAAAAAGCTTAACTTTAGTTATTTCGTTTACCTATCCTTTCAGAAACCGGAGTTAAAGGATAATTTTGCATTTTAAATGCCTCCGTGGTCTAGCGGTTAAGTCCATGGATTTAGACTCGGAGCTACCGCGTTCGATTCCTGGTCGAGACACAATAATATTTAGAAGTAAAGTACCATCACGACCGTACTAAACTCGAGAATAATCACTAATAAATTAAATGTATTATTAATAAATATTTTTGTGTCCCGACTAGGAATCGGACCTGGTACCTCCGAGTCTAAATTAACGGATTTAACCACAGAGGCAGTTTATACAATTAATTTTCATTCATTATAGCCCCTAGAACACAGCGTCCTAAACCTACACTGCTGGAGATGGGCCTTCCAAAACATATATCTGGAGAATTTGGCCTACACTCGCCACGCTGGCCAGACGGCTTGGCGAGGATCTGGAGAATTTGGCCTACACTAGCGACGCTGGCCAGACGGCTTGGCGAGGATCTGGAGAATTTGGCCTGCACTCGCCACGCTGGCCAGACGGCTTGGCGAGGATCTGGAGAATAAGGCCTACACTCGCCTCGCTGGCCAGACGGCTTGGCGAGGATTGTTAATGCAATAATATTTATTAATCTAAATAAATAAACTTAATTTATTTGTGATACTTCTCGAGTTTGGTACGTTAGAGACATCGACGAGCTTGCCACTTGTCATGATTAGCCTATAGTAAAGTTGGCTGAAATCCGCTAATTTATAAGCGTGGTTTCTGACCACCCTGGAAGGGAAACGGTCTTGGTGATACTTTTTAGAAAATAGATTAAATGTCCTTAAATTTCATATTTAGGCTCCTTTAATTCGCCCACGTTTTGTGGTTGTAGTGTAGTGTATTTCACAATGATATCAAATGGGCAAATCAATCCTCTGAGATCGTGTTGTGACTACTCTTTTCCACCATCCGCGCGTGCAGATACTTTATAATTATCTGCTATCATTAACTAATAAAGTAAAAGCTTGGACTAATAAAGAGAAATTTCATACATCATTAAAATATTTTTCGTACAAACTGTAATCCTATTAAAATGAAGCACATATAATAGGCATATTCTAAAAGTATCCAAATTGGAAAAGTGCTTTATAAATATTTTCGCATTTCAGAATTTTCGACGCAATAAAAGTAAAGTATCATCACGACCGTATTCCTTTCGGGGCGTCAGAAACAAGCTTTTAAAGAAGCGGTTCACATTTAGCCAACTTTACTAAAGGCCCATCATACCAAGTGGCAAGCTCGTCGATGTCTCTAAAGTACCAAAATAGACATAAATCACAAATAAATTATTGTGTCCCGAGTAGGAATCGAAAACAGTACTTCCGCGTCTAAATCCACGGATTTAACCGCTAGACCATGGGAGCAGTGAACCAGTTGTTTTTTTATTATTATTATCAGCCCAAGCCTTTATTTGATTTGATACCGTACGCAATGCACGACAAAACGTAAAACGCAGTTTTAATACAGAACTGGCTCATCATGACAAGTGGCAAGCTCGTCGATGTCTCTAGAGTACCAAACTCGACAAATATTACTAATAAATTATTATGTCTCGACCAGGAATCGAACTCGGTACCTCCGCGTCCAAATACACGGACTTGATCGCTAGACCAATTAATATAAATATTTATTTTATCAACTAAGCTTTTATTTGATTTGATATCATGCTCAATGCACGTCAAAACGTAAAACGCAATTTTAATACAAAAATGTATTGCCCATCATGACATGTGGCAAGCTCGTCGATGTCTCTAGAATAACATCATTAATTACAGCCCCTAGAACACAGCGTCCTAGACCTCCACTGCTGGAAATGGACCTTTCAGAATATATATAAGGAGAATTTGGCCTACACTCGCCACGCTAGCCAGACGGCTGGCGAGGATATGATGTATTTTTTTTATGGCAATTTAATAACGATTCCACAAGTTGGTATTAATGGAACCGGGACCGATGGCTTAACGTGCTCTCCGAGGTACGGGAACGGTGGTGTTGTAAATCTATGGCAAATGTGCTTAAGATAAGTGTATTTATCATT
Organism: Tinea semifulvella; assembly: GCA_910589645.1. Lineage (NCBI taxonomy): Eukaryota > Metazoa > Arthropoda > Insecta > Lepidoptera > Tineidae > Tinea > Tinea semifulvella. The sequence goes on from OU342584.1 coordinate 29,250,169, forward strand.
GGTACATGCCGGGTGGGTTTAAACCGACCTTTGTAGGATTTAAGGAACGCGTTCTTATAACCGAGCCTAGAATATACTTTAGAGATATTACAATTAATTTTTTGTGTCTCGACCAGGAATCGAACCCAGCGTAAGGCGTCTAACCACGGAGGCAGTAAACCAGTAAAACTTATTTTTACTATCAACCAACCTCTTATTTGATTTGATACCGTGCGCATTGCACGACAAAATGTAAAAAGCAATTTTAATAAACGACTCGGGCTTGTACAGGTGCACAAGTTTTGAGGTACAACCTTGACATATATATTTTAATATACCGAGCGAAATAGAGCAGTAAATGCTCGGGTGCAAGAACGCTTTCCAATTCAATAAAACAAGCGGTTCGAACCCCGGCATGTATCAATCAGAAAAAAAAATCTTACGTACATTTGTCGTAGATTTACAACACCATCGCTTCCGTGCCACGGAGAGACGTTAAGCTGTCGGTCTCGGTTCCACTAATACCAACTTTTGGAATCGTTAATAAATTGTCAATAAAATTGACAAATGACCTTTGCCGACACGTAGGCCAACGCGGTGATTGTAGGCCAAATTCTCCAGATATATGTTCTGGAAGGCCCATCTCCAACAATGTGTTCTAGGGGCTGTGATGTGATACTGAGCACGACATGTGATCACAACACGCTGAACGGGAGACGATCTGACATACAACATCGGCAATAAGCCAGAGATTTTTTCTTTTTCATGTCTGTAAATCAGTTTTGGAAAGCAAAAGATTGTTGGACTCTCTGGAAAGTTCTATAAAGGATTGCCGATACACACTATCCCGGCTTGTGTGATCGCGAAAAGCGGCCCTGCCTTTACAGGCTTGTCCTTCGTATTTACTTCTCGGGACAATATGGCAGCCACTATATTTTACGGGGTTCTCATAGCATGACATGGATAGATAGATTTAGTTAGTTATGTATAGAGTTAAAAAATTAAGTATCATCACGACCGTTTCCCTTTCGGGGTGGTCAGAAAGCACTCGGATTCACATTTAGCCAACTTTAACTACTATAGGCCAATCGTGACAAGTGGCAAGCTCGTCGATGTCTCCAGCGTACCAAACTCAAGAAATATAACGAATAAATCCAATAATAATTAAATTTATTAGTTTAAATTAATAAATATTATTGTGTCCTAACCAGTTACCTCCGACCTGAACCTGGTAACTCCGAGTGGAAATACATGGTCTTAACCGCTAGACCACGAAGGCAGTTTCAACAATTATTTTAAAATATATTGTTTTCTATGGAAACTGGTGACAATATGACTATTTATTTGACTACTTTGACTATTTGGATACTCAAGTAAAACGTGTGACGTCATGACTCAATATGTCAAATGGCGCTATTTAAGACTAGAAGAAAATTTATAAAAAAGAGTTAAAATGTAATATGTTAACGAAACACACTGGGGAAGGATCCCAAACTATTATATATATATATTATATACGGCATAATAACAAATAAAGGATGTTTCATATGTTACAATATGAGAGAGGCTCTTATAAAACTGAATTATTGTGTCCAATGTATGATATTTGTATAAGTGATGTGTTTAGATTACTCACCCGAACACCATTCGGGACAAACGAGACAGCATGCTGAAAACTTTCAATCAGAACTCCGAGCAATCGATCGCGATTATTACGCTGGTCTAGGTCAAAGTCACCTGTACCGAATGTAAATAAACAAAACCTCCGATTTCGCGCTAAAACCGCAGGTTTAAGCTTATACCTTTAGTAAAGAAAAAAATATTAGAGGTTTTTTTTTTGTTTCATATGATAATCTTCATACCCGTTAACCAATGTCTTTGTTAAATATAATTTTAAACATTGGATTACATCAGTAAAAGTATAAATAATATTGAAAAATATTTTGCTTAAAGTCGCAAGGGTATGATGATTATACGTCTAAGTTATAAAAACTATTATTGAAAAACAAACACTTTTTGACAAATACTAATTAAAAAACTAATGCATAATTCTATTATTTAAGCAAATACACTATTAATCGTATCAAAACTCAAGACACCATATGGTAGCGAGAGCCACCAGAAAACTATCTAAATTTTACAGGCGCGCGCAGAAATTTTTAATAAATTACTTGAAAAGTGTTTATTTTATCAAGTAATAAGTACTTTCGAGAAACTACAGCACTCTGAAATTACACGAGGTCACAAAAACTAAGCACAACAACACCTCTTCACGAGAGATGTCGGGATACTGTGAGGCTGTCCCTGGTCCCTGCAATCGATTAGTTTGTTTATAACAATGCACTAGCGACACCAGTGGCGTTGTTGTAAACTAAAAAATCATATTATGCTTAAACCTTTATCAAAATCTCACATATTACAATGATTTAGATCATCACTAAGAAGAAAAGGATTTTTCAAATGTATACCGAACTTCAACGATACCAATTACGAGTATGAGGTAAACGAATGTTGAATTAGTCACAGGGGTGGAAATTTAGTGGTGTATTCTCGTGTCAGTTGAGAACGACTGAAATGGTATCGTTTTTACTTGCAAACTTTGAGTAATTAATACAGTTTAGGAGGTTCTAATATTAGTTTTGCAAACGAAAATTATCGGTGAGCGCAGTAATTAACAACCAATTTAAAATAATATCAAGTTTAGTATATATTTGACATAGCTTATACGATTTTTAATGTGCGATCAGAACTAAATCGAATTATAAAATATTTCAGAAAACGATATACTTTTAAATGAATATTTAGAATAGACGTAAATTACCATCACGTCCGTAATTTCTTGTGGAGTATTCAGACACCTAGCTTTAGGGTTGTTAGAGCTAATGTAATTTATTGACCTGGTGGGATAGTCAGGCCTGGGGTGATTATTGGTTTTTGTGGGAGTGTTAGACCAGAAGGGATTGTGTTGGTCCTGGTGGGGTTTATAAATGGAACTTATGAGCTTGTTAAAATTGGCGGGATTGTTAGATCTAGTGAGATTATTGTAATTGGTGGGATTGTTGGAGCTGGTGGGATTGTTGGAGCTGGTGGGATTAATGGAGCTCGTGTCTTGATATTTGTGGGATTGTAGGAACATGGGCTTGTCGAAATTGGCGTGATAGTTAGGCCTAGTGGCATTGATGGGACTCGTAAATTTGTTGATGTTGGTGGGATTGTTGGAGCTGGTGGGATTGTTGGAGCTGGTGGGATTGTTGGAGCTGGTGGGATTGTTGGAGCTGGTGGGATTGCTTGAGCTTGTGGGATTGTTGGAGCTGGTGGGATTATTGGAGCTGGATAGACTGTTAAAGTAGGTGGGATTGTTGGAGCTGGTATAATTGATAAAGCTCACGGGCTTCTTAAAAACGGCGGAATTGTTAGATCTAGTGGGATTGATTGAGCTCGTGAGTTTGTTTATGTTGGTGGGATTGTTGGATCTAATGGGATTATATAACCTGGTGGGATTAATGGAGCTGGTTTAATTGATGGACCTGGTGGGATAGGTGAAGCTCATGGGCTTGTTGAAATTGGCGGGATTGTTAGACCTTGTGGGGTTGATGGAGCTCGTGAGTTTGTTGATGTTGGTAGGATTGTTGGACCTGGTGGGACTTTAGAAGCTGGTTGGATTGATGGACCTGGTGGGACTTTAAAATCTGTTAGGATTAATGCAACTCATGGGATTGTTGATATTGGCGGGTTTGTTAGACCACGCGATGGAGCTCGTGAGTTTATTAAAGTTAGCGGGAATGTTGAACCTAGTGGGAGTGATGGGGATCAAGGGTTTGTTAAAGTTGGTGGCATTGATGAGGTTGGTGGGATTGATGAGGCTGGCAGGATTATTGGAATCGGTAGGATTGTTGGACCTGGTGGGATTTTAGAACCTGGTGGGATCGATGGAGCTTGTGACTTTGTGGACCTTTGTAGGATTGTTGAAGCTGGTGGGATTGATGAACCTGATGAGATTTTTTAAACCTGGAGATTGATGGAGCTTATGGGCTTGTTAAAGTTGGTGAGAATGTTGGACCTAGTCGGAGTGATGGGACTCGAGGGTTTGTTAATGTTGGTGGGATTGTTGAGGCTGGTGGGATTATTGGAGCTGGTTGGGTTTGTTAAAGTTGGAGGGAGTGTTGGGGCTGGTACTTGTAGGACAGTTGAAGTAGGTAGGATTGCTGCGTTTGATATTTGTCGTGTTTTATATTATTTTATTTATTTATTTAAACTTAATTGCACAAAGTACAAAGGCGGACCTAATGCCGCTAGACATTCTATTCTATTATATTAGTTTTGAAACAGTAACTCTGATCATTTTCTCCAATAGTACTTAGAAATCCATGAATTTGCCTTGCGTGGTCCTTTGTCTTTACGGAAGAGAGAAGTCTCGGACCATGCGACCGACAAGGGTGGGTTTACAAGAGGTGCCTCTTTATATTTACTAGTAAAATATGGTATTAAGATTCATATCGTTATGTCGGCGTTCGGGTTGGGCAAGTGAACTATCTCAATTCTGACGTACCTCTTGGGGTACCGCTGTACCAGGTATTGTAATCTTATAGGTATTCATATCTAAATTTAAAAGGTTATTAATTGATCGCTGTGGTGTAATTCTGTATATACGTTTTATTATGTAAATCTGATTATATTATATTTTGATTTATTATATGATATAGCTGATTTGTTTAATTGTGATTAACAGGTCACTGGAATCTGCTAAGTTGCTGGTCTTCTGCTAACAGCTTACTCTTTGAAAAACTTTGCTACTTAGTCTTCCGCTAGCAGATCATACAAAATAATTTAATTAATGACGTTTTATAAATGCCTGTAATATGTTTACATGAATAAAGATATTTTGACGTTGACTTTGAATAAAACTGCCTTCGTGCTCTAGCGGTCAAGTCCATGGATTTAGACCCGGTAGGGTTCGATTCCTGGTCGACACAATAATATTTATTAATTTAAATAAAAAAATAAAAAATATTCGTGATATTTATCGAGTTTGGTACGCTAGAGACATCGACGAGCTTGCCACTTGTCTTGGTTGGCCTATAGTAAAGTTGGCTTAATGAAAATCCGCTTCTTTATAAAAGTGGTATCTGACCACCCCGGAAGGGAAATGGTCGTGATGATACTTTACTTTTTTACTTTGAATAAATATATAGGCTCGGAAGGATAAGCACGGAAATCATCCGAGGTCTTCATTCGTGAACGTGGGTTATCTAGAGTTGTTATCTGCCAATTGATGTGGGTATCCGGTTTGACGTTTGCGGGAGAAGAAAATACAATAGTGTTTCGAGCTTGTCACGGATATGCAGGTTAAGTTGGTTTGCTATTTAGCTCCTTTCATCACAATACTAAAAAAACGTTCATGATGAGCTGACAAAGATTTAAATGAGTACTTACTGAATTACTGGTCCTGGTATTGTGATCCTGGTGAGGTCTACGTATGGCTTCAGGTCATCTAAATTGTTGAAATACATAACTTTCTTGCCAAATTTTACACTAATAAATGGTTTCATCATGGTCCATAAAGCTTTGATAATATTTGTTGGGTAAACCACATACAAAGCCTTAAGGTTTTTCTTAAATTTCCTATCGATCAGTTTATAAGCTTTCCAAAACCAGGAAAGAGTAGGCTTGTTATCACTGGTCAGTCCTACGTGGAAGTAGATTATTATATAATCCTGTTCCACATACGTGTCCAAACAAGACGTAAAGTACCTGAAACAAAGATTAACATTATTTTTTCGTTATTTAAATTTGATAATAAGGCTAACTAATTATTATAATAATAATAATGGGTTTATATAGCAAGGTACACTGGTAATCACAATATAATTAGGATACAAAATGTCTAAGGGTTGAATCGCCAAACAGAGCCACCCTCTGCCAACCCGCAATAAAAACTGGTAGATATGTTGTGATGAAAAGTGGACTGCAGCTGTGGGAATTCATATATTGGTCAAACTAAGCGCACGATAGCCGAGAGGGTCAAGGAACATATAGCAGCTGTAAAAAACTGCCAATTAAACAAGTCAGCAATAGCAGAACACCTAATGGATAGTGGTACAAACCATTGGATTGAGCTGCATGACCCAAAGATACTTTCCACCGGTCGTCACTATTACCCTAGAATAGTACGTGAAGCGATCAAAAGAAAGAAACACAAAAATTTCAATCGATAACATATCATTAAACTTTTTAAACTTTCGCGCACATAATAGTTTTTATAATTTTACCGGGTCTTTACGCGATTTACCTTAGAGATATATTTCTCCTATATATGGGTTATAAGCTTTCATCATCGTGGAATTCAGTAATCAATAGGTTTCGAAAAATCGCCTGGTGTCGCCAAGGATATTGTAAGTGTCGTGATTTGTAAAAACTTTTAAAAGTGATAAGTGGGTAGGTTTTCATCGACCGCCCAGTATGTACGAGACTACACCGCATGGCTTCAATCGACCCGTGACCACGGCCAATGCAACTTGGCTGAAACGTCGGAGGAAATATGTCTCTAAGGTAAATCGCGTAAAGACCCGGTAAAATTATAAAAACTATTATGTGTGCGAAAGTTTAATGATATGTTCTCCATACGGATCAGCTAAGAGACAACTAGATTCCACGACCCTAATTTCCGAAAGTATGATTCTACTATTTATTGGTTAATCTTTTAATATACGCATGCTACGTGATTGTCACTTTGGTAAGGGGCCACGGTTTAAATGTCATCCGGCTGACACCACCATAATCTGGCCCCTGACCCACTGTCTTGCGGGTACCAACTTAAACAGGATCGGTGAAGTATAGATGCGCGGGTTGGCAGTCACAGGCTGACACTACTACAAAATGGCCGGTGTCGCGCTGTCTTCAGCACCTATTTAAACAAAGTCTCGGTGGGGTATGGAGGCACGGTTTGGCAGCCCACAGGCTGACACCGCCACGATCTGATTGATGTCTTGAGAGTACCTATTTAAACAGAGTGTCGGTGGGGTATGGGGGTACGGTTTAGAAGTCGTCCGGCTGACACCACGACAATCTAGCCCCTGACGCACTGTCTTGAGGTATCCTCTTAAACAGGATCAGTGAAGTAAAGGTGCGCGGGTTGGCAATCACAGGCCGACACCGCCACGATCTGGTTGCTGTCTTGAGAGTACCTATTTAAACAGACTCTCGGAGGGGTATAGGGGCACGTTTTAGAAGTCGTCCGGCTGACACCACCACAATCTGGCATCTTTATTAGGAATACCTACTTAAATAGAGTGTCGGTGGGATATGAGGCGCGATTTGGCAGTCGACAGGCTGACACCACCACAATCCTTCGCCCTGCGCCGTCGTCTCCAAACACCTCCACCATGCCGCTGTCGCGGAGGTATGCATCATCATCAGTCTCCTGACAACAATAATAATCTATAAATAACCCGCTCGTAAATCTGGTAAAAGAAACTAGTAAATTTTAAAATCTTAACTTTTAGATATCTGACAGATAGTGTGGACTGACTGACCCCCAGACTGTTATAGAATATGCTTTTTATATGTTAGCGTAGTTTAATTACTTAGCGCATCGATCAAAAATCAACTAGTTTATAGGTGACGCTCTGAAAAAACCGTATAATATATCAGCACAAAATAATCGTGTGCTGATATTTCCGACAGTACGTTTAGACTACGGCCAATGTGAGGACCTGTTAAAATGCAGAGATGTAGTCGACCCAATTTATAACTTATGTATAAATAAATTAGGTTGATTTTGTGACTAATATTTAATAGATTTATTAATTTTTTTTTCTGACCGATAGCTTTATTTGTCGTATATATTACGAGAAAGAGATAGCATGTACGTAGAGGTCCGCTTGCCAGTTTCTCGCAGTAGTTTTGTATGTGACTATTAATCAAGTTGAATCCTTGATCGTAGACTTAGGGCGAATCTATACTCTAGTTCTGCTTAGATGTAAAAATAAAAAGTTAAGCATCATCACAACCTTACGGGATGGTCAGAAAACATTATCAAACTGTACCTCCACCACTAACTCACTGGTTACAGCTACAATAGTTTATTTGGATATACGAGTGTATGTGAACTGGATGGCACATTTTTATTATTTTTTCCAGCCCCCAAAACACAGCGCTCTAGATCTCCATTGTTAGAGATGGGCTTTACAGAATATATCTTTGGAGAATTTGGCCTACACTTGCCAGACGGGTTGGCGAGGTTGGCATAATGTTTTGGTATAGCCGGCATAGTGTTGGGGACTGATGTCATTCATGAGTGTCTGATTCCAGTTGCTAACATTCATGGACCTTGCGCGCTACTTACAATCAGGTGGACGCAAGGTCACATGTCGTGCTAGTATAAAAAATAAACATGCCTTCCCTGTCGGTAAGTTTCCCTATTCTTAGAACCTGAAGTTCTTCATGCGAAATATAAAAAAGCATTTTGTTAGGCCGGCATAGTGGTTGAGGCTAATATCGGTCGTTAGTGGCTGGCGTCAATTATTCCCATTCTTGAACTTCGCGTACGCCTTACCATCTAGTGGGCGCTGTGTCACATGTCGTATTCTATTAAATAAAATGAAAGTTTATTGAGCTACAAAGTTCTGAGAATTAACGATATGGGATCTCCGGGAGAATTTCATAGTGTTCGGGCTATGACCGAAATACAGGGTTGATAAGGCCCACTTTATGTGCATTGGATAACCCTTCACTATATTGGCTCTCTTGTCACTTCACTTAAACCAATTACTTCAAAAACGTGCTAAGAAGTTTAAAAACAAATACCGTGGTAAGTGTGGGTATGCAGGTAAAGGACTCTGAAGGGTCGCCATCGTTCTCCAGGTCATTGAACGACGGGTCCTGAAGATCATCGTCCTCGAACACCCACGCCGGAATTAGACCTGAAATACCACTTACATTACGATTTGCTAATGCGTAAGCGAAGAAACATAGACTCAGCCCTATAAAATGCCTAAATTAAGAGTTAAGGTTACGACAAAATCTATATTAAAAAAAAAGTATCATCACGACCGTTTCCCTTCCGGGGTGGTCAGAAACCACGCTCATAAATAAGCGGATTCAGATTAAGCCAACTCTACTATAGGCCAATCATGACAAGTGGCAAGCTCTTTGATGTCTCTAGCGCGCAGCGTACCAAACTCGAAAAATATCACAAATAAATAAAATATATTTTTAATCTATTTATTTACATTAATAAATATTTTTGTGTCCCGACCAGGAATCGAACCCAGTACCTCCGAGTCTAAATCCACGGATTTAACCGCTAGACCACGGAGGCAGCAAAATCTATATGTTACATTTATTTTATTACAGAATGCAGAGCTGGATAGAATAAAATATATCATTAACATAACATTTTTATTATTAAGTATAACCTAACTCCTTAAACACTGAGACATAATTCACAAAATAATTAAAAATATAAATCGAAAAATGACCTCGTATAAACAGCAAGCGTATATTAAACTAAATGCAAGAAAGTAATAAATTCGTAAAAGAGCTAGGTAAACTAATTTATCAAGACTGTGGCGACCATAAATGCCATAACTACCTAAAACAAAATTCTTCCATTATTATTCAACCAGGATATTCGGCGAGCGTTTTAGGTACCCTCCCAGGTTGTAAGCCTTTAATTTATGTTGTACAAAGTAAAATGTTAGTTTTAATTTGATAATATGTTTTTTTTAGTTTAGTTTTATTTATAATTAGTTTTTATTCAATTTTATTTTAACATTTTTGTATCTTACTTCGAATATTTTTATCACTAAAGGATGATATTAGAATTATTAAAAATGAAATACAATTTTGCTATATTTTAATTATTATTATCGATTGCGTTAATAAGGTAAGTTTTAAACACTATCTGCAAGTTTTAAAATAGGCCTAGGAAAAGTCATTGGTCGTTGTAGATATTACAAATCTCTCTGAGAGGCACGCAGTGAGCGGCTATGGCTGAGGATAGGGAAATATACCGCTCGTTCCAAAACACGATAATATTAACCTAAACACGCTTAAAGGTGTTCCGAGACGTGTATAAACTGTTCTGCCAAAGCTATGTGACGTCACGAATGACATTATTCCTCGCGCTTAGACTGCTCACGATATCGAGGTAGATCGCTCTGAGTGCTGTCAGTTTTATATCATTATGTCGAGCGCCATTTAATTTTAACTTTCTTATAAATTATTTAATATTGTAATTCGTTTATACTGTTTGTATATTACTTCTAAAACAAATCTATAATTAATATTTCAGTAGGAAGTGAAAAAAAAATGTCTGTAACACAGCAAGTTATTTTAAAAGACCAAATAAGTTAATAATATTAAACTTTACACACATAAAGATGAACAAACCGAGAGATGTATGTATGCTTGTTAGTATTCATACTCAAAGATGTGGAATCCGCAATTTATCTTCCATACATTTAAAAAAAACTATCATGTAATGAATGAAAATGTCATTTAGACCGTTCCGAATTGATATCACGCTCTGAGCATCCAAATCGTGATATTTGATTCGGAACGAATGTTAGTATTATATTCATTCTAAGCGCTCAGAGCGTGATTCGGAACCAGGGGATAGTGACATTGGTTTTGTGGTCTTTGATGGATATTTAATCTGCTCCATCACCTCGAGACAAAAAAAAAGTGGATTCTAGTCGAGATGGTGTGTTGTAAATTGACGAACCTAAATGACGAATGTTTATTTTCACATTTTGCTCACAGAACAGCCGGCCGAGATCGAAATGTACAAAAATGAACGCTTTACGTGCGTGGCTATAGTAGGCACTTTAAAAAAGCAAAACATAAATATTATAAACTGAATGATAATGATTGGAAAAGGAAGGATAGCAAAAGAAGATACATTAAAGTCGATCGAGATACGAGCTTTATGCCCTTATGCTTTATGGGGTGGAAATGTTCTTTTATGATTTTCAGCGAAACTAGACGAATCAATAAAAAGTCAATACGTTTTTTAAATATAATAAAAAAGGGTGTAGTTGGGCAATTTGGATATGAATTTATATAGAGGTTTATATTTTGGTTAATTATTCAAAGTACTGTACTGAAATTATTGTTTTACTAGTCTTGCAATCATTATTGTTACAAGGAAAACATAGTTCTTTTTCTATTTCATAAACATTTATTACTGCATCGTGAGTCAGTTAGAAACAGAGGACGTTTTATTATACCTATCAATATCCCGGTAAACAAACAAATATTCGGCTAATACCAAGCGGATTGAGAGTTTCAAAAATTGCATGTGACTTCATACCTACTTTGTGTAATGCTATCACAGCATTTTATTCAGTTCTTTCATCACCCACCCCATTACCATAACAAAGATTTCGCGCCGATAATGAGAATAAACAATGAATATTCTTATGAAAATGACAAATGTTTAACGTAACAGTTATGGAGCTACGAAATCGTAAAAAATGTTGCAGAAGTGTTTTGGTGAATCTACTTTATCGCGAACCCAAGAATTTGAGTGGCACAAAACATTCAGTGAAGGTCGTTAAGTTGTCTAAAACTAGTCTCATTCAAGTCGTCCATCCACCTATAACGACGATAACATTGAAAAAGTTGAGGAAATGGGCTCGAAAATTGTAGTGTTGGCAGATAGCAGAGGCTCTCAACATCTCTTATGGATCGACTTTTTGGTTAATGTTTTGGGTATGAAGCGTGTCAATACTAGACTCGAACCCAAAGACCTGAATCTTATGCAAAAACAACGTCAAGTAGAGTTCTCAAAAGAGATGCTTAACAACTACATCAAACGCATCATTACTGGTGACGAGATGGTGGTTTACGAATATGACGTCAAAATTTCCCAACAATCTAGCTAATGGCGCTCCAAAAATGAGCCGAAACAAAATGATGCTCAATGTTTTCTTTGGTTACCGTGGTTCCAGAGGGTCAAACGGTCAATAAGGAATGCTACTTGGCCGTTTTGAGGCGTCTATGTGATGTAAATCATCGTAAACGACCGGATTTGTGGGCAGACAATTCATGGTCTTTAAACCACGATAATGCGCAGTCACTAACCAGCATATTTGTGACTGATTTTTTTGGCAAACATGATACAAGAGTCATCGCTCAGTATCGCATCCAAACAGTACTTGTCATTCTTTTCTGCAAAATAATTGTTCACGAAGGTGATAGCTTTGACGTTTGACGAAAATCTCTGTCCTCCGAGCGCAATTTTTAGCTGAGGGAACAGAAAAAAGTCGCTTGGGGCTAGATCAAGTGAGTAAGGTGGATGGTCAAGCAGTTCAAACCGTAATTCGTGGATTTTCGCTATGGCAACCGCTGTGTGAGACCGCGCGTTGTTTTTGTGAAACAGGATTTTCTTTTTTTGCAAATGTGGCCGTTTTTCCGCAATTTCTACCTTCAGTTTGTCGAGTAATGATGCGTAGTATGCCCCTGTAATGGTTTTACCTTTTTGAAGACAATCGATTAAGATGACTATCCCAAAATACAGTCGCCATCACTTTTCCAGCCGAAACAGCTTTTGCTTTTTTGGAGCCGGTTCCCCCTTTGCAGTCCACTGTTTTGACTGTATTTTGTTTTAGGCGTATAATGGTGTATCCAAGTTTCATCTACAGTAATTAGTCTGCGCCAAAACTCGGATTTATTGCGCCTAAACTGTGCCAACAGAGCGTTGGAAATTTTCGTTCGAACAAGTTTTTGATCTAACATCAGCAAACGCGGCACCCAACGCGCGGACAGCTTTCTCATGTCTAAATTATGATTTAATATGTGACAAACACGTTCTTTGGACATGTCCATAGCCCATAGACATAGGATCGTCGCGTCATTCTATATCTATGCCATAGCCTTTGCTATCTCTCTCACTTTAATTCGGCGATCGTCTAGCACCATTTTGTGAACCTTAGCGATGTTATCGTCAGTAGTTGCAGTTTTTGGACGTCCCGAACGTTCATCGTCTCCCAAGCTCTTACGGCCACGTTTAAATTCAGCTGCCCAAAATTTCACTGTGGTAAATGATGGTGTAGAGTCCCCGTACACAGAGTCCAGCTTATTTTTTGATTTGCGTAGGCGTATTACGTTTCAAAAACAAATATTTTATGACAGCTCGATACTCGATTTTTTCCATTTTCACAAAAATACTCACAACGACTATCAAATAACAACTGCGCGTCCAAAATGTCAGAAACTTTGGTGAGTACCTGTCAGAAGATGCACAACTACATTCCCTGACTTTTATTGACGAATGCTGCCATCTTCACGTTGAGGTCGGAAACTTTCCGTAAATGATTTTAAAATTGTATAAATTGAAAGTCATTATTTTATTTGTATAAATGCAATATATAATAAAGAACTACTTGGATTAATAATAAAATCCATACTGTATTTTATTTGTAATCCTAAATTAAAGTGCAAGAGCTTTGCTTTTAAATTCGCAGTAAATGACCAAAAATGTACAAAACTGACGACAAACATAAGCATAGCAAGAATCCTACCACTATTTTAACCTGTAAGACGATATCTAAATACTCTTACTTTGTATTTAACTTGTCGCTTTAAGCGCTTCACATCATTTCGCTTTGAAAATCGTTCGATTTGGCGTTTGTCTATGGTTTCACACAAAATTCGGTAAAAAAAAGCTTTGCTTTGTTGCTTTCAATTCGAACATAGCATTAGGGCGAGAGTATCGTGTATTTTCAATAACAAATAAATACAAAAATAAAATAATATTTACAGACAGAAGGTATTTTTTATCATATAACCTGGCCTGGAGTCGTACTCACTAAAAAAAACTAATTATTTCTACACAAACCAACGGTCAAATATGATTACTGGATTGGAGATTCGATTTTGTCATAGGTAGCGGTGCTTAAAGATCTGGGAGTGCTTACAGGACCACGAATGAGTTACAAGAAAAACATTGAAAACTTATGTAGAAGCTCCTTTAGAATACTAGCTTTCGTAACGCGATTTTCCAACAAGTAACAAATTCCGGAGATAATAATAACCCTGTAACTGATTCATGTCAGGTTTACAAATAATAATCCTATGCGCTTCCTGTTGGAAATGTTGAGGTTCAAGTTTCTACCACTCAGACAAGATTACCTATTGAGCGCGATTTTAATATACGAGCATTAGTGCCATTAGCCAGTAACGCGTACGCATGAGACTTTGCCGTTGCTTAGATCATCATCATCATCATCAGCCTGTGTCTCTCCACTGCTGGATATAGGCCTCCCCCAAGGGGAGCCATTTTACACGAACTTCTGCCACCCTCATCCATCCCCCACCAGCGACCTTCCTCAGGTCATCTGTCCATCTGGCGGGGGGTCGTCCCACACTGCGTCTTCCAGTACGTGGTCTCCACTGCAGGACCCGTTTACTCCATCGTTCATCGCTTCTGCGACAGACGTGTCCAGCCCATTGCCACTTCAACTTGCTAATTTTGAAAGCTATGTCGGTAACTTTGGTTCTTTGACGGATGTCAACGTTTCTGACTTTATCCTTCAGAGAAATCCCGAGCATAGCTTATATCGCTAAGCATTATTAACGCTGATGTATTTTTTATTTTGACATATTTACATGTAGTGAGACTGAGTTTACGAAGGTGACAAAAAATTATTTATGATTAACGTAATATGTCTTTATTTTATTATTTAAATTAATCATTACTGCCGCCGTGGCCTAGCGGTCAAGTCCGTGGATTTAGACTCGGAGGTACCAGGTTCGATTCCTGGTCGGGACACAAAAATATTTAATAATGTAAATAAATACATTTAATTAATATTTAATTTATTTGTGATATTTCTCGAGTTTGGTACGCTGGAGACATCGACGAGCTTGCCACTTGTCATGATTGGCCTATAGTGAAGTAGGCTAAATGTGAATCCGGTTATTTATAAGCGTCGTTTCTGACCACCCCGAAAGGGAAACGGTCGTGATGATACGTTAAATTATTCATTAACATTCAGTTATGGTTAACTATTATGTAGTGCTATGCAGTGCTAGGTATATAATAAATTAGTTGGGAAATGGAAATATATGCCTATATTGTATTATATTTTTGGAGGACGCGTCCATATAAAATAACGCATTGGCTTAGCTAAGCTGTTATGTTAAAAGCACGAGTATGTGCTTTTTAAATTAATAAACATAAAATTAATTTCACGCGCTTGACAGTACCGCATTAGTTAACAAAATTCAAATATTTTGTGAATAGAAAATTATCAAGATTTTGTCGAAACAGCTGTATAATATGTATATATTTACAAAAAAAAAAAGTATAATATGTAGTTTATCAACCATCTAGTTTCCGTAACACAAGCCTGGTAGCGTAACACGGAAATTAGATGGCGCTGTGTGACCTGTCTGGAAATATTTATTATTATTTATTTATAGCTCGTCAACACCTCAGGAGACAGGGCTGGGCCAAAGGATCGGCATCGCCATTCAGCGCGACAAAGCTGCCAGTATGCTTTCCTTTGCGCATAGTACGATTGCGTACGATTAGTAGAAATTTTAAACTAGATTATGAATATTTATTTATAAATTGGTTTGCCGGGTGACACTTCAAGAAACTGCGTTACGCTCCGCTCACGTTATGCGCTCACAATGAGAGCGAGTGAGAGGCACGCGTCCCTTCCACTCGGGCATGGTTAGCCCGCCTAAGAGCGAGAGAGACAGACATAAAAAGTGAAAGAGTGCCCTATCCTCAACAAAATCACTCAGATAGGAACAAGTTAAGTTGTAGTAAACGCTGTTTCATTGTACGCAAATGTATTGCAAGTTATTGTATGTATATTTGTATATAAATACGTATGTATGTGTAAAGGTAAAAATAAAATTTTGTTAATATGAAATTCAGTGCGAGATTCTTTGTATAAATTAATGTTTTAAATATAATTCTTTGTATAAATAAATGTTTTAAATTGTTACTATTATTTCATCCTTCTTCCTACTATACGAATGAATATTCACATTAAAATTATTTTACCACTCAAAGTCGTTGTCACGTAAAACTTTCGCCCGTATACCGACTTTACAGGCAACCAATTTTTTTTAAGTTTAGTTTTACTAATGATCTCATGATGGAATTCTAAGCTAATGTTTAGAAATTCATGAAATACTCATGGCTGGCATTCATTCATTTTATCAGGGAGGCATTTAGGAATTGACATTCCCACTGAGAGGTCAACAAAAATGTACTAAAAAGAATATTATATATTCTTATTAGCCGAACTAAATCAAGAATCAATGATTTTAAGTTATTCAAAAATTTATAAAAGTACCATCGCATTCTTTAATCAGAACTGCCAGTATAAGTTCACCTGGGCAAAATTACTTGGAGTTAGTTCGGCTATTACGAATATAATATTTGTGAAATAGTTACGGTAAGTTAAGTTATAACGCATATACAATTTCGGTTCCGTTTCCCCGGTCGGGACATAATAATTTAATTGCAATTATTTCTCGAGTTAGTACGCTAGAAACATCGACGAGCTTGCCACTTGATTGTCATGATGGGCCTATAGTAAAGTTGGCTAAATGTGAATCGGCTTCTTTAAAAGCGTGGTTTTTGACCACCACGAAAGGGATTTGGTCGTGATGATACTTTACTCTTTTATTTATACTACTGGTTTTTATTATTAAATAATATGGTAGGCTAGGGACATCGACGAGGTTTCCACTTGCCATGATGGGCCTATAGTAAAGTTGGCTAAGTATAACCATGCTTCTTAAAAGAAGAAAGAGCGGTTTCTGAACACCTGGTAATCCATTAAACTTATATTATCTTAATAATTCCTGCGAATACCATTTGGTTACAAATTACTTGTGTAAGATATTAGCAGCCGTGGAGAAATAATATTGTATGAAAAACTTAAATCTGAATTCCGGTTAAAAACAGCCAATAAGTATTATACATCAACCATCATTAGTGGGATATGATGATATTGTAAATATCATGAGTAAAGTGAACATATAGCTTTTACATGGGCCAGCAGCGCTAGATATATGCTTATACAGAGGATATTTAGTTTTGTTAATGCACAAGGTATATTTACTATAGATTTCCATGTTAAGAATAATATTTTACAGCAACTATCGACCATCTTTGTGTTGTATGAACGATGTTAAATCAACGCACACAAATATCACTCATGTTATTTGGTCTGACCTCGAAGTGTTTAAATGACAATTGTTCCTACTATTTTTGTCAATTCCTGATTTGTATTGCCAATGTTGGAGAGCAACCAGATTTTAGGCAAAAGCTATGTATACTAAGCAAGCAATTCATTACCAACAACTATAGGTAAAGATTTAATACAAATGTGGCAGATGCTAAAGATAAATCTTCTAGAATATGTTTCCAAAATATGGCTTACTCTGCCTCCTACTGCCTACTGGTTAACGATGGCCGATGTTTATTTTATAAACACCACAAGTTTGTATTAGTGGGACCATGACAGATGGTGCTCTCCGAGGCATGGACCGCATACAAATGTATGCACGGAAAAAACTCATCTGGGTATTTCTTTAGGACATAACCGCTACCTGGTCAATATTTTGTAAACTTTTAGCCATTTATTAAACTAGTATTAGTAAAGATGTTTACATAAATGAAATGAACGCATTAGCTATTAGTATAATCTTGTACTAAGTTGCAAATGTTAGTATTTATATGTACTTATTATTAATGCTTTGCTACTAATATAAGTAAAAATAAAAAATAAAAGTAAAAGTATAAATAAAAAATCAATTAGACCTAATTCTGACCAATTCGCCAAAACTTTGCACAAACGTCGAAGTTATAAATAACAATATTTTTTCAAGTGATCACAGACTAGTACGAGGCACATTTAATCTAGCTGTCCAAAAGAAAAGTAGAGCATTTTTTGCAAATACATTTACACGATTTAAGGATCCAAGAGAAGGAGATTTTTTCCTAGAAATATTAGAACATAATATAAAAAACTTGCATTACCATGACAACGACAATGTTGAAACTCTATACCAACAAATTGAAACTGTCATTATCAACAGTCTTAATAGTACTAAATCTAAAACACCCCTTGGAAAGCGAAACGTGATTTCAGAGGAAACTAAAGATATGATTAGAAAAAGATCGATTTTACAAAAAAGAAAACCTCTATCTAAACTAGATAAAAATGAATTGACATACCTATATAAGACCATAAATAAACGATTAAAGAAAGAATACACTACTCACAGAACACAAATAATAGAAGAACATTTACGAAACACCGGCAGTCTTAAAAAAGCCTACAAGAAGTTGAACACTGACAAAATATGGACACCTCATCTAACGGATAACTCAAAATTACATACTGAGATAGCTCAAACAAGGCAGGATATAGTTAACCTAGCAACGTCATTTTACAAAAAACTTTATGAAAACAAGGCAATAAGCACAGATGCTAACACTATAGAAAATAAACAAAATATAAATACTATGACAACTCAAATAAAACCCTTTGATGAACCTGAAATCGTAAACGTTATGAAGAGGCTGAAAAATGACAAAAGTCCTGGACCTGACGGTATTCCTAACGAGGCAATTAAAGTAGGAAGATATCAACTAGCCACACCACTAACTATACTTTTCAATAAAATACTAAATGAACAGATAGTTCCTAAAAAATGGACTGAATCAAGAATAACACTACTATACAAGAAAGGAGATCCGTCAGATATCAGTAATTACCGTCCTATAAGTCTCTTACCAACACTCTATAAAATATTTGCTTCATGCATGGAGAAAAGGATAAAGACTAATGTTGAAGAACACCAACCAATAGAACAAGCTGGCTTCAGAAGCGGATTCAGTACTACAGACCACATACATGTCATCAACCAAATCATAGACAAGTATATAGAATTTAATCAACCACTATATTTAGGTTTTATAGACTACGCTAAGGCGTTTGATTCGATATCACACGAAAGTATTTGGAAAGCACTCGAATACCAAAAGATTCCTAAAACATACATAGAAATATTTAAAAATATATACAATAACAGTACGAGTAGAGTTAAACTTGACCGTATAGGACCATCATTCAATATTTCCAGAGGAGTAAAACAAGGAGATCCGTTATCGCCTAAATTATTCATAGCTGTTTTACAATATATAATGAAAGACCTAGATTGGAGCAAGAAAGGTATAAACATCAATAACTCATATTTAAGCAATCTAAGATTTGCAGATGATATTGTTCTCTGCTCGGAATCCTCAACAAACCTTGAAATCATGCTGAACGAACTAAACGCTGTCAGCAAAAATATAGGATTATTATTAAATACGACAAAAACAAACATTATAACAAATGACAAACAAAACGAAATATTAGTGGATGGAAATGTAATAGAATACGTTGAGAGCTACATATACCTCGGAAAACAAATATCGTTTAAGAAGTCTCGAAACGAGGATGAAATACAAAGAAGAATAAATATAACCTGGAACAAATTTTGGGCCAATAAAGAAGTAACGAAAGGAAATCTTCCACTAACGTTAAAAAAGAAGGTCATGGACTCCTGCCTACTTCCCTGTTTGACTTATGGCTGCCAAACATGGAAATATAACAATTATACAAAGAATAAAATTACCACTTGCCAACGCGCCATGGAAAGAAGTATTTTAAATATAAAACTCAAAGATAAACAAAGAAACAATTATATAAGAAACAAAACAAAAGTCATAGACGCCTTACAACACTCACAAAGATTGAAATGGAAATGGGCTGGTCACGTGGCACGTCTTAAAGATAACAGATGGACTAAAGTAGTTACTACATGGAAGGGACCGAAGGGCAAGAGAAATAAAGGAAGACCTAAGGAAAGATGGGAGGACGAGATAGTAAAAGAAGCAGGACAACACTGGATGGACGAGGCACAGGATAGAAAGAAATGGATAGAAAAGGAGGAGAGCTTTACCCGACGAGGGGTCCTTAATTAAATTAGAAAAAAAAAAAAAAAAAAAAAAAAAAAAACAAAGACATTATTATTTAAATTGTGACATTGAAATTAATAATTTTAAAATAAATAAACATTAAATTTATAATTTGGATATAAGAACATAGTTTTAAGTTACATAGTATGTTAAATTAGTATTATCATTATTATAAGCTTATATTTGAAATTATTAATTGATATGAAAATCTTGACTATGTAAAACCTGTACATTATTATTAATTAATTAAGGAATAAATGGCTTTATTATTATTATTATTATTATTACTAATATTATAAATGAATTATATAAAATAGGTTGAGAAGATGAATGGATGCAAAATAACTGCATGGATTTTGATGAGATAGTAATTGATACATCAGAATAACGCTTAGGCTATATCTTATAAAGACTGGGAAAGCCTCAGATCAACAAATCTTGTCCTTTGAGCTATTCCAGAATGCGCCGCATGAACCGTTGGAGTTACATTAAGATTATTCATCTTAAAATTTATATAAAAAGGTCAGCAATGAACACAGGGTATATTTATGACTTTAATATCTAAACATGACATATAAAACCTTAAGGTGATAACTCTATAGAATAGAACATGGGGCCAGCAGCACTAAACATTGCAAATACTCATAATATATGTACTTATTTTCATAAATGCACAAGGTATATCACAAGTGAAAACATTATAAAGATCAAGTTATGGTTCATATTATTTGATGTAATCTTTTGTGGCGCTAGATGTGAGACAGTGTCATAATAGTGAAGCAATGCTTTAGTAACAAACTATTGGTAATAATTAATATACTATTGTCGCCAATTGCTAATGCGCTTGGATAGTATAATGAAGTATAATAATAGACACAATAGTAAAGTCATGTAAGATCAGTACTGATAGCATCAGTATTGATGGCTTCCGCTCTGCTCGCTTTGAACTACCATTTTAATTTAAAGTTGTTTATTGTTACAGAGAAGACAATTTATTAGTATACCATCACCATATGTGTGACGGGTCCATTGTGTGCAGAAAAGAGAGAAGAATTCTGTCTGAGGCTAGTGACCAACTATAGGTCTCCTCTTTTTATTCGGCAACAAGACGCTTGCCATCCACCATTCTGCTCCTCTCCCTACCTAACCAATATCCCTATGATTCTGCTTATTCCATCTTGAAAGCTAATTCAATAAATGTATTGGCGGCTGCTTAGGCCCTATTGAAGAAACATTGCAAGATTTTGCTGGAATTCCACCCGCACCAACTTCCACTTTGTAAAGCTTCAGCTTCGTCTTGATTCGGTTCCTGATCATTTCTTCAGTAAGGTTTTAGTATTTATCTTGAAGACTTTCGGAACATTTCATTCCACGGAATGTTAACTTCAATAAAAATAAATATCTTTATTTGAGATAATTTACAGTCTATACAATATTATGTATAAAAATGTGTCATCTTAAGCTTTACAAATCTGTACTTTTTTCAAGTGTTGAGAAAACACTAAAATATCTGGTCAATAGGCTAATACAGTTAGTTCATCTGGGATTCTATAATGATATTTAACAAATAAATGAGAATGGAACATACTGATGCAATGATAAGGATCAAGATGAGCTTGAAGAGTTTTATTTGTAGTCAGTCCCTTTTTGGCCCTTGCAATAGAAATAGTTCACAGATAATACCATCAATGTCAGGGCGAGTAATAGTTAGTAATCGCCCATAGTTAGTCAGTCATCTAGCGTGCACTCCATATTCATGCTCTTCATCTTACTTGATTTTATAACTTCTTTTATCAGTCTGAGCACCCGTCATAAATTTTTTGAAATCTAGTAACTAGACCAGATGGAGGGTCTTTTAGAATTTGTATTATCCTGGGAGGTAGTTAGAATTTAATATCTGCTTATGTTTACATGTTTTTTTTTTCAGATATTTGCAGAATGGGCTAATCCAAGCAAACGTATGATATCCACTTCCAGGTCTTTTTAGAAATCATATAGGTAGAGCCTACCTGTATCTGCTAAGTATATCTTATTTCACATTTCTAATAAGCTGTTGACTAACTCTATTTATATTATTACTGAATTGTCTTACAATTTCTTCTAAGGTAAGTTTAAGGCCTATGTATAAGACTATACTATATCCATTGATTTATTTTACTTTTGATATATCCTTTGCATTTGCACTTTGAACTTGCTCTTTAGTAATTATAAGAAAATTTATAAGTTATTCCCATTAATTAAATAATTATTAATCCAATAATACCATAAATAGGTAAATTAGTTGATGCTATATTATGTGACAATTTTATTTATTCAATAATCAATTAATAACAACATTACTGCCTCCATGGTCTAGCGGTTAAGTCCGTGGATTTGGACTCGGAGGTACCGGGTTCGATTCCTGGTTGGGACACAAAAATATTTATTAATATGTAAATCAATACATTTCATAAATATTTAATTTATTTGTGATATTTCTCGAGTTTGGTACGCTGGAGACATCGACGAGCTTGCCACTTGTCATGATTGGCCTATAGTAAAGTTGGCTAAATGTGAATCCGCTTATTTATAAGCGTGGTTTCTGACCACCCCGAAAGGGAAACGGTCGTGATGATACTATTACGAGGGGTCAAACTTAAAAGTCCTAAAAAATCAAAAACTGAAAAAACTAGCAAGTTATTATTTTCGTTATATCTTTTATATATTATGTCTTTTAAAACGAAGCCACTGCATTCTCTGCGTCCATATAACGTTTTCCTAGAAAATTTTCTTTTATTGTTAGGAATAAATAACCTCAGTGAAATCTTTGTAGCATTTCACGGCACCAATCAACGGAGTTTATGGGCCTCGATCAAAATATTAGGTATCCACCGGGCACAAAAATTTTTGAACACTAAATGTTCATGGAGGATTTTGTGCCCTTGACTCATATTAATGCCCAAGCTTGTCCGAATCTTGTCTGAATTGGTGATTCATTAGGTCATTGCTAATTAGTTAGCACTCAAGATGTCAAAAGTAAAATAATAATTAGAAATTGGTAATTATAGTAAATTAAAACAACATTTAAATAAAAGTTGACTTTTAACTGCCAGTCAACATTTGAATATACAATACTTTAAGTTAATAGTTTCATTTTAAAAGTTACTAACAATTTATTAACCAATATATTTAAATGAACCAAGTACCTTCCTTTTGAACTAGATAATAACTTTAAATTTTTGCATTTCAACTATTAATTTGCTGTAAAACATAAACAAACTCACATGTTTCAGTGGGTGCCAGTTCAGCGTCATCGAATTCTAAACTGGGCTCACATTCTATTACATCAGACAGACTGTGTAGAGTATCGTCCGGTTCACCAGTCAAGTCAATTATTTCTAAAATACAAACACACTCAATAAATAATTACGTTATTAGGTAGGTACATCGAAAAACAAAACTTTATTGAAAACTTTTTTACCTGGCTCACTATATTTGTTCCGTCTGGGATCCATCCTTCCACCTAAAAGTTACTAACAATTTATTAACCAATATATTTAAATGAACCAAGTACCTTCCTTTAGAACTAGATAACTTTAAATTTTTGCATTTCAACTATTAATTTGCTGTAAAACATAAACAAACTCACATGTTTCAGTGGGTGCCAGTTCAGCGTCATCGATATCTAAACTGGGCTCACAATCTATTACATCAGACAGACTGTATAGAGTATCGTCCGGTTCACCAGTCAAGTCAATTATTTCTAAAATACAAACACACTCAATAAATAATTACGTTATTAGGTAGGTACATTGAAAAACAAAACTTTATTGAAAACTTTTTTACCTGGCACACTATATTTGTTCTGTCTGGGATCCATCCTTCCACCTAAAAGTTACTAACAATTTATTAACCAATATATTTAAATGAACCAAGTACCTTCCTTTTGAACTAGATAATAACTTTAAATTTTTGCATTTCAACTATTAATTTGCTGTAAAACATAAACAAACTCACATGTTTCAGTGGGTGCCAGTTCAGCCTTATCGAATTCTAAACTGAGCTCACAATCTATTACATCAGACAGACTGTTTAGAGTATCGTCCAGTTCACCAGTCAAGTCAATTATTTCTAAAATACAAACACACTCAATAAATAATTACGTTATTAGGTAGGTACATCGAAAAACAAAACTTTATTGAAAACTTTTTTACCTGGCTCACTATATTTGTTCTGTCTGGGATCCATCCTCCCACCTATCCGTAAATATAAAAACCTTCACTTTTTTGTACTATTTTGTGATTATCCTATTAGATAAACAGCGCATCGACCAGTCTCGACCCGACCCAAGCTAAATACAATAAATAAATTAACTAAAATAGCGTGCTGTGTGAGCGGTGACTTCCGTTTTTTTTTTTAATTGAATTTAAGGACTTGGTACATAATATATAAGTCCTAAACGTTAATTAAAATCGGAGTCTCTCGCGCCATTTTGCGCGGCCATGTCAAGTGCAAGTTTTTGTTTTGTAAATTAGTTTACTGTGGTTATTATTGGTCAAGAGTGGTGTTGTTTTGTTTAATAATGTGCTACAATGTGAATAATTATGGAAAACGATAAATTGGACTTTAAATATGGGGCACAAGTTGCAGTTTATTTTTTGCGGTTTTCCCGCGCTGTCAACTCCCATATTTTACCCGACGTGTTTGAGCAGTGGATGGTTCCGCGAGTGACTCCAAGAAAAGCATCAACTTCTACAGCATCTGGAATTTGATGATGACCTCATTAATTCATGAAAAAGAAAGATATATTACGTCAGACTTGGCTGTATGGGCTAGACCCTTTGCCTTCCCTATCATCTCATTCATCATCCATCGGGAGAAGAGAACAAAAGAAAAAAAAAAAAAAAATTAATTAAAATCGCCCAAACAAGTGAGGTATATTTAAATAGGAGTTTGCAGGGTCAATCACAAAATATTAACTGCCACTTTCCATACCTACTTAATATAATACAAAATAAAAAAGTATTATCACGACGGCAATCATAGTAAATCGCTTTATTTAACGGGCGAGCTCACATTTAAGAATAGATATAGGATACTTAGATTGGCAATGCAAAAGACAAAGAGCACAGTATTGCGTATGTTAGAGCGAGATAGATAGACAGGACCATTCACAGACACGTTCGCGGCTTGTAGCGGCTGGCGTAATTGTAAACAAAACAAATTCCGCTTATATTTGTAATAATCTAGGGTTTTATAGTGTAAATTTGAGGTTAATAGACGTAATTAGTCATGGTTACTTGTGTAGTACCTGGATGTAACTCATCTAAGAAAGAAAACCCGCATAATTATTCATTTAACACGTAAGTACGATTGAAATATTTAGGTGCCTAAATACAATGTTTTAGATCTGCCACTAAGGTTTTATACACAAACAGATGGGAAAAATAAACGCCTTTTATTACATTAATAATCTGAATGCATAGGAATTCAATTTAAGATAATATCAAATACGTGAATTTCTACTATTTCTAACCTCACTTATGTAGAGATTGACACATATCGATAACATGTTATCGATATGTCGCTAAATGGCAAAGGTATTGTGCCTTGTATGCAGCATAGCATGCATAATCTATGGATTATGCCTATACAGCCTTATTAATTTTCGTTAAATACTTAAAAAAAAAAATTATATATTTTACTTTTTAATTTTTGGAGTTTCGTAGCTAAATGGCGCAACTCCTATTAATTGAACTAAATTATAAATATTTTTATAAAATAATTTAAACTTTATAATGTTTCAGATTTCCCCAAAATATTTTAGTAAAGAATAAATGGCAAAAACCTTCCTTAGAAGGTCACTGCAGTGGTGGCACGTGTGTGGGGTCCTGGTCCGTCCCTAAGGGCCTGGTTGAGCGGGGGGATGGCTGGCACATGCGTTACGTCCGTGATCGGGTGCTGCTGTGGGGGCCTGGGACCTCTGCCGAACACGTTCAATTTATTGTTCTTAAATTAGCAGACGTTTTGCGTTTTGTCGTCTTTCGGGTTGCCCAAGGGGCTTGGGAAAGTAATTTATTTTAGTTTTGCCTTACCTGGTAGGGTTAGTAAGATTGTCCTATGGGACAATCTTGGAGTAAAGGATATCTATTTTATGTTGTTGTGTAGTTCTGTATTTGTTTTAATTTGTAAATCTGCTATAGCTGATTTTTCCTTGCAGATTCCTTTCTCAGTCAGACATTAACAGGTCACTGGAAACTGCTTTGCTGCTTAGTCTTCCACTAGCAGGAGTAGAATCATTCAAAATAATTTAAATAATGACGTGTCACAAATGCCTTTAATAGGTTTACGTGAATAAAGATATTTTGACTGACTTTTTTTTATATACCTACAGTGGTTTTATTTTTCATAGAATCGTCTACTTTTAGATGGTGTAAATAAATAAACATAGAGGAAAATTTGCTAGGAAACGCAACTGAAAAAACTATATTTTTCAATTATTGTATAAATTTTTCATCGTTTAATTGAAAATTTAACGTTGAAATCCTTAAATAATGTAAATTAGAATGGTACATTACCAAAATATGTGATAAGAAATCTTAGAAATTTGGGGTTTGCAACAAAATAATTTTCAAATATGAAATATTAGGTTTCCAAATTCATTTAATCAGTTTTTCGCATTTCCTGGCAAATTTTCCCGAAGTAATGTTATTTTCACTAAATGTAAAAAAAAATATTGTAGATATAAAAAACGAATGAACACATTTTTTTAGATTTTTTCGGTAAATTTTGGGTTAAATGGAAAAATGGCATGCACAAGTTATAGATGTTTTTTTTTACCTATATTAGTTTGTGTTGCTATTTTGTTTATATGTTTAATGTACCTAATATGCTGTTACTTTTTTAAAATAAAAATCCAACATGTTTTGTATTTTAATTTTTATTACCTCAAACAAACATCAACTTTATATGTAGCTAGATGTGTCAAATCAGACAACACGAAAACGTTGCAATCTTTATCGATAATCTAAGTCAAGGCAGTCGCGCACATCACTATCCGTCTCGCACACATGCGCATTTCACGCACACCGATGTTTTTTATTTTTGGTCTCGCCCTAATCATTCCATTGCCTATATATATACTAAATCTATGCATTTAAGTTAATTTGGTCAAAACCAGAATAAACTAGTTACTTTTGTTTCTAGTCAATGCGAAATATTAACTAGCTCTAGTTTAGCAAAACGCTCATTCATAGACTGCACTATAAATAAATATAAATATTACCAGACAGGTCACACAGCGCCATCTAGTTTCTGTGGTAAGCTACGAGGCTTGTGTTACGGTTGTAGCTGGTTGATAAACTACTTATTATACTTTTTTTAGTAAAAATATACATATTACACATACATATAAACACCCAGGCCGAGACAAATTATACAATGTACAACTTGCTCCCGGTGGGAATCTAACCCACGACCTCCCGAGTTCTCGGCAACGTTTGTTACCACTAGACCACGGAGGCGGATGAATTAAAAGTTTTGGGGAGTTCGGGTAAAAAGGATAGAATAAAACACAAATTTATTAGTGAGGTGGTAAATATATAATTTAAAATAACCGTGTTAAAATGACATAAAATTTATTTTTAAAAATATTAATAATATATACATTTATAAAATTACATAATTATTGTTAACATTTATTGCGAAATCGGACATCATCGTCCATCGTTGTTATCTCACCCTCTTACTGCACAAATATTTCTAATTCCCATTAGTATGCCATAAATTTAAGTAAGTGAAGTTAAGTTTATACCATTATACGAAAATAAAGTGTTGCAGACTTGTAGCCTGTTTTTTATTATGTAGCAAACTCCTGCATGTTTTTATACCAACATACTTAGGGCCGATAACTGAATCTTTCTTTAGTGACATTTCTTTACTTAAATACAATTAATTGTATGGGAAATTTGTATTTATGTGAACAAATGCCACCAAGGAAAGATTCAGTTACCGACCCTTAGAATAATAACGTCTAGAAAGGAAGTGTACGCGCACGTTAAGTGGTAAGGTTTACCGAGCCATAACGGCTCTGTTACTGAACAGCCAGTTTCAGTCTCATAAGTATCAAAAATTAGAAATAATCATTATAAAAAGGAAGTATAGAAACTTGCTCAAGGAGTTTGCTACACTAAAATAAAAATAAAATTACAGCATTAGTTTAGTTACAGTTAAGGCTTACTGCTTACTAAGGTTTACTGAAATAGCCGAGATCCCATATAATTTTCTGTATTTAGGTGAACAAATGCCACTTACGAAGGATTCAGTAACAAGCCAACATTGAGGAATAGGTATAGTGCCACTAAGTTATCTGTGAAATAGGACCTACAGCCGCTACGTGTGTGTTTCCTTGACATATAGTGTTGTCAGTTTACTTTTCTTAATATTCCCAAAATTATAATTAATAATTTAGTCCACTTTACGGAATACTTGTTTATAATCCTAATTCAAAAATATAACAGAGGCGAATTGTTTAACATCTTTTGGTTTTCCGCATAAATCGACATCTGTGACAAATCCCTATTAGATTAAAATTGCAATACATTAATTACATATTTCCCTGTTTTTGTGCACAAAATTAATTAGCAACACTGAAACCGTCGCCTCCCAGTTCACAGATAAGTTGGTACAACTATAGGGTCAAGTGTTTCCTTACTAGTGCGTAAAAATATTTGTGTCAGCAAGAGCTTTAATTTTATTTATTACTCAGTAAATCAGTCTCCAGATTGGGAAAGTGTATAAATACATTTTTTACTATATTACAAAAGACTATCACCCGTATTCAAAGACATTTTCCCAACAGTTCCTCTACTTAATTATTTCTTCCACCTGTCAAACGGGTTCCTCCAAATCGGTATTCTTAGTTGTAAACTTCTAAAGACATAAATATTAATTTGACACGAAATTATTTATAATTTAACTTATTAATAAGAAAGTAATAAATACAAGTTTTAATAATAAAAATATTATCTGAATATAACATTAACAGGCTTCAAGAAGGTTTCAAGGTACGTCGCTATGTACCTTGAGTTAACAATTCTATTTCTTGAGCGTAGTGACGTGCTGAGTGTCCCTCCGTTTGACAGCTGAAAGGAATAATTAAGTGGGAGCCTTTGAGGATATGTGTAAGAAAATCGGGTGTATATATTTTTAGAACATAGGCATACAATTCATTCTTGGATCACTGATTTATGTAAAAATATGACAAAAGATCAGCACCCTGGTAACCCTTTAACGACCATGGGATATAATTATCGTCGATAGCAAACACAACTTATTTTTTACAGGGGTGTAATAAACTGTTTTTTTTTTTAAATTGGTATCTTCTTAATAAAATTAGTGATAGGTGCTGTATGTAATAATTAATTTGCATTGTTTATATATTATATTGATAGTTACTTTTCAGCTGACAACGTATTTAAGGTCTAAAAATATCATTGGTCCTGAAAGGGTTAACCAAAATTGTAATGTTAGGACTCTTAATCCACAAGAGATGTGCTAAGAAAATAATCGAAGAGTGAATTACATATCCGCCAATAGTTTAAACCAAGGTAAGTGAGGCAACTTTTACTGAGCCATAAAGGCTCGGTTGCTGAACTCAGGTTTTTTTTTAAATATCATGGTTTTTAGGCATCTGAATAACAAAGAAAATTCCTAATATAACGGTCATTGCGTTATTTTTCTTAGCACCAATAGTATCACGTCACGTCATCATAATACTATTGGTGTATCCTCGCACATCTCTAGCATATAAGTAGCCTTAGCCTGTTCCTTATAATACAAGTATGAAGGTTTATTATAGTAAACTATAAAACACAACTAATAGCGCAAATACAGATTATCTTGGTACTTATTTACGCTTAACTAGTGTCGAAATCTGTAACTTATGTGAACATAACCCTCTGAATTTGCGTCATTAGTAGTTTACTTGACGAACGTTTAGGCTAAATAATACACAAAAAAACCTCTCAAATATCTTATTTTCCTCGCTCGTGTGGAAACGACTAGCAATGAGAGGTTTTACTATACTATGTGACAAAGCTATAGCTCTGCAGGCATACATGGGGTGCTTAAGAAGAAACAAATTTCTTAGTGAGAAAAGAGTTGATGAATAGTGTTTAGTGATATCGCCTTACAAGGTAAGTTTAGAGTCCCCTCTTATTACGTAACTAGATGTACAACTCGGCTTCACTCGTGTGGTGAGCTCGTCATGATTTGATAGATGTGGCAAATGGCATAAAAACTGTAGTTATGCCCTGGTGCTCTGTATTCAGGTACTTCAAAGCATAGCTGTAAGCTATTATTAAGCCGCTCCATACAAAGTTGTATGAGAAAAACAATGTTATTTGGGACGGGACAAATGACAATAACACTCCCCAGCCACTATTCTTAGGTTCTCTAAATACTGTATGATTCTGACAACTACTAGCTCCCTTTAGATTCACAACATTGAAATTTATTACAAAGTCCATAGCCAAGATTGTTATCAGACAATGAAATATATTGAGAGTTTAAAATGGGTATTATTGCACCGATTTAAGTTATATAATGCGGTAAAGTTCATAAAATCATAACTAATACTTTAGTACTGCTTTAAATGTAACAAAAATCCGTTATATCGAGTATTATCATACATAACCACATTTTGAACCTTAAAATGGTGCAATAAGACCCATTTTGCACCATTAATATCGTCTGATGATGTGCAGGGTGTGATAGTTACCGTATTCATCATGTTAAGAATAATAAACAACTTTCAAGCTGATGATACGAATACTGTTACTCGAAGGCTTCACAAGTTTATTTTGTTAATTATAAACAAAACATTAGCCCCCATAATATGACTGCTGATTTTACTTTATATTGGGACTAAATAGCATCGGAATATATTATTATCTTAAAGTATTTTTATTAGAATAACTCACAATTGTCTAAATAAAGTACTATAGATTAAAATTTTGTTAAATCTAAATTATTTTTCGTTTTATCGTTGCATTATTCTATTAACCTTCCAGAAACTGTAGTTACACAGCCTACAAGATATATGATATAGCTTAGCTTTACTTACATTATTGTTTTTAAGCTGAAGTAATTTTAAATTAAGCTAATTTTAAATATCCAACGCTATTTAGTCACATAATATGAGATATTATAAACAATGAGAATCATTATTATAGTAGAAAATTATTAAGATTTATTTTAATTACTATAGACACTTGTTTTAATATTTTTACTCTTTAGATTATCTCAACAATCATTGTTAAAACCATTATATATTTTTTTATGACTGAATTGGTAATATTAGTCGAATTACTAATAGGCGTCCACTCACAATTGCTTAAAAACGACCAGTGATTACATTTTCCTGTAAATAGCTCCCCAGTAAATACATGCATTCCATTTGTGTCTTAAAAATGGTCCTTCGAGCCGGATATACCCAGCCCTAAGGATTAAGTACTTAATACATTGATGAATTGCAAATATCTCTTTTAATATAAACAGTTTACTAAGTAGCACAGTTAAGTATACAGTTATGAGCTTAATAGATAGTAAAGATTGTATAGAAGTGTAAGTGTATATGCTTACTCGTACATATAGTTAAAAAAATGTGTGTTCGCCAAATTATTATCTAATTATAGTTTTTACGATATAATGATTCTCGTTGTTAATTTAAATTCATTGCATGTCTAATACCGTTTTTTATATAAAAAATATATAATTTAAGTCACAATTTAAGCATGATGCCAAATTAATATAAACAAACAGTTGTATAAAGATAACACGTTATTATAATATGCAATCTTCAGTTGTGGGTAACATCGAAATTGGTCGCCAATGTCAAATTGTGTTCGATTAACGCTGTTTCGACGACCAGAATTTATTGTTAAGACTTGTTCCTTCAGATGTCTGATTATAATACAATGGTCATGTTTTATTGTGACTTAAATCATTAACTTAGGCTGGGTTTCTGAGGGGATTATTAAGACATTTGTTGTTATATTATATTACCTACGTCACTCCAATCACGTGACTTATAATTGTAAACGATAAACATTTGATATCCCATTTATACCCTCAGAAATCTAGTAATAATTATCACTTTGCGATCCAATGCGATACTCGTAATAGCATTGTATTTAGAATACAAAAATAATTTGCATACCTTTAGCTCGCACCAACATACAAAAAGATTTTTTAAGTAAATAAAATTATTCCTATTTAAGTAAAATTTTCTTATTTATATATCAAATTTTAGACTGAGAATATTGACAAATACATTTATAACGATTTTTCTTTATTAAACAAAAACAAATCTATGATTAATATAATTACTGTGTGTATTAAGTTAATTGTTAAGTAAAAGTTCATGATTAAGATAATTAGAAGGGCGCCGTCAATAAATATATTTATATATTTAAAAATCTCCTCGTGGCCCATTTTTAAATAAACAAAATAATTATTCTTACTAATATCAATCTCTGTCTCGTTTTATTTGCTGTGTAAATTGTACGTATTTTTCCTTTATTTTTGTTATATATTCGTACAGAAATGTTCTAATATAAACATAGTTAAAGTATATATTTTTATTTAAGTATTTGTTTTTATTTATAATGCACGCGCAATCGCTTATAATACCTACTACCTATTAAGTTGCCCCTTGTACTAAACTGTTAAGTTTTTAAGTACAACAAATCTCCAGTCTGTAAAGAACAATTTTCCTTGAATGTTGTGCATTGTTCTTTATTTCTAAGAAAGTTGATTGACTACATTTCCCAAAAGCCCCAAAAGGCTTAAAAGATCTTTGAAAATGTTCGCGTGTGCGAGCGAGAGTGATGCAAATCTTAACAAACCACTTAAATACAATTTGAACCGTAAAGTAATCGATTAATAAAATAAAAATAGAGTTTCTGTTTTTAGGTGCTATAGAATTAATTACGTACAAAATACAAAAAAAAAACATTTAAAATATGCAGTACTAACAAAAACACTAGACGTTGTAACAAAAATAGCTTATCTAAACACAACCGGTACTTTATTCTTCATAAATAAACGCTGGTTATCTACTGGGTTATTTGCTGCACTAACAGTATAAAATAGCATAGATACTCGCAATGACTTACCCAAATGTTCAAATTAAACTTTTCAATTATGTTAACTGCATTTACCTTATAAAAATCTGTCAAATATTCCTTCTGAATGTTTATGTCGTATAATTAAATCTAGCCTCATAATATTTAAAAATCTAATATTAAAATGGGCACGATTGAGAATGATAAAAAGGATACACAAAAATTACACTATTAGTTTTGTTTTATTCAAAAAGACAAGTAGTTATGATTTTACACATTTGGTATTCGCGAAAATATCGTGTCTAGATGACTTATTTCTAAATTCAATATCTCGGGAACTAATTGATGATTCAAAAATAATCAATAACAGTCAACATTCCGAAATGTATTTATTGCAAGGAATACTGAAAATTTTTGTTTCTTTGATGCTGTACCTGGACTTTGTCTCTTACAATACGCTTAACAAAAAAATAACTAATTTATTCTATAAAGTTATTGACTTTACTGTTCAACGAATAATTTAGTTATTGTTTTTGGTTATTATTATTGCTATTAAATATCGTAATACGCGGCATTTCACATATTCAGAGGATAACAAACGTTTATGAAAATATTACCCAATCATTGTAGTTTGGAAAAACCCGACTATTTCCGAAGGTAACCGAACACGAAAGTGTTTCAAACACTATGCGATTATTTTTTAGATCGTACATTAACAACCAAGTATCACAAAACAATGATCGTTCAAAATACACTCAGCGACATAAATAACCGCACACACGTAAGTTATTAACTACTTAAAATTTAGTTAGGACTGAAAGATTCTTCATAGTATGACTAGTGTTATGATACTTGGACACGGTCGGTTAATTGTGCCTTAAGTGTAGCTTAGATCTTGGCTTGGTTGTCAACATAATACATTTATATAAGTACAAACACGCACCGATTAACTGCTCAAAACTACATGCAATTTAATTCTTAATTCGCGTCAACATCACCCAAACACGTCGGGTATATGGTAGTTCACAGCTCGTCAAACCCGCAAATAATAAACTGGATCTTGTGTCCCATATTAGTGTTAAATTTATCGTCTTTTATAATTATTCACAATCATGCTACATAATTACCAAAATAAGATACTTCGACTAACAATAACTATAATATAGTAATTTACAAAAAGAATAAAATGTTGGTGCAAATGGGCGAAATTCAGCCTTCTTATCATTAGTCTTTGTAGGGGTGCCAATTTGTGCCAGCGACCGAGACAGAGCAGCAAGACGGTCTTTGGGCGCGTTCTGTTTATAGATATTACCAGAGGCGCTAGTCGAAGCGTTCCATTAAAAAAACAAAAAAAAAAAACAGATGTATGAATATTAAAAAAAAAAGTTACTTCTTGGCCGATGGACAAACGTCAAATCTAAACTTAGCAGTTTGGTTGTTTTGCATTTTTTATTGTCCATGGCAAACAAAATAACCAAATTCATTCCATCAATCAAAGCTAACGCAGCTAAAAAAAGTAACACAGCTAAAATGAAACAGTTGGTGGCGCTGGTTTATGATGTTAGTTGGGCTTATAACTGGAACGGACTTTTATAGTAAAACTGTTTTTTTAGTCGAACACTAACAAACTGATTAGACAGCCACCCACCGATGTAGAACCGTAACCTTAACCGGTACAAGGCTTAAACTGTTTTATAGTTTTAGTTTTAAAAACACGAAAATTCCGAATGTTAGCATATTTTATAATTTTGAGCAATTAATCGGCTTTAATAAAAAATAAGTACAAAATAGGACGATTTCATCCTTCTTAAGACAACTATTGTATTGAAACCCAAAGCTCTTTGGTTAGACGGACTAATGACAGTTCTGAGCTCGAACGCGAGTCGACGTTTTTGTTTTAGCTTATAAACGTGACGTTAGCCTTATTGTTATCATTTGTATTGACTGACGGCCAGTTGCAGAAGGGATGATTAAAATAAACTCTGATTAATATTTTGATATACGCCACGTGATTGGTAGATGGTCACTTTGGTTATTACGACGAATAACGTGCGTCATAAGCAACGTAAACATGTCAAAAACAATCAGCCTTTTGCAACTGGCCGTTAATTTAATATTTTAACAAGTTTTGGTTCGAACATAATAATAAATATTTCTTATAACTTAGAAAAGTATAGTAATTATGTGTAACTTTGGATCACTTTTGGGAAAATTATCGTTAATATATATTATATATAACTACGAAATATAACGTGTATAAATATATAAAATGTTAAGTTAAGCATGTATTATTTTATTCATCTATAACTGTATTTACGTTGATCCGTATGGTGAATAATAGTAGATATCTGAATTTTTGCCTACAGGTAGCATTATTAATGTTTTATTCAAACTCCATAAATATAAAATAAAAATAAATAAAATAAAATCAGTTTTTTTATTTGTCACAAAAATAAGAGTAAATAAAAATGTAAAATATAGTTAAAAAAATAAAACCAAAGATATTATGACAAAAGAGGCTATGGTTCAGAAAATGTTGTTGGAACCAGGTTCCAACAACCTCTGTTATTATACCATAGCCGACATTAAAATTTAGTGGAACAGTAATATAAATAAAAGTTATAAAATAATAATTAATATCACAAATTCATTAAATTATTGTGTCCCAAAAAGGAATTGACCCCGGTACCTTCCCGACTAAATCCACGGACTTCACTGCTAGGCCAAGGAGGCAGTTAAAGTAGAAAGTATATTTGAGTTAAAGGAGAAATAATAAAATAAAACTATAAACGTATAGTGTCTAAAGCGATGGTGACCGGTATGGACGCCACCTACTCACGTGACCTTGTACTGAGACAAGTAGCTACAACGCGATCCTTTTAATTGGATTATAAAAACATAATGAAAATAAAGCGCGAGGAAACTTCACGTTTATAAGCCTAAAAAAATACAATATTAGATTAAATTAACAATCTATTGTTTTGAGTTGATGCAGACATCATCAGTCAGGCACCATTAGAGCGGGCGTCCACGACGAACTAAGTTGCCCAGCAACATTTTGTCTGTCGTTGTATTTTCGAAAAACAGCAATAAATAAACCCGTAGAATTGAGACAACGGATGGGCAAAAACATATAGGAGCTGTTCTGCTAAACCTATTCTGTTACTTAAGCGCAAACGATATATAATGTAATCCGTTAATCACAGTGAACACT
Organism: Tinea semifulvella; assembly: GCA_910589645.1. Classification (NCBI taxonomy): domain Eukaryota; kingdom Metazoa; phylum Arthropoda; class Insecta; order Lepidoptera; family Tineidae; genus Tinea; species Tinea semifulvella. Next base: position 29,286,470 of record OU342584.1, read on the forward strand.
CCATGTAACGTCACTCGATTTAACGACAAAGCGTCAAAATCAATTGGCTTTGGTTGGTTTAGCTTGTCTTCCATACAATGATACATCTTCTCTCCATTTAACGACAACTCTCTATAACATCATAAAAGTTATTTAAAACAAAATTTTTTTTTTCTCCCACAAAACTTAAAATTAGCAACAATATTTTTTAAAACATTTATGTACAAGCCCTTCAAAGTCGTTATATAGAGTTTCCACTGTATGTATATACATACATATATATATATATATATATATATATCACGCTATTAAAGTTGAGAATTGAATAATATTTGGTAATTATGACGCAACCATTGACGTAATTAAGGAAATCCACTAATAACGTTTGTGTCTAAGTAGAGAGTAATAGGGCTGCAGGTCTAGAAAGCAATAATGGTCAGTCATGTAAATATTTACAAAGCTCTTAGTTTTTTTTTTTACTAAAACACTGTATAAACCTTTCATTGAGTGTATAAATATAAGGTTTATGTAGCAATATCTTTTTACACACAATGATTTGAGACTAACAGCATAGTAAAAAATATAGAACTTTTGCAATAATAGATAGCTGATATTTATTGCCTGCATAGGCCAAAGCATCCACCCACCTTAGTTGCGGAGACAAGTAGATCGTGAACGCCTGATCTTAGGTACATATTAGTATTAATGTATAAATCTTAATTTTAAAATTGCCAATATAAACTCTCGATGCTCTTCAATAGATATTACTACCTTAAAATACTTATTGCATAAAAATATGTATAAAATTAGTTACCTATATGTATTGTACGTATGGTAAAAAAGCTATAAAATTGTTATATTAATCACATATACTTAATTAATTTATGCTTAAAGTTAAACTATATCAGAAAACGTTAAAACTTTAAGACCGTAAAATTGATATTACTTACATACAAAATCATTTAACATTAAAAAATATTATTTCATTTTTAAAATAATAAATTATTGTTTTAATACGTGTTTTAATAATAAATATTCGCGATAATAATAATAAAAAAATCTCGATTATAAAACGTTATATCACAGAAAACAATAATAGAATTAATAATTTTAGCACAAGTGTTCATTTACACAATTACCCGTCACTGCACCATTAAATATCGGCCTAATACAATATTCAATAATAGTCAAAGATATATAGAAGAGCGACCTTAACCGATCTGTTATCTGAATTAAATCAACTTTTTGTATATTTAAAAATATTCGTATTTTATTATATAGCAGGTGGATTTCATTTGTATAACAGATCGGTGAAGGTTGCTGTTCTACGTATCTTATACTATTAATATTATCCCCTCGTTCCGAGTCACAATAATAGTAACCTAAGCCTGCTTCTAGGCATTCCGAGACGTGCCTGTATTGCCAAAGCTTTGTGACGTCACAAACAAACGTAAACGCAGAGGTAAATATGATAGTATGATTTCAAATCCGGAATTTATCTTCTTTGCATTATAAAAAAATCCATTATGATAGGAATAAAATGAAATTTTATCCGTTCCAAATTGATATCATGGTCTGAGCATCCATAAACTAACACCGTATAAGGTTTTTAACACAGAGTAGCGACACTGGCAGTTCGAAAATGTTTCGAGTCCCAATACTGGTGTTAAGCCAGGGTTCCTGTCAATGTCAAAGTGACAAGTATCATAAGTTAATAAACATAGAAAGATAATAATCTGTGAAATACGCAACAAAACTCAAAATTTTATATAAGCTATACTAATATTGTCATTCTTTTGAGATACTAATAATATACGAAATATGTCTTTGATGGAAATGATTTTTCAACAGACAATTTTGACAGTGACATTTTGCTCGTAAATCGTTAGTGAATGTCGGTGTCGAGAGGTCAGAACCCTACGAGGGGTTTACAAAAACGAACGCGGCTCAGTATGATTCGGAATGAGGGGTATATCTTTGGCGTTTAAATTTTGACAAAAGTCAAAATCTGTATTTTCGTATCGGCAGAACCAAAGACAGATCAAACACAATAGTATCATTTCATAATGACATCAAATGAAAATGGATTGATACTATTGGTGGATATTTAACTCGCTCACTGCCCAATTCACCGCAAATCTGGTAGATTGGAAGCCTTAAAGCTAAGTTCAAACAAACGCGTTTAACGTATGAGCTTCCCTCTCGCTCGCACAATCTAATATTTTCAAAGACTTTTGAAATTTGAGTGTACTTTTGTTGGAAAAAAAATTGTACATATTTGCACTTTCATATACCTAATTTTAGACAGAGAGAGAGATCATCACGACCGAAAGGAAAACTTTCGGGGTGGTCAGAAACCACGCTTATAAATAAGCGGATTCCAAGCCAACTTTACTATAGGCCAATCATATATAGGCAAGCTCGTCGATGTCTCCAGCGTATCAAACTCGAGAAATTCACAAATAAATAAAATTTTTGTGTCCCGATCAGGAATCGAACCCGGTACAGACTTAACCGCTAGACCACGGAGGCAGTATTTTTAGACAGAAAAATTTGAAAATATATATTGATTGAAATATAGATTGTGCGAGAGGGATGCAAAACCGTTAAACCCTCTTAAGGACAAATTACAAACACGCGATAAGGATTGGCATCCGGTCATTATGCTACCGGAATAACAAAAGGTTTTGATTGAACTAAAATGGTTAATAATTACGGTTGCTACCGGTATAAAAAAACTGTACTGTATTTTTACGGTATCGTTATATCCTATACCAAACTCTGTGGAGGCAAGGAGGTGCTCAAAAATTCTAAAGTACAATTTTCCTGATTTCAACTTCTTTCTTTATATACTTACTACTAACACCTCCTCTACTCCTCTAATGCCTCCTCCACTCAACATTTCCTTCCAGCTGTCAAACAAAAAAAAGTTTCTGTAATGGTTACTTTTAAAGTTTTTTTTTATTTTTTTTATTTGAGCCGATCCGACAGTTTTATTTTGAAGGTCAGCCGTAAGCATTAGACGCCATTTTTTTATTTTAATCGTCTTAATTTTCATTTGACAACTGAAAGGAATTAAGTGGAGGAGGCGTTGAGGACATGTCTTAGAATACAGATGTAAACCTACCGAATATTTTAGTATCAACTAACATGTAACAGAGACTGCTTCCCAACATACAACATAATGGGGCAGCGGAGTTCTATATATCTTGCTCGATTTGTTTTTAGTATTTGATCATTTTTATTTCCCAACAGAAATGCGACGCGAATCGAACTCTTGTTTCAATTACTATTAAAATTAACAGTACCGTTAAAAAAAAACAGTACGTTTATTTATATCGGTATTACAGATATCAGAATTTAAAGGTATGATGACAGCTTACCATTTAAACCACCAATGCATATAGATAAGCCTATTCAATTCAAAACGCCACTTGCTACAGCAGGCGCAGTCCGAATCGACCGATCAGGTGCGATTTTGAAATAATAGACTTTTGTAATTTAATGTATCGATGGTTTAAATCCTATATTTTTTTGTTTATTCAGCCCTGAGGCGCAATTCTTAAGCAATAAAATTCATATATTAATAAAATAGTTTTACCTGATTATATCGAATTCGATAATATCTCTATATCTCGAGAATTGCCCCCTGGTTAGAACTGAAGGCAAAAATGACTTAAGGGTGGTAAAGCCCTAGTTTGTTGGAGTGTAATATGGGTTTTTGGTTTATGTGGAAGTGCTGAGGTCCGGCTGTATGCAGGCGATGGTCTTCTTGATGCGCAGCGCAGTGAGCCGAGCTGCCGGGTTTTGATACCAACATTCACGCATCACCTTGCAAATCGCAGACAACACCTGAAACGTGTTCATTAATATATTAATATCACAAAGCTACGGTCAGGCATTCCATATTAGTGCTGAATCTTGAAACAGTGCTTGATGTAATAGCTGCCCGCGGCAACAGGAAAAAAATTATATAGACACTGGCAAACGAAAGTAGGCTGAGATTATGATACCTATATTCGTAAGGCAACACAAAATCGATTATCAATATGCTGTCGAACTATATGTATTCATTGAACTTAAGTTTGTGCACTAGTTACCCAAAATACTATTAAAAATAAATAAAAGTGATGTGCGGAAGTTGCGTCATACGTTGATAATGAAATATAAAGAAAAACAAGAAAAGAGAGATATACCTTGATTTCATACAGAAAATATTTTTTTACATACAATCATCATTACAGCTAGAACACAGCGTCCTATAATTCCACTGCTGAACATGGGCCTTCCATAACATATATAAATTTTGATACTTTGAAATTCTAAAAAAATATTAATTAGCTCAGTTGTCATTATTACCTAAAACATTTATTATTTTTGGTAAGAGCCTCTAAAATTAAAAGCCAACGAAAAAAAAAAGATTTTTAATAAGTAGATGATTTAGAACAACAAAGAATTGGCAAGTTATACACCGGTTAGTAAGTGGATACTGTCAACATCAGTAATCTCAAACCAGTATCACATTCTAGTCTGATAACTTGTGATTATTTTATTCACGAGTGTGACAAATTTTCACTTGTCCAATTGTACAAACTTTCTCTATAAATTAGACGTTGTGATTTCATGTTACATGTTATAGGTACATATATATATCCATAGTTAAAGTATTAATATGTAAATTACAATATTTGAATCAGTTACTTTCAGTAACAATATTTATTATTAACTACTACTAGATTGATAGAAGAAAACAACTATTATTTTAAAATGATAAAAAAATATGCAAGTATCAAGATTATTTTTTCTTTATACGAGTATAACCGTGCCATGCCAAACCTGTTTCCTATGATTCCTATAATGCTATATTGGAAACTAGTTTTATAAATGTACTAATGGCAGACCTGCTTATGCGAAATTATTTCAGTTTGTGGTGCAAAATAACATCCGTTCCTGATCACAGCATCATGAGCCATCGGTCCCCGTTCCACTAATACCAACTTGTGAAATCGTTAAGAAAGCTAAATTCATGAGAAAGCTACATACATGGATTAGACTTACTGTATCGGATTGCCATCGGTTAGGTATACCAGGTCTTCTTTTCTCTATGCAGACGACTCGCTTCATATCTTCAAGACTGGGATCGGGGGGGACACAGTCGTAGTAGGGCGGCTGGTATTCGTCGGGGATTGCCCCACTTCTCCTAGCGATCTCCCAAAGCACTAGGCCGAGAGAATACACGTCAGAACGCTTGTAAGGGTCGAACTGACGCGTGTCCAACGATTCCTCTAATACCTGAAATTGTATTATACAAAATGTAAAAAATAGTACATTACTGTCGCAGTCTGGGATGATGAATAACTTTATAGGTCAGACAGCAAGGTCTGCAATGATGACCAAGCTAGAAGGCTGAAAGCATCAAGCGCCTGCTGACATTCTTTTTTTTTACTAGGTCTTGATTGACACGATAACTACATACATATATATGTAGTAATTTAACATTAGTCTAATCAATAAAATTAGTTATAATGTAATAGTTTCAATTTCTTTATCGTTAGAACAACTGTAGAACAAAAAATAAACGCCTAAAATGGATGATCTCCTTTCACAATCACTTTAATATTTTTTACAAAGCAAAGCCGTTATTTCCTACTATACTTAATTCCGTTGTTATATTATTTTAATTAACGATTTATTAATAAGCCCATAAATTACAACTACAGTATTTTTCTTAATGTTAAATATTGTAGGAGCAATAATTATTATTTTTATCTAATATCATCAGCACAAACGTTATCGCAAGATGATAAGCCGAGTTTACATTTTTGCTGCATTTAGTCCAGTCTCTATGTTTTACGATTTAGTTCTCTAACTAAAAATACACATGATTATTTTACGTTCCGTTCAATTATTATTGCTTAGGTATAATACGAATGCTTTTAGAATGTGGAATGGATTTATTGTTCGGTATTTACCGTGTTTGACTCAAATTGACTGCCTCCGTGGTCTAGCGGTTAAGTCCGTGGATTTAGACTCGGAGGTACCGGGTTCGATTCCTGGTCGGGTCGGGACACAAAAATTATTTATTAATGTAAATAAATACATTAAATTATTATTTAATTTATTTGTGATATATCTCGAGTTTGGTACGCTGGAGACATCGACGAGCTTGCCAAAAACTAATTAAATTAAATTAAAAACTATTAATGTACAAGTATATGTATGTGTACTATGATATCAAAATAGAAATTTTATTGAATGTCGAAGTTAATGGCGACTGTAAATTGGCTTTTTCAAATTAAAAAGAATTGATGTAGCCTCTTTTAGTGCATCTTCTATAGACTAGTTTTATAATTATAAATCAAACTCTACATATGATTATAAAGCTTTATTTCTCCGATCTCTTACAACTGTTTTTCACCACGCTTCCACTCAATATCTCTGTCCCTTTTTCGTCCCAAAACTGTCAGATGGCCGTGCCTACCTTATTTTTAATTCTTAGTTCCGAATACAATTGTATTCGAATGCACAAAATATAATTACTTACTGCATTCTGGTTTAGTAATATAAATTCTTATGTGTTTTTTACGAGTGTGTTCTATTTTGATTGACTAAAATAATAGTTTCATAATTAAATGTTAACATTTCGAATAGAACACAACTAGTATCCATCACATTCGGCCATCCGACAATGTGCTACCACCTGGTGCACACATAGGACTAAACCCATTATAAACTATTTATAATTAACATTCAGAGATCATTTATATTGAAAGTCTCACTAAAGTCAAGGAGTTGTTTCAGTTTTATATCCATCTCTCTGGTTTAGCACTATCCATAATACCAATGTTAACTTTAATAATCGCATAACAAAACGTTAAAACATTATTGGGCTATAGCCATATATTAATATTTTAAATTAAAAACTTCACAATCCTTGTTTTTCCTTAACATAAAAATATAGTAATAATATGATCTCTAGAATCACTGTGACATTGAGATTAACAAAATTTTAGAATTAGGTCAAGGTAAATTTAAATAAATGCCTTTGATAACTCTTATCTCAATGAGGTTATTTATATTATTGCAAAGTACACTAATATTTAATTATTAAACAATAGTGTAACAAATTGAATGACAATGTAATAAATTCGTTACACTACCAAATAACAATTAACATTAAACAAAAATACATTTACTGAGACATATCAAACTGATGACACTAATAAATTGAATATTATTGTATCCAATTTGTTATATCACCAAATTTCAATTAAAATTGAACAAAAATATCTTCTAGTAATGAATATCAAACTGATGGTACTATAATAAATTGAATAATTTTGTATCCAATTCATTATTTTACCAAATTACAATTAAAATTGAACAAAAATATCTTCTAGTAATGAATATCAAACTGATGGTACTATAATAAATTGAATAATTTTGTATCCAATCCATTACATTACCAAATAACAATTAACGTTAAACAAAAATACAGTTACTGAGAAATATTAATGTTACGATACTGTAATAAATTGAATAATGCTGTATTCAAACCATTACATTACCAACATCCATCGAAAATCTTAACTATTATTTGGTAATTTGAGAACGTCGCTGCAACACAGATAATGGTAGCTCATCCTCACTGTTACTCAGATCACTATCAGAAGATTTACTGTCAGACTTATTTTCCAAGGATACATTTATCCATGGTCTTATTCTGTCCGCTGGCTCTCTTTAATGTTGGCATGGACAACAGCTCTCACTTCGTGTAACGCAGTAGTCTCAAAATCTAAGCCAATATCAAGTTTATTAGCTAAATTATCGCGCAATCTAACTCCGAATAAGGTCTCAGCTGCAGTCTTTTGAGTTGTAGCGTTTATGGTATTATTAATACCCCACTGTATATTTCCTAAATATTGATCCCATTTGTATTCATTTTCAGAGGATGTGTATTTAGTTAAAGCATTTAATATTGTTTGATTAAAGCGTTCTGCTTGGCCGTTTGCCCTAGGACAAGCTACTGCGTTAAGAATGTGTTTGATGCCATATTTATCACAAAAAATCTTAAAAGCAGCTGATGTAAATGACGTACCGCGGTCAGAAATTAGTCGACTCGGTAAGCCAAAATCGTTGAATATCGATTCCAAAACGCGTATTGTTGATTTAGTTTTAGTGTCTTTTACTGGTTTAACAAACACATACTTTGTGAACCCATCCACTACTGTCAAAATATAAACATTACCACATTTGCTTTTTACAAATGGACCGAGGTGGTCTATATGAATAGTGTGAAACGGTACGCTTACTTTTTCAATAGGATACAAATAACCCGATTTCTTTTTTGTATTACAGTCCTTATTATAGGCACATTCTATACAAGATTCCGCATACCGCTTTACGAATCTGCGTAATTTTGGAAACCAGTATTGACTTTGAATTTTCTCAATTGTTTTCGATAGCCCTAAATGCCCGGCTTCATCGTGACTGATGCGACAGACTTGCCATCTAGCATTGCGTGGAACTACCAGCAGTAACTTACCATTAACCTTCCTATATAACTTGTGATTTTTAATAGCGTAATTATTTTTTATGTCTTTCGATTCCTCATCATTTTCAGGTTTGAGAATTTTAGCGACCCGTGCGATATCCGGGTCTGCCATCTGTAACGTCAGAATCCAATGATCCTTTTCGATATTGTAAACGGTTACATCAGAATCAACAATCACGCTAGATACCTGATTGGTATTTCGACTTAAAGCATCGACATGCGCCATTCGCGTGCCAGGACGATATTCGATATCAAATGTGAACTCGCTTATTTGTAACCACCATCTTGCTATGCGCGGTACTAAGTCACGCTTCGTAAGTGTGGTTCTGATGGCGTTGCAATCAGTTACTACCTTAAAATTCATACCCATCAAGTAGGCGCGAAATTTCTTTAATGAGCAAACAATTGCCAAGGTTTCCAGTTCGTAGGAATGTAAGTGTCGTTCTTCTGGGGTCGTCTGCCTGCTAAAGTAAGCGACAGGTTTTAATACTCGAGGATTCTCTTGCCACTGTAATAATATACCACCAATACCTAGTGAACTGGCATCGGTATGAAGTTCTGTGTCAAATTTGGGGTTGTAAAGTGCTAATATTGGTCTCTCTACCAGCTTATCTTTTAGTACAATAAATGCATTTGACTCAGGATTTGACCACAAAAACTTTGCTTCTTTTTTTAACAAATTTGTAAGAGGCCTTGCAATTTCACCAAAGTTTCTTATGAACTTCCTAAAATATCCCGCTAAGCCTAAAAATTGACGAACTTCATGAACATTTCTAGGTATTGGAAACTCTTTTACTGCCATAATCTTATTTTCGTTAGGTCGAATCCCTTCTTCGGAAATGTCGTAACCAAGATAAACAATGGAACTGTCGAAGAATCTACATTTGGATAGTCTAAGTGTAAGGCCATTTTTGCGTAACAGTTTGAGAACCTCCTCTAATCTTTCAAAGCCTTGAGTCAAATCTACCGACGGAACTAAAATGTCGTCCAAGTAAGCAAGAGCAGATTCAAAACGCATTGATCCCAATATTCTATTTATCGCCCTCTGAAACACTGCCGGTGCATTGGCTAACCCGAATGGCATGCGTCGGAATTCATAGTGTCCGTCTGGAGTTATGAATGCCGTTAAATGTTGGCTATCATCTGCCACAGGAACCTGGTAATATCCTGAAGCTAAATCCAGGCACGTGAAGAACTTATTACCACTGAGATTCGTTATTTGATCGTCTATTAAAGGAAGAGGAAAACAATCTTTTTTTGTTTTATTATTTAGGGCCCTAAAATCGACGCACAACCTCTGTTCGCCTGTTTTCTTTTTGACTAACAGAATCGGACTTGCGTAATTTGAATTCGATTCCTGTATAATGTCGTTTTCCAAAAGGTCACTTACTATTTCCCGCACTTGTCCTCTTTCGTAATGAGATAATCTGTACGGTCGGTACATAACTGGTCTGTCATCCGTTAACTCTATTTTCATTTCACAACCTGTCATACATCCAATTTCGTTCAAACTTGTGGCAAAACATTCACGATAAGATTGTAAAAGGTTATAAAGTCTATTCAATGTTTTATCATCCACTCTAGAACCAACCCTAACTTCCGATCTTTCTAGCGGCTTATAAGACGAGATATGTTTTGTAATTTTATTTACGGTTAAAGACTTCTCCAAAGGCTTCATATCTACTAGCAAGGTAACTCGGGCCAACAAGTATGGTGGCTTAAATATTAATGCCTTATCTGATAGGTTAGTGACCACTAAATGACCTTTACCCTTGTTTATGCGATAAGCACCTTGGTGTAGGTGATACTCTCTTCCAGGTTCGGTACAATCATAACCTTTTACATATACATCTCCCGAAAACAGACTGTTATCAGCTTGGACCTCCACCAGATCTACTTTAGGTACTTCTACGGGACTAGCTACAACTAATTTTACGTAATGTTCATGATTCTTAAAAACTTGACTATTGGGACTCCTATAAAATATTAATTTATGCTTATCTTTCAAAACTGTTACAAATGGCAACTCTGTAAAATCTTGCCCAACCAGCATGGGCGTCTGGATATATTGATCTTTGACAACAAGTAATTCTAGATATGCATCAACTTCATCTAACTTAAAGTCGACATAAGTTTTGTATAGTGGAGAAACCGAAGAATTTCCAAAACCTTTTATAGATGGTAAGTATCCAAATTGTCTTGGCAGATTCAATTTTTGAGCTACAGATTCTTGTAGAAGACTACACTCGCTACCAAAGTCTACATAAGCTACAAAATCTTGGTTATTAACAACAACCTTTTTAAAAAACTTATCATTACAGTTATTATTAGTATTTATGGTTAATACCTTTCTTTGGAAATTTGAATTTTCAGCACTAGACTTGGCATCGAAGCGCATGATTGGGTTATTCTTGCAATGTTCATCATCATGGCCAATACGGTGACATATTTGGCATTTCACCAGGGGTTTCTTACATTTATTATAAGAATGGCCCCTCTCGCGACAATTAAAACAAACAACTGAATTGAAAGATTTGAAAAAGTTTTTGTTTCGGTTTTCATATGTCGGTATATTATTACTTCTTTTTTTAGCATCAAAAACAAAATGATTAGTTGGACGTTGTGAATTTAAAAAAATTAGGAGGTCTTCTGGTTCCTTACAGTTAAGTGCCTGTGCACCGCTTCTAACAGATTTATCATAAATACCGTGCACAATACAGTCTACTGCCTTTTTCCCTGTGATGTCACATCTATTCAGTAAGGTCAATTTATCATAAAAATACTCCCGTAATCCTTCATTAGGGCGCGTGGTGCGCGCTAACATTTCCTCAAGCAACTGGCCATAATTTTGTTCGCTTGGAAAAGCCTTTTTTAATTTCATTTGCCACTCATCCCAGTTGTATACCACTGACGACAGCGATTCAAACCACGTTTTTGCAAAACCTGTAAGTTTTTGCAGTGCAAAGTGAATTATTTGTTTATCGTTCCATTCATATATAGTTGCACACTCGTTGACTTTCTGAATCCAACTTTCGATGTTTTGGGATTTGCCAGCAGGGTCAAATTCGGGCAATACGTTACTTAATTGGTTACTACTTAGTGGTGGTGACATCTTATCCTTATTCTTCATTGAAGACAATATTTTAAGTACATCGTCTAAAGAAAATTTTGTTGATTGTCGTCGTTCCTTTCTATGCAGGTCAACATCAGAGTCTGAAGAAGATGATGCGGTCCTTTTGCGTGCTTGATGCTGAGTATGGCGACTGGGTTTCTCAGGATCTCCTTTACTGGTTTCACTTGCCGCCACACTCCTACCTCGCGATCGCTGTGTTGGCTCATGCACGCTGCTATGCCGGTTTTTAGCTCTGACAGATGGCTGCAGGACCGGAGAAGCTGGGCCATCATTGTCGTCGTCATAAGTGTTCATCCTCCGAAAAATAAAAACAAAACTTCAATGAATTATATTAAGTTAATCAATTATTAACCCCCTCCTATTATTATTATAAAATTAAATATAGTATCCAAATTCAATATTAATAGTTAATTTTATTAGCCTGATAGATAATCCATATTATTATTCTATTTAATATTTGTCCTATTTCAGTAAAACTATAACTATTAATTTTTGTTGCATCCACTAAAATTCTCATACTAATAGTTAGGGTTGCAGCATGATCAATAATTTTCTTAAAACTCTTGTTTTTAATATATAAAATTTAATAATGTTTTTGAAGTAATATAACATTAAACTGTATTATTATTGCATAAATTATTTAAATAAACATAATTGACTATTCTATGATTTGGATGACCTGGACATACTCACATAATGTAACTTTTCTGTTACCAATATAGATAATCAGTCTTTTCTGGTGCAGATATACATAATCTGACAATTTTAATGCCAATATACATAACTGGCCTTTTGTGGTGCAGATATACATAATCTGACTTTTCTGGTGCCGATATACATGATCAGTCTTTTCTGGTACAGATATACATAATCTGACTTCTGGTGCCGATATACATAATCAGTCTTTTCTGGTGCAGATATACATAATCTGACTTTTCTGGTGCCGATATACATAATCAGTCTTTTCTAGTGCAGATATACATAATCTGACTATTCTGTTGCCAATATACATAATTGGTCTTTAATGAATGATAAAATGAAATAATAACATAATTATATAAATACAATAGGAATACAGCAAATAACTTAACAAAGATTGTTCAGTGGTGTAATATTTTGATTCATGGTATCAGATTCATAAATAATGTATATATATATTTTTTTAATATAGAAAATATTAGAATATAGTAATAAATAAAATGTATGTTATAAAAATATATATAGAAAATATGTACTAAAGTAAATACAAAAAAAAGTAATTTAATTTTAGTAAGTAGTTCCACATTTTATTTTATTTATACCAAAATTCATAGTATGATGAATAAAGTTTGATGAAATATAAATTGATAAAAGTTGATAATTGATAAAAGTGTTACTTCAATATATTCTCAAATAGTTTCAGGAGATTTAGTCATACATAGCCCAACTTGTAATTTGTATAAATCAGCTAAATCCCATTTATTTATTATATATATTCTTATTTATAAATATTTTAATATATATATATATAGTCATTTCAATGACTCTATAAACAATATTAACCTAATACAATTGTTTGTGTTTAATATTTTATTTCGTATCTCAGTTGTAACGATGACGCCATTTATTTGGTCAGATTTGTAGGTTATATTAATATTGTTGTTATTTTAAACTACATGAACCTGAACTATAACATACCAATACTCGTAGTATGAAAAATTGGTTATAAATGTTAATTCAATGGTTTTGGTAAATATTACTTAATTTAAGCCTTAATTGTGCAATTGCACATTGAATGCAACCTTTTTTTTTTCTTATGCCATACATTTATTATTACACGTACCTTTTTGAACAATTAATCCACGGGCGCGTCTCTTTTCACTTCTGAGTTTTTATAATTATAAATCAAACTCTACATATGATTATAAAGCTTTATTTCTCCGATCTCTTACAACTGTTTTTCACCACGCTTCCACTCAATATCTCTGTCCCTTTTTCGTCCCAAAACTGTCAGATGGCCGTGCCTACCTTATTTTTAATTCTTAGTTCCGAATACAATTGTATTCGAATGCACAAAATATAATTACTTACTGCATTCTGGTTTAGTAATATAAATTCTTATGTGTTTTTTACGAGTGTGTTCTATTTTGATTGACTAAAATAATAGTTTCATAATTAAATGTTAACATTTCGAATAGAACACAACTAGTATCCATCACACTAGTAAGATTTATTTAACAAAACATTTATTTGTTATTTATAAGCACTGTTTATTCTATTGTGTCTTTGCACGTAATAAATATTAAATTGATTAAATCTTATGCTAGTGAAATATCCATGTTTTTGTATTTTTTTGCAAATTTAATCTAAAAGCGGATGCCGCGAGTTACCCTCCAAGTCTAAGGATATAGTGCCCCATATAATACACTCGAGTTCACAATGGGATCCATTGTCACAGTGAATTAGGTTAAATTGAAAAATTCGCTTGTCACAATTTCTAAAGAACTTCCCAACGCATAATAGTCGTGTTCGACTACTGTTGTTTAGTACTTAAAGCGTTTGGAAACGCATTCAGAAAAAGTAACGCAATTTAAGTCGAGTATCATGATCACGACCGATTCCCTTTCGGGGTGGTCAGAAACCACGCTTATAAATAAGCGGATTCACATTTAGCTAACTTTACTATAGGCCAATCATGACAAGTGGCAAGCTCGTCTATGTCTCTAGAGTACCAAACTTCAAAATATCACAAATAAATAAAAGAAAAAAAAGAATTTATTTATTTAAATTAGTAAATGTTACTATGTATCAAATGGAGAATAAACACATGAAACTTCTCCGTGAGGAGGAGAGAATTTTAGCTATCGCGTCGGAGTGAACTATGTTATAAAAGGCCTATATTTAACAGGTCTGAGACAACTTGCTAGGACTGTGAAGACGATGACCCCAATATTAATTTAAAAAAAACTCTTTTACCCTGTAAGACGCGGTGGTGGCTTGGATGTAAATCCTACAAAGGTAGGTTCAACCAATAGAACCAATGAGAAATACACTTTTCTTATGTACATTTGTCATAGATAAACAACACCATCGTTTTCGTGCCACGGACATCGCGTTAAGGCGTCGTCGGTCCTGTTTCCACTTATATCAAATTTTCATAAAAAAATTACATCATATCCACGCCAACCCTCTGGCCAGCGTAGGACAAATTCTCCAGGATCCGGAAGCCCCATCTCCAGCACTGACTTATTCTAAGAATTATACAATACAATGCAAAAATATAATTATGACGACTTCCAGGAACAATTCCTTATCTTGTCTACGATCGGCTTAGCGGAGTCAGTTTAACCGTTAAGATTCGTCTTGCACATGCATTAGTTATGGCTTCTTAGAAATTTAAATTGGAGTGTACTTTATTTTACACTAGTTGTTTAACCCGGCGTTGCCCGTGTAATATTTAACGTGATTTTAAATCGAGTACTTTATTGCGTGCGCTTGGTTGTGGACCTATTTCGTTGAAAACAGCGCTTATTCTTTCTCTTTCTTTCTTTACGCGTCTGCAACTATGCGTGCGCACACAGCCACGCGCATTCATTTAATGTCCATATTCCTACCAACTACGAAATCAATAACCTGCAAGTTTAGTTATTACTTTTGCGGTACGTCCCGCGACGTACCCGTTTTTTTAATAGCTTGAGAACTTGAAATAAATACAATACAGAAACCTCTTCTTCAATACTTAGCGCTACAGCAGCAATATTCTCTTCGGTACGCACATTTCTTTTTCTTGTTGATGGTTGTAAACGATAAATAAATACACGAATTACTTCCTCACTTGGCCGGTTTTATGTTGACTGTAAAATGGATGAAGTGCTTTTTGTAGTGAAAAATTTAAATAGGTATGTAATAAACGGAATTAAATGAAACTATACTGTGTTTTATTCAAATTTATTTAATACATCCATTTATTTATTTATAATATATATATAAAATAACAAGTCGTATGATTCCTACCTAAGCTGTATTTGTTTGTAACTTAACTATAAATAATAGTTAATTCATTTTTTTATTTTCTACATATTCTTTATAATTTTTTCACTTTACTTTTTAACTAACTGTTTAGTTAGGGTGTTTACCCTTTAATATGTTTGATCCAAAATCTTTATTACAGTCAACATTTTAATTTAATTTAAAATACAAAGGATATAAATATATTTCCAAAAAAAATAATATTTTATTTCGTAATTATCATTTTTAACATTATTATAGAAGCCATAGCGGCGGTAGAAAGCGCTAGGAGATGCAAAATAATAACTACTTAATTATGAAATAATAAGTTTGAAACACTTTTTTGGTTTGATATCAAATAAAATGTAATAAAAAAATAAATATTTCAAAATATATTTTGCCTTTTTTTCTTTGGCCTAGTATCTATTCAAAACTACCATATTAAATGTATTTGCTTTTTTTGTTTAAAAAAAACAAACATTTTTTCAGCATACATTATTTGCGACAAAAGTATTTCTAAGATCGTTTAATATCGTGTGGGTATGCCAAACCTGAGCTTGCGACTTCGAAACTAGAGAGGGACAACAAATTTTCGGACTTTCCAGTTTACACTTTTAACCCAAAAGCTGTCTATATTTTCCAAATAACCGTTATGGTTACACAATACCAAGCGATTGTAGAAATATCTACTGCAAATAATGTAAAAACCTGTTCCTTAGGGTTTTAATTTTTACATAACAAAAGTAATATTCAAATCTCTTTTGTGAGCTTTAGCCAGACACAAGCACGGCAATTGATTTTTTTGATTGATTTGATATACGCCATTAAGTCATAATAATATAGATATAATAAAGATATAAATAAATGTATTACTTTATAAGCTTACTTGGGTACCTAATAAATACCCCAAATCTACTTTAATATTGAAACAAAAATCTATTATAATTTGGTAGAATCAAAGTTACGCTTACATGCTGCAGCTATACGAAAGTACATAAACAGAAAGGGCAATTCCAGATAACTTCAAGTTTGTTGATTGTGACGAATACATTTCCATTGTTAGAAGCTATGAAGCTGCCACACGCCGAACTAGCGAAAGGGTGTTTGAAAACCATAAACTGCAGTGAAGTATGACATTTTATTTGAAACTAACATAATCAAAATTAATTCAGCAGTTACAGTCAAGGTTAAAGTAGGCGTCAAATTTGTTTGTTTTAATACATCGCAGTTTTACTTTTAGGCTTATCAGATGAAGAAGCTAAAACATAATCAATACTGTTGTGGATACGCGTTAGCAACTGCAATACGACCAATGTGTATTCATATTTAACGTACCAAGTGCACTTTATGTTTTTCAAAATGTTTCAAAATATTATAGATGTAGTGATCATAAGGATTTTTTTATTTTTATTACCGGCACAGACGTAATTGATATAAAAGAAGATTTTGGATTCACCCTCACATCGAAAATACACAAACTGTTATTTTTTGGGCTGCCTTGTAAGAAAGGCAAATATTCAAATGTTTAATGTAAATGTATTCGTCAAATCAGATGGTGAAACCGGCCCTTAGTGTCACATGTCTTTATTGACGGTTTAAAACCATCATTGGCTCCGTTATTTCAAATGCCGTGAGTAAATCTCTCCATCGTTTCTTATTGATGGAGATTACAGAGCCTCCGCCACCAGCCTCCTCATCTTCTGCAGAAGCTTCCTGAGAGTTGGGATCAACTGGGGTTATGAATGGCAGTTCAACATCTTCACCAGATCTAATAGCAATGAGGCCATCATTGGCGAGTACAGATACCAAGTAAATGTTTTCGACGGTGCGTGAGAAGCTGTTAGGGTCCAAAATCACGTGGAGGTAACTGATTGGTTTGTTGGTTGTGCGGTACTTCTCTTCAATGAATGCCTTCACTTGGGCAACCAATGCTAAGGTTGGGTCTGCCATTTCTCGTGACTTCGGTCTCCTAATGGATATTTAAATATTGTGGTTAAAAACATCGGATTGTTAAGACTCAGTAGTGGGGGTTATGTTTAGAAACAAAAACATTTGATGTTAAACGCACATATGAAAATCTCAGCCTGCAGCCCTGTTCTGTTACTTTGCCGCAAACATTATTAGTGGATTTCGTTATTTACGTCAGAGGTTGCGTCATAATTACAAAATGCTATTCAATTCTAAAAAAAAATCTAAAAAAGCGCTTGATCTTGACAGCGGCCGTGCAAATATCAACTTTAATAGCGTGATATATATAAAGTTAACGGATTCTATTAGATAACGTTTGCGCTTAAGTAACAGAATACACTAATACAGTAATAGGCTACACTAGTTAACGAGATAAAGTAAAGTATCATCACGACCGTTTCCCTTTCGGGGTGGTCAGAAACCTCGCTTAGAAATAAGCGGATTCACATTTAGCTAACTTTACTATAGACCAATCATGACAAGTGGCAAGCTCGTTGATGTCTCTAGCGTACCAAAACTCAAGAAATATCACAAATTAAATGTATTTATTTACATTAATAAATATTTGTGTGTCTCGACCAGGAATCGAAGCCGGTACCTCCGAGTCTAAATCCACGGACCTAACCGCTAGACCACGGAGGCAACTATGCTGTAGTTGATCCAGCATTATACGACATTATGCTCAAAGTACTAATATTGCTTAAGCTATTTTGGTATTAGAATTATAGTCTGTTTTGTTCTGTAGGAACATAATACAAGGTTTTGGTCGTCAGGCATGTGCGGGTTCGGATCGGATTTGTTCGTGAAATACTAGCATTGCGTTCGAGGTACTCTCAACAAACACTTACGACGATAATAATGCCAATTTAAAATATTCCATTTTTTATTAAAACTATTTAAGTGGTACGTATTTGTATAATAATGTTGCTTAAACATTTTAGATGTTTACTTTATTTAACGTGTGGTTGACTTGTGGTATAAGCGCTTTTTTTTTCACTTTATTTCGCTTTGAAAGTTATTCGACTTGGCGTTGAAGTCAAACACAGAATTAAATAACAAGTCATTACATAAAAGTTCCACTACAAAATCATAAAAGGCGCTGTTATAGATGTACACAATTATAGTCTTAAAAGCAGTTTTCATAAGGTTGACATTGGCTCCATTTTTTTATTTATTTCACCATTACTAAAATTACCTCTACTCGATTGTACATGGCGTTATTGTAGTTGCAAACAATTACAATCTTAAAAACACTAGTCATAAGGTTGACATTGGTTTACTATAAAAGTTAGAAGTATTCCAGGGGGCCTTAAAAATATTGTAATAACAACAATTTGTTTAAAAATAGCACCAATGCCCGCCTTATCTCACATTTGACCTCGTTGGTCCAGACAGACGTGAATGTCACAGGTTGCGTTTCAGTTGCCTGGCAACGGCGAGTCAAGGTCAAGCGACGCTCGGTTATAGGTTTGGAATTCGCGCGCTCAACAAAAATATAAATACGCTTCCCCCAAATATATAGTTATTATTTTATTATTTAGGCTGGGTTGCACCAAAATCAAATGTCGGTAAATGTTGCGATTTAGTTAAAAAAAAGACGACGAATGTAACATTAATTTTGAAGACAAGCCGTCTGCTGGAACATTTGACGCCAATTAACTTTAATTGTTACAATCACAGAGAATCCGTTTGGTTGACCTTAGGTCAGGTTACACCGATTAAGTCATATTGAAATTTTCAATTTCTTTCGAAAATCTAAATAGGTACCTACTAATATAGATTAAATAAATTACTATTAAGCGCTCTATGTTAATAAACTTAGTATTTTAAATACAGGTATCCTGAACTTTTGCTAAAAGCCTGCCGCCATTTGTAACGCATTGACGCCGTGCCGGGACAATAAGCCGGGATTATTAAAACTACAAGAAAGTAAAAGCTTTTGCGTACTTACACTTACTGCGTGACGGTCAAATTGATAATTTCACAGACTTGAGACGTTTACGCGTTTTACTTCTTATATCTTTCAACAAAGAAAACTCCGTAAAAACCGTGTAAGCAAAACTTAGCAAAGTTAGTGACAGCAAACAAAGCAAAGCATAAACAATAGACTTGTGTCATTCTATGGAGCGCTCCCACCACACATATAGGTACTCTAGGATAAGAGTAGGGAATATGCATATAACGTAAAAAAACTAATTCTAGTACTATATTATGCACTTTATGACAAATACAATGTTATCTATAATGTAGTTTTATATTTAAATTAGTTTATTATTATTGAATTTCAAAAATAAAATACATTTAATTTGAAGAAACAAAACGCTGAAAACGGGGCAACTGAAAATCATTTCTTTTTAACATTTTTAGTTTTCGTAAACGACAAACCGCCCCAACCATTCCTCGACCGCCAGCTTAATCTGGGGTCTGAGCTGATCATTGATGGCGTAATAAAAGCGTGACCCTAGTTAGTACCTAGTACTATAATATAAAGGAAGAAAAAGGTTGGGTAGGTTAAGTTCTTAACTAGCCAATACAAAAACAACTATTACCATGTGCATTGATTTATCTTATCTTCTGCTGTTCAGAACAAAGACCTCTCTGGCTGTCCACTACCTGCACCATCAAAATGCCATTATATAATGCCTTAATGCTAGGCCCTGACGAGAATACTAAAAACGTAATTGACTTCATGTTCATAATATTCCGTTATTTGTTTTAGGCGAATGCTTTTCTTTTACTACTGTGCTCGTAGACAGATTATATGACTTTTTTCGCTGAATTATACTTAACCTGTGTTCCTGTAGCTTGCCTAACGATTTGAGTACTTAAAAGCAGTAGTCGAACACAGATAGAGGGAGCTGCTGACTAAACTGAGCGTTTCTACTGCGAAATGCAATAGACAATATTTATTGTGCTCCTTTGACGATAAGGCAATGGGATCTAGCCTATACAGCCACTGACGCACTTTTCTTTATTTTTCACAAGTTAATATTCCAAATGTTACAAAATTTGATGCAGATTACTATAGACCTTAAGTGGTCAGCAGCAGGCAATATCACACAATAATGTATTTATCGTTGTGACCAGTAGGTAGTAATAATACATTATTTTTATAGCCCATTATTACGAGATACAAATCTTATATTTTGGACAAAACAGAAATGTTCATTGTCAATAACTAATCTATAAGTAACTCTTAATGATATGACGTACCTATGTTTTTTATAGATCGAATAATAATATTTTAGTATTGTCGAAAACTTACCAATCCTCGTTGTGTTGTAAATGTCTTCAGTAGTCCAAAGTTATAGGTACCTAGGTATGTAATAAGAGGAATTAAATGAAACATATATTTAATACATCCATTTATTAATTACAAATTTACAATATATTTTTAAACAAGAAAACAGGTTGTCCTCACAGCTTGAATGTCCTTTACATTACTGGGTCCGAGCAGCTCTTTAAATATGTTCATTTGATATAAAGCAATCATATTTAATCAATGTTTTCAGACATTTATTTTAATAAAAAAAATAACAGTTCGTAAGAATCTTATTTACAATATATATTTAATAGAAAAACATGTTTTTATAAGCTCTTAATAAATACCCCAAGATTTACTTCAACAAATAAATTAATTTCTTGTGTTAATAAACTATAATATTAATAAAAAAACATTTCCTAAATAATATTTGGCAGAATTTAACATACACTAAACTTGTAGAGCCATACGAAACTATAAAATCAGAAAATGCGATTTCAGTTAAGTGTACAATATATGCGCCAGATTTAATGAGGCGAATACATTTCCATTTTACTAGGGTGTGTGTACAATAACCCGACTAATAATAGAAACTTCAAATATTATAGGCCTGTGTGTTAGCGTCAACGCTTCACTTAAATCTAAATAATAGAAAATTCGTTCAAGAGTTACAGTAAAAAAATATATCAAAAAGTTATAAATTAAAGGAATGTTAACAACAGGCTGGTTCAATTACGGTGGGTGTGTTCTACACGTCAAACGTTCACCGTCAATGGTGCTGCTAAAGGCCGAACATGGAATATTTTACTAATTACAAAAATTAAACTACATTTTAATAATTGTTCGAAAAGCTATAAATTGTGTCCGTAAAGTGTGCATATATCGAAAGAACCATGTACTATTCAGATATTTAAAAAACTCGAAATGGGTAGATGTAAGACGACGCGCGTGTCTCTACTAGATGCTAGCGCCTTACAAGAACGTGCCGGATAGTTATATCATATACGACAACTTGCTTGTCAGTCTGCATTCTAAGGTATTGACTAGTCAAATACTGTGTGACTTTAGACTAATATGTGGTTTTACTGATAAAACAAACAACTTTTCGTAAGAAACCATATGTCGAAAAAAACACAAAAAAAAAAATGGTTTCTCCATACAAAATGTTAATTTTAAAATAGCCAATGAGTATGGAGAACTAAAAAAAATTATCATTTTCGACATATTTATTTAAAACTTTATTACACATAAATATACAAAGGCGTGACATAATGTCGCTTGACATTCTCTGCTTGTCAGACCTTAGGGGCGACGAGAACATTTATGTGAGGTAGGTGCAATATATCAATTAAAATTACATATATTAAAAATTTAAGTCTATGAATTTATTGATTACATATATAAACTACATATGGTTTCTTAGGAAAAGTTGTTTGTTTCTATCAATAGAATCATGTGTTGTAACAGTGTGTGTGCGTGTGAAGCTGTCACGTTTATTGGTTCTAGGCGTCACATAGAAAATAGGCGCACGCTTCGTCTTACAAAATTTTTCGTAGTAACACACAGTCGGGGTTAACCAATTTTATTACAATGTTACGAGGGTTTAGCGCATTTGCAGCCCTCTCGCTCGCACAATCCAATATTTAATCCAACTTTTGGGAAATGTAGTATATAAAACTTTATAGTATATAAAATTACGGACATTTTGGACATCGAAATCAATTGGCTTTGGTTGGTTTAGCTTGTCTTTCAGACAATGATTCCATCTGTATTTAACGACAACTCTCTATAACGCTATAAAATGCAGTGTCGTTTTTCTCCATGTAACTAAAACACATATATGATTAATATATCTCTGAAAGGTCCGAATTGTATACCCTAGTAAGTTAATAGACTACATTACTCAAAAGTACACTTGTGCGGGCGAGAGGCTTGAAAAAAATCTTAACCAATTTTATTATAATCAGTAACCCGTATTAAGTATTAACGGACACATGTATAACATTTAAAATGCACAGCTTTTTATTTAAAAAGTGACGATTTTCATGATGTTAAGTTATTAAGAAAAAGGTAGGTACAACCTCTCTGCAAAGTATGCTTGTTTTACCGTGTAAAGTGTTTAAAGTATGCCCCGTGTTATTAATGTTAATTTATTTATTTATTTATTTATTTATTTATTTTGAAAGAAAATCTTAAAATAACAATTAGTATATAGTAATTAGTAGTTAATATTTAAAAATAACTTAAAAATAATCTCAAATTTAAATTAACAATAACTTAGCTAAAATTTGAACTTCGTTGTTTTTTTTTTAAAATTTAAAAATAAATAATTGTGATGTTATTTATTTACGACTGGGTAAGTTTTATTCTACGAAAATCTGAACTTTACGCTGTGACCAGGATTTAAAAACGGGAGATTCGCAAATTAAATTCTTTAGAAGACATTCAGTATACATTTGAAATCGAAACACGTATAGTATTATAATTTTCTACTACAACATTCAGTAAATCTTATATAACTAACATATATCCCACAGTTCTTACTAAGGTAGACAGATATATTCATTTATTAATTACGACACAAACTAGCGAATTAATCTCCTCCCCAACTCACCCTTACTAAGCTAAACTTATGTTCTCACTCTAACATTAGCACACGATTAAAGCTATTAAATGTACATACGTAACGAAATATGTCACTGATATTGTAACGGAATAGGAAAAACGCACTAAATAGTATACACAGTATTGCTGGAGAATTACCTTTGAGTTGTGACTAGAACTCTTACAGTAGTAGTAGCAAAAATGATCCAATCCACAATTTTGCAGTATAATTTATGAATTTTAATCAGGTCCTTAGGATGATATATGATTCATTTGAAAATACCGTTGTTGACATATTATTGGATTAATCCATCGATGTATCAATGGAACAATCTAAACTTTAATGGCCTGTAACTTAAAATTTACTTAATGTGGATTGGATCCTTTTTACTTAACTACGTCCAATTTATTATACTTATTTCAGAAAATAATCCTATAGCTCTATATATACAGGATGGTTTTTTGAGTTAACCGTTATATTAACTGGAAAACGACCCTAGGAAACTATCCATAACTTTTCGAGATATTCTGAACTGCATTCATAGATTTTGAAATAAATGTACAGTCAGCCATCGATCCTTTTTCTTATAGCGTTCAATAGTCTACTGAATCGACTGAGGTTTGAAAACTGACAGAAATCGGCATTTTTTTACATATTTGGGTAAAAAATTGAATAAGTGTGACTAGTGGGACATTAGAGAAGCAGTGTCAAATGTCCCAATAATAACGATGGAATGCCCCAACTATTCCGTGACAACGTGACAAATACTTTTTGCTACGCACGTAAAGTAGAATGCCGGAAGGTGGGCTGTAGATGCGTCTTTACCAATCATGTACCAAAAACATTAGCATTAAAGAAATAGGGGTAATAACATATTGTTTCGCCGGCCGACCAAAATTTAGTTGTAAAAAACTAGTGTGGTGAGTTCGATTGAAAATCGATATATCCATATTTTTTTTAAATATACATATATGATTGTCACATCACTATTACGTTTTTTGTCACTTATTAGAAACTCGATACCTATTTTTAAATTGATTAAGTGTAAAACCTTATTTTGTTTTTATTTCCCTCCTGATAACACTAAAAAAATAAAATCGGTTTTATTGTTTACAATGGTTTTGTACATATCCTTTCGACAATTCGGTTCAGACGCAAATTCAGCCTAACTTCCATCGACTTTTTATCAATCTCCTTTGAGCTTTACTCACATGTAATTGATTAACTACCAATATCCGAAAGTACGATTAAATTAAAGAAGGTTTAACGGTTTCTTATAACGCACGTGATGGGCTCAAGTAACAAAGTTACAAGCAGCTGTCACCAATCATGTAGCGTATAAGAAAATGTTAATCATTAATTATTTTAATCATCACAGATGGTAGATAATCAGAGTGAGTCAAAGTCAAAATGTGTGTCAAAATTTATGTAAGTCTATTACAGATATTTATGACATCACATAATTTAAATTCAATTAAAATAATTCTACTTCTGCTAGTGGAAGACTAAGCAGCAAAGCGGTCCAAGCATTAAGCTGTTAGCAGAAGGCTCAGCAGCTTAGCAAATTCCAGATGACCTTAATGTTTATCTGACTGAGAAAGGAATCTGCAAGGAAAATTCAGCCATAGACATACAAATATTTACAGAATTACACAATAACAACAGTAAGATGGAGGGGATGAGAAATTCACTACACCAACCATAAAAAATGCAATTGAAATTTGATAGGAAGGTAAGGTTTGTGGGATAGCTAATAGACTCTTTTTTAATGGAAGAGCAAGTAAATTTTAAATAAAGATTTTTAATTCCTACCAATTCAGTCTCGCTTTATTATCCTTCTCAATATAAAGACAATCGAGCAATTGTCGACTACCTTGGTGTACATCTTGTAAATCTGCCCCAACACCTCGTTAATTAAAATAATATTAACTTAAAATTAGGAATACAAATAAATACTATATTAAATTTGTAATATATGCATATGATAACGCGGTGGCCCGATTGTGTGAACTCATTTCTCAAAATCTATAAAGGTACCAAAATTTCTTACGCATAGTTGTTATAGACTTACAACGCCACAGTCCCTGTGCCTCGGAGCACGTTAATCTGTCGCTCCAGGTTCCATTAATACCAACATAGACTCCGCCAAGAGTGGCAAATGGAGGCCAAATTCTCCAAAAAGTTCTAGATCTGAGAAATATAATGAATACTTATTTTAAAAAGCTATTACTTTAATTTTGTTCTCCAATATTAACTTTAGCTATTATTTAAATAATGTAATAAATATTATGACTATTTTTTCATTGGTTTATGATAACTTAAAATATAGTGTGATGAAAAGACTTAACTTAAACGATATATTAACGGAATATTCTAGCAGATTTACAAGATTTCCATTAATTCCGCTCTTTAGATCTTTACGTATACATTCTTAGCTTTGATATATTGTGTAAGGCAGCCTTTAAACACCTTTAGGATACTGTTGCCGAATTAATTAAAATAATAATGTAGTTCTGCAGTCCACAAGCTGCTTGCATAATGCCGGCAGATTTTGAATTATAAAATGCAAGACTAAACAATAAATTCAAAGACAGAAGTGCGCTTTTTTTATACAAAGCCTTGGAATGTGAATCTGTCGACTGCATTTTGACGGCGACATCTAAAGTACGACAAGTGGAGCTGATTTCTCCTGACCTGTTCACCCTTTATGTCAATGACGTGATCAGGAAAGCCTAAGGAGCTGTGAATAATGTCAGTTACGAACCGAATCACGATCAAGGATATCATGAAGCTTTTTTAGCGATATGCACTTCGTATAAAGTCAAAAAGATTGCAATGATGGTGTTCATATCAGAGGAAAGATCAAGAGAGTGCCTCCAGTGTTCCTGAGGTCACTAGTGCAGGTTGTGGGGGAGTTCAATCTCTCAATATTGAATTGCAGAATTTCACGCACAGAAGGTAAAAACTTTCTTTAAAGATTTTTGACTAAACTGTAACTGTGGTTAAAGAATACCAACCGCTGGCAAAACACATCCAAGATTGTGTAGTGCGTCAGGCACTCTTTGCTATAATAAGATCCAAGCCTAGTTTTCGTGATTCAGAAAATGATGTTTCAAAACATGCTTTTTATGGCAATCCCAAAAATCCATACTAGATAATAAATATGCACCACGGCATCAACTACAAGTATAGCAGTCTCTATAAATGTTAAATTTTGATATGTATTTTTGGATATTGGATTTGGTATTTAAAAATAATCAATTTTTGTAGCTGAATTATTATAGCTTGAGGACGGCAGATATACGAATACGAGAAGATTGGATAACCTGAGAGTTTACAAGTAAATTCAAATGAAGAAAAGTATCATAAGGACAGTAATTTAGTGAGGCGTGGTGTTGAAAATTAATATTCTCTATTACTTACTAGTTTTAAATATTGTTGGTAGGTTAACAACCGTTTCCACTACGGCTATTCCACTCAACTATTCCTTTAAGGGATCCTCAGCATTCTTACACTCGTATTCTAAGACACTTTCTCAACGGCTACTCCACTCTACATTTCCTTCCAGCTGTCAAATGAAAATGAAGTTTCTCTAATTGTTACGATTAAAGTTAAACATGGAACCGATTGTACTAGTTTCATTTTGAAGGTCAGCCGTAAGCGTAATAATTTTAAACGTCACAATTACAGATACTTCATTTTCGTTTGACAGCTAAAAGAAAATATTGGGTGTTAGTTGTTAACTATCCGAACCGCGAAATCTTGTGAAAAACGTTTGTTGTAAAAATATTGAAAATTGCGTTATTACGATATATCCACAAATTTGTCTTTTTTATGAATATAGCGTTACACGGATTGTATTTATAATTTTGTAACGAATTTGAATGAGAAGGTATGACAATTTGGTGTGTTTAATAAATTTGAAAAAAAATAATGTGTCTTTACTTTTATTGGCGTTACATGGCAAAATGGCGCGTGTAACAATGGCGTGTTATGTCATTACGTGTGTTTTTAGAAGTGAATCACTAACTTTTTATCACGATAAATGGCGCATGATAGATGGTACCTATATAACTGTCAGTTGAATATTATTTTCTATATATTATGTCGAAGTAAGCAGCTTTTAAGTGTACAACTCGAGATTTCCAAGCAAAATCAAATATATGATGATCTCAAAATTACCGTTATATTAATTAAATCTTTTTTTTCTTTTTAAAGACGGTGTGTGCTTTATCAATTCGTCTTTTAAGGTAGATAATGTTAAAATGCATTTTTCTGTTATAGAAAAATACAAAAACATTAAAAATTATATGCGATTTAGGTGTAAAACAAGGTACCATTGCCGCTAGCGACATCTACAAAAAGCTTTGCCTGATACACTCCATTTAGAACATCCCTTAAAGAAACTCGTTTGACAGCTGAAAGTAATTGTTGAGTGGAAAATCCAATTAGAAAACGACTAAGATACCGCTGCAAGAAATGCTTATAACTGTCATAATTCTTGTACTGAAATGCTTCGAAAGAATTTCAAAACATGTTTTTTTGTCTGCTTCATTTGTAAGTATTCAGTTGTAAATATGATCCTTGCTATTTTGACTGCACAACAGTATCCCAAAAGTGTCGGTGTATATAAAGAAGGATAATTTTATTTCAGTCTATACTTACAATCTAATACACCAATAGAACGAATCCACCGCTGTAAATGTGCTTGAGGTGGATATATGAACGAAGTCGAATTCGATACAACTTCAATTTCGAGATAAAATTTTCGACATCTCTCTTATGTTTGGCGTTTTATTTATAGTGGTATAAGTCTTTATTGGAAAACCCGATATACAGGATGGATTTTTAAGACTGGACAATAAGGGTAGGTTAACCGTTAAAGTTACAGGAATACGTTCCAAGGAGGCCATCCATAACAATTTAAGATATTATGATTTTTGAGATATTTTGATTCATTCACAGATTTTGGAATAATTTATTTATTTATTCGGAGAAAAAAACAGAAATGATACATACAAATAGGCAAAGGATACAAAAACAAAAATCATAAGTTACATTCGAATCACTTCCTTTGATATTTCTCACTGAGAACATATAGGAAGATAGTTTGAGTACAACACGGACCTAATTATCGTTACATATATATATATTTTGTATTACCAGTTGCACTAATAAACCATTCAATCAACAATCTTGCTGATCATCAATAAGCACCCTAGTGATATTGGCCTTGTAACTGCTGCAGCTTTGTGTGAACATGTCGACCGAGGCAAGTCTGTCGTCGTGGACGCGACACATTCTGGCGAGTGGCGCCCGTTTGCCCGCATTCGTTTTGGCACGTGGTATGACAAATAGCGACCGAGATCTAGTCCTTCTTGTAGGGGCACAAAACAGTATCTTTTGTAAAATGTCCGGGCAATTAAAACTACTGTTACAAATCTTATAGAGGACGCTGGCGTCCAGGATCACACGCCTGCTGTTAAGCGTCAGTGTTTTGTAGCGTTGTAGTAGGTCTCTATAGGAAATGTTAGATTTGGTCAGTCAGTAATGAACAGACATATAAAATTGTAATTTTACACAAAAACTTTTTTTGATGCAAATCGAACCTAAGAATCTAAAGTCTCTACTGGACCGACTGAGGTTTGAGTACTAGCAATATCATAAATCGCGAAAACTGTCCATATATTGTTACTATAGGATATAGATATAGAATCGTTTGGCACAAATAACAGTTGATCGTCCTCCTGTTCAATATGTATGGATATTTTTTTGCGTTTTCTGTCATTTTTAGTACTCAAACCTCAGTAGTGACTTTTGATCCTTACAAGAAACAGGATCGTTTGGAAAGAAAAAAGTTGTTGTGCAAAATTGACATTTTGTTGCTGACTGTACATTTATTCCAAAATCTGTGAATGCATTTCAGAATATATCAAAAAACGTTATCATGTAACTATAACGGTTATAGTACCTGCCCTTATTGTTCAATCTTAAAAATCCACCCTGTATAGAATAGATATTGTTGGCGAAAAATAAATACATCGTTCATATTCGTCGCGTCATAAATTACGTTGTAGAAGGAATAAGGATAGGAATCGCTTGGGTTTATAGCTGTAGGTTCAAAATTACGAATAGATTCAATTAATTTTAAATACATAAGCATGTACATTCTATTTAACACCACTCCGATTTATCCGAATTCTTTTCATTCCTTTCTAAAGACACACGCCACAATTATGTCTTGATCACATAGAACGAACCAATCGCGTGGTACTAAGCCGTCTCGGACAGAAATGTGTTCTATGCACTTGGTCTGCGTGCTTGCATTTAAATTCAAGTATTTGGGAGCGATAAATGTGGCGCAATAATTGTGTAATATGAGTGCGGCCAGACTAAGTGTTTATACGCACTCAGAAATAAACATTTTGGATGGAACTTAGACTGTTTGTCATCATTTCATGATGTGATAACTATTAGTGAAAGTTTTTCTAACTCATCGCTAATTTTTCTTAGTGGATAAGCAGCTTTGGAGCGTTTGCGCACTGCGTTCGATCCGAATCCGTGAAAGTACGGTAAAAAAAACTCGGACCGAATGCAGATACTGCATACGCTTCGAGCGTTTCTGCACAGCATCCGATCTAAATTCCAGAAATGTCCGTCCGAAGTAGCAATAGTACTATTTTCATGCACTAGATCCGAATTCCGTGAATTGACTGATCCGAGTTTGAACAACTTGTGTGACTGAGAGAAATCGGATGAAAAATTCGGGTCCAGAACGCAACCGCTTTTGCAAATAGTGCTACTGCTACCTCGAACCGATATTTAACGGATTCGGATCGGATGCAGTGAGTTGAACGCTTTTAAGTCCCTCTCAGTCGCACAATCCAATACGTTCAAATATTTTTCAAAGTGTTGAGTGTACTTATGAGAAATGTAGTCGTATCAAATTTATAGGAAATAAAATTACGGGCATTATGGAAATATACTTAATTTTAGACAACAAAAAAATAGCAAAAACATTTAAAACTTTTTTACTAAACTTTACTAAAACAAATATATGATTAATATTTCTCAAAAATATCCGTAATTTTATTTCCTACAAATTTGATACGACTACATTTCTCATAAGTACACTCAACACTTTGAAAAATATTTGAACGTATTGGATTGTGCGACTGAGAGGGATTTAAAAGCGTTCATCCCTCTTAAGCAAATGTTACTGGGCAAGGTGGGACATGGAAATTTGATAACGTAATTTATGGACGACCTCAGCCTAAAGAAAATCTGAGAAACGACTATACAGCGAGACGTTTTAGTTATTATTTAGGGCTACATTTTGGAAGATACTTCTTACTCGGTGGAGTTGAAGAGGAAAACTTCCTGACGATTTTCCATGATGTAAAGGATGAAGGATACGATAGCGCGTACGCCCAAAACGTCCTGTCCCTCGCGCCACAACAAGTTCGGCCCGAACACGATCGACAGGTTGGAATAAGTCATTTTGTTAAATGACTTGTTCAATTCCACCTGTAATAAATACACAAACACCATCACCATATATATATATATACATAGATAAGACCCTAAATGTTAAAAGTAAGTTTTCACGAAACTAATGTAAATTATAGTTTACACTCGCCACGCTGCTCAGGGATTCACCTAGAACATCCTAGCTGTACGAAAGTACATGACGAATTTCTAAGAAATGCTTACTAAAAGTGACAATTAACTCCCCTGCCATAATAATTTTTGATAGGTAAAAAGAAAAGTATCAACGCGACCGTTTCCCTTCCGGGGTGGTAAGAAATAGCGCTTATAAACAAACGGGTTCACATTTAGCCAACTTTACTAGACATCTACATAATTGTATTATTCTTAGCTCTTTACAACAGCTATAATCTTAAGTGACATCTTCATAATTGTTTTTATTTAAGCTTATAGTATGACAATGCCTCTTTACAGCAGCTATAATCTTAAGTGACATCTTCATAATTGTTTTTATTTAAGCTTATAGTATGACAATGCCTCTTTACAGCAGCTATAATCTTAAGTGACATCTTCATAATTGTTTTTATTTAAGCTTATAGTATGACAATGCATCTTTACAGCAGCTATAATGCGTCGATCTATCAGAGGTGTTGCTCAACAAGATGGACCGGTTACTAAATACCTGTATCCGGTTTATCTTTTGTTTACGCAAGTATGATCACATCTCTGAGTATCGCGCTAAGTTAAAGTGGCTACCAATTCGTTGTCGCAGGAACCTCAGAATCCTCTGTTTGCTCTTCTCTATTCTCAATGAGCCTGCAACACCGAAGTACCTCAAGGACAAGTTTACCTATCTCTCATCACTTCATAACAGGTCACTTCGCTCGGCCCACAATTCTGTTTTATCTATCCCATCTCATCACTCCAGCTTTCAGTCAAACTCCTTCGCAGTAGTGGCCGCCAATTTGTGGAACAATTTGCCAGTAGAAATTCGCCAAGCACCCAATAGATCACTCTTTAAGAAAATGGTATATTCACATTACTTAAATAGCTCTCAACAGCGTATGTAAGATATATAGTATGTAGTATATTAATGTGTAAATATGTATAATGTGTAGTATATGTATTATTGTGTACATATTGTATGTATATTAATATGTATTATGATATCATAGAATAAGTTTATTTTATTTTTCCTTTAAATTAAGTTTCATATTTGAGCCCTTTGCACCTACCTCTTAATCAAAATTCTCTGTATTGTCCCAAAGGTTGGCTGCTAGAGAATGCCTAGCGGCATTAAGCCCGCCCTTTGTACATAGTGCAATAAAGTTTTTAAATAAATAAAAATAAATAAATCTCTAGTGACATCTTCATAATTGATTTATCTTAGGTTATAGTATGACAATACCTCTTTACAGCAGCTATAATCTTAAGTGACATCTTCATAATTGTTTTTATTTAAGCTTATAGTATGACAATGCATCTTTACAGCAGCTATAATCTCTAGTGACATCTTCATAATTGATTTATCTTAGGTTATAGTATGACAATGCCTTTTTACAGCAGCTATAATCTTAAGTGACATCTTCAGAATTGTTTTTGTTTTAGCTTATAGTATGACAATGCCTCTTTATTTTATTTAAAAACTTAATTGCACTATGTACAAAGGCGGACTTAATGCCGTTAGACCTTCTCTGACAGCCAAACCTTTAGGACATTTAGACATAACAACAAATACATACTAATAATACTTAATAATTACATTCTAATACATAAACAAGTACTCTTTACAGCAGCTATAAATTTAAGATCTATATTGTACATATAAGCTTTATTATTTATACTAGTTTGTAATTATAAATTATTTCTTTGAATATATACATTGAAAGCTTTACATTATAGTAATGTCTTATTAGACATGTGAAAGCGCAAAATATAATATACTCGTACATATTGTGCAGAATAAATAATTACACTGTCAAAAAAGCATATATATTTTTAGGCTTCAGGTGTCATTGGTAGAACCTTTATTTAAAATAAAAATCTTTTTTTAAAAGATAATAATCATTATCCGAAAAACAAAACACTACTGCCGCGTCTGCAAATCGAGATATCCATCGTAATTAATACCTAAAGGCTGAGGAGTGTTATTATTAATTTATCTAGACCACAGCCGTGAGACGAAATAGAGAGAGAAAGAATTACGTAAGTCAACGTTTCCGCGATCGTCGACCCTAACCAGATACCTAATTTATTAGGCCCTATATGAGTGGCGACATTTTTAGTAAAGAAAAAGGCTATAAATCAGTGTAATAATGATTTCATTTGGGTGAGCCCTTAGGTTATTATTTAAGTAGATTTTAACTTTAGACAGGCTTAAGTTGAAATATGTGTAACTGGTGGCAGGTACTAACCTTAACAAGGAACTCCATCAAAAACTTCAGAAGCATATAGTTTGAAAGCGGCAGGTGTACAATGATGATGCACTTTGCGGCGGCCAACTTCTTGTTGTTGGGAACATCTGAAAACCAACCACAAATTTGGGTTAGCACATTTTGGATATTTTAGTCAGAGCGAATGAAACAGATTGACATGTAGATCGCCGTGGGGTCACATGTCCTGGTAAACTGATAACGTAACCAGCCTCTAGAACATCATGATAATCATCATCATCAGCCTGTGTCTCTCCACTGCTGGATATAAGCCTCCCCCAAGACCCGCCACTTCACACGATCTCCTGCCACCTTCCATCCGTCCATCTACGTCAGACATGTCCAGCCCATTGCCACTTCAGCTTACTAATTTTGAAGGTAACTTTGGTTCTCCGACGGATTTCCTCGTTTCTGACTTTAACCATCAGAGAAATACCAAGCATAGCTCTCTTTAGCCCGCTGAGCGACCTTAAATTTGTGGACTAGACCCACTGTCAGTGTCCACGTTTCTGCTCCGTACGACAGCACTGGAAGAATGCACTGGTTGAAAACTCTCGTCTTCAAACACTTGGGTATTTTTGATAAGAAGATGTGGCGCAGCTTCCCGAATGCCGCCCGTCCTAGCTGAATGCGTCTGTCGGCTTCTTTGCTGAAGTTGGCTACGCCTAATTGCATAGTCTGTCCAAGGTAGACGTATTTTTGTACAACTTCGAAAGTGGCATTACCCACGCTAAATTCACACAAAAATTATTATAATTTAATCGACGGCCTTAAACCCTAACAAAATTTACATCACATACACTTATCTAGGCTTGCAAAAAAGCAAGACCAAGACCGTCGATTTTTTTTTTAATGTAAGCATAACAAGTGCCATGGCTACCCTAATCTTGCATTGGTCTTGCTAATACTTGTTTTCCTAATTTTGATTTTAAAAAAAATTGAACAAACGTTATGAAAAATTTGTTCGTATTAATGAATTAAACATCATGTAAAGCGTTAAGTGTTGTCAACAAGATCTATAACTATTTCAAATTTCAACAAAATCAGGACCAGTAGTTCTTAAGATAGAAGTTTGTGGATATAAACTAGTCTTACAAGGTAAAATTTAAAACAAATATATTATTTAAGTCAGAGCAAGTCTTGCGCAAGACCAATACCAAGACAAAGGCAGACCAAGTCGTGATCATGGTCTTGCTTTGGGCAACACTTATTACCGCATGTCGGGCTGAGTAATAAAGTAAATTACTGACCTAGAAACTTCATGACGTCATCGTAGACG
Organism: Tinea semifulvella; assembly: GCA_910589645.1. Classification (NCBI taxonomy): domain Eukaryota; kingdom Metazoa; phylum Arthropoda; class Insecta; order Lepidoptera; family Tineidae; genus Tinea; species Tinea semifulvella. Next base: position 29,321,157 of record OU342584.1, read on the forward strand.
CCGAAGGTGAGCAGCGGCTCTGAAAGATCTTTGAAGAAAGCCTTGAGCATGTTCGCGGCGACATGAGGCGAGGCGAACTGCGGCACCATTCCCGCGTTCACCTGCTTCTTCATGGCCCCTACGACAGCAACTGACGTTGACCGGCGGAACAAACCCTCCGTCTCCAACACTGCAATAAAGTGTTCTTGGTCAAAAACCACGCTTTATTAAGGTGCGAGTTCACACATACACTTAGTTAGTCAAAGCAATAATAATATTGTCTGTTAACTGGCAAATAGTTCTATCTTAACTTTTAGGAAAATAAATCAGATCATATACTCGTATTTATCCTTACGTTTTTTTTTTTCATCACGACCGTTTCCCTTTCGGGGTGGTCAGAAACCACGCTTATAAATAAGCGGATTCACATTTAGCCAACTTTCTATAGGCCAATCATGACAAGTGGCAAGCTCGTCGATGTCTCCAGCGTACCAAACTCGGGAAATATCACAAATAAATTAAATATTAATTAAATGTATTTATTTACATTAATAAATATTTTTGTGTCCCGACCAGGAATCGAACCCGGTACCTCCGAGTCTTAACCGCTAGACCACGGAGGCAGTTATGCCAAAATAATCCTTAAGTATAGGTACATTTTACAATTGTAGTACTACTATCGTTATCTTCGCCCTGGGGCAGACCGCTCCGGGGTGATCCCCATTTAGCGTGCGTTAATCACGACGACCCGCCGGGAGTTTTTGTTAAGACATCGTCATACCGTTTCGTTAGCCTGTGCAGTTTACCCCTAGGCCCCCAGGATCTTACGGGGCAGACGACGGCTTGGAAAGGTATCCCTAACGAGGTCAGAAACCACGTTTTATTATTAAGAAGTTTCAAAACAAATAAATGATTGTATCTTGACCAGAAATTAAATCCAGAACCTCCGCTAGACCATAGAGACAAAGAACCGATATTAAACCGAACTATGATGGACTGACCTTCAGGACGAGAAAGGTACTCGATGCAGATGCGCACGATGGGCGGGATGAAGTTGGCGAAGTCGGGGTGGTTCTTGGTGATGTGCGCCAGAGAAACCCCGTACTGCGCAGTGGCCAGCAGCTGGTCCGAGGGCCTTGTGGCCAGCAGCTGGTCCGAGGGCCTTGGGGCCACCGGCGCAGGCAACGCCGCATTGCCTGAACGTCGCATGTTCAAGTCGTATCTACAATAAAAAAAAACAAGTCACCTAAATGTGCTGTGTAGAGTAGTAGCTGATTCACATTTAGCCTGCCAACATTACTATAGGCCAATCATGACAAGTAGCAACCTCGTCGATGTATCTAGCGTACCAAACTCGAAAAATATCATAATTAAATTAAAGTATTAATTGGAGAATTTGGCTTGCACTCGCTGTCCAAGCGAGGATCTGATGACAGTTTATTAACAATTGCACAAGTTGGTACTAGTGAAACCGGGACCGACAGCTTGACGTGCTGTCCGAGGAACGGGATTATTCATTTTTTTTTTTAAATTGTCTTTAAATGACATTGTACATAATACATCAGCCCTAAACACGTAATTTATTTGCATAATATATGTTCATAACAGAGTTCATAACCGAGTTGGGGATCATCAAATTCCAGATGCTGCAGAATTTGATGCTTTACTTGGAGTCAATCGCGGCATTATAGCCCAAACACGTCGGGTAAAATATGGGAGTCCACAGCGCGGGAAAACCACAAAAAATAAACTGCAACTTGTGCCCCATAATTAAAGTACAATTTATCGTTTTCCATAATTATTCACATTGTAGCACATTATTAAACAAAACAACACCACTTTTGACCAATAATATCCACAGCAAATTAATTTACAAAACAAAAACTTGCACTTGACATGTCCACGCAAAATGGCGCGAAGAACTAGGATTATTCAATTCTCAACTCTATAAGCGCTCGACCTTGACAGCGTCCGTGCAAATATCAACCTTGAGAGCGTGATATATTATATTAATATTTTCTGTCGAACTTTACTGACAAATATTAGAATAAAATATAAAAACCAATAACAAACTACTTATTGAAATTTTAATAAAAAAAAATATATTTCAACATTAAGATACTATTTGACAGACTAATAGAATATTTCACAAATATATCGTCGGCGTCGGATGTAATAATAATAATAAATACGTTTATTTGAGAAGTACACTGGTAATACAAAAATGAAAAAATACAAAATTGATACAAAATAGGTTAGTCTATAGAGGAGTAAGGTTAGTTTGCATGATTCAACATTTAGCAGTAAGACCCAGCTTACTATATAGTCTTTCGATCGTCTCTGTTGATTTCAAAGTTAAACACCCAGTGTACCTACTAAGGATTGGACTTTGGTTTACGTCCCAGCCACTGCACTAAAGTGATGTGTCGCAGCGGTGGGGGGGTGTGCTGATTGTCAATTCAAATAAAGATATGTATTGTAAGGTGCTAATTAAAATTATTTAAAACTACAAAATTAAAATCTAAAATAATATAATAAATTTAAAATCATAACAGTTTGTGTGTGAGTGTGTTTATGAGGGTGTGTATGGCGGTGCGTAGACGTGTGTAAATCTATATATGTGTAATGTTATTGTGGTGAGTATAATGTTCATGTTCATGTGATGTCTAAAATTCTTTTGCCATGCTAGGACAATGCCAAAAACAGCGCCTCACAGGAGTTGTACTTCAGTGGCAGCAGCCACTCATTTAGTATTTTCCTTGCTCGCGACAACGGATGGTCAGATATTTTAAGTGTCCTGTTTATTTTATTGTAGATGTATGGAGCTATGAAAGGTAGGTTACGGCGAGCAAATTTAGTTTTAGTTAGAGGTACTGGGAAGAAATGGGCATGTATCGTTCGGGCTGAAGTTCGTCCAATATATATATATATAGTTAACGGCTTCCATTATATAACGTTTGCGACTAAGTAACAATGCTGAACTACATTCACATATGTACAGTTAGCAAGAAAATTGAAATTTAAAAAAAAAACTTTTTTTGATGTCTTTCGATTATGTTACTTTATAAGTCTCTACCGACCAACCGAGGTTTAATTACTAGAAGACTTTTCCTATACATTTTGTGTATGTAATGATTAATCAACTCTGCAATTAACAACTGTATATTACTGTGCAATTAAGTTATTTGGAAAATAAAATATGTAGTATTCGTATCAATCAAGTCCTTAAGTACTAGAGCTGTCATGATAATATTGTACAAATATTTTTTTGCCACACCTAACTATATAAAACAAAGGGTTTTTTCTATTTATCTAAAAATGCATATATACTTGTAACTGTATTAAATTTAACATTCCCCACAACGGCCTTAAGTACATACAGAATTTTTTTATTTATTTTCTTTATACAAACAGAATTGCACAGGTTTTCATCATTTAACAATAATAAGGCACATTAGATCATGCAATACCCACCACGTTAACCACATATTTATAATTGCATAAACTTTACAGCTAATAATAATAAAGAAATGTTGATAAATGAATAAATGAAAAAAAAACAATAACAAACAAAAAACTAAATAAAACAAGTAAAAACAAAGGAGCAAAACATAACATAAAAAAAGCTTTTCTTTTAAAACCTTCAAAACACTTGTTCTGAAGGTCCCAGCAGTGAAGGCGATGATGTCAATGCGATTAAACTGAATGTGAAGTGAAATGTTAAAATAAGTGTGATTAATAAAACAAATAAATTGTCAGTTTGAAGCATGACCTATATTAATTAGTGATGAGTCCTCTATCGATATTTTCTATAGTATCGATCCTAATAATTGCACAAAATTGTATATAGTCGTTATGCTGAAGAGCAGTGGTGTCTCAGTTGCGTTAAAGCGTTCTTTCCTTTAATCCAAAACATCGCGGTTCAAACCTCGTCATGTACCAATGAGAAATATTATTTTTACGTACTCGTACATAGACAAAACACCACTGTTCCCGTGCCTTGGACAGAACGTTAAGCCGTCGGTCCTGGATCATCAGATCCTCGCTTGGACAGCGTAGCGAGTGCAAGCTAAATTCTCCAGAAATATGTTCTGGAAGGCCCATCTCTAACAGTGGAGGTCTAGGACTCCGTGTTCTAAGTGCTGGATTGATAAATGATGCGCGATTGCGCGTTATCGATAGTTTTAAGACTATCGATAATTGCCTAATTTTTGATAGCAAATATATTATTAATATTAACGATAGTTAACTCGTCGGTAACGACAATAGTATCGATAGTATACTATCCGTTGTATCGATACTATTGCAAGTCACTAATAGCACTTCGGATAGTTCGGCACCACTAGCAATATATGTACAATACTAGCTAGAATTCACTGTAAAATTGTGCGAAACGGCTTTAATGAAACTACTCTCCTTTTGATATCACTTCTCTTTAAAATGATGGACAGTCGAAGCACCCAACACATAAAGCATTACCATCCTTGAATATAAGACACCTGATTTGATAACTGGTCAATTTCCTTTGATTGGTTAAGAGCGTCTGTGACATGCAGTTAAGGCACAGTCGACCTTCGAGCACAATATATTGTAATCGTAGACATGGCCACGTGCGGCATATCCCGGCAAATATTAGAATACACATTGTATAAAAAAAATAGTTTGACTAAATCCGTCTGTACTGTAAATAATAAAGACTTTATTTTTATGAGGTTATTAAAATGAATAATAAAGACATTGTTGTAGGAAGTGAGCACAACTAAAAAAAACTTTTGTTACCAAACGTCATATCAACTAATATCAAGCAAGAACAAAAGGGACAACTGGATCTTAGGCTTGTATTATGTTCCTTGATCTCAAGTTTGACATCGATCTATTAATTAATACAGGCTCTAGTGTTTAAAGTTCGAACTTTACAAAATAAATTGTTAACCTTCGACACGGTAAAACGGTGTAATGAAACTGAATAATTTAAAGCGCAATAGGGTGAGTGGGGGCGGGCGTTGGGAGATGAGGCGGGTGGCGTAGCCTGCAGACCGCCGCGATTACACGAGCGACGATGCGACTAGCACTTTGACACAAATTTTCATTTTACCGTGTCTCTAGGATAGAACCCAAGGTTTATTGAGTTAATTGTAGAAGAGGTCATCAAATAACATTTCAGATTTTAGCCATTAAGTCTTAGTAAATTTTTGATTATACTGGGTCTTGGGATTGTTCATGGTTGGGGCATTACAGTAACATACTCGTGTATACAAAACATATTAACAAAATAAGACAGTGACAATAAAAAATTGTAAAGAATTCTAGTGGACATCAAGTTTCGTGTACCTATCAAAATATTGAAATAAATTTAAAATACCAAATGTCGAAATAAAATCAACTATCAACCTCATCAAGGAACGCTATACGAGGCCTCATATGTCCAAGTACATTATAAATTATGTCAAACACTGCTTACCATGACAAAGCTTAAAATACATAAACATGAAACTCCCGCTTCAAAAACACAATATGCTTGATAATCGATTTTCCTATGTATACATAGGTGTTGTTGGAACTTTAGAAAACAAACATTATATTTTAACCTGCATTGACCGTTATCCAAATTCCAGAAGCTTACTCGATTGCCGACCATCTGCCGAAACTAACAGTAAGGTTTTCATCAGGAGCCAGGGAATAAGTTTGAAGTCAAATTTATTTCATTCGATTATAGAAGTTAGATACACCACAGCATCATCCTCAATGGAACAGATTAACAGAACGATAGCACCGTACTTTAAAAGCCGCACTGATATGTACTGGATTTTAATTAATAATGCTTGGTTTAAACTACAGTTAAATCTGCTTTAAACTACAGCCCAGCACAACTAGTATACGAATGCCCACCAAGACTCTCAGATGATTTCATCGATAGCTCTAAAACTTCAAGAACTCCACCTACAACTTTTGACAGAAATTTACAACATATGTTTAAACCCAAAATTTACCGTAATCAAGATCTCAACTCATACCTACATATTTTTCTTCGAGAAGACAGTCACCATTGACACCACCATGCTTAGGACCTTTTCAAGTTATCTCCAGAAATATCAAATTTTGAAAAATATTTTTAATTGTGGTAGTATTCGGAGACAGGGTTAAACCAGCATATACAAAATTTGATCAAGTATAACTATTTTGTATACTGTATTATAATCTAGAGATTATTATTTAGTTAATTAAGTGTTTAAGAATTATAGATCTTATAGATTGTGATTAAGTAGGGCATGATGTAGTAGCTTCCTTTATATTATACTCGTAGGTAAAATTAGTCTAAGTCAAAGAGACAAAAACCATTGTAAGAATGTAAATAATTATTTTATTATTGTTTCTTAATTTTTGTATCTGTTAACTGCCTCCGTGGTCTAGCGGTTAAGTCCGTGAATTTAGACTCGGAGGTACCGGGTTCGATTCCTGGTCGGGACACAAAAATATTTATTAATGTAAATAAATACATTTAATTTATTTGTGTTATTTCTCAAGTTTGGTACGCTGGAGACATCGACGAGCTTGCCACTTGTCATGATTGGCCTATAGTAAAGTTGGCTAAATGTGAATCCGCTTATTTATAAGCGTGGTTTCTGAACACCCCGAAAGGAAAACGGTCGTGATGATACTATACCTATTATTGTTTCAATAAAAGAACTTTAATTACAAAATTCAAAAGAGTCTATTATTAACAACGCTAAAATTTCAATTTCAAAGGCATGATATTGCGTCGTAGTTCGCCCGGTTTAATCAATAAAGCTCTCTAGTTTAGTTCTAGGCACGAGTTTAGAGCTTTGATGTCGCAAAAGCTATAAAGTTTATTTTACGACTGGTGACTTGCACACCTTGTCGTAAAACTACCACAACGCGGGGTATAAGATAACATTAAGTATCATCACTGCAATTCCTTGTATAGAATAGTTTTTAAAGCGCGGGTTTTTGGCTGACGATAATCAGTAGTTTAGCCTATTTTATGTCATTAAATACTGTTTTTTTAAAGTGGAAACATTAACAGTTTGTATTCTCAATAATATAACCAAAGTGTTGACTTTTAAGCATAAAATCATCAGCATCTCAACAGCCACATTTAACCTTTATTTCATTTGTTGGCCCGTCATGATGACAAGTGGAAAGCTAGTCAATATCGCTGGCGTACCAGACTCAAGAAATATCGTAAATAACCCAATAATAATATTATAAACCTGTTTAACCCGTTTTCGCTCGTATAATCAATTAATAGACAATAAATCTATAAGTTGGCTGTATGGTCACATGTCGAGCTTAAATGGCAAAGCACATTTTATTAACATTTTAGTACTTTAGCTGTGAAGGTAAGACAAACTTACAAATGAATGGCCGATGCATCGATGTGTCGAATGAATTAGGTCAGATGATGATGCCGTCCCTATGCCAGCCTAACAAGAAAATACAAGAAGAGTCGGATTAAGCAACTAGTTAAATATTATATAAATGGTACCGAACCCGCGTCTAAATCTACAGTACTAACTGTAGACCACGAAGAAAGACTTACTTTATTTACAAAGTAAAGATATCGGTCCGTAGGGAGATTATTTAGGTGGAAGAGGAATAAGGGAGGAGGGGGGTTGCGAGAGATACGCATCGTAAACAACTATGTTGCAGCTATTACAGCTGGCTGTTTGACCTGGCTTTGTCAGTGTAGTAATTAATCCTTGATACTAAAATTTATTTATCACTGAAGTAGACTGAGGTAGCATCCACCAGATGCAAGGAAAATAAGAAGCGCGCGAGAATAACAATATTTTATTCCACCAATAGTATCACTTCACGATGACGTGATGTGATAATGGATTGATACTATTCAGCGCTCATTTTCCATTAAATTCTCTGTTGGATATGCATACTAAAGGTCGATTAAACATTACCAGCTCTATGTTAAAACAATTTATTAAACTAGGCGACACATTTGATATCGATTTCGGTCGTATAGTTCCAAAGACGGTAATAAGTAATAACAGAACTTATGGCATCGAAACTCTGACAGCTTCATATTTATTTTTATGTCCCAATATGTGTATTATATCAATAGACAATAATATTTTTGGCCTTTTACCTCTGGCCAATTTCCGTCCCAATGGCGGAAGGCAATCAATATCCCGCCACCTAACATTACATCGCCAACACTTCCCACCCACTTTCGTCCTATCTCTATATTACCTTTCCTGTCCAAGTCGGTCGTTCACAAGCAGTTATTCCGTTCCCTTGATTCAAATAATCTTCTCCTTCTAATCTTGATTCCGCCCCGATCATAGCACAATCTTAGCATTACTTAAAGTAAGCAAGGCGACCGTACTTGGTCTAACTGATTTGACAAATGCCTTTAACACGGTAAATCCTTATTTATCACGATCATGTTTCGTCTCTCTCGCCCTAGGATCCAAACTGGTTCCCTATGTACGGTCGCCAACAAGGAGTTTAGGTTGATCAGGTGTTGTCGGATTGGTGCGATCTGGCTACAGGTGACCCTCAAGGTGGCATCCTCTCGCCTCTACTGTTGTCCGTATTTACTAATACCATCACCCTCTCTCTTCGTTTTAACTACTACCTGTATGGAGACGATTTGCAAATTCATGTACAGACAGATATCACCACACTAAATAGTGCAATAGCTTAGCTGAACTCAGATCTTTTCAACATACACTCATTGTCAAAACATTTTGGGGTCGCTGTCGATCATGTTGGGAGCTTTCGATTGCTTAGTAATGTTGACCTAAATAGTATCGACCCTGTTCGGTTTGACGGCATTCCAATTCCGTTTAATCTAGGTGTATATCTAGATTTTCATTTAAGCTGGAGAGTGACTGAGAGAGTGCAGTGAGGTAAAAAATTCGACTCGGGTTGAGATAGTTTTTTTTTTCCTCACTTTTTTTAGTGCCTCTCAATATATTTCTGCCGAAGAAATCTAAAATTCTGACTCGCCCAAAGCATTTTCATTCCTCTTCTCGACTATGACGTGTCAATCTGGATGTTGCACAAGAAGATGGACAGGTTCAACTGCTCTTTATCTTTATCCTTCGCAAATATAAGCACATTTCTGAGTATCTAACGAAGTTAAAGTGGCTTCCAATTCGTCATCGCAGGAATCTCAGAAACCTATGCTTACTTTTTTCTATTCTCAACGAGCCTGCGAGCCCGAAATTTTATGACTTAATGTAGGCACTGACCATACATCCAAACCGACCCCGTTTTAATCGAACTATCCGAATGGACGCGTCCAATTATTTAGCAGACTGATAATATAATCGATTATCGCATTCACGGTTCGCTATGCCAGTTTCGAGAAGATTATCTCGTCACTAGGGGCGGAGTGCAACGCAGAATAAACTTAAAATTTACGTTGACGCTGGGACGCCAGGGGTTTAAAAAACAATATACGTTTTCGACAATAATGGCACTTATTTTCGAACAAGCCTCATGCTCAAAATTTAATGATATATTATTGAATATATTAATGAATACAATCATAAATTGCAAATTTTATGGGGTACTCGTAGATGCTTTAAGGTCGACTTTGATTAAGGAACAAAACTAAAATAACCGATTTAATTATTGTTTGTTGTTGTTATTTATTTATAAACTCTTTATTGCACAAACACTTAAAAGTAAGGTACAAGGGCGAACTTAATGCCTTAAAGGGATTTTATTAGAGCTAACCTTTGGGAGTGTGGTAGAGGATCGCGGGGTACATTAAAATTAAAATAATTTTACATTCAAATAAATTACATACTATTACGTAGATACCTACTTAAATAATACATACTTCATACATATATAAATGTTCGAATACATAAATAAATATATAACCAAGAGAATTATAGGTATTATTATTTAATAAAATAATGTGTTGGAGGATGCTTTAGATTTGTGTGTTCCTTTGCTCTATGTCAAGTACAATATGTTTTTCATTTAATAAAAATCTTATTGCGCACCCGAGATTGTCGCTTCAAATTCGTACCAAGGTCTGTACACAGGTGCAAATTAGGTTTTGATTTAATTATAACAGGCTATGTGACATTGAACTTTAAAAGCAACGTTAATTTTGTATTTATTAACTTTAATTATCCGTTGTTATTATTAACTTCGTTGACGGTTAGAAAGTTGTTAGTTACATTTTCATTAGTTATTTTTTTATTAGCTGTTTGACCAGGTATTAATATAGTGGTCAGCGAAAAAAAACCCTTAGATGACCGTAGGACAATAACGATTTCAGTTAATTTATTTTGCAAGTAGGCATAAGACAAAAAAAGATTTAAGTCATATTCTGTGCTTTTACACGACAAATATTTATTGTTATAATATTGTGAAGGCGTAGCATGTAAGCTTTAGCCGATATTAAACGATGCACCTGAACACACGCGTTTCATTAATTACGTCCATCCTCACATGGCGACCGTAACAGCTAGCTAGATGTAGTCAGCTGAAATCCGAGCGACCGGTCCGCGCTGCTCGCCCTACGCGCTACGTAGTTTTAAAGTTGAAAAATGGGACAAGCCAAAAGTGTACCAGTTATAACTGATAATAAAAATACTCAAAACATAAACAATCATTTTAATTTTAATCTTTTTTTTTACCATTGTTTAAAGTAGTATAACAATAATGTATGTATAAGTTAAAAGTAACATAAGTTTAATATTAAGATATATCTTTGTATTACTTAAAATTTAAAACTTTGTATTAATTAATTTAAAAAAAAATAGGGGGATGATGTGAAGGCGTAGCATGTAAGCTTTAGTCGATATTAAACTGTGCACCTGAACACACGCGTTTCATTAATTACGTCCATCCTCACAATATAATACTATTTCACAATACCTACATATTGATACTAAATTTTTTTTCACAAAATAATAATATCTATAAAATCTGTTTCTGACCACCCCGAAAGGGAAACGGTCCTGATGATACTAAAACATTAACATTATACTAAACTATCATTTTTATACAATTATCTTTTATGTTATACTCGTACAAACTTCAGGTGATTGGTGGCTTGCCACATTGTTAGCTGAGCCAATCACGTGCCTTATAATCAAAAAGTTAAACGTTGGAAGAAATATGTCTCCCAGGTAAATCGTGCAAATATCCGTTAAAATTATTTAAATAACTTGGTTGGGTAGGGAGAGAAGTAGAATGGTGGATGGTGAGCGTATTATCGCGCAATAAAAAAAAAAGGAGGCCTCCTTTTCTTAAACCAGCCTATTGTCGGTCGCAAGCCCGAGACACCATTCTTCTCATCTCCTACCCACACACGATAGACCCGGCACCCGCACGGTGAATCCATGGAATGCTAAGAAATTTGTCGAAATGTACGCGAAAGTTTAAAAAATTTAAAGTGCAATATTTTAATAATTCTCTAAGATTAATATTCCGGGATCAGACTAGTATTAATATTGGGTGCGAGGTCAGTTGTGAAGATCAGTATTATAAAATATTACAGCTTTTGCATGAAATTCAAGTATAATAATTTAGGCACTCGTATAATATGCGTCATAGTTGCGAAGGCTATCCCCCTTCCACCCTTTCGCACAGATATCTAGCCCAGAATATTTCCATCTCAAAATTAGGTCAAACTCGCTTCCTAAAATGCTTTTAAAGGTATAAATTCGAAACACTCTGTTATTATTTTCTCTGCAATATATAAAAAGTTCCTCGCCAACCCGCCTGCCTGGAGGATGATGATGATATAAAAAGTATATATAAACATGTATGTATATGTTATGTTTCGTTGGTGATCGACATACTATGGTTTAACCAATTCACACACAATGAATTAAATATCGATCGTTTAACATTTCGAGTAAGAGAGAAAGTTACAAGCAAGTTACTTGACGTGTAACGAAAAAGCTTAACTTTAGTTATTTCGTTTACCTATCCTTTCAGAAACCGGAGTTAAAGGATAATTTTGCATTTTAAATGCCTCCGTGGTCTAGCGGTTAAGTCCATGGATTTAGACTCGGAGCTACCGCGTTCGATTCCTGGTCGAGACACAATAATATTTAGAAGTAAAGTACCATCACGACCGTACTAAACTCGAGAATAATCACTAATAAATTAAATGTATTATTAATAAATATTTTTGTGTCCCGACTAGGAATCGGACCTGGTACCTCCGAGTCTAAATTAACGGATTTAACCACAGAGGCAGTTTATACAATTAATTTTCATTCATTATAGCCCCTAGAACACAGCGTCCTAAACCTACACTGCTGGAGATGGGCCTTCCAAAACATATATCTGGAGAATTTGGCCTACACTCGCCACGCTGGCCAGACGGCTTGGCGAGGATCTGGAGAATTTGGCCTACACTAGCGACGCTGGCCAGACGGCTTGGCGAGGATCTGGAGAATTTGGCCTGCACTCGCCACGCTGGCCAGACGGCTTGGCGAGGATCTGGAGAATAAGGCCTACACTCGCCTCGCTGGCCAGACGGCTTGGCGAGGATTGTTAATGCAATAATATTTATTAATCTAAATAAATAAACTTAATTTATTTGTGATACTTCTCGAGTTTGGTACGTTAGAGACATCGACGAGCTTGCCACTTGTCATGATTAGCCTATAGTAAAGTTGGCTGAAATCCGCTAATTTATAAGCGTGGTTTCTGACCACCCTGGAAGGGAAACGGTCTTGGTGATACTTTTTAGAAAATAGATTAAATGTCCTTAAATTTCATATTTAGGCTCCTTTAATTCGCCCACGTTTTGTGGTTGTAGTGTAGTGTATTTCACAATGATATCAAATGGGCAAATCAATCCTCTGAGATCGTGTTGTGACTACTCTTTTCCACCATCCGCGCGTGCAGATACTTTATAATTATCTGCTATCATTAACTAATAAAGTAAAAGCTTGGACTAATAAAGAGAAATTTCATACATCATTAAAATATTTTTCGTACAAACTGTAATCCTATTAAAATGAAGCACATATAATAGGCATATTCTAAAAGTATCCAAATTGGAAAAGTGCTTTATAAATATTTTCGCATTTCAGAATTTTCGACGCAATAAAAGTAAAGTATCATCACGACCGTATTCCTTTCGGGGCGTCAGAAACAAGCTTTTAAAGAAGCGGTTCACATTTAGCCAACTTTACTAAAGGCCCATCATACCAAGTGGCAAGCTCGTCGATGTCTCTAAAGTACCAAAATAGACATAAATCACAAATAAATTATTGTGTCCCGAGTAGGAATCGAAAACAGTACTTCCGCGTCTAAATCCACGGATTTAACCGCTAGACCATGGGAGCAGTGAACCAGTTGTTTTTTTATTATTATTATCAGCCCAAGCCTTTATTTGATTTGATACCGTACGCAATGCACGACAAAACGTAAAACGCAGTTTTAATACAGAACTGGCTCATCATGACAAGTGGCAAGCTCGTCGATGTCTCTAGAGTACCAAACTCGACAAATATTACTAATAAATTATTATGTCTCGACCAGGAATCGAACTCGGTACCTCCGCGTCCAAATACACGGACTTGATCGCTAGACCAATTAATAAAAATATTTATTTTATCAACTAAGCTTTTATTTGATTTGATATCATGCTCAATGCACGTCAAAACGTAAAACGCAATTTTAATACAAAAATGTATTGCCCATCATGACATGTGGCAAGCTCGTCGATGTCTCTAGAATAACATCATTAATTACAGCCCCTAGAACACAGCGTCCTAGACCTCCACTGCTGGAAATGGACCTTTCAGAATATATATAAGGAGAATTTGGCCTACACTCGCCACGCTAGCCAGACGGCTGGCGAGGATATGATGTATTTTTTTTTATGGCAATTTAATAACGATTCCACAAGTTGGTATTAATGGAACCGGGACCGATGGCTTAACGTGCTCTCCGAGGTACGGGAACGGTGGTGTTGTAAATCTATGGCAAATGTGCTTAAGATAAGTGTATTTATCATTGGTACATGCCGGGTGGGTTTAAACCGACCTTTGTAGGATTTAAGGACCGCGTTCTTATAACCGAGCCTAGAATATACTTTAGAGATATTACAATTAATTTTTTGTGTCTCGACCAGGAATCGAACCCAGCGTAAGGCGTCTAACCACGGAGGCAGTAAACCAGTAAAACTTATTTTTACTATCAACCAACCTCTTATTTGATTTGATACCGTGCGCATTGCACGACAAAATGTAAAAAGCAATTTTAATAAACGACTCGGGCTTGTACAGGTGCACAAGTTTTGAGGTACAACCTTCAACGATACCAATTACGAGTATGAGGTAAACGAATGTTGAATTAGTCACAGGGGTGGAAATTTAGTGGTGTATTCTCGTGTCAGTTGAGAACGACTGAAATGGTATCGTTTTTACTTGCAAACTTTGAGTAATTAATACAGTTTAGGAGGTTCTAATATTAGTTTTGCAAACGAAAATTATCGGTGCGCGCAGTAATTAACAACCAATTTAAAATAATATCAAGTTTAGTATATATTTGACATAGCTTATACGATTTTTAATGTGCGATCAGAACTAAATCGAATTATAAAATATTTCAGAAAACGATATACTTTTAAATGAATATTTAGAATAGACGTAAATTACCATCACGTCCGTAATTTCTTGTGGAGTATTCAGACACCTAGCTTTAGGGTTGTTAGAGCTAATGTAATTTATTGACCTGGTGGGATAGTCAGGCCTGGGGTGATTATTGGTTTTTGTGGGAGTGTTAGACCAGAAGGGATTGTGTTGGTCCTGGTGGGGTTTATAAATGGAACTTATGAGCTTGTTAAAATTGGCGGGATTGTTAGATCTAGTGAGATTATTGTAATTGGTGGGATTGTTGGAGCTGGTGGGATTGTTGGAGCTGGTGGGATTAATGGAGCTCGTGTCTTGATATTTGTGGGATTGTAGGAACATGGGCTTGTCGAAATTGGCGTGATAGTTAGGCCTAGTGGCATTGATGGGACTCGTAAATTTGTTGATGTTGGTGGGATTGTTGGAGCTGGTGGGATTGTTGGAGCTGGTGGGATTGTTGGAGCTGGTGGGATTGTTGGAGCTGGTGGGATTGCTTGAGCTTGTGGGATTGTTGGAGCTGGTGGGATTATTGGAGCTGGATAGACTGTTAAAGTAGGTGGGATTGTTGGAGCTGGTATAATTGATAAAGCTCACGGGCTTCTTAAAAACGGCGGAATTGTTAGATCTAGTGGGATTGATTGAGCTCGTGAGTTTGTTTATGTTGGTGGGATTGTTGGATCTAATGGGATTATATAACCTGGTGGGATTAATGGAGCTGGTTTAATTGATGGACCTGGTGGGATAGGTGAAGCTCATGGGCTTGTTGAAATTGGCGGGATTGTTAGACCTTGTGGGGTTGATGGAGCTCGTGAGTTTGTTGATGTTGGTAGGATTGTTGGACCTGGTGGGACTTTAGAAGCTGGTTGGATTGATGGACCTGGTGGGACTTTAAAATCTGTTAGGATTAATGCAACTCATGGGATTGTTGATATTGGCGGGTTTGTTAGACCACGCGATGGAGCTCGTGAGTTTATTAAAGTTAGCGGGAATGTTGAACCTAGTGGGAGTGATGGGGATCAAGGGTTTGTTAAAGTTGGTGGCATTGATGAGGTTGGTGGGATTGATGAGGCTGGCAGGATTATTGGAATCGGTAGGATTGTTGGACCTGGTGGGATTTTAGAACCTGGTGGGATCGATGGAGCTTGTGACTTTGTGGACCTTTGTAGGATTGTTGAAGCTGGTGGGATTGATGAACCTGATGAGATTTTTTAAACCTGGAGATTGATGGAGCTTATGGGCTTGTTAAAGTTGGTGAGAATGTTGGACCTAGTCGGAGTGATGGGACTCGAGGGTTTGTTAATGTTGGTGGGATTGTTGAGGCTGGTGGGATTATTGGAGCTGGTTGGGTTTGTTAAAGTTGGAGGGAGTGTTGGGGCTGGTACTTGTAGGACAGTTGAAGTAGGTAGGATTGCTGCGTTTGATATTTGTCGTGTTTTATATTATTTTATTTATTTATTTAAACTTAATTGCACAAAGTACAAAGGCGGACCTAATGCCGCTAGACATTCTATTCTATTATATTAGTTTTGAAACAGTAACTCTGATCATTTTCTCCAATAGTACTTAGAAATCCATGAATTTGCCTTGCGTGGTCCTTTGTCTTTACGGAAGAGAGAAGTCTCGGACCATGCGACCGACAAGGGTGGGTTTACAAGAGGTGCCTCTTTATATTTACTAGTAAAATATGGTATTAAGATTCATATCGTTATGTCGGCGTTCGGGTTGGGCAAGTGAACTATCTCAATTCTGACGTACCTCTTGGGGTACCGCTGTACCAGGTATTGTAATCTTATAGGTATTCATATCTAAATTTAAAAGGTTATTAATTGATCGCTGTGGTGTAATTCTGTATACGTTTTATTATGTAAATCTGATTATATTATATTTTGATTTAGTATATGATATAGCTGATTTGTTTAATTGTGATTAACAGGTCACTGGAATCTGCTAAGTTGCTGGTCTTCTGCTAACAGCTTACTCTTTGAAAAACTTTGCTACTTAGTCTTCCGCTAGCAGATCATACAAAATAATTTAATTAATGACGTTTTATAAATGCCTGTAATATGTTTACATGAATAAAGATATTTTGACGTTGACTTTGAATAAAACTGCCTTCGTGCTCTAGCGGTCAAGTCCATGGATTTAGACCCGGTAGGGTTCGATTCCTGGTCGACACAATAATATTTATTAATTTAAATAAAAAAAAAAAAAATATTCGTGATATTTATCGAGTTTGGTACGCTAGAGACATCGACGAGCTTGCCACTTGTCTTGGTTGGCCTATAGTAAAGTTGGCTTAATGAAAATCCGCTTCTTTATAAAAGTGGTATCTGACCACCCCGGAAGGGAAATGGTCGTGATGATACTTTACTTTTTTACTTTGAATAAATATATAGGCTCGGAAGGATAAGCACGGAAATCATCCGAGGTCTTCATTCGTGAACGTGGGTTATCTAGAGTTGTTATCTGCCAATTGATGTGGGTATCCGGTTTGACGTTTGCGGGAGAAGAAAATACAATAGTGTTTCGAGCTTGTCACGGATATGCAGGTTAAGTTGGTTTGCTATTTAGCTCCTTTCATCACAATACTAAAAAAACGTTCATGATGAGCTGACAAAGATTTAAATGAGTACTTACTGAATTACTGGTCCTGGTATTGTGATCCTGGTGAGGTCTACGTATGGCTCCAGGTCATCTAAATTGTTGAAATACATAACTTTCTTCCCAAATTTTAAACTAATAAATGGTTTCATCATGGTCCATAAAGCTTTGATAATATTTGTTGGGTGAACCACATACAAAGCCTTAAGGTTTTTCTTAAATTTCCTATCGATCAGTTTATAAGCTTTCCAAAACCAGGAAAGAGTAGGCTTGTTATCACTGGTCAGTCCTACGTGGAAGTAGATTATTATATAATCCTGTTCCACATACGTGTCCAAACAAGACGTAAAGTACCTGAAACAAAGATTAACATTATTTTTTCGTTATTTAAATTTGATAATAAGGCTAACTAATTATTATAATAATAATAATGGGTTTATATAGCAAGGTACACTGGTAATCACAATATAATTAGGATACAAAATGTCTAAGGGTTGAATCGCCAAACAGAGCCACCCTCTGCCAACCCGCAATAAAAACTGGTAGAATAATGATATGTTGTGATGAAAAGTGGACTGCAGCTGTGGGAATTCATATATTGGTCAAACTAAGCGCACGATAGCCGAGAGGGTCAAGGAACATATAGCAGCTGTAAAAAACTGCCAATTAAACAAGTCAGCAATAGCAGAACACCTAATGGATAGTGGTACAAACCATTGGATTGAGCTGCATGACCCAAAGATACTTTCCACCGGTCGTCACTATTACCCTAGAATAGTACGTGAAGCGATCAAAAGAAAGAAACACAAAAATTTCAATCGATAACATATCATTAAACTTTTTAAACTTTCGCGCACATAATAGTTTTTATAATTTTACCGGGTCTTTACGCGATTTACCTTAGAGATATATTTCTCCTATATATGGGTTATAAGCTTTCATCATCGTGGAATTCAGTAATCAATAGGTTTCGAAAAATCGCCTGGTGTCGCCAAGGATATTGTAAGTGTCGTGTGTCGTGATTTGTAAAAACTTTTAAAAGTGATAAGTGGGTAGGTTTTCATCGACCGCCCAGTATGTACGAGACTACACCGCATGGCTTCAATCGACCCGTGACCACGGCCAATGCAACTTGGCTGAAACGTCGGAGGAAATATGTCTCTAAGGTAAATCGCGTAAAGACCCGGTAAAATTATAAAAACTATTATGTGTGCGAAAGTTTAATGATATGTTCTCCATACGGATCAGCTAAGAGACAACTAGATTCCACGACCCTAATTTCCGAAAGTATGATTCTACTATTTATTGGTTAATCTTTTAATATACGCATGCTACGTGATTGTCACTTTGGTAAGGGGCCACGGTTTAAATGTCATCCGGCTGACACCACCATAATCTGGCCCCTGACCCACTGTCTTGCGGGTACCAACTTAAACAGGATCGGTGAAGTATAGATGCGCGGGTTGGCAGTCACAGGCTGACACTACTACAAAATGGCCGGTGTCGCGCTGTCTTCAGCACCTATTTAAACAAAGTCTCGGTGGGGTATGGAGGCACGGTTTGGCAGCCCACAGGCTGACACCGCCACGATCTGATTGATGTCTTGAGAGTACCTATTTAAACAGAGTGTCGGTGGGGTATGGGGGTACGGTTTAGAAGTCGTCCGGCTGACACCACGACAATCTAGCCCCTGACGCACTGTCTTGAGGTATCCTCTTAAACAGGATCAGTGAAGTAAAGGTGCGCGGGTTGGCAATCACAGGCCGACACCGCCACGATCTGGTTGCTGTCTTGAGAGTACCTATTTAAACAGACTCTCGGAGGGGTATAGGGGCACGTTTTAGAAGTCGTCCGGCTGACACCACCACAATCTGGCATCTTTATTAGGAATACCTACTTAAATAGAGTGTCGGTGGGATATGAGGCGCGATTTGGCAGTCGACAGGCTGACACCACCACAATCCTTCGCCCTGCGCCGTCGTCTCCAAACACCTCCACCATGCCGCTGTCGCGGAGGTATGCATCATCATCAGTCTCCTGACAACAATAATAATCTATAAATAACCCGCTCGTAAATCTGGTAAAAGAAACTAGTAAATTTTAAAATCTTAACTTTTAGATATCTGACAGATAGTGTGGACTGACTGACCCCCAGACTGTTATAGAATATGCTTTTTATATGTTAGCGTAGTTTAATTACTTAGCGCATCGATCAAAAATCAACTAGTTTATAGGTGACGCTCTGAAAAAACCGTATAATATATCAGCACAAAATAATCGTGTGCTGATATTTCCGACAGTACGTTTAGACTACGGCCAATGTGAGGACCTGTTAAAATGCAGAGATGTAGTCGACCCAATTTATAACTTATGTATAAATAAATTAGGTTGATTTTGTGACTAATATTTAATAGATTTATTAAATTTTTTTTCTGACCGATAGCTTTATTTGTCGTATATATTACGAGAAAGAGATAGCATGTACGTAGAGGTCCGCTTGCCAGTTTCTCGCAGTAGTTTTGTATGTGACTATTAATCAAGTTGAATCCTTGATCGTAGACTTAGGGCGAATCTATACTCTAGTTCTGCTTAGATGTAAAAATAAAAAGTTAAGCATCATCACAACCTTACGGGATGGTCAGAAAACATTATCAAACTGTACCTCCACCACTAACTCACTGGTTACAGCTACAATAGTTTATTTGGATATACGAGTGTATGTGAACTGGATGGCACATTTTTATTATTTTTTCCAGCCCCCAAAACACAGCGCTCTAGATCTCCATTGTTAGAGATGGGCTTTACAGAATATATCTTTGGAGAATTTGGCCTACACTTGCCAGACGGGTTGGCGAGGTTGGCATAATGTTTTGGTATAGCCGGCATAGTGTTGGGGACTGATGTCAGTCATGAGTGTCTGATTCCAGTTGCTAACATTCATGGACCTTGCGCGCTACTTACAATCAGGTGGACGCAAGGTCACATGTCGTGCTAGTATAAAAAATAAACATGCCTTCCCTGTCGGTAAGTTTCCCTATTCTTAGAACCTGAAGTTCTTCATGCGAAATATAAAAAAGCATTTTGTTAGGCCGGCATAGTGGTTGAGGCTAATATCGGTCGTTAGTGGCTGGCGTCAATTATTCCCATTCTTGAACTTCGCGTACGCCTTACCATCTAGTGGGCGCTGTGTCACATGTCGTATTCTATTAAATAAAATGAAAGTTTATTGAGCTACAAAGTTCTGAGAATTAACGATATGGGATCTCCGGGAGAATTTCATAGTGTTCGGGCTATGACCGAAATACAGGGTTGATAAGGCCCACTTTATGTGCATTGGATAACCCTTCACTATATTGGCTCTCTTGTCACTTCACTTAAACCAATTACTTCAAAAACGTGCTAAGAAGTTTAAAAACAAATACCGTGGTAAGTGTGGGTATGCAGGTAAAGGACTCTGAAGGGTCGCCATCGTTCTCCAGGTCACTGAACGACGGGTCATCATCGGTCAGATCATCGTCCTCGAACACACACGCCGGAACTAAAATCTGAAATACCACTTACATTACGATTTGCTAATGCGTAAGCTAAGAAACATAGACTCAGCCCTATAAAATGCCTAAATTAAGAGTTAAGGTTACGACAAAATCTATATTAAAAAAAAAGTATCATCACGACCGTTTCCCTTCCGGGGTGGTCAGAAACCACGCTCATAAATAAGCGGATTCAGATTTAGCCAACTCTACTATAGGCCAATCATGACAAGTGGCAAGCTCTTTGATGTCTCTAGCGCGCAGCGTACCAAACTCGAAAAATATCACAAATAAATAAAATATATTTTTAATCTATTTATTTACATTAATAAATATTTTTGTGTCCCGACCAGGAATCGAACCCAGTACCTCCGAGTCTAAATCCACGGATTTAACCGCTAGACCACGGAGGCAGCAAAATCTATATGTTACATTTATTTTATTACAGAATGCAGAGCTGGATAGAATAAAATATATCATTAACATAACATTTTTATTATTAAGTATAACCTAACTCCTTAAACACTGAGACATAATTTACAAAATAATTAAAAATATAAATCGAAAAATGACCTCGTATAAACAGCAAGCGTATATTAAACTAAATGCAAGAAAGTAATAAATTCGTAAAAGAGCTAGGTAAACTAATTTATCAAGACTGTGGCGACCATAAATGCCATAACTACCTAAAACAAAATTCTTCCATTATTATTCAACCAGGATATTCGGCGAGCGTTTTAGGTACCCTCCCAGGTTGTAAGCCTTTAATTTATGTTGTACAAAGTAAAATGTTAGTTTTAATTTGATAATATGTTTTTTTTAGTTTAGTTTTATTTATAATTAGTTTTTATTCAATTTTATTTTAACATTTTTGTATCTTACTTCGAATATTTTTATCACTAAAGGATGATATTAGAATTATTAAAAATGAAATACAATTTTGCTATATTTTAATTATTATTATCGATTGCGTTAATAAGGTAAGTTTTAAACACTATCTGCAAGTTTTAAAATAGGCCTAGGAAAAGTCATTGGTCGTTGTAGATATTACAAATCTCTCTGAGAGGCACGCAGTGAGCGGCTATGGCTGAGGATAGGGAAATATACCGCTCGTTCCAAAACACGATAATATTAACCTAAACACGCTTAAAGGTGTTCCGAGACGTGTATAAACTGTTCTGCCAAAGCTATGTGACGTCACGAATGACATTATTCCTCGCGCTTAGACTGCTCACGATATCGAGGTAGATCGCTCTGAGTGCTGTCAGTTTTATATCATTATGTCGAGCGCCATTTAATTTTAACTTTCTTATAAATTATTTAATATTGTAATTCGTTTATACTGTTTGTATATTACTTCTAAAACAAATCTATAATTAATATTTCAGTAGGAAGTGAAAAAAAACACAGCAAGTTATTTTAAAAGACCAAATAAATTAATAATATTAAACTTTACACACATAAAGATGAACAAACCGAGAGATGTATGTATGCTTGTTAGTATTCATACTCAAAGATGTGGAATCCGCAATTTATCTTCCATACATTTAAAAAAAACTATCATGTAATGAATGAAAATGTCATTTAGACCGTTCCGAATTGATATCACGCTCTGAGCATCCAAATCGTGATATTTGATTCGGAACGAATGTTAGTATTATATTCATTCTAAACGCTCAGAGCGTGATTCGGAACCAGGGGATAGTGACATTGGTTTTGTGGTCTTTGATGGATATTTAATCTGCTCCATCACCTCGAGACAAAAAAAAAGTGGATTCTAGTCGAGATGGTGTGTTGTAAATTCACGAACCTAAATGACGAATGTTTATTTTCACATTTTGCTCACAGAACAGCCGGCCGAGATCGAAATGTACAAAAATGAACGCTTTACGTGCGTGGCTATAGTAGGCACTTTAAAAAAGCAAAACATAAATATTATAAACTGAATGATAATGATTGGAAAAGGAAGGATAGCAAAAGAAGATACATTAAAGTCGATCGAGATACGAGCTTTATGCCCTTATGCTTTATGGGGTGGAAATGTTCTTTTATGATTTTCAGCGAAACTAGACGAATCAATAAAAAGTCAATACGTTTTTTAAATATAATAAAAAAGGGTGCAGTTGGGCAATTTGGATATGAATTTATATAGAGGTTTATATTTTGGTTAATTATTCAAAGTACTGTACTGAAATTATTGTTTTACTAGTCTTGCAATCATTATTGTTACAAGGAAAACATAGTTCTTTTTCTACTTCATAAACATTTATTACTGCATCGTGAGTCAGTTAGAAACAGAGGACGTTTTATTATACCTATCAATATCCCGGTAAACAAACAAATATTCGGCTAATACCAAGCGGATTGAGAGTTTCAAAAATTGCATGTGACTTCATACCTACTTTGTGTAATGCTATCACAGCATTTTATTCAGTTCTTTCATCACCCACCCCATTACCATAACAAAGATTTCGCGCCGATAATGAGAATAAACAATGAATATTCTTATGAAAATGACAAATGTTTAACGTAACAGTTATGGAGCTACGAAATCGTAAAAAATGTTGCAGAAGTGTTTTGGTGAATCTACTTTATCGCGAACCCAAGAATTTGAGTGGCACAAAACATTCAGTGAAGGTCGTTAAGTTGTCTAAAACTAGTCTCATTCAAGTCGTCCATCCACCTATAACGACGATAACATTGAAAAAGTTGAGGAAATGGGCTCGAAAATTGTAGTGTTGGCAGATAGCAGAGGCTCTCAACATCTCTTATGGATCGACTTTTTGGTTAATGTTTTGGGTATGAAGCGTGTCAATACTAGACTCGAACCCAAAGACCTGAATCTTATGCAAAAACAACGTCAAGTAGAGTTCTCAAAAGAGATGCTTAACAACTACATCAAACGCATCATTACTGGTGACGAGATGGTGGTTTACGAATATGACGTCAAAATTTCCCAACAATCTAGCTAATGGCGCTCCAAAAATGAGCCGAAACAAAATGATGCTCAATGTTTTCTTTGGTTACCGTGGTTCCAGAGGGTCAAACGGTCAATAAGGAATGCTACTTGGCCGTTTTGAGGCGTCTATGTGATGTAAATCATCGTAAACGACCGGATTTGTGGGCAGACAATTCATGGTCTTTAAACCACGATAATGCGCAGTCACTAACCAGCATATTTGTGACTGATTTTTTTGGCAAACATGATACAAGAGTCATCGCTCAGTATCGCATCCAAACAGTACTTGTCATTCTTTTCTGCAAAATAATTGTTCACGAAGGTGATAGCTTTGACGTTTGACGAAAATCTCTGTCCTCCGAGCGCAATTTTTAGCTGAGGGAACAGAAAAAAGTCGCTTGGGGCTAGATCAAGTGAGTAAGGTGGATGGTCAAGCAGTTCAAACCGTAATTCGTGGATTTTCGCTATGGCAACCGCTGTCTCACCCGCGCGTTGTTTTTGTGAAACAGGATTTTCTTTTTTTGCAAATGTGGCCGTTTTTCCGCAATTTCTACCTTCAGTTTGTCGAGTAATGATGCGTAGTATGCCCCTGTAATGGTTTTACCTTTTTGAAGACAATCGATTAAGATGACTATCCCAAAATACAGTCGCCATCACTTTTCCAGCCGAAACAGCTTTTGCTTTTTTGGAGCCGGTTCCCCCTTTGCAGTCCACTGTTTTGACTGTATTTTGTTTTAGGCGTATAATGGTGTATCCAAGTTTCATCTACAGTAATTAGTCTGCGCCAAAACGAGGATTTATTGCGCCTAAACTGTGCCAACAGAGCGTTGGAAATTTTCGTTCGAACAAGTTTTTGATCTAACATCAGCAAACGCGGCACCCAACGCGCGGACAGCTTTCTCATGTCTAAATTATGATTTAATATGTGACAAACACGTTCTTTGGACATGTCCATAGCCCATAGACATAGGATCGTCGCGTCATTCTATATCTATGCCATAGCCTTTGCTATCTCTCTCACTTTAATTCGGCGATCGTCTAGCACCATTTTGTGAACCTTAGCGATGTTATCGTCAGTAGTTGCAGTTTTTGGACGTCCCGAACGTTCATCGTCTCCCAAGCTCTTACGGCCACGTTTAAATTCAGCTGCCCAAAATTTCACTGTGGTAAATGATGGTGTAGAGTCCCCGTACACAGAGTCCAGCTTATTTTTTGATTTGCGTAGGCGTATTACGTTTCAAAAACAAATATTTTATGACAGCTCGATACTCGATTTTTTCCATTTTCACAAAAATACTCACAACGACTATCAAATAACAACTGCGCGTCCAAAATGTCAGAAACTTTGGTGAGTACCTGTCAGAAGATGCACAACTACATTCCCTGACTTTTATTGACGAATGCTGCCATCTTCACGTTGAGGTCGGAAACTTTCCGTAAATGATTTTAAAATTGTATAAATTGAAAGTCATTATTTTATTTGTATAAATGCAATATATAATAAAGAACTACTTGGATTAATAATAAAATCCATACTGTATTTTATTTGTAATCCTAAATTAAAGTGCAAGAGCTTTGCTTTTAAATTCGCAGTAAATGACCAAAAATGTACAAAACTGACGACAAACATAAGCATAGCAAGAATCCTACCACTATTTTAACCTGTAAGACGATATCTAAATACTCTTACTTTGTATTTAACTTGTCGCTTTAAGCGCTTCACATCATTTCGCTTTGAAAATCGTTCGATTTGGCGTTTGTCTATGGTTTCACACAAAATTCGGTAAAAAAAAGCTTTGCTTTGTTGCTTTCAATTCGAACATAGCATTAGGGCGAGAGTATCGTGTATTTTCAATAACAAATAAATACAAAAATAAAATAATATTTACAGACAGAAGGTATTTTTTTATCATATAACCTGGCCTGGAGTCGTACTCACTAAAAAAAACTAATTATTTCTACACAAACCAACGGTCAAATATGATTACTGGATTGGAGATTCGATTTTGTCATAGGTAGCGGTGCTTAAAGATCTGGGAGTGCTTACAGGACCACGAATGAGTTACAAGAAAAACATTGAAAACTTATGTAGAAGCTCCTTTAGAATACTAGCTTTCGTAACGCGATTTTCCAACAAGTAACAAATTCCGGAGATAATAATAACCCTGTAACTGATTCATGTCAGGTTTACAAATAATAATCCTATGCGCTTCCTGTTGGAAATGTTGAGGTTCAAGTTTCTACCACTCAGACAAGATTACCTATTGAGCGCGATTTTAATATACGAGCATTAGTGCCATTAGCCAGTAACGCGTACGCATGAGACTTTGCCGTTGCTTAGATCATCATCATCATCATCAGCCTGTGTCTCTCCACTGCTGGATATAGGCCTCCCCCAAGGGGAGCCATTTTACACGAACTTCTGCCACCCTCATCCATCCCCCACCAGCGACCTTCCTCAGGTCATCTGTCCATCTGGCGGGGGGTCGTCCCACACTGCGTCTTCCAGTACGTGGTCTCCACTGCAGGACCCGTTTACTCCATCGTTCATCGCTTCTGCGACAGACGTGTCCAGCCCATTGCCACTTCAACTTGCTAATTTTGAAAGCTATGTCGGTAACTTTGGTTCTTTGACGGATGTCAACGTTTCTGACTTTATCCTTCAGAGAAATCCCGAGCATAGCTTATATCGCTAAGCATTATTAACGCTGATGTATTTTTTATTTTGACATATTTACATGTAGTTTACTGAGTTTACGAAGGTGACAAAAAATTATTTATGATTAACGTAATATGTCTTTATTTTATTATTTAAATTAATCATTACTGCCGCCGTGGCCTAGCGGTCAAGTCCGTGGATTTAGACTCGGAGGTACCAGGTTCGATTCCTGGTCGGGACACAAAAATATTTAATAATGTAAATAAATACATTTAATTAATATTTAATTTATTTGTGATATTTCTCGAGTTTGGTACGCTGGAGACATCGACGAGCTTGCCACTTGTCATGATTGGCCTATAGTGAAGTAGGCTAAATGTGAATCCGGTTATTTATAAGCGTCGTTTCTGACCACCCCGAAAGGGAAACGGTCGTGATGATACGTTAAATTATTCATTAACATTCAGTTATGGTTAACTATTATGTAGTGCTATGCAGTGCTAGGTATATAATAAATTAGTTGGGAAATGGAAATATATGCCTATATTGTATTATATTTTTGGAGGACGCGTCCATATAAAATAACGCATTGGCTTAGCTAAGCTGTTATGTTAAAAGCACGAGTATGTGCTTTTTAAATTAATAAACATAAAATTAATTTCACGCGCTTGACAGTACCGCATTAGTTAACAAAATTCAAATATTTTGTGAATAGAAAATTATCAAGATTTTGTCGAAACAGCTGTATAATATGTATATATTTACAAAAAAAAAAAGTATAATATGTAGTTTATCAACCATCTAGTTTCCGTAACACAAGCCTGGTAGCGTAACACGGAAATTAGATGGCGCTGTGTGACCTGTCTGGAAATATTTATTATTATTTATTTATAGCTCGTCAACACCTCAGGAGACAGGGCTGGGCCAAAGGATCGGCATCGCCATTCAGCGCGACAAAGCTGCCAGTATGCTTTCCTTTGCGCATAGTACGATTGCGTACGATTAGTAGAAATTTTAAACTAGATTATGAATATTTATTTATAAATTGGTTTGCCGGGTGACACTTCAAGAAACTGCGTTACGCTCCGCTCACGTTATGCGCTCACAATGAGAGCGAGTGAGAGGCACGCGTCCCTTCCACTCGGGCATGGTTAGCCCGCCTAAGAGCGAGAGAGACAGACATAAAAAGTGAAAGAGTGCCCTATCCTCAACAAAATCACTCAGATAGGAACAAGTTAAGTTGTAGTAAACGCTGTTTCATTGTACGCAAATGTATTGCAAGTTATTGTATGTATATTTGTATATAAATACGTATGTATGTGTAAAGGTAAAAATAAAATTTTGTTAATATGAAATTCAGTGCGAGATTCTTTGTATAAATTAATGTTTTAAATATAATTCTTTGTATAAATAAATGTTTTAAATTGTTACTATTATTTCATCCTTCTTCCTACTATACGAATGAATATTCACATTAAAATTATTTTACCACTCAAAGTCGTTGTCACGTAAAACTTTCGCCCGTATACCGACTTTACAGGCAACCAATTTTTTTTAAGTTTAGTTTTACTAATGATCTCATGATGGAATTCTAAGCTAATGTTTAGAAATTCATGAAATACTCATGGCTGGCATTCATTCATTTTATCAGGGAGGCATTTAGGAATTGACATTCCCACTGAGAGGTCAACAAAAATGTACTAAAAAGAATATTATATATTCTTATTAGCCGAACTAAATCAAGAATCAATGATTTTAAGTTATTCAAAAATTTATAAAAGTACCATCGCATTCTTTAATCAGAACTGCCAGTATAAGTTCACCTGGGCAAAATTACTTGGAGTTAGTTCGGCTATTACGAATATAATATTTGTGAAATAGTTACGGTAAGTTAAGTTATAACGCATATACAATTTCGGTTCCGTTTCCCCGGTCGGGACATAATAATTTAATTGCAATTATTTCTCGAGTTAGTACGCTAGAAACATCGACGAGCTTGCCACTTGATTGTCATGATGGGCCTATAGTAAAGTTGGCTAAATGTGAATCGGCTTCTTTAAAAGCGTGGTTTTTGACCACCACGAAAGGGATTTGGTCGTGATGATACTTTACTCTTTTATTTATACTACTGGTTTTTATTATTAAATAATATGGTAGGCTAGAGACATCGACGAGGTTTCCACTTGCCATGATGGGCCTATAGTAAAGTTGGCTAAGTATAACCTTGCTTCTTAAAAGAAGAAAGAGCGGTTTCTGAACACCTGGTAATCCATTAAACTTATATTATCTTAATAATTCCTGCGAATACCATTTGGTTACAAATTACTTGTGTAAGATATTAGCAGCCGTGGAGAAATAATATTGTAATGAAATGAAATATTTTATTTGCTAAAAAACACATGGTTACAGATTCGAGTATGGTCTCAGTTTTATAGACAACTCACATGTTTCGCCAGTGCGGCATGCAAAATTTTATACAACTATTATAAAAAATTTAATTACAAAATTAGAAACATTGGCACAGTCTTATAAATCATAAATAATAATTATTGGTCCAATAGGTTTCAATGTCAAATATAATTCATTAAATAATTATTCTAGATGTCAATTGTATTGCGTTATTAATAGTCAGGTACATAATTTTCTTTTCTACCATCTAGGAAGTCATTTACGGAGTAATAACACCGTTCATTTAACCACTTTCGGAGTATTTTTTTAAACCGTCGAATTGGTAGCTGTTTAATATTTTCCGGAATGTGATTGTAGACTTTTATTGCCATGCTATATGAATTATTTTGGTATACTCTACTTTTCGGAATGGTCAGTTGAATCAGCCTATCTACATTCCGTGTAGTTCTTGGCATTAGTTCTTTAGCTGTGTTAAAGTAGGAAAAGTGAGCTTTAACAAACACGGCTATTTCATATATGTACATGCAGGGAAGAGTAAGAATTTTTAATTTAATAAATATTGGCTTACATGAGTCAAAGGGAGACACACCACATAAGGCCCTAATACACTTCTTCTGTGTTATAAAGACTCTGTTTATGTCCACCGAGTTTCCCCAAAAGTATTAGGCCGTACCTAAGGACTGAGCATGCATATCCGTAATATGCCGACATAGCTATTTGCAAAGTTGAAGTTTTTCTAATTTTGCGAAGGGCAAACACATATCTGTTTAACCGATTACAAACGCTATCAACATGAAGTTTCCAGTTGCAATGTGAATCTACTATGAGTCCAAGAAATTTTAAATTATTGGTGTCTTCTATTTTCGTTCCTAAGTAGTTTATGTTTAAATCCTGTTTGATTCCACCATTGTTGAAAAATTGAACATATTTTGTTTTAGATAAGTTAGCTTTAAGATTATTTTTATCCAACCAATTCATTACAGTACTAATGGTTTGATTCACTTGATTTTCATGTTCTGGGACATTATCAGAGTCTACTAAAATTGATATATCATCCGCAAAAAGTACACACTGATGCTTTATAAAATCTGGCAAATATGAAAAACTTAAATCTGAATTCCGGTTAAAAACAGCCAATAAGTATTATACATCAACCATCATTAGTGGGATATGATGATATTGTAAATATCATGAGTAAAGTGAACATATAGCTTTTACATGGGCCAGCAGCGCTAGATATATGCTTATACAGAGGATATTTAGTTTTGTTAATGCACAAGGTATATTTACTATAGATTTCCATGTTAAGAATAATATTTTACAGCAACTATCGACCATCTTTGTGTTGTATGAACGATGTTAAATCAACGCACACAAATATCACTCATGTTATTTGGTCTGACCTCGAAGTGTTTAAATGACAATTGTTCCTACTATTTTTGTCAATTCCTGATTTGTATTGCCAATGTTGGAGAGCAACCAGATTTTAGGCAAAAGCTATGTATACTAAGCAAGCAATTCATTACCAACAACTATAGGTAAAGATTTAATACAAATGTGGCAGATGCTAAAGATAAATCTTCTAGAATATGTTTCCAAAATATGGCTTACTCTGCCTCCTACTGCCTACTGGTTAACGATGGCCGATGTTTATTTTATAAACACCACAAGTTTGTATTAGTGGGACCATGACAGATGGTGCTCTCCGAGGCATGGACCGCATACAAATGTATGCACGGAAAAAACTCATCTGGGTATTTCTTTAGGACATAACCGCTACCTGGTCAATATTTTGTAAACTTTTAGCCATTTATTAAACTAGTATTAGTAAAGATGTTTACATAAATGAAATGAATGCATTAGCTATTAGTATAATCTTGTACTAAGTTGCAAATGTTAGTATTTATATGTACTTATTATTAATGCTTTGCTACTAATATTATAAATGAATTATATAAAATAGGTTGAGAAGATGAATGGATGCAAAATAACTGCATGGATTTTGATGAGATAGTAATTGATACATCAGAATAACGCTTAGGCTATATCTTATAAAGACTGGGAAAGCCTCAGATCAACAAATCTTGTCCTTTGAGCTATTCCAGAATGCGCTGCATGAACCGTTGGAGTTACATTAAGATTATTCATCTTAAAATTTATATAAAAAGGTCAGCAATGAACACAGGGTATATTTATGACTTTAATATCTAAACATGACATATAAAACCTTAAGGTGATAACTCTATAGAATAGAACATGGGGCCAGCAGCACTAAACATTGCAAATACTCATAATATATGTACTTATTTTCATAAATGCACAAGGTATATCACAAGTGAAAACATTATAAAGATCAAGTTATGGTTCATATTATTTGATGTAATCTTTTGTGGCGCTAGATGTGAGACAGTGTCATAATAGTGAAGCAATGCTTTAGTAACAAACTATTGGTACTAATAATAATTAATATACTATTGTCGCCAATTGCTAATGCGCTTGGATAGTATAATGAAGTATAATAATAGACACAATAGTAAAGTCATGTAAGATCAGTACTGATAGCATCAGTATTGATGGCTTCCGCTCTGCTCGCTTTGAACTACCATTTTAATTTAAAGTTGTTTATTGTTACAGAGAAGACAATTTATTAGTATACCATCACCATATGTGTGACGGGTCCATTGTGTGCAGAAAAGAGAGAAGAATTCTGTCTGAGGCTAGTGACCAACTATAGGTCTCCTCTTTTTATTCGGCAACAAGACGCTTGCCATCCACCATTCTGCTCCTCTCCCTACCTAACCAATATCCCTATGATTCTGCTTATTCCATCTTGAAAGCTAATTCAATAAATGTATTGGCGGCTGCTTAGGCCCTATTGAAGAAACA
The DNA here is from genome assembly GCA_910589645.1 of Tinea semifulvella. NCBI lineage: Eukaryota > Metazoa > Arthropoda > Insecta > Lepidoptera > Tineidae > Tinea > Tinea semifulvella. The sequence goes on from OU342584.1 coordinate 29,352,783, forward strand.
TTGCAAGATTTTGCTGGAATTCCACCCGCACCAACTTCCACTTTGTAAAGCTTCAGCTTCGTCTTGATTCGGTTCCTGATCATTTCTTCAGTAAGGTTTTAGTATTTATCTTGAAGACTTTCGGAACATTTCATTCCACGGAATGTTAACTTCAATAAAAATAAATATCTTTATTTGAGATAATTTACAGTCTATACAATATTATGTATAAAAATGTGTCATCTTAAGCTTTACAAATCTGTACTTTTTTCAAGTGTTGAGAAAACACTAAAATATCTGGTCAATAGGCTAATACAGTTAGTTCATCTGGGATTCTATAATGATATTTAACAAATAAATGAGAATGTTCCATACTGATGCAATGATAAGGATCAAGATGAGCTTGAAGAGTTTTATTTGTAGTCAGTCCCTTTTTGGCCCTTGCAATAGAAATAGTTCACAGATAATACCATCAATGTCAGGGCGAGTAATAGTTAGTAATCGCCCATAGTTAGTCAGTCATCTAGCGTGCACTCCATATTCATGCTCTTCATCTTACTTGATTTTATAACTTCTTTTATCAGTCTGAGCACCCGTCATAAATTTTTTGAAATCTAGTAACTAGACCAGATGGAGGGTCTTTTAGAATTTGTATTATCCTGGGAGGTAGTTAGAATTTAATATCTGCTTATGTTTACATGTTTTTTTTTCAGATATTTGCAGAATGGGCTAATCCAAGCAAACGTATGATATCCACTTCCAGGTCTTTTTAGAAATCATATAGGTAGAGCCTACCTGTATCTGCTAAGTATATCTTATTTCACATTTCTAATAAGCTGTTGACTAACTCTATTTATATTATTACTGAATTGTCTTACAATTTCTTCTAAGGTAAGTTTAAGGCCTATGTATAAGACTATACTATATCCATTGATTTATTTTACTTTTGATATATCCTTTGCATTTGCACTTTGAACTTGCTCTTTAGTAATTATAAGAAAATTTATAAGTTATTCCCATTAATTAAATAATTATTAATCCAATAATACCATAAATAGGTAAATTAGTTGATGCTATATTATGTGACAATTTTATTTATTCAATAATCAATTAATAACAACATTACTGCCTCCATGGTCTAGCGGTTAAGTCCGTGGATTTGGACTCGGAGGTACCGGATTCGATTCCTGGTTGGGACACAAAAATATTTATTAATATGTAAATCAATACATTTCATAAATATTTAATTTATTTGTGATATTTCTCGAGTTTGGTACGCTGGAGACATTGACGAGCTTGCCACTTGTCATGATTGGCCTATAGTAAAGTTGGCTAAATGTGAATCCGCTTATTTATAAGCGTGGTTTCTGACCACCCCGAAAGTCAAACTTAAAAGTCCTAAAAAATAAAAAACTGGAAAAACTAGCAAGTTATTATTTTCGTTATATCTTTTATATATTATGTCTTTTAAAACGAAGCCACTGCATTCTCTGCGTCCATATAACGTTTTCCTAGAAAATTTTCTTTTATTGTTGGGAATAAATAACCTCAGTGAAATCTTTGTAGCATTTCACGGCACCAATCAACGGAGTTTATGGGCCTCGATCAAAATATTAGGTATCCACCGGGCACAAAAATTTTTGACCACTAAATGTTCATGGAGGATTTTGTGCCCTTGACTCATATTGATGCCCAAGCTTGTCCGAATCTTGTCTGAATTGGTGATTCATTAGGTCATTGCTAATTAGTTAGCACTCAAGATGTCAAAAGTAAAATAATGAATAGAAATTGGTAATTATAGTAAATTAAAACAACATTTAAATAAAAGCTGACTTTTAACTGCCAGTCAACATTTGAATATACAATACTTTAAGTTAATAGTTTCATTTTAAAAGTTACTAACAATTTATTAACCAATATATTTAAATGAACCAAGTACCTTCCTTTTGAACTAGATAATAACTTTAAATTTTTGCATTTCAACTATTAATTTGCTGTAAAACATAAACAAACTCACAAGTCTTCTCAGTGGGTGCGAGTTCATCGTCATCGAATTCTAAACTGGGCTCACAATCTATTATATCAGACAGACTGTGTAGAGTATCGTCCGCTTCACCAGTCAAATTATTTCTAAAATACAAACACACTCAATAAATAATTACGTTATTAGGTAGGTACATCGAAAAACAAAACTTTATTGAAAACTTTTTTACCTGGCTCACTATATTTGTTCTGTCTGGGATCCCACCTATCCGTAAATATAAAAACCTTCACTTTTTTGTACTATTTTGTGATTATCCTATTAGATAAACAGCGCATCGACCAGTCTCGACCCGACCCAAGCTAAATACAATAAATAAACTAAAATAGCGTACTGTGCACGTGCTGTGTGAGCGGTGACTTCCTTTTTTTTTTTTTAATTGAATTTAAGGACTTGGTACATAATATATAAGTCCTAAACCACAGAGTTAAGGAAGCAGAGATAACATATAATTTAGTCGTATAACCATATAAGTTGCGCTTACTCACTCTCATCGCAAAGATCATATAGCTATCTCACTTCCTCAGTTCACATACACACTGCATAAACGAGCAATCGTGGCATTTTATTCATTGAAACCATAGACATTAGCCATATTCATAGACAATAGCCAACAACAGCCAACTCAACCATCTCGACTTATTATTGTGAATATTCATTATTTAACTAAAATTACATCTTTAAAATTTTACTAAATCATGGTCAAGTGTAGTGCTTATATGTGCGACAGTGCAAAACATAAAAAAGTGCTAGGAATAACCTTCCACAAGTAAGTTTTAAATGTTGACACCATGCATTCAAACACAAAATTCAATAAAATTAGTGATTATTCTTGTAATTTCGAAATATGTGAGAGACAGAAGATATATTTCATTGTATTCTAACGAAATAAAAATAATAATCTTACAATTTTCGTTGCTTTATTAGAGAAAAACGTAGAAATTGTTGCAAAACAACAACATTGACAGTTCCATCAACACAGGGTCGGATTTGTAAAATTAATAATTTATATTTTATTTTTTTACCGTTTTATTGTTGTGACCGCCTCCGTGGTCTAGTGGTAAATCCTATGGAATTGTATCCACAGAGTGCCCGCAGTGCGTAGATTCGATTCTTACCCAAGGCAAAAAATATTTATACGTTTTTCGCTTAGGTGGTCTGGGTGTCCATACTAATATTATAAATGTGAAAGAAGCTTTTTATGTATGTGTGTGTATGTCTGTTTGTCCGTCTTTCACGCCTCTATTCATCATCACAGCCCTTAGAATACAGAGACCTAGACCTCCACTATTGGAGATGGGTTTTCCAGAAATATTTCTGGAGAATTCGGCCTACACACGCCACGCTGGCCAGACGGGTTGGCGAGGGTCTCATGTAATTTTTAGTGACAATTTCTTAACGATTTCACAAGTTGGTATTAGTGGAACTGGGACCTACGGCTTAACGTGCTCTCCAAGGCACGGGAACGGTGGTGTTGTAAATCTGACTAATGTATGCAAGAAAAGTGTATTTCTTATTGGTACATGCCGGGGTTCGAACCGATCTTTTTTGGATTTTAGGGAATGCATTCTATCAACCGAGCTACCTTTTTGGTTTGGTTTCTGTTATTTCTAGTACTCAAACCTCAGTTGCTCCGGTAGAGACTTTTGATCCATATAAGAAACAGGATCGATCGGCATAAAAACAAAAGTTTTTTGCTGACTGTACATTTTTCCAAAATCTGTGAATGAAGTTCAGAATATCTCAATAAGTTATGGATGGTCTCCTAGGAACGTTTTCCTGTAACTTTAACGGTTAAGGCCTGCCCTTACTGTCCCGTCTCAAAAATCCACCCAGTATAGATACAATACTTAGATTTATTTCATACTTACAAAACATTTATGGAAGTTAAGTTATAAAACAATAATTATGATTACTTTTTCAGAATAATATGAGAGGGGTTAAGTACAGAGGAGTTCGGTATCTCTTCAAGACCCAGATACCACTCGCCATCCGGCCCAAAATTGGCGTGTCATTGCTTTGAATAATATATGTAAGAAAATATAAATAAACGATTTTATTATATTATGTTGTATTTTTTTAAAAACCATATAGCTAAAAATACTCATTTCATTATTTTCATCGTAGAATACAAAACCTATCTTTTCGAAGTGGGCTTTATACACTGATTCGGGACAGATTTGTGAGCGATATGCATAATTATACTTACATAATAATATTTTGACATTTCGCAAATGAGTGCGGTCCTGTCTTCTGTATTAGTGTGCGAACATTAAATGTGTGTGAGAAATGCCACGCTTTGACCGCAGTTAGATCACCTCTGCTTCCCTATCTCTGTGGCCTATACATAATTGTGTATTATAAATAAAAAATAAATAGTGGCTTTCCAACCAACAAACAAACATAAGTAAATGTAATACATTGTTACACTCCCTTGACCTACAGTCCATATACGATTACAATATTATATTCCAACAAAGATGTGTATCAGAAGTAATATAGATTGCCAAAAAAATACTACTTATTTGTATAGGTCTTGAAATTAACAATTGATAGACAACAAAATGGAATCCCACAATACCATTATGTGAAAGTAATAAAAAAACATGTCTCTTTTCTTTTATCCAAACAAGTACTTTTTTTTTAAATGGGCCGCTCTCATATTATTCTGAAAAAATAATTATAATTATTGTTTTATAACTTAACTTCCATAAATGTTTTGTAAGTATGAAATAAATCTAAGTATTGTATCTATACAAGGTGGAGTTTTGAGACGGGACAGTAAGGGCAAATACCTTAACCGTTATAGTTACAGGAAAACGTTCCTAGGAGACCATCCATAACTTATTGAGATATTCTGAACTTCATTCACAGATTTTGGAAAAATCTAGTCAGCAAAAACTTTTGTTTTTATGCCGATCGATCCTGTTTCTTATATGGATCAAAAGTCACTACTGGAGCAACTGAGGTTTGAGTACTAGAAATGACAGAAACCAAACCAAAAAGGCCAAAAAGGTAGCTCGGTTGATAGAATGCATTCCCTAAAATCCAAAAAAGGTCGGTTCGAACCCCGGCATGTACCAATGAGAAATACACTTTTCTTGCATACATTAGTCAGATTTACAACACCACCGTTCCCGTGGCCAGCGTAGCGTGTGTAGGCCGAATTCTCCAGAAATATTTCTGGAAGACCCATCTCCAATAGTGGAGGTCTAGGTCTCTGTATTCTAAGGGCTGTGATGATAAATAGAGGCGTGAAAGACGGACAAACATACATACATACACACATACATAAAAAGCTTTTTTCACGTTTATAATATTAGTATGGACACCCAGACAACCTAAGCGAAAAACGTAAAGATATTTTTGGCCTTGGGTAAGAATCGAATTTACGTACTGCGGGCACTCTGTGGATACAATTCCATAGGATTTACCACTAGACCACGGAGGCGGTCACAACAATAAAACGGTAAAAAATAATATAAAAATTATTAATTTTACAAATCCGACCCTGTGTTGATGGAACTGTCAATGTTGTTGTTTTGCAACAATTTTTACGTTTTTCTCTAATAAAGCAACAAAAATTGTAAGATTATTATTTTAATTTCGTTAGAATACAATGAAATATATCTTCTGTCTCTCACATATTTCGAAATTACAAGAATAATCACTAATTTTATTGAATTATGTGTTTGAATGCATAGTGTCAACATTTAAAACTTACTTGTGGAAGGTTATTCCTAGCACTTTTTTATGTTTTGCACTGTCGCACATATAAGCACTACACTAGACCATGATTTAGTAAAATTTTCAAGATGTAATTTTAGTTAAATAATGAATAATCACAATAATAAGTCGAGATGGTTGAGTTCACTGTTGTTACTTTATTGTCTGTGAATTGCCTTGTAGTCTATGATTTTAATGAAAAAATGCCACGGTTGCTCGTTTATGCAGTGTGTATGTGAACTGAGGAAGTGAGATAGCTATATGATCTTTGCGATGAGAATGAGTAAGCGCAACTTATATGGTTATACGACTAAATAATATGTTGTCTCTGCTTCCTTAACTCTGTGGTATAGGCAAAACGTTAAATTCTATTGACATTTCAGTCTGTGGATGTTGGTGTGATTTCCCATGTAATCTGTGGTTTGATATTGAAGGTTATGTCTCTTATTGGTTATTTTGTTTCTGTGTTGTTATTATGAGGTGTGAAATATGTAACATTTATAAATTTCATTATTATTATACAGGATTTAAAGTGTTGTTTATAAGGGAGAGTGAATTTAAACGCAATAATAGGGCAATTATAGGAAATAAACTATTACTTTTGATCATTCATAGTTTACCGAAATAGATACAACTAATAAACTATCAATTTACTATCAAAACGTTAGGGGGTTACGAACTAAATCGAATGAATTGTTTTTGGCGACTCTGAACTGTGATTATGATATTGTTTGCATTACAGAAACTTGGCTTAACGAATCATTCTATGATAATGAGTACTTCCACAGTGGATATCGGGTCTTTCGACGCGATCGAAATGCCGCGCTCACTGGTTGCGAACGGGGTGGAGGGGTGTTGGTGGCGATACGGAGTGAGCTGTGTGCGGAGGAGTGTGGTGAGTGGATGGACCAGCCGCCAGAGGAGGAGCTTTGGGTTAAGATACCCCTAAAGACAGGTGGTTCGCGCGGCGCAGCTCCCTCAGCTTTGTATGTAGTATGTACTTACATTCCTCATGGCTGTAGGCATCAACAAGTACTGAGTAGATTCTTTGAGAGGGTGTCGGAGGCTAGCTTATGTCGACAGGACATTTTTCTTGTTTTGGGAGACTTTAACGTGACCCATGCGGACTGGTATTTTGATGATGAACAGAACTGTATGAACATCAACACCAACAACAATAAAATGTGTATAGCGCTGGCTGACTTTATGAACATATCAATGATGTCACAATATAATTCTGAATTTAATATAAATAACCGGTTGCTAGACTTAGTTTTTTGTACTAACCAGTGTGAAGTAACATCTTGTGATAATCCTCTGATACCTATTGATCTGCATCATAAGGCTTTGGAAATCGAACTGTCTGTCTGCTTACCGGCTATCCTTCATAATAATAACATCAGGAGAAAAATGTTCTTTCAGGCCGATTATAAAGCAATAAACTTAGGCTTGGCAAACATTGATTGGGATAGTGTGTTACCTAATAGTACAGATGTAAACCTACTTACCAATATTTTTTATGATATTTTGAATAATATAATTAATGAACATGTACCTACTAAAATAACAAATAATAAAAATAAATACCCACCATGGTTTAATAGACCACTTATAAAAATAAGCAAAGAAAAACAAAAGTATCATTCAAAGTGGAAACGTTATCGGTGTCTGGGAGATTATCTTACATTTTCTTTACTTAGAAAACGATTTAAAAAAATGGAATTGGAGTGTCATAGAAATTATATCAGCCTTTCAGAGACAATGATCAAAAGAAACCCCAATTTTTTCTGGACCTATGTAAAATCTAAAAGAGGTAACTCAAATGATATGCCAGAAACCATGTACTATCAAGGAAAGGCTGTTAATACAGGTCAGGATATTTGTAACTCTTTTAATCAATATTTCAGCTCGGTCTTTGTGCATGCTGCCCCTCAGCCACAACTTAACTATCACAATGGATCAATTTTTTGTGACATTAACAATGTTAGCCTCGATGAGGATGCGGTTCTCAGAAACCCCAATTTTTTCTGGACCTATGTAAAATCTAAAAGAGGTAACTCAAATGATATGCCAGAAACCATGTACTATCAAGGAAAGGCTGTTAATACAGGTCAGGATATTTGTAACTCTTTTAATCAATATTTCAGCTCGGTCTTGTGCATGCTGCCCCTCATCCACAATTTAACTATCACAATGGATCAATTTTTTGTGACATTAACAATGTTAGTCTCGATGAGGATGCGGTTCTCAGGGAGTTGCGTTATGTGAACATACATAAGGGTGCTGGCTGGGATGGTGTACACCCTTACTTCATATCTCAATGTGCAAATAATTTAATAGTACCAGTCATGCGAATCTATAGAGTCTCTCTTGCATATGGAACATTTCCAAATTATTGGAAGAAAACATTTATAACACCGATTCCTAAAAATTAAAAAAAAGATATTATTACTGAATATAGACCAATATCTTAATTGTGTGTTTTTGGTAAAATATTGGAGAAGCTAATAACATCCACATTGTCCAGCTTGCTTCGCAACCAAATCTCTTTGAGTCAGCATGGTTTTATTAGTGGTCGTTGCGTCGAAACCAATATGGTATGCTTTACTGACTATTTATTAGAAGCAATGGATACCAAACAGGTGGATGTCGTGTATACTGATTTCTCGAAGGCGTTTGATAAAATTAACCATGACATTCTGATTGCAAAGCTGCTCGGAATTGGTATACACGGCAGCCTTCTCAGGTGGATCGACTCCTACATACGGAATAGGAGCCAAGCCGTTTGTGTTAAGGGCTACTGCTCAGAGTTCCTGCCTATTCCCTCCGGAATTCCACAGGGATCCCATTTTGGACCATTATTATTTGCAATTTATGTTAATGACATTGGTGACTGTCTTGGGGATACCTGTCATCTGCTGTATGCAGATGACACAAAAATTTATAGGACGGTTACTGATGTAAATGACTGTTCTAGCTTGCAGTCTGCTTTATCAGCTTTTGCCAACTATTGTTCACTTAATCAATTATATTTGAATGCTGATAAATGTCACATTGTAAGTTATACTCGCAAAAAAAACCCTATACAGATATATACACACTTAACAACTACACTCTTCAAAGGGTTCAGAGCACCCGTGATCTTGGAATAATAATGGATGACAAGTTGTCTTTTAATATGCACATTGACAAAATAATACAACGCGGTTTTAAAAGCCTTGGTTTCATAAACAGAGTCACCAAACCGTTTAAAAATACCTTAACTTTAAAAATATTATATTTTGCATTTATTCGGTCTGTATTAGATTTTGCTTGTATTATTTGGAATCCCTTCTACCAGTGTCATATGGATAGAATTGAAAATATACAAGCCAAATTCTTAAAGATTTTAAATTACCGTAAAGGTGAAACTAAGTCCAAGTATGATGATTTGTTGGGGACCTATGGGTTGACGTCTCTTCGTCATCGACGAATTCAATTTGACATGTGTTTCTTACATAAAATACTTAATAACAAAATTAATTGCCCTGATATTCTAAAAAAAATTCCATTCGTAGCCCGTTCACGTTTGCTTATTCGTATACCACGAAATAAGAAACTTCAACATAGTTATTCTAATATTTTTGTTCCACCGCGAGCCCTAAATAACTACACTAGAAATAGGTTTATAATTCGCTCTCTTACATTGTATAATAACCATTTTTCTGAAATAGATATATTTAATACCTCACCAGCCACCTTTAAGAGACTTATCCAAAGTAAAATTAAAACTGTAACTGTTTAACTTACTTACTTGTTATTACTATATCATACCTTGTTGTTTCTTTCTTTTAAATTTTTAAATATTGTCTTAATTTCAATATTCAATATTCATAATTAACTGCTTACAATTTGTTTAACTATTGGCCCTAAAGGTCTTCTTTTATGTATTCTTTTTAAATTATATAACTTCATTTGTAATGACTGTTTGTGCCATAATAAAATAAAATAAATAAATAAATAAATAAATTAGAATGGTACATTACCAAAATATGTGATAAGAAATCTTAGAAATTTGGGGTTTGCAACAAAATAATTTTCAAATATGAAATATTAGGTTTCCAAATTCATTTAATCAGTTTTTCGCATTTCCTGGCAAATTTTCCCGAAGTAATGTTATTTTCACTAAATGTAAAAAAAAATATTGTAGATATAAAAAACGAATGAACACATTTTTTTAGATTTTTTCGGTAAATTTTGGGTTAAATGGAAAAATGGCATGCACAAGTTATAGATGTTTTTTTTTACCTATATTAGTTTGTGTTGCTATTTTGTTTATATGTTTAATGTACCTAATATGCTGTTACTTTTTTAAAATAAAAATCCAACATGTTTTGTATTTTAATTTTTATTACCTCAAACAAACATCAACTTTATATGTAGCTAGATGTGTCAAATCAGACAACACGAAAACGTTGCAATCTTTATCGATAATCTAAGTCAAGGCAGTCGCGCACATCACTATCCGTCTCGCACACATGCGCATTTCACGCACACCGATGTTTTTTATTTTTGGTCTCGCCCTAATCATTCCATTGCCTATATATATACTAAATCTATGCATTTAAGTTAATTTGGTCAAAACCAGAATAAACTAGTTACTTTTGTTTCTAGTCAATGCGAAATATTAACTAGCTCTAGTTTAGCAAAACGCTCATTCATAGACTGCACTATAAATAAATATAAATATTACCAGACAGGTCACACAGCGCCATCTAGTTTCTGTGGTAAGCTACGAGGCTTGTGTTACGGTTGTAGCTGGTTGATAAACTACTTATTATACTTTTTTTAGTAAAAATATACATATTACACATACATATAAACACCCAGGCCGAGACAAATTATACAATGTACAACTTGCTCCCGGTGGGAATCTAACCCACGACCTCCCGAGTTCTCGGCAACGTTTGTTACCACTAGACCACGGAGGCGGATGAATTAAAAGTTTTGGGGAGTTCGGGTAAAAAGGATAGAATAAAACACAAATTTATTAGTGAGGTGGTAAATATATAATTTAAAATAACCGTGTTAAAATGACATAAAATTTATTTTTAAAAATATTAATAATATATACATTTATAAAATTACATAATTATTGTTAACATTTATTGCGAAATCGGACATCATCGTCCATCGTTGTTATCTCACCCTCTTACTGCACAAATATTTCTAATTCCCATTAGTATGCCATAAATTTAAGTAAGTGAAGTTAAGTTTATACCATTATACGAAAATAAAGTGTTGCAGACTTGTAGCCTGTTTTTTATTATGTAGCAAACTCCTGCATGTTTTTATACCAACATACTTAGGGCCGATAACTGAATCTTTCTTTAGTGACATTTCTTTACTTAAATACAATTAATTGTATGGGAAATTTGTATTTATGTGAACAAATGCCACCAAGGAAAGATTCAGTTACCGACCCTTAGAATAATAACGTCTAGAAAGGAAGTGTACGCGCACGTTAAGTGGTAAGGTTTACCGAGCCATAACGGCTCTGTTACTGAACAGCCAGTTTCAGTCTCATAAGTATCAAAAATTAGAAATAATCATTATAAAAAGGAAGTATAGAAACTTGCTCAAGGAGTTTGCTACACTAAAATAAAAATAAAATTACAGCATTAGTTTAGTTACAGTTAAGGCTTACTGCTTACTAAGGTTTACTGAAATAGCCGAGATCCCATATAATTTTCTGTATTTAGGTGAACAAATGCCACTTACGAAGGATTCAGTAACAAGCCAACATTGAGGAATAGGTATAGTGCCACTAAGTTATCTGTGAAATAGGACCTACAGCCGCTACGTGTGTGTTTCCTTGACATATAGTGTTGTCAGTTTACTTTTCTTAACATTCCCAAAATTATAATTAATAATTTAGTCCACTTTACGGAATACTTGTTTATAATCCTAATTCAAAAATATAACAGAGGCGAATTGTTTAACATCTTTTGGTTTTCCGCATAAATCGACATCTGTGACAAATCCCTATTAGATTAAAATTGCAATACATTAATTACATATTTCCCTGTTTTTGTGCACAAAATTAATTAGCAACACTGAAACCGTCGCCTCCCAGTTCACAGATAAGTTGGTACAACTATAGGGTCAAGTGTTTCCTTACTAGTGCGTAAAAATATTTGTGTCAGCAAGAGCTTTAATTTTATTTATTACTCAGTAAATCAGTCTCCAGATTGGGAAAGTGTATAAATACATTTTTTACTATATTACAAAAGACTATCACCCGTATTCAAAGACATTTTCCCAACAGTTCCTCTACTTAATTATTTCTTCCACCTGTCAAACGGGTTCCTCCAAATCGGTATTCTTAGTTGTAAACTTCTAAAGACATAAATATTAATTTGACACGAAATTATTTATAATTTAACTTATTAATAAGAAAGTAATAAATACAAGTTTTAATAATAAAAATATTATCTGAATATAACATTAACAGGCTTCAAGAAGGTTTCAAGGTACGTCGCTATGTACCTTGAGTTAACAATTCTATTCCTTGAGCGTAGTGACGTGCTGAGTGTCCCTCCGTTTGACAGCTGAAAGGAATAATTAAGTGGGAGCCTTTGAGGATATGTGTAAGAAAATCGGGTGTATATATTTTTAGAACATAGGCATACAATTCATTCTTGGATCACTGATTTATGTAAAAATATGACAAAAGATCAGCACCCTGGTAACCCTTTAACGACCATGGGATATAATTATCGTCGATAGCAAACACAACTTATTTTTTACAGGGGTGTAATAAACTGTTTTTTTTTTTTTAATTGGTATCTTCTTAATAAAATTAGTGATAGGTGCTGTATGTAATAATTAATTTGCATTGTTTATATATTATATTGATAGTTACTTTTCAGCTGACAACGTATTTAAGGTCTAAAAATATCATTGGTCCTGAAAGGGTTAACCAAAATTGTAATGTTAGGACTCTTAATCCACAAGAGATGTGCTAAGAAAATAATCGAAGAGTGAATTACATATCCGCCAATAGTTTAAACCAAGGTAAGTGAGGCAACTTTTACTGAGCCATAAAGGCTCGGTTGCTGAACTCAGGTTTTTTTTTAAATATCATGGTTTTTAGGCATCTGAATAACAAAGAAAATTCCTAATATAACGGTCATTGCGTTATTTTTCTTAGCACCAATAGTATCACGTCACGTCATCATAATACTATTGGTGTATCCTCGCACATCTCTAGCATATAAGTAGCCTTAGCCTGTTCCTTATAATACAAGTATGAAGGTTTATTATAGTAAACTATAAAACACAACTAATAGCGCAAATACAGATTATCTTGGTACTTATTTACGCTTAACTAGTGTCGAAATCTGTAACTTATGTGAACATAACCCTCTGAATTTGCGTCATTAGTAGTTTACTTGACGAACCTTTAGGCTAAATAATACACAAAAAAACCTCTCAAATATCTTATTTTCCTCGCTCGTGTGGAAACGACTAGCAATGAGAGGTTTTACTATACTATGTGACAAAGCTATAGCTCTGCAGGCATACATGGGGTGCTTAAGAAGAAACAAATTTCTTAGTGAGAAAAGAGTTGATGAATAGTGTTTAGTGATATCGCCTTACAAGGTAAGTTTAGAGTCCCCTCTTATTACGTAACTAGATGTACAACTCGGCTTCACTCGTGTGGTGAGCTCGTCATGATTTGATAGATGTGGCAAATGGCATAAAAACTGTAGTTATGCCCTGGTGCTCTGTATTCAGGTACTTCAAAGCATAGCTGTAAGCTATTATTAAGCCGCTCCATACAAAGTTGTATGAGAAAAACAATGTTATTTGGGACGGGACAAATGACAATAACACTCCCCAGCCACTATTCTTAGGTTCTCTAAATACTGTATGATTCTGACAACTACTAGCTCCCTTTAGATTCACAACATTGAAATTTATTACCAAGTCCATAGCCAAGATTGTTATCAGACAATGAAATATATTGAGAGTTTAAAATGGGTATTATTGCACCGATTTAAGTTATATAATGCGGTAAAGTTCATAAAATCATAACTAATACTTTAGTACTGCTTTAAATGTAACAAAAATCCGTTATATCGAGTATTATCATACATAACCACATTTTGAACCTTAAAATGGTGCAATAAGACCCATTTTGCACCATTAATATCGTCTGTTGATGTGCAGGGTGTGATAGTTACCGTATTCATCATGTTAAGAATAATAAACAACTTTCAAGCTGATGATACGAATACTGTTACTCGAAGGCTTCACAAGTTTATTTTGTTAATTATAAACAAAACATTAGCCCCCATAATATGACTGCTGATTTTACTTTATATTGGGACTAAATAGCATCGGAATATATTATTATCTTAAAGTATTTTTATTAGAATAACTCACAATTGTCTAAATAAAGTACTATAGATTAAAATTTTGTTAAATCTAAATTATTTTTCGTTTTATCGTTGCATTATTCTATTAACCTTCCAGAAACTGTAGTTACACAGCCTACAAGATATATGATATAGCTTAGCTTTACTTACATTATTGTTTTTAAGCTGAAGTAATTTTAAATTAAGCTAATTTTAAATATCCAACGCTATTTAGTCACATAATATGAGATATTATAAACAATGAGAATCATTATTATAGTAGAAAATTATTAAGATTTATTTTAATTACTATAGACACTTGTTTTAATATTTTTACTCTTTAGATTATCTCAACAATCATTGTTAAAACCATTATATATTTTTTTATGACTGAATTGGTAATATTAGTCGAATTACTAATAGGCGTCCACTCACAATTGCTTAAAAACGACCAGTGATTACATTTTCCTGTAAATAGCTCCCCAGTAAATACATGCATTCCATTTGTGTCTTAAAAATGGTCCTTCGAGCCGGATATACCCAGCCCTAAGGATTAAGTACTTAATACATTGATGAATTGCAAATATCTCTTTTAATATAAACAGTTTACTAAGTAGCACAGTTAAGTATACAGTTATGAGCTTAATAGATAGTAAAGATTGTATAGAAGTGTAAGTGTATATGCTTACTCGTACATATAGTTAAAAAAATGTGTGTTCGCCAAATTATTATCTAATTATAGTTTTTACGATATAATGATTCTCGTTGTTAATTTAAATTCATTGCATGTCTAATACCGTTTTTTATATAAAAAATATATAATTTAAGTCACAATTTAAGCATGATGCCAAATAAATATAAACAAACAGTTGTATAAAGATAACACGTTATTATAATGTGCAATCTTCAGTTGTGGGTAACATCGAAATTGGTCGCCAATGTCAAATTGTGTTCGATTAACGCTGTTTCGACGACCAGAATTTATTGTTAAGACTTGTTCCTTCAGATGTCTGATTATAATACAATGGTCATGTTTTATTGTGACTTAAATCATTAACTTAGGCTGGGTTTCTGAGGGGATTATTAAGACATTTGTTGTTATATTATATTACCTACGTCACTCATTGGAGATTGACTTATAATTGTAAACGATAAACATTTGATATCCCATTTATACCCTCAGAAATCTAGTAATAATTATCACTTTGCGATCCAATGCGATACTCGTAATAGCATTGTATTTAGAATACAAAAATAATTTGCATACCTTTAGCTCGCACCAACATACAAAAAGATTTTTTAAGTAAATAAAATTATTCCTATTTAAGTAAAATTTTCTTATTTATATATCAAATTTTAGACTGAGAATATTGACAAATACATTTATAACGATTTTTCTTTATTAAACAAAAACAAATCTATGATTAATATAATTACTGTGTGTATTAAGTTAATTGTTAAGTAAAAGTTCATGATTAAGATAATTAGAAGGGCGCCGTCAATAAATATATTTATATATTTAAAAATCTCCTCGTGGCCCATTTTTAAATAAACAAAATAATTATTCTTACTAATATCAATCTCTGTCTCGTTTTATTTGCTGTGTAAATTGTACGTATTTTTCCTTTATTTTTGTTATATATTCGTACAGAAATGTTCTAATATAAACATAGTTAAAGTATATATTTTTATTTAAGTATTTGTTTTTATTTATAATGCACGCGCAATCGCTTATAATACCTACTACCTATTAAGTTGCCCCTTGTACTAAACTGTTAAGTTTTTAAGTACAACAAATCTCCAGTCTGTAAAGAACAATTTTCCTTGAATGTTGTGCATTGTTCTTTATTTCTAAGAAAGTTGATTGACTACATTTCCCAAAAGCCCCAAAAGGCTTAAAAGATCTTTGAAAATGTTCGCGTGTGCGAGCGAGAGTGATGCAAATCTTAACAAACCACTTAAATACAATTTGAACCGTAAAGTAATCGATTAATAAAATAAAAATAGAGTTTCTGTTTTTAGGTGCTATAGAATTAATTACGTACAAAATACAAAAAAAAAACATTTAAAATATGCAGTACTAACAAAAACACTAGACGTTGTAACAAAAATAGCTTATCTAAACACAACCGGTACTTTATTCTTCATAAATAAACGCTGGTTATCTACTGGGTTATTTGCTGCACTAACAGTATAAAATAGCATAGATACTCGCAATGACTTACCCAAATGTTCAAATTAAACTTTTCAATTATGTTAACTGCATTTACCTTATAAAAATCTGTCAAATATTCCTTCTGAATGTTTATGTCGTATAATTAAATCTAGCCTCATAATATTTAAAAATCTAATATTAAAATGGGCACGATTGAGAATGATAAAAAGGATACACAAAAATTACACTATTAGTTTTGTTTTATTCAAAAAGACAAGTAGTTATGATTTTACACATTTGGTATTCGCGAAAATATCGTGTCTAGATGACTTATTTCTAAATTCAATATCTCGGGAACTAATTGATGATTCAAAAATAATCAATAACAGTCAACATTCCGAAATGTATTTATTGCAAGGAATACTGAAATTTTTTGTTTCTTTGATGCTGTACCTGGACTTTGTCTCTTACAATACGCTTAACAAAAAAATAACTAATTTATTCTATAAAGTTATTGACTTTACTGTTCAACGAATAATTTAGTTATTGTTTTTGGTTATTATTATTGCTATTAAATATCGTAATACGCGGCATTTCACATATTCAGAGGATAACAAACGTTTATGAAAATATTACCCAATCATTGTAGTTTGGAAAAACCCGACTATTTCCGAAGGTAACCGAACACGAAAGTGTTTCAAACACTATGCGATTATTTTTTAGATCGTACATTAACAACCAAGTATCACAAAACAATGATCGTTCAAAATACACTCAGCGACATAAATAACCGCACACACGTAAGTTATTAACTACTTAAAATTTAGTTAGGACTGAAAGATTCTTCATAGTATGACTAGTGTTATGATACTTGGACACGGTCGGTTAATTGTGCCTTAAGTGTAGCTTAGATCTTGGCTTGGTTGTCAACATAATACATTTATATAAGTACAAACACGCACCGATTAACTGCTCAAAACTACATGCAATTTAATTCTTAATTCGCGTCAACATCACCCAAACACGTCGGGTATATGGTAGTTCACAGCTCGTCAAACCCGCAAATAATAAACTGGATCTTGTGTCCCATATTAGTGTTAAATTTATCGTCTTTTATAATTATTCACAATCATGCTACATAATTACCAAAATAAGATACTTCGACTAACAATAACTATAATATAGTAATTTACAAAAAGAATAAAATGTTGGTGCAAATGGGCGAAATTCAGCCTTCTTATCATTAGTCTTTGTAGGGGTGCCAATTTGTGCCAGCGACCGAGACAGAGCAGCAAGACGGTCTTTGGGCGCGTTCTGTTTATAGATATTACCAGAGGCGCTAGTCGAAGCGTTCCATTAAAAAAACAAAAAAAAAAAACAGAAATATGAATATTAAAAAAAAAAGTTACTTCTTGGCCGATGGACAAACGTCAAATCTAAACTTAGCAGTTTGGTTGTTTTGCATTTTTTATTGTCCATGGCAAACAAAATAACCAAATTCATTCCATCAATCAAAGCTAACGCAGCTAAAAAAAGTAACACAGCTAAAATGAAACAGTTGGTGGCGCTGGTTTATGATGTTAGTTGGGCTTATAACTGGAACGGACTTTTATAGTAAAACTGTTTTTTTAGTCGAACACTAACAAACTGATTAGACAGCCACCCACCGATGTAGAACCGTAACCTTAACCGGTACAAGGCTTAAACTGTTTTATAGTTTTAGTTTTAAAAACACGAAAATTCCGAATGTTAGCATATTTTATAATTTTGAGCAATTAATCGGCTTTAATAAAAAATAAGTACAAAATAGGACGATTTCATCCTTCTTAAGACAACTATTGTATTGAAACCCAAAGCTCTTTGGTTAGACGGACTAATGACAGTTCTGAGCTCGAACGCGAGTCGACGTTTTTGTTTTAGCTTATAAACGTGACGTTAGCCTTATTGTTATCATTTGTATTGACTGACGGCCAGTTGCAGAAGGGATGATTAAAATAAACTCTGATTAATATTTTGATATACGCCACGTGATTGGTAGATGGTCACTTTGGTTATTACGACGAATAACGTGCGTCATAAGCAACGTAAACATGTCAAAAACAATCAGCCTTTTGCAACTGGCCGTTAATTTAATATTTTAACAAGTTTTGGTTCGAACATAATAATAAATATTACTTATAACTTAGAAAAGTATAGTAATTATGTGTAACTTTGGATCACTTTTGGGAAAATTATCGTTAATATATATTATATATAACTACGAAATATAACGTGTATAAATATATAAAATGTTAAGTTAAGCATGTATTATTTTATTCATCTATAACTGTATTTACGTTGATCCGTATGGTGAATAATAGTAGATATCTGAATTTTTGCCTACAGGTAGCATTATTAATGTTTTATTCAAACTCCATAAATATAAAATAAAAATAAATAAAATAAAATCAGTTTTTTTATTTGTCACAAAAATAAGAGTAAATAAAAATGTTAAATATAGTTAAAAAAATAAACCAAAGATATTATGACAAAAGAGGCTATGGTTCAGAAAATGTTGTTGGAACCAGGTTCCAACAACCTCTGTTATTATACCATAGCCGACATTAAAATTTAGTGGAACAGTAATATAAATAAAAGTTATAAAATAATAATTAATATCACAAATTCATTAAATTATTGTGTCCCAAAAAGGAATTGACCCCGGTACCTTCCCGACTAAATCCACGGACTTCACTGCTAGGCCAAGGAGGCAGTTAAAGTAGAAAGTATATTTGAGTTAAAGGAGAAATAATAAAATAAAACTATAAACGTATAGTGTCTAAAGCGATGGTGACCGGTATGGACGCCACCTACTCACGTGACCTTGTACTGAGACAAGTAGCTACAACGCGATCCTTTTAATTGGATTATAAAAACATAATGAAAATAAAGCGCGAGGAAACTTCACGTTTATAAGCCTAAAAAAATACAATATTAGATTAAATTAACAATCTATTGTTTTGAGTTGATGCAGACATCATCAGTCAGGCACCATTAGAGCGGGCGTCCACGACGAACTAAGTTGCCCAGCAACATTTTGTCTGTCGTTGTATTTTCGAAAAACAGCAATAAATAAACCCGTAGAATTGAGACAACGGATGGGCAAAAACATATAGGAGCTGTTCTGCTAAACCTATTCTGTTACTTAAGCGCAAACGATATATAATGTAATCCGTTAATCACAGTGAACACTCCATGTAACGTCACTCGATTTAACGACAAAGCGTCAAAATCAATTGGCTTTGGTTGGTTTAGCTTGTCTTCCATACAATGATACATCTTCTCTCCATTTAACGACAACTCTCTATAACATCATAAAAGTTATTTAAAACAAAATTTTTTTTTTCTCCCACAAAACTTAAAATTAGCAACAATATTTTTTAAAACATTTATGTACAAGCCCTTCAAAGTCGTTATATAGAGTTTCCACTGTATGTATATACATACATATATATATATATATATATATATCACGCTATTAAAGTTGAGAATTGAATAATATTTGGTAATTATGACGCAACCATTGACGTAATTAAGGAAATCCACTAATAACGTTTGTGTCTAAGTAGAGAGTAATAGGGCTGCAGGTCTAGAAAGCAATAATGGTCAGTCATGTAAATATTTACAAAGCTCTTAGTTTTTTTTTTTACTAAAACACTGTATAAACCTTTCATTGAGTGTATAAATATAAGGTTTATGTAGCAATATCTTTTTACACACAATGATTTGAGACTAACAGCATAGTAAAAAATATAGAACTTTTGCAATAATAGATAGCTGATATTTATTGCCTGCATAGGCCAAAGCATCCACCCACCTTAGTTGCGGAGACAAGTAGATCGTGAACGCCTGATCTTAGGTACATATTAGTATTAATGTATAAATCTTAATTTTAAAATTGCCAATATAAACTCTCGATGCTCTTCAATAGATATTACTACCTTAAAATACTTATTGCATAAAAATATGTATAAAATTAGTTACCTATATGTATTGTACGTATGGTAAAAAAGCTATAAAATTGTTATATTAATCACATATACTTAATTAATTTATGCTTAAAGTTAAACTATATCAGAAAACGTTAAAACTTTAAGACCGTAAAATTGATATTACTTACATACAAAATCATTTAACATTAAAAAATATTATTTCATTTTTAAAATAATAAATTATTGTTTTAATACGTGTTTTAATAATAAATATTCGCGATAATAATAATAAAAAAATCTCGATTATAAAACGTTATATCACAGAAAACAATAATAGAATTAATAATTTTAGCACAAGTGTTCATTTACACAATTACCCGTCACTGCACCATTAAATATCGGCCTAATACAATATTCAATAATAGTCAAAGATATATAGAAGAGCGACCTTAACCGATCTGTTATCTGAATTAAATCAACTTTTTGTATATTTAAAAATATTCGTATTTTATTATATAGCAGGTGGATTTCATTTGTATAACAGATCGGTGAAGGTTGCTGTTCTACGTATCTTATACTATTAATATTATCCCCTCGTTCCGAGTCACAATAATAGTAACCTAAGCCTGCTTCTAGGCATTCCGAGACGTGCCTGTATTGCCAAAGCTTTGTGACGTCACAAACAAACGTAAACGCAGAGGTAAATATGATAGTATGATTTCAAATCCGGAATTTATCTTCTTTGCATTATAAAAAAATCCATTATGATAGGAATAAAATGAAATTTTATCCGTTCCAAATTGATATCATGGTCTGAGCATCCATAAACTAACACCGTATAAGGTTTTTAACACAGAGTAGCGACACTGGCAGTTCGAAAATGTTTCGAGTCCCAATACTGGTGTTAAGCCAGGGTTCCTGTCAATGTCAAAGTGACAAGTATCATAAGTTAATAAACATAGAAAGATAATTATCTGTGAAATACGCAACAAAACTCAAAATTTTATATAAGCTATACTAATATTGTCATTCTTTTGAGATACTAATAATATACGAAATATGTCTTTGATGGAAATGATTTTTCAACAGACAATTTTGACAGTGACATTTTGCTCGTAAATCGTTAGTGAATGTCGGTGTCGAGAGGTCAGAACCCTACGAGGGGTTTACAAAAACGAACGCGGCTCAGTATGATTCGGAATGAGGGGTATATCTTTGGCGTTTAAATTTTGACAAAAGTCAAAATCTGTATTTTCGTATCGGCAGAACCAAAGACAGATCAAACACAATAGTATCATTTCATAATGACATCAAATGAAAATGGATTGATACTATTGGTGGATATTTAACTCGCTCACTGCCCAATTCACCGCAAATCTGGTAGATTGGAAGCCTTAAAGCTAAGTTCAAACAAACGCGTTTAACGTATGAGCTTCCCTCTCGCTCGCACAATCTAATATTTTCAAAGACTTTTGAAATTTGAGTGTACTTTTGTTGGAAAAAAAATTGTACATATTTGCACTTTCATATACCTAATTTTAGACAGAGAGAGAGATCATCACGACCGAAAGGAAAACTTTCGGGGTGGTCAGAAACCACGCTTATAAATAAGCGGATTCCAAGCCAACTTTACTATAGGCCAATCATATATAGGCAAGCTCGTCGATGTCTCCAGCGTATCAAACTCGAGAAATTCACAAATAAATAAAATTTTTGTGTCCCGATCAGGAATCGAACCCGGTACAGACTTAACCGCTAGACCACGGAGGCAGTATTTTTAGACAGAAAAATTTGAAAATATATATTGATTGAAATATAGATTGTGCGAGAGGGATGCAAAACCGTTAAACCCTCTTAAGGACAAATTACAAACACGCGATAAGGATTGGCATCCGGTCATTATGCTACCGGAATAACAAAAGGTTTTGATTGAACTAAAATGGTTAATAATTACGGTTGCTACCGGTATAAAAAAACTGTACTGTATTTTTACGGTATCCTTATATCCTATACCAAACTCTGTGGAGGCAAGGAGGTGCTCAAAAATTCTAAAGTACAATTTTCCTGATTTCAACTTCTTTCTTTATATACTTACTACTAACACCTCCTCTACTCCTCTAATGCCTCCTCCACTCAACATTTCCTTCCAGCTGTCAAACAAAAAAAAGTTTCTGTAATGGTTACTTTTAAAGTTTTTTTTTATTTTTTTTATTTGAGCCGATCCGACAGTTTTATTTTGAAGGTCAGCCGTAAGCATTAGACGCCATTTTTTTATTTTAATCGGCTTAATTTTCATTTGACAACTGAAAGGAATTAAGTGGAGGAGGCGTTGAGGACATGTCTTAGAATACAGATGTAAACCTACCGAATATTTTAGTATCAACTAACATGTAACAGAGACTGCTTCCCAACATACAACATAATGGGGCAGCGGAGTTCTATATATCTTGCTCGATTTGTTTTTAGTATTTGATCATTTTTATTTCCCAACAGAAATGCGACGCGAATCGAACTCTTGTTTCAATTACTATTAAAATTAACAGTACCGTTAAAAAAAAACAGTACGTTTATTTATATCGGTATTACAGATATCAGAATTTAAAGGTATGATGACAGCTTACCATTTAAACCACCAATGCATATAGATAAGCCTATTCAATTCAAAACGCCTCTTGCTACAGCAGGCGCAGTCCGAATCGACCGATCAGGTGCGATTTTGAAATAATAGACTTTTGTAATTTAATGTATCGATGGTTTAAATCCTATATTTTTTTGTTTATTCAGCCCTGAGGCGCAATTCTTAAGCAATAAAATTCATATATTAATAAAATAGTTTTACCTGATTATATCGAATTCGATAATATCTCTATATCTCGAGAATTGCCCCCTGGTTAGAACTGAAGGCAAAAATGACTTAAGGGTGGTAAAGCCCTAGTTTGTTGGAGTGTAATATGGGTTTTTGGTTTATGTGGAAGTGCTGAGGTCCGGCTGTATGCAGGCGATGGTCTTCTTGATGCGCAGCGCAGTGAGCCGAGCTGCCGGGTTTTGATACCAACATTCACGCATCACCTTGCAAATCGCAGACAACACCTGAAACGTGTTCATTAATATATTAATATCACAAAGCTACGGTCAGGCATTCCATATTAGTGCTGAATCTTGAAACAGTGCTTGATGTAATAGCTGCCCGCGGCAACAGGAAAAATATTATATAGACACTGGCAAACGAAAGTAGGCTGAGATTATGATACCTATATTCGTAAGGCAACACAAAATCGATTATCAATATGCTGTCGAACTATATGTATTCATTGAACTTAAGTTTGTGCACTAGTTACCCAAAATACTATTAAAAATAAATAAAAGTGATGTGCGGAAGTTGCGTCATACGTTGATAATGAAATATAAAGAAAAACAAGAAAAGAGAGATATACCTTGATTTCATACAGAAAATATTTTTTTACATACAATCATCATTACAGCTAGAACACAGCGTCCTATAATTCCACTGCTGAACATGGGCCTTCCATAACATATATAAATTTTGATACTTTGAAATTCTAAAAAAATATTAATTAGCTCAGTTGTCATTATTACCTAAAACATTTATTATTTTTGGTAAGAGCCTCTAAAATTAAAAGCCAACGAAAAAA
Source organism: Tinea semifulvella (assembly GCA_910589645.1). Classification (NCBI taxonomy): domain Eukaryota; kingdom Metazoa; phylum Arthropoda; class Insecta; order Lepidoptera; family Tineidae; genus Tinea; species Tinea semifulvella. The sequence continues at coordinate 29,376,710 of OU342584.1, forward strand.
AAAAGATTTTTAATAAGTAGATGATTTAGAACAACAAAGAATTGGCAAGTTATACACCGGTTAGTAAGTGGATACTGTCAACATCAGTAATCTCAAACCAGTATCACATTCTAGTCTGATAACTTGTGATTATTTTATTCACGAGTGTGACAAATTTTCACTTGTCCAATTGTACAAACTTTCTCTATAAATTAGACGTTGTGATTTCATGTTACATGTTATAGGTACATATATATATCCATAGTTAAAGTATTAATATGTAAATTACAATATTTGAATCAGTTACATTCAGTAACAATATTTATTATTAACTACTACTAGATTGATAGAAGAAAACAACTATTATTTTAAAATGATAAAAAAATATGCAAGTATCAAGATTATTTTTTCTTTATACGAGTATAACCGTGCCATGCCAAACCTGTTTCCTATGATTCCTATAATGCTATATTGGAAACTAGTTTTATAAATGTACTAATGGCAGACCTGCTTATGCGAAATTATTTCAGTTTGTGGTGCAAAATAACATCCGTTCCTGATCACAGCATCATGAGCCATCGGTCCCCGTTCCACTAATACCAACTTGTGAAATCGTTAAGAAAGCTAAATTCATGAGAAAGCTACATACATGGATTAGACTTACTGTATCGGATTGCCATCGGTTAGGTATACCAGGTCTTCTTTTCTCTATGCAGACGACTCGCTTCATATCTTCAAGACTGGGATCGGGGGGGACACAGTCGTAGTAGGGCGGCTGGTATTCGTCGGGGATTGCCCCACTTCTCCTAGCGATCTCCCAAAGCACTAGGCCGAGAGAATACACGTCAGAACGCTTGTAAGGGTCGAACTGACGCGTGTCCAACGATTCCTCTAATACCTGAAATTGTATTATACAAAATGTAAAAAATAGTACATTACTGTCGCAGTCTGGGATGATGAATAACTTTATAGGTCAGACAGCAAGGTCTGCAATGATGACCAAGCTAGAAGGCTGAAAGCATCAAGCGCCTGCTGACATTCTTTTTTTTTACTAGGTCTTGATTGACACGATAACTACATACATATATATGTAGTAATTTAACATTAGTCTAATCAATAAAATTAGTTATAATGTAATAGTTTCAATTTCTTTATCGTTAGAACAACTGTAGAACAAAAAATAAACGCCTAAAATGGATGATCTCCTTTCACAATCACTTTAATATTTTTTACAAAGCAAAGCCGTTATTTCCTACTATACTTAATTCCGTTGTTATATTATTTTAATTAACGATTTATTAATAAGCCCATAAATTACAACTACAGTATTTTTCTTAATGTTAAATATTGTAGGAGCAATAATTATTATTTTTATCTAATATCATCAGCACAAACGTTATCGCAAGATGATAAGCCGAGTTTACATTTTTGCTGCATTTAGTCCAGTCTCTATGTTTTCCGATTTAGTTCTCTAACTAAAAATACACATGATTATTTTACGTTCCGTTCAATTATTATTGCTTAGGTATAATACGAATGCTTTTAGAATGTGGAATGGATTTATTGTTCGGTATTTACCGTGTTTGACTCAAATTGACTGCCTCCGTGGTCTAGCGGTTAAGTCCGTGGATTTAGACTCGGAGGTACCGGGTTCGATTCCTGGTCGGGTCGGGACACAAAAATTATTTATTAATGTAAATAAATACATTAAATTATTATTTAATTTATTTGTGATATATCTCGAGTTTGGTACGCTGGAGACATCGACGAGCTTGCCAAAAACTAATTAAATTAAATTAAAAACTATTAATGTACAAGTATATGTATGTGTACTATGATATCAAAATAGAAATTTTATTGAATGTCGAAGTTAATGGCGACTGTAAATTGGCTTTTTCAAATTAAAAAGAATTGATGTAGCCTCTTTTAGTGCATCTTCTATAGACTAGTTTTATAATTATAAATCAAACTCTACATATGATTATAAAGCTTTATTTCTCCGATCTCTTACAACTGTTTTTCACCACGCTTCCACTCAATATCTCTGTCCCTTTTTCGTCCCAAAACTGTCAGATGGCCGTGCCTACCTTATTTTTAATTCTTAGTTCCGAATACAATTGTATTCGAATGCACAAAATATAATTACTTACTGCATTCTGGTTTAGTAATATAAATTCTTATGTGTTTTTTACGAGTGTGTTCTATTTTGATTGACTAAAATAATAGTTTCATAATTAAATGTTAACATTTCGAATAGAACACAACTAGTATCCATCACATTCGGCCATCCGACAATGTGCTACCACCTGGTGCACACATAGGACTAAACCCATTATAAACTATTTATAATTAACATTCAGAGATCATTTATATTGAAAGTCTCACTAAAGTCAAGGAGTTGTTTCAGTTTTATATCCATCTCTCTGGTTTAGCACTATCCATAATACCAATGTTAACTTTAATAATCGCATAACAAAACGTTAAAACATTATTGGGCTATAGCCATATATTAATATTTTAAATTAAAAACTTCACAATCCTTGTTTTTCCTTAACATAAAAATATAGTAATAATATGATCTCTAGAATCACTGTGACATTGAAATTAACAAAATTTTAGAATTAGGTCAAGGTAAATTTAAATAAATGCCTTTGATAACTCTTATCTCAATGAGGTTATTTATATTATTGCAAATTACACTAATATTTAATTATTAAACAATAGTGTAACAAATTGAATGACAATGTAATAAATTCGTTACACTACCAAATAACAATTAACATTAAACAAAAATACATTTACTGAGACATATCAAACTGATGACACTAATAAATTGAATATTATTGTATCCAATTTGTTATATCACCAAATTTCAATTAAAATTGAACAAAAATATCTTCTAGTAATGAATATCAAACTGATGGTACTATAATAAATTGAATAATTTTGTATCCAATTCATTATTTTACCAAATTACAATTAAAATTGAACAAAAATATCTTCTAGTAATGAATATCAAACTGATGGTACTATAATAAATTGAATAATTTTGTATCCAATTCATTATTTTACCAAATTACAATTAAAATTGAACAAAAATATCTTCTAGTAATGAATATCAAACTGATGGTACTATAATAAATTGAATAATTTTGTATCCAATCCATTACATTACCAAATAACAATTAACGTTAAACAAAAATACAGTTACTGAGAAATATTAATGTTACGATACTGTAATAAATTGAATAATGCTGTATTCAAACCATTACAATACCAACATCCATCGAAAATCTTAACTATTATTTGGTAATTTGAGAACGTCGCTGCAACACAGATAATGGTAGCTCATCCTCACTGTTACTCAGATCACTATCAGAAGATTTACTGTCAGACTTATTTTCCAAGGATACATTTATCCATGGTCTTATTCTGTCCGCTGGCTCTCTTTAATGTTGGCATGGACAACAGCTCTCACTTCGTGTAACGCAGTAGTCTCAAAATCTAAGCCAATATCAAGTTTATTAGCTAAATTATCGCGCAATCTAACTCCGAATAAGGTCTCAGCTGCAGTCTTTTGAGTTGTAGCGTTTATGGTATTATTAATACCCCACTGTATATTTCCTAAATATTGATCCCATTTGTATTCATTTTCAGAGGAAGTGTATTTAGTTAAAGCATTTAATATTGTTTGATTAAAGCGTTCTGCTTGGCCGTTTGCCCTAGGACAAGCTACTGCGTTTAGAATGTGTTTGATGCCATATTTATCACAAAAAATCTTAAAAGCAGCTGATGTAAATGACGTACCGCGGTCAGAAATTAGTCGACTCGGTAAGCCAAAATCGTTGAATATCGATTCCAAAACGCGTATTGTTGATTTAGTTTTAGTGTCTTTTACTGGTTTAACAAACACATACTTTGTGAACCCATCCACTACTGTCAAAATATAAACATTACCACATTTGCTTTTTACAAATGGACCGAGGTGGTCTATATGAATAGTGTGAAACGGTACGCTTACTTTTTCAATAGGATACAAATAACCCGATTTCTTTTTTGTATTACAGTCCTTATTATAGGCACATTCTATACAAGATTCCGCATACCGCTTTACGAATCTGCGTAATTTTGGAAACCAGTATTGACTTTGAATTTTCTCAATTGTTTTCGATAGCCCTAAATGCCCGGCTTCATCGTGACTGATGCGACAGACTTGCCATCTAGCATTGCGTGGAACTACCAGCAGTAACTTACCATTAACCTTCCTATATAACTTGTGATTTTTAATAGCGTAATTATTTTTTATGTCTTTCGATTCCTCATCATTTTCAGGTTTGAGAATTTTAGCGACCCGTGCGATATCCGGGTCTGCCATCTGTAACGTCAGAATCCAATGATCCTTTTCGATATTGTAAACGGTTACATCAGAATCAACAATCACGCTAGATACCTGATTGGTATTTCGACTTAAAGCATCGACATGCGCCATTCGCGTGCCAGGACGATATTCGATATCAAATGTGAACTCGCTTATTTGTAACCACCATCTTGCTATGCGCGGTACTAAGTCACGCTTCGTAAGTGTGGTTCTGATGGCGTTGCAATCAGTTACTACCTTAAAATTCATACCCATCAAGTAGGCGCGAAATTTCTTTAATGAGCAAACAATTGCCAAGGTTTCCAGTTCGTAGGAATGTAAGTGTCGTTCTTCTGGGGTCGTCTGCCTGCTAAAGTAAGCGACAGGTTTTAATACTCGAGGATTCTCTTGCCACTGTAATAATATACCACCAATACCTAGTGAACTGGCATCGGTATGAAGTTCTGTGTCAAATTTGGGGTTGTAAAGTGCTAATATTGGTCTCTCTACCAGCTTATCTTTTAGTACAATAAATGCATTTGACTCAGGATTTGACCACAAAAACTTTGCTTCTTTTTTTAACAAATTTGTAAGAGGCCTTGCAATTTCACCAAAGTTTCTTATGAACTTCCTAAAATATCCCGCTAAGCCTAAAAATTGACGAACTTCATGAACATTTCTAGGTATTGGAAACTCTTTTACTGCCATAATCTTATTTTCGTTAGGTCGAATCCCTTCTTCGGAAATGTCGTAACCAAGATAAACAATGGAACTGTCGAAGAATCTACATTTGGATAGTCTAAGTGTAAGGCCATTTTTGCGTAACAGTTTGAGAACCTCCTCTAATCTTTCAAAGCCTTGAGTCAAATCTACCGACGGAACTAAAATGTCGTCCAAGTAAGCAAGAGCAGATTCAAAACGCATTGATCCCAATATTCTATTTATCGCCCTCTGAAACACTGCCGGTGCATTGGCTAACCCGAATGGCATGCGTCGGAATTCATAGTGTCCGTCTGGAGTTATGAATGCCGTTAAATGTTGGCTATCATCTGCCACAGGAACCTGGTAATATCCTGAAGCTAAATCCAGGCACGTGAAGAACTTATTACCACTGAGATTCGTTATTTGATCGTCTATTAAAGGAAGAGGAAAACAATCTTTTTTTGTTTTATTATTTAGGGCCCTAAAATCGACGCACAACCTCTGTTCGCCTGTTTTCTTTTTGACTAACAGAATCGGACTTGCGTAATTTGAATTCGATTCCTGTATAATGTCGTTTTCCAAAAGGTCACTTACTATTTCCCGCACTTGTCCTCTTTCGTAATGAGATAATCTGTACGGTCGGTACATAACTGGTCTGTCATCCGTTAACTCTATTTTCATTTCACAACCTGTCATACATCCAATTTCGTTCAAACTTGTGGCAAAACATTCACGATAAGATTGTAAAAGGTTATAAAGTCTATTCAATGTTTTATCATCCACTCTAGAACCAACCCTAACTTCCGATCTTTCTAGCGGCTTATAAGACGAGATATGTTTTGTAATTTTATTTACGGTTAAAGACTTCTCCAAAGGCTTCATATCTACTAGCAAGGTAACTCGGGCCAACAAGTATGGTGGCTTAAATATTAATGCCTTATCTGATAGGTTAGTGACCACTAAATGACCTTTACCCTTGTTTATGCGATAAGCACCTTGGTGTAGGTGATACTCTCTTCCAGGTTCGGTACAATCATAACCTTTTACATATACATCTCCCGAAAACAGACTGTTATCAGCTTGGACCTCCACCAGATCTACTTTAGGTACTTCTACGGGACTAGCTACAACTAATTTTACGTAATGTTCATGATTCTTAAAAACTTGACTATTGGGACTCCTATAAAATATTAATTTATGCTTATCTTTCAAAACTGTTACAAATGGCAACTCTGTAAAATCTTGCCCAACCAGCATGGGCGTCTGGATATATTGATCTTTGACAACAAGTAATTCTAGATATGCATCAACTTCATCTAACTTAAAGTCGACATAAGTTTTGTATAGTGGAGAAACCGAAGAATTTCCAAAACCTTTTATAGATGGTAAGTATCCAAATTGTCTTGGCAGATTCAATTTTTGAGCTACAGATTCTTGTAGAAGACTACACTCGCTACCAAAGTCTACATAAGCTACAAAATCTTGGTTATTAACAACAACCTTTTTAAAAAACTTATCATTACAGTTATTATTAGTATTTATGGTTAATACCTTTCTTTGGAAATTTGAATTTTCAGCACTAGACTTGGCATCGAAGCGCATGATTGGGTTATTCTTGCAATGTTCATCATCATGGCCAATACGGTGACATATTTGGCATTTCACCAGGGGTTTCTTACATTTATTATAAGAATGGCCCCTCTCGCGACAATTAAAACAAACAACTGAATTGAAAGATTTGAAAAAGTTTTTGTTTCGGTTTTCATATGTCGGTATATTATTACTTCTTTTTTTAGCATCAAAAACAAAATGATTAGTTGGACGTTGTGAATTTAAAAAAATTAGTAGGTCTTCTGGTTCCTTACAGTTAAGTGCCTGTGCACCGCTTCTAACAGATTTATCATAAATACCGTGCACAATACAGTCTACTGCCTTTTTCCCTGTGATGTCACATCTATTCAGTAAGGTCAATTTATCATAAAAATACTCCCGTAATCCTTCATTAGGGCGCGTGGTGCGCGCTAACATTTCCTCAAGCAACTGGCCATAATTTTGTTCGCTTGGAAAAGCCTTTTTTAATTTCATTTGCCACTCATCCCAGTTGTATACCACTGACGACAGCGATTCAAACCACGTTTTTGCAAAACCTGTAAGTTTTTGCAGTGCAAAGTGAATTATTTGTTTATCGTTCCATTCATATATAGTTGCACACTCGTTGACTTTCTGAATCCAACTTTCGATGTTTTGGGATTTGCCAGCAGGGTCAAATTCGGGCAATACGTTACTTAATTGGTTACTACTTAGTGGTGGTGACATCTTATCCTTATTCTTCATTGAAGACAATATTTTAAGTACATCGTCTAAAGAAAATTTTGTTGATTGTCGTCGTTCCTTTCTATGCAGGTCAACATCAGAGTCTGAAGAAGATGATGCGGTCCTTTTGCGTGCTTGATGCTGAGTATGGCGACTGGGTTTCTCAGGATCTCCTTTACTGGTTTCACTTGCCGCCACACTCCTACCTCGCGATCGCTGTGTTGGCTCATGCACGCTGCTATGCCGGTTTTTAGCTCTGACAGATGGCTGCAGGACCGGAGAAGCTGGGCCATCATTGTCGTCGTCATAAGTGTTCATCCTCCGAAAAATAAAAACAAAACTTCAATGAATTATATTAAGTTAATCAATTATTAACCCCCTCCTATTATTATTATAAAATTAAATATAGTATCCAAATTCAATATTAATAGTTAATTTTATTAGCCTGATAGATAATCCATATTATTATTCTATTTAATATTTGTCCTATTTCAGTAAAACTATAACTATTAATTTTTGTTGCATCCACTAAAATTCTCATACTAATAGTTAGGGTTGCAGCATGATCAATAATTTTCTTAAAACTCTTGTTTTTAATATATAAAATTTAATAATGTTTTTGAAGTAATATAACATTAAACTGTATTATTATTGCATAAATTATTTAAATAAACATAATTGACTATTCTATGATTTGGATGACCTGGACATACTCACATAATGTAACTTTTCTGTTACCAATATAGATAATCAGTCTTTTCTGGTGCAGATATACATAATCTGACAATTTTAATGCCAATATACATAACTGGCCTTTTGTGGTGCAGATATACATAATCTGACTTTTCTGGTGCCGATATACATGATCAGTCTTTTCTGGTACAGATATACATAATCTGACTTCTGGTGCCGATATACATAATCAGTCTTTTCTGGTGCAGATATACATAATCTGACTTTTCTGGTGCCGATATACATAATCAGTCTTTTCTGGTGCAGATATACATAATCTGACTTTTCTGGTGCCGATATACATAATCAGTCTTTTCTGCTGCAGATATACATAATCTGACTTTTCTGGTGCCGATATACATAATCAGTCTTTTCTAGTGCAGATATACATAATCTGACTATTCTGTTGCCAATATACATAATTGGTCTTTAATGAATGATAAAATGAAATAATAACATAATTATATAAATACAATAGGAATACAGCAAATAACTTAACAAAGATTGTTCAGTGGTGTAATATTTTGATTCATGGTATCAGATTCATAAATAATGTATATATATATTTTTTTAATATAGAAAATATTAGAATATAGTAATAAATAAAATGTATGTTATAAAAATATATATAGAAAATATGTACTAAAATAAATACAAAAAAAAGTAATTTAATTTTAGTAAGTAGTTCCACATTTTATTTTATTTATACCAAAATTCATAGTATGATGAATAAAGTTTGATGAAATATAAATTGATAAAAGTTGATAATTGATAAAAGTGTTACTTCAATATATTCTCAAATAGTTTCAGGAGATTTAGTCATACATAGCCCAACTTGTAATTTGTATAAATCAGCTAAATCCCATTTATTTATTATATATATTCTTATTTATAAATATTTTAATATATATATATATAGTCATTTCAATGACTCTATAAACAATATTAACCTAATACAATTGTTTGTGTTTAATATTTTATTTCGTATCTCAGTTGTAACGATGACGCCATTTATTTGGTCAGATTTGTAGGTTATATTAATATTGTTGTTATTTTAAACTACATGAACCTGAACTATAACATACCAATACTCGTAGTATGAAGAATTGGTTATAAATGTTAATTCAATGGTTTTGGTAAATATTACTTAATTTAAGCCTTAATTGTGCAATTGCACATTGAATGCAACCTTTTTTTTTTTTTTTTTTTTTTTTTCTTATGCCATACATTTATTATTACACGTACCTTTTTGAACAATTAATCCACGGGCGCGTCTCTTTTCACTTCTGAGTTTTTATAATTATAAATCAAACTCTACATATGATTATAAAGCTTTATTTCTCCGATCTCTTACAACTGTTTTTCACCACGCTTCCACTCAATATCTCTGTCCCTTTTTCGTCCCAAAACTGTCAGATGGCCGTGCCTACCTTATTTTTAATTCGGATTAGCTCGCGCCATTTTGCGCGGCCATGTCAAGTGCAAGTTTTTGTTTTGTAAATTAGTTTACTGTGGTTATTATTGGTCAAGAGTGGTGTTGTTTTGTTTAATAATGTGCTACAATGTGAATAGTTATGGAAAACGATAAATTGGACTTTAAATATGGGGCACAAGTTGCAGTTTATTTTTTGCGGTTTTCCCGCGCTGTCAACTCCCATATTTTACCCGACGTGTTTGAGCAGTGGATGGTTCCGCGAGTGACTCCAATAAAAGCATCAACTTCTACAGCATCTGGAATTTGATGATGACCTCATTAATTCATGAAAAAGAAAGATATATTACGTCAGACTTGGCTGTATGGGCTAGACCCTTTGCCTTCCCTATCATCTCATTCATCATCCATCGGGAGAAGAGAACCAAAAAAAAAAAAAAAAATTATTTTTAATTCTTAGTTCCGAATACAATTCTATTCGAATGCACAAAATATAATTACTTACTGCATTCTGGTTTAGTAATATAAATTCTTATGTGTTTTTTACGAGTGTGTTCTATTTTGATTGACTAAAATAATAGTTTCATAATTAAATGTTAACATTTCGAATAGAACACAACTAGTATCCATCACACTAGTAAGATTTATTTAACAAAACATTTATTTGTTATTTATAAGCACTGTTTATTCTATTGTGTCTTTGCACGTAATAAATATTAAATTGATTAAATCTTATGCTAGTGAAATATCCATGTTTTTGTATTTTTTTGCAAATTTAATCTAAAAGCGGATGCCGCGAGTTACCCTCCAAGTCTAAGGATATAGTGCCCCATATAATACACTCGAGTTCACAATGGGATCCATTGTCACAGTGAATTAGGTTAAATTGAAAAATTCGCTTGTCACAATTTCTAAAGAACTTCCCAACGCATAATAGTCGTGTTCGACTACTGTTGTTTAGTACTTAAAGCGTTTGGAAACGCATTCAGAAAAAGTAACGCAATTTAAGTCGAGTATCATGATCACGACCGATTCCCTTTCGGGGTGGTCAGAAACCACGCTTATAAATAAGCGGATTCACATTTAGCTAACTTTACTATAGGCCAATCATGACAAGTGGCAAGCTCGTCTATGTCTCTAGAGTACCAAACTTCAAAATATCACAAATAAATAAAAGAAAAAAAAGAATTTATTTATTTAAATTAGTAAATGTTACTATGTATCAAATGGAGAATAAACACATGAAACTTCCCCGTGAGGAGGAGAGAATTTTAGCTATCGCGTCGGAGTGAACTATGTTATAAAAGGCCTATATTTAACAGGTCTGAGACAACTTGCTAGGACTGTGAAGACGATGACCCCAATATTAATTTAAAAAAAACTCTTTTACCCTGTAAAGGCGCGGTGGTGGCTTGGATGTAAATCCTACAAAGGTAGGTTCAACCAATAGAACCAATGAGAAATACACTTTTCTTATGTACATTTGTCATAGATAAACAACACCATCGTTTTCGTGCCACGGACATCGCGTTAAGGCGTCGTCGGTCCTGTTTCCACTTATATCAAATTTTCATAAAAAAATTACATCATATCCACGCCAACCCCTGGCCAGCGTAGGACAAATTCTCCAGGATCCGGAAGCCCCATCTCCAGCACTGACTTATTCTAAGAATTATACAATACAATGCAAAAATATAATTATGACGACTTCCAGGAACAATTCCTTATCTTGTCTACGATCGGCTTAGCGGAGTCAGTTTAACCGTTAAGATTCGTCTTGCACATGCATTAGTTATGGCTTCTTAGAAATTTAAATTGGAGTGTACTTTATTTTACACTAGTTGTTTAACCCGGCGTTGCCCGTGTAATATTTAACGTGATTTTAAATCGAGTACTTTATTGCGTGCGCTTGGTTGTGGACCTATTTCGTTGAAAACAGCGCTTATTCTTTCTCTTTCTTTCTTTACGCGTCTGCAACTATGCGTGCGCACACAGCCACGCGCATTCATTTAATGTCCATATTCCTACCAACTACGAAATCAATAACCTGCAAGTTTAGTTATTACTTTTGCGGTACGTCCCGCGACGTACCCGTTTTTTTAATAGCTTGAGAACTTGAAATAAATACAATACAGAAACCTCTTCTTCAATACTTAGCGCTACAGCAGCAATATTCTCTTCGGTACGCACATTTCTTTTTCTTGTTGATGGTTGTAAACGATAAATAAATACACGAATTACTTCCTCACTTGGCCGGTTTTATGTTGACTGTAAAATGGATGAAGTGCTTTTTGTAGTGAAAAATTTAAATAGGTATGTAATAAACGGAATTAAATGAAACTATACTGTGTTTTATTCAAATTTATTTAATACATCCATTTATTTATTTATAATATATATATAAAATAACAAGTCGTATGATTCCTACCTAAGCTGTATTTGTTTGTAACTTAACTATAAATAATAGTTAATTCATTTTTTTATTTTCTACATATTCTTTATAATTTTTTCACTTTACTTTTTAACTAACTGTTTAGTTAGGGTGTTTACCCTTTAATATGTTTGATCCAAAATCTTTATTACAGTCAACATTTTAATTTAATTTAAAATACAAAGGATATAAATATATTTCCAAAAAAAATAATATTTTATTTCGTAATTATCATTTTTAACATTATTATAGAAGCCATAGCGGCGGTAGAAAGCGCTAGGAGATGCAAAATAATAACTACTTAATTATGAAATAATAAGTTTGAAACACTTTTTTGGTTTGATATCAAATAAAATGTAATAAAAAAATAAATATTTCAAAATATATTTTGCCTTTTTTTCTTTGGCCTAGTATCTATTCAAAACTACCATATTAAATGTATTTGCTTTTTTTGTTTAAAAAAAACAAACATTTTTTCAGCATACATTATTTGCGACAAAAGTATTTCTAAGATCGTTTAATATCGTGTGGGTATGCCAAACCTGAGCTTGCGACTTCGAAACTAGAGAGGGACAACAAATTTTCGGACTTTCCAGTTTACACTTTTAACCCAAAAGCTGTCTATATTTTCCAAATAACCGTTATGGTTACACAATACCAAGCGATTGTAGAAATATCTACTGCAAATAATGTAAAAACCTGTTCCTTAGGGTTTTAATTTTTACATAACAAAAGTAATATTCAAATCTCTTTTGTGAGCTTTAGCCAGACACAAGCACGGCAATTGATTTTTTTGATTGATTTGATATACGCCATTAAGTCATAATAATATAGATATAATAAAGATATAAATAAATGTATTACTTTATAAGCTTACTTGGGTACCTAATAAATACCCCAAATCTACTTTAATATTGAAACAAAAATCTATTATAATTTGGTAGAATCAAAGTTACGCTTACATGCTGCAGCTATACGAAAGTACATAAACAGAAAGGGCAATTCCAGATAACTTCAAGTTTGTTGATTGTGACGAATACATTTCCATTGTTAGAAGCTATGAAGCTGCCACACGCCGAACTAGCGAAAGGGTGTTTGAAAACCATAAACTGCAGTGAAGTATGACATTTTATTTGAAACTAACATAATCAAAATTAATTCAGCAGTTACAGTCAAGGTTAAAGTAGGCGTCAAATTTGTTTGTTTTAATACATCGCAGTTTTACTTTTAGGCTTATCAGATGAAGAAGCTAAAACATAATCAATACTGTTGTGGATACGCGTTAGCAACTGCAATACGACCAATGTGTATTCATATTTAACGTACCAAGTGCACTTTATGTTTTTCAAAATGTTTCAAAATATTATAGATGTAGTGATCATGAAGATTTTTTTATTTTTATTACCGGCACAGACGTAATTGATATAAAAGAAGATTTTGGATTCACCCTCACATCGAAAATACACAAACTGTTATTTTTTGGGCTGCCTTGTAAGAAAGGCAAATATTCAAATGTTTAATGTAAATGTATTCGTCAAATCAGATGGTGAAACCGGCCCTTAGTGTCACATGTCTTTATTGACGGTTTAAAACCATCATTGGCTCCGTTATTTCAAATGCCGTGAGTAAATCTCTCCATCGTTTCTTATTGATGGAGATTACAGAGCCTCCGCCACCAGCCTCCTCATCTTCTGCAGAAGCTTCCTGAGAGTTGGGATCAACTGGGGTTATGAATGGCAGATCAACATCTTCACCAGATCTAATAGCAATGAGGCCATCATTGGCGAGTACAGATACCAAGTAAATGTTTTCGACGGTGCGTGAGAAGCTGTTAGGGTCCAAAATCACGTGGAGGTAACTGATTGGTTTGTTGGTTGTGCGGTACTTCTCTTCAATGAATGCCTTCACTTGGGCAACCAATGCTAAGGTTGGGTCTGCCATTTCTCGTGACTTCGGTCTCCTAATGGATATTTAAATATTGTGGTTAAAAACATCGGATTGTTAAGACTCAGTAGTGGGGGTTATGTTTAGAAACAAAAACATTTGATGTTAAACGCACATATGAAAATCTCAGCCTGCAGCCCTGTTCTGTTACTTTGCCGCAAACATTATTAGTGGATTTCGTTATTTACGTCAGAGGTTGCGTCATAATTACAAAATGCTATTCAATTCTAAAAAAAAATCTAAAAAAGCGCTTGACCTTGACAGCGGCCGTGCAAATATCAACTTTAATAGCGTGATATATATAAAGTTAACGGATTCTATTAGATAACGTTTGCGCTTAAGTAACAGAATACACTAATACAGTAATAGGCTACACTAGTTAACGAGATAAAGTAAAGTATCATCACGACCGTTTCCCTTTCGGGGTGGTCAGAAACCACGCTTAGAAATAAGCGGATTCACATTTAGCTAACTTTACTATAGACCAATCATGACAAGTGGCAAGCTCGTTGATGTCTCTAGCGTACCAAAACTCAAGAAATATCACAAATTAAATGTATTTATTTACATTAATAAATATTTGTGTGTCTCGACCAGGAATCGAAGCCGGTACCTCCGAGTCTAAATCCACGGACCTAACCGCTAGACCACGGAGGCAACTATGCTGTAGTTGATCCAGCATTATACGACATTATGCTCAAAGTACTAATATTGCTTAAGCTATTTTGGTATTAGAATTATAGTCTGTTTTGTTCTGTAGGAACATAATACAAGGTTTTGGTCGTCAGGCATGTGCGGGTTCGGATCGGATTTGTTCGTGAAATACTAGCATTGCGTTCGAGGTACTCTCAACAAACACTTACGACGATAATAATGCCAATTTAAAATATTCCATTTTTTATTAAAACTATTTAAGTGGTACGTATTTGTATAATAATGTTGCTTAAACATTTTAGATGTTTACTTTATTTAACGTGTGGTTGACTTGTGGTATAAGCGCTTTTTTTTTCACTTTATTTCGCTTTGAAAGTTATTCGACTTGGCGTTGAAGTCAAACACAGAATTAAATAACAAGTCATTACATAAAAGTTCCACTACAAAATCATAAAAGGCGCTGTTATAGATGTACACAATTATAGTCTTAAAAGCAGTTTTCATAAGGTTGACATTGGCTCCATTTTTTTATTTATTTCACCATTACTAAAATTACCTCTACTCGATTGTACATGGCGTTATTGTAGTTGCAAACAATTACAATCTTAAAAACACTAGTCATAAGGTTGACATTGGTTTACTATAAAAGTTAGAAGTATTCCAGGGGGCCTTAAAAATATTGTAATAACAACAATTTGTTTAAAAATAGCACCAATGCCCGCCTTATCTCACATTTGACCTCGTTGGTCCAGACAGACGTGAATGTCACAGGTTGCGTTTCAGTTGCCTGGCAACGGCGAGTCAAGGTCAAGCGACGCTCGGTTATAGGTTTGGAATTCGCGCGCTCAACAAAAATATAAATACGCTTCCCCCAAATATATAGTTATTATTTTATTATTTAGGCTGGGTTGCACCAAAATCAAATGTCGGTAAATGTTGCGATTTAGTTAAAAAAAAGACGACGAATGTAACATTAATTTTGAAGACAAGCCGTCTGCTGGAACATTTGACGCCAATTAACTTTAATTGTTACAATCACAGAGAATCCGTTTGGTTGACCTTAGGTCAGGTTACACCGATTAAGTCATATTGAAATTTTCAATTTCTTTCGAAAATCTAAATAGGTACCTACTAATATAGATTAAATAAATTACTATTAAGCGCTCTATGTTAATAAACTTAGTATTTTAAATACAGGTATCCTGAACTTTTGCTAAAAGCCTGCCGCCATTTGTAACGCATTGACGCCGTGCCGGGACAATAAGCCGGGATTATTAAAACTACAAGAAAGTAAAAGCTTTTGCGTACTTACACTTACTGCGTGACGGTCAAATTGATAATTTCACAGACTTGAGACGTTTACGCGTTTTACTTCTTATATCTTTCAACAAAGAAAACTCCGTAAAAACCGTGTAAGCAAAACTTAGCAAAGTTAGTGACAGCAAACAAAGCAAAGCATAAACAATAGACTTGTGTCATTCTATGGAGCGCTCCCACCACACATATAGGTACTCTAGGATAAGAGTAGGGAATATGCATATAACGTAAAAAAACTAATTCTAGTACTATATTATGCACTTTATGACAAATACAATGTTATCTATAATGTAGTTTTATATTTAAATTAGTTTATTATTATTGAATTTCAAAAATAAAATACATTTAATTTGAAGAAACAAAACGCTGAAAACGGGGCAACTGAAAATCATTTCTTTTTAACATTTTTAGTTTTCGTAAACGACAAACCGCCCCAACCATTCCTCGACCGCCAGCTTAATCTGGGGTCTGAGCTGATCATTGATGGCGTAATAAAAGCGTGACCCTAGTTAGTACCTAGTACTATAATATAAAGGAAGAAAAAGGTTGGGTAGGTTAAGTTCTTAACTAGCCAATACAAAAACAACTATTACCATGTGCATTGATTTATCTTATCTTCTGCTGTTCAGAACAAAGACCTCTCTGGCTGTCCACTACCTGCACCATCAAAATGCCATTATATAATGCCTTAATGCTAGGCCCTGACGAGAATACTAAAAACGTAATTGACTTCATGTTCATAATATTCCGTTATTTGTTTTAGGCGAATGCTTTTCTTTTACTACTGTGCTCGTAGACAGATTATATGACTTTTTTCGCTGAATTATACTTAACCTGTGTTCCTGTAGCTTGCCTAACGATTTGAGTACTTAAAAGCAGTAGTCGAACACAGATAGAGGGAGCTGCTGACTAAACTGAGCGTTTCTACTGCGAAATGCAATAGACAATATTTATTGTGCTCCTTTGACGATAAGGCAATGGGATCTAGCCTATACAGCCACTGACGCACTTTTCTTTATTTTTCACAAGTTAATATTCCAAATGTTACAAAATTTGATGCAGATTACTATAGACCTTAAGTGGTCAGCAGCAGGCAATATCACACAATAATGTATTTATCGTTGTGACCAGTAGGTAGTAATAATACATTATTTTTATAGCCCATTATTACGAGATACAAATCTTATATTTTGGACAAAACAGAAATGTTCATTGTCAATAACTAATCTATAAGTAACTCTTAATGATATGACGTACCTATGTTTTTTATAGATCGAATAATAATATTTTAGTATTGTCGAAAACTTACCAATCCTCGTTGTGTTGTAAATGTCTTCAGTAGTCCAAAGTTATAGGTACCTAGGTATGTAATAAGAGGAATTAAATGAAACATATATTTAATACATCCATTTATTAATTACAAATTTACAATATATTTTTAAACAAGAAAACAGGTTGTCCTCACAGCTTGAATGTCCTTTACATTACTGGGTCCGAGCAGCTCTTTAAATATGTTCATTTGATATAAAGCAATCATATTTAATCAATGTTTTCAGACATTTATTTTAATAAAAAAAATAACAGTTCGTAAGAATCTTATTTACAATATATATTTAATAGAAAAACATGTTTTTATAAGCTCTTAATAAATACCCCAAGATTTACTTCAACAAATAAATTAATTTCTTGTGTTAATAAACTATAATATTAATAAAAAAACATTTCCTAAATAATATTTGGCAGAATTTAACATACACTAAACTTGTAGAGCCATACGAAACTATAAAATCAGAAAATGCGATTTCAGTTAAGTGTACAATATATGCGCCAGATTTAATGAGGCGAATACATTTCCATTTTACTAGGGTGTGTGTACAATAACCCGACTAATAATAGAAACTTCAAATATTATAGGCCTGTGTGTTAGCGTCAACGCTTCACTTAAATCTAAATAATAGAAAATTCGTTCAAGAGTTACAGTAAAAAAATATATCAAAAAGTTATAAATTAAAGGAATGTTAACAACAGGCTGGTTCAATTACGGTGGGTGTGTTCTACACGTCAAACGTTCACCGTCAATGGTGCTGCTAAAGGCCGAACATGGAATATTTTACTAATTACAAAAATTAAACTACATTTTAATAATTGTTCGAAAAGCTATAAATTGTGTCCGTAAAGTGTGCATATATCGAAAGAACCATGTACTATTCAGATATTTAAAAAACTCGAAATGGGTAGATGTAAGACGACGCGCGTGTCTCTACTAGATGCTAGCGCCTTACAAGAACGTGCCGGATAGTTATATCATATACGACAACTTGCTTGTCAGTCTGCATTCTAAGGTATTGACTAGTCAAATACTGTGTGACTTTAGACTAATATGTGGTTTTACTGATAAAACAAACAACTTTTCGTAAGAAACCATATGTCGAAAAAAACACAAAAAAAAAAATGGTTTCTCCATACAAAATGTTAATTTTAAAATAGCCAATGAGTATGGAGAACTAAAAAAAATTATCATTTTCGACATATTTATTTAAAACTTTATTACACATAAATATACAAAGGCGTGACATAATGTCGCTTGACATTCTCTGCTTGTCAGACCTTAGGGGCGACGAGAACATTTATGTGAGGTAGGTGCAATATATCAATTAAAATTACATATATTAAAAATTTAAGTCTATGAATTTATTGATTACATATATAAACTACATATGGTTTCTTAGGAAAAGTTGTTTGTTTCTATCAATAGAATCATGTGTTGTAACAGTGTGTGTGCGTGTGAAGCTGTCACGTTTATTGGTTCTAGGCGTCACATAGAAAATAGGCGCACGCTTCGTCTTACAAAATTTTTCGTAGTAACACACAGTCGGGGTTAACCAATTTTATTACAATGTTACGAGGGTTTAGCGCATTTGCAGCCCTCTCGCTCGCACAATCCAATATTTAATCCAACTTTTGGGAAATGTAGTATATAAAACTTTATAGTATATAAAATTACGGACATTTTGGACATCGAAATCAATTGGCTTTGGTTGGTTTAGCTTGTCTTTCAGACAATGATTCCATCTGTATTTAACGACAACTCTCTATAACGCTATAAAATGCAGTGTCGTTTTTCTCCATGTAACTAAAACACATATATGATTAATATATCTCTGAAAGGTCCGAATTGTATACCCTAGTAAGTTAATAGACTACATTACTCAAAAGTACACTTGTGCGGGCGAGAGGCTTGAAAAAAATCTTAACCAATTTTATTATAATCAGTAACCCGTATTAAGTATTAACGGACACATGTATAACATTTAAAATGCACAGCTTTTTATTTAAAAAGTGACGATTTTCATGATGTTAAGTTATTAAGAAAAAGGTAGGTACAACCTCTCTGCAAAGTATGCTTGTTTTACCGTGTAAAGTGTTTAAAGTATGCCCCGTGTTATTAATGTTAATTTATTTATTTATTTATTTATTTATTTATTTTGAAAGAAAATCTTAAAATAACAATTAGTATATAGTAATTAGTAGTTAATATTTAAAAATAACTTAAAAATAATCTCAAATTTAAATTAACAATAACTTAGCTAAAATTTGAACTTCGTTGTTTTTTTTTTAAAATTTAAAAATAAATAATTGTGATGTTATTTATTTACGACTGGGTAAGTTTTATTCTACGAAAATCTGAACTTTACGCTGTGACCAGGATTTAAAAACGGGAGATTCGCAAATTAAATTCTTTAGAAGACATTCAGTATACATTTGAAATCGAAACACGTATAGTATTATAATTTTCTACTACAACATTCAGTAAATCTTATATAACTAACATATATCCCACAGTTCTTACTAAGGTAGACAGATATATTCATTTATTAATTACGACACAAACTAGCGAATTAATCTCCTCCCCAACTCACCCTTACTAAGCTAAACTTATGTTCTCACTCTAACATTAGCACACGATTAAAGCTATTAAATGTACATACGTAACGAAATATGTCACTGATATTGTAACGGAATAGGAAAAACGCACTAAATAGTATACACAGTATTGCTGGAGAATTACCTTTGAGTTGTGACTAGAACTCTTACAGTAGTAGTAGCAAAAATGATCCAATCCACAATTTTGCAGTATAATTTATGAATTTTAATCAGGTCCTTAGGATGATATATGATTCATTTGAAAATACCGTTGTTGACATATTATTGGATTAATCCATCGATGTATCAATGGAACAATCTAAACTTTAATGGCCTGTAACTTAAAATTTACTTAATGTGGATTGGATCCTTTTTACTTAACTACGTCCAATTTATTATACTTATTTCAGAAAATAATCCTATAGCTCTATATATACAGGATGGTTTTTTGAGTTAACCGTTATATTAACTGGAAAACGACCCTAGGAAACTATCCATAACTTTTCGAGATATTCTGAACTGCATTCATAGATTTTGAAATAAATGTACAGTCAGCCATCGATCCTTTTTCTTATAGCGTTCAATAGTCTACTGAATCGACTGAGGTTTGAAAACTGACAGAAATCGGCATTTTTTTACATATTTGGGTAAAAAATTGAATAAGTGTGACTAGTGGGACATTAGAGAAGCAGTGTCAAATGTCCCAATAATAACGATGGAATGCCCCAACTATTCCGTGACAACGTGACAAATACTTTTTGCTACGCACGTAAAGTAGAATGCCGGAAGGTGGGCTGTAGATGCGTCTTTACCAATCATGTACCAAAAACATTAGCATTAAAGAAATAGGGGTAATAACATATTGTTTCGCCGGCCGACCAAAATTTAGTTGTAAAAAACTAGTGTGGTGAGTTCGATTGAAAATCGATATATCCATATTTTTTTTAAATATACATATATGATTGTCACATCACTATTACGTTTTTTGTCACTTATTAGAAACTCGATACCTATTTTTAAATTGATTAAGTGTAAAACCTTATTTTGTTTTTATTTCCCTCCTGATAACACTAAAAAAATAAAATCGGTTTTATTGTTTACAATGGTTTTGTACATATCCTTTCGACAATTCGGTTCAGACGCAAATTCAGCCTAACTTCCATCGACTTTTTATCAATCTCCTTTGAGCTTTACTCACATGTAATTGATTAACTACCAATATCCGAAAGTACGATTAAATTAAAGAAGGTTTAACGGTTTCTTATAACGCACGTGATGGGCTCAAGTAACAAAGTTACAAGCAGCTGTCACCAATCATGTAGCGTATAAGAAAATGTTAATCATTAATTATTTTAATCATCACAGATGGTAGATAATCAGAGTGAGTCAAAGTCAAAATGTGTGTCAAAATTTATGTAAGTCTATTACAGATATTTATGACATCACATAATTTAAATTCAATTAAAATAATTCTACTTCTGCTAGTGGAAGACTAAGCAGCAAAGCGGTCCAAGCATTAAGCTGTTAGCAGAAGGCTCAGCAGCTTAGCAAATTCCAGATGACCTTAATGTTTATCTGACTGAGAAAGGAATCTGCAAGGAAAATTCAGCCATAGACATACAAATATTTACAGAATTACACAATAACAACAGTAAGATGGAGGGGATGAGAAATTCACTACACCAACCATAAAAAATGCAATTGAAATTTGATAGGAAGGTAAGGTTTGTGGGATAGCTAATAGACTCTTTTTTAATGGAAGAGCAAGTAAATTTTAAATAAAGATTTTTAATTCCTACCAATTCAGTCTCGCTTTATTATCCTTCTCAATATAAAGACAATCGAGCAATTGTCGACTACCTTGGTGTACATCTTGTAAATCTGCCCCAACACCTCGTTAATTAAAATAATATTAACTTAAAATTAGGAATACAAATAAATACTATATTAAATTTGTAATATATGCATATGATAACGCGGTGGCCCGATTGTGTGAACTCATTTCTCAAAATCTATAAAGGTACCAAAATTTCTTACGCATAGTTGTTATAGACTTACAACGCCACAGTCCCTGTGCCTCGGAGCACGTTAATCTGTCGCTCCAGGTTCCATTAATACCAACATAGACTCCGCCAAGAGTGGCAAATGGAGGCCAAATTCTCCAAAAAGTTCTAGATCTGAGAAATATAATGAATACTTATTTTAAAAAGCTATTACTTTAATTTTGTTCTCCAATATTAACTTTAGCTATTATTTAAATAATGTAATAAATATTATGACTATTTTTTCATTGGTTTATGATAACTTAAAATATAGTGTGATGAAAAGACTTAACTTAAACGATATATTAACGGAATATTCTAGCAGATTTACAAGATTTCCATTAATTCCGCTCTTTAGATCTTTACGTATACATTCTTAGCTTTGATATATTGTGTAAGGCAGCCTTTAAACACCTTTAGGATACTGTTGCCGAATTAATTAAAATAATAATGTAGTTCTGCAGTCCACAAGCTGCTTGCATAATGCCGGCAGATTTTGAATTATAAAATGCAAGACTAAACAATAAATTCAAAGACAGAAGTGCGCTTTTTTTATACAAAGCCTTGGAATGTGAATCTGTCGACTGCATTTTGACGGCGACATCTAAAGTACGACAAGTGGAGCTGATTTCTCCTGACCTGTTCACCCTTTATGTCAATGACGTGATCAGGAAAGCCTAAGGAGCTGTGAATAATGTCAGTTACGAACCGAATCACGATCAAGGATATCATGAAGCTTTTTTAGCGATATGCACTTCGTATAAAGTCAAAAAGATTGCAATGATGGTGTTCATATCAGAGGAAAGATCAAGAGAGTGCCTCCAGTGTTCCTGAGGTCACTAGTGCAGGTTGTGGGGGAGTTCAATCTCTCAATATTGAATTGCAGAATTTCACGCACAGAAGGTAAAAACTTTCTTTAAAGATTTTTGACTAAACTGTAACTGTGGTTAAAGAATACCAACCGCTGGCAAAACACATCCAAGATTGTGTAGTGCGTCAGGCACTCTTTGCTATAATAAGATCCAAGCCTAGTTTTCGTGATTCAGAAAATGATGTTTCAAAACATGCTTTTTATGGCAATCCCAAAAATCCATACTAGATAATAAATATGCACCACGGCATCAACTACAAGTATAGCAGTCTCTATAAATGTTAAATTTTGATATGTATTTTTGGATATTGGATTTGGTATTTAAAAATAATCAATTTTTGTAGCTGAATTATTATAGCTTGAGGACGGCAGATATACGAATACGAGAAGATTGGATAACCTGAGAGTTTACAAGTAAATTCAAATGAAGAAAAGTATCATAAGGACAGTAATTTAGTGAGGCGTGGTGTTGAAAATTAATATTCTCTATTACTTACTAGTTTTAAATATTGTTGGTAGGTTAACAACCGTTTCCACTACGGCTATTCCACTCAACTATTCCTTTAAGGGATCCTCAGCATTCTTACACTCGTATTCTAAGACACTTTCTCAACGGCTACTCCACTCTACATTTCCTTCCAGCTGTCAAATGAAAATGAAGTTTCTCTAATTGTTACGATTAAAGTTAAACATGGAACCGATTGTACTAGTTTCATTTTGAAGGTCAGCCGTAAGCGTAATAATTTTAAACGTCACAATTACAGATACTTCATTTTCGTTTGACAGCTAAAAGAAAATATTGGGTGTTAGTTGTTAACTATCCGAACCGCGAAATCTTGTGAAAAACGTTTGTTGTAAAAATATTGAAAATTGCGTTATTACGATATATAATAAATACTAATAAAACTCGTTTGACAGCTGAAAGTAATTGTTGAGTGGAAAATCCAATTAGAAAACGACTAAGATACCGCTGCAAGAAATGCTTATAACTGTCATAATTCTTGTACTGAAATGCTTCGAAAGAATTTCAAAACATGTTTTTTTGTCTGCTTCATTTGTAAGTATTCAGTTGTAAATATGATCCTTGCTATTTTGACTGCACAACAGTATCCCAAAAGTGTCGGTGTATATAAAGAAGGATAATTTTATTTCAGTCTATACTTACAATCTAATACACCAATAGAACGAATCCACCGCTGTAAATGTGCTTGAGGTGGATATATGAACGAAGTCGAATTCGATACAACTTCAATTTCGAGATAAAATTTTCGACATCTCTCTTATGTTTGGCGTTTTATTTATAGTGGTATAAGTCTTTATTGGAAAACCCGATATACAGGATGGATTTTTAAGACTGGACAATAAGGGTAGGTTAACCGTTAAAGTTACAGGAATACGTTCCAAGGAGGCCATCCATAACAATTTAAGATATTATGATTTTTGAGATATTTTGATTCATTCACAGATTTTGGAATAATTTATTTATTTATTCGGAGAAAAAAACAGAAATGATACATACAAATAGGCAAAGGATACAAAAACAAAAATCATAAGTTACATTCGAATCACTTCCTTTGATATTTCTCACTGAGAACATATAGGAAGATAGTTTGAGTACAACACGGACCTAATTATCGTTACATATATATATATTTTGTATTACCAGTTGCACTAATAAACCATTCAATCAACAATCTTGCTGATCATCAATAAGCACCCTAGTGATATTGGCCTTGTAACTGCTGCAGCTTTGTGTGAACATGTCGACCGAGGCAAGTCTGTCGTCGTGGACGCGACACATTCTGGCGAGTGGCGCCCGTTTGCCCGCATTCGTTTTGGCACGTGGTATGACAAATAGCGACCGAGATCTAGTCCTTCTTGTAGGGGCACAAAACAGTATCTTTTGTAAAATGTCCGGGCAATTAAAACTACTGTTACAAATCTTATAGAGGACGCTGGCGTCCAGGATCACACGCCTGCTGTTAAGCGTCAGTGTTTTGTAGCGTTGTAGTAGGTCTCTATAGGAAATGTTAGATTTGGTCAGTCAGTAATGAACAGACATATAAAATTGTAATTTTACACAAAAACTTTTTTTGATGCAAATCGAACCTAAGAATCTAAAGTCTCTACTGGACCGACTGAGGTTTGAGTACTAGCAATATCATAAATCGCGAAAACTGTCCATATATTGTTACTATAGGATATAGATATAGAATCGTTTGGCACAAATAACAGTTGATCGTCCTCCTGTTCAATATGTATGGATATGTTTTTGCGTTTTCTGTCATTTTTAGTACTCAAACCTCAGTAGTGACTTTTGATCCTTACAAGAAACAGGATCGTTTGGAAAGAAAAAAGTTGTTGTGCAAAATTGACATTTTGTTGCTGACTGTACATTTATTCCAAAATCTGTGAATGCATTTCAGAATATATCAAAAAACGTTATCATGTAACTATAACGGTTATAGTACCTGCCCTTATTGTTCAATCTTAAAAATCCACCCTGTATAGAATAGATATTGTTGGCGAAAAATAAATACATCGTTCATATTCGTCGCGTCATAAATTACGTTGTAGAAGGAATAAGGATAGGAATCGCTTGGGTTTATAGCTGTAGGTTCAAAATTACGAATAGATTCAATTAATTTTAAATACATAAGCATGTACATTCTATTTAACACCACTCCGATTTATCCGAATTCTTTTCATTCCTTTCTAAAGACACACGCCACAATTATGTCTTGATCACATAGAACGAACCAATCGCGTGGTACTAAGCCGTCTCGGACAGAAATGTGTTCTATGCACTTGGTCTGCGTGCTTGCATTTAAATTCAAGTATTTGGGAGCGATAAATGTGGCGCAATAATTGTGTAATATGAGTGCGGCCAGACTAAGTGTTTATACGCACTCAGAAATAAACATTTTGGATGGAACTTAGACTGTTTGTCATCATTTCATGATGTGATAACTATTAGTGAAAGTTTTTCTAACTCATCGCTAATTTTTCTTAGTGGATAAGCAGCTTTGGAGCGTTTGCGCACTGCGTTCGATCCGAATCCGTGAAAGTACGGTAAAAAAAACTCGGACCGAATGCAGATACTGCATACGCTTCGAGCGTTTCTGCACAGCATCCGATCTAAATTCCAGAAATGTCCGTCCGAAGTAGCAATAGTACTATTTTCATGCACTAGATCCGAATTCCGTGAATTGACTGATCCGAGTTTGAACAACTTGTGTGACTGAGAGAAATCGGATGAAAAATTCGGGTCCAGAACGCAACCGCTTTTGCAAATAGTGCTACTGCTACCTCGAACCGATATTTAACGGATTCGGATCGGATGCAGTGAGTTGAACGCTTTTAAGTCCCTCTCAGTCGCACAATCCAATACGTTCAAATATTTTTCAAAGTGTTGAGTGTACTTATGAGAAATGTAGTCGTATCAAATTTATAGGAAATAAAATTACGGGCATTATGGAAATATACTTAATTTTAGACAACAAAAAAATAGCAAAAACATTTAAAACTTTTTTACTAAACTTTACTAAAACAAATATATGATTAATATTTCTCAAAAATATCCGTAATTTTATTTCCTACAAATTTGATACGACTACATTTCTCATAAGTACACTCAACACTTTGAAAAATATTTGAACGTATTGGATTGTGCGACTGAGAGGGATTTAAAAGCGTTCATCCCTCTTAAGCAAATGTTACTGGGCAAGGTGGGACATGGAAATTTGATAACGTAATTTATGGACGACCTCAGCCTAAAGAAAATCTGAGAAACGACTATACAGCGAGACGTTTTAGTTATTATTTAGGGCTACATTTTGGAAGATACTTCTTACTCGGTGGAGTTGATGAGGAAAACTTCCTGACGATTTTCCATGATGTAAAGGATGAAGGATACGATAGCGCGTACGCCCAAAACGTCCTGTCCCTCGCGCCACAACAAGTTCGGCCCGAACACGATCGACAGGTTGGAATAAGTCATTTTGTTAAATGACTTGTTCAATTCCACCTGTAATAAATACACAAACACCATCACCATATATATATATATACATAGATAAGACCCTAAATGTTAAAAGTAAGTTTTCACGAAACTAATGTAAATTATAGTTTACACTCGCCACGCTGCTCAGGGATTCACCTAGAACATCCTAGCTGTACGAAAGTACATGACGAATTTCTAAGAAATGCTTACTAAAAGTGACAATTAACTCCCCTGCCATAATAATTTTTGATAGGTAAAAAGAAAAGTATCAACGCGACCGTTTCCCTTCCGGGGTGGTAAGAAATAGCGCTTATAAACAAACGGGTTCACATTTAGCCAACTTTACTAGACATCTACATAATTGTATTATTCTTAGCTCTTTACAACAGCTATAATCTTAAGTGACATCTTCATAATTGTTTTTATTTAAGCTTATAGTATGACAATGCCTCTTTACAGCAGCTATAATCTTAAGTGACATCTTCATAATTGTTTTTATTTAAGCTTATAGTATGACAATGCCTCTTTACAGCAGCTATAATCTTAAGTGACATCTTCATAATTGTTTTTATTTAAGCTTATAGTATGACAATGCATCTTTACAGCAGCTATAATGCGTCGATCTATCAGAGGTGTTGCTCAACAAGATGGACCGGTTACTAAATACCTGTATCCGGTTTATCTTTTGTTTACGCAAGTATGATCACATCTCTGAGTATCGCGCTAAGTTAAAGTGGCTACCAATTCGTTGTCGCAGGAACCTCAGAATCCTCTGTTTGCTCTTCTCTATTCTCAATGAGCCTGCAACACCGAAGTACCTCAAGGACAAGTTTACCTATCTCTCATCACTTCATAACAGGTCACTTCGCTCGGCCCACAATTCTGTTTTATCTATCCCATCTCATCACTCCAGCTTTCAGTCAAACTCCTTCGCAGTAGTGGCCGCCAATTTGTGGAACAATTTGCCAGTAGAAATTCGCCAAGCACCCAATAGATCACTCTTTAAGAAAATGGTATATTCACATTACTTAAATAGCTCTCAACAGCGTATGTAAGATATATAGTATGTAGTATATTAATGTGTAAATATGTATAATGTGTAGTATATGTATTATTGTGTACATATTGTATGTATATTAATATGTATTATGATATCATAGAATAAGTTTATTTTATTTTTCCTTTAAATTAAGTTTCATATTTGAGCCCTTTGCACCTACCTCTTAATCAAAATTCTCTGTATTGTCCCAAAGGTTGGCTGCTAGAGAATGCCTAGCGGCATTAAGCCCGCCCTTTGTACATAGTGCAATAAAGTTTTTAAATAAATAAAAATAAATAAATCTCTAGTGACATCTTCATAATTGATTTATCTTAGGTTATAGTATGACAATACCTCTTTACAGCAGCTATAATCTTAAGTGACATCTTCATAATTGTTTTTATTTAAGCTTATAGTATGACAATGCATCTTTACAGCAGCTATAATCTCTAGTGACATCTTCATAATTGATTTATCTTAGGTTATAGTATGACAATGCCTTTTTACAGCAGCTATAATCTTAAGTGACATCTTCAGAATTGTTTTTGTTTTAGCTTATAGTATGACAATGCCTCTTTATTTTATTTAAAAACTTAATTGCACTATGTACAAAGGCGGACTTAATGCCGTTAGACCTTCTCTGACAGCCAAACCTTTAGGACATTTAGACATAACAACAAATACATACTAATAATACTTAATAATTACATTCTAATACATAAACAAGTACTCTTTACAGCAGCTATAAATTTAAGATCTATATTGTACATATAAGCTTTATTATTTATACTAGTTTGTAATTATAAATTATTTCTTTGAATATATACATTGAAAGCTTTACATTATAGTAATGTCTTATTAGACATGTGAAAGCGCAAAATATAATATACTCGTACATATTGTGCAGAATAAATAATTACACTGTCAAAAAAGCATATATATTTTTAGGCTTCAGGTGTCATTGGTAGAACCTTTATTTAAAATAAAAATCTTTTTTTAAAAGATAATAATCATTATCCGAAAAACAAAACACTACTGCCGCGTCTGCAAATCGAGATATCCATCGTAATTAATACCTAAAGGCTGAGGAGTGTTATTATTAATTTATCTAGACCACAGCCGTGAGACGAAATAGAGAGAGAAAGAATTACGTAAGTCAACGTTTCCGCGATCGTCGACCCTAACCAGATACCTAATTTATTAGGCCCTATATGAGTGGCGACATTTTTAGTAAAGAAAAAGGCTATAAATCAGTGTAATAATGATTTCATTTGGGTGAGCCCTTAGGTTATTATTTAAGTAGATTTTAACTTTAGACAGGCTTAAGTTGAAATATGTGTAACTGGTGGCAGGTACTAACCTTAACAAGGAACTCCATCAAAAACTTCAGAAGCATATAGTTTGAAAGCGGCAGGTGTTCAATGATGATGCACTTTGCGGCGGCCAACTTCTTGTTGTTGGGAACATCTGAAAACCAACCACAAATTTGGGTTAGCACATTTTGGATATTTTAGTCAGAGCGAATGAAACAGATTGACATGTAGATCGCCGTGGGGTCACATGTCCTGGTAAACTGATAACGTAACCAGCCTCTAGAACATCATGATAATCATCATCATCAGCCTGTGTCTCTCCACTGCTGGATATAAGCCTCCCCCAAGACCCGCCACTTCACACGATCTCCTGCCACCTTCCATCCGTCCATCTACGTCAGACATGTCCAGCCCATTGCCACTTCAGCTTACTAATTTTGAAGGTAACTTTGGTTCTCCGACGGATTTCCTCGTTTCTGACTTTAACCATCAGAGAAATACCAAGCATAGCTCTCTATAGCCCGCTGAGCGACCTTAAATTTGTGGACTAGACCCACTGTCAGTGTCCACGTTTCTGCTCCGTACGACAGCACTGGAAGAATGCACTGGTTGAAAACTCTCGTCTTCAAACACTTGGGTATTTTTGATAAGAAGATGTGGCGCAGCTTCCCGAATGCCGCCCGTCCTAGCTGAATGCGTCTGTCGGCTTCTTTGCTGAAGTTGGCTACGCCTAATTGCATAGTCTGTCCAAGGTAGACGTATTTTTGTACAACTTCGAAAGTGGCATTACCCACGCTAAATTCACACAAAAATTATTATAATTTAATCGACGGCCTTAAACCCTAACAAAATTTACATCACATACACTTATCTAGGCTTGCAAAAAAGCAAGACCAAGACCGTCGATTTTTTTTTTTAATGTAAGCATAACAAGTGCCATGGCTACCCTAATCTTGCATTGGTCTTGCTAATACTTGTTTTCCTAATTTTGATTTTAAAAAAAATTGAACAAACGTTATGAAAAATTTGTTCGTATTAATGAATTAAACATCATGTAAAGCGTTAAGTGTTGTCAACAAGATCTATAACTATTTCAAATTTAAACAAAATTAGGACCAGTAGTTCTTAAGATAGAAGTTTGTGAATATAAACTAGTCTTACAAGGTAAAATTTAAAACAAATATATTATTTAAGTCAGAGCAAGTCTTGCGCAAGACCAATACCAAGACAAAGGCAGACCAAGTCGTGATCATGGTCTTGCTTTGGGCAACACTTATTACCGCATGTCGGGCTGAGTAATAAAGTAAATTACTGACCTAGAAACTTCACGACGTCATCGTAGACGCCGAAGGTGAGCAGCGGCTCTGAAAGATCTTTGAAGAAAGCCTTGAGCATGTTCGCGGCGACATGAGGCGAGGCGAACTGCGGCACCATTCCCGCGTTCACCTGCTTCTTCATGGCCCCTACGACAGCAACTGACGTTGACCGGCGGAACAAACCCTCCGTCTCCAACACTGCAATAAAGTGTTCTTGGTCAAAAACCACGCTTTATTAAGGTGCGAGTTCACACATACACTTAGTTAGTCAAAGCAATAATAATATTGTCTGTTAACTGGCAAATAGTTCTATCTTAACTTTTAGGAAAATAAATCAGATCATATACTCGTATTTATCCTTACGTTTTTTTTTTTCATCACGACCGTTTCCCTTTCGGGGTGGTCAGAAACCACGCTTATAAATAAGCGGATTCACATTTAGCCAACTTTCTATAGGCCAATCATGACAAGTGGCAAGCTCGTCGATGTCTCCAGCGTACCAAACTCGGGAAATATCACAAATAAATTAAATATTAATTAAATGTATTTATTTACATTAATAAATATTTTTGTGTCCCGACCAGGAATCGAACCCGGTACCTCCGAGTCTTAACCGCTAGACCACGGAGGCAGTTATGCCAAAATAATCCTTAAGTATAGGTACATTTTACAATTGTAGTACTACTATCGTTATCTTCGCCCTGGGGCAGACCGCTCCGGGGTGATCCCCATTTAGCGTGCGTTAATCACGACGACCCGCCGGGAGTTTTTGTTAAGACATCGTCATACCGTTTCGTTAGCCTGTGCAGTTTACCCCTAGGCCCCCAGGATCTTACGGGGCAGACGACGGCTTGGAAAGGTATCCCTAACGAGGTCAGAAACCACGTTTTAATATTAAGAAGTTTCAAAACAAATAAATGATTGTATCTTGACCAGAAATTAAATCCAGAACCTCCGCTAGACCATAGAGACAAAGAACCGATATTAAACCGAACTATGATGGACTGACCTTCAGGACGAGAAAGGTACTCGATGCAGATGCGCACGATGGGCGGGATGAAGTTGGCGAAGTCGGGGTGGTTCTTGGTGATGTGCGCCAGAGAAACCCCGTACTGCGCAGTGGCCAGCAGCTGGTCCGAGGGCCTTGTGGCCAGCAGCTGGTCCGAGGGCCTTGGGGCCACCGGCGCAGGCAACGCCGCATTGCCTGAACGTCGCATGTTCAAGTCGTATCTACAATAAAAAAAAACAAGTCACCTAAATGTGCTGTGTAGAGTAGTAGCTGATTCACATTTAGCCTGCCAACATTACTATAGGCCAATCATGACAAGTAGCAACCTCGTCGATGTATCTAGCGTACCAAACTCGAAAAATATCATAATTAAATTAAAGTATTAATTGGAGAATTTGGCTTGCACTCGCTGTCCAAGCGAGGATCTGATGACAGTTTATTAACAATTGCACAAGTTGGTACTAGTGAAACCGGGACCGACAGCTTGACGTGCTGTCCGAGGAACGGGATTATTCATTTTTTTTTTTAAATTGTCTTTAAATGACATTGTACATTTAATGTTTTTTTACATTTACATACTTTAAATACATCAGCCCTAAACACGTAATTTATTTGCATAATATATGTTCATAACAGAGTTCATAACCGAGTTGGGGATCATCAAATTCCAGATGCTGCAGAATTTGATGCTTTACTTGGAGTCAATCGCGGCATTATAGCCCAAACACGTCGGGTAAAATATGGGAGTCCACAGCGCGGGAAAACCACAAAAAATAAACTGCAACTTGTGCCCCATAATTAAAGTACAATTTATCGTTTTCCATAATTATTCACATTGTAGCACATTATTAAACAAAACAACACCACTTTTGACCAATAATATCCACAGCAAATTAATTTACAAAACAAAAACTTGCACTTGACATGTCCACGCAAAATGGCGCGAAGAACTAGGATTATTCAATTCTCAACTCTATAAGCGCTCGACCTTGACAGCGTCCGTGCAAATATCAACCTTGAGAGCGTGATATATTATATTAATATTTTCTGTCGAACTTTACTGACAAATATTAGAATAAAATATAAAAACCAATAACAAACTACTTATTGAAATTTTAATAAAAAAAAATATATTTCAACATTAAGATACTATTTGACAGACTAATAGAATATTTCACAAATATATCGTCGGCGTCGGATGTAATAATAATAATAAATACGTTTATTTGAGAAGTACACTGGTAATACAAAAATGAAAAAATACAAAATTGATACAAAATAGGTTAGTCTATAGAGGAGTAAGGTTAGTTTGCATGATTCAACATTTAGCAGTAAGACCCAGCTTACTATATAGTCTTTCGATCGTCTCTGTTGATTTCAAAGTTAAACACCCAGTGTACCTACTAAGGATTGGACTTTGGTTTACGTCCCAGCCACTGCACTAAAGTGATGTGTCGCAGCGGTGGGGGGGTGTGCTGATTGTCAATTCAAATAAAGATATGTATTGTAAGGTGCTAATTAAAATTATTTAAAACTACAAAATTAAAATCTAAAATAATATAATAAATTTAAAATCATAACAGTTTGTGTGTGAGTGTGTTTATGAGGGTGTGTATGGCGGTGCGTAGACGTGTGTAAATCTATATATGTGTAATGTTATTGTGGTGAGTATAATGTTCATGTTCATGTGATGTCTAAAATTCTTTTGCCATGCTAGGACAATGCCAAAAACAGCGCCTCACAGGAGTTGTACTTCAGTGGCAGCAGCCACTCATTTAGTATTTTCCTTGCTCGCGACAACGGATGGTCAGATATTTTAAGTGTCCTGTTTATTTTATTGTAGATGTATGGAGCTATGAAAGGTAGGTTACGGCGAGCAAATTTAGTTTTAGTTAGAGGTACTGGGAAGAAATGGGCATGTATCGTTCGGGCTGAAGTTCGTCCAATATATATATATATAGTTAACGGCTTCCATTATATAACGTTTGCGACTAAGTAACAATGCTGAACTACATTCACATATGTACAGTTAGCAAGAAAATTGAAATTTAAAAAAAAAACTTTTTTTGATGTCTTTCGATTATGTTACTTTATAAGTCTCTACCGACCAACCGAGGTTTAATTACTAGAAGACTTTTCCTATACATTTTGTGTATGTAATGATTAATCAACTCTGCAATTAACAACTGTATATTACTGTGCAATTAAGTTATTTGGAAAATAAAATATGTAGTATTCGTATCAATCAAGTCCTTAAGTACTAGAGCTGTCATGATAATATTGTACAAATATTTTTTTGCCACACCTAACTATATAAAACAAAGGGTTTTTTCTATTTATCTAAAAATGCATATATACTTGTAACTGTATTAAATTTAACATTCCCCACAACGGCCTTAAGTACATACAGAATTTTTTTATTTATTTTCTTTATACAAACAGAATTGCACAGGTTTTCATCATTTAACAATAATAAGGCACATTAGATCATGCAATACCCACCACGTTAACCACATATTTATAATTGCATAAACTTTACAGCTAATAATAATAAAGAAATGTTGATAAATGAATAAATGAAAAAAAAACAATAACAAACAAAAAACTAAATAAAACAAGTAAAAACAAAGGAGCAAAACATAACATAAAAAAAGCTTTTCTTTTAAAACCTTCAAAACACTTGTTCTGAAGGTCCCAGCAGTGAAGGCGATGATGTCAATGCGATTAAACTGAATGTGAAGTGAAATGTTAAAATAAGTGTGATTAATAAAACAAATAAATTGTCAGTTTGAAGCATGACCTATATTAATTAGTGATGAGTCCTCTATCGATATTTTCTATAGTATCGATCCTAATAATTGCACAAAATTGTATATAGTCGTTATGCTGAAGAGCAGTGGTGTCTCAGTTGCGTTAAAGCGTTCTTTCCTTTAATCCAAAACATCGCGGTTCGAACCTCGTCATGTACCAATGAGAAATATTATTTTTACGTACTCGTACATAGACAAAACACCACTGTTCCCGTGCCTTGGACAGAACGTTAAGCCGTCGGTCCTGGATCATCAGATCCTCGCTTGGACAGCGTAGCGAGTGCAAGCTAAATTCTCCAGAAATATGTTCTGGAAGGCCCATCTCTAACAGTGGAGGTCTAGGACTCCGTGTTCTAAGTGCTGGATTGATAAATGATGCGCGATTGCGCGTTATCGATAGTTTTAAGACTATCGATAATTGCCTAATTTTTGATAGCAAATATATTATTAATATTAACGATAGTTAACTCGTCGGTAACGACAATAGTATCGATAGTATACTATCCGTTGTATCGATACTATTGCAAGTCACTAATAGCACTTCGGATAGTTCGGCACCACTAGCAATATATGTACAATACTAGCTAGAATTCACTGTAAAATTGTGCGAAACGGCTTTAATGAAACTACTCTCCTTTTGATATCACTTCTCTTTAAAATGATAGCACCCAACACATAAAGCATTACCATCCTTGAATATAAGACACCTGATTTGATAACTGGTCAATTTCCTTTGATTGGTTAAGAGCGTCTGTGACATGCAGTTAAGGCACAGTCGACCTTCGAGCACAATATATTGTAATCGTAGACATGGCCACGTGCGGCATATCCCGGCAAATATTAGAATACACATTGTATAAAAAAAATAGTTTGACTAAATCCGTCTGTACTGTAAATAATAAAGACTTTATTTTTATGAGGTTATTAAAATGAATAATAAAGACATTGTTGTAGGAAGTGAGCACAACTAAAAAAAACTTTTGTTACCAAACGTCATATCAACTAATATCAAGCAAGAACAAAAGGGACAACTGGATCTTAGGCTTGTATTATGTTCCTTGATCTCAAGTTTGACATCGATCTATTAATTAATACAGGCTCTAGTGTTTAAAGTTCGAACTTTACAAAATAAATTGTTAACCTTCGACACGGTAAAACGGTGTAATGAAACTGAATAATTTAAAGCGCAATAGGGTGAGTGGGGGCGGGCGTTGGGAGATGAGGCGGGTGGCGTAGCCTGCAGACCGCCGCGATTACACGAGCGACGATGCGACTAGCACTTTGACACGACAAATTTTCTATATTCTCTAGGATAGAACCCAAGGTTTATTGAGTTAATTGTAGAAGAGGTCATCAAATAACATTTCAGATTTTAGCCATTAAGTCTTAGTAAATTTTTGATTATACTGGGTCTTGGGATTGTTCATGGTTGGGGCATTACAGTAACATACTCGTGTATACAAAACATATTAACAAAATAAGACAGTGACAATAAAAAATTGTAAAGAATTCTAGTGGACATCAAGTTTCGTGTACCTATCAAAATATTGAAATAAATTTAAAATACCAAATGTCGAAATAAAATCAACTATCAACCTCATCAAGGAACGCTATACGAGGCCTCATATGTCCAAGTACATTATAAATTATGTCAAACACTGCTTACCATGACAAAGCTTAAAATACATAAACATGAAACTCCCGCTTCAAAAACACAATATGCTTGATAATCGATTTTCCTATGTATACATAGGTGTTGTTGGAACTTTAGAAAACAAACATTATATTTTAACCTGCATTGACCGTTATCCAAATTCCAGAAGCTTACTCGATTGCCGACCATCTGCCGAAACTAACAGTAAGGTTTTCATCAGGAGCCAGGGAATAAGTTTGAAGTCAAATTTATTTCATTCGATTATAGAAGTTAGATACACCACAGCATCATCCTCAATGGAACAGATTAACAGAACGATAGCACCGTACTTTAAAAGCCGCACTGATATGTACTGGATTTTAATTAATAATGCTTGGTTTAAACTACAGTTAAATCTGCTTTAAACTACAGCCCAGCACAACTAGTATACGAATGCCCACCAAGACTCTCAGATGATTTCATCGATAGCTCTAAAACTTCAAGAACTCCACCTACAACTTTTGACAGAAATTTACAACATATGTTTAAACCCAAAATTTACCGTAATCAAGATCTCAACTCATACCTACATATTTTTCTTCGAGAAGACAGTCACCATTGACACCACCATGCTTAGGACCTTTTCAAGTTATCTCCAGAAATATCAAATTTTGAAAAATATTTTTAATTGTGGTAGTATTCGGAGACAGGGTTAAACCAGCATATACAAAATTTGATCAAGTATAACTATTTTGTATACTGTATTATAATCTAGAGATTATTATTTAGTTAATTAAGTGTTTAAGAATTATAGATCTTATAGATTGTGATTAAGTAGGGCATGATGTAGTAGCTTCCTTTATATTATACTCGTAGGTAAAATTAGTCTAAGTCAAAGAGACAAAAACCATTGTAAGAATGTAAATAATTATTTTATTATTGTTTCTTAATTTTTGTATCTGTTAACTGCCTCCGTGGTCTAGCGGTTAAGTCCGTGAATTTAGACTCGGAGGTACCGGGTTCGATTCCTGGTCGGGACACAAAAATATTTATTAATGTAAATAAATACATTTAATTTATTTGTGTTATTTCTCAAGTTTGGTACGCTGGAGACATCGACGAGCTTGCCACTTGTCATGATTGGCCTATAGTAAAGTTGGCTAAATGTGAATCCGCTTATTTATAAGCGTGGTTTCTGACCACCCCGAAAGGAAAACGGTCGTGATGATACTATACCTATTATTGTTTCAATAAAAGAACTTTAATTACAAAATTCAAAAGAGTCTATTATTAACAACGCTAAAATTTCAATTTCAAAGGCATGATATTGCGTCGTAGTTCGCCCGGTTTAATCAATAAAGCTCTCTAGTTTAGTTCTAGGCACGAGTTTAGAGCTTTGATGTCGCAAAAGCTATAAAGTTTATTTTACGACTGGTGACTTGCACACCTTGTCGTAAAACTACCACAACGCGGGGTATAAGATAACATTAAGTATCATCACTGCAATTCCTTGTATAGAATAGTTTTTAAAGCGCGGGTTTTTGGCTGACGATAATCAGTAGTTTAGCCTATTTTATGTCATTAAATACTGTTTTTTTAAAGTGGAAACATTAACAGTTTGTATTCTCAATAATATAACCAAAGTGTTGACTTTTAAGCATAAAATCATCAGCATCTCAACAGCCACATTTAACCTTTATTTCATTTGTTGGCCCGTCATGATGACAAGTGGAAAGCTAGTCAATATCGCTGGCGTACCAGACTCAAGAAATATCGTAAATAACCCAATAATAATATTATAAACCTGTTTAACCCGTTTTCGCTCGTATAATCAATTAATAGACAATAAATCTATAAGTTGGCTGTATGGTCACATGTCGAGCTTAAATGGCAAAGCACATTTTATTAACATTTTAGTACTTTAGCTGTGAAGGTAAGACAAACTTACAAATGAATGGCCGATGCATCGATGTGTCGAATGAATTAGGTCAGATGATGATGCCGTCCCTATGCCAGCCTAACAAGAAAATACAAGAAGAGTCGGATTAAGCAACTAGTTAAATATTATATAAATGGTACCGAACCCGCGTCTAAATCTACAGTACTAACTGTAGACCACGAAGAAAGACTTACTTTATTTACAAAGTAAAGATATCGGTCCGTAGGGAGATTATTTAGGTGGAAGAGGAATAAGGGAGGAGGGGGGTTGCGAGAGATACGCATCGTAAACAACTATGTTGCAGCTATTACAGCTGGCTGTTTGACCTGGCTTTGTCAGTGTAGTAATTAATCCTTGATACTAAAATTTATTTATCACTGAAGTAGACTGAGGTAGCATCCACCAGATGCAAGGAAAATAAGAAGCGCGCGAGAATAACAATATTTTATTCCACCAATAGTATCACTTCACGATGACGTGATGTGATAATGGATTGATACTATTCAGCGCTCATTTTCCATTAAATTCTCTGTTGGATATGCATACTAAAGGTCGATTAAACATTACCAGCTCTATGTTAAAACAATTTATTAAACTAGGCGACACATTTGATATCGATTTCGGTCGTATAGTTCCAAAGACGGTAATAAGTAATAACAGAACTTATGGCATCGAAACTCTGACAGCTTCATATTTATTTTTATGTCCCAATATGTGTATTATATCAATAGACAATAATATTTTTGGCCTTTTACCTCTGGCCAATTTCCGTCCCAATGGCGGAAGGCAATCAATATCCCGCCACCTAACATTACATCGCCAACACTTCCCACCCACTTTCGTCCTATCTCTATATTACCTTTCCTGTCCAAGTCGGTCGTTCACAAGCAGTTATTCCGTTCCCTTGATTCAAATAATCTTCTCCTTCTAATCTTGATTCCGCCCCGATCATAGCACAATCTTAGCATTACTTAAAGTAAGCAAGGCGACCGTACTTGGTCTAACTGATTTGACAAATGCCTTTAACACGGTAAATCCTTATTTATCACGATCATGTTTCGTCTCTCTCGCCCTAGGATCCAAACTGGTTCCCTATGTACGGTCGCCAACAAGGAGTTTAGGTTGATCAGGTGTTGTCGGATTGGTGCGATCTGGCTACAGGTGACCCTCAAGGTGGCATCCTCTCGCCTCTACTGTTGTCCGTATTTACTAATACCATCACCCTCTCTCTTCGTTTTAACTACTACCTGTATGGAGACGATTTGCAAATTCATGTACAGACAGATATCACCACACTAAATAGTGCAATAGCTTAGCTGAACTCAGATCTTTTCAACATACACTCATTGTCAAAACATTTTGGGGTCGCTGTCGATCATGTTGGGAGCTTTCGATTGCTTAGTAATGTTGACCTAAATAGTATCGACCCTGTTCGGTTTGACGGCATTCCAATTCCGTTTAATCTAGGTGTATATCTAGATTTTCATTTAAGCTGGAGAGTGACTGAGAGAGTGCAGTGAGGTAAAAAATTCGACTCGGGTTGAGATAGTTTTTTTTTTCCTCACTTTTTTTAGTGCCTCTCAATATATTTCTGCCGAAGAAATCTAAAATTCTGACTCGCCCAAAGCATTTTCATTCCTCTTCTCGACTATGACGTGTCAATCTGGATGTTGCACAAGAAGATGGACAGGTTCAACTGCTCTTTATCTTTATCCTTCGCAAATATAAGCACATTTCTGAGTATCTAACGAAGTTAAAGTGGCTTCCAATTCGTCATCGCAGGAATCTCAGAAACCTATGCTTACTTTTTTCTATTCTCAACGAGCCTGCGAGCCCGAAATTTTATGACTTAATGTAGGCACTGACCATACATCCAAACCGACCCCGTTTTAATCGAACTATCCGAATGGACGCGTCCAATTATTTAGCAGACTGATAATATAATCGATTATCGCATTCACGGTTCGCTATGCCAGTTTCGAGAAGATTATCTCGTCACTAGGGGCGGAGTGCAACGCAGAATAAACTTAAAATTTACGTTGACGCTGGGACGCCAGGGGTTTAAAAAACAATATACGTTTTCGACAATAATGGCACTTATTTTCGAACAAGCCTCATGCTCAAAATTTAATGATATATTATTGAATATATTAATGAATACAATCATAAATTGCAAATTTTATGGGGTACTCGTAGATGCTTTAAGGTCGACTTTGATTAAGGAACAAAACTAAAATAACCGATTTAATTATTGTTTGTTGTTGTTATTTATTTATAAACTCTTTATTGCACAAACACTTAAAAGTAAGGTACAAGGGCGAACTTAATGCCTTAAAGGGATTTTATTAGAGCTAACCTTTGGGAGTGTGGTAGAGGATCGCGGGGTACATTAAAATTAAAATAATTTTACATTCAAATAAATTACATACTATTACGTAGATACCTACTTAAATAATACATACTTCATACATATATAAATGTTCGAATACATAAATAAATATATAACCAAGAGAATTATAGGTATTATTATTTAATAAAATAATGTGTTGGAGGATGCTTTAGATTTGTGTGTTCCTTTGCTCTATGTCAAGTACAATATGTTTTTCATTTAATAAAAATCTTATTGCGCACCCGAGATTGTCGCTTCAAATTCGTACCAAGGTCTGTACACAGGTGCAAATTAGGTTTTGATTTAATTATAACAGGCTATGTGACATTGAACTTTAAAAGCAACGTTAATTTTGTATTTATTAACTTTAATTATCCGTTGTTATTATTAACTTCGTTGACGGTTAGAAAGTTGTTAGTTACATTTTCATTAGTTATTTTTTTATTAGCTGTTTGACCAGGTATTAATATAGTGGTCAGCGAAAAAAAACCCTTAGATGACCGTAGGACAATAACGATTTCAGTTAATTTATTTTGCAAGTAGGCATAAGACAAAAAAAGATTTAAGTCATATTCTGTGCTTTTACACGACAAATATTTATTGTTATAATATTGTGAAGGCGTAGCATGTAAGCTTTAGCCGATATTAAACGATGCACCTGAACACACGCGTTTCATTAATTACGTCCATCCTCACATGGCGACCGTAACAGCTAGCTAGATGTAGTCAGCTGAAATCCGAGCGACCGGTCCGCGCTGCTCGCCCTACGCGCTACGTAGTTTTAAAGTTGAAAAATGGGACAAGCCAAAAGTGTACCAGTTATAACTGATAATAAAAATACTCAAAACATAAACAATCATTTTAATTTTAATCTTTTTTTTTACCATTGTTTAAAGTAGTATAACAATAATGTATGTATAAGTTAAAAGTAACATAAGTTTAATATTAAGATATATCTTTGTATTACTTAAAATTTAAAACTTTGTATTAATTAATTTAAAAAAAAATAGGGGGATGATGTGAAGGCGTAGCATGTAAGCTTTAGTCGATATTAAACTGTGCACCTGAACACACGCGTTTCATTAATTACGTCCATCCTCACAATATAATACTATTTCACAATACCTACATATTGATACTAAATTTTTTTTCACAAAATAATAATATCTATAAAATCTGTTTCTGACCACCCCGAAAGGGAAACGGTCCTGATGATACTAAAACATTAACATTATACTAAACTATCATTTTTATACAATTATCTTTTATGTTATACTCGTACAAACTTCAGGTGATTGGTGGCTTGCCACATTGTTAGCTGAGCCAATCACGTGCCTTATAATCAAAAAGTTAAACGTTGGAAGAAATATGTCTCCCAGGTAAATCGTGCAAATATCCGTTAAAATTATTTAAATAACTTGGTTGGGTAGGGAGAGAAGTAGAATGGTGGATGGTGAGCGTATTATCGCGCAATAAAAAAAAAAGGAGGCCTCCTTTTCTTAAACCAGCCTATTGTCGGTCGCAAGCCCGAGACACCATTCTTCTCATCTCCTACCCACACACGATAGACCCGGCACCCGCACGGTGAATCCATGGAATGCTAAGAAATTTGTCGAAATGTACGCGAAAGTTTAAAAAAATTTAAAGTGCAATATTTTAATAATTCTCTAAGATTAATATTCCGGGATCAGACTAGTATTAATATTGGGTGCGAGGTCAGTTGTGAAGATCAGTATTATAAAATATTACAGCTTTTGCATGAAATTCAAGTATAATAATTTAGGCACTCGTATAATATGCGTCATAGTTGCGAAGGCTATCCCCCTTCCACCCTTTCGCACAGATATCTAGCCCAGAATATTTCCATCTCAAAATTAGGTCAAACTCGCTTCCTAAAATGCTTTTAAAGGTATAAATTCGAAACACTCTGTTATTATTTTCTCTGCAATATATAAAAAGTTCCTCGCCAACCCGCCTGCCTGGAGGATGATGATGATATAAAAAGTATATATAAACATGTATGTATATGTTATGTTTCGTTGGTGATCGACATACTATGGTTTAACCAATTCACACACAATGAATTAAATATCGATCGTTTAACATTTCGAGTAAGAGAGAAAGTTACAAGCAAGTTACTTGACGTGTAACGAAAAAGCTTAACT
Source organism: Tinea semifulvella (assembly GCA_910589645.1). Taxonomy (NCBI): domain Eukaryota; kingdom Metazoa; phylum Arthropoda; class Insecta; order Lepidoptera; family Tineidae; genus Tinea; species Tinea semifulvella. The sequence goes on from OU342584.1 coordinate 29,419,024, forward strand.
TTAGTTATTTCGTTTACCTATCCTTTCAGAAACCGGAGTTAAAGGATAATTTTGCATTTTAAATGCCTCCGTGGTCTAGCGGTTAAGTCCATGGATTTAGACTCGGAGCTACCGCGTTCGATTCCTGGTCGAGACACAATAATATTTAGAAGTAAAGTACCATCACGACCGTACTAAACTCGAGAATAATCACTAATAAATTAAATGTATTATTAATAAATATTTTTGTGTCCCGACTAGGAATCGGACCTGGTACCTCCGAGTCTAAATTAACGGATTTAACCACAGAGGCAGTTTATACAATTAATTTTCATTCATTATAGCCCCTAGAACACAGCGTCCTAAACCTACACTGCTGGAGATGGGCCTTCCAAAACATATATCTGGAGAATTTGGCCTACACTCGCCACGCTGGCCAGACGGCTTGGCGAGGATCTGGAGAATTTGGCCTACACTAGCGACGCTGGCCAGACGGCTTGGCGAGGATCTGGAGAATTTGGCCTGCACTCGCCACGCTGGCCAGACGGCTTGGCGAGGATCTGGAGAATAAGGCCTACACTCGCCTCGCTGGCCAGACGGCTTGGCGAGGATTGTTAATGCAATAATATTTATTAATCTAAATAAATAAACTTAATTTATTTGTGATACTTCTCGAGTTTGGTACGTTAGAGACATCGACGAGCTTGCCACTTGTCATGATTAGCCTATAGTAAAGTTGGCTGAAATCCGCTAATTTATAAGCGTGGTTTCTGACCACCCTGGAAGGGAAACGGTCTTGGTGATACTTTTTAGAAAATAGATTAAATGTCCTTAAATTTCATATTTAGGCTCCTTTAATTCGCCCACGTTTTGTGGTTGTAGTGTAGTGTATTTCACAATGATATCAAATGGGCAAATCAATCCTCTGAGATCGTGTTGTGACTACTCTTTTCCACCATCCGCGCGTGCAGATACTTTATAATTATCTGCTATCATTAACTAATAAAGTAAAAGCTTGGACTAATAAAGAGAAATTTCATACATCATTAAAATATTTTTCGTACAAACTGTAATCCTATTAAAATGAAGCACATATAATAGGCATATTCTAAAAGTATCCAAATTGGAAAAGTGCTTTATAAATATTTTCGCATTTCAGAATTTTCGACGCAATAAAAGTAAAGTATCATCACGACCGTATTCCTTTCGGGGCGTCAGAAACAAGCTTTTAAAGAAGCGGTTCACATTTAGCCAACTTTACTAAAGGCCCATCATACCAAGTGGCAAGCTCGTCGATGTCTCTAAAGTACCAAAATAGACATAAATCACAAATAAATTATTGTGTCCCGAGTAGGAATCGAAAACAGTACTTCCGCGTCTAAATCCACGGATTTAACCGCTAGACCATGGGAGCAGTGAACCAGTTGTTTTTTTATTATTATTATCAGCCCAAGCCTTTATTTGATTTGATACCGTACGCAATGCACGACAAAACGTAAAACGCAGTTTTAATACAGAACTGGCTCATCATGACAAGTGGCAAGCTCGTCGATGTCTCTAGAGTACCAAACTCGACAAATATTACTAATAAATTATTATGTCTCGACCAGGAATCGAACTCGGTACCTCCGCGTCCAAATACACGGACTTGATCGCTAGACCAATTAATATAAATATTTATTTTATCAACTAAGCTTTTATTTGATTTGATATCATGCTCAATGCACGTCAAAACGTAAAACGCAATTTTAATACAAAAATGTATTGCCCATCATGACATGTGGCAAGCTCGTCGATGTCTCTAGAATAACATCATTAATTACAGCCCCTAGAACACAGCGTCCTAGACCTCCACTGCTGGAAATGGACCTTTCAGAATATATATAAGGAGAATTTGGCCTACACTCGCCACGCTAGCCAGACGGCTGGCGAGGATATGATGTATTTTTTTTATGGCAATTTAATAACGATTCCACAAGTTGGTATTAATGGAACCGGGACCGATGGCTTAACGTGCTCTCCGAGGTACGGGAACGGTGGTGTTGTAAATCTATGGCAAATGTGCTTAAGATAAGTGTATTTATCATTGGTACATGCCGGGTGGGTTTAAACCGACCTTTGTAGGATTTAAGGAACGCGTTCTTATAACCGAGCCTAGAATATACTTTAGAGATATTACAATTAATTTTTTGTGTCTCGACCAGGAATCGAACCCAGCGTAAGGCGTCTAACCACGGAGGCAGTAAACCAGTAAAACTTATTTTTACTATCAACCAACCTCTTATTTGATTTGATACCGTGCGCATTGCACGACAAAATGTAAAAAGCAATTTTAATAAACGACTCGGGCTTGTACAGGTGCACAAGTTTTGAGGTACAACCTTGACATATATATTTTAATATACCGAGCGAAATAGAGCAGTAAATGCTCGGGTGCAAGAACGCTTTCCAATTCAATAAAACAAGCGGTTCGAACCCCGGCATGTATCAATCAGAAAAAAAAATCTTACGTACATTTGTCGTAGATTTACAACACCATCGCTTCCGTGCCACGGAGAGACGTTAAGCTGTCGGTCTCGGTTCCACTAATACCAACTTTTGGAATCGTTAATAAATTGTCAATAAAATTGACAAATGACCTTTGCCGACACGTAGGCCAACGCGGTGATTGTAGGCCAAATTCTCCAGATATATGTTCTGGAAGGCCCATCTCCAACAATGTGTTCTAGGGGCTGTGATGTGATACTGAGCACGACATGTGATCACAACACGCTGAACGGGAGACGATCTGACATACAACATCGGCAATAAGCCAGAGATTTTTTCTTTTTCATGTCTGTAAATCAGTTTTGGAAAGCAAAAGATTGTTGGACTCTCTGGAAAGTTCTATAAAGGATTGCCGATACACACTATCCCGGCTTGTGTGATCGCGAAAAGCGGCCCTGCCTTTACAGGCTTGTCCTTCGTATTTACTTCTCGGGACAATATGGCAGCCACTATATTTTACGGGGTTCTCATAGCATGACATGGATAGATAGATTTAGTTAGTTATGTATAGAGTTAAAAAATTAAGTATCATCACGACCGTTTCCCTTTCGGGGTGGTCAGAAAGCACTCGGATTCACATTTAGCCAACTTTAACTACTATAGGCCAATCGTGACAAGTGGCAAGCTCGTCGATGTCTCCAGCGTACCAAACTCAAGAAATATAACGAATAAATCCAATAATAATTAAATTTATTAGTTTAAATTAATAAATATTATTGTGTCCTAACCAGTTACCTCCGACCTGAACCTGGTAACTCCGAGTGGAAATACATGGTCTTAACCGCTAGACCACGAAGGCAGTTTCAACAATTATTTTAAAATATATTGTTTTCTATGGAAACTGGTGACAATATGACTATTTATTTGACTACTTTGACTATTTGGATACTCAAGTAAAACGTGTGACGTCATGACTCAATATGTCAAATGGCGCTATTTAAGACTAGAAGAAAATTTATAAAAAAGAGTTAAAATGTAATATGTTAACGAAACACACTGGGGAAGGATCCCAAACTATTATATATATATATTATATACGGCATAATAACAAATAAAGGATGTTTCATATGTTACAATATGAGAGAGGCTCTTATAAAACTGAATTATTGTGTCCAATGTATGATATTTGTATAAGTGATGTGTTTAGATTACTCACCCGAACACCATTCGGGACAAACGAGACAGCATGCTGAAAACTTTCAATCAGAACTCCGAGCAATCGATCGCGATTATTACGCTGGTCTAGGTCAAAGTCACCTGTACCGAATGTAAATAAACAAAACCTCCGATTTCGCGCTAAAACCGCAGGTTTAAGCTTATACCTTTAGTAAAGAAAAAAATATTAGAGGTTTTTTTTTGTTTCATATGATAATCTTCATACCCGTTAACCAATGTCTTTGTTAAATATAATTTTAAACATTGGATTACATCAGTAAAAGTATAAATAATATTGAAAAATATTTTGCTTAAAGTCGCAAGGGTATGATGATTATACGTCTAAGTTATAAAAACTATTATTGAAAAACAAACACTTTTTGACAAATACTAATTAAAAAACTAATGCATAATTCTATTATTTAAGCAAATACACTATTAATCGTATCAAAACTCAAGACACCATATGGTAGCGAGAGCCACCAGAAAACTATCTAAATTTTACAGGCGCGCGCAGAAATTTTTAATAAATTACTTGAAAAGTGTTTATTTTATCAAGTAATAAGTACTTTCGAGAAACTACAGCACTCTGAAATTACACGAGGTCACAAAAACTAAGCACAACAACACCTCTTCACGAGAGATGTCGGGATACTGTGAGGCTGTCCCTGGTCCCTGCAATCGATTAGTTTGTTTATAACAATGCACTAGCGACACCAGTGGCGTTGTTGTAAACTAAAAAATCATATTATGCTTAAACCTTTATCAAAATCTCACATATTACAATGATTTAGATCATCACTAAGAAGAAAAGGATTTTTCAAATGTATACCGAACTTCAACGATACCAATTACGAGTATGAGGTAAACGAATGTTGAATTAGTCACAGGGGTGGAAATTTAGTGGTGTATTCTCGTGTCAGTTGAGAACGACTGAAATGGTATCGTTTTTACTTGCAAACTTTGAGTAATTAATACAGTTTAGGAGGTTCTAATATTAGTTTTGCAAACGAAAATTATCGGTGCGCGCAGTAATTAACAACCAATTTAAAATAATATCAAGTTTAGTATATATTTGACATAGCTTATACGATTTTTAATGTGCGATCAGAACTAAATCGAATTATAAAATATTTCAGAAAACGATATACTTTTAAATGAATATTTAGAATAGACGTAAATTACCATCACGTCCGTAATTTCTTGTGGAGTATTCAGACACCTAGCTTTAGGGTTGTTAGAGCTAATGTAATTTATTGACCTGGTGGGATAGTCAGGCCTGGGGTGATTATTGGTTTTTGTGGGAGTGTTAGACCAGAAGGGATTGTGTTGGTCCTGGTGGGGTTTATAAATGGAACTTATGAGCTTGTTAAAATTGGCGGGATTGTTAGATCTAGTGAGATTATTGTAATTGGTGGGATTGTTGGAGCTGGTGGGATTGTTGGAGCTGGTGGGATTAATGGAGCTCGTGTCTTGATATTTGTGGGATTGTAGGAACATGGGCTTGTCGAAATTGGCGTGATAGTTAGGCCTAGTGGCATTGATGGGACTCGTAAATTTGTTGATGTTGGTGGGATTGTTGGAGCTGGTGGGATTGTTGGAGCTGGTGGGATTGTTGGAGCTGGTGGGATTGTTGGAGCTGGTGGGATTGCTTGAGCTTGTGGGATTGTTGGAGCTGGTGGGATTATTGGAGCTGGATAGACTGTTAAAGTAGGTGGGATTGTTGGAGCTGGTATAATTGATAAAGCTCACGGGCTTCTTAAAAACGGCGGAATTGTTAGATCTAGTGGGATTGATTGAGCTCGTGAGTTTGTTTATGTTGGTGGGATTGTTGGATCTAATGGGATTATATAACCTGGTGGGATTAATGGAGCTGGTTTAATTGATGGACCTGGTGGGATAGGTGAAGCTCATGGGCTTGTTGAAATTGGCGGGATTGTTAGACCTTGTGGGGTTGATGGAGCTCGTGAGTTTGTTGATGTTGGTAGGATTGTTGGACCTGGTGGGACTTTAGAAGCTGGTTGGATTGATGGACCTGGTGGGACTTTAAAATCTGTTAGGATTAATGCAACTCATGGGATTGTTGATATTGGCGGGTTTGTTAGACCACGCGATGGAGCTCGTGAGTTTATTAAAGTTAGCGGGAATGTTGAACCTAGTGGGAGTGATGGGGATCAAGGGTTTGTTAAAGTTGGTGGCATTGATGAGGTTGGTGGGATTGATGAGGCTGGCAGGATTATTGGAATCGGTAGGATTGTTGGACCTGGTGGGATTTTAGAACCTGGTGGGATCGATGGAGCTTGTGACTTTGTGGACCTTTGTAGGATTGTTGAAGCTGGTGGGATTGATGAACCTGATGAGATTTTTTAAACCTGGAGATTGATGGAGCTTATGGGCTTGTTAAAGTTGGTGAGAATGTTGGACCTAGTCGGAGTGATGGGACTCGAGGGTTTGTTAATGTTGGTGGGATTGTTGAGGCTGGTGGGATTATTGGAGCTGGTTGGGTTTGTTAAAGTTGGAGGGAGTGTTGGGGCTGGTACTTGTAGGACAGTTGAAGTAGGTAGGATTGCTGCGTTTGATATTTGTCGTGTTTTATATTATTTTATTTATTTATTTAAACTTAATTGCACAAAGTACAAAGGCGGACCTAATGCCGCTAGACATTCTATTCTATTATATTAGTTTTGAAACAGTAACTCTGATCATTTTCTCCAATAGTACTTAGAAATCCATGAATTTGCCTTGCGTGGTCCTTTGTCTTTACGGAAGAGAGAAGTCTCGGACCATGCGACCGACAAGGGTGGGTTTACAAGAGGTGCCTCTTTATATTTACTAGTAAAATATGGTATTAAGATTCATATCGTTATGTCGGCGTTCGGGTTGGGCAAGTGAACTATCTCAATTCTGACGTACCTCTTGGGGTACCGCTGTACCAGGTATTGTAATCTTATAGGTATTCATATCTAAATTTAAAAGGTTATTAATTGATCGCTGTGGTGTAATTCTGTATATACGTTTTATTATGTAAATCTGATTATATTATATTTTGATTTATTATATGATATAGCTGATTTGTTTAATTGTGATTAACAGGTCACTGGAATCTGCTAAGTTGCTGGTCTTCTGCTAACAGCTTACTCTTTGAAAAACTTTGCTACTTAGTCTTCCGCTAGCAGATCATACAAAATAATTTAATTAATGACGTTTTATAAATGCCTGTAATATGTTTACATGAATAAAGATATTTTGACGTTGACTTTGAATAAAACTGCCTTCGTGCTCTAGCGGTCAAGTCCATGGATTTAGACCCGGTAGGGTTCGATTCCTGGTCGACACAATAATATTTATTAATTTAAATAAAAAAATAAAAAATATTCGTGATATTTATCGAGTTTGGTACGCTAGAGACATCGACGAGCTTGCCACTTGTCTTGGTTGGCCTATAGTAAAGTTGGCTTAATGAAAATCCGCTTCTTTATAAAAGTGGTATCTGACCACCCCGGAAGGGAAATGGTCGTGATGATACTTTACTTTTTTACTTTGAATAAATATATAGGCTCGGAAGGATAAGCACGGAAATCATCCGAGGTCTTCATTCGTGAACGTGGGTTATCTAGAGTTGTTATCTGCCAATTGATGTGGGTATCCGGTTTGACGTTTGCGGGAGAAGAAAATACAATAGTGTTTCGAGCTTGTCACGGATATGCAGGTTAAGTTGGTTTGCTATTTAGCTCCTTTCATCACAATACTAAAAAAACGTTCATGATGAGCTGACAAAGATTTAAATGAGTACTTACTGAATTACTGGTCCTGGTATTGTGATCCTGGTGAGGTCTACGTATGGCTTCAGGTCATCTAAATTGTTGAAATACATAACTTTCTTGCCAAATTTTACACTAATAAATGGTTTCATCATGGTCCATAAAGCTTTGATAATATTTGTTGGGTAAACCACATACAAAGCCTTAAGGTTTTTCTTAAATTTCCTATCGATCAGTTTATAAGCTTTCCAAAACCAGGAAAGAGTAGGCTTGTTATCACTGGTCAGTCCTACGTGGAAGTAGATTATTATATAATCCTGTTCCACATACGTGTCCAAACAAGACGTAAAGTACCTGAAACAAAGATTAACATTATTTTTTCGTTATTTAAATTTGATAATAAGGCTAACTAATTATTATAATAATAATAATGGGTTTATATAGCAAGGTACACTGGTAATCACAATATAATTAGGATACAAAATGTCTAAGGGTTGAATCGCCAAACAGAGCCACCCTCTGCCAACCCGCAATAAAAACTGGTAGATATGTTGTGATGAAAAGTGGACTGCAGCTGTGGGAATTCATATATTGGTCAAACTAAGCGCACGATAGCCGAGAGGGTCAAGGAACATATAGCAGCTGTAAAAAACTGCCAATTAAACAAGTCAGCAATAGCAGAACACCTAATGGATAGTGGTACAAACCATTGGATTGAGCTGCATGACCCAAAGATACTTTCCACCGGTCGTCACTATTACCCTAGAATAGTACGTGAAGCGATCAAAAGAAAGAAACACAAAAATTTCAATCGATAACATATCATTAAACTTTTTAAACTTTCGCGCACATAATAGTTTTTATAATTTTACCGGGTCTTTACGCGATTTACCTTAGAGATATATTTCTCCTATATATGGGTTATAAGCTTTCATCATCGTGGAATTCAGTAATCAATAGGTTTCGAAAAATCGCCTGGTGTCGCCAAGGATATTGTAAGTGTCGTGATTTGTAAAAACTTTTAAAAGTGATAAGTGGGTAGGTTTTCATCGACCGCCCAGTATGTACGAGACTACACCGCATGGCTTCAATCGACCCGTGACCACGGCCAATGCAACTTGGCTGAAACGTCGGAGGAAATATGTCTCTAAGGTAAATCGCGTAAAGACCCGGTAAAATTATAAAAACTATTATGTGTGCGAAAGTTTAATGATATGTTCTCCATACGGATCAGCTAAGAGACAACTAGATTCCACGACCCTAATTTCCGAAAGTATGATTCTACTATTTATTGGTTAATCTTTTAATATACGCATGCTACGTGATTGTCACTTTGGTAAGGGGCCACGGTTTAAATGTCATCCGGCTGACACCACCATAATCTGGCCCCTGACCCACTGTCTTGCGGGTACCAACTTAAACAGGATCGGTGAAGTATAGATGCGCGGGTTGGCAGTCACAGGCTGACACTACTACAAAATGGCCGGTGTCGCGCTGTCTTCAGCACCTATTTAAACAAAGTCTCGGTGGGGTATGGAGGCACGGTTTGGCAGCCCACAGGCTGACACCGCCACGATCTGATTGATGTCTTGAGAGTACCTATTTAAACAGAGTGTCGGTGGGGTATGGGGGTACGGTTTAGAAGTCGTCCGGCTGACACCACGACAATCTAGCCCCTGACGCACTGTCTTGAGGTATCCTCTTAAACAGGATCAGTGAAGTAAAGGTGCGCGGGTTGGCAATCACAGGCCGACACCGCCACGATCTGGTTGCTGTCTTGAGAGTACCTATTTAAACAGACTCTCGGAGGGGTATAGGGGCACGTTTTAGAAGTCGTCCGGCTGACACCACCACAATCTGGCATCTTTATTAGGAATACCTACTTAAATAGAGTGTCGGTGGGATATGAGGCGCGATTTGGCAGTCGACAGGCTGACACCACCACAATCCTTCGCCCTGCGCCGTCGTCTCCAAACACCTCCACCATGCCGCTGTCGCGGAGGTATGCATCATCATCAGTCTCCTGACAACAATAATAATCTATAAATAACCCGCTCGTAAATCTGGTAAAAGAAACTAGTAAATTTTAAAATCTTAACTTTTAGATATCTGACAGATAGTGTGGACTGACTGACCCCCAGACTGTTATAGAATATGCTTTTTATATGTTAGCGTAGTTTAATTACTTAGCGCATCGATCAAAAATCAACTAGTTTATAGGTGACGCTCTGAAAAAACCGTATAATATATCAGCACAAAATAATCGTGTGCTGATATTTCCGACAGTACGTTTAGACTACGGCCAATGTGAGGACCTGTTAAAATGCAGAGATGTAGTCGACCCAATTTATAACTTATGTATAAATAAATTAGGTTGATTTTGTGACTAATATTTAATAGATTTATTAATTTTTTTTTCTGACCGATAGCTTTATTTGTCGTATATATTACGAGAAAGAGATAGCATGTACGTAGAGGTCCGCTTGCCAGTTTCTCGCAGTAGTTTTGTATGTGACTATTAATCAAGTTGAATCCTTGATCGTAGACTTAGGGCGAATCTATACTCTAGTTCTGCTTAGATGTAAAAATAAAAAGTTAAGCATCATCACAACCTTACGGGATGGTCAGAAAACATTATCAAACTGTACCTCCACCACTAACTCACTGGTTACAGCTACAATAGTTTATTTGGATATACGAGTGTATGTGAACTGGATGGCACATTTTTATTATTTTTTCCAGCCCCCAAAACACAGCGCTCTAGATCTCCATTGTTAGAGATGGGCTTTACAGAATATATCTTTGGAGAATTTGGCCTACACTTGCCAGACGGGTTGGCGAGGTTGGCATAATGTTTTGGTATAGCCGGCATAGTGTTGGGGACTGATGTCATTCATGAGTGTCTGATTCCAGTTGCTAACATTCATGGACCTTGCGCGCTACTTACAATCAGGTGGACGCAAGGTCACATGTCGTGCTAGTATAAAAAATAAACATGCCTTCCCTGTCGGTAAGTTTCCCTATTCTTAGAACCTGAAGTTCTTCATGCGAAATATAAAAAAGCATTTTGTTAGGCCGGCATAGTGGTTGAGGCTAATATCGGTCGTTAGTGGCTGGCGTCAATTATTCCCATTCTTGAACTTCGCGTACGCCTTACCATCTAGTGGGCGCTGTGTCACATGTCGTATTCTATTAAATAAAATGAAAGTTTATTGAGCTACAAAGTTCTGAGAATTAACGATATGGGATCTCCGGGAGAATTTCATAGTGTTCGGGCTATGACCGAAATACAGGGTTGATAAGGCCCACTTTATGTGCATTGGATAACCCTTCACTATATTGGCTCTCTTGTCACTTCACTTAAACCAATTACTTCAAAAACGTGCTAAGAAGTTTAAAAACAAATACCGTGGTAAGTGTGGGTATGCAGGTAAAGGACTCTGAAGGGTCGCCATCGTTCTCCAGGTCATTGAACGACGGGTCCTGAAGATCATCGTCCTCGAACACCCACGCCGGAATTAGACCTGAAATACCACTTACATTACGATTTGCTAATGCGTAAGCGAAGAAACATAGACTCAGCCCTATAAAATGCCTAAATTAAGAGTTAAGGTTACGACAAAATCTATATTAAAAAAAAAGTATCATCACGACCGTTTCCCTTCCGGGGTGGTCAGAAACCACGCTCATAAATAAGCGGATTCAGATTAAGCCAACTCTACTATAGGCCAATCATGACAAGTGGCAAGCTCTTTGATGTCTCTAGCGCGCAGCGTACCAAACTCGAAAAATATCACAAATAAATAAAATATATTTTTAATCTATTTATTTACATTAATAAATATTTTTGTGTCCCGACCAGGAATCGAACCCAGTACCTCCGAGTCTAAATCCACGGATTTAACCGCTAGACCACGGAGGCAGCAAAATCTATATGTTACATTTATTTTATTACAGAATGCAGAGCTGGATAGAATAAAATATATCATTAACATAACATTTTTATTATTAAGTATAACCTAACTCCTTAAACACTGAGACATAATTCACAAAATAATTAAAAATATAAATCGAAAAATGACCTCGTATAAACAGCAAGCGTATATTAAACTAAATGCAAGAAAGTAATAAATTCGTAAAAGAGCTAGGTAAACTAATTTATCAAGACTGTGGCGACCATAAATGCCATAACTACCTAAAACAAAATTCTTCCATTATTATTCAACCAGGATATTCGGCGAGCGTTTTAGGTACCCTCCCAGGTTGTAAGCCTTTAATTTATGTTGTACAAAGTAAAATGTTAGTTTTAATTTGATAATATGTTTTTTTTAGTTTAGTTTTATTTATAATTAGTTTTTATTCAATTTTATTTTAACATTTTTGTATCTTACTTCGAATATTTTTATCACTAAAGGATGATATTAGAATTATTAAAAATGAAATACAATTTTGCTATATTTTAATTATTATTATCGATTGCGTTAATAAGGTAAGTTTTAAACACTATCTGCAAGTTTTAAAATAGGCCTAGGAAAAGTCATTGGTCGTTGTAGATATTACAAATCTCTCTGAGAGGCACGCAGTGAGCGGCTATGGCTGAGGATAGGGAAATATACCGCTCGTTCCAAAACACGATAATATTAACCTAAACACGCTTAAAGGTGTTCCGAGACGTGTATAAACTGTTCTGCCAAAGCTATGTGACGTCACGAATGACATTATTCCTCGCGCTTAGACTGCTCACGATATCGAGGTAGATCGCTCTGAGTGCTGTCAGTTTTATATCATTATGTCGAGCGCCATTTAATTTTAACTTTCTTATAAATTATTTAATATTGTAATTCGTTTATACTGTTTGTATATTACTTCTAAAACAAATCTATAATTAATATTTCAGTAGGAAGTGAAAAAAAAATGTCTGTAACACAGCAAGTTATTTTAAAAGACCAAATAAGTTAATAATATTAAACTTTACACACATAAAGATGAACAAACCGAGAGATGTATGTATGCTTGTTAGTATTCATACTCAAAGATGTGGAATCCGCAATTTATCTTCCATACATTTAAAAAAAACTATCATGTAATGAATGAAAATGTCATTTAGACCGTTCCGAATTGATATCACGCTCTGAGCATCCAAATCGTGATATTTGATTCGGAACGAATGTTAGTATTATATTCATTCTAAGCGCTCAGAGCGTGATTCGGAACCAGGGGATAGTGACATTGGTTTTGTGGTCTTTGATGGATATTTAATCTGCTCCATCACCTCGAGACAAAAAAAAAGTGGATTCTAGTCGAGATGGTGTGTTGTAAATTGACGAACCTAAATGACGAATGTTTATTTTCACATTTTGCTCACAGAACAGCCGGCCGAGATCGAAATGTACAAAAATGAACGCTTTACGTGCGTGGCTATAGTAGGCACTTTAAAAAAGCAAAACATAAATATTATAAACTGAATGATAATGATTGGAAAAGGAAGGATAGCAAAAGAAGATACATTAAAGTCGATCGAGATACGAGCTTTATGCCCTTATGCTTTATGGGGTGGAAATGTTCTTTTATGATTTTCAGCGAAACTAGACGAATCAATAAAAAGTCAATACGTTTTTTAAATATAATAAAAAAGGGTGTAGTTGGGCAATTTGGATATGAATTTATATAGAGGTTTATATTTTGGTTAATTATTCAAAGTACTGTACTGAAATTATTGTTTTACTAGTCTTGCAATCATTATTGTTACAAGGAAAACATAGTTCTTTTTCTATTTCATAAACATTTATTACTGCATCGTGAGTCAGTTAGAAACAGAGGACGTTTTATTATACCTATCAATATCCCGGTAAACAAACAAATATTCGGCTAATACCAAGCGGATTGAGAGTTTCAAAAATTGCATGTGACTTCATACCTACTTTGTGTAATGCTATCACAGCATTTTATTCAGTTCTTTCATCACCCACCCCATTACCATAACAAAGATTTCGCGCCGATAATGAGAATAAACAATGAATATTCTTATGAAAATGACAAATGTTTAACGTAACAGTTATGGAGCTACGAAATCGTAAAAAATGTTGCAGAAGTGTTTTGGTGAATCTACTTTATCGCGAACCCAAGAATTTGAGTGGCACAAAACATTCAGTGAAGGTCGTTAAGTTGTCTAAAACTAGTCTCATTCAAGTCGTCCATCCACCTATAACGACGATAACATTGAAAAAGTTGAGGAAATGGGCTCGAAAATTGTAGTGTTGGCAGATAGCAGAGGCTCTCAACATCTCTTATGGATCGACTTTTTGGTTAATGTTTTGGGTATGAAGCGTGTCAATACTAGACTCGAACCCAAAGACCTGAATCTTATGCAAAAACAACGTCAAGTAGAGTTCTCAAAAGAGATGCTTAACAACTACATCAAACGCATCATTACTGGTGACGAGATGGTGGTTTACGAATATGACGTCAAAATTTCCCAACAATCTAGCTAATGGCGCTCCAAAAATGAGCCGAAACAAAATGATGCTCAATGTTTTCTTTGGTTACCGTGGTTCCAGAGGGTCAAACGGTCAATAAGGAATGCTACTTGGCCGTTTTGAGGCGTCTATGTGATGTAAATCATCGTAAACGACCGGATTTGTGGGCAGACAATTCATGGTCTTTAAACCACGATAATGCGCAGTCACTAACCAGCATATTTGTGACTGATTTTTTTGGCAAACATGATACAAGAGTCATCGCTCAGTATCGCATCCAAACAGTACTTGTCATTCTTTTCTGCAAAATAATTGTTCACGAAGGTGATAGCTTTGACGTTTGACGAAAATCTCTGTCCTCCGAGCGCAATTTTTAGCTGAGGGAACAGAAAAAAGTCGCTTGGGGCTAGATCAAGTGAGTAAGGTGGATGGTCAAGCAGTTCAAACCGTAATTCGTGGATTTTCGCTATGGCAACCGCTGTGTGAGACCGCGCGTTGTTTTTGTGAAACAGGATTTTCTTTTTTTGCAAATGTGGCCGTTTTTCCGCAATTTCTACCTTCAGTTTGTCGAGTAATGATGCGTAGTATGCCCCTGTAATGGTTTTACCTTTTTGAAGACAATCGATTAAGATGACTATCCCAAAATACAGTCGCCATCACTTTTCCAGCCGAAACAGCTTTTGCTTTTTTGGAGCCGGTTCCCCCTTTGCAGTCCACTGTTTTGACTGTATTTTGTTTTAGGCGTATAATGGTGTATCCAAGTTTCATCTACAGTAATTAGTCTGCGCCAAAACTCGGATTTATTGCGCCTAAACTGTGCCAACAGAGCGTTGGAAATTTTCGTTCGAACAAGTTTTTGATCTAACATCAGCAAACGCGGCACCCAACGCGCGGACAGCTTTCTCATGTCTAAATTATGATTTAATATGTGACAAACACGTTCTTTGGACATGTCCATAGCCCATAGACATAGGATCGTCGCGTCATTCTATATCTATGCCATAGCCTTTGCTATCTCTCTCACTTTAATTCGGCGATCGTCTAGCACCATTTTGTGAACCTTAGCGATGTTATCGTCAGTAGTTGCAGTTTTTGGACGTCCCGAACGTTCATCGTCTCCCAAGCTCTTACGGCCACGTTTAAATTCAGCTGCCCAAAATTTCACTGTGGTAAATGATGGTGTAGAGTCCCCGTACACAGAGTCCAGCTTATTTTTTGATTTGCGTAGGCGTATTACGTTTCAAAAACAAATATTTTATGACAGCTCGATACTCGATTTTTTCCATTTTCACAAAAATACTCACAACGACTATCAAATAACAACTGCGCGTCCAAAATGTCAGAAACTTTGGTGAGTACCTGTCAGAAGATGCACAACTACATTCCCTGACTTTTATTGACGAATGCTGCCATCTTCACGTTGAGGTCGGAAACTTTCCGTAAATGATTTTAAAATTGTATAAATTGAAAGTCATTATTTTATTTGTATAAATGCAATATATAATAAAGAACTACTTGGATTAATAATAAAATCCATACTGTATTTTATTTGTAATCCTAAATTAAAGTGCAAGAGCTTTGCTTTTAAATTCGCAGTAAATGACCAAAAATGTACAAAACTGACGACAAACATAAGCATAGCAAGAATCCTACCACTATTTTAACCTGTAAGACGATATCTAAATACTCTTACTTTGTATTTAACTTGTCGCTTTAAGCGCTTCACATCATTTCGCTTTGAAAATCGTTCGATTTGGCGTTTGTCTATGGTTTCACACAAAATTCGGTAAAAAAAAGCTTTGCTTTGTTGCTTTCAATTCGAACATAGCATTAGGGCGAGAGTATCGTGTATTTTCAATAACAAATAAATACAAAAATAAAATAATATTTACAGACAGAAGGTATTTTTTATCATATAACCTGGCCTGGAGTCGTACTCACTAAAAAAAACTAATTATTTCTACACAAACCAACGGTCAAATATGATTACTGGATTGGAGATTCGATTTTGTCATAGGTAGCGGTGCTTAAAGATCTGGGAGTGCTTACAGGACCACGAATGAGTTACAAGAAAAACATTGAAAACTTATGTAGAAGCTCCTTTAGAATACTAGCTTTCGTAACGCGATTTTCCAACAAGTAACAAATTCCGGAGATAATAATAACCCTGTAACTGATTCATGTCAGGTTTACAAATAATAATCCTATGCGCTTCCTGTTGGAAATGTTGAGGTTCAAGTTTCTACCACTCAGACAAGATTACCTATTGAGCGCGATTTTAATATACGAGCATTAGTGCCATTAGCCAGTAACGCGTACGCATGAGACTTTGCCGTTGCTTAGATCATCATCATCATCATCAGCCTGTGTCTCTCCACTGCTGGATATAGGCCTCCCCCAAGGGGAGCCATTTTACACGAACTTCTGCCACCCTCATCCATCCCCCACCAGCGACCTTCCTCAGGTCATCTGTCCATCTGGCGGGGGGTCGTCCCACACTGCGTCTTCCAGTACGTGGTCTCCACTGCAGGACCCGTTTACTCCATCGTTCATCGCTTCTGCGACAGACGTGTCCAGCCCATTGCCACTTCAACTTGCTAATTTTGAAAGCTATGTCGGTAACTTTGGTTCTTTGACGGATGTCAACGTTTCTGACTTTATCCTTCAGAGAAATCCCGAGCATAGCTTATATCGCTAAGCATTATTAACGCTGATGTATTTTTTATTTTGACATATTTACATGTAGTGAGACTGAGTTTACGAAGGTGACAAAAAATTATTTATGATTAACGTAATATGTCTTTATTTTATTATTTAAATTAATCATTACTGCCGCCGTGGCCTAGCGGTCAAGTCCGTGGATTTAGACTCGGAGGTACCAGGTTCGATTCCTGGTCGGGACACAAAAATATTTAATAATGTAAATAAATACATTTAATTAATATTTAATTTATTTGTGATATTTCTCGAGTTTGGTACGCTGGAGACATCGACGAGCTTGCCACTTGTCATGATTGGCCTATAGTGAAGTAGGCTAAATGTGAATCCGGTTATTTATAAGCGTCGTTTCTGACCACCCCGAAAGGGAAACGGTCGTGATGATACGTTAAATTATTCATTAACATTCAGTTATGGTTAACTATTATGTAGTGCTATGCAGTGCTAGGTATATAATAAATTAGTTGGGAAATGGAAATATATGCCTATATTGTATTATATTTTTGGAGGACGCGTCCATATAAAATAACGCATTGGCTTAGCTAAGCTGTTATGTTAAAAGCACGAGTATGTGCTTTTTAAATTAATAAACATAAAATTAATTTCACGCGCTTGACAGTACCGCATTAGTTAACAAAATTCAAATATTTTGTGAATAGAAAATTATCAAGATTTTGTCGAAACAGCTGTATAATATGTATATATTTACAAAAAAAAAAAGTATAATATGTAGTTTATCAACCATCTAGTTTCCGTAACACAAGCCTGGTAGCGTAACACGGAAATTAGATGGCGCTGTGTGACCTGTCTGGAAATATTTATTATTATTTATTTATAGCTCGTCAACACCTCAGGAGACAGGGCTGGGCCAAAGGATCGGCATCGCCATTCAGCGCGACAAAGCTGCCAGTATGCTTTCCTTTGCGCATAGTACGATTGCGTACGATTAGTAGAAATTTTAAACTAGATTATGAATATTTATTTATAAATTGGTTTGCCGGGTGACACTTCAAGAAACTGCGTTACGCTCCGCTCACGTTATGCGCTCACAATGAGAGCGAGTGAGAGGCACGCGTCCCTTCCACTCGGGCATGGTTAGCCCGCCTAAGAGCGAGAGAGACAGACATAAAAAGTGAAAGAGTGCCCTATCCTCAACAAAATCACTCAGATAGGAACAAGTTAAGTTGTAGTAAACGCTGTTTCATTGTACGCAAATGTATTGCAAGTTATTGTATGTATATTTGTATATAAATACGTATGTATGTGTAAAGGTAAAAATAAAATTTTGTTAATATGAAATTCAGTGCGAGATTCTTTGTATAAATTAATGTTTTAAATATAATTCTTTGTATAAATAAATGTTTTAAATTGTTACTATTATTTCATCCTTCTTCCTACTATACGAATGAATATTCACATTAAAATTATTTTACCACTCAAAGTCGTTGTCACGTAAAACTTTCGCCCGTATACCGACTTTACAGGCAACCAATTTTTTTTAAGTTTAGTTTTACTAATGATCTCATGATGGAATTCTAAGCTAATGTTTAGAAATTCATGAAATACTCATGGCTGGCATTCATTCATTTTATCAGGGAGGCATTTAGGAATTGACATTCCCACTGAGAGGTCAACAAAAATGTACTAAAAAGAATATTATATATTCTTATTAGCCGAACTAAATCAAGAATCAATGATTTTAAGTTATTCAAAAATTTATAAAAGTACCATCGCATTCTTTAATCAGAACTGCCAGTATAAGTTCACCTGGGCAAAATTACTTGGAGTTAGTTCGGCTATTACGAATATAATATTTGTGAAATAGTTACGGTAAGTTAAGTTATAACGCATATACAATTTCGGTTCCGTTTCCCCGGTCGGGACATAATAATTTAATTGCAATTATTTCTCGAGTTAGTACGCTAGAAACATCGACGAGCTTGCCACTTGATTGTCATGATGGGCCTATAGTAAAGTTGGCTAAATGTGAATCGGCTTCTTTAAAAGCGTGGTTTTTGACCACCACGAAAGGGATTTGGTCGTGATGATACTTTACTCTTTTATTTATACTACTGGTTTTTATTATTAAATAATATGGTAGGCTAGGGACATCGACGAGGTTTCCACTTGCCATGATGGGCCTATAGTAAAGTTGGCTAAGTATAACCATGCTTCTTAAAAGAAGAAAGAGCGGTTTCTGAACACCTGGTAATCCATTAAACTTATATTATCTTAATAATTCCTGCGAATACCATTTGGTTACAAATTACTTGTGTAAGATATTAGCAGCCGTGGAGAAATAATATTGTATGAAAAACTTAAATCTGAATTCCGGTTAAAAACAGCCAATAAGTATTATACATCAACCATCATTAGTGGGATATGATGATATTGTAAATATCATGAGTAAAGTGAACATATAGCTTTTACATGGGCCAGCAGCGCTAGATATATGCTTATACAGAGGATATTTAGTTTTGTTAATGCACAAGGTATATTTACTATAGATTTCCATGTTAAGAATAATATTTTACAGCAACTATCGACCATCTTTGTGTTGTATGAACGATGTTAAATCAACGCACACAAATATCACTCATGTTATTTGGTCTGACCTCGAAGTGTTTAAATGACAATTGTTCCTACTATTTTTGTCAATTCCTGATTTGTATTGCCAATGTTGGAGAGCAACCAGATTTTAGGCAAAAGCTATGTATACTAAGCAAGCAATTCATTACCAACAACTATAGGTAAAGATTTAATACAAATGTGGCAGATGCTAAAGATAAATCTTCTAGAATATGTTTCCAAAATATGGCTTACTCTGCCTCCTACTGCCTACTGGTTAACGATGGCCGATGTTTATTTTATAAACACCACAAGTTTGTATTAGTGGGACCATGACAGATGGTGCTCTCCGAGGCATGGACCGCATACAAATGTATGCACGGAAAAAACTCATCTGGGTATTTCTTTAGGACATAACCGCTACCTGGTCAATATTTTGTAAACTTTTAGCCATTTATTAAACTAGTATTAGTAAAGATGTTTACATAAATGAAATGAACGCATTAGCTATTAGTATAATCTTGTACTAAGTTGCAAATGTTAGTATTTATATGTACTTATTATTAATGCTTTGCTACTAATATAAGTAAAAATAAAAAATAAAAGTAAAAGTATAAATAAAAAATCAATTAGACCTAATTCTGACCAATTCGCCAAAACTTTGCACAAACGTCGAAGTTATAAATAACAATATTTTTTCAAGTGATCACAGACTAGTACGAGGCACATTTAATCTAGCTGTCCAAAAGAAAAGTAGAGCATTTTTTGCAAATACATTTACACGATTTAAGGATCCAAGAGAAGGAGATTTTTTCCTAGAAATATTAGAACATAATATAAAAAACTTGCATTACCATGACAACGACAATGTTGAAACTCTATACCAACAAATTGAAACTGTCATTATCAACAGTCTTAATAGTACTAAATCTAAAACACCCCTTGGAAAGCGAAACGTGATTTCAGAGGAAACTAAAGATATGATTAGAAAAAGATCGATTTTACAAAAAAGAAAACCTCTATCTAAACTAGATAAAAATGAATTGACATACCTATATAAGACCATAAATAAACGATTAAAGAAAGAATACACTACTCACAGAACACAAATAATAGAAGAACATTTACGAAACACCGGCAGTCTTAAAAAAGCCTACAAGAAGTTGAACACTGACAAAATATGGACACCTCATCTAACGGATAACTCAAAATTACATACTGAGATAGCTCAAACAAGGCAGGATATAGTTAACCTAGCAACGTCATTTTACAAAAAACTTTATGAAAACAAGGCAATAAGCACAGATGCTAACACTATAGAAAATAAACAAAATATAAATACTATGACAACTCAAATAAAACCCTTTGATGAACCTGAAATCGTAAACGTTATGAAGAGGCTGAAAAATGACAAAAGTCCTGGACCTGACGGTATTCCTAACGAGGCAATTAAAGTAGGAAGATATCAACTAGCCACACCACTAACTATACTTTTCAATAAAATACTAAATGAACAGATAGTTCCTAAAAAATGGACTGAATCAAGAATAACACTACTATACAAGAAAGGAGATCCGTCAGATATCAGTAATTACCGTCCTATAAGTCTCTTACCAACACTCTATAAAATATTTGCTTCATGCATGGAGAAAAGGATAAAGACTAATGTTGAAGAACACCAACCAATAGAACAAGCTGGCTTCAGAAGCGGATTCAGTACTACAGACCACATACATGTCATCAACCAAATCATAGACAAGTATATAGAATTTAATCAACCACTATATTTAGGTTTTATAGACTACGCTAAGGCGTTTGATTCGATATCACACGAAAGTATTTGGAAAGCACTCGAATACCAAAAGATTCCTAAAACATACATAGAAATATTTAAAAATATATACAATAACAGTACGAGTAGAGTTAAACTTGACCGTATAGGACCATCATTCAATATTTCCAGAGGAGTAAAACAAGGAGATCCGTTATCGCCTAAATTATTCATAGCTGTTTTACAATATATAATGAAAGACCTAGATTGGAGCAAGAAAGGTATAAACATCAATAACTCATATTTAAGCAATCTAAGATTTGCAGATGATATTGTTCTCTGCTCGGAATCCTCAACAAACCTTGAAATCATGCTGAACGAACTAAACGCTGTCAGCAAAAATATAGGATTATTATTAAATACGACAAAAACAAACATTATAACAAATGACAAACAAAACGAAATATTAGTGGATGGAAATGTAATAGAATACGTTGAGAGCTACATATACCTCGGAAAACAAATATCGTTTAAGAAGTCTCGAAACGAGGATGAAATACAAAGAAGAATAAATATAACCTGGAACAAATTTTGGGCCAATAAAGAAGTAACGAAAGGAAATCTTCCACTAACGTTAAAAAAGAAGGTCATGGACTCCTGCCTACTTCCCTGTTTGACTTATGGCTGCCAAACAGGGAAATATAACAATTATACAAAGAATAAAATTACCACTTGCCAACGCGCCATGGAAAGAAGTATTTTAAATATAAAACTCAAAGATAAACAAAGAAACAATTATATAAGAAACAAAACAAAAGTCATAGACGCCTTACAACACTCACAAAGATTGAAATGGAAATGGGCTGGTCACGTGGCACGTCTTAAAGATAACAGATGGACTAAAGTAGTTACTACATGGAAGGGACCGAAGGGCAAGAGAAATAAAGGAAGACCTAAGGAAAGATGGGAGGACGAGATAGTAAAAGAAGCAGGACAACACTGGATGGACGAGGCACAGGATAGAAAGAAATGGATAGAAAAGGAGGAGAGCTTTACCCGACGAGGGGTCCTTAATTAAATTAGAAAAAAAAAAAAAAAAAAAAAAAAAAAAACAAAGACATTATTATTTAAATTGTGACATTGAAATTAATAATTTTAAAATAAATAAACATTAAATTTATAATTTGGATATAAGAACATAGTTTTAAGTTACATAGTATGTTAAATTAGTATTATCATTATTATAAGCTTATATTTGAAATTATTAATTGATATGAAAATCTTGACTATGTAAAACCTGTACATTATTATTAATTAATTAAGGAATAAATGGCTTTATTATTATTATTATTATTATTACTAATATTATAAATGAATTATATAAAATAGGTTGAGAAGATGAATGGATGCAAAATAACTGCATGGATTTTGATGAGATAGTAATTGATACATCAGAATAACGCTTAGGCTATATCTTATAAAGACTGGGAAAGCCTCAGATCAACAAATCTTGTCCTTTGAGCTATTCCAGAATGCGCCGCATGAACCGTTGGAGTTACATTAAGATTATTCATCTTAAAATTTATATAAAAAGGTCAGCAATGAACACAGGGTATATTTATGACTTTAATATCTAAACATGACATATAAAACCTTAAGGTGATAACTCTATAGAATAGAACATGGGGCCAGCAGCACTAAACATTGCAAATACTCATAATATATGTACTTATTTTCATAAATGCACAAGGTATATCACAAGTGAAAACATTATAAAGATCAAGTTATGGTTCATATTATTTGATGTAATCTTTTGTGGCGCTAGATGTGAGACAGTGTCATAATAGTGAAGCAATGCTTTAGTAACAAACTATTGGTACTAATAATAATTAATATACTATTGTCGCCAATTGCTAATGCGCTTGGATAGTATAATGAAGTATAATAATAGACACAATAGTAAAGTCATGTAAGATCAGTACTGATAGCATCAGTATTGATGGCTTCCGCTCTGCTCGCTTTGAACTACCATTTTAATTTAAAGTTGTTTATTGTTACAGAGAAGACAATTTATTAGTATACCATCACCATATGTGTGACGGGTCCATTGTGTGCAGAAAAGAGAGAAGAATTCTGTCTGAGGCTAGTGACCAACTATAGGTCTCCTCTTTTTATTCGGCAACAAGACGCTTGCCATCCACCATTCTGCTCCTCTCCCTACCTAACCAATATCCCTATGATTCTGCTTATTCCATCTTGAAAGCTAATTCAATAAATGTATTGGCGGCTGCTTAGGCCCTATTGAAGAAACATTGCAAGATTTTGCTGGAATTCCACCCGCACCAACTTCCACTTTGTAAAGCTTCAGCTTCGTCTTGATTCGGTTCCTGATCATTTCTTCAGTAAGGTTTTAGTATTTATCTTGAAGACTTTCGGAACATTTCATTCCACGGAATGTTAACTTCAATAAAAATAAATATCTTTATTTGAGATAATTTACAGTCTATACAATATTATGTATAAAAATGTGTCATCTTAAGCTTTACAAATCTGTACTTTTTTCAAGTGTTGAGAAAACACTAAAATATCTGGTCAATAGGCTAATACAGTTAGTTCATCTGGGATTCTATAATGATATTTAACAAATAAATGAGAATGGAACATACTGATGCAATGATAAGGATCAAGATGAGCTTGAAGAGTTTTATTTGTAGTCAGTCCCTTTTTGGCCCTTGCAATAGAAATAGTTCACAGATAATACCATCAATGTCAGGGCGAGTAATAGTTAGTAATCGCCCATAGTTAGTCAGTCATCTAGCGTGCACTCCATATTCATGCTCTTCATCTTACTTGATTTTATAACTTCTTTTATCAGTCTGAGCACCCGTCATAAATTTTTTGAAATCTAGTAACTAGACCAGATGGAGGGTCTTTTAGAATTTGTATTATCCTGGGAGGTAGTTAGAATTTAATATCTGCTTATGTTTACATGTTTTTTTTTTCAGATATTTGCAGAATGGGCTAATCCAAGCAAACGTATGATATCCACTTCCAGGTCTTTTTAGAAATCATATAGGTAGAGCCTACCTGTATCTGCTAAGTATATCTTATTTCACATTTCTAATAAGCTGTTGACTAACTCTATTTATATTATTACTGAATTGTCTTACAATTTCTTCTAAGGTAAGTTTAAGGCCTATGTATAAGACTATACTATATCCATTGATTTATTTTACTTTTGATATATCCTTTGCATTTGCACTTTGAACTTGCTCTTTAGTAATTATAAGAAAATTTATAAGTTATTCCCATTAATTAAATAATTATTAATCCAATAATACCATAAATAGGTAAATTAGTTGATGCTATATTATGTGACAATTTTATTTATTCAATAATCAATTAATAACAACATTACTGCCTCCATGGTCTAGCGGTTAAGTCCGTGGATTTGGACTCGGAGGTACCGGGTTCGATTCCTGGTTGGGACACAAAAATATTTATTAATATGTAAATCAATACATTTCATAAATATTTAATTTATTTGTGATATTTCTCGAGTTTGGTACGCTGGAGACATCGACGAGCTTGCCACTTGTCATGATTGGCCTATAGTAAAGTTGGCTAAATGTGAATCCGCTTATTTATAAGCGTGGTTTCTGACCACCCCGAAAGGGAAACGGTAGTGATGATACTATTACGAGGGGTCAAACTTAAAAGTCCTAAAAAATCAAAAACTGAAAAAACTAGCAAGTTATTATTTTCGTTATATCTTTTATATATTATGTCTTTTAAAACGAAGCCACTGCATTCTCTGCGTCCATATAACGTTTTCCTAGAAAATTTTCTTTTATTGTTAGGAATAAATAACCTCAGTGAAATCTTTGTAGCATTTCACGGCACCAATCAACGGAGTTTATGGGCCTCGATCAAAATATTAGGTATCCACCGGGCACAAAAATTTTTGAACACTAAATGTTCATGGAGGATTTTGTGCCCTTGACTCATATTAATGCCCAAGCTTGTCCGAATCTTGTCTGAATTGGTGATTCATTAGGTCATTGCTAATTAGTTAGCACTCAAGATGTCAAAAGTAAAATAATAATTAGAAATTGGTAATTATAGTAAATTAAAACAACATTTAAATAAAAGTTGACTTTTAACTGCCAGTCAACATTTGAATATACAATACTTTAAGTTAATAGTTTCATTTTAAAAGTTACTAACAATTTATTAACCAATATATTTAAATGAACCAAGTACCTTCCTTTTGAACTAGATAATAACTTTAAATTTTTGCATTTCAACTATTAATTTGCTGTAAAACATAAACAAACTCACATGTTTCAGTGGGTGCCAGTTCAGCGTCATCGAATTCTAAACTGGGCTCACATTCTATTACATCAGACAGACTGTGTAGAGTATCGTCCGGTTCACCAGTCAAGTCAATTATTTCTAAAATACAAACACACTCAATAAATAATTACGTTATTAGGTAGGTACATCGAAAAACAAAACTTTATTGAAAACTTTTTTACCTGGCTCACTATATTTGTTCCGTCTGGGATCCATCCTTCCACCTAAAAGTTACTAACAATTTATTAACCAATATATTTAAATGAACCAAGTACCTTCCTTTAGAACTAGATAACTTTAAATTTTTGCATTTCAACTATTAATTTGCTGTAAAACATAAACAAACTCACATGTTTCAGTGGGTGCCAGTTCAGCGTCATCGATATCTAAACTGGGCTCACAATCTATTACATCAGACAGACTGTATAGAGTATCGTCCGGTTCACCAGTCAAGTCAATTATTTCTAAAATACAAACACACTCAATAAATAATTACGTTATTAGGTAGGTACATTGAAAAACAAAACTTTATTGAAAACTTTTTTACCTGGCACACTATATTTGTTCTGTCTGGGATCCATCCTTCCACCTAAAAGTTACTAACAATTTATTAACCAATATATTTAAATGAACCAAGTACCTTCCTTTTGAACTAGATAATAACTTTAAATTTTTGCATTTCAACTATTAATTTGCTGTAAAACATAAACAAACTCACATGTTTCAGTGGGTGCCAGTTCAGCCTTATCGAATTCTAAACTGAGCTCACAATCTATTACATCAGACAGACTGTTTAGAGTATCGTCCAGTTCACCAGTCAAGTCAATTATTTCTAAAATACAAACACACTCAATAAATAATTACGTTATTAGGTAGGTACATCGAAAAACAAAACTTTATTGAAAACTTTTTTACCTGGCTCACTATATTTGTTCTGTCTGGGATCCATCCTCCCACCTATCCGTAAATATAAAAACCTTCACTTTTTTGTACTATTTTGTGATTATCCTATTAGATAAACAGCGCATCGACCAGTCTCGACCCGACCCAAGCTAAATACAATAAATAAATTAACTAAAATAGCGTGCTGTGTGAGCGGTGACTTCCGTTTTTTTTTTTAATTGAATTTAAGGACTTGGTACATAATATATAAGTCCTAAACGTTAATTAAAATCGGAGTCTCTCGCGCCATTTTGCGCGGCCATGTCAAGTGCAAGTTTTTGTTTTGTAAATTAGTTTACTGTGGTTATTATTGGTCAAGAGTGGTGTTGTTTTGTTTAATAATGTGCTACAATGTGAATAATTATGGAAAACGATAAATTGGACTTTAAATATGGGGCACAAGTTGCAGTTTATTTTTTGCGGTTTTCCCGCGCTGTCAACTCCCATATTTTACCCGACGTGTTTGAGCAGTGGATGGTTCCGCGAGTGACTCCAAGAAAAGCATCAACTTCTACAGCATCTGGAATTTGATGATGACCTCATTAATTCATGAAAAAGAAAGATATATTACGTCAGACTTGGCTGTATGGGCTAGACCCTTTGCCTTCCCTATCATCTCATTCATCATCCATCGGGAGAAGAGAACAAAAGAAAAAAAAAAAAAAAATTAATTAAAATCGCCCAAACAAGTGAGGTATATTTAAATAGGAGTTTGCAGGGTCAATCACAAAATATTAACTGCCACTTTCCATACCTACTTAATATAATACAAAATAAAAAAGTATTATCACGACGGCAATCATAGTAAATCGCTTTATTTAACGGGCGAGCTCACATTTAAGAATAGATATAGGATACTTAGATTGGCAATGCAAAAGACAAAGAGCACAGTATTGCGTATGTTAGAGCGAGATAGATAGACAGGACCATTCACAGACACGTTCGCGGCTTGTAGCGGCTGGCGTAATTGTAAACAAAACAAATTCCGCTTATATTTGTAATAATCTAGGGTTTTATAGTGTAAATTTGAGGTTAATAGACGTAATTAGTCATGGTTACTTGTGTAGTACCTGGATGTAACTCATCTAAGAAAGAAAACCCGCATAATTATTCATTTAACACGTAAGTACGATTGAAATATTTAGGTGCCTAAATACAATGTTTTAGATCTGCCACTAAGGTTTTATACACAAACAGATGGGAAAAATAAACGCCTTTTATTACATTAATAATCTGAATGCATAGGAATTCAATTTAAGATAATATCAAATACGTGAATTTCTACTATTTCTAACCTCACTTATGTAGAGATTGACACATATCGATAACATGTTATCGATATGTCGCTAAATGGCAAAGGTATTGTGCCTTGTATGCAGCATAGCATGCATAATCTATGGATTATGCCTATACAGCCTTATTAATTTTCGTTAAATACTTAAAAAAAAAATTATATATTTTACTTTTTAATTTTTGGAGTTTCGTAGCTAAATGGCGCAACTCCTATTAATTGAACTAAATTATAAATATTTTTATAAAATAATTTAAACTTTATAATGTTTCAGATTTCCCCAAAATATTTTAGTAAAGAATAAATGGCAAAAACCTTCCTTAGAAGGTCACTGCAGTGGTGGCACGTGTGTGGGGTCCTGGTCCGTCCCTAAGGGCCTGGTTGAGCGGGGGGATGGCTGGCACATGCGTTACGTCCGTGATCGGGTGCTGCTGTGGGGGCCTGGGACCTCTGCCGAACACGTTCAATTTATTGTTCTTAAATTAGCAGACGTTTTGCGTTTTGTCGTCTTTCGGGTTGCCCAAGGGGCTTGGGAAAGTAATTTATTTTAGTTTTGCCTTACCTGGTAGGGTTAGTAAGATTGTCCTATGGGACAATCTTGGAGTAAAGGATATCTATTTTATGTTGTTGTGTAGTTCTGTATTTGTTTTAATTTGTAAATCTGCTATAGCTGATTTTTCCTTGCAGATTCCTTTCTCAGTCAGACATTAACAGGTCACTGGAAACTGCTTTGCTGCTTAGTCTTCCACTAGCAGGAGTAGAATCATTCAAAATAATTTAAATAATGACGTGTCACAAATGCCTTTAATAGGTTTACGTGAATAAAGATATTTTGACTGACTTTTTTTTATATACCTACAGTGGTTTTATTTTTCATAGAATCGTCTACTTTTAGATGGTGTAAATAAATAAACATAGAGGAAAATTTGCTAGGAAACGCAACTGAAAAAACTATATTTTTCAATTATTGTATAAATTTTTCATCGTTTAATTGAAAATTTAACGTTGAAATCCTTAAATAATGTAAATTAGAATGGTACATTACCAAAATATGTGATAAGAAATCTTAGAAATTTGGGGTTTGCAACAAAATAATTTTCAAATATGAAATATTAGGTTTCCAAATTCATTTAATCAGTTTTTCGCATTTCCTGGCAAATTTTCCCGAAGTAATGTTATTTTCACTAAATGTAAAAAAAAATATTGTAGATATAAAAAACGAATGAACACATTTTTTTAGATTTTTTCGGTAAATTTTGGGTTAAATGGAAAAATGGCATGCACAAGTTATAGATGTTTTTTTTTACCTATATTAGTTTGTGTTGCTATTTTGTTTATATGTTTAATGTACCTAATATGCTGTTACTTTTTTAAAATAAAAATCCAACATGTTTTGTATTTTAATTTTTATTACCTCAAACAAACATCAACTTTATATGTAGCTAGATGTGTCAAATCAGACAACACGAAAACGTTGCAATCTTTATCGATAATCTAAGTCAAGGCAGTCGCGCACATCACTATCCGTCTCGCACACATGCGCATTTCACGCACACCGATGTTTTTTATTTTTGGTCTCGCCCTAATCATTCCATTGCCTATATATATACTAAATCTATGCATTTAAGTTAATTTGGTCAAAACCAGAATAAACTAGTTACTTTTGTTTCTAGTCAATGCGAAATATTAACTAGCTCTAGTTTAGCAAAACGCTCATTCATAGACTGCACTATAAATAAATATAAATATTACCAGACAGGTCACACAGCGCCATCTAGTTTCTGTGGTAAGCTACGAGGCTTGTGTTACGGTTGTAGCTGGTTGATAAACTACTTATTATACTTTTTTTAGTAAAAATATACATATTACACATACATATAAACACCCAGGCCGAGACAAATTATACAATGTACAACTTGCTCCCGGTGGGAATCTAACCCACGACCTCCCGAGTTCTCGGCAACGTTTGTTACCACTAGACCACGGAGGCGGATGAATTAAAAGTTTTGGGGAGTTCGGGTAAAAAGGATAGAATAAAACACAAATTTATTAGTGAGGTGGTAAATATATAATTTAAAATAACCGTGTTAAAATGACATAAAATTTATTTTTAAAAATATTAATAATATATACATTTATAAAATTACATAATTATTGTTAACATTTATTGCGAAATCGGACATCATCGTCCATCGTTGTTATCTCACCCTCTTACTGCACAAATATTTCTAATTCCCATTAGTATGCCATAAATTTAAGTAAGTGAAGTTAAGTTTATACCATTATACGAAAATAAAGTGTTGCAGACTTGTAGCCTGTTTTTTATTATGTAGCAAACTCCTGCATGTTTTTATACCAACATACTTAGGGCCGATAACTGAATCTTTCTTTAGTGACATTTCTTTACTTAAATACAATTAATTGTATGGGAAATTTGTATTTATGTGAACAAATGCCACCAAGGAAAGATTCAGTTACCGACCCTTAGAATAATAACGTCTAGAAAGGAAGTGTACGCGCACGTTAAGTGGTAAGGTTTACCGAGCCATAACGGCTCTGTTACTGAACAGCCAGTTTCAGTCTCATAAGTATCAAAAATTAGAAATAATCATTATAAAAAGGAAGTATAGAAACTTGCTCAAGGAGTTTGCTACACTAAAATAAAAATAAAATTACAGCATTAGTTTAGTTACAGTTAAGGCTTACTGCTTACTAAGGTTTACTGAAATAGCCGAGATCCCATATAATTTTCTGTATTTAGGTGAACAAATGCCACTTACGAAGGATTCAGTAACAAGCCAACATTGAGGAATAGGTATAGTGCCACTAAGTTATCTGTGAAATAGGACCTACAGCCGCTACGTGTGTGTTTCCTTGACATATAGTGTTGTCAGTTTACTTTTCTTAATATTCCCAAAATTATAATTAATAATTTAGTCCACTTTACGGAATACTTGTTTATAATCCTAATTCAAAAATATAACAGAGGCGAATTGTTTAACATCTTTTGGTTTTCCGCATAAATCGACATCTGTGACAAATCCCTATTAGATTAAAATTGCAATACATTAATTACATATTTCCCTGTTTTTGTGCACAAAATTAATTAGCAACACTGAAACCGTCGCCTCCCAGTTCACAGATAAGTTGGTACAACTATAGGGTCAAGTGTTTCCTTACTAGTGCGTAAAAATATTTGTGTCAGCAAGAGCTTTAATTTTATTTATTACTCAGTAAATCAGTCTCCAGATTGGGAAAGTGTATAAATACATTTTTTACTATATTACAAAAGACTATCACCCGTATTCAAAGACATTTTCCCAACAGTTCCTCTACTTAATTATTTCTTCCACCTGTCAAACGGGTTCCTCCAAATCGGTATTCTTAGTTGTAAACTTCTAAAGACATAAATATTAATTTGACACGAAATTATTTATAATTTAACTTATTAATAAGAAAGTAATAAATACAAGTTTTAATAATAAAAATATTATCTGAATATAACATTAACAGGCTTCAAGAAGGTTTCAAGGTACGTCGCTATGTACCTTGAGTTAACAATTCTATTTCTTGAGCGTAGTGACGTGCTGAGTGTCCCTCCGTTTGACAGCTGAAAGGAATAATTAAGTGGGAGCCTTTGAGGATATGTGTAAGAAAATCGGGTGTATATATTTTTAGAACATAGGCATACAATTCATTCTTGGATCACTGATTTATGTAAAAATATGACAAAAGATCAGCACCCTGGTAACCCTTTAACGACCATGGGATATAATTATCGTCGATAGCAAACACAACTTATTTTTTACAGGGGTGTAATAAACTGTTTTTTTTTTTAAATTGGTATCTTCTTAATAAAATTAGTGATAGGTGCTGTATGTAATAATTAATTTGCATTGTTTATATATTATATTGATAGTTACTTTTCAGCTGACAACGTATTTAAGGTCTAAAAATATCATTGGTCCTGAAAGGGTTAACCAAAATTGTAATGTTAGGACTCTTAATCCACAAGAGATGTGCTAAGAAAATAATCGAAGAGTGAATTACATATCCGCCAATAGTTTAAACCAAGGTAAGTGAGGCAACTTTTACTGAGCCATAAAGGCTCGGTTGCTGAACTCAGGTTTTTTTTTTAAATATCATGGTTTTTAGGCATCTGAATAACAAAGAAAATTCCTAATATAACGGTCATTGCGTTATTTTTCTTAGCACCAATAGTATCACGTCACGTCATCATAATACTATTGGTGTATCCTCGCACATCTCTAGCATATAAGTAGCCTTAGCCTGTTCCTTATAATACAAGTATGAAGGTTTATTATAGTAAACTATAAAACACAACTAATAGCGCAAATACAGATTATCTTGGTACTTATTTACGCTTAACTAGTGTCGAAATCTGTAACTTATGTGAACATAACCCTCTGAATTTGCGTCATTAGTAGTTTACTTGACGAACGTTTAGGCTAAATAATACACAAAAAAACCTCTCAAATATCTTATTTTCCTCGCTCGTGTGGAAACGACTAGCAATGAGAGGTTTTACTATACTATGTGACAAAGCTATAGCTCTGCAGGCATACATGGGGTGCTTAAGAAGAAACAAATTTCTTAGTGAGAAAAGAGTTGATGAATAGTGTTTAGTGATATCGCCTTACAAGGTAAGTTTAGAGTCCCCTCTTATTACGTAACTAGATGTACAACTCGGCTTCACTCATGTGGTGAGCTCGTCATGATTTGATAGATGTGGCAAATGGCATAAAAACTGTAGTTATGCCCTGGTGCTCTGTATTCAGGTACTTCAAAGCATAGCTGTAAGCTATTATTAAGCCGCTCCATACAAAGTTGTATGAGAAAAACAATGTTATTTGGGACGGGACAAATGACAATAACACTCCCCAGCCACTATTCTTAGGTTCTCTAAATACTGTATGATTCTGACAACTACTAGCTCCCTTTAGATTCACAACATTGAAATTTATTACAAAGTCCATAGCCAAGATTGTTATCAGACAATGAAATATATTGAGAGTTTAAAATGGGTATTATTGCACCGATTTAAGTTATATAATGCGGTAAAGTTCATAAAATCATAACTAATACTTTAGTACTGCTTTAAATGTAACAAAAATCCGTTATATCGAGTATTATCATACATAACCACATTTTGAACCTTAAAATGGTGCAATAAGACCCATTTTGCACCATTAATATCGTCTGATGATGTGCAGGGTGTGATAGTTACCGTATTCATCATGTTAAGAATAATAAACAACTTTCAAGCTGATGATACGAATACTGTTACTCGAAGGCTTCACAAGTTTATTTTGTTAATTATAAACAAAACATTAGCCCCCATAATATGACTGCTGATTTTACTTTATATTGGGACTAAATAGCATCGGAATATATTATTATCTTAAAGTATTTTTATTAGAATAACTCACAATTGTCTAAATAAAGTACTATAGATTAAAATTTTGTTAAATCTAAATTATTTTTCGTTTTATCGTTGCATTATTCTATTAACCTTCCAGAAACTGTAGTTACACAGCCTACAAGATATATGATATAGCTTAGCTTTACTTACATTATTGTTTTTAAGCTGAAGTAATTTTAAATTAAGCTAATTTTAAATATCCAACGCTATTTAGTCACATAATATGAGATATTATAAACAATGAGAATCATTATTATAGTAGAAAATTATTAAGATTTATTTTAATTACTATAGACACTTGTTTTAATATTTTTACTCTTTAGATTATCTCAACAATCATTGTTAAAACCATTATATATTTTTTTATGACTGAATTGGTAATATTAGTCGAATTACTAATAGGCGTCCACTCACAATTGCTTAAAAACGACCAGTGATTACATTTTCCTGTAAATAGCTCCCCAGTAAATACATGCATTCCATTTGTGTCTTAAAAATGGTCCTTCGAGCCGGATATACCCAGCCCTAAGGATTAAGTACTTAATACATTGATGAATTGCAAATATCTCTTTTAATATAAACAGTTTACTAAGTAGCACAGTTAAGTATACAGTTATGAGCTTAATAGATAGTAAAGATTGTATAGAAGTGTAAGTGTATATGCTTACTCGTACATATAGTTAAAAAAATGTGTGTTCGCCAAATTATTATCTAATTATAGTTTTTACGATATAATGATTCTCGTTGTTAATTTAAATTCATTGCATGTCTAATACCGTTTTTTATATAAAAAATATATAATTTAAGTCACAATTTAAGCATGATGCCAAATTAATATAAACAAACAGTTGTATAAAGATAACACGTTATTATAATATGCAATCTTCAGTTGTGGGTAACATCGAAATTGGTCGCCAATGTCAAATTGTGTTCGATTAACGCTGTTTCGACGACCAGAATTTATTGTTAAGACTTGTTCCTTCAGATGTCTGATTATAATACAATGGTCATGTTTTATTGTGACTTAAATCATTAACTTAGGCTGGGTTTCTGAGGGGATTATTAAGACATTTGTTGTTATATTATATTACCTACGTCACTCCAATCACGTGACTTATAATTGTAAACGATAAACATTTGATATCCCATTTATACCCTCAGAAATCTAGTAATAATTATCACTTTGCGATCCAATGCGATACTCGTAATAGCATTGTATTTAGAATACAAAAATAATTTGCATACCTTTAGCTCGCACCAACATACAAAAAGATTTTTTAAGTAAATAAAATTATTCCTATTTAAGTAAAATTTTCTTATTTATATATCAAATTTTAGACTGAGAATATTGACAAATACATTTATAACGATTTTTCTTTATTAAACAAAAACAAATCTATGATTAATATAATTACTGTGTGTATTAAGTTAATTGTTAAGTAAAAGTTCATGATTAAGATAATTAGAAGGGCGCCGTCAATAAATATATTTATATATTTAAAAATCTCCTCGTGGCCCATTTTTAAATAAACAAAATAATTATTCTTACTAATATCAATCTCTGTCTCGTTTTATTTGCTGTGTAAATTGTACGTATTTTTCCTTTATTTTTGTTATATATTCGTACAGAAATGTTCTAATATAAACATAGTTAAAGTATATATTTTTATTTAAGTATTTGTTTTTATTTATAATGCACGCGCAATCGCTTATAATACCTACTACCTATTAAGTTGCCCCTTGTACTAAACTGTTAAGTTTTTAAGTACAACAAATCTCCAGTCTGTAAAGAACAATTTTCCTTGAATGTTGTGCATTGTTCTTTATTTCTAAGAAAGTTGATTGACTACATTTCCCAAAAGCCCCAAAAGGCTTAAAAGATCTTTGAAAATGTTCGCGTGTGCGAGCGAGAGTGATGCAAATCTTAACAAACCACTTAAATACAATTTGAACCGTAAAGTAATCGATTAATAAAATAAAAATAGAGTTTCTGTTTTTAGGTGCTATAGAATTAATTACGTACAAAATACAAAAAAAAAACATTTAAAATATGCAGTACTAACAAAAACACTAGACGTTGTAACAAAAATAGCTTATCTAAACACAACCGGTACTTTATTCTTCATAAATAAACGCTGGTTATCTACTGGGTTATTTGCTGCACTAACAGTATAAAATAGCATAGATACTCGCAATGACTTACCCAAATGTTCAAATTAAACTTTTCAATTATGTTAACTGCATTTACCTTATAAAAATCTGTCAAATATTCCTTCTGAATGTTTATGTCGTATAATTAAATCTAGCCTCATAATATTTAAAAATCTAATATTAAAATGGGCACGATTGAGAATGATAAAAAGGATACACAAAAATTACACTATTAGTTTTGTTTTATTCAAAAAGACAAGTAGTTATGATTTTACACATTTGGTATTCGCGAAAATATCGTGTCTAGATGACTTATTTCTAAATTCAATATCTCGGGAACTAATTGATGATTCAAAAATAATCAATAACAGTCAACATTCCGAAATGTATTTATTGCAAGGAATACTGAAAATTTTTGTTTCTTTGATGCTGTACCTGGACTTTGTCTCTTACAATACGCTTAACAAAAAAATAACTAATTTATTCTATAAAGTTATTGACTTTACTGTTCAACGAATAATTTAGTTATTGTTTTTGGTTATTATTATTGCTATTAAATATCGTAATACGCGGCATTTCACATATTCAGAGGATAACAAACGTTTATGAAAATATTACCCAATCATTGTAGTTTGGAAAAACCCGACTATTTCCGAAGGTAACCGAACACGAAAGTGTTTCAAACACTATGCGATTATTTTTTAGATCGTACATTAACAACCAAGTATCACAAAACAATGATCGTTCAAAATACACTCAGCGACATAAATAACCGCACACACGTAAGTTATTAACTACTTAAAATTTAGTTAGGACTGAAAGATTCTTCATAGTATGACTAGTGTTATGATACTTGGACACGGTCGGTTAATTGTGCCTTAAGTGTAGCTTAGATCTTGGCTTGGTTGTCAACATAATACATTTATATAAGTACAAACACGCACCGATTAACTGCTCAAAACTACATGCAATTTAATTCTTAATTCGCGTCAACATCACCCAAACACGTCGGGTATATGGTAGTTCACAGCTCGTCAAACCCGCAAATAATAAACTGGATCTTGTGTCCCATATTAGTGTTAAATTTATCGTCTTTTATAATTATTCACAATCATGCTACATAATTACCAAAATAAGATACTTCGACTAACAATAACTATAATATAGTAATTTACAAAAAGAATAAAATGTTGGTGCAAATGGGCGAAATTCAGCCTTCTTATCATTAGTCTTTGTAGGGGTGCCAATTTGTGCCAGCGACCGAGACAGAGCAGCAAGACGGTCTTTGGGCGCGTTCTGTTTATAGATATTACCAGAGGCGCTAGTCGAAGCGTTCCATTAAAAAAACAAAAAAAAAAAACAGATGTATGAATATTAAAAAAAAAAGTTACTTCTTGGCCGATGGACAAACGTCAAATCTAAACTTAGCAGTTTGGTTGTTTTGCATTTTTTATTGTCCATGGCAAACAAAATAACCAAATTCATTCCATCAATCAAAGCTAACGCAGCTAAAAAAAGTAACACAGCTAAAATGAAACAGTTGGTGGCGCTGGTTTATGATGTTAGTTGGGCTTATAACTGGAACGGACTTTTATAGTAAAACTGTTTTTTTAGTCGAACACTAACAAACTGATTAGACAGCCACCCACCGATGTAGAACCGTAACCTTAACCGGTACAAGGCTTAAACTGTTTTATAGTTTTAGTTTTAAAAACACGAAAATTCCGAATGTTAGCATATTTTATAATTTTGAGCAATTAATCGGCTTTAATAAAAAATAAGTACAAAATAGGACGATTTCATCCTTCTTAAGACAACTATTGTATTGAAACCCAAAGCTCTTTGGTTAGACGGACTAATGACAGTTCTGAGCTCGAACGCGAGTCGACGTTTTTGTTTTAGCTTATAAACGTGACGTTAGCCTTATTGTTATCATTTGTATTGACTGACGGCCAGTTGCAGAAGGGATGATTAAAATAAACTCTGATTAATATTTTGATATACGCCACGTGATTGGTAGATGGTCACTTTGGTTATTACGACGAATAACGTGCGTCATAAGCAACGTAAACATGTCAAAAACAATCAGCCTTTTGCAACTGGCCGTTAATTTAATATTTTAACAAGTTTTGGTTCGAACATAATAATAAATATTTCTTATAACTTAGAAAAGTATAGTAATTATGTGTAACTTTGGATCACTTTTGGGAAAATTATCGTTAATATATATTATATATAACTACGAAATATAACGTGTATAAATATATAAAATGTTAAGTTAAGCATGTATTATTTTATTCATCTATAACTGTATTTACGTTGATCCGTATGGTGAATAATAGTAGATATCTGAATTTTTGCCTACAGGTAGCATTATTAATGTTTTATTCAAACTCCATAAATATAAAATAAAAATAAATAAAATAAAATCAGTTTTTTTATTTGTCACAAAAATAAGAGTAAATAAAAATGTAAAATATAGTTAAAAAAATAAAACCAAAGATATTATGACAAAAGAGGCTATGGTTCAGAAAATGTTGTTGGAACCAGGTTCCAACAACCTCTGTTATTATACCATAGCCGACATTAAAATTTAGTGGAACAGTAATATAAATAAAAGTTATAAAATAATAATTAATATCACAAATTCATTAAATTATTGTGTCCCAAAAAGGAATTGACCCCGGTACCTTCCCGACTAAATCCACGGACTTCACTGCTAGGCCAAGGAGGCAGTTAAAGTAGAAAGTATATTTGAGTTAAAGGAGAAATAATAAAATAAAACTATAAACGTATAGTGTCTAAAGCGATGGTGACCGGTATGGACGCCACCTACTCACGTGACCTTGTACTGAGACAAGTAGCTACAACGCGATCCTTTTAATTGGATTATAAAAACATAATGAAAATAAAGCGCGAGGAAACTTCACGTTTATAAGCCTAAAAAAAATACAATATTAGATTAAATTAACAATCTATTGTTTTGAGTTGATGCAGACATCATCAGTCAGGCACCATTAGAGCGGGCGTCCACGACGAACTAAGTTGCCCAGCAACATTTTGTCTGTCGTTGTATTTTCGAAAAACAGCAATAAATAAACCCGTAGAATTGAGACAACGGATGGGCAAAAACATATAGGAGCTGTTCTGCTAAACCTATTCTGTTACTTAAGCGCAAACGATATATAATGTAATCCGTTAATCACAGTGAACACTCCATGTAACGTCACTCGATTTAACGACAAAGCGTCAAAATCAATTGGCTTTGGTTGGTTTAGCTTGTCTTCCATACAATGATACATCTTCTCTCCATTTAACGACAACTCTCTATAACATCATAAAAGTTATTTAAAACAAAATTTTTTTTTTCTCCCACAAAACTTAAAATTAGCAACAATATTTTTTAAAACATTTATGTACAAGCCCTTCAAAGTCGTTATATAGAGTTTCCACTGTATGTATATACATACATATATATATATATATATATATATATCACGCTATTAAAGTTGAGAATTGAATAATATTTGGTAATTATGACGCAACCATTGACGTAATTAAGGAAATCCACTAATAACGTTTGTGTCTAAGTAGAGAGTAATAGGGCTGCAGGTCTAGAAAGCAATAATGGTCAGTCATGTAAATATTTACAAAGCTCTTAGTTTTTTTTTTTACTAAAACACTGTATAAACCTTTCATTGAGTGTATAAATATAAGGTTTATGTAGCAATATCTTTTTACACACAATGATTTGAGACTAACAGCATAGTAAAAAATATAGAACTTTTGCAATAATAGATAGCTGATATTTATTGCCTGCATAGGCCAAAGCATCCACCCACCTTAGTTGCGGAGACAAGTAGATCGTGAACGCCTGATCTTAGGTACATATTAGTATTAATGTATAAATCTTAATTTTAAAATTGCCAATATAAACTCTCGATGCTCTTCAATAGATATTACTACCTTAAAATACTTATTGCATAAAAATATGTATAAAATTAGTTACCTATATGTATTGTACGTATGGTAAAAAAGCTATAAAATTGTTATATTAATCACATATACTTAATTAATTTATGCTTAAAGTTAAACTATATCAGAAAACGTTAAAACTTTAAGACCGTAAAATTGATATTACTTACATACAAAATCATTTAACATTAAAAAATATTATTTCATTTTTAAAATAATAAATTATTGTTTTAATACGTGTTTTAATAATAAATATTCGCGATAATAATAATAAAAAAATCTCGATTATAAAACGTTATATCACAGAAAACAATAATAGAATTAATAATTTTAGCACAAGTGTTCATTTACACAATTACCCGTCACTGCACCATTAAATATCGGCCTAATACAATATTCAATAATAGTCAAAGATATATAGAAGAGCGACCTTAACCGATCTGTTATCTGAATTAAATCAACTTTTTGTATATTTAAAAATATTCGTATTTTATTATATAGCAGGTGGATTTCATTTGTATAACAGATCGGTGAAGGTTGCTGTTCTACGTATCTTATACTATTAATATTATCCCCTCGTTCCGAGTCACAATAATAGTAACCTAAGCCTGCTTCTAGGCATTCCGAGACGTGCCTGTATTGCCAAAGCTTTGTGACGTCACAAACAAACGTAAACGCAGAGGTAAATATGATAGTATGATTTCAAATCCGGAATTTATCTTCTTTGCATTATAAAAAAATCCATTATGATAGGAATAAAATGAAATTTTATCCGTTCCAAATTGATATCATGGTCTGAGCATCCATAAACTAACACCGTATAAGGTTTTTAACACAGAGTAGCGACACTGGCAGTTCGAAAATGTTTCGAGTCCCAATACTGGTGTTAAGCCAGGGTTCCTGTCAATGTCAAAGTGACAAGTATCATAAGTTAATAAACATAGAAAGATAATAATCTGTGAAATACGCAACAAAACTCAAAATTTTATATAAGCTATACTAATATTGTCATTCTTTTGAGATACTAATAATATACGAAATATGTCTTTGATGGAAATGATTTTTCAACAGACAATTTTGACAGTGACATTTTGCTCGTAAATCGTTAGTGAATGTCGGTGTCGAGAGGTCAGAACCCTACGAGGGGTTTACAAAAACGAACGCGGCTCAGTATGATTCGGAATGAGGGGTATATCTTTGGCGTTTAAATTTTGACAAAAGTCAAAATCTGTATTTTCGTATCGGCAGAACCAAAGACAGATCAAACACAATAGTATCATTTCATAATGACATCAAATGAAAATGGATTGATACTATTGGTGGATATTTAACTCGCTCACTGCCCAATTCACCGCAAATCTGGTAGATTGGAAGCCTTAAAGCTAAGTTCAAACAAACGCGTTTAACGTATGAGCTTCCCTCTCGCTCGCACAATCTAATATTTTCAAAGACTTTTGAAATTTGAGTGTACTTTTGTTGGAAAAAAAATTGTACATATTTGCACTTTCATATACCTAATTTTAGACAGAGAGAGAGATCATCACGACCGAAAGGAAAACTTTCGGGGTGGTCAGAAACCACGCTTATAAATAAGCGGATTCCAAGCCAACTTTACTATAGGCCAATCATATATAGGCAAGCTCGTCGATGTCTCCAGCGTATCAAACTCGAGAAATTCACAAATAAATAAAATTTTTGTGTCC
This sequence comes from Tinea semifulvella, assembly GCA_910589645.1. Taxonomy (NCBI): domain Eukaryota; kingdom Metazoa; phylum Arthropoda; class Insecta; order Lepidoptera; family Tineidae; genus Tinea; species Tinea semifulvella. The sequence goes on from OU342584.1 coordinate 29,459,860, forward strand.
CGATCAGGAATCGAACCCGGTACAGACTTAACCGCTAGACCACGGAGGCAGTATTTTTAGACAGAAAAATTTGAAAATATATATTGATTGAAATATAGATTGTGCGAGAGGGATGCAAAACCGTTAAACCCTCTTAAGGACAAATTACAAACACGCGATAAGGATTGGCATCCGGTCATTATGCTACCGGAATAACAAAAGGTTTTGATTGAACTAAAATGGTTAATAATTACGGTTGCTACCGGTATAAAAAAACTGTACTGTATTTTTACGGTATCGTTATATCCTATACCAAACTCTGTGGAGGCAAGGAGGTGCTCAAAAATTCTAAAGTACAATTTTCCTGATTTCAACTTCTTTCTTTATATACTTACTACTAACACCTCCTCTACTCCTCTAATGCCTCCTCCACTCAACATTTCCTTCCAGCTGTCAAACAAAAAAAAGTTTCTGTAATGGTTACTTTTAAAGTTTTTTTTTATTTTTTTTATTTGAGCCGATCCGACAGTTTTATTTTGAAGGTCAGCCGTAAGCATTAGACGCCATTTTTTTATTTTAATCGTCTTAATTTTCATTTGACAACTGAAAGGAATTAAGTGGAGGAGGCGTTGAGGACATGTCTTAGAATACAGATGTAAACCTACCGAATATTTTAGTATCAACTAACATGTAACAGAGACTGCTTCCCAACATACAACATAATGGGGCAGCGGAGTTCTATATATCTTGCTCGATTTGTTTTTAGTATTTGATCATTTTTATTTCCCAACAGAAATGCGACGCGAATCGAACTCTTGTTTCAATTACTATTAAAATTAACAGTACCGTTAAAAAAAAACAGTACGTTTATTTATATCGGTATTACAGATATCAGAATTTAAAGGTATGATGACAGCTTACCATTTAAACCACCAATGCATATAGATAAGCCTATTCAATTCAAAACGCCACTTGCTACAGCAGGCGCAGTCCGAATCGACCGATCAGGTGCGATTTTGAAATAATAGACTTTTGTAATTTAATGTATCGATGGTTTAAATCCTATATTTTTTTGTTTATTCAGCCCTGAGGCGCAATTCTTAAGCAATAAAATTCATATATTAATAAAATAGTTTTACCTGATTATATCGAATTCGATAATATCTCTATATCTCGAGAATTGCCCCCTGGTTAGAACTGAAGGCAAAAATGACTTAAGGGTGGTAAAGCCCTAGTTTGTTGGAGTGTAATATGGGTTTTTGGTTTATGTGGAAGTGCTGAGGTCCGGCTGTATGCAGGCGATGGTCTTCTTGATGCGCAGCGCAGTGAGCCGAGCTGCCGGGTTTTGATACCAACATTCACGCATCACCTTGCAAATCGCAGACAACACCTGAAACGTGTTCATTAATATATTAATATCACAAAGCTACGGTCAGGCATTCCATATTAGTGCTGAATCTTGAAACAGTGCTTGATGTAATAGCTGCCCGCGGCAACAGGAAAAAAATTATATAGACACTGGCAAACGAAAGTAGGCTGAGATTATGATACCTATATTCGTAAGGCAACACAAAATCGATTATCAATATGCTGTCGAACTATATGTATTCATTGAACTTAAGTTTGTGCACTAGTTACCCAAAATACTATTAAAAATAAATAAAAGTGATGTGCGGAAGTTGCGTCATACGTTGATAATGAAATATAAAGAAAAACAAGAAAAGAGAGATATACCTTGATTTCATACAGAAAATATTTTTTTACATACAATCATCATTACAGCTAGAACACAGCGTCCTATAATTCCACTGCTGAACATGGGCCTTCCATAACATATATAAATTTTGATACTTTGAAATTCTAAAAAAATATTAATTAGCTCAGTTGTCATTATTACCTAAAACATTTATTATTTTTGGTAAGAGCCTCTAAAATTAAAAGCCAACGAAAAAAAAAAGATTTTTAATAAGTAGATGATTTAGAACAACAAAGAATTGGCAAGTTATACACCGGTTAGTAAGTGGATACTGTCAACATCAGTAATCTCAAACCAGTATCACATTCTAGTCTGATAACTTGTGATTATTTTATTCACGAGTGTGACAAATTTTCACTTGTCCAATTGTACAAACTTTCTCTATAAATTAGACGTTGTGATTTCATGTTACATGTTATAGGTACATATATATATCCATAGTTAAAGTATTAATATGTAAATTACAATATTTGAATCAGTTACTTTCAGTAACAATATTTATTATTAACTACTACTAGATTGATAGAAGAAAACAACTATTATTTTAAAATGATAAAAAAATATGCAAGTATCAAGATTATTTTTTCTTTATACGAGTATAACCGTGCCATGCCAAACCTGTTTCCTATGATTCCTATAATGCTATATTGGAAACTAGTTTTATAAATGTACTAATGGCAGACCTGCTTATGCGAAATTATTTCAGTTTGTGGTGCAAAATAACATCCGTTCCTGATCACAGCATCATGAGCCATCGGTCCCCGTTCCACTAATACCAACTTGTGAAATCGTTAAGAAAGCTAAATTCATGAGAAAGCTACATACATGGATTAGACTTACTGTATCGGATTGCCATCGGTTAGGTATACCAGGTCTTCTTTTCTCTATGCAGACGACTCGCTTCATATCTTCAAGACTGGGATCGGGGGGGACACAGTCGTAGTAGGGCGGCTGGTATTCGTCGGGGATTGCCCCACTTCTCCTAGCGATCTCCCAAAGCACTAGGCCGAGAGAATACACGTCAGAACGCTTGTAAGGGTCGAACTGACGCGTGTCCAACGATTCCTCTAATACCTGAAATTGTATTATACAAAATGTAAAAAATAGTACATTACTGTCGCAGTCTGGGATGATGAATAACTTTATAGGTCAGACAGCAAGGTCTGCAATGATGACCAAGCTAGAAGGCTGAAAGCATCAAGCGCCTGCTGACATTCTTTTTTTTTACTAGGTCTTGATTGACACGATAACTACATACATATATATGTAGTAATTTAACATTAGTCTAATCAATAAAATTAGTTATAATGTAATAGTTTCAATTTCTTTATCGTTAGAACAACTGTAGAACAAAAAATAAACGCCTAAAATGGATGATCTCCTTTCACAATCACTTTAATATTTTTTACAAAGCAAAGCCGTTATTTCCTACTATACTTAATTCCGTTGTTATATTATTTTAATTAACGATTTATTAATAAGCCCATAAATTACAACTACAGTATTTTTCTTAATGTTAAATATTGTAGGAGCAATAATTATTATTTTTATCTAATATCATCAGCACAAACGTTATCGCAAGATGATAAGCCGAGTTTACATTTTTGCTGCATTTAGTCCAGTCTCTATGTTTTCCGATTTAGTTCTCTAACTAAAAATACACATGATTATTTTACGTTCCGTTCAATTATTATTGCTTAGGTATAATACGAATGCTTTTAGAATGTGGAATGGATTTATTGTTCGGTATTTACCGTGTTTGACTCAAATTGACTGCCTCCGTGGTCTAGCGGTTAAGTCCGTGGATTTAGACTCGGAGGTACCGGGTTCGATTCCTGGTCGGGTCGGGACACAAAAATTATTTATTAATGTAAATAAATACATTAAATTATTATTTAATTTATTTGTGATATATCTCGAGTTTGGTACGCTGGAGACATCGACGAGCTTGCCAAAAACTAATTAAATTAAATTAAAAACTATTAATGTACAAGTATATGTATGTGTACTATGATATCAAAATAGAAATTTTATTGAATGTCGAAGTTAATGGCGACTGTAAATTGGCTTTTTCAAATTAAAAAGAATTGATGTAGCCTCTTTTAGTGCATCTTCTATAGACTAGTTTTATAATTATAAATCAAACTCTACATATGATTATAAAGCTTTATTTCTCCGATCTCTTACAACTGTTTTTCACCACGCTTCCACTCAATATCTCTGTCCCTTTTTCGTCCCAAAACTGTCAGATGGCCGTGCCTACCTTATTTTTAATTCTTAGTTCCGAATACAATTGTATTCGAATGCACAAAATATAATTACTTACTGCATTCTGGTTTAGTAATATAAATTCTTATGTGTTTTTTACGAGTGTGTTCTATTTTGATTGACTAAAATAATAGTTTCATAATTAAATGTTAACATTTCGAATAGAACACAACTAGTATCCATCACATTCGGCCATCCGACAATGTGCTACCACCTGGTGCACACATAGGACTAAACCCATTATAAACTATTTATAATTAACATTCAGAGATCATTTATATTGAAAGTCTCACTAAAGTCAAGGAGTTGTTTCAGTTTTATATCCATCTCTCTGGTTTAGCACTATCCATAATACCAATGTTAACTTTAATAATCGCATAACAAAACGTTAAAACATTATTGGGCTATAGCCATATATTAATATTTTAAATTAAAAACTTCACAATCCTTGTTTTTCCTTAACATAAAAATATAGTAATAATATGATCTCTAGAATCACTGTGACATTGAGATTAACAAAATTTTAGAATTAGGTCAAGGTAAATTTAAATAAATGCCTTTGATAACTCTTATCTCAATGAGGTTATTTATATTATTGCAAAGTACACTAATATTTAATTATTAAACAATAGTGTAACAAATTGAATGACAATGTAATAAATTCGTTACACTACCAAATAACAATTAACATTAAACAAAAATACATTTACTGAGACATATCAAACTGATGACACTAATAAATTGAATATTATTGTATCCAATTTGTTATATCACCAAATTTCAATTAAAATTGAACAAAAATATCTTCTAGTAATGAATATCAAACTGATGGTACTATAATAAATTGAATAATTTTGTATCCAATTCATTATTTTACCAAATTACAATTAAAATTGAACAAAAATATCTTCTAGTAATGAATATCAAACTGATGGTACTATAATAAATTGAATAATTTTGTATCCAATCCATTACATTACCAAATAACAATTAACGTTAAACAAAAATACAGTTACTGAGAAATATTAATGTTACGATACTGTAATAAATTGAATAATGCTGTATTCAAACCATTACATTACCAACATCCATCGAAAATCTTAACTATTATTTGGTAATTTGAGAACGTCGCTGCAACACAGATAATGGTAGCTCATCCTCACTGTTACTCAGATCACTATCAGAAGATTTACTGTCAGACTTATTTTCCAAGGATACATTTATCCATGGTCTTATTCTGTCCGCTGGCTCTCTTTAATGTTGGCATGGACAACAGCTCTCACTTCGTGTAACGCAGTAGTCTCAAAATCTAAGCCAATATCAAGTTTATTAGCTAAATTATCGCGCAATCTAACTCCGAATAAGGTCTCAGCTGCAGTCTTTTGAGTTGTAGCGTTTATGGTATTATTAATACCCCACTGTATATTTCCTAAATATTGATCCCATTTGTATTCATTTTCAGAGGATGTGTATTTAGTTAAAGCATTTAATATTGTTTGATTAAAGCGTTCTGCTTGGCCGTTTGCCCTAGGACAAGCTACTGCGTTAAGAATGTGTTTGATGCCATATTTATCACAAAAAATCTTAAAAGCAGCTGATGTAAATGACGTACCGCGGTCAGAAATTAGTCGACTCGGTAAGCCAAAATCGTTGAATATCGATTCCAAAACGCGTATTGTTGATTTAGTTTTAGTGTCTTTTACTGGTTTAACAAACACATACTTTGTGAACCCATCCACTACTGTCAAAATATAAACATTACCACATTTGCTTTTTACAAATGGACCGAGGTGGTCTATATGAATAGTGTGAAACGGTACGCTTACTTTTTCAATAGGATACAAATAACCCGATTTCTTTTTTGTATTACAGTCCTTATTATAGGCACATTCTATACAAGATTCCGCATACCGCTTTACGAATCTGCGTAATTTTGGAAACCAGTATTGACTTTGAATTTTCTCAATTGTTTTCGATAGCCCTAAATGCCCGGCTTCATCGTGACTGATGCGACAGACTTGCCATCTAGCATTGCGTGGAACTACCAGCAGTAACTTACCATTAACCTTCCTATATAACTTGTGATTTTTAATAGCGTAATTATTTTTTATGTCTTTCGATTCCTCATCATTTTCAGGTTTGAGAATTTTAGCGACCCGTGCGATATCCGGGTCTGCCATCTGTAACGTCAGAATCCAATGATCCTTTTCGATATTGTAAACGGTTACATCAGAATCAACAATCACGCTAGATACCTGATTGGTATTTCGACTTAAAGCATCGACATGCGCCATTCGCGTGCCAGGACGATATTCGATATCAAATGTGAACTCGCTTATTTGTAACCACCATCTTGCTATGCGCGGTACTAAGTCACGCTTCGTAAGTGTGGTTCTGATGGCGTTGCAATCAGTTACTACCTTAAAATTCATACCCATCAAGTAGGCGCGAAATTTCTTTAATGAGCAAACAATTGCCAAGGTTTCCAGTTCGTAGGAATGTAAGTGTCGTTCTTCTGGGGTCGTCTGCCTGCTAAAGTAAGCGACAGGTTTTAATACTCGAGGATTCTCTTGCCACTGTAATAATATACCACCAATACCTAGTGAACTGGCATCGGTATGAAGTTCTGTGTCAAATTTGGGGTTGTAAAGTGCTAATATTGGTCTCTCTACCAGCTTATCTTTTAGTACAATAAATGCATTTGACTCAGGATTTGACCACAAAAACTTTGCTTCTTTTTTTAACAAATTTGTAAGAGGCCTTGCAATTTCACCAAAGTTTCTTATGAACTTCCTAAAATATCCCGCTAAGCCTAAAAATTGACGAACTTCATGAACATTTCTAGGTATTGGAAACTCTTTTACTGCCATAATCTTATTTTCGTTAGGTCGAATCCCTTCTTCGGAAATGTCGTAACCAAGATAAACAATGGAACTGTCGAAGAATCTACATTTGGATAGTCTAAGTGTAAGGCCATTTTTGCGTAACAGTTTGAGAACCTCCTCTAATCTTTCAAAGCCTTGAGTCAAATCTACCGACGGAACTAAAATGTCGTCCAAGTAAGCAAGAGCAGATTCAAAACGCATTGATCCCAATATTCTATTTATCGCCCTCTGAAACACTGCCGGTGCATTGGCTAACCCGAATGGCATGCGTCGGAATTCATAGTGTCCGTCTGGAGTTATGAATGCCGTTAAATGTTGGCTATCATCTGCCACAGGAACCTGGTAATATCCTGAAGCTAAATCCAGGCACGTGAAGAACTTATTACCACTGAGATTCGTTATTTGATCGTCTATTAAAGGAAGAGGAAAACAATCTTTTTTTGTTTTATTATTTAGGGCCCTAAAATCGACGCACAACCTCTGTTCGCCTGTTTTCTTTTTGACTAACAGAATCGGACTTGCGTAATTTGAATTCGATTCCTGTATAATGTCGTTTTCCAAAAGGTCACTTACTATTTCCCGCACTTGTCCTCTTTCGTAATGAGATAATCTGTACGGTCGGTACATAACTGGTCTGTCATCCGTTAACTCTATTTTCATTTCACAACCTGTCATACATCCAATTTCGTTCAAACTTGTGGCAAAACATTCACGATAAGATTGTAAAAGGTTATAAAGTCTATTCAATGTTTTATCATCCACTCTAGAACCAACCCTAACTTCCGATCTTTCTAGCGGCTTATAAGACGAGATATGTTTTGTAATTTTATTTACGGTTAAAGACTTCTCCAAAGGCTTCATATCTACTAGCAAGGTAACTCGGGCCAACAAGTATGGTGGCTTAAATATTAATGCCTTATCTGATAGGTTAGTGACCACTAAATGACCTTTACCCTTGTTTATGCGATAAGCACCTTGGTGTAGGTGATACTCTCTTCCAGGTTCGGTACAATCATAACCTTTTACATATACATCTCCCGAAAACAGACTGTTATCAGCTTGGACCTCCACCAGATCTACTTTAGGTACTTCTACGGGACTAGCTACAACTAATTTTACGTAATGTTCATGATTCTTAAAAACTTGACTATTGGGACTCCTATAAAATATTAATTTATGCTTATCTTTCAAAACTGTTACAAATGGCAACTCTGTAAAATCTTGCCCAACCAGCATGGGCGTCTGGATATATTGATCTTTGACAACAAGTAATTCTAGATATGCATCAACTTCATCTAACTTAAAGTCGACATAAGTTTTGTATAGTGGAGAAACCGAAGAATTTCCAAAACCTTTTATAGATGGTAAGTATCCAAATTGTCTTGGCAGATTCAATTTTTGAGCTACAGATTCTTGTAGAAGACTACACTCGCTACCAAAGTCTACATAAGCTACAAAATCTTGGTTATTAACAACAACCTTTTTAAAAAACTTATCATTACAGTTATTATTAGTATTTATGGTTAATACCTTTCTTTGGAAATTTGAATTTTCAGCACTAGACTTGGCATCGAAGCGCATGATTGGGTTATTCTTGCAATGTTCATCATCATGGCCAATACGGTGACATATTTGGCATTTCACCAGGGGTTTCTTACATTTATTATAAGAATGGCCCCTCTCGCGACAATTAAAACAAACAACTGAATTGAAAGATTTGAAAAAGTTTTTGTTTCGGTTTTCATATGTCGGTATATTATTACTTCTTTTTTTAGCATCAAAAACAAAATGATTAGTTGGACGTTGTGAATTTAAAAAAATTAGGAGGTCTTCTGGTTCCTTACAGTTAAGTGCCTGTGCACCGCTTCTAACAGATTTATCATAAATACCGTGCACAATACAGTCTACTGCCTTTTTCCCTGTGATGTCACATCTATTCAGTAAGGTCAATTTATCATAAAAATACTCCCGTAATCCTTCATTAGGGCGCGTGGTGCGCGCTAACATTTCCTCAAGCAACTGGCCATAATTTTGTTCGCTTGGAAAAGCCTTTTTTAATTTCATTTGCCACTCATCCCAGTTGTATACCACTGACGACAGCGATTCAAACCACGTTTTTGCAAAACCTGTAAGTTTTTGCAGTGCAAAGTGAATTATTTGTTTATCGTTCCATTCATATATAGTTGCACACTCGTTGACTTTCTGAATCCAACTTTCGATGTTTTGGGATTTGCCAGCAGGGTCAAATTCGGGCAATACGTTACTTAATTGGTTACTACTTAGTGGTGGTGACATCTTATCCTTATTCTTCATTGAAGACAATATTTTAAGTACATCGTCTAAAGAAAATTTTGTTGATTGTCGTCGTTCCTTTCTATGCAGGTCAACATCAGAGTCTGAAGAAGATGATGCGGTCCTTTTGCGTGCTTGATGCTGAGTATGGCGACTGGGTTTCTCAGGATCTCCTTTACTGGTTTCACTTGCCGCCACACTCCTACCTCGCGATCGCTGTGTTGGCTCATGCACGCTGCTATGCCGGTTTTTAGCTCTGACAGATGGCTGCAGGACCGGAGAAGCTGGGCCATCATTGTCGTCGTCATAAGTGTTCATCCTCCGAAAAATAAAAACAAAACTTCAATGAATTATATTAAGTTAATCAATTATTAACCCCCTCCTATTATTATTATAAAATTAAATATAGTATCCAAATTCAATATTAATAGTTAATTTTATTAGCCTGATAGATAATCCATATTATTATTCTATTTAATATTTGTCCTATTTCAGTAAAACTATAACTATTAATTTTTGTTGCATCCACTAAAATTCTCATACTAATAGTTAGGGTTGCAGCATGATCAATAATTTTCTTAAAACTCTTGTTTTTAATATATAAAATTTAATAATGTTTTTGAAGTAATATAACATTAAACTGTATTATTATTGCATAAATTATTTAAATAAACATAATTGACTATTCTATGATTTGGATGACCTGGACATACTCACATAATGTAACTTTTCTGTTACCAATATAGATAATCAGTCTTTTCTGGTGCAGATATACATAATCTGACAATTTTAATGCCAATATACATAACTGGCCTTTTGTGGTGCAGATATACATAATCTGACTTTTCTGGTGCCGATATACATGATCAGTCTTTTCTGGTACAGATATACATAATCTGACTTCTGGTGCCGATATACATAATCAGTCTTTTCTGGTGCAGATATACATAATCTGACTTTTCTGGTGCCGATATACATAATCAGTCTTTTCTAGTGCAGATATACATAATCTGACTATTCTGTTGCCAATATACATAATTGGTCTTTAATGAATGATAAAATGAAATAATAACATAATTATATAAATACAATAGGAATACAGCAAATAACTTAACAAAGATTGTTCAGTGGTGTAATATTTTGATTCATGGTATCAGATTCATAAATAATGTATATATATATTTTTTTAATATAGAAAATATTAGAATATAGTAATAAATAAAATGTATGTTATAAAAATATATATAGAAAATATGTACTAAAGTAAATACAAAAAAAAGTAATTTAATTTTAGTAAGTAGTTCCACATTTTATTTTATTTATACCAAAATTCATAGTATGATGAATAAAGTTTGATGAAATATAAATTGATAAAAGTTGATAATTGATAAAAGTGTTACTTCAATATATTCTCAAATAGTTTCAGGAGATTTAGTCATACATAGCCCAACTTGTAATTTGTATAAATCAGCTAAATCCCATTTATTTATTATATATATTCTTATTTATAAATATTTTAATATATATATATATAGTCATTTCAATGACTCTATAAACAATATTAACCTAATACAATTGTTTGTGTTTAATATTTTATTTCGTATCTCAGTTGTAACGATGACGCCATTTATTTGGTCAGATTTGTAGGTTATATTAATATTGTTGTTATTTTAAACTACATGAACCTGAACTATAACATACCAATACTCGTAGTATGAAAAATTGGTTATAAATGTTAATTCAATGGTTTTGGTAAATATTACTTAATTTAAGCCTTAATTGTGCAATTGCACATTGAATGCAACCTTTTTTTTTTCTTATGCCATACATTTATTATTACACGTACCTTTTTGAACAATTAATCCACGGGCGCGTCTCTTTTCACTTCTGAGTTTTTATAATTATAAATCAAACTCTACATATGATTATAAAGCTTTATTTCTCCGATCTCTTACAACTGTTTTTCACCACGCTTCCACTCAATATCTCTGTCCCTTTTTCGTCCCAAAACTGTCAGATGGCCGTGCCTACCTTATTTTTAATTCTTAGTTCCGAATACAATTCTATTCGAATGCACAAAATATAATTACTTACTGCATTCTGGTTTAGTAATATAAATTCTTATGTGTTTTTTACGAGTGTGTTCTATTTTGATTGACTAAAATAATAGTTTCATAATTAAATGTTAACATTTCGAATAGAACACAACTAGTATCCATCACACTAGTAAGATTTATTTAACAAAACATTTATTTGTTATTTATAAGCACTGTTTATTCTATTGTGTCTTTGCACGTAATAAATATTAAATTGATTAAATCTTATGCTAGTGAAATATCCATGTTTTTGTATTTTTTTGCAAATTTAATCTAAAAGCGGATGCCGCGAGTTACCCTCCAAGTCTAAGGATATAGTGCCCCATATAATACACTCGAGTTCACAATGGGATCCATTGTCACAGTGAATTAGGTTAAATTGAAAAATTCGCTTGTCACAATTTCTAAAGAACTTCCCAACGCATAATAGTCGTGTTCGACTACTGTTGTTTAGTACTTAAAGCGTTTGGAAACGCATTCAGAAAAAGTAACGCAATTTAAGTCGAGTATCATGATCACGACCGATTCCCTTTCGGGGTGGTCAGAAACCACGCTTATAAATAAGCGGATTCACATTTAGCTAACTTTACTATAGGCCAATCATGACAAGTGGCAAGCTCGTCTATGTCTCTAGAGTACCAAACTTCAAAATATCACAAATAAATAAAAGAAAAAAAAGAATTTATTTATTTAAATTAGTAAATGTTACTATGTATCAAATGGAGAATAAACACATGAAACTTCTCCGTGAGGAGGAGAGAATTTTAGCTATCGCGTCGGAGTGAACTATGTTATAAAAGGCCTATATTTAACAGGTCTGAGACAACTTGCTAGGACTGTGAAGACGATGACCCCAATATTAATTTAAAAAAAACTCTTTTACCCTGTAAAGGCGCGGTGGTGGCTTGGATGTAAATCCTACAAAGGTAGGTTCAACCAATAGAACCAATGAGAAATACACTTTTCTTATGTACATTTGTCATAGATAAACAACACCATCGTTTTCGTGCCACGGACATCGCGTTAAGGCGTCGTCGGTCCTGTTTCCACTTATATCAAATTTTCATAAAAAAATTACATCATATCCACGCCAACCCTCTGGCCAGCGTAGGACAAATTCTCCAGGATCCGGAAGCCCCATCTCCAGCACTGACTTATTCTAAGAATTATACAATACAATGCAAAAATATAATTATGACGACTTCCAGGAACAATTCCTTATCTTGTCTACGATCGGCTTAGCGGAGTCAGTTTAACCGTTAAGATTCGTCTTGCACATGCATTAGTTATGGCTTCTTAGAAATTTAAATTGGAGTGTACTTTATTTTACACTAGTTGTTTAACCCGGCGTTGCCCGTGTAATATTTAACGTGATTTTAAATCGAGTACTTTATTGCGTGCGCTTGGTTGTGGACCTATTTCGTTGAAAACAGCGCTTATTCTTTCTCTTTCTTTCTTTACGCGTCTGCAACTATGCGTGCGCACACAGCCACGCGCATTCATTTAATGTCCATATTCCTACCAACTACGAAATCAATAACCTGCAAGTTTAGTTATTACTTTTGCGGTACGTCCCGCGACGTACCCGTTTTTTTAATAGCTTGAGAACTTGAAATAAATACAATACAGAAACCTCTTCTTCAATACTTAGCGCTACAGCAGCAATATTCTCTTCGGTACGCACATTTCTTTTTCTTGTTGATGGTTGTAAACGATAAATAAATACACGAATTACTTCCTCACTTGGCCGGTTTTATGTTGACTGTAAAATGGATGAAGTGCTTTTTGTAGTGAAAAATTTAAATAGGTATGTAATAAACGGAATTAAATGAAACTATACTGTGTTTTATTCAAATTTATTTAATACATCCATTTATTTATTTATAATATATATATAAAATAACAAGTCGTATGATTCCTACCTAAGCTGTATTTGTTTGTAACTTAACTATAAATAATAGTTAATTCATTTTTTTATTTTCTACATATTCTTTATAATTTTTTCACTTTACTTTTTAACTAACTGTTTAGTTAGGGTGTTTACCCTTTAATATGTTTGATCCAAAATCTTTATTACAGTCAACATTTTAATTTAATTTAAAATACAAAGGATATAAATATATTTCCAAAAAAAATAATATTTTATTTCGTAATTATCATTTTTAACATTATTATAGAAGCCATAGCGGCGGTAGAAAGCGCTAGGAGATGCAAAATAATAACTACTTAATTATGAAATAATAAGTTTGAAACACTTTTTTGGTTTGATATCAAATAAAATGTAATAAAAAAATAAATATTTCAAAATATATTTTGCCTTTTTTTCTTTGGCCTAGTATCTATTCAAAACTACCATATTAAATGTATTTGCTTTTTTTGTTTAAAAAAAACAAACATTTTTTCAGCATACATTATTTGCGACAAAAGTATTTCTAAGATCGTTTAATATCGTGTGGGTATGCCAAACCTGAGCTTGCGACTTCGAAACTAGAGAGGGACAACAAATTTTCGGACTTTCCAGTTTACACTTTTAACCCAAAAGCTGTCTATATTTTCCAAATAACCGTTATGGTTACACAATACCAAGCGATTGTAGAAATATCTACTGCAAATAATGTAAAAACCTGTTCCTTAGGGTTTTAATTTTTACATAACAAAAGTAATATTCAAATCTCTTTTGTGAGCTTTAGCCAGACACAAGCACGGCAATTGATTTTTTTGATTGATTTGATATACGCCATTAAGTCATAATAATATAGATATAATAAAGATATAAATAAATGTATTACTTTATAAGCTTACTTGGGTACCTAATAAATACCCCAAATCTACTTTAATATTGAAACAAAAATCTATTATAATTTGGTAGAATCAAAGTTACGCTTACATGCTGCAGCTATACGAAAGTACATAAACAGAAAGGGCAATTCCAGATAACTTCAAGTTTGTTGATTGTGACGAATACATTTCCATTGTTAGAAGCTATGAAGCTGCCACACGCCGAACTAGCGAAAGGGTGTTTGAAAACCATAAACTGCAGTGAAGTATGACATTTTATTTGAAACTAACATAATCAAAATTAATTCAGCAGTTACAGTCAAGGTTAAAGTAGGCGTCAAATTTGTTTGTTTTAATACATCGCAGTTTTACTTTTAGGCTTATCAGATGAAGAAGCTAAAACATAATCAATACTGTTGTGGATACGCGTTAGCAACTGCAATACGACCAATGTGTATTCATATTTAACGTACCAAGTGCACTTTATGTTTTTCAAAATGTTTCAAAATATTATAGATGTAGTGATCATAAGGATTTTTTTATTTTTATTACCGGCACAGACGTAATTGATATAAAAGAAGATTTTGGATTCACCCTCACATCGAAAATACACAAACTGTTATTTTTTGGGCTGCCTTGTAAGAAAGGCAAATATTCAAATGTTTAATGTAAATGTATTCGTCAAATCAGATGGTGAAACCGGCCCTTAGTGTCACATGTCTTTATTGACGGTTTAAAACCATCATTGGCTCCGTTATTTCAAATGCCGTGAGTAAATCTCTCCATCGTTTCTTATTGATGGAGATTACAGAGCCTCCGCCACCAGCCTCCTCATCTTCTGCAGAAGCTTCCTGAGAGTTGGGATCAACTGGGGTTATGAATGGCAGTTCAACATCTTCACCAGATCTAATAGCAATGAGGCCATCATTGGCGAGTACAGATACCAAGTAAATGTTTTCGACGGTGCGTGAGAAGCTGTTAGGGTCCAAAATCACGTGGAGGTAACTGATTGGTTTGTTGGTTGTGCGGTACTTCTCTTCAATGAATGCCTTCACTTGGGCAACCAATGCTAAGGTTGGGTCTGCCATTTCTCGTGACTTCGGTCTCCTAATGGATATTTAAATATTGTGGTTAAAAACATCGGATTGTTAAGACTCAGTAGTGGGGGTTATGTTTAGAAACAAAAACATTTGATGTTAAACGCACATATGAAAATCTCAGCCTGCAGCCCTGTTCTGTTACTTTGCCGCAAACATTATTAGTGGATTTCGTTATTTACGTCAGAGGTTGCGTCATAATTACAAAATGCTATTCAATTCTAAAAAAAAATCTAAAAAAGCGCTTGATCTTGACAGCGGCCGTGCAAATATCAACTTTAATAGCGTGATATATATAAAGTTAACGGATTCTATTAGATAACGTTTGCGCTTAAGTAACAGAATACACTAATACAGTAATAGGCTACACTAGTTAACGAGATAAAGTAAAGTATCATCACGACCGTTTCCCTTTCGGGGTGGTCAGAAACCACGCTTAGAAATAAGCGGATTCACATTTAGCTAACTTTACTATAGACCAATCATGACAAGTGGCAAGCTCGTTGATGTCTCTAGCGTACCAAAACTCAAGAAATATCACAAATTAAATGTATTTATTTACATTAATAAATATTTGTGTGTCTCGACCAGGAATCGAAGCCGGTACCTCCGAGTCTAAATCCACGGACCTAACCGCTAGACCACGGAGGCAACTATGCTGTAGTTGATCCAGCATTATACGACATTATGCTCAAAGTACTAATATTGCTTAAGCTATTTTGGTATTAGAATTATAGTCTGTTTTGTTCTGTAGGAACATAATACAAGGTTTTGGTCGTCAGGCATGTGCGGGTTCGGATCGGATTTGTTCGTGAAATACTAGCATTGCGTTCGAGGTACTCTCAACAAACACTTACGACGATAATAATGCCAATTTAAAATATTCCATTTTTTATTAAAACTATTTAAGTGGTACGTATTTGTATAATAATGTTGCTTAAACATTTTAGATGTTTACTTTATTTAACGTGTGGTTGACTTGTGGTATAAGCGCTTTTTTTTTCACTTTATTTCGCTTTGAAAGTTATTCGACTTGGCGTTGAAGTCAAACACAGAATTAAATAACAAGTCATTACATAAAAGTTCCACTACAAAATCATAAAAGGCGCTGTTATAGATGTACACAATTATAGTCTTAAAAGCAGTTTTCATAAGGTTGACATTGGCTCCATTTTTTTATTTATTTCACCATTACTAAAATTACCTCTACTCGATTGTACATGGCGTTATTGTAGTTGCAAACAATTACAATCTTAAAAACACTAGTCATAAGGTTGACATTGGTTTACTATAAAAGTTAGAAGTATTCCAGGGGGCCTTAAAAATATTGTAATAACAACAATTTGTTTAAAAATAGCACCAATGCCCGCCTTATCTCACATTTGACCTCGTTGGTCCAGACAGACGTGAATGTCACAGGTTGCGTTTCAGTTGCCTGGCAACGGCGAGTCAAGGTCAAGCGACGCTCGGTTATAGGTTTGGAATTCGCGCGCTCAACAAAAATATAAATACGCTTCCCCCAAATATATAGTTATTATTTTATTATTTAGGCTGGGTTGCACCAAAATCAAATGTCGGTAAATGTTGCGATTTAGTTAAAAAAAAGACGACGAATGTAACATTAATTTTGAAGACAAGCCGTCTGCTGGAACATTTGACGCCAATTAACTTTAATTGTTACAATCACAGAGAATCCGTTTGGTTGACCTTAGGTCAGGTTACACCGATTAAGTCATATTGAAATTTTCAATTTCTTTCGAAAATCTAAATAGGTACCTACTAATATAGATTAAATAAATTACTATTAAGCGCTCTATGTTAATAAACTTAGTATTTTAAATACAGGTATCCTGAACTTTTGCTAAAAGCCTGCCGCCATTTGTAACGCATTGACGCCGTGCCGGGACAATAAGCCGGGATTATTAAAACTACAAGAAAGTAAAAGCTTTTGCGTACTTACACTTACTGCGTGACGGTCAAATTGATAATTTCACAGACTTGAGACGTTTACGCGTTTTACTTCTTATATCTTTCAACAAAGAAAACTCCGTAAAAACCGTGTAAGCAAAACTTAGCAAAGTTAGTGACAGCAAACAAAGCAAAGCATAAACAATAGACTTGTGTCATTCTATGGAGCGCTCCCACCACACATATAGGTACTCTAGGATAAGAGTAGGGAATATGCATATAACGTAAAAAAACTAATTCTAGTACTATATTATGCACTTTATGACAAATACAATGTTATCTATAATGTAGTTTTATATTTAAATTAGTTTATTATTATTGAATTTCAAAAATAAAATACATTTAATTTGAAGAAACAAAACGCTGAAAACGGGGCAACTGAAAATCATTTCTTTTTAACATTTTTAGTTTTCGTAAACGACAAACCGCCCCAACCATTCCTCGACCGCCAGCTTAATCTGGGGTCTGAGCTGATCATTGATGGCGTAATAAAAGCGTGACCCTAGTTAGTACCTAGTACTATAATATAAAGGAAGAAAAAGGTTGGGTAGGTTAAGTTCTTAACTAGCCAATACAAAAACAACTATTACCATGTGCATTGATTTATCTTATCTTCTGCTGTTCAGAACAAAGACCTCTCTGGCTGTCCACTACCTGCACCATCAAAATGCCATTATATAATGCCTTAATGCTAGGCCCTGACGAGAATACTAAAAACGTAATTGACTTCATGTTCATAATATTCCGTTATTTGTTTTAGGCGAATGCTTTTCTTTTACTACTGTGCTCGTAGACAGATTATATGACTTTTTTCGCTGAATTATACTTAACCTGTGTTCCTGTAGCTTGCCTAACGATTTGAGTACTTAAAAGCAGTAGTCGAACACAGATAGAGGGAGCTGCTGACTAAACTGAGCGTTTCTACTGCGAAATGCAATAGACAATATTTATTGTGCTCCTTTGACGATAAGGCAATGGGATCTAGCCTATACAGCCACTGACGCACTTTTCTTTATTTTTCACAAGTTAATATTCCAAATGTTACAAAATTTGATGCAGATTACTATAGACCTTAAGTGGTCAGCAGCAGGCAATATCACACAATAATGTATTTATCGTTGTGACCAGTAGGTAGTAATAATACATTATTTTTATAGCCCATTATTACGAGATACAAATCTTATATTTTGGACAAAACAGAAATGTTCATTGTCAATAACTAATCTATAAGTAACTCTTAATGATATGACGTACCTATGTTTTTTATAGATCGAATAATAATATTTTAGTATTGTCGAAAACTTACCAATCCTCGTTGTGTTGTAAATGTCTTCAGTAGTCCAAAGTTATAGGTACCTAGGTATGTAATAAGAGGAATTAAATGAAACATATATTTAATACATCCATTTATTAATTACAAATTTACAATATATTTTTAAACAAGAAAACAGGTTGTCCTCACAGCTTGAATGTCCTTTACATTACTGGGTCCGAGCAGCTCTTTAAATATGTTCATTTGATATAAAGCAATCATATTTAATCAATGTTTTCAGACATTTATTTTAATAAAAAAAATAACAGTTCGTAAGAATCTTATTTACAATATATATTTAATAGAAAAACATGTTTTTATAAGCTCTTAATAAATACCCCAAGATTTACTTCAACAAATAAATTAATTTCTTGTGTTAATAAACTATAATATTAATAAAAAAACATTTCCTAAATAATATTTGGCAGAATTTAACATACACTAAACTTGTAGAGCCATACGAAACTATAAAATCAGAAAATGCGATTTCAGTTAAGTGTACAATATATGCGCCAGATTTAATGAGGCGAATACATTTCCATTTTACTAGGGTGTGTGTACAATAACCCGACTAATAATAGAAACTTCAAATATTATAGGCCTGTGTGTTAGCGTCAACGCTTCACTTAAATCTAAATAATAGAAAATTCGTTCAAGAGTTACAGTAAAAAAATATATCAAAAAGTTATAAATTAAAGGAATGTTAACAACAGGCTGGTTCAATTACGGTGGGTGTGTTCTACACGTCAAACGTTCACCGTCAATGGTGCTGCTAAAGGCCGAACATGGAATATTTTACTAATTACAAAAATTAAACTACATTTTAATAATTGTTCGAAAAGCTATAAATTGTGTCCGTAAAGTGTGCATATATCGAAAGAACCATGTACTATTCAGATATTTAAAAAACTCGAAATGGGTAGATGTAAGACGACGCGCGTGTCTCTACTAGATGCTAGCGCCTTACAAGAACGTGCCGGATAGTTATATCATATACGACAACTTGCTTGTCAGTCTGCATTCTAAGGTATTGACTAGTCAAATACTGTGTGACTTTAGACTAATATGTGGTTTTACTGATAAAACAAACAACTTTTCGTAAGAAACCATATGTCGAAAAAAACACAAAAAAAAAAATGGTTTCTCCATACAAAATGTTAATTTTAAAATAGCCAATGAGTATGGAGAACTAAAAAAAATTATCATTTTCGACATATTTATTTAAAACTTTATTACACATAAATATACAAAGGCGTGACATAATGTCGCTTGACATTCTCTGCTTGTCAGACCTTAGGGGCGACGAGAACATTTATGTGAGGTAGGTGCAATATATCAATTAAAATTACATATATTAAAAATTTAAGTCTATGAATTTATTGATTACATATATAAACTACATATGGTTTCTTAGGAAAAGTTGTTTGTTTCTATCAATAGAATCATGTGTTGTAACAGTGTGTGTGCGTGTGAAGCTGTCACGTTTATTGGTTCTAGGCGTCACATAGAAAATAGGCGCACGCTTCGTCTTACAAAATTTTTCGTAGTAACACACAGTCGGGGTTAACCAATTTTATTACAATGTTACGAGGGTTTAGCGCATTTGCAGCCCTCTCGCTCGCACAATCCAATATTTAATCCAACTTTTGGGAAATGTAGTATATAAAACTTTATAGTATATAAAATTACGGACATTTTGGACATCGAAATCAATTGGCTTTGGTTGGTTTAGCTTGTCTTTCAGACAATGATTCCATCTGTATTTAACGACAACTCTCTATAACGCTATAAAATGCAGTGTCGTTTTTCTCCATGTAACTAAAACACATATATGATTAATATATCTCTGAAAGGTCCGAATTGTATACCCTAGTAAGTTAATAGACTACATTACTCAAAAGTACACTTGTGCGGGCGAGAGGCTTGAAAAAAATCTTAACCAATTTTATTATAATCAGTAACCCGTATTAAGTATTAACGGACACATGTATAACATTTAAAATGCACAGCTTTTTATTTAAAAAGTGACGATTTTCATGATGTTAAGTTATTAAGAAAAAGGTAGGTACAACCTCTCTGCAAAGTATGCTTGTTTTACCGTGTAAAGTGTTTAAAGTATGCCCCGTGTTATTAATGTTAATATTTAAAAATAACTTAAAAATAATCTCAAATTTAAATTAACAATAACTTAGCTAAAATTTGAACTTCGTTGTTTTTTTTTTTAAATTTAAAAATAAATAATTGTGATGTTATTTATTTACGACTGGGTAAGTTTTATTCTACGAAAATCTGAACTTTACGCTGTGACCAGGATTTAAAAACGGGAGATTCGCAAATTAAATTCTTTAGAAGACATTCAGTATACATTTGAAATCGAAACACGTATAGTATTATAATTTTCTACTACAACATTCAGTAAATCTTATATAACTAACATATATCCCACAGTTCTTACTAAGGTAGACAGATATATTCATTTATTAATTACGACACAAACTAGCGAATTAATCTCCTCCCCAACTCACCCTTACTAAGCTAAACTTATGTTCTCACTCTAACATTAGCACACGATTAAAGCTATTAAATGTACATACGTAACGAAATATGTCACTGATATTGTAACGGAATAGGAAAAACGCACTAAATAGTATACACAGTATTGCTGGAGAATTACCTTTGAGTTGTGACTAGAACTCTTACAGTAGTAGTAGCAAAAATGATCCAATCCACAATTTTGCAGTATAATTTATGAATTTTAATCAGGTCCTTAGGATGATATATGATTCATTTGAAAATACCGTTGTTGACATATTATTGGATTAATCCATCGATGTATCAATGGAACAATCTAAACTTTAATGGCCTGTAACTTAAAATTTACTTAATGTGGATTGGATCCTTTTTACTTAACTACGTCCAATTTATTATACTTATTTCAGAAAATAATCCTATAGCTCTATATATACAGGATGGTTTTTTGAGTTAACCGTTATATTAACTGGAAAACGACCCTAGGAAACTATCCATAACTTTTCGAGATATTCTGAACTGCATTCATAGATTTTGAAATAAATGTACAGTCAGCCATCGATCCTTTTTCTTATAGCGTTCAATAGTCTACTGAATCGACTGAGGTTTGAAAACTGACAGAAATCGGCATTTTTTTACATATTTGGGTAAAAAATTGAATAAGTGTGACTAGTGGGACATTAGAGAAGCAGTGTCAAATGTCCCAATAATAACGATGGAATGCCCCAACTATTCCGTGACAACGTGACAAATACTTTTTGCTACGCACGTAAAGTAGAATGCCGGAAGGTGGGCTGTAGATGCGTCTTTACCAATCATGTACCAAAAACATTAGCATTAAAGAAATAGGGGTAATAACATATTGTTTCGCCGGCCGACCAAAATTTAGTTGTAAAAAACTAGTGTGGTGAGTTCGATTGAAAATCGATATATCCATATTTTTTTTAAATATACATATATGATTGTCACATCACTATTACGTTTTTTGTCACTTATTAGAAACTCGATACCTATTTTTAAATTGATTAAGTGTAAAACCTTATTTTGTTTTTATTTCCCTCCTGATAACACTAAAAAAATAAAATCGGTTTTATTGTTTACAATGGTTTTGTACATATCCTTTCGACAATTCGGTTCAGACGCAAATTCAGCCTAACTTCCATCGACTTTTTATCAATCTCCTTTGAGCTTTACTCACATGTAATTGATTAACTACCAATATCCGAAAGTACGATTAAATTAAAGAAGGTTTAACGGTTTCTTATAACGCACGTGATGGGCTCAAGTAACAAAGTTACAAGCAGCTGTCACCAATCATGTAGCGTATAAGAAAATGTTAATCATTAATTATTTTAATCATCACAGATGGTAGATAATCAGAGTGAGTCAAAGTCAAAATGTGTGTCAAAATTTATGTAAGTCTATTACAGATATTTATGACATCACATAATTTAAATTCAATTAAAATAATTCTACTTCTGCTAGTGGAAGACTAAGCAGCAAAGCGGTCCAAGCATTAAGCTGTTAGCAGAAGGCTCAGCAGCTTAGCAAATTCCAGATGACCTTAATGTTTATCTGACTGAGAAAGGAATCTGCAAGGAAAATTCAGCCATAGACATACAAATATTTACAGAATTACACAATAACAACAGTAAGATGGAGGGGATGAGAAATTCACTACACCAACCATAAAAAATGCAATTGAAATTTGATAGGAAGGTAAGGTTTGTGGGATAGCTAATAGACTCTTTTTTAATGGAAGAGCAAGTAAATTTTAAATAAAGATTTTTAATTCCTACCAATTCAGTCTCGCTTTATTATCCTTCTCAATATAAAGACAATCGAGCAATTGTCGACTACCTTGGTGTACATCTTGTAAATCTGCCCCAACACCTCGTTAATTAAAATAATATTAACTTAAAATTAGGAATACAAATAAATACTATATTAAATTTGTAATATATGCATATGATAACGCGGTGGCCCGATTGTGTGAACTCATTTCTCAAAATCTATAAAGGTACCAAAATTTCTTACGCATAGTTGTTATAGACTTACAACGCCACAGTCCCTGTGCCTCGGAGCACGTTAATCTGTCGCTCCAGGTTCCATTAATACCAACATAGACTCCGCCAAGAGTGGCAAATGGAGGCCAAATTCTCCAAAAAGTTCTAGATCTGAGAAATATAATGAATACTTATTTTAAAAAGCTATTACTTTAATTTTGTTCTCCAATATTAACTTTAGCTATTATTTAAATAATGTAATAAATATTATGACTATTTTTTCATTGGTTTATGATAACTTAAAATATAGTGTGATGAAAAGACTTAACTTAAACGATATATTAACGGAATATTCTAGCAGATTTACAAGATTTCCATTAATTCCGCTCTTTAGATCTTTACGTATACATTCTTAGCTTTGATATATTGTGTAAGGCAGCCTTTAAACACCTTTAGGATACTGTTGCCGAATTAATTAAAATAATAATGTAGTTCTGCAGTCCACAAGCTGCTTGCATAATGCCGGCAGATTTTGAATTATAAAATGCAAGACTAAACAATAAATTCAAAGACAGAAGTGCGCTTTTTTTATACAAAGCCTTGGAATGTGAATCTGTCGACTGCATTTTGACGGCGACATCTAAAGTACGACAAGTGGAGCTGATTTCTCCTGACCTGTTCACCCTTTATGTCAATGACGTGATCAGGAAAGCCTAAGGAGCTGTGAATAATGTCAGTTACGAACCGAATCACGATCAAGGATATCATGAAGCTTTTTTAGCGATATGCACTTCGTATAAAGTCAAAAAGATTGCAATGATGGTGTTCATATCAGAGGAAAGATCAAGAGAGTGCCTCCAGTGTTCCTGAGGTCACTAGTGCAGGTTGTGGGGGAGTTCAATCTCTCAATATTGAATTGCAGAATTTCACGCACAGAAGGTAAAAACTTTCTTTAAAGATTTTTGACTAAACTGTAACTGTGGTTAAAGAATACCAACCGCTGGCAAAACACATCCAAGATTGTGTAGTGCGTCAGGCACTCTTTGCTATAATAAGATCCAAGCCTAGTTTTCGTGATTCAGAAAATGATGTTTCAAAACATGCTTTTTATGGCAATCCCAAAAATCCATACTAGATAATAAATATGCACCACGGCATCAACTACAAGTATAGCAGTCTCTATAAATGTTAAATTTTGATATGTATTTTTGGATATTGGATTTGGTATTTAAAAATAATCAATTTTTGTAGCTGAATTATTATAGCTTGAGGACGGCAGATATACGAATACGAGAAGATTGGATAACCTGAGAGTTTACAAGTAAATTCAAATGAAGAAAAGTATCATAAGGACAGTAATTTAGTGAGGCGTGGTGTTGAAAATTAATATTCTCTATTACTTACTAGTTTTAAATATTGTTGGTAGGTTAACAACCGTTTCCACTACGGCTATTCCACTCAACTATTCCTTTAAGGGATCCTCAGCATTCTTACACTCGTATTCTAAGACACTTTCTCAACGGCTACTCCACTCTACATTTCCTTCCAGCTGTCAAATGAAAATGAAGTTTCTCTAATTGTTACGATTAAAGTTAAACATGGAACCGATTGTACTAGTTTCATTTTGAAGGTCAGCCGTAAGCGTAATAATTTTAAACGTCACAATTACAGATACTTCATTTTCGTTTGACAGCTAAAAGAAAATATTGGGTGTTAGTTGTTAACTATCCGAACCGCGAAATCTTGTGAAAAACGTTTGTTGTAAAAATATTGAAAATTGCGTTATTACGATATATCCACAAATTTGTCTTTTTTATGAATATAGCGTTACACGGATTGTATTTATAATTTTGTAACGAATTTGAATGAGAAGGTATGACAATTTGGTGTGTTTAATAAATTTGAAAAAAAATAATGTGTCTTTACTTTTATTGGCGTTACATGGCAAAATGGCGCGTGTAACAATGGCGTGTTATGTCATTACGTGTGTTTTTAGAAGTGAATCACTAACTTTTTATCACGATAAATGGCGCATGATAGATGGTACCTATATAACTGTCAGTTGAATATTATTTTCTATATATTATGTCGAAGTAAGCAGCTTTTAAGTGTACAACTCGAGATTTCCAAGCAAAATCAAATATATGATGATCTCAAAATTACCGTTATATTAATTAAATCTTTTTTTTCTTTTTAAAGACGGTGTGTGCTTTATCAATTCGTCTTTTAAGGTAGATAATGTTAAAATGCATTTTTCTGTTATAGAAAAATACAAAAACATTAAAAATTATATGCGATTTAGGTGTAAAACAAGGTACCATTGCCGCTAGCGACATCTACAAAAAGCTTTGCCTGATACACTCCATTTAGAACATCCCTTAAAGAAACTCGTTTGACAGCTGAAAGTAATTGTTGAGTGGAAAATCCAATTAGAAAACGACTAAGATACCGCTGCAAGAAATGCTTATAACTGTCATAATTCTTGTACTGAAATGCTTCGAAAGAATTTCAAAACATGTTTTTTTGTCTGCTTCATTTGTAAGTATTCAGTTGTAAATATGATCCTTGCTATTTTGACTGCACAACAGTATCCCAAAAGTGTCGGTGTATATAAAGAAGGATAATTTTATTTCAGTCTATACTTACAATCTAATACACCAATAGAACGAATCCACCGCTGTAAATGTGCTTGAGGTGGATATATGAACGAAGTCGAATTCGATACAACTTCAATTTCGAGATAAAATTTTCGACATCTCTCTTATGTTTGGCGTTTTATTTATAGTGGTATAAGTCTTTATTGGAAAACCCGATATACAGGATGGATTTTTAAGACTGGACAATAAGGGTAGGTTAACCGTTAAAGTTACAGGAATACGTTCCAAGGAGGCCATCCATAACAATTTAAGATATTATGATTTTTGAGATATTTTGATTCATTCACAGATTTTGGAATAATTTATTTATTTATTCGGAGAAAAAAACAGAAATGATACATACAAATAGGCAAAGGATACAAAAACAAAAATCATAAGTTACATTCGAATCACTTCCTTTGATATTTCTCACTGAGAACATATAGGAAGATAGTTTGAGTACAACACGGACCTAATTATCGTTACATATATATATATTTTGTATTACCAGTTGCACTAATAAACCATTCAATCAACAATCTTGCTGATCATCAATAAGCACCCTAGTGATATTGGCCTTGTAACTGCTGCAGCTTTGTGTGAACATGTCGACCGAGGCAAGTCTGTCGTCGTGGACGCGACACATTCTGGCGAGTGGCGCCCGTTTGCCCGCATTCGTTTTGGCACGTGGTATGACAAATAGCGACCGAGATCTAGTCCTTCTTGTAGGGGCACAAAACAGTATCTTTTGTAAAATGTCCGGGCAATTAAAACTACTGTTACAAATCTTATAGAGGACGCTGGCGTCCAGGATCACACGCCTGCTGTTAAGCGTCAGTGTTTTGTAGCGTTGTAGTAGGTCTCTATAGGAAATGTTAGATTTGGTCAGTCAGTAATGAACAGACATATAAAATTGTAATTTTACACAAAAACTTTTTTTGATGCAAATCGAACCTAAGAATCTAAAGTCTCTACTGGACCGACTGAGGTTTGAGTACTAGCAATATCATAAATCGCGAAAACTGTCCATATATTGTTACTATAGGATATAGATATAGAATCGTTTGGCACAAATAACAGTTGATCGTCCTCCTGTTCAATATGTATGGATATTTTTTTGCGTTTTCTGTCATTTTTAGTACTCAAACCTCAGTAGTGACTTTTGATCCTTACAAGAAACAGGATCGTTTGGAAAGAAAAAAGTTGTTGTGCAAAATTGACATTTTGTTGCTGACTGTACATTTATTCCAAAATCTGTGAATGCATTTCAGAATATATCAAAAAACGTTATCATGTAACTATAACGGTTATAGTACCTGCCCTTATTGTTCAATCTTAAAAATCCACCCTGTATAGAATAGATATTGTTGGCGAAAAATAAATACATCGTTCATATTCGTCGCGTCATAAATTACGTTGTAGAAGGAATAAGGATAGGAATCGCTTGGGTTTATAGCTGTAGGTTCAAAATTACGAATAGATTCAATTAATTTTAAATACATAAGCATGTACATTCTATTTAACACCACTCCGATTTATCCGAATTCTTTTCATTCCTTTCTAAAGACACACGCCACAATTATGTCTTGATCACATAGAACGAACCAATCGCGTGGTACTAAGCCGTCTCGGACAGAAATGTGTTCTATGCACTTGGTCTGCGTGCTTGCATTTAAATTCAAGTATTTGGGAGCGATAAATGTGGCGCAATAATTGTGTAATATGAGTGCGGCCAGACTAAGTGTTTATACGCACTCAGAAATAAACATTTTGGATGGAACTTAGACTGTTTGTCATCATTTCATGATGTGATAACTATTAGTGAAAGTTTTTCTAACTCATCGCTAATTTTTCTTAGTGGATAAGCAGCTTTGGAGCGTTTGCGCACTGCGTTCGATCCGAATCCGTGAAAGTACGGTAAAAAAAACTCGGACCGAATGCAGATACTGCATACGCTTCGAGCGTTTCTGCACAGCATCCGATCTAAATTCCAGAAATGTCCGTCCGAAGTAGCAATAGTACTATTTTCATGCACTAGATCCGAATTCCGTGAATTGACTGATCCGAGTTTGAACAACTTGTGTGACTGAGAGAAATCGGATGAAAAATTCGGGTCCAGAACGCAACCGCTTTTGCAAATAGTGCTACTGCTACCTCGAACCGATATTTAACGGATTCGGATCGGATGCAGTGAGTTGAACGCTTTTAAGTCCCTCTCAGTCGCACAATCCAATACGTTCAAATATTTTTCAAAGTGTTGAGTGTACTTATGAGAAATGTAGTCGTATCAAATTTATAGGAAATAAAATTACGGGCATTATGGAAATATACTTAATTTTAGACAACAAAAAAATAGCAAAAACATTTAAAACTTTTTTACTAAACTTTACTAAAACAAATATATGATTAATATTTCTCAAAAATATCCGTAATTTTATTTCCTACAAATTTGATACGACTACATTTCTCATAAGTACACTCAACACTTTGAAAAATATTTGAACGTATTGGATTGTGCGACTGAGAGGGATTTAAAAGCGTTCATCCCTCTTAAGCAAATGTTACTGGGCAAGGTGGGACATGGAAATTTGATAACGTAATTTATGGACGACCTCAGCCTAAAGAAAATCTGAGAAACGACTATACAGCGAGACGTTTTAGTTATTATTTAGGGCTACATTTTGGAAGATACTTCTTACTCGGTGGAGTTGATGAGGAAAACTTCCTGACGATTTTCCATGATGTAAAGGATGAAGGATACGATAGCGCGTACGCCCAAAACGTCCTGTCCCTCGCGCCACAACAAGTTCGGCCCGAACACGATCGACAGGTTGGAATAAGTCATTTTGTTAAATGACTTGTTCAATTCCACCTGTAATAAATACACAAACACCATCACCATATATATATATATACATAGATAAGACCCTAAATGTTAAAAGTAAGTTTTCACGAAACTAATGTAAATTATAGTTTACACTCGCCACGCTGCTCAGGGATTCACCTAGAACATCCTAGCTGTACGAAAGTACATGACGAATTTCTAAGAAATGCTTACTAAAAGTGACAATTAACTCCCCTGCCATAATAATTTTTGATAGGTAAAAAGAAAAGTATCAACGCGACCGTTTCCCTTCCGGGGTGGTAAGAAATAGCGCTTATAAACAAACGGGTTCACATTTAGCCAACTTTACTAGACATCTACATAATTGTATTATTCTTAGCTCTTTACAACAGCTATAATCTTAAGTGACATCTTCATAATTGTTTTTATTTAAGCTTATAGTATGACAATGCCTCTTTACAGCAGCTATAATCTTAAGTGACATCTTCATAATTGTTTTTATTTAAGCTTATAGTATGACAATGCCTCTTTACAGCAGCTATAATCTTAAGTGACATCTTCATAATTGTTTTTATTTAAGCTTATAGTATGACAATGCATCTTTACAGCAGCTATAATGCGTCGATCTATCAGAGGTGTTGCTCAACAAGATGGACCGGTTACTAAATACCTGTATCCGGTTTATCTTTTGTTTACGCAAGTATGATCACATCTCTGAGTATCGCGCTAAGTTAAAGTGGCTACCAATTCGTTGTCGCAGGAACCTCAGAATCCTCTGTTTGCTCTTCTCTATTCTCAATGAGCCTGCAACACCGAAGTACCTCAAGGACAAGTTTACCTATCTCTCATCACTTCATAACAGGTCACTTCGCTCGGCCCACAATTCTGTTTTATCTATCCCATCTCATCACTCCAGCTTTCAGTCAAACTCCTTCGCAGTAGTGGCCGCCAATTTGTGGAACAATTTGCCAGTAGAAATTCGCCAAGCACCCAATAGATCACTCTTTAAGAAAATGGTATATTCACATTACTTAAATAGCTCTCAACAGCGTATGTAAGATATATAGTATGTAGTATATTAATGTGTAAATATGTATAATGTGTAGTATATGTATTATTGTGTACATATTGTATGTATATTAATATGTATTATGATATCATAGAATAAGTTTATTTTATTTTTCCTTTAAATTAAGTTTCATATTTGAGCCCTTTGCACCTACCTCTTAATCAAAATTCTCTGTATTGTCCCAAAGGTTGGCTGCTAGAGAATGCCTAGCGGCATTAAGCCCGCCCTTTGTACATAGTGCAATAAAGTTTTTAAATAAATAAAAATAAATAAATCTCTAGTGACATCTTCATAATTGATTTATCTTAGGTTATAGTATGACAATACCTCTTTACAGCAGCTATAATCTTAAGTGACATCTTCATAATTGTTTTTATTTAAGCTTATAGTATGACAATGCATCTTTACAGCAGCTATAATCTCTAGTGACATCTTCATAATTGATTTATCTTAGGTTATAGTATGACAATGCCTTTTTACAGCAGCTATAATCTTAAGTGACATCTTCAGAATTGTTTTTGTTTTAGCTTATAGTATGACAATGCCTCTTTATTTTATTTAAAAACTTAATTGCACTATGTACAAAGGCGGACTTAATGCCGTTAGACCTTCTCTGACAGCCAAACCTTTAGGACATTTAGACATAACAACAAATACATACTAATAATACTTAATAATTACATTCTAATACATAAACAAGTACTCTTTACAGCAGCTATAAATTTAAGATCTATATTGTACATATAAGCTTTATTATTTATACTAGTTTGTAATTATAAATTATTTCTTTGAATATATACATTGAAAGCTTTACATTATAGTAATTTCTTATTAGACATGTGAAAGCGCAAAATATAATATACTCGTACATATTGTGCAGAATAAATAATTACACTGTCAAAAAAGCATATATATTTTTAGGCTTCAGGTGTCATTGGTAGAACCTTTATTTAAAATAAAAATCTTTTTTTAAAAGATAATAATCATTATCCGAAAAACAAAACACTACTGCCGCGTCTGCAAATCGAGATATCCATCGTAATTAATACCTAAAGGCTGAGGAGTGTTATTATTAATTTATCTAGACCACAGCCGTGAGACGAAATAGAGAGAGAAAGAATTACGTAAGTCAACGTTTCCGCGATCGTCGACCCTAACCAGATACCTAATTTATTAGGCCCTATATGAGTGGCGACATTTTTAGTAAAGAAAAAGGCTATAAATCAGTGTAATAATGATTTCATTTGGGTGAGCCCTTAGGTTATTATTTAAGTAGATTTTAACTTTAGACAGGCTTAAGTTGAAATATGTGTAACTGGTGGCAGGTACTAACCTTAACAAGGAACTCCATCAAAAACTTCAGAAGCATATAGTTTGAAAGCGGCAGGTGTACAATGATGATGCACTTTGCGGCGGCCAACTTCTTGTTGTTGGGAACATCTGAAAACCAACCACAAATTTGGGTTAGCACATTTTGGATATTTTAGTCAGAGCGAATGAAACAGATTGACATGTAGATCGCCGTGGGGTCACATGTCCTGGTAAACTGATAACGTAACCAGCCTCTAGAACATCATGATAATCATCATCATCAGCCTGTGTCTCTCCACTGCTGGATATAAGCCTCCCCCAAGACCCGCCACTTCACACGATCTCCTGCCACCTTCCATCCGTCCATCTACGTCAGACATGTCCAGCCCATTGCCACTTCAGCTTACTAATTTTGAAGGTAACTTTGGTTCTCCGACGGATTTCCTCGTTTCTGACTTTAACCATCAGAGAAATACCAAGCATAGCTCTCTTTAGCCCGCTGAGCGACCTTAAATTTGTGGACTAGACCCACTGTCAGTGTCCACGTTTCTGCTCCGTACGACAGCACTGGAAGAATGCACTGGTTGAAAACTCTCGTCTTCAAACACTTGGGTATTTTTGATAAGAAGATGTGGCGCAGCTTCCCGAATGCCGCCCGTCCTAGCTGAATGCGTCTGTCGGCTTCTTTGCTGAAGTTGGCTACGCCTAATTGCATAGTCTGTCCAAGGTAGACGTATTTTTGTACAACTTCGAAAGTGGCATTACCCACGCTAAATTCACACAAAAATTATTATAATTTAATCGACGGCCTTAAACCCTAACAAAATTTACATCACATACACTTATCTAGGCTTGCAAAAAAGCAAGACCAAGACCGTCGATTTTTTTTTTAATGTAAGCATAACAAGTGCCATGGCTACCCTAATCTTGCATTGGTCTTGCTAATACTTGTTTTCCTAATTTTGATTTAAAAAAAAATTGAACAAACGTTATGAAAAATTTGTTCGTATTAATGAATTAAACATCATGTAAAGCGTTAAGTGTTGTCAACAAGATCTATAACTATTTCAAATTTCAACAAAATTAGGACCAGTAGTTCTTAAGATAGAAGTTTGTGGATATAAACTAGTCTTACAAGGTAAAATTTAAAACAAATATATTATTTAAGTCAGAGCAAGTCTTGCGCAAGACCAATACCAAGACAAAGGCAGACCAAGTCGTGATCATGGTCTTGCTTTGGGCAACACTTATTACCGCATGTCGGGCTGAGTAATAAAGTAAATTACTGACCTAGAAACTTCACGACGTCATCGTAGACGCCGAAGGTGAGCAGCGGCTCTGAAAGATCTTTGAAGAAAGCCTTGAGCATGTTCGCGGCGACATGAGGCGAGGCGAACTGCGGCACCATTCCCGCGTTCACCTGCTTCTTCATGGCCCCTACGACAGCAACTGACGTTGACCGGCGGAACAAACCCTCCGTCTCCAACACTGCAATAAAGTGTTCTTGGTCAAAAACCACGCTTTATTAAGGTGCGAGTTCACACATACACTTAGTTAGTCAAAGCAATAATAATATTGTCTGTTAACTGGCAAATAGTTCTATCTTAACTTTTAGGAAAATAAATCAGATCATATACTCGTATTTATCCTTACGTTTTTTTTTTTCATCACGACCGTTTCCCTTTCGGGGTGGTCAGAAACCACGCTTATAAATAAGCGGATTCACATTTAGCTAACTTTCTATAGGCCAATCATGACAAGTGGCAAGCTCGTCGATGTCTCCAGCGTACCAAACTCGGGAAATATCACAAATAAATTAAATATTAATTAAATGTATTTATTTACATTAATAAATATTTTTGTGTCCCGACCAGGAATCGAACCCGGTACCTCCGAGTCTTAACCGCTAGACCACGGAGGCAGTTATGCCAAAATAATCCTTAAGTATAGGTACATTTTACAATTGTAGTACTACTATCGTTATCTTCGCCCTGGGGCAGACCGCTCCGGGGTGATCCCCATTTAGCGTGCGTTAATCACGACGACCCGCCGGGAGTTTTTGTTAAGACATCGTCATACCGTTTCGTTAGCCTGTGCAGTTTACCCCTAGGCCCCCAGGATCTTACGGGGCAGACGACGGCTTGGAAAGGTATCCCTAACGAGGTCAGAAACCACGTTTTATTATTAAGAAGTTTCAAAACAAATAAATGATTGTATCTTGACCAGAAATTAAATCCAGAACCTCCGCTAGACCATAGAGACAAAGAACCGATATTAAACCGAACTATGATGGACTGACCTTCAGGACGAGAAAGGTACTCGATGCAGATGCGCACGATGGGCGGGATGAAGTTGGCGAAGTCGGGGTGGTTCTTGGTGATGTGCGCCAGAGAAACCCCGTACTGCGCAGTGGCCAGCAGCTGGTCCGAGGGCCTTGTGGCCAGCAGCTGGTCCGAGGGCCTTGGGGCCACCGGCGCAGGCAACGCCGCATTGCCTGAACGTCGCATGTTCAAGTCGTATCTACAATAAAAAAAAACAAGTCACCTAAATGTGCTGTGTAGAGTAGTAGCTGATTCACATTTAGCCTGCCAACATTACTATAGGCCAATCATGACAAGTAGCAACCTCGTCGATGTATCTAGCGTACCAAACTCGAAAAATATCATAATTAAATTAAAGTATTAATTGGAGAATTTGGCTTGCACTCGCTGTCCAAGCGAGGATCTGATGACAGTTTATTAACAATTGCACAAGTTGGTACTAGTGAAACCGGGACCGACAGCTTGACGTGCTGTCCGAGGAACGGGATTATTCATTTTTTTTTTTAAATTGTCTTTAAATGACATTGTACATAATACATCAGCCCTAAACACGTAATTTATTTGCATAATATATGTTCATAACAGAGTTCATAACCGAGTTGGGGATCATCAAATTCCAGATGCTGCAGAATTTGATGCTTTACTTGGAGTCAATCGCGGCATTATAGCCCAAACACGTCGGGTAAAATATGGGAGTCCACAGCGCGGGAAAACCACAAAAAATAAACTGCAACTTGTGCCCCATAATTAAAGTACAATTTATCGTTTTCCATAATTATTCACATTGTAGCACATTATTAAACAAAACAACACCACTTTTGACCAATAATATCCACAGCAAATTAATTTACAAAACAAAAACTTGCACTTGACATGTCCACGCAAAATGGCGCGAAGAACTAGGATTATTCAATTCTCAACTCTATAAGCGCTCGACCTTGACAGCGTCCGTGCAAATATCAACCTTGAGAGCGTGATATATTATATTAATATTTTCTGTCGAACTTTACTGACAAATATTAGAATAAAATATAAAAACCAATAACAAACTACTTATTGAAATTTTAATAAAAAAAAATATATTTCAACATTAAGATACTATTTGACAGACTAATAGAATATTTCACAAATATATCGTCGGCGTCGGATGTAATAATAATAATAAATACGTTTATTTGAGAAGTACACTGGTAATACAAAAATGAAAAAATACAAAATTGATACAAAATAGGTTAGTCTATAGAGGAGTAAGGTTAGTTTGCATGATTCAACATTTAGCAGTAAGACCCAGCTTACTATATAGTCTTTCGATCGTCTCTGTTGATTTCAAAGTTAAACACCCAGTGTACCTACTAAGGATTGGACTTTGGTTTACGTCCCAGCCACTGCACTAAAGTGATGTGTCGCAGCGGTGGGGGGGTGTGCTGATTGTCAATTCAAATAAAGATATGTATTGTAAGGTGCTAATTAAAATTATTTAAAACTACAAAATTAAAATCTAAAATAATATAATAAATTTAAAATCATAACAGTTTGTGTGTGAGTGTGTTTATGAGGGTGTGTATGGCGGTGCGTAGACGTGTGTAAATCTATATATGTGTAATGTTATTGTGGTGAGTATAATGTTCATGTTCATGTGATGTCTAAAATTCTTTTGCCATGCTAGGACAATGCCAAAAACAGCGCCTCACAGGAGTTGTACTTCAGTGGCAGCAGCCACTCATTTAGTATTTTCCTTGCTCGCGACAACGGATGGTCAGATATTTTAAGTGTCCTGTTTATTTTATTGTAGATGTATGGAGCTATGAAAGGTAGGTTACGGCGAGCAAATTTAGTTTTAGTTAGAGGTACTGGGAAGAAATGGGCATGTATCGTTCGGGCTGAAGTTCGTCCAATATATATATATATAGTTAACGGCTTCCATTATATAACGTTTGCGACTAAGTAACAATGCTGAACTACATTCACATATGTACAGTTAGCAAGAAAATTGAAATTTAAAAAAAAAACTTTTTTTGATGTCTTTCGATTATGTTACTTTATAAGTCTCTACCGACCAACCGAGGTTTAATTACTAGAAGACTTTTCCTATACATTTTGTGTATGTAATGATTAATCAACTCTGCAATTAACAACTGTATATTACTGTGCAATTAAGTTATTTGGAAAATAAAATATGTAGTATTCGTATCAATCAAGTCCTTAAGTACTAGAGCTGTCATGATAATATTGTACAAATATTTTTTTGCCACACCTAACTATATAAAACAAAGGGTTTTTTCTATTTATCTAAAAATGCATATATACTCGTAACTGTATTAAATTTAACATTCCCCACAACGGCCTTAAGTACATACAGAATTTTTTTATTTATTTTCTTTATACAAACAGAATTGCACAGGTTTTCATCATTTAACAATAATAAGGCACATTAGATCATGCAATACCCACCACGTTAACCACATATTTATAATTGCATAAACTTTACAGCTAATAATAATAAAGAAATGTTGATAAATGAATAAATGAAAAAAAAACAATAACAAACAAAAAACTAAATAAAACAAGTAAAAACAAAGGAGCAAAACATAACATAAAAAAAGCTTTTCTTTTAAAACCTTCAAAACACTTGTTCTGAAGGTCCCAGCAGTGAAGGCGATGATGTCAATGCGATTAAACTGAATGTGAAGTGAAATGTTAAAATAAGTGTGATTAATAAAACGAATAAATTGTCAGTTTGAAGCATGACCTATATTAATTAGTGATGAGTCCTCTATCGATATTTTCTATAGTATCGATCCTAATAATTGCACAAAATTGTATATAGTCGTTATGCTGAAGAGCAGTGGTGTCTCAGTTGCGTTAAAGCGTTCTTTCCTTTAATCCAAAACATCGCGGTTCAAACCTCGTCATGTACCAATGAGAAATATTATTTTTACGTACTCGTACATAGACAAAACACCACTGTTCCCGTGCCTTGGACAGAACGTTAAGCCGTCGGTCCTGGATCATCAGATCCTCGCTTGGACAGCGTAGCGAGTGCAAGCTAAATTCTCCAGAAATATGTTCTGGAAGGCCCATCTCTAACAGTGGAGGTCTAGGACTCCGTGTTCTAAGTGCTGGATTGATAAATGATGCGCGATTGCGCGTTATCGATAGTTTTAAGACTATCGATAATTGCCTAATTTTTGATAGCAAATATATTATTAATATTAACGATAGTTAACTCGTCGGTAACGACAATAGTATCGATAGTATACTATCCGTTGTATCGATACTATTGCAAGTCACTAATAGCACTTCGGATAGTTCGGCACCACTAGCAATATATGTACAATACTAGCTAGAATTCACTGTAAAATTGTGCGAAACGGCTTTAATGAAACTACTCTCCTTTTGATATCACTTCTCTTTAAAATGATAGCACCCAACACATAAAGCATTACCATCCTTGAATATAAGACACCTGATTTGATAACTGGTCAATTTCCTTTGATTGGTTAAGAGCGTCTGTGACATGCAGTTAAGGCACAGTCGACCTTCGAGCACAATATATTGTAATCGTAGACATGGCCACGTGCGGCATATCCCGGCAAATATTAGAATACACATTGTATAAAAAAAATAGTTTGACTAAATCCGTCTGTACTGTAAATAATAAAGACTTTATTTTTATGAGGTTATTAAAATAAATAATAAAGACATTGTTGTAGGAAGTGAGCACAACTAAAAAAAACTTTTGTTACCAAACGTCATATCAACTAATATCAAGCAAGAACAAAAGGGACAACTGGATCTTAGGCTTGTATTATGTTCCTTGATCTCAAGTTTGACATCGATCTATTAATTAATACAGGCTCTAGTGTTTAAAGTTCGAACTTTACAAAATAAATTGTTAACCTTCGACACGGTAAAACGGTGTAATGAAACTGAATAATTTAAAGCGCAATAGGGTGAGTGGGGGCGGGCGTTGGGAGATGAGGCGGGTGGCGTAGCCTGCAGACCGCCGCGATTACACGAGCGACGATGCGACTAGCACTTTGACACGACAAATTTTCATTTTACCGTGTCTCTAGGATAGAACCCAAGGTTTATTGAGTTAATTGTAGAAGAGGTCATCAAATAACATTTCAGATTTTAGCCATTAAGTCTTAGTAAATTTTTGATTATACTGGGTCTTGGGATTGTTCATGGTTGGGGCATTACAGTAACATACTCGTGTATACAAAACATATTAACAAAATAAGACAGTGACAATAAAAAATTGTAAAGAATTCTAGTGGACATCAAGTTTCGTGTACCTATCAAAATATTGAAATAAATTTAAAATACCAAATGTCGAAATAAAATCAACTATCAACCTCATCAAGGAACGCTATACGAGGCCTCATATGTCCAAGTACATTATAAATTATGTCAAACACTGCTTACCATGACAAAGCTTAAAATACATAAACATGAAACTCCCGCTTCAAAAACACAATATGCTTGATAATCGATTTTCCTATGTATACATAGGTGTTGTTGGAACTTTAGAAAACAAACATTATATTTTAACCTGCATTGACCATTATCCAAATTCCAGAAGCTTACTCGATTGCCGACCATCTGCCGAAACTAACAGTAAGGTTTTCATCAGGAGCCAGGGAATAAGTTTGAAGTCAAATTTATTTCATTCGATTATAGAAGTTAGATACACCACAGCATCATCCTCAATGGAACAGATTAACAGAACGATAGCACCGTACTTTAAAAGCCGCACTGATATGTACTGGATTTTAATTAATAATGCTTGGTTTAAACTACAGTTAAATCTGCTTTAAACTACAGCCCAGCACAACTAGTATACGAATGCCCACCAAGACTCTCAGATGATTTCATCGATAGCTCTAAAACTTCAAGAACTCCACCTACAACTTTTGACAGAAATTTACAACATATGTTTAAACCCAAAATTTACCGTAATCAAGATCTCAACTCATACCTACATATTTTTCTTCGAGAAGACAGTCACCATTGACACCACCATGCTTAGGACCTTTTCAAGTTATCTCCAGAAATATCAAATTTTGAAAAATATTTTTAATTGTGGTAGTATTCGGAGACAGGGTTAAACCAGCATATACAAAATTTGATCAAGTATAACTATTTTGTATACTGTATTATAATCTAGAGATTATTATTTAGTTAATTAAGTGTTTAAGAATTATAGATCTTATAGATTGTGATTAAGTAGGGCATGATGTAGTAGCTTCCTTTATATTATACTCGTAGGTAAAATTAGTCTAAGTCAAAGAGACAAAAACCATTGTAAGAATGTAAATAATTATTTTATTATTGTTTCTTAATTTTTGTATCTGTTAACTGCCTCCGTGGTCTAGCGGTTAAGTCCGTGAATTTAGACTCGGAGGTACCGGGTTCGATTCCTGGTCGGGACACAAAAATATTTATTAATGTAAATAAATACATTTAATTTATTTGTGTTATTTCTCAAGTTTGGTACGCTGGAGACATCGACGAGCTTGCCACTTGTCATGATTGGCCTATAGTAAAGTTGGCTAAATGTGAATCCGCTTATTTATAAGCGTGGTTTCTGACCACCCCGAAAGGAAAACGGTCGTGATGATACTATACCTATTATTGTTTCAATAAAAGAACTTTAATTACAAAATTCAAAAGAGTCTATTATTAACAACGCTAAAATTTCAATTTCAAAGGCATGATATTGCGTCGTAGTTCGCCCGGTTTAATCAATAAAGCTCTCTAGTTTAGTTCTAGGCGCGAGTTTAGAGCTTTGATGTCGCAAAAGCTATAAAGTTTATTTTACGACTGGTGACTTGCACACCTTGTCGTAAAACTACCACAACGCGGGGTATAAGATAACATTAAGTATCATCACTGCAATTCCTTGTATAGAATAGTTTTTAAAGCGCGGGTTTTTGGCTGACGATAATCAGTAGTTTAGCCTATTTTATGTCATTAAATACTGTTTTTTTAAAGTGGAAACATTAACAGTTTGTATTCTCAATAATATAACCAAAGTGTTGACTTTTAAGCATAAAATCATCAGCATCTCAACAGCCACATTTAACCTTTATTTCATTTGTTGGCCCGTCATGATGACAAGTGGAAAGCTAGTCAATATCGCTGGCGTACCAGACTCAAGAAATATCGTAAATAACCCAATAATAATATTATAAACCTGTTTAACCCGTTTTCGCTCGTATAATCAATTAATAGACAATAAATCTATAAGTTGGCTGTATGGTCACATGTCGAGCTTAAATGGCAAAGCACATTTTATTAACATTTTAGTACTTTAGCTGTGAAGGTAAGACAAACTTACAAATGAATGGCCGATGCATCGATGTGTCGAATGAATTAGGTCAGATGATGATGCCGTCCCTATGCCAGCCTAACAAGAAAATACAAGAAGAGTCGGATTAAGCAACTAGTTAAATATTATATAAATGGTACCGAACCCGCGTCTAAATCTACAGTACTAACCGTAGACCACGAAGAAAGACTTACTTTATTTACAAAGTAAAGATATCGGTCCGTAGGGAGATTATTTAGGTGGAAGAGGAATAAGGGAGGAGGGGGGTTGCGAGAGATACGCATCGTAAACAACTATGTTGCAGCTATTACAGCTGGCTGTTTGACCTGGCTTTGTCAGTGTAGTAATTAATCCTTGATACTAAAATTTATTTATCACTGAAGTAGACTGAGGTAGCATCCACCAGATGCAAGGAAAATAAGAAGCGCGCGAGAATAACAATATTTTATTCCACCAATAGTATCACTTCACGATGACGTGATGTGATAATGGATTGATACTATTCAGCGCTCATTTTCCATTAAATTCTCTGTTGGATATGCATACTAAAGGTCGATTAAACATTACCAGCTCTATGTTAAAACAATTTATTAAACTAGGCGACACATTTGATATCGATTTCGGTCGTATAGTTCCAAAGACGGTAATAAGTAATAACAGAACTTATGGCATCGAAACTCTGACAGCTTCATATTTATTTTTATGTCCCAATATGTGTATTATATCAATAGACAATAATATTTTTGGCCTTTTACCTCTGGCCAATTTCCGTCCCAATGGCGGAAGGCAATCAATATCCCGCCACCTAACATTACATCGCCAACACTTCCCACCCACTTTCGTCCTATCTCTATATTACCTTTCCTGTCCAAGTCGGTCGTTCACAAGCAGTTATTCCGTTCCCTTGATTCAAATAATCTTCTCCTTCTAATCTTGATTCCGCCCCGATCATAGCACAATCTTAGCATTACTTAAAGTAAGCAAGGCGACCGTACTTGGTCTAACTGATTTGACAAATGCCTTTAACACGGTAAATCCTTATTTATCACGATCATGTTTCGTCTCTCTCGCCCTAGGATCCAAACTGGTTCCCTATGTACGGTCGCCAACAAGGAGTTTAGGTTGATCAGGTGTTGTCGGATTGGTGCGATCTGGCTACAGGTGACCCTCAAGGTGGCATCCTCTCGCCTCTACTGTTGTCCGTATTTACTAATACCATCACCCTCTCTCTTCGTTTTAACTACTACCTGTATGGAGACGATTTGCAAATTCATGTACAGACAGATATCACCACACTAAATAGTGCAATAGCTTAGCTGAACTCAGATCTTTTCAACATACACTCATTGTCAAAACATTTTGGGGTCGCTGTCGATCATGTTGGGAGCTTTCGATTGCTTAGTAATGTTGACCTAAATAGTATCGACCCTGTTCGGTTTGACGGCATTCCAATTCCGTTTAATCTAGGTGTATATCTATATTTTCATTTAAGCTGGAGAGTGACTGAGAGAGTGCAGTGAGGTAAAAAATTCGACTCGGGTTGAGATAGTTTTTTTTTTCCTCACTTTTTTTAGTGCCTCTCAATATATTTCTGCCGAAGAAATCTAAAATTCTGACTCGCCCAAAGCATTTTCATTCCTCTTCTCGACTATGACGTGTCAATCTGTCAATCTGGATGTTGCACAAGAAGATGGACAGGTTCAACTGCTCTTTATCTTTATCCTTCGCAAATATAATCACATTTAAAGTGGCTTCCAATTCGTCATCGCAGGAATCTCAGAAACCTATGCTTACTTTTTTCTATTCTCAACGAGCCTGCGAGCCCGAAATTTTATGACTTAATGTAGGCACTGACCATACATCCAAACCGACCCCGTTTTAATCGAACTATCCGAATGGACGCGTCCAATTATTTAGCAGACTGATAATATAATCGATTATCGCATTCACGGTTCGCTATGCCAGTTTCGAGAAGATTATCTCGTCACTAGGGGCGGAGTGCAACGCAGAATAAACTTAAAATTTACGTTGACGCTGGGACGCCAGGGGTTTAAAAAACAATATACGTTTTCGACAATAATGGCACTTATTTTCGAACAAGCCTCATGCTCAAAATTTAATGATATATTATTGAATATATTAATGAATACAATCATAAATTGCAAATTTTATGGGGTACTCGTAGATGCTTTAAGGTCGACTTTGATTAAGGAACAAAACTAAAATAACCGATTTAATTATTGTTTGTTGTTGTTATTTATTTATAAACTCTTTATTGCACAAACACTTAAAAGTAAGGTACAAGGGCGAACTTAATGCCTTAAAGGGATTTTATTAGAGCTAACCTTTGGGAGTGTGGTAGAGGATCGCGGGGTACATTAAAATTAAAATAATTTTACATTCAAATAAATTACATACTATTACGTAGATACCTACTTAAATAATACATACTTCATACATATATAAATGTTCGAATACATAAATAAATATATAACCAAGAGAATTATAGGTATTATTATTTAATAAAATAATGTGTTGGAGGATGCTTTAGATTTGTGTGTTCCTTTGCTCTATGTCAAGTACAATATGTTTTTCATTTAATAAAAATCTTATTGCGCACCCGAGATTGTCGCTTCAAATTCGTACCAAGGTCTGTACACAGGTGCAAATTAGGTTTTGATTTAATTATAACAGGCTATGTGACATTGAACTTTAAAAGCAACGTTAATTTTGTATTTATTAACTTTAATTATCCGTTGTTATTATTAACTTCGTTGACGGTTAGAAAGTTGTTAGTTACATTTTCATTAGTTATTTTTTTATTAGCTGTTTGACCAGGTATTAATATAGTGGTCAGCGAAAAAAAACCCTTAGATGACCGTAGGACAATAACGATTTCAGTTAATTTATTTTGCAAGTAGGCATAAGACAAAAAAAGATTTAAGTCATATTCTGTGCTTTTACACGACAAATATTTATTGTTATAATATTGTGAAGGCGTAGCATGTAAGCTTTAGCCGATATTAAACGATGCACCTGAACACACGCGTTT
Organism: Tinea semifulvella; assembly: GCA_910589645.1. Lineage (NCBI taxonomy): Eukaryota > Metazoa > Arthropoda > Insecta > Lepidoptera > Tineidae > Tinea > Tinea semifulvella. The sequence continues at coordinate 29,502,397 of OU342584.1, forward strand.
CATTAATTACGTCCATCCTCACATGGCGACCGTAACAGCTAGCTAGATGTAGTCAGCTGAAATCCGAGCGACCGGTCCGCGCTGCTCGCCCTACGCGCTACGTAGTTTTAAAGTTGAAAAATGGGACAAGCCAAAAGTGTACCAGTTATAACTGATAATAAAAATACTCAAAACATAAACAATCATTTTAATTTTAATCTTTTTTTTTACCATTGTTTAAAGTAGTATAACAATAATGTATGTATAAGTTAAAAGTAACATAAGTTTAATATTAAGATATATCTTTGTATTACTTAAAATTTAAAACTTTGTATTAATTAATTTAAAAAAAAATAGGGGGATGATGTGAAGGCGTAGCATGTAAGCTTTAGTCGATATTAAACTGTGCACCTGAACACACGCGTTTCATTAATTACGTCCATCCTCACAATATAATACTATTTCACAATACCTACATATTGATACTAAATTTTTTTTCACAAAATAATAATATCTATAAAATCTGTTTCTGACCACCCCGAAAGGGAAACGGTCCTGATGATACTAAAACATTAACATTATACTAAACTATCATTTTTATACAATTATCTTTTATGTTATACTCGTACAAACTTCAGGTGATTGGTGGCTTGCCACATTGTTAGCTGAGCCAATCACGTGCCTTATAATCAAAAAGTTAAACGTTGGAAGAAATATGTCTCCCAGGTAAATCGTGCAAATATCCGTTAAAATTATTTAAATAACTTGGTTGGGTAGGGAGAGAAGTAGAATGGTGGATGGTGAGCGTATTATCGCGCAATAAAAAAAAAAGGAGGCCTCCTTTTCTTAAACCAGCCTATTGTCGGTCGCAAGCCCGAGACACCATTCTTCTCATCTCCTACCCACACACGATAGACCCGGCACCCGCACGGTGAATCCATGGAATGCTAAGAAATTTGTCGAAATGTACGCGAAAGTTTAAAAAATTTAAAGTGCAATATTTTAATAATTCTCTAAGATTAATATTCCGGGATCAGACTAGTATTAATATTGGGTGCGAGGTCAGTTGTGAAGATCAGTATTATAAAATATTACAGCTTTTGCATGAAATTCAAGTATAATAATTTAGGCACTCGTATAATATGCGTCATAGTTGCGAAGGCTATCCCCCTTCCACCCTTTCGCACAGATATCTAGCCCAGAATATTTCCATCTCAAAATTAGGTCAAACTCGCTTCCTAAAATGCTTTTAAAGGTATAAATTCGAAACACTCTGTTATTATTTTCTCTGCAATATATAAAAAGTTCCTCGCCAACCCGCCTGCCTGGAGGATGATGATGATATAAAAAGTATATATAAACATGTATGTATATGTTATGTTTCGTTGGTGATCGACATACTATGGTTTAACCAATTCACACACAATGAATTAAATATCGATCGTTTAACATTTCGAGTAAGAGAGAAAGTTACAAGCAAGTTACTTGACGTGTAACGAAAAAGCTTAACTTTAGTTATTTCGTTTACCTATCCTTTCAGAAACCGGAGTTAAAGGATAATTTTGCATTTTAAATGCCTCCGTGGTCTAGCGGTTAAGTCCATGGATTTAGACTCGGAGCTACCGCGTTCGATTCCTGGTCGAGACACAATAATATTTATAAGTAAAGTACCATCACGACCGTACTAAACTCGAGAATAATCACTAATAAATTAAATGTATTATTAATAAATATTTTTGTGTCCCGACTAGGAATCGGACCTGGTACCTCCGAGTCTAAATTAACGGATTTAACCACAGAGGCAGTTTATACAATTAATTTTCATTCATTATAGCCCCTAGAACACAGCGTCCTAAACCTACACTGCTGGAGATGGGCCTTCCAAAACATATATCTGGAGAATTTGGCCTACACTCGCCACGCTGGCCAGACGGCTTGGCGAGGATCTGGAGAATTTGGCCTACACTAGCGACGCTGGCCAGACGGCTTGGCGAGGATCTGGAGAATTTGGCCTGCACTCGCCACGCTGGCCAGACGGCTTGGCGAGGATCTGGAGAATAAGGCCTACACTCGCCTCGCTGGCCAGACGGCTTGGCGAGGATTGTTAATGCAATAATATTTATTAATCTAAATAAATAAACTTAATTTATTTGTGATACTTCTCGAGTTTGGTACGTTAGAGACATCGACGAGCTTGCCACTTGTCATGATTAGCCTATAGTAAAGTTGGCTGAAATCCGCTAATTTATAAGCGTGGTTTCTGACCACCCTGGAAGGGAAACGGTCTTGGTGATACTTTTTAGAAAATAGATTAAATGTCCTTAAATTTCATATTTAGGCTCCTTTAATTCGCCCACGTTTTGTGGTTGTAGTGTAGTGTATTTCACAATGATATCAAATGGGCAAATCAATCCTCTGAGATCGTGTTGTGACTACTCTTTTCCACCATCCGCGCGTGCAGATACTTTATAATTATCTGCTATCATTAACTAATAAAGTAAAAGCTTGGACTAATAAAGAGAAATTTCATACATCATTAAAATATTTTTCGTACAAACTGTAATCCTATTAAAATGAAGCACATATAATAGGCATATTCTAAAAGTATCCAAATTGGAAAAGTGCTTTATAAATATTTTCGCATTTCAGAATTTTCGACGCAATAAAAGTAAAGTATCATCACGACCGTATTCCTTTCGGGGCGTCAGAAACAAGCTTTTAAAGAAGCGGTTCACATTTAGCCAACTTTACTAAAGGCCCATCATACCAAGTGGCAAGCTCGTCGATGTCTCTAAAGTACCAAAATAGACATAAATCACAAATAAATTATTGTGTCCCGAGTAGGAATCGAAAACAGTACTTCCGCGTCTAAATCCACGGATTTAACCGCTAGACCATGGGAGCAGTGAACCAGTTGTTTTTTTATTATTATTATCAGCCCAAGCCTTTATTTGATTTGATACCGTACGCAATGCACGACAAAACGTAAAACGCAGTTTTAATACAGAACTGGCTCATCATGACAAGTGACAAGACAATAACATCATTAATTACAGCCCCTAGAACACAGCGTCCTAGACCTCCACTGCTGGAAATGGACCTTTCAGAATATATATAAGGAGAATTTGGCCTACACTCGCCACGCTAGCCAGACGGCTGGCGAGGATATGATGTATTTTTTTTATGGCAATTTAATAACGATTCCACAAGTTGGTATTAATGGAACCGGGACCGATGGCTTAACGTGCTCTCCGAGGTACGGGAACGGTGGTGTTGTAAATCTATGGCAAATGTGCTTAAGATAAGTGTATTTATCATTGGTACATGCCGGGTGGGTTTAAACCGACCTTTGTAGGATTTAAGGAACGCGTTCTTATAACCGAGCCTAGAATATACTTTAGAGATATTACAATTAATTTTTTGTGTCTCGACCAGGAATCGAACCCAGCGTAAGGCGTCTAACCACGGAGGCAGTAAACCAGTAAAACTTATTTTTACTATCAACCAACCTCTTATTTGATTTGATACCGTGCGCATTGCACGACAAAATGTAAAAAGCAATTTTAATAAACGACTCGGGCTTGTACAGGTGCACAAGTTTTGAGGTACAACCTTGACATATATATTTTAATATACCGAGCGAAATAGAGCAGTAAATGCTCGGGTGCAAGAACGCTTTCCAATTCAATAAAACAAGCGGTTCGAACCCCGGCATGTATCAATCAGAAAAAAAAATCTTACGTACATTTGTCGTAGATTTACAACACCATCGCTTCCGTGCCACGGAGAGACGTTAAGCTGTCGGTCTCGGTTCCACTAATACCAACTTTTGGAATCGTTAATAAATTGTCAATAAAATTGACAAATGACCTTTGCCGACACGTAGGCCAACGCGGTGATTGTAGGCCAAATTCTCCAGATATATGTTCTGGAAGGCCCATCTCCAACAATGTGTTCTAGGGGCTGTGATGTGATACTGAGCACGACATGTGATCACAACACGCTGAACGGGAGACGATCTGACATACAACATCGGCAATAAGCCAGAGATTTTTTCTTTTTCATGTCTGTAAATCAGTTTTGGAAAGCAAAAGATTGTTGGACTCTCTGGAAAGTTCTATAAAGGATTGCCGATACACACTATCCCGGCTTGTGTGATCGCGAAAAGCGGCCCTGCCTTTACAGGCTTGTCCTTCGTATTTACTTCTCGGGACAATATGGCAGCCACTATATTTTACGGGGTTCTCATAGCATGACATGGATAGATAGATTTAGTTAGTTATGTATAGAGTTAAAAAATTAAGTATCATCACGACCGTTTCCCTTTCGGGGTGGTCAGAAAGCACTCGGATTCACATTTAGCCAACTTTAACTACTATAGGCCAATCGTGACAAGTGGCAAGCTCGTCGATGTCTCCAGCGTACCAAACTCAAGAAATATAACGAATAAATCCAATAATAATTAAATTTATTTGTTTAAATTAATAAATATTATTGTGTCCTAACCAGTTACCTCCGACCTGAACCTGGTAACTCCGAGTGGAAATACATGGTCTTAACCGCTAGACCACGAAGGCAGTTTCAACAATTATTTTAAAATATATTGTTTTCTATGGAAACTGGTGACAATATGACTATTTATTTGACTACTTTGACTATTTGGATACTCAAGTAAAACGTGTGACGTCATGACTCAATATGTCAAATGGCGCTATTTAAGACTAGAAGAAAATTTATAAAAAAGAGTTAAAATGTAATATGTTAACGAAACACACTGGGGAAGGATCCCAAACTATTATATATATATATATTATATACGGCATAATAACAAATAAAGGATGTTTCATATGTTACAATATGAGAGAGGCTCTTATAAAACTGAATTATTGTGTCCAATGTATGATATTTGTATAAGTGATGTGTTTAGATTACTCACCCGAACACCATTCGGGACAAACGAGACAGCATGCTGAAAACTTTCAATCAGAACTCCGAGCAATCGATCGCGATTATTACGCTGGTCTAGGTCAAAGTCACCTGTACCGAATGTAAATAAACAAAACCTCCGATTTCGCGCTAAAACCGCAGGTTTAAGCTTATACCTTTAGTAAAGAAAAAAATATTAGAGGTTTTTTTTGTTTCATATGATAATCTTCATACCCGTTAACCAATGTCTTTGTTAAATATTATTTTAAACATTGGATTACATCAGTAAAAGTATAAATAATATTGAAAAATATTTTGCTTAAAGTCGCAAGGGTATGATGATTATACGTCTAAGTTATAAAAACTATTATTGAAAAACAAACACTTTTTGACAAATACTAATTAAAAAACTAATGCATAATTCTATTATTTAAGCAAATACACTATTAATCGTATCAAAACTCAAGACACCATATGGTAGCGAGAGCCACCAGAAAACTATCTAAATTTTACAGGCGCGCGCAGAAATTTTTAATAAATTACTTGAAAAGTGTTTATTTTATCAAGTAATAAGTACTTTCGAGAAACTACAGCACTCTGAAATTACACGAGGTCACAAAAACTAAGCACAACAACACCTCTTCACGAGAGATGTCGGGATACTGTGAGGCTGTCCCTGGTCCCTGCAATCGATTAGTTTGTTTATAACAATGCACTAGCGACACCAGTGGCGTTGTTGTAAACTAAAAAATCATATTATGCTTAAACCTTTATCAAAATCTCACATATTACAATGATTTAGATCATCACTAAGAAGAAAAGGATTTTTCAAATGTATACCGAACTTCAACGATACCAATTACGAGTATGAGGTAAACGAATGTTGAATTAGTCACAGGGGTGGAAATTTAGTGGTGTATTCTCGTGTCAGTTGAGAACGACTGAAATGGTATCGTTTTTACTTGCAAACTTTGAGTAATTAATACAGTTTAGGAGGTTCTAATATTAGTTTTGCAAACGAAAATTATCGGTGCGCGCAGTAATTAACAACCAATTTAAAATAATATCAAGTTTAGTATATATTTGACATAGCTTATACGATTTTTAATGTGCGATCAGAACTAAATCGAATTATAAAATATTTCAGAAAACGATATACTTTTAAATGAATATTTAGAATAGACGTAAATTACCATCACGTCCGTAATTTCTTGTGGAGTATTCAGACACCTAGCTTTAGGGTTGTTAGAGCTAATGTAATTTATTGACCTGGTGGGATAGTCAGGCCTGGGGTGATTATTGGTTTTTGTGGGAGTGTTAGACCAGAAGGGATTGTGTTGGTCCTGGTGGGGTTTATAAATGGAACTTATGAGCTTGTTAAAATTGGCGGGATTGTTAGATCTAGTGAGATTATTGTAATTGGTGGGATTGTTGGAGCTGGTGGGATTGTTGGAGCTGGTGGGATTAATGGAGCTCGTGTCTTGATATTTGTGGGATTGTAGGAACATGGGCTTGTCGAAATTGGCGTGATAGTTAGGCCTAGTGGCATTGATGGGACTCGTAAATTTGTTGATGTTGGTGGGATTGTTGGAGCTGGTGGGATTGTTGGAGCTGGTGGGATTGTTGGAGCTGGTGGGATTGCTTGAGCTTGTGGGATTGTTGGAGCTGGTGGGATTATTGGAGCTGGATAGACTGTTAAAGTAGGTGGGATTGTTGGAGCTGGTGGGATTGTTGGAGCTGGTGGGATTAATGGAGCTCGTGTCTTGATATTTGTGGGATTGTAGGAACATGGGCTTGTCGAAATTGGCGTGATAGTTAGGCCTAGTGGCATTGATGGGACTCGTAAATTTGTTGATGTTGGTGGGATTGTTGGAGCTGGTGGGATTGTTGGAGCTGGTGGGATTGTTGGAGCTGGTGGGATTGTTGGAGCTGGTGGGATTGCTTGAGCTTGTGGGATTGTTGGAGCTGGTGGGATTATTGGAGCTGGATAGACTGTTAAAGTAGGTGGGATTGTTGGAGCTGGTATAATTGATAAAGCTCACGGCTTCTTAAAAACGGCGGAATTGTTAGATCTAGTGGGATTGATTGAGCTCGTGAGTTTGTTTATGTTGGTGGGATTGTTGGATCTAATGGGATTATATAACCTGGTGGGATTAATGGAGCTGGTTTAATTGATGGACCTGGTGGGATAGGTGAAGCTCATGGGCTTGTTGAAATTGGCGGGATTGTTAGACCTTGTGGGGTTGATGGAGCTCGTGAGTTTGTTGATGTTGGTAGGATTGTTGGACCTGGTGGGACTTTAGAAGCTGGTTGGATTGATGGACCTGGTGGGACTTTAAAATCTGTTAGGATTAATGCAACTCATGGGATTGTTGATATTGGCGGGTTTGTTAGACCACGCGATGGAGCTCGTGAGTTTATTAAAGTTAGCGGGAATGTTGAACCTAGTGGGAGTGATGGGGATCAAGGGTTTGTTAAAGTTGGTGGCATTGATGAGGTTGGTGGGATTGATGAGGCTGGCAGGATTATTGGAATCGGTAGGATTGTTGGACCTGGTGGGATTTTAGAACCTGGTGGGATCGATGGAGCTTGTGACTTTGTGGACCTTTGTAGGATTGTTGAAGCTGGTGGGATTGATGAACCTGATGAGATTTTTTAAACCTGGAGATTGATGGAGCTTATGGGCTTGTTAAAGTTGGTGAGAATGTTGGACCTAGTCGGAGTGATGGGACTCGAGGGTTTGTTAATGTTGGTGGGATTGTTGAGGCTGGTGGGATTATTGGAGCTGGTTGGGTTTGTTAAAGTTGGAGGGAGTGTTGGGGCTGGTACTTGTAGGACAGTTGAAGTAGGTAGGATTGCTGCGTTTGATATTTGTCGTGTTTTATATTATTTTATTTATTTATTTAAACTTAATTGCACAAAGTACAAAGGCGGACCTAATGCCGCTAGACATTCTATTCTATTATATTAGTTTTGAAACAGTAACTCTGATCATTTTCTCCAATAGTACTTAGAAATCCATGAATTTGCCTTGCGTGGTCCTTTGTCTTTACGGAAGAGAGAAGTCTCGGACCATGCGACCGACAAGGGTGGGTTTACAAGAGGTGCCTCTTTATATTTACTAGTAAAATATGGTATTAAGATTTATATCGTTATGTCGGCGTTCGGGTTGGGCAAGTGAACTATCTCAATTCTGACGTACCTCTTGGGGTACCGCTGTACCAGGTATTGTAATCTTATAGGTATTCATATCTAAATTTAAAAGGTTATTAATTGATCGCTGTGGTGTAATTCTGTATACGTTTTATTATGTAAATCTGATTATATTATATTTTGATTTATTATATGATATAGCTGATTTGTTTAATTGTGATTAACAGGTCACTGGAATCTGCTAAGTTGCTGGTCTTCTGCTAACAGCTTACTCTTTGAAAAACTTTGCTACTTAGTCTTCCGCTAGCAGATCATACAAAATAATTTAATTAATGACGTTTTATAAATGCCTGTAATATGTTTACATGAATAAAGATATTTTGACGTTGACTTTGAATAAAACTGCCTTCGTGCTCTAGCGGTCAAGTCCATGGATTTAGACCCGGTAGGGTTCGATTCCTGGTCGACACAATAATATTTATTAATTTAAATAAAAAAAAAAAATAATATATTCGTGATATTTATCGAGTTTGGTACGCTAGAGACATCGACGAGCTTGCCACTTGTCTTGGTTGGCCTATAGTAAAGTTGGCTTAATGAAAATCCGCTTCTTTATAAAAGTGGTATCTGACCACCCCGGAAGGGAAATGGTCGTGATGATACTTTACTTTTTTACTTTGAATAAATATATAAGCTCGGAAGGATAAGCACGGAAATCATCCGAGGTCTTCATTCGTGAACGTGGGTTATCTAGAGTTGTTATCTGCCAATTGATGTGGGTATCCGGTTTGACGTTTGCGGGAGAAGAAAATACAATAGTGTTTCGAGCTTGTCACGGATATGCAGGTTAAGTTGGTTTGCTATTTAGCTCCTTTCATCACAATACTAAAAAAACGTTCATGATGAGCTGACAAAGATTTAAATGAGTACTTACTGAATTACTGGTCCTGGTATTGTGATCCTGGTGAGGTCTACGTATGGCTTCAGGTCATCTAAATTGTTGAAATACATAACTTTCTTCCCAAATTTTACACTAATAAATGGTTTCATCATGGTCCATAAAGCTTTGATAATATTTGTTGGGTAAACCACATACAAAGCCTTAAGGTTTTTCTTAAATTTCCTATCGATCAGTTTATAAGCTTTCCAAAACCAGGAAAGAGTAGGCTTGTTATCACTGGTCAGTCCTACGTGGAAGTAGATTATTATATAATCCTGTTCCACATACGTGTCCAAACAAGACGTAAAGTACCTGAAACAAAGATTAACATTATTTTTTCGTTATTTAAATTTGATAATAAGGCTAACTAATTATTATAATAATAATAATGGGTTTATATAGCAAGGTACACTGGTAATCACAATATAATTAGGATACAAAATGTCTAAGGGTTGAATCGCCAAACAGAGCCACCCTCTGCCAACCCGCAATAAAAACTGGTAGAATAATGATATGTTGTGATGAAAAGTGGACTGCAGCTGTGGGAATTCATATATTGGTCAAACTAAGCGCACGATAGCCGAGAGGGTCAAGGAACATATAGCAGCTGTAAAAAACTGCCAATTAAACAAGTCAGCAATAGCAGAACACCTATTGAATAGTGGTACAAACCATTGGATTGAGCTGCATGACCCAAAGATACTTTCCACCGGTCGTCACTATTACCCTAGAATAGTACGTGAAGCGATCAAAAGAAAGAAACACAAAAATTTCAATCGATAACATATCATTAAACTTTTTAAACTTTCGCGCACATAATAGTTTTTATAATTTTACCGGGTCTTTACGCGATTTACCTTAGAGATATATTTCTCCTATATATGGGTTATAAGCTTTCATCATCGTGGAATTCAGTAATCAATAGGTTTCGAAAAATCGCCTGGTGTCGCCAAGGATATTGTAAGTGTCGTGTGTCGTGATTTGTAAAAACTTTTAAAAGTGATAAGTGGGTAGGTTTTCATCGACCGCCCAGTATGTACGAGACTACACCGCATGGCTTCAATCGACCCGTGACCACGGCCAATGCAACTTGGCTGAAACGTCGGAGGAAATATGTCTCTAAGGTAAATCGCGTAAAGACCCGGTAAAATTATAAAAACTATTATGTGTGCGAAAGTTTAATGATACTCGTATGTTCTCCATACGGATCAGCTAAGAGACAACTAGATTCCACGACCCTAATTTCCGAAAGTATGATTCTACTATTTATTGGTTAATCTTTTAATATACGCATGCTACGTGATTGTCACTTTGGTAAGGGGCCACGGTTTAAATGTCATCCGGCTGACACCACCATAATCTGGCCCCTGACCCACTGTCTTGCGGGTACCAACTTAAACAGGATCGGTGAAGTATAGATGCGCGGGTTGGCAGTCACAGGCTGACACTACTACAAAATGGCCGGTGTCGCGCTGTCTTCAGCACCTATTTAAACAAAGTCTCGGTGGGGTATGGAGGCACGGTTTGGCAGCCCACAGGCTGACACCGCCACGATCTGATTGATGTCTTGAGAGTACCTATTTAAACAGAGTGTCGGTGGGGTATGGGGGTACGGTTTAGAAGTCGTCCGGCTGACACCACGACAATCTAGCCCCTGACGCACTGTCTTGAGGTATCCTCTTAAACAGGATCAGTGAAGTAAAGGTGCGCGGGTTGGCAATCACAGGCCGACACCGCCACGATCTGGTTGCTGTCTTGAGAGTACCTATTTAAACAGACTCTCGGAGGGGTATAGGGGCACGTTTTAGAAGTCGTCCGGCTGACACCACCACAATCTGGCATCTTTATTAGGAATACCTACTTAAATAGAGTGTCGATGGGATATGAGGCGCGATTTGGCAGTCGACAGGCTGACACCACCACAATCCTTCGCCCTGCGCCGTCGTCTCCAAACACCTCCACCATGCCGCTGTCGCGGAGGTATGCATCATCATCAGTCTCCTGACAACAATAATAATCTATAAATAACCCGCTCGTAAATCTGGTAAAAGAAACTAGTAAATTTTAAAATCTTAACTTTTAGATATCTGACAGATAGTGTGGACTGACTGACCCCCAGACTGTTATAGAATATGCTTTTTATATGTTAGCGTAGTTTAATTACTTAGCGCATCGATCAAAAATCAACTAGTTTATAGGTGACGCTCTGAAAAAACCGTATAATATATCAGCACAAAATAATCGTGTGCTGATATTTCCGACAGTACGTTTAGACTACGGCCAATGTGAGGACCTGTTAAAATGCAGAGATGTAGTCGACCCAATTTATAACTTATGTATAAATAAATTAGGTTGATTTTGTGACTAATATTTAATAGATTTATTAAATTTTATTTCTGACCGATAGCTTTATTTGTCGTATATATTACGAGAAAGAGATAGCATGTACGTAGAGGTCCGCTTGCCAGTTTCTCGCAGTAGTTTTGTATGTGACTATTAATCAAGTTGAATCCTTGATCGTAGACTTAGGGCGAATCTATACTCTAGTTCTGCTTAGATGTAAAAATAAAAAGTTAAGCATCATCACAACCTTACGGGATGGTCAGAAAACATTATCAAACTGTACCTCCACCACTAACTCACTGGTTACAGCTACAATAGTTTATTTGGATATACGAGTGTATGTGAACTGGATGGCACATTTTTATTATTTTTTCCAGCCCCCAAAACACAGCGCTCTAGATCTCCATTGTTAGAGATGGGCTTTACAGAATATATCTTTGGAGAATTTGGCCTACACTTGCCAGACGGGTTGGCGAGGTTGGCATAATGTTTTGGTATAGCCGGCATAGTGTTGGGGACTGATGTCAGTCATGAGTGTCTGATTCCAGTTGCTAACATTCATGGACCTTGCGCGCTACTTACAATCAGGTGGACGCAAGGTCACATGTCGTGCTAGTATAAAAAATAAACATGCCTTCCCTGTCGGTAAGTTTCCCTATTCTTAGAACCTGAAGTTCTTCATGCGAAATATAAAAAAGCATTTTGTTAGGCCGGCATAGTGGTTGAGGCTAATATCGGTCGTTAGTGGCTGGCGTCAATTATTCCCATTCTTGAACTTCGCGTACGCCTTACCATCTAGTGGGCGCTGTGTCACATGTCGTATTCTATTAAATAAAATGAAAGTTTATTGAGCTACAAAGTTCTGAGAATTAACGATATGGGATCTCCGGGAGAATTTCATAGTGTTCGGGCTATGACCGAAATACAGGGTTGATAAGGCCCACTTTATGTGCATTGGATAACCCTTCACTATATTGGCTCTCTTGTCACTTCACTTAAACCAATTACTTCAAAAACGTGCTAAGAAGTTTAAAAACAAATACCGTGGTAAGTGTGGGTATGCAGGTAAAGGACTCTGAAGGGTCGCCATCGTTCTCCAGGTCATTGAACGACGGGTCCTGAAGATCATCGTCCTCGAACACCCACGCCGGAATTAGACCTGAAATACCACTTACATTACGATTTGCTAATGCGTAAGCTAAGAAACATAGACTCAGCCCTATAAAATGCCTAAATTAAGAGTTAAGGTTACGACAAAATCTATATTAAAAAAAAAGTATCATCACGACCGTTTCCCTTCCGGGGTGGTCAGAAACCACGCTCATAAATAAGCGGATTCAGATTAAGCCAACTCTACTATAGGCCAATCATGACAAGTGGCAAGCTCTTTGATGTCTCTAGCGCGCAGCGTACCAAACTCGAAAAATATCACAAATAAATAAAATATATTTTTAATCTATTTATTTACATTAATAAATATTTTTGTGTCCCGACCAGGAATCGAACCCAGTACCTCCGAGTCTAAATCCACGGATTTAACCGCTAGACCACGGAGGCAGCAAAATCTATATGTTACATTTATTTTATTACAGAATGCAGAGCTGGATAGAATAAAATATATCATTAACATAACATTTTTATTATTAAGTATAACCTAACTCCTTAAACACTGAGACATAATTCACAAAATAATTAAAAATATAAATCGAAAAATGACCTCGTATAAACAGCAAGCGTATATTAAACTAAATGCAAGAAAGTAATAAATTCGTAAAAGAGCTAGGTAAACTAATTTATCAAGACTGTGGCGACCATAAATGCCATAACTACCTAAAACAAAATTCTTCCATTATTATTCAACCAGGATATTCGGCGAGCGTTTTAGGTACCCTCCCAGGTTGTAAGCCTTTAATTTATGTTGTACAAAGTAAAATGTTAGTTTTAATTTGATAATATGTTTTTTTTAGTTTAGTTTTATTTATAATTAGTTTTTATTCAATTTTATTTTAACATTTTTGTATCTTACTTCGAATATTTTTATCACTAAAGGATGATATTAGAATTATTAAAAATGAAATACAATTTTGCTATATTTTAATTATTATTATCGATTGCGTTAATAAGGTAAGTTTTAAACACTATCTGCAAGTTTTAAAATAGGCATAGGAAAAGTCATTGGTCGTTGTAGATATTACAAATCTCTCTGAGAGGCACGCAGTGAGCGGCTATGGCTGAGGATAGGGAAATATACCGCTCGTTCCAAAACACGATAATAGTAACCTAAACACGCTTAAAGGTGTTCCGAGACGTGTATAAACTGTTCTGCCAAAGCTATGTGACGTCACGAATGACATTATTCCTCGCGCTTAGACTGCTCACGATATCGAGGTAGATCGCTCTGAGTGCTGTCAGTTTTATATCATTATGTCGAGCGCCATTTAATTTTAACTTTCTTATAAATTATTTAATATTGTAATTCGTTTATACTGTTTGTATATTACTTCTAAAACAAATCTATAATTAATATTTCAGTAGGAAGTGAAAAAAAAATGTCTGTAACACAGCAAGTTATTTTAAAAGACCAAATAAGTTAATAATATTAAACTTTACACACATAAAGATGAACAAACCGAGAGATGTATGTATGCTTGTTAGTATTCATACTCAAAGATGTGGAATCCGCAATTTATCTTCCATACATTTAAAAAAAACTATCATGTAATGAATGAAAATGTCATTTAGACCGTTCCGAATTGATATCACGCTCTGAGCATCCAAATCGTGATATTTGATTCGGAACGAATGTTAGTATTATATTCATTCTAAGCGCTCAGAGCGTGATTCGGAACCAGGGGATAGTGACATTGGTTTTGTGGTCTTTGATGGATATTTAATCTGCTCCATCACCTCGAGACAAAAAAAAAGTGGATTCTAGTCGAGATGGTGTGTTGTAAATTGACGAACCTAAATGACGAATGTTTATTTTCACATTTTGCTCACAGAACAGCCGGCCGAGATCGAAATGTACAAAAATGAACGCTTTACGTGCGTGGCTATAGTAGGCACTTTAAAAAAGCAAAACATAAATATTATAAACTGAATGATAATGATTGGAAAAGGAAGGATAGCAAAAGAAGATACATTAAAGTCGATCGAGATACGAGCTTTATGCCCTTATGCTTTATGGGGTGGAAATGTTCTTTTATGATTTTCAGCGAAACTAGACGAATCAATAAAAAGTCAATACGTTTTTTAAATATAATAAAAAAGGGTGTAGTTGGGCAATTTGGATATGAATTTATATAGAGGTTTATATTTTGGTTAATTATTCAAAGTACTGTACTGAAATTATTGTTTTACTAGTCTTGCAATCATTATTGTTACAAGGAAAACATAGTTCTTTTTCTATTTCATAAACATTTATTACTGCATCGTGAGTCAGTTAGAAACAGAGGACGTTTTATTATACCTATCAATATCCCGGTAAACAAACAAATATTCGGCTAATACCAAGCGGATTGAGAGTTTCAAAAATTGCATGTGACTTCATACCTACTTTGTGTAATGCTATCACAGCATTTTATTCAGTTCTTTCATCACCCACCCCATTACCATAACAAAGATTTCGCGCCGATAATGAGAATAAACAATGAATATTCTTATGAAAATGACAAATGTTTAACGTAACAGTTATGGAGCTACGAAATCGTAAAAAATGTTGCAGAAGTGTTTTGGTGAATCTACTTTATCGCGAACCCAAGAATTTGAGTGGCACAAAACATTCAGTGAAGGTCGTTAAGTTGTCTAAAACTAGTCTCATTCAAGTCGTCCATCCACCTATAACGACGATAACATTGAAAAAGTTGAGGAAATGGGCTCGAAAATTGTAGTGTTGGCAGATAGCAGAGGCTCTCAACATCTCTTATGGATCGACTTTTTGGTTAATGTTTTGGGTATGAAGCGTGTCAATACTAGACTCGAACCCAAAGACCTGAATCTTATGCAAAAACAACGTCAAGTAGAGTTCTCAAAAGAGATGCTTAACAACTACATCAAACGCATCATTACTGGTGACGAGATGGTGGTTTACGAATATGACGTCAAAATTTCCCAACAATCTAGCTAATGGCGCTCCAAAAATGAGCCGAAACAAAATGATGCTCAATGTTTTCTTTGGTTACCGTGGTTCCAGAGGGTCAAACGGTCAATAAGGAATGCTACTTGGCCGTTTTGAGGCGTCTATGTGATGTAAATCATCGTAAACGACCGGATTTGTGGGCAGACAATTCATGGTCTTTAAACCACGATAATGCGCAGTCACTAACCAGCATATTTGTGACTGATTTTTTTGGCAAACATGATACAAGAGTCATCGCTCAGTATCGCATCCAAACAGTACTTGTCATTCTTTTCTGCAAAATAATTGTTCACGAAGGTGATAGCTTTGACGTTTGACGAAAATCTCTGTCCTCCGAGCGCAATTTTTAGCTGAGGGAACAGAAAAAAGTCGCTTGGGGCTAGATCAAGTGAGTAAGGTGGATGGTCAAGCAGTTCAAACCGTAATTCGTGGATTTTCGCTATGGCAACCGCTGTGTGAGACCGCGCGTTGTTTTTGTGAAACAGGATTTTCTTTTTTTGCAAATGTGGCCGTTTTTCCGCAATTTCTACCTTCAGTTTGTCGAGTAATGATGCGTAGTATGCCCCTGTAATGGTTTTACCTTTTTGAAGACAATCGATTAAGATGACTATCCCAAAATACAGTCGCCATCACTTTTCCAGCCGAAACAGCTTTTGCTTTTTTGGAGCCGGTTCCCCCTTTGCAGTCCACTGTTTTGACTGTATTTTGTTTTAGGCGTATAATGGTGTATCCAAGTTTCATCTACAGTAATTAGTCTGCGCCAAAACTCGGATTTATTGCGCCTAAACTGTGCCAACAGAGCGTTGGAAATTTTCGTTCGAACAAGTTTTTGATCTAACATCAGCAAACGCGGCACCCAACGCGCGGACAGCTTTCTCATGTCTAAATTATGATTTAATATGTGACAAACACGTTCTTTGGACATGTCCATAGCCCATAGACATAGGATCGTCGCGTCATTCTATATCTATGCCATAGCCTTTGCTATCTCTCTCACTTTAATTCGGCGATCGTCTAGCACCATTTTGTGAACCTTAGCGATGTTATCGTCAGTAGTTGCAGTTTTTGGACGTCCCGAACGTTCATCGTCTCCCAAGCTCTTACGGCCACGTTTAAATTCAGCTGCCCAAAATTTCACTGTGGTAAATGATGGTGTAGAGTCCCCGTACACAGAGTCCAGCTTATTTTTTGATTTGCGTAGGCGTATTACGTTTCAAAAACAAATATTTTATGACAGCTCGATACTCGATTTTTTCCATTTTCACAAAAATACTCACAACGACTATCAAATAACAACTGCGCGTCCAAAATGTCAGAAACTTTGGTGAGTACCTGTCAGAAGATGCACAACTACATTCCCTGACTTTTATTGACGAATGCTGCCATCTTCACGTTGAGGTCGGAAACTTTCCGTAAATGATTTTAAAATTGTATAAATTGAAAGTCATTATTTTATTTGTATAAATGCAATATATAATAAAGAACTACTTGGATTAATAATAAAATCCATACTGTATTTTATTTGTAATCCTAAATTAAAGTGCAAGAGCTTTGCTTTTAAATTCGCAGTAAATGACCAAAAATGTACAAAACTGACGACAAACATAAGCATAGCAAGAATCCTACCACTATTTTAACCTGTAAGACGATATCTAAATACTCTTACTTTGTATTTAACTTGTCGCTTTAAGCGCTTCACATCATTTCGCTTTGAAAATCGTTCGATTTGGCGTTTGTCTATGGTTTCACACAAAATTCGGTAAAAAAAAGCTTTGCTTTGTTGCTTTCAATTCGAACATAGCATTAGGGCGAGAGTATCGTGTATTTTCAATAACAAATAAATACAAAAATAAAATAATATTTACAGACAGAAGGTATTTTTTATCATATAACCTGGCCTGGAGTCGTACTCACTAAAAAAAACTAATTATTTCTACACAAACCAACGGTCAAATATGATTACTGGATTGGAGATTCGATTTTGTCATAGGTAGCGGTGCTTAAAGATCTGGGAGTGCTTACAGGACCACGAATGAGTTACAAGAAAAACATTGAAAACTTATGTAGAAGCTCCTTTAGAATACTAGCTTTCGTAACGCGATTTTCCAACAAGTAACAAATTCCGGAGATAATAATAACCCTGTAACTGATTCATGTCAGGTTTACAAATAATAATCCTATGCGCTTCCTGTTGGAAATGTTGAGGTTCAAGTTTCTACCACTCAGACAAGATTACCTATTGAGCGCGATTTTAATATACGAGCATTAGTGCCATTAGCCAGTAACGCGTACGCATGAGACTTTGCCGTTGCTTAGATCATCATCATCATCATCAGCCTGTGTCTCTCCACTGCTGGATATAGGCCTCCCCCAAGGGGAGCCATTTTACACGAACTTCTGCCACCCTCATCCATCCCCCACCAGCGACCTTCCTCAGGTCATCTGTCCATCTGGCGGGGGGTCGTCCCACACTGCGTCTTCCAGTACGTGGTCTCCACTGCAGGACCCGTTTACTCCATCGTTCATCGCTTCTGCGACAGACGTGTCCAGCCCATTGCCACTTCAACTTGCTAATTTTGAAAGCTATGTCGGTAACTTTGGTTCTTTGACGGATGTCAACGTTTCTGACTTTATCCTTCAGAGAAATCCCGAGCATAGCTTATATCGCTAAGCATTATTAACGCTGATGTATTTTTTATTTTGACATATTTACATGTAGTGAGACTGAGTTTACGAAGGTGACAAAAAATTATTTATGATTAACGTAATATGTCTTTATTTTATTATTTAAATTAATCATTACTGCCGCCGTGGCCTAGCGGTCAAGTCCGTGGATTTAGACTCGGAGGTACCAGGTTCGATTCCTGGTCGGGACACAAAAATATTTAATAATGTAAATAAATACATTTAATTAATATTTAATTTATTTGTGATATTTCTCGAGTTTGGTACGCTGGAGACATCGACGAGCTTGCCACTTGTCATGATTGGCCTATAGTGAAGTAGGCTAAATGTGAATCCGGTTATTTATAAGCGTCGTTTCTGACCACCCCGAAAGGGAAACGGTCGTGATGATACGTTAAATTATTCATTAACATTCAGTTATGGTTAACTATTATGTAGTGCTATGCAGTGCTAGGTATATAATAAATTAGTTGGGAAATGGAAATATATGCCTATATTGTATTATATTTTTGGAGGACGCGTCCATATAAAATAACGCATTGGCTTAGCTAAGCTGTTATGTTAAAAGCACGAGTATGTGCTTTTTAAATTAATAAACATAAAATTAATTTCACGCGCTTGACAGTACCGCATTAGTTAACAAAATTCAAATATTTTGTGAATAGAAAATTATCAAGATTTTGTCGAAACAGCTGTATAATATGTATATATTTACAAAAAAAAAAAGTATAATATGTAGTTTATCAACCATCTAGTTTCCGTAACACAAGCCTGGTAGCGTAACACGGAAATTAGATGGCGCTGTGTGACCTGTCTGGAAATATTTATTATTATTTATTTATAGCTCGTCAACACCTCAGGAGACAGGGCTGGGCCAAAGGATCGGCATCGCCATTCAGCGCGACAAAGCTGCCAGTATGCTTTCCTTTGCGCATAGTACGATTGCGTACGATTAGTAGAAATTTTAAACTAGATTATGAATATTTATTTATAAATTGGTTTGCCGGGTGACACTTCAAGAAACTGCGTTACGCTCCGCTCACGTTATGCGCTCACAATGAGAGCGAGTGAGAGGCACGCGTCCCTTCCACTCGGGCATGGTTAGCCCGCCTAAGAGCGAGAGAGACAGACATAAAAAGTGAAAGAGTGCCCTATCCTCAACAAAATCACTCAGATAGGAACAAGTTAAGTTGTAGTAAACGCTGTTTCATTGTACGCAAATGTATTGCAAGTTATTGTATGTATATTTGTATATAAATACGTATGTATGTGTAAAGGTAAAAATAAAATTTTGTTAATATGAAATTCAGTGCGAGATTCTTTGTATAAATTAATGTTTTAAATATAATTCTTTGTATAAATAAATGTTTTAAATTGTTACTATTATTTCATCCTTCTTCCTACTATACGAATGAATATTCACATTAAAATTATTTTACCACTCAAAGTCGTTGTCACGTAAAACTTTCGCCCGTATACCGACTTTACAGGCAACCAATTTTTTTTAAGTTTAGTTTTACTAATGATCTCATGATGGAATTCTAAGCTAATGTTTAGAAATTCATGAAATACTCATGGCTGGCATTCATTCATTTTATCAGGGAGGCATTTAGGAATTGACATTCCCACTGAGAGGTCAACAAAAATGTACTAAAAAGAATATTATATATTCTTATTAGCCGAACTAAATCAAGAATCAATGATTTTAAGTTATTCAAAAATTTATAAAAGTACCATCGCATTCTTTAATCAGAACTGCCAGTATAAGTTCACCTGGGCAAAATTACTTGGAGTTAGTTCGGCTATTACGAATATAATATTTGTGAAATAGTTACGGTAAGTTAAGTTATAACGCATATACAATTTCGGTTCCGTTTCCCCGGTCGGGACATAATAATTTAATTGCAATTATTTCTCGAGTTAGTACGCTAGAAACATCGACGAGCTTGCCACTTGATTGTCATGATGGGCCTATAGTAAAGTTGGCTAAATGTGAATCGGCTTCTTTAAAAGCGTGGTTTTTGACCACCACGAAAGGGATTTGGTCGTGATGATACTTTACTCTTTTATTTATACTACTGGTTTTTATTATTAAATAATATGGTAGGCTAGGGACATCGACGAGGTTTCCACTTGCCATGATGGGCCTATAGTAAAGTTGGCTAAGTATAACCATGCTTCTTAAAAGAAGAAAGAGCGGTTTCTGAACACCTGGTAATCCATTAAACTTATATTATCTTAATAATTCCTGCGAATACCATTTGGTTACAAATTACTTGTGTAAGATATTAGCAGCCGTGGAGAAATAATATTGTATGAAAAACTTAAATCTGAATTCCGGTTAAAAACAGCCAATAAGTATTATACATCAACCATCATTAGTGGGATATGATGATATTGTAAATATCATGAGTAAAGTGAACATATAGCTTTTACATGGGCCAGCAGCGCTAGATATATGCTTATACAGAGGATATTTAGTTTTGTTAATGCACAAGGTATATTTACTATAGATTTCCATGTTAAGAATAATATTTTACAGCAACTATCGACCATCTTTGTGTTGTATGAACGATGTTAAATCAACGCACACAAATATCACTCATGTTATTTGGTCTGACCTCGAAGTGTTTAAATGACAATTGTTCCTACTATTTTTGTCAATTCCTGATTTGTATTGCCAATGTTGGAGAGCAACCAGATTTTAGGCAAAAGCTATGTATACTAAGCAAGCAATTCATTACCAACAACTATAGGTAAAGATTTAATACAAATGTGGCAGATGCTAAAGATAAATCTTCTAGAATATGTTTCCAAAATATGGCTTACTCTGCCTCCTACTGCCTACTGGTTAACGATGGCCGATGTTTATTTTATAAACACCACAAGTTTGTATTAGTGGGACCATGACAGATGGTGCTCTCCGAGGCATGGACCGCATACAAATGTATGCACGGAAAAAACTCATCTGGGTATTTCTTTAGGACATAACCGCTACCTGGTCAATATTTTGTAAACTTTTAGCCATTTATTAAACTAGTATTAGTAAAGATGTTTACATAAATGAAATGAACGCATTAGCTATTAGTATAATCTTGTACTAAGTTGCAAATGTTAGTATTTATATGTACTTATTATTAATGCTTTGCTACTAATATAAGTAAAAATAAAAAATAAAAGTAAAAGTATAAATAAAAAATCAATTAGACCTAATTCTGACCAATTCGCCAAAACTTTGCACAAACGTCGAAGTTATAAATAACAATATTTTTTCAAGTGATCACAGACTAGTACGAGGCACATTTAATCTAGCTGTCCAAAAGAAAAGTAGAGCATTTTTTGCAAATACATTTACACGATTTAAGGATCCAAGAGAAGGAGATTTTTTCCTAGAAATATTAGAACATAATATAAAAAACTTGCATTACCATGACAACGACAATGTTGAAACTCTATACCAACAAATTGAAACTGTCATTATCAACAGTCTTAATAGTACTAAATCTAAAACACCCCTTGGAAAGCGAAACGTGATTTCAGAGGAAACTAAAGATATGATTAGAAAAAGATCGATTTTACAAAAAAGAAAACCTCTATCTAAACTAGATAAAAATGAATTGACATACCTATATAAGACCATAAATAAACGATTAAAGAAAGAATACACTACTCACAGAACACAAATAATAGAAGAACATTTACGAAACACCGGCAGTCTTAAAAAAGCCTACAAGAAGTTGAACACTGACAAAATATGGACACCTCATCTAACGGATAACTCAAAATTACATACTGAGATAGCTCAAACAAGGCAGGATATAGTTAACCTAGCAACGTCATTTTACAAAAAACTTTATGAAAACAAGGCAATAAGCACAGATGCTAACACTATAGAAAATAAACAAAATATAAATACTATGACAACTCAAATAAAACCCTTTGATGAACCTGAAATCGTAAACGTTATGAAGAGGCTGAAAAATGACAAAAGTCCTGGACCTGACGGTATTCCTAACGAGGCAATTAAAGTAGGAAGATATCAACTAGCCACACCACTAACTATACTTTTCAATAAAATACTAAATGAACAGATAGTTCCTAAAAAATGGACTGAATCAAGAATAACACTACTATACAAGAAAGGAGATCCGTCAGATATCAGTAATTACCGTCCTATAAGTCTCTTACCAACACTCTATAAAATATTTGCTTCATGCATGGAGAAAAGGATAAAGACTAATGTTGAAGAACACCAACCAATAGAACAAGCTGGCTTCAGAAGCGGATTCAGTACTACAGACCACATACATGTCATCAACCAAATCATAGACAAGTATATAGAATTTAATCAACCACTATATTTAGGTTTTATAGACTACGCTAAGGCGTTTGATTCGATATCACACGAAAGTATTTGGAAAGCACTCGAATACCAAAAGATTCCTAAAACATACATAGAAATATTTAAAAATATATACGATAACAGTACGAGTAGAGTTAAACTTGACCGTATAGGACCATCATTCAATATTTCCAGAGGAGTAAAACAAGGAGATCCGTTATCGCCTAAATTATTCATAGCTGTTTTACAATATATAATGAAAGACCTAGATTGGAGCAAGAAAGGTATAAACATCAATAACTCATATTTAAGCAATCTAAGATTTGCAGATGATATTGTTCTCTGCTCGGAATCCTCAACAAACCTTGAAATCATGCTGAACGAACTAAACGCTGTCAGCAAAAATATAGGATTATTATTAAATACGACAAAAACAAACATTATAACAAATGACAAACAAAACGAAATATTAGTGGATGGAAATGTAATAGAATACGTTGAGAGCTACATATACCTCGGAAAACAAATATCGTTTAAGAAGTCTCGAAACGAGGATGAAATACAAAGAAGAATAAATATAACCTGGAACAAATTTTGGGCCAATAAAGAAGTAACGAAAGGAAATCTTCCACTAACGTTAAAAAAGAAGGTCATGGACTCCTGCCTACTTCCCTGTTTGACTTATGGCTGCCAAACATGGAAATATAACAATTATACAAAGAATAAAATTACCACTTGCCAACGCGCCATGGAAAGAAGTATTTTAAATATAAAACTCAAAGATAAACAAAGAAACAATTATATAAGAAACAAAACAAAAGTCATAGACGCCTTACAACACTCACAAAGATTGAAATGGAAATGGGCTGGTCACGTGGCACGTCTTAAAGATAACAGATGGACTAAAGTAGTTACTACATGGAAGGGACCGAAGGGCAAGAGAAATAAAGGAAGACCTAAGGAAAGATGGGAGGACGAGATAGTAAAAGAAGCAGGACAACACTGGATGGACGAGGCACAGGATAGAAAGAAATGGATAGAAAAGGAGGAGAGCTTTACCCGACGAGGGGTCCTTAATTAAATTAGAAAAAAAAAAAAAAAAAAAAAAAAAAAAACAAAGACATTATTATTTAAATTGTGACATTGAAATTAATAATTTTAAAATAAATAAACATTAAATTTATAATTTGGATATAAGAACATAGTTTTAAGTTACATAGTATGTTAAATTAGTATTATCATTATTATAAGCTTATATTTGAAATTATTAATTGATATGAAAATCTTGACTATGTAAAACCTGTACATTATTATTAATTAATTAAGGAATAAATGGCTTTATTATTATTATTATTATTATTACTAATATTATAAATGAATTATATAAAATAGGTTGAGAAGATGAATGGATGCAAAATAACTGCATGGATTTTGATGAGATAGTAATTGATACATCAGAATAACGCTTAGGCTATATCTTATAAAGACTGGGAAAGCCTCAGATCAACAAATCTTGTCCTTTGAGCTATTCCAGAATGCGCCGCATGAACCGTTGGAGTTACATTAAGATTATTCATCTTAAAATTTATATAAAAAGGTCAGCAATGAACACAGGGTATATTTATGACTTTAATATCTAAACATGACATATAAAACCTTAAGGTGATAACTCTATAGAATAGAACATGGGGCCAGCAGCACTAAACATTGCAAATACTCATAATATATGTACTTATTTTCATAAATGCACAAGGTATATCACAAGTGAAAACATTATAAAGATCAAGTTATGGTTCATATTATTTGATGTAATCTTTTGTGGCGCTAGATGTGAGACAGTGTCATAATAGTGAAGCAATGCTTTAGTAACAAACTATTGGTACTAATAATAATTAATATACTATTGTCGCCAATTGCTAATGCGCTTGGATAGTATAATGAAGTATAATAATAGACACAATAGTAAAGTCATGTAAGATCAGTACTGATAGCATCAGTATTGATGGCTTCCGCTCTGCTCGCTTTGAACTACCATTTTAATTTAAAGTTGTTTATTGTTACAGAGAAGACAATTTATTAGTATACCATCACCATATGTGTGACGGGTCCATTGTGTGCAGAAAAGAGAGAAGAATTCTGTCTGAGGCTAGTGACCAACTATAGGTCTCCTCTTTTTATTCGGCAACAAGACGCTTGCCATCCACCATTCTGCTCCTCTCCCTACCTAACCAATATCCCTATGATTCTGCTTATTCCATCTTGAAAGCTAATTCAATAAATGTATTGGCGGCTGCTTAGGCCCTATTGAAGAAACATTGCAAGATTTTGCTGGAATTCCACCCGCACCAACTTCCACTTTGTAAAGCTTCAGCTTCGTCTTGATTCGGTTCCTGATCATTTCTTCAGTAAGGTTTTAGTATTTATCTTGAAGACTTTCGGAACATTTCATTCCACGGAATGTTAACTTCAATAAAAATAAATATCTTTATTTGAGATAATTTACAGTCTATACAATATTATGTATAAAAATGTGTCATCTTAAGCTTTACAAATCTGTACTTTTTTCAAGTGTTGAGAAAACACTAAAATATCTGGTCAATAGGCTAATACAGTTAGTTCATCTGGGATTCTATAATGATATTTAACAAATAAATGAGAATGGAACATACTGATGCAATGATAAGGATCAAGATGAGCTTGAAGAGTTTTATTTGTAGTCAGTCCCTTTTTGGCCCTTGCAATAGAAATAGTTCACAGATAATACCATCAATGTCAGGGCGAGTAATAGTTAGTAATCGCCCATAGTTAGTCAGTCATCTAGCGTGCACTCCATATTCATGCTCTTCATCTTACTTGATTTTATAACTTCTTTTATCAGTCTGAGCACCCGTCATAAATTTTTTGAAATCTAGTAACTAGACCAGATGGAGGGTCTTTTAGAATTTGTATTATCCTGGGAGGTAGTTAGAATTTAATATCTGCTTATGTTTACATGTTTTTTTTTTCAGATATTTGCAGAATGGGCTAATCCAAGCAAACGTATGATATCCACTTCCAGGTCTTTTTAGAAATCATATAGGTAGAGCCTACCTGTATCTGCTAAGTATATCTTATTTCACATTTCTAATAAGCTGTTGACTAACTCTATTTATATTATTACTGAATTGTCTTACAATTTCTTCTAAGGTAAGTTTAAGGCCTATGTATAAGACTATACTATATCCATTGATTTATTTTACTTTTGATATATCCTTTGCATTTGCACTTTGAACTTGCTCTTTAGTAATTATAAGAAAATTTATAAGTTATTCCCATTAATTAAATAATTATTAATCCAATAATACCATAAATAGGTAAATTAGTTGATGCTATATTATGTGACAATTTTATTTATTCAATAATCAATTAATAACAACATTACTGCCTCCATGGTCTAGCGGTTAAGTCCGTGGATTTGGACTCGGAGGTACCGGGTTCGATTCCTGGTTGGGACACAAAAATATTTATTAATATGTAAATCAATACATTTCATAAATATTTAATTTATTTGTGATATTTCTCGAGTTTGGTACGCTGGAGACATCGACGAGCTTGCCACTTGTCATGATTGGCCTATAGTAAAGTTGGCTAAATGTGAATCCGCTTATTTATAAGCGTGGTTTCTGACCACCCCGAAAGGGAAACGGTAGTGATGATACTATTACGAGGGGTCAAACTTAAAAGTCCTAAAAAATCAAAAACTGAAAAAACTAGCAAGTTATTATTTTCGTTATATCTTTTATATATTATGTCTTTTAAAACGAAGCCACTGCATTCTCTGCGTCCATATAACGTTTTCCTAGAAAATTTTCTTTTATTGTTAGGAATAAATAACCTCAGTGAAATCTTTGTAGCATTTCACGGCACCAATCAACGGAGTTTATGGGCCTCGATCAAAATATTAGGTATCCACCGGGCACAAAAATTTTTGAACACTAAATGTTCATGGAGGATTTTGTGCCCTTGACTCATATTAATGCCCAAGCTTGTCCGAATCTTGTCTGAATTGGTGATTCATTAGGTCATTGCTAATTAGTTAGCACTCAAGATGTCAAAAGTAAAATAATAATTAGAAATTGGTAATTATAGTAAATTAAAACAACATTTAAATAAAAGTTGACTTTTAACTGCCAGTCAACATTTGAATATACAATACTTTAAGTTAATAGTTTCATTTTAAAAGTTACTAACAATTTATTAACCAATATATTTAAATGAACCAAGTACCTTCCTTTTGAACTAGATAATAACTTTAAATTTTTGCATTTCAACTATTAATTTGCTGTAAAACATAAACAAACTCACATGTTTCAGTGGGTGCCAGTTCAGCGTCATCGAATTCTAAACTGGGCTCACATTCTATTACATCAGACAGACTGTGTAGAGTATCGTCCGGTTCACCAGTCAAGTCAATTATTTCTAAAATACAAACACACTCAATAAATAATTACGTTATTAGGTAGGTACATCGAAAAACAAAACTTTATTGAAAACTTTTTTACCTGGCTCACTATATTTGTTCCGTCTGGGATCCATCCTTCCACCTAAAAGTTACTAACAATTTATTAACCAATATATTTAAATGAACCAAGTACCTTCCTTTAGAACTAGATAACTTTAAATTTTTGCATTTCAACTATTAATTTGCTGTAAAACATAAACAAACTCACATGTTTCAGTGGGTGCCAGTTCAGCGTCATCGATATCTAAACTGGGCTCACAATCTATTACATCAGACAGACTGTATAGAGTATCGTCCGGTTCACCAGTCAAGTCAATTATTTCTAAAATACAAACACACTCAATAAATAATTACGTTATTAGGTAGGTACATTGAAAAACAAAACTTTATTGAAAACTTTTTTACCTGGCACACTATATTTGTTCTGTCTGGGATCCATCCTTCCACCTAAAAGTTACTAACAATTTATTAACCAATATATTTAAATGAACCAAGTACCTTCCTTTTGAACTAGATAATAACTTTAAATTTTTGCATTTCAACTATTAATTTGCTGTAAAACATAAACAAACTCACATGTTTCAGTGGGTGCCAGTTCAGCCTTATCGAATTCTAAACTGAGCTCACAATCTATTACATCAGACAGACTGTTTAGAGTATCGTCCAGTTCACCAGTCAAGTCAATTATTTCTAAAATACAAACACACTCAATAAATAATTACGTTATTAGGTAGGTACATCGAAAAACAAAACTTTATTGAAAACTTTTTTACCTGGCTCACTATATTTGTTCTGTCTGGGATCCATCCTCCCACCTATCCGTAAATATAAAAACCTTCACTTTTTTGTACTATTTTGTGATTATCCTATTAGATAAACAGCGCATCGACCAGTCTCGACCCGACCCAAGCTAAATACAATAAATAAATTAACTAAAATAGCGTGCTGTGTGAGCGGTGACTTCCGTTTTTTTTTTTAATTGAATTTAAGGACTTGGTACATAATATATAAGTCCTAAACGTTAATTAAAATCGGAGTCTCTCGCGCCATTTTGCGCGGCCATGTCAAGTGCAAGTTTTTGTTTTGTAAATTAGTTTACTGTGGTTATTATTGGTCAAGAGTGGTGTTGTTTTGTTTAATAATGTGCTACAATGTGAATAATTATGGAAAACGATAAATTGGACTTTAAATATGGGGCACAAGTTGCAGTTTATTTTTTGCGGTTTTCCCGCGCTGTCAACTCCCATATTTTACCCGACGTGTTTGAGCAGTGGATGGTTCCGCGAGTGACTCCAAGAAAAGCATCAACTTCTACAGCATCTGGAATTTGATGATGACCTCATTAATTCATGAAAAAGAAAGATATATTACGTCAGACTTGGCTGTATGGGCTAGACCCTTTGCCTTCCCTATCATCTCATTCATCATCCATCGGGAGAAGAGAACAAAAGAAAAAAAAAAAAAAAATTAATTAAAATCGCCCAAACAAGTGAGGTATATTTAAATAGGAGTTTGCAGGGTCAATCACAAAATATTAACTGCCACTTTCCATACCTACTTAATATAATACAAAATAAAAAAGTATTATCACGACGGCAATCATAGTAAATCGCTTTATTTAACGGGCGAGCTCACATTTAAGAATAGATATAGGATACTTAGATTGGCAATGCAAAAGACAAAGAGCACAGTATTGCGTATGTTAGAGCGAGATAGATAGACAGGACCATTCACAGACACGTTCGCGGCTTGTAGCGGCTGGCGTAATTGTAAACAAAACAAATTCCGCTTATATTTGTAATAATCTAGGGTTTTATAGTGTAAATTTGAGGTTAATAGACGTAATTAGTCATGGTTACTTGTGTAGTACCTGGATGTAACTCATCTAAGAAAGAAAACCCGCATAATTATTCATTTAACACGTAAGTACGATTGAAATATTTAGGTGCCTAAATACAATGTTTTAGATCTGCCACTAAGGTTTTATACACAAACAGATGGGAAAAATAAACGCCTTTTATTACATTAATAATCTGAATGCATAGGAATTCAATTTAAGATAATATCAAATACGTGAATTTCTACTATTTCTAACCTCACTTATGTAGAGATTGACACATATCGATAACATGTTATCGATATGTCGCTAAATGGCAAAGGTATTGTGCCTTGTATGCAGCATAGCATGCATAATCTATGGATTATGCCTATACAGCCTTATTAATTTTCGTTAAATACTTAAAAAAAAAATTATATATTTTACTTTTTAATTTTTGGAGTTTCGTAGCTAAATGGCGCAACTCCTATTAATTGAACTAAATTATAAATATTTTTATAAAATAATTTAAACTTTATAATGTTTCAGATTTCCCCAAAATATTTTAGTAAAGAATAAATGGCAAAAACCTTCCTTAGAAGGTCACTGCAGTGGTGGCACGTGTGTGGGGTCCTGGTCCGTCCCTAAGGGCCTGGTTGAGCGGGGGGATGGCTGGCACATGCGTTACGTCCGTGATCGGGTGCTGCTGTGGGGGCCTGGGACCTCTGCCGAACACGTTCAATTTATTGTTCTTAAATTAGCAGACGTTTTGCGTTTTGTCGTCTTTCGGGTTGCCCAAGGGGCTTGGGAAAGTAATTTATTTTAGTTTTGCCTTACCTGGTAGGGTTAGTAAGATTGTCCTATGGGACAATCTTGGAGTAAAGGATATCTATTTTATGTTGTTGTGTAGTTCTGTATTTGTTTTAATTTGTAAATCTGCTATAGCTGATTTTTCCTTGCAGATTCCTTTCTCAGTCAGACATTAACAGGTCACTGGAAACTGCTTTGCTGCTTAGTCTTCCACTAGCAGGAGTAGAATCATTCAAAATAATTTAAATAATGACGTGTCACAAATGCCTTTAATAGGTTTACGTGAATAAAGATATTTTGACTGACTTTTTTTTATATACCTACAGTGGTTTTATTTTTCATAGAATCGTCTACTTTTAGATGGTGTAAATAAATAAACATAGAGGAAAATTTGCTAGGAAACGCAACTGAAAAAACTATATTTTTCAATTATTGTATAAATTTTTCATCGTTTAATTGAAAATTTAACGTTGAAATCCTTAAATAATGTAAATTAGAATGGTACATTACCAAAATATGTGATAAGAAATCTTAGAAATTTGGGGTTTGCAACAAAATAATTTTCAAATATGAAATATTAGGTTTCCAAATTCATTTAATCCGTTTTTCGCATTTCCTGGCAAATTTTCCCGAAGTAATGTTATTTTCACTAAATGTAAAAAAAAATATTGTAGATATAAAAAACGAATGAACACATTTTTTTAGATTTTTTCGGTAAATTTTGGGTTAAATGGAAAAATGGCATGCACAAGTTATAGATGTTTTTTTTTACCTATATTAGTTTGTGTTGCTATTTTGTTTATATGTTTAATGTACCTAATAAGCTGTTACTTTTTTAAAATAAAAATCCAACATGTTTTGTATTTTAATTTTTATTACCTCAAACAAACATCAACTTTATATGTAGCTAGATGTGTCAAATCAGACAACACGAAAACGTTGCAATCTTTATCGATAATCTAAGTCAAGGCAGTCGCGCACATCACTATCCGTCTCGCACACATGCGCATTTCACGCACACCGATGTTTTTTATTTTTGGTCTCGCCCTAATCATTCCATTGCCTATATATATACTAAATCTATGCATTTAAGTTAATTTGGTCAAAACCAGAATAAACTACACACATCAAAAAAGTCTAGGGATCAAGCATGTTTATGCGGATTTCTTGTGATTGAGATGTGGCTTTGTAATAAATTTATGATTTTATAAATTTATATGGATCCTTTTTGGTGCATTTCATAATTTAAAACAGGAACTGTCAATCAAATTCGAGTAAAAGATGAAAATCAGCTGTCAATATTTTCCCTATAAAAACATAAGACGCATTGAAGACATTATTAGTGCTACTGTTTCCCTACTACTGATTAAAACCAACGTTATTATGGAGCGGCGACGTCATTTAAGCAGGGAAGAAATGATCAGAGCCGTGGGAATGATAGAAGCTGGTTCCCGGCAACGTACTGTGGCTTTAGCTCTGAATACAAGTCAGAGTGTTATCAGTCGACTTTGGACACGTTACCGAACCACTGGTACCGTGGCTGAGCGCCATGGAGGACGGTATCGCTGCACCACACGGAGACAAGACCGATACATTCAAATCACAGCTCGAAGAACTCCAACAATAACCGCCATGATGTTAGCCGTGAGCCTTCATCGCTCTTCAGGGAACTTAATTAGCGACCAAACAGTCAGAAACCGCTTGCATGAAGTGAACCTTCATTCCCGAAGACCGCTACGGGTACCACCTATAGCAATGCACAATCGTAGGACTCGATATCAATGGGCTCTTGAACACAGAAATTGGACAGAAGAACAATGGCGTTTCGTGTGCTTTTCTGATGAGTCTCGTTTTGGTATGAGGCCGGATACAAGACGTATACGACACTGGAGAACCCCTGGACGCCAACAGCGATTAAAATCCTGCCAGGAAGTCCATCCTTATAGTGGTGGAACCATCATGGTATGGGCGGGTATTTCGATCGGCGGAAGAACTGAGTTGATTTGGATCAGAGGCAACCTCAACGCTCAAATTTATGCTGAGACGGTTGTATCAGACGTCATCGTTCCTCTACAAGTGCATATCGGTCCCTTATTTCAGTTAATGCATGATAATGCACGACCGCACACCGCAAGAGTTGTAAGACAGACTCTCGCCGCAGCTAACATCAATGTCCTGCCCTGGCCTGCTCAGTCGCCAGACTTGAACCCGATTGAGCATGCATGGGATATTCTTCAGAGAAGAGCTCTGCCGAATATGGAGGGTATCCAGTCGCAAGAAGACCTTTTTTTGTTGTTGCAACGAACATGGGCGGCCATTCCACAGCGTGATTTGGATGAACTCATTTTGAGTATGCCAAACCGATGTTCTTGTGTTGTTAGTGTTCGCGGTAGAAACACGGATTATTAATTGTTTAAGTTACCCAATAAAATTAAAAAAAAAACTGTTATTTCAGTCTTTTTTTTGGAACTTTAATGTTAGTGGTTCAAATGTCAAAAATCCCTTTATTAGGAAAATGGCAATTTTTTTTACTAATGCAAAGGTGACTTGGTTTATCGTTACTGTAGACAAACGAAAACATTTTATTTGATCAATCCTTAAAGAAAATTTTAATGAATATCAATCAGGAGAAAAGTTATTGCAAAAATATATGTTGATCCCTAGACACTTTTGATGTGTGTAGTTACTTTTGTTTCTAGTCAATGCGAAATATTAACTAGCTCTAGTTTAGCAAAACGCTCATTCATAGACTGCACTATAAATAAATATAAATATTACCAGACAGGTCACACAGCGCCATCTAGTTTCTGTGGTAAGCTACGAGGCTTGTGTTACGGTTGTAGCTGGTTGATAAACTACTTATTATACTTTTTTTAGTAAAAATATACATATTACACATACATATAAACACCCAGGCCGAGACAAATTATACAATGTACAACTTGCTCCCGGTGGGAATCTAACCCACGACCTCCCGAGTTCTCGGCAACGTTTGTTACCACTAGACCACGGAGGCGGATGAATTAAAAGTTTTGGGGAGTTCGGGTAAAAAGGATAGAATAAAACACAAATTTATTAGTGAGGTGGTAAATATATAATTTAAAATAACCGTGTTAAAAAGACATAAAATTTATTTTTAAAAATATTAATAATATATACATTTATAAAATTACATAATTATTGTTAACATTTATTGCGAAATCGGACATCATCGTCCATCGTTGTTATCTCACCCTCTTACTGCACAAATATTTCTAATTCCCATTAGTATGCCATAAATTTAAGTAAGTGAAGTTAAGTTTATACCATTATACGAAAATAAAGTGTTGCAGACTTGTAGCCTGTTTTTTATTATGTAGCAAACTCCTGCATGTTTTTATACCAACATACTTAGGGCCGATAACTGAATCTTTCTTTAGTGACATTTCTTTACTTAAATACAATTAATTGTATGGGAAATTTGTATTTATGTGAACAAATGCCACCAAGGAAAGATTCAGTTACCGACCCTTAGAATAATAACGTCTAGAAAGGAAGTGTACGCGCACGTTAAGTGGTAAGGTTTACCGAGCCATAACGGCTCTGTTACTGAACAGCCAGTTTCAGTCTCATAAGTATCAAAAATTAGAAATAATCATTATAAAAAGGAAGTATAGAAACTTGCTCAAGGAGTTTGCTACACTAAAATAAAAATAAAATTACAGCATTAGTTTAGTTACAGTTAAGGCTTACTGCTTACTAAGGTTTACTGAAATAGCCGAGATCCCATATAATTTTCTGTATTTAGGTGAACAAATGCCACTTACGAAGGATTCAGTAACAAGCCAACATTGAGGAATAGGTATAGTGCCACTAAGTTATCTGTGAAATAGGACCTACAGCCGCTACGTGTGTGTTTCCTTGACATATAGTGTTGTCAGTTTACTTTTCTTAACATTCCCAAAATTATAATTAATAATTTAGTCCACTTTACGGAATACTTGTTTATAATCCTAATTCAAAAATATAACAGAGGCGAATTGTTTAACATCTTTTGGTTTTCCGCATAAATCGACATCTGTGACAAATCCCTATTAGATTAAAATTGCAATACATTAATTACATATTTCCCTGTTTTTGTGCACAAAATTAATTAGCAACACTGAAACCGTCGCCTCCCAGTTCACAGATAAGTTGGTACAACTATAGGAAGAGAAGACAAATTTCTAAGCATTCCATGGATTCACCGTGCGGGTGCCGGGTCCATCGTGTGTGGGTAAGAGATGAGAAGAATGGTGTCTCGGGCTTGCGACCGACAATTGGCTGGTTTAAGAAAAGGAGGCCTCCTTTTTTTTCTATTGCGCGATAATACGCTCACCATCCACCATTCTACTTCTCTCCCTACCCAACCAAATACTGTATGATTCCGTTAATGCCGTCTTGGAAGCTCGTTCCATAAATGTATTGACGGCAGACCTGCTTAGGCCCAATTCTTTCAGTAAGTGATGCAAAGATTTTGCTGGAACTCCTCTTGCACCAACTTCCACTGCGTAAAGCTGAGTCTTGAACCCGTTCCTGATCATTTCTTCTGTGAGATCATAATATTTATTCGACTTCATGTTGTGGTCTTTTGGAATATTTGATTCCCACGGAACGGTAAGTTCAATAAGGATAACTTTTTTCAAGTTCCGAGAAAACACTAAGATGTCTGGCCTATAGGCTGATACAGCTAGTTCATCTGGGATCCTATAATGGTGTTCAAATGTATCCATGAGAATTTTCCAGTCTGATGCGGCGCCAAGGATCGAGGTGGGCTTGCATTTAGTTTTCGTGCTTTGCCCTTCCTTTACAAATGTGGTCAAAGTTTTATTTGTAGTCAGTCCCTTTCTGGCTCTTGCAATAGAAAGACTTACTGCTTCACGGATAACACCTAGGACTTTGTCATGTCGGCGTGAGTAATAGCCCTTTTCTAGGAGAGTAACGCACCCTACAAGTGTGTGTCTAGCAGTTCCTATGGCAGCACCACACAATGTACAGTTCTTTTCCGTAGCTTTTCCCCACCTTACCAGATTACTCTGGTCCGGGAGGGACATTTGAAAAGCGTTTAGGTAGAACTTTAGCAACGCCGGAGACCAATCGTACATTAGTGTGCGCCACTTTAGGGCTGGAGGGATGCAAAAATCGCCCAAAGTTAGCCAGTCATTTTGAACTTCTAGAGTCATCGCGTGCACTCTGTATTCATGCTCTTCATCTTTCCTGAGGAAGGATTTTATAACCTCTTTGTCACTTTCTTACCATTGTCCAAGTGTTTCCTTACTAGTGCGTAAAAATATTTGTGTCAGCAAGAGCTTTAATTTTATTTATTACTCAGTAAATCAGTCTCCAGATTGGGAAAGTGTATAAATACATTTTTTACTATATTACAAAAGACTATCACCCGTATTCAAAGACATTTTCCCAACAGTTCCTCTACTTAATTATTTCTTCCACCTCCAAATCGGTATTCTTAGTTGTAAACTTCTAAAGACATAAATATTAATTTGACACGAAATTATTTATAATTTAACTTATTAATAAGAAAGTAATAAATACAAGTTTTAATAATAAAAATATTATCTGAATATAACATTAACAGGCTTCAAGAAGGTTTCAAGGTACGTCGCTATGTACCTTGAGTTAACAATTCTATTCCTTGAGCGTAGTGACGTGCTGAGTGTCCCTCCGTTTGACAGCTGAAAGGAATAATTAAGTGGGAGCCTTTGAGGATATGTGTAAGAAAATCGGGTGTATATATTTTTAGAACATAGGCATACAATTCATTCTTGGATCACTGATTTATGTAAAAATATGACAAAAGATCAGCACCCTGGTAACCCTTTAACGACCATGGGATATAATTATCGTCGATAGCAAACACAACTTATTTTTTACAGGGGTGTAATAAACTGTTTTTTTTTTTAAATTGGTATCTTCTTAATAAAATTAGTGATAGGTGCTGTATGTAATAATTAATTTGCATTGTTTATATATTATATTGATAGTTACTTTTCAGCTGACAACGTATTTAAGGTCTAAAAATATCATTGGTCCTGAAAGGGTTAACCAAAATTGTAATGTTAGGACTCTTAATCCACAAGAGATGTGCTAAGAAAATAATCGAAGAGTGAATTACATATCCGCCAATAGTTTAAACCAAGGTAAGTGAGGCAACTTTTACTGAGCCATAAAGGCTCGGTTGCTGAACTCAGGTTTTTTTTTAAATATCATGGTTTTTAGGCATCTGAATAACAAAGAAAATTCCTAATATAACGGTCATTGCGTTATTTTTCTTAGCACCAATAGTATCACGTCACGTCATCATAATACTATTGGTGTATCCTCGCACATCTCTAGCATATAAGTAGCCTTAGCCTGTTCCTTATAATACAAGTATGAAGGTTTATTATAGTAAACTATAAAACACAACTAATAGCGCAAATACAGATTATCTTGGTACTTATTTACGCTTAACTAGTGTCGAAATCTGTAACTTATGTGAACATAACCCTCTGAATTTGCGTCATTAGTAGTTTACTTGACGAACCTTTAGGCTAAATAATACACAAAAAAACCTCTCAAATATCTTATTTTCCTCTCGTCATGATTTGATAGATGTGGCAAATGGCATAAAAACTGTAGTTATGCCCTGGTGCTCTGTATTCAGGTACTTCAAAGCATAGCTGTAAGCTATTATTAAGCCGCTCCATACAAAGTTGTATGAGAAAAACAATGTTATTTGGGACGGGACAAATGACAATAACACTCCCCAGCCACTATTCTTAGGTTCTCTAAATACTGTATGATTCTGACAACTACTAGCTCCCTTTAGATTCACAACATTGAAATTTATTACCAAGTCCATAGCCAAGATTGTTATCAGACAATGAAATATATTGAGAGTTTAAAATGGGTATTATTGCACCGATTTAAGTTATATAATGCGGTAAAGTTCATAAAATCATAACTAATACTTTAGTACTGCTTTAAATGTAACAAAAATCCGTTATATCGAGTATTATCATACATAACCACATTTTGAACCTTAAAATGGTGCAATAAGACCCATTTTGCACCATTAATATCGTCTGATGATGTGCAGGGTGTGATAGTTACCGTATTCATCATGTTAAGAATAATAAACAACTTTCAAGCTGATGATACGAATACTGTTACTCGAAGGCTTCACAAGTTTATTTTGTTAATTATAAACAAAACATTAGCCCCCATAATATGACTGCTGATTTTACTTTATATTGGGACTAAATAGCATCGGAATATATTATTATCTTAAAGTATTTTTATTAGAATAACTCACAATTGTCTAAATAAAGTACTATAGATTAAAATTTTGTTAAATCTAAATTATTTTTCGTTTTATCGTTGCATTATTCTATTAACCTTCCAGAAACTGTAGTTACACAGCCTACAAGATATATGATATAGCTTAGCTTTACTTACATTATTGTTTTTAAGCTGAAGTAATTTTAAATTAAGCTAATTTTAAATATCCAACGCTATTTAGTCACATAATATGAGATATTATAAACAATGAGAATCATTATTATAGTAGAAAATTATTAAGATTTATTTTAATTACTATAGACACTTGTTTTAATATTTTTACTCTTTAGATTATCTCAACAATCATTGTTAAAACCATTATATATTTTTTTATGACTGAATTGGTAATATTAGTCGAATTACTAATAGGCGTCCACTCACAATTGCTTAAAAACGACCAG
This sequence comes from Tinea semifulvella, assembly GCA_910589645.1. Lineage (NCBI taxonomy): Eukaryota > Metazoa > Arthropoda > Insecta > Lepidoptera > Tineidae > Tinea > Tinea semifulvella. The sequence continues at coordinate 29,539,790 of OU342584.1, forward strand.
TGATTACATTTTCCTGTAAATAGCTCCCCAGTAAATACATGCATTCCATTTGTGTCTTAAAAATGGTCCTTCGAGCCGGATATACCCAGCCCTAAGGATTAAGTACTTAATACATTGATGAATTGCAAATATCTCTTTTAATATAAACAGTTTACTAAGTAGCACAGTTAAGTATACAGTTATGAGCTTAATAGATAGTAAAGATTGTATAGAAGTGTAAGTGTATATGCTTACTCGTACATATAGTTAAAAAAATGTGTGTTCGCCAAATTATTATCTAATTATAGTTTTTACGATATAATGATTCTCGTTGTTAATTTAAATTCATTGCATGTCTAATACCGTTTTTTATATAAAAAATATATAATTTAAGTCACAATTTAAGCATGATGCCAAATTAATATAAACAAACAGTTGTATAAAGATAACACGTTATTATAATATGCAATCTTCAGTTGTGGGTAACATCGAAATTGGTCGCCAATGTCAAATTGTGTTCGATTAACGCTGTTTCGACGACCAGAATTTATTGTTAAGACTTGTTCCTTCAGATGTCTGATTATAATACAATGGTCATGTTTTATTGTGACTTAAATCATTAACTTAGGCTGGGTTTCTGAGGGGATTATTAAGACATTTGTTGTTATATTATATTACCTACGTCACTCCAATCACGTGACTTATAATTGTAAACGATAAACATTTGATATCCCATTTATACCCTCAGAAATCTAGTAATAATTATCACTTTGCGATCCAATGCGATACTCGTAATAGCATTGTATTTAGAATACAAAAATAATTTGCATACCTTTAGCTCGCACCAACATACAAAAAGATTTTTTAAGTAAATAAAATTATTCCTATTTAAGTAAAATTTTCTTATTTATATATCAAATTTTAGACTGAGAATATTGACAAATACATTTATAACGATTTTTCTTTATTAAACAAAAACAAATCTATGATTAATATAATTACTGTGTGTATTAAGTTAATTGTTAAGTAAAAGTTCATGATTAAGATAATTAGAAGGGCGCCGTCAATAAATATATTTATATATTTAAAAATCTCCTCGTGGCCCATTTTTAAATAAACAAAATAATTATTCTTACTAATATCAATCTCTGTCTCGTTTTATTTGCTGTGTAAATTGTACGTATTTTTCCTTTATTTTTGTTATATATTCGTACAGAAATGTTCTAATATAAACATAGTTAAAGTATATATTTTTATTTAAGTATTTGTTTTTATTTATAATGCACGCGCAATCGCTTATAATACCTACTACCTATTAAGTTGCCCCTTGTACTAAACTGTTAAGTTTTTAAGTACAACAAATCTCCAGTCTGTAAAGAACAATTTTCCTTGAATGTTGTGCATTGTTCTTTATTTCTAAGAAAGTTGATTGACTACATTTCCCAAAAGCCCCAAAAGGCTTAAAAGATCTTTGAAAATGTTCGCGTGTGCGAGCGAGAGTGATGCAAATCTTAACAAACCACTTAAATACAATTTGAACCGTAAAGTAATCGATTAATAAAATAAAAATAGAGTTTCTGTTTTTAGGTGCTATAGAATTAATTACGTACAAAATACAAAAAAAAAACATTTAAAATATGCAGTACTAACAAAAACACTAGACGTTGTAACAAAAATAGCTTATCTAAACACAACCGGTACTTTATTCTTCATAAATAAACGCTGGTTATCTACTGGGTTATTTGCTGCACTAACAGTATAAAATAGCATAGATACTCGCAATGACTTACCCAAATGTTCAAATTAAACTTTTCAATTATGTTAACTGCATTTACCTTATAAAAATCTGTCAAATATTCCTTCTGAATGTTTATGTCGTATAATTAAATCTAGCCTCATAATATTTAAAAATCTAATATTAAAATGGGCACGATTGAGAATGATAAAAAGGATACACAAAAATTACACTATTAGTTTTGTTTTATTCAAAAAGACAAGTAGTTATGATTTTACACATTTGGTATTCGCGAAAATATCGTGTCTAGATGACTTATTTCTAAATTCAATATCTCGGGAACTAATTGATGATTCAAAAATAATCAATAACAGTCAACATTCCGAAATGTATTTATTGCAAGGAATACTGAAAATTTTTGTTTCTTTGATGCTGTACCTGGACTTTGTCTCTTACAATACGCTTAACAAAAAAATAACTAATTTATTCTATAAAGTTATTGACTTTACTGTTCAACGAATAATTTAGTTATTGTTTTTGGTTATTATTATTGCTATTAAATATCGTAATACGCGGCATTTCACATATTCAGAGGATAACAAACGTTTATGAAAATATTACCCAATCATTGTAGTTTGGAAAAACCCGACTATTTCCGAAGGTAACCGAACACGAAAGTGTTTCAAACACTATGCGATTATTTTTTAGATCGTACATTAACAACCAAGTATCACAAAACAATGATCGTTCAAAATACACTCAGCGACATAAATAACCGCACACACGTAAGTTATTAACTACTTAAAATTTAGTTAGGACTGAAAGATTCTTCATAGTATGACTAGTGTTATGATACTTGGACACGGTCGGTTAATTGTGCCTTAAGTGTAGCTTAGATCTTGGCTTGGTTGTCAACATAATACATTTATATAAGTACAAACACGCACCGATTAACTGCTCAAAACTACATGCAATTTAATTCTTAATTCGCGTCAACATCACCCAAACACGTCGGGTATATGGTAGTTCACAGCTCGTCAAACCCGCAAATAATAAACTGGATCTTGTGTCCCATATTAGTGTTAAATTTATCGTCTTTTATAATTATTCACAATCATGCTACATAATTACCAAAATAAGATACTTCGACTAACAATAACTATAATATAGTAATTTACAAAAAGAATAAAATGTTGGTGCAAATGGGCGAAATTCAGCCTTCTTATCATTAGTCTTTGTAGGGGTGCCAATTTGTGCCAGCGACCGAGACAGAGCAGCAAGACGGTCTTTGGGCGCGTTCTGTTTATAGATATTACCAGAGGCGCTAGTCGAAGCGTTCCATTAAAAAAACAAAAAAAAAAAACAGATGTATGAATATTAAAAAAAAAAGTTACTTCTTGGCCGATGGACAAACGTCAAATCTAAACTTAGCAGTTTGGTTGTTTTGCATTTTTTATTGTCCATGGCAAACAAAATAACCAAATTCATTCCATCAATCAAAGCTAACGCAGCTAAAAAAAGTAACACAGCTAAAATGAAACAGTTGGTGGCGCTGGTTTATGATGTTAGTTGGGCTTATAACTGGAACGGACTTTTATAGTAAAACTGTTTTTTTAGTCGAACACTAACAAACTGATTAGACAGCCACCCACCGATGTAGAACCGTAACCTTAACCGGTACAAGGCTTAAACTGTTTTATAGTTTTAGTTTTAAAAACACGAAAATTCCGAATGTTAGCATATTTTATAATTTTGAGCAATTAATCGGCTTTAATAAAAAATAAGTACAAAATAGGACGATTTCATCCTTCTTAAGACAACTATTGTATTGAAACCCAAAGCTCTTTGGTTAGACGGACTAATGACAGTTCTGAGCTCGAACGCGAGTCGACGTTTTTGTTTTAGCTTATAAACGTGACGTTAGCCTTATTGTTATCATTTGTATTGACTGACGGCCAGTTGCAGAAGGGATGATTAAAATAAACTCTGATTAATATTTTGATATACGCCACGTGATTGGTAGATGGTCACTTTGGTTATTACGACGAATAACGTGCGTCATAAGCAACGTAAACATGTCAAAAACAATCAGCCTTTTGCAACTGGCCGTTAATTTAATATTTTAACAAGTTTTGGTTCGAACATAATAATAAATATTTCTTATAACTTAGAAAAGTATAGTAATTATGTGTAACTTTGGATCACTTTTGGGAAAATTATCGTTAATATATATTATATATAACTACGAAATATAACGTGTATAAATATATAAAATGTTAAGTTAAGCATGTATTATTTTATTCATCTATAACTGTATTTACGTTGATCCGTATGGTGAATAATAGTAGATATCTGAATTTTTGCCTACAGGTAGCATTATTAATGTTTTATTCAAACTCCATAAATATAAAATAAAAATAAATAAAATAAAATCAGTTTTTTTATTTGTCACAAAAATAAGAGTAAATAAAAATGTAAAATATAGTTAAAAAAATAAAACCAAAGATATTATGACAAAAGAGGCTATGGTTCAGAAAATGTTGTTGGAACCAGGTTCCAACAACCTCTGTTATTATACCATAGCCGACATTAAAATTTAGTGGAACAGTAATATAAATAAAAGTTATAAAATAATAATTAATATCACAAATTCATTAAATTATTGTGTCCCAAAAAGGAATTGACCCCGGTACCTTCCCGACTAAATCCACGGACTTCACTGCTAGGCCAAGGAGGCAGTTAAAGTAGAAAGTATATTTGAGTTAAAGGAGAAATAATAAAATAAAACTATAAACGTATAGTGTCTAAAGCGATGGTGACCGGTATGGACGCCACCTACTCACGTGACCTTGTACTGAGACAAGTAGCTACAACGCGATCCTTTTAATTGGATTATAAAAACATAATGAAAATAAAGCGCGAGGAAACTTCACGTTTATAAGCCTAAAAAAATACAATATTAGATTAAATTAACAATCTATTGTTTTGAGTTGATGCAGACATCATCAGTCAGGCACCATTAGAGCGGGCGTCCACGACGAACTAAGTTGCCCAGCAACATTTTGTCTGTCGTTGTATTTTCGAAAAACAGCAATAAATAAACCCGTAGAATTGAGACAACGGATGGGCAAAAACATATAGGAGCTGTTCTGCTAAACCTATTCTGTTACTTAAGCGCAAACGATATATAATGTAATCCGTTAATCACAGTGAACACTCCATGTAACGTCACTCGATTTAACGACAAAGCGTCAAAATCAATTGGCTTTGGTTGGTTTAGCTTGTCTTCCATACAATGATACATCTTCTCTCCATTTAACGACAACTCTCTATAACATCATAAAAGTTATTTAAAACAAAATTTTTTTTTTCTCCCACAAAACTTAAAATTAGCAACAATATTTTTTAAAACATTTATGTACAAGCCCTTCAAAGTCGTTATATAGAGTTTCCACTGTATGTATATACATACATATATATATATATATATATATATATCACGCTATTAAAGTTGAGAATTGAATAATATTTGGTAATTATGACGCAACCATTGACGTAATTAAGGAAATCCACTAATAACGTTTGTGTCTAAGTAGAGAGTAATAGGGCTGCAGGTCTAGAAAGCAATAATGGTCAGTCATGTAAATATTTACAAAGCTCTTAGTTTTTTTTTTTACTAAAACACTGTATAAACCTTTCATTGAGTGTATAAATATAAGGTTTATGTAGCAATATCTTTTTACACACAATGATTTGAGACTAACAGCATAGTAAAAAATATAGAACTTTTGCAATAATAGATAGCTGATATTTATTGCCTGCATAGGCCAAAGCATCCACCCACCTTAGTTGCGGAGACAAGTAGATCGTGAACGCCTGATCTTAGGTACATATTAGTATTAATGTATAAATCTTAATTTTAAAATTGCCAATATAAACTCTCGATGCTCTTCAATAGATATTACTACCTTAAAATACTTATTGCATAAAAATATGTATAAAATTAGTTACCTATATGTATTGTACGTATGGTAAAAAAGCTATAAAATTGTTATATTAATCACATATACTTAATTAATTTATGCTTAAAGTTAAACTATATCAGAAAACGTTAAAACTTTAAGACCGTAAAATTGATATTACTTACATACAAAATCATTTAACATTAAAAAATATTATTTCATTTTTAAAATAATAAATTATTGTTTTAATACGTGTTTTAATAATAAATATTCGCGATAATAATAATAAAAAAATCTCGATTATAAAACGTTATATCACAGAAAACAATAATAGAATTAATAATTTTAGCACAAGTGTTCATTTACACAATTACCCGTCACTGCACCATTAAATATCGGCCTAATACAATATTCAATAATAGTCAAAGATATATAGAAGAGCGACCTTAACCGATCTGTTATCTGAATTAAATCAACTTTTTGTATATTTAAAAATATTCGTATTTTATTATATAGCAGGTGGATTTCATTTGTATAACAGATCGGTGAAGGTTGCTGTTCTACGTATCTTATACTATTAATATTATCCCCTCGTTCCGAGTCACAATAATAGTAACCTAAGCCTGCTTCTAGGCATTCCGAGACGTGCCTGTATTGCCAAAGCTTTGTGACGTCACAAACAAACGTAAACGCAGAGGTAAATATGATAGTATGATTTCAAATCCGGAATTTATCTTCTTTGCATTATAAAAAAATCCATTATGATAGGAATAAAATGAAATTTTATCCGTTCCAAATTGATATCATGGTCTGAGCATCCATAAACTAACACCGTATAAGGTTTTTAACACAGAGTAGCGACACTGGCAGTTCGAAAATGTTTCGAGTCCCAATACTGGTGTTAAGCCAGGGTTCCTGTCAATGTCAAAGTGACAAGTATCATAAGTTAATAAACATAGAAAGATAATAATCTGTGAAATACGCAACAAAACTCAAAATTTTATATAAGCTATACTAATATTGTCATTCTTTTGAGATACTAATAATATACGAAATATGTCTTTGATGGAAATGATTTTTCAACAGACAATTTTGACAGTGACATTTTGCTCGTAAATCGTTAGTGAATGTCGGTGTCGAGAGGTCAGAACCCTACGAGGGGTTTACAAAAACGAACGCGGCTCAGTATGATTCGGAATGAGGGGTATATCTTTGGCGTTTAAATTTTGACAAAAGTCAAAATCTGTATTTTCGTATCGGCAGAACCAAAGACAGATCAAACACAATAGTATCATTTCATAATGACATCAAATGAAAATGGATTGATACTATTGGTGGATATTTAACTCGCTCACTGCCCAATTCACCGCAAATCTGGTAGATTGGAAGCCTTAAAGCTAAGTTCAAACAAACGCGTTTAACGTATGAGCTTCCCTCTCGCTCGCACAATCTAATATTTTCAAAGACTTTTGAAATTTGAGTGTACTTTTGTTGGAAAAAAAATTGTACATATTTGCACTTTCATATACCTAATTTTAGACAGAGAGAGAGATCATCACGACCGAAAGGAAAACTTTCGGGGTGGTCAGAAACCACGCTTATAAATAAGCGGATTCCAAGCCAACTTTACTATAGGCCAATCATATATAGGCAAGCTCGTCGATGTCTCCAGCGTATCAAACTCGAGAAATTCACAAATAAATAAAATTTTTGTGTCCCGATCAGGAATCGAACCCGGTACAGACTTAACCGCTAGACCACGGAGGCAGTATTTTTAGACAGAAAAATTTGAAAATATATATTGATTGAAATATAGATTGTGCGAGAGGGATGCAAAACCGTTAAACCCTCTTAAGGACAAATTACAAACACGCGATAAGGATTGGCATCCGGTCATTATGCTACCGGAATAACAAAAGGTTTTGATTGAACTAAAATGGTTAATAATTACGGTTGCTACCGGTATAAAAAAACTGTACTGTATTTTTACGGTATCGTTATATCCTATACCAAACTCTGTGGAGGCAAGGAGGTGCTCAAAAATTCTAAAGTACAATTTTCCTGATTTCAACTTCTTTCTTTATATACTTACTACTAACCCCTCCTCTACTCCTCTAATGCCTCCTCCACTCAACATTTCCTTCCAGCTGTCAAACAAAAAAAAGTTTCTGTAATGGTTACTTTTAAAGTTTTTTTTTATTTTTTTTATTTGAGCCGATCCGACAGTTTTATTTTGAAGGTCAGCCGTAAGCATTAGACGCCATTTTTTTATTTTAATCGTCTTAATTTTCATTTGACAACTGAAAGGAATTAAGTGGAGGAGGCGTTGAGGACATGTCTTAGAATACAGATGTAAACCTACCGAATATTTTAGTATCAACTAACATGTAACAGAGACTGCTTCCCAACATACAACATAATGGGGCAGCGGAGTTCTATATATCTTGCTCGATTTGTTTTTAGTATTTGATCATTTTTATTTCCCAACAGAAATGCGACGCGAATCGAACTCTTGTTTCAATTACTATTAAAATTAACAGTACCGTTAAAAAAAAACAGTACGTTTATTTATATCGGTATTACAGATATCAGAATTTAAAGGTATGATGACAGCTTACCATTTAAACCACCAATGCATATAGATAAGCCTATTCAATTCAAAACGCCACTTGCTACAGCAGGCGCAGTCCGAATCGACCGATCAGGTGCGATTTTGAAATAATAGACTTTTGTAATTTAATGTATCGATGGTTTAAATCCTATATTTTTTTGTTTATTCAGCCCTGAGGCGCAATTCTTAAGCAATAAAATTCATATATTAATAAAATAGTTTTACCTGATTATATCGAATTCGATAATATCTCTATATCTCGAGAATTGCCCCCTGGTTAGAACTGAAGGCAAAAATGACTTAAGGGTGGTAAAGCCCTAGTTTGTTGGAGTGTAATATGGGTTTTTGGTTTATGTGGAAGTGCTGAGGTCCGGCTGTATGCAGGCGATGGTCTTCTTGATGCGCAGCGCAGTGAGCCGAGCTGCCGGGTTTTGATACCAACATTCACGCATCACCTTGCAAATCGCAGACAACACCTGAAACGTGTTCATTAATATATTAATATCACAAAGCTACGGTCAGGCATTCCATATTAGTGCTGAATCTTGAAACAGTGCTTGATGTAATAGCTGCCCGCGGCAACAGGAAAAAAATTATATAGACACTGGCAAACGAAAGTAGGCTGAGATTATGATACCTATATTCGTAAGGCAACACAAAATCGATTATCAATATGCTGTCGAACTATATGTATTCATTGAACTTAAGTTTGTGCACTAGTTACCCAAAATACTATTAAAAATAAATAAAAGTGATGTGCGGAAGTTGCGTCATACGTTGATAATGAAATATAAAGAAAAACAAGAAAAGAGAGATATACCTTGATTTCATACAGAAAATATTTTTTTACATACAATCATCATTACAGCTAGAACACAGCGTCCTATAATTCCACTGCTGAACATGGGCCTTCCATAACATATATAAATTTTGATACTTTGAAATTCTAAAAAAATATTAATTAGCTCAGTTGTCATTATTACCTAAAACATTTATTATTTTTGGTAAGAGCCTCTAAAATTAAAAGCCAACGAAAAAAAAAAGATTTTTAATAAGTAGATGATTTAGAACAACAAAGAATTGGCAAGTTATACACCGGTTAGTAAGTGGATACTGTCAACATCAGTAATCTCAAACCAGTATCACATTCTAGTCTGATAACTTGTGATTATTTTATTCACGAGTGTGACAAATTTTCACTTGTCCAATTGTACAAACTTTCTCTATAAATTAGACGTTGTGATTTCATGTTACATGTTATAGGTACATATATATATCCATAGTTAAAGTATTAATATGTAAATTACAATATTTGAATCAGTTACTTTCAGTAACAATATTTATTATTAACTACTACTAGATTGATAGAAGAAAACAACTATTATTTTAAAATGATAAAAAAATATGCAAGTATCAAGATTATTTTTTCTTTATACGAGTATAACCGTGCCATGCCAAACCTGTTTCCTATGATTCCTATAATGCTATATTGGAAACTAGTTTTATAAATGTACTAATGGCAGACCTGCTTATGCGAAATTATTTCAGTTTGTGGTGCAAAATAACATCCGTTCCTGATCACAGCATCATGAGCCATCGGTCCCCGTTCCACTAATACCAACTTGTGAAATCGTTAAGAAAGCTAAATTCATGAGAAAGCTACATACATGGATTAGACTTACTGTATCGGATTGCCATCGGTTAGGTATACCAGGTCTTCTTTTCTCTATGCAGACGACTCGCTTCATATCTTCAAGACTGGGATCGGGGGGGACACAGTCGTAGTAGGGCGGCTGGTATTCGTCGGGGATTGCCCCACTTCTCCTAGCGATCTCCCAAAGCACTAGGCCGAGAGAATACACGTCAGAACGCTTGTAAGGGTCGAACTGACGCGTGTCCAACGATTCCTCTAATACCTGAAATTGTATTATACAAAATGTAAAAAATAGTACATTACTGTCGCAGTCTGGGATGATGAATAACTTTATAGGTCAGACAGCAAGGTCTGCAATGATGACCAAGCTAGAAGGCTGAAAGCATCAAGCGCCTGCTGACATTCTTTTTTTTTACTAGGTCTTGATTGACACGATAACTACATACATATATATGTAGTAATTTAACATTAGTCTAATCAATAAAATTAGTTATAATGTAATAGTTTCAATTTCTTTATCGTTAGAACAACTGTAGAACAAAAAATAAACGCCTAAAATGGATGATCTCCTTTCACAATCACTTTAATATTTTTTACAAAGCAAAGCCGTTATTTCCTACTATACTTAATTCCGTTGTTATATTATTTTAATTAACGATTTATTAATAAGCCCATAAATTACAACTACAGTATTTTTCTTAATGTTAAATATTGTAGGAGCAATAATTATTATTTTTATCTAATATCATCAGCACAAACGTTATCGCAAGATGATAAGCCGAGTTTACATTTTTGCTGCATTTAGTCCAGTCTCTATGTTTTCCGATTTAGTTCTCTAACTAAAAATACACATGATTATTTTACGTTCCGTTCAATTATTATTGCTTAGGTATAATACGAATGCTTTTAGAATGTGGAATGGATTTATTGTTCGGTATTTACCGTGTTTGACTCAAATTGACTGCCTCCGTGGTCTAGCGGTTAAGTCCGTGGATTTAGACTCGGAGGTACCGGGTTCGATTCCTGGTCGGGTCGGGACACAAAAATTATTTATTAATGTAAATAAATACATTAAATTATTATTTAATTTATTTGTGATATATCTCGAGTTTGGTACGCTGGAGACATCGACGAGCTTGCCAAAAACTAATTAAATTAAATTAAAAACTATTAATGTACAAGTATATGTATGTGTACTATGATATCAAAATAGAAATTTTATTGAATGTCGAAGTTAATGGCGACTGTAAATTGGCTTTTTCAAATTAAAAAGAATTGATGTAGCCTCTTTTAGTGCATCTTCTATAGACTAGTTTTATAATTATAAATCAAACTCTACATATGATTATAAAGCTTTATTTCTCCGATCTCTTACAACTGTTTTTCACCACGCTTCCACTCAATATCTCTGTCCCTTTTTCGTCCCAAAACTGTCAGATGGCCGTGCCTACCTTATTTTTAATTCTTAGTTCCGAATACAATTGTATTCGAATGCACAAAATATAATTACTTACTGCATTCTGGTTTAGTAATATAAATTCTTATGTGTTTTTTACGAGTGTGTTCTATTTTGATTGACTAAAATAATAGTTTCATAATTAAATGTTAACATTTCGAATAGAACACAACTAGTATCCATCACATTCGGCCATCCGACAATGTGCTACCACCTGGTGCACACATAGGACTAAACCCATTATAAACTATTTATAATTAACATTCAGAGATCATTTATATTGAAAGTCTCACTAAAGTCAAGGAGTTGTTTCAGTTTTATATCCATCTCTCTGGTTTAGCACTATCCATAATACCAATGTTAACTTTAATAATCGCATAACAAAACGTTAAAACATTATTGGGCTATAGCCATATATTAATATTTTAAATTAAAAACTTCACAATCCTTGTTTTTCCTTAACATAAAAATATAGTAATAATATGATCTCTAGAATCACTGTGACATTGAGATTAACAAAATTTTAGAATTAGGTCAAGGTAAATTTAAATAAATGCCTTTGATAACTCTTATCTCAATGAGGTTATTTATATTATTGCAAATTACACTAATATTTAATTATTAAACAATAGTGTAACAAATTGAATGACAATGTAATAAATTCGTTACACTACCAAATAACAATTAACATTAAACAAAAATACATTTACTGAGACATATCAAACTGATGACACTAATAAATTGAATATTATTGTATCCAATTTGTTATATCACCAAATTTCAATTAAAATTGAACAAAAATATCTTCTAGTAATGAATATCAAACTGATGGTACTATAATAAATTGAATAATTTTGTATCCAATTCATTATTTTACCAAATTACAATTAAAATTGAACAAAAATATCTTCTAGTAATGAATATCAAACTGATGGTACTATAATAAATTGAATAATTTTGTATCCAATCCATTACATTACCAAATAACAATTAACGTTAAACAAAAATACAGTTACTGAGAAATATTAATGTTACGATACTGTAATAAATTGAATAATGCTGTATTCAAACCATTACATTACCAACATCCATCGAAAATCTTAACTATTATTTGGTAATTTGAGAACGTCGCTGCAACACAGATAATGGTAGCTCATCCTCACTGTTACTCAGATCACTATCAGAAGATTTACTGTCAGACTTATTTTCCAAGGATACATTTATCCATGGTCTTATTCTGTCCGCTGGCTCTCTTTAATGTTGGCATGGACAACAGCTCTCACTTCGTGTAACGCAGTAGTCTCAAAATCTAAGCCAATATCAAGTTTATTAGCTAAATTATCGCGCAATCTAACTCCGAATAAGGTCTCAGCTGCAGTCTTTTGAGTTGTAGCGTTTATGGTATTATTAATACCCCACTGTATATTTCCTAAATATTGATCCCATTTGTATTCATTTTCAGAGGAAGTGTATTTAGTTAAAGCATTTAATATTGTTTGATTAAAGCGTTCTGCTTGGCCGTTTGCCCTAGGACAAGCTACTGCGTTAAGAATGTGTTTGATGCCATATTTATCACAAAAAATCTTAAAAGCAGCTGATGTAAATGACGTACCGCGGTCAGAAATTAGTCGACTCGGTAAGCCAAAATCGTTGAATATCGATTCCAAAACGCGTATTGTTGATTTAGTTTTAGTGTCTTTTACTGGTTTAACAAACACATACTTTGTGAACCCATCCACTACTGTCAAAATATAAACATTACCACATTTGCTTTTTACAAATGGACCGAGGTGGTCTATATGAATAGTGTGAAACGGTACGCTTACTTTTTCAATAGGATACAAATAACCCGATTTCTTTTTTGTATTACAGTCCTTATTATAGGCACATTCTATACAAGATTCCGCATACCGCTTTACGAATCTGCGTAATTTTGGAAACCAGTATTGACTTTGAATTTTCTCAATTGTTTTCGATAGCCCTAAATGCCCGGCTTCATCGTGACTGATGCGACAGACTTGCCATCTAGCATTGCGTGGAACTACCAGCAGTAACTTACCATTAACCTTCCTATATAACTTGTGATTTTTAATAGCGTAATTATTTTTTATGTCTTTCGATTCCTCATCATTTTCAGGTTTGAGAATTTTAGCGACCCGTGCGATATCCGGGTCTGCCATCTGTAACGTCAGAATCCAATGATCCTTTTCGATATTGTAAACGGTTACATCAGAATCAACAATCACGCTAGATACCTGATTGGTATTTCGACTTAAAGCATCGACATGCGCCATTCGCGTGCCAGGACGATATTCGATATCAAATGTGAACTCGCTTATTTGTAACCACCATCTTGCTATGCGCGGTACTAAGTCACGCTTCGTAAGTGTGGTTCTGATGGCGTTGCAATCAGTTACTACCTTAAAATTCATACCCATCAAGTAGGCGCGAAATTTCTTTAATGAGCAAACAATTGCCAAGGTTTCCAGTTCGTAGGAATGTAAGTGTCGTTCTTCTGGGGTCGTCTGCCTGCTAAAGTAAGCGACAGGTTTTAATACTCGAGGATTCTCTTGCCACTGTAATAATATACCACCAATACCTAGTGAACTGGCATCGGTATGAAGTTCTGTGTCAAATTTGGGGTTGTAAAGTGCTAATATTGGTCTCTCTACCAGCTTATCTTTTAGTACAATAAATGCATTTGACTCAGGATTTGACCACAAAAACTTTGCTTCTTTTTTTAACAAATTTGTAAGAGGCCTTGCAATTTCACCAAAGTTTCTTATGAACTTCCTAAAATATCCCGCTAAGCCTAAAAATTGACGAACTTCATGAACATTTCTAGGTATTGGAAACTCTTTTACTGCCATAATCTTATTTTCGTTAGGTCGAATCCCTTCTTCGGAAATGTCGTAACCAAGATAAACAATGGAACTGTCGAAGAATCTACATTTGGATAGTCTAAGTGTAAGGCCATTTTTGCGTAACAGTTTGAGAACCTCCTCTAATCTTTCAAAGCCTTGAGTCAAATCTACCGACGGAACTAAAATGTCGTCCAAGTAAGCAAGAGCAGATTCAAAACGCATTGATCCCAATATTCTATTTATCGCCCTCTGAAACACTGCCGGTGCATTGGCTAACCCGAATGGCATGCGTCGGAATTCATAGTGTCCGTCTGGAGTTATGAATGCCGTTAAATGTTGGCTATCATCTGCCACAGGAACCTGGTAATATCCTGAAGCTAAATCCAGGCACGTGAAGAACTTATTACCACTGAGATTCGTTATTTGATCGTCTATTAAAGGAAGAGGAAAACAATCTTTTTTTGTTTTATTATTTAGGGCCCTAAAATCGACGCACAACCTCTGTTCGCCTGTTTTCTTTTTGACTAACAGAATCGGACTTGCGTAATTTGAATTCGATTCCTGTATAGTGTCGTTTTCCAAAAGGTCACTTACTATTTCCCGCACTTGTCCTCTTTCGTAATGAGATAATCTGTACGGTCGGTACATAACTGGTCTGTCATCCGTTAACTCTATTTTCATTTCACAACCTGTCATACATCCAATTTCGTTCAAACTTGTGGCAAAACATTCACGATAAGATTGTAAAAGGTTATAAAGTTGCCGGCATATGGTCTGCCCCCACGGCTGGTGGACTGGATAGCTGGCTTCCTGCATGAGCGCAGCATTCGTGTCCTTGTGGACGGGAATGCGTCTGATCTCATGTCAGTGAACGCTGGCGTACCGCAGGGCTCTGTGTTATTACCAACACTCTTTCTTCTGCATATCAATGATATGTTGTCTCTGGGCAACATTCATTGTTATGCAGACGACAGCACGGCCCACGGGAGGTATCTAAGTTCCCGAGCTTTGGGAGGTAGCCAACTAGAGGAATCACGGCGTATTATGACGGCAGAACTGGACGACACCCTTCACAAAATATATTTGTGGGGTGTCCAAAATCTTGTCCAGTTCAATGCCAACAAGACCCAGGCATGCGCGCTGACGGCCAAGAAGTCCCCCTTCTCTCCTCCCCCCACTCTTCAGGGCACCACGCTGGACCTACAGCCCAGCTTCAGCATCCTCGGGGTGGAAATACGCTCAGACCTTAACCACCGGAACTACATTGAGAGCATCACCAAAACAGCGTCAAAAAAGCTCGGTATACTGAACAAGGTGAAGCGGTTTTTCCCGCCATCAATCAGACTGTTGCTGTACAAAGCACAGATCAGATCATGCGTGGAATACTGTTCACACCTTTGGGATGGTTCAGCCAAGTACCTCACAGATGCTCTCAATGTCCTACAAAGGCGAGCTGTTCGAATTGTGGACGATGCCACTATATCTGGAACTCTCGAATCCCTGCAGCTTCGCCGAGATGTAGCTTCTCTGAGCGTGTTCTACCGGCTATACTATGGTGAGTGCTCTGAAGAGCTCTATAACCTAATTCCTTCCTCCCCATTCCGCAACCGAACCACACGCACAGGTCAGAATATGCACCCACATACCGTAGTCACTATCCCTTCGCGTACCTATAAATTTGGTGACTCATACATCTGTCGCACAATAAAGATGTGGAATGCTCTTCCAGCCTCTGTGTTTCCACTTTCCTATAACCTGGAGTCCTTCAAGCGAAGTGTGAAAAGGCATCTAGTCAAGCCGGCATAGTGTTAGGGACTGATGTCGGATATAAGGGTCTGATTTCAGTTGCTAACATTCATGGACCCTGCGCGCCACTTACCATCAGGTGGGCGCAGGGTCACATGTCGTGATAGTATAAAAAAAAAAAAAAAAAAAAAATCAATGTTTAATCATCCACTCTAGAACCAACCCTAACTTCCGATCTTTCTAGCGGCTTATAAGACGAGATATGTTTTGTAATTTTATTTACGGTTAAAGACTTCTCCAAAGGCTTCATATCTACTAGCAAGGTAACTCGGGCCAACAAGTATGGTGGCTTAAATATTAATGCCTTATCTGATAGGTTAGTGACCACTAAATGACCTTTACCCTTGTTTATGCGATAAGCACCTTGGTGTAGGTGATACTCTCTTCCAGGTTCGGTACAATCATAACCTTTTACATATACATCTCCCGAAAACAGACTGTTATCAGCTTGGACCTCCACCAGATCTACTTTAGGTACTTCTACGGGACTAGCTACAACTAATTTTACGTAATGTTCATGATTCTTAAAAACTTGACTATTGGGACTCCTATAAAATATTAATTTATGCTTATCTTTCAAAACTGTTACAAATGGCAACTCTGTAAAATCTTGCCCAACCAGCATGGGCGTCTGGATATATTGATCTTTGACAACAAGTAATTCTAGATATGCATCAACTTCATCTAACTTAAAGTCAACATAAGTTTTGTATAGTGGAGAAACCGAAGAATTTCCAAAACCTTTTATAGATGGTAAGTATCCAAATTGTCTTGGCAGATTCAATTTTTGAGCTACAGATTCTTGTAGAAGACTACACTCGCTACCAAAGTCTACATAAGCTACAAAATCTTGGTTATTAACAACAACCTTTTTAAAAAACTTATCATTACAGTTATTATTAGTATTTATGGTTAATACCTTTCTTTGGAAATTTGAATTTTCAGCACTAGACTTGGCATCGAAGCGCATGATTGGGTTATTCTTGCAATGTTCATCATCATGGCCAATACGGTGACATATTTGGCATTTCACCAGGGGTTTCTTACATTTATTATAAGAATGGCCCCTCTCGCGACAATTAAAACAAACAACTGAATTGAAAGATTTGAAAAAGTTTTTGTTTCGGTTTTCATATGTCGGTATATTATTACTTCTTTTTTTAGCATCAAAAACAAAATGATTAGTTGGACGTTGTGAATTTAAAAAAATTAGTAGGTCTTCTGGTTCCTTACAGTTAAGTGCCTGTGCACCGCTTCTAACAGATTTATCATAAATACCGTGCACAATACAGTCTACTGCCTTTTTCCCTGTGATGTCACATCTATTCAGTAAGGTCAATTTATCATAAAAATACTCCCGTAATCCTTCATTAGGGCGCGTGGTGCGCGCTAACATTTCCTCAAGCAACTGGCCATAATTTTGTTCGCTTGGAAAAGCCTTTTTTAATTTCATTTGCCACTCATCCCAGTTGTATACCACTGACGACAGCGATTCAAACCACGTTTTTGCAAAACCTGTAAGTTTTTGCAGTGCAAAGTGAATTATTTGTTTATCGTTCCATTCATATATAGTTGCACACTCATTGACTTTCTGAATCCAACTTTCGATGTTTTGGGATTTGCCAGCAGGGTCAAATTCGGGCAATACGTTACTTAATTGGTTACTACTTAGTGGTGGTGACATCTTATCCTTATTCTTCATTGAAGACAATATTTTAAGTACATCGTCTAAAGAAAATTTTGTTGATTGTCGTCGTTCCTTTCTACGCAGGTCAACATCAGAGTCTGAAGAAGATGATGCGGTCCTTTTGCGTGCTTGATGCTGAGTATGGCGACTGGGTTTCTCAGGATCTCCTTTACTGGTTTCACTTGCCGCCACACTCCTACCTCGCGATCGCTGTGTTGGCTCATGCACGCTGCTATGCCGGTTTTTAGCTCTGACAGATGGCTGCAGGACCGGAGAAGCTGGGCCATCATTGTCGTCGTCATAAGTGTTCATCCTCCGAAAAATAAAAACAAAACTTCAATGAATTATATTAAGTTAATCAATTATTAACCCCCTCCTATTATTATTATAAAATTAAATATAGTATCCAAATTCAATATTAATAGTTAATTTTATTAGCCTGATAGATAATCCATATTATTATTCTATTTAATATTTGTCCTATTTCAGTAAAACTATAACTATTAATTTTTGTTGCATCCACTAAAATTCTCATACTAATAGTTAGGGTTGCAGCATGATCAATAATTTTCTTAAAACTCTTGTTTTTAATATATAAAATTTAATAATGTTTTTGAAGTAATATAACATTAAACTGTATTATTATTGCATAAATTATTTAAATAAACATAATTGACTATTCTATGATTTGGATGACCTGGACATACTCACATAATGTAACTTTTCTGTTACCAATATAGATAATCAGTCTTTTCTGGTGCAGATATACATAATCTGACAATTTTAATGCCAATATACATAACTGGCCTTTTGTGGTGCAGATATACATAATCTGACTTTTCTGGTGCCGATATACATGATCAGTCTTTTCTGGTACAGATATACATAATCTGACTTCTGGTGCCGATATACATAATCAGTCTTTTCTGGTGCAGATATACATAATCTGACTTTTCTGGTGCCGATATACATAATCAGTCTTTTCTGGTGCAGATATACATAATCTGACTTTTCTGGTGCCGATATACATAATCAGTCTTTTCTGCTGCAGATATACATAATCTGACTTTTCTGGTGCCGATATACATAATCAGTCTTTTCTAGTGCAGATATACATAATCTGACTATTCTGTTGCCAATATACATAATTGGTCTTTAATGAATGATAAAATGAAATAATAACATAATTATATAAATACAATAGGAATACAGCAAATAACTTAACAAAGATTGTTCAGTGGTGTAATATTTTGATTCATGGTATCAGATTCATAAATAATGTATATATATATTTTTTTAATATAGAAAATATTAGAATATAGTAATAAATAAAATGTATGTTATAAAAATATATATAGAAAATATGTACTAAAATAAATACAAAAAAAAGTAATTTAATTTTAGTAAGTAGTTCCACATTTTATTTTATTTATACCAAAATTCATAGTATGATGAATAAAGTTTGATGAAATATAAATTGATAAAAGTTGATAATTGATAAAAGTGTTACTTCAATATATTCTCAAATAGTTTCAGGAGATTTAGTCATACATAGCCCAACTTGTAATTTGTATAAATCAGCTAAATCCCATTTATTTTTTATATATATTCTTATTTATAAATATTTTAATATATATATATATAGTCATTTCAATGACTCTATAAACAATATTAACCTAATACAATTGTTTGTGTTTAATATTTAATTTCGTATCTCAGTTGTAACGATGACGCCATTTATTTGGTCAGATTTGTAGGTTATATTAATATTGTTGTTATTTTAAACTACATGAACCTGAACTATAACATACCAATACTCGTAGTATGAAGAATTGGTTATAAATGTGAATTCAATGGTTTTGGTAAATATTACTTAATTTAAGCCTTAATTGTGCAATTGCACATTGAATGCAACCTTTTTTTTTTCTTATGCCATACATTTATTATTACACGTACCTTTTTGAACAATTAATCCACGGGCGCGTCTCTTTTCACTTCTGAGTTTTTATAATTATAAATCAAACTCTACATATGATTATAAAGCTTTATTTCTCCGATCTCTTACAACTGTTTTTCACCACGCTTCCACTCAATATCTCTGTCCCTTTTTCGTCCCAAAACTGTCAGATGGCCGTGCCTACCTTATTTTTAATTCTTAGTTCCGAATACAATTCTATTCGAATGCACAAAATATAATTACTTACTGCATTCTGGTTTAGTAATATAAATTCTTATGTGTTTTTTACGAGTGTGTTCTATTTTGATTGACTAAAATAATAGTTTCATAATTAAATGTTAACATTTCGAATAGAACACAACTAGTATCCATCACACTAGTAAGATTTATTTAACAAAACATTTATTTGTTATTTATAAGCACTGTTTATTCTATTGTGTCTTTGCACGTAATAAATATTAAATTGATTAAATCTTATGCTAGTGAAATATCCATGTTTTTGTATTTTTTTGCAAATTTAATCTAAAAGCGGATGCCGCGAGTTACCCTCCAAGTCTAAGGATATAGTGCCCCATATAATACACTCGAGTTCACAATGGGATCCATTGTCACAGTGAATTAGGTTAAATTGAAAAATTCGCTTGTCACAATTTCTAAAGAACTTCCCAACGCATAATAGTCGTGTTCGACTACTGTTGTTTAGTACTTAAAGCGTTTGGAAACGCATTCAGAAAAAGTAACGCAATTTAAGTCGAGTATCATCATCACGACCGATTCCCTTTCGGGGTGGTCAGAAACCACGCTTATAAATAAGCGGATTCACATTTAGCTAACTTTACTATAGGCCAATCATGACAAGTGGCAAGCTCGTCTATGTCTCTAGAGTACCAAACTTCAAAATATCACAAATAAATAAAAGAAAAAAATGAATTTATTTATTTAAATTAGTAAATGTTACTATGTATCAAATGGAGAATAAACACATGAAACTTCCCCGTGAGGAGGAGAGAATTTTAGCTATCGCGTCGGAGTGAACTATGTTATAAAAGGCCTATATTTAACAGGTCTGAGACAACTTGCTAGGACTGTGAAGACGATGACCCCAATATTAATTTAAAAAAAACTCTTTTACCCTGTAAAGGCGCGGTGGTGGCTTGGATGTAAATCCTACAAAGGTAGGTTCAACCAATAGAACCAATGAGAAATACACTTTTCTTATGTACATTTGTCATAGATAAACAACACCATCGTTTTCGTGCCACGGACATCGCGTTAAGGCGTCGTCGATCCTGTTTCCACTTATATCAAATTTTCATAAATAAATTACATCATATCCACGCCAACCCCCTGGCCAGCGTAGGACAAATTCTCCAGGATCCGGAAGCCCCATCTCCAGCACTGACTTATTCTAAGAATTATACAATACAATGCAAAAATATAATTATGACGACTTCCAGGAACAATTCCTTATCTTGTCTACGATCGGCTTAGCGGAGTCAGTTTAACCGTTAAGATTCGTCTTGCACATGCATTAGTTATGGCTTCTTAGAAATTTAAATTGGAGTGTACTTTATTTTACACTAGTTGTTTAACCCGGCGTTGCCCGTGTAATATTTAACGTGATTTTAAATCGAGTACTTTATTGCGTGCGCTTGGTTGTGGACCTATTTCGTTGAAAACAGCGCTTATTCTTTCTCTTTCTTTCTTTACGCGTCTGCAACTATGCGTGCGCACACAGCCACGCGCATTCATTTAATGTCCATATTCCTACCAACTACGAAATCAATAACCTGCAAGTTTAGTTATTACTTTTGCGGTACGTCCCGCGACGTACCCGTTTTTTTAATAGCTTGAGAACTTGAAATAAATACAATACAGAAACCTCTTCTTCAATACTTAGCGCTACAGCAGCAATATTCTCTTCGGTACGCACATTTCTTTTTCTTGTTGATGGTTGTAAACGATAAATAAATACACGAATTACTTCCTCACTTGGCCGGTTTTATGTTGACTGTAAAATGGATGAAGTGCTTTTTGTAGTGAAAAATTTAAATAGGTATGTAATAAACGGAATTAAATGAAACTATACTGTGTTTTATTCAAATTTATTTAATACATCCATTTATTTATTTATAATATATATATAAAATAACAAGTCGTATGATTCCTACCTAAGCTGTATTTGTTTGTAACTTAACTATAAATAATAGTTAATTCATTTTTTTATTTTCTACATATTCTTTATAATTTTTTCACTTTACTTTTTAACTAACTGTTTAGTTAGGGTGTTTACCCTTTAATATGTTTGATCCAAAATCTTTATTACAGCCAACATTTTAATTTAATTTAAAATACAAAGGATATAAATATATTTCCAAAAAAAATAATATTTTATTTCGTAATTATCATTTTTAACATTATTATAGAAGCTATAGCGGCGGTAGAAAGCGCTAGGAGATGCAAAATAATAACTACTTAATTATGAAATAATAAGTTTGAAACACTTTTTTGGTTTGATATCAAATAAAATGTAATAAAAAAATAAATATTTCAAAATATATTTTGCCTTTTTTTCTTTGGCCTAGTATCTATTCAAAACTACCATATTAAATGTATTTGCTTTTTTTGTTTAAAAAAAACAAACATTTTTTCAGCATACATTATTTGCGACAAAAGTATTTCTAAGATCGTTTAATATCGTGTGGGTATGCCAAACCTGAGCTTGCGACTTCGAAACTAGAGAGGGACAACAAATTTTCGGACTTTCCAGTTTACACTTTTAACCCAAAAGCTGTCTATATTTTCCAAATAACCGTTATGGTTACACAATACCAAGCGATTGTAGAAATATCTACTGCAAATAATGTAAAAACCTGTTCCTTAGGGTTTTAATTTTTACATAACAAAAGTAATATTCAAATCTCTTTTGTGAGCTTTAGCCAGACACAAGCACGGCAATTGATTTTTTTGATTGATACGCCATTAAGTCATAATAATATAGATATAATAAAGATATAAATAAATGTATTACTTTATAAGCTTACTTGGGTACCTAATAAATACCCCAAATCTACTTTAATATTGAAACAAAAATCTATTATAATTTGGTAGAATCAAAGTTACGCTTACATGCTGCAGCTATACGAAAGTACATAAACAGAAAGGGCAATTCCAGATAACTTCAAGTTTGTTGATTGTGACGAATACATTTCCATTGTTAGAAGCTATGAAGCTGCCACACGCCGAACTAGCGAAAGGGTGTTTGAAAACCATAAACTGCAGTGAAGTATGACATTTTATTTGAAACTAACATAATCAAAATTAATTCAGCAGTTACAGTCAAGGTTAAAGTAGGCGTCAAATTTGTTTGTTTTAATACATCGCAGTTTTACTTTTAGGCTTATCAGATGAAGAAGCTAAAACATAATCAATACTGTTGTGGATACGCGTTAGCAACTGCAATACGACCAATGTGTATTCATATTTAACGTACCAAGTGCACTTTATGTTTTTCAAAATGTTTCAAAATATTATAGATGTAGTGATCATGAAGATTTTTTTATTTTTATTACCGGCACAGACGTAATTGATATAAAAGAAGATTTTGGATTCACCCTCACATCGAAAATACACAAACTGTTATTTTTTGGGCTGCCTTGTAAGAAAGGCAAATATTCAAATGTTTAATGTAAATGTATTCGTCAAATCAGATGGTGAAACCGGCCCTTAGTGTCACATGTCTTTATTGACGGTTTAAAACCATCATTGGCTCCGTTATTTCAAATGCCGTGAGTAAATCTCTCCATCGTTTCTTATTGATGGAGATTACAGAGCCTCCGCCACCAGCCTCCTCATCTTCTGCAGAAGCTTCCTGAGAGTTGGGATCAACTGGGGTTATGAATGGCAGATCAACATCTTCACCAGATCTAATAGCAATGAGGCCATCATTGGCGAGTACAGATACCAAGTAAATGTTTTCGACGGTGCGTGAGAAGCTGTTAGGGTCCAAAATCACGTGGAGGTAACTGATTGGTTTGTTGGTTGTGCGGTACTTCTCTTCAATGAATGCCTTCACTTGGGCAACCAATGCTAAGGTTGGGTCTGCCATTTCTCGTGACTTCGGTCTCCTAATGGATATTTAAATATTGTGGTTAAAAACATCGGATTGTTAAGACTCAGTAGTGGGGGTTATGTTTAGAAACAAAAACATTTGATGTTAAACGCACATATGAAAATCTCAGCCTGCAGCCCTGTTCTGTTACTTTGCCGCAAACATTATTAGTGGATTTCGTTATTTACGTCAGAGGTTGCGTCATAATTACAAAATGCTATTCAATTCTAAAAAAAAATCTAAAAAAGCGCTTGACCTTGACAGCGGCCGTGCAAATATCAACTTTAATAGCGTGATATATATAAAGTTAACGGATTCTATTAGATAACGTTTGCGCTTAAGTAACAGAATACACTAATACAGTAATAGGCTACACTAGTTAACGAGATAAAGTAAAGTATCATCACGACCGTTTCCCTTTCGGGGTGGTCAGAAACCACGCTTAGAAATAAGCGGATTCACATTTAGCTAACTTTACTATAGACCAATCATGACAAGTGGCAAGCTCGTTGATGTCTCTAGCGTACCAAAACTCAAGAAATATCACAAATTAAATGTATTTATTTACATTAATAAATATTTGTGTGTCTCGACCAGGAATCGAAGCCGGTACCTCCGAGTCTAAATCCACGGACCTAACCGCTAGACCACGGAGGCAACTATGCTGTAGTTGATCCAGCATTATACGACATTATGCTCAAAGTACTAATATTGCTTAAGCTATTTTGGTATTAGAATTATAGTCTGTTTTGTTCTGTAGGAACATAATACAAGGTTTTGGTCGTCAGGCATGTGCGGGTTCGGATCGGATTTGTTCGTGAAATACTAGCATTGCGTTCGAGGTACTCTCAACAAACACTTACGACGATAATAATGCCAATTTAAAATATTCCATTTTTTATTAAAACTATTTAAGTGGTACGTATTTGTATAATAATGTTGCTTAAACATTTTAGATGTTTACTTTATTTAACGTGTGGTTGACTTGTGGTATAAGCGCTTTTTTTTTCACTTTATTTCGCTTTGAAAGTTATTCGACTTGGCGTTGAAGTCAAACACAGAATTAAATAACAAGTCATTACATAAAAGTTCCACTACAAAATCATAAAAGGCGCTGTTATAGATGTACACAATTATAGTCTTAAAAGCAGTTTTCATAAGGTTGACATTGGCTCCATTTTTTTATTTATTTCACCATTACTAAAATTACCTCTACTCGATTGTACATGGCGTTATTGTAGTTGCAAACAATTACAATCTTAAAAACACTAGTCATAAGGTTGACATTGGTTTACTATAAAAGTTAGAAGTATTCCAGGGGGCCTTAAAAATATTGTAATAACAACAATTTGTTTAAAAATAGCACCAATGCCCGCCTTATCTCACATTTGACCTCGTTGGTCCAGACAGACGTGAATGTCACAGGTTGCGTTTCAGTTGCCTGGCAACGGCGAGTCAAGGTCAAGCGACGCTCGGTTATAGGTTTGGAATTCGCGCGCTCAACAAAAATATAAATACGCTTCCCCCAAATATATAGTTATTATTTTATTATTTAGGCTGGGTTGCACCAAAATCAAATGTCGGTAAATGTTGCGATTTAGTTAAAAAAAAGACGACGAATGTAACATTAATTTTGAAGACAAGCCGTCTGCTGGAACATTTGACGCCAATTAACTTTAATTGTTACAATCACAGAGAATCCGTTTGGTTGACCTTAGGTCAGGTTACACCGATTAAGTCATATTGAAATTTTCAATTTCTTTCGAAAATCTAAATAGGTACCTACTAATATAGATTAAATAAATTACTATTAAGCGCTCTATGTTAATAAACTTAGTATTTTAAATACAGGTATCCTGAACTTTTGCTAAAAGCCTGCCGCCATTTGTAACGCATTGACGCCGTGCCGGGACAATAAGCCGGGATTATTAAAACTACAAGAAAGTAAAAGCTTTTGCGTACTTACACTTACTGCGTGACGGTCAAATTGATAATTTCACAGACTTGAGACGTTTACGCGTTTTACTTCTTATATCTTTCAACAAAGAAAACTCCGTAAAAACCGTGTAAGCAAAACTTAGCAAAGTTAGTGACAGCAAACAAAGCAAAGCATAAACAATAGACTTGTGTCATTCTATGGAGCGCTCCCACCACACATATAGGTACTCTAGGATAAGAGTAGGGAATATGCATATAACGTAAAAAAACTAATTCTAGTACTATATTATGCACTTTATGACAAATACAATGTTATCTATAATGTAGTTTTATATTTAAATTAGTTTATTATTATTGAATTTCAAAAATAAAATACATTTAATTTGAAGAAACAAAACGCTGAAAACGGGGCAACTGAAAATCATTTCTTTTTAACATTTTTAGTTTTCGTAAACGACAAACCGCCCCAACCATTCCTCGACCGCCAGCTTAATCTGGGGTCTGAGCTGATCATTGATGGCGTAATAAAAGCGTGACCCTAGTTAGTACCTAGTACTATAATATAAAGGAAGAAAAAGGTTGGGTAGGTTAAGTTCTTAACTAGCCAATACAAAAACAACTATTACCATGTGCATTGATTTATCTTATCTTCTGCTGTTCAGAACAAAGACCTCTCTGGCTGTCCACTACCTGCACCATCAAAATGCCATTATATAATGCCTTAATGCTAGGCCCTGACGAGAATACTAAAAACGTAATTGACTTCATGTTCATAATATTCCGTTATTTGTTTTAGGCGAATGCTTTTCTTTTACTACTGTGCTCGTAGACAGATTATATGACTTTTTTCGCTGAATTATACTTAACCTGTGTTCCTGTAGCTTGCCTAACGATTTGAGTACTTAAAAGCAGTAGTCGAACACAGATAGAGGGAGCTGCTGACTAAACTGAGCGTTTCTACTGCGAAATGCAATAGACAATATTTATTGTGCTCCTTTGACGATAAGGCAATGGGATCTAGCCTATACAGCCACTGACGCACTTTTCTTTATTTTTCACAAGTTAATATTCCAAATGTTACAAAATTTGATGCAGATTACTATAGACCTTAAGTGGTCAGCAGCAGGCAATATCACACAATAATGTATTTATCGTTGTGACCAGTAGGTAGTAATAATACATTATTTTATAGCCCATTATTACGAGATACAAATCTTATATTTTGGACAAAACAGAAATGTTCATTGTCAATAACTAATCTATAAGTAACTCTTAATGATATGACGTACCTATGTTTTTTATAGATCGAATAATAATATTTTAGTATTGTCGAAAACTTACCAATCCTCGTTGTGTTGTAAATGTCTTCAGTAGTCCAAAGTTATAGGTACCTAGGTATGTAATAAGAGGAATTAAATGAAACATATATTTAATACATCCATTTATTAATTACAAATTTACAATATATTTTTAAACAAGAAAACAGGTTGTCCTCACAGCTTGAATGTCCTTTACATTACTGGGTCCGAGCAGCTCTTTAAATATGTTCATTTGATATAAAGCAATCATATTTAATCAATGTTTTCAGACATTTATTTTAATAAAAAAAATAACAGTTCGTAAGAATCTTATTTACAATATATATTTAATAGAAAAACATGTTTTTATAAGCTCTTAATAAATACCCCAAGATTTACTTCAACAAATAAATTAATTTCTTGTGTTAATAAACTATAATATTAATAAAAAAACATTTCCTAAATAATATTTGGCAGAATTTAACATACACTAAACTTGTAGAGCCATACGAAACTATAAAATCAGAAAATGCGATTTCAGTTAAGTGTACAATATATGCGCCAGATTTAATGAGGCGAATACATTTCCATTTTACTAGGGTGTGTGTACAATAACCCGACTAATAATAGAAACTTCAAATATTATAGGCCTGTGTGTTAGCGTCAACGCTTCACTTAAATCTAAATAATAGAAAATTCGTTCAAGAGTTACAGTAAAAAAATATATCAAAAAGTTATAAATTAAAGGAATGTTAACAACAGGCTGGTTCAATTACGGTGGGTGTGTTCTACACGTCAAACGTTCACCGTCAATGGTGCTGCTAAAGGCCGAACATGGAATATTTTACTAATTACAAAAATTAAACTACATTTTAATAATTGTTCGAAAAGCTATAAATTGTGTCCGTAAAGTGTGCATATATCGAAAGAACCATGTACTATTCAGATATTTAAAAAACTCGAAATGGGTAGATGTAAGACGACGCGCGTGTCTCTACTAGATGCTAGCGCCTTACAAGAACGTGCCGGATAGTTATATCATATACGACAACTTGCTTGTCAGTCTGCATTCTAAGGTATTGACTAGTCAAATACTGTGTGACTTTAGACTAATATGTGGTTTTACTGATAAAACAAACAACTTTTCGTAAGAAACCATATGTCGAAAAAAACACAAAAAAAAAAATGGTTTCTCCATACAAAATGTTAATTTTAAAATAGCCAATGAGTATGGAGAACTAAAAAAAATTATCATTTTCGACATATTTATTTAAAACTTTATTACACATAAATATACAAAGGCGTGACATAATGTCGCTTGACATTCTCTGCTTGTCAGACCTTAGGGGCGACGAGAACATTTATGTGAGGTAGGTGCAATATATCAATTAAAATTACATATATTAAAAATTTAAGTCTATGAATTTATTGATTACATATATAAACTACATATGGTTTCTTAGGAAAAGTTGTTTGTTTCTATCAATAGAATCATGTGTTGTAACAGTGTGTGTGCGTGTGAAGCTGTCACGTTTATTGGTTCTAGGCGTCACATAGAAAATAGGCGCACGCTTCGTCTTACAAAATTTTTCGTAGTAACACACAGTCGGGGTTAACCAATTTTATTACAATGTTACGAGGGTTTAGCGCATTTGCAGCCCTCTCGCTCGCACAATCCAATATTTAATCCAACTTTTGGGAAATGTAGTATATAAAACTTTATAGTATATAAAATTACGGACATTTTGGACATCGAAATCAATTGGCTTTGGTTGGTTTAGCTTGTCTTTCAGACAATGATTCCATCTGTATTTAACGACAACTCTCTATAACGCTATAAAATGCAGTGTCGTTTTTCTCCATGTAACTAAAACACATATATGATTAATATATCTCTGAAAGGTCCGAATTGTATACCCTAGTAAGTTAATAGACTACATTACTCAAAAGTACACTTGTGCGGGCGAGAGGCTTGAAAAAAATCTTAACCAATTTTATTATAATCAGTAACCCGTATTAAGTATTAACGGACACATGTATAACATTTAAAATGCACAGCTTTTTATTTAAAAAGTGACGATTTTCATGATGTTAAGTTATTAAGAAAAAGGTAGGTACAACCTCTCTGCAAAGTATGCTTGTTTTACCGTGTAAAGTGTTTAAAGTATGCCCCGTGTTATTAATGTTAATATTTAAAAATAACTTAAAAATAATCTCAAATTTAAATTAACAATAACTTAGCTAAAATTTGAACTTCGTTGTTTTTTTTTTTAAATTTAAAAATAAATAATTGTGATGTTATTTATTTACGACTGGGTAAGTTTTATTCTACGAAAATCTGAACTTTACGCTGTGACCAGGATTTAAAAACGGGAGATTCGCAAATTAAATTCTTTAGAAGACATTCAGTATACATTTGAAATCGAAACACGTATAGTATTATAATTTTCTACTACAACATTCAGTAAATCTTATATAACTAACATATATCCCACAGTTCTTACTAAGGTAGACAGATATATTCATTTATTAATTACGACACAAACTAGCGAATTAATCTCCTCCCCAACTCACCCTTACTAAGCTAAACTTATGTTCTCACTCTAACATTAGCACACGATTAAAGCTATTAAATGTACATACGTAACGAAATATGTCACTGATATTGTAACGGAATAGGAAAAACGCACTAAATAGTATACACAGTATTGCTGGAGAATTACCTTTGAGTTGTGACTAGAACTCTTACAGTAGTAGTAGCAAAAATGATCCAATCCACAATTTTGCAGTATAATTTATGAATTTTAATCAGGTCCTTAGGATGATATATGATTCATTTGAAAATACCGTTGTTGACATATTATTGGATTAATCCATCGATGTATCAATGGAACAATCTAAACTTTAATGGCCTGTAACTTAAAATTTACTTAATGTGGATTGGATCCTTTTTACTTAACTACGTCCAATTTATTATACTTATTTCAGAAAATAATCCTATAGCTCTATATATACAGGATGGTTTTTTGAGTTAACCGTTATATTAACTGGAAAACGACCCTAGGAAACTATCCATAACTTTTCGAGATATTCTGAACTGCATTCATAGATTTTGAAATAAATGTACAGTCAGCCATCGATCCTTTTTCTTATAGCGTTCAATAGTCTACTGAATCGACTGAGGTTTGAAAACTGACAGAAATCGGCATTTTTTTACATATTTGGGTAAAAAATTGAATAAGTGTGACTAGTGGGACATTAGAGAAGCAGTGTCAAATGTCCCAATAATAACGATGGAATGCCCCAACTATTCCGTGACAACGTGACAAATACTTTTTGCTACGCACGTAAAGTAGAATGCCGGAAGGTGGGCTGTAGATGCGTCTTTACCAATCATGTACCAAAAACATTAGCATTAAAGAAATAGGGGTAATAACATATTGTTTCGCCGGCCGACCAAAATTTAGTTGTAAAAAACTAGTGTGGTGAGTTCGATTGAAAATCGATATATCCATATTTTTTTTAAATATACATATATGATTGTCACATCACTATTACGTTTTTTGTCACTTATTAGAAACTCGATACCTATTTTTAAATTGATTAAGTGTAAAACCTTATTTTGTTTTTATTTCCCTCCTGATAACACTAAAAAAATAAAATCGGTTTTATTGTTTACAATGGTTTTGTACATATCCTTTCGACAATTCGGTTCAGACGCAAATTCAGCCTAACTTCCATCGACTTTTTATCAATCTCCTTTGAGCTTTACTCACATGTAATTGATTAACTACCAATATCCGAAAGTACGATTAAATTAAAGAAGGTTTAACGGTTTCTTATAACGCACGTGATGGGCTCAAGTAACAAAGTTACAAGCAGCTGTCACCAATCATGTAGCGTATAAGAAAATGTTAATCATTAATTATTTTAATCATCACAGATGGTAGATAATCAGAGTGAGTCAAAGTCAAAATGTGTGTCAAAATTTATGTAAGTCTATTACAGATATTTATGACATCACATAATTTAAATTCAATTAAAATAATTCTACTTCTGCTAGTGGAAGACTAAGCAGCAAAGCGGTCCAAGCATTAAGCTGTTAGCAGAAGGCTCAGCAGCTTAGCAAATTCCAGATGACCTTAATGTTTATCTGACTGAGAAAGGAATCTGCAAGGAAAATTCAGCCATAGACATACAAATATTTACAGAATTACACAATAACAACAGTAAGATGGAGGGGATGAGAAATTCACTACACCAACCATAAAAAATGCAATTGAAATTTGATAGGAAGGTAAGGTTTGTGGGATAGCTAATAGACTCTTTTTTAATGGAAGAGCAAGTAAATTTTAAATAAAGATTTTTAATTCCTACCAATTCAGTCTCGCTTTATTATCCTTCTCAATATAAAGACAATCGAGCAATTGTCGACTACCTTGGTGTACATCTTGTAAATCTGCCCCAACACCTCGTTAATTAAAATAATATTAACTTAAAATTAGGAATACAAATAAATACTATATTAAATTTGTAATATATGCATATGATAACGCGGTGGCCCGATTGTGTGAACTCATTTCTCAAAATCTATAAAGGTACCAAAATTTCTTACGCATAGTTGTTATAGACTTACAACGCCACAGTCCCTGTGCCTCGGAGCACGTTAATCTGTCGCTCCAGGTTCCATTAATACCAACATAGACTCCGCCAAGAGTGGCAAATGGAGGCCAAATTCTCCAAAAAGTTCTAGATCTGAGAAATATAATGAATACTTATTTTAAAAAGCTATTACTTTAATTTTGTTCTCCAATATTAACTTTAGCTATTATTTAAATAATGTAATAAATATTATGACTATTTTTTCATTGGTTTATGATAACTTAAAATATAGTGTGATGAAAAGACTTAACTTAAACGATATATTAACGGAATATTCTAGCAGATTTACAAGATTTCCATTAATTCCGCTCTTTAGATCTTTACGTATACATTCTTAGCTTTGATATATTGTGTAAGGCAGCCTTTAAACACCTTTAGGATACTGTTGCCGAATTAATTAAAATAATAATGTAGTTCTGCAGTCCACAAGCTGCTTGCATAATGCCGGCAGATTTTGAATTATAAAATGCAAGACTAAACAATAAATTCAAAGACAGAAGTGCGCTTTTTTTATACAAAGCCTTGGAATGTGAATCTGTCGACTGCATTTTGACGGCGACATCTAAAGTACGACAAGTGGAGCTGATTTCTCCTGACCTGTTCACCCTTTATGTCAATGACGTGATCAGGAAAGCCTAAGGAGCTGTGAATAATGTCAGTTACGAACCGAATCACGATCAAGGATATCATGAAGCTTTTTTAGCGATATGCACTTCGTATAAAGTCAAAAAGATTGCAATGATGGTGTTCATATCAGAGGAAAGATCAAGAGAGTGCCGCCAGTGTTCCTGAGGTCACTAGTGCAGGTTGTGGGGGAGTTCAATCTCTCAATATTGAATTGCAGAATTTCACGCACAGAAGGTAAAAACTTTCTTTAAAGATTTTTGACTAAACTGTAACTGTGGTTAAAGAATACCAACCGCTGGCAAAACACATCCAAGATTGTGTAGTGCGTCAGGCACTCTTTGCTATAATAAGATCCAAGCCTAGTTTTCGTGATTCAGAAAATGATGTTTCAAAACATGCTTTTTATGGCAATCCCAAAAATCCATACTAGATAATAAATATGCACCACGGCATCAACTACAAGTATAGCAGTCTCTATAAATGTTAAATTTTGATATGTATTTTTGGATATTGGATTTGGTATTTAAAAATAATCAATTTTTGTAGCTGAATTATTATAGCTTGAGGACGGCAGATATACGAATACGAGAAGATTGGATAACCTGAGAGTTTACAAGTAAATTCAAATGAAGAAAAGTATCATAAGGACAGTAATTTAGTGAGGCGTGGTGTTGAAAATTAATATTCTCTATTACTTACTAGTTTTAAATATTGTTGGTAGGTTAACAACCGTTTCCACTACGGCTATTCCACTCAACTATTCCTTTAAGGGATCCTCAGCATTCTTACACTCGTATTCTAAGACACTTTCTCAACGGCTACTCCACTCTACATTTCCTTCCAGCTGTCAAATGAAAATGAAGTTTCTCTAATTGTTACGATTAAAGTTAAACATGGAACCGATTGTACTAGTTTCATTTTGAAGGTCAGCCGTAAGCGTAATAATTTTAAACGTCACAATTACAGATACTTCATTTTCGTTTGACAGCTAAAAGAAAATATTGGGTGTTAGTTGTTAACTATCCGAACCGCGAAATCTTGTGAAAAACGTTTGTTGTAAAAATATTGAAAATTGCGTTATTACGATATATCCACAAATTTGTCTTTTTTATGAATATAGCGTTACACGGATTGTATTTATAATTTTGTAACGAATTTGAATGAGAAGGTATGACAATTTGGTGTGTTTAATAAATTTGAAAAAAAATAATGTGTCTTTACTTTTATTGGCGTTACATGGCAAAATGGCGCGTGTAACAATGGCGTGTTATGTCATTACGTGTGTTTTTAGAAGTGAATCACTAACTTTTTATCACGATAAATGGCGCATGATAGATGGTACCTATATAACTGTCAGTTGAATATTATTTTCTATATATTATGTCGAAGTAAGCAGCTTTTAAGTGTACAACTCGAGATTTCCAAGCAAAATCAAATATATGATGATCTCAAAATTACCGTTATATTAATTAAATTTTTTTTTTCTTTTTAAAGACGGTGTGTGCTTTATCAATTCGTCTTTTAAGGTAGATAATGTTAAAATGCATTTTTCTGTTATAGAAAAATACAAAAACATTAAAAATTATATGCGATTTAGGTGTAAAACAAGGTACCATTGCCGCTAGCGACATCTACAAAAAGCTTTGCCTGATACACTCCATTTAGAACATCCCTTAAAGAAACTCGTTTGACAGCTGAAAGTAATTGTTGAGTGGAAAATCCAATTAGAAAACGACTAAGATACCGCTGCAAGAAATGCTTATAACTGTCATAATTCTTGTACTGAAATGCTTCGAAAGAATTTCAAAACATGTTTTTTTGTCTGCTTCATTTGTAAGTATTCAGTTGTAAATATGATCCTTGCTATTTTGACTGCACAACAGTATCCCAAAAGTGTCGGTGTATATAAAGAAGGATAATTTTATTTCAGTCTATACTTACAATCTAATACACCAATAGAACGAATCCACCGCTGTAAATGTGCTTGAGGTGGATATATGAACGAAGTCGAATTCGATACAACTTCAATTTCGAGATAAAATTTTCGACATCTCTCTTATGTTTGGCGTTTTATTTATAGTGGTATAAGTCTTTATTGGAAAACCCGATATACAGGATGGATTTTTAAGACTGGACAATAAGGGTAGGTTAACCGTTAAAGTTACAGGAATACGTTCCAAGGAGGCCATCCATAACAATTTAAGATATTATGATTTTTGAGATATTTTGATTCATTCACAGATTTTGGAATAATTTATTTATTTATTCGGAGAAAAAAACAGAAATGATACATACAAATAGGCAAAGGATACAAAAACAAAAATCATAAGTTACATTCGAATCACTTCCTTTGATATTTCTCACTGAGAACATATAGGAAGATAGTTTGAGTACAACACGGACCTAATTATCGTTACATATATATATATTTTGTATTACCAGTTGCACTAATAAACCATTCAATCAACAATCTTGCTGATCATCAATAAGCACCCTAGTGATATTGGCCTTGTAACTGCTGCAGCTTTGTGTGAACATGTCGACCGAGGCAAGTCTGTCGTCGTGGACGCGACACATTCTGGCGAGTGGCGCCCGTTTGCCCGCATTCGTTTTGGCACGTGGTATGACAAATAGCGACCGAGATCTAGTCCTTCTTGTAGGGGCACAAAACAGTATCTTTTGTAAAATGTCCGGGCAATTAAAACTACTGTTACAAATCTTATAGAGGACGCTGGCGTCCAGGATCACACGCCTGCTGTTAAGCGTCAGTGTTTTGTAGCGTTGTAGTAGGTCTCTATAGGAAATGTTAGATTTGGTCAGTCAGTAATGAACAGACATATAAAATTGTAATTTTACACAAAAACTTTTTTTGATGCAAATCGAACCTAAGAATCTAAAGTCTCTACTGGACCGACTGAGGTTTGAGTACTAGCAATATCATAAATCGCGAAAACTGTCCATATATTGTTACTATAGGATATAGATATAGAATCGTTTGGCACAAATAACAGTTGATCGTCCTCCTGTTCAATATGTATGGATATTTTTTTGCGTTTTCTGTCATTTTTAGTACTCAAACCTCAGTAGTGACTTTTGATCCTTACAAGAAACAGGATCGTTTGGAAAGAAAAAAGTTGTTGTGCAAAATTGACATTTTGTTGCTGACTGTACATTTATTCCAAAATCTGTGAATGCATTTCAGAATATATCAAAAAACGTTATCATGTAACTATAACGGTTATAGTACCTGCCCTTATTGTTCAATCTTAAAAATCCACCCTGTATAGAATAGATATTGTTGGCGAAAAATAAATACATCGTTCATATTCGTCGCGTCATAAATTACGTTGTAGAAGGAATAAGGATAGGAATCGCTTGGGTTTATAGCTGTAGGTTCAAAATTACGAATAGATTCAATTAATTTTAAATACATAAGCATGTACATTCTATTTAACACCACTCCGATTTATCCGAATTCTTTTCATTCCTTTCTAAAGACACACGCCACAATTATGTCTTGATCACATAGAACGAACCAATCGCGTGGTACTAAGCCGTCTCGGACAGAAATGTGTTCTATGCACTTGGTCTGCGTGCTTGCATTTAAATTCAAGTATTTGGGAGCGATAAATGTGGCGCAATAATTGTGTAATATGAGTGCGGCAAGACTAAGTGTTTATACGCACTCAGAAATAAACATTTTGGATGGAACTTAGACTGTTTGTCATCATTTCATGATGTGATAACTATTAGTGAAAGTTTTTCTAACTCATCGCTAATTTTTCTTAGTGGATAAGCAGCTTTGGAGCGTTTGCGCACTGCGTTCGATCCGAATCCGTGAAAGTACGGTAAAAAAAACTCGGACCGAATGCAGATACTGCATACGCTTCGAGCGTTTCTGCACAGCATCCGATCTAAATTCCAGAAATGTCCGTCCGAAGTAGCAATAGTACTATTTTCATGCACTAGATCCGAATTCCGTGAATTGACTGATCCGAGTTTGAACAACTTGTGTGACTGAGAGAAATCGGATGAAAAATTCGGGTCCAGAACGCAACCGCTTTTGCAAATAGTGCTACTGCTACCTCGAACCGATATTTAACGGATTCGGATCGGATGCAGTGAGTTGAACGCTTTTAAGTCCCTCTCAGTCGCACAATCCAATACGTTCAAATATTTTTCAAAGTGTTGAGTGTACTTATGAGAAATGTAGTCGTATCAAATTTATAGGAAATAAAATTACGGGCATTATGGAAATATACTTAATTTTAGACAACAAAAAAATAGCAAAAACATTTAAAACTTTTTTACTAAACTTTACTAAAACAAATATATGATTAATATTTCTCAAAAATATCCGTAATTTTATTTCCTACAAATTTGATACGACTACATTTCTCATAAGTACACTCAACACTTTGAAAAATATTTGAACGTATTGGATTGTGCGACTGAGAGGGATTTAAAAGCGTTCATCCCTCTTAAGCAAATGTTACTGGGCAAGGTGGGACATGGAAATTTGATAACGTAATTTATGGACGACCTCAGCCTAAAGAAAATCTGAGAAACGACTATACAGCGAGACGTTTTAGTTATTATTTAGGGCTACATTTTGGAAGATACTTCTTACTCGGTGGAGTTGATGAGGAAAACTTCCTGACGATTTTCCATGATGTAAAGGATGAAGGAGTTGATAGCGCGTACGCCCAAAACGTCCTGTCCCTCGCGCCACAACAAGTTCGGCCCGAACACGATCGACAGGTTGGAATAAGTCATTTTGTTAAATGACTTGTTCAATTCCACCTGTAATAAATACACAAACACCATCACCATATATATATATATACATAGATAAGACCCTAAATGTTAAAAGTAAGTTTTCACGAAACTAATGTAAATTATAGTTTACACTCGCCACGCTGCTCAGGGATTCACCTAGAACATCCTAGCTGTACGAAAGTACATGACGAATTTCTAAGAAATGCTTACTAAAAGTGACAATTAACTCCCCTGCCATAATAATTTTTGATAGGTAAAAAGAAAAGTATCAACGCGACCGTTTCCCTTCCGGGGTGGTAAGAAATAGCGCTTATAAACAAACGGGTTCACATTTAGCCAACTTTACTAGACATCTACATAATTGTATTATTCTTAGCTTATAGTATGACAATGCCTCTTTACAACAGCTATAATCTTAAGTGACATCTTCATAATTGTTTTTATTTAAGCTTATAGTATGACAATGCCTCTTTACAGCAGCTATAATCTTAAGTGACATCTTCATAATTGTTTTTATTTAAGCTTATAGTATGACAATGCCTCTTTACAGCAGCTATAATCTTAAGTGACATCTTCATAATTGTTTTTACTTAAGCTTATAGTATGACAATGCATCTTTACAGCAGCTATAATCTCTAGTGACATCTTCATAATTGATTTATCTTAGGTTATAGTATGACAATACCTCTTTACAGCAGCTATAATCTTAAGTGACATCTTCATAATTGTTTTTATTTAAGCTTATAGTATGACAATGCATCTTTACAGCAGCTATAATCTCTAGTGACATCTTTATAATTGATTTATCTTAGGTTATAGTATGACAATGCCTTTTTACAGCAGCTATAATCTTAAGTGACATCTTCAGAATTGTTTTTGTTTTAGCTTATAGTATGACAATGCCTCTTTATTTTATTTAAAAACTTAATTGCACTATGTACAAAGGCGGACTTAATGCCGTTAGACCTTCTCTGACAGCCAAACCTTTAGGACATTTAGACATAACAACAAATACATACTAATAATACTTAATAATTACATTCTAATACATAAACAAGTACTCTTTACAGCAGCTATAAATTTAAGATCTATATTGTACATATAAGCTTTATTATTTATACTAGTTTGTAATTATAAATTATTTCTTTGAATATATACATTGAAAGCTTTACATTATAGTAATGTCTTATTAGACATGTGAAAGCGCAAAATATAATATACTCGTACATATTGTGCAGAATAAATAATTACACTGTCAAAAAAGCATATATATTTTTAGGCTTCAGGTGTCATTGGTAGAACCTTTATTTAAAATAAAAATCTTTTTTTAAAAGATAATAATCATTATCCGAAAAACAAAACACTACTGCCGCGTCTGCAAATCGAGATATCCATCGTAATTAATACCTAAAGGCTGAGGAGTGTTATTATTAATTTATCTAGACCACAGCCGTGAGACGAAATAGAGAGAGAAAGAATTACGTAAGTCAACGTTTCCGCGATCGTCGACCCTAACCAGATACCTAATTTATTAGGCCCTATATGAGTGGCGACATTTTTAGTAAAGAAAAAGGCTATAAATCAGTGTAATAATGATTTCATTTGGGTGAGCCCTTGGGTTATTATTTAAGTAGATTTTAACTTTAGACAGGCTTAAGTTGAAATATGTGTAACTGGTGGCAGGTACTAACCTTAACAAGGAACTCCATCAAAAACTTCAGAAGCATATAGTTTGAAAGCGGCAGGTGTTCAATGATGATGCACGTTGCGGCGGCCAACTTCTTGTTGTTGGGAACATCTGAAAACCAACCACAAATTTGGGTTAGCACATTTTGGATATTTTAGTCAGAGCGAATGAAACAGATTGACATGTAGATCGCCGTGGGGTCACATGTCCTGGTAAACTGATAACGTAACCAGCCTCTAGAACATCATGATAATCATCATCATCAGCCTGTGTCTCTCCACTGCTGGATATAAGCCTCCCCCAAGACCCGCCACTTCACACGATCTCCTGCCACCTTCCATCCGTCCATCTACGTCAGACATGTCCAGCCCATTGCCACTTCAGCTTACTAATTTTGAAGGTAACTTTGGTTCTCCGACGGATTTCCTCGTTTCTGACTTTAACCATCAGAGAAATACCAAGCATAGCTCTCTATAGCCCGCTGAGCGACCTTAAATTTGTGGACTAGACCCACTGTCAGTGTCCACGTTTCTGCTCCGTACGACAGCACTGGAAGAATGCACTGGTTGAAAACTCTCGTCTTCAAACACTTGGGTATTTTTGATAAGAAGATGTGGCGCAGCTTCCCGAATGCCGCCCGTCCTAGCTGAATGCGTCTGTCGGCTTCTTTGCTGAAGTTGGCTACGCCTAATTGCATAGTCTGTCCAAGGTAGACGTATTTTTGTACAACTTCGAAAGTGGCATTACCCACGCTAAATTCACACAAAAATTATTATAATTTAATCGACGGCCTTAAACCCTAACAAAATTTACATCACATACACTTATCTAGGCTTGCAAAAAAGCAAGACCAAGACCGTCGATTTTTTTTTTTTAATGTAAGCATAACAAGTGCCATGGCTACCCTAATCTTGCATTGGTCTTGCTAATACTTGTTTTCCTAATTTTGATTTTTAAAAAAATTGAACAAACGTTATGAAAAATTTGTTCGTATTAATGAATTAAACATCATGTAAAGCGTTAAGTGTTGTCAACAAGATCTATAACTATTTCAAATTTCAACAAAATTAGGACCAGTAGTTCTTAAGATAGAAGTTTGTGGATATAAACTAGTCTTACAAGGTAAAATTTAAAACAAATATATTATTTAAGTCAGAGCAAGTCTTGCGCAAGACCAATACCAAGACAAAGGCAGACCAAGTCGTGATCATGGTCTTGCTTTGGGCAACACTTATTACCGCATGTCGGGCTGAGTAATAAAGTAAATTACTGACCTAGAAACTTCATGACGTCATCGTAGACGCCGAAGGTGAGCAGCGGCTCTGAAAGATCTTTGAAGAAAGCCTTGAGCATGTTCGCGGCGACATGAGGCGAGGCGAACTGCGGCACCATTCCCGCGTTCACCTGCTTCTTCATGGCCCCTACGACAGCAACTGACGTTGACCGGCGGAACAAACCCTCCGTCTCCAACACTGCAATAAAGTGTTCTTGGTCAAAAACCACGCTTTATTAAGGTGCGAGTTCACACATACACTTAGTTAGTCAAAGCAATAATAATATTGTCTGTTAACTGGCAAATAGTTCTATCTTAACTTTTAGGAAAATAAATCAGATCATATACTCGTATTTATCCTTACGTTTTTTTTTTTCATCACGACCGTTTCCCTTTCGGGGTGGTCAGAAACCACGCTTATAAATAAGCGGATTCACATTTAGCCAACTTTCTATAGGCCAATCATGACAAGTGGCAAGCTCGTCGATGTCTCCAGCGTACCAAACTCGGGAAATATCACAAATAAATTAAATATTAATTAAATGTATTTATTTACATTAATAAATATTTTTGTGTCCCGACCAGGAATCGAACCCGGTACCTCCGAGTCTTAACCGCTAGACCACGGAGGCAGTTATGCCAAAATAATCCTTAAGTATAGGTACATTTTACAATTGTAGTACTACTATCGTTATCTTCGCCCTGGGGCAGACCGCTCCGGGGTGATCCCCATTTAGCGTGCGTTAATCACGACGACCCGCCGGGAGTTTTTGTTAAGACATCGTCATACCGTTTCGTTAGCCTGTGCAGTTTACCCCTAGGCCCCCAGGATCTTACGGGGCAGACGACGGCTTGGAAAGGTATCCCTAACGAGGTCAGAAACCACGTTTTATTATTAAGAAGTTTCAAAACAAATAAATGATTGTATCTTGACCAGAAATTAAATCCAGAACCTCCGCTAGACCATAGAGACAAAGAACCGATATTAAACCGAACTATGATGGACTGACCTTCAGGACGAGAAAGGTACTCGATGCAGATGCGCACGATGGGCGGGATGAAGTTGGCGAAGTCGGGGTGGTTCTTGGTGATGTGCGCCAGAGAAACCCCGTACTGCGCAGTGGCCAGCAGCTGGTCCGAGGGCCTTGGGGCCACCGGCGCAGGCAACGCCGCATTGCCTGAACGTCGCATGTTCAAGTCGTATCTACAATAAAAAAAAACAAGTCACCTAAATGTGCTGTGTAGAGTAGTAGCTGATTCACATTTAGCCTGCCAACATTACTATAGGCCAATCATGACAAGTAGCAACCTCGTCGATGTATCTAGCGTACCAAACTCGAAAAATATCATAATTAAATTAAAGTATTAATTGGAGAATTTGGCTTGCACTCGCTGTCCAAGCGAGGATCTGATGACAGTTTATTAACAATTGCACAAGTTGGTACTAGTGAAACCGGGACCGACAGCTTGACGTGCTGTCCGAGGAACGGGATTATT
This sequence comes from Tinea semifulvella, assembly GCA_910589645.1. Classification (NCBI taxonomy): domain Eukaryota; kingdom Metazoa; phylum Arthropoda; class Insecta; order Lepidoptera; family Tineidae; genus Tinea; species Tinea semifulvella. The sequence continues at coordinate 29,581,373 of OU342584.1, forward strand.
CATTTTTTTTTTTTAAATTGTCTTTAAATGACATTGTACATAATACATCAGCCCTAAACACGTAATTTATTTGCATAATATATGTTCATAACAGAGTTCATAACCGAGTTGGGGATCATCAAATTCCAGATGCTGCAGAATTTGATGCTTTACTTGGAGTCAATCGCGGCATTATAGCCCAAACACGTCGGGTAAAATATGGGAGTCCACAGCGCGGGAAAACCACAAAAAATAAACTGCAACTTGTGCCCCATAATTAAAGTACAATTTATCGTTTTCCATAATTATTCACATTGTAGCACATTATTAAACAAAACAACACCACTTTTGACCAATAATATCCACAGCAAATTAATTTACAAAACAAAAACTTGCACTTGACATGTCCACGCAAAATGGCGCGAAGAACTAGGATTATTCAATTCTTAACTCTATAAGCGCTCGACCTTGACAGCGTCCGTGCAAATATCAACCTTGAGAGCGTGATATACACACATCAAAAAAGTCTAGGGATCAAGCATGTTTATGCGGATTTCTTGTGATTGAGATGTGGCTTTGTAATAAATTTATGATTTTATAAATTTATATGGATCCTTTTTGGTGCATTTCATAATTTAAAACAGGAACTGTCAATCAAATTCGAGTAAAAGATGAAAATCAGCTGTCAATATTTTCCCTATAAAAACATAAGACGCATTGAAGACATTATTAGTGCTACTGTTTCCCTACTACTGATTAAAACCAACGTTATTATGGAGCGGCGACGTCATTTAAGCAGGGAAGAAATGATCAGAGCCGTGGGAATGATAGAAGCTGGTTCCCGGCAACGTACTGTGGCTTTAGCTCTGAATACAAGTCAGAGTGTTATCAGTCGACTTTGGACACGTTACCGAACCACTGGTACCGTGGCTGAGCGCCATGGAGGACGGTATCGCTGCACCACACGGAGACAAGACCGATACATTCAAATCACAGCTCGAAGAACTCCAACAATAACCGCCATGATGTTAGCCGTGAGCCTTCATCGCTCTTCAGGGAACTTAATTAGCGACCAAACAGTCAGAAACCGCTTGCATGAAGTGAACCTTCATTCCCGAAGACCGCTACGGGTACCACCTATAGCAATGCACAATCGTAGGACTCGATATCAATGGGCTCTTGAACACAGAAATTGGACAGAAGAACAATGGCGTTTCGTGTGCTTTTCTGATGAGTCTCGTTTTGGTATGAGGCCGGATACAAGACGTATACGACACTGGAGAACCCCTGGACGCCAACAGCGATTAAAATCCTGCCAGGAAGTCCATCCTTATAGTGGTGGAACCATCATGGTATGGGCGGGTATTTCGATCGGCGGAAGAACTGAGTTGATTTGGATCAGAGGCAACCTCAACGCTCAAATTTATGCTGAGACGGTTGTATCAGACGTCATCGTTCCTCTACAAGTGCATATCGGTCCCTTATTTCAGTTAATGCATGATAATGCACGACCGCACACCGCAAGAGTTGTAAGACAGACTCTCGCCGCAGCTAACATCAATGTCCTGCCCTGGCCTGCTCAGTCGCCAGACTTGAACCCGATTGAGCATGCATGGGATATTCTTCAGAGAAGAGCTCTGCCGAATATGGAGGGTATCCAGTCGCAAGAAGACCTTTTTTTGTTGTTGCAACGAACATGGGCGGCCATTCCACAGCGTGATTTGGATGAACTCATTTTGAGTATGCCAAACCGATGTTCTTGTGTTGTTAGTGTTCGCGGTAGAAACACGGATTATTAATTGTTTAAGTTACCCAATAAAATTAAAAAAAAAACTGTTATTTCAGTCTTTTTTTCGAACTTTAATGTTAGTGGTTCAAATGTCAAAAATCCCTTTATTAGGAAAATGGCAATTTTTTTTACTAATGCAAAGGTGACTTGGTTTATCGTTACTGTAGACAAACGAAAACATTTTATTTGATCAATCCTTAAAGAAAATTTTAATGAATATCAATCAGGAGAAAAGTTATTGCAAAAATATATGTTGATCCCTAGACACTTTTGATGTGTGTATTATATTAATATTTTCTGTCGAACTTTACTGACAAATATTAGAATAAACTATAAAAATCAAGAACAAACTACTTATTGAAATTTTAATAAAAAAAAATATATTTCAACATTAAGATACTATTTGACAGACTAATAGAATATTTCACAAATATATCGTCGGCGTCGGATGTAATAATAATAATAAATACGTTTATTTGAGAAGTACACTGGTAATACAAAAATGAAAAAATACAAAATTGATACAAAATAGGTTAGTCTATAGAGGAGTAAGGTTAGTTTGCATGATTCAACATTTAGCAGTAAGACCCAGCTTACTATATAGTCTTTCGATCGTCTCTGTTGATTTCAAAGTTAAACACCCAGTGTACCTACTAAGGATTGGACTTTGGTTTACGTCCCAGCCACTGCACTAAAGTGATGTGTCGCAGCGGTGGGGGGGTGTGCTGATTGTCAATTCAAATAAAGATATGTATTGTAAGGTGCTAATTAAAATTATTTAAAACTACAAAATTAAAATCTAAAATAATATAATAAATTTAAAATCATAACAGTTTGTGTGTGAGTGTGTTTATGAGGGTGTGTATGGCGGTGCGTAGACGTGTGTAAATCTATATATGTGTAATGTTATTGTGGTGAGTATAATGTTCATGTTCATGTGATGTCTAAAATTCTTTTGCCATGCTAGGACAATGCCAAAAACAGCGCCTCACAGGAGTTGTACTTCAGTGGCAGCAGCCACTCATTTAGTATTTTCCTTGCTCGCGACAACGGATGGTCAGATATTTTAAGTGTCCTGTTTATTTTATTGTAGATGTATGGAGCTATGAAAGGTAGGTTACGGCGAGCAAATTTAGTTTTAGTTAGAGGTACTGGGAAGAAATGGGCATGTATCGTTCGGGCTGAAGTTCGTCCAATATATATATATATAGTTAACGGCTTCCATTATATAACGTTTGCGACTAAGTAACAATGCTGAACTACATTCACATATGTACAGTTAGCAAGAAAATTGAAATTTAAAAAAAAAACTTTTTTTGATGTCTTTCGATTATGTTACTTTATAAGTCTCTACCGACCAACCGAGGTTTAATTACTAGAAGACTTTTCCTATACATTTTGTGTATGTAATGATTAATCAACTCTGCAATTAACAACTGTATATTACTGTGCAATTAAGTTATTTGGAAAATAAAATATGTAGTATTCGTATCAATCAAGTCCTTAAGTACTAGAGCTGTCATGATAATATTGTACAAATATTTTTTTGCCACACCTAACTATATAAAACAAAGGGTTTTTTCTATTTATCTAAAAATGCATATATACTTGTAACTGTATTAAATTTAACATTCCCCACAACGGCCTTAAGTACATACAGAATTTTTTTATTTATTTTCTTTATACAAACAGAATTGCACAGGTTTTCATCATTTAACAATAATAAGGCACATTAGATCATGCAATACCCACCACGTTAACCACATATTTATAATTGCATAAACTTTACAGCTAATAATAATAAAGAAATGTTGATAAATGAATAAATGAAAAAAAAACAATAACAAACAAAAAACTAAATAAAACAAGTAAAAACAAAGGAGCAAAACATAACATAAAAAAAGCTTTTCTTTTAAAACCTTCAAAACACTTGTTCTGAAGGTCCCAGCAGTGAAGGCGATGATGTCAATGCGATTAAACTGAATGTGAAGTGAAATGTTAAAATAAGTGTGATTAATAAAACAAATAAATTGTCAGTTTGAAGCATGACCTATATTAATTAGTGATGAGTCCTCTATCGATATTTTCTATAGTATCGATCCTAATAATTGCACAAAATTGTATATAGTCGTTATGCTGAAGAGCAGTGGTGTCTCAGTTGCGTTAAAGCGTTCTTTCCTTTAATCCAAAACATCGCGGTTCGAACCTCGTCATGTACCAATGAGAAATATTATTTTTACGTACTCGTACATAGACAAAACACCACTGTTCCCGTGCCTTGGACAGAACGTTAAGCCGTCGGTCCTGGATCATCAGATCCTCGCTTGGACAGCGTAGCGAGTGCAAGCTAAATTCTCCAGAAATATGTTCTGGAAGGCCCATCTCTAACAGTGGAGGTCTAGGACTCCGTGTTCTAAGTGCTGGATTGATAAATGATGCGCGATTGCGCGTTATCGATAGTTTTAAGACTATCGATAATTGCCTAATTTTTGATAGCAAATATATTATTAATATTAACGATAGTTAACTCGTCGGTAACGACAATAGTATCGATAGTATACTATCCGTTGTATCGATACTATTGCAAGTCACTAATAGCACTTCGGATAGTTCGGCACCACTAGCAATATATGTACAATACTAGCTAGAATTCACTGTAAAATTGTGCGAAACGGCTTTAATGAAACTACTCTCCTTTTGATATCACTTCTCTTTAAAATGATGGACAGTCGAAGCACCCAACACATAAAGCATTACCATCCTTGAATATAAGACACCTGATTTGATAACTGGTCAATTTCCTTTGATTGGTTAAGAGCGTCTGTGACATGCAGTTAAGGCACAGTCGACCTTCGAGCACAATATATTGTAATCGTAGACATGGCCACGTGCGGCATATCCCGGCAAATATTAGAATACACATTGTATAAAAAAAATAGTTTGACTAAATCCGTCTGTACTGTAAATAATAAAGACTTTATTTTTATGAGGTTATTAAAATGAATAATAAAGACATTGTTGTAGGAAGTGAGCACAACTAAAAAAAACTTTTGTTACCAAACGTCATATCAACTAATATCAAGCAAGAACAAAAGGGACAACTGGATCTTAGGCTTGTATTATGTTCCTTGATCTCAAGTTTGACATCGATCTATTAATTAATACAGGCTCTAGTGTTTAAAGTTCGAACTTTACAAAATAAATTGTTAACCTTCGACACGGTAAAACGGTGTAATGAAACTGAATAATTTAAAGCGCAATAGGGTGAGTGGGGGCGGGCGTTGGGAGATGAGGCGGGTGGCGTAGCCTGCAGACCGCCGCGATTACACGAGCGACGATGCGACTAGCACTTTGACACGACAAATTTTCATTTTACCGTGTCTCTAGGATAGAACCCAAGGTTTATTGAGTTAATTGTAGAAGAGGTCATCAAATAACATTTCAGATTTTAGCCATTAAGTCTTAGTAAATTTTTGATTATACTGGGTCTTGGGATTGTTCATGGTTGGGGCATTACAGTAACATACTCGTGTATACAAAACATATTAACAAAATAAGACAGTGACAATAAAAAATTGTAAAGAATTCTAGTGGACATCAAGTTTCGTGTACCTATCAAAATATTGAAATAAATTTAAAATACCAAATGTCGAAATAAAATCAACTATCAACCTCATCAAGGAACGCTATACGAGGCCTCATATGTCCAAGTACATTATAAATTATGTCAAACACTGCTTACCATGACAAAGCTTAAAATACATAAACATGAAACTCCCGCTTCAAAAACACAATATGCTTGATAATCGATTTTCCTATGTATACATAGGTGTTGTTGGAACTTTAGAAAACAAACATTATATTTTAACCTGCATTGACCATTATCCAAATTCCAGAAGCTTACTCGATTGCCGACCATCTGCCGAAACTAACAGTAAGGTTTTCATCAGGAGCCAGGGAATAAGTTTGAAGTCAAATTTATTTCATTCGATTATAGAAGTTAGATACACCACAGCATCATCCTCAATGGAACAGATTAACAGAACGATAGCACCGTACTTTAAAAGCCGCACTGATATGTACTGGATTTTAATTAATAATGCTTGGTTTAAACTACAGTTAAATCTGCTTTAAACTACAGCCCAGCACAACTAGTATACGAATGCCCACCAAGACTCTCAGATGATTTCATCGATAGCTCTAAAACTTCAAGAACTCCACCTACAACTTTTGACAGAAATTTACAACATATGTTTAAACCCAAAATTTACCGTAATCAAGATCTCAACTCATACCTACATATTTTTCTTCGAGAAGACAGTCACCATTGACACCACCATGCTTAGGACCTTTTCAAGTTATCTCCAGAAATATCAAATTTTGAAAAATATTTTTAATTGTGGTAGTATTCGGAGACAGGGTTAAACCAGCATATACAAAATTTGATCAAGTATAACTATTTTGTATACTGTATTATAATCTAGAGATTATTATTTAGTTAATTAAGTGTTTAAGAATTATAGATCTTATAGATTGTGATTAAGTAGGGCATGATGTAGTAGCTTCCTTTATATTATACTCGTAGGTAAAATTAGTCTAAGTCAAAGAGACAAAAACCATTGTAAGAATGTAAATAATTATTTTATTATTGTTTCTTAATTTTTGTATCTGTTAACTGCCTCCGTGGTCTAGCGGTTAAGTCCGTGAATTTAGACTCGGAGGTACCGGGTTCGATTCCTGGTCGGGACACAAAAATATTTATTAATGTAAATAAATACATTTAATTTATTTGTGTTATTTCTCAAGTTTGGTACGCTGGAGACATCGACGAGCTTGCCACTTGTCATGATTGGCCTATAGTAAAGTTGGCTAAATGTGAATCCGCTTATTTATAAGCGTGGTTTCTGACCACCCCGAAAGGAAAACGGTCGTGATGATACTATACCTATTATTGTTTCAATAAAAGAACTTTAATTACAAAATTCAAAAGAGTCTATTATTAACAACGCTAAAATTTCAATTTCAAAGGCATGATATTGCGTCGTAGTTCGCCCGGTTTAATCAATAAAGCTCTCTAGTTTAGTTCTAGGCACGAGTTTAGAGCTTTGATGTCGCAAAAGCTATAAAGTTTATTTTACGACTGGTGACTTGCACACCTTGTCGTAAAACTACCACAACGCGGGGTATAAGATAACATTAAGTATCATCACTGCAATTCCTTGTATAGAATAGTTTTTAAAGCGCGGGTTTTTGGCTGACGATAATCAGTAGTTTAGCCTATTTTATGTCATTAAATACTGTTTTTTTAAAGTGGAAACATTAACAGTTTGTATTCTCAATAATATAACCAAAGTGTTGACTTTTAAGCATAAAATCATCAGCATCTCAACAGCCACATTTAACCTTTATTTCATTTGTTGGCCCGTCATGATGACAAGTGGAAAGCTAGTCAATATCGCTGGCGTACCAGACTCAAGAAATATCGTAAATAACCCAATAATAATATTATAAACCTGTTTAACCCGTTTTCGCTCGTATAATCAATTAATAGACAATAAATCTATAAGTTGGCTGTATGGTCACATGTCGAGCTTAAATGGCAAAGCACATTTTATTAACATTTTAGTACTTTAGCTGTGAAGGTAAGACAAACTTACAAATGAATGGCCGATGCATCGATGTGTCGAATGAATTAGGTCAGATGATGATGCCGTCCCTATGCCAGCCTAACAAGAAAATACAAGAAGAGTCGGATTAAGCAACTAGTTAAATATTATATAAATGGTACCGAACCCGCGTCTAAATCTACAGTACTAACTGTAGACCACGAAGAAAGACTTACTTTATTTACAAAGTAAAGATATCGGTCCGTAGGGAGATTATTTAGGTGGAAGAGGAATAAGGGAGGAGGGGGGTTGCGAGAGATACGCATCGTAAACAACTATGTTGCAGCTATTACAGCTGGCTGTTTGACCTGGCTTTGTCAGTGTAGTAATTAATCCTTGATACTAAAATTTATTTATCACTGAAGTAGACTGAGGTAGCATCCACCAGATGCAAGGAAAATAAGAAGCGCGCGAGAATAACAATATTTTATTCCACCAATAGTATCACTTCACGATGACGTGATGTGATAATGGATTGATACTATTCAGCGCTCATTTTCCATTAAATTCTCTGTTGGATATGCATACTAAAGGTCGATTAAACATTACCAGCTCTATGTTAAAACAATTTATTAAACTAGGCGACACATTTGATATCGATTTCGGTCGTATAGTTCCAAAGACGGTAATAAGTAATAACAGAACTTATGGCATCGAAACTCTGACAGCTTCATATTTATTTTTATGTCCCAATATGTGTATTATATCAATAGACAATAATATTTTTGGCCTTTTACCTCTGGCCAATTTCCGTCCCAATGGCGGAAGGCAATCAATATCCCGCCACCTAACATTACATCGCCAACACTTCCCACCCACTTTCGTCCTATCTCTATATTACCTTTCCTGTCCAAGTCGGTCGTTCACAAGCAGTTATTCCGTTCCCTTGATTCAAATAATCTTCTCCTTCTAATCTTGATTCCGCCCCGATCATAGCACAATCTTAGCATTACTTAAAGTAAGCAAGGCGACCGTACTTGGTCTAACTGATTTGACAAATGCCTTTAACACGGTAAATCCTTATTTATCACGATCATGTTTCGTCTCTCTCGCCCTAGGATCCAAACTGGTTCCCTATGTACGGTCGCCAACAAGGAGTTTAGGTTGATCAGGTGTTGTCGGATTGGTGCGATCTGGCTACAGGTGACCCTCAAGGTGGCATCCTCTCGCCTCTACTGTTGTCCGTATTTACTAATACCATCACCCTCTCTCTTCGTTTTAACTACTACCTGTATGGAGACGATTTGCAAATTCATGTACAGACAGATATCACCACACTAAATAGTGCAATAGCTTAGCTGAACTCAGATCTTTTCAACATACACTCATTGTCAAAACATTTTGGGGTCGCTGTCGATCATGTTGGGAGCTTTCGATTGCTTAGTAATGTTGACCTAAATAGTATCGACCCTGTTCGGTTTGACGGCATTCCAATTCCGTTTAATCTAGGTGTATATCTAGATTTTCATTTAAGCTGGAGAGTGACTGAGAGAGTGCAGTGAGGTAAAAAATTCGACTCGGGTTGAGATAGTTTTTTTTTCCTCACTTTTTTTAGTGCCTCTCAATATATTTCTGCCGAAGAAATCTAAAATTCTGACTCGCCCAAAGCATTTTCATTCCTCTTCTCGACTATGACGTGTCAATCTGTCAATCTGGATGTTGCACAAGAAGATGGACAGGTTCAACTGCTCTTTATCTTTATCCTTCGCAAATATAATCACATTTAAAGTGGCTTCCAATTCGTCATCGCAGGAATCTCAGAAACCTATGCTTACTTTTTTCTATTCTCAACGAGCCTGCGAGCCCGAAATTTTATGACTTAATGTAGGCACTGACCATACATCCAAACCGACCCCGTTTTAATCGAACTATCCGAATGGACGCGTCCAATTATTTAGCAGACTGATAATATAATCGATTATCGCATTCACGGTTCGCTATGCCAGTTTCGAGAAGATTATCTCGTCACTAGGGGCGGAGTGCAACGCAGAATAAACTTAAAATTTACGTTGACGCTGGGACGCCAGGGGTTTAAAAAACAATATACGTTTTCGACAATAATGGCACTTATTTTCGAACAAGCCTCATGCTCAAAATTTAATGATATATTATTGAATATATTAATGAATACAATCATAAATTGCAAATTTTATGGGGTACTCGTAGATGCTTTAAGGTCGACTTTGATTAAGGAACAAAACTAAAATAACCGATTTAATTATTGTTTGTTGTTGTTATTTATTTATAAACTCTTTATTGCACAAACACTTAAAAGTAAGGTACAAGGGCGAACTTAATGCCTTAAAGGGATTTTATTAGAGCTAACCTTTGGGAGTGTGGTAGAGGATCGCGGGGTACATTAAAATTAAAATAATTTTACATTCAAATAAATTACATACTATTACGTAGATACCTACTTAAATAATACATACTTCATACATATATAAATGTTCGAATACATAAATAAATATATAACCAAGAGAATTATAGGTATTATTATTTAATAAAATAATGTGTTGGAGGATGCTTTAGATTTGTGTGTTCCTTTGCTCTATGTCAAGTACAATATGTTTTTCATTTAATAAAAATCTTATTGCGCACCCGAGATTGTCGCTTCAAATTCGTACCAAGGTCTGTACACAGGTGCAAATTAGGTTTTGATTTAATTATAACAGGCTATGTGACATTGAACTTTAAAAGCAACGTTAATTTTGTATTTATTAACTTTAATTATCCGTTGTTATTATTAACTTCGTTGACGGTTAGAAAGTTGTTAGTTACATTTTCATTAGTTATTTTTTTATTAGCTGTTTGACCAGGTATTAATATAGTGGTCAGCGAAAAAAAACCCTTAGATGACCGTAGGACAATAACGATTTCAGTTAATTTATTTTGCAAGTAGGCATAAGACAAAAAAAGATTTAAGTCATATTCTGTGCTTTTACACGACAAATATTTATTGTTATAATATTGTGAAGGCGTAGCATGTAAGCTTTAGCCGATATTAAACGATGCACCTGAACACACGCGTTTCATTAATTACGTCCATCCTCACATGGCGACCGTAACAGCTAGCTAGATGTAGTCAGCTGAAATCCGAGCGACCGGTCCGCGCTGCTCGCCCTACGCGCTACGTAGTTTTAAAGTTGAAAAATGGGACAAGCCAAAAGTGTACCAGTTATAACTGATAATAAAAATACTCAAAACATAAACAATCATTTTAATTTTAATCTTTTTTTTTACCATTGTTTAAAGTAGTATAACAATAATGTATGTATAAGTTAAAAGTAACATAAGTTTAATATTAAGATATATCTTTGTATTACTTAAAATTTAAAACTTTGTATTAATTAATTTAAAAAAAAATAGGGGGATGATGTGAAGGCGTAGCATGTAAGCTTTAGTCGATATTAAACTGTGCACCTGAACACACGCGTTTCATTAATTACGTCCATCCTCACAATATAATACTATTTCACAATACCTACATATTGATACTAATTTTTTTTTCACAAAATAATAATATCTATAAAATCTGTTTCTGACCACCCCGAAAGGGAAACGGTCCTGATGATACTAAAACATTAACATTATACTAAACTATCATTTTTATACAATTATCTTTTATGTTATACTCGTACAAACTTCAGGTGATTGGTGGCTTGCCACATTGTTAGCTGAGCCAATCACGTGCCTTATAATCAAAAAGTTAAACGTTGGAAGAAATATGTCTCCCAGGTAAATCGTGCAAATATCCGTTAAAATTATTTAAATAACTTGGTTGGGTAGGGAGAGAAGTAGAATGGTGGATGGTGAGCGTATTATCGCGCAATAAAAAAAAAAGGAGGCCTCCTTTTCTTAAACCAGCCTATTGTCGGTCGCAAGCCCGAGACACCATTCTTCTCATCTCCTACCCACACACGATAGACCCGGCACCCGCACGGTGAATCCATGGAATGCTAAGAAATTTGTCGAAATGTACGCGAAAGTTTAAAAAATTTAAAGTGCAATATTTTAATAATTCTCTAAGATTAATATTCCGGGATCAGACTAGTATTAATATTGGGTGCGAGGTCAGTTGTGAAGATCAGTATTATAAAATATTACAGCTTTTGCATGAAATTCAAGTATAATAATTTAGGCACTCGTATAATATGCGTCATAGTTGCGAAGGCTATCCCCCTTCCACCCTTTCGCACAGATATCTAGCCCAGAATATTTCCATCTCAAAATTAGGTCAAACTCGCTTCCTAAAATGCTTTTAAAGGTATAAATTCGAAACACTCTGTTATTATTTTCTCTGCAATATATAAAAAGTTCCTCGCCAACCCGCCTGCCTGGAGGATGATGATGATATAAAAAGTATATATCAACATGTATGTATATGTTATGTTTCGTTGGTGATCGACATACTATGGTTTAACCAATTCACACACAATGAATTAAATATCGATCGTTTAACATTTCGAGTAAGAGAGAAAGTTACAAGCAAGTTACTTGACGTGTAACGAAAAAGCTTAACTTTAGTTATTTCGTTTACCTATCCTTTCAGAAACCGGAGTTAAAGGATAATTTTGCATTTTAAATGCCTCCGTGGTCTAGCGGTTAAGTCCATGGATTTAGACTCGGAGCTACCGCGTTCGATTCCTGGTCGAGACACAATAATATTTAGAAGTAAAGTACCATCACGACCGTACTAAACTCGAGAATAATCACTAATAAATTAAATGTATTATTAATAAATATTTTTGTGTCCCGACTAGGAATCGGACCTGGTACCTCCGAGTCTAAATTAACGGATTTAACCACAGAGGCAGTTTATACAATTAATTTTCATTCATTATAGCCCCTAGAACACAGCGTCCTAAACCTACACTGCTGGAGATGGGCCTTCCAAAACATATATCTGGAGAATTTGGCCTACACTCGCCACGCTGGCCAGACGGCTTGGCGAGGATCTGGAGAATTTGGCCTACACTAGCGACGCTGGCCAGACGGCTTGGCGAGGATCTGGAGAATTTGGCCTGCACTCGCCACGCTGGCCAGACGGCTTGGCGAGGATCTGGAGAATAAGGCCTACACTCGCCTCGCTGGCCAGACGGCTTGGCGAGGATTGTTAATGCAATAATATTTATTAATCTAAATAAATAAACTTAATTTATTTGTGATACTTCTCGAGTTTGGTACGTTAGAGACATCGACGAGCTTGCCACTTGTCATGATTAGCCTATAGTAAAGTTGGCTGAAATCCGCTAATTTATAAGCGTGGTTTCTGACCACCCTGGAAGGGAAACGGTCTTGGTGATACTTTTTAGAAAATAGATTAAATGTCCTTAAATTTCATATTTAGGCTCCTTTAATTCGCCCACGTTTTGTGGTTGTAGTGTAGTGTATTTCACAATGATATCAAATGGGCAAATCAATCCTCTGAGATCGTGTTGTGACTACTCTTTTCCACCATCCGCGCGTGCAGATACTTTATAATTATCTGCTATCATTAACTAATAAAGTAAAAGCTTGGACTAATAAAGAGAAATTTCATACATCATTAAAATATTTTTCGTACAAACTGTAATCCTATTAAAATGAAGCACATATAATAGGCATATTCTAAAAGTATCCAAATTGGAAAAGTGCTTTATAAATATTTTCGCATTTCAGAATTTTCGACGCAATAAAAGTAAAGTATCATCACGACCGTATTCCTTTCGGGGCGTCAGAAACAAGCTTTTAAAGAAGCGGTTCACATTTAGCCAACTTTACTAAAGGCCCATCATACCAAGTGGCAAGCTCGTCGATGTCTCTAAAGTACCAAAATAGACATAAATCACAAATAAATTATTGTGTCCCGAGTAGGAATCGAAAACAGTACTTCCGCGTCTAAATCCACGGATTTAACCGCTAGACCATGGGAGCAGTGAACCAGTTGTTTTTTTATTATTATTATCAGCCCAAGCCTTTATTTGATTTGATACCGTACGCAATGCACGACAAAACGTAAAACGCAGTTTTAATACAGAACTGGCTCATCATGACAAGTGGCAAGCTCGTCGATGTCTCTAGAGTACCAAACTCGACAAATATTACTAATAAATTATTATGTCTCGACCAGGAATCGAACTCGGTACCTCCGCGTCCAAATACACGGACTTGATCGCTAGACCAATTAATAAAAATATTTATTTTATCAACTAAGCTTTTATTTGATTTGATATCATGCTCAATGCACGTCAAAACGTAAAACGCAATTTTAATACAAAAATGTATTGCCCATCATGACATGTGGCAAGCTCGTCGATGTCTCTAGAATAACATCATTAATTACAGCCCCTAGAACACAGCGTCCTAGACCTCCACTGCTGGAAATGGACCTTTCAGAATATATATAAGGAGAATTTGGCCTACACTCGCCACGCTAGCCAGACGGCTGGCGAGGATATGATGTATTTTTTTTATGGCAATTTAATAACGATTCCACAAGTTGGTATTAATGGAACCGGGACCGATGGCTTAACGTGCTCTCCGAGGTACGGGAACGGTGGTGTTGTAAATCTATGGCAAATGTGCTTAAGATAAGTGTATTTATCATTGGTACATGCCGGGTGGGTTTAAACCGACCTTTGTAGGATTTAAGGACCGCGTTCTTATAACCGAGCCTAGAATATACTTTAGAGATATTACAATTAATTTTTTGTGTCTCGACCAGGAATCGAACCCAGCGTAAGGCGTCTAACCACGGAGGCAGTAAACCAGTAAAACTTATTTTTACTATCAACCAACCTCTTATTTGATTTGATACCGTGCGCATTGCACGACAAAATGTAAAAAGCAATTTTAATAAACGACTCGGGCTTGTACAGGTGCACAAGTTTTGAGGTACAACCTTGACATATATATTTTAATATACCGAGCGAAATAGAGCAGTAAATGCTCGGGTGCAAGAACGCTTTCCAATTCAATAAAACAAGCGGTTCGAACCCCGGCATGTATCAATCAGAAAAAAAAATCTTACGTACATTTGTCGTAGATTTACAACACCATCGCTTCCGTGCCACGGAGAGACGTTAAGCTGTCGGTCTCGGTTCCACTAATACCAACTTTTGGAATCGTTAATAAATTGTCAATAAAATTGACAAATGACCTTTGCCGACACGTAGGCCAACGCGGTGATTGTAGGCCAAATTCTCCAGATATATGTTCTGGAAGGCCCATCTCCAACAATGTGTTCTAGGGGCTGTGATGTGATACTGAGCACGACATGTGATCACAACACGCTGAACGGGAGACGATCTGACATACAACATCGGCAATAAGCCAGAGATTTTTTCTTTTTCATGTCTGTAAATCAGTTTTGGAAAGCAAAAGATTGTTGGACTCTCTGGAAAGTTCTATAAAGGATTGCCGATACACACTATCCCGGCTTGTGTGATCGCGAAAAGCGGCCCTGCCTTTACAGGCTTGTCCTTCGTATTTACTTCTCGGGACAATATGGCAGCCACTATATTTTACGGGGTTCTCATAGCATGACATGGATAGATAGATTTAGTTAGTTATGTATAGAGTTAAAAAATTAAGTATCATCACGACCGTTTCCCTTTCGGGGTGGTCAGAAAGCACTCGGATTCACATTTAGCCAACTTTAACTACTATAGGCCAATCGTGACAAGTGGCAAGCTCGTCGATGTCTCCAGCGTACCAAACTCAAGAAATATAACGAATAAATCCAATAATAATTAAATTTATTTGTTTAAATTAATAAATATTATTGTGTCCTAACCAGTTACCTCCGACCTGAACCTGGTAACTCCGAGTGGAAATACATGGTCTTAACCGCTAGACCACGAAGGCAGTTTCAACAATTATTTTAAAATATATTGTTTTCTATGGAAACTGGTGACAATATGACTATTTATTTGACTACTTTGACTATTTGGATACTCAAGTAAAACGTGTGACGTCATGACTCAATATGTCAAATGGCGCTATTTAAGACTAGAAGAAAATTTATAAAAAAGAGTTAAAATGTAATATGTTAACGAAACACACTGGGGAAGGATCCCAAACTATTATATATATATATTATATACGGCATAATAACAAATAAAGGATGTTTCATATGTTACAATATGAGAGAGGCTCTTATAAAACTGAATTATTGTGTCCAATGTATGATATTTGTATAAGTGATGTGTTTAGATTACTCACCCGAACACCATTCGGGACAAACGAGACAGCATGCTGAAAACTTTCAATCAGAACTCCGAGCAATCGATCGCGATTATTACGCTGGTCTAGGTCAAAGTCACCTGTACCGAATGTAAATAAACAAAACCTCCGATTTCGCGCTAAAACCGCAGGTTTAAGCTTATACCTTTAGTAAAGAAAAAAATATTAGAGGTTTTTTTTTGTTTCATATGATAATCTTCATACCCGTTAACCAATGTCTTTGTTAAATATAATTTTAAACATTGGATTACATCAGTAAAAGTATAAATAATATTGAAAAATATTTTGCTTAAAGTCGCAAGGGTATGATGATTATACGTCTAAGTTATAAAAACTATTATTGAAAAACAAACACTTTTTGACAAATACTAATTAAAAAACTAATGCATAATTCTATTATTTAAGCAAATACACTATTAATCGTATCAAAACTCAAGACACCATATGGTAGCGAGAGCCACCAGAAAACTATCTAAATTTTACAGGCGCGCGCAGAAATTTTTAATAAATTACTTGAAAAGTGTTTATTTTATCAAGTAATAAGTACTTTCGAGAAACTACAGCACTCTGAAATTACACGAGGTCACAAAAACTAAGCACAACAACACCTCTTCACGAGAGATGTCGGGATACTGTGAGGCTGTCCCTGGTCCCTGCAATCGATTAGTTTGTTTATAACAATGCACTAGCGACACCAGTGGCGTTGTTGTAAACTAAAAAATCATATTATGCTTAAACCTTTATCAAAATCTCACATATTACAATGATTTAGATCATCACTAAGAAGAAAAGGATTTTTCAAATGTATACCGAACTTCAACGATACCAATTACGAGTATGAGGTAAACGAATGTTGAATTAGTCACAGGGGTGGAAATTTAGTGGTGTATTCTCGTGTCAGTTGAGAACGACTGAAATGGTATCGTTTTTACTTGCAAACTTTGAGTAATTAATACAGTTTAGGAGGTTCTAATATTAGTTTTGCAAACGAAAATTATCGGTGCGCGCAGTAATTAACAACCAATTTAAAATAATATCAAGTTTAGTATATATTTGACATAGCTTATACGATTTTTAATGTGCGATCAGAACTAAATCGAATTATAAAATATTTCAGAAAACGATATACTTTTAAATGAATATTTAGAATAGACGTAAATTACCATCACGTCCGTAATTTCTTGTGGAGTATTCAGACACCTAGCTTTAGGGTTGTTAGAGCTAATGTAATTTATTGACCTGGTGGGATAGTCAGGCCTGGGGTGATTATTGGTTTTTGTGGGAGTGTTAGACCAGAAGGGATTGTGTTGGTCCTGGTGGGGTTTATAAATGGAACTTATGAGCTTGTTAAAATTGGCGGGATTGTTAGATCTAGTGAGATTATTGTAATTGGTGGGATTGTTGGAGCTGGTGGGATTGTTGGAGCTGGTGGGATTAATGGAGCTCGTGTCTTGATATTTGTGGGATTGTAGGAACATGGGCTTGTCGAAATTGGCGTGATAGTTAGGCCTAGTGGCATTGATGGGACTCGTAAATTTGTTGATGTTGGTGGGATTGTTGGAGCTGGTGGGATTGTTGGAGCTGGTGGGATTGTTGGAGCTGGTGGGATTGTTGGAGCTGGTGGGATTGCTTGAGCTTGTGGGATTGTTGGAGCTTGTGGGATTATTGGAGCTGGATAGACTGTTAAAGTAGGTGGGATTGTTGGAGCTGGTATAATTGATAAAGCTCACGGCTTCTTAAAAACGGCGGAATTGTTAGATCTAGTGGGATTGATTGAGCTCGTGAGTTTGTTTATGTTGGTGGGATTGTTGGATCTAATGGGATTATATAACCTGGTGGGATTAATGGAGCTGGTTTAATTGATGGACCTGGTGGGATAGGTGAAGCTCATGGGCTTGTTGAAATTGGCGGGATTGTTAGACCTTGTGGGGTTGATGGAGCTCGTGAGTTTGTTGATGTTGGTAGGATTGTTGGACCTGGTGGGACTTTAGAAGCTGGTTGGATTGATGGACCTGGTGGGACTTTAAAATCTGTTAGGATTAATGCAACTCATGGGATTGTTGATATTGGCGGGTTTGTTAGACCACGCGATGGAGCTCGTGAGTTTATTAAAGTTAGCGGGAATGTTGAACCTAGTGGGAGTGATGGGGATCAAGGGTTTGTTAAAGTTGGTGGCATTGATGAGGTTGGTGGGATTGATGAGGCTGGCAGGATTATTGGAATCGGTAGGATTGTTGGACCTGGTGGGATTTTAGAACCTGGTGGGATCGATGGAGCTTGTGACTTTGTGGACCTTTGTAGGATTGTTGAAGCTGGTGGGATTGATGAACCTGATGAGATTTTTTAAACCTGGAGATTGATGGAGCTTATGGGCTTGTTAAAGTTGGTGAGAATGTTGGACCTAGTCGGAGTGATGGGACTCGAGGGTTTGTTAATGTTGGTGGGATTGTTGAGGCTGGTGGGATTATTGGAGCTGGTTGGGTTTGTTAAAGTTGGAGGGAGTGTTGGGGCTGGTACTTGTAGGACAGTTGAAGTAGGTAGGATTGCTGCGTTTGATATTTGTCGTGTTTTATATTATTTTATTTATTTATTTAAACTTAATTGCACAAAGTACAAAGGCGGACCTAATGCCGCTAGACATTCTATTCTATTATATTAGTTTTGAAACAGTAACTCTGATCATTTTCTCCAATAGTACTTAGAAATCCATGAATTTGCCTTGCGTGGTCCTTTGTCTTTACGGAAGAGAGAAGTCTCGGACCATGCGACCGACAAGGGTGGGTTTACAAGAGGTGCCTCTTTATATTTACTAGTAAAATATGGTATTAAGATTCATATCGTTATGTCGGCGTTCGGGTTGGGCAAGTGAACTATCTCAATTCTGACGTACCTCTTGGGGTACCGCTGTACCAGGTATTGTAATCTTATAGGTATTCATATCTAAATTTAAAAGGTTATTAATTGATCGCTGTGGTGTAATTCTGTATACGTTTTATTATGTAAATCTGATTATATTATATTTTGATTTATTATATGATATAGCTGATTTGTTTAATTGTGATTAACAGGTCACTGGAATCTGCTAAGTTGCTGGTCTTCTGCTAACAGCTTACTCTTTGAAAAACTTTGCTACTTAGTCTTCCGCTAGCAGATCATACAAAATAATTTAATTAATGACGTTTTATAAATGCCTGTAATATGTTTACATGAATAAAGATATTTTGACGTTGACTTTGAATAAAACTGCCTTCGTGCTCTAGCGGTCAAGTCCATGGATTTAGACCCGGTAGGGTTCGATTCCTGGTCGACACAATAATATTTATTAATTTAAATAAAAAAAAAAAAAAAAATATTCGTGATATTTATCGAGTTTGGTACGCTAGAGACATCGACGAGCTTGCCACTTGTCTTGGTTGGCCTATAGTAAAGTTGGCTTAATGAAAATCCGCTTCTTTATAAAAGTGGTATCTGACCACCCCGGAAGGGAAATGGTCGTGAAGATACTTTACTTTTTTACTTTGAATAAATATATAGGCTCGGAAGGATAAGCACGGAAATCATCCGAGGTCTTCATTCGTGAACGTGGGTTATCTAGAGTTGTTATCTGCCAATTGATGTGGGTATCCGGTTTGACGTTTGCGGGAGAAGAAAATACAATAGTGTTTCGAGCTTGTCACGGATATGCAGGTTAAGTTGGTTTGCTATTTAGCTCCTTTCATCACAATACTAAAAAAACGTTCATGATGAGCTGACAAAGATTTAAATGAGTACTTACTGAATTACTGGTCCTGGTATTGTGATCCTGGTGAGGTCTACGTATGGCTTCAGGTCATCTAAATTGTTGAAATACATAACTTTCTTCCCAAATTTTACACTAATAAATGGTTTCATCATGGTCCATAAAGCTTTGATAATATTTGTTGGGTGAACCACATACAAAGCCTTAAGGTTTTTCTTAAATTTCCTATCGATCAGTTTATAAGCTTTCCAAAACCAGGAAAGAGTAGGCTTGTTATCACTGGTCAGTCCTACGTGGAAGTAGATTATTATATAATCCTGTTCCACATACGTGTCCAAACAAGACGTAAAGTACCTGAAACAAAGATTAACATTATTTTTTCGTTATTTAAATTTGATAATAAGGCTAACTAATTATTATAATAATAATAATGGGTTTATATAGCAAGGTACACTGGTAATCACAATATAATTAGGATACAAAATGTCTAAGGGTTGAATCGCCAAACAGAGCCACCCTCTGCCAACCCGCAATAAAAACTGGTAGAATAATGATATGTTGTGATGAAAAGTGGACTGCAGCTGTGGGAATTCATATATTGGTCAAACTAAGCGCACGATAGCCGAGAGGGTCAAGGAACATATAGCAGCTGTAAAAAACTGCCAATTAAACAAGTCAGCAATAGCAGAACACCTAATGGATAGTGGTACAAACCATTGGATTGAGCTGCATGACCCAAAGATACTTTCCACCGGTCGTCACTATTACCCTAGAATAGTACGTGAAGCGATCAAAAGAAAGAAACACAAAAATTTCAATCGATAACATATCATTAAACTTTTTAAACTTTCGCGCACATAATAGTTTTTATAATTTTACCGGGTCTTTACGCGATTTACCTTAGAGATATATTTCTCCTATATATGGGTTATAAGCTTTCATCATCGTGGAATTCAGTAATCAATAGGTTTCGAAAAATCGCCTGGTGTCGCCAAGGATATTGTAAGTGTCGTGTGTCGTGATTTGTAAAAACTTTTAAAAGTGATAAGTGGGTAGGTTTTCATCGACCGCCCAGTATGTACGAGACTACACCGCATGGCTTCAATCGACCCGTGACCACGGCCAATGCAACGTGGCTGAAACGTCGGAGGAAATATGTCTCTAAGGTAAATCGCGTAAAGACCCGGTAAAATTATAAAAACTATTATGTGTGCGAAAGTTTAATGATACTCGTATGTTCTCCATACGGATCAGCTAAGAGACAACTAGATTCCACGACCCTAATTTCCGAAAGTATGATTCTACTATTTATTGGTTAATCTTTTAATATACGCATGCTACGTGATTGTCACTTTGGTAAGGGGCCACGGTTTAAATGTCATCCGGCTGACACCACCATAATCTGGCCCCTGACCCACTGTCTTGCGGGTACCAACTTAAACAGGATCGGTGAAGTATAGATGCGCGGGTTGGCAGTCACAGGCTGACACTACTACAAAATGGCCGGTGTCGCGCTGTCTTCAGCACCTATTTAAACAAAGTCTCGGTGGGGTATGGAGGCACGGTTTGGCAGCCCACAGGCTGACACCGCCACGATCTGATTGATGTCTTGAGAGTACCTATTTAAACAGAGTGTCGGTGGGGTATGGGGGTACGGTTTAGAAGTCGTCCGGCTGACACCACGACAATCTAGCCCCTGACGCACTGTCTTGAGGTATCCTCTTAAACAGGATCAGTGAAGTAAAGGTGCGCGGGTTGGCAATCACAGGCCGACACCGCCACGATCTGGTTGCTGTCTTGAGAGTACCTATTTAAACAGACTCTCGGAGGGGTATAGGGGCACGTTTTAGAAGTCGTCCGGCTGACACCACCACAATCTGGCATCTTTATTAGGAATACCTACTTAAATAGAGTGTCGGTGGGATATGAGGCGCGATTTGGCAGTCGACAGGCTGACACCACCACAATCCTTCGCCCTGCGCCGTCGTCTCCAAACACCTCCACCATGCCGCTGTCGCGGAGGTATGCATCATCATCAGTCTCCTGACAACAATAATAATCTATAAATAACCCGCTCGTAAATCTGGTAAAAGAAACTAGTAAATTTTAAAATCTTAACTTTTAGATATCTGACAGATAGTGTGGACTGACTGACCCCCAGACTGTTATAGAATATGCTTTTTATATGTTAGCGTAGTTTAATTACTTAGCGCATCGATCAAAAATCAACTAGTTTATAGGTGACGCTCTGAAAAAACCGTATAATATATCAGCACAAAATAATCGTGTGCTGATATTTCCGACAGTACGTTTAGACTACGGCCAATGTGAGGACCTGTTAAAATGCAGAGATGTAGTCGACCCAATTTATAACTTATGTATAAATAAATTAGGTTGATTTTGTGACTAATATTTAATAGATTTATTAAATTTTATTTCTGACCGATAGCTTTATTTGTCGTATATATTACGAGAAAGAGATAGCATGTACGTAGAGGTCCGCTTGCCAGTTTCTCGCAGTAGTTTTGTATGTGACTATTAATCAAGTTGAATCCTTGATCGTAGACTTAGGGCGAATCTATACTCTAGTTCTGCTTAGATGTAAAAATAAAAAGTTAAGCATCATCACAACCTTACGGGATGGTCAGAAAACATTATCAAACTGTACCTCCACCACTAACTCACTGGTTACAGCTACAATAGTTTATTTGGATATACGAGTGTATGTGAACTGGATGGCACATTTTTATTATTTTTTCCAGCCCCCAAAACACAGCGCTCTAGATCTCCATTGTTAGAGATGGGCTTTACAGAATATATCTTTGGAGAATTTGGCCTACACTTGCCAGACGGGTTGGCGAGGTTGGCATAATGTTTTGGTATAGCCGGCATAGTGTTGGGGACTGATGTCAGTCATGAGTGTCTGATTCCAGTTGCTAACATTCATGGACCTTGCGCGCTACTTACAATCAGGTGGACGCAAGGTCACATGTCGTGCTAGTATAAAAAATAAACATGCCTTCCCTGTCGGTAAGTTTCCCTATTCTTAGAACCTGAAGTTCTTCATGCGAAATATAAAAAAGCATTTTGTTAGGCCGGCATAGTGGTTGAGGCTAATATCGGTCGTTAGTGGCTGGCGTCAATTATTCCCATTCTTGAACTTCGCGTACGCCTTACCATCTAGTGGGCGCTGTGTCACATGTCGTATTCTATTAAATAAAATGAAAGTTTATTGAGCTACAAAGTTCTGAGAATTAACGATATGGGATCTCCGGGAGAATTTCATAGTGTTCGGGCTATGACCGAAATACAGGGTTGATAAGGCCCACTTTATGTGCATTGGATAACCCTTCACTATATTGGCTCTCTTGTCACTTCACTTAAACCAATTACTTCAAAAACGTGCTAAGAAGTTTAAAAACAAATACCGTGGTAAGTGTGGGTATGCAGGTAAAGGACTCTGAAGGGTCGCCATCGTTCTCCAGGTCATTGAACGACGGGTCCTGAAGATCATCGTCCTCGAACACCCACGCCGGAATTAGACCTGAAATACCACTTACATTACGATTTGCTAATGCGTAAGCTAAGAAACATAGACTCAGCCCTATAAAATGCCTAAATTAAGAGTTAAGGTTACGACAAAATCTATATTAAAAAAAAAGTATCATCACGACCGTTTCCCTTCCGGGGTGGTCAGAAACCACGCTCATAAATAAGCGGATTCAGATTAAGCCAACTCTACTATAGGCCAATCATGACAAGTGGCAAGCTCTTTGATGTCTCTAGCGCGCAGCGTACCAAACTCGAAAAATATCACAAATAAATAAAATATATTTTTAATCTATTTATTTACATTAATAAATATTTTTGTGTCCCGACCAGGAATCGAACCCAGTACCTCCGAGTCTAAATCCACGGATTTAACCGCTAGACCACGGAGGCAGCAAAATCTATATGTTACATTTATTTTATTACAGAATGCAGAGCTGGATAGAATAAAATATATCATTAACATAACATTTTTATTATTAAGTATAACCTAACTCCTTAAACACTGAGACATAATTCACAAAATAATTAAAAATATAAATCGAAAAATGACCTCGTATAAACAGCAAGCGTATATTAAACTAAATGCAAGAAAGTAATAAATTCGTAAAAGAGCTAGGTAAACTAATTTATCAAGACTGTGGCGACCATAAATGCCATAACTACCTAAAACAAAATTCTTCCATTATTATTCAACCAGGATATTCGGCGAGCGTTTTAGGTACCCTCCCAGGTTGTAAGCCTTTAATTTATGTTGTACAAAGTAAAATGTTAGTTTTAATTTGATAATATGTTTTTTTTAGTTTAGTTTTATTTATAATTAGTTTTTATTCAATTTTATTTTAACATTTTTGTATCTTACTTCGAATATTTTTATCACTAAAGGATGATATTAGAATTATTAAAAATGAAATACAATTTTGCTATATTTTAATTATTATTATCGATTGCGTTAATAAGGTAAGTTTTAAACACTATCTGCAAGTTTTAAAATAGGCATAGGAAAAGTCATTGGTCGTTGTAGATATTACAAATCTCTCTGAGAGGCACGCAGTGAGCGGCTATGGCTGAGGATAGGGAAATATACCGCTCGTTCCAAAACACGATAATAGTAACCTAAACACGCTTAAAGGTGTTCCGAGACGTGTATAAACTGTTCTGCCAAAGCTATGTGACGTCACGAATGACATTATTCCTCGCGCTTAGACTGCTCACGATATCGAGGTAGATCGCTCTGAGTGCTGTCAGTTTTATATCATTATGTCGAGCGCCATTTAATTTTAACTTTCTTATAAATTATTTAATATTGTAATTCGTTTATACTGTTTGTATATTACTTCTAAAACAAATCTATAATTAATATTTCAGTAGGAAGTGAAAAAAAACACAGCAAGTTATTTTAAAAGACCAAATAAATTAATAATATTAAACTTTACACACATAAAGATGAACAAACCGAGAGATGTATGTATGCTTGTTAGTATTCATACTCAAAGATGTGGAATCCGCAATTTATCTTCCATACATTTAAAAAAAACTATCATGTAATGAATGAAAATGTCATTTAGACCGTTCCGAATTGATATCACGCTCTGAGCATCCAAATCGTGATATTTGATTCGGAACGAATGTTAGTATTATATTCATTCTAAGCGCTCAGAGCGTGATTCGGAACCAGGGGATAGTGACATTGGTTTTGTGGTCTTTGATGGATATTTAATCTGCTCCATCACCTCGAGACAAAAAAAAAGTGGATTCTAGTCGAGATGGTGTGTTGTAAATTCACGAACCTAAATAACGAATGTTTATTTTCACATTTTGCTCACAGAACAGCCGGCCGAGATCGAAATGTACAAAAATGAACGCTTTACGTGCGTGGCTATAGTAGGCACTTTAAAAAAGCAAAACATAAATATTATAAACTGAATGATAATGATTGGAAAAGGAAGGATAGCAAAAGAAGATACATTAAAGTCGATCGAGATACGAGCTTTATGCCCTTATGCTTTATGGGGTGGAAATGTTCTTTTATGATTTTCAGCGAAACTAGACGAATCAATAAAAAGTCAATACGTTTTTTAAATATAATAAAAAAGGGTGCAGTTGGGCAATTTGGATATGAATTTATATAGAGGTTTATATTTTGGTTAATTATTCAAAGTACTGTACTGAAATTATTGTTTTACTAGTCTTGCAATCATTATTGTTACAAGGAAAACATAGTTCTTTTTCTACTTCATAAACATTTATTACTGCATCGTGAGTCAGTTAGAAACAGAGGACGTTTTATTATACCTATCAATATCCCGGTAAACAAACAAATATTCGGCTAATACCAAGCGGATTGAGAGTTTCAAAAATTGCATGTGACTTCATACCTACTTTGTGTAATGCTATCACAGCATTTTATTCAGTTCTTTCATCACCCACCCCATTACCATAACAAAGATTTCGCGCCGATAATGAGAATAAACAATGAATATTCTTATGAAAATGACAAATGTTTAACGTAACAGTTATGGAGCTACGAAATCGTAAAAAATGTTGCAGAAGTGTTTTGGTGAATCTACTTTATCGCGAACCCAAGAATTTGAGTGGCACAAAACATTCAGTGAAGGTCGTTAAGTTGTCTAAAACTAGTCTCATTCAAGTCGTCCATCCACCTATAACGACGATAACATTGAAAAAGTTGAGGAAATGGGCTCGAAAATTGTAGTGTTGGCAGATAGCAGAGGCTCTCAACATCTCTTATGGATCGACTTTTTGGTTAATGTTTTGGGTATGAAGCGTGTCAATACTAGACTCGAACCCAAAGACCTGAATCTTATGCAAAAACAACGTCAAGTAGAGTTCTCAAAAGAGATGCTTAACAACTACATCAAACGCATCATTACTGGTGACGAGATGGTGGTTTACGAATATGACGTCAAAATTTCCCAACAATCTAGCTAATGGCGCTCCAAAAATGAGCCGAAACAAAATGATGCTCAATGTTTTCTTTGGTTACCGTGGTTCCAGAGGGTCAAACGGTCAATAAGGAATGCTACTTGGCCGTTTTGAGGCGTCTATGTGATGTAAATCATCGTAAACGACCGGATTTGTGGGCAGACAATTCATGGTCTTTAAACCACGATAATGCGCAGTCACTAACCAGCATATTTGTGACTGATTTTTTTGGCAAACATGATACAAGAGTCATCGCTCAGTATCGCATCCAAACAGTACTTGTCATTCTTTTCTGCAAAATAATTGTTCACGAAGGTGATAGCTTTGACGTTTGACGAAAATCTCTGTCCTCCGAGCGCAATTTTTAGCTGAGGGAACAGAAAAAAGTCGCTTGGGGCTAGATCAAGTGAGTAAGGTGGATGGTCAAGCAGTTCAAACCGTAATTCGTGGATTTTCGCTATGGCAACCGCTGTGTGAGACCGCGCGTTGTTTTTGTGAAACAGGATTTTCTTTTTTTGCAAATGTGGCCGTTTTTCCGCAATTTCTACCTTCAGTTTGTCGAGTAATGATGCGTAGTATGCCCCTGTAATGGTTTTACCTTTTTGAAGACAATCGATTAAGATGACTATCCCAAAATACAGTCGCCATCACTTTTCCAGCCGAAACAGCTTTTGCTTTTTTGGAGCCGGTTCCCCCTTTGCAGTCCACTGTTTTGACTGTATTTTGTTTTAGGCGTATAATGGTGTATCCAAGTTTCATCTACAGTAATTAGTCTGCGCCAAAACTCGGATTTATTGCGCCTAAACTGTGCCAACAGAGCGTTGGAAATTTTCGTTCGAACAAGTTTTTGATCTAACATCAGCAAACGCGGCACCCAACGCGCGGACAGCTTTCTCATGTCTAAATTATGATTTAATATGTGACAAACACGTTCTTTGGACATGTCCATAGCCCATAGACATAGGATCGTCGCGTCATTCTATATCTATGCCATAGCCTTTGCTATCTCTCTCACTTTAATTCGGCGATCGTCTAGCACCATTTTGTGAACCTTAACGATGTTATCGTCAGTAGTTGCAGTTTTTGGACGTCCCGAACGTTCATCGTCTCCCAAGCTCTTACGGCCACGTTTAAATTCAGCTGCCCAAAATTTCACTGTGGTAAATGATGGTGTAGAGTCCCCGTACACAGAGTCCAGCTTATTTTTTGATTTGCGTAGGCGTATTACGTTTCAAAAACAAATATTTTATGACAGCTCGATACTCGATTTTTTCCATTTTCACAAAAATACTCACAACGACTATCAAATAACAACTGCGCGTCCAAAATGTCAGAAACTTTGGTGAGTACCTGTCAGAAGATGCACAACTACATTCCCTGACTTTTATTGACGAATGCTGCCATCTTCACGTTGAGGTCGGAAACTTTCCGTAAATGATTTTAAAATTGTATAAATTGAAAGTCATTATTTTATTTGTATAAATGCAATATATAATAAAGAACTACTTGGATTAATAATAAAATCCATACTGTATTTTATTTGTAATCCTAAATTAAAGTGCAAGAGCTTTGCTTTTAAATTCGCAGTAAATGACCAAAAATGTACAAAACTGACGACAAACATAAGCATAGCAAGAATCCTACCACTATTTTAACCTGTAAGACGATATCTAAATACTCTTACTTTGTATTTAACTTGTCGCTTTAAGCGCTTCACATCATTTCGCTTTGAAAATCGTTCGATTTGGCGTTTGTCTATGGTTTCACACAAAATTCGGTAAAAAAAAGCTTTGCTTTGTTGCTTTCAATTCGAACATAGCATTAGGGCGAGAGTATCGTGTATTTTCAATAACAAATAAATACAAAAATAAAATAATATTTACAGACAGAAGGTATTTTTTTATCATATAACCTGGCCTGGAGTCGTACTCACTAAAAAAAACTAATTATTTCTACACAAACCAACGGTCAAATATGATTACTGGATTGGAGATTCGATTTTGTCATAGGTAGCGGTGCTTAAAGATCTGGGAGTGCTTACAGGACCACGAATGAGTTACAAGAAAAACATTGAAAACTTATGTAGAAGCTCCTTTAGAATACTAGCTTTCGTAACGCGATTTTCCAACAAGTAACAAATTCCGGAGATAATAATAACCCTGTAACTGATTCATGTCAGGTTTACAAATAATAATCCTATGCGCTTCCTGTTGGAAATGTTGAGGTTCAAGTTTCTACCACTCAGACAAGATTACCTATTGAGCGCGATTTTAATATACGAGCATTAGTGCCATTAGCCAGTAACGCGTACGCATGAGACTTTGCCGTTGCTTAGATCATCATCATCATCATCAGCCTGTGTCTCTCCACTGCTGGATATAGGCCTCCCCCAAGGGGAGCCATTTTACACGAACTTCTGCCACCCTCATCCATCCCCCACCAGCGACCTTCCTCAGGTCATCTGTCCATCTGGCGGGGGGTCGTCCCACACTGCGTCTTCCAGTACGTGGTCTCCACTGCAGGACCCGTTTACTCCATCGTTCATCGCTTCTGCGACAGACGTGTCCAGCCCATTGCCACTTCAACTTGCTAATTTTGAAAGCTATGTCGGTAACTTTGGTTCTTTGACGGATGTCAACGTTTCTGACTTTATCCTTCAGAGAAATCCCGAGCATAGCTTATATCGCTAAGCATTATTAACGCTGATGTATTTTTTATTTTGACATATTTACATGTAGTGAGACTGAGTTTACGAAGGTGACAAAAAATTATTTATGATTAACGTAATATGTCTTTATTTTATTATTTAAATTAATCATTACTGCCGCCGTGGCCTAGCGGTCAAGTCCGTGGATTTAGACTCGGAGGTACCAGGTTCGATTCCTGGTCGGGACACAAAAATATTTAATAATGTAAATAAATACATTTAATTAATATTTAATTTATTTGTGATATTTCTCGAGTTTGGTACGCTGGAGACATCGACGAGCTTGCCACTTGTCATGATTGGCCTATAGTGAAGTAGGCTAAATGTGAATCCGGTTATTTATAAGCGTCGTTTCTGACCACCCCGAAAGGGAAACGGTCGTGATGATACGTTAAATTATTCATTAACATTCAGTTATGGTTAACTATTATGTAGTGCTATGCAGTGCTAGGTATATAATAAATTAGTTGGGAAATGGAAATATATGCCTATATTGTATTATATTTTTGGAGGACGCGTCCATATAAAATAACGCATTGGCTTAGCTAAGCTGTTATGTTAAAAGCACGAGTATGTGCTTTTTAAATTAATAAACATAAAATTAATTTCACGCGCTTGACAGTACCGCATTAGTTAACAAAATTCAAATATTTTGTGAATAGAAAATTATCAAGATTTTGTCGAAACAGCTGTATAATATGTATATATTTACAAAAAAAAAAAGTATAATATGTAGTTTATCAACCATCTAGTTTCCGTAACACAAGCCTGGTAGCGTAACACGGAAATTAGATGGCGCTGTGTGACCTGTCTGGAAATATTTATTATTATTTATTTATAGCTCGTCAACACCTCAGGAGACAGGGCTGGGCCAAAGGATCGGCATCGCCATTCAGCGCGACAAAGCTGCCAGTATGCTTTCCTTTGCGCATAGTACGATTGCGTACGATTAGTAGAAATTTTAAACTAGATTATGAATATTTATTTATAAATTGGTTTGCCGGGTGACACTTCAAGAAACTGCGTTACGCTCCGCTCACGTTATGCGCTCACAATGAGAGCGAGTGAGAGGCACGCGTCCCTTCCACTCGGGCATGGTTAGCCCGCCTAAGAGCGAGAGAGACAGACATAAAAAGTGAAAGAGTGCCCTATCCTCAACAAAATCACTCAGATAGGAACAAGTTAAGTTGTAGTAAACGCTGTTTCATTGTACGCAAATGTATTGCAAGTTATTGTATGTATATTTGTATATAAATACGTATGTATGTGTAAAGGTAAAAATAAAATTTTGTTAATATGAAATTCAGTGCGAGATTCTTTGTATAAATTAATGTTTTAAATATAATTCTTTGTATAAATAAATGTTTTAAATTGTTACTATTATTTCATCCTTCTTCCTACTATACGAATGAATATTCACATTAAAATTATTTTACCACTCAAAGTCGTTGTCACGTAAAACTTTCGCCCGTATACCGACTTTACAGGCAACCAATTTTTTTTAAGTTTAGTTTTACTAATGATCTCATGATGGAATTCTAAGCTAATGTTTAGAAATTCATGAAATACTCATGGCTGGCATTCATTCATTTTATCAGGGAGGCATTTAGGAATTGACATTCCCACTGAGAGGTCAACAAAAATGTACTAAAAAGAATATTATATATTCTTATTAGCCGAACTAAATCAAGAATCAATGATTTTAAGTTATTCAAAAATTTATAAAAGTACCATCGCATTCTTTAATCAGAACTGCCAGTATAAGTTCACCTGGGCAAAATTACTTGGAGTTAGTTCGGCTATTACGAATATAATATTTGTGAAATAGTTACGGTAAGTTAAGTTATAACGCATATACAATTTCGGTTCCGTTTCCCCGGTCGGGACATAATAATTTAATTGCAATTATTTCTCGAGTTAGTACGCTAGAAACATCGACGAGCTTGCCACTTGATTGTCATGATGGGCCTATAGTAAAGTTGGCTAAATGTGAATCGGCTTCTTTAAAAGCGTGGTTTTTGACCACCACGAAAGGGATTTGGTCGTGATGATACTTTACTCTTTTATTTATACTACTGGTTTTTATTATTAAATAATATGGTAGGCTAGGGACATCGACGAGGTTTCCACTTGCCATGATGGGCCTATAGTAAAGTTGGCTAAGTATAACCATGCTTCTTAAAAGAAGAAAGAGCGGTTTCTGAACACCTGGTAATCCATTAAACTTATATTATCTTAATAATTCCTGCGAATACCATTTGGTTACAAATTACTTGTGTAAGATATTAGCAGCCGTGGAGAAATAATATTGTATGAAAAACTTAAATCTGAATTCCGGTTAAAAACAGCCAATAAGTATTATACATCAACCATCATTAGTGGGATATGATGATATTGTAAATATCATGAGTAAAGTGAACATATAGCTTTTACATGGGCCAGCAGCGCTAGATATATGCTTATACAGAGGATATTTAGTTTTGTTAATGCACAAGGTATATTTACTATAGATTTCCATGTTAAGAATAATATTTTACAGCAACTATCGACCATCTTTGTGTTGTATGAACGATGTTAAATCAACGCACACAAATATCACTCATGTTATTTGGTCTGACCTCGAAGTGTTTAAATGACAATTGTTCCTACTATTTTTGTCAATTCCTGATTTGTATTGCCAATGTTGGAGAGCAACCAGATTTTAGGCAAAAGCTATGTATACTAAGCAAGCAATTCATTACCAACAACTATAGGTAAAGATTTAATACAAATGTGGCAGATGCTAAAGATAAATCTTCTAGAATATGTTTCCAAAATATGGCTTACTCTGCCTCCTACTGCCTACTGGTTAACGATGGCCGATGTTTATTTTATAAACACCACAAGTTTGTATTAGTGGGACCATGACAGATGGTGATCTCCGAGGCATGGACCGCATACAAATGTATGCACGGAAAAAACTCATCTGGGTATTTCTTTAGGACATAACCGCTACCTGGTCAATATTTTGTAAACTTTTAGCCATTTATTAAACTAGTATTAGTAAAGATGTTTACATAAATGAAATGAACGCATTAGCTATTAGTATAATCTTGTACTAAGTTGCAAATGTTAGTATTTATATGTACTTATTATTAATGCTTTGCTACTAATATAAGTAAAAATAAAAAATAAAAGTAAAAGTATAAATAAAAAATCAATTAGACCTAATTCTGACCAATTCGCCAAAACTTTGCACAAACGTCGAAGTTATAAATAACAATATTTTTTCAAGTGATCACAGACTAGTACGAGGCACATTTAATCTAGCTGTCCAAAAGAAAAGTAGAGCATTTTTTGCAAATACATTTACACGATTTAAGGATCCAAGAGAAGGAGATTTTTTCCTAGAAATATTAGAACATAATATAAAAAACTTGCATTACCATGACAA
Source organism: Tinea semifulvella (assembly GCA_910589645.1). Lineage (NCBI taxonomy): Eukaryota > Metazoa > Arthropoda > Insecta > Lepidoptera > Tineidae > Tinea > Tinea semifulvella. The sequence goes on from OU342584.1 coordinate 29,613,407, forward strand.
CGACAATGTTGAAACTCTATACCAACAAATTGAAACTGTCATTATCAACAGTCTTAATAGTACTAAATCTAAAACACCCCTTGGAAAGCGAAACGTGATTTCAGAGGAAACTAAAGATATGATTAGAAAAAGATCGATTTTACAAAAAAGAAAACCTCTATCTAAACTAGATAAAAATGAATTGACATACCTATATAAGACCATAAATAAACGATTAAAGAAAGAATACACTACTCACAGAACACAAATAATAGAAGAACATTTACGAAACACCGGCAGTCTTAAAAAAGCCTACAAGAAGTTGAACACTGACAAAATATGGACACCTCATCTAACGGATAACTCAAAATTACATACTGAGATAGCTCAAACAAGGCAGGATATAGTTAACCTAGCAACGTCATTTTACAAAAAACTTTATGAAAACAAGGCAATAAGCACAGATGCTAACACTATAGAAAATAAACAAAATATAAATACTATGACAACTCAAATAAAACCCTTTGATGAACCTGAAATCGTAAACGTTATGAAGAGGCTGAAAAATGACAAAAGTCCTGGACCTGACGGTATTCCTAACGAGGCAATTAAAGTAGGAAGATATCAACTAGCCACACCACTAACTATACTTTTCAATAAAATACTAAATGAACAGATAGTTCCTAAAAAATGGACTGAATCAAGAATAACACTACTATACAAGAAAGGAGATCCGTCAGATATCAGTAATTACCGTCCTATAAGTCTCTTACCAACACTCTATAAAATATTTGCTTCATGCATGGAGAAAAGGATAAAGACTAATGTTGAAGAACACCAACCAATAGAACAAGCTGGCTTCAGAAGCGGATTCAGTACTACAGACCACATACATGTCATCAACCAAATCATAGACAAGTATATAGAATTTAATCAACCACTATATTTAGGTTTTATAGACTACGCTAAGGCGTTTGATTCGATATCACACGAAAGTATTTGGAAAGCACTCGAATACCAAAAGATTCCTAAAACATACATAGAAATATTTAAAAATATATACAATAACAGTACGAGTAGAGTTAAACTTGACCGTATAGGACCATCATTCAATATTTCCAGAGGAGTAAAACAAGGAGATCCGTTATCGCCTAAATTATTCATAGCTGTTTTACAATATATAATGAAAGACCTAGATTGGAGCAAGAAAGGTATAAACATCAATAACTCATATTTAAGCAATCTAAGATTTGCAGATGATATTGTTCTCTGCTCGGAATCCTCAACAAACCTTGAAATCATGCTGAACGAACTAAACGCTGTCAGCAAAAATATAGGATTATTATTAAATACGACAAAAACAAACATTATAACAAATGACAAACAAAACGAAATATTAGTGGATGGAAATGTAATAGAATACGTTGAGAGCTACATATACCTCGGAAAACAAATATCGTTTAAGAAGTCTCGAAACGAGGATGAAATACAAAGAAGAATAAATATAACCTGGAACAAATTTTGGGCCAATAAAGAAGTAACGAAAGGAAATCTTCCACTAACGTTAAAAAAGAAGGTCATGGACTCCTGCCTACTTCCCTGTTTGACTTATGGCTGCCAAACATGGAAATATAACAATTATACAAAGAATAAAATTACCACTTGCCAACGCGCCATGGAAAGAAGTATTTTAAATATAAAACTCAAAGATAAACAAAGAAACAATTATATAAGAAACAAAACAAAAGTCATAGACGCCTTACAACACTCACAAAGATTGAAATGGAAATGGGCTGGTCACGTGGCACGTCTTAAAGATAACAGATGGACTAAAGTAGTTACTACATGGAAGGGACCGAAGGGCAAGAGAAATAAAGGAAGACCTAAGGAAAGATGGGAGGACGAGATAGTAAAAGAAGCAGGACAACACTGGATGGACGAGGCACAGGATAGAAAAGGAGGAGAGCTTCACCCGACGAGGGGTCCTTAATTAAATTAGAAAAAAAAAAAAAAAAAACAAAGACATTATTATTTAAATTGTGACATTGAAATTAATAATTTTAAAATAAATAAACATTAAATTTATAATTTGGATATAAGAACATAGTTTTAAGTTACATAGTATGTTAAATTAGTATTATCATTATTATAAGCTTATATTTGAAATTATTAATTGATATGAAAATCTTGACTATGTAAAACCTGTACATTATTATTAATTAATTAAGGAATAAATGGCTTTATTATTATTATTATTATTATTACTAATATTATAAATGAATTATATAAAATAGGTTGAGAAGATGAATGGATGCAAAATAACTGCATGGATTTTGATGAGATAGTAATTGATACATCAGAATAACGCTTAGGCTATATCTTATAAAGACTGGGAAAGCCTCAGATCAACAAATCTTGTCCTTTGAGCTATTCCAGAATGCGCTGCATGAACCGTTGGAGTTACATTAAGATTATTCATCTTAAAATTTATATAAAAAGGTCAGCAATGAACACAGGGTATATTTATGACTTTAATATCTAAACATGACATATAAAACCTTAAGGTGATAACTCTATAGAATAGAACATGGGGCCAGCAGCACTAAACATTGCAAATACTCATAATATATGTACTTATTTTCATAAATGCACAAGGTATATCACAAGTGAAAACATTATAAAGATCAAGTTATGGTTCATATTATTTGATGTAATCTTTTGTGGCGCTAGATGTGAGACAGTGTCATAATAGTGAAGCAATGCTTTAGTAACAAACTATTGGTACTAATAATAATTAATATACTATTGTCGCCAATTGCTAATGCGCTATCCAAGTATATAGTATAATGAAGTATAATAATAGACACAATAGTAAAGTCATGTAAGATCAGTACTGATAGCATCAGTATTGATGGCTTCCGCTCTGCTCGCTTTGAACTACCATTTTAATTTAAAGTTGTTTATTGTTACAGAGAAGACAATTTATTAGTATACCATCACCATATGTGTGACGGGTCCATTGTGTGCAGAAAAGAGAGAAGAATTCTGTCTGAGGCTAGTGACCAACTATAGGTCTCCTCTTTTTATTCGGCAACAAGACGCTTGCCATCCACCATTCTGCTCCTCTCCCTACCTAACCAATATCCCTATGATTCTGCTTATTCCATCTTGAAAGCTAATTCAATAAATGTATTGGCGGCTGCTTAGGCCCTATTGAAGAAACATTGCAAGATTTTGCTGGAATTCCACCCGCACCAACTTCCACTTTGTAAAGCTTCAGCTTCGTCTTGATTCGGTTCCTGATCATTTCTTCAGTAAGGTTTTAGTATTTATCTTGAAGACTTTCGGAACATTTCATTCCACGGAATGTTAACTTCAATAAAAATAAATATCTTTATTTGAGATAATTTACAGTCTATACAATATTATGTATAAAAATGTGTCATCTTAAGCTTTACAAATCTGTACTTTTTTCAAGTGTTGAGAAAACACTAAAATATCTGGTCAATAGGCTAATACAGTTAGTTCATCTGGGATTCTATAATGATATTTAACAAATAAATGAGAATGTTCCATACTGATGCAATGATAAGGATCAAGATGAGCTTGAAGAGTTTTATTTGTAGTCAGTCCCTTTTTGGCCCTTGCAATAGAAATAGTTCACAGATAATACCATCAATGTCAGGGCGAGTAATAGTTAGTAATCGCCCATAGTTAGTCAGTCATCTAGCGTGCACTCCATATTCATGCTCTTCATCTTACTTGATTTTATAACTTCTTTTATCAGTCTGAGCACCCGTCATAAATTTTTTGAAATCTAGTAACTAGACCAGATGGAGGGTCTTTTAGAATTTGTATTATCCTGGGAGGTAGTTAGAATTTAATATCTGCTTATGTTTACATGTTTTTTTTTCAGATATTTGCAGAATGGGCTAATCCAAGCAAACGTATGATATCCACTTCCAGGTCTTTTTAGAAATCATATAGGTAGAGCCTACCTGTATCTGCTAAGTATATCTTATTTCACATTTCTAATAAGCTGTTGACTAACTCTATTTATATTATTACTGAATTGTCTTACAATTTCTTCTAAGGTAAGTTTAAGGCCTATGTATAAGACTATACTATATCCATTGATTTATTTTACTTTTGATATATCCTTTGCATTTGCACTTTGAACTTGCTCTTTAGTAATTATAAGAAAATTTATAAGTTATTCCCATTAATTAAATAATTATTAATCCAATAATACCATAAATAGGTAAATTAGTTGATGCTATATTATGTGACAATTTTATTTATTCAATAATCAATTAATAACAACATTACTGCCTCCATGGTCTAGCGGTTAAGTCCGTGGATTTGGACTCGGAGGTACCGGGTTCGATTCCTGGTTGGGACACAAAAATATTTATTAATATGTAAATCAAAGTTCGGAAGGCCAAAGGTTGCTTGTCATCTTATCGAATGAACAGAGTGAAATCAAAAAGCGGTAACATTCTTGCAAACACAAATGAGGTGTTGCAGCGATGGAATGAATATTTTAGCGAGATGTATGCTAGTGGTACTCCTAACGACGTCACGACGGGTACTTTACCTCCAGAGCTATCCACAACTATAACGTCCACTTTTAAGGAGGAAATAAGTGTGCAAGAATTGCAATCGGCAATTAGAAGCCTGAAGTGTGGCAAAGCAGCGGGAAAAGATCGAGTGCTCGCTGAAATGATCAAATACGGAGGTATACCGGTCTGGAACGCTTTCCACCTACTGTGCAACCTTTGCTGGCAGGAGGGAAGAGTACCGGAGGACTGGCGACAATCAGTCATCGTTCCTTTATACAAAGGTAAGGGATCTAGATTGGACTGTGCCAACTACCGAGCCATTAGTTTGATCAGTTTGGCGAGCAAGATGTATGGCAAGATTCTCACGAAACGCTTGCAAGAGAAGACTGAAGGTCTTTTATGGGAGGCACAAGGAGGCTTTAGACCTGGAAGAGGATGCACTGACCAAGTCTTTTCGCTCCGCAATATCACAGAGAAGTTTTTGGCCTTAAACCAGAAGGTTTTCTGTGCTTTTGTGGATTTGGAAAAGGCTTTTGATAGAGTTGTAAGAAAGAAGCTTTGGGACATATTGCCGGAGTATGGAGTGAATGACAAACTGCTACAAGCTATACAGTCCCTGTACAAAGGCTGCAAAGCTTGTGTGCGGGTGGAGGGAGGTATGTCGCCTTGCTTTGAATCCCAAACGGGCGTCAAACAGGGTTGTGTGCTTTCTCCTAGATTATTTACTCTATATCTCGACAAATGCCTAAAAAGAGTGAGAGAGAGTGACTGTGGGATAAAGATGAGTGATCTAGTGGTGAACTGCCTGCTTTATGCAGATGATGCTGTTCTTATGGCATCGTCCGAACAACAACTGCAATCACTAGTCACAAGAATGAAGGAGGGATGTGCAGAAAAAGGACTCCGTTTGAATGCGAGAAAAACCAAGGTACTAGTGTTTGAAAGAAGAAGGATGACAACCGTGACGATAAAGATTGATGATGAAACTCTAGAACAAGTAAATGAAATTATATATCTGGGCAGTGTTTTCACTGCGGATGGGAAGTACGATAGGGACGTTGAAAGAAGAGTGAACGCGGGAAATAGTGTTAACGGTGCCCTGGGGTCACTGATCGGCAGTCGAAATGTCAGTGACAAAGCTCGGCTCGCCATACACAATGCCATGTTGGTACCAACACTGATGTATGGAAGTGAGACGTGGATACGTCAGAATACGCATGAGAGTAGGGTTAATTATATATAAAGATTGACGAACCAGATATATAATGCGAAAGTTGTAGGTAAAAGAGGCCCTGGCAGACCGAGACTCACATATCACGATCAAATAAATAAAACACTGACTGAAGGTGCATTAAAAAGTCTTCGTAACCAAAGGGCATGTATGAAGAGGTTAATGAATGTCGACGAAGCGAAAGAAGTATGTCGTGATCGTGTCAAATGGCGCTCAATTGTCTCTGCCTACCCCGCAAGGGATCTGGCGTGAAGATATGTATGTATGTATGTCAATACATTTCATAAATATTTAATTTATTTGTGATATTTCTCGAGTTTGGTTGGTAATTTTTGCATTTCAACTATTAATTTGCTGTAAAACATAAACAAACTCACATGTTTCAGTGGGTGCCAGTTCAGCGTCATCGAATTCTAAACTGGGCTCACAATCTATTACATCAGACAGACTGTTTAGAGTATCGTCCAGTTCACCAGTCAAGTCAATTATTTCTAAAATACAAACACACTCAATAAATAATTACGTTATTAGGTAGGTACATCGAAAAACAAAACTTTATTGAAAACTTTTTTACCTGGCTCACTATATTTGTTCTGTCTGGGATCCATCCTTCCACCTAAAAGTTACTAACAATTTATTAACCAATATATTTAAATGAACCAAGTACCTTCCTTTTGAACTAGATAACTTTAAATTTTTGCATTTCAACTATTAATTTGCTGTAAAACATAAACAAACTCACATGTTTCAGTGGGTGCCAGTTCAGCCTTATCGAATTCTAAACTGAGCTTACAATCTATTACATTAGACAGACTGTGTAGAGTATCGTCCGGTTCACCAGTCAAGTCAATTATTTCTAAAATACAAACACACTCAATAAATAATTACGTTATTAGGTAGGTACATCGAAAAACAAAACTTTATTGAAAACTTTTTTACCTGGCTCACTATATTTGTTCCGTCTGGGATCCATCCTTCCACCTAAAAGTTACTAACAATTTATTAACCAATATATTTAAATGAACCAAGTACCTTCCTTTTGAACTAGATAATAACTTTAAATTTTTGCATTTCAACTATTAATTTGCTGTAAAACATAAACAAACTCACATGTTTCAGTGGGTGCCAGTTCAGCCTTATCGAATTCTAAACTGAGCTCACAATCTATTACATCAGACAGACTGTTTAGAGTATCGTCCAGTTCACCAGTCAAGTCAATTATTTCTAAAATACAAACACACTCAATAAATAATTACGTTATTAGGTAGGTACATCGAAAAACAAAACTTTATTGAAAACTTTTTTACCTGGCTCACTATATTTGTTCTGTCTGGGATCCATCCTCCCACCTATCCGTAAATATAAAAACCTTCACTTTTTTGTACTATTTTGTGATTATCCTATTAGATAAACAGCGCATCGACCAGTCTCGACCCGACCCAAGCTAAATACAATAAATAAATTAACTAAAATAGCGTGCTGTGTGAGCGGTGACTTCCGTTTTTTTTTTTAATTGAATTTAAGGACTTGGTACATAATATATAAGTCCTAAACGTTAATTAAAATCGGAGTCTCTCGCGCCATTTTGCGCGGCCATGTCAAGTGCAAGTTTTTGTTTTGTAAATTAGTTTACTGTGGTTATTATTGGTCAAGAGTGGTGTTGTTTTGTTTAATAATGTGCTACAATGTGAATAATTATGGAAAACGATAAATTGGACTTTAAATATGGGGCACAAGTTGCAGTTTATTTTTTGCGGTTTTCCCGCGCTGTCAACTCCCATATTTTACCCGACGTGTTTGAGCAGTGGATGGTTCCGCGAGTGACTCCAAGAAAAGCATCAACTTCTACAGCATCTGGAATTTGATGATGACCTCATTAATTCATGAAAAAGAAAGATATATTACGTCAGACTTGGCTGTATGGGCTAGACCCTTTGCCTTCCCTATCATCTCATTCATCATCCATCGGGAGAAGAGAACAAAAGAAAAAAAAAAAAAAAATTAATTAAAATCGCCCAAACAAGTGAGGTATATTTAAATAGGAGTTTGCAGGGTCAATCACAAAATATTAACTGCCACTTTCCATACCTACTTAATATAATACAAAATAAAAAAGTATTATCACGACGGCAATCATAGTAAATCGCTTTATTTAACGGGCGAGCTCACATTTAAGAATAGATATAGGATACTTAGATTGGCAATGCAAAAGACAAAGAGCACAGTATTGCGTATGTTAGAGCGAGATAGATAGACAGGACCATTCACAGACACGTTCGCGGCTTGTAGCGGCTGGCGTAATTGTAAACAAAACAAATTCCGCTTATATTTGTAATAATCTAGGGTTTTATAGTGTAAATTTGAGGTTAATAGACGTAATTAGTCATGGTTACTTGTGTAGTACCTGGATGTAACTCATCTAAGAAAGAAAACCCGCATAATTATTCATTTAACACGTAAGTACGATTGAAATATTTAGGTGCCTAAATACAATGTTTTAGATCTGCCACTAAGGTTTTATACACAAACAGATGGGAAAAATAAACGCCTTTTATTACATTAATAATCTGAATGCATAGGAATTCAATTTAAGATAATATCAAATACGTGAATTTCTACTATTTCTAACCTCACTTATGTAGAGATTGACACATATCGATAACATGTTATCGATATGTCGCTAAATGGCAAAGGTATTGTGCCTTGTATGCAGCATAGCATGCATAATCTATGGATTATGCCTATACAGCCTTATTAATTTTCGTTAAATACTTAAAAAAAAAATTATATATTTTACTTTTTAATTTTTGGAGTTTCGTAGCTAAATGGCGCAACTCCTATTAATTGAACTAAATTATAAATATTTTTATAAAATAATTTAAACTTTATAATGTTTCAGATTTCCCCAAAATATTTTAGTAAAGAATAAATGGCAAAAACCTTCCTTAGAAGGTCACTGCAGTGGTGGCACGTGTGTGGGGTCCTGGTCCGTCCCTAAGGGCCTGGTTGAGCGGGGGGATGGCTGGCACATGCGTTACGTCCGTGATCGGGTGCTGCTGTGGGGGCCTGGGACCTCTGCCGAACACGTTCAATTTATTGTTCTTAAATTAGCAGACGTTTTGCGTTTTGTCGTCTTTCGGGTTGCCCAAGGGGCTTGGGAAAGTAATTTATTTTAGTTTTGCCTTACCTGGTAGGGTTAGTAAGATTGTCCTATGGGACAATCTTGGAGTAAAGGATATCTATTTTATGTTGTTGTGTAGTTCTGTATTTGTTTTAATTTGTAAATCTGCTATAGCTGATTTTTCCTTGCAGATTCCTTTCTCAGTCAGACATTAACAGGTCACTGGAAACTGCTTTGCTGCTTAGTCTTCCACTAGCAGGAGTAGAATCATTCAAAATAATTTAAATAATGACGTGTCACAAATGCCTTTAATAGGTTTACGTGAATAAAGATATTTTGACTGACTTTTTTTTATATACCTACAGTGGTTTTATTTTTCATAGAATCGTCTACTTTTAGATGGTGTAAATAAATAAACATAGAGGAAAATTTGCTAGGAAACGCAACTGAAAAAACTATATTTTTCAATTATTGTATAAATTTTTCATCGTTTAATTGAAAATTTAACGTTGAAATCCTTAAATAATGTAAATTAGAATGGTACATTACCAAAATATGTGATAAGAAATCTTAGAAATTTGGGGTTTGCAACAAAATAATTTTCAAATATGAAATATTAGGTTTCCAAATTCATTTAATCAGTTTTTCGCATTTCCTGGCAAATTTTCCCGAAGTAATGTTATTTTCACTAAATGTAAAAAAAAATATTGTAGATATAAAAAACGAATGAACACATTTTTTTAGATTTTTTCGGTAAATTTTGGGTTAAATGGAAAAATGGCATGCACAAGTTATAGATGTTTTTTTTTACCTATATTAGTTTGTGTTGCTATTTTGTTTATATGTTTAATGTACCTAATATGCTGTTACTTTTTTAAAATAAAAATCCAACATGTTTTGTATTTTAATTTTTATTACCTCAAACAAACATCAACTTTATATGTAGCTAGATGTGTCAAATCAGACAACACGAAAACGTTGCAATCTTTATCGATAATCTAAGTCAAGGCAGTCGCGCACATCACTATCCGTCTCGCACACATGCGCATTTCACGCACACCGATGTTTTTTATTTTTGGTCTCGCCCTAATCATTCCATTGCCTATATATATACTAAATCTATGCATTTAAGTTAATTTGGTCAAAACCAGAATAAACTAGTTACTTTTGTTTCTAGTCAATGCGAAATATTAACTAGCTCTAGTTTAGCAAAACGCTCATTCATAGACTGCACTATAAATAAATATAAATATTACCAGACAGGTCACACAGCGCCATCTAGTTTCTGTGGTAAGCTACGAGGCTTGTGTTACGGTTGTAGCTGGTTGATAAACTACTTATTATACTTTTTTTAGTAAAAATATACATATTACACATACATATAAACACCCAGGCCGAGACAAATTATACAATGTACAACTTGCTCCCGGTGGGAATCTAACCCACGACCTCCCGAGTTCTCGGCAACGTTTGTTACCACTAGACCACGGAGGCGGATGAATTAAAAGTTTTGGGGAGTTCGGGTAAAAAGGATAGAATAAAACACAAATTTATTAGTGAGGTGGTAAATATATAATTTAAAATAACCGTGTTAAAATGACATAAAATTTATTTTTAAAAATATTAATAATATATACATTTATAAAATTACATAATTATTGTTAACATTTATTGCGAAATCGGACATCATCGTCCATCGTTGTTATCTCACCCTCTTACTGCACAAATATTTCTAATTCCCATTAGTATGCCATAAATTTAAGTAAGTGAAGTTAAGTTTATACCATTATACGAAAATAAAGTGTTGCAGACTTGTAGCCTGTTTTTTATTATGTAGCAAACTCCTGCATGTTTTTATACCAACATACTTAGGGCCGATAACTGAATCTTTCTTTAGTGACATTTCTTTACTTAAATACAATTAATTGTATGGGAAATTTGTATTTATGTGAACAAATGCCACCAAGGAAAGATTCAGTTACCGACCCTTAGAATAATAACGTCTAGAAAGGAAGTGTACGCGCACGTTAAGTGGTAAGGTTTACCGAGCCATAACGGCTCTGTTACTGAACAGCCAGTTTCAGTCTCATAAGTATCAAAAATTAGAAATAATCATTATAAAAAGGAAGTATAGAAACTTGCTCAAGGAGTTTGCTACACTAAAATAAAAATAAAATTACAGCATTAGTTTAGTTACAGTTAAGGCTTACTGCTTACTAAGGTTTACTGAAATAGCCGAGATCCCATATAATTTTCTGTATTTAGGTGAACAAATGCCACTTACGAAGGATTCAGTAACAAGCCAACATTGAGGAATAGGTATAGTGCCACTAAGTTATCTGTGAAATAGGACCTACAGCCGCTACGTGTGTGTTTCCTTGACATATAGTGTTGTCAGTTTACTTTTCTTAATATTCCCAAAATTATAATTAATAATTTAGTCCACTTTACGGAATACTTGTTTATAATCCTAATTCAAAAATATAACAGAGGCGAATTGTTTAACATCTTTTGGTTTTCCGCATAAATCGACATCTGTGACAAATCCCTATTAGATTAAAATTGCAATACATTAATTACATATTTCCCTGTTTTTGTGCACAAAATTAATTAGCAACACTGAAACCGTCGCCTCCCAGTTCACAGATAAGTTGGTACAACTATAGGGTCAAGTGTTTCCTTACTAGTGCGTAAAAATATTTGTGTCAGCAAGAGCTTTAATTTTATTTATTACTCAGTAAATCAGTCTCCAGATTGGGAAAGTGTATAAATACATTTTTTACTATATTACAAAAGACTATCACCCGTATTCAAAGACATTTTCCCAACAGTTCCTCTACTTAATTATTTCTTCCACCTGTCAAACGGGTTCCTCCAAATCGGTATTCTTAGTTGTAAACTTCTAAAGACATAAATATTAATTTGACACGAAATTATTTATAATTTAACTTATTAATAAGAAAGTAATAAATACAAGTTTTAATAATAAAAATATTATCTGAATATAACATTAACAGGCTTCAAGAAGGTTTCAAGGTACGTCGCTATGTACCTTGAGTTAACAATTCTATTTCTTGAGCGTAGTGACGTGCTGAGTGTCCCTCCGTTTGACAGCTGAAAGGAATAATTAAGTGGGAGCCTTTGAGGATATGTGTAAGAAAATCGGGTGTATATATTTTTAGAACATAGGCATACAATTCATTCTTGGATCACTGATTTATGTAAAAATATGACAAAAGATCAGCACCCTGGTAACCCTTTAACGACCATGGGATATAATTATCGTCGATAGCAAACACAACTTATTTTTTACAGGGGTGTAATAAACTGTTTTTTTTTTTAAATTGGTATCTTCTTAATAAAATTAGTGATAGGTGCTGTATGTAATAATTAATTTGCATTGTTTATATATTATATTGATAGTTACTTTTCAGCTGACAACGTATTTAAGGTCTAAAAATATCATTGGTCCTGAAAGGGTTAACCAAAATTGTAATGTTAGGACTCTTAATCCACAAGAGATGTGCTAAGAAAATAATCGAAGAGTGAATTACATATCCGCCAATAGTTTAAACCAAGGTAAGTGAGGCAACTTTTACTGAGCCATAAAGGCTCGGTTGCTGAACTCAGGTTTTTTTTTAAATATCATGGTTTTTAGGCATCTGAATAACAAAGAAAATTCCTAATATAACGGTCATTGCGTTATTTTTCTTAGCACCAATAGTATCACGTCACGTCATCATAATACTATTGGTGTATCCTCGCACATCTCTAGCATATAAGTAGCCTTAGCCTGTTCCTTATAATACAAGTATGAAGGTTTATTATAGTAAACTATAAAACACAACTAATAGCGCAAATACAGATTATCTTGGTACTTATTTACGCTTAACTAGTGTCGAAATCTGTAACTTATGTGAACATAACCCTCTGAATTTGCGTCATTAGTAGTTTACTTGACGAACGTTTAGGCTAAATAATACACAAAAAAACCTCTCAAATATCTTATTTTCCTCGCTCGTGTGGAAACGACTAGCAATGAGAGGTTTTACTATACTATGTGACAAAGCTATAGCTCTGCAGGCATACATGGGGTGCTTAAGAAGAAACAAATTTCTTAGTGAGAAAAGAGTTGATGAATAGTGTTTAGTGATATCGCCTTACAAGGTAAGTTTAGAGTCCCCTCTTATTACGTAACTAGATGTACAACTCGGCTTCACTCGTGTGGTGAGCTCGTCATGATTTGATAGATGTGGCAAATGGCATAAAAACTGTAGTTATGCCCTGGTGCTCTGTATTCAGGTACTTCAAAGCATAGCTGTAAGCTATTATTAAGCCGCTCCATACAAAGTTGTATGAGAAAAACAATGTTATTTGGGACGGGACAAATGACAATAACACTCCCCAGCCACTATTCTTAGGTTCTCTAAATACTGTATGATTCTGACAACTACTAGCTCCCTTTAGATTCACAACATTGAAATTTATTACAAAGTCCATAGCCAAGATTGTTATCAGACAATGAAATATATTGAGAGTTTAAAATGGGTATTATTGCACCGATTTAAGTTATATAATGCGGTAAAGTTCATAAAATCATAACTAATACTTTAGTACTGCTTTAAATGTAACAAAAATCCGTTATATCGAGTATTATCATACATAACCACATTTTGAACCTTAAAATGGTGCAATAAGACCCATTTTGCACCATTAATATCGTCTGATGATGTGCAGGGTGTGATAGTTACCGTATTCATCATGTTAAGAATAATAAACAACTTTCAAGCTGATGATACGAATACTGTTACTCGAAGGCTTCACAAGTTTATTTTGTTAATTATAAACAAAACATTAGCCCCCATAATATGACTGATGATTTTACTTTATATTGGGACTAAATAGCATCGGAATATATTATTATCTTAAAGTATTTTTATTAGAATAACTCACAATTGTCTAAATAAAGTACTATAGATTAAAATTTTGTTAAATCTAAATTATTTTTCGTTTTATCGTTGCATTATTCTATTAACCTTCCAGAAACTGTAGTTACACAGCCTACAAGATATATGATATAGCTTAGCTTTACTTACATTATTGTTTTTAAGCTGAAGTAATTTTAAATTAAGCTAATTTTAAATATCCAACGCTATTTAGTCACATAATATGAGATATTATAAACAATGAGAATCATTATTATAGTAGAAAATTATTAAGATTTATTTTAATTACTATAGACACTTGTTTTAATATTTTTACTCTTTAGATTATCTCAACAATCATTGTTAAAACCATTATATATTTTTTTATGACTGAATTGGTAATATTAGTCGAATTACTAATAGGCGTCCACTCACAATTGCTTAAAAACGACCAGTGATTACATTTTCCTGTAAATAGCTCCCCAGTAAATACATGCATTCCATTTGTGTCTTAAAAATGGTCCTTCGAGCCGGATATACCCAGCCCTAAGGATTAAGTACTTAATACATTGATGAATTGCAAATATCTCTTTTAATATAAACAGTTTACTAAGTAGCACAGTTAAGTATACAGTTATGAGCTTAATAGATAGTAAAGATTGTATAGAAGTGTAAGTGTATATGCTTACTCGTACATATAGTTAAAAAAATGTGTGTTCGCCAAATTATTATCTAATTATAGTTTTTACGATATAATGATTCTCGTTGTTAATTTAAATTCATTGCATGTCTAATACCGTTTTTTATATAAAAAATATATAATTTAAGTCACAATTTAAGCATGATGCCAAATTAATATAAACAAACAGTTGTATAAAGATAACACGTTATTATAATATGCAATCTTCAGTTGTGGGTAACATCGAAATTGGTCGCCAATGTCAAATTGTGTTCGATTAACGCTGTTTCGACGACCAGAATTTATTGTTAAGACTTGTTCCTTCAGATGTCTGATTATAATACAATGGTCATGTTTTATTGTGACTTAAATCATTAACTTAGGCTGGGTTTCTGAGGGGATTATTAAGACATTTGTTGTTATATTATATTACCTACGTCACTCCAATCACGTGACTTATAATTGTAAACGATAAACATTTGATATCCCATTTATACCCTCAGAAATCTAGTAATAATTATCACTTTGCGATCCAATGCGATACTCGTAATAGCATTGTATTTAGAATACAAAAATAATTTGCATACCTTTAGCTCGCACCAACATACAAAAAGATTTTTTAAGTAAATAAAATTATTCCTATTTAAGTAAAATTTTCTTATTTATATATCAAATTTTAGACTGAGAATATTGACAAATACATTTATAACGATTTTTCTTTATTAAACAAAAACAAATCTATGATTAATATAATTACTGTGTGTATTAAGTTAATTGTTAAGTAAAAGTTCATGATTAAGATAATTAGAAGGGCGCCGTCAATAAATATATTTATATATTTAAAAATCTCCTCGTGGCCCATTTTTAAATAAACAAAATAATTATTCTTACTAATATCAATCTCTGTCTCGTTTTATTTGCTGTGTAAATTGTACGTATTTTTCCTTTATTTTTGTTATATATTCGTACAGAAATGTTCTAATATAAACATAGTTAAAGTATATATTTTTATTTAAGTATTTGTTTTTATTTATAATGCACGCGCAATCGCTTATAATACCTACTACCTATTAAGTTGCCCCTTGTACTAAACTGTTAAGTTTTTAAGTACAACAAATCTCCAGTCTGTAAAGAACAATTTTCCTTGAATGTTGTGCATTGTTCTTTATTTCTAAGAAAGTTGATTGACTACATTTCCCAAAAGCCCCAAAAGGCTTAAAAGATCTTTGAAAATGTTCGCGTGTGCGAGCGAGAGTGATGCAAATCTTAACAAACCACTTAAATACAATTTGAACCGTAAAGTAATCGATTAATAAAATAAAAATAGAGTTTCTGTTTTTAGGTGCTATAGAATTAATTACGTACAAAATACAAAAAAAAAAAACATTTAAAATATGCAGTACTAACAAAAACACTAGACGTTGTAACAAAAATAGCTTATCTAAACACAACCGGTACTTTATTCTTCATAAATAAACGCTGGTTATCTACTGGGTTATTTGCTGCACTAACAGTATAAAATAGCATAGATACTCGCAATGACTTACCCAAATGTTCAAATTAAACTTTTCAATTATGTTAACTGCATTTACCTTATAAAAATCTGTCAAATATTCCTTCTGAATGTTTATGTCGTATAATTAAATCTAGCCTCATAATATTTAAAAATCTAATATTAAAATGGGCACGATTGAGAATGATAAAAAGGATACACAAAAATTACACTATTAGTTTTGTTTTATTCAAAAAGACAAGTAGTTATGATTTTACACATTTGGTATTCGCGAAAATATCGTGTCTAGATGACTTATTTCTAAATTCAATATCTCGGGAACTAATTGATGATTCAAAAATAATCAATAACAGTCAACATTCCGAAATGTATTTATTGCAAGGAATACTGAAATTTTTTGTTTCTTTGATGCTGTACCTGGACTTTGTCTCTTACAATACGCTTAACAAAAAAATAACTAATTTATTCTATAAAGTTATTGACTTTACTGTTCAACGAATAATTTAGTTATTGTTTTTGGTTATTATTATTGCTATTAAATATCGTAATACGCGGCATTTCACATATTCAGAGGATAACAAACGTTTATGAAAATATTACCCAATCATTGTAGTTTGGAAAAACCCGACTATTTCCGAAGGTAACCGAACACGAAAGTGTTTCAAACACTATGCGATTATTTTTTAGATCGTACATTAACAACCAAGTATCACAAAACAATGATCGTTCAAAATACACTCAGCGACATAAATAACCGCACACACGTAAGTTATTAACTACTTAAAATTTAGTTAGGACTGAAAGATTCTTCATAGTATGACTAGTGTTATGATACTTGGACACGGTCGGTTAATTGTGCCTTAAGTGTAGCTTAGATCTTGGCTTGGTTGTCAACATAATACATTTATATAAGTACAAACACGCACCGATTAACTGCTCAAAACTACATGCAATTTAATTCTTAATTCGCGTCAACATCACCCAAACACGTCGGGTATATGGTAGTTCACAGCTCGTCAAACCCGCAAATAATAAACTGGATCTTGTGTCCCATATTAGTGTTAAATTTATCGTCTTTTATAATTATTCACAATCATGCTACATAATTACCAAAATAAGATACTTCGACTAACAATAACTATAATATAGTAATTTACAAAAAGAATAAAATGTTGGTGCAAATGGGCGAAATTCAGCCTTCTTATCATTAGTCTTTGTAGGGGTGCCAATTTGTGCCAGCGACCGAGACAGAGCAGCAAGACGGTCTTTGGGCGCGTTCTGTTTATAGATATTACCAGAGGCGCTAGTCGAAGCGTTCCATTAAAAAAACAAAAAAAAAAAACAGATGTATGAATATTAAAAAAAAAAGTTACTTCTTGGCCGATGGACAAACGTCAAATCTAAACTTAGCAGTTTGGTTGTTTTGCATTTTTTATTGTCCATGGCAAACAAAATAACCAAATTCATTCCATCAATCAAAGCTAACGCAGCTAAAAAAAGTAACACAGCTAAAATGAAACAGTTGGTGGCGCTGGTTTATGATGTTAGTTGGGCTTATAACTGGAACGGACTTTTATAGTAAAACTGTTTTTTTAGTCGAACACTAACAAACTGATTAGACAGCCACCCACCGATGTAGAACCGTAACCTTAACCGGTACAAGGCTTAAACTGTTTTATAGTTTTAGTTTTAAAAACACGAAAATTCCGAATGTTAGCATATTTTATAATTTTGAGCAATTAATCGGCTTTAATAAAAAATAAGTACAAAATAGGACGATTTCATCCTTCTTAAGACAACTATTGTATTGAAACCCAAAGCTCTTTGGTTAGACGGACTAATGACAGTTCTGAGCTCGAACGCGAGTCGACGTTTTTGTTTTAGCTTATAAACGTGACGTTAGCCTTATTGTTATCATTTGTATTGACTGACGGCCAGTTGCAGAAGGGATGATTAAAATAAACTCTGATTAATATTTTGATATACGCCACGTGATTGGTAGATGGTCACTTTGGTTATTACGACGAATAACGTGCGTCATAAGCAACGTAAACATGTCAAAAACAATCAGCCTTTTGCAACTGGCCGTTAATTTAATATTTTAACAAGTTTTGGTTCGAACATAATAATAAATATTTCTTATAACTTAGAAAAGTATAGTAATTATGTGTAACTTTGGATCACTTTTGGGAAAATTATCGTTAATATATATTATATATAACTACGAAATATAACGTGTATAAATATATAAAATGTTAAGTTAAGCATGTATTATTTTATTCATCTATAACTGTATTTACGTTGATCCGTATGGTGAATAATAGTAGATATCTGAATTTTTGCCTACAGGTAGCATTATTAATGTTTTATTCAAACTCCATAAATATAAAATAAAAATAAATAAAATAAAATCAGTTTTTTTATTTGTCACAAAAATAAGAGTAAATAAAAATGTAAAATATAGTTAAAAAAATAAAACCAAAGATATTATGACAAAAGAGGCTATGGTTCAGAAAATGTTGTTGGAACCAGGTTCCAACAACCTCTGTTATTATACCATAGCCGACATTAAAATTTAGTGGAACAGTAATATAAATAAAAGTTATAAAATAATAATTAATATCACAAATTCATTAAATTATTGTGTCCCAAAAAGGAATTGACCCCGGTACCTTCCCGACTAAATCCACGGACTTCACTGCTAGGCCAAGGAGGCAGTTAAAGTAGAAAGTATATTTGAGTTAAAGGAGAAATAATAAAATAAAACTATAAACGTATAGTGTCTAAAGCGATGGTGACCGGTATGGACGCCACCTACTCACGTGACCTTGTACTGAGACAAGTAGCTACAACGCGATCCTTTTAATTGGATTATAAAAACATAATGAAAATAAAGCGCGAGGAAACTTCACGTTTATAAGCCTAAAAAAATACAATATTAGATTAAATTAACAATCTATTGTTTTGAGTTGATGCAGACATCATCAGTCAGGCACCATTAGAGCGGGCGTCCACGACGAACTAAGTTGCCCAGCAACATTTTGTCTGTCGTTGTATTTTCGAAAAACAGCAATAAATAAACCCGTAGAATTGAGACAACGGATGGGCAAAAACATATAGGAGCTGTTCTGCTAAACCTATTCTGTTACTTAAGCGCAAACGATATATAATGTAATCCGTTAATCACAGTGAACACTCCATGTAACGTCACTCGATTTAACGACAAAGCGTCAAAATCAATTGGCTTTGGTTGGTTTAGCTTGTCTTCCATACAATGATACATCTTCTCTCCATTTAACGACAACTCTCTATAACATCATAAAAGTTATTTAAAACAAAATTTTTTTTTTCTCCCACAAAACTTAAAATTAGCAACAATATTTTTTAAAACATTTATGTACAAGCCCTTCAAAGTCGTTATATAGAGTTTCCACTGTATGTATATACATACATATATATATATATATATATATATATCACGCTATTAAAGTTGAGAATTGAATAATATTTGGTAATTATGACGCAACCATTGACGTAATTAAGGAAATCCACTAATAACGTTTGTGTCTAAGTAGAGAGTAATAGGGCTGCAGGTCTAGAAAGCAATAATGGTCAGTCATGTAAATATTTACAAAGCTCTTAGTTTTTTTTTTTACTAAAACACTGTATAAACCTTTCATTGAGTGTATAAATATAAGGTTTATGTAGCAATATCTTTTTACACACAATGATTTGAGACTAACAGCATAGTAAAAAATATAGAACTTTTGCAATAATAGATAGCTGATATTTATTGCCTGCATAGGCCAAAGCATCCACCCACCTTAGTTGCGGAGACAAGTAGATCGTGAACGCCTGATCTTAGGTACATATTAGTATTAATGTATAAATCTTAATTTTAAAATTGCCAATATAAACTCTCGATGCTCTTCAATAGATATTACTACCTTAAAATACTTATTGCATAAAAATATGTATAAAATTAGTTACCTATATGTATTGTACGTATGGTAAAAAAGCTATAAAATTGTTATATTAATCACATATACTTAATTAATTTATGCTTAAAGTTAAACTATATCAGAAAACGTTAAAACTTTAAGACCGTAAAATTGATATTACTTACATACAAAATCATTTAACATTAAAAAATATTATTTCATTTTTAAAATAATAAATTATTGTTTTAATACGTGTTTTAATAATAAATATTCGCGATAATAATAATAAAAAAATCTCGATTATAAAACGTTATATCACAGAAAACAATAATAGAATTAATAATTTTAGCACAAGTGTTCATTTACACAATTACCCGTCACTGCACCATTAAATATCGGCCTAATACAATATTCAATAATAGTCAAAGATATATAGAAGAGCGACCTTAACCGATCTGTTATCTGAATTAAATCAACTTTTTGTATATTTAAAAATATTCGTATTTTATTATATAGCAGGTGGATTTCATTTGTATAACAGATCGGTGAAGGTTGCTGTTCTACGTATCTTATACTATTAATATTATCCCCTCGTTCCGAGTCACAATAATAGTAACCTAAGCCTGCTTCTAGGCATTCCGAGACGTGCCTGTATTGCCAAAGCTTTGTGACGTCACAAACAAACGTAAACGCAGAGGTAAATATGATAGTATGATTTCAAATCCGGAATTTATCTTCTTTGCATTATAAAAAAATCCATTATGATAGGAATAAAATGAAATTTTATCCGTTCCAAATTGATATCATGGTCTGAGCATCCATAAACTAACACCGTATAAGGTTTTTAACACAGAGTAGCGACACTGGCAGTTCGAAAATGTTTCGAGTCCCAATACTGGTGTTAAGCCAGGGTTCCTGTCAATGTCAAAGTGACAAGTATCATAAGTTAATAAACATAGAAAGATAATAATCTGTGAAATACGCAACAAAACTCAAAATTTTATATAAGCTATACTAATATTGTCATTCTTTTGAGATACTAATAATATACGAAATATGTCTTTGATGGAAATGATTTTTCAACAGACAATTTTGACAGTGACATTTTGCTCGTAAATCGTTAGTGAATGTCGGTGTCGAGAGGTCAGAACCCTACGAGGGGTTTACAAAAACGAACGCGGCTCAGTATGATTCGGAATGAGGGGTATATCTTTGGCGTTTAAATTTTGACAAAAGTCAAAATCTGTATTTTCGTATCGGCAGAACCAAAGACAGATCAAACACAATAGTATCATTTCATAATGACATCAAATGAAAATGGATTGATACTATTGGTGGATATTTAACTCGCTCACTGCCCAATTCACCGCAAATCTGGTAGATTGGAAGCCTTAAAGCTAAGTTCAAACAAACGCGTTTAACGTATGAGCTTCCCTCTCGCTCGCACAATCTAATATTTTCAAAGACTTTTGAAATTTGAGTGTACTTTTGTTGGAAAAAAAATTGTACATATTTGCACTTTCATATACCTAATTTTAGACAGAGAGAGAGATCATCACGACCGAAAGGAAAACTTTCGGGGTGGTCAGAAACCACGCTTATAAATAAGCGGATTCCAAGCCAACTTTACTATAGGCCAATCATATATAGGCAAGCTCGTCGATGTCTCCAGCGTATCAAACTCGAGAAATTCACAAATAAATAAAATTTTTGTGTCCCGATCAGGAATCGAACCCGGTACAGACTTAACCGCTAGACCACGGAGGCAGTATTTTTAGACAGAAAAATTTGAAAATATATATTGATTGAAATATAGATTGTGCGAGAGGGATGCAAAACCGTTAAACCCTCTTAAGGACAAATTACAAACACGCGATAAGGATTGGCATCCGGTCATTATGCTACCGGAATAACAAAAGGTTTTGATTGAACTAAAATGGTTAATAATTACGGTTGCTACCGGTATAAAAAAACTGTACTGTATTTTTACGGTATCGTTATATCCTATACCAAACTCTGTGGAGGCAAGGAGGTGCTCAAAAATTCTAAAGTACAATTTTCCTGATTTCAACTTCTTTCTTTATATACTTACTACTAACACCTCCTCTACTCCTCTAATGCCTCCTCCACTCAACATTTCCTTCCAGCTGTCAAACAAAAAAAAGTTTCTGTAATGGTTACTTTTAAAGTTTTTTTTTATTTTTTTTATTTGAGCCGATCCGACAGTTTTATTTTGAAGGTCAGCCGTAAGCATTAGACGCCATTTTTTTATTTTAATCGTCTTAATTTTCATTTGACAACTGAAAGGAATTAAGTGGAGGAGGCGTTGAGGACATGTCTTAGAATACAGATGTAAACCTACCGAATATTTTAGTATCAACTAACATGTAACAGAGACTGCTTCCCAACATACAACATAATGGGGCAGCGGAGTTCTATATATCTTGCTCGATTTGTTTTTAGTATTTGATCATTTTTATTTCCCAACAGAAATGCGACGCGAATCGAACTCTTGTTTCAATTACTATTAAAATTAACAGTACCGTTAAAAAAAAACAGTACGTTTATTTATATCGGTATTACAGATATCAGAATTTAAAGGTATGATGACAGCTTACCATTTAAACCACCAATGCATATAGATAAGCCTATTCAATTCAAAACGCCACTTGCTACAGCAGGCGCAGTCCGAATCGACCGATCAGGTGCGATTTTGAAATAATAGACTTTTGTAATTTAATGTATCGATGGTTTAAATCCTATATTTTTTTGTTTATTCAGCCCTGAGGCGCAATTCTTAAGCAATAAAATTCATATATTAATAAAATAGTTTTACCTGATTATATCGAATTCGATAATATCTCTATATCTCGAGAATTGCCCCCTGGTTAGAACTGAAGGCAAAAATGACTTAAGGGTGGTAAAGCCCTAGTTTGTTGGAGTGTAATATGGGTTTTTGGTTTATGTGGAAGTGCTGAGGTCCGGCTGTATGCAGGCGATGGTCTTCTTGATGCGCAGCGCAGTGAGCCGAGCTGCCGGGTTTTGATACCAACATTCACGCATCACCTTGCAAATCGCAGACAACACCTGAAACGTGTTCATTAATATATTAATATCACAAAGCTACGGTCAGGCATTCCATATTAGTGCTGAATCTTGAAACAGTGCTTGATGTAATAGCTGCCCGCGGCAACAGGAAAAAAATTATATAGACACTGGCAAACGAAAGTAGGCTGAGATTATGATACCTATATTCGTAAGGCAACACAAAATCGATTATCAATATGCTGTCGAACTATATGTATTCATTGAACTTAAGTTTGTGCACTAGTTACCCAAAATACTATTAAAAATAAATAAAAGTGATGTGCGGAAGTTGCGTCATACGTTGATAATGAAATATAAAGAAAAACAAGAAAAGAGAGATATACCTTGATTTCATACAGAAAATATTTTTTTACATACAATCATCATTACAGCTAGAACACAGCGTCCTATAATTCCACTGCTGAACATGGGCCTTCCATAACATATATAAATTTTGATACTTTGAAATTCTAAAAAAATATTAATTAGCTCAGTTGTCATTATTACCTAAAACATTTATTATTTTTGGTAAGAGCCTCTAAAATTAAAAGCCAACGAAAAAAAAAAGATTTTTAATAAGTAGATGATTTAGAACAACAAAGAATTGGCAAGTTATACACCGGTTAGTAAGTGGATACTGTCAACATCAGTAATCTCAAACCAGTATCACATTCTAGTCTGATAACTTGTGATTATTTTATTCACGAGTGTGACAAATTTTCACTTGTCCAATTGTACAAACTTTCTCTATAAATTAGACGTTGTGATTTCATGTTACATGTTATAGGTACATATATATATCCATAGTTAAAGTATTAATATGTAAATTACAATATTTGAATCAGTTACTTTCAGTAACAATATTTATTATTAACTACTACTAGATTGATAGAAGAAAACAACTATTATTTTAAAATGATAAAAAAATATGCAAGTATCAAGATTATTTTTTCTTTATACGAGTATAACCGTGCCATGCCAAACCTGTTTCCTATGATTCCTATAATGCTATATTGGAAACTAGTTTTATAAATGTACTAATGGCAGACCTGCTTATGCGAAATTATTTCAGTTTGTGGTGCAAAATAACATCCGTTCCTGATCACAGCATCATGAGCCATCGGTCCCCGTTCCACTAATACCAACTTGTGAAATCGTTAAGAAAGCTAAATTCATGAGAAAGCTACATACATGGATTAGACTTACTGTATCGGATTGCCATCGGTTAGGTATACCAGGTCTTCTTTTCTCTATGCAGACGACTCGCTTCATATCTTCAAGACTGGGATCGGGGGGGACACAGTCGTAGTAGGGCGGCTGGTATTCGTCGGGGATTGCCCCACTTCTCCTAGCGATCTCCCAAAGCACTAGGCCGAGAGAATACACGTCAGAACGCTTGTAAGGGTCGAACTGACGCGTGTCCAACGATTCCTCTAATACCTGAAATTGTATTATACAAAATGTAAAAAATAGTACATTACTGTCGCAGTCTGGGATGATGAATAACTTTATAGGTCAGACAGCAAGGTCTGCAATGATGACCAAGCTAGAAGGCTGAAAGCATCAAGCGCCTGCTGACATTCTTTTTTTTTACTAGGTCTTGATTGACACGATAACTACATACATATATATGTAGTAATTTAACATTAGTCTAATCAATAAAATTAGTTATAATGTAATAGTTTCAATTTCTTTATCGTTAGAACAACTGTAGAACAAAAAATAAACGCCTAAAATGGATGATCTCCTTTCACAATCACTTTAATATTTTTTACAAAGCAAAGCCGTTATTTCCTACTATACTTAATTCCGTTGTTATATTATTTTAATTAACGATTTATTAATAAGCCCATAAATTACAACTACAGTATTTTTCTTAATGTTAAATATTGTAGGAGCAATAATTATTATTTTTATCTAATATCATCAGCACAAACGTTATCGCAAGATGATAAGCCGAGTTTACATTTTTGCTGCATTTAGTCCAGTCTCTATGTTTTCCGATTTAGTTCTCTAACTAAAAATACACATGATTATTTTACGTTCCGTTCAATTATTATTGCTTAGGTATAATACGAATGCTTTTAGAATGTGGAATGGATTTATTGTTCGGTATTTACCGTGTTTGACTCAAATTGACTGCCTCCGTGGTCTAGCGGTTAAGTCCGTGGATTTAGACTCGGAGGTACCGGGTTCGATTCCTGGTCGGGTCGGGACACAAAAATTATTTATTAATGTAAATAAATACATTAAATTATTATTTAATTTATTTGTGATATATCTCGAGTTTGGTACGCTGGAGACATCGACGAGCTTGCCAAAAACTAATTAAATTAAATTAAAAACTATTAATGTACAAGTATATGTATGTGTACTATGATATCAAAATAGAAATTTTATTGAATGTCGAAGTTAATGGCGACTGTAAATTGGCTTTTTCAAATTAAAAAGAATTGATGTAGCCTCTTTTAGTGCATCTTCTATAGACTAGTTTTATAATTATAAATCAAACTCTACATATGATTATAAAGCTTTATTTCTCCGATCTCTTACAACTGTTTTTCACCACGCTTCCACTCAATATCTCTGTCCCTTTTTCGTCCCAAAACTGTCAGATGGCCGTGCCTACCTTATTTTTAATTCTTAGTTCCGAATACAATTGTATTCGAATGCACAAAATATAATTACTTACTGCATTCTGGTTTAGTAATATAAATTCTTATGTGTTTTTTACGAGTGTGTTCTATTTTGATTGACTAAAATAATAGTTTCATAATTAAATGTTAACATTTCGAATAGAACACAACTAGTATCCATCACATTCGGCCATCCGACAATGTGCTACCACCTGGTGCACACATAGGACTAAACCCATTATAAACTATTTATAATTAACATTCAGAGATCATTTATATTGAAAGTCTCACTAAAGTCAAGGAGTTGTTTCAGTTTTATATCCATCTCTCTGGTTTAGCACTATCCATAATACCAATGTTAACTTTAATAATCGCATAACAAAACGTTAAAACATTATTGGGCTATAGCCATATATTAATATTTTAAATTAAAAACTTCACAATCCTTGTTTTTCCTTAACATAAAAATATAGTAATAATATGATCTCTAGAATCACTGTGACATTGAGATTAACAAAATTTTAGAATTAGGTCAAGGTAAATTTAAATAAATGCCTTTGATAACTCTTATCTCAATGAGGTTATTTATATTATTGCAAATTACACTAATATTTAATTATTAAACAATAGTGTAACAAATTGAATGACAATGTAATAAATTCGTTACACTACCAAATAACAATTAACATTAAACAAAAATACATTTACTGAGACATATCAAACTGATGACACTAATAAATTGAATATTATTGTATCCAATTTGTTATATCACCAAATTTCAATTAAAATTGAACAAAAATATCTTCTAGTAATGAATATCAAACTGATGGTACTATAATAAATTGAATAATTTTGTATCCAATTCATTATTTTACCAAATTACAATTAAAATTGAACAAAAATATCTTCTAGTAATGAATATCAAACTGATGGTACTATAATAAATTGAATAATTTTGTATCCAATCCATTACATTACCAAATAACAATTAACGTTAAACAAAAATACAGTTACTGAGAAATATTAATGTTACGATACTGTAATAAATTGAATAATGCTGTATTCAAACCATTACATTACCAACATCCATCGAAAATCTTAACTATTATTTGGTAATTTGAGAACGTCGCTGCAACACAGATAATGGTAGCTCATCCTCACTGTTACTCAGATCACTATCAGAAGATTTACTGTCAGACTTATTTTCCAAGGATACATTTATCCATGGTCTTATTCTGTCCGCTGGCTCTCTTTAATGTTGGCATGGACAACAGCTCTCACTTCGTGTAACGCAGTAGTCTCAAAATCTAAGCCAATATCAAGTTTATTAGCTAAATTATCGCGCAATCTAACTCCGAATAAGGTCTCAGCTGCAGTCTTTTGAGTTGTAGCGTTTATGGTATTATTAATACCCCACTGTATATTTCCTAAATATTGATCCCATTTGTATTCATTTTCAGAGGAAGTGTATTTAGTTAAAGCATTTAATATTGTTTGATTAAAGCGTTCTGCTTGGCCGTTTGCCCTAGGACAAGCTACTGCGTTAAGAATGTGTTTGATGCCATATTTATCACAAAAAATCTTAAAAGCAGCTGATGTAAATGACGTACCGCGGTCAGAAATTAGTCGACTCGGTAAGCCAAAATCGTTGAATATCGATTCCAAAACGCGTATTGTTGATTTAGTTTTAGTGTCTTTTACTGGTTTAACAAACACATACTTTGTGAACCCATCCACTACTGTCAAAATATAAACATTACCACATTTGCTTTTTACAAATGGACCGAGGTGGTCTATATGAATAGTGTGAAACGGTACGCTTACTTTTTCAATAGGATACAAATAACCCGATTTCTTTTTTGTATTACAGTCCTTATTATAGGCACATTCTATACAAGATTCCGCATACCGCTTTACGAATCTGCGTAATTTTGGAAACCAGTATTGACTTTGAATTTTCTCAATTGTTTTCGATAGCCCTAAATGCCCGGCTTCATCGTGACTGATGCGACAGACTTGCCATCTAGCATTGCGTGGAACTACCAGCAGTAACTTACCATTAACCTTCCTATATAACTTGTGATTTTTAATAGCGTAATTATTTTTTATGTCTTTCGATTCCTCATCATTTTCAGGTTTGAGAATTTTAGCGACCCGTGCGATATCCGGGTCTGCCATCTGTAACGTCAGAATCCAATGATCCTTTTCGATATTGTAAACGGTTACATCAGAATCAACAATCACGCTAGATACCTGATTGGTATTTCGACTTAAAGCATCGACATGCGCCATTCGCGTGCCAGGACGATATTCGATATCAAATGTGAACTCGCTTATTTGTAACCACCATCTTGCTATGCGCGGTACTAAGTCACGCTTCGTAAGTGTG
Organism: Tinea semifulvella; assembly: GCA_910589645.1. NCBI lineage: Eukaryota > Metazoa > Arthropoda > Insecta > Lepidoptera > Tineidae > Tinea > Tinea semifulvella. The sequence goes on from OU342584.1 coordinate 29,641,470, forward strand.
GTTCTGATGGCGTTGCAATCAGTTACTACCTTAAAATTCATACCCATCAAGTAGGCGCGAAATTTATTTAATGAGCAAACAATTGCCAAGGTTTCCAGTTCGTAGGAATGTAAGTGTCGTTCTTCTGGGGTCGTCTGCCTGCTAAAGTAAGCGACAGGTTTTAATACTCGAGGATTCTCTTGCCACTGTAATAATATACCACCAATACCTAGTGAACTGGCATCGGTATGAAGTTCTGTGTCAAATTTGGGGTTGTAAAGTGCTAATATTGGTCTCTCTACCAGCTTATCTTTTAGTACAATAAATGCATTTGACTCAGGATTTGACCACAAAAACTTTGCTTCTTTTTTTAACAAATTTGTAAGAGGCCTTGCAATTTCACCAAAGTTTCTTATGAACTTCCTAAAATATCCCGCTAAGCCTAAAAATTGACGAACTTCATGAACATTTCTAGGTATTGGAAACTCTTTTACTGCCATAATCTTATTTTCGTTAGGTCGAATCCCTTCTTCGGAAATGTCGTAACCAAGATAAACAATGGAACTGTCGAAGAATCTACATTTGGATAGTCTAAGTGTAAGGCCATTTTTGCGTAACAGTTTGAGAACCTCCTCTAATCTTTCAAAGCCTTGAGTCAAATCTACCGACGGAACTAAAATGTCGTCCAAGTAAGCAAGAGCAGATTCAAAACGCATTGATCCCAATATTCTATTTATCGCCCTCTGAAACACTGCCGGTGCATTGGCTAACCCGAATGGCATGCGTCGGAATTCATAGTGTCCGTCTGGAGTTATGAATGCCGTTAAATGTTGGCTATCATCTGCCACAGGAACCTGGTAATATCCTGAAGCTAAATCCAGGCACGTGAAGAACTTATTACCACTGAGATTCGTTATTTGATCGTCTATTAAAGGAAGAGGAAAACAATCTTTTTTTGTTTTATTATTTAGGGCCCTAAAATCGACGCACAACCTCTGTTCGCCTGTTTTCTTTTTGACTAACAGAATCGGACTTGCGTAATTTGAATTCGATTCCTGTATAGTGTCGTTTTCCAAAAGGTCACTTACTATTTCCCGCACTTGTCCTCTTTCGTAATGAGATAATCTGTACGGTCGGTACATAACTGGTCTGTCATCCGTTAACTCTATTTTCATTTCACAACCTGTCATACATCCAATTTCGTTCAAACTTGTGGCAAAACATTCACGATAAGATTGTAAAAGGTTATAAAGTTGCCGGCATATGGTCTGCCCCCACGGCTGGTGGACTGGATAGCTGGCTTCCTGCATGAGCGCAGCATTCGTGTCCTTGTGGACGGGAATGCGTCTGATCTCATGTCAGTGAACGCTGGCGTACCGCAGGGCTCTGTGTTATCACCAACACTCTTTCTTCTGCATATCAATGATATGTTGTCTCTGGGCAACATTCATTGTTATGCAGACGACAGCACGGCCCACGGGAGGTATCTAAGTTCCCGAGCTTTGGGAGGTAGCCAACTAGAGGAATCACGGCGTATTATGACGGCAGAACTGGACGACACCCTTCACAAAATATATTTGTGGGGTGTCCAAAATCTTGTCCAGTTCAATGCCAACAAGACCCAGGCATGCGCGCTGACGGCCAAGAAGTCCCCCTTCTCTCCTCCCCCCACTCTTCAGGGCACCACGCTGGACCTACAGCCCAGCTTCAGCATCCTCGGGGTGGAAATACGCTCAGACCTTAACCACCGGAACTACATTGAGAGCATCACCAAAACAGCGTCAAAAAAGCTCGGTATACTGAACAAGGTGAAGCGGTTTTTCCCGCCATCAATCAGACTGTTGCTGTACAAAGCACAGATCAGATCATGCGTGGAATACTGTTCACACCTTTGGGATGGTTCAGCCAAGTACCTCACAGATGCTCTCAATGTCCTACAAAGGCGAGCTGTTCGAATTGTGGACGATGCCACTATATCTGGAACTCTCGAATCCCTGCAGCTTCGCCGAGATGTAGCTTCTCTGAGCGTGTTCTACCGGCTATACTATGGTGAGTGCTCTGAAGAGCTCTATAACCTAATTCCTTCCTCCCCATTCCGCAACCGAACCACACGCACAGGTCAGAATATGCACCCACATACCGTAGTCACTATCCCTTCGCGTACCTATAAATTTGGTGACTCATACATCTGTCGCACAATAAAGATGTGGAATGCTCTTCCAGCCTCTGTGTTTCCACTTTCCTATAACCTGGAGTCCTTCAAGCGAAGTGTGAAAAGGCATCTAGTCAAGCCGGCATAGTGTTAGGGACTGATGTCGGATATAAGGGTCTGATTTCAGTTGCTAACATTCATGGACCCTGCGCGCCACTTACCATCAGGTGGGCGCAGGGTCACATGTCGTGATAGTATAAAAAAAAAAAAAAAAAAAAATCAATGTTTAATCATCCACTCTAGAACCAACCCTAACTTCCGATCTTTCTAGCGGCTTATAAGACGAGATATGTTTTGTAATTTTATTTACGGTTAAAGACTTCTCCAAAGGCTTCATATCTACTAGCAAGGTAACTCGGGCCAACAAGTATGGTGGCTTAAATATTAATGCCTTATCTGATAGGTTAGTGACCACTAAATGACCTTTACCCTTGTTTATGCGATAAGCACCTTGGTGTAGGTGATTCTCTCTTCCAGGTTTGGTACAATCATAACCTTTTACATATACATCTCCCGAAAACAGACTGTTATCAGCTTGGACCTCCACCAGATCTACTTTAGGTACTTCTACGGGACTAGCTACAACTAATTTTACGTAATGTTCATGATTCTTAAAAACTTGACTATTGGGACTCCTATAAAATATTAATTTATGCTTATCTTTCAAAACTGTTACAAATGGCAACTCTGTAAAATCTTGCCCAACCAGCATGGGCGTCTGGATATATTGATCTTTGACAACAAGTAATTCTAGATATGCATCAACTTCATCTAACTTAAAGTCAACATAAGTTTTGTATAGTGGAGAAACCGAAGAATTTCCAAAACCTTTTATAGATGGTAAGTATCCAAATTGTCTTGGCAGATTCAATTTTTGAGCTACAGATTCTTGTAGAAGACTACACTCGCTACCAAAGTCTACATAAGCTACAAAATCTTGGTTATTAACAACAACCTTTTTAAAAAACTTATCATTACAGTTATTATTAGTATTTATGGTTAATACCTTTCTTTGGAAATTTGAATTTTCAGCACTAGACTTGGCATCGAAGCGCATGATTGGGTTATTCTTGCAATGTTCATCATCATGGCCAATACGGTGACATATTTGGCATTTCACCAGGGGTTTCTTACATTTATTATAAGAATGGCCCCTCTCGCGACAATTAAAACAAACAACTGAATTGAAAGATTTGAAAAAGTTTTTGTTTCGGTTTTCATATGTCGGTATATTATTACTTCTTTTTTTAGCATCAAAAACAAAATGATTAGTTGGACGTTGTGAATTTAAAAAAATTAGTAGGTCTTCTGGTTCCTTACAGTTAAGTGCCTGTGCACCGCTTCTAACAGATTTATCATAAATACCGTGCACAATACAGTCTACTGCCTTTTTCCCTGTGATGTCACATCTATTCAGTAAGGTCAATTTATCATAAAAATACTCCCGTAATCCTTCATTAGGGCGCGTGGTGCGCGCTAACATTTCCTCAAGCAACTGGCCATAATTTTGTTCGCTTGGAAAAGCCTTTTTTAATTTCATTTGCCACTCATCCCAGTTGTATACCACTGACGACAGCGATTCAAACCACGTTTTTGCAAAACCTGTAAGTTTTTGCAGTGCAAAGTGAATTATTTGTTTATCGTTCCATTCATATATAGTTGCACACTCATTGACTTTCTGAATCCAACTTTCGATGTTTTGGGATTTGCCAGCAGGGTCAAATTCGGGCAATACGTTACTTAATTGGTTACTACTTAGTGGTGGTGACATCTTATCCTTATTCTTCATTGAAGACAATATTTTAAGTACATCGTCTAAAGAAAATTTTGTTGATTGTCGTCGTTCCTTTCTACGCAGGTCAACATCAGAGTCTGAAGAAGATGATGCGGTCCTTTTGCGTGCTTGATGCTGAGTATGGCGACTGGGTTTCTCAGGATCTCCTTTACTGGTTTCACTTGCCGCCACACTCCTACCTCGCGATCGCTGTGTTGGCTCATGCACGCTGCTATGCCGGTTTTTAGCTCTGACAGATGGCTGCAGGACCGGAGAAGCTGGGCCATCATTGTCGTCGTCATAAGTGTTCATCCTCCGAAAAATAAAAACAAAACTTCAATGAATTATATTAAGTTAATCAATTATTAACCCCCTCCTATTATTATTATAAAATTAAATATAGTATCCAAATTCAATATTAATAGTTAATTTTATTAGCCTGATAGATAATCCATATTATTATTCTATTTAATATTTGTCCTATTTCAGTAAAACTATAACTATTAATTTTTGTTGCATCCACTAAAATTCTCATACTAATAGTTAGGGTTGCAGCATGATCAATAATTTTCTTAAAACTCTTGTTTTTAATATATAAAATTTAATAATGTTTTTGAAGTAATATAACATTAAACTGTATTATTATTGCATAAATTATTTAAATAAACATAATTGACTATTCTATGATTTGGATGACCTGGACATACTCACATAATGTAACTTTTCTGTTACCAATATAGATAATCAGTCTTTTCTGGTGCAGATATACATAATCTGACAATTTTAATGCCAATATACATAACTGGCCTTTTGTGGTGCAGATATACATAATCTGACTTTTCTGGTGCCGATATACATGATCAGTCTTTTCTGGTACAGATATACATAATCTGACTTCTGGTGCCGATATACATAATCAGTCTTTTCTGGTGCAGATATACATAATCTGACTTTTCTGGTGCCGATATACATAATCAGTCTTTTCTGGTGCAGATATACATAATCTGACTTTTCTGGTGCCGATATACATAATCAGTCTTTTCTGCTGCAGATATACATAATCTGACTTTTCTGGTGCCGATATACATAATCAGTCTTTTCTAGTGCAGATATACATAATCTGACTATTCTGTTGCCAATATACATAATTGGTCTTTAATGAATGATAAAATGAAATAATAACATAATTATATAAATACAATAGGAATACAGCAAATAACTTAACAAAGATTGTTCAGTGGTGTAATATTTTGATTCATGGTATCAGATTCATAAATAATGTATATATATATTTTTTTAATATAGAAAATATTAGAATATAGTAATAAATAAAATGTATGTTATAAAAATATATATAGAAAATATGTACTAAAATAAATACAAAAAAAAGTAATTTAATTTTAGTAAGTAGTTCCACATTTTATTTTATTTATACCAAAATTCATAGTATGATGAATAAAGTTTGATGAAATATAAATTGATAAAAGTTGATAATTGATAAAAGTGTTACTTCAATATATTCTCAAATAGTTTCAGGAGATTTAGTCATACATAGCCCAACTTGTAATTTGTATAAATCAGCTAAATCCCATTTATTTATTATATATATTCTTATTTATAAATATTTTAATATATATATATATAGTCATTTCAATGACTCTATAAACAATATTAACCTAATACAATTGTTTGTGTTTAATATTTAATTTCGTATCTCAGTTGTAACGATGACGCCATTTATTTGGTCAGATTTGTAGGTTATATTAATATTGTTGTTATTTTAAACTACATGAACCTGAACTATAACATACCAATACTCGTAGTATGAAGAATTGGTTATAAATGTGAATTCAATGGTTTTGGTAAATATTACTTAATTTAAGCCTTAATTGTGCAATTGCACATTGAATGCAACCTTTTTTTTTTCTTATGCCATACATTTATTATTACACGTACCTTTTTGAACAATTAATCCACGGGCGCGTCTCTTTTCACTTCTGAGTTTTTATAATTATAAATCAAACTCTATATATGATTATAAAGCTTTATTTCTCCGATCTCTTACAACTGTTTTTCACCACGCTTCCACTCAATATCTCTGTCCCTTTTTCGTCCCAAAACTGTCAGATGGCCGTGCCTACCTTATTTTTAATTCTTAGTTCCGAATACAATTCTATTCGAATGCACAAAATATAATTACTTACTGCATTCTGGTTTAGTAATATAAATTCTTATGTGTTTTTTACGAGTGTGTTCTATTTTGATTGACTAAAATAATAGTTTCATAATTAAATGTTAACATTTCGAATAGAACACAACTAGTATCCATCACACTAGTAAGATTTATTTAACAAAACATTTATTTGTTATTTATAAGCACTGTTTATTCTATTGTGTCTTTGCACGTAATAAATATTAAATTGATTAAATCTTATGCTAGTGAAATATCCATGTTTTTGTATTTTTTTGCAAATTTAATCTAAAAGCGGATGCCGCGAGTTACCCTCCAAGTCTAAGGATATAGTGCCCCATATAATACACTCGAGTTCACAATGGGATCCATTGTCACAGTGAATTAGGTTAAATTGAAAAATTCGCTTGTCACAATTTCTAAAGAACTTCCCAACGCATAATAGTCGTGTTCGACTACTGTTGTTTAGTACTTAAAGCGTTTGGAAACGCATTCAGAAAAAGTAACGCAATTTAAGTCGAGTATCATCATCACGACCGATTCCCTTTCGGGGTGGTCAGAAACCACGCTTATAAATAAGCGGATTCACATTTAGCTAACTTTACTATAGGCCAATCATGACAAGTGGCAAGCTCGTCTATGTCTCTAGAGTACCAAACTTCAAAATATCACAAATAAATAAAAGAAAAAAATGAATTTATTTATTTAAATTAGTAAATGTTACTATGTATCAAATGGAGAATAAACACATGAAACTTCCCCGTGAGGAGGAGAGAATTTTAGCTATCGCGTCGGAGTGAACTATGTTATAAAAGGCCTATATTTAACAGGTCTGAGACAACTTGCTAGGACTGTGAAGACGATGACCCCAATATTAATTTAAAAAAAACTCTTTTACCCTGTAAAGGCGCGGTGGTGGCTTGGATGTAAATCCTACAAAGGTAGGTTCAACCAATAGAACCAATGAGAAATACACTTTTCTTATGTACATTTGTCATAGATAAACAACACCATCGTTTTCGTGCCACGGACATCGCGTTAAGGCGTCGTCGATCCTGTTTCCACTTATATCAAATTTTCATAAAAAAATTACATCATATCCACGCCAACCCCCTGGCCAGCGTAGGACAAATTCTCCAGGATCCGGAAGCCCCATCTCCAGCACTGACTTATTCTAAGAATTATACAATACAATGCAAAAATATAATTATGACGACTTCCAGGAACAATTCCTTATCTTGTCTACGATCGGCTTAGCGGAGTCAGTTTAACCGTTAAGATTCGTCTTGCACATGCATTAGTTATGGCTTCTTAGAAATTTAAATTGGAGTGTACTTTATTTTACACTAGTTGTTTAACCCGGCGTTGCCCGTGTAATATTTAACGTGATTTTAAATCGAGTACTTTATTGCGTGCGCTTGGTTGTGGACCTATTTCGTTGAAAACAGCGCTTATTCTTTCTCTTTCTTTCTTTACGCGTCTGCAACTATGCGTGCGCACACAGCCACGCGCATTCATTTAATGTCCATATTCCTACCAACTACGAAATCAATAACCTGCAAGTTTAGTTATTACTTTTGCGGTACGTCCCGCGACGTACCCGTTTTTTTAATAGCTTGAGAACTTGAAATAAATACAATACAGAAACCTCTTCTTCAATACTTAGCGCTACAGCAGCAATATTCTCTTCGGTACGCACATTTCTTTTTCTTGTTGATGGTTGTAAACGATAAATAAATACACGAATTACTTCCTCACTTGGCCGGTTTTATGTTGACTGTAAAATGGATGAAGTGCTTTTTGTAGTGAAAAATTTAAATAGGTATGTAATAAACGGAATTAAATGAAACTATACTGTGTTTTATTCAAATTTATTTAATACATCCATTTATTTATTTATAATATATATATAAAATAACAAGTCGTATGATTCCTACCTAAGCTGTATTTGTTTGTAACTTAACTATAAATAATAGTTAATTCATTTTTTTATTTTCTACATATTCTTTATAATTTTTTCACTTTACTTTTTAACTAACTGTTTAGTTAGGGTGTTTACCCTTTAATATGTTTGATCCAAAATCTTTATTACAGCCAACATTTTAATTTAATTTAAAATACAAAGGATATAAATATATTTCCAAAAAAAATAATATTTTATTTCGTAATTATCATTTTTAACATTATTATAGAAGCTATAGCGGCGGTAGAAAGCGCTAGGAGATGCAAAATAATAACTACTTAATTATGAAATAATAAGTTTGAAACACTTTTTTGGTTTGATATCAAATAAAATGTAATAAAAAAATAAATATTTCAAAATATATTTTGCCTTTTTTTCTTTGGCCTAGTATCTATTCAAAACTACCATATTAAATGTATTTGCTTTTTTTGTTTAAAAAAAACAAACATTTTTTCAGCATACATTATTTGCGACAAAAGTATTTCTAAGATCGTTTAATATCGTGTGGGTATGCCAAACCTGAGCTTGCGACTTCGAAACTAGAGAGGGACAACAAATTTTCGGACTTTCCAGTTTACACTTTTAACCCAAAAGCTGTCTATATTTTCCAAATAACCGTTATGGTTACACAATACCAAGCGATTGTAGAAATATCTACTGCAAATAATGTAAAAACCTGTTCCTTAGGGTTTTAATTTTTACATAACAAAAGTAATATTCAAATCTCTTTTGTGAGCTTTAGCCAGACACAAGCACGGCAATTGATTTTTTTGATTGATTTGATATACGCCATTAAGTCATAATAATATAGATATAATAAAGATATAAATAAATGTATTACTTTATAAGCTTACTTGGGTACCTAATAAATACCCCAAATCTACTTTAATATTGAAACAAAAATCTATTATAATTTGGTAGAATCAAAGTTACGCTTACATGCTGCAGCTATACGAAAGTACATAAACAGAAAGGGCAATTCCAGATAACTTCAAGTTTGTTGATTGTGACGAATACATTTCCATTGTTAGAAGCTATGAAGCTGCCACACGCCGAACTAGCGAAAGGGTGTTTGAAAACCATAAACTGCAGTGAAGTATGACATTTTATTTGAAACTAACATAATCAAAATTAATTCGGCAGTTACAGTCAAGGTTAAAGTAGGCGTCAAATTTGTTTGTTTTAATACATCGCAGTTTTACTTTTAGGCTATCAGATGAAGAAGCTAAAACATAATCAATACTGTTGTGGATACGCGTTAGCAACTGCAATACGACCAATGTGTATTCATATTTAACGTACCAAGTGCACTTTATGTTTTTCAAAATGTTTCAAAATATTATAGATGTAGTGATCATAAAGATTTTTTTATTTTTATTACCGGCACAGACGTAATTGATATAAAAGAAGATTTTGGATTCACCCTCACATCGAAAATACACAAACTGTTATTTTTTGGGCTGCCTTGTAAGAAAGGCAAATATTCAAATGTTTAATGTAAATGTATTCGTCAAATCAGATGGTGAAACCGGCCCTTAGTGTCACATGTCTTTATTGACGGTTTAAAACCATCATTGGCTCCGTTATTTCAAAAGCCGTGAGTAAATCTCTCCATCGTTTCTTATTGATGGAGATTACAGAGCCTCCGCCACCAGCCTCCTCATCTTCTGCAGAAGCTTCCTGAGAGTTGGGATCAACTGGGGTTATGAATGGCAGATCAACATCTTCACCAGATCTAATAGCAATGAGGCCATCATTGGCGAGTACAGATACCAAGTAAATGTTTTCGACGGTGCGTGAGAAGCTGTTAGGGTCCAAAATCACGTGGAGGTAACTGATTGGTTTGTTGGTTGTGCGGTACTTCTCTTCAATGAATGCCTTCACTTGGGCAACCAATGCTAAGGTTGGGTCTGCCATTTCTCGTGACTTCGGTCTCCTAATGGATATTTAAATATTGTGGTTAAAAACATCGGATTGTTAAGACTCAGTAGTGGGGGTTATGTTTAGAAACAAAAACATTTGATGTTAAACGCACATATGAAAATCTCAGCCTGCAGCCCTGTTCTGTTACTTTGCCGCAAACATTATTAGTGGATTTCGTTATTTACGTCAGAGGTTGCGTCATAATTACAAAATGCTATTCAATTCTAAAAAAAAATCTAAAAAAGCGCTTGACCTTGACAGCGGCCGTGCAAATATCAACTTTAATAGCGTGATATATATAAAGTTAACGAATTCTATTAGATAACGTTTGCGCTTAAGTAACAGAATACACTAATACAGTAATAGGCTACACTAGTTAACGAGATAAAGTAAAGTATCATCACGACCGTTTCCCTTTCGGGGTGGTCAGAAACCACGCTTAGAAATAAGCGGATTCACATTTAGCTAACTTTACTATAGACCAATCATGACAAGTGGCAAGCTCGTTGATGTCTCTAGCGTACCAAAACTCAAGAAATATCACAAATTAAATGTATTTATTTACATTAATAAATATTTGTGTGTCTCGACCAGGAATCGAAGCCGGTACCTCCGAGTCTAAATCCACGGACCTAACCGCTAGACCACGGAGGCAACTATGCTGTAGTTGATCCAGCATTATACGACATTATGCTCAAAGTACTAATATTGCTTAAGCTATTTTGGTATTAGAATTATAGTCTGTTTTGTTCTGTAGGAACATAATACAAGGTTTTGGTCGTCAGGCATGTGCGGGTTCGGATCGGATTTGTTCGTGAAATACTAGCATTGCGTTCGAGGTACTCTCAACAAACACTTACGACGATAATAATGCCAATTTAAAATATTCCATTTTTTATTAAAACTATTTAAGTGGTACGTATTTGTATAATAATGTTGCTTAAACATTTTAGATGTTTACTTTATTTAACGTGTGGTTGACTTGTGGTATAAGCGCTTTTTTTTTCACTTTATTTCGCTTTGAAAGTTATTCGACTTGGCGTTGAAGTCAAACACAGAATTAAATAACAAGTCATTACATAAAAGTTCCACTACAAAATCATAAAAGGCGCTGTTATAGATGTACACAATTATAGTCTTAAAAGCAGTTTTCATAAGGTTGACATTGGCTCCATTTTTTTATTTATTTCACCATTACTAAAATTACCTCTACTCGATTGTACATGGCGTTATTGTAGTTGCAAACAATTACAATCTTAAAAACACTAGTCATAAGGTTGACATTGGTTTACTATAAAAGTTAGAAGTATTCCAGGGGGCCTTAAAAATATTGTAATAACAATTTGTTTAAAAATAGCACCAATGCCCGCCTTATCTCACATTTGACCTCGTTGGTCCAGACAGACGTGAATGTCACAGGTTGCGTTTCAGTTGCCTGGCAACGGCGAGTCAAGGTCAAGCGACGCTCGGTTATAGGTTTGGAATTCGCGCGCTCAACAAAAATATAAATACGCTTCCCCCAAATATATAGTTATTATTTTATTATTTAGGCTGGGTTGCACCAAAATCAAATGTCGGTAAATGTTGCGATTTAGTTAAAAAAAAGACGACGAATGTAACATTAATTTTGAAGACAAGCCGTCTGCTGGAACATTTGACGCCAATTAACTTTAATTGTTACAATCACAGAGAATCCGTTTGGTTGACCTTAGGTCAGGTTACACCGATTAAGTCATATTGAAATTTTCAATTTCTTTCGAAAATCTAAATAGGTACCTACTAATATAGATTAAATAAATTACTATTAAGCGCTCTATGTTAATAAACTTAGTATTTTAAATACAGGTATCCTGAACTTTTGCTAAAAGCCTGCCGCCATTTGTAACGCATTGACGCCGTGCCGGGACAATAAGCCGGGATTATTAAAACTACAAGAAAGTAAAAGCTTTTGCGTACTTACACTTACTGCGTGACGGTCAAATTGATAATTTCACAGACTTGAGACGTTTACGCGTTTTACTTCTTATATCTTTCAACAAAGAAAACTCCGTAAAAACCGTGTAAGCAAAACTTAGCAAAGTTAGTGACAGCAAACAAAGCAAAGCATAAACAATAGACTTGTGTCATTCTATGGAGCGCTCCCACCACACATATAGGTACTCTAGGATAAGAGTAGGGAATATGCATATAACGTAAAAAAACTAATTCTAGTACTATATTATGCACTTTATGACAAATACAATGTTATCTATAATGTAGTTTTATATTTAAATTAGTTTATTATTATTGAATTTCAAAAATAAAATACATTTAATTTGAAGAAACAAAACGCTGAAAACGGGGCAACTGAAAATCATTTCTTTTTAACATTTTTAGTTTTCGTAAACGACAAACCGCCCCAACCATTCCTCGACCGCCAGCTTAATCTGGGGTCTGAGCTGATCATTGATGGCGTAATAAAAGCGTGACCCTAGTTAGTACCTAGTACTATAATATAAAGGAAGAAAAAGGTTGGGTAGGTTAAGTTCTTAACTAGCCAATACAAAAACAACTATTACCATGTGCATTGATTTATCTTATCTTCTGCTGTTCAGAACAAAGACCTCTCTGGCTGTCCACTACCTGCACCATCAAAATGCCTTAATGCTAGGCCCTGACGAGAATACTAAAAACGTAATTGACTTCATGTTCATAATATTCCGTTATTTGTTTTAGGCGAATGCTTTTCTTTTACTACTGTGCTCGTAGACAGATTATATGACTTTTTTCGCTGAATTATACTTAACCTGTGTTCCTGTAGCTTGCCTAACGATTTGAGTACTTAAAAGCAGTAGTCGAACACAGATAGAGGGAGCTGCTGACTAAACTGAGCGTTTCTACTGCGAAATGCAATAGACAATATTTATTGTGCTCCTTTGACGATAAGGCAATGGGATCTAGCCTATACAGCCACTGACGCACTTTTCTTTATTTTTCACAAGTTAATATTCCAAATGTTACAAAATTTGATGCAGATTACTATAGACCTTAAGTGGTCAGCAGCAGGCAATATCACACAATAATGTATTTATCGTTGTGACCAGTAGGTAGTAATAATACATTATTTTTATAGCCCATTATTACGAGATACAAATCTTATATTTTGGACAAAACAGAAATGTTCATTGTCAATAACTAATCTATAAGTAACTCTTAATGATATGACGTACCTATGTTTTTTATAGATCGAATAATAATATTTTAGTATTGTCGAAAACTTACCAATCCTCGTTGTGTTGTAAATGTCTTCAGTAGTCCAAAGTTATAGGTACCTAGGTATGTAATAAGAGGAATTAAATGAAACATATATTTAATACATCCATTTATTAATTACAAATTTACAATATATTTTTAAACAAGAAAACAGGTTGTCCTCACAGCTTGAATGTCCTTTACATTACTGGGTCCGAGCAGCTCTTTAAATATGTTCATTTGATATAAAGCAATCATATTTAATCAATGTTTTCAGACATTTATTTTAATAAAAAAAATAACAGTTCGTAAGAATCTTATTTACAATATATATTTAATAGAAAAACATGTTTTTATAAGCTCTTAATAAATACCCCAAGATTTACTTCAACAAATAAATTAATTTCTTGTGTTAATAAACTATAATATTAATAAAAAAACATTTCCTAAATAATATTTGGCAGAATTTAACATACACTAAACTTGTAGAGCCATACGAAACTATAAAATCAGAAAATGCGATTTCAGTTAAGTGTACAATATATGCGCCAGATTTAATGAGGCGAATACATTTCCATTTTACTAGGGTGTGTGTACAATAACCCGACTAATAATAGAAACTTCAAATATTATAGGCCTGTGTGTTAGCGTCAACGCTTCACTTAAATCTAAATAATAGAAAATTCGTTCAAGAGTTACAGTAAAAAAATATATCAAAAAGTTATAAATTAAAGGAATGTTAACAACAGGCTGGTTCAATTACGGTGGGTGTGTTCTACACGTCAAACGTTCACCGTCAATGGTGCTGCTAAAGGCCGAACATGGAATATTTTACTAATTACAAAAATTAAACTACATTTTAATAATTGTTCGAAAAGCTATAAATTGTGTCCGTAAAGTGTGCATATATCGAAAGAACCATGTACTATTCAGATATTTAAAAAACTCGAAATGGGTAGATGTAAGACGACGCGCGTGTCTCTACTAGATGCTAGCGCCTTACAAGAACGTGCCGGATAGTTATATCATATACGACAACTTGCTTGTCAGTCTGCATTCTAAGGTATTGACTAGTCAAATACTGTGTGACTTTAGACTAATATGTGGTTTTACTGATAAAACAAACAACTTTTCGTAAGAAACCATATGTCGAAAAAAACACAAAAAAAAAAAATGGTTTCTCCATACAAAATGTTAATTTTAAAATAGCCAATGAGTATGGAGAACTAAAAAAAATTATCATTTTCGACATATTTATTTAAAACTTTATTACACATAAATATACAAAGGCGTGACATAATGTCGCTTGACATTCTCTGCTTGTCAGACCTTAGGGGCGACGAGAACATTTATGTGAGGTAGGTGCAATATATCAATTAAAATTACATATATTAAAAATTTAAGTCTATGAATTTATTGATTACATATATAAACTACATATGGTTTCTTAGGAAAAGTTGTTTGTTTCTATCAATAGAATCATGTGTTGTAACAGTGTGTGTGCGTGTGAAGCTGTCACGTTTATTGGTTCTAGGCGTCACATAGAAAATAGGCGCACGCTTCGTCTTACAAAATTTTTCGTAGTAACACACAGTCGGGGTTAACCAATTTTATTACAATGTTACGAGGGTTTAGCGCATTTGCAGCCCTCTCGCTCGCACAATCCAATATTTAATCCAACTTTTGGGAAATGTAGTATATAAAACTTTATAGTATATAAAATTACGGACATTTTGGACATCGAAATCAATTGGCTTTGGTTGGTTTAGCTTGTCTTTCAGACAATGATTCCATCTGTATTTAACGACAACTCTCTATAACGCTATAAAATGCAGTGTCGTTTTTCTCCATGTAACTAAAACACATATATGATTAATATATCTCTGAAAGGTCCGAATTGTATACCCTAGTAAGTTAATAGACTACATTACTCAAAAGTACACTTGTGCGGGCGAGAGGCTTGAAAAAAATCTTAACCAATTTTATTATAATCAGTAACCCGTATTAAGTATTAACGGACACATGTATAACATTTAAAATGCACAGCTTTTTATTTAAAAAGTGACGATTTTCATGATGTTAAGTTATTAAGAAAAAGGTAGGTACAACCTCTCTGCAAAGTATGCTTGTTTTACCGTGTAAAGTGTTTAAAGTATGCCCCGTGTTATTAATGTTAATATTTAAAAATAACTTAAAAATAATCTCAAATTTAAATTAACAATAACTTAGCTAAAATTTGAACTTCGTTGTTTTTTTTTTAAAATTTAAAAATAAATAATTGTGATGTTATTTATTTACGACTGGGTAAGTTTTATTCTACGAAAATCTGAACTTTACGCTGTGACCAGGATTTAAAAACGGGAGATTCGCAAATTAAATTCTTTAGAAGACATTCAGTATACATTTGAAATCGAAACACGTATAGTATTATAATTTTCTACTACAACATTCAGTAAATCTTATATAACTAACATATATCCCACAGTTCTTACTAAGGTAGACAGATATATTCATTTATTAATTACGACACAAACTAGCGAATTAATCTCCTCCCCAACTCACCCTTACTAAGCTAAACTTATGTTCTCACTCTAACATTAGCACACGATTAAAGCTATTAAATGTACATACGTAACGAAATATGTCACTGATATTGTAACGGAATAGGAAAAACGCACTAAATAGTATACACAGTATTGCTGGAGAATTACCTTTGAGTTGTGACTAGAACTCTTACAGTAGTAGTAGCAAAAATGATCCAATCCACAATTTTGCAGTATAATTTATGAATTTTAATCAGGTCCTTAGGATGATATATGATTCATTTGAAAATACCGTTGTTGACATATTATTGGATTAATCCATCGATGTATCAATGGAACAATCTAAACTTTAATGGCCTGTAACTTAAAATTTACTTAATGTGGATTGGATCCTTTTTACTTAACTACGTCCAATTTATTATACTTATTTCAGAAAATAATCCTATAGCTCTATATATACAGGATGGTTTTTTGAGTTAACCGTTATATTAACTGGAAAACGACCCTAGGAAACTATCCATAACTTTTCGAGATATTCTGAACTGCATTCATAGATTTTGAAATAAATGTACAGTCAGCCATCGATCCTTTTTCTTATAGCGTTCAATAGTCTACTGAATCGACTGAGGTTTGAAAACTGACAGAAATCGGCATTTTTTTACATATTTGGGTAAAAAATTGAATAAGTGTGACTAGTGGGACATTAGAGAAGCAGTGTCAAATGTCCCAATAATAACGATGGAATGCCCCAACTATTCCGTGACAACGTGACAAATACTTTTTGCTACGCACGTAAAGTAGAATGCCGGAAGGTGGGCTGTAGATGCGTCTTTACCAATCATGTACCAAAAACATTAGCATTAAAGAAATAGGGGTAATAACATATTGTTTCGCCGGCCGACCAAAATTTAGTTGTAAAAAACTAGTGTGGTGAGTTCGATTGAAAATCGATATATCCATATTTTTTTTAAATATACATATATGATTGTCACATCACTATTACGTTTTTTGTCACTTATTAGAAACTCGATACCTATTTTTAAATTGATTAAGTGTAAAACCTTATTTTGTTTTTATTTCCCTCCTGATAACACTAAAAAAATAAAATCGGTTTTATTGTTTACAATGGTTTTGTACATATCCTTTCGACAATTCGGTTCAGACGCAAATTCAGCCTAACTTCCATCGACTTTTTATCAATCTCCTTTGAGCTTTACTCACATGTAATTGATTAACTACCAATATCCGAAAGTACGATTAAATTAAAGAAGGTTTAACGGTTTCTTATAACGCACGTGATGGGCTCAAGTAACAAAGTTACAAGCAGCTGTCACCAATCATGTAGCGTATAAGAAAATGTTAATCATTAATTATTTTAATCATCACAGATGGTAGATAATCAGAGTGAGTCAAAGTCAAAATGTGTGTCAAAATTTATGTAAGTCTATTACAGATATTTATGACATCACATAATTTAAATTCAATTAAAATAATTCTACTTCTGCTAGTGGAAGACTAAGCAGCAAAGCGGTCCAAGCATTAAGCTGTTAGCAGAAGGCTCAGCAGCTTAGCAAATTCCAGATGACCTTAATGTTTATCTGACTGAGAAAGGAATCTGCAAGGAAAATTCAGCCATAGACATACAAATATTTACAGAATTACACAATAACAACAGTAAGATGGAGGGGATGAGAAATTCACTACACCAACCATAAAAAATGCAATTGAAATTTGATAGGAAGGTAAGGTTTGTGGGATAGCTAATAGACTCTTTTTTAATGGAAGAGCAAGTAAATTTTAAATAAAGATTTTTAATTCCTACCAATTCAGTCTCGCTTTATTATCCTTCTCAATATAAAGACAATCGAGCAATTGTCGACTACCTTGGTGTACATCTTGTAAATCTGCCCCAACACCTCGTTAATTAAAATAATATTAACTTAAAATTAGGAATACAAATAAATACTATATTAAATTTGTAATATATGCATATGATAACGCGGTGGCCCGATTGTGTGAACTCATTTCTCAAAATCTATAAAGGTACCAAAATTTCTTACGCATAGTTGTTATAGACTTACAACGCCACAGTCCCTGTGCCTCGGAGCACGTTAATCTGTCGCTCCAGGTTCCATTAATACCAACATAGACTCCGCCAAGAGTGGCAAATGGAGGCCAAATTCTCCAAAAAGTTCTAGATCTGAGAAATATAATGAATACTTATTTTAAAAAGCTATTACTTTAATTTTGTTCTCCAATATTAACTTTAGCTATTATTTAAATAATGTAATAAATATTATGACTATTTTTTCATTGGTTTATGATAACTTAAAATATAGTGTGATGAAAAGACTTAACTTAAACGATATATTAACGGAATATTCTAGCAGATTTACAAGATTTCCATTAATTCCGCTCTTTAGATCTTTACGTATACATTCTTAGCTTTGATATATTGTGTAAGGCAGCCTTTAAACACCTTTAGGATACTGTTGCCGAATTAATTAAAATAATAATGTAGTTCTGCAGTCCACAAGCTGCTTGCATAATGCCGGCAGATTTTGAATTATAAAATGCAAGACTAAACAATAAATTCAAAGACAGAAGTGCGCTTTTTTTATACAAAGCCTTGGAATGTGAATCTGTCGACTGCATTTTGACGGCGACATCTAAAGTACGACAAGTGGAGCTGATTTCTCCTGACCTGTTCACCCTTTATGTCAATGACGTGATCAGGAAAGCCTAAGGAGCTGTGAATAATGTCAGTTACGAACCGAATCACGATCAAGGATATCATGAAGCTTTTTTAGCGATATGCACTTCGTATAAAGTCAAAAAGATTGCAATGATGGTGTTCATATCAGAGGAAAGATCAAGAGAGTGCCTCCAGTGTTCCTGAGGTCACTAGTGCAGGTTGTGGGGGAGTTCAATCTCTCAATATTGAATTGCAGAATTTCACGCACAGAAGGTAAAAACTTTCTTTAAAGATTTTTGACTAAACTGTAACTGTGGTTAAAGAATACCAACCGCTGGCAAAACACATCCAAGATTGTGTAGTGCGTCAGGCACTCTTTGCTATAATAAGATCCAAGCCTAGTTTTCGTGATTCAGAAAATGATGTTTCAAAACATGCTTTTTATGGCAATCCCAAAAATCCATACTAGATAATAAATATGCACCACGGCATCAACTACAAGTATAGCAGTCTCTATAAATGTTAAATTTTGATATGTATTTTTGGATATTGGATTTGGTATTTAAAAATAATCAATTTTTGTAGCTGAATTATTATAGCTTGAGGACGGCAGATATACGAATACGAGAAGATTGGATAACCTGAGAGTTTACAAGTAAATTCAAATGAAGAAAAGTATCATAAGGACAGTAATTTAGTGAGGCGTGGTGTTGAAAATTAATATTCTCTATTACTTACTAGTTTTAAATATTGTTGGTAGGTTAACAACCGTTTCCACTACGGCTATTCCACTCAACTATTCCTTTAAGGGATCCTCAGCATTCTTACACTCGTATTCTAAGACACTTTCTCAACGGCTACTCCACTCTACATTTCCTTCCAGCTGTCAAATGAAAATGAAGTTTCTCTAATTGTTACGATTAAAGTTAAACATGGAACCGATTGTACTAGTTTCATTTTGAAGGTCAGCCGTAAGCGTAATAATTTTAAACGTCACAATTACAGATACTTCATTTTCGTTTGACAGCTAAAAGAAAATATTGGGTGTTAGTTGTTAACTATCCGAACCGCGAAATCTTGTGAAAAACGTTTGTTGTAAAAATATTGAAAATTGCGTTATTACGATATATAATAAATACTAATAAAACTCGTTTGACAGCTGAAAGTAATTGTTGAGTGGAAAATCCAATTAGAAAACGACTAAGATACCGCTGCAAGAAATGCTTATAACTGTCATAATTCTTGTACTGAAATGCTTCGAAAGAATTTCAAAACATGTTTTTTTGTCTGCTTCATTTGTAAGTATTCAGTTGTAAATATGATCCTTGCTATTTTGACTGCACAACAGTATCCCAAAAGTGTCGGTGTATATAAAGAAGGATAATTTTATTTCAGTCTATACTTACAATCTAATACACCAATAGAACGAATCCACCGCTGTAAATGTGCTTGAGGTGGATATATGAACGAAGTCGAATTCGATACAACTTCAATTTCGAGATAAAATTTTCGACATCTCTCTTATGTTTGGCGTTTTATTTATAGTGGTATAAGTCTTTATTGGAAAACCCGATATACAGGATGGATTTTTAAGACTGGACAATAAGGGTAGGTTAACCGTTAAAGTTACAGGAATACGTTCCAAGGAGGCCATCCATAACAATTTAAGATATTATGATTTTTGAGATATTTTGATTCATTCACAGATTTTGGAATAATTTATTTATTTATTTATTTATTCGGAGAAAAAAACAGAAATGATACATACAAATAGGCAAAGGATACAAAAACAAAAATCATAAGTTACATTCGAATCACTTCCTTTGATATTTCTCACTGAGAACATATAGGAAGATAGTTTGAGTACAACACGGACCTAATTATCGTTACATATATATATATTTTGTATTACCAGTTGCACTAATAAACCATTCAATCAACAATCTTGCTGATCATCAATAAGCACCCTAGTGATATTGGCCTTGTAACTGCTGCAGCTTTGTGTGAACATGTCGACCGAGGCAAGTCTGTCGTCGTGGACGCGACACATTCTGGCGAGTGGCGCCCGTTTGCCCGCATTCGTTTTGGCACGTGGTATGACAAATAGCGACCGAGATCTAGTCCTTCTTGTAGGGGCACAAAACAGTATCTTTTGTAAAATGTCCGGGCAATTAAAACTACTGTTACAAATCTTATAGAGGACGCTGGCGTCCAGGATCACACGCCTGCTGTTAAGCGTCAGTGTTTTGTAGCGTTGTAGTAGGTCTCTATAGGAAATGTTAGATTTGGTCAGTCAGTAATGAACAGACATATAAAATTGTAATTTTACACAAAAACTTTTTTTGATGCAAATCGAACCTAAGAATCTAAAGTCTCTACTGGACCGACTGAGGTTTGAGTACTAGCAATATCATAAATCGCGAAAACTGTCCATATATTGTTACTATAGGATATAGATATAGAATCGTTTGGCACAAATAACAGTTGATCGTCCTCCTGTTCAATATGTATGGATATGTTTTTGCGTTTTCTGTCATTTTTAGTACTCAAACCTCAGTAGTGACTTTTGATCCTTACAAGAAACAGGATCGTTTGGAAAGAAAAAAGTTGTTGTGCAAAATTGACATTTTGTTGCTGACTGTACATTTATTCCAAAATCTGTGAATGCATTTCAGAATATATCAAAAAACGTTATCATGTAACTATAACGGTTATAGTACCTGCCCTTATTGTTCAATCTTAAAAATCCACCCTGTATAGAATAGATATTGTTGGCGAAAAATAAATACATCGTTCATATTCGTCGCGTCATAAATTACGTTGTAGAAGGAATAAGGATAGGAATCGCTTGGGTTTATAGCTGTAGGTTCAAAATTACGAATAGATTCAATTAATTTTAAATACATAAGCATGTACATTCTATTTAACACCACTCCGATTTATCCGAATTCTTTTCATTCCTTTCTAAAGACACACGCCACAATTATGTCTTGATCACATAGAACGAACCAATCGCGTGGTACTAAGCCGTCTCGGACAGAAATGTGTTCTATGCACTTGGTCTGCGTGCTTGCATTTAAATTCAAGTATTTGGGAGCGATAAATGTGGCGCAATAATTGTGTAATATGAGTGCGGCCAGACTAAGTGTTTATACGCACTCAGAAATAAACATTTTGGATGGAACTTAGACTGTTTGTCATCATTTCATGATGTGATAACTATTAGTGAAAGTTTTTCTAACTCATCGCTAATTTTTCTTAGTGGATAAGCAGCTTTGGAGCGTTTGCGCACTGCGTTCGATCCGAATCCGTGAAAGTACGGTAAAAAAAACTCGGACCGAATGCAGATACTGCATACGCTTCGAGCGTTTCTGCACAGCATCCGATCTAAATTCCAGAAATGTCCGTCCGAAGTAGCAATAGTACTATTTTCATGCACTAGATCCGAATTCCGTGAATTGACTGATCCGAGTTTGAACAACTTGTGTGACTGAGAGAAATCGGATGAAAAATTCGGGTCCAGAACGCAACCGCTTTTGCAAATAGTGCTACTGCTACCTCGAACCGATATTTAACGGATTCGGATCGGATGCAGTGAGTTGAACGCTTTTAAGTCCCTCTCAGTCGCACAATCCAATACGTTCAAATATTTTTCAAAGTGTTGAGTGTACTTATGAGAAATGTAGTCGTATCAAATTTATAGGAAATAAAATTACGGGCATTATGGAAATATACTTAATTTTAGACAACAAAAAAATAGCAAAAACATTTAAAACTTTTTTACTAAACTTTACTAAAACAAATATATGATTAATATTTCTCAAAAATATCCGTAATTTTATTTCCTACAAATTTGATACGACTACATTTCTCATAAGTACACTCAACACTTTGAAAAATATTTGAACGTATTGGATTGTGCGACTGAGAGGGATTTAAAAGCGTTCATCCCTCTTAAGCAAATGTTACTGGGCAAGGTGGGACATGGAAATTTGATAACGTAATTTATGGACGACCTCAGCCTAAAGAAAATCTGAGAAACGACTATACAGCGAGACGTTTTAGTTATTATTTAGGGCTACATTTTGGAAGATACTTCTTACTCGGTGGAGTTGATGAGGAAAACTTCCTGACGATTTTCCATGATGTAAAGGATGAAGGAGTTGATAGCGCGTACGCCCAAAACGTCCTGTCCCTCGCGCCACAACAAGTTCGGCCCGAACACGATCGACAGGTTGGAATAAGTCATTTTGTTAAATGACTTGTTCAATTCCACCTGTAATAAATACACAAACACCATCACCATATATATATATATACATAGATAAGACCCTAAATGTTAAAAGTAAGTTTTCACGAAACTTTTTTTTTTTTTTTTTTTTTTTTTATACTAGCACGACATGTGACCCTGCGCCCACCTGATGGTAAGTGGCGCGCAGGGTCCATGAATGTTAGCAACTGGAATCAGACCCTTATATCCGACATCAGTCCCTAACACTATGCCGGCTTGACTAGATGCCTTTTCACACTTCGCTTGAAGGACTCCAGGTTATAGGAAAGTGGAAACACAGAGGCTGGAAGAGCATTCCACATCTTTATTGTGCGACAGATGTATGAGTCACCAAATTTATAGGTACGCGAAGGGATAGTGACTACGGTATGTGGGTGCATATTCTGACCTGTGCGTGTGGTTCGGTTGCGGAATGGGGAGGAAGGAATTAGGTTATAGAGCTCTTCAGAGCACTCACCATAGTATAGCCGGTAGAACACGCTCAGAGAAGCTACATCTCGGCGAAGCTGCAGGGATTCGAGAGTTCCAGATATAGTGGCATCGTCCACAATTCGAACAGCTCGCCTTTGTAGGACATTGAGAGCATCTGTGAGGTACTTGGCTGAACCATCCCAAAGGTGTGAACAGTATTCCACGCATGATCTGATCTGTGCTTTGTACAGCAACAGTATGATTGATGGCGGGAAAAACCGCTTCACCTTGTTCAGTATTCCGAGCTTTTTTGACGCTGTTTTGGTGATGCTCTCAATGTAGTTCCGGTGGTTAAGGTCTGAGCGTATTTCCACCCCGAGGATGCTGAAGCTGGGCTGTAGATCCAGCGTGGTGCCCTGAAGAGTGGGGGGAGGAGAGAAGGGGGACTTCTTGGCCGTCAGCGCGCATGCCTGGGTCTTGTTGGCATTGAACTGGACAAGATTTTGGACACCCCACAAATATATTTTGTGAAGGGTGTCGTCCAGTTCTGCCGTCATAATACGCCGTGATTCCTCTAGTTGGCTACCTCCCAAAGCTCGGGGACTTAGATACCTCCCGTGGGCCGTGCTGTCGTCTGCATAACAATGAATGTTGCCAAGAGACAACATATCATTGATATGCAGAAGAAAGAGTGTTGGTGATAACACAGAGCCCTGCGGTACGCCAGCGTTCACTGACATGAGATCAGACGCATTCCCGTCCACAAGGACACGAATGCTGCGCTCATGCAGGAAGCCAGCTATCCAGTCCACCAGCCGTGGGGGCAGACCATATGCCGGCAACTTGGAAAGCAAAGCCTTGTGCCAAACCCTATCGAAGGCCTTGGAGATGTCCAGACTGACCGCCAATGATTCACCAAATTTATCCATTGCCTCACCCCAGACATGGTATACGAATGCCAGACTAACTAATGTAAATTATAGTTTACACTCGCCACGCTGCTCAGGGATTCACCTAGAACATCCTAGCTGTACGAAAGTACATGACGAATTTCTAAGAAATGCTTACTAAAAGTGACAATTAACTCCCCTGCCATAATAATTTTTGATAGGTTAAAAGAAAAGTATCAACGCGACCGTTTCCCTTCCGGGGTGGTAAGAAATAGCGCTTATAAACAAACGGGTTCACATTTAGCCAACTTTACTAGACATCTACATAATTGTATTATTCTTAGCTTATAGTATGACAATGCCTCTTTACAACAGCTATAATCTTAAGTGACATCTTCATAATTGTTTTTATTTAAGCTTATAGTATGACAATGCCTCTTTACAGCAGCTATAATCTTAAGTGACATCTTCATAATTGTTTTTATTTAAGCTTATAGTATGACAATGCCTCTTTACAGCAGCTATAATCTTAAGTGACATCTTCATAATTGTTTTTACTTAAGCTTATAGTATGACAATGCATCTTTACAGCAGCTATAATCTCTAGTGACATCTTCATAATTGATTTATCTTAGGTTATAGTATGACAATACCTCTTTACAGCAGCTATAATCTTAAGTGACATCTTCATAATTGTTTTTATTTAAGCTTATAGTATGACAATGCATCTTTACAGCAGCTATAATCTCTAGTGACATCTTTATAATTGATTTATCTTAGGTTATAGTATGACAATGCCTTTTTACAGCAGCTATAATCTTAAGTGACATCTTCAGAATTGTTTTTGTTTTAGCTTATAGTATGACAATGCCTCTTTATTTTATTTAAAAACTTAATTGCACTATGTACAAAGGCGGACTTAATGCCGTTAGACCTTCTCTGACAGCCAAACCTTTAGGACATTTAGACATAACAACAAATACATACTAATAATACTTAATAATTACATTCTAATACATAAACAAGTACTCTTTACAGCAGCTATAAATTTAAGATCTATATTGTACATATAAGCTTTATTATTTATACTAGTTTGTAATTATAAATTATTTCTTTGAATATATACATTGAAAGCTTTACATTATAGTAATGTCTTATTAGACATGTGAAAGCGCAAAATATAATATACTCGTACATATTGTGCAGAATAAATAATTACACTGTCAAAAAAGCATATATATTTTTAGGCTTCAGGTGTCATTGGTAGAACCTTTATTTAAAATAAAAATCTTTTTTTAAAAGATAATAATCATTATCCGAAAAACAAAACACTACTGCCGCGTCTGCAAATCGAGATATCCATCGTAATTAATACCTAAAGGCTGAGGAGTGTTATTATTAATTTATCTAGACCACAGCCGTGAGACGAAATAGAGAGAGAAAGAATTACGTAAGTCAACGTTTCCGCGATCGTCGACCCTAACCAGATACCTAATTTATTAGGCCCTATATGAGTGGCGACATTTTTAGTAAAGAAAAAGGCTATAAATCAGTGTAATAATGATTTCATTTGGGTGAGCCCTTGGGTTATTATTTAAGTAGATTTTAACTTTAGACAGGCTTAAGTTGAAATATGTGTAACTGGTGGCAGGTACTAACCTTAACAAGGAACTCCATCAAAAACTTCAGAAGCATATAGTTTGAAAGCGGCAGGTGTTCAATGATGATGCACGTTGCGGCGGCCAACTTCTTGTTGTTGGGAACATCTGAAAACCAACCACAAATTTGGGTTAGCACATTTTGGATATTTTAGTCAGAGCGAATGAAACAGATTGACATGTAGATCGCCGTGGGGTCACATGTCCTGGTAAACTGATAACGTAACCAGCCTCTAGAACATCATGATAATCATCATCATCAGCCTGTGTCTCTCCACTGCTGGATATAAGCCTCCCCCAAGACCCGCCACTTCACACGATCTCCTGCCACCTTCCATCCGTCCATCTACGTCAGACATGTCCAGCCCATTGCCACTTCAGCTTACTAATTTTGAAGGTAACTTTGGTTCTCCGACGGATTTCCTCGTTTCTGACTTTAACCATCAGAGAAATACCAAGCATAGCTCTCTATAGCCCGCTGAGCGACCTTAAATTTGTGGACTAGACCCACTGTCAGTGTCCACGTTTCTGCTCCGTACGACAGCACTGGAAGAATGCACTGGTTGAAAACTCTCGTCTTCAAACACTTGGGTATTTTTGATAAGAAGATGTGGCGCAGCTTCCCGAATGCCGCCCGTCCTAGCTGAATGCGTCTGTCGGCTTCTTTGCTGAAGTTGGCTACGCCTAATTGCATAGTCTGTCCAAGGTAGACGTATTTTTGTACAACTTCGAAAGTGGCATTACCCACGCTAAATTCACACAAAATATTATATAATTTAATCGACGGCCTTAAACCCTAACAAAATTTACATCACATACACTTATCTAGGCTTGCAAAAAAGCAAGACCAAGACCGTCGATTTTTTTTTTTTAATGTAAGCATAACAAGTGCCATGGCTACCCTAATCTTGCATTGGTCTTGCTAATACTTGTTTTCCTAATTTTGATTTTTTAAAAAATTGAACAAACGTTATGAAAAATTTGTTCGTATTAATGAATTAAACATCATGTAAAGCGTTAAGTGTTGTCAACAAGATCTATAACTATTTCAAATTTCAACAAAATTAGGACCAGTAGTTCTTAAGATAGAAGTTTGTGGATATAAACTAGTCTTACAAGGTAAAATTTAAAACAAATATATTATTTAAGTCAGAGCAAGTCTTGCGCAAGACCAATACCAAGACAAAGGCAGACCAAGTCGTGATCATGGTCTTGCTTTGGGCAACACTTATTACCGCATGTCGGGCTGAGTAATAAAGTAAATTACTGACCTAGAAACTTCATGACGTCATCGTAGACGCCGAAGGTGAGCAGCGGCTCTGAAAGATCTTTGAAGAAAGCCTTGAGCATGTTCGCGGCGACATGAGGCGAGGCGAACTGCGGCACCATTCCCGCGTTCACCTGCTTCTTCATGGCCCCTACGACAGCAACTGACGTTGACCGGCGGAACAAACCCTCCGTCTCCAACACTGCAATAAAGTGTTCTTGGTCAAAAACCACGCTTTATTAAGGTGCGAGTTCACACATACACTTAGTTAGTCAAAGCAATAATAATATTGTCTGTTAACTGGCAAATAGTTCTATCTTAACTTTTAGGAAAATAAATCAGATCATATACTCGTATTTATCCTTACGTTTTTTTTTTTCATCACGACCGTTTCCCTTTCGGGGTGGTCAGAAACCACGCTTATAAATAAGCGGATTCACATTTAGCCAACTTTCTATAGGCCAATCATGACAAGTGGCAAGCTCGTCGATGTCTCCAGCGTACCAAACTCGGGAAATATCACAAATAAATTAAATATTAATTAAATGTATTTATTTACATTAATAAATATTTTTGTGTCCCGACCAGGAATCGAACCCGGTACCTCCGAGTCTTAACCGCTAGACCACGGAGGCAGTTATGCCAAAATAATCCTTAAGTATAGGTACATTTTACAATTGTAGTACTACTATCGTTATCTTCGCCCTGGGGCAGACCGCTCCGGGGTGATCCCCATTTAGCGTGCGTTAATCACGACGACCCGCCGGGAGTTTTTGTTAAGACATCGTCATACCGTTTCGTTAGCCTGTGCAGTTTACCCCTAGGCCCCCAGGATCTTACGGGGCAGACGACGGCTTGGAAAGGTATCCCTAACGAGGTCAGAAACCACGTTTTATTATTAAGAAGTTTCAAAACAAATAAATGATTGTATCTTGACCAGAAATTAAATCCAGAACCTCCGCTAGACCATAGAGACAAAGAACCGATATTAAACCGAACTATGATGGACTGACCTTCAGGACGAGAAAGGTACTCGATGCAGATGCGCACGATGGGCGGGATGAAGTTGGCGAAGTCGGGGTGGTTCTTGGTGATGTGCGCCAGAGAAACCCCGTACTGCGC
Source organism: Tinea semifulvella (assembly GCA_910589645.1). Classification (NCBI taxonomy): domain Eukaryota; kingdom Metazoa; phylum Arthropoda; class Insecta; order Lepidoptera; family Tineidae; genus Tinea; species Tinea semifulvella. Next base: position 29,669,620 of record OU342584.1, read on the forward strand.
AGTGGCCAGCAGCTGGTCCGAGGGCCTTGTGGCCAGCAGCTGGTCCGAGGGCCTTGGGGCCACCGGCGCAGGCAACGCCGCATTGCCTGAACGTCGCATGTTCAAGTCGTATCTACAATAAAAAAAAACAAGTCACCTAAATGTGCTGTGTAGAGTAGTAGCTGATTCACATTTAGCCTGCCAACATTACTATAGGCCAATCATGACAAGTAGCAACCTCGTCGATGTATCTAGCGTACCAAACTCGAAAAATATCATAATTAAATTAAAGTATTAATTGGAGAATTTGGCTTGCACTCGCTGTCCAAGCGAGGATCTGATGACAGTTTATTAACAATTGCACAAGTTGGTACTAGTGAAACCGGGACCGACAGCTTGACGTGCTGTCCGAGGAACGGGATTATTCATTTTTTTTTTTAAATTGTCTTTAAATGACATTGTACATAATACATCAGCCCTAAACACGTAATTTATTTGCATAATATATGTTCATAACAGAGTTCATAACCGAGTTGGGGATCATCAAATTCCAGATGCTGCAGAATTTGATGCTTTACTTGGAGTCAATCGCGGCATTATAGCCCAAACACGTCGGGTAAAATATGGGAGTCCACAGCGCGGGAAAACCACAAAAAATAAACTGCAACTTGTGCCCCATAATTAAAGTACAATTTATCGTTTTCCATAATTATTCACATTGTAGCACATTATTAAACAAAACAACACCACTTTTGACCAATAATATCCACAGCAAATTAATTTACAAAACAAAAACTTGCACTTGACATGTCCACGCAAAATGGCGCGAAGAACTAGGATTATTCAATTCTCAACTCTATAAGCGCTCGACCTTGACAGCGTCCGTGCAAATATCAACCTTGAGAGCGTGATATATTATATTAATATTTTCTGTCGAACTTTACTGACAAATATTAGAATAAAATATAAAAACCAATAACAAACTACTTATTGAAATTTTAATAAAAAAAAATATATTTCAACATTAAGATACTATTTGACAGACTAATAGAATATTTCACAAATATATCGTCGGCGTCGGATGTAATAATAATAATAAATACGTTTATTTGAGAAGTACACTGGTAATACAAAAATGAAAAAATACAAAATTGATACAAAATAGGTTAGTCTATAGAGGAGTAAGGTTAGTTTGCATGATTCAACATTTAGCAGTAAGACCCAGCTTACTATATAGTCTTTCGATCGTCTCTGTTGATTTCAAAGTTAAACACCCAGTGTACCTACTAAGGATTGGACTTTGGTTTACGTCCCAGCCACTGCACTAAAGTGATGTGTCGCAGCGGTGGGGGGGTGTGCTGATTGTCAATTCAAATAAAGATATGTATTGTAAGGTGCTAATTAAAATTATTTAAAACTACAAAATTAAAATCTAAAATAATATAATAAATTTAAAATCATAACAGTTTGTGTGTGAGTGTGTTTATGAGGGTGTGTATGGCGGTGCGTAGACGTGTGTAAATCTATATATGTGTAATGTTATTGTGGTGAGTATAATGTTCATGTTCATGTGATGTCTAAAATTCTTTTGCCATGCTAGGACAATGCCAAAAACAGCGCCTCACAGGAGTTGTACTTCAGTGGCAGCAGCCACTCATTTAGTATTTTCCTTGCTCGCGACAACGGATGGTCAGATATTTTAAGTGTCCTGTTTATTTTATTGTAGATGTATGGAGCTATGAAAGGTAGGTTACGGCGAGCAAATTTAGTTTTAGTTAGAGGTACTGGGAAGAAATGGGCATGTATCGTTCGGGCTGAAGTTCGTCCAATATATATATATATAGTTAACGGCTTCCATTATATAACGTTTGCGACTAAGTAACAATGCTGAACTACATTCACATATGTACAGTTAGCAAGAAAATTGAAATTTAAAAAAAAAACTTTTTTTGATGTCTTTCGATTATGTTACTTTATAAGTCTCTACCGACCAACCGAGGTTTAATTACTAGAAGACTTTTCCTATACATTTTGTGTATGTAATGATTAATCAACTCTGCAATTAACAACTGTATATTACTGTGCAATTAAGTTATTTGGAAAATAAAATATGTAGTATTCGTATCAATCAAGTCCTTAAGTACTAGAGCTGTCATGATAATATTGTACAAATATTTTTTTGCCACACCTAACTATATAAAACAAAGGGTTTTTTCTATTTATCTAAAAATGCATATATACTTGTAACTGTATTAAATTTAACATTCCCCACAACGGCCTTAAGTACATACAGAATTTTTTTATTTATTTTCTTTATACAAACAGAATTGCACAGGTTTTCATCATTTAACAATAATAAGGCACATTAGATCATGCAATACCCACCACGTTAACCACATATTTATAATTGCATAAACTTTACAGCTAATAATAATAAAGAAATGTTGATAAATGAATAAATGAAAAAAAAACAATAACAAACAAAAAACTAAATAAAACAAGTAAAAACAAAGGAGCAAAACATAACATAAAAAAAGCTTTTCTTTTAAAACCTTCAAAACACTTGTTCTGAAGGTCCCAGCAGTGAAGGCGATGATGTCAATGCGATTAAACTGAATGTGAAGTGAAATGTTAAAATAAGTGTGATTAATAAAACAAATAAATTGTCAGTTTGAAGCATGACCTATATTAATTAGTGATGAGTCCTCTATCGATATTTTCTATAGTATCGATCCTAATAATTGCACAAAATTGTATATAGTCGTTATGCTGAAGAGCAGTGGTGTCTCAGTTGCGTTAAAGCGTTCTTTCCTTTAATCCAAAACATCGCGGTTCGAACCTCGTCATGTACCAATGAGAAATATTATTTTTACGTACTCGTACATAGACAAAACACCACTGTTCCCGTGCCTTGGACAGAACGTTAAGCCGTCGGTCCTGGATCATCAGATCCTCGCTTGGACAGCGTAGCGAGTGCAAGCTAAATTCTCCAGAAATATGTTCTGGAAGGCCCATCTCTAACAGTGGAGGTCTAGGACTCCGTGTTCTAAGTGCTGGATTGATAAATGATGCGCGATTGCGCGTTATCGATAGTTTTAAGACTATCGATAATTGCCTAATTTTTGATAGCAAATATATTATTAATATTAACGATAGTTAACTCGTCGGTAACGACAATAGTATCGATAGTATACTATCCGTTGTATCGATACTATTGCAAGTCACTAATAGCACTTCGGATAGTTCGGCACCACTAGCAATATATGTACAATACTAGCTAGAATTCACTGTAAAATTGTGCGAAACGGCTTTAATGAAACTACTCTCCTTTTGATATCACTTCTCTTTAAAATGATAGCACCCAACACATAAAGCATTACCATCCTTGAATATAAGACACCTGATTTGATAACTGGTCAATTTCCTTTGATTGGTTAAGAGCGTCTGTGACATGCAGTTAAGGCACAGTCGACCTTCGAGCACAATATATTGTAATCGTAGACATGGCCACGTGCGGCATATCCCGGCAAATATTAGAATACACATTGTATAAAAAAAATAGTTTGACTAAATCCGTCTGTACTGTAAATAATAAAGACTTTATTTTTATGAGGTTATTAAAATGAATAATAAAGACATTGTTGTAGGAAGTGAGCACAACTAAAAAAAACTTTTGTTACCAAACGTCATATCAACTAATATCAAGCAAGAACAAAAGGGACAACTGGATCTTAGGCTTGTATTATGTTCCTTGATCTCAAGTTTGACATCGATCTATTAATTAATACAGGCTCTAGTGTTTAAAGTTCGAACTTTACAAAATAAATTGTTAACCTTCGACACGGTAAAACGGTGTAATGAAACTGAATAATTTAAAGCGCAATAGGGTGAGTGGGGGCGGGCGTTGGGAGATGAGGCGGGTGGCGTAGCCTGCAGACCGCCGCGATTACACGAGCGACGATGCGACTAGCACTTTGACACGACAAATTTTCATTTTACCGTGTCTCTAGGATAGAACCCAAGGTTTATTGAGTTAATTGTAGAAGAGGTCATCAAATAACATTTCAGATTTTAGCCATTAAGTCTTAGTAAATTTTTGATTATACTGGGTCTTGGGATTGTTCATGGTTGGGGCATTACAGTAACATACTCGTGTATACAAAACATATTAACAAAATAAGACAGTGACAATAAAAAATTGTAAAGAATTCTAGTGGACATCAAGTTTCGTGTACCTATCAAAATATTGAAATAAATTTAAAATACCAAATGTCGAAATAAAATCAACTATCAACCTCATCAAGGAACGCTATACGAGGCCTCATATGTCCAAGTACATTATAAATTATGTCAAACACTGCTTACCATGACAAAGCTTAAAATACATAAACATGAAACTCCCGCTTCAAAAACACAATATGCTTGATAATCGATTTTCCTATGTATACATAGGTGTTGTTGGAACTTTAGAAAACAAACATTATATTTTAACCTGCATTGACCATTATCCAAATTCCAGAAGCTTACTCGATTGCCGACCATCTGCCGAAACTAACAGTAAGGTTTTCATCAGGAGCCAGGGAATAAGTTTGAAGTCAAATTTATTTCATTCGATTATAGAAGTTAGATACACCACAGCATCATCCTCAATGGAACAGATTAACAGAACGATAGCACCGTACTTTAAAAGCCGCACTGATATGTACTGGATTTTAATTAATAATGCTTGGTTTAAACTACAGTTAAATCTGCTTTAAACTACAGCCCAGCACAACTAGTATACGAATGCCCACCAAGACTCTCAGATGATTTCATCGATAGCTCTAAAACTTCAAGAACTCCACCTACAACTTTTGACAGAAATTTACAACATATGTTTAAACCCAAAATTTACCGTAATCAAGATCTCAACTCATACCTACATATTTTTCTTCGAGAAGACAGTCACCATTGACACCACCATGCTTAGGACCTTTTCAAGTTATCTCCAGAAATATCAAATTTTGAAAAATATTTTTAATTGTGGTAGTATTCGGAGACAGGGTTAAACCAGCATATACAAAATTTGATCAAGTATAACTATTTTGTATACTGTATTATAATCTAGAGATTATTATTTAGTTAATTAAGTGTTTAAGAATTATAGATCTTATAGATTGTGATTAAGTAGGGCATGATGTAGTAGCTTCCTTTATATTATACTCGTAGGTAAAATTAGTCTAAGTCAAAGAGACAAAAACCATTGTAAGAATGTAAATAATTATTTTATTATTGTTTCTTAATTTTTGTATCTGTTAACTGCCTCCGTGGTCTAGCGGTTAAGTCCGTGAATTTAGACTCGGAGGTACCGGGTTCGATTCCTGGTCGGGACACAAAAATATTTATTAATGTAAATAAATACATTTAATTTATTTGTGTTATTTCTCAAGTTTGGTACGCTGGAGACATCGACGAGCTTGCCACTTGTCATGATTGGCCTATAGTAAAGTTGGCTAAATGTGAATCCGCTTATTTATAAGCGTGGTTTCTGACCACCCCGAAAGGAAAACGGTCGTGATGATACTATACCTATTATTGTTTCAATAAAAGAACTTTAATTACAAAATTCAAAAGAGTCTATTATTAACAACGCTAAAATTTCAATTTCAAAGGCATGATATTGCGTCGTAGTTCGCCCGGTTTAATCAATAAAGCTCTCTAGTTTAGTTCTAGGCACGAGTTTAGAGCTTTGATGTCGCAAAAGCTATAAAGTTTATTTTACGACTGGTGACTTGCACACCTTGTCGTAAAACTACCACAACGCGGGGTATAAGATAACATTAAGTATCATCACTGCAATTCCTTGTATAGAATAGTTTTTAAAGCGCGGGTTTTTGGCTGACGATAATCAGTAGTTTAGCCTATTTTATGTCATTAAATACTGTTTTTTTAAAGTGGAAACATTAACAATTTGTATTCTCAATAATATAACCAAAGTGTTGACTTTTAAGCATAAAATCATCAGCATCTCAACAGCCACATTTAACCTTTATTTCATTTGTTGGCCCGTCATGATGACAAGTGGAAAGCTAGTCAATATCGCTGGCGTACCAGACTCAAGAAATATCGTAAATAACCCAATAATAATATTATAAACCTGTTTAACCCGTTTTCGCTCGTATAATCAATTAATAGACAATAAATCTATAAGTTGGCTGTATGGTCACATGTCGAGCTTAAATGGCAAAGCACATTTTATTAACATTTTAGTACTTTAGCTGTGAAGGTAAGACAAACTTACAAATGAATGGCCGATGCATCGATGTGTCGAATGAATTAGGTCAGATGATGATGCCGTCCCTATGCCAGCCTAACAAGAAAATACAAGAAGAGTCGGATTAAGCAACTAGTTAAATATTATATAAATGGTACCGAACCCGCGTCTAAATCTACAGTACTAACCGTAGACCACGAAGAAAGACTTACTTTATTTACAAAGTAAAGATATCGGTCCGTAGGGAGATTATTTAGGTGGAAGAGGAATAAGGGAGGAGGGGGGTTGCGAGAGATACGCATCGTAAACAACTATGTTGCAGCTATTACAGCTGGCTGTTTGACCTGGCTTTGTCAGTGTAGTAATTAATCCTTGATACTAAAATTTATTTATCACTGAAGTAGACTGAGGTAGCATCCACCAGATGCAAGGAAAATAAGAAGCGCGCGAGAATAACAATATTTTATTCCACCAATAGTATCACTTCACGATGACGTGATGTGATAATGGATTGATACTATTCAGCGCTCATTTTCCATTAAATTCTCTGTTGGATATGCATACTAAAGGTCGATTAAACATTACCAGCTCTATGTTAAAACAATTTATTAAACTAGGCGACACATTTGATATCGATTTCGGTCGTATAGTTCCAAAGACGGTAATAAGTAATAACAGAACTTATGGCATCGAAACTCTGACAGCTTCATATTTATTTTTATGTCCCAATATGTGTATTATATCAATAGACAATAATATTTTTGGCCTTTTACCTCTGGCCAATTTCCGTCCCAATGGCGGAAGGCAATCAATATCCCGCCACCTAACATTACATCGCCAACACTTCCCACCCACTTTCGTCCTATCTCTATATTACCTTTCCTGTCCAAGTCGGTCGTTCACAAGCAGTTATTCCGTTCCCTTGATTCAAATAATCTTCTCCTTCTAATCTTGATTCCGCCCCGATCATAGCACAATCTTAGCATTACTTAAAGTAAGCAAGGCGACCGTACTTGGTCTAACTGATTTGACAAATGCCTTTAACACGGTAAATCCTTATTTATCACGATCATGTTTCGTCTCTCTCGCCCTAGGATCCAAACTGGTTCCCTATGTACGGTCGCCAACAAGGAGTTTAGGTTGATCAGGTGTTGTCGGATTGGTGCGATCTGGCTACAGGTGACCCTCAAGGTGGCATCCTCTCGCCTCTACTGTTGTCCGTATTTACTAATACCATCACCCTCTCTCTTCGTTTTAACTACTACCTGTATGGAGACGATTTGCAAATTCATGTACAGACAGATATCACCACACTAAATAGTGCAATAGCTTAGCTGAACTCAGATCTTTTCAACATACACTCATTGTCAAAACATTTTGGGGTCGCTGTCGATCATGTTGGGAGCTTTCGATTGCTTAGTAATGTTGACCTAAATAGTATCGACCCTGTTCGGTTTGACGGCATTCCAATTCCGTTTAATCTAGGTGTATATCTAGATTTTCATTTAAGCTGGAGAGTGACTGAGAGAGTGCAGTGAGGTAAAAAATTCGACTCGGGTTGAGATAGTTTTTTTTTTCCTCACTTTTTTTAGTGCCTCTCAATATATTTCTGCCGAAGAAATCTAAAATTCTGACTCGCCCAAAGCATTTTCATTCCTCTTCTCGACTATGACGTGTCAATCTGGATGTTGCACAAGAAGATGGACAGGTTCAACTGCTCTTTATCTTTATCCTTCGCAAATATAAGCACATTTCTGAGTATCTAACGAAGTTAAAGTGGCTTCCAATTCGTCATCGCAGGAATCTCAGAAACCTATGCTTACTTTTTTCTATTCTCAACGAGCCTGCGAGCCCGAAATTTTATGACTTAATGTAGGCACTGACCATACATCCAAACCGACCCCGTTTTAATCGAACTATCCGAATGGACGCGTCCAATTATTTAGCAGACTGATAATATAATCGATTATCGCATTCACGGTTCGCTATGCCAGTTTCGAGAAGATTATCTCGTCACTAGGGGCGGAGTGCAACGCAGAATAAACTTAAAATTTACGTTGACGCTGGGACGCCAGGGGTTTAAAAAACAATATACGTTTTCGACAATAATGGCACTTATTTTCGAACAAGCCTCATGCTCAAAATTTAATGATATATTATTGAATATATTAATGAATACAATCATAAATTGCAAATTTTATGGGGTACTCGTAGATGCTTTAAGGTCGACTTTGATTAAGGAACAAAACTAAAATAACCGATTTAATTATTGTTTGTTGTTGTTATTTATTTATAAACTCTTTATTGCACAAACACTTAAAAGTAAGGTACAAGGGCGAACTTAATGCCTTAAAGGGATTTTATTAGAGCTAACCTTTGGGAGTGTGGTAGAGGATCGCGGGGTACATTAAAATTAAAATAATTTTACATTCAAATAAATTACATACTATTACGTAGATACCTACTTAAATAATACATACTTCATACATATATAAATGTTCGAATACATAAATAAATATATAACCAAGAGAATTATAGGTATTATTATTTAATAAAATAATGTGTTGGAGGATGCTTTAGATTTGTGTGTTCCTTTGCTCTATGTCAAGTACAATATGTTTTTCATTTAATAAAAATCTTATTGCGCACCCGAGATTGTCGCTTCAAATTCGTACCAAGGTCTGTACACAGGTGCAAATTAGGTTTTGATTTAATTATAACAGGCTATGTGACATTGAACTTTAAAAGCAACGTTAATTTTGTATTTATTAACTTTAATTATCCGTTGTTATTATTAACTTCGTTGACGGTTAGAAAGTTGTTAGTTACATTTTCATTAGTTATTTTTTTATTAGCTGTTTGACCAGGTATTAATATAGTGGTCAGCGAAAAAAAACCCTTAGATGACCGTAGGACAATAACGATTTCAGTTAATTTATTTTGCAAGTAGGCATAAGACAAAAAAAGATTTAAGTCATATTCTGTGCTTTTACACGACAAATATTTATTGTTATAATATTGTGAAGGCGTAGCATGTAAGCTTTAGCCGATATTAAACGATGCACCTGAACACACGCGTTTCATTAATTACGTCCATCCTCACATGGCGACCGTAACAGCTAGCTAGATGTAGTCAGCTGAAATCCGAGCGACCGGTCCGCGCTGCTCGCCCTACGCGCTACGTAGTTTTAAAGTTGAAAAATGGGACAAGCCAAAAGTGTACCAGTTATAACTGATAATAAAAATACTCAAAACATAAACAATCATTTTAATTTTAATCTTTTTTTTTACCATTGTTTAAAGTAGTATAACAATAATGTATGTATAAGTTAAAAGTAACATAAGTTTAATATTAAGATATATCTTTGTATTACTTAAAATTTAAAACTTTGTATTAATTAATTTAAAAAAAAATAGGGGGATGATGTGAAGGCGTAGCATGTAAGCTTTAGTCGATATTAAACTGTGCACCTGAACACACGCGTTTCATTAATTACGTCCATCCTCACAATATAATACTATTTCACAATACCTACATATTGATACTAATTTTTTTTTCACAAAATAATAATATCTATAAAATCTGTTTCTGACCACCCCGAAAGGGAAACGGTCCTGATGATACTAAAACATTAACATTATACTAAACTATCATTTTTATACAATTATCTTTTATGTTATACTCGTACAAACTTCAGGTGATTGGTGGCTTGCCACATTGTTAGCTGAGCCAATCACGTGCCTTATAATCAAAAAGTTAAACGTTGGAAGAAATATGTCTCCCAGGTAAATCGTGCAAATATCCGTTAAAATTATTTAAATAACTTGGTTGGGTAGGGAGAGAAGTAGAATGGTGGATGGTGAGCGTATTATCGCGCAATAAAAAAAAAAGGAGGCCTCCTTTTCTTAAACCAGCCTATTGTCGGTCGCAAGCCCGAGACACCATTCTTCTCATCTCCTACCCACACACGATAGACCCGGCACCCGCACGGTGAATCCATGGAATGCTAAGAAATTTGTCGAAATGTACGCGAAAGTTTAAAAAATTTAAAGTGCAATATTTTAATAATTCTCTAAGATTAATATTCCGGGATCAGACTAGTATTAATATTGGGTGCGAGGTCAGTTGTGAAGATCAGTATTATAAAATATTACAGCTTTTGCATGAAATTCAAGTATAATAATTTAGGCACTCGTATAATATGCGTCATAGTTGCGAAGGCTATCCCCCTTCCACCCTTTCGCACAGATATCTAGCCCAGAATATTTCCATCTCAAAATTAGGTCAAACTCGCTTCCTAAAATGCTTTTAAAGGTATAAATTCGAAACACTCTGTTATTATTTTCTCTGCAATATATAAAAAGTTCCTCGCCAACCCGCCTGCCTGGAGGATGATGATGATATAAAAAGTATATATAAACATGTATGTATATGTTATGTTTCGTTGGTGATCGACATACTATGGTTTAACCAATTCACACACAATGAATTAAATATCGATCGTTTAACATTTCGAGTAAGAGAGAAAGTTACAAGCAAGTTACTTGACGTGTAACGAAAAAGCTTAACTTTAGTTATTTCGTTTACCTATCCTTTCAGAAACCGGAGTTAAAGGATAATTTTGCATTTTAAATGCCTCCGTGGTCTAGCGGTTAAGTCCATGGATTTAGACTCGGAGCTACCGCGTTCGATTCCTGGTCGAGACACAATAATATTTAGAAGTAAAGTACCATCACGACCGTACTAAACTCGAGAATAATCACTAATAAATTAAATGTATTATTAATAAATATTTTTGTGTCCCGACTAGGAATCGGACCTGGTACCTCCGAGTCTAAATTAACGGATTTAACCACAGAGGCAGTTTATACAATTAATTTTCATTCATTATAGCCCCTAGAACACAGCGTCCTAAACCTACACTGCTGGAGATGGGCCTTCCAAAACATATATCTGGAGAATTTGGCCTACACTCGCCACGCTGGCCAGACGGCTTGGCGAGGATCTGGAGAATTTGGCCTACACTAGCGACGCTGGCCAGACGGCTTGGCGAGGATCTGGAGAATTTGGCCTGCACTCGCCACGCTGGCCAGACGGCTTGGCGAGGATCTGGAGAATAAGGCCTACACTCGCCTCGCTGGCCAGACGGCTTGGCGAGGATTGTTAATGCAATAATATTTATTAATCTAAATAAATAAGCTTAATTTATTTGTGATACTTCTCGAGTTTGGTACGTTAGAGACATCGACGAGCTTGCCACTTGTCATGATTAGCCTATAGTAAAGTTGGCTGAAATCCGCTAATTTATAAGCGTGGTTTCTGACCACCCTGGAAGGGAAACGGTCTTGGTGATACTTTTTAGAAAATAGATTAAATGTCCTTAAATTTCATATTTAGGCTCCTTTAATTCGCCCACGTTTTGTGGTTGTAGTGTAGTGTATTTCACAATGATATCAAATGGGCAAATCAATCCTCTGAGATCGTGTTGTGACTACTCTTTTCCACCATCCGCGCGTGCAGATACTTTATAATTATCTGCTATCATTAACTAATAAAGTAAAAGCTTGGACTAATAAAGAGAAATTTCATACATCATTAAAATATTTTTCGTACAAACTGTAATCCTATTAAAATGAAGCACATATAATAGGCATATTCTAAAAGTATCCAAATTGGAAAAGTGCTTTATAAATATTTTCGCATTTCAGAATTTTCGACGCAATAAAAGTAAAGTATCATCACGACCGTATTCCTTTCGGGGCGTCAGAAACAAGCTTTTAAAGAAGCGGTTCACATTTAGCCAACTTTACTAAAGGCCCATCATACCAAGTGGCAAGCTCGTCGATGTCTCTAAAGTACCAAAATAGACATAAATCACAAATAAATTATTGTGTCCCGAGTAGGAATCGAAAACAGTACTTCCGCGTCTAAATCCACGGATTTAACCGCTAGACCATGGGAGCAGTGAACCAGTTGTTTTTTTATTATTATTATCAGCCCAAGCCTTTATTTGATTTGATACCGTACGCAATGCACGACAAAACGTAAAACGCAGTTTTAATACAGAACTGGCTCATCATGACAAGTGGCAAGCTCGTCGATGTCTCTAGAGTACCAAACTCGACAAATATTACTAATAAATTATTATGTCTCGACCAGGAATCGAACTCGGTACCTCCGCGTCCAAATACACGGACTTGATCGCTAGACCAATTAATAAAAATATTTATTTTATCAACTAAGCTTTTATTTGATTTGATATCATGCTCAATGCACGTCAAAACGTAAAACGCAATTTTAATACAAAAATGTATTGCCCATCATGACATGTGGCAAGCTCGTCGATGTCTCTAGAATAACATCATTAATTACAGCCCCTAGAACACAGCGTCCTAGACCTCCACTGCTGGAAATGGACCTTTCAGAATATATATAAGGAGAATTTGGCCTACACTCGCCACGCTAGCCAGACGGCTGGCGAGGATATGATGTATTTTTTTTATGGCAATTTAATAACGATTCCACAAGTTGGTATTAATGGAACCGGGACCGATGGCTTAACGTGCTCTCCGAGGTACGGGAACGGTGGTGTTGTAAATCTATGGCAAATGTGCTTAAGATAAGTGTATTTATCATTGGTACATGCCGGGTGGGTTTAAACCGACCTTTGTAGGATTTAAGGACCGCGTTCTTATAACCGAGCCTAGAATATACTTTAGAGATATTACAATTAATTTTTTGTGTCTCGACCAGGAATCGAACCCAGCGTAAGGCGTCTAACCACGGAGGCAGTAAACCAGTAAAACTTATTTTTACTATCAACCAACCTCTTATTTGATTTGATACCGTGCGCATTGCACGACAAAATGTAAAAAGCAATTTTAATAAACGACTCGGGCTTGTACAGGTGCACAAGTTTTGAGGTACAACCTTGACATATATATTTTAATATACCGAGCGAAATAGAGCAGTAAATGCTCGGGTGCAAGAACGCTTTCCAATTCAATAAAACAAGCGGTTCGAACCCCGGCATGTATCAATCAGAAAAAAAAATCTTACGTACATTTGTCGTAGATTTACAACACCATCGCTTCCGTGCCACGGAGAGACGTTAAGCTGTCGGTCTCGGTTCCACTAATACCAACTTTTGGAATCGTTAATAAATTGTCAATAAAATTGACAAATGACCTTTGCCGACACGTAGGCCAACGCGGTGATTGTAGGCCAAATTCTCCAGATATATGTTCTGGAAGGCCCATCTCCAACAATGTGTTTTAGGGGCTGTGATGTGATACTGAGCACGACATGTGATCACAACACGCTGAACGGGAGACGATCTGACATACAACATCGGCAATAAGCCAGAGATTTTTTCTTTTTCATGTCTGTAAATCAGTTTTGGAAAGCAAAAGATTGTTGGACTCTCTGGAAAGTTCTATAAAGGATTGCCGATACACACTATCCCGGCTTGTGTGATCGCGAAAAGCGGCCCTGCCTTTACAGGCTTGTCCTTCGTATTTACTTCTCGGGACAATATGGCAGCCACTATATTTTACGGGGTTCTCATAGCATGACATGGATAGATAGATTTAGTTAGTTATGTATAGAGTTAAAAAATTAAGTATCATCACGACCGTTTCCCTTTCGGGGTGGTCAGAAAGCACTCGGATTCACATTTAGCCAACTTTAACTACTATAGGCCAATCGTGACAAGTGGCAAGCTCGTCGATGTCTCCAGCGTACCAAACTCAAGAAATATAACGAATAAATCCAATAATAATTAAATTTATTTGTTTAAATTAATAAATATTATTGTGTCCTAACCAGTTACCTCCGACCTGAACCTGGTAACTCCGAGTGGAAATACATGGTCTTAACCGCTAGACCACGAAGGCAGTTTCAACAATTATTTTAAAATATATTGTTTTCTATGGAAACTGGTGACAATATGACTATTTATTTGACTACTTTGACTATTTGGATACTCAAGTAAAACGTGTGACGTCATGACTCAATATGTCAAATGGCGCTATTTAAGACTAGAAGAAAATTTATAAAAAAGAGTTAAAATGTAATATGTTAACGAAACACACTGGGGAAGGATCCCAAACTATTATATATATATATTATATACGGCATAATAACAAATAAAGGATGTTTCATATGTTACAATATGAGAGAGGCTCTTATAAAACTGAATTATTGTGTCCAATGTATGATATTTGTATAAGTGATGTGTTTAGATTACTCACCCGAACACCATTCGGGACAAACGAGACAGCATGCTGAAAACTTTCAATCAGAACTCCGAGCAATCGATCGCGATTATTACGCTGGTCTAGGTCAAAGTCACCTGTACCGAATGTAAATAAACAAAACCTCCGATTTCGCGCTAAAACCGCAGGTTTAAGCTTATACCTTTAGTAAAGAAAAAAATATTAGAGGTTTTTTTTTGTTTCATATGATAATCTTCATACCTGTTAACCAATGTCTTTGTTAAATATAATTTTAAACATTGGATTACATCAGTAAAAGTATAAATAATATTGAAAAATATTTTGCTTAAAGTCGCAAGGGTATGATGATTATACGTCTAAGTTATAAAAACTATTATTGAAAAACAAACACTTTTTGACAAATACTAATTAAAAAACTAATGCATAATTCTATTATTTAAGCAAATACACTATTAATCGTATCAAAACTCAAGACACCATATGGTAGCGAGAGCCACCAGAAAACTATCTAAATTTTACAGGCGCGCGCAGAAATTTTTAATAAATTACTTGAAAAGTGTTTATTTTATCAAGTAATAAGTACTTTCGAGAAACTACAGCACTCTGAAATTACACTAGGTCACAAAAACTAAGCACAACAACACCTCTTCACGAGAGATGTCGGGATACTGTGAGGCTGTCCCTGGTCCCTGCAATCGATTAGTTTGTTTATAACAATGCACTAGCGACACCAGTGGCGTTGTTGTAAACTAAAAAATCATATTATGCTTAAACCTTTATCAAAATCTCACATATTACAATGATTTAGATCATCACTAAGAAGAAAAGGATTTTTCAAATGTATACCGAACTTCAACGATACCAATTACGAGTATGAGGTAAACGAATGTTGAATTAGTCACAGGGGTGGAAATTTAGTGGTGTATTCTCGTGTCAGTTGAGAACGACTGAAATGGTATCGTTTTTACTTGCAAACTTTGAGTAATTAATACAGTTTAGGAGGTTCTAATATTAGTTTTGCAAACGAAAATTATCGGTGCGCGCAGTAATTAACAACCAATTTAAAATAATATCAAGTTTAGTATATATTTGACATAGCTTATACGATTTTTAATGTGCGATCAGAACTAAATCGAATTATAAAATATTTCAGAAAACGATATACTTTTAAATGAATATTTAGAATAGACGTAAATTACCATCACGTCCGTAATTTCTTGTGGAGTATTCAGACACCTAGCTTTAGGGTTGTTAGAGCTAATGTAATTTATTGACCTGGTGGGATAGTCAGGCCTGGGGTGATTATTGGTTTTTGTGGGAGTGTTAGACCAGAAGGGATTGTGTTGGTCCTGGTGGGGTTTATAAATGGAACTTATGAGCTTGTTAAAATTGGCGGGATTGTTAGATCTAGTGAGATTATTGTAATTGGTGGGATTGTTGGAGCTGGTGGGATTGTTGGAGCTGGTGGGATTAATGGAGCTCGTGTCTTGATATTTGTGGGATTGTAGGAACATGGGCTTGTCGAAATTGGCGTGATAGTTAGGCCTAGTGGCATTGATGGGACTCGTAAATTTGTTGATGTTGGTGGGATTGTTGGAGCTGGTGGGATTGTTGGAGCTGGTGGGATTGTTGGAGCTGGTGGGATTGTTGGAGCTGGTGGGATTGCTTGAGCTTGTGGGATTGTTGGAGCTGGTGGGATTATTGGAGCTGGATAGACTGTTAAAGTAGGTGGGATTGTTGGAGCTGGTATAATTGATAAAGCTCACGGCTTCTTAAAAACGGCGGAATTGTTAGATCTAGTGGGATTGATTGAGCTCGTGAGTTTGTTTATGTTGGTGGGATTGTTGGATCTAATGGGATTATATAACCTGGTGGGATTAATGGAGCTGGTTTAATTGATGGACCTGGTGGGATAGGTGAAGCTCATGGGCTTGTTGAAATTGGCGGGATTGTTAGACCTTGTGGGGTTGATGGAGCTCGTGAGTTTGTTGATGTTGGTAGGATTGTTGGACCTGGTGGGACTTTAGAAGCTGGTTGGATTGATGGACCTGGTGGGACTTTAAAATCTGTTAGGATTAATGCAACTCATGGGATTGTTGATATTGGCGGGTTTGTTAGACCACGCGATGGAGCTCGTGAGTTTATTAAAGTTAGCGGGAATGTTGAACCTAGTGGGAGTGATGGGGATCAAGGGTTTGTTAAAGTTGGTGGCATTGATGAGGTTGGTGGGATTGATGAGGCTGGCAGGATTATTGGAATCGGTAGGATTGTTGGACCTGGTGGGATTTTAGAACCTGGTGGGATCGATGGAGCTTGTGACTTTGTGGACCTTTGTAGGATTGTTGAAGCTGGTGGGATTGATGAACCTGATGAGATTTTTTAAACCTGGAGATTGATGGAGCTTATGGGCTTGTTAAAGTTGGTGAGAATGTTGGACCTAGTCGGAGTGATGGGACTCGAGGGTTTGTTAATGTTGGTGGGATTGTTGAGGCTGGTGGGATTATTGGAGCTGGTTGGGTTTGTTAAAGTTGGAGGGAGTGTTGGGGCTGGTACTTGTAGGACAGTTGAAGTAGGTAGGATTGCTGCGTTTGATATTTGTCGTGTTTTATATTATTTTATTTATTTATTTAAACTTAATTGCACAAAGTACAAAGGCGGACCTAATGCCGCTAGACATTCTATTCTATTATATTAGTTTTGAAACAGTAACTCTGATCATTTTCTCCAATAGTACTTAGAAATCCATGAATTTGCCTTGCGTGGTCCTTTGTCTTTACGGAAGAGAGAAGTCTCGGACCATGCGACCGACAAGGGTGGGTTTACAAGAGGTGCCTCTTTATATTTACTAGTAAAATATGGTATTAAGATTCATATCGTTATGTCGGCGTTCGGGTTGGGCAAGTGAACTATCTCAATTCTGACGTACCTCTTGGGGTACCGCTGTACCAGGTATTGTAATCTTATAGGTATTCATATCTAAATTTAAAAGGTTATTAATTGATCGCTGTGGTGTAATTCTGTATACGTTTTATTATGTAAATCTGATTATATTATATTTTGATTTATTATATGATATAGCTGATTTGTTTAATTGTGATTAACAGGTCACTGGAATCTGCTAAGTTGCTGGTCTTCTGCTAACAGCTTACTCTTTGAAAAACTTTGCTACTTAGTCTTCCGCTAGCAGATCATACAAAATAATTTAATTAATGACGTTTTATAAATGCCTGTAATATGTTTACATGAATAAAGATATTTTGACGTTGACTTTGAATAAAACTGCCTTCGTGCTCTAGCGGTCAAGTCCATGGATTTAGACCCGGTAGGGTTCGATTCCTGGTCGACACAATAATATTTATTAATTTAAATAAAAAAAAAAAAAAAAATATTCGTGATATTTATCGAGTTTGGTACGCTAGAGACATCGACGAGCTTGCCACTTGTCTTGGTTGGCCTATAGTAAAGTTGGCTTAATGAAAATCCGCTTCTTTATAAAAGTGGTATCTGACCACCCCGGAAGGGAAATGGTCGTGAAGATACTTTACTTTTTTACTTTGAATAAATATATAGGCTCGGAAGGATAAGCACGGAAATCATCCGAGGTCTTCATTCGTGAACGTGGGTTATCTAGAGTTGTTATCTGCCAATTGATGTGGGTATCCGGTTTGACGTTTGCGGGAGAAGAAAATACAATAGTGTTTCGAGCTTGTCACGGATATGCAGGTTAAGTTGGTTTGCTATTTAGCTCCTTTCATCACAATACTAAAAAAACGTTCATGATGAGCTGACAAAGATTTAAATGAGTACTTACTGAATTACTGGTCCTGGTATTGTGATCCTGGTGAGGTCTACGTATGGCTTCAGGTCATCTAAATTGTTGAAATACATAACTTTCTTCCCAAATTTTACACTAATAAATGGTTTCATCATGGTCCATAAAGCTTTGATAATATTTGTTGGGTGAACCACATACAAAGCCTTAAGGTTTTTCTTAAATTTCCTATCGATCAGTTTATAAGCTTTCCAAAACCAGGAAAGAGTAGGCTTGTTATCACTGGTCAGTCCTACGTGGAAGTAGATTATTATATAATCCTGTTCCACATACGTGTCCAAACAAGACGTAAAGTACCTGAAACAAAGATTAACATTATTTTTTCGTTATTTAAATTTGATAATAAGGCTAACTAATTATTATAATAATAATAATGGGTTTATATAGCAAGGTACACTGGTAATCACAATATAATTAGGATACAAAATGTCTAAGGGTTGAATCGCCAAACAGAGCCACCCTCTGCCAACCCGCAATAAAAACTGGTAGAATAATGATATGTTGTGATGAAAAGTGGACTGCAGCTGTGGGAATTCATATATTGGTCAAACTAAGCGCACGATAGCCGAGAGGGTCAAGGAACATATAGCAGCTGTAAAAAACTGCCAATTAAACAAGTCAGCAATAGCAGAACACCTAATGGATAGTGGTACAAACCATTGGATTGAGCTGCATGACCCAAAGATACTTTCCACCGGTCGTCACTATTACCCTAGAATAGTACGTGAAGCGATCAAAAGAAAGAAACACAAAAATTTCAATCGATAACATATCATTAAACTTTTTAAACTTTCGCGCACATAATAGTTTTTATAATTTTACCGGGTCTTTACGCGATTTACCTTAGAGATATATTTCTCCTATATATGGGTTATAAGCTTTCATCATCGTGGAATTCAGTAATCAATAGGTTTCGAAAAATCGCCTGGTGTCGCCAAGGATATTGTAAGTGTCGTGTGTCGTGATTTGTAAAAACTTTTAAAAGTGATAAGTGGGTAGGTTTTCATCGACCGCCCAGTATGTACGAGACTACACCGCATGGCTTCAATCGACCCGTGACCACGGCCAATGCAACTTGGCTGAAACGTCGGAGGAAATATGTCTCTAAGGTAAATCGCGTAAAGACCCGGTAAAATTATAAAAACTATTATGTGTGCGAAAGTTTAATGATATGTTCTCCATACGGATCAGCTAAGAGACAACTAGATTCCACGACCCTAATTTCCGAAAGTATGATTCTACTATTTATTGGTTAATCTTTTAATATACGCATGCTACGTGATTGTCACTTTGGTAAGGGGCCACGGTTTAAATGTCATCCGGCTGACACCACCATAATCTGGCCCCTGACCCACTGTCTTGCGGGTACCAACTTAAACAGGATCGGTGAAGTATAGATGCGCGGGTTGGCAGTCACAGGCTGACACTACTACAAAATGGCCGGTGTCGCGCTGTCTTCAGCACCTATTTAAACAAAGTCTCGGTGGGGTATGGAGGCACGGTTTGGCAGCCCACAGGCTGACACCGCCACGATCTGATTGATGTCTTGAGAGTACCTATTTAAACAGAGTGTCGGTGGGGTATGGGGGTACGGTTTAGAAGTCGTCCGGCTGACACCACGACAATCTAGCCCCTGACGCACTGTCTTGAGGTATCCTCTTAAACAGGATCAGTGAAGTAAAGGTGCGCGGGTTGGCAATCACAGGCCGACACCGCCACGATCTGGTTGCTGTCTTGAGAGTACCTATTTAAACAGACTCTCGGAGGGGTATAGGGGCACGTTTTAGAAGTCGTCCGGCTGACACCACCACAATCTGGCATCTTTATTAGGAATACCTACTTAAATAGAGTGTCGGTGGGATATGAGGCGCGATTTGGCAGTCGACAGGCTGACACCACCACAATCCTTCGCCCTGCGCCGTCGTCTCCAAACACCTCCACCATGCCGCTGTCGCGGAGGTATGCATCATCATCAGTCTCCTGACAACAATAATAATCTATAAATAACCCGCTCGTAAATCTGGTAAAAGAAACTAGTAAATTTTAAAATCTTAACTTTTAGATATCTGACAGATAGTGTGGACTGACTGACCCCCAGACTGTTATAGAATATGCTTTTTATATGTTAGCGTAGTTTAATTACTTAGCGCATCGATCAAAAATCAACTAGTTTATAGGTGACGCTCTGAAAAAACCGTATAATATATCAGCACAAAATAATCGTGTGCTGATATTTCCGACAGTACGTTTAGACTACGGCCAATGTGAGGACCTGTTAAAATGCAGAGATGTAGTCGACCCAATTTATAACTTATGTATAAATAAATTAGGTTGATTTTGTGACTAATATTTATTTATTTATTTATTTATTTAAATCTTTATTGCACAAAGTACAAAGGCGGACTTAATGCCGCTAGGCATTCTATGACAGTCAAACCTTCGGGACAACAAGAGCAATTAAACAATGAAAGGTAGGTGCAATTACAGGCTTAATTAGACAATATAATGACATATATAAATTAATACATACTTACATACACATAGACATACAAATAAAGAGATTTTTAATAGATTTATTAAATTTTATTTCTGACCGATAGCTTTATTTGTCGTATATATTACGAGAAAGAGATAGCATGTACGTAGAGGTCCGCTTGCCAGTTTCTCGCAGTAGTTTTGTATGTGACTATTAATCAAGTTGAATCCTTGATCGTAGACTTAGGGCGAATCTATACTCTAGTTCTGCTTAGATGTAAAAATAAAAAGTTAAGCATCATCACAACCTTAAGGGATGGTCAGAAAACATTATCAAACTGTACCTCCACCACTAACTCACTGGTTACAGCTACAATAGTTTATTTGGATATACGAGTGTATGTGAACTGGATGGCACATTTTTATTATTTTTTCCAGCCCCCAAAACACAGCGCTCTAGATCTCCATTGTTAGAGATGGGCTTTACAGAATATATCTTTGGAGAATTTGGCCTACACTTGCCAGACGGGTTGGCGAGGTTGGCATAATGTTTTGGTATAGCCGGCATAGTGTTGGGGACTGATGTCAGTCATGAGTGTCTGATTCCAGTTGCTAACATTCATGGACCTTGCGCGCTACTTACAATCAGGTGGACGCAAGGTCACATGTCGTGCTAGTATAAAAAATAAACATGCCTTCCCTGTCGGTAAGTTTCCCTATTCTTAGAACCTGAAGTTCTTCATGCGAAATATAAAAAAGCATTTTGTTAGGCCGGCATAGTGGTTGAGGCTAATATCGGTCGTTAGTGGCTGGCGTCAATTATTCCCATTCTTGAACTTCGCGTACGCCTTACCATCTAGTGGGCGCTGTGTCACATGTCGTATTCTATTAAATAAAATGAAAGTTTATTGAGCTACAAAGTTCTGAGAATTAACGATATGGGATCTCCGGGAGAATTTCATAGTGTTCGGGCTATGACCGAAATACAGGGTTGATAAGGCCCACTTTATGTGCATTGGATAACCCTTCACTATATTGGCTCTCTTGTCACTTCACTTAAACCAATTACTTCAAAAACGTGCTAAGAAGTTTAAAAACAAATACCGTGGTAAGTGTGGGTATGCAGGTAAAGGACTCTGAAGGGTCGCCATCGTTCTCCAGGTCATTGAACGACGGGTCCTGAAGATCATCGTCCTCGAACACCCACGCCGGAATTAGACCTGAAATACCACTTACATTACGATTTGCTAATGCGTAAGCTAAGAAACATAGACTCAGCCCTATAAAATGCCTAAATTAAGAGTTAAGGTTACGACAAAATCTATATTAAAAAAAAAGTATCATCACGACCGTTTCCCTTCCGGGGTGGTCAGAAACCACGCTCATAAATAAGCGGATTCAGATTAAGCCAACTCTACTATAGGCCAATCATGACAAGTGGCAAGCTCTTTGATGTCTCTAGCGCGCAGCGTACCAAACTCGAAAAATATCACAAATAAATAAAATATATTTTTAATCTATTTATTTACATTAATAAATATTTTTGTGTCCCGACCAGGAATCGAACCCAGTACCTCCGAGTCTAAATCCACGGATTTAACCGCTAGACCACGGAGGCAGCAAAATCTATATGTTACATTTATTTTATTACAGAATGCAGAGCTGGATAGAATAAAATATATCATTAACATAACATTTTTATTATTAAGTATAACCTAACTCCTTAAACACTGAGACATAATTCACAAAATAATTAAAAATATAAATCGAAAAATGACCTCGTATAAACAGCAAGCGTATATTAAACTAAATGCAAGAAAGTAATAAATTCGTAAAAGAGCTAGGTAAACTAATTTATCAAGACTGTGGCGACCATAAATGCCATAACTACCTAAAACAAAATTCTTCCATTATTATTCAACCAGGATATTCGGCGAGCGTTTTAGGTACCCTCCCAGGTTGTAAGCCTTTAATTTATGTTGTACAAAGTAAAATGTTAGTTTTAATTTGATAATATGTTTTTTTTAGTTTAGTTTTATTTATAATTAGTTTTTATTCAATTTTATTTTAACATTTTTGTATCTTACTTCGAATATTTTTATCACTAAAGGATGATATTAGAATTATTAAAAATGAAATACAATTTTGCTATATTTTAATTATTATTATCGATTGCGTTAATAAGGTAAGTTTTAAACACTATCTGCAAGTTTTAAAATAGGCATAGGAAAAGTCATTGGTCGTTGTAGATATTACAAATCTCTCTGAGAGGCACGCAGTGAGCGGCTATGGCTGAGGATAGGGAAATATACCGCTCGTTCCAAAACACGATAATAGTAACCTAAACACGCTTAAAGGTGTTCCGAGACGTGTATAAACTGTTCTGCCAAAGCTATGTGACGTCACGAATGACATTATTCCTCGCGCTTAGACTGCTCACGATATCGAGGTAGATCGCTCTGAGTGCTGTCAGTTTTATATCATTATGTCGAGCGCCATTTAATTTTAACTTTCTTATAAATTATTTAATATTGTAATTCGTTTATACTGTTTGTATATTACTTCTAAAACAAATCTATAATTAATATTTCAGTAGGAAGTGAAAAAAAAATGTCTGTAACACAGCAAGTTATTTTAAAAGACCAAATAAATTAATAATATTAAACTTTACACACATAAAGATGAACAAACCGAGAGATGTATGTATGCTTGTTAGTATTCATACTCAAAGATGTGGAATCCGCAATTTATCTTCCATACATTTAAAAAAAACTATCATGTAATGAATGAAAATGTCATTTAGACCGTTCCGAATTGATATCACGCTCTGAGCATTCAAATCGTGATATTTGATTCGGAACGAATGTTAGTATTATATTCATTCTAAGCGCTCAGAGCGTGATTCGGAACCAGGGGATAGTGACATTGGTTTTGTGGTCTTTGATGGATATTTAATCTGCTCCATCACCTCGAGACAAAAAAAAAGTGGATTCTAGTCGAGATGGTGTGTTGTAAATTCACGAACCTAAATGACGAATGTTTATTTTCACATTTTGCTCACAGAACAGCCGGCCGAGATCGAAATGTACAAAAATGAACGCTTTACGTGCGTGGCTATAGTAGGCACTTTGAAAAAGCAAAACATAAATATTATAAACTGAATGATAATGATTGGAAAAGGAAGGATAGCAAAAGAAGATACATTAAAGTCGATCGAGATACGAGCTTTATGCCCTTATGCTTTATGGGGTGGAAATGTTCTTTTATGATTTTCAGCGAAACTAGACGAATCAATAAAAAGTCAATACGTTTTTTAAATATAATAAAAAAGGGTGCAGTTGGGCAATTTGGATATGAATTTATATAGAGGTTTATATTTTGGTTAATTATTCAAAGTACTGTACTGAAATTATTGTTTTACTAGTCTTGCAATCATTATTGTTACAAGGAAAACATAGTTCTTTTTCTACTTCATAAACATTTATTACTGCATCGTGAGTCAGTTAGAAAACAGAGGACGTTTTATTATACCTATCAATATCCCGGTAAACAAACAAATATTCGGCTAATACCAAGCGGATTGAGAGTTTCAAAAATTGCATGTGACTTCATACCTACTTTGTGTAATGCTATCACAGCATTTTATTCAGTTCTTTCATCACCCACCCCATTACCATAACAAAGATTGGCGCGATAATGAGAATAAACAATGAATATTCTTATGAAAATGACAAATGTTTAACGTAACAGTTATGGAGCTACGAAATCGTAAAAAATGTTGCAGAAGTGTTTTGGTGAATCTACTTTATCGCGAACCCAAGAATTTGAGTGGCACAAAACATTCAGTGAAGGTCGTTAAGTTGTCTAAAACTAGTCTCATTCAAGTCGTCCATCCACCTATAACGACGATAACATTGAAAAAGTTGAGGAAATGGGCTCGAAAATTGTAGTGTTGGCAGATAGCAGAGGCTCTCAACATCTCTTATGGATCGACTTTTTGGTTAATGTTTTGGGTATGAAGCGTGTCAATACTAGACTCGAACCCAAAGACCTGAATCTTATGCAAAAACAACGTCAAGTAGAGTTCTCAAAAGAGATGCTTAACAACTACATCAAACGCATCATTACTGGTGACGAGATGGTGGTTTACGAATATGACGTCAAAATTTCCCAACAATCTAGCTAATGGCGCTCCAAAAATGAGCCGAAACAAAATGATGCTCAATGTTTTCTTTGGTTACCGTGGTTCCAGAGGGTCAAACGGTCAATAAGGAATGCTACTTGGCCGTTTTGAGGCGTCTATGTGATGTAAATCATCGTAAACGACCGGATTTGTGGGCAGACAATTCATGGTCTTTAAACCACGATAATGCGCAGTCACTAACCAGCATATTTGTGACTGATTTTTTTGGCAAACATGATACAAGAGTCATCGCTCAGTATCGCATCCAAACAGTACTTGTCAATCTTTTCTGCAAAATAATTGTTCACGAAGGTGATAGCTTTGACGTTTGACGAAAATCTCTGTCCTCCGAGCGCAATTTTTAGCTGAGGGAACAGAAAAAAGTCGCTTGGGGCTAGATCAAGTGAGTAAGGTGGATGGTCAAGCAGTTCAAACCGTAATTCGTGGATTTTCTCTATGGCAACCGCTGTGTGAGACCGCGCGTTGTTTTTGTGAAACAGGATTTTCTTTTTTTGCAAATGTGGCCGTTTTTCCGCAATTTCTACCTTCAGTTTGTCGAGTAATGATGCGTAGTATGCCCCTGTAATGGTTTTACCTTTTTGAAGACAATCGATTAAGATGACTATCCCAAAATACAGTCGCCATCACTTTTCCAGCCGAAACAGCTTTTGCTTTTTTGGAGCCGGTTCCCCCTTTGCAGTCCACTGTTTTGACTGTATTTTGTTTTAGGCGTATAATGGTGTATCCAAGTTTCATCTACAGTAATTAGTCTGCGCCAAAACTCGGATTTATTGCGCCTAAACTGTGCCAACAGAGCGTTGGAAATTTTCGTTCGAACAAGTTTTTGATCTAACATCAGCAAACGCGGCACCCAACGCGCGGACAGCTTTCTCATGTCTAAATTATGATTTAATATGTGACAAACACGTTCTTTGGACATGTCCATAGCCCATAGACATAGGATCGTCGCGTCATTCTATATCTATGCCATAGCCTTTGCTATCTCTCTCACTTTAATTCGGCGATCGTCTAGCACCATTTTGTGAACCTTAGCGATGTTATCGTCAGTAGTTGCAGTTTTTGGACGTCCCGAACGTTCATCGTCTCCCAAGCTCTTACGGCCACGTTTAAATTCAGCTGCCCAAAATTTCACTGTGGTAAATGATGGTGTAGAGTCCCCGTACACAGAGTCCAGCTTATTTTTTGATTTGCGTAGGCGTATTACGTTTCAAAAACAAATATTTTATGACAGCTCGATACTCGATTTTTTCCATTTTCACAAAAATACTCACAACGACTATCAAATAACAACTGCGCGTCCAAAATGTCAGAAACTTTGGTGAGTACCTGTCAGAAGATGCACAACTACATTCCCTGACTTTTATTGACGAATGCTGCCATCTTCACGTTGAGGTCGGAAACTTTCCGTAAATGATTTTAAAATTGTATAAATTGAAAGTCATTATTTTATTTGTATAAATGCAATATATAATAAAGAACTACTTGGATTAATAATAAAATCCATACTGTATTTTATTTGTAATCCTAAATTAAAGTGCAAGAGCTTTGCTTTTAAATTCGCAGTAAATGACCAAAAATGTACAAAACTGACGACAAACATAAGCATAGCAAGAATCCTACCACTATTTTAACCTGTAAGACGATATCTAAATACTCTTACTTTGTATTTAACTTGTCGCTTTAAGCGCTTCACATCATTTCGCTTTGAAAATCGTTCGATTTGGCGTTTGTCTATGGTTTCACACAAAATTCGGTAAAAAAAAGCTTTGCTTTGTTGCTTTCAATTCGAACATAGCATTAGGGCGAGAGTATCGTGTATTTTCAATAACAAATAAATACAAAAATAAAATAATATTTACAGACAGAAGGTATTTTTTTATCATATAACCTGGCCTGGAGTCGTACTCACTAAAAAAAACTAATTATTTCTACACAAACCAACGGTCAAATATGATTACTGGATTGGAGATTCGATTTTGTCATAGGTAGCGGTGCTTAAAGATCTGGGAGTGCTTACAGGACCACGAATGAGTTACAAGAAAAACATTGAAAACTTATGTAGAAGCTCCTTTAGAATACTAGCTTTCGTAACGCGATTTTCCAACAAGTAACAAATTCCGGAGATAATAATAACCCTGTAACTGATTCATGTCAGGTTTACAAATAATAATCCTATGCGCTTCCTGTTGGAAATGTTGAGGTTCAAGTTTCTACCACTCAGACAAGATTACCTATTGAGCGCGATTTTAATATACGAGCATTAGTGCCATTAGCCAGTAACGCGTACGCATGAGACTTTGCCGTTGCTTAGATCATCATCATCATCATCAGCCTGTGTCTCTCCACTGCTGGATATAGGCCTCCCCCAAGGGGAGCCATTTTACACGAACTTCTGCCACCCTCATCCATCCCCCACCAGCGACCTTCCTCAGGTCATCTGTCCATCTGGCGGGGGGTCGTCCCACACTGCGTCTTCCAGTACGTGGTCTCCACTGCAGGACCCGTTTACTCCATCGTTCATCGCTTCTGCGACAGACGTGTCCAGCCCATTGCCACTTCAACTTGCTAATTTTGAAAGCTATGTCGGTAACTTTGGTTCTTTGACGGATGTCAACGTTTCTGACTTTATCCTTCAGAGAAATCCCGAGCATAGCTTATATCGCTAAGCATTATTAACGCTGATGTATTTTTTATTTTGACATATTTACATGTAGTGAGACTGAGTTTACGAAGGTGACAAAAAATTATTTATGATTAACGTAATATGTCTTTATTTTATTATTTAAATTAATCATTACTGCCGCCGTGGCCTAGCGGTCAAGTCCGTGGATTTAGACTCGGAGGTACCAGGTTCGATTCCTGGTCGGGACACAAAAATATTTAATAATGTAAATAAATACATTTAATTAATATTTAATTTATTTGTGATATTTCTCGAGTTTGGTACGCTGGAGACATCGACGAGCTTGCCACTTGTCATGATTGGCCTATAGTGAAGTAGGCTAAATGTGAATCCGGTTATTTATAAGCGTCGTTTCTGACCACCCCGAAAGGGAAACGGTCGTGATGATACGTTAAATTATTCATTAACATTCAGTTATGGTTAACTATTATGTAGTGCTATGCAGTGCTAGGTATATAATAAATTAGTTGGGAAATGGAAATATATGCCTATATTGTATTATATTTTTGGAGGACGCGTCCATATAAAATAACGCATTGGCTTAGCTAAGCTGTTATGTTAAAAGCACGAGTATGTGCTTTTTAAATTAATAAACATAAAATTAATTTCACGCGCTTGACAGTACCGCATTAGTTAACAAAATTCAAATATTTTGTGAATAGAAAATTATCAAGATTTTGTCGAAACAGCTGTATAATATGTATATATTTACAAAAAAAAAAAGTATAATATGTAGTTTATCAACCATCTAGTTTCCGTAACACAAGCCTGGTAGCGTAACACGGAAATTAGATGGCGCTGTGTGACCTGTCTGGAAATATTTATTATTATTTATTTATAGCTCGTCAACACCTCAGGAGACAGGGCTGGGCCAAAGGATCGGCATCGCCATTCAGCGCGACAAAGCTGCCAGTATGCTTTCCTTTGCGCATAGTACGATTGCGTACGATTAGTAGAAATTTTAAACTAGATTATGAATATTTATTTATAAATTGGTTTGCCGGGTGACACTTCAAGAAACTGCGTTACGCTCCGCTCACGTTATGCGCTCACAATGAGAGCGAGTGAGAGGCACGCGTCCCTTCCACTCGGGCATGGTTAGCCCGCCTAAGAGCGAGAGAGACAGACATAAAAAGTGAAAGAGTGCCCTATCCTCAACAAAATCACTCAGATAGGAACAAGTTAAGTTGTAGTAAACGCTGTTTCATTGTACGCAAATGTATTGCAAGTTATTGTATGTATATTTGTATATAAATACGTATGTATGTGTAAAGGTAAAAATAAAATTTTGTTAATATGAAATTCAGTGCGAGATTCTTTGTATAAATTAATGTTTTAAATATAATTCTTTGTATAAATAAATGTTTTAAATTGTTACTATTATTTCATCCTTCTTCCTACTATACGAATGAATATTCACATTAAAATTATTTTACCACTCAAAGTCGTTGTCACGTAAAACTTTCGCCCGTATACCGACTTTACAGGCAACCAATTTTTTTTAAGTTTAGTTTTACTAATGATCTCATGATGGAATTCTAAGCTAATGTTTAGAAATTCATGAAATACTCATGGCTGGCATTCATTCATTTTATCAGGGAGGCATTTAGGAATTGACATTCCCACTGAGAGGTCAACAAAAATGTACTAAAAAGAATATTATATATTCTTATTAGCCGAACTAAATCAAGAATCAATGATTTTAAGTTATTCAAAAATTTATAAAAGTACCATCGCATTCTTTAATCAGAACTGCCAGTATAAGTTCACCTGGGCAAAATTACTTGGAGTTAGTTCGGCTATTACGAATATAATATTTGTGAAATAGTTACGGTAAGTTAAGTTATAACGCATATACAATTTCGGTTCCGTTTCCCCGGTCGGGACATAATAATTTAATTGCAATTATTTCTCGAGTTAGTACGCTAGAAACATCGACGAGCTTGCCACTTGATTGTCATGATGGGCCTATAGTAAAGTTGGCTAAATGTGAATCGGCTTCTTTAAAAGCGTGGTTTTTGACCACCACGAAAGGGATTTGGTCGTGATGATACTTTACTCTTTTATTTATACTACTGGTTTTTATTATTAAATAATATGGTAGGCTAGGGACATCGACGAGGTTTCCACTTGCCATGATGGGCCTATAGTAAAGTTGGCTAAGTATAACCATGCTTCTTAAAAGAAGAAAGAGCGGTTTCTGAACACCTGGTAATCCATTAAACTTATATTATCTTAATAATTCCTGCGAATACCATTTGGTTACAAATTACTTGTGTAAGATATTAGCAGCCGTGGAGAAATAATATTGTATGAAAAACTTAAATCTGAATTCCGGTTAAAAACAGCCAATAAGTATTATACATCAACCATCATTAGTGGGATATGATGATATTGTAAATATCATGAGTAAAGTGAACATATAGCTTTTACATGGGCCAGCAGCGCTAGATATATGCTTATACAGAGGATATTTAGTTTTGTTAATGCACAAGGTATATTTACTATAGATTTCCATGTTAAGAATAATATTTTACAGCAACTATCGACCATCTTTGTGTTGTATGAACGATGTTAAATCAACGCACACAAATATCACTCATGTTATTTGGTCTGACCTCGAAGTGTTTAAATGACAATTGTTCCTACTATTTTTGTCAATTCCTGATTTGTATTGCCAATGTTGGAGAGCAACCAGATTTTAGGCAAAAGCTATGTATACTAAGCAAGCAATTCATTACCAACAACTATAGGTAAAGATTTAATACAAATGTGGCAGATGCTAAAGATAAATCTTCTAGAATATGTTTCCAAAATATGGCTTACTCTGCCTCCTACTGCCTACTGGTTAACGATGGCCGATGTTTATTTTATAAACACCACAAGTTTGTATTAGTGGGACCATGACAGATGGTGCTCTCCGAGGCATGGACCGCATACAAATGTATGCACGGAAAAAACTCATCTGGGTATTTCTTTAGGACATAACCGCTACCTGGTCAATATTTTGTAAACTTTTAGCCATTTATTAAACTAGTATTAGTAAAGATGTTTACATAAATGAAATGAACGCATTAGCTATTAGTATAATCTTGTACTAAGTTGCAAATGTTAGTATTTATATGTACTTATTATTAATGCTTTGCTACTAATATAAGTAAAAATAAAAAATAAAAGTAAAAGTATAAATAAAAAATCAATTAGACCTAATTCTGACCAATTCGCCAAAACTTTGCACAAACGTCGAAGTTATAAATAACAATATTTTTTCAAGTGATCACAGACTAGTACGAGGCACATTTAATCTAGCTGTCCAAAAGAAAAGTAGAGCATTTTTTGCAAATACATTTACACGATTTAAGGATCCAAGAGAAGGAGATTTTTTCCTAGAAATATTAGAACATAATATAAAAAACTTGCATTACCATGACAACGACAATGTTGAAACTCTATACCAACAAATTGAAACTGTCATTATCAACAGTCTTAATAGTACTAAATCTAAAACACCCCTTGGAAAGCGAAACGTGATTTCAGAGGAAACTAAAGATATGATTAGAAAAAGATCGATTTTACAAAAAAGAAAACCTCTATCTAAACTAGATAAAAATGAATTGACATACCTATATAAGACCATAAATAAACGATTAAAGAAAGAATACACTACTCACAGAACACAAATAATAGAAGAACATTTACGAAACACCGGCAGTCTTAAAAAAGCCTACAAGAAGTTGAACACTGACAAAATATGGACACCTCATCTAACGGATAACTCAAAATTACATACTGAGATAGCTCAAACAAGGCAGGATATAGTTAACCTAGCAACGTCATTTTACAAAAAACTTTATGAAAACAAGGCAATAAGCACAGATGCTAACACTATAGAAAATAAACAAAATATAAATACTATGACAACTCAAATAAAACCCTTTGATGAACCTGAAATCGTAAACGTTATGAAGAGGCTGAAAAATGACAAAAGTCCTGGACCTGACGGTATTCCTAACGAGGCAATTAAAGTAGGAAGATATCAACTAGCCACACCACTAACTATACTTTTCAATAAAATACTAAATGAACAGATAGTTCCTAAAAAATGGACTGAATCAAGAATAACACTACTATACAAGAAAGGAGATCCGTCAGATATCAGTAATTACCGTCCTATAAGTCTCTTACCAACACTCTATAAAATATTTGCTTCATGCATGGAGAAAAGGATAAAGACTAATGTTGAAGAACACCAACCAATAGAACAAGCTGGCTTCAGAAGCGGATTCAGTACTACAGACCACATACATGTCATCAACCAAATCATAGACAAGTATATAGAATTTAATCAACCACTATATTTAGGTTTTATAGACTACGCTAAGGCGTTTGATTCGATATCACACGAAAGTATTTGGAAAGCACTCGAATACCAAAAGATTCCTAAAACATACATAGAAATATTTAAAAATATATACAATAACAGTACGAGTAGAGTTAAACTTGACCGTATAGGACCATCATTCAATATTTCCAGAGGAGTAAAACAAGGAGATCCGTTATCGCCTAAATTATTCATAGCTGTTTTACAATATATAATGAAAGACCTAGATTGGAGCAAGAAAGGTATAAACATCAATAACTCATATTTAAGCAATCTAAGATTTGCAGATGATATTGTTCTCTGCTCGGAATCCTCAACAAACCTTGAAATCATGCTGAACGAACTAAACGCTGTCAGCAAAAATATAGGATTATTATTAAATACGACAAAAACAAACATTATAACAAATGACAAACAAAACGAAATATTAGTGGATGGAAATGTAATAGAATACGTTGAGAGCTACATATACCTCGGAAAACAAATATCGTTTAAGAAGTCTCGAAACGAGGATGAAATACAAAGAAGAATAAATATAACCTGGAACAAATTTTGGGCCAATAAAGAAGTAACGAAAGGAAATCTTCCACTAACGTTAAAAAAGAAGGTCATGGACTCCTGCCTACTTCCCTGTTTGACTTATGGCTGCCAAACATGGAAATATAACAATTATACAAAGAATAAAATTACCACTTGCCAACGCGCCATGGAAAGAAGTATTTTAAATATAAAACTCAAAGATAAACAAAGAAACAATTATATAAGAAACAAAACAAAAGTCATAGACGCCTTACAACACTCACAAAGATTGAAATGGAAATGGGCTGGTCACGTGGCACGTCTTAAAGATAACAGATGGACTAAAGTAGTTACTACATGGAAGGGACCGAAGGGCAAGAGAAATAAAGGAAGACCTAAGGAAAGATGGGAGGACGAGATAGTAAAAGAAGCAGGACAACACTGGATGGACGAGGCACAGGATAGAAAAGGAGGAGAGCTTCACCCGACGAGGGGTCCTTAATTAAATTAGAAAAAAAAAAAAAAAAAACAAAGACATTATTATTTAAATTGTGACATTGAAATTAATAATTTTAAAATAAATAAACATTAAATTTATAATTTGGATATAAGAACATAGTTTTAAGTTACATAGTATGTTAAATTAGTATTATCATTATTATAAGCTTATATTTGAAATTATTAATTGATATGAAAATCTTGACTATGTAAAACCTGTACATTATTATTAATTAATTAAGGAATAAATGGCTTTATTATTATTATTATTATTATTACTAATATTATAAATGAATTATATAAAATAGGTTGAGAAGATGAATGGATGCAAAATAACTGCATGGATTTTGATGAGATAGTAATTGATACATCAGAATAACGCTTAGGCTATATCTTATAAAGACTGGGAAAGCCTCAGATCAACAAATCTTGTCCTTTGAGCTATTCCAGAATGCGCTGCATGAACCGTTGGAGTTACATTAAGATTATTCATCTTAAAATTTATATAAAAAGGTCAGCAATGAACACAGGGTATATTTATGACTTTAATATCTAAACATGACATATAAAACCTTAAGGTGATAACTCTATAGAATAGAACATGGGGCCAGCAGCACTAAACATTGCAAATACTCATAATATATGTACTTATTTTCATAAATGCACAAGGTATATCACAAGTGAAAACATTATAAAGATCAAGTTATGGTTCATATTATTTGATGTAATCTTTTGTGGCGCTAGATGTGAGACAGTGTCATAATAGTGAAGCAATGCTTTAGTAACAAACTATTGGTACTAATAATAATTAATATACTATTGTCGCCAATTGCTAATGCGCTATCCAAGTATATAGTATAATGAAGTATAATAATAGACACAATAGTAAAGTCATGTAAGATCAGTACTGATAGCATCAGTATTGATGGCTTCCGCTCTGCTCGCTTTGAACTACCATTTTAATTTAAAGTTGTTTATTGTTACAGAGAAGACAATTTATTAGTATACCATCACCATATGTGTGACGGGTCCATTGTGTGCAGAAAAGAGAGAAGAATTCTGTCTGAGGCTAGTGACCAACTATAGGTCTCCTCTTTTTATTCGGCAACAAGACGCTTGCCATCCACCATTCTGCTCCTCTCCCTACCTAACCAATATCCCTATGATTCTGCTTATTCCATCTTGAAAGCTAATTCAATAAATGTATTGGCGGCTGCTTAGGCCCTATTGAAGAAACATTGCAAGATTTTGCTGGAATTCCACCCGCACCAACTTCCACTTTGTAAAGCTTCAGCTTCGTCTTGATTCGGTTCCTGATCATTTCTTCAGTAAGGTTTTAGTATTTATCTTGAAGACTTTCGGAACATTTCATTCCACGGAATGTTAACTTCAATAAAAATAAATATCTTTATTTGAGATAATTTACAGTCTATACAATATTATGTATAAAAATGTGTCATCTTAAGCTTTACAAATCTGTACTTTTTTCAAGTGTTGAGAAAACACTAAAATATCTGGTCAATAGGCTAATACAGTTAGTTCATCTGGGATTCTATAATGATATTTAACAAATAAATGAGAATGTTCCATACTGATGCAATGATAAGGATCAAGATGAGCTTGAAGAGTTTTATTTGTAGTCAGTCCCTTTTTGGCCCTTGCAATAGAAATAGTTCACAGATAATACCATCAATGTCAGGGCGAGTAATAGTTAGTAATCGCCCATAGTTAGTCAGTCATCTAGCGTGCACTCCATATTCATGCTCTTCATCTTACTTGATTTTATAACTTCTTTTATCAGTCTGAGCACCCGTCATAAATTTTTTGAAATCTAGTAACTAGACCAGATGGAGGGTCTTTTAGAATTTGTATTATCCTGGGAGGTAGTTAGAATTTAATATCTGCTTATGTTTACATGTTTTTTTTTCAGATATTTGCAGAATGGGCTAATCCAAGCAAACGTATGATATCCACTTCCAGGTCTTTTTAGAAATCATATAGGTAGAGCCTACCTGTATCTGCTAAGTATATCTTATTTCACATTTCTAATAAGCTGTTGACTAACTCTATTTATATTATTACTGAATTGTCTTACAATTTCTTCTAAGGTAAGTTTAAGGCCTATGTATAAGACTATACTATATCCATTGATTTATTTTACTTTTGATATATCCTTTGCATTTGCACTTTGAACTTGCTCTTTAGTAATTATAAGAAAATTTATAAGTTATTCCCATTAATTAAATAATTATTAATCCAATAATACCATAAATAGGTAAATTAGTTGATGCTATATTATGTGACAATTTTATTTATTCAATAATCAATTAATAACAACATTACTGCCTCCATGGTCTAGCGGTTAAGTCCGTGGATTTGGACTCGGAGGTACCGGGTTCGATTCCTGGTTGGGACACAAAAATATTTATTAATATGTAAATCAAAGTTCGGAAGGCCAAAGGTTGCTTGTCATCTTATCGAATGAACAGAGTGAAATCAAAAAGCGGTAACATTCTTGCAAACACAAATGAGGTGTTGCAGCGATGGAATGAATATTTTAGCGAGATGTATGCTAGTGGTACTCCTAACGACGTCACGACGGGTACTTTACCTCCAGAGCTATCCACAACTATAACGTCCACTTTTAAGGAGGAAATAAGTGTGCAAGAATTGCAATCGGCAATTAGAAGCCTGAAGTGTGGCAAAGCAGCGGGAAAAGATCGAGTGCTCGCTGAAATGATCAAATACGGAGGTATACCGGTCTGGAACGCTTTCCACCTACTGTGCAACCTTTGCTGGCAGGAGGGAAGAGTACCGGAGGACTGGCGACAATCAGTCATCGTTCCTTTATACAAAGGTAAGGGATCTAGATTGGACTGTGCCAACTACCGAGCCATTAGTTTGATCAGTTTGGCGAGCAAGATGTATGGCAAGATTCTCACGAAACGCTTGCAAGAGAAGACTGAAGGTCTTTTATGGGAGGCACAAGGAGGCTTTAGACCTGGAAGAGGATGCACTGACCAAGTCTTTTCGCTCCGCAATATCACAGAGAAGTTTTTGGCCTTAAACCAGAAGGTTTTCTGTGCTTTTGTGGATTTGGAAAAGGCTTTTGATAGAGTTGTAAGAAAGAAGCTTTGGGACATATTGCCGGAGTATGGAGTGAATGACAAACTGCTACAAGCTATACAGTCCCTGTACAAAGGCTGCAAAGCTTGTGTGCGGGTGGAGGGAGGTATGTCGCCTTGCTTTGAATCCCAAACGGGCGTCAAACAGGGTTGTGTGCTTTCTCCTAGATTATTTACTCTATATCTCGACAAATGCCTAAAAAGAGTGAGAGAGAGTGACTGTGGGATAAAGATGAGTGATCTAGTGGTGAACTGCCTGCTTTATGCAGATGATGCTGTTCTTATGGCATCGTCCGAACAACAACTGCAATCACTAGTCACAAGAATGAAGGAGGGATGTGCAGAAAAAGGACTCCGTTTGAATGCGAGAAAAACCAAGGTACTAGTGTTTGAAAGAAGAAGGATGACAACCGTGACGATAAAGATTGATGATGAAACTCTAGAACAAGTAAATGAAATTATATATCTGGGCAGTGTTTTCACTGCGGATGGGAAGTACGATAGGGACGTTGAAAGAAGAGTGAACGCGGGAAATAGTGTTAACGGTGCCCTGGGGTCACTGATCGGCAGTCGAAATGTCAGTGACAAAGCTCGGCTCGCCATACACAATGCCATGTTGGTACCAACACTGATGTATGGAAGTGAGACGTGGATACGTCAGAATACGCATGAGAGTAGGGTTAATTATATATAAAGATTGACGAACCAGATATATAATGCGAAAGTTGTAGGTAAAAGAGGCCCTGGCAGACCGAGACTCACATATCACGATCAAATAAATAAAACACTGACTGAAGGTGCATTAAAAAGTCTTCGTAACCAAAGGGCATGTATGAAGAGGTTAATGAATGTCGACGAAGCGAAAGAAGTATGTCGTGATCGTGTCAAATGGCGCTCAATTGTCTCTGCCTACCCCGCAAGGGATCTGGCGTGAAGATATGTATGTATGTATGTCAATACATTTCATAAATATTTAATTTATTTGTGATATTTCTCGAGTTTGGTTGGTAATTTTTGCATTTCAACTATTAATTTGCTGTAAAACATAAACAAACTCACATGTTTCAGTGGGTGCCAGTTCAGCGTCATCGAATTCTAAACTGGGCTCACAATCTATTACATCAGACAGACTGTTTAGAGTATCGTCCAGTTCACCAGTCAAGTCAATTATTTCTAAAATACAAACACACTCAATAAATAATTACGTTATTAGGTAGGTACATCGAAAAACAAAACTTTATTGAAAACTTTTTTACCTGGCTCACTATATTTGTTCTGTCTGGGATCCATCCTTCCACCTAAAAGTTACTAACAATTTATTAACCAATATATTTAAATGAACCAAGTACCTTCCTTTTGAACTAGATAACTTTAAATTTTTGCATTTCAACTATTAATTTGCTGTAAAACATAAACAAACTCACATGTTTCAGTGGGTGCCAGTTCAGCCTTATCGAATTCTAAACTGAGCTTACAATCTATTACATTAGACAGACTGTGTAGAGTATCGTCCGGTTCACCAGTCAAGTCAATTATTTCTAAAATACAAACACACTCAATAAATAATTACGTTATTAGGTAGGTACATCGAAAAACAAAACTTTATTGAAAACTTTTTTACCTGGCTCACTATATTTGTTCCGTCTGGGATCCATCCTTCCACCTAAAAGTTACTAACAATTTATTAACCAATATATTTAAATGAACCAAGTACCTTCCTTTTGAACTAGATAATAACTTTAAATTTTTGCATTTCAACTATTAATTTGCTGTAAAACATAAACAAACTCACATGTTTCAGTGGGTGCCAGTTCAGCCTTATCGAATTCTAAACTGAGCTCACAATCTATTACATCAGACAGACTGTTTAGAGTATCGTCCAGTTCACCAGTCAAGTCAATTATTTCTAAAATACAAACACACTCAATAAATAATTACGTTATTAGGTAGGTACATCGAAAAACAAAACTTTATTGAAAACTTTTTTACCTGGCTCACTATATTTGTTCTGTCTGGGATCCATCCTCCCACCTATCCGTAAATATAAAAACCTTCACTTTTTTGTACTATTTTGTGATTATCCTATTAGATAAACAGCGCATCGACCAGTCTCGACCCGACCCAAGCTAAATACAATAAATAAATTAACTAAAATAGCGTGCTGTGTGAGCGGTGACTTCCGTTTTTTTTTTTAATTGAATTTAAGGACTTGGTACATAATATATAAGTCCTAAACGTTAATTAAAATCGGAGTCTCTCGCGCCATTTTGCGCGGCCATGTCAAGTGCAAGTTTTTGTTTTGTAAATTAGTTTACTGTGGTTATTATTGGTCAAGAGTGGTGTTGTTTTGTTTAATAATGTGCTACAATGTGAATAATTATGGAAAACGATAAATTGGACTTTAAATATGGGGCACAAGTTGCAGTTTATTTTTTGCGGTTTTCCCGCGCTGTCAACTCCCATATTTTACCCGACGTGTTTGAGCAGTGGATGGTTCCGCGAGTGACTCCAAGAAAAGCATCAACTTCTACAGCATCTGGAATTTGATGATGACCTCATTAATTCATGAAAAAGAAAGATATATTACGTCAGACTTGGCTGTATGGGCTAGACCCTTTGCCTTCCCTATCATCTCATTCATCATCCATCGGGAGAAGAGAACAAAAGAAAAAAAAAAAAAAAATTAATTAAAATCGCCCAAACAAGTGAGGTATATTTAAATAGGAGTTTGCAGGGTCAATCACAAAATATTAACTGCCACTTTCCATACCTACTTAATATAATACAAAATAAAAAAGTATTATCACGACGGCAATCATAGTAAATCGCTTTATTTAACGGGCGAGCTCACATTTAAGAATAGATATAGGATACTTAGATTGGCAATGCAAAAGACAAAGAGCACAGTATTGCGTATGTTAGAGCGAGATAGATAGACAGGACCATTCACAGACACGTTCGCGGCTTGTAGCGGCTGGCGTAATTGTAAACAAAACAAATTCCGCTTATATTTGTAATAATCTAGGGTTTTATAGTGTAAATTTGAGGTTAATAGACGTAATTAGTCATGGTTACTTGTGTAGTACCTGGATGTAACTCATCTAAGAAAGAAAACCCGCATAATTATTCATTTAACACGTAAGTACGATTGAAATATTTAGGTGCCTAAATACAATGTTTTAGATCTGCCACTAAGGTTTTATACACAAACAGATGGGAAAAATAAACGCCTTTTATTACATTAATAATCTGAATGCATAGGAATTCAATTTAAGATAATATCAAATACGTGAATTTCTACTATTTCTAACCTCACTTATGTAGAGATTGACACATATCGATATGTCGCTAAATGGCAAAGGTATTGTGCCTTGTATGCAGCATAGCATGCATAATCTATGGATTATGCCTATACAGCCTTATTAATTTTCGTTAAATACTTAAAAAAAAAATTATATATTTTACTTTTTAATTTTTGGAGTTTCGTAGCTAAATGGCGCAACTCCTATTAATTGAACTAAATTATAAATATTTTTATAAAATAATTTAAACTTTATAATGTTTCAGATTTCCCCAAAATATTTTAGTAAAGAATAAATGGCAAAAACCTTCCTTAGAAGGTCACTGCAGTGGTGGCACGTGTGTGGGGTCCTGGTCCGTCCCTAAGGGCCTGGTTGAGCGGGGGGATGGCTGGCACATGCGTTACGTCCGTGATCGGGTGCTGCTGTGGGGGCCTGGGACCTCTGCCGAACACGTTCAATTTATTGTTCTTAAATTAGCAGACGTTTTGCGTTTTGTCGTCTTTCGGGTTGCCCAAGGGGCTTGGGAAAGTAATTTATTTTAGTTTTGCCTTACCTGGTAGGGTTAGTAAGATTGTCCTATGGGACAATCTTGGAGTAAAGGATATCTATTTTATGTTGTTGTGTAGTTCTGTATTTGTTTTAATTTGTAAATCTGCTATAGCTGATTTTTCCTTGCAGATTCCTTTCTCAGTCAGACATTAACAGGTCACTGGAAACTGCTTTGCTGCTTAGTCTTCCACTAGCAGGAGTAGAATCATTCAAAATAATTTAAATAATGACGTGTCACAAATGCCTTTAATAGGTTTACGTGAATAAAGATATTTTGACTGACTTTTTTTTATATACCTACAGTGGTTTTATTTTTCATAGAATCGTCTACTTTTAGATGGTGTAAATAAATAAACATAGAGGAAAATTTGCTAGGAAACGCAACTGAAAAAACTATATTTTTCAATTATTGTATAAATTTTTCATCGTTTAATTGAAAATTTAACGTTGAAATCCTTAAATAATGTAAATTAGAATGGTACATTACCAAAATATGTGATAAGAAATCTTAGAAATTTGGGGTTTGCAACAAAATAATTTTCAAATATGAAATATTAGGTTTCCAAATTCATTTAATCAGTTTTTCGCATTTCCTGGCAAATTTTCCCGAAGTAATGTTATTTTCACTAAATGTAAAAAAAAATATTGTAGATATAAAAAACGAATGAACACATTTTTTTAGATTTTTTCGGTAAATTTTGGGTTAAATGGAAAAATGGCATGCACAAGTTATAGATGTTTTTTTTTACCTATATTAGTTTGTGTTGCTATTTTGTTTATATGTTTAATGTACCTAATATGCTGTTACTTTTTTAAAATAAAAATCCAACATGTTTTGTATTTTAATTTTTATTACCTCAAACAAACATCAACTTTATATGTAGCTAGATGTGTCAAATCAGACAACACGAAAACGTTGCAATCTTTATCGATAATCTAAGTCAAGGCAGTCGCGCACATCACTATCCGTCTCGCACACATGCGCATTTCACGCACACCGATGTTTTTTATTTTTGGTCTCGCCCTAATCATTCCATTGCCTATATATATACTAAATCTATGCATTTAAGTTAATTTGGTCAAAACCAGAATAAACTAGTTACTTTTGTTTCTAGTCAATGCGAAATATTAACTAGCTCTAGTTTAGCAAAACGCTCATTCATAGACTGCACTATAAATAAATATAAATATTACCAGACAGGTCACACAGCGCCATCTAGTTTCTGTGGTAAGCTACGAGGCTTGTGTTACGGTTGTAGCTGGTTGATAAACTACTTATTATACTTTTTTTAGTAAAAATATACATATTACACATACATATAAACACCCAGGCCGAGACAAATTATACAATGTACAACTTGCTCCCGGTGGGAATCTAACCCACGACCTCCCGAGTTCTCGGCAACGTTTGTTACCACTAGACCACGGAGGCGGATGAATTAAAAGTTTTGGGGAGTTCGGGTAAAAAGGATAGAATAAAACACAAATTTATTAGTGAGGTGGTAAATATATAATTTAAAATAACCGTGTTAAAATGACATAAAATTTATTTTTAAAAATATTAATAATATATACATTTATAAAATTACATAATTATTGTTAACATTTATTGCGAAATCGGACATCATCGTCCATCGTTGTTATCTCACCCTCTTACTGCACAAATATTTCTAATTCCCATTAGTATGCCATAAATTTAAGTAAGTGAAGTTAAGTTTATACCATTATACGAAAATAAAGTGTTGCAGACTTGTAGCCTGTTTTTTATTATGTAGCAAACTCCTGCATGTTTTTATACCAACATACTTAGGGCCGATAACTGAATCTTTCTTTAGTGACATTTCTTTACTTAAATACAATTAATTGTATGGGAAATTTGTATTTATGTGAACAAATGCC
The DNA here is from genome assembly GCA_910589645.1 of Tinea semifulvella. NCBI lineage: Eukaryota > Metazoa > Arthropoda > Insecta > Lepidoptera > Tineidae > Tinea > Tinea semifulvella. The sequence goes on from OU342584.1 coordinate 29,711,557, forward strand.
ACCAAGGAAAGATTCAGTTACCGACCCTTAGAATAATAACGTCTAGAAAGGAAGTGTACGCGCACGTTAAGTGGTAAGGTTTACCGAGCCATAACGGCTCTGTTACTGAACAGCCAGTTTCAGTCTCATAAGTATCAAAAATTAGAAATAATCATTATAAAAAGGAAGTATAGAAACTTGCTCAAGGAGTTTGCTACACTAAAATAAAAATAAAATTACAGCATTAGTTTAGTTACAGTTAAGGCTTACTGCTTACTAAGGTTTACTGAAATAGCCGAGATCCCATATAATTTTCTGTATTTAGGTGAACAAATGCCACTTACGAAGGATTCAGTAACAAGCCAACATTGAGGAATAGGTATAGTGCCACTAAGTTATCTGTGAAATAGGACCTACAGCCGCTACGTGTGTGTTTCCTTGACATATAGTGTTGTCAGTTTACTTTTCTTAATATTCCCAAAATTATAATTAATAATTTAGTCCACTTTACGGAATACTTGTTTATAATCCTAATTCAAAAATATAACAGAGGCGAATTGTTTAACATCTTTTGGTTTTCCGCATAAATCGACATCTGTGACAAATCCCTATTAGATTAAAATTGCAATACATTAATTACATATTTCCCTGTTTTTGTGCACAAAATTAATTAGCAACACTGAAACCGTCGCCTCCCAGTTCACAGATAAGTTGGTACAACTATAGGGTCAAGTGTTTCCTTACTAGTGCGTAAAAATATTTGTGTCAGCAAGAGCTTTAATTTTATTTATTACTCAGTAAATCAGTCTCCAGATTGGGAAAGTGTATAAATACATTTTTTACTATATTACAAAAGACTATCACCCGTATTCAAAGACATTTTCCCAACAGTTCCTCTACTTAATTATTTCTTCCACCTGTCAAACGGGTTCCTCCAAATCGGTATTCTTAGTTGTAAACTTCTAAAGACATAAATATTAATTTGACACGAAATTATTTATAATTTAACTTATTAATAAGAAAGTAATAAATACAAGTTTTAATAATAAAAATATTATCTGAATATAACATTAACAGGCTTCAAGAAGGTTTCAAGGTACGTCGCTATGTACCTTGAGTTAACAATTCTATTTCTTGAGCGTAGTGACGTGCTGAGTGTCCCTCCGTTTGACAGCTGAAAGGAATAATTAAGTGGGAGCCTTTGAGGATATGTGTAAGAAAATCGGGTGTATATATTTTTAGAACATAGGCATACAATTCATTCTTGGATCACTGATTTATGTAAAAATATGACAAAAAATCAGCACCCTGGTAACCCTTTAACGACCATGGGATATAATTATCGTCGATAGCAAACACAACTTATTTTTTACAGGGGTGTAATAAACTGTTTTTTTTTTTAAATTGGTATCTTCTTAATAAAATTAGTGATAGGTGCTGTATGTAATAATTAATTTGCATTGTTTATATATTATATTGATAGTTACTTTTCAGCTGACAACGTATTTAAGGTCTAAAAATATCATTGGTCCTGAAAGGGTTAACCAAAATTGTAATGTTAGGACTCTTAATCCACAAGAGATGTGCTAAGAAAATAATCGAAGAGTGAATTACATATCCGCCAATAGTTTAAACCAAGGTAAGTGAGGCAACTTTTACTGAGCCATAAAGGCTCGGTTGCTGAACTCAGGTTTTTTTTTAAATATCATGGTTTTTAGGCATCTGAATAACAAAGAAAATTCCTAATATAACGGTCATTGCGTTATTTTTCTTAGCACCAATAGTATCACGTCACGTCATCATAATACTATTGGTGTATCCTCGCACATCTCTAGCATATAAGTAGCCTTAGCCTGTTCCTTATAATACAAGTATGAAGGTTTATTATAGTAAACTATAAAACACAACTAATAGCGCAAATACAGATTATCTTGGTACTTATTTACGCTTAACTAGTGTCGAAATCTGTAACTTATGTGAACATAACCCTCTGAATTTGCGTCATTAGTAGTTTACTTGACGAACGTTTAGGCTAAATAATACACAAAAAAACCTCTCAAATATCTTATTTTCCTCGCTCGTGTGGAAACGACTAGCAATGAGAGGTTTTACTATACTATGTGACAAAGCTATAGCTCTGCAGGCATACATGGGGTGCTTAAGAAGAAACAAATTTCTTAGTGAGAAAAGAGTTGATGAATAGTGTTTAGTGATATCGCCTTACAAGGTAAGTTTAGAGTCCCCTCTTATTACGTAACTAGATGTACAACTCGGCTTCACTCGTGTGGTGAGCTCGTCATGATTTGATAGATGTGGCAAATGGCATAAAAACTGTAGTTATGCCCTGGTGCTCTGTATTCAGGTACTTCAAAGCATAGCTGTAAGCTATTATTAAGCCGCTCCATACAAAGTTGTATGAGAAAAACAATGTTATTTGGGACGGGACAAATGACAATAACACTCCCCAGCCACTATTCTTAGGTTCTCTAAATACTGTATGATTCTGACAACTACTAGCTCCCTTTAGATTCACAACATTGAAATTTATTACAAAGTCCATAGCCAAGATTGTTATCAGACAATGAAATATATTGAGAGTTTAAAATGGGTATTATTGCACCGATTTAAGTTATATAATGCGGTAAAGTTCATAAAATCATAACTAATACTTTAGTACTGCTTTAAATGTAACAAAAATCCGTTATATCGAGTATTATCATACATAACCACATTTTGAACCTTAAAATGGTGCAATAAGACCCATTTTGCACCATTAATATCGTCTGATGATGTGCAGGGTGTGATAGTTACCGTATTCATCATGTTAAGAATAATAAACAACTTTCAAGCTGATGATACGAATACTGTTACTCGAAGGCTTCACAAGTTTATTTTGTTAATTATAAACAAAACATTAGCCCCCATAATATGACTGCTGATTTTACTTTATATTGGGACTAAATAGCATCGGAATATATTATTATCTTAAAGTATTTTTATTAGAATAACTCACAATTGTCTAAATAAAGTACTATAGATTAAAATTTTGTTAAATCTAAATTATTTTTCGTTTTATCGTTGCATTATTCTATTAACCTTCCAGAAACTGTAGTTACACAGCCTACAAGATATATGATATAGCTTAGCTTTACTTACATTATTGTTTTTAAGCTGAAGTAATTTTAAATTAAGCTAATTTTAAATATCCAACGCTATTTAGTCACATAATATGAGATATTATAAACAATGAGAATCATTATTATAGTAGAAAATTATTAAGATTTATTTTAATTACTATAGACACTTGTTTTAATATTTTTACTCTTTAGATTATCTCAACAATCATTGTTAAAACCATTATATATTTTTTTATGACTGAATTGGTAATATTAGTCGAATTACTAATAGGCGTCCACTCACAATTGCTTAAAAACGACCAGTGATTACATTTTCCTGTAAATAGCTCCCCAGTAAATACATGCATTCCATTTGTGTCTTAAAAATGGTCCTTCGAGCCGGATATACCCAGCCCTAAGGATTAAGTACTTAATACATTGATGAATTGCAAATATCTCTTTTAATATAAACAGTTTACTAAGTAGCACAGTTAAGTATACAGTTATGAGCTTAATAGATAGTAAAGATTGTATAGAAGTGTAAGTGTATATGCTTACTCGTACATATAGTTAAAAAAATGTGTGTTCGCCAAATTATTATCTAATTATAGTTTTTACGATATAATGATTCTCGTTGTTAATTTAAATTCATTGCATGTCTAATACCGTTTTTTATATAAAAAATATATAATTTAAGTCACAATTTAAGCATGATGCCAAATTAATATAAACAAACAGTTGTATAAAGATAACACGTTATTATAATATGCAATCTTCAGTTGTGGGTAACATCGAAATTGGTCGCCAATGTCAAATTGTGTTCGATTAACGCTGTTTCGACGACCAGAATTTATTGTTAAGACTTGTTCCTTCAGATGTCTGATTATAATACAATGGTCATGTTTTATTGTGACTTAAATCATTAACTTAGGCTGGGTTTCTGAGGGGATTATTAAGACATTTGTTGTTATATTATATTACCTACGTCACTCCAATCACGTGACTTATAATTGTAAACGATAAACATTTGATATCCCATTTATACCCTCAGAAATCTAGTAATAATTATCACTTTGCGATCCAATGCGATACTCGTAATAGCATTGTATTTAGAATACAAAAATAATTTGCATACCTTTAGCTCGCACCAACATACAAAAAGATTTTTTAAGTAAATAAAATTATTCCTATTTAAGTAAAATTTTCTTATTTATATATCAAATTTTAGACTGAGAATATTGACAAATACATTTATAACGATTTTTCTTTATTAAACAAAAACAAATCTATGATTAATATAATTACTGTGTGTATTAAGTTAATTGTTAAGTAAAAGTTCATGATTAAGATAATTAGAAGGGCGCCGTCAATAAATATATTTATATATTTAAAAATCTCCTCGTGGCCCATTTTTAAATAAACAAAATAATTATTCTTACTAATATCAATCTCTGTCTCGTTTTATTTGCTGTGTAAATTGTACGTATTTTTCCTTTATTTTTGTTATATATTCGTACAGAAATGTTCTAATATAAACATAGTTAAAGTATATATTTTTATTTAAGTATTTGTTTTTATTTATAATGCACGCGCAATCGCTTATAATACCTACTACCTATTAAGTTGCCCCTTGTACTAAACTGTTAAGTTTTTAAGTACAACAAATCTCCAGTCTGTAAAGAACAATTTTCCTTGAATGTTGTGCATTGTTCTTTATTTCTAAGAAAGTTGATTGACTACATTTCCCAAAAGCCCCAAAAGGCTTAAAAGATCTTTGAAAATGTTCGCGTGTGCGAGCGAGAGTGATGCAAATCTTAACAAACCACTTAAATACAATTTGAACCGTAAAGTAATCGATTAATAAAATAAAAATAGAGTTTCTGTTTTTAGGTGCTATAGAATTAATTACGTACAAAATACAAAAAAAAAAAACATTTAAAATATGCAGTACTAACAAAAACACTAGACGTTGTAACAAAAATAGCTTATCTAAACACAACCGGTACTTTATTCTTCATAAATAAACGCTGGTTATCTACTGGGTTATTTGCTGCACTAACAGTATAAAATAGCATAGATACTCGCAATGACTTACCCAAATGTTCAAATTAAACTTTTCAATTATGTTAACTGCATTTACCTTATAAAAATCTGTCAAATATTCCTTCTGAATGTTTATGTCGTATAATTAAATCTAGCCTCATAATATTTAAAAATCTAATATTAAAATGGGCACGATTGAGAATGATAAAAAGGATACACAAAAATTACACTATTAGTTTTGTTTTATTCAAAAAGACAAGTAGTTATGATTTTACACATTTGGTATTCGCGAAAATATCGTGTCTAGATGACTTATTTCTAAATTCAATATCTCGGGAACTAATTGATGATTCAAAAATAATCAATAACAGTCAACATTCCGAAATGTATTTATTGCAAGGAATACTGAAATTTTTTGTTTCTTTGATGCTGTACCTGGACTTTGTCTCTTACAATACGCTTAACAAAAAAATAACTAATTTATTCTATAAAGTTATTGACTTTACTGTTCAACGAATAATTTAGTTATTGTTTTTGGTTATTATTATTGCTATTAAATATCGTAATACGCGGCATTTCACATATTCAGAGGATAACAAACGTTTATGAAAATATTACCCAATCATTGTAGTTTGGAAAAACCCGACTATTTCCGAAGGTAACCGAACACGAAAGTGTTTCAAACACTATGCGATTATTTTTTAGATCGTACATTAACAACCAAGTATCACAAAACAATGATCGTTCAAAATACACTCAGCGACATAAATAACCGCACACACGTAAGTTATTAACTACTTAAAATTTAGTTAGGACTGAAAGATTCTTCATAGTATGACTAGTGTTATGATACTTGGACACGGTCGGTTAATTGTGCCTTAAGTGTAGCTTAGATCTTGGCTTGGTTGTCAACATAATACATTTATATAAGTACAAACACGCACCGATTAACTGCTCAAAACTACATGCAATTTAATTCTTAATTCGCGTCAACATCACCCAAACACGTCGGGTATATGGTAGTTCACAGCTCGTCAAACCCGCAAATAATAAACTGGATCTTGTGTCCCATATTAGTGTTAAATTTATCGTCTTTTATAATTATTCACAATCATGCTACATAATTACCAAAATAAGATACTTCGACTAACAATAACTATAATATAGTAATTTACAAAAAGAATAAAATGTTGGTGCAAATGGGCGAAATTCAGCCTTCTTATCATTAGTCTTTGTAGGGGTGCCAATTTGTGCCAGCGACCGAGACAGAGCAGCAAGACGGTCTTTGGGCGCGTTCTGTTTATAGATATTACCAGAGGCGCTAGTCGAAGCGTTCCATTAAAAAAACAAAAAAAAAAAACAGATGTATGAATATTAAAAAAAAAAGTTACTTCTTGGCCGATGGACAAACGTCAAATCTAAACTTAGCAGTTTGGTTGTTTTGCATTTTTTATTGTCCATGGCAAACAAAATAACCAAATTCATTCCATCAATCAAAGCTAACGCAGCTAAAAAAAGTAACACAGCTAAAATGAAACAGTTGGTGGCGCTGGTTTATGATGTTAGTTGGGCTTATAACTGGAACGGACTTTTATAGTAAAACTGTTTTTTTAGTCGAACACTAACAAACTGATTAGACAGCCACCCACCGATGTAGAACCGTAACCTTAACCGGTACAAGGCTTAAACTGTTTTATAGTTTTAGTTTTAAAAACACGAAAATTCCGAATGTTAGCATATTTTATAATTTTGAGCAATTAATCGGCTTTAATAAAAAATAAGTACAAAATAGGACGATTTCATCCTTCTTAAGACAACTATTGTATTGAAACCCAAAGCTCTTTGGTTAGACGGACTAATGACAGTTCTGAGCTCGAACGCGAGTCGACGTTTTTGTTTTAGCTTATAAACGTGACGTTAGCCTTATTGTTATCATTTGTATTGACTGACGGCCAGTTGCAGAAGGGATGATTAAAATAAACTCTGATTAATATTTTGATATACGCCACGTGATTGGTAGATGGTCACTTTGGTTATTACGACGAATAACGTGCGTCATAAGCAACGTAAACATGTCAAAAACAATCAGCCTTTTGCAACTGGCCGTTAATTTAATATTTTAACAAGTTTTGGTTCGAACATAATAATAAATATTTCTTATAACTTAGAAAAGTATAGTAATTATGTGTAACTTTGGATCACTTTTGGGAAAATTATCGTTAATATATATTATATATAACTACGAAATATAACGTGTATAAATATATAAAATGTTAAGTTAAGCATGTATTATTTTATTCATCTATAACTGTATTTACGTTGATCCGTATGGTGAATAATAGTAGATATCTGAATTTTTGCCTACAGGTAGCATTATTAATGTTTTATTCAAACTCCATAAATATAAAATAAAAATAAATAAAATAAAATCAGTTTTTTTATTTGTCACAAAAATAAGAGTAAATAAAAATGTAAAATATAGTTAAAAAAATAAAACCAAAGATATTATGACAAAAGAGGCTATGGTTCAGAAAATGTTGTTGGAACCAGGTTCCAACAACCTCTGTTATTATACCATAGCCGACATTAAAATTTAGTGGAACAGTAATATAAATAAAAGTTATAAAATAATAATTAATATCACAAATTCATTAAATTATTGTGTCCCAAAAAGGAATTGACCCCGGTACCTTCCCGACTAAATCCACGGACTTCACTGCTAGGCCAAGGAGGCAGTTAAAGTAGAAAGTATATTTGAGTTAAAGGAGAAATAATAAAATAAAACTATAAACGTATAGTGTCTAAAGCGATGGTGACCGGTATGGACGCCACCTACTCACGTGACCTTGTACTGAGACAAGTAGCTACAACGCGATCCTTTTAATTGGATTATAAAAACATAATGAAAATAAAGCGCGAGGAAACTTCACGTTTATAAGCCTAAAAAAATACAATATTAGATTAAATTAACAATCTATTGTTTTGAGTTGATGCAGACATCATCAGTCAGGCACCATTAGAGCGGGCGTCCACGACGAACTAAGTTGCCCAGCAACATTTTGTCTGTCGTTGTATTTTCGAAAAACAGCAATAAATAAACCCGTAGAATTGAGACAACGGATGGGCAAAAACATATAGGAGCTGTTCTGCTAAACCTATTCTGTTACTTAAGCGCAAACGATATATAATGTAATCCGTTAATCACAGTGAACACTCCATGTAACGTCACTCGATTTAACGACAAAGCGTCAAAATCAATTGGCTTTGGTTGGTTTAGCTTGTCTTCCATACAATGATACATCTTCTCTCCATTTAACGACAACTCTCTATAACATCATAAAAGTTATTTAAAACAAAATTTTTTTTTTCTCCCACAAAACTTAAAATTAGCAACAATATTTTTTAAAACATTTATGTACAAGCCCTTCAAAGTCGTTATATAGAGTTTCCACTGTATGTATATACATACATATATATATATATATATATATATATCACGCTATTAAAGTTGAGAATTGAATAATATTTGGTAATTATGACGCAACCATTGACGTAATTAAGGAAATCCACTAATAACGTTTGTGTCTAAGTAGAGAGTAATAGGGCTGCAGGTCTAGAAAGCAATAATGGTCAGTCATGTAAATATTTACAAAGCTCTTAGTTTTTTTTTTTACTAAAACACTGTATAAACCTTTCATTGAGTGTATAAATATAAGGTTTATGTAGCAATATCTTTTTACACACAATGATTTGAGACTAACAGCATAGTAAAAAATATAGAACTTTTGCAATAATAGATAGCTGATATTTATTGCCTGCATAGGCCAAAGCATCCACCCACCTTAGTTGCGGAGACAAGTAGATCGTGAACGCCTGATCTTAGGTACATATTAGTATTAATGTATAAATCTTAATTTTAAAATTGCCAATATAAACTCTCGATGCTCTTCAATAGATATTACTACCTTAAAATACTTATTGCATAAAAATATGTATAAAATTAGTTACCTATATGTATTGTACGTATGGTAAAAAAGCTATAAAATTGTTATATTAATCACATATACTTAATTAATTTATGCTTAAAGTTAAACTATATCAGAAAACGTTAAAACTTTAAGACCGTAAAATTGATATTACTTACATACAAAATCATTTAACATTAAAAAATATTATTTCATTTTTAAAATAATAAATTATTGTTTTAATACGTGTTTTAATAATAAATATTCGCGATAATAATAATAAAAAAATCTCGATTATAAAACGTTATATCACAGAAAACAATAATAGAATTAATAATTTTAGCACAAGTGTTCATTTACACAATTACCCGTCACTGCACCATTAAATATCGGCCTAATACAATATTCAATAATAGTCAAAGATATATAGAAGAGCGACCTTAACCGATCTGTTATCTGAATTAAATCAACTTTTTGTATATTTAAAAATATTCGTATTTTATTATATAGCAGGTGGATTTCATTTGTATAACAGATCGGTGAAGGTTGCTGTTCTACGTATCTTATACTATTAATATTATCCCCTCGTTCCGAGTCACAATAATAGTAACCTAAGCCTGCTTCTAGGCATTCCGAGACGTGCCTGTATTGCCAAAGCTTTGTGACGTCACAAACAAACGTAAACGCAGAGGTAAATATGATAGTATGATTTCAAATCCGGAATTTATCTTCTTTGCATTATAAAAAAATCCATTATGATAGGAATAAAATGAAATTTTATCCGTTCCAAATTGATATCATGGTCTGAGCATCCATAAACTAACACCGTATAAGGTTTTTAACACAGAGTAGCGACACTGGCAGTTCGAAAATGTTTCGAGTCCCAATACTGGTGTTAAGCCAGGGTTCCTGTCAATGTCAAAGTGACAAGTATCATAAGTTAATAAACATAGAAAGATAATAATCTGTGAAATACGCAACAAAACTCAAAATTTTATATAAGCTATACTAATATTGTCATTCTTTTGAGATACTAATAATATACGAAATATGTCTTTGATGGAAATGATTTTTCAACAGACAATTTTGACAGTGACATTTTGCTCGTAAATCGTTAGTGAATGTCGGTGTCGAGAGGTCAGAACCCTACGAGGGGTTTACAAAAACGAACGCGGCTCAGTATGATTCGGAATGAGGGGTATATCTTTGGCGTTTAAATTTTGACAAAAGTCAAAATCTGTATTTTCGTATCGGCAGAACCAAAGACAGATCAAACACAATAGTATCATTTCATAATGACATCAAATGAAAATGGATTGATACTATTGGTGGATATTTAACTCGCTCACTGCCCAATTCACCGCAAATCTGGTAGATTGGAAGCCTTAAAGCTAAGTTCAAACAAACGCGTTTAACGTATGAGCTTCCCTCTCGCTCGCACAATCTAATATTTTCAAAGACTTTTGAAATTTGAGTGTACTTTTGTTGGAAAAAAAATTGTACATATTTGCACTTTCATATACCTAATTTTAGACAGAGAGAGAGATCATCACGACCGAAAGGAAAACTTTCGGGGTGGTCAGAAACCACGCTTATAAATAAGCGGATTCCAAGCCAACTTTACTATAGGCCAATCATATATAGGCAAGCTCGTCGATGTCTCCAGCGTATCAAACTCGAGAAATTCACAAATAAATAAAATTTTTGTGTCCCGATCAGGAATCGAACCCGGTACAGACTTAACCGCTAGACCACGGAGGCAGTATTTTTAGACAGAAAAATTTGAAAATATATATTGATTGAAATATAGATTGTGCGAGAGGGATGCAAAACCGTTAAACCCTCTTAAGGACAAATTACAAACACGCGATAAGGATTGGCATCCGGTCATTATGCTACCGGAATAACAAAAGGTTTTGATTGAACTAAAATGGTTAATAATTACGGTTGCTACCGGTATAAAAAAACTGTACTGTATTTTTACGGTATCGTTATATCCTATACCAAACTCTGTGGAGGCAAGGAGGTGCTCAAAAATTCTAAAGTACAATTTTCCTGATTTCAACTTCTTTCTTTATATACTTACTACTAACACCTCCTCTACTCCTCTAATGCCTCCTCCACTCAACATTTCCTTCCAGCTGTCAAACAAAAAAAAGTTTCTGTAATGGTTACTTTTAAAGTTTTTTTTTATTTTTTTTATTTGAGCCGATCCGACAGTTTTATTTTGAAGGTCAGCCGTAAGCATTAGACGCCATTTTTTTATTTTAATCGTCTTAATTTTCATTTGACAACTGAAAGGAATTAAGTGGAGGAGGCGTTGAGGACATGTCTTAGAATACAGATGTAAACCTACCGAATATTTTAGTATCAACTAACATGTAACAGAGACTGCTTCCCAACATACAACATAATGGGGCAGCGGAGTTCTATATATCTTGCTCGATTTGTTTTTAGTATTTGATCATTTTTATTTCCCAACAGAAATGCGACGCGAATCGAACTCTTGTTTCAATTACTATTAAAATTAACAGTACCGTTAAAAAAAAACAGTACGTTTATTTATATCGGTATTACAGATATCAGAATTTAAAGGTATGATGACAGCTTACCATTTAAACCACCAATGCATATAGATAAGCCTATTCAATTCAAAACGCCACTTGCTACAGCAGGCGCAGTCCGAATCGACCGATCAGGTGCGATTTTGAAATAATAGACTTTTGTAATTTAATGTATCGATGGTTTAAATCCTATATTTTTTTGTTTATTCAGCCCTGAGGCGCAATTCTTAAGCAATAAAATTCATATATTAATAAAATAGTTTTACCTGATTATATCGAATTCGATAATATCTCTATATCTCGAGAATTGCCCCCTGGTTAGAACTGAAGGCAAAAATGACTTAAGGGTGGTAAAGCCCTAGTTTGTTGGAGTGTAATATGGGTTTTTGGTTTATGTGGAAGTGCTGAGGTCCGGCTGTATGCAGGCGATGGTCTTCTTGATGCGCAGCGCAGTGAGCCGAGCTGCCGGGTTTTGATACCAACATTCACGCATCACCTTGCAAATCGCAGACAACACCTGAAACGTGTTCATTAATATATTAATATCACAAAGCTACGGTCAGGCATTCCATATTAGTGCTGAATCTTGAAACAGTGCTTGATGTAATAGCTGCCCGCGGCAACAGGAAAAAAATTATATAGACACTGGCAAACGAAAGTAGGCTGAGATTATGATACCTATATTCGTAAGGCAACACAAAATCGATTATCAATATGCTGTCGAACTATATTTTATTTATTTATTTATTTATTTATTTAAAAACTTTATTGTAAATCTATACAAAAGGCGAACGTAATGCCGCAAGACATTCTCTTCCCGTTAACCTTTGGGACATTGGGACATTTAAATATGAGTACGGTGCAAATAGAGAAATAAAATATTAAAATGAAACATAAATAATATTAAAAATTAACATACTTAGACAACTATAATATATATATATACATATATATAATATATACACATACATACTAATACTACATAAATATAATACAATAAAATTATATAATAATACATAAATACCTTAATGTTAATAATAACTACCTACAATGGATTAAAGTCAGTAAAAAGTTAAGCTAGTGACTTATAAAAATGACTGTACACTCTTTTCTTGAATATTGGTCTGCTGGGTGCTTGTCTGACTTCAACAGGAAGGTTGTTCCACAGGGATGAAGATGACACAACAAAAGATTTGGAAACAAAGTTTGTGTGATGGGAAGGGATAGATAGGAGGGAATTATGTGAGGAGCGAAGAGTTTTATTGTGAAAGGCGCTGAGGTAGAAAAATAAATCTTTTAAATATTTAGGTGTATTAGGTTCCTTTAGCACAGAGTATAGTAGGCACAGTGATCTCATATTTCTTCGAGAGCGAATTGGCAACCATTTAAGTTTGGATCGATATTCGGAAATATGGTCAAACTTGCGTAAACAGAAAATGAACCTAATACACGTATTCAAGAGACGATCCATCCTATTCAGTTGATCCTCTGTCATGTTTACACAGCACACATCTCCGTAGTCAATGATTGGCAAAAGTAGACTCTGAGCTAGCGCGATTTTTGCCTTCACTGGCAAGAAATGTTTAAGTTTGTTTAGAGAATGAAGTGAGGCAAAAACCTTACGCTTAGTGTTTGTGAGCTGTGTAGTCCATGCAAGATTGGAATCGATATGCACACCTAAATTTTTAACATCGCTTCTAAATGGAATGGAAGCGTTATCAAATCGAACAGGCACCAAGTCTGTAAGAACAATTTTAGACATAAGTCTAGAGCTCCCTATCACTATAGCCTGGCACTTGCTCGGATTGACCACTACCCCAAATCGTTTGGACCAGGAACTTATATAAGACAAGTCCGTATTTAACCAGGCTACAGCACTATTTACAGTATTAACATCAGTTTGTACATAGAGCTGCAAGTCATCGGCGTATAAATGATACTGGCAGTGAAGAGAAAAGGTGATTGCATTTATGAATAAAGAAAATAAAAGAGGAGAGAGAATGCCACCTTGTGGTACCCCTGTGGCGATGTCGCACCACTCAGAAAGCTCATGACCCACACGAACCCTCTGTCGGCGACCATGTAGATACCGTGAAAACCAGTCCAATGACTCTGATGATAATCTTAGACGAGAAAGCATAGCGATGAGCAGGTCAGGATCCACTGTGTTAAAAGCATTCGTGAAATCAATTAGTACCAATACAGTAACTTTTGATTCATCCATGCCATTTCTGATATCTTCAGTTACCTTAAGCAAAGCTGAAATTGTGCTATGACCGGAGCGAAAACCAGATTGATAGGGATTGAGTAAATTATGTGAACAGAGAAAACTGGAAAGTTGCTTATAGACAATGTGCTCTAGTACTTTAGAAAGAAAAGGTAAAATTGAGATGGGACGATAGTGATTGGGAAGTGAAGGTGAAGATGTTTTAGGAAGTGGTATAATGTACGCTTCGCGCCACGAAGAAGGAAACTGACTAGTACTGAGCGAAAAGTTAATTATGTGGGTAATTGAAGGGAGTAAAAGGTCGATTATAGTGATGATCATAGCACGACCGATGGCGTCACATCCTACTGCTTTAGAAGTAATGGATTTAATCGTCTTAAGAATGATATCATCAGAAACCTCAGCAAATGTGAATGTTTCAATGTCTGGCCACGGCGTCTCGGCGATTTCAATTAATGTGTGTGTCCTGATAACATCATTGAGCACAGGAGCAGAAGCAAAATGTCTATTGAGTTGATCAAGTGTGACATGGCCAAGTTTAGTTTCACTGTGTGATCGACCCAGCCCAACAGACTTAAGAAAATTGTATATGTATTCATTGAACTTAAGTTTGTGCACTAGTTACCCAAAATACTATTAAAAATAAATAAAAGTGATGTGCGGAAGTTGCGTCATACGTTGATAATGAAATATAAAGAAAAACAAGAAAAGAGAGATATACCTTGATTTCATACAGAAAATATTTTTTTACATACAATCATCATTACAGCTAGAACACAGCGTCCTATAATTCCACTGCTGAACATGGGCCTTCCATAACATATATAAATTTTGATACTTTGAAATTCTAAAAAAATATTAATTAGCTCAGTTGTCATTATTACCTAAAACATTTATTATTTTTGGTAAGAGCCTCTAAAATTAAAAGCCAACGAAAAAAAAAAGATTTTTAATAAGTAGATGATTTAGAACAACAAAGAATTGGCAAGTTATACACCGGTTAGTAAGTGGATACTGTCAACATCAGTAATCTCAAACCAGTATCACATTCTAGTCTGATAACTTGTGATTATTTTATTCACGAGTGTGACAAATTTTCACTTGTCCAATTGTACAAACTTTCTCTATAAATTAGACGTTGTGATTTCATGTTACATGTTATAGGTACATATATATATCCATAGTTAAAGTATTAATATGTAAATTACAATATTTGAATCAGTTACTTTCAGTAACAATATTTATTATTAACTACTACTAGATTGATAGAAGAAAACAACTATTATTTTAAAATGATAAAAAAATATGCAAGTATCAAGATTATTTTTTCTTTATATAACCGTGCCATGCCAAACCTGTTTCCTATGATTCCTATAATGCTATATTGGAAACTAGTTTTATAAATGTACTAATGGCAGACCTGCTTATGCGAAATTATTTCAGTTTGTGGTGCAAAATAACATCCGTTCCTGATCACAGCATCATGAGCCATCGGTCCCCGTTCCACTAATACCAACTTGTGAAATCGTTAAGAAAGCTAAATTCATGAGAAAGCTACATACATGGATTAGACTTACTGTATCGGATTGCCATCGGTTAGGTATACCAGGTCTTCTTTTCTCTACGCAGACGACTCGCTTCATATCTTCAAGACTGGGATCGGGGGGGACACAGTCGTAGTAGGGCGGCTGGTATTCGTCGGGGATTGCCCCACTTCTCCTAGCGATCTCCCAAAGCACTAGGCCGAGAGAATACACGTCAGAACGCTTGTAAGGGTCGAACTGACGCGTGTCCAACGATTCCTCTAATACCTGAAATTGTATTATACAAAATGTAAAAAATAGTACATTACTGTCGCAGTCTGGGATGATGAATAACTTTATAGGTCAGACAGCAAGGTCTGCAATGATGACCAAGCTAGAAGGCTGAAAGCATCAAGCGCCTGCTGACATTCTTTTTTTTTACTAGGTCTTGATTGACACGATAACTACATACATATATATGTAGTAATTTAACATTAGTCTAATCAATAAAATTAGTTATAATGTAATAGTTTCAATTTCTAGAACAAAAAATAAACGCCTAAAATGGATGATCTCCTTTCACAATCACTTTAATATTTTTTACAAAGCAAAGCCGTTATTTCCTACTATACTTAATTCCGTTGTTATATTATTTTAATTAACGATTTATTAATAAGCCCATAAATTACAACTACAGTATTTTTCTTAATGTTAAATATTGTAGGAGCAATAATTATTATTTTTATCTAATATCATCAGCACAAACGTTATCGCAAGATGATAAGCCGAGTTTACATTTTTGCTGCATTTAGTCCAGTCTCTATGTTTTCCGATTTAGTTCTCTAACTAAAAATACACATGATTATTTTACGTTCCGTTCAATTATTATTGCTTAGGTATAATACGAATGCTTTTAGAATGTGGAATGGATTTATTGTTCGGTATTTACCGTGTTTGATTCAAATTGACTGCCTCCGTGGTCTAGCGGTTAAGTCCGTGGATTTAGACTCGGAGGTACCGGGTTCGATTCCTGGTCGGGTCGGGACACAAAAATTATTTATTAATGTAAATAAATACATTAAATTATTATTTAATTTATTTGTGATATATCTCGAGTTTGGTACGCTGGAGACATCGACGAGCTTGCCAAAAACTAATTAAATTAAATTAAAAACTATTAATGTACAAGTATATGTATGTGTACTATGATATCAAAATAGAAATTTTATTGAATGTCGAAGTTAATGGCGACTGTAAATTGGCTTTTTCAAATTAAAAAGAATTGATATAGCCTCTTTTAGTGCATCTTCTATAGACTAGTAAGATTTATTTAACAAAACATTTATTTGTTATTTATAAGCACTGTTTATTCTATTGTGTCTTTGCACGTAATAAATATTAAATTGATTAAATCTTATGCTAGTGAAATATCCATGTTTTTGTATTTTTTTGCAAATTTAATCTAAAAGCGGATGCCGCGAGTTACCCTCCAAGTCTAAGGATATAGTGCCCCATATAATACACTCGAGTTCACAATGGGATCCATTGTCACAGTGAATTAGGTTAAATTGAAAAATTCGCTTGTCACAATTTCTAAAGAACTTCCCAACGCATAATAGTCGTGTTCGACTACTGTTGTTTAGTACTTAAAGCGTTTGGAAACGCATTCAGAAAAAGTAACGCAATTTAAGTCGAGTATCATCATCACGACCGATTCCCTTTCGGGGTGGTCAGAAACCACGCTTATAAATAAGCGGATTCACATTTAGCTAACTTTACTATAGGCCAATCATGACAAGTGGCAAGCTCGTCTATGTCTCTAGAGTACCAAACTTCAAAATATCACAAATAAATAAAAGAAAAAATTTAATTTATTTATTTAAATTAGTAAATGTTACTATGTATCAAATGGAGAATAAACACATGAAACTTCCCCGTGAGGAGGAGAGAATTTTAGCTATCGCGTCGGAGTGAACTATGTTATAAAAGGCCTATATTTAACAGGTCTGAGACAACTTGCTAGGACTGTGAAGACGATGACCCCAATATTAATTTAAAAAAAACTCTTTTACCCTGTAAAGGCGCGGTGGTGGCTTGGATGTAAATCCTACAAAGGTAGGTTCAACCAATAGAACCAATGAGAAATACACTTTTCTTATGTACATTTGTCATAGTTAAACAACACCATCGTTTTCGTGCCACGGACATCGCGTTAAGGCGTCGTCGGTCCTGTTTCCACTTATATCAAATTTTCATAAAAAAATTACATCATATCCACGCCAACCCTCTGGCCAGCGTAGGACAAATTCTCCAGGATCCGGAAGCCCCATCTCCAGCACTGACTTATTCTAAGAATTATACAATACAATGCAAAAATATAATTATGACGACTTCCAGGAACAATTCCTTATCTTGTCTACGATCGGCTTAGCGGAGTCAGTTTAACCGTTAAGATTCGTCTTGCACATGCATTAGTTATGGCTTCTTAGAAATTTAAATTGGTGTACTTTATTTTACACTAGATGTTTAACCCGGCGTTGCCCGTGTAATATTTAACGTGATTTTAAATCGAGTACTTTATTGCGTGCGCTTGGTTGTGGACCTATTTCGTTGAAAACAGCGCTTATTCTTTCTCTTTCTTTCTTTACGCGTCTGCAACTATGCGTGCGCACACAGCCACGCGCATTCATTTAATGTCCATATTCCTACCAACTACGAAATCAATAACCTGCAAGTTTAGTTATTACTTTTGCGGTACGTCCTGCGACGCACCCGTTTTTTTAATAGCTTGAGAACTTGAAATAAATACAATACAGAAACCTCTTCTTCAATACTTAGCGCTACAGCAGCAATATTCTCTTCGGTACGCACATTTCTTTTTCTTGTTGATGGTTGTAAACGATAAATAAATACACGAATTACTTCCTCACTTGGCCGGTTTTATGTTGACTGTAAAATGGATGAAGTGCTCTATGAACTTCGGGAACAGTTTTTTTTTATGTTAATTTCCGCAATTTGCATTGTTCTGACGTTAAACGATTCATGATGAATTTCCAAATATTCTGAACAGAAATAACATTCTTAACTGCCAAACCATAGTCAATTTTCGTTAAAAACTTCTCATGCAGCTAAAAAAACAGTCTTTAGTTTACCGGAAAAAACGACATTGTATTAAAGATTCCACAAGTGTGTATTAGTGTATCCGGGACCGGCTTAACGTGCTCTCCGAGGCACGAGAACGAAGGTGTTGTAAATCTATGACAAATGTACGTAAGAAAGGTGTAATTCTCTAATGAGAGCACTAATGTGCACGCGGTCTTTTGCTCCTACTTGCTCTTGATACTACGTAAAGACTAGATTGAATACTAAAAAACTATGAATTTCCCAAAGCCACCATGTGACGTGTAATAAAAGAATACGCTACGAATAATAAAACATAACAAACTAGATAAAAATTGTTAACATGTCAAATCCCGCTGATAAGATAGTGAAATTATACTACGTCAATAGCATTCCATACCAGGCCCTACTCATTCAATATTTTATTATTAGAAAAAGTATAATATCATGACGACCGTACCTGCTCTAGCAGGGTTGTCAAAACGCTTTATTAAGGAGTTAGTTCATATTTAGACAAGTTTTCTTACATTTACCCATCATGATAGAACATAAGTGGCAAGGTCGGCGATGATGTCTCCAGTGCAAATGTCACAAATTAAATTATTTTCTGAGTACTCGACCAGGAATAAAGACTCGCTTAAATCTCCGGCCTTAACCGCTAGACCACGGAGCCAGAGTTTATTTTAGTATTGGTATTTTTAAAAAAGGAGAAGAATACTTTTATTAACATTTATTTTCTTTTATTCATAATGTTAAACATTTTAGCGAATTTAACGTATTAACATTGTTTTTTTATACGAGCGAAGCCGGGTTAAACATCTAGTTTAAAATATTTGTATAGATAATGAATGTGAGTGATTAATGATTTCGTACAGGACGCAACTGTCCATTCAATCGTGTGGTTATCTTAATTCGGGATAAGAAAGCCATTAACGAACTGTTATCTGAATGTCAGGTACAAGAAGGTTTTACATAGAGAGAATAGTGCATAATAAGGAATGTTTACTATATACAGTGTAAACTCTATATAACGACATTAAAGGGACTGTGCATTTTATGGTGTTATAGAGAGTTGTCGTTAAATGGAGAGAAGAAAAATCTGGATTGGAAGACAAGCTAATCCAACCAGAGCCAATTGATTTCGGCGCTTTAGGGAGTTGGTCGTTACATGTTACATGCGAGTTAACACTGTATTTTTAATGTTCACCTTTCCGTATACTCTTTTGAAATGACATCAATTAGTTATTTGTGACGTCATATCACAACGCTCGCTACTTAGACCGTATTCAATTGGCGCTTTTTTTTCTAAATTTTACTTTGACAGGCGTTCAAGTAGCGTTTTCGTTTTTAATTCTCATCAAAGAAATAAACAGTAAAATAAAGCGCGCTTTGCTTACTACGTGAACATGGGAGAATGAGACGCTGATTCATTCCAGCATTGTGATATGACGTCACGCGTTAGACGTGTGCCTGCTTCAAAACAACAAATCAAAACTCCTTGGTATTTTTAAATAAAAAAAGTCTAGTGTATTTCTTCTTGTTCCGAATCATGCTCAGAGCGCTTAGAATGAATATGATACTGACAGTCGTTCCGAATCAAATATCACGATTTGGATGCTCAGAGCATTATATCAATTCGGAACATAATAGTTTTTTTTTAATGTATGGAAGACAAATTGCGTATTCCACATCTTTGAGTATGCATACTAACAAACACACAGCTCTCGGTTTATTCATCTTTATATCTGAAACGTTTACTATTATTAACTTATTTTGGTCTTTTAAAATAACTTGCCGTGTTTCAGACATTTTTTATTTACTTCCTACTTAAATATTAATTATAGATTTGTTTTAGAAGTAATATACAAAGACTATAAACGAATTACAATATTAAATAATTAGAAAGAAAACCTAATAATAAATAAACTTGAAAATGACGCGCGACATAATGACTATATAAACTGACAGCGCTCAAGAGTGATCTACCTCGATATCGTGAGCAGTCTGAGCGCGAGGAATGATGTCACTTGTGATGTCACATAGCTTTGGCAAAACAGTTTACGCACGTCTCGGAATACCTTTAAGCGTTCTTAGGTTACTATTATCGTGTCTCGGAACGTAGGGGTTTGTATACTTACAAGAAATTGTCGAACGATTTTGCATACTTATTAACAATATTTATTCTCAGACTAATTGACCACCTTTCCTATTTAATTATATGGTCCTTTTTTGTCAAGTTCTACTTGACTTTATTATGTGTAGTCAATAGGTACTTTCTGTTTGTTTTGCCTTTACGTATTTACTACTGGACCGCTTATGAGTTACAATCAAATCAATCTTAGGTCGTACAAAGTTTAACGAACCATCCAATTTCAATACATATAAATAAGGCGCAATGGTGTTGTTTTAATCTATTTATAGCGTTAGATAAATTTTCCTATGAATATTGACGTCAATATTTGAACTTTCAACTTATCGCGACCAATTGATTGACTTATCTGAACTGTTTAGAACGCGGAATGAACTTTGCCATGCGCATGTTAAACACACGTTTAGCTCATTAATCGTATGCGTATTTATGTATTTGTTTGCAATATTGTTTTAAGTTATACACGTATCAATACTGTTAAGAATATTAACATTATTTAGAAAGATTGACGAACCAGATATATAATGCGAAAGTTGTGGGTAAAAACAATACATGTATGAAGAGGTTGATTAATGTTTTAGAAGCGAAAGAGGTATGTCGTGATCGTGACAAGTGGGGCTTCATTGTCTCTGCCTACCCCGCAAGGGATTAGGCGTGAAGATATGAATGTATGAATATTAACTTAATTAATGATTGCCACACTATCTATAATGTCTAAATGTTTTGCAGTCAGAGAATACCTAGCGGCATTAAGTCCGTTTTTGTACATAGTACAAATAATTTTTAATTACAATTAATTAATTAATTATGACATTATCTCTACAGCTCGAGCATTAATTTAATTAATTTATTACTTTATTACAAAGGCGGGCTTTAATGCCCTAAGATATTTTATCTTAGGCAACCTTTGGGACAACTTTAAACAATTTACTGGAAAGTAGATGCTCAAATACGAAATATAAAAATCAAAAATATTATTTAATAACTAACCATATACATATATACAATAAACTAAATACTAATACATAAACTATACAAATACCTATATAATAATATATAATTAACTGCCTCCGTGGCCTAGCGGTTATGTCCGTGGATTTAGACTCGGAGGTACCGGATTCGATTCCTGGTCGGGACACAAAAATATTTATTAATGTAAATAAATACATTTAATTATTATTTATTTATTTATGATATTTCTCGAGTTTGGTACGCTGGAGACATCGACGAGCTTGCCACTTGTTGGCCAATCATGGCCTATAGTAAAGTTGGCTAAATGTGAATCCGCTTATTTATAAGCGTGGTTTCTGACCACCCCGAAAGGGAAACGGTCGTGATGATACTTTACATTTATTAAATATTTTATTTGGGAAATGAGAATAAACAATACTTTTAAATAGTGATCAGTGGGGCGATTACGCGCACTATTTTAGTTTCTATTTAGTCTTAATTTGGTTGAACTTTAGAAGTTGCGATTATGCCCGCTTGTCAGCTGTCAGAAATTAGCCAAATTTCGGTCGAACTTTGGTCAAACTTTAGAACATCTTTTTTGTATGGAAAACGCGATTACGCGCACTAAAGTTTGACCAAATTCCAACCAATTAACTGTCAAAATAACAGTTTGTATTTGGTTGGAATAAAGTTGATCGCGAGCAAGCTTTTGACGAACTAATTATTAATTATTTACTTGTTTTAGATATTAAACAGTAAGTTTTTGTTGTTTTTAAATGTCCTAATTGTGTTGGTGTGCGTTTCTTTAATTGTGGATATTTTTAGGCATAGTTAAAATGGCTAGATAAGGTCTGCAGTTGGACCTCGTGAAAAGAGCTCATTTTGAGGAAAATAGACGCCTGAGAAATAGCAGGAGGACATTTCGGAGGAGGAATTCATCAAAAATACAGGCTAGATAAACCGTCAGTCTTTAGGTTAATTGATAAATTGACTCCATTTATAAACATCAAAAACGAAACTACAAGTGTGCCAATCGATATAAAAGTGAGTAGATACCTAATAAAAATGAATAAACATTAAAACCAGAGTATTTGCTTTACTAAGGTTACTTTATGAGAACCTGTATCTCACTGCACTTGGTTTTTTCGCCTCTGGGTCCTATCAGAGAGGTGTAGAGCAAAGCCTACATCATGCAATGGCTCAGCCTACGTCCAAATGCATAAGGCTGATAATTGACACTCTTAACAAGCCACAGATACTACAAAAATATATTTTTTTTCCACAAACTTCACAAGAAAGAAACAATTTAAAACTAAGGTTTGTTACCCTTATACTGTTAATATAGTTTTAATCCTTTAATGTTATGATAAAAGACCATGTGAGATTATATATCATCTTAGCCTGAAGACGTCCACTGCTGAACAGATTATATATGTATGTAGGTCTATATAGATATACTGGCTGTTTGCCCCAGCGTTGCACGTGCAATATAGTGGTCAACCAAAACAAGTTTCAACCTTCACCATCATGTCAAACCCTGGATTCCAAGGAAAATATCTGCCGAATTTAAAGTAGTATAGGTGTGAAGGCGAATCAAACAGACAGATATGTGGTCACATGGTAACCTATCAATCCGTCTCCGGGTTCTGTGAAATAGATTTGCCAAATATCATCAAATTCAGACGTAATATAGGTGTGAAGGCGAGACAAAACTTCTTTCACATATATAATATTAGTATGGATATATTTTTTTAGTAACAAAAATATTTGTAATTTACAGATTTTATGAAAAGTTTAAAATACCAGGTGTGATTGGCTGTATAGATGGG
This sequence comes from Tinea semifulvella, assembly GCA_910589645.1. Taxonomy (NCBI): domain Eukaryota; kingdom Metazoa; phylum Arthropoda; class Insecta; order Lepidoptera; family Tineidae; genus Tinea; species Tinea semifulvella. The sequence continues at coordinate 29,735,023 of OU342584.1, forward strand.
ACTCATGTGGCATTAATAAGGCCCAAGGAATTCGAAGAGAGGTTTTTCAATCAAAAGCACTACCACTCTCTAAACACCCAAATTGTAAGTGTTTAAAATTTGGCTTAGGTAGCCAAATAATAATCAATCAAAATAATGAAATGAAATGAAATGAAATATTTATTTGCAGGAAACATGGTAACAAACAATATTAGGTCTTATTAATATTAAATGGGTCACATATTTCGCCATAAGCATGCAAAAATTTACAACAACTGTTATAGAAGTAAAGTTACTAAAAAACTCAGCGTTGCTTCTTTAGTAACTTTACTTCACAAAAACCTTTGTGTTGCTTAAAATACACATAGTATTCCTCCAAAGTATAGAAACATTCCTGAACTAGCCACGCATGCAGTACTGTACAGAATCTTTTATAAGGCATCTCTGTCCATACCTTTGGCAAACAATTAAATATTTTAGCGCTCATATAGGAGGCGTTTCGTCTAAAGATTTCTAATTTAGGTATAGGCATTACTAAGGATGTGTGTGTGATGGAACGTTTGCCATTATTATTACTTTGTTGATACAGCTCAAAATTTGACTTAACAAATTTGCATACCTCAAAGATGTATACACATGGTAAGGTGAGTATCATATATTTTTTAAATAAAGGACGACAAGAGTCAGTCCACTTTAGACCTCCAATAGCACGAATACACTTTTTCTGTGCTATGAACAAGCTCATTATATCTTCTGAATTACCCCAGATTATAATGCCGTAACGTAACAGTGAGCAGACATAGCTGTGATAGACCATGATGGCTGTGTATGTAGACGTCACCGATTTTATAGTTTTAAGAGCATATACACAGCTATTTATTCTCTTCCGAACCGTCTCAACTTGGTCTTTCCAGTTGCAATGTTCATCTATAATTAATCCTAAGAATTTAATTTTACTGACTTGTTCTATATCTTCATTTAAATGTCTTATCTGAAATTTCCTTTTATTTGCACCATAGGTAACAAATTGCATTATTTTAGTTTTTGATAAGTTTATTTTTAAATTATTTTTAGTTAACCACTCTATAATATTTTCCAGTGCTACATTCATATGGCTTTCCAATGAATCATGGTCTTTATTTTTAACGATTATAGTCGTATCATCTGCAAAAAGTACGCTGTCATGAACTGTAGACTGTGGCAAGTCGTTTACATAGATGAGGAATAGCAAAGGACCCAGGATACTACCTTGTGGTACTCCGTGTAAACTTATAACAGTGTCAGAGTCAAAATTTTCGACTGTATTCGACTTTACAGACAGCTTAGTAATTCGTGTCATGTGTTTACGACCTTTTATATAACTTCTAAGCCAGTCATGAGCTGGCCCACGTATGCCTATTCGGTCTAATTTGGCCAAAAGAATAGAATGATCTACGTAGTCAAATGCCTTACTCAGGTCTAGAAATAACGCTACAGCTAGAGTTTTATTTTGTATGCTTTTCAGAATATTCGCTATCAAATGGTAACTGGCCATTGTTGTAGATTTATGCTTTCTAAACCCGAATTGTTCCTTTGATAGGATATTTTCTTTATCTATAAAATCTAGTAGCCGGGAGTACATAATTTTTTCCAAAACTTTTGATATTATGGGTATTAATGTTATTGGTCTATAATTGTTCCTATCAGACTTGTTATCTTTTTTGAAAATAGGTTTTATTATAGACAGTTTAAGTCTTTCTGGAAAGATTCCTTGAATAATAGATAAATTAATTATGTGCGACAAAGGCCTGGCAATATGCAGCGCCGTTAGTTTTAAAAGGTTGGTATTAATATTATCAAATCCAGAAGACCTAGTGTCCCGAAGAGACTTAATTGTTTTAAATACTTCATCAGGTGACGTTGGATTTAAAAATATGCTTTTAAGATTACGATTAATGTTAGGAGATATGTTATGAGTTGATTTAGTGCTAGAAATATTATTATTTATAATGTCAATAAAATACTGATTAAATGAATTAGCTATGTCTTGTCCGTTTGTTAATATCAATCCGTTTTTATCAATTATATTTGTAATGTCATTTTTTTTTACCGGTACTCCTAACTTATTTTTAACTATGTTCCAAGAGGCCTTGCCCTTATTGTTTGCGTTTATTATATAGTCCCTGTTACAATGTTTTTGTGCTTCATTTATACATCGTTTTAATGTATTGGAATATTTTTTAAATTTGTTTTTACCGATTTCGGTTTTATGTCGATAGTAGATAAATCGTAACTTTCTTTTTGTTTTGCAAGATTTTTTTAACCCCTTTGTTATCCATTTTACCTTATTATTATTAAAATAATTATGTTTAATTTTAATAAATGGAAAGCATAAGTTAAAAAACAACGTAATGATATCATGAAATGAATTAAACGCTTCATTGGTATTTTCCAATTGTAGTATGTCAAAATAGGTTATGATCAAGTTAATTAACTTATTGTTAATTAATTCACTTTTATTGTTTATAGATTTGTGACAGTGACCTCATCATTTGGCAGCATCACCCAGTACACACTCATATGCAACAATTAAATGCAAATAATGAGGCAGTTTGGTTGCTTGGTAAGTTGTAAATTTTAAATTTTGTATTTCCTTTTTAACAAGTAATCAAGGTTTACAATTGAATACCTACTTAAAGAAAATAATTTAATTTCAGGTGACTCAGGTTATCCACAGCGCTCATGGCCGATGACACCCATTACTGATGCAACACCAGAAGCCTATTACACTTCTTTGCATGTAACTGCAAGAAATGTTGTTGAGCGGACAACAAGTATAAGTGCAACCGGGACCAATGGCTTAATATGCCATGTGCCTCCGAGGCATGGGAACGGTGATGTTGTAAATTTATGGCACTGTAGACTTATCCGTTCATTGGTACATGCCAGGGCTGAAACCTGCAATCTTTCTATTGCTGGGCAGCATTCTAACAACTTAACAACCACTGCCCATATTATAATTATTAATGCTCTTGTTAGTAAGAACATATGTTCTTCATAATATTATGGGGAAAACTAAACAGGAGCGATGGTGGCTTGGTTGTAATACTTTCCTTAAAATCCAAACAGGTTGTCCAGACCCCGGCATGTAAACTTTTTTTACATAGATTTACAACACCACTGTTCCCATGCCTCGGAAGGCACATTGAGCTGTCAGTCTGGATCCACGAATTCCAACTTGTGTGTCAATAATAAATTGTCATTAAAATTTACATCCAGACCCTCGCCAACAAGGCCCATTTACAGCAGTGGAGGTCTAGGACTCGTGTTTTAGGGGCTGTAATGTGAAATAAAAATTAAGTGTAAAAACGAGTGTATTTATAGAATTCTTTATTTAAGATTATTAATCTAATTTTATATAAACTTTATTATTTCTATTCCTCACACTAGGCATACAGCAATTATATAATAATATCACAATTAATAAGTTATTTTATTGAATCTTAATGATTTTAGTACCTATTACCTAATTACATTATAATAGGCAAACTGCAAACTTTATCAATCAAAAGGTCATCTCAGACCTTTTCGTAGGAGATGGGAAACTGTAACGAGGTGTTGCCTCCTAAGAGAAGTTGCATTAGCTGCATGTAACAACGGAATGAACTAAAATGTGATGTTAACATTTCCATACAAAATGCATGATATTAATAAAAAATTAGCATCAAATGTTAAGATATTTTGCTAAATGAACAACTCTTTATTTTCAAATTCCTTCAATTGTAAGGCAAGCTTTTTTTCCTCCACCAAAGCACACCGTTCTGCAGCTGCAGCCCTTGGCTGCTGTGCTACAGCAATCCGCTCCTGCACTTGTAGAAGCTGTTTTAGGTCACTCCACATACTCCGCATTGATTCCGTCATCACTGATTCAGCTTGCACTCTCAATATTAGTGAGTATAGAGTGTGCCTTATCAAATGATGTTTGTGGTCAACCTGAAAAAATGCCAAAGTTACTTATGATTGAGTATAAATGCCAATAACCTCAAATGTAATATAATGATAATAGTTGAAAAAAATGTGAAGTGTGTGGGCTAAATGTGAATCCACTTCTTTAAAAGCATGACTAAGCAAGGGTTACCATTGTGATGAAACTTATTCAAAATAGCTTTATGACTGGAAACTAAAGGTTTATTCGATTTTGTGGATAATTTGACAACCTTATGCTTATGCTTTTAAATATCTAGGTAACACAATAGCTTGCCTTGCACCAACCCTTGGGCGACTTACTTGTAGCAGCCATTCCCCATACTGTTTAGTTTCTGCGCAATATTATCCCAATGCCCAAGGGAATTATGCCTCCCTTCCGCTGTCCGGCTATAGCCCCGAGCCAGCTGAGGATAGCCTTCGACACAAGTGCCTCCATCTGCTCGAAAGAAACTCGTCTTCGTGCCATCGGAGCTATAAAATTAACCATTTAAATATAATAAAAAAAGATTGAGATGAAACGATAAAAACTTCAAACAATTTTGTAAAATGTAAACAAACCAACCTTAACGTTTCGTTACACATTACAAATATAACGTTTTGATTAGTAGGTATCTTAAAATAAATGTAGGACAATCATATCTACGTTCTCATAACACACTTAATGTGTTATTAGTAGACGCATTAACTATTTTTTTTATTAAATATATTGTTAAATAATATATTATTTTATTTTATTTTACAAGTATAATGATTGTCATTCGTGGAAAGGAACTCTACATGTAGTTGTGTGTTGCCGATAAAAAAAACATAAAAAGACCGAACGAAAACTAAGGATATTTTTAGATGAAATTTGATGTTATTAGTATATGAAATAAAAAAAACAGAAGTTAGAAGTATATTTATATCACTTATGTTATTTAAAACATTTTATTTAACGTAATATTTAAAAAACAATGTCATTCAATCATTTTATTTATTTCAACTGGCAATTTGGCTAACACGCCGTATTTCGGTTGGAATTTGGTAAAAGTTTAGCTTTCATATGACGCGTAATCGCTACACAGAGATGTTCTAAAATTAAACCGAATCAAAGCTAAACTAAAGTTGAACCAAATTAGAACTAATAATGATGTGCGCGTAATCGCACCGCTGGTGGTAAATTGCCTCATGTTAGGTGGATTTTGTTTCACAAAGTTGTGGCAAAACGAAAAACGAGTTTGAAATGAAACTACAGTTATGCGAAGTGATCGGAAGTAGAAAGTTGTGAGAGGAACGAAGAGAGATAGGCAAACCTGTTCTTGAGGTATTTCGGTGTCGCAGGTTCATTAGGAACATAAAATGTTAGCAGAATACACTTAAGATTCCTGCGACACCGAATTGTAAGCCACTTCAACTTAGCGCGATACTCAGATATATGAACCGGTTACATGCATACAGGTGTAAATCAGCGACATAAGTATGTTTTACCTACCTCTGGTGCCATGTACCGCTTGGTCCCGACTCTGTTGGTGGAGGGTACATCCACGGTGTCGCACGCCACCTTGTGTCGTACAGCCAAGCCCAGGTCCCCGATCACACACGTCAAGTTCAACTTCACTAGAATGTTCTTCGTCTTCAGATCGCGGTGGGCAATCGCTGGCTTACCTGACAATAGCACATTTAAATTACCAATCATATTCATGATTTCCAAAACTATAAAATAAAATATGACGTCATCATTTGAGCGTGTCATTTGACATGGAAGGACAGATTCTGAGAAATATTTGCTCCCACTGCATTGATGTCCAGTTTAAGCGATAACGCTATACGGGGTGACATTGAATAAGAGTAAAGTATCATCACTACCACATCCCTTGCTTGGTTAAAGACCACGCTTCTGTAAGGAGCGAGTTTCCATTTAGCCAACTATATTTTTAAAGAACTAGGTATTCTTACTTTGTACAGTAATTATATAATGCTGTGTTTGCTATATATTAAGGAGAACATTAAGGAGTTTCCCAAAATGCAATTTAGAGAAAACTCACGTTACCATCACATGTCATCTCTTATCCAAGTACCAAAGCATAGATTAAATAAAATATCAAAAAGCTTCTTGTGCCAATTTGTCAAATTGTATAATAAACTCTCTGTAGACACAAAAAAACTTAGATTATAATATGTACAAAGATAGAATTAAAACTATTCTAATCAACAAATCATATTACACCATAGATGATGCTTTAAAAGAGGAATATATTAGGTGACATTCTTTTTTTTCATTATTTATTATTTTTATTATGACATTTAGGTTACTTTGATAACATACATAAGTTTTTTATATTTTTTATTTAGTTTTTAAGTGACAACGCCCTTTTACAGCTGCTTATCTTACATAATGTAATATTTATTAATATATTTTGTGACATTTACTGACATCTAATTTAATAACGTAGGTTTAAGTAGTATAGTAACTGACAGCAGCATCTATATTTAGGGAGTGTATAATTTACATAGTTTTAATTTGGTAATGACGATGGCTGTTCTTTGTACTAATATAATAATATAAATCGATCTTTTGCTATCCTTCCATGATATGTAAACTGTTAATTGTATAACTGACAAAACCAAGTGTACGTTATGTATCTTATGGTGAATAAATGAATTGAATTGAATATACTATAGCCTTATCATGACTTGCAAAACGAAGACCAAGAGCAAGGCCACCGATATGTTAGCAAGACCAAGACCATGACTCAACCTAGTATTGGCATTGGCCTTGCGCAAGGTCTCGCAAGACTCAGACAAGTCTTTATTACAAATTTTGCTAAAAATGTAACTACAGTTTAAACTCTATATAACGACATTGAAGGGACTGTGCTTTTTATGGCGTTATAGATGTTGTCGTTAAATGGAGAGAAAAAAAATCAGAATTGGAAGACAAGCTAAACCAAACAAAGCCAATTGATAAATATAATAAAATAAATAAATAATAAAAATAAAATGTTGTCATTTTATATAAGCTCCGATATGCTAGGCTAAGTTCGTTCTTTTCTAACGATAATACTAACAGTAAATATAGGAATTAATATAAAAATATGTAAATTTAACGGCTCCGATTAAAGACACATAATTTGGCTGCTGAGCTCTTTTTATTTGTCCATGCCAAAGACATTAAATAAAAAGACGTGACAAGAAGCCAAACGGTATAGGAATCAAAGCAAGGACTCGCGTTTCAGAATGAATTGCAGGGCATTGCCTGTAATGTTCGACTTGCACTTTCAAATTGATTTTGAATCGTTTCAAATATGCACACGCTTTTTAGACAAACCACCATTTAGTCAACTTTACTATAGGTCATCATGACAAGTGGCAAGCTAGTCAATGTCTCTAGCATACGAAACTAGAGAAATATCATAAATTACGACCAGGAATCTAACTCTATCGGTACCTCTGCGTCTAAATCCAAACATTTTGTGTGCAACAACCAAAGGCCGGTCTATCGTATTTAATCCCTTTGACCCTAATGGCCTAAACGTGAGTTTGTCTGGCTATTGGAGTGCGCTTTATTAACGTGCGTCATGCCGTCAGGGTCACCTACTATAGAATTGCACACTAACGCATGCGCAACTGTCTAGCGAAGACTACTTAATAACCGGTTGTAAAATTCACATTAGTGCAGTTAGGCAGGTTATTAAAATTTACATTACAAAGACAAGATTTACATGTTTTTATAACGATATAAGTATCTGTCTATTATTTTAACTGCACTAAATGGACAACTTATTAAAATATTACACCACTCACATATAAAATTTGCATAATTTGTGAAAAACAAGGATAGTAATTTCAGTTTTTTTTTATTTTTATTTATTATTCTTTGGAGTTTAAATTAGAAATGTAATATAATTGTATGTGCTAGCGCTAGTATTTATCCGTAATACGCAAAAAACAGACCTAAATAATAATACTATATTTGTAGAAGTTACAGTCACATTAATAAAAAGTTTTTCGATTTTTTACTAATATTAAATAAATATATATAATTGCAATGAATATGGTAAAAAAGGTTTAAAAAATTACGTGATAGGTTAATACCTGTACTATAGCCGCCTTACGCCACACCCTGTATATAATTGAAAGATTCAGCTAGGATGGGCAGCATTTGGGAAATTGCGGCTCATATTCTTATCGTCCATACCAATGTTTAATGACGAAGGTGCGTCATCCCCGTAATGTCGTACAGGTCAGAGAGAACTTTTGTTCTCTAACGAATATCCAAGTTTTGAACTCTATCCATCAGAAAAAACCAAGCATAGCTCTCTCCATAGCTTGCTGAGCGACCCATAATTTGTGGACCAGACCCAATGTCAGTATCCACGTTACTGCTCCGTACAACATCACGGAGTATGTACGATGTGGTATTGTTTAAAGAATTCGATTAATAATTTGAAGTATAGTTCTATTCAAAATAAAACGGAATAACCTCATGAATATTCGTGTTAATTCGGGCGTACGTATTTGTGGAGGGTTGTATCAAGTGACATAGATTATTCAGAAGGGTAAGCGAGGTGATACTGGTTACTGCATGCTAATGCGAATCAATAATTAGGTCAAAATTTTCATCGCCCTGCAAATAATCTAAACTACGATTCAGATAATTTCTTGATACATTATTTTAAAAGAAATTCAATGTAGAAATTTTGCTTTTGACAGTAATTTATTTATTTATTTATCTACGCAACATTTTACAGTTGCTTTATATTACATAGTGTAAAAAAGGTTTATTAATATATTTTGTGATATAAAATTTTACTTAGTTATAAATAATAGTACAGTACTGACAATGCCCTTTTTTACAGCAGAAACTGATTTAGGTATTGTTTATCTCGTGTAGATTTAATTAGTAATAATGATGATGGCTGTTCTTTGCTACTATGGTCATAGAAGCTTAAAAAATATGTTACAAAATTATATTAACTTAATATATACCTTAGGTCTAAGCAATAATGATCCAAATAGTATAACAAAACAAACATTTAACGCGTCCTCACTGTGTTTGGTCCGTTCTTTCGGAAAAAAGAGCACACTATAATTCGTACTATTTTTTTTCGAGCACTTTGTTTACACAGCTGTCACCTTTAATCTAGATGTAGATATGTATATACTGTGTAATAGATATAATCAAAAATAAATTAATGTAAACGGTTTCATGCTGCACAGAGCAGCATCCGTATTCTTGCAGGATGACAAAAAACAAAAACGATTTTAAGTTAGCGAATTAACATTTAGCCAACTATACTATAGGCCCATCATGACAAGTGAAACACTTTGCTTATTCAAAGGTGAGAAATATCACTTAATAAAGATATTTATAATGTTTCTTACGAAAATGTTACCTTGTGTGCCGACGATGTCCATGTGCAAATGTGCAAGTCCGGTAGCAATGGAAAGGGCCATCTTGATCAGGGTGTCCGTATCGATGCTCCTCACGGACAGGAAATCGAACAGGGATCCGTTCTCGTGGTAGTCCGTGATCAGCCACAGCTGCGTCCATGTCCCATTGTCTGCATGGACAAAACTGAACGCTTATTTATTATGAAACCTTTTCACTATGGTAATGTTGTTGACAACGATGACAGTGGATATACAAGTACTTTATTTGGTTAACTCTTAACTGCCTCCGTCTCTCTCGGGTACCGGTTCAATTCCTGGTCGGGACACATCCGCTTCTTTATAAGCGTAGTTTCTGATCACCCCGGAAGTGATATACTTTTTTTATTTTTATAATGTTAATATTATTATTATTAATTATTTAGTTAAATTTAAAAAGGAAACGTTCAATAATATTTCTCGAGTGTTTGGCGTAGTACAATATATTTTAACTCCACAAATTTCTACTTCCTAATAATATATTATCCTCATATATGTATATCTTCTATAATACTTATATATTGATGAGTATTTATGTAGTCTTTGTATTCATACTATTTATGTAGTTTATTGGTTAGAATTGCACCCCACATATTTATACTGTCTCACTCTCCCAAAGGTTAGCTGGTAGAAAAAGCCGAAATGGCTTTTTAAGTTCGCCTTTGTACATACTTTTAAGTAAAGTGCAATAAAGTATTTAATAATAATAATAATAGCTAACATATTATACAATACAATATAAGTATTACACTAAGAGCGGTAATGAACAAAATAATCAATTATAAAGTGCATATCGAACACGACCATAACCGTCAAATCACTGTCATAGACTAACTAATATTGTGGCGATTGATTTGGTTTCTTGTCCCGCTTGTTATATATTAATTGACTTTTTTCTTTTTCAGGGTTATTTTCCAAAAATAATAACAAAAGTTTTAACCACTCTAAAATATAAGTACATCGGACCTCTTCCGTTACCTACTTTAAAATTTAACTAGCTAATTACGAGGATTTATAAAATAACTATAACAAATTTTCCGAAATAACTTAATTATAGTTATAATTACTCTAATCCTATTATAGTAATATAATTTATAAATAGTTACTTAAACTTAAAGTTCACAAGAGCGACATTCATAGTCAATATATATATTTTTTTCTTTCTTTATCATTTTGAATAATTCTACTCCTCCTAGTGAAAGAATAAGCAGCAAAGTAGTCCAATAAGTAAGCTGTTCGCAGAAGACCAGCAGCTTAGCAGATTCCAGAGACCTATTAATGTTTAATCTGACTGAGCAAGGAAAACTCAGCTCACAAAATAAAACATATACAGAACCACACCACAACGATCATTAATAACCATTTAAGTTTACCTATGAGATTACAATACCTGGTACAGCGGTACCCCAGGCACGTCTGAATTAAGATAGACTTCTGGCCCGTGTGCAACCCGAAAGACGACAAAACAAAAACACCTCTGCTAATTTAAGATCAATAAAATGACATGACATAGTGACAGTGAGTATAGTGCAAAATATTGAGAGCGAGCTGTAGATAACCATGCTTGGTATTTATGTGATGGATAGAATTTAGAACGCTGATATTCGACAGAGTAACAAAAGATACATTAAAAAAAAGCAAGCCTTAGTGACTATGGAACGGACATATCTATCGTGGAACCGACTAACCCGTCGCCGTGGAAACGGGTTTTAAAGTGGAGACCTAAAGAAGATCGCGAGTGGGGGATGGATGAGGGTAGCAGGAGCTCGTGTGAAATGGCAAGCTTTAGGAAAGACCTATATCCAGAAATGGAGAATAGGAATTGCAATCCGGATAATCAATCCCGCGCGGAATCTACAGTAGCTCGCAGTTCTGATATAATTTGAGATACAAAGTAAATCATTTTTTTAAATGCAACTTTTATTGCTATTGTGAAAAAAAAAACTGGCAACATTAAAGATTCCGTTCTTGTATTCTGAATATTCATTTAGTCAAAATTTCTACACGCTTTAGCACTTTCGACATCCATTAGCCTGTCTCTTTCATATTATGCATATTCATATGTCACGAATTTACTAACCTAACCTGATTTGAATGAGTTTGACAATTGTACTTAAAAGTAAAAATTAAAATAAATACAGTGCTCGTAAACTCTATATAACGACACGGGACTGTTGTGCATTGTCGTTGCAGTTGTCGTTAAATGGAGAGAAGAAAATTCAGAATTGAAAGACAAGCTAAACCAACCAAAGCCAATTGATTTTGACGCTTTAAGGAGTTTGTCGTTAAATCGAGTTTGACGCTACATGGAGTTTACACTGTATAAACAAAACCTAATAAAAGTTAAACTATAAGTAAAAAATGTCCTCTAGGGACTTTAGGAATAGTCCCAAGAAGACTGGCAACATTTCCGCTCTGTATTGATATTGTTATATATTTAACAATCAACATATAACAGTATATGACGCTACATATAGATATATGACTATATAGCTATACTTATTAGGAATAAATCAAGTAGTTGATATGACTTATTTTTAAATGCTTCCTTTGGTATAAAAATATTATTTCCGACTTTATTACACTGTTGCTTGTTCTTATTAAATGATACATCTAACATTTTTAATTGATGAAAATTTATTAAATCTTATAATTATTAATAATCACATCATGATTATTTATCAGTTTTAGCTATGCTATATAAAAATTGCCAAAAAAATTAAAATTGCTGGATCCACGTATTTAGGGACGGGATCTTACAGACCAATAAGTGAAGTGGGATTAAGGGATGATGATGATGACTGGACTTGCGTTAATTGGTTTATTTTACCTTTAGAGTATTAAATTAGGTTCTCGCTCCCCTCTTACTTAAATATGTTTGTGGCTATGAGCTACAGAAGATTGCGTACCTAAACCACTTAAAGCTGTCACGATTGGAAGATGGCAAACAATTGTTATTTGAATCAAATTATTCATGCTCATTTGAATATAATGTATTTGTATCTGAAACAATACGATCATTTTATGCTCTACCGTATTAAAGTAGTTATTTTAGCACTTGTATCGCTTATATCGCTTTCCATAACATCCTAAAAAGGTAGGCTCGAGCATGTACCAATGAGAAATACCATTTTCTTACGCATATTTACAAAATCACTGTTCCTCGCGGTTTCGAATACAGGCATGTCATCAATGTGAAATTAACTTAACTTAACTTTTTTAACTTTACAACACCACTGTTACCGTGCCTCTTGGAGCACGATAAGTCGTCGGTCCTGTATTCTGTTACTTAGTCGCAAACGTCATTAGTGGATTTCGTTATTTAAGTCAGATGTTACGTCATAATTACAAAATATTATTTAATTCTTAATTTTATGAGCGCTCGACCTTGATAGCGTCTGTGCAAATATCAACCTTAGTAGCGTGATATATACATATAGTTAACGGATTTGATTATATAACGTTTGCGATAAGTAACAGAATAGGGTACTGGTTGCACTAATTATCTATTTATTTAAAAACTTTATTGCACAAAGTACAAAGGCGGACTTAATGCGCGTAGGCATTTTCTGTCAGACAAACCTTGGGTTCAAATTAGAACATTTATAGGCAATAAAAGAAATATTAATAGTAGGATAAATTCAACAACATAATTATAAATACTTACATAATATACTTTTGTATTTACTGTAATTTCAATATACTAAATACTAATACATACACAAAAATATACATATATACACTTATTAACATTGTTTGGGAGCTATTTAGAAACTGTAGATAGACGAATTTTTTGAACGAAGATCTGGTAGACGCTTGCCTTATGTTTACAGGGAGATTGTTCCATAAATTTGTGACAACAACTGTAAAAGAATTTAAAACAAATCCAGAATGATATAATTCTTTGGAATTCATCATTTTCATTACAGCCCCTAGAACACAGCGTCCTAGACCTCCACTGCTGGAGATGGGCCTTCCAGAACATACATCTGGAGAATTTGGCCTACACTCGCCACGCTGGCCAGACGGCTTGGCGAGGAAATGATGTCAATTTTTAATGACAATTTATTAACGATTCCGTAGTTGGTATTAGTGGAACCGGAACCGACGGCTTAACGTGCTCTCCGAGGCACCGGAACGGTTGTGTTGCTAATCTATAACAAATGTACGTAAGAAAAGTGCATTTCTCATTGGTACATGCCGGGTGGGTTTGAACCGACCTTTGTAGGATTCAAGGAACGCGTTCTTACAACCGAGCCACCACCGCGCCTTAAAAACCGCGCTTTAAAATTATGGATCGTTAAAAAATATATATCATCAGACTCCCAACCCGCCAACCCCGTTTGAGTCTGATGTAGCGCAAATTCTCCAGAAATTTCTGAAAGGCCCAACTCCAACTAGGTTTTGATGATGATGATGATTTGTTTTTCTAAGTTTGTAGATTCGTTGGCATCTAAGCGTGACAGGATCAGTCTGTATTAAGGAAAGTTAAAGTTTTCCTTCAGAATAGAATAGTATATAGTTGAGGTCTAGGACTCGTGTGTGTATGTTATGTCATATTAGTATATATATAAACTGAATGTTTAGGCAACAAGTAACTAATATGACATAACACAAGAGTCGTAGACCTCAACTGTTGGCTTTGGGAGAACTTTGCTTGGATTTGCCAGACGGGTTGGCGAAAGTATAATAACATTTTTTATGCCAATCTATTAAAGATTTCACATATTGGTATCAGAGGAACCGGGACCGACATGGCTTAACGTGCTCTCCGAGGCCCTGGAACGGTGGTAATGTAAATCTAAGACAAATGTACATACGAAAAATATTTGTCATTGGTAGATGCCGAGGTTCGAACCGCGTACCTTTTGGATTTTTGGAAAAGCGTTTTACAACCGATCTACCACCGCATCTTAGTAAATAATCATCCAATTGGATCACATCGTGCCGCGACGGCATAAAAGGGATAGGTGGATATTTTTCTCGTCCAGGAACCATTTTCCTATCATATACACACAGTGCGATTTTTTAATTACATTATTATCCCGCTCCGTTAAGTTGGAATAGTCGATAATTCGGAGGAAAACATCGTGACGGGCCCACACCCTTGTTAACTTAGGTGCCCATTAACGCCCAAAACAAAACTACCTATGAAAATATTACTAATTGTGATTAGAAGATTGTGTGCTTTGAGATAAGAAAAGATACGACGAAATAGCTGTTTTCACGGTTGATATGAAGAGTGACATTTTATTGTAGGTAACAAAATTTAAGGTCCAATAAGGAATATATATATGAACATGACATAATTTAGTAATACAATATATATTTTAGTTATTTCTTTCAGTTGAACTATGTAGTAGAACTTTTATCAATTACAACAATTAAGTCAAGTTTATTTAAATTATTTCAAGATCCTAGAATTTCGATTATATTACACTCACAAATTAAAATTAACATTTATTTTTTTGTGTGTAATACCTAGATACAAAGTCTTTCAGATTATATTTGCGCAACTGCAAAATAAATAAATTTTAGTCGATGCCAAATGTACAACATTGTAAAACAACTGGCCTGTTAAATTTAGAAAACAATAACATGTTAAAACGTGGTTTGCTTACTACGTTAAGATGGAGGGACCCATGGCTTTACACAAAATTAAATGCATTGTATTGTCGTGCGAGGGGAAATATTAAGGATTTGTTTATAATAATAATAAAAATTATTGCACACAAAATATTCAAAATAAAAAGATGTACGTAGGCGAGCATAATACCATGAAGGTATTCTCTACCAGCTAACCTTTGGGAGAGTGATAGATTTATATGTTGGGTGCAGAGTCTGAGATGTTTTAAGTAAATGTAAATATATTAGAATTAAATAATTAGGTACATAAAAATATAAATACTTTTATCAAAAGCTTTGTCCTGAACTTCATTATAGTCTAATCTAAGATACGTTTAAGAGCGATTAACGCTTTTGCATGCCTCTCACTCGCACAATACAGCATTTTAAAAAGCTTATTCATACGAGTGTACTTTTGAGAAATGTAGTCTACTAACTATATAGGTAATAAAATTGCGGGCATTTTAATATGGAATTTTATTATTTAATGTCAAATGGTACTGGTATGATGGAACACTACATTGTAGGTATATCTGTGATTTATAGTCTGATTTTTAAACATTGACAGTAACTTGACAGCCTGTGGGTTTCGTATCATATCCTTGCTAGATCTAGTTATATTTAAAAAAAAACTTATCATTACACCAAAGGCTTAGAAGGTTGGTCCTATCGTCATGACGGTAAAGTTTCACAACTCATTATTAGTGCAAGAAGATTTATCATACATTTGGCGAACGTTGAGCCACGATTCAAAATAAACCTAATAGTAACGTGTTTATTTTTAACCCATCGTTATTAGTTGTTGGGTTATTAGTAGGTGTATACAATATTTAACTAGTAAAAGAATATCAACATCATCAGCTTAGTCCCCAATGCTGGGTGTAGGCCTCTTCCAATGTTCACCATTGCACCAGCAACCTTCTTTACGTCATCCGTTTATCTGGCTGTGTCTCACCGTACGTGGTCTTCTCACACCATCGCACAATTTGCTTTTATTTTAGGATGTGATTTGTTGTGTCAAATGAACCTTTAAATTTTTTATCTAAGGTTAAAGCTAAAAACTCCAAGAACTACCTTTATTATCAGCTGCGATGAAGCCCAGTATATTCTCATGTCGCAGCATCACAGTTTGATAGATCTCGGCTTCTCGGAACCACGACGATTCCTCTCTGGACGAGAATATTTTGACGGCGACATTTTCCCCTCGCCACCGACCGCGCCATACTTCGCCAAACCTCCCCTTTCCAATAATATCCAACAACTGGATCTGACGAGCTATGGACCTCTGCACCAGTAGTGGTAAACCTGATAGAAAATGATTACAATCAAAAGGGGTAAAACATTGGCTCGGAATAAAAATGGAAATAAATGCTTCAACACTAGAAATACGTCGAGAAATGACCCCACAAAAATTTAAGATAAATGTCACAAATTATTATCAAAAAGTTTTCTATTTAACTATTTTTCTAAATTCAGTTCAGATCACTATTTTTTTAATGCTAAAAAGAATTGAGAATATTTAAAAATTACATAAAAATTTATTGCTGTGCCGCAAGTCGGAAAATGGCGACCTATTTGAATAATATTTCTTTTATAGAGCAAAGTCGTACTCGTAAATAAAACTCGTTTTATATAGCAGCTTATAATATATCCTTTAAAAGTCCTTATTCAATTGTTTATGATTATCATTACTATAAAATAAATATGTTTTGACAATATCCAAGTATTGTGTACTGACTAAATAAAATAGTTTAATGTTATTTGAATAACATGGCAGTCAACTAGGGAGGTCAGAAGATGTCGAAAGAGGTCAGACGCGCCCAAACACTACTAATATCGAACAATTGGCTTTAAATCTTTAATAGCATTGTAAATACTCAGCCGAATTGAGTCAATTAAGAACTAAATTCATTGAAATCAATACTCCTTATAAATACAATTGCTCTAAATGGATTTGCTATTCAAATAAGTCTGTGACATAACAAATATATATAGTATGCGTGTGCGCGGCTCTAATTTAAACGTATAAATTATAGCTAATGGTTTAACTTACATTGCGTTAGTTAGGCCTAGAGACCTATTTTAATAGGAACGTATTTTACAAAGACTTACTTCCGGTTTCCAAACAGGTGATAAAATTTTATGAACAATTAAAATTGTGTTTTTTTGTTTTGCGCGTGGATTTGTGCAATCCCCTGACTTACGTAGTAACATATCCTTGAAAATACCCTTAAACTTAGACAACGTCCACTCTACACACTTAACGCGTCCTTTAACAGGGCAAGTAACATTAATTTTATTTATTTATTAAAAAGAGTAAAAGGTACATAAAACAGTTGACAAACAAAATAAGATGAAGTAATAGACAATAGAATCAAATCAAGTTTGCTAGCCTAAAATATGTACACAACATTGAAATAACAAGTAAAAATTTTAAAATAACATATGGTAAAAAGTATTAATTATAAATTTACGCTAAAATAATAAATATAAAACCTAATAAAAAAATAGTCAAAAAAATAATGTATATAAATAAAAGTAATAGTAGCTGTAGGTTTTCCGAATTCAAATAAATAAATATAAAGCACGACATTGATCATCAACCTGAAGTTTGGGCCGTTAATTCAACACTCATTTAAGTGGCTTTATACAGAAAATTGTAAGGGTAACGAGCCACTTAAGTAAACTATGCCGTTATGAATTACCGGCTGTTAGCGTCTGACCACTCAACCTCGCCTACGCTCGGCATACCTGCGTCACTGCTAGACGCCACGATATCACTATAAGCTGACTCATTTGTAGAGCGAGCGGCGACGGTGAACGTACCTCCTCTACCGATTGGCTACATACATGATCTAAATAATTTGTTGCTATATTCATTGAAACACTTGAGAAACACTTAACTCTTTTGGTCCATAGTAAAATATTTACAAATTTTTAACGGATCATATTTTGTATTATTTAACTACCGTTCGAGAAATACACCGTAGTCAAGTTAGGACACTTACCAGAGCCCGATCCCGAGGTAGTGAGCTCGATCATGTCCTTGATGGTCGTAGATCCTATGATAGGATGTCTGGTCTCGCAGACAGACTCTTCCGCAGAGAACAGCGTCCTTGACCCCCGCTTGACGAGGTGCTGCGACTTCCGGGCCCAGCACACGACGACCACGGCGAAGATCATCACTCCACACAAAGCCATCAACCAGGCGGCAATGTGCCAGCCAGTAGAGGACTGACTCGACTCTTTAACACAACTATTGTAGTTATTTTTGTATCCTTAGGACCGTCACCCACACAGAGAGAGTATGTACACATGTTTTTGAATATAAATACTAGTACTCGTGCCCACTAGGGCCCAAGAATTGGAGCAACTGATATTCCACTATGTCGGCTTAAAACAACATACATCGACGCAATTAAACAGGGAATTAAAAGGTCCTAAATTGGCAACGAACTCGTTTACTAATAATTTTAGCCGAAGAATATACTATTTGACCATAATATTAAATTCCAAGTGGGACAAGAAACAGATAAAAAACAGCGTCGTGCAGTATACACTCATACATTCCTCATTTTCATTACGTTCGCCACACCACCATAATAAAACTAAGCTATAATACTCGTATACTTTGTATGTGACAATAAATGGGTCTTAATTTGTTTTTTAGCTTCCAACGGGGCTCTGATAGTGGTGTTAACGAACTCTAGGTTAGACCAAGAATCATTGTTACAAACGCTTTGACGCTAACACACTGGTCATGACGAACAATGAGTAATCGCTTTATGTGCAGCAAGCGTTATGGTAAGCAAAACGAGTAATCAGTGGCATCAGTCGCTACCAATTTACTAGGTTAGGGGCCAAGGTACCCAAATCTTAACGCATATTGATATTTTTATAAAATGAAAGTAAATATTTAGTGTCGTGGATATTCTCTCTTCATTTTAGTGGGTGATGGCCCTAAAGGTACAAAATGGTGTAGGTATATTTAGGTCCGCCAAACAAACTTTGAGTTTTTTTTTCATTTGTCTGGAAGATGCGCTAGATTACTCTGTTAAAATTTAGATTACGTCTTTGAAAAATGATCAAGTGTTAAACTGCAGGTGTTGTGGTGACACAAAAATAAAACCCACAAATAAACATATGAACGATAAATGAATTTATATTAACCGGACATATAAAGGAACTGTATGAAACTTATAACCTAACAAAATGCGTTAGAAATTTACAAAATGCACAAAACACAGAGCATACAAACAAACAAAATAAGCGAGTGATTCTGTAAACATGCAATATCATAAATTAAGACATGCAATACCCCTAAGTGCAACTTTATGCAATATTATCCAAAAGATTATTAAGCGTGCGTATTTGTTGAGCGATCATGATCATTTTTTTTCGTAAAACTTCAGCTGTACCGAATTGGGAGAATACGCGGACACAAAACTCCAAAACCTAATTATGGAAGTAATATTTGTTTACTACCAACACCGTATAGCTGCCATATCGTACAAACCAAATTGACGTGAACTTGTGAAGATTGCGTAGACCCATCTATAAGTTCCAGACGAAAGGAGTCTTCGACAGACTCTCAGTTTCGTATACGTGCAACGACCGTTAACAATCCGATTAGTACATTCGACGAAATAATGTACTATTAGGGCCCATGTAAATGCAGTGATAATGTTGATACGGAATATTGATGTGTTAGAATTGGGAATTGAGGTAGTCTGTTTGATCAATCGACCTGTTATAGCGTAATAACAAGCTTATTATTGCTTCAAAACAAAAAAAGTGTAACCCGTAACATACGTATTAAGAAAATACTATAATAAATAAAACCGCTCGTAGATTTACAAATATATTTAAATTATGCTTACAAATATTAAAAAAATATATATATATAAGACCTAATCTGAACAAGCTAATATATAATATATATATAAAACTCCGAAACACTCAATTGACTATTTTTAATACCAAAAAAAGCGTAAAGAGCTTCAGTTTAGTTGATTATACCTGCTGCCAAAGGATAAGGCGAATGTAAGTCACCTATACGATAATTTATTCCTTTAAGAACTTCGTCGTTGTATTTTTATGGTTGCTTAGTATAAAAAATAAAAATGATGCCATTTAAAAACAAAAAATACTTCGGCAGTAAAATAAAAGTCAATCGATGAAGTGTTCCGGTAAATGCAACACAACTCCATAGATATTCTGGGAGTCTCATTTAAATATTAACTACAAAAAATAAGCTGGTTTAATAAAATACAACAAAATGGTGGAGAGAATATTTAGGAAGCTCTAACGGTAAGAAATTAAAAAACCAGCTGCATGCCGTTAGTGAAGGAAAGGTATTAGTGTTACCGGCGCATGATCACTTACTGTAGGCTACTATCTCGCGGCGCCCTACATGCGGTCCGCGTTCAGATCGACAGATATACGAGCTAGATGGACACCGATATGTATGTCCCGACGAATGACGCCACTAATGAATGTCGGCACAACACAAGCCAAGCCCCGCCGACTGTGGGACGTCACATGGCGTACCTTTGACAAAGAAGTTACGGTTACAGAAGTCGGTGGCGCAGCAGAATATCCGTTCCGGCGCTTCCGAGTCGCGGCACCACACGGGCCTGTCGCCCGGGGGGAATATACTCTCTTGTGGCCAACATCTAAATCAATAAACGCACGCTTTATTGCGGAAACCTGTGATCAGAGCCGGCGAGTACAGAGACAAAAAATATCTAGCCATGCATTTAGGCTCGCTACGGCCTCTCTCCACCGGCGTGTCGTTAGATACAAAGCGTTACCTGCAGGTCTCGGGTGCAGCTCCAGGCGAAGGTCACGGTTGCACATGTCGCGCGAGCTACAACACTCTATGATGACAGAGTCGTTGCGCGCGCGAGGGTACGAGCACCCAAACGGATGCTCGATGGGAATCAGCCACTTACGCTCGATGCAACTGCGCCGCGAGCAATGTTGGTGGGTTAATGCAAACACTAGCGAGGATTAGCCGCGCACGATGCACACACGCTTGCTTACCGGACGCGGGCAGCGCCGCGCCTAACCTCCGCCGAACTACCTCGTCAGAGTTGCACAAATCGTGGACACAGCAAAAATTTGTTGGGACTCGGCACAATATGGGGTTTTCAGGGGGGAAGGCTACCGTCAGACACCTTCAGGCCAATCGGTATGCATTAATACCTCATAGTTATTAATAGTTATACTAGATGGGCCCGTCCCGTGAGATCAGCACGTCACGTACGACATCTGTCCCTTTATATTCAAGTTCAATAATGGTAATATTTATAGTTAATTAACATATACTCGTATCATTAATCTATAGTAATTTATTCAAAAGCCTATTTTACGAGGGGCGTTCAAAATATTCTCGGTATTGATACGTTACAACCTCTTTTATATATATATTTGTTACTGGCCGCTAAGATTCATCCATTGACATTAAAAAAAAGTAAAATTGGAACCGAGATGTTCTTTTGTTTTTCTGCAATTGCCGAACAAACATGAACACCATGAGCGAATTAACAATTTTAACGAAATTAGAGCACCGATCCGTCATAAAATTCTTGACAAAACAGGGTAAAAATCAAAAAACCATAAAAGAGGAAATGGATTGTGTTTACCGTGAGTCTGCTCCTTCTTTATCTACTATTCAAAAATGGTCAAGCGAATTTAAGCGTGGAAGGGAGAGTATTGAAGATGACCCTAGACCTGGCCGGCCTGTAGTGGCTACCTCACAAGAAAATATTGATAAAGTGGAAAAACTTATATTGGAAGACGGCCGAGTGAAGGTAAAATCTATAGCTCAAGTAACCAATCTCTCTATTGGTACCGTACATGACATTATACATGACCATCTTAATATGTCAAAAGTAAGTGCAAGATGGGTTCCGCGAATGCTGACGCTTCTTCAAAAGGATATGCGTGTGGCTTGCTGTTCAGATTTTATCGACCTGTGTGGTGAAAATCCCGATGAGGTGCTGCAAAAAATAGTTACTGGAGATGAAACCTGGGTTCATCATTATGACCCAGAGAGCAAACAGGAGTCCATGCAGTGGCACATTAAGGGTTCAGCTCATCCCAAGAAGTTCAAGGTAATCCCGTCAGCTGGCAAGGTCATGGCCACAATATTTTGGGATTGTGAAGGAGTTTTGCTTATCGATTATAAAGAAAAAGGTGTAAATATCACAGGGCAGTACTACGCTAACGTTATACGTCAATTAAGAGATGCGATCAAAGAAAAGAGGCGAGGAAAGTTAACCAAAGGTGTTCTGCTTCTGCATGACAACGCCCCTGTCCATACTGCTCATATTGCCAAGGCAGCTATTGTTGAATGTGGGTTTGAAACTGTTACTCATCCACCCTATAGTCCGGACTTAGCCCCAAGCGACTTCTTTTTGTTTCCCAATCTTAAAAAGGATCTGCGTGGAAATAAATTTTCTGACGATGAAGCGTTGAAGACGGCCGTGGAGGAGCATTTTTACACCAAAGATAAAAAATATTTTTATGAGGGATTAAAAAAAATAATTGATCGATCTTATAAGTGTATGAACATAGGGGGGGAGTATATTGAAAAATAAAAATATCAAACTTTTCGTACTTGTTTGTTTTTATCCACATACCGAGAATATTTTGAACGCCCCTCGTATATACCGACTTCTAAGAGATTATAAAAAATATCGTTGATATCATTCCATAATATGACGTAGTTAATTAACGTGAAAAAGCCAACGGAGTTACCGTTATTATAAATAATTAATCCTTATTGGATTATTTATCAAAGTAGCCAACGATCACGGCCTTATTAATATACTTGTACAGTTTTAAGTATTAACGTTACAGACCAAACACATATATAAAAAGTTCATTAAACTCGGTATGTTTACCTTGACGGCACGTGTTGATGATGTAGTACCGACTCAAAGCTATTAAGATTATATTGTTTGTGTTTCTTAGCAGAAGTTAATATTTTAGGCGCGTTATACATATAGGTAACTATTTCAACCACTTGTCGGCTATCGTATAAAATACTCTCAAGCTTATTAATTCAGGCGTGTCCGAATAATTATAAGTAGTATTGTACCGAGCATTTATTATGTAAGTAGTACCTATAACTTTTAATTAATAATTAAGATTTTAAAACATATTATGTAAGAGATAATCCAATTCATTAACGATCACTAAAAAGTATTAATTTCGGCCGGGTAACCGCATCACGTGTTTTTTCTATAGAACGTGCTATTTAGAGACGTTAACAAATAGATATTTAAAAATTAAAGACACTGTAAAGACTGCTTTATTTTTGCGTCCGCTTTACTATTAGGTATATGTTTTAACGTATCTGAATAGCACCAAAGTTTAGAGAAATCTCTAATTACACATTAAAATTAATGATACAACTAATTTAAAACTATTAAACCAATGCAAAATTTATTATAATACGAAATAGTTAGGACGTTGTGTGTTATAACCTACGAGTAAGTCAAATCTAATAAGTAATAGAAGTTTGATAGCAACATTTTTGGTAATTCGATGCCGAATTAATCGATGCGTTAATATATACCTGTATAGTATAGTTTATTTAGAAAATAATTATTAGAAATGACTTATTTATTATTTATATTGGTACCTACTAAAGGGTAGCCCTTAAAATATTTATTTTATTCTATTGATGGAAAAAAATATTTTTTGTAGTAATAAAAATTATTTCCTTCACTTCTGCCTTACAAATAAAATCCAAGCAGTAGACATTTTGAGTTTTTATTTAAAATTCAAACCTTAGTAACAACCCATAAATTTACTTCAACAAAATAATAAACAGTTTCAAAAGGTATACTCCATAAGTAAGGTTATATAAGTAGCGATAGCTACGAGTACAAATAAAAACAAACAAAATTTAAAATTATAACATTATGTATGTCATGATTGTTTTGGTACGGCATATAATACTAGGATTTATTAATTAAAGTTAATTTGTAATTTATTTTTTTCTTTTTTTATTGTAGCTGCCGCTACACTACTATTTATTAATGAAAGTTATTTTATGACTTTATTAAATATTTTACATTAATATTACGTAAGTATATTTTTTTTTTAATTAGACGCTTTACTTAAAATAAAAAATATATATAAGTGGTTACAATCCTACTAATATTATAAACGTGAAAGTTTATATGGATGGATGTTTATTGCTCTTTTACATCAACAAAACTACATCAGATCTTGATGAAACTTTACAGCTTATACGTCAGAATAACATATAGGTTATAGTTTTATCACGTCTTAATAATTTGAATTGACTAAATAATACTGAAACGTGGGATGGTATATGCCACATGACGTCATAGCCTGAGCACGACATGTTACTTTACAGCCACGTGAAGTTTTTTATGGACCACTATACGGGCAAAACCGGGTGACACAGCTACCCGAAAATAAACATGAATTGGTTTAATAATTTCGGATTCTAAATACTGAGTAGATGGTACAACATAGGGTTTCAAAACTCACTGGTATGTGAAGAGTTGCTTTCCGTTTTGCAGCGTGGTGGAGGCGTAACAGTAGCCGTCTGTCTCGCACGTCGCGTTCGGACAGCTTGGACTGATGCTGTTGCAGTAACATTTTAAACCTATAACAAAGAAAACACCTCGTAAATGTCTATGCGCGATGTTCACGACCACTACAAATCGTAAGCAATGCCAGTGCCTTAAAATCGATAACGATCATCATAAACAATGGTACATTGTACATGTACTACTTCTTTTTAACAAGCTTGCTTTTAATTTAACGATAACGTCCAATGTATAATGAAAGTACAAAACCGAGGATACATTAAGAACAAACTACTATATACTACTACTACTACTACTAGGATACTAGCGCAACAAGATCCGGTCGCGAACCACTAATAACTTTCACAATAAGACAAACGTGTATGTGCGCCAGTGGAGATCAATGTAGGACAAATGATATTATACATTTTAACCCCTCGTTTCCGAAACACGATAATAGTAACCTAAGCACTAAGCAGGCTTAAAGCCGTGCATAAATTGCATTGCCAAGCTTTGTGACGTCACAAATGACTACATTCCTCGCGCTCAGACTGCTCACGACATCGAGGTAGATTGCTCTGAGCGCTGTCAGTTTGTCATTATGTTCCGCGCCATTTTCAAATTTATTTAATATTAGGTTTTCTTTTAAATTATTTAATATTGTAATTCGTTTATACTGTTTGTATATTACTTCAAAAAAATGTATAATTAATATTTGAGTAGCGAGTAAATAAAAATGTCTAACACGGCAAGATATTTATAAGACCAAAATAAGTTAATAATATTAAACGTTACACATATAAAGCTGAAAAAGCCGAGAGGGGTCTGTTTCTTAGTATTCATACTCAAAGATGTTGAATCCGCAATTTAACTTCTATACATTAAAATAAAACTATTATGGTATGAATAAAAATGTAATTTAAACCATTCCGAATTGAAATCACGCTCTGAGCATCCAAATCGTGATATTTGATTCGGAACGAATGTCAGATCATATTCATTGTAAGCGCTTTGAGCATGATTCGGAACAAGATGTAAAACAATAATATATGACACAAACAATATATAATATTAGGTATTTATAATAATAATTAGTGGGACGACCCCCCGCCAGATTGACGGATGACCTAAGGAAGGTCGCTGGTGAGGATTGGATTAGGGTTGCAAAGACCGCGTGCAGTGGCCTGCCTCGGGGGAAGCCTACATCCAGCAGTGGAGAGACACAGGCTGATGATGAAGATGATGAATAACAATAAAAAAGGAAACAAAACTAAGTTATTATATATAATTAATTTTGAATTAGCGTTTTCTGCTGAAACCCAAGACCCACTATTACTAAGTGTCACAGGGCTTAGTCGATTTTATCACTGGAAAAGGCAGAAGTTTTTTAAACGACTGGTGTAAGAAAATGAATTTACTAAAAAAAAATGTTAGTTGGTTTTCACTCTAACCCGGCGATATGGTAAACAAAAATTGGCTTAGGAAATCTATTAGTTACCTACATTGATTATCCAAAGCAAAGATCTTAACTTTAAGAATAGTGTAATGAAATTTGGCCGTCTGCCAAACGATGCAGACTAAGTACCAGTTTTCGTCATTTAAAACCACTCGCTTCAACGCTTCGTACATTCCAGATATAAAGCTAATATTTTAATAAGTTCGAGGAAATATTTTTGTCATAAGACGGTGAAAGGCAAAATCACGAGGAAAACGGCGTTAAGTTCGCTTAGTGAATTAACTTCCTTGAGTTTACATTATATATATATATCATATCTATAAGTATACAATTTCATGTCTAGGATTTCATCAGTTATCCATTCCTTTTTTGGTTTGTACTGGTATTAAAATAACGTTAGCTACAGTAGTGATAACATCTTTAAATTGTGTCCATATACATTCTGGTGATTCATTTCCTAGACCATGTTGTTGCAATTGATGAATATTGTTATTTAGTTTGTAAAAGAGTTTATTTTTTGTCTCTTTATCTTTTAGTTTCGAGACATCTAGGATCACTAATCCTAGATGAATCGATCCAAATTTACATTCAGGAACAATTAACCACATTTAACTCTACTTTAGAACGCTTATTCAAATTCAACCCCACATGTCACTTTTTATCATCCGATTATGCTTATTTGCCTCCAAATTTACTTTTGGATTACCTCAATCGTAGCATTAGCATAATGCACACAGCATAAGGCTACACATAAGCATTAGGCTGCATAAGGCTACACAGACACACTAAAATACAATGTAGGCCTGTTCCAAGGCTGCTGCCTATCACCTGTAGCTTTTAATATAATTATTAACATCCTAATCGACAAACTTAAATCTCGTGAGAAGAAGTGGGGATATAGATTCAAACAAAACAACATCTATACGGAATCCGTCTTAGCTTTTGCAGACGACTTGGCAGTGCTAACAAGAAATCCCAAGCAATGCCAGGGCTTGCTGAAAATAGTGGATGATTTCTGCTCATGGACAAAGGGAATGAGAATAAAACCATCAAAATGCTTCAGCCTATGTCTGGCTAGGACCCGGCACCCGCACGGTGTATCCATGGAATGCTCAGAAATTTGTCTTCTTTGGAATTGCAATACATACAAATAGGAAATACATTGTACAGGAATTCACTTTAGTATTTACTTGCTCACAACTTTAGAATTTTCATGACGAACTTTATTTTAATAGATAACCTTTTACAAAAGTCACTTACCAAAATTCAAAATTGTCCATTGGACGTCCGTAATTAGGCCCAAGTCTTACCGCCAAATAGGTCTGGGAACAAAATTTTCAAGTGTAGCACTGCTAGTGCTTCTTTGACTGTACATAGTAGGTACTGTCGAGCTTCACGGGAGTATCACAAAACCATCTTTGGGTTCCGTGGAACCGTTGTAATTATCAAATACCTGAGATGTTTCGGACTTTACTAAACGACTTTGAGACGAGCCGTACTGCAAAGTGGTTCGGGAAGATATTTTATGTTCCAGTAACATGAAAGAGCGGGCTCAGCTCATTGTCGGGACTCTGCTTGCAGGCTTTTCCTATGCATGGGTTTGTGGGATACTCCTTGACCGAAAAACATTGACCATAGCAATGTGCCTTCGTCTCGGAGCCCAGACTGTCCACCAACATGAGTGTCGGTATGGGAACCATTGGGACATCTCGGAACACCCACGGGCTTTCTTATGCTACAAGTGCCGGATGCATTGCACTTCAACGACATCATCCGAAAGTCTCTTGACACTGCTGTAGACCCGCGATCCTAGAATCCCCTGGAGAGATCCGATGGCATGACTGTTGGACGTAGAAACTTGGCAGGTCTCTGGTCTCTCAAGGAGTTGTCCAAGCAGGCTGACGGAGAAAGCCGGTATTTTTTTCTGCCATTGTATTAGCCTCAGTATGCAGAAGAGGATATGTTGCCAGTAGTCTGTCTCTGATGCGACGTCTCTTGAGGACATTTTTTATTTATTTAAACTGCATGTCAGAGCAAAGTCGTGGGTGGTTTTTTCCGCATGGTGAGTTTTGAGACGTAGTCATTACGATAGGCCAAGATCAAAATTTAAAAGATATCGTGTTGACAAGTATATGAATGAGTGCCGATCAATATATGTATTATATATTTAAGAGTTGCAAAATTTTAAACCAAAATATTATCGTTATCCTACCTATTATTGTAAAGTAGGCAATAAAAATTAGTTGTAGGTACATCATTATGATATTGTTGATTTATTATTTAGAGATAACACGGTCTACTTGTTGTAATGTACCTATTGAACTTATACATTGAATATTTAAAAAGAAGTTGGGCCTCGTATATGTATTCGTACTCGTAAATAAATTTATTTGTAGTAATAACAAGATAGGAATTAAAATTAAAACGATCAAGTTAATCAATTATTATAAACAATTCTCTCGACGTTAATGTCAATAAAATATAATTTAAAAATAAATAGTAAATAAAAGATAAATAAGTAATGCAAGGAAGCATTATATGCCAGCTGTCGCATATCTGTATAAATAAACATAATATTAACATACCACGGTCTCCACTGATAGCACATGCACATGCCGACATTAAACTTATCGGAATATTCTTATCAACAACTTAAAGGCAGTTCCACATTATCTTGCAAACACGAAGCAAATGAAAAGGTCTATGTCATAATTGTTCCTCGGTAATATGGATATGTAAAGGAGGAAACTTTGCTAGCGCGGAAGCAGGCAGAATTAGGATTTCAAATTTAAATATTTCTGTAACCGATGAGCGGAGAAGGGAAGAACGGAATCCTTTAGGTTCGTCGGTAGCCCTATACCACATCATTATTGAGTGATAGTTATTTTCACAGAACCGCAAGTGAGTTTACATTACTGAATTTACAGTAGAATCATTAAATCATAGAAGGGATGGCATCGCGGGGTAAAACCAACCCCTGGGTCACATTTTAATTAGACGGTAAGTAGAATATAAATGTATTTTTTTTTAATTCGGTGTATTTGTCTAAATAATACAGTATCGCCATAATTTATTTTTGATGCTAGTCTTTTGTACTATGGTGTTGAGCTTGTGACCGATAATCTGGGTTGAGGGGTCCCTTTATTAACGTAAAATATTTATTTTTTGGTTTCTCTCTTTACCTAACTATGTTTGTACAATATTAATGCCGTTTTGGAAGCTTGTTCCTCAAATAAATTAACGGCAGACCTAGTTAAGACAAATTCTTTCAGGAAATGGTGTTAAAATTCGTCTTTCTCCACTTCATAAAGCCAAGTCATGAATTTGTTTTTTTTATTTTTAAAGACGGAGATCGCAAAATTGCCTGACGATACAATAACGGCCACCACGAGAGGTCGCATGCCCGAATCCCCCAAGGCGCCTACGGACTACAACCCTACTAATATAAACCGTCTCTCTTTCACTGTTGGCCATGCGTCCCTTAACAGCTACGGAGTGAAGGCACTCGTTCGCCGGGATTTGAATTTGTGTCGTAATAAATAATAATGTCTTTAGTAAGATTATAATAATATATGTTTGATTTGCGTTTATAGTATTACAAATATTTAATTTAACAATATAGGCTTATGCTAAATTTTACTGAAGGATAAAATTTAATAGATCTACACCCGCATTCTTAGTCGTTTCCTTAACGGGTCCTCGACCCAATTATTCCTTCCAGGGAATTATTCCTTCCTAAACGAAGGGACACCCCGGTCACTACGCTAATAATTTTCGTGACACATATACTAACGTGACATAAATATTCATAATATGAAAGAGACAGACAGACAGACAGATTTATGGATGTCAAAAGCATAGCGTGTAGTAATTCTGACAAAATAAATATTTAGAATACGAATCTTCAATTTTGCCAGGAAAAAACTTAATCTTACCGGATATATTTAAAATCGTAAAATTTATACCTTTCGAGGTTTGGAGAGTTTACAACTAAGAATACCGATTTCGAGGCTCCCTTTAGGGAACCCGTTTAACAGCTGGAACTTTAATAAATACTAAAAAGTGTAGGTAGGAAGACGCCAAAAATACATAGATACAGCCAGTGACCGGTCAATAGGTCGTAGGCGTACTGATGGTGGTAATTTGCCCAGTCTGTCGGGGCGGGAAAGTATCCACCGTTCGTGTCGATAAACCCAGTCAAGTGTATCCACACGTTTCGGAATCAGACTCGAATTGCCGTCATGCCCAGTCAAGCCGGCATAGTGTTGGGGACTGATGTCAGTCATGAGTGTCTGTTCCAGTTGCTAACATTAATGGACCTCGCGTGCCACTTAACATCAGGTGAGCGCAAGGTCACATGTCGTGCTAGTATAAAAAAAACTTCTAATACCTCATAAAAATAATATAATATCACAAATCGAACGCCCAGATTGATGAAATCGACATGCATGTCTGCTTTATGTGCTCGAATGAAAGTTTTCTATGCAGATCTGTCGCTTTTCATTCCAATATTTCGAACCGACACGTAAGTCAAAGTTACATTTGACGGCGACACTGACAGTTGGATTCAAATAATAATTGGGGAATTTGTAAGGAATCCGTCCATCAAATTAAAACTTTATTTTCAATTGTTTTTATAAATTTATAATTTTACGTGTTATTGCCTGGAATACATTTTGTATAACCATTTATTTTATTACAATAAATATCACAACAGAAAAAATATTTACGGGTCTACGAATGACACGTCTTTCAAAGATAGAGGTGATAATGAGGTTTATATAAAATCAGCCATGATCCTTTGTGTGTTTGTTTTTTTCGTTAGACAAGGGTCACGTTTAGATCTGACAATTTATTATGGTAACTATAACATTGATTACTGTCAAAATAGGCGTCATATTTTAGTTTTGGACCTTTTTTACATAAATCAACTAAAATCACATCAAAACTGTTGTGCGATACGCTTTGGCTACTGTTCTAACACGGAGAGACGCAAGTTGTAACATTTATGTCATATTGCACCATTTGCTTTTGAAAAATGTAAGAATTTATATTAGTGATGTTGAAGTTATATTTATTTTATTATTATTACCGGCAGACGTAATAAGCATAGCAGAACATTTTAATTCGCCCTTACATTTTAAATAACATAAACCAGTTTTTTTGTGGTTCGTGTAAATACGATATGTTATCAGAATGTTAGTGTAAATCAGAGATTCTCAAACTTATTTCGTCTACCGCCCACTTTGACTGAACTAAAGTAGGTTTAATTTTAAAGTGAATTCTAACCGCCTCCCTAGTAGTCCAGCGCCCACAAGGAGGCGTTATCGCCCACTTTGAGAAAAACTGGTATAAATGTATTCGTCAAATAAAATGGTGCAAACGGCCCTAAGTCTGTAAGTTTTCTGATTATTTAACTTTAAATTAAACTGATGTAGAGCAAGTGTACAATTACCACCTGCTCTCGTCTGTCTAATGCGGACGTCAATTTTAAGAGTGTCAATGTAATATTAATGTTACGGCTTATTATGTAGATTTATAATAATTAGGTAATTTTTATCAATTATTAAAGAAGTACTTTCCGATTTAACAGCTTAAGTTCGGTAAGTGTTAAGGTACGCTCAAACAAACGCGTTCTAGCTTCTTGAGTTGAGTTAGTGGTGGCGATTTACTTGCGTGTGACTTCGACATCAAATATGGGTGTAAATCAAGTGATGTACTTATAACCGCCAAAAAGGTTGTTTATATTAACGCACATTAATTTTTTTTCTTATTATAATTATTATTAAAACAGTCCTAGACCTCCACTATTGGAGATAAGCCTTCCAGAAATTACTGGAGTATGGTGGTGGAGAACACAGGTCCTAGACCCTACTCTATACTCGCGGTTGTCTAGGGTCTGATGTTAATTTTAATGACAATTCAACAATTTCACAAGTTGGTATTAGTGGAACCGGTTCTGGACTTAACATGCTGTTTGAAGCATGGGAATGGTGGTGTTGTAAATCTGTGAAAATGAAAAGTGTATTTATCATTGGTACATGCCGGGGTTCAAACCAACATTCTTAGGATTTTGAGGAAATCATTTAACAACCGAGCCACCAAATCTGACTATTTGCTTGTAATTAGCTGAAATAATAAAGTGACAATATAACTATGAATTACCTGGCATATAACAAAATATTAAACATGGATTTTTTCCATTTTGTAAAGTGGGGGTTGTACCTGTCTAATATTACATTAAATTTTTCTTAAATGCTAACTAAAGTGTAGCAGTGATAGGTTGTCTTATTAAATAAAGGTATTAAAAGCTAAAGCTTTGAAAAAGTCTAATATCCATTGACGGTTAAATTTTAGAAAGTTATGTCAAAAAACAGACTTATGGAAACTGCAAAAACAAACCCTTTTTATGTATTTTATTAGACAACCCATCACCATTCCTGTTGTTAGCATTTCGTTTTTCATAAAGTGGATTTTCATACAGTAGCAATGAAAAAAAATGTTAACAAGAGCAATGATGTTGAGGTGTGAAGATTGTTCTTAGTGGATCTTGTAGTAATATCTTTGCTCCTCTATAGCAATATGTTTTCAGTCTCGTTGACAAATACAATAGAAATAAATTATATGCATTCCAATAGTCAACATCTGTGGTGAGGGTAATGAGATATTCTCATGTATTATTATCTTGAATTTGATATACAGCTAAACAAATATATCTATTTTTCAGTTTGTTTACTAAGGATCAAAATTTCAGCCTTGATATACAGAATAAATGTCAAATATCTGTCTTAGATTGAATATTGGTTCAATAATGATCAATACAATAAACTCATTTGCCATCTAATAAACTGCAAAATATAATACTACTTATTTAAGGATGTTTTAAAAAAACAAACTTAAGCCATTTTTATAAAATTTTGAACCTGAAGTGAGAATTGGTTATTTAGAAATCAAAATTCAAACAATATATTAATCATTTAATCATAAGGTTTAATTATCAAACAAGAGGAAGTAAATAATAAATCCTTAACCTTAGAACTGTTTACATTTGGTCGTTTATTGAGTGTTGGTTGTTATTCCACTTTAGTACCTATGTCGTTATGAGATTTAAGTTGAAGGAAATGTTATAGCTTGAGAATCGCCTCCCAGATCGAGATGTGGACGCAAGCAGAACGCGCAGCGTTGTTTGACCTTTTCTTAAAAGTGGGTAAGTAATCGCAACTATAAATTAACCAAACAAGTGAGGACCATTCGTGTTCACGCTGTTCGCCGAACATAGCGGCCGGAGATAATGTGAAGCCGACTAAACATAAATTAGCGGTTTACGCGGCAAACTTAAACTTACCGCTAACAGCCGCAAACCCCTTGTAGCTAGAATATAAGACTATAAGTAGCCATTTCCTCCTCAAAAATGTGTCCATTATTACATTCTTACGTAAATACATAGCAGTTAAAGTTTTAGCACAAAACAAAACTTATTGACGCAAAATACTAAAACCATTGCTCTTAGCGGTACGCAAATAACATTTTCTCATTTTTAAACAGCACATTTTATTCATAAATAATTATAGGTTAGCTTAAAATCCATTTTCATGAAGTCGGATCGCGAATTTACTAAACATAAACAAGCTCCGCAACAGAGCCCCCGTCGTGACAACGACCGGCCGGTCAACAACTGACAGGAGCGAACGGAAGTTCCGGCCGCGGCGAGCAAACTCCCCCCCTCCAACCCGAAATTTGAAGTGACTTTGACAGTAGGCAAACCATCGGTGTTGTCGTGTAATCGTATTTTTTCACACAGTTGGTATTTTTTATTGCACGAAATATAATGGATTGATAAATACTTATATTTTAGGAGTTTTAACGACATATTTTATACCAAATATATCGTTACTTTTCATAAAAATAATAATTTCACATTGTTTTAATGATATTGCTTCTAAAACCATCCCAAATATAGAAAAATAAAATAAAATAGCGGGGAAACGCAGCCAGTGTTCTTTCCACCATTCCACGGGGACGGGACTTGTATTCCTATCCTTAGTATTAATATTTATCTTATTTTATATTTCGTAAAAAAAATGTATTATATATAATATAAATAGTTTGAAGAACAATTTGTATGTACAAACTATAATAATGTCAATAACCTATAATAAAGAAAAGGTAGAATAGAGTTAATGTCGCGGCGATTGCGATATATTATATCCTGTGAAATATAAATATTTTTTACAGTCTGGCAGATAATTCTATAAGTATTGTAGTTATGCGATTTTCATCTCTATTGCCTGATAATTTTAATTAATATAAACTACCTGGGTATAGGTACGAGTACACCTGTAAGAAATATAACATTTTGGACGATTGCACGAGGCAACACAATATATTCTATGTTTTTTATTATTATTTTTGCTATATAACAATATTTCGTTATATAAAGATATAGGATCTATAAATATTTTCATTTTTTGGAAGTATTTATTTAGTGAGAATTTAAAAAATCTGCACGATTGCACGATCTTTCAAACCTGGCAACACTTTATATACTAACCCTGTGTTTACGTACTGAGCAAAGCGCGTTTTTTTTACCAAATTTTGCTTTAAAGGGGATGATCAAACAAACGCTACTTGAACGCCTGTCAAAGCGAAATACAGTAAAAAATAGCGTGTTATAGCACCAAGTTGAACACATTATAAGTCTTTTTGTAAATTTGTTTCGATATACAAATTAAAGGTATATCACCTGGGATCTATAAATTCACTAGGACGAATTGGTTGCTCAAATATACCATGGAACTATATATTTGTCGGAATATTACTCTTTCTGGTATTATTTATATATCTAGACTTTTAACGCTAATGTAAGTCTACGGTCTCATTATTAGGGAGAATAATTTTAATTTAAAAGTTACTTGCGAAGATAAATCTCAATGAATATAATTACCTAAATAGACCTTAGCTCCAGTACAGCCTCAATCTCAAATATTATTTTTTAGAGTGCCAGCATTCTTCTATGAGTGCCAGTAAATATATACTATATTAATTATGTTATATTGCTTTTTTTTACTTACCCCATGTTCGACTTGTCGCTGTCTGTAAGACTTTCAAAGCGAAATAAAGAAAAAAAACTTACAGCGCCAAGTCGAACATGGAATTAATCAGTGGTTCGTTCTTTTTTTAATGGATCATCCGATCACTCCCCAAGATCGAAAATATAGTTGTGAAATTTAAATAACTTATGATATCGAAAAAATTTAAGATGTGAATACTAAAATTATTCATAGTAAATTCTCAATAAATCAAAATAGCTTTTGTAAATTTTTATTTTGTTCTTACTGATGGTAATTTATTTAGAATAGGCACAACAAACAGTTATTAAATTACAACAATACACAAAATTTAATATAAATGGAAACAAGTTAAGTTTAACAAACTAAAACTATTGTACTAAATTTTAATGGATGAAAATATTAACTAAAACTAAAGTAAATCTACACAAATATAATCAAAATAACAATAATAATCGAGCCCAAATCAGTTTACAAAAATCAAATTCAAATTACAAGCTCAAACGGAACAAATAATAATAACAATTTTAAAGTTCAATTTACACCATTTACACAAATCAATAAATTATTTCCCCATAAGTTACCTGACCCCCAAATGCTTTAGGGTCAATATTAAACAGATCTAATTCGACTAAACTAAGATTATATATTTACATTAAATATAGTTTTATAACACACAATAGGCAATAAATCAAAAATATGGCAAATACTAAAAGAAATATATAATAGTTTTTTTTAAATGAACGCGTAATAAAATAACGTAACAGGTTGGTGCACATAATCCAGAGAGGTTTTGTCAATCTGGTAAACATAGTTTATCTTGCTTTTCTTTCTGGTGAAAAATATAACTGACATTTGTTGATGTTTAAGGACATCAAGTTA
Organism: Tinea semifulvella; assembly: GCA_910589645.1. Lineage (NCBI taxonomy): Eukaryota > Metazoa > Arthropoda > Insecta > Lepidoptera > Tineidae > Tinea > Tinea semifulvella. The sequence goes on from OU342584.1 coordinate 29,770,983, forward strand.
TCAAGACACCAAGTGCTGGCGATGTTTAAATTTCCGTTGTAGCAGTACACAGTCTTGGGTGTTGTTTATGTCTAGAAATATTAAAGTTTGGCGGCATAAGCAAGGCATTCAGTGTTGATGAGGTAAAGGAGGTCATTAATAAACATAAGTTGCTTCTTAAGGGCCGACAAAAGATAACGGACAAAGAGATATTAGTGTCAGTGCAGTAAGAAGTAGGATAAGCAGTGGCACTGCTAGGTTTGTAGGCAGAGGAGAAAAAGTCAGCAAAGAGATAACCGGGCTGAACACTTTCATTTGCCACGGTATTGCCATAAAATAAACTTTTAGTAATGGTGTTGGTAATTATGAAACTCATTATATGACTTTAAAAACAATGACTAATGAGTTTTTTTAGATATTGATCTAAGAAAGGAAAACGTTTCATATTCCCAAGGGTTACCAAAACGTTTATATTTGCGGTGATACTTGTTTTTATTCTTAGGGATTATTCTTACTCTAATTAAAGAAGCCGAAAACCAGCTGGGATGCGTTGAAGATTTAAATGGTTTTTCAGGCGTTCTCAATTCAATAGCACGCCACAGTTTGTTATCAAAAAGTTGGAGGAAATCATCACAAATTATTTATTAAGCTAGGCCAACCCTATCCACTTCAAGAAACGCACAAGACTCAAAATTTGTTATATGAAAACAGAATCTGGTTTCAAACTTGTTATTGTACAATGTTTTAGCATTATTTAGTGATTAGTAAAATCCAAAGAAAGATGGTAGACATCAACTCGACTAATTGGTGTAGCAGCTACAACAGGGCCAATGAGAATTGAGAAAAAACTAGGGCGAGAATGCGATCATTAATATTGACCACGTGGTTACATTGCCGAAGGTTAGCAGCGTTAATAAGATCAATAAGTAGCGAGGATTGGTAAGTGTTGAATCGCTAATAGGCAATTTATATTCGGCAGGTTAAAATAACCAAGGATCACAGTTTGACAGGATGACGCAGCAACTTCCTGGAATCTGTTAATGAAAGCTTGAGTTATTGGGTTTTTTCTGATATTATGTTGAACTATAATTTTTAGAATTAAATAGTTTACAAGAGGTACCTTAGAGATTTATTTCGGCAAACGAAGTGGCGTCTAGTTACATCGGCAGTAATTACAGATTTTAAAAAACTTTTATAATTGTGCATGACAGTTTAATTGTTTATAACTATGTAATAAACCAAAATTTATTAGAGGTAATAAATATTATTTACTTCGATATATGCTCAGCTTCACATCACTAAATCTCCATCACATTCGCTCACATTGTTCAGTCCATCATTCAATCTTTCAGTTTTCGGTCATTTATAGTGACATGACAGTTCGGTTTTGGTCGCGCGATTAAGGGGTAGAGGAGTCTTCTCTGCCTATTTAGCTTTAAATATACATACATTTTGTTGCAATAATGCATCAAAAATCTTTGGAAGCAGTTTCCCCAGTTAGCTCCATCTGACTTATGTTCGTGTGTATTAAACTGTGATACGTGGTTGTTTCGATATGGCTTCCAGTAGGACAATAAAACGTCTTTCTGTTTTGTCTACCGTCATCATTATATACAACGTGGTGTTGGTGCTACTGTGCATGTCTTTTCTATTACCCGTCAAGAATGACATTAGGGTCACTAATCTTCCCGGCGCTACTATATGCATTCCCGATGACTTCGTCGGCGTCGGCATTGACGCTTCCGAGCTGGTGGACAACAAACAGGTAGAGTTCGGGAACCTGGAATTACTAAAGTGGGGCGCGGCGCTGTCGCCGGGGCGGCTGCGGGTGGGCGGCACCATGTCGGAGAGGCTCGTGTACAGCCGAGACCGGACAGCTGGTTCATGTGATCTGTGCCGCCACCGCCATCCGAACCCTGCGTGCGCCGTGGTGCGCGACCTCTGCCGGCGCAAGTTCCTGCCCTTCTTTTTGCTCACTGCTGACATGTGGATTGCTATCAATGAGTACTGCAAGGCCACAGGCCTTAAGCTCACCTTCTCCTTAAATGTGTTGTTGCGCAATAGTAAAGGCTGGGACCCTCGCAATGCTCGTGACCTCCTTAACATCACAAGGCACAATAAATATGAGGTGGATTTCCAATTGGGGAATGAGCCTAACTCGTTTCTACATGTCTACAATATTAGTGTGTCTCCAGAAATGCTGGCTGAGGACTTTAGTAAGGTGCGTCAATTACTAGACGAGTATGGCTTTCAGAATTCTCAGCTTATTGGACCTGATACCACCCGTCCTCAAAAGAAACGTCCTGAATGCCTTAACTACATGGTGGAGTTTCTAGGTAATGGATCTGAGCACATCACAGCCAGGTCCTGGCACCAGTACTACTTGAACAGTCGCACGGCTACTCTAGAGGACTTTTGGAACGTGAACACCACCCGCATGCTAGAGGAGCAAATCTTCGCCATGAAATCCAATACCAGCATGTATAATGACATTCCGCTCTGGCTGACAGAGACTAGTAGCTCCTACGGTGGTGGTGCGCCCGGCTTGTCTAATACTTATGGAGGAGCTGCGCTCTGGATTGACAAACTGGGGCTTGCCGCCAAGAACAACATAACTACTGTGATCCGCCAGAGCTTGGTTGGTGGGAACTATAGTCTACTAGACAAGGAATATAAGCCTCTGCCTGACTACTGGGTTACTGTCCTCTTTAAGAGGCTCGTAGGTAACAAGGTGCTTAACGTGGACTGTGACTGCCCCAAGCAGGAGCGTCTCTATGCGCACTGCACCAAAACTGGCTACATGAACCTCACAGGAGCTATCACTATCTATGGAGTCAACTTGCAAGATAATTTGGTAAAGATGGACCTCAAGGACATGACCGAGGAAGGACAGAATCTGCTGGTAGATGAGTATGTCATCAGTCCCCAATCACGACAACGTCTGACTAAAAACATTATGATTAATGGCTTCCATTTAAAATCTATGGATGATCTGAAACCCAAGAAACTATCACATGTGCACTCTCTTCAGATGCCACCATATGCAGTTGTGTTTTGGGTCATCAAAAATCCTGATTTGGATTTGTGTAAGTAAATTTAAAAAAAATTGTTTAAATTTCTAATTTTACAACATTCATAATTTTGACTGGTACTTTTTCTGTCTTTTTTCTGAGGGAATCAACAAAATGACAAATGTAATTGGTAGTTATCTTGTCACTTTTGTAGTTTACACAATTAAAAACAATGTCATGTTAAAAAAGTTATTGATTCCCTAAGAAACCAAGTTTGAATCGTAAATATTATTAATAGAGAGACAGACTGATTTGGTCACCCTATCTAAAAATACTTTAAATTTATAATATTCTTTTACTATACAAGTATTATTAGATAAATAGTGAAATCTCCAGTGAGAGGGACGTAAGGTTTATCAATTTTGGTAATAAAGGTTTTAAACCCTTTAACAAGCCAAACAATGTATAACGTAATAAATAAAAACTGCCAATTAGGTAAAAATACCGAAGTAATAATATATTTCTTAGCGTGTAAAAATACATGGTGAGAATAACGATCCCTCTGTCTTTGAAAGGGTTAACTTTATATTATTGATTATTATCTTATTCATAAGTACTTGTAGAGTCCTTGAAGAACATATTAATTAAAATAGGTTTTATCTCTTTTAGAAATGTACTTTTATGTTGCTAAAAAAAAGACAGAAACTACTATAACTAGAGCGTTCCTTAAGGTTTCAATAAGTTATTTTAGAATATTAGTGTTAGTGCTACACAACATGCTAAGAAAAACAATTATTCAAAATACACTTAAGTTATAAGTCAGCTTATTGGTATTTATTGCTATTCTGTCTAAATGACCTAAAGGTTTGGCGGTTTGCCTAGCGGCATTACTCCGCCTTTGTACATAGTGCAATTAAGTATTTAAATTAAATAAATAAAATTTTGCTTCTCACTTATCTATTTAAGACAATTACATACTTGTATACTCTTCTATAATAAAATGATAAACATTTGATATATTATTAATAGAAACATAGCTTATTTAAAATATCAGTACATAACCAATTTGTCTATAGATTACTGTTGTATAGTTGTCCTTAAAAAAGTGTGTTCCAGTCTGCATTAATTGACCTTCCTTCCACCTGCCTGATTCTCAGTAAATACATATCAACAGATAAATTGCAGTAGGATCTTCAATTGTTTATTTGAGGAATAATGTGTTTTATTGTGCTACGTATTTGGGTCTGTCAAAATACTAGTAGCCGAATTAGCTTTTCTTTGAGCGCAAATGTTATATATAAAGAAATCAATATACTTGCAGATAGGCCTAAGATAACTGATTTAAATTAATTTCCATGAAACTATTCTAAATCGTAAAAGTCTATTAGTTTGTAGTCACACTCGTTCGGTTGATTTGTACCATGCCTCCACCTGATTGGTCGGTTTATACTGCGCAAAATTTAATGTTTCTGAAACCTTCGAGCGAAAACGACAGCGTCATGTTCGATGGTAGTGCTGATTGTTTAGTTGACGGATTCTATGCCAACTATTTCACGAATATTGCTCGTCAAAGGTTTGTTCATGATGCAACAAGTTTATGTTACTATCCGAACTATGTAAAAACTTCTATGTCTACTACTGCATTGTCTGTAATAATAATAAAATATATCTTCACCATGCGCGGTGGTGGCTCGGATGTAAGAACGCTGGTTCGAATTCTGGCATGTACCAATGAGAAATACACTTTTCTTACATATGTATGTCATAGATTTACAACAGCACCATGCTTTGGTGAGCATTTTAAGCCGTCGGTCCCGGTTCCACTAACACCAACTTGTGAAATCGTTAGTAGGAGAAATTGTCATAAAAAAATACATAACATAACATACATACCCTCGTCAACAACCCATCTGGCCATAGCGTGGCGAGTGGCCAAATTCTCCAGAAATTTCTGGAAGGCCCATCTCCAACAGTGGAGTTCTAGGACTATCTGTTCTAGGGGCTGTGATGATAACTCCATCACCACGACCCTATAAATTCTTCCATTTTGCAAAACCAAAAAGTGCAGTTGGTACGTGAATATGACGGAAGCCCCTAGAACACAGCGTCTTAGACTGTTGGAGATGGGCCTTCCAGAACATATATCTGGAGAATTTGGCCTACACTCGCCACGCTGGCCAGGCGGCTTGGCGAGGATATGAGTAAATTTTTAATGACGATTTATTAACGATTCCACAAGTTGGTATTAGTGGAACCGGGACCGACGGCTTAACGTGCTCTCCGAGGCACGGGAACGGTGGTGTTGTAAATCTATGACAAATGTACGTAAGAAAAGTGCATTTCTCATTGGTACATGCCGGGGGGGTTTGAACCGACCTTTGTAGGATTTAAGGAATGCGTTCTTACAACCGAGCCACCACCGCGCCTATAATATATAAAATATATACATATTTTATATCTTTACATATCAATATTGTCAAAATTTGACTAGTAAAGATTACATCTCTTTTTGTCTACTTGCAAAATAAATTAATTGAATTGGTTGCTACATGTGAGGATGGCCTAAAACTAATTTGAGTTGAATTAGAAAAAAAAACTTATTTGATTATGCCATCTTTAACCGTCGAATTTTGGCTGGTCAATTTAAAGTTACCGTAACTAATGGTGAGTTCGATTTTTAAGGAATATGACTGTTAGTAAATAAAGCTCGTATTTTATTAAATTAACATTTGCGCCCAAAGAATCAGACTAGCTAGGGCCACTGCTTTCATATTATTTGTAGAGTAATAAATTGTTGTATACATTGTCACATTAGTACAAAGTATTATTATATATTGGATTTAAGTATGTTTTGTGATAATTTTCGTACTAGGTATACCTATATGTTTTAAGACATATTACTTTGGGTGTTTAAAAGACTTATGACGACATTCTGGTTAACTGGAATGGAAGCTTTTCTTATCTTCGAATGGCCTTTAACGATATCGATAAGTTTTTATGTTATGTCACCTTTGCTGACATACAGAAACTTCCTGTTTATAGTATTACCACGAGCAAGTCTCGAATATTTATAAATAATTCCTTATAGCTTATATAGTCTGAGTCCTAAAGACTTACAAAATTTTCGATAACTACGTAGAAAATTATTAGTGTAACCTCAATAGGATTAGCTAGATTTAATGTGTATTCGGTAGTAAACATTGACTATACTAAATAATCAATTCTTATTTTCGCTTGAAATAAAGTTTTATTATCTACTAACACGGTTCTCTTCATTTTGTGTATTTCTTTCACTAGTATCAATATGTATAGTTGTCTGTATACTCGCATACCTAAAGTGCGCTGACAGGAAGTTGCGCAGAAACCGAATATTGGATCCTGACGCTCCGCTCCCCATAAAGGTACAATTGTGTACTGTGTTACAGTTCAAATAACAAAAGGTTATAACAATGTCAAAATGCATGTGTGTTTTAAAACTTTTGTTATTGTTAATCGTCTTTGTTACTGATGTCTTGATTAGGTATAAATGAAAGAATAAAAAGTACATATATTATTCAATGAAAAAATAATCGAGAGAAAATGAGGGAAAATAATCGAAATAAAATCAATGCATAGGCAGACTGCAGGCGTTGTTATTTTATTTAAATAAACGTAATAATACCTCGATTAAATTAAACATTATTTTTATTTGTAGTATTATAATAATTTAAATAAATATTAAACTTATCTCTATTACTGTATCGATGCCCAAATAAGCTCCACCCACCGCTATCCAGTGGGGTCAGGCGGAGTGCACAAACATCCGAAGACGATATCGTCTAAGATCGATTACGTCTGTCACTAGCTTTTGACATTTCTGACAGACGTAATCGATCTTAGACGATATCGTTTTCGGACGATTGTGCACTTCCGCCTAACCCCGCAGCGCTCTTTTTATCAGCCAGTGCTTACCTGCAATACATCTATTTTTATTAGTTTAAAATTAAAGTTTTTTAATTTAGTTGTATTTACAGTGGCCAGAAATTATGTGACAATGAGTTTGCCACGACACTGATACTATAAATTTATGAACGTCTAATTGATCTGTTTGCTCATTTCAGTATTGTTGTTTTCACCAACTTGACTTCTGACTTTATTGATGTAGGTTCACCTACATGTTTTGACTTAATCATGCTTTTTTACGCATTATTAAATGTATCATTTCCTAAAAACATTCCTTTATCCACGATCCAATTAAAAATATCACATCAATCAAGTTATCTAATATCCACACAAATAGCTAGAACGTCAACATGTTTTTTGCTGCCAGATCGGAAAATAATGGAGCAATAAAAAAGAATCTCATTTACCTAGTTTGATATTATAATGTAAATCTTAAAAGGCTCATCCAATCAAAATATTTTTGTTTTATATTATTGACATAAATTACATTCTAATATGATATCGTAAATAATTATATCGTAATGCATTAACGTAAAACATATATGTTCATTATTTAACTAATTACGATATACGAGTACCTACCTATTTTGGATGTTGTGATAATTCGGTATATTTCATAATATTATATTATAGTAAAAATAAGTTTTAGATTTTCGGTCGGTTGCAGAAAGCTTGATTAAAATATTCCATGTGCCTTGATAGGCATACATACGTTGAACATTTTTAAACATAACTTCAATAAAGCCATTTTGCAACCGGCCGTTTGTTAGGTGAATATTCGCAAGCCCTAGTTGCGACATTCCTGTGTTTTTCGTGCTACAACACAGCGGTTATAAAATATTTCCCCTTTTGTGAGCACCATTCCTTTTGTTTAATTTGTAGGTATATGTTTTTGCAATGAGTTACATATGCCATTGCTTGCCACGCAGTGTTCACGGTAACTGTATATACTAGTGTTTATGTTGGGTGTGATGTCGGTCTGCAAGTTTACATGCAGACTGCGGACTCGGCTCGCGGCCATTTACTGAGGCTATCATTTAGTTATTATCTTTAGTGTTAAGTTTGCTTTGTGCCTTATTTGTTAGGTTTAATGTGCTATATTACTTTGTGAAATTGGTGCGATTAAGACTGAATCTCTTTACTTGCCAAAAGACTTCTCTTGTTAAAACTAATATTACTTGTTTTCATATTACGCGACTATTTGTTATTTAAAACATATTTTATTTACATGTTGCAACTGTAGGTACCTATCTTTTTTTAATTGTCGTTTTGCTCTATATTTCATATTATTCTATTTTAATAGATATTTCATATATATCACAATTGTTATTTTTAGGTGTTTGTAGATAATAAATTTGTTATTAGCATAAAATGTCTTCACTTAGTAGACTTGAATATAATCTTCCTGTTTGTAAGTAATATTATATGTGCACGTAAAGTATTCGAGTCAGTTATGATGCTAACAAACAATTTATATGTTGTGACGGCATTACCGACTCGAACATCTATAATAAATAAATAATCTATTGTAGGTACAGTCTAACAAACTTAACTGGCTCTGTAATTTTTTAATAAAATACGCCCTATTAGCATCAAATCATCTTATTAATTAAATTATAATAAAAACGTCTACAGTTGGACTTAGCCTGTACATATTATTATTACCATAAGCCCTATTCTTGTTACTTAAGCGCAAACGTTGGTATAATGGAATCCCTTAAATAGCTAAAAATGTCAGTGCAAAACGCTATTAAAATTGGTAATCACGTTTAAAGGTTTCTACTACAGATATCGATTAGTATGCATTCATTTTATTATATTATATTTAATTAAATTAAAGTTTTCATAGTTTTTTCTTTTAATATGTATAATTAATTAGTAAGTGTGTTATAAAACTATGTCTAATAAAAATATATAATCCTATTTTAATGAATATAAATGTTGTTAAAATGACTATAATGCGCCGCGATCTATATTAACTTTATCCCAATGATTTTAAATTTGCAACCCCATGGATGAGTTTTAAAATAGTTGAAAACGTTATTTTGACGTCAGCTCAGCTATGATCGACAAAACTCGGCCTAAAAGTGACAGTAAATAACAAATCAGTTTTGACAATTTAATGTTTGCGCTAAAGTATTGGAATACGGCTACTGCTTTTAATATATATATATATATATATATATTTACTAAATGCGGTATTAGCGACGCCTGTCATCGAGTCGGATATATTTATGCCACTGTAAGTTGTAGTTTTTTTTTTCTTCAAATATTTACATAATATTTGTCAAATAATAATTAAAAACATATTATATCTTTTTTATTGTGTCCTGATAGGCCTTCCTTATATCTGGATAAGTAAGGCAACTTTTATTCGACGGTGTTTCTTAAACAAAATTGTATTCGGTTGGATAATTATATTACAATGAAAGTAGTTTTTATATTATGATTTAAGTTACCCTAGTTTATATAATTTGTAATTTATATTTTCTATATCCATTAGGTAATTTTTATTTTTTGCACTAACCAGCAGTGCTAGTGTGGAATATTGTGTCAGAATACGCAACTAATACAATATTGGACGCAATTACGCAAAAAGGATCCATCTATATTTTTTTTTTTTTTTTTTCAAAAATAATATGAATTTCAATGAGGTCCTTAGGATGATACTCGTATATCTTATATTAAAAACGATCCATATAAAAATACCGTATTTTAATATTTCCTAAATGTATTAAATGTTGGGACTAAACCATCGAAGATGTCAATGGACTAATCTAAAATACAACTTTAATGGCCTATAACTTCTTAATGTAGATTGGATCTTATTTGCGTAACTACGTCCAATTCTACATACATACATACATATCTTCACGCCAAATCCCTTGCGGGGTAGGCAGAGATAATTGAGCGCCACTTGTCACGATCACGACATACCTCTTTCGCTTCTTCAACATTCATCAACCTCTTCATGCATGCCCTTTTGTTTCGATGGTTTTTTAATGCACCTTCAGCTATTGTTTTATTTATCTGATCGTGATATGTGAGTCTTGGTCTGCCAGGGCCTCTTTTACCCACAACTTTCGCATTATATATCTGGTTCGTCAATCTCTCTTCACTCATCCCCATTAATCCCCATAAGGGTGAATAATCACCATCGACTGTCGTTTCGTACAGCAAAATGAATGCTAGTTTTAGTTTCCAACGTTTGTTACCAGCACTAAATTTTACAATTTCGTAACGCACCTTCTATTTCGTTACAAAATTTAACCTTTTCGGAACGGGCTTTGAACTATAAACAATGCTCTTTCTTACAGATAATATTTAGCATATGTTGAGGACTGATATCGGTCGTCAGTTCCTGTCACATTTCGTGATCAGTATAATAAATAATGTCTAATTTAAATATTAAAACTCAACCTTGAATAACAATTCGGTACAAACAAAGAATAAGTTGACAGGTAGTGTGTAGTCGTATAGAATCACTTTTCAGGACACTCATAAAGTTTACAGTGTATTGCCAAATCCAGTTTAAGATTTATTGTCAAATAATGTAGGAGTTAAGGGCCGGTAACTGAACCCTTCCTTAGTGGCATTCGGTAACTTAAATACAGAAATTTGTATGAGAACGCAGCCATTTGAGAAGGAATCAGTTACCGGCCCTAAGTCTATTTGTCAACTTATGCTTGCATTGTACGGATTTTTTATTATTACATCCAAAAACCAAATGATCCTATTTTGTAACGGGAATTGAACTTTGTTAACGCCAAATAGTTTTAAGTTTTGAAACATACTATTAGATGTTCCCCTTAGGTGTAAATTTTCTATTTCAAATATAGCCATAGTTAAACGCGCAATGACACGTCAAAGTATTATACCTGTATGTTGTCAAATTGGAATAGTTTCTATTAATTTTGAAACTATTTAAGTGGGGTTATTACTATACGATTGCGCTCGGACAGAGTGTGAAAAGCCGCGTCCGAGTGTATTTTGATCGGATGCCGATGTCCCACTTGTCAGAGTGGACCGAGCTTATACCTATAGGAATAATTTTGACAAGTTATCTTGATAGTTGATGATGACGGTAAGATTTAAGATCTGTAATAAATCCTTTAAACCGAAACCACTATCGTTTACTTAAGTAACCACGTTACCCACGTGTCTGATCCTAATTAGACGAAGCCCACTTAAGTAGAGATCTGTTCCAATGATGCGTTTTGCGCGTTTGACAGTAAGAAACTATATACGTATTAATTCTATTTAAGACTGTCTGGATATATTATTAAATAATCAACAGACTGACAAGTATATGAGTAAAAAGACGCGCGATAATAAGCGGAACCAATTTCGATATTGGTCACGGCTTATACCTAAGATTCTTGTCGCACTTGACCTCAATACCGAATAAACTTAAAATGAGAGAAAAGTCTACAATTGAACTAGAACCTATACGTGTCAGTCTGTAAGACATTATTTAAATTTACTGTACTTTTTGATATATTTATTCTTAAACATTTAGACTTCTCGGTCACACTGAATTATCAGTAGGTATTCCATATTTAGCGAAAATAAATGCTTGTATAACGTATTTTATGGTTGTTTTATTTTAATCCAACTCGTCTTTTAAAGGCATGTTGGAAAACTCCTTCACTCACTCGATAGCTAAATAGTATACTAATAGCTCGTGCTTCCGAATATCGACAGTGATAATTTTTTATATCCCTTTCAGCACGACAAAAATATTTTGAATATTTAAAGTTATGAAACTTTGAGGTCCTTAAGGTCTAAAATGTCTTGTAAAAATAGTGAAAAAAATCCATAATATAAATAGCATATTCTTATTCTAATGTTCTAAGGTTCTATATGTTAGGTATATAAGGAAATATTTAACACTTGTATCAGGGCCGTCTTTGCAAGGGGTGCGTAGCACACGGGCGCGGAGCGCCCGGGGGCTCCTGTCGAGCCCTGATTTTTGGATATTTCATTGAACTTAACGCCATTGCACAGTTTTATATACCTACTTGTTACTTACGACAAATGTATGCGCAAACAAAAAAAAATAGTCATCAACAATAATATTTTTTTTACTTTTATTTCGCTTTGGGCGCTTGTCATACCGCATTACTACTCATTAAAGTACTCAAATAACAATTTTATTTATTAAAACGCGCGCGGCAAAATCTCTAATCCAAAGAGTGTACGTTTGACATATTGCCGCCCGGTCGCACGCACTTGAAGCAAAATGATCTCTAATTCCATAGACTGTAAGTTCATTTTAAATGGGCGCGCGGCGCTGCACCTGTATAACTGTTGCGTCCTTTGACATAGCCGTCCGGGCGCTCGCACTTAAAGAGAAATGATCTCTAACGTAGATATTTTAAAATACATCTGCCGAATATTAATATTAAGCAGTTGCATAATATTTTTTTTAGATATCCCTTAGAGAAAAAAAACTTGCTAATTATTTTTGTAATTTCTTAATTTTCACTTGTCTATTCAATTAACTTATGCACTATTTTAATGATTAACGTCCTAAAGCATCTTATTACACATGTAAAAATGCAATAATAATAATAATAAGGCACACAAAATAAACAAAATTAATTTTAGTAGCTCAAAAATCGGCAATTTTCAATAAAAAAAATAAAAGTCGAAAATCTCGAAAAGGGTTAAATTTAGGGTAGGGTGTTTCATAGAGAAATAAGTCAGAACTGATGGGTACTCCACGCCCTGAACGGATCTAGCACGACTTTTCCTATAATCCTGTATAAATAAATTTTCAAAATTACGTGTATTGTGTCTTCTTGGATGACTAGGACCCCTTTCATATTGCAGTGTGTAAATGCATGCTGCATTGTAAAAAAAACGAGGGCGCAGGCTGAGTCTCGGACCCCGGCGCTGAATAGACTTACGACGGCCCTGACTTGTATGTTTTTTTCTTTACTATGGGTTTTGCTATGCTACACATACTAGCCATAAAACTCGCACGTGGATCACCCATGTACGAGTAGCAGTGGAGATCTAGGACTCTATTCTAGGGGATTTCATGAGATTACCTTTATACTGTGTCTCAGATCTAACATTATATCCCTTTCAGCACGAACAGTATTAAGCGTGCGTTATTACAACAAAAAAATCTAGCGGTCTCCAAATTGTTTTGCTGCTCCGACGCCCTCGATAGTTCGTGCACTCATCTAGCTACTTAGTTATTATCTTTATTACATTGTTAGGACCTAACAATTAATATAATATACATGATGGATTTTTGAGACGAGTGTTACCTTAACCGTTATAGCTACAGGAAAACGTTCCTGAGACCATCTATAACTTTTTGACCTTTATGTGGTGTGGAAATAAGTGAATATATAAATTAAATTAAATTACGGCAGTTGTAGAAAAATGATTATAATAATTGCTATGTTCGACTTAATAGTATAGATATATGATCAATATTTTGAATGCCACGTGATTGGTTATCTGTCATTTTTGTTATTTCAGACAACAATGTGCCTCATATGCTATGACTTGAAAGCAAAGCGTTGAACATTATTTTTTACCGAATTTTGTTTAAAAACTATAAAGAAAAAAACTACTTTACTACTACTATACCTATACAATACCCGTAAACAGACAATAATAATTCTGCTTCAAAAAGCCAAGACATCCATTTTGTTTCGATCGATTTAGTTTTGACTATTTAGGGTTACTCTTGTGTTCTTTTACCCTGATGGATGATGAATGAGGTGATAGGGAAGGCAAAGCGTCTAGCCACAGATATCCTCATTAACTCATCAAAAAAAGTTATATTGCGTCAGATTTTGCTATATGGGCTGGACCCCTTGCCTTCCCTATCACCTCATTCATCATCCATCGGGAGAAGAGAACACAAACAAAAAAAAAATAAGAATTTTGTAAGTTGCCGCCAGTTCTAGTTTGGTGGGAACCCGTAGTGGCGCTACTAAAACTAAAACACTTCTTGTTTTGAGTTACGCCTCTACTTATATTATTTGCCGCGTTCGTTTTATAGCATTTCCAACATTTCGTAGCAACTTCACAAACCAGCGCAAAATGTAATTTTTATTAAGAAATACCACTTTTTTTAACAATGCTAACATTTCTTAAATAAAACGAGCGGTGTGGCTACTTTTTGACAAGTGTTTTCGTTCATGTTTTATCATACCATGGCATCCAACACACATGATATTATCTTTCGTCTTTGAATTTATTACATAAAATCCTTTAAAATACCTTTTTAACAAATATAATAGAAAACTATAAAGTATATAAAAATGGTAAACAAGCCATTTATATGTTAATGACATCTGTCAAAAAGTAACATCAATAACCCTCTTTTCAACACGGTACTGACATACGAAATTAGCATCAAATGTTATAATTTTCATTAAACGAACTTGTGCTAAAAGTGATATTTTCATGTTAACATTTCTTAAAACGAACGCGGCCTATGTTCCTTGTCGATAGCGAGTTTGTTTAGCTATTAGCATTATGGTCTGTGGCTATTTGGCAATTTGGTCTGTGGTTGGTGTTGTGATGGGTCGTCGCTCGTCTCGGCGACTTAATCTATAGTCTAAAATATATTGTAATGTAGTTATTCGTAAGCATAATTTATATTCACAGTGCCATAATTCTTAATATAACTAGTCACTAGCGATTAATATCTTATTTATTACTGGTCGTGAAAACACCGGTGTTATAATTGCTTAATTATAGAGTAAAAACAGTGTTCAAAATGTGGGTTCTACATTTTGCTGTGGTTGTAAGCCTGCTGGGGTTACACACAACTTGGAGCCATCGGTATAAAGAGCCGACAGTAGGAGTCGCTATATTATTAAGAAATAAGGAACATACTTTGCCAGAATTTCTTACTTGCCTTAACCAGCTGGACTACCCTAAGAAACGGATGTATTTATGGTAAGTTGTATTATATATGTTTTTGACTCTTGACGACACCTTCAGCCAAATGGAAACTACATGTAAAAGTAAAAAGAAGACTATCCCGATGAAAAGTCCATCATGTATGGGTAATAAAGAAAAATAATAGTGTCTTTGGCTTACAACCAACATAAAAGTATGTAAAGCTTAGTGAATGTTGATGAAATGTGAAATGTGGTGACCATGATGGTGCTTAATTTTCTTTGCCTACTCAGTAAATAAGGAGGATGTTAAACTATTAGCCCTGGTTTTGGTTTGGTTTGTTTGTGTTACTAATATCATATTGTTAGGAAATTGTCATCAGACACAGTGTGGTGAGAGTAGGACAAAATTTTCACAAATATGTTCTAAGAGTATATGTTCAAATATGGTCCATCTCCAGCTGTGAAAATCTATTCTCTGTGTTCTAGAGGCGCTGTGATGATTCAAAATTAAAGCTGTCTTGTTTTTTATCCAACAGGGCCAATAATATTGCACAGACCACCATGATTATTAGTTAGGTTCAATTATCTATTACATTTAATCCAAGGAGTAACATATTTACAAAAAAAAATACCTTAAATATATTTTTTTTAGAATACAAATTTCATTGCATTCCTTGGATTTACCCTACTGATGCTGGGTCTATTGTGTGTGGGATTGATTGCTATTTTTTTGTCTCCATGGTCCAGCAGTTACAGTACAATCTGAGATTTAGGCTCAGAGGTATGTCATTTGATTTGTGGTTTGGATGCAATAATATATTTGTGACATTGCTCGAGTATGCTACGCTAGAGGCAATGACAATTTATGAGTGTATTTTTGGAGAATACTAGGCTCTTTACATCCTACACTAGGATCTTTGCTTGTCCAATCTGACTCATTATATTATCTTTAAGAAAAAATTATAAGGTTGTTGAATTATTGATTGTTTAGGATCTACAGCGATTACAACCGTGACAACACAACTGGTGTGGTCGAGTCGTGGCTGAAGGTGCATGGCCACCGCTACCACGAGGTGGTATTCACAAAGAACTCCACGGATCTGGCAGACTTCCCTGACGAGCAGCATTACGAGTTCTGGTCGCCGCTGCACTACAAACATGTTATCCAGCTAAGGCAGCAAGCACTGGACTATGCCCGTTATAGATGGGTTGATTATTTATTGGTATGTATGATTAATTCTTGTGAATTCATTTTAATTTGATTTGTGGTGGTTGAGAATTATTTTCTTCAATCGAAAAAGCATCAGAGGGGTTAGGCGGAGTGCACAATCGTCCGAAAACGAATCGTCTAAGATTGATTACGTCTGTCAGAAATGTCAAAAGCTAGGCAGAATGCCTAAAATTTCAACATTTCTGACAGACGTAAATCGTTTTAGGACGATGATCCTTTTTCGATTGAATATGTATCAATGTTAATTTTTTGTCATACATTTATAAAATATTATCAAATATTATGTTTTCATAAAATAAATAAAGGTTTATTATTATTTTTATCATATATGTTATTCATAAGCGTGGTTTCTGACCACCCCGAAAGAGAAACGGTCGTGATGATACTTTACTTTTTACTTTTACATTAAATAAATTAACAGATTTACGCAGATGAAGTTGGTGCAAGAGAAATCCCAGCAAAAACTTTGCAAGCTGGTCTGCTGTCAAAAACATTTATGGAACGAGCTTCCAAGAGAACTCTGTGTTCGAGGGACTTTGATGATTGATTAAATCATTGTAATATAATTTCACATGGGTAATTGCACCAAATACTGTCCAAATAAAACGGTTTAATAAATATGTTTTGATAATGTCAAATTGACGTTATAGGTAGGTTGGTTAAATCTAAATAAAGTATCTAAATATAGTATGCTTCTTGGGCGATAAATGTATTAAATATAGGTTCAAACTCCGGTATGTACCAATGAGAAATGCACTTTTCCCACATACATTTGTCATTTACAACATTTACAACACCACCATTCTCGTGCCTCGGAGAGCATATTAAGCCGCGCGTAGGTCCCGGTTCCACTAATATCAACTTGTGAAATCCTTAATAAATTGATATCACACCCTCGCCAATCCGTCTGGCCAGCATGCTGACCAAATTCTCGATAAATTTCTGGAAGGCATCTCCAACAGTAGAGGTCTCTGTGTTCTAAGGGCTGTGATGACGATCATATCCTGATCTTGCGTTTTATAGGTATTCCAGAGAAATAAGTCACCTAAACATGTGTTTATATGTACAACAGTTATATGTGGTTAAAGTATTAAAATTTGGTTACTGCCGGGGTCAGTGACCTTCCAATAGATAGATTGGTCAGGAACAGATATCGCCCGCTCTCTTTATTATGTCCTCATTTACATATGAACGCGCAATCTTATTAGCGTATAATTTGGGCTGTTATAATTTCCCAAATGATGGTTTTAAAATCTCTTATTCTATCCGGTATTAGGACCCGAAAATAGCAATAGGTTTTGATTCCTGCAATTTGACGTTGATATTACTTCCCAAAATTTGACCTTAAAAGCGACACTCAGCTAGTGTAAGAATACAGAATGGTTTTATTTAATCAGAATTTTAAAAAAAAACCTATTTCGTTAGGCAATCCATCAATATTGCTTTTGTTAGCGTATTTATTATATAAAAAATGAATTTCATTTAGATAACAGATCGGTGAAGGTCGCTTGTTCTTGGTTTGATGTCACTTGACGATAGTAAAAATTACGCGTCTGTGGAATAATACTAAATGCCGGCTTTTTCCTTTTTGTAGATGCTGGATGCGGACGTTTTTTTGACTGATAAGAACACCATTTCCTCTCTCATCAGTAAAAATGTGCCCATTGTTGGGCCTATGCTCGTCTCTCAAGGACAATACTCCAATTTCTGGTTAGTATTATTTAATTTTATACATAAACGTAAAGGACATCATCTATTTTGGGCTATTTTTGTATTGCATCTGTTTGAAAAAAACTAAATAGTAATTTCTATACTTTTATTGATAAGACTAATGTTACTATTGCTATATATGTATATTACTATGCAATTAAGTTATTTTAGAAAATAAAATATGTAGTTTTCGAATCAATCAATGCCTAGTGAAACATAAAGAATGACTAATATTTACTAAATTATATTTTAATAATAATAATAAAAATATTTATTGCACATAATTTATAAATGTAGTGTACATGGGCGAACTTAATGCCGAAGGTATTCTCAACCAGTTAACCTTTGTGATGGTAAAAAGTGAGGTAATAGGGTGATTGAGATTGGAAATAATAATAGTATAGATATAACATAAATAAAGTAATAAATAAATACTTATGAGATTAATTATTAAATTATATGTGAAATTTACTTTAAAATTTCATTAAAATCGGTTCAGTAGTATAGGCGTGAAGGCGAATGAACACAGTTGGTCACAATTCGTGGTCAGATGATTTTTTATCAAAATCGGACAAGCAGTAATACAAGCTTCTTTCACATTTGTAATAGCCATACATAGTATATTGCGTAAGACGATTTTTGACCCCCCCCCATGTAAGAAAAAATAAGAATAGACTGATTGCCCTCCCTTTTAAGAATCTAACATACATCCTATTAAAAATAGACAAACCCGCCTTGCCCTCTAAATTGTCTTACGCAATAAGATGATGAGTATGGATATCGTTTAGGTGTGCAATGACTCCTGAGTATTACTATGCTCGTCATCCCGACTACTCTGCACTGGTGCTGCGACGGCGTCAAGGTTGCTTCCCTGTGCCCATGCTTCACAGCGCCCTCCTCATCAGCCTTCATACTTGGCCATCAGACCGACTCGCCTACAATCCCAGCAAAATGCCCTTCTACAACGGACCAGATGATGATATCATAGCTTTTGCAGTCAATGCTGGAGTTTTCGGTAAATACATTAATACTCATAATACGCTGACAAAAATAGATATTTGATCTAAATATCGCAACTTCTCATTACCCATCCTACCACACTGCCAGCACCTCGTAATCCCATTTCAGTCAGTTTAAAGCTTTGTAATCGTTAAGATCGGCGTAATTTTACATTTCATCAAATATACCTACATTTTTCACAGTGTAATTCATTTATTTGTCTTCAAGTAAAACTTTTAAATGATTACTTGTATAAAACACTAGATGCCAATAAGAAGTTTCCACAAACGTCTAATACAACTAAATAATATAAATAACCTTTATATATATATGTATATATATAAATACAGTGTAAACTCTATATAACGACACTGAATGGACTATGCATTTTATGGCGTTATAGAGAGTTGTCGTTAAATGGAGAGAAGAAAAATCTGAATTGTAAGACAAGCTAAACCAACCAAAGCCAATTGATTTCGACGCTTTAGGGAGTTTGTCGTTAAATCAAGTGAGTTTACACTGTATATGTGAAAGATAATAAAAGACAATTCAAACAAAACAATAAATAATGAAATATAGCGGTGGTGGATCGGTTGATAAGCTCCGAGCCCCGGCATGTACCAATGAGACTTTTCTTACGCACATTTGTCATAGATTTACAACACCACTGTTCCAGTGCCTCGGAGAGCACGTTAAGCCGTGTTGGTCCCGGTCCTTTTGGAATCGATAATAATTGTCAAAAAAAAGTACATCAGACCTTCGCCAACCCGGTCAGCGTGGTGAGTGTAGACCAAATTGTCCAGAAATAATGTTCTGAAAGGCTTATCTCCAGCATCTAGGGCTCTGTGATCTAGAGGCTCTAATGATAATAAAACGATAAAAAACACTCACTTAAAATTAATCTAAATGGGTTAGGTTATTTTGACACAATATTTTGTTTCATGTTTAATCCCATTTTGTTATTATTATGTTTACTTATAGTTATTAGTTTTATTGCATATATTTTATATTTTTTTATTAACTTTTTTCATTATTACCAGTTTTTAATATTTTTCAATATTGTGTACATTTTTTTAGGCTAGCAAACCCGACAGGATTGTTTGTCTATGATTTCAATAATTTTGTTAGCTGTTATTATATGACTTACTTTTTACTTTTGAATAAATAAATAAATAATGCTAAATAATTTATTTCCAGGGATAAAGATGTATGTATGTAACGACCATTTGTATGGATTTGTCAGTGAGCCCATGGATGGAGTTGGCGACCTGGCAGCTGAAAAGCAACGACTTATCAATGTCCGTCTCGAAGCAGCTGGCAAAGGTTTTAATTTATTTTGATACTAGCTGTTTAACTCGTCGTTTATCATATATATTGGTCAGCGAAAAAAATGCATAATAAAAAAAATTAATCATCCAAGTAACCTGTGATATACTGACTATGGATTAAAATCGGTAACTTGACAATTTTTCAAAAGGTAATTTTATATTGTTTATATTTATATCCTGGAAAAATACTTATGAAGACTATATTTTTAAATTATATTAAATACTAGCACGAGCAGGTCCATGAATGTTAGCAACTGGAATAAGACACTTATATGCCTTAACACTATGCCGGCTTAACTGGGCATGACTGCAATTCGAGCCTGATCCCGAAACTTGTGGATACACTTTAATGGGTTTATCGGCATGAACGGTGGCTACTTCCCCGCCCCGGCAGACTGGGCAAATTACCACCATCAGTTTGTGCCATTTGCAACGTCAAATCCTAATTTTTACTTGAAACTAATATTGTAAGCTTGCCATTGTGATATTTATATAAAAATAATACCGCTTGAAACAAGACTTACTTTAAAATCGCCTTAAAATCGATATCTCTAAAATCTATTTTCGCTCGATAACGCTGCAATTGCAAATGGCTCCCGGATGACGTCACGTACACCATGTCCGACTTGGCTAAAATCTTAAATCAGGTTATCTTAATAAAATACAAATAAATTTGTTAATTGAAACGAAAATCAGTGTGATTTTAGGTACTCTAATAAAATAAAAAATATAATAAAATATAAAATCTTTTTTTTTCAATAGTCGACTACCCTTTCTTTATTTCCTTTCTTTTTTATTTAAAGGTGTGATATTACCGGTGGAACCGCCGCTGTCTATTCGCCGTCGTCGACCCAGCAAATTGGGTTGCGATGCTATTTTCTTTATAAATCTGGCTCGAAGGACCAGGAGGAGGGAACTGATGATATACAGCTTCGAACAACTTGGAATGGATGTCATCCGCAGGGAGGCGGTCGATGGCACGTGAGTAATGATATTTTTTTGGAATCAAACGGTCAACAAAAACTAGTTTGTTATATATAGTATTTTTTATGCTAACTACCTCTGTGGTCTAGCGATACCGGGTTCGTTTCCTGGTCGGGACACAATAATACTTATTAATTTAAATAAATAAATTTAATTATTATTTAATTTATTTGTGATATTTCTCCAATTCGGTATTTCCGAAAGGGAGACGAAAATGAAAAACTTAATTATTATTATTATTAATCATCATCATCACGACCGTTTCCCTTCCGGGGTGGTCAGAAACCACACTTATAAAGAAGCGGATTCACATTTAGCCAACTTTACTATAGGCCAACCATGACTAGTGACAAGCTAGTCGTTGTCTCCAGCATATCAAACTCGATAAATATTAGAAATAAATTAAATATTAATTTACGTAAATTGATAAATATCATTGTGTCCCGACCAGGAATCGAAGCCGGTACCACTAGACCTCGGAGGCAGTATACGGAAGGTATAAAATATTGAATGAGATAACTTAAGAGGTTTAAGGTGCGAGCGAGATGGATGCAATGTTTCCACCAAATAATCTGATAAAAACTAACTGCATTTCGTGTGTTTTTAGTACACTGAACATTAATGATCTGGGTAATGGTATACACTTGATGGCAGAATACCGCGACCCCTACCATGACAGGTAATATTTATTTTAATTGTTATATAGGTACAGCAGTGGGGTTGGCGGTGGTGGCTCGGTTGTAAGAACACGCGTTTCTTAAATCCTACAAAGGTCGGTTCAAACCCACCCGGCATGTACCAATGAGAAATACACTTTTCTTACGTACATTTATCATAGATTTACAATAAAGAGTAATCTGGTAAGGTGGGGAAAAGCCACGGAAAAGAACTGTACATTGTGTGGTGCTGCCATAGGAAATGCTAGACACACACTTGTAGGGTGCGTTACTCTTCTAGAAAAGGGCTATTACTCACGCCGACATGACAAAGTCCTTGGTGTTATCCGTGAAGCAGTAAGTCTTTCTATTGCAAGAGCCAGAAAGGGACTGACTACAAATAAAACTTTGACTACATTTGTAAAGAAAGGGCAAAGCACGAAAACTAAATGCAAGCCCACCTCGATTCTTGGCGTCGCATTAGACTGAAAAATTCTCATGGATACATTTGAACACATCTTAATGTTTTCTTGGAACTTGAAAAAAGTTATCCTTATTGAACTTACCGTTCCGTGGGTATCAAATATTCCAAAAGACCACAACATGAAGTTGAATAAATATTATGATCTCACAGAAGAAATGATCAGGAACGGGTTCAAGACTCAGCTTTACGCAGTGGAAGTTGGTGCAAGAGGAGTTCCAGCAAAATCTTTGCATCACTTACTGACAGAATTGGACCTAATCAGGTCTGCAGATCTGACTGTCTAAGGAAGGCTTGTAATTATTTCTGCCGACGTATTAGCCTCGCTTTATAGAGTGTTAATGTTGCTAGCCTCTAGAAATAGTTTTTTTTTTAAAGATAATGCTTGATTATTATCTTATAAACACTGCGGTTTTGTGTTTAGGCCAATGAAAGCTGGAGAAGTGGGCTGTTTCCTTAGTCACTACAACATCTGGACAGAGGTAAGTTGAGATAGTATAGGTCTATTAAAAATTATGGAATTTAAAATCAAAACAAAGAAGTGGGTTTCATATGACCGCCTCCGTGGTCTAGTGGTAACAAACGTTGCCGTGAACTCGGGAGGTCGTGGGTTCGATTCCCACCGAGGGCAAGTTGTACATTGTATAATTTGTCTCGGTCTGGGTGTTTATATGTATAATATGTATATATTTACAAAAAAAAAAGTATAATATGTAGTTTATCAACCATCTAGTTTCCGTAACACAAGCCTCGTAGCTTACCACGGAAATTAGATGGCGCTGTGTGACCTGTCTGGAAATATTTATTTATTTATATGGCAATATTGAATTTTAAATGTCAAAACAAAAAAATCAGTCAATATAATACCTATAATAATACTTATATTATTAACTATATTTTCCCCAAAAAAAACAGCAAATAAGTAGTTTTGATAATGGCACTTTTGCGTCGTAAAAGTGAGACCAATAATTTTAACAGTTGTTGTTTTTTTTAATTTCATTTTTTATTCTATATTATATAAATAAGCCAAAAATAAATTCCTGAACGCACGCATAAATATTTGACAACCAACATTGTTTGACAGGTACGAAACCCTCGCACATTTTGTATAGTGGTGATGATACACACGTATACAATACTCAAACAAAAGTAATTATTTAAAGAGTTAAGTATCATTACGACTGTTTCCCTTTCGGGGTGGTCAGAAACCACGCTTTTAAAGAAGCGGATTCACATTTATTTATTTAAAAACTTTATTGCACTATGTACAAGAGGCGGGCTTAATGCCGCTAGGCATTCTCTAGCAACCAACCTTTGGGACAATAAAACGATTGTGTTGTGAGGTAGGTGCAACCATTAAATAGATTAAAAGGTAATTCACGTTAAATCTAAGTATTATATCTATATAGACATATACATACTAATATGTACACAATACTACATATACTACATACTATATATATTATACACTACATATAATACCTACTTACATTGTGAGGAACTGTTTAAATAATGTGAATATACCATCTTTTTGAAATATTATATATATTATTAGATAACTAATTAAATTAATTCTCAAGCTCACTCACAACCTGGTTTTCCATTTCTATATCACAGTTCCCAGAACCTTTGTATTTGATTCAGATAGTGGAAAAGGGTTTGGACATAACCCTGGTGCTGGAGGATGATGTCCGCTTTGCTCCAGACTTCAGAAACCACTTCCACGCTCTGTTGGCTGACCTTGACCACCTTGACTGGGATTTCGTGTGAGTATTCTCTACCTGCTTATTTTGTTGCTTAGGTATATTTAAAAAAAAACCCCGAGGCTCAAAACTTGTGTCCTGGATTTCTAGATTATATATAAAATAAAAATATTTTCTCTTTATATATATATATACCACGTGATTTTGTATGGTTTTAAAAGTTACCAATATTATATTTTATTATTTTTATTTATTTAGTACACACAGCAGTACATATATTATATCACACACATAACATAGTATAATTATAACTTATTTAATATTTGTACCAATTAGGTGTCACAGCATTCACCAATATAAAAAGAAGAAGAAATTAAAAACTTATTACTGTTAATTCACAAAAAAAAACTTTATATAACTTTTGTTCTATATTTTTTGAAGTCTATTTGTGGTAACTTTTAATGGACCTTTTATGTTTCCATTTTTTTTTCTTTATGTGTATATAATTTTTATACATCATAATTATTAAGTATTTAGAATGTAAACTAACACGATCTTATTTAAGTAGTTTATAAGTTAGTTTCACTTGCTTGTAGCAATAATGTTGTGCATAGCATAGATAAATATGGATTATTGCCTGTTTATGGTCCAACCATTATTACCACTTTGATTAGTACATATTTTTTGAAATTTGAATTGATTTAATTAGTTCTGACTGTATCCAAGTTGTTTTGAGAGAACCAATGGAAATAAATTATTTTGATTGATTTTTGATTAGTCGTTAGTTATCCTGTAATGTATAAATAAAAAGTTGTTTGTTTCTATAACATATTAGTAGTAAAACCATACAAAATGACGCGGTATATATATATATATATAAAAAGAAAATATTTTTTAAATAATTTAGAAATAAAAAAAAATTACACAGTACTGAAATGTGAAGCTACGGCGCAGAGAATTTTTCCTAAAAATATCGCCACTCATACTGAGGCTAATCAAGTAGGTAGCGAGAGGTCGACGATCGCGCGAACGTCGACTTACGTAATCCTTTCTCTCTTAATTTCGTAGAAAATCCCTTGTGTGTGAGCGAGATCGATTAATAATAACATTTAGGTTTTTATTTTATTTATTTATTTTATTTTATTAGGAAAACTTATGGTTACAGAATCATGATAGATATCATGTATTTTCAGACGCGGCCATTATTTTCCATACAATAATGTTCATTTCCTCCTTTAGCAGAACAAATTATGCAAAAAACACCTTTTTAAGACGAGCAGTAAAACTATATAATGATTCCTTGGTTGACGTGGCCATATTTGCTTGCTCTAAGTCAGTGTATAGGAGCAGAGTCCGTGAGATAATTAGAGTTAAGTATTCGATAGAATAGACTTAAATGTGATTTTTATTTTCTTTTATGGTTTAACTGTATTTTAAAAATGTAATAAGTATAGTTATTTTTTACAGTTTTGGTAGTCCAGGTCTAATTATATGTATATTGTTTGTTATATAAATTGTATTATGACTGTTTGTTACCATAATATATATATATATATATATATATGTTTTGTTTTTCAGATAATGGTTTTTATCTTTTTAAAAAAATTACCATATTTATTTCAATAAGTGGATCTACCAACAGTAGCCTACAACCTGTAGCTTAAAAAATATTTGCTCTTTTGACAATTACATGTGGTATATTATTCATTATTATATGTTATTTATTTATATATATATGTATTATATGTAAAAAACTTCATTATGAATCCCATTAAGTTCAGGGAAAAATCTGATAAAATTCGAATTCATTTTTTTACTAATACAAGTACCACCACTTTTGACTAACCATAACGGTGGGTTTGCATGTAGTGATCAGATGATGACGTCATAAAAATGAACATCCATATTACTGGATTTAGTTATGTGTTATGTTTTTCTTCCAGGTACTTGGGTCGTAAGATATTGATGTCAGAAGGAGAGACACAGGTGACGTCACGCGTTTCGAAGCCGCTTTACTCCTATTGGACGCTCGGCTACCTCGTCTCAAGGCGCGGCGCGCTCCGATTGATCGAAGCCAATCCTCTCAGAAACCTTCTCCCGGTCGACGAGTACATACCCATCATGTTCGACGCTCATCCCAAGTTAGTTTTATTAGTTATGCTATAATTACATTTCTTTTTCCAGGTTATTATTACAGGTTAGTTACAGATAAAACCTTTGGTAAACTTAGTAAAGTAATATTACGACTGTTTCCCTTTCGGGGTAGTCAAAAACCACGCTTATAAAGAAGCGGATTCACATTAAGCCAACTTTACTATAGGAAAATCAAACTCGAAAAATTGGTTACCCATATTTTATATATCTAGCTCTAAGTTGTCCTTAAACATTAAATAAAATAAAAATATATATAAGCTCAGCATATAAAAATATATATATCGCTAATTACAAAGTTGGATCCGCGACGTTGTTCTTCTGCTAATACCCAATAGAAGTTTTTTTAAAAATCTTATTCCATCTTTGTTTAGGAACAGCTAGCCAACCCCTTTTTCGAGAGATGGCTCAAATGTGATGTAATATATGTATGTAATCTTACGTTAGAACTATTGAGACGGGTGTCACCTCGTTGTAAGGAAAAATAAGGCATAGTCAACCCCCCTAAATTGTCTTACGTAATAAATGAATGTACTCATGCGCGGTCGTGGTGGTGGCTCAGTTGTAAGGCACGGTGGTGTCTCAGTTGTAAGGCGTGGTGGTGGCTCACTTGTAAGGCGCGGTGGTGGCTCAGTTGTAAGGCGCGGTGGTGGCTCAGTTATAAGGCGCGGTGGTGGCTCAGTTGTAAGGCGCGGTGGTGGCTCGGTTGACGCTAACCTTAAATCCTACAAGGTCGGTTCAAACCCCCCAGCATGTATCAATGAGAAATACACTTTTCTTAAGTACATTTGTCATAAATTTACAATACCACCGTTCCCGTGCCTCGGAGATCACGTTAAGCCGTCGGTCCCGGTTCCACTAATACCAACTTGTGGAATCGTTAATAAAATGTCATTAAAAATTTTGACATCAGTTCCTCGCCAACCAGTCTGGCAAGAGCGTAGCGAGTGTAGTGAATTCTCCAGATATATGTTCTGGAAGACCCATCTCCAACAGTGGAGGTTTAGGACGCTGTGTTGTAATGATGATGGTGATGACTTAAATCAATTATTATTTCCAGCACAAGTTGGAAGTTGAAGTTCCCCCGTCGCAATTTGGTGGCTTATTCTTCTGTGCCTCTGTTGGTGACGCCGACACACTACACAGGAGAGCCAGGCTACGTCAGTGACACAGAAGACTCCAAACTACTGCAACATTCAGAATAAGCAAGATGTCAAATAAACAAGAATCACTAAATATATTTGGCCGCGTTCCAGTTATAAGCCGCGCTAATATTGTTCACCAACTGTAGTTTCCCAATTTTAGGAGCAAACTTTTAACCTGGCAACACTTTTGTTTGTTGTTGCATTGTTTTTTGATAGTTGTTGATTGAAGTTCAACGCTGAATGCTGTAGTCTGTAGATAAATCAGCGCCACCAACCGTTTTAATTAAGCTGTGTTACTTTTTTAGCTAACTTATTTATTTATTAATGGAACGGTTTTAGATTTGATTTGTCCAACTGTCAAAGAAGGAAAGGGAGTTGCCAGTAAAAAGTATACAATTTACTAAATTATTGGCATCATACTGTGAGTCTCTGCCTACATATATTAAATAAAAAAAAAACTATTAAATACTCTCCTATAAACATTATTTAAATATCTTATCTGTAATGGAACGTTAAATTTTTGGTAATTAAACAGTTATTTCATAACTCATGGGATACTTTGATTTTCCTTATCTTATGTTATAAGTATATAAAAAAAAAAAAATATTTTTAAAGAATTCTACAATTTTTGAATTTTAATTGTACTAGTTAGCACTAAGTTTAATATTTAATGAAACTTTTGCCATAAATTTGACCAAGAATATGAAACAGAAAGTATAGTAAGTGCCATATCGACTTAAGAATCACATTAGATTAATTCATAATAATAAGACTGCGTTCCTATATTCAAAATATACATCTTGTCTAAATTACCTTTGACAGCCAATGGTCTGTCTTATACCATAATTATATATAATAATAATTTATCTGTCAAGAAGACTATAATATTGGAACGCATTTTAACCTAAAAAAGGTTTATTTATATTGTTTACAATTATTATTATTATTAGTACCTACCTAATATATCTAAAATAAATGGTTTATACATTAATATTGTAATAAAGGAAATAAATTATCATTGCATAATTACTTTTTTTGTTTAAATTCTAATAATCACAGCCCATCCTAGACACAAGCCAGTGCTGGCCTGGCTTGAGTTAGATTACTCATAGGCCAGTGCTGGCTTGGCTTGAAAAACTGTTTATACAGGACAAAACAGAGCCAGCACTGGCTTCGTCTAAAGATTGCTTAAATTAGCTATCGAACTATATTATCAAAATATTAATATTGCTTCAATTTATGAAAACTCATATTAAATAGTAAAATAATATTGATATTAACAGACAAAGACCAGCAATTTTATACGATTAAAATGAGCGCAATACAAAAAAACACCTATTAATTTGTCTGCTGCTCTCTACGATTAATGTAGACATCTAAAAACTATTTATAAGTATAAAAATACCGTGCTTTTTTAGCGGAAATTAAGGTATAGTTCTACAAAATTGCATTTAAATAAAAAAAAAAATCAGTAAAACATAATTTTTCCTTTATTTTCTTTAAAGTTTGAGGTTATATATCCTTTGTAAACCAGGTCGCAAGCCCGAGACACCAAGCTTTCTATCTCTCTTTACACGCTATGGACCCGGCACCCGCACGGTGCATCCATGGAATGCTTAAAAATTGTCTTTATAAATCAAGGTTTATTGATTTTTTTATTAAATACTAGATAACGTTTTTTACTTTGAGGTCATGTTTTGTCGCAAATGGCAAAAAAACGTTTTCTCCCCTAAACTGAATCCCCTATTTAATATTTAATTTCCTTGTTTCACTTTGTTTTGTATAATAAAATTGTACAGTATTTGTATATATAAAATATTTTTTTTTTCCAGCTGGTCCTTGCCTGTTACATTTTTTTCTTTTAACATAAGTTCCTTGATTCAAAGGTTTGAGACCGAGTAGTTAAAGTCGTTAAAAATATTTAAAAAAACATACGGATGCGATTAGGCTGCTGTTCCACCAGAGCGATATACAAGGAAATAGAACGGTGCGCAGCGCAAGAAAAATATCCACGGACTGTATCACTTTATTAGGTATTTAATTAATTTTATATTCTTTATTTATCGCATTAGCAAGAATATAAGTTGTCATTTTTCTATCAAATTTAAAACAATTTTCACTAATAGTAATACATATTCGAATCCGTTTAATATTTTAGTAAATGTAACTAAATTACGAGATAAGAGTCGTTCTATTTCCACTAAAGATTAAAAAGAAACACCAGAGTAATTGACATTATAAATATTTAATGAACAACCGAAAACAACAATATGAAGGCGAATGTCAGAGGGAGTCGTCACGAATGACGCGAGACAGGAGTTGCAACAATGTGCGGGTGGGGCGACCCGTCATTCCACGGGTCAGGTATGGGAAGTCGCGGCCCTTGCTGTACGCCACATTGTACGTATCCAGGTGCAGCCACGCACACTCGCCGACGTACCCACGGAGATACGCCGCACAGCACGGAGACTCGGCGCGGGGATCCTCCGAGCGAGCGGCACCTGACGAGTAGCATTCCCACAGCGGCATCCGCCATACACGATCTCCGGAGCTTGCGCTAGCCGCCGCTGCGTGTCTCGCCAGACGCTCGTCGTTAGTGTAGAGCGCGCATGCCGCCCCGCCCAGAAACGCGCAGAGGGAACGCGACATCGTGCCCACGGACACCACCGCTCGGGGCTTCCGAAGCCGAGCTCGCGCCAGTGAGTCCGCCAGCAGCAAGCAACCCCACGGTTCACGAGGGTCGGTCGGCTCACATAGCGGCAGCAGCGCGCGAAGATTTACGGGCAGGCGCAGCCTTGCCGCAGCCCGCAGCGTCGCCAGCGCCACCGCCGCGCCCGCCATATCTCCGCGCATGTGCCGCAGCTCCTCGGGTGGCCGCGCGCCGCAGTCGAACGTGACGCCCTTTCCGACCAGAACTACAGGCGGCGCCCGACCCGCGCCGTAATAACTCGCTTCGACGTAAAGCGGGGGCCGCACGGTTCGCTCTCCTGACGCCGCAAATCCACACATGTCGTGGTCGGCAGCCCAGCCCCGCGTCATCACTTCGACGTTGATGTCGAGCTCGCACAGCAGCTCTACGGCGATCTTGGCGAATGACGTCGGGTCCAATAGGTTGGCCGGCATCTCCTGCAGGTATCGCGCCAGATTTTGCGCCTCCGCCTGCAGCTCCCCGAGCCGCCAGCCGGTCTCGTCGCAGTCATCGTGTAGATGCAGCGCGGGCATGGGCTTCGGGTTCCGTCGGTACTCGCAGAAGGTCCAGGTGCCGAGAGTTGCGCCCTCCGCGGCTGCCTCCGCGTTCCCCAGGGCCTCCACGTGCAGGGCGGTTGGTCGCAGCGGCAGGAGAGCAAGCGCCCCGACTGCCGCGGCCGCGCGTGCCGCCTCTCGTGTCTCGTCCAGTTGCTCTCCTGAGTCCCGCGCTAAACACTCAGCTCCGAGCCCCGCCAGCGCCACGTATCCGAAGTCGTCGTCTACGTCAAAGAACACGCGACACTCTCCGAGCGCGGGTACCGGAGAAAGCCGCAGCAGTTCCGACAGCTTACCGTCGACGCCGCGGTCGTACCGCTCGGCTGTCGCGGTAAGACGCGCTCCCTCTTCTCCGCAGAAGACGCCCAGCACCAGCCCCTTGTCCCGCGAACGACACGCTCGGGAATTGATCACGACGCGCGGGGGAGCGTCTGTACAGTCGGTACGGGGGATCCTGAACTGTGCGATGCCGCGAGCCAACCTCGTACCTCGGAACACGGTTTTATTGAAAAAATGATACATAATAAAATTTATCTAAAAACACAATATAATGAATAAATGACAACGAAATGACTTATGGCGATCGACCGCCTAGATTACACAATAATTATTACTATAAAGCGCGTCTCTCTCGCGCATCGACAGAGTCCAGAGAGTCGTAAGCGCAGGTTAGGGCCGTAGCCAGCGAGGGGTGTGCGCTGCGAACCAGCGCGGCACGCGGTCTACAGCGGCCCGCAGTTGCCTGTAGATGATGAGCAGTAGCGGCGGCACGGCGAGACGCTCGTCGTGGAACAGGAACAGCCAGAAAGCGAGCAGGAGCAGGCACACGTCCACGGCGCGGTCGATGGCGGATCTAACCGCGACGGTGGCACGCGCCTGTAGCTCTCCGTACGCGATGGGAATCACCACGGTAGCCCGCTCTGTGCTTAGAACCACCTCGCACTCGACTGATTTCTCTCGCGTACGTACAGCGGAGGACTCGACCGGGCGAGTATTTTTCTTCTCGCCCGGCGGTCGCTTCTTTTGTTTTTGTTTTGGAATGAAATTTCCGATTTTGGATTTGTCGATACGTTTGTTGTTGACGTCGTTCTCAGTCGGCTTTCGTCTAATGAGTTTTTTGGTCGGCTGGCGCTGTCGCTCAGCGACCTGCTTAAGGTCGTCCGTATTGAGGTACAGCGTGGCTGGCGGCTTTTTGTTGGTCCCAAACTCACGCACAAGACTGCCGTAGTGCTCGATAGCGGTCTCGTCTTCCCGTGGCGTAACCTCCTCGTTCGGCGTCTCCTCCTCTGGGATCTGGTCCTCTTCTTTTTTTTGCAGGAGTTTGGGAAAGGAAACGGGTTTCCGCGCCGGCATCTCGGTCAGCTTCTTAAAGATACTCGTTTTAGGTTTCTTTATTGTTTTTTCCTCTACGGGCGGAACAACGACCGGAGCTATCTCGGGGATATCCGCCTCCCTGCGCTTTAGAATGGGTTTTGGGACAAAGTTGGGATCGGGTAGCGCGATCGGTCGGATGGTGTCAGGCGGCGGGGCGGGCTCAGGTCGAAGCGGCTTCCCGCGCGGGCTGTAGGTAATGTCCTCGGGCGCGGGGCGCGGGTCGTATTCGGATCCGTCGGTGGAAACGGTGCTGGCCGTGTAGTCTTCCTCAAAGGAGTGATTCCAGCGCGGGTCGACGCCATCGAGGGTCGGGTCCGGCGCGGCGGGCGGGCTCGGAATGTGTCGGCGGCGATGCTCTTGCTCCATGGCCACAGCCTGGTAGAAGCGCGCCATGGCATGCTCGTGCAGCAGCTCGCTGGAACTAACTGAGTTACGCAACGCTCGGAAGGGCAGCGCAGACCCCAGCTCTGGCGCCGAGAGGGATAGATGCGGCGGCGACAGAACGTCCTCCAGCTCCAGTTGGAACGATTTGCGTTTTTCTGAAAAGATAGACGTTTTATCAATGATATGTTATTCCGCTATCAGTTTAGAGTCCTCGCATAGCACACAAACATAATAAAGACATTGACAGTATTAACATAATAAAGACAGAGCATTGCACATTATATTCACGCCGCCGCGCCGCCCCGGCTTATATCAGCATAAATTATTATGCTGATAATTATTATGTTTTCGTACTCCACGTTATCCTAGGTTACTAGTATGCTATTTCATTATATTGCGACTGTTATTATAATGAACTAATAGTTCATAGGCCAGTTAAATTGTAAACCAAACCCAAAATACATCTTTGGTTTAGCTTAACCCATTTTAAAAGTGGAATTTTCAAGTTATTATTTGTTTATTTGTGGGTTCGATTCCCACCGGGGGCAAGTTGTACATTGTATAATTTGTCTCGGTCTGGGTGTTTATATGTGTAATATGTATATATTTACAAAAAAAAAAGAAAGTATAATATGTGGTTTATCAACCATCTAGTTTCCGTAACACAAGCCTCGTAGCTTACCACGGAAATGAGACGGCGCTGTGTGACTTGTCTGGAAATATATTTATTTATGCATAATATCGCACTTTGTTGCCTTACAATTACTTGTAGTTTATTAAAAAAAAAAGAAGAACATCGTTATGAACATGTATTTAAATGTTTGAGAAGAACAATGGTGTGCTATAATAATGTTGGGACCGCTCTGGGAGTGGCGGTTCTTATTTATAGTCGCGCCGTTCGGTTCGGGAAATGCTTTGAGGTGAATGTTTACCCGATAATATTAGAGACGCTAATCCTCCATTAGGCTAAACATTACAACATTTTGAATAAATATTCGAATTCATAAAGTCTTTCAAAATTACCCTTGCCCACCAACTTTAAAAATGCTAACACTGCATGCTAGGCGTAACAAAAGAAAGGTTTTAATAATTTCATAGTGACATAGTTATTAAATATAGTTTCATTATAGTTTTTTTATTTCTATTTATTTTCGTTATTTTGAATCAGACAGTTTCTTACTTAAAACTATACTATATTATACCATGTTAGTCGTAATTTATAAGTAGTAGGTATTCCACAGTACTCGGGCAATCATAAATATATTTCGCTGCGCTGCATACTTGCTAGGAACATATAGAAATAATAATGAAAAAACTAATAATATCTGCGTATCGGCCTTTATATTCCTTTTTAATTGTGCACATATACGAGTATAAGCACAAATGGAATAACGTAATGAAATGCAGTTGTTTAAATCCAATACGGGCCTTATAATATATGTATGTATCTTTTTTGTTTAATTTTATATTGTGATGCTAAATAAATAACAAATTTCACAAAATATAGTCGCAAGTCGCCGAGCAGATACATACCGGCCTTCTCCTCTGCCGTCGTCCTATCTGCACTGCCTCGTCTCCGAGATGTCCCGTCCTCTGTGCCTCGTCTTCGGACAACCTCGTCTCCTGTGTCTCGCCTCCGCAGTGATTCGTCCACGTTGCCTAGTTTATGAAGCACCTCATGGTCGTTGTCTCGCCTCCGCAGTGGCTCCACCGCGTTGCCTCGTACTCGTGATACCTCAA
Source organism: Tinea semifulvella (assembly GCA_910589645.1). Taxonomy (NCBI): domain Eukaryota; kingdom Metazoa; phylum Arthropoda; class Insecta; order Lepidoptera; family Tineidae; genus Tinea; species Tinea semifulvella. The sequence continues at coordinate 29,804,921 of OU342584.1, forward strand.
TCTCGGTATCTTGACTCCTCACCGTCTCGTCCCTGCTGCTTCGTCTCCGAGGCGTGTCGTCCTCCTCACGGCTTATGGTCGCGCTGATAATGGCGGATTCTGCTGCTAGGAAGTCCAAGTCTACGGCGCGGCCTGGGATGCGTACAGCTGCCGACTTCTCGCTCGGCTCGCTCATGCCGTACGGAGACTCCGCCTTCACACGAAACCGGTACTCGCTGCCCTCGATGAGCTCGAACAGCGTGACGGACGTGCGGCGACTGGTAGCCGCCTTGAGCCATACGTCCCAGCCGCCGCGGTAGTACTCCACCACATAGTTTCCGACTCTGCAGCCGCCATCGTCCGCTGGAGCCTCCCACGACAGCGAGACAGAGCGATCCAGCTGGCGCACCACGGCCACTCGTCGCGGCGGTGATGGCGGTGCGGTCACCGTCACTAGGAATGCGGCGCGGTCTGAACCGATCTCGTTGCGCGCCACCACCTGGTACTCCCCGCGGTCGGCTCGTCGCGCGTTTCGTATCTTCAGTAGAGAGAACTCGGCCGAAGTTGCCACGTGTACACGCTCATCTTCGTGGAGCGGTTTTCCGTCGTGCAACCACTCTACAGTCGGCGTCGGCTTGCCCACCACCGAGGTCTTAAGGTATACGGTTTCGTCCACCTCGTATAGCAGCCCGTCCTCGTACTGACGCGGAAAGCGCAGCTTAGGCGCCACCTCCAGCGACAGGCGCGCCGAGGTGACGGCGTGTCCGAGGCGGTTGGTGGCCGTACAGCGGATCTCGCCCTCATCGCTGGCCAACGTCTGATGGAAGGCGAGGACGCTGGTAGCGTCGTCGGTAGTGATGGCGGTGCGGCGACTGCTGAAGATCTCGTAGCCGTCTTTGAACCAGGCCACTGCTGGCCGTGGGCTGCCGTCGAAAGTGACGCGAAACTCGGTCTTATCGTTTTCTAGGGCGGTGACGTCCTGCAGACGCACCGAGAAGGAAGGTGGACGGCGTGCGGCCGGCGATGCAGAAAGTGAGAGCGTATCGGAGGGCGGGCCGGGGTCCGAAGATCCCACAGCGTTAACAGCAGCCACGCGGAAGCAATACCGGTGCGGTGGCTCTAGCCCGCTAAGGATGAGCTCGGGAAGCGCCACCTGCGCCGGAGTGGTGGGCAGCCAGGCCGCGTCGCCTTCGCGCCGGCACTGCACCCGGTAACCAAGCAGAGCGGCGCCGCCGTCGTGCGCGGGGGCGCACCATTGCAGTCGCACGGAGCCCTCCTCTCCGTCTACCGGCAGCACCTCTGGCCGGCCCGGCGCCGGGGGACGACCTGCAACACGTGGGAGGTGAGTGTGGGGCGCGCGGCGGGCGGGCGGGGCGGGCGGCTCACCTGCGGTCCTCCAGTGCACATTCTTGCGCGGTTTGGTGACGGGCGCGGCCGAGTGCCGGTTGCCCATAGCACACACTGGCGCGCCGGGTGCCGCCCGGCCCGCCGCCCGCCCCGCGCCGCCGCGCTAGGAATAGCCGCCGCTCGCCTTCGACCTTTGGCTCGCCGGAGATCGTAAACTCATTGCCGACCCATCCATCTCTCTCGTTTGATCGATTGAAATGAAAAATCAACAGTGTTTTCTGGTGCGCGATTATCGTCTCTATGCGACACGATGATGTGCTAAATCTTAGTGTAAATAACATAAATTTATTTATAGTTCTCTGTACTGTAAACGGATGCTGTCAAAAATTTGGCCGCTATTGAATTCGCATCCGCATCAACCCAGACACAGAACAAATTAAAATTCACTCTTATTGTTTAGACTTTCAGGCCCGGTCACAGAACAAATACATATACCTCCTAACGGGAGTCCTGAATATGAATTCCTCTTTCGTAACTTTAAGGATCTTATCCATATCAGTTGTCTTATGTGTGTTGATAAGGAAAGGTCGACTTGTCTAAACCTTTTAGGAAACCATTTTATTTATTTATTTTATTTAGGAAACAAACTAGTTTAGGCTGGTCTCTCGTCTGATTTACTGTATCGACACCGTACCTCCATATAATGACAAGTAAAGCGTTACAAACGACAATAGGGTCGCCCATGCCCAGTTAATGGATGGGCCTGGGTTGATATGGCAGCTACCCGCCGGAAATTCAATAAACGATTGTGCGAGGCGTCGTTACTAGTGTAACAGCTTCTGTGTGGCTCACGAACTTAGGGGGTTTTAGGTTCCAATACTTAGTTCTCCTCCAGGAGCACTTTTCTAGGAAGTCGAGGCGCGCGCAAGATGGAGCTATGTTTTTAAGATTGAAGTGTTCGTTGTCGGCCCGATAGCACTACGTCTAGTCATGCCGACAACAAATTCCTCAATAGTAAGGGGTATCAAGAGCTCTAGATCTTAAGCAATGCCAAAATTACACACCCACCACGGCGCTCGGCAGACAACCCTTGACAGCAGTTGCAGAAAGGCCGATAATATTTTGAAATGTTTAACATATGCCAAACTAATCAATCACGTGGCGTATATCAAAATGTTACTCATAGATAACCGAGATGTCCTTCTCTGATCAAGTTCTTTTGCTGCCCAAGATACAACATAATGGTCTGGGCAGCAGTTCTATTTGTGGTAACTTTTAATTGACCTTTTATGTTTCCATTTTTTTTTGTCTTTTATGTATTTATTAGTCGTTAGTTATCCTGTAATAAATAAATAAAAATAAATAAATAAGCAGAGTTCTGTATCTCTTGCTTGCTTTGTATTTTTTCTGTACCTAACAAAATTTGTAACTCAATATACTTTTGCTTCAATAAACGACTTTTACTTTACTTTAACGGCTATAGAGTGCTCGGATGAGCGCTATTCCTTCCTTTCCATTCCTCACCAAACTACACACACAGGTCGAAATATGCACCCACACTCCGTAGTCACCATCCCTTTGAGTAGGTATATATTTCTGGACACATACATCTGTCGCACAATATAGTTGTGGAATGCTCTTTCAGCCTCTGTGTTTCCACTTTACTATAGCCTGCAGTCCTGCAAGCGAAGTGTGAAAAATCATCTAGTTAAGCCGGCATAGCCTGTCAGTCATAAGTGTGCAATTTAAAATATCTTCATGACACCTCTAGTATTAAAGGACTTAATTGATACGAAAACTACATATTTTATTTTTACTCGTAATAATAAGGATAAGAAACTACTATTTACAATTATTTTAACATTGTACACAGTACAAGTAGAACAAAAATAGCCCATAATGGATGATGTCATTTGACGTTTGCTGTGGATAAATCGATCAGCGCCATCTAGCGAACCACAGTGACATTTCTATCGGAGCTATGTATAATGAATGAAGATTTTCAAAATCATTAGTTAACGCTACAACATGAAGCTTCTCGATGTATTTGCTAGATGGCGTACTATGACCGTTAACTTTCTCCACTTGCGTGCTAAAGTCCAGCCGGTAAAAACGGAGAATGTCTCTATCCCCATCCCAGGCCTATTAGCCATCCGGGCCTGGACGACTCCACTGTCTGTCTTAATTATTTATAGTTAGCTATTTTTGTAAATCCGACACTAACTTAAAAACTTGAATTTGACGACTTGCACAGGATAATATTTAATCGTGGAATATTTTGACATCCATTGTATGATTCTCAACTCTTCGCAGAGTCGAAGAGTTGAGAAGAGTCGTCGAAGATTTTGCCATTTACATAATTGGACAAGTGGCAGTGACCCGATTCTGATTCTTTCACGGTAAAAACAGTAAAAGTGGAATTCTTTATTTAAGTAAGTTTTTTTATAGTTAGAAATGTATAAGCATAGCCGAGCTTAGGTACATTAACATAACGATCTATTAAATAAACTAACAGATTGTGGTGTAGTTCTGTATGGATGTACATATATGTTTTATTTTGTAAATCTGCTATAGCTGAGTTTTCGTTGCACATTCCTCGTGGTAAAAAAAAACCATTCTTTTTTCAAAAGCGCGGGGTTCACATTTAGCCAACGTTGTTATAGCCCATCATGACAAGTCGATGTCTCTAGCGTAGGTACCAAACTCGATATACATATATATTTATAAGCTTTCAACTACCGAGTTCAATTTGTGGTCGGTCAAAAAATAAATATATATATATCGCCGTGTTAGAATAAAAATGAAGGTACAAACGACAAAAACAATATATTTATTAATGTAATACATTTAATTAATATTTAATTTACTTTAGAATAAAAACCAACTAAAAAGCCATTTTTGCACAAAAATATTATGCATATTAAATTACTTTTGATTTTGCGTTTTCTGCTAAAACCATTCGTTTAATTGCTTTTAAGACCCGCTATCTTCGAAACTAAGCATCACAGTGCTTAGTCGATTTTATCACTGGAAAATGCAGAAGTTTTTTAAACGAATGGTGTAAAAAAGTGAATTTACAAAAAAAAAACTTATAACTTATATAAATTAATATAATAGTTAATAAATTTAAGTATTTGATTTATGAGGTATTACTTTTATTTAAATAAAATAATACCGTCTCGGTCTATTTCATACATAGGTACATATATTAATAAATTATTGTGTCCCGTCCAGGATTCGTACTCGGTACTTCCGCGTCTGAATCCACGGACTTGAGAGCTAGACCACGGAGGTAGTTGCCTGTAGTAAACATTATAATATACATGGACAGTTTTTATAGACTTGTTGTAGTAGTTGTAATGTAAGCGGCCAATGTATGAATGGTATGTAATCTGGTATGGCCACGCCTTTATTTTTATTTATATTGTATCGAAACGCAAACTAATATAAGCGAAGTTGACGGGCGGCGCAATGAGAAAGTAAATCTTTTTATACTGTTAATTGGAGTCTTGTCGCAAAAAATGCATATTTTACAGTCATGATGACCACGCGCTGAGTATCTATACAGCATGTTGTATTTACCACAGATGTAACAATACAGAGTGATAGATGGGGTAGCTTTCTTTGCTAAATAAAATAATTGTAAGTTGCACTCGGGAAGTTACGCCACATCTTGTTATCAAACATACCACAGTGTTTGAAACCATAGTTTTCAACCAATGCGTTCTCTCAGTATTGTACGGAGTCAAAACGTGAACACTAACAGTGGGTCTGGTCTACAAGTTTAAGGTCGCTCAGAGAGCTATGGAGCATAGCTCTGCTCTGTAGTCCGAAATGTTGACATCCGTCAGAAAACCAAAGTTGAAGTGGCAGTGGCTGGACACTTGTGTCGCAGAACTGATTACCGAAACGTAAACAAAAAACGAAACATAAACCACAGTGGGGCGGAGTGTCAGGAACCAATAACTGGTTTCTGCGCAATTTCCGGCTAGATCTCTTTTTATCTGCTGGTAACAAAATTTATTGAGCTTACTTAAGTTGAGTAAACATTATATAATATATACCGTGTGTTTTTTATTCTAGGTAAACTAATTAATATTTATGATTAAATACCTACAAACAACAAGAATAGGTATTTTAAAAATGGATGGACTAATAGTTACTGATTCCTAACCAAGATAACTTGTATCAATAACTATTAATTAAATATTATGTATTGACAGATTAGTAAAGGTGGTATGATACCGACTGTTAACAAGGACCATGTGTTTTGAGTTACATTTTATGAATAAAAAATAGCGCAGTTGAAAACAATTCTTGTTGGTTTGTATTTGGAGCACGTTTCATCATCGTAGGCTAAATTAAGAACAGGAGAAGTGGTAGAAGTATTTTGTGAATCAACTCGCTCGGTACCGATAACAAAACAATATATTTATGTTATTGCTAGGAGCACGAACTACCCGCGGTCTTATTTGTACAGTCGCCAACAAAATTACTAGGATTATTTAAATTTTTATTAGAATATCAACCTTGTTTCATAGGAATACAAACCACTCGTGTTTACAATGTAACGGCGGCGATGCCAAGTTTATTTTGGCAATATTTAATGTTTCTGTAGATTTTAGAAAAAAGGAAAACAAAATTGTATGTATGAAGTAGAAAATCATTATATGGTACAATTTGGTTGCAGACTAGGCGAGGCGATTTGTGACCCCCCTTGAAAACAACTCGTTGATGTGGTTCAGAAGTGATATGGGCCTATAGTTCTTCAGATGGCAGGCGTTCCCCTTCTTAAGAACAGGACTACAACAGTTCTGGTTCACATCCCTGGCGTAGATCCATGGTGAATAAAAAGTTATTTGCAAGTAACTCAATCTTCACCAAGTGCCTTGTCGTTTTTAAGTTGTCCAAGGGCTATTTCGTATTTAAGTAAATGTGTTTATATGAGTATTTCTTTAATAGTATTTATTGTTTATTGGAATTAAAAAATAATTTCGTATATCGTTTCACTATCCTCGATCTAACAAAAACATCTTATTTGTCCTAACGGTCAGAGAGTGAAACGTTCGCCGATTGTAAATTACAATAAAGTTTTAAAATAAAATTAATTAACTAAAATATTGTCAGTATGTTCTTTGGAATACAAGGTTGAGTATACTCGATAATACTCGTAAAGTATTACATAGGAACGCCTGCTAAAACTGCTAGTATAATAAATGGGTAAAGCATTCAAAGTAGATAAGTATTAATTGCAAGACTCCAGCCGCGGGAAGAATGTTCTCGACCTTGTAATATTTTGAGTCGCAGGGAGTGCATCGACAGAAATAACCAGATTATAGCAAAAACTCAGCCGGCTGCCCATCGCGGGGGCATCTTCTTATAACATCAATATCCCAACACAACAACACTATTTAACTACAACTATTATTTTTGTAGACATAAAGTTTTTAAATTATATTACAATACAAGTATTAAGTTTGTATTGAAATAATAATTATTCATTACTTTTTATTTTAATAATTACTAATTAACTACAAGGTGGGTCGGTTATAAGAACGCTTTCCTTAAATCCTACAAAGGTCGGTTCAACCCCCCCCCCCCCTCGGCATGTACCAATGAGAAATACACTTTTCTTACGTATTATTTATGTTACCATTTCTGTGCCTTGGCTCGGAGAGCACGTTAAGCCGTCGGTCCCGGTTCCACTAATACTAACTTGTGGAATCGTTAATAAATTGTCGTTAAAATTGATGTCAGATCGTCTCCAACCCGTCTGGCGAGGATCTGATAAGCGTGGCGAGTGTTGGCCAAATTCTCCAGATATATGTTCTGGAAGGCCTATCTCCAACAGTGGAGGTCTAAGACGTTGTAGGAGCTGCAAGGAAAAAAAAATACTTTTCGAATTTACGACGTTTGGGGTCGTGACGATGCACCCATGGGCCAAGGAGTTGTCCAAACGGCTAACGGAAAAGTCTGGAGACAGGAAAGCTGGAAATTATTTCCGCCAACATGTTTATTTTTTTTTCTACAATATAAGCCTCGGTATACATAGGAGAAATGTTGCCAGCCTCCTTGGGGCTATCCCTGAAGGGTCGTCTCTAGAGGACATTTTTTACTTATAGTTTTTTTTTATTAGGTTTAGTTAATATTTATTTTTTACTCTTTAACTAGTTTTAGTTATATTCCTCGAATAAACTTGCAAATACCTTATTAATATCTTTGGTAGATTTAAAAAAAAAAACATATATTTTTTGTTGATTTTTTATGATGTTGGATAATGATAGTGATCAGTGGGATAGATGTAGAACAATGACAAATAATGTTGGACACCCACTTCTGCACGACCCCGGAATCATTTCGGATGTAGGTAGTAATTGTGTAAAAATAAGTGATTGACAGTAATCGCGGCAAAGAGATGGTGAGGTTGGCTCCGAGCCGAATGAAGCTATGTTTAGGTTTATATGTCATAAAAAAACACTCCGACAATGACACACTGCGGCTGACTATAGTTTAGTATAGTGTCACTAAGTTATCTGTGAAACGACGAAAATTATAGAAACTACAGTGTTTGCCTTACTATTTAGTGAAAATCGTTCATTCCCCAATATAATAATTATTAATTCAGTTTACTTAAAGTTTTCCCTAAACGCAATTCACAAAATATTCGTTTAGATTTTTAATTCCAACGAAATATTACATAAAAACGAATAATCGTTGACGCAAAAGTCGACGTCTGTGACAAATTCCCATCCCATTCGAATTATTATTTAATATGTATTTTCCCCATTTTTTTACAAAATAAATTTAATTAGCAACACTGTAACGACGTCAGCGTCGCCCTTAAGTTTACAGATATGATGGTAGATGCTGCTATCGAAAAATGATATAAGTTTTGGTCGATTTATTAGGTGAATACCTATTAAACGAGATCTGCATTTTCCATAAGTTGTTTCGAATGTAAGGAAATGTTAATGAGTTACAGGAACCGACAGAAAAAAAAATGCTGAATAGCTGTGAATACACGAATTATACTAAACATATTTAAAAAAAATGTTTATTATAATTCATGTATTAATATAATAATAAATTAAAATAAAATGCAATTTATATCAGGCATTGATTTAATTTTATTATTTTTCCCTTCTGTATTTTTTATTAAATAGTATTTATTCTTTCATTTTATCTAAAATCATGTTTTGAATAAAAATAATAACTAACTAAAACGATTAAGAGCCAGTAACTGTATTTTCCTTAGTGGCACTCCTCCACTTACATACAAACTACCCATTATTTTTATTGTATTTAAGTGAATAAATGCCACTAAGGAAGCGTCTAAATCTACGGACTGGCCGCTAGACCACGGAGGCATAGAACGGATGCGGATGCGGATGCGGATGTATGATCATAGGTACTCATATATAGTTTGACAGCTCGGAAGCAAAACTTTTACGTATTTTTTAAAATTAGTTTTTGCATGCTAGAGCTACAGGTCAACATATTGATGTAGGTAATTAACTCTAGCACCGGCTTTTGCCTTTTGTGGTTGTTACCATCAATCTTAACTATTGTAAAAGTCAAAGAATTAACTGCAATTAGCAGTTAGTCTTATTTGGACAATTTTTGCATGTTTCTTAATTTTGATATCACGAAATAGGTGTGGAGTGTTTCCAAGAGTTACCGGTGTGCGTGAGAAAGTGCACGAATATTTGCAGTCGGTAATCCTAGCCAGGTGAGTGTGCGTGGGTGTTCCAGCTACAAATACTGGCCACCCACTGCTGGCGAGATGTTACTCACGCCGCGCCAAAATATATTATTACATTCCCAAGGTGCCAACAATGTGCCGACACACGTGCTCTCAAATGCTCTAATCTCAGATGTTGATAATCTCCAAAAAAGTTCAATATTTTAACTATTTAAACCCAATCTATCTATTGTTAATATACTTTTTACTATATTTTTATTAACTCGCTTTCTTGTATCTGTCCGGGTGCAATTGGACGTAGTTACCCAAAAATGATCCAATTCACATTAAGTAAATTTTAAGTTACAGATAATTGAAGTTAGAACGTTGGTTAGTCCAATATTGTTCACAGTGTGAAATATTCTGGTGGCGGGTATAATTTCAATTGCTTCTACTTTGTTGCTATCTTCTATGTTCTTATGTTGCCTGCCTCTGTCCTTTCTCTTCGAATAAATAAATAAATAATTAAAATCATTTGAATATATCAAAATTTTATTCGAAGTAATATACAACCAGTATAAAAGAATTACAATATAAAAGCTACCTAAATAATAAAATTAAAAATAAACTAAACTATAAATAAAAAATGTCCTCTAGAGACGTCCCATCCGAGATTAATCCAAATAATTATCCAAAGTAGAGGAGTTGCGCCGTTCCCTGACGACGGAACTGGACGGCACCCTTCGCAAAATTTCTGCGTGGGGTGCCCAAAACCTAGTCCAGTTTAATGCCAGTAAGACTCAGGCATGCGCGTTGACGGTCAAGAAGTCTCCCTACTCTCCTATTCCTACTCTTCAGAACACCGTGCTGGAACTTCAACCCAGCTTTAACATACTCGGAGTCGAAATACGCTCAGATCTAAACCACAGAAACTACATTGAGAGCATTACCAAAACAGCGTCGAAAAAACTTGGGATACTGAACAAGGTGAAGCGGTTTTTCCCGCCTGCTCTAAGACTTATGCTGTATAAAGCTCAGATAAGGTCATGCGTGGAATACTGTTCTCACCTCTGGGATGGCTCCGCTAAGTATCTTACAGATGCTCTCAATGTCCTGCAGAGGCGGGCAATTCGGATAGTGGACGACACCACAGTCTCTAAAACTCTCGAATCACTGCAGCTTCGCCGTGACGTTGCCTCTCTGAGCGTGTTCTACAAGCTATACCACGGCGAGTGTTCTGAGGAGCTCCATAACCTTATCCCTTCTTCTCTATTCCGCAACCGAACTACACGCACAGGCCAAAATATGCATCCACATACCTTACCCACTATCCCTACGCGTACTCATAAATTTGGAGACTCTTACATCTGTCGCACGCTGAAGATGTGGAATGCTCTCCCAGCCAGTGTATTTCCCCACTCTTATAACCTGGAGTCCTTCAAGCGAAGTGTGAAAAAGCATCTTGTTAGGCCGGCATAGTGGTAGAGACTGATGTCGGTCATAGTGACCGGCGTCAGTTGCTCCCATTCTTGGACCTCGCGTACTGCTTACCATCAGGTGGGCGCGATGTCACATGTCGAGTCCAGTATAAAAAAAAAAAAAAAAAAAAAAAAGATAGTCCCAAGGAGACTGGCAACATTTCCCCTCTGTATAGCGAGGCTAATACGTTGGCAGAAATAATTGCCAGCCTTCCTGTCTCCAGACCTTTCTGACAGCCGCTTTGACAACTCCTTGGCCAAGCGCCTCGCTGACGGTCCCCATGGGCCCATCGTCTCGACCCCAAACGGCGCAAACTCGTAACCGGAACCAAGGTTGGCATATTTGCGCAATTTGAGGTTCTCCGCAGAAAAAGCCGCTCTCCCCGCACCTGACGAGGTCGCCTGGATGTGAGATGGAGCTAATGTGTCTACACACGTCGCATCCCACACCAGAGATCTGCCAAGTTTCCACGGCCCAACAGTCATTCCGTCGGGTCTCTTGCCATCGCTCCGCACAATCCCAGATGGTTCTAAGATTGCGGGTACACCAGCAGTGACAAGAGCCCTTCGGATGATGTCGTTGAGAGCCGCGTGACAAGGAATGCGGCCAGCACTTCTAGCACAAGAAAGCCCGTGGTGTCCGAGATTATCGACTGGTTCTCCGCATCGACACTGGTGCGGGTGGACAGTCCGGGCTCCGAGACGAAGGCACACCGCCATGGTCAGTGTATGTCGGTCAAGGAGTGTGCCAACCGATGCTGAGGGAAAAGCCTGCAACCAAAGACCTGACTCTCTAGTGGAAACGGCCATGAGGCGAGCCCGCTCTTTCATATTACTAGCAGATAAAATATCTTCCTGTACCAGTTTGCAGAGCGGCTCGTCCCATAGTCGTTGGATTTTTGGTGAAATTGGAACCGAAACATTTGGACATGCTACTGACCAGGCATCTCTGGCATCTGACAAGTACGACGGCTCAACGGAACCCAGAGATGGGTTAGTGATTCTCCCGTAGAGCTCGACAGTACTATGTACAGACGACAGAAAAGCTGGCAGTGCTACACTAGAAATTTTGCGGGTTCCCAGGCCTCCGAACCGAATTGATAGTGAAGCCTGGGCCCAAGTACGGTCATTCATGGGGCAATTTAGAATTTCGGTTAGTGAATTTTGCAATTGTTTGTCTAATAAAACTAGTTCTTCTGAAAATTTCCAAAGTTGAAAAAAAAATATATATCAAAAATAGTATCTTTATCTGGATCATTTTTGATATTAAAGGTGCAATGGCTTTCATAATTCAATTCTGTAAAGTTGTGGATTGGATCCTTTTTGCGTAACTGCTTCCAATTTTGTAATTGATTTTAAACTAACTTCCCGATGAGCTAGATACTTTAAATTTGGACCATAGCGCAGAAGTACGAGTAGATGACAAAACATAAATATAATTTAAAAAATAATAATAAAATATAGTTTTTGATGTACATATATTTAAATTAGCACTTACATTTAAAATAACATAATGCAGACTTTTTTTGGATGCCTCATGTGAGAAGGGCCTATATCATAACGTTAATGTAAATGCATTCTTCTGCATAGCTTCACGTCATCCCATGAGCTCCTTGGTTCAAATATATGTCAACCTCATATTAGATACAGGTTAATAAAAGGTCTATACGGGCTTAGTTGTCAAAAGAGCGCAGACAGATTCTCCAGACACCAAGCCTTAAATGATTTTATAAAGAGATGTTTATGATCCGCTAAAATCCCGTCAGTCCTCAAAGCATCAGGTCTATCACGTAAAAGGCCGGATGGTATGTCTCTTATACCATGGCACGAGGGAAGATGTGTCTGAGATGTCACCTTGCCGCTTGCCACATTTCCTCTGCCTAAATAAGGCACATAAAATATAATAGCATTAAACAAAATTATAACTTTGTGGCATTTGGGGTTGATACAATGGGAGCATATTCTCTTAAATTCGTAAAAGAGCTGGGTAAACGAATTTATCAAGAGTGTGGTGACCCCAAATGCCATAACTACCTAAAACAAAATATTTCCATTAATATTTATTTATTATAATTCAATGAGGAAATGCGGCAAGCGTTTTAGGTACCCTCCCTGATGGTAAGCCCTTGGTTTATTTTGTAGAATAGTTTTAATTTCATAGGTATGTTTAGTTTAGTAATTTATAATTAGTTTTTAATCTATTTTATTAAAATATTTTTGTATCTTATTTCGAATAAAGGTTTTACTATGCATTCTTCAAATAAAATGCTCCAACCGGCCCTAAGAATACTCTTCATCGAACACTTAATAATATTTACACGTTAAAACTTGCGTAAAGTAAACGAAACCAAAATATGATGTCAATCATCATTGTAATATGTGGAATAATACGGTGCACTTGGCTTGGACAATTTCTTAAATTAGATGTATTAATGAGTCATCTCACTATGCCGGTTTTGCATCACCAAAATAATCCATAAATGCGTCACAGAGTACGGCTGCATGGACCAATATAGATTTCTGGATACTCTCTCTTACACTTTCTTCATCAGATACGCATTAAATACAAAATGGAGTCATACTTAGTTGTTTTTCCAAAACTCCAGAATTTTCTTTGCCAAGGTGCCAAAACATGAGCCGTTACCTTTTGGATTAAAGGAAAGCGTTCTTACAACTAAGAAAATTAGAAGTAAAAGTATTATCACGACCATATCCCATCCGGGGTAGTCAGAATATTTAGCTAACTTCAAACTAAAGGCATATCATGTCAAGTAGCAAGCTCGTCGATGTTTCTGGCGTACCAGACTCGAGAAATATTACAAATAAATTAAATAATTTATTGTGTCCAGACCAGGAATCGAACCAGGTATCTCCGAGTGTACATCAACGGACTTAACCGCTCGACCACGGGGGTAGTTATTCCAAAATATTCTGCATGTTAATAAGATAAGAAATAAGATAAATAAGTGTCAGGAGACTTAACTAGCTCAGGATTAGCGAAATATTTTGTAGTAATAGAGCTCGTACTTGTTAGATAGATTATTATTAATTCCAAAAAATATAAGTATATATAATAATTTGAAGACTACGCAGATACGATAAGTCCCGTCCGCGTGGAATGGTGTCAATAACGCTGGCTGAATTTCTTCGCTGAATTGCAATCAGTATTCTTTGTTGTCACCAGAGGAGACACCAGTCACCAGGGTTATGTATTTTTGTTAGATTGAAATAAGTAATTACCTACTCGTACTTGCTTAAGACTTCAGTTATATTGCGCGAATATGCGATACTCGGTACAGGTTACAAGTTTGCCCCGTTTGGGGTCGAGACGATGGGACCCTCAGCCACAGGCCTGGCCCCTTGGCCAAACGGCTGACGAAGAAATCTGAACAACATATTAGTTATATTAATATTTCGTTTTCTAATTAGACGTACGAGTAAGTGTATTTAAGTTGTTTAAGTGTTGTATTGTTGTTATTTCTTTGTTTCAGCTCTTTGGAAATTTGCATCTAAATATAATTAATTATTTTTTCGTTATTACATTGACGTGACACTGGCATGATGACATGGCAAAGGGAACGATTGCTATAAAAATATACATAATAATAAACAAATAATTATAAATATAAATAAAAATTAATATAAACTAAACCTAATAAGATAATAAAACTACCTATAAATAAAAAATGTCGTCTGTAGACCCAAATTAGACCAATGTTGCCTATTTCTCCTATATATTGCAAGGCAGATATAATTGCCAGCTTTCCTGTCTCCAGATTTCTTCGTCAGCCGTTTGGACAACTCCTTGGCCAGGCGCTTGACTGAGGGTCTACACAAAGTTACTGTTTAGAATTATACTATATGATTTGTCAAATAATATTAAACTATTAACTATATCACACAAAAACGTTATAACGTTTCTCCTAACAATGTTTTTTTTCAGTATTATGTTTTTGTTATTGATTATCTCAGAAATTTTACTATATTGACAATCGTGACAATAGACTAGGGCCATATCCCAAACTATTTAAAATACCCAACGCTTTAAAAATGCATTTAATATGGGAACACCCATTTGTCTTTTCAACTTGTGACTTGTGCCAACAGCCGCGCTAACATCTGTCTCCTATTGATGTATCAAGATACATCCAATATGCAATAAAAATGGCACACACTAAGAATAAAATATTCAGGTTTTAATATGAATGAATCCCCCTGCTTACATGAAGGAAAACCCAATGAGAATACACTTTTCTTATTTACATTTGTTATAGATTTACAAAACCACCGTTCCGAGCCTCGGAGAGCACGTTAAGCCGTCACGCTCTCGGTTCCACTAATACCAACTTGTGGAATCGTTGATAAAATGTCATTACGAGTATAAGTTGACATCGGACCCTCGCCAACTCGTCTAGCCAGCCGTGGCGAGTGTAGGCCAAAATTTCCAGAAATTTCTCGAAGGTGCAACTCCAACAGTGGAGCTCTAGGGCTCAGTGTCCTAGGACTGCGATGTGATATGATCCGTGATGTAGTGGTTGAGACTGTAGATTCGTACCGGCTTAGATTCCTAGTCGAGATCGTGGTTATATTTTTTTTCATTTATTGTTACCAAAGTACTGCTAGTAAAGTAACTTAACTACCTATTGCAGTTACGTTTCTGAATCTTCAATAGCACACTAGGGGTACAGTTCAAGGCAGCACGCACAACCGGTTTGAAGGGCCCCTCTGCAGTAACAACTATCACCATGTACGTAGGGATTGTAATACAGCGGTTTTTTTAATCCAGCTGGGGTTTTGCTGGATCAACATAATTCCAGCTCCTTTCAAGATCCTGCAATAGTTATTTATTTTGAAGTAAGAAAAAAAAAAAACCATTCCATGGATTCCACTTATTTTAACGTATTAGCCTTGCTATACATAGGGGGAAATGTTACAAGCCTCTTTGGGACTATTATATAACCTATTTACGTAGTATCAATTTAGATATTAAATTATACACATAATGTATATTGAAGTAATATACAAACAGTATAAAAGAATTACAATATAAATTAAAACTACTCAAAAGTAAAAATTAAATTAAATATAAACTAAACCTAATAAAAAATAAACTATAAGTAAAAAATGTCCTCTAGAGACGACCCTTCAGTGTATCCCTTAAGGGGTGGTCGGAAACTCATGCCTTTTAAAGAAGCGGATTCTTATTTAGCCAACTTTACGAGCCATACTTACGAGTATGTCTCTAGCATACCAAACTTGAGAAATATCTCAAATAAATTATTGTGTTCCAACCAGGAACCCGGCACCTAAAACCACGGGTGCAATTATAATTTTATGTGAAAATTACTTGATGGTTACACACCTGAAAGGTAGAGCCTGGTTTATTTACATCCACCAAGGGCTAACTGGGTAATTGGTGGCCTTAGTCTACCCGATTTAGCCTAAAGCCTGAGCTGGATGATGGCAACTGGATCGAAGGGTAGAGTCTGTTAGTTAGAGGACTCCTTTATTCAACGTTTGCGCAGAATCTGGTTGCTACTCGCGTTGACGAATTTAAGCTAAAATACTCACCACATCTACCGATTAACAATAAAAATAGTCTAATATATTTATTTCGTTACTTATTTAAAAACTAACGTAATCGAATTTAAATTGGTGCTCATTTTCAAGATCAGTGGTGCTGCTTTAACTTAAATTAAAGTATAATTCATCTGATCCTCCACTGCTGGAGATGGGCCTTAAGTAAAGTATCATCACGACTGTATTTCTTTCGGGGTGGTTAGAAACCACGCTTATAAAGAAGCAGATTCACATTTAGCTAACTTTTCTATAGGCCCATCATGACAAATAGCGTACCAAACTCGAGAAATACCATAATACAATAAATTAAATAAATTATTTTGTCCCGGCCAGGAATCGAACCCGGCACCTCTGCATGCACGGGTCTTCTAGAACAATTATTTGGAGAATATGGCCTTCTCTTTTCACATTGGCCAGAGGGTTTAGAGGCAGTTTTTTTTTTATCTATGACAATTATAATTATGTAATAAAAGATAAGTTATTTATTAATTTTAATTAAAGAACATATTTTTAAATAAAACAAATTGTAAAATTGAATCAGATTTGGTTAGACGACCTTTTTGAACTTTTTAAACCAAGTATAATTACGACTATATTAATCGTATATTAAATAAATAAGAAGAAAGAAGTCAAATCAGTCAGCCTCGTGTTCCTAATCAATCCTCGGTTTTGTATATACATTATACACTTCGTATTATTGTTAAGCATAAAATACGCTTGGAACGAAATAACACGCAATGCAAAATAATAATACTGAACCCGTGTTCAAAACTCCGAGTAACAGAACGGCTTCCAGCGTCGAATTGGTATAGAAATGGTGAGAATGGTGTTAGGACAAAGACCTCTGCAGATATCAGGGTTCCGCATGAAGGGCCGCGAGATGGCAGATACGGAACCGCACGAGAAGTGATAACATCAAACACACGCCATAATATATTAACTTTATGTAGGTACTAACATTAATGAGTACACAATTATCAGTGCAATTAAATTAGGTTTCGATACCTTCGAAAACATAAAAATACTGCTCAACCACGTTAGTATGTTTTTGGAACTTCCAAGATGGCATTAGCAGAATTATAAGGTGTCTACTTGGTTTATTTTACTCCTCGAGCTACTACACTGTTGGACCCGACAACCGTAAGGTTACTAAAATTGTTTTATTCTGTTGAATTGGGCCTTAAAAAGCCGTAATTTTTGTTGAATTGTTACAAAAAACGCTGTCTTAAAAGAAATGCAGTTAATTTCTCGTTTCAGAAATCACGATATTGACGAAGTTGCTTTCACTCCTGTCACTTTCCGTCCCAGACACACCTTGTCGACACATTTGTATCAGTAAATGCAATTTTTGAGATAATACTTAAAAGCTGTATATCAACCTAAAACTTGCTGCTCCAAATCGCTGCCAAAGAGCATAATTGTCATCAATTGAAGCACTGAGAGCACTGCCATACAAATGTAAAAAATATGCGGCGGCCCATGGGCTTAGTACAATGCAAAGAAGAGTGAATTATTGGTCCTCTGAACCGGTAAAAATGATTTACTGACTTGCCACAACCACACTTTATACTCTAAATAGAGTTGCTAAATTTAAGTATCTCCACTGGGTTACCTAAGGTTAACTTACTGATGGATAGGAAATGGAAAGGAAATGCAGGGCGCTGGCTATCAGATGCAATACTCGTATGTTTGCGCGCAGGTTTGCCCGTTGTGCGGGGGAAGTCACTCTTTTTAGTGCAGTGCCTTTGGAATGCTGGCGGAGGCGCTGGTCGACGGATTCCACCCTATTATCGCCTCGCCCGCGTAAGGCATAGCAGCAGCATTCTGGCCATTTGGACTAATAGGTGTAGAATCTCACCGTTCTTGGAGCACTGGATACGCCTGCATGTCAGCAGGTGACCTGGGCCCCGGAATCGAAGACAAAGTCAAAACTGTATCAAAACAATGTGTAGGTACTTAAATATTTTGTTATTGTAAACTGTTTTCTCTAACATAATGTATCTTTTTTTGTATAACTAATGGAAGTAAGTGGGCTCCTAAATAACAGGTCTAACTTAGTCTTAGTTTAGGAGTCAATGTTTATTTTTATTATTATCGTTTTATAAGGATTCGCAGCATTGCCACGTGCAATTTAATTTAATCTTATGCTAATCCTTTGTCCCAAATATCGATTAGCCTTTAGCGTGAAGACAAGATTCAACGCCTTAAATAAATATAGACACTTGGTCCTATGGCTAAAAAGTGAATAGTAAAATAGTATTAAAAAAAACCATTTAAATAGATAAGTATGCAAATATTGGGATACGTATTAAAGCGGTCCAACAATTCAAGCGGTTGGTCAGGTTGTTAGAACGCTTACTAAAAGCTCCGATATATATTATGATCATCACAGCCGAAGACAGAGTTATACACTTCCACTGTAGGCCTTCCAGAATTTTCTGAATAAATCGGCCTACACTCGCCAGGATGGCCAGACGGGTAGCGAGGGTTTGATGTCAATTTTTAAGACAATTTATTAACGATTCCAGAAGTTAGTATTAGTGAAACAGGCACTGACAACCGGCCGACCGACGTGCTCTCCTAGGCACGTGAACAGTGGTGTCATAAATATATAACAAAATATACATATTCCGTAACTGCCTCCGTGGTCTAGTCCATGGATTTAGACTCGGAGGTACCGGGTTCGATTCCTGGTCGGGACACAAAAATATTTATTAATGCAAATAAATTCATTTAATTATTATTTAATTTATTTGTGATATTTCTCGAGTTTGTTACGCTAGAGACATCGACGAGGTTTGCACTTGTCATGATTGGCCTATAGTAAAGTTGGCTAAATGTGAATCTGCTTATTTATAAGCGTGGTTTCTGACCACCCCGATAGGGAAACGGTCGTGATGATAGGTATATGTATTTCTCGGAAAAGTGTATTTATCATTCGCACAAGCCGGGGTTCGAACCGACCTGTTAGGGATATTAAGGAAAGTGTTTTTACAACCTAGGCACCGCCAAGAAGGCGGCATGATGATAAGGATTAATGTCGGTCGTTAGTGGGTGACGTCAGTTGCTCCCATTCTTGGATCTCTCGTACCCCTTACCATCAGGTGGGCGCGGTGTCACATTAAGTGATAATATAAAACAAAACTTGAAAAAACGTTATAGTAATTTGAAGAAAAAATGTGTCTCCTTCTTGACATCCCCTATAATAGACCTAGACCTCCACTGCCGGAGATGGGCCTTCCAAACATATTTCTGGAGTAGTCACACTTATTATTATGTCAAATAAAGAAGCGAGCTTAATACCATATATAACTATTATCTAACAGCTAAATTAATAGGATAATAGGTATAGATATAATGAGTATTATTAATATAAGTGTTCCAATTCTTGATCCTTGCAATGTCGTTCTCGGTTTAAAAGAAATAAAAATAAATAAACATTGATTATTTAAATATATATTTCGTCTGTGAACTAGCAATTTGTGATATGGCAAAACTAACTATTATTATAATACATTAATTATTATTTTTCAGTTTACAGACGATTTGCTATATATAAATAATATGTATTTATTATTTACGAGTATATATATAATTTCCGTACTTGAAATACACTAATACATATTGAAATGCACTAATTAATAATGCGTTACGGTGAAAATATTTGCATTAATAAAAATATAATTTAGTCGGTTGACATTTTGAAAATGTGTAAGTGCAGCATATTGCGGCGGAGGCGGCGCGGCGCGGGAGTCTGGAAATAGTCGGGTATTTGTGTCGGCAGCTCACTACCCGCTAAGTGTCCGCGATCGACCGACGTGCGCTCCGAACATGAGCTGATCGTCCCGGCAGTGACCATGAGGAGACACACCCAGCACCAGGAGACCAGGACGGAGCACCACCACTACGAACGAGGTGAGTCCCGGCTCACCCCGCGACAGCCGGATCGTGTTACACGACTTATTCGGCTTGCTGGCGATCTTGCGAAACTTACATCACGCAAGCTTCTTTCCGCACATACGGGACGTGACAAAATTAATTCTACAACCCTTAATATGAAAATCGCTATTTCTCTCACACATAGACGATTTAAGAAGTTTATTATTAAAAATAAAAAAATATTTTTATGTGTAGAAGTCGCGGTATGTGTGGCAGGCAGCTGTGCGACACAAGGCCCTTGCCTTACTTGGTCAGTTTACGAATCTGCTTCCATTTGTGGAGCGATCTTAATATCCATCCATTTGTAGGTCACTATTTTTACTTGTGACGAGCGCGCTCCACAACATATAGGATTACCGCGCGAGACGTTTGGAGGAACTTACAAGATGAACGGTTAGGAATGATAATAAATAATGTTACATACCGCCGGTACTTTCTGCAGGTAACGGTACCGGCCCAGTCCGCCACTCTGTACCGTAATACTGCTACATAAAGTGTACATTTATTTCTCGAGTACTTGTGTGTCGAATAAGTATTAACAATACGAGTAGAGTAAGTAATAAGTTCGGGTAATACTAATTTTTATTTTGTTAAATGAGTTTCACTCTGGGTGATGTAGGTCCGGCTCGGGGCTCGAACTCTGGGCCTCACCGTGGCGACCTGTTTGTCAACAAGAGAAAACGGTTAAAAGCAAGTTTTTGTTTGAATGAAAATATGAAATCGCACTTTACATTGTCGCGTGCGCCGCACTTGTCCAATAAAAAGCAGTGAGAACCAGCGACTTGCTGCTGTCTCGCTCTAACACAAGTGAATCACTCCGTTAATATTAGCAACATTTACCAAACACTTGCTTAAATACAACTGAATCATTAATTATTATTTGAAGACTTATCATCGAAATTCCTATTAGATTTGTATCGTTTAAAAAAAACATTAACTAGAACTTAATTTTTTTTTTATGTCATTTGTGCAAGTTTTTCAGGATCTTTTTTAACTGAGACCAAGCTTTGGTATTGGTAGAATAAAATCTGTAAAAAAAGCTAATTAAAATTATTTCAAAACATGTCTCGAGTTGTGTTTACACTTCAATCAATTAATTATCGTGTCGACACGCGTGCATTTGGGCGACAAACGCCAAACGAACTTAGATGCATTGTATTGTTTATTTTTTTTATAAATACATTATTGTATTATAAACTTAGAAGCGGTTGACATCAGTTTGAAGTCAGTAGTTTGTTTGTTTTCAGAGTCAATTTAATTATACGGTAACTTTTAATTAGGAACCGACGAAGCCGCTGACATGAGCTAGTATAAATTCCTAAGAAACGACATAGTTTCCAAAATATTTATTATTAAAAATAAATTAGTTCGGCGAGTGGATGGTGCCGTCCTGCTCTGAAGGCCGCCGCTTCATATCTTTATCTTACTCACTCTGTTGGCAAGCAGTGAAATCTGATATTTTCACATTCACGCTTAAGATTAATTAGCACATACATTACAAGCCTAATTAACCACAGATTGTCAACAATACTTGACCGAACCCTCTGCAAACAAACACTTCGCACGCTTTATTATCTAATCTGTAAATCTGTTAGAACATTATACAGAAGAAAAAAACAATTTCCAAAATAGTGAAAGAAACATTAACCCGTATAGAATGAAAGTCTGGCCATTTAATATGAATCTCCTCATCATCATCAGCCGTATATCTACACTGCTGGATGTAGGCCTGCCCCAAGGCTCGCCACTTAACACATCGCCACCCTCATCCAACCCCCATCTTCTTCAGGTCATCCGCCCATCTTTTGCCCCATCGGTCGTCGGTTCTGCGACAGATGTGTCCTGCCCACTGCCATTTCAGCTTGCAATTTTTTAAAGCTATGTCAGTTACTTTGGTTCTTTGACGAATATTAAAGGAAAAGACAATTTACCAAATGGTTGAATGAATAATTGACCCTTATAGAATGAAAGTCTCGGCATTTAATATGAATCTACAGGCTATTAAATGCAGCCTTGCCTAAGCATTAAATATGAGTATTCAGTCAGTCGAACTTAACTTAAATAAAACGAACTAAAATAAAAAATATAAATCATTAGGTACATATTTACATTATTATTACTTACTTAAATTATCAAAAGTAAATTAATGAAACGAAAATAATACAGTTATAATCAAATTAAAATGCTTTCAAGCGCCGATATTTTTATGGTTGTCAAAAGACAAAGTGGAAAATAATTAAATTTTAAAATTCTTTGTTTTTATTATTATGCATCGTGTAGATTTTAAATATTTTTTTTTTCGTGTTGATGGGAAAATAATAAATAATTATTAAATCAAATTAACGTGTTTCGAAAACGATGCTGACGGTACCGACGCCACCTATTCACTTGACTTTGTACGGGGTGAAATCTCTACAACGCATTCCCAATAGCAATTTAATTCGATTAAATCTTCGTTTTTATACGTAAAGAATATTTGCAACTAACATCAGCCATCACCACTGGCTAGCTGGTATCGAATAAAAAGTAATCCAGTATGGTCATAGACCAGGCTTATAAGGAGGCGGATTAACATTTAGCGAACATTACTATAGGCCTATCATGTCAATTGGCAAGCTCATCGATGTATCTAGCGTAAGACTCGAAAAATATCACATATAAATTATTGTGTCCCGTTCAAGAATCGAACCCGGTACCTACATGTCTAAATCCACGAAGTGAGTCCTATAAAAACTGTCAAGTACAATAGAATCGCTTTCGGAAAAACAATAGTTCATACAAAAAGTCCTAATACATTTTTAAGTACATCCCTACGTAGTTATGGTTGAATCATCCTCCTCCACTCAATCCTTCCAGCTGTCAAACGCAGGGACGCCTCGGCGCGTCACTAGCCTCGAGGAATACAACTATTACGTACCTTACGAATAAAACCTCCTTAAAGTTTGGTTATGTTATTAAAATTGTTTCAATTACTTATTTAGGTTATAGAACACATTCATGTTTAACAGAACAAAATTGTCAACCCTATCCAAATCAGATTTTGTTCCAAAATTAAAGATAATTTTCGTAGTATAATAAATAAGAGACAGACTTATGGATGTCAAAAGTGCTAGAACATGTAATAATCTGACAAAGTTATTAAAATAGTAAAATTAATGCCATTCTAGGTTTGGAGTGTTCACAACCAAGAATACCGATTTAGAGGATCGTTTGACAGCTGGAAAGAATGGTTTAGTGGAAGAGCCGTTGTGGAAACGTCTTAGAGTACGGGTGTTAGAGAAATGTCTCTGATGATTGTAAGATCTATATTTTGAAGCCATTAGATTTTATGTTGATTTTTTGTTGTTTGTTTATTGTGTAGTTGCAGGTAACATTAGCTCGATCGTTGCTCCGGTATGCAAAGTGGATAATTGTTGGTTTTCTACATCGATGGGAATTCACTTTGTTTTCACTTTTACCACATCAAGTTCAGGCACGATTCTAGACAACTCTGTAATTTATATATATAATTCAATCGTTTATACTCGTATAACGGTAAAATTTACTTTACGGATTTTTAGTTATCGCTTAAATATATATGTAATATATATGTAATATATATGTAATATATATGTAATATCGTTTAACAGAAACGTTATTTAGTAATTATTACTAAATAAATATTTTTATTTATTTAAAAACTTTATTGCTCTATGTATTGTGCTAGGCATTCTCTGACAGCCAAACCTTTGGGACATTTAGACGTACTTATACCTACATTTATTCATCTTAAAGAAACAATAATCCTTGTCAACCGTTTTTTTATACCAGCACGACATGTGACCATGCGCCCACCTGATCGTAAGTGGCACGCAAGGACCATGGATGTTAGCAACAGAAATCAGACTTGACTGGGCATAACGGCAATTCGAGCCTGATCCCGAAACGTATGGATACCCATTACTGGGTTTATCGACACGAACTGTGGAACGTAGACGACGGGACTTCCCCGCCCGGCAGATTACCACCATCAGTCCGCCTACCACCTATTTGTTGGCCAGAGAAATATATTTTGGAAGTTCCATCTACGGCAATGGAAGTCTAAAACTCGTCATTAAGAAAATCAAATAGGTAATATGTAAATAGTAAACCTAATTGAAAAATATTTTGTTAATAATATACTTAGTAGCACTTGCTAATAAGTAATATTTTAGTTCAAGTAACACGTCTCGGACGAATTCTAATATAGGCCAAGAAGCCAAACGGTTTGAAATGAAATATTTATTTGTGATTGTATGGTTACAAATGAAGGTGAACAATATATTTTTACATGCAACAATCTACCTTAAGAGGCGTACAAATATTAATTTGGGTCCTAATACTAATTAACAAACTATTTATTTATCTATTTATTTGTGGGAGAGACTACGACACCCCTTCGTACTCGCATGAATGGACACAGACATTCAGTAGATTCTCAAATTAATAATATTTTACCTGTGCCCACCCATGCGCGTATACATAACACTACCTTTAACAATTGTTTCACAGTAAGAGTATTAAAGAGTTTTCCTAAAACTATTCGGTCTATTGATTTAAAAACATGGGAAAGCTCTTTTATATGGCAGCTTGGTGCATACTATAGCCCTGGTCTGAATGTAATGCATTAGGTTTTGTCTAACTTGTTTTGTAAATTTATTAATATCGAACCAACAATGGACATAACATACTGATGATGTTTTCCATGATGCGCGAGGTGATGATGATATTTTTCTAAAAAATAAATACAAAACTATATAGTGCATTGCCTTCACCATTGCTAAAAGAAATAAAATTACTTTTTTCAAAATTTATGACAAAGACCTTCAGTCACTGTCACTGATGACGCCGCTCCAAAGAGAGGCGAAATATTTGGCAAAAAATATTTTAAGCTTTAATTTATATATTTTACCAAGTAAGAAACACATCTAACACATTTTATTTGTTGCAGATATTTATTTATATACATTTATATACATTAATCTTATATAGGTTCATTACATATGTCAATATTATATAATATAAATTAATGTCAAAATAATACACCTAGATAAGAAAAATGTCAAAATAAAAAATAAAATGTCAAAATAAAATAAATTTGATATTGAAAGCTAGGAAAATTATCTCCGAATTAATTAGTCTGTCTCTCTGACCGTGTATTGCCGTTTATGGTTGTATTTGACGTGCTTCATTTTGTTGCTTTTATAAATTTGACAACTGGTTCAAATAGAACTGATTCTTCACGTGATTACCCGTTGGCCGTAAGTGTTTTGCATTGGTACGAGTAGGACAGCATTCTATATATATATTTATTATTTTCAAATATACTATAATATATTTTAACAATAATACAGTGCCGTCCACGAAAACCTTTAAGGTTTATCTGGGTCTGGGGAGTCACTCAAACATTGTACAAAAATAAAAAAATATTAATCTCCTATTCTAACTTATTTCATATTTGTCATTATTAATATGTCCCGTATACCCGTATCGCTAGTAATAAAATATTTGGATTTATTCGAAGGAACTACTGGAGGAAGAAATAAATTACAAAACTATTTAAAAAGTAAAAATACAATTAAATATTGAATTAAAAACCAGTAATATTATAAGCCGTGTTATTTTTGTACTCTCTCTTTCTTTCTTAAACAGTTTTCCAAATTGAAACACAAAATTTAAATAAGATTGTGTCGTGATCAGGTTGAGTTGTCTTTCGCCGTGTTCATTGTCTTAGAACAATTAAACAATTGAAACATTTATTGTTATTGTCTAAAGTTTTACGGCGAGATTCTCTTGAACTACCAACGACTTGTCAGCGTTAAAGATTTTGTACACCTACAAATTCTCGCAAAAGTTCATTCTCAGAAATGTAGACTTTTTAAATAAAAATAATAAATACGTTTACATTTAAGAAGTATACTGGTAACACACAAAAAAAATGGTACATAATAGGTTAGCCTATAGAGGAATAAGGTACTAGCACCACTCAACATTAAGCAGTAAGACCCAGCTTACTATATGGTATTTTGTTAGTCTTTTGTATATTTGCATTTATTTCACGTAAGCTCCTTCCATTTTTAGACCAACGAATGTGCATGTGCGTATTTGTTGTTCTCAGTTTTAAACCATGACCAAATAGTGATAGTGGTTCCCTGAACAGTAGTTCTTAAGAAGAGAAATTTAAGGTCAGGCCAAGTTCAGAGACATGATAAGCAAAAAAATATGTCGAGAAAGCACACACATGCAGTATTTGAGAAATAATCTTTCTATTTTTGTTGATCTGAGCACCATGAACACATAATTATATTTAATAAAAACTTTGACATTTAACTAACACCGTCTTTTGTGGAACTTAAAGGGGCTTATGATGTCATTTAGGTAAAATATCTGTAGAAGAGCGATTAGGAATCTAAACTGAATAATTTGACAAAAAGTTTCCTTAAGTTTAACATTAATTCGCTAAATTTAATCCTTATATTTGACACTGAGCAGTGGTGGCTCGGTTGTAAGAACGCTTTCCAATCCAAAAAGGTTCGCGGCTCAAACCCCAGCACGTACCAACTAAAAATACTTTTCTTGCGTAAATTTTATTTAATTATATAAATTTTATTATTATTACCAATACCACCGTTTCCGTGCCTCCGAGAGCACGTTAAGCAGTCTGTCCCGGGACCACTTGTGAAATTGTTAATAAATTGTCATTAAAATTTATATCAGCCAACCCGTGTAGGCCAAATTTCTCCAGATATATGTTCTGTGATGATGATCATGAAATAATTACCTCCCCCAAGGATTGCACTCCTGCCGTTTTAACCGACACCGGTTGTATAGCGGTTTGATAAGCAACTCTAACTGCCCCCACGAAACGTGTTTATTCGTTGACATCTATGTAAAGACCGGTGCATGGGCTGTAGCAACACTCCTGGGAGGCAATTCTCGCGCTTTTAACATGCATATTAACTCGTTTTGTTCCAATGAATCTGTCAGTGTTATATGGTAATCTTTTACTTTTAACTCGAATATATCCAACCGACACGTAAGTCTAAAGCTTCAGAATTAGGGCTCATTCTAATGCTGTTCGAATTACAAATATTATCGCACAATCTGTCGGAATCTTAGTTTATCTATACTTAATAAAAACATTGTTATATTAATTTTGTCCTCAATTTACAATGCCACCTTTCCGTGTTTCGGAGTCCCTGGGTTCCAAGGAACATCTATATCAAATATTATCTTATTGGGTTTAGTAAAGTAAGAAACAATTTTGTCAAATTTCGTCATATCACAACGCTCCACTCATATCATTTAATTTGTTATACGTATTACTTATTTTAAAATTATATATCTAGGAAACTAATTATTAAAGAATTCAAAAAGCTATTTAATTATTAATAGTGAACAATCCTCATTAGCCCTTAACGAATTTCCAGCCATATATGCTACCGTTAATCGGTTGGTTTACGTGCCCATAAAAGCCCATCACAAGTTGCAAGTTTGTTGATGTCACCGAAATATCTTTGTTTATTGTGTTCTTTATAATCGAACCCTTCAATTAAGAATTGACTAAACTATGCATTAATATAAAACTATGCATTATTGAATGCCCGGTTATTACATGTGTCCATGTTTCAACACATGTGTTCGAAAAACGTTTAATGTTTTGTTATTTTAAAAACATACGTTTTAAATGTAACATCCCCCACGGCCTCATTTAAGTTGCGTTTACCTAATATTGTTTAATTAAAAACATTGAAGATAACGCTAATTAATTATAGAAATTAATTAAATGGCATATACCTAGACATTAATATTTAGATTTGAATAGAAATAAAAATCGGCTATTAAATTAATTGCTCAGGCAACAAAGATTTGTCTTGCAATAAATACAGGAGTAAGTATGGTCTTACTTTAGAGTAGTATGTCATACTATTGATAAACTAAAATTACTTTTTTTAAGAAACCACATGTACAAATTGGCTATTTTTAAAATAACAAAAAAGCCGAAATGTATGTAGAAAATAAAATAATTATTACTTCCGACATATGGTTTCTTAGAAAAAGTTGTTTGTGATTCTATTTATAGTAATAAATAGAAACACATAATAATACAGAGTGAGAATATAAAGCGAGAAGTGGATATGTCAGAATACGCATGAGAGTAGAGTTAGTGCAGTAGAAAGAAGTCGTTGCGTCGGATATGTGGCGTCACTATGTCGGACCGCATACGTAATCACGAAATACGCAAAAGGGCAAGTATGAAATAAAGCATAGGGACAAAAATAAGGAAAGGCATGATCATCGGAACCATTGTGTTCGGGCATGTTGAAAGGATGAATGAAGAGACGAACTAGATATATAATACGAAAGTTGTGGGTAAAAGAGGCCCTGCCAGACCAAGACACACCTATCACGATCATATAAATAAAACAATAGCTGAATGTGCATTAAAAGAAAAGCTATTGAAACAAAAGGGCATGTACCAAGAGGTTGATAAAAGTCGAAGAAGCGAAAGAGGTATGTCGTGACCGTGACAAGATTCGCTCAATTGTCTCTGCCTACCTCGCAAGGTATTTGTCGTGAGGATATGTATGTAAGTATGACCATAAAAAGTCACAAAGCATAACTCAGTCTGGACTCTTAATATTGTGATAAAATAATGACTGTCAATGACCTTTTTACCCTATCATTTTGACAAACAGCACCGATTTAAAAATAAAATGTATTTAGGTTCTACTTAGCCTCTACTTCAAAGTGGTCTCTGAACCGGGGACTACTTTTACCCTGGAGGTGAATGCCACCCCTTCTCGGGGGTAAAAAGTTTCTTTAATAACAAAGGAATGACTCATTGTTTCTAACCAACTTCTGTTTTATAAAATGTTTTCTTTTTAAATCATAACTTTTCGCCTTATGTGAAAGTGTAACTTTTTTTTGTTAATAACTTAAGAAGGGATTTTATCGAAATAATATTTTTTTGTAAAAAACAAATAAATGGCGACCCAAACAACAAACGGAGTTGTTAAAGATTAATAAGAATATTAGCCACACGCCAAAATTTTAAGTTTGAACATAAAGTTACCAAAAAACAATGATTTTTTCAGTGAAGACTCATGGAACCTTTTGGATGGTCTATCTAAGAGTCCAGAGTTATCGACCAACTTATTACTCGTCGTGTAAAGTTGGCTAAATGTAAACCGCTCGTTAGAAATAGCGTAGTTTTTAACCACTCTGCAAGAGATTATGATTATCGTCATGATGCTTAATTGTTTTTTACCCGCGCCTTGCTGCTACTCTTACCAACGGTTGGACGCGCGGTCACGTGTATCAATTGTAAAGGATTGGTCCTTACATAGAAGTCATCGGATCACTTGTTTACAGACTCGTGAAGACAGTGGCTCGCTAACTGTATCTCAAGAATTAAGATCACTTTCTCTACTAAAGTGAAACGATGATCTTTAAATTATTGTGCGAACCTGAGCCACTGATTGTAATTAAAAAGAATAAAAGCTCTTGTCCACAAACCCAAGGTCATGATGGATAGAATTTAAAACGTTGATACTCGTTACAGAACCAAATTGACTAACATAGCTGTGACATTATACGCCAATAAGATCAGACTATACGAATGCCAATCCGTTAACTAACTCATGTAGTTACTATCACGACACGACGAGGTCCTGGTAGTGTACAAATATCACAACTATCTTGAATGGCTAATGATATACCAAAAGAGGAATATTTCGGGTATTTTTTTAAATAGAAATAAGTCTAGCGTACCCCGATTAAAAACCGATGTATATTTTATCAGTATGTAGACCCCCAGCCGGATGACCTAATGAATATCGCTGCTGGGGGTTGGATGATGGTTGCACAAGACAGTGATGGGCATTGCGAGTGGCCTATATCCAGCAGTGGAGAGCAATAGTCTGAAGATGATAAAAAGTGGGCTGATCTAAAAAAATGAATAGGTGGCTATATAGCTTTGCAAAACATTTTGCCGTCATAGTAGGTAAATGTGACGCAATGATTGATTTGAGAAATATCGTCTTATAGATGTGGTGCCAACTGGGTCGCTGGCCGCAACCGCAAGATATCTTATACTTCGCCCAAACTAACGTTGCACCATGCCTATTCTGCGGGATCATTTTGTAACTCTAGGATTATCCAAAAACCAACGACATTGAGATACTATTAACATTTATCCGAAAAAAATATTTACTTGTTTGCGCTTGGCTCCATGGGCCCAGAGTTTCTACAGCAAACGGCACAAATATGTAATCTGATTACATACTTGCGCCGCTTGCTGGACTCCGCATTTACGCCGCGGCTCCCGCTTTATGCGCTGTCCCCCTGAGATGCGACGCGGCGAGGGTGTCGACGCACGTGGCGTATTTATTTTAACAGTGAGATACTTGTAATATGTTATATCGTAAAATTTGTTGAAAAAAGATGTATTGTGAAAAATTATTTTGAGCACACTACAGGGTACGGCATAGATACAATGGCAAATTAAAAATTCATAAAAACCACGACTATATCTATGTACTCGTATATGTATAGTGATAATACTGTTTTCAATTCTTCCCAAATGTGGTTGAAGCTTAACTACCAAATTATTGGGTTAAGTGTAGTTATGGGTTGTTGCTTTAGAACTAATTCAATAAGCAACACAAAGCAACACGGCCGGTTGCAGAACGGCTGATTATGTCTTGACATGCCTATGAGACACGTAACTGGCTGAGATATCCAAATTGAAAAGCTAACTACCAATCACTTAGGGTATACAAAACATAGATCATGGGTTATTTTAATCATCCTTTCTGCAACCGGCCGTCACTATTTCGCAGCTCTGTGCATGTTTTGTCTTGTAGCTCTAGCACGATGAAACTCCATAGTGGAATCGAGAACATGGAGTATGGGTTTTTAGACAGCGCCATAATGGGCAATCCAACCACTCTGACAGCTCATATGTTACATTTTTTTGCTCTATTCGATAAAAACTATAATCGTGTTAGGGCTACAGCTCATTTTCATGTTCTACAATAATAAAACACCATTGTCATAAATTCTAATATGTATTTACATCAAGTTTGTAAAAGGATATACTAAATCTATGTTTTAAGAGTCGATATGAGTCTATTACCAATGATATATATTTTATACTTTTCTCACGTACATTTGTCATAGTTTTACAACACCACCCGTTCCCGTGCTCTTTACACTTTCCTTTACCGAGGTTTAAAAACATAGATAAATGTAGTATCCTTTCAGAAACTATCTTACTAATTAATAATAAGCTACCCATTTACGGGCATTCCAATGGAGCGGCATCGCCCAAGTCTGGCTCAGAATGGACAAACTTTTAATGAATACCGAAATATATAATTAACTTTTAAGTCAACATTATAATTATTTCTCCTTCGTGAGAAAGTTTCCAAATTTTCATAAATAAAAAATAATTTTAAAATAATGATAAATTATATATTTTTTGATATTTATTAACATATACATTCTGAGCCGGATTTGGGCAAATCCCTTTGGCGTGTTTGACGTGGCGAAGTTCCACTTGAGTGCCTGTAAATGGCTTTACTATTTTGAACACACTTGTTACCATTGCTTGCGCTTTAACCTTCCTGCGATTAAAATACATTAATGACATTACTTCCAGTCGAATCTAGTACGTGACGTGCCAGTTGCAGAAAGAATAATTAAAATTATATCTGACCAATATTTTAATATACGCCAACGGGTGGTTAGCACTTTGGTTATTTAGGCCAATGACGTGCCTCATAAATAATTTATACAAAATAATTTCAGTCAAATTTTATATTATTTTATACTATTGTTATAATCATATATTGTTTATGTATTGTATTGTATATGTACCAATTCCTATTTATATTTTTAAATTATATATACATATTTATGATATAGTAATACAGTATTTTAAACACTTTTAGAGTTTTGATGTTTAGATTTTAGTAATTTAAATGATTGTAGGAGGTAACAAATAAATTTAACCACATTGGCGACTAGTTCAACATATTGATGTAATTAACCCTGGCACCGGCCTCGGCCTATCGGGGTTGTTACCGCTCACCGTCACTCTTATGGAACATCGTCTTGTTTGGGTCGCAAGTAGGTGATTTTTTGTAAATATGTACTTTTAAACTAATAAATAAATAAAATAAGCATACGTTAAACATGCCAAAAGATAATCAGCCTTTCTGCAACTGGCCGTAATTCCCGGTTTCTGATTGAGTAAATAAAATGTCCAATTTTTTTTTTTTTTTTCATGTGAATGGTAGTTTGTTTCTCACTTTGCTAGTTGTGCGCCAATCACGAGCCTTATCACCAAAGTGTTAAACGTTCGTTATTATATTATTCATTTTAAAAAACCGGGGGAAATGCGAAGTCTTTTTATTTCACTCTTTCGATACAGTAACATTGGTTATGTTCACAACTGTCAAAAAAATCTTTGATTTAATCAAAAAGACGGCAAGCGCTATATTGTTTACAACAAAATGCGTTACCGATAGACAACTACACGCATTCATAACTTGCATCACCAATATCGTTAACGAATGTGATATACAAAAAAGTCACAGTTCACGCGATCAAGCCGAAATGGATAGAAGGCATACGTATGACACGATAGCTAGCTTCCTACCGATTCAAGTACGTCAGTTAGACTAAGTATGCTATTTCCACGCGTACTGTCTTCGTAACGTATCTTCCCATTTAATTTTAATCTAAGCTAAATTATGTTTCTAATATATTTGATCCATTTTCTTAATCAACACTAAGCAGTGTAGTTTCATTTTCATTATAGATTGCTTGTTATAGTCAAACTAAATACAAGCTTGGTCCATAATGACACGCAATGTTAAATAAAAATACAGAATCAGTCGTCTGTATTATATGTGTAGTTTTTAAGATTTATTTTATCGTTCCTATAACATTCAAACTTAAAAAAAATCTAAATTGTGCGAGCGAGAGGGATGGAAAAACGTTAAACCCTCTTAAAATTGGGCTTTACATTAACAGCGGTTTTAAACATGACCCATCCTACTGACTCTTAAGAAACCAGATTGCTTGCTCGTATCATAATTTACCGCACCCGCACAATAAACTTTAGCCGCATTATTTTTGTCATTTAAAAATAATAAACATAAAAATCTTTATTTCTTTTATAAAATACATCTAGGTACTTTAAATATATAAACAGTTTCAAAATGGTACCTACATACCTATTAGATATTGTACCCAAAAACAAAATATATACTTAAAACAATTAAGTTGCCGAGCTTGAGAGCTGGTGTCTGAACGGGGTTCTAGGCACCAGCCAACAAATTCGCTAAATTAAAATTAACAGTTTGTATGGAGAAGCCAATTTATTTAGTCATTTCGGACATATGGTTTCTTAGGAAAAGTTGTTTATTTCTATCAATAGAATCACATATTAGTCTAAGACCCTACAAAGTCACACGGTACATTATGTGGATCAAATTAGTTATTTTCTTACAAAATGTAGTTACATTTCTTTTACACCATCTACTTTGTTATTCGTCTCTTGTCGTTAGTTTTAAAGTGCACGTTCAACATCACTGATAATTCTGCGACCATTGTCCTAGCTTTAATTTTCATACCGTTTGGATTCTTGCCCCGTCTTGTTATATTTAATGTCTCTGATCTTACGAGATCTTCTGTGCTTTACAATATATGTATTTTTAAATATGTCATTAATTAAACGTCCAGCGAGTCCGACCTCTTTGGATTCATATATATTCAAAGACAAATTTTCGAGATACCTGTTGTCTTTGTAGTGGCCCGTTTTCATTGCTCTCAAGTGTAGTTTTGACGACTTTGACCGGTCGCACCGATCCATTCATAACAGCCTCTAGAACACTCCTATGTCCTAGACCTCCACTGTTAAGCCTTCCAGAACATATATCTGGAGAATTAGACCTAACGCGCCACGCTGGCCAGACGCGTCAAAGTCAATTATTAATGTTAATTTATGAATGATAGTTAATAATAATAATAATAATAAATACGTTTATTTGAGAAGTACACTGGTAATACAAAAATGAAAAAATACAAAATTGATACAAAATAGGTTAGTCTATAGAGGAGTAAGGTTAGTTTGCATGATTCAACATTTAGCAGTAAGACCCAGCTTACTATATAGTCTTTCGATCGTCTCTGTTGATTTCAAAGTTAAACACCCAGTGTACCTACTAAGGATTGGACTTTGGTTTACGTCCCAGCCACTGCACTAAAGTGATGTGTCGCAGCGGTCGGGGGGTGTGCTGATTGTCAATTCAAATAAAGATATGTATTGTAAGGTGCTAATTAAAATTATTTAAAACTACAAAATTAAAATCTAAAATAATATAATAAATTTAAAATCATAACAGTTTGTGTGTGAGTGTGTTTATGAGGGTGTGTATGGCGGTGCGTAGACGTGTGTAAATCTATATGTGTGTAATGTTATTGTGGTGAGTATAATGTTCATGTGATGTCTAAAATTCTTTTGCCATGTTAGGACAATGCCAAAAACAGCGCCTCACAGGAGTTGTACTTCAGTGGCAGCAGCCACTCATTTAGTATTTTCCTTGCTCGCGACAACGGATGGTCAGATATTTTAAGTGTCCTGTTTATTTTATTGTAGATGTATGGAGCTATGAAAGAAGTTGGTATTAGTGAAACGTGCTCTCCGAAATACGAGAACGGTGGTGAATGTAAAGCTATGACAAATGTACGTAAGAATAGTGTATTTCTCATTGGTCATGCCGGGGCTCAAACCGACCTCTTTAGGATTTTAAAGCGTTCTTACAATACAACTGAGCCACCACCGCTCATTCATCGATCCATTGCGTTTTGTGAATTTATTCTAAAAATATAAACTCCTCGTTTGAACCGCGATGGAAAGTGGAAAATTGATTTTGTTGATCGTCGCTGTGTTATGGCCCCGCTGGCTTATCGCCAGAAATTCCTTCTTGATTTGTCCATCACGTGTCTGCCTCTGGAACGTAAATATTACAATATTTAATTGTTATCCTTAAATTTTAGTCAAATATTAGTATTAGTTTATAATAAACTTTTAAACTTAAGATTAAGCATGTAAAAATGGATCATGTGTTTTTTGTGATTTTGGAAAACAAAAAAAGTTTACTTGGATTTAAGAAACGGAAAATATTAAAAAAACTTTAGCTCTGAACTGGCCAATCGCTTTTATAATTGGACTAGATAATATTACCGTGCTTAGAAAATAATCCCCACTTTCATTTTTTTTTTGTTTCATTCTTCTTGCGTCAAGCATTGTGCCGTAAGACGTATGCAGCTTATCGTCTACACTTAGTCGTCAATCTTCTATTAAATTTATTGTAATTGTGTTTGCTCAAATGCTTATAAATCCTCCGGTGACAGATCAGATTGCGTTATGGAGATAGCGCTGTCATCAAACTAGTTATAGGGCATGTATAAATTGCATGTGCCATGGTGGGTCAGACATGCCTCAAAAGAAGACGCAAGATGAATTTGAAAGGACACTGTTGTAGACATAGCTATTCGTATATAGAGTTTTATACATTAGAAAACAGGTGAAGGCCCTGGGTCCCGTCAACATCAATCGCATCGCGGCATATCGAGGTCTTAATTGTTAGGTAATTTTAGTCCTTGATTAACTTTTCTATTTTGATGGCCAATAGATTGACTTGTCTTGTAGTTGTTTCGGTGTAGTTTTCCGAGTGGAAAGTTTAAATTTGATGTCAATCTCGTTGTCGTCGAAGCTGAGGCGACGTCAATCAATATTACGTTGGATTTCTCTTTTTCTCGCAAATACTCGTAAACTAATAAAGAGAACTAATCTTATTAATCACCGTATTCAATGATTAACAAAGACATTAAATTTGATCTCTTTGCATTTAACAAACCTAATTAAATAGAGTTTCAATTTAATTTGTAAGTTTAATTTCTTCTAGTCATTTCGGTCTAATGATCCTGCCGGCTCCAGTTTGCCTGCACCTCTGCGGAATGTAGCGGGAGGCCAAACCGGTCCAGGAAGCTTTTGCAATTATGCATTCAATCTGCATCGCTTACACATCTCTTTCTCTCTCACACAAATACTCGCAATATTAAGTACTTCATAGCCTAATTTTACTTCACCTGCAGTACTGATCGCAATAAGTTTACAGCAATGCTGGCACACTTGCTTTTCAGCAAAGCGAATGTCAATATGTATTTCTTTATGCAACTTTAAATTATACAATAATAACAACATTACAATTAGGCTGTGCGGTAGCCGATAACGGTCGAATCTGCAATCGACGAAGTCATATTATCCTTATGTTATAACAGACGAGCGAAGTCAAAAATGATGCGTAATAGGATCCCGCTGTAGCGTTAAATATAGCATCGGCGAGTGGGCGAGAGACTAACGTGACGTATGTTTGTTGCAGTGGAGAGCTCCGGAGTGGAGCGCATCAGCTCGCACAGCGACCGCGCCATCGTGACCGCTGGCCCGCCAGGGGACGCCGAGCCGCCTATCTTCCAACAGATCTTCAAGAATGCACGTTTCGCACAGGGCGGTAACGCCAAGTTCTCCGGCAAGCTTCGAGGAAACCCTGCGCCCACCGTGGCCTGGACCCGGAAGAGAGCACCGCTTGCTGAGTGCGCCAAGTATGGCATGAGCTATGATCCCGCCTCGGGAGACGTGGAGCTCCTCATCAGACAGATAGGGCCCGGGGACGAGGGCGAATACACGTGCACTGCGCGCAACCTGTATGGCGAAGCAATCTGCTCCGTATACATTCAACCTGAGGGCGAGCCTCATCGCCGCCTCGAGGAACGCTCTGAGCGCACCGTGCGCACTTCGCGCGATGAGTTTAAGGTCGACACCTTCGAGTACCGTCTTCTGCGCGAGGTATCCTTCCGCGAGTCTATCACGGAGAGACGCCACGAGGAGACGACGGACTCGCAGGTGTCCACCGGGCCGCCCGCGCCGCCTGCCCTCGCGCAGAAGCCGCGCAGTTCCAAGCTGCGGGAGGGCAGCGACGCGCACTTCCAGGTCCAGCTGACGGGCGACCCTGCGCCGAGAGTCACATGGTTCAAGGACGGACGTCGGCTGGAGCGGTCTGAAAAATATGAGACGACGACGACGCGCACGACGAGCTCGTTGCGCGTGCGTCAGGCAAAGCGCGAAGACTCTGGCCACTACACGCTACTGGCAGAGAACGGGCACGGCTGCACAGTGGCCTCCGCCTACCTCGCAGTGGAGGCGGCGGCCGACGAGATCGCGGATTCGCAGCGGATAGAGATCGACGAGAGGAGCGAGCATGCCGACAAGGCACTCGCGCCTCAGTTCGTGAGGGTGTGTCGCGACAGGGAGGTCACCGAGGGCAAGCTCACGAGGTTCGATTGTAGAGTCACGGGGCGCCCCTATCCAGAAGTAAGTCCACACTACATTCTGTATCATATTAATTCCTTTTAACGTAACTGACATGGCATACTGAGCTTTCTACGAACGGCCACACTGATATTAGAATAAAACTGACATCTAATGAGTAATTTCCACTTAAAACCTATATAAATTATATTTCTGCTCGTAAAATTGTGAACGTAGAGCGAGTAGCATATATGGTATATTTTTCAAGGTGAACTGGTATATAAATGGGCGCGAAGTTCGAGACGACCACCGGCATAAGATCCTGGTGAACGAATCAGGCGAGCACGCGCTGATGCTGACTGATACAAGTCGTGCCGAGGACGGCGAAGTATCAGCGCTCGCTCGCAATACGGCAGGGGAGGCGCGCTGTCGCTGCCGGCTGCGAGTGCTGGAGCGAGAACAGGTACTTGTACATACACACTGACGACTTAGTATGACAAAATTATTAATCCATCCTTTCGTCAAGTTTGCCTAGTCAGCGTATGGACACTTTAATACAGTATTTTTGTTATTACGTGCAGGTTGTGGCGCCAAAGTTTGTAGAGCGCTTCTCGACATTAAGCGTGCGCGAAGGCGAGCCGGTCCGACTGTCGGCGCGTGCTGTTGCTTCGCCCACACCACAACTTTCGTGGCAAAAGGACGGCGCGCCTCTTGCTGCCGGCACTGAGTTGCGCATCCACAGTGAGGGAGGCGCCTCCACGCTCGACATTCCCAGCGCACGTTTCAGCGACGCTGCCTGGTACCAGTGCACGGCGCAGAACGTCGCCGGCTCCACAGCTACTCGCGCGCGCCTCTACGTTGAGGTGCCACACGAGCCGCCACAAGAACAAAAGCGACTGCACTTCCCCAGGCCTACTAAGATAATCGAACCTGAGTCAGTATCCCAAAACATACTTTAATAGACTATTATTAGATATGGGGCCGTCCATCAATCACGTGAGGCTCGAAAGGGGGGGAGGAGGGGGTTCGACAAAAATCACGAAATTTCACAAGGAGGAGAGGAGTGTAGTAAAATAAACGAGTAAACTAAACCGAAAAGCGGCGTGTTGTGTGACCTTGACTTGCCGTGATGTGATTGAATGACGACGCCGAGTGAAACCGACGCTGATCTTCAACACAGCACAGTGCCAACAACTGACTTATTTTATTTTATTTTTATTTTATACAGTTAGGAAAACTTACAGCTTAACAATACTTAAATATAAAGAAAAAAGATAAAGTAAGAAAGGGCTAATAACAAGTTTTCACAGAAATAGATATTGATACATAGATAAAACTAAACACTGAGTAGACTATTACAAAAATAAAATGCAACATGCTTATTGTTGTGTTGAAGAAAGTCTTGGTAATCCGTGGTCCGAGGACAATGTACAATAAATATGTTTATGTATTAGTACAATATACTTTTTTCGCATGATTATACCATTCTTTCAATAATATTTTTATGGCAGTCAAAAACAACCTGCAACTTTTCTGTCATTTTTATCATGGTCCTTCATTTTCTTGATTATACTTTATACTTGTATTTAAAGATATAATTCTAAAAAAATAATATTCTTTGTAGGTACTAAAAATACAAGTGATTTTTTGGTGGGGAGGGTGGGGTTTTGTCTTAAACCTCACCACGTATCACCAAGGTTGAGAGAAAGGTTAAAAATGCTAAAAAAAATCACCTGAATAATGGCCGGCCCCTATAGTTACAGCTTAATAAAACATATTTTCAGACCTTCCCCCGGACCGGAGATCATCTACTTACGACACGTGGAGAGAGCGAGACCCTATGCCCCCGTGGGAGAAGAAGATCGCGTCTATCCTCCGCCGCAGTTTATCGTGCCGCTACAGAGCGTTTCACAGACCGAAGGCGGCAAGGTACACTTCGAGACGAGGATAGAGCCTGTCGGAGACCCCACCATGAAAATAGAATGGCTTCGAAACGGCCAAAGCATAGAGGCCAGTGAGTATCGTTTTATTAATATAATTTCTTGACTATCCGTTTTATAAAATTCTAATTTAATATGTTTATTTTCAGGTTCCCGATTTACTTCGATATTCCGATTCGGCTACATATCTTTGGATATGCTGGGCGTGAACGTGCAAGATGCCGGCGAATATACATGCCGCGCCGTGAGCGCAACAGGCGCAACCGAAACTGTTGCAAAGCTACTTGTGACTCCGCGCGCTACTATCGAAAAGTCGAGCCAGCATCCTGAGAGTCTTCAACACATACGCCAGCTCGAAGATTACTCACGTTACCGACAACAGGAGTCCGTGGAGGAGCAGGCGGCGCAGCGGCCACAATTCATCAGGCCGTTGAGGGACCTTGGGCGCCTCCAAGAGGGCCGCAACGCCCACTTCGAAGCACAGCTCACGCCTGTCGGTGACCCTGCTTTGCGCGTGGAATGGTACAAAGACGGCAGACCAATAACGGCCAGCTCGCGAATCACGTCGATCTTCAACTTCGGCTACGTCTCCCTTAACATCATGCACCTACGGGCTGAAGACGCAGGTTCGTACACAGTGAGGGCCGTGAACAGAATGGGCGAAGCCGTCAGTACCGCAACTATCGAAGTTGCTGCGCGCAGCACTGTTACCGGCGATCTCGGGATCCCCGAGCAGCGCCGATACATTGAACAGACTGAACAGCTGGAAGCGCACCAGCACCAGCAACATCAAAAGTATTACCAAGAGGCGCCTGAGAGCACACAGAGGCCGGAGTTTAAGACTCCTATCAAGGATCAGATGGGCGTCAAGGAGGGAGGTTTTGCACACTTCGAAGCGCGATTAGAGCCTGTCGGCGATTCTACGCTTAGGGTGGAATGGCTCAAAGATGGGCGACCAGTCGAGGCAAGCTCCAGGATCACAACATTCTTTAACTTTGGCTACGTGGCGCTTACTATCAAGTCCGTGACCATTCACGATGCTGGGCGTTACACTTGTCGAGCATATAACGCGCTTGACCAAGCTGCCACTAGTGCAAACCTTACCATCGTTACCAAAAAAGATATAATCGCCGAGTCACAGCATCCAGGAGGACTCGAGAAGATACAACACTTAGAAGACTCCAGCAGATATTCAAGAAAAATGGAGGAAGAGACACGAGTGACACAGAAGCCCAGGTTTTTAGGGCCATTGAAGGGTACCAACAAAATTGTTGAAGGTCAAAGTGCACATTTTGAAGTTAGAGTTGAACCACAGAGCGACCTGACAATGTCAATAGAGTGGTACTTTAATGGAAAACAGATTAAATCTGCTAATCGCATTGCTACTTATTATGACTTTGGCTATGTCGCGCTGGATATCTCCAACGTACGGTCCGAGGACGGAGGCACTTACTCGGTGGTCGCTAGAAACGCGGCTGGTGAGGCGAATTTGGCAGCTTCAATGGTTGTCGAAAGTGAGTATACTCGTATTATTATGTACTTTGTTTTTATTATAACTACTAATATTAAACAATTATATGTATTTTTACATTTTGTTTACAGCCCGATCCAGTATCGACACTTCAAGTATACACCGAGGTCTCTATGAAAAAACAAAACATTTGGAAGAATCCAAATTTGTAGAACCCATGTATCATATTGAAGAGATATCTAAATCAAAACCAGTATTTGTCCAGCCACTATCAGACCCACAGCCGGTTTCTGAGGGAAAAAACATTCACCTGGAATGTCGTTTGGAGCCAATGGGTGACCCAACAATGAGGGTAGAATGGTTCCATAATGGACGACCGGTGACCGTTGGATCTCGGTTTAGGACATATTATGACTTCGGCTTTGTGGCATTGGATATTATCCACGCTACATCCGTGGACTCGGGCGAGTACACTGCCAGAGCTGTCAATCACTTGGGATCCGCGCACACCTCCGCTATGGTAAGAGTCATAGAGCGGTCCGATATATTGACAGATACACAAAACGAACAAGCAGTAGAGCAGATCCAGATGTTAGAAGACGCTGCAAGAAGAACTAGGCAGGTGCAGGAGGACATTACGGTAATGCAGGCACCGCAATTCTCTCGATCGCTTCATAACATCGAAACGGTTGAAGGCACGAACGTACATTTGGAATGTCGTTTGCAGCCGGTAGGTGATCCTACGATGCGTGTAGAGTGGTTCTGCAATGGTAGGCCAATAAAAACTGGTCATAGATTCCGGCCAGCATACGAGTTTGATTATGTTGCCCTCGATCTACTGAGCGTATACCCAGAGGATTCTGGTGTGTACACTTGCCAAGCTACTAATCAACTCGGAGAATCCGTCACATCATGCGCTTTGCGCGTCATTGCTAAGAAAGACTTAATATTCGAATCTCAACATCCCTCTGGTTTGGAAAAGATACAATACCTGGAAGATACTTCAAGATACAAGAAGAGCGAGGTTATCGATGAAACAATTAATATTAGGCCTCGTTTTGTCACGAAACCTAAATCTATTGAAAATGTAAAGGAAGGACAACATGTTCATTTTGAGTGTAAGTTGGAACCAGTCACCGATCCCAACCTTAAGGTAGAATGGTTTAAAAACGGCCAACCAGTCACTATTGGCCACCGGTTTAGACCTATCCATGATTTCGGATACGTTGCTCTGGACATCATCGATCTAATTGCAGAGGACTCGGGCGTGTATACTTGTAGAGCGGTAAACCACGTGGGCACAGACGAGGCTAGCTGCCGACTCTCGTGCCGCGGCACCGCCGACATCGTCCGCGCTACTCAGAATGAGGCTGGCCTCGAACAGATACAGGTGCTTGAAGACAAAACCAGGTATCAACGCACCGACGTTGTCGATGAACTCACTACGCAAGCACCAATATTTACAACTTCCTTAAAGAACATCGATATAAAAGAAGGTCAAAGAGCTCATTTTGAATGCAGACTCATTCCCGTTTCGGACCCGACCCTCAAAGTCGAATGGTACCACAACAACAGGCCATTGAAGAGCGGGTCGAGGTTCACAGAGACTAATAACTTTGGCTTTGTCGCGTTGGATATTCTTTCGTGCTTGCCAGAGGACTCCGGTACTTACACATGCCGAGCGATTAATGCTCTCGGCGAGGCAGTGACTTCAGGTATCGCAATGGTACATTCCAAAAAGTCAATATACTTAGAATCACAGCACGAAGGTGCTTTGACACGACTGACCCAGCTTGAGGACACGTCGAGGTACCATCGACACAGCGCTCAGGATGAGGTTGTTACGCAAGCCCCAGTGTTTACGATGCCCATGAAAGACCTTCGGGTAGCAGAGAATCAAGCTGCTCATTTTGAGGCGAGACTCATACCAGTCGGAGATCCCAAGCTGCGAGTCGAATGGTTGCGCAACGGAGTTTCTATTGAAGCATGTGAGTATTTTATAATTAATTGACGGTACAATAATTTAAAAGTTGGAAACTATTG
The DNA here is from genome assembly GCA_910589645.1 of Tinea semifulvella. Classification (NCBI taxonomy): domain Eukaryota; kingdom Metazoa; phylum Arthropoda; class Insecta; order Lepidoptera; family Tineidae; genus Tinea; species Tinea semifulvella. The sequence continues at coordinate 29,847,783 of OU342584.1, forward strand.
TTTTATTTAAAAAAATGTAGGTACTAAGAATCTTGTTGATGCATTTTTTCAACTGTAAAAAAATGTTTAATAAATCGATCGATAATAAAAAATAAATCGTATATTTTGTTTACAGCCAATCGATTGACAACAATGCACGACTTTGGTTATGTGGCTTTGAACATGAAGTATGTAAACCCTGAAGATTCTGGCACTTATACTTGCCGAGCTATTAACGAGCTTGGAGAAGCTGTTACCTCGTCTACCTTATTTGTGCAATGTGAGTAACCATCAAGTATTTTGGGATAACATAATTTAAGACCAAGTTTGAGAGAAGAAGTCTCGGGATTTCCGCTGAGCGATGGCAAGTGGCCCGAAGCCGTGGACCTTAGTTAAAAAATACTAAACACATTTACTGACATACAGGCGACATCGTCAAGCGCGGAAAGTTCATTCTAAAAATGTGAAGCTCCGCAAATACGCCAACCTCAGTACAGGTGAAACAGGCCAGGCTAAAGAGTTGTCTAAATGGTTGACGGAACATTCTGACGGAACGTGTTAGCTTCTCTAATACCTTCTTGTCGGTCTCATCGGGAGTTTACTATTTAGTAACTAAAGTTAGTTAATATAAAGTATTATTAACTCTCTTAATCTTAAGTATTATAACTTTTCAAATATATAAATAAATAGGTATAAAATATATATATTATTTTCCGGGTTCGATCGCTGGTTAGAACACAATCATTTATTTGTGATATCTCTTGAAACTGGTATGCTAGAGACATCGAAGAGCTTGCCACTTGTAATGATGGGCCTATTGTAAAACTCAATATGAATTCGCTTATACATTAATTCTCTCTGACCATCCGGAAGGGATACGGTGATACCCTTTTACCCTTCTTAAATTATATAAAATTTATATTAAGTGATTAACATCAATTAAAAAGTGTATTTTTTTATTTAAATCTAGCTAAAGCTTCTCTTCAACTGGAAAGTCAGCACGAGAGTGCTTTGGAAAAAATTCAGCAACTGGAAGATACATCTCGCTACCAGAGACGAGATGACGTTGAGATGGCTGTGAGCCAAGCGCCGCGCTTTATTACACAACTAAACGGGCCCAGCAAGTTGGTTGAAGGACAGAGCGCGCACTACGAGTGCCGGGTTGAGCCATACCCTGACCCCGACATGCGGGTCGAATGGTATTTCAACGGGAAGGTCCTGCAGAGCGGCCACCGATACCGAACAGCTTACGACTTTGGGTTCGCTGCGCTTGATGTCCTTACTGTATACGCGGAAGACTCCGGCGAGTACACTTGCAAGGTCGTCAATAATTTGGGTCAAGCCACCTCCTCCATCAAGCTAAATGTACAATGTATGTATAGTATAAATACATTCATATCATTTCCTCAAATTGTGTAAGCCAATTATTACATATTATTTATTAATTTTCAGCTAAAGAATCAATTATTAGAGATACTCAACATGAAAGCGCTCTTGAGAAGATTCAATATCTGGAGGATGACAGCCGCTACAAGCGTGTGGTGCGCGACGAGAGTTTTGTAGCCGAGAAACCACAGTTTGGCAAACCAATAAAGAATGCTCAAGTCGCCGAGGGTCACCCAGTTCATCTGGAGGCTACTTTAACCCCTGTCAATGATCCCACCATGCGCGTAGAGTGGTATTGCAACGGAAGACCTATTCAGACTGGTCACAGATTTAAGACTACCTACGACTTTGGCTACGTCGCGCTTGACATATTATACGCATATTCTGAAGACACAGGCACATACATGTGCAAGGCTACCAATGCCGTCGGAGAAGCTGTTACTACGAGCTCCGTTAAAGTAGATGGTAAGCTTTGTTTTTGTTGTTTACTTTGGATAACTATTTTGAAGTACAAAACATTACATTGATATTATTTTACAGCTAAAGCAGGTTTGTACCTGGATACGTTGGATGAACAGAGATTGAAGAAGATTCAAGAATTAGAACGGTATGAAAGACCCAAGACTGTGGAAGAAGATAGACCCGGTCAGAGGCCTGTCTTCCTCACTGCTTTGACTAGTTTGGAGAACCTTAAGGAAGGCGACAGAGCACACTTGGAGTGTAGGGTCGAACCGATTAATGACCCTGACCTCACCATAGAATGGTTCCTTAACGGACAGAAGATCAAGACAGGTCACAGGTATAGAACAACACACGACTTTGGCTACGTCGCTCTAGACATCCTTTACACCTATAGCGAGGATTCCGGGATCTACATGTGCAAAGCGATGAATAAACTCGGAGAAGCCGTCAATACTTGCACACTCAAGGTTGCAGGTGAGATACAGTACACTACACGACGTAATTGTAATGTAATTGATTAAAATAAATAGTTATCTAAATAAAATTATTATTTTTTACTTTTAGGTCATAGGAGCATAATTCTCGATACTCAACATCCTAATGGATTGGAAAAGATTAGACAGCTGGAAGCTCAAGGTCACCACACCAGAATGGAAGTCGAAGAACCTAAAATAACTCCTCCTAGATTCGTGTCCGAGCTACGACAATCCACCACTATCTACGAGGGTCAGACCGCTCACTTCGAATGTCAAGTGGAGCCCGTGCAAGACCCTAATCTGAGAATAGAGTTTTATCATAATGGCAAAGCCCTGCAATCTGCGTCGCGGTTCCATATCACTTTTGATTTTGGTTACGTGTCTCTAGACATCCAGCACGTCGTACCCGAAGACGCCGGAGAGTATTCGGTAAAGGCCATTAATGCTCTCGGCCAGTGTACGTCGTCAGTGTCTTTGACAGTAACCGCAAAAGGTAGTATAATATCGGAATCTCAACGTCCCGAAGGGCTGGAGAAGATCCGAGAACTGGAGTCTGCGCAACCGTTCCGCCGCCCGGAGGTGCCGGAACCGGTGACACGCCAGAGGCCCGTATTTACACAGCCTCTACAAAATATAGACGACATACGAGAGGGACAGACAGCTCACCTCGACTGCCGCCTTATTCCCGTAGGCGACCCCACACTCAAAGTGGAGTGGTTCCGCAACGAGAAGCTCGTCGAGGACAGCTCGCGAATCACACACACGCACGACTTTGGCTACGTGTCTATGACAATTTCGCATGTGCGGGATGAGGATGCTGGCGTTTACATGTGTCGTGCTTCGAACCTCCTTGGTGAGGCGGTCACCACTGCCGCTATGAGGATCTGTAGTGAGTTAACACCTAAATATATTATATATTGTTAGAATTTAATAATCATAGATAGGTTTTATTTTTGAGGACGAAATTTCAGCATTTATTTATTTATCTAGAACTCCAACAGCATAACCAAAAATACAATATTATCAAATTTTACATAATAAATAAGGCCATGAATGGGTTCACAAATTATACACAAAAATTTAAATCCACTGTGAAGACAGATTAAGAAATCAACAAAAATAAAAAGTGCATAAAAGTAAGGAAATTTACATAATCAAGACAATAGTTACAAAAACACAAACAAAAAAATAACATACAATAAGACGGAAGAAAATATGTATTTATTCCTACCCATCAGCCACAGATACCAAAGCTATCTATCGTAAACTGTATTAAAAACATAAACAATGATAATAAATTAAAAATACCAATAAATAAATTGGTTGAAGGACTGTAAATTAAGTGTATGTATGAGCGCGTGAGTGTGAATACTTGTATGTGTGTATGCGCGTGGGTGTGTGTACCTATGTGTGATTAATGTGTATAGGGATTAAGTTTTTCCACTACTATTATTTTATGTGTTGGAGCTTATGGCGTTAATCAAATTATTCTGGGTCAGCACAACATATCTCTTCAAACCATCCCTTGAGACATTAAACAAATCTATATCGGAGTAGTCCTTATTAAAAATAAAAGTTACAATTTTGTAAAAGTTTAGTATTTTTAGTATGTTAAAGCAAATACTAAATAGCGCTCGCTGGTAGTGAACATTTCATGCAAATCTAACGCGTAATACTCATTGATCCCCTTAATTACAATACTTCTTTTGTGCTATATTTGGATATGACATATTGTATATTTAATTGCAGCCAAGGCCGCTATTCAGCTAGACACCCAACACCCCGAAGGTATGAAAAAAATTCAGCGCCTGGAAGAGTCTCACCCTAGAAGACCCGATGAACCAGAGAGGGAGTTCGAAAAACCGATCTTTACGCAAGTACTGACCGGGCCATCCGAGCTGTGGGAAGGTCAGCATGCTCACTACGAAGCCCGAGTGGTCCCAGTCGGAGATCCTAGTCTCCGCTTCGAATGGTATATTAACGGAGTTGAATTAAAAATGGGTAAGACACTTTTTATATATTATCCATTTATTACACACATTAACATTATATTTAATGCTTGTAATTTTTGTCGCCAGGTTCGAGATTCCGTACGACGCACGATTTTGGCTTCGTAACTCTTGACATCAACTCCGTAGTATCGGAAGACGCTGGTGTGTACATGTGCAAAGCCATCAACAGAGCAGGCAGCACCGTATCTTCGACGGCCTTGAAAGTAAAGACAAAATCGACGATAGTAGACCAAGCTATGAGGCCAGAATCTTGGGAACAGATCCAACTTAAGGAGGCTGCTATGAACAAAGTTCCGGAAATGTTCATCGATTCCGGAGTACAACAAGCTCCTATTTTTACTACTCACCTGCAAAGTTTTGATAAACTAGTTGAGGGACAACATGTCTACCTGGAGGCACAAGTCGAACCCCGGACCGATCCCAACCTTCGGATTGAGTGGTTCAAAAACGGAACCTCTCTTACCACAGGGTCGCGTCTCAAGAGTACATTCGATTTCGGTCTTGTTACGCTCTCTATCAATGGTTTGAGATTGGATGACTCTGGCATTTACACTTGTAAAGCAACGAACCTGATGGGTGAGGCAGTATCAACATCATCCATAAAAATAGAGGACAGGCACTGGTTGCTCGGAGAATCCTTGCATCCGCAATCTTTAGACAGAATAGGGGCTCTAGAACAACCTAAACCACAGAAACCTCAATCGCCAGAACCATTATATGAAATTCCAGTCTTTATTTCCCACTTAAATAATATAATATGTAAAGAGGGAGATAACATTCATTTCGAGTGCAATGTTGAGCCTTCGAGAGATCCAACGTTGACAATAGAATGGTTCTTTAATAATAAACCATTGCCCTCTGGCACAAGATATAAGAACACACACGACTTTAGCTACGTGTCTTTGGATATCACACATACATACGAAGAAGACTCAGGTATATATACCTGCAAGGCTAGCAACAAGAAGGGTTCGGCCACAACTTCTGGCTCTCTAAGATGCACCGGAGATAAGCACATTTACTTTGACACACAACACCCACAAGGCAAAGCTGGTCTTGAGGCTGTAGAGCAAGCAGAGGAGGCTAGAGCAGGTAAATTAAGGAGAGCGTCCCAACCAGAGGTCGATTACCCTAAACCGGAGTGGGTAGTACCTATCACTCCTGAATATCAACTGGTCGAGGGTCAGGCGTTACATTTCGAAGGACAAGTGGAGCCAAAGAATGATCCCGACCTTAAGATCGAGTGGTATTTCAATGGCAAAGTCCTTGAACACGGCTCTAGGTTTAAACTTACAAGTGACTTCGGATTCGTAACTTTAGATGTGACCGACGTTTATGAACGTGATAGTGGTATTTACACATGCAAGGCCTTCAACAGACGAGGCGAAGCCTTTACTTCCTCTACTATTTACTGTTCGAGCAAGGAGAATCTTATTCAAAGAACTCAACATCCAAAGGGTACCGAGGGTCTTGAGAAAATCCAGAACTTGGAAGAATCTCTACGACGCGATGCTGGTCACGCACCTGACGACGACACTGGTAGGGCCCCTGAGTTCACTACAGTGTTCCAAGACATTGTGGACATCAGTGAAGGTCAAATCGCTCACTATGAAGCTTCACTTATTCCCACAGGAGACCAGAGTATGGTTATCGAATGGTTCTACAATGGCAAAACTATTGAAGCCAGTCACCGCACCCGTACCGTATATGCGTTTGGTATGGTAGTACTGGAAATATTGGGAACTAAAATCACAGATTCCGGAGTTTATAGTTGTAGAGCTACAAATCGATGGGGACAAGCTGAAATTAGTGTTAAATTGGGTTGCGTCGACAAGAGCAAGGGTCAGAAACCGACATTTACAACTCATATACAGAACATCGAAGGTCTTAAAGATGGCCAATCCGGTCACTTTGAGTGTACTGTTATTCCAGTCGATGACCCAGATATGAAGATCGAATGGTATCACAATGGACGTCCTATTCGCCATTCAACAAGAATTAAGACCGTTTCCGATTTTGGTTTCGTAGTGATGGATATTGCGTACACACAAAACCACGACGCTGGTGAGTACGTATGCCGTGCCTATAACAAGTACGGTGAAGACTTTACAAAGGCTACTGTTTCCTGCTATTCCAAGGGCGGAGTGTACCTGGAAAGCTTGCAGCCCGACTCGCTTGCCAAGATCCGCGAGTTGGAGAGCCTGCAGGGTGCGCAGCGCCAGACTCAGGCCATCCCCAGCGCTGAGCCACCAAAATTCATTACCCAGATTCAGGACGTCACTAAACTGGTAGAAGGCCAAAGTGCCCACTTTGAAGCACGGTTAGTTCCGGTGGATGATCCAGACCTCAAGGTAGAATGGTACTACAACGGAAAGAAGTTACCTCACGGTCACAGGTACAGAACATTCCATGACTTTGGCATCGTCATTTTAGATATACTCTACTGCTACGAAGAAAATTCCGGTGTATATGAATGTATCGCCACCAATAAATTAGGAAAAGACACGACTAAAGCAACGCTCAAGTGTACTTCAAAGGAAAATCTTATCTTGGACTCGCAACTCCCGCGGGTAATTATAATTTAAATAATATTTTTTGCTTTAAGCATGAAACCTTTCAATAAAGAACCTTAATTTAATACACTGAAATCTAAAGAAATATAAATGCATGAATTTATACATTATAATGTAATATATTTAGTAAGTATAGTTTATTGTGGGTGGTGCTAAACACATTTAATTATATTGCTACAGGGCATGGAAGGTGGTTTGGAAAAGCTCCAGACATTGGAGGACTCTATGGTTCGGCGCAAGGACGTCGCGACAGACGAGGAGCGCGGTAAGGCACCTGTCTTTACCGTGCCCTTGTCCAATATTGACAGCTTACGCGAAGGTGAAAACGCCCACTATGAAGCTCGCCTAACACCAACAGACGATCCTAACTTAAAGGTACATATTTTTTATAAGTTTTGTATACTTTCTAAGAAATTAGTTTTATTAAAAATAATAATAAATTTTATTGACATAAAAGATGTACATTACAAAACAAAAGTGGCACTGTGGTAGGTTTTTGGCGGGTGCAACAGGAGTCAAAGTTTATATTCTCGTTACATAGTATTTTTGTTGTAGGTTGAATGGTACTGGAATGGCAAGTCCCTGAAGGCGGGCTCGAGATTTAGAACGTTCTGTGACTTTGGATTCGTCATTTTAGAGATATCTCCGACATATCCAGAAGATTCTGGTGAATACATGTGCAGAGCACATAATAACTATGGCGAAGCTGTAACCACGGCTACCATGAAGGTACAAGGAAAAAGGAATATCATTCTTGAGTCGCAACTACCCAAAGGAATGGAAGGCACGATCGATAAGATAGCGGCACTGGAGGGGTACACTGGTACAGTCGATAATCTCACTCCAGAAGCTGAGACTGGTAATCCACCAGAATTTATCACCACCCCGTCTGATCTTATATTACAAGAAAATACATCTGCTCATTTTGAGTGTAGGCTAATTCCCGTTAATGATTCCAGTATGAGGGTCGAGTGGTTCCATAACGGCAAGCCCATGCTAACTGGTTCTCGAGTTAAGACTATCAACGATTTTGGTTTTGTAATTTTAGAGATCGGCGGCGTTTATCAACGTGACTCTGGTCTTTACACTTGCAAAGCCACAAATCGTCACGGCGAAGCGACAGTGTCATGTAAGTTACAAGTGAAGGGCAGACAAGGTATCATTCTTGAGCCCCAACTTCCATCGCATTTCAAGACTGGAACCGAAAGCATCCAGAAACTTGAGGAAACCTTACATAAACGTGACGAAATTACGATTGAAGATGAGAAACCTAACCCACCGAAATTTACAGTTGAAATTAAAGACAATTTGGACGTACCCGAAGGAGGGCCTATTCACTTCGATTGTCGCGTAGAGCCGGTTGGAGATCCGTCAATGAGAATTGACTGGTTCTTTAATGGAAGACCGTTTGCGACAGGATCTCGCGTACACATGCTTAATGACTTTGGCTTCATCGCTTTAGACATCGACTACATCTACGCTCGGGACGCCGGCGAGTACGTGTGCAGAGCTACGAATAAATGGGGTTCCGCTACCACTTCCGCTAAGATCACATGCAGTGCCAAGCGAGACATTGTACTCGAGTCGCAGCTGCCGCAGGGAATGAGTGGTGAAAAAATTAAAGAGTTAGAAAAGGGTAAAGTAAGCGACGCTCCAAAAGAAGAACCTCAAATAAACACCCCTCCTAAATTCATCACGCAAATCCAATCTCATACGGTTGAAGAGTCGGAAGGCGTACGCTTTGAGTGCAGAGTAGAACCTAAGGAAGATCCTAAACTACGCATCGAGTGGTACCGTAACGGCAAATTACTGCCGTCTGGCCATCGCTACCGGACTGTATACGACATGGGCTTCGTGTCTCTGGACATCTTATACGTGTACTTTGAGGATTCTGGAGAGTACGTGTGCCGAGCTGTCAACGACTTCGGCGAAGATTTGACCAAGGGAACCGTATCCTGTAAACGTGAGTAGCACTTTTAACTAAAAAAATATATAGTTTTAACACATTTAGTTAAACACATTTAAAATTGAATTTTAAATATTTTAGAACTGCCAGATATAATCCTGCAAAACCAAGTTCCTCGCGGTATGAAGAAGTCAGAGGCACTTACCCAGATGGAGGCAACCATTAAGAAGTATACATCAGAGATATTCTTGACCGAGGAAGACTTATACGACGCTGATAAAAAACAACCGCCGCGCTTCGTTACACAAATCCAAAGTCAAACTACTTTGGTAGAAATGGAGACTACCAAGTTCGAATGCCAGTTGGCTCCCGTTGGAGATCCTAATATGAAGGTCGAGTGGTTCTTTAACGGAAAACCACTTTTGCACAGTAAGTTGGACTAATATAATAATTGAATATTTTAGTTTTACTATGTTACTTAAATATTTTTAAACTTTCGGGTTGTAACAAATAAATAATAATGTATGTGTTATTGCAGAGAATCGTTTCACTCCAATCTATGATTTTGGATACGTGGCCATGAACTTTGGCTGGGTATATCCCGAGGACAGCGGCGAGTACGTGTGCCGTGCCACGAATTTGTATGGCATGGACGAGACTAGAGCCATCATCAAGACCGCTGGCAAGCCCGGAATCGTTTACGAGTCTCAGCTTCCTAAGCACATGAAGAGTATCGAGAAGATCAGAGAAATGGAAGCCTCCTGGCTCATGTACGATGTTTATTAATTATATTTTTAATTCGTACTGAAGGGCACCACTAAATTTATTTAATTATTTTAGAACACCAGAGCAAGCGGTGGATGAGAGTAAGGCTCGTTCGGCGCCCGTGTTCGTGAGCCGGCCGGACCCTGTGACTGTGGAGGAGGGTGAATGGGCGCGCTTCTGTTGTCGTGTCACCGGTCACCCAAAGCCTAGGGTTATGTGGCTTATCAATGGCAATACTATCGTCAATGTGAGTCTATTTCCTGCATGCCTTCTCTTTCTTTGTGTTGGTCCTCTGATACTGAGGTAGTGCTTTTCAGGGATCCAGATACAAGCTTACGTACGACGGAATGTATCACTTCGACATTCCCAAGACGAGGCAGTACGACACGGGCAAGATCGAAGTGATAGCCAGAAGCTCTGCTGGCGAGGCGCTCGCGTCCACAGAGCTCAAGGTCATTCCAAGACACGACGATTACAGAGGAGTATTGAAAAATGCTCCACGACGTAAGTGTTTATTCGATTTCCGCTCGTGCGGCTTCTCATTCTTACACACCTGCTTTTACACGTGTTGGTTTACACTAAAACTGTTTCGGTTTGATACACTGTTAGCTAGTTAACATACACTTTATTGCAACACCGACGCTTTAGCACAAACTAAACCCTTCGCCTTTCCTTCCTCCGGTTTTTGGGGTGTTTGCAGCTAACCTGCTTTCGGCTTTCACCGTGTACTGCCTGGGGTATGTTAAATTTCATAAGTTAAAGTTTATTTTTGTTTGGTATAACATTTATTAATTTGATATTTTAATGCTTCAGCATGGTACGATGAGACCTCACAATTCCAACGATCCGAAACTGAACTTGAGAAGACATTCGAAGAAAGGCATACGCAGCAACGCCAGGGTACTATCGACCACAGACCTGAGCTTAAACCCAAGCTTATTAGAGAGCCAGATACAGAGTGGCAACAAACAGTGAAGAAGAAAAAGAACGAAGAGTACTACAACAAGCTGCAGGAGCTGGAACACGGCCAGGTGGTGAAGGAAAGCCGCCTGCGGGAGTCTTCGCACCAGTACGCCATTCCTGGTGAAAAAGTGGTCAGCAACTCTGTAGCCAAGGGTATGGCGCAGCGCTACCAGGATAGCTTGTGAGTATTGCATTATACCATATACTCGTATATTATACATAAAATAATTATAGATTAATAAAATATAGATGACAGAGCTTACGGATTAATAAATATTTGCAGGGAGCAGACTGAAGAAGTTGTGGAACAAACACAAAAGAGAACGGTGCAGAAGCCGCGTATACCAGACCCATCCGAGTCGACCGTACATGGCAAGGAGGTGCACGTCGCCAAGCAGAAGCAGGTTCAAAAGGAGGTCGTGGGTGACACAGAGATAACTCGCAAGATTACTTCTACCGAGACAACGGAAATGGAGCACAAAGCCAAAACACACGAGAGAGTCGTAGAAGGCCCCGTAAAGCCAAGCACGCCGCCAGTTTTCACCAAGAAGATGCAACCATGCCGCGCAGTTGAGCACGAGCGGGCCCGATTTGAGGTCGAGTATGACGGTGATCCAATCCCTACCGTCAAGTGGTATAGAGAGGACTTCCCTATTAAGAATTCTCCAGACTTCCAAATACACACCTTCGGGACCAAGTCTGTCTTAATGATCCGTCAAGTATTCGTGGAAGATTCTGCCGTGTTCGCCGCCGTAGCTGAGAACAGAGGCGGCACCGCCAAGTGCAGCGCTAACCTTGTGGTTGAGGAACGGCGAAGACAGGGCAGAGGCGGCGTCGTCCCACCCAGCTTTACGCTTACCGCACAGAATGCGAACGTTCCGGCCGGACGTCTAGTCAGGTTCGATACCAAGGTCGCTGGCACTAAGCCAGTCGACGTGTACTGGCTCAAGAACGGGGAGAGGATCGAACCGGACATACGGTACAAGATATTGGAGGAGGACGGCATGCACACCCTGCTGATTCTCGAGGCTCATCCGCAAGATTCGGGCTCGTACGAGTGCGTCGCTATCAACGGTGCCGGTGAGGCGCGATGTGACGCCGACTGCTACGTAACAGCACCCGCCACCAAAGACCCGCGCAAGTCTGAACCGCGATCTCGAGCGGCCGATTCTCCACCCGAGATTCTCCGACCCCTTGAAGAGAAGAAAGTCAACGAAGGTCGAGCGGTAGACTTCGTGTGTAAGATCGCGGGAGTCCCCGCCCCTACCGTGCAGTGGTACAAAGGCGACGAGCCGATCAAGCCATCAAAGTACTTCCAGATGTCGCGCACGGGTGACACTTGCACCCTGCGCGTATCCGAGGCCTTCCCAGAGGACGAGGGCGAGTATAAGTGCGTGGCGCACAACCCCGCTGGACGAGTCACTACCACCGCGCGCCTCCGCGTGGCCCAGCCTGGCGCTGCCGACCTGCCACCCGTGCTCACTCCGCTGCGAGACGTGGTTGTGGCCGAGGGACAGTCCGCGCAGTTCAAGACGCACATCACCAGCAAGCTCAAGGCTACGGTGCAGTGGCTGCGCGAGGGTGCGCTCATTCCGGAGACGCCCGACTTTCAGGTAGGTTTGAATTCGTGTGGTTTTGTGTCTGTGTTAGTGTGTGCGTGTCGACCCGCTGACGTGTGTTTCCTGCGCAGATGATCCACGAGGGCGACAACGCAGTGTTGCTGATCGGCAACACCTACGAGGAAGACACGGGCCGCTTCACATGTCGCGCGACGACAGCCGCAGGGCAGGCGGAGACGTCGGCCAAGCTAGTCGTCAAAAGTAAGACATAGATTCAGGCAGCGAGCTCGCGTCGCGCTCCGACATAATCTATTAATGTAGTGTTCCACTCACACTCGAGATCGGGTGAAAACTACTCGCGACGGTCGTCGGCGGTACCCGCGCGAAGCCCGCTCCGACCGCGCCTAACTCCGGGCAATCCGCATTAACCTCGCTGTATATTGAAGCTTTTTGTGTATATAGGCCGCTACGACCGCGTGACCGTACTTTTCACCCAACCTCCGGTGCCGCTAACGCCTGTGTGTATTAACGCTTGCTTCGCCCGCCGGCATGCCCCCGTCGCGATCGGTCGCGGGCTTCGACTCAGTGGTTTCCGATCGCGCAATAGCGCACGCACTTCTTGTCTTGCCAGTGTCTATGTTTTCGCGATATTACCTTTCTGCAAGTACAAATCCGGACGAATGACAGTTAACGAACCAGTGATTTTGTTTTAAGCGCACGGAATTGTATCCCTGTGTACGCGGACTAGCCTACTCATTAATTTATTTATCGATTGTATGTTACCTTTATGTGAAATCTATTTAATAAATGCTATAAGTTTATAAACTGATCGCCTTATTGTCTACACGAGCAGCCGTAAGTACATTCAACTCTTACATCCATGAACCCCAAACACAGTCAGATAGCGTCACCTCTATGTTTGTACTATAAAACATGCACATTAGGACTAAAAAACTCATTTCGGGAACATTAAGTCATCATATTCTCTATTCCTACAGTATAACAAATAAATTATTGTTAAGTTGAAGCTCAACGATTTCAAATTCATATGATAGATTAGTTATTCAATTCATTATTCTAACAGCTTAAATCCATCGATAGGTAAATGCAACAACTCCATTTCAAAATAAACAGCAAAGTTAATTGAACATTACACAGACTTGAGTAAAAATATTTTAGAACGCCATAAAAGGCAGTCATATTTTTCAAGTTGACAATTCTTATTATGTTAAGTCTAAGCAAAGTTCAAGTACGCTTTCTTACATCACACCGTAAATTATCTAATCGTTTAAATATATAATTACCGCCTCCAGATTATCTATTTAAAAGACTAGATTATATATTTCTGCAAAACTACAGCTTAGTACAATCCGGTCTGAATTACCTACACATTTACTAATAACAAACGACAAAATATAAGCTTTTATCTCTTTATGAAATTACAAAAAAAAATTTTTGATAACGATTTTTTTACTATAGTAACTAGAAGTACCATAGTAGTGTAATAGTTTGATATTTATTGTACTAAACTTTTTGAAACATGTTAAACTGCAGTGTTACTTTTAAGGGCTGGACACACTGGCCCTAGCGCCTACGCATAAGGTTTAAGCCGTTATTCCATTGGTGTATACGGACACGCTGCACACACTGACTAGCTTACCTTTGTATCAAAATATATGTGCTAACGTCCACTGCAAACAGGCGTGGCCAGCTCGGGTAGTTGCTGACGGAGCATAAGGCTATGCAGGCTATACACGCGGGACACGGTTGCTATGTAAGATGTGCACGCACCCCATACAAGCAGCGTGGGATTTATATAAGAGAGAATTCGAGACAAATGAAGCCGCGGAAGCAATGGGCCGTACGCACGTGCACAGTGAGTGCAGCAATGGAATAGCCCCCTTATGAACCAGGACCCTGATTGCAAAGTCACACGATAACCAACTAGTTGAGATCATACACCTTTTTTTGGAAGAGTCAGCGTCAGTTTTTACTATAATAGTTCCACAATAGTTTTTTTTAATATAATTAAACGGGTCTTTACGGGATTTACCTTGAGGGACGAAGATCGAATATTAAAAAACTATGAAAGTTTTTAAAGTATGTCACTTTCACGTATAAATTTGAATAAATACGCGCTTTACGCCGAAACCCAATATTATATATACTATCTATCTTTGGTTTTTCTTCTTGGAGAAAGAAGTTTGATAAAGAAGAGAAATTTGATGTCTGTAATAATGAGCGATCCAATTTGATGTCTGTAATAATGAGCGATCCAATTTGATGTCTGTAATAATGAGCGATCCAATTTGATGTCTGTAATAATGAGCGATCCAATTTGAGTTTCCTTCTTTAGAGAACTTCATCTTTAATTTTACACAAAATGTAATATTAGTTTGCTATTCTTTTGTAATTATACTTTATAGTGTTTTTATTTTTATATATAAAGTTATATCAGTCTTATGGGCCATCTTTGGACACGACTGTGGCAGTTTATTGTGGAAGTTCTGGTAACATAAGCGGTATTAGGCGCATGCTAATGGATTATTTTAGAGAAAGATGCGTTGCATTTATGTTTTCCTTAAAAGTTCGGTTATTTCAAGATCTTGTGATTTTACGCCCTTGAATTAGGGGTTTTTGAAGAGCCGAGTGTCCGTTAACAAGCCTGGAACCTTGTAGTAGCTAAAATCTAATATTCTTTAAGTTACTCGTATAACTAAAATATTGCGAAAAAGTTATCGAAAACTACCCCCAGGTGGCCATTACACTGACATATATCGCCGTGTTAGAACAAAAACCAACTAAGTTAGCCATTTTTTCACAATAATATTTAAAAAAACCGTTTAATTGCTTTTAAAACCCACTATCTTCGAATGTAAGTGTTACAGTGCTGAGTCACTGGGAGAAGCAGAAGTTTGTTAAGCGGCTGGTGTAAAAATACGAATTTACAAAAAAAAAAAAAATTGTTTTCGCTCTAAACCGGCGATATTATAATAAATAAAATAATATCAAGAAATATAATTATTAAATAAAATAGAATATTAAATTAACAAACATTTTGTGTATTTTTATTCCAATCAAACAAATTAAACTCGAGTTGGATTATACATATACGATATATGGAACGGATGTGAAATTTCGATCTTTAGTAAGCTAAACCAATGATTTACCTACTAGATTTACCTACAATATCGGCACATATTATCGACATCTTTAAAATGGGCACCTATTATCGAGGAACAGATGTTTTATCTCACGAGCGCAGCTTGTCATACTTGTGGGTGTAATGCGTATGAACTCGCTTCCTTATGTACGATTGACGACTGAGCACGTCAACCTGGATGAGATATTGTCCAGGTACAATAACAATTATAGTCAACCCGCCCCCGTATAATAAAATTACATGGCTAATTAAAAACAGAAGTGATCCAAGTAGAAATTTTATTAATTATGTTTTAGGCTTCCTTGTTAACCTAATTAGTTTGTGCAGAAATTGGCATAGAGGAAATTTTTTTAACGAATATATTTATTTTAAAATTTCAGTATTGCCTTTATAAACCAAAGTTGTTAGTGGAAATGTGATCCAAGTTACTTTGAATACAGTGTTCAGGCAAATCCAAGTCAGATGTGTAGTAATAAACATCCGGGAGATGTATGGCGACATTATGAAAACAATCGGGAAATCAATTTTAAGTTAATTAAACCAATTTTTTTCTATCATTTCCTTAATCGAGCAATTCTTATCTTTTAAAATATTTTTGCGTGCAGGACCCTTGAAATTACCTGCGTCGATAGTTTGTGACGTAATTTTCTTTGATTGTTTATTGTTAATTTATTATCCTTAGAAGCCTATAGGAACACTTGGATTCGTCAAATTTTCATTTTTTTTATTTGTTACCTATTTATATTAAATCAATATAAATAAAAATGGCTGAAATAGCTGGCTGTTGTTAGCAAGGAACAGTCTGCTAATAAAGCCATAGTGCCTCAGAATAACAAGCTTAATTCTAATAGTGGATAGCAGCTGTAAAGAGGCATTGTCTTATTTACCTTCACTAAAATAAAGTTAAATATTAATTGTCTAATTATTAAAATTATTATGTCATCTTCACCTGAGAAAACAGCATTTCTACAGATGCACTATAACTGCCAAAGCTTTGCTATTGAATATTGAATTTTATTTCATTAAGTTAAAGTATAGTTTACTCTACGCTTTTACAAAGTTATTTGGTAAAGTTAAAAAATTGGGAGTTTTAAGTGGGAATTCGGGATTTTACTAAAATAATATCTGGCTTGCTTGAATACTACTTGTATTCCACTGTTGATTTCAATTATTGATCAATTACCGTTATTGTCGTTGGATTACAAAATAATAGGTCATTTATAAATATATATATATATATATATATAATTTATAAAACGTTAGTTGCCCATTAACTTATTAATTATAAAATGCTGTTTAACTATAAAATGTTGTTTTTAACTAGCCATACCTATGCATGTGTAAATAAAAGTTTTTAATACTTAAATAGTATACAAAAGCACAAATATTTTATTATAAAACATTAATACTTATCTTACCACGCCGGCCATCGTGGCTAAAGTGATCCAAATAATCCAAAACGTTTTTTTTTTTTATAATACTATTTATCATTTAGTTCTTAACGATTACAATATTAACAAAGAACATTATTCATTTGGGGCTATATTTGTACTACTTGTGCTGTGTTGAATAATAAAAAAATCTAAATAGAAGTTTCGATACTTTTATGTGAGATGACTAATATTTTGTTTGCTATATAGAAGTATTAATCCGCAATTTCCAAACAATATTGAAAATAGAAATAAAGAATGATTGATTGTGATTTTGGTAGTATTTCTTTAAAACTTGTATATACAATAGTACTAGAGATGCCATGATTATATTTTAAACATTTTGCACATTAAACTATATTAAATAAAGGGTTTTCTTTGACTTAAATTGTAATGTTTTTAAAATAATTTATTTAATAATGTCTTTTTTATTTTATACTTTGTTTATTTAACAAAAATCCACAGCATTACAGTACACTTAACGGGGCCAATATTGGATTTAAACTATGTTAAATGTTATGTTGGAAATAACTCTATCAATAAAATTTAGCTTAAATTCAAGATGAATAATGTCATATACCATAATATTAAAATATTCAAAGCTTAACATTTATTATAGGCCACGTGATTGGTGGATTGCTTGTCACTTGTGTTATGCAGTCAATTATTTGAGTATATACAAATGTTGAACGTGCGTTTATTTAATATCTATTTCCTAAGCCTGGCAGTTAGACATACTTACAGATATAGTGAATAATGTATTTCTATCGGGAAAACTCGGGTTTCAATCGCAATACGACGGCACCCGAAGTGTCAACCAATTATTGTATTAAAAGAGTGACATTTTCATTTCCATTAATATAGAACTTTATTATTTATTGTCAAAATAAAAAATGTTATTGTATAATAGAGATGTTACAACCAACCACCCTAAGAAAGAGAGAGCACGATAAAATGAAAAATAAATTTTTCCGATAAAATGGAAAACCATTATGCATTACATCTGTACCGTAGTATTAGGAGGGCATAACGCTTTTGCATTGCTCGCACAGTCCAATATTTTCAAAATTTTCAAGTTTATACTTTTAGACATGTAGTCCATCAACTTTCTAGGAAATAAAATTGCGGACATTTTAGACATACTTGTATATTAATCATAGATTTGTTTTTTAGTAAAATAGAGAAAGATTATAAGACTACATATCTTAATTAATATTCAAACTTAAAAAACCTTTAAATAAATTTAAATTGTGCGAGAAAGATGCAAATGCATTTACCCCTCGTAGGTGCGTATTTTGAGGAAGTCGATAATAGGTGCCATTAGGTTAATCCCGGCCTGAGATTTAAAGCTTCGTCACAATAATGTCGTACCGTTTGACGTTTGTTATTGGTGTATGTAAATCAAAGTAGTGCCACTAAGTTATCTGTGAAACTAAATAATCGAAAAAAATACCCCCTTTGTTTTCTGTCACCAAGCGAGCCACCCGAACAACGAATATTGTTGACGCAAACGTCGACGTGCCCGTGACAAATTCCAAATGGATTCGATTTTGAACACGATATTTTGATGTGAAATGGATTATTATTACATACATTAATAGGGCATGTATGAAGAGGTTGATGAATGTCGATGAAGCGAAAGAGGTATGTCGTGATCGTGTCAAGTGGCGCTCAATTGTCTCTGCCTACCCCGTAAGGGATCTGGCGTGAAGATATGTATGTATGTATGTATTAATTACAAATTCCCGTGATTTGTGCATATCAAAGTTATATGGCAACACTGAAACGACGGACCCTTCAGTTCACAGATAAGTTGGTTGTATTCTACCTCATACTAAAAAATAACTGCATTCATCCATTATTTATATTCAACTTAAAATTTGGTTCTTTTTAAATACGTACATTTTGGGTTTTAAATATTACAGCGATACTCTGATACTCGTTTTTCGAACCTTACCTAAATAGCAATTTTCTTGGTAAACTTCCAATTACGGTCAAGAAGACTCAAACGGTGGTCTTCCTGCATGTCCCTATACACCAAACCATCCACTACGCCAAAGACCACAACCACTGGAGTCTGAAGATATGGATTCACAAGCTAGTGAGATACCGACTAAGGAGGTTTAGCCAAGCGTTTCTGAGTCAAACTATTTAGGTTTATTCAATAAAAGTGACAAATATTTTCACACTGAAACTGTAAATTAGCCAATTAGGTATACCAGCTAAACGTTTTACAAGTTAGCATTTAAAGGAGCAAACATACTCGTACCTATAAACCTGTATTCGAGAGTCGGCATCTTGCACTTCGAGTAGGTAATTAAAATTCGTGTCGTAGACCAGTCAATGACAATAGCCCGTCCAAATATTTTTCTTGCCAATTAGAAATTAGATACTTATTTCCACTAATATTGATCATCTAATGTGCAGACCAGATCAACTAACAGCCGAAGCTATTTCTGCCGCACGAATACTATAGTTTCTGTCTATCAGCCTGGATTGCACTATTAAATTATAACAGTAACATTTTACACGAAAATATATCGATATACTAGTATATAGATATGCCCTAACTGATATAAAAACGTTCCCAGGAAACTAATCTAAATCACTAAAGTCTACATAGTCGCGCCAGATTGCTCGATTCGAACTGCTACCTCCATCTGATTGATTGATTCGTACTGCTACCTCCACCAGATTGGTCGATTCAAACTCCTATCTCCACCACATTGGTGGATTCGTACTGCCATCTCCACCAGATCAGTCGATTTGAACTGCTACCTCCATCAGATTGGTACTTGGCATGCGGAACGTTTTTAGACTGCGTTTTGTATTAAATAGGCTTATCTATATACATCAATGCTAAAATATTATTTGTTTCCTTGAAGTTATAGTTAAAATTAAATAGTGCAACCCATCCTAAGCCGAGCAATAAAAATGTCATACAGAAATGACGCCATTAGTCACCGATCAAATCTGTGATGTGAGTTGGTTCATGGACCGCCAACAGGCATTGCATTCAGATGCACAATCTTTATTCAATGCTGTTACTTTTCCATTTTCTTCCATTTCCCCTATTAAACAAAATATATGTATATGATTTTAATTATGACTAATCTACTTTCAGTACAATGTACTGGAATCAAAGTCTGCAAAAAAGTAACAATAAGAAAGACATCATAAATATTTTCATTTTAACTGGTTTAATCAACTCAACTGCGTCGTAAGTTTAACCAGCTTGTGGAAGCGGATAGTTGCGGTCATTATACTGAAGGTAGATTAGTGATAATTAAAAAACATTTTATAGTCATAAGCTAAAAACGAGAATTAATTTAGTATGGAAAACGAACGACCTTAATGTCGACAGCCGTTAAATTGCGACAACCAACTTAACAGATATTTATATCATGGTGACATATCTGACGTGTGGCAAACTGTAATTAGCGGCTGAAGTCCATTTTTTTAAGCTCAAATGTTACGAGTATATAAATCTCTTAACTAACACAAAAAAAATAATGTTTTTTTGTATATTTCGCTACAATTTACAATAAATATCGGAATGCGATCGAATTTATTTTGACAATCTAACGTTTGCGCTTAAAGTAAAAGACTGCCGCCGCTGTTTCATTAAATAAGAACATTATTTATTGTCAATTGAGTCATGGTTTTTCATTGATCCAACAAAAATATACAATTGGTAGTTTCGCCAGGAGGTAAAGTTAAAAATATAGATACAACAAACTGAATAAAACCTAAGGTTTGTAAAGAAGCAAGTGGCAGCTGCAGAAAATATATCCAAGTTTTGTGTTTGTTGATTGGCAACTAACAGGCAAGACTTGACTATCAGTGAAGAAAGCAGGCTCCTGACAACCGCGACGAGACTTCAAAAAGCCTGCAAAGTGATTCCAACAGAACTAATGACGATAAAACAATATTTAAATTTTAATACGAGTAAATGCCTTATTTTATTTAGCTTGGTTTGTGGCACTTATTTTTAACAAATTGTTTGAATCTCTTCTAACATGGTAAAAAAACCGACGATTGTGAATGTATTTGACGATGTGTAAGTATTTTTTGTGAATCCAAAGCTTTTTGATGGCCATCTGAAGCAATTTATCTTACTAAAATTAATTCGGGATATTAAAATATTACTTAAGACAGGAAAATGCGAACATAGTTAATAATATATGAGTAGTACTTATATATTTTATACTACTGGATTTTTTACTTATTCTGTGGGTTTTCACTAGTACAATTTGTAACATCTCAGGTTTTTGTTATTAAAACTTTTAACACTAGCTCTCTGTGGCGCGGCTTCGCTGGTGAAACAACCATGACAAGTATTTGTATTATGATTTCTTCGTTAAACGGCTCAAAACATTATCACCAACTTTGGCATTTACATTTAGACCTTTAGATCAACAAAGTGTGTCATTTTTTAACAAAGGATGGGTTCTAGACGTAATTTTAAAAGGGTTGGGTAATAATTTTGCAGCGCTGATGTGCTGTTCAAGTAAGTACGTCACGCCAAATAAGTCTAGCTCTGAATGAAAAAGTATGCACATCGTACAGGCGTTGATAAAAGTTAATATTTTTTGTTATTAAAATAATAGTACAAATAACCAAAAAATAAATAAAAAAGTGCGGAGCTTCAGCAACTAAAAAATTAGCTTCTGTGCATTTTTCGGCCAGTGCGTATAATGATGCGTGCGTTTCGCTTTATATTTAATTATGCCAGTTTTCAGAAGCATTATTAAAAATTTTACATACAAAACACAAGTGTCTTGATGACAATAAAAAAAGAAAACTAAATCATAATTTGTCTACTTGCACGAAATATGATAAGTTTGATGCCCCCCTCCCCGCAAATTTATGACAAATCCACAGACTTGTTAAGCAAAACTCTGTTTTAATTCAATGCAATAGTATCCAACGAGTAAAAGAAGCTTTATCTGTAATGTATATCTGATTGTCCGTTCATGACGTCTATTTTACTGGACTGATTTGGGCGACATTTGGCAGTAAAGTCCCATGAGACCTAGGGATGGCCAATTGGACATAGGGTATACGACATCATCATTCCGGCACGACGTCACCCAGGTCACCTGAGTGACTCGTTTCTGAAATTTATAGTCTAATTTAAGTGCCATATTTGTGAAACAAAACAAAGGAAAATTTTGTGAAATTATTCTTAGCTATGTTTGGTGATCCATCATTTCGATGTCAACATGGTGGTTTGACGTTCGTCTTAGAATGACCGCTTAGGAGTTGCTGGATCCAAAAACCTAAGTCAAAGTCAAAGTCAAAATATCTTTATTCACGTAAACCTATTACAGGCATTTATAAAACGTCATTAATTTAATTATTTTGAATGATTTTACTCCTGCTAGTAGAAGACTACGCAGCAAAGTGGTCCAATAAGTAAGCTGTTAACTGAAGACCAGCAGCTTAGCAGCACCTAGGGCACTTAGACCGTATTTGAGCTAAATTATAACTTTTTTTACGTCTTTTGCCACACGGACCAAATTGAGGGTGAGACCATCTTGAAAGTAACTATATCCAGAGAATCAGGGCATATAGAAAAACAAATTTGAACTCAAATACACAGTTTTTTTGTCATTTAGTACATGCGAAGAATAGTGTGTCGGGCTTGCGACCGTGTATCTGGCTTAAAAAGAGTAGCCTCCTTTTATTGCGCAATAAGTTGCCGTATTTTACTGACTGATGATTGCTTAATTATTTAATAAGAACAAATACAGTTAATAATATAGTAAAACCTTTTACTGTGTTTGCAACAATCTAAAAATTAATAACTATTGTTGTAACCCGACAGAAAACGGAAAAAATAAACAAGAGAATGAATTAAAAAACAAAAAAAATACAGTAGTCTCTAT
The DNA here is from genome assembly GCA_910589645.1 of Tinea semifulvella. Classification (NCBI taxonomy): domain Eukaryota; kingdom Metazoa; phylum Arthropoda; class Insecta; order Lepidoptera; family Tineidae; genus Tinea; species Tinea semifulvella. The sequence goes on from OU342584.1 coordinate 29,870,348, forward strand.
GACAACCTCATGTTATAGAGACTTCTAAGATTTTAAATATAGTAATTCATCCATTTCTTCCACAACATAAATTAATAAAAAAAAAAAATACCAATAATTGGTAACTAAAAATCAATTACATATTTTACAATTCCAACTCCAGCAATATTGAGGATGCAAAAATTTGTAGGTCATTAAGAAAGTGATATAAGTTGACGTCGGTCACCTTCTGGGCACGTTCACCAGTAGATGTAGTACATCTTTTTAAAAATAAAACAGATTATACGAACAGAGCTACTATAACAGGGATACAATAAATAATATTTGTTTAAAAGTCGAGCATGTAGATAAAGAACAGTTAAATCCGAAAGTAGCCTTGTCTTCTTCAGTCAAAGTTGTAGATAAAGAACAGTTAAATCCGAAAGTAGCCTTGTCTTCTTCAGTCGAAGTTGTAGATAAAGAACAGGTAAATCCGAAAGTACCCTTGTCTTCTTCAGTCGCAGTTGTAGATAAAGAACAGTTAAATCCGAAAGTAGCCTTGTCTTCTTCAGTCGAAGTTGTAGATAAAGAACAGTTAAATCCAAAAGTAGCCTTGTCTTCTTCAGTCGAAGTTGGAGATAAAGAACAGTTAAATCCGAAAGTAGTCTTGTCTTCTTCAGTCGAAGTTGTAGATAAGGGACAGTTAAATCCGAAAGTATCCTTGTCTTCTTTAGTCGCAGTTGTAGATAAAGAACAGTTAAATCCAAAAGAAGCCTGTCTTCTTCAGTCGAAGTTGTGGATAAAGAACAGTTAAATCCAAAAGTAGCCTTGTCTTCTTTAGTCGAAGTTGGAGATAAAGAACAGTTAAATCCAAAAGTAGCCTTGTCTTCTTCAGTCGAAGTTGGAGATAAAGAACAGTTAAATCCGAAACTAGCCTTGTCTTCTTCAGTCGAAGTTGTAGATAAAGAACAGTTAAATCCGAAAGTAGCCTTGTCTTCTTCAGTCGAAGTTGAAGATAAAGAACAGTTAAATCCGAAAGTAGCCTTGTCTTCTTCAGTCGAAGTTGTAGATAAAGAACAGTTAAATCCGAAAGTAGCTTTGTCTTCTTCAGTCGAAGTTCTATATAAAGAACAGTTAAATCCAAAAATAGTCTTCTCTTCTTCAGTGTAAGGAGCTTGTATTTGTACAGTCATTTTAAATATGATTATTTAATACTGCGGCATTTGTAATTATAAATTAACGTGTTTAAGGAATTTGCGTTAATTCAATTTATTTACTGTATTTATCATAATGAGAGTTCCAAACATTAATAGTGTACTCCAACTGAGACCGGGCCAATGATTAGTAAAAATGAAGATATGTTGATTCTATTTTAAATTTGGTGCAGCTCTCACCTAAAACTCATACGTCTAGAGCAATTTATTAGTAATAAGATCAATGTAACCATCAAAGTATAATTTCGAGTCACACACTCCTAGGTCTCTAATCAATGTACATACTCCAACTAAGTACCTATTGCTTAAACAGTAATCAAGTTATGTTAATACTTTTGTTGAATGTTAATGATTTACATTTAGGGAGGTAAAGTTTAAGGTTGTTTGTTATAACGGACCTGCATAGACGGTCTTAATCAGATTGGGGCCTGTAATACTTATTAGTACTTTAGATTTTGTAGTGGTTAAGGTCTTTAGCATAAAGGAAAAAGCTGCTTTTGTGAAAGCATTGACCAATATAATTTATAAATATTATAAACAAAAGGGATCCTAATATAGAGCCTTGCTGTACACCGGTTGCGACGGCTATTGAACTAGATTAAAAACAATAATACGATTTACAATGTAACAACAAAACCACCAAAGGAAAATATCCTTTATATTCCTTTATTTACTCTGCCTCTGTGGTTTTGCGGATACGACCACTTAGGTACCTACTGATCAAAATACAAAATATTTAATTTATTTGTGGCTCGAGAGCACTTTCAATAATGTGCGTACGATATGTTTTAATTTAGGGCGTTTACTGATGAGACTAATTGGTTGGATAAAAATATTTATTTAATTGTAAATTAATATAATTATTAGGCATGTTTAAAGAATGCCAGCGTTGGCTTTGTATTAGTCTTTATAACCAGTTTTTAAGGCAGCCAGCGCTGGCAGACAGCATTGATATTGATATTATTATATATATATTCTTATGTATTAATGCCAGTATTCGACGGGAACCCGTTGTTGCCTCCTGCAGTCTCTGCAGAACCTGACGCCAAGGCCAGGTCATATTATGACGTCATATAGTCTATACCCGTCCCTGGGTTTCAAAAAACATCTCCGCTAAATGATAATATCGATCCAGTAGTAAAGGCATGAACGCAAGGCAAACAAACTGAGAAACAGCCGTGGGGTCAGTGGTGTTGCAGACAGATTATGACGTTATATAGCCTATACCAGTCCCTGGGTATCAAGGAACATCCCCGCCAAATAATAATATTGGTCCAGTAGTATAGGCATGAACGCAAGACAATCTGACAAACAGCCGTGGGGTCACATGTTGCAGACAGATTATGATGTTATATAGCCTATACCAGTCCCTGGATTTCAAGGAACATCTCCGTCAAATAATAATATCGGTCCAGTAGTATAGGCATGAACGCAAGACATACAATCTGACAGACAAACGGCCGTGGGGTCACATGGTGCCGACATATAATGATGTCATACCGCGTGATTTTGTATGGTCTTATTAATAGGTATGTAGGAGATATTCCTTGAAATCCAGGGACTGGTATAGGTTATACGGGGTGACTTTGTATGACCTAACTCCAGACTGATATGTTATTCTATTGATAGAAACAGACCGACACATAACATATTACAACACAGATATATTGAAGTAAGGTCATAGAAAGTCACCCCGTATAACTTATACCAGTCCCTGGATTTCAAGGAATATCTCCTACAAATATCACCCAAATCGGTGCAGAAATATATAGGCGTCACAGACGGACTATCAGACATATAAAAGTTCAGATATCGCTCCATTCACTCGTTGGCTTCTTTATCAAATAAGCATGACATAATAATATTGCATTGTCGTTCTTGCTTTCACCGGAGAGTGAGTGAAATATTGATTGCAAAATCCAGGTGAATTGAAGACAAGGGAAGCTAAATAAAAGATTTTAATATTTAATGAACCATCGCTATGGAACTATATGTTCGAGAGCTGAGAGCTCGGTACTTCTCTAATGGATAGAGTCCTAAACGTAGTCATCCGTCAGAAAACCAAAACATAGCCTTCAAAATTAGTAAGTTGCAGTGGCAATGGGCCGGACACGTCTGTCGCAGAACCGATGACCGATGGAGTAGATGAGTTCTGGAGTGGAGACCACGTACAGGAAAACGCAAAGTGGGAAGACCCCCCGCCAGATGGACGGATGACCTGAAAAAGGTCGCTGGTAGGGGCTGGATGAGGGTGGCAAAAGATCGTGTGAAAGGGCGAGCCTTGGGAGCCTACATCCAGCAGTGGAGAGACATAGGCTGATGATGAGGTCTGCCGTCAACACATGTACGGAAAGACGGCATTTACGGAATCATAGAGTATTTGGTTGGGTAGGGAGAAGAGTGGAATGGTGGCTGGTGAGCGTATTGTCGCGTAATAAAAAAGGATTGTCGGTCGCAAGCCCGAGACACCATTCTTCTCATCTCTTACCCACACACGATAAAACCGCACGGTGAATAATAATAATAAAAATGCTTTATTGCACAAAAACTAAAATAACTTAAAATTAATATGCACATGCGAGCTTTATGCCGTGAGGCATGAATGAATGAATGAATCCATGGAATGAATTTGTCTTTCCCTTTTTTTTCTGCCTCATATATTTGTTTTAGTAAAATAGAGGAAAATGTTTATGCAATTTCCCTCAATCTAAAATTAATAATAATAAAAACTCTTTATTGTACAACAACAAAACAATTGCAGGTAGTAAGCCTATACTTAATGCAAACGAAGAAAATAGATAGTTGAAATTATTTATTAATTAATAAAATAATAATTAATTACGTACATTTAAGAACTATACTTAAACCCACCTAAATATAAAATACATATATATTAGCAGGTCAGAGAATAGCCCCGGTAAATGAAACCATGCCTTTTGAATTTCTGGGCAGAAGGATCAATTTTCAGGGAAAAACACCATGCCTAGAAGTAGTTGTAAAACAATTCACTGACGGCATAAATAGGGTTACATAAGTCTGGACGCGGCCGCCATAAGAACATTGAAGTCTTGGCTTGGATTAGCCCAGGGTGCTGACTCCTCAACATTCTTTAGAGAACGGTGAAATTTCGGAATAGATCTGAAAATACCATCTGAATTATACAAACATCTACGTTTAAGCAAATTTCAATTTCTAACTAGCTCCCAGGATAATACAATTTCATCCCTTCCAAAAGACCCTCTGGTCTCAGAGATGAAACCGAGACTACTATTCTTCAAGAAATTCATGACAGGTGCCCAGACTGACAAAAGAGGCATTGGCTGGAAGAGAAAAGAAAGTGACAAAGAGGTTATAAAATCCTTCCTCAGGAAAGATGAAGAGCATAAATACAGAGTGCACGCGATGACTCTAGAAGTTCAAAATGACTCGCTAACTTGGGCGATATTTGCATCCCTCCAGCCCTAAAGTGGCGCACACTAATGTACGATTGGTCTCCGGCGTTGCTAAAATTCTACCTAAACGCTTTTCAAATGTCCCTCCTGGACCAGAGTAATCTGGTAAGGTGGGGAAAAGCTACGGAAAAGAGCTGTACATTGTATGGTGCTGCCATAGGAACTGCTAGACACACACTTGAAGAGTAACGCAACTCTTCTAGAAAAGGGCTATTACTCACGTCGATATGACAAAGTTCTTGGTGTTATCCGTGAAGCAGTAAGTCTTTCTATTGCAAGAGCCAGAAAGGGACTGATTACAAATAAAGCTTTGACAACAAGGAAGAGCAAAGCACGAAAACTAAATGCAAGCCCACCTCGATCTTTGGCGCCGCATCAGACTGGAAAATTCTCATGGATACATTTGAACACCATTATAGGATCCCAGATGAACTAGCTGTATCAGCATCTTAGTGTTTTCTCCGAACTTGAAAAAAGTTATCCTTATTGAACTTACCGTTCCGTGGGAATCAAATATTCCAAAAGACCACAACATGAAGTCGAATAAATATTATGATCTCACAGAAGAAATGATCAGGAACGGGTTCAAGACTCAGCTTTACGCAGTAGAAGTTGGTGCGAGAGGAGTTCCAGCAAAATCTTTGCATCACTTACTGAAAGAATTGGGCCTAAGCAGGTCTGCCGTCAATACATTTATGGAACTAGCTTCCAAGACGGCATTAACGGAATCATACAGTATTTGATTGGTTAGGGAGAGGAGTAGAATGGTGGATGGTGAGCGTATTATCGCGCAATAAAAAAAAAAAGTGAGACCTCCTTTTCTTAAACCAGCCTATTGTCGGTCGCAAGCCCGAGACATCATTCTTCTCATCTCGTCCACACACGATGGACCCGGCACCCGCACGGTGAATCCATGGAATGCTTAGAAATTTGTCTTCAATATAATAATAAGTGAGTTATGGCGAATTATTCTGTTTGTGAAGTATGTATTTGTATAACTTATCTTTGTCTATTTTAAGAGATGGTGCTTGTCTGATAATTAAAGGAAGTCTGTACAGTATACATAAAGTAAAAATATGTCCAAAATGTCCGTAATTTTATTTCCTAGAAAGTTGATGGACTACTTTTCTTAAAACACTCAGACTTTAAAAATCTTTATAATTAATAAGATTGTGCGAGCGAGAGGGATTCATAATCGTTAAACCCCTTAAGACTGGAGCAAAACACTTTTATAAAGTAATTGAAAAAAAAACATTTGCCCTGAAAATTTGACCGGCTCCATCTAGTTAATCCGCAGCCAACCATTCAAATCTATGATTCCACCATAACATTAGTAAGTTATTTAGGTCGTGCTAGTTCTTATAAAGGTAAGTCATCAACTAGATATACAGATCTGGAAAAAGTGTTCTGTTTTTGAGGTGTGCTATTTAAAAAAAATATATATTAAATACCTCAACTGTGGTTCATCATTATCAGTCCGTTTGTGTCAGCTCCTGCTGGCCATTCCTCGATCTTTCTTCATCCAGCCCGCACCAGCCACCGCCCAATGTGATCTCCGTCCTGGCGACAAAGTAAAATTGTAAGATTTAGATTTAGCGCTAGACACAATTTTACCAAGAAAGTTAATTAATGGACCATATTTTTTTAGGGAAATAATAAATTAGTTAATAATAAAATCAATAGACCTCCGCTGTTGGAGATGGGCCATCCTGAATTCTTAACGTTTAACGGCTCTCTGAAGCGATTTTACAACTGAGCCTGAACTGAACTGAGAATTCTAATATTGTGATGCAAATAAATAATAAAACTGGTCAGCAGGATTTCACAATTAGTTGCAGAGAAAACATTGACAACAAACAACGAGAATAATAAGTGTTAGACGCATTTTACGTTTGATATTTTTTGGTGTAGTTATCATTGAAACGGTTTGTATTCGCAATTTTGTGCGTAGAAAAATGTATTTGGTCAGTCAATGATTAATTGGTCGCAAACTTATGGTATTCCGCTCAAGTAGATCCGCAGACCTTGAACTGCGGATCTACAACATGTTCGTCCGTTCCCGTTTTACCTATGCTGCGCCAGCCTGGCACCACCTTCTGGCCAAGACAACAGGAACAAGATTGGTCTCCCGAGCGACGTGATCCGTGCGTAATTCCGTGCGTAGTTTGATATCGCCCTGACTCGAGACGTATGTTCTATCGGGCTGACAAACACTTTAAGCTTCTCCAGAATATCGTTTCGTCTTGCGCTCGGCCCTCCAACGAAAGATAACTTTCTAGAGAAGTAGTCGAACCTAGACCCCCTGGGTTCGTGAGGCACACGGGCGTTGTTATATACCAGTATATATTCGTACATATACGGTGCCTAGCATCACAAATGCCTGAATTATCAACAGGTAACAACCCGCTGTTATCCTCCCGGGGAAAACGGGGGAATGTCCCCATCCCCAACCCAGACACATCAGTTATTCGGGCCAGTCTGTCTGTCAACTTATGGCATGAAAACATTTTTAAATAAATCAGCAATTAATGACATATCTGGACTGCTCTTTTTAAATTAATTATTTTATAATAATAAGCGTTTAGTGAGCCATTTGATAAACACAGAGAATAAAGTGAAGATAATGTACGGCAAATACCTAAAAGTCTCGCAAACAAACTTATTAGGTACATACTCGTAGTCGTAGGGACTGATGTCGGACGTTTGTGGCTCGTAACCTAGCAATGTCTTTGGTGGTCCAAATTTTTCAACCGTTAACAACAAAACTAAGTGCGTACTAATTTATTATTACCTACTAACTAATATACAATAACATTTTTGCGAGTAAACTTATAAATAATGTAAGTAGTATTAAAAAAAGGGATTCTGCTGACGTGCCTTATGGTGATGTACTTTAGATTCTTAACACCCGTATTCCAAGGCGTTTCCTCAGCGGCTCTTCTACTCAATCACTTATTCCAGCTGTCATTTACCGGACATTTTGATTATTTTATTAGTATTACTTATTTTAATAGTTAATTGACACATCTTTAACAGTATTAAACAAAACAACTTATCATTTCAAATCAGATTTAAAAAAAAAAAACGATTGTACTCATGAATATTTATACCATGAAAGAGACATAAGCTTATTCACCATTCATCTTGCTGTACTGCCCTTTTTCATGCACGAAGCGCAATGCAAATTGAATGTAGGTACGTCGATATTATCATTATTTGCTTGCTGAACATGCACGATATGATTTTTCATCCAAAGCCATTGCTGAATGAGCGCTCCAAAGTGTTTATGCTAATTCTAGCACGGCGGCCTTGTACTGCAAGCGGATCTGTGCAGCAAGATACTCGTAGATGTGTTTTTTTATATATATTTTAAAGTAGAATTGTCACTGTGGACCCACCCCAAAAGGTTTACTTTGACAATCAATAAAACTATCACTTATTATTTTTATTTATTTAAAAACTTTATTGCACAATAATACAAAATTCGAAGCTTAATGCCGTTAGGCATTCTCTGACAGTCGACCTTTGGGACAAGAAAGAGATCAAAAATAAATCTAGGAGTAGGTGCAAATATAATTACAAAAAGAGAATAAGCTTAAACTTGACGTAACCTAATATCTGATACATATATTAAATATTATAAATATATATATGTATTTTATTTTATTTTTAATTATTTAGTAGTTTTATTTTTAATTAATAATAATTAATGTTTTAAAAATTTATTTTTTAGTTTAATTTATTTAGTTAAATTATTAATTAAAAAATATCTTACATATGTATGTATATACGAGTATACGTCCCATATGTATTGTATATATGTAATTTTATATTGTAGTTGTAAGAGTAAGTAGGTAATGATTAAAAAAACTAAATTATCAAATAAACTAAAAACTAAAATTTTAAAACATATAAATTACAATTATAAAAAAAAACTACATAATTATAAAAAATACAACTAAAAACAAAGATAAAGAAAAAACAAAATAATAACAAATATTATAAATAAAATATTTGATGCAAATCGCTGCCAATGGGTAAAGTGCCAAGTTATAAGTAAATTAAATAAATTATATACCTATGTATTATAAGTTCGTAAAAGATTAGTCTATTTTGTTTTCGAAATATATTTACATCTAAACATTTATTCGTTATTCAAAAATAAAAATATGCTTATTGACATAAAGATAAATGATTGACAAATGAGAAATAAAATATAAAGTTAATTGTTTTTTATTTAATTAAAATATTTGAAGTTATTTCTAATTATTTTTACTATTTAATTAGAAAGTATGATAAAAGACCACCACGAGAGAAGCCGGTGAACAGAATGCTAGTAAATTATACAGGTTGAATAATGTACAAATGTGCGTTGTGATTTATTCTAAACTACAATGAAAATCAATAAATGCTTAAACGAGTTTTTGGGCAGATTTTGTCCCTGTGATATAACTACTATTAAAAACTTTAAGATTTGTTATTTGCGGAAATATGTAATTAAGTACCAGTGAAAACAAACTCCAGTGCGTTCCAAATATAACATTGTTACTTTCATCTTTATTATTTTTAAAGTATAAATATTAGGTATATTTTGATAATTATATTATAATTATATATATTAATATACTTGTGGCGACACTTTGGCTTTGTCACACCTTAGGGGAACAGCGCTAAAAGCGGGAGCCGCAGCCGAAAGCGGGAGCCGCAGCCGAAAGCGGGAGCCGCAGCCGAAAGCGGGAGCCGCAGCCGAAAGCGGGAGCCGCAGCCGAAAGCGGCTCAAATACGTATCTATATACGAGTATTCAGGCCCGTGGAGTCCAAGCGCCAAAACATTTTTAAAAAACATCACCCCTCGTCTAATTATCTGCTCTGGATAAGGAGAATCAGCATAGCGATTTAGCGAGGAAATGCGGCCAGCGTTCTTGCCACCATGCCGCGCGGATACGATTTATATAGGTTTTTTAAAATTTAATTTATGTATAATTTAGCTGTTAGATTTCCTAAATAAATATAATTCATTTTGATAATTAAAAATATTTTTATTTCCAGAATCACTTAAATCTGTGAAGAAAACGTTTTACGACAAAACGGAAGTATCTGAATCTTCAACAAACGATATCGTATTGGAAAAGAACATTGCCTGCTTCCAAAATACTGAAGAATCTCAAATTATGAAAATAAAAAATACGACAGATATTGAAAATAAGAGAACTGTAGTTGATGTCCCGTGGCGAAAGATAGCACAGGAAAATGAACAGCTGCTTACAAAGCATTGGCGCCGATCCACTAAGCAAACCACGGAAGATACAAATTTATTACAAACAATACAAAAGGAAGAAGAGGAAGTCACGAAATCTTTGTTGGAAACCAGACACTGGAGACAGTCGAGACCTAAAGATAAGCAAACGGAGAAAATACAATCAATACACGATTCGACTATTCTAGCGTTAGACAATAGCGAACAGAAAAGCGGTGTCATACAAGAAGATGCACCAGAAATAAAACATTGGAGAAAACCTAAAAACGTGACTGTGACCTCCAGCAATCAGATAGCGCAGAAGGAACAACAACTTGGATCTCATAATATTACCCAGTTGGAAACTAAAGATTATCGTATAGAACGCACGGACCAAACTGTAACAACAGAAGACAGTGGGCAAATTAAAAGCTCAAAAATTATAAAGGAAAAACAAATTCAAGAAGAGAGACGAAAGAGTATTCCATGGACGCAGGAAGAAGTCAAGTTACGTCCAACAAAACTTGAAAAAATTGTAATTCCTAAAGAAAAGTTTGAAGACGTTACACTTAAACAGTTTCGAAAAGATTCAGTTCAAAAAACAGAAACACTTGTCATAGAAGAATCATTTACCCAAGAAGAAGATACAATCGTGCTTAAATTGGAAGAAAAACCAATTCCTATACAAAATATTCCTGTACTAGATAAGATACAGCATGAACCTTTAAAGAAACATCAACCTGAAGAAGATAATTTAGTAGAAGATTGGCCGACAAGTAGAGGGAAGCGAAAAGAAAAAGAACCACTTGAAGAATTGGTCCTTAAGCCAATTTCTAAGCAAATGGCTTCTGAAGTAGATAAACCAGAAGTGGAGCAACTTAAACCTTTTAAAAAAGATAAACTAGTAGATGAAACTTTAGTCGAAGAAAAGAAATGGCCCACGGGTCAAAGAAAGCCAAAAGAAGAAGAGCCACAAGAAGAAGTATTGCTTAAGCCAATTCCTAAGAAAAAGGTTCCTGAAGTAGATAGACCAGAAGAGGTGCAGCTTATGGCTGTTAAGAAAGAAAAACTTCAAGAAGAAACTTTAGTACAAGAAAATAAATGGCCTACAGGTACAAGGAAGCCAAAAGAAGAAGAGTCGAAGGAAGAAATTCTGCTTAAGCCAATACCTAAACAAAAGATTTCTGAAGTAGATAGACCAGAAGAGGTGCAGCTTAAGCCTGTTAAGAAAGAAAAACTTCAAGAAGAAACTTTAGTAGAAGAAAAGAAATGGCCTACAGGTAGAAGGAAGCCAAAAGAAGAAGAGCCGAAGGAAGAAGTTGTGCTTAAGCCAATCCCTAAACAAAATATTATTTCTGAAGTGGATAGACCAGAAGAGGTGCAGCTTAAGCCTGCTGAGGAAGAAAAACATCAAGAAGAAACTTTAGTAGAAGAAAAGAAATGGCCTACAGGTAGAAGGAAGCCAAAAGAAGAAGAGCCGAAGGAAGAAATTGTGCTTAAGCCAATTCCTAAACAAAAGGTTCCTGAAGTAGATAAACCAGAAGAGGTGCAGCTCAAGCCTGTTAAGAAAGAAAAACCCAAAGAAGAAACTTTAGTAGAAGAAAAGAAATGGCCCACAGGTAAAAGAAAGCCAAAAGAAGAAGAGCCACAAGAACAAGTTGTGCTTAAGCCAATTCCTAAACAAAAGATTCCTGAAGTAGATTATCCAGAAGAGGTGCAGCTCAAGCCTGTTAATAAAGATATATCCCGAGAAAAGACCTTGTTAGAAGAAAATAAATGGACCACAGGTAGACCAGAAGAGGTGCAGCTTAAGCCTGCTAAGGATGAAATTCTTCAAGAAGAAATTTTAGTAGAAGAAAAGACATGGCCTACAGGTAAAAGGAAGCCAAAAGAAGAAGAACCGAAGGAAGAAATTGTGTTTAAGCCAATTCCTAAACAAAAGATTGCTGAAGTGGATAGACCAGAAGAGGCGCAGCTTAAGCCTGTTAAGAAAGAAAAACTTCAAGAAGAAAGTTTAGTAGAAGAAAACAAATGGTCTACAAGTAGAAGGAAGCCAAAAGAAGAAGAGCTGAAGGAAGAAATTGTGCTTAAGCCAATTCCTAAACAAGAGGTTCCTAAAGCAGATAAACCAGAAGAGGTGCAGTTCAAGCCTGTTAAGAAAGACAAACCCAAAGAAGAAACTTTAGTAGAAGAAAAGAAATGGCCCACAGGTAAAAGAAGGCCAAAAGAAGAAGAGCCACAAGAAGAAGTCTTGCTTAAGCCAATTCCTAAGAAAAAGGTTTCTGAAGTGGATAGACCAGAAGAGGTGCAGCTGAAGACTGTTAAGAAAGAAAAACTTCAAGAAGAAAGTTTAGTAGAAGAAAACAAATGGTCTACAAGTAGAAGGAAGCCAAAAGAAGAAGAGCTGAAGGAAGAAATTGTGCTTAAGCCAATTCCTAAACAAGAGGTTCCTAAAGCAGATAAACCAGAAGAGGTGCAGTTCAAGCCTGTTAAGAAAGAAAAACCCAAAGAAGAAACTTTAGTAGAAGAAAAGAAATGGCCCACAGGTAAAAGAAAGCCAAAAGAAGATGAGCCACAAGAAGCAGTCTTGCTTAAGCCAATTCCTAAGAAAAAGGTCTCTGAAGTGGATAGACCAGAAGAGGTGCAGCTTAAGCCTGTTAAAAAAGAAAATCTTCAAGTAGAAACTTTAGTAGAAGAAAAGAAATGGCCCACAGGTAAAAGAAGGCCAAAAGAAGAAGAGTCACAAGAACAAGGTTTGCTTAAGCCAATTCCTAAAAAAAAGGTTTATGAAGTGGATAGACCAGAAGAGGTGCAGCTGAAGCCTGTTAAAAAAGAAAAACTTCAAGAAGAAACTTTAGTAGAAGAAAAGAAATGGCCCACAGGTAAAAGAAGGCCAAAAGAAGAAGAGCCGAAGGAAGAAATTCTGCTTAAGCCCATTCCTAAACAAAAGATTTCTGAAGTAGATAGACCAGAAGAGGTGCAGCTTAAACCTGTTATAAAAGTACAACCCCAAGAAGAAACTTCAGAAGAAGATAAGAAATGGCCTACAGGTAGAAGGAAGCCAAAAGGAGAAGAGCCGAAGGAAGAAGTTGTGCTTAAGCCAATCCCTAAACAAAAAAATTATGAAGTGGATAGACCAGAAGAGGTGCAGCTTAAGCCTGATAAGGAAGAAAGACTTCAAGAAGAAACTTTAGTAGAAGAAAAGAAATGGCCTACAGGTAGAAGAAAGCCAAAAGAAGAAGAGCCGAAGGAAGAAATTGTGCTTAAGCCAATTCCTAAACAAAAGATTCCTGAAGTAGATTATCCAGAAGAGGTGCAGCTCAAGCCTGTTAAGAAAGAAAAACCCAAAGAAGAAACTTTAGTAGAAGAAAATAAAAGGCCCACAGGTAAAAGAAAGCCAAAACAAGAAGAGCCACAAGAAGAAGTCTTGCTTAAGCCAATTCCTAAGAAAAATGATCCTGAAGTGGATAGACCAGAAGAATTGCAGCTTAAGCCTGTTAAAAAAGAAAAACTTCAAGAAGAAACTTTAGTAGAAGAAAAGAAATGGCCCACAGGTAAAAGAAAGCCAAAAGAAGAAGAGCCACAAGAAGAAGTCGTGCTTAAGCCAATTCCTAAGAAAAAGGTCTCTGAATTGGATAGACCAGCAGAGGTGCAGCTTAAGCCTGTTAAGAAAGAAAATCTCCAAGAAGAAACTTTAGTAGAAGAAAAGAAATGGCCCACAGGTAAAAGAAGGCCAAAAGAAGAAGAGCCACAAGCAGAAGTCTTGCTTAAGCCAATTCCTAAGAAAAAGGTTTCTGAAGTGGATAGACCAGAAGAGGTGCAGCTGAAGCCTGTTAAGAAAGAAAAACTTCAAGAAGAAACTTTATCAGAAGAAAAGAAATGGCCCACAGGTAAGAGAAAGCCAAGAGAAGAAGAGCAAAAGGAAGAATTTGTGCTTAAGCCAATTCCTAAACAAAATATTTCTGAAGTGGATAGATCAGAAGAGGATCAGCTTAAGCCTGTTAAGGAAGAAAATCTTCAAGATGAAACTTTAGTAGAAGAAAAGAAATGGCCTACAGGTAGAAGGAAGCCAAAAGAAGAAGAGCCGAAGAAAGAAGTTGTGCTTAAGCTAATTCCTAAACAGAAGGCTCCTGAAGTATATAAAACAGAAGAAGAGCAGCATAAGCCTGTTAAGAAAGTACAACCCCAAGAAGAAACTTCAGTAGAAGATAAGAAATGGCCCACAGGTAGAAGAAAGCCAAAAGAAGAAGAGCCGCAAGAAGAAGTTGTGCTTAAGCCAATTCCTAAACAAAAGATTCCTGAAGTAGATTATCCAGAAGAGGTGCAGCTCAAGACGGTTAAGAAAGAAAAACCCAAAGAAGAAACTTTAGTAGAAGAAAATAAATGGCCCACAGGTAAAAGAAAGCAAAAAGAAGGAGAGCCACAAGAAGAAGTCTTGCTTAAGCCAATTCCTAAGAAAACTGATTCTGAAGTGGATAGACCAGAACAATTGCATCTTAAGCCTCTTAAAAAAGAAAAACTTCAAGAAGAAACTTTAGTAGAAGAAAAGAAATGGCCCACAGGTAAAAGAAAGCCAAAAGAAGAAGAGCCGCAAGAAGAAGTTAGGCTTAAGCCAATTCCCAAACAAAAGGATTCTGAAGTAGATAAACCAGCAGAGGTGCAGCTCAAGCCTGTTAAGAAAGAAAAACCGCAAGAAGAAACTACATTAGAAGAAAAAAAATGGCCTACTGGTAAAAGAAAGCCAAAGAAAGAAGAGCCGCAAGAAGAAGTTGTGCTTAAGCCAATTTCTAAACAAAAGGTTCCTGAAGTAGATAAACCAAAAGAGGTGCAGCTCAAGCCTGTTATGAAACAAGAACCCAAAGAAGAAACTTTAATAGAAGAAAATCAATGGCCCACAGGTAAAAGAAAGCCAAAAGAAGAAGAGGCGCAAGAAGACGTTGTGCTTAAGCCGACTCCTAAACAAAAGGTTCCTGAAGTAGATAAAACAGAAGAGGTGCAGCTCAAGCCTGTTAAGAAAGTACAACCCCTAGAAGAAACTTCAGTAGAAGATAAGAAATGGCCCACAGGTAAAATAAAGCCAAAAAAAGAAGAGCCGCAAGATAAAGTTGTGCTTAATCCAATTGCTAAACAAAAGGTTTCTGAAGTCAATAAACCAGAAGAGGTGCAGCTCGAGCCTGTAATTAAGAAAGACATTGAAATTGAAACAGTTGTTAAAGAAGAAATAATAACCCAAAATATAATAAAGAAACGAAAAAATAGGAAGGAAGAAAAAGGTAAATTATTGTTATTTAATAAATATTAATTGGTTGTAATGTGTGGTATACGCATATGTAATAGTGCTATACTCGTATGTGACGTAAGTAGATAAAGGCACTATTAAATAATCCTTATAGTAGATATAGATTTTATAAATCTTTATTTCTCTTTCTTTCTTCTCTTAATTTCATCATTAAACATTTACAATAAGTGATAAGAACACTTTATAAATACGTTACTAATAGAATTTATTATTATTTATTTAATTAGAAGTTTAAATAAATTATTATTTGATTTTAATACTAATACTCGTATTGTACTAATTATGCTGGGTTTCTAAAGGGCATGCCTTATAATAACTAAATAAACGTTTGATATCTTTTTGATCCCCTTAGAAACGCATAATTAGTGCTTTTTGTGATAATATACATATAATTGTTAATAAAATAGCCTTCCACACCTATTTCTATACAGGGCGAAAAAAACGAAACGTACGTGCATATGAAGTACATTCAATATTGACAATAATTATTGGATAGTCCTTACTTACAACTTGAAAATCATTCTAAGTATATATATATTTTTATTTTTTTATTATTTACTTATTACTTTTAAAAATGAAGTAAATATTTCTTTAAGGAAAAAAATATATTTCGATTATTTAGGGTGGATGCTTTTCATTTGGGTACAGTTTGTCACCCTGCACATTTATCAAACAGATTTTATTTTATAATAATTAGTGCGTCATATATTTTTTTAAAGTGGCAATGTCTGCAATATAAAGATTAATTACGTAAAGTTCAGTTTTATTAAATCACTGACACTTTTTAGTAGCAACGATAAGATTGTAATAGTTTAAATAACCATTGATTGTTGAACAGATGCATGGACAAGTATTAGACACAAAGTGCACAGTGTTTATTTGCCAGGCGTTTTACACAAATAAACATTATTACCTTCATAATATACAATTATTATACTCTACAGTTGACACTATGGTATAAAACATACTTTATTTGCAGATTTAAAAAATATGGAAGTGATCCCTGTAATATTAAAACCGTTAAAAGCACTATCTATGCCAGAAAATTCAAATGTTTCGATTTTTGTTGAGTTTAAGGCCACAGAATTTAAAATAAATTGGTACAGAAATAACCAACTGCTTTTACCAAATGATGAAATAACCATTTTAACAGATGAAGGCAAATCAATTCTGACTATTAAAGGTTTGGATAAAAAGAAAGCTGGCAGGTATGAAGTTATAGTGGAAAGTAATAAAAGAATTGTCAAGTCAGCATGTTCAGTAAAACTTTTAAAACATTTAGAGGAAGACGTTGTTCAACCTCCCATGTTTTTAACTACACTTGCACCTATTACAGTAAAAAATAATAGTACCGTTATTATTGATGCAAAGGTCCAATCGCACCCCAAAGCTTCATTTCAATGGTTTATAGGCACTAAAGATATTGCCGTTCTAACTAAAGAAACAAAAATTGATAAAATTTATATAACCACTATTGAAAATACCTCATCGCTGTGTATAGAAAATATTAATATTGACTTTAGAGGAATTATAACCTGTCGTGCTGAAAACTTTGGCGGTTCCGTCTCTTGCTCCGCCACGCTCGATATAGCCAACCACGTAGATTCGGTGGACAGTGTGCCTACTGTAGTGGAGCCGCTTGTATCTGCTACAATTATGGATGGAGAGCCGATAGTGTTGAGTTGCGTGATAACAGGGTGCCCATGTCCCACCATAGATTGGTTTCACGAACAGAAGCTTCTTAAAAAAGCCAGAGATATTCAATTTGGCCGGCAATCGAATGGTTTGTGTCAATTGACTGTCAAAGAAGCGTTTCCGGAAATGGGTGGAGTGTATACTTGCACGGCGACAAATTGTTTGGGAAGATGTTCCAGCGAATGTACAGTGGCTGTTGAAGGTAGCATAACTATGGAATATTGCATGGTACATTTGACACAACTGCATGGTCACAGAAACACTACGGATGTGCACACAGCTTTTACACGTAGTCGTCATCGTCACTAAGTCCTGTTAAATCTTGCCATGCATCTGTACGGCATATACCTGCATACTGCTATGGTTATTAAACTGCATGGTCGCCAGTGTCTACTACTATGCGAGCATGTAATTTTAAATCACGACACGTGCTATTCTTGTTTGCTTTGTTTATATTATTTAGATTAAGATTGTTTAAAGTAAATAAGTTAGTTTTAATATGTTAATGATTTTCAGCTTACGAGTACGTTGCAAGTGCGGAAGAAGACATTTTAAGCGATGATGTAAGCATTTAATGTATTTTATATATATTAAATTACCTTTAATGTATGTGTAATGTAAAGTACCCATCAAACATTATTATTTAATTATTTTCAGAGGACAAGTGATATTGAAGAATTTGCGCCGCGCATCATTAAGGCTTTGCCGACGGTGGTTACCTCAACTGAAGGAGAACTCACCAGGTAACGCGTAATTCTAGGCTGTATAATATTATGCTAACACTTAATATCGTTAATACAGAATATAATGATATAAAATGTACAGAATAATGGCAGTTGTAATTTTGTTATGTTGGTTTTAAATTGATTTTAAATCGATATTAACAGTTTATTTTTTGATTTGAATTACCGAGATTAAATTGGTAAGTCTATAATAATTACCTCTATTTTAAAAATATTAAACAAACATGTAAAGGTCCTTGACAGAACTAATCTACTACAGAGATTATGTTTATTGGATCACACTGGAAACTCCAGTAAACTGCTAGTATTATTTTGGTTCTTGTATTATTATTTTGATTACGTACAAGTAGCCTTCAATTGTCTGTGTCGGAAGTATGGGAAGAGTAATAAAGAATAATATGATTTAATAATAAACCTTATATATAACGTGTTTTCAGATTGGAGGCCCGAGCTGTGGGAATGCCAAAGCCTAGCATCAAGTGGTTCAAACATGGTATACAAGTAAAGCAATCACAGGAGTATCAAATTGAGGAACTTGAAGATGGCACCTCAATATTGATAATTCCGGAAGTGTATCAGGATGACACTGGCGAGATCAAGTTTGAAGCTCATAACGCACTCGGTATCAGTAGCACGGTCGCCGCTTTGTCGGTTGGAAGTAAGCAGCACTCGTTATGTGTCTTTGTAATATTTTTCAGAAGACTAATATTGTATATGTGTTCCAGCCCACAGTTTGCTTCGTCATCAATCCTTTATCCCTCATACACTATTCACATGGATAGGATCACACCACACATATTGTATTCGAGATTTTGATAATACAATTAACACCAGCTATTAACATTTTCAGGCATCATAGGAACTAAGGAGTACCGAAAGCCTGAGTGGGTGACGCACATGGAGGAACTGCAGGCGGCCCTAAAGGGTAAGTTGTTTCAACTGGCTATTATAGCAAAGCTTGTTTGTTTGTTATTTATGGAATATTGTTTGTTTAGCAACTCAAGCGGTCCCGACTTTCGTTAAGGACATTCTAGGAGAACGAGTTCATGAAGAGGAGACGGTGACATTTGAAGCCATTTATAGTGGAAACCCAGTTCCAGGTATATTTTAGTATATATTATTTTCTTTGTACGTGTAATCATATCAAAAAGCTGTAAATGATTGCAACAGATTCTAAACATTATTATATAGTACACTTTAGGTTATCAGACTAAAATGTCATAAATAAAATAAATATTTTAGTATTCTCGACCAAGAATCGCATCCAGCGCCTCTGTATGTAAATCTATGACTTTAACCGATAGATTACGTACTGCAGAGCGCGGACCCCCCGCCAGATGGACTGATGACCTGAGGAAAGTCGCTGGTGGGGGTTGGATAAGGGGATCACAGAAGATCGTGTGAAATGAGCCTTGGGGGAAGCCTACATCCAGCAGTGTATATACACAGGCTGATAATGATGATGATGGAGGCAGTACGATAAACCCAAATTAACCAAACTATTCCTTATTATAATAAATTCTTTAAAAAAATCTTTGGCTAGAATAGTTGCAATTATCAATTATAATACTCGTATATTATTTATATGTATTTAACCACTTAAATATGATTTTAGAAATTCTGTGGTACAAAGACGACAAGGTTATCAGGACTGATGAGCAATTTTGTATAGAAAACAAAGACAATCGCACCACCTGCACCATTAAAAACGTCACCAAACTGTTAGAGGGAACTTACATGTGTAAGGCGGTGAGTGATATCGGTATGGCTATAACAAAGGCCAAGTTACAGGTATTTAAAGTTGGAGAGAAAATTAAAAAACTCAAGACCAAAAGTAAAACAGAAAAAATAGTGAAACAAGATGAAATCTTGCAGCAGCTTTCAGCAGACGAAGTAGATGAACCTGTGGATCTTCCAGTCGAGAGAGCTCATAAAGACAACGCTAAAGTGTTGTTGATGGAAGCGGACCAAATTCAAAATACAAGCACAGCGACAAATAAAATTATTGATAAAAAAGAAAAGCAGATTCCTGAACACAAGATGGTAGAACCGACTATTATTGAACCTCACCTTGAAAGATCTCAACAAGAAGACAGTAGAGTTCATATTGTAGACGAAGGTGACGTGTCAGGTAAATATATGCCGATCTTTAAACATTATTGTTTTCTGCTTCGTGCTTTGTATTTGTAACTCGTGCTTTGGAATAATTACTTTTATTATTATATTAAATCTAGCGAAATTACAGCCGAACTAATAATCTTTAGTTTTTAATTATAAGCGTATAAAAAATACTTTCTAACCAAATATTATTTAAACGCAGTGATGAAATACTAATCGTCAGAAGGATTGCTTTTATTAATACGAATGTTTGGCAAATAACATAGCAAGCCTGGCAATATAAAGTGTCGAGTAAGTATCGATAATTATTATTATTACACTGTAAACACTGACACTAACAAAGATACATAACACAGCTTTATTCTAAATCTATTATCATAACAAATGATGTAAGTAAATATTAACAATTTATACCGAAAGTTGTAAACACTAATTACTGATAGCACTCATATGATTTCACAGATACACAGAAAAGAAAACGTATATCCCACAAAAAACATAAAAAGGAACTACAGGAGGAAATTATGGAAGAAAGTGAAACAAAGAAAGTGACGATATTGCGTCCAAGAGAAAAAGATGAGTTACATCAAGAAGAAGAGATTGGACAATTAGACGACCTACATATCCCGTATAGCTCTACAATCGCGGCACAGATCCATAACAATAATGTTGAGGTCATCCATTCCAACCAGGTTTCACACATTCTCTCCGTAAAACCCGATAATAAAACCGCTATTTCAAAACTAGACATGACATATCCAGTAATTTGTAATGAAACACACACACAAGAAAATGAAATTCCGTTGGAACTTAGAGAAAGTGCAAAAAATATTATTAAACCTACATTCAATAGTTTGGAATGTTTACAAGTGACTCAAATTGTTAGCGAAGGTAATGTTGATGATTTTCCAAGTACTACTCCGGTTTCGAGTAGCAAGGCTAATAAAACAATCACTACAATGGATAATATAGAGACATTAGAAGTATTAGCTGATATGTCTCTCTCTCGCCTAGAAGTATCCACTTCTAATTTGGAATGCGCTAAAACAACGTTATTATTAAAGGAAGCGCTTGATGTCAGTGAATCATTAGCAGAACAAAATGAAGGGCCGCTTTTAGAACTGATGAAATCAAAAATAAATGCTACAATTGGGATATCACCCCTTTACAGTTTAAATGTTACTGAAATTTCTGACCATCACAGCGAACAAGAGCTTAACGAGCAACGTGAAAAAGTAGCCAAACCAAAACTTAACTTTAATTTACACGAAAGTTTAGTAGTCGGAGAGGTATTTGTGGAAGGAAAATCTGGTAAATATTATCCAGAATTAATAGTGCCAACTGAAACAGCACGTAAAGATATTTTTGTATCAAACCAAATTTTTACAGAAATACAAAATGTTCAGGAAAAAGAGGGTACTCTTGATTCTTTAAAATATCCACCAAGTCAAGTGGCTAGTGTTGACGTTATTGGTAAGGATAGTGTAATTGTAACTCAAGAAGATGCTATTGAAAAAGAAGGTGATTTCGTTATGAAAGAAAAGCCTATAGAATGTACACTTTCAAATGATTTGGTTTTGCACACTGAACTCAGTAATATAATCACAACAGCCAACATAAAGGAGTCAAACTTTATTCCTGAAAAATACAATACTAAACAGGCAAATATTGGTATTAACGAGCAGCAACATAAATTTAATATAGAGATGAACATTCATGAATCTGAAATCTGTTTAGAAGAATGCAAGCCTAATATGAACAATAGAGCTCAGGTGTCTATTTCTGCTTTGGATAAAAATCTTATGGAAGAGGTTCATGTCCATGAAAAAGAGTCTGAATTGATTCTTAAAGAAGAAAAAGTATCTGGTAAAGCCAACGTTGACGTAGGAGTTACTGAACCGTTAGTTACCACAGAGACGATTACAATGAGGACGGTTAAAGACATGACCATAAAAGACAGGGGAGGGTTAGATGAGACCGCAACAGAGACCGTAATTACAAACATTGCTAATATTGTTACTTTTCCTCTTGTTCAAGAACACGAAAAGAATGAGGACTATTCTAGTAAGCTTTCAGAAAACATTAATCAATCGTATATCCCAAATATTTATTTAACTGTTATGCAAACAGAGCCCACGGATTGTGAAGATCAATTACAAAATAAAAAAAACCCTGAATCCATGTCAGCTAAAGTTGTCCCCACTCACCCTTTAAAAGCATCAATATCAGAATTTATAACTACTTCTGATAACATAGATATTCTTAATACAGTAAAAAATATCGGCGAGAAAGCTACTGGATTTTGTGATTTGCATAAAGAAATAATAATTCTCCAAACAACAGTACAAGAGGAGTTGGATAAAATTGAATATAAAAAACCTGATAATTATCAAGCTTCTTCCAGATTTATTGGAAATGAAAGTCTTAGCGTAATTGAAATCATTACTTCTTCGACAGAAACGGAATTAAAAAAAGAAAGCAATAAAATTACTGGAATAGCTAATATTGAACTCGATTGTGATCGTAAAATTGCTGTTACAAAAGAAGTTAGCTTACATGATAACGTTTCACAAATTAAAATAGAATCGCCCAGCTACCAAGAGATAGAAACTGTTCCAACATTGCTGATGTCACTTCAAGTATCGGAAATGGAACCCTTTGACACACAAACTGAATTACCAGACGATATTCAGCCAGGTCCCAAAATAATTAAACCAACAATTACACCATTAAACGAGGCTATAAATATTTCTGAAGTTTTAAAGCATGAGAAGGAAAATGAATATAATGTAGCGCAAACACAAGAGCTAGTCAAGGCTACATCAGATATAACTGGACGAACAGTAGCAGTATCAAGTGAACTAGTAACAGATATTAGTTTGGAATACACGAATCAGGATAAATTTGACACAAAATTGCAAAAAGCTAATATAGAAAATATGCCACATAAAGAAATAGTTGTGACTACGACAGATTTAAATGAAAAAGAACAACAATTAGATGTTATGACAAACAACAAAACGGCATCAGCTACTGTTTCCTTAGATTCTATTCAAGGAATTATAATTGAAGAAAGCATACCAGAATCTGTTGCTTTCTCTTTTACAAAAGCAAATGAATCGACAATGGCTAAGGCAAAACCATCTACAATTGCCTCAGAAGCCATTAGTAATGAGGAAATCCTTGTGCATTTATCGGCTGGATTATTGCAAGAAAATTTTACTATTCAGGTAGTAGAACCATCAGTTACTATATCAGCGTTACAAGTTCCAGAATACGTTGAGAAATTAGCTGTAGAGTCTGAGAATGTTTTAGGTAATCTGATAACTCCCGATAAACAAAAAGCAGAAATTTCATTAGGACATAAACACAGTTTACAAGTGATAGAAACAACAACGCATACAGATAATTTAGAAAATGCAGAAAGTGATAACTTTAAGTTGCTGACTGCAAACTTTAAAATAGATGATATATACGGTAAAACAGCCAATATCGAGGAAGTTGTAACTAATGAGAATTCACAAAACCTATGCCATCAGCAGTTTGAAGAAAGTAAGAGCATCGTAGTCACTGTACCTTCTCACACACTGGAACTAACAGAAGTAATTACAGCAGAAGCAGAATTACCAATTCCGTCGCAGGAAACACTTATAAGTATTGCCAAATCTGATTATACAGAAAACCAAGCTGTAATAGCTACTACCATCGAAGCAGAGGAAAAGGAAAACCTTCTAAATACAAATAAAAAATCTCAGTCATATCAATCTACGGTTGGATTTTTACCTCTAACAGGAACGATAGATACTGAAGTTATAACAGTGTCAAATGTTGAGAATTTTAACAATGTTAAACCCAAATCTTTATCTGCTAATATTTTACAAGGTGAATTGCAAAAACATATAGTAGGTCTTGAACATGTCCATGGAGAGAAAGAAAATGTGTTTATTACTCCAAAATTATCTGTTAATAATATTAAACCCAAAAGCAATGCCTTTGAAATATCAGCTAAAGAAGTATCTGAAGTACTTCCCATTGAAACCGAACAGGAATTTAAATCTGTTTTAGACATGAGAGGTGCAGTTGCTCAACAAACACTATCTGAATGTCGGTCATTGGTTCATTCGGAAATAATACCTAATTACGAAAGTGTTGATTTGCGTGTCTCAGATTCAAAACTCTTATCAGCAGTGAAAACTTATGGCCTACAAGAAAGTGTTGAACAATATGAAACAGTAGTCGGAGAAAAAGAAGCAAACTTATCCAAACAGTTAGAAACAAAAGAAGAAAAAATTGACATTTGTATTAAAGAAAACACATCTCTTAATATGCTTCAAATACTATCCTCAGAAAAAGAAGAATTGCTAGATATCAGTGAAAATATTTTGCCCAGTAAAATAATAGAACCCATTATGGATGTTAAGTTACAGTCTTATATAAATGTTGGTGAAATAATTACAAACGAAAAAGATAATCAATTCGATTCCAAACCAATTTTTAAAAGTGAAATCGCTGAGCTTAGTATTCAAGCGAGAGATCATGTTAATGTGCGTGAACATACGTTAGTGGAAAAGGCTGAGCAATTTAATACTGAAAAACAGCCTAAATTAGTAATCTCTGATTCTGCATATAAACCACATGACTATGTAAAAGTAGAAGAACAGCAAGTTTTTGAATTAGAGGAATATATGCCAGGAAAACAATTTGAAACCAAACTAAGCAATCTTACCATAGAACCTTTATTATCCATCAATGTTAGTGAACTTCACATTTCTGAACAACATGACGAGTTCAATACTAAAAAAACGAATACTAACCAGTCAATTATCAATCTAGAACTGGGACATAGTATAAATGTTGAAGAAGTATTAGCTATTGAAAAAGACACGGTGCTTTCTTCAATAGAACCAAATAAAACTGAAAAGGGATTAATAAATATTGAACCAGTAAAACATTTAACAACTATAGAAACTAATTGCAGTGAAACAGAAACTATATTTAAAAAAGACAAAAGTGATATCTCTAAAAGACCGGAAATTATATATGAATCACAAATACCTTTAAATATTGAGGAATTACATGTAAAAGAGTCTGAAAATAACTTTTTAGTTAACTATGCACCAAATGAAGAACAACCACAAATTTCTATACATTCTCAGTCTCATATCACTGTTACTGACATTGTAGCACCTGAAATGGAATCAGAATTAATCGTGCATGGCGACAATGTAAAGGAACAAAAACATACAATTGAAATTGTACCAAAACAACATCTTACTGTAAGTGAAACTGTAACTAACGAAGGTGGTAATAATTTCGTCGACTTAACGCCTTCTAAAAATGAACATGCTAGTAAGTCTCAGACAACACTTCAAGAAGTAGCAAGTATTGTACCAAACGTATTTGATTCTATTATTAACATTACTACTGTATTTGAACCTGATAGTAAAAAAGCTAACTTTAATGTCGAACATTTATTATCATACATTACAACAGAAAAGAATATTGAAGAAACCCACGAAAATTTAAAACCTTCTGATAATATAGTAAATAAAAATGCTAAGGAACAGATACAGGAACAAGTACATTTAGAACAAACACTAGTAATTGCTCAAGAGAATACAAAATTAATACACGATGTCGGTGAAATAAAAGACGAAAAAGCTATAAAGTCACAAACAACTGAACAAGGTATGTTCATCATAGAACCACAAATTGTAGAATCTGTGTCTGAATTTACTAATAAGTTTGAGCCAGAAAGTGAAAAAGTAAAAATGGATTTAGAGCTTATGAAAAGCTACGTCACTACTGAAAATATTATTCAGGAGTCATCGGAGAAAATTACGGTGGCAGAACATCAAGAAACGGAAGCTAATCAATACTTTATCGAAAATAAATCATTACAACAAACACAAGTAGTATTTGGTGAAAATATCAACGAAATTAACATCATTCAAGACAAAAAAGTAACCGCACAGAAAATCATCACACCACTATCGCATTTGCAATGTACAGAAAACGTTCCCGAGTCGCAGGTAGAAGATTTTCTTACACAAATAACACAAACAAAATCTACGAATGTATCGACATACCATATAGCTCCAACAGTTGTAACAGACAACGTAGCGTTACATTCCGAGGGTGATCTTCTTTTAAATCAACCCCAAACACAAACTATTTCAAAAAGTTTTGTTATTGCCAATGAACTTAAAGTGACAGAAGAATTTATTGATGACCAAATGACACCATTTACTGACATGTTAATATCAGAAAAACTCATATGTAAACCTCACAAACAAGAAGATACTGCTGTAAAACAAGAAACGTTAATTACTGGTGAGTTTCAAATTGTTTATACTTACTAGCTTTTTATGAAGTAGCCTCATTTGCGTTAGATGCGTACTAGGCAAAATAGTGACAAAGTTATATAAATTCTATGTATTTATGATTTTTCTTAGTACTCCAAGTCGTATCAATATAGTACAAATAGTTTTAATACTCGTAGCTACTGGACTATTCTATTAGTCATCTGTAGGTAATAAAACTAGTTGTCGTCCAAGCCTCCAACTAATGTTAGACTAAATAATCTGTTCGAATCTCGTTATAATTACTTATATACCTATATTTAAATACTACATGAAATGATGGCGTTATATAAAAATAATATATAATTATTGTCCTAGAATAGAAGATGTGATATAAATAGAACTATAACTCTATAATGCTATATTTCTGCCGTAAAACTACAGCGATATCATAAAACAATTTATATTTAACTCGTAAGTGGGTATTAGATAATCTAGCTGGAACAACATGTACATTATTTTTACTTGACTAATAAAATTGTCGTTTTATTAAATATTATTATGTTTGGCATTAAATAAACTTACTAAATGATTTGTACATATATCACATTACAGAAATTCATGAAGATATCTCTCCATCACTACACGACACATACCAGTCACCAAAAACATCAGATGTTGAAGAAACTGAGGAAATTGTTACAAAATTCGTAACTAAACCTGGAGTTGACGAACCGGTTCAGATAAAAACTAAAAGAACAATAATAAAAAAGAAACTTAAAAAAGGACAAACCAGTCAAAATGAAGGTAATATTGTGATAGAGGAAACGTTGGATGATGACTATACCAATAAACCTGATAAAAAACAACATCACAATGTAAGTATTGAAGAATTTGAAGATAAATTAAATGATGTTAATGAAACCGATAAAAGTACAATACAATTACCTGATGAAGATTGGGAAATACCTTTAATGCAAACACAGGTGGTAATTGAGGAAATTATTGAAAAGCCAGAAAACACTACAAATATAATAGAATTAAAAGAAGTTCCAATATTAATCGAGGAATTACCAAAACAAGCTAACGTAATTATAATTGAAAAGACAGGTGAACATAAAACAATAAAAACGAAACGAATAATAAAAAAAAGAGAAAATTCGTTAGAAGAAGAAACAAAGCCCATGAAGATAGTTGAGATGCCAGAAGAAGTAATTGTAGAAGAAAAAAAATCTGTTGATGGTAAGCCAATACAGAAGAAGATAACTAAACGCGTAATTAAAAAACGAGTAGGGTCTAAAGTAGAAACTACAGAAATTGTATCCACACAAGAAGACGACAAGGAACCTATACTGACAGTCCACACTACACAAAAAAATTCCGATGAATCAGACACAGAGTTTAAAGACATTGCTACACCTGAATCTGCACAAATAATTCAGGAATTACCAGAAAAAGTTGAGGTCACTGAAGTTAAAACAGAAACAGGTGATATTAAAAAGATTAAAATTACCAAACGTGTAATAAGGAAAAAGAAGGGGCCAAAGGATGAAGTCACAGAAATAACTACTGTACAAAATGATGATGAGTCACCGAAAATTACTGTTGCTGTTACTGAAGAAGAGACTACGTTTGACGAAGAAATTATACCCATAGAGATAGATGAGATGCCAGAGGAAATAGTCGAGGAGGATACAAAATCAGTTGATGGTAAGCCAATACAGAAGAAGATAACTAAACGCATCATTAAAAAACGAGTAGGGCCTAAAGTAGAAACTACAGATATTGTATCTACACAAGAAGATGACAAGGAACTTATACCGACAGTTTACACTACACAAAAAATCACAGATGAATCAGTTAAAGAGTTTAAAGACATTGCTACACCTGAAACTGCACAAATAATTCATGAATTACCCGAAACTGTTGACGTTACTGAAGTTAAAACAGAAACAGGTGATATTAAAAGGATTAAAACCACTAAACGCATAATCCAGAAAAAGAAGGGGCCCATGAATGAAGTTACAGAAATAACTACTATCCAAAAAGGTGACGAGGCACCGACAGTTACTGTATCTGTTACTGAAGAAGCGACTGCGCTTGAAAAAGAAACTGAACCAGTAAAGATAATTGAAATGCCAGAACAAATTCTCGTAGAGGAAATCAAATCACTTGACGGTAAGCCTAAACAAAGGAAAATTACAAAACGTGTTATTAAAAAACAAGTAGGCCCTAAAGTAGAAACTACGGAAATAATATCTACACAAGAAGACGACAAGCAGCCTATACTGACAGTACACACAACAAAAGAAATTACTGACGAAAGTGTAACAGATATTACAGATATTATAACACCCACGACTGCACAAATCATTGAGGAACTACCAGAAAAAGTTGAGTTTACTGAAGTTAAAACAGAAACAGGTGATATTAAAAAGATTAAAACCACTAAACGCATAATCCGGAAAAAGAAAGGGCCCAAGGATGAAGTTACGGAAATAACTACTGTACAAAAAGATGATGAGGTACCGACAGTTACTGTAGCTATTACGGAACAAGAGACTCCGTTTAAAGGAGAAATCATACCAATAGAGATAGTTGAGTTGCCGGAAGAGGTAGTCGTAGAGGAAACAAAATCAATTGACGGTAAGTCAAAACAGAAAAAGATAACCAAACGCGTCATTAGGAAACGAGTAGGGCCTAAAGTAGAAACTACAGAAATTGTATCCACACAAGAAGACGACAAGGAACCTATACTGGTAGTCCACACTACACAAGAAATTACAGACGATTCACATACAGAATTCAATGATATTGTAACACCTAAAACTGCACAAATCATCGAGGAATTACCTGAAAAAGTTGACGTTACTGAAGTAAAAACAGAAACAGGTGATATTAAAAAGATCAAAACAAATAAAAGTGTAATTAAAAAAAAAAAAGGGTCAATGGATGTAGTTACGGAAATAAATACTGTACAAAAAGATGATGAGGCACCAATAATTACTGTAGCTGTTACTGAAAAAGAGACTCCGTTAGAAGAAGAAACAAAGCTCATAGAAATAGTTGAGATGCCAGAAGAAGTTGTCGTAGAGGAAACCAAATCACTTGACGGCAAGCCCAAACAAAGAAAAATTACAAAACGTGTAATTAAAAAACGGATAGGGCCCAATGTTGAAACTACGGAGATAATATCTACACAAGAAGACGATAAGCAGCCTATAATAACAGTAAACACTACACAAGAAGATACTGACGAATCTGTTACAGAATTAAATAACATTATTACACCCAGGACTGCACAAATCATTAATGAATTACCGGAAAAAGTTGAGGTTATTGAAGTTAAAACAGAAAAAGGTGATATTCAAAGGATCAAAACTAGTAAACGAGTAATTAGAAAGAAAAAGGGGCCAAAGGAAGAAGTTACAGAAATAACTACTGTACAAAAAGACAATGAGACACCAACGGTCACCGTTGCTGTTACTGAAGAAGAGACTCCGTTTGAAGAAGAACTCATACCAATAGAGATAGTTGAGATGCCAGAACAGGTAACCGTGGTGGAAACAAAATCAGTTGACGGTAAGCCAAAACAAAAGAAAATATTAAAACGCGTCATTAAAAAACGAGTAGGGCCTAAAGTAGAAATTACAGAAATTACATCAACACAAGTTGACGACATGGAACCTATACTGACAGTCCACACTACACAAGAAATTACAGACGAATTACTTACAGAATTTAATAATATTTTGACACCTAAAGCTGCACAAATCATTGAGGAATTACCGGAAAAAGTTGAGGTTACTGAAGTCAAAACAGAAACAGGTGATATTAAAAAGATCAAAACTACGAAACGAGTTATCAGAAAAAAAAAGGGGCCAAAGGAAGAAGTTACGGAAATAACTACTGTACAAAAAGATAATGAGGCACCAACGTTTACCGTTGCTGTTACTGAAGAAGAGACTCCGTTTGAAGACAAAATCATACCAATAAAGATTGTTGAAATGCCAGAAGAGGTAACAGTGGAGGAAATAAAATCAGTTGACGGTAAGCCAAAACAGAAGAAAATATCCAAACGCGTCATTAAAAAACGAGTTGGGCCTAAAGTAGAAACTACAGAAATTACATCAACACAAGTTGACGACAAGGAACCTATACTGACAGTCCACACTACACAAGAAATTACAGACGAATCACTTACAGAATTTTATGATATTATTACACCTAAAACTGCACAAATCATTGAGGAATTACCGGAAAAAGTTGAGATTACTGAAGTCAAAACGGAAACAGGTGATATTAAAAAGATCAAAACTACTAAACGAGTAATCAGAAAAAAAAAGGGGCCAAAGGAAGAAATTACGGAAATAACTACTGTACAAAAAGATGATGAGGCACCAACGGTCACTGTTGCTATTACTGAAGAAGAGGCTCCGTCAAAAGAAGAAATCGTACCAATAGAGATAATCGAGTTGCCAGAAAAAGTATCGGAAGAGAAAACAAAATCAGTTGATGGTAAGCCTAAACAGAAGAAAATATCTAAGCGGATCATTAAAAAACGAGTAGGACCAAATGTAGAAACAACAGAAATTACATCCACACAAGTGGATGACAAAGAACCTATAGTGACAGTTCACACCTCACTAGAAATTACAGACGAATCACTTACAGAATTCGAAGATATTATTACACCTAAAACTGCACAAATCATTGAGGAATTACCGGAAAAAGTTGAGGTTACTGAAGTCAAAACAGAAACAGGTGATATTCAAAAGATTAAAACTACTAAACGAGTAATCAGAAAAAAAAAGGGGCCAAAGGAAGAAATTACGGAAATAACTACTGTACAAAAAGATGATGAGGCACCAACGGTCACTGTTGCTATTACTGAAGAAGAGGCTCCGTCAAAAGAAGAAATCGTACCAATAGAGATAATCGAGTTGCCAGAAAAAGTATCGGAAGAGGAAACAAAATCAGTTGATGGTAAGCCTAAACAGAAGAAAATATCTAAGCGGATCATTAAAAAACGAGTAGGACCAAATGTAGAAACAACAGAAATTACATCCACACAAGTGGATGACAAAGAACCTATAGTGACAGTTCACACCTCACTAGAAATTACAGACGAATCACTTACAGAATTCGAAGATATTATTACACCTAAAACTGCACAAATCATTGAGGAATTACCGGAAAAAGTTGAGGTTACTGAAGTCAAAACAGAAACAGGTGATATTCAAAAGATCAAAACTACTAAACGAGTAATCAGAAAGAAAAAGGGGCCAAAGAAAGAAATTACGGAAATAACCACTGTACAAAAAGATGATGAGGCACCAACGGTCACCGTTGCTGTTACTGAAGAAAAGACTCCGTTTGAAGAAGATATCATACCAATACAAATAGTTGAGTTGCCGGAAGTGGTAGTCGTAGAGGAAACAAAAGCATTTGACGGTAAGCCAAAACAGAAGAAAATATCCAAACGCGTCATTAAAAAACGAGTAGGGCCTAAAGTAGAAACTACGGAAATTACATCAACACAAGTTGACGACAAGGAACCTATACTGACAGTCCACACATCACAAGAAATTACAGACGAGTCACTTACAGAATTCAATGATAGTTTTACACCTAGAACTGCAAAAGTCATTGAAGAATTACCGGAAAAAGTTGAGGTTACTGAAGTCAAAACAGAAACAGGTGATATTAAAAAGATCAAAACTACTAAACGAGTAATCAAAAAAAAAAAGGGGCCAAAGGAAGAAATTACGGAAATAACTACTGTACAAAAAGATGATGAGGCACCAACGGTCACTGTTGCTATTACTGAAGAAGAGGCTCCGTCAAAAGAAGAAATCGTACCAATAGAGATAATCGAGTTGCCAGAAAAAGTATCGAAAGAGGAAACAAAATCAGTTGATGGTAAGCCTAAACAGAAGAAAATATCTAAGAGGATCATTAAAAAACGAGTAGGACCAAATGTAGAAACAACAGAAATTACATCCACACAAGTGGATGACAAAGAACCTATAGTGACAGTTCACACCTCACTAGAAATTACAGACGAATCACTTACAGAATTCGAAGATATTATTACACCTAAAACTGCACAAATCATTGAGGAATTACCGGAAAAAGTTGAGGTTACTGAAGTCAAAACAGACACAGGTGATATTCAAAAGATCAAAACCACTAAACGAGTAATCAGAAAGAAAAAGGGGCCAAAGGAAGTAGTTACGGAAATAACTACTGTACAAAAAGATGATGAGGCACCAACGGTCACTGTTGCTATTACTGAAGAAGAGGCTCCGTCAAAAGTAGAAATCGTACCAATAGAGATAATCGAGTTGCCAGAAAAAGTATCGAAAGAGGAAACAAAATCAGTTGATGGTAAGCCTAAACAGAAGAAAATATCTAAGAGGATCATTAAAAAACGAGTAGGACCAAATGTAGAAACAACAGAAATTACATCCACACAAGTGGATGACAAAGAACCTATAGTGACAGTTCACACCTCACTAGAAATTACAGACGAATCACTTACAGAATTCGAAGATATTATTACACCTAAAACTGCACAAATCATTGAGGAATTACCGGAAAAAGTTGAGGTTACTGAAGTCAAAACAGAAACAGGTGATATTCAAAAGATCAAAACCACTAAACGAGTAATCAGAAAGAAAAAGGGGCCAAAGGAAGTAGTTACGGAAATAACTACTGTACAAAAAGATGATGAGGCACCAACGGTCACTGTTGCTGTTACTGAAGAAGATACTCCATTGAAAGGAGAAATCGTACCAATAGAGATAGTTGAGATGCCAGAAGAGGTAACCGTGGAGCAAACTAAATCAGTTGAAGGTAAGCCAAACCAGAAGAAAATATCCAAACGCGTCATTAAAAAACGACTAGGTCCTAAAGTAGAAACAACAGAAATTACATCCACACAAGTGGATGACAAAGAACCTATAGTGACAGTTCACACCTCACTAGAAATTACAGACGAATCACTTACAGAATTCGATGATATTATTACACCAAAAACTGCACAAATTATTGAGGAATTACCAGAAAAAGTTGAGGTTACTGAAGTAAAAACAGAAACAGGTGATATTAAAAAGATTAAAACTACTAAACGAGTAATCAGAAAAAAAAAGGGGCCAAAGGAAGAAATTACGGAAATAACTACTGTACAAAAAGATGATGAGGCACCAACGGTCACTGTTGCTATTACTGAAGCAGAGACTCCATTGAAAGAAGAAATCGTACCAATAGAGATAGTTGAGATGCCAGAAGAGGTAACCGTGGAGCAAACTAAATCAATTGACGGTAAGCCGAAACAGAAGAAAATATCCAAACGCGTCATTAAAAAACGAGTAGGGCCTAAAGTAGAAACTACAGAAATTACATCGACACAAGTTGACGACAAGGAACCTATACTGACAGTCCACACTACACAAGAAATTACAGACGAATTACTTACAGAATTCAATGATATTATTACACCTAAAACTGCACAAATCATTGAGGAATTACCGGAAAAAGTTGAGATTACCGAAGTTAATACAGAAACAGGTGATATTAAAAAGATCAAAACTACTAAACGAGTAATCAGAAAGAAAAAGGGGCCAAAGGAAGAAGTTACGGAAATAACTACTGTTCAAAAAGATGATGAGGCACCAACGGTCACTGTTACTATTACTGAAGAAGAGACTCCATTGAAAGAAGAAATCGTACCAATAGAGATAGTTGAGATGCCAGAAGAGGTAACCGTGGAGCAAACTAAATCAGTTGACGGTAAGCCGAAACAGAAGAAAATATCCAAACGCGTCATTAAAAAACGAGTAGGGCCTAAAGTAGAAACTACAGAAATTACATCGACACAAGTTGACGACAAGGAACCTATACTGACAGTCCACACTACACAAGAAATTACAGACGAATTACTTACAGAATTCAATGATATTATTACACCTAAAACTGCACAAATCATTGAGGAATTACCGGAAAAAGTTGAGGTTACTGAAGTCAAAACAGAAACAGGTGATATTCAAAAGATCAAAACTACCAAACGTGTAATCAAAAAGAAAAAGGGGCCAAAGGAAGAAGTTACGGAAATAACTACTGTACAAAAAGATGGTGAAGCACCAACGGTCACTGTTGCTATTACTGAAGAAGAGACTCCGTCAAAAGAAGAAGACGTACCAATAGAGATAGTTGAGATGCCAGAACAAGTAACCGTGGAGGAAACTAAATCAGTTGACGGTAAGCCGAAACAGAAGAAAATATCCAAACGCGTCATTAAAAAACGAGTAGGGCCTAAAGTAGAAACTACAGAAATTACATCGACACAAGTTGACGACAAGGAACCTATACTGACAGTCCACACTACACAAGAAATTACAGACGAATCACTTACAGAATTTAATGATATTATTACACCTAAAACTGCACAAATCATTGAGGAATTACCGGAAAAAGTTAAGATTACTGAAGTTAAAACAGAAACAGGTGATATTAAAAAGATCAAAACTACCAAACGTGTAATCAAAAAGAAAAAGGGGCCAAAGGAAGAAGTTACGGAAATAACTACTGTACAAAAAGATGGTGAGGCACCAACGGTCACTGTTGCTATTACTGAAGAAGAGACTCCCTCAAAAGAAGAAATCGTACCAATACAAATAGTTGAGCTGCCGGAAGTGGTAGTCGTAGAGGAAACAAAAGCAGTTGACGGTAAGCCAAGACAGAAGAAAATATCCAAACGCGTCATTAAAAAACGAGTAGGGCCTAAAGTAGAAACTACAGAAATTACATCGACACAAGTTGACGACAAGGAACCTATACTGACAGTCCACACTACACAAGAAATTACAGACGAATCACTTACAGAATTCAATGATATTATTACACCTAAAACTGCACAAATCATTGAGGAATTACCGGAAAAAGTTGAGATTACTGAAGTCAAAACAGAAACAGGTGATATTCAAAAGATCAAAACCACTAAACGAGTAATCAGAAAGAAAAAGGGGCCAAAGGAAGAAATTACGGAAATAACTACTGTGCAAAAAGATGATAAGGCACCAACGGTCACTGTTGCTATTACTGAAGAAGAGACTCCATCAAAAGAAGAAATCGTACCAATGGAGATAGTCGAGTTACCGGAAGAGGTAGTCGTAGAGGAAACAATATCAGTTGACGGTAAGCCAAAACAGAAGAAAATATCCAAACGCGTCATTAAAAAACGAGTAGGGCCTAAAGTAGAAACAACAGAAATTACATCAACACAAGTTGACGACAAGGAACCTATACTGACAGTCCACACTACACAAGAAATTACAGACGAATCACTTACAGAATTCAATGATATTATTACACCTAAAACTGTACAAATCATTGAGGAATTACCGGAAAAAGTTAAGATTACTGAAGTTAAAACAGAAACAGGTGATATTAAAAAGATCAAAACTACCAAACGTGTAATCAAAAAGAAAAAGGGGCCAAAGGAAGAAGTTACGGAAATAACTACTGTACAAAAAGATGGTGAAGCACCAACGGTCACTGTTGCTATTACTGAAGAAGAGACTCCCTCAAAAGAAGAAATCGTACCAATACAAATAGTTGAGCTGCCGGAAGTGGTAGTCGTAGAGGAAACAAAAGCAGTTGACGGTAAGCCAAAACAGAAGAAAATATCCAAACGCGTCATTAAAAAACGAGTAGGGCCTAAAGTAGAAACTACAGAAATTACATCGACACAAGTTGACGACAAGGAACCTATTCTGACAGTCCACACTACACAAGAAATTACAGACGAATTACTTACAGAATTCAATGATATTATTTCACCTAAAACTGCACAAATCATTGAGGAATTACCGGAAAAAGTTGAGGTTACTGTAGTCAAAACAGAAACAGGTGATATTCAAAAGATCAAAACCACTAAACGAGTAATCAGAAAGAAAAAGGGGCCAAAGGAAGTAGTTACGGAAATAACTACTGTACAAAAAGATGATGACGCACCAACGGTCACTGTTGCTGTTACTGAAGAAGATACTCCATTAATAGAAGAAATTGTACCAATAGAGATTGTTGAGTTGCCGGAAGAGGTAGTCGTAAAGGAAACAATAGCAGTTGACGGTAAGCCAAAACAGAAGAAAATATCCAAACGCGTCATTAAAAAACGAGTAGGGCCTAAAGTAGAAACAACAGAAATTACATCAACACAAGTTGACGACAAAGAACCTATACTGACAGTCCACACAACACAAGAAATTACAGACGAATCACTTACAGAATTCAAGGATATTTCTACACCTAAAACTGCACAAATCATTGAGGAATTACCGGAAAAAGTTGAAGTTACTGAAGTCAAAACAGAAACAGGTGATATTCAAAAGATCAAAACCACTAAACGAGTAATCAGAAAGAAAAAGGGGCCAAAGGAAGTAGTTACGGAAATAACTACTGTACAAAAAGATGATGACGCACCAACGGTCACTGTTGCTGTTACTGAAGAAGATACTCCATTAACAGAAGAAATCGTACCAATAGAGATTGTTGAGTTGCCGGAAGAGGTAGTCGTAAAGGAAACAATAGCAGTTGACGGTAAGCCAAAACAGAAGAAAATATCCAAACGCGTCATTAAAAAACGAGTAGGGCCTAAAGTAGAAACAACAGAAATTACATCAACACAAGTTGACGACAAGGAACCTATACTGACAGTCCACACAACACAAGAAATTACAGACGAATCACTTACAGAATTCAAGGATATTTCTACACCTAAAACTGCACAAATCATTGAGGAATTACCGGAAAAAGTTGAGGTTACTGAAGTCAAAACAGAAACAGGTGATATTCAAAAGATCAAAACCACTAAACGAGTAATCAGAAAGAAAAAGGGGCCAAAGGAAGTAGTTACGGAAATAACTACTGTACAAAAAGATGATGACGCACCAACGGTCACTGTTGCTGTTACTGAAGAAGATACTCCATTAACAGAAGAAATCGTACCAATAGAGATTGTTGAGTTGCCGGAAGAGGTAGTTGTAAACGAATCAATAGCAGTTGACGGTAAGCCAAAACAGAAGAAAATATCGAAACGCGTCATTAAAAAACGAGTTGGTCCTAAAGTAGAAACTACAGAAATTACATCAACACAGGTTGACGACAAGGAACCTATACTGACAGTCCACACTACACAAGAAATTACAGACGAATCACTTACAGAATTCAATGATATTATTTCACCTAAAACTGCACAAATCATTGAGGAATTACCGGAAAAAGTTGAGGTTACTGAAGTCAAAACAGAAACAGGTGATATTCAAAAGATAAAAACCACTAAACGAGTAATCAAAAAGAAAATGGGGCCTAAGGAAGTAGTTACGGAAATAACTACTGTACAAAAAGATGATGATGCACCAACTGTCACTGTTGCTGTTACTGAAGAAGATACTCCATTGAAAGAAGAAATCGTACCAATAGAGATTGTTGAGTTGCCGGAAGAGGTAGTCGTAAAGGAAACAATAGCATTTGACGGTAAGCCAAAACAGAGGAAAATATCCAAACGCGTCATTAAAAAACGAGTAGGGCCTAAAGTAGAAACAACAGAAATTACATCAACACAAGTTGACGACAAGGAACCTATACTGACAGTCCACACTACACAAGAAATTACAGACGAATCACTTACAGAATTCAAGGATATTTCTACACCTAAAACTGCACAAATCATTGAGGAATTACCGGAAAAAGTTGAGGTTACTGAAGTCAAAACAGAAACAGGTGATATTCAAAAGATCAAAACCACTAAACGAGTAATCAGAAAGAAAAAGGGGCCAAAGGAAGTAGTTACGGAAATAACTACTGTACAAAAAGATGATGAGGCACCAACGATCACTGTTGCTGTTACTGAAGAAGATACTCCATTTAAAGAAGAAATCGTACCAATAGAGATAGTTGAGATGCCAGAAGAGGTAACCGTTGAGCAAACTAAATCAGTTGACGGTAAGCCAAACCAGAAGAAAATATCCAAACGCGTAATTAAAAAACGAGTAGGGCCTAAAGTAGAAACAACAGAAATTACATCAACACAAGTTGACGACAAGGAACCTATACTGACAGTCCACACTACACAAGAAATTACAGACGAATCACTTACAGAATTCAAGGATATTTCTACACCTAAAACTGCACAAATCATTGAGGAATTACCGGAAAAAGTTGAGGTTACTGAAGTTAAAACAGAAACAGGTGATATTCAAAAGATCAAAACCACTAAACGAGTAATCAGAAATAAAAAGGGGTCAAAGGAAGTAGTTACGGAAATAACTACTGTACAAAAAGATGAAGAGGCACCAACGATCACTGTTGCTGTTACTGAAGAAGATACTCCATTGAAAGAAGAAATCGTACCAATAGAGATAGTTGAGATGCCAGAAGAGGTAACCGTGGAGCAAACTAAATCAGTTGACGGTAAGCCAAACCAGAAGAAAATATCCAAACGCGTCATTAAAAAACGAGTAGGGCCTAAAGTAGAAACTACAGAAATTACATCGACACAAGTTGACGACAAGGAACCTATACTGACAGTCCACACTACACAAGAAATTACAGACGAATTACTTACAGAATTCAATGATATTATTACACCTAAAACTGCACAAATCATTGAGGAATTACCGGAAAAAGTTGAGGTTACTGTAGTCAAAACAGAAACAGGTGATATTCAAAAGATCAAAACCACTAAACGAGTTATCAGAAAGAAAAAGGGGCCAAAGGAAGAAGTTACGGAAATAACTACTATACAAAAAGATGATGAGGCACCAACGGTCACTGTTGCTGTTACTGAAGAAGATACTCCATTGAAAGAAGAAATCGTACCAATAGAGATTGTTGAGTTGCCGGAAGAGGTGGTCGTAAAGGAAACAATAGCAGTTGACGGTAAGCCAAAACAGAAGAAAATATCCAAACGCGTCATTAAAAAACGAGTAGGGCCCAAAGTAGAAACAACAGAAATCACATCAACACAATATGACGACAAGGAACCTATACTGACAGTCCACACTACACAAGAAATTACAGACGAATCACTTACAGAATTCAAGGACATTTCTACACCTAAAACTGCACAAATCATTGAGGAATTACCAGAAAAAGTTGAGGTTACTGAAGTCAAAACAGAAACAGGTGATATTCAAAAGATCAAAATCACTAAACGAGTAATCAAAAAGAAAAAGGGGCCAAAGGAAGTAGTTACGGAAATAACTACTGTACAAAAAGATGATGATGCACCAACTGTCACTGTTGCTGTTACTGAAGAAGATACTCCATTGAAAGAAGAAATCGTACCAATAGAGATTGTTGAGTTGCCGGAAGAGGTAGTCGTAAAGGAAACAATAGCAGTTGACGGTAAGCCAAAACAGAAGAAAATATCGAAACGCGTCATTAAAAAACGAGTAGGGCCTAAAGTAG
The DNA here is from genome assembly GCA_910589645.1 of Tinea semifulvella. NCBI lineage: Eukaryota > Metazoa > Arthropoda > Insecta > Lepidoptera > Tineidae > Tinea > Tinea semifulvella. The sequence goes on from OU342584.1 coordinate 29,909,838, forward strand.
AAACAACAGAAATTACATCAACACAAGTTGACGACAAGGAACCTATACTGACAATCCACACTACACAAGAAATTACAGACGAATCACTTACAGAATTCAATGATATTTCTACACCTAAAACTGCACAAATCATTGAGGAATTACCGGAAAAAGTTGAGGTTACTGAAGTCAAAACAGAAACAGGTGATATTCAAAAGATCAAAACCACTAAACGAGTAATCAGAAATAAAAAGGGGCCAAAGGAAGTAGTTACGGAAATAACTACTGTACAAAAAGATGATGAGGCACCAACGATCACTGTTGCTGTTACTGAAGAAGATACTCCATTGAAAGAAGAAATCGTACCAATAGAGATAGTTGAGATGCCAGAAGAGGTAACCGTGGAGCAAACTAAATCAGTTGACGGTAAGCCAAACCAGAAGAAAATATCCAAACGCGTCATTAAAAAACGAGTAGGGCCTAAAGTAGAAACTACAGAAATTACATCGACACAAGTTGACGACAAGGAACCTATACTGACAGTCCACACTACACAAGAAATTACAGACGAATTACTTACAGAATTCAATGATATTATTACACCTAAAACTGCACAAATCATTGAGGAATTACCGGAAAAAGTTGAGGTTACTGTAGTCAAAACAGAAACAGGTGATATTCAAAAGATCAAAACCACTAAACGAGTTATCAGAAAGAAAAAGGGGCCAAAGGAAGAAGTTACGGAAATAACTACTATACAAAAAGATGATGAGGCACCAACGGTCACTGTTGCTGTTACTGAAGAAGATACTCCATTGAAAGAAGAAATCGTACCAATAGAGATTGTTGAGTTGCCGGAAGAGGTGGTCGTAAAGGAAACAATAGCAGTTGACGGTAAGCCAAAACAGAAGAAAATATCCAAACGCGTCATTAAAAAACGAGTAGGGCCTAAAGTAGAAACAACAGAAATCACATCAACACAATATGACGACAAGGAACCTATACTGACAGTCCACACTACACAAGAAATTACAGACGAATCACTTACAGAATTCAAGGACATTTCTACACCTAAAACTGCACAAATCATTGAGGAATTACCAGAAAAAGTTGAGGTTACTGAAGTCAAAACAGAAACAGGTGATATTCAAAAGATCAAAATCACTAAACGAGTAATCAAAAAGAAAAAGGGGCCAAAGGAAGTAGTTACGGAAATAACTACTGTACAAAAAGATGATGATGCACCAACTGTCACTGTTGCTGTTACTGAAGAAGATACTCCATTGAAAGAAGAAATCGTACCAATAGAGATTGTTGAGTTGCCGGAAGAGGTAGTCGTAAAGGAAACAATAGCAGTTGACGGTAAGCCAAAACAGAAGAAAATATCGAAACGCGTCATTAAAAAACGAGTAGGGCCTAAAGTAGAAACAACAGAAATTACATCAACACAAGTTGACGACAAGGAACCTATACTGACAATCCACACTACACAAGAAATTACAGACGAATCACTTACAGAATTCGAAGATATTATTACACCTAAAACTGCACAAATCATTGAGGAATTACCGGAAAAAGTTGAGGTTACTGAAGTTAAAACAGAAATAGGTGATATTAAAAAGATTAAAACTACTAAACGAGTAATCAGAAAGAAAAAGGGCCCAAAGGAAGAAGTTACGGAAATAACTACCATACAAAAAGATGGTGAGGCACCAACGGTCACTGTTGCTGTTACTGAAGAAGATACTCCGTTTGAAGAAGAAATCATACCAATAGAGATAGTTGAGTTGCCGGAAGAGGTAGTCGTAGAGGAAACAGAAGCAGTTGACGGTAAGCCAAAACAGACTAAAATATCCAAACGCGTCATTAAAAAACGAGTAAAGCCTAAAGTAGAAACTACAGAAATTACATCAACACAAATTGACGACAAGGAACCTATTCTAACAGTCCACACTACACAAGACATTACAGACGAAACACTTACAGAATTCAATGATATTTTTACACTAAAAACTGCACAAATCGTTGAGGAATTACCAGAAAAAGTTGAGGTTACTGAAGTTAAAACAGAAACAGGTGATATTAAAAAGATCAAAACTACTAAACGTGTAATTAAAAAGAAAAAGGGGCCAAAGGAAGAAGTTACGGAAATAACTACTGTACAAAAAGATGATGAGGCACCAACAGTCACCGTTTCTGTTACTGAAGATGAGACTCCGTTTAAAGAAGTAATCATACCAATAGAGATAGTTGAGATGCCAGAAGAGATAACTGTGGTGGAAACAATATCAGTTGACGGTAAGCCAAACCAGAAGAAAATATCCAAACGCGTCATTAAAAAACGAGTAGGGCCTAAAGTAGAAACTACAGAAATTACATCAACACAATTTGACGACCACGCACCTATACTGACAGTCCACACTACACAAGAAATTGCAGATGAATCACTTACAGAATTTATTAATAGTTTTACACCTAAAACTGCACAAATCATTGAGGAATTACCGGAAAAAATAGAGGTTTCGGAAGTGAAAACAGAAACAGGTGATATTAAAAAGATCAAAACTACCAAACGAGTAATCAGAAAGATAAAGGGGCCAAAAGAAGAAATTACGGAAATAACTACTGTACAAAAAGATGACGAGGCACCAACGGTCACCGTTGCTGTTACTGAAGATGAGACTCCGTTTAATGAAGAAATAGTACCAATAGAGATAGTTGAGTTGCCGGAAGAGATAGTCGTAGAGGAAACAAAAGCAGTTGACGGTATGCCAAAACAGACGAAAATATCCAAACGCGTCATTAAAAAACGAGTAGGGCCTAAAGTAGAAACTACAGAAATTACATCCACACTAGTAGACGACAAAGAACCTATACTCACAGTTCATACTACACAAGAAATTACAAACGAATCACTTACAGAATTCAATGATATTTTTACACCTAAAACTGCACAAGTAATTCAGGAATTGCCTGAAAAAGTTGAGGTTACTGAAGTTAAAACAGAAACAGGTGATATTCAAAAGATTAAAACTACTAAACGTGTAATCAGAAAGAAAAAGGGGCCAAAGGAAGAAGTTACGGAAATAACTACTGTGCAAAAAGATGATGAGGCACCAACGGTTACTGTTGCTGTTACTGAAGGAGATAGTCCATTGAAAGAAGAAATCGTACCATTAGAGATAGTTGAGATGCCAGAAGAGGTAACCGTGGAGCAAACTAAATCAGTTGACGGTAAGCCAAACCAGAAGAAAATATCCAAACGCGTCATTAAAAAACGAGTAGGGCCTAAAGTAGAAACTACAGAAATTACATCAACACAAATTGACGACAAGGAACCTATTCTGACAGTCCACACTACACAAGAAATTACAGACGAATCACTTACAGAATTCAATGATATTATTACACCTAAAACTGCAGAAGTAATTCAGGAATTGCCTGAAAAAGTTGAGGTTACTGAAGTTAAAACAGAAACAGGTGATATTAAAAAGATTAAAACTACTAAACGAGTAATCAGAAAGAAAAAGGGCCCAAAGGAAGAAGTTACGGAAATAACTACCATACAAAAAGATGATGAGGCACCAACGGTCACTGTTGCTGTTACTGAAGAAGATACTCCGTTTGAAGAAGAAATCATACCAATAGAGATAGTTGAGTTGCCGGAAGAGGTAGTCGTAGAGGAAACAAAAGCAATTGACGGTAAGCCAAAACAGAAAAAAACATCCAAACGCGTCATTAAAAAACGAGTAGGGCCTAAAGTAGAAACTACAGAAATTACATCAATACAAATTGACGACAAGGTACCTATTCTAACAGTCCACACTACACAAGACATTACAGACGAAACACTTACAGAATTCAATGATATTTTTACACTAAAAACTGCACAAATCGTTGAGGAATTACCAGAAAAAGTTGAGGTTACTGAAGTTAAAACAGAAACAGGTGATATTCAAAAGATCAAAACTACTAAACGAGTAATCAGAAAGAAAAAGGGCCCAAAGGAAGAAGTTACGGAAATAACTACCATAGAAAAAGATGATGAGGCACCAACGGTCACTGTTGCTGTTACTGTGGAAGAGACTCCATTGAAAGAAGAAATCGTAACAATAGAGATAGTTGAGATGCCAGAAGAGGTAACCGTGGAGCAAACTAAATCAGTTGACGGTAAGCCGAAACAGAAGAAAATATCCAAACGCGTCATTAAAAAACGAGTAGGGCCCAAAGTAGAAACTACAGAAATTACATCGACACAAGTTGACGACAAGGAACCTATACTGACAGTCCACACTACACAAGAAATTGCAGACGAATCACTTACAGAATTCAATGATATTATTACACCTAAAACTGCACAAATCATTGAGGAATTACCAGAAAAAGTTGAGGTTACTGAAGTCAAAACAGAAACAGGTGATATTCAAAAGATCAAAATCACTAAACGAGTAATCAGAAAGAAAAAAGGGCCAAAGGACGTAGTTACGGAAATAACTACTGTACAAAAAGATGATGATGCACCAACTGTCACTGTTGCTGTTACTGAAGAAGATACTCCATTGAAAGAAGTAATCGTACCAATAGAGATTGTTGAGTTGCCGGAAGAGGTAGTCGTAAAGGAAACAATAGCAGTTGACGGTAAGCCAAAACAGAAGAAAATATCGAAACGCGTCATTAAAAAACGAGTAGGGCCTAAAGTAGAAACAACAGAAATTACATCAACACAAGTTGACGACAAGGAACCTATACTGACAATCCACACTACACAAGAAATTACAGACGAATCACTTACAGAATTCAATGATATTATTACACCTAAAACTGCACAAATCATTGAGGAATTACCGGAAAAAGTTGAGGTTACTGAAGTCAAAACAGAAACAGGTGATATTCAAAAGATCAAAACCACTAAACGAGTAATCAGAAAGGAAAAGGGGCCAAAGGAAGAAGTTACGGAAAGAACTACTGTACAAAAAGATGATGAGGCACCAACGGTCACTGTTTCTGTTACTGAAGAAGATACTCCATTGAAAGAAGAAATCGTACCAATAGAGATAGTTGAGATGCCAGAAGAGGTAACCGTGGAGCAAACTAAATCAGTTGACGGTAAGCCGAAACAGAAGAAAATATCGAAACGCGTCATTAAAAAACGAGTAGGGCCTATAGTAGAAACTACAGAAATTACATCAACACAAGTTGACGACAAGGAACCTATACTGACAATCCACACTACACAAGAAATTACAGACGAATCACTTACAGAATTCAATGATATTATTACACCTAAAACTGCACAAATCATTGAGGAATTACCGGAAAAAGTTGAGGTTACTGAAGTCAAAACAGAAACAGGTGATATTCAAAAGATCAAAACCACTAAACGAGTAATCAGAAAGAAAAAAGGGCCAAAGGACGTAGTCACGGAAATAACTACTGTACAAAAAGATGATGATGCACCAACTGTCACTGTTGCTGTTACTGAAGAAGATACTCCATTGAAAGAAGTAATCGTACCAATAGAGATTGTTGAGTTGCCGGAAGAGGTAGTCGTAAAGGAAACAATAGCAGTTGACGGTAAGCCAAAACAGAAGAAAATATCGAAACGCGTCATTAAAAAACGAGTAGGGCCTAAAGTAGAAACAACAGAAATTACATCAACACAAGTTGACGACAAGGAACCTATACTGACAATCCACACTACACAAGAAATTACAGACGAATCACTTACAGAATTCAATGATATTATTACACCTAAAACTGCACAAATCATTGAGGAATTACCGGAAAAAGTTGAGGTTACTGAAGTCAAAACAGAAACAGGTGATATTAAAAAGATAAAAACTATCACACGAGTAATTAGAAAGAAAAAGGGTCCAAAGGAAGAAGTTACCGAAATAACGACTGTACAAAAAGATGATGAGGCACCGACGGTCACCGTTTCTGTTACTGAAAATGATACTCTGATAGAAGAAGAAATCGTACCAATAAAGATAGTTGAGATGCCAGAAGAAGTAATCTTGGAAGAAACAAAATCAGTTGACGGTGAGCCAAAACAAAAGAAAGTATCCAAACGCGTCATTAAAAAACGAGTTGGGCCTAAAGTTGAAACTACAGAAATTACATCTACACAATTTAACGACAAGGAACCTACACTGACAGTTCACACTACTCAAGAAATTACAGACGAATCACTTACAGAATTCAATGATATTTTTACAGCTAAAACTGCACAAGTCATTCAGGAATTGCCTGAAAAAGTGGAGGTTACTGAATTTAAAACAGAAACAGGTGATATTAAAAAGATCAAAACTACTAAACGAATAATTAGAAAGAAAAAGGGGCCAAAGGAAGAAGTTACGGAAATAACTACTGTACAAAAAGATGATGAGGCACCAACGGTCACCGTTGCTGTTACTGAAGAAGATATTCCGTTTGAAGATGAAAATATACCAATAGAGATAGTTGAGTTGCCGGAAGAGGTAGTCGTAGAGGAAACAAAAACAATTGACGGTAAGCAAAAACAGAAAAAAATATCTAAACGCGTCATTAAAAAACGAGTAGGGCCTAAAGTAGAAACTACAGAAATTACTTCCACACAAGTAGACGATAAGGAACCTATACTGACAGTTCACACTACACAAGAAATTACAGACAAATCACTTACAGAACATAATGATATTTTTACACCTAAATCTACACAAATAATTGAGGAATTACCGGAAAAAGTTGAGGTTACTGAAGTTAAAACAGAAACAGGTGATATTAAGAAGATCAAAACTACTAAACGAGTAATCAGAAAGATAAAGGGGCCAAAGGAAGAAGTTACGGAAATAACTACTGTACAAAAAGATGATGAGGAACCAACGGTCACCGTTGCTGTTACTGAGGAAGATACTCTGTTTGAAGGAAAAATCAGACCAATAGAAATATTTGATATGCCAGAAGAAGTAATCGTAGACGAAACAAAATCAGTTGACGGTAAGCCAAAACAGACAAAAATATCCAAACGCGTCCTCAAAAAACGAGTAGGGCCTAAAGTAGAAACTACAGAAATTACTTCCACACAAGTAGACGATAAGGAACCTATACTGACAGTGCACACTACACAAGACATTACAGACGAAACACTTACAGAACTGAATGATATTTTTACACCTAAAACTGCACACATCATTGAGGAATTGCCGGAAAAAGTTGAGGTTACTGAAGTTAAAGCAGAAACAGGTGATATTAAAAAGATCAAAACCACTAAACGAGTAATCAGAAAGAAAAAGGTTCCAAAGGAAGAAGTTACGGAAATAACTACTGTACCAAAAGATGATGAGGAACCAACGGTCACCGTTGCTGTTACTGAGGAAGATACTCTGTTTGAAGGAGAAATCAGACCAATAGAAATATTTGAGATGCCAGAAGAAGTAATCGTAGAGGAAACAAAATCAGTTGACGGTAAGCCAAAACAGACAAAAATATCCAAACGCGTCCTCAAAAAACGAGTAGGGCCTAAAGTAGAAATTACAGAAATTACTTCCACACAAGTAGACGATAAGGAACCTATACTGACAGTTCACACTACACAAGAAATTACAGACAAATCACTTACAGAACTAAATGATATTTTTACACCCAAATCTACACAAATAATTGAGGTATTACCGGAAAAAGTTGAGGTTACTGAAGTTAAAACAGAAACAGGTGATATCCAAAAGATCAAAACTACTAAACGAGTAATCCGAAAGAAAAAGGGGCCAAAGGAAGAAGTTACGGAAATAACTACTGTACAAAAAGATGATGAGGCACCAACGGTCACCGTTGCTGTTACTGAAGAAAAGACTCCGTTTGAAGAAGAAATAATACCAATAGAGATAGTTGAGTTGCCGGAAGACATAGTCGTAGAGGAAACAGAAGCAGTTGACGGTAAGCCAAAACAGACTAAAATATCCAAACGCGTCATTAAAAAACGAGTAAAGCCTAAAGTAGAAACTACAGAAATTACATCAACACAAATTGACGACAAGGAACCTATTCTAACAGTCCACACTACACAAGACATTACAGACGAAACACTTACAGAATTTAATGATATTTTTACACTAAAAACTGCACAAATCGTTGAGGAATTACCAGAAAAAGTTGAGGTTACTGAAGTTAAAACAGAAACAGGTGATATTAAAAAGATCAAAACTACTAAACGTGTAATTAAAAAGAAAAAGGGGCCAAAGGAAGAAGTTACGGAAATAACTACTGTACAAAAAGATGATGAGGCACCAACAGTCACCGTTTCTGTTACTAAAAAAGAGACTCCGTTTAAAGAAGAAATCATACCAATAGAGATAGTTGAAATGCCAGAAGAGATAACCGTGGAGAAAACAAAATCAGTTGACGGTAAGCCAAAACAGACAAAAATATCCAAACGCGTCATTAAAAAATCAGTAGGGCCGAAGGTAGAAACTACAGAAATTGTTTACACACAAGAAGGCAATAACGAACCTGTACACACAACACATAATAAAACATATACACAATTATTACACACACCCTATTACAGACAAAGTTTTGTAATCATTGAAAAAATTCCACAAAATGTTGAGGTTACTGAAGTAGAAACGGTAATTAAAAATATCAAAACTACAAAACGTTTAGTTAGGAAAAAGAAGGGGCCAAATGATGAAGTCACTGAAATAATCAATACACAAAAAGTTGATGAGGCACCGATAATATCATTTGTTGTTACTGAAGGAGATACTCCTTTTGACAAAAAAACTAAACCAGTGAAGATAGTAAAAATGCTGGATAAAATGGTTATAGAGCAAATGAAATTAGTTGACGGTATGCGGAAACGACGAAAAATAGGGAAATGTATCTATAGAAAAAAAACGTCTAAAAATAGTAACAACAAAAATTATAACTACATTAATAGCCGGTTGCAGAAAGGATGATTACAATAATTCATGATCAATATTTTAATACACACTACGTGATTGGTTGTAAGCTTGTTACTTTGGTTATTTCAGCCAATTACGGCATGCCTCATTGCTATGCAGATATGTCAAAAAATAATCAGTCTTTCTGCAACCGGCTATTTCGCTCATGTTAATAATCGATCTCAAGATCCGATCCTCACTCAAGTATGACTTGTCTCTTTCATTATTTATTGATTTGACATTTGTAAAAATAGACTAGTCATGATAGAGCGAGTATCAAAACTTGAGATTGCTTTATTGGGCCTAATAGATAATAGAAAACCCATTCTTAAAGTTGATGCAACACATGGCTTTCTGAATAATAATTTAAACACACTATTTACACACATTTAAAATAAAAAAAAACTGCGAGGACATAATTAAAGAAAAGATTGAAATGGCTCATTACTAGATTTTACTATAAAATGTAAAAGTAATTAGGGAATTTCTTTGAAAACTTAACAAACCAAAAAAAAACAAACACTACAACAATAATACTAGTAATTTTGAGACAATAATGATAAAATCTAGTAGTATAATAAAATGATCACTGTAATTTTATTTATTTATAAACTCCTAATAGCACAATAAACCTAAAAGGTACAATAAATACTTAATACGAGTTGTGGCAATTTATTACACACTACAAACTTTATAAATATTAATAAAATTATATAATAATAATTTACATAATTATATCATACATACATTAGGTATTATGTAATCCATACATATATATACAGTTTAAATATAAATATGATGACATTTAAATTTCATAAAAAATTTGTTGGGTGCATTTTTTTGTGTACATAATAGGTTAACAATAAAATGAAGAGGTATTGATATTACACTCGTAAATTTTATTAAAATGTTTTTTTGCGTATCTTGTATAACAACAAATATCATTAATATATTTATTATACGTTTAATTATTTCTTGTACCTTCATTATTTTTACTTACTGACTATTTGTACAAACTGTTACTTTTAAAGATATACTTTTATATATAGTTTGACTGTAGGTATTTTTATTTACCAAGATTTTAGGGTAAAATGCTTTTAACTTTTAACATAAGAACAACTTCCAATAAAGTAATTACATTTGCATTTAAAATCAATGCATGTTAGGATGCGGATGTATAGTGGAGTAAATATCACAAAAGTTGTCGGGAAATATTTGATTAATAGTAAAGTTATTACAGGTGAATGTTAGGAATCCTCTATTACATTTTGTTTAAAAATATAACCAAACTTAAGCCAACTGGTTTACTGGTGGTGTGCAGCAGGGAACCGTGGTCGCCAACACTTTTAAATGCATAAATTATCTCACATCAATATAATTCTATTAATATTTTAAACTCACGACCAAAAAAAGTATTGACCCATCTTTTCTTAGTAAATTTCCGTAATCTATAATCTAACCGTAACCTAACCTAACCTGAGCTGGATTTGTACTGAAAAATTTCTGGTAAAACCACCATTTTGTAAAAAAACTTTAATAACGGTTAGATTCTAACCTATTTGAATCAAACCTTATCTGTGCCTATTTGATGTAATTTATTTTTAAAACGAATTTTATTTATTTATCATTTTAGAAAGTTATTTGAAGTAATATACAAAATAAAATAAAATAAAATAGAGAAATAAAGCTAAAAACTAAATTTAACCTACTATTGAATGAATGATAATATACTTCATCTATATACTTATCTTCATTATCTTTATTTATGAACATTACAGATAAACCATCAGTGAACGAAATTAAACCTATAAAGCCTAAAAAGAAATGCCAACCGGGTGAAATGCTGTCGCCGGAGGAAGATAAGGAAGATGAGGAAGATGTAAATAAAGATACTTTTACCGAAGACGTTCCTGAGAAAATTGAAGAATTTAAAACAAAAAAACCCGTTAAACTTAAACCTATAAAAATAGAGCAAAAAACTCTACTAGTAAATAAAGTTCAACATGCTGAGCCTACAGAAACGACTCAATTTGCAAAATTGAAACTAAAAAAACCATCAGTTAAACCAAAACAGGAAACGGGGTCTGTTATTCTTCCAAAGTTCCAATTAAAAAGTCGGATTAAACATATAACAGACTGGCCACCAAATGATCTAAAACCTATAATAAACTATTTAGGAAGTATTCGTCAAAATGGAATATTATCTCGTAACGTAAAAGAAGCAGCTAAAATTAAAAAGAAAACTTCCAAGGTACCTTTATTACCAGATCTTGAAAGAGTTGAATTAGAAGAAGCAGAACGTTTTAGTTTTCCAAAGAATGATAGTGAATCATCAGACACTATGGCTATACCAAAAATGGATACAGATGACACTGTGGAAGAGGTAGGTAAAGTGAAAAAGCTTAAACCTAAAACCACTGAAATACACGAAGAAGAAAATTTGTTGCTTAAACCAACAATAAAGGAAATTGATACAATAAGCGCAAAGGATGATACAGATAAATCAAAACCGAAGCACAATAAAGAGGCTGTTGAATTGCAAAATGTCGAAGAGGAGGAACAACCAGAACATACTAAGTTTATTGAAACAATCCAGGAACCTTCACAGCCTGATAAGTTTGGTGACGAACCAGTAAAAGTTGAACAAGTACAAGAGGCACCAATTAAACCGAAAGAACACAAAAAGAAACGAAAAGAAATCGATGTTGTAAGTGAAGACAAAAAATGTGAATTGGAAGAATCTCTTGTTGAGCCTATTGAACTAAATGACAAACTATTAGACGTAGACAGTATAAAGAAATCCCCATTGAAACCGAAAGAGCACCAAAAGAAACAAAAAGAATCTGACACTGTTAACGATGTACCAGAATTAGAAATTCCACAAGATATAAAAATAGAGGAAATTGACCAATGTAAAATTGTAGAACAGCATTTAAAGAAAATCAAAGAAAAAAAAACAAAAGTTCAAAAATCCATTGATCTGTCTCAAGAAGAACAAGTCGATCAGATTGAAGAGCCAAAGATAATTTTAGATGACGTAAAAATAGAGAGGACTTCTAATGAAACTAAACCAAAGAAGAAAACCAAAAAGCCTGAAATTGCGCAATCCATCGCAGACACAGTATCAACTGATAATAATAACCAACCTGCTGAAACACCTTTAGAGAAGCCGGTAAAGAAAAACTTAATAAAATTAACACCAATGAAAATTGAACGAAAGGTTTTAGATGTAAGCGAAGTTCAACATGCAGAAAATTTTGAAGCACCACAGTTTGCTAAATTAAAATTAAAAAAATCTAGCCCCAAACAGAAACTAGAAGCAGCACCCATCACGTTGCCTAAATTTCAATTAAAAAGCAGGATAACATATGTCAAAGATTGGCCTCCTGCTATAATAACGCCTTTATTTAATTATTTAGGAAGTATAAAACAAAACGGTATTTTATCTAGGAACGTTAAAGAAGCAGCAAAAATAAAGAAAAAAATATTTAAACAAGTTGAAATACCAGAATTGGAAAAGACAGAATTAGAAAAGCCTATGTTTGGTTACACAGATATTATTGAAGCAACAAAATATGATGATACTCCTGAAGATTATAATGATGAGGAAGAAGAAAGCGGCCCTGAACAGTTTACAATTAAAGCTAGACGTCCCAGTGCAAAAGTAACTGAAGAGATTACCGACGAGGTTACTATTAAGAAAAAACTAAAGAAACTTATTAAGCCTGTAGTGTTACCTGAAATCACTGAACCAGAATCTGTTACATTTAGGCCGAAATCTATAAAAACAAAAGAGGATGTTGAGCAAGAATTTAATATACAATTAGATTCTTATGCCGAAGAAGAAATTTCAATGACAGGGAAGGTAAAATTAAAGCCTCAAAGACAACCAACTTTTGCAGAAGAAGCTAACGAAACATCTATTAAATTTTATGAAGAAGAAGATGGTCCACAAATAGTTGAACTAATTGAAAGTGATAATGATGATATAGAAGACACGTCACAAGTAATGATGTCACTAAAAAGAAAACCTAAGAAAAAAACCAAAATCACTGAAGATATTTCTTCTAGTGTGACTGTTTCAAAGCCGAAAACGAAACACGAGCCTATCGAAGTGGTTGAGGAAGTCAGTATTAATTTGGAACGAAAACCTAAATATGTCGTCGATGACCAAGAAGAAGTGTCTTTCGACATAAAGTCTCACATCGACCAATTTACAAACGAAGAGTTATCACTTTCAAGCAAAATCAAATTAAAACCGAAGAAATCAATGTCGTTCTCGGAGGCGGCGGATGAGACTTCTATTCAGCTCACACAAGAGATAGAAGATGACAGTCAAGTAGAAGAGATCATTTTAAGTGAAGCTGAGTCTGACGAGAACGTTGAAATGGTAATTAGAAGAAAACCCAAAAAGTCAACGTATGAAATCAGTGAAGTGGAAGAGCTAAGTGTCGAGTTTAAACCAAACAGACCGAAGAAAGACAACTACGACGAAGAAAAGTTAACTATATCCACTAAAAGAAAAACTAAAAAACCAACATATGTTCAAGGTAACGCTCACCTCATACGCTTATTGCTTATTCCAAAGCGGGAGTTCAAACGAAGTGCTTATGTTAGCTTGTGCATTAATAACATTTTTAACAAATCTATAACTATGTATTATTTATTTCAGAAGCTGCATCAATGAGCATTAAGCGCGAAACGGAGTTCCCAGGTACATACTTTATTAAACAACACATGTTTAGCATAACGCTGTAGCTATCGAAGTACTATCATCATCTGTAACATTATTTGTATTCTTTATATTTACGCGTAATATAAATAAATATAAATATAATATAAATATTTCCAGACAGGTTACACAGCGCCATCTAGTTTCCGTGGTAAGCGTAGCTTGTGAAACTAGATGGTTGATAAACTACATATTATACTTTTTTTTTTGTAAATATATACATATTATACATATAAACACCCAGACCGAGACAAATTATACAATGTACAACTTGCCCCCGGTGGGAATCTAACCCACGACCTCCCGAGTTCACGGCAACGTTTGTTACCACTGGACCACGGAGGCGGTATATATAACTTTATTATATTGGGAAGATTTAATATTGAACACTGTGCAAATAATATTCAAACCAATACAACAACAATAAACATACTCGTACACAAACATAACTACATAATACGCCTCTGCTGGATTTCAACTCTATAACATAAAAGGGGTCTGACCATATAGACCAGTTTAAGTTAAGTTTTTTAGTTTAAGAGCTTAAAGTTGGTATAGAAAGAAAAAAATTCTCCAGATATATGTTCTGGAAGGCCCATCTCCAACAGTGGAGGTCTAGGACGCTGTGTTCTAGGGGCTGTAATGCAAGTAATGCAAGAAAGAATAATGTCCATTATTACAAATAAAATTCTATAAGTCCCCGGGACCGATCCCACGTCTGAAACAAAAAATAATTGTGATTTGAAATGTTTTTATTTGCAAATTATCTGGTAAACGGTAAGCTTTATAATAAAAATTTAATGATTTGATGTAAAAAAATGATCTATCTATACGTTTTTTTAATAATAACCATTTCTAACATATTGCGATTCGATATGGCTTAAGCACTAAGGTAATATTGAATTGACGGCCCTATTTTTCAAAATGTTGTTATTTTTTGTTTACGAGTATAAAGTTTGATTTTTAATCAAGTCCTAGGTAGGTTGGTAGTTTGATTGCAGAATTTTGGGTAGACACACACGTATGTAAATATTTACCTTTAATTCTTAAGTTTGTAATTAAAATCTTTAAAGTAAAGTATCATCACGACCGTTCCCCTTTCGAGGTGGTCAGAAACCACGCTTATAAATAAGCGGATTCACATTTAGCCAACTTTACTTTAGGTCAATCATGTATTATGTAATTAAAATGTACTACATACCAATAACTATAATGTATTAAATACTAATAATATATATAGGTACCTACTACGGCTGATACGTATACATAATTAATAAATAAGTTATGAGCTATCCAAATATTTCGATGACACCAGTACGGTTGAGGGCGTCAGAAGGTCAGTCACTTGATGGCGTTTATCCAATGATGTACGGAGTGATGGGATGTATTATTACGGAGTAGCGTTCCTAAACTAACACCATGTAAGGTTTTGATAACCGAGTAGTGACACTGAACATTTGTAAATTAACTGGTGTTAACTCAACTACCATCAAGTACTAATTTACTATATCAACTCCAGGCAATGGGAGACAAAGCGACAAGTACTTCAAAGATTTAAGAATTATTATATATTTTATGGAATATAAAAATAAACATAAATATACAGTTATTTATTTATTAAGACTTAAACAACAGTATATATACCATTAGATTAGTATACAATTCTGAAAAACTCATCTAGTACATACACTTTTTACAGTTGAGCACAGCATTTGTCAACTTGTATTATTCGACGTAAAGTGCTAATAAGAAAGCAAATAATAAAAAAGAAGCGAACAAATGTAAGCTAATAAACTTACAACTATATATTTACAAATTAAATTAAAAACCTAATAATATGACTATCAAAATATATACATATATATACATCTTAACTTACTTAACTTAAATACATTTAGGACTTTCCAGACACATTACAATGCTTACCAATTTATTTAAATTTTAAATTATTAGTTTACTGTGAGATTTTGGGAATGGTTACAACACTTTACGTTTGAAATTATTACTATTAAAAAAATATATATTATAATTAGTATTAGCTACCTAATAATTAGTAAAATATACAATATAAACCCTTCGACAAATTCTTTACTTTATTTATTTGGAGTGGAGATAATTTCAAGAGATAACTTTGACAGTCTTAGTATTGACGGTTTTGTTTGCTCGTAAACCGCTCGTCAATAATAACCTACACGATAAACAGATCCCTACACGGTGTTAAAAAAACGTTTGCGGATTGGAATATCCCTGCAGTTGTGTCATTTTGTGGTTGCAGATACCCCGGTTGATGTTCGAGGTGGCGACACGGTGTTCGCTGTATACTCGTACGTCGCAGAAACTGATGAAGCAATCAACTTGGTGGAGGGAGAACGCCTCTACATACTAGGTAACGTTCCCCCTTATTTTCCTAAATTTCGAGAAGAAAAAAACAATGAGAAAATTTATTTAATTTTTTGTTTGTGGAAAAAAAGCCTTTACAATATTATGTATATAAAACATATATGTCATCTTAAAGCCTTACAAATGTTTACTGTTAGATATTATGAGAAAAATACAACAAAATCAGTACAACAATTTACCTTTAAGTTATTTGCTGAGTTATATTCGTTGATTTTTTCCAGCTTTCACACCCTGTTGGTGTAAAATGCTATTGGTGTATATTGCTGATATAGTTTATCTTTCTTATAACCTTATAGCAAAGGGTAAAGCCACAGTAGGTAAAGAATGCTTCCATTTGTTAATAACCGCCCATTATGAAGTAACGCATACCACAAAAATGGAAAAAAAGGTAGACTTTTGAGCGCGGGTACCTCCTGAATAGCCATGGTAGCGTACACTAGAGTCTGCAATGGGATCCTTCTCACCGGCCACTTCCCTAAGTGCTGGAAATCGGGGAAGGTTATCGTCATCCCCGAACCGGGAAAAGACCGATGCGACGCCTCAAGCTTTAGGCCAATAACCTTGCTGCCACACCCGGCAAAGTTATTTGAGCGCTTGTTCCTCCGGAGGCTGAAACGGTACATCGATCTTCGTGATGAACAATTCGGCTTTCGAGAGGGTCATAGCACCACGCTGCAACTGACCCGGGTGCTGCACCACCTGGCAGTCGAGAAGAACAGGAGCCGTCGCTCTGTCGGCGTCTTCCTTGATATCGAGAAGGCGTTTGATAGAGTCTGGCATGACGGTCTCTTGTACAAGCTTCTCGATACGTCAGTCCCAGCAATGGCAGTAAGGATCCTGGTGTCGTTCCTGGAGGGACGACAATTCCACGTCGCTGTGTAGGATCTCATCTCCGTTGAAAAACCCATTTTGGCTGGGGTTCCACAGGGTAGCTGCTTATCTTCCGTACTTTACATCCCAACACTCTCTGAATTTCTGGAGGATGACGGGGAGGACAGGGAAGAGGATGTCATGCTCGCACTGTTTGCGGACGACTGTGCCTACTTCAGCTCCTCTCCAAGCCAATATGAGGCTGCTGACAAAATACAGAACCTTCTGGATCTCCTCCCTGCGTGGTTGAATAAATAGCGTATGTCCATCAATGTCGGCAAAACTGGCGCATTGATGACATCCAGATGCCGGCTGCCTCCACCACTGCAACTTCGGGGACAGAACATCGAGTGGACTCCGACCGTCAAATACCTGGGCTGTATCACTAACAGGACGTTAACAATGGGTGAAATGGCCTGCTACGCCGTCAATCAGGCAAAGGCGGCCCGAGCCATGTTACGTCCTGTTATGAATTCTAGATTGCCGCTTAGGTTGAAGGTCCGGATCTACAAGATGTTTAGCCGTTCCCGTCTCACCTACGCTGCGCCAGCCTGACACCACCTTCTGGCAAAGTCTAATAGGGACAAGATCCAAAGTAGAGTACAGAGTGGTCTCCCGAGCGCTATGGTTCGTGCGTAATTCCGTCATAGATCGAGATCTGGAGATGCCTACTATTGAAGAGTTTGTCGTTGGCCTGACTAGACGTATGTTCTATCGGACCGACAACGGACAGTTCAAGCATCTCCAGAATACAGCTCCGACTTGCGCTCGGCCCCCCAACGGGAGACCACTTCCTAGAGAAGTGCTCCTGGAGGAGAACTGAAGTAGCCGAACCTAGGGGGTCTGGGTTCGCCATACGGGCGCTGTTATACCAGTAACGGTGCCCAGCACTAAAGGTGCATGAATTACCAGCGGGTGATTACTCGCCGAGATCCTGCCGGGGAGAACGGGAGAATGTCCCCATCCCCAACCCAGGCCCATTAGACATCCGGGTCTGGACGACCCCACTGTCTGTGTACCTCCTGAATAACAGGTAGTTTAGTTGGTAGACAATGTTAGGCGTGGGAATGCCCTCACAATATTGCTCATTGCCGTAAGAGCGACTATTTTCTAAGAAAGACAATTACAAGTAGACCTATACCATTTGTATCGCTACCAGCAGCCAAATTCTGTTTCCTTAAGCGCAAACGTTAAACACTCTAAATAACGAACACTATCAACCGCTATTAGTTTCAACTTAAGTTTGGCTATAATGCTTGGAAAAACTGGCACATTTATAACGGTAAAATAAGCAGTAAATAAATGAATCACAATAGTTTTGACATTGTAACTTTTATGCTTAAAGAAACTATGGCCGCAGTTTGTAACGTGTTATATTTACTGTAGAAACTACGAATCAAGATTGGTGGTTCGTCCGAAAGCATCTGACAGAGGAGAAGGGCTGGGTGCCGGCGCAGTACCTCATGGACGAAGTCAACTACACTCTGTACTTGCAAAAGAAACTTAACGAGAAAATAGACAAGCTTCCGGTCTTTGAAAGTAAGTTAGCAGTTACTATTTTAATTTTATTTATAATCAGGAGACATATATGTACTTATCTTAGAAATCCATTTAAAGTACTTATTATACGAGTATAATCCAATTTCATAATATATTTCAACATATATTTTAAAATGTAATACAATAGAAGTAATACGAAACCGAAATATCAAATCTAAAATTTATTATTTTAGTTTAATAATATTTAATTATTACAAATCATAGACTCAAAGTAAGAATGGTTGAAATAATTAGGATTTACGTATCACCACCAATCACCGAATAAGTCAATATCGCTGACTATTTCGTTGTAATTTAGGCACGATATTATATTATTCTACCTGTACTTTGTTACAGCAAAATTTAATACTAAATAGCAGTTTAGATGTTTTATAGTAACAAATAATTCGAATTCTACCGGTGCAGTACTAAATATTTTTTAATAGATAAATAACAATATGTATAATAATATATCAACTTAATCAGTACTGTCTAGGTATTTCCACTGTTTTTAATTATGTAATTTAGTTTAAAAATATGTTGTTTATATTATTATAATAAAGTAGGTATTAATCCTTTATGTTATGTTAATCCTTTTTGTAAAAAAATCTATATGTTCCTAAATTACTAAAAATAGACACTTGTTGCTCACATTGTTTATTATCCATCATGTGGTATAGTTTTGTTTTATTTGTGAAATTGGGTAAGGATATAACGTACATCTAACGTAAGTGCCAATATTTAGGTCCATTATTTCGATTTTGTGCTTTCGATTACTTAATTGTTTTATTTTCTCAGAACCTGCCTCCGAGACACAAGCAGTGGCACCTATCTTTACTGAAAAGCTCCGACCGAAGCACACTCCGGACGGATCCACGGTGCAGTTCGAGTGTCAGGTGGAGGGCTATCCCAGACCACAGATAACTTGGTTCCGACAAACAGCCATCATAAAGCCTTCGCAGGACTTCCAGATGTACTATGACGACGACAACGTTGCCACGCTGGTGATCAGAGAAGTGTTCCCTGAGGACGCGGGCACTTTTACGTGCGTCGCCAAGAACGCAGCCGGGTTCGCGTCCAGCACCACGGAGCTGGTTGTAGAGGCGCCCCTGTCTGATCACGGCTCCGAAATGACCGTCCTCTCTAGAAAGAGCTTGTCCCGCGAATCGTCGTTAGCGGACATTCTGGAAGGTGTCCCGCCTACCTTCTCCAAGGTGCCCAAGGCGCAGTACGTGGACGAGGGATCGGAAGTGATCCTCGAGTGCCGGCTCGCCGCCATCCCGGAGCCCGACATTGCGTGGTACTTCGAGGGCGAGGAGATTGAGCCTGACGACAACGTGGCCCTCGCTACTGAGTCAGACATGCACATGTACTGCAGCGCGCTGCGCATCACGGCAACAGATAAGCGCCGCGAGGGCACATACACTGTGGTCGCCGTCAATCGAGAGGGCGAAGCGAGACTACCGATCGTGCTTAAGGTGCGCACGGCACAACGCGAGGCACCGACCGTGATTGAAGCTCCGCGCAGTTTGACGGTGCGTTCAGGCGACTGCGCGGTGCTGAGCGCGCAAGTGGCAGGCGTGCCGGAGCCCCAAGTCACATGGCTGCGTGACGGCAAGCCTGTGCCCAAAACAGCGTGCAGCTCCCGCGGCTCTGCGCACACGCTTACAGTAACGCGCGCGGTCCGAGGACAGCATGACGGCGTCTATACTCTGCGGGCTGAAAACTCAGAGGGCCGTGCAGAAGCGAGCACCGTCCTTACATTAGAAGGTATTTCTAATTTATTTAATAACAATTTTATTACATTCTGTAGCGGCTATTTAATATCTTATAAGATAAAAAATATACTTATTGTAAAGCTAGTGCTAGTTTCAAATAAAATCATTTTCTTCTAGTCTTTCTAAGTAAAACATAAAGTTATCGATACTATTTACTTGTCTTATAATTACAGAACCAACAGAGGAAAACGCAGAGCCTCCTCTTTTCATCAACCGATTCCAAGAGATTACAGTTAAGGAGAAAGGCGTCATAAAACTTACCGCTAGGGTTACAGGAAACCCTGCGCCTACTATAACATGGTACAGAAACAATGTAATCATCGTCCCCTGCGAAAACATTTCCCAGAATTTTGATGGCGAAAATATTGAGTTAGTTATATCGAACGTAGACTCCGAAGTAGACTCTGGCGATTACAAGTGTGTCGCAGCTAATGGAGCTGGCAAGGCGTCTCATGGCGCGCGCGTCACTGTCGATGTAGACTTCGTGACCTTCACCATGCCTCTACAGCCAAGCTACGAGACCGAGGAAGGTGCAACGGTTCTGATGGAATGCCGTACCTCGCACACAGTCAGCACTAAGTGGTACCGGGACGATCGCGAGCTTAGTGGCATGGACCACCGAGAGATCGTCCAGGAAGGCCGCGTTCACAAACTACGCATCAAGCGGACCAAGCTTACCGACGCTGGTCTATTTGAGTGCCGCGTTAAAGATCGCGTTACCTCGGCAAAGTTGCGAGTGATCGAGTGCGTCCCTGAATTTGTGCGCCGGCTGCAGGACTTCGAGGTTAAAGAAAGAGACGTAGCAATATTAGAAGTCGAGGTTAACTCTGAGACTGCTGACGTGGTCTGGGAGAAGGACGGAGAGGTCGTTGAGCCTATGCGAAACAAGTACGAGTTGGAAAAGAAGGGCCACGTTCGCAAGCTTATCGTGCGCTCATGCTCGGTGCACGATGAAGGCGAGTACCATTGTCGCCTACGGACAGAGCGCTGCTCCGCCGAGCTTACGGTAGTAGAGTTGCCACCCGAGATCATCGGCCGCTTGGAAAACTGCCGCGTGCCAGCCGGGGAGAAGGCTACTTTCGAAATCGAGCTCACAAAGGGAGACGCACTTGTTCGCTGGTTTAAAGACGGCCGCGAGATACAATTCTCTAACCATGCGCAGCTCACTATTGACGGCAAGAAGCAGAAGCTGAAGATCTACTCGTGCACTCTGGCAGACGCCGGCCGCTACTCGTGCGAGGTGGGAGCGGACTCGTGTGCAGCAGAGCTAACAGTGACGAAGCCAAGCGCAGATTTTATTCGCCGTCTGCCTGAGCTGCTAAATGTACCGACGGGTGGTGAAGCGACGCTGCAGGTAGAAGTGTCAGGACCGGAGCCGGTGACTTGGTTCCGCAGAAAAACAGCATTAATGGCTGACGAGCGCCACATCCTATCTACAGACGGCGGCACAAGAACTCTCGTCATTAGGAATTGTACTGACGACGACCAGACTGATTACACATGTCGGTATCTCGACGCTAAATGCTCCACCAAACTCAAAGTAGAAGGTGAGCATATTATTTAATTAAAACACAAGCATTAAAAAAATAACTTTAGTTTATCTTAGTTAATACTTTAATATATATTTGTAAAATAAACTACGAGAATATTTTCAGCTGAGGAGTCGGCTCCAAGGATGTTGGAGTACGAGAGCGAGTGCCGTGTGCGCAGTGGCGACGACGTCTGCTTGCGCGCCACATTTGCGGGTTCTCCACTGCCGCGTGCCGAGTGGAGTGTGTCAGGCCGTGTGGTGCGCAAAAGCAAGCGCGCACGGCCCTCCCTGGAGACAGCTAGCGCTGAGCTACTGCTACGACGAGCCGAGCCAGCTGACGCCGGACGCTACCGACTGCGACTGCACAACAGTTGCGGCGAAGCGCACGCCGACATCACACTCGTCGTCATGGGTAATGCATGTTTATGCATAAATTAAACATTTTATTATCATTAAATAAAACTTGCTTAATTAAATAAATAAATTTATTTTATAATATGGCACAAAAATAATATAATAATACCATCAAAAAAATTGTTACCTATAGATAAACTGATACCTACCTACTCGTACTTAGTCTAAGTGATAATGTAATTAACTTGTTTCCTAAATAAAATAAAAAAATTAATTACGCAGAGCTGCCGAGTGCACCTGGACAGCCACGCGTTCTCGACGCCGACAATTCGTCAGTCACAATCCACTGGTGTGAGCCCGGCCACAAGGGTAACTCTGACATCCTGTGCTACGTAGTCGAGTACCAACTGCGAGATACTTCCCAGTGGCGCTCTATTGAGAACGTGAGTGGCCTGCAATGCTGCGTGGAAGAACTACGCGCCGGCGGCCAGTACCGCTTCCGGGTGTTTGCCGTTAACCAGGTGGGCGCCGGGCCAGCTTCCGATTGCTCCGATTGGGTCACCGCGGAAGATTCCCACGACCCCGGCCCGCCCATTGTTACGCTGGCACTTGCCGACGTCGACGTCGCGCCTGGCCGTGAGCTTCGTCTTGCCTGTGCATTTAGCGGTGATCCGGTTCCAGACCTGACTTGGCGACTGAACTCGGCCGAGCTGCCGTCCTCCGCACGCGTGTCATGCTCGCGGCGTCTTGCGGCACTCGCGCTTATGGCAGACGAGCGTTGCAGCGGCCAGTACGAGTGCGAAGCTACGAATGTACATGGATGCGCACGCACCGCTTGTACGGTGCGCGTACGTCTGGCGCCGACACTGACGCTGGCGGGTGGCCAGGCGGGTCAACGCGCGCGTGCCGGGCATGCGTGGCGTGTAGCGGCGGAGGTCCAAGGCGTGCCAAAGCCGACCGTACGCGTATTGCGCGGCGGGCGGCCGGCGCGCGTATTATTAAGGGCCGAGGAGGATGGCTCGTTGCTGCTGTCGCTGGACGAAGTGACGCGCGAGGACGCTGGCTCCTACACGCTGGAGGCAGAGAACGATGTCGGCCGCGTAGTTAAGGATATTACGCTCACAGTTTATGGTAAGTTTGTACACATTTATTTTTGTAAGTTGGGAGTTGCAGTACTAGGGTATATCCATAAATGTGAATGAAGCTTTGTCTATTTGTCCGTCTTTCACGCCTCTATTACTGGACCTATTAGGATGAAAATTTAATATAAATGTTTTGTAAAATACAGGAATAGATATAAAACGTCATAATCTAAATACGACATGTGACCTTATGGTCTGAACGTTTATTTTAGCTAAACACTATATTACAGGGCATCGCCTGGTTTTACAGCTAGTATTAAAAAAAAATGAAAATATTTGTAATTATTATAATGTTTGGTTGTACTGCAGTTTTTTTCACAATTTGTCTCCATAGTACTAGAGTCAGTATTACTAGGAATATACTGAGTATGATAAGTAACAATAAATACGTGTATTTTAGATGACACCGATCGCCGTAGCAATTCTAAGTCGCCTGGAGAAGAGTATATCGGTAACATGATAATAGTAACCCTTATGTTCCGCATGTTGGTTGCTGTCCTCCCTCCCCGTTCCCCACTGACCGTCGCTCACTTACAGACAAGCCCGGCATGCCCGAGGGCCCCGTCGTGATGCGCGAGATCGGGCGCGAGTCTGTCACCCTCGAGTGGAAGCCACCGCTGGACGACGGTGGTCTACCCCTCACAAAGTATGCAATAGAAAAATGCGAGGCCGGCCGCTGGATTCGAGTGGCCGACGTCGACCGAGACGCGGACTCCTACTGCGTGCAGCGCCTCAGCGAGCACAGCGAGTACATGTTCCGCGTAACGGCACATAACCCGGCGGGCGGCGGTCAGGCGTTGCACAGCGATCCTGTAGTGCTGCACCACGCGCTCGGGCCACCATCTGCGCCACGCGGACCCCTGCTGGTGTGTGGCGCGGGCAGAGATTCTCTGACTTTGGCTTGGTACCCACCTGAGCGTACCGGCGGCCGCGCGCTTCTGGACTACTGCGTGCAACTGCGGTGCGACGGCGGAGACTGGAGCCCAGGAGTCACGGTATCCGGAGCCGCGGCTGACTTACGCGGGCTCTCAGCCGGCGCCACCTACGAGTTTTGCATCACAGCCAGAAACGAGATTGGCACCAGCGAGCCCTACTATTCTGACGAACGAGTCACACTCGGACGAGATATTAGTAAGTGCACCTTTTTATTAGGTACCTATTATGTAATTACTCGTATTTTACAAAACTAATGTTTAATATATTATCAAATTTGTATTTTTTTGAACAAATTATCGATTGCGTATTTTTGTATTTATAAAACAAAAACTTTATTCCTTAGCTCCTCCTTCTCAACCGCGGAAGTTAGCGGTGCGCGAAGTGACGTCGCGCAGCGTGATACTGACCTGGGAGGAACCGGAACGAGACGGAGGAGCACCCGTTACCGGTAAGTAAGGAGTTTCTCGATCGAAACTCGATGTTTCCAACCAACGGTATGTGCACTTTTGGTTGTTTTAAAGGAAAAAAAATAATCGTGGACACTGTGTAGGATACTGTCTGGAGGAAACCGATAACGCAGGCGAATGGCGCGCGATCGCCACGGCCGGCGCTAACGAGCGCAGCCGGCGGGTAGATGGACTACGCGCGCGCCGAGGTCTAGCTCTGCGGGTCTGCGCGGAGAACGTAGCCGGGCGCGGCGCGGGAGCAGAAACGGGAGCGCTGCTTTTGGCGGCCGCTGGACCGCCCGGGCCCCCCGCTGGCCCGCTGGAAGTGCGCGCGGGTGCTGGTGCAGCGCGGCTGGCCTGGGGGGCGCCGGAGAGCGACGGTGGCGCGCCTCTCACAGGATACAGCGTGGCCGTGCGCGCTCGAGACAAAACCATGTGGATGGAAGTGGGCCGCAGTGACGCCGACACGCCGCGTCTGGCGGTGCGTGACCTTGCTGACGACTGTCACTACCAGTTCCGCGTGTTCGCACACAACGAGCATGGCGCTAGCGAACCGCTCGAAAGCGAAGCCTTCGTGTCTCCGTTGACAGGTGAGTGTCCGAATACCGACGCGGGTAGGTGTCGGACGTTTTCTGACGCAGCTCTGATTGCAGACGAACGCTGGTCGCCAGAGCCCACGACAGAGGCGCCGACAACTTTCAGCACGCAGACCTCAACGTCGTGGTTACGCGACCACAACATGGACGCAGACATCCGCTCGTACGCACGCGGTTCGCTGCTGCGTCGCGACGAATACTTCTTTAGGATATGGCATTACGCCAAGCGACTCTTCCAGTGAAGTGTCCTTTATTTATGAAGCCAAGAGACAAGCCGCGACTGGTCGGTCCGCCGACGGGAGACGATCAATATAGGTGCATATAGATCGACGGACCGATGCTTGCTACTTCTCTCTAAATATATTCTTACTTGCTACTTGTATCTTATTTTTACCCGCAAACCCACTTGTAATATAAATTAATATATTTTTGAGTCATACACACTTGTAAAGTGGCTCGGTTGTAGGAACGCTTTCTTTAAATCCTACAAGGTCTCGGTTCCACTAATACCAACTTGTGAAATCGATAATAAATTGTTATTAAAAAAAATTACATCAGCTCCTCGCCAACCCGTCTGGCCAGAGTGGCGAGTGTAGGCCTCCAGATACATGTTCTGGAAGGCCCATCTCCAACGGTGGAGGTCTAGGACACTGTGTTCTAGGAGCTGTAATGATGATGAATGAATGACATACTTGTTGAAAACTGATATCAACTTATAAGCTAAGCAAGAAGAAATATGAATCAAAGTATTATAAGAAGACTTTTGTCATTTAATTTAAGGATACCTATTTATGATAATTATAGAAATAAAATAAATAAATATAACTACGTAAATATTTTTCATAATATATCTTTATTTTCTAATAATGTAATACAATATCAAACTCGTAGATACAATAAAATAATTATATTAAATATTATATTGTTACTCCTCTAAATGGACGAGAGTCGTATTTTCAAGTGTAATGGTGTCAAGTTTGGTGACATCTGAGGAGATGACACAGAACGGGGGAGGGTGGGACCAGAAGCCGTTCTCCGTACACACGATGGACGCTTCCCCAACTACAAGTTGCGGCTGGTCGCACGAGTATATCACCAGCGCCCCCACCGGATACTTGTCGTCACGGGAAGACGATGATGTCACCAAGCGACCGTGCTTCGGTATCAATGGTACTGGGCAGTAGATAGCTGAAATACTATAAGTGTAAATATACTGAGCGGCAACACAAATAAATAAATAATAATAATAAATAACGTTTCACGGTTTCTAGCGGTTAGATAATAAAATTAAGAATACCGATTATGAGAATTACTTGAAGGAATAATTGCTTTTAACGTCGTCGTTCATAGAGGGTCTGATGACCGTAGACATAAGCAAAATATAGAGTTTAACATGTATAATATTATGTTTATCCAAATGAAATAAAACGAGAAGTGAAGGTGTAACTAGGTGGATTTTCTTAACTATTGAACTATTAGAGGTTGCTCATGTCAACGTAGCTGTATGTATTGAGTACCTGTACAGGTAGGCGGCACTCCGGACCAGGTCCCATCCTGTTGACACTCTATTCCCGGAGAGCCCAGTAGCCGGTAACCCCAGGCGCATTGGAAAACGGCCCGACCTCCGAAGCTGGAGTTATACTCAACCAAGCTCACGTGGGGACCGAACATCTTTAGCAATGGGCAAAATGTCTGCTCGCATCGCGGAGGAAATGACGACCAGCTACCTGAAAGCATTTTAAAACAATCTAGGCTTAGAGTAAAACATACGTTAACTACGTCATCAACATCACAGCCCAAACATTCACTGCTGAAGATGATGAAGAATTTCTGAAATATATATTTTTTATTTAATTTAAGAGTATAATCAATGCATTGGACTGATAAATTATGATTGAGGGTCGGTTTCGAAATCACCTCCATTTCTTATCCTTATATGTATAATTACTGCAATATGATTAAGAAACCACCTCCTAACCTTACCATTGGAATGGTTGTAAAAATGGCCAGCTGTATGCTCAAAGTTGCCAAGGGGAAATAGGTTAAATTTATGAAAAGTATGGTTTCTAAAAATGGGGGCAGACAATGACTTGTATGCTTCTTACCTGATCCCATACAGCTGATGAGTTCACTGCCATTGAGATGAAATCCAGGTTGACAGCTGAAGTGCACCGATTGACCGAGCCTTGTACCTTCCTCAAATATTATTAACCGATCCGACGACAAGTTTGTTCGGGGACAATCTATATCTGAAATATTTAAACTTCATTGCACAAGCATCTAATATGTAAAAAATAAATAAAATAAAAGGCTGGCTAGACATTTATTGACTGGTAATCTAGGTACATAAATAAAATATTAGCAACAAATATCATCCATGTCCGTGAAATCCAGGTAGGGTTATTGTCTCTTGGTGCAGCTTAATATCTAAATAACTAATTGCATGATATTGTTCTCCCGAAGTTTCTCTTATCTATTAAATGCCTCAATATAAATAAATAGAGCTACACTTGACTATGTTATAATAGTTGACATTGGAACCACGGCACATTCGGCAGGTTGCCTTCCTGCTGACCAGCTATAAAACATCACCAAATGTTCATGGGGTCAGTTCACCTATATAAAACAAGTGCAGGCTTTACGTTAAATTAGAGGGTTTACTCGATTGTAGTCGCCGTTGATTGTCGATCATCGTCTATGATCGGCGGCAATCGTTGGATCTTATGCTTGTCCTTCAACAAACGATTACGGACTAACATGTAGATCCTCGTAAGTTTGTAGTTTTAGGTATATTCTTTTAATAATAATTAATTTTAGGTGGATGTGTGTCAAACCAGGAGACGCGAAGACGCTGTAATCTGTATGGATAATCTAAATCAAGGCAGTCGCGCGTATTACTTCCTCCGTCTCGCACACAAGCGCATTTCACGCACACCAATGTGTTTCGTTTATGGTCTCTCCTTAATCATTCCATTGTCAATCTAGGATGTACTATATTAATAGGTGCCGATTATAGGCGATCACATTCACAGATTCATTGTGAAGTGGAATACTGTCTATACGAATATCAACTCTGATAACGGTTCACATTGGCAGTGTCCGTTGGTTAAAGAATTTCTTTAGTAGATGTTCGCGATTAAATAAACTGACTTTGATGACGCTATGTTTCTCTTCACCTATAGGGACTCGTATTTGCAAGACTATTTGCTTGTGCAACTTACTGACTACTTTGATTTGTATGGAGTTAGTCTGTCCATGTGGAGATGTGCAGGTATACAGGTCACTGTGCCTGGCAGACATCTTGCTCAGGGTCAGGCGGTAGTGATGCTCCAGATCATCGCCAGACCAACCTGAAACCAATTATCATCTTATGGTTATAACCCATAGTGTCCAGCAAAAATATTTTACAATTTTATACATATTAGGTAATGTATTTTCAGCATTTTTAACTTTAGTAATAACTATTCGTAAGTATTTCACTACTGAACCAGCATACTCGTATGTTTGCGTGGAAGTGATATTTTTACCTGATATCTTAAAAGAAGATTTCTAATAGCCATACCTGTATATTTCATCTGCCTAGCAGTAAGTTGTCCTTAAACATTAAATAAAAAAAATAAAAAACCCGCCTGCTTGACTGGCCCCTATAGTCCAGATTCACCTAGTTTTACAAAAATAGTTGTTACAACATTACAACTGTTATTTGCTAAACTTATATATTTCATCCCAGTGTATTCTGTTTATGTTGTTACAATAAATGTTTTTTCATTAATGCTAATTCAGCATGAATGTTATTATAATAACAGCACGATCAGACTATATAAGATACTTAAGGATATTGTCAGCTTAGGTTGAAACTAAAACTAAAGAATATTTCTTGAAGGTTACATTCGTTAGTTTGTTATAATAGCGGAGCTTATATCAAAATTCCAAAACATTAGACGAATAATAGAACGAGTATCATTGTAGACAGAGAATGTAATAGACACAGTGGTATCTTTAGTCACTAACAAGAGCTAGATAAATAATATAATATAAAATGTAAAGGCAAGACAAAGAGCGATGCGTGTGCATCTCCCTTTCTAAGTGAATGAGAAGACCTAATCACTATATCTATTACACTGTCTATTATGCGAATACAACTTTACGTTTTTTCCTTAATAAACATAATCCATACTACGCCTTTGTTCAGTCTACAATTGCCTACGTTATAACCATATGGGGTAACGCGGCAGATATTCGAAAAATGTTCATACAACAAAAGAGATCAATTAGAATATTGTTTAATTTAAAAGCCAGAACCACAGTACGAAATTATTTTGTTGATGCCAATATTATGATAGTCACATTTGTTTGTATATAGTTGCTTACAGGAGGTTCATGCGGAAGCTAATGAACTTCCAAAAATCTCTAGTTTGACTAAGTACGAGTATAACCTAAGAAACTTAAATGAAATCTATATAAGGCAAACCTGGTGGAGAAAAACGTTTAAGCAAGGTTTGCCGTTGAAAATTACATTCTACAATAAACTTCCTGAGATTATAACTAGACTACAACCAAGTGAATTTAAAACAAAATTAAAACTCTTTTTCCAAAATAATTCTTTTTATAACCTGTCAAAGTTAAATGACATGTGTAGTAAATCGTATATTGCCGCCAAGAGTTGCGCGGGGTCGACTTCCGGCGCGGTTCATCGTCGACTTGTAGATTTACTGCGCATGCGTGTTGTTGCTCTCGCTCTCACCGCCGTAGGCGATGTGAGACGCCAAGAGTAGCCTTTTTGAGACACACCACGGCTACATCGCCGACGACAGCACGCGCGCGCGCCAATCTTAACGTTTTATTTTATTTTTCTATATTTGTTGTAATTGTGAAGTTGTGAAACTCATTAAAATAGTTTGGTATTGAACTTTATCGTCTATCATTCATCCCTGAGTAAGCTCCACCATACATGCCTTTGACGGAAAATTCATTTAAATAGTTGCTTAGTTTTGTAGTCTTATGCCTTCTACTGTATTGTGTTCCTAACGATCCTTTGTCTACGATGCATGGTATTAATAGCATTATTATTATTTTAAAAATTGTTAATTGACATACCAATATAAAACGATTGTTATATATGTAAAATATACAAAATATACAAATATAATTAAACTCCAGTTACACAGCAAGCAAACAAAATATATTTAAAATAAAAAGTTACTTACCAGTCTGATGTTGTCCCATCTGGGTCCAGGTCCATTCTGGCTCTCCATCGCTGGTTCTTGAAATGCAGTCCACCCAGACCGAGCTTTCCGGATACACCAGAAGTAGCCCAGAAGGTTCTACCGACGCCGATCCTGATACAACTTTGTATTTGATAGTCGGTGGAGCATCTCCTAAAAAAAAAAATCTAGTACAAAAAATGAACTATCATCACGACTGTATATCTTGCAGTATGATCAGAAACCACGTTTTTTAAAGAAACGAATTACTAAGCATAGCCAACTTTACTATACGCCTATCATGACAAGTAGTAAGCACGTCTATAACTCTAGCATAGCAGATTCAAAAAATACCACAAATAAATTATATAATATATTTCGTTTCGACCAGTAGCCCTATTCTAAAACTTAGTCGAAATGTTATTAGTAGATTTCGTGATTTACGTCAGAGCTCTCGTCATAATTACAAAATATTATTCAATTCTCAACTCTATAAGCGCTCGACCTTGACAGCGGCCGTGCAAATATTAACTTTAATAGCGTGATATATATAAAGTTAACGGATTCCATTATATAACGCTTGCGCTTTAGTAACAAAATAGGGCTGCAAAAATAGCACCCGGTAGCACGGCGTCTAAATCTAGACCACGGATGATTAAACTAATACAAAGTTTCATAAATGTTGTATTAATCATTAGCTATGTAACTTTTATCTTATTTATTACCTGATATTATACCTCGCAAATTCTGAGTGCGGTGACGGACACATCATTTTATATTTAAATAATAATGTCACTTGTTTTTTATATAACAAGTTAGTTTAGTGAATTAAATTGATTGATATTTGATAAGATTTTATTTATCTATTTAAAGTCCATTATCGCCCACATGTGTAATAATTCAAAGTTACCAAAGTGCAACATGTGTTAATAAAATTCTGTTATTATATAAAAAAAATGACTATAAAGAAGGAAACACTACAAAACTGTGGTAATAAAATATTATTGCAAAAACACAACTTGATTCTTTACAAATTTTGATCAAATAATTCGACTGTCTCCATGACAATAAAAGTGTCATTAATACCTCTAAGATTTAAATTTATATAGAATATATCTACTTGGTCCACAACATATGATAACAACAGAACTTGATTCTTTACAATTTTTTATCGAATAATACGACTGTCTTCATGACAACGAAGTCTATATATATTTAAATCTTTTACATCTTCATGACACTTCGTATTATTCATATAGAATCTATCTACTTGTACCACTGAACTGCCTTCGTGGTCTAGCGGTTAAGTCCGTGGATTTAGACTCGCAGATACCGGGTTCGATTCCTGGTCGGGACACAAAATATTTATTAATGTAAATGAATACATTTTTTTAAATTTTATTTGTGATATTTCTCGAGTTTGGTACGCTACACATAGACGAGCTTGCCACTTGTCATGATTGGCCTATAGTAAAGTTGGCTAAATGAGAATCCGCTTATTTATAAGCGTGGTTTCTGACCACCTCGGAAGGGAAATGGTCGTGATAATAATTTAGGTATTTTTCTTTGTTCCACAACATATGATAAAAACACAACTTGAATATTTTCAAATTTTGATCGAATATCTAATTCGACTGTCTCCATGACAATCAAAGTCCATCATTTTTAAAGATTATGTGAGTGTAGTTTACTAACTTTCTAGGTAATTGGTAATTGTTTAACGTCGCGTCGTCAGAACGGTAAGTAGAAACTATTTGTTTATTTAGGTTAGGTTTCGATGGGACTGTCGTGCTCCTTATAGGTAAAACTCCCTAATAAAAATAGAAATTAAAAAAAGATACGTCACATCGGTTGTTTTATTGATCACCTGTAAAGTTGGTGAGTATGGCAGTGGGCACGCAGTCTGGCGGTTTTGGCGCCCAGTCGCCGTTCTGGCAACGCAGAGTGGCGTCCCCTTGAAGCTTGTACAATCCAAGCTCACGACAGCGCGCCGCCACCGTCGATCCGTGAGGAAAACTCGTCGGCTTCTGACAACATCATCATAGCTACAGTCTACGACCACATAGCCTAAACCTCCACTGGAGATGAGTTTTTGACTACGCACAAACTGTTATCGAATCGAGAACATGAAGTATGGGATTTCATAGAGCGCCATGAGTTAGTAGAACTAAAAATTGTCCCGACCAGGAATCGAACCCGATACCTCCGAGTCTAAATACACGGACTTTACCGCTAGACCACGGAGGCAGTTCCTTTCAAAATATATTTATTAAAATTATTGTGTCCAGCAGCCCTATTCATTTACTTAAGCGCAAACGTTATATAATGGAATCTATTAACTATACATACTCGTATATCATGCTATCATATTTGCACGGACGCTTTCAAGGTCTAGCGCGAGAGTTGAGAATTGAATAATATTTTGTAATAATAACGCAAGCTGTAACGGAAATAACGAAATCCACTAATAACTTGATTTCTTAATCTGTCTTCACAGTGGATTTATATTTTTGTGTATAATTTGTGAACCCATTCATGGCCTTATTTATTGTGTAAAATTTGATAATATTGTATTTTTGGTTATGCTGTTGGAGTTCCAGATATATAAATAAATAAACGTTAACGCTTAAGTAATAGAATAGGGCTGCAGGAATCGAACACGAATAAATTTCTATAAGACACAAAATTTACAATAATTTAAAGAAAATTACTCCAATTGTTAAGGACTGTATGTCAATTTTTATATAGTACCACAGGGAGGGCTAATCTGAAGAATTCCTAAAAAAGAAAATAGGTCAACCGTTTCGGAGTCCAAAGAAAATATACACATATAAAAATATAGATGATACTTACAGTTATGGTGGCATTTTTAAACGATATGACAAGAACGGGGTGGTCATGTTTGTAGAAGCACTCTCGAAGGATCGGCTGGAAACGGCCGTCTGAAATATTTTTTTCTTTTAAATACTTACTGTAGATTTGTAACACCGGTCGGCGATATGTTATAACCTATATCAGTCCCTATTACTTAAGAACTCCAGATTATAAGGAGAAAATTATAGCATTCATAAATTACGTAGAATTTTCTTACGTGCAAGACTTAACTACCTCGGCAACACCTTTGTAGACGAATAAAATGCAAATAAATCTATTTATATTTATTTATTTATTATCCGAGTGTCCTCGGCACACTACGCCCATCGGATGGTTATACTCGTTATTTTAGTTTTATTTGTAGAGTAGTTTATTTTATTTATAATTTAGTATTTAATATTATTGTCACGTGACCCTTCGCCCATCCGCAAAGTCTATGAATGTTAATCTATTTATGGTAATATGTCGCACAATAATAAAGTTAATTTTTTTCACATAATACAAATTATTATCTTAAGGCCTTTTTTATTTATAGATAGTTATTTTTTATATTTATAGGTATTTAAATTAATTTAAGTAGTTTGTAATTATTATTTTATATATAGTAAATATTTTTTTCGAATAAACCAAAGTTGATATTATAGAATATACATATATACGAGTATTTGTATTGACTTTATTGCACAAATTAGAGTAATTATAGGTATAATGTAAGAAATATTATTAGTCGGATAAATTAAACAACATAATTGTAAATACTTACATAATTTACTTTAAAATATCTATTTATTTATTCATTTAAATATTCCACAGCTGTCTTTTACAAATTAATATTTATATTCAAATGATTACTTAACACCTAGCCAATTACGGAATAACATTATTTACACAAAACATATATCACGAACGGATTATAAATAATTTAAACTACTTAAAAAGGAAACATAAAAATAAAGAGACAATATTAAAAAATATATCTACACATCATTAGGTTAAGTGTATATGTGAATGTGTATTGACAGTGTAGGTGTAATATATAAGTGTGAAAGAGTGAAAATGTGTAGATTTCATTGCATATTTAATGTAGTTATTATTCACACACAACCACACTTTTATCTTGCTCAGAATCCTTCTTCTGAATTGTTGTCTTTTACAAATTAATATTTATATTCAAATGATTACTTAACACCTAGCCAATTACGGAATAACATTATTTACACAAAACATATAGCACGAACGGATTATAAATAATTTAAACTACTTAAAAAGGAAACATAAAAATAAAGAGACAATATTAAAAAATATATCTAAACATCATTAGGTTAAGTGTATATGTGAATGTGTATTGACAGTGTAGGTGTAATATATGAGTGTGAAAGAGTGAAAATGTGTAGATTTCATTGCATATTTAATGTAGTTATTATTCACACACAACCACACTTTTATCTTGCTCAGAATCCTTCTTCTAAATTGTTGTCTTTTACAAATTAATATTTATATTCAAATGATTACTTAACACCTAGCCAATTACGAAATAACATTATTTTCACAAAACATATAGCACGAACGGATTATAAATAATTTAAACTACTTAAAAAGGAAACATAAAAATAAAGAGACAATATTAAAAAATATATCTAAACATCATTAGGTTAAGTGTATATGTGAATGTGTATTGACAGTGTAGGTGTAATATATAAGTGTGAAAGAGTGAAAATGTGTAGATTTCATTGCATATTTAATGTAGTTATTATTCACACACAACTACACTTGTATCTTGCTCAGAATCCTTCTTCTGAATTGTTGTTTATCATTATACTAAATAGATACATTAAATTCTCACTAGTTTAGTTTTAGCACATAGTAAGTTAATATTAAAATAAGGAATTATTTTATTGAAGTATTTATTTTATTTGTTTTAAGCGAAATTGTTGTCCTAATTTAATTTCGTCGATAGTGGTACCAACCTGGTGTCGCCGAACAGAGCGGTCCAACCCAATTGCCATCAATACATTTAATCTTACATATCAGCATCTCGTTTAGCGGTCCAATTAATCCAGGGAATTTCACCTAAAATGCAAAATAATTTAACACTATCATCGCAGCACCTTCACAGCTAAATATGGATGGATCAGCTTATTGTTTTATTATTTATCACCATAGGGACCTATCGGAACACTTTGTTACGTCCTAATTTACATTAATTACAGAACAATGAAAAAAGAAAAAAAAGAAAGAAACAATAATAGAAAACAATATAATAGTCTATATATAAATATATATATATATATATATAAAACCTGTCCAGATAGTGATGACATCATAAAGTTAAATTAAGGTTTGGCTGAATTGGCTGTAAATGGGCCTTGTCAGTTTTATTATAAAAAAATATTAAAGAAATAGAATAGAAAAATGTCAATAAAGATTTCAATTGGCAATGTTGGATGTCACTAAAAACTAAAAATATGTCACTAAGACTAAGAAATACAAATGTTAAACGAAATAGCTATTTAATGTCAAAAACTAAAATTATTATAAAAAATAATAATAATAATAAAAATACACATTATGATTCGCACCACACTCGTATTTTTCTGTTCTGTTCTGCAGAACACGGGAATGGTGGTATTGTCAATCTATGTATAAACCTAAAGTGTAGATCCTTGCCAACCCGTCTGGTCAGCGTGGCGAGTGTGAGCCAAATTCTGCAAGGCCAATCTCCAACAGTGGAGGTTACAACGTGTGGCATCAATCCCTACGCAGCTCGATGATATAACGTGTGTGGAAATATGAAAGTGATCTTGCAAACCCTACTAAAGTGCTCACAACATTTTCGTTATTTGTGATTGAAAATGACGAAAAAAATATTTTTGTTATAATCGTCATAGGAGCAGTTAAGGTGAAATCTGGCAAAGTGGAAGGAAAGAGATCGCTAGACCGAAGCCCGGTACGCTGGTCTGACCAAATCCAATCAAATCAAAAACACTGGAATCCATGATGCTGTGCATGTGCATGCCGCCGAAGACAGGAACAGGTGGCTTGCTATCATGAAGTGCATACCAAACCAAGAAGGGAAGATTTTCTTCATGATTTTAGAAAATATTGTCAAAATCAAAATGATCACTTAATTTACCTCAGAAATCTTGGAAAAATCTTTCCGGAACCTCGTTATATCCAAAGCATTGTCCAAAGTCTTCACATCAGGTAGAGAGCATTTAAAATCATCTGAAAATTTCTTTTTTTTTATTATGAGTTTTAACTCCAATGTCAAACTAAACGTTAGCTGTGCCCTAGTCTGTTTTGTTTAGGTTCCATCATTCAATTGTATAAATAACAAATTCATTAATTTAACATAATAAACATCAAAATTACAAAACAATTATACAAAGCGATGTACATTTGATACAAGAATAAATAACATCAAATAATCTTTCAGCCTAAATAATCATGCTATAAACAAAATAAACCATACCATTCGAAAACGTAATATTGATTGGTGTACTGCTGCATATCAATATTTGTAACAATAAGAGAAACAGTGTAACCATTTTTGTTATGTTTAATGCTATGAAAATCACAATATTTACTAGTTAAACGAATTCACAATATGAACACAGTAAACACGCAATATAATATGTATTTTAAACAAAATACAGCCTCTTTTCTCAGCTGTATTTCTTAGATGATTTTGGCGCGCATGTGCAAAAAGGGGCGCTTAATTTCAGCTTTCCACACTGAAATATTGAATCGATATTATGTTAAACGAGTTTAATAATAAAAAAAATATCTTTTTTTTTAAATTTAATATTTAAAAGTTATCTCTAGCAATTATGATAGACATAAACTAAGAAGACTGGCAACATTTCCCCTGTATAGCAAGGCTAATACGTTGGCAGAAATAATTACCAGCCTTCTTGTCTTAGGACTATTCAGTCAGCCGTTACAGACATACAGTAGGGTTGTGCAGGTCCGGATGACTAATGGGCCTGGGTTGGGGATAGAAACATTCCCCCGTTATCCCCAGCAGGGTCTCAGTGGGAAATAAGCCGCTGGTAAATCATGGACTTTTGGTGCTGGGCGCCTTTACTGGGAAGTGGTTTCTCGTTGGGAGCCGAGCGTAAGAGTGAGCGATAATCTGGAGATACTTGAAGTGTCTGTTGTCGGCCCGATAGAACATACGTCTATTCAGGCCGACTACAAACTCTTCAATAATAGGCATTTCCAGGTCTCGAGCTATGACGGAATTACGCCACGGCTCTTAGGAGACCACTCTGAGCGATATGTTCTGCAGACTTTGGTCCTGGCCAGATGGTGGTGCCAAGCTGGCGCAGCATAGGTGAGACGGGAGCGGATGGACATTTTGTAGATATACGAACCTTCAACCTGAGTGCAAGCTGGAATTCATAACAGGACGTAACATGGTTCAGGCCTCCTTCGCCTGATTCATTCGGACGTTTGGACAACTCCTTTTTTCTTCAACGCCATAGAAGATAATACCAAGAAGACTAGCAATATTTCCCCTTTGTCTAGCAAGGCTAATACGTTATCAGTTATTATATAATCGGTTAAGTCCGTGGATTTAGACCTGGAAGTACCGGGTTCGATTCCTGGTCGGGTCACTAATTGTGATATTTCTTTCTTGATACTTATTAATTTAAACAAATAAATTATATTCATATTTAATTTATTTGTGATATTTCCCGAGTTTCGTACGCTAGAGACATCAACGAGCTTGCCAAGTGGCATGATTGATATGTAATTAGTTTTTCCATTTTTATATTTATATATTTTGACATTATTCTAGGTGTGGTGATAGTTAATTATTGCCTTATATATACTTGATTTTAGACAAAGTAAATTAACATATATTAAATTTTACAATGTATATAATAATAAATACAATATACAAAAATAATAATTGAATAACTATAAATTAAAACTAATATAAAAAAAAACTATAAATAAAAAATGCCCTCAAAAGACGTGCACCATCAAGGATAGTCGCAAGAAGACTGTCAACATTTCCCCTCTGTATATAGTAGTAGTAGTAGTATCATCACGGCCGTTTCCCTTTCGGGGTGGTCAGAAACCACGCTTATAAATAAGCGGATTCACATTTAGCCAACTTTACTATAGGCCAATCATGACAAGTGGCAAGCTCGTCGATGTCTCCAGCGTACCAAACTTAAGAAATTTCACAATTAAATTAAATGTATTTATTTACATTATTAAATATTTTTGTGTCCCGACCAGGAATCGAACCCGGTACCTCCGAGTCTAATCCACAGACTTAACCGCTAGAACACGGAGGCAGTTAATACATTCCATATTGTATACCGAGCATGTTAAAAGAGGTTGACGAAATAAAATGCGAAAGTTGTGGGCAAAAGAGGCAAGACTCACCTATCACGACCAATTTAAAAAAAAGTTTGAATAATGACGTTTATTTGTCCCAGCCTACCCCGTAAGGGAGCTTATATACTTAATTCTGAAACACTCTGTATATACACATAGTAACAACGCAATACATATACGGTCATATATTTGTCTAAGGTACTGTATACATTAAGCGCTTTCAAATTGATGAATCCCCCTGTATATACATACATGACAGTTGGTATTAATTAGTATAGGTTTTAATAATTTTCGTTGTACATTGAACGATTTTGTTTGGAGAATAAAGAAGGACCGAAGTTAAAACATCAGTGTACGATAAACGACAAATCTAATAACGCACAAAAATAAAAATAGGAATAAAAAACATTACAAATAAACGAGCAGTGCGTGCAGTGCAAAATATAATAGACTGGTTGGCGAGGTTGTCAATTTTTTTAACGATTCTACTAGACACAGACGGTGGTGTTGTAAATAATAATAATAATAAATATATATACATTGAATATAAATTAAATGAAGTAGCATAATAAAAATAAAATTAAATATAAACTAAACTATAAATAAAAACTGTAATTATAATAAATATTTTCATGATGCATGAAGGCAGAGTACGCCAGAAAACTACCTACTAGCCACAATATGTACCGTATTCTAGAAAATGTTTTGATCTTGATTAAATAAATAGGTTAACAAATTGAACCCATAGATATAAAAAATCACTTTCGAATACCTATATAAACTAATAGAGTTGTTTTTTTACTTCCGCCGGATATTCTCCTACCTCGTAAACGAATAAGAAGTTTGGAACAAGGATCACAAGGCTCCGGTGTGAATCAAGACAACCATAGCTGGGCACCGTTAATCAAATAGTTAACTTCGTTAATCGTTAATCCGCTACAAAAAAAGTTAGCTTCGTTAAACGTTAAAGCGTTACATTGCGGAAGAATTAACGGAAGTTAACGTTAATCGTTAATCCGTTAATATGTGTAAAATTGCATTTTTATATCGTTGCGTTAGTGAACTTATAAAACCTGTTGGTTTAGGTTCTGGAAGTTAACAGGTTAATATATAATATTGTCAGAATGAGTTCTCTTTTTTGTCTTGCCACGGTTAGAGCCCGCCTTAACAATCTCTTCAAACTATACGTATTGTGACTCATGTACCCTTTTTACATGTTGTTTCAAATTATTCAGGCTTGATACATGAACTTTTATTTTGGTGTCTTTCGGCAAGCAACGCTTACAAGCAAAAAGTATTTGCTGGCCCGATCTGGATACAAATACCACATACTCCGTCAAATGTGGCCAAGGATTCTCATCAGGACCGCTGAAATCCGATTCCATGTCTTCCATGATATAGTTTTAATTACTACACTGCACAGTACACTTTTCTATCTAACTAATTACACTGCACTCTTCTTTATTAACACGCAAATTATCACTGACAGTAATTTATAATAACAACAAACACAACACTCGTCACTCTAAGCACTGGCGCTAGTACTTCGCAGTTTTCTTACTCGCACGCGCTGGCAAAATATATCTAGTTTTATTTTTGTCTCACGCGCCGCCGCGCCCGGCACTTGTCGTTTCATACTTGTCTGAACCTGTTTTTCGCGCCATACCGCGGTGTCGTGCGGTAAATAGTGGCATTTGATTAACGATTAACGGACTTCTGCATATTAACGGAAGTTAACGTGTCCGTTAACATTTTAAAAAGTTAACTTAAAAGTTAACCCGTTAATCAAAATGTTAATTAACGATTAACGGATTAACGAGTTAATGCCCAGCTATGAAGACAACTAATATATAATGAAATTGACCCAAGTAGCACCCTGTGGCTTCATAAAACAAATGCAAATTGCACTCAATAAAAGCTTCAAGCCGCTAAGAAATGTCTTGCGAAACCCATGTCACTCATTCGCCGGGCTCGACTCTTGAAAACACGGGACCGCAATCTACCTTTGGATCTGATCTTCCACCAGTTTTTTTCATTAGATAGATTATTCACGCCAAGATTTATTACCGGACACACCTCTACACCTGAAATACAGGACAGACACTTGTCCAGGCTCAATTCATCGCTCTTCTTTCAACTCCACTCTTTTCATTCCCTCTCACCACACTTCTTTTATCTCTAAATTGTTTGCTGTCGTCGCTTCGAATCTATGGAATTATTTACTGAGTTAAATATTATGGTCGTGGAATATTTAAGAATTACACAAACACTATCTTTCAACTGATATAGTATTTTACCAAAGTATTATTTTATAGTTACTTTTATATATTTAACATTTGTAGCGACATTTTGTTTTTGCCCCACCTTCTTCATCAAATGAGTAGTTTTATATAATATGTATTGCATGTATATATATAACCTATTCACGTATTTGTGTTAGAATTTGATAGTTAATGTATGTATTAATAAAGGTTAGGTTAGGTTATTATAAAGAAAGTATTATTTTCGTAACCATGCTTGTTAAATGTTATAAATTTATATAGAATATTTTATTGCCATTTATAGGTTACTAAGATCGCGTTCTAAATTTTAAGAAATGTTATCTTGTTAGATAAATATTCTGTCCAAGAAAGAGACAGACTTATGGTGATCAAAAGTACTAAAGCGAGTAATAATGCGAATATTTATCTGATAAGATTCATTGGAATGCGGCTTGAAGTAATAAATTTAAATGTAACGATGTTGTTAGCAAAGCGTATGATTCTAAGATTTTAGAACATTAAAGAGTAATTTAGCTAAACAATTATTCCACAAATTGACAGATACTTTAAAATAAGTAATTTGTAATATCCACTACTTGTTAAATGTTGTTATTTTTTAACAAACACTAAAATAAGAAAATACAAACGATGTTTTACCTAGTGTCATCGCTGATTGGCTGACAGCCGGCCAATCAGCGAACATTGAGTAGTGGGGTTTAAAAAGTCTATAAAAGACGTTGTATAAAACGGTGCGATCTCTTTTCCTCGGCTACGAATTCTACATTAAACTTGTACCGTATTTTGTAAAGATCATAATTAAAATAGTAATTTGAGTAATACGAGTCGTCTCTTATTCTTCACCTCCCTGATTCCTTATATTTGTTATTGTTGTTTACTAATTATCATAAATATTGCAACTAGTTGCCATTCATATCATAAAGTCCTTATTTCCTAATATGCAGTTTGGCTGTCAGAGAATGTCTAACGGTATTAAGTGCGCCAATTTTTTACCAGTTATTCAATAAAAAGTTTTGATTTTAAACATCAAGGATCTACTCATAATATATATATATATATATATATTATTGCGAATGGAAGAAATATATATTATTTTTCAAAAGACTTGAATATTTATTGTGTTTTAATTTAGCTGCCTTTTCGGCGGCAGATGTTAGATGTTTAGGTAATCGTAGGTAACCAACGCGAAGTACACGCGCTGCGTACTTGTAGATTCATACCTAAAGTGCCTGTAATAACGAAAAGGTTGCACGACCATAGCGATTGAATTTAAACTTACTAGATTCCATTACAAATCTATACACACGCGGTCTATACAGTCACAACTGGACTCAGAAATATGGCGCTGCGACACGCTTTTATTAAATCTTTAGTACAGGTAATATCATTATCATCTTCTTCTTCTTACGGTGCCATCTCCTATCGGAGGTCGGCTATCATTAAGGCGATTTTGATTTTGTTGGCCGCTGTCCGGAACAAGGATCTGGTGCTCATCCCGAACCACTCCCTGAGGTTCTTGAGCCAGGAAGTGCGTCTTCTCCCTTCTCATTATCATCATCCAAACCATAATAGCCATTACTGAGCTCGCTTTTTTGTTGCCCGTACCCACTTCTCAAGATAATCATTTTTTTATGGAGATTTTTGTCAAAAATGGTAAAAATTACAAGATTTCATGTTACAACGTGTCGGGGCCGGACCCCGGCTCCGGGAAATAATACCCACCGACATATCATCGCCGTGCCTCGGCCGAGTCCCGGCGGCGCACACGCGGTCTATACAGTGTGAATCATCCTTTAACTGCCTCCGTGGTCTAGCGGTTAAGTCCGTGGATTTAGACTCTGAGGTACCGGGTTCGATTTCTGGTCGGGACATAATAATATTTATTAATTTAAATAAATAAATAAAATTATTATTTATTTTATTTGTGATATTTCCCGAGTTTGGTATGCTAGAGACATCGACGAGTTTGTCATATAAATCCGCTTCTTTATAAGCATTGTTTCTAACTACCCCGGAAGGGAAACCGTCATTATGATACTTTACTGGACGGCTTAACATGAACTCCGAGCCATTTTTCAATGTTATATGATTTTTAAAACAACTTAGCGATTAGACAGTGATGTATGTGATAAGAAGGCTAGCAGATTTCTCACACAGCAGAACAGCATTGTTTTGCAACGGGACAATGCTGCATCAATGAACATATCATGTATGAACATTTTTGAGGAGTCAGACATTGGGATTTTAGACTCTTAGGATCTTTGGATCTATATTCTATTTGCCCAGTGGCAAATAAACCGTTTTTGGGCCACCCACATTTAATTCCACAAGCGAATTTCTTCAGATTTGTTACAAAATAATTTGCTTTTAAATAATATTTAACAATAAAAAAAATATAGAGTTTACATTATTTTTTCAGCGCGAGGCGGCTGGACGAATTTTCTTCAGAACTAGACATGGTAATTATTTTCTTAATATTTTATCCTTTCGTAATATTATTCTTCTACTTTTATATATTTATATATGCGTATATCTTTAAGAATATGTATAATTTATATAACAGTGTATTTATTAGATATTGTTTATATTTGATATCGTCACCACCCTTAATCTCACACTCTCCCAAAGGTGAGATGTTAAACAATGTCTTGATGGCATTAATATCACATTATTAAAAAATATATAATAATTTACTTACTGTGCCAATAAGTGAAATTTCGCTTTACATGATAATTATGGAACGCGTCATCATAATTTTGAGCAACTACTTAGCCGCCAGTGATCTGATGCTTTTGATGGGTAGTTACCGTGCGGTCAGAAACCACGAGCATTGTTTTTTTTTAAATCGAACGGTTCTATTTAGCCAACATGACAAACAGAAAGCTCGTCGATGTTTCTAGCGTACCAGATTCGATAAATGCCACAAATAAATAAATTATTATTATTCTCGACCAGGAATCGAACTCTAGATTATGGATGCAGTTTTATTATGTCAAAACTGGTAGCCTAAACCTTTCAGCTAGCTAAAAGTCAGTGTGTAATTTCAACAGATTTTCCTCGTGAGAACTGCAATGACAGTGGTATTCGTCCCACGTGTGCCCCGTGTCCATCTACCACCAGACCCCCTTGCAAACTCAAGTAAGTGTAGCTACGTGTTAAAAACCTTGCACTTCACTTGTCCGTGGAAAATCCCACGAACGACTCCCAAAAACAACAAAATATTATTGTTAATATTAATTTAAATAAATACATTTAATTATTATTTAATTTATTAGTCTTAGGTTAGGAGCACCATTATGTGTCTTACATAGATGTCCGTGTCGAAAGGAGGTCGACTGTCTTGGAGTTCATGGGCTCTCCTGTTCCAAAAGTGTGGGCCGATTGCGGAGTCCAGCAAGCGGCGCAAATATGTAAGTATATTAAAAGATTACATATTTATGCCGTTTGCTGTAGAAACTCTGGGCCCATGGAGTCCAAGTGCAAAAAAGTTTTTAAAAGACATAACACCGCGTCTTGTCTCCTCCGGTGACAAGAGGGCTGGCTCTTTCTTCGCCCAAAGAATCAGTATTGCAATTCAGCTGGGAAATGCAGCCAGAGTTCTTGCCACCATTCCACGCGGACGGGACTTATATTCCTATCCTTAATATTAATATTAATTTTATATTTTGTAAATATTTTTTTCGAATAAATATTTGTACTTTGTGATATTTCTCGAGTTTGGTACGCTGGAGACATCGACGAGCTTGCCACTTGTCATGATTGGCCTT
This sequence comes from Tinea semifulvella, assembly GCA_910589645.1. Taxonomy (NCBI): domain Eukaryota; kingdom Metazoa; phylum Arthropoda; class Insecta; order Lepidoptera; family Tineidae; genus Tinea; species Tinea semifulvella. The sequence continues at coordinate 29,954,541 of OU342584.1, forward strand.
AGTAAAGTTGGCTAAATGTGAATCCGCTTATTTATAAGCGTGTTTCTGACAACCCCGAAAGGGAAACGGTCGTGATGATACTTTACTTTACTTTTACAAAAAGCTAATCTAATAATAATAATCTGCCTTAGCTCTGTTAAAAATGTTATTTTTTTGTCATGAAACGCCTAATAAACGTCAGTTTTATTTGGTAATGCAATACTCGTAGTTCACGCTAAAAATGTTAGCACTCTAAGCTAGCGCCGCTGGTAATTTCTATTATAATTATTACTATTGATATATTTTAGTTATAATTAAAAACAATCATAATAAAATCATTCGTGAATCTAATCACTTATGTCACTGATCGGACAGAAACCATCATTTGAAAAGAAAGAAAGACAATAAATGTCTTATAGTTGGTGTATATCGCTCCGCTTATCGTAGAAAAGTCAATCATATATAACTAATCCGATTTTAGCGTAATTTTTAGAAATGATCTTAAAAAATCCTTAAAGAATAGGGTTGCCATAAGTTCAAGGAATCAATACGGGACGTTTTCTCTTCCGATGCTCAAATCTCATAACACATATAACGCCGACACGCGGCTTTTCAAATACACCATATGCCATATAGCACGCATGTATGTGTGCATAGTGAGAGACAAACTATATGTTTTCCTGTCGAGATATAGAATGTAGTAATACGGGACGGGATGCTCAAATATAGTGACAGTCCCGTATATACGGAACCCTAAGTACAAGTAAAACCTACATGTGTGACTGCCACCTGAAAGCTTTTATCGCTATGGTTAGATTGATTAAGTTTATTATATTAAATGAACAACGCCGGGTCAAAAAGCTAGTATTAAATATTTTTTTCTATTATAATAATATTTAGTAGCACGTAATAAAATATTATTAAGAGTGGGTTTTTAAGACACGACAGGTACCATAAAGGGCAGGTACCATAACCGTTATGATTAAAGGAAAACGTTTTAGGAGACCATCCATAACTTTTTGAGATATTCTGAACTGCATACATACATACAACATACATATCTTCATGCCAAATCCTTGCGGGGTAGGCATACCACCTACAGCTATTATTTCATTTATCTTATCGTGATCTGCCAGCAGCCCTATTCTGTTACTTAAGCGCAAACGTTATATAATGGAATCCGTTAACTATATATATATCATATGTAGTAATACGGGACGGGATGCTCAAATATAGTGACAGTCCCGTATATACAGAACGCATGGCAACCCTAAGTACAACTATATGTATATCACGCTATTAAAGTTCACATTCGCTCGGACGTTGTCAAGGTTGAGCGCTTATAGAGTTGAGAATTGAATAATATTTTGTGATTATAACGCAATTTCTGAGGTAAACTCAATCCACTAATAACGTTTGCGACTTCGTAACAGAAAAGGGCTCCATATGCTTTCTTTCATTTCTACCTTCTATATTATATACTAGTATTATTCTGAACTGCATTTACAGATTTTGAAGAAAAAAAAATACGGTCATCAAAAACTTTTTTTGATCGATCCTGTTTCTTATAAGGATTATAAGTCACTACTAGACCTACTGAAGTTTGAGTACTAGAAATGTCAGAAATCGCAAAGACTAGGATTACATGCAAGCACATTATGTAGGGGGTATAAGATAAATTTTACAGTATTTTTAAACCTCGAATACTGTACCTACGTAACAAAAATGCCTACCTGGGAATGTTTTCCTATAACTTTGATGGTGAAGGTACCTCTGCCCTTACTGTCCCGTCTCGAAAATCCATCCGTATATACGAATATTTACAGGTATATGAATCACGTGAATCATTCAGCGCTATCTCAGTGCAAATAGCAATTTTACTATTTCATCACAATTTTAGTGACAAATATTTCGTTAAGTAAGTATATCTATTTTTCAGCTTTAACTTACCTACATTACATACAAAACAGTACTCGCAACGTGTCTAGATTGACCTGAACTTTCATAATTACAAAGTTGACATGAACTATGTTTCTTTGACATGTGTACAGATGTATGCTTCCGCGACTCGTTCATCCCTATTACAAGTGCCCTTCCCAAGTCACATACAATGTCGCGCGACTAACCATATATTAACCATAATACATTGCGTATTATTGTTAGCTAAACACAAGCTCGGTACAAAAAACACGCAATATAACATAAAAAAATGTAACTCGGAAACCACAGGAAAAAGAACGCCTGTAAAAATAATTTAGTGATTAGGTATTTAATATAGCTTACTCTTTATAGAACGTGATTTATAGCTTATATATGTATGTATATAAAAGTAGGCTATATTAAGTAATTATGTCTATTATTATAATTTAAGTTTTATTTATTTTGTTCATATTGCCCTTACCTTTACCTTTCATTGTCCCCAAAGTTAGCTGGTAATGAAAACCTGTTTTTAACGACAGAAGGTCTTTAAGGGCAATAAAGTATTTAATTAAATGAAAAGAAAAAAAATGAAATGATATATTGTATTTTAAAAATTATAAAAATACGAGTATATTTCGTTTATAAATACCAAGTTACAAGTACCAAAGCCTAATTTGGGACCATAGTTTATATTTCAACAGTGCCATTATTTTTTTATGAGTAATTAATAAGTGAGCCTAATAAACGTATATTATTATTATTTTAAAATAATAAGGTATATTATTTATTTTTCTGTCTCTACCGATGTTGCTAAATGACGTTATTGGAGATCATTCCTTGGTTATTGAAGGTCAATTATCATTATGGCGATTTTGCTTTTGTTGGCTGCAGTCTGCAACAACAATCAAGTGCTCCCTAAGAATCTTTTCGAGGATTTAGGTCTTCTCACCGGTCTTTTGGAGACTTGTATCTTTCCATAAATGAAGATATGCAGCAAGCAATACTTTTTATTGAGCATTGTTGTTTGTTATTCCTTAATATAAATCTCCATATATATATTTTTACATTTGTATTATTATTCGAAGCAAGTAAGGTATAATTAATTAAAAATATAAATATATAAGCTAAATTATAAGTAAAACGAAAACAAAACTGTAAATAAAAATTTTCACCCATGACAGTATATGAATATGGCAGTGTGCCAAGAACATTTTTAACATTATCCCGCTGCACAGCTATGCTGATTTGTTGCGCGAAACACTAGCAAGCTCTCTTGACGCCACAAGAAGCGTCTCACACCAATTCTCGATCCTTGGACAGCGGGACAAAGTTTAATCCATCGGGTCTTTTACCATCACTGCTAGAGATCCTGGACGGTTCAAGATATTAGTATCCCGACAGTAATCAAAGCCCGGTGGATCCCATTGTTGACAGAACCGTGGCAACCTGATCAACCGTGACTGACCGGTACTTTTCTGACAAGATAGGCCCTTTTGACCAAGCTGTTGCCACATGAGCAAATATGTTGAATACATATCCTCACACCTAAGCGAATTTTATTCATATATTTATTTTATTTATACTAAAAACTAAACATTTAAAACATATATAATTTACGATTAATAAAAAAAAACTTTATATTTAAAAATACAACTAAATAAAAAATAAAAAAGTTAAAACAAAAAATAATATATAAATAATATAATGTAACATAAGTATAATATATATATATACATATATAGCCATATATAAATTTTCTCCAAATCGCTACCAATGGGCATACCAAGAATACAGGCAGCATTGCCACGTAGAATGGTTATGCTGATACTTTGGCTCAATATTTATTCATTAAATTACAATTACGAGTATGGCATATTATTATAAATATTCATTTAGCTCTTGATGTGCTCTGGTGTGTGACGCCTCGTGCGTCGACACCCTCTCTGTGTCGCACCTCAGGGGGACAGCGCATAAAGTGGAGGCCGCAGCAGAAATTGCCGAGTTCGGCAAGCGGCCCAAGTATGTACCCATACTAAAAGATTACATATTTATGTCGTTTGCTGTAGAAACTCTGGGCCCATTGAGTCTAAACGCCAAAAAAAAAGACATAACAGCACGTTTTGTCGTCTCCTCCGGTTGGGTCTTTCTTCGCTTAAAGAATCAGTATTGCAATTTGGCGGGGAAGTGCAGCCAGCGTTGTTACTAGCATTACACGCGGACGGGACTTATATCCGTATCTGTAGGTAATATTAATTTATTTTTTATTTTGTAAATATTTTTTACATAAAAAATAATCAAATACCTAGTATATATTTGTGACATAAATATTTAGCTTAATAATATATAAAATCATCGTCATTCATCGCTGAAGTCTGAAGTGTGCCTAAAATACACGTCGGTAGTGACACAGACACAGCGAGTTTATGAGAAAAGTTGCAGCCGCGTTCTCAAATGAGATTCTGTCTGAGAAGTCGGCACAGGAACACGCTGTATTTTACAAACTAATGCTTTATATACAGGGTGACTGTACACATATATTCGCTCGATATCTTATTATAATAAGTAGGCATTCGTTCCCTCTGTAAATACAACTCGGCTTCGCTCGTGTAAGTAAGCTGGGATATGGAAAGTTACATAAAACAATAAACATACATATGCATATACACATATTAGTAATTTTTACTAAAAAACTTCTTAATCTAGACACTCCTAAGCCGGTTATCATGACAATCTCGCTTGATTAAAATAATAATTATACTAAATAAAAATAAGCAAGGATTTGAATAAAAAATAGAACTGACGAACGATGAAGTAGATGAGTTCTGGAGTAGAGACCACTTGAAGACAGATGGATCTGAAGAAAATGGCTGGAGGCAATGGCGAACCAACTGTGGAACCAATTTATATCCAGCAGTGGAGAGACATGGTCATGAAGATGACGAGTTGTATAACTTATCAAAAATCTATACTAATATTATAAATGTGAAAATAGCTCTGTATGTATGTTTGTCTGTCTTTTACGCCTATATATAACTGAACCGAATTTGTTGAAATTTAAATTTAAGAATAGATATGAGACGTGAAGATCTAAATATGACATGTGACCCTATTGCCACCTGAGGGTTATTTCGCTAGCACTATATTACATAGGCAATGTCGCGCTGGATAAAACAGTTTATATTAAACTATTTTAATATTATGATTTGTTAAACATATATTTAATTTTATTTGAAGTGAATTAATATACAATAAATATAAATTAAAAGCTACCACCACTATTTTAAAATATTTTTCTTAACTCGCTTTCTTGTACATAAGTACGAGTATATATGCATAGCTGGGCATTAACTCGTTAATCCGTTAATCGTTAATTAACGAAGTTAACATTTTGATTAACGGGTTAACTTTTAAGGTAACTTGTAAAAATGTTAACGGACACGTTAACTTCCGTTAATATGCAGAAGTCCGTTAATCGTTAATCCAATGCCACTATTTACCGCACGGCACCGCGGTGTGGCGCGAAAAACAGGTTCAGACAAGTAGGAAACGACAAGTGCCGGGCGCGGCGGCGCGTGAGACAAAAACAAAACTAGATATATTTTGCCGGCGCGTGCGAGTAATAAAACTGCGAAGTACTAGCGCCAGTGCTTAGAGTGACGAGTATTGTGTTTGTTGTTATTATAAATTACTGTCAGTGATAATTTGCGTGTTTATAAAGAAGAGTGCAGTGTAATTAGTTAGAGAGAAAAGTGTACTGTGCAGTGTAGTAATTAAAACTATATCATGGAAGACATGGAATCGGATTTCAGCGGTCCTGATGAGAATTATTGGCCACATTTGACTGAATTTGTATCCAGATCGGGCCAGCAAATACTTTTTGCTTGTTAGCGTTGCTTGCCGAAAGACACCAAAATAAAAGTTCGTGTATCAAGCATGAATAATTTGAAACAAGATGTAAGAAGGGTACATGAGTCACAATACGTACAGTTTAAAGAGATTGTTAAGGCGGGCTCTAACCGAGGCAAGACAAAAAAGAGAATTCATTCTGACAATATTATATATTAACCTGTTAACTTCCAAAACCTAAACCAACAGGTTTTATAAGTTCACTAACGCAACGATATAAAAATGCAATTTTACACATATTAACGGATTAACGATTAACATTAACTTCCGTTAATTCTTCCGAAATGTAACGCTTTAACGTTTAACGAAGCTAACTTTTTTTGTAGCCGATTAACGATTAACGAAGTTAACTATTTGATTAACGGTGCCCAGCTATGTATATATGTATATATGGTTGGAATTTTGATTTTAATATAACTTCCCGATGAGCTAGTCTTGAAATTTGGAACATATCTCAGAAGTAGATGACAATGTATAAAAGTGAAAAATAATAATTATATATATATATATAATTATAAATATATTGCACCATGTTTTTATAACGGACTAATCCTTAACTTCTTGATCAGTTTCATTCACATGGCCCTAAAGAGCAGAAAATAATAATGAAATAAAATATATTTTTTATGTACCATGCTTGGAGGCTATATAGTCGTATATATAGAATGCCATTATCTGACCACGACATGTAACTACTCAGCCAATAGATTGGCTGTCACGACCAAGCTATTTGATCGATTTTAATAAAATTTTGAATAGATATTACTTGGAACCTAGAGATAATAATTTATTTGATCTGGTATCCACGCAAAGACGCCTGGATCCTTATGGATCCACTCTACACACACTACACTAAGCGTGAAGCAGATTCTTTATACGCACAGTTTCTAACTTTTCCGCAAGGAGTTACGGTCGTGATGATACTTTATACCGCACTGTACAGACAGACAATGCCTTTGATACTAAGAACTTCAACAAAAGAAGCTCCACTCATGCAAAATGTAATTTTAAATACATTTATTTGTAGTCAATGTTCTTGAAGCGTAATAAATTTAAGTACGTAGTTTTCTATACAATAATGCTTTTGTATTTACTAATAGTATTATAAAATATTATTGTTTATTCCTTATCTATTACCGCTGCTGAGAAATTGACTTTTCTTGCGTACATTTGTCATATCACCTAGCACGATCAAACTCGCTTATCGGATTCGAATCGAATGAAGAACCAAAATAAAGAATGATATTTAGACAGGGTCATGAGGTGCAAAGTAACGGAACTACAAACTGACAGCTCGGATATATGAAGATTTATTCATTTTTTCGCGATTAATAACTGATATAGATCATGTACTGGTTTCACTAATGCTATAATCAAATTCTCCAGATACGAGTACATCCTGAGACGCGTCTTCCGCATTGTAGATCTGAAAATCTGTTTTCTAGGAGTCGGATTAAATTACATCATGCACTTGAAGGTCCAATTCTCAAGAGATATGCCCTTAACCTCGTCTTCAGCATTGTAGATCTGAGACTCTGTTTTCTACGAGCTGGAATAAATTACATCATGCACTTGTAGGTCCAATTTAAAAAAAAAAATGTACTTTAACGCGTCTTCAGTAATAAAAATCTGAAGTCCCGTATTAATAAATATATCTTCAAACTTGAGATCGAGTTGTATCTTTCATTCCTTCTTGATTTGACATTTTGGCTTAGGGCTTGTAATGAATTACATCATGCCCCTGTAGGTCAAATACCCCAAAAACACTAGAGCGCGTCTTAAGCTTAGTAGGTCTGAGACTTTCTAGAAGCCGCAAAGAATTATCATCACGCCTCTGTTTTCCAACTCTCCCGTAATATACATACTGAAGTATAGTATTCGTATATAATAATGATATATGCAATAGAGATTTACAACAGTTGTGCCCGAGCTGATCATCGTCGTTGTCATTAATTTTAGGCTTACTTATTCAAGGTCTTTACATTGCAATTTTTTTTTTAGCAACTTGGTTGGTTCTCTTTGTCTTTAATAAATATATCATTGTTGACTTGACTTGCTCTGTTTTTAGGAAGTCTTCCAATATGTACGAATTAGAAGTATCATGCCGCGCACCCGCCGCTAGTCGTCCGCCTCCGTGTCCCGTCCCGCCCATCTGCCAGGGGAAAAACTGTACCAACTATAAGACAACCTCGCAAGAGCAACAGGTAACTTAAATTTTAGGTTAAACTTATTTAACCAAAAAAGTACTATCGATATCCCTTGCCGGCCAAATCACGCTATTTTTAAAATGTTTTCACATAATAGCCAAGTTTAGTATTTGCGTATTATGATAAATGGCAAGCTCTCCAATGTCTCTAGCGTACCAGATTTGTTTTTTTTTGGTTTTCTAGAACAGATATGAACAACTAGCAAAATCAATTTAACATTATGCGTAGAAGATTAGTTTTTGGATTTTTAATTTCGTCATTGTCTTTGCCCGTTCTTGATAGTAATATATGATTAATCCTTTGATAAGGTTGCTGTGGGCTTACGTCTCGTACCGAGATGATGACGTCAGAATTTTATGTTTAGGTTTTTATCCCTATTTTCACGGTATCCGATACGATTCCGTGTGCAAAAGCTCTTAAGCTCTATACCTATATTTGTGTGTGTATCTACTTATATACAATAAAGCTTTGTTTGGTTACTAGGACTATTAAAGGGTGTCTTACAATATAATTAGTTTTTGATATTAAAAATAAAGACATGAAAATTAATTTAAATTTGATTTATTTCACACTAAATAAAATATCAGTTTTATTTTTAATTTGTGTAAAACAACCATTTGCAAATGCACAGCATTCACTTATTCACACTCGTTTAACCTAGAACTAAGATTCCTAATCACACGCTGGAGCATTCGATTCCTGGTCGGGACACAAAAATATTCATTAATGTAAATAAATACATTTAATTAATATTTAATTTATTTGTGATATTTCTCGAGTTTGGTACGCTGGAGACATCGACGAGCTTGCCACTTGTCATGATTGGCCTATAGTAAAGTTGGCTAAATGTGAATCCGCTTATAAGCGTGGTTTCTGACCACCCCGAAAGGGAAACGGTCGTGATGATACTTTACTTTACTTTTTTAATTATTGTAAATAATAATTTAATTTGTTCCTTCTATCTACATACTTGAATGCTTTTTATTTGTAAAAAGCCATCCGCAACTTTTTTAAACTCTTGGGGATAATTGCAATTTTAATTTCCTAGTAGAATAATTATTCCAGCGCATAAGAGTACCCAATATAGCTGTAATTGTTATGCAATGTCAACAAATATATTTAATAAGCTTCCAGTTACTATAAGGGAGCTGCCACTAAAACTGTATAAATTAAGAGTCAAACAAATGCTGGTTAATAAATGTTTCTATTCGACAAAAGAATACCTAGACACTAAGCTCGATAAAGTCATGTGACTAAATAAATATTTGTATGCTAGAAATAGCGAAGCATGTGATACATATAATAATTTACATCCCTGTACCTATCATGTTCCTGACAAATAAATTATTTCATTTAATTTTTTCGCAAAACATACAGCTATTATCTATAATCGACACATTTTTTTCCAGCAAGATAGAGCCACTTCACATGTTACAAATAACTCGTTAGCTGCTCTTCACGATTTATTCCCTGAATTAAAGCTATTCTACGAGCGTGTGATTGAGATTTTTAGTTCTAGGTTAAACGAGTGTAAAGAAGTAAACGGTCCTTATTTAAAAACAATTGTTTTACACAAATAACATTTTAAAATTGTATTATATTTAGTATCAAATAAACGGATTTAGAATGAATACTGATGTCTTTTTTTAATATAAAAAATGAATAATATTTTGAGACACACTTTATATTGCTAATATCAGTAAGCAAATAATACTAAACAAATATTATACGTGATCTTTATTTTTACTTAACATTTGGTGATTTTTATTCGGAATTCCTAATAAAACGGAGAAAGGTACCTAAAGAACAATGCCATTTTCAATATCCCCACCAAAAAGTTTAATGCTCAAAGGTATCATATACAATCGTCGTGTAGGCTTATTCTTAGTCGCTACACTCTTGGCAGAGTGCTCATGGTCGTCACTTGAGTGTCGGTGGCGCGCTTAACAAACAGTCGCCACTTCTCCCGAACTGCACCCTTTTTGGCGCACTCATAAAGGGGGTGATCAACTGCTGCATAAACCTGGTTAGTCCACCTCATCCTCTTGCCATCGACAATTCCCTGAACTACCAGGCGCTCAATGGGTGTATCTCCAAGCCGCGATACGTGTAGAACGTGATGTTGTGCAGCTGATGTTTTTTTAATAACTGCAATTTGCATTTGCTAATATAGATTTTGAATAGAATACATAGAATATAATATATCATCGAATGATTTTAAATTTCGTTCGTATCTCACGCTTCGTATAAGCTTATAGTTTGAGAGCAATACTTTATCGGGATTTCACAATCGATATAAATGTAAATAGATAAGCGCATTGAATACAAAACACACCCTATGTGTAAGGTTTCCCTATAACAGTACTCTTTGGTGTACTGGAGAAATCCAAACTCCTATAAATGCAGTTTTCGGTCATATTTTTTTTATAATAAAAAACATGCAGTAATTCTAAAATGTTTTTGTTTTATGGATTTTCAAAATATGATACCATTTCCATAAATAGATAATAATTATTAGTCCTTTGTCTCAATGTTTGCGTATTATATATACTGGCTGTACCTAATCTGTTTGATATGTATACGTTATTCGGTTAGATACGGTATAGTGTTACTATGTTACTGTATCTCCCGAACGGCTAGACCTAATTATGTACAAACGAGACAATAAGTAACGTAATACTCTGCATAAAGGTGCCTCCACACCACATTATAAATATAAGAAAATTATTTTTATAATAATCAAATTGATTTAAAATGTTTCAAGACAATATTTCAATACTTTAATAAAATATTAAAAAAAGAGTTTTCATTAGGTACATAAATAATAGTTTAGAGTTTGACAGCCGCGCAGTTATGACTAAAGAGAGCGCGAGATAAACAGAAATAATAAAATAATCGATCATCGTCAATTAAAGAATGAGCGGTAATAGTGCATTATTTAAACCCAAATCTATCCAATCCTACTCTACTCCACTCCGATCCACTCCACTCTACTGCAGTCCACTCTACTTCTTTACAATCCTTTCCACTTCACAGTACTCTACTTTACTCCTACACACTCAGTTCCAATCCACTCCTACCCACTCCACTCCACCCCTACCCACTCCACTTTACTCCACTACATTCCACTCACTCCACTCCACTCCACTCCACGCTACCACTACAATTTACTTCACTTCACTCAACTTAAATCCACTCCACACCACACCACTCTACTGTACACCATTACATTACTTTCCGTTCCATTCCATTCCTCTCCATATCACCACATTCCTCTCCACACCTCCCAACTCCACTCCACAATAATGCTTCTATTCTAATCCACTTCACTCCACTCCACTCCACTTCACTCCACTATACTCTACACCACTCCACTTCACTTCTATAAAAAATAGTGCTACTTTTAAACCAGCCTATAGTTGGACCAAGTTTGAGACACTTCTCCTTGTCTTTCTTTGTCCCCACACACAATGGCCCCGCCGTTTAAATTTATGCACTCTATATACCCTGCCAAATGGTGAATGATTCTGATAATGCTGTATTGGAAACTTGTAGCATACATGCGCTAACGGTTGACCGGCTTGGACCTGGAATGCGTCTTCCACCAACTATAAATAATTATGTAATTAAGAAAATCAAATCTGTTTGGGTATTAAAATGATTTCTAATAATGGATTCGGTTGAAGCTCTCAAGATGTCAAAGTCTGAATGCCGTTAAAATGCGCAAAAGCCCCGCTGAACTTAAAATATCTTTGGTTGAAATAGCTTTAGTTTTACATAAACCCGATGATAAGTTTCGGAGGCAGTTGAACAGCTTTCTAAAAGCTTCAAGAGTCAGTAACATGAAAGCTAACACTGATAATTTTTATAGCTTAAATGGTTATACTCGTAAAATACAAGTACTCTAAAATAAAGATTATTATATAACTATATCTTAATATATAAAACAATCTGCCTTCGTGGTCTAGCGGTTAAGTCCGTGGATTTAGACTCGTAGGTACCGGGTTCGATTCCCGGTCGGGACACAATAATATTTATTAATTTAAATTATTAAAATTTTATTAATATATATAATTCATTTGTGATAATTCTCGAGTTTGGTACGCTGGAGACATCGACGAGCTTGCCACTTGTCATGATTGGCCTATAGTAAAGTTGGCTAAATGTGAATCCGCTTCTTTATAAGCGTGGTTTCTGACCAAACCAAACGATCGTGATAATACTACTTTTATAAAACAAAGTCGGTTTTATTAGAACACTTACAACTCGAGAACGGCTGGACCGATTTTCATGGTTTTTTATTTGTTGGATTTGTCTCCGTCCCGAATAGCAGAATAACTATTATTAACATTGGAAAATTGTAGAAAATTTAAATAAAAAAATAATTTCTTCCTTTCTTTCAAATAAACCTACGAATAGACATGTTCATTACTAGCATTTTATTATTATTAAAATACTATATTGCACTTAACTTAAAAGTATGTACAAAGACGAACTTAAAGCTATTACGGCTTTTTCTACCAGCTAACTATTGGGAGAGTGAGACAGTATAATATGTGGTGTGGAATTTAAACCTTATTCAAAATTTTAACAAACTACATTAATAGTATGCATACATAAACTACTTAAATTATTATTAACATAATATGAACACGTAGAATTTTTTAAATTGAAAATATATTGTTTCACCTTGTTTAAAACGAAAGGATTAAACAATTGTAACTTACGACTGTGTCAAAGCCTTGCTAATAATGTCCATGCTTATTTTGAAACGTTTTCAATTACGTTGTCAGAAACTAGTATGATTAAGCTAGCAAATGTAAACATCTGTGGAGCATGGTTTTTAGCTAATTGATCAATACGCTAAGTGTGATTAGCAATCCGAACCAATAAATCATCCATATTCCTTTATTAGTAAATTATAAAAAAAAATATGATAAGATTACCTACACGTTTAATATGAGGAGTTGTGATATTTTCCCACTGCCTCGTAGTATCGTCGTAGTAATGACATGAGTTAGTTTGACGGCAGTGTACTTATAATTATTGATCTTAGAATAACCGATGATTTATATATTTTATTTTTTTTCTCAGTGTGCTTGCTGCCATTGAATCACATATTAGCCAGTCCTCTCCCAAAGTGTTCACAAGGTCTTTCGACAATGCCATGAAATTTTCCATTCCCATTGGGTCTCCCGGCCCGAATTATTTGTGTTTTAAGTATAGCTCTTTATTGTTGACTCATGGTACTGGATGTTAAGCTGAAACTTAAGAAGCTTGAAATCTCTAGCTTCAGGCGATTTATCGAGATTAAATAAAGCAATCCCAGGCATGAGTTATTCCAGCTAATGCAATTTTAATTATAACTTTTTAATTCTTTTTAAGTTAATCTAGGTGAATTATACTTATTTTAGAGCAAGAAAATTATTGTTTCCTTTTAAAAAATCTATATTTATATTTGGCGTTGTGAGGGACGGCTTTATGGCTATTCCGACTTAATGATCGTACGATTGTGCACTTGTCCGCGCTGAAATAAGGGAAAGAATCAATTTTTTGCATATGTTTTCTTACAACGAATTCTAAAATTCGTTCTTTTAGTTTGTACTACGCGTAAGTGTGCGATCATCATTAACGAGATTTTGAAAAGAAACGACAGATATTTGATCTATTTAAATCTAAACTATAAATAATAATATTCAACCAATACATATCTAAAAATATATTTCAATTTGAATCCATAACAAAACTAATATTTAAAGTACTTAGGAACCTCAATATTTGAAGTCCATATCGAGAACCCAGACTGCCTCCGTGGTCTAACGGTTAAGGCTGTAGATTTAAATGCGGAGGTGCTTGGTTCGATTCCTGGTCGAGAATATGAATAATATATTATGTACTCGTATGTAATTTATTTGTGAAATTATTCGAGTCTGGTACGCTAGATACCAATCGACGAGCTTGTCATTTGTCATGAAGGGCACAAACCCGTGGTTTCTGTTGACTCCTCAAGAGATACGGTCGTGATGATACTTTACATATCGAGGAAGTATAGTTATACCTACTTATGACAACATCTGTGAAAGCTATTTCTGGAATAATAGAGACTTTAAGGATGCTTATCCATGTCCTAGGAAAATTTGCAGTGAGCGAGGAAAATATCTACCAATTACTACATTATTTATTACTATTATCACATCACGTTATCATGAAGTGGTACGATTAGCGAATATTATCCTTGCTTAAATCTAATTATATATTAAAATTGGTAATTTGACAGAAAAATTCGATACGACTACTACATTTTTATGACTAAAGGTAGGCACTGACCATACATCCAAACGTACGCCGTTTTAATCTAACTAATGGAATAGACATGCGTCCAATTACTAACTAACTGATGATCAATTATAGCGTTATATTTAGCGTTCGCGATGACATTTTCAACAAGATTGTCAAGCTGACGTCGTCACTACCTCCGTGGTCTAGCGGTTGTGGATTTAGCCATTTAGCCTCGGAGGTACCGGGTGTTATTCCTGGTCGGGACACAATAAATGATTAAATTTATTTCTGATATTTCTTGAGTTTGGTACGCTAGAGACGAGCTTGGCACTTGTCATAATAGGCCTATCGTCAAAGTGGTTATTTATGAATCCGCTTCTTTAAATTAAATGCGTGGTTTCTGACTACCCCGGAAGGGTTACGATCGTGAAAATATTTTACTTTACGTCGTTACTGGCGGTGGCGCAACGCAAAATAAACTGAATAAACGTAGACGTAATCCAAATCTGTGAAGTCGTTTAAAAAACAATATACATTTTCGACAATCATGACCATATTTTGGTAAGTGCCCATACGATTTGGTTTGTAGGAAGGCTCGTTAATGGTCACCTTAAATCGCTATCAAATATCGAGACTGCCGCCCCTAGTGTATCATTACATCATCATTACAGCCTCCACTGCTGGAGATGGGACTTCCAGAACATATATCTGTAGAATTTGGCTGGCCAGACGGCTTGGCGAGAATTGATGTCAATTTTTATTGACAATTTATTAACGATTCCACAAGTTGGTATTAGTGGAACCGGGACCGACGGCTTAACGTGCTTTACAAAGGTGGATTTACGGAACGGTTTCTTACAACCGAGCCACAACCGCGCCTGGTGTATAAGTAACCTAAAAAAACAAACTATTGTACAACTCGATGCCATCATTTTAAAATGTATGAGATGTCAATTACGCTTTGGTCACGCTATCGCATCGTTGCTTTAAACTCCAATCAAATATCTATATTGCGATCGACTTGTCTTTACGGACTTGGACATAATCAAAGAAGTCAAATGACACCATCCATTTCGAACTATTTTTACTACTTGTGCCGTGTTCAATGATAAAAATTTGTAAATAGTGGTTTAGGTACCTTTATTGATAAGACTAATGTTATTTTTACTACACGCGGTGACTTTGTATGTTCTTATTTTAGACTAATATGTGATTCAATTGATAGAAACAAACAACTTTTCCTAAGAAACAATTTGTCGTAAATGACTTTTTTTTGCTTCTATACTAGTATTGTCCTTAAGTTAAAACGAAAGGGAAAGATAAGGTACGAAGATATTACGCGTGGTACTAGAAAATTACGTCTAACTGACGCACTTGGCGTAGTAGCAATTCAGTAAGTAGGGCGCTACAAGCACGCCTTCTTTTTATTCGGTATCTCTCGCGTCTGTGACAAATTCTATCTCATTCGTTAACAACATCAGTGATGCAATTGTGGGTGTTACTTTACATGTAGTTATCTATCGGTTCAGCATTACATTGGTCACTACAGGTTTTGTAGTGATGAATGTAGCGCGTGCCGCTTTTCTTTGTTCTTTCTCTTTTTGTTTTATTCAAAGGTTTTCTCTCGTCGTCAGAGCCAGAATTTTTTAAGTCTATTGGGTCAAAAAAAGGCAAAAAGCCTTTTTAGTTTATCTATTATTTTAACAGTTTTAGAGTGGAGACTACGTAAAGGCTGGCGCTGGCGCTGGTGGGGGTTGGATGAGGGTTGCAAAAGACGAGGCTTGGGAGAGGTCGACACCAAGCAGTGGAGAGACACAGACTGTTGATGATGATGAATAAGTAATGTCAAAAGTGCTATTCATTGGTTAAATGTTATCACATCGAATCCTGTTCAAAGCGATGTGAAGATTTGATATAGAAATTGCTCAACACATTTAAACAATTCAAACAAAACAAAGAAAATGGTAGGTATCTTAGCTTGGAAGGTGGATCATAAAACATTTAAACAAGAAAGTTGCCAACATGTTGTCGAAGATCGCGATCTTTTTTTTATAAAACCAACACTCGAGTAGTGCCAATTCCCAATGCACACGCCATCGTTGGGATCAGGTTGGCTGTCAGAATGTCTAGCGGCTTAAGCCTGCCCCATAGTACAATGTAGGTTTAATTGAAATATATAAAAATATACCATTTTTAATTAATACCTAACTGATGTATTGCAGCCGCAAACAGGTAACCGCAATTTTGATTAATTCAGCAAAATTATTCGCAGCGTAATTTATACTAGTAGAGGACCATTGTTGTGATAGCGTTTGGTCACATATATTCGTAGATATGGGCACGAGTTTTGAGAGATCCGATTGATTTAGGCATACAATAAAAATAACGGTTCATTACTAGCGACCAGTATCTTAAAGCCGTAAAGATTAGTTTATTAGGCCGCCATATTGAGCCTTCTAGAATATTTTAAAGTGAGTTAAAAAGTTCCAGACTTCGAGCACGGGATTGAGAGTCGATTGTTCATTTCAGCCACCGCATTTCTCACAAATTCGATTAGCTCTGAAGAGCTTCATAATGTTATTACCTATGCTCTATTCCGCAACTGAACCACAGGCACAGGCCAGAATTCCTAAGTATACATATAAATTTGGAGGCTCTTACATTTGTCGCACGCTGAAGATGAGAAAA
Source organism: Tinea semifulvella (assembly GCA_910589645.1). Classification (NCBI taxonomy): domain Eukaryota; kingdom Metazoa; phylum Arthropoda; class Insecta; order Lepidoptera; family Tineidae; genus Tinea; species Tinea semifulvella. Next base: position 29,971,520 of record OU342584.1, read on the forward strand.
CCTTAGTGTGTGGGAAAATTCTTAGAACCTAAGTTAGCATCAGTTACTCCCGTTCTTCAACATGGTGTACCAATTACCATTAGGTAATTTTACATGTCGTTTTCTGAATAATAAATATAAATAAAACAGGTGTGACAAGACAATGTGATGTAAACCTCAGTTTGTTAAGGCAAGATCAAAATAGTCCGTGCTAGTGCAGGTTTGATATTAGACTGGGAAAGTAACCTTAAGCTAACCAGCAACGTTTTAAGATGGTTAAGTTTTTGCTTCCTTTGCCGATGTAGCTGGCCTCCGCGTCTTCGACACAACCTATGCCCTACATCGTATGATTTGCTAAGAGAAAATGCTCCAGAGACCGCAGCCACCCACAACTCCACCGCAAAGAACTGTTGTGGCGGGGTGCAAGGCGACGCTGAAGAAGCCAAAGACATACCAGGGGCACCATCTCGACATTTCATAACGATCCCTAAATTGACTTCCAACAGACCAAATCGCGTGGTCACTTTCCAAAATTAGTTCACGAATGTCGAAAACGTGTATTGTTTTTTAAACGATGTCACTGCCTTGGGTTACGTCTACGTCCATTCAGTTTATTTTGCGTTGCGCCGCCGCCAGTGACTGCATCAGCTTCATAATCTGGTTCAAAATGGTATTGCGAACGCTGAATGCGATAATCGATCAACACATATTAGGGCATAAAATGAGTTAATATGGAGCTGCCCGAGTTTTTAATGATATAAGTTATTTTTAATTAAAATATTACCGTTCTTTGGGACTAATGTTATTGACCAAATTAGCTTTTTGATTTTGTAAGTGGCAACATTTTTTAATGACTTACAGACCGAAATCGGTCAAAAAAGGCCAGTTAGAAAATGCCTAACCGGCTTTTACAATAATTTAAGATTTTAAATTATTTAAATAAATAAATAAATCGTTAAGATGCGATCAGTACCGCCGGCCCAGGCTGCTCCTTTCCCTAAACCTATCAGGTTAATAAATTTCTTCCGGGCTGTGCAATAATAGGCTAATTACAAATATCAGTTCTAAAGGCTGGTTTTATTGAACCCTATTCTAGGGTAGCCTATTTATTTTGTCGCAACCCCTACACGACAATATCGTTCGCACAATCCAATATATTCAAACATTTTTCAAGCCTGAGCGTACTTTGTTAAGAAAAGTAAAAAAAAAAAAAAACAACTAATTAGAAAATTTAATTACGGACTTTTTGGAGATATATTAATCATATATTTGTTTTAGTGAAATAGAAGAAAATCGTTTTAATTCTGTCATTAATTAGGTATATAAAAGTTAAAATATGTTAAAATTATTTCCTAGTAAGTCAATAGACTACATTTCTTAAAAGTTCACTCAGACTTCAAAATTCTTTAATAATATTGAATTGTGCCACTTAATCCTTGTGACCAAACTCTGCTAGCCATTTTAAACTAGCCCTTATGAATATTAAATTACATTTGGTGTGTAACAAAATAGAACTGTAATGGAATATTACGGTACGAAATGTATGAATATTTAATCGTTTCCAAAAGTTTTAGCATTAAATCACAAATTAGTTGCATTTGAAATGTCCGGTTTACCCACCCGTATACCCGTAATTGGTATCAAATATAGCAAACATAACAACAACATAAACTGTAATTTTGTTAATGAATAATTACTTTTGATTTGAAATTTTGATATATATATATATATATTATATTTAAGTATATGTATATGATGTATACTTATTATGGATTTATAACACCACCGTTTCGGTGCCTCAGAGAGCATGTTAAGCCGCGTTGGTCCGGGTTTTATTAATACTAACTTGTGGAATTGTTTTATTATTTAATTATAATAACTTATTAATTCATACTAATTTAAAACTACTTCATTCATTCTATACAGCCTCTAGAACTCAGCGTCCTAGACCTCCACTGCTGGAGATGGGCCTTCCAGAACATACAAATATCTGGAAAATTTGGCCTACACTCGCCACGCTGTCCATACGGGTTGGCGAGGATATGATGTCAATTTTTAATGACAATTTATTAACTATTCCACAAGTTGGTATTAGTGGAACCGGGACCGACGGCGTAACGTGCTCTCCGAGGTACGGGAACGGTGGTGTTGTAAATCTATGACAAATGTACGTAAGAAAAGTGAATTTCTCATTGGTATATGCCGGGTGGGTTTGAACCGACCTTTGTAGATTTTAGGAACGCATTCTTACAACCGAGCCACCACCGCGCTACTTAAGTAGTAATAATTAAATCATAATAATTACGTTGGCAGAGAAAGTATGCGATGTATGGATGCCAGATTTAGGTTGTTGTCACTCGTAACTGTGTGTCTTGCATCTCTCTCGCTCGCACAATCCAATATTGACCAAGATATTTCATTGCACTTTTGAGAAAATAACTACGTTACGAAAGTTATTTGACTACATTTCTCAAAAGTACTCTCAGACTTGAAAAATGTTGGATTGTGCGAGCGAGAGGAATGCAAAATGTTAAACTATCTTAATGAATTTTAGGAATTGTATTTATTATTTTTACTTAATTTACTCTAGTTTTATAGACATCAAACAAATTATTAGGTATTCGTTTATGGCATCAAGCATGCCATGCAGCTGCAGTACTAAATGTAAGTCAGAGTTTTGCATGTTTTTTACCTCCGTTGCCGGATTAATAACGGCCACATTAAACATCCATGGATTGCTAATAAATGACATCATTCATTTTGGACTATTTATAAAAAAAAGTATATAGTTTTTTTGGATACTTTTATAATATATAAAACTAATGTTATACTTACTGTGTAATTAAATTTGGATAATAAAATATGTAGTTTTCGTATCAATCAATGCCTAAAAAATAAAGAATGTCAGTAGGCGCCTAATGTCAAATGAAAGTATTTGACACTGACAGTTAGTTTTTGTACCATTTGTTTAAAACTCTGACTATAGTTATACTATATACATTTGGTACTGCAGCTGTCATGATATTTTATCATTGTATACCTAAACAAAATAAAATTAACTGGAGACGAATCAAAACACGTCCAATCAAAACAGCTGTCAAAAATTAACTAAACATAGCAATAATTTCCAAGTATTTAAATTTTTAAGTATTATCTTGACAAATATAATGAATTAAATAAATATAAAAAATAAGCTAATAAAAATATATTAACTAAATTAAAAATAAAAATGAAATCTAAACCATAAAAAAATATTCATACATCACTTGATTATGTGGCAGTGTGCCAAGAACACTCGCAGCATTCCCTGCGCGAAAAAACTGCCAGCCCTCTATACATACATACAGCGTTAAAATAAAGGGTTATTTCAACTTGTAATCTTGTTAGAACAATTTATCTAAAAATGCATATACATATAACTGTGAATACAATTTAGCCGAAATCCCATTTAGATGAACGATGTCCTTTGTCGTGTCTTCTGATGTTAAGACATTTAAAATGCTTTTTTAAACATTGCCGCAAAGGGCAAAGCAGGGCCAAAATGTTAGTTCTGTATATTAATGAAATTATAATGAACAGATGGAGCTTGGTGTACAGGAAGTTCGGCGTACGAGTACATCACAGGCGTATGAAACCGGATCGCCGGCACAGTTCGCCGGGTAAGTTTCGCCCAAGTTACAATATTGCAAAACTTGGTAAAGCCAAGATAGTTTCTTGACAACATAACGGGTTATCTATTTCAGTTGCAAGCAACTTCGCAGGTTTGTTACTGAGGGCCAATTTTCAATGCAGTAAAGCTAAAACGTAGATAAATTTTAATAATTTAGTAATATAATTGTGATGATGTTTTATTGGACCATAGCTAGGTCTAGTTGCGCTAGATCTTCTTATGGACATACCACAGTGTTTGAAGACAAAAGTTTTCATCCAAAGCGTTCTTTCAGTATTGTCGTACGAAGCAGAGACGTGGACACTGACAGTAGGTCTGGTTCACAAGTTTAAGGTCGCTCAGCTGGTGAGAGCTATTTATTTGATGGAGAAAGTCCGAAACGTGGATATAGTGTAAAGTGTCAATGGGCCCGACACGTCAGTCGTAGAACCGATGACCGTTGGAGTAGTCGACGGGTTCTGGAGTGGGAAGATGCAGAGTGGGACGACCCCAATCTGACGATGAACTGATGACCTGAAAAAGGTCGCTGGTGGGAGCTGGATGCGGGTGACGGAAAATCGTGTAAAGTGGCGAGCCTTGGGGGAGGCCTATATCCAGCAGTGGATAGACACAGGCTGATGATGAATGAATGAATGAATGAATATATATATATATATATATACTGCGTGGAGTTTATTAAAGGCAAATATTTTAATATTATAATCTACATTCTAAATAAAGAACTACGTATTATTTATTTTAATTATTCAGTAATATAATGTTAAGTTACTTTGCAGATAAATTATCCTAAAATTATCGCCACTCATACAGAGCCTAATCAAGATCAACAAATTAGAGGTCGATGATTAGAGGCGAACGTTGACTTACGTAATTCTTTCCCTCTTTATTTCGTGTTTCGGCTGTGGGTGAGATCAATTAATAACAACACTCCCCAGCCTATAGGTATTTATCACTATGGTTATAGCGATTTACAGACGCGGTCTTATTCACCATGCAGTAGTGTTTTATTTATTGGATAATGATTTTAATCTTTAAAAAAAAGTGACCTTTTTACTTCAAATAGAGGACACCAATGAAACAAACAAAGCCCGAAACAAATATTTTCTCTTTTGACAATTACACGCGGTATATAGTATTTATTTATTATTCAACAGCCTAGTCTACAAAATACTTCATCATTACAGCCCCTAGAACACAGCTTTCCAGACATCTATTTGCTGGAGATGGGCCTTCCAGAACATATATCTGAAGAAAGGCCACGCTGGCCAGACGGCTTGGCGAGGATATGATGTCAATTGGTATTAGTGGAACCGGGATCGAAGGCTTAGCGTACTCTCCGAGGCACGAGAACGGTGATTTTGTAAATCTATGACAAATGTACATGAGAAAAGTGTATTTCTCATTGGTACATGCCGGGTGGGTTTGAACCGACCTTTGTAGAATTTAAAGAACGCATTCTTACAACCGAGCCGCCACCGCGCCGGAAAATACTTACCACACAAAATACTTAACTAAAGCGAACTAATTAATCAATAATAGTAATATAATATATAGTGAGCGAGTTTACACAAAAATAAAATAATAATAGAGAATTGATAAACAAAAAGGATAATAATATTTATAAAAAGATATATATCCAAACTGTTTACCTGGGTGCTAAGGCATTGGTGTGTGTGTGTAAAATGTATGTATGTGAAGTTGTAACAGTGTGGATATGAGTGTTATTTTAGGTTTTAATGTGACAACCACTAAATTAAACTTTTAGTTACAACGGTTTTAAAAATAAATAAACGTACAACTGTCTCCGTGGTCTAGCGGTTAAGTCCGTGGATTAACACGTGGAGGTACCTGGTTCGATTTTATTAAATTATTTAATTCATTCGTAATATTTCTTGAGTTTGGTATGCTAGAGACATCGACGAGCTTGCCACTTGTTTCAGACCACCCCGAAAGGTATGGTCGTGATGATACTCTACTTTTAAATCGTAAATCAAATATGTAAATATGAGAGAAACTTTTATGGAAAGACCTTGCCAATCTCGCAATTAAGAAGTTTTGGGCATACCTACTACTAGTAGGTACATTATAGAGATTTATTGGTGCATTTCGTGTCTTTTCGAAGTTAGCATTCCGAGATATCAAGGCGACTAAATTTAATAATTATTTTCATCATAATATACATTCTGTTTTATAACCAAGATATACTTCGGCTATAGATGTGTAAAGATTTTATAAAAGTTATTTTAGAATGCTGTACCGAGACGCACGATCTATACAACGCCGAGTCAAATATACCTAATATAAAAAAAAATGTATATATGTTTGTCTCGTCTTTATGTCTAAACTATTGAACCGATTTTAATGGAATTCGGCAGTGATATTACTATATAATATACTAATAATAAATATTTATTGAACGAAGTTAGGCATCTTAACACTAGGTGCACAACAGGCGAGCTTTATGCCATGAGGCATCCTCTACCAATTTACCTTTGAGATAATTTAAACTTATTTGAGGCAGAGTGCCAAGCACACAGAAAAAAAATATTATGTAGGTATATCTCATTATACTGTTAAAACTCGTCTAATAAATAAAACAATACTTAGCTATTATATAAATACGTTTATTCCTTCCTCTACCGTTCCGTGGAATCGAATGACTAAACGACTCGTGCAACAACCCGAGTAGTCCCGAACGGGCCCGAGGCCATTTCGAATATCCCGCCAAGCGGTCGGTACACGATTCGTCAGACATTAAAATACATTTATACCAACTAGGAAAGTATAAATACTTTCCATCATTTAACACAAAATTGTAAATAACTACATAAATCTTATTTGATAATAATTAGTAAATAGCTTATTAGATATTTTCGTAAAACATTAAAAATACAATTGCGTGTTTACGCGCCATTTCTTGATTGGCTGGCTTACAACCTGTCCGCCAATCATCTATACGAGCAGAAATAGATACATTCATTTTTTCAGTTTTAGGCATACGTTAAAGTTCCAGATATATATTGATAATTATTGTTTAATAATCTAACAATACTAACTATTAAGTAATCATTGTACAAAAACTACATAGACAGTACACCCAATACATACATATGAAAAACAAGACATATTTATTTATTTCATTTATTCAGCAAACAGATATTAAGACATAATTATATATATAAAAAAAAGTTATTTATTTTCTCCCACAAAACTTAAAATTAGTAACAATATTTTTAAAAACATTTATGTAGGAGACTGGAGGCAAACCTAAACTAAGCGAAAGCATAGTCTGTGTTAAAGCACTCCAGGTTCCTCTGACTCAAACTTAATAATAAATACATTTATAGAGTAGTGTAATGTAGTGTAGTGTATATATAATTAGGTGTATATATTATTTTATTTTATATATAAATAGTTTTATTTTTTATTTTTATTATTTTGATCATATTTTATAATATACATTTATTTATATGTTGTATATTTATTTTATAAGTATTTATAGATTGGTCTATACATAAATTCTTACATAATTCTAATTCCATATTAAAATTAAAATCTATATATATAATATTTAAGAAATATAAATTATGGCGGGGAAATCTTAGAGTATGTACTGGTTCTAGGTATCTTGTTTATTTATTATTTTTGCGGGGGATGGTTTGCGTTGAATATTACAGCTGCTAGTGGAAAAATAAGATAGGCTGAAGGACCAGTGGATTCTTCAAATCCACAGCGGTATCTGTTCAAAAATGCTGTTCACGTTCACACTGTCAAACAAGGGAAATGGATGGAAGAAATGAGACAGCGCGGAAGACAGTATGGTGGAACTGCTGTCTCTAAGGAAAGAAGGCATGCAACTTACTTGGTGAGATCCGGTCATCAGCTCAGCAGGTCGCAGGCCAAAGTCCATTCCACGAAACAGAGTTCACAGCACTATTTTAAAGATACACTTATCGCGGCGAAAAACACTCACAGCTGTTTTATAAAGTCTAGATAATTAGTAGGTGATATTTAGCACAAATAAAGCGGGGCGGTGCGGGTTTAATATAATAAAATTAAATTATTGACGCGTGCGCATCACCGTGTTGCGATACCAACGACTTGGGAAGGTAGGTAGGATAAATGTTTGACAGGTGCGTTCGGAAATTTGCATTATGATGATAATAAAAATAAATCGCGTCAACAAATTAAAAAGCAAGATGATATATATTTATTTATATATACATAATATAAAAATATATAAGTGCAATATCTATTTATTTCATATTATATTTTTATTTTTAATATTTATCTATTTAAGTAAATTTTAAGAATTTTAAAGGAGAGAAGAAAACTTCAAAAACATATTTATGTCTTCACAATTGAGATTTCCGTCATTTGTATTACCATACGGTTAAATAAATTATTATTTTCGAGGCCACTATATAACATGGAAGAAGTCGGGTCCAACAGCTAGTAAGTTATAAATGAGTTTGTAAATGAGTTAACTCGGTTCGCATCCACCTTAAGTGATGGTGCACTTAAGGCGAAGACTTTAGATGAAAGCTTGTGGTAATAAGACAACCGACGGACACCCTTAATTATATTTATGCTATTATAGTGGAAGGAAAGTTTTTCTGCAAAATATAAAATATTTATTATATCTCGGCTCTGTAAATTAAAAAACTAGTGAAGAATAATAATAATAAAACACTTTATTGCACACAAAATATAAGGTTTAAAGTGTTAAATATAGAGGAGCATAATTATTTTAAAAAAAATGTAAAAAAAAATCTTCTTGCTATTCCTACCCATTCCTCGACAAGATATTCAAATTCTTTTACTGTATCTGCAGCGTCTCTCTGGAACACTCTTCCACTACCTCTTCGAACTTTAACGACTACTGCTTCTTTTAAAAATCATCTCTATTTTTATTTGTTATCTATTCAAAATAACTGACGATTATTTATGTATTAAAATTGATCCTTGTTTGTACTCTCGTTGCAACTTTCACTCTAATATCTTTATTTTATTTATTTATTTCATGAATCCTGTATATATTTAATTATATGTATTGTATTATAGTTATGTATTATTTAATGTATAACATGTATTGTATATGTAGTATTAGTATGTATTGTTTATTTAATATTTACTTGGCACTCTGCCTGTCACATGTTTTCAAAACTCCCAAAGGTTAGCTGGTGGATAATGCCTCATGGCATAAAGCTCGCCTGTGCACATTAATTTTAAGTTATTTTAGTTTTTGTGCAATAAAGCATTTTTTATTTATTTATTTATTTTATTTTTTTGTATTTAAATACTTGTCTTTTTTTACTATGCTACTTACTATAAGTGGAAACTGTTAATTGGATTTATTGTATCTAAACTAAAGTTTACAGCTGTAAAACTCCGCATGTGGGCGGATTTAAAAAAAAATATAACCGTTCGATGGGCATAGTGTGCCGAGTACACTCGCTGCGTTCCCCCGTTGAACGACGAGGCTAACTTTTTACAAAATATTCTACACTTAACGGGGTGACCCGTTAAGTGTAGAAGTCGTCGCCAACCGGAGTTTGTCCTCAAGCTCACGAGAGAACGCCAGAGCCTCTTCGGACTACGGACCCATCGTTTCGACTGCAAATGGGTTGAAGTGGTGATTTACGATGATCTCCGCGTACTTGTTGTTGACGCGCGGCAGACTCTGCTGCGGTTTTCTTATGGCTGGATGTCACATGTGGTAGACATAGTGTGTCAACACATGTGGCATCCCAAACCAGTGCACGGCCTTGTTTGTCAACGACATCTGATCCGAACGCCTAATATACTACAATATCAATGTACTAAATAGTATTACATAGACAAAATTATACATAAAGATTTATATATGTACATTGATTAACGTTGTTGGGAACTATTTATACTCTTGTATAAAATAATTTAATTAAACCATGCGCATATTTCCAATAACATATTTATCACAACGTAATTGAATTTCCAATACATGTAAAATAATATTAAGAGTATTAAGGCCTGTGCACACCGGATGCGTGTACTGGCATCACTCCACCACACGTTCATATATCCGATCTGCCAATTTGTAGTTCCGTTACATACATACGGTTAAGTTCGTGGATCTAGACTCGGAGGTACCAGGTTCGATTCCTGGCCGAAACACAAAAATATTTATTAATGTAAATACATTTAATTAATATATATTTATTTGTGATATTTCTCAAGTTTGGTACGCTGGAGACATCGACGAGCTTTCCACTTGTTACAATTGGCCTATAGTAAAGTTGGCTAAATGTGAATCCACTTATTTATATGCGTGGTTTCTGACCACCCCGAAAGTGAAACGGACGTGATGAAACATTTCTTTTTACTTTTTAAAATTACGTCCTTAATGTCTATGGTCAGAAAGCACGCTATTTTAAGGAGCGAGTTCACATTAATAATGTATCAGACTCGAGAAATATCATAAATTAATGCAGTGAATTGTTATTAGTAGAACCGGCACCGCAAACCAGATGTTTGCGCTAAGTATTTTCGCCATGACCGCGCGCCGAAATTGTGACTAAACAACAATTTAAAAAATCCCCTTCTTACGTGTTAAAAACATGTTAAAATCAATCAATTACGCTGCATGAGTTAATAGTTTAGTTAGACGCATAATCATTTGCGCGCTGTAGTAAAGTTGCGACACGTTATTTGTTTAGATTTGCTTTCTATGCCGTATCTCAATGAATGAATATATTTTTGTGTTCTCGAGCAGAAATCGAACCCTGTGTTAAGCTACGGCATTAACCTCTAGACCTGTATAATTTATGCCATTTCCAAATTGTTGATGCAAATGTAGCTATTTTAACCCAACACTCGTATAATAAAGTTTGAAATTGTATGGAAATAAGCTCTGACTATTTTGGATATTTATTATAATTTTAATTTGAGTATACTGTGACAGATGTAAATGTGTGGCCAATTGCAAAGAGATTTGTTTATTTATATAGGTACTGAATGACTTTGTATGCTAAGAGACATATTTTTTGTATACTTCCAACATATGGTTTCATAGAAAAAGTTGTTTGTTTCTATCAATAGAATCACATATTAGTCTAAAGAAATAGCATACCTTGCATATCAGTCCTTATACTTATATCTACAGGACCTTGCATAATATATTTCTTAAAAATATGGCCTACTAAGTACAAAAATACCTACATATTTTTTTATGCAATTTCAGTACTCACCATGATTCTGGTCTGCATTCCGAAGATCTTCAGAGTTACGGTGGAGGGATTTGGGCTCGTGACGGACACTGCTATCGGGCCAAGCAAGGCATTCCTTCTCCGAAATTGGTCCCGCGTTCTATTCTTAGTGATGTCTGCTCCCCTAAAGCTGGCAACTATACCAACCCGTGCCAAAACAGACCAATACCAAAACTCAAGGTACTAAGAGAGGAAAACGTCGAAGGTGAACAAATAATGAACAGTAATAAATCTCAAACCAAATTATGCGGTAAAAATGCATCTTACGCTGGAATGAAAGCTGGTAATAAAGAATGGTGCAATAAATCAGGAGTAACGGCCAGTGAAACAAAAAAATGTAGACCAATAACTCTAGCAGAAAGATTAATGAGACCTGAAGAGTCGCAAGTATCTAATCGTAAATTTCACACATCAGTGTTTAATTATAAAGAAACAAGTGATGGCGAAGGTACTGATATTGGTAAAGTAAAGCAGATACAAATAACAATGACACTTGATGAGCATCCGTCGAAGGAATTAAAACATAAAGATAAGATTTCTTGGTTTTCTAATTACCGAAAAGATGATCAACATGGTTCTAGTGGTCAAAAGGGTTGTCCACATGAAGCGAAGAAAAAATCATCAGCGGCAAAGAAATATAAACCTCCGATAAGACCAGCTAAGAGTTCACCTACCATTCCCACCAACGCTAGTAGAAATAATATTCCAAGAGATAAAACTCACCAATCGTCTACGAAAGTACATCAAGTTGCAGAGGAAAAAGCTCAATGCCCCCAAAACTTAATCCATAATGTTTCACAAAAAGCAAGTGAGACGAAACTTAAGACAACTAAACGGTTCTGTACTATCAGATCAAAAGCTAGTCGTGAGAAAAAGCTAAAACAAATGGAATTGAAAGAAGCACAAAAGAAATTGAAACAAGCAACAGAAAAAAGTAAACAAAACGTGGAGAAAGGTAAACAGAAGATGAAGGAAGGGGAAAAGGAAGCAAAAGGTTTCCTTAGCAAAGTGTTACCAAAATCTAAAGATAACTTCAGCTCGCTAACTGATGATAACTTTCATAACGATTTAGCATCACTAACTTATAAAGAGAGGGAGATATTCATAAATAATTTCTTTGATGTATTTAACCAAAATAGTAATTTTACTTCTTACTTTAATAAACCAAAAGCGAGTACTTTTTTACAATTACCGGGAATTGTTTTAGTTAATTTGTAAAAGGCGATTGTCGTACGTTATTTCTGAGTCCGAATTTTTTATAATATATTTTTTAAATTAAAATTGTAGTTTTATTTATAACACTATTCTTCTTCTTTCTTCTTAAGGTGCCATCCCCTATCAGAGATCGGTTATCATTTTTTTTTGTTGGCCGCTGTCCGCTACAAGGGTCGGGTGCTCATCCGGAACCACTCCCTGAGGATCTTGAGCCAAGAACTCCATCTCCTCCCCGGTCTTCTGGAGCCTTGTATCATGCCTTGCAATACGATACACTATTACTAATTTATACGGCGTTTATATTATTCTATCTAGCTTCTTGAAGACTCGCCTCTTAAGTTTTATTTATATACTTTTTTCGTAGTTAAGACTGTCTTGTCTAATTAAATGGGTTTTTAAGTAAGAGGGTTGTTACGCTACGTGTCTTTTTCTTTTGCAGATACCAATATTTTCAAAGATATTTCAAGTACATACATATATATCTATACGCCAGATCCCTTGCAGGGTAGGCAGAGAAAATTGAGCGCCCGTCATCATACCTCTTTCGTTTCGTCGACATTCATCAACCTCTTTTCATCAACACCTTTTGTTTCGAAGTTTTACCCACAACTTTCTCATTATATATCTGGTTGTTCAATATATCTCCAGTCATTCTTTCAACATGTCCGAACCTTCGGAACATGCCTTTCCTTATTTTTATTCCTATGCTTTCTTTTATATGTACACTTTTGCATATTTCGTCGTTATGGTCCTGCGCCGTCCGCTAAAGTGACGCCACATAACCGACACAACCACCTCAATTCTACTGCATTAACTCTACTATTATGCGTTTTCGTACATATCCACGTATCGAGTCCATACGTACTCGTAAGTGTTAGTACCAACATGGCATTGTAACACGAGTTGGTACTATTACGAGCCGATCTTTGTCACTGACATTTCGACAGGCAATCAGTAATACCAGGGCACTGTAAACACTATTTCCCGCGTACATTCTCCTTTCAACATCCCTATCATACTTCCCACCCGTAATGAAAACACTGCCTAGATATATAATTTTATTTACTTGCTTAAGAGCTTCATCATCAATCTTTATCGTCACGGTTTTTATCCTTGTTCTTTCAATTTTAAGTCCGAGTGCATTTTTTTAAACATCTAGTCAATCAGCTTTAGAAACTAAAATTACAGATATTTTAGAGATATTATTTATTTATTTATTATGGTAAAACATAAGAAATTTGTTATAAATGCTTTTGCTATTTATCTCTGTCTAAAATTAAGTAAGTACATACATATATGAAAGTAAAAATACGTTTAAAATGACAGTAATTATATTTCCTTAAAAGCTGATTGATACATTTCTTAAATGTACAATATGCCATAAAAAAACATGAATAGCGTAACCTTAGAATAATGAGCGTAACAACCCTCTTGTTGTAAAAAGTAAAAAAAGGTGAGTCTTCCTTTATAATATTAAATATTTATTTTATTAGGAATTTGACAATAAAATCGATATAGTCAATTTTTTTTTTTTTTTTTTTTTTTTTTTTTTTTTTTTATACTGGACTCGACATGTGACATCGCGCCCACCTGATGGTAAGCAGTACGCGAGGTCCAAGAATGGGAGCAACTGACGCCGGTCACTATGACCGACATCAGTCTCTACCACTATGCCGGCCTAACAAGATGCTTTTTCACACTTCGCTTGAAGGACTCCAGGTTATAAGAGTGGGGAAATACACTGGCTGGGAGAGCATTCCACATCTTCAGCGTGCGACAGATGTAAGAGTCTCCAAATTTATGAGTACGCGTAGGGATAGTGGGTAAGGTATGTGGATGCATATTTTGGCCTGTGCGTGTAGTTCGGTTGCGGAATAGAGAAGAAGGGATAAGGTTATGGAGCTCCTCAGAACACTCGCCGTGGTATAGCTTGTAGAACACGCTCAGAGAGGCAACGTCACGGCGAAGCTGCAGTGATTCGAGAGTTTTAGAGACTGTGGTGTCGTCCACTATCCGAATTGCCCGCCTCTGCAGGACATTGAGAGCATCTGTAAGATACTTAGCGGAGCCATCCCAGAGGTGAGAACAGTATTCCATGCATGACCTTATCTGAGCTTTATACAGCATAAGTCTTAGAGCAGGCGGGAAAAACCGCTTCACCTTGTTCAGTATCCCAAGTTTTTTCGACGCTGTTTTGGTAATGCTCTCAATGTAGTTTCTGTGGTTTAGATCTGAGCGTATTTCGACTCCGAGTATGTTAAAGCTGGGTTGAAGTTCCAGCACGGTGTTCTGAAGAGTAGGAATAGGAGAGTAGGGAGACTTCTTGACCGTCAACGCGCATGCCTGAGTCTTACTGGCATTAAACTGGACTAGGTTTTGGGCACCCCACGCAGAAATTTTGCGAAGGGTGCCGTCCAGTTCCGTCGTCAGGGAACGGCGCAACTCCTCTACTTTGGCGGCTCCCACAGCTCGCGGACTAAGGTATCGCCCATGAACCGTGCTGTCATCTGCATAGCAATGAATGTTTCCAAGGGTCAACATGTCATTGATATGCAGAAGAAACAGTGTTGGGGACAATACAGAGCCCTGCGGCACACCGGCATTCACTGACATGAGCCCAGACGCATTCCCATCCACAAGGACCCGAATGCTGCGCTCATGTAAGAAGCCGGTTATCCAGCCCACCAGCTGCGGGGGCAGACCATATGCCGGCAACTTGGATAGTAGTGCCTTGTGCCATACCCTATCGAAGGCTTTGGAGATGTCCAGACTGACCGCCAGAGATTCGCCATACTTATCCATTGCCTCACCCCAGACGTGGTAGACGAATGCTAGAAGATCACCCGTTGACCGCTTAGGACGGAAGCCATATTGGCGGTCATGAAGTATGGAGTGATCCTCTAGATATCGAACAAGTTGGACGTTGATAATTCGTTCTAGCACTTTGCACAGAACTGAGGTTACGGCAATAGGGCGGTAGTTAGAAGGGTCCGAACGATCTCCCTTCTTCGGAATGGGCTGGACGTTAGCCACCCTCCAAGTGTCCGGCACAACACCAGAGGAGTACGACAGACGGTATAAGCGCGTGAGGACTGGAGTCAACTCAGGAGCACACCTCTTGAGAACGACAGCTGGGATACCGTCAGGACCATTAGCCTTACGAACATCAAGCGATCGGAGCACTGCCCGCACATCACACTGTCTAATGCGTATTTCGCGCATTGAAGTGCCGCAATTTGGCAGTGTGGGGGGCTGCGCATTCCCGTCGTCGAGTCGAGAGTTGGCCGCAAAGAGTTTGCCCAGGTAGTCGGCTTTCTCTTTAGCGGTATGGGCCAATGATCCATTGGGATATCGTAGAGGTGGCAAAGAAGAGCGACAGAAGTTTGACTCTACAGATTTGGCCAGCTGCCAGAAACTGCGACCTCCAGCAGGTCGCGCGGCTAAGTCGCGGCCAATCTGAGAGATGCGCTGGGACTCTGCCCTGGCAAACACCTTCCTGCAGACCTTGGAAGCCTTGTTATAGGCTGACTTTAAGGAGTTCGTGTTGGGATCGGAACGAGATCGACCCCTTACCCACGCTCGGTAAGCTGCATTTTTTGATGCAACTGCCGAGGCGCAGTAGCTGTTGTACCAGGGTCTGCTTCTGCAGTTACTGATGACCCCAGAGAATGAAATATAATATTCCATCCCCAGTAGTATCTCATCAGCAACTGCAGCTGCAGACCTGGATGGGTCGTGGTCCTTAAAGCAGCGTTGCTTCCATGGGATGGATGCATAGTATTCGCGCAATCCATCCCAATCTGCTGACGAGTAGTGCCACACAATACGCTCGACGGCCTTACGAGGAGGAGGCAGAGCGCGTGGCACTGTCGTAGCCACCAGGCAGTGGTCAGAACCACCAAGCGGTGCTAAAACTGACATCTTATACCCGGTAGCATGGCTCGTCAACAGTAGGTCCAGCAAGGAAGGTGCATGTCCGGCTACATCTGGTACTCTGGTGTTTTGAGTCACCAGTTGAGTCAGACCGTATGTCAGGGCAAAGTCGTGAGCGGTTTTTCCCGCATGGTCAGTTTTGGGAGAGCCCAGCCATTGAGCATGGTGAGCATTAAAGTCTCCCAAAAACACCAATTCCGCGGTCGGGAACCGCTCCTGCGCGTCATCTGTCGCTTGACTCAGATATTCAAAAAGCTGAGTTGTCTCATAGTCTCCCCGGTGGGATCGGTAGAGGCACACATAGATACGAGACTGATGCCCCAGATCCACATGCACCCAAAGGACGGAAAAGGAAGAGTCCTCCATGTGACGAAGGCGGCGACAACAGACATCATCGCGGACATATAAGCAAACCCCAGCTTTCGCGAGGAAGGACTCTTCCAGCGAGTATCCAGGGTAATGCAGGTATGATGTGTCCGCGGGCTTCCGTATCTGTGTCTCCGTCAGAAAAAGCATTGCCGGGTGAGTCGTCTCCAGATGGTGGTGGACGGCGTTGAGGTTGGCGTTTAGGCCTCGAATGTTTGTGAAGTCAACGCCAAACTCAACGGTGGGGGTGTGCACCGCTGCAAAACGTTTTCCTTTATTTTTTATCGTCATCATGTGGGTTTGGGATAGAACAAAAATTATGAAGAAAAAGAGGAAGAAAAAGAAGGGAAGTGTGGAGAGGCGGTGTCGACGCAGTAGGCATGGAAGCAAACTGAAGGCCACCTTGCCTTGGGCTGTTTGAAGAGAGACATTGGCTGATCCGTCGCACGGAAGGGCCCCCGAACCCCCCCAGGAACGCTTGCCGGGACCCCACAATCCGGTCACCAACCGGCACGTCAAGCGCACCCGGGATTATGCGCAGCATGATAGGGCAGCCAGCCGATGATGGTTGTCATCGGTGGGCCCCTGTACTATACCGCGGGCGGCCAGCGGGACAACCGTTTCTCCGGGTCTCCCTGACCGACGGGTCACCCCTTCTCTCTCAAACAAAGGCTTAGAAACCGACTGTTCGCCCCAACACCACTACGTCGACACCCCCTGCATGCCGGCAATTCAAGTCTGATCCCGAAAAGTGTAAAAACTGTAAACAGCCACTTGACGACGCTTTTCAACTCGAACGGTGGATACCTCCCCGCTCAACAGACTGGGAAAGTTACCACCATCAGTCTGCCTACCACCTATTTGTTGTGCTCAATGTGAGTAAACTGCCATTTGCAATTAAATACAATGCCAGGGTTTTTTATCACAAGGAGAACTAATATTGTACGTTTGCCATGGTGATATTTATACTTAAAATAACACCGCTTGAAACAAAGCGTACTAATAATTTACGCCACTATACGAACCCTCTGGGAGTTACGACATTATAGAGATGTTTGACCCTGGTGCCTTGTATCGATATTCCGGATCGTAATACTGTATCGATCCTATTGACTAGATACGATTCACAGAACCGAACCAAGTATTTTAAGGAATAAAAGATGTTTTTTTTTTTACATCAAAATTCAATGTCACACAATACAACTGATCTAACGTAATCTACTGCCAGAGAAATGTTAACATTGTTAAAATAATTGTAAGTATGTTCGTCATCCAGAACTGAATCTGGAGAATTTGGCCTACACTCGCCACGCTGGCCAGATGGCTTGGCGAGGATATGATGACAATTTTGAAAGACAATTTATTACCGATTCCACAATTTGGTGTTAGTGGAACCGGGTCCGAGCGACGGCTTAACGTGCTTGCTCTCCGAGGCAGCGGTGGTAAGAAAAGTGTATTTCTCATTGGTACATGCCGGGGGGGGGGGGGGGGGGGGGGGGTTCGAACCGACCTTTGTAGGATTTAACAACCGAGCCACCACCGCGCCAATAATAAATATTTTGGTTTTATTAGTTTGGTTATTATTCTACATTACTTCCCTAAAAATAACTATCTGATCTTATTTTTTTGATCCAATCCTCCGTGCATGTGTATCGTATTCCATTGTATCTATCGATCCACATAAGTATCGCATCAGATCGATCCTTACGACATTATCTGTTACTCTACCTATACTAGTATACGAAATTTATCGAAATAAATATTTGATGAATATCTAAACTTTCCTAACATGACACTTGGATATTTTTTGTCTCGAATCTACCAACATAATACAAGGATATCAAACCTTCATATATTGTAATTTTTTTACACACAAAACTATCGCGCTTTAGAAAAAAAAATCATAATGGTAATTCCCGGTATTTTGATTTATTTATGGGTATTTTCTTACCATGGGAACTTCTCAAAATATAATCAATTCCAGTAAAAAATATCATCACAACCGTTTCCCTTCCTGGGTGGTCAGAAACCAAGCTTATAAATAAGCGGATTCACATTTAGCCAACTTTACTATAGGCCAATCATGACAAGTGGCAAGCTCATCGATGTCTCCAGCGTACCTAACTCGAGAAATATCACAACTAAATTAAATATTAATTAAATGTATTTATTTACATTAATAAATATTTTTGTGTCTCGACCAGGAATCGAACCCGGTACCTTGGAGTCTAAATCCACGGACTTAACCGCTAGACCAAAGAGGCAGTTAACAATTTCAGTAAGTATGCAAATTATTCGATGTTTTATTTCGGATCTAAATATTTTAAAATGGTTTTGGTTCGGTCTAAAAAATTAAGTCAAAGATTAAATCTGGTTTGTTATTCTTACCTCCACCATTAGAGCGGTCTGGATTTAGCTGAGTCCCGGTTGAAACTTTAAGTAGAGTTAAATATATTTTAGAACCTTTTTACTCATAGACCAACATCTAAGAATAAAATACTTAATACCTTTTTTGTCGGTTCCATTAAATCGGTTAAATTAGTAATCTAACTGCCTCCGTGGTCTAGCAGTTACGTCCGTGGATTTAGGCTCGAAGGTACCGGGTTCGATTCCTGGTCGAGACACAAAAATATTTATTAATGTAAATAAATACATTTAATTAATATTTAATTTATTTGTGATATTTCTCGAGTTCGGTACGCTGGAGACATCGACGAGCTTGCCACTTGTCATGATTGGCCTATAGTAAAGTTGGCTAAATGTGAATCCGCTTATTTATAACCTTGGTTTCTGACCACCCCGGAAGGGAAACGGTCGTGATGATACTTTTAGTAATCTAAAGTAATAATGGGCCGAACATCTCTGTAGAACAACCTATGACCTACGGAGTAGACGGGTTCTGGAGTGAAAACAACTTACGTACAATGGAAAACGCAGTGTGGGACCAGATGTATGGGTGACCTAAAAAAGGTCGCTGGTGGTTGCTGGATGCGGGTGTCAGGAGATCGTGTGAAGCGTGAAGCCTTGGGGGTGGCCGACATCCAGCAGTGACTGTATGTGCGTATTTTAGCTAATAACGTGCTTATAACTGCGTTAATTTAATTAAAGATCTTTCGGATACTTAGGTGGTTTTTTTTCAAAAAATATAGTAAAGTATTATATCACCGACATCTTGAGGTGTCGAAACCACGTTTTGTTGAAGGAGCTGGTCTACATTTATTTATTTATGTTTATTTAAAACTTTATTGCACGTTATACAAGGGGCGGACTTAATGCCGCTAGACATTATCTGACAGCCAACCTTAGGGACAATGGGGACCATTTCAAATGTAAGGTAGGTTCAAATATTTATAGATAATAATAATAAATAAATCTACATACATATGAATACAATGATATTACTAAATACATACTAATAACTATGATATATTAAATACTAATAATACATATACTACATATGATATCATTACATAACTTATGAACCATTTAAATAATGCGATGACACCATTTTTTTAAAACATTTTTCGGTTGGATGCTTTCGGATTTCTACCGGTAGTTCATTCCACAGATTTGCGGCTAAACAGCAAATGAGTTGGCCATAAATCCAGTATGGTGAGAGGGAATGGAGAGAACAGAGTTATGAGAAGAGCGAAAAAACTTATCATTTAGTTTCAATAAGTGTTGTTTAGCGATGTTAATTTTATATAAATATCACCAGGGCAAGCTAGTTCTCCTTGAAAGTAAAATATGCCATTTGACATCATTACAAATGGCACATACTTTCTACGAGAACAACAAATAGGTGGTAGGCGGACTGATTGTAGTAAATTGCCCAGTCTGCTGGGGCGGGGTCACCGTTCTTGCCGATAAATCCAGTTTAGTGTATTCACACTTTTCGGGATCAGGCTCAAATTGCCATCATGCCCAGTCAAGCCGGCATAGTGTTAGGGACTGATAGATCATAAGTGTCTGATTCCAGTTGCTAACATTTATTGACCTCGTGCGACACTTACCATCAGGCATGATTATTTACTATCATCATGACAAGTGGCAAGCTCGTTGATGTCTCTAGGGTGTCAGACTCGCAGAAGTATCACATGTTTTCACGAGCTACCATAGATATGAATGTCACATTCTACATATTTTACCTGAATATATGTCAAAATTCATATAAAGAAAAAAAAACTAACATTTCTACAGCTTGATAATTATCCCTCAGGAATCTTACCCGGTACCGCCATGTTTGATTCAAGTCTTAATCGCTTAATTTAAACTTTAGTACCATTAATAAACGTACTAAAAAAAATATATTAATAATATAAATAACTTGGATACACAGTTGGGCATCCATTGTTTTTGTTTTACATCTTTACATAAGTGTGTTCTAGAGTTTGTTATCAGATTTATTATATTTTCGACAGTAAACAAATCCAACACTAATTATCTTAGCTTTTCTATATTTGGTATAGAGTAGATACCCTAGGTCGAGGTTATCATATATATTTTATTAAGGCCATTAGGGCTTTATTTAGAAAATAGGTATCCTAAGTAGTAGGTAATTTAATCAGTCGGTTAAAGGACTGATTGCGAGTCCACTACTAACTGCATGCTATCTCACAAACAACCTGTTTACACTATTAACGTAATTGAATATTACGCACAGGCAACAAATCTATATAGTGGCATACTAATATGCCAGATTAAATATATTTTTATTACTTTTAATATTGAACACAATTAAAAACAAATAATGTTGAGCAGGAGAATGTATTTGAAATAGCATGCGGTTAGATTGAACATCAGAGGTTGACGCTAAATAAAAGTCTCATTGGAGTAATGTAAGATTTATTATATTGAATGAGCTGGTACATGTTCTAGAGGGTTACAAGGCAGATGACTACAGCGGCGCGCGCGGCGCTCGCAAACTGCGCGTGAGCTACGAGGAAAACTAAAGGCTGGGCCATTCGAGATGGCGGCTGCGCTACTCGCAGGACAAATTTACTGGCGGTTGCGGCGCCCTGAAAAGTATAATATATTAATAATAAATCAAATTTGGCACGGTACGAATTAATGTGTAATGGTGTATATTAAAAATGATGAAAGCGGTTTGGTTCACATGTTATGCAAGATGCTTTTTTAACAATTAGTAACGTTGTTTGTTGATACTTGTGTGAAAAAGTGGATGAAGACTGGACACATCTGTGATAAAGTAGTCAGGTTCTGGAATGAAGACCAAGTAAGTAGCTGAGGCCACCTCACCACATGAACATATATCCTAAATAAGTAAGTTGATTGGGATCGCGTGCAATAGCATGCTTTGGGCAAGCAGTGATGAGACATAGGGTGGTGTTACAGTAAACCAGGTTTATTCTCGAGTCATTAAATAACCTGTACAACATCGTGAAAGCGTCACTACAAATTAAAACTAAGACTATAAGATTTGTAAAGCCAAATGACCTTCACGGGAAGAGCTCTCCACTATATTATTATCTCGGCAGACCTTCGTGTGAACTTGACCTGACCTTTGTTATAATATTTTTTTTAGCTTTTATACAATGCAACGATATTTAATGTGAAAAGTATAGGTCAGAGTTGAGGCTTTATAATAGCGCTGAAAATATGAAAACAAATAAAGGGCATGAAATGTCGGACGGAGTAAACAATGAAAATGATTGTATGCATTTAATTTATTGTACTATTTCACTAATAATATATGTATGCGGGGTGGTAGGGATTGTTGAGGGTCGCAAAAGATCATTGCCATAATATTCAGAGGCGGATTGACAAAAGGCTGAAAATGATAATTGTTTACCCTTGTCCTTAGCGGCCTTGAGCTGCTTGTTCTTGTTGCATTTCTTGGTGAGACGGCGAAGGGGCTCGCACTTGTCATCACTGCTGGGCTTCAGCTGGTCCACGCGGGTCATCTCTCCTCCAGGAGTGCACTCGCTCCAAACAGACTTCTCATAACGGCAGGCTGACGGCAATATACATCAATTAAAAACTCATGGAAACTTTTTATAATGTAGTATTAGAAATAAATTATTGCTAACTAGTAGTTTGGCCCGGCGGCGTTACCCGTATAATATAGTGGTTAACTTGAAAACCTTCAGGTGGCCATAGCGTCCCATGTCATGTTTGATATACATGGGCTGTGATATACGAGTACGTCTAAAAGTTCGTTATATTAATTTAAAATGTCAAAAGTGTCACTTTGGTTTGGGCGACAAAATCTCAGTAATAAATTAGTCACTGCCTTGGTGGTCTAGCGGTTAAGTCCGTGGAGAGGTTCGATTCTCGGTCGAGACACATTTTTTTTTTTTGTGATATTTCTCGAGTTTGGCACGCTAGAGACATCGACGAGCTTGCCATTTGTTACGATGAGCCTATAGTAAAGTTGGCTAAATGTGACTCCGCTTCTTCGAGTATAAAAGCGTGGTTTCTGACCACCCCGAAAGGGATACGGTCATGATTGATTATGTATTGGTTGGTGGTTTGTATCTTATAATTTAAACCTATTTTCTTAAAGAAAGTTCTGAGCCTATATACCAAAATGTTTTTATAAAATATATAAAATTACGAGTTTGAAAAAAAGACCCCCGCCAATCCGTCTGGCCAGCATGACGAGTGTAAGCCAAATTCTCCAGAAATATGTCCTGGAAAGCCCATCTCCAGCAGAGGAGGTCTAGGAGTCTGTGTTCTAGGTGCTGTTATAATGATTGTGTGATATTATGTTTCCTGTGCTGGGGTTTTCTGTTTGGATGAACGATTGAAGCACAAATCTCACATTAAACTATTTATTTTTAATAAATTACAAAGGATCACGTTTGCTCTGGTAAACGTCCACCGAAGAAGAGGCAGGCTGAAGGGAGCGCGGGGGAAACGTCAGTTTAAAACATTCGAAAACCATTGTTTCTAAACAATGATGATAAGACAAAAATACTCATATTTCAAATATTTGTTGGAAAGTGTGATCGTTTAATATTAACGACATAATTTATGAATTATTTCTATTTGATTTCCCAAACGTAGTCTCAATAACCGAGCTATGAACCTAATAAAGTTAGGTTCCATTGACTGTCGATAATGTACCGGGCTAATGAGTAAGTATCAACTAAAGTATGTTTATAGTGCAGGCGGAAAAAAATATCAACAACATATGTTAGCATCCAAGTAAACGATACCGCTTTCTAAAGATTTCTTTAAACTGCGTTTAGTGGAGCGGAGTGAGCCATGCAATCAATCAGATATAAAAACCAGTGCTTTTGTGGTTAATAATTGTTGTTCTCATTGAAATTTGCAATGATGTCATATGCCAATTTTACTTTCAAGGAGAACAAGTAAAAGAAAGCTTGCCATTGTGATATTTATATAAAAATAACACCCCTTAAAAAAGACTTACTCAAAATCTTAAAACATTAACATCCGTATTCTAAGACATTTCCTCAACGGGTACTTCACTCAACTTTTCCTTCCAGCTGTCAAACGAAAATGTAATTGAGACGATTAAAATAAAAATGACGTCTAATGTACCAGATTAAGGCTGCCCTTCAAAATAAAACTGTCGGCTCGACTTTATTTATAACTTTAATCGTAACTATTACAGAAACTTAATTATCGTTTGACAGCTGGAAGGAAATGTTGAGTAAAGGAGGCGTTAAGGATCATCTTGGAATACGGGATTTTGTACTTTCTGCAATATAGTTTTGAAATAAATAAATAATCTTGTCACATAGTACTTAAGTTATATTAATAGCTGGTCATTGAGTGTTGGTCTTGCTTCTTATTAGGTTATACCACTCGATCACTGAGTTCAGAAGCATCCCCACAGACGGGGTTCGGATCGGTTATCCGTTTAGCAGTATCTAAATTCAAATAACTTAATTAATATCAAACTATTCCCGTATATTCGTGCAGTTAGAAACTATTATTATTTCATTATGCATGTATAAAGTTTGACTTGTTATCCACCAGAGTTCTGCTAGGAAAAT
This sequence comes from Tinea semifulvella, assembly GCA_910589645.1. Classification (NCBI taxonomy): domain Eukaryota; kingdom Metazoa; phylum Arthropoda; class Insecta; order Lepidoptera; family Tineidae; genus Tinea; species Tinea semifulvella. The sequence goes on from OU342584.1 coordinate 29,995,918, forward strand.
GAACTAGGTAACATGACATCATACAATTTATTAATTTAATTATAAACTGATTAAATAGTAAAAATAAAATAAAGTATAAACTAAACCTAATATAATATAATATATATATATATATAATATTATAAATAAAAAATATCCCCTACAGACGACCCTTTAGGGATCTTAAAAATATAGATGTGTTTAAAATGATCGATGTGAATTAATTACTGCAGCATAAATTTTAATGGAGAATACATCTCACACCTCTGATTCGCGGATGACATTGTCATCATAGTCAACTCGCTCAAGGATCTTAGCGAAATGTGAAACTTTAAATGTGAAGGCTTAAATGTGATTTCCCAGCTTGACTAGTGACCAACCGTCTCGGAATGTACTTGGATAAGGCGAAAGTCATGTTAAATAATCATCAAACCGAGGCCAATCTGTGTGGGAAACGCTGCTCTGAAAGTTGTGTAAGAATACGTCGTACGGATCAGAGACGTGGTAACTGACAGTGTGTCTGGTTCACAAATTCAAGGTCGCTCAGCGGAGAAGAGAGCTGGTATTTCTCTCATAGATAAAATTCGAAGCGTTAATTTTCGTCAGAGAACCAAAGTTACTGACATAGCTTTTAAAATTAACAAGCTGATGTAATAATTGGCCGGACACATCTGCCACATGGACGGATAACTTAAAAAAGGTCGCTGGTGGGAGTTGGGTAAAGGGATGCAATACACCGCGTGAGGTGGCAAGCTTTGGAGGCCTATATCCAGCAGGATGATAAAGGCTGAGGATGATAATGAAATGACTAAATTATTAAAGAAATATTATGTAATACTCAGCTGATGACGGACTTGGGAGCGTTCGTTCAAGACGACCGATGAAAGACACTTTATTACAATTAATATAGTCTTTGGTTTGTGACTCTGTCTACCAGAACAGAACGGTTCAAAGGAGTTCATTTTCAGATTATAAATACTTAAATTGAGTATGGGGATGTAAAACGTTTAAGTTACGATATGTAACAATAAAATAAAAATCTAAGTTTACACCAAAGCAAGCGCTGCATAAGCACCCACTTATTTTTATGTCAACGTCTATACGGAATTCTATTTGTCCTACAACATTGTAAACTAAACCATCTTCGTCTCAGTAAAGTTTAAAGATAAAAGTCATAGACGTTTATATAAATGCCAGGTCTGTTGTATCTCTTTTGCTCGCACACTCAAATAATTTCAAAGATTTATTAAATCAAAAATTTAGACAATGTTACGTTTGGAGTGCCGCGACTTACCTAACGTTCTAAAGACTTGTTTATATCCATCTTTGGCTGTACAAATTATGCAGAAAAATTCCTTTTTATGCAGTAAAACTATATAACGATTGCTTGTTTGACGTGGATATATTTGCTTGCTCTAAGTCGATATAATAGACTTAAATGTTATTTTTACTTTCTTTTGTGATTTAACTGATGTATTTTTAAAATGTAATAAGTCTTTCAAAGTTTTGGAACTCCAGTCTAATAATATGTATTGATATTGTTTGTTGTATAAATTGTATTGTGACTTTTTGTCACAACATTAGGATGTTAGGATATATTAGAGATATACTTGTATTAATCATAGATTTGTTTAAGTAGTTATTTTTCTCTGTCTAAAATTATGAAATATGTAAAAGAAATTGTGACTAAAACGACAGTAAGTAGTTTTATTTGGTAGAAAGCTGAAACACTCAAACTTTAATAGGTTATTAGAATTTATATTTCCACGGATAAAGTCGATGTCAATAAATTTAAAGAATTTATTTTAATAGTAGGCAAACATTTTGTCATAACAAAAACAGGCTATTTTCAGCCACGACACACTTCAAACGTCATCAATGCCTTCGTAGTGTAGCAGTTAAATCCGTGGACACAATAATTGAATTGTGGTATTTCTCGAGTTAGGTACGCTAGAGACATCGATGAGCTTGCTTTTGTCATGATGGGCGCATAATAAAGTTGGTAACATCAACCCATTTCTTTTAAAAAATCGTGGTTTCTGACCACCCCAGAAGGGATACGATCGTCATGATACTTTACTAATTACTTTCGAAAACTGGCGGTTAGTCTGATAGTATTATTATATATTTGTCTATGAGAAAAGTCATTTTAGAAAACCACAAAGGAGGAATATAATAGCCCGTATATATAATTTGAAACTCAAGTACAGTCGCGCGTGACACTATACATTTTTATAACCTTTTCTTAAAGAATAATCTTATTTGAGGCTATGTGTACTTTATAAAATGTAACTTACGTCAAAGCGTACAGGAATACGTATACGGGCACGTATTACTGAGTTTATTTATTTCAACTGCGTTGTACAATACAATATATTGTACGTGATTGGCTGAAATAACGAAGTGACCGGCAGTCGTATTCCATTCCTTAAAGCGCAAACGTTATTAGTCATATAACCGTTATTTACGTCAGAGATTACGTTAAAATTACTAATACTATACAATTATTTGCGGTATACAACTGCCTTCGTGGTCTAGCGGTTAAGTCCGTGGATGTAGACTCGGAGGTACCGGGTTCGATTCCTGGTCGGGACACAAAAATATTTATTAATGTAAATAAATAAATATATTTAATATTTAACTTATTTGTGATATTTTTCGAGTTTGGTAAGCTGGAGACATCGACGAGCTTGCCACTTGTCATGATTGGCCTATAGTAAAGTTGGCTAAACGTGAATGCGCTTATTTATAAGCGTGGTTTCTGACCACCCCGAAAGGGAAACGGTCGTGATGATACTTTACTTTTATTATTTTTATATAAATATCAAGCAAGCTTACAATATTAGTAAAAGTTAAAATTGGCATTTGACATTATTGCAAATGGCACATACTTTCTACGAGAACAACAAATATGTGGTAGGCGGACTGATGGTGGTAATTTTACCAGTGTGTCGGGGCGGGGTAATATTCACCGTTCGTGCCGATAAACCCAGTACACACGTTTCGGGATTAAGCTCATAGTGTTAGGGACTGATGTTATCATGAGTGTCTGATTTCAGTTGCAAACACTCGTGGACCTCGCGCACCACTTACCATTAGATGGGCGCAAGGTCACGTCATTTATTTTTTATTTTATTTATTTAAAAAACTTTATTGTAATTCTATACAAAAGGCGAAAGTAAAGCCGCAAGACATTATCTTCCCGTTAACCTTTGGGACATTGGGAAATTTTAATATGAGTCAGAAACCAAGTTTTTTTTTAATTTTTCACATTTAGCCAACTTTACTATAGGCCCATCATAACAAGTAGCAAGCTCGTCGATGTCCGATGTCTTTAACGTACCAAACTCAAGAAATATCACAAATAAATAATTATATTGATTGTGTCCCAACCAGGAATCGATCCCGGTATGTAAAGCGCTAGACTACGGAGGCTGTTTTTAAGATCTAATCTGGTTACTTTAGGTCAACTTAAAAAAATCATTCATAATTAATATAATTAACGGATTCCATTATGTAACGTTTACGCTTAAGTATTAGAATACGAATGCAAATAACTAGGTACCAATGACGTGGACGTGACGTATAACTAAATGACAAGTGGCAAGCTCAAGTAACATTTCTACCGAACTCTATTAATTTTTTTTCAGTGAAAAACGTGAGTGACAGACAAACTCTGTTTTTACATCTATACATACATTCAGACAAATCTTTCACATTTATAACATTAGTAAATGTATATCTGGAATTATTGCTTTTATAAGTGATAAAATATTAAGTAAATGTAAGAATGTCACGTCCGTGTTTTCAATGTAAATAGATAAAGTATTTCTTTGTTGCTGCTACTGTATATTAAGTCGACTTGGAAACTGTTCCTGCATACTGAATGCACAAACAGGCACTTGTCTATACAACATTCGAGATAGACAAAGCCAGCACAGTCTCCACAGGGCCTGAATAAAAACTTCATTCATCGGAAACTCACACAAATGTGACTATTTGTATTGTTCGTGTTTATTTATAAAGTATCATCACGACCATAGTTGTTGGACCACGCTTTTAAAAAACGGATTCATATTTAACCAACTTTACTTTAGGCCCATCGTGATAAGGCAAGCTCGTTGCAGACTCTAGGGTACCAGACTGAAGAAATAACGCAAACAAAATAAATTATTGTGTTACCAGGAATGATTTTAATTTGTTAAAGCTTATTATACTGTGGATTAAGCTCTAAAGGACGACCATATTTTTCAATTGTAATGACATTATTAATTATCTTAGTTATTAGTTATGACATTATTATGTTTAGTTATTAATGTCCTAACATTATTATTTTTAGTTATTAGTTAGAACACTATTAAGAGGATTAATATTAATTCTGACAATACAGCTGCAATAAATACTTTTTATAGTAGTCTAGTTATATTTAAGTAGGTATATAGATTTGACATAATCATTTTAATAATTAGACATTTAATATTTAGCTTTATTTTAGTGAAGGTAAATAAGACAATGCCTCTTTACAGCTGCTATCCACTATTAGAATTAAGCTTGTTATTCTGAGGCACTATGCCTTTATTAGCAGACTGTTCCTTGCTAACAACAGCCAGCTATTTCAGCCATTTTTATGTATATTGACTTAATATTAATAGGTATTAAATAAGAAAAATAAAATTTGACGAATCCAAGTGTTCCTATAGGCTCCTAAGCATAATGAATACACAATATACAACAATCACAGCCTCCGTGGTCAAGGCCGTAGATTTAAACTGGGTTCGAGAACACAAAAAATATATTTAATTTATTTGTGATATTTCTTGAGTCTGGTAGCATAGAGACATCGATGTGCTTGCCACTTGTCTTGATAGCACGTGTAAAGTTGGGTAAATATGAACTCGCTCCATACAAAAAGCGTAATTTTCTGACTACTCCTCAAGGGATACGGCCGTGATGATATTTTACTCTTTTTCTTGACTAGGAAGGTCTAAATCTGCGGTCGTAAGTTTTATATTTATACAAAATTAAGTATTTAATAACATTTACGAAACGGAATGGAACATATGGAACAAATGTGACGAAACATAATTATATCCTAGTTAAGACCAAGGATGAGTTAGAAAAAAAAATGATAAAGGACTTTATCCAATATCTGTACCTCTTAGACCAATAGATATCATAAAATCTACAGTTTTATAGTATGATCACGTTTATGTAACTTACATTGATGTAACTGCACAGTTTCAGCACCACGTTGGCCATGTTAAATCCTAATCGCCTAATGGTATACGTGTGCCATTTGCCAGACATATTGAAGTTACATAAAACAATGAACATAAAAATACATCAGCAACATACGAGTACTTACGTATCAAAGACGAACGATGCTGTAAATATAAAATATCTGCAGGCCAATTTTATAATAATAAGTTGTTTTAGCTTTCGAGATTGCAAGAGCGCTTGTTATTCCTGTTATACCTTTCATTGTCTTTCTGCGCTCGCAGACCGCAGTCTCCCTTCTTCACAGTCAAAGTGCGAGAGCGCTAGTTGTTGTTAGAGGAAAGAAGTGAGAGAAATAGAGCTTTGTTGCATTTTTTCTGAATGGTATTGGTGCGCTCACTGACAGCGCGTTGTCCCTTATAATGGCTGATAGTGTGCGTGTGTAGTTGTCACTGTTTGTTAGAGTAAAGAAGTGAGGGAAAGATACCTTTCTTGCATTTCTTCTTAATGGTATTGGTGCGCTCACAGACATCGCTTTGTCTTATAGGTCAGAGTGCGCGCGTTTCGTTTTTACTGTTTGTTGAAGAAAAGAAGTCAGAGAAAGATACCTTTCTTGCACTTCTTCTGAATGGTATTGATGCATCCGCAGAACACGTAGTGTTCCTTCTTATGGCTATGCAAGTGTTAGTTGTTGTTGTCACTGTTTTTAGGGAGAGATAAAGTAAGAGAAAGAATACCTTTCTTGCACTTCTTCTGAATGGTCTTAGTGCGCTCGCAGACGGTAGGGTCTCCCTTCTTCAGGGTCAGAGTGCGGGAGCGCTCGTTCTTCTTGTTGTCGCACTGCGACCAAGCGCCTTTCACGTAACGGCAGCTCTCTGTTGCAAAGAAACATATATTAACAGCCTATAATCGATACGAGTAAATATTTAGGTAGCATTTATCCAAATTCTACCCTTCCTCGGTTATTATACTAATATTAACTTTAATAGCAGTTGAAATATACAGTGTCCGTTTGTTAAAAATAACCTTTATGCATCTATAAAGTTCGCGCTTTAGATTCAATAAAGTGAAAATTTAAATAATATGATGACACTTTGTCTGGCTATTCCGGTTGAATATTTCTCCATTAAAAATAAAGGAAATCGGTTTAACGAGAAAACTGAATAAAACCCTTTCGTAGAAAACGAACTACGGTTTTATCGACTACGACTGACTACGCAATTACGTGAGCCATCGTAGACAGCTTAAAACCTAAAGTAAATTATACGAAGCGCATTCGATTGAAAGTGAAAGGTTTATCTTTATTATTTTTAAAGGTGTTAAAACCTTAGACATTATTTTTATTTACGTAACCATATTAACTCGATATTGAGGAACATTCTGTATAGATCTCAGGCTAAGGGTTACTCCCATTGACTTGCTTGCAAGGGTATTTAATTAGTAAAATACCTATACTATTAATTAATGAAAACCCCCGAGTAGCCACGTACAGATTAAAGGCCGCGGCACACTGAAGGCGTACACTTAGACGTGACTAGTTAAATCATCATCATCCTCTGTCTCTTCACTGCCGAATGTAGACCTCCCCCAAATCTCGCCACTGCAAGGTGTAGTTCAACTCTGCGTTGGCCCGTACGTGGTGTCTCCACTCTAGAACGTGTCGGTTATCGGTCGAAGGCTCTGCGGCAGATGTGTCCGGGTTATTGCCGGGTTTTAGCTTACTAATTCTGAATGCTATGTCAGTAACTTTGGTTCTCTTACAAATATTCAAATAGAAAAATAGCTCTCTCCATATCTCGCTGATCGACCTTTAATTTGTGGACTTGAGCCGCTGTCAGTGTCCTTCATACGACATTACAGGCAGGATGCAGTAGTTGAAGAATTTAGTCTTAAAACATTAAATAGTGAATAATAGTAAAAGAAAACTAGTTAAATATTAAATGGTAATATATACATCTCTCATACCATCAAACAGGAAATACCTGACAGGCCAGTGTATTGACCGTAATAAAGAGTAGGTATCTTAATCTAGTTTTGTTAAAATTGGTTAAGATTATTATAAACTTACAATTTAAAAGTTTCTACAAGATATGACTTTATTTTTTTATTTTTATGACACAATCACTACATGGTTTATCATCTTTTTAAAATCAAAACTACCGCCTGGCTATTCTGTGAACTCGAAAGTTGCATTGCTTAAGTGCATGGATAGTGTGGAACTAAAATAACAGGCCGCCCAAAACGACGTGTGACTGCAGACGAACTGTTAATATTGGGAATATATAACAGGTTGGGATCAAATTCGGACGTCGGAACTATATTAGTAACTTGCATCCACTGTGAGAGCTCCCAACTATTTAAAAGGATTGGAATCGTTCGTGCGTGTTTGTACGTGTTCGGACGATGTGCGACAACCGATGTGTCCAAGCCTTAATTAACAGTAGCCACCGAGCTCTATAGCAATATTGCAGCATTCCATCATTGTTGATTGAAAGCTCCCAATTGTATTGCACATAGATTATATGAAGCAATCAGCAGAGTGATGCGTCCAACAGTACCGTAATTGCCTTCAGATACGGCAACTAATGTATAGACCGGGAGCTCGCATTTATTAGTGTTATAAATAAATTTATTAAATATAATTACGTTCATTTGGTAATAATGATGAACTCAGGATTGCGATGATTTGTACATTTGATAAACTTTGCGGTTATGTCCGTACATTTAGACGAGGATATACCGCATTCAATTTATATTTCAAAGAATCAGTATTGCAAATTAGCGGAGAAATGCAGCTAACGTTCTTGCCACTATTCCACGCGGACAGGACTTATATCCCTATCCGTAGGATTAATATTAATAATATTTTAGTATTATTGTTTTTTCAAATAAATGAATATATTTGTAGTCGAATACATTTATTAATTTGATTAATTTCGTGAATTCTTTACGACCGCATCTGCTATATCGACGAGCTTGCTTAAACTCTAAAACTTGTCTATTTCCACAATGGTAGAAGAACTGGCTCGACTAAACTCACACAGTTCTAATAATATTTACCCTACTGCGCGACGCAAAGAAGGGTTATGTGTTTATCAGCCAATGTATGCATACATGTATGTTTGTTCCTTTGTGGCACACTGGAGACCAAACGCGTGGACCGTTTATGATGATTCTCACATCAATGGCTACCACCAAATACGAGATACTAGATATTATACGCTGAGTCATCATCATCATCATCAGCCTGTGTCTCTCCACTGCTGGATATAGGCCTCCCCCAAGGCTCGCCACTTCACACGATCTCCTGCCACCCTCATCCAACCCTCACCAGCGACCTTCCTCAGGTCATCCGTCCATCTAGCGGGGGGTCGAACCACTCTGCGTCCTTCCGTACGTGGTCTCCACTCTAGAACTCGTCTACTCCATCGTTCATCGGTTCTACGACAGACATGTCCAGCCCATTGCCACTTCAGCTTACTAATTTTGAAGGCTATATCAGTAACTTTGGTTCTCCGACGGATTTCCTCGTTACGGACTTTATCCATCAGAGAAATACCGAGCATAGCTCTCTCCATAGCCCGCTGAGCGACCTTAAATTTGTGGACCAGACCCACTGTTAGTGTCCACGTTTCTGCTCCGTACGACAGCACTGGAAGAACGCACTGGTTGAAAACTCTCGTCTTCAAAGACTGGGGTATGTTTGATAGGAAGATGTGGCGCAGCTTCCCGAATGCCGCCCATCCTAGCTGAATGCGTCTGTCGGCTTCTTTGCTGAAGTTGGCTATGCCTAATTGTATAGTCTGTCCAAGGTAGATGTATTTTTGCACAACTTCTATAGTGGCATTACCAACGCAGATTGATCTCGGTACGACATGGTCGTTATACATGACTTTTGTCTTGTCCAAGTTCATACCGAGGCCAACCTGCTGGGACGCTACGTTTAAGCCGTTTAGAATTCCGCTAAGATCCTCCAGCGAGCTAGCTATTATGACTATGTCATCCGCAAAACGGAGGTGTAAGATGTATTCTCCGTTAACATTTATGCCGCAGTTTTTCCAGTCCAGCATTTTAAAGACGTCCTCCAACGCGTTGGAAAACAGTTTCGGCGAAATGACATCACCCTGTCTTACACCTCTGCGCAGTTGTACGCTGAGTACTTTAACATTATGTATTTATTAATACAGGCCTATGTCTCTTCATGAAATAACAAGGTTGCGATATTTACCATCTTATAAAAGAAAGCGATAACTAAAAATTATAAAGAAAAAGGTTAATTTAAAAAATAAAAAAACGTTAATCAAAAACTGTAATTAAATAATAAAGACTAAAAAGGAAAAACAACCACAAGGGATATGTTTCTAAAAAGTTTGTTCTTTCTATTCCTTCTTATCATTCTAGCTTTATGTCCAATTCTATTGCAGTTGTAGCCGCAAACTTGTGGAACAACCCGCCTGTAGATGTTCGACAAGCGCCAAACAGATCACTATTTAAAAGAAATGTCTTTACACGTTTCCTAAAAAACTCCCAGTAACTGTACGTAGTATATAAATGTATAAGTATATGATATTGTATTATATAAATATGTATGTATTATTTTTATTTATATGTACCTATGTATTCTATTTATATATAATGATTGTATGGGACGACCCCCCGCCAGATGGACGGATAACCTAAGGAGGGTCGCTGGTGGGGGTTGGATGAGGATTGCAAAAGACCGCGTGCAGTGGCGAGCCTTGGGGGAGGCCTATATCCAGCAGTGGAGAGACACAGGCTGATGATGATGATGATGATGATTGTATGTAGTCTATTTAGTGTATACCTACTGATTAGTATATATTTAATATTTAGGTTTTATTTATTTTGTTTTTTTTCACAGACTTAAATGCTCCTATTATATTTAGCACGTAACAAATGCTCTAAATTGTCCTTAAGGTTAGTAAGTTATTAGTAAGTTAGTAAGAATGCCTAGCGGCATTAAGTCCGCCTGTGTACCTAGTGCATAAAGTTTTTAAATAAATATATAATACAATAGCTGCTATCAACCAAAGTCAATGTATTACATCCAACAATCTTGAAATTGATTATTATTAATTAATAAATACTTTATTGCACTTACTTAAAAGTATGTACAAATGCAAACTTAAAGCCATTTCGGCTTTTTCTAGCTAACCTTTGACAGAGTGAGACAGTATAAATATGTGGGGTGCAATTCTAACCAATAAACTACATGAATAGTATGAATACAAAGACTACATAAATCATCAATATATACTTATTATAGTAGATATACATATATGAAGATAATATATTATTTATTTATTTAAAAACTTTATTGCACAAAGTACAAAGGCGCGGCGGACTTATTATTAGGAAGTAGAAATTTGTGGAGTTAAAATATATTGTTCTGCTTGTGAAGAAGAAGTGCGGCTTTTTCTGCGGAGAACCTCAAATTGCGCAAATACGCTAACCTTGGTATCGGTTACGAATTTGCGCCGTTTGGGGTCGAGACGATGGGCCCATGGGGACCGTCAGCGAGGCGCTTGGCCAAGGAGTTGTCAAAGCGGCTGACAGAAAGGTCTGGAGACAGGAAGGCTGGCAATTATTTCTGCCAACGTATTAGCCTCGCTATACAGAGGGGAAATGTTGCCAGTCTCCTTGGGACTATCTCGGATGGGACGTCTCTAGAGGACATTTTTTATTTATAGTTTAGTTTATTTTTAATTTTATTATTTAGGTAGCTTTTAATTTATATTAAATGTACTATAATTAACTTCGAATAAATTATATAATTCTCTTCTCTGCTTGTTTAAAAGGAAAGTCTTAAGTAGTTTTTAAATATGTGAATGGAAGGAGCTTGTCTGACGGTCAGTGGAAGTTTGTTTGAAGTTTCCTTTTTTAATAAGAATATTTGTTCCTACTTTATCGTTTTATAAACATGTATTAGGTATGTAGTATAGCTATAATGCAAATTATTCTTGCAAATACCGATATTAATATTGGCATATTGCATACCTACATTGTAAGAGTGTTCATCTTATGATAACATAGTATTATGCATAGAAACTCGAGTTATTATATTACATAAGGTTTGACTGGCTCCCGGTCTATGAATGCATTAAGTTCAATACAGAATATCAAAATTTTAATATTGATGTAAAGACATTGACTTAAAGTAAGTATGTGGCTTTCTATTAAATTTATTGGGACAAGCATTTCAATATTCCTGGACCGCAACTATTGGAGACGGCTGGTGGAAACTAGAACAGTAAAGAAGTCATAATCCACAAAAAAATAATACCGACTACCAATTACAGAATTATGATTAGGAAGGCAATATTTATGTGATTTACCCAACTTTCTTTCTACTCCTTTAATACTGTGCTGGAACTACAACCTACCTTTAACATTGGGATTGAAATACGCTCAGACCTAAACCATTATAATACCATACGAAACTACATTAAGAGTATCATCGAAACAGCGTAAAAGAAACAGAGGATACAAGGTGAAACGGTTTTTCTCGCCCTCACTCAAGACACTACAGTGTCTAAAACTCTCGAATTTGCTTCGAATTCGCACTCCCTGAGCATGTTTTACAACGGTGAGTGGTAAATGTTTAGAAGAGCTCCACTACCTTATATCCTCTTTTCTATTCGGCAATCGCACAGACCAAAATATGCACCCTCATACTGTAGCCACTATCCATAGGCATATAAATTCGGAGACTCTTTAATCTATCGCACTGTGAAGACGTGGGATGCTCGCCCAGTCAGTGCGATTCCCCATTCCTATAACCTGGAAAAACTTCAAGCGAATTGTGGAAGAAGCATATTATATAGATAGGCAAGCGTAATAGTAGGGACTGATGTCGATCGTCAGTAGCTAGCGTCAGTTTAGGACCTCGCGTCCCGCTTACTATCAGGTGTCATATGTCGTACTAAGAATACAATTCAAAAACGTTCTCTGATCCTGGGCGAAGACGCGAAACTGAACCGTTGCAATTTAATATAAAAAAACTAAGTAAAGGAGTTACTTTTAAATAGTCAATGGTCTTACTAACTAAAAAAAATTGTGGTGCATGGCACCAGAAATCAAATGACAAGCACAACCCTTCTGTCAAAGTAAAGACCATTGAAAAATAAACACTAAACAAATAACAAAGCTCGGTTCTTACATTAAAGTCAAAGTTTAAAGTGGACTGGGTTAGGGGTGGGATGGATGGTTCGATAGAATTCCTGGTTGGATTCACATTTGCTAAAATGATTGGGGCCGGCATGTCAAACATTAATCATCAAAGGGGCATCGTTCTCCATTAATATAGGTATAAAATTAGGCACATACACGCCAAATTTGTTTCAACTTCAATATCATTCACCAATAAAACTTTAGCAACATATCCGCCACAAAGGTGCGGCTAATTGTCTATTGCTTTGTACATATCAACTCACGCTATTTTGCACATACATAGGTTAGCATTTGCGACCGAGCTACGATAGATTTTGACATAATTTTAATTATTACAAATACAGAGGCTTCATTTAGGTGTACCTAAACTAAGTAACATAGCTGCTATTTTTATTTAAATCTAAGATAATAGAATATAATTTAGAAGATAAACAATAAAAGCAAGACGAACCGACAATGTATCCGAGAAAAAATTCATAGTAGAAATACTCATACAACATATTTTTCGATTTTTCAGCTGTTCCTTTTGGATTTTGCTAACTATGTTATTGCTAAACAAAATTAATTAAATAATATTCAAATGGATTGAGCCATTTTCGAGAAAAAGCGAGGTGCATACACTACAACTGATTTTAATTTACGAGTATATAGATTCAATAAATAAGTATAATGTTGCCGTTGGCTAAATTGAGAAACCTACTTTATTACCAATACGAAGCTATCAAGAAGGAAATTTTAGAATCAAAATATATGAAAAAATTATTAACAAATAGTACAAAGTTTCGAATTTATAATATTATTTTTTATATCTATATTATCATTATGTATATATATATATATATATATATATATTGCCCGTTTATATAGTTATGTTAAGTGTATAATATTTATGAAGTTCGCTAACAGTGAAAATTTGTAAGGCTTTAAGATGACAAATATTTTTTGTATGTACATAATATTGTAAAGGCTGTAAATTTTCCTAAGAATAAATAAATAAAATCAAATAAGTAATTTTATTTTTATGATGTATACTATATGTATATTTAATTTAACTAGATATAAGTACTTCTAATATATATTTTTTAATTCTTTCTACTTAAAAAAAAACATATTACATACGCCTTTTCTATTAATCTATAAAGTTTAAAATAAATAAATAAATAAATCTATAGAAAAGTGTACCCTAACAGGCGCCAGCATTTGACATCCGCACTGCGAGTACCATCGATACTAGTCATTGATGATAATTTTGTACATTATATAAAACAAAATCTCCTTTATGGCTTATCGGTTACGTCCGTAGATTTACACAAGGAAATCTGGGTTAAATTGCTCGTTATAAAATTTGTCTATTTCCACACTAGAAGGGCTTGTTCGGATAGCTTGCGCAGTTCTAACGATAAAACTAAGAGTATTTTAAGGATATTTTGACCATTTTAATAGCGGTTGATAATGATAAAGAGCCCTTTCAATAAATGACATCCTTTATAAAAATTCTGTGTTTAAATAAACATAATTTAGCTACAGGTTATAGGAAGAAAGAAATCTACTATACTTTATACAAACATGTGCCACGAAACTTGAATTGCATCCCGATTCAATATACTCAAGCGAAAATGCCATATTTCGATAAAAATACACGTACATTTTCCAGATTCTGATAATCTCACGGTATAGTAACTTGCGATTTCCTATAAGTGAGCCATATTGAAACTTCGTGTGCTATCTCGAATTGCAGACCAATCTACAAATTCAATTTAATTTTGTAAATTTCTTAAAGATAAGAAAGATACATTAGCAATCCATTGGGTTTAGAACCGCTAAAGGAAAATAAAAAATATGTTTACCATTTGATTATTAGACACATACACTGCATATAAGTAGTAGTACATGGAGAACATAAGTCACCAATCAGGTGCCGTATAACCAAATTTGGCAGGCGATTAGGTTGCACAGTGATAAGTTAACTGCCAATCACGTATCGTATACCTAAGCAAATTTAAAGCTTGGATTAATAATGAATGAATGAATGAAAAAATGAGGGTAGGTGTAGAAAGTGAAACACGTATATTTTTGCTGAATTAATTATTAATGGTAAACAATAGTCAAAAGTGAATTTATGTGGAATTTTTATCATAAAAGTAATAATAGTTTACATGTAAATTAAAAGTCTGCACCTAAACCTGCTGGTTTTTTAACTTTTCTTATATTTGTTGATTTACAACCTAAACTTAGAACTTCGGAATGGCTACTGGTGATAGATTTCACGAGACTCAACAGATGATTGAAGACAAGCTGTCTAAGAGGATGGCTGATTTTGAAGGTCAGCTTGCGGCGGCCAAGGACCCCCGTTCCAATATCAAACTGGAGGCCCTGGCCAAAGAATTTATGGATTTCAAATCGTTTGTGGCTGAAATGATGTCACTCCTGCGGCAGCAAATATCTGAAATGCAGAACTCAGTGGACCGGTTGGAGACTAGAAGCCGCTCCAACTTCTTGCTGCTGAAGGGCTTTCCGGAGAATCAAAACGAGAACATTACTCAAGCCGTCTGTGATGTTTTAAAAGAAAAGCTAGGCATTACCGATGCTAACCCACAATGCTTTAGGTCATGTTATCGGCTTGGTGCTTCTAATGACTCTGTAACACGATCAGTAGTAGTGCACTTTTCAGACTACAAAATGCGTAACAATGTGTGGGTAAATAAGACCAAGTTTAAAGGGAGTCCCTGCAGCTGCTCTAAGTTTTTGACCAGGACCAGACAATCACTGTTTACAGAGGCTCGCCATGCCTTTGGTGTTAGAAGCTGCTGGACCCAGGACGGCACCATCGTTGTCAAGTTGGCCGATGGTTCGAGGCACAAAATTGTACATCGCATGGACCTGACCACTCTACTTGCTGGACAGCAAGCTCATGGACAGCTGCAGGGTGAACCAAATGTGGTTAGGGATCGTCCCAAGAGAACCAACAGAAGATAATTTCCTACTATTTACTTTTGGACCGAGGCCGGGACCTGTGGGGCATTCTTGTGCTTTGCCTAGAGTGACTTATTATTTTTAGCCTTAGAACAGTGTAAATATTTTATCTTATTATTTTTTTTTGTTTGTCTAATGTTATTTGCATTGTTTCTGGCTAAAACACACACTGACAACCACTATAAACTTCCAATTTGTTAAATAAATATACATGTTATTTTGTATGTGGTGAAGTCTGAGTGCGCTTTACTGATCTCGGCCTAAGACTTATAGTCCCTTCTTGGCTGGGTTTTACCTCCAATGGTTATTTTGACATGGTGGTACTTCGGCTGGGAGGTGGCTGTTAATATTAAATTCTAATGAGTTGTTTTAGTTTTGGGTTTCTAGTGCTTAGTAATATTGGGTTGGTTGTTGTGATGGTGATGTCAGTAATAGCAATAGTAAATAGTCTCACTAATATATTCTTGTCATTTGGCTGGTACACAGATGTGTCTCATTTAATATCATAATATACAAACTACACAGTTAAGTAAGATATTTATAGATTATTCGCACTGTACGGCAATTATACACAACACACGTTTTATTTTTTATTTTTTTACCATTTATAACTTAAATTGTAATAAACAACACACTACACATCGCGAGATAGCCCATTATCATCGCAGAACTAAACTCATTACTCTTTATCAAGTAAAGTTATCTCACACAAAATTGCAAAATACTATGCACACGCTCGCAGCAGTCAGCCCAGGGTTTTGTCATGCTATATTGTTGGTTGCCTAGATATTGATCAAATAAATCATTATGTTCCAAGGTCATACAAAATAGCAAATTGAGTTCACAAATTGAATAATGATTGATTGACAGTTTTAATTTTTTTTTTTTTTTTTTAATTGTCTTTAAAGGACATTGTACAGAATACATCAGTCCTAAACACGTAATTTATTTGCATAATATATGTTTTTGCATATATGCACTTTTGACCAATAATATCCACAGTAAATTAATTTACAAAACCATAACTTGCACTTGACATCTCCGCGCAAAATGGCGCGAAAGACTCTTGACAGTTTTAAAATTATTTTTTGTTTATTTTGTTTGTTTTTTTTTATTTGTTCAAGGCATTGTAACTAATCTTACAGCCAATCTTTGTTATTTCTTTTTTATTTTTTATTTTTTAAAGTGTTCATATATATATATATATATTTTAAGTGTTACCTTCATAGGTATTTGTATGTGTGTATACATTGTATAACTTTTTAAAATTATTATGGGAACAAATTATAGCATGGCAATTCCAACTTATTTTTGTTTATATAGGTATAGATATAACTAGTAGATATAATTGTTTTTTCTTTTTCCAAGAACTTTCCTAAGTTTCTGATTGTTTTGTGTTAAAGCAATTACTGATAATAATTACGTGTTAACACTCAACTACTTTTAACAGCTGTAATACGATCGATCCTGGAGAAATCGTTATCGCCAATGTTTTGTTTTTATTGTTGCGACTAACACACCGGCAGGACATGCAGGTTAAATTATAAAAAAAACCCCTTTGGATATTTTATATTTATATTATAATTATATTTATATATATATATTATATATATATATATATATATATATATATATATATATATTGTACATTTTAAGTAAGTTTATTATATTATTATAACAATACTACCGTATATGTCAGATACAGAAAGTGATTACTCCTTTCATTCAATTGTAAGCAGCGATACATCTACTGAATTCTATGATTCTGTGGCAGGCTTAGACGTGTTTTTGGACGAACAATTTTCCTCATAGGAAGAACTTCAACGTATGTCACATCAATGCACAAAGTGTGCCTGCACACTACACGGATCTACTCACTACTTTCATCTCTCCTACCGTCATCGACGCTATCCTCATCTCTGAAAGCTGGCTCAAACCCTCACTAAATTCAACATCTTACTCACTTCCTGGTTATGTTCTTATTCGCAATGATCGCACGGGTCGTGGTGGTGGTGGAGTGGCAATCTATCTTCGTGCTGATCTCTCCTATAAAATGGTTCGCTGCTCGCCATCACTTTACTCTGCATCTTGCGAATATATATTTATTGATGTCAGCTTTTCCGGTGCAAACATACTAGTTGGAGTTGTCTACTGCCCTCCGTCTATAAATTACTTCTCGTGTCTTGAAAATACTCTAGATGAGATCGTACCGGGATATACTCACAACTTAATAATGGGAGACTTTAATACATGTCTTCTAGACGACCACGTGTTAACAAAGTCACGTGCCTCCAAGCTATTAAATATCATTTCCTCAGTAAATTTGTCCCTCCTGCCAACTGGCTCTACCCATCACCTTGCCACTTCGGATACACTTCTCGATCTAATGTTTACATCCCGCCCTGATTCTATTTCTTGCCATGGTCAGCTCCTAGCCCCTGCCTTCTCCCATCACGATCTCATCTATGCGTCATATAAATTAAAACCTCCCAAATACCGTCCGCCTATTGTTTTTATGCGGCATTTCTGCAGTATAAATATGGAAAGCCTTCGTGATGATACCAGTTTAATAGATTGGAGCTGTCTTGACAAGCTCGAAAATATTGGTGATATTATAGACATTTTTAATTCTGAGATTCTGAAACTTTTTGATCGTCATGCTCCAATACGTCCTACAAAAATTAAGCGTCCCCCAGCGCCATGGATAAGTGAGGCAATCCGCACAGCGATGAGAACTCGTGACAGTGCTTACCGCAAATATAGACGACGTCGTAGTAATGATAACTGGGCTGCATATAGGGCTGCAAGAAATCGGTGCAATCAGGTGTGTAGAACCGCCAAACGCCGCTATTTTCATGAAAACATTAATAATAAATCTTCTTCCAATATTTGGAAGTTCCTTAAATCTCTTGGGTTGGGTCGTACGCAGAGCCAGCCTTCGGTTGGTTCTGTAACACCCGATCAGCTCAATATTCATTTTGCCTCAGCCCCGATGCTTGATGCTGCTATTAAAAGTAGAACTCTGGTGGAGATTTCACAGATGCCGACACTCGACATTGAACCTTTTGGCCTTACAGAAGTTTCTGATGATGTAATCCTTAAGACGATTAACTCCATTACTTCTAAAGCAATAGGATGTGATTCCATTGGTCGTGCTATGATCCTCATTATTATTGATTTACTTTTACCTGTCATTACTCGTATAATAAATTTTTCCCTTACCTCTGGCCAATTCCCATCCTTATGGCGCGGAGCCTATATCATTCCAATTCCTAAAATTACTTCTCCAACACTTCCTTCACATTACCGCCCAATTTCGATTTTGCCATTCCTATCCAAGGTTTTGGAGTCTATTGTTCACAAACAATTATCACTTTTTCTTCAAGAAAATAGGCTCCTTAACCCCCTCCAATCTGGATTTCGCCCCGGTCATAGCACAACTTCAGCTTTACTAAAAGTAACTGAAGATATCCGAAACGGCATGGATGATACTAAAGTCACTGTATTAGTACTCATTGATTTCACAAATGCCTTTAACACAGTTGATCCTGAATTGCTAATCGCTATTTTGTCTCGTCTTAGGATCTCATCAGAAACTTTAAATTGGTTTACACAATATCTTTGTGGTCGTCGACAACAAGTGCGTATAAACGAGGCATTATCGGGCTGGTGTAACTTAGAAGCAGGCGTCCCACAAGGTGGCATTCTCTCTCCTTTACTCTTCTCATTGTTTATAAATAACATCACCTCTTCTCTTCACTGTCATTATCACTTGTACGCCGACGACTTGCAGCTCTATGTCCAGACAGATATCAACACACTCAATAGTGCAATAGCTTGGCTGAATTCCGATTTATGTAATGTTTACTCTTGGTCATCGCGGTTTGGCGTCGCTGTCAACCCGAATAAGTGTCAATCAATTATCATTGGTAGCTCTCGACTACTATCTAAAGTAGATATGAGCACGATTGACCTTGTTCGGTATGATGGCGTGCCAATTGCATTCTCCGGCGAGGTTAAGAACCTTGGTATACACCTCGATTCTCATCTTAGCTGGGGCACGCAGTCTGCCAACACTAGTCGTAAAATATTTTCTTCACTGCACTCTCTTAACAAATTCAAAAATTTCTTGCCTATGAAAGCTAAAATAACTTTGGTACAGTCCCTGTTGCTTCCTCTGCTCGACTATGGTGACGTGTGTTGTGTGGATCTCACTGAAGAATTATTAAATAAAATGGAACGTCTACTCAACGCATGCATCAGGTTTATATTTTGTCTTCGTAAATACGACCACATATCACCTTTTCGAAACAAATTAAAGTGGTTAGCCATTCGTCCTCGGAGGAATCGCAGAGTACTCTGCATGTTATACTCAATACTTAATGAGCCCGCTACCCCCAATTACTTAAAAGAGTGCTTCACTTATCTTGGCGCTACCCATGACAAAACTCTCCGTTCTTCCTCTAATTCTACTCTGTCCATTCCCACTCACCATTCTTCTTTTGTCTCAAAGTCCTTTGCAGTTGTAGCCGTAAACCTCTGGAATCAGTTGCCTATAAACATCCGGCAGGCCCAGAGCAGGGCTATCTTTAAAAAACTTGTATATGCACACTACATGAAGTCATAATAAACTTAGTTTAGTTCTGGCGTTGCTGATAATTATACTTGTATTTGATATGGTTATAGATAGTATTACATTTAATTTAATATGTATGTATATTATTATTGTTTTTATGTGTAGTTTATATGTATGTATTTGCATGTAGTATTAGTATGTAGATATGTAAATATTATTTATTTGTATGTCTATGTGTATGTAAGTATGTATTAATTTATATATGTCATTATATTGTCTAATTAAGCCTGTAATTGCACCTACCTTTCATTGTTTAATTGCTCTTGTTGTCCCGAAGGTTTGACTGTCATAGAATGCCTAGCGGCATTAAGTCCGCCTTTGTACTTTGTGCAATAAAGATTTAAATAAATAAATAAATAAATAATCGTTTCAGAAACCTAATTGGAAAACTTCTTTGTAGGTAATTCTAGAATCATTCTACACTCGGAATTGAGAATTAAAATGCAATTTTCAATTCCCAAGACTAATATTTTTCTAATCTCAACATCGTATTAGTAATAAAAATGCAAATTCAGCCACGACTGAAGTTGCAAAATAATACCTTACTACGAGAGAACCAAGAATGATTTTCAAACAGAAAATGCAGTCTAAATTGGTGCTTGAACGAACAAAATGAATTATAGTTTTAAATTACTTTCTCACTGTAGCTGGTATTAAATTATTTTTATTGTGCTACCCTTTGAAGATAAGAAAGCTATAAAGCTGATTTGCCTACATTAAGTAAGGTATAGCTTTTGACACGAATAAAAATTACTTCATATTTACATAGAACATTGTTTCTTTAAATTGCATATTGTAACTTCGCAAACCAATTTAGAACAACTGAATTAGAGTAAAACACTTGCTTCACACGTTAGCACGAACGGTACCGCGTTAGTATGTTAATTTGGTCAGTCATGTTGCCTATTATATTATTTCTATTCCGTCAGATCAAATGTAAATATACAGAAATGCCAAAAAAAGAGTTGCTGTAAGCGCTTTTACAGTACTGAGTACATGTAATTTATATTTGCCAATAAAAAAAAACAAACACGTCAAAGAAGATGGTGGAAGATAAAAGTTTTGATTTATCAATCGGTGTACTCAGCATTAAGCAAAGTTGTTATTTCGTCAAGAACCGCTCCACTGCTGTTTGCTAACGACTGCATACGCGTAATGCTGATAGAGGTATTTACCGGTTACAGTAAAGCCTTTGACTGTATCGACCATATATTTTTTTACCGTAAGCTACTGGCCGCTGGAATCCATGGCAACTTACTAAAATGCTTATGTCAGCAGGTTTCAGGTAGTATCAATAAAAAAAATCTGTTGAGTTGTCAAGATCTGTTGTGCCTTTTGGTGTACTGCAGGGTTCTATTTTAGGTTCCCTATTATTTATACTATTTATAATTGAAACCGAATTATGAATTCCACCACTCTCATTTTTTTCTTTTTAAATCATAAGATACACCCTGGTTACTTCAAGAGGATTTGGACAGTATTGTACCATTGGCCAGAAAGAATAACGTGGTAACTTTCAAATACATGCTCAAACGCTAAAGTCTAGCTGTCGGCGATAAGACTTAAGACTAGGGAGTATATTGTATGAATAAAAAATCTTCACACAATGATGACATTGTTAATACAGCTTTAAAAGCGAACCTTGGCGCTTTGTTAAAACCGACACGAGTCGGCAAATCTCTAAAGCACATGCCATGATTAATGCAAACTTCTCGATCCATATGTTAAACGAATAGCATCGAGACATTGGTGCATTCTTTTTTAACCGACGCGCGAACTAAAAAAAAAGTGAGGAAAATCTTCAACTTGGAAAAACTATTGCTGTATCTATTAAAATGTGTAGTAAGCTACGCTAAGTACTATATAGTTCTAAGCCTTAATCCCACAGACGTCTTAAAGTTGAAGTCAACAATCGCAACCTTTTGAAAACACTTTAAAAGCGTGGACACACCAAATGCGTAAATATGACTATTAGCCTCGGGTGCCGCTCTTTTCCCTCGCACATCTTTGGTGGATAAATACTTAAACTGCGGTTCCGGTGTTCCCGTGCCTTTAAAGTTCGCTTAACTTTATGTAAAAGTAAACATTAAATATTGACTCTGAACACTTCCTACTTTACTTTCAAACTTGGATCAAATATGCATCCATTATGTTAACCACATTATTATGCGAACAAATTTTGGAATATTTTAATGAAAGCTTTGACGCTTTTAAATATTTATTTGCTTCTTCCGATTATAATTAGAACTTAGCACTAATTATACAGATTTTAAAAAAAAGTTAAGCCTTATTAAAATACTACTTATCACTACAGCCCCTAAAACACACTAGTTGACCTCCACTGTTGGAGATGGGCCTTCCCGAACAGAATTTGGCATACACTCGCCTCGCTGGCCAGACGGGTTGGCAAGGATCTAATGTCAATTTTTAATGACAATTGATTAACGATTCCACAAGTTGGTATTAGTGGAACCAGGACCGACGGCTTAACGTGCTCTCCGAGGCACGGGAACGGTGGTGTTGTAAATCTATGACACATGTACGTAAGAAAATTTGAATTCTCATTGATACATGCCGGGGGGTGACAACCGATACTACTTATAATAGAGTAGAGAGAGAGTATCATCACGACCGTTTCCCTTTCGGGGTGGTCAGAAACCACGCTTATAAATAAGCGGATTCACATTTAGCCAACTTTACTACTGGCCAACCATAACAAGTGGCAAGCTCGTCGATGTCTCCAGCGAACCAAACTCGAGAAATATCACAAATAAATTATATAATAATTTATTTACATTATTAAATAATTTTGTGTCTCGACCAGGTATCGAACCCGGTACCTCCGAGTCTAAATCCACGGACTTAATCGCTAGACCACGGAGGCAGTTACTTATAACAAATAAATTAAACAAAACTTATATTTTTAATTTATGTTACTTACATGTGACATCGCGCCCACCTCTTGAAATGTTAGCAACTGGCATCAGATACTGGCGGCTGACATTAGTCACTAACACTATGCCGACTTTATTCCTTACATAACTAAGTGGAACATTTATTAATAAGAATTATGCATGAATAAAATTTATTTTTACTAAAATTCTTTAGCTTTATAGCTACCAGCTTTACACTTTGTTGTTAAACAAATTAAAAATAAAGTTTGTTAAAAGAACAAAGCAAATGAAGTGATTAGGTTCCACAAAGGGCTTGTCTGGGTTCGAGCGGGAAACGGCTACAAAGAGCTTTTGTTAGGTTTAGTATCAAAGTGAACTGCTAACAGGATTACGGTTGTTGCAAGCTCCGAGAGACCTATTTAGTCATTAACTAAACTATAGAGATCGGGTGAAAGCGTGATGTGAACATAATGTTTTCTTATTAATTTGTTCTTGAACCAAACCTTACAACAACGCTTTTAAAATTATTAAACTAAATTGACAGTGGAAAGAAACCACGTAGACTGAAATCAAGCAGATGCAGAGTGGGATAGAAGAAGGTCGCTGGTGATGGTCAGACGCGACTAGCGAGTAAACAAACGTATGTTATTGAAATTTGAATAGACGAAAGAGCGTTGGAGTAGATGGATTTTAGAGACAACGTACAGAAGTGGGACGATCCCAAGATAAATAGACGGCAGGCAGGTCGCTGATCGGGGTTGGATAGCGAAATATCAAGCCAAGGAAAGACTAAGGTATTGCTGTAATAAAAAAGCAAACCATCGATATGTTAGCAAGACTAGGGTTAGTCTTGTTATTGCGCAAGAGTCTTACAGACTTAGGGTACAGAGGTTCAGAAAAAATCGAACTCTTATGGATGACTCTGGTGTCTGAAATGAAAAATCTTCAAAACTACCTACTATTCCGATGTGGAACTAAGGATTTCACTTTCGCTCTAAGTTAATCGTATTGGTTAATAAAATAAATGAATTGGGTAAAGCGCTATACATCTATAGTTTTTTTTATTACAACCTCTATATACATTTTTGTATAAATATGGTCAATAAGGTTACCTATACGAGTATATCCATTGTAAATTTCTATTAAAGGAGACCACTATTTCTCGAAATAGTAATTTGCGAACACTCATAAGGTTTCCTTACTGTGATTCGAAACAAATATATATTTTGAGTCTGAACAAGAGTCTTGCGAGACTCTTGCGCAAGACCAATACCAAGACCAAGACCAGCAGTTCTGATGCAAGACCAAGATTGGCCAAGTCTTAGTCTAAGAGTCCCCGACTACACACTTCTATCAGCCGATAGTTTAGTCGAGCAGTTGCGTAATACAACAATTTGGTATCGGCCGATAAATAGCTTTAATTGGCTGCACGATTATCTTAAAACTAAACTATCGCTCTTTCACGCTAGCACACTTGTCGATTGTTTAATTGGCAAATAAAAAGTTAGCAGGGTTTTAATACCAAATATTGTTATAAATTATTTTGTACAAGACACATTATTTCCAACTTGTTTGGCCAGATTAGTAAAAGTAGAACAAATACTCTATATCAGGGGTAGCCAACAGGTCGATTGTGCCTATTATTCCAGTCGATCGTGGCAAGGCAAAAATACAAAAACCTAGAACAGACAGCGCAATGTAATTACCAACTGCTACATGCATGTATTTTTAAATAAACATTTCTGGCCATTGGTTTCCAACGAGAAATATACAACAATTTGATTCAACATATTTATGTGAGTCAGCATTATGCTACTTAAAACAAACAAAAAATAAACACCGTTCTCGCTTGACAGACGCTCATACATTGGATTATTTACGGTTGGCAATTTCCAACTACAAACCTAATTTAACTGATTTTCCTAATCTAGCGGACGATGCTCAGACACAATGCTCACACTAATATAAATAAGTAGATACTAAGAATAATTTTCAGTTTAATTAATACAATAAAAAATACTAGAATACTACGAGTACGTAATTGTGTACTGAACTATGTTGTTTCATTTGAGATTTCAAGAAGTATGTAATTCGTAGATCGCACAGGGTTTTGTCAGTAAACAGTAGATCTTGGATTTAGTCAAGTCGGCCACCCTGCTCTATAAAATATATTCTGGGAGACTCATCTGTAGCATGAGGTCTAGGAGTATTCTATTAGTAGGATGATTCAACCTTAGAATCAATTCTAACCATAACTGGCGTATCCACCTTAATTCTTTGCAATTTTATTCATTATTCAGTTGAGAATTGCCTCGTGGAGTAGCTGTTAGAGAATGCGGATATACCGTGATTGAAAAATAGGTGATGATCAACATAATGTAGTGTTGCAAAAGGTGCAATTGATTGCCAAGGTCGTGGGGGCCGCTGCAGCGTTCCGTGTTCTTATAAACTGCGCACAACCGGCTTCCCGTGTAACAATAATAGCTACCTACCTACTCGTATAATTCGACGTATAAAATCGTAGTCAACATATTTTTATTCACGGTTTGGTGTAGGTATATACGTCATTATTTAAATTATTCAAATTGACACTACTCCTACTAGGGAAAGAGTTAAACAACAATTTTGCCGTCAATGATGAATGGGCCTGGGTACAGTTCTCCGTTATCCAAAGCGGTTTAATGAGCTGCTAGTATGTTTTTATTGATAAAAGATTATGAACAACAATGTTTTGTAATTGGCATAAATAGCAGATTGTTTCAGACTAGTTTATCTTCATATTTTACAACAATTTATTCATTCACACAATAATGAACAAACGCAATACATTATATTTAAGATAAACGTATCTTATCGTTCATTTTATAAAGTATCACTACAACCGCAATGGTCAGAAACCACCCTTTTTAGGAGCGAATTCACATTTAGTTAACTTAATCATACCAAGTAACAAACTCGTCGATATATCTAGGGTTTATTATTATTATTACAGCCCTTAGAACACAGCGTCCTAGACCTCCGCTGTTGGAGATGGGCCTTCCAGAACATATATCTAAAGAATTTGGCTTACGCTCGTCTCGCTGGTTGGTGAGGATCTAATGTCAAAATTTAGTGACAATTTATTGACGATTCCACAAGTTTGTATTAATGAACTGTAACACACCACCGTTCCCGTGCCTCGAAGAGCAGGTTAAGCCGTTGGTCCCGGTTCCGCTAATACCAACTTGTGGAATCGTTAATAAATTATAATTAAATTGTGATTCATGGCGAGTGTAGGCCAAATTCTTCAGATGTATGTTCTGCAAGGCCCATCTCCAAGAGCGGAGGTCTAGGACGCTGTGTTCTAGGGGCAGTAATGATAAATATATACAATTTTAAATGTCAGTTTTTAAAGTTATGGTTTTGACTATGCTTTCTGCATCTGATGATGTGAAAAGTCAAATCTTTCAATAGATCTTGTTAAATAAAAGCTCTCCTCTACGAATAATAACAATAATACTTTATTGGAATAATTAAAAAATGCATATTGAACATTAATTTTACAGTATTGTATACGCTTAATTTAGTAAAAGACCTCTGTCAATAGTCGAGATTCGTCCGCTCGGTTCTTGTTAAGTACAAACAGTGAGATAACTTTAAATCTTCCGCTTAGTAAATTTTTTTTTTTTTTAATTTGTAAAACCAACGTCCTATTTATCTCTAACCTCTTAAGAGTTCATGAAAGGCATGCTCCGATGGTTCGGGCATGTTGAAAGGATGAATGAAGAGAGATTGACGAACCAGATATAATGCGAAAGTTGTGGGTAAATGAGGCCCTGGCAGACCAAGACTCACATATTACGACCAAATTAATAAAACAAAAGCTGAAGGTGCGTTGAAAAGCCATCGAAACAAAAGAGCATGTATGAAGAATGTCGAAGAAGCGAAACAGTATGTCGTGACCGTGACAAGTGTCGCTTAATTGTCTCTGCCTACCCCGCAAGGTATTTGGCGTGAAGATATGTACTCTTAAGAGTTATAGAGTACTCGTATATCTAGAATTAATGGCGTAGGGTTCAAAAAGAGATAGTAGCCACAAATAGTGTTGCCCAAAAGAAAGACCAAGGTCAAGATCAAGTCTTGGTCTTGTATTAGAACAGCTGGTCTCGGTCTTAGTTCTGTTCTTTCACTCCTAATCTTTATCTTAGTAATGGTCTTGCGCAAGAGGCTCGCAAGACTCTTGCTCTGACTGAATATATATATATTGTAATTGTAGTAAGGAAACCTTGTGGGACTTTGGGGTCTGTTCGCAAACTACTATCTCGTGACCTGGTTTACTTGAACATTGCAATAGTTATAGATCTTATTAACTAACATGTTTATACTGGGTATTTTTACCTCTGAACCCTAATAAATACCTAATAACAGTTACCAATTGAAAAATAAAATCGTCGGTCCAAAAAAAATACTATTTTAGGCAAAATTAGGAAAAAAATATGAGCATGTGTCTTGCGAGTCTTGGTATTGGTCTTATCTTAATAACATATCGGTGGTCTTGGTCTTGCAAAAAGCAATTGGGCAACACTAGTCACAAACCTAGCTCATAGATTGTAAGATAAGAAAACTGAAGAACAAATATCACTTATATCGGCAAAATTCTACCGCAACATAAAACGGTAAGGGAGTGAATGTGGTTTGCAGAAAAGTATTTATTTGGTCGACGCGGATGTTGCCGGATATTGCAGAAACGAATACATGCGATCTGGCCATTCGCAAGCAACGAGATTCTATTTCCGTTCAACTCAAGTCACTACCAAAGAAAAATAACTTTCATCTTTTGTTGATATTTTCTTTAACGAGACAGATGGTGTTTTTTTTAAAGGAGATTTAAAATTTTGCTCTATTATATAAAAAACAAGGGCATTCTTGTCAAGTTGTGAAAATATTTTTTTTTCCGTAAAATCTGGTTAAAGCTGCTTAATTAATGTGCTTTTTATTGGTGCACAGCAATGAAATATACACGTCAGTACTAGTAAAGGTATAGATGGACATTAGGGTGGGTTACTATAGTATGGACAAAAATAAAAGTTTTTCTTGTGACTTTTAATAGCAATAAAAGTGTGTCTTATTGTTATAAGAACTAATTCACAAAATTTTAAAACAATCAGATATTAACTTCAGCCTCCGGATTGACTTTAAAATTTCGAAAATATAAACATACCTAAATGTTTTTAAAACCTTTATAAGTGATCATTATTTTGTTGTAAGATAGAAGTTTAAAAAACTTAATATAAGAATACAAATGACAAAATTAAATCACTTTGTGTCTGTTAGTTTATAAAATTATCTACTACCCACAAATATTTTGTGTAAGTTTTTGATATCGTTTGTAACAGTAAACGTTATTCTAATACAAACATAGGCATTTATTAGAGTATAAACGTAGAAAATTTTATAAATCATCTAATTCATGAAATTACCGATACTTTAAACCTAATCCAGATGCAGTTATACTATACCGATTGCAATAATATTTTATATACGTAATAGTAGACGCAAATAACAACATATTATCGCTATTAGAATCCAAAAAAAAGAAGGTATTTTTGACCCATCCTAATAGACATGCATGCTCAGCAGCCGGTTACATTTGCAACATTAAGCATACTAGTTATAAGCTTAAAAAGCGAACGACTGTTCATTTGTGAGAACGCTCAAAATAAGCATGCATATTTTCTTTCTTTCTTTCAATAACAGCATGCTCATTACGTACTCGTAATGAGCATGTCTATCTATAGTGTTATACTTAACGCAGTGGGACGCTGTACGTAAACTCAGCGTCAACATGTGCGCAAGCGCAGTGTGATTTTTATACCTCTAAAGGGTAGAAATATATTCTATATTTATAATTATGAAACTACGTACCTAACTATTAAAGTTGAAAAACGGGTGTAGAAACGAATAATACGAGTATTCTATGCAGCCGGATTTTCGATCTTTGGCCGCAAACGATATACCTGTAAATAATTACTTTAACTGACGGAAATTGACAATGTCAAATATTTTTTTATTTAGACGCTAAGTTTGGCTAAACTTTTAATAAAAGGGTTTAGGTTAAACGTTTAAACTCACAGTTAATAAAGGAATACACTATTTTGACAATCTAACGTTTGCGCCTAAAATATAAATTAATTTTCTAAGCATTCCATGGATTTACCGTGCGGGTGCCGCATCCATCTTATGTGGTGAACAAAGTGGAGAAGAATAGTGGTTCGAGATTGCGAACGATCTATAGGCTGGTTTACAAAGAAGGCCTATAGAATACCGCCACTGATCACTGTATCATCGCTAGTGTGATCAGGGTTATGATAAGCGATCTCAATAAACTGCCGATATAATACGGGAAATTATACGCCTATAATACAATATGTGTATGTGGAGCTAGCTTTACGTAGCAAGTCAGTTTCCAGCTTTAGAGAACACAATGAAAAGCCGTAATTCTGCCTAAAAGGTAACGAGCACGGTGTGTTGAATCCTGTTTAATCCTATTTGCTGCACATGGGACATATCACAGCACAATGTATAGGGGTGGATACGGTGCGTGAAATGCCAACAGGTGCTGTCGTGCATAACAGCATTACAAACATTTATCGATATCGATTAAATTAATGTTTATTTAGCGAGCGCCCTTTTGGTCTAAGATTAGGGATGTTTCGCAGGTAGGTTTACTGTATTTTTACTAGAGTCGAAACCCATGATTGTTGGAACCGGAGCCGGAGGTGAATCTGGCGTAAAAGAAAGATGGTACTATCTGTTAAGGGCAGGCCTAATCAAGTTTTCCAGGCGACAAGTTAGTGAATCGTAGTGTTTTACGCAGCCGCTCACTGCGTTCCGAATTTCGGTATAACCTCCGAATCAAAATTATAAGTTCCGAAGTCGAGTTTTCGAGTTGGAGCCGAAGCTCTGCAATATCCCTACTAGAAGATTCCTGCTCGAGAACACAAACTACGAGTAATATAATATATAATAATATAAATACCTATAATTAATTTATGAATATATATATATACATATACATATATACCTCGAGTCAGATGCGCTAGAGTCGTGGACGTTATGTGATGGGCCTACATTAATTCGGACTATCTGACTACCCCGCAAGCGTTTATGTCGTAATGATACTTTACTGAGTGGCTCTTGGGATTGGATTATGATAACACTGAGGAATTGTTCAAAACTGTTTCATAAAATAATATAACATACACACTAACGCAAATACACATAAACACTAACGCACATACTCGTACACACATCGAATCTTACACATGATACACAACACACACGCGATACACACTCACAATATGAAAAGGATAATTTTAGTATAAAAAATATTTTTATCTTATTATATAAGTAAGTATATTATATTATTTTATTTCTACATTATATAATATTCAATAATAAAATAATAATAATGCTTGTGATATAATAATAATGGTTTGATACAAAATAATGCTAGCATAATAAGGTTCAGCTGTTAATTTTTAATTTTTTAAAAATAAGTATGTATGTATGTATCATCACGACCGTTTCCCTTTCGGGGTGGTCAGAAACCACGCTTATAAATAAGCGGATTCACATTAAGCCAACTTTACTATAGACCAATCATGACAAGTGGCAAGCTCGTCGATGTTAAAAATAAAAATCAAACAAATGTCAATTTTTATTTGTAAAACATTTATTTTTTACCATGAATTGTATTTTAAAAGAAGTTGTGTAAATAATGTTTTTGTAAGTAAAGTTATATTTTTTAAAATATATTTACTTTCGTTATAAAAGGATTACATGTTTATGTTCGACAGATAGATAAAGACTAATGCAGGTTAAAGTTGCTAGAACATGTTGCATTTAGTATCTGACATTTATTTTCGCTAATAACTTCAAACTATAGTAATTTTGTATGATTATAAGTGGTAACCCTCAGGCTGGGTTGCACTAAAACAAAGTCTCTGTAAATGTTACTAACGATTTAAGTTAATAATTGCGTAAATTGTACCTGGTAAAACTGGTATGTTCGACGCCATTTTAAACGATTACAGTACGTGATTTGACCGTATTCCTTTCATGGTGGTCAGAAACCACACTTTTTTTTTAAAAAGAAACGGTTTTATATTTGCTAACTTTACTATAGGCATATATAATTGGCAAGCTCGTCAACTCGAGAAATATCACAATTAAATTATTGTGTCCCAACTAGGAATTGAACCCGGCGCCTCTGCGTCAAAATCCACGGACTTAACTGCTAGACCACCGAGAGATCTGGAGATGCCTACTATTGAGGCATTTGTTGTCCGCCTAGCTAAACGTATGTTTTACCGAGCTGACAACGAATGAAAGCATGTTCAGGATATCGCTCCTACTTTCGCACGGCCCCCGGAGGGAAGGCCACTACCTAGGGAGGCGCTCTTGGAGAAGAGCTAAAGTAGACAAATCTAGGGGACTAGATTCGTGAGCCACAAGGGCGGTGTTGTAGTAGGAACAGCGTCCAGCACCAACGGTGCGCGTTGAATCACCGGCGGGTAGTTAGCCGCCGAGATCCTGCCGGGGAAAACGGGAGATTATCCCATCCCCAACCCAGGCCCATTGAACATCCGGGCCTGGATGACTCCGCTGTCTGTCTGTCAGACTCAGGCTTAAAGTTTCCAAAATTTTAATAATAACAATGAAATTATTTAAGGCACACAAAATATACAATATAAAGCGCTGTACCATAAAGGTATTACCTGCCAGCTAACCTTTGGGA
Organism: Tinea semifulvella; assembly: GCA_910589645.1. NCBI lineage: Eukaryota > Metazoa > Arthropoda > Insecta > Lepidoptera > Tineidae > Tinea > Tinea semifulvella. The sequence goes on from OU342584.1 coordinate 30,027,587, forward strand.
GAGTAAGAAATTAATATTGTGGGTGCAGAGTGTGAAAATAGAAATAATATAGTAATAATACATGTAATTTATTAAAGAGCAAACATGTTTATATTATAATCTAGAATAAAAATAAAGAACAACGTATTTTATTTATATTTATACACAATTGTTGTATATATATATTTTGCTCAAAATTTATTAATATAAATTAAAAGCTACCTAAATAATACAATTAAAAATAATCCCTATACTACGTTTTTTTAATTTGAATTATTCAGTAATAAAATCTTAAGTTACGGTGCAGAGAAGTTCTTCTGAAAATATCGAAACTTAGACTAAGCTCAATCAAGTAGGTAGGGAAAGGTCGACGATCGCGCGAAAGTTGACTTATGTCATATTTCGTCTATTGGCTGTGAGCGAGATCAATTAATACTCGTAATACACTTTTGTATTGAATAATATTTTTTATTTTAAAGAAAAAAATCCTTTTTTATTTCAAAAAGTATTTCTAAACTAATGACATTAGAAAACTAAACAAAATAATTGCTCTTTTTCAATTACACAGGGTATATGGATAAACCAGAGTACGTAAATAAATACAATATATACATTTATAATACAATAATACCTAACAGAGAACATACATAATATTTTATTTGTATGTATTTTGTTTTTTTTTTATTTTGTTTTAGTTTTTTTTTTATATTAGTATTAGTATGTAAATATTAATTATTCATAAGTATATATTGACGTCTAATCTTTTCTACTAGTTTTGATAGCACCTGCCGTATCTAGTCGTAATTGCTTTAGTTGTACCAAAGGTTTGACCAGTATAGAATGTCTAGCGGATTGGGTCCGCCTTTGTACTTTGTGCAATAAAGTTTATAATAAATAATATTAAGATAAATATATAATGACCGCCTCCGTGGTCTAGTGGTAACAAACGTTGCCGTGAACACGGGAGGTCGTGGGTTCGATTCCCACCGGGGGCAAGTTGTACCTTGTATAATTTGTCTCGGTCTGGGTGTTTATATGTATAAAAAGTAAAGTAAAGTATCATCACGACCGTTTCCCTTTCGGGGTGGTCAGAAACCACGCTTATAAATAAGCGGATTCACATTTAGCCAACTTTACTATATAGGCCAATCATGACAAGTGGCAAGCTCGTCGATGTATGTTTATATGTATAATATGTATATATTTACAAAAAAAAAAAAAAGTATAATATGTAGTTTATCAACCATCCAGTTTCCGTAACACAAGCCTCGTAGCTTACCACGGAAACTAGATGGCGCTGTGTGACCTGTCTGGAAATATTTATTTATTTATTTATTTATTTATAATAAAATAATCATAGGCTAGGTATGGTAGCCTGTTTCATTGACGAGCTGCAGGTACGGTGAGAGAATCTAAACATCTGCTAGACCAGGGGAGAGGAATAGAAGGAATAGAAAGTTGATTGTTCTGTGAAAAACGGAGATGACAAATGTGTGAGTCCCATAGATTAGCGAAACGATCGCTTAAGTAGTGTAGTTAGGATTATTAAGAATCCCGTATAAGAAGATGGGAATATGTACAGATCTACGAAAACTGATATTTAGCCACTTTAATTAAATACGAAATTGAGAGACATGATCACACTTACGCAGGTCAAATACATAGCGAACGCATAAGTTGAGAAGACGATCGAGTGTATTCAGTAGCTCCTCGGTGATAATAATAACCATTTAGTTTTGAATACAAAATGTAACCAATATATTCGTTAAATCGTAAGATACCCACTTAATGTGCTAGTGAATTCCCAGTTGAATTTATTATTTTTATTTATATCTGAAGCCGGATTTAGAATAAAATATCGACATACTGGTATAATCCCGAGCGCATCTCTAAAATATGGCGATAGTCGCTTTCAGGCTTTAGTGTTCATAAATGGTTCCAATTGAAGTTAAACTTAACTTGGTCGTAGAAATCTAACCCTTAATGCATTCGAATAAGGTGTGTGTGTAGCGACATCTGTGGGCAACTATACCTCTGTGAGCTTGTTAAGTCCTTGTTAGACGCGTAGTTTTATAACAAGGTTTTAAAGTTTACGACTCTGGAGAAATATCTAAAAATCTCGGCAAATATTTTCGCAATATAATTGAATACTCGTATATATAGAACTAGCTGTTTGACCCGGCTTCGCTCGTGTAGTAATCTGGTCATCGTGTGCCATCGATTTGGTAGATGTGGCAAATGACATAAAGACTATATAGGTACTTTAGTTGAAAAGAGTTATATGCCATTTGAAAGACAAAACTCTACCAATTTATGTTTCAAAGTTATTTAAATATTGTTATGGGTAAACTATAAAAGGTAGACATATGCTCTCGCGGTCTTTTTTAAAAATAATGTTAAGATGAACAATTCATCCATAGAGCATTTTTGTATAACTTTAACTATATGCTCAGCGCACGCCACGGAAGGCCTCAGAAACGATACTTTTCCCCCGTTTTTAAAACATTTTTGGTTACTGCTCCACAACTATAGGACCTAGCGTGATATTATATAGCCTATGTTACTTCTGAATAATGCAGCTTTCTAATGGTGAAAAAATTATTGCAATCGGTCCAGTAGTTTTTGAGTTTATTCATTACAAACATACAAAAATACAAATCTTTCCTCTTTATAATATTAGTATAGATTAGTATAGGTAATATACACAACATACGAGTATTCGTACTTATAAGGTTTGATAACCAAAATATTATTATTAATATTTAATAGGACTGACTCCTTTTAGCATTTACTTGTACCAGAACATTGAACAATTTGTTCGAGTATTCTCGTATATCATATTTAACTTGGCGAACACACAAACCACGTTTTTTTTCAGGAGTGAGTTCACAATTAGCCAACTTTACTATATACACGATGATTTTTTCAAGTTACCCTTCAAATTGGATTTTTGTTTTTTTTTTAACTATTACGGGAATCGAACCGTTATTGATTAACAAAAAATACTCTATCTGTATTATTGGACCAGCTGATAGTATACCACTTTCCTTAAGTTTGCCGTTTGAAGTTATTTTCCACCATTTGATCTCTATAAGCGAAACTTTTTTTTTAAACAACCGGTACGATTCCTCAATAGGAAAATATTTTTTTAAAAGACAAAGATTTTTTAGTTTTGAGTATTTTGCGCTATTCCTATTAGTTTAGGATTTTGCCTTGTAAACTTCACCCTGTATGACAAGTTCCACGATGCTAGAGAGCGTACCACACTCGTGAGGTAATATAGTTATAACATGTGGTCGAGTAGGGCGTGTAATATGATTTTTTTATTCGCTCGTGTGACAGGGCCCTTAACGATAAACGAGCAGAGGTGTTCAGATTTTAACCTCGCTCGCAACTATTTGCAAAAAGTCTCACGTTAGCGAATAGTTCACCTATTTAGACAGATTAGCTAACAATACTCTTTCTCTGTGGTTCATAAGTGTCAGGATCTATTTTAGTGGTTTTGCATCTAAGTTACATATAAATTTTTACGAATATCAACTTTAATATCGGTTCACATTGTTTACATATACGAGTATGGTGTCACAATGTGAACCGATATTAAAGTTGATATTCGTATAAATTTATATAAGCCTAAGAAAATTTTAAGTTAGTTTAAAAAGTATTTTAAACCATTTTATGTATTAAATTCAAAGACCATAATACATTGTCAATTGATTTGTTATTATTTGTTACTTGTCGTACTTTTCAAAAAGTAGCCTAACAACTCGTTTTTTTTTAAGAAATGTTAGCATTGTTAAAAAAGTGGTATTTCTTAACAAAAACGACATTTCGCGCTGGTTTATGAAGATGCTACGAAATGTTGGAAATGCTATAAAACGAACGCGGCTTTAGAGGCCATTAAAGTTGGAATTTAGATTAGTCCATCGATACATCGATTGATTAGTCCAACATTTAATACATTTAGAATATGTCAAAAAAATATTATTATATGGATCGTTTTTGATATAAGATATATCATCCTAAGGACCTGATTAAAATTCATAATTAAATTTATGAACAATTGTGGATTGGATCCTTTTTGCGTAACTGCGTCTAATCTGCAAACTGAAGTGGCAGCCATGTACCAACGAGCGATGCAGTAAACGACATATCACATACACATTTTTATTATGAATTTTATATATTTATTTAAAAAATAACTACTACTAAAAAATACTAGCAGAAGAACCACTCGTGGTGGTCAGGGTATGACTGCGGGGGCGGCCAAAATTAAATTCCAAATATCAGTTTATCGTCCGTGCTATTCCATATTCAGTGCGCGGCTATATCCTTGGCTACTGTTGGGTGGCTGTCGGAGCGCGTGGAACTGCATATTTTAATTGTGTAAGTTTGCATTGTGCGATGAATAAACGTTTTCATTTATTTATTCTTATTATTTACTTTTTTTTCTAAATACATTTCAGCGTAGTTTGATTTTTGCCAAGCCGTCATTCGTCAGTGATGGACGACAAATTGCTTCTTGGACCTGACTGAAGTTGTGGTTTTGATTAGGAAGCAGTGGAAGCTCGGTTACTTTCCTAAAACCTTAATAAGGTCGGTTTAAACCCCGACATGTACCAATGAGAAATACACATTATATAGCCATAGATTTACAACACCACCGTCCCCGTGCCTTGAAGAGCACATTAAGCTGTCGGTCCCGGTTCCAATAATACCAACTTGTGGAATCGTTAATCATTAAAAAATTACAACTGACCCTCGTCAATCTATCTGGCCACGCAGCGTTGCGAGTGTAGGTCATATTCTCCGGAAAATTCTAGAAGGCCTATCTCCAACAGTGAAGGTCAAGGACTCTGTTCTAGGGGTTGTGATGTTGATGATTAAGCTTAAAAACATTTTTGTAGAAATTAAACAAAACGTCTCCAGTAAAGTTGGCTAGAAGTTGTCATTTGTTGTGGTAATACTGGACCTCAGCTACCCGTCGCATCTGAAATCTTACCTTTTATAATGTTGTCTCCGAGCGAGGCAACTTTTAGCTTTCAACATCTCTATAGTGAATAAGTAGATAGATCTCGCCAAAACTTTACATTTGAGACTCTACAAGTTATACTTCAAAGTTGTGCAATGTAAAATAAATAGCTCTCTAATGAATACCAACAACTTGTTTTTTTCTAATTTAAAAAGGCTACAATTAGAATGTAACAGTTGAACTAGGCATGTTTTTAGAATCTCTATTCAATTATTCGTCGTCCCTCGAATCTATTTTTGCTTTTTATAAGTTAGTTTGAAACAGTTTCTTTAATTTAATCGGCATTTTGTCACGATCGTAGTTAAAGATAGTTAAGTTGTCTGGGCTCCGATTCTCACGCGTTTGATGTGCATGTGGACTCGATTTGAACTTTAAAAAAAAAATGAGTATGACATAAGGCGTGTGAAATTAGATTTGTAACAGATATTGAACGACTCTGCTGCAAGACCGCTTTACTACATAGTGTCAACTAGCTGTCCCCTATAAGACCAGGGCAACCTTAGTATAGGGGACAGAAGTCGTCTACTAAATTAAGCATGTACAACAATATAATTTTTATTTTTTTGTTCAATATGTATATTTTCTTTTGTCTCAATAAACTATTATTATTATTTAGTTATGTTGCGTTGGCGCCTAAGTTTCAAACAGTTTGAGGAGAAAATCTTCTATCTACTCTCGGCATTGTCGCGATCCTAGTTGAAGCTAATAAGTTGCCTGGTCCTGAAAACATACGTACCTTTGTTCATGGCACCCCTCTCGTTGCGGATCAGCACCTCGTGGTCCGTCTCCTCCCACACCTCGCCCTGGCTCGAAGCCGACGACAGCCACACCAAGATCAGGGCCGAAGCCAGCCACAAAGTCTTGTTCTGTTGACAAACGTATACTTTTTAGGCCTCTATGTGTTTAATGCATTTTTTGAAACACTTAAAATCGTCCATAAAATTGATCTTTAGTTTTCGGTTTGGTTCGAATTTATGACTAAATAAGAAATAATAATATCTTATACTTATACTGGTCTAGGGATTAAGTCAGTGGATTCAAAAGTGGAGCTACCGAGTTTGATTTCTGGTCGGGACACAATAATTTATATATTGTACGCCCTGTCTCGGGGTAAATTGCGAGAACTCTTTTTAATCAAAAATGTTAAAACAATCACAATTTATGACAATAAATGTAAATTTAATTTAATTTTTACATGTTTTAAATTTAATTAGTTTTATTTTGTGATTTTATTTCAAGTTTGGTGTGCTAGAGACATCGACGAGTAGTAAAGTTGTCTAAATCCGCTTCTTTAAAACGTGGTTTCTGACCAACCTGGATGGGGTACGGTCGTGATGATACTTTACTTTTAGATGTGTTTCCACAGAGTGAATTTTAAAATATTCTATTTAGTAAGAGAGTTAGTATAAAGTTAGGAAAATTTAAGACTTTAAAGTAAACTGGATAGATCGCGCAGCTCCGCCAGAACATCGCTATGAATATTTTAACAGCAATTTATCGTAAATTTCAGACGGGTACGTACGGTCGCGGTCTGAAAACCTAATCTACAGTTTTTAACTATACTATATAGTTAGGTTGTTAAGGGCCGGTACTTTCAGTGATATTACGCCTATTATATTTTGCTAATAATAAAATATAGTGGGCCGACCCCTTGCCAGATGGACGGATGACTTGAAAAAGGTCAATGGAAGCGAACCTTGTGGGAGGCCTATATCCAGCAGTGAACATACACAGGCTCATGATTATGATGATTTTGCTAAAATAGATCTGGCCAGCGTGGCGAAATATGTTCTGGAAGGCCCATCTTCAACAGTCTAGAGATCTGTGTTCTAGGAGCTGTAATGAACAGATCTATGTGCATAATTTTGAGAATATTTTAATACATATTCGGTTATGCATAAATATGAGTACTGATGCGGTTTGGTTAGATCAGATCTGGATACTTATGGTAACATAGGTTAAGTATATTGTTACTAACAATTAAATTATGGATTTTACGTCCGAAATGAAAAGTTATTGTACAAGACTAATGTTATATTCGACTTTTTTTTATTAAGTTATTTATTCAAAGATATAAAAATAAAATAGATTAATAAACTAATTATAAATAAAATTAAACTTGAAATACCTATAAAACTATTCTACAAAATAAACTAAGGGCTAACCAACCGGGAAAATGCTCGTCACATTTCCTTGTTTTGAATAATATTGGAAATATTTTGTTTAAGGTCGTTATTGAATTTTTGGTCGCCACACTCTTTAAAATATTATTATTATTTATATTATTTTCTTTTAATTCTTTATTATATTTTTTTCAAATTAGGTAGTTAGCATTTGCTTTATAGTTTTATTGTAAATTATTATCATGTCTTTAAAAAAATATGTAATTAGATCTGAATTAATGTATGACTATCTGTTTATTCCGCCCTTACTACTGAACCAATTTAAATAAACGCTTTGCTATTTTGTCTCGCCTTTTACACGGATGAAGTCTGGTCAAACAGCTAGTTTCAATAAAAACGAACCAATTTGGGTTTATATTGGACGCTATGTAACCGAGTGCCCGATAGGAGTAGACGGAAATGGGCAATTTTGGATTCGCTCGAGGATTGGAGTCAATCGATTCAGTAATCAATCACGCTGTTTAACGGTCCGTCATCGCTGCCTTTTTTAAGCCAATATATCGAAATCTAAATATAATTCGCTAATCCATGTTATATTTCCGCTTAAAAAAGTAAAGTATCATCACGACCGTTTCCCTTTCGGGGTGGTCAGAAACCACGATTATAAATAAGCGGATTCACATTTAGCCAACTTTACTATAGGCCAATCATGACAAGTGGCAAGCTCGTTGATGTCTCCAGCGTACCAAACTCGAGAAAAATCACTTATAATTTAAATATGAATTAAATGCATTTATATACATTAATAAATATTTTTGCGACGAGGAATCGAACCCGGTACCTCCAAGTCTAAATCCACGGACTTAACCGCCAGACTACGAAGGCGTTTTCCAATTGTTGGCGAGTTTTATTAAATAACTATTTTATTTTAATTATATACCTAATTAACTCTATTTTGTGTGACATTAGTGTAATAAATTATTTTGATAAATACTTTTGCCTTTTTTAATATATGAAAAATGGAAAATATCATTACAATTACTCTGGTCAGCAACTACAATTTTTTGTGATCTTAACCAAAAGTCGGACACAGCACCTCCGCGTTTAATTCTACGACCTTTTAACCGATATATCTCTTCCTGACACTATTGCCTAACTATAATAGTTTCATTGTATCTTATAAATATAATATCCGAATTATTGATTGTGTAATTTTAAATGAGTTGTGCATAACATAGATTTCCCCGTGTATATGGATTTCTTTAAATAACCAATCGAAGTTATAGCAACTTTTACATATAGTTTAATATTTATTCTCTCCTAACTCTGCATCATAATAATTTATTATATATTAAGCTCGCCTATGTACTTTATTTTATTTTGTATATTTTAATGTGCAATAAAAAATGTTATTGTTATTATTATTGTTATTTTATTTTACTGCAGTTCTCCTTTAACGGCTTAACATAGTCGAATTTTATCCATATTTGGATTTGGACATTCCATACAACTAACGTCAAAATTAGTACAAATAATAATAGGTTAAAATCATTACTTAATATATTTGTAATTCTAGAATTAAAATTTTTTTTGGTAAAAAACAAAATGGTGACAGTTGCTCCCCTTAAATGTTGGAAAACATATTGTTATTTTTCACATAAATGACACTGATTGATCCCCCGAAACTAGTCCATCTACCTAGTTTGCCACTTTACAGTTATATACGTACAGGGTGAACCGATAACAAAGTTTTCTATAATATTAAAAATATCATTACGACCGTAATCTTTTTTTGGAGTAGTTAGAAAGAACGATGAAATTATTAAGTTTATCCAATTATCTCAAGCCATCTTGTGATTGTGGTAAGCTGGTCAATAAATAAATTATTCGTTTCTGACCAAAAATTTAACAATTAGTTTTGAAGTAAATAGGGTGATTTTTTGATAATTGTGTTTTGTATGTGTGGTAAGTAAATTATTTATTATGTGATTTTAGTTGAGAGAGAGACTAATCCCCGTCAAGATACGAAATTAAGTTCCATCTTTCAAAAGCTCCTATTTTATTATTAAAGAAGCGTTTTTGTATACAAACGCCAGTTAACTTGTTCTATTATAGTCCTTATGAAAACAATAGACATCTCGCGTAACAAAAGACTCGTCCGGTCTGTACTGACAATAAGAAAGAATAGGTATCGATAAGTTGCGGAAACGGCGCCCGTGACTTGACGGACTCAACTTGCTAAAATTAGCCGCAACACATCTGGCGGTCAATAAGATAAGAAATGCTAACGTACTCTGCTCCATGCGGCACTCAAATATGCATTTTTATAAAATAAATCGTCGTGAAGACAACACACCCTTCGCCATGCTCCCCCGCGCCGACCGCGTCCTAAATAATACAAATTATTTCGCTTCTTGCCGAAAACAGCCCCAATGCCCGCCAATACGGGCCAAAGTAGCTTCAACCCATAATGTTTGTTTATGTAGCGCAAAACATAACAGATAACAAAATAATATAAAGCTAGCTACTTATTTGATAAAAAATAAATTCTGGCGCCAACACTCGGATTCAAATGTAAATAACAAATAAACAACAACAAAAATAGCTAAAATAAAATATATACCTAACTTAAACAAAATATCTTAAAATAATATTTAAAATAAAAGTTAATTTAAATAATAAGAAAAGTTTAATAAAGTAAGGGCGTAGCATACCTGCATGTTAGCGAACGAAGTCTATCTTCCGTAGATGTGAAGTTGTCTGGAGCAGGCAGGCGTGTGCGGGCGAGGACGAGCAACGACTGGCGACCGTTCGGCGCTCGGGAATATCGATCGACTCCCCCCCTCCCGGGCCGAGATTTATCGCCCAGGATGAACAGGACGTCGGGAATCACTATTATTTTAGGAAGACCCCTAATTAACTCACACATTATGTATTTTTTTAACACTTCTACCAACCATTAATCAGTTTTTAATGACAATGTAACGTATAAATTACGCGCTTAATGTGATTTTAAAATATATTTTTTTCTATCAAAATGGCACGCACCTTCGTAAAATAGTTTTTTTTAACTGTTAACTTACCTATAATTCAAAATTTAATATTCCTATTTTTTTCTAAATTAATCATTACTCTTCTTAGGTATTTCAATTCTCTAGGTACAGTCAGACAAATTACCGCGGCTCTGTATTATATTATATTTTTTATTTAATTAAATAATATTAAAAATATGTATTTATTAATATACTCATTTTAAATCTAGTTAAATTATTTAATTACACACTAAACCTAATAAAATATAAAACATAAATAACAAAACACATCTAGAGATGACCCATCAGGGATAAGGCCAAGGTGTCTGGCAACATTATCACTCTGTATAGCGATGCAGAAATAATTGCCAGCCTTAGACTTTTCCGTCAGCAGTTCGGACGGCTTTGGATAGATGCTTGGCTGAGGGTTCCCATGGGTCCATCGTCTCGATTCCGAACTGGAGGTTGTTAGGAGAAACCGCCGCACTTCTTGCGCTTGATGTAAGCTGGGGCTAATTTGACTACACATGTCGCATCCCACACCAGAGACCTGCCAAGTTTCCACGGCCCAACGGTCATGCCGTCGATTCTTTTGCAATCGCTCAGGCATAAAGGCGAGACAAACATTTATAATATTAGTATGGATTATATTCTATTCCCTATTATTAATAATGTTAGTAGGTAAGTAAATTGTTTTTTTTTTAGTTTTGAAAGACCCTTTAAAAACCTTATTACAATATAAAGGTAATAAATGAATTAATTAATTTATTGAATAATTACAAAATATAAAATAAAATTATTAATAATACTACAGATATGGTTATTAGACCCGTGGAACGGTGGCAAGAACGCTGGCTGCATTTTCCCGCTAAATTGCAATACTGGTTATTTGGACAAAGAGAGAGCCAGCGCTCTTGTCACCAGAGGAGACGACAAGACGCGGTGTTATGTCTTTTAAAAACTTTTTGGCGCTGGACTCAAACTTCATAAATAATTTAATATGAAGAACATACCCACTAAAAGATAAAAATAATAAAGTCTACGTATATTTCAAAGGATTTATTACATTATTAAACTTATAGAACTTTTACATAAGAACATCCTATTTCCGCTTGAAGGAAGTTTTAACAAGAAATTAGCAGAAAAACTCAAAGGTCTTTCGGATTTTTTCTTTTATTTTGTTACCTTTACCTTTGCTTCGCTTCCTTATTTTCATTTCGTTTCCTTTCGGTAACGGCCTGGGCACACCGCATGCGTAAATGTAGTCTTAATAATCATTTCTAACCAATATAATTCAATCAACACCCACTTAAGAGGGTTAAAGCTCTTATAGTATGTAATGTAGTCTATCAACTTTCTGGGAAATATTACGGACATTTTGGACATACTTAGCATCTCGCCTCACTTGGCCTTTCCTAGTATATGATTTCAACAAAAGCCTACTATCAAGTCTGGACGCGGACGTCATAAGAACATTGAAGTCTTGGATTAGCCCAGGGTGCTGACTCCTCAACATTCTTTAGAGGACGGAGAAACTTCGGAATGGATCTGAAAAGACCATCTGAATTATACAAACATCTACGTATAAGCAAATATCAAATTCTAACCAGCTCCCAGGATAATACAATTTCATCCCTTCCAAAAGACCCTCTGGTCTCAGATATGGAACCGAGACTACTATTCTTCAAGAAATTCATGACAGGTGCCCAGACTGACAAAAGAGGCATTGGCTGGAAGAAAAAAGGAAAGTGACAAAGAGGTTATAAAATCCTTCCTCAGGAAAGATGAAGAGCATGAATACAGAGTGCACGCGATGACTCTAGAAGTTCAAAATGACTGGCTAACTTTGGGCGATTTTTGCATCCCTCCAGCCCTAAAGTGGCGCACACTAATGTACGATTGGTCTCCGGCGTTGCTAAAGTTCTACCTAAACGCTTTTCAAATGTCCCTCCCGGACCAGAGTAATCTGGTAAGGTGGGGAAAAGCTACGGAAAAGAACTGTACATTGTGTGGTGCTGCCATAGGAACTGCTAGACACACACTTGTAGGGTGCGTTACTCTCCTAGAAAAGGGCTATTACTCACGCCGACATGACAAAGTCCTAGGTGTTATCCGTGAAGCAGTAAGTCTTTCTATTGCAAGAGCCAGAAAGGGACTGACTACAAATAAAACTTTGACCACATTTGTAAAGGAAGGGCAAAGCACGAAAACTAAATGCAAGCCCACCTCGATCCTTGGCGCCGCATCAGACTGGAAAATTCTCATGGATACATTTGAACACCATTATAGGATCCCAGATGAACTAGCTGTATCAGCCTATAGGCCAGACATCTTAGTGTTTTCTCGGAACTTGAAAAAAGTTATCCTTATTGAACTTACCGTTCCGTGGGAATCAAATATTCCAAAAGACCACAACATGAAGTCGAATAAATATTATGATCTCACAGAAGAAATGATCAGGAACGGGTTCAAGACTCAGCTTTACGCAGTGGAAGTTGGTGCAAGAGGAGTTCCAGCAAAATCTTTGCATCACTTACTGAAAGAATTGGGCCTAAGCAGGTCTGCCGTCAATACATTTATGGAACGAGCTTCCAAGACGGCACTAACGGAATCATACAGTATTTGGTTGGGTAGGGAGAGAAGTAGAATGGTGGATGGTGAGCGTATTATCGCGAAATAGAAAAAAAAGGAGGCCTCCTTTTCTTAAACCAGCCGTCGGTCGCAAGCCCGAGACACCATTCTTCTCATCTCTTACCCACACACGATGGACCCGGCACCCGCACGGTAAATCCATGGAATGCTTAGAAATTTGTCTTCTCTTCTTTCATATCTAATTTTAAACAAAAAAAAATTGCAAAATCATTTAATATTTTTTCTATATTTTACAAAAAACAAGTTTATGGTCTGCTAAAATCCTGTCCGTCCTTGAACCATCAGGACTTTCACGTAGTGATGGTTAAAGGCCGGATGGTATGTCTCTTGTATCATGGAGTCGGTCGCAAGCCCGAGACACCATTCTTCTCATCTCTTACCCACACACGATGGACCCGGCACCCGCACGGTAAATCCATGGAATGCTTAGAAATTTGTCTTCTCTTCTTTCATATCTAATTTTAAACAAAAAAAAATTGCAAAATCATTTAATATTTTTTCTATATTTTACAAAAAACAAGTTTATGGTCTGCTAAAATCCTGTCCGTCCTTGAACCATCAGGACTTTCACGTAGTGATGGTTAAAGGCCGGATGGTATGTCTCTTGTATCATGGAGTGAGGGAAGATGTCTTGTTTGGGATGCCACCTGTGTGGATACCTTTGCCGCTTGCCACATTTCCTCTACATCAAAAAAAGCCGGTTCGGATGCTTAAACAGCCGAATTTAGAAAGCACATCAAATATAATAGCATTAAACAAAATTATAACTTTGTGGCATTTGGGGTTGAAACAATGGGGGTATATTCTCTTGATAGTCAGGCCGACGGCAAACTTCTCAATAGTAGGTATTTTTTAAGGTCTCAATCTATGACAGAATTACCCACGAAGAATTTACCTCGCCGGGTCAGCTATATGTAAAAAATATAAGGGCAAAATAAAAATAAAAATGTTATTTAAAATAACATAACAACACAAGATTGGACAAAAAAAAGTTATTTTTTTACTATATTATTTTATAGTTTTTTTTTTCAGATAACAGTACCAAATATTAAATTATAGTATGCAAATTGCACAATAACACTTAAATTACTTTATAATGTTGAGTGATATCCCAAATGAAAATATCTCCGAATGATTTCTTTCGATATGTTATTCGCATACGGTATACCCAGGCCTTTAAGCTTGTAAGTATCATTTCAAATAAAAAAAATATAGGAACATTTTTATAGAGTTTTTGTATGGCTCGTCGACGATGCAACTTAACTTTTTCATTCATTTTTTACATTTCTTTCAGAGCTTTATTTGCATAATATTTTTAAAGTCACGTCGGACCACTTTTAACCATTCAACCGGCGACTTTTCGAAACCAGAAGCTTATTAATTTATGTTATTTATTATTACAGTGTTTATTCTATTTTTAGAGATTATTTATTTATACAGCTTTAACAATTATGTGCCCAAAATATTATGCATTTCGTGTCATCTCAAACACGATAGACTCCGCGTGGAGAATCAATGCAATGCTAAGAAAGTTGTCTTCTTTATACATGACGGCAGCTATAATGTAAAAATCAGCAAAAATACTGTCTAATTAGAATCAATAGTCTTGTATTATAATGTTCGTATTTTTAATTTACGAGTAAAGCGCCATTTATTTCGTAAAAACTAAAATTTATTTTAATTAGTGCATAATTACATATAACCTATAACAATTTTTAATTAGAAATTATGGAAATATGAGCTACATATTAATTATTTAATCCAATATAAGTAAACCCGACGTGTTTGAGCTATGGTGCCGCGAGTGACTCCAAGAAAAGCATCAAATTCTGCAGCATCTGGAATTTGATGATGACCTCATTAACTCATAAAAAAGAAAGATATATTACGTCAAACTTGGCTGTATGGGCTAGACCCTTTGCCTTCCCTATCACCTTATTCATCATCCATCGGGAAAAGAGAACAAAAAGAAAAAGCAAGGCGCAGCTTAATTAATTAATCTTTTTATTTTAATACTTAACTTCTATTTAAAATCATTGTATACCTTCATAACTTCATCCTACTAGATATTGACACCCCCTAAGCCAGTACCAGTAGGAGTTTAGAGCTGGGACCCAGCTTGAGAAGACAACCCCGCTGCCCAGGATCCCCGTGACCCCTCGTTGTCCTCTTGAGATCGTCAGCGCTCTCCAGGTCCCCGTCCTAAGGCTCTCCGAGGGTAACCCGTCAACGGATGCATAAAGAGGGATAGGGCTATGTTTTGGTTTACGATATATAAATGTAAACTCATTGCTCTTGTTTTAACTTGCATTGCTTAAATTCTTTTGTTTTATTTTAATGTTCCGCAATAACGTGACATAGGGTGTACGATGATTAATCAGTCAGTCATGGTGTTAGATAGGACTAACAAAATACTTTTATAAGGAAAAGCTGTATAGAAAGCTTGTAGGTAGGTATCTAAAAAGTTTTAGTTGTGTGGTGCCTCTACCTTAAGTGCTCCGCGCTAAAATCCTTCCTCGGAAGATAAATCTCCTATATTAGCCGGAGCAGCTTGCGCTCCGAACAAAAGTGCACCAGTTAAAATGCCGGACCGGTAACAATGTACATTCTTCTTATACACAATTCTCGTTTGTGCGACGAAGGAAACATCCTAAAGGTGCTGATAAACATGCATATTTATTTATTTATTTGTTAGAGAAAGCTTATTGCTGACTTATGCAAAACAACTAAAACAATGATAAAAAAAACACATGGCTACATAATATAGTTAAACTCAGTTTCTAAGTAGGTAATCGGCACACATACCGCGTGTAATTGTCAAAAAGCAAATATTATTTTAGTTAGGTTTCTAGTGTCTTCTTTTAAAAGATAAATATCATTATCCGAAAAACAAAACACTACTGCATGGTGAATAAGGCCTCGTCTGAAAATCGCGATAAATACCTAAAGGCTGGGGAGTGTTATTATTAATTGATCTCGCCCACAACGGAGAGACGAAATAGAGAGAAAAAGAATTACGTAAGTGAACGTTCGCGCGATCGTCGACCTCTCCCTACCTACTTGATTAATAATAATAATAATAAATTATTTATTTCAGAATTAATTCCATAATTATTAGTAACATTCCAACTTAGAACTATGTTAGTAGTTATACACATTAATTAAAAAGTCAAAAAAGGCAAAAATAATAATAACAATACCTAGTACTTACTTAATTTAATTTATATAACATTAATTCTTAAATATCTGTGAGGATATTTATACTACCCAAATGCTGTACATATTTAATTTACACATTCCCAGTTACAACTCCAATCCAGCGCTTAACAAAAGCGCTCAGAATCATATCATCATCCTCAGAATGCTGTTGTCACTGTCTCTCACTCTCCGCAGTATCGACGCTGCCTTTTTGCGGATTATGGCCGGAAATCCATCAACACGCGCCTCCGCAAAAATGCCCGATGCACTGCTGCGTCGAGGCAGTCCCATCAGCATTCTGAAGATATTATTGCGCAGAGCGTTGTAGGCCCGATTAGAGTATCTCAACCACAGACTGCTGGTGTAAAAAGACGTGCAGTACGCTTTAAAAAGCGTGATTTTTACACCGTCTGAAGATCGAGCAAATCTGCGAGCGAGCATGTTCCCCCGCACCGCCAACGCTCTGCGTTCCCTCTCAATATCAATATCGTCTTTCAGGTCTTCTGTTACCATATGGCCCAAGTATTTGAAGGACTTTACAATCTGCAGCTCAGTACCATCTAAAACAACAGGTTAGATTAGGTCATACTCGTAGATAGAGGTTAGATTAGGCTCTGTATGAGTGGCGATATTTTTAGGAAAACTTCTCTGCACCGTAATTTGCAATTATATTACTGAATAATTAAAATAATAAATAATATTTCTTTATTTTTATTCTAGATTATATTTATTTATAAATATTTATTATAAAAATATTTACTCTTTAATAAATTTCACGCCGTATAAGACATTTAAGAAAACAATCATCATCAGCCTGCCCACTGCTGGATATAGGCCTCCGCCAAGACCCGCCATTTCACATGATCTTCCACTTGACAATCCCTTTCCAAGTTGATATGTGTGCCATGACCTTAATGCTTTCCACACTAAGGACGCCATTAACACATGCAAGGCCCGGTCATTTTATTTGCTACAATTAATAACAAAACGTTCCGGACTTACTACGCCTTCTGATATCTATACTTTGGAGGAATACTATGTGTATTTTAAGCAACACAAAGGTTTTTGTGAAGTAAAGTTACTAAAGAAGCAACGCTAAGTTTTTAGTCACTTCACTTCTATAACAGTTGTTATAAATTTTTGCGTGCTTATGGCGAAATATGTGACCCATTTAATATTAATAAGCCCTAATATTGTTTGTTACCATGTTTCCTGCAAATAAATATTTCATATTGTTTCGTTTCGTTTCATTTCGTTTCATTCATATCCACCAGGGTAGTATTCTGTAATTGCAAGAGATTTGGAAATGCCTACTATCGAGGCATTTGTTTTTGGCCTAGTTAACGTATGTTTTACCGGGCTAACTAGGGATCCTACAAGGATCATCAGGATATCGCTCCTACTTTCGCACGGCCCACGGAGGAGAAGAACTAAAGTAGACGAATCTAGGAGACTAGATTCGTTAGCCATACGGGCGGTAGTATAGCAATACTAGAAACAGCGCCCAGCACCAAAGGCCCGAGTTCTTGCCGGGGAAAACGGGAGATTATCCCATTCCCAACCCAGGCCTCCGGGCCTGTATGACTCCGCTATCTGTCTGAATAATAAAACATTGTTAATTTCGTAAATAGATAATCATAAATTTATTATAGCATTTCAATACAGCTCCCTAAAGGCAATCTTAGACTCTTGAAAATGGGTTTTCGGTGCATATTTATAAATAATTGCAACTTATTTGTTCTTGTGTTTCCCCTCACCTATAACCTGGAGCGAAGTGTGAAAAAGTATCTAGTCAAGCCGGCATAGTGTTAGAGACTGATATCAGTCGTAGTGTCTTGTTCCAGTTGCTAATTATTATTTTTTTATCATATATTTTTTAATTCTAAATTCTGATAGGCGACTATCATTGTAGATGTTAGTGAAATAGAGCCGCTAATACATAGTTTATGTGTGTCTAATTCATGCCTAGAGTGCAATAAGCATTGATATTTCGTACTGAATATGAATTCATGCAAAACAAATACGACTCATATTTCCGAATAGATTTAAATTAAAAAATAAAATGTAGAGTAGAGAAATATGAACGAAACGTTTATATTTTAAAATAAAAACTATTAGAGCTTCAAATTATTATTGGCTTTTTGTTAATCCACGAAATAAAATGTAAAATCCTATCCATTTTATAAAGCCTAAGGGCACACCATCAGCGCCGGCCCTGGGGTGGAGCGGGAGCTCTAGGCACCCACCCGCGCGGGTGGCAAAAGGCGCAAAAATGAGAAAAACTATTTCTAGAGCAAAATAAAATTTTAATGGTATTTTTGAGATCATTGTCAGAACTGATTTTTTAAAAATCCGTATACAGACACTAAAATAATAATAGTCAGATAAATGACCAAGCGCCTGGCCAAGGAGTTTTTAAATCAGCTGTCAGAAAGATCTGAAGACAGGAATTATTTCTGCCAAGGTATTAGCTTCTGTAGCTGACGGTAAATGTTGCCAGTCTCCTTGGGACTATCACCAATAAAGCTGCATTATTAAAAAAAAAAATACGCTAACTACAGCAACGGTGATGGCTAATAGATATGTATACTCGTATATTAATAATAATAATAATATAATAATAATAATAAAATCATTTATTGTCACAAAAGTATACAGATGTTCAATAGGTGAACAACATAGGGTGATGTGATTGTGATACCTACACGAGGTTGCCCTGTAGTGCGGGATATCGGTGCTCTTCCGTGTTATAATGTTACAACAATAAATGATGTATGTCCTCTCTATGTGTTCGTGATATATGTGTGAGTGTGTGTGAGAGGGTGTGTATGATATTCGTATTTTAGGCTATTTTTATTTTTTTTATTTTGATGAAATTAAATTATATTGTATTATTACACTATCTGTTAGTGTCGCTTAAGTATAAGGGTCAAAGTTTTGGAAGTAATGTCAAACGTCAAACTTAAGGAAATTGCGATAATCGAACTCTACGAGTTTTGTCAGAATTTTTTGGTCCAATTTATTATTATTTCATTATATCTTAATATATAAAACAAAGTCGGGTTTGTTAGAACACTTATAACTTGAGAGCAGCTGAACCGATTTTTATGGTTTTTGATTTGTTCCGTCCCAAATAACAGAATATCTATCTGTTGGGAAATTGACGGAAAAATATTTATGCGTGAATTCAGAAATTGATATCAAGCTTCTTAAATATAAAATAAATGACAACAAAACCAAATAATAAACGAACCTTAATTTAAAAAAAAAACCTGTTTAATCGATTGGTCTCACTTTTACAACAGCACAGCGATGATTTGTTGCTCGAAAAAACTGCCAGCTCTCGTGTCTTTAAAGAACTCCTTAACTATATAACTACCTATGTATATACCTAAGTATAGTTTCTCAAAAATTTGTTTCTGAAAAATCACTTACGAGATATGGACCCAACCTGAAGTTAAGATAAAGCAAGCGGCTGTATGGTAACATAAGTTCAGGCGCCTGAACAATCTGTGTTTATAGAGAAATCAAGTAACAAACCCAGAGAACAAACCAAAAAAGAGACCCCAGGCAGACTAACAGCCAGTTTCTGAAAAGTTGATTAAAATAATCTCTGATCAATATTTTAATATACGTCGTGTGATTGGTAGTTACATTGTTACTTTAGTTATTTCGGCCAATTACGTGTCACATACGTGTAGGATACGTTAAACATGTCAAAAGATGATCAGCCTTTCTGCAACTGTCTGCGAGACTCACATATCACGATCAAATAAATAAACACACTAAAGGTGCATTAAAAAGCAATAACAAAACGGCATGTATAAAGCGGGGAGTATAAAGATTGGGGAATGTTGACGAAGCTAAAGAGGTATGTCCTGATCGTCTCAAGTGGCGCTCAATTTGTGGGATCTGGCCTCGTATGTATGGAGACAAGGAAGCCTGCTACGTGGTCAGACGTAGGTATACGTTACGCGAGCGGAGTGGTCACTTTTATAAACTTCTGTAAATTACAACTCATCAACGCACATGTTCCCGTAGTCGTCCATACGAAGTCAGTGTGTCAACGTCCTAATTCCGTGAATTTTAAAAAGTTTTGTAGAGGAGTTAGTTGGGATTGAATATTGGAAATTGGTTTTTGAATGGAATATAAAAATATTTTTCCATCAGAGCCATTTTTCGCTCTCGGCGGTAAATTGATAAAATTTTGAGGGATATATATACCTATTTATATATTTTCTAGAATATGCGTTGTTGGCAGCATCTTTAAGACAGAGTGGGAGAGAGAGGAGTATAAAAGTGAATAAGGCGCGGCAAAAGGCGCGCATTTATATAAGCTTCAAGCATCTATTGTCAATCTGGCATATTGTTAGGGACTGATGTCAGTCATAAATGTCTTATTCCAGTTTTTAAAATTAATGGATCTTTGCGCCGCTTACCATCAGGTGGGTGCAAGGTCACATGTTGTGCTAATATAAAATATATGCATATATATATATATATATATATATGCATATTAAGGCGGCTCGAGCAATGTTACGTCCTGTTATTCAGCTTGCCGCTCAGGTTGAAGGTCCGGATCTACAAGATATTTATCCGTCTCACCTATGCTGCGCCAGCCTGGCACCACTTTCTGGCCAAGACCATTAGGAATAAGATCCAAAGTAATCAGAACATATCGCTCAGGGTGGTCTCGCAAGCGCCATTGTACGTACGTAATCTAGTGGTAACAAACGTTGCCGTGAACTCGGGAGCAAGCGTGGCAAGTTGTACATTGTATAATTTGTCTCGGTCTGGGTGTTTATATGTATAATATGTATATATTTACAAAAAAAAAGTATAATATGTAGTTTATCAACCATCTAGTTTCCGTAACACAAGCCTCGTAGCTTACCACGAAAATTAGATGGCGCTGTGTGACCTGTCTGGAAATATTTATTATTATAATTAATTCCGTCATAGCACAACATGTCTGCTATTGAGGAGTTTGTCGTCGGCCCGACAAAGGACACGTCAAGGATCTCCAGAATATCGCTCCTACTTGCGCTCGGCCCTCCAATGGAAGACCACTTCCTAGAGAAGTGCTCCTGGTATCTCAAAGGTACACTCAACTTGAATGATCTTTAAAAATATTGCATTGTGCGAGCGAGAGGGATGTGAAAGCGTTAATCCCTTTTAATTACCCAGTTTTAGTGCCGTAGCCGAGCTTACGTCAAAATTATAAAATATTATACGACTATTCGATATATTTTTATTAGAGATGCGCCGAATAGTAGTTTTACCGAACCGGATATTCGGTTTACCATTTCATTGTTTTGCCGCGTAAACAGGTTTTAACATAAATTATTTAGATAGTGTATTTCTGTCTCTATATATCTACATATCTGTTATAGTGTCTAGTATTGTCAATTTGCCACTTAAATGAGTCCATTAAAAATTTGAAATCATAAAGTTTCAAAATAAATGTTGATTTAAAGTTTAAAAATCAATATTGGATAGAGTTTTAAAAATAAATGTTGCCTTAAGGTTTCAAAAAAATAAACGTTGATTTGAAGTTTAATTGCTTTATTTTATTAGCTTTATTCAACACATTCTTCATAGTTTTTCTTTGACTTATAATATAACATAAATCTTACATAAGAAATGTTGTCTTACTATACGATGTCATGTAGCTAAAAAAATATAAATACTCGAATCGAATATATTCGGCAACAAACCGAATAATTCGCAAGAATACAAATAGTGTATAAGAAGCCGAATACGTAGAATACCGAATATCAAACGAATATTCGGCGCATCTCAAATTTTTATATAATAAAATAAAGTATCACCACGACCGTATCCCTTACGGGGTGGTCAGAAACCACGCTTATAAAGAAGCGAATTCACATTTAGCCAACTTTACTATAGGCCAATCATGGCAAGTGGCAAGCTCGTAGAAATCTTTAGCATCCAACTCGGGAAATATCACAAATGAATTAGATATTAGTTTTATTTATTTATTTAAATTGATAAATATTATTGTGTCCCGACCAGGAATCGAACCCGCTAGACCAGGGAACAGTCGGAACATTTTTATATAATGTTTGCTGCTAAAGAACGAGAATCGGGCTGCTGGTTGCAAAAAGGCCAATTCAAAAGAATATAGTATTACAAATATCGTATGAATATTTTTTTCTAAAATAAGTATTCCAAATATTTGATACGAGTATGTAAAGCGAAAATAAAACAAACTTCAAACGTTCACTACATGCACGTCCACAAAAAGGCAACAAAAGTACAACCCGCATGTATTTAAACAAATATTCATTCCTCGATAGTGAGTGAATTTCTAAGCCTGTAGGTAAAATAGAGTTTCAAAAAATCGCATCACCAGTTCCAAAGTTCAACGGTGAAGTAGCAAAATCGGGATTTTTGGGCTGCAGTAACCAGTCTAGCGTGAATATACGGGGAACATCGACATACAATCAGAAAAAAATTGGCTGGAACATTTAAATTCCACATTTATTAAAATTAATTTTACGGATAATATACAGGTTGAATTTTTCGAAAGGTCTGGATGGGTTCTTTTTAGGGGCCGATTCTAATGAAAAACAAAACTAAATAATTGGATTTTTAAATGTATGATAACCAGGAATCGAGTTGGGACTTAATGATAAAAGTCAAACTTAAGGAAATTATGAGAATCGACCCGTAAATTAAAAAAAAATACTTTAATCTGTATTATTGCACCACCTGATAGTTTACTATAAGCGTAAATAAGGAATACTGAGAAGCTGCGTGTTAGTGCTTGTTCACGTTGACATGCGGATGCGGCGTCGGGTGCGGTCACTAAACATCAAACATATGACGTTTCAAATGTTTATTTACGAAACGCACGTGTTACACTACACGTAGCGGGCAAGCTAGCGACTGTCGCGTGGGTTCACATAGAACTAGCGGCGGAGCAAGCGACTTTCTCGTGACGTCAGGTAAGTTCAACCGATTTGAACTTGTAGCTAGAAACGATAGCACGTTTTCATTATGTCTATATATCAAATACTATGTAAAGTATGAAATACAACTTACTGTTCTCTAGTACTTTAGTATGATAAGATTGTCGTAGAACTTTCCAATCTCTGACAACACTTCAAACTCTCGCAACAGCAATATGAACACGAGCTCGCCAAGTCCACCGCATGCTTAATAAAAACTAGATGCACAACACTTAAAACTAATTGCTGATCGTCGATAATATATAATTGGGATAGTCCTTAATATATACGTCAAGAACAAAAAAGCAAAACCTCACATGTCAAAAGTTTACAAAATAACAAGCGCTTTTGAATTTGCGATGCTCAACTTTTCTGACGAAACTGACTTACCTATGGACAATTTAATTTAACTTCAGAATTTTGTTGGATTCCCGTATTTTAGAATTGGATTAACCTAAAACGCAATACTATACAATATTTATTGGTGGGCAAAATACTGCAAAGTATAGTGAATAATATCGCTTCTCAGGATCATCAGTCTAACAATCCAGATACGTGGACACTGGCAGTGGGCCTGGTCCAGGTCATATAGCTAGCTAAGAAGAGAGGAATGCTTGGTATTTCTCTAATAGATATAAATAAAAAAATGGATATTCGTGAGAGAACCAAAGTTACTAAGCATAGCTTCCAAAATTAGCAAGCTTTGTGGCAATATGCCGGGCTCACCGGCCCCAGAACCGAAGACTAATAGGGACAACAGGTTTTAGAATGGAGACCACGTAGAGGATAGACGGGTGATCTGAAATAGGTCACAGGCGTGGATTGGATGAGGGTAGCAATAGAACGCGTGCAGTGGCGAGACATGATGTGTCTCGACTACTAGATATAGGCCTCTTCCAATGCTTGACACCGCACAAGATCTTTACCACTCTCATCCAAACGTTCTTCAGGTCAACTGTATCGGCTCTATATTTTTACGTATGTGTTCTTCGTTGATAAGTTATTTACCATATCTTGCCTTTAAGGCCTGGGGATATTGGAACTTAAATAATTATAAAGGTCCCTACATTACAACTCGCAACTTAGTGTGACATCCTACGCACTAACGTATCATCATCAACATCATCATCAGCCTGTATGCCTCCACTACTGGATGTAGCCTCCCCCAAGGCTCACCAGCGACCTTCTTAAGGTCATCCGTCCATCTGGCAAGGAGTCGTCCCACTTGCGTTGTCTAGTACGTGTCTCCTCTAACGTCTACATGTATGCAACTACCCTTGTAAAAGTAAAGTAAAGTATCATCACGACCGTTTCCCTTTCGGGGAGGTCAGAAACCAATAAAATAAGCGGATTCACATTTAGCCAACTTTACTATAGGCTAATCATGACAAGTGGCAAGCTCGTCGATATCTCCAGCGTACCAAACTCGAGAATTATCACAAATAAATTAAATATTATTTAATAAATATTCCTGACCAGGAAACAAACCCGGTACCTCCCTCCGAGTCTAAATCCACGGACTTAACCGCTAGACCACGGAGGCAGTTTTTGTAGCACTTTGCTTTCTTATTGACTGAATATTATTTACAAATTGAGTGTTGTACTTTATAAGTGAGTAAACCTGGACAAAATATAATTATGTTTAGAAAAATATATCAGATTTTAACCGTAAAAACAAGTCTAACAAGCTGCAATTAGCAAGGACGCCCACTCTGGACGTACCAAATACGAAATTTCAACATAGTTATTGGGCTTGTCGAAAAGAGTTGCATTGCATGTAGAGTTTGAAATGTAGAATAAAGTGTTTTTTTTTGGCTGCCATTCCTTAAGCTTTCCCATAAAATGCTATATGCTAGCCAAAATTAAAGGCATTGAATTAAAATTTATAAAATTAAATAGTAAAATGAAAGAAACCCTAACCATGGCAGTGTGCTTTGGTGTCGGAGCCCAGACTGCTCACCCACACAAATATCGGTGTGGGGAACTAGTGGAACATCTCGGACACCACGGGCTTTCGTGCCGGCCGCATTCCTCGTCACGCGGCTCTCAACGACTTCATTCGTAGGTTTCTTGTCACTGCTGGAGTACCCGCTATCCTAGAACCCTCTGGGATTGCGCGATGCGATGGCAAGAGACCCGACGGCATGACCGTTGGGCCGTGGTAACCTGGGCGATCTCTGGTGTAGGATGCGACATGTGTAGACACATTAGCCCTATCACATCCAGGCAACCTCATCCAGCTCGATGAGTACGACGGTTTCTGCTGTGAACCTCAAGCTGCGTTAATACGCCAACCTCGGTAAAGGTTACAAGTTTGCGCCGTAAGCGTCTGGCCAAGGAGTTGTCGAAGCGGCTGACGGAGAAATCTGGAAACTGAGGGGCTGGCAATTATTTTTGCTAACGTATTAGCCTCGCTATACAGAGGAAATGTTGCCAGTTTTCTTGGGACGTCTCTTGAGGACATTTTTTATTATAGTTTATAGTTTAGTTTATAGTTATTTATTTAATTTTGGTAGTTTGTAATTATTATTTTGTAAATAAACTTTCCAATGAATATAATATAATCTAAAAAAAATATATAGGATTAAGTAAATAGGAACATAATATACTTATGTGATAAATACGAATAATAAATATAATAATGTATCAGGATTGCAATTCAGCGGGGAAATGCCGTCAGCGTTCTTGCCACCATTCCACGCGGACGGGACTTATCCCTATCCTTAGTAATAATATTAATTTTATTTTATATTTTGTAAATAATTTACGTTTTTGTATTATATTAAAGTATTGTTTTATAATGTATGTACCTCCTCTTTGCGTCGTTCTTCTCACTGCTGAGGGTCGTGACCACCTCCACGGGTCTGTTCACGGCTGCATGTAGGGCATCGTGCATCTGGGTATTTAGTGAGGTGCGGATCTGGTCAGACCAGCGTATGGGGCTTCAGCCACGCGGTCTTTTGCCTTTTGAATGTATGTACATACTTATATAATTCTAATTAAATAAATATTAATACGTATATGATTAATATTCGATCGAAAAAAAAATCTTTTTCAAATTGTATCTTTGAAATATAAGAGTAGGCACCTTGGCTAATCATATTAATCGCTCCAATTCCATAAGATTCAATTTAAAAACACGTTTAATTTTTCCGTCGCGTACATGACGGGCGGGTGGACTTTTATTTGCAACAAATTTTTCCTCGTCTCGTAGCGCTTATTTTTTAAAGCTTTTATTTTCATGCTCACCGATTACTGAACCCCTCTTGTGCAATCCGTAAATTCCGTATATTTTTAATCTGGTTAAAATCTGTAGCTACTTAGCAATTTTAAATAACAAGCATATATAACTGTGAAATTGTATGTTTCGATAAAGTCACGATTAATAGTAATCATGATTATTTTACCTGTAATCGTGGGTTAAGACCAAAGGCATTAAATTTGATCCCTTTGGTTAAGGCAAACGAGCTTATTATATCTACTCTTTATCAAATTATTTTCAGGTAATTTTTTCGTTGTTCTACCCTCTTGCTCTCGAAGATTATTTAGAATATTGTAAAAAATAATTTATTTAAATACTTTATTTCACTTAATAACCTGGTAAATAGGCAAGCTATAACGCCATAAGCTATTCTTTACCACCTAATCTTGGGATTATTAAAGGTGATGGGCAGGATGGACAAAAATATAAAAGTAAAAAGTAAAGTATCATCACAACCGTATCCTTTTCGGGGTGGTCAGACACCACGCTTTGTTTCTCATCAATCATGACAAGGGGCAAGCTCGTTGATGTCTCTACGTCGTACAAAACTTATAAATTAAATAAACAACGTCAGAAACTAAATCCACGGACTTAACCGCTAGACCACGGAGGCAAAATATAAAAACCGAAAATAGACTACAATTTTAAAATATGGTTTTACATTTCTATATATATTATATTATATTGTATGTGTATATTGTGTGTGTTTAGATATAGTTTATTGCTAACAATGTATCCGTTTAATTTACTGTAATTAATTTTATTTCTATTTTGCTTTTGCAGTACACTTTAAATGCTTTTTTGGCTGTCGGCTGTGAGACAGGAATAGACATTGGTCTATCGACAATAAGCACGCCACATCGTGCATGAAAAGTTTTAAAACTTATCCAGTTCTATTATCCAGGCGACCTCGTCAGGCGCGGGAAGTGCGGCGTTTTCTGCGGAGAACCTCAAATTGCGCAAATACGCTAACCTTGGTATCGGTTACGAATTTGCGCCGTTTGGGGTCGAGACGATTTTTTTTTTTTTTTTTTTTTTTTTTTTTTTTTTTTTTTATACTAGCACGACATGTGACCCTGCGCCCACCTGATGGTAAGTGGCGCGCAGGGTCCATGAATGTTAGCAACTGGAATCAGACCCTTATATCCGACATCAGTCCCTAACACTATGCCGGCTTGACTAGATGCCTTTTCACACTTCGCTTGAAGGACTCCAGGTTATAGGAAAGTGGAAACACAGAGGCTGGAAGAGCATTCCACATCTTTATTGTGCGACAGATGTATGAGTCACCAAATTTATAGGTACGCGAAGGGATAGTGACTACGGTATGTGGGTGCATATTCTGACCTGTGCGTGTGGTTCGGTTGCGGAATGGGGAGGAAGGAATTAGGTTATAGAGCTCTTCAGAGCACTCACCATAGTATAGCCGGTAGAACACGCTCAGAGAAGCTACATCTCGGCGAAGCTGCAGGGATTCGAGAGTTCCAGATATAGTGGCATCGTCCACAATTCGAACAGCTCGCCTTTGTAGGACATTGAGAGCATCTGTGAGGTACTTGGCTGAACCATCCCAAAGGTGTGAACAGTATTCCACGCATGATCTGATCTGTGCTTTGTACAGCAACAGTATGATTGATGGCGGGAAAAACCGCTTCACCTTGTTCAGTATTCCGAGCTTTTTTGACGCTGTTTTGGTGATGCTCTCAATGTAGTTCCGGTGGTTAAGGTCTGAGCGTATTTCCACCCCGAGGATGCTGAAGCTGGGCTGTAGATCCAGCGTGGTGCCCTGAAGAGTGGGGGGAGGAGAGAAGGGGGACTTCTTGGCCGTCAGCGCGCATGCCTGGGTCTTGTTGGCATTGAACTGGACAAGATTTTGGACACCCCACAAATATATTTTGTGAAGGGTGTCGTCCAGTTCTGCCGTCATAATACGCCGTGATTCCTCTAGTTGGCTACCTCCCAAAGCTCGGGGACTTAGATACCTCCCGTGGGCCGTGCTGTCGTCTGCATAACAATGAATGTTGCCAAGAGACAACATATCATTGATATGCAGAAGAAAGAGTTTTGGTGATAACACAGAGCCCTGCGGTACGCCAGCGTTCACTGACATGAGATCAGACGCATTCCCGTCCACAAGGACACGAATGCTGCGCTCATGCAGGAAGCCAGCTATCCAGTCCACCAGCCGTGGGGGCAGACCATATGCCGGCAACTTGGAAAGCAAAGCCTTGTGCCAAACCCTATCGAAGGCCTTGGAGATGTCCAGACTGACCGCCAATGATTCACCAAATTTATCCATTGCCTCACCCCAGACATGGTATACGAATGCCAGAAGATCACCCGTTGAGCGCTTTGGACGGAATCCATATTGGCGGTCATGGATTACGGAGTGATCTTCTAGATATTTAACGAGTTGGGCGTTAATAATTCGTTCCATTGCTTTACACAGTACTGAGGTTACGGCAATGGGGCGGTAGTTGGAAGGGTCTGAACGATCTCCCTTCTTCGGGACGGGCTGCACATTGGCCACCTTCCAGGTTTCCGGCACAACACCAGAGGAGTATGACTGACGGAATAGGCGCGTGAGGACTGGAGTCAACTCAGGTGCACACCTCTTTAGAACTATGGCTGGGATACCATCAGGACCATTAGCCTTGCGAACATCGAGCGATCGGAGCACTGCCCGCACATCACACTGCCGAATGCGTAAATCACGCATTGAAGTGCCGCAATCAGGCAGTGTGGGGGGCTGCGCATTCCCGTCGTCGAGTCGGGAGTTAGCCGCAAAGAGTTTGCCCAGATAATCGGCTTTCTCCTTAGCGGTGTGGGCTAATGATCCATCCGGATATCGTAGAGGTGGCAATGAGGAGCGACAGAAGTTGGTCTCTACAGACTTTGCCAGCTGCCAGAAAGTGCGACTGCCTCTCGGTTGCGCGGCTATGTCTCGGCCAATCTGAGAGACGCGCTGGGACTGAGCTCTGACAAACACCTTCCTGCAGGCCTTAGAAGCTTTGTTGTAAGCTGACTTTAAGGAACTGATATTGGGGTCAGAGTGAGCCCGACCCCTCACCCATGCCCGGTATGCAGCATTTTTTGCTGCTACAGCCGAGGCACAATAGGTGTTAAACCAAGGTCTGCTTTTGCCGCTGCTGATGAGTCTGGAGAAGGGAATATAATATTCCATCCCCAGAAGTATCTCATCAGCAACGGCAACCGCAGATCTGGATGGGTTATCGTCCTTAAAGCAGCGGAGCCTCCAAGGGATGGATGCGTAGTACTCACGCAGTCCATCCCAGTCTGCTGACGAGTAGTGCCATACGATACGCTCAAAGTCCTTCCGAGGAGGAGGTGGAGCGCGTGGCACTGTCGTAGCTACCAGGCAATGATCTGAGCCACCGAGAGGGGCTAAAACTGATACATTATACCCGGCAGCATGACTCGTCAGCAGTAGGTCAAGCAAGGAAGGTGTATGTCCGGCTACATCTGGAATCCTGGTGTTCTGGGTTACCAGTTGTGTCAGACCGTATGTCAGAGCAAAGTCATGAGCAGTTTTTCCCGCATGGTCGGTTTTAGGGGAACCCAGCCATTGTGAATGGTGAGCATTAAAATCCCCCAAAAATACCATTTCGGCGGTAGGAAACCGCTCCTGCGCATCATCTGTCGCTCGACTCAGGTAGTCGAAGAGCTGAGTTGTCTCGAAGTCTCCCCTATGGGATCGGTAAAGGCACACGTAGATCCGAGACTGATGCCCCAGATCCACATGCACCCAAAGGACAGAAAAGGAGGAGTCCTCCATGAAACGAAGACGGCGACAACAGACATCATCGCGGACATACAGGCATACTCCAGCCTTCGCATGGAAGGACTCTTCCAGCGAGTATCCGGGGTAGTGTAGGTATGATGTGTCCGCGGGCTTTAGTATCTGTGTCTCCGTCAGAAAAAACATTGCCGGGCGCGTCGTCTCGAGGTGATGATGAACGACGTCGAGATTGGCGTGTAGACCACGAATGTTTGTAAAATCCACGCCAAACTCGACGGTGGGGGTGTGCACCGCTGTATTATGTTTTTTCTTATGTTTTGTTATCATGAAGGTTGGGTTTGGTTGGGATAGAGAAAGAATGAAAAACATAGAGGAAGAAAAAAGAAAGAAGCGTAAATGGCGGTGTCGACGCAGTATATGTGGAAGCCAGCTGAAGGCTACCTTACCTTGGGCTGCTTGGAGAGATATTGGCTGATCCGTCGTACGGAAGGGCCCCCGAACCCCCCCGGAAGCACTTGCTGGGACCCCACAATCCGGTCACCAACCGGCACAACAAGCGCACCCGGGATTATGCGCAGCATGATGGGGCAGCCAGCCGATGATGGTTGTCATCGGTGGGCCCCTGTACTATGCCGCGGGCGGCCAGCGGGACAACCGTTTCTCCGGGTCTCCCTGACCGACGGGTCACCCCATCTCTCCCAAACAAAGGCTCAGCAGCCGACAGTTTGCCCCTTCACAACCGCGTCGACACCCCCCAGCATGTTTGTTTGGGCATGCCGGCAATTCGAGCCTGTTCCCGAAATGTGTGAATGCACTTTACTGGGCTTATCGGCACGAACGGTGGATACTTCCCCGCCCCAGCAGACTGGGCAAATTACCACCATCAGTCCGCCTACCACCTATTTGTTGTTCTCCTTGAAAGTATTTGCCACTTGCAACAATGTCAAATGCCAATTTTTACTTTCAAGGAGAATTAATGTTGTAAGCTTGCCATGGTGATATTTATATAAAAATAACCCCGTTTGAAACAAGACTTACTTCAAAACTTATATAATAAGTTAATAAGAATTATAAGTTATTATAGACTTTTAGTAAACGATGTTACCTACCTTTTGAATGCAATGCTGGTCTGTAAGTAACATGTTTACTAAACTATTAAGATACCTTCTAGATTGTATATTGTATAAGATTTTGTAAACATGTTGTTGACTTGCTTAATTAAATAAATAAATAGACTTACCCATGGGGACCGTCAGCGAGGTGCTTGGCCAAGGAGTTGTCAAAGCGGCTGACAGAAAGGTCTGGAGACAGGAAGGCTGGCAATTATTTCTGCCAACCTGTTAGCCTCGCTATACAGAGGGGAAATGTTGCCAGTCTCCTGGGGACTATCTCGGATGGGAGAGTATCTAGAGATGTCCTCTAGAGACCTAGAGGACATTTTTTATTTATAGTTTAGTTTATTTTTAATTTTATAATTTAGGTAGCTTTTAATTTATATTTAATGTACTAATAACTTCGAATAAATATTTACTTAGTTCAAACTATTTTGTATTGTGTAATTGAATTTTATGGTGTTTAATAAAGTATTTCCATCGTAATCCCTTTTAGTGAAGTAGTCGGAAATCATGCCATCTTATCGTATGTAAGCAGTTTGTTATATCAAAATTTATAAACGTCTGGAACTTTGTCGTTATCCAATAAAGTTGTTCTCTAAATATATGGCGTTGGCATTTAAGTTTAGGGCTGAAACGGTGACAAAATGAAGCTTTAAAACTGTCGTACAGTTTACAGTAAAAAAAAATAAAAAGGACAGGTAAAGTGTCGTTTTACTGCCACTAACCAACCGCACTATTTTTTTTTATTATAAGACATAGAATTTTATCACTTCCCTCGTTAATAATTACATTGTTAGGTGTAGTAAGGTTAGGAAACGCCTCGGTCACCAAGTAGACCATAAAATCGAGTGAAATATAAAATTATTATATTTTACGAGCTCTGGCACTATTTTTCGTGCTCACAGTTGCAGCTTGCAGGGCAATAAATTTTTAATACCGGTATATTTTCTTCAAATATTTTCAGAACTGCGCGCGGTGTGAAAAATGGAATTGGCAGGTATTTTATACCAATGCCTGACTAGACATCGTATGGCACAATCATATCTTAATTAAAATTTTCTTTAGCTCCATCACACCAGACCTGCAGTCCTATTCCGTTACTTAAGCGCAAACGTTATGTAACGGACTTCGTTAACTATATATATCAAGCTATTAAAGTTGATATTTGCACGGACGCTGTCAAGGTAGAGCGCTTATAGAGTTGAGAATTGAATAATATTTTGTAATTATGACGCAAGCTCTGACTTAAATAGCGAAATCCACTAATAACGTTTGCGACTAAGTAACAGAATAGGGCTCGTAAACTAAGACCGTGTAAGGGTTTTAACACCGAGTAGCGACACTGGCCGTTCGATAATGTTTCGGGTCCCAATACTGGTGTTAACTCAGGGTTCCTGTCAAATAAGTCAATTAATAAACATAGGTAGCTAATTAATAATCTGTGAAACTCTTATTATGTTCCTTGCTGTGAAATACGCGACAAAACTCAAAATTTAATATAAACTATGCTAATATTGTCATTCTTCCGAGATACTAATAATAACTCGTATGCCGTACCAAAGTGGAGATAATATTTCAAAAGACAATTTTGAAAGTGTCATTTTGCTCATAAATCGTTCGTGAATGTTGGTGTCGAATAACTACACTGATGACGTCAGAAGGGTTCTGACGCGGGGTTACAAAAACGCGGTTCAGGCGACCAGGAAGTGCAGCAGTTTCTGCTGAAAACCTCAAGCTGAGTTAATACGCCAACCTCGGTACAGGCTACGATTTGCGCCGTTTAGGGTCGAGACGATGGGCCCATGCGGACACTCAGCCAAATGGATGGCCAAAGAGTTGTCCAAACGGCTAATGGAAAAGTCTGGAGACATGAAAGCTGGCCATTATTTCTGCCAACGTATTAGCCTCGCTATACAGAGGTTGCGAGCCTCCTTGGAAATATCTCTGAAGGGTCGTCTCTAGAGGACATGTTTTACCTATAGTTATTTTTTATTAGGTTTATAGTATATAAATTTTTTACTATTTAAGTAGTTTTATTAATAAATATATTGCACAGTAAAAAAAATAAAACTATATCAATGATAACAACTAGTAACACACATGTAAGTACATAGATGTGCGTTACCAAGTATGTAAGCCGTACGTTGGCAGAAATAATTGCTAGCCTTCCTATCTCCAGACCTTTCTGTCAGCCGCTTTGACAACTCCTTGGCCTGCTGATGGTCCCCATGGGCCCATCGTCTCGACCCCAAACGGTGCAAATTCGTAACCGGTACCAAGGTTGGCGTAATTTGAGGTTCTCCGCAGAAAACGCCGCTCTCCCCGCGCCTGACGAGGTCGCCTGGATGTGAGATGGAGCTAATGTGTCTACACACGTCGCATCCAACACCAGAGACTTGCCAAGTTTCCACGGCCCAACAGTCATTCCGTCGGATCTCTTGCCATCGCTCCGCACAATCCCAGATGGTTCTAAGATTGCGGGTACACCAGCAGTGACAAGAGCTCTTCGGATGATGTTGTTGAGAGCCGCGGGACGAGGAATGCGGCCCGTGGTGTCCGAGTACATATAATTATTTCAATAATATACCAAATAAATCTATAAAGTTTAAGTTATAAAACAACTTCGGTCTTAAGTCTAGGAATATAATTGTATAAATTACAATGCACCAAATCTTCTCTTCCCATGTGATATGTTTATCAATAAATATTTCTACTGCGTTGTGCCATCCGAGATCGTTGGTGGAGAGCTGTTACGTTAGTTTGTAACAACTGCATCTTGAAGATGGAAAATTGCAATTTCTCCCAAGTTAGCCGTAAAATATATTCAGAGCAAAGCGTTTCCACCATCGCATCGTTACGTATAATGTGGCAGTTCTGAGAGATAACTACTGGCTCCTCCAGGGATCATAAATTTAGAAATGACTGACTTTAAAAAGGAACTAACTCGGAAACTGGTTAGTTTGTCGGTACAAAGTTGTTGGGTTTACTCTAAGATCTTCCGACCATAGATATCATATTTATAGATGTGATATCTGTGTGCGGAAGATCTTATAAACAAATAAGATTTTCCTCTCACCAAGACATGTACTGTATTATCATCAAATCTTCTAGAACATATTTCTAGAGAATTTGTTCTTCCTCATCACGTTTGTAAAGGACTTATGGTTTTTTTTTTGACAATATTATTAGGTACTATTTCACAAGTTAGTATAGTGGGCACGGGAACGGTGGTGTTTTAAATCTATGACAAATATAGGTACAGTAGGAGTCTAAAAATGTTTACCAGTTTTTAAATTCAATGCTTTGCACATATAAATGTAAATATTACTTTTTAAAACTGAGACTGTGACGTTGCTATGCAACGATCATCTTGTCATGACATTTGACACAATTACTTACATTTACAATACTACTACTAATTGTTACTCAAAAACAGAAGTCATATTAATAATAAATGTTAAATATATCATTAAATAAGGACATGTCATGTTTGGAATTTAATTAGGTATTTAAAAGCCTGTGACACGCCTGTGAGAAAAAAAACAAACCATTTTGCACGGACATGTCAAGTTCAAGGTTTTGTTTTGTAAATTAATTTACTGTGAATATTGTTAGTCAAAAATGGTGTTGTTTTGTTTAATAATGTGCTACAATGTGAATAATTATGGAATACGATAAATTGAATTTTAAATATAGGGCACAAGTTGCAGTAATTTTTTGCTGATTTCCCGCGCTTAGTTCACTACCATATTATACCTGACGTATTTGGGCTATAATGCCGCGTTTGCCTCCAAGAAAAGCATTATATTCTGCAACATCTGGAATTTGATGATAACCTCATAAACTCATTCAAAGAGATATATATTACTATAAACTTGGCTATATGGGCTAGACCCTTGTCTTCTCTTCATTTCACTTCACATCATTAATCCATCATCCATGCCATGCGTAAATGCTATTTCATAAAGTGCAAGCCATTATAGACTTTAGGGTGGCAAACATTTTTAGACCTTAACTGTACGTAGGAACAGTGTCTTTATAATTCGTAGGTATAGGTTTGGGTTCCAAATTTCAAACGCTCAATGCGAGTATGTGAGATTATGAGGCGTACATAACTGTCAACTTAATCTCTGAAGACTTTTCGGCCACTAATGCTACATCTATTAAAATTCAATATCAATTTCTTAGTTTAAGATAAGTTTACTTAAGAGCAAACGTGATTAGGTAATTCTTTTAGTTTAAAGACGTAAGTTTATTTAACATTGGAGTAAGTAGTTTTAAGCAATATACCTTGAATTTTTACGTGAAATACATGATCCATGTACCGGATCTTAACAACTATGTTGCATTATTAAGGCCGTAAACCATCAGGTGGGCGCGATGTCACATATCGTTTTTAGTATTTTAAAAAAACTTGCATCGGTTGCCGTTTGCAGCAACAACATCCTATTTAACTTCCCTCATCATCTAAGTAGTTTTATATTATTGTTTATTTATGATTTTATTTATTTTATTATTATTAACTGCCTCAGTGGTCTAGGTACCGGGTTCGATTCCTGGTCGGGACACAAAAATACTTATTAATGTAAATAAATATTTAATACAAGCAGAGAACCTCAAACGGCGGAAATACACTCAGCTTATTTGGAGATGTGTTTTTGCGCCGTTTGGAGTTGAAACTCTCGGGCCGTGGGGACGTACATGAAATTTTCAAGGCGTTGTCAAAACAGATCGTCAACACCTCGGGAGACAAAAGGGGTGGCCAATATTTGGGCCAAAGGATCGGCATTGCCATTCAACGTGGCAATGCTGCCAGTATTCCTGGCAATTTGCCCATTGGCAGCGATTTGGAGCATTTTTTTTTTTATAATATTTTTTATTTTCTTTTTTCTTTATTTTAGATTTTCGTTGTATTTTTATTTATTAAGTAGGTTTATTTTTAATAATAGTAATTTATGTTTTAAAATGTAAGTTTTTAGTTTATATTTAATTTATTTGTGATAATGCTCGAGTTTGGTACGCTGGAGACATCGACGAGCTTGCCACTTGTCATGATTGATCTGTAGTAAAGTTGGCTAAATGTGAATCCGCTTATTTATAAGCGTGGTTTCTGACCACCCCGAAAGGGAAACGGTCGTGACAATACTTTACTTTTTAATATTGTAATGTGTTAGTTGATATCGTTAATAATAAATATCTCGATTGATGATTGCATCTACCATTTATACTGTCTAAATTTCCTAAACGTGTAAAGGTTTGGCTGTCAGAGAATGTTTAGCAGCAGCATTAAGTCCGCATTAGTACATAATGCAATTAAGTTGTTGAATAAATAAATAGAAGTGTTCGAGTACCTATAGTAACGTTCTACACTACTGAATTTCATCGATGCGATGCCGTGTACATTTTGCTGTTGGGAATTCCACCCCCTATGTGAACTCATATTTGAAGTTTGAAGGCTAGTACTCTGTAACATGATGTCGTGTTTATGTATGAAAAACAGCGTTTTCCAATCTTTGGCTCTATACTAAATAATTACAAACAAAAATATTTACAAAATATAAAATAAAATTAATAATACTAGGGATAGGGATAAGTCCCGTCCGCGTGAATGGTGGCAAGAACGCTGGCTGCATTTACCCGCTGAATTGCAATACTGATTCTTTGGGCGAAGAAAGAGCCAGTCCTTTTATCACCGGAGGCGGTGTTATGTCTTTTTAAATTTTTTTTGCACTTGGACTCCATGGGCCTAGAGTTTCTAAAGCAAACGGCATAAATATGTAATAACCTAAATTTAAATAATCAAATTAACTTAATAAAAATTAATGGTTTTTAAATTTTAAAAAATCCGACCCATCAGAAATAGTCCCAAGAAGACTGGCAACATTACTAATACGTAGCGAAGCTAATACATTGACAGAAATAATTGCCAGCTTTCCTGACTCCTGTTTCCACCGTCAACCGCTTAGACAACTTCTTGGCCAGACGCTTGGGTGAGCTTAAGTTTACAGTTTTTTTTTAAATATTATTAACTGCATCCGTGGTCTAGCGGTTCAGTCCGTGGTAGTGTTGCCCAAAGCAAGACCAAGACCAAGATTGGGCAACACTAGTCCGTGGATTTCAGGAATCGAACCCGGTACCTCCGTGTCTAAATCCACGGACTAAACCGCTAGACCACGGATGCAGATTAGGCATATATAAAATAAAAAAGGAACATCACTTTAATACGAAGATGTAAGTTTGAGAACCAGGGGTGTGGTTAGAGAATGTTGCAACATATTGGCTTAGTCGTCAATTAAAGTCTTCCTGGTTGCATCCCTTTGATTTGCATCCCTTTGTGCCGGCTTGAGCTTGCATGTTGCTATGTTGCTCTATTCCACATGACTAATTAATTTTGTTCGTCGTACTATCAAACTGTGCGGCGGGCGGGGCGGTTTTATTAACTCTCTAAAACAACAAAAAAAGCTAACATTTACAACTTTTGATGCATCCTCTTTCTCATAATATTGAATATGTAAATTATACTCCCACACCTAAATAGGATTTTCTGTTTACACTTAATGTCCTACTCGTATTAATATTACTTTGATTATACATATTATTATATATTGCGGTGATGGCTCGGTTGTAAGAATGCTTTCTTGCAATACATCAAACCAATGAGAAATACACTATTCTTATGTTTATTTGTCATAGATTTACAACACCACCATTCCCGTGCTACGGAGAGAACGTTAAGCCATCGGTCCCGGTTAATAAATTGTCATTAAAAGTTGACATCAGAACCTCGCCAACCCGATTGGCCAGCGTGGCGAGTGTGGGATAAATTCTCCAGATATATGTTCTGGAAGGCCTATCTCAACGGACGCTGTGTTCTAGGGACTTTTTAACTATATTTCTTGTTCTTAGGGTTATGTAAATGAAACTGATATATTATAGTAGTTGAGCATTAGTGTGTTATAAAAACATGGTAATCACTTTTTTTATTGTTATTATTATTTTGTTTTTATTTTTCACATTTTCATGCATTGTCATCCACATCTGAGCTATGGTCCAAACTTTACTGAGCACGACATGTGACACCGCGCCTACCTGACGGTAAGCGGTACGCGAGGTCCAAGAATGGGAGCAACTGACGCCAGCCTCAGACGACCGACATGAGTCCCTACCACTATGCCGGCCTAAGGTCTTTAGCCCATCGGGAAGTTAGTTTAAAAACAATTACAAAATTCTATCCGGACAGACATATAATACAAGAAAGTAAGTTAATACTTGTAAAAACATGGTAATATATAAATAATGTGACGTGATTCGTGATATAACCAGCTTGTCGTTAAAATTTCCCTGGGTGTCACCATATATTGTAGATAGAAATACTGCCAAGCAAAACTTGCTATTCAGCAATGGATATCTACAATTTCTGAAAGGTTCAAGCGATCGAATGCACCTTGCGCATCAATTCTAAGATAACTTCAATCCGAGAATAGCACGTTTCTACCGCTTTAGTCATACTAATGATGCGATATGCTCCTTCTATCAGATTCTGAAGTTTGCAACCATGACAAATGTAATGCTGCTGTCATGAGACGACAAAAATATAACATTTTTGTTTATAAGCCAAGTCTTTAAGCGCGCCACGCTAAGTGCCCGGCAAGTGCTGAGAAACTCCAACGAACTAAAAGCAATGCACTTGTGTCCATGGCATCACTCTACTTAGGATTTATAGACCGTACTCTTAGATTACTATTATTTTCCATTTATTTGTCAAACAATAGCGGTTGGTCATGTCTCCCACCATCCCTATTCACTACTAAGGTCTGATCTTAAACTTAATCCGCAAGTTCAAGGTTGATCAGGGAGCTATAGAAAGAGCTAAGCTCAGGAATTTTCTGAAGAATAATCAAAAAGTACGCGGAGATCCTTACCAATCACCATTTGCAGTCGAAACGATGGGATGGGAGTCCGAGAAGGCGCTGGCGATTTCCCGCAAACTTTTTACCCAAGTTTGCGACGACTTGGCGACGGATGATCTTTGAGTAGAGAATTTGTTCAAAGGGTCAGCCTCGTCATTCAGCGATTAGAATTAGCCAGTGTTCTCGGTACACTACACCCAACGGACGATATTTATCTTTTATTGTAATTCATCTTTTATATTATTTATAATTTAATAAGTATAAGTAATCTATATAGAAATAATTTAGTTACACAGTTAAATAAATTTTGCAAAACAAATTATTAAGTTAAATTATAAGTCGCCAATTT
Organism: Tinea semifulvella; assembly: GCA_910589645.1. Lineage (NCBI taxonomy): Eukaryota > Metazoa > Arthropoda > Insecta > Lepidoptera > Tineidae > Tinea > Tinea semifulvella. Next base: position 30,066,973 of record OU342584.1, read on the forward strand.
TGATGAAATTTGACAAATGTTCCTTGGGACCCAGGGACCGACATAGTCCATATAATGGAATCATCTGTCTGTTTGATTCCTTCTCACGCCTATACTATTTGATTGATATTAACACCTTGGTGCGGTGATAGCTCGGTTGTAAAAACGCTTTCCTTAAAATCCTACAAACGTCGGTTCAAACCTTTACAACACCACTGTTCCCGTGCTTCGGAGAGAAAGTTAGGCCGCCGTACGTTACTTAATTGTTATTAAAAATTTACATCATATCCTCGCCAACTCGTCTGGTCAGCGTGGAGAGGTAAGGCCAAATTCTCCAGATAGTCTAGGACGCTGATCTAGGAGCTGTTATAAATAAAATTTGGTTGATGTGTTTCTCAGAACCCATGGATAGACTGAAGTTTGGGTACAAAAACAACGGTTGTCACAAGTTTAGAATATTTCAAAAAAATATGAATTACCTCTAACTATAACAACCTTATCTCACCTTCATGTCCCGTCTCAAAAACCTTCCTGTATTATTTTTTATAAACATTTTTGTAAATACATAATATAATCATTAAGCGTATAGTCTATAGATGTTGACACGTTCAATTTATCCGGCAGGTTGTGCCGAGCCACGCTCTCCGACTTTCAGTCGCAGAACTTGTCATATCGACATATTTTCCAGGAAAAAAGAAAATGTCCACAATCTCCAGGGAGTGAACCGACTTTCAAGGAGATGTCCTTTAAAAATGAAAGACGGCGCATTTCTAAATTCAATAAGTCTTAAAAGGCCATGTACTTTATATGCCAGCTCCAGACTTTATTGACAATATAAACAAGTAACTTTTTATACTAAACGCCACAACATATCTTTGTGTCCACTGAAAGACATTCGGTTTGACAGCGTCCTTATTGCGTTTAATAGCGAAGTGAAGAATCTGGGTATACACCTGGATTATATAACCTAAATTGGGTGACCAGGGTCAGGTCCATTACTAGTCGTAAAATATTTCTGCCATTGAAAGCTAATATAACCTTGCCTAAAGCCTAAATTAATAAACAACCTAAATTCCTTTCTATTCTTGACTATGGTGACTTGTGTAACGTCAACTTCTGAGAGTTGTTGAACCGGGACCGACCGGCCCAACAAAATTGACCGGTTACTATATACCTGTATCCAAGTCGTCTTTTGTTCACGCAAGTACGATCACATCTCTGAGTATCGCACTAACTTAAACCGGTTAACAATTAATTATCGAAAAGGAACCTCAGAATCCTCTTCTTGCTCTTCTCTATTATTAATAAGCCTGCGACACAAAATACCTCAATGATAAGTTTTCCCATCTCTTGTTACTTCATTACAGGTCTCTTCGCTCGACCCACAATTTTATCTATCCCATCTCATCACTCTAGCTTTTACTCAAACTCTTTCGCAGTACTGGCTGCGAATCTGTGGAACATATTGCCGGTAGAAAATCGCCTAACGCCAATAGATCACTCTTTAAGTAATTTAATATTCTACATTACAATACATTACTTAAACAGCAACATCATCATCACAGCCACTAGACCTTTACTGTTGAAGATGGCCTATTCTCAAACGGTTGTGTTGTAAATCTATGACAAATGTACCTATGTAAGAAAAGTATTTCTCATTGGTACAAGCCAGGGTTCGAACTCATCTTTTTAGGATTTCAAGGATAGCATTCTTACAAGCTACCATCGCTCTATTTCATCAAATCTATACCCAACAGAATATGTAGGACATATAGTATATAGCACAACTAGTATACATACTTGTACCTCTAGTAGTATGTATTATTGCGTACAGATTTGTATGTATTGGTATGTATATTATTATGTATTTTATAATAAGTTTATTTAATAATTTTATTAGGTTTTATTTTTTAGTCTCTCGCACCTACACCATAATCAAAAAGTTCTGTATTGTCCCAAAGGTTGGCTGCCAGAACGCCTCTTGTACAAAGTGCTTATTGCATTTAAATCAATAAATACAGAAAAGTGGGAGTTCCAAAGATAGAAACAACAAACGTTAGTTACTATCGAAAGGTTAAACTCTCGCTTGCAATTGGGGAAAAAGACGACAAACTTTGGAATCCATGGATATACCGCGCGGGTGACGGTCCCATCGTATCTGGGAGAGAGAGAAGAATAATAGTGTCTCGGGCTTTGGGATTGTGACCGACATGGCATACTACCCATTTACTAATATTGGCAATTCAGTCAGTTTTACTTCGACTAAGAATGGGAGCAACTGATATCAGTCATTGAACGATTTTACGGTAGTGATATAAAGTTCACGTTTTATTAATTGAACAAGAGTCTTTAGAATTTCAACGCAATTTAACTTTAAAATCTAATAAAGTATATTACTCTCCATTCTAGAGAACTAAATTTCGCTTTAGTTGAGTCATAACCGAATGCAGTTACACCGTCAAAGGGTGCATCACGAACTTCCTCTTTGTTCCTATTCCGGGGAAATTGTCGAGTGGTTAGGTTGGGAGTGCTCTGTAAAGGTGACATTTGGATTATTACGACCGCGACTTGCGACCAAGTTGATTAACCCCACGTTTGTGTAAACTACAATAATACAGTAAAAACAGATTCAGTTTTTTTTGCGTACCTATTGTGTCTACTATTCATTTCCGTTTTTTTTAGGCTGGAAACCGGCCCACCACCGCCTTGCTCACTAAAATCCTATAACCATCTCACTTCACTGTTTGCTCTGTGTGCCTTTACAGCTAAGTCTCGAGTCGTAGCTACAGGTGAAGTTCGCCGCATATTAATCTCCATGTTAAAGGTATTTATAAGAGCAAAATGTTATACAATTACAATATGAATACATTTTATTTTTTCATAAAATTACCTTAAATACTGGGCTAAGTGTAAATTGGACCTGTCATTTAGAAACCTAGTTACTTTCATTAATAATAATAATTAATAAGAGTAGAAACAGTTAACAATAAAAATATTCTAATCAAATCAACAGAGAGTAATAGGCAGGTATTATAAATAAATAATATAGATCTTTGATGGCACGTGTCTAGAATCATTTATTATTTATAGTTAATGAATTTTATTTATTTTAATAAGTCTAGTCAACTTTTACTGGCTAGATATACACGCCTAGTTTTAACCACCTAGGATTAGGTATGTTTAGTAGTCTACGAGTATAAGTCATTAGTGTGATACTGCGGCCACGGTACAAGCAGTATACGAGGTCTAAGCATAGGAGAAACTGATAACAGGGGGGCATTCTCGAACAATAGAGGTACTTGTCGCATGCGATTTTTAACAAAAAACTTGTCAAAACGCATGCGGCATTATGTATAACTCGAGGGATGCCCTCAATCTTCTACCAATTGGCGACGTTAGACTGTCGTGAGTCAAATAAAAAAATAGATTATCATCATGACCGTATCCCTATCCGGGGTTGTCAGTAACAACGCTTTTAAAGTAGCGGTTTCAACTTTAGCCAATTAATAGGTCCATCATATCATATAGCATATAGAGCCGAGCTATAGCGTACCAAACTAGAGAAATATCGCAAATAAATTAAATATTTTGTTGTGTCCCAACCAGAAATCGAACCCGGCACCTTAGCCGGACTTAACCGCTAGATCACAGAGGCAGTTTATCAAATTATATTATTAATTCATAAAATGTTTAGTCTTAAGATTGAAATGCCAACTTAAGACTGGTATAGTCGGGCACTAACTGTATTTAGTTTTCAATATGTCAATAAAAGTCCTGTGTCCGGAGTCTTGTTCTTCAAGCGCAAACATTGAATTGTCAAAATTTTTTACTAACGCAATTTTTTTTGTTGTAATAGTAAAGTATTATCACGACCGTTACCCTTTTGGGGTGGTCAAAAACCACGCTTATAAATAAGCTGAAGCGGGAACTTTACTATAGGCCAAGTAAGTAGGTACAAGTGGCAAGCTCGTCGATGTCTCCAGCGTACCAAATTCGAGAAATACCACAAATAAATGAAATATTAATTAAATGTATTTATTTACATTAACAAATAATTTTGTGTCCCGACCAGGCATCGAACCCGGTACCTCCGAGTCTAAATCCACGGACTTAAGCGCTAGACCACGGAGGCATTTTTTTGTCATTTCCGACAAAATAATGTTTGTTTCTTAGGAAAAGGTGTTTGTTTCATGTGTATATCATCTAACGTAACATATTATCTAACGTAAGACAATTCAAATTAGCCCATGATTTTTTTTTACATAATAAATTAATGGCCATTTTGGGCTATTTTTGTACTACTTGTGCTGTGTATTTATTTGTTTAAAAACTTTATTGCACAAAGTACAAACTGACACTCAAACCTTGAGAACAATTAAGAACATTTACAGGTGCAATGATGTTTTAATACTTGGATAAATTCAACACGTTTTTTCGTACATACGAGTATATCCAATTTCTTTACATGAATACCTTCCTACATCGTTTTGGTCATTCATGGTTACTGGCCATCATCTTTGCTCCCATGTATTGTGACTGTTTGTTACCATAATAAATCGGAGATTTTGTATACATTTACTAGTGTGTATACACGAGTACTTACCTACATATTTTTATTTTTATTTTATCTACTTATTTGGTAAGCATAAAGTATCTCAAAAATATTCCTGAATTTAAAATTTACGGTGCAGTACGGTAACCAATGTCCATAAACTGTATTGACTCTTCTGTGACCCAGCTGCGTATAATGCGGCAATCGCCCACATGGCTAAGGTCATTATGTATCCCATCACAGCCCCTAGCACACAAAGTCCTGAACACTGCTGGAGATGGAATACATTTTTGGAGAATTAGGCCTACACTCCCCACGCTGGCCAGACGGTGTGGCGAGGGTCTGAAGTCAAGTTTAATGATAATTTATTAACGATTTTACAGGTTGGAATTAGTGGAACCGAACTACCACCGCACATTTATCAAGGGCCTTGATTATTCCTACGACTTTGACTCCTGTAGTCAGACAGACTAAAGGAGTCAAACGTTTGTTTTTTCTTTCTGGATAATATATTATTTCCAAACCTTGCTTATACAACAATTATAAACCAGGATTGATTTATTGTTAACGCAGGATATGTGTATTTTACACCGAGCTACTAAAGTAGGTATAAATAAGTTATTGATTTATTTTTATATTATTTGTTTATGTAACGACTAGAGGACCTGAGTCCAATGCTTATAAAAAAAGTGTATTGTATAATACGGCTGAATTATCAACGTACTTAATGCGTAACATGATTTGCTACGTCTGTCTCACTCTTAGTCACCGTGATGCTGACTCATTCGACAATTTGTCTCACTCATATCGTTATGTTACACATTTTCGCTGCATTATTATAGGTTCGGAAATGTAGGTGGCCTGTTCAGAAATAATAGTTAAACTTGTATTATTTTGTACATTGCGTCTTATTATTAAACTAAAGATAAGCTTGACGCAGAATACACGCAATGTAGAAATAAAATAAAATTATATATTATTTCTAAACGCGGAGTTTATACGCTGTCAGTGTCAATGTCATTTGCTTTAGCGTTCATTCAATTATTCATTTTTATATTTTCATTTGTGTTTCGTGGTTGGTTGTTGGTGTTTTATAGTGTATTTTTAAAGCCTTAGATATTTTTCCGGTTAATGAGAGAAGGTCTTTCAAGGTGTTCACTTGCTGTTATGCAGCATTGTAACTTTTATATATCAATATTAATATTTTGCCATCGCCATGCCAGGCATAAAGTATGAACAGCTGTCGGTTGGTAACGACGTCGAAGAAGAGGTGTCTACGACAAAACCTTTAAAGAAAACCATTGATGTTTTCTTACAAAAAAGTGCCTTATCTCTGTCCCTAATTCTTCTATACTTTTCATTGTCGATCGGCCTCACGTTCTACCAGCGATGGCTTTTAAAAGTGAGTAAAAAATTTCGTTTCTGCCTTATCTTTTTATGCTGAAAACACTATTTTATGATTTGCAGTAAAGTCGCTAATTCCTATTATCAATCAAGAAGCGAAGAGAACAGATAACATAACATTATTATTGTAATTTTGGTATTGGGACGAGTTTTTCAGGTTTTCTTAATTGCATGCCATAAACAAAGAAAGAAATGTTTTAAAACAATGCTGGTTTGTAATAAATAGAAATAAAATCAAAATAATAAAGCTATTTAATTTTAAAATAGTCTTTCTATTCATTATAAACTTTAATATGTTTCTGTTTGATGAGTTCTTACAAAGTTTTAGGGAATCAGAATTGGTTTCCATGATGCAGTGTGATACAGGCAGCATTGCCACATTGAAATAGCAATGCTGATTCTTTAACCCAAATATTGCCAAACCTGCTTGAGTTCCGAGACATTGGCGAGATGTTTTTACAACTTCTTGATTATAAGCCTTTTATCAATCCACCACTCAGAATAATGCTAGTCCAGTTTTTAGAACACTTTACTTCAAACTTAAACTTTCTTATGCACATTTGTCATAGATTTACAAAACAACTGTCTTTGTGCCTTGGAAAGCATGTTAAGCCCAGTTGGTCCTGGTTTCAACAATAAAAAACTTGTGGAATTGTGTATAAGTAAATAACATCAGACCCTTGCCAACCCTTCTTCATTCTCCACAAATATATTCTGGAAGGCCCATCTTCCTTGTCTAGAACTCTGTGTTTTAGGGACTGTGTCGATGATGATAATTAATCCACAAGATAATGAGTAAGTCTAGGTACCTACCTACATAGGTAGACTTACCTTCATACCCTATGAATGAAGGGATTTCTTAATATATTTATTTATTTTATTTATTTATTTAAAAACTTTATTGCACTATGTACAAGAGGCGGGCTTAATGCCGCTAGGCATTCTCTAGCAACCAACCTTTGAGTTTTTTTTTTTATTTATTTATTTATTGATCAAGTTGCTTTTTTGCATTTGTATAACTTCTATCACCCACACACAATTGATCATAATTATTAACCTATTTATTTAGGGGCTTTAGGCCATAACCCGACATACTGCAAGTGCAGGACAGCAGATAAAAATAATGTTACTTGCTTAAGATGTCATAGCAGTATCTTAAAAGTTTAATTGGGTGGAGAAAGGAGCAGAATAGTGGGTTGTGAGTGTATCATTATGCAATGAATACACCAGCCCCCTCAGCCCAGGTTATTTCAGTCGAAGATTCTATTCATCTCCTACACACAATGTACCCACACGGTTTGCTAAAAAAAATGTCTTCTATTACAGGACTTCCATTACCCGCTGACAGTGGTCATGTACCATTTGATTATCAAATGGTTACTATCGGTCTGTGTCCGTACCGTTTTGTACATTTGTACAGGAACACCACAGCTTATGCTTCCTCTGTTGACCTGCATCAGATCTGTTGGTCCTACAGGCTTTGCCAGCGGAATTGATGTGGGCTTCTCAAATTGGGGCCTGGAGCTTGTCACAATATCACTTTACACCATGACCAAATCAACAACTGTAATATTCATACTTCTCTTCGCTATTATTATGGGATTGGAGAAAAAAGTAAGTATTTTTTAATGTTATTTTTCAAGTTAGGAAATTTATTGCTTATGTTTCTTAGTTTAATGACCAGGGGTTATTACTTACTATTAAAATTAAAGTACTTTTACACAAACACCAAGGCCAAAGGCAAGTCGGCTACCTGACAGCCTTCATGCCACTAAAGAGAAGACAAATTTCTAAGCATTCCGTGCGGGTGCCGGGTCCATTGTGTGTGGGTTAGAGATGAGAAGAATGGTGTCTCGGGCTTGCGACCGACAATAGGCTGGTTTAGAAAAAGGAGGCCTCCCTTTTTTATATTTTAATTGTGCGATAACACGCTCACCACCCACCAATCTACTCCTCTCCCTACCCAACTAAATACTGTATGATTCAGTTAATGCCGTCTTGGAAGCTCTTTCCATAAATGTATTGACAGCAGACCTGCTTAGGCCCCATTCTTTCAGTAAGTGATGCAAAGATTTCCTGGGACTCTTTTTGCACCAACTTCCACTGCGTAAAGCTGAGTCTTGAACCTGTGTGAGTAATAACCCTTTTCTAGAAGTAACACACCCTACAAGTGTGTGTTATAAATGTTTTAGTCTGTGACTAATAATTAGTAATTTAATCAGTCTTGATTCCTAATTAATATACCAACACTGCAAAGCGGAAGATATTAAATCCACACCTTAGAGAATAAGTGTCATCAAAAAAGTTTTAAATAAATTGTTAAGAAAACAGGTTATATTTCAGAAAAATATATTGTTATTTTACTTATACCAGATGTGCCAAATGTGTCCAACTGTACATACATTGATACTAATTTGAAGAAAGATTACGATATTAACTTATTTTTGTAAATTAAAACCAGCTACAATAAATAGAAAATATTAAAAACTAGCTATTTTACTTGGTGTTGCCAGTGTAATATAGTGGTCAGTGAAATAAACCCCAAGATGGTTGTAGTTTCACATGTCATGTTTAGTTGTTGACGCATATCCAAGCCTGGGTTCCAAGGAACACTAACCAAATTTTATTAAAATCGTACTAGTAGTTTAGGCAATCAAACAAGCAGACAGATATATGTCGAGTCAGATGATGATGTCACATAGCCTATGTCTGATTCAGGATTCCAAGGAACAATACTGCAAATTCATCATAATAGACTAAAAGCAAGACAAACCTACATACAGACAAAGCTTCTTTCACATATATAATATTAGTATGGATTATTGTGCACACTTTGTTTAATTTATACAAACAATAATAATTGATCTTTCGCGTATCAGTCACTAGTATATCTTAGTATCTATTGGGAATTGAACCTGGTATCCTGCTTTAGTTTTACAGTTGTAACTACCAGACCATAGTTTTTAAAATCATAATTTAAATAATAAAAAAATATCATTTGGAAAATAAGGCAGGCACTTAGTTTATTATGTTATTATTAATATCCTTTTGGTAAATCAGTAGAACATTAGTCGGTCACACACGAAAGACACTGTTGGTCTCCTTTCTTTCCCACATACAGTGAATCTATGGAATTCTAAGAAATTTTTCGTCTTTGATAGCATAATAAAGTAATTTTATTGGTAGATTTTCTTACTAGCACGTTACTAATCTTACTTGGCTCTTAGAGGACATGTTATGACGTCATAGCATCTTAGACTTCTTTTGTAAAACCTTTAATGGTATCATATTACTAAAAACATTTATGAACAATGAACAACATACTCATATAATAGAAATTCAAAATAAGGCACTTTTTCTGTCCTAAATGCATAAGGCTTACCATCACTAAGGCTCCTTTTCCAGAGATTATGAGGAAAAGTGGAGAGCGAAGAAAATATCAACCAATAGTATTAGGTCATTATCACATTATGTCATCATGAAGTGATATTATAGATGGATATTTACAACCCACACAGTCGTAATACTGTGAAATACATTGAAGGTCTTCTGTATTAATATTTAAGAAAAATAATGTACAAGTGTTATTATATGAAATAAACAAAAGAAAACATGTTTATTTTCCTTCTAATAGTATCAATATACCTTGGCCATTACTAGACCCATCTGCTAAAAGAATCAAGCTATCTTGTTTGACACTGTTAGGTATAGGATTTTTAATATAAATTTTGCGGCTGAAAAAAATGTTCCTACTGCAGAAATACTTGTAGGTACTCAGGAATAGGTAGCAAAATATTTTAATCAATGCCAATATATTTTTTATTAATTAGACCTTCATTTAAAGTGAATCCTATTGCCTATCAATAATTATAAAAACAGTGCAGTGATTTTCCTTAACCACAATTGAAGCAAATCTAATTGATTGTAATGTACTTACTACAAGGTTATCTCTTTAGTTGTCATCTATTGACTATAGTAATGATTTAAACACCAAAATATTTGATGAATTGATGTCATGATGAAGCGATACTTCTTAATTTTAACAAACATTGCCGTGAACTCGGGAGGTCGTGGGTTCGATTCCCACCGGGGGCAAGTTGTACATTGTATAATTTGTCTCGGTCTGGGTGTTTATATGTATATGTTTATAATATGTAGTTTATCAACCATCTAGTTTCCGTAACACAAGCCTCGTAGTTTACCACGGAAATTAGATGGCGCTATGTGACCTTTCTGGAAATATTTATTAAAAAAAAAAAAAAAACTAGCTGGACTTAATCATCACAGCCCCTAGAACACAGAGTCCTAGACCTCCGCTGTTGGAGATGGCCTTTTAGAAAATTCTGAGGAATACACTCGCCACTCTGGCCAGACGGGTTGGCGAGGTTCTGCTGTAATTTTTAATGACAATTTATTAACGTTTGCACAAGTTGGTATTAGTGGAATCGGGACCGACGACTTAACCTGCTCTCCGAGGCACGGGAAACGGTGATGTTGTAAATAAAACTGTATTTCTTATTAGTACATGCCAGGGTTCAAACCGAAATTTTTTTGTTTTCAAGGATTTTCGTTCTTACAACCGAGCCACCGCGGAAAGGAATATGGTTGAATTATTGGTTAGGACGCCTAGTTGATTTTTAAAAAGTATACATACTCCGAATACTAAGGGATAAGCTAACGTTGGTTCATTTACATTAAATTCTATTTTAAAATGCATACAATTATACGCATATTCTAGTTTATACATTAGAAGCAAGCTACCTGTATTTTCACGTCGGCGACGCTGTCAATATAAATATGTCGTTATCATTAAACACGTCGGTTTGTGTTCTCATGAATATATGATGTTTTACAGAGACCGTAAATAGTCGATTATTAGCATAGATTTGCATATATAATATATATTTATTATATATATATTATTCATTATTAACTTAACATGGGTAATTTATTTTAGTCTATAAGCTCACACGGCCTTTTTCCAGTCACGTTTTAACTAAAGTAACAGTGTTTTAATAAAAAAATATGGTGTAGCTGATATGGTGGGTCCACCCATAGTAGCTGCTGGATAATTTATAGTTATCTTGTCTAAATAATTGTTAACTATGAAAATAAAATGTATTGACAATATTCAAGTGTTGTGCTAAGCAAAGGAAATAAATGATTTGATTTGATATATTTCAATAATAATTCATAAATCCTCCGTAAAATATGTAGTAGGTAGGTATATATATATATTTTTTTTCACTTTATTCAACAACCTCACCTGAGCTAACTTACTATTGACCTCATGATGAGATTTCATCGATGTCGTCTAGCGTAGCTAGCTCAAGAAATGCCACAACTATATTTTTGGGTTCTCGATAGAGAATTGAACCTAGAACCGTCCTGTTATAATTGATGATAATAATATATATATATTTTTATTTCAGTCGTGGTCTCTGGTTGGTATAGTGTTGACGATCGCTGCGGGTCTTCTGATGTTCACCTATAAAGCTACTCAGTTCGACCTTCTTGGCTTCAACTTCCTGCTGGTCGCGTCTTTCGCAGCTGGTCTCCGATGGACCTTCGCTCAGTTGCTCATGCAAAAGTCTAAACTTGGACTTCATAACCCTATCGATATGGTCTTTCACGTTCAACCGTTCATGTTTTTGTCGCTACTGCCTTTCACAGCTTGGTTTGAAGGTACACTTTTTTATTATTCACTTATTATAAATACTGTGTAAACTCTATATAACGTCACTCGATTTAACGACAAACTCCCTAAAGCATCGAAATCAATTGGCTTTGGTTGGTTTAGCTTGTCTTACAATTCTGATTTTTCTTCTCTCCATTTAACGACAACTCTCTATAACGCTATAAAATGCACAGTCCCTTCAGTGTCGTTATATAGAGTTTACACTGTATTTTTCATATAACGATCCTAATCGCATTTAATTGAATTATACTTATAGTCTAAAATATGTAGAAGAGCGACCTTCACCGATCTGTTATCTGAATAAAATCCACTTTTAATATAATAAAATAAGCTACCAAAAGCAATAGTGATGGGTTGACTAGCGTAATATGGTCAAACATTTTTTTTTATTTGATCCAACAAACATTCTGTTTTATTACACTGCCTGATAGTGTAGCTTATAAGGGTCACATTTTGAGAAGTAATGTCAAACTTCAAACTTAAGGAAAAGGAATGGAACTTTTTCAAAAAAAATACGTTTTATTTTATAAAATTGATTTATTGGCATTAAAGGAATCATACAGTATTTGGTTGCGTAGGGAGAAAAGTAGAATGGTGGATGGTATCGCGTATTATCGCGCAATAAAATAAAAAAGGAAGGCCTCCTTTTCTTAAACCAGCCTATTGTCGGTCGCAAGCCCGAGACACTATTCTTCTCATCTCTTACCCACACACGATGGACCCGGCACCCGCACGGTGAATCCAAGAAATGCTTAGAAATTTGTCTTCTGTAGGTAATTTTTTTACCATAATCTACCCGGGCATTCTTTTTAACATTTTTAATAGTTTAGACAGTAGCTATCAATGTCCATTTCACAAAGAACCACCCTGTATAGCCTTGACCATATTTAACCCATCACTATTGCTTTTGTTAGCATATTTTATTTTAACAATTAACATTAAATATTTAATTTAAATTTAACATTGTATATAACAAGTGGATTCCATTCTGATAACAGATTGGTGAAGGTCGCTTTTCTACGTATCTTGAACTAATAATAATATTATCAATTAACTAGGTACTGCCTCCGTGGTCTAGCGGTTAAGTCCGTGGATTTAAACTCAGAGGTACCGGGTTCGATTCCTGGTCCAATAATATTTACCACTTTAAATAAATGAATTTAATTAATATTTAATATTTGTGACATTTCTCGAGTTTGGTACGCTGGAGACATCGACGAGCTTGCCACTTGTCATGATTGGCCTATAGTAACGTTGGCTAAATGTTAATCCGCTTATTTATAAGCGTGGTTTCTGACTACCCCGGAAGCGAAACGGCCGTGATGATACTTTACAACTCTATAAATAATATAAATTAATATAATCTAATTGAAAAGTAAGGCTGAGTTCCACCAAAATTAAGCTCTATGTTGTAACGATTAGAGTTAAAAATAGCGATGAATGTAGGCATCAGTTTTATTTTGAAGGTCAGCCGTCAGCTGGTACAATCGACGTAATTTTGAACTTTAATAGTTACAATTGCAGATTCTTTATTTTGGTAAAACCCAGCCTAAGTAATTGAGTAAATAATAATTACTAAATTTAGTTATTATCAAATTACAGTTACTCACATTTCATGTGCAATTTATTAGGCAGTAACTAAATTATGTAAAACCTTCTTGCTACAACATGATATTCCCATACAAACTATTACACTCGAGGGGTCAGCCCATAAAACAAAATATGTTCTAGAAATTCCATCAGCAGTAATGCGTTCTCCTGGTAATGTCGTACAGAGCAGAGACGTGGACACTAACAATGGGTCTGGTCCATAAACTCAAGGTCGCTCAGCGAGCCATGGAAAGAGCTATGCTTGGTATTTCTCTAATGGATAGATTCCGAAACGTTGATATTCGTCAGAGAACTAAAGTTACTGACATAGCTTTTAAAATTAGCAAGCTGAAGTGGCAATGGGCCGAACAAACCTGCCGCAGAACCGACGTACGATGGGGCAAACGGTTTCTAGAGTGGAGACGCAGACGCAGAGTGGGACGACCCCCCGCCAGATGGACAGATGACCTGAAGAAGGTCGCTGGTGGGCGTTGGATGAGGGTGGCGAAAGATCGGCGAGCCTTGGGGGAGACCTACATTCAGCAGTGAATAGATACAGGCTGATGATGATGGGGATTCTTTGTTCTAGAAGCTGCACTGTCATGAATAATTTCTTATTTCCAGGATTCGAATGTTTCGATTACTTGGCTTCGATGAGCCACGACGAGCTTTGGCAAGCCATACTTAAGGTGTCCGTGGGTGCCACAATAGCATTCGCTATGGAACTCAGCGAATTCCTTGTCGTCACTTATACATCAAGCTTGACCCTGTCTATTGCTGGCATCTTTAAGGTAAGCAATATGATATTTGTCTCTTATTTTTTAAGGTTATTTAATATATATATATATATTGCGCGCCACTTACCATCTGGTGAGCCCAAGGTTACATGTCGTGCTAGTATAATATATATATATATATATATATATTATACTAGCACGACATGTGACCTTGGGCTCACCAGATGGTAAGTGGCGCGCAAGGTCCATGAATGTTAGCAACTGAAATCAGACACTCATGATTGACATCAATCCCTAACCAGCTTGATGTAGCATGATGGCATTTCTGAGCCTAATCCCGAAACATTTACGGCACACTGGGCAATTTACCACCATCAGTCCGCCTACCACCTAATAATAATGCACAAAAAATATCATATATAAACATATATGCGGCGTAACTTTAACGGACAGCATACGTAATGGCGAAATACACAAAAGAGTAGGCATGAAACAAAGCGTAGGGACAAAAATAAGGAAAGGCATGCTCCGATGGTTCGGGCATGTTGAAAGGATGAGCGAAGAGAGATGGACGAACCCGGTATATAATGCCAATGTTCTGGGTAAAAGAGTTCCAGGCAGACCGAGACTCACATATCACGATCGAATAAATTAAACAATAGCTGAAGGTCCATTAAATAGCCATCGAAACCAAAGGGCATGGCATGGGCATGAAGAGGTTGATGAATGTTGAAGAAGCGAAAGAGGCATCGTAACAAGTGGCGCTCAATTTTGCTCGTCAAATCGAGAGATTTGACGTTAAGATATGTATGTATGTTATTTAAATAGAGTTTTCACCAATTTCAGAATGATACTTTTTTTTTTATTACCTAAAATCCAACAGATATTGTACTTCCTAGTAGTAAGTAACTTATTACCTGTATCATTAGATGTCTTATTATTTTCATCCTGCCTATCACCTTACTCGATCCGCAAGGTTAGCTGGTAAAGAATGCCTACGGGAATTATAGCTCGCCTCTGTACTATTTTTAAGTTCATTAAATAATTAATATAAATTATAAAAAATAAAAAATTGCATAATATAGCTGTGGTAATAAAAAAAAAATAACTGGTTATAAGTGTTACGTACTCGTATACTTTCATATGTAAGCGTTTCACATTTCACTTAATAATTCTCGAAAGTTACTATCTTTGAGGGTGACTCATATCTATCGGGTCTAGGTTTTTTTTTTTATTGAATACGGTGCATTAGTATATGAAAATTTGAATGGGGCAACTACCTACCATACAAATTTAGATTTGTCAAAAAAAAAATATCGGTCGAATCATTTTTGAGTTTTAGCGAGACTTGTGCATTGGATTGGAAATTTTGCTTGTATTTTCAGGAGATTTGGATCTTGGTACTGGCGGTGAAAGTTGGTGGTGACCAGCTGAGTACAATCAACATGTTGGGTTTGGGCCTGTGCCTCTTCGGGATCTCTGGTCACATAATACACAAGGTCATTGTTATCAAATCCATGGCAAAACCAGAACAACAAACTACACATGCTAGAAACAGGTATGCAGATAAATCTTTATAGTCCTAATTACCCCAGCCTTTTCCTATTTTTTTTTTAAGTTGATGTTTTGCTTTCTAATATCGGTAACATTTATTTTAGGTCACCCAGACAGGAGCCCAGTAAGAAACCACTTCTGGTTGAGACCTGGAATCAAAGCGGCAGTGAAAGTGACAGCGACTTGGATTCGAATCTGGTACTCTACGAGGTGGTTCAAAGGCGAGATGCCAAACCTATGGACTTGACGGTAAATTAACATAAAAACTACTGGACCAAAATAAAAATATAGTGTCAACTGACAAACTCATTATTATGCAAAAAAAACTTTAATACTGTCCCGACTATATTTTGTTTTATTTGTCAAAATCACGAACACGGGTGATAGTCTAATATCGATAACAAATTGAAAAAATAATAACAGACTGCAAAATGAAGTTTATGAGATGATTACATATTAGGAAATACGAATAGTTTATGAGATGATTACATATTAGGAAATACGAATAGTTTTTGAGATGATTACATTTTAGGAAATACGAATAGTTTTTGAGATGATTACATTTTAGGAAATACGAATAGTTTTAGAGATAATTATATTTTATTTTTATTTGGATTTTAATGCTCTATCAGTATTCATTGTAACTATTGAAATGTCTACTTTCAAATAGTCTAGGTACAATGATTTTATAAAAAACTAAAAACTAAACTTTTAAATGATAATTCATAAAAACACTACTTAATAATTAATAAATATAACTAAAATTATACAATCCAAGTAAAATAAAGGGAAAACTAAATAAAATAAAAATATTATTGATAAATGAGTCTGTTATGTTTTTTTTTTAAGAAGCAAATTAGTGTCTGGATTGTGTCCGACAGAACACCTTTTTTTCATTGTGCAATGCCACATTCACCTTACACTGTTATGCTCCTCTTATTACCCAATTGATTCTGCTAATGACCGTAGAAATAATTGATTATTCTAGCACACAATTAATTTGCATAAGTCCTATTGCTATGTTAGACTTTAAAGCAAATAAAGCATAACTTAAATAAAACACTTAATGCGACAAGTTAAACACATGCTTTATCGATTTAAACTTAAACGCATGCCTGTGGAAGTGATAAAAATTGTTGTTTTTTTAAATAAAGCATGAGTTGGGTTGACACTATAAACGTCCAGCAGGAGTAGCATGGGGATATAAAAATACTACAAATTTCATTCAGTATTGTAGCAAAACATACACTATTTTTGCCCCTATGCTACACCTGAAGACGTTCCTCAATCAAAGGGGTTTTACAAATAACAGCAAACTTTTATCATCCATTATTTTCAGTAGACGTGAAAAATGAAGGCTTTATTTTTTAAACACCATAGTTGTTTTGATATATTTAGATGTAGTTATTAAGTTTTTGTAAAAAACCCTTTTAATTGTTTGTCCAATAAATATAAACAGGGTACTTAATTGTCAACAGGCACCACAGTCTATTCTTAAAAGTTTTTTTTTTAACTTGTACCAAAATTTAAAATAAACTCGCGACAGTTGAGTGTTTACCCCTAGAAAGAGATCGCGCGGTGGGAGAGTAGTCTTGCGAATCTTTTTTATCTACTCTTTATTATTTAATATTAAACTTCAAGAGTAATTGTCTCCGCCAACAAATTATGAGTACAGTTTGGCTGGCTATATAATAAGTTATATGTATTGTTTTTTTTTTTAAAGTTTATTCCTTGATGTTTTTTTTTTTCGCAACACTGCCTGTTGACAACCCTGTAACAATAATGAATTTCGCTAGTTTCCGTACCAAAGATTCAGCTATTCATTAAAATATTAAGCAAAACTGTGTGATTAAATTCGAAACTATAACGGAAATATCTAATGTTTTTTTATAGATTTTTATACGTACCTGTATTTATATGTACTGGATGATTGATTTTACCGTTAAATTCGAAATAGGTTATAAAATTTTGACATTAGGTATATTGCACTTTCAAAAACACTAGGTGGTAGGTGGACTGGTGGTGGCAATTTGCACAGTCTGCCGGGGCGGGGAGTATCCACCGTTCGTGCCGATATACCCTGTAGAGTGTATCCACACGTTTCGGGTTTAGGCTTGAATTTCCATCATGCTCAGTCAAGCCGGCATAGTGTTGGGGACTGATGTCTGATGCCAGTTGCTAACATTCATGTACCTCGCACTTACCATCAGTCGTGCCAGTATATAAAAAAATAACTTTTTCACATAATGCCATATTTGATCCCAACAACGCGTAAAAATAGTTTTCCAGTTTTTTATAGTCACGCATTTTTGTATGTAATTATTGTTGTTTTATTTTATTTAAGACTGTTTAATTTAATGCTAGCTCAAACGAGTTACATTATTAATAATAATTTAATTTAGTCAATTTGTGTTTACGACATTCTAAAGTAAATCTGTCATGATATTATGACAGGTTGAACAAAACATAATTTACATTGTTTAGTTTTTATATACACTTTTTATTATAACATATAATAATCATTATAATATATTGTTTTAAGAAAGTAAGTCATTTGAAAAGGTAAAAAATAGAAAAAAATAGAAAATTTGTTTTAAATAATTTAATTATAAAATATTCAACTTATTTTATAATTAATCAATTTTGTATGTAAGTACATTGTTTACATTAAATGTAAATCCTCATTTACTTTTAAGGCTTGATTTTAAATTTTGATCTTAGTACATTATATAAACCATATATTAAGAAATTCAATTAATAAACATAGTTAGATCTAGTATGATAATATGAATCAATAATACAGGCTGTTTCAAAAAGTTTTATACATGAGGTTTTAAATACATGATAAAATTATTATTGAATATATTTATATAACAGCCTTTACACTATTTTATAGTATCTTATACACATTTATATTAATTAAATATAATAAACTAATTAAACACAATAATATTACCTATGTATATCTTTTTGCAACAGTCTGTATAAAATATAGTGCCTCATAATTGCCTGTTAATTAAAACACAATTGTATTTTTATCACTATATACATTACTATATACACACTTTGTACAGTCTGTCAAGGCAATATATATATATATATATATATATATATATATAATACTTATGATTATATAATAAAATCAATACAAATACATATATGTATTATGTGTAATTTTCTTACATTACATATAAATATGTACTTTTTTTCCGTTGTGTGTTGTACGTAGAAAACATAGCAGAATAATATCGTATAGAAACAAAGTAACTGCCTCCGTGGTCTAGCGGTTAAGTCCGGTTTAGAAGGAACCGGGTTCGATTCCTAATCGGGACACAAAAATATTTATTCATGTAAATAAATACATTTAATTTATTTGTGATATTTCTCGAGTTTTCTGGAGACATCGACGAGCTTGCCACTTGTCATGATTGGCCTATAAGTTGGCTAAATGTAGTGTTGCCCAATGTTGATCTTGGTCTTGCTTTTTTGCAATACCAAGAACATTACTGCCCTAGTCTTGGTCTTGTGCAAGAATCTCGCAAGACGCTTGCACAGTTTTTTTTCCAAATTCTGCGTAAGTGTTTACTTTTTTTGGGGTTAGGTTTCAATAAATTTTAATTGCGTCGTGTCCGTAACTTTGATTTTTTTTTTTTGTTCCTAAGGAATAAGAATAACGTTTAGGTATTTGGAACTTGGGAGAGCAAATAATTTTATTTTAGTATACCTAAATCCTACCTATACCTAATGCCTCCGAGGTCTAGCGGTTAATTCCGTGGATTTAAACTTGGAGGTACAGAGTTTGATTCCTGGTCGGGACACAATAATTTTTTTAATTTATTTGTGATATTTCTCAAGTTTGCTACCCTAAAGACATCGCAAAGGGAGATTTCCTTAGTACAATATATATTGAGTCAGAAGTCTTGCGAGACTCTTGCGCAAGGCCAAGACCAAGACTGGCTAAGTCTTGGTCTTGGTTTGGGCAACACTAGCTACATTTGAATCCGCTTATTTATAAGCGTGGTTTCTGACCACCCCGAAAGGGAGACGGTCGTCATGATACTTAACTTTTTACTAGAAACGAAGTACACGTACGATAAGTTAGGCCAGTAAAACTTAACCAAGTTAGTCTTTAAAGGGCTTAACGCTTCTGCACCGATCTTACTCGCACTATTTATATATTTATTATATTTTTTTATTCTGATTGTAAAGTTGAGAAATGTGGTCTATTAACTTTTTTAAACCCCCGGCATGTACCAATGAGAAATACACTTTTCTTACGTACATTTGTCATAGATTTACAACACCACCGTTTCCGGTCCTCGGTCCCACTAATACCAACTTGTGGAATCGTTAAATTAAAAATTAACATCATATCCTCGCCAAGCCGTCTGGCCAGCGTGGCGAGTGTAGGCCAATTTCTCCAGATATATGTTCTGAATGGCCCATCTCCAGCAGTGGAGGTCTGGGACGCTGTGTTCTAGGGGCTGTAATGATGTGCGTTTGACAGCTGGAGCCATTGCGAAAACGTCTTAGAATACGGGTGTTATTAATTGCACAAAAACCAACATAATCAATCAATAATCTCAAAATACTATTACTCCAGAGTGCCTCCCGTACAGTCTTTTTATTGAACAAGATCGCGCTCCGAGGCACGAGAACGGTGGTGTTGTAAATCTATGACAAATGTACGTAAGAAAACTGTATTTCTCATTTGTACATGCCGGGGGGGTTTGAACCGACCTTTGTAGGATTTAAGGAACGCGTTCTAATAACCGAGCCACCACCGCCCTAAACGCACATATTATATAGGATATAGATGACAGTGTTCATAGGTTTATTTTTGAACGAGTGTAAGTTTAAAATTAGAAACAGCGTTTGAATATAACTTCTTTTTATGCGATATTATTTTGCTTATATTAACAATAATAACATAAGTTATATTATTAACAGACCAACTTATGAACTCAACAAGGTGCTCATTTCTTGACTGGACTGTACATTTAATCATAGTCTAGTCTGTACCGACACATTTTAATAAAAATGTAAACAAGTAAACATCCCTTTTTTACTATTATTTGTTTACATTTTCATTTAAATGTATTGATCATAGATTTAAATATATTTAACAAACGCACATTAATATATAATATTTTTATACTCTAGATTTACTGGCACCTCGTTGCACCATATAATTTTAATTTTATCAATTTTATACGGTGCAACTTCCACTTTCCTGGTTACATTGTAATAATAAAAATAATAATAATCTCTGAATAATTAATTTATTTATTCGTTGGAAAATTTACATCAATATTATGTATACAAAATATTCATGTCATGAAAGCATTACAATTTGTTACTGTTAGCTATAATGAGGAAAAAAAAACAAAATATGCACAATAACAATGATATATGAAATTATAATTGCATTTGTATACTGTTCAGAATTATACAATAAAGGATATAGCAATAAAAAATAATTCAATTAAGTGAAATCAATTACAAGTATTAGTAACAATGAGTAGGTACTCAAACACTAAGTAATAGGTAATAGGAAAATAAAATACTTAACTAGACAGTTAACTGGTATCAGTGAATCAAACCAACAAATTGATAGTGTACCTAATTTAAAAAATATATATCTTAGATGTACAACTTATTTAATGAATAAACACTCTTTATTATTATTATTATTGTAATGTATCCTTATTTAAATATAGATAATTAAGAAACTTTGTATTACTGCAGCACCTTAAGTAGATAACTAAAGTTAATAATAATAATATGCATTAATTATCCCCTCATTCCGAATCGCGCTCAGAGCGCTTAGAACGAATATGACACTGACCGTCGTTCCGAATCAAATATCGCGATTTGGGTGCTCAGAGCATGATATCAATTCGGAACGGTCATATGAGTTACCGGCCCTGACACCCGTATTCTAAGACAACGGCTCCTCCACTCAACATTACCTTCCAGCTGTCTGTCTGATTGAGACGATTTGCGGATCTACAAGACGTTCATCCGTTCCCGACTTATGCTGCGCCAGCTTGGCATCACCTTCTGTCCAAATCCAACAAGGACAAGATCCAGAGTCAGCAGAACATATCGCTCAGGGTGGTATCCAGAGCGCCGTGGTTCGTGCGAAATTCTGTAATTGCGAGAGATGTCGGCCTAGCTAAACGTATGTTTTACCAGGCTGACAACGGATCCTACAAGCATCTTCAGGATATCGCTCCTACTTCCGCACGGTTCCTGGAGGGGAGGCCACTACCTAGGGAGGCTCTCTTGGAGAAGAACTAAAGTAGACAAATCTAGGAGACTAGATTCGTGAGCCACGAGGGCGGTGTTGTAGTAGGAACACCGTCCAGCACCAAAGGTGTGTTGAATCACCGGCGAGTAGTTAGCCGCAGAGATCTAGCCGGGGAATACGGGAGATTGTCCCATCCCCAACCCAGGCCCATTGAACATCCGGGCCTGGATGACTCCGCTGTCTGTCTGTTGAGACGATTAAAATTTTAAATTGCGTGTCATATACAAGCTTACGTTTGAACTTTAAAATAAAACTGTCGGCTCTGTTTAACTTTAATCGTAACTATTACATAAACTTCATTTGACAGCTGCAAGGAAATGTTGAGTGGAGGAGCCGTTGAGGAACCGTTAGAATACGGAATATTAACGGCCACTAGCAGAAATGTCAATTAAATAATCCATGATCAACATTTTGATATACGCCACGTGATTAGTAGTTAGCTTGTTACTTTGCTTATTTCAGCCAATGACGTGCCTCATAGGTAGTGTTGCCCAGTACTGCACCAACTACCCTAGTCTTGGTCTTGGGCAAAAGTCTCGCAAGACTCTTGCACAGAAAAAAAAACCTAATTTTGCTAAAAATGATTACTTTTTTTGGGGTTAGGTTTTTGTTTTCAACAAAATTTCATTGCGTCACGTCAATTTAAATAGACCATAATTCCAATTGCTAACATTCATGGACCTTGCGCGCCACTTACCATCAGGTGGGGGCAAGGTCACATGTCGTAAAAGTATAAAACAAGTTTTGTAGCTGGTTTCCATAGTTTATATTTATATTGAGTCCGAACATTTGTTCGCCCGTCCTCGTTAACAGACCGAATGAAAATAAAAAATATATATTTGTATATTTTTTAAAATTATAAATTGAAGATTAATTAGCTATTAACTTAAGTTTGTTATTAAGGTGCAGCAGTTAGTGTGTTTACCGCTTAACAAGTATAGTCTTAATTATATTAATACTAGCTCATAGGGTTATTCCTTAGTAGAAGTAGAAGTACCTACATTCCTTTAAATTTAATTACTGGGTGGAGCACTTGAAGTTAAATTTATAGTGATTGAGGATTTACCACATATTCAATCATTACAGCCCCTAGAACACAGCGTACTATACTGTTGAAGATGGGCCTTCCAGAACATTTATCTGGAGCATTTGGCCTACACTTGCAACGCTAGCCAGAAGGGTTGGCGAGTATCTGATGTCAATTTTAATGTCAATTTATTAACGATTCCACAAGTTGGTATTAGTAGAACCGGGTCTGACGGCTTCACGTGCTCTCCGAGGTACGGGAGCGGTGGTGTTGTCTATGTTATTATCTATGACAAATAATAATAATATTAAAACGTTTATTGACTTAAAAAACCTAGATACATCAATCAGTAAATACGGGGATCCCTGTACTATGTCCCAGAAGGTCTGTAATACAGGGAGCCCCTTGACTCTTGCTTACAAAAGAATTTGTGATCAACATGCATTAAAAATAATTTTGAAAACAGTTTAGTCAAATATAAAAAATAAAAAAAATAAACACAAACATATACATATGATATAAATACAATAGATAAATATAATATAATATAGTATATTACTAAAACAATCTTTAACAAATCTATGTCATTACTTTGTACATAAGAAAAGTGTATATACTCATTGGTACATGCCGGGAGGATTTGAACCGACCTTTGTAGGATTATAAAGTAAGCGTTCTTAAAATCGAGCCACCACAGCTCTTATGTATATTGTTTAAGGACAAGGTATATTTAAACGACGTTGCTTTTTTAGGTTATAGGGGTTTTTCGTACATTCTTTTTTTTTTTTTTTTTTTTTACATCAGGAAATCCCTACCGGATACCCCCCCCCGAGTCGGGGGACAGGGGGGAGGTTATGTCGGGCTCGCACCGACTAAAACCTGATGGTGTTCCTCGAGACGCCTTGTTTTGATGGCGGACGGCGGGGAGCAATATGCAAACGACCACCGCCCGCCGGCGTCGCCCGCTAGTGTGCGGGCGCCTTCATGGCGAGGAGCGAGAGAGAGAGCGAGTCTCCTCCCTCGCCTTCGGAGAGGCGCGCGGGAACAACCGCGCGCGCCGTCTCGTGAGGCCCTATGTGAGCGATGTCACCCCCGTGACACCGCTCGGGCCCCTTAGGTGGGCAGGAGGGCAGCGTACTGCCGCCTCCTGCGCTGTCTTCTCCTCTGGCGGAAGGGAGGGGCGTTCGGGTCTTCTTCCCGCTCCCGTTCCGCCGCCTCCTTCTGGAGCATGGCGTGCTCACAGAAGGAGGCCACAGTTTTTCGTACATTCTGTATTATCTCAGTACCTACACTGCTTTACCCAGTAACTTGCCATTTATATAGTTTTTGCATTTAATTTACTTATAATAATAAAAACTTATATTCTATTGCCGGATTATTATTAAATTTAATTTTAACAATATAGGAATATGTTTTATAATTTTTTCAAGTACAACTGCCTACGTGGTCTAGCGGTTAAGTCCGTGGATTTAGACTGAGGTACCGGGTTCGATTCCTGGTCGCGACACAAAAATATTTATCAATGTAAATAAATACATTTAATTAGTATTAGATTTATTTGTGACATTTCTTTTGAGTTTGGAACGCTGCTGGAGAAATCTACGGTCTTGCCACTTGTCTTGATTGGCCTATGTGGTTTCTGACCACCCCGAACGGAATCGGTCGTGATGATACTTTACTTTGCGTGTTATTTCAAGCTTGGCTATAGTAACATTTAATGTATATTGATAATTCAGTAAAATTCTTTTGTAGTTTCCTAAACTTCAATGTCGCACATTCAATTTATCTAAAATTTAAAATAATTTTACTATTTATTAATTTATAATTATTTGTATTGACAAAGGAGATTGGCAAAAAGTCTATGGAAGAGCTGAACATGCGTCTAAACCAAATTGTCAACGAAAGAATATAAGATTCTTATACCAAAAAAATCGTTAATTATGGCCGCGTTCGTTTTAAGAAATGTTAGCATGTAAATACCACTTTTTTTAGCACAAGTCGTTCGTTTAATGAAAATTCTAACATTTGATGCTAATTTCCGTATGTCAGTACCGTGTTGAAAGGAGGGTTATTGATGTTACTTTTTGACAGATGTCAAATTGATCGTTTACCATTTTTATATACTTTATAGTTTTCTATAATATTTGTTAAAAAGGTATATAAAACGATTTTATGTAATAAATTCAAAGACCATAATAATATCACGTGTATTGGATGCCATGGTATGATAAAACATGAACGAAAACACTTGTCAAAAAGTAGCATCACCGCTCGTTTTATTTAAGAAATGTTAGCATTGTTAAAAAAAGTGGTATTTCTTAACAAAAACGACATTTCGCGCTGGTTTATGAAGTTGCTACGAAATGTTGGAAATGCTATAACACGAACGCGGCCTAATTCGATGGTTTGGGTATTGGGTTTTCCGTTTGGGAATAGCACCAACCCCATTCCTTGGCAGGCTGTCAAAAGACAACTAAGACTACAACTTCATGTCTATAAACCTAGCTTAACCCCATTTGAAAGAACCGGGGGGATAATAAAAGCAAAATAAGGGTTTACACACTTTAATGTCAATTTAAAGAGTTTTTAATCATATAGTCTGTCAACTGAAAAATTTGCATTTTTTTCTTCAAATTTTACTTTATTACTCACAGTAATCGTACTTCTTACTAATGGCCGGCGAAACAATTATCTGTATTAATTTTCGTTTAAACTCCTGTTACTATAATGCAAAAAAATCGTCCGTTTCATAATTCAGTATTTTTATTATGTATTATATATATATTAATATATTTAGTACATGGTTTTACCATTCGGTACAGGTAGACGCATCTACAGCCCACTTTCTGGCATTCTCCTTTGGAGTAAAAAGGATTCATCTGTTGCGAATAAAACATTCCAAACATCCATCAAGAATACAACTAGATAAATCTGACAGCTATGAAAACGGACCGAGAAATAACAACAGAAAATAATCCCTGTTATTTCTTACAGTACGGTCCTGGCAGTTTAAAATAAAAATTGATTTTGTTATAATTAATTGCAATCGCTGATGGTAACAAATAGAGTTTAAGCAATGGTCCATTAATTCAGTCTGGAAAAAGCAACCGGATGACTCTTGGTATTTGAGTTCCTGAGGCAATTTGGAAACTTTTTTTGTATAAAAGGGTCAATGTAAAAAAAAATATGTTTAGTAACCGAATAAAAAACTTTTTTTTTTACAATTCGACCCCCACCCTTTTTCTACGATTCCGTCCATTTTGGGGTTATTAGGTTCTATACAAAAAGTTTCCAAATTGCCTCATGAATTCAAATACGAAGAGCCTATAGGTTGCTTTTTCCAGACTAAAATTATTCACCATTGCCTTGGATAATAGTTGGGTCATTGTTTATTATATAAATTTTAACATTACACCTGACACTAATGAGCGAAAGAAAGAGTACGTAGAGGTCCGAGTGCCATTTTTCTGTAGAATTATTATATGTGACCATTTATCTAGTTGAATTCTTGATCTAAGATTCCAAAATTAAATTATTTTAAATAAGGTTTGGTTTTATATCCAATACTGTAGTCCGATCTCATCAAGCCTAATTTGCGACTAAAATGGGTTCTGCTTATATTTTAAACAATACTTTATTACTCCAGGTTGATGCAAGATCAACATACGATTACATTGATTTTTCTATATAAGTTTTTTCTTTGTGAATATTTAATTTGTAATAGCGCCATATATTGTTGTATTTCATTTAATAAACGTAGTGTGTCTATTATTTTCTTGTTTTATTTATTCAAGACCTAGGCCCCTATTTTTAAGCTATAGAGAATAATGTCTTATTCGACATCTAATATACCTACTCGTATATCTGTTAAAATGCATACAAAAACATGGTTTTACTTGATAGCCCGTGAATTACCTCTTATCTGTTTTATTATACAGGGTGTCCAGGCGAGGGGGGTGTTTTATTATACCGTATGTCCAGAGGTAATGGTAATGAATTTAGGTATATTTTGAATATATTTTTAGTTTTATTTACCTACCATATTTTATGTATGGAAGCGAGACGTGGATATGTCAGAATACGCATGAGAGTAGAGTTAATGCAGTAGAAATGAGATCGTTACGTTGGATATGCGGCGTCACTTTGACGGACCGCATACGTAATGTCGAAATACGAAAAAGTGTAGGCATGAAAGAAAGCATAGGGACAAAAATAAGGAAAGGCATGCTACGATGGTTCGGGCATGTTGAAAGGATGAATGAAGAGAGATTGACGAACCAGATATATAATGCGAAAGTTGAGGGTAAAAGAAGCCCTGGCAGACCTAGAGTCACATGTTACGACCAAATTATTAAAACAATAGCTGAAGGTGCATTGAAAAGCCATCGAAACAAAAGGGCATGTATGAAGAGGTTGATGAATGTCGAAGAAGCGAAGAGGTATGTCGTGACCGTGACAATTGGCGCTCAATTGTCTCTGCCTACCCCGCAAGGGATTTGGCGTAAAGATATGTATGTATGTAAATACTATATTTTAGACAGAGTAAATTAGCAAATGCATTTGTAACGACTTTCCTCTAATTTGTTAAAACAAATCTACGATTAATTTTAAAAATATCTCTAAAATGTCCTTAATTTTATTTCCTAGAAAGTTAATAGACTACATTTGTCAAAAGTACACTGACTAGAAAAATCTGAAATTATTGATTATGCAAGTGTCCTCTTAACTTATAGTCAAAATTTAGAAGTTCAAAAAATATATCTTCATACTAACATGAAAGTTACTTTCAGTATTACAATTATTTAGCCCAAGGAACATAATGATTTGTCTAACAAATAGACAAAACTCGTAAAATTACCAATATATATATATATATATAAATATTGCGCAATAAGCTTACTCATACTTGTTTTCTAACATGCGCAACCTTTCTTTACTTACTACACCTATAACTTCAATAGTATTGTATTATCAATACTGCGCAATATTTTTATATTATATAGGCCGTAACAGTGTTATTTTAACCAAGGTTGTAAAAACACTTATTGTAAAGAATTAACAATAGGCACTATAGTGAACGTTGCACATATTGGACCCTAGTGGAACTAACGGCGGCCGTCAGCTTCTGAAAACATGACTCATGGTAGGTACATACCGCTTGTCATGTAAGGTTGCGTTTCAATATTTTTAAACAGTAATTCCCGCGCTATTGCAAATGTTTTTTTTAAGTGTCTTGTACAGAATACATCAGCCCTAAACATGTAATTTATTTACATAACAGAGTTCATAACCGAGTTGGGGATCATCAAATTCCAAGTGTTGCAGAATTTGTTGCTTTTCAAGGAGTAATTCACGTCAATATCGCCCAAACACGAAGGTTATACGGGAGTTCACAGCGCTAGAAAACCGCAAAAAATAAAGTGTAACTTCTGCCCCATATACTCGGATAGAGTCAAATTTATCGTTTTCCATAATTATTCACAACGTAGCACATTATTAAACAAAATAACACCACTTATGACTAACATCTTTACTGTGGATAACAGTAAACTAATTTACAAAACGAAAATGTTGACATGTCCGTGCAAAATGGCGCGATGAACTCTGCATATGTAAAATGCAAGTTTGGTACCTTGTTTACACTTATTATGTATCTCATTTGTGTTTTTGTGTATTTTTATTCTATCACAACATTGTATTCTAAGTATACGTTACCAGCCTTAAAATACAAATAAGAACCCGAAAAATAAATAATAACACCAAATAATCGGTGTCAAAATTTAAAGTACAATTTCGAAAAATTCAATTATCTCGCAGGATACAAACGTGGCTCAAATAGGCGCAGTTTTTTTATAGTAGCGGAAATGCATCATATTTATTTGTTAAAAAATGTGGTGCAGACCCGTGTTCTTAATCAACACTACATAGGCTAGTGTTAATTTATTTTAATTGTCCATTGCGTGTTATTTTAAACTTAGCGTTTGTTTAGCTTAACGATAACTGGCAATGTATAATTAATATGCAATTATACAACCCTGGGAAGATTGGTGGTTCGATGGTCGTACTCGTAACCGATGGATTAAAAAAAAAACTTTTGGCGGCATCAGCAAAATACAGCTCGATGCTTGTTCTTTTTCGGCTAACTTCCGCTGCTATCGGTCTTAATCCATCATATAGTTGTAAACTAATTCTTTGATTGAGTTTAAAGTTAAAATGTCGGCAAACAGCGATAGAGAAGAAGCTATTATTTCAGCTAATTTGGTAAGTTTAGAATTTATATTATACGTAGATTCCTTGATATATATTATTTGTTAGATATTTTTTGCAATTGTGCACATTTTCATAACCACGCCACTTAATAATTAAAATAAGCATTTTAAAGTATATTTGCATTAAAAATATATTTTTTAAATACTGAAGACAATGAGATTAGTAGTACTAATGTATGAAAAGAGATTTCGACACAATGTGTGCCTTTTCCCCGCACGTGCTGAAATGCACGCTGTCCGATACAACCGGATTAGCCCGGATACAATAGAATGTATATCGACACGACAGAATGTGTCTTGACTCCAGAAAATGTACCCTGATAGAATATTCATCGACACGATAAATGAGCTTAGATGCGAGACAATATACCTCGAAATCTTAGAATGTGCTAAGACTCGATAGAATATAGGATACAATAGAATACGTTTTGACATGATAGAATGATAAAATTATGATTAGAATTTGTCTGCTTTTGTTGGCCAATTTCTCATTAGTTTTTTTTTTTGTTGTTTTTAGAAAGCTCAGTTAAACTGGATGATGAGCAAGGATACCCACTCAGTTTTGCTTCAACTACAATCCATTTTGACCGTATGTATATATTTTATATGTTTACGTGTATTGGATCATTTTATAATATACGATTTTGTTTTCAGAAAATTGCTCGTCGTTATCCTTTAGGGAAATTTACTCCTGGTAGAGCAGACGCAAAACCAGAAAAGTTTACGTTTATATCTGAATTTGACCAACTCAAGTGTACTGTGACCATAACCGGAGATAACATCACTTGCGCCGTAAGTTAACATTTAGTATAGAACTTAGTATTTGATATAGCAAACAAGAAATTCAAGAAATCATACCGAAGAGCAGAGTTTTAGACAACAACTCGTACAATATGGCAATAAAATTGTACAATAAAATACCTACTACACTTCAAGAATTGCCTACAATTAAATTTAAAAAAGTAATTTACGTCTGGTTGTGCGAGTTTTGTTTATATTCCACAAATGAATTCTTAAATAAAAAACTAAAACGAAATATTGACATTGTATAGCTATTTGGATTTAAGTTTTGACATTACATAAATTCTCTGACATAATGTACTCATATATGGTGCTGACATCAAGTCATACCTACATTGCATGCTGAGGCTCAGTTAGACATTATCACGAAGCCTATATCATAATATATAAAAATGTTAATATTAATTTATTACTGTTGTAACATATTAGGTTAAGATGTTTTATGCAATAAAGAATTTTGAATTTGAAGTCAGGAACAAGAGCTCAGCTAAGATCGGCTATCCACTGTTTTTTAGATCGTTACCCTTTTCGCAAAATACAACGTCAGGAAATTCAAGATGACGCAAAATAACTATCAAATGCCGGGTACTGTACCTACTTAATCAATGACTCATATAATATTATTGCATAGGAATTCCAGGGATCCATACAATGTTGATATGTAAAGCTGGCGACTAATCTTTATATATTATTTGTTACCTAAACCAGCGCAAGAGTTTGCCACTTATTGCCCTATAGTAAAGATAGCTAAATGTTAGCACAACAAACAAAAACACCACGCAAAATTACTTTTTTAAGCTATTATACTTTTTTCCTGTAAATATTGCTCGAAATCAATATGTTATTGTGATTCGAACAGACGCCGTCGTCGGTAGTAAGTTGTATTAAAATGTTGAGGTTAGTCGCCGCCTTTAAATGTACCTAATCAGTTTGTTTTATTATTTAAGGTTTACATTTTCAGTTGGTGACTAATTCCAGGTACTGTCATGGACACTTATACGGCAACAACTTGATCCATGGACTTATATAGAACTACCTATACCTATTCAATTCAATTAGAATTACCTACTTATTATTACTTACCTATAGATATAACCCGACCCGAGGTGGAATGTGGAAGACTACAAAAAAATAGTTGGCTACGGTTATAGTTTAATGTAGATGTGGTATAGCTGCCTATTATATATGTTCGTTTATTTAAAACTTAATGCCTCGGAGAGCACGTTAAGCCGTCGGTCCCGGTTCCACTAATACGAACTTTTGGAATCGTTAATAAATTGTCATTAAAAATTGACATCATATCCTCGCCAAGCCGTCTGGCCAGCGTGGCGATTGTAGGCCAAATTCTCCAGATATATGTTTTGGAAGGCCTATCTCCAGCAGTGGAGGTATAGGACGCTGTGTTCTAGGGGCTGTAATGAATGAAAAATGAATTCAAGATCGATGTTAAACTTTAGATCAAGTTGTCTCTTTTATTCCTTCTTGATTGGCATTTGGTTAAAAGAGACAACTTGATGTCAAGTTGTGTTGAATGATGATGAATGATATGAATATAAATAAAATGTATATCATGCATAAATAAATAATGAGGATAATAAGGAAATGGAGGATAATAAAGAAACTTGAATTTAGGACAGTTTAGTTAAAAATGAAGGGTTTGTAAACCATATTTTTGAAGATAGTTCGTTTTGGAACTTGTCTTAAACCTAAAGGTAAAACCCAAAGCATCAACGAATTAAAGACAAAAGAGCTATGATGGGAAGGATTCATGTCTGTTTCAAGGAATACAACTGTCAAATTTTATGTAAATCGGTGAAGTAATATGCGTGTGATCCTTCCTCACAAAGTTACATACATATACATAAATTGTGTCACATGTGGTCAGATGACGATGTCATTATAGCCTAATTCAGTTGCAAGGAATTTTTGAAGTTCCAAGGAATATTTTTGCCAAATTTTCCTCAAAATCGGTTTAGTAATATAGGGTTAAAACTTGTCTATACAGATATAACTGGTAATAAAGCAACGCCTTTCCTCCAATATATTCGGAACAATCACGCATTCTCACTTTCTTCAGACGTTTCGAGGTGTGCGACTCGATTAGGGGAAAGCAACGCATGAGGATGCGTGGTATGAGGACGAAAACCCTGCGCAGATTTTGGAAAAAAAATGTATGGACAGCAAGACAATGACAACTTTACCAAAAACTTTTTTTGATGCCAATCGATCCTGTTTCTTCAAATAAGTTAAATTAATTATAAAATTCTATTTCGACAAAAATCCATCCTGTATATGGTCTATATAACCAATTATATTTATGATATTATTTTAGGAGATGACTTTCAAAGTGTCGAATCATAGTGTTTGTCGTACCAGCATCAAGCAGCCATGGAAGATCCAACAGATACAAGATTCTACCAATTTTCTTCAGCAGGCGATCTGGCACGTTGAGAATGTGGAGGACGACTATTTGTTCAAGTAATTTTAGGGTTATGAGTAATTCGGCGAGAACGTTAAGCCGTCTCGTTGTTATAGCTATAACACCATCTCGTAGTGTTTTCCAACAATATGTAGGTATTTAAAGCTCATCTTCGGCAGTGGAGGTCTAGGACTCCGTGTTTTAAGGGCTATGATGTTAAAGCATTGGTCTCTCATTTAGTCCACAGTTCGTTGGAACAAGTAGAGTCGAGACCCAGGGAGTATAGAGGAGACTTACTCCTTTCACGAAATGATCCAAAATAAATTTCTCAATAAAGTTAATTAACTACTTTTTGTGCATTGTATGCATGGTCTTGCGTTTAAGAACATAGATTAGGCCGCAGAGGTACCGGGTTCGATTCCTGCTCGGGATACAATATTTTTTTGTGATATTTCTGGAGTCTGGTATGGTAGAGACTTACCACTTGTCATGATGGGCCGATATCAGTTGGCTAAATGTAAATACGCTTCTTTATAAACGTGTTTTTAGACCACCCCGCAAGGGATACGATCGCGATAAGACTCCTACTTTATTTGTAAAATATATTAGTCAGTTTTGAAAACACTAAATAAGATATGTAAACATATTAAATCAGTTCTGAAAACACACTTAATCAGTTCTGTAAAAACATTGAATCAGTTCTGAATTTACACTGAATCAATTCTAAAACACTTTGAATCAGTTCTGCAAATATATTAAATCAGTTCTGAAAACACACTTAATCAGTTCTGTAAAAACATTGAATCAGTTCTGAATTTACACTGAATCAATTCTAAAACACTTTGAATCAGTTCTGCAAATATATTAAATCAGTTCTGAAAACACACTTAATCAGTTCTGTAAAAACATTGAATCAGTTCTGAATTTACACTGAATCAATTCTAAAACACTTTGAATCAGTTCTGCAAATATATTAAATCAGTTCTGAAAACAATTGAATCAGTTCTGAACACATAATGATTCAGTTCTGATAACACTAGAATCAGTACTGTAATTAGACTAAATCAGTTCTGATAACTTTATGGTCCTAAAAGCGTTAAATTATGTCATAGTCCACGGGAAAGTACTACTATCCTACTAACTATACCAATGTAGATAGAACTAGATATCTATATTACAAAATTTTGGAAGACGACTTGCCGTCCTCCACCTTGGAGCCTACTACCATTCTCTTGAGCCATGTTCTTAAGAAATATTAGCTCTATAAATCTGAAAAGAGATCTTATGACATCGATTTAGACCCGTATTCATAAATTCATCTCAAGATAAAAACCCCTCGTCTAATTGTCTGCTATGGGGACAAGAGGGCTGGTTCTTTCCTCGCCCAGAGAATCAGCATAGCGATTCAGCGAGGAAATGCGGCCAGCGTTGTTGCCACCATGCAGCGGATACGATTTATATTTAAATTAAGAATATATTAATGTAAGAATGCGTTCCTTAAATCCTATAAAGGTCGGTTTAAACCCACCACACCAAATACACTTACGTACATTTGTCTTACATTTACAACACCACCGTTCCGATGCCTCGGAGAGCACGTTAAGCCGTAGGTTCCGGTTCCACTAATACCAACTTGTGGAATCGTTAATAAATTGTCATGAAAAAATGACATCATATCCTCGCCAATACGTCTGGCCAGCGTGGCGAGTGTAGGCCAAATTCTCCAGATATATGTTTTGGAAGGCTCATCTCTAGCAGTGGAGATATAGGACGCTGTGTTCTAGAGGCTGTAATGAATGAAAAATGAAATCAAGATCGATGTAAAACTTTAGATCAATAAAACTAATTAAATAAAATTAGTTTTTATTTGTCACAAAAATAGTTAATAAAAATGTAAAATATAGTAAAAAAATAAAACAAAGATATAATGACAAAAGGGTCTATGGTTCAGAAAATGGCGTTGAAAGCAGGTTCCAACAACCTCTGTTATTATACCATAGCCGACATTTAAATTTAGTGGAACAGTAATATAAATAAAAGTTATAAAACAATAATGAAACAAAATAAAAAAAAAACCAAGAACATAAATAAATTAATAAAAAACAGAAACCTAGACGGGAGCTGCCCCAGCCTGCTACACAAGCAGCCATGCTGCACACATTTTACGGAAAGTGGGTAACGTTGTAACAAGTTGTCTCTTTCATTCCTTCTTGATTGGCATTTGGTTAAAAGAGACAACTTGATGTCAAGTTTGTCATCGTACTTGAAATCTATTTATAATACGGACCTGAATTACATTGTTCTTGGCAATAACTTTAATCAGAACTTTACTATTGTAAGGTAACGATCTTTGTTTGTAGAAGTCCAGCCGAAGCTATTAATTTGATTCAGAGCGTGATGGACAGTTTACTGAGAGCACAATTCACTCTGATGCTTCCACGAAAGAAGCCTATGGAGGAGGTCATAAACAGCCAGAACATGGTAAGTTACTATACATTTAGGATTGTTATAGTTTTGCCCGAATAAAGACCAAGGCTATTATACAAGACCGTGGTATTGTGAAATATCGTCGTCATAAAAATTAGTCTTAAGCAAATAAAAATATACTTTATTCTTCAAAAGATGTGTGTTCGTCAGTCGTCGTAGTCAGAATCAAGGAACATAACCCTAAAGTCAGTGTTCGGGCGATTAGGTAAAATTCCTGCGATTAGGTAAAAATCTCTAATCATTTTTCTCCCCATATTTGGAAGTTTAGTAGGGATGCAAAATCTTCGCCTCGATCTGTTCGACGAAACAACAAGTGTCAAAACCATATAAAATTCGTTCAGTTGAAACTGCGCAGCCATACGAGCAATAGAAAGAATAAAAAAGTGAATTGTATCTGGATCAGGCCTGCTTCAGAACTATCGAAGACTAATATTGAAAAAGTCCGAGCCTGAAACAATTTACAATCTATTTATTTATTAAAATCTTCTAAGTTAAACGTCTCGCTTTATATTATTAAAAAAAAAAGGTCCAAGACTTAAAATAATAAAATATAGGCCGCGACACATGGCATATCTTGTTCAAGTCCAAGGTCTTGCATCAGATCAGGTGGTCTTGGTCTTGGTCATGCGGAAGTGTTTCGCCTTATTTTAAATTTTAAAACTTAACTTAAATGTTAACTTGGAATGCCTAAGTGAGGATAATAAAAGAGAAATGAGGCAAACCGAGCCATAACGGCTCAGTTACTGAAGAACCCGTGTCAGTCTTAAGGTCAATTCGTCGTACTTAGAGTTCTTGGGATTTTTATTTAATAATAAATAAATAAATATTTCCAGACAGGTCACACAGCGCCATCTAATTTTCGTGGTAAGCTACGAGGCTTGTGTTACGGAAACTAAATGGTTGATAAACTACATATTATACTTTTTTTTGTAAATATATACATATAAACACCCAGACAGAGACAAATTTACAATGTTCAACTTGCCCCCGGTGGGAATCGAACCCACGACCTCCCGAGTTCACAGCAACGTTTGTTACCACTAGACCACGGAGGCGGTCAAAATAGTGTAGGCGGTCAAAGTAATAGATAGATATCAAACTAATAGAATTTACGTTATTGTCTTTCAGAAAGAGTTATCGCCGAATCTGCCGGATGATTTGGCAATATCATTCTACATCGAGTCGCCTAGGTTGATATTCGTGTTATACCATTTGAAGAATGATGATGGGGCCATGTCAGTGGACTTGTGCGAGACTGAGTGCTTCGTCCCCTGGATTGGAGACGTGATGCCCATGTTGGCGAGGTCCTTGAAGATCTGTCAGCTGTTCATGAGCAAAATGAAGCACCATATGTAAACTCTGATAACTGTAGGCGATTTATTATTGTACTACTTGTAGAGTTGGAACGTATACAGGGTGGAAACGTAAAGTAGTAAACATTTAATATTACCAGTGAGTAACATATAAACAGAAATATAAATTATTAAGTTTACTCCTAAGTTAGCTTTACAAAATATCGATTCATATCTTTCCACTCTGTATAATTAATTACATTTTAGGTTAAAATTCTATAAGTAGTACGTCTATTAGAGAATTGCCCATTTACATGCCTTCTTCCTAATAAATCCTCTATATTTGGAGACTATTTTTTAAGCATGTCAGTATAAATTTAATTTCTTTTTCTTATAATGAAGTTTATGTTTTAATCAAAATACTATCTAGTTTGGCGTTTTTTTATAATAATAAAGTTTTGTATCCAGCAATTGTGTTTTATTAGGCTTGTATTTTTAAATAGGTATACTTCAGGAGAATTTCGTATTTACCTAAGAATAATAATAATAACAAATATTTCCAGACAGGTCACACAGCGCCATCTAATTTCCGTGGTAAGCTACGAGGCTTGTGTTACGGAAACTAGATGGTTGATAAACTACATATTATACTTTTTTTTTTTGTAAATATATACATGTTATACATATAAACACCCAGACCGAGACAAATTATACAATGTACAACTTGCCCCCGGTGGGAATCGAACCCAAGACTTCCCGAGTTCAGAGCAACGTTTGTTACCACTAGACCACGGAGGCGGTAGAGAATACTTTTTAACTGCTTCCGTGGTCTAGCGGTTAAGTCGGTGGACTTAGACTCGGAGGTACCGGGTTCGATTCCTGGTCGGGTCACAAAAATATTTATTAATGCAAATAAATACATTTAATTAATATTTTATTTATTTGTGATATTTCTGGACATACATCGACGAGCTTGCCACTTGTCATGATTAGCCTATAGTAAAGTTGGCTAAATGTGAATCCGCTTATTTATAAGCGTGGTTTCTGACCACCCCAAAAGGGAAACGATCGTGATGATACTTTACTTTTTACCTAGGAATAATAACGCGTAGAATGATAGTTCCATACAAAATTTGTCCACACATTTCGGGATCAGGCTCGATTTGCCGTCATGCCCAGTCAAGCTGGCATAGTGTTAGGGACTGATTGTTAGTCATGAGTGTCTGATTCCAGTTGTTAACATTCATGGACCTCGCGCGCCACTTACCATTAGGTGGGCGCAATTTCACATGTCGTGATATAAAAAAAAAACTAATAACCGAACCAGCTTAGTTTTATTGCCTGTCTTATCGTATGCGTACTTCCTTTCTAGGCGTTAGTATTCTAAGGCGGGTACTATAAATAAATAAAATAAAATACTTATATTAATTTTTTAAATAAATAAAACAACAGATGATTTCAAAGTTTATTATGCGTCAAAAATCTTAGTGACTAAGGGCCGGTAACTGAACCAATGAACAAATGCCACTAAGAGAGAATTTAGTTGCGGCCATAATTTAGGCCTACTGTCCACGTAAACCTCACAATCAAGTGCACGCTATCGTCAATTGATGTTTGATTTAAATTGCTGTCGCGTTTACCAATCTACATGCGTTCGTAATGCCGTTATTGCTTTAATACAAAAAATACCACACACATATAAGAACTATTTTATTCTTCTAATTGCGATTTTAATAATATTAAAAAAAGACTTCAAATAAATTTCACTTTTTAAGATGTATATACGATACTAACAGATAACAGACCAAAAAATAATTGCAAAACTTATATTATCTTATATTAGCTTTAATGTTATTTTGGTTTGTGTCCTTTTTGTATTGAAGCAGCGATCTCATTACTCAAGCGACTTGCGAGACGCAATACCTATTTATAGTATTACATGACCACCTCTGCAACCAATTTTGTTCACTTTATTGCTTAATTTATTATTATACAAGTAATAATAATAAATTATTCAAATACCTAAAAGGAAATATTACGGACTGAAAAAAAAGCCAATAGAATCTACGCCTGGTTCGTGGTCTTTTAAAAAAGTTGCAGGTATATTACAATCACATGGTCATCATCAATTATGAAAAAAAGTGCTTTACAATGCTACTAAAACGAATTCTGATAAGTTTTGTAGCATTATTGATTAACGAATGCATGACGATTACGTAGACAAAAGTCGCTACCGTGGACAGTGTGCCTTACACAAATATTTTAAGTTTAAACTTAATAAGGACCGGTGGTTGTATTATGTGTGCTTTCCATTACCAGAGGCGCTAGCATAAAATGCATGAACTGTTCCATTACAAAAAAACCGAATCCTGAATTGTTAATATCAATATATAAATAAAAAATTGCTTTTTGACAAATTTGTCTAATTTGCACATTAACATTTTAAATATACTAAAAGTGTTCCATTTATCGAATATAATGGAGTTAAAAAAACTTAAAGAAACGATGCTAGTATGTGATGCTAACCGCTTTAATATCTGGAACGCACAGTTAATCTCACAAAACAACGCGACAGGCGTTAATTGCACAATAGACGCAAGCAGATATTTTTTTCGTATTACTAAAATGATATTTGACAGCGACTATTCTGTCTTTATTATCCGAGATACGTCTAAGAGCGACAATCACCCATCGAAATTTTTTTTTTTTATAATGTAATTAAATATTTAAACAAAATTGATGGATGGGTTGTTAAACGAAATATACATAAATAATTAAAGTCTTATCAATAATCACGTTATTTGCTCAGTTTAATTCTCCAAACTAGTTGTTTATATAAAAAAAAACAATCTATCAAAAAGTGACATTTTATTTAAAAAAAATGCCTCATTGGGGAAATGTCAAATTTATGTCAAACTTTAGGATATTGCAGAAATCAAAACCTTTTTAACACTTGATCGGTGAAGGTAATTCTTAGTACGTATCTTATCTAATACATTTTTACGTTAGCATAACAATATGCTGAGCATAGTAGGCAACTTATATAGATTCAGTATAAAACAGGTGATCCAAAAGTAATAATAACAATAATCAAGTACATATTCTCCTAACTAGAATATCCATCTATTTCTTAAATGTGTCCTCCAAAAATATCACTTCCATCAGTTCGCCTTCTTCTTCATAATAGCCTCCAATCTTCTGTTTTGTTTCAGGATCAAAACGGTGGATCCAAATTTCGTCCACGCGTCAAAAAAGTTTATTGTAGCGCTTGGAACTTTTGAGATTCGCCTTTGAGATTTCAATTTGTCTTCTTTTGTCTCGTTGGTTAATATTCCTCAGTCTTAGCCTCTGATGGTCACTCTTCCTTCGATCTGTCAACACTACATCTTGGGTATTATTAAGTGAGAGACGTTGGCAGGCTTCCTTCGCGATGTTCATCTTCAGTGGATTTTCTGCCCAGCTTAAACTCCTTGGACCAGCAGCGTGCAACTGTGGAATTTGGAGGAGCTGAGTTCCTTAATGATTACACTATGTTGTATGATTGGTGGACATTTTCTTCAAACAAAATAGAATTTTGATATTTTCGACTGTTCGTACTCAAATTAATGTTTCACCTTTTTTTGTTTATCGACGAAATCGAGAAGTCATCTGTCAATTATGTGGAATCGAACCACTTGCACTTGCCTGAATAACTATGGAGCTTCATAAGGGCATACCTGAATATTTTTGGATCACCCCTCTAAATCTGGATTGTTACACAGTCCGTCAACGATTAAGTTACAGTCAAATAAGGCTGTGAATATTATTATTCTTAAAGTCCTAGAATACAAAGCGCTGCTTCAATACAAAGGTCAGTTAAACCCCCCCCCCCCCCCCATGTACCCATGAGAAATACACCTTACTCGGCTACACGCGAGCCTCGGAGAGCACGTAAAGCCGTCGGCGTCGGTCCTGGTCCCACTGATACCAACTTGAGGAATCGTTAATAAATTGTCATTATAAATTTACATCAGACCCTCGCCAACGTGTTTGGCGCGTGGCAAGTGTAGGCCGAATTTTCCAGAAATTTCTGGAAGGCATTTCCAACAGTGGAGGTCTTTCTACTTTTCTAGTGGAGATCAATCTAAAAATGAAAATATGTTCTATATTATCTAACCAATCTTTGACTATGTAGGTATAATATATTGATATTTCAAAGTTAAAGAACCTCATTGAAACCACTTTTAACTTAATACGTTGACAATCTGTAGCACAATCCACCCTAAGGTCTTTTGTCCATCGTAGCCGTTACCAGATTATTTTGGGCAAGAAGGACAAACAGACAACTTTACACAATACTATACTTTACACAATAATACTATAAGTAGCCTACATCATGCAGAGAGCCGACTACACGCGGTCTTTTAAAACCCTCATCTTACCCCCGCCAGCGACCTTCTTTAGTTCATCCGTCTATCTGGCGGGGGTCTTCCCACTCTGCGTCATCCTGTACGTGGTCTCTACTTTAGAACCCGTTTAACGTCGTCGGTTCTTCGGTAGATGTGTGCCCGGCCCATTTTCACTTGACTCTTTGATGAATATCAACGTTCAACAGCATGGCCCGCTTAGCGACCTTCAATTTGTGAGCCTGACACACTGTTAGTGACCACGTTTCTGCTCCGTACGACGTTACGGGGATGACGTACTGATTGAAGACGTACTGATCTTTAAACATTGTGGTATGGACTATCAGAGAATGTGACAAAGTTTATTTTCTAAAGGTACCGGTCCTTAATATTAGTCATATTACATTGCATAGTAAGTAAGTATTATTTATATTACATCGAAGAGCTTGCCCTTGTCATGATAGGTCTTGATGATGTCGTGATGATACTTTTTATCCGTATATTACTTGCATAAATAATGCTCAAATAAGTAAATAGTTATATTAATTACGCCCGTTGCAAAAAGGCTAATTATCTTTTAATCTGTTTAATTAATGCATTATGGATTAATTTAATCATCCTTTCTGCAACCGGCCGTTAGTATAATATTTAAAACATTAGAATTGTATTCCCAAAATGACAAAGGCCAATTTAAAATTAATCCTATTAAATAATTTAAAATTCATCTTAATCAATATTTTAAAATTAATCCTTATTATTAATATATAATTGTAATATTATCTACGATTACTTTGATAATACTAGCCAACAATATTTATACAATTTTTTTTTCTACTGTTTTTTTTTTTTGTTTTGGCAACATTGTTTCTTTCTTCCTTTATTCTAAGCTTATACCACTTCATTACACTTTCACTAAACAATATTTAGATGTTGTGGTTGATGTGGTATTGATATGGAAGAAGACGTTGTTTGCATAATCCAGATTGTTTTTTTTTTATTATTTTTTTTTAAATTAGTAGAGCTATAATTTTTAAAAAGTTCTTACTAATAAAGAGAAAAATCGTGTTGACCAGTGTAATCGTAAAGTATATTAGTAACTATAAATAGTAAGTAAAAACAGACTTTACTAGAAATTGACATCAGTCCCTCGGCAACTCGTCTAGCCAGCGTACCGAGTCAAGGCCAATTCTCCAGATATATTATCTGGTAGACAACAGTAGGGACGATCTATGACGTATTTTAGGATCTGTGATTTTGTGACGTGAGTGACAAACTTTTGTTTCGATGTAAATTTAGTGCCAGCTTAAACTAGATTTTGTTATTATTTAAAAGGGTTTATGTATTTAAAAAAAATGAATAAAGCCGTCTACAAGGTATAATGCCGTTATCCATTATGATACTTTAGTGTTGAATAATAAGAAATTATTTAGATAATTTTTTTTTTGGTAACTATTTGCCGGTGTAAAAAAATTGTAAGTTAGGTATTTCGTTTTCGAACAGCTTCAAATTCTCCTTAGAATAATGATAATTAAAATTTATCATTAAATCCCTTTTTTTCTAAACTGATTTTAAAGTTAACGGCTTTATAGCTTGAGGCGGCCGTCTTTATTATATTACAATAATAATAATAAATAAATTACAAATTTAAAACACACTTAGATATCTAAAATAGTAAAAATTAGTAAACAGCAGCGATTCCTTAAATTCTGAATATTTGGGTCTAAGGCTGGGTTGTGCAAAACGAAGTTAATTAATTAATTAAGTATTGATTTTTACGGTGTCTAACCCTGTACAAAACATAATAAAAATAGCTTTATATTGTGTTTAGGTTATTCTTTTTTTATTTAAATTGTATAATCTTGGAATTACATTTAATTTTATTACCACTTTTTTTGTGAACTGTGGCACCTAAAGGTGGTACATTTTTTATTGTTTCACTGACTAACAGCCGGTGGCTGATTATTTTTTGATATATTTAATGTATGTTACAAACAGATTGGAAGATGTGATTATGCGTCATTTGGAGCGTCAAAACAGCTCGTCAACACCTCGGGAAATAAGAGAGCTTTTTCCTTTTTTTTTGTTTTTAATTGTATTTTTAATTATTAATTAGTTTACTTATATTAAAGTGATTTATATTTTCCCTTCCAATAAATGTATTCAGTATAGGGTAAAATTTATACATTTATTATTAAAGAGTACAGCAGCCCTAATCCATTATAATGGCTTAATAAGCGCATACGTTATTAGTGGATTCCATTATTTATGTCATTATACAATTCTCAACTCAAATAGCTCTCGACTTTGATAGTGTTCGTGAAAATATTAACTCCAATAGTAATAGTTAACGGATTCCATTATATATCGTACGGAATAAGACTGCTGAAGTACCCAAAATTATTGAACTCGCTCAAGCCTTAGGGTATCATGTTAATCAATAAATCCAGGACAGCAGCACGTTAAATATATAACATTATTTGACCTTGAAATATAGCAGTATGCGAGACCGTTAGAATTAAAGTTTGATAAAAAGTTCGTCCATAGTTAATTAATTTCTGGTGTAGGATGCGACATGTGTAGTAGACACATTAGCCCCATGCCGCATCCAGGTGCCCTAGTCCAACTCTGTGGTGCTCGGTCCACATGCCCTCAAGCGGATACTTCTGACAAATTTCATTGAAATATCTTTGAGTAATATAGTCTCGAGGGCGAATTAAAGAGACACACATGTGAGGTCACATGTCGTGGTCACATGAAGATATCATATAGCTATGTCTGTATCAGGGTTCTAAGAATAATTCTGCTAAATTTCATATCGGATTAATTTATCGATTGATAATATAGCCGAAACTAGGGCTTGTGAGGGAACTTGAATCAATAAAAAAAAAATGGTATACCTAAGTAAGAAATAATTAATATACAATACAATAATAATAATACTAAACCCTATGTAAATAATTAACAATTAAATCAGTATTGAGTCATACATGACTATCAGACTATGTGGAGAGCTATGTTTTTTTCTCTGATGGATATAGAATTGGTAAAATTGATATTCGTTAGAGAACCATAGTAACATAGCTTTTAAAATAAACAAGAAGTGACAATGGTCCGGAGACATCTGAAGCAGTACCGACGAACGATGATGGTGCAAACGGTTTTAGATGGAGACAATGTACAATGTCAAAGAGTGGGACGATTTATCGTCAAATGGACGGTGACATAAAGGAGGTCGCTGGTGTAGATTGGATGTGTGGCGACTCTTCGGGGAGGCCTATATGGTGAAATAAGGATAGTACAAGAAAATTGGAGCAACATGAGAATTTTTAACCGAAAATTAAACAAATGAATATAGAACGAATGAAACGTACGTAATGTTCAATGAAGGGTGGCCACGGCTTCAATTGCACTGAATCTCCGCGGGGATAGTTCACGTATGCTCCCCCCCTCCATCTTAATCAATACTGACAGCAATTGAAACACCCCGCTGCCCTTCCCCCTCCCGCGTTATATTCTGCGACGATAGAATAGCATCGACCGCATTGCTCTTATACCTAGCGTGACTTATAACTACTTAGGAACGCTACACTTTGTGGACACCCAAGCCCCTCGTATAACTCGGAGTGTTTGAAAACAGCCGTAATAGTTGCCGAGCCTTGCGAGCAAATAATATATAAATATGCCCAGTTTCTAGTCTTTCTAGTCCGTCCCTTTTGCATGACACTATGGTCCTCGAGCGAAGCGGTTGTAACCGAATGGTGCGGATAGTGGACCAAAAATTGGATTGTATGGCCACAGATTCTAGCCTCTAATACCGATTAGTACTTTGGTCTCTGACTTTGACATAAGTATTTTAGGTCCCTCTTACGGTGAAGGGAAACGTCATGTATAAATTCCCACACCAGTAGCGTTACCGACCATCGCGCACAAGGACTTATGAGGATTATAGCCTGTCCTTTAATGCCAGAAGAGACAGCGATAAGCAGTGGAAT
Source organism: Tinea semifulvella (assembly GCA_910589645.1). Lineage (NCBI taxonomy): Eukaryota > Metazoa > Arthropoda > Insecta > Lepidoptera > Tineidae > Tinea > Tinea semifulvella. The sequence goes on from OU342584.1 coordinate 30,111,472, forward strand.
GTTATAGATCGATGATGGTTCCTTATAACAAGTTTGGCAACTCTCTTATATGCATACATATATATAATTTTAGTAAAAATAAATGTAATAGTAGTTCTGATATACATTCCAATTGAAAAATACTTACGATGTAGATACATGTCTTAGCAAATAAAGGATTCATTAAAATAAACCTTTATCAGTTAAGCCTTAATGATTGGATTCAACTGATGCTGTTAGATGGTGTTGTGTTCGAATTATGGCACAGTTTATTAGAAAGTGTAATTGGCATGAGAAAAATCCCAGTAAAATCTTTTCATAATGTCCTAAAATATTTTGGCATAACCTAGCAGCTTAGTCCTCAGCACATTTATAGAACGAGCTTTCGGCGGCATTAAAATGATCATAGTATTTTATTAAGTAGAGAAAGGCGACAAAATGGGGTGTTTATTCTTAATGAAAGGTCTTAGCACGAAACACAGGACTACCTCCCTTCCACACACGTAAAATCCAGCACCCATATGGAAAATCCTGAATTGCTAGCAAATTTGTCTCCCTCACTAAATGAATTTTACGAATTAAAACTACTTTATCCGATACCAAACTTCACCATAATGCTAGGCTGTAGGGGGTGAGAGATATGTAAAATCTGATGCGACTTTCATAAAAAAAAAAAAAAATATATATTTTAATGAGTTTCATTAGTTATGTTTTATATTACCTAGCACGTTTAGCTGGTCGCCGATCCGCATACAATAAACACTTGCGGAGTTAAGCTAACGAACTATCGCTAGCCCTCAGGTTTTGCTGCACTTTAATAGCATTCGTATTATTATTTTTTTAATTTTATTGTCGAGTGATTGCAATAAATACATTCGCACATATTCTTTATAGGAGACATTGGTAACATACTTTTAAAGCAAAAGCATGTACAAGAATGAATGCCAACAAACAATGTTAACAAACTATTTGAAATATAGCATGTCTATCATGCTAAAGAAATTTTGGAAGAAACGCTTTGGCAAAAAGGAGTATTTCAGACATCAAAAAGAAGAGATCTTGATGGCGAAAAATTACTATAAGTAACCAAAGAAGTAATTTTGTATTGCCCCTAGAACACAGCGTCCTAGACTTCCACTGTTGGAGATGGGCCTTCCAGAACATATATCTGGAAAGTTTGGCCTACACTTGCCACGTTACCACGCTGGGTTGGCGAGGATCTGATGTCAATTTTTTAATAACAATTTATCAACGATTCCACAAGTTCTACGTGATCTCTGAGGCATGGAAACAGTGGTGTTGTAAATCAATGACAAATGTACCTAAGAAAAGTGTATTTCTCTTTGGTACATGCCGAGGAGGTTTGAATCAACCTTTTTAGGATTTAAGAAGAGTTCCAGCGTACAACCGAGCCACCCCAGCGCGAATTATTTATTGAATTTTACTAAATTTATATTTTAATCAAGAAAGACTGGAAATACAAAATCCAGGTGATTTTATGCCAAACCATTTAAGGCTTTATCTGTTTAGGCATGTTTCTAGATAATAAATATGTAAGCTACAACCGCCTTAGCCTAGTGATAACGGCCTTGATTTTAGACCCGGTAGTATCGAGTTCGATTCCTGTCGAAAAAGTCACATTTTATTTATTACTTTGTGACTTTCACCGAGTTTTGTAGGCCTGAGACTCGACAGCTACCCATTTATTACAAAGGCCGTAGTAGTTAGCTAAATGCAAACCGACTTCATTAAAATCATGGAATCTGACCACTCCGTAAGAGGTAACGGTGGTTAACATTAAGCTTATTTTTGGATGGTTTTCATCAGTTTCTGAAACCAAAATATTTATCTTTGCATAGATTTATTCAATGAAAGGAAATTGCTGGTAAAATTGTAAAGGACAAGGAGAATTTAGGATTTTGTTTTAAACATACTATACGGGAGAAACTGGGTCACACAACTGAAAATAAATAAAGAAACAACAGACACTGTGGTTTTTATTATCAAAACATTTAATTAAAGATATTCATAATTTTGAATAACATAATAACAGCATTTTTTAAATTCTAAATTTAATAACCTTATATAGAGAAAAGTAAGTCTCCACTTTAAAAATTTAAGAATATAAACTGAACACACTTTAAGTCCTTAAAGGACCATTATCCAAAGGATAATAATAAATTAACAATAAAACGTGCTCTATACAAAAATGCCAATCTTTTCGGTGAACCGTAAATTGTCCATCTTCTTAAGGTTAGGTCGCATATCTATCGTATTTTATTCAAGGTGAAACCAAGTGTGAGTGGAAATCAGAAACGACGAGGAATATCGAAAAATTCTAAACTTAATTATGCCAAATATACTAAAAACCATTTAGGCTAGTTAAATGAGATATGCCAGTAACCTAGGTATAGGTTACGAGTTTCCACCGTATGGAGTCGATACGACGGGACTATAGGGGCTAAGCGTCCGGTTAAGGATTTGTCCACTCAGCTGACGGAAAAATCTGGCGACAGGAAGGCCGAAATTATTTCTGCCAACGTATTACTTTCTCGAAGTTCCTCGTGGTTACGGATTTACGCACACTGATATACCCTGACTAGTCTTATGTGTGATGTCAATGTCAACTGTTACAATATATTCTGTAAAAATACCTAAATATCCATCTATTTAAAAAGTAGACAATCGTTTCTAGCAGAGTTATTGCACGTGTAACTTTGTGATCTTAAAAGAATCGTTCCTGTAATTGAATAATGTGTACTATTGATGCTCGATTTACTAAAATTTGATTTCATTAAGCTTCCGTAACGTATTTTGAAGAATAATGTTATATGTAGGTACTCCATTTACTGTTCTAATTATAAGAATATTTACGAAACTGAGTTTAAGGTTGGATAAGTAAATAAGATATATAAGAAAAAAAAAAAAAAACTTTTATCACATTCCATTTTCTTGAACCTAGCTGCCAACACCACCAACCAGTCTGGCCAGCGTGGCGAGTGTTGGCCAAATTCTCCAGATATATGTTCTGGAAGGCTTATCTCCAACAGTGGAGGTCTAGTGTTTTAGTGTTCAAGGAGCTGTAATGAATAAATTAATGAGTAGGAACTTTATGTATTTTTTAAATTAATACTCTTGAGATCAAAACATTAACCAGAACTACCAATAAAAAACTAAATGGCACGAATTATCAAAAGCACATTTAGATTTATTATCAATTAACATCTATCGCAACGATTGGATCGACCATTACTAACCATTTAAACTTATATTTTTATGGATTTAGTTAACATAGGATTTCATCAATGAGCAACTAACAAAAGCTATATGCTTTCGAATCGTCTTTTGATGAATAATGTTAAAAATTTATTAGTTAATATAGCTATTTAAACTATTATAATAATATTGAAGAAACTGAGTTTAAAGTTGGCTAAATAAATAAAATAGAATTTAAAAAAAATACTCAAGATCTGTTGTCACATTCCATTTTTTTAAACCTAGCTTTTGTAGTTTTGACCGGGGAATACGTAAGCTAGTCAGGTCAACAACTTTTTAGGTATGGATTGGTAAAATTGGGTCCTAATTGCCTAAAATAAATAACAATATAAAATTTAAATGTTTAACAAACGATTCGTTATGAAAGTCAGTAGTTAACAGTTGACACACTCAATATGACAAGCAAGGCTAAAGACTAAGTCTTGTAGGCTATATTGTGCATTCAACAATGCATTGCGTCGACGTAAGCTAAGACAACACGTAGCACACCCGATGCAACTCGTGAGTTTGCAATAAACTAAAATAGCATCGCGCACACCACTAATACACGGGATTATGCAGGCGTCTTTTCTACCATCGATGCAATGCAAATGCATAATGCAGCAATGCGTACGTAACCGCTAGTCTTAATGGTCCCATTAGGTGGGTCAACTATTGACAACTAACATCTATCGCAACAATTGGATCGTTATGCATTTAATCTTATATCTTTATGTATCCTAGTCAAAGTAGGATTTCATCAATCTACAACTACAAAAGAAGGAGTCCTCACTGACCGACGACCGGCTTTAACTATCTGGTAGCCGGGGTAATAAAACTCGGTGAGTAGGATCTTTATGTATTTTTAAAATTGATACGCTGCAGGTTAAAAATGAACCCGAACTGCGAATAAAAACTAAATGACACGAAATATCAAAAACACATTTATTTATTAACAATTATTATTGTCTCTCCACTGCTGGATGTAGACATTTATTGCGAAATAAAAACGATATACAAATAGAATAGTAAATGGAGTAAATAACGTTAACATAAACCTTCGTTTTACGTACCAATAGCAAAGTATAAACAACCAGTATTATGTAAATGTACCTGATAAAAATTCGAAATATAAATTTTGAAGTCCAAATGGTTTTAAATGTAATTTTACGTAAAGCATATTGTTTAACTAAGGATTTTATTGAGGATAAGGTATTACAACTACTTAAATTAAATATACCTTATTTATAATAAAGTTGTTTAATGCTCGATTTACTAAAGTTAAATTTTATTATGCTTTCGAAACGTCTTTTGATAAATAATGTTAACCATAACTACTTTCTATATAACTATTTCAACTATTCTAAATATAAATAATATTGATGAAACTGAGTTAAAGGTTGGCTAAATAAATAAAAGGGAATCTTAAAATTTTGTTCGAGATCTTTTGTCACATTCCATTTTTTAGCCTAGATTTAGAATACTTGACCTGGAGTTCATATGTAAGTAAGTCAGGTCATCAACTTTTTAGGTATGGAGTGGTAAAGTTGGGCCCTAATTGCCTAAAATAAATTTAAATGATTACCAAACAATTTGTTATGAAACCTATTTAAACTATTCTAATTATAATAATATTGATGAAACTAAGTTAAAGTTGGCTAAATAAAAAAAGTTATTTTTAAAATATTGTTCAAGATCTTTTGTCACATTCCATTTTTTTGAACCTAGCTTTAGTAGTTTTAACCGGGCATATGGGAGTATGTACGCGAGTCAGGTCATCAACTTTTTAGGTATGGATTGGCAAAATTGGGTCCTAATTGCCTAAAATAAATAACAATATAAAATTTAAATGTTTAACAAACGATTCGTTATGAAAGTCAGTAGTTAACAGTTGACACACTCCATATGACAAGCAAGGCTAAAGACTAAGTCTTGTAGGCTATATTGTGCATTCAACAATGCATTGCGTCGACGTAAGCTAAGACAACACGTAGCACACCCGATGCAACTCGTGAGTTTGCAATAAACTAAAATAGCATCGCGCACACCACTAATACACGGGATTATGCAGGCGTCTTTTCTACCATCAATGCAATGCAAATGCATAATGCAGCAATGCGTACGTAACCGCTAGTCTTAATGGTCCCATTAGGTGGGTCAACTATTGACAACTAACATCTATCGCAACAATTGGATCGTTATGCATTTAATCTTATATCTTTATGTATCCTAGTCATAGTAGGATTTCATCAATCTACAACTACAAAAGAAGGAGTCCTCACTGGCTGACAATTAACGCCCGGCTCCAACTACCTAGTAACCAGGGTTATAAAACTCGGTGAGTAGGATCTTTATGTATTTTAAAATAAATAATCTTGATTCCAAAAAAAATACCAGTTCAGGTTACCAATAAAAAATATTGGCACGAAATATTAAAAGCAAATTAATTTTATTATCATTATCATCAGCCTGTAAACGCGATATACAAATGTAATGGTTTGTAAATAAAGTAATTAAGGTTAACATCATCGTTTTACGTTCCATGAGCAAAGTATAAACATTTAGTATATCTACCGGGTTAAATATTATTGAATACACCTTATTTATAATTAAGTTGTATTATATTATTGACTTAATATCTTAAGTTTTTATCTAATTTCTAGTTAGTCCATAAACTCTGCATATTATGGTAGAAAGCACAGAAACCTTAAAATTTTAGATACATTGCACACATGTATTCTTACGCTAAACGATTCTTAATAATAAAGTTACTCATATATACGACAAGTCTGCTAAACGATTTATACAATAATACTTATTACAAATATATCGCAACTCACTATTGCAAATATTTGATAAAAATGGATGAGTACATATGTGCACATCATGTTCCTCGATTCTAAAGTTTAAGAGATATGATATTAATCGAATAAAAATGCCGAATATAGAATTATCGCACTTTAGTGATATTACTAGTAGAGATGCTTCTGAATCGAATGAAATGTGAATCGGGGTACTGTATATCAATAGGCGTAATTCTGACTGCCTATGTGATACTATATGACTAATGTAGATACGAACACTTAAGTATGAACGAGTACTTCGTGTCCTTAAGTACCTCTGCACTTGGTGCAATAATGTAGCTGGTTAAAACGCTAGTTTCCGTTTGGAGAGTTGAGTCGTTTTATTAAATCAAGGGGACACTGGGTGAAACAACATCTCAATTGGTTTAGTTATAACTGTTAATAGGAAAGTTTTGAAGCAACAATGTTACTAAGAAAACGGAGACGTTTTAATTTATGTAATAATAATAATAATAGATAAATAGGTTCCAAAAGTGTGAGGTGTGCTAGAAGTGCTGGCCGCATTCCTCGTCACGCGGCTCTCAACGACATCATCCGAAGGGCTCTTGCCACTGCTGGTGTACCCGCAATCTTAGAACCATCTGGGATTGTGCGAAGCGCTGGCAAGAGACCCGACGGAATGACTGTTGGGCCGTGGAAACTTGGCAGGTCTCTGGTGTGGGATGCGACGTGTGTAGACACATTAGCTCCATCTCACATCCAGGCGACCTCGTCAGGCGCGGAGAGAGCGGCGTTTTTTGCGGAGAACCTCAAATTGCGCAAATATGCCAACCTTGGTACCGGTTACGAATTTGCGCCGTTTGGGGTCGAGACGATGGGCCCATGGGGACCGTCGGCGAGGCGGTTGGCCAAGGAGTTGTCAAAGCGGCTGACAGAAAGGTCGGGAGACAGGAAGGCTGGCAATTATTTCTGCCAACGTAGCCTCGCTATACAGAGGGGAAATGTTGCCAGTCTCCTTGGGACTATCTCGGATGGGACGTCTCTAGAGGACATTTTTTATTTATAGTTTAGTTTATTTTTAATTTTATTATTTAGGTAGCTTTTAATTTATATTAATTAACTTCGAATTAATTGAAAAACAATAAAGTGTGAGGTACGATATATATGTTATTCTGTATATTCTATATTTCTGAATAGTCAATTGTTTTTTAACTAGATGGATATTTATGTGTTCTTTCGAAATAGTAAGAAAGCTTTTAAAAAAACTTTTCGTTCATTATGATAAACAAGTCTGTTGTTGTTGTTAAGACAAATACCCAGTACCTCTGCGTATAATATACTTCATTTCTAAAGGCATCGTCAGAAGCTATAAATTAGGTTTAATAATCACTCATGGATATGCAAGATATGGATCCATTAAAAAATACTATTGCATGCATTATATGCATTTTTATTTTGGAAATAATCATCTCCTACTCTGGGCTCCAAGGATCATCTCAGCCAAATTGCATGAAAATCGCTTTAGTAATATTTTCTAGGCATGAAGGCGAAATAAATAGACAGTTATACGAACTCGTGATCACAAGATGGCGTCATTTAACCTATTGCCGTTGAAGGTTTCTAAGAAATACGAAACATTTATTAATTATATTTATACAGACAAAGCTATTTTCACATTTATATTATTAGTGTGGAGTTTTATCATTTTATTTTGTCAAAACAAAAAAAAAAAAAAAATGAGTACAAATAAAAGTAATAAAAATCTAATCCAAAAGTCTATGAGTTCCTGTACCTCAAAACATTGAATAGTAGCGCTTTAAATCGTTAATATGTTATCCGTCTAATTAAAACTGCTCTTTAGTTTCGTAATATCTGTATATTCATTTAATTTGATTGTATTTGGTTAACTCATAATAGTCACTAGGTAAAAGTTTTTACTCTGTAGAAGTTGGTTGATGTACTTAATTTATAGCTTCTCGTGACAGGCCCTATAGGTACTTAACTAACTGTTAAAACTGAAAATCATATTATACTTCGAGATTTTATTATTCATCATAATAAAAGATACCTACACGTCGAATTTTAGACGAAAACCATACATAAAATTACTTGAATTATTACTCTTTAAATAACCTTTTTAAACACATGCTTGTAAAATAGAATTAAAGGTAAAAAGTCACCAACCGGTATAGATAGATAAATAAATTCTTTATTGCCCAGAAAATAATACATTTTACAGTAGATAGGCGAGCTTAATGTCTAAAACATTTTCTAACAGCTAACCTTTAGGAGAAGTGAGCAGGGATTGTAAGGTGCATGACCGCTAATATTTCAGATAAAGAGATCTATTGAGTTATAAAATATAAATAACTAAAAAAGAACGTAATTTAATCTATAATATAAATACATACAATACATAAATAACACACATACATATAATAGTTACATACTATATTTATATATATATTATTTTTTATATATATATACATACAATAATATACCGATTTAGTCAAGTTAAGTAGATTCGTCTTGCTTTTTGTGAAAGTAAACTAATGAACAAATTTTTAAAATTACTATTGTATTAAGATTTTTCATCTTTTTTACATATATAATTACTCCATATTCTTATTAAAATGTCGTAAGATACACATTATGCATTAATCAACTTTATGCACTAGTTTCATTGGTATGTATATATTTATATAAAATAATAACATATAATAACTTAACGAATGTAATAGCTTTAAGTTAATACACATTTTAAATAAAAATTTTATTAAATAAAATAAAAAAATAAACTAAAACAAAAACATAAAACACCATTAATAACATTTAGTTAAGTACCTTAAGAAATGAAGTTTGGGTATTGTTACAGAATATATTGTAGCATCTTGTGAACTTTTGACATTCTTGTTAATACTAGTGAGGGCAAAACTCTCAAGTGTATGTAAATGGCTAGATCCAAAACTACGAGAAATTGAAAAATGCTCAAAGAATTCTCGGGGCTGGTTATGATAAAAAGTAAAACTGCATCATGAGTTTTAAAAAATAACGTACTCTAGTCGGGAATCAAACTTCTTGAACTTAACCAATCTTTCTCAAAATGGGCGACAACGACAGAAATGAAAGGCGTTGGCATGACTTAGGCTGAAATTAATACCTACCTATTACACAACATCGATTATTTAGTCATATGTCAAAGTGGGGGTTAGCCGAAATAAGTTTGAGAATCTCTGATCTAAACTAACTTCGAATAGCAACTTTGACTATGGGGCTTAACAAGAAGATATTTATATGACTAGATAATCTTACTATCTGCCTCAATCTGCTGACTGAGGCTAGTCAAACGATCCTCTAACACTGCCTGACTCCGTCGTTTACTACCCCGAAACTATGTTTACTATGGCGAAATGCGAAAACGTGACGCCCACTTTACAACATATCTTAAATCCACCTGCCGATAGTGTAGCTTATAAGGATATAATTCCGGGAACTAATAACAGACGGCAAGTTATAGTATGACATTAGTCCACAGATATGAACGTTACAATCTTAATTGATATATTTTTTTGATAAAAAACAACTTATTTAATTTGATTTAAAGGAATGTGCTATTTTCTAAGAAACTAAATAATACTTTAATACATTAGAGTTATATATTAGAATTTTATTAAAAATTACAATACTAAAAAGTATACTAATTGATTAACACAAATCTGAATTCACGTTTGCACCCATATTAAACTTGTAAATTAAATATTGTATTATTTAAAACAATTAAGTATTTAATTTTAATAGTCTTACAAAACCGGTTTCATGGAAAGTTAAAGTTAATAATAATATTCATGAAAACCGGGTTAGGTAACTGAATTATTATTATTACTTATTAAATTTACTATTACTATTTTTAGGTATTAAACAATTTTATAAATAAAATTACTAATGTTTTGGGCGCACTTAAGAGGAATTAACCATTTTGCATCCCTCTCTTTCGCACAATCCAATATGTTAAGATTCTACAAATCTTAGTGTACTTTTAAGAAAAAAAATATGGACATTTTCACTTTCATATACCAAATTATAGATAGAAAAAAAAATAAAGAATTTATTCTATTTTCTATATCTAAAACAAATATATTATTAATATATCTCCAAAAATCAGTAAGATTAAATTTTAGAAACCCAGGTGGGTCGAACTCCTGCATGTGCAATGAGAAATACATCTACGTACATTTGTCATGGATTTACAACCCTCGGAGAGCACGTTAAGCCGGCTGGTCCCAGTTCCACTAATACCAACCTATGGAATCGTTAATAATTGTTATTAAAATTGACATCGCACCCTCGCCGATCTGTCTGGCCAGCGCGACGAGTGTTTTCTCCACAGAGTCCAGAGTCCATCTCCAACAGTTGAGGTCTAGGACTGTGTTGTATGGGCTGTGTTCTATAATGATGATGATGATGAAATATTATCTCAAAAAAAAAATGCGATATTTTAATTCCTAGAAAGTTTAAGTTAAAGACTCAAAAGTACACTCGGAGTTGAAAAATCTTTAAAATATTCGATATGTAGTTTATCAACCATCTAGTTTCCGTAACACAAGCCTTGTAGCTTACCACGGAAACTAGATGGCGCTGTGTGATCTGTCTGGAAATATTTATTATTATTATTATTGTGCGAGAGAAAGGGATGCATAGCGTTAAACCATCTTAATTCCATCTTACTGTACTACTTGCCAAGGTCATTAACAATGCAAAACAAATATGAAAATGCTCGAAAATTATTATTATTTGCTTGCGCTGGAGTGCGCCAGATAGATATGATTCGTCTAGTACAGTGGCCTTGGAGGGCTGTACAGCAGGATAAATAATGAATAAACCGCTTTTTTTAACACAATTTTAAAACTGTTATCTGTCGGATTATTTTGTTTCGCGTATCTGAATAATTTTAATATTGTGTCAAATTACTAACTGAAAAAACCCCCGACACCTTGAAAAAACTAAAGTATTATAATTTACCTTTAAGTAGCTACCTATTAAAAATACAGTCATTATCTTGGTTATGACCTAGTCCGCTATCAAATTTACCAATGTGTGCTATGAAATTAAATCATTTAAAATAAAAACAGTTCTAAATGAATGTGAAAATTAGGAGGGCTACTAAAACATATTTTGCTATAAAACATTTTATTGTGCGAGCGAGAGAGATGTAAAATCATTAAACCGTCTTAATGGTATCTGTTTTTTATTTTCCTATTTTAAATGTTTTCATTATCTATCCAACTTCAACTATACTTTAGATCAGATCATTATTTGAGATATAAGAAAAAACAACACATTTTAACCTACATGTAAACGTTTTCGATTCTCTGGGATTCATATCTGCAAATTTTATCGAAATCGCTTCAGTAATCAGCCTCAGTTGAATTAAATAGACAGACAGTTAAATGACCGCGGAGTCACATGTTGTAGTCATATAATAGAGCCTATGTCCATCTCAGTGTTTCATATAATAATTATTCTAAAATTTATTAAAATCGGTTCAGTAATCAGCCTAATGTGAATTAAATAGACATACAGTGTTATGACCGCGGTTCCAAATAACAATTATCCTTAATTTTATCAAAATCGGTTCAGTAATAAGAGCGTGAAGGCGAGACAATCATACAAACATACAGACAGCTTGTTACACATTTATAATATTTGAATGGATATTTCTACACTTTATACAGTATGTTTCTATCTAGGAACTAGGATATCTAGATTCTAGGTACTCCTAAGCTGGTCATCGAGAGATTTGCATGGTGGATTATAGATTTTCTTAATAATATAAATGTTATAAAAAAAACTATGGGTATTCACTAAACTATACTGAGGTTCTTACAAAAGAAATTCAATTATCTTCACAGCTACATTCAATTGGAACCATTTGCACATAGACAACGCCTATCTCAAACGGATAACAATGTTCGTCGGGGGTTAAAATAGCACTTTCCTATCCTTAAAAGCGACACTATCGGTTGGTGCAATCAACAAGCTTGAAACCAGACAAGAATATACTGCGTGGAATTTGTTAAAGAGCAAATATTTTTACATTATAATCTAGAATAAAAATAAAGAATTAAGTTTTTTTTTTTTAATTATTCAGTAACAAAATCTTATGTTACGGTGCAGAGAAGTTTTCCTAAAAATAAAAGTAGTAATAAATAGGTAGCGAGAACGTTCTACTTCGTCTCTCGGCTGTCGGCGAGATTAATCAAACAAATAACACTCCCCAGCGTTTAGGTATTTATCACGATGGATATAGCGATTTTCAGACGCGCCTTATTCACCATGAAGTGTTTTGTTTTTCGGATAATGAATTTATGCTTTAAAAAAGTTTCTTTTTTATTTAAAATAGATGTTCTACTAATACTAAACTAAACCTAAAAAAAATAATTGCTCTATTGACAATTACACGCGAAAACAATTTTAGTTTTATCAAAATTAGAGCCAGGATTCCTTTAAACATTTTTCCGTTGTTCGCAGTTTTGTATTTAGCCATCGACATACACTTGATTAAATCATCCTGTATATAATAGATTTAATATGCTGTGTAACCTTAAAAGAGCCGGACAATTCACCAGTTTTCCGAAATTATGATCCGTATTGTAATTATAAACGCGTTTTTTTGTTAGCCTAATATTTTCCCGTAAATTAGGGACTATTAAGCGCGTGGTTCTAGTTTATATTTTATATTTTTAAACTAGAAACTAACTTTTAGCATAAACAGTTATTAAAAAGAGATATGTAAAAGATGTTGACAATGTTATTCAAATATTACGAATAACTATTACAAAATCTTTTGACCATAAAAACCACAGATATCCATTGTTTATTTATTTATTTAACTCCAGTTATTTGACCTGGTTTCATCAGTATAGTAGTCTTATAAACAAAAACCTAAATTCGCCTTCTCCTTGTTTTACCAGCAATTTCCTTCCATTGGCTAAATCAATCCAAAGATTAATATTCCGTTTTAGACGACTAATGAAATCTATCTAAAAATAAGGCGAATATTACCGGTCGCAACCCCTCACGGAATTGTCATATCCATACTTTTAATGATGCAGGTACGCATTTAGCCAACTTTTCTACGCTCTTCATAAGAAATGGTGAGCGAGTCGATATCTTAGGCGTACACTCGGTTCAAGTCACAAATTAATAAATAATTGCAACCATTTCGACACGAATCACGAACCCGGTACAACCGCGTTTAAATCTCCGGTCATTAACGCTAAGCCACGTAGGCAGTAACTTAAATATTCTTTATCCAGAAACATGTCTATACAGAGCGCCTTAAATAGTATGGTAAAACTCACGTGGAATTTGTGTTTTCAAACCTGAATCTATATTGACCATCATTATTTTGTAAATAGTTGCCTATATTAATTATGTGAATATTATATTTTACCAAATTATTTAACACTTCCTTATTATGAATATAAATTATTAAAATTCAATAAATAATTACTCTCAATATCTGCTATAAAGAAGATGTGCGATTGTATTTGTTACAGTAACGCGGCGAGTAAATTTTGAAGAATAAGAAGACGAATGCTGTTAGCGTGCAGCATAAGCTGAGGGCTGGCAACAATACGTTACTTAGTTCGAACTCCCCAAGTGTTTATTGTATGCGTATCGACGACCAGCTAAAAACGTGCTGGGTAATATAAAACATAATTAGAACTCATATTTTAGAATATATTTAGTTTTTGCTTTTTATGAAATTTTACATCACATTTAAAATATCTCCGACCATCTAAGCATATTATGGTGGTTTGGTTTCGGAGAAAACAGTTTGAATTCCTAAAATTTATATAGTTTTAGGAGACAAATCGCATTGGGTAAAAAAGGTGCTATGTGAATAAACTAAAAAAATGGCAAATTTAGGAAAGAAATGTTGTTAATCCAACAGTGTCATCATTTAAAAGATATACCAAACTGAAAAAACAGAATATTATATATGTTGTAGAATTGATAAGCCTTTATCAGGATAGGCCGTGTAAATTTGACTATTTCTTTAACTTGAATACTAAAAACCCATTAGTATTAACTCTTCAAAAATGCGCGCATATTGCGCAAGGAGGATCTAACATGCTGCGCGCGCGCAATTTGCTAGAAAACACGTTTTTATAATTCAACAAATTATATATTAAAAATTACATAATTGTTTTTTAAAATATGGCAACTAGGCATTATATTCGAATATATTTCGATTATGTGATCGTGAGTCAGAAGATATGATTTTTTTTTTACTTTTTTTTGTTTAAAAGAACATAAAATACTAGAGATTACCTTGTTTACCCAACGCAACGCGACGAAACTTAGCAACCTATGGATTAACCATGCGAGTGCCTGGTCCATCGTGTGTGAGGGAAGGGTTATAGTGGTTTGGGCATTTGACGTTTCATTTATTACGTATACCCCTTCACTATGTTTGTCTACTTTCCCTACAAGACGAGATACTATGATCCTGTTAATGCCGTTATAAAATCTCATTCAATAAATATGCTAATGACTAACCTGTTTTTGCCAGAATCCTTCAGGAGACGATGCAAAGGTTTTTCTGGTTGATCTTCCACTCGCACCAATTACACTTTCTAATAAACTGCAACATAATTTAGACACATCATTTAACTATATTAGTTAAATAAATCATTAGAACATAACTGAAACAAGTAGGTAGGGTAGACTGTGTACGGTTAAAACAAAGGACGGTTGAAACAATACAAATATCTTGCAAACCATTGGCGGAACGGTCCAAGGGAAGAACGAATCGAAAGTCGGATCACGAAAATCTGTGTTGCGTCGCTCTCCGTGGGCTTTTTAGAAGACCCTATTGTGTTTTGTTAACTAAAAGTAAGTATTTTTGATCACAGTGATTTCCAATTATTGTGGCTTCTATTTAAATAAGAGTATTGAGTGTTTGTATTTAATTAAAATAAGGCTTGTAGAATATGGGACAGTGACTAGTTTTTATGCAATATTGTTGTGACAATTACTATAACTGCTTTTTACCTAAAGTAGGAAACATTTTTTTTGGGTACAGTTGAAACATTGTATTTATTTTCTTGTTTTCTAGAATTGCAAGAAATTTTTCCAAAACACAGTTTACATGCTTAAATATTTTTCTGTATATTCACCGCAAAGAAGACGACCATATCCGAAAATAGACGGCGTAAAATTAGGAAGTACAATTTATACAGAGCCTTCTCTCTCAAAGATAAGAAAGAGCAAGAAACAATACTGAAACGAACAAGAGCTAAACAAGTTAGGAAGCATTTGAATAGAGAAAAGAAGTAATTATATTACACCACAAAAGGATAAAATCAAAATATACATCAGGAAGAATCATCAGAAGAAGAGGAGTGCTTCTGTCTTGTTTACATGTCACCATATTCAGAGAGCAGATCCAGAGAAATATGGCTCCAATGCACTACTTGTAAATTGTGGGCTCACGAAAAATTCACTGAAGGTGATTTTACCTATGTTTGCCGTAATTGTGACTTTGATTATTTTTTATATTTAACTAATGATTGATTGAGAGATAAAAGACAAAGCTGGTTTATTTTTTAATTATTATTTAGCAAAACAAATAATTATTTAAAACATTGAAGATTGATTATTATTGTAAATGAGTTTCTTAATTATTTATAGAGTTTTAAATGAACAGGTAATAAAACATGTGTTTCAACTGACCCCAACCACTGTTTTAACCGCTCCTGGTATAGGAAACAAAATGTCTTTGTTTTTAAATTTGATCTACTGTTATAACCAACACACCTGGAAGTAAAATCACATTACCCAATAGAAGATACATAGATACATACTCTTTTATTTATCAAATCGTTTTTATCCATCGGAATATAAAGCAAAACTATGGACGATTAAGTGAAATTGTTCCAACCGTACCCAGTCTACCCTAAATTTTAATAAATTATTTATTTACTTATACAAGTTTCTATAGTATAAGGGTTTTCTATTGAAATGAATACCAGATTATAATTACATTGTTCTGTATCTAAAATTTAAAATATGCAAATATTAAGTGAGTTGGACCAAAGACCATCCACCAAGCCATTCCACTCCTAAGAGCCTTCTCTTCTAAATAACAGGAGTAAGCCCATAATCCACAGTCCATGGTGAAGGTTATAGTTGATAACGCCGATTGGCGTAGGAATTCCGCCACGATGTTTATCTTTTTGTGAGTAAGAGGGACGATTTTACTCATGTCAAGCCAAAGACTTAGTACTGGCCAGTATTGTAAGCTCAATCTTGCAACCTCATAATCCAATTTTCCACTCGCTAGCCATTCCATTACCCTCGACTGCTCCGTCAAAAGACTCATAGTCCCATATTATTGGAACGAACAAAAATGACTAATAATTTGGGAGTATTTAATATATATTTTGCAGTTTAAGATCTCGACAGCCCTACTGTCTAGAAACACCTTGAGTTGTACAAAGGGGCTAGAGTGTCCACTTATGTAGCATCCCTCAGTAGGTATTTTTTGTCACGCTAGGATATGAGACATGCTATCGACGCATTTTCCATCATCTTTGAATATGCGGAAGGCTTATGGCAACAGGGAGTTCAAAATTTGTTTGTCATTATTGATTTTAATAGAGTAGGGGTTTTGCATAAGTGGACTATCTACCCTCAGATTTAGTGCAACATTAACCGAGGCGTCCTTCATTGAGCATTATGAATGCTATTCAGAGTCGTATCCTTGAACGGGTTGTGTTGTTAAACTTTAAATGGTATTTGGAGACGCATTTAATAATATTATTTGAGGCGTGTTAAGTTTAATAATGCGCAATATATTTTTATTTTTTATATTTGATATATTTTTTTATATTGTCATCATGAAGAGCGTTCAAGTCTGATCCTGAAAAATGTTTTAACTGTTACTTGATGATGATTATTAACTTAAACGGTGGATTACCACCATCAGTTCGCCTACCACCTATGTATTGTACTCATTGAGAGTTAACTGCCATTGCAATTATAAACAATGCCAGGTTTTTTACTCTCAAGGAGTGCTAATTTTGTACGTTTGCCATGGTGATATTTATAAATAAAATAACTCCGCTTGAAACAAAACGTACGTAAAAGATTATTGGAAATTTACATTAAATACACGTGAGAATTTTATCATGGTATCGGTTACGTCTGGGTTTAAACTAGCTTACCGGTACATTTTAATTCTTTCTAAGAATAGGGACTGACTAAAAGCTGATTCATTTAAAACGATAAGAAAATACATTACAAGATCCGTACTAAGAACACCCTTCACAGAACAAGTATAAGATAAACAATAAAAAGACAGCAAAAGCAATAAATTAAATAAACAAACATTCGCGGTTAAACACATTGAATCTAGGGCGAACTTAGACCAGATGGTCTAAGAAATTTGGGTATTTAAACTATTATCGCTAATATCGCATCGACCAAATGTTATGCAAAGCATGCAATGTATTGAAAGGCGTTCGCAATTTTGTAAAAGGGAAAATAATTTACTTGAGTAAGTATTAACGTATTTTTATATTTTTTTGGAAATACTTACTGAAAAGTAAATACATATTAAATATGAAATCTAATAAAACATGTTTTAATGAATTTAGTTTTTTTTTAATTATTATTAAGTACAAATTTATATTATTAATTTGGGATTTGGCATATTCATTTTTACAAATAGCCATATTGTATAGTTTAGTAGTTTTATTGATTGAACTAAACTCCATGCGTCTCAAAAATACACTTTTCACAAAATATTAGTAGGTAATCCTTCGCTTTATGCTTAAAATTATGTTTTAGATTGTCACCCAGTTTGGAGGAACGTTTCTGAATAGCACAGCATACCTGAAATGCGTTGCTTTTTAAGCGTTGCTCCAATTTTCTCCCACCATAATAATATGTAAACAGCTCAGCTTTCCAATTTAAAAACTAGATAATAAGGAATAATTCGCAGTATTTTTAAAATGAATGATGTATATTTTAATAACAACTTTACTGTTAAACTGTAAACTTAATATAGGTACTGTTTAATCTAATAGCCTGTTCGCCGAAGTTGAATAATATTACGATAACGACTCGAAAAGTGTTGTATTATTCCTAATGATGCTAGGTTTTAAATTGGAAGCTGAGACGTCGCGAGTGACATCCGGCGCTACGTATAATGAACGACCTATTGTACGCCACGCAAGCGTTTAAATACAAGTGGTGTTGCCAGATTCTACATATCTAAAAAGAACAATGGCGAGGGCCCATACACGAATTTACCTGAACTAAATTTACAATGTTTTAACATCAATAGAAAGCCGAGATATCTTCGATGTAATCTTTAGTGTAATTATTATTTATGGTTCTTCTGTAGTGATTCTTTAATCTTCTAAGTAACCAATACGAAATAAAACATTAAACTATAACTCAGTTTTATTTAGTGGCAACACTACAGTTC
Organism: Tinea semifulvella; assembly: GCA_910589645.1. Lineage (NCBI taxonomy): Eukaryota > Metazoa > Arthropoda > Insecta > Lepidoptera > Tineidae > Tinea > Tinea semifulvella. The sequence continues at coordinate 30,130,012 of OU342584.1, forward strand.
GCTTTTTGATTGAATGCGATAGGCTCATGTGACAAATATTAGGAATTTTCCATTAAACTTTAAATAAAATAATAAATTCTTCTGGGGCCCTTTGTGACAATATTAATACCGATTTACAAGAAATGATTTTATAAAGTTAGTTTTTAAGGTTCTTAAAATTTTATCAGATAATCAGCCAGTTTCGCGAACGTATTTTTGGTACTTAATTATTAGGTAAGTAAAAATTTACAGGTTTATTTTTATTTAAGTAATAATTAAGTACCAAAAATACGTTCGTAAAACTGGCTGAATATCTCGCCATTGTTCATTAGACACCCCGCGCAATAATTCGGTACACCTGGCAACAACTCTGTTTGCGTGGCAAATACTACGCATGCGTAAAGCTGGCGCGTCGTCAATTATAGATTTTCGCGAGGTGGGAGAACCGTGTCATCTTCTTGAGTTTCTACAATGCTGTACTGAAATTAAATGATGTTGAAGCAAATAACGATTTTGCATGATCACAGTGATCAGAATAAAAGATAAAAGGAAAGGAATACATTATTAACAATAAAACTGGTTCTATTCGTGGGGAGCCAACAAACGGTTTTTTTTCTGTTTGGCTGCATCATAATACTTGAGAACTCTTGATCATGAAATAACATTTATATGAAAGGCAGAAATTGAAAAGTATAGATGGCATCATGGAACCCTGCTACATTCCACTCATTGGCCTCAGCCATATTACCAATCAACGTTGTATCCAGTTTCTGTATTTTGTGGCTAAAAATATATAAAAAATCATGTTCCGAGTATATATAAAAATATATATTTTATATTTTATTAATAATATATGAATAGGAAAAAATAATAAAACATTTATGTATGTTGTGTATATTTTTTCTTATTACACTGTTACATATCTTAAATAAAACATTAAAGTTTTGAAAAGTATACCAAAATCTCCTGATGTTATTATTTGATGAAGATAATTAATAATTAATCATTCCTTCTGTGTTTTAATAATCTATAACTCATATCTTCTTTATCTTTATGCAGGCACATATACAGGCAGGGATAGTTAGGAATCCCCCCCCTCCCCTTCCCACCCCTTCCCATCCCCGCTCGAAAATGTTGTGTAACATACGTGGTACGCTTGCTTTATTATCCATTTATTATTTTGCATTAGCGCTAAATTCTGAAACTATATTATGTAAGCGTCAAAAGAAAAATATTTATATAGTATAATGATTGTAGTTTTAATAAATCCCCCCCTTCCTGAATAGTAAGTCTGCATACATGCATTTTAAAAATAAAATCCTTCTAAATAGCTTTCACGTCGCGTCGTAGTCGTCGCAGAATAAACCCCCCTACAAACAAGACTTTGGTTAATAAAATATATACATATTGGTAAAAAATAAATATTCCAACTAGTCACTTACCTGCTTAAAATAATGATAATAGTTACTTAGCTGTCAATGTCTGTTGGCACTTTAAAATTTAACTTTGTGATCTCTCGTATTAAGTAAAAGATGTCGATAACAAAATTTGACTGGGCAAAGATAGGCAAATTTTCGTTTTTTTTTTTAAATATTCGTGGAAATGTGAATATTTTGAAATAATAAAATCGTAAAGTATAAAAACATTAACATTCCATTATTTCATGATTTTAAATATTTTCCTAATGTGGACTTAAATGAATATATAATTGTACTGCGAGAAATTAAATCATTTTTTTTTAAAACAATCATTTGCCGTAAAATATCATTTTTGCAAACGTCTGTCAGTAAATACATAATTGACATTGCTTAAGTGTCTAAATTATATTTATTACTTTATATTATTAGAAACGAGATTTGATCTTCCATGTACACTCAATAAAACATTCTATTTTTTCCGCTTTTTCAGTTTCCGATTCTTACATTTTTTTATATATTGTTTATAGTCGTAATGAATGTATACAAGGCTGTGATCGATAAAATATCGTTTGCTAAAACTGATAAATCATATTTTATGTAGCTCTAAAATTTACTAAATCAGCATAGTCTGAGCATAGTATAAGTGAGTTTAAGTAATTTCTTAAGCGCGCTCTACGCTCGCAGCTGTTTGCCGAATCGCGGCGTGAAGGAGCAATTATCTAGTAGATAAGCGGGATTATGCTGGGTGACTTTGTAAGTCGAATATTTTATAATAATAATATTACATAGGAAATTCTTCTAAAATCAGTTATACCGTGTGACTTTGCATTGTGTTACGTTAGACTAATATGTTATTCTATTGATAGAAACCAACAACTTTTCCTAAGAAACTATATGTCGGAAATGACTTGTTTTTTAGGCTTCTCCGTACATTTTTTTTTTACATTTTTTTTTATATAACCAGTTTGTATGAAGTAGACAATTTTTTGGTCATTTCTTAGAATAACATATTAGTCTAACGTTACAATATGCAAAGTCACACGGTATAACTGATTTTAGAAGAATTTCCTATGTAATATTATTATTATAAAATATTCGACTTACCACAAGTGTTTGTAATTAATTGATACTTTAAAATTGACCCATTGTATATAACTATATTTATGATGTAAAAGCCACGATAGAATTAATAGTTCCATAGAGGCAAAATATTATGCAAAAATATATATTTACAGAATTTTCACCCTAAAGTAACCAATGCCATCTATTGTCATAGGATGAACTACAAAAATTAGGATAAAGTAAACTGCTCATTCACGGCAAGAATCGCGTGTAGGGCGCGCTTTAGCATGAAAATGTTTCGCGAGTGGTAAGTAGAATAGGAGTTGAATGACACCCTAATGCTATGGAAAAGTAGGTCAGTCGTCAAAGTCAAGGTTAAGGGCAGAGGCAGGGCAGGCTCGGCCGTGAACAACAAAGACAGACAGCGCGGCGATATGCTTTGCTAACGTTTTTCAACTATTTTTGATATTTTCTTTGTAGTAGGTATTACTTATCTTATTCTTATCGGTTTTTTATTTATTTATTATTAAACCGATTATTTGACTTATTAATTCATTGAAAAATAATGAAAATTATGTTATTGAAAATAATAAAACATAAAATTATTATTACCAACTCATTAAAAGCAACTTATACTGAGCTTCCATTTATTACTTATAGCTGTGCACATACCTACTAAACTATTTTGTAATTGGAAGCAGTTACGCAAAAAGGATCCAATCCACATTAAGTTAATTTTAAGTAATATGCCTTGAAGTTGGAACTTAGATTAGTCTAACATTAAATACATTTAAAACAGTTTAAAACGGTATTTTTACTGGTTCCATGGATATTAACTATATCATCCTAAGGACCTAATTGGCATTTAAAATTAAGTATGGGGAGAGCGGAGAAACTCAAATAGCGCAAATACGTCACCGGTTACGAATTTGCGCCGATTGGGGTCGAGACAATGGGCCCATAGGGACCTTCAGCGAGGCGCTTGGCCAAAGAGTTGTCAAAGCGGGTGACGAAAAGGTCTGGAGACAGGAAGGCTGGCAATTATATCTGCCAACGTCTTAGTCTCGCTATACAGAGGGGAAATGTTGCCAGTCTCCTTGGGACTATCTCGGATTGGACGTCTCTAGAGGACTTTTTTTTATTTATAGTTTAGTTTATTTTTAATTTTATTATTCAGGTAGCTTTTAATTTATTTTATTCTCCCAAAAATTAAGTATCATCATTCAAAGGGGAAATGCTGCTAGTGTATTGGGCACCATGCCACAAGACAGCGATTTGGAGGAGCTATTTTTTTTGTATGTATTTTTATTTTCTATGTATTATTATTATTTTTTAGGTTAAATTTAGATTTTGTTTTAATATAGTTAATTTAATATTGTAAAAAAAATATGATTAATATCTATTAATTGACTTCGAATATTTTTTTTTGACAAACCCATAATAAAGAATAAAATTTTAAATTTGTGGATTGGAATCCTTTTTGCCTAACTGCGTCCAATTGACATTCAATTTATTATCTTTCTTTATAAGGGTGGTCGGCCTTTTATAAACAGGATTTTATAATTAGGAATCGCCACAGTTTTGTGGTATCGTCCAAATTAAACGCTAATAATAAAATAAAAAATTAACTACGCGATTAGGTTCGAGCGATCGATTGCTGACAGTTCGAACTATTTCGACATTTGATTGCAAAATTCGTACGAAGCTGCGATGTTAGCGTATTTACGTTTAATTAGGACGACTCCTTATACATTTAATACTTACACATTAGAATACATATTTTTATAGATTTTTATACGATGTACGCTTTCGTTGTGCCGTTGACACATTGTTACATATACCGCGTGATTTTGTATGGTCTTACTCAAGCCTAATATGTTACTCTACATATTAATAGAAAGAAAACAACTTTTTCTAAGAAACCATAATATGTCAAATGTGACAAAATTTTTTGGCTACTCTATACAAATTGGTAATTTTTATAATATATATATATAGCCTAAAGTAAGACCATACAAAATCACCCCGTATAACAACAAAGAAGCAAAATTATTTTACAAATAGACAAATTTTCAAAACTTTCAAAAAAGGACAGTTTTTTTTAGTAGTAGGTACTTAAAAATATTTGTTACACAACACCAAATGCACAGTCTTATGATTACACTGATTAAATAGACATAAAATATTCTAATATAATAGACGTATAATAATAGACAGTAATAATCTAGTGATATTTTCTAAATTCGTTTCTAAATTCTAAAGTTTTTATTGCATCTACATCGCAGTTACTTTTTGTGGAGAAATGTTTCCAAGTGCGTTAGTGTGCAATATTCGGTATTAAATTGTTAATTGTATGCTGCGTTTAAGAACAGTCAATATGTGTTTTTTTTTACAGAATGTTTCGTCGAAGAATGTTTCTTAATGTAATCGGGTTACATTATGTTGTAACTGCGGTGTGGATGCACCATATAAATCTTATGATAGTTAAGTTTTTAACCGGCTTTGATTTTATATAAAATCATATCTGTCACGGTTGCTATATCTATTTCATTAAGCGCAAACGTTATATATAGAAACCCTTTAATGAACGAACTTTGTGTTCTCGTATTATCATTAGATCCCCTAGAACACGGAGTACTAGACATCCGCTGCTAGAGTTGGCCGTCCAGAATATTTATCTGGAGAATTTGGCCAGAGAGGATCTGATGACCATTTGTTAACGATTAAACAAGCTGGTGTTAGTGGAACCGGGACCGACGGCTTAACGCGCTCTCCGAAGCACGGGAACGGTGGCGCTGTAAATCTATGGCAAATGTACGTAGGAAAAGTGTATTTCTCATTGGTGCACATTCCGTAGTTACAACTGAGCCACCACCGCTCTTTCTGTTCTTGTATAATTGTTTTGATGAAATCCCGAGCTTTTCTCACTACAAAACTGATTACTCAGTCCCTTAACCACAATTTGTACTAAAAGAAGTATTTTAGTCCATTTTAAGCTCTATTCAATAACGTTTCGCTTAACCAGCTACTTAAATTTAAAGAAACACGCGAATACTTTTGCTTCGCTATGTTATTTTGTATCTATTTGATACCTACCTTATTAAACAAGAGAAGTGTTAAAATCCTAAAAACTATTTGTCTTCTTAAAAAGATTATTATAGTAACACACAGAGAGTTTAAAATCTATAAACTATGTATTTTATATTTTTAAATAATAAACGAGACGGATATGCTTTAATACAATTTTGGGCTTAAATGTAAATAATCAATAAAAATTCTGCAAAAAAAAGTATAAACTTTACTGCTAGTTGATGGCAGGAATCGCCACAGATTTGTGGTATCGTCCTAAGTAATGTATACACTTCTAGTTACCATGTTACATTGACACCTAATTGATACCTCCTTTATAAAACAGGAGAAATTTTACAATCCTAAAAACTATTTGTCTTCTTAAGAAGCTTATTATACTAACGCACCTCCTTCTCCTTGCGTCGTTTTCCTCAATGCTGAGGGTCGTGACCCCTAACTACTACTACTAACACACAGAGAATTAAAAATCTAAAAATTATGTATTGTATATATTTATTTAATAAACGAGACGGATGTGCTTTAATACAATAATGGGTGTAAAAAGATGAAAATTGGCTCAAATAATAGCCAGTATGCTATTAAATCATCATTGAAAAATCTGCGAAAATATTGTATAAACTTAACTGCTGGTTGTTAGGAGAAATCGCCACAGATTTGTGGTATCGTCCTAAGTAATTTATACACTTCTAGTTACCACTATACATTGATACCTCCTTTATAAAACAGGAGAAATGTTATAATCCTAAAAACTATTTGTCTTCGTAAGAAGCTTATTATACTAACACACAGAGAGTTAAAAATCTCAACTGCTGGTTGATAGCAGGTATCGCCACAGATTTGTGGTATCGTCCTAAAGTGGGCTCTACACGTCCAGTTTTAAATGACACTTTAACTGTAACTTCTTTTTTGGATTTATATTTATTAATTTAGATATTGAATTTGCTTAATGTTTACTACTTATTAACTTAATTATATAACCTTACGAGTATCTCAACTTATTACATTTAGACACAGCACTCCCCGTCTCGTTTCTTATTGTAACACTAAGGTAGTATTTGTTGTCTTTATAAGAGTGCACCAATCTACACTAATATAGACACTCGTAGTTTTAAAAACATTGAATTATGAATAGTTCGCGACGCTTTACTAGATGGATGCCCAAATTGACGCCGGCATAAATGTCGTCAGGAGTAAACTTCATCAGGATAATTAAAAATCACACACAATTATCTTAATAGAGCTTCATGGTAGCTAATATTAATGTAACAATCAAACTGTTTCTTAACACAAAAGAATTTTTTTTTTTTTTTTTAACATATTTTTTAATTTTTTTTAGGTAATATATTATAATAGGAAATTTAAAACCGTAAAACCTACTATTAATGTGATCTTTTAAAATTAATAATTAGATTTTAATTTGAGGCCCACCATATTTTACAGCCGTCAAAAGCTTAAAATGACAAAAACAACAATTTACGTTTGTATTTACTCGTATATCTAATATTTTTTTATATTTTATAGCAAGTATTGTGTTATAAATAAAACTATGTTTGTAAGGAGCCTTATAGTAGTGAACACAGTCGATGCTAGACTAGTTACGGTAAATAAGACTGGATGGAAATTATATACTATTCACGTAGCATATGTTTAAAAAAAAACACAGTCGGCATCTAGTTAGAGTGCAGCGATAACTAACCATAACTCTATGGGTCATCAATGATAATTAAAGTCTAAAGAAGAGTTACTCTTATTGTATGATAATTATAATAATTATTAGTTGGGCCTAGTGTAAAGACATCAAATATTATATCTGGTTCTAATGAAAAGGATCTTATTACTAATTACTCATTTTTATTAGGAAAATTTCGTATTACACGACGGGTTTTCCGTTCAGTTATATCTCCGACATTTTTCTCAGGTTCTTTTGCCTTGCGTTTTAATGTGATTCTATTCACATTGGAACTTTCATGGCCTATTGTATCTAAACTTTGCACGACATTAATATTTCGTTCGGTATCAGAATTATCTTTCTTATTTACATCAGCAATACTCATATATCTTTCACTATCCATCTGATTGCCACGAATTCCATCATCGGTTTGCATACTAGAACGTGGATTGAAATAAAGGGATTCATTTAGTATTGGTTCCTCAATGTCAACTGTACTGTGTGTACTATGATCAGTGTCATCGAAATTACTTTCATCCTGAATTGGTGAGTTATTTGTAATAAAATTTATATCTGATGGTCTTTCAGTAATGTCATCATTATTTTTATTATGATGTCTTACGATTATACTTTGTCTACGGTTTACGTGCACCAAAGGCCTGTTTTCATCATTATTAACTATTTCTATATCATCAATTACATTTTCATCGAGTACAATTTCATTATCGGAATCCTCAATATCGCTATAATCATTGTTATACATTGTTAAACATTTATCTGATTCTGTAGCGGAATATACGGGACTACTATTTGCAGATGTATTGCCATGATTATCTAATTCATCATCTTCACGTTTATTATATAAAATAGAATCATCGTCACTGCTACTATCTGATTCTGTATCTTCATTGCCTGTTAATTTATCATCATCAGTATCACGATTATTTTCGTTGGCAATCAATTTATCTTCATCACTATCACTGTTTGGTGGAGTATCTTCATTGACTATCAATTTATCATCGTCACTATCACTGTCTGATTGTATATCTTCGTTGACTATCAATCTATCATCATCACTATCACTGTCTCTTTGTATCGCTTCGTTGACTATCAATTTATCGTCATCACTATCACTATCTTCAAGCATTGCTTGCTTGGCCCTAATATTCTCCAATTCAACGTCAAGATCTATCTTTAATCGATCATCAGACATTAGGTTTGGAAAATTAAGATTAGTATCGTCTTTGTTATTACTATAAGAGTTTATAAATTCATTATTTATCATAATTTCATTATTTTCAACACTTTCTTCCATATCGGAGTCGTGAATTTGGTTATTATACCCCAATGTCAATTGAGGTGAGAATTGAAGATCATATTCACTAGGTTGATCTCTGTTTACATTATGTGATGATTCATTTTCAGCATTTTCAGTGTTTTCTTCATCCTCGTCGCTAGTATATTCTTCGCAAATATCTATATCTCTACAATTTTGATCATTTTTATTCATCGCCTGAGCCGTAATTTGTTCATTGCCATGGCCCCACCACAAAAATTTCATCAGGTAATTCCCCATTACGATTATATTCTTCTTATTTATAATCCAGCGTGAATTCTGGGAATAGATTAAAGACATTGCAAGATGTAAATACTGTTACATTGTTAAATATTACAGCTACGTGAGATTGGATTATTTAGGGAATTATTATGCGGATGATTTAGGGTTAATCTATTAATATATACCTACTATAATTAAATATAAGTAAAATCATCGATAAAGAATATAGTGTGATACTGTTCGTTAACAAAGCACTGCAGACAGAATATTTTTCTACGATTTGTTTCCTTAGCTATAACCACCACTGTCTTCTATTACGTCTTCTTTTTCTTTAGTTTCAGTTTTCTCACGACATTTACCAGTATTGGACTATTATTAATATTACTATAATGATTGTTTTCCGAAAATTGTTGAAGTCAGTATATAATGCAACAAATAATTAAAACAGCTATTTCATTTATTATTAGGGACGAATTTATGATTATTTATCATTTAATTAATTAATTTATAACTTTTCAATTTTTTTTTTAATTTGTTTCTTTATAGATGTCTTCGTGTCGATGTAAGGTGTATCTCTATTATTTTTAGCTATAACAAGAACATTTTTGTTAATACGTTGCTATTTATAAATCTTAATCCACAATCCTGGACTTCGTTAGGATCAGTTTTGTCTGTTAAAGGAATATTAATTATTAACATCACATATTGTGAGTATATTATAATATTATGGCCGAAAGTTCATGGCATAAGTCATTGCGGCATTCGCCTTCATAATTGCCTTTTTTATCATCAGATCTACGAGTATTTCTATATTCCTTTATTTAATTACAGTAAAATTATAAAAAGAATAATCGTCTACCAACGGCATTTTCCCCATTTTTTATTAGTATTTTTGTCAGTATATGTGTTAATTTGTTTACTTAAAGAGTCTATAATTGCCGTACGTTGTAACATTCGGCGTATCAAATCGTAGTTAGAAATTCTAATACTTTTATAATATTTTGTAGGTCCATATGTACCAGCAATAATGTTTTTAATCAAATTTATTTCAAATTTAAAATCCGTGCTAAAATGAGAAAGGCGTGGATTAAAATTAGACATCATCTTCATGCCGATGTAATTTAAATGCCTTTTTGTTAGATTATGGGACTTGACAACGTCATATACGCATATAGATCCATTGGGATATATTTCACCACAAAATGGAGGAAGAGGACTTATAAGATGAAAAAAATCAAATACTATCTCTTGAAATTTGAAATTATGTTTTTTGTCAGCTATTAGCTTATTCTTTGTATTCAATGCTTGATTTGAATATGCATTTTTAATATATTGATTGACTTCTTCTTTACTTTTTTCTTTTTTATTGGACCTTACGCTGATCTTTGTGCGATAATCTTCTTCTTCATCTTCTTCACACGAATCACTGATTTCGCATTCATTATTATATTTTTTGGAAACTGAAGTTACATAGTCTTGTTTGTATTTTTCGATGTTAATATCTACATCTAATTCATCAGATCTAACAACAACAATCTTTTGATTAAAAAATATTACAGAATCTACAACATTTTTCATCTTATCGTTGGCATCTTTATTGTCTATTTCACTGTTGTTATCAGTGTCAGAATTGGTAATGACTCGAGAAGCTGAATGACTTTTCAGATCATTGCTAGTGCTGATAGTATGAATAGTTTCTTCTTTGGCATCAGTCTCAGTTTTATCTAATATTATTTCTAGTTCTTGGTTACTAGCGACTTTAGGAAATGCCTGCCGACTAGTAGATGGTGTATGCTTATTTTCAGTTACATTATTATCATTCTCTTTAATGATTTCTTTTTCACTGATATCTGTGAACAAAGTCTGAGCTTCTGATTTATTAGACTTTGGCCATCCTTGTTTTCTTGGTCTGTGAATAAAATTTTCTTAGTTTAATAGATAATTATTTGAATTATTTATTAGTTTTTATTTATATTTATCAAAGTGTACATCTACTAATTATAAAAGTAATATACCTTTCAATTATTAAAATGGTTTAGTACCAGCTATATTGATTTGTGAGAATTAATCAATGCTAGATTCAATAGGTATATGCTACCGTGCATTTTTTTTTATCATTGATGATTTTTTGTTTTTATCAACGGGGAAAGCCACGCCGGAGGGCTGTGGCGAGCTCCAGCACGAATAAAATCCCGTTAACGAATACGTTTTTTTTAAAACTGTTTTATACATTCGAGTTGCTAATTTTGTTGTTCCTTTACTTCGCAAGTTATGGCGCCGTCTAAAATGCAATACTTCATGTTTTGCATTCGTTCTCGATTCGATAACTGAGTTTGTTCGTGCTAGAGCTACAGAGCAATCTGTGAGAGTGTCGAGCGCAAAGGCGAGAGACGCATGACGCAAGAAACTGTTGAATGTCATTATAGTGACGCCATCGACGGGTCATCGTTTAATGTGTCCTTTTCCAAAAAAAAATACTATTTTATTAATAACTTTATTAATTAAAACAGATGTATTGTCAAAATATGGGCAAAAATTTCAATTTATAACATTAATGTATACGTACGTTCGTGGATATACATACGAGTACATTCATTATTTTCCTAATCACCAAGCATGCGTATTGATGATTTGAATTTTAAAGACTGATGTAATTTAAAGGAAATTAGAACGTAACGCACACGTCTAGACTATTAGTCATCTACAGTCGCTGTCGCCAGAGTAGCAACTTGCGCGCATCTAGTGCCATTTTTCCCACTTAACGCAGACTCAGAATGCACCGCGCCAGCGTGTCCTCCCATTATTACAATCACCTATAAAGTTACTCGATCTTTATTGTGTCACATGCGGCCTGCATCACCGCATTTAGAAATTGCCTGCAAATATTTAATTAAATACTCGTACATACACGACGGGCCGCCATCAACTTTCTAGACAGCTATGTAGTCTCCTGCTTAAAATTCCATGTTTTTTAACATAAATTATATTTTTGTAGGTTATATATAAACCTACCCAAATATTATAATTTCCCTTTATTTATGATTATTATACGACCATGACTAGTAGTCAAAACAAAATAAAGGCCACTTGTTATTATAAAAAAATATTAATTATAACTATACTTGACTAATTTCATAGAATTGTGATATCTAGCGAGCAGTAATTGTAAGTGTTGCATGTTAAGGTTTCTCGCAGCGAGCCGATGACGTTCAGGTACACCTTCTTTAACTGTAACCGTTGCATGTTATGGTTACTCAAAGACATAGTCTAAACAAGGTTTGCACGCCTGCCACGAGCGCACAAATGCGGCTCGCAGTAAGCCGCCATTATCGGTTTTTGTCGCGACTCATAGGGCGCTCACAGTTCCAGTGAAGGTTCGTGAAGGTGAAGTTTCGTGTTTTAAGAAAAGTATTTTCGAGAGTGATAAGAAGTCGAGTAATTCTTTCCCGATAAAGCATCCATACGTATATATGCTGCATGCAAGAGAAACACTTCTTATCTTAACGGTCACAGTGATGTGGACTTCTCGTTCACACTAGAACCTTGTTATTGTGTCTGTTCGAATACAACTACAGCTCACTTAATGTGGACGTAACCTGTAAATATTGTATGACGCGTACACACTAGAACCACGTAAGTGTATCTGTTCGGTTATATCTACGGCTCGCTAATAAGTAACTGGCTTAGTGTTTGTCAATGCGCTGTTATATGCAATTACCTATCACTTTTTATTGTAATTAAATAGGTAATTACCATCTCTAAAACCTCTTGATTTTAATATAATTAATTGATAGCAGGCTTGCCATCACAAACACACACATAATTAAATTATGTTAAGAGTGTGTTTATTGATATAAGAAAATAAAGCAAAGAATTTGAACAAGGTCACGGTTACTATCATAAGAGCCATAAAATATCATAGAAAGACTATTTGCAAAATTCGCTGTAAGCTTTGCAGCTTGGTTTTACGCGACGTGCTATTTATAATGCCTAAAATGATGTATGAGTTACTAGAAGACAAGATACAGACAGAGTTAAATATTTTTCCGGCGTGCAGAAAGATCTCCATCGCGCAAAACCGCTTGCAACAACGAAACACCCTTAAGCCAGGTTCTCCCAAAGTTCTAGTGTGTACGCATGAAATAATCTTTACACGTTACGTTCATCGAGCACTCATACCAAAGCTAATGATTTTTTATAATGCCAGTGAATTCTATTTATTTAACAGACAGACTGACAGCAGAGTCATCCAGGCCTGGATGTTTAATACCCCTGGGTTGGGTTCGGAAGGTAACCACCCGCCGGTGATTCAACGCACTTTTGGTCCTAGGCGCCAAAGTAAAACAGCGCTCAGCGCACTAGTTCGATTATAGCTTTTTAGGTCAGCAAGGGTCTGGCCGCTAAATACAAATGGATGGATTAAATTCACAACGTCCATATTCTTCAGATAACAAAGTTACAGCTCTCGAAATTATCAAGCTGAAGTGGCCATCAACTGGGTAATGGAAGTCGGAGTTACGTCCAGTTATGTATTCCAGCTGGCCGCTCAAGCTGAAGGTCCGTGTCCATGTACCTACAGGAACTTTAATATATCGCTCTGTCTTGCGCACGATTCCCCAACGAAAAACTACTTCCTGAAGAAGAGCTCCTGGAGAAGTGGTACACATAACTCCCTGGATTCATGAGCAGCACGGCCGCTGTGGAGCCCTCAGTACTGAGAGTGCATAAATTACCGGTGGGTGGATGCCTGCTGTGATCCTGCCGGGCTAAACGGGGGAATTGCCACTCCTCAACCTAGGCCTATTTATCATCTGAGACTGGACGACAAAGGAAAAAAGATACAAATAAAATCCCTAGAAAGAGTAACGAAGCGTCCCATTTCCTTGTTATTGCAATTTTTGTCTAAGTGCATTTTTTCATATATGAATCATTTGCACACTTCATAGCCGGAAATATAAATCATTCGAGGGCCATTATTTTGTTTTGACTAGAGCATATACGGAGATAGGTCAGGAAGGAAAAATAGGAGATGAGAAGGAATGGGCGGCCGTCCATATTTATGGCTCAATTCACCAACCACCAAAATAAATAATCTAGAAATAATTGGGTTAAAATGACCTATATAGTTATAGGCACTTTTCACTTGTATTAATTACTTAAACTTCTTGAAATTGATACTGGCAAATTTAAATTAAGATATCCAAGAATAAAGTTAGTATGGATAGGAAATAATATAAAATACTCGTAGGTACTTACAAGTCTTCAGCGAATTATGTTGTTAATTTGAGATCCGAAGCTTAGTGTTATAAGTCCTTAATCAATCTGTGTTGTTGGCAATACCCATATTTAGGAATTTAGAGCTTAATATTTGCTATATAAAATGGCCGCCCTGGGTAATATGGAGAGGAACATCTCACGTAGCTTATTCAAATAAATTACTTACTTGTTTTTTTTCCCGAACTTCGCCTTTTGCCGCCGCATCCTTCTTCTAGTTACACGATCAACACTGAATTTATGATTTTACAACTAAAATTAAATATGCTAACACCAATATATATTTAGTAAATTTTATGATTACTTAAATTTAAACACTGAATTGAATATGGATAAAAACATTAATGCGACTAGAAAGCTTGACTGACTTCTCCAGACTGTGCGGAGCGGCTGGGGGGGGGCTGAATTTATAAGCATTATTCGTAAGGTGACCACATAAACGATCCCTTCATGGGACTAGCATAAATTCTTTATTGATTTTTAAATTATATAAAATAATTATTATTATTTTCTCTTTTAAGATTTCACTTAATTTATTCCAACAAAGAATAATAAACATAATTAAAAACTAAAATTACAACCATAAATTTGCGTACTGTTCCGGGACGCTCGCTGCTTCCCCCCTCTCATTTGAACAGCGACGCTGACCCTTTTAACAAAATATTCACTACTAATGGTCATCCATCGCCAAGCGGAGTTTTTCCCTGAGCTCACGTGAGAACGAACGCCAGAGCCTTTGACTGCAAATGGGATTAATGATAATATCCGCGTACTTTAAAATTATTAAAGAAAAACTTATTTTGCTCGTTGTATAATTAATACGAGAAGTAAAATACCTAACTGTAAACAGATCTAATAGAATAAACTATAAAATTATATAATATAGGTATTTTATCTATCTCTAGAGGACATTATTTATTAATACTTTAATGTTTTATAATATATAACATTTTACCTATATAAATGATTTTATAATGAAATATTAAAACTATGTACAAATAAAATGTCCTCCAGGGAGACAACATGTCAACATTTCCCTCTGCTAACACGTTAGTAGCAATTATACTTCCTGTCTCAAGTCTTTTCCGTCGACTGTTTGGATAACTGCCTAATTTTATTGCTTTTTTTTAAAGACGGTGAAAAGATAAATCATCAATGATACGACCCCAGCCTGAAGGGCCACTGCGGGAGGACGCAGCGATGTGTAGTTTAACACATCAATTCACCATTGTAATCATCTTTTCAGCCTCCAGAACACCAGAGTCTCTACCTCTTCAGTTGATTTTTATTTCATTTATTTCATTTTTTTGTTTTAAATCTTTATATAAGAGCGAACTTAATACCGCTGGACTTTCTCTGATAGCCAAACCTTTAAGACGTTTTGACGGGTTAGGTGGTAGGTATAATTATTATTATTTATTAATTATTATTATGCTTATAAACAATGCATAACAGACTGAAATTAACTTAAAAGCTTTGTCTATGTAAATAATGTTTTTTTTTTTTAATCATAACACTCTTGATGAGGAGTAATGGGTGTCGGTTACCCGAGGTAGAGTTAGTATCTTTACTTTTTTTTTCAATTCAATTCGAATATTTTATTTTTCTTGATTCACTTGTAACAATAAAATAAATACTGTAGACATACAATAAAATAAACAAATTCAAAACAGTTCGGTAATTATGGTTGAAACGTAACAGGTATTCATGCAGATTTATATGTGTTATTCTATATTATTGCCATAAGGAAGTGAATTGTAACTTCATTACTATTTATTATAAGAGAGTGGCTGTAAAGAGGCCGTATTAACTAAATATAAATTCGTGGCTGTAAAAGGCCGAATCAGCTCACAAACAGTAATTTTAAATGCCAACTAACAGTTACTTTATATTACATAATGTAAGAAAGGTTTATTAATGTATTTAATTTTAATTACTTGGATAACTTATTTATAAGTGATATAGTACTGATAATGGCCTTTTACAGCAGCAACTGATTTGGGTATTGTTTATCTCGTGTAGATTTAATCAGTAATAATGACGATGGCTGTTCTTAGCTACTAATAGCCATTCTTTTGCTATCCTAACATAATTGGTAAACTGCTGATTGTAAAACTGACAAAATCAAGTGTACTTAATGTATCTTATGGTGAATAATTGAATTGAATTAAAATGTTAAAAATAAATCTAGTTACTTGTTCAAGACTGTAAACAGTCAAATAAACATATTATATTTCTGTCTGTCAAAGGGCCGTAACATTTACATTAAATTCTTAATAATATTAATGTAAATTTATTTTCGTGGCTGTATATTGGCCGTGTCACCGTAAAATGTAAATATCAAATGAATAAACTTAAATTTAAATAAAATTGTGGCTGTAAAAAGGCCATGTCATAACTTTTTAAATGATAATCATAATTATTACAATAATAATGAAAATAAATAAATTTAAATTATAGTTTTGGACTAATGAAACAAAAAGTTAAGCCAAATACTTCCATACAATAGTATCTTTAACTGTATTTTTAAGTTGATATTTTTTTTTTACTATATATTTTAATTATTTAAAATTTTACATCTAGTTACATCTGATGATATTTTATTACACAGAAAACTCTTTATCGATTTAGTTAGTCGAGCTTTGGGGCATCTAATCTGATTATTTAACATTGTCTTATTGACATATCTGGGAAAATATTTTTCTTTTAATAATTAACCTCTATTTTACTAAAACAAATATATGTGTGTTAAATTTAAAATTATTTATGATTTATAAATAAACCTAATTTAAATATAAATCGTATCCGCGCGGCATGGTGGCAAGAACTCTGGCCGCATTTCCTCGCTGAATCACTATGCTGATTCCCTGGGCGAGGAAAGAACCAGCCCTCTTGTCCCCAGAGCAGACATCACCCCTTGTCTATTTTTCTTCCATAATATATAAATCTAAAATATTATAAATGTCAAATACTGTTTTTCTGTATCTATTTTTGTTTGTATCGCTTTCACCCTTAAATAATAGAACTCATTTTTTTTATAAATTTGCTGTTTAATTGGAACCTTGGGACGGATATAGGAACGGTTTTGCATCTCTATGGCTCGTACAATCCAACATTTTTAAACATTATTAAAGTCTGAGTGTACTACGGACATTGAAAAAAAAAAAAATTTATAACAATTTTTACTAAATCAAATCTATGATTAATTTAATTCCGTAGTTTTAATTCCTAAAAAATTGATAGACTACGTTTCTCAAAATATATATTCAGACTTATACAAATATATTTCAAAAATGTTTAAAAACGGTAATAATAATAGTGCGAGCGTGAGAGATCCAAAGCGGTAAACCAACGGCTATTTTATAATTTAGATGTAAGCTTGATCTAGTAAAATAATAAAACTGACGGTAAATAAGGGATTACAGTATTTGCAGTTAAAAAAAAAGTTATTTAGATAACAGAACATATGAATCGTATTTAAAAGCTTGCTAGTAGTCTAGGTCCGGGCAAAAATTCTAGGCACCCTAAATAGGCGTGTCCTATAATGGCATACTGCGGCCGTCACCTGTGATTGGTCAACATCCTCCATCATGAGAATACACCAAAAGCTCTCAAACCTTATACCAATTATCGATTTTGGAAACAAAGTAAGCTTTACCAACGCAGTTTTAAGTCTAACAATTTGCATGATTTGAAAATATATATTATGATACCAATAAGCTGTTTTAGTCATAGAATTAGCTTAATTTCGATTTCCCGTTGGACAGAAGACAATGAAAGATTTTTTAAATATCATTAAATTTTTCGAGTTCGAAATAAAAGGCTGGTCTATGGTCGTAGATTTGTGTGTTTGATTTCCAGTCGGGGAGGAAAAACTATTATATAATATAGTAAAGCATCAAAACTAGCATTTCCTTTTCGGGGTGGTCAGAAACCACGCTTATAAAGAAGCACATTTAGCCAACTTTACTATAGGCCAAAAATGGCAAGTGACAAGCTCATGGCGTCGTGTCTCTAGCGTACCAAACTCGAGAAATATCACAAATAAATTACATGTTAATTTAATTTACTTATTTAAATTAATAAATATTATTGTACCTCCAAGTCTAAATCCACCGAGGCAGCCTATTTTATAATTTTAAAAATCTCTTAATTTTCTCATTGTTGCTTGTTTTTATTTATAAAATAATTTTGAAAATAAAAAAATATAGTGCATTTAGTTTACGTAGATGATTTAAATCTGCATTTAAGTATTTGACGCCTGATTAAGAACACAATATTTGTGCCGTGTAGACAACAGGAAAATTTCAAGTCGTTGTCAAAACAGCTCGTCGACACCTCAGGAGACTAGACGGCTGGGTAAATAATATTTAGCTAAAAATCTTTATTTATTACAATATTATTTTGTTTTTACTTTAATTTTATTTTTGTTTTAGTTGTATTTTTTATTATTAAGTAGTAAATATGGACTTATTAATTTTTGATTTAATGTACTAGTGATATTTTTAAAATCTGTTACACATGTATCATGCTAGGCTATCACACAGGATAGTATACAGGTGGATTTTGAGACGGCCCAATAAGGGCAGGTATCTTAACCATAACAATAGTTATTGGAAAACATTTTTAAGAGATCTTTCTTGAATATATTCTAAACTAGATTCACAGATTAAAAAAAAAGTCAGAAAGAAAATGGCAATTTTACACAAAATATTTTTTTGATGCCAATCGATCAAGCTTCTTACAAGAATCAAAAATTTCTGCTTAACCGACTAAGGTTTGAGAAATCGATTAATCCACTCAAAAGTAGGTAGGCACTATTGCTTCTAAGTACATTATGACACGCCACGAAGCCCGTTTAAACTGTAAAAAATATCCTGCATAAAGTGACTACATGTTTGGTCGTACATAGTTTCTGTACTCAAATTTCAGTTGGCCCCAAAGAGTCTTTTGATGACAGTAAGAAATAGGATCGTTTGGCAACTAATATTTCTAGTTAATTATTCGTTTTTGCGTACAAATGTGTGGGAAAAGTTATTCGCTATTTCTGACATTTCATTTAGATTCGTAGGTACCGGGTTTGATTCCTGGTCGAGACACAATAATTAATTTAATTTATTTGTGTTTTTTCTCGAGTTTGCTAGAGGCATCGACTTGTTATGATGCACCTATAGTAAAGTTGGTTAAATGAGAAAAAAATAATAATAATAGTAATAGATTTCTGGCCTCCCCGAAAAGGACACGATGATTGACATAAAAAATAAGTTTTACATTATAATATAGTATAAATAATTTGTTATTTTTTTGTTGTGTTCTCTTCTCCCGATCGATGATGAATGAGGTGATAGGGAAGGCAAAGGTTCTAGCCCATACAGCCAAGTCTGATGTAATATATCTTTCTTTTTTATGAGTTAATGAGGTTGTTATCAAATTCCAGATGTTGAAGAATTTAATGCTTTTCTTCGAGTCACTCGCGGCATTATAGCCCAAACACGTTGGGTAAACTATGGAAGTTCATAGCGCGGGAAAACCGCGAAAAATAAATTGGGACTTGTGCCGCATATTTAAAGTCCAATTTATTGTTTTCCATAATTATTCTCATTGTAGCACATTATTAAAGAAAACAAACAATATCCACAGTAAATTAATTTACAAAACAAAAACTTGCACTTGACATGTCCGCGCAAAATGGCGCGAAGTACTTAACAAGAGTGTAAGTTAACAGATATTTTGTATATTTATTTGCCCAAATTCATATTCCTTTATTTAGCAAATAGGCAAACAATTATCACTTATACACGTCAAATTAAATAATATTAAAATAAAAATATATATATATTTTTATTTTTATTCATTACAGCCCCTAAAATTTCACTGTTGGAAATGGGCCTTCCAGAACATATAACTGAATTTGGCCTACACTCGCCAAGCTGGCCAGACGGCTTGGCGTGGATATGATGTCAATTTTTAAATGACAATTTATTAACAATTCCACAAGTTGGTATTAGTGGAAACGGGACCTACGGCTTAACGTGCTCTCCGAGGCACGGGAACGGTGGTGTTGTAAATCTTTGACAAATGTACGTAAGAAAAGTGTATTTCTCATTGGTACATTCCGGTGGGTTTGAACCGACCTATGTAGGATTTAAGGGACTTACAACCGAGCCACCACCGGGCCTTAAAAAAACGTATTGGATACATACAAATAGAGAAAAGGATAAAACAAAAGACATAGAAGCAAAACTACAGAATAAAAAAAAATGTAATGAAAACTGATCAATCAACAAGCCCCAAAAACACAAAGTCTGTTGGAGTTCCAAAAAATTCATGAGAATTTGTCCGACACACGCCACGCGGCTAAACGGGCTGGTGACGCATTAATACCTTTATTCAAAATGAGGTCAATAATAAAAAATATTCCAATTAAAATTTGAACTGCACTTTAAAATGTTGGCAACATGTCATAAATAAATTATTTTAATTAAATTATAATTACGACTATGTCGTACGGCAGCTATAAAATTCAAAATAGTTTATCCAGCAAATAGGCATACAATTAGCACTTTTACACGTCAAATTCATATTATTTTGTAAAAGATAATAAATAGAATAAAACAAAAGACACAGGAATAAAACTAATCAGAACAATAATAAATCGAAAAAATACTGATCAATCTCATTGTCAGAGCGTGGACGCTAAATGCAAAGAGCTTAACATCTACGAGTAAGTCCCAAGCTCTGAGCAAATATATAAACCTAACAATATATAAATTACAGTAGTAGTGTAAAGATAGAAGTCTCACTGCTGGTGTAATACCCTAAGGCAGCGAAGAAATGGAGTCATGTGTGGAATACTGTTCTCACCTCTGGGATGGTTCCGCTAAGTACCTTACAGATAAATGCTCTCAATGTCCTACAGAGGCGGGCTATTCGAATAGTGGACAATACCACAGTGTCTAAAACTCTCGGACCGCTGCAGCTTCGCCGAGATGTGGCCTCCCTAAGCGTGTTCTATAAGCTATACTACGGTGAATGTTCTGAGCTCCACGACCTTATCCCTTCTTCTCTATTCCGCAACCGAACCTCTCGCACAGGCCAAAATATGCATCCACATACCGTAGCCACTATCCCTACGCGTACATACAAATTTGGAGACTTACTTACAGATGTAAGCTGTCGCACGCTGAAGATGTGGAATGCTCTCCCAGCCAGTGAGTTTCCCCACTCCTATAACCTGGAGTCTTTCAAACGAAATGTGAAAAAGCATCTTTATAGGCCGGCATAGTGGTAGGGACTGATGTCGGTCGTCTGAGGCTGGCGTCAGTTGCTCCCATTCTTGGACCTCGCGTACCGCTTACCATCAGGTGGGCGCGGTGTCACATGTAGTGCTCAGTATAAAAAAAAAAAAAGGGATTGGGGAATATGATATTCACGTCCAGGCGTGCAGGCTCACGCGACTGTGCCTAGAGGAGGCAGGCGGCTAGGTGTCTTGACCAACGTGATGGACCTAACAGAGGTCGGGCAGGGATTCAAGGTGGTGGATACACGATCGAGCAGGCTCACAAGATCGTACCTAAAAGAGGTAGCACGCAAAGGTGTATTGGGCAACGTGTAGGAAATGAGACAAACATCAAAATGTTGCAATCTGGTTTATTTCTTATTGTACAAATTCTTAAATACTAAATGTCCACTTAAATACTAAGTGGACACAGATACATTAATCTTCACTACACTCATAAATATTTGTTGTAAATTTGCTCTCTCAACAATTGTGGTGACTGCGGGCTAGAAAATAAACAGAAACTTTCGCATACAACAAAATCGCCATATTGATAAATCTGAAATGAAACTATGAAAAACAAACAAAGCGTTCATGTTTGATCAAAGGTGTGTTCATATATTGACAGTCAATAAGTGAGTGAGGGAATGATTTATTTTTATGAGACACATGTAAAAATACTTTTTATAAATTCGTTTTTATTTTGATGATATTGTTTCATACATTTTTTATAAATGCATTGTATGTTTACCCGTCTGCTCGACGAAAACAAGGGTTATTTGTTTATCATCGTATGTATGTAAATTTGTTTGTTCTTTTCTGACACTGTGGAGACCAAACGCGTTGGCCGAATTTGATAATTCTCACGTCAATCGATTCTTCTTAATCATGCTGTCACTGAAGACAAGGCATTAATTTGTATTTTAGTAAGGCAACACCCAAACGCCTACAATATAGAAAAAAAAACCTTTTTTTTTTTTTTGGAATCGAACCCGGCACCTCCGAGTCTAAATCCACGGACTTAACCGCTAGACCTCGGAGGCACTTTATTTTCACCTAAAAGTATTTTATCTCGTTGCTTGGCCGTTTTATAGTCTACCAACGGAATTTGGTGTCAGTTATTCCAATTCTTGGACTTCGTATACCGATTAACACCAGGTTTTAAAAAATCAGCAGGTTTTGTTCTATCCGGTTCTGTTTCCGTACGCTATAAAGTAAAGTATCATCACGGCTGTAAATGCAGGATGGCCGAACTATCTTTTTTTTTAGAGTAATATCTTGTATAAGCTTTTTTTACAGCTATTCTTAAGACAAGCAAGAAACAGGTCCTTTTTATTTTTGATTTGTACTTAATTCAACCTGGTACCTCCGATACTAAATCTACGGTCGCAACCTCTAAACCACAGAGGCAATCTCCTATTCGTTCGCTGTTAATATCACTATCTCGTTCACTCCCATTACTCTTCAGTTCGTCTCTTTCCAGAAGCCGTTCTTTGTGAACAAGGCGCGATAGTATGACCAAATACGCTTTATTATTGGGACAGGTCTTAAAAAATCGATATCAAACACATGGCTTATTACAAAGACAAATAATTTAGTTAGATCTTTAAATCGTGAGTAACGTTGCTCGTCGACGATTTATTTACGTTCATCATCATCAGCAGGTGGAACACAAAGTCCTAGACCTCCATTGTTCGAGATGGGCTTTCCAGAATTACTAAAGAGTTTTGCCTACACTCGCCAAGCTGGGCAGACGGGTTGGCAAGAATATATATAATAATGATAATTTATTACGATTCTACAAGTTGGTATCACTGAAACCAATAGGTTGGTATCACTGGGACCAATAGCTTAACGTGTTCCCCGAGGCACGGGAACTGTGGTGTTGTAAATCTATGATAAATGTACGTAAGAAAAGTGTATTTCTTATTGGTGTCGGTTCTAGTATTTTAAGGTAAGTGTTCTTACAACCGAGCTACCACCGTTATTTACGTTATTTAGGCTAAAATGACTGCCTCCGTGTTCCAGCGCATTGAGAAAATATATTGTAATGGGGAATCAGTAACATATTTCGAAAACGTGTCATCCAAAGCGTCTAGTAGGTTAAATATATTGTTACTAGTTTCTATTTCATTGGTAACAAATTAATAATATTACAAAATATATTTCAAGCTGATTCTAGAAAATGTATAATTATAATATAAAATGAAAAAAAAAAAACAAATTGAGGTGGAGATCTATATAAAATCCCCCATGGACCTTGAGTGTCACCGTAAAATGTAACTTTAACGGACACTTTCTTACAACTGGGCCTACGAGGTGCTGGTTTGGATTAGAAATATATTTAATTTATTTGCATAGATAGTAAGAATATGTTATACATTTTTCAAAGCTGTTAAGCTAAAAGATATCTACGAGCTCGTCACTTGTCATATTAGGCTTATAATAAACTTGGCAACTCAAAAGGTCATTGTGTCTAGCCAAGGGATTACGGTCGTGCGACACAGAGTCCTAGAACTCTACTGTTGGAAATTTGTTGTTGTCCGGTTTTGATAATTTGTTGTTGAATAAGTTCTCCAGAAATTAATGACAATTTATTAACGATTCCACAAGTTAGTGATAGTGAAACCGGGACCGACGGCTTAACGTTCTCTTCGAGGCACTGAAACGGTGTTGTTGTAAATCTATGGCAAATGTACATAGAAACATTTTTTTTTTATCGTAAGTGGCGCGCAAGGTCCATAAATATTAGCAACTGAAATTAGACACTCATGACTGACATTAGTCTCTAACACTATGCCGGTTTGACTGGGCATGACGGCAATTCGTAGATCCCGAAACGTGTGGATACACTTTACTGGGTTTATCGGCACGAATGGTGGATACTTCCCTGCCCCGACAGACTGGAAAAATTACCACATTCAGGCTAACTACTACCTATTTGTTGTTTTCTTGAAAGTATCACTTGCAAGAAGGAAGTTCATCATTTGCAAGGGTGTGAAATGCCAATGTTTACTTTCAAGGAGAACTTATATTGTAAACTTGGCGATATTTATATAAAAATAACACTGCTTAAGGCAAGACTTACTGGGCAAAGTATTAGGTTTGAATTATGGTTACAATAAAACACAAATAGCAATGCTACCAGTATAATTTCCACTATGCCCATTGATCATGATTTGGAGTTATTAATTTATAGTTTTCCCTTTATCTAGTTTTTATTTATATAAAGCATTCAACAAATGTATTTATATAATAGTGGTACCTGTATAATACAATGGGACTCGCAATTTATAGCTTTTACAAAATAAAAAGGTTTCTAACTCGTAATAGGGAATAACTAGTTTTAAATATATAAAATTGTAGCAATGCATGTTCTTCCTATTTATCAATTTATTTATACCTTGTAATCCATCTAGTACATTTTTTTTAAGGGAAAAAATGTAATAGACTACACCCTGATCAATAGCTTGATTGTTTTGACAGATGTTTTTTTTTTAACAAAACAGACAGAACTTATGTTTTTTTTTACATTTATACCATTAAGCTTAAAAACCTTATTGGCAAACCTTATAGTTTGCTAAATGGTGTTAAAAAACATGTATGTATATCTGTATTAACTACATGTAGTATTATTGTTTACAAGACAATGTATCCAACATAACAATTTGTTTCTTCCAGTAAGAACTTCAACGACTGATAATAGTAGACACGACCTATGTCACGGGCTTGGGGCTTGAGGTAGAATCGGGAAATTCCCTGATCCATAATAAATGTTGGTTACTTGAAAGTGCGCGCGCCAATCTGCCCCCAGTAGGGCGTCCGCAGCTACGCGGGTCATACGTGCACCATGGCGTCCAACTCCTATCCATCAGAACAGCAGCCTCCAGATCTCGAGGCTCTCAGCCTTGAGGACGAGCCCAAGCCGCCAGATGCAATTCCTCAAGGGATACCCCAGGCGATACCCCGGGCTATACCCCAGCCGATACCTCAGGCGATACCCCAGGTCTACGGGGCCATACCCTACGCCATACCCAGTATGGTCATACCTCAGGTCATACCTCGGGTCATACCCCAGATCATACCCCAGATCATACCCCAGATCATCGAACCTCAACCGGATGAAGCGGCCGACGACGAAGTGCCAATAGCCAACTATGCGGCGTATCTGGACGACGATGAACCGCCGTCACCACCTCCGAGCGCGCCGCCGTCGCCGATCCCGTATACTCGAATCTATGAGTTCGAAGTGATCCTCGGAATCCTGCAGAGAGTCGAGCAGAGCCTGGTCACTCACCCAGAGCACATGCAGAATGGCCATACTAGGGATTCTAGTAATTAGGCGGCTAGGCGGTACCATTGTTTTGTTTTGTAAATTCGCGCTCTGTGGATGCTAAATTCGAAATATTAAATGCAAGACTGATTGGCTTAGAAGAATGTTTATCATCTTGGACTGGATATTTTAACAATGAACTGCTTTTTATCGTGGTCAGTAAGAGCGATATTGGTGATTGTTCCGATAAGCGTTCTAATAACTACGATAAAAACTATCAAGTTGAAATGATCAATTGCATTTATTAGGCATAGTGGGATTTGTGATGTTTAGGTTATGTCAAAGACGAATGCAGAGCGTAATTTAAAAAACTTTTATGTTTACAGCTGGCTGTATTTTTTCAACAACTAATGGTACCTACCTACTGGATGTTGTGTAATAAAAAATATTAAAAAATATATATTGTTTTATTTATTACCCTGATAGACCCTACAAAGAACCTAATGTATAAAGAAAGATGCGGATAGCGAAGATCTTAAGCAAAGCGCGAAACAGCGAAGTGATTGTTCGCTTCTTTGCTAACTGGTCTGTGGGTTTTATATCTCAGAGCTTTAAAATGCTTTCTTTCTTAATATACTATGTCGAACATTCTAAATATTAAATAAAGTAATATCTATCTTTGATTTCACTTACTGGAGATCGAAATTTGAGGTAACTATGTTCCATATGAACGAATAATAAAATTTGATCTCCAATTAGCCAAAGATAGATAGAACATTGGATTTGGCGGTAAGAGAGTTTTTAAACGATACAGCGGGGTGCGGCAGAGTGCACAATCGTCCGAAAACGTATCGTCTAAGATCGATTACTTCTGTCAGATATGTCAAAACTTGGGCATTCCGCCTAGCTTTTGACATTTCTGACAGACGTAATCGATCTTAGACAATACGTTTTAATACGATTGTGTACTCCGACTCACCCCGCAAGGCACACCAAATGCGTACATATGCTTCCACCACAGGCGTCGGGCACGTGTGCTTGTCACAGGCGTCACACCCTTGCGTAGCACACGAGCATGTACGCGAATGTCCAGTCAATATAGACCAAAAAAATAGTGGTAGGTTTACAATAATTCGCATAGAGCTGAAAGTTGGTGCAGACCTTGTGGTCATTACTTTAAATAAAATACTTGAAGTCCCTTCTGATCCAACTTTTGCTATAATATAAGTAATGGTTTTCCCAAAATTGCGGGTAAACCGTAAGTTATATTATAAAAATATAAGCATCAGGCGAAGTTGTACAAGTGCATCAAAAAATCATTCACATTTTTTTTTCTAGTACTAATTATCTTTGTTGCAAAGCCTTTAACTAAGAGAAACTGACAACGTCAAACGCTATTAAAGTTGCCATTCGCTCGGACCCTATTAGCGCCAAATGCTCTTTCTTATAGTTGATTCATAATTATAATTCCACAATCTGGTATTAGAGGGACCCGGAAGGACAGCTTAACGTGCTCTCCGAAGCACGGGAACGGTTGTGTTGTAAATCAATGACAAATGTCCGTAAGAAAAGTATATTTTTCACTGGTACGTGCCGGGGTTCAAACCCACCTTTTTAGTATGTTAAGGAATGCGTTATTACAACCTAGCCACCACCGCTTCTATACATCATTATTAGCCTGTGTCTTTCCACTGCTGAATGTAGGCCTCTCCAGCCTCCACCAGCGTAGTTTTTCAGGTCATAGGGGTCCCGAACAGCGGAAGATGCTATGGGTAATCCTAATTAATACCCATAGTAATACCTTTACCATATTCCTGTGTTCCATAGGCCTTGGTAACGAATTAGCTATGCACATAGGTTTCATGTCTATCTGGTTATCATGGTATTAATGCCCTCTCCTCCCCCATTCCTCATACCAAACCAAATCGCCCTCCTTCATATTCCTAGCAATTGATTTTTAATAGGCAGCAGCTTTATCCGTCACTAACCCTCTCTTATTGCGATCACCAACCCGCCTGCCAACCGAGGTGATTATGGCATAAAAATAAAATAATAGTTTTATTAAATAAAGATTAAGTTTTGTTACTAACAATTTATGGATGTAAAGTCTGAAATAAAAGTTTATTATTATTATTATAAACACCCCAATGGCAAGTAAAACGCACCTGTACAATAATAAAAGTATAAAAAATAAATTATTGATTAAAAATATTCTCGTACAATAAATCAAAGACTATGTTGTAGAATCGTTAAAAAAATTACATCAAACTATCGTCAACCGAAGCACTGTGCTTAGTGTTGCCCAAAGCAAGACTAAGACCACGACTTGTCAAGTCTTGCATCAGAACACCTGGTCTTGATCTTGTTTTTGCACTCCTAATCTTGGTAGAAAGAAGGAGCGGAAGAGAGCGAGAGAGGCAGAGGCTATACGCGAGCGCCTATCCGCCCCTCTTACCCTTCCCCGCCTCGCTGTTTCCCCTTGAGCGCTGTTTTGACGTACGGACATATGTTCAACGAAATAGGTCCCCAACCAAGCGCGCGCAATAAAGTTCTCACATTAAAAAACGTAAATTTCTTAATAACTTTGGTTAATAAGACTTAGGTTAGTCTTGGTACCTTAAGAAAAGTATCCAAGACATTATAAGAATAGATTAGGAAAAGGGAATGAAATAAATCATTGGACATATACCTATTACAAATATTACTATTAATTTAATTTAATTTTGACCTTTATATTATTTTGATTTTTGACATTAATTAGCTGCTGACAATTACTTTTTTTTTTCTTTTTTATATAATAAATTCTCACAACGAAACAAATGTATGCTTAAGTGTATATTCAATGCATTGCACTGATAAATTGTGATTGGTGGTCGGTTTCAAAATCACCTCCTTTTCTCATACTGCAATATAATTAAGAAACCACCTCCTAACCTTACCATTGGAATGGTTGTAAAAATAGCAAGCTGTATGCTCAAATTTTTGAGATGAAGTCCAGATCTTGATTAGTTGTATGTATCTGTTTATATTTTGGTATGACTGCATCTTGTTATGAGCATCTAATAAATAAAATAAATAAATAAATATTGATCTTGCTAACATTAGGGTTGTCTTGTTCTTAGTCTTGCAAAAAAGCAATACCATTACGTAACGGAGTTTGTGTGAGCTACGATATTTTTGGTAAATTTGGCCCTTAGTCGCCACGCTATTATGGGTTTGCGTGGGTTGATGATATCTTATTTGTTTAACTGCCTCCGTGGTCTAGCGGTTAAGTCAGTGGATTTAGACTCGGAGGTACCGGGTTCGATTCCTGGTCGGGACATAAAAATATTTAATTATTATTTAATTTATTTGTGATATTTCTCGAGTTTGGTACGCTGGAGACATCGACAAGCTTGCCACTTGTCATGATTGGCCTATAGTAAAATTGGCTAAATGTGAATCCGCTTTTTTATAAGCTTGATATCTGAAAAACCCGAAAGGGAAAGTCGTAAAAATACTTTTATTTTTTTTTCTCTTTTTTTAGAATTAGACGGAGGTACCCGATTAGATTCCTGGTCAGGACGTTATATATTATTTATTGTATTTGTGATTTCTCTCGTGTCTGGTATGCTACAGACATCGTCGGGTTTGTCATGATCGACTTATAGTAAAGTTAGCTAAATGTTTCTTCTTTAAAAGCGAGATTTTTGAAGGGGTCGTGAATTAATACCCAATCAATGGGCATGATGGCCACCTTACTTCACAGGCTGGGTCAAACAGCTGGTACCAAAATTAACGTCTGCATAAAAATATAACACATTAAATTATTTAAAATTAACACTAATATTTTATTGTTCATTGAATTGCAAATTGGAAATGCGTCAAAGGCAGATTACAGCTTCCACTCCTCCACTGCCACCCACTTCACGTCAAAGGCTGTCGGGGCGGGACTTCGTAACTCACCCCCCTCAAACTCCGAATCACCCACCTTGCAACCAGATTCACCCTACAAACATCCCAGTCCACAGAGTGAATAATGCAGCCCCTGATCTATAGCTAATGTACATACAAATAATTGAAAAAACATCATCATTATCAGCCGGGGTTTCTCCACTGCTGGATATAAGCCAGCCCCTACAAACGACCTTCTTTAGACAGACAGACAGTGGGGTCGTCCAGGCCCGGATGTCTAATGGGCCTGGGTTGGGGATGGGGACATTCCCCCGTTCTCCCCGGCAGGATCTCAGCGAGTAATCACCCGTTGGTAATTCATGCACCTTTAGTGCTGGGCACCGTTACTGGTATAACAGCGCCCGTATGGCTCACGACCTTCTTTAGATCACCCGTCTATCTGACGGAGAGTCGTTTCGCTGTGCGTCTTCCTGTGCGTGGTCTCAACTCTAGAACCCGACTACTCCATCGTTCATTTTCTCTGCGAAAGACGTATCTTGCACATTGACTCATCAGCTTCCTAATTTTAAAGGCAATTTTGGTCGTTGACGGATTTCTACGTTTCGGCTTCATCCATCAGAGAAATACTGATCATGGCTCTCTCATATATATAGCCCGCTATATGTATTCTTATAGCTGATATTTATTAAAATTTGGATATCTAATTTGCAGTTATAGGTAAGTCACAAATAAGCCATACGAGAGTAAAATATCCACCAACAACATCACTTTATAATGATGTTATGTAATAATGACGTGATACTATTGATACTATTTCTTGTTGACATCTCTCGTCTGAGAAGTCTTCCTCAGCTTTCCTTGTACCAACTACGCTAAGGTTGAATTAAAAAGTTTTTTCTTCTATTCTTGGACCTCGCGTACAACATACAATATAAAAATAAACTGTTTATTATTTAAACGGTTACGGGAAAATCTAGGGACGGAAAGGCTGGCAATTATTTTCCCAACGTATATTAGAATGAAATATTGTCCATCATTTTGAGACTATCTCATTGGCCAGAGAGGGAGATTTTTTTAAATAAACAATGTTTTTTTTATTTATATTAATTAATATTTATATTAAAGAATAAAAATATTTTTTAAATCAATTTTATGATGATGTCGTCAGCTCCGCGTGCTCTATGTTCCTTGGCCATGTGTTGACGCGATTTAATTTTATTATCATCATTATGCAAATTTCCGGACGCACCTGTCAAACATTTATCCTATCTACCTTCCCAAGTCGTTGGTATCGCAACACGGTGATGCGCACGCGTCCATAATTTAATTTTATTATATTAAACCCGCACCGCCCCGCTTTATTTGTGCTAAATATCACCTACTAATTATCTAGACTTTATAAAACAGCTGTGAGTGTTTTTCGCCGCCATAAGTGTATCTTTAAAATAGTGCTGTGAACTCTGTTTCGTGGAATGGACTTTGGCCTGCGACCTGCTGAGCTGATGGCCGGGTCTCACCAAGTAAGTTGCATGCCTTCTTTCCTTAGAGACAGCAGTTCCACCATACTGTCTTCCGCGCTGTCTCATTTCTTCCATCCATTTCCGTTGTTTGACGGTGTGAACGTGAACAGCATTTTTGAACAGATTGTCACGGCGCAATCTTGGTGGTGAGGTAGAGGTATGGAAGGAATACTAGGGTAAACTTTAAGAGTATAATAATAAACAAACAGAAATATAATAGAACAATAATATGTGACAAGCAAAAGCTAAAATTCAAGTCTCAACAAATAAGTCAACTTCAAACGTCTTAATTGATTTGACAACTTATGTTTCATAATACTTTCCCTCAATTAAAAGTTCTTAGAAGCTAATCCCATCTTCACACAAAACTCCATAAACTTTGGTCTTGGCAAAGGCTTTGTCATAACGTCAGCTACTTGTGACACAGTGCCTACGAGAGAAGAGTTTCCACCAGCACTATGGGCAGAATTGATTAATACTGTTGCGTATGTATTGAATCGCACAGGCCCTACTCGAGTAGAGAATAAAGTTCCGTTTGAGCTATGCCATGGGAAGAAGCCTAAAATATCTCACTTAAGGATTATAGGAAGTGAGTGCTATGCCCATATTCCAGTGACATAGAATTAGAAAGAATAGGCACTGTGTCACAAGTAGCTGACGTTATGACAAAGCCTTTGCCAGAACCAGTACATACTCTAAGATTTCCCCGCCACCATGCTCAGCTAAACTTGCGGTAAAACTTACAGTAAATAAGGAATCCATTGTGTTGTCAATCTAACTTGTGCGCTTTAATAATTAGATCCCAGAACTCCGCTGCTGTGCACACTGGACATGTAGGCGCTTTCGTTAGTTGGGGAGTACCACTATTTGCACTACAGCTTGCTTGTCTTAGAGCGCATATCACCATGTCGTGACGACAGATTGCCGTGCCGTTTTAGTGTCATGGCTTACTATTCCCAGTTTTATGACTTCTGTTATAATTTATTTATTCATTCATTTCATTTATACATTTAATTTATAATAAGCACTACTGATACTTAGGTGTCAAAGAAAAGGAGGAAAAACAGAAGAAAAATTACCTTTTTTTTTTACAAAAGACCAAATAAATTAAAGATAGTAAAGTATCATCATGACCGTTTCCCTTTCGGGGTGGTCAGAAACCACGCTTATAAAGAAGCGGATTCACATTTAGCCATCTTTACTATAGGCCAATCATGACAAGTGGCAAGCTCATCGATGTCTCCAGCTTACCAAACTCGAGAAATATCACAAATAAAATAAATATTAATTAAATGTATTTATTTACATTAATAAATATTTTTGTGTCCCGACCAGGAATCAAACCCTCCGAGTCTCAATCCACGGACTTAACCGCTAGACCACGGAGGCAGTTTTAATTAAAGAACACCATTTTTTTAATGAATTCTTGGTTGTCCTACCTACAGAAGAGTGTACCCTAACAGTTAGTGAGATGTGAGAAAATGAGTGAGAGTGATGACATGAGTGGTGTAGCATTGTAGGCTGACAGCAGCGTTGCAGACGGTATCAACAACCGGGATCTGTACCCGAAGTACCATCAATACTTTATTATACATATTTGTCTATTTTCTTTATTCGGGAGACATACAGATCCCATAAGTAATACGGTGATTAACATTAATCAGACAAACAGTAAGGTTGGTTTTTAGAAAATGCTTAGTACAACTATGTACATTTTTAGTGCAATAAAGATTTTTTTGAATTATGAACGAAACCGTCTGCATATTTGAATTATTATTAATATAATATTTTTTTTATATGACACAGATCGACGTTTCAAATCCCGGCCGCCAACTTCTACATACAAATGGACTATTTTAAATTTGACAGTTTGTATTGAAAATCCAAAAAAAAAACACTTCCAACATATAGTTTCTTAGGTTTTGTTTCTTTCTATCATTAGAATAACATATTGGTCTAGAGACCATACAAAATCACGCGGTATTGAGGCAATCAACGGATTTTAAAGCGTCACCGTAAAAAATAGATCTGGCAACCCTGCCCCAGGGCCTCTCAAATTTTGCGCTGGAAATTATTTTTCGCATATGGCTTATTGGCAGCCCTTGCCATCCGTCGCCTAGAGCGACCGCTCCTCTCGACTTACCCCAGGGCCGGGACTGGATGACATTATGGTAACATGCCCTAACAAG
This sequence comes from Tinea semifulvella, assembly GCA_910589645.1. Lineage (NCBI taxonomy): Eukaryota > Metazoa > Arthropoda > Insecta > Lepidoptera > Tineidae > Tinea > Tinea semifulvella. The sequence goes on from OU342584.1 coordinate 30,163,217, forward strand.
TGACAAACACAATTTTGTAATACTACACACACGTAGGGGTTCAAATGTACCCCAGTGTTTTATTTAATTCATAACTTCGAGTTGAATATCTTAGATCTAGAGCTTCTAGCTAAGCTTCAATTAGTAACTAATCCAACTGTTAAAGTAAAGTAGTCCTCCGGCAACTTATTAGGCTTTATTATTAATATATTTTATTTAAAATTATTTTTTGCACTAAAAATGTACATAGGCTTAATGACTAAGCATTATCTGACAACCAACCTTTGAGAGTATGGAAAATTATGTATGGGTGAAATTTTATTTTGTATTATAGACTTACATAATAATATTACATAAAAGATTTACATATATACACATATGCATGCATATGTATTTAACAAAAAAAAAAGATGTAGCCTTGCGACCGACAATAGGCTGGTTTACAAAGCCTCTTCTTATTATTTTATTGCGCAATAAGACGCTCACCATTCACCATTCTACTCCTCTCCCTACAGAACCAATTAATCTATGGCGATAATGCCGTCTGTGAAGAAGAAGGAATTCTTTCAGTAGGCAAATATTTTTTGTGCAAATGCTGGAGTTCTTCTGGCACCAACTTCCACTGCGTAAAGCTGAGCCTTGAACCCGTTTCTGTTGATTTCTTTTGTGAGATGATAAAATTTGTTCGACTCATGAAGTCGAAGTTTGTAGTCTTTTGGAATATTTAATATCCACGGAACGCTAAGTTCAGTGTGATATTATTTTTCCAGTTCAGAAGAAACATTTAGATGTCTGCCCTATAGACTACAGCTAGTTTATCTGGGAACCTAAAATGATGTTCAAATATATTCATAAGAATTTTCCAGTCTGATGTGGCGTTAAGGATCAAAGCGGGCTTGCATTTAGTTTTATTTCTACCTACTACATGCCGGGGTTCAAACTGTAAACTTTCTCGATTTATATGGAAAGCTTTTTTAACAACCAAACCACACAAATTTATTGCCTGAGGCATTTTATTTAAAGCTGAGTGCATTCTATATTGCATATTTGGTGGGGAAATACGATGTTAGGGAGGTGGAATGGGTGGCCAGGCGCTTATGCCGCCCTGTCGCCTCCAGCCATCTGTTGCTAGGAGCAACTCGATCCAGAAATCAATAGTGAAGTATCGCAGCCTGGATTTTACAGGGACGAATTTAAAATAGTTGACATTAAAAATATTACACTGCCTTTTTGTTGCCTATTTTGTTTGCAGCCTATTACGAGTAGACTACGCGTTGCGGGTATTGACCCCAAGTACAAGGTGAACAGATATAGGATTGACGGTATGCAAAAGCGTTTTATAAGATACATTTGTTGTAGAACTCGGCAGTTGAACCTATCATAGAATCAGCGATGTATTAAGCACCATATTTTGCCACTTCGTGCACGTAGGGTATTTTTTTATTTTATTAGTCGTTAGTTATTCTGTAATAAATAAATAAATATTATAATTAATGTGGCCGCATGATATGGGAACCTGACCAATCCAAAGGTCTCATAATTTCGAGGCCCTAATGCCCCGGCCCATGCGTGGTTCAATGTGTCTTTAGTTAGATTACTTATCTTCTATAGTATATCGCGTTAATTCGATTATGACATTTAATTTTAATAATTAAATAGCAGAATAACTATTAAACTCTAGGAAAATTTATGTGAAAAAAAATATGTGATTGTCACATACATTTTTTATGGTACGGCTTTTTTGATTTTATATCGACAACGGATTGAGTGATCCATGATTTTTTTGGATGTCTCTCGGCTTCGAGAAGTTATTTAATAAAACCTTAAATTAATTTAGATAATAAGTAAAAATTTACATTTACTGATTCTGAGGCGGAACGAAGTCAGCTAGTAATATGTCAATAATATTGAATGATGGCATTAGGTCCTTTCAAAATTATCTGGCCAGCAAGAGGAGAAAAAGCCAATTAAACCATAAATATGTTCTAGAATGCAGGTGCTAAAATGGGTGTAATAAGATAGATAGATCAATTCTGTATTGCACATTAAATAAAAACATTTAAATGTACATAGGCGAGACTTTAGTATAGGCATTTTCTAACAGCTGACCTTTGGGAGAGTGAGAAGAGTGTGGGTGTGTATAAGTAAATCTAGAAACTATGAATTCAATATTACTAACTAAAATACCAACTAATAAACAATAATAAGAATTATGATGATCATAAAATGAATTTCATCAGATATTGATCGTCTGTTTAGTGATTGTAGTTACTAACATTGCTGGACCTCGCACGCTGCTTAAAATAAGATGGGCGCAAAATTACATGTCGTGTTTTTTTAAAGGTCTTATAACCAACCACGCTGGCATAATGCGAATTGGTGAATAACGCGATTGGACCAAAAAAGGATTTTGTAAATCCTTTCTTTTTGAAAAAAATAAAAATGAGTACTCACAAACTTGATATGGTAATAAATCGCCTCTACATCTATAAAAAATTAGTATTTTTCGCCATTGGTTAGGGTGTCCATTAGGGGAAGATGATTGACGTGTCCAGGGGTGACCTAACTTTGGATGGAATTATGCAAAAAAACAATATTATTGATTAAATTTATTTAGTATGGCTAGAATAGGAAAACTCCCCGAAGTATTCGTAAAGGATGATTAAGTTAACCCACATTTAACATTTAGTTATAAGATAATAATTGCCTAAAATAACGAAGTGACAAGCTACCAGTGTAAGTGACCAATCACTTATAATAATAATATTAATTAAATGTATCTGTTAATTCGTTGAGATTAGTTTAATACTTTTGGATGGATCCCTCTCGCTCGCACAATCCATTATTTCAAAGTACTTTCAAGAAATGTAGTCTATAATTTTCTAGGAAATTAAAGTACTGACATAACTTATAACTTATTATTATATCATATTATCCTTATTCCTTCTACTCTATTCCGCAACCGAACCGCACGCACGTGCCAAAATATGCATCCACATACCATACCCACTATCCCTACGCGTACTCATAAAAAACGCGGACTCTTACATCTGTGTGTTTCCCCACTCCTATAACCTGGAGTCCTTCAAGCGTGTGAAAAAGCATCTTGTTAGACCGGCATAGTGGTTGAGACTGATGCCAGTCGTTAGTGACTAGCGTCAGTTGCTCCCATTCTTGGACCTCGCGTACCGATTACCATCAGGTGGGCGCGATGTGACATCTCGTGTTCAGTATTAAAAATAAACAAGTCATGGAGTTATCCAGTGTACAAGTCATGGAGTTATCCAGTGTACAAGTCATGGAGTTATCCAGTGTACAAGTCATGGAGTTATCCAGTGTACAAGTCAAGGAGTTATCCAGTGTACAAGTCATGGAGTTATCCAGTGTACAAGTCATGGAGTTATCCAGGTGGTTGACGAAATAGTTTGGCAATTATTTCTGCCAAAGTACAAGTATAGTCTTGCTATACAATTCTTGGGAATTTTCCTTCACTTGCAACATTCCAAGCATTTTAGCAAAAAAAAAAATACTAAAATTATCAATTTATAGAATTTTAAAAACTAGGTGTAGACTATAAGCTGTATGCGCCTTATAGCACAACGCTTACCGCAAGACAAATTGTAAGTTGTCATGTGTGGGCATGGCTAATAAAAGAGGTTGCCACTTGTAAAATTGTTAGAATAATAACAAGGTTATTTTTTTTTCTGTAAAAAATCTATTTTCGTTGGATTTTTTTTGCTTAATTACATTCACTTTTGAATAAACCAGCCCGTGAACCCTCGAATATCGATCACTTTTTAGGGTTGATACAAAAGGGTGCGTAATTGGATGCTGTCTAGACGACCCCCTGTCTATCCCCCTACACCTGTACATAATAATATCTATACTACTACAGTATTTTGATAACAAGCTTCCCTTAAAAGATTTATCTACTACTAAACCATTATAACCGATGTGCCTTTGGCTTTGACGATACTTTCATTTTTATTCTTTAATAGTGAAAAATAATATCTTACGTAAAACAGAAACATCAATAGTTAATTCTTCAGAACTGTCCTGTACTTTGTTGCGATAAAATATTTCAAAGGTTTAACCAATACAACACGTTTATTGCTAATCGTCAGAGGTGGGACAAGATCTAATCTAATATATTAAATTAAGAAGTAATTTACTACAGATTTTCCGGTTAATTTTATACAGATATCAATTTGAGAAGGCACATAGGTGCATACGCTACGAACTACGACCGTAGCTATTTTCGTAGCGTGTATAGCCTCCAAGAAGCCTCCATCAATGTTGTGTCTTTATAAAAGTGTAAATATATTATTTTTATAGTAGAAGTTCCAACAGACCTGAAAATGATGTGAATGATAAGGTCGTAGGTTACATTCTTATGATTGTAATAAAAAAGAAGTATTTTTTGCATATGTCATCAATGTTTTTTCTGTCAAGCCGTGACAGAAGAATATCAAATCCAAACTGTATTGAAGCAAAATTATCTCAAATAATTTAATGTATAAATAAAAATTATAAGTACAAATGATTTGCCTTAGTAAAATTAGTTCGACGTACGATCAGGTGAAGTGTTCGCTAAAGAATAAGAGTTCGCCGCAGCTGGGTAACTTTAAAAAAGATGTCCAATCGCTCATTATGGATATTGTAGTCTTGGGAAAAGAAAACCAAGAGATGTTTATTAGATCTTTGGCAATGGAAGGTTACCTATGCCTACTCTCAGCAAAGCACTTTCCTGTTTCTCTACCAGAAAAACGCCGAATGCTTCAAGTGGTATTTGACAAAATCAAACCTTACAGTCTGCGGCCAGAATGTGTCTTCATTTTCCTAAGAATACAAAATCTTTTATGTTTTTACCTCATCCAATTAGACCAAGTTAGTGTATCTAAGGAGATTTTAGAGAATATGGAACCATTCTATGAAAACCTAAAAAGTACTGACACGGAAAAATGTCTTGACCCTGAAGATTTATTTACAGAGCAATCAGTTGCTAAAATTAAACCTGTTAACACCTACAAAATTGATAAAGTAATAACGAATAATATTCAAATGCAGGCTTATGTATATAATAAACTAAGCATGCCTAAGAAATATGCTATTTATAACCACACGGCTCTGCGAAGACAGTTAGATTTAAAGGATGGTACTCCTCAAGACTGGGTCGTAAGAGCCGCTCGACTCGGAAACTACTTCACGTACCTTAAGGAAGTTGGCAACGCTCGTCATCATCTAATGGCTGCTTATAACGTTTTAAAAACTTGCCACGAAAACTATAAACTAATTCCAGCCGAATTCTTACTTCATAAAGCAGAGTTTGAAATTCAATTTTTAGAAATAAGTCACTACTGGGTTAAATACGGTTTGACGCTTTTCAAAATGTCCAAAGAGAAGATTTTAAATCGTTATTTTAAAGAATCCTCTGTTAAAGATGATCCATGGATTACAGTTGACACTGATGATGATAGCGTTGTTTTGGAAGCTGAAGACAATGACGTTGTTAATCCTGATATTGAAGGAAAAGGGGACTTCTGTTCTGAACCAGTTTGTATGTTTCCATCTATAGACCTTAAAGACATGGAAGAATCCATACCGTCTCAGCTAGTAACAAAGCCTAACGAAGCTAGAAAACTTTTTGTTTTTACTCATAAGTGGCTAATGAGGTCAAAAAACCATTACGATTTTGAGCACCATCCGAGCCAGTACATTTCTTGTTGCTTGCAGATGGCGGAATTGTACGAAAATTTGGCATTTTTCGAAAGAAATTTAGACAATCACTATACTATTCAAAAGAAACGAGCCGATGTTTTGGAGACGTTGACTTGTTTACTAAAGAATTGTGACAATGTGATGTCTGTTCAAATCGATGTCATAAGGGAACTGTCGCAGGTTCAACTCGAGCTGATGACCTTGAATCTGCAAAAGTTGTGGAGAGAAGAGTCGCAGACTGCCATCAATTTCGACAACGATGCGGAGTCCATAATAAACTGCTTAAATAGCGAGTCTAGCAAGACATTAACTGAGAAGAACTTAAATGTTTCGTCTAAGAATCTCTTTTTAAGGAAAATGGAGGCTACCACATCGATAAACAGAAAATTGTTTAGACTTTGTAATGAATTAGCGCCGGCATCGTCATTGAGCAGTATGAGTACAGATACCACAAAATAAGTTGCAGTCTGTTGTTACCTTTTGTTTCTGTAAAATTAAAGTATTTAGTAAAACTGTTTTTTTTATTTTATATAACTATGTAGAGAGCTTAATGCATGGACCGCCAAAATTTGGAATAGTGGTGGGGTCGTCTGTTATCTTTTCACCCTACAAAAATTATAAACACAGATAAAACATTACTTGTACAAACTAGACTAGAAAGTTAAGCGGATTTTCTTTAGGTTATTTAAGAAAAAATAACATCTCTATAACTGTGGCTCACCAGTATCACAAATATGCTCTTGTAAAATAATCAAAAACATCATTATCCCAAAATTATATCTATCCATGCACAAATAAGCTGTATTTTATTGAAAGCTAATTAGGTAGTTGAAATAGTAACAGTAACTTTTTTATGTAATAGAATCCAATAATAGGAGCAACCCGCAATAACAAGGTGACGTCACTTGGAAAACTATGCTGCGTGAAATGGGTTCACTTTTGGCTGCTTACCAAATAAAAAGTGAAGGATAGCTAGTGAAAGGTGAAAAACTTGTGTTAAGGTTAAATTCTTTAGCTGTTTTGGTTTAACTGATCCATTGCGCCTTATGCTAACAAAATAACATTTTCAGAATACAGTCAAAAGACGAAATGGATAGCTTTAAACTGCTTAAAGTGTTAAAGTCTAATAGTTGAGTCGTGTCAATAATAAGGGATCTAATTAGGGATAAAAATAAAGCAAAATTCATAGTAGATTTTATTATTCTGAGCCCCCAAATATCCTGTGTGGTTGCTGAACAACCCATCCTATACTATAGTTATAATTAAACTATTAATTATATATACCTTGGCAATTATAATTATTTTAACCATTTTTTATGAATATTTATTAATTATTTTTTAATTTTAGATTTTCCAAACCGTTGGTACCTATTTGACACTCCATAGGTAAATATAATTTCGGTTTGTGGCTATAGGTCTGTTAAAAAATTCTAAATTAAACAAAAAACTTCGATATTATCATAATAAAAAATATTAATAATGAAATACTCGTAAGTACAATAACAAATAAAATGCATTAACACATTGATTGATTACGCGCGACTCCTTTTGCTTATTATAATCTGAAAACAAAAATAATAAATTAATTGTTTGACAATAAACATGATGCATTTAAACTTTTTTATACTAAGCTAGACGTGTGACTTGGCTTTCACTTAATAGTAAGTTTGATCGGTGATGATAAAGTTACCACGGTTACTACCTACATATTGATCCACCTTATAGTTACATCTCTTCTAAAGATTAAGGTTATTCTATCAATATCTATGCTTCGTTCGTTCTAGGTCGCTTGGTGGTACATTTATTTAGGCTGCCCGGGATTCTAAATGCTCGAAAGATTGCAACAGTATGCATAATGCATCTATACTTACAACTAAAACTAACGTGATATACAACAGAGATACTAAGCTGTAAATAATTGACATGTAAATAGTTCATTACCTGCCATCCGAATCTCCCATCGTTACTTATATCATAATGCTTTGTATCAACTTCAACTAAATTAGAAACTTCGTCCTCATTAATGATGTTACATTCATATATAAGTTTGTCCAATTCCATTCTTATTTCTTGCAAACATTCATCTAATGACAATTTTTGTATCTCTTGCGCTTTAGAGGTTCTGAAATTTTAAATTACAATAGTAAATTATTCCACTAGGGAGATTTTAGTGTAATCGTATGACTTGTTAGAAGTAGCTTAAGTAGGTAATGTATAATACAATCTTTGAGAACTACTTATTTTTAATTAAGAATCTCTAGAAAATGGATAACAAAAATAGTATTATAATTCCAACATTATACTACTGCTAATTCTAACCTTAATTTAGCACAATCTTGCTCATCTTTAATCATATCAAGTTTTACATCTGTCGAGCAAACAGACGCTTCGTTCTCAGTAATAACTTTAACGGTGTATCTAGCTTCATCTTCATCATAAATTGGTGATATTACAAGAATACTATGATTGGCGTAATGTGTTACTGTATGCCTCTCCCAGAAATCATTCGGTTCGGAAAATATTTCCCTTTGCTGTAAATCATAAAAATATACATAGTGTTATATTTCCTAATACAGGCACGTTTATAGATCATAATACCAAAACAAATAAACAAATTTAATAGATAAATAAAATATTTTATAAAATTTAAAGCTTCGCACAAGGTTTTTTCTAATTATAATTAACACACACTATTATAATATTATATTATATTTTGTTTGCCAACTTTTACTAGGACAATGTTTTAAATGTTTTTGTATCCGATAGATGATTTAATTCCATCTACTCACTTTTATATTATGTTATATGAAATACATACTATTTCAAAATAATATATAACTAAATATAACTTTGAAATAGTTATATTTTAATGATCAATTCGCAAATTTTACAATTAATTGGGTACCCATATTTCGCCAAGCTAAATTAATAATATTGTAGCTAATTTGTGTTTATGCATGTGTCTATTTACTTTTAAAATATAAATATATTAGAAGGTACATTAAGTACACTCACATCTTTAAACCAAATTACATCTGGTTGTTGGTCCGCTTCGTAATCAACTCTCAAAATAATTTTATTGTTTTCTACATTTTTTTCTGTAAATTTCACATGTATACTCCCCTTTTCTTCTAAGTCCATTGGCTCAGTAGTAACATCATCTATGTTGTTGTTCCATCTATAAGCTCCTGGTGATGCATGCCTATAGTCAGTTTTAACTTCATCAACTTGTCTGGTAGTTGATAAATGTTTTCTATAAGACATAGATCTGCGTGGAGAAGCACTGTAAGCCCTAACACCGCCATAAAACTTTCCTCTAAGGGAAATAACATCTAATCTGGCAGACGCTTCAATTCTACCGAAATCATTTTCTATTGTAAGTCTATATAGACCAGCATCTTCAATCGTGACTTGTTCAATTTCTATAAATCTTACATCTTCTTTTTCTCTGATTGTAATTCTTGCTGATGGGGTTATTATTACTCCATCTTTATCCCAAGTAGCCCAGGGTGTGGGGTGGCCAGTTACGGAACATTGGAATATCACATTGGAGCCTTCCTCGACTACTTTGTTGTGAGGGTAGGTATAGAATTTTGGAGCTATTTGTCGCGATGGACTGTAAAGCCTTCTAGTTGGTTCTGGACCTAAAACGAAATTAAAGGATAACTTATTTTAAAAAGTAGTACTTATATAAACAAATCGCCAGGTAACCTTAAAAATACTTAATATTAGGTTGTTTTAGGGCCCATATAATTTAATTTGGACTAACTTTTAAAGTCTACTAAACCTTACTTCAAGTTAATTGCTATAAATGGAAGCTTAGTGTACCTGGTGTTCTTGACATAGATCTTGCTGGAGTCGCTCTTGGAGTTGATCTAGGGGTAGATTGAGTCGAGAGGAAAGCTGGAGGTCTTCTCATTTGTTGACTTAATGTGTTGGGTTCTCCAGGAGCTACAAGATAATTGAATTAAATTTATTAAAAACCAAATCAATATCCTTTGGGTTTAAGCATATCAAGGTATCAATTATGAAAACTCCTCCTTACATAGGTATATGCGAGTACCTTAAATAAAAGTTTATATTACCCACAATGTTTTACTAATTGCTTGCTTTCCTGGTATTACAAACTTAAAACACTTACGATAGACGACAAGGCAGGCTTCAGTTGTAATTTTTCCCATATCATTGTACGCCTCGCATTGATACATTCCTTCGTCTTCAGCTGTCACCTGTTTAATCTTCAACCTGGCTTTACTACCATTGTATGTCATCTCAAAGTCTGGATTAGCACGAATGAGCTAAAGGAAGGAATCAATATTTAAAATTATTATTCGTCTTTTTGAAAAAAATTTAAGCTAGATATTTGATGTTTTTGTTTAAATTTATTGATTATTTTAATTTTATTCATACTATTTTATTGGCTTTCTGCCTATTTTTGCAAAGTTGTAATTAATTAAATTAAATATTCTTAGATTTTTGTAAAAGTTGAGACAGACATTAAAACATCCATATATTACTGGTCAGATTGCATCTGTTACTAATAATTGAAATACAATGTGTGCTTTAAAAGTTTATTTTCTAAATTAACTTTATTTATTTTATTATTATTAGTATTACTTTATTTATTTATGAAGTACCTACACATTCAGCAGCTTTGTGACTTTATTCATCACTAACCTCAGAGTATCTATACCACTTGATGTTAGGTTCTGGTTTGCCGGTGACTTCGCACTCAAACTCCACCGCGTCACCATCACAACATAGCAAGTCAGTCAGGTCCCGTTCGAACCGAGGAATTACGTCCACCCGCCTGAAAGGTAACAAAACATCTCACATCGTGCTACGAGTAAAAAAAAAACATAATTTAAATGTATAATTTTACAAAGGCATCATGACGTCATACTGCTGAGCAATAGTATCTCCGGAATAGGCTAGGCGTCAAATTAGTGCTGTTTGGATAATAATAATAATAATAATAATAATACTAACACCGATTAACGTAGAAATAAGTTTTTAACATTGATTTTTGTAGGTGATTTGAAGGTTCAGTTACAACATAATTCTTTTATATGACTTTTTAAATTGGATATAATGTCCAGACTGGTCTATTAACCATAGGAGACAGCCGAGTTTATCCGTTAATGGTTCCATTATTTTATTTTAAATCTAACGACTAAATCGTACGTATTTTGACATTAGTTTTATACGTCAAACGTCATATTTCGATCCTACTTACTATTATCATTATTCCAAGGATCCAACACAGAACCAAACAAAGTTTGTGTTTAGTTGTGTACATTGTCAAAACTTACCCATAACGAACGCTGTGTGTATCTGAAGTGCTGTCAGGATCTGAAACATTGTTTTATGGTTACTTTTTCGTCAAATTCAAATATAGTTTAGAATAAACCTCAAAACTCCTTACAGGATTTTTCGATATTTACGTAAATATAATTCTGTATATTATACATAAGTATGACTTATTAAGTGTAGGCCAAATTCTTCAGATATATGTTCTGGAAGCCCCATCTCCAACAGTGGAGGTCTAGGACGCTGTGTTCAAGGGATTGTAATGAACGAATGAATATGACTTATAGTCAGATTTTGACTTCAGGCGCGGATCATTATGATATGGCCGTTAAGGTTCATCATCACGATTATAATCTCTTGTGTGTAGTGTTGAATACAACGTAAATACATATTTGGCAAAGAAAAACAAACAGTTGGCTAAAACTGCTAGGTAGCATGTGTCCGGAAACAATTGTGTATTTAGTGTACGGGCTTGCATATGAATAATGGGTACGATAAATTCGGCGCGCCAAATGCGACTTTCGTTTGCTGCGACGGAAATTTACCGTATTTATACACGTTCATGTTTAGACCGTTCGACACGTTCTACTTGCTTAGTGCGCTTATTGTTAAAAAACATATAAATTTATATATATCGATGAAACGTAACTTTCCGTATACGAATATTTAATTCTATTGTTAATATTGTGATTATTTAAATCTCATTTTTTTATTTAATAATATAACCATAGGTTAGGTATACACACTGATAATGTAACTTTATATAGGTAGGTGAAATATATATTTATTTTAATTAAAATATTAGTTTAGGATTTAGATGTTAAAAAAGCATAATGATAATTATTTAGTGTGTTTAATACCTTTAGCTAATATCTGCAAAGATATGATGGCTTTCGTTTCGCCGTGGACGTTTTTCGCGACAACAGAGTAGGCCCCTGTGTAGTCGAATTTTGCGTGCGGGATTTCGAACCTGTACTCCGGACCATCTCCTACACGTTTGAAATGACTGGAATCGCGATAGTAGTCAGGCTGTAAAAAAAACATCATCAACCCAAAAGTTAGCAAGCGAAATATTAAAAACCTGCGTACAAAAATTACTTTAATTAAAAACTAAAAATAATAATAATAATAAAACAATAAACCATAAAACAAATGATATATTATTCTAATACGAAACATAGCGACTTTAACAGTCGAGATCCATTCTTTGGTAGATTTGAGCCGGTCTAGTCCTAACTATTAAAGCTACTATGATTTATATTAAAATTTATAATTTATTTGTTTTTAGTTACCTATCGCTGTCTGTTATAAGTGGTAATTTTATAATTTGAGTACGTAGGACCTACATTGAAAATTTTATTGATAATAGTTGCTAACCAACTTTAAATCATTATAGATCCAAAATGGTCATTCGAAATGAAAAATTTTAAGAGAAACCTCAACATGATTTTCAAATACCTATTCGATGATACCCCACTCAATATAGTTCGTTAACTTTCATGTTTTTATTTTCCACAATATAGCGTCTGGTTGTCGTCTTACTGAAATTGTGTCAATATCATATCTTCTGTGACACCCGCATGATTAAGATGAATCGATTGACGAAAGAATCATCAAAATTAACCCACGCGTTAGTGTATATATATATATTCGATGAAAAACACAACCCTTCCTTGCGTCCGCGTCGCGCAGTCGGGTAAAAAAATATTGATGCACTGAGAATAAATATTATATGGATATAATTATATGGAATGGAGGGGTGGTAGGTTGAACCCCGACATGTACCAATGAGAAATACACTTTTCTTACGTGCATTCGTCATTATATTTACAACACCAACTTGTGAAATAATTATTTTTTCCTTTAAATAAAAAACATAAGATCTTCGCCAACCTATCTAACTGGGGCGTGGCGAGTGTAGGCCAACTTTTCAAGAAAAATCTCAAATCGCCATTTCCAACAGTGGAGGTCTACTGTGTTCTAGGGGCTGTAATGATATATGGATCTTATTTAGGATAAAATTTAGGACTTACGCTAATAAGATTAGTACTATATATATATATATATATATATTCGTAAATACATACTAATATATATATTTATATATATTCATGACACAGGACAGCGATTTGGAGGACCTGTTTATCTTGTAAGTATCAAATTTTTATTTTCTATTTTGTTTTCGGTTTTTTTATTTTATTATTATTATATACTTAGTTTATTTATTTAATTTTTAATTCATTGTAACTTACTTTCTTCTAATAAATCTTTACGATTACAATGTTATTAAACCCGTTTATGAAATAAAATGAAAGAAAATATCACAATGGTTCGGTAGCCTAGTTGATTTTTGATTTTTATTATTTATACGCCTGTGCCTCGATTCCTGGTCAACACAAAATATATTTAACACACTAAATATATATTTAAAACAGGGTGTGGCACACTAGAAAAATCGCCACTTGTCACGATAGGCATATAGTAAAATTGGCTTGATGTAAACTCGCTCATTATAAAAAGCGTGGTTTCTGACCACCTCGCTACAGGGATGGCAGTCGTGATAATACTTGAATTGCTTTTGTATGTAACTTATCTCATTTAATAACTAAAAATATACTAATGTTTGTTTGTTGTTTTGGTACGGTTCAACCTGGAGATATAAAAAAGGTCTTTGTAAAATTTTCTGGAATATGTTGAATATCGGAAAATGTACGAGTAATTTGTTGAGAGATATTAAATTCCCCGTTCCCGGCAGGTTAGACAAGTTGCCACCTAGACCACCCACCACCAGGCCACCCACCACCTCCTTTATACGTGTAGGTATAACTCAGTTGGTTCTAAAAATAGTTTGCTGTCCCGGGCAGTTGCTATGGTAACGGGCTCTGCAGATCGATGCAGACTGCAAGGGGCGAGTATGCGATTCACAACGCTTCCCAAACTTCGCAACAATGTATTATTATTATTTGAATTTTATTTTAGTTAGAAACGACATCAATGTGACTCTGACTACTTATATACTACATAACTTTAAGAATCAATAAATAAACATAGTAAAACGTAAAAGGTATATTTATTCATTATTATTATTAAACAAACTACATAAACTCTGTATAGGTTAATACGCTGTCAGAAGTAAATGCCAGCCTAATAAAATAAATAAATCAATGCAAATGATTATGATCATCACAGCTACTAGATCGGTAGCGTAAACGTCCCTAGATCCAGAAAAGTAAAAATTTTACGTAACATCACGTCGTATCCGGGGCGTTCAGAAACCACGCTTTTAAAGAAGCTGATTCACATTTAGCCAACTCCTTGGATTCAGAGATATCGGGTTGAATTCCTGGTCATGACACAAACATTTGTTTAAAATATTTGTGACTATTCTCGAGTTTGGTACGCTAGAAGCATCGACGAGCTTGCCACTTGTCATCATTGGCCTATAGTAAAGTTGGCTAAATTTGAATCTGCTTCTTTATAAGCGTAGTTTCTGACCACCGCGTAATATATACTGCCGTGATGATACTTTACTTTTACTTTTATTAATTTTAGATTTTACTTTTAATAGATAACAATAATAATAAAAGCGATTATTGCAACAAATAAATAGATATATGATTGAACCCTGATCCCGGCGGTAGTGTCTGTATTACCAGGATCAGTCAATCAGTATCAGCCAATCAAAGTAATAATTTAAGCGAATAGGAGAAAAAAGTAAAACATATTAAAAGTTATTTAGCAAAAAAATAAAAGATATAAAAATAATAATACTAAATATTAAAAAAATATATATATATATATATACTCGTATATAATAGTTAAACTAATAATAACTAATATAATAACAATATGAAACGTTGGTCTTAAAAAAAAACAACCTATAGGCAAAAATTCTGACAACCACTATCCATCTATACTTACTACCACATAATGCATATCTATTACTATTAACTTTTTTCAGTATTTTGATAATATTTTTTTGCATTTGATTTCAATAGTTGTTTTATTTGTAGATTTCATTTGTATCTTACTTCGAATAAATAAATATCACTATACCTTAAGGAAGTCTCTCAGCCAGTAGACATCAGGTTTGGGATCGCCGACCACCTCGCACTCAATGATCACTGTGTCGCCCTCCCGCGCCTCAGTGGAACGTGGCTTTCTTATAAACATTGGCTCTTTCGAATACCTGGAATAAAAATAACTGTACCATTCATATGTAACACATTAACAACAGATGCATACAATGTGCAGGGGCAGTTGCGTGACAGACGGCTCGCTGCCTATAGGGCTTACCAGTAACAATAGTCTGTAGAATTTTATAACTATAGGATTAAGCGAGTACCCGGAACTTTTTAATCCCTATTTTTTTGGTCTGGTCAGTCTGACTAAGAGCCGGTAACTGAATCCTTAGTGGCACTCGTTCACTTTAATTGCACAACATACATATTTTTGCATTTATATTTTTTAAGTTTAGATTACATAGGAGCTGTCATTTCCAAAATAATCAGCTCAATGTTGCTGGGATAATGATATTTTCTAATATTTAAATTTTTAACTGTAGTTACTTGGTTGATCCTGAATAACCTAAGTTACTTCATTACGTATATGGACTGAAACATAAGCAAGTGGGATAGTTACCACTAATAGTAAACTTTTTACTTACGGAGCATCAGGACTGATGAGTGTAGGCATGCGCTTCACCGCGATATGATTGTTGTTTTCGATGACTTCGACCTTGCCTGACGTCGACGTGTGGCCAACTTCATTAGACGCCGTGCAGGTGTAGACTCCGGCGTCCCTGGGAGTTATGGATGCCAGGGCCAGCTCGATCATGCCGTCGTGATCTAAGGTCATAATAGTGCGGCGACTTGGTCGTAGACGAATTCCGTCTCTATACCAAGTCACACCGACAGATGGGTAGGCTTCGATGACCGCTGATATGCGTAGTTCTTCGCCTAAAAAAATAGACGACTTAAATAGTTTCTATCCACTGCTAGGCAGGGCAGCTCAAAATTTTAAAAAATAGTACAGTAAAGTTACGTATTAAAGTATTTATATTACGTAGACTTACATAAGTGAAAAAATATAAAGAACAAAAAAAGATACTCGTAAGGTTGGTGTTGCGAGATTCTGCTAAATATTTTTTGTGTTAAAATAAAAATACTCATGACATTGGAACTACAGAGCAGCCCTTTTAGGGGGCCATCCGGCCAAGGTCGCTCCGGACTTAAAATAGGGTGACTAACAGTACAACAAATACAGATTTACTAAATCGAGGGGAGTTCATAAGTTTTAGGAGGGTGGTTTGAGCCCTATCTCCTATCGTACAAAGAAATTACTTCATTCCATTCTTTTTCACAATCCAACGGTCTCTCATATTAGTAAATTGGTAAATATTGTTGGATTGACGGAAAGCGTTTTAACATCTGCACAACCGCCGACTTTCTTGTGCTCTACTTAGCTAGCTAAACTGCTAGTCTTTTGCTAACATCTTAACCATTATTAGTCTTAATCTAAGCAGGAGTAGAATCATTTATAATAATGATGTTGCACTTACACAAATGTCTGTAATAGGTTGAACATTTTACGATGTAGTGGTTTGAAATAACGGTATTTAAGGTACGAGTGGCAAGCTCTTCGATGTCCCTACCACGTACCAGACTTTTTTTATATGATATTTGACCAGATATTTTGACATACGAGTAAATGCATGACAACGTACCCTCGCTGAGTCTGTAGGAAGGTTCTAATCCACAGCAGAATTCTGGAGCGACATAGGCCCTGATGCCTTTATCGACGACGAGACAGCACCGGCAGCTGATAGCCCCTCGAGAGTTGCGAGCCATAGCTTCGTATACTCCGCCGTCGTCCAGGGTCGTTGGCGCTATCTCCAAGGTATGGAAGTGCTCGTCTTGCAACGTAGAGTGACGGTCTGGGAAATAAAAGTTTTAAAACTGATCGAGTAAGCGTTTGCTTAGGCAAAAAAGTTATAGCTTTAGTAACGGCAAAAAACCAAAAAACCCTTGACTTGATTAATTATAATAGTGCATGGCGAGTGTAGGCCAAATACTCCAGATAAACGTATGTTCTGAAAAAACCATTTCCAGCAGTGGAGGTCTAGGGGCTCCAAAGAACGGCAAAAATGACGTAAATAAATTGTAGGTAGAGTTGGATAATATTATTACGTTTTTGGTCTAAAAAATAATTTAGCGTAGGCAAAGTCCAAGTACGCTTCACAGATCTTAGCCTTAGTCGCAGTCATGTGGTGCAAAAAACAGATTTATCTTTGTACAATGTAAGGTAAAATATGGAGATGTGTTCATATTTTTATTAATGCGTAGTTATTGTGTGTAGCAGGGCTTATGTTCAAACCGTGTAAAAGAAAGTCCCTAATATTCACGTGGACCATAAAAACATACCATCTTTCCGTATTTGTTCTCCGTTCCTAAACCAAGTAATGGCTGGTGCTGGAGACCCCACGACCTGGCAAGTCAGTCGGACTGGATACGTGGTCTGGACCCGACGGTCTCGCAGTCGCATCGTGAACTGCGGAGGGTATTCTCCGCCAATCTCAGCCGATCTCTCCCTGGTAACAACAGTCGTCCATTAAGCTTATTATTTTCTTCCCAATCCACAACCGAACCACATCCACGAACCCACTTTCTTAATCAACCCTGTGATCCTAGTCTGTTTATTTAAGACTAAACGTTATATAACGGAATTCTATATCAATATCAACCGCTATTAAAATTTTAAATTTCTATATTTAGTAATTTTGATGTAAGCTCAGCTAAGATCGCTATATATAATAATAATAAAACTGTCAATAAATAAAGGAATGCACTATATAGACAATTTAACGTTTGCGGTTAAAGAAACCTAATAGGGTTATGAATATTAAACTTAACTGAAGATGGTACAAATAAATACGCAAACGTCAATGAAAGTGAACCTAGGTTCAAAACCCCGAGTAAAATAACGTTAGCAGACCATAACCATTGTGTGCCACTGAAATTTCGAAACCGCAAATACAGTAGTAAAATATAAGAATGAATTTTCTTTTCACAAAGTACTTTATTTAAGGCAATGTAAAATGAAAAAAAAAAACTTTACTTTAGCAGAAATAATAATTTTTTTATAGTGTTATTATACAAACGATGTAGGTATATAGTTGCTATGTTATTAAATTTAAGGATTTTAATACAAATGCGGAAACTTAATCCATTTTAATAAAAGTAACAAAACCTAAAAACGCAAAACAATAGACACTGATTTACCTTTTAAGTTTGGCATCTGCTTCCCAAATACTTCTGTCTGTGACGACCGCCAACCTCGCATATGTGGACGTCCGACCTTGACCATTATTGGCCTCACAACTATACCTTCCTTCATCTTCTATACTAATATTATTAATCGTAAGTTTACAAATCTGTCCGTTATACGATGACATAACTCGGTCTCTATCCTCATCAATTTCATGGCCGTTCTTCATCCAAGAAACTTCCGGTTTCGGTGAACCCTTCACGCTGCAACGCAACGTAGCCGTCTCTCCGACTAAAACTTTGAGTTGTCCTGGCAAAATGTCCACGAACTCGGGCTGGTCCGCTCCCGCACCCACCGTGACAGGTGAAGACGTCTGCACTGACTCCCCCCAGCCGTATCTGTTCTTCGGTGTTACGCGGAAGTGGTAGTCTTCGCCCTGTTTCAGATTGAAAGCGTCGAACGAGTTTAATGGCGTGATTCCCAGTTCCGCCCAGCGAGCTCCACCTTCCTTGCCTACTTGCCAAGATTCAATCTTGTAAGCCAGCACGGGCACGGGTCCGGGTTCGGTCTTGGGCCAGGCGAGGGAAAGCCAGTTGTTTCCCCCGTCCACGACGGTCGGTTCCCCTGGGATATGTCCGGGCACAGCTGAGACAGAAACGGATTTCATTAACAAACGGCACTGACCTTAGCCACTGCGAGTTGTCACTATGCCAGGTGAACAGATCCAATGTGTGTCAATAATGTGATAAATTTAACACGCATTGAATCATTTTCAGTGAATTTTAAGCCTAGTCACATAGATAATATCGTCTAATTTTGATTAAAAGCTGTTTTGCACTGCATTTATTAATGTT
The DNA here is from genome assembly GCA_910589645.1 of Tinea semifulvella. Classification (NCBI taxonomy): domain Eukaryota; kingdom Metazoa; phylum Arthropoda; class Insecta; order Lepidoptera; family Tineidae; genus Tinea; species Tinea semifulvella. The sequence goes on from OU342584.1 coordinate 30,182,344, forward strand.
TACGTTGTGATGCACAGAGTTTCGTCAAAACAAATTAAATTAAAACTCTGCATTCATTTGCATTAAGGGATTTCATTAATCTACATTTTTGTCATACCTGACTAACTTTAGCTCCAGGAATTCTAAGAAATAGTATTTATTATATTTTACTTACACTTATAAGTGCGGTCAGGGTACGAGAGGACAGCGTCGTCAGGGTAAGTCCAATCCGATATTAAATTTTCTGACGAAGCATGTTGTCGTACCTAAAGAATTTAAAATTATTTATCAAACAAACCCATAATCATCTCTCTGCGACTAGTACACTTGGAAACGGTAAATCGGGACATAAAAGTAAAGTAAATTATCATCACGACCGTATCCCTTGCGGGTTGGTCAGAAACCACGCTTTTGTAAGGAGCGAGTTAATATTTAGCCAACTTTACTAAAGGCCCATTATGGCAAGTGGATGTATATATACGTATCAGACTGGGGAACTGCGACATATATAATGATCTCGACCATGAATCGAAGCCAGCACCTCCGCGTCTAAATCTACAGTCTTTACCGCGAGACCACAGATTCAGTCTATTTACTATTTTTATTTATTTCATGTTTATTCATGATAGTCACAAAAACTATAATTACACGAATAAACAAAATACTGACCACAACAGTTACGAAGGCACGATCGCACCCATACGCGTTTCTTGCCAAGATGCAGTACGTTCCGGCGTCAGATACTACAGACCTCTTCAAAGTAAACTTGACGTAATCATCAGAGGTCATCTTACATACACGTTGGCTATTTGTTATATCTCTCGTACCTTTCATCCATATCACTAAAAATAATATTTATGTTGTTACCAACGACACAATTTGAAATACGATTAAATATTAAACTATGTAATAATATAGATAAAATATGGTTTTAAATTCAACTTGGTGATGTATTTAATTACCTTTCGGCTTAGGTTCTCCTTGAACTCTAAATGAAACATTTAAATCCTCTCCGACTGATATAAGCACGTCTTTTTCCGGTCTTCCGACGATAGTTGCCGGTCTACCATCTTTAACATCTGCTGCTTGGATTACAGTTATAGCTGCGTTCATATCAACGTTGCCATGACTACTCCAGGCCCTACACGTGTATGTACCACTTTCATTTTCTGTTACATTGCTAAGAGCTAAGGTATAGAGACCGTGCTCTACAAATGTAGAAACATTACTGTTTCGATCAACTACCGATCGTCCTTCTCTTAACCATTCCACTCTTGTAGGCGCGCCTTTGATTTCAACTTGGAGGCCTAGAGTTCCTCCTCCGGAAACCTTGTGGTCTGTCAGGACAGTGCTAAAGTGGGGTCGTCGTGACTCCATAGCTTGCCGTGTCATTCTTGACCGTTCCAGAGTTGTTAGGTTTGGATTGAGGTTTGATTCTTTACCTGTGGGTTAGGAAGTAAAATTATATATGGCAGTTATATACATATTTAAAGTAAATTACAAACATTGGCCAACTAACCCGTAAAATTAACAATATGTGTTATCTGATCTGACCAGACCGAACTCTCAGCTTTGCATGTATACTTTCCACTATCGCTTGGAGTTGGTAAGCTTATCGCCAGTCTGCACACCCCATCAGCCAAATACTGGGCGTGGTAGCGATCATTACCATCAATAGGCTTGTCATCCTTATGCCATGTGATTGTAGGAAGGGGCTGACCGCGTATTCTGCACTCAAGAATAAGTTCATTTTCAGCCAGATGGTATGTATCTGCAAAGTAACATAATATTTCAATATATTAAAGATAAAAAAGTAGTATTACCTAGTAAGTAAAAGTACATGTAACCAGAATAGGTTTATAATGATATAAATTATTTTCAAAAAATATACTCGTACTTTAATAATAACGTGCCTTACCTCGAATAGATCTTGTAAATGTAGGAGGAATAGGAGACGCCTCAAAACTGGGATATACTTTTAAATTTGCGTTAGTTGACACAAGTCCATTTTCATTTTCAACAACGCAACTGTATTCAGCAGAATCATTGGGTAGGGCATTAAGTAGTTCTAAAGTAATAAGCCCGTCGCAAAATTTAGTTTTATACTTTAGTTTATTGTCTAATAAAACACCATTTCTATACCATGATACTTTTAGATCGGATAGCGATAAAACACTACACATTAGTTTAACTCTAGAACCTTCTACAGCAGTTCTATCTGTAAGATATGTGGAAAAAACTGGTTTTCTTTTTGAATCACGAGGTACGCTGGATCGCTTTTCTGATAGTGCTCTTGCTTCGCTTAAGGCCTTGTGCCTTTGCCTTGGTTCAATTTTTATTTCTTCATGTGTGTAAGATGTTTTGGAACGTATAGATTCTAGAGTTTTTATTTTATAATTAGTCTTGTCAAATGTTTCTCTATCAGGAGTTTCAAGGAAGTGTGTAAAATCTCGTCTGTCAGGTTTGTATGTTGACGGTTTTTCAAAGCATGCGTCATTATCGGTATATGAATCGTAACCTAATCGGCTATAATTTTTAACGTTACTATCTTTTGTGTGGTTAGTTTCTTTGTGTAACAGTCCCATTTCATCGTAAAAATGTTTAGGGTCTTCAGTATTACTTTTTTCCCCGTTCTTTTTGTCGTATTTTTGGTTTACTATGTTTTCTAATTCATTCGATTTCAATAACTCTTCTTTTCCCTTTTTAATATTATTATTCTCAGTTTTATTGTTCATCTTATCAATTTCGTCATTTTTGCTTAAAGGTATATCCCTTGAAATTATGCCCATCTCTTCTGCCTTGTGCACTCTATATGATTCTTCATTTATAACATTTTGCGCTAATTTATTGTCCGTTACTAATTTCATATCATTTTTATTTTCGTTATCATCTTCACTTTTATCCTTTTGTAATATAGCATTCTTTATAAGTCTTGCTTTCTCTATATCATCTTGAAGCTTTTTCTCTTTTGTCTGTTTGTCAGATTCGCCTTTTTCTTTGGTGACTTTAATAACATTTTTCTTAACTTTCTCTGCTTCTTGAAGTTTTTTAGCTTCTTCTTTTTGCTTTGTCAAATTCACCTTTTTAACTGTCTCGGAATCTGCTTTTTTATTCTGCTCCTTTAGAATTTTGGCTTTGCCTTCGTTTTCTACGTCTTTTTCAGCTATACGTATTGTCTCCTTTTCCTGATGTTGTTGTTCCTTTTTATGTTGCAGTTTCTCAGCTTCCTCTTTTTCTTTCTTTAATTTAACATTAAGTTCATCATTGTACTTTCGAACCATTTCAGCCTCTGCTTTTTCATTTTGTTCTTTTAAGATGTTGGCTTTGCGTTCCTTTTCTGTGTCTTCTTGAGCTTTACGTATTCTCTCCTCTTCTTGGTCTTGGTGTTTCTTCTTATGTTGCAGTTTATCAGCTTCCTCTTTTTCTTTCTTTAATTTAATATTGAGTTCATCATTTTCCTTTCGAACTCTTTCAGCCTCTGCTTTTTCATTTTGTTCCTTTAAGATGTTGGCTTTACGTTGGATTTCTGCGTCTTCTTGAGCTTTACGTATTTTCTCCTCTTCTTGGTGTTGTTGTTCCTTCTTATGTTGCAGTTTCTCAGCTACCTCACTTTCTTTCTTTAATTTAATATTGAGTTCATCATTTTCCTTTCGAACTCTTTCAGCCTCTGCCTTTACATTTTGTTCTTTTAAGATGATGGCTTTTCGTTCGTTTTCTGCGTCTTCTTGAGCTTTACGTATTCTCTCCTCTTCTTGGTCTTGCTGTTTCTTCTTATGTTGCAGTTTATCAGCTTCCTCTTTTTCTTTCTTTAATTTAATATTGAGTTCATCATTTTCCTTTCGAACTTTTTCAGCCTCTGCTTTTACATTTTGTTCTTTTAAGATGTTGGCTTTTCGTTCGTTTTCTGAGTCTTCTTGAGCTTTACGTATTCTCTCCTCTTCTTGGTCTTGCTGTTTCTTCTTATGTTGCAGTTTCTCAGCTTCCTCACTTTCTTTCTTTAATTTAATATTGAGTTCATCATTTTCCTTTCGAACTCTTTCAGCCTCTGCTTTTTCATTTTGTTCCTTTAAGATGTTGGCTTTACGTTCGATTTCTGCGTCTTCTTGAGCTTTACGTATTCTCTCCTCTTCTTGGTCTTGGTGTTTCTTCTTATGTTGCAGTTTATCAGCTTCCTCTTTTTCTTTCTTTAATTTAATATTGAGTTCATCATTTTCCTTTCGAACTCTTTCAGCCTCTGCTTTTTCATTTTGTTTCTTTAAGATGTTGGCTTTACGTTGGATTTCTGCGTCTTCTTGAGCTTTACGTATTTTCTCCTCTTCTTGGTGTTGTTGTTCCTTCTTATGTTGCAGTTTCTCAGCTTCCTCACTTTCTTTCTTTAATTTAATATTGAGTTCATCATTTTCCTTTCGAACTCTTTCAGCCTCTGCTTTTTCATTTTGTTTCTTTAAGATGTTGGCTTTACGTTGGATTTCTGCGTCTTCTTGAGCTTTACGTATTTTCTCTTCTTCTTGGTGTTGTTGTTCCTTCTTATGTTGCAGTTTCTCAGCTTCCTCACTTTCTTTCTTTAATTTAATATTGAGTTCATCATTTTCCTTTCGAACTCTTTCAGCCTCTGCTTTTTCATTTTGTTTCTTTAAGATGTTGGCTTTACGTTGGATTTCTGCGTCTTCTTGAGCTTTACGTATTTTCTCCTCTTCTTGGTCTTGCTGTTTCTTCTTATGTTGCAGTTTATCAGCTTCCTCTTTTTCTTTCTTTAATTTAATATTGAGTTCATCATTTTCCTTTCGAACTCTTTCAGCCTCTGCTTTTTCATTTTGTTCCTTTAAGATGTTGGCTTTACGTTGGATTTCTGCGTCTTCTTGAGCTTTACGTATTTTCTCCTCTTCTTGGTGTTGTTGTTCCTTCTTATGTTGCAGTTTATCAGCTTCCTCTTTTTCTTTCTTTAATTTAATATTGAGTTCATCATTTTCCTTTCGAACTCTTTCAGCCTCTGCTTTTTCATTTTGTTCCTTTAAGATGTTGGCTTTACGTTGGATTTCTGCGTCTTCTTGAGCTTTACGTATTTTCTCCTCTTCTTGGTGTTGTTGTTCCTTCTTATGTTGCAGTTTCTCAGCTTCCTCACTTTCTTTCTTAAATTTAATATTGAGTTCATCATTTTCCTTTCGAACTCTTTCAGCCTCTGCTTTTTCATTTTGTTCCTTTAAGATGTTGGCTTTACGTTCGATTTCTGCGTCTTCTTGAGCTTTACGTATTCTCTCCTCTTCTTGGTGTTGTTGTTCCTTCTTATGTTGCAGTTTCTCAACTTCCTCACTTTCTTTCTTTAATTTAATATTGAGTTCATCATTTTCCTTTCGAACTCTTTCAGCCTCTGCTTTTTCATTTTGTTCCTTTAAGATGTTGGCTTTACGTTCGATTTCTGCGTCTTCTTGAGCTTTACGTATTTTCTCCTCTTCTTGGTGTTGTTGTTCCTTCTTATGTTGCAGTTTCTCAGCTTCCTCATTTTCTTTCTTTAATTTAATATTGAGTTCATCATTTTCCTTTCGAACTCTTTCAGCCTCTGCTTTTTCAATTTGTTCGTTTAAGATGTTGGCTTTACGTTCGATTTCTGCGTCTTCTTGAGCTTTACGTATTCTCTCCTCTTCTTGGTGTTGTTGTTCCTTCTTATGTTGCAGTTTCTCAGCTTCCTCTCTTTCTTTCTTTAGTTTAATATTGAGTTCATCATTTTCCTTTCGAACTCTTTCACCCTCTGCTTTTTCAATTTGTTCCTTTAAGATGTTGGCTTTACGTTCGATTTCTGCGTCTTCTTGAGCTTTACGTATTCTCTCCTCTTCTTGGTGTTGTTGTTCCTTCTTATGTTGCAGTTTCTCAGCTTCCTCATTTTCTTTCTTTAATTTAATATTGAGTTCATCATTTTCCTTTCGAACTCTTTCAGCCTCTGCTTTTTCATTTTGTTCCTTTAAGATGTTGGCTTTACGTTCGATTTCTGCGTCTTCTTGAGCTTTACGTATTCTCTCCTCTTCTTGGTGTTGTTGTTCCTTTTTAAGTTGCAGTTTCTCAGCTTCCTCTCTTTCTTTCTTTAATTTAATATTGAGTTCATCATTTTCCTTTTGAACTCTTTCAGCCTCTGCTTTTTCATACTGTTCTTTTAAGATGTTGGCATTATATTCGCCTCCTGCATCCTCTTGAGCTTTATGTATTCTTTCCTTTTCTAGTTGGAGATTTTTAGCTTCCTCTTTCTCTGGTACATCATCTTCCCTTTTCACTCTTTCAGCTTCTGCTTTTTCATTCCGCTCTTTTAAGATGTTGTCTCTGCATTCGATTTCTTTTTCTTCTTGAACTTTACGTATTTTCTCCTTTTCTTGATCTTGTTGTTCCTTCTTATGAAGTTTTTCAGTTTCCTCTTTTTCTTTCTTTAATTCAATATAGAGTTCATCATTTTCCCTTTGAACTCTTTCAGCGTCTGCTTTTTCATTCTGTTCTTTTAAGGAGTTTACGGCTTTACATTCACTTTCTGCATCCTCTTGATCATTTTTAATTCCATCTTTTTCTTGGCCTTGTTCCGTATCTGGTTTGAGTTTTTTAGTATCCTCTTTTTCTTTCTTTAATTTATTATTGAGTTCATCATTTTCATTTTTTACTTTTTTAGCCTCTACTTTTTCATTTTGTTCTTTTAAGATATTAGCTTGACGTTCGCTTTCTGCATCGTCTTGAGCGTTATGTATTTTTTCTTTTTCTTGATCTTGTTGTTCCTTTTCGTGTTCATGTTTATCAGCTTCCTCCTTTTCTTTCTTTAATTTATTATTGAGTTCATCATTTTCCTTTTGAATTGTGTCAGTCACTGATTTTACATTCTGCTCTTGTAAGATGTTGGCTTTGTGTTCGATTTCTGGTTCTTCATCAACTTTGCGATTCCTTTTCTCATCTTGATTTTGTTGCTCTTTCTTAAGTTGAAGTTTTTCAGCTTCATGATCTTGTACCGGTTTATGTTCAATTTTTTCTGCTTCTTCTTTTTCATTCTTTAACTGTTCTTTTAAGATGCTGGCTTTACGTTCACTCTCTGCATCATTTTGAACTTTATGTATTCTTTCCTTTTCTTGATCTTCTTCCATCTCATGTTCAACGTTTTTAGCTTGCTCTTTTTCTTTCTTTGTTTTAATATTGAGTTCATAATTTTCCTCTTGAATTCTTCCATCCTCTGACTTTTGATTTTGTTTTTTTAAGATATTGGCTTTACGTTCGCTTTCTGCGTCCTCTTGGGCTTTATGTATGCTTTCCTTCTCTTCTTGCTCCTTAAGTTGACGTTTTTCACATTCTACTTTTTCTTTCTTTAATTTAATATTTATTTCATCATTTTCCTTCTGAACTCTTTCAGCCTCTGTTTTTTCATACTGTTCTTTTAAGATATTGGCTTTATTTTTGCTTTCTGCGGCCTCCTGATCTTTATGTATCCTTTTCTCCTCTTGATCTTGTTGTTTATTTTTAAGTTGAAGTTTTTCAGCTTTTTCTTTTTCCTCCTTTAATGTAATATTGTGTTTATTATTTTCCATTTGAAGACTTTCAGCCTCTGCTTTTTGATCCTGTTCTTTTAAGATGTTGGCTTTACGTTTACTGTCTGCATCCTCTTGAGCTTTATGTATACTTTCCTTTTCTTGATCTTGTTCCGTATCATGCTCAAGTTTCTCAGACCCCTCTTTTTCTTTTTTAAATTTAATATTGAGTTCATTATTTTCCTTTCCTTCTTGTAGAAGTTTTTTAGCTTCCTCTTCCTCTTTCACAAATGTATCATTAAGTTCATCGTTTTCCTTTTTAACTCTTTCGGTTTCTGTATTTTCATTCTGTTCTTTTAAGGTGTTAGCTATACTTTCTTTGTCTGTGTCTTCTTGAGCATTAAGTATCCTTTCCTTTTCTTGATTTTGTTGTTCTCTTTCTTGTTGAAGTATTTCAGCTACCTTCTTCTCTTTTTTATTTTTATTATTTATTTCATCATTTTCTGTTTGAACACCTTCAGCCTCTGCTTTTTCATTTTGTTCTTTTAAGATGTTGGCTTTACGTTTACTCTCTGCATCCTCTTGAGCTTTATGTATGTTTTTCTTTTCTTCATCTTGTTCCGTCTCATGTTCAAGTTTTTCTGCTTCCTCTAACTTAATATTTAGTTCATCATTTTCCTTTTCAACTCTTTTATCATCTGCTTTTTCCTTCTGCTCCTTTAGGATGTTGACTTTACGTTCGTTATCTGTGTCTTCTTGAACATTACGTATTTTTTTCTTTCCTTGATCTTGTTCCTTTTTTTGCTGAAGCTTTTCAGCCTCAACTTTCTCATTTTGCTCTTTTAAGATGTTGTCGTTAAGTTTGTTTTCTGTGGCTTGACCTATTCTTACCTTTTCTGGTTGGAGATTTTTAGCTTCCTCTTGTTCTTTTCTTAATTTAATATTGAGTTCAACGTTTTCTTGTTGTTCCTTTTCTTGCTGTAGGTTCTCACGTTCTTCATTTTCTTCACCTAATTTTATATAATGTTCATCATTTTCCTTTTTAACTCTTTCAAAATCTTGGTTTTCAATATGCTGCTTTAAAATATTAGCATCACTTTCATTTACTACGTCTTCTTGACTTTTACATTGTTTTAACTCCTTTTGATCATGATCATAGTCTTTATTTGATTGTTCTATTGCTGTATTATTATCTATTGCATATTCCTTTATTTCTTTATTAAGGTAACCTGATGTTGATGGTTTTTCTACAAGGTTTTCTAATAATTCTTCTTTATTTATATCTTCATCGAATACACTTGTCTCAATCGGTGGTGGTGTATCTATACTTTGCAATACAGACTGTTTTATAATTTTAGTTAAATTAAACAGTTTTTCAGATAAAATCTTAAATATCGGAATTTTATCTTTGACATCTAATGTTGGTTGCGATTCGATAACTACTATATTATTCGATATAAATTTAACTATATCATTTATTTTATTTTCGATATTGCTTTTATTCACAAGGTATGGTATTAATTTTATTTCGGATATGTTACTTTTTAATTCATTCAAAACGTGAATACTTGCCATACTATCATTAGGTAAACGAGCAGATTTATCCAAATTCACGTAAAATTTTATATCCTCAAAATGGTTTAGTGATTTTCGGATACTATTTGTTAATTGTTTAAAACCTTCTTTGGTCTCGTTACCGAGATTTTTAGTAATCATAGAAATATTTTTAATGGAATACAGTATATTATCTGCTGGTTTTCCGTAGTTGTCATATAGATATTGTTTCCTAATACTTGATATAGTCGATTTCATTTGTAAAATAGATTTTGACACTGAATATATAGTATCAATAATCTGTTTTTCTAGCGCAGGCTCGAGACTGTTATTTTCTGATACAGTAACTTCTAAGTTTTGAATGCATGTTTCCATTCTTTCCAGATGTTGTGTTATTTCTATCCCTTGATCAATTACTATATCCGTATCGTCTAACAGAGACGTTCTAAGTGTCGACATACTATTTTTTATGTCGCTCAAAGAGGATACTATATTACTAAGAAAGCTATTGTTATGTGAAAGTGCATTATCAAATACTGTATCCAACAACCGTAAACATTCATTTGTATTGAGTGAACATCCTTCAATAATTTCAGAAATATCTACACTAGAATTGGTAGTATTTTGAAATTGTACATCAACGTTTACATTATTTACCAATAGCTGAAGAGTTGCACAAGCTTCATTTAATAATTCTGGTCGACTACTTTCGTTCATTTGTAACTGTACACTTCTAACACCACATTCTAAATCTTCCAAAGTTTCGTCTAAGTTATCTTTGTTTAATCCATCGTAATCTCTTCGAAGTTTTATTATAACGGTCTGAACTTCATCAAGTGCATCACGTAATGTATCTGAATCCTGAATATCTTGATCAGTTGAGCTTTGAATACTTGTGTTTACTGCTTGTAGCAAATCTTTAAGATCTAGTATAGATTTTTTTTCTATATCACACACAAACAGGACATCTGTAAAAAAAACTTGTATTGGAACACGGTTATTTAAGTAAACAAATGCCACTAAGAAAGGATTCAAATACCGATCCTAAGGCTGATGACAAGGCTATAATATTATTATAGAAACTTACCATCTGAAGGCGCTTCGATAACATTTACCAACGAAGTGTGGTTGCATATTACGCTTGCTAATTCTTGTTTTAAATTAGCTATTACGTCAGCAACATGATGTGCTAGTTGATTGATCTGAAGACCTTCCGTTTGCACTTTTATATTAGATTGTACAATAGGCAATGCTTTTTCTAGATCTTGTATGATTTTGGACTGCACATTTAAAAGCTTAGCTATCACATTGTCAGATTTATAATAATTCAGGCAATTTTCGATAGTCGCAATATTTACTCGAAGATCCTTAGCAATTAAAATAGATTGCCTTAACTCTTCAATGTCAACTATATCTGACAAACCCTCAATTTCTTCAATGTTTTTTATAGTTGCGTATTCTTTAATATGTTGAATAAGATTTTCTTCTATTATATCTGCAATAAATTAATAATGTTATAAAAAAAAAAAAATGAAAAGAATAAAATATGGACTATAGCATAGTATCGTAGTAATGCATGGTTATACCAGTAGGTAGATCATTATTTAAACAAAATATGTATTTGTTTATAACAAACATTCAGAAGATTAAAATACTTCTCATATATTTTAAAATCCGTGAACTTATTATAGTTTAATGCTAAAATATATATTATATTTACGATACTGCATAACATTTAGGTATTTGTTTGAATTGTAAGTTGTTTTTAATGTAGATCACACACTGCTCGTTAGCTGGTCTGACAGAAAATCTTTTAATAATTATTTATGTCAAATATAAATCAAACATTTATTTTGTAATTCCTCACAAAACCAATATTTTTTATAAATACAACTCAATGTGCATTTAAAAACAACAAACGATAGTTTTTGTGTTAAAATATAAAATGTGTGAACTATTGTGGTGATATTAACATTTAACACTTTTAAAATATTCTATAATGACTATCTGCTATCTCTAATTGCTATCTTTGATAGCAAAAACGAAATAAAATAGCGAATTACCGATACAATTATCCCAATTTTCTACCATGTTTATACTTGTCATAAAATTCATATAAGATGTTTTAACATCATTTATTCCATTTGTATGTTTTAGAACGTCATCAATTTGTTCTTCTACACTTTTAAAGTATTTTCTACTGATTTAACTAAAGCAATTGATTCTTTGGCAACTGTTTCAGAAATATTGATTTATTGCTGTGATTAATTGCATTAATTTTTTAGGTATTCAATTGTATATTTAGTCGTTTGTAAAGATTCGGGTTTAATGTAAAAAAAATGATATTCTAGTAAATTTGTTTCTTCTTCTTTATAATTGTATGGTACTTGTAATGTTTGGCCTAATTTATGACAATCTTATTTAGATGCACATGCGGTAGTTTGTTAGCTTATACATTTAACATCAGAAATATTAGGCTGTTGTTTTTCACTATATTTGTTTTCTTTAATTGTACCGACGTTATCAGAATCAATATCACACTATTCAATATCTGTAAAGTTCTTCCTACATATTTTTTTGTTTATCATTTTCATGCCAAAATACGAATATCACACATCTAATCATGAAATGAATGAGAATGTTGAAAAGATAAAACTTCATTCAAACCTGGAGTTACTTCTAAAATAAGGTGATTGCGTTCATACTGGGAAACTTCACATAATTCAGCTCTCACACCGTCGTCGTTTAATAATAATACTTCTTTTAAACCTATTGGCAATATGTCCAGAACTTCATGTTTAACTTGTAATGTTTCCATCGCTGTATCTGATTTACCCCAATTCTTAATATTTTGCTCTCCGTCTACTAGTTGTGTATCGTGAACTTGAATAGATTTACTATTTAATTCACAAGTCTGTTGTATGGTCTCAAAACCAAGATTTTCTACTTGCGTAATACCAATATTTTTTGAATGACATAAAACGTTATCGCTATTAGTAGCTTTAGCCTTTTTAACTTCACAATTTACATTCTTTAGATTTAAATCAACATCGAATATTGTGTCAATTTCTTCACATGTTATATCCTTAACTTCTTCTTTTAGTATACGAGTATTACCTTCAAGCTGTAATATATTATTATAGTATAAGTTTTCTTCGTTTTGTGCACAATTGCCTTCTGTTGCTGTACCACACTTACTGCTATCACAAACCAACTTTGATAAATGTGTGTGACAAGTTTCTATCAGTGGGATATCATTTAAACTTGAAACTATTTTATTAGGATTAGGTTCTGTGTTTAATATTTCAATGTCATCATTGATCAGTAATACATTTTCAACAGCTATCGGTAATGTTTCTACAATTTTATGTTTATGATTTGGTGATATTTCGCATACATCTTTAATCTTATCTAATACTTGTATGTCTTCAACTTGAATACAAGTACTTATTTCACACAAAGTTTCGTCAGCTTGTTGGATATTATATATATTCGTAGTAGTAGCATTAACAGTCTCAAAAATTAAGTACTGAGATTGCTCTAAACTTTCTTTTACCTGAAGGTTATTAACGTCATTGTCATCAATTACGGACACTGATTTATAAAGTGTACTAGAAGGTTCAAAAAGCAAAGGATCATCCACACTAGATATTATGTTAATAGAAATGGATTCACATATTTTATGATTAGAAACTTCCTCGCATTTTTCTGCTGACACACTTTCAACATTATTTAAATACAAATTTTCATAAATTATTGGCAACGTGTCTTCCATTTTTTGTTTAACTTGTACAGTTAACTCTGTACTATCTATTTGGGCACACGAATTTTTTATTTCTTTTACTTCCTCTACCGGTTGCATATCTTGGATTTGAATATAACTATTTAACTCACAAATCTCTTGAATATCAAATGACTTATCTTCGTTAGGGATAACAGACTCAAACACACGATCTTGTGATTGCTGAATACACTTATTTTCCAAAAGATTATCAACGATAACGCCATCAATACCGACCGATACAATTTTAAGCGATGTTACACTTGCCTCGTTAAATAACAACGTGCTTTCGAAACTAGTTAGTGACGTGTTGACATTTTCATGCGCTTGCTCAAAAGTCAACAGATTATCAATTTTGTGAAACGAATTATCACTTCCGATGGGTTTAATGTTATCGATTTGAATAGAACTATCTTTACAAATCTGCTCACTATCAGTAAAAGAAACTACAGATGGATTCGATATAAGATCTGGTGTAATATATGTATTTTTAACATTATGGTCGGTATCTGTGACTTGTATTTTTTTATCTTCTATATCTACTAAATAGTCAGTTACGTCTTCATTAGCTGTAATAACCTCAGTAGCGTGATGTGTGTTCTCTGTAAAATGTAAAATATATGTTACTGAATGTATAGTATAAGTGCAAGTTAGTAAAGGGTAGGGTGTGTTTGTTCGTAAGTATTCGTAAATGTATCTACGAGAATGCGAAGAATAAAAATGTGATTAGCTAATAACAAAATTAAATAGAAGAAAAATCTATTCTTTTACGTATGATCAAGGTTAAAAAATGTAATGGTTCGAACTTAAATGAAATGATGCCTTGCTATTGGCATTAAGACAAATAAATCCCTTTGATAAGTCGTGCAGTTTTAGACATTTATTAAATAGATAAATGTATTAATCAAAAATATTTAAATAAGATTCATATTTCTAGTGTATAAGTCTAGTGTTATGTTATTTTTACATTATTTATATTATTATCGTTTTTATTTAATATACTAACACAAAAAAAAACAGTTAAGTTGAGATATCAAAATTTTTATGTATGTTCCTTGGAAACGATGGGCGAACATACTCGTAGGTTATACATACAGGGCAGGTACATTTTTGAGACGGTAGACTATGACTCGGTTCGACATTACACCACACCAACAGTTAAAAAAGAAACTACCTTATTATTATTAGGCACTTTTACTTCTAGGTACAGTATGAGGCCGGTTAAACAAAAACTCTATTTTTTTGTTGTAAAGTTTATGTACCCAAACTTCAGTTAGCCTCAAGGAGTCTTTTGATGACAGTATGAAAAAGGATCAAAGGCAACAAAAAAAAAATCGATATGATTTTTCGTTTTTCCGTACAAAATGTTTATTTTTTCAGTAGAGACTTTTGATCCTTAAAGAAACCGAATAGTTTGGCATTAAAAAAAGTAAAATTAATATTTTCTTGCTGACGACTGTACATATTTTCCAAAATCTATAAATGCATTTATGAATATCTCAAAAAATAATAATAGACTTCTAGGAACGTTTTCTTGTAACTATAACGGCTGAAGTATATATAACTATAACCTGCCCTTACTGACCCGTCTCAAAAAACAAACCTGTATAACGTCATCATATTATAATTACGATATTAGACCACATAGCAATATACTTTTGGCTGCATCCGAAACTGAAATGGCGAGACTGCTTAATAGAATGGAGCGAATAAGTAACGATGTGGGTCTTCAAATCAACAAACACAAGACGAAGATCATCAAGAAACTGGAACTCACTGGGGCGCTTAAACTAAAACACGTTACTGATTTCACATTCCGGGGCTCCAGTATCTCTAACATCGGTTCGTGTGAAACGGAAGTACGCCGAAGGATAGGCATAGCCAAAAATGCTATAAGTCAAGGAATAAGGAAACATCGTAATATCACTATTGGGACCAAAACAAGACTTGTCCGCAGCCTCGTGTTTTCCATATTCCTATATGCTGCCGAAACCTGGACCCTCAAAGCATCTGATCGTAGCCGCGTCGACGCCTTTGAGATGTGGTGCTGGAGGCGTATGTTGCGCATTCCGTGGACAGCGCGGAGAACCAATATATCAATACTCAAGGAGCTCAAAGTCACTACTAGGCTCTCTTCTATCTGCCTGCAGCGAGTCCTTGAGTATTTTAGTCATATAGCACGAAAAAGTTCGGTCAATCTGGAAAAGCTGGTGATCATGGGTAAAATCGAAGACAAGAGGCCCCGTGGTCGGTCTGACCATATCCGAACCATACTTAACACCTCAGTCCACGGTGCGCTGCATGCCGCCGTGTGCAGACCCCGATGGCGCAGTATCGTCTGAGACAAAGTGATCCGTGGAGGGGGTCACGACCCTCAGCATTGAGGAAAACGACGCTAGGAGGGGAGGGAATAATATACCTTTCTGTCTGTAATTAACTGCTTAAGCTATTTTATTGAAACGGATTTCCTTGGAAATATATAAACACGTTACTATCTGAACGACATATAACCATAAAGTCAAATGAAAGTTTTATTGTCTACTACTTTATTATACGTGCGAAGCCGGGTCAAAGCTAGAATCTTTATAAAATTATAGAATACATGATAAGGTCAGTCGCTTAGAATTAATCGCCGTTCAAACAAATTGCAATAAGAGTTAGTATTTTTTATTAAATTTTAAAGTTGTTATCACGAGAAACACACAAATTTATTACATAAGCTTCGTTATTATAATATATTTTACCAATTGCCGTTTCATTGATTTCCTTAAGATCGATTTCAACTTCATTATTTTTATATGTTTCTACAATTTCGAACACAGGAACTTCAGACTGCATAACAACATTTTTAGTATTAAAGTCTTCAGTTGAGACAATTATTGTATTGTCCCTATTGTCAACTATCGTTTGAAGATAGTCTTCTAATACCATGTTATCTAAACATTCACAATAATCCACATTGGCAGTAAGACATTCAGTCATAGCTGCATCAATTTGGGATTTATCTGTTTTTGTTTGATGTGTTTTAACTTCATGATCATCAGGTAAACTATAAACTGTGTCTGCTATGAAGTTATCTTGAACATCTGATACCAAAAGTGCCCCAGGTAGTTCTGTTTCAATTTGTACTTTAAATTGTATCTGTTCCCTTTTGACCTGTTTTTTGGTATCAATTAATAGATCTGAAGCTGTTTCAACATGCTCACCTAATTGTACATAGTTTATTATTTCTTGACATATATTTGGAATTAGGTCTTTTTTTAATGATTTTAATTCATTTTCTGATGAAAATTGATTGTCATCCTGTTCTAATGATGTATTATCATTAGCTTGTCTGACCTCAACATCGGCTACTATAAGTTCAACTTTTTCTGTCCCATTATTATCTGATTTACTTTGAGTACTTTTAGCAAACTCATACATATCAATGATTTGATCAGCTTGCATTTTTGTATCTATATTAATTTGGCTCTGAGATACTGCTATTTGAATACTATCAGAAGTATTTACTTTTTGAATTTCCTCAACTAATGCCGGTTGTTCAATATTTATTTCGTAAAAGGTTTCTGAAATGTCAGTAGAAGTATCAAAAAAAATTGTCGCCTCATTAGGCATTTCATCTTGACGATTTTGTAAAACAGTATCTTCTTTGAGTTTTTGTTTCATCAAATTATAATATTGTATTTCAGCTGTTGCTATTATTTCAGACACTTGAGTTTCTATAAATTTTGTTGCTGTTTTATTATCTTTCAAACCCGGTATATCTTTTTCAATCGTCTTATGAACCAGCTTATCTTTAATATTTGTTGGTACGTATTGTCCTTGTATTATATGTTTTTCTTCAATTTTAGCTATGCTGTTAGATGCTTTATTTTCACTTATTGTCATCGTTACAGTTTCAGTAATTATCGGTGTACTTATATATCCTAATATTTCATCATTAATATTTTGTTGAATAGAAAGTTTTTCTTTTGGTTTTATGGCTGATAAACTATTATCTAATTCATAAACGCTTTGTGTAAGAGTTGTGGAAACTTCTTCAGAACCTATTAGTTTAAATTCTGTATTTGTTTGTTTTTTGTCATTTTCAATGTCAATTATTATTTCTTTTTCACTACATTCAGTAATAAGTTCAATAGTTTTAGAATGATTAATATTGTTTAAAACGCATTCCGATGGCAAATTAACCTTGACTAATTGAGAATGTTCTTGAGTATTTTGTCCCACTGTAGTTGTTATAACTTTATGATCAAATTGTTCAAATTTATTATATTTACTTTCTATGATACTTTCAGCTAATCGTTGTACGTCCAGTGTTGTTGTTTCTGTATTTTCATTATTATCAACAACGCAAATTTCGTGCAAAATCACTGGTTGAGTTCGACTTTCCAAATTTAACTCCCTTTTAATTAACTTTGTTTCAGCATTTGTTACAAATTCTAAATATGTTTGAAGTTCTAATGCAATACAAGCAACCTCTTGGAGAGTATCTAATAAAATCATTGAGTTAATGTCCTCAGATTCTTCCAATATATCCCATTGAACAACTGATAAAGCGTTGTGTAAGTCAGAATACAAACCAATTTGTTCTGCAACTACTTTGTTACATATGTTATCAGTATCTTGAGAATCCTGAGTTATTTCAAACGATGATAAAAGATTTTCTTTCAGTATATTTGCAATTTTTAAAGACTGTTCAATCTGGTCCATTTTAGCGATTTTTGACAATTTTTTAACTAATTCCTTCATTTCGTCAGATGTAAACCTTTCAATAAGCTTTATAAAACTTTTGGAGTACTTTAAGTTCTCTGAAATTGATATGCTTATAAATAAATAATACACAAAAGAAAATAAAGTCCTGGCAACCTCGTTTATGATAATAAATGTCTAGTGTAACTAATGATTAATGCATAATACACTCGTATATAGTATTGGTAGGCTGCAAAAAATATAAATAAATCCTTCTAAGCGTCTTTCCTAACTTTAAGGTCGGCTTATCCAAACCCGGCTAATATGTATATATTATTTATTCAAACAAAAACAAAATATTCCATTGCATAACTGTACTGACAGAGCTTCTTGTAAATTATTTTCTAGTTTCAGATGTTCTTTGTCACCTGATGTTTTTTTGTCGCTAATTGTTCTATCATATATATATTATTACTATTTATATCGTCGGAAATTTTTAACAAATGTTTTGTCAGTTTAATTTTTTGTACTAACTTGTCTAAGCATCCTTGAAGTGTTATTATATATCTGTGAGTGTGCTCGATATTCACAAATGTTTTATACCTAAACTAACTTAATCAAGGCCTAAGAAGGTCTGTCGTTAATACATTTATGGAACGAGTTTTCAAGACGAAATTAACGAAATTATACAGTATTTAGTTGGGGAGGGAGGAAACAGAATGGTGGATGGTGAGAGTCTTGATGCGAAATAAAAAAGGAGACCTCCTTTTTAAACAAACCTATAATCGGTCGCAAGACACGAGACACCATTCTTCTTTTCTCTCTCTCTCCCCCCCACACACGATGGACCCGGTACTTGCACAGAAAATGCTAAGAAATTAGTCTTCTTCTTCTTAACCCTTATTATTAGCTTATTTTGTAAGTAGTAATGTATGCGAGTATATATATTACTGTCTAGTTACCAAATAACACTTTAATACTTATCTAATACACACTTGCTCGTAAATTATTGTTTCATCATTATCAACACATCAGGAATCTGTGTTTTAGGGGCTTTTGAGTACATTAAAGTGTATGTCAATTAATTTATATAATGTCATAACCTAAACAATAAAACTATACAATCAAGTCAATATTCCTTTTAGATTCTTTAGTTTTATTTGTAGATACAAATATAAATAATTTCTTTATTACTTTCCCTTTAGCCGAAGTTAATTAATGTAAAAATTAAAGCTACCTAAATAATAAAATTAAAAATAAACTAAACTATAAATAAAAAATGTCCTCTAGAGATGTCCCATCCAAAATAGTCCCAAGGAGACTGGCAATATTTACCCTCTGTTAATACGTTGGCAGAATCTCCAGACCTTTCTATCAGCCGATTTGACAACTCAAAAAATATATATTTTACAAGATACATTTAACAGTTAAAATAATAATAACTAATTCAATTTAAAAATACAAAGTTAATCATTAAAATACTATTAGCACTTTAAAATATTCTTTCAATAATGGCCGAGTTAACATAGTAAATTGCGAGGTGACAATCCTAATAGCATTTATATTGGATTATATGAGATTCGCAAAATTTATCTAAATTTATTAAGAATAATAAAAAAGTACAAAATAAATATATTAATTTTCTTGTCTATAGTAAAGTAAAGTAAAGGATCATCACGACTGTTTCCCTTTCGGGGTGGTCAGAAACCACGCTTATAAATAAGCGGATTCACATTTAGCCAACTTTACTATAGGCCAATCATGACAAGGGGCAAGCTCGTCGATGTCTCCAGCGTACCAAACTCGAGAAATATCACAAATAAATTAAATATTAATTAAATGTATTTCTATACATTAGTCAATATTTTTGTGTCCCGACCAGGAATCGAACCCGGTACCTTCGAGTCTAAATCCACGGACTTAACCGCTAGACCACGAAGGCAGTCTATAAATAAATATTATTCAATAAATACCTACTTACTATTATTATCTGCTGTTTGTCATACAATTAATATGTTTATAAACTAGTTTACTCGTATATGGCAATGAGATATACTGGATATAATCTTTAAAAAAAAACAACGTACCTGGTGATTTTACATCAACAAGATTGTCTATTTCTTTATGCTCTGATTCCATAGAAACTTTATTATCGGCAACAGAAGCTATAATTTCCGTTACAGCTACATACTTAAAATCATTTAATAACCATGTAATACTTTCAGTAACTTGCTGAAGAGTTTCTTTTGAAATTCCGGCTGAAAGACATGTCTCTTCCTTAATTCCATCCTGCATTATATTTAGAGCATTATCCAAGTCTTCCACTAGTTTAGCTTTTTCAGTTGAAATTTTATTGGCTAACTCACAGGCAATTGCCTCATTGACGTAAATTTCTTGTGCCGCAATATCTTCTAATAACTGCTTGGCAGTTGATATTGATTCTGTTAACTCTTTTAAATGCAGTATTTTCCCAATCTGCTCTGCTTCTTTTGATACAAATGTCTCTATGTGCTCTTTTATTTGTTCTAAGTTGGCTGTCTCTGCAACATAACACAAAAATAAATAAAATACGTTGTAAATTTAAATAATGTTATGCTATAGTTACCATTTATTGCTTCTTTATTACTTTGCAATGTATTTGATAAATTAATAATAGGTATAATATCATCTATAATTGGAGCATCAGTTTTTTGTAGAAATAATAAATTATCTTGCAATTTTTCTACAATGACAGTCAATTTTTTAGTTACATCTGCAGTTATTGTTTCTGTAAATTCTTCCGTGTGTTGAAGTGCTTCTTTTTGAACAACTTGAAGGGTGTCGTTCAACTCTTCCAATAATTGAATTTGTTTAGCTTTAACATTTTGACAAGGAATGTCTAAATTGGCTACATTTTCGTTAGGTGTAACAGACCCAATTACTACACTTTCTTGTAATTTCTTCACTATTGACAAAGAAATTGACAATTCATCAATTTTAATATTTTTAGATAACTCTTCCAATATCTGAGTTGTGTCATTAAAATCAATTTCACTAATGTCATGTGATTCTTCAAATATATCTTTAACAACCTGCGAACTTGTGTCTTTAAATACCAGTGTATCTTTATGCACTGAATTTTTTACAATTAAAGCATTATTTTCTTTTAAAAATAATAAATTATCTTGTAATTTATTTATAACTGTAGTCAATGTTTCGGTTCCATACGTACATATTGTATCTTTAAGTTCTTCTGTGTGTTGAAGAGCTTCTTTTTGAACAACCTGAAGAGCTTCTTTAAACTCTTCCAATAAGAGAATCTGAGTCTGGTATATTTTGTCATAATCGTCAACATTTTCTTTAGAAGCAACTGATTCCTCAACTATACTTTCTTGTAGCTTTTTTGCTATAGACAAAGACGTGTCTAATTCATTAATTTTAATATTTTTAGACAATTCTTCCAACAACTGAATAGTTTTATCAAAATCAATCTGACAAATGTAGTGTATTTTTTTACCAACATTTTTAGCGATCCCTGTTAGCTGATCTATAGTTACTTCTGATGCAATTGTTTTAATCGTCTCTTCTTGTAGTTCTACGCTAAACGAATCTGTAAAAAAACATATGTTATCAACTAATCAAGTTATATAATTAATATCATGTACTTACCATAAAGTTCTTGTACAATTTCTGCTTCATTAGAATGACATATTTTAAGATCAGGTACTTCATATTTCTTTATAACTGGAGCATCAGTATTTTGTAAGCGTGTTAAATTGTCTTGCAATTTTGTTAAAACGGCAGTAAATTTTTCAGTTGTATCCGTAGATATTATATCTGTAAATTCATCTGGGTGTTGAAGTGCTTCTTTTTGAACAACCTGAAGAGCGTCGTTTAATTCTTGCATTAAATGAATTTGTTCAGAATTCGGCTGCCATTGTTTGTCATTATCGATAACATTTTTTTCAGAAACAACCGTTTCATTTACTATAATTTCTTGTAACTTTTTCGCTATATGCAATGAAACATCCAATTCATCAATGTTTATATTTTTGGATAAATCTTCTAGCATGTGAATAGTTTCATCAAAGGCGATATGTTCAAAGCTGGATGATTCTTTAATAATAGCTTCAGCAACTTGCGATGTTGTCTCTTCAGCTACTTCTGTTTCTAATGATTTTTTGTTTAATTCCTGTTTATTTACATTTAAAACATTATTTTCTTGTAAAAATAATAAATTATTCTGCAAAGTAATTAAAAGTGCAGTAATTTTTTTTGTTGCATCTTTAGATTTTTCGTCTATAAATTCTTCTGAGTGTATAAGTGCTTCATTTTGAACAACCTGTAGAGCCTCGTTTAACTCTTCCAATAATTGTATTTGGTCAGATTTTTCAACGATTTTTTTGTCCATATCAACAATATTATCCTCAAAAGTAACCGTTCTGTTTACTACACCTTCTTGTAGTTTTTTTGCTATAGATATTGAAATGTCTAATTTATCAATTTTAATATATTCGGATAAATCTTCTAATACCTGTACAGTTTCATTAAAATTGATCAGACCAATGTTATGAGATTTTTCAATAATATCTTTAGCAACCTCTGAAGCTGCCTCTATAGTAACTTCTGATACAAATGTTTCTGTGTGGTCATTTAGTAGTTCTAGGCTTACCGTTTCTGAATAAAAACAAGATATATTAAATTTTAAAACCACTTCATAATAAAAAATATTTCTATATATATATAAATTAACAACTAAAAAATAACAATACTTTAAAAACCTAATGTGGCACGAATGCTGGCCATGTTCCCCACTGAACCGCTATGCTGATTCTCAAAGAACGAACCAACCCTCTTGCCACCAAATTTTTGTTATATCTTCTTTCTTGCAAATTATATAGTAAAAAAAAAAAAGTCAATATGGTCAAACATACCGTTTAGTTTATTTTCTTCTTCAGGTTTATTTGTTTGAAATTCTAGGTTAGTTTGTTGAAATTCATATTTTTTTAAAATCAGTGCATCATTTTGTTGTAAGCATAATAAATAATCTCGCATTTGCGTTACAACGGCAGACAACTTTTTAGATGCATCCGCAGTTATTATGTCTGTTAATTCATCTACACGTTGAAGTACCTCTTTTTGAACAATCTGAAGAGCATAGTTAAATTCTTCCAATAATTTGATAAGTTCAGGTTTCGCAATCTCACAAAATTTACTTAAATCGTCAGCGTTGTCTTCAGTAGCTACCGTTTCTTTAACTACGCTTTCTTTTAGTTTTTTTGCTATAGACATAGAAATATCTAATTCAGTAATTTTAATATTTTTGGATAAATTTTCTAATAACTCAAAGGCTTCATCAAAACTAATCTGTACGATTTCATGTGATTTCCTGGCATTATCTATGGACACATCTTTTAATAACGTAATAGTTTTTTCAGGAGCTATTTGGGATTCATTTTCTATCATCTGATCCATCACATTTTGACATGCAACTTCTTCTGTTACAATTTCTTGTATATCATCGATATTTTCTCCTGCTTTAACTTGGGATGCAACTATATTGTCAAAATCGGTTGTCTGTTCACAAATATGTACAGAAGTTAGATCCGACTGGATTTCATTTATTAATTGTAATAGTTTTTTTAATGTTTCATCATCATTTAATTGAGCATTTTCTAAAATTTCTTTTTTAGTTTCATCAAGTGATATTTGTAGTCGTTGTACCAGCTTCATTTGTTCGATACTCGATTTATCGATAAACGAGCTAGATCCATCAATTATTTCTTTTTCTAAAGAAATTATATTCTCATACAGTTCTTTTGCAAGTTTTATTGTATATTCTAGTTTTCCAAAATTTAAATCATTAATTGCATTCATAATAGTATCAATTGATTCGTTAGAAATTAATATTTCAATATGTTTTTTTAGAGATATTATATCTGAAATACAGACATTTTACTTAAGATTTATTTATACTTGTGTTTATTATTTTTTAATAAAAACAATAAAAAAGTAAAAAAAAAAGTAAAGTATCATCACGACCGTTTCCCTTACGGGGTGGTCAGAAACCACGCATAAAAATAATCTGATTCACATTTAGCCAACTTTACTATAGGCCAATCATGACAAGTGCCAAGCTTGTCGATGTCTCCAGCGTACCAAACTCGGGAATTAACACAAATAAATTAAATATTAATTAAATGTATTTATATACATTAATAAATATTTTTGTGTCCCGACCAGGAATCGAACCCGGAATCGAACCCGAAATAAAAACAATACATTAATAATATATTGGTTATAAGTTACAAAAAAGCTAAACAAAATGTATGTTTAATCCAGTAAGTACATAATAGATATTTATTATATATTAGATATACACACATCAAAAAAGTCTAGGGATCAAGCATGTTTATGCGGATTTCTTGTGATTGAGATGTGGCTTTGTAATAAATTTATGATTTTATAAATTTATATGGATCCTTTTTGGTGCATTTCATAATTTAAAACAGGAACTGTCAATCAAATTCGAGTAAAAGATGAAAATCAGCTGTCAATATTTTCCCTATAAAAACATAAGACGCATTGAAGACATTATTAGTGCTACTGTTTCCCTACTACTGATTAAAACCAACGTTATTATGGAGCGGCGACGTCATTTAAGCAGGGAAGAAATGATCAGAGCCGTGGGAATGATAGAAGCTGGTTCCCGGCAACGTACTGTGGCTTTAGCTCTGAATACAAGTCAGAGTGTTATCAGTCGACTTTGGACACGTTACCGAACCACTGGTACCGTGGCTGAGCGCCATGGAGGACGGTATCGCTACACCACACGGAGACAAGACCGATACATTCAAATCACAGCTCGAAGAACTCCAACAATAACCGCCATGATGTTAGCCGTGAGCCTTCATCGCTCTTCAGGGAACTTAATTAGCGACTAAACAGTCAGAAACCGCTTGCATGAAGTGAACCTTCATTCCCGAAGACCGCTACGGGTACCACCTATAGCAATGCACAATCGTAGGACTCGATATCAATGGGCTCTTGAACACAGAAATTGGACAGAAGAACAATGGCGTTTCGTGTGCTTTTCTGATGAGTCTCGTTTTGGTATGAGGCCGGATACAAGACGTATACGACACTGGAGAACCCCTGGACGCCAACAGCGATTAAAATCCTGCCAGGAAGTCCATCCTTATAGTGGTGGAACCATCATGGTATGGGCGGGTATTTCGATCGGCGGAAGAACTGAGTTGATTTGGATCAGAGGCAACCTCAACGCTCAAATTTATGCTGAGACGGTTGTATCAGACGTCATCGTTCCTCTACAAGTGCATATCGGTCCCTTATTTCAGTTAATGCATGATAATGCACGACCGCACACCGCAAGAGTTGTAAGACAGACTCTCGCCGCAGCTAACATCAATGTCCTGCCCTGGCCTGCTCAGTCGCCAGACTTGAACCCGATTGAGCATGCATGGGATATTCTTCAGAGAAGAGCTCTGCCGAATATGGAGGGTATCCAGTCGCAAGAAGACCTTTTTTTGTTGTTGCAACGAACATGGGCGGCCATTCCACAGCGTGATTTGGATGAACTCATTTTGAGTATGCCAAACCGATGTTCTTGTGTTGTTAGTGTTCGCGGTAGAAACACGGATTATTAATTGTTTAAGTTACCCAATAAAATTAAAAAAAAAACTGTTATTTCAGTCTTTTTTTCGAACTTTAATGTTAGTGGTTCAAATGTCAAAAATCCCTTTATTAGGAAAATGGCAATTTTTTTTACTAATGCAAAGGTGACTTGGTTTATCGTTACTGTAGACAAACGAAAACATTTTATTTGATCAATCCTTAAAGAAAATTTTAATGAATATCAATCAGGAGAAAAGTTATTGCAAAAATATATGTTGATCCCTAGACACTTTTGATGTGTGTATATTAAGCAGGAATATAAATATACATAAAATAAATTCCAATTACCATTATGATTATCATGCAATAACGACGCTTTATTTAAACCAATTTGAGTAGGGCCCTGTTCCCCATAATCTACATTGAAATTAATATCTAAAAAATAAATATTAGAATTAGATAGGTGCAAGAAAGTACAGGATTTATGTAAAGGTATTTCGTCTGCATATTAACTTACCTTAGAGCGGTGATGGCTCGGTTGTAAGAACGCCTTCTTTAACATTGTAAAGAGGTGGATTGTACACTCATCTTACGTACATTTGTCATAAATATACACAACCGTTCCCATGCCTCAGAGGGCACGTTAAGCCGTCGGTCTCGATTTTACTAATATCAACTTGTGGAATCGTTAATAGATTGTCATCAAAATTTACATCAGATCCTAGCCAACCCGTCTGGCCAGCGTGGCGACTACAGTTTCCAAATTCTCCAGATATATATATGTTCTGGTTCAACAGTGGAGATCTAGAACGCTGTGTTCTAGTGACTGTAATAAAAAAAAAAGAATTGACTTACCGCGGAATTCCTTACTCTCTTCATTTACAGGTCCTGATGTCAAAATTGTATGCAACGATTTTTCTATAGCCTCTATCGGTTTAGATACCTTATTAACTTCATCGATGATCGCAGGTTGATCTATTAAGTGCATACAGTTTTGAATAGTATGAATTTCTTTATCCACTTCCATGATCAATGAAATGTTATTATAATCCAAATCTTCTTTTTTACCATCAATAATTTGTTGCTCAATTTTAATAATTTCTCTGTGCTTTTCAGTCATTGTGTTTATAAATGATTCAGTGGATAAGCTGGTCAATATATAATCCTCATTTAGAGATGCTACAAGCTTTTCTTGGATATTTTTGAGTTCTGTATGAAAATCTTGAAGAGGCTCTAACATTTCTATTAATATATTACTAAGTGTGTTCTCATTTGGCAGAAATAACATAGTAGCTTCCTTCTTGCCTTCATTGTCTTTAGACAAATGTTCTATAAAAATGTTCGAACATTCCGCCATACATTTCAAAATTATAAGCCTTTTTCCAATAGAAGATGCATCTTTAAAATCGTAATGATCCTGAATTGAATTCAATAAATCTTTTAATAAAGCCTTAGAAGAATCATCTATTTTTGTTAAATACAGTTGTTTACCAAACGTCACAAATTCTTCGATTTTATCGTCAACTTCTTTATCATAAGTAATCTCATTGTTGAGTGGTGTTAACAGTTCACTTAGTACTTTCGACTTAGCATCATACAATGTTGGTATAATTTCAGCAATTAAACTATTAAACTTTGTTGTTATATTCATAAATGGTGAATTATGATCAATACTTTGTGGAATAGCATTACTTGCATCCTCTATTGTTTTAAAGGGATAAGTAAAAAGTATGTTTGATTGTGAATGAACAATTTTAACAAGAGATTCTTTTACCTTAGCCAAACAATCGTCTGCACTTGTTATAAAAGTAGCCATGCAATTAATTAAATCATCTGACAACGTAAGCTCTGTGTCTTTTAATTTAAAGCTCTCAACAGTTTGTTCTAACGTGTTAAACTCTTGCAATAATCTTATAACTCTTTTATGTGTCAGAGGTTTCGTTATTAAATATCTAATGATCGTAAATTGATTTTTGCAATTTTTGAAGAAGTCTTCAATAATCATAAGATCTACTAACGGCACCAGATTTGAAGATTTAATAGAGTCTTCTAAAATATTAACAGCATTTTGAGCTGCGTTGTCTATTTCAATCAGAGGTTCTGATTGTAGCTCACATGCAAATTGATTTGAAGCAGTAGACGTGATGTCTGATAAGTTAGACAAGTCGACAAAATCAAATTGTTCCAAAATTGCAATATTAGTTTCTAATTCTGTTATAGTTTCCACTAATTTAACCTCTTGCGCAAGTCGTTCAGATGTTTGCGGGGCAAGATGAATAATTTCGTCTTGTACCAGGGCAATATTTTTATATAATAATTCAGTTATATTCTTTAAATGGTTAATTTCAATATGTTTAGTCATATCCGTTGCTTCTAATAAGCTATCCAATTTATCACTCAAATGTAAAAATGATGCACATGTAGCTGGTATATTCTCTGAAACTTTATTTTCAATTAAAACGTCTTTAAGCTTTTGGCAAACTTCTCTAATGGAAGCGATTTTATTTGAGATTTCAATTTCTTTATTTACTATATCCATAGCAGGAAACACCGTCAGCATACAATTACTTAAACGTTCCTTAAACTCAGAAACTATTTGCAAAACTCCTTGAATTTCTTTTTTAGACAATTCTAGTATATTTTCATAAATTGGAATGTTTTGAATGTCAAGAATAGAAAGACTTTGTTGCAATTCTTGCATAGGTTCAGCTATAGATAATAACCTGTTAGTGTTTACAGCATTGATGGGTAAGTTCTGTGAGCTTTCTATAACTAAAGGATGTAATATTTCGTCAATACCAGTGTTTAATTCTCCCAAAACCATATTAACAGTTTTCAGGCTCGCATAATCGCTTACTTCAGATAAAGTTTCCAAGGCTTCAATAACCTCTGGACTTTTAAATGTTATTATATGTTCATTTAATGTAAATAATTCTTGTACAGTTTCAACGGGGAGTTTTTCTAGTTCGAACATGCCCACAGATTGAGCAGCTATTGTTACTTCTGTTTCAGGTAAAATAATGTGATCTTCAGGTATTGTTTCAGCTGTCGTTTTAATGCCAGATATATCTTCCAGTGTTGACATTTCATCGACACCCTCAATACCTACAGGCTGTTCAATTAACAATATACAATTTTGTAAGATTTGAGCAACACTTGCAATATTAACACAAATTTCTTGAGACTTTGGAGTGTCATTACATTGAGAAAGCACCTCATGTTGGAGAACTTCTAGAGTCGTGTGTAAGTCGTGTAAAGGTTCAGCAATCCTAACAGATGCATTACTTGTATCTTTAATAGATGGTAAATGTTCCAATACATTTTGAGTAAGAATTTCAATATTTTCATTTAATTCAATTATTGACTTTGCCAATGTTTGATTAAAAGAACAGTCGGACAAGTCTGATATAAATGAGTCTTGATTAAAACTAATTGGTTGAACAGCAATAATGCTTTTTAAATCTTCCAGGATTGGCTTAATATTTTGCAGCGATGGGGAGTATATTTCATTGAACTCCTGGGTGGTGTCTAATAATTTTACTTTACAAATTGTAGCTATTGTTTGTTCAATATATTCGATAAGCACAGTAGCCTTAGTCAATTCAATTTTTTTCTCCTTTTGATTCTCTAGGTGTTCAGAATCTAAGTGTAAACTCTGTTCTTCAACTATATTAATAGCTTGTTGCAAACATAATAATGTATCTGCTATATTATTTAAAACTGAACAATTAAGTTCTGATTGAAAAATGTTACGAACAAATTGCTCGTGTATAATTTGTAAAGTGTTCGTCAAACTTGTGAGAGTAAGTATACTGTCAACGTCAATTACTTTAATAGCGTTGTTAACTCGGCTAACTGCATCACATATTTCAATCAATGCAAAGTACTTTTTAGATTCATTGCTTTCAATAACATTTTCTAGTACCTTTGTTAAGTTTTTATGGAATAAATCAAGATGAGATTTGATTTCAGGAAATGTATCTAAATTAGACAAATTTGTTTCCAAAGCAATTAATATTTGAGCCATTTTTTGTAAAACCTCTAATTTATTATCACTTTGCAATATGTCAAAAGTACCAACGTTTCTTTCAAAATAATTTATTTGTAAAGATATTTCATTTAAATTTTCTTTGATAACAGAAAGAACAGTCTTAACTTCCATAATTTCTTCTTGTTGCTTCGTTTCTATTATAAGTTTTTCAAAAGAACTTCGTAACTTAACGACAGATTCCATAACTGTTTCAATAATATCAGTATTGTATTTATTAAGTGACGTGGTAGATTCTTTAATAGACAGTGTTTCTATCTGTTCTAAAGCAGTTTGAAGATTTTGAATAGAAACGGACATGTCGTTCATAATGACGTCACTGTTTTTGATTTGTAAATCATTAGCATTTGTATGTTCTGCACTTTCTACTATACTCAAAAGAGAGTTAACGGGAATTTTTAATTCAAACACGGCTTTTTGTGTATCTCTTAAATGTTTTGTTTCATACGTAACTTCGTCCGATTTTAAGTAATCATTAGCTTCATTTAGAAGATTATTTGTCTTTATTGCATCACCTAATAATTTTAAGACGGAAATAATATTATTAGATAAAATATTAATAGTTGTTGCTGTTTTTTCTTCAGTTGCCGTGCTATAATTCGTAACGACGTTAATTAAAGTGTTCATAATGTTTCGCATATTATCTCCACAATTTTCAATTATTGATACACAAGTTTTCTTCAACAAGGTTTTCGATTCACTTTCTTCAATACATTTTTCTATGACAGTTAATGAATTTTGAAGATTTCTGAGAGGTTGTGAAAAGTTATTATAAAGAGCACGGCTTATTTGAGCACTTTCTGATGTAGATTCCTTAATAGAATCAGTAATACTATGAATTTCTGATAAAGGTGCTATTAAAGAGCTAATTATTTCTAAACTTCTAGAAGCTGTTGCTGCTGATGACATTAATTCAGATTTTAATATTATATCTCTTTCAATGATCTGAACACTGTTAATTGCTTGGGATAGTGATGTACTAATTGTCGTTAATTCTTGTTTCAGAACTTTATTTATAGCCGTAGGTTCACTTTCATTCGCTATTTCTTTGGTAATTGTTTGTTCACTACCAGTACTGGAACGTCGAGAACCGCGGCTACCGCTAAGTTCTATTTTTAGTCTGCGTGCTGGTACATCAGGCTCGGAGCGAGATTTTTGTGTTTCATCATTAACTAAAATAATTTGTGTTAAATTATTAGTTGATATTTGTTTCTCAGCCATTGAGACTTTAGACTTAGACTTATATCTTGAACTTCTCGCACTAGCAAAACTTTCTAAATCACTTGTAGATAATGCCTGCGTGTCTTCGTCTTTATTTTCCTCAGACATTGATTGTTCACGAGATAAACTGAAAAAGTCTTCTCCACTTTTTTGTGACTCTGACTTTTTACGAGGTATTTTTTTTGGAATATCTGACTTTTCATTTGTTAAAAGAGCCATTGTTTTTTCTAGGTAGTCTTCTCCGCCGATATCAGTATCCAAAGATAGTTGGGGAGGACCATTTTCATCAGCTATTGAGATATCTTCAATATCGGCCTCTGTTCTTAAATCTTCTTCAGGAGACGCAAAATATTCTGGAGAAACGTCAATTATTATGGCTTCCATCAATAAGTTGCCTGATGTTGACGTTTCTTTTACAAATCTAAGCGGAGGTAGTTCAACTACGTTGTGTTCAGTAACATTCTCTGATAATTGATCGGCATACATTTCTATAATTTGTAAGGCTTCTTCTTCGGTGAGGTCTGGCGTTTCATACAATGACACTGATACTTCTTTTCCATCAAATGAGAAAGATATTTCACCTTTATCATCCAAAGTTATGTCACCAACAGGAGTATCGTACATTTGAGAAGTTCTTTCTTCGTGAATGGTGCTCAGTGATATGTTTCTATCTTGTTGTTCTTCATTACTCTTCTTTGCTTTTGTTTTCATAGAATCCTCATAGCCGAGTAAAGATGCGGAGCTGGCAGCAATACCCATACAGTTTTGTGCTTCGCAAGTATACGTTCCCAGGCAACAAGTTCCATCTTGCCCAGATATTATCCTGTGGATATCACCCGGTTTTAATTCTTCACCATCTTTATACCATTTTAACACAGGCTGGGGAACGCCTATGACTTTGCATTCGAGGTTTACTGCTCCTTCATCGGAGAGAATAGCTTGAAGGTTTTCTAGGAAACGTGGTTTCTTGTAATGTCGTGGTATGATGAGTTTGAGGAAACAAGATGTAACACTGTGGCCAAAGTCATTAATTGCCACACATTTCCACTCAGATTGGTCTAGGAATTCGAGATGGTCCATATTTAACTGAAATATTCCTTTATCTTCTTTACTAATGTGGCATCGGAGAGACTCGTCAACAGGCTGCTCGTCGCGGTACCATAACACAGAAGGCTCGGGGGGAATGGCAACTGAAATACAAATGTAAAATATAGGGTTAAAATAATATCGCTGACAACACACGACGAGTAGGTCCACTTGATAAGGTGGCCGATGAGCTACTAGTGTTATAATATATATAAATAAGGTTATAAACTTTAAGGTAATAAGTGACCGCATAATAATTCAACCGAAAAAAAAATGCCTTCTGACATTTTCAAGTAACAATATTGCCACAGCGCATAAATTGTGGAGCCCATCCATATATTGAGGAAATCTACCCATGACTATGCATTTACCTATGCATCACTTCTATGTAAGAAACAATAAAAAAATATTAACAAAGAATAATAAATAATAATAAGCATTTTAGGTTTAGTTAATATTTATTTAAATTTTTACTTTTATTTAATTTTAATTATTTAGACTTTTTAGTCAGTTATATCAATAATGGAAATATACGCCAATATAAAAAAGTAGAAGTATTTTGTTTGAAATAATTTATATTTAGTAAACTAATGTCTGCAACTAATAGAAGGTTGTATAAAAACAAATTAGAGCATTTTAATTTCGTAAAATGAACCAAGTAAATTCATCTCCATATTATCTAGTGCAACCAACTTATAAGGATATTTTTTAATGATTTAATTTACCATGATCTACTTCATGCTTCTCCAAATAATCATTGTATATAAAGGATAAATGTTTTTTTACCTTTAACAGTAAAACGGAATGGTTCATCGATTTTGGCCTCAAGACTTTTGAGGCCCGTTATAAATTTGGGAGCTTGATTCGCTGAGAAGAGCTGCAGCTTCTCTTCCTCGTTGAGCTGGTTTTGGATGTCCTCGACTGTGAGTTCAGCTGAGCTACTCGCCTGACCCATGCAGTTGCGAGCGATACAGCAGTAAGAACCTGCAAAGGTTAATTTAATTTACTGGTGCGTTATGTTTATATCCGGAGTCGGAGATATGACATATAATAATGCTCATTTTCACAAATATTTTTAAGATAAATTGTAACATGCAAGTACTATAATACAATCCACTGAGTGTGATGTAGGATACTCGTATATTAACCACTAAACACACCAATATGATTTTAGTATCAACTAAAAGAAGGCAGAGTTATCCTGTGCACGCTTGATATGTTTATCTCATCATCATCACTACACTACTAGATGTAAGCCTCCCCCAAGGCTCGCTACCTAATGCGATATTTTGCCACCCTTATCCAACCTTTACCTTTTCAGCGACCTTCTTCAGGTCATCCATCTAACGGAGAGTCGTCCTGGCGTTTGTACCATCGTTCGTCGGTTCTGCAGTAGATGTGTACTGCCCACTGCCACTTCAGCATTCTATAGCTATACCAGTAACTTTTGTTCTCCGATGAATATTAAAGTTTCTAATTCTATCCACTATAGAAATACCAAGCATAGTTCTCTCCGTAGCTTGAATTTATGGACCAGACCCCTGTCAGTGTCCGCGTCTCATGTTTCTTTACTATATCATTTGTTCGTACCTCAATATTTTTTTTTTTATAAACGATTTTATACAATAGCAATAAACTACTGGTGACACACTGTAGCCTTTGTGAAACGGACCCCGCAGAACGCATGTACTAGTCCTGGTATTGCACACTTACCTAAAGAGTTCGTGCCAGTGAGTTGATACACATCACCAGGCTTGAGTTCCTGTCCATCCTTAAACCAGCTGAGGATCGGTGTGGGGAAGCCAACCACCTTGCACTCGAAGGAAACCAATCCCTCTTCGGTCAGCACCGCCTGAAGGTTTTCCATAAATCGAGGCTTTCGATAATTCTTCGGAACTGAAATAAATATACAATTTAAGTAATGACTTTAATAGAGACAGCCTCAATAGCCCAGCGGTTACGGCGATAGATTTAAACTCTAGGTCTAGGTTTTGATTGTTTTCCAGATTATCACAATATATTTTCGTGACGTTTCTTGGTATGCCTAAGACAACGACGAGCGTGCCTTTTATCGTATTTGTATAATAAATTGGTTTAATTAAGATGTCTAAATAGAAACCCAATTGCCTACTTGACCGATACAGTTAAGTTATTAGATTTCATTTACCATTCTCCCTTAAAACCTATATAATTTTCTTCTTTTAGTATATTGTTTTGGTATTAATCGAAGAGAAATGATAGAAATATAAAAAATATAAGTAATTAAATACTAAATTATATTAAACAATATTTACCCTTTATTTCTTTATGTGGCCATGTGCTTGGCACACTAGCAGCATTCCCCGATTGCACAGAAATGGTGTTTGTTGCGCGAGAAAACTCCCAGCCCTCTTGTCACAAACAGTACTAACCAGACTCGCACACAGTTCTACCAGCTCAGAGTACCATTGACTCAAGGCATATTCATGGTTAAAATATTCATATTTTCCTTTTGAACCAAGTCTGCAGCAGCTCCAGTCCTGACAGATATTATGGTTATATTCAGGATCATGTGTATAGGTTCTTACTTACCATCCATACAAACGTAGCAGGTAGAAATGCCGACTCTTCCTCCAGAGCTGGTCGCCACACATTTCCATTCACCCTCATCACCCCACTCCGAATTTTCCACCTCCAGGACATATCCACCCACCCCATCTTCTAACATGTGATATCTATAAAAAATATAGGGTAATTATTATCTTATTACCATCGTTTAACCATAAGATGGGATCAACAAATGGCTTCTCAATAATTAATTTTGAATTCTTAACAGCCCAAATAAACAAACAGGACAATGGCAAACTTGATGCCTTTCCACATTTTATAACAACTAACCATTGTAAAGAGATAAATTACTAATAGTCAAAACATTATCATAAACGACTAAAATTAAAGTGCATCTTAAATATTACATTATCATAATCTGCTAAGAAGAAAAATTATCAATTCACTGTGCAAAAATTGTGTCTCAAGCTTGTGGCCGGCATAGCCCAAGGACTAACGTTTCTCAAACGTATTTTGGTACCTAATTATTACTTAAGTAAAAATAAACCTGCTTATCTTTTTCAATTGCGCAATGACACACTTCCCATCCACTATTCACAAGCGTGCTTTCAAAGATAAAATATTAATTAATAATATTATAAAGAATTATTACCTCTCGTTTGCCTCAACCTTTCCTTCTTTGTTGTACCAGACCACACTTCTTGGCCAAGGCGGTACCACCATATGACATTGTAAAGTCAGAGGCTCACAGATCTTCACAGCTGCATCCTGAAGTTCTTTCGTGAATATTGGGGGAGGTTCAGGGGCAATGATACTGAAACAATGTTATTGATTCATTCTATCAATTAATGCTAAATGCTAACAGAATAAAAACTATGCCTGATTTATACGACTTCGTTTATGTTGTTGTACCTATAGCGATTTTGCTTGTAGCATCTTTGCTTGCAGACCTGTAGATATTATTATTTTAAAAAATCTAGCTTTTTGACCTGGCTTCGCTAGTATGAAATGTTCGGCGAAATTCCTTCAGATCAAATTATAAATAAATAAAATAAAATTTGATTATTCTTTTACGTATAATGCACAATAGTCTCTGTCAAACGTCAAGTTAGTAATACAAAAATAAAATTCGTGCCTTTCGCATTAGTTTTGTGGGATATACATTAAGTCGGCTGGTAGCTAAATGCTTATTTAAATTAGCTCGGCATGACCTGTTTTTTTTTACAAATATAGCTATGGATTTAGGTAAAGTTAATTACCTAGTTGTAGGTTTAGCAGATCCTTCCCTACTTCCACGGCCTACTACGTGGACTTTAGACGAGGAGTAAGCCCTGCCCATACAATTGACAGCCTCGCAGGTGTATGTTCCAAGAGAGGTCGGGTCTTCGGTGTTGGCAGTCAACGCAAAGACATCACCTGCTTTAATTTCTTTGCTATCCTGAAATAAGAAGAAAAGGGCTGTAGTTCCATTTAATGGATTTTTTCAAGAGAGATCTAGGGCTTGTGACCAAGACAGGCTGGATTAAGGGACCCTTTTTTTACGTAATAAGTTACATATTAGTGAATAGAACATTTCGATTACTATAGAAATTAAACAACTCTTTGTGGTTTGTCTGATAAATTCAGGATCATCACAGCCTTCTAAACTTTAACTAAAATAGTACTACGTTAATTTTGAGATTCAAGTAAAATAAATAATTGTAGAATACTAGAGTAGCTGGAGCCGCTCTGAGCATCCAAATCGTGATATTTATATATTCATTCTAAGCGCTCTGAGCTTGTTTCGAAATGAGGGGTATAACTCAGACACTAACCACACCACCTAATTTATTCAACAGAGTAATCAGTGGA
The DNA here is from genome assembly GCA_910589645.1 of Tinea semifulvella. Lineage (NCBI taxonomy): Eukaryota > Metazoa > Arthropoda > Insecta > Lepidoptera > Tineidae > Tinea > Tinea semifulvella. The sequence goes on from OU342584.1 coordinate 30,218,201, forward strand.
TGTTATGTCAAGTTACCTTAAACCATCGTAGTACGGGAGTAGGTACACCAACGACCTTGCACTCCAAGGACACGGTTCCTTGTTCAGTCAGCAAAGCTCGGAGCTCTTCCACGAACTCTGGTCTTTTGTATGCTTTTGGTACTGTTCAACAAAACAACACATTACCAATAATAGACTTACACGAGTACTTACAAGATGCATTAAATTTATTTGAACAAAATAACAATAATAACTAAAAAATACAGAAAACTAAATATATAAAATCATCTAACATTTAATCATTCATTTGTTCCTTCAAACATACCTGCTCCATCCTCACATCCTATCCATCTCACTCGCTTTCTTGTTCCTCTGATCCTTAAGCTTATAATAACCCTTATTACAGAAATTTGTATTTTAATTTTTAGCCAGCCTGCAACTTGTGAGAATGGCTTCTGCCATTTTTCAGAAAGCCTTGAAGCGGTCTTTTTGACAAAAGCCGCGTACTCAGCACCTAATGAGCCATCACACGAGATAACCAACGGTGTAAGTGAAGCTCTGAGATCTTCTGCTGCCCTGTCGTATTTACGGTGTTTCTCGTGTGAATGGGTTTGGGAGATGCTTCCCTAGGTACGGGTTCCGTACGAGGTTGCGTCAGCATTAACAATGCGAACATCAAAAACGCTTTCCTCGCTGGATCCCATACTCCGTGAAGCATTAAGTCTCCCACAAGTGCGGGCTGACTAAAAGTTGCATCTCGCATAATTCGCTAAATTGTTCCAGTTCCCCAAGCAACTATAGACTAACATTGTAAAACAAGTTAATTGTTAAACATTGTAGCTGACACTACAAAGGTTACCTAAGACATTGAGATGTGCAGAACAGGATGCCCTGCCTCCAGCGTTTTCCACTGAGCAGGTCCATCGCCCAGCATCATCCACGCTTACTGCTGCGACGTCGGCGCACCAAAAACTGCCGTCTCTAACCAAAGCTACGCGTTCGGCTTCCAGAAGTCGACGCTCGTTTCTGTACCAAGTGACCTGCGAAAATTGTCTGTGTTACATTTCGTATTAAGAGGTTGTGACGATAAATAATTATGGTGGAAACGCTCCCTAAGGGTTAAATTATAAAACAGATTCAGAAATTAAATTATTGGTTAATTAAAAAAATATCGGAAGAGAGAGAGGAAGACAAATTTCTAAGCATTCCATGGATTCACCGTGCGGGTGCCGGGTCCATCGTGTGTGGGTAAGAGATGAGAAGAATGGTGTCTCGGGCTTGCGACCGACAATTGGCTGGTTTAAGAAAAGGAGGCCTCCTTTTTTTTCTATTGCGCGATAATACGCTCACCATCCACCATTCTACTTCTCTCCCTACCCAACCAAATTATTATTTATTCACAAAATATATGTAACTTAAAATATAAGGATATGTGACGACATTTTTAACTTTAATCATAACAATTACAGAGATTTCATTGTGGTGCAGCCCAGCCTTAGATTATAATTATTATTTGGTTGTCATAGCGATAGATATTTGGCTTCTCCATACAAATTATTTAAGTATTTTAGACTTAAAAGTTTGTATGGAAAAACCAAAAAAAATGTCGATTCCGTCATATGGTTTCTTAAGAATAGTTGTTTATTTCTATCAATAGAATAACATACATATAAAGTAGGAGCATACAAAATCACGCGGTTTAATATCGCCGATGCGCCTGCCAAATTCCATATGTACCTACATTTTTGTTATTTATTTTGTATTTTGCACCAAACATAATCTCCGTTTTATTTTTTATGTGTTGATAATATCCTTTTTATGATATTCGAAATTTAGACCATATGAAAAAATCTGTTAAATTCATTAATAAAACGTTTTATGTTATTTTTTACAACCTCACAAGAATTATAAATGGAACTTGTCAGGCGCAGACGATATATCAGCTTTTTTTTCTCTATTCACGAATAATAATAAAAATTAACGCCAGAACAGGTTACGACTGTATTGCAAGTCTGGCCAGGCGTGGCGAGAGTAGGTTTAAGTCTCCACAAATATGTTTTGGAAATCCGATTATTAGCACTAGAAGTTCCTAGAAATGTAATGATAATGATGAAATAAATTAATGCTTAAAGCCTCTCGGTCTCTTTCCTTCCACAGTAACAAAAAGTTTATCCAGGTTATCTCTTTCTTTTCTGGTAATTTTTCCGAGGTTCTGGAGTATCCGACAAAGACATATGGTCGGTATGTCTAGATGTTTTAAAATCGATACGTTATACCGATGCTCAGTCCACAAGATCCTTAGCATTTTTCTCCAACACCGCATCTCAAAAGCATTGATACGCTTTCGGTCGGCGCTCTTTATGGTCCATGTCTCAGCGCCATATATATAGAGAAAAACATTGATCTAACGAATCTCAATTTCGATTTGATTGAAATCGTCCTGTCCGTCCATATTTTGTTTAGCTAAGACATGGCATTCTTGGCCATACCGATGCGTCTTCTAATTTCAACCTCGATCCAGTGTTGCTGATGCTAGAACCCTAGTTAAGTGAAGCTCTTTACTCTCTACCTGATAAACTAAAATTGTTACCTGAAATGTCATTTAGACGAAAACTAAAAGACTATTTACTGTCACATGTCTTTTATACAATAAACGAATAACTAAATGTTTAAAACATATTCATATTATGTAAATTCTATTGTATTGCTCTTTTTTATTATTTTATTTTGTATATTATTGTTTAAATATATTTTGATAAAAATTGTACACCATACTATGGTAGAATTTGTTGAGATAATATTTTGTAAACACCATTGTTACACAAATTCTAAAGCAAATATTTTTTTCTTTCTTTCTTACTGTTTCCAGGTTTAATGCACTAGTGATTTCTATCGTGTTGGCTCGGTCTACCACGAATTGTTTTGTTTTGCTTCTGTTGATAGAGAGGCCTAGTTATATTGACTGACGCGTTCCATCTTCTCGATGTAGAAAGTGATGAAGAAATAGGCTTTGGCAATCTGTTATTTGTGCGTGTTAGTCGTAACAGTTGTAGTTCATACGTCACGCAATTATTTTTGGGTTCGTTCCAGTCGCTTGAGGCGTGGCATGTTTATATTAATCGCGACAACCGTGCGATGCAAATAGTTTCAATCATAAACATCAATATAGCTTGAACTATATGCTTTAACAGTTTATTATTATGGATGTTGCATTCTACCATCATACTATTAGGTAATAGTTAGTTAAATGAGATACGTGTTTTTAGAACTTCACCGATCGGTTATATTAAGGAAATTAACTTTTTATTGAATAAATAGGCTAACAAAAGCAATGGCGATCGGTTGTTTAACGAAATATGTTTGATGCTATGTTTTATTTATTTTACTCAGTAAGTATTTTTATATAAATATATATTTTATATCATCATGGCAATCTTACAATATTAGTTCTCCTAGAAAGTAAAATTGGTATTTGACATCATTGCAAATGGCACATACTTTCAACGAGAAATAGGTGGTAGGCGGACTGTAGGTGGTAATTTGCCCTGTCTGTCGGGGCGGGGAAGTATACACCGGTCGTGCTGATAAAACCACAACATGTTTCAGGATTAGGCTCGAATTACCGTCATGCCCAGTCAAGTCGGCATAGTGTTAGGGACTGATATCAGTTATAACTGTCTGATTCCAATGGCTAACATTCATACCTTGCATGCCACTTACCATCAGATGGGCGCAAGGTCGAGCTAACATAATAATAAATAAAAATTTATATATTTTTTAAAACATCCTGTATTATTACACTAGCCGATAGTGTTGCTAATAAGAATAAAATTTTGGGAGGTAATGACATACGTCTAACTGGAGGTTCCTTAAACTCCAGGATACAAACCTTTTTCTTAAAAGCATCGGATAAAATTCTATTAGGCAATTTTATTTATTATTTAACCTTGGTGTTGTAGCAGTTAAGTCCGTGGATATAAACATACCGGGTTCGATTCCTGGTCGGATCACAATAATATTTATTAATTTAAATAAATAAACTTAATTAATATTTAATGTATTTGAGATATTCTCGAGTTTGGTACGCGAGAGACATCGACGAGTTTGCCACTTTCATGATCTGCCTATAGTAAAGTTAGCTAAATGTGAATCCGCTTCTTGATAAGTGTGGTTTCTAACCACCTCGGAAGTGAAACGGTCGTGATGATACTTTGTAATATGCACATTTATTCTTTATCAAAATCTCTTAGTTTAACAATAGCCATTGACAACCACTTGAAAAATTCAACATATCGTTATGATCGTAGAACAGTGTTGGATTTAAAAAAATCTGATTTTATATAAGTATAGTTTTATATTGTTTGTGGTCTGTAATTTATAGTGCAAATGTTAGAAAGGGCTCCAAAATGAAATCTAGAAGGTTTGCACTTATTATGAGACTAGTATTAACTTAAAAAAAAAGTGACAAAAAAACAGTTATTTAACTTTAAATGGCCGTCATGAAAATTTTAAATATAGCAGATCCGTCACTGTTCTACGATCTATAGCCTATAGCCTTATTATACGGGGCCTTATTATAGTGGTTTTCAGTAATATAAGGTTCAGTAATATAATACAGGGCTAATTGAAAAATAGGTACACACTCAGTAGTTAATCATTAACCACATTTATTTTACTACAGTGTCATATTTATTCACTTTGACAATCCTTTTTCTATGTTGACAATCGAAAATTGTTTTGAGCTTGTAGAAAGTTCTAACTTGTAATTTCGCTGTAAGCTGTAAGCTTAGCATGCAGGCGGACAATATAACTACACATTTCAAATTCGCGAATTGCCAAGCGTTGCAAACATGGTATGTTGTATAATCTTCCTGCTTTTGCCATAAATTTACATAGGTAAGTAGCTAAAACTTATAGTGAATAGAGATAAAATGCTTTTAGATGGTCGACATAAAGGAACTTTACACCCCTAGATGTAGGTACCGTTAGCAAATCTGTCATGTATACTTGTAACATGTTTTTTTATTTATTTATACATATATTTAGGTAAGCATGTATAAAGGATGCCTACCATACCATAAATCCTAGCAAGGTCGTCAAAAACCACGTTTTATTAAAGCGAGTTCACATATAGGCAAAAGTTACTATAGGCTGATCATGACAAGTGGCAATCTTATCGATGTCTCTACAGACTCAATAAATATTACAAATTAAAGAAATATTATTGTGTTCTCGACCAGAAACCGAACCCCGCACACGCTATTAAATTTACGTCATAAATTGATAGTCTCATAGAATATTTAAATACAACTGTATTGATGTCTGACACTTGTATACCTGGATATATGTAGATGTGCAAGAGCAACTGGAGATTCTCACACAGCCCTGCACTAAGTCAAAGTCAAAACATACACGTAAAATACAGGCATTCGTAGCACCTCATTATTTAAATTATTGTGAATAGTTCTACTCCTGCTAGTGGAATACTAAGCAGCAAAGTTGTCCAAAGAGTAAGCTCTTAGCAGAAGACCAGCAGCTTAGCAGATTCTAGTGACCTGATAATGTATAATCTGACTAAAAATTAATCTGTAGGAAAAACTCAGCTATAAAAGATTTACAAATGAAACAAATACACAACCAGAATTAATGAATATCTTTCAAATTCAACTATAAGTATACACAGATTAAAATGCAATACCTGGTACAGCGAGTACCCTACCAGGCATATTAGAATTAGAACCCGAAAGCTGACAAAACACAAAACCTCTGTTAATTTTGGAACAATAAATTAAACGTGTTCGGCAGAGTTCCTAGGCGCCCACAGCAGCACCTGCTCACGAACTACGCAGCTTAGTTTGTAAAGCTCTCTGTTTATATAAATAAAAAATGAAATACCCGACTGAGTAAAAAATAACTTTAATTAAAAACTAAAAAGAAATAGGTAAATAAAAATCAATAATCCAGACTGAGTAAAAATTTACTTTAAATAAAAAATAAAATAACAAGCCCAAGGGTTCCATCGTCAAAACTTTAATCGTAGATATATAGCGGATACTACACCGTTGAAATTATTTTTTGATTGGTGGACACAAAAAACAAATAATAAATTCCAAATCGAAACATAGCTACGTTAACAGTTGGAATTGTTGGAAAGATTCGAGCCGGTCTCTGTTTCTAATGATCCCGACTGGTAAACCCACTATGTTTGAAATTAAAAAGTATTATTTGTGTTATGCGGATCAAATACTTTTGGCTATATAGTTTGTCGACTTTTTTATTTTTTATTGGATGTAATGGCGTCTAGTTGTCGCCTTACTGAAATTTTAATAATGTCATACTTCAGTAACACTCGCGTGATTAAGACAAATTTAATAACGTGTACCACAAACGAACAAACATTCATACATACATAGGCTGATAAACATATAACCATTCTTTGCGTCGCGCATTCGGGTAAAAACTCGCAGAGTAAATCACAGTTAAGTTGTCAATGACGGTTTAAAAAAAAACGTGAATAAATCGCAGCCAGGATGATTTCTGATCCAAAATAATAAAGTATAAAGCTAGGCAACGTTCAAGCACAGGTGAAAAGATAAATATACTTATCAACATGCACCCACACTTCTTTTTCTCTTTCTCTTTACTATAAGATTAGCTGTTAGAAAATGCCTAGACATTAAGGTCGCCTATGTACATTTGAATGTTTCTATTTTATGTGCAATAAATAATTTATCTATTTATAAATCTATATTTCGGAGTGATTCGCGTTTAGACGTGATGTTACGAGTTGAAAATAAATAATAATGAAATCCTAGAATGTAGTATGCAGACTGTACTTGCTAATAAGTTTTGTGAGATGCGAAGCGTACGTTTATATGAAATAACATGCAGCTAGGGCTGGCACACAAATATATTATATTTTCATTTATTTGTTTGTATTTCTCTTTTGAGTGAGTACTAAGATGAATACCCTACCACTATATGCCTTCTTTAGCAGATTATTAGGAAACCACACCCAGAGAGAGAAAAACAGACCCACTACACTAAACAAATCACCACGAGTTCTCCATAAATATTCAAATATATTTCATTATCATCTATACACTACTGGATATAGGCCCCTATTTATTGTGACGGGGATCCAACCCCTACCAGCGACCTTTTTAGGTAATCCGTTCATCCGGTTGTCTCTCTAAAACCTGTTCCGACAATTCTGCGGCAGATGTGTCAGGCACATTACCACTCAAGCTTGTAAGTTTTAAAAGCTACTCGAATGTTTTTTATATTGGTACTCTGACGATCATCAATGTCATAATTCTATCCATCAAAGACACCGAGCATAGCTATCTCCATAGCTTGCTGAGCAGCATTGAATTTCTGAACCAGACCCACAATATAGTCCAATAAGATTTTTTGTTTCTTTCACTAAACACAACCTCTTAGTACATATAGTCGTAGACCTTCATTCTAGAGATGGATTTTCCAGAATATGTTTTTGGGGTGTTTGGCCTTCACTCGCTACGTTGCCAGCTTTGTTGACAAATTCGTAACGCTTACACAATTTCGAAATCCTTTTTTTTTGCATTAAAATTTATTATTTATTTTGTATGTATTAATCATAAAATTATTTCAATGGTTTAGTTTAGCATTTCTACGGTTAACGTTTTAGCAACGAAATCCTTGGGCATGTACATTTATTTTTAGTTTTTATTTAAAGTTCATTTTTACTCAGTATGGTTTATTGTTTTTTTTTTAATTATTATTATTTTTATACACTCAGTCAGTTTTTAATTTTTTAAATTATCTTTTTTATTTCATCTGTTTACATTACAGTCAAAAACAACAGCATTAACACACATATATCAAACCAAACAACAGGTAGATTATTTTTAGGTTACAGTAGCATCAGAAGAATATGCATAATATACTAAAAGGAAAGAAAAGTGTTTTAAAACTAATTCTTTTGTAGACTATTTGTTAACCCTGGTTGCAGTGCATCAGCAACGAGCTGAAATATACGAACCATTTTCCTGGAAACTTCGTCCCTGGTTGAAGCTAGCTCGTTAAAATACAAATAGTAAAACAAGTCTATCTAGGTTGTAGCCTAGCAACGCTCTCAAAGGGTGGGTGAGAATCAGATGGGTGGGAGTACTCGTATGGGGAGAATGTGGGGAAAACAGGGAGAAATTCAGGGGGAATAAGCTTCAAAGTGATTTTGCAGCGAAATAATATTAGTCTAGAATCTGAACAAAGGATTTTTACTTGATCGTACCAAATTCAACTCTACCACTCAGACATAAAATCAAAAATGCGTTGCATTAGCCTGAGTGACAAAGGCTTTGTTCACTATTTCAGTAACATCACGGCTCTAACGTTTTGCTAACAAAACCAGACAGCGTGTTGATGTTAAACTTTTCTCTTTCAAATGACAGCCCCTAGAACAGATTCCTAGACCGTGGAGGTGCCTTCCAGAAAGTACTGCGTGTAATTATTAAAGAGCAAATAAATTAATATTATAATATAAAATAAAAATAAAGGGCTACGTTATTTTTATTTTATTATTCAGTAATAAAATCTTAAGTTACTGTGCAGAAAAGTTTTCCCAAAAATATCGCCACTCATACTGAGCCTAATCAAGTAGGTAGCAAAAGGCCGACGGTCGTCTCTCGGCTGTGAGCGAGATCAATTAGTACTCGTATACTTGTTTTTAGGATAATGATTTTTATCTTAAAAAAAAATACCGTATTTGTTTCAAAAAGATGTTCTAATGACACCTGAAGCTAATATTTTTTGACAACTTTTACGTGGTATATCTATAGTATTTGGCACACTACACTCTTCACGCTTGTCGGTCGGGTTGTCGAGGGTCTGATGTACATTTTAATGATAATCTATTAAAGTTCCTCTAATACGAGTTATACACATTAGTGGAACCGCGACTGACGGTATAACGTGCCATTCGAGGCTCGGGAACGGTGGTGTTGTACATAAGGAAAGTATTTCTCATTGGTACATTGCGGGGGCCGCAAACCTTTTTGGATTGAAAAGTGACCAAGTCACCACGGCTCTATCTTTACTACCTGTCAAACCCAATATTAAATCCATCTATAATTTACTTTAATGGATAAATTTTGATCGATATATTACTAGTATATACGAATACATATAGATATAAAAACGGTGCCATGAAACTAATCTAATACGCAAAAGTCTATTAGTACGTAGACGCACCTGATTGGTCAACTCGTTCAACTCTTTATTTTATATGTTTATAGCAGAAAAATGTATTTTAAATTAACGTTAACTACCTTAAAAGACGAATTAAAAAAGCGCACACAGTCTTTAAAAATAAAAAAGGTTTTATTCATAGAACGGCAATTTTAAGATTACCATAAATTTTGATTTCGCTTAGAAATCTCGATTTGTACACTTAAAAGCTGCTCATTCATTATAGCCCCTAGAACACAGCGTCCTAGACCTCCACTGCTGGAGGTGGGCCTTCCAGAACTGGAGAATTTGGCCTACACTCGCCACGTTGGCCAGACGGCTTGGCGAGGAATCGTGATAAAAAGTTAGTGATACACCCCATTGTAACGATTAAAGTTAAAAATGTCGCTTGCAGGTGACTTTTAAAATACAACTAAGATATACGACGCCATTTTTAACTGTAATCGTTACATTTACAGTTACCTTATTAATGTAACTGACCACTGGTTATCCTTAAATAAATAAAATAGGGGAGACCGATATTTACTGGCATTTTTATAGATACTCTAATACCGATAGACAGTGACAGTTACCGTTAGTTAAGGTATTAATTTATAACATTTGCGTTTAATTAAGAAATGGTCAAGGAAATGGTGAACCTTGAAATGAAAAGAATGCGCCAACCCATTGACATAATATTTCTATTTTAAAAAACGACATCCGCTCGGTTATTTTAGTGTATTTTCGGCCGGTCAAAATTAGGGTTGTCAAACGTATAGTAGAGCTGCAAATTGCAGTTAATATAAGTACTTATATTTGAAGTACTTATAATGTAAGTACCGCAGATGTATATTTAAATCAGGTTTTGTAAATGCCTAATATTTTTTTTAAGTTTATATTTAGATGTATAAAAAAAGTATCTACTGGTTAGAAACCGCGCTTATAAAGAAGCGGATTCACATTTAGCCAACTTTACGTAGATCGATCATGACAAAGTGGCAAGCTCGTCTCGATGCCTTTAGCGTACCAATTTCTAATATTGTGACCAGAAAGAAACATGCTCGTACGTAATAGATTACAAATTTAAAGCCCTTTGTATCCAAATGTGACTTATAAATAGCAGTAATTAGTCACCATTAGTCATTATACCTTAATAGTTGGCAGCGATTGGCCAAGTATTTTTTATCGATTCATTACAATGAAATAAAAATATTCATTTGCATAAAACATGGTATGAAAAAAGAGGTGTCTAAAGCAAGGTCGGAGCCAGGATTGTATATAGGGAACCCCCTTCCCTATATATTTGTTTCTTATTTTTATATATTTTTTAATTACTACCTCCACTGCTCATGTGAAACTCATATGTTAAAAAAAAAACGACTTAAACAATAATCTAGGTTGTTTTTCCGCCCCCCTTCCCCCTTTCCCTTTTGGAGTTGTTGTTGCCAGTCTCCTTGGGACTATTCCTAAAGTTTCCTTATTCCTTCAAATTATATTTTTTATTATAGTTTATTTTGTATTATGTTTAGTTTATTTTAAATATTTTTTTAGTCTTTAAATACAATACCTATGTATTAATACATATTTTAGGAAAAAACAAAATAATCAATTCGAAAGTGCACATCGAATAAGACCCATTGAATCTCATACGTTTAGCTTTTTGTCCCGTTTTGTTATACCTATATTCAATATTTTTGTTTCTGTCCAATAAATACTCAATATAATCATGCCGTACTTATTCAATTCAAATTCGAATGATTTCTTAGCAATGTAAGGTTTTACAATAAATGTTAACACACAATCGTGGAACATTATTACAGGAGTTGCAAAAGTATTTTGGTGATGGTCCCACACAAGGCAGTTAAGCCTGACATGTAGGTCCCAATCTAAGGTTACCGACTTAGAGATAAAAAAGTAGCAAAAATCATACGAAATAAATAATAACATACATATATATATATATATAGGAGTATACAATAATTAAAACAACGGGTTGTGGATCAACAAATTAATTCTGTAAAATGTTCAGTGAGCATATTAAGCGATAGGTCTCATAAATTGTTCATTATATGCATTTATGTACATAATATGTATTCCCGAAATTAATTCGCAAGACGCTGTAAATCGGTTTTTATTAGTCCATACCCTGCACTCGGTGGAGCTGATGATTTCCACCAGGAATCTGGTTCTGCTGCCGACCTTGACGGTCAGGTCCTGCAGTCGGCGCAGGAACGTAGGCGGGTCATCCCCGGTGACGTCATCAGACCCCAGCACGTCGAGCCGCACGCGAGCCGTATCTGAACCCGCAGCATTACTGGCCTAAAACACACCAAGATTACAAAAAATATAAGTTATGCTGAAATAAATAATAATAATAAATATTTCCAGACAGGTCACACAGCGCCATCTAATTTCCGTGGTAAGCTACGAGGCTTGTGTTACGGAAACTAGATGGTTGATAAACTACATATTATACTTTTTTTTGTAAATATATACATATTATACATATAAACACCCAGACCAGACAAATTATACGATGTACAACTTGCCCCCGGTGGGAATCGAACCCACGACCTCCCTCGTTCACGGCAACGTTTGTTACCACTAGACCACGGAGGCGGTATCAATCACGAAAATCACGTTAACACGGCTTAACTAACTTGTGGAATCGTTACTAAATTTTCATAAAAAAATTGACATCAGATCCTTGCCAATATGCTCGGCCAGCTTGGCGTGTAGACCAAATTCTCTAGATATATTATGTTGTGGAAGGCCTATCTCCATTAGCTTAGCGGACGTTTCCTAACGGACTCCCGCGAAGCCGCCACTAAGGCGCCGTGGAGGAACGCCGTCAGGTTTTAGTCGGTGCGAGTCCGACATAACCTTTCCCTGCTGCCTCCACAGCGGGGATTGGTATCCGTAGGGATTTCCTGACGAAAAAAAAAAAAAAAAAAAAAAAAAAAAGGCCTATCTCCATTAGTGGTGGTCTATAATTAATAGAAATTGGACTTCTCTCGCCATGCTGGCCAAACCTGTTGGCGAAGTTTTGATATCAATGTGTTTAACGATTCCACATTTTGGCATTTGTTCCGGAACCAAACGGCTTAAAGTGCTCTCCCAAGAATTGGAACAGGATATTGCATGAAAGAAACGTGTTTTCTCATTGGTACATGCCGGGGGTTAAACAGCGAATTAAAACATTATTAAGTATCATCACGACTTTTTTAATTAATTACTTACTTATTAATAATCAATAAAATATAAAATAGGAAAAAAGTATATTGAAACATAAAGAATCAATTATGTTACTGCAAATAGGCCCACCATGACAATTGGTGTACCAAACTCGAGAAATATAGCAAATAAATTATTGTATTACGACCGCGAATCGAACCAGGAACCTCCACGTCTAAATCCACGTTCTTAACAGCATTTTGTTATTTTATTAACATAGGTTATAAGTATATTATAGACAAATCGAATTTATTCGTAATAATTCGTTTTCCCCAGCTCCTGCTAAAACATTCAAAACGAAACATTCTCAGCTGTTCATAAAATGTAATTTGGTATATACCTATAGCATATTTTTTTGTGTCTATCTATACTCGTAGGTGATATACCCATGTATAACAAAGCCTTATAATTAAAGGTCGTATAAGTTTAATGTGACCCTGGTTATTCCTGAAACCCCCACGTTGTAGTAACTATACACATAGTTTTTATAGTTATATGCTAATAATGATTCAACTTATTTTAAAACAATATATTCTGAATTTGTCAAGCGCCATCTAGCAGTTAGAGCTAGAACTTCAAATAATGCCCTATATATAATAACCTAAAAAATATGTGACATACTTTTATATTACTAGCGTAAAACAATAATTTGTTTTAAAAATATTTTTTTATATATTTTTTTTAATAATTTCTACATTAACTTGTAATTAAAGTATTAAATTAATATTTTATTTCGTAATGTTATTATAATAAATGGCAACGCCATCTAGTAGGTTAAGCTGGAACTTTGATGGATAAGGTCCTTAACTATATCCCTATTAAAACTACCTAAGAAAATACGCCAAAAAGTTCAAAGAGCTGCAGATAGATGGCGTGGATATAAATTTATATTCAGGGACCAGCACCTCACGCTTGGCAAAGGCGGCCCGAGCCATGTTACGTCCTGTTATGAATTCCAGCTTGCCGCTCAGGTTGAAGGTCCGGATCTACAAGATGTTCATCCGTTCTCGTTTCACCTATGCTGAGCCAGGCTGGCACTACCTTCTGGCCAAGACCAACAGGGACAAGATCCAAAGTCAGCAGAACATATCGCTCAGAGTGGTTTCCCGAGCGCGATGGTTTGTGCGTAATTCCGTCTTAGCTCGAGATTTGGAGATGCCTACTATAGAGGAGTTTGTCGTTGGCCTGACTAGACGTTTGTTCTCTCGAGCCGACAACGGACACTTCAAGCATCTCCAGAACATCGCTCCGTCTTGTGCACGGCCCCCCAGCGGGAGACCACTTCCTAGAGAAGTACTCCTAGAGGAGAGCTGAAGCAGTCGAACTAAGCTTCCTGGGTTCGTGAGCCACACGGGAGCTGTTATACTAGTAACGGCGCCCAGCACTAAACGTGCATGAATTACCGGCGGGTGGTAACCCGCTGAGATCCTGCCGGGGAAAACGGGGGAGTGTCCCAATCCCCAACCCAGGCCCATTAGGCATCCGGGCCTGGACGACCCCACTGTCTGTCTGTGACCAGCACCTATAGCTCGAAATCTGGAGATGCCTACTATTGTGTTTGTTATGGGCCTCACTAGACGTATGTTTTATCTGGCTGAGAACGGACATTTTAAGCATCTCCAGAACAATCACTCCGTCTTGCGCATTGCCCCCAACGGAAGACCACCAGAGAAGTGTTCCTGGAGTAGAAATAAAGTAGTCGAACCTAAACCCCCTCTGTTTTCTGTACGTCAGCCACACGGTTACTGTTACTATAGTAACGACGCCCTACGCCAAATGTGTATTGATTTACCGGCGTGTGGTTGCCGCTGAGATCAGGCCGGGGAAAACGGGGGAATGTCCCCATCGTCAACCCAGGCCCATTAACCATCCGGGCCTGCCTATCTGTGGCAACTGCTCCTGGAGCTGGAGCTGAAATAGCTGGATGCTATCATTTTTTGGTTTCTAGTGGACATAGTTTTTTTTTTCTTTTGATGGTTGGAACAAGAAGAGAATAAAAAAAAATGAGAACGAAGTAGGTATTACTTAAATCTTTTTACTACGGATCCTCTTCTTCCACACATGATGAACCCGGCAACCTCATGATGAGCCAATAAAAAATGATTCTCTATTTCTTTGAACCAGGACCGGTTATCCAATGCTTCCGTCTTCCTTCCTTTTGACCTTATAATTAATACCAGTGCACAGAAAGGATAGTGTAAAGCAGCGGTTCTCAAACTTTTTAAGCGAAAATATTTGTAAAGCTAAATATTAGGCGGAACCCTAAAATGTAAACTGGTTTTTGTATACCTATTCTTTATTCACCATGTTTTTATTTTCTTCTGTAACCTTATAGTAGGTATTTTTTATATTAAAACCAGAACTTACGCGGAGACCCACAAAAAAATGTGGATCACACTTTAAGTGTATTATATTTTATTTTTTATTTTATTTATTTTGTAAGTAGGCATAGGACAATAAATATAATGTATTCTGCGCTTTTACATGTTTATAAATTAATTAATATAACGAAAAGGTTATTTCTGGGAAATAGCTTGTATTTGGAGCAGCACATTACAACCCAAATATACATAATTATAATCTTAAAATTATAGCTGCTGTAAGTAGGCATTGTCATATTATAAAATAAGACATACACAATTATAAAATAAATACACCAAGGATTATAGCTGCTGTAAAAAGGCATTGTCATACTTTACGTAGAGTATGAGTTTTTCATTTATTACTATATATTATATATTTCCAGATTGATGTTTAACTGATATTGATTCTTACCTTCAGTGTGTATATTCCACTGTCTCCGATCTTGGCTGACGTGACGGTGAGGCGGACATCGTCAGCATCCTCCGACGGTGTGAAGCGAGCGTCCAATGACGCGCCCGCCTTACTCCTGCAAATATAAATAATTTAACACCAGCAGGGAAAGTTATACTAGATAGGTAATCGGGCCAATATGCACCATCATACCGTACCCACTATCCCCTAAGCATACAAATAAATGTGACACGCCAAAGATATTGAATGCCCTGCCAATGTGTGTTCTTCCCTATTAGGCGATCATAATAGTGTGGACTGATGTCGGTGACTGGCGTCGGTTGCTCCCATCACGTGGAAACGATGTAACATGTGTTCAGTGATTGTCAAAATAGTGAATTCATTTATTTAGTTTTAGCAATTTAGTTTAGCCAAGATTACGTCCAATTTACAAAATTTTATACCAATGTCTATTCTAATAGAGGTTGTGGTGTACGTTAATAAAAGTATTCCCTTATATTGCGTTTGAACATAATAAGACTGCGCTGGCTCAAAGGAAATAATCTCTACAAACCTATTAGCTTAGGTTTAATTTATTTATTTCAAAACTTTATTGCACAAAGTACAAAAGGCGGACTTATTGCCCGTAGACATTTTCTTACAGACAATTCTTTGGAGCTAATTTAAACAACTGTTGGTGCACCAAAGTAAAGAAATAATAATATTACAACATATTACAGATTACAAGATTACATATTAGTGCCGTTTGCTGTAAAAACTCTGGGCCCATAGAGTCAAAGCGCAAAAAAGGTTTTAAAAGACATAACACCGCGTCTTGTCGTCTCCTCCGGTGACACGAGGGCTGGCTCTTTCTTCGCCCAGAGAATCAGTATTGCAATTCAGCGGGGTAATGCAGCCAGCGTTCTTGCCACCATTCCACGCGGACGGGACTTATATCCCTATCCTTAATATTAATATTATTTTTATTTTATATGTTGTAATATTTTTTTTGTAATAAATGCATATTATATTACAACTAAATATTAAACATATAATTGGATAATAAACTTACTTGTATAATCTACTTATTAATATAAATATACTATATACACAATATTAAAGATAAAGATACATATATACAACTTACAAATTTTGTTTGGAGCTATTTAGAAAATTTGAGTAAACCATTTTTTTAATGATGATCTACTATCTACACACTTGCCTTGTGTTAATAGGTAGATAGTTCCACAGATCTGTAGCAACAACTGCAAAGGAATTCGAAAAAAATCCTGAATGATGAGTAGCGACGGAATGGAGTCAGTTGTGAGAAGATCGGATAGATGTATCATGAAAAGAAGAGAGCGTCAATTTAAAGGTTTATGTTGCCCCGGCATGTACCAAATGCGAAGTACCTACATATGCCATAGAACTTCACTGTTTCTACGCCGCTGAGAGCACATCAAGTAGTGTTACCCAATCTCGGACTTGGTCTTGCAGTCTTGGTATACCATAGTCGTATATAGGGTGTTTTGATGATATACATTTTTAAATACAGAATATATAATAAAACTAATATATTTTTAAGACCACCTGGCCTGGAGCAAGACCAAGACTGCCACGTATTAGTCTCGGTCTTAATTTGAGCAACACTAACGTTAAGCCTACGTCGTTTCCACAAATTATAACTTGTTAAAATTGAAAATAGAAATTATAGAGAAAAATACATATGATGTATGTATGTATGTGTTTATGTGCAGGACCCATCTGCTACAGAACCGACGAACGATAGAGCAAACGCGTTCTAGAGTGCAGACGTACGCGACAACGCAGAGTGCAACCCTCCGTCAGAACACCTAAAGCGATCTTCGCTAGTGGGGATTGAAAGAAGGTGCAGCGACAAGCCTTCAGGATGTCTATGATGATGTATTCCATCTTCTGAAGAACAGTGGAGGTCTAACTGACACCCAAATTCTTCGTTCGTTTCCTCAACAATTCCCAGCTGCAAAACAAACTCAAAGTACATCGAGACCTACCTTGATGCCTACTCGAAAAGTGTTAATGATATTTTATGCGACTAATATTTATTTAAAGGCGTGGTTTGTAACCACCACGCAAGGGATACAGTCGTGATAAAACTTTTTTGTTTATTTATATTAATTCAGCTTATGAATCTAATTTTTTTGCCATGGACTATGAAGTCCAAGCACCAAAAAGATTATAAAAGACATAACACCAAAGCTTGTCGTCTCATTTGGTGACAAGGCTGGCTCTTCCTTCGCCCAATGAATCAGTACGGCAATTCAGCAGGAAAATACTGCCGGCATTAATGCCACCATTTCACGCAGACGATACTTATATTCAAATCCGTAGTATATATATTTTTATTTGTTTCGTTTAAATTATACATATACTTAGTATGTAGTAACTTTTAAATTATAATTAAAATTGTTATAGTTAAAAAAACACTTTATTAACATTATTAAACAAAACAATTTATCAAACTGTTTTATGTCAAATGATTATTCATTACTATCATCGTCACTAGTGTTGCCCAATCTTGGTCTTGGTGTTGTTCTTGCTACTAACCCTAGCTCTAATACCAAGATTAGGAGTACAAGAACAAGACCAAGACTTGGCTAGACTTTGGGCAACACTAATCCTCACGTTTCCAGTAGATATTCAGATTCTTTCAGAGTCCCCACCGCTCGTGAGTTGAATATACTTCCTTTGGTCAACAGCGAGCGCTGTCAATAATCATATTTTGAAATCTCGTCCATATTTCTTAAATAAACAAAATATTCCATCTTCCAATTTCACCTTTTCTCGTATTTGTTGTGTAAATCGTACGTACTTTTCCATTATTCATGTTAGTTTTCGTACATAGAGCGGTACTGTCTCGGCATGTACCAATGAAAAATACACTTTTCTTACGAACATTTGTGATAGATTTACAATATTTTACGTGCTTCGGAAAATAAAATAAGCCCTATTCTGTTACTTAAAAGCGCCAACTTATATAAATTTTAAATTTAAATAACAGAACTGTCAATGTAAAACGCTATTAAAATTGGTATTCTCGTAAAAAGGTTTCAACTACAGACGACAGCAAAATAACGTTACGATACGTTAAAAAATACTATTATATATTTCTTTTAGTATTTGCCATATTTTTGTTTTATTACCTAATGTGTGTTATATAACTATGTTTAATGTAGATATATAATATATAACCGAACAAAGCCACTTTAAGAAAACTAGTTTTTACACATCTTATGAAGACGCATTGAATCTTTACTATTTTCTTTTTTGTATTTATGATTTTTATCTTTTAAAAAAAGTGTCATTTTTTTAAGTAGAGACTGTCTAATGACACCTGAAGCCTAAAACAAATATTTGCTCTTTTGAAAATTACACGCCGTATAATAAGTTATGGCGAATTATTATCTCTGTAAAGTAAACTGTTGGAGTTGGGCCTTCCAGAACATATATCTGGAGAATTTAGCCCACACTCGCCACGCTGGCCAGACGGGTTGGCGAGGATCTGATGTCAATTTTTGATGACAATTCATTAACGATTCCAAGTTCGTATTAGTGGAACCGAGACCGACGGCTTAACGTGCTCTCCGAGGCACGGGAACAGTGGTGTGGTAAATCTATGACAAATGTACGTAAGAAAAGTACGTATTTCTCATTGGTATATGCTAGGGGGTTTGAACCGACCTTTGTAGGATTTTAAGGAAAGCATTCTTACAACCAAGCCACAACTGCGCTGAAAGTAGTTTTATGTATATCTATAGTATATCTTATTTATGGATGAATGTGTAAATTGTATATGTACTGAGACATTTCAAATTCTAACAGGAAGTTATAACGCCTACTGCAGCCAAAATGTTTAGGTTTAACACAATGATATTTCCCCGTCTTGATCACGGAATCCAGCAATACAAATGTAGGATATCACTTCATGAATAACAGAGTCGTACATATGTGGAACAAAATACCAGAAGACATATTAAAGTCCTCAACTGTAAACACTTTTAAAAACAAACAGGACAAGTGGCTATCGAAATGGACTATGATGATAACTGACAATTTTATTAACTTTACACCAGTGCTTCATATAGGCTTATCAGCAATGCGCTGCTCGCCTATTAATTAATAATAATAATAATGTATGTATCTATACATACATACACGAGTGGTATATGTTGTTGTTTTGTTTCAATTTACCTAATGTCTAATTGCACCAACCACCAATCTATATATTATAAATTCAAATTCAAATAATG
Organism: Tinea semifulvella; assembly: GCA_910589645.1. Lineage (NCBI taxonomy): Eukaryota > Metazoa > Arthropoda > Insecta > Lepidoptera > Tineidae > Tinea > Tinea semifulvella. The sequence goes on from OU342584.1 coordinate 30,237,664, forward strand.
TATTTGTTTAGACACAGGTTAATATTATAAACAACAGGTATAGGTTATAAAGGTGCACCAGTGCTCTGTCCATAGGGCCTACAAATATTAATAATTGTGGATAGCATTTAATTTTAATACATACATTTAAACAAAATTGAGATACAATAAAAAATATAAATGACAATATTATTCATATCTAAAATTTAATATTAATAAATTATAAGTGAAACAAAATGTCATGTAATTATATTTTTGTATGTAAAAAAATCATTGATTGTGTAGTATGTCTTCTCAATTAGTATATATTTAAGTCTTCTCTTCATTTCTCTTAACTCTAGCTCCTGTAGTCTCAACGTTATTTTATTATATATTTTTGCCGTCATGATTAAAGCACTTTTATGTAACAAAGCTTACTTGCTAACTAATGGGTAGGTATATTATATTTTGATGACGTTTACTTCTGAGACGGTTTTGGTATAGTCCAGGATTCGTTTTTACGAATAAAACTGATTCATAGATGTACAGACTACGGAACGTCAATAATTTCAATGATTTGAAATATGGCTTGCAACTGTCCGTACTAGGTATTTTGCAGATTGCTCGTATACACTTTTTTTGTGATTTAAATATTATTTCCCGACCAGTACAGTTACCCCAGAAAATAATATATATAATAAAGGTTTGGTTATCAGAGAATGCCTAGCGGCATTAAGTAAATACGAGTAATATGGCCTTTGTAAATACGAGTAGTGCAATTAAGTTTTAAAATAAATGTTTGCAAGAAATCGTTCATTTGAAATTTTGACTCAAGCTCTGTCCTAAATAACGGGATCGGAAGCAACGGAATACGGGTGCAATAAGGGTGATAGGTGAGTGTGTTGTAGGGGCTTTAATGAATGAATATATTAGTGCAGTTACAAGTACGTTCAGCTTGAAGTAATTTGATACGTGTCTTTGTAGTGCGTCTCGGTGACTGCACTACACTTCACAGATAAATGTTAATTTCCAAAATAAACCTTATTATAATGGAACATGACTTTAGTCTTATTAATGTAAAGAAGTACCCTAGTTGAGCTAAGGTCAACATGTTAGGCGCATCACATCTATACCTAAAATACATAAACTAATTGGAATATTTTTTATAGATTTGTTTTAGAAGTCATATACAAACAGTATAAACGAAGTCGAAGTATTTTTTTAAAATTAAATATAAATTAAAAGCTACCTAAATAATAAAATTAAAAATAAACTAAACTATAAATAAAAAATGTCCTCTAGAGACGTCCCATCCGAGATAGTCCCAAGGAGACTGGCAACATTACCCCTCTGTATAGCGAGGCTAATACGTTGGCAGAAATAATTGTTAGCCTTCCTGTCTCCAGACCTTTCTGTCAGCCGCTTTGACAACTCCTTGGCTAAGCGCCTCGCTGACGGTCCCAATGGGCAATCGTCTCGACCCCAAACGGCGCAAATTCGTAAATTAAAATATTAGATTTATATGCCTGAAAATCTCCCGCGCAAAAACATGTGATACAAAAAAGTATTTAATCTCGTTTTTTGTCGCTTGGTACTTTTAAGGTCTATAATTATCAAGAAGTAAAGGGGTTTATACAGCGTCATAAAATGCAACGTAACGGAACTACAAATTGGCAGCTCAGAAGTAAAATATTATTAATGGGAGTTTCAGCGTGTTAAAGCTACAGGTCGTAAGTCCGCCATTATACTTTGTGCAATAGATATTTAGGTATAAGGCTTTGGTTAAATAATGGTTTTGGACCGCTTTAGCACGCAGAATCATTTGGGGACTTAAACATCTATCGCACAATAAATATGTGGAATGTTCTTCCAGCGTCTGTGTTTCCTTCAAAGCGTGGAGTCCTTCAAACGAAGTGTGAAAAGGCATTTAGTCAAGGCTAAGTGTTAGCGGCTGATGTCAGTCAAGAGTGTCTCATTCCAGTTGCTAACATTTATGGACCTTGTGCGTCACTTACCATCAGATGGGCGCAAGGTGACAGAAGAGAAGACAAATTTCTAAGCATTCCATGGATTCACCGTGCGGGTGCCGGGTCCATCGTGTATGGGTAAGAGATGAGAAGAATGGTGTCTCGGGCTTGCGACCGACAATAGGCTGGCTTAAGAAAAGGAGGCCTCCTTTTTTTTTCTATTTCGCGATAATACGCTCACCATCCACCATTCTACTTCTCTCCCTACCCAACCAAATACTGTATGATTCCGTTAATGCCGTCTTGGAAGCTCGTTCCATAAATGTATTGACGGCAGACCTGCTTAGGCCCAATTCTTTCAGTAAGTAATGCAAAGATTTTGCTGGAACTCCTCTTGCACCAACTTCCACTACGTAAAGCTGAGTCTTGAACCCGTTCCTGATCATTTCTTCTCTGAGATCATAATATTTATTCGACTTCATGTTGTGGTCTTTAGTTAGTATAAAAAAAGCGTAAAATAAGCTCTGAGATCTTTAATTGCCCTGTTGTATAAACGGTGTTTCTCGTGTGAATAGGTAGTAGATACATTTATTTATTTATTTTTATTTAAAATCTTTATTGTAATTTACAATCAGCGAACATAAAAATATGAATATGACCGCCTCCGTGGTCTAGTGGTAACAAACGTTGCCGTGAACTCGGGAGGTCATGGGTTCGATTCCCACCGGGGGCAAGTTGTACATTGTATAACTTGTCTCGGTCTGGGTGTTTATATGTATAATATGATTATATTTACAAAAAAAAAAGTATAATATGTGGTTTATCAACCATCTAGTTTCCGTAGCACAAGCCTTACCACGGAAACTAGATGGCGCTGTGTGACCTGTCTGGAAATATTTATTTATTTATTTATAATGCCGTAAGGCATTCCCCGACCATTGACCGTTGGGACAAATGAGCATCTCCGGGTTCTGTACGAGGTTACGTTAGCATTAACACTACGAATATCAAAAGACGTTTTCCTCGCTGATTGCCATACTCCGTGAAGCTTTATTATAAGCATTCACTTGAAATAAAGTTACCTATTACTTTTAAAAAAGTGCTGGAATTATGTTGGTCCAGCAAATATCCAGCTGCATTAAAAACCGCACTGGAATGCAATTCGTATCATATATAGGTTTAGTGGGACGCATCCGCAAATGTAAATTCTAAAAGATAGTAGTGCTCTGTAAGTCGATGTATTATGTATCTATAAGTTGTATATTGGTTCTAAATATATGTGCCCGAGACTTTGATTGCGAAATAGAGCTTGCAGTTGCCAAAATAGTAACCCAATGTCCCAAATCTCCCAATCATCCCAGTCATCGAAACATCAATCAGAATTCTATTGTCAATATAAACACTGACCATGTTTTTAGAACACTAACAGCCAAACCCAATATAATATCAATCTTTTTTTGTTTTGCTTACTAGAAAATGTTATATGGAACAAAATCTCAATATCTAAGTCGTTTTTACAATTGTGGCATCAATGCGAGCAATAGTTCCCAGCTACGATGCCGGGCAACTATAAAATATCACGAGCGAAACAATCACCTACCAAAGGACATCATTTATCTTGTATGGTGATTTTGTCTAAATTGTATTCACAGTTATACATGCATTTTTAGATAAATTATTCTAACAAGATTACAATTTAAGTAGAGTAAATGGCAATTATTTCTGCCAACGTATTAGCTTAGCTATACAGAGGGGAAATGTTGCCAGTCTTCTTGGGACTATCACTGAAGGGTCGTCTCTAGAGGACATTTTTTACTTATAGTTTATTTTTATTAGGTTTAGTTTATATTTATTTTAATTTTTACATTTAAGTAGTTTTAATTTATATTGTAATTATTTTATACTGTTTGTATATTACTTCAATAAAGTATCTACTACAAAAAAAAAAATGTCACAGTAGAGTAAACCCTTCATTTATATACATAGTGTAATCTAAACTATGCAAAATAAGGGGTTTCTTCCGCTTAAATTGTAAAATTGTTAGTATATAATGTATCTAAAAATCCGAAGGGCTCTTGTCACTGTTGGTGTACCCGCAATCTTTCAACCATCTGGGATTGTGCGGAGCGATGGCAAGAGACCCGACGGAATGACTGTTGGGCCGTGGAAACTTGGCAGGTCTCTGGTGTGGGATGCAACGTGTGTAGACACATTAGCTCCATCTCACATCCAGGCGACCTCGTCAGGCGCGGGAAGTGCGGCTTTTTCTGCGGAGAACCTCAAATTGCGCAAATACGCTAACCTTGGTATCGGTTACGAATTTGCACCGTTTGGGGTCGAGACGATGGGCCCATGGGGACCGTCAGCGAGGCGCTTGGCCAAGGAGTTGTCAAAGCGGCTGACAGAAAGGTCTGGAGACAGGAAGGCTGGCAATTATTTCTGCCAACGTATTAGCCTCACTATACAGAGGGGAAATGTTGCCAGTTTAGTTTATTTTTAATTTTATTATTTAGGTAGCTTTTAATTTATATTTAATGTACTATAATTAACTTCGAATAAAATTTTGTGCAATAAAAAAATAAAAATGCATATACATATAACTCTGAATACAATTTAGCGCAAATCCCCATACAAGATTTATCTGTATCTCCAGTATATTATACGAGGTGGCCGTTATTACAATCGATGCATCGCATTGATGCGAGCAAGGGTTCCCATCACGATGCCGAATACCTACTATTAGCTACCAAATTTTGTTAAATTTTATAACTGTACCTAAGTAAAAATTACACCGAACTGTCATCCATCGCGCATCGCATACTTTTTTCCGCATTGAACCGATGCTTTCTTTTTCTAGCAACGATGCGTGTTTATGTGATTACGATCGCAGATTTAAACGAAGAGGTACGAGGTTCAATTTTTGCCCTTACATTTATTTGTGATATATGTCGAGTCTGGTACGAGCTCTATAGTAAAGTTGTCTAAATGTGAATCAACTACCGTCGTGATGATACTATAAAGGTAAGAAATAAATACATAAAAAACACTATACGGTTTCCCTAACACTAATACCTACATTTAATTCGTTTCAAAATAGAACTAATCGCTTCGAAGCAATCTTTGAAGTTATTTTGATAATTTCAGTCAATGAACGAATAATATCGGCAGCCTCGATACATATACACACAGACACCAGCACTGGGGCACGTATTAATAAATCGATCCTAATTCGACACTCTTCTTCTTCTTCATCATTGTTGGCGTCCTCACTCTGGTCGTGGTCGCCATTTGAGTGCTAGTGGTACGCTTAACAAGCCGTCGCTACTCCTCTCGGACCCTAGCTTTCCTAGTGCAGTCATATAGGGGATGATCTATTGCAACCTTCACCTAATCGGTCCATCTCATCGAAGACCTACCACGCATCGTCTTGCCACCGACTTTCCCCTGGACTACCAGGCGCTCGATGGATGTTTCTCCACGCCGTGACACGTGTCCGAAGAAAGTGAGAATGCGTAAATGTACAGTCGAGCAAAGGCGTTCTCTGATCCCTAGTTCCTCTAGTATGGATTGTTGGTTCGGAACTCCGTCAATGATATGCCCAGCATTCTCCCCCAACACCACGCATCTCTAGAGCATTATTTCGTTTTTTTCTGTTTCACGTAGAGTCCACGTCTCCGCAGCATACAGAAAAATAGGTAACACAAGGACTCTAACAAGCCGGATTTTAGTGGCTTTGGTAAGGTTTCGGTTCCTCCATATCTTCTTGTCCATTTCTTGTCCATTCGACGCTTGATTTCATCTTCGACATTTAATTCAAATTTAATTCGACACTCACTCAAGTATAACTTGTTCTTTTATTTAATTATTTCTTGATTTGACATCTTTGATTGCGCCCAACTGATGATAAGTGACAAAGGTTTTGACATAAAATATGCTTATACAAAAGTAACAGTGATTGCATAAATTAAGGAAGTTACTGCAGAAAAAAACAAACCTACTTCAAAATTTTCAGGACTAATTACCGAGTTAAATAAAATATGTACAGGGTGGATTTTTGAGACGGGACAGTAAGGGCAGGTACCAATCCAACCTGTATAGCACAGTTGATGTTTTTATCAATATTCCCCATAGTTTAGTCGTTCCACGTCTATTTGAAAATTCAATAGATATACAGGATAGCCTTGAACATATTTTGTTAGACAACGTTGCTTTTGTATAACGGAGATTGTGCATCCTAGAGCAACTGAGAAGACATATTTTTTATAAATAAAAATAATGATATCTTTTAAAATCACTTGCATTAGTTGCCACTCATTGCCTTCTGTCGCGGCGTAGATTATTATTTTATGCTATTAGACCTGACTTATCTTCTAAACTCTGACTACGACGACTGACCGAGACTCATCTATGGAAGAATAAAAGTATTATTATATTCAAGACTTTTTTTATGCCGACGAATATTTCCAAATATATCGATATAACTACTAACAGGTAACAAATAATGACATATCCTATTTACATTGGCACAATTCTATTGAACCTCAACTGATAACCACCACAGGCAAAGCCGGCATACATAACACTAATAAAATAATAATCATCATCTTTAGCCTGTTTCTCACTACTGCTGGATGTAAGCCTTCTCCTGACCTTCTTCAGATCGCCCATCCTTCTGGGTCATCCTATGGTGATTATCTTACTCTAAAATAATAAAAATAAATGATAAATTTATTTATAATAATAATATATATGTCCTCTAGAGACGACTCTTCAGAGATAGTCCCAAGGAGATTGGCATCATTTTCCTTCTGTATAGCGAGGCTAATACGTTGGCAGAAATAATTGCCAGCTTTCCTGTCCCCAGACTTTTCCGTTAGCCGTTTGGGCCACTTCTACTAACTTCTGGGCCAGACGCTTGGCTGGCATCGACCCCAAACAGCGCCAATTTGTATCCTGCGTATTTGGGCAGCTGGAGGTTCTCAGCAGTAAGAGGTTTTGCATAAGTGCAATGGTATATTTTTAATATTGCCCTATTATCAATTTATTTCAAAATAGGAAACGCATTTCAATTACGAAATACATTAACGAATATTTACGGGTATACTCGTCGAGTACTCGTATTTTACAATCTACAACAAATTGAACCGCCCACTTGTCCCAGTTGTTGCGTAGAAAGCAAAGCAAAGCGAGCTTTTTTACTTTTTTATTTCTCTTTGAATTTAAAACGATACTCAAACGTCAAAGCTAAATTTAGTAAACAAATGCGCTTACAGCGACAAGTATAAGATGGCATGTGTATAAATATAAAAAACGGAATTGCATGGCAACATTTGGGTACTTAGGGTAATTGTTATGTTCATGCTTGTGTGTGTCTCGAAAGTCATTCTTAGTGTTTAGGTTCTCATGGTGTGGCGTGTCCGGTGGTCGCCCCTTCCTTAGAACGTCATTGCAGTGGTGGCACGTGTGTCGGGTCCCGGTCCGCACCCTAAGGGCCTGGTTGAGCGGGGGTATGGCTGGCACATGCATTATGTCCGTGATCGGGTGCTGCTGTGGCGGCCTGGGACCGAGGCCGAACACGTTCAATTTATTGTTCTTAAATTAACAGAGGTTTTTGCATTTTGTCGACTTTCGGGTTGCACATAGGCATGTAGTCTACCTAAATTCTGACTTGCCAGGTGGGTTACTGCTGTACCAGGTATTGTATTTTCATAGGTACTGATAACTAAATTTAAAAGGTTAATAATTGATCGTTGTGGTGCAGTTCTGTATTTGTTTTATTTTGTAAATCTGATACAGCTGAGTTTTCCTTGCAGATTCCTTTTTCAGTCATATTAAACAGGTCACTGGAATTTGCTAAGCTGCTGGTCTTCTGCTAACAGCTTACTTATTGGACCACTTTGCTGCTTTGTCTTCTACTAGCAGGAGTAGAATCATTCAAAATAATTAAATTAATGACGTTTCATAAATGCCTGTAATAGGTTTACGTGAATAAAGATATTTTGACTTTGACTTTATATATTGTGACCTTTTTCACGTAGGTCGCTTTAAAGTGTTAAGTGTCCGCTTGAGATCAAATCTCAAAAGAAAGTTTCATAATTTCACCCAGGATATCGTCGGTGTAGGTATCGCAGTCTCCACTGGAAATTTAGTCTCGAGACTAAGAAAAAATCGTGTGGACTAGAGGGTCAATACACAGTCTACTGTGTGACTTGTAGCTCTAGCACGCACCTACCTAACTAGCTACATAGCTACAGATCGTCTGCGGTCTCTAACATGTGGTCCCGACGTGACGTGTGCTGCTGCTGCGTGCAGTCGTCTACGAACTTGTACGTTAATTGAAAAAAAATTAGAGATGTCCATTGTTGTTCACTCATTTTATCAAATTAATTAACCCTGGTCAAAGTAATTAACTGCCTCCGTGGTCTAGCGGTTAAGTCCGTGGATTAAGACTTGGAGGTACTGGGTTCGATTCCTGGTCGGGCCACAAAAATATTTATTAATGCAAATAAAAATACATTTAATTAATATTTAATTTATTTGTGATATTTCTCGAGTTTGGTTCGCTGGAGACATCGACGAGCTTACCACTTGTCATGATTAGCCTATAGTAAAGTTGGCTAAATGTGAATCCGCTTATTTCTAAGCGTGGTTTCTGACCACCCCGAAAGGGAAACGGTCGTGATGATACTTTACTTTTTTTTACTTAACTAATTAACCCTAGAAATATAAGCTGCGCCTCGGAGGCAGATATATCGCTGGCATTTTTTGTTTTTGAACTATGATGTCGTGTTGCGCTAGAAAGCAGCATATTTATTTTAACAACTTTCTCTAAATATTGTTTTTATTTTAATATTAATTATTATATTGTGACTTATTAGTTACTAAAACAACAAACTATAAAGGTACATTTTTTAATAAATCTTCCAAACACATTTTTTTATTTATTTAATAATAAAAATAAATAATGAACATGTGTGTTTTCATTTACGTATTAATGTGTAACACTTCATTAAAATTATAAAGATAAAGAATATTTTAATATGTAAGTACAAAATAATCGATTTTTAAAATTGTACGTTCTCAGGATTTTGAGTACTATATAATAAGTTTATCCGTCTGGTGTTAAAAGGGAGATTAATCTAAGCTCTTTCAACAAAAAAGAAAGGCTGAAGACTAGATCTCGATAGAATAAATGAACACGTGCAATTTTGGCGACTAGTTAGACTTGCCTCCGAGAGTGCTCTTAAGTGTGAATCTATTTCGAGACTGCTCTCGAGACCTTGTGATCTTAGGTAAACACTTGCCATTATATATATATATTTATATATATATAAGCTAAGTGTTAATCGTTAATTGTATGAAAAGTATTTACAAGTTTTATTACTGACGCAAATTTACTTAATTGTTTTTTGATTATTATACATTAAATATAAATTCAAAGCTACCTAAATAATAAAATTAAAAATAAACTCAACTATAAATAAAAAATGACCTCTGAAGACGTCCCATCCGAGATAGTCCCAAGGAGACTGGCAACATTTCCCCTCTGTATAGTGTTAATACGTTGGCAGAAATAATTGCCAGCCTTTCTGTCTCCAGACCTTTCTGTCAGCCTCTTTGACAACTCCTTGGCCAAGCGCCTCACTGACGGTCCCCATGGGCCCATTGTCACGACCCCAAACGGCGCAAATTTGTAACCGGTACCAAGGTATTTGCGCAATTTGAGGTTCTCCGCAGAAAACGCCGGTCTCTCCGCGTCTGTCGAGGACACTTGAATGTGATATGGAGCTAATGTGTCTACACATGTCGCATTCCACACCAGAGACCTGCCAAGTTTCCACGGCCCAACAGTCATTCCGTCGGGTCTCTTGCCATCGCTCTGCACAATCCCAGATGGTTCTAATACTGCGGATGCACTAGCAGTGACAAGAGCCCTTCGTATGATGTCGTTGAGAGCCACGTAACGAGGAATGCGACCAGCATCTCTAGCACAAGTGGTGTCCGAGATGATTGACTGGTTCTCCGCATGAATTTTCCTACTAATAAAATATTATAAATAAGCAAAATGTCAAAAGATTCTTCATCAAAACATTATATCGCTAAGATTCTCTTCTGGCTAAAACCAACATCCAGAGTCAGCAAAACATATCGCTCAGGATATTATCCAGAGCGCCTTGGTTCGAGCGAAATTATGTAACTGCAAGAGATCTGGAGATGTCTACTATTGAGGAATTTGTTGTCGGCCTAGATAAACGTATGTTTTACCGAGCTGACAACGGATCCTACAAGCATCTTCAGGATATCGCTCCTACTTTCGCACGGCCCCCGGTGAAAAGACCACTACCTCCTAGAGAAGAACTAAAGTGGATTCTTGAGCCACACAGGCGGTGTTATACTACTCGTAGAAATAGCGCCCAGCACGAAAGGTGCGTTAAATCACCGGTGGGTAGTTACCGGGGTAAACGGGAGATTATCCCATCCCCAACCCAGGCCTATTAAACATAAGGGCCCGGATGACTCCGCTGTCTTTACACGTAAAGTCAGAAAAAAATTATGTCTTTTTAAGTTGTGTGTAAAGAAGATGCGGTTAATTGTGCTTTTAAGTGTTTATCTTGAGATTCCAATTAGGCACACGGTTCAATATTCAATATTCCCGCACATTCTATTATAAGATAAGACACACATCAGGCTACACACCTATGATCAATACAATAAAGTCCAAGTTGGAACTGAAATGTATATTTTGAAATGAGATCGAATAATACCTACAAGCTTTGACCAGAAACCCTATTCTTTTATAAATATAGTGAATTCTATAATTTATGTTGTAGAAGAGGCTTACTAGTCTTTGTGGTTTAGCTATGCAAAGAGCTTTTTGTAGAAAATAATATTTTAATAATTTAATAGCTTTCACTTTGAGTTTTATAAAATAATATTTTAAAAACATTTCCTTTATGGAAGCATTAAAAAATCATGAATTTTTAATGAATAGTACCTTAATACGTGCTCGCATAATGTCTATCCTTGGGTTTCAAGGGACACCATTACCAAATTTGTTTTTTTTTCAGATCAGACATATGGAGTTACATGTCGTGATTATAAAAAAGATTAAATTAACTAAATCGTTACAGTAATATAGACTTGAAGGACGGACAAACAGACTTACATACAGGCAAAGCTTCTTTGACATTTATAATATAAGTACCTATAGATGTGAAGGTACTATGTCAATTTAAAAATAAAAAAATACATCTCGAGTGTATTTCATATAATTTATATAAAAAATAAAATTATAAACTGCTTAATAAACATTAAAAACTATTACTTAAATAATAAAATAAAATACTTACAAAACCTAATTTAAATGGTGTCAAAGCGATATGGTACAAGAACGCGGCGCTGGCTGCATTTCCTCGCTGAATCGCTATACTGATTCTTTGAGCGAGGAAAGAACTTATCTCTCTTGTCCCTGGAGCAACAACAAAGTTATTACTTTTAATAATTATTCTCTTGTCACTGCTGGTGTACCCGCATAATCTTAGAACCATCTGAGATTGTGCGGAGCGATGGCAAGAGACCCGACGGAATGACTGTTGGGCCGTGGAAACTTGGCAGGTCTCTGGTGTGGGATGCGACGTGTGTAGTCACATTAGCTCCATCTCACATCCAGGCGACCTCGTCAGGCGCGGGGAGAGCGGCGTTTTCTGCTTGGTACCGGTTACGAATTTGCGCCGTTTGGGGTCGAGACGATGGGCCCATGGGGACCGTCAGTGAGGCGTTTGGCCAAGAAGTTGTCAAAGCGGCTGACAGAAAGGTCTGGAGACGGAAAGGCTTGCAATTATTTCTGCCAACGTATTAGCCTCGCTATACAGAGGGGAAATGTTGCCAGTCTCCTTTGGACTATCTCGGATAGGACGTCTCTAGAGGGCATTTTTTATTTATTGTTTATTTTTATTATTTAGGTAGCTTTTAATTTATATTAAATGTACATATACATATATTATTAATTATTAATATTTTAATAAATTCTTTTTTAAATCTTTTGTACCTTAATTCATTCGAATGTACATATATAAATTAACTTCGAATAAAATTATAATTATAAAGTTAAATTAATGTATCATTATGGCCGTATCCTAGCGGGTGGTCAAAGACCAATCTTTTGTAAGAAAAGAGTTCCTATTTAGCTAACTTTACTATAGTCCTTTATTACATGACATGAGGAAGCTCGTCGATGTATCTAGTAGTCGAGAATAACATATTTTTTTCATGTTCTCGACTAGAAAACTAACCTAGTAACTCTGCTCTTTAATGTACGGCTTTAACTTTAATAAAATAGTTTCTAAATTCTATTATCTTAGGGCTACAAGGACTATTGGTTTTAATAATTATTATTATCCGTAGGGCTCTTGTCACTGCTGGAGTCCCCGCTATCCTAGAACTCTCTGGGATCGCGCGGAGCGATGGCAAGAGACCCGACGGCATGACCGTTGGGCCATAGAAACTTGGAAGTCTCTGGTGTGGGATGCGATATGTGAAGATACGTTAGCCCCATCTCACATCCAGGCAGCCTCATCCAGCGCGGTGAGTGCGGATGTTTCTGCTGAGAACCTCATACAACCTCGGTACAGGTTGTAAGTTTGCGCCGTTTGGGGTCGACCATGGTCAAAGAGTTGTCCAAACGGCTGACGGATCTGGAGATAGGAAAGCTGGCAATTATTTCTGTTTTTAATTCAGCTTATAGTTATTTAATTTATTTTAGTAGTTTGTAATTATTATTTTATATTTTTTAATATTTTTTTCGAATACAAATGTGTTTTAAATTATTAGTAATTATAGGACTGAATAAAAATAAGATTAGTAGGAGTACTTTTTATACCAAAGTACACAAACAATAAATATTTTATTTCTTATAAGTATAAAGCTTTATTAACCTAATGTTATGTGTTGATTGTAAAATGTAAAACACGTCTAATATTTGTTGCTTTTTTGCACAAATACATCGTGTTTTACTATGATTCTAAAATTATATTTAGAGTGGGGTATCACTCTGGATCCGCGCGGGATTGAGCATTGAGCAATCCTGCGGGAATAAAAGAGCATTAGATTGCCATCCCTATTCGTATACTGCAAATTTGGAGCATAAAAATAGATACGCCTGTGTGACGGCACGACGATTTTAGATACATCGTTAATGTAAGTTAATTATTTACGACTATAGGTTAAACATTGTTTCCAAATTCAGCAAGAATAGCGCGGTTGCATTGTTTTGGCTGTAGATATTCAAACAAAGCCTTTGCAAATTACATCTGATAACAGAACATGGATCTCGACATTCCTTTATAATCTATACGTACATAGGTAGGTACACTACATCATTGTCCTATAATTGCATGATGTTAAGGCTGTTTAATCACCAGAAACATGCGGGGAAAATGAGCTGCGAATAATAGCATATGTGTATTATATTGGTGGATATTTTACTGACACATCGTTGATTTTTCTCGCATCATTACAATCACTAGAACAACTAGAGTCCTAGACCTTCACTGCTGGAGACGGACTTTCCAGAATTTTATGGAGAATTTGGCCTATACTCGCCACGCTGCGCTGGCCAGACGGGTTGACGAATGTATGATGTAATTTTTTTATGTTAATTTATTACATTTATTACACAAGTTGGTATTAGTGGTACCTGCATCGATGGCTTAAAGTGCTCTCCGAGGCACGGAACGGTAGTGTTATTAATAAAAATTTAAAAAAAGTATCATTACGACCGTTTCCCTTTCAGGGTGGTCAGAAACCACGCTTATAAACATTTATTATTTATTTACTACATATATAAATATTTTTGTGTGCCGACCAGGAATCGAACACGGTACTCCCAAATCTAAATCCACGGACTTAACCGCTAGACCACGGAGGCAGGTATAAATCTATAATAAATAAACTGTTCTGGAAGCCCAATCTCCAACAGATAGGATCTCGGACGCTGTGTTCTAGGGGATGTAAGAAATATTTAGTCATTAAATAATGCGTTTGGTTGGTTGCAATGATAATATAAACAATCTAGAATTTGCCAAAATAGTAATTAATAGTTTCATAAAAAGCGGTATCTACAGCTTACAGCTCTGCGTGTGGTTTATCTCTACAATGCATTGTCAAATTCGTTCTCAAAGGTCTTTGTGAAAATAAATTGCATGACCGGAGTTACGAATTGCAATCAAAATTTTAATTACTACATCAAAAGCGCTGCTCACAATATTCTGACATACGGCATTTGTGACGTAAAGATACAATTATTATTGCCGAAATTGGTATAAAAGGTTTACTTCCAACTCGGCCGGTCAATTTGACCCGATTCCGGCCGAATCTAGCCATTCACGATTTCTAACCTGTAAAATACAAAAACTCCATTACGTAAGGTTTATTTCCGAGCTGTCAATCTTTATATTTTAACAACATAAAATTTTATATTAAAAACATAAGAGTTGAAAGAAAAATAAAAAATACGACAAGTTTATACCTAGGTACGTGTAGAAATTAAATTGCATGCATGACTTTATATGGACTTACTCTAGACTAATGTGTTTTAATCTTGGGATTTTTTTTGTTATATGGCGGACGATATTAACAAAGTATCTTTAAACGAACGTTTAAAGATTTCTTACGGTTTCTGCCTAAAGAAATTTGGCTACTGTAACGGCCGGTTGCAGAAAGTTTGATAAAAATCATTCTTGAACAACATTGTGATATACGCCACGTTATAGCTTGTCACTTTCGTAATCTCAGCCAATGACGTGCCTCATAGGAATATGTTAAGGTCATATCAGACGTTTCACATTTTGTTCATTTCTGTCTTTGATTCATCATCTTTCCCTTTGCGATATTACTGAGCACAAAATGAATCAAAAGTGTAGAATGAATGCATCCACTGAACGGTGTTGTACTTTTCCACTCGGCATCTTTCACTCGCTCTCGAATGGACGAAAAATAAAACGTCTGAACTGGAGGAAATATTCACTCGAATTGGGCCATTTACATTGTTTGTCACAAAGAGAAAATAAACGTTCAGTTCTTTGTTATTTTGTCTGTGTCGTTTAAACATCCAATGAAAGAAAAATGAAGCTTTGATTCAGTCGAGTGAACCGTCTGATATAACTTTTGTCAAAAGTTAATAAGCCTTTCCGTAACCGGCTCTAAGTTGACTGAATGTAATACCGATAGCATATTTAATATACCTTAATAAGCTATTACTTACAGGTTGTAGTTATCCAGTTGCACTCATGTGGGGCGTTGCAGTATTTGAGTTCGTTACATAAAGAATGTATAGAAATGATCACAGACGGATTCGAGACTTTACGCTGTGCAACTTGGTGCGAGATGCACCACTTACTGATAGAATTGAACCTCGGCAGGTCTGCCGTCAATACATTTATTAGATAGCATAGAAGAGGAGCAGAATGGTGGTGAGCGTCTTTTTGCACTAAAAAAGGAGGGCTCCAGTCTATAGTTGTTCGCAAGCCCAAGTCACCATTATTTTCCTCTCTTTTCCATAGACAATGGACCCGGCGTGTGCACGGTGTATCCATGGAATGCTTAGAAATTTGTCTTTAATCATTTAGCGAAAACTGTTAATGTCAAACGCTATTAGAGTTGATATTTTTTAATCTTGACATAAGCTCGGCTATACTAGCGCGTAAACTACGAAAATACTGCTGCTAAGGCCTATAATACTTGCGACATACTTTATTTGGCGAGGGTCGTTCCACTCTGTGTCCTGTCTCCAAAGTTATATATTCTGGAGCCCGTCTACCTTGCTCGTCGCTTATTTAAATTGTTTTTTTTTGGCCAAAATTTAGCATCCTAATTTTGGAGAACCTGACCTACCTTAATCGAAGTCAATAAAAAAGACTAAATAAAGATTGTTAGCCCAAAAATATCAGTCAGAAAAGTCATGAAATAGATATCCATATGTATGTCTTATTGTCTTGCCTTCACGCCTTAATTATTAAACCGATTGTGATGAAATTAGATAGATTTGTTTTTGGAATTTAGTGGTGGGCAGACGTGGCCATATAACTGACTATTTGTTTCGACTTTACGCCTATATTACTAAAGTTATTAATTAAATTTAACAGAGATGTTCCTTAGAACCCAGGGCTGGATATGACGTTAACATTACTTCACGAGCAAGTAATCTATCATTATTCTACTACTAAACTATAACTCATGATATGCGGGGTTTACACGGGTCCGTCGCATAGCTAGGCTGGCTGCACGGTGAAAATCGACCGTCTAAATGGCAATTCGCCTAGGCCGCCCATGACTAAAGTCGTAAACCCAAAAAATTAAGGCCGCCGGCGAACGGCCGCATGCATCTGGTGACTAAAATGGGCCGTACAATGCGAGGTTTATATCGATGATGTTTATATGGATCTCCGCCGTACGGCAAAAAGTGATATTCTAAATGGCAATTCGATTAGACCGCAGGTGACTAAAGCCGCAATCCCGATAATATAGCATCCGACTTATGCCACGCGACGACCGGCTGCATGCGGCTGGTGACAAATATCCATCGTGTAAATGGCAAATCGCCTAGGCCGCATGTGACTTAAGTCGCAAGCCACAGAGTAGCTTCCACATATGGACGCTGGTGACCGGCCGCATGCTGATGGCTAAAATCGTCCGTGTAATTGCCAATTCGCCTAGACCGCATGTGACTAAGTCGCAAGCCACAGAGTAGCTTCCACATAAGGACGCTGGTGAGCGGCCGCATGCTGATGGCTAAAATCGCCCGTGTAAATTCCAATTCGCCTAGGCCGCATATGACTAAGTCGCAAGCCACAGAGTAGCTTCCACATATGGACGCTGGTGACCGGCCGCATGCTGATGGCTAAAATCGTCCGTGCCAATGGTCAGTGGCGATCGTCTGCCGCATGAAATTGGTTTGAGCGAACATTAACCGAATAAACGGACCTAACCACTTGCTATTTCAGTCAACTGTGTAAATGGTGTAGCGATGCGGCTTTGTGAGGCAATTTGGTCAGTCAACTGTAAATCATTAAATTCCCCAATTATGATCTATAGGTATTATTTTTTTAGTTTATCTATACAAATGTTTCCTCACCTGCATCCTAACGCGTAAATAAACACGTTGAGGTAGATGTGGCCAAGGTTTTAATTCAGTAACGTCATTAATAATTTGGTTTAGACCTAAATATAGCCAACAGGCATTTTTAACCCAATACCTGTCTATATACGGCAAGCAACCACCAGGCCATTTTTTTTAAAACTTGGAAATCTTTACGAATAAGTAGTAAAGTAAAAAGTAAAGTATCATCACGACCGTTTCCCTTTCGGGGTGGTCAGAAACCACGCGTATGAATTCACATTTAGCCAACTTTACTACTGTATTTATTTACATTAATAAATATTTGTCTCGACCAGGAATCGAACCCGGTAGGTCTAAATCCACGGACTTAACCGCTAGACCACGGAAGCAGTTTGTACATGTAAATAAAAATGTTTTATTACTGGAAAAGCAATCTCGTTCCACGACGGTTACTCTGAAAATTCAAATAAATCCGATAGTTCGATGTTCATAAAGATATCGTGGAATACGAAGAGTTCAAGGTAATATTTTAAAAGTCTGTAACTCACTACTTTACTTAGTGGATTACTTAACTTTAAGGCCGCTTTATCCATGAAATGTATGCTGCAATTGTGAAGTAAATTTTATTAAAACGTTCAGAGTAGAGTAGCCAATCAGTATCGTGTTT
This sequence comes from Tinea semifulvella, assembly GCA_910589645.1. Taxonomy (NCBI): domain Eukaryota; kingdom Metazoa; phylum Arthropoda; class Insecta; order Lepidoptera; family Tineidae; genus Tinea; species Tinea semifulvella. The sequence continues at coordinate 30,255,371 of OU342584.1, forward strand.
AATAATGTGGAATGCAGCACATCTGCATGCTACATAACACGTTTTGTATAGCATGTAGATGTTATCTATATTAATTTGCTAAAATTATATTACATAACGCTTCTTGTCTTCTGCTGATAGGTTACTCATTCGACCGCTTTTCTTCTGCTAGTCTTCCTCTAGCAGGGATATAGGTATAGGGTAAAAATATTGTATCTTGAATTTTTATCACGTAGACATGCACATCTAGCGTGGACCACCTGTCATCGACGTCTAAGAAACCGGGCGTGCTACAGTCCAAGCAGAAAAACAAAAGAGAAGAAAAAAAAGACAAGTCTTGTTTTAAGCGGTGTAATTTTTATATTAATATCACCATGGCAAGCTTACAATATTATTTATTTTTTATTTAAAAACTTAATTGCACAATGTACAAAGGCGGGCTTAATGCCGTTAGACATTCTCTGACAGCCAAACCTTTAGGACATTTAGACAGTATCAATGGTAAGTAGGTGCAATATTATTAAACATTAGTTCTCTTTGAAAGTAAAAATTGGCATTTATGTTTGCAAATGGCACATACTTTTAACCAGAACAACAAATATGGTAGGCGCACTGATTGTGATAATTTACTAAGTCTGCTGGGATGGGGACGTGTAGATACTTTCGTGCCTATAAACCCGATCGAAATCATGCCCAGTCAAGCCGGCATAGTGTTAGGGACTGATGTCAGTGTCTGATATCAGATGATAACATTCATGAACCTTGCCTGCTACTTACCAGTAGCATAAAAAAAGAACCTCAAACGGCGAAAATACACCCGGCTTATTGGATGAGTTAGTCGGCAGTTTGGAGTTGAAACTTGGGTAGTAGGGACCATGTGCATAGGATTTTTTTAGGACATTATTGAAACAGAGTGTCAATACCTCAGAAAACAAGAGGGTTAAGTAATATTTAGCCAAAGGATTATCATTTTTAGAAAATATGCTCATTAGAAGTGATTTGGAGCAATTTCATGTCTAGCGTTTAAGTCCGAAGCGGTTAATTTAGACTCGAAGGTGGTCGGGACACAAATATATTTATTAATGTAAATAAATACATTTAATTAATATTTAATTTATTGGTGATATTTCTCGAGTTTGGTACGCTGGAGACATCGACGAGCTTGCCACTTGTCATGATTGGCCTATAGTAAAGTTGGCTCAATGTGTGAATCCGCTTCTTTATAAGCGTAGGTCGTGATGATACTTTACTTTTTTATCATCACATGATAGCCCCTAGAACACTGGCTGAATGAGTTGGAGAGGGAGAGATTTATTTAATATTTTCTCCCTTTTTCTAGTTTCCTATGTTATAAGTAGTCTGTAATATAATTTAATACTTTTCCCAAAATTATCTTTTTTGCTAGCAAAATGTCTTTTAAATGGACGATGAGTAAAATCTTTTAACGGCGTCTTGAGTTAATCGATTTTAATCTTAGATTATACTATCAATTCAATTAATCTAAGATTGATCAAAGCTCCATTCCTCGCTAAACGATCTTTTACTAATAGACGAAGACGACTCAGAAGTATTTACATTTTTATGTCATCATCATCATTAGAGCCCCTAGAACACAGCGTCCTAGACATCCACTGCTGGAGATGGGCCTTCCAGAACATATATCTGGAGAATTTGGCCTACACTCGCCACGCTGGCCAGACGGCTTGGCGAGGAACATTTTTTATGTAAGACAGAATAATTTGAGTCTAATCTATAAATCTGCTTTTTACTAGAGATAGCGAGGAAAATATACACCAATAGTATCATTTCATAATCAAATTGTAGTTATTAAAAAAAAAAACAGCTTATATAAGTTATGTATATGAAAAGATAATCATTTATATTATTATAAATGTGAAATAAGCTTTGTCTGTATATATGTAGGTATGTATGTTTCTCTCGCCTTTACGCCTATATTACTAAAACTGTTTTTTTTTGTAAAATTTGATAGAATTGCTCCTTGGGTACCAAAGAAGATAAGGACATATCACCGTGTTGGAATAAAAACCAACTATGTCAGCCATTTTTGCACAAAAATATTATGCACATTTAATTACTTTTGAATTTGCGCTTTTGTGTTTGCCCACTATCTTGCGTATAAACTAAGCATGCTTAGTCGATTTCATCGCTGGAAAAAGCAGAAGTATTTAAACGACTGGTGTAAAAAAGTGAATTTACTAAAAAAAATAAGTTAGTTGGTTTTTGCTAAAACCCGGCGATATGTGACCCCACAGCCATATCTCTGTATGGCTGTCTAAATCGCATTCACGACTATATTACTTAACTGATTTTGACGAAAATTAGCAGAAATATATATATAATAATATATAAATATATATATTTCTGCTAAATTTCGTCAAAATCAGTTAAGTAATATAGTCGTAATATATATATATATATAAGACGTGAAAGTCTAAATATGATATATGGCCATACAGCCACTTTTATTTTGCTGACCACTTTATTCCTCGGGTGGCTATACCCGGCGAAACAGCTAGTACAATGAAATCGTTAACAAGAATTTACAGATACATGAAAGGAAGCTAGAAGAATACTAAAAAACAAATCTACATCGTTACTTCTCTAATCGATAAAATATCGATATTGAAATCTTTATTAAAATAGTGACCAAGATCGTTAGCTAAAACTCGATCAAAATTTCATAAAAAATTAAAAAATATGTATCCGTTGATCCTATAACCTCGATAACAAATTCCTGTCGAAATCTTTTGAATTTGTGAACTAAATCGTCAGCTAACTTTCGATAAAATAATTCAATCTAAGTCGTCACTAAAATAAATAACAAAAATAAATTAATTAACACAATAGTGAGCGAACTTGCCCAAACTAATAGGTCAGTCTACAGTGCCAATTCGTCATCGCCCGTCTAATCATTGCCTGCATTTGAAGAGATTGACATCGATGATGAGCTCGTTGAACATTATTGCCGCCGCCCTACTATGTAATCCGAGTGTCAGAGGAGCGAAAACCCGTTTAAATTGCAATCGAGGCTTAAATAAAAGTTCGTAATGACGTACTCGTACATCGTATTTTAAAAGTTTAGATGAGAGTTCCGGGACATTTTGTTACAAAATAATTTTGTTAACCGATTTTTTTCAGTTATTTATCTTGACTTGAGGTCTAAATTTGCCAAGCTGTTAGTCTTCTATTAACAGCTTACTCCTTGGACCACTTCGCTGCTTTCCCTTCCACTAACAGGAGTAGAATCATTCTAAATAATTTAAATTATGACGTGTTCCAAATGCCTGTAATAGGTTTACGTGAATAAAGATATTTTGACTTTAATATATCTTGAGAATTTGGCCTACACTTGCCACGCTAGCCAGACGGGTTGGCAAGGGTCTGATGTGAATTTTAATGAAAATATATTAACAATTCCAGGAGTTGGTATTAAACACAACCGCAGGTACTGGAGGCTTAACATGCTCTACGATCCAGGGGAGTACATCGTATGTGGGAAACAGTTATGAGAAAAATGATTTCCTGGGTTGCGACCGACTATAGGCTGGTATACAAAGGAGACCTCCTTTTTCTTTTTTTTTTGCGCAACAAGACCACCATCACCATCCACAATTTTGCTCCTCTCCACCAAATACTGTATGATTTGATGTTAATGTAGCCTTGGAAGCTCGTTGCATAAATGTAGGCCCCAAATAGAAGTCGAATTATTTCAGTAAGTGTAGCAAAGTTTGCTGGAATTTCTCTGGCACCAACTTCCACTATGTAAATTGAGTCTTGAACCTGCTCCTGATCATTTCTTCTGTGAGATCGTAATATTTGTTCGACTTCATGTTGTGGTCTTTTGGAATACTTAATTTCCACGAACGAAATTGTACTTACAAAAGAATAACTTTGAAATGGCATGGATAAAACCAAAGTGACAATTCTTGTACTTATTGATTTCACGAATGCCTTTAACACAGTTGATCCTGATTTGCTCATCGCTATTTTGTCTCGTCTGGGAATGTCGCCAGAAACTTTGGTATGTTTTTCACAGTATTTACAAGTCGTCAACAACAGGTTCACATTAATGAAACGGTCTCAAGCTGGTGTGATATGAGTATAGGCGTTCCACAAGGTGGCATTCTATCTCCTTTGCTTTTTATTATTCATTAATAGAATCACCTCCACTCTTCATTGTCACTACCACCTGTAAGCTGATGACTTGCAACTCTACGTGCAGACATGTGTCGACACTCCTAATAGCTTGGCTTAATTCTGATCTTTGTAGTATACAGTCAGTTTGATCTGCGTGGTATAGTGTTGTTGTCAACCCGAACAAATGTCAGTTAATTATTGTTGACAGCTCTCGACTCTTATCTAAAGTTACTACAATCCATCCAGTTGCTCCAAATCGAGTCATATTTAAAAATATGGCTTACAAACAATAATTTATGTCTCTTTTCTATTTCCTCACTGGATATCAATTGCAGCAACATCATATTTCATTTCCCTCATTATGTAAGTCGTTTTATTTTATATTATTGTTTATTTATTATGTACTTAATGTTTATAATATATATGTATTAGTATGTAATATTATTATTTATGTACTAATACTGTTAAGAATAACTTAATTGATGATTATACGTACCATCTATACTGTCTAAATGTCCTAAAGGTTTGGCTGTTAGAGATGCCTAGCGGCATTAAGTCGGCCTTTGTAAATAGTGCAATTAAGTTTTTAAACAAATAAATAAATTAACGTTTTTCAAGTAAATGTATGACAAAATACGTAAGAAAAGTGTATTTCTCATTGGTACATTACAACCGAGCCGCAATCACATTTGAAGTAATATACTTAATGGATATTTTCCTCGCGCAAAGCGCATTTTCCTAGCACATTTTATAACTAAGCTTACGAGTATGATAAGAAAATACCTAGCAAGCTTAATAGTGTCTGAATTTAGTGTAATCTAGCCTTTAACACTGGACAGGGCAATTTAAATGTTAAATCTGCCAGCATTTTCATCGCAGAATTATCTTGCTGACGTATACCCTGAGGTAAAATCAGTCATTGAAATTCAAATGTATTGTTTGCTGAATCATGAATTGTACATTATAACAGAAATGTTGTAGTTTAATTCCGAAACGATTTTGCATTATATGATCAAACGGGGAAATACGTTTTGCCTTAATTATGTAATTAAGTGAAAAATTTATTAGCAAACAAACAAATTGTTGATTTTCCAGTTGCAAAAGGGCTGATCTTTTCGCATGTATATGCTTATGAGCATTAGCTGAAATAACCAAAGTGACAATAATAATAATAATTTATTTCATTAATTAGGGTATTTAAATCTAGGTAAAAGAGCGGTGGTAGCTCGGTTGTAAGAACGCGTTCTTTAAATTCTACAAAGGTCGGTTCAAATCCACCCGGCATGTACCAATGAGAAATACACTTTTCTTACGTAGATTTGTCATAGATTTACAACACCACCGTTCCCGTGCCTCGGAGAGCACGTTAAGCCGTCGGTCCCGGTTTTACTAATACCAACTTGTGGAATTGTTAATAAATTGGGATAAAAAATGACATCATACGCTCGCCAAGCCGTCTGGCCAGCGTGGCGAGTGTAGGCCAAATTCTCCAGATATATGTTCTGGAAGGCCCATCTCCAGCAGTGGAGGTCTAGGAACACAGCGTGTTCTAGGGGCTGTAAAGAATGAAAAAAAAAACTAGGTCTTTTCTTATACAAAAATTTGTTATATAGTTACAGAAATAAGTATTACGTTTTACTTTTTAACTGTACTTTTTTATTATCATGTGGTTTATGTTATTTAATAAAAGGATAATCGAATATATAATAAGATTGTAATAAACATTGTCTTGCGGTCCCCACACTAGGTCAGTAGTCCTGCCATGCCTGTGGGGACCAGTGTCGTAATTTGTATTAGATTAATAATTTTAGAACGATATAAGATAAGACTTGATATAAGATTAAAGATATACTGTTGATTCGATGTCAAAGCGATTAGTATTTCTCAGTAAATTAATTCAATTACAATAACATTGAATTCAAGAAAAAAAATTGGAAAAATAAATTAATAAACAAGTAAATAACAAGAAATAATACGTTAATTGTCTACTCTGGGGACAAAGGGACTGGTTCCTTCCTCGCCCAGAGAATCAGCATAGCGATTCAGCGAGGAAATGCGGCCAACGTTCTTGCCACCATGCCGCGCGGATACGAGTTATATTTAAATTAGTTAGGTTTTGTAAGTATGATTTTTTTTTTTAGTTTATTTTTTTATTTTTAATATATTTTAGTTATGTAACTACCAATATATAGATTATTTAAATCCTGTTCACAACCGGCCGTGAGCATTTAATTCTTTAACTAGTTGTTTTATCCGGCTTTGCGGCGAAACTAAAATATGTTTGTTGCGCATTATTTCGACTTTGCTATACTCGTATCTCCTAATATTTCATTTTATTTGTATGGTGTAAAGGGAATAAATAATCTACATAAAATGCTCAAACCAACTAACGTATTTAAAATGATAAAGATTAATACCGTATTTACAAATACAAATCATTTATTGATCAAAGTTTACATGAATTGCAGAGAATTTTAGTGGTACAAAATATGAGAGATATATTGTTTACAGAGGTTCTCTGCTGGGTGGTGTATGGTTGAGTCACCAATAAGGGCCAGGGCCCGCGCATTGGTTGATTCCGTTGAGGCTCATTACGGTTACTATAAGATATATAAGTCAATAACGTCAGTAAATATAATATTAAAGGATAAAATAAGATATATATAAATTTGTGTAAAGTTTTCCAATTACCGCTTTATAATTGCCTTTATTTTTAAATATACAATGGATACAGTATGTTATCCTTGAGAGAATGACATATGCCATCGCGGACTTTGTATACTTATATAAGATACATAATTCCCCCATACATTATTTTGTTATAGGCAGAGTTTTCGTTGAAAGCTCTCAGACAGCTTTTTTTTCCGACACCTCCAACAAATATCATGTACAAAAACTTAACAAATTATATACTAAAACTTTTCTCGAGAACCACTCTACCTATTAGTGAAAACAGCGTGAAAATCGGTGTAGTAGTTTTTAAGTTTATCGCGAACAGACAGATAGACAGACAGACGCGGCGGATGACTTTGTTTAATAATATGTAGTGATAGTGTTTTAAGAGTGGACCTGAAAACTAAAGGTTCAATATTAATTATACCCGATGGCAATTAGAAGCAATGTTGCTTTGATATAAATACATACATACATATATATATCTTCACGCCAGATCCCTTGCTTGATTAAGTTGAGTCACTGTTACCGCAGAGACTCTCTGGAACTCTCTCTCTCTCTCTCTCTCTCTTCGAACTCTAACGAATGCGCTTTCTTTCAAAAATTATCTTTACTCCAATTTTATATCCATTCAGAATAACTAAAGTTATATTTATCTGTGTTAAACTGATCTTTTACTCTTTTCTCTATTTTTAACCTTAATCCTATATTATAGTGCGTATTTATGTATTTCTGTATAGATGTAAATATATGTATATACAATAGTATATATAGATATACTCGTATATATTATAATATGTATGATATGTAGTAAAGTAAAGTAAAGTATCATCACGACCGTTTCCCTTTCAGGGTGGTCAGAAACCACGCTTATAAATAAGCGGATTCACATTTAGCCAACTTTACTATAGGCCAATCATGACAAGTGGCAAGCTCGTCGATGTCTCCAGCGTACCAAACTCGAGAAATATCACAAATAAATTAAATATTATGTAAATAAATACATTTACATTAATAAATATTTTTTTGTTTCCCGACCAGGAATCGAACCCGGTACCTCCGAGTCTAAATCCACGGACTTAACCGCTAGACCACGGAGGCAGTGTTAGTGACAGACATGTAGTATTAGTATAAATTATTATTTTTGTTAATAATACCTACAGGCGGAGTTTTAATCCGTTAAAACTCACAAAGGTTAGCTGGTGGAAAATGCCTTAAGGCATAAAGCTCGATTGTGCACATTAATTTAAAGTTAATTTAGTTTTTGTGCAATAAATAATTATTATTATTATTCTTATTGATAGACTACATATCTCATTTCTTAGACTTGAAACTTCTTTGAAAACGTTGTATTGTCTGAGCGAGATGGATGAAAAAGTGTTAAATTCTCTTAATACAGGTGTGCGATATAGATATTATTAAAAAGTACTTTTATTAAAAAAATCCGCAATAAAACCACATGCATTTTTTTTCTCGAAATGACAGCTGAAAGGCGCGCCAAACACCTGTCTGAAGCTGTCTCAAAACTAACAGTTTAAATTTAACATCCCAAACAAAATAAATTCAATCATCATTTTGCAGTACTCGTATATTTCATCTACAGGGGATAATGTATATATTGATTGATAATGATTTTTTTTTTACATACTTATCACGACATGTGACATCGCACCCACCTGATGGTAATCAGTACGCGAGGTCCAAGAATGGGAGCAACTGACGCGCCGGTTACTACTACCGGCATAAGTCTCTACCACTATGCCGGCCTAACAAGATGCTTTTTCACACTTTGCTTGAAGGACTCCAGGTTATAAGAGTGGGGAAACACACTGGCTGTAAGATGTAAGAGTCTCCAAAGTAGTGTGGATTACAGATCAAATGTAAAAAAGTAATTAATAAAAAATCATTACGCCCGTATCCCTTGCGTGATGATCAGAAACCACTTTTTTTTAATACTAGCGTAGACATTTAGCCAACTTTACTTTAGGCTTATAATGGCAAGTGGCAAGCTCGTCGATGTCTCTAGCGTACCAAACTCGAGGAGTGCCACAAAAAAATTTTGTCTCCCGATCAGAAATCGAACCCGGTACGCTAGACCATGAAGGTAGGCATACGTTTATTATATTTTTTAAAAGTTTGACGTTACAAGTTAGACATTACTTCCCAAAATATGATTCCTTTATCAGTGACACTATCAGCATTTTGTTAGCGTATTTTATTCCATATAAAGTGCATTTCATCGGGATATGTGAAAGGTAAAGGTTGCACATTGGACTTATCTTAGTCTGTTATGCAAATCGTAGACGGATGCAAGCCGGCCGGATATCCGTAACAGCATGACATGCAACATCCGGGGCCAATTAACTGGATGGATGTAACGATTAACCTAATTTTCAAAATCTTTTATCTAGATAAACATTTATTAATAGAATAATGAAATTAATAGACTTTTATCACTTTCCCTTTTAAAATACAATTGTTTATTCCGACACGGGTAAGCACCCGCAGTCTATTTTTTTAACGCAAAAGTAGTCAAATTCCTGATATAATAGATTCCTGGTCGGGATACAAAAACATTTATTAATGTAAATAAATACATTTAATTTCTTTGTGATATTTCTCGAGTTTGGTACGCTGGAGACATCGACGAGCTTGTCACCACTTGTCATGATTGGCCTATAGTAAAGTTGGCTAAATGTGAATCCGCTTATTTATAAGCGTGGTTTCTGACCACCCCGAAAGGGAGACGGTCGTGATGATACTATACTAAGTAGTCAAATATAGGTAAGGGAATGGTGCGCAATTTCAGTCTGGAAAAAGCAACCGGATGGCTCCTGCTATTTGAGTTCCTGAGGATAGAATCTCTTTTGTATTATTATACAAAAAATATTCTCATAAACCCAACCGGAATCGCAGAAAAAGGGACGGTTTTTGAGAATAGTAAATATGACGAAATTTATTTATTTAAATTCTTTAATGCACTTAAAAATAGTACAGAGGCGAGCTATAATGCCAGTAGGCATTCTTTACCAGCTAACCTTGGGGATCGAGTAAGGTGATAGGCAGTATGAAAAAAAAAAAAATTTTAATGATACAGTTAATAAGTTTCTTAACTAATTCTAAATTTATTGTTTTTTTTTTCTAAAATCTATGACTATTAAAGCTATGTCCGTCCAATTATGATATGCATCACCCCTAAAGGGATTGATCATATTAAACGCTATCTGTATGCCATCAGAAACGTAACTAACCTCAATTTTATGATTAATATACCACAAAAGTAGATTAGTACGTCAGGATTATCTGATGGCATACGAATGGCGTACATTATCAACTCCTTTGGACCCTCTGACAACATGTATAAAAAAAGATCCGGTTTTAGATTTTCATTATTTTTAACCATTAATTTCTCAAAAGCCGTCCATCAGAATGGATGACATTTTTTAAACAACAACAAGATTTTTCCGTAAAGCTACACAATATAAATATTTTAATATATGGCTCTACATTATTCCATTTTATTCGAAGTTAATAAAATTAAAAGTACATTAAATATAAATTAAAAACTACCTAAATAATAAAATTAAAAATAAACTAACCTATAAATAAAAAATGTCCTCTAGAGACGTCCCATCCGAGATAGTCCCAAGGAGACTGGCAACATTTCCCCTCTGTATAGCGAGGCTAATACGTTGGCAAAAATAATTGCCAGCCTTCCTGTCTCCAGACCTTTCTGTCAGCCGCCTTGACAACTCCTTGGCCAAGCGCCTCGCTGACGGTCCCCATGGGCCCATCGTCTCGACCCCAAACGGCACAAATTCGTAACCGATACCAAGGTTGGCGTATTTACGCAATTTGAGGTTCTCCGCAGAAAACGCCGCTTTCCCCGCGCCTGACGAGGTCGCCTGGATGTGAGATGGAGCTAATGTGTCTACACACGTCGCATCCCACACCAGAGATTTGCCAAGTTTCCACGACCCAACAGTCATTCCGTCGGGTCTCTTGCCATCGCTCCGCACAATCCCAGATGGTTCTAAGATTGCGGGTACACCAGCAGTGACAAGAGCCCTTCGGATGATGTCGTTGAGAGCCGCGTGACGAGGAATGCTGCCAGCACTTCTAGCACAAGAAAGCCCGTGGTGTCCGAGATGATCGACTGGTTCTCCGCATCGACACTGGTGCGGGTGGACAGTCCGGGCTCCGAGACGAAGGCACACCGCCATGGTCAGTGTATTTCGGTCAAGGAGTGTTCCAACCGATGCTGAGGGAAAGGCCTGCAACCAAAGACCTGACTCTCTAGTGGAAACGGCCATGAGGCGAGCCCGCTCTTTCATATTACTGGCAGATAAAATATCTTCCTGTACCAGTTTGCAGAGCGGCTCGTCCCATAGTCGTTGGATTTTTGGTAAATTTGGAACCGAAACGTTTGGACATGCTACTGACCAGGCATCTCTGGCGTCTGACAAGTACGACGGCTCAACGGAACCCAAAGATGGGTTAGTGATTCTCCCGTATAGCTCGACAGTACTATGTACAGACGACAGAAAAGCTGGCAGTGCTACACTAGAAATTTTGCGGGTGCCTAGGCCTCCGAACCGAATTGGTAGTGAGGCCTGGGCCCAAGTACGGTCATTCATGGGGCAATTTAGAATTTCGGTTAGTGAATTTTGCAATTGTTTGTCTAATAAAAAAAGTTCTTCTGAATATTTCCAAAGTTGAGAACAACGGAGTACATACGTAAATTTGGGGGCGAACAAACAAAATCGTATGATAAAAAGTGCCATGTGGGGTTGAATTTGGAATAAGCGTTCTGAAATATATATTTTTAAATATATTTTAATATATATAAAAATATATATATATATATATATTTAAAAACTTTATTGCACAAAGTACAAAGGCAGACTTAATGCCCGTAGATATTTTCTGACGGACAAACCTTGGGGACAAATTAGAACATTTATAGGTGCAATGAAAGAAATATTAATAGTACGATAAAATCCTTTTCCGCAAACCGTTCTTACGTTTCGGATATATTTTTTTTAAACTATAGTAGTAACTTTTTTTAATGTTTTTACCCCTACTCTTTTTCTCTGATTCCGTCCATTTGGTTATGGGTTACTATACGAAAAGTTTCCAAATTGCCTCAAGAACTGAAATACCAAGAGTCATCTGGTTGCTTTTTCCAGCTGATATTACGAACCATTGCTTTAACTAATAATGGATATCTTTATTTATTGTCAGTTTCAGCGCGAGTTTAGACTGCTTCCGACCTGCCTTTTAATATTTCCTTACGATTTCAAAATGTTTATTATTTTATAATAGCAAGGTTTGGGAAGAATATAAATAGCTGTAAAAATAAGAATGCCGCGGTATTTTTATGATAACCATGTAACTCAAGGTTTGCCATTTGTCATATCTTACGGGCACGACTTGCGACAAATAAAGGTAGGTCTGGCGCCTACATACCAGACGGCATGGTATTTTTAGTTTGCTGGAGGGGTCTATCTTCATCATCATCCGCTTGTATCTCTCCACTGCTGGATGTACCTAAGCCTCCCGGGACTAAGGCTCGCTAATTAAATCGATTTCTTGCCAGTCCTCATCAGGTCATCTGACGCAGAACTTTTTAGAACCAAATTGCTCCACTTTTTGTCGGTTCTGCGGCAGATGTGTGTCCAGCCCACTGCCACTTTAGCTTAAAAAATTAAAAGCTATGTCAGTAACTTTCGTTCTCTGACGAATATCATCGTTTCGAATTCTATCTATCAGAGAAACACCAAGCATACCTCTGTTCAAAGCGCGCTGAGCGACCTTGAACTTTTCAATGAGCTTAAATTATCAGTTTCTACGTCTTCTATCAATAAATCAAAATTTAATAATTATATTTTTCACAAGTACACGAGCACTTCGCGCTCATAATGGTAAGCAGGAGTTTTAATAATAGGAGCAACTAACTCCAGTCCCTCCCTACAAGTACCGGCTTTACTAGAATAATGTCACTAACCCCGGAGTTTTAAAACCCTGCAATAAGTTCCAAGTAAATTATTATCTGCCAATTTTATCTAATCTCCTCACTTGGAATATTATTAATATGTATGTATATAAATATATTATTATTATGTATGTTTTCTGTTAGGTATTATATATATAGGAGTTTGAAGGCAAGATAAACTGATAGACAAATGATCGTAGGGTCACGTGTTATGTCGATCATGACGTCATATAGCCTATGCCTGTTTCACGGCGAGTTGCAGAAAGGATAATTAAAATAATCTCTTATCAATATTTTAATATACGCAACGTGATTGGTAGTTTGTCACTTTGGTTATTTCAGCTAATGACGTGCCTCATAATACGTTAAACATGTCAAAAGATTGTTTCTACAACTGGTCGTCAGTAAAGTAATAAAAGTAAAGTATCATCACGACCGTTTCCCTTACGAGGTGGTCGGAAACCACGCTTATAAATAAGCGGATTCACATTTAGCCAACTTTACTATAGGCCAATCATGACAAGTGGCAAGCTCGTCGATGTCTCCAACGTACCAAACTCGGGAAATATTACAAATAAATTAAATAATAATTAAATGTATTTATTTACATTAATAAATATTTTTGTGTCCTGACCAGGAATTGAACCCGGTACCTCCGAGTCTAAATCCACGGACTTAACCGCTAGACCACGGAGGCAGAACCAAAGTTAAAATTTTTAGACGTAAATGCGAGACAAACAGGCATGCATGCTTACACACAACATAAAAAAAATCTTTCACATTTATAATATATATATTTATATACTCGTATATATTTATATATATTGTGATTTCTGTATTTTCCCTTCGAATAACTATTAATTAAACAACCGGTTTCCGTGCATCCCGTCGATCCTTTTTTTTATTTTTAGCGTCAGGAAATTCTTACGGATACCAATCCCCGCTGTGGAGGCAGCAGGGAAAGGTTATGTCGGGCTCACACCACTAGAACCAACTTGTTGAATTGTCATTAAAATTGATATTGACCCGTCTGGTCAGTGTGGCGAGTGTAGGACAAATTCTCTAAAAATATGTTGTGGGCTGATGATGAATAGAGAAACTTGTGTTGAATATCACAAATACAAATATACTCATTAAAAGTTTTTGCAGTTTCTGTACAAACGTACAAAGTTATTAGTTTTAGAACTAGCATAACTAACTTGACTAACTATCCTCGAATGCGGAATGTAGGTACTAGGTACTCATTCATTATTATTATTAACAGTGAAGTACGAAATTCCGCATTCATCAGTCTCCGAGACGAAATGTAAACGAGGAAGCCAGTGGCATTCAAACTTTAACAAACGAATCATGACAAGTGGCAAGCTCGTCGACGTCTCTAGCGTACCAAACTCGAGAATGTCACAAATAAATTAAAATTTAATTAAAAGTATTAATTATAGAACGTAATCTTTAATGTTACCAGAATAAAGACTTATCTTATACGGAAATATTGAAAATGGTAACATTTATTATCTTCAAGGTTTGGTGAGTTTACAACTAAGAATACTAATAATGTTGAGTTGAGGAGCAGTTGAGGAACCGTATAGAATACGGGTGTTAGTTACTTTTGGATATGGGTGGAATATCATTATCGTATCTCTATCATCCCGGTGGTCAGAAACCAGGCATTTCTTTTTTAAAGAAGCGGATTCACTTTTAGCGTACTTAATTACTATAGAGACGTAGACCCTGCCAGAATCTGAAATAAAACGGATTAATACTCTAGAAATGTGATATTGGCGGAAAATGTTAGGCATGGACGGAGCTCCGAACCAACAAATCCATCCTGAAGGAACTGGAGATAGGACAGCGCCTTTCTTCAATCGTACAATCACGCATTCTCACTTTCTTTGGACACGTGTCGCGGCGTGGAGATACATCCATTGAACGCCTTGTAGTTTAGGGAAAAGTCGATGGCAAGAGAATGCGTGGTAGGTCTCCGATGAGATGGACTGACCAGGTTAAAGCAGCAATGGATCACCCCCTACATGAGTGCTCCAGGAAGGCTGCAGTTCAAGAGGAGTGGCGACGGCTTGTTAAGCGTGCCACTGACACTCAAGTGACGACCACGACCACTCTGCCAAGAGTGTAGCGACTAGATCTTGACAAGTAGTAAGCTCGTCGAAGTCTCTAGCGTACCAAACTCGGGAATTATCGCAAATAAATTATTGTGTCCAAACAAAGGATCGAATCTGGTACCTCCGAGACTAAATCCGCGGATTTAATCGCTAGACTACGGAGGCAGTTGGCAGTTATGGAGGATATGGGTCTTCCAGAATTTTCTGGAGAATTTGGCCTACACTCGCCACGCTGGCCAGACGGGTAGGCGAGGGTTAATATTTCGTTAGGTATAGGTAAATATATTTTGAGATTTACTTACTTAATAAAATATACGAGAATATTATAGAATTGCACAGAAAATATTCGCGATTAAAAATATTTCCCGTCTCTATAAAAGTTTTATTAACACCCACTATAAATATTTTCCCAGTTATTCCAGTTATTGAAAAGGTAAAAGTTTATGAAAAACTGCCACCGAACTTGGTGCACGACTCTTATTATCTCTTTCTCCTCTGTCTAGCTACCTCCGTTGTCTAGCTGCCTCCCTTGTCTAGCGGTTAAGTCCGTAGATCTAGACGCGGATTTCCGGTCGGGACATAATATTTTAATTGTGTTATTTCTCCAGTTTGGTTCGCTAGAGACATCGACGAACTTGCCACTTGCCTATAGTAATATTGGCTAAATGTGAAGCGCAATCTTAAAACAACAAAAAAGCGTGGTTATGACCACTCCGAATGGGATAAGATAAGATATTGTGATGTACAAAAGTAAAGTATCATCACGACCTTATCCCGTACGGGGTGGTCAGAAACCACGCTTTTTTATAAGGAGCTAGTTCACATTTAGCCATAGGCCCATCATGACAAGTTGCAAGCTCGTCGATGTCTCTAGCGTACCAAACTCGAGAAATACCACAAATAAATCATTATCCCGACCAGGAATCGAACCCGGTGCCCCCGAGTCTAAATCCACGGACTTAAACGCTAGACAAGGAGGTATTTTGATTGAAATATCCTATAAATGCCTCGACGTGGCAAACCACTTCTAAATGTCATGAGCTGATATCTTGAAACTTGCTTGGTTTTGGCTTCATAAAATTACATCCTTTAGAAGACAAGAGTCCTAAGGCCGTATTAATAACTTAATGTCAAGATCCGCTGTGTGTCTCTCCACTGCTGGATGTAGGCTTTTGCAAGCCTCATCCAACCCCCTGGCGAGGGGTCGTCCCACTCTGTATCGTCACGTACGTGGTCTCCACTCCAGAACCCGTTTGCCCCATCGGCATGGGTCATCGGTTCAGCAGCCAATTTGTCAGGCTTACTGCCACTTTAGCTTGTTAATTTTAAAAGCAATGTCAGTAACTTTGGTTCCCTGACGGAAATCAACGTTGCGAATTCTATCCATCAGAGAATTATCAAGCATAGCTCTCTCCATAGCTTTTAATTCCGTCTCTGCTCCGTGCGATATTACGGAGAGGAACATTCTTCAAACACTGCGTTATGGATGGTAAAAAAAATGGGTCGAAGTTTCCCGATTGCTGCCCATCCTAGCTTATTTATTTTACCAAATGTCAAATCAAGAAATAATTAAAGAAAATAGTCAAACTTACAATAAACCGATCTCAAATTCCGACACTCACTTAAGTATAACTTGGCTCTTTCTTACTTGATTTTACATTTTGTTTTTGACAAGTCATACTTACATTTACTATATTTTTATTGTTAACTTTTTTTTGAGGATTATTAATTAAGTATTTATAAATGACAACATTTTAGGTATTTTTTTTATAGATTAAAAAACTAATTATAAATAAAACTAAACTAAAAATACCTATGAAATTAAAACTATTTTACAAAATAAACTAAGGGCTTACCACCAGGGAGGGTACCTAAAACGCTCGCCGCATTTCCTCGTTGAATTATAATCGAAATATTTTGTTTTTGGTAGTTATGGCATTTGGGATCGCCACACTCTGGAAAAATTCGTTTACCCAGCTCTTTTATGAATCTGTGGGTATCAAGAGAATATACTTATAAACTCATACTTGAGTGAGTGTCGATTTATTGTCGCGTGTCGGATGTTTAGATCGATTTATTATTACGGCCCTTAGACTGCTGAATATTAGTCTTCCTACACATATTTCAAAAGATGTTTTGCCCTACAATGCCTTATTTATTTTAATGAAAAATACAATATAAAAATGTACTTTAAAATTCTTTATAATTCTTTCAAATTGTTCATATTTCATTTAATATTTTGCAATAATATTCCCAGTGATTTCAAAAGTGATACAGAGAATTTGGCACAGAGAACTAAGGTTTGCAGGTCCATCGTATGGGGGAAAGAGTGGAGAAAAAAAGTGTCTAAGAGTAGTAGTATAACGCGATCCTCACATGCACTATTCTGGTCCTCTACCTAATCAACAAAGTACTGTATAATTATGCGAATGTCATGGATGCTCATTCCTAAAATGTATTACGGGCAGATCTGCTTAGGCTGTAGCAAGTGGTGTAAATATATGGGGTACATTGCGACTTAATTTAACAAAGTAAACATTTGAATGAATCTATTTCTAACACAATAAAAGACTTGCATTGTTTTCTTGTTACTTAACTAACTGCATTCTCCCTAACAGTATATATTGTACAAACACAATATGTATATATTATTTATTTATTATATTAATAGCTACACCCACCTGTTGTTTTGATTAAAATACCTTTATTTATTGTAAATATTTTTATTGTTAACTGTTTTCACTACGTATTGTATTTTTTTTGTATAACTAATGAAAGTAACTGCGATCCTAAATGACAGGTCTAACTTAGTTAGACTTAGTTTAGGACTCACTGTGTTAATCAATTTGTTAATTGTACTTTTATGAACAATAAAATATTTTGTATTTTTGAAATTTTTTGTACTTACGTATACCTAAATATTACATAGTTCAACATTTTTAAGGTGTACAGTAGAGCCGAGACGCTCGAAAGTTAAAAGTTTGCGTTAAAATTGTAAGTAGGTAAGTATATACATATATTAATTGTAACTATAGTAGTAACTAATAGTATAATAGTATAATTTATGTTTATGTAGTATATAAATATTATGTATGTATGTAGTTTATATACGAGTATGTACATATGTGTGTATGTATTCGTATGTCATTTTATTAATAATTATTTATCATAATTATTATTCTATACACTTATATTTTCAATGTATTTATTTGTAATTGATATATTACAGCTACCTCACATTAATGTTCTCGTTGTTCCGAAGGTCTGACAGCAGAGAATGTCAAGCGACATTATGTCACGCCATGGTATATGTATGTGCAATAGTTTTAAATAAATAAATAAAAATAAATAAATGGTTTTGGAAGGTATTCGTATATTTTTTATACTATTTATTCGTAGATTTTTTTTCCTCAGTCATCTTACAGGTAAGTTACGAATGTCATCAAATAGTGATAAAAATATACCAAATATATTATGTTCGTAATCCCAGTTCTCTTGATTAAAGTATACATGTACTCGTAAATTTATAAAAAAACACACCATACGCCTAATAAATCTATGTTAGTTACTTTCAAATCAAAAATACCATACTTAATTATTGTTTATAAAAAATAAACTGATGTATACTTGACATTTTACAATCATTTAAAACACAACTAGAAACTGTAATATTTACGAATGAATAATCTATTTTTCCGTTTAAAAACATATTGAAATGAGCTATGAACGAAATACATTCTCGTTGTATTGTTTTAACAAATATTTTCACAGACGAACTGGAGAGTTCGGGATAGCAATTTTCAGCGAACATTTTTGTAAAACTGTACAATAATAACAAGCTAAAATAATAACACAGTTTGGTCACATAACACTACTCTACCTGCACGCCATGGATTCCATGAGGTTTATTTCGTATCTTATCGACGATCGTATTTGACAGTTATAACCGATCCATTGTATTATGCGCAGTTCTTCGCAAGACTTCATGGAATAGTTGGAGCTGTCTCAATCCGTCGATTTGAGATAGTCGATAAGTTACAAAACCCTCAAAATTCCATAATTCCATTATATATCTACGTACGGTCGGGGAGAATCTCGTAATCTCCACGAAACGCCGCGTAACTCCAAAGCCAAGTGGAGTGCCAGCCAAGCCAAGTACCTTGTATACGTCGATGACGATGATCTGATTGGTCGGCTGGCTTCTCCTTTACAGCAGTTACTACCCATGGCGGAGCATGTCGGTTCGTTGGCGAGCGGAGCACGCGACTCCCGAGCGCGGACTGAGCCAGAGCCTAGGCCAAATGAGATATTTTTATACTCTATCCGTGAAATGAATGTGGGTCGCTATTGAAGATTGTTTACAAGCTCAGTTAGATCACCTTTTTTTCAGTTTTATTTTTGCAGATAAAATCGTTTCTTTCATAACAAACGTACGCGCAGGTCTATCACGTACCATGGCTAGGAATAATATATATATAGCATACCATAATACAAAATTTTATATACGTGTAATATATTCGAATGAAAATCTATACGTATATGACTGTTTGACCCAATGTCAAAATAAATATGATCATAATAATAAGAGCCGGTAACTGAATCCTTCCTTAGTGGCATTTCTTCACCTAATACAAAAAAAAATTAATGGAAACGCGGCTATTCAAGTGAAGAAATGCCACTAAGGAAGGATTCAGTTAGCGACCCTAAGCAACATCATAAGAACTATATCTAACCTACAATTTCAAAAGTTTCGTTATTTATTTTTATATACTGTATAAAAAAATAAAAATAAAATACCTAAATTATAAAAAAAATATAGTTGGAAAAACCTACCCAAAATAGGTAGAATATATACCAATTAATTGAATTATTTAGTTTTCCAAGCCGACATTTGTTACCCACCCAATTTGTAAAGTGCTGCCATCTATATTTTCGTTTATTACAAGCCAATTAATACTTCGCAAATAGTTTAGGTAGGTATCTACAACTAACACAAAGCTACTAAAACACTGAAATTACAAAACTAAAAATATCTTCACATAAAAATATTTTAGATCTTAAATTCAAAATCTCCCGCTAGATGGCGCTGAAAAGATCTACATCGATGTGTACGAGTAGGTATTAACAAATTTCTTCATGTAGTTCACGCATTTAACGGTAGATGGAGTTACTGCACAGGCAAAATTACCGCATTAATGACCTTCAGATGCCGGCGACTGCCAGCGCTGCAGCTTCGGGGACAAAACATCGAGTGGACTACGAGCGTCAAATACCTGGGCTGCATCATTAACAGGCGTTAATGGGTGAAATGGCCTGCCACGCCGTCAATTGGGCAAGGGCGGCCCAAATCATGCTATTATGAATTCCAGCTAGCCGCTCAGGTTGAAGGTTAAGATGTTAATCCATTTCCTTCTCACCTACGCTGCGTCAGCCTGGCACCTCCTTCTGGCCAAGATCAACAGAGACAAGATCCAATGTCAGCAGAACATATCGCTTAGAGAAGTCTCCTAAGCGCCATGTTTCGTGCGTAATTCCGCCATAGCTCGAAATCTGGAGATGCCTCCTATTTAGTTAGACCGACAACGAAACACTTCCTAGAAAGTACTCCTGAAGGGGAGCTGAAGTAGACGTATATCTACCAGTAACGGCGTCAAAATTACTTTATTTTCAGGAAAAAATATTATAAAGTAAAAAAAAAGTATCATCACGACCATTTCCCTTTCGGGTTGGTGAGAAACCACGCTTATAAAGAAGCGGATTCACATTTAGCCAACTTTACTATATAATCCAATCATGACAAGGGGCATGCTCGTCGATGTCTCTAGCGTACCAAACTCGGGAAAGATCACAAATATATTAAACATTAATAAAATTTATTACTTTAAATTAATAAATATTATTGTGTCCCTACCAGGAATCGAACCCGGTACCTCTGAGTCTAAATCCACGGACTTAACCGCTAGACCACGGAGGCAGTACCTATAATATAATTATTAAAATTACTTTATGATAACAATTTATAATCCTTGACAATTCCAAAGCCTGTCTGGAGCTTACGGCGAGTTGCACTAAAGTACTTATAACAAATGAAAACTTTCCCACTTTGAACGTTTTCAGGATCTAAATTGTATAAAAGATAGAATATAATATTTATATTTACCTCAGACCTTGTGACTATCTATTTATTAAAGATAGTCTACTTTCTTTCCTGATATTATAGGTACAAGTATATGTTACTGTTAAAGCTCGAGCTACGTTGAAAGATAAAAAAAGTAAACAAACAAAAACTTGCAGTCCACATTTTTTTTATATTAATAACATTAATGATGTAACACCCGTATTCTAACGTTTCCCTAACCTCCACTAACCCATTCCTTCTAGCTGTCAAACCCTCAAAGATCCTCGAAATTGGTAGGTACTCTTAGGCTAAATTGAACCAAAATAAAATCTTAGTAATAGTTACGATTAAAACGACGACATGTTTAACTTTAATCGTTACAATTACCGAGATTTTTACTTTTAATAAAATAAAAATAAAATATGGGAGTTGACAGCGCGGGAAAACCGCATAAATTAACTGCAACATGTGCCCCATATTTAAAGTCCAATTTATCGTTTTCCATAATTATTCACATTGTAGCACATTATTAAACAAAACAACGCCACTTTTGACCAATAATATCCACAGTAAATTAATTTACAAAACAAAAACTTGCACATGAGATGTCCACGCAAAATGGCGCGAAGAACTCCTCTGAGAGAGCTTTATATTACAGAGATTACTTATTGGTACAAAATTTGTTGTAAATTCTCCACACATTGAAAGGCATAAATGTTACCACTTTTAATATTTCCGGTAAGATATGTTTTTCTGTGGCAACATTAGAGAATACGTTTCCGTATTCTAAATATTAATTTTGTCAGAATTACTACACGATCTAGCACTTTTGATATCCATAAGTAAGCCTCTGTCATATTATAAATATTCATAAAAGAAAATAGGAAATATAAGTTTAAATAATATAAATATTAGCCGAAAATAACATTAACACGCTTGTAGGAGTTTTCAAGGTACGTCGTGATGTACTAGTTCTATTCTGTGAAAATAGTGATGATGGAAGGAATAATAAAGTGGAGAAGTAGTTGATGAAACGTCTATAAATACCGGTGTAAGTATTTTAAAATAATAATAATCCAATTTGTGAGTTCTTCTGTAGATCCGAAAATTATGATAGAGGGGTTCCATACCTCGAGTGATCTAAAGTTTGACGTTTGTTATTACTTGCCAAAATGTTATCCGTATATGAAATACTATTAACTAGTGTAATAATACAGTAATTTTTCATTATTCAAAATAAAAAAAACGCCCTATTTAAATATATTTCGTTTGGCAACCGATCACCGTAGCTTTTGTTAGGCTATTTTATTGTATAAAAACTTGATTCAATTCTGATAACCGATTGGTGAAGGCCAAGGTCAGCTTCAGAAAGGCTGATTATCTTTTGATGTTTAAAATAACGAAAGTGAGAAGCTAACTACCAATCACGTGGCTTATATCAAAATGTGAATCACAGATTATTTTAATAATTATATTATTATTCAGCAATCGGCAGTTACACTATTAATTCTAATTCAAAATATTAATAAGTAAATTTAAAAAACGTGTAGTTGTCTAGCCAAATCTCACAGGGGTGTTGATCTTTTTGGTATGTTCTCTTGGCACGGACTGTAGTTGACTAAGTTATAGGGTGTTGTGTTTCCACACGGTCACTGCCAGCATCCGGTGTCCGCTCCCGGGCAAGTTTAGTCTCTCGCAGCTGCACAATAAATTAGCGACTCTAACGACTCTGGATTAAAGTACAGTTTCAGCAACAGAGTGTAGCGTACAATGTTGTAGTCTACACATAAATCTAGTCAATATACCTGATACATCGCCTGAAGGTTAGCTTTCTACGTATTTACTTTACTAAAGAACAGTATTCAAACTTGAATATATTTAAACTTTAGGAGCGAATAAAATGTATTACTATCTCTCTAGAACTTTTAATGTAATTAAATGGGGGTGGATAAAGCCAATTAGGATAATAATAGGGAAGGTGGCTATTGTATTAAAATATATGTAAGTATGTTTTTTTTTTGTTTTATTATTATTTATTTATTCATTTTGGAAAACCAACAGTTGACTATTGTTTATGGATATTAAACAGTAAACTCCCTAAAAACTGTTAAAGGTTTTCACATATAATCTTTTTTTTATCTGAGTAGGTACCTATAATCACTCTGATTTTAGTTTTAATTCACGAAATCATTTATATTTTAATAAAATAAATACATTATTTTAGAGATTTAACGTTACTTCGAAACAATATTAATAATAAATATTGTAAACTTACACAAAATAAATCTGCTTAATCTTTTAAGACAAAGAGCTTAAATATATTTATTCGAAGAAATATAATTAAAACTACTTAAAGAGTAAAAATTTAATATAAACTAAACCTAATAAAAAAAATCTATAAGTAAAAACAATCCTCTAGAGACGACCCTTTAGGGATAGTCCCAAGGAGGCTGGCAACATTTCCCCTCTATATAGCTAGGCTAATACGTTGGCAAAAATAATTACCAGCCTTCCTGTCTCCAGACTTTTTCGTTAGCCGTTTGGACAACTCCTTGGCCAGACCTTTGGCTGAGTGTCCCCATAGGCCCATCGTCTCGACCCCAAACGGCGCAAATTCGTAACCTGTACCGAGGTTGGCGTATGGCTTGAAGTTCTCAGCAGAAACCGCCGCACTCCCCGCGCCTGAAGATCTGCTTAATTAAGTTATTTATCCGAGTATTTTGCACAAAGTAAAATGAAAATTAATAATTTGGAACCTACTTTTATAAAACAAATAGTTCCAATTTGCCAAGGATAGATTCTATCGTGATTGCAATTTTTTTTACAACAAACAGAGATCTCTACTCTACCGAATTTCGCAATGTTAAAACCATTTAATAATTTTCGTACCTATTTTACATATACATATAGTATTTCGAGTTTATTTAATCTGTAACTATTTAGTGAGGCACTAAACAACTTTTGTAAGTATTTGGATTCATTTTAGTTATGTAATTTGTATTTTTTGTAACAAAATCTAAAGTCGTTGTTAGTGTCGTAACTTAGTTATTTGTTTACTATTACGTGACGTCATCCGGCAGCCATTTGCAACTGCAGCGTTTCCGAGCGAAAATTGAAACAAAATTAATAATAAAAAAATATATACAATATATAAATTCTAAGTTATAAAAATATCTTGAATTTAAAACTGAAAATAAATAACTAAATAATCAAAAGAAAAAAAATATATATATTATATACTTTATTACATAGCGACTTTAACAGTCAGGACCAATTAATGACCAAGACAAGTTCAAATTTTTTAACCAAATTTGATCCCTGGAATTGTGTTTCTTCATTGTGGTTGCATCATGTTGCATTGTGTTGTAATTTTTCCTTAGATTTACTGAGTTATTATTGCTCAAAGGCCCAATTAATGGATACTGTGTTCGCATGTGGTGGTTGCCTGTAATTGTTAGCATCTGTTTTCTGTCTTAGTTGTAAGTAAAAATCCATGTATGTTTTGTTACTGTTGGCGACCCTAATAAATAAATAAATCTTCCCAACAATGGGTCCCGACTTGCCAACAACGACTTCAGTTTTTCCAGTTAGTCGACTTTTTTTTTCTACAATATGGCGTCTGTTTGTATCCTTAATTGAGATATGATTAATGTCATAACTTCGGTGATATTGGCATATAACTCGCGTGATGAAGACGAATCGATTTACGTGAGAATCATCAAAATTGGCCAACGCTTTTGGTCTACAGTGTGCCACATAGAACCAAACATACATACATACTTGTATGTATGTAGGCTGATAAACACATAACTCTTCTTAGCGTCGCACCGTCGGGTGAAATGTAGATTTTAAGGCGAGTTAGACGCCATAAAAATTCTAAAGTATTTTTCCAGGAATCCGTAAGTAAGTACCTATAAACAATTTCAAACACATTTTGAAAAATTGTCAAGTAGTCTATTAAAGTGTATTTGTATTATATTTTTTTGGTCTCGTGTTAGCTCAGATTACATTTCTGTAAAAGTATTTACTTTGCGACACATTAAATAATAAATTGAAGACATATTTGGAAAATTTAATAAACTGTTATCCTACCTTAAAAATATTACTGGGTTGTCACATATAGATGTGAGTAACTCGAAGTATTTTCTTCAACGTAACATAAAATAATAAATTTATGACTGCTCCAGCCCGAGAGTATATTTTTAACTTTAAAATGAAGACATATTTGAGAAAATTAATAAATTGTTTCACTTAAGTGGAAAGAAAACTGAAAACGTGGAGGCTGAAAAGATAAAATGTTTTAAATTTAAATTTATGCGTCCATAAAGGCTCGGTCATTCTCACACTTTGTATGCAATTGAGCGCGTCAATTTTCATAAAGACTCGGATACACTGATTGACTTATCGTCGGTGTAATTATTAATTGAGTAACTAATTTTGGCTTACTTTACAGGCATACACTTCAAGATAGGCCAAGAAGTCAAGGCTAGGACAATCGTCTTAGAATTAATTAGTCTTATGCAGTGTTATTCCGGTTCTTATGACCCTTTTACTGCTATGAATTTATGTCTAATTGACATAACATTATTATTATTATTTATATTATGTAGATGACACGGCTTTTTTACTGTCACAAAATTATTAATATAATTATATTTATTATTGACATACAAAAAATATAATTATGAAATTATTAGTTATTAGTTTACAATATAATTATATATTCTCTTGATACCCACAAATTCATTAAAGAGCTGGGTAAACGAATTTTTCAAGAGTGTGGCGATCCCAAATGCCATATTTATATATAAATAACAGAATATTTCGATTATAATTCAACGAGGAAATGCGGCAAGCGATTTAGGTACCCTCCCTGGTGGTAAGCCCTTAGTTTATTTTGTAGAATAGTTTTTAATTTCATAGGTATTTTTAGTTTAGTTTTATTTATAATTAGTTTTTTAATCAATTTTTAATTATTAATAATAATAATTTAGTTTTCAATGCCCTGTCTATTAAACATAGCTAATTAGATCTGTTTAATCTTTGCCCTAAAGTATTTGGGTGTCTGGTAATCATACTACTCGCATTTATGGGGAAATAATTTATTGATGTATAATTAGGTGTAAATCGAAAGTGTATTTTTAAATTTATATTATATTTTTTCCGTGTTGAGCTTGTAATTTGCATTTAATTTTTGTAAATCGATTTATTCTTTATAATTATTATTTTTATTATTTTTGTGTAGATTTACTTTAGTTTAAGTTAATATTTTGAGCCATTTATTTTTTAGTTTAAGCATGCAAGCATATTTAAATATAACTTTAATTAATAATTAAAACAATGTAATATGACAATACAAAAGAGCCCGAGAAGGGCAAATTGTAATAAATTATTTGACTTTGATGGCTAGCCTCCGTCTATAGTGAAGCGTTGCGAACCAATCATAAATTTAAAAAAATCCATCTGCAGCTATTTAAATATATGTACTTTAATAAAGCTTGAAGTTTTAAAGTAGCCTTTAAAATAAAGTCGGTAAATAAAGTTTATTTTAAAATTTAAATAACCAATTTTCGTTTTTATTGTCTTTATGTGTGCCTCCGGCCTAAAATATATACGAACATTTGTGTCAATGTTGCAAACTTTATGTAAAACTTGCAACGTTTTATTTGCTGCACATGTTAAAATATAGAAACGGCCGAATACTGCGAAATGAACGTTTTGACCGAATTTTCAAATTAGACTTTATGCGGCTTCGTCTTGTAATTAAGCCGGCACAAGATTTTTTGTAATTTAGCCAGTTTAGTAAATATATTTAGTACCTATAATACCAAAATTTGAAAGTGATGCTGTTGGGAATTCACCGTAGGAATGGAGGAGCCTAGTATATCGAGCTTGCAACCAACAAAGTGAGTTTTATTTTATTGCACGTAAGAAAATTCACATCACTTTGACTTACCTTTAACCACAAATTCTATTATTGCCGATTTGTATTCTAAACGTATTGTTTTATTATTGAATCGTACATCGAGCGAAGTCGGGAAGATTGTAATAGGGAGCGACATTTCTTGCAGCTGTCTGTATGAGTCGTCCACCTTTTCCAAATCCAGCCGTATTACAATGGCGTAAGGATGCTGTAACGAACGTTGTCAAATGTACCGCGGAGATCTTCCGTGATTATTTATACACGTAGTATGCGCGCAAGGAAAATAAACATCTACCGGCGAGCTTAGACAAATATCTTAAGGCTCCTATCTGCCGACATTTCGCTTTGTTTTAAAAATACTACAAATCTTTAACTAGATCTACATTTATTACAATGCACACATGAATTTGCACTTAAAACTAAGAGATATTGTCCCTATTATACGCAACCACTACATGCTATTACACTATCCTATGATCTAGAGTTAATTTTGTAAAATCACATTACACCTAAGTCCCTAGAACAGAAGAGTCCTAAACCGAACATATTTCTGGAGAATTTGGCGGGACGGGTTGGCGAGGATCTGACGTCAATTTAAATAACACCTTGACCAGGTATTTGACCAGTTGATATTATTCAAAAAAAAAAACAAAATACATTGACTTTCGTTTTGCCAGCAATCCAGCCAGAAGGCCAAATTCTCAGGAAATATATATATATATATATATATATAAGACTATCTCCAGACGATGTCATAAAAATGACGGCATCATCTGGCAGAGACATGTGACCTCACAACCACCATTATCATTACAGCCCCTAGAATACAGCATCCTAGACCTTCACTGTTGGAGATGGGCCTTCCAGAACATATGTATATCTGGAGAATGTGGCCTACATTCGCCACGCTGGCCAGACTGGTTGGTGAGGATCTGATGTCATTTTTTATTGACAATTTATTAACGATTCCTTAAGTTGGTATTAGTGGAAAGGGACTGAGGTCCAACGTGCTCTCCGAGGCAAGGGAATGGTGACGTTGTAAATCTATGACAAATGTAGTTTCATCATCATGATCATCAGCCTGTGTCTCTCCACTGTTGGATATAAGCCTCCCCCAAGTCTCGCCACTTCACACGATCTCCTGCCACTCTCATCCAACCCCCATCAGTAACCTTCCTTAGATCATCCGTCCATCTAGCGAGATCAATCTGCGTGGGTAATGCCACTCTCGAAGTTGTACAAAAGTACAGACGTACTTTGGACAGACTATGCAATTAGGCGTAGCCAACTTCAGCAAAGAAGCCGACAGACGCATTCCGCTAGGATGGGCTGCATTCAGGAAGCTGCGCCACATCTTCTTATCAAACATACCCCAGTGTTTGAAGACAAGAGTTTTCAACCAGTGCGTTCTTCCAGTGCTGTCGTATGGAGCAGAAACGTGGACACTGACAGTGGGTCTCGTCCACAAATTTAAGTTCGCCCGGCGGGCTATAGAGAGCTAAGCTTGGTATTTCTCTGATGGATAAAGTCAGAAGCGAGGAAATCCGTCGGAGAACCTAAGTTACCGATATAGCCTTCAAAATTAGTAAGCTGAAGTGGCAATGGGCTAGACATGTCTGTCGTAGAACCAATGAACGATGGAGTAGACGGGTTCTAGAGTGGAGACCACGTACGGGAAGACGCAGAGTGGATCGACCCCCCCGCTAGAAATGTAGTTTAAAAAAGTGTATTTCTCATTGGTACTCGTACATACTGGGAGAATTTAGACCGACCTTTGTTGGATTTCAAGAAATGGGTTTTTACAACCGAGCCACCACCGCTTTTGCCACCTTAAATTACTGATTATATTACACGGCCGGCCGTAGCCAAGCAAACAGCTAGTGTCATTCACAGCTGAATATAGCCTTCCTTCTCATAAGGCTTCAAGGCTCGCGATTGTGCAATCTTTTGGCAACCTTAAAGACCAAGTGATACTAATGGACTTAAAATGCGTATTTAGTTTAAATAGCATAATTCATTTTTATTATTACGAGTAAGTATCCATCATAATGATCAGCCTGTAGCTCCGCTGTAGGCCTCCACCAAGGCTCGCCGCTGCTCGCGGTCTTTTGCAACCTTCATCCAACCCCTGTCAGAGATCTTCTTTAGGTCATCCGTCCATCAGGCGAGAATCGTCCCAGTATACATCGTCCCGTACGTGGTCTCAACTCTAGTACCGGTTTGCCCCATTGGTCATTGTTTCTGCGGTAGATCCGGCGGTATCCATACTTCCATACTAATATTAGTGAAAGAACTTTAATCTGTATGTATATTTGTTTTTAGGTCCTTCACACCTATATTACTGGACCGATTTTGATAAAATTTGTGAGAAATGTTCCTTTGAACCAGGGACGGACATAGGCTATATGGTGTTATTATTGTCTGACGTCGTGTTCACACGGCTTTATATCTGACTGCCCGTTAGATTCGCTTTGATGTCTAAACTACTTGACCGATTTTAATCAAATTTGGCAGTTATGTTCCGTGGAATCCAGGGCTGGACGTGACGTCACTATTTTAACATGGCACGTGATCCTACCACCATTACATGGGCAACGCCGGGTCATACACCCAGTTGATAGGTAATAATTTTACAACCCATATTAGGGGCTTTTCGACCTAGTTTAGTTAATCAAACTCGCTAATTCATTGACTAAAACATACAAATTTTAATACTTAAAAAAATATTAAATATAATTAATTTATCTAAACGAAGCCACTTAAGTAAGCAAGAACTGGCCCTTTGTACTAAATGCATTATTGTATTTTAAAACAAAAATAATACACACTTATAGAAAAATCTAACTATATTATTTTTTGTAACAGTAGTAATCGCTAATGACCTTGTATAAAATAAACAAAAAAAGATAAATTTGTTATTTAAAAAAAAAGGATAGACTTAAACTAATCAAGTATTTACCCTGTATGTAAATTTGTTGTATACGAAAATAAAGCCGCTGAAAAATTCCTCCCAATTCCATTAGAATGTTAAATATCGAACTGTTTAAATTTAGTAATATTTATGTTGTACGTAAAAAGTCTATTGTTCGAGTTTGCTTACCATTCGTAGACAATAGGCAGGGATCCCTTTGGTTTCTGCAGGGTCAGCTGAACTTCCACATCCGTGGTGGAGCTGACGGTCGCTGGTTCGATTCCATGCGCGAACGTGGGAGGCCACATTACTACCGGGTATCCGCGCCGGCCGCGATACGCCGTGTGCGACGACGTACCCGCCTCAGACGAATCTTCTATAAATAATTTGAAAGTACGAACCAAATAATATGCTACCGGGATCTGTCTAGGCATTTTGTGATTATTTTTTGGATGTTTTCTTCGCTGTTTTCGCTATATTATGATTCTTCTAGAGTTATACGCTAGATATTATTTACTTATTTACTGATCTCCTGTATGTACGTATAGACGATGTGTGTATAAATTATTTTAGAGTTGGCATCGGTGTTTATCGATGCATCAAAGTGAAAATACTCAATAACAAATTTTCATAATATAAAAATATATCTCGATATATGAGTTTACAAAATTTATGGCCTCGGAAAATTCTTGCGTCTATTTATACATTATCGGTATTTATATTATATTTATAGAAACTTTTACAATATTTAACACTTGATCTTTGCACGACTTACTGAAATAAATGGGCCTAAATAGGTCTGCTGTCAGGATATTTATGGAGCGACAGTCCAAGACTGCATTAGCGGCATCGTACATCATCATTATTACGCATTAAAAATTGGGGTCTCTCTTTTTATATAAACCCATAGGCAGTCGTAAAGTGAAGTGAAGTGAACCGAAGTGGAGTGTAGTGAAGTGGGGTAAAGTTAAGTGAAGTAAATTGTAGTGAAGTGAAGTAAAGTGCTAGTCGAGGTAATGTTTTTTAACTATAGGTACACTAAAGATTTCAACAAGCTTGCCTGTTATATACTTACTAAGTGCCGGTAATTCCATGTTAAAGAAGCTTTATTAATTTAAATACTTAAGTAAGTATTCCTTTGATGCAGCAATTTGAATAGGAAAAAGAAACTTAACATCTTGCTAAGGAAGGATTGAATTACCAACACCGAGGTTGCTAGGTTACACTGATGAAATAAAAAACACTCTTTTCATCGTACTCATTTATTTCGGATAAAACATTTAGCCTAATCAGAGATTTTCCCACCTTTACACATATCTCTCTGCTACCAGTGCAATTTCAAGCTTACTACGCGTTAGATATTTTAAATTATTTGCTATCGAAGAGACAAATCAATTTATTAAATATTAAACTAAATTAAATTATTAATAGAAAATATAATATAATTGTGATCATAATATTACAAAATAACTTAATAGAAAATAACAATAATAACCCAATAGGGAAAAAATAAATGAAATGAGATCAAAATTTCACATTACAACATAATAAATAATGAGCAATAATTAATATAAGTCCATAAATATATAAATGTATAGTTTATAGTGGGATCAAGTGATAGATATCAGCCAATAGATATTACATAAAACAGTAATTTCTAAAATATATTATTATAAAATAAATATAGTATAGATAATTTACAACTATAATATACGGGAGACTATACAAATATAAATTATCAAAGTCTTAATATAGATATTTATATAAATATAATATTAGGGAATAAGGCAAGTTAATAATATATAATATTATATAACGAAATGAGAGAGTAATCACAATTATCGTGGGTCCAGTTCAGAGCTTCAGGTCTGAGCTGGTGACTGATCAACCCACTTAAATACAAGGATAGGAGAAACAGTCTAAATGTAATACTGATAAATACATCAAAACGGGGTTACCCGCAAAATATACAATATAATAATTACCCTATAATTAAAAAGTCATGGCGCATTATACACATAAGCTTTATAGTTGCTTAACTCAATATTTATGTAACCAAAATGTTTTCCTAGCAAAACATTGCGTTTTCCAAAAGGATTTTAAGTAACAACTGATGCGCAGACGCAACTGTTTAATTTAATTGATTTGATTTGTGTACAATACGCAATAACACTACTATTTACATTTAAATTCTATTATCAGCACTAAATAACTTTTTTTTATTAAATAATAACGTGCGCCAATCCGTGAACAATAATGTTTCTATGCAACAAAATGACATCAATTTATGTTGTAAGGTACCTAAGGTACTTTTTTTTATTATTTTTGATTATATTTTTTATGCCATATTCATACAGTGAATATAATTAATATCTAGTAATTTAAAATTTAGATATTAGGCCCTAGATAGGGAAAGGAAAATATAACTTAAAAACAGCTTAATAGACAAAACATAATTTTAAAAGATTTCAATTAAATAATTAACAGTATTTTAAATGATATAAATTAGTAATAATGACTAGACTACTGAATCCCTTGTAATTCCCCATATCATCATCATTGTCATATACTTACAATAAATTTTAATTTTAACCTGATTGTAGCGAATAATACTAAGCTTTAGAGACAAAAAATATTAGGTTAGGTATACAGGATGGATTTTTAAAACGGGACAGTTCCCAGCCGGGTAAGGTGGAGTGCACAATCGTCCGAAAACGAATCGTCCAAGATCGATTACGTCTGTGAGAAATGTCAAAAGCTAGGCGGAATGTCCAAGATTTTGACAATTCTGACAGACGTAATCGATCTTAGACGATTCGTTTTCGGACGATTGTGCACTCCGCCTCACACTGCAGGGTGACCCGTCCGACCCAGGGATAACCGTCATGGTCACAGAAAGACGTCCCTAGGCCACCATTCATAACTACATTCACAGATTTTGAAAAATATAATGTACAGTCAGCAAAGAAAATGTAAATTTTACACATTTTTTATACCTATCGATACTGTTTCTTATATGGATCAAAGTCGCTACTAAATCGACTGAGGTACAAGTAGGTACTAGAAATTTCAGAAATCGTTAAAAACTTTTTCGATACAATTTGTACGGAAAAACGATTAATAAACTTTGCACTCAAATAGTCTTTTGATGACAGTAAGAAATAGGATGATTTGGCAACAAATCGGTTTATCGGTTATTTCAGGTTGATTACTCGTTTTTCCGTACAAAATATATCGGAAAACTTTTTCGCGATTTCTGTAATTTTTTGTACTTAAACCTCAGTCGGTTCAGTAGAGACTTTAGATCCTTATAAAAAATAAGATCGGAACCGCATCAAAAATAGTTTTGGGGTAAAAATACGATTTTCTTGCTGACTGTACGTTTTCTCAAAATCTTGAATGTAGTTTAGAACATCTCGAAAAAATATAGATGGTTTCCTAGGAACGTTTTTCTGTAACTGTCCTGTCTGAAAAATCCAACCTGTATAGTATAACCCAAAAAAAAAACTCGGATGATTAAAACTGCCACTACCCTCTACTCCTTTGTGCCGTCTAATTCATACAAGTTAAAAAGAATAATAAATAATAAAATAAATGAATTTATTTTTAACGATTTGTTTAATCAAGACTAAAAAAATAGTCCTTACAAAGATTTTAGAGCAATATTCTACGGATAAACTATTGTACCGAAAAGGAAGTCGCTGGCAAAAATACGTTTCTGAAAAATAAATGTAGTTAAAGCGCTGTCACGACTGAATCGGAGAGGCAACCGGATGGCGAGTGGTCTAGGTCTTAAGTTATACATGTATGAGGGGGATATGGACCGGGGCGAAAATATGGTGGGGAGCAAAAAGTATTTATCTTTACAAGGCAACCGGATGAAAATCCGATTGCTTTGAAGTATATACCCTTTTTGTAGATTTTTTTCCATCCGAAACATGAGGGGCGAAACGCAATCACGAATTTAGCAAAAAAAATACATCAGCTTCAAAATTTGTGAGCGTATTTATTGGTACGACTAAAAAATCCAATCGATCCTGCATGGCTGATTCCGAGGAGCAACACACGAAAGTCATTAAAAACATTTTCGATTTTTTTAAGCAAAAAATAGTTTTATTCTGATCGTATTCAAAATTTAAGTTGTACTAATTTTAAGGAACAATTCCCAAGCCAAGCTATCCAGTTTTGGTCTATCCAGTCCGTTATTAACTCATCAACGGCATCGGTAAGAACTGAAGAAGACCAAATTTTTTTAAGGTGTTTTGAGGATTGGAAATAACGCTGGCATAAGATAATGACAAAATAGATATTCATAAATAAAAAAAACACTTTTTTTACAAAATTCCATATTTGCAATACTTTTTGAAAATAGGATTGGGTGGCTAACCATATTCGCAATACTTTTTGAAAATAGGATTGGGTGGCTAACCATATTCGCAATACTTTTTGAAAATAGGATTGGGTAGCTAAAATCATTATTGTTTTTATATTAGGCCTATTTTTTTTTATAGAAACTGTCCAGCATTATTTTTTGCAACATACTCGTATGGTGGTACATTAAATAAGTTCACCAATTTTAGAACAGTTGCTTTGCCATTGGCGTTCGGTATCACTGAAATCCCAGATTACCGTCGCATTCCGCTTGCCTCTGGTTAGTAAATTTTACATGCCATTGCTTTGAATAGTATAATTTAATGATGATGCTATTCTGATTACCTACATATCCATATTTTAAAGAAAGATTTACAATTTGAGATCCGAGCGAGCTATTAAGTCTAAGAGAAAAAAAAATAAAAGTAAATAGTAACTAGATAAAACTTGCCTTAACAATCCCCTGCTGGCTGAAGTTTGGGCTGAAATATCGCAGAAAGTTTCCATAGTAAGCCAGATTCGAATCTTGTATTAATCATGAGACGGAACTTTATTCGTGAAGTGTTTTATACTGGCTTATGCAACGGCTTTGCACCTTACTTGAGCGATTCTTCGAACGAAAGTTAAATTCTTACTTAAAAGTTATTTTCTTGCAAATTTTATACTATAACTTATCGCCTTTTTATTTTTTATTACTCCACTTTTGCGATGAAACTTAAGTACTTTGTATGCTCTTACTTTGTACTAATATGTGATTATATTAATAGAAACATGCAACATTTCCTTGTGGTTTCTATAGTTAGTGTAATTCTTTTTGTTTTTTCCATACAAATTACCTATTTTAAAGCTGTTTGTACACTCATAAAAAAAACTTCCGACATAAACGTATTTATTATTATTATTATTTATTATATGTATTCTTAGGAAAAATTGTTTATTTCTATCAATTGAATTATATATTGCTCTGAAGGTTTAGTTTAGTTTTTGAAGATTGAGAAAGAAACCGTTTAAAAGCTGCAAGGGATTGAAAAGTTTAATGTCACTTAAGACATTTACACATCGACTCTGCCAACGATGCGCTCCTTGGCTGTCAACCCGTCATTATCATTCATATCCGAGTCATCGTCAGCGTCGACATTACCGTTGTACTCGACCACGGTGTCAATCTTTGTGACCGGCATTTTCGGCCCCATCTTCTTTGTAGGTTCGATGCCGAAAGCCTTCATGTCTTCAGCGCTGATAGTGGATGTTACAGCCCGGCTGTCGGATTCCACATACTGAACCAGCATGTTCTGGGGGGGCTTTTGAGCCTTCTTAGGCTGTGTGGTGGTCACCTTATCAGTGGATGACTGCGGCGGGAACGGGCGCAACACAGGGCGCCGGCAACGACAATCGTCGAGCTCCGACTCGCGCCTACGACAAATTATTTGCCTTAAAATTATTGCTTAAAATGTGCAGGCTGGCAATGGTCTCCCAGTTTGTGTCCCGTGCGCTAATATTAATTACAAGCGAAACATAAAATGCATCTTATCAAGACGGTATGGTAGTGAATTCAATTGTCAGCCTTATATCAACTGCCCCTAATCTTGGTCATCTTACATACTAAATAGATTAGTTTGTCAGGGAATTAAAACGTCATATAAAAGAACTGTAATTCACCTATTTCTATATTCAATATTGTCATTATTGTCAAAGGATAGAATTTTTTTTTTCATGATGTGATTGAAGACACCGGCTGTGAAAAAAAATTATACTTACAACTTTATGTCGCCCTCACGAGTCTCAAGTTTGAGCCGCAGTGCGCACACGTCCATGTAGATCTCATTGGCTCGAGTGAGCTGCTGTTCGTAAACCTGCGTGTAAAACATAATCAGAGAGAGCCTTATTCACTGACTTGATATCAGAAGCTTAGCAGCCATATTCCATTACTTAATCGCAAACATAGTTAATGATAGTGCACCTCTCAAAGTCGAGCGCTTTTAGAATCGTGAATTGTACTCGTATAATATTTTTTTCATTTTGACGCAAAATCTGACGTAAATAATGGAATCCAGCTGCGGATAAAGTAATGGAATACAGTTCAGATGAAAATAGGAACCATACCTGAATAGCTATCCTAAATATTGGAAATAGCAAAATTTACTTAAAATAAACATTCTTTAATTTTTTAAATGCAGACTATTTTTTTTTTAATAGTTGACTCAACCGGAAATCGATTTATTTAAATGTGGATAATAGTAATTTAGTATTGTATTTGTTCCAAGGCTCATTGACGTCTCTGGTGACAATTAAAAAAAATTCTCTAAAAAATTAAGTATCCTTATTCAAAGAGGAAATGCTGCTAGTGTATTGGGCACCATGCCACAAGACAGCGATTTGGAGAAGCTATTTTTTTTTGTAAGTATTTATTTTTATTTTCTATGTATTATTATTAATATTTTTAGGTTAAATTTAGATTTTGTTTTAACATAGTTTATTTAATATTGTAATTCTTTTATATTGTTTGTATATTACTTCGAATAAAAATACATAAAAGAATAAACTATTATTTAGTATTTTTATTTATACACAATTTTCTCCAGTCCGCTTTTTACATACATTATCAGAGAGGCTTTTACTAATTAACAATTTAAATTAATGATTGAACTTCAATAATTGAGTTATAGTCTATTATACGTGGAAGAGCCAATCCGACTACAATCCATTTTTGTTAGTATACCCATCACTATGTTAGTACATTAAAGTTACTTAAAGTTAAATCAAAATATTCGGGTCTAATTCCCAACTACACAAAAATACACCGTGTATAGCCTTCACCATATTTCGTAAGGCAATCCATAAGGGTTTCTTTTGTTAGCTTATCATATTATATAAAAATGAATTTCATTCGGATAACAGATCAGTGAAGGTCGCTTTTCTACGTATATTGTACTATTAGGTATGTCTAATCGACAAAATGAGTTTATTACTCACAAATTGTGCCAATTTGAAATATAATCAACTTTAATTTATAAAACAAGAATCACTCCACAGGTGGGTTTGAGGTCATAAGTATACGGATTCAGTAGAAAAGTTTTCGGGAGAGAATTCCATTCGAATGCTAAATAGTAACTCAGGCTGTGAATGCAATGTTTGACTTTACTTTCGTGAAGTTTTCACACAGACTTTGGTAATTCCCCGAAGTGCTAGAGTACTTTAGTAGACCCACATTTAGTGCACTAAATAAGGCCAACTAACTATTTATACGTACGAGTTATTGATCTGAAAATACAGATACAATTAATGTTAAAAGAAAATATATTATGTAAGCAAACTATTGATTACTGTCGTAAAGATACTGGGTCATATATATAAATCCTTAAAAATACAAGTATATTACATAAATGTAAATAAAATATAAGTTATTCCCCGAGTCTACGCTTATATATATATATATATATATATATATATATATATATGTATATATATATATATATATATATACATCCTGGTATAGTTCATGCGTCCTGGCTGGGAAAACGACTTATGGCGTCCATCATTTCTACTTGTTATATCGTCAATGTTACAGTGAATACATACTTTTATCTATCATACGTATGTCAAAATCAACTTATATTTTCAAAAAGTTCAAAACTGTGGATATTCACACTTCATACATTCTAGTGTCCTTGTGGCGTCACGTACATTTTTACGTCCAGGTGTATATTTTTTGTATATTTCTAACTACACTAGTAGACTTCTTGCGCAATTACAACTTCAAGTTATTTTCGTGTCCGTAATATACACCTTATCTTAACAATCCACTCTGATACCAATTTGACATCCTTTATGACAGGAACATACCAGTTGCAAAAAAAAGTTTATTAATGCTTTCTCCTTAATTTACCTTGTAGACAGGTTTACCTATGTATTGCTTTTTAATAAAAACATATTATACTGGGTGACCTTGAATGGTTAAGCGTTAGGCTAATATGATACTCGCCTGATCAAAACAAACAACTTTTTTCAAGAAACCATTTGTCGAAAATGATTTTTTTTTTTGGCTTCTCCATACTAAGTGGTAATTTCAAAATAGCAAATTTGTATGGAGAAGCCAATTTTTTTTTGTCATTTCCGACATATGGTTTTTTGGGAAAAGTTGTTGGTTTTGATCAGGCGAGTATCATATAAGCCTAAAGTAAGACCATTCAAGGTATAAACCCGTATAAACACCCAGACCTAAGCAAATCGTACAGAAAAACGTATTAAAAATTAGCCCCGAGTCTGAATCGAACCCACGACGAACGCAAGCACCGTTATCACTATAAACCACGGAGGCGGTCTACTATGCTTAACAATCAATAATATCTAATATTTGTACAAGTTATTAAGCTACCAAGTTACCACGTCGATCTACTTTGTGCCTGGGCTGAACTCTCGTCACTGAAGGTAGATGAGACGTGAAAAAGAAACTACACAAAATTATTTTCCAAAATTTTATTACAAAAAATAGCAGGTCACAATTCCATGACTTCTAAACATAACATCAAATCAAAATTAACAATTTTTAATATAGGACGAATTCTGTCAGAGAAAAAAATCAGCTGTTCCATACATTTTAGGTGAAGGTACTTACATAGACCGAATGTATGGAAGAGCTGATTTTTTTAAAACTCTGACAGAGTTGAATCTGTGGTAAAAGAGGTTCATACCATTCGGTAGAGCGCTTTATACGAAATTAATTTTAAAATAGAAAGTTCGTTTTTGTTTACTTTTTATTTTAAAATTCAGGGCATCTCAAACTTTTCTGAAACTGAGAATGCGGGTTTACATTTCAAGAAATAATACTGACGTTCTAAATAGGTATTATTAAGAGTCGCACGAACTTTTACTTTTTCATACAACGTACTTTGGTTTACATTGAATACTGAGGTTTACTTAAATATTTATAACAGAGAATATCTAAAACTTCGCTGAAATAGAAAACAACGAGGCATCTGCATTTCAAGAAATAGAAACTGTCATGAGTACACACATGGCTACTACATCTGCCAATGAACCGTTAGTATCCAACATAACTTCGGCTACGACAAAAACTACAAACTTTTGCTATAAACGTTTTGGACAAAAACTTTAATTTTAAGCCAATCTTTGTTTTTTAATAACTCTGGATGGGAAGCTTTCAAAGCGTCACATTCATGACGCTTTGGAGGCTTTTTTGCATTAATATTTCTTTTAAAATAGTTTGTTACTATTTTCTTTTGTTCATTTGTCCATGGCACCAAGACTCTTTTCTTTTTTGTCGTAGTCGAAGTTATGTTGGATACTAACGGTTCATTGGCAGATGTAGTAGCCATGTGTGTACTCATGACAGTTTCTATTTCTTGAAATGTAGATGCCTCGTTGTTTTCTATTTCAGCGAAGTTTAAGATATCCTCTGTTTCTAATCCGTCACCTTCTAGTTCTTCTTCCATGTTAAGATTAATATCATCTAAAGATTTACCTTTAAACGCATCAGCTTGACCATTCTCCATAAGTATCAATAGTTTAGAGATTTTTGCGGTTTGGAATATATCATCTGGTAACCTATAATTTTTTCTATGGACACCAGTAGTATGCCCCATGAAGTTGGAAAGTTGTTCAATATCATTTTCAGTCATATTGAAAAGTTGGGTTAAAGTAGCTAAATGTTTTCTAAGTTTGGTTGACGATATAGCTTCGGGATTTTTGGCTCCACACAATTTGACACGTTTTTGTAGTACTTTATATCCACATAATGTTCCACCAGATGGTTTTGCGAACAGAAATTTATTATTTAACTCTATGTATTTATTTCTTAAGGAAATCACGATGTCTAGATCTTGCTGCACGTCTGTACTGAATAGCACAGGAACACCTCTAGATCGTTTTCCGCGAATTACAATACGTTTAAATCGCTGCACCAAAATCTTTTCAGTCGCAGTCAAAGTACGATCGAACTCTTCATACTGATGCTCATTGTTTTCGTGTTCTACATAAGTACTTAGCAACAGTCTTTGTAATTCTCCTGGACGTCGTCGGTTAAGAAGCAGGACTCTACAGTAAACAGTTTCTAATAACTCAATATAAGCAGCTACGTTCATAGAATTTTCAGCGTGTTTTAACCGATCAACTGCGTTTTTAGCTGTGGAACACAAGTGGTCTTTAAGCAATCTTAGGTCACTTGCAAGAGGCACAATCGTCACTTTGTTCCATTTTTTTATATTTAAATCATCAGCTGCATTGCCGGATACGTCAAATTTCCAATTTGATTCTATTAATTGGACGAGAGTTTTGAGATCAGCTTGCATTTCAGCTGATTTTACACTAGTCTCCGTTTTAAGAATTTTAATAATTGCTAAGTTGCAGCATTGTTTTATTGAAGTACTGATATTCATAGCATATGTCGGTGAACAGTAGCGATCAGTGTT
Organism: Tinea semifulvella; assembly: GCA_910589645.1. NCBI lineage: Eukaryota > Metazoa > Arthropoda > Insecta > Lepidoptera > Tineidae > Tinea > Tinea semifulvella. The sequence goes on from OU342584.1 coordinate 30,296,047, forward strand.
TACATCATATTTCGCCACATTTTTTGTAGCGGCTACCAATATATCGTAGTTAAGAGGCTTGAGTAGATCAAAAAATGATTTTATTTCTGGTTTCATTTTTCGTACTTCTATTAATAGTTTAGCCAACTCCCTCATTTTCCTAGATGTGACGAGTATAAAATGATCTTCTCTATGTATTTTTAAGTAATTTTCGCCAAAGGCACAAATGATAGAATCTTGCTTTGCTACAAATGCAATCTTATCTGCCCGCATTCGTGAGAACACCTTTTGAAGTGTTTTAGAAGGAGTATGATTTGAATTACGGCACATAAAATTTTGTGCCTCTGCTTGAGAGTTCAATCCTGTAACTTCTGGATTACATTTTTTTTTATGTTTCCACAATTGTTTTTTTGCATAAAATCCTAAGCAGTTTGTACATGGTAGGTAGTCTGATTGGTCTATTCTCTTTTCCTTTCTCATCGGACGCTCACATCTAACCACATTTGATATATAGTTTCCTTTTTTTCTTAACTCTGTAATAATATTTTTCCTTGCTTTACTTTTTTTTGGAAAAGCCAAAATCCTTTGTACATCCACTTCAAGAAAGTGTTGCCTTATTAAATGTCTACAGAAATTTTGGACAAATGTTTCACAAAAAAAGCAAAAGTCTTTTCCACGACCCGATCCAGCTGTAGCAGTTTCTTCTGGGATATCGCCCAGTTGCAGTCGTTGTGAGGTATTGCTTGGCATTATTATGGAATGCAACGGTGGTCTGGGTTGTTCGGTATTCCTTGACGATATAAAATTCGTAGGCAATTGGGCTGGTTGAGGCTGTATTGTATTAGTTGCCGCCACCATGACGTTTGATAAAAGCTGAGTTTGTACGTTGTTGGTAAGCAGCATGGAATCGTTGCACATAGAATTATCTGTATCGCTGCTACTCTCATCTTCTTCACGCGAAGGTTGATATTCCTCAGATGTGTTACTGGGCGAGTAATCCGGATATTCCTAAAAATAGTTTTACAGTTTTACCATAGCATAATAAACACATTTAAATTAGATAACTCCGAAACAAAAACAAACCTTTAAAATAAAGTAATCATATTTAACTTAGTTTTAATTAAACGTAGGTATTTGTGAATTAAAAGTAATAAAATAATAATTTAAACTTTTTTTTATTGGTGTACTGCAGTGGTTCCCAATTAGCGGTACGCGTACCCCAGGCGTACGTCGTGGTTTCATCTAGGGGTACGAGCAGCAATCTCTTAACTAAGATATTAAATCAGTAAAAAACAATAATGATAGTAATAAATGTCACTTGCTTTAATTTTTATTTATCGTTTCTGCAATACCCTTATTGAGTTTGAGGTCTTTCTTGGGGTGGTACGTAGAAAAAAATAATTGGGAACCACTGGTGTACTGCATTTATTTGCATTCATTAGTAATGCCAAGCAATACCTCACAACGACTGCAACTGGGCGATACACCAAAAGAAACTGCTACAGGTAGATCAGGTCGTAACAAAGGCTTGTTTTTTTTGTGAAACATTTATCCAGAATTTCTGTAGACATTTAATAAGGCAATATTTTCTTGAAGTGAATGTACAAAGGATTTTGGCTTTTTCAGAAAAAGTAAATCAAGGAAAACTCTTATTACAGATTTAAGAAATAAGGATTCTGTATACCTATCAAATGTGGTTAGATGTGAGCGTGCGATGGGAAAGGAAAAGAGAATAGACCAAACAGACTACCTACCATGTAGAAACTACTTAGGATTTTATGCAAATAAACAATTGTGGAAATATAAAAAAAAATGTGTTCCAGAATTTACAGGATTGAACTCTCAAGCAGAGGCACAACATTTTATCTGCCGTAATTCAAATCATACTTCTACTAAAACACTTCAAAAGGTGTTCTCACGAATGCGGGCAGACAAGACTTAACTACGACATATGTGTCGCGAAATTTGATGTAAACACTGATCGCTACTGTTCGCCGACATATGCTATGAATATCAGTACTTCAATTAAACAATACTGCAACTTAGCAATTATTAAAATTCTTAAAACGGAGACTATTGTAAAATCAGCTGAAATGCAAGCTGATCTCAAAACTCTCGTCCAATTAATAGAATCAAATAGGAAATTTGACGTATGCGGCAATGCAGCTGATGATTTAAATATAAAAAAATGGAACAAAGTGACGATTATACTCTGATACTCACGATGATATAGGCAAAAAAAATCCGAATATTACATCGTAAAAAAGCGAGCGTCAACCCTTTGTACATTAATTTTAAGTTTATGTGCAATAAACTATTTCAATCAATCAATTAATCAAACCCCCCGTTAGATTTCCCCTCCCGCAATCAAAGGGTTGTTAATTATATTTGTATTTAATAAATTAAAAGTAAGTAGGTATCTATCTTATAAAATAATTATTTTTGTGATTTGCAAGTTAAAGTGGAAATGGGCAGGGCACATAGCTCTGACGGCCGATGGGGCGGAAATATTCCCAAGTGGAGACTTTCCACTATAACAAAGTGCTCTGTGGTGGAGACCACGCACCGGCAAGCGTAGGACGTCCACCTACAAGATGGACAGATGACCTAATAAAGGTCGCAGGAAGTCGCTGGATGCAGGCCGCCACTAACAGATCGTTCTGGAGATCACGGGGTGCGGCCTATATTCAGCAGTGGACGTGCTACGGCTGATACGATGATGACGATGAACCAGTCAATATAGGTATGTCGAATTGATAACCTCCTTCTTTTGTAAAGTCGGTTAAATCTACCTGGTGGTAAGCAGATCTACAAAATCCACATAGTGACGATTAACGCAATTTTGTTGAACATTAATAGTACCTAGGTGTGACCTACCTAATTATTATTTTATTTTAATCAAGTAAATACTTAACTAAAGTTATAATATAATGAATACTAAACAAAAGACTATTCTATAAAATAGTCTTATAATAATTATTACTTTATTAAGGTTCGTTTTCGTGTCGGAGCTCTTTTTTTTTTAAAGCAAAAATATTTAAATTTCGCGCCAACACAATATTAGTGCTAATCACCTTACTTCTTACTTAGTTATAAACTATAAGGGCCGGTAGCTGTTTCCTGTTGTGTGGTGTAAGATGAACTTATGTACTATATTATGTAGATTAAATGAAATAAATATTTCTTACCTTATTTAAAAAAGGTTTATTTTCTTGTTCGAACATATTATCTACATCTTCTGGCTGTTTTTTTTCTTCTGCTATAAAACGAGAAATTAAGATTTAGGTAGGTTATTAATATTAATAAAATAAACACACAACGTAGCTCAATACTCAACGGGGGTAGGTGGATACCTATATACCTATAGGTACCTAAAAATTTAATAAGTTTCCTTTAGTTTCGTGGATACGAAACTAAAGGAAACTTATTTAATTTTTAGGTACCTACGGTAAGTAGTGAGTTAGCGACCCTAGGAGCTTTCAGAACCATCAGAAGCTAATGAATTTTCATAATATGTTATACTAACCTGATTCGTACTCTATGCCTTTCTACTAAATTTGAATTTATGGTACCTAAAGTGTGGAAACCAACCTTCCCGTGCACCATACATACACGTGATAAAACCGTTATTATAGTAGGTAGGTACTTTGTATAAGTCTTCTCACACAAGCTCGTCAATTACCTACCAATAGGTACCTAAGTATCGATAATTGAAAAAATACCAGAACTGAAAACTTAAATCACTTACCTTTATTTAATGCCAAATTTAGTATCCGTTGGCTCCTTAGGTTGACTTTCATCGTGAAACTATATTCACGTTAAAGATAGTAATAGACAAATATTAGTATACAAATATTATTGCTTCCATTCATTTATTCAAACGCGCGTCCGAGCAGTCGATCCACGAGTAGTGAAACGAAAATAATTTAATTTTTAAATATCCAAGTAACACTAAGCGGCAACGTCGCGTCGTACGCACAGCACGCTTTCTTCGATAATCGGCAACATCCCAAAAATAGCCGCGGATGTAAGATTATCGGCGCAATGTAAAAAAATATTCATGCAAAATAATATACAGAAATGCAGCGCCACTCACGACAAATCGGCGCATTACATTATACTCCTACAGACGTTCTAGAGGTAAAAATGCTTCCACACAATTTTTTTACTACAGATACAATGTACCTATAGGTATCGATTGGTGGTGACTTCGAGTGAAAATAATCTTGCGTCCGTATATCGGACGCCATAAGTCGGTGGACGCAGTATTACTATAGATTTTTTTGGCAAAGGACGCATGAACTATACCAGGATATATATATATATATATATATATATATATATATATATATATATATATATATATATGCAATAAAATAAATAGTGATAAGTGTTTTATAATGACTTCTACTAAAATACGTAATATTATTGCAAAAATAGCGTAGACTCAGGGAATATCTTATATATTTTTTTTACATTTATGTAATATACTTGTATATTTAGGGATTTTATTTTATCACTATTAATTTTATTACATTTTATTTATAAACAGTTACCAATAAGCACACACATAAACACACACACACACACACATAGCCAGTGACTAAAGTCAGTTGCTGACATTTCAATAGCACGCACACACTCTGTTACAGAATTTACGACATTACCGTACTACAAATTAACAGCTCCGATGTATGAATATTTACAGTTTAACAGCTAGGAAATAAAACTTCACTAACGGAGTTTTTGCGTGCTAGAGATACTTACTTAGCGTTCATTGGATTGACAACACTGCTAAACCGTGTTAATAATCATTACCCTATGAACAATAATGTATATTATTATTGTTCAATAAAAATTCTTAAAAATTGACAGAAGGGTCTTGCTCGAGATGGTCCTCGGCGAAGATTTATCTTACACGTCTCATGTTTCCTATTAAATGTAAAAGCTATTTTATATTGGTACAATCAGCAAAATGGTTTGTGAAATACGACAAGAGTAATGTACGCAATCTGCCTCCGTGGCTTACTTGTCATTCTGTCAAAGGACAATGCCAGTTTCAATATGGAGCAAAGCCTCACTAAGAACTTTAAGCTCAGAGAGAGCATTCAGGTATAATGAATATGTTGTCACATTTAAGCTTTGAAGAAGCTGGTGGACAGCAGATATTTAACTATAAAAACAACAAACACCTGATGTTTTAAAATAATTCGTTTACATGTACGATTTACAATTGTTATTATTATTTCAGGCGTTATAAATGATAATAATAAGGAAAGGCATGCTACGATGGTTCGGGCATGTTGAAAGGATGAATGAAGAGAGATTGACGAACCAGATATATAATGCGAAAGTCGTGGGTAAAAGAGGCCCTGGCACATATTACGACCAAATTAATAAAACAATAGCTGAAGGTGCGTTGAAAAGCCATCGAAACAAAAGGGCATGTATGAATGTCGAAGAAGCGAAAGAGGTATGTCGTGACCGTGACAAGTGGCGCTCAATTGTCTCTGCCTACCCCGCAAGGGATTTGGCGTAAAGATATGTATGTATGTATGTAAATCTTTTTTTTTTTCGTACAACACTGCATATAGTTTGTTTTAGAGCCATACGTTACCAGGATATCACTATCGATGTAAATGCATAGCTCATTCAATAAAAAAAAATCACTCCCTAAGGAGGAAGCCGGATGAAGTACGAGTATAACACTTTTATAGCTAAGCGAAAAAAAATTCTCCGATTATTAAAAATATAAATATTTGATAATTACGGGATTTTTGATACCTGACACTGGGCGTGATGGGCTAATTTCTGGCATTGTCCTTTTGCTTTTTAACGCACAATCTTGTCACACTGCTAAAATTTGTGACGATTAAAGTAGGTACTTGAAACTTTGTGTTATCACTTTTTAACGTTTCAACCGTGAGAAAACAGCTTTTTTATCCTAGTAACTCACGGCTGCTAATACAAGGCATCTTGCATCGATCTTAACTTGTTTTAGGCGACTATTTTTGTTAAAATGGCCTGTTATGTGACTGTCTTCTGTCTTGTTTTGTATGAGAGTATTCATGTAAAAAGGGGTGTGTTTAGTTAATATGCGGTAAAATTAAGAAGGATAGACAATACAAAAAAAAATATAGATGTTACTAGACTCGAGTGAGTAGTCTGATTATTTTTCAAGTTTTTATAAAAAGGCCGAAATGCACCCTAGTTCAGCTCTGTGTGAACTGCGCTTAAAGGCTCGGGCACACTGTAATTTAGATATTATCATCGACGACCTTGACACTTATCAAGATGGGATATGTAAACTTTTTATTATTTTCATTTAGGTTAATTTATTTTACTTTAATTATTAATAGAAATAACTACAGTAGTAGTTTGAGGATTTTAATGTAAAAAACAATGTATCACGATGACCGTAATTCGTTTCATAGTAATAAAACTACACTTCAAAATGTCGGTTCACGTTTAGACGAATACATGGTAGACTAGGTGATATTTCAGCCGTGCTATCCGCGCGTTCCAGTTACAAGCTGCGCTAACATCACATGCTAACATCATGAACTAACCGTTTCAATTAGCGTCAATTAATGGATGTATTTTTGTTATTTTTTGACAATGACATTGACAAGGAAAAAATACAAAACAACCAATATTTATCAAAAGCAATCCACCTCCCGTAGCACTTTTGTTTGTTCGTGTTATCTTCTTCCGATGGATGATGAATGAGGTGATGGAGGAGGAGGAAGGCAAAGGGTATAGCCCATACTTTTATCTTATTTATCTTTATTATTCGGTTATCATTAAATTCCAGATGTTGCAGGATTTGATGCTTTTCTTGAAATTAATCGCGGCATTATAGCCCAAAGACGGGTATAATATGGAAGTTCAAGCTCCGGGAAAACCGCAAAAATAAACTGCAACTTGTATATTTAAAGTCCAGTTTATCGTTTTACCATACTTATTTACTTTGTAGCACATGATTAAACAAAACAACACCAATTTTGACTAACAATATCCACAGTAAAGCAAATAGCAAAACAAATACTTGCACTTGACATGTCCGCGCAAAATAGCGGGATAACCATTCCATTTTTTTTTTAATAGAACGCCTAATGTTAACATTAAATGTCAGCTTTATTGATAATGGAACAGTTCACGCTAAACCTGTTAGCCTGTTATGTTAGCGCCGCTGGCTATTTCTATAAACGGAACGCGAGGCAGAATATAAAAATACATGAATAAACTATTTTGTTCTAGTTTCCAATAACAAAGCTGTACCTGTATCTAGAAAATATTGTCTAAACCTGAACGCATCCTTTTTACTAGGTACGCTACATTCTTAAGAGGCGATTTAATTGGTCAAATTTATTGAAGAATAAAAAATTAATTTTATTGAAAGATTTAAAATATTCGTACCGTAAGTTGACGGAAATGGTCACACATTGCCGCCATTTTTTTTTTATATTTATGAAATATAATAGTCACTAGTTAAACGTATTAATTGTTAGCCCTATAAGTACTATTAACATTAAATTTAGTGTTCTTGGCACACTGCCACATGATTAAATCATAGGTGAATATTTTGTTTTTAATATTGTTGTTTTACTACTTTTATTAAATCTTGTTAAATTAAAAATATTTATATTGTATTCAAAATGCACTAGGATCGATCAGAAAATTTTCAAGGCCTTGTCGAAACAGGTTGTCAACAACTCGACTATATATATATGATATAATAATAATATATAAATAAATAAATAAATATTTCCAGACAGGTCACACAGCGCCATCTAGTTTCAGTGGTAAGCTACGAGGCTTGTGTTACGGAAACTAGATGGTTGATAAACTACATATTATACTTTTTTTTTGTAAATATATACATATTATACATATAAACACCCAGACCGAGACAAATTATACAATGTACAACTTGCCCCCGGTGGGAATCGAACCCACGACCTCACGAGTTCACGGCAACGTTTGTTACCACTAGACCACGGAGGCGGATATTTGGACCAAGCCAGGCAATTCTGATTAATAGTGATTTGGAGCAAGTTTTTTTAAATATTTTTTTACCTGTTTTTATGTTTGTAAATATATTAAGTAAAAATATAGTAACCAAATTCAATAAAAATTAATGTCCTTTAAAGAAGTTCCATTATAGATAGTTCCGAAGAGAATAGCAACATTTCTCCTCTGTTTAGAGGCTGAATAATGACTAAATGAAACTGTATGTCTTTGGACTATATAAAACTTCATCTTATATAAAAATTCCAAAAAAAAACAATGGCAGCACAAAAAAATATGGCGGAAATGGTGGACTACCTAAAGAAGTAAACAAAGTTGACCGATTAAAATATCCCCGTAAGAACCTAGCTCGACTTACCCTGCGCAACTTGCGAGTCGTATCCAAATATTGTCGGCGATCAGAATCAGAACGGCTGTAGTTCTGAACAGTGCTGTACTGCTGTGTCATACGAACCACAACCTAAGAAATACACCAATCTTTGACTATCATGATAACCGGCCAGTGTCTCTCAACTCCTCACGCTGCTTCCACCAACGGACAGACATATAGCGGGATCATCCAGGCCTGGGTGACTAATTTTACTTCGGCAGGATCTAAGCGGGCAAGCAATCCAACCGGCTGGACGTTGCCGACCGGTTGCTGGCATAACAACGCCCGTGTCCTCTTCCACCAGCGACTTCTTTAGATCATCCGTCTATCTAACAGTGAGTTGTAGATAAAATTCCTAGCAATGCATAGATGACCGCAGAACACAGAAGAAAAATTGAGTCTCGGGTTTGTGACTGACACAGGATCGGATCCCTATTAAGGTGTTATTCTATTGCTGCGCACAGACACGTTGATCACATTGACTTAGCTTTGTTTCGTGTAAAAATTTATCAGCCAACGTACATTGCGTGCACCCGCTACACACGATTTGTTGTTTTTCATACAAAACGAAGCTTACACCCGTGCTCTTAGAAGTTACCTCAACGGCTGCTCCACTCAATTATTCCTTCCAGCTGCCATACAAGTTATCTCAAGGGAACCTCGAAATCAGTATTCTTAGTTGTAAACTATGCAAACCTCGAAAAGAATACATGTTACCATTTCCGGTTAGATAAAGTTTTTTCTGGCAATCTTCAATATGAAGTGATTGGAGGATCCGTTGTGGAAACGTCTAACAATACGGGTTAGTCAACGTGCGTGTCCGAGCGCAGCAATAGAATAGCGCTTTTATTGCGCAAAAACACTTTCCATATCCTATTCTCCTTTCTCTATTCAACTAAAAAACATGTGCTTAAGAATAGACCAGTCAATGGTTTTCTCATTGGTACATGGCGGTTGGGATCCTTGGATTGAATGTGAGCATTCCAATTATTCTGACACCACCGTTCCTGTAGGTATATTGTGGAACAGCTGTCCAGAAATATGTTATGGAAGACCCTCAGAAGTGAAGGTGTCTGTATCGGAAGGGTTGTGATGACGATGATAATCTAAATAAAGCGTGATTTTACCTCTCCTCTATTGCTTTGATATTGCTCTTAAAAGGTATGGTAAACTTAATTTTAATAGCTAATAACATAGTATCGAAGACACGGGAAATATAATTATCAAGAGCTTACGACACGCTTCCTGGCATAAAATAATTAAATTCCCGTGTGCATATGCTGATTATAAGCTGGGCAAGCTTCAAAATACTAGCTGTATAACCCGTAATAGGTTACCGTAAGTCATGTTCAGACGATGAATATAGCCAATGACCGCCTCAGGGTTCCAAGAAGTTAAGAGTATAGGCGAGACAAGCTTACATACATACATACAAACACACAAAGATTCTTTCACATTTATAAAATAATAAGCATGAAGCAGTAATCCATCAATTTGCATCAGGTCCCTTGACTTATGTCACTTAATTATTGCGAACTGTAATTGATGTCTTGAATATGAACGATAACATCCGATAATTAATCGATGACTTTGTATAAAATATAAATACCGTGAGGCTATTATTGCATCGACTGACGGGTGTTATTTTTTTTCCAATTTTTAATTTTATCAGACAATAATGGAAGCTATAGTCTTTCGTTTTATGCCTGTAGTAATCGACTTTTTTTTTTCACTCGAGTCAAGTTTACACATTTACAAAAACATAAAAAAAACTGGATTTAAATAAAGTAAAGATATGCTCAGTTTTTTTTTTAGCTGTTTTAGCTAAGCGAGCTATTTAAGTATAGTTAGAAAACAGTACGCTGAAGCAGGATTCTGTTTCTTAAAGTGCAAACGTCCGCAAAACGGAAATTATTTATCTAACGGAAACTGTCATTATTAAACACTATTAGACTAGGTTTTACCAAACCCAAGGGTTTTACACAAAATGTAACGATTAATAATAAAGATTTTAAACTTTAATCGTGACGATTACAGAGATTTTATTTTGGCGCAACTCAGGCTTAGTTCATATTCGTATAACTGACAATGGAAACATGTTGTAAATTTGACGCAATCTCGGCTATGTTCGGCTAAACTGTGTGTGTTACAGATAAATAAAGGAATTTACTACACAATCTGACGTTTGCGCTTAAAGAATTAGAATGCCGTTCCTGAACCTTTTTTAAACGTATTTTCCTGTGCATGAAGCTATCTGCTTTCGTAGCAATGCTAAGCGAATGTCTTTATTTTCTTACAATAAATAAGAAAATCAAGATGGAGTATATATGGTAGGCTTTGTTTGTGAATGATTTTGTTATGTATAGTAAGTGTATGGTTTTGCTTTATACAAAGAAAGACCACTTTTTATAAGTGCATCTATTTTAACCGCTAATCATAAATGTCATTAATAGAATGCACATAGATAAATAATAATATTACTTAAACCGTGTTGAATAAGGTTTAAAATGATAGCTTCTAAAACATTTTATTATTATTATTTTAACTTAATGTCCAGTCAAGCCGGCAAAGTGTTAGGGACAGATGTCAGTCATGAGTGTCTGATTCCAGTTGCAAACATTCATGGTCCTTGCGCGCACTTACCATCAGGTGGGAGCAAGGTTACATGTGCTAGTATAAAAAAACAAAAAAAAACTTGATGGACTATGAATAATTCACTTGACTAAATATTATTATTAGAAAGAAAAGTGGGTTTGGAAGTAAGGTTGGACAGAAGACATACAATACATTTTACAGTACAAAATTAAAAAATACAAATAATCCTTACCTCATCACGCCACTCGCTGACAGTTTCGCTGAATTCCTGCACCGACATGTGAGTAATGTCCTCGGCAGCAACCTCAAGATGAGCTGCGATGATTTTGAATGGAGGCCTGGATAATAATCAGTCAAAATCAATGCGCAATACTTCATGGATGAACTTTGTAAAATAAACAGGGAGATGGTATAAGAGTGCATATCTGTGCTGTTCTTTTAAAATGAGGATAATATTTATGTCGCCACTGATTTTTACAGTGGAAACTTGGAGGTATTGATGATACAGTTATAGCGGGCGAAGCGGCGCACGACGTCAGCCAGCAGTTAGCCAGCATTCGATATAACTATAAGGTATTGGTGATACAGTTATGGCGCGGGCGAAGCGGCGCGTGGCGTCAGCCAGCAGTTAGCCAGCATTCGATATAACTATAAGGTTTTGGTGATACAGTTATGGCGCGGGCGAAGCGGCGCGTGGCGTCAGCTAGCGGTTGGTCAGCATTAGATATAACTATAAGGTATTGGTGATACAGTTATGGCGCGGGCGAAGCGGCGCGTGGCGTCAGCCAGCAGTTAGCCAGCATTCGATATAACTATAAGGTATTGGTGATACAGTTATGGCGCGGGCGAAGCGGCGCGTGGCGTCAGCCAGCAGTTAGCCAGCATTCGATATAACTATAAGGTTTTGGTGATACAGTTATGGCGCGGGCGAAGCGGCGCGTGGCGTCAGCCAGCAGTTAGCCAGCATTCGATATAACTATAAGGTTTTGGTGATACAGTTATGGCGCGGGCGAAGCGGCGCGTGGCGTCAGCTAGCGGTTGGTCAGCATTAGATATAACTATAAGGTATTGGTGATACAGTTATGGCGCGGCCGAAGCTCCGCGCGGCGTCAGCCAGCAGTTAGCCAGCATTCGATATAACTATAAGGTTTTGGTGATACAGTTATGGCGCGGGCGAAGCGGCGCGCGGCGTCAGCCAGCAGTTAGCCAGCATTCGATATAACTATAAGGTATTGGTGATACAGTTATGGCGCGGGCGAAGCGGCGCGCGGCGTCAGCCAGCAGTTAGCCAGCATTCGATATAACTATAAGGTATTGGTGATACAGTTATGGCGCGGGCGAAGCGGCGCGCGGCGTCAGCCAGCAGTTAGCCAGCATTCGATATAACTATAAGGTATTGGTGATACAGTTATGGCGCGGGCGAAGCGGCGCTCGGCGTCAGCCAGCAGTTATTAAATATCGTCAGGATCTGTTGGGAAAATCGAAAAGATCTGTCTAACACGCTAGTAATATCGATCATCCATTTCATTAATAAAACACTTTTAAAAAAAAAGTATCTTTGGACAAACTTTATAGTTTTAAAACATTTTATTGTTTAACAATAAATATAATTTCATTTTTTTTTTTTCCAAATGTTCCTTAATGAATTGGATGATCGATATGCCGTAATAGCATGATGTGAGAATTCGCCTTTTGTCGGTTTCGCCTTGCCGCATTTCAGAGCAGGTGCATGAAAAAGGATTAAAGAACTCGATAGGCTGAACTTATAAGCTATAATAAGCCTACAGGTCTGCTAAGGGTATTCGCGTAAATCAATCAATACCTGTTAAAGTATTGGCGCGGTGGTGGCTCGGTTGTAAGAACGCGTTCCTTTAATCCTACAAAGGTCGGTTCAAACCCCCCCGGCATGTACCAATGAGAAATACACTTTTCTTACGTACATTTGTCATAGATTTACAAAACTACCGTTCCCGTGCCTCGGAGAGCACGTTAAGCCGTCGGTCCCGGTTGCACTAATACTAACTTGTGGAATCGTTAATAAATTGTCATTAAAAATTGACATCATATCCTCGCCAAGCCGTCTGGCCAGCGTGGCGAGTGTAGGCCAAATTCTGCAGATATATGTTCTGGAAGGTCCATCTCCAGCAGTGGAGGTCTGGGACGCTGTATTCTAGGGGCTGTAATGATAAAAGTATTATAATGTGGACAAGCAATTTCGTCCAACAATGCGATGGTAGCTCGGCTGTAAGACCGCTTTCCTTAAAATCCTACAAAGGTCGGTTCAAACCCCCCGACATGTACCAATAAGAAATACACTTTTCTTACGTACATTTGTCATAGATTTACAACATCACCGTACAGGTGCTTTGGAGACCAAATTATTAGCTGTCGGTCCCGGTTCCACTAATACCAACTTGTGGAATACTTAATAAATTGTCATTAGAAGTTGGCATAAGACCCTCGTCAACTCGTCAGGCCAGCCAGTGTATGCCAAATTCTCCAGAAATTTCTGGAAGGCCCATCTTCAATAGTGGAGGTCTAGGACTCTGTGTTTTAGGGGCTATGATGATGATGGTGATGATTGTGTTGTGACCAGGAATCGAACCCGGTACCTCCGCGTCTAACTCCACAGTAGTAACAACTACACCACCGAGGCAGTATATTACATACACGATCAATTAAACCAACAATATATTCGAATTTTAAATTAACTGTTTTGAAAAGTCAAATAAGGGTGAGATTTATTTCGCAATCAAGTCTAGCAGCTTGGATATTAACTACGATGCAAGATGGATAGGCTACACAGGTACCTGACATTTTTACTAAAGTATAAATACTTACACATTGATATACTTACGCAGATTGATCAATAATAAAGGTGACAAACATGCTGATACACCTACTTTAAAAGTCACTTACAAAATAATCACACATACCTATTTTCAGGGACTCTGTTGAAGCATTGCCCCATGAGAAGACGCATGCTTTCTGGGCAATGCGTGGGTATGGGCAGGTTAAGGGTGTTGCACCCTACGCCCCACATGATAGCGGGCGAATCCAGACCCTTGTAAGGAACAGCCTGCGTCATCAACTCCCATAACACCTGAGTCAAAATTATTCAAGTTGTATTTCCTATTTAAATCTATAGTAAAGAATGTACCTACCTATGCATGGTAACCTGTCATAATGGTAAAGGAAATCGGTTTATAAAGTTAAGTGCTACTGATTACAGTTGAAAGAAAATAAGGCCGATAAGTGTTGGTTAACGCCTTTCTGTCACTAGCAGTAGAAACAAAAACGATGGTCTAGGTAGCTTTACTCACGACTATAGAAAAAAAAAACGAATATACAAAAGAAGGGGAGATTAAAGGAGAACCAGTCTTACCACTCCAAATGACCAGACGTCCACTTTCTCATTGTAGGGCTCATTACGGATCACCTCAGGTGCCATCCACGGTACGGTGCCGGTGAAGGTCTTCATGTTGGTGCTCATAGTGTCCCAAACGCGGCTCGTTCCGAAATCACTCACTTTTGCTGTGAGATCATCAGCCAAAAGGATGCTAGGAAAATCGTGTGATCAGTATCATTGCTAACGTCAAAGGAAGCTAGTGAAATTATTATGATACTGACGTCGAAATAATACTTACTTGGGGCTCTTCAAATCCCGGTGAATGACTTTATTGTTGTGCAAATAAGCCATACCATTAGCTACCGACATTGCCCACTTGGCTACTGTAGCCGGGGCCAATGTAGAGGCACTGTGGATAAAGCTGAACAGCGACCCATACTGGCAGTACTCCATGATAATGCAAAAATCAGGTTCCTCGTTACATATACCCCGAATCGCGACGATGCTCTCGTGCTTAAGCTGTTTAAGCTGCAATAATTCTGCCTCCCTCAGATCGGACTTGCTGACCTTCTTCACAGCGACTATTTCCCCGTCCAAAAATCCACTGTAAATCATCCCCTGAGATCCTGACCCTATGAACTTCAAGTTCTCCAGTTTTGCATAGTTAATGATCAAAGTAGCACCTGTAAAAGTATGTAAATGAATAGTGTGCTTAAAAGTGTTTCAGCAAGTATTTTCTTCAATTTGGAACTTTTTCTGTAAATTTGACTAAAAATAATAAAACATAAAAATCAATTAACTAATAAAAATACGAGTACCTACTTGTTGCATTTAGTTTAAAATTTCAAAGTTATTATACTCCTTTGCAAAATTGTTTGAAAACGTAATAACTTTTCTCTCAAGGTAAGCGGTATGAAATTAGACTTGAAGTAGTAAAGCTGTATAAACTCCTTGACTTATTTATTTAAGGTTTTGCTTCAATTTTATAGCTCCTTACAGCTTTAAATAGAACCTCGGAGTCTTTATACTTTAAGAGCAATAACGGTGCTTACACATCAGGGAATGCGAGCGGACCGCGTAAATAAACCTTTTATGGCGTGCTTTAAAGAATTGTGTGTAGTGTGAATCTTTCGAGCAACTTATCCAATGTTTGTTATAAGCTTGCCTGGGGATTATGAAACTATGTTTGTAAACGTCTAACTTCGTAACAATCTAAAACCCGTAATCTTAGGCGTTTCGTCAACTGCTCCACCACTAAAATATTTTCTTCCAGCTGTCAAACGTCAGCACGTCACTATGCTCGAGGAATAGAACTCAAATTCAAGGTATGTCGCGAACTACCACCTCCATGAAATTTGTTTTTTTTTTTTTTTTCGGCTAATATTTATAACCTTAATTGAAATGTTAAGATGTGTAAATATTAAAATTTATTGATAAACTTATAAATAGGTATATTAATATAATTTAAAATAAGTTCTTAAGTTCTGTAATTTCGGTAAGGGATGGCAGTTAGCGCCTGAATAAATCGTGCGCTTTGGGCACGCATTATGAGTATTTTACTGATCTATACTCGGGTACAAATATTACATACTCGTAGGCCTATAATAATAACCGGTCCAAGTCCTTGCTTCGCAATTGTCTTCGGCCCAATTAATTAGGCGATCTAATTCACAATAGTGGTATCGTCAGACCACAAACGGTCGACTCTTTAGATGCCGCAAGTACCTATGTGTAATGCAGATTGTAGTGATAGGTCAAAGGGGTAAGTGCCCTAAAAGTTTTCTAATAGGTTCATTGCTCTAAAAATGTTTGGGCTACTCTGGTTAGTCTTGAGTTCTGAATTCTGAATTCAATTTTTTTTTAACTCCCCCTCCTCTTTCCATCTCTTATGCCCCCCGCATACCCCTCCCCCTCCTGTCGCCGCCCCCCTCGCCTCCTGTCTTTTCCCTGCTCACGCCCCATGTATAGCATCTCGCCTCCAGGCCCTCATGTCTGATTACCCTCGCCCCTTATGTCTGCCCCCCTTGCCTTCAATGTCACCTCATTTCGTTCCCAAGTCTTCTCCCCCTAGACTCTCATGTCTCCGCCCCACTCGCCAAAATGTTTCCGTTCCTCGCCCCCCGTGTCCCATCTAGGTTTCATGCTCCCTTATGCCTCCTCACCCTCGCCCCTCTTGTCTACACCCCTGGTTTCCGCCCCATCGCCCTTAATGTCACCGCCCCCATCGTCCCTTATGTCTGCCGCCCCCATTGCCCACAAAGTCAGTGCCCCCTTTGCCCTCAATGTCAATGCCCCCCTT
Organism: Tinea semifulvella; assembly: GCA_910589645.1. Lineage (NCBI taxonomy): Eukaryota > Metazoa > Arthropoda > Insecta > Lepidoptera > Tineidae > Tinea > Tinea semifulvella. The sequence continues at coordinate 30,312,670 of OU342584.1, forward strand.
TCGCCCCTAAGTCTCCTCCCCGCCTCTCATGTCTTCGCCCCCCTCGCCGGGTTCATTGCTCTAAAAATATTTGGGCTACTCTTGACTTCTGAATTCCGAATTATATTTTTTTAACCCCCCCCCCCCTCCTAATTCCCTCTCTTATGCCCCCCGCATACCCCTCCCCCTTCTGTCTCCGCACCCCTCGCCTCCTTTCTTTTCCTTGCTCGCCCCCCATGTAATAGCACCTCGCCTCTAGGCCCTCATGACTGCTTACCCACGCCCCTTATGTCTGCCCCTCTTGCTCTCAATGTCCCATTTGTGTCCCATCTAGGTTTCATGCCCCCTTATGACTCCTCTCTGCCCCTCTTGTCTACTCCCCTGGTTTTCGCCCCCTCGCCCTTCATGTCGCCGCCCCCGTCGCCTATCATGTCATCGCCCCCCTCGCCCCTCATGCCACCCCCAGTCCCCCCCTAGTTTCCGCCTCCTCGCCCTCTATGTCAGATATTTGTATCACTAATTTGTGGAACAATTTGCCTCTTAGCATCAGGCAGGTAACCACCAGATCGCTATTTAAAAAAATGGTCTATTCGCATTTCCTATCGCAATAAAGCTAGTATATTATTATGTATGTATGTAGGTTTATATGGGTATATAAGTATGTATTAGTACGTAGTATATTATATATTTATACATCTAGTTAGTTATTAAATATTTTTTTATTTTTTTTTATAATCCTTTATATTTGCACCTACTTTTCAGTAAAGTGTTTAAAGTTATCCCAATGGTTGGCTATGATAAAATGTCTTGCAGCATTAAAGCCCGCCTTTGTCTTTGTGCAATAAAGTATTAAATAAATAAATAAATAAATATTCAGGGGGCAGCTCCTCACCTCTCATGTCTCCACCCCCGTTTATTTGGGGTCCATACGGGTACGAGGGGTCTTGGTATCACGTTAAGACCCTACAGAATTGTAATGGTAGGTCAGTTTAAAAGTTATCTAGTAGCTTCATTGCTATAAAAAACCGACATCCATAAATTCTTCTTCATTGTTACCGATATGACCTTTGATATTTCCAAAGATCGACTTAGAAGCGACCGTTTGAGCACCCCTAGCGGTATCTACAGCGGTAGAGGTCTAAGACCTGTGTTCTAGGGGCTACAGTGACGCTGAATATCCGATTGTAACTTTTTACGAAATATATGTACTTTTAATGTAAGGAACCACTCAAAATTTATTTAAAAATATAGGTGTTCGGAGTATATAGAATCTATAATGTGTACAAGGGACCGACCGTGACCATGTAAAAAAATAAAAAAAAATGTAGACAAGACTTACAATCGTGGATATAACTCTATAGTCTATACTCTTATAAATAAAAAAATCGGCGTTATACCGAACCGCCGCGCCGATTGGACCCCAAATTCATATAGCGCGGAGATACAGAGAATGGCGGGGGAACGTATTCCAAACGACTTCCGGCTCCATCATCAGACCCTGTACACTATCTACGATCAGAGTACTTCTCAAGACAAATCAAACGAGCCGAAACTCGATGGTGTTGCATTGATTTATTACAGAGTACTTAGGGGCACCTTCCGGTTCCATCATCAGACCCTGAACACTATCTCCGACCAGAGTACTTGTCAAGACAAATCAAACGAGCCCAAATTAAATGCTAAATAAATTAAAAATAATATAAATTGTTTATTGTGTATTCCTGTGTCCACCTTGCAGCTTTATCAATAGAATTTTAACAAATATCAACGAATAGAAAAGTAGTTTTCATAATTAATTTTAGTCTCTTGACTCTCTTGTTTATCCTTTAATGTTTTAAAATAAATGAATGGGAAAAAGAAAGTTCTAAATTGTCATTCTAAGGTTTTAGAATTAGGTATGTGGAGACTATCATTCTATTTTCCCAATTATAAGTATTTGATGCAACTGAAGTCTCTGTAATTGTAACGATTAAAGTTAAAAATGTTGTCTAATATATGAGTTTTAGTTTGAAGTTCAGCCATCAGCCGTCGCATTCTACACCATTTTTAACTATAATCTTTACTTCATTATTTGGCGCAACTACGCTTTAGTGTTGTATATAAACGAATATCGATAGTTAATGTTGATTACATATGGAAGTAATAAGTTCTTCGATACTCGGCTTACTTTTTACTCAAATGCGCGACCCAATGAATGTATTATCCTTTTTGGCACTTTGGAGACCATACGTCTGATGATTCTCACGTCAATCGAATCGAATCGAATCTTGATCATGCAAGTGTCACTGACGATATGACATAATCAAATTTCAGTAAGACACCATATTGAGTAAAAGAAAAAAAAATTGTCGATGAACTATATTATCCAATAGGTATTTCAAAATTAATAAATAATAATAAAAATGAGGTTTCAATTATAATTTTTCATTTCGAGTGACTATTTAGCATCGACAACGTTTTATACAGTTGGTTAGCAACCATTCTCATTTAAAATTTAGAAAGGGTTTCGTCTTCAAATAGATTGAGAACAGCTGAACTATACTATTGAAATAATACCCATAACATAAACAATACCCATTTAAAACCGGGACCGGCTTGAAATCTTCCCAACAATGGGGGACCTACTATTAAACCCACTATATTTCGTATTAAAATTTATTATAAGTATAAGTGTGTATTAATTATGAAATTATTTCAGTAGTGTAGTTCAACGGTTCTCAAACTTGTTGGAGATGGATTCCTTGAGATTGTTTTTTACTATTTAGGTTTTATTTAAATTTCTATTTTTTTAGGTTTTGTTTTTTGATTTTTACCCGACGCAAAAAAGGTTTATGTCTTTTCAAAAAGAATCGAGAATTTGAATAAATATATATATATAATCCGATAATTTCTGGCGGATTGCTTGGCGCAAATTGCGCATAACTTCCAGGTATTATTCTTTATTGACCGTACTACCCTGTGGCATGAACTCATGATGCACGACGCCCCAAGAAATCCAAGAAAACTGTGACACACATTCGACCAAACTTGGCGCGGATTTTGCAGTCTTATCTCATGTTCTTACATCATCCATTGGGATGATTGAGCTTTGGTTTCCATGATTAACCCGTTGATTCCTCACCCGTTATGACCCTCTGGAGCTCATTTGGGTCGTCAATACTGAGTCCAACATCTCTTGAGCAATGTCAACGCTGTTTATGGTCGAAATTGAGCAATTTTGGCACAAACTTCGCGGCGATCCGACTCATATCCAAATCGTTGGTTAAAATCCAATGGCACGACCCAATCGATATGTTTAGATCGTCAGCAACTTCTTCTCTAATGGTGATTCGACGATTGGCCTATACTATTTTCTTCACTTCATTATTGTTTTCGGTTGTTGTTGATGAGCTCGGGCGTCCGGCACGCTCTTCGTCATTCTTACCCGGCCCTCTGATAACATTTTGTACCACCGATAAACGTTGCTTTTGCCCAAGTATATGCCAGATTATTCGAAATGCGTACGCGCACTTGATTTTGTTTTCACACAAAAACACAAAGAACCAAAACCCTTGACGGTTTGTCAAAACAGCTGTCATAAAATAATTTTCAGACACATAAATAACATTCAGAATAGCCGACCGTATTAGTATAAGTAATGTTAAACCAACATAACCTAACAATAAAATCGGATACACGTAGCCCGCGAAAATTTTAAATTCGCGACACTTTTTGAACAGACTCGTATGTATGTTTGTTCCTTTGTGGCACACTGGAGATCAAATGTGTTGGCAGATTTTGATGATTCTCACGATAATCGATTGGTCTTAATCATGGGAATTTCACTGAACATATGACATTAATCATATTTAAGTAAGGCTTCAACCAGGCCTATTGTGGAAAGTAAAAAAAATAAAATCGACAAGCCATATTGAGTGGGGTATCATCGAATAGATATTTCAAAATTATGTGAGGTTTTTATGTTGTGGTTAGTGACCATATCATTTAAATTTTCAATGTAGGTCCTTACTACCTACAATAAAGATGGAATAAAGTTTATATTAATAAGTACAAAGTATCATAACGACCGTATCCCTTTCGACCAGTCTTTCAAAGAAGCGGATTCAAATTTACCCTACTTTACATCATTATCATATTTAATTAATTATAATTGCATAATTACTCATTGTGGATTAATTTATAAATATTTAATGTGAATTTTGTATAGGTAGATTACCATTAACCGCCAATACATACCTACAGTACAAATTTTGTGTAAAAGAAAAATATTAACTTGTAGTTAAGCGGTTATCAAAGTTTTTCGTGATAGATTCGTTAGGATTGTTTATATATTTTCAGTTTTTAATTAAAGTTAATATTTTCGTAGTAGGGTTTGTTTATTTTAATAAATGCATTTCAATTTAAATTAAAGTTTTTTTGACGCAGTGTTTTTTTAATTAAATTTCTTTTTATATACTACAAGTCTACTCACTCGAATTTCTTTCACTTTTCATTTAATTTAAAGTGTCCAAATAGTATTTGCAACGATTTATTAGTAAACAGTAAACTTAAAAAGTTTCACAAACTTTTAAAACAATTTTTTAGAGTATTTTATTATTAAATATTTAGATTACAATTTGTCTACATGTTATTAAATAAGTACTCGTACTTTATACTCCACATCTAGCAGATATCCTTAATCAATCCTTAAATATAGTCGACTTTCCTCCGAACCAACAGCCAACTATGACCAAATAGCTTTAATTAAATAAATAAACATTTTCAACTCAATGAATGAAAACGTGAATCATTTTCGTATATACATTTATCCAAGCTAAGTGGTGTATATAATAAAGAAAACACCGGGCGCGTCACTTTTTCATTAATAAACAGTGTACTTACTGGGGTTATCCCGCCCAAACAGCGACAAGACATTAGAAAAGCACGACCCCCATCTCATTTCATGATTCCATGGATCATACTTTCTCTCAACTTCTTTAACTTCCACTGAGTTTTCAGTAGTATTTTCTTGTTCTGTCATTATGCACGTGCTGACGGACTCGGCGATAAAACTCGACTAAGAGCAAACAAGCGACCTGCTCCACCGATATCGACCTAACACTGGGAAAATGGCTAGCCACCCTCCGCTGTGTTTCCACCCCACGATTTACTTGGTCTAGTGAAGTGATAACTTTGTAAACCGTATTTTTATTTTCTATATAACACCTAATATGAGCGTGAGCTACAAAATAAAATATCCTTAAAAACAAGAAATAAAAGGTAAAAAGTATATACATATATATATATATTAATAATATAGTTAATTTATTCGAAAAACATATATACAGAATACATACGCCTGGCAGAATTTCCCTGCTGAATTGCAATACTGATTCTTTGTGAAAAGAAAGATGAGCCCACTTGTTTATTATGTATTAATAAACAATATACTTAAAAACTACTTAAATAATAAACATAAATTAAATATAAACGAAACTAAAAAAAAAATGTCGTCTAGAGACTATGGTATCCGGGATAGTCCCAAAGGAGACATTTCCCCACTGTATAGCGAGGCTTATACATTGGCGTAATAATTGGAATGATTACCAGCCTACCTGTCTCCAGACTTTTGACAACTCCTTGGCCAGACGTGTATATTTTATAATTTATGAAATCCATAAACTACGCTTTGGCAATATTTTCGTATAAACTTTAATTTGTAATCACATCCCCAAGAACTCCACTCCTGGAGATTTGCCTTCCAGAACATATTTCTGGAGAATTAGGCCTACACTCGCCACGCTGAGCTGGCCAGACGGATTGGCGAGGGTTATACTTCAATAAACTCCTAATATTTTCGAAAATTATTATTTTGATTTACTGATTTACTAAGGTACTCGTAAGTACCTAACTTAGCTATATATTTTTAAAAATCACATATGAAATGTATCTGTTATTAATAATAACAAATAAAAGTAACAAGTAAAAAATAAATGAATAGACGCGCATCACTATTCTTAAAATATTCATAATTGTTTGAAGGGCGAGGCATAGATAAAATTTGTACAGCCGTAAACTAATCTAAAATGAAATTATAGATTAAGTTATGTTGTACTATTAGTAACAAATGTAAATAATTATTAGTTTTATCAGGGATTAAATAGCGATTAATGATTAAAATGGATAAATTAAAGTTTTATCTTATGTGCTTTAAAAAAATCGTTCTGAAACTTCAACTTGTACTTATTATAATACCGCAAAAATTGGTTTAAAACAATTTTTCTCTATATTTTTTTATATTTAAGATTTTAATTATGACACAGTTATGACCTTCTATTTTAAAATGCAAATTACGTGTCCTTATACTACTAAAAAATATCTCTAATGCTTGCACAAAAATAAACTTATAGGTTACGGAACGTATCTGTCAAAACCAAATAAAGTTAGGTGTATGTGGTAATTATCTCAAAAACTTTAATAATTCATGTTTTAATTGAACTTTTGACCCAAAAAATTGCCAACGAATAACAGTGCTGTGTAGTGACCGAAATAAACAGCTCAAATATAAATTTTGTTGCTAATTGTTATTATAGAGCAAATATTAAAGACTAACAATGGAGAAGAAGCATTCCTTAAAAGATCTTTTCGAGGCTTATAAAAGATGGGTATGCAATAACCCGAACATGGTGACAGACGTCGAGAACGTCGTGACATGGACTTCCTACTTTTTCGCAGGCAAATTGAGCAATTCGTCGATCATGTCAGAGGTAGTCTATTCTTTATGTAAATTACTTGCCTTATTTAATGACCAGATTATAAGAGACGCTTATAGCAAAAGTAACCAGCCTTTTGACTCAAAAGAGAAAATAAAGCTGGCCATAACTATAATACACTACTGTGAAGTGTTTAATGAGTTGTTATTGAAATGGAGGCTTGGTGAGAAGGGAAAGTGGACAGGAGTTGTTGCCTTGCGTATTATTAAGAGCTGTCTAAACATGGTATTGTTACACAAGTATGGACTGATGCCTATTCCGAACCCACCCATACCATTATTGCAAAGAAATAAATTTGTTCAAGAACAGAACTGCGATGAGGTTGAGAATGATAGCTTTAGGTTAAAGTCAGGAAGAATAATCCGCCGAGTGGAGGGTGCTCCACCAGTTGCATTACGAGACTGGCAGCCGGTGAAAACCACAAGTGTTGTATCTGATCATACAAGGATTAAGAACATGACATATGCAGAAACTATTCATATAATAAAACCGCTGATTCATTTAGCAAGTCTAAAAGGTTCCGGTAAGAAGTCCTGGATTCCATGGTTAATATCTTTAGGTCTAGATTTCACTAGTCTCAAGTTGTACAGCAAGGTTACTGACCTTAATCTAGAGGAACAGAATACAATACGACAGCGGTATGCTAATTTATTACTGTATTTGTTACGTACTCCAATGTATGATAATTACACCAGACAGCTTCTAGAATTCTTCCTAGTTATGATGTCGTCCAAAATCCCAATGGCTAGACTGATTTGTGAACCTATAATACATTATTTGCATCATTGGCAAGAAATTTATTTCTATATGTGGGCCTAATTTCAGTAGTTAACATTATTATAAGTTGCCTTGTTTAGTAATTTTATTCGGTATTTGAGTACTGTGTATGTTAACTACACCTCTACACTCTCTGTCTACAAATATACTAATATTATGTGAGTATACATAAAGAACAGACCTCATACATACATAAAGGTAAATATGTCATAAAACAAAAAAAATATACTTAACAAGGAACAACTAGGTGTGTTTCTAATTGCAGAATTATTCAATGAATATCAGCTATTAGCATTTTATAAGCTACTTGAGTCAAGGTAAAGTAAATAAAAATAATAATAAAAATCCAATTTTTATTTTAATTAATAATAAAATTTAAATTTTAATTAATAATATTACATTTGTTCATTACAAATACCAGGTTAGTTACAATTTAAAAAGCACCTTTATTAATTTGTTAAAGTTAGTTATAAAATGAAGGAGACAGTTTTGGTTAGGGAGGTTACAAAATATTTCTAAGGCGTTTGGGATATTTAAGATTAACTATGGATAGTTTAAAATGTAGTTATAAGTTATTAAACTAATAGGATTGTTTTTGTCAATATCTTAATTTTTATATATATATTTAGAGTGATTCTCTTTAACCTAGCTATCCAACCGAGGTTGAATATTGGGAGATCATAGTGCCATTTTCCAACCTGCCTCTTGGTATGTTTGTGCATTCTTATTTATGTAGGTTTATGTATTTGTCTGTATATAGCTATGGTGTGTACCGTAGGCTTGATTTGTTGTATATATGTAATATCTCCTAGCTAAATCAAAAACCTAAGTACCCAATTGTCACACAAATTGGCTCTTGTTTCAAGAGTGATATTTAATAACTGGCCATATTTAATACATTTAAAGGACAATAGTAGTCAAAGTCATTGGAATTATTAATTTTTCAGATTTTATCTTAAAAATATTCTATAAATTATAAAATATGTCCAATGGAAATGTTTTTTCCTACTGATATTCCTGGACTGAGAGGCACAATGCCTTGCAATAAAATTATTAATTTGAAAATAGGGTAAAGGCGAAGTGCTTTTATATGAGGGGCTTTCAATACCATCATCAAAAAGTTTACATAAACAAGACTTATTGAGATAAAGATATATTGAACATTTTAAAAGAATAAATATGATATGTAAGCACTTTTATAAGTAACAATAGTGGTTACGGTACTTAGGTTTATGTTGGAAGATGAGGATAAATAAATAAATAAATAAATATTTCCAGACAGGTCACACAGCGCCAACTAATTTCCGTGGTAAGCTAAGAGGCTTGTGTTACGGAAACTAGATGGTTGATAAACTACATATTATACTTTTTTTTTTGTAAATATATACATATTATACATATAAACACCCAGACCGAGACAAATTATACAATGTACAACTTGCCCCCGAGGGGAATCGAACCCACGACCTCCCGAGTTCACGGCAACGTTTGTTACCACTAGACCACGGAGGCGGTCAAATAAAAATAAATATTTATAATTATATTCCTACTACCCAACCCAAGGCAGGTTGGAAGATGGCACTGTCAGTTCCCAATATCCCACCTTGGTTGGATAGCTAGGTTGGAAAAAGGGAATAACTGAATATTTACCCATACATCTATTGACGTCTTTAAGACTTTAATGGAAATTGGGGTTGTTCCTTGACATACTGTATATTATCACTATGTGGCCAAGTATCTATTTTATTTGCACTTTAGTATAGCACATAACCAAGTGTTTCAATAAGCAATAAATAAATAATTTTAGAAAAAAAGTAGCATCACAGCCAAACAAAACGGCGGGAGTGTTAAAGTGACTTGCAAATAAAGTTTGCTCGTTCGAGAACCATCTACGTGTGCCCTGCTGCCTACGAGTATAGTTATAATTTACGTAGATCGCCTGTGAACATCGGCAGCTCGGCGGTTAAGACGGCGCACTGCAGTGCTTCGCTGACCGGTTCAAACCTCCCCGGATATTGATGTCATACTTAAAAAAACTTGGGTTTTGTATGAGATCTAGTTATAATAATAATTCAGTCTCAGCCACTGGCCACAGCTTAATTTGTAATGCGGGGTAGGCAGTAGAATGAGCCGGAGCGGCGATGGGGTCCGCAACCCATCACGCATGGCCTAAAAAGCGCGGATTGAGGGCAGATGAGTGCCGTTTTGGCACCTGGAATGTCCGAGGGGGGATGAATGATAAGATGAATGAACTCCTAGATACGATGGATGAAATGAATTTGGATGTAATTGGCGTGACCGAGACCAAGCGGAGGGGTAGTGAGATGCAGGACTTGCCGGGAGGGGGGATCGCGCTCTGGTCGGGAGTGGGAGATAGCGATCGCGGTAGTCAGGGGGTGGGCATCTTACTATCCGGCCGCTTGGCCGACAGTATGTACGAGTACTGCCTGGAAAGCCCAAGAATACTCTGGGTTCGTCTTAAAATAGGCCTTAAAAAGTTATTTGTGGCCGTGGTGTACGCACCTGTTAGCTCAGCACCACAGCTGGAACTAGAGAATTTTTGGAACCAGGTCAGGACAGTTCTAGATTTGGCAGTTGGGAACGAAAATATAATATTATGTGGCGACTTGAATGGATGGGTGGGGACACGTCGTGCAGATTACGAAACGGTTCTAGGTGATTTTGGAGATAAGAGAGTAAATGATGCAGGTAAGCTTATTCTTGACGTGTGTTTAGAAATGAATATTTTTGTGTCCAACACAATGTTTGCTCACAAAGATATTCACATGTATACAAGAACGATGAATAGTGAAAAGAGTATAATTGACTTAATAATAGTTGATGAAAGACTGCGAACACAGACTCTGGATACCAGGGCGTATCGTGGGCCAGAATTGGGAACAGACCACTACCTAGTAATTACTAGGATTAGTGGCCTGTTCACAAAATGGCGCCACCGGCGATCAGGTGGCAATCTGTCAGCAGTAGAGAGAATAAAGAGTGAAAAGTTACAAGATGATAGTGTGAAAGAGGAGTATATGAAATGCGTCAATGATAAACTTATCAATTTGAAAGATGTGAGCAAAGATGTAGAAGAGTGTTGGAAGTACCTAAAAAATGGTATGGTAGAATCGGCAAGAGAAGTATGTGGAGTAGCAAAAAAGCGAGCAACCAAGGGTGACGCGTGGTGGGATCAAGAGGTCAAAGATTCGGTAGAAAGAAAGAAGAAAGCTTGGATAGATTACGTTGCTTCGCTGAATATGAATGAAAGTATAAAAAGAGAAAAAAAAGAGTTGTACCATCGCTGCAAGAATGAGACAAAAGTTTTGGTTAAGGAGAAGCGTGAAAGATGTAAGGAAATAGGTGAAAATAGGATGACGAGCAACTTTAAGGAGAACTCCAAACTTTTCTGGAGGGAAGTTAGGAAGGCCAAAGGTAGCTTGTCATCTTGTCGAATGAACAGAGTGAAATCAAAAAGCGGTAACATTCTTGCAAACACAAATGAGGTGTTGCAGCGATGGAATGAATATTTTAGCGAGAAGTATGCTAGTAGTACTCCTAACGACGTTACGACGGGTACTTTACCTCCAGAGCTATCCACAACTATAACGTCCACTTTTAAGGAGGAAATAAGTGTGCAAGAATTGCAATCGGCAATTAGAAGCCTGAAATGTGGCAAAGCAGCGGGAAAAGATCGAGTGCTCGCTGAAATGATCAAATACGGAGGTATACCGGTCTGGAACGCTTTCCACCTACTGTGCAACCTTTGCTGGCAGGAGGGAAGAGTACCAGAGGACTGGCGGCAATCAGTCATCGTTCCTTTATACAAAGGTAAGGGATCTAGATTGGACTGTGCCAACTACCGAGCGATTAGTTTGATCAGTTTGGCGAGCAAGATGTATGGCAAGATTCTCACGAAACGCTTGCAAGAGAAGACTGAAGGTCTTTTATGGGAGGCACAAGGAGGCTTTAGACCTGGAAGAGGATGCACTGACCAAGTCTTTTCGCTCCGCAATATCACAGAGAAGTTTTTGGCCTTAAACCAGAAGGTTTTCTGTGCTTTTGTGGATTTGGAAAAGGCTTTTGATAGAGTTGTAAGAAAGAACCTTTGGGACATATTGCCGGAGTATGGAGTGAATGACAAACTGCTACAGGCTATACAGTCCCTGTACAAGGGCTGCAAAGCTTGTGTGCGGGTGGAGGGGGGTATGTCGCCTTGCTTTGAATCCCAAATGGGCGTCAAACAGGGTTGTGTGCTTTCTCCTAGATTATTCACTCTATATCTCGACAAATGCCTAAAAAGAGTGAGAGAGAGTGACTGTGGGATAAAGATGAGTGATCTAGTGGTGAACTGCCTGCTTTATGCAGATGATGCTGTTCTTATGGCATCGTCCGAACAACAACTGCAATCACTAGTCACAAGAATGAAGGAGGGATGTGCAGAAAAAGGACTCCGTTTGAATGCGAGAAAAACCAAGGTACTAGTGTTTGAAAGAAGAAGGATGACAACCGTGACGATAAAGATTGATGATGAAACTCTAGAACAAGTAAATGAAATTATATATCTGGGCAGTGTTTTTACTGCGGATGGGAAGTACGATAGGGACGTTGAAAGAAGAGTGAACGCGGGAAATAGTGTTAACGGTGCCCTGGGGTCACTGATCGGCAGTCGAAATGTCAGTGACAAAGCTCGGCTCGCCATACACAATGCCATGTTGGTACCAACACTGATGTATGGAAGCGAAACGTGGATATGTCAGACTACGCATGAGAGTAGGGTTAATGCAGTAGAAATGCGGTCGTTGCGGCGGATATGTGGCGTCACTTTGGCGGACCGCATACGTAACGTCGAAATACGGAAAAGGGTTGGTATGAAGGAAAGCATAGGGACAAAAATAAGGAAAAGCATGCTACGATGGTTCGGGCATGTTGAAAGGATGAGCGATGAAAGATTGACGAACCAGATATATAATGCGAAAGTTGTGGGTAAAAGAGGCCCTGGCAGACCGAGACTCACATATCACGATCAAATAAATAAAACACTGACTGAAGGTGCATTAAAAAGTCTTCGTAACCAAAGGGCATGTATGAAGAGGTTAATGAATGTCGACGAAGCGAAAGAGGTATGTCGTGATCGTGTTAAATGGCGCTCAATTGTCTCTGCCTACCCCGCAAGGGATCTGGCGTGAAGATATGTATGTATGTATCACAGCCGTATCCCTTCTGTGGTGGTCAGGAACCATGCTTTTAAAGAAGCGGATTCACATTTAGCAATTTTAACTATACGAGTAGGCCCATCATGACAAGTGGCAATCTTGTTGATATCTCTAAAATACCAAATTTGAGAAATATCACAAATAAATGATTATGTACTAACTAGGAATCAAACCTGGTACCTCGGCATCTAAATCCACTGGCTTAACCGCTAGACCATGGATGCAGTTGTTATTTCATTATCACATCATATAATCCATATAATCATGAAACAATGTTATTGGTGAGAATATTCTTTGCACACTCTAATGTACGTGTGAGCATCCTAATACCTATCTAAACATATTGATGAAATTTTGATACCAACTTGTAGGTAATAGTAATGATAATCACAGGAATATCATCATCAATACTTTACTAACGGTTAGTTGCAGAAAGGCTGATTATCCTTTGACATGTTTAACATATGCCTATGAAACACGTCATTGGCTGAAATATCCAAAGTGACAAGCTAACTACCAACGTATATTAAAACATTGACCATAGATCATTTTAATCATCTGTCCTGCAACTGGCCATAAGTCTATTTCTTTAACCAATACTATAAATTATATTAATAATTATTATCAAAAGCTTAATCAGATTTAGTAAAAAATAATAAGGCTCTAATAATATTCCTAGTTAATGACTTAAGTAATATTCTTTTTTAGAATAATCGTTTTTTTAATGTAAAAGGTATATTAGGGATTATTTTTGTGAAATATTAAAGTACTGGATATGTTGTTTTTAAAAAGGGTAAAATCAACCTATAATCTATGTATTTTTTATAATAATTAATGCTCTCATTCCAATATTGTTAGCTTGTTGGTGTTCGTCCTATGTTTGTTGTTAAATAATTTAATTAAAATAATATTTTCTCTTTATAATTTACTAATTAGATTTTTGTTGAGCTTACTTTTTTATGCGTATACTTTAAGGACAAGTGCCAATATTTATTTAATTGTGTTCAATATTATCATAAATGTTGTAACTGTTATTGGTTTAAAAGGTTTTTAAATAGTAAAAATATACATTTAAATTTAATACTGTTGTTTTATTGCCTATACCATATTCAAAATCATTGACACGGCCACTTTTTTAGTATTATGTTCATTGACACGGCCGCGTGTTACTGAGTTTTATTATACGAAAATCTATTTTTCGCTTATTCTCATATAAATATGGCGTGTTTTAATATAGCTTTTGAAATTTCTGACAGACGTAATCGATCTTAGACGATACGTTTTCGGACGATTGTACACCCCGCACGGCGCTCGCGGTGAGGGGGAATGTGCTAGCACGCATATTCGCTCATTACTCGACAGATGCCATATCGCCAAAGTTTTTACTCGTGCCGTCTGTGGACGAAAAAGACCCACTGGGTAGTCAGTGCGCTGCGCATGCAGTATAACCCCTAGAACACAGCGTCCTAGACCTCCTGGGCCTTTCAAAACATATATCTGGAGAATTTGGCCTACATTTGCCACCGCGCTGGTCAGACGACTTGGCGAGGATATGATGTCAATTTTTTATGACAATTTATTAAAGATTCCACAGATGGTATTAGTGGAACCGGGACCGACGGCTTAACGTGCTCTCCTAGGCACGGGAACGGTGGTGTTGTAAAGCTATGACAAATGTACGTAAGAAAAGTGATGTCTCATTGGTACATGCCGGGTGGGTTTGAACCGACCTTTCTAGGATTTAAGGAATGTGTTCTTACAACCGTGCCACCACCGCGCCTCTTAAATAATTAGATGAAATACGAGGAACCCATATAAACGAGGCCGTGCACTGGTTTGGGATGCCACACTCTGTCCGTCACATGTGACATCCAGCCATATGAAACCCGGGGCCGATGCAGAGTCAGCCGCGCGCCTTAAACGCAACAAATACGCGGATATCATCATTAATCACTAATTCATCCTATTTGCAGTCGAAACGATGGGTCTGTGGTCCGAGGAGGCTCTGGCGTTCTCTCGTGAGCGTGGCAAAAAACTCCGCTTGGCGAGGTGACCGTTTAAGTAGAGTATATTTTGTTCAAAGGGTCAGCCTCGCCGTTCAACGCAGCCTCGGCACAGAGCACACTACGTCCATCGTAATTAAAGTTTTTTTTTTAGTTTTATTTGTAGTGTAGTTTATCTTTTTGTTTATTTAATGTTAAGTTTTCTTTTTAAACATTTAATATCGTAATTATTTTATACTGTTTGTATATTATTTCGAATAAAAATAAGGTCCACTTAGTAATACTACATGTTAACTACTATAAAATAAGTTTTTAATTTTATTTTCTCTCTCATCTAAAAACAAAATATCAATCGACCGCCGCCGACGCGCGACGGGCGAAGCGACGCCACGTACCGCCGCCGCGCCGTTGCGTACAATCCCGCCAACCTACCCCCTTGCACACAACTCGCGTCTGCTACCATGCCACTGTAACTATAAGTGGATAATGTTTGCATTTTGTGACCAATATCTCCGAACTTTAATTGAAATGTCAGGGCTTTCAAATTTCTAAATTGTAACCCTAGCGTGCTTACAATAATACCTTGCGCAAACAGCGCTATACCTTTAAGTTGATTATGTTCGTTTGGCAAAGTGTGTAAGTATAAATATATTTTTAATAAAAATACTTCCAGTATATTTGATATCAATAAAGTACCTACTACAGTTTAAAATATAATATATTTTATTTATATTATTATTATAAGTTTACAACATTAAAATATTTTTTCAGTTATTGGTTTTCATTAGGTTTTAATATAATTTACACTCATGATTAAATTTCTAGCAACCATATATCTAAACCAACTATATACCCTCGCCAACCAGTCTAGCCAGTGCAGCGTGGCGAGTGTAGGCCAAATTCTCCAGAAATTTCTGGAGATGGGCATCTCCAACAGTGAAGGTAGAATAGATAAATGGAAGGTAGGTCCTGCGTTCTAGGAGCTGTGATGATGATGATAGATCTAAAAATCTAATTTGAGTATATATTGAGTAGGCACAATACCCCGTGGTTCTAGTGAGTGCATGCGAGTTATCGAGAAATGCTGAAAATGGGAATAAACTATAAACAAAAATTATAGACCTTTGTATTACCTACAGGTACCCATTTAACTTTTTTTCGATATTTTAGCTGGAGGTCGTAAAAAGCAATTTCCCCCATTGTTGAAATACACTCGATGCAAAATGTTTTCCAACTATTAGCTGCTGGTGGCAAAATTACTATATTTATAAATTGAAATATATCTGCCTCCGTGGTCTAGCGGTTAAGTCCGTGGATTTGGACTCGGAGGTACCGGGTACGATTCCTGGTCGGGACACAAAAAATATTTATTAATGTTAATAAATACATTTAATTTATATTAAATTTATTTGTGATATTTCTCGAGTTTGGTACGCTGGAGACATCGACGAGCTTGCCACTTGTCATGATTGGCCTATAGTAAAGTTGGCTAAATGTGAATCCGCTTACTTATAAGCGTGGTTTCTGACCACCCCGAAAGGAAAAACGGTCGTGATGATACTTTACTTTACTTGAAATATATCAGAATTGTTATAATACAAACATAATTATTTTTTGATCACGTAAATTGTAACTATGGAATAACCAGGGTTAAACTAAAGGTTGATTTATATTATACGATTTAAGACGGGTCTTATCCCATACTGTTGTTCATACAAACAATTTTATGAGTTTATTTTCTCTCTCGTTTTATCCTTGAAGTCGGCTTAAGTCAGCTGGATTAGGTTTTATTTCTGTGCAGTTACGATCTTAACCAACAACTGGATTGCCAAT
This sequence comes from Tinea semifulvella, assembly GCA_910589645.1. Classification (NCBI taxonomy): domain Eukaryota; kingdom Metazoa; phylum Arthropoda; class Insecta; order Lepidoptera; family Tineidae; genus Tinea; species Tinea semifulvella. The sequence goes on from OU342584.1 coordinate 30,329,230, forward strand.
TATGAGGAAATGTGTGTAATTTCTCCATCTTACTATAACAAGAGTTCCATCACATCATCAGCCCTGCTGGATATATGTAGGTATGTAGATAGGACTCGCCATCGCATCTGCACCCAAGCTCCAGGAAGCAACAATAAGTTTTAGATCAGTCACATACTCAAACTCATTCGTTTATTATCTTTAGATAGTTTCATCAGCGTGCGACACAAGAGTCCCCAAATGTATGAGTACGTGTTACATAGTTGATATGGTATGTGGAAGCATATTTGGGCCTGTACGTTGCGTAATAGAGAAAAAGGGATAAGGTTATGGAACTCCTCAGAACACTCACCGATGTATATTCTTGCAGAACACGCTTAGACAGGCAATGTCTCGGCGAAGCTGCAGTGATTCGAGAGTCTTAGTCTTGAGAACATCTGTAAGATATTTAGCGGAACCATTTTTGAGGTGAGAACAGTATTCCACGCATGACCTTATCTGTGCTTTTCAAGTACATAGCTGCTCCGCAGAATAGTCTTAGTGATCCAGTTGCTAATTTAAATCGTTGATGTAGTCCAAGATTGTGAACCACAATTAATTTGGACCTGTGTTGCATTTTAACATCCCATTTATTAGAATATATTGCACCCACAGTGTAACAGTAAAGTTTAAATTACTTATGCGTGATGCCGGCAGGACCATTAATTATTTTTACGATACTTAGTTTTATTTTTTTTTTTTTTATTTATTGTTTAAGGACAACTTACAGCTAGATACATAAAATATTTATAGAGTACATATGGGTAGGGTATGGCTATTGACAAGTTGCCACCGATAGGTAAAATTACATAATTAGGTGGTGCTCGCTGCAATAACAACACAAGTAAAATTAACCTAAACTTAAAACTAAGAACAATAAACTACATAACATAGAACAAAAAAAAACTAAAAAAAAAAAAAAAAATTTAAAACAATTATACATAGATACCTAATAAAAACAATAAAATAGAAAATGAAATAAACTAAACAATAAATTTACAATATATGTAAATATAATACTATTGATGAGAACCACTGGCGAAACGTTTTGTAAGAATGCGTCGTGTAGCTGTCTGCTGTAGTAGGTACATATGTAAAGTTAAATTTAGAGAGCATACTTTTTAATAACTATATACTATGTTTTATAATTATTTATAATATTTAATCCTTTTAAAACATATTTATGAAGAATTTGTATTCACTTTATAGGTATTACCTGCTAGCTATATTTAACAGTAGTTGAAAGGCTATTAGTTTAGCTAGCAGCGACACATTTGTCTGATATTACTAGTTAGTTTTGATATTATTTGTAAAAGTGCCTACCTACATCTTTTGTAGGATTATTGTTTTATGAAACCCTAGTAATACGTATTTTTAATTAATTAACTATTTGAATCTAAAATTCGAATTTACAATATACTCGTATTAGATGGGTTTAGGAGTGGGTCTGGAGACCACGTACTAGAAGACGCAGACAATCTCTCGCCATATTGACCTGAAGATCGTGTGAAATAGCGAGCTTTGAGGGAGGCCTATATTTAGCAGCTGAGGCATAAGGATAAAATCAACTGGCGTATGTCACGAGCAAGACTGGTCCCACTAATATAACGATCGCAATCGGTTGTTACGAGTTCATCTAGATTGTCGGGTACTAATTTAAAATTACAGGTAGCTTTTATATATACTTTGTAATATATTTTTATTTATCCAGCTTTATAGTTTTTTTTTTTCTTAAATCCCTAGTAAAATAGTCTGTTTGTTTAAGCGCAAACACTATTGGGCTTATTTATGGTAACTTATATAGTACTTAAAGAAACCTTTAGTTAAAATAAATTTTATCTCTTTTACACATTTTATTTTTGTTGCTAAAAAAAAGAGACAAACTTATTATAACTAAAGTGTTTTTAGCGTCCTCGCATGGGAAGCAAGGGCCTGCTGAGGATTAAATAATAGACTGCTTCTCAGTTGAGTTCGGAAATGTGAATTTAATAAATATATACGAGTACGAGAGTTATCTCAGAACCCACCTTCCCGAGGAGACTGGAATCTGTAAGGAGGTGTTGTGCACCACAGTCAACACCCCAGTTCACAATGCACTGTTTGCCGCGTGTTTAATCTCGGCTGGCGCAGTATCATGCGGGACAGTGATCCGTGAAGGGAGTCACAACGATGAACAGAAAAACGATGCAAGGAGGGAAAATACTCGTATATCTATGTGTGTTACTTAATAAAGAAAAATAAGAAAAATTATATAACTTCACACTACAACACACCAGCTCCAATAGCATATTACGAGTATTTTTTAAATCTCCCTTTTTTGTGACAAATATGGTGTTATGGTAAGAAATAAGCACACTCAAATGATCTTAAAGGCTGAGTTGCACTAAAATGAAGTCTGTAATTGTATCGATAAAAGTAAAAAAATACACGATTCTAACTGCCGACGGCTGACTAACTGATACATTCGACGCCATGTTTAACTTTATACAATACATTTACAGATACTTCATTTTGGTGCAACTCAGCCTAAGACTTTTCAACTGTGAGAAAACAGCCATTTTGATCTAATTTTATCCCACAGCCAGCCAGGTAGCCGGAGCTGCATACCTATACATTGTCACGTGAAATATAGTAAAACAAATCTAAGAAGATCGCAGTAATTAATACAGTTCATTCGGGCAAAAGGTAATTGGAAAATTAATATACGCATTAATGAATGCATCTCTCTTGAAAGTTGTAAATATTAATTAGAAGCGAACATCGGCAAATGAAAATTGCCAGGTATATTTATTCAGGCGTTAATTATTTAATTTGTAGTTTCTCGAGGATAGTTTTATGAATCTATAGTGCCTACTTACACTTCTTAGATTTCACCGACAAAAGAATACCAGATTCTCCAAAAAATGTGATATAGAAGACACCTCCAGCAGTGGAGTTTAAAGACTTTTACATATACCATTTCCACCTTCATAATCCACCGACAGAAATACTTTTGTTTAGCATAGAATAACAATCATAAAAGCTTGATACTTAACTTTAAGCACTTGCACCTTGGTAAGATATAGTCGTACAATGGAAGAAACTCTGAACCCCGATTCTTGCGCTTGTTCGAATAAAACCGAAGTTAAATAAATAAATAAATAATAAATATTTCCAGACAGGTCACACAGCGCCATCTAATTTCCGTGGTAAGCTACGAGGCTTGTGTTACGGAAACTAGATGGTTGATAAACTACATATTATACTTTTTTTTTTATATATATATTCTATGGATATGTCACTTTTCACTCGTATATCGATCCAAAGAGTTAAAGGTGTCAGAATTAGAGATCAGATCGGACATTAATGGTGAATCAATAACATTCCACTCTAGAGCGAAAATCTTGAGCGTGATGATATGACCTGTACGGTGGTGACTTGGTTGTAAGAAATACCCCTTTATTAAAACTCGAAAATAGTCGCAGTTACAACCCGTCGTATTTGTAATATATTTACAACTCCACTATTTCCGTGCCACGAAGAGCATATTAGGCCGACAGTCCTTTTTTCACTTATACCATACTTGTGGAATCGCTGATAAATTAACATTTCAATTGATATCAGACCAAACAAAGTGTAGGACAAATTATTTAGAAATATGTTTTGGAAGGCCCATCTCCAGCAGTGGAGGTTTAGGACTCTGTAATCTAGGGTCGGCGACGATATGGTCTGCAACGGAATTCTATTTTTTTAAACTCAAACGTTAATATGGCTTTGTATGCTCATACAAGACTAATATCTGATTCTATTGATAGAAACAAATAACTTTTTAAAACAGATAGATCACTTTCTTGGTGCACTAGGTAGGTATATGTACAAGTCGACATTTGTGTTTTACCTGCACCTCTTCGGATTTAGATGCACATCCGAACATTGTCTGAGTTCTGTCTAATTCTTTGGTTCATTTTCCATATTGTTTGAAAATTTTCCCTGTAAGTAAGTACATCATTTAATTTTCCTACCTTTTTAACCTTTGTGCATAATAAGTCGTATTTTAATTTAGTTAGGCTAAGTAATGTTAAAGAATATAAAATTAACGTTCATAATGTAAATATGTGACCAAATTTAAATCATCGTGGGCAGGAAATTTTAAGGCGTTATCAAAACAGCACGTCATCACCTCAGGAGACAAGAGTGCTCGGCAATATTTGAGCCAAAGGATTAGTATTGCCATTCAAAGCGGCAACGCTGTCAGTACTTTACCGATTGGGTGTGATTTGGAGCCAGTATTATTTTTTATTTTGTTTTCTTTGTAATTGTATATTTTATTATTAAGTAGGTAGTTTGTATTTTTTTATTTTATTCCTTCAGATAGATATGTTTTAAAATCGCTCAAAGAACGCTGCTGTCCTTCAATCAGATGGAACTCCATCATATAAAAATAAGAAATGCACTTTTCTTGCTTACTTTTAGTTTTCTTTCTTTACGTTTTCCCAATTATTTTGAAGTTCCGTCTAGCTAGAGAGAGTAGGCCCATCAACTGTTGTGGTCTAAGGGCCGATAACTCATTAAGTAAGTAATCTATTTTCGTGTTTTCTTCTCTTGATGAATGATGAATGAGGTGATAGAGAAGGCAATAGGTCTAGCCCAAACATCTAAGTATGAAGTAATATATCTTTCTTTTTTATGGGTAAATGAGGTTATTATCAAATTCCAGATGTTGCAGAATTTGATCCTTTTCTTGGAGTCACTCGTGGCATTATCACCTAAACACGTGTTTGCCCACAGACTGCTGGTGTAAAAAGACGTGCAGAACGCCTTAAAAGCGTGATTTTTCACCGTCTGAACATCGAGCAAATCTGCGAGCGAGCATGTTCCCCCGCACCGCCAACACTCTGCGTTCCCTCTCAATATCGTCTTTCAGACGTTTTGAGCTTGGACTCCATGGGCCCAGAGTTTCTACAGCAAACGGCACAAGTATGTAAGGTTTTTTATATAATTTACATACTTGCGCCGCTTGCCGGACTCCGCATTTTCCGCCGTGGCCCCCGCTTTTGCGCTGTTCCCCAGAAGAGCTAGAACCTCGATGGTGGTCTTATTTCAAGCGATGTTATTTTTACCTAAATATCACCATGGCTTATTTATTTCTCTTTCGATAGATAGGTAATGAATGAGATGATAGGGAAGGCAAATGTACTCGTATCTAGCCCATACAGGCATTTGTGTCGTAATATATTCTTTCGTTTTTATTAGTTAATGAGCTTATCATCAAATTAGAAAAATTGCAGAATGCCCAAGACACATTTGCGTGCTACCTCTTCTAGGTACGATCTTGTGAGCCTGCTCGATCAAACGTGTATCCACCACCTTGAATCCCTGCCCGACCTCTGTTATCACGTTGGTCAAGACACCTTGTCGCCTGCCTCCTCTAGGCACAGTCGCGTGAGCCTGCGCGCCTGGACGTGAATACCATCTTCCCCAATCCCTCACGGCTTTAGGGTATTACACCGGCAGAGAGACTCCTATCTTTATACTACCACTATAATTTATATATTGTTAGGTTTATATATTTCGCTCAGAGCTTGGACTTAGGTGTTAGGCCCTCTGCATTTAGCGTCCACGCTCTGACATGACATGACTCGCTTTTACAGTCACTAGTGGTATTATTCAACAAATTTGGTTCTTTACTTGATAATACAACTAGCACACAATTTAGAAACATTAATATGAGAAATAGAGGAGCATTTCAACTAGATAGTGGGCCAATGGCACTAATTACTCCTGGTAAGAATGCTATATCTCCACCAGCTGATATTAGGAATCAAGATTTAACCTATCGTCAAGTGCTTAGCCTATCACCTACCTTGGGTTCAATAACAAATCAGGCGAGTCAATCTACAACCTCAGTACTTATAAACAACTTTAAAGAGCAGAGTGAGGAGTTTTTAGTGAAACATAAATTACCTAAACAAAATATTTCATGTAAATCTCCACAAATCTTAAGTTTACAGGAGAATAAAAATGAAAATGAATTTGATTTAGAAACACAAAAGAAAACATTTGCAAACATAACAGGCCAAGGTGAGTGGAGAACGCCAAAAAAGGATAAAAACTGGGTGATAGTGCAAAAGAGAAGGTTAAGAAATAGATTTATTGGTACGAAGGGAAAAGCTAGTATCGAATCTAATAGTAAATTTAAAGCTGCCGAGACAAAAATACCTTTATTTATTTCTAACGTCCATAAAGATGTATCTGAGATAGACATAATAAATTATATATTTGAAAAAACTCAAGAAACTGTTACATTGGAAAAAATAAATATGAAAATTAGTAAAGACTACAACGCCTACAAAATATTTATATGCAAAAACAAGATAGATACTTTCCTTGATGATAAGCTGTGGCCGTCTGGTATTTCTTTCAGGCGCTTTGTGAGTTTTAGAGAAAGAACACAAATTCAGAATGAAAAATAATATCCAATATACTCGTAGTAAGCTAGTTTCATTCAACTGTAAGTCTCTTAAGAGGTCTTTGGATGGGGTTAGGACATTGTGTAAGACGGCTGATATTGTAGCCTTGCAAGAAACTTGGCTAATGCCGCATGATCTGCCAATATTAAATACTATCAACAGTGACTTTGGTTGTACGGGCACGTCAGCGGTCGACACGTCGGCGGGCGTTCTATATGGCAGGCCCTATGGCGGCGTCGCTATTCTATGGCGAAAATGTGCTTTTCAGTCAGTGTCGGTAATTAAATGTGACAATGTACGCGTTACAGCCGTAAAAGCTACGGTAAACCATAGAAACATGTTATTTATTAGTGTATATATGCCTGTAAATTCGCCGGAAAACTTGCCTTTATTTACGGAGTGTCTTAGTACAATAAGTTCGGTCATAGAAGACAATTGTGATACTGAGGCTGTGTACATTCTGGGAGACTTTAATGCCCACCCCGGTGAACTTTTCTGTAGTGAACTCTTAAATTTTTGTTCTGACCAGAGTTGGATTTGTGCAGATATCGACTTGATGGGCGCGGGGTCTAACACCCACACTTTCATTAGTGAGGCTCATGGATGTGGAAGATGGTTAGATCACTGTGTTGTCACTAAATCAGCCATGGACACAGTTAAACGTGTTTGGATAAATACGGACGTATATTGGTCTGACCATTTTCCACTTTTCATCGAATGTGAAACAGATAGATTATGTGATAAATCTACATATGCTCATAAAGAAGTAAATAAGATCATGTGGGGTAACCGCAGTTCAGATCAAATTCGCTGTTATCATGCATTTTGTCACACTAAACTCAGAGAAATTGTATTTCCTATAGAAATGACCTCTTGTGCTGACGGTATGTGTAATGACGCAGATTATAGATTATTGTTGGATGAAATGTATTTTAAGATAACTAATATCTTAAGCGATGCCGCATTAAACAGTTTTAGGCAAAAATGTGCTCCTGCTAGAAAAGGAGGCTATATAGCGGGATGGAATAAATACGTAGCTGATGCTCACAGGGATGCTCGACTTAAGTTCTGTAATTGGACGAAGGCCGGCAAACCTCGTTCTGAGTCATTATATCTGGAAATGTGCAATAGTCGAAAGATTTTCAAAAGTAAACTAAAACAGTGTCTGGATAGGCAGCAACAGATCAAAATGGATAATTTGGCCGCTGATCATTCTGCTAAACATTTTAAAAACTTTTGGAAGAACACAAGTAAAATGAATATTAAGTCCGGCGTGCCTGTGAGTGTTGGGGGCGTTAACGACTCTGTACAGATTGCTAATAATTTTAAAGATCAATTTAGAGTTAAATCTCTATTTAAGTCATCGTCGGTGGCTGGGACTGTCTTGTCTAATCGTAATATATTTTTTTCCTCCAAGGACATTGCTAAAGTCTTAAAAAGAATGTGTAAAGGTAAATCTCCCGGACACGACAGTCTTAGTATTGAGCATCTCCGCTATGCCGGTGTACATCTTCCTCGTGTACTCTCCATGTTCTTTACTCTCTGTCTGGGACATTCCTACTTACCAGAATACTTAATGAAAACAATGGTTGTCCCAATAGTAAAGAACAAAACTGGCGATGTATCTGACATGGGTAATTATAGGCCGATATCACTCGCTACCATATTTGCAAAGGTGCTTGACAGCATGATTAGTGACCATCTATTACAACATATTAAACTTCATGAGGCCCAGTTCGGTTTTAGAGCAGGATTGTCTACTGAGAGTGCCATCTTAAGTCTAAAACATGCTGTCAAGTACTATACGGAAAGAAAAACACCGGTATACGCGTGCTTCTTGGATCTCTCAAAGGCTTTCGACACTGTAGTATATGACAGACTATGGAGGAAAATGGAGGTTACGGGTGTGTCGATGGAGTGTATATCATTGCTAAAGTTCTGGTACGCGAATCAAGCCAATCGGGTGAGATGGTGGTGCTGTGTCGGAACTATATAAACTAGATTGTGGTTTAAGGCAGGGTGGTTTAAGCTCGCCGACAATGTTTAATCTATATGTTAATGACCTGATTGCCGAGCTCAGCAGCATGCATGTCGGATGTCATATTTATGGTGTATGTGTTAATAATATTAGTTACGCGGACGACATGGTGCTGCTGAGCCCGACAATTGGGGGGCTGAGAAAGCTTTTAAAAATTTGTGAAAACTACGCGAAGGAGCACGGTCTCAGTTACAACTCCAAAAAGAGCGAGATGCTAATATTTAAGGCAGGTAAGTTGCAGCCACAACATATACCGCCAGTTGTATTAGATGGTACTGAGCTGCTGGTCGTAAAGTCTTTTAAATATTTGGGCCATATGGTTACAGAAGATCTGAATGACGATATGGACATTGAGAGGGAACGCAGAGCGTTGGCGGTACGGGGGAACATGCTCGCACGCAGATTTGCACAATGTTCAGATGGTGTTAAAATCACGCTTTTTAAAGCGTACTGCACGTCTTTCTACACCAGCAGTCTGTGGGTGAGATACTCTGGTCGGGCCTACAGCGCTCTGCGCGTCCAATATAATAATATCTTCAGAATGCTGATGGGACTGCCTCGACGCAGCAGTGCTTCGGGCATTTTTGCGGAGGCTCGTGTGGATGAATTTCCGGCCATCATCCGCAAAAAGGCAGCGTCGATACTGCATAGAGTAAGAGGTAGTGACAACGGCATTCTGAAGATGATATCGTCGCGTTTTGACAGCGCTTTTGTTAAGCGCTGGATTGGAGTTGTAACTGGGAACGTGTAAATCTGTACAGCGTTTGCGTTACCCAATGTTATGGGGCTGTGACTTAATGTCACACTCAATAGACAATAATTATTATATTTCCATTGTTTTAATTTTTGATTAATGTGTATTTCTACTAACATAGTTCCAAGTTAAATTGTTACTAACATATATGAATCAAGTCCGAAATAAATGAATTATTATTATTATTATTATTATTGCCGAAATATGTCGGTTATAATCTGGTAGTTCACAACGCGGGAAAACCGCAAAAAATAACTGTCACTTGTGTCCCATATGTAGTCCAATTTATTGTAATCCGTAATTATTCATATCGTTGCGTATTATCAAACAAAACACCACTACTTTTGGCTAACAATTTGGTAAAGTAATGTACAAAACAAAACTTGCACTTCTTTGTGCAAATTGACGTGAAGAATTCTCTTTTTTTTTCTTTAGTATGGAAATTGTATGAGTAACGATGAAATCGTAAGAAAGCATGTGTCAAGCCTGAAACGCTGCTTTCTAGGGGATGTGACGAAGTATGACAAAATTAACCTTTCTTATCGATATAGTGTTTTTATCCAACCTGTCCGGACCTTGTTCTGGCGTCGTCGTCGACTCGGCTGAAACAAAGCGTGTTGTTGAAACATTATACAAGTTCTTGTCGTGTTTCATTTCATTAAAATGTCACATTGATATCCTGCCCTTTATCTCCAGCAGTCTTATTTTGTTACTTAAGTGCATATTCTCGTATAAAGGTTTTCACAACAAACGACAGCAAATAAAATTTTGCATGAATTCATCATTCATTTGGCATCGCATTAATTATGGTAAATTTTTATTATTGAGCTTATTGTTAAGTTATATATTTGTTGAGAAAGGTCTTTCTTTATTGTTTCTTTTGTGGAATTTAATAGGCTGTAGGTACTCAAACTCATTATTTTTGAAAAATAATTATTTAAAGCTGTAAATTATATTTATTCGCAGGATTTTTTACAATAACGTCTTATGATAAAAAATATAAACTAAAACAAAAACAAAAAAAAACCTACTTACAAAACCTAATTTAAATATAAATAGTATCTGCGCGGCATGGTGGCAAGAACGCTGGCCGCATTTCCTCGCTGAATCGCTATGTTTATTGCTAAAACTGTTGATTTTTCGAATAAATAAACATTATAAATAAAAATTGTCCTAATTTTGCATTATTTATTAATGTATTTTATAAAAGTATTGTACGAATAGTAAGAATAATACATAACTATGTGAATATATAGGTACAGTTCTCCCAAAGTGATAATGCGCATAGAAATCTTCGTCACTGTTCGGCAACGGTCGTATTCCCCGAGCGTTGGAAGACGATATGTATATAGAGTGGTTAAGTGCATTTTCTTCATGCATAATTTAGCAGAATTATGTGTTTTGTGCTAAAAGAGATAAATATTGATTTATCAGTAACAAAATTTGATTCGATAATTCCATGTAAGTAAATAGCGAGGAAAACCACACGATTGAGAATATGCTACAATCTTTGTTGGATTGATTTACTTCGAAAATTTTATAGTACTGTAGTGACCTCCTTTAAATATAAAATCTCTGCCTGTGTCAGACAGACAAGCAATTGTCAAATAAACTATTTAAATAAGATAATTAAAGTTGAAATAAAATTCACCTTTGAAAACAAAACCAAGAAGGGTGTGTGTGTAATAGCAGCTCTATATAATTCCACACAGAGAGAACACGTGCAGTCACCGCCAAAAAAACAAAAACAAAAAAACGACTGCCTGAATTGTTTTCGATTTTGTACTCATGATATTGACTTCTATTTCTTTGGAACAAGGTGAAAAATGCAAGTGCATTGTTTAGGGCTCTTACGATTCAATGATTCGGGTGTTTCCGGGAATACGACAATTAGCGAAGATCTGTATGTGCATTATTAATTTGGGAATACTGTACCTAATTATTTAATTTAAAACATACATTAAAATATTTTTATTAAAAAGAAACAGCGATGTGTCAAAAATATCCGGCAGCAGTTTTATTTTGTATCTTGCAACAGCAATGCGATAGGCGTGAATTGCTCAATAGTTACTGTCATCATTTTTGTATTACTAAATGATATTTGACAGTGACTATTTTTCAATTCACGCCTGTTGCATTGCTTCTGTAACATACTTAATACTGCAGCGGGTCAGCTGGTTTTGAAAGGTGGCAGCCCTATTTATGAAGCGTGCTTGGACTTAGCCTAGCTAGCTTTGTTTTAACTGTTTCTTCGTAGACAAAACATCGTGAGTTTTTTTCCATTTCTCTCTTGTTTTTAGCTTTCAATTTTCTACTAGTTTACGTTTGCGGCAGTGCCATTAAAACCAAAATATTTGAAATTTACATTTAATTTTAGAGCTTGCATTTATTCTGTTGAATTTTTAATGTAATATTAAATAGAACCACTTCCATTGTTGTACTTTATATTGTAAATGAAAAAAACGTAGTATTATGTTTTTTTAATTTTTATTTAAGCGAAACATTTTACTTCATATTTCAAGAAAAGTTGGGTTTTCAGAAAAAGAGAATGGTAAACTAAGTTTGCTTTGAACAGTTTTTGCGATGCATCTTCTGTGCATTTATCATTTGGATGTTGATTAAAAAAATGTAATATTAAATAAAATATACAAAGTAAGCCAAAAAGAGACAAAAGCCAACTTTGTACTACAAGCCCGCATCAATTACATACTAGGTAAAGTAAAGTATCATCACGACCGTTTCCCTTCCGGGGTGGTCAGAAACCGCGCTTATAAATAAGCGGATTCACATTTAGCCAACTTTACTATAGGCTAATCATGACAAGTGGCAATCGTCGATGTCTTCAGCGTACCAAACTCGAGAAATATCGCAAATAAATTAAATATTAATTAAATGTATTTATTTACATTAATAAATATTTTTGTGTCCCGACCAGGAATCGAACCTCCGAGTCTAAATCCACGGACTTAACCGCTAGACCACGGAGGCAGTTTTTTAGGATGAATATAAAAATAAAACAATTGTGTAGAAATCATTTATTATTAATAGACACACATTAATTGAATTAAGTTCAATCCCTAATTAATAAGGTGATTTAAAACGGCAAAAAAAATGGAAATAGTAATTATCTATCGTAAATTTATATTATATATCGTTTAATATACCCAATCCAGATAGCAACTAAATGAAAGAAAAGCATATTGCCCGACGAGACGCGGATCAATAGGGTGATGATTACGTAACAAATCATCTAATCGTAGTTTCAATGTGACCATGTAGCGCTTCTTGAGCCCGGTGATGGTGCAGCGCCTTGTTGGAAATTTTTCGTTATACTGGTACATCAGAGATTGCCAGGCGTTGGGCAACTCTTCATTTTTAAGATCTATGACGTGTAGAACCTCAATCAGACGCGATAACTCTTCAATCTCTTCCCCGGTCATTTGTATATCGTAAATTCCCTGTAAATTAAAAATTATATAAGTATACTGTCATCGCAAATAGCTAATGCGCTGGAACCGTAATAAATAACAAAATGTGAGGTGTAAAATTTACACTCAAACCAACTTGATCAGTCAGATCAGCAGATGATCGCAACTTTGCACACAACAGCGGCTGCATACTGACAGCTTTGACTTGTCGCTTTAAGCATTTTTGTTCACTTTATTTCGCTATGGTTTTAATACAAAATATCGGTAAAAAAGCAAGCTTTGTTTTATGTGCTTTCAAGTCGTACATAGATTAAGTAACATTAATAAAGTCAGGTATCCAACCTACGAAGAAATGTCAATTATTAAAATGGTATGGAGGTGTGTTGGTTGATATGAATTTCATTAAAAAGTTATACCAGAAAAAGTGTTTAATTCATAATAAGAGATCTTAAAAGTATCGCGAAGGAACCTTGTCCTAGTAACGTAATGTCATGCGTAATACGTCACACGTCACATTTTGTAATTCCAGTCAATTTCCCATTAGCCCAATAATTATTTGTGGATATTGTTGGTAAATAAGTAAAATATCATCACGACCGTATCCCTACCGGGGTGGGCAAAAACCACGCTTTAAAGAAGTGGATTAACATTTAGCCAACTTTACTATGCGCTCATCATGACAAGTGACAAGCCCGTATTGTTAGTCAAAAGTGGTGTTATTTTATTTAACGTAATCCATTCCTAAATAAACGCTGATTATATTAATTGTTGGCCAAGAACGCTATGTCTCAGCTAAACAAAATTGACAGGACGATCTCCATAAAAACTAAATCCAGGCTAGTTAGATCACTGGTTTTCTTCATATTCCTATATGGCGCTGAGACATGGACTATAAAGAGCGCTGACCGAAAGCGCATCGATGCTTTTGAGATGTGGTGTTGGAGAAAAATGCTGAGGATCTCGTGGACTGAGCATCGAACTAAAGTATCGATTTTAAATCAACTAGACATATCGACTGGGCTATCCACCATATGTCTTCGTCAGATACTCCAATACTTCAGACACATTGCCAGAAAAGGAGAGGATACCCTAGATAAACTTTATGTTACTGGCAAGGTGGAAGGAAAGAGACCGAGGCCGAAGTCTCGTACGCTGGTCTCACCAAATCCGCTCCACCACCAACACTAGCGTCCATGATGCTGTGCATGCCGCCGAAGACAGGAACGGGTGGCGTGCTATCATCAAGACGACACCAATTCATCGGGAGGTCACGATCCTCATCAACGAGGAAACACGACGCAAGGAGGAGGATATTAATTGTTGGGCTTGAATTGGACTACTCTTTAAATATTTACCTAATGCCTATATAACATTGACAATAAAGAAAAATGATAAATCACATTAGCATAACATTGTACAAAAAACGTTAGAACTGCGACGTGTAAAAACCACATTCATCGTTTTAATTATTAAACGTGATTATTTCTTATATAGTTAGGAAAAAAAACAGTATAATTATTTAATAAGCAGACGCTAATTAAATAAAAAACATTATCATACAAAATAAACATAGGGCTTATTCTTTGCCTCCTGTATTTTTTTGTTTTACCTAAATAAAAAAATACAGTACACTTAAGAGTTTTTCACTCGTCGCTTACGATTAAAATTTACGTTAATTAGTTAATTTTTCACTAGACTATTTAAAGAATTACCTTTTGCTCGAATATATTATACATCGCCTGCGCTTTGGATAGATCATCTGCAAATAAAGCTTTATAATCTGTGTTATCGATATTCAGACCAATAAATAATAAACATATTAAAAAAACATAATAAATAATATTAACAATATAAAAATTCTGATATAAGCAAGAAGAGCAAGTAGATCCCAGTAATTAAATAAAAATAGTTAAAGCAATGGTGCGTAATTTTAGCTGGAAAAAGGCAACGTAGGTAACGGATGACATTTGTATTCACAAAATTGAATTCGCGTACTTTATGCTACCGTCCATTCAGTTGCTAAACATTTTTTGTTTACACTTTGACCTTTACCCTTTTTCTGTTCATTTTGGGATTATAAGGTACTATACAAAAAAGTTTCTAAATTCCCTCAGTCAAATACCAAGAGTCATCCGGTTGCCTTTTCCAGACTGAAATAACGCACCATTACTTTGAAAAAACTTGTGAAAAAAACAGCAAAAGAAGCGTCGGAACTACACATGTGTATACGCACACTTCGGAAGCAACTATCACGGCCGGTTGCAGAATGGATGGTTAAAATAATCTATGATAAACATTTTAATATACGCTACATGATTGGTAATTAGATTGTTATTTAAGCCAATTCAGGCTTTCTGCAACCAGCCAGGTCAGTCGTGTCTATGATAATAATATACTTTTAGCACAAAATAAAATCGCTAGTTTTTTGTAGTTGTATCAGCATCATCACGACCGTATCCCTTCATCATTACAGCCCCTAGAACACAGCGTCCTAGACCTCCACTGCTGGAGATGGGCCTTCCAGAACATACATCTGGAGAATTTGGCCTACACTCGCCACGCTGGCCAGACGGCTTGGTCAAAAACCACGTCCTTTTATTTTGATAAAGGGTTCACATTTAGCCAACTTTACTATAGTCTCATAATGAAAAGTGGCAAGCTCGTCGATGTCTCCGGCATACTAAATTCAAGAAATATCACAAATAAATTAAATAAATTCATTCAAAACTCCAGGAATCGAACCCGGTACATCCGCGGCAAAATCCACGGACTTAACAGCTGTACCACGGTGGCAGTCAAATACCGTATGATTCAGGTAATTCTGTTTTGTACGGTTTTAATAAATTTAGTCGTGGTATTACTATGATAATAATATACTATTAACACAAAATAATCGCTAGTTTCTAGTAGTTGTCTGAGCATAATCACGACCACCGTATCCCTTCGGGGTGGTCAGAAACCACGTCCTTTTATTTTGATAAAGAAATGTATTCACATTTAGCCAACTTTACTATAGTCCCATCATGAAAAGTGGTAAGCACGTCGATGTCTCCAGCATACCAAACTCAAGAAATATCACAAAAAAAAATTGTGTCCCGACCGGAATCGACCCCGGTTCACCTGGGTCTAAATATTAACCGCTAGACCACGGAGTCTTGTAATTGTGATCGATTTTATTGGTTCCAAGCTGCTAAAAAAAAGTAAAGATGGCTAAAACTTTTATTGCGTTGAGAAAAAAAATATAAATTGAAGTATAAAGTGAAAGTTGTGCCAAAATCAGCCTAGCCTTTTCTTATGCAAAAAACAGTTTTTTTTTTCGAAAAATAATATAGGTAATTTGTTTTTACCTGGATATCTATGAGCGAAAGTTAGCAATTGGTTGGATATCATAGCATCCTTGAAGTATCTTCCGACCGGAATCATGATGGGTTGTTGTCCCTTCTGCTGATTCTACTGTTACTGGTTTACACAAGACTCGAGCTTTGAAACTAAAAATTCTGAAACAAAGGTGTACAAGATAATTAATTAAGTCTTGCCGTTGAGTTAGCTGTGATCTGGTAAAGCTTGCCTAGTATTCGAGTATGCTCAGCTCAGCCTATGCTAGGTATATAAACTTTGAGCTAAGTGTTAGAAAAAGTAAGTATAGTTTTAAGCGACGTTATAATTATATAAATATCACCATGGCAAGCTTACAATATAAGTTCTTCTAGAAAGTAATAATTGGTATTTGATAAGATGGCGGATTGATAATTTGTGGTAATTTAGGGACTGATGTCAGTTATGAGTGTCTGATTCCAGTTGCAAACATTAATGGATCTTGCGCGCCATGTGGGAGCCAGGTCACATGTCGTGCCAGTATTAAAAAAAAAACTAAACAAAAATAGCAAATATTACAGGAGAGCAAAAAAACAAAATGGATTAGTATCTAACAGTTTAATAACATATATTATGTCGACGGACGGACCGGACACGTTAGATAGATTTTAGATATATTTGGCGAGTGTAGGCCAAACTATCCAGAAATTTGTGGAAGGCCAATCTCTCAGCATTTGATATGCTAATAATTTATTCGTTCATCATTTTGGTATTCATCAAGTTTTACTATGATTTACGTACGTAAGCACGTATTAATAAATTGATCTCAAGATCCAATATTTTGTATGATCTTATTCTATAGACTAATATGTTATTCTATTGATAGAATAATATATATAATTATAATGAGAACTTTTCTTAAGAAACCATAAGCAAAAATTTTCGAATTTGTTAAATTAGATTACATTATAATTATCGGCTGGTTGCAGAAAAGCAATTTTTTTTGCCATGTTTAACGTATGCCTAATGTAAAAATAAAATAACCTAAGATTTTTTAAATTATCGTTTTTTCTATAATGAAAACGTGAAGTTTGACAAACAAATTTCATCGTCTCCGTGTATGCTTAATACCGTACATTGGAGAGTAAGGCACATTTCTTAGCAATCCATAGATTCACCGTGCGGGTGCCGGGTCGGTCGAGAGAGGAGAAATATAGGCCTACGACCGACTATGGCTGGTTTAAAATAGGCCCCTTTTTTATTGAGCGATGACACGGTCTATCAATACTGCAAAAAAAAGTATAGTATCCATACTATATCGTACCTTACTATCGACTATGACAAGTGGTAAGCTCCTCGATGTCTCTAGCGTACCAAACTTGACACAAATAAATTAAATAAATTATTGTGTCCCGACCAGGAATAGAACCCGGTACATCCGCGTCTAAATCCACCGACTTCGCGCTGTAACACGGTGGCAGTCAAATATCGTATGATTCTGGTAATTCTGTTTTGTAGGCTTTTAATAAATTTAGTCGAAATATTTTAGAGTTACATTTTACAGAGTTATAAATCGTAAAGTGGCAAAAATATAGGTACTTGTAGGTAGGAACATCACGTTACAAACTTGTGCCTTCAAATTTTGTTTCAAAAATATAGGTACTTGTAGGTAGGAACATCACGTTACAAACTTGTGCCTTCAAATTTTGTTTCAAAAATATAGGTACTTGTAGGTAGGAACATCACGTTACAAACTTGTGCCTTCAAATTTTGTTTAAAAAATAGGCTTCACAGTAAGGATTCATACTGTTAACTTATCAGGAAACACTAAACCAATATAAAAACTAATAAAAACCTTTTAGAATGAACAAAAATACAAAATTCAGTAGGTTGGTAGGTTAGGTACCTCTGAGCTCCTAATACATTTGTGTAATAAAAATGGACCCGTTTGATTACCTACGAGTTAATTGTAGATTCTAATAAGATTAATATACGAAAATTAAAGATGAAATATTCCAGTAACATATTTTGCAGTATCAAAAAATATCAATATAAAATTAATCACCCACCTGTTGCTATCAAAAAATAAAATTATAGTACTTACCTAGTCACTGGTTGAAATCTATGCAATCACAGAACAAGTTATTATTTAAATAATAAGTAAAAACAACAACTTGCTCGTTGGAGACACCGGCAACAATAGACAACAAAACGACGAGACACCTAAATTATTATAATAAAAAAGTTTGGATTGACTCGAAAAAGTGCGGTAACATAAATAAATTTATCCAATCACGAGCCCCAACGCACACAGACAACCAACATAAATTAAATTATTCGAATTGTTTTTAAAAATATAAAAATAAATCCATGAAAACTGCGTTCAAAATACTAATTCTTAAATATTCACCTGTTTGAATGGCTTGCACTTGTAATAACCATAATGACTAATTTTAATAACTATTATAAGGTGTTCAGAAGTAGGTATTCATTAATTCCAAAAATATCTTATTTTAGCAATAAATATAGGTTTAGTAATAAAAAAATACATTTAAATTTTATATTATAATTTTGCGCCAAAACCCTTACCGGTAAATCTAGTTCCGAATCATGCTCAGAGCGATTAGAATGGATATGTGATACTGACAGTTGTTCCGAATCAAATATAACGATTTGGATGCTCCAATTCTTCTTCTCGTCAATCGGCACTAAGGCATTTGTGCCAACATCACGTTATTATGAAATAATAATATATACGACTATATATCGTTACAGCCCCTAGAACACAGCGTCCTAGACCTCCACTATTGGAGATGGGCCTTCCACAACATATATCTGGAGAATTTGGCCTACACTCGCCACGCTGTATATTTTAGCATATATATATTAGCATGATTCGGAACAAGGCGCTTGATGGGGGTTCTTATTATAACTTGTTCTGTGCTACTCGCTCTAGCGCCTTTGACAGCCATTAGATTTTTTTCATAAAGTGAATAATTATCGGTCAGGTATCTCGTTCCGAATCATGATCAGGGCGCTTAGAATGAATATGATACTGACAGTTGTTCCGAATCAAATATTACAACTCTCAGAGCGTGATATCAATTCAGAACGGTCTAAATCACATTTTCATTCATAACATGATAGTTTTTTTTTAATGTATGGCGGATTCCACATCTTTGAGTGTAAATACTAACAAACATACATCTTTATATGTGTAAAGTTTAATATTATTAACTTATTTTGGTATTTTAAAATAACTTGCCTTGCTTGTGTTACAGACATTTTTTTTTACTTCCTACTTAAATATTAATTATATATTTGTTTGAGAAGTAATATAGAAACAGTATGAACGAATTACAATATTAAATAATTTAAAAGAAACCCTAATATTAAATGAACTTGAAAATGGCGCGCGACATTATGACATACAAGTGACAGCGCTCAGAGCGATCTACCTCGATATTGTGAGCAGTGAGCGAGAAATGATGTCATTTGTGACGTCACATAGCTTTCGCAAAACAGTTTGAGCACGTCTCGGAACACGTTAAGTGTGCTTAGGTTAGGTTACTCTTATCGTGTTCGGTCTGTGGGTTAATTAGCTTTATGGGTTACTGTTATCGTGTCTCGGAATTAGGAGTTTATAATTTTGGAATGTACCTATATTTAAATCGGTTTAGTTACATTGTTTTGCTATTTCCCTTTCCAGATTGCACCATTGATGAAAAGTTTCAAAAGTTGTTAATTTGTTTTGTTTTTCATCTATTATATGTATATAATGCCTCGAAGACAAGTGACTAGGAGAAAACCTGTCTGCAGGAACTAATAATTAAACATAAACCAAGTTCTGCTGCTACAAATTCAGTCGGTAACATTACACTAAAAAAAAATGTCTGGACGAATTTGGTTGTGGAATTTAATTCTAAGGAAAACAATTGCCAAGTAAGTGTTTACTAATATTAGTTATGTTGGAAATTACATTTTGGTACTAAACATGTTCATGTGTAGTATAGTCTTAAATAATTAACTAAATATAGTGTAGATAATTTAAAAACTATGCGTAAAAGTGAGCTAGCTGAAGAAAAGAGAAAAATAATGAAGACCAGTGGAGGGTCATTTGTGCCAAGTGGTTCTCAGTACATTATGGATGATGCGTTAATAAACCAAACAGATGTGGATTTACAGTTTGTGGTTGATAGCAACACCATGTAAGTGGATTGTTTGCTTATATTATTTAAAATGATATAGTTGTTTTATTATATTCTCAGCAAGTTATATATGTATATTACAAATAGGGGCTCCCAAATCCAGCGTATTTAGTCAACAGCCAAGTTCCACCAAGTACCTCACAGATGCTCTCAATGTCCTACAGAGGCGAGCTGTTCGAATTGTGGATGATGCCACTATATCTGGAACTCTCGAATCCCTGCAGTTTCGCCGAGATGTGGCTTCTCTGAGCGTGTTCTACCGGCTATACTATGGTGAGTGCTCCGAAGAACTATAACCTAATCCCTCCCTCTCCATTCTGCAACCGAACCACATGCACCCACATACCGTAGTCACCATCCCTTCACATACGTATAAATTTGGCGACTCATACATCTGTTGTATGATAAAGATGTGGAATGCTCTTCCAGCCTCTGTGTTTCCACTTTCCTATAACTTGGAGTCCTTCAAGCGAAGTGTGATAAAGCATCTAGTCAAGCCGGCATAGTGTTAGGGACTGATGGCAGTTATGAGTGTCTCACTTTAGTTGCTAACATTCATGGACCTTGCGCGCCACTTACCATCAGGTGGGCCCAAGGTCACATGTCGTGCTAGTATAAAAAAAAAAGAAAGCCTTATACACTATTCTCCTCTTTTTCCCACACCCACGCACATGAATACAACACACCATGTGTACAGGTCAAAATAAGCTCCCCCATACCGTAGCCACTTTCCATAAGAATACATGTAAATTTGAAAATGTCAATCTTTTTTTTCTTTGTATTGCTAGACATTCAACAATATGTATGTATTTATTTATATATAAAAAAAAACTGATAGATACGCTAATTAGCAAGAGAGAAGAAGACAAATTTCTAAGTATTCCATGGATTTACCGTGCAGGTGCCGGGTTCATCGTGTGTGGGTAAGAGAAGAGAAGAATGGTGTCTCGGGCTAGCGACCAACAATAGGCTGGTTTGAGAAAAGGAGGCCTTCCTTTTTTATTTTATTGTGCAATAATACCCTCACCATCCACCATTCTACTCCTCTCCCTACCAAAATATCAAATCAGTGCAATGGTATTGCTACGAGTATGTATTGGGTGTGTGTCGTGTGCATATGTTTTTGCATCAAGTGTGTTAGGGCGAGAATGTTTGTATTTAGAATTGTGTATGTGCTTAAGTCTTGAATGGTTTGCTTCCATTGATGCAACCATATTGATACATTAACGTGTTAAAAGTCATTATTGTGGAGCTGTTCTCTTCGGTCTTCTGAATCTGAATGTTCTATTCGTAAGGTTGCCAGCCAATTGATTTTGTATGCGTTTGCCATAATTGGTAGCTTGAGCTTTAATTTCTTCTTTGACTGTCGGGATGGTGAATTATATTATTTGTGACATACCAGGGTGCATTTGCAATAATTCGAATAGTTTTTGAATGAAATCTTTGTAGTATTTCTACATTTGATTTTGCAGATGTCAAACGCTGAAGATGTAGAATGCTCTGGCAGTGTATTTCCTCATTTCTATAACCTGCAGCCATAACTTTAAGCAAATTTTTTATAAGCATGGACAGATGTCACATTCTGTATATATAATGAAAACAATGAACTGTATGAAGAAATAATGGATTTCTTTCCTCTCTTCCTGGCGACTTTCTGAGATAATTCAAGTTATTTCATCTAAATACTATAAATTTACTTTATTTGTAGTTGTGGAGCAGTTGAATACAAACCCCCAGGTTTCTAAGGTCCCCTACACATTGGAGAGTCAACACCTTGAGGGTGTTTATGTTGCTGAAGGAATAAATAACCCTGAGGAAATTAATAACACTGAGGGCATTCATGACACTAAGGGCATTTAAGAACCAAGTCGAGCAAACATATCACGTAAGAACTATTATAATTTGAAGGCGTTGTTATTTTAGTTTTAGTTGTATATTTCATTAATAAGTAGTTATTCTTTATTAGTAGTAATTTATATTTTTTATGAGTTTGAGTTTTTAGTTTATTTAATTTTTTTTAAATCATTGTACATTACTTCGTTCGATAAACACAAAAGCACATACCAAATTTTTAATAAATAAATAAATAAAATAAATAAATTGTAAAATTAACTTGAACCAGTCTGGCAAGCGTGGCAAGTAAAGGCTGAAATCTCTACCATTATGGCCCATCTCCAGCAGTAGAGGTCTAGGACTCTATGCTAAGACTATGAGCCAATTTCATCAAAAGATTAATGTCAAACTATTTTTAGGTGGAAAAAACACCAGGACAGAAGTTATTAGAAAATAATTCCAGACCAGAATTGAATTAATAACTATAGGAAAGCAGAAGAAAGATAAGAAGAGATGCTGAAATATATTTCCTGACATTGATATAATGACACTGCCTTCACAATATATATTTGAAAACATTCTATATGTAAGGAATAATTTAAGTTTATTTAAGAAAAATGGAGACTTGCAGTCTCGCAAATTAAGAAACACTGACTAGCTTTATATTCCTAAATTTAGGCTTCAAAAAACAAATAAAAGCTGTGTGATTAATAGTGTTAGGTTATATAATAAATTACCAAGATCTGTGACAGAACTAGGGGAAACTAAATTTAATAGTTGTATAAAGAAAAGTTTAATTGCAAAAGCATGTTACAAAATTTATGATTATATTAATGACGAAGATGTGTGGAATATTAACTAATTAATTAATACTAAACGTAAGTTATCTTTTGATAATGTATTTTGTTTTGCAGTTACTAATACATTATTAACTAAGTAGTTAATATTATTTCTTGTGATTCAGTAATACTGTTTATTACTAAACTTATTATTATAGTATAATTATTTTGGCAATGTAACATTTAGTTAGGTACTTTATGTATTAATTACTTTTAACTTTATTCACTAACAGATATATAATTAATTTGTTAACAGAATTGCACAGCGAAAAATGGGTTCCTAAGATCTATTTGTTATGTTGATGTTTGTGTGTGTCTCGAAGGTTGTATTCAGTGTTCAGGTTCTCATGTTGTGGCGTGTCCGGTGGTTGTCCCTTCCTTAGAAGGGTATTACAGTGGTGGCACGTGTGTAGGGTCCCAGTCCGCACCCTAAGGGTCTGGTTGAGCGGGGGGATGGCTGGCATGCGTTACGTCCGTGATTGGGTGCTGCTGTGGGGGCCTGGGACCGAGGCCGAACACGTTTAATTTAATCACTCACACATACCACGTTTCACACTTTACATGCTTATTTCCACTAGTTTTAGTTTTGATTTATACATGGTTTGAGTATGTTTATGTGTGTAGGTATGTTTAGTATCATAAAATTAGTTAACTAACTTATTAACTGTATCATTAAAATTTCTTATTTTTTCATCATGCCATCGCCTTACTCGATCCCCAAGGTTAGCTGGTAAAGAATGCCTACTGTATAACCTTGCTTTTGTATCCGAGCTGCCTTTTATAATTGTGCTAATTTATGTTCTTTGTTTAATCTGAAAACCTGTATTACTTTACCTGCTTAATTTTAATGTATTAACTGTAAGGTTTTCTTTCAAAATAAATAAATATATTATAGTATTTGACTTGTTTCATTATCACCATCACACAGCCCTAGACCCCACTGTTGGAGATAGGTCTTCCAGAAAATTATGGAGAATTTAGCCTACACTCGCCACGCTGAGCTGGCCAGACGGGTTGGCGAGGTTTGAATTGTTTAATTAAATATAATCTGAAATTATGCATCATAATAAATAAAACAATACAATTATTTGCGTTTACATGCATTCTACATACATACCTAATAAAAATATACTTACAAATACTTTTAAAATTAATGTTGCCAGATTTTTTATTTATTAAAGGATAACTCACGACTAATAACAAATTTGGAAAAAATAAATGGAAACATAAAGGGACAATGGGGTGTATCACTAACTTTTTATCACGATAGATGGCGCATGATAGATGGTACCTAATATAACTGTCAGTTGCATAGAAAACTTGTATTTTATGAACGAAATTTATTATTTTTCGGATATTATGCCGAAGTGCATGTATTTTAAGTGTACAAATGGAGATTTCCATGCGAAATTAAAGATATGGTGATCTCTAAATTGCCGCTCTATTAATTAGGACTTTTTTTCTTTTTAAAGACGGTGTACGCTTTTCTAATTCGACTTTTAAGGTAGGTAACGTTAATTCAAAATACATTTTTCTGTTTAAAAAATAAAAAAACTACAAAAACATTCAAAAAATGATGCGATATAGGTGTAAAACAAGGTACCATTGCCGCTAGCGACACCTACAAAAAGCTTTGCCTGATACACCCCTTCTAATGAAGTTACCGCAAATGGACTACAAACATAAAATAAAGAATACTTACAAAAAATAAACAACTACCAAAAGCAGCTGTGGGTACACAGAAGGGGTTGTACAGAACAATCTGTCAAGTAGCTGCGAGCAAACGTTGGCGCTTCGTATTAAACAATTCACGTTCCGAACAGTTACAATTGAAATAGTTACATGACCTCCAGAAGACCAAGCTTTGTAATTGGTAAAGCATATAGGGGCATGCAGAACGGAAGTGCTCCTAGTTCGTAGGCCGGTAGTTTTTAGACCAATTTTACCTTCCTAGGTTTTTTAAGTTAGTACTCATTTGTACTGGGTGTGATTAAGTAAATAGTTCAGCTTTTCTTTAGGTGAAGACGATTTAGAAGTTCCATGTTTTAGTAAAAGCGGTGGCTGATTATTATTAACCTATGGAAAAATTCGAAATCCAAGGATTTCTACGGAAACGGTTACAGTTGGAGGTCCCGGAACTAATATTGTAAAGGACCCTGGGAGAAGAGGTGATGTCATTGTTTTTCATACAAAAATTTCTCAGCCTTGACTGGTAGACAGCTAGTTATCTGCTAGCTGCCTCGGCTGGTAGACGGTGAGTCGTCTGCTAGCTGCTTGTGCAACGACCTTCAGAGGGTTTAACGCTAAAATCCAATAATTTTAAAGATTTCTCAAAAGTGTACTTTTGAGTTATGTAGTCTTATCAACTTACTAGGGAATCAAATTACGGACAATCTATAGGATATAATAATCATGTTTTAGTAAAATAGAGGCAAGACGTTATGTTTTTGCTATATTTCTGTCTAAATTTAGATATATGAAAGTGAAAATATGTCCAAAATGTCCGTAATTTTATTTCCTAGAAAGTTCATGGACTACAATTATCAAAAGTAAGTTGATGTTTGAAAATATTGGATTTTTTAGGATAAATAAAAAAATATAACAATTGTGTAGAAATCATTTATTACACATTAATGAATTGAAAGAAGTTCAATCCCTAGGTAATCTACCCGTTACAAGGTTATTATTCTTATAAACTAAGCATTTTTAAATAGCAAATAATTTAAATAGCAAATCATATATTATCAATAGACACATTAATTGAATCGAAAGAAGTTCAATCTCTAGATAATCTACCTGTTACAAGGTATTATTCTTATAAACCAAGTATTTTTAAATAGCAAATAATTTAAATAGCAAATCATATATTATCAATAGACACACACATTAATTGAATTGAAAGAAGTTCAATTCCTAGATAATCTACCTGTTACAAGGTATTATTCTTATAAACCAAGTATTTTTAAATAGCAAATAATTTAAATAGCAAATCATATATTATCAATAGACACACATTAATTGAATCGAAAGAAGTTCAATCTCTAGATAATCTACCTGTTACAAGGTATTATTCTTATAAACTAAGTATTATTAAATAGCAAATAATTTAAATAGCAAATCATATATTATCAATAGACACACACATATTAATTGAATTGAAAGAAGTTCAATTCCTAGATAATCTACCTGTTACAAGGTATTATTCTTATAAACTAAGTATTTTTAAATAACAAATAATTTAAATAGCAAATCATATATTATCAATAGACACACACACATTAATTGAATCGAAAGAAGTTCAATCTCTAGATAATCTACCTGTTACAAGGTATTATTCTTATAAACCAAGT
Organism: Tinea semifulvella; assembly: GCA_910589645.1. Taxonomy (NCBI): domain Eukaryota; kingdom Metazoa; phylum Arthropoda; class Insecta; order Lepidoptera; family Tineidae; genus Tinea; species Tinea semifulvella. The sequence continues at coordinate 30,355,462 of OU342584.1, forward strand.
ATTTTTAAATAGCAAATAATTTAAATAGCAAATCATATATTATCAATAGACACACAAACATTAATTGAATTGAAAGAAGTTCAATTCCTAGATAATCTACCTGTTACAAGGTATTATTCTTATAAACTAAGTATTTTTAAATAGCAAATAATTTAAATAGCAAATCAAATATTATCAATAGACACACACACATTAATGAATTGAAAGAAGTTCAATCCCTAGATAATCTACCTGTTACAAGGTTATTATTCTTATAAACTAAGCATTTTTAAATAGCAAATAATTTAAATAGCAAATCATATATTATCAATAGACACACATTAATTGAATCGAAAGAAGTTCAATCTCTAGATAATCTACCTGTTACAAGGTATTATTCTTATAAACTAAGTATTTTTAAATAGCAAATCATATATTATCAATAGACACACATTAATTGAATCGAAAGAAGTTCAATCTCTAGATAATCTACCTGTTACAAGGTATTATTCTTATAAACCAAGTATTTTTAAATAGCAAATAATTTAAATAGCAAATCATATATTATCAATAGACACACACACACACACATTAATTGAATTGAAAGAAGTTCAATTCCTAGATAATTTACCTGTTACAAGGTATTATTCTTATAAACCAAGTACACACATCAAAAGTGTCTAGGGATCAACATATATTTTTGCAATAACTTTTCTCCTGATTGATATTCATTAAAATTTTCTTTAAGGATTGATCAAATAAAATGTTTTCGTTTGTCTACAGTAACGATAAACCAAGTCACCTTTGCATTAGTAAAAAAAATTGCCATTTTCCTAATAAAGGGATTTTTGACATTTGAACCACTAACATTAAAGTTCGAAAAAAAGACTGAAATAACAGTTTTTTTTTAATTTTATTGGGTAACTTAAACAATTAATAATCCGTGTTTCTACCGCGAACACTAACAACACAAGAACATCGGTTTGGCATACTCAAAATGAGTTCATCCAAATCACGCTGTGGAATGGCCGCCCATTTATTTATTTATTTATTTTAAATTCTTTATTGCACCAAAAATTAAAATTAGGTACATAGGCGAGTTTAATGCCTGTTAGGCATTCTCTGACAACTAACCTTTGGGATGGTGAGAGATTATGGGCAGGGTGCAACAATCTAATAATATTAGTCTAATTTATAAATACACTACATACCAAGCAATTACATAAACTACATGCAAGTATTATGAACATATAATACATATATATATATACAAATAAACATACATAAACATATTGCGTGCCGAATACTCAATGTGTACTAGATGCAGTGTGCTCCTGCTTATCAAGAAACAAGTTAGTGACTAGTTGTTTAAAAACATTGACAGATGGTGCCCGTCTAATGGCCAGTGGTAGTTTGTTCCACTGGCGGGCTGCAGACACAGTGAAGGAATCTGAATATCTGCTAGAGGAGTGGGATGGGATTTTGAGTTGATTGTTGAAAGCAGAACGAAGAGGGAGGTTGTGCGTATCGCACAAGAACTCAAATCGAGTTTTGAGGTAAGGAGGTGCACGAGGATTGTTTAGGATACCATACAAATGGACAAGTAGATGGGCAGATCTGCGAAAGCGGATATTGAGCCATTTCAACTGAGTTCGAAAATGGGATACATGATCATACTTACGCAAGCCAAACACATAGCGAATGCATAAGTTGAGAAGGCGATCTAGTTTATTCAGTAGCTCTTCGGTGACAACAACAAAAAAATGTCTTCTTGCGACTGGATACCCTCCATATTCGGCAGAGCTCTTCTCTGAAGAATATCCCATGCATGCTCAATCGGGTTCAAGTCTGGCGACTGAGCAGGCCAGGGCAGGACATTGATGTTAGCTGCGGCGAGAGTCTGTCTTACAACTCTTGCGGTGTGCGGTCGTGCATTATCATGCATTAACTGAAATAAGGGACCGATATGCACTTGTAGAGGAACGATGACGTCTGATACAACCGTCTCAGCATAAATTTGAGCGTTGAGGTTGCCTCTGATCCAAATCAACTCAGTTCTTCCGCCGATCGAAATACTCGCCCATACCATGATGGTTCCACCACTATAAGGATGGACTTCCTGGCAGGATTTTAATCGCTGTTGGCGTCCAGGGGTTCTCCAGTGTCGTATACGTCTTGTATCCGGCCTCATACCAAAACGAGACTCATCAGAAAAGCACACGAAACGCCATTGTTCTTCTGTCCAATTTCTGTGTTCAAGAGCCCATTGATATCGAGTCCTACGATTGTGCATTGCTATAGGTGGTACCCGTAGCGGTCTTCGGGAATGAAGGTTCACTTCATGCAAGCGGTTTCTGACTGTTTGGTCGCTAATTAAGTTCCCTGAAGAGCGATGAAGGCTCACGGCTAACATCATGGCGGTTATTGTTGGAGTTCTTCGAGCTGTGATTTGAATGTATCGGTCTTGTCTCCGTGTGGTGCAGCGATACCGTCCTCCATGGCGCTCAGCCACGGTACCAGTGGTTCGGTAACGTGTCCAAAGTCGACTGATAACACTCTGACTTGTATTCAGAGCTAAAGCCACAGTACGTTGCCGGGAACCAGCTTCTATCATTCCCACGGCTCTGATCATTTCTTCCCTGCTTAAATGACGTCGCCGCTCCATAATAACGTTGGTTTTAATCAGTAGTACTAATAATGTCTTCAATGCGTCTTATGTTTTTATAGGGAAAATATTGACAGCTGATTTTCATCTTTTACTCGAATTTGATTGACAGTTCCTGTTTTAAATTATGAAATGCACCAAAAAGGATCCATATAAATTTATAAAATCATAAATTTATTACAAAGCCACATCTCAATCACAAGAAATCCGTATAAACATGCTTGATCCCTAGACTTTTTTGATGTGTGTATTTTTAAATAGCAAATAATTTAAATAGCAAATCATATATTATCAATAGACACACACACACACATTAATTGAATTGAAAGAAGTTCAATTCCTAGATAATCTACCTGTTACAAGGTATTATTCTTATAAACCAAGTATTTTTAAATAGCAAATAATTTAAATAGCAAATCATATATTACCAATAGACACACTCACATTAATTGAATCGAAAGAAGTTCAATCTCTAGATAATCTACCTGTTACAAGGTATTATTCTTATAAACCAAGTATTTTTAAATAGCAAATAATTTAAATAGCAAATCATATATTATCAATAGACACACACACATTAATTGAATTGAAAGAAGTTAAATTCCTAGATAATCTACCTGTTACAAGGTATTATTCTTATAAACCAAGTATTTTTAAATAGCAAATCATATATTATCAATAGACACACACACATTAATTGAATTGAAAGAAGTTCAATTCCTAGATAATCTACCTGTTACAAGGTATTATTCTTATAAACCAAGTATTTTTAAATAACAAATAATTTAAATAGCAAATCATATATTATCAATAGACACACACACACACATTGAATTGAAAGAAGTTCAATTCCTAGATAATCTACCTGTTACAAGGTATTATTCTTATAAACCAAGTATTTTTAAATAGCAAATAATTTAAATAGCAAATCATATATTATCAATAGACACACACACATTAATTGAATTGAAAGAAGTTCAATTCCTAGATAATCTACCTGTTACAAGGTATTATTCTTATAAAATAAGTATTTTTAAAAAGCAAATAATTTAAATTTTAAGCAATATATAGAAAACTAGAATATACTGCTTTTTTCTCAAATCCATAGTCATAATATAATATGTAGGTACTTGGGTACATAGTCATTACCCGTCGTACATATATTATAGGGAAAGAAAGAGTTTTCCTCACCACGCAGTAGGTACTGATTAGTACACTGAAAAAAATGGAATCTAACTAAGATGCATTTTATCATAGTTGACTTGAAAATGATTAAAATAACAAAGATAATATTCGTTGTAAACAACAATCCGTGGTTGAAGCAACAATTTAAATTGTGTATGAATCAACAAAGACAGCTTATAATTGATTTAAACACGTTTCTTTGTTATTTCAAACATTTTAATATCTTGGTTGTTTTGAACAAGTGTACATTGTTAACCGAAACATGGGTGTTAGTTGAAGCATACACACGTTCTTGTTGTCATCTATTACTTTTCTATATAGAATTAACAATAACAGGTAGTAGTAGTTCCTACTATTCGTCATTATCAAATTATATATTAGTCTTAGTTATAACAACTTCTTACTTCACACTTTGCTCGTTAGTGATGTACTGAGTCAGGTGTTATTAGTACCAGAATAATTCATTTGTCATTTAAAAAGTATCTATTTAGTACTTTAATCAAGGGCTCAAATTATTAAAAGTGTGAATTAATTGTGAAGGTGTGTTAATGATTAAATATTTATTATGGACGATGTCGCAGACCTTTTGACCGCGTGGGAGCTCTCACAGCTTGTTCCCAAATTTGTTGGTAAGTTGCATAGAACGTTATCTCATTATTTTGTATTTCTGTCAACCTACATTCAGGTTACAAGCACCTCTTATTGGTCTGTGCCGGCACCTGTGGTCATGTGGTCAACCTGCCTACTTAGTAAACTTCTAAACATAATTATCTTTGTAATTTTATTTATTTATTTATTTATTTTATTTTATTATGGCACAAACAGTCATTACAAATGAAGTTATATAATTTAAAAATAATACATAAAAGAAGACCTTTAGGGCCAATAGTTAAACAAATTGTAAGCAGTTAATTATGAATATTGAATATTAAATTAATACAAAATTTAAAAATTTAAAAGAAAGAAACAACAAGGTATGATATAGTAATAACAAGTAAGTAAGTTTAAGTTACAGTTTTAATTTTATTTTGGATAAGTCTCTTAAAGGTGGCTGGTGAGGTATTAAATATATCTATTTCAGAAAAATGGTTATTATACAATGTAAGAGAGCGAATTATAAACCTATTTCTAGTGTAGTTATTTAGGGCTCGCGGTGGAACAAAAATATTAGAATAACTATGTTGAAGTTTCTTATTTCGTGGTATACGAACAAGCAAACGTGAACGGGCTACGAATGGAATTCTTTTTAGGATATCAGGGCAATTAATTTTGTTATTAAGTATTTTATGTAAGAAACACATGTCAAATTGAATTCGTCGATGACGAAGAGATGTCAACCCATAGGTCCCCAACAAATCATCATACTTGGACTTAGTTTCACCTTTACGGTAATTTAAAATCTTTAAGAATTTGGCTTGTATATTTTCAATTCTATCCATATGACACTGGTAGAAGGGATTCCAAATAATACAAGCAAAATCTAATACAGACCGAATAAATGCAAAATATAATATTTTTAAAGTTAAGGTATTTTTAAACGGTTTGGTGACTCTGTTTATGAAACCAAGGCTTTTAAAACCGCGTTGTATTATTTTGTCAATGTGCATATTAAAAGACAACTTGTCATCCATTATTATTCCAAGATCACGGGTGCTCTGAACCCTTTGAAGAGTGTAGTTGTTAAGTGTGTATCTAAACTGTATAGGGTTTTTTTTGCGAGTATAACTTACAATATGACATTTATCAGCATTCAAATATAATTGATTAAGTGAACAATAGTTGGCAAAAGCTGATAAAGCAGACTGCAAGCTAGAACAGTCATTTACATCAGTAACCGTCCTATAAATTTTTGTGTCATCTGCATACAGCAGATGACAGGTATCCCCAAGACAGTCACCAATGTCATTAACATAAATTGCAAATAATAATGGTCCAAAATGGGATCCCTGTGGAATTCCGGAGGGAATAGGCAGGAACTCTGAGCAGTAGCCCTTAACACAAACGGCTTGGCTCCTATTCCGTATGTAGGAGTCGATCCACCTGAGAAGGCTGCCGTGTATACCAATTCCGAGCAGCTTTGCAATCAGAATGTCATGGTTAATTTTATCAAATGCCTTCGAGAAATCAGTATACACAACATCCACCTGTTTGGTATCCATTGCTTCTAATAAATAGTCAGTAAAGCATACCATATTGGTTTCGACGCAACGACCACTAATAAAACCATGCTGACTCAAAGAGATTTGGTTGCGAAGCAAGCTGGACAATGTGGATGTTATTAGCTTCTCCAATATTTTACCAAAAACACACAATTTAGATATTGGTCTATATTCAGTAATAATATCTTTTTTTGAATTTTTAGGAATCGGTGTTATAAATGTTTTCTTCCAATAATTTGGAAATGTTCCATATGCAAGAGAGGCTCTATAGATTCGCATGACTGGTACCATTAAATTATTTGCACATTGAGATATGAAGTAAGGGTGTACACCATCCCAGCCAGCACCCTTATGTATGTTCACATAACGCAACTCCCTGAGAACCGCATCCTCATCGAGGCTAACATTGCTAATGTCACAAAAAATTGATCCATTGTGATAGTTAAGTTGTGGCTGAGGGGCAGCATGCACAAAGACCGAGCTGAAATATTGATTAAAAGAGTTACAAATATCCTGACCTGTATTAACAGCCTTTCCTTGATAGTACATGGTTTCTGGCATATCATTTGAGTTACCTCTTTTAGATTTTACATAGGTCCAGAAAAAATTGGGGTTTTTTTTGATCATTGTCTCTGAAAGGCTGATATAATTTCTATGACACTCCAATTCCATTTTTTTAAATCGTTTTCTAAGTAAAGAAAATGTAAGATAATCTCCCAGACACCGATAACGTTTCCACTTTGGATGATACTTTTGTTTTTCTTTGCTTATTTTTATAAGTGGTCTATTAAACCATGGCGGGTATTTATTTTTATTATTTGTTATTTTAGTAGGTACATGTTCATTAATTATATTATTCAAAATATCATAAAAAATATTGGTAAGTAGGTTTACATCTGTACTATTAGGTAACACACTATCCCAATCAATGTTTGCCAAGCCTAAGTTTATTGCTTCATAATCGGCCTGAAAGAACATTTTTCTCCTGATGTTATTATTATGAAGGATAGCCGGTAAGCAGACAGACAGTTCGATTTCCAAAGCCTTATGATGCAGATCAATAGGTATCAGAGGATTATCACAAGATGTTACTTCACACTGGTTAGTACAAAAAACTAAGTCTAGCAACCGGTTATTTATATTAAATTCAGAATTATATTGTGACATCATTGATATGTTCATAAAGTCAGCCAGCGCTATACACATTTTATTGTTGTTGGTGTTGATGTTCATACAGTTCTGTTCATCATCAAAATACCAGTCCGCATGGGTCACGTTAAAGTCACCCAAAACAAGAAAAATGTCCTGTCGACATAAGCTAGCCTCCGACACCCTCTCAAAGAGTCTACTCAGTACTTGTTGATGCCTACAGCCATGAGGAATGTAAGTACATACTACATACAAAGCTGAGGGAGCTGCGCCGCGCGAACCACCTGTCTTTAGGGGTATCTTAACCCAAAGCTCCTCCTCTGGCGGCTGGTCCATCCACTCACCACACTCCTCCGCACACAGCTCACTCCGTATCGCCACCAACACCCCTCCACCCCGTTCGCAACCAGTGAGCTCGGCATTTCGATCGCGTCGAAAGACCCGATATCCACTGTGGAAGTACTCATTATCATAGAATGATTCGTTAAGCCAAGTTTCTGTAATGCAAACAATATCATAATCACAGTTCAGAGTCGCTAAAAACAATTCATTCGATTTAGTTCGTAACCCTCTAACGTTTTGATAGTAAATTGATAGTTTATTAGTTGTATCTATTTCGGTAAACTATGAATGATCAAAACTAATAGTTTATTTGCTATAATTGCCCTATTATTGCGTTTAAATTCACTCTCCCTTATAAACAACACTTTAAATGCTGTATAATAATAATGAAATTTATAAATGTTACATATTTCACACCTCATAATAACAAAACAGAAATAAAATTTTTTTGGTTCTCTTCTCCCGATGGATGATGAATGAGATGATAGGGAAGGCAAAGGGTCTAGCCCATACAGCCAAGTCTGACGTAATATATTTTTCTTTTTTATGAGTTAATGAGGTCATCATCAAATTCCAGATGCTGCAGAATTTGATGCTTTTCTTGGAGTCACTCGCGGAACCATCCACTGCTCAAACACGTCGGGTAAAATATGGAAGTTGACAGCGCGGGAAAACCGCAAAAAATAAACTGCAACTTTTGCCCCATATTTAAAGTCCAATTTATCGTTTTCCATAATTATTCACATTGTAGCACATTATTAAACAAAACAACACCACTTTTGACCAATAATATCCACAGCAAATTAATTTACAAAACAAAAACTTGCACTTGACATGTCCACGCAAAATGGCGCGAAGAACTCCAGAAATAAAATAACCAATAAGAGACATAACCTTCAATATCAAACCACAGATTACATGGGAAATCACACCAACATCCACAGACTGAAATGTCAATATAATTTAACGTTTTGCCTATACATAATTGTGTATTATAAATAAAAAATAAATAGTGGCTTTCCAACCAACAAACAAACATAAGTAAATGTAATACATTGTTACACTCCCTTGACCCACAGTCCATATACGAGTACAATATTATATTCCAACAAAGATGTGTATCAGAAGTAATATAGATTGCCAAAAAAATACTACTTATTTGTATAGGTCTTGAAATTAACAATTGATAGACAACAAAATGGAATCCCACAATACCATTATGTGAAAGTAATAAATGTGGTAGTCATTTTATTCTATTTAAATCGGACTCGCACCCTATAAACAATGCTTTAGATGTATCGTTCTTACGTAAGAATATTTTACAGTCACTTATCCAAATATACTTATAATCGCACTGTTTGCCGAGTTGACGCGCTTGTCGATAAAGGTTCTTATTATATGGAGTAAGGTGGTCGTTAGCAAAAATGGTTCTGGCTGGCCCGTCGATGCCGGCGTCGGCCGTCGTCAGGCCCCGGCGAGCGCGTACAGCCGCTATCATGTCTCGCTTACGTTGTCTTTGTGTGAATCTCACGATGATATTCGGAGGTAGTTCAAATCGTTGCTCGCCCTCCAATGTAGTTTTAGACGAGTTAGTATTTGTAGGAAATTTACGCACCCGATGAACATAATCAATATCTGAGGGGTTGATTGTTATTCCCACCTTAGCTGCAATATTATTTACCAAGCTAAATAGATTTTCGTTTTTTGAGGTCGGTACCCCAGATATTTCAATATTATTTAAACGACCCTGTTGATCATTTAATAGCATTTGTTTTGACAAGGAATTAATAGTATTTTTTGCTTCACAAAGGTCTTTCTCCAGAGTCTTCTCCCTAGTCTCGCATTCGTCTAAGCGAGTTTTCAGACTTTCATTTAGAGAATTGTAAAAAGACAAAGAGTTTTCGAATGATGTTATTCTTTCAGTAATATCTGCAAATTTCTGAGATATTAACTTATTGAACGTGGAAGACAATGCTTCTCGTTCTATCCGTAATTCCTCCCTTATAATAGCACGTAAATCTTCATGGGGGGTTTGTAAATCCTGTTCTGGACTATCATCTGATGACTTGCGACGAAGCCTGCCTTTACTTTTACCACGCAGAATGACTTTGCTACTATTTGACATTACAAAAAATTACAAATCGCACACCAACAAGCTTGAACGGGTTAGAAGATATATATTGCAACTCTTCCTTTGTGAGACTGCTCGCTTCTCGTAGAGGTGAGGGGCGCCGCAAATAGCTTCGCCGTCAGCGACGCACGCGCATACAATAATAATGGCGTAAGTCACAGATAACGTTCCCATACAATTTAATGCACTACTGTATGAGGTTAAGATACACTTCACTTTATTAAAGTACACTGTTCACGAAATAAATTTTAGTAAGTTCAGTAACACGTCTGCTCCAACTGCTGCCCAACGACGATTTTACACCATGTCCTTCACAGGATAGGCCCTAAGGACTGAAAAAACTTAACAACTTTAATAGTAATTTATATTTTTAGAGCACGAAATTAATATTCAAGCTCTTTCAGCCTCCTTGACCGAAATACCTTGACCTTGGCGGTGTGCCTTCGTCTCGGAGCCCGGACTGTCCACCCGCACCAGTGTCGATGTGGGGAACCCGGACACCACGGGCTGGCTATCGGTTTCTTTTGCCTACTCTGTCAGTGACACTGGCTTGATTTAATAGATTTGGTGTGCACACAAGACCATACTATTTTTTTTTATATCTTTACATCATTTTTTTCTTTCTTTGCCCGTGTTGTGGCTAAGCATAGCTCCAGTTAGATTCAATCAATTGTTAGTATTTAAATATGGTATTTTTTTTTCAGGAATTAGAAAAATTGCTAAGTAAATCACTTGACAACAGCTTTACTTTTAGCTTACAAAGGTGCCAGTATTGACGGAGATTCTTCTAGGAATTTGTTGGCCTCAGTCATTGCGAAAGAAATTTTGAATGAATGTAAAAATACACCCATTCGAGGACAGACCTATTTCAGATGGGTTAACCTTATAAAGGAGCTATTTCCTACAGAGCGAACAACTACTTATTACATCCCCGCATGTACCACAGCCAATGGTGTAGTTTTGCATATGAAGTTGAAGAACTTAAGCCAGAGCAAAATGTTGCCAAATTTCACAGTTTGTTGATATCTCCTATACCATGTAATATAAATAGTGGGAAGAAATATGTAACATTACGATGCCCTTTGTAAAATAAAAATCGCGTATTGATATGATTTTTTTTATTTACTTACCTAACCTACCCTTTTATTTTTTTCATTTTTGTAAGGTAATATAATATTCATGAAATGTACTAAATTGTTAGTCGATTATCATTTGGCATGGTAATAATGTTCTTGAAATGTAGAAAAATGTACGTAAAAAGTAAAAACTGTACGTTCTGCATTTGTAGAAAATTAATAGGAGAAAGTGTACACACATCCACCTATTATTTTTCTATAAATACGCAACGTACAGTTTTTACTTTGTATGTACATTTTTCTACATTTCATGAACATTATTACTATGCCAAATGGTCACTTTGACAAATTTAAATTAGTCATTTAGACCAAGATATAATAGTCAAATTAATTATGACACTTTTTAAAAACAACTAAGTATCTTAGTTAAATTAAACAAGCTTCTTAGATATGTTTAACAACATACATTGTAAATGCAACTAAGTATCTTAGTTAAATTAATTAACCCTTTTGGATGAATTAACAAAACTAAGTTGTTAATGTAATAATGTTTCACATTGTACCGTTGTGCAAGATCTTTGTTGAATTAACAAAACATAAAATGTTAAGATCAACACGTTTTGTAGTTGTAACACATATAATGTAACAAAGTTGTCTTAGTTGATGTAACCAAGGTGTTGATAGGCTCGCATATGAACAAGCTACTTGATCACAGTAACAATGATCTTGTTTAAAGTAACAATATTTTTTTTCAGTGTAGGTAATAGTAGAACCTATCATCATTATGGTTATAGATTGAAGTAAAAAGAGAGTACAGTTCTCCCAAAGTGATAATGCGCATAGAAATCTTCGTCACTGTTCGGCAACGGTCGTATTCCCCGAGCGTTGGAAGACGATATGTATATAGAGTGGTTAAGTGCATTTTCTTCATGCATAATTTAGCAGAATTATGTGTTTTGTGCTAAAGGAGATAAATATTGATTTATCAGTAACAAAATTTGATTCGATAATTCCATGTAAGTAAATAGCGAGGAAAACCACACGATTGAGAATATGCTACAATCTTTGTTGGATTGATTTACTTCGAAAATTTTATAGTACTGTAGTGACCTCCTTTAAATATAAAATCTCTGCCTGTGTCAGACAGACAAGCAATTGTCAAATAAACTATTTAAATAAGATAATTAAAGTTGAAATTAAATTCACCTTTGAAAACAAAACCAAGAAGGGTGTGTGTGTAATAGCAGCTCTATATAATTCCACACAGAGAGAACACGTGCAGTCACCGCCAAAAAAACAAAAACAAAAAAACGACTGCCTGAATTGTTTTCGATTGTGTACTCATGATATTGACTTCTATTTCTTTAGAACAAGGTGCAAAATGCAAGTGCATTGTTTAGGGCTCTTACGATTCAATGATTCGGGTGTTTCCGGGAATACGACAATTAGCGAAGATCTGTATGTGCATTATTAATTTGGGAATACTGTACTTAATCTTATTTTAATGAAAACAAATGTTGTTAAAATTATTATAAACGCGCCGCAGACAATATAACTTTACATTACAATGGTTTGCAATCAAAATAGTGGAAAACTTTTTTTATTTTATAACTGAACACGACATGTGACATGATGGTAAATACGCGAGGTCATAGAATGGGAGCAACTGACGCCAGCCACTTCGTTAGTCATCATCAGTCTCTACCACTATGCCTAACAACAAGATGCTTTTTCACACTGCGCTTAAAGGACTTATAGGAGTGGGGAATCACACTGGCTTGGAGAGCATACTACATTTTCAGCGTGCGACAGATGTAAGAGTTTCCAACTTTATCAGTACGTGTAGGTATAGCAGGTGTGGTATGTGGATGCATTTTTTTGGAATTTGAGTGTGGTTCGGTGTTATTTTGACTCGGGACTAAAAGTGTCAGTAAACAACCGAATTGCCAATCTAAGGTTTGCGCTTAACTAATAGAAACGGCTGCTGGAAATGTCAATTACATCGAGAAGTAAAGAATTGAGTGACATCTCAATATCATCTAGTAGGTACTACTTAATGTATTTTTGGATTTGACAACTACTTTTTATACGTTAAAGGGGAATATAAGCGGTGTTTTTTTGTTAGGACTTTGTCCTTAAAAGTCGCGGTTCAACCCCGGCATGTGCAAATCATATGTTACTACCTTCTTAAGTATTTGTCATAGATTAACAACAACATCGTCCCGTGCCGTCAGCAATTAAATCGTCTAATTTTATAAACTTGTTAAGAATTTGGCTTTATGGGAAAAGATCTTTAGATATACTGTTTATATATTTATTCGAAAAGATATTTACAAATATATAAAATAAAATAAATATTAATACTAAGGATAGGGATATAAGTCCTGTCCGCGTGGAATGGTGGCAAGAACGCTAGCTGCATTTTCCCGCTGAATTGCAATGCTGATTCTTTGGGCGAAGAAAGAGCCAGCCCTCTTGTCACCGGAGGAGACGACAAGACGCAGTGTACATAAAAACATTTTTGCACTTTATGGGTATATGAAGCCAAATTCTTCTCACCAACCCGACTTGCTAAAATGGGTGATGGTGGGTCATTCCTCTATTCAAGAGGAGCAACCAAACCAGATCTCTGTTTAGATGTTGTCCAATATACCACCTTGAGCTTGTTTAGTAATAACTTGGATTATTTCGCAAACAAACAAGTTTGACTGCACTTTAGCTGTGATGCACGCGGTGAAAGGAAGCGCTTGTTATCTAGACTTTCGGGCAATATGCCGTCTCGTTTAAAAGCTCAATAACCCGTTGTAGCGTGTGTATTATTAATTCAATTGAATTACGTTTAAGCATTTCTACCCAAACAAAAAAAAATAAAAAAATAACAGAGATCAATTTTATTATAAATTAAAGCGGTTATTTTCATATAAAATGTTTTATCGCCTTCTACTTTATTCTTCTCGTGATGAAGAAGGACCTGTTTTACACTTCTGTAGCATCGGTCGGCATATTGCCAGTAAAAAAAAAACACAAAAACAATTCATAAATGCACGTCCTTAACTGGCAATGCACTATCATAGACTTCCTAATTCTGAGATTATTGTCGTAGCTTTAATTCTGATATGTAATTAATATCTTTGACAAATAATAATAATAACCAAAGTCAGGCAACATTAAACAGCCTCCAGTAGCGGATAGTTTAAAATAAATTATTAGTTATACTAAATATAGATTAAGTAAAATTGTTACTAACAATTTATGGATGTAAAGTCCGAAATTAAAGTTTATTATTATTATTATAATACTAAAAATAAACATCCTAAATCTTTAACTAACTTAGCCTATACGACCCACTCCAAATTATTTTACTCCAATGATCTAATAAGTATACATACCTTAATGTTAAACAAAATCTCGGTACTTCACATCACAGCCTAGAACACACGGTTCTAGACATCCACTATTGGAGATGGCCCTCAGAATTATCTGGAAAATTCGTCCTACACTTGTCACGCTAGCTGATTAAGTTGCCATTTATCTTGATAAAGCCTATTTAAAGTTAGTTTAAAGTAGAAGCGCGATATAGTCTTGAGGTTGAGACAGTAGATTTAAACGCAGAGATTCGATTCCTGGTCGAGAAAACAAAAACATTATTTTATTAATTGCGACATTTCTCGAACCTACGTCTTGTCCCTTGTCATGATGGGGCTATAGTTGTTGTTGTAAAAGCAGCCTAAAAATGTGAACGTTAAAATTCTTTAAAAATCGTGTCCACCCCTATACTATTTTTTAAATATTTAAGCGCCTTATACACCGTCTATCTCGCTGTATCCCGCCAAGGTCAACAACGATGCACGGTGCAAAATGACCGTAATAGTCTCGTCGTAAATAGATAATATTATTATTTGCTAGCTGGACTCACACAATTAAATTTTCATCCAGTGAGAGGCTGGATGCGCGCCCAATATACGTACATATTTTTTTTTTTTTTTTTTTTTTTTTTTTTTTTTATACTAGCACGACATGTGACCCTACGCCCACCTGATGGTAAGTGGCGCGCAGGGTCCATGAATGTTAGCAACTGGAATCAGACCCTTATATCCGACATCAGTCCCTAACACTATGCCGGCTTGACTAGATGCCTTTTCACACTTCGCTTGAAGGACTCCAGGTTATAGGAAAGTGGAAACACAGAGGCTGGAAGAGCATTCCACATCTTTATTGTGCGACAGATGTATGAGTCACCAAATTTATAGGTACGCGAAGGGATAGTGACTACGGTATGTGGGTGCATATTCTGACCTGTGCGTGTGGTTCGGTTGCGGAATGGGGAGGAAGGAATTAGGTTATAGAGCTCTTCAGAGCACTCACCATAGTATAGCCGGTAGAACACGCTCAGAGAAGCTACATCTCGGCGAAGCTGCAGGGATTCGAGAGTTCCAGATATAGTGGCATCGTCCACAATTCGAACAGCTCGCCTTTGTAGGACATTGAGAGCATCTGTGGAGGTTAGTGGGCAAGATGAATGGTGAATAAGGCGCTTTAGGTCGTCTTTTATTATTAGCCTCGTACACACTCGTAATTATCTTATCGGTTGAGTGAACTTTACCTGATCACTCTAGGCGTAAATCAAATGTCCAGTATGATAGGTAGATAAATTGTTTAATGTCAT
The DNA here is from genome assembly GCA_910589645.1 of Tinea semifulvella. NCBI lineage: Eukaryota > Metazoa > Arthropoda > Insecta > Lepidoptera > Tineidae > Tinea > Tinea semifulvella. The sequence continues at coordinate 30,370,814 of OU342584.1, forward strand.
ATAAAATAAAATCATCCAATTATACATATTGCAATGTACGAGCAATGTTGATTTGTGCCTCCTATAAGTATTCCCTAAGTATGCAAATTAAAAGTTGAATATTGAGTACGGTGGTGGCGACATGCTAAAAAGGTTGGTTCAAACCCCGGCATGTACCAATGCGAAATAGACTTTGCTTACGTACATTTGTCATATATTTACAACACTACGTTAAGCCGTCGGTCCCGGTTCCACTAATACCATCTTGTAAACTCGTTAATAAATTGTAATTAAAAAAATGACATGAGACACTCCAGCTGAACCAGAGTATGTAGGCCAAATACTCCAGTAATTTCTGGAAGTCCCATTTCCAACAGTGGAGGTCTAGGACTCTGTGTTGTTGGGGTTGTCATGATGACGATGAGAGTTCTTCTTCTTAGTCGCTACACTCTTGGCAGAGTGGTCGTGGTCGTCACTTGAGTGTCAGTGGCACGCTTAACAAGCCGTCGCCACTCCTCTCGAACCTGCTCTCATGTAGGGGGTGATCCATTGCTGATTTAACCCTGTCAGTCCACCTCATCGGAGACCTAACACGCATCCTCTTGCCATCAACTTTTCCCATAATTACCAGGCGCTCAATGGATGTATTTCCACGCCGCGAAACGTGTCCGAATTAAGTGAGAATTGTACGATTGAGAAAAGACGCTATCTTATTCCAAGTTTGTTGGTTCGGAGCTCCGTCCATGATATGCCTATTATTCTTCGCCAACACCATCTTATTGGGTTCTAGATGGAAATTAAATTAATACTAGTGGTCAGTTGTGCCCATTCTTGGAACGCGCTCTACTACCAGGTGGGGGCGTGCTTGCATGTCGAGCTAGTATTTAAAATGAAGAATTGTGTATGCCTACGGTGTCCGAGGTAATAATTAAAACGCATGTTTACAATTACAACGAAAACATTAGCATTATTTGTAACACATGATATTGATCAATTTCATCATTGACATGTAAAATTTTTGCACAACTTGTACAAAAATAAATACTTACATCATTATATATTTTGAAATTGTTATTTTAGGAGCCACGGGGTATGGTTAGAGCTGGTGATTGTCCAGTGGTTAGAACGCTTTAGTTCCATCCTAAATAAAAAAGATCGCGGTTCGAACCCTGGTATGCACATAGTCGGTCAAAAATGCTAATCGGTGTGACAGTTTATTTACAATGCTTACCTCTCTAAGATTATTTTAGACTGCCTCCGTAGATTAAGGCGTAGATTTGAACGCGGCAGGTTTGGGGTCAAAGCCTCGTCGAAGGCAATATATATTTTTTTGTGACACCTTCCGATTCTGGCACGCTAGACTTTGACGAGCTTGCCACTTACAATATTGGGCCTACAGTAAAGTTGGCTCAATGTGAAATTTCTGACCAACTCGCTAGTAACTACGGTCGTGATGATACTAGAATAGTACACTGAATTTTTTTACAAACACTTTTAAAGTAATGTTCCTTTAAATTCTAACTTCGGTGTAACATGAAATGGATCGGATTTTTGTGTAACCTAATAAATACTATACTATTATCTAGATCTAGTTACTCTACCTTAGAATTCGTAAACAACGCCGATTGGCGTAGGATTTTTTATACACGATGTTCCCATATTTTAAACCTATATATGTGAAAACTACGTTAGTACTAACAGGCATTGGTATTCGATTCTGCGACGATTAAGGCTTGATTGCTCCAAAACGAAGTCTGTAAATGTAGCCTCCTAAATAAATTGGTACAATCGACGCTATTTTAAACCAAAATTAATATTTCAATTTTATTTATTATCTGACATACAGTAATTATAATTATTATGTATTTAGAATGTAAGCTGACACGGCCTCTTTATAGCCACGATCTTATTTAAGTAGTTTCTAAGTTAGATAGTTTTACTTGCTTAAAGCAGTAATGTTATGCCTAACATAAATGAACACAGTTACGCAAAAATAATCTAATCCACATTTTTTCAGAATTTTATTTATGAATGCCACCAGGTCCTGAGGATATAGTAAAAAAGTAAAGTATCATCACGACCGTTTCCCTTTCGGGATAGTCAGAAACCATGCCTATAATTAAGCGAATTCACATTTAGCCAACTTTACTATAGGCCAATCATGACAAGTGGCAAGCTCGTCGATGTCTCCAGCGTACCAAAGTCCAGAAATATTACAAATAAATTAAATAATAATTAAATGTATTTATTCACATTAATCCAACTCGTCTGGGCAGCGTGGCGAGTGTAGGCCAAATTCTCCAGATATATGTTCTGGAAGGCCCATCTCCAGCAGTGGAGGTCTAGGACGCTGTGTTCTAGGGGCTGTAATGATGATAATGATGATTCACATTAATAAATATTTTTGTGTCCCGACCAGGAATCGAACCCGGTACCTGAGGATACATTTTTAAAAACAATTCAGATAAAAATACCTTTTTTGACATACCTATCTTTATGCATTAAACGTTGGACTAACCTAAGGTCACAACGGCTTCAATGTCGTTTAATTTATACATATGTACATTTATCTTAATGTGGATTGGATTCTTTTTGCGTAACTACGTACAAATAATTACCTGTCACGGTTCAACCATTATTACCACTTTGTTTAGTACATAATATTATTGTATTGATGTTAAAATTGTATTGACTGCCTTCGTGGTCTGGCGGTTAAGTCCGTAGATTTAGTCTCGGAGGTACTGGGTTCGATTCCTGGTCGGGACACAAAAATATTTATTAATGTAAATAAATACATTTGATTGTGATATTTCTCGAGTTTAGTACGCTGGAGACATCGATGAGCTTGCCACTTGTCATGATTGGCCTATAGTAAAGTTGGATAAATGTGAATCCGCTTATTTATAGGCGTGGTTTCTGACCACCTTGAAAGAAAACGGTCGTGATGATGATACTGTATTGATATCAAAGGAAATAATATACTTATTTAATTTTTCGGATTCGGATTTTAAAGTTTAAAGCCCATACACTGTCGAATACAAACCCATGAAATTCCACCACTTCTGCTCTTTTTTATTATAAGCTTTGTCATCTAAACTATTGGAAAAAATACCATGTGGATAACACCCATTGGAGTTTTTTGCGATTGCGATTGGATAAAGGGTCACAGTGGTTCCATGCGGCTGATGAACTGGCCATAGGGGGATCATCTACAATACCGATAGGCCCAGGACCAATAATTCCCCTACCGTTCTAATTCATGCGAAGCTGGCTTGATTAACTGCACGAGCAGATGTGGATATCGACCACAGACTGCAGAAAGTCCAGGGAGGCCGTTCCCAATCCAGACAAGCGCCTCACACGAGCCAGGACAGCCTTGACAGAGCCATTCGCATAATGGTGGGAGTTTTGACGGGATACTTTAACAAACATCTCTATACTCTTAACATTACAGATAGACCACTGTGTAGAGGATGCATGGCGGAGGATCAGACAGCCGCGCATGTGCTCTTGGAGTGCGACAGTGTGGCTGCGCCTAGACTGAGGTTCCTCCAGACTGTGAGAACTCTTCCGGAGGTCTGCAGGAACGTGACGGGTCTCCTGGCCTTCCTATAGAATAAAAATCACGCACAATGGTCCAATAGAGACTAAGTGCGGGAAAGCCACCGTAATCACAATCACACCGGATGGGGTTGGATATATGTACATATCTATGGGCTGTTCTGTAAAAGGATAAAAAAATTAGCCGTCACCGATACCATAGCTTAGAACAAAATAAATTGCGCGTTTGTGTTTTTAATTCGTATAATAATTCGCATCGACGGCGACGTCCAATGTACTTAATCTTGCCTTGCTTTGATACTTACCATCTGGCGTACTTACCACATTTCCTTTTTTCTTAGATTGTGACTTAGGTACTCCGGGCCGGTAACTGAACCCTTCCTATGGTAGTTCACTTAAATACACAAAATTTGTACGAGAACTGCCCTTATTCTTCTTCAGATATTTTGTCGAGATGCTAAAGTAGGCCATTCGATATTTCACTGATAGACAGAAATCTTTACGAAATAATGAAAGGAGGGATGTATGCTGCCCCAGGGAGATGTTCGACATAGGCAAAAAAACTACCTAATTATTAAATTCATTGCTACATTGTTACTTTTCCTGAAAATAGCTATTACTCGTACCGGGAAATTAACAGAGCTGGCTCGATTTAAATAATTGAAGTATTTTTTTTCTCACCTTCGAATGCATGCGTTATTAAAAAATACGAGTTTTGCTCAATGCAGCCACCGTCTCCTTTGTTGAACAGATAACTTTTGGTTCGAACTGTTCGGTAAATACTACATATATACAAACTGATTTCACTCCATATACTCGTATATCGTATGCGACATTGTCTCGATAGCTCGAGAATTCATCGCGGGTCGCTCGATATACACATGCTGAATATCTGGACATGAACCCGTGCCGTTGTTTTCCTCGATTGAGTAAAACCATATGTGAGTCAGGAGCGATAATTTAGACCACCAGCAGCGAATTAAAGATAGATTATTGGGGCAGCCCTATAATGTATGGAACTCATGCCAGTGTCTGATGAAAGTTGCCCCCATTCTTGGAACTATCTTCCTGCATACCACCAGGAGGAAGATGGCCACATGTGCTAGTAAAATGTATGTGAATTACATCGACCACTTTGATCTATTCATCATCATCATCATGATCAGCCTGTGTCTCTCCACTGCTGGATATAGGAGCCAAGGCTCATCCATCCTCCGCCAGTTATCTTATTTAGGTCATCCGGACATCTGACGGGCGGTCGTCCGATCCGTGGTCTTCACTTTGGAACCCGTTTTCCCCATATTGGCCGTCGGTTCTGCGGCAGATGTGTCCGGCCCACTGCCACAACTGCTTGCTAATTTTGAAAGCTCTGTTAGTGACTTTGGTTCTCTGACGAATATCAATATTACAAATTTCATCTATCAGAGAAATACCAAGCATAGCCCTTATACTTAACCTTAAACTTGTGGACCAGACCCACGCACGGTCTGTGTCCACGTCTCTGCTCCATACGACATTACGGGGAGAACGCATTACACATCCACCATTCCATCAAAATCCTATTCTATCTTGACTCTATTTATCTATTTAAAAAACAATATAAATATAGTCAAGATTGAATTTTGAAAGCAATGGAGTTCAATGTTTTAAAATTAGCAGAATTGAGGTCCAGGAAGTTTTATAACGTGTTACGCAAGTTGATTGAGTTGGTGATTATTTTAATGCATTTTAAAGACGTCGTTATTGTGCTGCTTATTCACCAAAAATGTACGAGGAAAATGAGCAAAATAGGTTACTGCTTATTTTTCGCCAGCGTTATTTTTACCTGCTGGTAACTAAGCTTAAATATTGTTAGTTTAACATTTTCGCTTAAAGGACTACTGGGTCTATACTATTCTCGAGCTATCGAGATAAATGTTGCAGGGAGGTAATAGGAAATACGCAATATGCATATAATGTTAAATAATCTAGTTTTGGTATAGTCGTATTATTCATATTTAAATAAAATTTATAGACAAAGCTTTTTTTAAAATTTAAATTGGATAATATATTAAACTTCGGGAGTAATTGTCTCCGCCAACAAACTGTGAGTACAGTTTGGCTGGCTATTTAATAAGTTATATGTATTGAAAAGTAAATATTTTTTTTTTTATAATTTATTTCTTCCGACGTTTATCCCGTAAAGACCCGTTAAAATTATAAAAACTATTTTGAATGTACGCGAAAGTTTAAAAAGTTTAATAAATAAATGATTGTTTTTTTTTTTAAATATCAAATACAAAAAAAAAAATTTTATTTCATAAACCCAAACGTTGCTGTTCAATAACGGTTTATCTATTTTGACGTCACAGCACACAAAACAATAAAATATCTAATACATTTACGAGTTTTTTTTATTGTAATTGATTAACAATTACGGAAGGACTTTAGAATATTTCCCGTGAGCCCCTCGAGGGGGATCGGTTCGCTTGGTCAACACAAAATTAATTTTAAACAATACACAAAGAAACCACACTCTTGTTTAATGTTTAATAAATTATATTAATTAAATTAAATTAAATTTTAATATTTTTAAATATTATTGGCAAATATATCAATTTAATTTTTGTTTTTTATTTGAAAACAGTTTTATTATTGATAGATATATTTTATAAGGTTTATTAGAAATTCTATCATGTCAAACCTTTATTACCGACACCGACATTAATTTCTATAGCTCGAGAGTGTGACATTTAAAATCAAACACAATTCTCTAGATAGACACATAATTGTTTATTAATAAATCTTAAATATTAACTCGAAAATCTCCTTCACAATCATCCACGTCATCAGCATCATCGCAATTTTTTTTCTTATATCCTAGACATAATATGATTTTAAAAGTTTAAAAGCTATGAATAAAAACTACACAATGAAACTACGTACCTACTTAGCTAATTTAAATAATGTATGTTTAACTATTCATTTATTACGTAAAACAATTTAAGGGTGGAATGTAAAATATTATTCCAGATTTTTTTTTAAATACAAAGATTATAAATATGTATTTTTTTTCCTTTAGATTCTTACGTAATAAATATTATATTATATTTTTTTCTTACATAAACGAGGGGGTCATAAACTGCCAAATATCGTCTTACGTAATAAATTAATGGTCCCTTATTAAAATTTGTATTCTAGCATAAAATTACAAAGCATAGCTTATATAGGACTTAGAATAATAACGCCTATTAGAAAACAAAGTACAGCACGAAAAGTAAGGCAAGTTTTACTGAGCTATAACGGCTCGGTTACCTAACAATCCGTGTACTAACACAAATCAAGTTCAAATCATCGTGCTCACTCTCAGGATTTTTGTTTTATTATAGAGGTGTTTATGCAATTAATGGGTGTCACAATCCATCGGGAAAATTTAAGATATGTTCTAATATAACATATCGTCATTCAAAAAGAATAATGAAATATTTTTAAATATACTCGTAATTGTAGTTTAAAGCTAATAACGATAATAATAAGAAATTCCGGTAAGACCGACGATATTAGCCTATGCACACATGAAATATTTTTAGCGTCAAAGCTGACAGTATTTTTGTTTGAAACCATCTTTCTATGCATTATTATTCTAAGATCTATCTTTTGGACATTAGTAGATAAATTTAATAGTATCTGCCTTACTATAAAAAATATGTAAAGTTGTGCCAATAACGTTTTTTTTATTTATTCATAGATAAAAAAGTTTATAGTGGAATTTATAAAACCTATCCTGCCTCAGGTTTAAGTGTTGCCTAATATTTAACATTGTTTTGTAATAAATCTGGTTAGGTCTACTTACACATTGACACATAAAACGAAAAAAAAACGAATGTCACAATAAACTGCATTCGACAGAAAAAATAATCTAGTTTCCACTTGACACCATGGCGTACCCACTGCGATTACGGATGGAGTAGGTTGTAAGATTGAGAGTAAAAAGTCTACTGGGAGGGGAAATTATGTGCGTCAAGATAGCAGGGACGCACGAGTACGAATACTTGAACATTAGAAAGACGGATAATACATACACCTATAAAAACGAAGACCGGTCAAATGACCGCGCAATCTTTTAAGATTAATGGAACTCACAATAAATAAATAAAGCGGTGTTAGCTCGGTTGTAAGAACAATTTCCAATACTAAAAATATTGCAGTTCGAACCCCAGTATGTACCAACTTACGGTAAATTTACAACACCATCGTTCCCGAGCCGCGGAGAGCAAGTTACGCCGTCGCTCCCAGATTCACTAACTTGCCAATAAATTATTTAAATTATTTATATTATAAATTGTTATTAAAATTAACATCAGACTCTCGCCAACCCGCCAAGTGGAGGTCTAGAAATCTGTGTTTTAGGGGCTATGATATGATTGCATAAATCAAAAAGCTAAGTGTGTATCTAAGTTTTCTAATTAGACATTGTTAATTTATTAGTTAGCAAAGGGTTAGAAATCTTGTGGCTCTATTCTGTTTCTTCAACCGTTAAATTATGTAGATTCCTTTATTTAATTTCAACTTTGCAATGATATATTAAAATATTATACGAAAATCTACTTTAATAGTAGTTGACATTGAAACAGACTAGGGCCACTGAATAACAAAAGGGATTACGCCATGGTTTAGCACGCTAGGCTAGTGCAGCTTCAGCAAAATACAAAACATTATAACCCGCCGCGTCCAACCGGAGCCGCTCACATTCCGCGGCCAGCAGGTGAGCTGGGCGGATACAGTGACATACCTGGGATGTGTCATTGACCGCAAGCTGCGCATGGGCTCTATGGCGACCAATGTAGTCAACAGGTCGAAGGCAGCAAGGGCCCAGCTGCGGCCTCTGCTGCACTCCTCTCTGCCATCCCGGGTAAAGGTCAACATCTACAAGACCTTTATCCGCTCGCGCCTCACCTACGCCGCTCCGGCATGGCTCCACCTGCTTTCAGCAACCAACAAGACCAAAATACAGGCCCAGCAGAATCTCTGTCTGCGCGCGGCAGTCGGCGCACCGTGGTTCGTGCGCAACACCAACATCCACGAGGACCTGAAGATGGAAACCATCGAGCAGTTCGTGGCCAGGCTCGCCAAACGGATGTTTGACAGAGCCGACCGCAGCCGTCACGTCCATCTTCAGGGCATCGCACCGCTCCACGCACGGCCACTGGATGGCCGCCGCCTGCCCCGGGAGACCCTGGGCCCCCGCCGCCGAGGTGAAGAAGACGACCACACAGGGCCCACACCCCCGAGGCCCACTCCCGATCGCAACCAGACCGGGCCCCACCACGAAGAGCGTCTCCGACCACACTCAGGTCGGAGGCTGAAGATGATGGCCACATTACGCCCCGTGGTCCCTCCCCCGCCCGCTTCCAGGCCAGGGGCGAAGAGTATCCCCGACCGCCCTGAGGTCGGGGATTGAAGAAGACGACACCATAGGGGTCACATTACGCCTCGTGACCCCTCCCCCGCCCGCTACCAGGCCGGGGGCGAAGAGCGTCTCCGACCACCTTCAGGTCGGAGGCTGAAGATGATGGCCTCATAAGGGCCACATTACGCCCCGTGGTCCCTCCCCCGCCCGCTTCCAGGCCGGGGGCGACCATCCTAAGGTCGGGAACTGAAGAAGACGTCACAGGGGCCGCACCCTTCTCGCGGCCCCTCCCCCGGCCGCTTCCAGGTCGGGAGCACCACCAAACGTGACACAAGGGACCCCTTTCCATTGGTCCCCTCCCCTGCCAACATAACAGGGGAAAAATTAGACACCGGTGGGCCGTCGCTCACCGAGTTCCAGCCGGCTTACGGGGACATCCCCAAAGCCCAAAGCGCATCGCGCGCGAGGAAATTCATTCATTCCAAAACATTATTTACCCACTCGCTTCTGGCCTGTGGTTGGTCCAAATAATAATATTGTTTTATACAAAAAACACTTGTCGTCGTATTTATTTTTCGTTATAATACTCGTTACATATATATATATATATACTCCTCCGGTGACAAAAGGGCTGGCTCTTTCTTCGCCCAAAGAATCAGTATTGCAATTCAACGGGGAAATGCAGCTAGCGTTCTTGCTACCACTCCACGGGGACGAGACTTATCTTATCTCTATCCGTAGTATTAATATTAATTTTATTTTGTGTTTTTTTTGAATAAATAATAAATTTATGTAATTGTATTTTTTATTGACAATTCATGTCGATCACAAGTTAATTAATTTGTAAATTAATCACGAGTAAGTATTATTTGTTATATTTTGTAGTCCGGCCGACATTGTATGCATAAAAGTGTTAAATAATTACAATTATTTATTACTAAGTCATAAAAATGTAGATTACCTACAACTTTCGTTTCCACTCACTTTTGCATTTCGGTCCTGTTATCACGACTGTCGCTTGTAAACGGTTGTGTTATGGAAAGAAGTATAGAAGGGGAGGTATGGTACCCTCGTACACACACCTGGCTACTATATTCGTGTTAAAATGAGTTTTATTTCCATGAAAATAGAGGCTACCAAGTAGGGTCTGAAATGTGGTGAAATGTACCCACGGAGGAATATTGCATAAGGCATAATATTGAAGATATATATAGTGCTCGTCGCTCAGATATCAACATTCATTTGGGTGTACAACTCATATATTGATATATTCATATAAACCCCCCCGATCAGTTCACCAGCCAATTTGCACGATGTTCGCTAAACTATCCGTAAGTTTTAGCCGTTTAATCCTCTTTCTAACGAATAAGAAATAATATACCTTAATACAATAAACGACATTTTAAATAATAATACAAATAAATACATATAAGTATTATCTATATTTTTTTAGTAAACAGCTTTTCCATAAATATTTATTTTAAATTATATTAATTACGTCATAATAAATAATTATTTAATTTTGGTGATTTTTAGCTCATTGCTGTCCTTCTTAGCGTGACCCTCGCTTCCCCAACCCCAGGAGGTCATGGCACCCATTAGTAAGTACTATTATTAAACTATACTTTAACGACTTCAATGAGAAAAAATATATAAGTACCTACGAATTTTGGGATATTTCCGTACATAATGGAATTTTGTTCATGACGACATTAATAATTATTATGTAAATGTTGAGACAATTTAAGATTTTTTTTAAATTATGTTGGAATAAAACAAACCTATTTTACTAGTAGATGTTACCAAAAATAATTTAAAATGATTGGTCAAATATTTGTATATACTAGAAATTGATAAAAAAAATCAAGTGGAGTCATTAAGAATGTCTAGCGTACCGAGATAGTAGCAGTGACTGACGTAAATTTATGACTTTGCAAATCAAGAATCAGTCAACTGTCTTCTTAATAAAATCATTAGGATCTCTTAAAGCGTTACGTATAGTATTTGTATTATTAAAAGCCAAAATTGCATAATAAAGATGTTCAATTGAAATGATTGTACCCACTTGACATTTGCGACTGGTTTACTTTTTACATACTTAAATAAAAATAATGACGTAACTCAAGAGCTCGTTTAAATTAACTTAAAATATCGACAATAAAATTAATATATTTCTTTTAAATTTATTATAATATTAGAGTTTATATAGATACATCCGATGTGCTTTAAAGACACATTGTTTAATTTTTCTAGTAAAATAATTATTCCAGCGCATAAAAGTACTCAATATAGCCGAAATTGTTATGCAATGGCAACAAAGATATTTAATAAGCTTCCAGTTACTATAAGGGAGCTGCCACTAAAACTGTTCAAATTAAGATTCAAACAAATGCTGGTTAATAAATGTTTTTATTCGACAAAAGAATACCTAGACACTAAGCTCGACAAAGTCATGTGACTAAATAAATATTTGTATGCTAGAAATAGCGAAGCATGTGATATAATTACATATAATAATTTACATGCCTATCCTACCATGTTTCTGAGAAAACAAAAATTCATTTCATTTCAGTCGTGATATGGAAGTTAAACATAATTGTAAATAAAATCTAAGTAAAATATGAAATAGTAACCGAACTGGTTTGTTATTATCAAAATCTAATCTATTCGTGACCTCTTTATTGATTTAATTAAATATTATAGTATGTATTTACCGGTGTACTCATCCATTGTTAATTGCAAACGTGCGATATTACAAATTACAAAAATGTCGGAACATTTCTCGTAAAAATAATTGAGTAAGTGCTCACTTTAATGAAGAAACAATTTTTTTTCAAGTACGTATTTAAAAAATATTGTGTATAAATGAAAATTAACATAAATTGAAATACTTAATTGTTATGTATAATTTGTACGATTGTATTTATAAGATTATTTTTATAAAGTGTACATTTAGCAAAGTGGTTACATAAAAATGTAACATTAGGACAGAGATTCTCGCACATAAGGTACTGATAGAATAAAAAGTAAAATTTATGAGAAATTGTAATGTGCGTCACGTAAAATTACACGCGAAGATGACGGTCGGCAAAAAACGTGACATTGATACCTAAATTATGCCCATTATTTCGGAAGAAAATAAGAAAGTCGACTACATTAACCTAATACTAGTATTAAATATTAATTCACAAAAAAAAATGTCCCACAATTATAAAGTAATTACCTAAATCATTTTACAACACGGCATCTTGTTATTATTATCCCAAATACAAAAAACTAAATAACATGCCAATAGAATCTATCAGTGCTATTTTACTGCTGCACACGCTTCCCACTTTATGCTTAACTTCGATTTGTTTGAAACATCACATCGCCAACGTGTACGCCACGCAAGCGGTGTTCATAGATTGTTACACTAAACATTTTTTTTTAAATTATAGTCGAGTAAACGTTTAAAGTTGTATGAAAAAATAAAAATTATATTAATAGGTAGAGTTAAAAATGGCCAAGTTAGTAGTAATTGCTTTACAGGCATTTAATAATCCTTATAATAGGATCGTCGACCGCATATCTCAACGCCCCGCCCCGCTTACCGTCATTCATTAACGAGCGTTGTAATATGACGTCACACTTGTTTTAAAATTCGACCAGCTTGCAACTTGTCATGACGAGTCTGTTGTAAACTTGCCTTAATTAAAACGTTTTTTTAATATACTTAAGTACGCAAAATCTTACGAAGTTTTACGAAACATAAACGCACGGAACGCATCTTGCAATGGTGACGAAATTGGATCGCTTTGGTTATATAACATTATTTTGGTAAAGCATTAATCGCTTGACCTTGACCATATCATTACATAAGCTTTAAGCAAGTTTTAAAAGCGGAGCAAAAAGTAAGACAAACCCACCTTTCTTTTTTTTAGACGAGTGTAATTGAACCAAAGTAATTAATAATCGGAATTACACATGAACAGTTTTATGCAATACAACGTCAACCCACACTATTGTTTAGACTAAATAACTAATAATTAATTTAGTATTAATATCTCATTTGTGTCTTACATTTTTTTTTCTATCACATTCATTTACATTTACAAATCGCAGTACAATTCTCATTATTTTTAAATAATAGTACCCATTATGTTCCTAACTAATGTAATTTTGTTTCATAAGTCAATGACAATTAATCCCGGATGATAGGTTTTTTTTTTTTTCTTGGTTTTATTTAGTAATATTTTGAAATCATTATATCTCGCCAAACCATTAAGGTTTGTCGGCGAGAAAGTTCGCTCGTTACTAACAATTTATGTTTTTAGTGTTTCAGAAATTCCTATTACAATTTTATTTATAATAAATTATATTACCTTTCAAATTATAGGTATTATTCATAAATACCTTTAATTTTAACGGTAAACATAGGATATCCTGTATATACCTACAAGTATAATTCACCTCTTACATTTTGAATATCAATATTTTCCCTACTAACAACCCCCTCACTAAATTGTTCGTTTATATTTATATAGGTAAAACTTTTATGTGTTTGACCAAACTGAGATATTAATATATATTTTTTTAAATTTACGTAATGGCTATGACAATGTGTTATAGAGTATATTAGAAATTATTCTAATAATATACTTAGATAGGTACGTAATAAGGTCAGTCTAAGCTCAACGTTAAATAATATAAATATTGATCAGGAAGTCGTTATTTGTTTCATAACGAACGGGAGTGATTGTCGCTACTATTACTATACCCGTATATAATATTACTATTATTATTTTACGATATTTTATGCACTTCCTCACAACACGGTCATTTCTATAGATAACTAACTGTTTAACAGTGTAACAGAGTTGCGACTTGCCCGTGTTTTTAGGCCGAACTAATAAGCGCCAAATGTTATGTGTTTACAAATTAGTTTAAATTACATCTCATGGCACTGACTCTAAATTCAAATACTATATTTAATACTACATAATTAATAAGTGTAAAAAAAACCATTAATATTTTAAGAGTAACGAGGAATTTTTTTTATAAATGCAAAATGGCGGTTATCATGTTCTTCCTAAAAAGATATGGTGACGTAAAAACCTTCAGATGGTTGTAGGGTCATATGTCATGTTTAGATATTGACGTTATGTAAATTTCATAAAAAACGGTCCAATAATATAGACGTAAAGGCCGGACAAACATACATATAGACACACGAACAAGCTTCTTTAAGATCTGTAATACATTTATTATAGTACGGATTGTCAATTTTTACAGTATATTTTATATTGTGAAGAATTTATTATATCTTTTATTCATAAAAATATATATATAAATAGTGTTTTGTAACTATTTCATACATAAATCTTAACCAATTGACTATTTAATTAAATTATATTTTAATGTTAGGGTAAATCAGATGTTGATATTAAATTTACAAAAAAACAATAAATAGGTATGATTATTTCAATTTCAATCTCTTTTAACCAAAAAATCACCTATTTCGTAAAAATATAATTTTACAGGAAGGAAAAAGTATCGTACTAGTAGTATATAAATTTTATATATTGTGAGAAATGTCTGATTTCATGCCAATTTCCAAAATCCAAATTTCTATACTTATCAACAAGTATAATAGCAGGCAGCTGTATTTTTTCGTTAATATATTTAAGTAATTCCTAAGGTTGTGACATCATGACAAATTGGAGAAATTCTGGTTAAATTTACATGGTCTATAAAACTGTAGCTTATGGCCATTAAGGTGTACGGGAAGTACTCCACACATATCACATAATGAGAGAGTATGAGTGAAAGTCACAACTCTAATAGTCAGCTGATCAATGTACAGTTTCTATAAATCCAAATTAAGTGGTAGTACAGTAAAATCAGAGAAATAGTTGCTGGACCATAAAACATGTGTTTAATCCAATTCTCGATCGCACAATCCAATATTTTCAAAAAACTTTTTAGGATATAAAATTACGGACGGTTTGAATCATACATTAGTTTTTAGTAAAAAAGATCGAAAGAGAAGAAGTCACCATTTGCCAGCAGAAGAACATTTGACCCTACTAACAAGTGAAGGATTATAAGTCGACCACTTTTTTACGCACGCAAATCCGGATCAAACAGCTAGTTAATAATAAATATGTCAGTTTTATACTCAGGCCATATGAGCCTCTCTAAAATAATTATGATAAAAAAATAATAATATTATTTATCGATAAATTAAAATATGCACCCGAATTTAAAAGTCATTTAAACATTTTATATTTATATCAAATCTAATTTAACAGCATGACAATAGGACATAATAGGACTTAGGAATTAAGTAAGTTTATTTAATACACATTTGATATTTTTTTAGGTTATATCTCGCCATTGTTCATTACGGTAATTTTGGATTTTTTTTTTCTATTCTATTTAGTATTATTTTATATCATTGTATTTCGCCAAACCATTAAGGTTTGTTGGCGAGAAATATCGCTCGTTAGTAACAATTTATGTTTTTAGTGTTTCAGAGATAACTATTACAATTTATTTGTTTTAGTAAAATACAGAAAATTCGTTATATATTTAGTATTTTTTTGTCTAAAATTTGTATATGAAATTGAAAATATGTCTGTAATTTTATTTTCTAGAACGTTAACGTCTATCAGACGTTAACATTTCTCGAAAATATACTCAAGACTTGAAATTGTAAATATTAGATTGCGTGAAGGAATCATTAAACTTTATTAATGCATATCAGGAAGTTAGCTTAGCATTGTCCACATTAACGTCTGGCGGTTCAACGTATATGGCAACACTAAACTGGCTGATCTGGATTGTCGACAGCCTGAGATGGTAATAATTAGTCAAATACAAGTGCGTCGTCATATTTGAGTATTATATATTATAAGAATCCGGGCAAGGTGATTCATTTTCAGTGTGGTCAATAGTGTCAATTTCTCTGTTCTGCTCATTATCCAACTCGGGTTTTGCTTCCGCGATTGGTAATCTATATTGACATATTTGTGATTCACTTACAGCCCCAGATAAGAAAGGTGGTGTAAAAGGTTTAGAAGGAGTTAATCCCCATTCGCTTATATACAATAACGCATTCGGAACTTTAGCAGAATATTCTGTGCTCAATATCATAATATCAGGATGATTCTCGCCAATCAGTTTCGTTAGGAACGAAGTAATTTTCTTTTCAAATGCCTCACTTTGCGTTCTTTGATAAAGACGTTTGGATAGTAATACCAATCTTGGTTCGCACTGTGGGTTAAATAATTTATCCTTCCAACTATTCATAAATAATTCTAATACACTGAACACTCTTTTACATACTGATATAGACGATTCTTCAAAGACGTGTTCAAAAATAAGAGCAGGCGTTCCCCGTGGTAGAAATTGTATTATACAATATTGAAAACATATGTACATTATAGTATACAAATGAAATAAGCTATCATTTAAAGTAATAAGAGCATTTTTTTTGAAAGCCGCGATTAAAGCTTGTGTATCGTCATCTGTTTCGGGTCGTAAAATGAAACCAGATATAACACATGATCTGCTTTGAGTGTAATTATCGTGTACGACTTTCTGAAATAGAATAAAAAAGTATTGAAATAAATTTATATCGCCGGGTTAGAGCGAAAATCAACTAACTATTTTTTTTAGTAAATTTCACTTTTTTACACCAGTCGTTTAAAAAATAAATTTCAGTGATAAAATCGACTAAGCACTGAGACGCTTAGTTTTGAAGATAGTGGATTTAAAAGGAATTAAACGACGGTTTTAGCCGAAATCGCAAATTATAAATTAAATATTTTTTTGCAAAATAGGCTACAGGTAAATCCCAACTCGTATCTATAGATATAGAGTACGGTCTGGTATCTGTAAAATCATTCAAACTGATTTTTTTACTTTTATTCATTAAATAATATTAACGGAAATAACAACATTTCTAACTCAATAATTCGAAAACCTTTGCCGATAGTCTTAATAAATCGCGGCTACATTTAGTTGTTTTATTTGGCGGCCTCTTTATCATACGGGCGAAGTCGGCGCAAACAACTAGTATAGAATATAAATAGTAGTAAGAAAAACGTTAACTAAACATTTGAGCATAGGCCATATTTAATTCTAATTTGCATTTTTGAAGCGGTCGATGTTCCGGTTGAGAGATATTTTCTATTATTCCTAAAAAGTCGTAATTTTAATTTTAATAAGAAGATTTACAACACCACTGTTCCATGCACGCTAAGCTGTCGTCGGTCCTGGTTTAATCATACTAACTACTAGATATGTTATTTTTTTTTTAAATAAGGCTATTTACCAGATTAGGCCTTTCTCCAGCAGGTCTAGGACTCTGTTCTAAGGGCTGAGATGAGTTTACTTGTACATGTTAATTATACATTATCGTAGCTTTTGTGTTTCGCCTACAGCACTGTACAGATAAATTAGCTTGGAGACATTTTTACGTTTCTTACTTATAACAAATATGTTTGTTTTTTAAGAACCATATGTTTATTTAATAAATGTTTATTGTGTTTTATACTTTTAAGTGATTTTATATTATGTATTTTAATAGCTATCAAAAGGTACCAAGTACCTATGAATTTTCAGGATAATTTAGAAAAAGTAATGAATCTATATGTGGTTTTATCCTTCATAAGGATTAGAGAAAAGTACTTTTAAGTCCGTTAATATATATAATTAATATATATATATATATAAGTTTAAAACCAATTAGAAAATTCCACCCGGACAGACATTTTAATAATAATAAAAAAGAAACAATACGCGACGAATTATATAACCTTCCTTCGTTGAAGTCGGTTAATGGGATAACAAATTGGCATACACATCAAACGCTACTTAAGTGACTGATGCAGGAGTGCGAGGCACTAGCTAGCTAGCGTAGACTGATTTATATTCTTCTTAGTCGTCACACTCTTGGCATAGTGGTCACTCGAGTGTCAGTGGCACGCTTAACAAGCCGTCGCCACTCCTCTCGAACTTCAGTCTTCCGGGCGCACTCAACCGGGGTAATCCATTGCTGCTTTAAACTGGTCAGTCTACCTCATCCGAGACGCTTGCCATCATTTTTTTCCTGAACTACCAGGCCCTTAAAGAATGTACCTCCACGCCACGACGGCGCCACGACACATGTCTGACGATAGTAGGAATGCGTGATTGCATGATTGAAGAGCTGTCTTATTTCCAGTTCCTCCAGGATGGTTTATATTATACTACTACAAACGCGAAAACGTCTCCAAGCTGATTTATCTGTATCACTTATAAATTAATAAACTAAATAATTTTAAATATTTAGGGTCGGTAATTCCACTAAAGCTTACAGATTGTATCTGGTCATAATTGGCCTATAGGTAGTAAAGTTGGTTAAATGTGAATCTGCTTCTTTATAAGCGTGGTTTCTGACCACCCCGCAAGGTCGTGTAGATTGAATCAGTTCTGAAAACCTTATGGTCCTGAAAGGGATACTTACATCGTATATTTCGTATCGCGGTATCCTAAAATCCATGGTATAGTCGTCGTCGGATGTCATTGAACAGCTTTTAAACAATGTTTTCTTCAAAACTTGACTTTTATAGTAAAAACTGACTCTTAAACACGTATAATTCGGGCTTTAATGTTAACTAAGTATTTTAACAATATTACTTTGCAAGGACAAAGGTTCCTGTAAGCGGTATTAATAATGGCTGTAAATCAATAGGGATGCGTCGTCGCTCGTCGCTCGTCGCAGTCCCCTTGTGCGAATAGCAAAGCGCAACAGGCTGTCTCACAATTTTCCCGTGACGTTCAATGTCATCTTTCTCCTTCTAACACATTGAGTCCGCTTGGTGTATGCAACAGATGCAATATTACCTCGTACTTTTAATTTGTAGCTTTATCAACTATCACTATTTCAGCTTTCATAAAAGTGCTTTGAATTTTTGTTTTTATTTATTTCCCTTATCCCTTGTTATCATCGAGCAACCTACTAAAGCCATCTTTATTAAATTAAAACTTTTACTAAAAATTAATTTAATAACTAAATAGGTAGGTCTTGTATAGGTACTCTTGATCTAAGGAAGAAAATTTTTTATTTTTTATTTTCAGTATGCAAATGCCGGAAACTGAATCCTCAGTAGCATTTCTTCACTTAAATACAATCAAAATGTATATTGCCGCGGATATTTAAGTGCCAAATGCTCCTAACGAAAGATTCAGTTACTGCGCTGAGAATTAAATTAGTATTACTCCAATAATAGTTTAACATACGTTCAAGAGCGAACTTCACCGATCGGTTATCCGAATTAAACTTTTTATATAATAGAACTCGCTAATAAAAGTAACGGCGATGGGTTCCCTAACAAAATATATTTAATTTTATTTAATTTATTTAATACACTTGGTGATAGCGTCGCTTATAAGGGTCAAATTTTGGTAAGTAATTTTTCATATTTTCATGCACTGTGCATCCACTTCTAAGCTTTGGTCCAAATTTCACGTCTCTAGCTCATCGGGAAGTTAGTTTAAAATCAATTAGAAAATTACACCCGGACAGACATTTTAATAATAATAAAAAATAAACAATACGCGACGAATTATATAACCTTCCTTCGTTGAAGTAGATAACAAATTGGCATACACATCAAACGCTATTTAAATTATTCGGGTGATATTATATTATTAGATTTGAAAAAAAAGTATTTATTTATATTCGTTATCAAAATCGACCTGGAGACTCCTTTCAGTATTTGTTAATACTCCTCGTAGTTTAGGGAGTAGCCATCAACACCGACTTCATAAATTCGCCCTTTATCATATTTCGTTAGGCAACCCATTGGTTTTGCTAGCGTATTGTATTATATCAAAAAAAGAATGTGATTTATACCGGATTTATACCGAAATATAAATAAATATGACCGCCTCCGTGGTCTAGTGGTAACAAACGTTTCCGTGAACTTGGGAGGTCGTGGGTTCGATTCCCACCGGGGGCAAGTTGTACATTGTATAATTTGTCTCGGTCTGGGTGTTTATATGTATAATATGTATGTATTTACAAAAAAAAAGTATAATATGTAGTTTATCAACCATCTAGTTTCCATAACACAAGCCTCGTAGCTTACCACGAAAACTAGATGGCGCTGTGTGACCTGTCTGGAAATATTTATTTATTTATTATTTATTTATTACCGAAAGGGATACGGTCGTGATGACACTTTACTTTATTAAATAAAAAGTGGATTTCATTCAGATAACAGATCGGTGAAGATCGCTCTTCCTCGTATCTTGTACTTTATAGGCCCATTATGACAAGTGACAGCTTTTTCTTTTTATTTCTTCTAGTACATACATTTGAATTTTGCATAAGAGCGTTCAACGCATTTGCATCCATCTCGCTCGCACAATAGAGCTTATTTAAAGATTATTCAAGTCTTTTTTTGAGAAATATAGTCTACTAACTTTTTTTTAATTATTTTTAGAGATACATTGTAAACTCCATGTAACGTCACTCGATTTAACGACAAACTCCCTAAAGCGTCGAAATCAATTGGCTTTGGTTGGTTTAGCTTGTCTTCCATACATGATTTTCCTTCTCTCCATTTAACATTTATATTTAATATAGGTACCTATATTTTTGGTTATTTTTTGTTATTGTGTTGATGTTCCTATGACACTACCAGTTCTGTTCCTTGTCTTCACATTGCACTCTCTAAGCAAGACAGATATTTTAACGTTAAATATATATTATGTACAATTTTGTTTAAATTACATTGACTTAACAAAATTCCGGTGGAAATCTACGGTGATACACTAAGAATAAAAAAATAACGACAACTCTCTATAACGCCATAAAATACACAGTCCCTTCAGTGTCGTTATATAGAGTTTACACTGTGCGAGTATATGAATCACAGATTTGTTTTAAACATCGATGTATATAGATAAGCCTATTCAATACAAAACGCACTCTTAAAAACGTGCCGCTTGCTTTGTGTACCTACCAACTTTGGGGGGCAATTCTCAAGCAAGGATAATGCCACATGCTTTATTCATCGGAAATTATATCACAATGCACACAAAAAGACTAGTTTTACTCGATATAAATATTAATATTAGGCGCTCTCGACGCTTGCTATCTCGCGACTGTTGGTGCAGCTACATGACTTCGATTGGTTTTACGGGAACGTTTTTATATCAGTGAGGGCCTATCTATATACATCGATGGTTTTAAATTGTTTTGATTTGTTCGAGCTAGAGGTATGTTAAACCAGTATTTCGGTCTGTGCCGGTAGTGATTTGAGAGAGATTATACCTAATGCGTTTTGTAATTATCTTACGCAAAAGATGAACTTGCGGTTTATGTATGTATCTCATGGCTTACGTAAGCCCCATACAAGTACTTGTCTTACATTATCTAATGCCCTACTCATGTTTGCTCTTATTAATACCTGTATTTCAACAACAACAATTAAGAGCGATGATGGCGGAATTGTATAGAACGCTGACCAAAACTCTATTAGGACTGTTACTTCGTAATTTACAAGCATTACATGATGGTGCTGGAGAGTTATCGTATACGATACGATCAATGACCTTAGCAAAGTCATCCTGAACAAATTACAATGATTACTTAAAAAAAGGTAATTTTATCTAATTATGTATCTATATCTTTACGCTATAAAGAGTTTTAAGGTAAACAGAGCAGAAACTTACATTATACCTTTGTAAATCTCAAGAACGTTTTTTATGATTTCTGCAACTTGCTGTTAGTAAGTGATAAATGACTAGCCTGAAGAGAGTTTTTAAGATTTGCACCTCTCTCGACACTTCATCATTTACAAGATGAATTGAGGTAACGGGTCTAAATCTATGGCAAGACCATGGAGGCAATTGATATTGTGTTAAAAATTGCGTATAATAACATTTGTTTTGTGTTGTTACAGCAAGCACGTAAAGATCCACGTGCCCTACAAGGTGCACACAATCCACCACCACCACGTATCTAAGGTACACGTCCCGGTGCATGTAGTCAAAGAGGTAGAGGTCATCAAGGAGGTGCCAATCGTTAAGCATGTACCCGTGCACGTTGTCAAGCATGTGCCCTACCCCGTCATCAAGAAGGTTGAGGTTGAGAAGAAGGTCTACGTGCCAATCCACGTCAAGGAAGAGCATAAGGGATGGGAGAGCGAGTCTTACGGACATGGCTGGAACTGATTTAGTTTGATAATTTGTTAATTAGTGTGAGTATTTTTTTCCATCTTTATTTCACAATTTAGTCCTAGACACCGAGTGTCCTAGACCTCCACTCCTAAAGATGGGAATTGTGGTGTTTTTTTATTATACCTAAGATACATGGGACTGAAGGACAGTCACAAATGCCCGAAAGATCGAAGGTTCGATTTCTGGTCGTAAACGCCGCGCAACGGATTACGGCAGTGTTGATAGTTTTTTCTGCCTATCGGTAAAGAGTAAACTAGCCTAAACGGCGTAATTTCCGGGCGGATATGCGCTAAACATTTTTTTTTAATTTATTTATTTTTTTACTATTATAAAAAAATTATAACTAATGCATATCATCCATAATAATACAAGACGCAGTCTAAATTACCACGAACCAACATTGAAAATGGAGTACAAATCGACCAACCAGGTGGCACCTACGAACTAATAGACTTTTGCAATTTAGATTAGTTTAGTGGGAGGGCCTACCTATATATATACTCGTATTGATGATTTTTAATCGGTGTATTTTGATTTAGTCGTTAGGTTTTATAAACTTACATATATAAAAAATAAGTTAAAAATATCCTTTTCTAATTACTTTTTAAGAACTATACATACGAGTATATAAATAAAAAATAATTTTACTATTTAAAAGCTTATCTTATTATCGCAGTTAAATTTGGTGTAATAATCGGTAAAACTGGAAAATTGATAAAATATATAGTATACATTAAGTTAGTATATATATTAAGTAACATACATCATTGGAATCAACAAAATAATATGCGTAGATTGGTAATACTCTTATACAAAATGTCGGTAATTATTGTCTTCAAACGTCAACATATAAACTGTGGTCAGACAGTAGTACAGTTTTAAAATTTAGTTTATTTTGTCCACAGGTTTAAGATAATTGTAATACCATCATTATTCATCACACGGAAGATCTATCTACCCTGCAACACCACCACATCATCACCGTTATCATACATTATTGAATTAAGCAAATTCTTTTAAAACGAAACGATCGATAAATTTTGATTAAAGTTTTATTTTAAGGACATTAACGGCTGTTGGCAGAAAGGCTGATTATCTTTTAAAACAAAAATAAATTTGTATGGGTAAATAGCAACTTCAGTATATGAATCACCTTTCAATCAAGTTATAACAACTACCACTTATTCTTAGATCGATGTTGTCTCAAGCTACATTTTATATCAATATAAAAATCATTAATTCAATATAACAGTTTATCAAAAAAAAAATGCAGCCTATATTTAAAACTATTTTCATTTTTTTTTCTCATTATGATCGCACTAAGAGCCTAAAAAAGTCCTTCAATATAATAAATTTGGATTATTATTAATATCAGGTTTCGTATCAAAGTTTATCGACCGATTATTATTTTTTAAATCTAAAGAGTTCGCTGAGAGTTAATAAATAGTATGATACAGT
Source organism: Tinea semifulvella (assembly GCA_910589645.1). Lineage (NCBI taxonomy): Eukaryota > Metazoa > Arthropoda > Insecta > Lepidoptera > Tineidae > Tinea > Tinea semifulvella. The sequence continues at coordinate 30,394,419 of OU342584.1, forward strand.
TTCGGAATAGCGACGGTCGCTTAATTATCGCAACCTGTATGACGGGAGTAGCTTATCGCGCGCGTACTGAGTAACGTGGTACGAGGCACGCAGTTGTTGTTAAGCGCCGGGCTGGGCAGGCAAGCGGCATCAGTAAAATCAAACCCTGATTTTTTAAATATATTTTATTAACTCTCAGCGTACATACTATATGTCATTTTACATAAACCAAAGAAGAATAAATTTGTGGTGAAATATTTTAATTATATAAGTGTTTTTTTATCATCATCAATTATCTGTATCTCTCCACCAGTCTCTTGATGTAGGCCTCCCCCAAAGACGACGCGCGCGCCTCTAGATATTACGCCTAGATTATACAACTTCTTCACGCACAATAGTATCCAGTTATATAACAAACAAATATCGATACAGCACATCTTCAACCGACTTATTACGGCTAGGTTCGATAAACGTAAATAACTTTAATTACAATTGTACACTGGTTCAAACGTCACAAGCGGCAATGCAACCTGACGCGTAAGTTAACGTACTCGTATATGACAGCTCTCCGGCACGATCTTGTAATGCGCGTGATACATCTAGTAGAGGCACGCGCGTCGTCTTACAAAATCTTTGGCCTACCCCAAAGTTTGCTTCGCAATCCAATTACCTTCATCGCTGGTACCAATACTTATGGAAGCGAGACGTGGATATATCAGAATACGCATGAGAGTTAGAGTTAATTCAGTAGAAATGATGTCTATACCGCGGATATGCGGCGTAACTATGACGGACCGCATACGTAATGATGAAATACTCCTACGTAAAAGGGTAGTTAGGAAAGGGGAAAAAATTGGAAAGACAAGCTCCGATGGTTCGGTCATATTGATAGGATGAGCTAAGAGAGATTGACGAACCAGATAAATAATACGAAAGTTGTAGGTAAAAGAGGCGCTTAAAAAATTAAACAAGGTCCATTAAAAGCCATCTAAACAAAAGGGCATGTATGAAGAGGTTGATGAATGTCGAAGAAGCGAAAGAGGTACGAGTATGTCGTGATCGTGACAAGTGGTGCTTAATTGTCTTTGCCTACCCCGCAAAGGATTTGGCGTTAAGATATGTATGTATGTATGACCTTTTTTAGGTCATCTACACATTTTTTGTTTTGTTTTAATAAAATTTGGAACCTAGGGTTGAACTTGACGTGAACATCTAAATATAACACGTGCTATAAGCTATTAATTAATAATAAAAGTAAAAAGTTAAGTGAGGAAAAATATAATATTAGCAATTGGGTAAATCAACCTTTTATAGGCACGCACTCCTTTGTGGAGAAAACATCATTATATTTGACGATTGATTCGGCAACATACATACATACATATCTTCACGCCAGGTCCCTTGCGGGGTAGGCAGAGACAATTGAGCGCCATTTGTCACGATCTCGACATACCTCTTTCGCTTCTTCGACATTCATCAACCTCTTCATACATGCCCTTTTGTTTCGATGGCTTTTTATTGCACCGTCAGCTATTGTTTTATTTATTTGATCGTGATAATTGAGTCTTGGTCTGCCAGGGCCTCTTTCACCCACAACTTTCGCATTATATATCTGGTTTGTCAATCTCTCTTCAGTCATCCTTTCAACATGCCCGAACCATCGGAGCATGCCTTTCCTTGTTTTTGTCCCTATGCTTTCTTTCATACCCACCCTTTTGCGTATTTCGTCATTACGTATGCGGTCTGTTAAAGTAACACCGCATATCCGACGCAACGACCTCATTTCCACTGCATTAACTCTACTCTCATGCGTGTTCTGACATATCCACGTCTCACTTCCATACATAAGTGTTGGTACCAGCATGGCATTGTGTATAGCGAGTCGGGCTTTGTCACTGACATTTCGACTGGCGATCAGTGACCCCAGGGCACCGTTAACACTATTTCCCGCGTTCACTCTTCTTTCAACATCCCTATCATACTTCCCATCCGCAGTGAAAACACTGCCCAGATATATATATAATTTCATTTACTTGTTCTAGAGTTTCATCATCAATCTTTATCGTCACGGTTGTCGTCCTTCTTCTTTCAAACCTTGGTTTTTCTCGCATTCAAACGGAGTCCTTTTTCTGCACATCCCTCTTTCATTTCCGTGACTAGTGATTGCAGTTGTTGTTCGGACGATGCCATTAGAACAGCATCATCTGCATAAAGCAGGCAGTTCATCACTAGATCACTCATCTTTATCCCACAGTCACTCTCTCTCACTCTTTTTAGGCATTTGTCGAGATATAGAGTGAATAATCTGGCCGAAAGCACACAGCCCTGTTTAACGCTCATTTGGGATTCAAAGCAAGGCGACATACCTCCTTCCACCCGCACACAAGCTTTACAGCCCTTGTACAGGGACTGTATAGCCTGTAGCAGTTTGTCATTCACTCCATACTCCGGCAATATGTCCCAAAGCTTCTTTCTTACAACTCTATCAAAAGCCTTCTCCAAATCCACAAAAGCACAGAAAACCTTCTGGTTTAAGGCCAAAAACTTCTCTGTGATATTGCGGAGCGAGAAGACTTGATCAATACATCCTCTTCCAGGTCTAAAGCCTCCTTGTGCCTCCCATAAAAGATCTTCAGTCTTCTCTTGCAGTCGTTTCGTGAGAATCTTGCCATACATCTTGCTCGCCAAACTGATCAAACTAATCGCTCGGTAGTTGGCACAGTCCAATCTAGATCCTTTACCTTTGTATAAAGGAACGATGACTGATTGCTGCCAGTCCTCCGGTACTCTTCCCTCCTGCCAGCAAAGGTTGCACAGCAAGTGGAAAGCGTTCCAGACCGGTATACCTCCGTATTTAATCATTTCGGCAAGCACTCGATCTTTTCCCGCTGCTTTGCCACATTTTAGGCTTCTAATTGCCGATTGCAATTCTTGCACACTTATTTCCTCCTTAAATGTGGACGTTGTATTTGTGGGTGGCTCTGGAGGTAAAGTACCCGTCGTAACGTCGTTAGGAGTTCCACTAGCATACATCTCGCTAAAATATTCACTCCATCGCTGTAACACCTCATTTGTGTTCGCAAGAATGTTACCGCTCTTTGATTTAACTCTATTCATTCGACAAGATGACAAGCCACCTTTGGCCTTCCTAATTTCCCTCCAGAAAAGTTTGGAGTTCTCCTTGAAGTTGCTCGTCATCTTATTTTCACCTATTTCCTTGCATCTTTCACGCTTCTCCTTAATCAAAGATTTTGTCTCATTCCTGATTTTGTCTGATTCGGCAAGTTTGGCCTATATTCGTTTGGTCACCATTTAGTTTCAACGTGTAGTTTTGTATTTTCGCAAAACACTCTCCACCTGTCTGGCCAGCAGCGCGGCGAGTATAGAGTACAAGAAAATAATCTGTGGAAGGGCCATCAGCTACAGAGGAGGTCTATGTTCCTTTCACATTCCGGCCACATTTATCAACGTAAATGTCTACAAATTGGGCATGCGATCTCAAATCAACGTTTACCGAATTATCATGATCATAAAGATAGAAATAAAGTACATGAGGCGTGGAATTTTAAGAGGTCTGTTAAGCTTTCCCTCTCGCTCACACACTGGGTGTAATTTTGAGAAATCGCTTTCTAGGAAATAAAATTACGGTTCATTCTCCTCCTTGCGTTGTGTTTCCTTATTGCTGAAGGTCGTGACGTACTGGAGAATTGGTGTGCGTCTTGATGATAGCACGCCAACCGTTCCTGTCTTATGCGATATACTTTTCATAGACATCAACTTGCCAGTAACAATAAGTTTATCTTTATCTCCTCCTTTTCTAGCAATGTCTCCGAAGTACTGGAATATATTGATATATATTTATCATAGATTTGATTTAAAATACTTGTAGTTGTAAAATAGAGGATAATCCTTCAGTCAGCCAGTTTTGTCGTCCCGGCCCGGATGGCTAATGGAACTGGGTTGGTGATACCTATCTATACATATGTATATACGCCGGCAGGACCTAAGCGGGTAATCACCCGCTGGTAATTTATATACTTTTGGTGCAGGGTGCGGTTACTGGTGTAAAAGGGCCCGTGTGGCTCACGAACCCAGGGTGTCTAGATTCGACAACTTCAGCTCTACAGAAAGTGGTCTCCTGTTGGAAGGCTGAGCGCAAGGCGGAGCGATATTCTGGAGATGCTTGAAGTGTCTGTTGTCGGTCCAATAGAACATACGTCTAGTCAGGCCGATGACAAACTCCTCAATAGTAGGCATCTCCAGATCTCGAGCTTGGTTACCTATTTATTTACCCCAGCAACATCGGACCTCAAGGAAAATCGTTGTTTAAAGTGTGCGAGCGAGAGGAATGACAAGCCTCTTAAATGAACCGGTAAAAGAATTAAAAAGCAAGCATGACTCCCTTATGGAATGTAATTGGCTACAGCGATAGATATTTCTACCACGTATCGTGCGCAGAGCAAGTAGGAGAGCCGCTCTCAATCTCGTCCTGTCTCGGCGCGACCCGAGACCGACACCCGTAATCTAAGACTTTTCCTTAACGGCTCCTCCACTCAATTACTGATTCCAGCTGTCAAACGGAGGAACTGTCAAACTCAACGTAAATCGCGATGTACCTTGAAACCTCCTTAAAGCGTGTTTATGATATATTCGCTAATATTAATATTATTAAAACTTGTATTTCTTAGTAATAATTTGTTAAATTACTTATTATAGATTTTGCAACAAAACAAATTGATAAACTTAAATAAAAACATTAATATATATATATATATATAGCGTCGCGGATCCAACTACGTAATTCGCGACACATGCTGAGCTTAGGGCCCGTTCATCGCTATAGGAATTACGGTGTGAATTGTATAGCAGCGCGCCTCGATGGCTGCCTGGTACTGCTCGGGATGTGGCTGTGGGGTGTGGGGGCGGCCAATTCCATAATTTAATATCAATTCATGGTCTGTGCCACCCCATATCCTATGCACGGCTATATCCTGGAGTACTGTTGAGTGCCTGTCGGGGCGCGTTGTGCTACATATTTTAATTGTGTAAGTTGTATCTGTTTTGCTTATGAATAACGTATTTCTTTCTTTCTTTCTAAATGAGATTTAATTCGAAAAATGCCTCCGTGGTCTAACGGTTCTAAAATTTTAAATATTTTTCTTAACATATGAATATGTATAATATGAAAGAGACATACTTATGAATGTTTAAATTAATAAAAAGTGTAGTATACTTGTAAAATTAAAATTTTAAATACGGTAACGCAATCTTTAATATTACCTTAAAAAAACTTATCTTACGGTTGAGGAACACGCGAGTTCTTTCGAGAGCGCTTTCGCAAATCAATCATATCGAAATGTACCTATATTATAGAAATTAAAATCTTAATTTACAAGGTTTTCATATATTTTGTATATATTTTCAAACATTACTTGATCGCATCCGATTTATTTATTCGCAAGCTCTCTAATAGCGTAGCACGTGAGCTCATAGCTTGTGAAAGCCACCATACTGGTGATCTGTGACTTTAGTATAGTAACGCTATAACCGCGGTACAACCCTTTGATACCCTCCTCGCAGATAGTGTTCTTGAAGCATTCAGTCAAGCTGGCACATTTGATAAGGCCCTGAGAAGTAGCAGGCGTTGTGAATCCACTGTGCTCGTTGTGACTCTGGATAAAAAAAAAACATATTTAAAACTATTGTGCGCCTACATAAAAAGTGGCGTTTAAATTGCGGCAGTACCTACCTACTTTTTATTTATTTACAATTTTAACATAAATAAAAGCTGGGTTGTACCAAAACGAAGTCTCTGTTATTGTAACGTTAAAGTTAAAAATTGCTTCAACTGACCTTCAAAATAAAACTGATAGTATAATTTTTAACTTTAATTGTTATATTCTACTTTCCAATTTTTCAAAGTGTGGTTTAATTTTTATTTTTTTTGTTTCTATTCTCCCGATGGATGATGAATAAGACGATAGGAAAGGCAAAGGGTCTAGCCCTGTGGTTCCTAACCTGGGGGTAATTACCCCTTCGGGGGTAAATCAGCTACTTTACGGGGGTAACGAAGAACCTAGTTCATTTTTAGTTCATTTTTAGTTCATTCCATTCTTCTCATCTCTTACCCACACACGATGGACCCGGCACCCGCACGGTGAATCCATGGAATGCTTAGAAATTTGTCTTCTTCTTAGAATCGTCAAATTAAAAAATACAGAGCACTGGGCAGTGCCGCGCGTGCACTCACGCCTCTCAGTGGACACGTGCCACCTGAAAAGAATACCCGCGCCGCACCCCTCTTAAATACTTTAACCGCAAAAAACAATACAGTGAAGTGAAAGTGATCAACTCTCCTCTCTCCGCACCGCTGCGGACTAACTCTCCGCTCCGTTCCCGCCACCGCTCCGGTTCCCACCAACGCTCCGCTTCGACGCTATGTATATAAATAAATAAATAAATAAATAAATATTTCCAGACAGGTCACACAGCGCCATCTAGTTTCCGTGGTAAGCTACAAGGCTTGTGTTACGGAAACTAGATGGTTGATAAACTACATATTATACTTATTTTTTTTTTTTTTTTTTGTAAATATATACATATTATACATATAAACACCCAGACCAAGACAAATTATACAATGTACAACTTGCCCCCGGTGGGAATCGAACCCACGACCTCCCGAGTTCACGGCAACGTTTGTTACCACTAGACCACGGAGGCGGTCATATGTATGCGTATGTGCAGATTCTAGCACTCGTTCGTCGGTTCCCTTTGTTACAAGCGGGCGGTGAGGGAGGGAGCCAAACGCTAAAACAATTTATTGAGGATAACGGGCTGGACTAGTCAAAACTGGTTGGCGTTTGTACAGACGTAGAATTGTAAAGCAGATGATTTTTCAATATATAATTAATAAAGATGTTGGTATTTGCTTGTATTGTTTTATTTGATGACATTTGAAAGGGGGGTAAAATCAGTTTTCCTCGTAGGTCACAGGGGTAATAATATTAAAAAGGTTAGGAACCTAGCCCATACAGCCAAGTCTGACGTAATATATTTTTCTTTTTCATGAGTTAATAAGGTCATCATCAACTTCCAGATGCTGCAGAATTTGATGCTTTTCTTGGAGTCACTCGCGGCACCATAGCTCAAACACGTTGGGTAAAATATGGGAGTTGACAGCGCGGGAAAACCACAAAAAATAAACTGCAACTTGTGCCCCATATTTAAAGTCCAATTTATCGTTTTCCTTAATTATTGACATTGTAGCACATTATTAAACAAAACAAAACTTTGACCAATAATATCCACAATAAATTAATTTACAAAACAAGAACTTGCACTTGACATGTCCACGCAAAATGGCGCGAAGAACTTCTTATTATTTTTTAATATTTACTAACGGATTTCTGGAAAACTGCTTTACATTTTTATGAGGTCTAAATCGACTTAAAATCTACTTTTAAATATCGTGTTATTCGCTCGGAAACGCTGCAGTTGCAAATGGATTCCGGACGACATCATACGAGTATACCCCATGTTCCTCATGATGCTGTAAGCGTCTTTTTTACTTTCTTATGCATTAAAGTTGTTCAAGACGTTTTTATTTCTTTAAACAAAATTCAGTAAAAAGTGTTCGACAGTGCGCTATGCTTTCAAGTCGAACACGGTCTTCGTATTATTAAGTGACGTCACTTACGCTGACTAAGTTTTTAAGTTAACGTCTAAAATCTAAAATAATGTATTTATTTTAATAAGATATTATTGATTTCGTTAATTTAAATTACTCTGTAAAGTACTCTGATCAAGTTAGGATAAAACACATATTTATTTTACAATAGTCAAGTACCCTACACAGAGACTTCATTTTGGTGCAACTCAGTTTTAACAACTATTTCCCCTGTGTTTGAATTGTCGCTTAAAGCGCTTTTTTCACTTTGTTTCGCTTTGAAAGTCGTTTGACTTGGCGTTGCTCTATAGTTTTCATATAATTTAAGCATAATTCGTTAAAAAAAAGGGTTGATCACTTTGCTTTCAAGTCAAACACAATAGGGTATTAGTGGAAATGTGCTCTCCGAAGCAAGGGAATGGAGGAATGGAGGTATTGTAAATATGTAAAAATATGCGTAAGAAATGTGTTTTTACTTGACACAAAAGATTAAACTGCCTCCGTGGTCTAGCGGTTAAGTCCGTGGATTTAAGGTTCGATTCCTGGTCGGGACACAAAAATAATTATTAATGTAAATAAATATATTTAATTTATTTGTGATATTTCTCGAGTTTGGTACGCTGGAGACATCGACGAGCTTGACACTTGTCATCCTAGTAAAGTTGGCTAAATGTGAATCCGCTTGTTTAAAGCGTGGTTTCTGACCACCCCGAAAGGGAAACGGTCGTGATGATACTTCACTTCTTCTTCACAAGAGATTAAATCAAAGAACAGCTAAACCACCACCGTTTGAGGTTAATATATAGGTCAATAATTTTCAGAAATTTAAGGGGCCATCCACGCCACAGATACATTTTGTGGAATAACGTCTCCAAGTGTTAGTAGAGAGCATCTGTTGGTCAAATGTTATTTGTTGTTAGTATACTCGTATTTTAGCGTGTGACTGGTAACAATTGATAACATTTGTTACATAATGTTGTCTAACGTTACCCTCAACTCGGCAACATTAATTATCGCGGGAACATGTTTAAATGATTAGAAACGTTCGAAGAGAGAGAACTACCAGGTATATTATGTTACTCTTTGTTACCTTATGTTATTGGCGGTATGAATACGATGAGCGAAATTCAACAAATATCAATAAGCGATGGCAAAAGTTAAATAATGTTACATTATGTTGCTATCAAAAACTAACTGTAGTGTGGGTGCACCTTAAGCAATACGCGAAACAACATGACCCCTGCTCCATTATATCACTGGTTCAAGTACCTATTAGTGCATTACACAAACCTAGACTTAGGTTATCTAATATTAACCTTACTACAATGTTAATTAATATGTGCATACATTTTTAAACTAGGCTTGGATGGCCTTATGTTTAGAACAACCGGACTCTGATAAGCTAGAGACATTGACTACTTGTCATGATTGGCCTAGAGTTGGCCAATTTTGATTCAGCTCTCAGCGCTCAGTTTAGTTCGCCGCTCCTTTGTTAAGTAGGTCGTTGTTATTATTATTATTAATATTTACTGTATTTCAAAATGGGATAAATGGAAAAATGCAAATTTTTGTAATAATGAGTTGCTACTTATATTTGATTATTAACTGCCGAATCAAACGAACTAGAAAGACGCATGCTCTCCGAGTACTGTTAGTATTCGGTTTAGATGGAATGGAACGAACTAAGTAGCAGAAGCTAGTTCCGGTAGTTCGTGTAGTTGTGGGAGCGCTCTATGGATCTGGTTCGTTGGCGAACTCTGACCACCCCGCTAGAAGTCCGTTTGACTTTTATAGAGGTATGCAATGGCAAATCCACGGGAGGAGTCTTTGGGGGCATGAATCCTTTTGGCTGAGTCTAGGTCGACTAGTGATATTTATTCTAATCTAACTAATAAATTTATTAATATAAAATAAATAGTTACTTTGTATGATGATAAACACATACGCGAATAACATGCAGAACTAGACGATAATATGCTGTTAATTAATTATATGATGTATTACGTTATTTTCCACTCTTGGTTTGGAACTTCAATCGCTCGAAGTTCGACTAACTGGACTAGTGCTTTACACAAAAACCTACCTATTAAAGACTTATTTTTAGCTGGTTACCTAACATTTTTTTAATTAAAATTAATTAATTAAAAAACTATTTTATATTAATTAGATTTATTCCTGTCCTGACTAAAGTGACTATTTGATTTGAAAGCTGGATCCGCCCTTGGTATGCTTACATATCTTACATCGTAATTGTACCATTACGTGTTTTCTATTAAAATATTGTAAAGATGGAAATATTTAATCACTTCTTTTACAAATACATTTAAACCTGTACTACGAGCTAACTTAGTGAGTACTCATCAGCAGGTTGTGGAAAGACTGCTGTCGGACGCACGTCATGTGAGCGCAATGCAAGCCGCATGTGCGCCGCTTAAGCACTATTTTGGTCCCACACTTTTAATTGCAAACGGCAAACTAAAGGAAAGTGTACATTTTAGAAATAAGTGGTTTACTATGCTACCTATAGGGAATGATGTTAAACAAACAATTATTAATTGACATAAGAAATGGTTTCTCTAATAGTGCGATGTTGTCGGTGATATGTTAGAGGTCACATGTCGTGTGCAGCAGTAAAAAGGTCTATAATGTCCAATCAAAACTTTTCTCCAGATCCCTCTTCTATCGCTTCTTTTCAAATTGACATAATACATTTAAATTTGAGTTAAATCCTGGTCTATTCGTAGGTAATAATAATAATAATATAATTCTTTATTGCACACAAAATGTAAAATAATGTATATAGGCGAGATAATAACGTATGGTGTTATTTACAAGTTGACCTTTGGAAAAGTAAGATATTATTACAATAGGTGCAGAGTAAGAAATAATAATTTGAATAGTTTAAATCAATCATAAATATACTATTGTAAGTATAAATAACATAACAATATGTAAATATATAAATATATAAATAAAACATAAAATATAATAATTATTATTAGACAAAGGTAGTCAGATCCATTGGCGAGCTGGAGAAAAAACAGAATCATTACAACAGTATCCCGGATTCACATTTAGCCAACTTTACTTTATTTATCATGACAAGTAGCAAGCTCGTCGATGTCTCTAGCGAGCGACGAGAGCGAGACCTAGAGAAATATTACAATTAAATTATTGTGTCCCGGCCGGTAATCGAACCCGGTAACTTCGCGTATAAATTGTTGTGAGAAAAGTGAAGAGAGCGGATATGTGGAGAAATGTATCTAAATAGGTCTTTTAAACAAATTATAAGCTTACAGCTATTTGTAATCGTCTCTTGAACAGGTCAAACGGGTATGTGAGGGTCTTGGAGACCAGTCCTGAAGCTGAACCGGCGACCGTGCTCGCCACGAGGAGATCCTGGGGATGGTACTTATTCCCAATAGCATGACGACAATCTCCATCCTCACATTTATTGCTGAGATTGTGAAGAATTAACTGTTGGACGTAGGAGAATGTGCAAAACGCTATGCCGACTTGAAATCCCATCTGAAATACAACACAATTAACCGTTAATAAAACAAGATATTTTTTAACAATAAAAGCAAACAACAAATTAATTAGTGCAACATGTACGCGGAGATCATCATCAATCACCATTTCATTCCATTTGCAGTTGAAACGATGGGCCCGTGGTCCGAGGAGGCTCTTGTGTTCTCCCGCGAGCTTGGTAAGAAACTCCACTTGGCGACGGGTGACCCTTTGAGTAGAGAATATCTTGTTCAAAGGGTCAGCCTCGCTGTTCAGCGGGGGAATGCAGCGAGTGTCCTCGGCACACTACGCCCATTGAATAGTCGTAATTTTATTTATTATTTTTTAGTTTTTATAATTTAGTTCTTAATTTATTTTATTTTTTAATCTTTGTACTTTACCTAAAAAAATACAATAAAATATATTTTTCCGATTATTTTGTCTTATAATTTTATATTTATCAAACTCAAGATACATCACGACGATACTTGAAACCTCTTTGAAGCGCGTTTATGTTATTTTCGGATAATATTTATAAATGTAATGATGAACAAAATATCATCAAAATCCACAATGTCTAAGAGGGTAGGTAGAACGTTATGTATATTCCTATATAAAAATAGGAATTTAAAACTAGACGCTAGTCTTAAGGGCGTAGATTTGAAATCGGAGGTTCGTTTACTACGAATTTAATTGTGACACTGTAGTCTGGTAAGCTAGAGATTAGCTAGCCACTTGCCATAAAAACTTAACCTTTTAAAATTACGAGTACAATTCCAAATCGATCAATCAAAGCTAGTACAAGATGTTCCAAAATCTGTCCAACAGTATAGACGTAAAGGCGATATCAAGAGACAGGGACAAAACTTGTTTCGCATATTGATAAGCAAACTGTATCAAAATGCGGGCTCTCGATACAGTATTTATAGTTGCTGGAGTAAGGTTATCCTGGATTATTTATGTATTACATTGAAATAAACAATTCCTTATTTTTATAGTACATATAAGTATCAGTAAGTCTTGTTGCAAGCGGTGCTATTTGTATATAAATTTCACCATGGCAAGCTTACAATACTTTCCGCGGCGAACGAGTGCCTTCACTTCACTTCAGCCACGAGTAGTAGAAGAGTCTTCTCACACCCCCCGCAGGGGGTGGGGAATCTGTGTCAAGGTATTTGCCTTCTAACAGAGGTTGCGTTCGCTTTCCGTAACTACGGACAGGGCATGGGGTAACCATTAAAGGTTGAAGTATACGAGCCAGGCGGCGGAGCCGCGATCACGACTCCGTGATTGGTAGCAGGTGACGAGCGTAGCATTGTCTGGCGTCCGGCGGACGGGCGTGCAGAGGGGTCAGGTTTCTCACAAGTGGGAAATCTGTCGCCTCTGCGCGCGCGAACATGCCAGCCGCCAGACGACGCACGAATTCGTCCAGTGTTTCCATCCGCATATCCCTATGGATTACATCGTGCCTCACGTACCGCGAGGCGCCGACAATGGTACGAAGCGTTAGATTTTGTTGCGCTTGTAAACGTGCTCTCAGCGCAGCTGAGGTGAGAGCGTACCAGGCCGGCGCGGCGTACGTGAGTCGGCTGCGGATATAGGCTTTGAATATTAATAGCTTCGTGTGAAGCGGCAAACTGGATGCAAACACTGGGCGAAGTTTGGCTCTCGCCACCCGCGCCATGTTCACAGTGGCGGTCACGTGGGCGCGCACGTTGATGCGTTTGTCTATCGTGACGCCCAGGTATTTTACTGGATTAGTCCACGATAGACTCTCGCCGTTCAACAGAAGCGGACGGTCGGGTTTCAGCCTTCTCAGTCCAGTCTCAAGGAACGTAGCCTGAGTCTTCCTGGCGTTCACCGACAACCTCCAACGGGAGAGCCACTCGGGGAGGAGATCGAGACAGCGCTGCATCTTCGTCACCGCGTAGCTCAAGACCCTAGAGTCTGTGAAGTACGCGGCGTCGTCAGAAACAGCGCTAGCTCGACCCCCTCCGGCAGCGGTATGTCGTTGGTAAACCAGGAGTAACAGGACGGAGAAAGGCAGCTACCCTGGGGAACGCCGGCTCGTATGGGACGTGGACTCGAGGCCACGCCCTCCACTGCTACGTGAAAGCTCCTGCCCTCAAGGAAGGAGGCCAATACCTTGACGATCCTAACAGGGGTGGGGGATAGGGACAACTTGTACAGCAGCCCGTTATGCCAGACTCTGTCGAATGCCTTCTCCATGTCGAGGAATACTGCAACCGTGGTGTGCTTCTTCTCAGAAGAAACCACCACGTGGTGCAGCAGCCTCGTCAGCTGGAGCGTCGTGCTGTGTTCAGACCGAAAGCCGAATTACAGAAAGACGACTCAGACTTAGCTGTTAAGGCACGCAGGGCCAACAGTGAAAGAGAGACGGTTTATAGGGTTTTAGTCCGTAGGAGCCTTGGTGTCTCTTTTATTATTATTATTATTATTTTTATACTAGCACGACATGTGACCTTGAGCCCACCTGATGGTAAGTGGCGCGCAAGGTCCATGAATGTTAGCAACTGAAGTCAGAAACTTATGACTGCCGCCATCAGTCCCTAACACTATGCCGGCTTGACTAGATGCTTTTTCACACTTCGCTTGAAGGACTCCAAGTTATAGAAATGTGGAAACACAGAGGCTGGAAGAGCATTCCACATCTTTATCGTACGACAGATGTATGAGTCTCCAAATTTATACGTACGCGTAGGGATGGTGACTACGGTATGTGGGTGCATATTCTGTCCTGTGCGTGTGGTTCGGTTGCGGAATGAAGATGGAGGGATTAGGTTATAGAGTTCTTCGGAGCACTCACCATAGTATAGCCGGTAGAACACGCTCAGAGAAGCCACATCTCGGCGAAGCTGCAGGGATTCGAGAGTTCCAGATATAGTGGCATCGTCCACAATTCGAACAGCTCGCCTCTGGACATTGAGAGCATCTGTGAGGTACTTGGCGGAACCATCCCAAAGTCTCCTGGGCCTTCTGGCTTGGGTCGTATCGTTAGGCGATTTTGCGAAACTTATTGAAAGAAAAAAATGGCATTTAAAATCATTGCAAATGGAGAACAACAAATAGGTGATGTCGGACTGATGGTGGTATTTGCCGGGCAAAGAATTATGCACCGTTCGCGCCGATAAACCCTGTAATGTGTATCCACACGTTTCGGTATAAGGCTCGAATTCCCGCCATGCCCAGTCAAGCCGGCATAGTGTTAGGGACTGATGTCAGTCATAAGTAACTGATTCCAGTTGCTAACATTCATGGACCTCGTGCGAGTATAAAATATTATTTATAATATCGACTTAAAATAAGTTTATACATTGTTGCGCTAGATAATAAATAATATCTAGCATTATTTATTTAGCAATAACTGCATACAATGTAGCGTTTATTAGTTACACAAGACCTCTGTTTGTAATTATTAATTAAGTAAATGTACGTAATTTATTGTAGTTGATTGCATCCATACTAATATTATAAATATAGAAGAAGGTTTGTCTGTAATGTAGTTTGCATTTAGAAATAATACTAAACAGATTTTGATGGAATTCGGCAGATATAATTTTTGAAACTCAGTCGTTATCTGACCACGACTTCACAGCCAACTGCATGTCTGTTCAATTAGCCTATATGACTGAATTAAATAAATGAAAAAAGTCTAAATATGACATTTGATCCTACGGCCAACTAAGGGTTGGTTTTGCCGACCCTATATTACACGGGCAACGTCGCGTCGGGTAAAACAGCTAGTTTATATAATTAACCAGTCTTGATAATGATAAACACAATGTTGGCGCCATTAGAAATTATAATTTGTGCAATAAGTTTAGTTTTATCACAGTATTTACACAACAACTCAGGGGTGGCATTAGGACCATACTTTTCGAAATTATTATCATTAAATACTTTATTTATTTTTAACTTAAAGTAGTACATGCTGTTAAAATATTGTTTACGAATGTATCTATAATTTTAATCAATTATATTATAAGCCTACAACACTACTCTGTGGGACATCACTACGTCTGTCAAGTGGCCGCCTTGTCAGAGCTGCGTTCGTAAATTAACACCGTGTAAGGTTTTTAACACTGAGTCGCAACACGCACTGGTCGTTCGTAAATGCTTGGTATGGTAACCCCAAACCGTGCGGAATTACATTGGGTCGCGATCAACTAACATCAATTACAAACAGGATTCGTGTTAATGTCAAAGTGACATACAATAATTATGGAAAAATGTCGATAGTGGAGATTATTTTTACGAAATTACCTACATTAAGAAAGATTAGTAGCCGAAATATTTGTATTGTTTGTTTAGGAGTAGTGTGTGTGGTAATTCGTATATATTGTTTTATAAGTGTTATAGCAGTCAATATAATTATAGCACGTCGTCGACTGCTTTGCTGACAATCTATTATTGTTATAATTTATTGAAGCTACAATTAACAAGTAACACACTGAGGTCTTTCTTAACGCGTTCAAGCGTTTTCTTTCCCGCCGCGGCCCAGTCGGGGTAATGTACTCTGACTGTGGTACAAATTTCATCGGTTGTCGCTCGTACTTAAAGTCACTTTATGAATTTATTAATTCAAATAAATACAAAGATGAATTTGCACAATCTTTGCACGAAAACCGTAATGAATGGAAACTAAATCCGCCCCATGCTCCACATCAGGGGGGTATATGGGAAAGTAACATTAAGTGTGTTAAATCGCATCTAAATAAAATAATTGGTAAACAAGTATTAACCGCTGAGGAAATGTCAACAGTGCTCTCACAAATTAAGGCATTGCTGAATTCACGTCCGCTGTCAGTTCTCAGTTCCGATCCTTCAGATCCACAACCGCTCACGCCGGCCCACTTTTTAACTTTAACTCCTTTACGTCACCTTCCCGCGCCTGACCTAGCCCAACAGCGTCATGACTTGTTGAGCAGAAAACACCTGGTCGACCACCTAGTCCAGAGCTTCTGGAATAGGTGACGACTAGAGTACTTGCACACGCTACAAGCTAGACAAAAATGGAATAAAAATAAAATTTCTTTAATCGAAGGTACAGTCGATGTCATTAAACACGACAACGCGGCTCCGCTCCGCTGGCCAATAGGCGTAATAATTAAAACATATCCTGGAACTGATGGAGTAGTGCGCGTCGCCGATGTTAAGACTAGCACCGGCACGTATCGCAGACCAGTTGTTAAACTGTGTCCGCTGCCGACCCAATAAGGGTCGCTGCATACTGCATTTTCTTAGTTAGGCTCGCCGCACACTTAGTAGTTACTTAATAAATTTAATTTTCTTTATCTTTAATTAGTACCTAATATTAACTTAGTTTAAAATACTCCGCTTTAAAATAAAATAAATAATAATTGTAAGTCGTAGTTAAATAATTACGATGATACACCTTTCCGCACCGCTCTTGTAGATTACGTTCGGCTCGGTTCTCGTATGGATCTTCGTGTTTTTTAAATTATTTTGTCGTTCTTTAGTTTGGAAGTGGATTATTTCATCCCCTTCCAGGGAGGGGGAATGGTTTGGCCAAACCTATAAATTCGTAGGATGGAATTTAAATTTACCGCTTAATGCATTCGAAGTGTCACTTGCATACACGCTTACCAATTTGGTAATAATAATAATCTAGAATGTTCCATTTCCCTATTCCCATCTCGCTCTCTCTCCTATCCGCTCCGCTATACCCTTTTCCTTCATACTCACGAAGACGACTGAGAGCCGCCGAGACCGCCATTAGTGTTCGTCGACTCGCTGAATCGACAAGTTGTGAAGCCCGCACCGCCTTTTTGGATAATAAACGCTAATAAACAAAATATTATAATTGTGGTGACTCGTGCCCTGGGTCTGTGTTTGTGTTCCTAGCAGTTTAAACTATCGGTTTCCCGGCTGATTTAGCCGAAAACCCGGAGACTTCTGGACTGCTCTCGCGTCTGCACATCATCATCGCCGTGAGTACCTTTCTCTTCCTCCTTTCTTGGATACTTTCCCTCGCTCCGCTTTTAGATATTATTTATTGTCATAGGGAATCGTGTATGCAAGAGTTGGCTCTAGAAGACATTATTTATTCAATTCTGGTGGCCAGCCAGCCATCCTAATACAGTCCACTTAATCGCCAGACCAATTGACATGAAAATATATAAATTATAATATACATATACATACAATATACAATAAACTAAAATGGATACACTTATACAAATATACACATATACACGTACAATATTTTTTTTATATATTTTGAAGGTGCCCGTCTGATGACCAGAGAATTTTTATTCCATCAACCAGCACCGGAGACTGTTAAAGGATCTGAATAACTGCTGGAAGTGTGATGCTGGATCTTCAGCTAATTGTTTATAGCAGAGCGAACGTAATTTCCATTTACGTAATGTAGAAATACCTGAAGCAATTGCCTCCGTGGTCTAGCCGTTAAGTCCGTGGATTTAGACTCGGAGGTACCGGGTTCGATTCCTGGTCGGGACACAAAAATATTTATTTATATTTATTTACATAATATTTAATTTATTGGTGATATTGTTGTCATGATTGGCTTACAGTAAAGTTGGCTAAATGTGAATCCGCTTATAAGCGTGTTTTCTGACCACCTCGAAAGAGAAACGGTCGTGATGATACTTTACTTCTTTTTACTTTTACCTGAAGCAATGATGCTGATAGTCCTTCATAAAAGGCTAGGACTCCACCGCTGTTGTACACCGCACTGGCACCTTTCAGTATTCCTTTGTACTGCTCTTTCACTAGCATTTGTCTCACTCTAATGACTTCGAGTGGACAAACTAATGCTGCGCTTGCACAGCCGGACGATGCTCCACATAAAAATGTCGTCAATGACCTGGAAATTATAACACATCTATTTATAACTACACAGCTATTAAAACTAGTCGAGTAAACCTTAGATATTTATGAAGTCTGGTACGCTAAAAATTTGGACAATTTACTAAAAAAAACATCCTGTTATACCTGTTAGTGTCACTTATATGGGTGTAAATTTTGGAAAGTAATATAATAATATTTTATAAACAACGTTTTTAGATATTCCTAGTAGTTTATACAGTAGCCAATAACACCCACTTGAAATATTCACCCTGTATAGCCTTAACCATATTTCGTTAGGTAACCCATCACTATTGGTTTTTTTAAGATGGTTTATCATATAAAAATATCGTTTGGATTTCATTCGGATAGCAGATCGGTGAAGGTCGCTCTTCTATACTTCTTTTACTAATAAAAAGTTAGCTCTCCAACACGTCTGGCCACCATGGCGAGATTCCCCAGAAATTTAATGACGAGTAAACATAAATTTACAAAATATAACATATATATGTAGTTACACATATAAAGGTAACTTTTTTGAACAAGCGAGTTTACTTCACGTTTACACAAACTTCTTCTTCTAGCAATGAGCGAAAAATATTATTTTATGTTTACGTTAGAAAACATTCTGCAGTAATTTTTTATTAAAATAAAATTCAAATGAAACTAAACGGTAACAGATAGGGAACAAAGATACTTACTTATATTTCTTGTTATATTTGGGATGATTCATCATAAATTTTGTCGTCATTTCATATAAATAAAACTGTGTGCTTATAGCGAGCACCGAATGTATCTGAAATTTGGTAAAAGCAAAGTGTAAATATAACTATAAATTAGGTCAAAGAAGACTTAGTAACAGCCGATTTTAATAATATAAAGATAAACGAAAAATTATAATTGGTTGTCACAACGCTGGGTACTGATCTGGCACACGTATGGTCCATTTACACTAGGCCAATAGCCAACATACCCCATTGACCCAGCCAATCTATTTTTAAGAGATCCCCTCAGAAACCCAGCATTAGAAAGCCGCTTTATTTATCTCCAAATCTCTACAAAAAAACCTTTACCTGGCCAAGATTGTGCCCTTGCCAAAACGCAGTAACTCCTTCTTGTTTTAAAATATTAGTTAGCAGCGCGTAAATGGACTGCACTTTCTTATGATCCTTCTGTAGCTGTGTCTTCACTTTTAGAACATCCATCGGCTGTGTGACGAATCTTGTCACACAGCCAGACACACAGCCCGCGACAAACTTTTCAGACCCTGTCAGGTTGTCACCTTTATGATAACCTACCATGAGATTTAATTTGTGGCAACTGTTCTGCCCAAAATGGGATAAATAATATATTTTGGTAACAGAATACAATTCATTTACTAAACTTAACCTCTAAATTATATTTTGTCATATTTGACATTCTTCTTGACATGTGCATTACAGAAAGCTTATCTCATAGATACACGCGGCCTGCGGTGGCGACTTTTGCGGGGTACGGCTTAGACCGCCACAAAAACACACTTTCACGAGCGGTGGCGCGGGCTGCCAGAGTTAAAGGTACAACACAAGTCCTAAACGATACAACTTGCAACTTACAACTTTGCTTGTTGCAACAAATCAAAACTGGCGGCTCATTAGCCGCGGAGATTCATTCGAGTATACGAGCACACCGACGCGGTGGGAAGTGGGCGGGCGCGCGGCCACGGCCGTCCGCGCCTTGATCGCGTCTCATGCCGCTTGGGTTTGAATAGTTCCTAAAAACTCCATGCTACAGAGGACTCCACTGCTGCCACCACCACAGGCCGAGTCTGTTTGTAAGGGCAGCCTCTATTATTGTATTGTACCACGTCCTTTGGTTCTAGCCGCCCGCACCACCGCGATTGTGGTTGTGTGTTTTTGTGGCTACCTTAGCCGCTACTGCAGGGCGCGTGTGTCTATAAGACGCTTAAAGGGTTCATTCAGGTAGATTCTGGCTGGTCGAATAGGCGTGGGATTTCTGTGTGACGTAAAAGGAATGGAAATTATAAGTGCGAAGTTGCAGTGCACAGGCGGCCATCGCTACTTCGACGCCGTCATCTTGTCGTTGACGGTGAGACGACTCGGTGAACAATCGGCATAAGGCTGCTTAACAAAAAAGTGTGAAGAAAATATCAATAAAGAGTATTACTTCATGATACCTCAATTTCCTAGCGCATCTCTGGTGGATAAGCAGCATAATTGGAAAGAAACAAATCGCGGCAGAGAAAACTTACATCACTATCTGCTATATCCACCAATTCGCAATAACCTTGCGAAGTGGTGTTCATCGATAAAACGTCAATGTGTTCAAAAATTAAATTGAATTTGTACAATCGGATAAATCAGCGCTGCCTTAGTTAGAAAAATCGCCTAACCTTAACCGTCTTGAGCACGGTCCCTCAACAACCACTTACTATATAATTTATTTTGGAGAAGAGTTTAAATAGTCGAATTTAGAGCTTCTAGATTCGTGAACCACACGGGCGCTGTTATTCCAGTATCGCCAGTATGCATGAATTACCGGCGAGTAGTTACCCGCTTAGATTCCCCATTACCAACCATTCGGGCTTGAATTACAAGCGCAAGCTCTGTCTGACCTTTTGAAATTATGTAAGTACAGACAAAAATCAGCGCTGGCCAGAAAATTGTCAACTAGCGTGAGCACAAGAAATCTTACATGAAGAAAACTGTAGATAGTTATTTACAATTCATTATTCACCGTGTGGGTGCCGGATCCATCGTGTGTGGTGTGAGAGGATAAGCATAATGTCTCTGGCTTGCTTCTGAGATACTTGTAGGCTGGACCCATTTTTTAATGCTCATTAACGCACTCCCTATCCACTATTCTGCTTCTTTTTCTACACAACCATTTAATAATAAAAAAATATTATCCGAAGTGGTCAGAAAACACACTTTTAAAAAGCTGATTCCCATTAGCCAACTTTACTATAGGTCAATTATTACAAGTGGTCGTTCATGTATCTAGCGTACAAGGCTCGAGAAATATCACAAATAAATTATGAACCTGGTACCTAAGCCTAAGTCTTAACCACTAAACTACGAAGGCAGATGATATGCTAATGCTGTCTCGGAAGTTCGTTCCAAAGATGTACTGAGTTTTGCATTGCAAAATGGGGCGTGAGGTGGTCCACCATACGTACAGTTGATCGTACATGCGCTTCTGAGGTTGTAAATAAAACAAGTGCATGGCGCATGCCCATAAACTTCTCAATTTCGAACAACGAAGCTAATTGTTTTAGAATCTCAGTATCCGACAACACTTGTTGAATGATACATAATGGCCAACAAACCGGGCGTGATAACGAAGAAACATCTCCAAATCTTACTTGATGGTAAGTACTGAAGAAAATCAAAGATTATTTAATTTTAATTAGAGATATTTTTTTCAATCAAATTACAATTTATATTTATTTTAATATTATTAATTTAGAACAAAAATATAATAAGAAACTAATTTGCATATAAAGTTTTTTTTGATAAAATAGGCTAGTTTAGCCTTCAAATTTAATTTAATAATTTGTGTTTTGGGAAAATTCTAAAATCTAAATTTAAAAAGGTTTTTTTTAAATAGGGGAGCAGCTTAGTAGTAGATAAAAATAGGTGTTTTCTAAATCAACTCAGTATTAGACTTAAATTCTAAAATGTGGTTTTAAAATTGGGAATCGGCTCAGTATTAGACCTAAAATTAAAAATATATTTTCTAAAATATTAAGTGTCTTGTGGTCTAGCTGTGTTGACCGTAGATTTAGACGCGGAGGTACCGGGTTTGATTCCTGGTCGGGACACAATAATTTATAAAATTTATCTGGATATTTCTCAAGTCTGATATACGCTAGAGAATTCGATGAGCTTGCCACTTGATTATGAAGCTTGGTTTCTGACAACCCCTGAAGGCATACGGTCGGGATGATACTTTTTTTTGAAATAGGGAATGAGCTTAGTATTAGATTTAAAATTTAAAATCACTTTCTAAAATAGGAAAACAGTTTTGTATTACATTTAAAATACCTACACTGTTAAGTACCATATACCTAAATTATATACCTAAATGTGTTAAAGTTAAGTAAGGGTTCAAAAAAAGAGTAACTTTGAATATGGTAAAAAAAAATATCCAAAATCGATAAATTAAAAGACGTTTTACATAAATCTAACGGTAAAGAAATCATATAATATAAAATTATAATATATTATAATTTTAAGTGCATATACTTTAATAATTTATTTGTAACGATATAAATAATTATATAAATTGTTATATATAATTTACTCGTAAATGACAATGCCCATTTCTCTTAGATAAATGGGCCCAATAATATGATCTCGTGCCAAAATGAATTCTTTTTAATTTGATAGTTAATATATTGTGTTTTCATAATCTGTATTTTTTAAATTATTTTACGTTAATAATTACATAGTTTCGATCCCGCCGATTAAAAATCCAATGTTTTATCTATAATAAAGTACCTGCTCATAATAAGGAACCTAATCGTATAAATAGTGCTTTGTAACAATTTCAAACACAAATTTTAACCAATTGACTATTTAATTAAAATATTATTTAATGCTGGGGTAAAAGAGATGTTGTAATTAATTTAAAAAAAACACAATTAATTTTATGATTATTGAATTGTATTTAGTTGAGGCACGCTGCAAAAAAGTTGCGGCCTGGTTTTGGGCAATCTCTTTTACCGTCTAAAAAGTCCTTCCTATTTTTTCCTATGTGATCTACCTATTCCTAAACAAAATATCGTCTTCAAGACCGCTCCCCGCAATGTTGAAGATGGACCATCCAGGCAGGCACAAAATCCGGTATCGAATCGAGAACTAGTATTTTATGAAGCATGAATTGCGGCGTAACGGATCTATAAATTGGATGTAGTAGTTTGACAGCTCGGAAGTTAATCTTTATGTAGCAGAGAGCTCTAGAACATAATTCCAAAGAACTCAGACTTTACTCTTCACGCGCTGGCTAGACGGATCAATAGGGAATTTGCACGATTATTTTATTGCTTTTAAAGTTAGATTATATACACTTTAAAAATTAGAAAATTAGATCATACCTCGATATAAAACTGCTCTCCATACAAAAAATCTTTAATATGTGTAATAATAAAATAAAAAATTAGTTAAACTATAATAAAAAAAATGTCCTCTAGAGACGGGACGTCCGAATATCCGTGATATATCCGAGATAGTCCGAAGGAGATTGGCAACATTTATCCTCTGTATAGCGAGGCTAATACGTTGGCAGAAATAATTGCCAGCCTCCCTGTCTCCAGACCTTTCCGTCAGCCAGGTACCTTGAAGAAGTTCCATCGTCTCGACCCAAACGGCGCAAATTCATAACCAGTACCAAGGTTGGCGTATTTGCGCAACTTGAGATTCTCAGCAGAAAATGCCGCACTGACGGTGTCGCCTGGATGTGAGATGGAGCTAATGTGTCTACACAAGTCGAATCCCACACCAGAGAATTTCCAAGTTTTCACGGCCCAACAGTCATTCTGTCGGATCTCTTGCCATCGCTCCGCACAATCTCAGAGGGTTCTAGGATCGCTTTAGCAGTGACAAGAGCCCTTTGGATGATGTCGTTAAGAGCCGCGTGGCGAGGAATGCTACATAAAATATAGATTTATATTTTGCTATCGATAATTACATCCATAAACGGTATATCACTATCACGCCATCGCTGTTACGTCACAACACATTAACTACAGACCGTTCACCGTAAGATGTTCCCTGCACTTTTTATTTTTTTCTTGTACTGATTCTAAATGACTTTGGCATGATTAATACGAAAAATATTAAATAACTACACAAAAAACGAGCGATACAGTTGACACTATGACGATCTAACCATCTGACTACAGATTGACAAGGCAATAGTGCCCACATCTTACGGT
Source organism: Tinea semifulvella (assembly GCA_910589645.1). Taxonomy (NCBI): domain Eukaryota; kingdom Metazoa; phylum Arthropoda; class Insecta; order Lepidoptera; family Tineidae; genus Tinea; species Tinea semifulvella. The sequence goes on from OU342584.1 coordinate 30,418,367, forward strand.
GAACGGTCAGTAGAGTGTGGTTTGTTAGTGTATTGTTTAAAATAATTTTGTCAAAACCAAGCAAACCTCCCCCTCCCCGGAAGTATTCTAAAGTCCTTCTGTAATCATTAAATAATAAGATTAGAAAAACACTAAAAATTACATAATAGTATGACATCTGTGTCATGAGGCTGTGACATTACAATGTTTTCAACCAAGAGTAAAGCGTTTTGAACAGCGCAAATAAAATTAATTTTAATTTAATAATTCCAAATATAATTTTTAAATAAAAAAACAACATTGTAAATCTATATATATATATAAATGTGAATGTCTGTGTGTGTGTTCCCTATGCATTGCAAAACTACTTGACCGATCGGGATGAAACTTAGGAAATATGTTGTGTAAACATCGGGGAAGGTTTCTGACATAATGGATTGCATAATAAGTAAATCTTAATATATAAAACAAAGTCGGGTTTGTTAGAGTACTTATAATTCGAGAACGGCTGGACAGATTTTCACGGTTTTTGATTTGTTGAATTTGTCTCCGTCCTGAATAGCAGCATAAATATAAATAAAATTGGAAAATTGAAGAAAAAAAAAATGACAAAACATTTTCCCATACAAAAAGTTCGTGGGTTTCGTACCTGTCAAACAATGTTGGTTGTCAAATATATAAAGGTGCGTTCAGAAATTTATATCAAGCTTGACCATTCAATGACTGTTAGGCGGTGCGAAGTTTCGCCGGGTCAGCTAGTAAAGTAATATATCTAATCTTTAAGTTTTTTTTACGTTTCGTGTATTATTTGACAAATTCCTAACGATTTAAAAATTGGTATTAGTAGAACCGGGACTGAACGCACAAAGCAGCCACGGGAACGGTGGTGTTGTAAATATATATACTTGAGATTTTTTATTTCTCATAACCACTTGTCGGTGTTCCAATCGACACCTTTTCGTAACAAACGGACTAGCGTTTCTCGTGACATACTTATATTTAATTTACTTAAAAAAAAAACAGTACAAAATATTGATATATAATTCTAAACACCAAGGAAGTAATGATGTTTCTATTGCGAAGGGAAGAAATATATTATGATTTTTTAGACTTAATTATTTATTGTGTTTTAATTTCGCTGCCTTTTCGGCGGCAAAGCCTGGATAAATACTTGTAGAGTCAATATGTACTGCAGCTAAAGTATCGACACTAGTCGCATCGCAGACCAATGACATACCATTAGAATTAGACCAAGCTTAAACCATCTGGACGTTTACTGATATTTTTAATTAGACCTGACTCTAGAATTTATGGAATGTTAGAGATCGTTTTATTATGTCGTTGAGAAAAGAATGTCTGGGAATACGACCTGCGCTGCTAAACAGCTGATACCATGGCAGCTCTTTACGTCAACTAACGTGCTATAAATGTAGATATGAGGAAATTCCCTTATGCCTTTTTTTCCTTCCTATTTTTCTCCCTCTTGAACCGGCTTTTACGATTAATACAATACATAAAAGAGGCAAAAAAATACCGATAAAATAGACAAGATAAATGTATAAAATAATTGAATAAGCTGCTGCGACAAACAGGCACTCAGGCCAGCATAGGATGCAACATTTCTATAGTAGCGCTGATTTTCACTAAGACCCTTAATCATCATCATCATTATAGCCCCTAGAACACATCGTCCTAGACCTCCACTGCTGGAGATGGGCCTTCCAGAACATATATCTGGATAATTTGGCCTACACTCGCCACGCTGGCCAGACGGCTTGACGAGGATATAATATCAATTTTTAATGACATACGATTTCACAAGTTATTATTAGTGGAACCGGGATTAACTTAACGTGCTCTCCGAGGCACGGGACGGTGGTTTTGTAAATCTATGACAAATATACTTAAGAAAAGTGTATTTCTCATTGGTACATGCCGGGTGGGTTTGAACCGACCTTTGTAGCATTTAAGGAACGCGTTCTTACAACCGAGCCACCACCGCGCCGACAACTGAGACCCTTGCCATCATACAATTAAAAAAAAAAATTAGATTAGGTGCGACTACAGTTTGCCCATTAACAAAAAATATCTGACATTTTATTGCAAAATAATAAAATAATTATATAGTAGCAATATAAATATATATTACATATATATATATATTTATATTGCTACTATATATATAATTATTTTATCATTTTTTTATCATTACAGCCCCTAGAAGACAGCATCCTAGACCTCCACTGCTGGAGATGGGCCTTCCAGAACATATATCTGGAGAATTTGGCCTACACTCGCCACGCTGGCCAGACGGCTTGGCGAGGATCATTATTTTATTATTTTGCAATAAACATATATATATGTTATAAATATATATATATATATGTTATTATATATCGTTTAACCATTAAAGTTGGAAAAGCACTGGGTCTCCTTAGGACAGCTCCGATGTTTTGGAGAGCACGACACATTATTAATATTTATACCACCATCAGCCTGCGCCCTATATGAGTATTACTTTACATATGTAAATGTATTGTTGTTTTTCGGTATTTTCTGTAATTAGTACTAGTTTAAGTTATTAGTAATTAGGCTTTTTTCTATTATAAAATATTTGACTTTGAATAGACAAAACATACCTTGAACTTTAAATTAGAAAAGTACCCAAATAAGGGGCAGATCTTTCTGCTCATTTAAACTTAAATAATTTTATTTAATTAATTAATTTTTATTTAATTAAAGTATTAAAACTTTATCACTATACCTACATACATACATACATATCTTCACGCCAAATCCCTTGCGGGGTAGGCAGAGACAATTGAGCGCCACTTGTCACGATCACGACATACCTCTTTCGCTTCTTCGACATTCATCAACCTCTTCATACATGCCCTCTTGTTACGAAGGCTTTTTAATGCACCTTCAGTCAGTGTTTTATTTATTTGATCGTGATATGTGAGTCTCGGTCTGCCAGGGCCTCTTTTACCCACAACTTTCGCATTATATATCTGGTTCGTCAATCTCTCTTCGCTCATCCTTTCGACATGACCGAACCATCGGAGCATGCCTTTCTTTATTTTTGTACCTATGCTTTCTTTTATACCTACCCTTTTGCGTATTTCGTTATTACGTATACGGTCCATCAAAGTTACGCCGCATATCCGACGTAAAGACCTCATTTCTACTGCATTAACTCTACTCTCATGCGTATTCTGACATATCCACATCTCGCTTCCATACATAAGTGTTGGTATTAGCATGGCATTGTGTATGGCGAGTCGAGCTTTATCACTGACATTTCGACTGGCGATCGATGACCCCAGGGCCCCATTAACACTATTTCCCGCGTTCACTCTTCTTTCAACATCCCTATCATACTTCCCATCCGCAGTGAAAACACTGCCCAGATATATAATTTCATTTACCTGTTCTAGCGTTTCATAATCAATCTTTATCGTCAAGGTTGTCATCCTTCTTCTTTCAAACACTAGTACCTTGGTTTTTCTCGCATTTAACTATACCTTTGTTTTGATATAGCCGAGTGCTGAGTGTGAAGTTATATTACGAGTACCGTATAGATAATTCTATTAATTATATTTTATCATAATAAACAGATTTTTGTTGATACCATATCGATATTACAACAGGCTACTTTTTGATTTGTGAAGGGTATTAACGTTGACCTTATCTATATAAACGAAGCTGAAAGATGTACAAAATTTGAAAGAAATGCTATATGCTAGCCACACAGGAGCTGTTAGGCATACCAGTAAATGACACTAACTCTCAACGGCTCTACCACTAATTTATCAAACCAGCTGTCAAACGGAGGGACGACCGCCTCGGTACGTCAACACGCTCGAAGAATAGAACTGTCAAACTCAAGGTACAAGGTCAAGTCTTGAAACCTCCTTAAGACGTTATTTTCGGCTAATATTTATATTATTTTATTTCTTATTTTCTTAATAATAATTAGTTTATTTTAATTATTTAGTTAAAGAACATATTTTTAAACAAAACAAATTGTCAAACTGTAACTACAGAAATTACGTTTTCCGAAACTTGCATGTTACACTAAGCCCACAGATTTTGTTCAGAAATTAAAAGAGACAGACTAATGTATGTCAAAAGTGCTGAGAGTGTGTAATAATGATAGCATAATAAATATTTAGAAAACGGGAACAATCATTAATGTTGCTAGAAGAAAAAAAAAATCTTACTGGAAATATTAAAAATAGTAATTTTCGAGGTTTGAAGAGTTTACTACTAAGAATACCGATTTGGAATATCTGTTGAGGAACCCGTTTGTCAGCTGGAAGGAATGGTTGAGTGGAGAAAACGTTGAGGAAACGTCTTAGAATACATAACAATTAACTGTACGACATTCAAAGTAAAACTGATACATTCGACGCCATTTTTATCTTTAATCGTTACAATAACAGTATCTTAATTTTGGTGCAACTAAGCCCTAGGGTAAATTTAATTACTCGCTGAGAACCTGCCAGGGAAAACTAGGGAATTATACGAAATAATCGATTTGTATTGTGTTATAATTGTCACCCTTAATAAGATTATTATAAATTTTGATTAAGTGTGCGAAATCCATAATAACTGGCTTCTAAATATTATTCCACTTATAAATCATTAATTTATTCATTTTCACGAAACATTAAGTAAAAAAAAACTTTAAATAAATCTAAAATATATACTATACTACCTATAATACTAATAATGTACGAGAAAAAGGTAGGTTCGAATACCAATGACTTAGATTTACAACACCACCGTTCCCATGCCTCGAAGAGAGCACGTGAAGCCGTTGGTCCCGGTTCTAATACCAACTTGAAAAATCGTTAAAAAATTAACAGTAAAAAATGACATTGTATCCTCGCGAACCCTTTTGGCCAGAGCATGGCGAGCGTAGGCCAAATTCTCCAGACAATTCTGGAAGGCACAGAGAAGGGCTGTAAAGAATATACGTAAGTGATTTAAAAAAACTGCTCTAACTGTACAATGATAAATTTCATTTTATTACATGTTTATTACCGATTTCTTAACCGCTTCCTTTGCGAGTAAACACGTATCTAGATTTCCTATTCAGGGGGGACATTCAATAGAACTACACTGTGAAAGTAGTTAAGTCACTGTAATGAAATAATAAATATACTTAAATATTTATTTTAAAAAAATATCATATTTATAACAAATAAAAAACAATTTTAAATCTCTACCAACAAAAATTGTATGATTTAAAGTACCAGGAACACTGTCTGTTCCCACGTTACAATGCTATATAATTTTTATTTAAAATAATTTTTAGACCGACTATCTCCAGTAACTTCTATTTTTTTTCCCCTAGTTGCTTAATAAAAAGTTTTGATTCTAAACACCTAATGTTTAAAGGATTGTCTAAAGGACCTAATGTTTCCATTGCGAAAGGAAGTAATATATTGTTTGTAAGACTTCAATATTTATTGTGTTTTAGTTTAACTAATATAATTTAGATAATATAATAAATATTTTCCTGTTGCCGCTGGTAGCCATTACATCAAGCACAGTTTCAGGATTTGATACTAATGCGGTATTAATCCCATCCCTGTTGTACGCAAGATTTTTGCGGGGGGGTGATAAATCCCAACTATTCCCCCCTCTGGATACGTGCCTTAACGAAGTAAGCAGCGACAACTAAGCGCCACCACAATTTATGTTATTCGTATTTCTACAACAAATCTATCGTAAATATATAATCATTTATATTATATCTCACCTATCCTCAAAGTCTAAGGGCGCATAAGCGGAGAACCTCAAACGGCGGAAATAGTTTATTGGAATATGTATTTTTGCCGTTTGGAGTTGAAACTCTCAGGCCGAGAAGACCAAGCGCACTTAACATTTTCAAGGAGTTGTCAAAACAGCTCGTCAACACCTCAGGAGACAAAAGGGCTAGGCAATATTTGGACCAAAGAATCCATTGCCATTCAATTTCGGCAATATTGCCAGTATCCTTGGCAATTGGTAGTAATTTGGAGCAAGTTTTTTAATAATTATTTTTATATTTAATTGTATTTTTATTATTAAATAATATTTACAAAATATAAAATAATAATTACAAACTACGTAAATAAAATTAAATAACTCTAAACTAAGCCAAATAAAAATAAAATAAAGTTATAAAAAAATATTAATCAAGAGACGTCCCATTTGAGATAGCCCCAACGAGACTGGCAACATTGTTGTACATTACATTACCCCCCTCTGGCTAATACGATGGCAGAAATAATTGTCATTTTACTTATAAATTACGTCATGACATAAATATCGAGTACTTTTTTCGATTCGCACTATAATTATGCATATTGACAGTGGCGAAGTTATAAGCGGAATAGTAAAATCTCGATACTAAATAATAAAACATTTATAGTGTTGGTGACAACCAAGGTGTGTTTAATAATGTAAACATTTGCGAATTGTGACGTCATTTGCATATGCGCAGATAGAGCTTTGCGGCCAATGCGATCCAATTCAATTATCATTATTAATATTTAAATATTGAATTTAGAGCGATGGTGGCTTGCTTGTAAGAACGTTTTCCTTGATAATTAAAATAAATCATAAAAAGGTCGGTTAGAACTCTGGCATGTACTAATGAGAAATACACTTTTATTAAGAAAATTTGTTATTTATTCGCAACAACACTGCCTCGGAGAGCACGTTAAGCTGCCGGTCCCGGTGCAAAAAGTAAATAAATTGTCATTAAAATGACATAACATGACAACAGAACGTCGCCAACCCGTCCTGCGTGGCGAGTGTAGGCTAAATTCTTCAGAATTTTCTGGAAGGCACATCTTCAACAGTGGACGTCTAGGACTGTGTTCTGGGGCTGTGATGATGATTGAATTTACTTTACTATATTTAAATTCATCAATAGAACCTTCAACACCCACAGCTGAAAGCAGTAAGCGGGTCACTCCCAAATAAAGGTCGCGGGCCATCCGTGATCTGTTAGCGATGTAATTATATGCCTTTATGCCATATGTTCTTCTTCGAAACGCATTATTCTTCTGTCTTCCTTTTTTTTTGGGACCGGACTAAGTGCTAAGTTTTATTTTTATTTTTTTATTAATTTTTAGTATAAATAAATTTATTTATTTGTTTATTTTATATATTTGTTTTTTACATCGAATAAACACTTATTCTTCCTCTTTAAGATACACTTGCTGACAACGCTATTAACATCAATGTTATTACAATTAATTCTAATAATAATATTAATTTTATTTTATATTTAATATATATATATATATACAAAATAATAATTACCTGTTAAAATTATATGAACCAAATTAAAACTAAAGTATATTTAGGCCAAGCCGTCTGGCCAGCGTGGCGAGTGTAGGCCAAGTTCTCCAGATTCAGTTCTGGAAGGCCCATCTCCAACAGTGGAGGTCTAGGTCGCTGTGTTCTAGGGGCTGTAATGATGAATGATGATATTTAGAAATAATCACCCATGACCTTATCATGTAGCAGTGTGCCAAGAACACTTGTATAATAGCATTCCACTCCTGCACAGCGATACTGATTTGCTGTGCGAAAAATATGCTGCCATCCCTCTTGTCACATACAGCATCCAGCCGCTTAGACAGTTCTTTAAAGAACTTCTTAGCACTTGCCCCCCCCCCCCCCCCACATACCCATTGTCTCAAAGCCAAAAGGCACAAACACGATCATTAACAACAGACTCGTATTTATGACATTTTGCCTGTTCATGTATACTCTAAATCTATATTTTTATCGATAAAATAAAATAAGTTAGCAGTTCTAAGTTTTGACCAATGGCGTTTATTTTTTGATTATAATTTAGATTTAACTTGCGTAGTTAGTTATTATCGAAAAAATATTATTATAATTTTATGCATCTCGATTCTGGTTCGTCATAAAGAAAGGTTTCAACCAACTGAAGCTGTCAATGTCAAACGCTATTAGAGTTGATATTTGTGTAATATAAACTCACAATAAAACTGTTGGTAAATAAAGTATTCAACTATTTTAACAATCTAACGTTCGCGATTCACTAACGCATTTAAATTTCGCTGCTGGCTAAACCAAGAAATTCCGATGCCAGAATTAGTATGGAAATTAACAGATTTATATTGCTTTTATGATACGTCTCTGGCAATAATTGTTTACATAACAATTAGTCTTAATTGATTTTCTATTATGGTAATGACTCTTTGTACGATCGACCTCATATCATGGATGTGCCATAATTGATCTAATGATCAACAAGCGTGTTTTATATTTATTTATTTCGCGAATAAATATTTAAAAAAAATATACCTTGTGCCGTGGACACTTCGCAGGTCTCTAATGTAGGATACAACATGTGTAGACACATTAGTCCCAGCCAGTCGACCTCGTCCAGCAGCGGTTCCTGCTGAGAATCTCAAACTGCGCAAATACGCCAACCTCGGTACAGGCCAATGACTTGTCCAAGCAGCTGACGGATAAATCTGGATCCAAGATGGCTGGCAATTATTTCTGCCAACTTATTAGATATACTAAGGGAAAATGTTGCTTGTCTCTCTCTCAATAGGACTCGTATTTTATTTATAGATATTTTTTTTAGTAGGTTTGGGGTATATTTTTTAATTTAATTTAAAAAAAAATATCATTTTATTTTTAATCTCTATTAAAAACAAATTAAATAATTATAAACTATAAATAAATATATTCCCTTAGATTTGTTTACGTGTCAGTGTGCGAAGTATACACAGTATACAGTATTCCCCGGCTACACAGCAATGCTAACAACCTAGCAAATGCTACGCGAAAAATATGTCTTTCGGTCCCAATGCCTCAAGACCAAACGTCACAAACACGTGCTAATAGACTGGTATTTGCGACCGTTTCAGTTTTGAGTTCCATTCCGCTGCAACCCCAGCCCTGACAATGTGCCTTGGAAATGAAAAATTTCTCGACCCATCAACCAAGGCACCAAGGTTAATTAGGGTCTTTTAAAACCCTAAAAGTCACTGTGAGAGATCTCAGAAGGTTCTAGAGCCGATGGGATCCCGACATAACCAAACCTTACGACATCGCATTGTTGACTGAACCGGAAATTTTTGACAACACAGGCCGTGGTAGCCATATTTTCACAGCTTGATGGCGAAAAAAAATATTTGGTTTGTATCCCGCAAAAAACCCTCTTAGCAACGACCTTTGCAGTAGAACTTATTTTGTTTAAAGGGTCAGGCTCGCCGCTTTAACGAGGGAACATAGAGAGTGACCTCGCCAAACTAAAACAGTCGTAATATTAGTTACTTATTTATGAATTTTATTTGTATTCTAGTTTTTTATTTTATCTATAATTTATAATAAAATATTTAATAGGTACATTTTATACAGGTAGTCATAATTTAGTATAAGTTTTTTTAATAATTATTAAAATACAATTTATTTAATAGAAATTTAATTATTATGGAAGAAGTCAATTAATATACAATAAATATAAATAATCAAATTAAAAATAAACTAGACTATAAATTTAAAATGGTCTCTTGAGACGTCCCATCCGAGATGTCCCAAGGGGACTGGCAACATTTGCCCTCTGAATAGCGAGGCTAATATGTTTAATTGCCAGCCTTCCTGTCTCCAGACCTTTCCGTCAGCTGCTTTGAGAACTCCTTATGCCAGGCGGCTTGCCTGGTCCCCATGGGCCCATCGTCCGACCCCAAACGGCGCAAAGTACACATAAGTAAATTAGATTAAAATTGTCTTCAAATAAATTTACATTATATGTAGAAAAATGCTTGAATTAACTTACCTATAGGATTCGTACCCACAATAAACATATTATATACTTAATAACTTAATATTATATCAGTTATTCAATATTTTTACACTTTAGCAATGTCGTGTAGATATCATACCAACGCAATGTAGATATCCTCTTTGCGCCACTTGACCACTGAAGTTATTAGCTATAATGAATATACAATGAAAGCATTTATGGCGGTTTGTTACGTAAAATTGGTTCTCCGGTTTCGCTATCTTCATTTGGGCAATAGTAATTGTTTGGGCGGGCGCGTGCTGGGTGGATCCGACACAAAGCTCGTATAAGGTATTTTTTTATAGTTTTACTAACCTCATAGTGATATATCCACTTAAATATTTTTTTATACTTTATATTACATTCGCTTCACACGCTTTTTGTTATGTATCTTGTTTGCCGACGTGGTTGCGCCGCAAATAATATTAACTAAATAAAATTATTGTAAAGCCAAAAATAAGTTTGAATATTGTGTAAAGAAGATATGTGCGCGCACAACATAGGACTCCATTATAATAAAAAATCAACAACAATATTTATTTTATAATTTATTTATTATATATTTTACAGACATGCACATTTACGATTAGTTTTGAATTCACTAGACCGTAGGACTTTGTCAAATTAAGTATTTGTCAAACTTCTAACTAGATAACAAAAGTCTTTGTTAATAAGGACAATAATTTAATTGCAATTATCCAGAAAGTATTTCAAAGTTAAAGTTAAAATAGTTTAAGGTTTATATCTGACCTGCGAGTCACTGGCAACTTGTACAGATTACAATTCTGCCATTAATTCCTATGTATTATTATGAATATAAGTTATTACATTATTAATGAAACTAAAAACTACTTGAAAATACAACTAAATTCTAAAACATAAATAAAATAAAGAAAAAATAAAAATATTATAAATTTAAAAAATGCTCCAGATGCTCTCTACCCATGGGCAAAATGCCAAGGATACTCGCAGCATTGCCACGTTAAATGGCAATGCTGATCCTTTGGCCCAAATATTGCCCAGCCCTCTTGTCTGCCAAAGTGTTGACGAGCTGTTTTGATAATTTGCCTTGAAAATTTCCTGTGCAAGTGGTCCCCACGGCCCGAGAGTCTCAACTCAAAACGGCGCAACAACACATCGTCCAATAAGCTGAGTGTATATCCGCCGTTTGAGGTTCTTTGCTTGTAATGCGCCTGGGTCCTTAAATGTCAAGGACAGGTGGGAAGGCGCTAGGGTGTCCACACAGGTGGCATTTAAGATATGTTCGAGGTTACATATTTCAGCATGCTTGTACTATAAACATTATACACGTTTGTGCCACGACATGGGATATTATTTAAATTAAGTATGTTTCTTTCATATTAATAATATACTAATCACGAAAATAAAATATAATTTTGGAACGATTTCCGATTTGAATATGTTTAAAATTAAAAGATAATATTTTCCTCGTAATTCAACGAGGAAATGCGGCAAGCGTTTAAGGGTACCTGGTGGTAAGCCCTTAGTTTATTTTGTAGAATAGTTTCAATTTCAAAGGTATTTTTAGTTTAGTTTTATTTAGTCAGCGAAGCGCTTGGCCAAGGAGTTGTCAAAGCGGCTGACAGAAAGGTCTGGAGACAGGAAGGCTGGCAATTATTTCTGCCAACGTATTAGCCTCGCTATACAGAGGGGAAATGTTGCCAGTCTCCTTGGGACTATCTCGGATGGGACGTCTCTAGAGGACATTTTTTATTTATAGTTTAGTTTATTTTTAATTTTATTATTTAGGTAGCTTTTATATTGTAATTCTTTTATACTGATTGTATTTTACTTCGAATAAAATAATCTTGTTTGTTTTATTTATAATTAGTTTTTTAATTTATTTAATTTTAATATTTTTCTTTCTACTTGGAAATTTATTATTTAGGTAAGTTTTAATTTATATTTAAAGCTAATGAATTTATTTCGAATAAAATTTTACATTATTAATAATATGATAAGAAAACCAAGTTTAATTAATAACTTAAACACGCTTTAAAAAGGTTTTTAGACGCGATGTTCCTTGAGTGTCCAAGCGTCCTTCCGTTTGACAGCTGGAAGGAATTATTTATTTATTTAACACTTCAATGTACAAATACAAAAGCGGGCTTTAATGCCGCGAGACATTCTATCATAGCCAACCATTGGGACAACTTTAAACACTTAACTGAAAAGTAGGTGTACATTTATTAAAATAGAAATTATGAGTAACATTTTATAACTACATATAAATATATACATTAATAATAATACATAAATAATAATTATATATACATAGATCGATTCGACCGCCTCCGTGGTCTAGTGGTAACAAACGTTGCCGTGAACTCGGGAGGTCGTGGGTTCGATTCCCACCGGGGGCAAATTGTACATTGTATAATTTGTATCGGTCTAAGTGTTTATATGTATAATATGTATATATTTACAAAAAAAAAAGTTTAATATGTAGTTTATCAACCATCTAGTTTCCGTAACACAAGCCTCGTAGCTTACCACGGAAACTAGATGGCGCTGTGTGACCTGTCTAGAAATATAAATATGTACGCGGATTTATTTTATATTCTCCCCTAAAAAAATAAAATGAGAACAGCCTATTTATAATAACAATACCAAAAATAACCACCGCTTTTGCTATCTCTTTCGCGAGCTAGTTATCGCGACGGCTTCATTAGAACACACATAAATCATTTGTCCATGTGTTGTTGTTTTTATCTGTCGTCGTGCGACCTGTATGTACATAGTAAAGTATCATCACGACCGTTTCCCTTTCGAGGTGGTCAGAAACCACGTTTATAAATAAGCGGATTCACATTTAGCCAACTTTACTATAGGCCAATCATGACAAGTAGCAAGCTCGTCGATGTCTTCAGCGTACCAAACTCGAGAAATATCACAAATAAATTAAATATTAAATAAATATATTTATTTACAATAATAAATATTTTTGTGAACCGACCAGTAATCGAACCCGGTACCTCCGAGGAAATCCACGGACTTTACCGCTAGACCACGGAGGGAGGTAAGTTCATATTAACCATTAAACTGGCTAGTAAAACAATTTGAAGCAAAATAAAATTAAATAAAATAAAACATATCGTCAGGGGAAAGGTAAAAGTCTAAAGCAACACTATAGTAACTTTTTCATCATCATCATCAGCCTGTATCTCTCGACTGCTGGATGTAGGGCTCTCCCAAGGTTTGCCACTTAACGCGATCTCTTGCCAGCCTTATCCAACCAACGACTTTCTTTAGGGCATCCGTTTATCTGGCGGGGGTCGTCCGACTCTGCAACTTTAGAGGCAATCGTAAAGTTATTTTTACAGAAAATTTTAAAAAATAAACTTTTTAACTGATAAATTTTCGTTACAAGTTGGCAAGAAGTCAAACGTTAGGAATTTAATTTAGGACAACAGTATCAGAATTAATTTATTAATGACAGTGCATTGCTGGTTATGGTCGTGTTAGACGTACACTTTTAAATTGATTTGTTTGTTTCACTGATAATATGCCGACCAGGGCCCTATTTCACCATGCCGACAATTGTCAAAAAAAAAACAACAATATTACTATCACTACTACTTTCACGGAGAGCCATTTTAAAAATACGCTGGGTTAACCACGAAGCGCTACAATTGTAACGCAACCATGACACATCTAAATTCATATGTCAAGATTTACCGACGAATCTACAAATATGTCGACTAGAAATAATAAATCTTGTTTCACAAAATTATTGTCATTAAATTTAGATACATACAATTGTTACATATACAAAATCCTGTCATGTGTATAGGAATTTCTATAGAAATTATTTTTTAAAATTGTCATATATATGTCATCTGTCGCTTGACAATTGTCACTCGACATATGTCACTGACAATTGTCGACGTGGTGAAATAACGGCCTGGGCCCCATGAATGTTCGCATGAATGTCCGCTCGATTTTCTCGAATGAAACTGACAGATTTCTATGGAGATCTGTCGCTTTTAATTCGAATATTTCGAATAGACACGCAAGTCGAAAGCTCCTGAACTGCGTTCGTTTTTGTGACACCGCGTAAAGTTCTGACGTCATGAGTGTAATTTACTCGACACTGACTTTAACATGTAAATTTCGTAAAAATAATCTCCACTATCTATATTTTTCCCAAATTATTGTATGTCACTTTGACATTGACACGAATCCTGCTTGGAGTATATGTTAGTTGAGTTAATACCGGTGTCGTGTAATTCCGAATGGCTTGGGGTCACCACACCAAGCATTTACGTACGACCGGTGTCACGAATCGGTTTTAAAAACCCTACACGGTGTTAATATAGGAACGCAGCATGTTGTGGAAGTGTAAAACATGTTTACTTCGACAAGAGAGAAGAATAAAGTAAAAAAAATGTATCAAATATTTTGTACTAATATAATAACCAATCTACGCATTATCCTATATTTGATCTCTTTGTTGTACGTACTAAAAAGTCACTTAAAAAAATATGCTACAGCCACTCCTATATAATCATTTTAGTAATCTATTGAAATGGATTGAAAAGTGTATTACAAATACCTAAAACACTGCATTTTCAGTATTGAAATTCTAAACTTCGACCGTGACAACTTTGGAAAGCTTTTTAATTATAAGTTTTGTAAAAAGATCGAGTTTTTAACTTTAGTTATGGGTAAATATCGTTCTGTTTATTGACTGAGTAAAACATCGTGTTTTATATCACCATCTTCATCGTTACAGCTCCAGACTAGGGTCCCAGTCGACTGCTGAAGATGGGCTAAATGGGATTTACTTTTGCTTATATTTTTTTATTCTAATATTCGAGTATTACGTACCAACCATACGAAGAAGAAGACCATAAATTCCAAAAAGACCGTGGATCGAATACGGGCATAAGTACCAATGAATAATGCATTTTTTTACGTACATTTCTTATTATTTACAATGATAACTTGTATAAAAATATTAATGTCATTAAAATTGGCATTAGACCTTCGCCGACATGTCTGGCCAGCGTGGTGAGTGTAGGCCAAATTTTCCAGTAATTTGTTGTGGAAGCCGATGGGCCTTTGTGTTTTAGGGGATGTGATGATGATGATGATCGGAAAGGTAATGTCTAATTAAAACTAAACCACGTTACATCATTTAACTTCACATTAGTTTTTCGGTGAACTTTAGAATATATCTCAAACCTATTTATTGAATTTCCAGACCAGACGAGTTATATTAAGATTTAGGTCAGCTGTTGTCAGCACCCAAGGGATTTCTATTTCCAATAACCAAAAATATGATCTGACCTCAGGAATATTTTATTTGCCTTAATGACTTAAAAGCCACGGCTGTCGATGAGCCGTCAATTTTCATTATTGCCCATCTACAAAATTATTGATATTCGAAATGCTGCATAGTTTAATCGAATATTTTGAAATTATAGTACGAAAATTAGAACAGTAGTCCAAAAATATAAACTAATATTAATTTATTTAATTTAATCAAATATTAGCAACAAAATCAGAAATACCTAAAGTGAATTGCAAATGGAAAACCTAAGATTAAATAAAATAAATTGAACACAAAACAATCTTATATTGTAAATAAAAAATAATAAAAAAATATGTTAAAAAAAAATTAGCATCACCTAATAGCTGTCCTGTAGCATGGTGCCCAATACGCTGGAAGTATTTTCCATCTAAATTTTAATGTATGAGAGAAAAACTGCAGCCTTGGAATAATTTATTTATAAAAAGGTTATATTATAAAAGTTATATTATAGAAGTAGTATATAAATAGTTAAATATATATACATAAGTATACTATCGGCCGGTACAAAAAGCATGATTAAAATAAGCTATGATTAACATTTTATATACGCCATATGATTGGTAGTTAGCTTGTCACTTTGGTTGTTTCAGCTAATGACATGACTCATAGGCATACATTAAACATGTCAAAAGATAATCAGCCTTTCTGCATCCAGCCGTTAGTATCTTATTATATAATTATTCTGTACGCGTGTATTAATAATTTATTAAAGCTCTAACTAGATTATTTAATTTACGACAAGATAAGGGAGGTACGACCAAAATTAAGAGAGAATATTAGCCACCAGTATATACTTATTATAGACAATTAAACTTAATTCTAAACACCCATCCGATTATGGAAAAACATTACTACATAGTTATTACTAGACTTTGAAAACAGTATGTAAAAAAGAAAGACTAAATTAAAACATTAAAATAAAATACTTCATTTCACTACAGCCCCTAGAACACAGCGTCCTAGACCTCCACTGCTGGAGATGGGCCTTCCAGAACTGGAGAATTTGGCCTGCACTCGCCACGCTGGCCAGACGGCTTGGCGAGGTTATGATGTCAATTTTTTATGACAATTTATTAACGATTCCACAAGTTGGCATTAATGGAACCGGGACCGACGGCTTAACGTGCTCTCCGAGGCACGGGAACGGTGGTGTTGTAAATCTATGACAAATGTACGTAAGAAAAGTGTATTTCTCATTGGTACATGCCGGGTGGGTTTGAACCGACCTTTGTAGGATTGAAGGTACGCGTTCTTACAACCGCGCCATCATCGCTCTTAAAAAAAAAAAAAAAAAAAAACTTAAAAACTATAATAAACAATAAATTATTATTAAAATTTTAATATATTTGAGCAATAGTAATTATGATGTTCGTAATTTTTATATTATTATTGTATATTGTACTAATAATTCTATAAATTATAAATATATGTAAACTCTTTTTACGTCACTGTAGTTTACAACGAATTTGTTCATATGAAAATATTTATATCATTTTACTCCGATGGGCGGTGTGATCGTTATGGACGACTACCTTTGTTGTAGGTACACACATTTGTATGATGTTGAGCTACTATTTGTGAGATCCACTGTGCTCTTGCATCGGCTTTGTTCTAGCCCAAAGCAAGTCGTAATTGATATGACTGAAACTTGGATTAAGTTATGTATTTTCATTACAGTTCATTAGGACCTTAACTTCTTCCTTTGATCAATTTGCTATCAAGGGATTCCGAATTGAATATTGGAAACTTATATGCACCAAAGTTTATAAATTGTTCTGACAACTACCTTCAGCGAAGTAAGCTATAATGGAACAATAAGCAATTAAAACTTGTACAGGAACTGCGATTGGAAGCTGCTATCAAAGGACTGAATAGTTCTAGGTATTATGTGAACCGACCTCCCACATGCAAATATATCAAAGCATATTCGCAGAATTTGTGATTATCTGCAACCATACATAGACATGTTTTGTATTCTTTACATTTGATATCATGGTTGTATGTAGTCATGCAGAATGCTTTTGGTGAACAAATATTATTCAAATTGGTTATTTTTATATTCGAAATGTTTTTGGTCAGTAGTTTTAATTTTTAAACAGTAAATTATATTGAAAATATAAATAAATAAGCAAGTCGCCAATTAGTAATAAAATTACGGATATTTTGGAATATTTTTACTGTCATATAGCTAGAGAATAAATTCCGAGCGTGATGTTCAATCCCGAGCTTACGGGATTTTTGATGCCTAATCCCGATAACCCGGCACTAACTCGGGATTAGACTATATGTTTTATAATTAAACTCAAAAAAACAAGAGTAATTTTATTTTTATTTTTTAATGTTGTTGCACACCATACAAAAAGTCAAAACAAAAAGAATAGAATTTCGAAAACAGACTATGATGTCTTCGCACTCTTGGGTACGTAATAAACTACATTACAAATAAAACTAAAATTATAACCGTCCGATGGGCGTAGTGTGCGGAGGGAGGACATCCGCTACGTTCCCTCGTAAAAGTTCGAGGCTGACCTTTGAACAAAATAATCTCTACTGAAAGAGTGACCCTAAATAGCAATTAATTAATATGGTACTCGATGATGGCACGATCGGAGGAAATGCGGATGCAGTTCTCAGTGACCTTCAAAAACTTATATACGATGGCACCATAGGTTTAGAATTAAATTTTTCAAAATGTAAACTTTATTTATCAAATTAACAAAATTAACTCATGGCAAACAATTTGAAATTATTTCCAAAATTAATAGTCTAGCGCCCAATAACAAAATTTAAAACAATGAAACCCTTCCACCCCTAGGATCACCAATCCTTGATCAATCCATCCAAATTTATGTTCAGGAACAATTAACTAAATTTAACTTAACTTCAGAACGCTTATTCCAAATTCAACCCCACGTGGCACTTTTTTCATACGATTTGATTATTCGCCCCCAAATTTACGTATGTAGGTACTAGGTTGCTCTCAACTTTGGAAATTTTCAGAAGAACTTCTTTATTAGACAAACAATTGCAAAATCCACTTTCCGAAATTTTATTAAATTTGGAACCGAAATATTGGAGCATGCTACTAACCAGGCATCTCTGGCATCTGTTAAGTACTACGGCTCAACGGGACCCAAGGATGGGTTTGTGAAATTCCCGTAAAGCTCGACAGACGACATAAACGCTGGCTACCAATACGAGTACACTAGAAGTTTTGCAAAATAATAATCCATGTTAAGTTTAGAAATTATATCTCATTTTGCTTTACCTCATAATACTTTGCATGAATTAAATTAAACTTTAATTTTAGGAGATTCTCCGTCATCACCTTCATCCTCATCAGGGTGTCCGTTGAACCTGAGTTTGGTGCCCGCGATGTCGGACAGTGACAGCGACTACGAAGAAGTTAGATTGGAACCTGCCAAGGCTGTACCTGTACCTGTTACTGCTGCTGAAGAAAAGCCAGAAATGAGTTTTCAGGTAAGACTGTCCCCTGATTTTCTAATCATAATTACATCAGGAGAAGTTGTCGACAATTTTGATAAAATTTATGTTGAAACTAAAATCATAATAATAGTAATGACAGCCATGGAAGGTGATGTTTTCAGTCAAGTTCAATAAATACAACTTAGTAATAATAATAATAATAAATACATTTTACAAGATTATAATTTATATGTAAGTAAGTAAGTCAGCTAGTATATAATAAGAGCGCTAGGGGTTTTAAGGCTCCCGCTCGTGACCCTCGGTCTGTGGGGCATACCACAAATCAGCGCTGATGTGCGCCACCTATCGGACAACAGTAGTACTATGTCAGTAACCTTTGCCGATGTTCACACAACAGATTTCCAAAGTTTCATGCCGATCGGTCAAATAGTTTTGAAATGCATAAGGAACATACATACACACAGATATTCATTTTTATATTTATAGACTAACAAGATATGTGGTAACAACCACATGCAAATTTATTCAGTTTTTTTTTTTTATTATATACCATCACGACCTTGCTCGCACATAATGGTAAATGACGCGCGAGGCCATGAATATTGGCAAATGGAATCAGACACTTATGACTAACATCAGTCCCTAACACTATGCCGGCTTGACTGGGCATGAGCCAATTCGAGTTTGATCCCGAAATGTGTGGACACTAATAATTTATCGGCACGAACGGTGGATACTTCCTCGCCCCGGCAGACTGGGCAAATTACCACCATCAATTTGCCTACTACCTATTTGTTGTTCTCGTTGAAATTATGTGCCATTTGCAAATTTTTTTTCAAGGAGATAAATGATATGATGAGAGAGAGTGATATTTATATAAAAATAATACCGCTTGAAACAAGACTTAACAGGTACTTAAAAAGTATCTAATAATATCAATACATCGATGTCTGATAATAATATGAAACAGTAGACAAATTAATTCCTCGACTGGAAACAGAATCCTGCTCGAGTGGACGTACGAATATAGTGTAATAAGAATTTATAACGTAGGTAGAAGCTTACTCCAATTAATTTACTAAAATAGCTATAAAGGTACTTTTGTAGTTAAGACATGATTGCGACTAATAAAATGAAATTTCAGGCCCTTAATGGATTCAAATAACGTAAACGTAAGTCGTAAAAGTCGACTTCCTTCTACTTTGTATCATTATATATGAAAAATAAATTACTGTATGCATGTCAGAAAACATGTTATCATGTTATGATTAACAGATATCTGCATACGATGTCCCATATATAATTGGACGCAGATACGCAAAAAGGATCAGTGTTACTAAAATTACCGACACAGCTTTTAAAATTAGCAAGTTGTAGGTTAGTCTCAAAACTGACGAAGTTCAAGAAGACTGGTCTGACTACATCCCAGAAGGAAAGACCACGTACCTAAGGGAAGACAAAGTGGAACGAATTGGTTGATGTCCGGTAGTAGAAACACTCAGGCTGATGATGATGATGATGATGATGTGAATAGGCATAGTAACAACCATCACCAAAATAATGTATGAGTGCACAGGAAATTTTCAAGGCGTTGTCAAAACAGCTCGTCAGATAGAGGGCTGAAAGATCATTGCCATTCAACGTAGCAATGCTGCCAGTATCCTTGGCAATTTGCCCATTATTAGCGATTTGGAACAAATTTTAATTTATAATATTACTAGCTGTTTGACCCAGCTTCGCTCGTGTAGTAATCTGGTCATCATGTGCCATCGATTTGGTAGATGTGGCAAATGACATAAAGACTATATAGGTACTTTAGTTGAAAAGAGTTATATGCCATTTGAAAGACAAAACTCTACCAATTTATGTTTCAAAGTTATTTAAATATTATTAGACCGCATTACTACGCAAGGCTAAAAATCTGTAATTATTAAATAACAGATCTATCTTTATCTATCTATACTTTTAAAAGGTTTACTGAGTCCTTCCCGAATTTTGCACGGACATGTCAAGTGCAAGTTTTCTGTTTTGAAAATGACTTTATTGTTATTTTATTGTGGTGTTAATGTTTTTCATTTATTTTTAGTTTTTTTTTTAAATTATTAAATAGGTATTAAATAAATATTCATTTATATGTTTTAAAAGTTTCGTTTTTAGACTTAGATTATTTGAATTATTAAAAACGTATTGAATATTTTCATTGTTAAAATAAGAGCATAATAAATCATGCTTTACACTATACTACTTTACCCGGTACGTGTCCGTGATCGTCCGAGAAGTCATCCGTGTGCATTCAGACCCATTTCCTATTTACTATCCGAGTATTAATCAGCAATCCGCCATGATACCTTGAACACATATCAATGCGATCGACGTCATTGTTAACCTGCATTCAAATAAATAAAGATTGCGCTCCATAATATAAATATATTGAAAGTATTCGTACTTACTAAACCTTATTTTTTTCAGATATTTAGGCGGGTAGTTCTTTATTTATTAAATATAATAAAAAACTACTTAAATAGTAAAAAATAAATATTAACTAAACCAAATAAAAAATAAACTAGAAGTAAAAAATGTCCTCTAGAGACGACAGAGAGTGATAGTCCCAAGGCTGGCAACATTTCCCCTGTGTATAGGGAGGCTAATACGTTGGCAGAAATAATTCCCAACTTTTCTGTCTCCAGACTATCCGTTTTGCAAATATAAGTTTATATTTAGAAAATAAAATACTCCAAAACATGAAGAGTAGTTTTCCAAAATAAGTCGTCATTAATGCGCTGTACTAAAAACGTATCCAGAATGATATTCGTTAGCGAATTTCAGTTATTGGCCACTGACTAATGATCAATTTATTATTATGTTATTTAACCACGAGTAAGTTCCCATGCCGTGACCATTGTAGTCACTGCTTGACCCAAATATTTTAGTCACGTCAGTTCACTATATCACCATTAACTAAAATGTTTTAATAATAAAAAGGCTATACCCTGTTCGATTTATAGCTCGATTCTTTTGACAGATAGGTTTTTTTTTTTTTTCAGTATAGGTTTAGAAGCTAAATGCTGTTAAAGTAAAAATAAAATCAATATCTGTAGTATTTATTTATTTATTTTATTTAAAAACTTTATTGCACTATGTACAAGAGGCGGGCTTAATGCCGCTAGGCATTCTCTAGCAACCAACCTTTGGGACAATGAAACGATTTGTGTTGTGAGGTAGGTGCAACCATTAAATAGATTAAAAGGTAATTCAAATTAAATCTAAGTATTATATCTATATAGACAGATACATACTAATATGTACACAATACTACATATACTACATACTATAATATATATATATTATACACTACATATAATACCTACTTACACTGTGAGGAACTGTTTAAATAATGAGAGTATACCATCTTTTTGAAAAGTGATCTGTTCGGCACTTGACGAATTTCTACCGGCAAATTGTTCCACAGATTTGCGGCCACTACTGCAAAAGAGTTAGATTGAAAACCAGAGTGATGAGAAGGGATAGATAGAACAGAATAATGGGACGAACGGAGAGATCTGTTATGAAATGAGGAAAGATAGCTAAATTTGTCCTTGAGGTATTTCGGTGTCGCAGGTTCATTGAGAATGTTATGTTAAAAAAGTAGTATGTTATTCATTTTTATGTCAAAAGAATGAAGCTATATTTAACAGAGTATATATTGTTCATGGCGTATATAAAACTTTATATATTACGTTTTTTTTTATACCAGATATATGTGACTTTAGGTGGACCTAAGTCGAAGTCAAACAATGTTGTTGTTTTTTTCAACAAACACATGTAAATTCGCGTACTGGAAAGAATGGAAGGAACAGATTAGTGCCGATCGTTCTTAAAATATTTGATACATTATTTATTTAGTAATTAACGACGAATAAAATCATAAAGAACAAGAATATGAAAATTAAAGGTCAATTAAAAGTTACCACAAATTGTTGTTTTTTTATTTCTTGATATACAATTATTGTTAAACAAAGTACTATTTAAAAAATACTATACAGAGGGGAAATGTTGCCAGTCTTCTTGGGACTATCACTGAAGGGTCGTCTCTAGTTTTTTATTAAACCTACCACAACTTTTCCGTTTATTTTTACCGGATTATGTAGCTAACCAATCTTATAGTTTCAGATAACTGTGCGAGGGGGAGGTGCAGGAGAGACAGAGATGAAGGTATCTGGAAGAACTCCGACCTCAACACCAGTCCAGCGCTCTCAGCACCTGCTGCCACCAATTTATGGCGATGGGGAAGCTAGTACATGTAGGTGTTTGTAGCTTTAAGGTGTTGTACGTAACAATGTGGAATGTAGACTGCAATTCAGCACACAAAAACCATGTTATTAAAGTTTTACTTTCAAGTAAATGTGTAAATGCTCATAAATTTGTGTAGTTCCGTTACGTCGTCGTACCTCATGGCGAACAAAAAACTGTAAGTGCGTCGTGAACTGAACAAGTTTGGGAACCCCATATTTAGATAAGATCATTCGTTGTTAGCGATGAAATCTATTATCAATTTTTATAATAATACTTGCTGTTTACTGGAAAATTGGAAAAGTATATTTTTTACTTAAAGGTAAATTTGGTTCAAAGGTCAGGTCTTCAATAAACATATTTAAAAATCTCCACATATGTAGATTATTTCTATCATAATATCTAGTCGGTTTTGTTTTATTTCTTGTGTAAATTATACATATTTTTCCTTTATTTTTTGTTATGTAGTGTATGTAAAGTATTATTATGTATGTTTAAGTATTAGTTTTTATTTCTAATGTACTTGTAATCGTCTACCACGCTCCCAAATATTAGCTAGTATAAAATGTCGGGCATTAAACTCGCCCTTGTTCATAACTCTTAAGTTATTAAGTGCAATAAATAATATATAAATATAGCGTAGACAATGCCACTCTCAAAGTTGTACAGGAATACGTCTACCTTGGATGGACTAGCTAGGTGCTGTCAACTTTAGCAAAGAAGCTGACAGACGCATTCAACTAGGATGGGCGGCATTCGGGATACTTCGACACATCCTCTCATCGTCCATACCATAGTGTTTGAAGACAAAAGTCTTCAACCATACTGTACTTGCCGTGATGTCGTACGAAGCAGAGACGTGGACACTGACAGTAGGTCTTTTACACACAAATTTAAGGTAGCTTTGCGAGCTATACTTGGTATTTCTCTGATGGATAGAATTCGAAACGTTGACATTTATCAGAGGACCAAAGTTACCGACATATGATTCAAAATTTGCAATATGAAGTGGCAAAGGGCTGTACACATCTGCCGTAGAACCGATGAGGCAAACCGGTTTTACAGTAGAGATTACGTACGGGACGACGCAGAGTGAGACCACACCCCGCGAGATGGACGGATGACCTAAAGTAGATCGCTTGTTGCTTGCTGATGAGGGTTGCAAAGACCGCGTGTAGTGGTGAGTCTTGGGGGAGACCGACATCTAGCAGTAGAGCGATGATGAAATAAAATCTTGATAGTGGTTTATCTAAATTCTAATCGTGTCTAAAAACTCGTGGTTTATACAGTGTTTTCTCTTCAGCATCTCAAGAGAAGAAAATCGAACGACCTCCTCACCCTCACCGATGCTGGTCGCGCTACCATAGCGGCTGCTCCGTTCGAGGATCCAACTACCTGGATTGGACTACGACGAAGACTTCTCAGACTAAAACAAGACCTTGTAAGAGTTATAACACATATTAAAACATAAAAGAACTGATTAGAAATAAAAACAAACACGAAAAGTATAACTATGACTTTTAGTGCAAGAAATTATTTAAAATAAATAAAAAACTTTATTTAAACCTCTGGCTCCATCACTGATTTATAATCTCATATTATTTGTATACCCTACGTAATTGGGCGATAATGCTACGAGTTAGTATCAATTTCTGCAACATCTGGAATTTTATTTATTTATTTATAAAAACTTTATTGCACAAAGTACAAAGGCGGACTTAATGCCCGTAGACATTTTCTGACAATTTTGATGATAACCTCTGAATATCTCATAAATAAGAAATAATATATTACGACAGATATAGCTGGGCTAGATACCTTTGCCTTCCCTATCATCATATTAATTATGATTCGGGTTTTTTTGTTAAACCTTCTTTTTAAAGGCACTTTAAAGTAACAAAATAAAAATAAATTAAATTCTAAATAATGTACAATGATTTAAATAAAAATTGAGCTATAAAATTACATAAACTAAATTAAAATTAAAACTTTAAACTGAACTATATATAAAAAAATATTCAACCATGACTTTTTCATGTGGCAGTGTGCCAAGAACATTTGCAGCATTCCCCCGCTGCACAGCGATGCTGATTTGCTGCGCGAAAAAAACTGCCAACACTCTTGTCACATACCGCATTAACCAGCTAGACAGTTATTTAAAGTTATAGAGCGGATATTCAAAAATGTTAAAATTTAAGCTATTAAGTTTTATATTTCGGTCTATTTAAACCAATAATAAAAATGCGTACTCGTAGTAAAAGTTTACTATCGAGGACAAAAGAGCCTCGTTGTCTGACCTACTATGATTTTTTTTCCACTAGATGGTATTAGTGGAGCCGAGACTGAAGCCGCACCACGGCTTAACGTGTGCTCTCCAAGGGATTACGAGTATGATTATTCAATTGCTAATAATAATCTATAGTATTATTATAATAAGAAAAAACCTTTGTCTGTGTGTCTGAATGTATGTTTGTCGCGTTTCCACGTCTTCTTTATTCCATTACAGCCCCTAGAACACAGAGTCCTAGACCTTTACTGTTGGAGATGGGACTTTTAAAGTTTTCTGGATAATTTGGCCTACTTTCGCTATGCTGGCCAGACGGTTTGGTTCCTGTTGTCATTTTTTTTAATGGCAATTTATTTATGATTTCACTGGTTGATATTAGTCAGGCTGTTGGTATTAGTAACCGGGTCCACAGGAATGGTGGTGGAAGAAGAAGACAAATTTCTAAGCATTCCATGGATTCACCGTGCGGGTGCCGGGTCCATCGTGTGTGGGTAAGAAATGGTGTCTCGGGCTTGCGACCGACAATAGGCTGGTTTTTTTTTCTATTGCGCGATAATACGCTCACCATCCACCATATGTAAATCTATAACAAATGTACGTAAGAAAAGTGTACTCGTATTTCTCATTGATACATGCCGGTGTTCAATCCACCTTTTTTAAGATGTTAAGTAAAGCGTTCTTACAACCGAGCCACCACCGCTCTTTTTACATCTCTCTAGGCATAATATACATATTTTTTATGCGTGGAAACTTTGTTCGAATATATACTATTTATAATTGTTATTATTATTTTCTAAGATCTGTATATTTCATGAATAATAAAAATAAAATAAATAAATAATTCCTGAACCAATTTTTATGAAATTAGGCAGGACTGTTTATTGGACCCTCAAACGGACATAGGCTAATATAATCATCATAACTAACAAACTCTCTGCCTGTTAATTTCGCCTTCACGCCTAAACTACTTAACCGATTTAAATTAAATTTGGCAGAAACTTTACATCACGTCAATACCTTATGACGACATGTACGCCCATACTACTTGACCGATTTTATTCCAATTTGTAAGCTATGACTCATCATAAAATAAGTAAAACCACTTTGATGATGATCAGGTTCAGTGTAAATAGAAAAAAAACAAAGCTTTTGGTACATACGAGTACACCTTCTTTGCCACCTACTTGTATATGAGACCCTAGCTTACTACACGGGCGAAGCTGGGTCAAGCAGCATGTTTAAAATAAAAGATTTAAGCGATTTAAGGAGTAAGCTCCTTTTCTTCATTTCTTGGATCTTTTTCATTTCTCTATTCGCATATTAAAATTTGTTCGCAGATAAAGGACAACGACGGGCCGTAAATCATATTAACTTTGGTCAGCGCCAAATCGGAGCTGGTAAGTTTGAACCTTTGTGTCTTCTTAAGCACTTGCAATAATCTTTAGAAAACTACTTGGTGAGGCTCATAATGTGATCTCGATAATAATAATAATAGTAATAAAATTCTTTATTGCACATAATTTACAAATGTAGTGTATATGGGCGAACTTAATGCCAAAAGGCATTCTCTACCAGTTAACCTTTGTGATGGTAAAAAGTGAGGTAATAGAGTGATTGAGATTGGAAATAATAATAGTATAGATACAACATGAATAAAGATATAAATAAATACTTATGAGATTAATTATTAAATTATATGTGAAATTTACTTATAAATCGATGACACCTTAGCGAGTATTGTGGGCTTACCAATTTTACTTTTTCAAACATTCGCGTAGATTCATAATTTTAATAATGTAACTGTATTGGAGACATATGTACTTCTACCAAGATTTTGGTCAACTACCATTGGCCGTGGTCACGAGTCAATAGATGATCGTCCATACCAATTCTATATAGCCATAAGGTGACGTTATTTACCGATATTTATCGACTTAGGTACATGTTACGTACGCAGAAGAATTAGGGATGGCATCAAAACCAAAACAAGACTTGTCGGTGCAATAACTTTTTTAGTTGAGATATTTATGCATCAATTATCTGGAGCATGCCCCATGTTTTTCGTTTCCAATATTACTTGTATTTTAATAGCTATTAAAAGTTATCAAGTATGGATTTTCAGGATAATTTAAAAATAAATATAAATCTGTATGTGGTTTTGTCCTTCATGAAGATTCGAGAAATTATTTTATAGTTTTTAGTCCGTTATAAAATTATAATACCTACATTAAAAAAATGTTTAATTCACTTCTAAGCTGTGGTCTAAATTTCAAGTCTCTAGCTCATCGGGAAGTTAGTTTAAAATCAATTACAAAATTTCACCAGGACAGACATACAATTGCTTGTTAATAAAAACATGATAAAAGGGATGGTCTAAGCCAACACTTTGTCCTATCAGTTTTTCTGCATCACATCCAGGGCAGCGGAATTATCGTCTGAAACTTGGAATTCCAGACATGAAACCACAAGCTACTGCACAATGCTACTAGGTTAATGATTAGGATTACCTAAATGTTCAAATTGGCCAATGGTGATAAAACTGATGATACTAAAAAGCTTCAACGAATGATGGAGGCTTCAGCAGACCTGGGAAAGGCAAATTCTCATTCGAGTATCATTGACGAATAACTGACGACCTTTTAAGCAATTATAGCAATGTTCGATGGCTGTTTGCTAAAAATTTACACAATAGCCCAGCTGGATAGCGATTTATAACGTCTGTTAAGAAGTCCTAAAAGTGCATTTTAGTCTTCTACCATGTGCATCGCGGTCATTCCGATCTCGTTCATAGCTGTATGTCATCTTTGGGTTATCGCAGTTGGCCTCACCCCCCTCTCCCTTTAAGTCTCTTATCAAATTCATTATCAGTTGTGGACAGACGGAAAGGACATACGCACGTGTAAAGTGATGTAGCCAATTTTACCGCCAAATAATACGAATTTTAAAGGTAAGCTATTATAAGAGTCCATATTCTGCGACACGTTGCGATGCATTGACCATGCTTTTTTCAATCGCTGTCAAATACTTAATACAGAATTCACCTAAAGTCTAACCAATATATCTCCTTTTATTAATCATTAATGATTACTAGCTATATGTAAACACAATGTACATCGAAAGAAGATTAAGTAAGAAAGGGCTAAAGTAAAAATTTGCATTTGGCTTCATACCTACTTTGTGTAAGGCTAATAATTGGTACCTTTCGGACATACAAATTACTATTGCTTTTTTATTGTTTATCGACTTATTTGGATATAGTTTTACTTTTTAAAATAAATAGGAGTACATAGACAGGTATTTCTTCAGTAACCCAATCATTTCTGTACTTTGCGAATAAATTCCAAGAATACCATAAGAGAAAGTTTTACCTGATCTACGTATTGGGCGACAATAAAGCATTCTAAGAATTAATCACAGAGCAGTCAAAAATGTTCAATAGCAGATAATTTCCCAGTGGGAAGTTGACGCGAAGTCATATGTCTTAAACAAATGATTGTATACGATTATTATTTTGTGTTATTTTAATCTAATAGCAAGGCGAGCGTAGACACATCATGTAAACGCATTTTGATGCTCCATCCTTCTAGCATGGCATTCTATGCTTCCGTGCTAAAGAGTAGGCTTTCCAGAATTATTATAACCTCTGTGGTCCAGAAGTATATTATACTTACTATACAGAGGTTAGGGTTCCAATAATCTGGAAATTGCCTGTAATAAATTATATATCCTGTTAACACCTAAACATTAATGTAACTAGTTATAAGGCAATTTTTTGTGAAGAAATAATTTATTATTATTATTAATTGAAAAAAAGATTTTATCTTCTAATGCCAAGCTGACCAGACGGGTTGACACTGCATGTATAAATTTGTCTCTTGCTTCAATACGATAAAAAATATGTCAAATCTTGACACTCCGTGCTAGAAATAATCATCATCATTACAACCCCTAGACAACACAGAGTTCTAGACCTTCACTATTGGAGATGGGCCTTACAGAAATCTCTGGAGAATTCGGCTTACACTCTCCGCGCGGGCCAGACGTTGGCGAGGGTCTTATGATCACAAGTTGGTAATAATTGAACCTGGACCGACGTCTGAGGCACAGGAAAGGTGGTGTTGTAAATCTATGACAAATGTACCTACGTAAGAAAAGTATATTTCTCTTTGGTACATGAAGGGGTTCGAACAGGACTTTTAGGGTTTGAGGTAAGCGTTTTTACAACCGAGCCACCCTCGCTATATATATATATATACATATATATATGCTAGAAATACAATTTAATTATTTTTATTATTTATACTGTTTGGAAATTAAATAATTTCATTATTTGTATTGAAATTAGCGTCTTGTAATTATTTTCCGCTGCGTTATTTGCGATACAATAATATTGGCTCAAGCGAATAAATTAACATTTGTTCTTACGAATAAATATTTCTACTTTGAGATAAGGAACAAATACTATTTAATATGTGAAACGCAGTACAGTTGGCAACTTGTAAATAATTCGATAGTCACTTGTCTATATAAATAGTAGAACAATACAGTGATATTTCAGACTAACGAATTTCAATAACACATTTGGTCAGCTCATTATTGCAGCGTTTCAGTTATAAGCCGCGCAAACATTATACGCTACATCATAAACCTTTTCGTTTAGTTTCTCTAGCTCCGTTAGCTTCGATAAATGGAACGATTTTGGTTATAGGCAAACTATATAAAACTGTCTCCCGGTGCGTTACGGGGTACATCATGCCCCGTAAGAGGTTAACTGATAAACCATAATTTTATATTAATATAAAGAGTTTTACTTCTAAAATACTGTTAGGTAATAAAGTTAAGTATAAATAAATAGTATACACCGGGTTCGTTACCTGGTCGGGACACAACAAATTATTTAATTTATTTGTGATATTTCTTGAGTTTGGTACGCTAGAGACATCGACGAACTTGCCACTTGTCATGATGGGCCTGTAGTAAAGTCAGTTAAAAGTGAATCCGCTACATCAAAAATATAAAATAAATGCTTGGTTTCTGACTATCTCGGAAGGAACTTATCGTTTGGGGATCTGACTTTTATATTGGAAGTTATCCGAAAATTAGAAACGAGGCTATTTTAACCTCAAACGTGTAAATATGTCAAAAAATACTGTATTTCTGCAAGAGCCTGATTCGTTAACAAAAGTAAGCGTTGTATGATTCCTATACAAAACCTTTGGCATTCCTCTTACATAATTTTAATGCTATGCGTTCGTACATATACCTATACCATTAACAATATCTCACGCTAGTTCCTCATATTATTCAGCATGCTTGCACAACAAAAGCAATTGTGAAGTAGTATACGAGTATAAGAATTATTACATTAAAGACGACAGACGATTTTTGTAATAGCTTTAAGATATATTTATTACTAAGATTATTTACTTATCTGTAGCGACAACAAATCGAGCTCATTAACATCGATTTTACTTTACGCTTGCTGTTATAAAAACATAAACAAAACAGATTTATTAGTGCTTATCAATATTAGTTACTCGTAGATTCAAGCTAAGTTTGAATCTTTGGAATTTCAGTTTAATCGACACGGTCAGTCGTTAACTGGATTTTGCTTTTAAAAACCTACAATAGTGTTACTAAAAGCCATGATTTACAACCTTTTATTTTAGAAGTATTTTTTTTCCAAGGAAAAAAACTTAATAGAAATATTTCTCTAGTTTGGTACGTTAGAGACGCTTGTCACCGATGGACCGATAGTGAAATTGGCTAAATGTTTTAACAAACGTGGTTTCTGACCACCAACAAAGGTGGTAGAGATAATGATGATGAGCACACAAACTTTGTTATTGAAACTAGATCTAATCGAGAAGTATATATACCTAAATGTATATAAGACAGGAGCATGAAGTTTGACTTCTTCTAACATTTACAGTTTGACAGCTCGTAAGTAAATCTTAACGTAACAAAGTTTTAGTAGGTTTTAAAATTGGTCAATCTAGGTGTATTTTTGTTCTAGGCCCTACAATGGATAGTGCCATGGTGAGTGAGTTCCTGAACTCCAACGACGAGTTCCTGGACAAGTACGTGGCGGATCACATTGGCGTCGACACCCTCGAGCGGTGGATGATTAGAAAACTTCGCCATGATCGCGTAAGTTCACATTTTTTATTAAAATATTTAAAACTGCTAGACATTCTCTGACGGCCAACCTTATATAGGGACAATAAAAGTGGACGGTATGTACCTACATATAACACTAATTTAATTAACATTGTAATTAATTAATAATATACTTATATACATATATAATATAATGATCAGGAACGGGTTCTGGACTTGACTGGACCGGCTTTACACATTGGAAGTTAGTGCGAGATTAACTCCAGCAAAATATTTACACCACTTACTGAAATAATTGGGCGTAAACAGGTCTGCCTGTCAAACATTTATGAAACATGATTCCAAGACGGCATCAGCAAAATAATACAGTATTTGGTTGGGTAGGGGAGGAGCAGAATGGTGAATGGTGAGCATTATGTTGCGCATAAAAAGTAGAGGCCTCCTTGGTAAACCAGCCTATAGTCTATACTATGGTATAGCCTCTCGCTTCCACACACGATGGACCTGACAAGATTCTTAGCATTCCATGGATTCACCCCGGCAGTTCCATCATGTGCGGAAATGAAAGAGGAGAAGAATGCTGTCTCGGTGTTGCAACCAACTATAGGCTGGTTTACATCCTCTTTTTATCGCGCAATAAGACGCTCACCATCCATCGTTCTGCTCCTGTCTCTACCCAATCGAATACTGTATAATTTCGTCTTAAAAGCTCGTTGTTTGATGAATGTTTTGACGGCAGACCTACTTAGGACCAATTCTTTTAGAAAGTGATGCAAATATTTTGCTAGAATTCCTCTCGCACCAACTTTCACTGCGTAAATCTGAGTTTTGAATCATTTTTTTTTTTAATAATAATATTTTATTGACTTCACATTGTAGTTTTTTGAGTATTTGTATTTATAAGTTTAATAAGAACATGTTTTTTCAAGTTTAGAAAAAACAACTTGTTCATCCTATTATGATGTTCAAATGTATCCATAAGAATTTTCTAGTCTGTGGCGTCGTCAAGAATCAAGTTGTCCTTGCATTGAGTTTTCGTACCTTGCCTGCCCTACCATTACAAATGTGGTCAAAATTGTATTTGCAATTCCGAAATCTACGAGTAAGTAGAAAGTATTATTGAAGTGTGCTAAATGCTACTAAATCCGATTAAGTCCCATATTCGCGTCGGGAAATGTTGATAAAAAATAATCGAATTCCCGCACGTTAATGGGTTATCTCTCGATGCGTGACTAATAAATTAGTATATCTGTATCTTATCTATCCGTCATTGCTGACCGGTTGATTGATTATCCCTGATAATATAAACAAACATTTTGTTACAAAACATCTGATAGGAAATACTGTATGGATTCTCTACACGGCCTCCATGCTCTACCTGTTAAGTTAACGGCCAGTTGCAGAAGGCTAATTATCTTTTGACATGTACGAAGAACGTCATTGGCTAAAATAACCAAAGTGACAAGCTAACTACCAATCACGTGGCCTATATCAAAATATTGATCATTATGGCTGCCCTTCAGATCAAACACCCTTAAAAACATAACATAATAGCATCCACAAAAGTGCAAAATGCCGTTTTGTCCTTTAAAATACAAATCAGCGGGACAGCAGGTGACGCCGCTGAACCTCTTCTTGCTGCTCTGAACTCACTTGTAAACATTATGTTGTCTAGCAAAGTACTCATACATACATACATATCTTCACGCCAGATCCCTTGCGGGATAGGCAGAGACAATTGAGCGCCATTTGACACGATCACGACATACTTCTTTCGCTTCGTCGACATTCATTAACCTCTTCATACATGCCCTTTTGTTACGAAGACTTTTTAATGCACCTTCAGTCAGTGTTTTATTTATTTGATCGTGATATGTGAGTCTCGGTCTGCCAGGGCCTCTTTCACCCACAACTTTCGCATTATATATCTGGTTCGTCAATCTTTCATCGCTCATCCTTTCAACATGCCCGAACCATCGTAGCATGCCTTTCCTTATTTTTGTCCCTATGCTTTCCTTCATACCAACTGGTATAAACTACTCATTAACATACTATACGGCGCAAAGATATGCGCACTTAAAAAAATGTACGGTGGTTCAGGCCAATCGTCGGCTGCACTACAGTATCCAATATCTGAAGTAAAAAGGTACCTATTACCCACCCTTACCTCTACCCTTCACTTTTTAAGTAGTTTTTAAAATATATACGAGTATAAAAATTTAATTTTAAATAGATGGTAGGTGGGCTGATGGTATACCCAGTATGCCGAGGCGGGCAGTATTCACCGTCTGTGCCGATAATCCCTTTAAAGTAAGTTTTCCATACGTTTCGGGATCAGGCTCCAATTGCCGTCATGCACAGTCAAGCCGGCGTAGTGTTAGGGACATATGCCAGTCATAAGTGTCTGATTCCAGTTGCTAACATTGGACATTGCGTGCCACTTACCATCAGGTGGCACGCAAGGTTACATGACGTGTGAGTATAAAGAATAAAAAAATAAAAAAAGTAGTCAATCCAACAATTGCCCCTGAATTAACATCTGTATTCAATCCCATAGCGGTAATAGTAGAGATTCAAGGCAGTATTGGTGGGCCCAGCTAGACGACAATTTTGTTTAGAAAATTACAGATTTCAGAGGATTACATTGCACCGTTTTTAGTACCTACAACATTGTCCTGAACCACCCCAAAATGTCGTCATATTGTGTGGCGTTAGTTGGCTAAATTCTTCCGAAATATGTGTAGCCTTAGATATATAATGCATAGAAATCAAGTACACTCACGATAAGTGAGGCAAGTTTTACTGAGCCAAAACTGAACAACCCGAGAAATCTCAAGGTTCAATTAGCGTGCTGTTACTCTAGGTATGTTTATCAGATTATAACAATGAATAAAATAATACCTATAAAATATTAAACATAAATAAAAAATGACCTCGACAGACGTCCCATTTAGAGATAGTCCCAAGAAGTCTGTATAGCGAGGCTAATACGGAGAGAGATTTACTCGTAATTGCCCGCTTTCCTGTCTCCAGATTTATCCGAAATTCGTTTGGAAAACTCTTTGGTATATAGTTAAATGTATTCAGCTTCTTAAAAACTGCGTAGTTTCTGACAGTATGGTCCTAAGGAAAATTGCTATCGTAATGATACTTTACTTTGATATTTTTATTACTTCATCCACAAATTTTTGTATTGTATCCAGCCTTATCTCACAGCCCTGTTATTTGGGGGCTGGAATGTCCATCTCCAGCAGTGGAGGTGTAAAAATTGTAATGGGTGACAATGTATTGCAATAATCAAATACAATGTAAGATTGCATTAGCAGTAAACAACTTAGTTTCAAGAACTCATTATAACATTTTGCTGAAACGACACAGCTTTGTAATTTACTTCTGCGAATGTCTATCTTGGACACCGTGTGCGAGAATGCCACACATAAAGGTGTTTACACATTTACACTTATTTATCTCTGCCTTCGTTGACACAAATTAAATAAAAAAATATTTCGAATAAGCTATAGTCTACTTATTTGTTACAATAAAATGTATTTATTATTATAATTAATAAAAAGCGCGGATTGAGGGCAGATGAGTGCCGTTTTGGCACCTGGAATGTCCGAGGGGGGATGAATGATAAGATGAATGAACTCCTAGATACGATGAATGAAATGAAGTTGGATGTAATTGGCGTGACCGAGACCAAGCGGAGGGGTAGTGAGATGCAGGACTTGCCGGGAGGGGGGATCGCGCTCTGGTCGGGAGTGGGAGATAGCGATCGCGGTAGTCAGGGGGTGGGTATCTTACTATCGGGTCGCTTGGCCGACAGTATGTACGAGTACTGCCTGGAAAGCCCAAGAATACTCTGGGTTCGTCTTAAAATAGGCCTTAAAAAGTTATTTGTGGTCGTGGTGTACGCACCTGTTAGCTCAGCACCACAGCTGGAACTAGAGAATTTTTGGAACCAGGTCAGGACAGTTCTAGATTTGGCAGTTGGGAACGAAAATATAATATTATGTGGCGACTTGAATGGATGGGTGGGGACACGTCGTGCAGATTACGAAACGGTCCTAGGTGATTTTGGAGATAGGAGAGTAAATGATGCAGGTAAGCTTATTCTTGACG
Source organism: Tinea semifulvella (assembly GCA_910589645.1). Lineage (NCBI taxonomy): Eukaryota > Metazoa > Arthropoda > Insecta > Lepidoptera > Tineidae > Tinea > Tinea semifulvella. Next base: position 30,453,782 of record OU342584.1, read on the forward strand.
TGTGTTTAGAAAAGAATATTTTTGTGTCCAACACAATGTTTGCTCACAAAGATATTCACATGTATACAAGAACGATGAATAGTGAAAAGAGTATGATTGATTTAATAATAGTTGATGAAAGACTGCGAACACAGACTCTGGATACCAGGGCGTATCGTGGGCCAGAATTGGGAACAGACCACTACCTAGTAATCACTAGGATTAGTGGCCTGTTCACAAAATGGCGCCACTGGCGATCAGGTGGCAATCTGTCAGCAGTAGAGAGAATAAAGAGTGAAAAGTTACAAGATGATAGTGTGAAAGAGGAGTATATGAAATGCGTCAAAGATAAACTTATCAACTTGAAAGATGTGAGCAAAGATGTAGAAGAGTGTTGGAAGTACCTAAAAAATGGTATGGTAGAATCGGCAAGAGAAGTATGTGGAGTAGCAAAAAAGCGAGCAACCAAGGGTGACGCGTGGTGGGATCAAGATGTCAAAGATTCGGTAGAAAGAAAGAAGAAAGCTTGGATAGATTACGTTGCTTCGCTGAATATGAATGAAAGTATAAAAAGAGAAAAAAAAGAGTTGTACCATCGCTGCAAGAATGAGACTAAATCTTTGGTTAAGGAGAAGCGTGAAAGATGTAAGGAAATAGGTGAAAATAGGATGACGAGCAACTTTAAGGAGAACTCCAAACTTTTCTGGAGGGAAGTTCGGAAGGCCAAAGGTTGCTTGTCATCTTATCGAATGAACAGAGTGAAATCAAAAAGCGGTAACATTCTTGCAAACACAAATGAGGTGTTGCAGCGATGGAATGAATATTTTAGCGAGATGTATGCTAGTGGTACTCCTAACGACGTCACGACGGGTACTTTACCTCCAGAGCTATCCACAACTATAACGTCCACTTTTAAGGAGGAAATAAGTGTGCAAGAATTGCAATCGGAAATTAGAAGCCTGAAGTGTGGCAAAGCAGCGGGAAAAGATGGAGTGCTCGCTGAAATGATCAAATACGGAGGTATACCGGTCTGGAACGCTTTCCACCTACTGTGCAACCTTTGCTGGCAGGAGGGAAGAGTACCGGAGGACTGGCGACAATCAGTCATCGTTCCTTTATACAAAGGTAAGGGATCTAGATTGGACTGTGCCAACTACCGAGCCATTAGTTTGATCAGTTTGGCGAGCAAGATGTATGGCAAGATTCTCACGAAACGCTTGCAAGAGAAGACTGAAGGTCTTTTATGGGAGGCACAAGGAGGCTTTAGACCTAGAAGAGGATGCACTGACCAAGTCTTTTCGCTCCGCAATATCACAGAGAAGTTTTTGGCCTTAAACCAGAAGGTTTTCTGTGCTTTTGTGGATTTGGAAAAGGCTTTTGATAGAGTTGTAAGAAAGAAGCTTTGGGACATATTGCCGGAGTATGGAGTGAATGACAAACTGCTACAAGCTATACAGTCCCTGTACAAGGGCTGCAAAGCTTGTGTGCGGGTGGAGGGAGGTATGTCGCCTTGCTTTGAATCCCAAATGGGCGTCAAACAGGGTTGTGTGCTTTCTCCTAGATTATTTACTCTATATCTCGACAAATGCCTAAAAAGAGTGAGAGAGAGTGACTGTGGGATAAAGATGAGTGATCTAGTGGTGAACTGCCTGCTTTATGCAGATGATGCTGTTCTTATGGCATCGTCCGAACAACAACTGCAATCACTAGTCACAAGAATGAAGGAGGGATGTGCAGAAAAAGGACTCCGTTTGAATGCGAGAAAAACCAAGGTACTAGTGTTTGAAAGAAGAAGGATGACAACCGTGACGATAAAGATTGATGATGAAACTCTAGAACAAGTAAATGAAATTATATATCTGGGCAGTGTTTTCACTGCGGATGGGAAGTACGATAGGGACGTTGAAAGAAGAGTGAACGCGGGAAATAGTGTTAACGGTGCCCTGGGGTCACTGATCGGCAGTCGAAATGTCAGTGACAAAGCTCGGCTCGCCATACACAATGCCATGTTGGTACCAACACTGATGTATGGAAGCGAGACGTGGATACGTCAGAATACGCATGAGAGTAGGGTTAATGCAGTAGAAATGCGGTCGTTGCGGCGGATATGTGGCGTCACTTTGGCGGACCGCATACGTAACGTCGAAATACGGAAAAGGGTTGGTATGAAGGAAAGCATAGGGACAAAAATAAGGAAAGGCATGCTACGATGGTTCGGGCATGTTGAAAGGATGAGCGATGAAAGATTGACGAACCAGATATATAATGCGAAAGTTGTAGGTAAAAGAGGCCCTGGCAGACCGAGACTCACATATCACGATCAAATAAATAAAACACTGACTGAAGGTGCATTAAAAAGTCTTCGTAACCAAAGGGCATGTATGAAGAGGTTAATGAATGTCGACGAAGCGAAAGAAGTATGTCGTGATCGTGTCAAATGGCGCTCAATTGTCTCTGCCTACCCCGCAAGGGATCTGGCGTGAGGATATGTATGTATGTATGTATAATTAATAACTATTTAAAAATAAATTTATTATAAACTAAACCTAAAACAAAATAAACTATAAATAAAAAATGATCTCTAGAGACTGGCAGCATTTCCCCTCACTATAGCGAGGCTAATACGTTGGCAGAATTAATTACCAGCTCTTTCACCAGAATTTTTCCTTAGCCGTTTGGACAACTCTTCGGCCAGACGTTTGGCTTTCTTGACTACGAACGACGCAAATTTGTAACCTGTACCAAGGTTGGCGTATCTGCGCAGCTTGAGGTTCTTAGCAGAAACAGCTTCACTTCCCGCGCTTGACTTGGTCGCCTGGATGTGTGTTGGGTCTAATGTGTATACACATTTCGCATCCCACACCAGTGACACCCAAGTTTCCACGACCCATCCCTTAAAGTCCTTTGCCATCGCTCCACGCAATCCCAGAGGGTTTTACGTTCACGGGTACTTCAGCAGTGACAAAAGCCCTTCGGATGATGTCGTTGAGAGCCGCGAATAAAAACATTACAATATTACCACCTAATATACCTCTATACACAGCGTATTTTGTAAAACATGGTTAAGTTCCAGTCCTGTTCCTTGCCTATAGTTCCATAACACTCTCCAGGCAGGACAAATCAATGTATATTTCAATGTGTAAATTGTGCACAAGAATAACTAATAACTATTGACTTAACCGAATTCCGGTGGGAATGTATGATTGTAACAGAATAAACAATAAATAAGCATTGAACCCCTTATGTTATTCTTATGACAAAGAAGAGTTCTAATCTTAGCCTATAAGCAGTTTTTCTTAGCCGCTACACTCTTATCAAAGTTATGTCGTACATTATGTATATATGTATATTAATCTATTCACATTATGTCGTCGTCAACATCCATTCTTCAATTCCTAACATTTCGAATTTCGTTCGATGACATATCGATATTTTGTGATATTGTCTGTATTGAATGTAAAACACTTAAACAACAAGATTTAATCATCATCATCATCATCACACCCTCTATCTCTAGAATACATAGACGAAGACCCAGTAGAGGCCTATAGAGGTAATGGTCAATCCAGAACATATTTCTGAAGAATTTGGCCGCGATGGCTGATATTATATGCTTCCATTCTTGGACCTCTCTTTATGGTTTCAGAAAGGTGTAAGTTCATGATGATGATGGATTTTAGAATGTTTCCAATAGTTTTCAAACTATCGTCATGTGAACAAGACTTTATTTTATAAATTGTAAAATGTCGTTCAGCAATTTAAAAAGTCCGTTGTGTCCCATGTGAAATACCTACAAAAATCGATGAGCACAATATTCTGTTCATAGTTCTGAGTAAACAAATAGTGATGTACATTGTATGTAATTTTCAATATTCAGCAACTTTGGCCGAACTCTCTCACCGGCCGAATTTATTATAGTAGGTACTTACTAAAATACAACGACATTATGATTTATATTTTTATTTGGGTCAGAACGGTAAAGGTTACGTCAGACAAACAAAACCTGAATTTAACAAGTAAATAAACACTTACTAATGTGTGAGTTTTATTTAAAATCAACATCACAAAATCTTAACGTATACTTTATATTATAAACATGTATTTATTTATTAAAATGATTAAAACTACTTAAAAGTATAAAATAAAATAAATATAAACTAAATGTAATAAAAAGTAAACTAATATAATGAAAATAAATATGGGCACCATGGGCCCATCGCCTCGACCCCAAACGTTGCAAACTCGTAACTTGTACCGGGTTGGCATATTTGCGCAGTTTGAGGTTATGTGTGATGGGGCTAATGTGTTTACACATGTCGCATCCCACACCTGCGAATTTTCCACGACCCAACGGTCATGCCGTCGGGTCATTTTTCATCGCTGCGCGTAATCCCAGAGGGTTCTAGGATCGCCGGTACTCCAGCAGTGACAAAAGCCATTCGGATGATGTCGTGACGAGAAATGCGGCCAGCACTTTTGGCGCAAGAAAGCCCATGGTGTCCGCGATCTCCCACGGGCTCTCCACACCGACACTGGTGTGGATGGACAGTCCGGGCTCCGAGACGAAGGCCACGGCGATGATCAGTGTAGTTTAATCAAGGAGTGTACCTACCGATGCCGAGGGAAAAGCCTGCAACCAGAGACCCGACTTCCTAGTGGAAACGACCATGAGGCGAGCACGCTCTCTCATGTTACTGGAAGATAAAATATCTTTCAGTACCAGTTTGGAGAGCGGCTCGTCCCACAGTTGTTGAAATTTATTTAAATTTGGAATCGAAATATTGGGGCATGCTTCTGACCAGGCATCTCTGGCATCTGACAAGTACGACGGCTTAAAGGAACCCAAGGATGGGTTTGTGATATTCCCACTAGCTCGTAAGCGTTATGTACTTTCTGAGTTAAGTATACTTTGGGAAAGTTAGTAGACTACAACTTTTTAGGTAATACTATTGCACATTTTATCACTTTCTTTCTATACCTAAGTATAAGAAGCATTCGAGTTATAAAATAAAATAAAAGATACAACCACATATATACATTCCATATCACTAAAAATCGAAAACAACTTTTATTTTTAAAAATCTAAATGATATTGTTGATAATAATAATAATAATGTTGTTCGGGCATTTTGAAAGGATGCGTGACGAAAGATTGATGAACCAGATATATACCTAATTCGAAAGTTGTGGGTAAAAGAGGCCCTGGCAGACCAACTACGAAACGAAAGTATCATCACGACCCAGTGGTATATATCGCGGTGGTCAGAAAACACGCTTTTTAAAGAAGCGGATTCACATTTAGCCAATTTTACTATGTAAAATTACACTTGTAAATTCTTCTAGTTTAGAAGAGGAAAACAAGCAAATAAATCCCTAAGTATTTTTTTTTAATTTGAATCCCGGCATGTACCAAAGAGAAATACGTATATTTGTCATAGATTTATAACACCACTATTCCTGTGCCTTGGAGAGCTCGTTAAGCCGTCGGTCCCGGTTCCACTACGAGCAAATTGTGGAATCGTTAATAAATTGTCACCCGTCTGGTCACCGTAGCGAGTGTAGGTCAAATTCTCCAGAAATATCTGGAAGGCCTAACTCCAATAGTCTAGCATTCTGTGTTCTAAGGACTGTAATGAATGTTTCTGCAATATTATTAATAAATGTCAGAGAAATAATATATTTCTTATCTTTTACTAAAACACATTAATATAAAAACTAAATACTTACAAATATCTTGATTATAATCTACATGTCATCGAATCCAGGAGAAGATGAACCCAATGTTCCGAGGACTCCGGCGACGTTGCCTCGTTGGATGGCAACACTGATCCTTTGAATAAGATATTCCCTACTCAAAGGATCACCTGTTGACGCTCGGATGGCAACGCTTATGTCGCGTATTAACGATTTAGCGTCCTCAGACCAAGGGCCCATCGTCTCTACGGCAAACGGCACAAAATAGTAACGATTTGCCAACTCTATGTACTTATTGCGTTTGCCGTTTGCAGCCAATTCAGCCGCTGCACCTGCTCGTTTTCGTGTCGCACCAACACGACTAGCACAAAGGGTGTCAGTACACGTCGCATCCCAAACCAAAGACTTACCTTGTTTATAAGGCACGAGGGTTAGCCCATCTGGTCTTTTCCCATCGCTGCGAAATATACCAGTTGGCTCTAATGTTGATGGGTAATTTGCAGAAGATAGTGCCTTTTGAATGATTAAATTTAGGGATCTATGGCGGGTGAAACGGCCTGCACTTTTTGAGCATGATAAGCCATGGTGACCAAACGGATCAGCTAATTCGCCGCAAACGCACTTATGGGCTTCATATAGTTGGCAACCTAGTCTGAGTGAAACAGCGATGCGAAGTGAGGTGGGATCAAGTTGCGTGCCCGTGTTGGGTGAGGGAATAGCACGCAGCCAGGCCCCAGACTCGCTTTCGCAAGATGCCAAAAGACGTGATTCGTCAGTAATTGAAAATTTAGGGAGAGACTTGAAAATTGTTTTTACTATGGGTTTGTCGAGTTCATGCTGAGTACAGACTGTGGGTAAATCTGTGAGCATGGATTTTGTCTTCCATAGAGCAATAACTTCGGATTCCCTGTATAATTGAGAAATATTATTGTTACTTTTTAACAAGATTGATTGACAAAGGTGTTTAACATTTGAAATAGAACCGAGGTATGCAGGTATTGAAAGATCTGAAACTCTTCTAACTCCCAAACCACCAGACCATATTGGTAATGAGGATTGAATGAATTGGGAAGACGACAAGTTAATGTTAAGGACATCTTGTATTGTTGTTTTTAAAATGCTGTCTACTTGAAATAAAATGTCACTGTCCCATGTAGGAGCTGTCCGCAAGTTGTAAATAAAGCGTGGTGACGCGAGACAATTCTTAAGCAAAAATAAAACAGTATGTGGGTCGACATCTGCTAATCTTGAACATGCAAGTTTAAGAGATGTTAATTTAGAGTCCAGCATGGAAGGGATGCCGTCATCTGTTAGTGGGGCACCAAGAAGGGAAGGTTTGCTGTTAACTAAATGTATACCAGGAGCTATGTTATTGAAGGAATCAAATACTTCTTGGTCAAAATCACCAGGAAAATACAGTTCACATTTATTTGTATTTACGTCTAAACCGATTTTCTTAGACTCTTTAATAATTTTTGAAAAATCTTGGAGAACGGTTGAAGGGTCACCGCCTAATGTACCGTCATCCAAATACCATATATTTAATTCAGATGCTAGTTGGCGAATTAGCGGGTGAATACTTAGAGCAAATGCTGCAGGACCCATTGGGTCACCTTGCTGACATCCGACTACAGATTCTATCATACATTCGCCAAATAAAAGTGAAGATGAACTCGAGTAAGATTGCCACATGTAAGGAAATATATTTGGGCATATGTCAATGATCTCTTTTAACATACAGTCTCTTTCAACTGAATTAAATGCATTTTTGTAATCAATTTTTAAAATTATTTTTGAAGTATCTTTATTTGATTCAAGAAAAAACCTTGTGGAGTGTACAGCTGCCTCGCATCCATTACGTACTGCAAACCCAACTTGTATTGGACTTAAATAAGTACTAACCGATTCAAAAATGCTTGCGCATGCTATTTTCGACGCTATACGGCGAAAAACGTTTCCAACAGCAATAGGGCGCAAGCCTCCATCCTTTTTTTTTAAAGCGCATAGTGAAGCTCCATAAAGATATTTTGTGAAGGAAACATTTATAGAGCCGGACAGCATGAGATTAGTTAAACCGAAAATGGAATCGAGTAGTCTATGACCCGCATCACCAGACGAAAATGATGTTAAATCCTTGAGAATCTGGGGTCTCAAACCATCTAGACCACCAGCAGAGCCATTTGGAAAACTTTTAATGGCTGAAATTATATCTTTTATCTCTGCTTTAAGGTGAGTAGCATTAGGTGCTGGCTCTTGGGGAAAGTTTAGAGGTCTTGAGGGAAGTGGATGTTTCGACTGAAGTGATGCGACTGTTGACACGTCAAAAGGTGCTATATCATCAGTTGATAATAACAATCGAACTGCCCCTCGAACATCACCGTCGGAAACTTTAGCTTCAATCCGTTTTGAAAGTCTGGATGGTGCATGTCCTGCAAAAACGTTACTTATTGGGGGTGTATTGTAGTTATAAACATTTTCTTTAATTGATGCAGTTAGAGACTTTTTTGATTTATTCGGCACACGTAACGCAGTGTAGGCAAAAGTAAATAGATTCTCCCAGTCTTGAATATCATTATTATCTACACATTTACGTATAAGAAAAGAAAGTTTGTCAGCAGCACAATAGCGAGCACCTTTAGGGATGCGTTTTAAAACTTTAATTTTATTTCTCTGATAGCGAAAAAAATCTTCAAAGGAAGCTTGGAGTGGAAACACAGTTGGCGTGTCTGAACTGACTGATGATGGGAAAACATGTTCCTTATGAATGCGAGCGTAATGTATACGTAAACCTCTAGTTCCTTTGAAAATTTTGTTACAAATGTTGCAGGTAGACAGATCTGAAGATGATTGTTGTAAGTCACTGAGTTGGGAGTCCAACGTACATGGATCATCTTGTCTATTCGGTAGACTAATATTAGTGTTATGTGTTACCGGAAGATTACTCGAGCAGGCGGAGTCCGTCGGATTCGATGACATATGGGAATAGAAAGACTATATAATAATTGTAGAAGAAAAAGGATAGAAAATAGAAAAAAGTCAATGACTGTTGTCCTGTGAGAAATGTTCCATTTTGTTGTTCGAAGTGGTGCTCTTGACTAGACTAACTAACAGTAGTCGCACTCCTTTTCAAATGCAGGTAAATCCAAAGAGTATAGTTGGGTAAATCCTTTAATTTGGTTACTTATGCTGTCGTTCTTTGTCCGTCTTCTGTCAGTTGAACGATGGACCATAAAACTGAATTATCTTCTGTAAAATATATATTTTGGATTCCAACGTCGAACGTTTATGCATCAGTCGTACTTTACTAGATAATTTAACCGTATAATTTTGGGAATATATCTGAAAATGTATTAAAATAATATTGCAATAAATTTTTTGCATCTGTCACTTCTGACAATTTTTGACAATTTTTTTTTTTTATCTTTTACTTATATATAATTATATATTATTTGTATTTATAATGGCCCTATAGGAAATATGACTAAATGTAAACCCGTTTCTTTAAAAGCGTGATGTTTCACTACGGTCGTCATTATACTTAACTTTTTTTTAATTTGACAATTTTAAAATTTTAAATGACATTGGGCTTTAAGTAAGCTAGCATCTTCTTGAAATGTTGAATTATTGAAACTTACTGGTTGACTTATAAAATATTAATAAAAGGTAAGTAAAATGTGTAAAATGAGATGGGAGAAGCAAATGAAAGTCGCACGAGAATGATACCCACCAAAGAACCACATTATTATCACATTACGTCATCATGAATTGGTACTATTAACCTTGCACATCGGTCATTTTCATAGCAAATCTCTGGTGGATTAATACTAGCCGAACCTTTTTAAACCGAACATTCGGCCGAGCTCGACTTTTGCAGAACCAACATTTGATGCATCCCTAGTAAATAATGCTTAGTTAGGAATAAGCGCCTCCGCACACCAACTGCTGTAAGACATTTTAATTGGGCTGGCGTTTTTTTTTGAGTAAATGATGATTTACACCTACTCTTAACTACCTACTCTTAACTGAACTCAGCAAAGCATAGGGCCATGATTAATTCATACTCTTATATATATTTTTTATTTTTTCATAGCACCATGACCTGAGACCTCTTTCCTTCCTAACGGTAAGCAGGACGCGAGTTCCGAGTCTAAAATTTATTAGTAGATTGTTATTAAAATTTATTAGATGTGCGGTCTGATGTGCACGCACCCTTAAGGTATAGCGACAACTTGTTCTGCGAACTATGTAATTCGACGATTCACACACGTGCAAAAGAATAAATTGTTGACCAGTAAAAATGGGCTATATATGACGGGCACAAATATATTCAGTTCATTTAAGTTTGTGTTTTTGAATAATGAAGACTGAAGAAGTTACTATTTTTTTAATGTGAAAGTTATTTGTGTAAATGTAGTAAAGTTTAGTGATTATGAAAGGTGCAAGGGTTGCAGATTTTCCGCATGGTAAGTACAACTTTTACTAAAACTTTAGGTCACATCCTGTGGAAGCTGACTGTATTTGAGGCAAATCCATCTAAAGCAACTACAAAATCAAGGTAAGATTTCACAGAAGCGGAACGAAAGTGAATCCTGATTTGGAACTTCTCAACACTGTCGTAGCAAGCACAACTGGTCTCCAAACTTAGGTCATAAAATGTAGCAGTTTTCATCTTTTGAGGTGGATGCTTATCACATTTATGCAAGGTGACTCCGAAATCAAAGTAAGACTTCAGCTTGGTCACAGCGGGCCACAGATGTTCTTCAGTATCGTAAACTTTACCAGGTACAACCAATAGACGCAGTCAGCTTTCAAGGCAAATACGTCTGAATGTTAGACGGCAGCAGTATGAGTCAGAGGTTTTCCTTAGCATCAACTGGTCCTCGAACTTTAAATTATGTTACATCCTGTAAGCCTTTGCTAGAGCATTTGAGACTGAAGAAAGATGACTTCAAAATCGAGGTAGGCTTTCAGCAGAAGCGGATTTGGACGTGACGCTAGAATTTGGGATTACTATAGTAAGCCGTCACTCAATTAACGCCTCAACTATATTGGGTATTAGGGCAAATAATCAGTTACAATTTAAAGCTAAATCCACGTATATCTGAAGCAAGAGTACTACAAAATCGAGGTAAGATTTCAGCAGAGGCAGTTATTGAACGTGAACGTGTTGCATTCTTTTCCTATATTTTTAGTAACATTTGAGAGTTATTTAAAGACAGACAGACGACAAATAGTAGCCGTTAGTAGTAATCCGCCATTTTAATAACCTTTAGTGCTGAATTCTGTTCGTCCAAGGCCAAGACTATGACGCCTAGTATATGCGTACGTTAAAAAAAATTCATCTGCTTAAATCCATTAAAAATTGTACATCAGCCAATTATAAGACTAGAAAACAATTGTATATAAAACGCAAGATATTCATACCTTCGACATTTAGATCGACATACTTATATATGTATATGCAGTAGACAACGGATTATGAAAGCATCTTTAGAATACCGCCGCGTCATACGAGTATGCGCGCGGCCCTTTCATGGGCTGCAACTTAGAAGTGGAGAGCTCTTGTAAAAGAGCTGAAATAGATGAATTTAATTCTGTGAGTTTGTAATATGTATTAAACTGGGATCGACAAAGAGTTCTTTTCCTTTCAGACAATGGTCAATTTTATAGTATAGATTAGTATATTTCTTATCCAAAAACAACAAATATTTAGGCCAGAAAAATCATAGAGTTGTCAAAAGCGTAGAATATTTTGTTATCTAAAATATTTAATTTAACGTAAGCATATTCTAGCACAAATGGTAAATTAAATAGTAGTAAATTATTCGTAAATATTTAGTTCAATGAATCATTATTTCTCGGACAACAAAAGTCCAAGCACGCATTTAAGATTTTAGCCTGAGATAAGCACACTTCGGATTACTTCTGTTTATTATTTGACCACACACAGTGAGATTTGATCTCTTAATATATCCGTCACTTGGCCACCTCATTACATAGATAAGATTTGGTCGCACCTTATCTTGATGGTTTATACATAATCCCAGGATTTACATCGATGCAATCTTATTAAGCGTTACTATAGTGTGCCCTTGGCCTAACTTTCTAATCAAACGCACCAACAATGTTACGTCTAATCATATTATTACTTATTGAAAAAAATATAGTTGCGTTATCTACACTTAGAAGCAATAAAATCGACCTAACTCCTACCTGTGCATATGACTTTGTATGCCCGTACTTCAGACTAATGTGTTATTCTATAGATAGAAATAATCAACTTTTCGTAAGAAACCATATGTCGGAAGTGACAAAAAAATATGGGTTTTCCATACAAATTGGCTATTTCAAATTTAACAGTTTGTATCGTAACAGCAAAATTTATAAAACAATTTCTGAAAAATTAATTGAATTCTTTTTGCGTAACTGTGTTTAATTTATGCACGCCTTGTACGTATAGGTACTGTTTGCTAAAATATATATTAGTAAGGCATATTTATAAATAATTTCTAGAAGTACTAGGTACTACTGGTAGTGTAGGCGAAGGGTAATATCGAAATTTTACCACTCATTTTGACTGTAAGATTGTCTTATCTCGGTTGGTCGTGATTCGCCTGCCAATATTTAAATGTATTACGTGCAAGTTGATCTGCGCAGCTTTTACTTCATTTAAATCATAATTTAGTATTTCATAACGAAACTCTTCTATGTTACATGCGTATAAAGATTTGCCATTAACACTATTAATAAATCACCAAAATCTATTTAACAGAAAAAAAAAATTACGGCCTAATACAATTCTATTGTTTATTTTTCTTTCGGATGATAAAATTTGGATAAGTTCCATACAACAGACGTCATTTTTTTTTCTCCTGTAATCAAAAATTACTCAGTACTGGTTATAATAAAACTAAGTGAAGAGATTTTTGAAAATTGTATTACACTATACAAGAATCAAACTTAAATTTTCAATAATTTGTAGTCAACATTTGGGTATTTTACAGTTGGTCTAATAACCATAGACACTCTACAACATTGTAGTTTATTTTTAATTCCAAGTATGAAGAAAAGTTATAAACGACACTATCGTATAGTGCAATTAATACAGAGTTACTGTACTACTATGGTAGCCTAATTGTAATTAAATTTTCAGAAGCAGAGTGCCGACAGAAATAGCAGCGTGTGTCGATGGAAATTCTGCGTGCACACAGACAAGGGGAAAATGCTGCAGGTTTGTTACAATATGCATTATTACTTAAACTTATTTATAGGTGTGAATATTTTACTTAGAAGACAAATAGGTTTGCATTCCATAAAATCACCGTGCGGGTGACGGGTCCATCATGTGTCTGAAAGGAGGAGAAGAATATTGTCTCGGGCTTGCGACTTTTAGTTACTCGAGTTTCCGTCCAGGGTTAAAAATAGCCCCTTTTTAATTGCGCAATGACACGCTCCACATCCACCATTATTCTCATCTGTCTACATTATACCGACCGAATAATGTATGATTCCGCTGACGCTGTAATGGAAGCTGGTGCCAGAAACGCCAGACCTGCTTAGGTCAATGCAAAGATTTTGCTTGAATTTCTCTTACACCATTTTTTTATATTCACATCACAGCCCATAGAGTCCTAGATCTCCACTGTTGGAGATGGGTCTTTTAGATATTTCTGGAGAATTTGGCCTGCACTCACCACGCTGGCCGAATGGGTTGACAAGGATCTGATGTCATTTTTTAATGACATTTTAGTAATGATTCCAGTAGTTGGTATTAGTGGAACCGGGACCGACGGCTTAACGTGCTCTCCGAGGCGCGTGAACAGTAGTGTTGTAAGTCTACGTAATGACAAATCTACGTAAGAAACGTGTATTTCTCATTGGTACATGCCGGGGTGCTTTGAACCGACCTTTGTAGGATTTTAAGGAGAGCGTCCTTACGACCGAGCCACCACCGCTCTCTTTTTTATTATTATTGTTACCAATTCTGCCGCTCACAAGAGACTGATTTTTATGCCATCTCTTACTTATCTAATTATTTGATCTAATTATGACATAATGGAATTTAGTGGTAATTTAAAAACTAACAATTTGTACAAATACAAAGTAGACGTAAATTTCTTGTTGTTTAACATTTCTTTTAAAGTACACATATGTATTTAATGATACCTTAATGTCATAAGTCAGTCAATATTTCGTTTAAACAGATCTATAGTCTCTAAAAATTCTGTGGATAATGGCATTAATACTTGAAGACGGCAGAATTACCTTTTGAATATTAAAGAATATAGGTACAATTGAAGAAGTTGGAAGAACAAATTAATAATACATTTTTTAATACGAATATTCACCTCTTTTATTAGTTGCATATTTAAGCTTTTTAAAAATGTAAAGTGGCGGGAAAGTTGACAGCTGCAGAAGCGACGCGGCCATGTTTCACTTTCACGATATAATAGTTTTATATCTTTTAATATTTAATAAGAAAATCGTGCGAAAGCATCCAATAAATGTTTTTCTAGCCTGTCTCCATATGAATACTATTTCATAAGCGCCAACATTATGTAGTGGAATTCTTTAATTATATTTCGCACCGTTAGTACATACAAGGGCATAACACGAAATGTTTTTTTTTGGGAAATTGCGTTTAAAGATTCTGGAATCTTACATTCCAGCTTATTTTTGGAATAAAATGCTTTTTATTTAAGGTGTAATGTGTCTGCAGATTTCTTCTTAGATAAAATCATAAATAGCAATAAAAAATATAAGATATTTTAAGATATATTTAGGAGTTGAGAATTGTATAATATTTTGTAATTTTGACTCTTTTGTAAATTCTATTTTTTTCTATTCTAGTCTAATTTGTAAATTTGAGCTCTGACGTAAATAATGGAGTCCACTAATAATGTTAGCGCTTTAAGTGAAAAGTATATTGTTAAGACGGCATAGTAATAGTGACTGTATTGGTTGCAATCAGTACGCCCATTACTCGAAGTCTGTACCATTTTATACCAGATCAGGAATAAGTCAAGGATCAAATTTAATGCCCCTAGAATCCCTCATTTCGAATGACAAATTATTTTGTTTGCTGTTGAAGTCAATTGAGAATCAGCAGGATTTCAGTATAACATTGATTTGTGAAATGACGAAAATTGCCTTGACCTGAATATCGGAAAATGTTCAGATATGTCATTTTTCAAATTAAATAATGCAAATAATGTTATCTGTCATCATTATACACTGTCTTCGCTTACACGTTTAATTGATGTATTGAGGGATCTAGGAGTAGTATTTTGCAGTGACCTGACCTTCCTCACGCATATTGATAAGACGTGTGTTGAAATCTGGGATGGGTGATGAGACAAGCAAGGGACTTTTCTGACCCTATTACACTAGCTGTATTGTTATGTTCGTAGTTCTGTAGAGTTCAATGCCGTAATATGGAATTTAAGAGAAAGTACATACACGCTAATGGTGGAAATATTTGCCGAAAATATTTATAAGAGCTGCATAAGAAGGTGTTTGGCTACTATCCTTTTTTGGACGTCATCTATAGGTCCTTAGAGGTTAGAAAAAATAAGACTGACTGAAACAACCTGAAGTTTTAAAACTTATCTCTCTAGCGCGTGGCCATCGACTATACGCAAACGAGTGAGCTCGTACGCACTTACTCCAGAGTGCCCTTTCTCTCCCGTGCAATCGTTTTATGGAACGAAATCGCTCATTCTATTAAAAGCTTTGACGTTTTCTCATTATCAGATTCAAAAAGCAAACAGGTTGTCTTAAAGTACTTGGAGCCATTATAGTTAATCCATAACTTGTCATGTAAATGTATTATTTGGATGTAAATCTGTTATGTGTTAACTTATTTATTAGTAAATAAATTTCGACCTCACATAGGTTCCGATGTAGTGCATGGTCTTTCATTGTATTTTATTAGAAAAGTTCATTTTTATCGTACTACCATTTAATGCTAAATATTAAAGTTTCATATAATCGATATGAAAATGTCTTTCATTAAATACAATAATTGATTGGCACGGTGCCGTCGTATTTCGATTGAAAATCCGAGTTTTCCCTATGGAAATACATTATGCACTACGTATCTGTACCACTTACGGTGCCGCGCGCGGTGTCGAAGACCGATCTATTCTCTCCTGGCTAACATCGATTATATTTATTTTTATTTAGAACTCTTTTACTGTCCAGCATGAAATTTTACTAGTTTATCCGTATTCTATAAAAAATATTGTTAGGATAAATAAATTGTATTTATTTCTACTTTTTTTTGTGTTTTATTCATTAAATTATACTGAAAAATGAAATCTGGAGACAGGATGGCTGGCAACTATTTCTGCCAACGTATTAGCCTCGCTATACAGAGGGGAAATGTTGGCAGTCTACTTGGGACTACGAGTATCTTTGATGGGGCATCTCTTGAGGATTTTTTTTATTTATATATTTTTTTGTTAATTAGGTTTAGTTTATAGTTCTTTAATTTGTTTTTTTTTTAGGTAGATTTAAAATATTATTTTATTTTTTATATTTTGTAAATATTCTTTCAAATAAATACCTACTTTGTAATTAATTAAAATATATTATTTATTAACAAAATATTATTCCTAATATTGTTATTTTGACAAAGACGTGTGACGTCTTTGGACTAATAGTGCAGTCCAGAAATAGGAGTAACGTAAGTCATATTATCTTATTATATATAAAAATAAAACTTTATTGACTAAAAATATTATTTCCCATTAAGTTCAGCATAATTTTACCGTCTTCATGTGACGTCTTCCGGCTCACTAAGTCCAGAAATAGGTGCAACTGACGACAGACGTACTGGTATATTTTTAACACAATAAAAATCTACCTCCTTAGTCTTGTTAAGTTAAGTTAAGGTTTGATTCCTGGTCGGACAATAATTTATTTGTGATATTTATATTTCTCGAGTTTGATATGCTAGAGAGCGATCGACGAGCTTGCTACTTGACATTATGGGCCATTAGTAAAGTCAGCTAAATACAAATCTTAAATTAAAAAAAAAAAATGGTTACTGACCATCCCGAAAAGGATACGGTCGTGATAATACTTTACTTCTTTTCAATAAAAAATATAAACCACCAGTACCTACTATAAATAAAAATACTTTATTGCACTAGGTTGTACATAGGTTAATGGTAAGGCATATAACATTTGTGAATATGACATTTAAATGCATAATATGAAATGTAATCCCGCAACTAGAGTGAACGACGATAATATTTCCTAGTAGTTGTGAATTACCGGCGCTAATGTACAACTAATTACTGAAGTAGTTCCAAAATAATATCCTGAAATGCTCCTAAGTACAGAATGGACTAATTTATGTATACTAAAAGTAACATAAAATGTACATTAAAACCTGCTGGAATCAAGCAAGCCAGTGCAATGTTAAATAAAAGGCTTTTAGTACTGGCAGTTTGAGTGCTCTTTTTTATTCTTTTTTTACGTATTTGTATCCTATAGTTAGTCTAATAATTTTGACAGTTATTGTCGTACTTTATTGACAGGTACCGCCCACTCAGTGAAGTGCCTTGCAACCGAATAACCATAGAACTATTTATGTAGTTTATTGGTTAGAATTGCACCCCACATATTTCACTCTCCCAAAGGTTAGCTGGTAGAAAAAGCCGAAATGGCTTTAAGTTCGCCTTTGAACATACTTTTAAGTAAAGTGCAATAAAGTATTTAATAATAATAATAGACAAAAGAAAATTCTTCCACAACTTCCGCCAGTCAACCATTTTGTAATTGTAACCTGTCAGTACGAGTTCTGACGCCGTTAGTGCCTTGTATACGTTTCCACTGTTTTTTCAGTTTCTGTGTTTGTCGAGTTGAACGTTTTTTTCTGTTACACAATGTCTAAAAGGAAGAAAAATACATGTATTTAACAGCGAATTGGTGGTTCGCTTGCGTGATTATTTTGAACGTGGGAGTCAAAATGGCGGACCGTTGTTGCCTATTACCCTAGTTGGCAACAGAGACGCGGATGTTAATACCTAATAACTATCCTGTTTAATTTACTTGCGGGCTTTTATAATCGTAACATATTTATATATCTCTTTATTGCACATGAAATATTCGAATAACATTTTCTTTGTGTATTTATATAAACTATCGACTCCAAATTCTATAAAATAATAAATCGTTAATCAAATAAATATACTAACGATTAAACATTACCCATCCCTATTGTAAGCTGTCAAAATTATCATCTATTAGACAAACTATAGAGCCTATCCCTAGCACTCATAAACTCGAATCGACCACTTACTATAATAATTTTCAGTGGAAAACTAAAAATTTTAATACATAGGATGTATAGAATTGTAGCGACGTGATGACTGATGCATCAAATAATTGCGTAGGTGCAGTTTTGCAGCAATGGGTACATAAAAAATGGGTACCTTTGGGCTATTTTTCTGTCAAAATGACAGAGCCACAGCAAAAGTACAGTACCTACGACAAGGAACTTTTGGCAATATTTTTATCAGTTCAACATTTCCGTAAACTATTCGAAGGTCGTGAATTAATAATTTTCACAGATCACAAACCTTTGATTTATGCATATAGTAAAGTAAGCTCAAACAAAGAAACTCCTAGACGGACTAGACAATTGTTGTTCATAAGTGAATTCACTACCGACATACGACATGTTAGTGGCGCCAATAACGTAGTTGCTGACGCCTTGTCTCGTGTAGAAACTGTGTATAGTCCAAGCGCACTGAATTTTGAGGAAATAGCTGACGGCCAAAAGGCCGATTCAGAGTTGAATGCACTCATGAACTCAAAACATTCGCGATTAGTTTTTAAAATGATTTCATTATATAATTGCAGTCAATCAATAATTTGTGAAATGTCAACCGATACAGCTAGAGTTTATTTACCAGAAATATTTAGGTTTAAAGCTTTTCAAATTTTACATAATTTTAGCCATCCAGGCATACGTACTACGCGGAGGCTAGTTAGTAATAAGTTTTTTTGGCCTAGCATGAACAAAGACATAGGAATGTGGACTAAGGCTTGTGTTCCCTGCCAACGTTCAAAAGTGCAACGGCACACTCTTTCCGGATTAGGTCAATATTCACAAGCAGAACGATTCGAACACATAAATATAGACTTGATAGGTCCACTACCTATGTCACCGGAAGGTTATAGGTATTGTCTGACTATCATAGATAGAAAGACCGGCTGGGTAGAAGCTTTTCCGACTCGCGACATTTGTGCGACTACGGTAGCTAAGGTATTGTTCGAAAATTGGATCGCTCGTTATGGATGCCCTCTTAAGCTTACTAGCGACCAGGGTAGACAATTCGAGAGCAACATTTTTAGGCATCTAATGAAATATTTAGGGATTTCGAAAAGCCGCACTACACCGTACCACCCTCAGTGCAATGGCGCTATTGAGAGATGGCACCGGTCACTAAAAGCAGCCCTTATGGCTAGATTAAATAATAATAGTTGGATAGACGAATTGCCAGCTGCATTGCTAGGTCTGCGAGCTGCGCCTAGAAGCGACACTGGTGTTAGTGCCGCAGAGCTAACGTTTGGTAAAACCTTACGGATGCCAGGGGAGTTCTTTGAGCCTTCATCGTCACGTTGTGATTTGGACGACGAAGAATACGTAGGTTACTTACGCAATATAATTAGTAGACTAAGATCAAAATCCGAGGTGCAGCGTGACTCACGTACCTTGTTTGTGCACCCGGATCTTAAAAACTGTAAAAAAGTTTTTGTCAGAAACGATCTAGTTCGGAAATCCTTGCAACCACCCTACGAAGGACCATATGGCGTTGTAGAGCGTAATGATAAACATTTCATTGTTAACGTTAAAGGCAAAAATGTCACGATTTCTATCGACAGACTTAAGCCCGCTTATTTGCTGAATGACAGTACAGTAGAATCGAGGCCAACTAAAGATCCTACGGATACAAAGTACAAGGCGATGGAGAATGTGCCTAAGTCTGTAGTTTCATCCAAGCCTTACACGACTCGTTCAGGTCGAAAGATCAATAAACCCGTTCGATTTAGAGACTAGATTATCACGCACTTTGCATCTTTAAATATAGTTGTCTCGTTCAAATAAAATTGGATTCGGAGACAGTCAGCTAATGCGTTGCAAAGATTTCCGAGGCTGCGGATGATGCCCGCTGCCACCACGCTATCAAAAGACGAAGCTTCCGGGCAGCAAGCAACGCCGCAGCAGGTTGTTTTCACCGTGGTGTAGCTTATTAATATTGTATAAGGTGGTGAATATTTTTTTAATTTCGGATAATTTAGATTTTATTGTTTTACATGGCATTAAACCTGTTTATTATTTTTTAGCATTACGTATTGATAATGGCTGACCTACTTAACCGCACTAATAATTCGTGTCGCAGGCATGCTCATTCATACGCCACAGCTCTAGCCAGGTCAGTGTTTCACCGCAGGGCTGCCACGAATTGTTAGGGTTGTGTATTGTATTTTTGTTTATAAATTTTAATCTTAAAATTTTTAAAGGGGGAACCTATGTAGCGACATCAAGGTGCATTTGCATAGTCATTAAATAAATAATAATATCTAGGCAAATGTACTCCAACTAGGTCACCAGAGTCTACGTCGCCATATATGGTAATAACGATTTTGATTGGCCGAAATCATCGGCTGATGCAATGATGAACCAGGTCACCTAGTTGGAGGGACAGTTACGAGCCCGGTCAAGCAGTCAGTCGTTTCTGAGATACCGTCGAGATCAGGTATTACTCGCGGTAGCAAATACACTACGTAGGTTTGCCCTCAATAATAACGTGTGTGTTTGTAACTGAAATAAACATTATTCAAAGTCTAGTTATCTTTTATTAGAGAACACTTATAGATCCTTATAGGACGCAAGGACTCAATCTCTAAAGAATAAATACTTAGGTCCTTTAAGTGAAAAAAAATATAATAATAGCATTAGGCCCATATTAACAAATAAATCTCAAGATCGACATCAAACTTAGGATCAATTTATCACGGGAGGTACAATGATTTAAAAAAAAAACTAAATTAATAATAAAACAAAGTCTAAATTTAATCAAAAGAATAATAATAATACATACATAGAAAAAAAAATTAGATAATTACAAAAAAAATAGCTCCTCCAAATCGCTGTCTTGTGGCATGGTGCCCAATACACTAGCAGCATTTCCCCTTTGAATTATACGTATATATATATATATATATATACTTAATTTTTGGAAGAAAAAACTGCCCTATTGTCACCAGAGATGTCAATGAGCCATTATCACGTATTACCAAAAGTCAAATCAACGAAGAATGAAAAAAACAACTTGATCTCAAGTGTGACATCGATATTGAGATCTATTTATCAATGCGAGATTTACTCTACCTTTGTGCAATAAAGTTTTAATGAAGAACCGAGAGAATACTAAGCTGGTCTTCTGCTAACAGCTTACTCTATAGACAACTCTGCTGCTTCTTCTTATACTATCAGAAGTAGAATCATATAAAATAATTTAAAAACATGTCACAAATGCCTGTAATATGTTTACGTCAATAAATATATTTTGATATGAATCTAATGTTTAAATTCTAGAAATTTATAACACCTCGCACGCTTAACCGCGGTGGCGCGGAGGTAGGTCGGTTGTGGCGCGGAGGTGGCACGGTTGTGGCGGGGTGGTGGCTCGGTTGTAAGAACGCGTTCTTTAAATTCTACAAAGGTTCAAACCCACCCGGCATGTACCCGTGAGAAATACACTTTTCTTAAGTACATGTG
The DNA here is from genome assembly GCA_910589645.1 of Tinea semifulvella. NCBI lineage: Eukaryota > Metazoa > Arthropoda > Insecta > Lepidoptera > Tineidae > Tinea > Tinea semifulvella. The sequence continues at coordinate 30,475,254 of OU342584.1, forward strand.
TCATAGATTTACAACACCACCGTTCCTGTGCCTCGGAGAGCACGTTAAGCTATCGGTCCCGGTTCCACTAATACCAACTTGTGAAATCGTTAATAAATTGACATCATATTCTCGCCAAACCGTCTGGCCAGCGTGGCGAGTGTAGGCTAAATTCTCCAGATATATGTTCTGGAAGGCCCATCTCCAGCATTGGAGTGTGTTCTAGGGGCTGTAATGGATGATGAATATATTTATATTATTATAAATTTATATTCCGTTATAATATTCAACCATTTAAAATGCAGCATTCATATGCTTGCCTTTGCTGCATTGTTACCTGTGTAATATAGCGGTCAGAAAATAATCCTTCAGGTAGCTGCAGGGTCACATGTGCTGTTTAGATTGAGAGAGAGAATTGACATCATATCCAATTTTCAGTTCCAAGTAAATTTGATTCTAGATTTTATATTGATTGATGTGGTAATAAATGTATTTTTTTCTTATTCCTAATCTAATGTCAGTATAGATTTAAGAGCCTTATTTTCGAATCGTCTAACTAAAGCCTTGTAATTGCTTGTAATTGGCTCAATATTATCTACTCGTATAATCTGTCCGTCTATCTCTGGCTTTTTTTTTTTTAAATAAATAACTTGAGTGGTGTGCGAAGAAAATATCTATGATAGCATTACATAAATATTGGTCTTGAAATAAAAAAAATAAACCATCAATGTTCTATTTAGATGGTTAAGTACATATTTAAAACATACTCGTAGGTCTATAACTAAGTAAAATCTGGCATCAACTTTGTACGAATCATTTATTCGAAAAAAATATTTACAAAATATAAAATAAATTTAATATTAACACTAAGGATAGGGATATAAGGCCCGTCCGCGTGGAATGGTGGCAAGAACGCTGGCTGCATTTCCCCGCTGAATTGCAATACTGATTCTTTGGGCGAAGAAAGAGCCAGCCCTCTTGTCACCGGAGGTATTGTCTTTTTTTTTTAAATATTAATTACTTTGTATATTAATGTTACAAATTTATTATTGGACCACAATGCATTAAGGAATCATAAAGTGTTCTATTGACGGATATTTGCTTTGCCGGTCACAAAAAAATATTATTCATTATTATGAATGATTCTACTCCTGCTAGTGGAAGACTAAGCAGCCCAATAAGTAAGCTGTTAGCAGAAGACCAGCAGCTTAGCAGACCTTAGTCTGCTATAGATATTTAGGAAAATTAAAAATACTCGTAAATGTAATTCAATCCTTCTCTCGCCAGTGCTTAGGCCTGTTTATAACTAAATTTTATCGATGCAAAACTTAAGATCAAGTTGTCTTTTTCATTCTTTACTGATTTGACACTTGGTAAAAAGAGACACACTTCATCTCAATACGAGCCCATTCTATGGAATAACAGTGCGGGTACAGAAAGACAGAAGTGTCAGTGAATAGTGTTTTGGACTTACGACCGACTATGGGTTGGTTTAAACGGTTCCTTTATATTGCGCAATAATACGCTTACCATCCATTATTCTGCTCCTCTCCATACCCGACCAAATACTTACCGTCTTGAAAGCTCGTTACGTAAATATTACATTTACGTTATATTGTTCATTTAAAAATCCTTCAAAATGTAATACAATTTTCTACCACTTTTAAACGTTAGATCTCCAATATCCCAAAGCAATTTGTCGCTAATTGTTATTAGTAGTCGCACATATGAACAAGTCGAGTGTTGCGCGCCGCTCTTTGTTCCTGTACTAGCTAGGGAATTCGCTCACGGCACATATTTTTAATCCCGGGATAATACTTTTTCAATTCCGGAAACCGGGATTGAGATACGAATTTATTTTTCGAATGAAATATTAAATAAAAATACTAAAATTAGAGATTATAAAACCATTAAAATTGGTACTTAAATAAAAATAATATCCAATGTTTAATTTAGTTCAATGAATAATTTACCGAAAACGCGGAAAACTGTTTATTATTGCTGAGCTTTGTTAATTGCACTTTGAGGGGCTCTGTACCTCTAACATGGACAAACCCCGTCAAGATCCTATCAAGTAAATAAAAAACAATTTTAATACATCTGGGCTGCAAATAACAACAGGATGGCTCATATATTTACCTAAACTTAATCTACAACGGGTGCTGTGGTAGATTGGATTGTATTATTATTATTATTATTTTTTGTCCAGACAGGTCACACAGCGCCATCTAATTTCCATGGTAAGCTACAAGGCTTATGTTACGGAAACTAGATGGTTGATAAACTGCATATTATACTTTTTTTTTGTAAATATATACATATTATACATATAAACACCCAGACCGAGACAAATTATACAATGTGCAACTTGCTCCCGGTGAGAATCGAACCCACGACCTCCCGAGTTCACTGCAACGTTTGTTACCACTAGACCATGGAGGTGGTCAATCATAATGATTTGCTTAAAATCCTACAAACCCCCGGCATGTACCAATAAGAAATACACTTTTCTTATTTGTCATAGATTTGCAACACCCACCGTTCCCAAACCTCGGAGGTTTAGCCGTCTCAGACCCTCGCCAATCTCTCTGACCAGCGTGGCGAGTGTAGGCCGGATTCTCCAGAAATTTCTGGAAGGTCCATCTCCTACAGTCGAGGTCTAGGACTCTCTGTTTTCTAGCTGGCTGTGATAAATCTACAACGTATTTCTATTTATCTCGATAAAAGAGATTGCCCAAAACCGGGCCCAAACTTTTTTGCAGCGCAACTAAATACAATTCAATAATCATAACAATTTATTGTGTTTTTTTTTATTTAATTACAACATCTCTTTTACCCCAGCATTAAAATATAATTTAATTAAATAGTCAATTGGTTAAAATTTATGTATAAAATAGTTACAAAGCACTATTTATACGATTAGGATTTTTATTATGACCGGGTACTTTATTATAGATAAAACATTGGATTTCAAATCGGCGGGATCGAAACTATGTAATTATTAGCCTAAAAAAAGTTTTTGTCAATTGTCGTTATGCTAGGGTAAAATTAATTACAGATTATGAAAACACATTATATTAACTATCAAATAAAAAAGAAATCATTTTGGCACGAGAACATTTTATTGGGACCATTTCTCTAATAGAAAAATGGGCATTCTCATTTAAAAAGATTTGGGAACAACTGGAAATATACTCGCATAAAGCCGAAGATTAGAGATATCTTTGATTAAATAGTCATTTAGTTTGAGTTTTTTGGACGATTCTTTTTGTATTTGGGAAATGTCATTATTTGATATAGTTTTATTTGTTCTTCCTAAACGTACTTTAAATTAAACCTTTTTATTCTTACAGTAGTTCTTTGTCTAAATAATAAATGATTATTATTGTTGGCGCGATTTATTTTTATCATGATTATTATGCAAATTTCCAAACAAACGCCACGTCGAACGCCTTTACGCGAAAAAAGTGCGCTTTAAGCTCAAGGCAAACACAGTGTAACTAAGACCTCATGAATTTGGTACCTACTTCTAAGCTGGTTATTATAAGACCATTGATTTGGGTGAAGTGTAAATTTCATGCCCAATATCGGCATCCCAGGATCGAAATCCCTGACTGGATCTAACTTTATGACCTAAATACGAGTTTTAATCGAACGTGCTAATAAATAAAATACATTGTGAAATTGTTCAATTTTCACTGACCTGGCCGAGACCTAGTTTCGTGAGAATGGCAGCACCTATACGTGTTTTAAACTCTGTTATTACAGGATAGGGGTATACCATTGCGTATTGTCATTACCATAATCGTATAGTTTAAAACCACGTCAGAAACCACGCTTTTTTGTGAAGCGGATTCACATTTAGCCAACTTTGCTGTAGGCTCATCATAACAAGTGCCAAAGTCGTCGATGTCTCTAGCCTATCAAACTCGAGAAGTATCACAAATAAATTATTGTGTCCCGAACAGGAATCGAACCTAGTACTGTGTCTAAATCCACGGACATAACCGGTGAACGGAGATAATTAAACTTGATCTAGAATTTAATTGTTCATTATCATCCGCCTATCTCTCTCCGCTGCAGAATATAGTCTCGCCACTGCAACATCTTTTGCGACTCTCATCCAACCCCCAACAGCGATCTTCTTTAGATCATTCATCCATCTGGCGGGAAATTGTCCCACTTCGCATCGTGCTATTACATATTTTTACTTTCATATACCTAATTTTGACAGAGAAAAATAGCAAATACATATATGACGTAGGTATTTGCTCCATTTTACTAAAATAAATTATTGATTAATATCTATTTATTTCTTTATAATAGGGTAGCCAACAGTGCTAACATCACACATTTTTACTTAACACTAAATCAGGAGTAAGATGCTGCACCTATTACGATATATATATAGGCGACCACCACTTTACCACAGTAGCCTTTATGGCCTATAAAAATAACAATATTATAAAATTTTCGATAAATATACAAAAACTAAATACTATTCGAAAAACTAAAACTAAAGCTGAAACAATTTAAATATATATATAATATTCTACAATTCCTTTTAGAAATAAAATAACTAAAATATCACCTAATAAAGTAAAATAAATAACATTTTAATTATTTAAAAAAAAAAAAACTTCGAATATATACCCAAAATGTTCGTAATTTTATTACCTGGAAAAACACTGCAAACCCTCTTAATACATATATTAAAACTTCAAATGCAATTGATTATTTAATACTTTTCCAATAATAGAATTACAAACTACTAAAATATTACAATAAAATTAAAAACAACTATAAATAAAAGACATCCTCTACAGACGTCCCATCATATATTTCCAAGGAGACATTCAACATTCCCCTCTGTATAGCTAGGCATAAATAATTGCCCAACTTTTCCGTCAGCCGTTCGGACTTACTTGAATAACTTTTAATTTTAACATTGCATTACGCTTCATCATGCTTAGACCTAAAGTAATATTATTTCAACCTTTAAACAATGTATTATGACAAAACAATGATCTGTAACTCTAGCATACAACTCCCTTACGGAAAGCGGTTTTCCGAGATGTCAAACTGTAAATGTTCATACACCCGAACTGCCAATTTGTGTTGCGTTACGTCGCACCTCATGGCGCTGTCACAAGCTTCATGTTCTCGATTCCATAATGCAGTTAGTGCGTGCTAGAGTTATGTTATGCCATTAAAACTGTGGTAAAAAAGCGGCATGCGCAAAATCTAAAAGGTCAAGATTGGAATCAATGAGAAAAAAACTTTTCTTACATACCTACATTTGTCATAGATTTACAACACACCAGAGCTTGTTAATAGGTGTAGGTCTCAGTTCCACTAATAGCAACTTGTAGTTTCGTTAAGAAATTGGCAGGCAAAAAAAAATACATCAGATACTCGCCAATCCGTCTGACCAGCGACGTGGTGAGAGAATGCCATATATTTCAGAAATTTGTTCTGGAAGGCCTATTCCAGCAGAGGAAGTCTAGGACTCTGTGTTCTAAGATCTGTGATGATGATGATGAACTGAATCAAGACAAAATGTCATAGTAGGGTATGCGGGTATATAATAATGCACCTGTGAAGAAAATCAGGTCATCATGTCGGCATTTTATGTGATTTATTCATTTTATAATTATACTCCAATGTCTTGGGCTTGGAAAACTGGAAATGCATTAAAGTGGGGGACTTAATGGTAGCTTTAACACGTCAAGTATATACTGGGTTACTTTGTATGGTCTTATTCTAGACTGATATATGTATAAGTAACAGAAATGTTTAGCTTCTCCATAGAAATTGGCTATTTTAGAATCAACTGTTCCTATGGGAAAGCCAAGAAAAATTGTCACTTCAGACATATGTATTACACTTGCATCAAATGTACAGGTTTTAGATTATTTTTACAGGAGCCAATTAAAACAGCACTATTTTATGGCATTACTTTTAATTTTTAACTTATACATGTTAAATGAAACAGCTTTTAAAGATTTAATTTTGGGAAGCAACTATGTATATATATTTTTTACATTATAACTTACAATGTAGCTTTGCCTTTATAGTATCAATATTTCCACATAATTATCAGGGTGACCTGTAAAATACATCTGGTTTTTGATGCAGTGTAACAGTATAAATAATTGTAATAACATACACACATCCTGGATATAGCCTTGAAGGATTGTTGAAGGTTTGCTTCCTCGAACACCTATATAATAATTAGTTGCTGTATTACCTGTAAAACATAATGTAAAAGATAACTATTATTTGGAGCTGTGGTTGTCTTTGTTTTGTGCCACATCTCATTGTCTGAAAGTCAGCAAGTCCAATGTCTGCTGTAAACATTTATTACAATTATCGATATGCTACAATAGTTACAGTCAGATGTGCATGGTAATGTAGTGTGTTTTTAGATTTGTTCAATGATACTTTCACATGTATTTGTAAGCACCAAATCCAGCAATGAACTTTTCTATCACTATTATATATGCATGGTAACAAAACAAATTACATGATTGGATTAAGCATTGATTGGTTTATATTGACTGTAACTATTTATTGAGAATATTCACCAATGTAAAGTAGCAAAGTGCAGAAATACAAAATAAATGTGTTTATATTGGGGAATACAGTGAACCGTCAGTCAGTCAGTCATGCTGTTGACAATGACAGTTTTTTTGTTTTTTTTTCGTTTTATCCCGGGCCTTGGTTGCAAGTCTTTCAGTCATGTTACCTACTGACAGATAATTAACAGAAGTGCTAATGCTATGTTCGACTTGTTGTTATGAGTGCTTGCTTTTATCTTATTTTAATATTTTCGATTTATTACGCTTTGAAAGTAGTTCCGACTTGCCATAAGTCTATGGTTTTCATACAAAATCGTTAAAAAAGGCAAACTTTGATTTATTTCCTATCAAGTCGAACATAGCACTTGGCACATTATAGGTTTAAGCTGTTAGGGCCAAGAATACAAATGTTTTAAATCCTTTTGATAAAGTGTCTGTATGATGTTGTACGTGAACTTATTGTTTGGTCTATTAGTTTTTTTTTTCTCTTTGTTAAATAAATGTAACTAGCGAGTTTGTGAAGCACTTAGCCGGCAGGATATGCAGTAGTACATCTATTTTTTTAAATAGTCAGCACCTATATATTATTTAATATATTATATTATAAAGTATTATATTATAAATATTGTATTATACTTGTGTTATTTATTATATTTAGTATTATATTACACTATGGGTTTTTTAAGCGATGATGATTCCTTTCATTCTATCATAAGCAGCACATCTAGTGACTCATATTATGATGCAGCTGATTTTGACGTTTTGTTAAATAATGAGTTTTCTTCTTGCAAAAAGAATTTCAATTTGTGCCATATTAATGCGCAGAGTATCCCGGCCCACTACTCGGATCTTCTTTCTTCTTTTTCTTCTCCTGATATCATTGACGCCATTCTAGTCTCAGAAACCTGGCTCAAACCCTCTTTGCCTTCAACGTCTTACTCACTCCCAGGATATATACTTATCCGTAATGATCGTACAGGCTTAAACGGAGGGGGAGTCGCCATTTACCTGCGCGCTGACCTACCATACAAGCTAATTAGCCGTTCTCCTAATTCATACACTGCGTCAGCGGAGTATTTATTTATCGAGGTCAATTACTTAGGATCTGGAGTACTGGTTGGTGTTGTATATTGTCCCCCTTCTATAAATTATTTTTTTCATCTCGAAGGCGTCCTTGAGGAGGTAGTACCACTTCATACCCACCACGTCATCATGGGCGATTTTAACACGTGTCTTCTGAGTGGCCGTGGCAATGACAAAAACAGGGCGTCTAAATTGCTAAATCTCACGTCATCAGTCAACTTATCTTTGCTGCCGTCTGGGCCTACTCACCATCTATCTACTTCTGATACCCTCCTTGATTTGATCTTCACTTCACGCCCTGACATTGTCGCCAGCCACGGTCAGCTTCCTGCTCCATTCTCCCATCACGATCTCGTTTTCGCTTCGTACGGGGTTAAACCACCGAGATATCGTCCACCTATAATTGTGATGCGCCATTACAGCCGCATAAACGTGGATAAGCTGCGTGAAGACGCCGCAAAGATTGATTGGAGCGGTTTACTTACTGCCACCAACATAGAAACAATGGTCACCATTTTCAACCAGGAGCTTCTAAAGTTATACGACGCTCACGCCCCACCCAGACCGACTAAACTAAAACGAGCACCTGCACCATGGCTATCCGATGATGTGCGGGTGGCGATGAGAAAGCGAGATCGTGCCTACCGTAAATATCGACGTACCCGTAGTGATGATAACTTAGCTGCATATAGAGTCGCGAGGAATCGCTGCAATCAGGTGTGTAGAATCGCGAAGCGTCACCACTTTTATGACAACATAAACAACAGGCCGCCCAACAAAATTTGGCAGTTTTTTAACTCATTGGGATTGGGTCGCTGTCGTAGTCAGGTTAATCTTGGCCCTGTGACACCTGATCAGCTCAATGTTCACTTCTCATCGGCTCCAACTCTTAGCAGTCTTATAAAATCAAATACCTTAAGTGAAATAGCCGAATTTTCTGTGCCTGACGGAATCGAACCGTTCGTCTTGGTAGAGGTGTCGAAGGATGTGATCTTTAAGACGATTAGCTCAATAACTTCTAAATCAATAGGATGTGATGAAATCAGTCGTGTTATGATCGTTACAATCATTGACCTACTCCTACCGATAGTCGCTCATATTATAAATTTTTCCCTTCTCTCAGGTCAATTTCCTTCCCAATGGCGTAAAGCCTTTATTATACCACTTCCGAAAATCGTTACCCCTACACTTCCGACCCATTTTCGTCCCATCTCCATATTGCCTTTTTTATCCAAGGTCTTAGAGTCCATAGTCCACAAGCAGCTGTCCACTTTCCTAAACTCTAATGACCTCCTAAATCCCTATCAGTCCGGTTTCCGACATGGTCATAGCACAACTTCAGCTTTACTCAAAGTAACTGAAGATATTCGTAGTGGCATGGAAGAAACAAAGGTTACAGTTCTTGTACTCATCGATTTCACAAATGCCTTTAATCCTGATTTGCTCCTCGCCATTTTATCTCGTCTTAAGATCTCATCGGAGACCCTGATTTGGTTTTCAAATTATCTGCACGGTCGTCAACAACAGGTTCGAGTTGATCAGGTGTCGTCAGGGTGGTGCAACTTGAATGCGGTTGTCCCCCAGGGGGGTATTCTTTCTCCGCTGCTGTTTTCGCTATTTATAAATGTCATTACCCGTTGTCTTCATTGCCACTACCACCTGTATGCAGATGATTTGCAGCTCTATGTGCAGACGGACATCACCACTCTTAATAGTGCAATAGCTTGGCTTAACTCAGATTTATCCAACATAAACTCATGGTCAACACGCTTTGGGGTCGTTGTCAATCCGAGTAAGTGTCAGTCTATTATAGTAGGCAGCTCCCGGCTGCTAAGTAAGGTAGATCTGAACAATATTGATCCTGTTCGGTTTGACAACGTCCCGATTGCTTTCAGTAGCGAAGTAAAGAATCTGGGAGTACAGCTAGATTCCAATCTGAACTGGACTGCCCAGGTCAACAATACGAGTCGAAAAATATTTGCTTCTTTGCACTCTCTCAATAAATTCAAAAATTTCCTGCCATTAAAAGCTAAAATAACCCTTGCCCAAAGTCTACTCCTTCCTATACTCGACTATGGTGACGTGTGTGGTGTCGATCTCTCAGAGATGTTGCTCAACAAGATGGAGCGGTTACTAAATACATGTATCCGGTTCATCTTTTGCTTACGCAAATATGATCACATCTCTGAGTTTCGGAATAAGTTGAGGTGGCTACCAATTCGTTGTCGCAGGAACCTTAGAATCCTCTGCTTACTCTTTTCTATACTCAACGAGCCTGCGACACCGAAATACCTTAAGGACAAATTTGCCTATCTCTCGTCACTTCATGAAAGATCCCTCCGTTCGTCCCACAATTCTGTTCTATCTATTCCTTCTCATCACTCTAGTTTTCAGGCTAACTCATTTGCAGTAGTGGCAGCAAATTTGTGGAACGACTTGCCAGTTGAAATTCGCCAAGCTCCCAACAAAACACTATTTAAAAAGATGGTTTACTCTCATTTCTTAAAGAGCTCCTTATAGCGTATCTAAGTAAATATGTAGTGTATATCTATGTATGTATATAGTTTGTAGTATATGTATTTTTATTTAATATTTGAATGTATGTGTATTTGTAGTTATATATATATTGTATATATAAGAACGATTTAATTTATTATGTAAATGTTTCATATAGCCAGTTGCACCTACCTTTCAACGTTAATGCTCTGTATTGTCCCAAAGGTTGGCTGCTAGAGAATGCCTAGCGGCATTAAGCCTCTTGTACATAGTGCAATAAAGTTTTAAATAAATAAATAAATGAATAAATAAATATGATCAATAAAATATCATATCAGTCTAAAGTAAGGGCATACAAAATAACGCTGTATGATAATAAATTATGTCTAATTAATACGTATAGGAACGAAAATTATGGGTTTATCACTTTATTGATATTTCATTACAGCCCCTAGCGTTCCAGACCTCCACTGTTGGAGATGGGCCTTCCAGAACATATATCTGGAGAATTAAAATCTGGCCAGATTTTAAAGACAATTTATTAACGATTACACAAGTTGGTGTTAGTGAAACCGACGCTTACGTTACGGCTTACGTTAAGCTCTCAGAGGCAAAGGAATGTGCAAAAAAAAAAAAACATTATCATATTTTACAAAATTAAACATATACAGAATTACACAACAACGATCATAATTATTAATTAATTAATTATTAACTCTTTGACGAATGTCATCGGTTGTTACGAACAGCGTTGTTATTCCTGATATGCTCAGGCTATCAGAGATGTGTTGTTTAGTATAGAATATGTAGATGTTTTCATTGCGTGCCTCATTTCCTTCGCACTTCTTTGATTAAATATGTAGCCTTGAGCTCTCTTTGCAATAAGGAATGTCTATCTGAATCTATAAATTAACAATTGTTATTTTACAGGAGATAACAGCATCTATAATGGACCACCCCACTCAGGAGCAAGTATTGTGGGAACTTGGCCGCTGCATCAGCGCCGCGGTCGGAGTCGATGGCTTCCGTATCTTCAGAGTCAAGCTCAGCGATCCGGACCGAGTCGAATTCCTCAATAAAAACCGGGTAAGTAAACACGTTTGGCCGTCAATCCCAGTTCCCACTACATTATCATCATGCTGGCGTGGCACTGTAATCAATTTTAATGTCAATTGTCTAAGAATTGCGCAAATTAGAATTAGTGGAACGGCAACAGTGGAATTGTAATGCTGGTTATTCTAATTAGAGCTAAGGGCATGCAGAAAGTCTCACTGATACCTCTCAAGTTTATTTCTCAATTTTTCTTTCAAGAAAAAGAATAGCTCTTATCAAGGAATCGAAACAGATTCCTATTGAAAAGATTATTGCCGCCATAAACGAATGGCCCACGCGTTTGAAGGCTTGCATTGAAAACAATGGCGGCCATTTTGAATAACTTATTTTTATATTTATTCTAAAGATATTTAGTAAGAATAAAAAAACAGTACAATGAATTAAATCAAAATCAAAATTAAGCAATAAAAATATATATAAACTAAATTAAAAATAAAACTAAAATCTAAACTATATATAAAATATTGACGCTGACTTGATCATGTAGCAGTGTGTCAATAACACTTGCAGCATTCCCCCGCTGCACAGCGATGCTGATTTGCTGAGCGAAATAACTGCCCGCCCTCTTGTCACATACAGCGTTAACTAGCCGCTCAGACAGTTCTTTATTTATTTACAGTTTATTCTAAATGTCAGTAGTTATAATTTATGAAATATTTAACATTGTTTCAATTATATTTTAGTTTTACTTACTTTGTCTCGAGACTTTTAAACACACAAGTTACATACATATATACACATCTTCACGCCAGATCCCTTGCGGGGTAGGCAGAGACAATTGAGCGCCACTTGACACGATCACGACATACCTCTTTCGCTTCATCGACGTTCATCAACCTCTTCATACATGCCCTTTTGTTACGAAGGCTTTTTAATGCACCTTCAGTCAGTGTTTTATTTATTTGATCGTGATATGTGAGTCTCGGTCTGCCAGGGCCTCTTTCACCCACAACTTTCGCATTATATATCTGGTTCGTCAATCTTTCTTTGCTCATTCTTTCAACATGCCCGAACCATCGTAGCATGCCTTTTCTTATTTTTGTCCCTATGCTTTCTTTTATACCAACCCTTTTCCGTATTTCGACGTTACGTATGCGGTCCGCCAATGTGACGCCGCATATCCGGCGCAGCGACCTCATTTCTACGGCATTAACCCTACTGTCATGCGTATTCTGACGTATCCACGACTCGCTTCCATACATCAGTGTTGGTACCAACATGGCATTGTGTATGGCGAGCCGAGCTTTGTCACTGACATTTCGACTGTCGATCAGTGACCCCAGGGCACCGTTAACACTATTTCCCGCGTTCACTCTTCTTTCAACGTCCCTATCGTACTTCCCATCCGCAGTGAAAACACTGCCCAGATATATAATTTCATTTACTTGTTCTAGAGTTTCATCATCAATCTTTATCGTCAGGGTTGTCATCCTTCTTCTTTCAAACACTAGTACCTTAGTTTTTCTCGCATTCAAACGGAGTCCTTTTTCTGCACATCCCTCCTTCATTCTTGTGACTAGTGATTGCAGTTGTTGTTCGGACGATGCCATAAGAACAGCATCATCTGCATAAAGCAGGCAGTTCACCACTAGATCACTCATCTTTATCCCACAGTCACTCTCTCTCACTCTTTTTAGGCATTTGTCGAGATATAGAGTGAATAATCTAGGAGAAAGCACACAACCCTGTTTGACGCCCATTTGGGATTCAAAGCAAGGCGACATACCCCCCTCCACCCGCACACAAGCTTTGCAGCCCTTGTACAGGGACTGTATAGCTTGTAGCAGTTTGTCATTCACTCCATACTCCGGCAATATGTCCCAAAGCTTCTTTCTTACAACTCTATCAAAAGCCTTCTCCAAATCCACAAAAGCACAGAAAACCTTTTGGTTTAAGGCCAAAAACTTCTCTGTGACACTGCGGAGCGAAAAGACTTGGTCAGTGCATCCTCTTCCAGGTCTAAAGCCTCCTTGTGACTCCCATAAAAGACCCTCAGTCTTCTCTTGCAGGCGTTTCGTGAGAATCTTGCCATACATCTTGCTCGTCAAACTGATCAAACTAATTGCTCGGTAGTTAGCACAGTCTAATCTAGATCCTTTACCTTTGTACAAAGGAACGATGACTGATTGCCGCCAGTCCTCCGGTACTCTTCCCTCCTGCCAGCAAAGGTTGCACAAAAGATGGAAAGCGTTCCAGACCGGTATACCACCGTATTTGATCATTTCAGCGAGCACCTGATCTTTTCCCGCTGCTTTGCCACATTTCAGGCTTCTAATTGCCGATTGCAATTCTTGCACACTTATTTCATCCTTAAAAGTGGAAAGTTACAGGAAACGAATGTACTCGCGTTCAATTGTGGATAAAAAGTAAATAAAGTATTTCCGTACAAATGAAACAATGTATCGCAATACATCGTGTACGTGCAAGCTTCAACTTTAGGGCGTCTGGTATTTTGTTGGTGATAAAAGTTTTTTAATTAAAACTAGAAAATTGTTTTGTACAAAATCGATTAAAAGTTATATTGGATTTCCTAGTTATACTCGTATGTTGAAATTGATTTCCCAACCGCATCTGTCTATTGCAATGTTGTACAATTTTATTTTCTAATCCGACTACATTATTTATTTATTTATTTAATACTTTATTGCACAAAGACAAAGGCGGGCTTTAATGCCGCAAGACATTTTATCATAGCCAACCATTGGGATAACTTTAAACACTTTACTGAAAAGTAGGTGCAAATATAAAGGATTATAAAAAAAAATATTTAATAACTAATTAGATGTATAAATATATATTATACTACGTACTAATACATACTTATATACTCGTATAAACCTACATACATACATAATAATATACTGGCTTTATTGCGGTAGGAAATGCGAATAGACCATTTTTTTAAATAGCGATCTGGTGGTTACCTGCCTGATGCTAAGAGGCAAATTGTTCCACAAATTAGTGGCGACAACGACAAACGAGTTTGAAATGAAACTAGAATTATGCGAAGGGATAGAAAGAAGAGAGTTATGAGAGGAGCGTAAAGATCTATCGTGGAACGAAGAAAGATAGGAAAAATCATCCTTGAGGTATTTCGGCGTCGCAGGTTCATTAAGAACAGAAAAAAGTAAGCAGAGTACTCTAAGATTCCTGCGACACCGAATCGGTAGCCACTTCAACTTAGCTCGATACTCAGAGATATGATCATATTTACGTAAACAATAGATGACATTATACAAATAACAAATGGGAAATGTTTCCAGTTGCAGCATTTATTTAAAATAAGTATTTATTTATGGGTTTATTATTATTATACATATACCGCGTGTATTTGTCAAAAGAGCAAATATTTTTTTAAGCTTCAGGTGTCATTGGTAGAACTCCATTTTGAAATAAAAAAAGTATTAATTTTTAAAGATAAAAGTCATTATCCGAAAAATAAAACACTACCAGCTACAATACCAGCGCATAAAAATACCCAATATAGCCGAAATTGTTATGCAATGGCAACAAAGATATTTAATAAGCATCCAGTTACTATAGGGGCTGCCATTAAAACTGCTTAAATTAAGAGTCAAACAAATGCTTGTCAATAAATGTTTTTATTCGACAAAAGAATACCTAGACACTAAGCTCGACAAAGTCCTGTGACTAAATAAATATGTGTATGCTAGGACTATTCCAAAGCATGTGATATAATTACATATAATAATTTTCATTCATGTACCTACCATGTTTCTGGCAAATAAATTATTTCATTTCATTTGACATACGTAATTTTTGTTGTCTGTATTTCGTCTCGATATCTATCGTGATAAATACCTAAAGGCTAGGAAGTTATACAGCCGGTTGCAGAAACCATGATTAAATGATCAACATTTCAGTAAGTTTGTCACTTTGGGCATTTAAGGCTATATCGTGCTTCATAGGAATACGTTAAACATGTCAAAAGATAATCATCCTTTCTGCAACCGGCCGTATAACTTCCCAGCCTTTAGGTATTTATGACGATAGATATCATGATTTCCAGACGCAACCTTATTCACCATATACGTGTATGTATGTCACGCCAGTTCAATTCTTATTGCATTGTAGAAAATATTAATTTAAGTTATAACAGTTTATGGTTGGCGGCGTGGAATGTTCAGGAATATTATGATAGAAACTGGAATCAGAAACTACGACTGACACAATTCCTACCTAGCTAGTTACGTCTTAATTTAGCCAGCTCCAATTAAAAGTTACCAGACAAGACAATGCAGAGTTAACTTTAGATTCTCCTTGCAATATATACAGCTATTCGATAGAGGGTTGATTCTGTAATGCGCTTTGATGCGATGACTAATGTAGTCACTAACAGTAAGGTTACTGAGTCCATATGAAAATAATAAGAAAGTTATTACATTGTGCTAGAAGTGGCGGCAGTCGTCACACTTATATTTAAGCAATTTTTATTTTTATTTTCTATAGAAGTATATTTTAGTTTAGGCTGACTGTAAACCACGTATGCGCTTTCCGTCCCCGTGCGCCCTCGGCTTCTGCATGCAGAGTCGTTCGTTTATTGTCTAACTAGCTGACCCGGCGAACTTCGTACCGCCTGACAGTCAATGAATGTACCCTCGGTCAGAAACCTTCATATTCATAAACATATTCCCAAAGTTTAATTCAGATTGGTCCAGTAGTTTTGAAACGCATAGGGAACATACATTCATTTTTATATATATAGATGAGATTGCGTTTCAAATTGTAGAATAATATTCATGATTACAGTTTGGCGGGCTATTATTGGAAAGTTAATGATTTTTTAAAAAGGGATATCATCATCATGTGTTGACATAACTATTTATTATTAGTCTATAGTCACTTTGACGTTATACATATACACTATACTATACAGTCATACATGTCTTAAGAAGAGCGAAAATTATGAATTGACTTTTAGGTATTTTACGTTTTTGTTTCGATAGCAATTTAAGTTTGTTCAGAATTGAAGCTGGAAGCGGAACCGAGTGTTTGTGTTCTGTAATTTGAGTTCACCCTTTGACATAAAGTTTGACGGTTTGCTTTGTTCTCTATAACAACGTTCGCAAAATAACAAATGTCGAATATTCGAGGGAAAATAACATTACTAAAATTATATCAACATGATGCTTTGTTGCACGCGGCTTCAAGCATTTTATAACAAAGCAAAGTCCAAAATACCGAAATAATCGCGTTAAAAAGAAAAGGTACTTTATTCCTATGAATGCAACTTTTCTATTGTTTCTTCAAGCTCCCGCGCCGTTTATTTGTATGTTTATTTATTTTTTTATATTTATATTTGTCTCTGCGCTAACCTAACCTAACTCCTATGCCGACTTGACTGAGACTATAATGAATTTTTAATAGGAAATATACATTTATTCGATAAAAATATTGACAACATATAAAATTAAATTAATATTAAGGATAGGGATATAAGTCACGTCCGCGTGGAATGGTGGCAAGAACGCTGGCTGAATTTCCCCGCTGAATTGCAATACTGATTCTCTGGGCGAAGAAAGAGCCAGCTCTCTTGTCACCGGAGGAGATAACAAGACACGGTGTTATGTCTTTTAAAAACTTTTTTGCGCTTGGACTCCATGGGCCCAGAGTTTCTACAGCAAAACGGCACAAATATGTAATCTTTTAATAAACTTACATACTTGCGCCGCTTGCTGGACTCCGCATTTTCCCCCGCGGCTCCCGCTTTATGCGCTGTCCCTCTAAGATGCGACGCGGCGAGGGTTTCGACGCACGTGGCGTCCCACACCAGAGCACGTCCCCGTAATGAATTCTTTTATTTACTAATAGATTTATTATTAATAATGCATCTTAGCCAATATATCCTCAAAATTATAAATTCATCATCATTACAGCCCCTAGAACATTCCTAGATCTTCTTTGCTAGAGGCATTCAATCAAATTATTGTACCAGAATATCAATTTTAATAGCGGTTGTCATTGTCCGATTGTTATAGGATAATGTCCGCGCTTTAAGAAACAGAATTTGGCAACAGCATTCACAAATAGACAAAACCTTTCCAACCAGTTATTTGAAAGAATCAGATTTTATATTGTTGTTTTAATGACAAAACAAATGGTATTCATGGAAAATATTTTCATTACCCATTGTTTTGCAATTTTGTTTGTATTCGTAAGCGCTTTGTTGAATAATAAAATTAGTTCTATTATCTCTAATCACTTAACTGGTAAGGTACAATCCAACATGAAAAGGAAATTGATAGTAGGTAAACTAGACGACCGGTTAAAGCTGGAACTCTGTAAAGTAAATAAAATTATGAAATTAAAGTACTATATAACTTTACCGTTATAATATCATTATCCTTTCACCAAGCCTATAAAACCTAGGCGTCCTAGAACTCCTAAAATATTTCTAAAGAATTTGTTCTTCTTACCCGGCTGGCGATGGTCTAATGTATTACCTACTTCTGTTGTAACCTTGTCAATATCGTCCAATTAGTTTAAATAAATTGGCTCAACATCGCGCCCGGCTCCTGGTTTTAGTAGAACAGCAATTACTGCGAATCTTGGCACACAACCTAGACTACAAAAGTTTCACCGTTGGTCTTCCGTTGGAGCCACCATTATATATCTTACTTTTACATCCGTAATTGTGCAAAGGTGGTCGACCGTCTTGGAGTTCATCATCATGTTTCACATCTAAAAGTGGAAAGGCATTGGCTGATGATGATGGTCTTAACCGCTAGATCACTGAAACTTATTATATTATTCCTTTTTTATGCGGAGTTTTTCTCAATGCTGAGCGTCGTGACTGATCGGATCACTTTTTCGCTGACGATGTTGCGCCAACCAGGCTTGGGCAAAACCAACGGCAGCATGTAGGGCATCGTGTACTAGGATGTTGAGAGTCGTGCGGGTCTTTCAATTTTGCATGTTATAACCAGTCATTTCCTATGGGCAGCTCCTTTTCGGATTAAATGTTTAAAATACTCAAGGACTCGTTGAGAGTCTGTTAAAGACTAGAGTATTGTTACGTTGATTCTCCGCGCTGTTCTCGGAACCCGTAGCAAGAACCTTCAGCATCACGTTTAAAAAGCTTCGATCGTTGGCTTTGAATGGTACAGGTTTTGGCAGCATACAGAAATTTGGGAGACAAGTGTCTTGATTGTGATATTCCGATACTTTCATATTTCTTTCATCTGACCCCTTACCAATACTTGGTTCATCACAGCCCCAGAACAAGAGTCCTGGACCTCCACTGTTGGAGATGGGCCTTCCAGAAATTTCTGGAGAATTTGGAGGCCACGTTGGCCGGACGTGAGGGTTACTTAAGGTTACTATACTTGGTTCACATAAGGACATTGTATGGGTAAAGCACTTAACTGAACGAAGTAACTAAGGAAGGAATAAATTACTAAAAGTAAAATGTAAAGACGGCAAGTCACGAAATTCTATAGAAAAAGCTTTGTATTCTTACAAAACAAAAAAAAAACAACAAATTGATTGTATCAGTTAACTTTAATACGGTCTTTCTTTATCTATATACGAGTATAGTTTAACTTCAATTGGTCGTGTTCAAATACATAATTTGTAGAACCAATTGCCTGATATCGATCACCTAACAGTACGTGCGACATCTATAGTGCATACACATAGACTAAGTGTATACGCGTAGTCACGTGTCATTATAACAGCCCCTAGAATACAGAGTCATAGACCTTCATTGCTAGAGATATGTCGTCCAGGACTTATCTCTGGAGAATTTGCACTACGCTTTGCCACGTTGCCCGTCGAGAGGATGAACATATACAAGTAAAAGCTGACGATATTCATTGGCTGATTCATTAGATACGGCCTCTCAAAAGAAGAAAAATAAACAATTAGTTAAGTATTTTTTTGTAACCATAACATGGCTTTAAGCAGCGATACCTACACCCGTTTTCTAGGCGTTTCCTGGATAGCTCCTCAAATCGATTATTCCTTCCAGATGTCAAATGGATCAAGGGATCCTCGAAATCGGTAAGCTTAGTTGTAAGCTGTCCAAACCTTGAAAGACATTAATGTTACTATTTTACATATTTCTGGTAAGATAAGTTTTTTATTGCTATATTTAAGATTTCGTTTCCGTATTCTAAATATTATTCTATATGCTCTAGCACTTTTGACATCTATAAGTCTGTCTTTTTCATATTATAAATATGTATGTGCTGCAAAAGTTATTTATAATTTAGGAACGAAAAAACTGATTGAAATTAGTTTTACTATTTGTTTTGTTTCAAATGTCAACAAAGTGTTTTTTATCAAATTAATTTAAGAAAATAAGATATACAAGATGAAATAAGCCGAAAATAACATAAACACGCATCAAGAAGGTTTCAAGGTACGCCGCGATATACCTTGAGTTTGACAGTTCTATTAAATTCCTCGAGCGTGGTGACATACCGAGGCGTCCCTTCGTTTGACACATGAAAGGAATAATTGAGTGGGGGAGCTGGTGCGAAACGTCTTAGAATACGGTGCTAGTCATTATTCTCACCAGAGAAAGGCCCTACACCAAATAGTAAATAAGCCTTCCTAGCGATAGATAGTACAAAAGTACGGCTATCTCTCACACGTTCTCAACACAGATAACTTTTGGTTATACATATTTATCAAAAAATTCGAGTAGGTACATGACTGATAACAAGCCTGAGTCGAACTTCTAAATCTCATGTAATGATTTTATGCTACGTACACACTATAGATCTGGCCCGTAGTGTAATTTTATGCCCTATTGAGATTTAAAATTCGCTCTCTAAGTTAAACGCATAGAATTTAGAATGCTCACCAATATAATCCATTTACATAGACATTTGAAAGCTTTATTTAAATATTTTACTCGGAGGGTTTTTATATACTAGTACGAATAATTTAATGTTCTTAAATAAGCAGAGGTTTTGTGGTCTTATCTTAATTCAGACATACCTGGAATTAAAAAAAAAAATCTTTGTTTTTATTTATGTTGTGTAATTCTGTTATTTTTCAAATTTAATATAGCTGAGATTCCCTTGTAGATAGATACCTTTCTCCATCTGAAATTAAACATTAACGGGTCACTGGAATCTGCTAATCTGCTGGTCTTTGCTGCTTAGTATTACACTAGCAGGAGTAGAGGTCGAGTCATTCTAAATATATTATTTTATTTATTAGTAATATTATTATTTAATAAATTCACTAAGAACTATTAAAGCTTTTCACATATAAGTTTAAGTCATACAATAAAGAGTAAAGTAAGAAGAAAACATTATATATATATAACATATTTGTTATTAATGTGGTCCATACATATATAAAAACTATAACTAAATATAACTTTTCACGTCATGGCTCCCTAAATGAAACTATAAAACGGGCTCTTGCCACCATTGTGGTTCCAGCTATTCTGAAACCTCAATGGTGGTCAATCAATTAGACTGCTAACTTACCAGAGATGTTCGAGTGAAATAGATAAAAGAGAAAAACCAAAGCACTAGGGTCATCCTCTAAATGATATCATGAAGTGGATAATTCATGGAACATCTCTTCCTGTAAAAAACAGAATCATCCACTGCTTGAAATGGGCCTACAAAAAATATACCCGAAAGTCCTTTATTACATTATTATTATTATTTTCAGGACACTGAAGTAAGCATCGAGCTGTTGGGTGAAGACTGCTACGCCTTTATTCTGGATATGGCGCTGAAGATGCAGCCCGAGCGGTTTAACGAGGGGTCCTTAACCGTTCACAAATTGGGGCATGTAAGTAAAACAGACAGATAGCGGATTTACTAGGCCTGGGTTGGTTGATAGGGACAATTCCCTGTTTTCTCAGGCGGGATCTCGGTCCTCCCGGTAATGTAATTTGTTGCTGGGCACTATTTCAAGTATAACAGCAGCTGTGTGGCTGACAGATTTAGGAGACACAACATTTTCCACACTGGCCGGGAGATATCCATTCGTGTAATAATATTTGCTACCATCATATAAAATGAACCTATTTTTAAAGCTACAAACTAACCGATAAATGATCATGTTAAGCCGAGGCCAAACTGTGTGGGAAATGCCACTCTCGTAGTTGTACAGGAAGAAGGCATTCATTGAGCATTCGGGATACTTCGGCGCATCCAATCATCCTCCATACTATGTTTGAAGACAAAAGTTTTTAACCTATGCGTTCTCCCTATGATTGTACGGATACGAGGACACTGACAGTGGATTGGTAATTATATATAGAATTCAAAATGTTGATATTCGTCAGAGAACCACATAAAATAATTTAGCGAGCTGAATTGACGACCAATGGGGTAAACGGGTTTTAGAATAAAGACCACGTGCAGGACGACACAGAGTGCGACGACCCCCGTCAGATAGATGAATACCCAAATGAAGGTCGTCGTAGGCGTCGATGAGGGTTGCAAAAGACCGCGTGCTGTGGCGAACCTTGGGGAGCAGTGCTGGCTATAGGCTTAATAATAATAATAATTATTATTTATTTTGAATAACAAGCTACATTGTGTTAGTAACAAACAAACTTATAAAACTGTGTTAGTCCTAACCTAATTTACAAAAAATATATACATTTAGGAGGGCTAAACGCTCATGCCCCCCTCGCTCGCACAATCTAACACCTCAAAAGATTCCTCAAGCCCGAGTTTGCACTCAGAATGCAATCCATCAACCCTCCAGGAAAGAAAACAAAACCACGGACACCCTGGATCTCTCTCACTTCTATATACCCAAACTTTAGACAGAGAAAAATAGTATAAACATTTACAACATTAACTTTCTCCTATTTTACCAACAAAAAAAAAAAACAGACCCTAACGAACCTCCGAGAATATTGGATTGTGCAAGCGAGACGGACGCAAAAGCGTCAAACCCTCCCAATCATTACACTACTTAACTGAGGCCCACTCCCCGCACATGCACGCCACAGCAACGTGACATGTACGGAGAGTTAAGGCTCTCAGCGATAATGCTAAGGATACTGTTGGCGCTGCCCAGTACCCGGCCGAGCAGGGACCCTCTTGCGCATTGTGCCATAGAAGCAATCTACAAAGACACTGGGCTATGATCATAATGATCTATTCGATGTGCAAACAATTCGCAGTTTTATAAACTTACACAAAAAAATGTAGGTACACATCCTGTGCATACACCCTCTTTATAACAAAAGCTGCACTTCGCTCGTGTTGGTAGATTTATTTGTGCCTCACTCTAGTGTGCAAACACAAATAACGTAAGGGATGTTATTTCAAACTATCCTAACTAACAGTTAAAATATTAATCGTCAGCATTTAACGTGGCTATTTACTGTAAAGAAACCTACATTTCACGTCATAATGAAGTGATGCTACCATTGGTGGATATTTTCCTTGCACACATCTGCTGGATAAGAAGCTTTAGGATCGTAAAAATCTTGGAGGTGTATTGGCTATATTTTAATAAAATATTAACGTATTTGTAAATTTTAAAAACTAAAAAACTAGAAAAAGCAAAAAAAACCAGTGTCAATGGCAAGGATACTGACAATGTCAATGCTGATCCTTTGTTCCAAATATTGCCCAACCCTCTTATCGCCAATGGTGTTGATAAGCTGTTCTGAGAAAGTCATGATTTTTTTCTGTACACTTGGTCCATACGATTCGAGAGTTTCAACTTTCAGCGACGCAAAAACACATTGGTCGTTTATTTATCCCTTTTTATAGTTTTTAATTGTATTTATATATTTTGGTAGTTAGTAATTTTATTTTATTCTAGAAGTATAACTTTTTCATAATAAACAGATTGATTATTTGTTAAATTGTAATATCTATTTGTTATTTAGTATTTTGAAATACTGGCCTCTGAAAAATCCCCAGTGCACGCTTTATTTGACTATGACTTAAATGGCATTAAAACACCATATTTTCAGATAAGAGGATTAAAACTGATTGAAATGTGTGTACCGTCAGCAATATCAACATTCTTGATGACAGATTTTCATCAACTTGTTTAATAATAACCTCATACGTCAATCATCCTATTCCTTGTTTATCTCTTACAACAAATCCTTCAAATTAAAATATATATATTGGAAATTAATTCGCAGGTTTTTTTACAATAATGTCATATTAGCATTGTGTTTTTAATAAAACCGGCCATCCAGCATGTAAATATTTCTTAAACTAAGTCAATGAATAATACATAAAATATTACATTTTGTTATTAAAATAGAAGAGACAAAATGTTTTATCAACTAACACTTAACTAATATGTCCTAATGAGCAAAACAAAACCAAAAACAATATTTAAAATAAATAAAAAATATTTAGTAAAAAAATTATATGAATAATAAACAATAAAAGATGTCAAAATAACACTACAAAAGATTTCAATACAAAAAAAAATTAACAAAAACAATAAATAATATTGGTTCATGGTAATTTATACGTATATGTATAACTAAATATAATAACTAA
This sequence comes from Tinea semifulvella, assembly GCA_910589645.1. Lineage (NCBI taxonomy): Eukaryota > Metazoa > Arthropoda > Insecta > Lepidoptera > Tineidae > Tinea > Tinea semifulvella. The sequence goes on from OU342584.1 coordinate 30,498,988, forward strand.
AGATCAATGTATAGACTATATAATAGTCCTGTCATTTAAAAATACCTCTATAGCGTAACAGCATTTCAAAATTTTTTTTTTAAATATTTGTTGTAGTGTTTTAATAGCAACTCTTTCAGGGGTCCAGTAGTTTATTGTAAATTTTTGGGGCTAAATCTTGTAATGACGTTTGTGCCTGAAATACGGTTAAGCAAGAAAATTCAATGAAGTGTCATTAAAATTGGAAATTCTCAACCCTGCCTATGTCAATAAACCGAGACACTATTCGCTTCTCTCCCCATTCACCTAAGACCAGGCACCTGCACGGTCAATTAGGTTCAATAAATCTACTAAACATTCCGTATATTTTAATATGTAATACATTGAACTGGGAATCGCATATAAATTGTATAAATAAACCACTCGAACGCCTGAATAAATTAAAATAATTATTTAGTACTGACATACATACGTGTATTTTCAGTTTTGTCCTGTTATTTGTTGCCGTATAAATGGATTTACATTCGCTAAAGATTCCTTCCCAATGATCAATCAGATTCCTTCACTCTTGCTGCCGCTCATCAGTGAAACAGGCTACCCCTGGCTAACAGGCGTGAACAGTCAGTCAATGTATTTAAAATAAAAACCAGATATTTCATTTATTCGACGTAGATACAAATATATTAAAATAAAATAGATTAAAAACTAATTTTAAATAAAACTACATTTCATACCTATGAAATTAAAACTATTCTACAAAATAAACTAAGGAGGGTGGGTACCTAAAAAGCTCGCCGCATTTCCTCGTTGAATTATAAGGGAAATATTGTGTTTTAAAACTAAATTATTTCATGAGAAACATATGTATTAAGCTTTTTCAACGCGACGTGACAAAGTTGTTTGCCAAACTCACTTTGGATATCTATTTATTTATAATGTGTCTTTATGTGTATTATATTATGTATGTATGTATATTTGTGTGCAATAAATATGTATTCGTGTTTATTTTACTAATTAAGTAATATTAATTATTTTGTTCATCCTTCCATCACCTTTCATGATCTATTATGATTATTTATTTTCATTACGGCGTTGTAGCTCGCCTATTCACATTTTGAAGTAAAATAAAGTATTTAAATAAGTAAATAGCAGTCACATTATTTTTTTTTTTACTTATTTATGGAGAAATTACCTATTAAAACTTTTTTTATGTTTTAAATTTATTTGAAGGAACAATATAAATTACAATTAATATAGACTACTTAATAATAAAAATACAACTAAAACAAAGAAACTTGTTCCAAAGGGTAAAGTGCCAAGGATAGCATTCATCAGTAAAGTATCATCACGAACGTTTCCCTTCCGGGGTAATCAGAAACCACGCTTATAAAGAAGCGGATCCAAATTTAGCCAACTTTCATCATTATCATCATCAGCCTGTATCTCTCCACTGCTGAATGTAGGCCTCCCCCAAGGCTCGCCACTTAACGCGATCTTTCACTCTGCGTCTTCCCGTACGTGGTCTCCACTCTAGAACCGTTTGACCCATCGATCGTCGGTTCTTCGGCAGATGTGTCCGGCCCATTGCCACATCAGCTTGCTAATTTACTATAGGCCAATGACAAGTGGCAAGCTCGTCGGCCAAATTGAATGGCGATGCTGATCCCTAGCCCAAATATTGCGCAGCCCTCTTATCTTCCGAGGTGTTGACGAGCTGTTTTGAAAATGCCTTGAAAATTATGTCCGTCCCCACGGCCCCATAGTTTCAACTCCAAACGGCGCAAAAACACATCTTCCAATAAGCTGGGTATATTTCCTAGCGTATTATTAAATTTAGTAGATTATTAACTTTTTTTTTAATCTGTCGGTACTATTAAATCTCTGTGGCTGTGCATTTATTCCCAGGCTTTAAAGTTTACGTTCATGAAACTAATCGGTACTACGTTTTATTTACTGCCCACATCGAACCCCTCCCCAGCGACCTTCTGATCGTCTTTACCACTTTGCATCTTTCCTCCTGAGCTATATTCAATCTAGAACCACGCATATATATTTTCAAATGGGGGGATAGTCTTAGGGGCTAACATCGGTCGTCAGCAATCAATTCCGTTTGCAAACAATCCTAGACCTCACATGTCGGGCTAAGTATAATTAAAAAATACAAAATATTTATAACGGATAAAGTTTTTTTTTAATCTCTACCACCGACAATTTCTTGATCTTGACAGTGTACCAAGAACACTGGACACTGCATTTCCACGTTGGCAGTGAAATTGATTTTTTTTTATATAAACTATTTTTTTAGAATGGTCATTTCCAGAAACTTCTACCAATTTTTTTCCCAGTTACTCAATAAAAAGTTTTGTTTGTAAACACCAAAGACCCAATGTTTCTATTGCGAAAGGAAGGAACATTTGTTAGACTTGAATATTAATTGTGTAAAATAAAATAAATATAAAATTGTACCTCGATTTGATCACAGAGTTAGTCGATGCTAGAGCTACTTCTCAATGCTCCTTCAAAATAAAACTAACAAAAACCGTGGAGATAGATTGCCTAACGATTTTTATTTTTCAGAGCAATGCAAAGCATGCAATGTTTCAACCCATCCCTCAATCCGACGGCGAAACAGCTGCAGTGCTCCTGATGTGGAGAACTGAGCATAAGTTCTACGACGAAGACGAAGAGATCAGCTCTTCATACGTAGTTTGGGGCGGGATAGCTTTGCACTACGCTCGACTCTACCACGACATGCAGATGCAGAGGCAATTGGGAGACTTTCTACTTACTGTTGTGAAGTAAGTACCTTATCTCACCCTTAGACTGACTTTTCACCAGAGGTGTACACGGAAAGTGAGAGCGCGTGGAGACAATATCCTCGAAGGGTATTGCTTAATGATAATGTCATGTTATAATATAATGAAATTTTTGGTCATTTCATTATAATGGATGTGATAATTATATTGATTTTGAAATTCCATTACTATTACCCTACTATTGGGATGCCATGCAGGCGCCTATTTATAGCGTAACCTTATTTTTATTTTTTTGTGAAAGTTATCCAAAATTTCAGGAATTTATGAACGTGTCCAGTAACATCTTACAAATTAATTTCAATGATACCTATTTCTTCATTCTTTTAAACAAAAGTACCTAAGTATTATTTTTTTTGTAACTTTTTTTCGTACTTTCTGAGTATCGTAGTATTCTAAGTTGAAGGTGTTTTAAAACATCATCTATATCTTTATAGAAAAGTAGAGTATCACCACGACCGTATACCTTACGGGGTGGTCAGAAATCACGCTTTTGGAAGCAGCTAGTTCACATTAAGCGAACTTTACTATAGGCCCACCATAACAAATGGCAAGCTCGTCGATGTCTCTAGCGTACCAAACTTGAGAAATATCATAAACAAATTATTGTATCCCGAACAGGAATTGAACCCGGCACCTCCGAGTCTAAATCTACAGACTTAACCGCTAGACCACATATTTATCCTTTATGAATGTCGCATCAGCCTTCTTTAGTATAATGTTAGAACCCTTCGTTACAGATCCATATTCCAAGACATGGTATCGATGGAGGCCTTGGTGCACAAAGTCATGAATTTCGCTCAGAAGCTCGTAGACGCTGATCGGGCAAGTTTGTTTCTTGTGGATGCGAAGTCCAAGGAGTTGTATGCTACAGTGTTCGACATCGGCAATGAAGACACAGAGAGGGACAGCCAATCTAGTTCTGGGACCGAAGTGCAGTCAGTTCAAAGCATGAAGAAAGAGATCAGGTAATTTTAAACAATTTTCATTTCTTATATACGTATATGTATACATACGTATATGTAGTACGACAGTAGATAGCTACTGTTTATTTTTTTATATATTTTGGAAAACCAACAGTTGACAATATTATAATAAATGTTATACAGTAAATTCACTAAGAACTATTAAAGGTTTTCGCATATAAATTTAAAGTTAAGCAATAAAGAGCAAGAGAAGAAAACGTCACTGCATTACCATTATTGTGAAAAAAGTATATAGAATATAAAGATATAACAAGTGCTTATATTGATAACCCACAGATGAACAATTCCACAATAAATATAATACAGATTAGAAGGTGTAACAGTTGTCATCTGCAGGTCTTTTAGACATACATATAACGAGTATATTGGTAGTGGAAAACAAATTACTCATTAGGAATCGCTGCTGATGATCGATTCAAAGTAACGAAGCGTCATTAGACGTCTAATATATGTTGCTTTGGAGTTAAACATGTCTATGTCCAAATCTTCCGCAAGAATATTATAGTTGTTACATGTTGTTAATAAATAACTGTTCTGTCTATACCTGGTACTAGCATATGGTACGAACAAGAGTGGGGGACATCGAAGATTAAACCTAGGTATTCGTAATACCTTAGTATGATATTATGCCCAAGTCATTTCAAATAAATATTTTATTTCAGATTTCCCTTGGGTACCGGGATCGCTGGCCATGTTGCGGAGACCGGAGAGGTTCTCAACATCCGTGATGCATATGAAGATTCGCGATTTAATAGGTCAGTGGAGACATCTACCCCCTAAGACGTCTAGCCAGCAACTGTAACTATATGCCAAATTCTCCAGAAATATGTTCTGGAATGACAAATGTACGTAAGAAAAGTGTATTTCTCATTGGTACATGCCGGGTGGGGTTGAACCGACCTTTGTAGGATTTAAGGTACGCGTTCTTACAACCGTGCCACCACCGCGTCGTCATAGATTTACAACACCACCGTTCCCGTGCCTCGGAGAGCACGTTAAGCCGTCGGTCCCGGTTCCACTAATAATAATAATAATAAATTATTTATTTCAGAATTAATTCCATAATTATTAGTAACATTTCAACTTAGAACTATGTTAGTAGGTATACACATCAATTAAAAAGTCAAAAACAAACCGCATAAATAATAATAATAATAACAATACCTAGCATTTAATTTAATTAATATTAATTCGTAAATATCTGTAGGGATATTTATACTACGCAACTTTAATGCCAACTTGTGGAATCGTTAATAAATTGTCATAAAAAAATTACATCATATCTTGGCCAAGCCGTCTGGCCAGCCTGGCGAGTGTAGGCCAAATTCTCCAGTTATGGAAGGCCCATCTCCAGCAGTGGAGGTCTAGGAGTCTAGTCTAGTCTAGGTGTTCTAGAGGCTATAGTGAATGAAAAATGTTCTGGAAGTCCCTTCCTCATCAGTCTAGGACTCTGTGTTCTAGAAACTAGAAATAATACTATTTTAATTATTTATTAAAAACAGTTTCATTTTAATTTGTAAAAGCTCCGAGTCGCGTTTTAAATGTCAAAGGTTTTGTTTGTCCGTGAATCTCAGTTCCCCAGGAGACGGTATTTCTAAAATAACCTTGCAAGAATAAACATTTTCTCTACCTCTTAAATGTGTATCCCTATCGCCACTTGAAACTTTGTCCCAAATTAAAATAAATAGGGAGTATGCGAAACGTTAGAGTTCAGCAGAGCTTGATCGGACGGGTAGTACGAAAAAAGTTCGTCGTGGAATCGAGTAAAAAAGATAATTTACTTCGGCATACCAATGGAAAAACACTTTTCTTACGTACATTTGTCCAATGATATTAGATGAGGGTATCATGTCATTTAATTTCGTTTATTTTAAAACTTTATTGTTAAATATAATTGGCGAACATAATGCCGTGGCAACATATCAGATTTGCCAATATCTTAACAATTCCACAATAAACTTGTCCAGGCAGAGTATGAAGAGTGAAGGCCAAATTCTCCAAAAATAATTCCTGTAAGACCCATTGGCAGGTCTGTGATAAAGGTAAAATATTTAAAAAAAAAGGGTCAAATTATATACGTTAAAGAAATAAGATTCTTATTTCAACCCGGCGTTGCCTAGCGACTACCTTAGCCTTCATGCAAGGACTTACAGTGAACTATAAGGCTCTACAACGGAGTTCTAGGATAAACTTGAATAGAAGCCGGGCACATACGGCGTATACGGAATTCATCGGGCCCTGACACAAAATATAAACAAAGAAACCAGTCGTTCCCAAACTTTGACAACCGAATGTAATATACGAGTATAGTAAGTGCTTGGTCCTAGTTCGCTATTTTTTTATTAGAGAGTACGAGTATCATCACGACCGTTTCCCTTCCGGGGTGGTTAGAAACCACGCTTATAAATAAGCGGACTCATATTTAGCCAACTTTTACTATAGGCCAATCATGACAAGTGGCAAGCTCGTCGATGTCTCCAGCGTATCAAACTCGAGAAATATTATAAATAAATTAAATATTAATTAAATGCATATATTTATATTATTAAATCCCGACCAGGAATCGAACCCTACCGGGTCTAAATACACGGAGTTAACCGCTAGACCACGGAGGCAGTTTTACTTAGAAGGTCAGAAACTAACAAAAATATAATATTACAAAATGAGAACAATAGTAAAAACTTAACACAAAATAAACAATATTTTTAACAAGAATTTAACAACGCGATCAAGCGTAGGTATAGACGGCAAATATAACCCTGCTAAATAAACTTTATTTGTAAGAATTTAATGCATTAAAAAAAAACATGACGGTATTTTCTAATTTATTATTTTCTAATTATTTTTACAAGAAAAAAAAGTATTGCTTAAATAATTAAATACTTGATTTACGGTATACAGCATTATTTATTTTCTACATAATAATATTGAATATTTTATTTCCCTTTGCTGTTTCTATAATTAAGACCCTTTAAAATACTTTTTGTATGGTTTGTTTACATTTTGTCTCGGGGCTTTATAAATGTGTCGTATACTCGTAGATGAAGGTGACTCGGTTTCAAATGTCTACCTGGGGAATAACTGAGCTTGAGATCTTGTAGTTTATCTTTTTTGTTTATATTTTTCTTCATAATTGTTTTAATAAATACACTATAGTAAGTATCTTGTTGTTTTAATTTCAAATTAGATATGTGTATCTACTCGTAAATAAAATTAGAACGTTTATTATTATTAGGTTTATTCGAATATAATCTAGTTTTTCTTTAACTTGGCGCTGTATATATACAAAAATCTCATTTTATTAATTTATTCTTGTCACGTTTTTAAACGGTTGGGGAAGGACAGTCAACAAGGCTAGACTTAACACTTTTTTTGTTATTGATTTTTTTTTATACGTGACATTTTATAAAACTTGCCAATGCAAGACTTTACCAATATACGCTGCTCGTCTTCTGCTAACATTTTATATTTTATATACTAGCACGACATGTACCCACCTGAGTGGCGCGCAAAGTCCATTAATGTCAGCAACTGGTATCAGACACTCATGATCAGTCCCTAACACAATGCCGGCTTGACTGTGCATGATGGCAATTTAAGCCTGATCCCGAAACGTGTGGATACACTTTACTGGGTTTATCGGCACGAACGTCGGATACTTCTCCGTCCCGGCAGACTGGGCAAATTACCACCATCAGTCCACCTACCACCTATTAACTTGTTAATAGCTTAATCTTTGGACCACTTTGCTGCTTCCACTAGCAGAATTTATTCAAAATTATTTCAATAATGACATGTCACTAATACCTGTAATAGGTTTATGTGAATAAAGATATTTTGACTTTGACTTTGACTAAGCATCAACATTACACGTTGCAATTTGCTCGTAGTGTTATTGTTATAGATAGTAGTTAATGCTTAGTCTATAAGGCACGCATTGTCGATCTTGTTGGCCTTTGATACGTATGTGCCTGGTTTAATTTAACTCTTATTTCTATTAGTTCGTCATTTAACATGGCTTCTGATTGATGGTATTTTGTTTTTAATTTTCAGAACAGTCGATCGCCTGACAGGCTATAAGACAAAAACGATTCTGTGCATGCCGATTTACACGAGAAATACCGTCATAGGAGTTGTTCAGATGGTAAATAAGCGTGTCGGTTACTTTACCAAGCAAGACGAAAAAGCTTTTGAGATGTTCGCCGTGTACTGCGGCCTGGCGTTGCACCATGCCAAGCTATACAATAAAATCTCACGATCTGAGCAAAAGTATAAAGTGGCTATTGAAGTCCTGAGCTATCACAACACCTGCGCAGAGGAAGAAGTAGAAGTAGCTTTGTCAGAAGTACGGGAACCGAAGTCTCAAGAACTGGACGACTTTGGGTTCAGTCCTTTCATAGTGGATGACTACGCTAAGGCCACACACGCTGTCCACATGTTCATAGATCTGTTCGGACTCGCTCACTTTGACACAATGGAGCTGATGAAGTTTGTGCTGACAGTGAGGAAGAACTACAGACGCGTCCCGTATCATAACTGGACGCATGGATTTTCTGTCGCCAACTCCATCTATAATATTCTGAAGAGGATCAACGTTTTTACCCGAAACGAGGTTAGTTTCCATTGAGTTTTGATCTTAACAAGAAAAATATATGTAACATATTGTTTGTAATATTTGCACTAATTATCACTTTCTCATCAGCTGAATTTCCATAAACTGCATATCCGTTGCATTCAACTATCTAATGCTGGTAACTGTACATTGTTCTGTGTTGTCTGATAATAAGATTATAATTATATTATCACACATACACAGAATAATAAACAGTTAACAAATGAAGATAAAGGAACACTTCACTTCTACAGCAGAGCATCGACAACCTATTTGAGCTACCAGCTTGGCATTGCAAAGTGCAAACAATTTATTTTATATTTTTGTACTTTGTCGATGCCGTAGTGGTAGCTCAATCGACATCAAGAGCTCCTCATCTGTGTTCGTTTTTACACCAACATTGTGTATGTTTTGTTAAAATAATGGTATGTTTTTTTATTACTTATTACACAGAATAATAAACAGTTAACAAATGAAGATAAAGGAACACTTCACTTCTACAGCAGAGCATCGACAACCTATTTGAGCTACCAGCTTGGCATTGCAAAGTGCGAACAATTTATTTTATATTTTTGTACTTTGTCGATGCCGTAGTGGTAGCTCAATCGACATCAAGAGCTCCTCATCTGTGTTCGTTTTTACACCAACATTGTGTATGTTTTTTTATTACTTATTACCCATGAATACTAATATTTAATTAAGAGCTTTTAATTTAATTTGCAACTCTTTCGCTCGCATAATCCAAAATTTTCAAAGATCATTCGGTTCTGGGGCCCGATTCTCGCGTCTTCGCCATGCATATTGCTCGATTTGATTGAATGAAACTGACAGTTTTCTATGGAGTTCTGTCGCTTTTCATTCGAATCTTTCGAACCGACACGCAAGTAGTCAATTAGCTTAAAAAATGTATTCCCTAAAGGGAATAAAATAAACTCATCAGCTGAATTTCCATAAACTACATATCCGTTGCATTCAACTATCTAATGCTGGTAACTGTACATTGTTCTGTGTTGTCTGATAATAAGATTATAATTATATCATCACACATACACAGAATAATAAACAGTTAACAAATGAAGATAAAGGAACACTTCACTTCTACAGCAGAGCATCGACAACCTATTTGAGCTACCAGCTTGGCATTGCAAAGTGCAAACAATTTATTTTATATTTTTGTACTTTGTCGATTCCGTAGTGGTAGCTCAATCGACATCAAGAGCTCCTCATCTGTGTTCGTTTTTACACCAACATTGTGTATGTTTTGTTAAAATAATGGTATTTGTTAAACATTATTTACAATGTTAAATTCTTATTATTATATTTATAATTTTAGTCACACTTATTACATACAGATTATTATTATTTATTTATTTTATTTATTTAAAAATAATTGCACTATGTACAAAGGCGGACTTAATGCCGCTAGGCATTCTCTGACAGCCAAACCTTTAGGACACTAGGACAGTTTGCATGGTAAGTAGGTGCAATAATAGATATAAAATAACAATTTATAAAACAAATACATAAAAATAATACTTACTATTACATATACAAATACGTAAATAGGTTATATTATATATATAATATATACACTAATACATATAAAATAAAACTACTCATGTGATGAAGGAAGCGGGACAAAAGTAGACGTCGCTCGTTGTGAAAGTGTGAAGAGAGTGGCAATACAATAGAAGTAAAAAAAATAGTTTAAGTTAAAGATAATATTTGTACACCCCATTCTTGAATATAGCACGACTAGAAGCTTGTCTAATATCCTGAGGTAATTCATTCCATAGATTTGCGGCGACGACAGCAAACGATTTAGAGACGAAAGAGGTGTGATGAGAGGGAATGGAAAAAGTGGAGTTGGAAGAGGAACGAAGGGTTCTTACGTGATGTGAGCTCAAAAAACTAAATAAATCTTTAAGATAGTTAGGTGTATCGGGTTCGTTGAGAATACTGTATAACAAGCACAGAACCCTACGATTCCGCCGTTTACGAATAGGCAGCCATTTAAGTTGATTCCGTGAAGAAGAAATATGGTCATATTTCCGCAATCCAAAGACGAACCTAATACATGCATTGTGTAATCTTTCCATTTTATTAAGATAATCTTGTGAAAGATCCACACAACATACGTCACCGTAGTCTAATATCGGCAGAAGAAGGGATTGTACGAGCGTAATTTTAGCTTTTAATAGCAAAAAGTTTTTTAATTTATTGAGAGAGTGCAAAGAAGAAAATATTTTACGGCTGATATTACTGATCTGCGGTCCCCAGAGAGATGCGAATCCAGGTAAATACCGAGATTCTTAACTTCACCGGAGAACGGAATAGGCACGTTGTCAAACCGAACAGAGTCGATTAAATTAATGTCGACTTTGGATAATAGTCGGGAACTTCCAACAATTATTGACTGACACTTGCTAGGATTGACAACGACACCATACCGCGCAGACCAAGAATATATACTACTGAGATCGGAGTTTAGCCAAGCTATTGCACTATTGAGAGTGGTAACATCTGTCTGCACATAGAGCTGCAAGTCATCGGCGTACATGTGGTAGTGGCAGTGAAGAGAGGAGGTGATCCCATTAATAAATAATGAGAAAAGTAATGGAGAGAGTATGCCACCTTGTGGGACGCCTGTACTTACCTCACACCAGCTTGAGGACGCCTGATCGATGCGTACCCGTTGTTGACGCTTATGTAGATATTGAGAAAACCATAACAGTGCTTCCGGCGATAACCTCAGACGAGACAAAATAGCGATTAGCAAGTCGGGATCCACTGTGTTAAAGGCATTGGTGAAATCAATCAGTACAAGTACCGTAACTTTAGTTTCATCCATGCCGTTTCTGATATCTTCAGTTACTTTCAGTAAAGCTGAAGTAGTGCTATGACCTGGGCGAAATCCTGATTGGTAAGGGTTTAGGAGTTGGTTTAAATTAAGGAATTCAGTTATTTGTTTGTGAACTGTGGACTCTAATACTTTTGAAAGGAATGGCAGAATAGAAATTGGACGAAAGTGATTAGGTAACGTAGGAGAGAAAATTTTGGGAAGTGGAATAATATTGGCGCTACGCCATAAGGTCGGGAATTGGCCAGACGTAAGTGAAAAATTTAGGATGCGCGTTATTATGGGTAGGAGTATATCAATTATTGTAACGATCATAGCACGACTGATGTCATCACATCCCATTGCTTTGGAAGTTATGGAGTTAATCGTCTTAAGGATAGCATCGCCAGAAACCTCTGCTAGAATAAACGGTGCAATATTAAGGGTCGGCATTTCTACGATCTCTTTCAAAGTATTAAATTTTACGTCTACGTCAAGCGTCGGAGCCGATGCGAAATGAGCATTAAGCTGATCAGGTGTTACAGTACCGAGACCAGCAGGGCACTGCGAACGACCCAGTCCCAGAGATTTGAGGAATTTCCATATATCGGACTGAGATTTGTTGGTGATGTTTGCACAAAAATGGCGGCGTTTTGCTGTCCTACACACCTGGTTACAACGATTTCTTGCGACTCTAAATGCATCCCAGGCCTCGTCACTACGTTTTCTCCTATATCTGCGGTACGCACTGTCGCGCTTTCTCATTGATGCTCGAACATCATCAGTAATCCACGCTGCCGGGGCACGCTTAATTTTCGTCGGGCGTATTGGTGCGTGCCTGTCATACAGTTCCAGAACCTCACGGTTAAATAATGATACCATATCATCTATATTGGTAAGAGTATCAAAAGTGCTCCAATTGATGCGTTGGGCATCATCGCGCAATTTATCGATGTTTATGCGACAAAAATGTCTCATAAATATCGTAGGAGGTCGGTATTATGGAGGTTTGGACTTATAGGAGGCATAGATGAGATCGTGATGGGAGAAAGCGGAAGCGAGCAACTGGCCATGACAAGAAATAGTATTGGGGCGGGAGGTGAGCATAAGGTCAAGAAGAGTGTCAGAAGAAGCAAGGTGGTGAGTAGGGCCAGTTGGCAATATAGATAGATTAACAGAATATATTAAATTTAGAAGTTTAGAGGCACGGGACTTATATGGTTCATGATCGTTAATAATGCAGGTATTAAAATCACCCATAATAATATTATGGGTATAGTCAGGCACGATCTCATCCAGCACTTTCTCCAGACTCGGAAAGTAATTGATTATCGGCGGACAGTAAACAACTCCAACTAATATGCTTGCACCAGAGAAGCTGACATCAATGAATAAGTATTCGCAAGACGCAAAGTACGGCGAAGGCGAGCAGCTCACAATTTTGTGAGAGAGTCCGGCACGGAGATAGATTGCCACTCCACCTCCACCGCGGCCTGTGCGGTCATTGCGAATGAGAACGTACCCTGGAAGTGAATAACTAGTTGAAGCTAAGGAATGTTTGAGCCAGCTTTCAGAAACGAGAATTGCATCAATAACATCGGGTGATGAGAAGGTAGTAAGGAGATCAGTGTAGTGCGCAGGCACACTTTGTGCATTAATGTGGCATACGTTGAAGTTGTTTCTGTGTTGAGAAAATCTATCTTTTAATAGCGAATCTAAATCGTCTGCATCGTAGAAAGAGTCACTAGAACTAGTACTATTTACAATAGAATGAAAAGAATTTTCATTGCTATCATTATCCGACATCTTATAATTATTAAGTAGTTTAATATAATATAATAATAATATAGTAAAAATATAATAGATAATATATATATATATATATATATATATATATATATATATATATATATCAAGCACTATTTATAGTACTAAATATTTGTAAAATTTATTTTACAAATACTAAAACCTGCCTGTCCTGCTGGCATGGAGTTAACAATATAAACCTAGTTACATCTTCAAATCAAATCAAAAGAAAAAAAAACAAACACTTTTAACACACTGTAAATCAGTAATGCACAATTAAAAATAATACATATATGAACAGTCGATAAAGCGGGGCCGCACTGTAGGTCAAGCAGAGCAAACCGACGCGTCGAAGTATAGTAATTATAAAAAAAAAAAAAACCAAGCTATGTTCGACCTGGAAGCTAGGCAAAGCAAAGCTTGCTTCTTACAGAACCCTGCCTAAACCGTATGAAAACCACGGAGCAAAGCCAAGCCGAACGACCCTCAAAGCGAAAAAAACGCCTTAAGCGACAAGTCAAACCCACCCGGCAAAAATACATCGACTAGGTGAACCATAAACGCAACAAAAAAAAAAAAAAAAACATTGCTACGAGCTATATAAACGCCACGTTAAAGGAATGAAAGACCGAGATAGCTGTCAAAAGTATGAGAAAAAAGAATAATCAGGAATAATGAATAAAAAAACTAAATATCCGAACGCTCCTAAAAATAAACGGTGCCATAGACAAATAATTGACAGATGTGCAATCTATGCCTTTACAAAAAAAAAACCAATTACATTTTTATTGGCATTTATATAGTCTGTGGCCAATATAAAAAAAAAACCACAGATTATATCACAGATTATATAGACATGATTATATAGACATGTAAAGAAACCAAGCTGCGTGTTTAACTAATTTATATGACATAATTAACGCTTCCGAATTGAGGAACAACATAATTAATTACCTTATTTCGAGCAATATGGTTCGCCCAGTCGATGTAATTACCCACTGAAAAACAAATAAAGCAAAGTCTGTGCAATAACAAAAATTTAACAGTTATTGTCGAGCAGTTCTTCTGGGACGTTCCCTGTTGTGGTGCCTTGGTTCGTTTTGTGACTGCACAGGTGGAGATACCACTTCGTTTTGTAACAAATCAGTTAGTTCGGTGTGATGTATGATTTTTCTTCTAGTGCCATCCGAGAGCTTGACTACTATTATGCCATCCTGTGTCCAGCAATTACCCAAGCCAAATTCCTTGCGTGCATCTGTAAATAGTGCCTGTCTTTTGCTAGTAAGGAATTCTGAACAACTAAATGATGTGCCCCTAAACTTGGTTTTGCTTCGCCACACTCGTTGCCTCAGCCCATAGTCTAAGAAGCGAACCAATACAGTCCGAGTTGTTGCCTCTCTGGGTGCTCCAAGTCTATAGCAAGACCGCATAGACTGCTTACTCATCTCAGAAATACACAGCTGCCTCTGTAGCATGTCAGCAACAACCTGTGAAATATCTTCGCCCTGGCACTCCGGAATGCCCCGAAGCAACAAACAATCAGAGCGGCTTCTGGTCTCTAATTTATCAACTGCAATCTGCATTTCTTTAATTTGTTGACGGAGCAATGACATCATTTCCATGGAAAATGTCTTGAAATCCAGAAACTCCTTGGCCAGTACTTCTAATTTAACACAGGTCCGTGAGTCCTTGGCCGCAGTGAGCTGGACTTCAAAATCCGCCATTCTCTTGGCAAGCTGGTCCTCAATTAGCCGCTGCGTCTCATGAACTTTGTCTGCTGTAGCCATTATAGTGCTTGTTTGTATTTTGAAGAAGTAACAAGATGTTATGAGTAAAGGTTAATAACCAGCAGGAGTAGGCACAAAATAAATATCTTACAGCAATTAAGACATATTGTACAGATAATTGTTATAATACACATAAAAATACTTAAAATTTAATCTACCACTGGAATAATCTTAACTTGGTCTACCCCCTCCCTCACTAAATTGTATAAAGATATAATCAAAAGATGTTTTATGTTCATCGCAACGTGATTTATTTGTGTATTATTACTATTATATTTCAAAAAAATCATCACGTGTATATCTTAAGTATATATTTTTTAAATTTTTAATTGGTAATTATAAAAAAAATATACTTTCGTAGCTTTATTTGAATTTAGCTATACAAGTCACATTAAAACCATAATGTAATCCTAATTATAAGCTTTATTTTCTTAATTTTTGCATCATATTTTAGGTTTTGTAAATGCAGATAAAAACACATCTCATCATCGCAATTTGAGTTACCGATTAGTCCAAACAAGGTTCGGTCAGTGAGTTAATAATGTCCGAAGTTTGTCTGCACTAAATGGTAACTCAACTGGTTCATCGAGAATATCGTTAAAAGCTTCATTTGTTGCCTGTACAAGTTACACTGTTTGAGCTACCAGCATGGGATGGCGAAGTACAGACAATGATATTTAAAAATGTATATACTTGTTCCATTCCCAAGTGGTAGTTCAATCATCATCAAGAGCTCCTCACCTGTGTTCGAATATTTTCCATCCGAATCATGTTTTGCTTAAACTATTGGTAAGTTATTTAATTTACTATTCATTATAAAAAGTAAGAAATTTACAGTTTTTTGCTTCTTTAATAGCTTCATTTGATATACCAGTTACTATAAAAATAACAAAAATGGTTCGTATTCTACACCTGAGCATCGTCAACACATTTAAGCTACCAGCTGGGTACAACCAAACATAAACAATGACTTTAAGATGTTTATGGTTTGGTAGTTTCCGACATGGTAGTTCAATTACCATCAAGAGCTCACTCACCTGTGTTCGTACCTATTTCACCGGCATTGTATGTGTTTGGCTTACTCGTAAATACTGGGACTCAAAACCCACTTGGATACTGAATCTGCCACTGGAATAATCATAACTTGGTCTACCCCCTCCCTCACTAAATTGTATAAAGATATAATCAAAAGATGTTTTATGTTCATCGCAACGTGATTTATTTGTGTATTATTACTATTATATTTCAAAAAAATCATCACGTGTATATCTTAAGTATATATTTTTTTAATTTTTAATTGGTAATTATAAAAAAAAAAATACTTTCGTAGCTTTATTTGAATTTAGCTATACAAGTCACATTAAAACCATAATGTAATCCTAATTATAAGCTTTATTTTCTTAATTGTTGCATCATATTTTAGGTTTTGTAAATGCAGATAAAAACACATCTCATCATCGCAATTTGAGTTACCGATTAGTCCAAACAAGGTTCGGTCAGTGAGTTAATAATGTCCGAAGTTTGTCTGCACTAAATGGTAACTCAACTGGTTCATCGAGAATATCGTTAAAAGCTTCATTTGTTGCCTGTACAAGTTACACTGTTTGAGCTACCAGCATGGGATGGCGAAGTACAGACAATGATATTTAAAAATGTATGTACTTGTTCCATTCCCAAGTGGTAGTTCAATCATCATCAAGAGCTCCTCACCTGTGTTCGAATATTTTCCATCCGAATCATGTTTTGCTGAAACTATTGGTAAGTTATTTAATTTACTATTCATTATAAAAAGTAAGAAATTTACAGTTTTTTGCTTCTTTAATAGCTTCATTTGATATACCAGTTACTATAAAAATAACAAAAATGGTTCGTATTCTACACCTGAGCATCGACAACACATTTAAGCTACCAGCTGGGTACAACCAAACATAAACAATGACTTTAAGATGTTTATGGTTTGGTAGTTTCCGACATGGTAGTTCAATTACCATCAAGAGCTCACTCACCTGTGTTCGTACCTATTTCACCGGCATTGTATGTGTTTGGCTTACTCGTAAATACTGGGACTCAAAACCCACTTGGATACTGAATCTGCCACTGGAATAATCTTAACTTGGTCTACCCCCTCCCTCACTAAATTGTATAAAGATATAATCAAAAGATGTTTTATGTTCATCGCAACGTGATTTATTTGTGTATTATTACTATTATATTTTTAAAAAATCATCACGTGTATATCTTAAGTATATATTTTTTAAATTTTTAATTGGTAATTATAAAAAAAAAAATACTTTCGTAGCTTTATTTGAATTTAGCTATACAAGTCACATTAAAACCATAATGTAATCCTAATTATAAGCTTTATTTTCTTAATTTTTGCATCATATTTTAGGTTTTGTAAATGCAGATAAAAACACATCTCATCATCGCAATTTGAGTTACCGATTAGTCCAAACAAGGTTCGGTCAGTGAGTTAATAATGTTCGGAGTTTGTCTGCACTAAATGGTAACTCAACTGGTTCATCGAGAATATCGTTAAAAGCTTCATTTGTTGCCTGTACAAGTTACACTGTTTGAGCTACCAGCATGGGATGGCGAAGTACAGACAATGATATTTAAAAATGTATGTAGTTGTTCCATTCCCAAGTGGTAGTTCAATCATCATCAAGAGCTCCTCACCTGTGTTCGAATATTTTCCATCCGAATCATGTTTTGCTTAAACTATTGGTAAGTTATTTAATTTACTATTCATTATAAAAAGTAAGTAATTTACAGTTTTTGCTTCTTTAATAGCTTCATTTGATATACCAATTACTATAAAAATAACAAAAATGGTTCGTATTCTACACCTGAGCATCGACAACACATTTAAGCTACCAGCTGGGTACAACCAAACATAAACAATGACTTTAAGATGTTTATGGTTTGGTAGTTTCCGACATGGTAGTTCAATTACCATCAATAGCTCACTCACCTGTGTTCGTACCTATTTCACCGGCATTGTATGTGTTTGGCTTACTCGTAAATACTGGTAATTTGCATTATTATTCATGAAATAATGTAATGCCATATAGAATCATTTCTCTATATATGAATAAACTTATAAAATTTTTAAAAAACTATAGTTCTAATAAAAAAATCAAAAGCTCCTTACCTGTGTTCGTATCTTTGGCACAAACAAAGTCAATTAAATTCTTAAAATAATTTATAAAAATCATAAATATTATGTATTAAGAAATTTATATTATTTCATCTTTTAATTGAATAATTTGATATACAATTTACTGTAATTAAATATATCAATATGATAGGTAACAATATAACATGTATGGAGTAGATTTTTATTAGTTTTTTGTCTTAAGAATACATTTTTTTTAATAATGTAATCTAAATTATATGCTTATTTTTATTTTTCTACATGATTTAGATTTTCCTTTGTACAAAGGTAAAGGATCTAGATTAGACTGTGCTAACTACCGAGCAATTAGTTTGATCAGTTTGGCGAGCAAGATGTATGGCAAGATTCTCACGAAACGCCTGCAAGAGAAGACTGAGGGTCTTTTATGGGAGGCACAAGGAGGCTTTAGACCTGGAAGAGGATGCACTGACCAAGTCTTTTCGCTCCGCAGTGTCACAGAGAAGTTTTTGGCCTTAAACCAAAAGGTTTTCTGTGCTTTTGTGGATTTGGAGAAGGCTTTTGATAGAGTTGTAAGAAAGAAGCTTTGGGACATATTGCCGGAGTATGGAGTGAATGACAAACTGCTACAAGCTATACAGTCCCTGTACAAGGGCTGCAAAGCTTGTGTGCGGGTGGAGGGGGGTATGTCGCCTTGCTTTGAATCCCAAATGGGCGTCAAACAGGGTTGTGTGCTTTCTCCTAGATTATTTACTCTATATCTCGACAAATGCCTAAAAAGAGTGAGAGAGAGTGACTGTGGGATAAAGATGAGTGATCTAGTGGTGAACTGCCTGCTTTATGCAGATGATGCTGTTCTTATGGCATCGTCCGAACAACAACTGCAATCACTAGTCACAAGAATGAAGGAGGGATGTGCAGAAAAAGGACTCCGTTTGAATGCGAGAAAAACTAAGGTACTAGTATTTGAAAGAAGAAGGATGACAACCTTGACGATAAAGATTGATGATGAAACTCTAGAACAAGTAAATGAAATTATATATCTGGGCAGTGTTTTCACTGCGGATGGGAAGTACGATAGGGACGTTGAAAGAAGAGTGAACGCGGGAAATAGTGTTAACGGTGCCCTGGGGTCACTGATCGGCAGTCGAAATGTCAGTGACAAAGCTCGGCTCGCCATACACAATGCCATGTTGGTACCAACACTGATGTATGGAAGCGAGTCGTGGATACGTCAGAATACGCATGACAGTAGGGTTAATGCCGTAGAAATGAGGTCGCTGCGCCGGATATGCGGCGTCACATTGGCGGACCGCATACGTAACGTCGAAATACAGAAAAGGGTTGGTATAAAAGAAAGCATAGGGACAAAAATAAGAAAAGGCATGCTACGATGGTTCGGGCATGTTGAAAGAATGAGCAAAGAAAGATTGACGAACCAGATATATAATGCGAAAGTTGTGGGTGAAAGAGGCCCTGGCAGACCGAGACTCACATATCACGATCAAATAAATAAAACACTGACTGAAGGTGCATTAAAAAGCCTTCGTAACAAAAGGGCATGTATGAAGAGGTTGATGAACGTCGATGAAGCGAAAGAGTTATGTCGTGATCGTGTCAAGTGGCGCTCAATTGTCTCTGCCTACCCCGCAAGGGATCTGGCGTGAAGATGTGTATGTATGTATTTAGATTTTGTATTTACAGATAAAAGCACATTTGAACTACCATCGATCATCGCAATTTGAGTTACCGATTAGTACGAACAAGGTGCGGTCAGTGAGTTAATAATGTTCGAAGTTTGTCTGCACTAAATGGTAACTCTACTGGTTCATCGAGAATATCGTTAAAAGCTTCATTTGTTGCCTGTACAAGTTACACTGTTTGAGCTACCAGCATGGGATGGCGAAGTACAGACAATGATATTTAAAAATGTATATACTTGTTCCATTCCCAAGTGGTAGTTCAATCATCATCAAGAGCTCCTCACCTGTGTTCGAATATTTTCCATCCGAATCATGTTTTGCTTAAACTATTGGTAAGTTATTTAATTTACTATTCATTATAAAAAGTAAGAAATTTACAGTTTTTTGCTTCTTTAATAGCTTCATTTGATATACCATTTACTATAAAAATAACAAAAATGGTTCGTATTCTACACCTGAGCATCGACAACACATTTAAGCTACCAGCTGGGTACAACCAAACATAAACAATGACTTTAAGATGTTTATGGTTTGGTAGTTTCCGACATGGTAGTTCAATTACCATCAAGTGCTCACTCACCTGTGTTCGTACCTATTTCACCGGCATTGTATGTGTTTGGCTTACTCGTAAATACTGGGACTCAAAACCCACTTGGATACTGAATCTGCCACTGGAATAATCTTAACTTGGTCTACCCCCTCCCTCACTAAATTGTATAAAGATATAATCAAAAGATGTTTTATGTTCATCGCAACGTGATTTATTTGTGTATTATTACTATTATATTTCAAAAAAATCATCACGTGTATATCTTAAGTATATATTTTTTAAATTTTAAATTGGTAATTATAAAAAAAAAAATACTTTCGTAGCTTTATTTGAATTTAGCTATACAAGTCACTTTAAAACCATAATGTAATCCTAATTATAAGCTTTATTTTCTTAATTTTTGCATCATATTTTAGGTTTTGTAAATGCAGATAAAAACACATCTCATCATCGCAATTTGAGTTACCGATTAGTCCAAACAAGGTTCGGTCAGTGAGTTAATAATGTACGATGTTTGTCTGCACTAAATGGTAACTCAACTGGTTCATCGAGAATATCGTTAAAAGCTTCATTTGTTGCCTGTACAAGTTACACTGTTTGAGCTACCAGCATGGGATGGCGAAGTACAGACAATGATATTTAAAAATGTATGTACTTGTTCCATTCCCAAGTGGTAGTTCAATCATCATCAAGAGCTCCTCACCTGTGTTCGAATATTTTCCATCCGAATCATGTTTTGCTTAAACTATTGGTAAGTTATTTAATTTACTATTCATTATAAAAAGTAAGTAATTTACAGTTTTTGCTTCTTTAATAGCTTCATTTGATATACCAGTTACTATAAAAATAACAAAAATGGTTCGTATTCTACACCTGAGCATCGACAACACATTTAAGCTACCAGCTGGGTACGACCAAACATAAACAATGACTTTAAGATGTTTATGGTTTGGTAGTTTCCGACATGGTAGTTCAATTACCACCAAGAGCTCACTCACCTGTGTTCGTACCTATTTCACCGGCATTGTATGTGTTTGGCTTACTCGTAAATACTGGTAATTTGCATTATTATTCATGAAATAATGTAATGCCATATAGAATCATTTCTCTATATATGAATAAACTTATTAAATTTTTAAAAAACTATAGTTCTAATAAAAAAATCAAAAGTTCCTTACCTGTGTTCGTATCTTTGGCACAAACAAAGTCAATTAAATTCTTAAAATAATTTATATAAATCATAAATATTATGTATTAAGAAATTTATATTATTTTCATCTTTTAATTGAATAATTTGATATACAATGTACTGTAATTAAATATATCAATATGATAGGTAACAATATAACATCTATGGAGTAGATTTTTATTAGTTTTTTGTCTTTAGAATACATTTTTTTTAATAATGTAATCTAAATTATATGCTTATTTTTATTTTTCTACATGATTTAGATTTTGTATTTACAGATAAAAGCACATTTGAACTACCATCGATCATCGCAATTTGAGTTACCGATTAGTACGAACAAGGTGCGGTCAGTGAATTAATAATGTCCGAACTTTGTTTGTACCAAATGGTAACTCAATTAGTTCATCAAGGATTTCCATACAGCGCACTTAGTAGAGGAACAAAACGGAAACAAAAACTATTTATGTGACAAATTTCTACAACATAATTGCATTATTAAACAACATAACTTAAGCTATTATAATAACAAATGTACCACACCTACATCAATACACACAATAATTTTAATACTTCATTGTGATCATCACCACTGCTGGATACATTTAACATGATCTTTTGCATGTATTCCTCACCAGTGATCTTTTGCAGGTTATATATCAATCTAACGGGTGGATCGTTCCACCCTTTCTCTTATTTCAGACCGTAGTTGTCGTGGTAGTCATCATCAAGAGCTACTCTCCTGTGTTCGTATCTTTTGCACCCGCATTGTCCATGTTTTGCTTTAAATATTGGTAAATTATTATCATAAACATATTATTAATAATTTTGATTTATTTTTCTGTTTTATTAGCTATATTTGTTGTTGTCTATACAAGTTAAACTATTTGAGCTACCAGCTTGGAATTGCGAAGTACAAACTATGAATTTGAAATATACGGTATGTACTCTGTCAATTTCTACGTGGTAGTTTAATTATCACTAACAGCTTCTCATCTGTGTTCGAATTGTTTATTGCTTAAAATGTTGGTAAGTTATTTGAATTACTATTTATAAATACTAACATATTAATAAGAAATTTTTGTTTTTTTTTAATAGCTTCTTTTGTGATTGTCTATACGAGTTAAATCGAATGCACATTTGAACTACCAGGTGGATACAACCGACTATAGACAATTTCTTTATGAATTTTGTAGTTCGGAGATTTCTGCATGGTAGTTCAATTACCATAACTCACCTGTGTGTTTGTACTGGTGATAACCAGCATGTTGTATCTTTTTCTTAAAATATTGTAAGGTATAAATAGAATAACAACATGGACTGCCTTTGTGGTCTAGCAGTCAAGTCCGTAGATTTAGACGCAATGGTACCGGGTTTGATTCATAGTCGGCACACAAAAATATTTAAAGTATTATTTATGATATTTCCCAAATTATTATACGCTGGAGATAACGACGAGCTTGCCACTTGTCATGGTGGGATTGTAGTGAAGTTGGCTATATTTTTTGTATAAAACAGTTAGTTACTGACGGTACGTACGCACAGTATAGACGACTTTTCATACAAAAGTTGTACGTGACCAACTTACGCACCGATGACGGATGGTCGAGCACTGTTACCGGTTTAAAGGTGTATACACGTAGGAACGGGCTACCGGCACTGACAGCTTATCGGCGTCGCACAGTGGAACTAAATTAAATTATTGGTACATTTTCTTGACGTTGTCTGTTTCTACAAATTGTTACAATAATTATATGCTATATACATATGATAGATTTATTCATTATTTATGAAGTTATTATAAGCGATTATATTTCATTGTTGTATGGGCAAAAACATAATGTCATAATTCTCACATTTCCTTACGAAACGATAGCCACAAATAGTAGACCACAGCTTTATTCATACAAAAGCCTGCAGCTCTATTCTGTTACGTAAGCGCCAACGTTATATAATGGAATCCCTTAAATAACGGAACTGTCAGTGTAAAATGCTATTAAAATTGGTATTTTCAGACAGCAAAATAACGTTATTTTGCTGTCTGAACTTTATTAAAAAAAAACTATTATTTATTTCTTTCAGTATTTGCCATATTTTTAATTTATTTCCTAATGTGTGTTATAAAACTATGTTTAATGTAAATATAAAATCTTAGTTTAATTAATATAAATGTTGTTAACTTTATTATAAATTCGCGGCGGACAATTAAAGTATTTGAATACGTTTTTCCAATGATTTTGAAGTTGCAACCCCATGGTGGCCTTTGGAATAGTAGAATACGCTATTTTGACGAAGGTCAGCTATAATCGGAAAAAAAATATTTCAAAAAATATATTAAATCCTATACGATCCAAGATATATAATATTTTATTTTGTTACTTTCCGAGTGAATTTCCTGTGGATACGTCAATAAAAAAACTTATTAACGCCTAATTGGTGGTTAGGCATAGAGAACAAATAGGTGTTCGGTAGAGTGATGGTGGTAATTTGCCCACCGTTCATATCGATAAACTTAGTAAATCCACATGCTTCGTGATCAGGCTTAAATTGCCGTCATGTCCAGTCAAAAAGCCGGCATAGTGTTAGAGACTGATGTCAGTTGCAAACATTCATGTACCTCGCGCGCCATAACGTGAGTGAAGGTCACATGTAGAACTAGTATAAAAAGAAATAAAAAAGCTCACTGTGCGTCGCTCGGTTTGCGCATGTCCCTCGCAGGTTGCCGGCGTAGGCGGTCTGTATATAATAAGCCAATATGCGCCGAACATCCTCTTCGCCGACAAGCTTTGACCAGCTTCCATCAGCGCTGGCATTTGCTTTATGCAGCAGTGGCTATTACACATGTGCTTATGTGGCTATCTGAGTGGACCTGGTGCTGGCTGATAGGCGCCGGTAGCTCGCCTCCTACGTGATGAAGATAAGTCTATTTCAGTTTACAAAATTAAGTTACTGAATAATTTTCACATGGATATTTCTTTTCTGTACCTGTATTTTGTAATAATTAACATATTATACTGTAGTAGCTTTTTTTATTTATCTGTGAAAATAACACTAATAAAATATTAATTAGGTACTTATATCTTCAACTGATCATCGGACTGTTTGTGTTACCAATTAGTATATTCAGAGTTTAATCAGTGATTTTAATATGGTAGAACTTTGTTTATATTTAATGGTACTCAAAACTATTTCATCGAGAACTGAGGAACGAAACGGAAAGACATAATTTACAACCTATTGCACTAAACGCGATTTTATATTGAATGTTGCTTTGTTCAAGTGGCGTTTTCATTCACTACATCACAATATTCAGTATAAAAACACGCTTTGCTCAGTACGTGAACACGGGGGTTACAGCATTATAGTTAACCAATATAATTCAAGGTAGGTACTTTAACAACAAAATATCTACGTAATTATTTATCATTAATGTGACCTTTTCTTATCATTATCATTTTTAACATCTTTCGACTGCAGGATATAGGCCAAGGCTCTTCATTTCACGCGATCTTCTGCCACCCTCATCCAGCCCCTACCAGCGACCTTTTTCACGTCACCTGACCATCTGGTGTGGGGTCGTCCTTCCTGTACATGGTCTCTACTTCGGATCTACTCCATCATTAGTCGGTTTTCCGACACAAATTCATTACTTTCATTTTATGTATTATATTGTATTTCATAGTATTGTAATAAAATAAGAAGTAGAGTATTAAAAATATAAATGTTATTAATTTTATATCATTAATATTTTCAGAGATTAGCCCTGTTTATCGGCTGTTTGTGTCACGACCTGGACCACCGCGGCAAGAGCAACAAGTTCATGTCGGACATCGAGTCTCCTCTCGCGGCAGTATACTCCACCTCCACCATGGAACATCATCACTTCAACCAAACAGTCACCATATTGCAACAGGTGAGTCTTTATTATTTACATACTACGCCCGATATGTACGGAGCAATAGTAGCTTTGTCTTGCAGTGCTGTCGTACATTGTAGAAACGTGGCCACTGACTGTTATTTGGTCCACATTTTAAGGTAGTTCTCTTATAGTCCGAAAAAGTCAAACTAAAAGTCCAAAACAAGAAAATCCGTTAGAGAACCACAGTTACCGTATAGCCTTAAATTGTAAGCTGATTATGGGCCGAATACGTCTGTCACAGAACCGATGAACGATGGATTAGACGGGTTCTGGAGTAGAGACCGTGTATGGAAAGCGCAGAGTGGTATGATCTTCCAGATGACTTGAAGGAGGTTGCTTTTAAGACTGGATGATGATCTATCCAGCAGTAGAGAGGTGATGATGAATTAAGCAACCGCCATATCCTTTCTTCTCATAACCAGCTTAAAATCCGTCCCCACAGATTTAGTAGATACTACCACTCACTATCAGACAGGCTCTTTCCGTTCATATCTTCAAACATTTACGTACCGCATTACTTTCTTCAGAAGCAGAACATTAATAACTAAATTTATACTAAATTTTAATTTATATATTTCTTATGTAAGGTTCATATTTATCTCTCGTGTGTTATTAAGTATTTTGAATTTTATTTAATAATATAAATATATTTATTTATTTAAAAACTTTATTGCACAAAGTACAAAGGCGGACTTAATGCCCGTAGACATTCTCTGACAGCCAAACTGTTAAAGCCAGTTCTGTGACCCATCGGTGGGTAGTAGTCGCACCTCAACCTCGGTCGGCGGCGGACGTCAACAATTTGTGTATCGGTGACGTCACACCGTGTGTGCTCAATTTTTCGGTGCTGCAGCAGTGTCTGCTGAAAAGCCACGCGAGTGTATTTATAGATCGGAACTTGGATTATTAGTTTTATGTGAAAAGAGTTTTAGCATCAGAAGAGCTGGTATTCTTCTGGAACCCTGGGGTCGACTCCACTGAGACGTTGTCAGCTGCTGCTGGAAGAGGTAAGTGCTTCTGCCCCTTTCTTTGGACTTCACAGAGCTGGCTCGTCATCAACCCCCCCCAAACAATATACAGTCCACTCATCTACCACGGGTGAGGGAGTTGGAATTCTCCCACACACAAACCTTAGGGACAAATTTGAACAAATATAGGTGCAATGAAAGCAATGGTAAAATATACAATTAAAGAATGACTTAACATATATTATATACGTACTTATATATATAGTTTTATATATGTAATATATTATCAATATACTAAATACTAATATATACACAATATTATACATAGACATACATAACTTACTAACGTGGTTTAGACCTATTTATAAAGTGTGAATAGACCAATTTGTTAAATGACAATCTATTAGTTGCCTGCCTTATGTTCACCGGAAGATCATTCCATAAATTTGTGGCAGCGACTACAAAGGAGTTGGAGACAAAACCAGAATTATGTGAAGGGACAGAAAGATATATATTTATTTAATATAAGTGTATATTAAATAAAATTGCACACATACATAACTTTCCACACCCCCAAAAGTTGGTTGTCAGAAAATGCTTAGTCATTAAGCCCGTCACTTTACATTATTAAAAGTAATTTTAAATGAATAATAGGTAATGAATAGTTGTGTCGAAATGTCAGTGACAAAGCTCGGCTCGCCATACACAATGTCATGTTGGTATACTGATTTATGAAAACAAGACGTGTATACTGTATATGTCAGAATACCTCATGCGTAGGGTTAATGCAGTTGAAATAAGTTCGTTGCGTCGGATAAGTCAATTATACGTAACGTCTAAATACGGAAAAGGATAGGCATAAAGGCAAAAATATGGAATAGCATGCTGCGATGAAAGAATTAAATAAATAAATATTTCCAGACAGGTCACACAGCGACATCTAATTTCCGTGGTAAGCTGCGAGGCTTGTGTTACGGAAACTAGATGGTTGATAAACTACATATTATACTTTTTTTTTGTAAATATATACATATTATACATATAAACGCCCAGACCGAGACAAATTATACAATGTACAAGTTGCCCCCGGTGGGAATCGCACCCACGACCTCCCGAGTTCACGGCAACGTTTGTTACCACTAGACCACGAAAGCGGTCAACATAACGAAAAAAAAAATTTGCGAAGAAAGATTGACGAACCAGGTATATAATGCGAAAAGAGACCTTGGCAGACCGAGATTCACTTATAACGATTAAATAAATAAAACACTGGCTATGATGGTGCATTAAAAAGCCGTAACAAAAGGGCATGTATAAAGAGGTTGATGTATATCGACGAAGCGAAAGAGGTACAAGTATGTCATGATCAATTGACTCTGTCTACTCCGTAAAGGATCTGGCGTGAAGATATGTAAGTAATAGTAGTATGGTTACAATCATTACATTATCATCACGGCTCCAGAACATAAAGTCCTAGACCTGCACAGACCTTCCAAAACATATTTCCGAAAAAATATATGACGGTAACGCTCTGTCCAGGTGGGCTAGAGTTGAATGTTAATCCAAGGAGTCACGTCCCTCAACCTTGGCTTGTACAAGAAAACACAAGATATACCCGAATGGACCATTTTATAGTTGTTATTTCACAAATCAACCATACTTCGTGCCTTGAAAAGCACGTTAAAACACTGGTCCTACTTATTAGTGACTAATGGAATAGTTATGAAAATATATCATCAGACTGTCGCCAAGAGTAGGTCTATCATAATAAGTCATTTGATGTAAGTAAACAAATCAACTGATGCGAATATATTCATAACTCGTCAATGTCAAGTATAAAAGAAAAATAATATAAATACTAACTACACTCATGGACAAGTTTAAAGGAACGCAAAAAAAAAGAGTTTTTTTTCTGTTATCGTTTGTACTGGCCACAAAAATTAGTAAACCTTTTTTAAAAAATAAATTTTCGAATGCTTTATTTAGAATTTCATTTGTTTCATTTACTAATAGCCTAATATTGCGGGCTTTTAAACTCACACTTACCGGTCAGAAGTCCACTGCCTGCCACATACCATTTACAGATGAACAATAGAACATAAAGTTTTATTCACAGATTTGTGAGATTTTGCCGAGAGATTTTGAAGAGAAGTACGCTCTGTGCAACATCATTGGAAAAAAAGCATATGGTAGGGAGTCAGCATAGGGAGGTATTTGTATGGAGTCAACTCGGGTTATAGGAAATGGTTTTGTTTTGATATATGCTACTGCATGCCATACTGTACAATAGTTGTATAATACCTTTGAAACGTTGAAAACCATCCTAAATAGAATACCTTAGAAGACAAATTTAGAAAATAAATCCTGCGTACGCTAATTAAGAAATCTTGAAAACGCATTACAGTATGAATGGAACGCAATCCCTCGAATTTTTTTTTATTAGGGATATGTCAAGGAGACTGGAAGCAGTTGCAAGAACTAGGGCCCCTCCCTAGTACACTAAGTAATGATTATAGCCCACCTTACACCCATTCCTATACATTTATGAAAAAACTTCTCCATAGAAATATATACTTTCATATTTTTTAATTATCGTTATTTTATCGTTTGTTACTTCGATGTTTGCGATTTTTTTTAAATAATTAATAAGCCTACTTACAATATTTACAAATATTCATGATATTTCATTTAACACTCACATTATTTTGAGTTACTTTAATTTTGTCCATGTGTGTAGTATAAACATTACTTAGTTTCCAAGAACAGATGTAGTCTGCAAGATTTGCTCAATGAAATGGAAATTTCTAACTTAAACTTACATAAAGCCCGCTATATTGTAGGTATTGTACCGAAGTATGCGACAAACTTCTGTCTAAAAACGTTAGCGATTCTGACCATATGTTTTACGGATATTGTAGTATGCTTGGACGTTACCATGGACTTCACGTTACCAAAACGTGATCGTGGAGCAGCTTGTATTGATTTGTATAAAAAAAAATATTTAAAAACATAATTGCACTATGTACAAAAGCGGCATTAAGCCCTATTAGGGCATTTAGACAGTATAGATAGATGCAATCATTAATTAAATTTATTATTTGTTATATACATAAACAATATAACATACTTATACATATATAAGCAATATATATTTATTTAAAATATATATCATAAATTAACAATAATATGAAATTACTTACTATCTAATTT
This sequence comes from Tinea semifulvella, assembly GCA_910589645.1. Classification (NCBI taxonomy): domain Eukaryota; kingdom Metazoa; phylum Arthropoda; class Insecta; order Lepidoptera; family Tineidae; genus Tinea; species Tinea semifulvella. Next base: position 30,528,482 of record OU342584.1, read on the forward strand.
TGAGCATTTTCAATGTGTTAAATGTATTTGAAAATGTGCGATTTTTAAATTGCAAACCGTTTATCCACCAGATATATGCGAGAGAAATGAGCGGCAATATACAACATATCCTTTAATATGTTTTATTATAAACAATTATCAGATCACTTCATCATGAAGTGATTTTATTAGAAGCTATTTTCCAAGCACATCACCAGCCTAACGGCTCGCGTACACCTAATCCGTTATCGGCCGAACTATGGTCGGACGTCTTTAGCCGATCGAATAAAACCTATATGGTAATGAAAAAGAGCGCGTACACGTCCGATGACGCCTGAAAACAGCTGATCAACCGCCGAATCCGAACTTGTTGGAACTTTTCGCCAGTCTGCGAAACACTACAGCGTGGAAATGTGTGTATTGTTTGATTTAAGTTCTGTTGTTTCTTTATCTGACCGTCTTAATTATGGATAAGTAATTAGTTGTGTTTATAATGAATAATCTTAATAATCGAGTTATTGCAAAACGGTTATTGGCTGAAGTTGCAGACGTTAAAAAAAATAGAGCTAAAGACTGGCAACGTCCGATGTCGAACGTAGTAGTATACACAGCGAACGTCCGAGACAGTTGTCCGATCAGCTCCGTCCAGAAATCCGATTAAAGTTTGGTGTGCGACACGCCACGTCTGACCGACCGATCAACACGACAAACTACAGTTATTAAATATTTATTTATTTATTTATTTATTTAAATCTTTATTGCACAAAGACAAAGGCGGGCTTATAATGCCGCTAGACATTCTATCCTAGCCAACCATTGGGACAACTTGAGTATTATATTGAAAGGTAGGTGCAAAATATCGCTGTCCTTATTGGTAATACGTGTGATGTCGTGTTGCACGTGTTGGTCGTGACGTTTGATTTTTGTATAAGTTTGTATTTTGTCGTGTTGCACGCCTGTTGGTTGTTTCAGTGAAAAATTAATGATTATTACGAAATATTAATTGAGGCTTAATTGAGTCAGAAAAAGACTAATATTGTGGAACAAATAGAGCTACAATTATACAAGTAAAAATCAGGTTGCACTAATTTCGTAATTAAAAGTATAGGTGATGCAATATTCAACTTACATTCAATCTTTGTACCTTCTTGCGTTGCCTTTCTAATGTACCTTATAAATATTTATATTTTGTAAATTTCACTTCAAAAAAATATGTATTATTCCGACAGCTCAATTAGGGTAAAAGAAACTCAAACGCGTTTTTTTTTATTTTATAACCTTTAAATTTTGTCGGAAAGGTTGAAAGTGAGGCACTAAATGCATTGGCCATGAAAATGTTGAACAAGTTCTGTGGAACCTTCCGGTGACTGACTGCACTACGACTACGTTATAAACTTTAAAGGAAATGTTGACATTGAAAATATCCACTCATGAATAAAAATTCATATTTCACCGGCTTTAAAGTTTACAGTTCAGTAACGCCGACGTCTCTAATTTATGAAAGTTCACTAGATTTTAAAAATATTAACTATATTGTATTCTTGGCTATATTTTTTTTTAATTTACCTGCGTAGGTATTTGAGATACTTTTTCATAATGCAATTTGTAAGAAAATTAACACACACCTTGGAGGGCAGCATGGATTTAGACCGGCGAGTTCACTAAACACTAATCCATTAACTTTCGTCGATTACGTCTCAGAAGCTATGGATAGGGGTCGACAGATCGATCTCATATATTTCGATTTGCGCAAAGCTTTCGATAAATATACTTACGATAGATATAGATATACTTCTGCACAAACTGGATGTCGCAGGTTTCGCTCCAAATCCCCTATGTCTCTTTGCTGACAATCTTGGAGTTCGCAACAGTATGTCAGGTATGGTCGTTATACATCGCAAGCCTACCACACGCGGTCAGGCGTAAGTCAAAGTTCTACACTCAAATCCTTGCTCTTCCTAATAATGATAAACGATTTGGCAAGGGTTAGTAAGCATACCATGCCCAATGTCTATTATACGCCGATAACTTAAAGCTGTAAAAGACGAAGCGGATTGCAGACTTCTCCAGAGTGATGTGAACGCGGTGTGCCGCTGGGGTATAGCTAACAGGATGCAATTTAATATTGACAAATGCTGTATCATGACCTATGGCCCGTTGCTGTATCCTACACACTACTTCTACATAATGGAGAACAGTGCTATCTCGCGGGTGACCGAAATGTTAGATCTTGGGGTGACTTTAGACAGTGCTTTGACTTATAATGACCATATATCGGTACTGACAAAAGAATCTTTCAGATGGTTGGGCTTCGTACTTCGCAACACTCGATATTTTCAAAATGCTAATGTTAATTAAGTACTTTTCAATGCTCTTTTTTTAAGTATGTTGGAAACGAGTTCTTGTCTATGTATTCCCACGAAGCGGCCTACAAGTTAATGTTCGAGAAAGTCCAGGAAGCATTTCTTAGGTACGTCTATAAAAGAGTAAATGGATACTATCCTTTACTCTATCTAACTAAATTTGGGAATGAACTCACTAGAATGCAGAAGGGGACACACTCCTTATCGCAATAAAGGTGCTTCGTGGAGAGTTGGATTCCGTATAGCTCTTCAACTTTTTATGTCGAATCCATGTGCCTGGGTGTCGCACGCAGCGAGCTTGTCGGCCCGTCCCGCTGTTTGCGATGCCGTTCTGCCGCATGGTAGGTCGCGCTCAATCTACACTCTGTCGTATGATAGCCGCGCTGAATGGATTTTTAGACGCAGAACCGGCGATGTGTTTGTCAATGCCTAGACGATATTGACATACAGGTGTATGAAATATTGCTTGTGTTTAATTATGATTTGTAAATTGTTATGACTTTTTAATTTTTGTGTTAAGAATTAGAATTGTATTTGTGACATGACTATAATTGCTGTAATAGGGTCTACCCGTGAAATTATTATAAATAAATAAATTACATCGACAAGTTAGGTGCATCACTTCAAAACCTCGTAATTGAAATTGAACAAGCAAACAAATAAGAAGCAAACGTTATTTAAAGGAATCCTTAACCAACAGTTACTGTAAATGTTATTAGAGTTCAAATTCGTACATTATCTTATCATAGAACATGTCTCAACAACAAGCAAATTGGTGCTTTGGTACTTTTACTACTTTGAGGCTTTAAGCCAATCCAAACAGCCGTTCGTCTTACACAAAGCGAAGGTTTTAACGCTACGTAAACAGGTTTTCATTTTCTTCTCTTTATAAAGTAGTTATCTGTAGTATCATTAGCGAAACCCAAAAAGAATTAAATATAATAATTAATATAACTAATATAAGATATCTGTACAATAAACAAATAAAACAAAGCACGTCGTGATAATAAAAATGAGATAAACCCGAAAAAGTATCAAATATATGATATTAGAAATCATTAAAATTAAAGAAAGCACGATTATATGGTATTAAAAAATATAAATACTATATTTTCGACCTCGGACAATTCGCTTTGATCGTACTGCAGGAAAATCCGTTTAATAGACTGCCACTGCTAACCACTTAAGGCTTAAGTTAGACAAACAGATCCGTTTGTAGGCAGTACGTCCACTGTATCCGCAGTAATCAGAATGACGAATCAACTGCCAACTGACAATAATAAAGATCGGCAAGCCCTTTTAAGCAACTGCGTCGGCATACCCGACAGGCACCGTTAATTTAAGCGTGTGGTCCGTGCGATGCGGAATTGAAATATGCGCGCAAACATATCTACCAATAATATAATCTAATATGATAATCAAATGATACTATTAGTAAAGTAAACGTATTGGTATTCCTCGCAAATTTTCTTGGCACATATCTGGTGGACAAGTCATAGGAGTGGTTATATTATGCTTCACGATGTTTTTTTAAAGTATTTGAGATGTACTATGTGATCATTTACATTTTCCTCACTGAGTTATTTTTATACCTACTTATTTACTACTATTTGCGCATGATGTCTCGTGTCGGTCGTGTTCCAAATTCGAATAGCTTTAAAAACGGTCGAGTCTCGTTTGTTAAACTTCTTGGCCTCAACTCGAGTATTCTATTGTTTTCAGGAAGGTCACAATATATTCAGGCAGCTGTCCCACAGCGATTACAAGCAAGTGCTTGGTTTTCTCAAACACTGCATCTTGGCTACAGACTTGGCTCTGTTCTTCCCGAATAAGGGCAAGTTGGAGACCCTCGTCCGAGACAATCAGTTCAAATGGACCAAGCCTGAACATCGGTAAATATTATATTTTATCTAAAACTTTAGATTAGTAACGCCTAGAAACGAAGTGCGCGTAAGGCAAGTTTTACTGAGCAGTTAAATATTCTATAATTCATGTTGTGTGTTCATGATTACAGTAACCTGCTCCTTGCTGTATCGATGACAGCGGCGGACTTGTCGGCATCTGCTAAGCCTTGGGAGATCCAGGTGGAGACGGTGAAGGTGATCTTCCAGGAGTTCTACCAGCAGGGAGACGAGGAGAGGGCGGCTGGAAGAGAGCCTCAACCCATGATGGATCGGGCACGACCCGAACAGCAAGCAGCCAGTCAGGTTAGTGTTTATTATTAGGATGGCGCTTAAGACTGGTTTACTTTGGAGAAATATATATATTTGTAAACATGTTTATGTATGCCGGAGCCTAGTGGTAAAATAGATATTTTTTACCCTAAAGATAGCTGATATAGAAATATTTTATCAAGCCAGTCTTTCTCGTCGTGAAATAGTTTGGTTTTAATCCTATTTTAGAAGTCCGAGCTCCAAGCTAAACCGTACCATTTTCACGAAGAGTGTTAACATTTCGACTTGTGTAGCAGCTAGGAGGGTATATATATCTGCATATCGAAGAGTGAAGATTTTCACACCTCTAATAGAGACTCTCCCATTCCATCTCTCGCACGTTCGCTTCGTTATATATTCACCGTATATGTTAAAGAAAATGGGTAATAGTATGCAGCCCTGTCTAGCAATTATTTAAAACGGAATAGTCCCTAAAGTTCTGCGTCAATCCGCACTAATCTATTCCTGGTTTGGTGAAGATTTCGCACAAGGGCAGTTCAATTCGCTGGCACCCCAACCAAATTAACTTATTTTCTATCATTTAAACTCCACTAAATGAGGTAATATCCTCGCTAATTTATATTTTATTTACAGGTGGGATTTCTGGTGGGTATATGCCTCCCATGCTACACGTTACTGAGCGAACTGCTTCCCGAAACACAACCTTTGCTGGACATGTGCAAGGAGAACCTGGAGCGTTGGCAGCAGATAGACGAGGAAGTCCACCGAGTCGCTAAAACCATACCTGAAGGAACCAAGCTAGTTCTACCCGACCATCTCTACATCCATGTCGATAGAAACTAGATGATCCATCATCTAATACATGGCATTAGATAGACGAGTTGATTCACTAAGTCACCAAAATAGTACCTAACACCAAGCTCGTTCTATCCGTTCTTTTTAACATCTATGTTGATATAAACTAGAGGCATTATAATGCATGGCATTTGATAGACGAATAGACGCTCTAAGTCGCCAAAAACTGTACCTACCACTAAACACTTATTCATCTCTACATCCATGCCAATAGAAACCAGATGATTCATCATGAAATTAAAGAGACGAGTAGACGAACTAAGTCGCCAAAACTGTACCTAACACAAAGCTGTTTTTCTCTACATTCATGTCAATAAAAACGAAATAAACCCTACCCTAAAAAGTACCTACATGGCATTAGATAGACAAGAAAATGCAGTAAGTAGGCAAAACACTACATAAAACCTGGCTCTTTCTAAATAACCATCTGTCGAAAGTAATTACATGACCTATCGCTTATGTAGCACGTTCTACTACGAAGGGCACATTTTCTTGATCCAGCTCTGTCTAACAGGCCATCTGTCAATAGTAACCACATGCACTATAACTTATGTAGCACGTTCTACTACGAAGGGCACATTTTCTTGATCCAGCTCTTTCTAACAGACCATCTGTCAATAGAAACTACATGCACTATAACTTATGTAGCACGTTCTACTACGATGGGCACATTTTCTTGATCCAGCTCTTTCTAACAGGCCATCTGTCAGTAGTAACTACATGCACTATAACTTATGTAGCACGTTCTACTACGAAGGGCACATTTTCTTGATCCAGCTCTTTCTAACAGGCCATCTGTCAATAGTAACTACATGCACTATAACTTATGTAGCACGTTCTACTACGAAGGGCACATTTTCTTGATCCAGCTTTTTCTAACAGACCATCTGTCAATAGAAACTACATGCACTATAACTTATGTAGCACGTTCTACTACGATGGGCACATTTTCTTGATCCAGCTCTTTCTAACAGGCCATCTGTCAGTAGTAACTACATGCACTATAACTTATGTAGCACGTTCTACTACGAAGGGCACATTTTCTTGATCCAGCTCTTTCTAACAGGCCATCTGTCAGTAGTAACTACATGCACTATAACTTATGTAGCACGTTCTACTACGAAGGGCACATTTTCTTGATCCAGCTCTTTCTAACAGACCATCTGTCAATAGAAACCACATGCACTATAACTTATGTAGCACGTTCTACTACGATGGGCACATTTTCTTGATCCAGCTCTTTCTAACAGGCCATCTGTCAGTAGTAACTACATGCACTATAACTTATGTAGCACGTTCTACTACGAAGGGCACATTTTCTTGATCCAGCTCTTTCTAACAGGTCATTTGTCAATAGTAACTACATGCACTATAACTTATGTAGCACGTTCTACTACGAAGGGCACATTTTCTTGATCCAGCTCTTTCTAACAGGCCATCTGTCAGTAGTAACTACATGCACTATAACTTATGTAGCACGTTCTACTACGAAGGGCACATTTTCTTGTTTCAGCTCTTTCTAACAGACCATCTGTCAATAGAAACTACATGCACTATAACTTATGTAGCACGTTCTACTACGATGGGCACATTTTCTTGATCCAGCTCTTTCTAACAGGCCATCTGTCAGTAGTAACTACATGCACTATAACTTATGTAGCACGTTCTACTACGAAGGGCACATTTTCTTGATCCAGCTCTTTCTAACAGGCCATCTGTCAATAGTAACTACATGCACTATAACTTATGTAGCACGTTCTACTACGAAGCGCACATTTTCTTAATCCAGCTCTTTCTAACAGACCATCTGTCAATAGAAACTACATGCACTATAACTTATGTAGCACGTTCTACTACGAAGGGCACATTTTCTTGATCCAGCTCTTTCTAACAGGCCATCTGTCAGTAGTAACTACATGCACTATAACTTATGTAGCACGTTCTACTACGAAGGGCACATTTTCTTGATCCAGCTCTTTCTAATAGGCCATTTGTCAATAGTAACTACATGCACTATAACTTATGTAGCACGTTCTACTACGAAGGGCACATTTTCTTGATTCAGCTCTTTCTAACAGGCCATCTGTCAGTAGTAACTACATGCACTATAACTTATGTAGCACGTTTTACTACGAAGGGCACATTTTCTTGTTCCAGCTCTTTCTAACAGGCCATCTGTCAGTAGTAACTACATGCACTATAACTTATGTAGCACGTTCTACTACGAAGGGCACATTTTCTTGATCCAGCTCTTTCTAACAGGCCATCTGTCAGTAGTAACTACATGCACTATAACTTATGTAGCACGTTCTACTACGAAGGGCACATTTTCTTGATCCAGCTCTTTCTAACAGACCATCTGTCAATAGAAACTACATGCACTATAACTTATGTAGCACGTTCTACTACGAAGGGCACATTTTCTTGATCCAGCTCTTTCTAACAGGCCATCTGTCAATAGTACCTACATGCACTATAACTTATGTAGCACGTTCTACTACGAAGGGCACATTTTCTTGATCCAGCTCTTTCTAACAGACCATCTGTCAATAGAAACTACATGCACTATAACTTATGTAGCACGTTCTACTACGATGAGCACATTTTCTTGATCCAGCTCTTTCTAACAGGCCATCTGTTAGTAGTAACTACATGCACTATAACTTATGTAGCACGTTCTACTACGAAGGGCACATTTTCTTGATCCAGCTCTTTCTAACAGGCCATCTGTCAATAGTAACTACATGCACTATAACTTATGTAGCACGTTCTACTACGAATGGCACTTTATCTTAATCGAAATAATCTGACCACATCACAGTGCGTGTGTATTTGTAAGCTAATAAAATAAAATAAGGTCTCTTTAGTTCTGTTGATTACGTAGGTGTTTTTATAGTCTTAATTTAGTATAGTTTATTAATGTTTAATTATAAATCCATAGTAATTAGCTATTCAAAGTAACCGCATAATAATAATATACAACATTCCTTATAGATAGGTTTAATATTAAATAAAATTAAGTATTTTTCTCAAATATTAGATGTTGTAGTAATATTAGTTAGATGTTTTGTTAGACATAACATCTGCTTAGTTTGGTTTAATAGTGGGTTAATATTTCTCAAATTTTCGTCTTTCTCCCGGAAACCATAAAACAATCAACTACTCGTATATGATAATTTACATAATATTGGCCCCTGTTGGACAACACGTCGCTTTTGCGCCGTTTGGAGTGTAAACTCTTGGGTCGTGGGGACCAGGTGCAATGGATGTTATAATCAAAACGGCTCGTTAGCATCTCAGGAGACAAAAGGGCTTGGCAATACTTGCGCCAAAGGATTAGTATTGCTTTTTTTTTTTTTAATTAGCTAATTTTATTTAATTAATTTGAAATTATATGTTATTCCTTCATATAAACACTTTTTTAATGTAGGAGTATGCATAATAGTACCTACACAAAGGTTTAGGTGAAACACTTTAGGTGAGTTAAAAATAATAATAGCCCAGCCCAGGAAATAGTTTTAAATAATAGTAACTACACAAAAGTAGTAATAGTAAATAAGCAAATAGTAATAAATAACGGCTACACAAAGGTTCGTTCGTTCGTAAAATTGTATACAAATCTAGGTGATTTGAATTTTAATACGCAAAAAAATGTTAATAGTGACCACACACACACACGCACACACATTAGGTAACAAATGTCTATAGCTAAGACCAACAGCTCTACCACTAACTACCTTATCAAATAATACTTTTTATACCAGATTATTTACGTGCTATAGATTCTGTATCTTTAACATTATAATTCATTATAGGTATACAACAACAAGGTATAAACCAACTTAATTGTTTATTTAAGTGTGAAAATTTATCTATAGGTTATAGGTGTCTTTAGGTTATAGAAATATAATATCATATCAAAAATGATATCATATAAATACCACCATGTTCATTTCTATTAGTATTATGTTTAAGTTAATAATATAAAGCTTTCCTCTACAGAGTGAATTCCTTTGTCACTATTATTATTATTACTTAAGAACGGGCTCCTCCATACAGTCACTCGGTAGAGAAGTTCGTTATTACTATTATCATAACAAGTAATAATAATACTTTATGACGGGATTGTAAACCCAGGCTTTAAAGTTTACCACTATGTCGACAATTCTCATAGATTCCAATGTTTTAAATTTTATTTATTATTTATTAATACAATATATAAAATACTACAAATAAATAAACAATTTAAGATCTGGGAGCTTTAAAATTCATATATTATAGTTTTATTTAGAAATATTACGAGTATTTAGTGCTTATAAAATCACGTTGCTTTTAGTATTTAGGAACCTACTAGGTATATATTTAAGTCAAATAGTTTCTATTGATGTTAAGTCTCAGAATGTCCTGCGTTTTTAATATTAAGAAAAAACATATATTCGAATTGAGAACCGTTTTTGAAGTCGGACATGAGTATTAATTCTAATTCGGTTTATTTGATCCTAAAAATAATTGTTTTTATACTAAAAAAAATACTATAATTAAATAATAATAATAATACTACGTATAGGGATATGAGTCCCGTCCCGTTGAATGATGGCAGCGCTCTTGCTGCATTTTCCCGCTGAATTGCAATACTAATCAGTATTTTTAATTTTTATTTGTTTGGGCGAAGAAAGAGAGACACCGAAGGAGTCGACAAGACGCGGTGTCATGTCTTTTAAAAACTTTTTTGCGCTTGGACTCCATGGGCCCAGAGTTTCTACAGCAAATCCTAAATAAAATATCATGTTCACTTCTGAAAGGTGCGTATTTGCAAAGGGATATTTTACAAAATTTAAACACGGATAACTTATTTAGTATTAAATTAACTAAATTAGAATTGATAATGTTTTTTTTCTTAATATTTAAAAATAAAAACATTCTGTGACACCCCTTATTAACAGATCATTGTTTAGTTTATAGATCTTAGATTAATATAGGTGTTTAAATGTATCCTAAGCTTAAAATATAGATGTGAATTTACCCAAGTATTTTATTTATAAAACCACTTTCTAACCACACCGTCCGGGATCTCTCGCAGAGATGGAAAAAGACCCAGTGGTGACTTGGACCATGGGTCGAGCTTTTGCAGATTCCATCTGTAAAACAAGGCCTGCAGTTAACTCAGCTGAAATACCTCGCAAATACGAATCTATTAGCAGTGGGAAGTCAACTATTTCGAAATATAACTGGCTCTCCTTTTCCTCGGTGCGCGAGGAAAATATCCACCCATATATTGTTCCTCGCACATATCTAGCGGTTAAGTAGCCTTAGTGCGAGCATACACACTACGGTTTACCGAAGAGGTATGTCTGTGCTTAGGTAGTCCGGAGCGTGTGTAGGAATAGACCTGTGCAGTTTTTTGAACCTGCGCCTGGTAAAACAGAAGCACGGTGTCTAGGAGACTACCACATCAGCTGCAGAGGGTTAATAGCATATAATAGTTGACATTCAGATTGTCCGTTCGTTAAAAGATTTATTTATAATTCGTTTGGGCCCAATTGGAATTTATTGTTAAAAACGAATTAGATTACTACATTTTTTTTTAACTTGCGACATGTAACCTTGCACCCACCTGATGGTAAATGGCGCGCAAGGTGCATGAGTGTTAGCAACTGAAATCAGGCACTCACGACTGACATCAGTCCCAAACACTATTCCGGCTTGACTAGATGCCTTTTTATTTCATTTCATTCTAGCATTCCACATCCTTATTGTGCGACAGATGTACGAGTCCCCTAATTTATAAATACGCGAATGGATGATGACTACGGTATGTGGGTGCATATTCTGATCTGTGCGTGTGGCTCGGTTTCGGAATGGTGAGAAAGAAATTAGGTTATAGAGCTCTTTAGAGCACTTACCATAGCATAGCTGGTAGAACACGCTAAGAGAAGGTACATCTCGACGAAGCTCAGATATAGTGTAATTTAGATATAGTGGCACCGTCCACAATTCGGACAGCTCGCCTCTGTAGGACATCTGTGAGATACTAGGCGGAACCATCACAAAGGTGAGAACAGTATTCCATGGATGTTCTGATCTGTGCTTTGTACAACAACAGTCTGATTAAAGCCCCGGCATTGCAGTGGTGGCACGTGTGGTCACTGTCTAACAGGTCACTGGAATTTGCTAAGCTGTTAACTTCTTCTGCTAACAGCTTACTCCTTGGACCACTTCGCTGCTTAGTCTTCCACTAACAGGAGTAGAATCATTCTGAATAATTTAAATAATGACTTGTCACAAATGCCTGTAATAGGTTTACGTAAATAAAGATATTTTGACTTTGACTTTGCTTTGACTTTTCAGTTATTCCGAGCTTCTTTGATGCTGTTTTGGTGATGTTCTGAATGTAGTTGCGGTGGTTAAAATCAAACACTAAATATGAATATAAACGTATTATTTATTTCATAATTTTGTTAAGCGTCCCTGGCGTGAGCAGTAGTGCCCCCGATGCCGACATTCCAAGGCTCCTGGTCGTGGAAGGAAATGAAAAATCTGAAATACAAGAATATGCCTTAACAATATACCCCGCGTTCCGTTTATAGAAATTACCAACTGTTCCTTAACCAAAAATGTAATTTGATGTTAATATAAAGCATTCGTTTACAAAATTTGTTAACGCCAATAAATAACTTTTTTAACAGTTGGTTAGTTTATTGACAGATAGACAAATGTCAAAAAAATATATCGCAATTCGGTTGTATTGCAAAAAATCAAAACCATTCCATTAATCGAAGATAACGGAGCTAAAAAAAGTGACACAGCTTAAATAAAACGGTTGGTGGCGCCGCTTTATGATATGCATGTGATGTTAGTGCGGTTTATAACTGAAATTGTGACACATACCCCATGTTCGAATAGCAGCTCATAGCGCGCTTTTTAATTTGAATTTTGCGTTGACAGTTGTTTAAGTAGCGTTTCCATTCACTTTAAAGCAAATATCAGTAAAAAAAAAGCGCTCCTTGCTCACTACATGAACACGGAGATCAATTTTATAAACGGTAATTTTATTATTCACAAATATTTTGATGCCAAGAATTATTATTATTGGTCATTACGCTGTGCTTGACTGATGTTACTAGCTTCTACTTTTAGACTTCAAACAGACCGAAGGGCCCTGGGTTTGGGGACAAGATCACAGCTTTTTCATTCAGAGTTGCAATCTCACTGAAGTACTTTACCTATCCTCCAGGAGCACATATTTAGAAAGTGGCTCCCGTGTTACTCTTGTTGTCCACATGTCATACCTTTTAGGTGGTACTCCAATCTGTTGTTCTACAAAATTTGCGATGTTCTTCGAAATGGTAACGTTTTCCTTCTGCCCAAGATGGCCGATGGAGACGATGGTAGCAACCGCTCCAGCGGTCTTCGAGTCGCCACCAAAGCAAACGGACGCGTCGCTGCTAATAGCACCACAACATCTCTAAAAATAATAAAACAAATACTTAGACAACTCTTACGGCCAGTTGCTAAAAGACTGATTATCTTTTGCCATGTTTAACATATGCTTATGTCATTGTATGAAATAACCCAAGTGACTATCTTACTTCCAAACACGTGGCGTAAATCAAAATATTGATTCAATTCAATTCCTTTAATTTATGTAATTAGACATAGGACAAAAAAAAACTTTTCAAGTCAAATTTACAATGAGTATACTATAATATTAGGCAATATAATTTCACAGCATTCTAACGGGTAGAATGGCATGAAACCACACAACTTTACTGGAATGTAGAGCAGTGCATTGCAATACAAACATCAAAATAAATTAGTTTAAAAAACCTACGAGATTTACTCACATAATTACACAAAAATCTATACTAATAATTATAGCTGCTGTAAAAAGGCATTGTCATCTTCTCAAATAATATACAACTATAAAAAATATAAATGTCACTTAAGATTATAGCTGCTGTAAACAGGCGTTGTCATACTATAAGCTAAAGCAACACAAATATAAAAAATATCACTTAAAATTATAGTTGCTGTAAAAGGCATTGTCATTACTGAATATAAATAACGAAATCCACTAATAACGTTTGCGCTTAAGTAACAGAATAGTGCTGATCTCTTTGATAGTCTGTGATAGGACGTCTCTAGAGTACATTTTTATTTACACATAACCATCGATGTAAATAGATAAGCCCTCACTAATAAAAAAACGTTCACGCAAAACCAATAGAAATCGCAAAAGTCATGTAGCCTGTCTATATACATCGATGTACTTCTTTTTAAAATTAAATTTTATTTATCGATTCATTTCGTCATTATACCTCACCTGTACTATTGTCCTAAAGTTTGGCATTGAAAAATATTGCACTTGAAATGTTAACTCTTTATAAAGATTATAACGTCTGAGATAAGGTACTCATATATCGCGTAGTTGCCACTTGTAAAGAATATATTTTAGTCAGTTCTTGTTCTTTAATTTTATTATTATTATTATTTATTGGATAATTGTCTTAAAATTAACCCAATAAAAAAGAAACTGTAAGTAATAAATAACCACTAAAGACGATCCTTCAGGGGTACTCCCAAGAAGACTGGCAACATTTTGCCATCGTCTCGACCCCAAACAGCACAAACTCGTAACCTGTACCGAGGTTGGCGTATTTGCGCAGGTTCTCAGCAGAAACCGCCGCACTTCCCGCGCTTGACGAGGTCGCCTGATGTGTGATGGGGCTAATGTGTCTACACATATCGCATCCCACACCAGTGTTCTTTTAAAAAATATAGTCAGTCTAGGAAATAAATTACTGATATTTTAGAGATAAATTAATCACATTTGGGCTAAATTGTATTCACAGATTATGCATTTTTAGATAAATTATTCTAACAAGATTACATTTTTATTCTCTTTTATATTTATATTCTCTTGGGTATCAAGAGATTTATATATTTAATTATATTAAAATTATTTAAATTATAAAATAGCTGGATAAACGAATTTTTCAAGAGTGTGGCGATCGCAAATGCCATAACTACCTAAAACAGAATATTTCGATTATAATTCAACGAGGAAATGCGGCGAGCGTTTTAGGTACCCTCCCTGGTTGTAAGCCCTTAGTTTATTTTGTAGAATAATTTTAATTTCATATGTATTTTTAGTTTTATTTATAATTAGTTATTTAATCAATTTTATTTTAATTATTTTTGTATCTAAGTACTTTGAATAAATAAAATTACCTTTATTTTTTTATTTAAGTTGAAAAACCCTTTATTTTATATAAGTATATAGTTTAGGTGGCGCGGTGGTGGCTCGGTTGTAAGAACGCGTACCTTAAGTCCTACAATGGTCGATTCAAACCCCCCCAGCCATGTACCAATGAGAAATACACTTTTCTAACGATATTTGTCATAGAGCTCGGAGAGCAAGTTAAGGCGTCGGTCCCGGTTCCACTAATGCCAACTTGTTAAATCGTTTATAAATTGTCATAAAAAATTGACATAATATCCTCGCCAAGCCGTCTGGCCAGCATGAGTGTAGGCCAAGTTCTCCAGTCCCGGAAGGCCCATCTCCAGCAGTGGAGGTCTAGGACGCTGTCGTAGGGCAATAAAAAAATAAAATAAAATAGGTGTCCAAAATGTTTAAAATGCTAAATGTATATGAGTAGTATAACTTACTATTGTCATTATTCTAAGTAGTCAGAATTTAAAACAAATGTTACAAAAATTACTCTGATATTCATTATTTTTTCGATTTTAAAATATCCGTTCGTGCCAACCGTCCGTACGTTTCGGATGACATTTTTTTTAAAACAACTTTAATGCTACTGCCTTTCCATTCGTTTTCTAAACAAATGCTTTTTACATTTAGACCACCTCCGATTTTCTTCGATTCGGTCTATTTTGGAGTTATGAGATACTATACAAAAAAATATCTCAGGAACTCAAATATACCAAAAGTCATCCGGTTGCATTTTTCAGCCTGAAAATACGCACATTTTTTTAAACTATAAACCTAAAAAATGTTTCAAACGTTTCATTTATTCATTTTGAAAATCAACAGTAGACAATATCAAATAGATAAATAACATAAGATAGATAATAAAAGACCCGATGGATTGACTTTGGTGCCGTGGTCCACGGATCGAGCATTGGTGTGGGTCGCTACTTGACCCTTGCTCGGTCTCATGTCCAGGGCACATGTCGGAGCTGGGCCAGGAGCTGTGGACTCGGCTGGAAAGGACAAATGTCGCAAATACAGACAAATAGAGACAATGGGACCGTGAGGGCCGAGCGCCAAGAAGTTATTTAAAGATCTGTCTAAGCGCCTGGTTAACGCTGTATATGATAAGAGGGCTGGCAGTTTTTTCGCGCAGCAAATCAGCATCGCTGTGCAGTGCGAGTGTGTTGGCACACTGCCACATGATCAAGTCATGGGTGAATATTTTTATATATAGTTTTAGCCAACTTTACTATTTACTTTATAGCTTTCTATTATATTTGTTAAAAAAGTATTTTATGTAATAAATTTTAAGACCATAATAATATAATGTGTGTTGGATGCTATAGTATGATAAAACATGAACAAAAATACTTGTCAAAAAGTAGCCTCACCGCTCGCTTTATTTGAGAAATGTTGGTATTGTTAAAAAAAGTGGTATTTCTGAACAAAAACTACATTTCGCGCTGGTTTATGAAGTTGCTACGAGATGTTGGAAATGCTATAAAACAAACGCGGGGCTAGACTATTTATTTATTTATTTATTTATTTAGTACACACAGCAGTACATATATTATCACACACATAACATAGTATAATTATAGCTTATCAAATATATGTACCAATTAGGTGTCACAGCATTCACCAATACAAAAAGAAGAAGAAATTAAAAACTTATTACTGTTAAAACAATTAAAAACTTACTACTGTTAAAACAAAAATAAATAAAAAAATAACAAAAACTATAAAATTTACAAAATAAAAATATGACTTCTAAAATAAAATTATACATTTTTCTCTTTTTTAAGAATTAATTAGAAAACATAAAAATTGCGCAAATTTGGTACCTTAAAAAAAACGAAAACAAAACACTTGTTAAATAAATTATAAGCTACTCAAATATTAATGGTTTGACTATGTGCTTGATATATAATAAAACCTATTTATTCATTAAAAAATACTATACTTTAAATTAAATAACCAATAAATGAGAAAGCTAAGAAAAATGGGCCCACTAAAATATTCTTGTGCCATAAAGATTTCTTTTTTATTTGATAGTTAATATATCCCTTTCAGCACGACAAAAATATTTTGAATATTAAAAGTTTTATTCATGACTTTGAGGTCCTTAAGGTCTAAAATATCTCGTAAAAATAGTGAAAAAAATCCTTAATATAAATTGCATATCCGTTTTCTAATGTTCTAACGCACCATCGTGCGTTGGGTTAGGTATATAAGGAAATAAAAACCACTTTTGTATGTTTTTTCTTTACTAGTCCTAACAATGTAATAAAGATAATAACTAAGTAGCTAGATAAGTTCACGAACTATCGAGGGCATTTCGGAGCGTTCTTTTTAAAATAAAATCCAAAATTAATAACGCACGCCTAATACTGTCCATGCTGAAAGAGTTAACGCACGCTTGGTATTGTCCGTGCTGAAAGGTATATTGTGTTTCATAATCTGTAAATAATTTTATTTATTTTACTCTAGCAAACACTTAATTTTTTTTTTTTTACTTTAATCATTTTATAGTTTCTACCCATCCGATATAATCAGAGAATAATTTACATTTTTAAATCCTGATCATAATAATAAAGTAGTTAATCGTATAAATAGCGCACTCTTTTTTTTTACTCCCATTATTGTAAGGTTTTATTCCATAGATATATTTTTTTTTTTAACACAGAAATTAATTATGATTATCGAATTATATTTAGTTGAGGCACGCTGCAACAAAGTTGGGGCCTGGTTTTAGGCAATCTCTTTTGTTAATTTGCGACGTTTGGGGTCGAGACGATGGGCCCATGGGTACCCTCAGCAAAGAGCCTGGCCAAGGAGTTGTCAAAACGGCTGACGGAAAGGTCTAGAGGCTGGAAGGCTGGCATTTATTTCTGCCTACGTATTAGCCTTGCTATATAAAGGGGAAATGTTGCAAGATTCTTGCTCTGACTGAAAACATATATTGTTTCTAATAGTAGTGAGGAGATTATTGTAAGACTTTAGTGTCTCTCCGCAAACTAGTATCTCGAGATTTACTAATTCTGATTTAGTTAAAATTTGAAATAGTTATATATAGATTTTTTTGACGAAAATGTACAAAGGTTGTAACCAAAACTCTGTCGATATTAAAAAAATCACAAAATCCACACTAGGCAGTTATGGAGATATTTTAAGTCATCTACTGTAAGGGTTTGATATTTTTACCTCTGAAACCTAAACAAGATTGACACGGAACAGTTATTAATTAAATATATACATAGAAAAAATATTTGTAACTTTTCTTGCAATGAAGTTATGGCCATAATGTAGATTTTTTTGTTGGAAATTACCTCCTTGTTTCGTTTGATCCACGGCTTTTTGACCAACCTGTATAATAGGTAAAAAATATGAAATTTTTTAGCATAATTAGAAATAAAATGACTGGTCTAGCGGTTAAGTCCGTGGAGTTAGACTCGGAAGTACCGGGTTCGATTCCTGGTCCGGACACAAAAATATTTATTAATGTAAATAAATACATTTATATAATATTTAGTTTATTAGTGATATTCTCGAATTTGGTACGCTGGAGACATCGACGAGCTTGCCACTTGTCATGATTGGCCTATAGTAAAGTTGGCTAAATGTGAACCCGCTTATTTATAAGCGTGGTTTCTGACACGAGTGCCTTCACTCCGTAGCCACGACTCAGACTTAGCTGTAAAGGCACACAGGGCCAACAGTGAGATAGAGACGGTTTATAGGGTTTTAGTCCGTAGGCGCCCTGGGGCTTCCTTAGGAAGCTTCACGGATGAGTCGGTCATGCGACCCCCACCCGCGTTGGCCCTTCAAGCAGGGGGCTTTTTAATGATTTATCGATTCACCGTCTATAAAAAAAACGCACCTAAATGCGTATATAATAATACGCACCGTGATGATACTTTACTTTACTTTTTAAAATGACTGAGCTGACTGTTTTGTGATACTCTTGCGCATTACCAAGACTTTGGTTAGTCTTGGTGTTGGTCTTGCTAACATATCGGTGGTCTTGTTATTGGTCTTGCAAAAAAGCAAGACAATGACCAAGACACCAAGACCAAGATTGGGCAACAATATCAGTAATTTATTTCCTAGACTGACTATATTTTTTTTAAAAGAACACTGGTGTGGGATGCGATATGTGTAGACACATTAGCCCCATCACACATCAGGCGACCTCGTCAAGCGCGGGAAGTGCGGCGGTTTCTGCTGAGAACCTCGCAAATACGCCAACCTCGGTACAGGTTACGAGTTTGTGCTGTTTGGGGTCGAGACGATGGCAAAATGTTGCCAGTCTTCTTGGGAGTACCCCTGAAGGATCGTCTTTAGTGGTTATTTATTACTTACAGTTTCTTTTTTATTGGGTTAATTTTAAGACAATTATCCAATAAATAATAATAATAATAAAATTAAAGAACAAGAACTGACTAAAATATATTCTTTACAAGTGGCAACTACGCGACATATGAGTACCTTATCTCAGACGTTATAATCTTTATAAACAGTTAACATTTCAAGTGCAATATTTTTCAATGCCAAACTTTAGGACAATAGTACAGGTGAACCTCTTCTTGCTGCTCTGAACTCACTTGTAAACATTATGTTGTCTAGCAAAGTACTCATACATACATACATATCTTCACGCCAGATCCCTTGCGGGATAGGCAGAGACAATTGAGCGCCATTTGACACGATCACGACATACTTCTTTCGCTTCGTCGACATTCATTAACCTCTTCATACATGCCCTTTGGTTACGAAGACTTTTTAATGCACCTTCAGTTAGTGTTTTATTTATTTGATCGTGATATGTGAGTCTCGGTCTGCCAGGGCCTCTTTCACCCACAACTTTCGCATTATATATCTGGTTCGTCAATCTTTCATCGCTCATCCTTTCAACATGCCCGAACCATCGTAGCATGCCTTTCCTTATTTTTGTCCCTATGCTTTCCTTCATACCAACTGGTATAAACTACTCATTAACATACTATACGGCGCAAAGATATGCGCACTTAAAAAAATGTACGGTGGTTCAGGCCAACCGTCGGCTGCATTACAGTATCCAATATCTGAAGTAAAAAGGTACCTATTACCCACCCTTACCTCTACCCTTCACTTTTTAAGTAGTTTTTTAAAATATATACGAGTATAAAAATTTAATTTTAAATAGATGGTAGGTGGGCTGATGGTGGTAATTTACCCAGTATGCCGAGGCGGGCAGTATTCACCGTCCGTACCGATAAACCCTTTAAGGTGTATCCATACGTTTCGGGATCAGGCTCCAATTGCCGTCATGCACAGTCATAGTGTTAGGGACATATGCCAGTCATAAGTGTCTGATTCCAGTTGCTAACATTCATGGACCTTGCGCGCCACTTACCATCAGGTGGCACGCAAGGTTACATGACGTGTGAGTATAAAGAATAAAAAATAAAAAAGTAGTCAACTATCTACTTAATTAAATAGCGGTAATAGTAGAGATTCGAGGCAGTATTGGTGGGCCCAGCTAGACGATAATTTTGTTTAGAAAATTACAGATTTCAGAGGATTACATTGCACCGTTTTTAGTACCTACAACATTGTCCTGAACCACCCCAAAATGTCGTCATATTGTGTGGCGTTAGTTGGCTAAATTCTTCCGAAATATGTGTAGCCTTAGATATATAATGCATAGAAATCAAGTACACTCACGATGAGTAAGGCAAGTTTTACTGAGCCAAAACTGAACAACCCGAGAAATCTCAAGGTTCAATTAGCGTGCTGTTACTCTAGGTATGTTTATTAGATTATAACAATGAATAAAATAATACCTATAAAATATTAAACATAAATAAAAAATGTCCTCGACAGACGTCCCATTTAGAGATAGTCCCAAGAAGTCTGTATAGCGAGGCTAATACGGAGAGAGATTTACTCGTAATTGCCCGCTTTCCTGTCTTCAGATTTATCCGAAATTCGTTTGGAAAACTCTTTGGTATATAGTTAAATGTATTCAGCTTCTTAAAAACTGCGTAGTTTCTGACAGTATGGTCCTAAGGAATTGCCATCGTAATGACACTTTACTTTGATATTTTTATTACTTCATCCACAAATTTTTGTATTGTATCCAGCCTTATCTCACAGCCCTGTTATTTGGGGGCTGGAATGTCCATCTCCAGCAGTGGAGGTGTAAAAATTGTAATGGGTGACAATGTATTGCAATAATCAAATACAATGTAACATTGCATTAGCAGTAAACAACTTAGTTTCAAGAACTCATTATAACATTTTGCTGAAACGACACAGCTTTGTAATTTACTTCTGCGAATGTCTATCTTGGACACCGTGTGCGAGAATGCCACACATAAAGGTGTTTACACATTTACACTTATTTATCTCTGCCTTCGTTGACACAAATTAAATAAAAAAATATTTCGAATAAGCTATTGTCTACTTATTTGTTACAATAAAATGTATTTATTATTATAATTAATAACTATTTAAAAATAAATTTATTATAAACTAAAATAAAACACTAGCTGAAGGAGAATTAAAAAGCCTTCGTAACAAAAGGGCATGTATGAAGAGGTTGATGAATGTCGATGAAGCGAAAGAGGTATGTCGTGATCGTGTCAAGTGGCGCTCAATTGTCTCTGCCTACCCCGTAAGGGATCTAGCGTGAAGATATGTATGTATGTATGTATGTAAACCTAAAACAAAATAAACTATAAATAAAAAATTATCTCTAGAGACTGGCAGCATTTCCCCTCTCTATAGCGAGGCTAATACGTTGGCAGAATTAATTACCAGCTCTCTCACCAGAATTTTTCCTTAGCCGTTTGGACAACTCTTCGGCCAGACGTTTGGCTTTCTTGACTACGAACGACGCAAATTCGTAACCTGTACCAAGGTTGGCGTATCTGCGCAGCTTGAGGTTCTTAGCAGAAACAGCTTCACTTCCCGCGCTTGACTTGGTCGCCTGGATGTGTGTTGGGTCTAATGTGTATACACATTTCGCATCCCACACCAGTGACACCCAAGTTTCCACGACCCATCCCTTAAAGTCCTTTGCCATCGCTCCACGCAATCCCAGAGGGTTTTACGTTCACGGGTACTTCAGCAGTGACAAAAGCCCTTCGGATGATGTCGTTGAGAGCCGCGAATAAAAACATTACAATATTACCACCTAATATACCTCTATACACAGCGTATTTTGTAAAACATGGTTAAGTTCCAGTCCTGTTCCTTGCCTATAGTTCCATAACACTCTCCAGGCAGGACAAATCAATGTATATTTCAATGTGTAAATTGTGCACAAGAATAACTAATAACTATTGACTTAACCGAATTCCGGTGGGAATGTATGGTTGTAACAGAATAAACAATAAATAAGCATTGAACCCCTTATGTTATTCTTATGACAAAGAAGAGTTCTAATCTTAGCCTATAAGCAGTTTTTCTTAGCCGCTACACTCTTATCAAAGTTATGTCGTACATTATGTATATATGTATATTAATCTATTCACATTATGTCGTCGTCAACATCCATTCTTCAATTCCTAACATTTCGAATTTCGTTCGATGACATATCGATATTTTGTGATATTGTCTGTATTGAATGTAAAACACTTAAACAACAAGATTTAATCATCATCATCATCATCACACCCTCTATCTCTAGAATACATAGACGAAGACCCAGTAGAGGCCTATAGAGGTAATGGTCAATCCAGAACATATTTCTGAAGAATTTGGCCGCGATGGCTGATATTATATGCTTCCATTCTTGGACCTCTCTTTATGGTTTCAGAAAGGTGTAAGTTCATGATGATGATGGATTTTAGAATGTTTCCAATAGTTTTCAAAATATCGTCATGTGAACAAGACTTTATTTTATAAATTGTAAAATGTCGTTCAGCAATTTAAAAAGTCCGTTGTGTCCCATGTGAAATACCTACAAAAATCGATGAGCACAATATTCTGTTCATAGTTCTGAGTAAACAAATAGTGATGTACATTGTATGTAATTTTCAATATTCAGCAACTTAGGCCGAACTCTCTCACCGGCCGAATTTATTATAGTAGGTACTTACTAAAATACAACGACATTATGATTTATATTTTTATTTGGGTCAGAACGGTAAAGGTTACGTCAGACAAACAAAACCTGAATTTAACAAGTAAATAAACACTTACTAATGTGTGAGTTTTATTTAAAATCAACATCACAAAATCTTAACGTATACTTTCTGAGTTTATATTATAAACATGTATTTGTTTATTAAAATGATTAAAACTACTTAAAAGTATAAAATAAAATAAAATAAATATAAACTAAATGTAATAAAAAGTAAACTAATATAATGAAAATAAATATGGGCACCATGGGCCCATCGCCTCGACCCCAAACGTTGCAAACTCGTAACTTGTACCGGGTTGGCATATTTGCGCAGCTTGAGGTTATGTGTGATGGGGCTAATGTGTTTACACATGTCGCATCCCACACCTGCGAATTTTCCACGACCCAACGGTCATGCCGTCGGGTCATTTTTCATCGCTGCGCGTAATCCCAGAGGGTTCTAGGATCGCCGGTACTCCAGCAGTGACAAAAGCCATTCGGATGATGTCGTGACGAGAAATGCGGCCAGCACTTTTGGCGCAAGAAAGCCCATGGTGTCCGCGATCTCCCACGGGCTCTCCACACCGACACTGGTGTGGATGGACAGTCCGGGCTCCGAGACGATGGCACACGGCGATGATCAGTGTAGTTTAATCAAGGAGTGTACCTACCGATGCCGAGGGAAAAGCCTGCAACCAGAGACCCGACTTCCTAGTGGAAACGACCATGAGGCGAGCACGCTCTCTCATGTTACTGGAAGATAAAATATCTTTCAGTACCAGTTTGGAGAGCGGCTCGTCCCACAGTTGTTGAAATTTATTTAAATTTGGAATCGAAATATTGGGGCATGCTTCTGACCAGGCATCTCTGGCATCTGACAAGTACGACGGCTTAAAGGAACCCAAGGATGGGTTTGTGATATTCCCACTAGCTCGTCAGCGTTATGTACTTTCTGAGTTGAGTATACTTTGGGAAAGTTAGTAGACTACAACTTTTTAGGTAATACTATTGCACATTTTATCACTTTCTTTCTATACCTAAGTATAAGAAGCATTCGAGTTATAAAATAAAATAAAAGATACAACCACATATATACATTCCATATCACTAAAAATCGAAAACAACTTTTATTTTTAAAAATCTAAATGATATTGTTGATAATAATAATAATAATGTTGTTCGGGCATTTTGAAAGGATGCGTGACGAAAGATTGATGAACCAGATATATACCTAATTCGAAAGTTGTGGGTAAAAGAGGCCCTGGCAGACCAACTACGAAACGAAAGTATCATCACGACCCAGTGGTATATATCGCGGTGGTCAGAAAACACGCTTTTTAAAGAAGCGGATTCACATTTAGCCAATTTTACTATGTAAAATTACACTTGTAAATTCTTCTAGTTTAGAAGAGGAAAACAAGCAAATAAATCCCTAAGTATTTTTTTTTTATTTGAATCCCGGCATGTACCAAAGAGAAATACGTATATTTGTCATAGATTTATAACACCACTATTCCTGTGCCTTGGAGAGCTCGTTAAGCCGTCGGTCCCGGTTCCACTACGAGCAAATTGTGGAATCGTTAATAAATTGTCACCCGTCTGGTCACCGTAGCGAGTGTAGGTCAAATTCTCCAGAAATATCTGGAAGGCCTAACTCCAATAGTCTAGCATTCTGTGTTCTAAGGACTGTAATGAATGTTTCTGCAATATTATTAATAAATGTCAGAGAAATAATATATTTCTTATCTTTTACTTATATATAATTATATATTATTTGTATTTATAATGGCCCTATAGGAAATATGACTAAATGTAAACCCGTTTCTTTAAAAGCGTGATGTTTCACTACGGTCGTCATTATACTTAACTTTTTTTTAATTTGACAATTTTAAAATTTTAAATGACATTGGGCTTTAAGTAAGCTAGCATCTTCTTGAAATGTTGAATTATTGAAACTTACTGGTTGACTTATAAAATATTAATAAAAGGTAAGTAAAATGTGTAAAATGAGATGGGAGAAGCAAATGAAAGTCGCACGAGAATGATACCCACCAAAGAACCACATTATTATCACATTACGTCATCATGAATTGGTACTATTAACCTTGCACATCGGTCATTTTCATAGCAAATCTCTGGTGGATTAATACTAGCCGAACCTTTTTAAACCGAACATTCGGCCGAGCTCGACTTTTGCAGAACCAACATTTGATGCATGCCCTAGTAAATAATGCTTAGTTAGGAATAAGCGCCTCCGCACACCAACTGCTGTAAGACATTTTAATTGGGCTGGCGTTTTTTTTTGAGTAAATGATGATTTACACCTACTCTTAACTACCTACTCTTAACTGAACTCAGCAAAGCATAGGGCCATGATTAATTCATACTCTTATATATATTTTTTATTTTTTCATAGCACCATGACCTGAGACCTCTTTCCTTCCTAACGGTAAGCAGGACGCGAGTTCCGAGTCTAAAATTTATTAGTATATTGTTATTAAAATTTATTAGATGTGCGGTCTGATGTGCACGCACCCTTAAGGTATAGCGACAACTTGTTCTGCGAACTATGTAATTCGACGATTCACACACGTGCAAAAGAATAAATTGTTGACCAGTAAAAATGGGCTATATATGACGGGCACAAATATATTCAGTTCATTTAAGTTTGTGTTTTTGAATAATGAAGACTGAAGAAGTTACTATTTTTTTAATGTGAAAGTTATTTGTGTAAATGTAGTAAAGTTTAGTGATTATGAAAGGTGCAAGGGTTGCAGATTTTCCGCATGGTAAGTACAACTTTTACTAAAACTTTAGGTCACATCCTGTGGAAGCTGACTGTATTTGAGGCAAATCCATCTAAAGCAACTACAAAATCAAGGTAAGATTTCACAGAAGCGGAACGAAAGTGAATCCTGATTTGGAACTTCTCAACACTGTCGTAGCAAGCACAACTGGTCTCCAAACTTAGGTCATAAAATGTAGCAGTTTTCATCTTTTGAGGTGGATGCTTATCACATTTATGCAAGGTGACTCCGAAATCAAAGTAAGACTTCAGCTTGGTCACAGCGGGCCACAGATGTTCTTCAGTATCGTAAACTTTACCAGGTACAACCAATAGACGCAGTCAGCTTTCAAGGCAAATACGTCTGAATGTTAGACGGCAGCAGTATGAGTCAGAGGTTTTCCTTAGCATCAACTGGTCCTCGAACTTTAAATTATGTTACATCCTGTAAGCCTTTGCTAGAGCATTTGAGACTGAAGAAAGATGACTTCAAAATCGAGGTAGGCTTTCAGCAGAAGCGGATTTGGACGTGACGCTAGAATTTGGGATTACTATAGTAAGCCGTCACTCAATTAACGCCTCAACTATATTGGGTATTAGGGCAAATAATCAGTTACAATTTAAAGCTAAATCCACGTATATCTGAAGCAAGAGTACTACAAAATCGAGGTAAGATTTCAGCAGAGGCAGTTATTGAACGTGAACGTGTTGCATTCTTTTCCTATATTTTTAGTAACATTTGAGAGTTATTTAAAGACAGACAGACGACAAATAGTAGCCGTTAGTAGTAATCCGCCATTTTAATAACCTTTAGTGCTGAATTCTGTTCGTCCAAGGCCAAGACTATGACGCCTAGTATATGCGTACGTTAAAAAAAATGCATCTGCTTAAATCCATTAAAAATTGTACATCAGCCTAGACATACATAAGACTAGAAAACAATTGTATATAAAACGCAAGATATTCATACCTTCGACATTTAGATCGACATACTTATATATGTATATGCAGTAGACAACGGATTATGAAAGCATCTTTAGAATACCGCCGCGTCATACGAGTATGCGCGCGGCCCTTTCATGGGCTGCAACTTAGAAGTGGAGAGCTATTGTAAAAGAGCTGAAATAGATGAATTGTTGTTGTTGTTGAGTTTGTAATATGTATTAACATACTCACATGTATGTGCCCAGTGCCTCAGGAGGGCAAGGCAAATATAAAAAGTAAATGTCCTCTTTTTACTAATATAGAATAAGCAAACACTATGTTACTAACCCCTATGGATACTATTCCGAAATAAACGCATTTTATTTTATTTTATTTATTTTTATTAAACTGGGATCGACAAAGAGTTCTTTTCCTTTCAGACAATGGTCAATTTTATAGTATAGATTAGTATATTTCTTATCCAAAAACAACAAATATTTAGGCCAGAAAAATCATAGAGTTGTCAAAAGCGTAGAATATTTTGTTATCTAAAATATTTAATTTAACGTAAGCATATTCTAGCACAAATGGTAAATTAAATAGTAGTAAATTATTCATAAATATTTAGTTCAATGAATCATTATTTCTCGGACAACAAAAGTCCAAGCACGCATTTAAGATTTTAGCCTGAGATAAGCACACTTCGGATTACTTCTGTTTATTATTTGACCACACACAGTGAGATTTGATCTCTTAATATATCCGTCACTTGGCCACCTCATTACATAGATAAGATTTGGTCGCACCTTATCTTGATGGTTTATACATAATCCCAGGATTTACATCGATGCAATCTTATTAAGCGTTACTATAGTGTGCCCTTGGCCTAACTTTCTAATCAAACGCACCAACAATGTTACGTCTAATCATATTATTACTTATTGAAAAAAATATAGTTGCGTTATCTACACTTAGAAGCAATAAAATCGACCTAACTCCTACCTGTGCATATGACTTTGTATGCCCGTACTTCAGACTAATGTGTTATTCTATAGATAGAAATAATCAACTTTTCGTAAGAAACCATATGTCGGAAGTGACAAAAAAATATGGGTTTTCCATACAAATTGGCTATTTCAAATTTAACAGTTTGTATCGTAACAGCAAAATTTATAAAACAATTTCTGAAAAATTAATTGAATTCTTTTTGCGTAACTGTGTTTAATTTATGCACGCCTTGTACGTATAGGTACTGTTTGCTAAAATATATATTAGTAAGGCATATTTATAAATAATTTCTAGAAGTACTAGGTACTACTGGTGGTGTAGGCGAAGGGTAATATCGAAATTTTACCACTCATTTTGACTGTAAGATTGTCTTATCTCGGTTGGTCGTGATTCGCCTGCCAATATTTAAATGTATTACGTGCAAGTTGATCTGCGCAGCTTTTACTTCATTTAAATCATAATTTAGTATTTCATAACGAAACTCTTCTATGTTACATGCGTATAAAGATTTGCCATTAACACTATTAATGAATCACCAAAATCTATTTAACAGAAAAATAAAATTACGGCCTAATACAATTCTATTGTTTATTTTTCTTTTGGATGATAAAATTTGGATAAGTTCCATACAACAGACGTCATTTTTTTTTCTCCTGTAATCAAAAATTACTCAGTACTGGTTATAATAAAACTAAGTGAAGAGATTTTTGAAAATTGTATTACACTATACAAGAATCAAACTTAAATTTTCAATAATTTGTAGTCAACATTTGGGTATTTTACAGTTGGTCTAATAACCATAGACACTCTACAACATTGTAGTTTATTTTTAATTCCAAGTATGAAGAAAAGTTATAAACGACACTATCGTATAGTGCAATTAATACAGAGTTACTGTACTACTATGGTAGCCTAATTGTAATTAAATTTTCAGAAGCAGAGTGCCGACAGAAATAGCAGCGTGTGTCGATGGAAATTCTGCGTGCACACAGACAAGGGGAAAATGCTGCAGGTTTGTTACAATATGCATTATTACTTAAACTTATTTATAGGTGTGAATATTTTACTTAGAAGACAAATAGGTTTGCATTCCATGAAATCACCGTGCGGGTGACGGGTCCATCATGTGTGTGAAAAGAGGAGAAGAATATTGTCTCGGGCTTGCGACTTTTAGTTACTCGAGTTTCCGTCCAGGGTTAAAAATAGCCCCTTTTTAATTGCGCAATGACACGCTCCACATCCACCATTATTCTCATCTGTATACATTATACCGACCGAATAATGTATGATTCCGCTGACGCTGTAATGGAAGCTGGTGCCAGAAACGCCAGACCTGCTTAGGTCAATGCAAAGATTTTGCTTGAATTTCTCTTACACCATTTTTTTATATTCACATCACAGCCCATAGAGTCCTAGATCTCCACTGTTGGAGATGGGTCTTTTAGATATTTCTGGAGAATTTGGCCTGCACTCACCACGCTGGCCGAATGGGTTGACAAGGATCTGATGTCATTTTTTAATGACATTTTAGTAATGATTCCAGTAGTTGGTATTAGTGGAACCGGGACCGACGGCTTAACGTGCTCTCCGAGGCGCGGGAACAGTAGTGTTGTAAGTCTACGTAATGACAAATCTACGTAAGAAACGTGTATTTCTCATTGGTACATGCCGGGGTGCTTTGAACCGACCTTTGTAGGATTTTAAGGAGAGCGTCCTTACGACCGAGCCACCACCGCTCTCTTTTTTATTATTATTGTTACCAATTCTGCCGCTCACAAGAGACTGATTTTTATGCCATCTCTTACTTATCTAATTATTTGATCTAATTATGACATAATGGAATTTAGTGGTAATTTAAAAACTAACAATTTGTACAAATACAAAGTAGACGTAAATTTCTTGTTGTTTAACATTTCTTTTAAAGTACACATATGTATTTAATGATACCTTAATGTCATAAGTCAGTCAATATTTCGTTTAAACAGATCTATAGTCTCTAAAAATTCTGTGGATAATGGCATTAATACTTGAAGACGGCAGAATTACCTTTTGAATATTAAAGAATATAGGTACAATTGAAGAAGTTGGAAGAACAAATTAATAATACATTTTTTAATACGAATATTCACCTCTTTTATTAGTTGCATATTTAAGCTTTTTTAAAAATGTAAAGTGGCGGGAAAGTTGACAGCTGCAGAAGCGACGCGGCCATGTTTCACTTTCACGATATAATAGTTTTATATCTTTTAATATTTAATAAGAAAATCGTGTGAAAGCATCCAATAAATGTTTTTCTAGCCTGTCTCCATATGAATACTATTTCATAAGCGCCAACGTTATGTAGTGGAATCCTTTAATTATATTTCGCACCTTTAGTACATACAAGGGCATAATACGAAATGGTTTTTTTGGGAAATTGCTTTTAAAGATTCTGGAATCTTACATTCCAGCTTATTTTTGGAATAAAATGCTTTTTATTTAAGATGTAATGTGTCTGCAGATTTCTTCTTAGATAAAATCATAAATAGCAATTAAAAATATAAGATATTTTAAGATATATTTAGGAGTTGAGAATTGTATAATATTTTGTAATTTTAACTCTTTTGTAAATTCTATTTTTTTCTATTCTAGTCTAATTTGTAAATTTGAGCTCTGACGTAAATAATGGAGTCCACTAATAATGTTAGCGCTTTAAGTGAAAAGTATATTGTTAAGCCGGCATAGTAATAGTGACTGTATCGGTTGCAATCAGTATGCCCATTACTCAAAGTCTGTACCATTTTATACCAGATCAGGAATAAGTCAAGGATCAAATTTAATGCCCCTAGAATCCCTCATTTCGAATGACAAATTATTTTGTTTGCTGTTGAAGTCAATTGAGAATCAGCAGGATTTCAGTATAACATTGATTTGTGAAATGACGAAAATTGCCTTGACCTGAATATCGGAAAATGTTCAGTTATGTCATTTTTCAAATTAAATAATGCAAATAATGTTATCTGTCATCATTATACACTGTCTTCGCTTACACGTTTAATTGATGTATTGAGGGATCTAGGAGTAGTATTTTGCAGTGACCTGACCTTCCTCACGCATATTGATAAGACGTGTGTTGAAATCTGGGATGGGTGATAAGACAAGCAAGGGACTTTTCTGACCCTATTACACTAGCTTTATTGCTATGTTCGTAGTTCTATAGAGTTCAATGCCGTAATATGGAATTCAAGAGAAAGTACATACACGCTAATGGTGGAAATATTTGCCGAAAATATTTATAAGAGCTGCATGAGAAGGTGTTTGGCTACTATCCTTTTTCGGACGTCATCTATAGGTCCTTAGAGGTTAGAAAAAATAAGACTGACTGAAACAACCTGAAGTTTTAAAACTTATCTCTCTAGCGCGTGGCCATCGACTATACGCAAACGAGTGAGCTCGTACGCACTTACTCCAGAGTGCCCTTTCTCTCCCGTGCAATCGTTTTATGGAACGAGATCGCTCATTCTATTAAAAGCTTTGACCTTTTCTCATTATCAGATGCAAAAAGCAAACAGGTTGTCTTAAAGTACTTGGAGCCATTATAGTTAATCCATAACTTGTCATGTAAATGTATTATTTGGATGTAAATCTGTTATGTGTTAACTTATTTATTAGTAAATAAATTTCGACCTCACATAGGTTCCGATGTAGTGCATGGTCTTTCATTGTATTTTATTAGAAAAGTTCATTTTTATCGTACTACCATTTAATGCTAAATATTAAAGTTTCATATAATCGATATGAAAATGTCTTTCATTAAATACAATAATTGATTGGCACGGTGCCGTCGTATTTCGATTGAAAATCCGAGTTTTCCCGATGGAAATACATTATGCACTACGTATCTGTACCACTTACGGTGCCGCGCGCGGTGTCGAAGACCGATCTATTCTCTCCTGGCTAACATCGATTATATTTATTTTATTTAGAACTCTTTTACTGTCCAGCATGAAATTTTACTAGTTTATCCGTATTCTATAAAAAATATTGTTAGGATAAATAAATTGTATTTATTTCTACTTTTTTTTGTGTTTTATTCATTAAATTATACTGAAAAATGAAATCTGGAGACAGGATGGCTGGCAACTATTTCTGCCAACGTATTAGCCTCGCTATACAGAGGGGAAATGTTGGCAGTCTACTTGGGACTACGAGTATCTTTGATGGGGCATCTCTTGAGGATTTTTTTTATTTATATATTTTTTTGTTAATTAGGTTTAGTTTATAGTTCTTTAATTTGTTTTTTTTTTTTAGGTAGATTTAAAATATTATTTTAATTTTTATATTTTGTAAATATTCTTTCAAATAAATACCTACTTTGTAATTAATTAAAATATATTATTTATTAACAAAATATTATTCCTAATTTTGTTATTTTGACAAAGACGTGTGACGTCTTTGGACTAATAGTGCAGTCCAGAAATAGGAGTAACGTAAGTCATATTATCTTATTATATATAAAAATAAAACTTTATTGCCTAAAAATATTATTTCCCATTAAGTTCAGCATAATTTTACCGTCTTCATGTGACGTCTTCCGGCTCACTAAGTCCAGAAATAGGTGCAACTGACGACAGACGTACTGGTATATTTTTAACACAATAAAAATCTACCTCCTTAGTCTTGTTAAGTTAAGTTAAGGTTTGATTCCTGGTCGGACAATAATTTATTTGTGATATTTGTATTTCTCGAGTTTGATATGCTAGAGAGCGATCGACGAGCTTGCTACTTGACATTATGGGCCATTAGTAAAGTCAGCTAAATACAAATCTTAAATTTAAAAAAAAAATGGTTTCTGACCATCCCGAAAAGGATACGGTCGTGATAATACTTTACTTCTTTTCAATAAAAAATATAAACCACCAGTACCTACTATAAATAAAAATACTTTATTGCACTAGGTTGTACATAGGTTAATGGTAAGGCATATAACATTTGTGAATATGACATTTAAATGCATAATATGAAATGTAATCCCGCAACTAGAGTGAACGACGATAATATTTCCTAGTAGTTGTGAATTACCGGCGCTAATGTACAACTAATTACTGAAGTAGTTCCAAAATAATATCCTAAAATGCTCCTAAGTACAGAATGGACTAATTTATGTATACTAAAAGTAACATAAAATGTACATTAAAACCTGCTGGAATCAAGCAAGCCAGTGCAATGTTATAATAAAATGTACATTAAAACCTGCTGGAATCAAGCAAGCCAGTGCAATGTTATAATAAAATGTACATTAAAACCTGCTGGAATCAAGCAAGCCAGTGCAATGTTATAATAAAATGTACATTAAAACCTGCTGGAATCAAGCAAGCCAGTGCAATGTTAATATAAAAGGCTTTTAGTACTGGCAGTTTGAGTGCTCTTTTTTTATTCTTTTTTTACGTATTTGTATCCTATAGTTAGTCTAATAATTACTTAGTGAAGTGCCTTGCAACCGAATAACCATAGAACTATTTATGTAGTTTATTGGTTAGAATTGCACCCCACATATTTCACTCTCCCAAAGGTTAGCTGGTAGAAAAAGCCGAAATGGCTTTAAGTTCGCCTTTGAACATACTTTTAAGTAAAGTGCAATAAAGTATTTAATAATAATAATAGACAAAAGAAAATTCTTCCACAACTTCCGCCAGTCAACCATTTTGTAATTGTAACCTGTCAGTACGAGTTCTGACGCCGTTAGTGCCTTGTATACGTTTCCACTGTTTTTTCAGTTTCTGTGTTTGTCGAGTTGAACGTTTTTTTTCTGTTACACAATGTCTAAAAGGAAGAATAATACATGTATTTAACAGCGAATTGGTGGTTCGCTTGCGTGATTATTTTGAACGTGGGAGTCAAAATGGCGGACCGTTGTTGCCTATTACCCAAGTTGGCAACAGAGACGCGGATGTTAATACCTAATAACTGTCCTGTTTAATTTACTTGGGGGCTTTTATAATCGTAACATATTTATATATCTCTTTATTGCACATGAAATATTCGAATAACATTTTCTTTGTGTATTTATATAAACTATCGACTCCAAATTCTATAAAATAATAAATCGATAATCGAATAAATATACTAACGATTAAACATTACCCATCCCTATTGTAAGCTGTCAAAATTATCATCTATTAGACAAACTATAGAGCCTATCCCTAGCACTCATAAACTCGAATTGACCACTTACTATAATAATTTTCAGTGGAAAACTAAAAATTTGAATACATAAGATGTATAGAATAAATACTTAGGTCCTTTAAGTGAAAAAAAATATAATAATAGCATTAGGCCCATATTAACAAATAAATATCAAGATCGACATCAAACTTAGGATCAATTTATCACGGGAGGTACAATGATTTAAAAAAAAACTAAATTAATAATAAAACAAAGTCTAAATTTAATCAAAAGAATAATAATAATACATACATAGAAAAAAAATTTTGATAATTACAAAAAAAATAGCTCCTCCAAATCGCTGTCTTGTGGCATGGTCCCCAATACACTACATTTCCCCTTTGAATTATACGTATATATATATATACTTAATTTTTGGAAGAAAAAACCAGAGATGTCAATGAGCCATTATCACGTCAAATCAACGAAGTCAAATCAACGAAGAATAAAAAAAACAACTTGATCTCAAGTGTGACATCGATCTTGAGATCTATTTATCAATGCGAGATTTACTCTACCTTTGTACTTTGTGCAATAAAGTTTTAATAAAGAACCGAGAGAATACTAAGCTGGTCTTCTGCTAACAGCTTACTCTAAAGACAACTCTGCTGCTTCTTCTTATAGTATAAGAAAGAGAGAGAGAGTATAGTATAAGAAGTAGAATCATATAAAATAATTTAAAAACATGTCACAAATGCCTGTAATATGTTTACGTCAATAAATATATTTTGACATGAATCTAATGTTTAAATTCTAGAAATTTATAACACCTCGCACGCTTAACCGACGAATGTGTAAAATTTTATATTTTAATATTAAATATAGTGCGGTGGTGGCTCGGTTGTGGCGCGGAGGTAGGTCGGTTGTGGCGCGGAGGTGGCACGGTTGTGGCGGGGTGGTGGCTCGGTTGTAAGAACGCGTTCTTTAAATTCTACAAAGGTTCAAACCCACCCGTCATGTACCCATGAGAAATACACTTTTCTTAAGTACATGTGTCATAGATTTACAACACCACTGTTCCTGTGCCTCGGAGAGCACGTTAAGCCGTCGGTCCCGTGAAATGGTTAATAAATTGACATCATATCCTCGCCACGCCGTCTGGCCAGCGTGGCGAGTGTAGGCCAAATTCTCCAGATATATGTTCTGGAAGGCCCATCTCCAGCAGTGGAGTGTGATCTAGGGGATGTAATGAATGATGAATATTTTAATAAATTTATATTCCGTTATAATATTCAACCATTTAAAATGCAGCATTCATATGCTTGCCTTTGCTGCATTGCTACCTGTGTCATATAGCAGTCAGAAAATAATCCTCCAGGTAGCTGCAGGGTCACATGTGCTGTTTAGATTGAGAGAGAGAATTGACATCATATCCAATTATCAGTTCCAAGTAAATTTTATTCTAGATTTTATATTGATTGATGTGGTAATAAATGTTTTTTTTTCTTATTCCTAATAGTATAGATTTAAGAGCCTTATTTTCGAATCGTCTAAAGCCCTTTTGACATCTAAAGTGCCTTGTAAACTTTGATATAGCAAAGTGCAGCAATTTTGTTAAGTACCTATTTCATTTCACCGCAAAGCGAGAAGTGAATGTGTACCGGTATAGAGAGAATTACTTACATATCCTTACGAGCTTGTTTCAGGATTAAACTCATGTTTGAAAATGTAAAGCACGTTAGACTAGTGCATTAGATTGCTAATTTTGTCATTTGAGTAATTAAAAACATCCTGTATTATTAGAGTCGCTTTTAAGGATAACATTTTGGGAGTAATGTCCAACGTTAAACTTAAGTGAACAGCAGAATTCGACTCTGCCAAAATTTTCGGGTCTGATTGCATATTCATTTTTATTATTTATTAAAATCGGCCCAACTCCTTTTAACAGCCGCCATCCAAGCCTACTTGAAAAAATTCAACCTGTATTTCGTTAGCCAACCCACTACAGCCGCTTTTGTAAGCGTATCACTACAAATTGTAAAACAAATTCCTCCGCAACGTCTGTCTGTCTGTTTGCAATAAACTCAAAAACTACTGCACCGATTTTCATGCTGTTTTCCCCAATGGATAGAGTGATTCTCAAGGAAGGTTTTGTATATAATTTGTTAAGTTTTTGTATAGATTAACGTTATTTGTTGGAGGTGTCGGAAAAAACAAACCGGGAGATATCGAAAATTTTAGCTGTCTAAACCCTTTGAGATATAACAAAATAATGTACGGTGGATTTGTGTATCTTATATAGGTCTACAGAAAAGTCCGCGATGGCATATGTCTATATCTTATGAATAACATGCTATATCCATTTGAATGGGGTGTATCAGGCAAAGCCTTTTCTAGATGTCGCTAGCGGCACTAGTACCTTGTTTACACCTATGACGGATCCTTTATTAAATTTATTTGTAGTTTTTTTTATTTTTATATCAGAAAAATGAATTTTAACTTAACGTTACCTAACTTAAAAGACAAATTAAGTAACAAACACAGTCTTTAAAATAAAAAAAGGTTGAATTAATAGAATGGCAACTTTGAGATCACCATATCTTTGCTGTCGCTTGGAAATCTCGTTTTGTACACTTAAAAGCTGCTCACTTCTGCATAATATCCAGAAAATAATAAATTTCGTAATAAAAATACAACATTTCTATGCAACTGACAGTTATATTAGGTATCATCTATCATGCGCCATCTATCGTGATAAAAAGTTAGTGA
Organism: Tinea semifulvella; assembly: GCA_910589645.1. Classification (NCBI taxonomy): domain Eukaryota; kingdom Metazoa; phylum Arthropoda; class Insecta; order Lepidoptera; family Tineidae; genus Tinea; species Tinea semifulvella. Next base: position 30,564,810 of record OU342584.1, read on the forward strand.
TACACCCCATACTTCAAAAATGGGTGATTATAAAGCGGTAATTGGAAAGCTATGTACACAAATACGGTATTAATCCTTACCATTTTAAATACGCTAGTTGGCTTGAGCATTTCGTAAACATTATTTTTTTCTTTTACACAATGCAAATTAAAGAATACCTTAGGATATATAGCAAAATCTAAATAATTCGCAACAAAATTAATTTCGTTTCGCCGCAAAGCCGGGTAAAACAGCTAGTTTTATTATAAAAAGTGGATTTCATTCGGGGTATATACTCGTATTATATGTGTTTTTGCATTTCTTAAATGGCTCCTAACAAAGTACCTACTTAGTGTATGTATATATATTGTATTGTATGTATTACTGTGTGTATGTATGTATATGTTTATCTGTGTATAGAATTTATATATTGTTTATTGGTTACAATGTGATCGTTTAGTTATAATATATTTATTTTTTGCTTGCACCTACCGTTCACTTTAAATGCTTTATCTGTACCTAATTTTGGCTGTCAGAGAATAAATAAATAAATACTATACTATATCATGCACTATTATTAATATCATCACGACCGTTTCCCTTTCGGGGTGGTCAGAAACCACGCTTATAAATAGGCGGATTCACATTTAGCTAACTTTACTATAGGCCAATCATGACAAGTAGCAAGCTCGTCGATGTCAGCGTACCAAACTCGAGAAATATCAATTTTAAATATGAATTAAATGTATTTATTAACATTAATAAATATTTTTGTGTCCTGACCAGAGTCCACGGTGGCAGTTGCCCTATGCACTATGCCCTTACTATCAGACTGTTCCTTGTTAACAACAGCCAGCTATTCCAGCCATATTTATTAACATTAATAAATATTTTTGTGTCCTGACCAGAGTCCACGGTGGCAGTTGCCCTATGCACTATGCCCTTACTATCAGACTGTTCCTTGTTAACAACAGCCAGCTATTCCAGCCATATTTATTAACATTAATAAATATTTTTGTGTCCTGACCAGAGTCCACGGTGGCAGTTGCCCTATGCACTATGCCCTTACTATCAGACTGTTCCTTGTTAACAACAGCCAGCTATTCCAGCCATATTCATTAACATTAATAAATATTTTTGTGTCCTGACCAGAGTCCACGGTGGCAGTTGCCCTATGCACTATGCCCTTACTATCAGACTGTTCCTTGTTAACAACAGCCAGCTATTCCAGCCATATTTATTAATATTAATAAATATTTTTGTGTCCTGACCAGAGTCCACGGTGGCAGTTGCCCTATGCACTATGCCCTTACTATCAGACTGTTCCTTGTTAACAACAGCCAGCTATTCCAGCCATATTTATTAACATTAATAAATATTTTTGTGTCCTGACCAGAGTCCACGGTGGCAGTTGCCCTATGCACTATGCCCTTACTATCAGACTGTTCCTTGTTAACAACAGCCAGCTATTCCAGCCATATTTATTAACATTAATAAATATTTTTGTGTCCTGACCAGAGTCCACGGTGGCAGTTGCCCTATGCACTATGCCCTTACTATCAGACTGTTCCTTGTTAACAACAGCCAGCTATTCCAGCCATATTTATTAACATTAATAAATATTTTTGTGTCCTGACCAGAGTCCACGGTGGCAGTTGCCCTATGCACTATGCCCTTACTATCAGACTGTTCCTTGTTAACAACAGCCAGCTATTCCAGCCATATTTATTAACATTAATAAATATTTTTGTGTCCTGACCAGAGTCCACGGTGGCAGTTGCCCTATGCACTATGCCCTTACTATCAGACTGTTCCTTGTTAACAACAGCCAGCTATTCCAGCCATATTTATTAACATTAATAAATATTTTTGTGTCCTGACCAGAGTCCACGGTGGCAGTTGCCCTATGCACTATGCCCTTACTATCAGACTGTTCCTTGTTAACAACAGCCAGCTATTCCAGCCATATTTATTAACATTAATAAATATTTTTGTGTCCTGACCAGAGTCCACGGTGGCAGTTGCCCTATGCACTATGCCCTTACTATCAGACTGTTCCTTGTTAACAACAGCCAGCTATTCCAGCCATATTTATTAACATTAATAAATATTTTTGTGTCCTGACCAGAGTCCACGGTGGCAGTTGCCCTATGCACTATGCCCTTACTATCAGACTGTTCCTTGTTAACAACAGCCAGCTATTCCAGCCATATTTATTAACATTATTAAATATTTTTGTGTCCTGACCAGAGTCCACGGTGGCAGTTGCCCTATGCACTATGCCCTTACTATCAGACTGTTCCTTGTTAACAACAGCCAGCTATTCCAGCCATATTTATTAACATTAATAAATATTTTTGTGTCCTGACCAGAGTCCACGGTGGCAGTTGCCCTATGCACTATGCCCTTACTATCAGACTGTTCCTTGTTAACAACAGCCAGCTATTCCAGCCATATTTATTTTTATTTTCATTTATTAATACGAGTAGCATGTTCCTACGGGTTCCTAAGGATCATAAATATACCATAGATAAAATTATTTTCTATATAATAATGCGATAATAGGTCATGACAACAAAATCGATATTTTTGCAATGAATAGCGTTTTCTTTAACCCACCGGCTTCTAAATTAATAAATATAAATAAATCTGTGGAACAATTTAAAAGATCACTCTTTAAAAAGATGGTATATTCACATTACTTAAACAGCTCCCAACAGTGTAGTTGTATGTAGTATATATATATATATATATATATATATAGTGTGTAGTATATGTATTATTGCGTACATATTTGTATGTATTGGTGTGTATATTAATATGTATTGTTTTATCTTAGATTAAGTTTATTTAATATTTTTAATAAGTTTCTTTTTTAAGCCCTTTGCACCTACCTCATAATCAAAATTCTCTGCATTGTCCCAAAGGTTGGCTGCTAGAGAATGCCTAGCGGCATTAAGCCCGCCCCTTGTACATAGTGCAATAAAGTTTTAAATAAATAAATAAATATTTCCAGACAGGTCACACAGCGCCATCTAGTTTCCGTGCTAAGCTACGAGGCTTGTGTTACGAAAACTAGATGGTTGATAAACTACATTTATACTTTTTTTTTTGTAAATATATACATATTATACATATAAACATCCAGACCGAGACAAATTATACAATGTACAACTTGCCCCCGGTGGGAATCGAACCCACGACCTCTCGAGTTCACGGCAACGTTTGTTACCATTAGACCACGGAGGCGGATTACTTTAGGAATTATTCTTTACGAGGATGTTTCCATTTTTATACATATCTAACAGTGTGGGGTCGTACGGGCCCGGATATTTAATGGTCCTGGATTAGGGATGGGGATAATAAACTAAATAACTTCAGTAAATATTTAATATATAATATAATTTGTAAGTAAATTCAAATTGAATAAAAAATATATTTTAAAAAAATACTCATTTTTTTGTTATTTCTGATAACTGCCACTACCAGGCATAATCACCCATTTCTGATTTGACTTCAATTTATAGGACACCCTATATATATTTTTGTCAGTGTTATATTATATATATTTTATTCGAAGCAAGTAAGGTACAATTATTCATAAAACAGTAAATAATTAAATAAACCATAAACTTGAACTTTTAAAACATATAAATTACTCATAATAAAAAAAAACTAGGTACTTCCTACAAAAATAATATAAAATAAAGTAATTTAGAGATATTGTCCTTGCGTCCTATAAGGATCTATAAGGTTCTCTAATAAAAGATAACTAACTTTAAATAATGTTTATTTAAGTTACAAACACACACGTTATTATTGAGGGCAAACCTACGTAGCGTATTTGCTACCGCGAGTAATACCTGATCTCGACGGTATCTCAGAAACGACTGACTGCTTGACCGGGCTCGTAACTGTCCCTCCAACTAGGTGACCTGGTTCATCATTGCATCAGCCGATGATTTCGGCCAATCAAAATCGTTATTACCATATATGGCGACGTAGACTCTGGTGACCTAGTTGGAGTACATTTGCCGAGATATTATTATTTATTTAATGACTATGCAAATGCACCTTGATGTCGCTACATAGGTTCCCCCTTTAAAAATTTTAAGATTAAAATTTATAAACAAAAATACAATACACAACCCTAACAATTCGTGGCAGCCCTGCGGTGAAACACTGACCTGGCTAGAGCTGTGGCGTATGAATGAGCATGCCTGCGATACGAATTGTTAGTGCGGTTAAGTAGGTCAGCCATTATCAATACGTAATGCTAAAAAATAATAAACAGGTTTAATGCCATGTAAAACAATAAAATTTAAATTATACGAAATTAAAAAAATATTCACCACCTTATACAATATTAATAAGCTACACCACGGTGAAAACAACCTGCTGCGGCGTTGCTTGCTGCCCGGAAGCTTCGTCTTTTGATAGCGTGGTGGCAGCGGGCATCATCCGCAGCCTCGGAAACCTTTGCAACGCATTAGCTGACTGTCTCCGAATCCAATTTTATTTGAACGAGACAACGATATTTAAAGATGCAAAGTGCGTGATAATCTAGTCTCTAAATCGAACGGGTTTATTGATCTTTCGACCTGAACGAGTCGTGTAAGGCTTGGATGAAACTACAGACTTAGGCACATTCTCCATCGCCTTGTACTTTGTATCCGTAGGATCTTTAGTTGGCCTCGATTCTACTGTACTGTCATTCAGCAAATAAGCGGGCTTAAGCATGTCGATAGAAATCGTGACATTTTTGCCTTTAACGTTAACAATGAAATGTTTATCATTACGCTCTACAACGCCATATGGTCCTTCGTAGGGTGGTTGCAAGGATTTCCGAACTAGATCGTTTCTGACAAAAACTTTTTTACAGTTTTTAAGATCCGGGTGCACAAACAAGGTACGTGAGTCACGCTGCACCTCGGATTTTGATCTTAGTCTACTAATTATATTGCGTAAGTAACCTACGTATTCTTCGTCGTCCAAATCACAACGTGACGATGAAGGCTCAAAGAACTCCCCTGGCATCCGTAAGGTTTTACCAAACGTTAGCTCTGCGGCACTAACACCAGTGTCGCTTCTAGGCGCAGCTCGCAGACCTAGCAATGCAGCTGGCAATTCGTCTATCCAACTATTATTATTTAATCTAGCCATAAGGGCTGCTTTTAGTGACCGGTGCCATCTCTCAATAGCGCCATTGCACTGAGGGTGGTACGGTGTAGTGCGGCTTTTCGAAATCCCTAAATATTTCATTAGATGCCTAAAAATGTTGCTCTCGAATTGTCTACCCTGGTCGCTAGTAAGCTTAAGAGGGCATCCATAACGAGCGATCCAATTTTCGAACAATACCTTAGCTACCGTAGTCGCACAAATGTCGCGAGTCGGAAAAGCTTCTACCCAGCCGGTCTTTCTATCTATGATAGTCAGACAATACCTATAACCTTCCGGTGACGTAGGTAGTGGGCCTATCAAGTCTATATTTATGTGTTCGAATCGTTCTGCTTGTGAATATTGACCTAATCCGGAAAGAGTGTGCCGTTGCACTTTTGAACGTTGGCAGGGAACACAAGCCTTAGTCCACATTCCCATTCCTATTCTTTGTTCATGCTAGGCCAAAAAAACTTATTACTAACTAACTTACGCGTAGTACGTATGCCTGGATGGCTAAAATTGTGTAAAAATTTAAAAGCTTTAAACCTAAATATTTCTGGTAAATAAACTCTAGCTGTATCGGTTGACATTTCACAAATTATTGATTTACTGCAATTATATAATGAAATCATTTTAAAAACTAATCGCGAATGTTTTGAGTTCATGAGTGCATTCAACTCTGAATCGGCCTTTTGGCCGTCAGCTATTTCTTCAAAATTCAGTGCGCTTGGACTATACACAGTTTCTACACGAGACAAGGCGTCAGCAACTTCGTTATTGGCGCCACTAACATGTCGTATGTCGGTAGTGAATTCACTTATGAACAACAATTGTCTAGTCCGTCTAGGAGTTTCTTTGTTTGAGCTTAATTTACTATATGCGTAAATCAAAGGTTTGTGATCTGTGAAAATTATTAACTCACGACCTTCGAATAGTTTACGGAAATGTTGAACTGATAAAAATATTGCCAAAAGTTCCTTGTCGTAGGTACTGTATTTTTGCTGTGGCTCTGTCATTTTCACAGAAAAATAGCCCAAAGGTACCCATTTTTTATGTACCCATTGCTGCAAAACTGCACCTACGCAATTATTTGATGCATCAGTCATTATCGACAATGGTATATCGGGCAATGGATATGCGAGTGTGGCCGCGTTTTGCAGGCTCAACTTGCATTTTTCGAACGCCTTATCAGCACATTTCGTCCACTGTATGACGGTTTTATCATTGCATCAGCCGATGATTTCGGCCAATCAAAATCGTTATTACCATATATGGCGACGTAGACTCTGGTGACCTAGTTGGAGTACATTTGCCGAGATATTATTATTTATTTAATGACTATGCAAATGCACCTTGATGTCGCTACAGTAAAAACAAAATAAAATGAAAATATTATAAATGAACAATTTGCTTCAAATCGATAAAGTGCCAAGGATACTAACACGTTGAATGGCCCAAATATTGTGTATAGCCCTTTTGTTCTCCGAGGTGTTGATGAGTTGTTTTGACAATGTATTGAAAATTCATGAGCACTTGGTCCCCACGGTCCGAGAGTTTCAATAAGCTGGGTATATTTCCGCCTTTTGAGGTTCTCTGCTTGTAATGCAGCAGCGCCTAGGTCCTTAGAAGTCAAGGAGAGGTGGAAAGGCGCCAGGGTGTCCACAACTCACTAACACACCAACCTCCATGGAATCAGCGTCATTGCATCGGGTTGCTTGCCATCGTCGCGTGTCATGCCACTGGGTTCTAATATAGCTGACGAACCCTCAGACAAAAGGGTCCCGACGAATGATATATATTATCTTTTATATATTATCTACCGGATGACCTTAAGAACAACAAAACATCAACCTTCAAAACAAAATTGTATGACCTTTTGGCAAAAAAGGCTTATTATAATCTTAAAGAGTACCTAGAAGATGCATTAAATTGACTTTTTCTTTTCTTTATTTTTGTTTGTTTCTTGTCTCATTTTGTTTTCTTATTTTATATTTTTATATTTAATAATAATAATTATTTAAATAAATAAAAAAATGTTAATATTTATATACCTATCTCTTAGGTCGACTTTTGTAGCTCACAACCACCTGTTAGAACCTAAATAAATGTACCAAAAGTTAATAAATAAATTATTGATTTGATTTGATTTGATTAGTTTTTATAGGAGATAGCTTGTAATTGGCTCAATATTATCTACTCGTATAATCTGTCCGTCTATCTCTGGCTTATTTATTTTTTTAAATAAATAACTTGAGTGGTGTGCGAAGAAAATATCTATGATAGCATTACATAAATATTGGTCTTGAAATAAAAAAGAATAAACCATCAATGTTCTATTTAGACGGTTAAGTACATATTTAAAACATACTCGTAGGTCTATAACTAAGTAAAATCTGGCATCAACTTTGTACGAATCATTTATTCGAAAAAAATATTTACAAAATATAAAATAAATTTAATATTAACACTAAGGATAGGGATATAAGGCCCGTCCGCGTGGAATGGTGGCAAGAACGCTGGCTGCATTTCCCCGCTGAATTGCAATACTGATTCTTTGGGCGAAGAAAGAGCCAGCCCTCTTGTCACCGGAGGTATTGTCTTTTTTTTTTTTTTAATATTAATTACTTTGTATATTAATGTTACAAATTTATTATTGGACCACAATGCATTTAAAAATCATGAAGTGTTCTATTGACGAATATTTGCTTTGCTTTTGCCTTGAAGATCAACGTAATAATATTATACTAGGGTGTTTTTATGAAGAAGAACTTCAAAAAACAAAGTATCCTAATCTATATTTAATAGAAAGAGTGTTGCAAAGAAAGGGAAGTAAACTTTTTGTAAAATGGTTGGGTCTTAATAGCAGTGAAAATAGTTGGATTGATAAAAATGATTTGGTTTAATAATATAAAGTCAAATGTTGGTATTTGATGTCTTCATAATATTATAAGTAATGCAAGGAGGAGGACTAGTTAACAATCTGATAAATAATCTACCGTTCGAACTACATTTCCCTGGTTATAATTATTGTGGTCCGGGAACAAAGTTAGAAAAACGATTATTACGAGGTGACAAAGGAGTTAATAAACTTGACAACGCTTGCATGAATCATGATATTGCATATTCAAAATATTCTGATTAAATCGTCACAAAGCTGATTTACAACTATTAAACATGGCTAAGCAAAGACTTCAGTCAAGAGATGCTGGAAAAGGTGAAAAAATTGCTTCTTGGATAGTTAAGAAAGTAATGAAAACTAAACTGAAGACAGGTGCTGGAATTACAAAATTTAAAACTATAGCATCAAAAATTCACTCGCAACTCAAAAAATGTAAACCTAAGAGTGATAAGATTGCAATTAAAATAGCATACTTAGCTGCTAAGAAACTATTGTCTAAAAATAACAAAGTTCGTTTACCACGAGTTATACCATTACCTAAAGTAGGTGGAATTTTGCCTTTATTACCTATTTTTGCTGGATTATCTGCATTGGGTACTCTAGCGGGTGGGGCAGCTGGTATTGCAAAAACTGTTAACGACTATAGATCTGCTCAACAAAATCTGCAAGAATCTGAACGCCATAACAAAAAGATGGAGCAAATTGCATTGGGTAAGGGTTTACATATTAAACCTTACAAAAAAGGTAACGGATTATTCATAAACCGTTCAAAAAACTGATTAGTAGGCTACCCAAACATGCTCTCACACATTTAGATATTATAAAGTATGCAAATGGTATTCCATTTTTTAGAGGTGTTTACATGAAAGACAGATTACCAAAAAAATCTCGAGATATTGAATGTGGTATTGTTAATCTTGATAACTCTAAAAATCAGGGTACTCATTGGGTAGCCTATCTTAGATTATATGATTATTGTGAATATTTTGATAGTTTTGGTGATCTGAAACCTCCATCAGAATTAATATTATACTTGAATAGTAAAAATATGTTTTACAACTATACGAAATATCAAAATTTTAACACAGTCAATTGTGGACAATTATGTTTAAAATATTTAAGAATTTTTTGGAAAAAATATATAAAATAAGAAGTAAATTTGAGTTAGTATCATTGAAAAGATGTCTTTCACACTGTCTATCACTGGTAATACATCGGTTCTAACAACTTACTATAATCCTAATTTACAACTTGAGGGTGAATATGAGTGTGCTCTATTATGCTTATCAACATTTAATTCTATACCGAACATTGATAGTAATAATAATAAATTTTATTATGGTAATAATGAATGTGTAGAAATACCTGAAGGAACATATGAACTTCAAGATATATGTGACTTTTTAAAAAATAAAATAAAAGATGCAAACAACAATACATTAAAAACTACAATTTTTTGCACGAAAGATATGCATTTCAATAAAGATAACACCTTGGGAAATGTTTTAGGGTTTGGTAGACAGACTCTGCAAGCTAATATAATACACGAGTCACACATACCAATTAATATTTTATCATCAACTGTGGTGCGAGTCGAATGTGATATAGTTGGTGGTTCGTATATAAATGGGCGAGCGAGTCATATAATTCATGAGTTTGCTCCCAATGTACCACCGGGTTACAGAATAATTGAAATCCCAAAAAATATTATATATTTTCCAATAAACCAAAAAAATATAAACTGTATTAATATAAAATTAGTGGATATAAATAATAATTTAATAAATTTGCGAGGAGAAGAAATCCAGCTGTACATACATCTAAAGAAAAAATGATTGATCATAATAAAAACATAGCCACATGCATTAAAAATATCAGTACAGTTCGTACCATTCATAAAGAAGCATCTAAAAGAAAAATTAAATTAACAAAAGAAAATAGGAAATTCCTCAAAGTGATAGGCTTATTAAAATGAATATCTTAAATATATCAAATCCACCTATATACGATAATGGTATTGAAAGTGTTGAATTTCATTCATACAAACCTTATGTTACTAGCTTCAACAAGAATGATGAAATTCGTATCCCTATCAATCAACAAGATTTATATATATTACCATCAGCTAGTACATTGTACTTAGAAGGTGTGGTTCATATTTTTAAAAAAGATTCGAAAGAAAAAGTAACAAGTGTTCATTTCACAAACAATCCAATGCTCTATCTTTTTCAAGACGTTCGTTATGAATTAAATGGTGTAGAAATAGATAAAGTAAAAAATGCTGGAATTACCACAACTATGAAGTCACTTCTATCAATGAATGATAATGAATCAAAAACATCAAAGACTTGGGGTTGGGATATAGATGGTACAACCAGTGGTGGACTTTTTTGTGCTTCAATACCTCTTAATAATATCCTTGGTTTTGCAGAAGATTACAAAAAAATTATAATGAACTGTAGACATGAATTAGTTCTGTTACGTAGCAACACTAACTTAAACGCTTTGAAACTCAACACTGGAGAAACGGTTAAAGATATTGAAATTCACAAAATTGTATGGAGGGTTCCTCATATAAAAGTATCTGACTTAGAAAGGATTAATTTGCTCAAGCTGTTACAGAAAGATAAACCCATTCCACTAGCCTTTAGAAACTGGGATTTATATGAATATCCTTTGTTACCCCAAACTACTAAACATACTTGGGCGATTAAAACATCATCTCAAATTGAAAAACCAAGATATGTGATTGTTGGACTTCAAACTAACAGAAAAAACAATTCAAGTCAAGACATGTCTCAATTCGATCATTGTCACTTACGAGATGTTAAAGTGTTTCTTAATTCAACATACTTTCCATATGAATCTCTTAATATTAATTTCACAGATGAGAAGTATGCTTTATTATATGAACAATATGCTAGATTTCAACAGTCTTATTACGGACGCAGACCAGAACCATTGTTAAATGTTAAACAGTTCCTGGAAAAAGCTCCACTGTTTGTTCTAGACTGTTCTAGACAGAGAGAGTGTGTTAAAACTGGACCTGTTGTAAACATTAGATTAGAGTTGGAAAGCGATATTGAAATACCTAACCAAACATCGGCTTACTGTCTTATTCTAAACGACTGTATTATAGAATATAAACCACTAAGCGGTATTGTTCGAAAGATATCATGAATTTTTATAGGTTTTAAAGATTACAAAAATAATTTTATTTTAAAAGAATTTGCATTAGCTACTCCCGAACACACTCAAGTTTTTTTAGTTAAACCACCTTATCCTTATAATAAACTAACAATGCAAGAAAAAAAGAACGTGTCTTGGATTGAAAAGAACCGAGGTATTTATTGGAGTGAGGGTTATATCGACTATCGTGAATTTAAAAGAATTATAAAACCAATAATAGAAAATAGACAATTATTAGTAAAGGGAGATGAAAAAATAAAATGGGTAAAAGAACTAAGTGAAAAGTGTTGTGTGATAGATTTAGGCAGTAAAGGGTGTCCTAGTTTTCTAAAAATGTATAATGAATACTGTAATGATAATGTAAATTTAAATTGTATTACTCATGTGAAAGAATTTATTTATTTATTTATTTAAATCTTTATTGCACAAAGACAAAGGCGGGCTTATAATGCCGCTAGACATTCTATCCTAGCCAACCATTGGGACAACTTGAGTATTATATTGAAAGGTAGGTGCAAAATTGTATTAAATTCTACGGTTTAACTATATACTAATAAATATAGTAATACTAATACATATATATAAAAATACATATACTACATATACCCATACATATTATTACATACACTACATATTATATATCAATGACAACAATATACTAAATTCTAATAAATAAGTTATAGTAACTACATACACATACATAGATAATACTTACTTTTTTTGTGATAGAAAGTGTGAATAGACCATTTTTTTAAATAGAGATCTGGTGGTTACTTGCCTTATGCTAAGAGGCAAATTGTTCCACAGGTTCGTGGCAACAACTACAAATGAGTTCAAAACGAAACTAGAACTATGAGAGGGAATAGACAGAAGAGAATTATGAGAGGAACGGAGGGATTTATCGTGAAACGAAGACAAATAGGCGAAATTGTCCTTGAGGTATTTCGGTGTCGCAGGCTCATTCAGAACAGAAAAAAGCAAGCAAAGAATTCTAAGGTTCCTGCGACACCGAATTGGCAGCCACTTCAACTTAGCGCGATACTCGGAAATATGATCATATTTACGCAAACAATAGATGAACCGGATACATGCGTTAAGTAGCCGGTCCATCTTATTGAGCAATATCTCCGAGAGATCAACGCTGCACACGTCACCATAATCGAGAAGTGGAAGGAGAAGGCTTTGGACAAGGGTTATTTTAGCTTTAATAGGCAGAAAATGTTTAAGTTTATTAAGAAAGTGCAGAGAAGAAAAAAATTTACGGCTCGTGTTCGTAACCTGGACTGTCCAACTTAGATTGGAATCTAAGTGAATTCCCAAATTCTTTACCTCACTACTATATGGAATAGGAACGTTGTCAAACCGAACCAAGTCGATATCGTTAAGGTCAATTTTGCATAATTGTCGGGAGCTTCCTATTACAATTGCCTGACACTTGCTCGGATTGACAACGATCCCAAAACGTTCCGACCACGAACTTATATTAGAAAGATCAGAGTTAAGCCAAGCTATTGCACTATTGAGGGTATTGATATCCGTCTGCACATAAAGCTGCAAGTCGTCTGCATACAGGTGATAGTGACAGAAGAATGTGCGTTAAAAAATGTTATATGTTTGAAAAGATGGTATAAAACTATATTTATCCCGTCAAAGTACGATATCTAAATAAATACTAATTTAGTAATGATTTTTTATGTTTTATTTATTTATAAAAGATACCTATTAAATAAATACCTATACAAACAACTATGGTTATGAGGATACTTCACCTTTATCAGGTAAAATCTGGTTGTATAAAATAAATTTGCTTATTTAACTATATTCAAAAAAATTAATAACTTGTTTAGTGAAATATTTTATTGAATAATGTTGTTAAGCTCTAAAATTAGGAGACCTATGTGAACAGAAAATAAAACATGATAAAATATATACAAACTGGACTTTATTTTTTAAAATTAAATAATTAAAAAATATACATATATTATTATAAATTACAACCACATAGTTTTTTTGAAATCTTGCGAATTAAATATTCGGTCTGCTCCATTATTTCATCCACTGGTTCTGTCACCACGTACTGTGCACTTAAAACCAGGTTATCTTCACCATCTTCACTATCTTGAGATTCTACTAAGTCCATTACTTTTATTTCTATTAATCGTGTTCCTCTCCCTTGTTCTTTGCAAATAATATATGATTTTAGTGAGCGAGATTTTTTTTTCAGATTTTCCTTCTTACGTTTTTGTTTCTTATGATTTTGAGTACTCAACTCAGGGTAATTTTCATCAAAGTCCTGTAACGGGTCTTGCGCATATTGAGAGAACAATATTTCATCAGTAGCAATATTTATTTTCTAAAAAAGTATTAAATAAAAGTTAATTAAACCTAAAAAAATATTATTACATTTATTTTTATAAAAAGATAAATTTATTAAAATTTATTACTTACAACAAATAATCGATTTAGAATATGTGAATTCAATCAACAAGTTACTCGGTTTAATAATAAATTACAAGTGCCTACTGTGTAGGTGATTTGACACACATTAAGGTAATTAACCTCTTTCCAGCTAACATCATCATAATATGAATCTAGTTTTTGCAGTTCTGTTTAATGTTGCATCATTATTTTTTTATTCATCACGACTATAACCTTTTGCAGGATGGTTAGAAGATAATTAATGAACTCGATAAAAGTGTAAATAAACAAAATTTATTGTGTTATGAAAATAGTAATTTTAATGAATTGTGATTTTTACCTCACAACACTAATATGTTACAGGGTGGTTAGAAACCATAATTTAAATATTATATATATATATATCTATATATTTAAATCTTACCGTTACTGCTAGGCTATAAAGTTAGGATTAAAGATATGATTATAAAGCGAATTATATTTTAAATTAAAACAACATAGTACATTTTATTAACTTTATTAAAAATAAACATACACACGAATAAAACACAACTAACAGGAGCTTAAAACTAATTATATTAAACACGATATGCTTTATTAAATATTTTTAAAAATAGAACTATTCCCCCATGCTTTTGTTTCTATCTTATTGCTAGATAATGAACGTTTATCATCATTACCAGAAAGTGCAATCTTCGTAACGCTTTGTGTGAATATTTGATGTTTAATTGTCTTAAACAAAATATTCTTCTTTCGAATCACTTCATTTTGGAAGAGCACTTTTTGGTAATCGGATATATCTACGAGTAAATCCCGAACTACGCATGTCTTTACACCTTTCGCTTTTTTTATTAATTTTTCATCGGTTTTGATACAGTATAATTTTGATCTTAAACCCACAAAATCTGTGATAATTTTACCACCCATTTCGTCTTTAAAAAGCCCAGGGATTTTCTTATTTCTTTGCATTATATTAAAAGAATTTTGGGTATCATAATTGCTAGTATCAAAATAGTTAAGAAAATTATTTTTTAGATCTTGATAAAAGTCATCTGTAGTTAATGTGTAAACGAATGAATCCGTGTCAGTGTAGCATAATTGTACACGATTTTGATAAAATGGTTTAATAATATTATAATGGAAATTGTACATGTGAGATTAATTCTAATACCGTAAATCCTATATATATTGGTTTATCCAAAATAATTTGAGACGGTTTCATTTGTATAGCTACTAAGTTCTCGGTGAACACAGAAACGCTGTGAAAGTAAGGGTTAGCAATTAGTCTCTCAGCATATAATGACTTTTTTGTTTTATTATTTTTATCAAACCATTGATTGACTAATTGAACATTTACTCTATTTTCAGTATTCTCTAAAGTTTTACCGAACACACTATTATTTAACAACTTAAAAAAATCTTGTTCGAATGTGCTTTTTGCTTTTTGTCGTAATATAGTATTTAGTTCAATATATTTTTTTAAGTATGGACTTTGCCTAAATGTTATAACTCTATGAACTTTACGTAAGATCAATCCATGTTCCAGACATTTCTTGAGGTGTATATAATGAATCACATAGTTGTATTTGTTATACAAGTTAGGTACAAGTTTTTCTGATTTCCCTCCTGGTGGAATACATTTTTCAGGGCAAAACGGAAGATCGTTGTGCTTATAGTGCAAGTATTCAGGGTACAGTAGGTCTACTTCCAGAATATAACCCCAATCCGAATTATCTTTTATATTTTGAACAATTAACTGATCCATTTCGGGTTGACTTAAAAAGCGGAAATCAGAATATGGTAAATGTTGACACATACTAAACCCATAAAGATTATTGCAATCTAAATAGACGATATAGGATTCTGGTTGTGACTCGTCATATTCACTCATATACCTGTGATTAGCCTTTGCATATCGATGAGAACACATGCATAACCCTCCTCTGATACCTGATTGAATCATTCGAACTATAGCTAAGTCTGATACGAGTTCGAGTTGAACTTGTGTTTTTAATAACATAGCATCAAAAGAGAGACTTGGTGCAGTTATATAAAAAGCAGGGTCAAGTTTGTAATGCTGTTTACAAGTCTTTCGAAAACTCTCAAATATATCAGTTAATAAAAGAACATCGGTTTTCAGGTATAACTCAGTGTAATTTCCGAAATTGTTTATATTAAATTCTCTCCATACCTTCTTCGCGTGTTTGTAGTCATAGTCAGAAATATGTTCGTTAGTTAATGAATTATAAAAGCAGTTTTTTGGAGGTAACATTTTTTCTTTATAAACATCCCAATTTGTAACGTAACTGTATGGATATACACCTTTTCGAGTTAACAAATTAAATTGAGTTTTATTTGGAAAATGAGCTCTTAGACAATTAAAATCTTCAACATTCATTGTTTTAGCAAGTTTGTCTAAACTAGTTCCTAAGAAATTAAATGAATCTAAAAATCGTAACTGTATAAACTCCTCATTATTAACAGATACAAATTTGGAAAATGATGTGTATTTTTCTTTCGTTTTCGGTATAATATTGATCTTTCCTGGTGTCTCCCCTAATTCTTTAATGAATAAGTGACAATCGTAACCAGACAAGTTATGAAAAAAAACAGGAATAAATTTAGGTACTTTATATAGAATATTACAGTACCGATGTGCAGCACCTCGGTAACGTCCGGTTAAATGACAATGATCTCTAACTTTGTTTCCCCATATGTAATTATCACATATGTGACATCGAGAGGCGTTTTTAAAATCAATATCATCTTTTTCTGTGAATATCATCGGTTTATTTAAACTTAATAAATCTGAAATGTCCTTCACATCCTTATATAGCATATCAATAAATTTAAAGACACAATCTTCACCGCGGTAAATTTTAAACCGATTAAAACTACTATCTATTGAAGAAACAATGTTGTATGCAAACGCAGCAGGTATATGACGTTGTAAATTAGTTGTGTTAGCAGATTCAAATTGATCGTGCTCAATAGGTTGTAATATTGTCTCGAAATCTGCATAAATAACAAACGGAATATTTTGTTTTCTGTTATAGTTTTTAAACTGTATTACCGATCCTTTTTCTGGTAAAACGGTAACAACACCCTCACACAAATGGTCATTAAATTGATTTTCAGTTTGAAAGAATAGTAAACAGCTTTCACAGAAATATAACTTGGCGTGATGTTTAGTCATTTGAGTTCTTACTAGTCGAGGCAAATCTCTAATAAGACAGTAATGAGATGATGTATTATTTTCTATAAGCAATAGATGAATACGTTTTGCTTTGAGATTTAAAGATTCAGATTTATACAGAGGACCTGTTATAGTCCGACCGTTTAATAACCCATACACGTTTATACTTAAATTGGGATTATTTTTTTCAAAAATTGCTATATCTGAGAAAGTAATTGGAAAAGACAAGTCATTAATATTTACAACATTTAAGAAGTTTGGATAAGACGATACTCTTTCAGGGTGACGAGTTGTAGGATATAAAGCAGCTGTCACAGACCACAAAAAACAATAATTATCATTATTACAAATATTTAAACATGCTTTTTTATTTTTTATGAATTTAGGTAGTTCTATAAAACTCGATCCACTAAGAGGTTGATATTTATTTATGTTAACTTCAACATGTAAATTATTTAAAAAAGTCCAACCACTATCCCTATCCTGAAATTCTTCAAGTTTCTTTAATAAATCGTAAACTACTTTATCATACATTACATCGAAATTATAATTTGAATGAATACTGAAATTTTTTGTTGAAAATGATTTTATTTCATGTAAATCATTTTTAAACATAAAAAAGGTAGAAAAAAGTTCAAAATTAACCTTTACAGAAATATGCTTTGATAATGAGCGATTAATTAAAGATTTTACTTGCTCCCTAATTTTATTTAAAAAACATTCTCCTAAGTTTTGTCCTTCCTCATTGCATGCAAGTATTCTATAAGTAGCAATACGACCTTTGAATGCGGACTTAATAATCTCTATATTATCATACAATGGGATGGTAGCATTATTTTTATGTTTATTACTCCTAATATGCCCAACCCACCGCTTCCTATCTACTGCAATATTACAAACAGAGCAAAAAGGCATGTTTTCTAAATTTCAATGATATTAATTAAACAACACCACCGTTCCCATGCTTCGGAGAGCACGTTAATCTGTTAGTCTTGGTTTCACTAATACCAACTTATGGAATAGAAGAAATTGTCTTCAGCAGTGAAGATCTAGGACTCTGTGTTCTAGGAAGACATCTTAAAGATAAGTAAAAAATAAAATAAAAACTTAAGTACCTAGTAACCTAATTATAAAGAAAATTATTAAATCTTGTGAAGAATTTCACATCTCCAAATTTGTTGTCCCCAATCATTGTTCTCGATCCGTAATAATATGATTCTGCAATAAAAAGTTAGTTTTATGATCATCGTTTTACATCATCGTTCCGTATCTATATTAAATGTAGAACCTGAACTAAAATATTGAATTATATTTGTTAAAGAAATATTGTTATCAAAGTGAGGTAAATTAAAAAAATATATATAAATTATTAAAAAATAAAATACCTATATATAAAGTTCAAATTATCACCACTCATCCCAATTAGCTAATGCTATTGATTTATATGTCATCATGAAAGTTGATAGTAATTTATTTGTATACTGTCATATGATTTTTTCATTCCTGGTACCAGCGTAAAGATGAGTTAGATCTGTAATAATAAATCATAATATAACTTTACATAGTGTATTAAATAATTAAGCGTTTTACATACATACATAAAAAAATATAGCTAGGTAATATAGAAAATATATTTGTGAATGTTGTGCACTAACCTGTGATAATTGTTAGAAGAAAATCACCAACTCTTATGAGATATACGGTGATAATAATGTAAGTACTATTTCACAATCTTTTATTTTATAAAATGCTGATGAAATAAAAAAAATAATTGCATAGGGTAAATAAACCATTACTTGCCTCCTTTGTGTTTTATTTATACATAGTTCTTAGATAATATTTACTTATTATCCTAATACACCTACCTATCATTATAACCCTATTTACTACTATTGTAAAGTTTGTGGTTAGGTAATAGCTACTTTACCCTAACATAAATGTGATGAATGTGTTTTAAATAATAATTGTTTTATTAATTCTAATTAGAAGTCACCTTCAAATTGTTTATAATGCATTTTTTATATGTCAATAATTTAATATGAAACTCTAAATAATTTTAATCATTATTCGATTTTTGCTTTAATACTCAATTATTTGTAATAACCATAAGAGCTATTTTACCATAATATAAGATTATCATAAAAGTGTTTTTTAAAATAATTCAACTTTGTGATGACATTTGTAATTTTTACCTATAAAATCTCTTACAGTTTAAACCTTTCATCAAAAGCAGTTTCAAGACTTACAAGACACTTGCACCTAACTTATCGTAATTCACGAGTTCTTAATAAACCAACAGCGTGGCTCTGTTCCTCGTTTATTGTAAGAAGAAGTTTTTAACCAATATAAAATGTAAGTTAAAATGGAAGAATTATACTACTATTTTATGTAACATATAATTACTAGATACCTTTATGTTTTAAATTGATTAATGAGTGGATTATAAATACATGTTTTGTTTTTTTATTATTTCAGGTCTGACTCTGATTATGATGTACAGAAACCAACAAGGAAAACCATCACTGCACGCAAGCGTAAAGAAAAATCCGAGGCTGAGAACGCAATATTTCTGCAATATTGCTGACTTTCAGACTATCAGAGATGTGTTGTTTAGTATAGAATATATAGATGTTTTCATTGCGTGCCTCATTTCCTTCGCACTTCTTTGATTAAATATGTAGCATTGAGCTCTCTTTGCAATAAGGAATGTCTATCTGAATCTATAAATTAACAATTGTTATTTTACAGGAGATAACAGCATCTATAATGGACCACCCCACTCAGGAGCAAGTATTGTGGGAACTTGGCCGCTGCATCAGCGCCGCGGTCGGAGTCGATGGCTTCCGTATCTTCAGAGTCAAGCTCAGCGATCCGGACCGAGTCGAATTCCTCAATAAAAACCGGGTAAGTAAACACGTTTGGCCGTCAATCCCAGTTCCCACTACATCATCATCATGCTGGCGTGGCACTGTAATCAATTTTAATGTCAATTGTCTAAGAATTGCGCAAATTAGAATTAGTGGAACGGCAACAGTGGAATTGTAATGCTGGTTATTCAAATTAGAGCTAAGGGCATGCAGAAAGTCTCACTGATACCTCTCAAGTTTATTTCTCAATTTCTCTTTCAAGAAAAAGAATAGCTCTTATCAAGGAATCGAAACAGATTCCTAATGAAAAGATTATTGCCGCCATAAACGAATGGCCCACGCGTTTGAAGGCTTGCATTGAAAACAATGGCGGCCATTTTGAATAACTCATTTTTTCTATTTATTCTAAAGATATTTAGTAAGAATAAAAAAACAGTACAATGAATTAAATAAAAATCAAAATTAAGCAATAAAAATATATATAAACTAAATTAAAAATAAAACTAAAATCCAAACTATATATAAAATATTGACGCTGACTTGATCATGTAGCAGTGTGTCAATAACACTTGCAGCATTCCCCCGCTGCACAGCGATGCTGATTTGCTGAGCGAAATAACTGCCCGCCCTCTTGTCACATACAGCGTTAACTAGCCGCTTAGACAGTTCTTTATTTATTTACAGTTTATTCTAAATGTCAGTAGTTATAATTTATGTAATATTTAACATTGTTTCAATTATATTTTAGTTTTTAGTTACTTTGTCTTGAGGCTTTTAAACACACAAGTTACAGGAAACGAATGTACTCGCGTTCAATTGTGAATAAAAAGTAAATAAAGTATTTCCGTACAAATGAAACAATGTATCGCAATACATCGTGTACGTGCAAGCTTCAACTTTAGGGCGTCAGGTATTTTGTTGGTGATAAAAGTTTTTTAATTAAAACTAGAAAATTGTTTTGTACAAAATCGCTTAAAAGTTATATTGGATTTCCTAGTTATACTCGTATGTTGAAATTGATTTCCCAACCGCATCTGTCTATTGCAATGTTGTACAATTTTATTTTCTAATCCGACTACATTATTTATTTATTTATTTAATACTTTATTGCACAAAGACAAAGGCGGGCTTTAATGCCGCAAGACATTTTATCATAGCCAACCATTGGGATAACTTTAAACACTTTACTGAAAAGTAGGTGCAAATATAAAGGATTATAAAAAAAAATATTTAATAACTAATTAGATGTATAAATATATATTATACTACGTACTAATACATACTTATATACTCGTATAAACCTACATACATACATAATAATATACTGGCTTTATTGCGGTAGGAAATGCGAATAGACCATTTTTTTAAATAGCGATCTGGTGGTTACCTGCCTGATGCTAAGAGGCAAATTGTTCCACAAATTAGTGGCGACAACGACAAACGAGTTTGAAATGAAACTAGAATTATGCGAAGGGATAGAAAGCAGAGAGTTATGAGAGGAGCGTAAAGATCTATCGTGGAACGAAGAAAGATAGGAAAAATCATCCTTGAGGTATTTCGGCGTCGCAGATTCATTAAGAACAGAAAAAAGTAAGCAGAGTACTCCAAGATTCCTGCGACACCGAATCGGTAGCCACTTCAACTTAGCTCGATATGATCATATTTACGTAAACAATAGATGACATTATACAAATAACAAATGGGAAATGTTGCCAGTTGCAGCATTTATTTAAAATAAGTATTTATTTATGGGTTTATTATAATTTATTATTATTATACATATACCGCGTGTATTTGTCAAAAGAGCAAATATTTTTTTAAGCTTCAGGTGTCATTGGTAGAACTCCATTTTGAAATAAAAAAGTATTTATTTTTTAAAGATAAAAGTCATTATCCGAAAAAGAAAACACTCGTAGATAGAATACCAGCGCATAAAAATACCCAATATAGCCGAAATTGTTATGCAATGGCAACAAAGATATTTAATAAGCATCCAGTTACTATAGGGGCTGCCATTAAAACTGCTTAAATTAAGAGTCAAACAAATGCTTGTCAATAAATGTTTTTATTCGACAAAAGAATACCTAGACACTAAGCTCGACAAAGTCCTGTGACTAAATAAATATGTGTATGCTAGGACTATTCCAAAGCATGTGATATAATTACATATAATAATTTTCATTCATGTACCTACCATGTTTCTGACAAATAAATTATTTCATTTCATTTGACATACGTAATTTTTGTTGTCTGTATTTCGTCTCGATATCTATCGTGATAAATACCTAAAGGCTAGGAAGTTATACAGCCGGTTGCAGAAACCATGATTAAATGATCAACATTTCAGTAAGTTTGTCACTTTGGGCATTTAAGGCTATATCGTGCTTCATAGGAATACGTTAAACATGTCAAAAGATAATCATCCTTTCTGCAACCGGCCGTATAACTTCCCAACCTTTAGGTATTTATGACGATAGATATCATGATTTCCAGACGCAACCTTATTCACCATATACGTGTATGTATGTCACGCCAGTTCAATTCTTATTGCATTGTAGAAAATATTAATTTAAGTTATAACAGTTTATGGTTGGCGGCGTGGAATGTTCAGGAATATTATGATAGAAACTGGAATCAGAAACTACGACTGACACAATTCCTACCTAGCTAGTTACGTCTAAATTTAGCCAGCTCCAATTAAAAGTTACCAGACAAGACAATGCAGAGTTAACTTTAGATTCTCCTTGCAATATATACAGCTATTCGATAGAGGGTTGATTCTGTAATGCGCTTTGATGCGATGACTAATGTAGTCACTAACAGTAAGGTTACTGAATCCATATGAAAATAATAAGAAAGTTATTACATTGTACTAGAAGTGGCGGCAGTCGTCACACTTATATTTAAGCAATTTTTATATTTATTTCTATAGAAGTATATTTTAGTTTAGGCTGACTGTAAACCACGTATGCGCTTTCCGTCCCTGTGCGCCCTCGGCTTCTGCATGCAGATTCGTCGTTTATTGTCTAACTATCTGACCCGGCGAACTTCGTACCGCCTGACAGTCAATGAGTGTAACCTCGGTCGGTATGCCCCAAAAATCAGCGCTGATGCGTGCCACCTATCGGACAACAGAAATACTATGTCAGAAACCTTCATATTTATAAACATATTCCCAAAGTTTAATTCAGATTGGTCCAGTAGTTTTGAAACGCATAGGGAACATACATTCATTTTTATATATATAGATGAGATTGCGTTTCAAATTGTAGAATAATATTCATGATTACAGTTTGGCGGGCTATTATTGGAAAGTTAATGATTTTTTAAAAAGGGATATCATCATCATGTGTTGACATAACTATTTATTATTAGTCTATAGTCACTTTGACGTTATACATATACACTATACTATACAGTCATACATGTCTTAAGAAGAGCGAAAATTATGAATTGACTTTTAGGTATTTTACGTTTTTGTTTCGATAGCAATTTAAGTTTGTTCAGAATTGAAGCTGGAAGCGGAACCGAGTGTTTGTGTTCTGTAATTTGAGTTCACCCTTTGACATAAAGTTTGACGGTTTGCTTTGTTCTCTATAACAACGTTCGCAAAATAACAAATGTCGAATATTCGAGGGAAAATAACATTACTAAAATTATATCAACATGATGCTTTGTTGCACGCGGCTTCAAGCATTTTATAACAAAGCAAAGTCCAAAATACCGAAATAATCGCGTTAATAAGAAAAGGTACTTTATTCCTATGAATGCAACTTTTCTATTGTTTCTTCAAGCTCCCGCGCCGTTTATTTGTATGTTTATTTATTTTTTTATATTTATATTTGTCTCTGCGCTAACCTAACCTAACTCCTATGCCGACTTGACTGAGACTATAATGAATTTTTAATAGGAAATATACATTTATTCGATAAAAATATTGACAACATATAAAATTAAATTAATATTAAGCAAGAACGCTGGCTGCATTTCCCCGCTGAATTGCAATACTGATTCTCTGGGCGAAGAAAGAGCCAGCTCTCTTGTCACCGGAGGAGATAACAAGACACGGTGTTATGTCTTTTAAAAACTTTTTTGCGCTTGGACTCCATGGGCCCAGAGTTTCTACAGCAAAACGGCACAAATATGTAATCTTTTAATAAACTTACATACTTGCGCCGCTTGCTGGACTCCGCATTTTCCCCCGCGGCTCCCGCTTTATGCGCTGTCCCTCTAAGATGCGACGCGGCGAGGGTTTCGACGCACGTGGCGTCCCACACCAGAGCACGTCCCCGTAATGAATTATTTTATTTACTAATATATTTATTATTAATAATGCATCTTAGCCAATATATCCTCAAAATTATAAATTCATCATCATTACAGCCCCTAGAACATTCCTAGATCTTCTTTGCTAGAGGCATTCAATCAAATTATTGTACCAGAATATCAATTTTAATAGCGGTTGTCATTGTCCGATTGTTATAGGATAATGTCCGCGCTTTAAGAAACAGAATTTGGCAACAGCATTCACAAATAGACAAAACCTTTCCAACCAGTTATTTGAAAGAATCAGATTTTATATTGTTGTTTTAATGACAAAACAAATGGTATTCATGGAAAATATTTTCATTACCCATTGTTTTGCAGTTTTGTTTGTATTCGTAAGCGCTTTGTTGAATAATAAAATTATCATCCACTGCTTGAAATGGGCCTACAAAAAATATACCCGAAAGTCCTTTATTACATTATTATTATTATTTTCAGGACACTGAAGTGAGCATCGAGCTGTTGGGTGAAGACTGCTACGCCTTTATTCTGGATATGGCGCTGAAGATGCAGCCCGAGCGGTTTAACGAGGGGTCCTTAACCGTTCACAAAATGGGGCATGTAAGTAAAACAGACAGACAGCGGATTTACTAGGCCTGGGTTGGTTGATAGGGACAATTCCCTGTTTTCTCAGGCGGGATCTCGGTCCTCCCGGTAATGTAATTTGTTGCTGGGCACTATTTCAAGTATAACAGCAGCTGTGTGGCTGACAGATTTAGGAGACACAACATTTTCCACACTGGCCGGGAGATATCCATTCGTGTAATAATATTTGCTACCATCATATAAAATGAACCTATTTTTAAAGCTACAAACTAACCGATAAATGATCATGTTAAGCCGAGGCCAAACTGTGTGGGAAATGCCACTCTCGTAGAAGAAGGCATTCATTGAGCATTCGGGATACTTCGGCGCATCCAATCATCCTCCATACTATGTTTGAAGACAAAAGTTTTTAACCTATGCGTTCTCCCTATGATTGTACGGATACGAGGACACTGACAGTGGATTGGTAATTATATATAGAATTCAAAATGTTGATATTCGTCAGAGAACCACATAAAATAATTTAGCGAGCTGAATTGACGACCGATGGGGTAAACGGGTTTTAGAATAAAGACCACGTGCAGGACGACACAGAGTGCGACGACCCCCGTCAGATAGATGAATACCCAAATGAAGGTCGTCGTAGGCGTCGATGAGGGTTGCAAAAGACCGCGTGCTGTGGCGAACCTTGGGGAGCAGTGCTGGCTATAGGCTTAATAATAATAATTATTATTATTTATTTTGAATAACAAGCTACATTGTGTTAGTAACAAATAAACTTATAAAACTGTGTTAGTCCTAACCTAATTTACAAAAAATATATACATTTAGGAGGGCTAAACGCTCATGCCCCCCTCGCTCGCATAATCTAACACCTCAAAAGATTCCTCAAGCCCGAGTTTGCACTCAGAATGCAATCCATCAACCCTCCAGGAAAGAAAACAAAACCACGGACACCCTGGATCTCTCTCACTACTATATACCCAAACTTTAGACAGAGAAAAATAGTATAAACATTTACAACATTAACTTTCTCCTATTTTACCAACAAAAAAAAAACAGACCCTAACGAACCTCCGAGAATATTGGATTGTGCAAGCGAGACGGACGCAAAAGCGTCAAACCCTCCCAATCATTACACTACTTAACTGAGGCCCACTCCCCGCACATGCACGCCACAGCAACGTGACATGTACGGAGAGTTAAGGCTCTCAGCGATAATGCTAAGGATACTGTTGGCGCTGCCCAGTACCCGGCCGAGCAGGGACCCTCTTGCGCATTGTGCCATAGAAGCAATCTACAAAGACACTGGGCTATGATCATAATGATCTATTCGATGTGCAAACAATTCGCAGTTTTATAAACTTACACAAAAAAATGTAGGTACACATCCTGTGCATACACCCTCTTTATAACAAAAGCTGCACTCTTCGCTCGTGTTGGTAGATTTATTTGTGCCTCACTCTAGTGTGCAAACACAAATAACGTAAGGGATGTTATTTCAAACTATCCTAACTAACAGTTAAAATATTAATCGTCAGCATTTAACGTGGCTATTTACTGTAAAGAAACGTACCTACATTTCACGTCATAATGAAGTGATGCTACCATTGGTGGATATTTTCCTTGCACACATCTGCTGGATAAGAAGCTTTAGGATCGTAAAAATCTTGGAGGTGTATTGGCTATATTTTAATAAAATATTAACGTATTTGTAAATTTTAAAAACTAAAAAACTAGAAAAAGCAAAAAAAACCAGTGTCAATGGCAAGGATACTGACAATGTCAATGCTGATCCTTTGTCCCAAATATTGCCCAACCCTCTTATCGCCAATGGTGTTGATAAGCTGTTCTGAGAAAGTCATGATTTTTTTCTGTACACTTGGTCCATACGATTCGAGAGTTTCAACTTTCAGCGACGCAAAAACACATTGGTCGTTTATTTATCCCTTTTTATAGTTTTTAATTGTATTTATATATTTTGGTAGTTAGTAATTTTATTTTATTCTAGAAGTATAACTTTTTCATAATAAACAGATTGATTATTTGTTAAATTGTAATATCTATTTGTTATTTAGTATTTTGAAATACTGGCCTCTGAAAAATCCCCAGTGCACGCTTTATTTGACTATGACTTAAATGGCATTAAAACACCATATTTTCAGATAAGAGGATTAAAACTGATTGAAATGTGTGTACCGTCAGCAATATCAACATTCTTGATGACAGATTTTCATCAACTTGTTTAATAATAACCTCATACGTCAATCATCCTATTCCTTGTTTATCTCTTACAACAAATCCTTCAAATTAAAATATATATATTTGAAATTAATTCGCAGGTTTTTTTACAATAATGTCATATTAGCATTGTGTTTTTAATAAAACCGGCCATCCAGCATGTAAATATTTCTTAAACTAAGTCAATGAATAATACATAAAATATTACATTTTGTTATTAAAATAGAAGAGACAAAATGTTTTATCAACTAACTAATATGTCCTAATAAGCAAAACAAAACCAAAAACAATATTTAAAATAAATAAAAAAATATTTAGTAAAAAAATTATATGAATACTAAACAATAATTTCAATGCAAAAAAAAAATTAACAAAAACAATAATAACAAGATAAAATAATATTGGTTCATGGTAATTTATACGTATATGTATAACTAAATATAATAACTAAAGATCAATGTATAGACTATATAATAGTCCTGTCATTTCAAAATACCTCTATAGCGTAACAGCATTTCAAAAATTTTTTTTTAAATATTTGTTGTAGTGTTTTAATAGCATCTCTTTCAGGGGTCCAGTAGTTTATTGTAAATTTTTGGGGCTAAATCTTGTAATGACGTTTGTGCCTGAAATACGGTTAAGCAAGAAAATTCAATGAAGTGTCATTAAAATTGGAAATTCTCAACCCTGCCTATGTCAATAAACCGAGACACTATTCGCTTCTCTCCCCATTCACCTAAGACCAGGCACCTGCACGGTCAATTAGGTTCAATAAATCTACTAAACATTCCGTATATTTTAATATGTAATACATTGAACTGGGAATCGCATATAAATTGTATAAATAAACCACTCGAACGCCTGAATAAATTAAAATAATTATTTAGGAGTGACATACATACGTGTATTTTCAGTTTTGTCCTGTTATTTGTTGCCGTATAAATGGATTTACATCCGCTAAAGATTCCTTCCCAATGATCAATCAGATTCCTTCACTCTTGTTGCCGCTCATCAGTGAAACAGGCTACCCCTGTGTAACAGGCGTGAACCAAACAAACCAGATATTTCATTTATTCGACGTAGATACAAAAATATTAAAATAAAATAGATTAAAAACTAATTTTAAATAAAACTACATTTCATACCTATGAAATTAAAACTATTCTACAAAATAAACTAAGGAGGGTGGGTACCTAAAAAGCTCGCCGCATTTCCTCGTTGAATTATAAGGGAAATATTGTGTTTTAGAACTAAATTATTTCATGAGAAACATATGTATTAAGCTTTTTCAACGCGACGTGACAAAGTTGTTTGCCAAACTCACTTTGGATATCTATTTATTTATAATGTGTCTTTATGTGTATTATATTATGTATGTATGTATATTTGTGTGCAATAAATATGTATTCGTGTTTATTTTACTAATTAAGTAATATTAATTATTTTGTTTATCCTTCCATCACCTTTCATGATCTATTATGATTATTTATTTTCATTACGGCGTTGTAGCTCGCCTATGCACATTTTGAAGTACAATAAAGTATTTAAATAAGTAAATAGTAGTCACATTTTTTTTTTACTTATTATGGAGAAATTACCTATTAAAACTTTTTTTTATGATTTAAATTTATTTGAAGGAACAATATAAATTACAATTAATATAGACTACTTAATAATAAAAATACAACTAAAACAAAGAAACTTGTTCCAAAGGGTAAAGTGCCAAGGATAGCATTCATCAGTAAAGTATCATCACGAACGTTTCCCTTCCGGGGTAATCAGAAACCACGCTTATAAAGAAGCGGATCCAAATTTAGCCAACTTTCATCATTATCATCATCAGCCTGTATCTCTCCACTGCTGAATGTAGGCCTCCCCCAAGGCTCGCCACTTAACGCGATCTTTCGCTACCCTCATCCAACCCCCACCAGCGACCTTCTTTAGGTCATCTGTCCATCTGGGTCGTCCCACTCTGCGTCTTCCCGTACGTGGTCTCCACTCTAGAACCCGTTTGACCCATCGATCGTCGGTTCTTCGGCAGATGTGTCCGGCCCATTGCAACTTCAGCTTGCTAATTTACTATAGGCCAATCATGACAAGTTGCAAGCTCGTCGGCCACATTGAATGGCGATGCTGATCCCTGGCCCAAATATTGCGCAGCCCTCTTATCTTCCGAGGTGTTGACGAGCTGTTTTGAAAATACCTTGAAAATTTTGTGTGCACTGTCCGTCCCCACGGCCCCATAGTTTCAACTCCAAACGGCGCAAAAACATATCTTCCAATAAGCTGGGTATATTTCCTAGCGTATTATTAAATTTAGTAGATTATTAACTTTTTTAATCTGACGGTACTATTAAATCTCTGTGGCTGTGCATTTATTCCCAGGCTTTAAAGTTTACGTTAATGAAACTAATCGGTACTAAGTTTTATTTACAACCCCTCCTCAGTTATACGATGCTAGACTAGAGATACTCCTCAATGCTCCTTCAAAATAAAACTAACAAAAACCGTGGAGATAGATTGCCTAACGATTTTTATTTTTCAGAGCAATGCAAAGCATGCAATGTTTCAACCCATCCCTCAATCCGACGGCGAAACAGCTGCAGTGCTCCTGATGTGGAGAACTGAGCATAAGTTCTACGACGAAGACGAAGAGATCAGCTCTTCATACGTAGTTTGGGGCGGGATAGCTTTGCACTACGCTCGACTCTACCACGACATGCAGATGCAGAGGCAATTGGGAGACTTTCTACTTACTGTTGTGAAGTAAGTACCTTATCTCACCCTTAGACTGACTTTTCACCAGAGGTGTACACGGAAAGTGAGAGCGCGTGGAGACAATATCCTCGAAGGGTATTGCTTAATGATAATGTCATGTTATAATATAATGAAATTTTTGGTCATTTCATTATAATGGATGTGATAATTATATTGATTTTGAAATTCCATTACTATTACCCTACTATTGGGATGCCATGCAGGCGCCTATTTATAGCGTAACCTTATTTTTATTTTTTTGTGAAAGTTATCCAAAATTTCAGGAATTTATGAACGTGTCCAGTAACATCTTACAAATTAATTTCAATGATACCTATTTCTTCATTCTTTTAAACAAAAGTACCTAAGTATTATTTTTTTTGTAACTTTTTTTCGTACTTTCTGAGTAACGTAGTATTCTAAGTTGAAGGTGTTTTAAAACATCATCTATATCTTTATAGAAAAGTAGAGTATCACCACGACCGTATACCTTACGGGGTGGTCAGAAATCACGCTTTTGGAAGCAGCTAGTTCACATTAAGCGAACTTTACTATAGGCCCACCATAACAAATGGCAAGCTCGTCGATGTCTCTAGCGTACCAAACTTGAGAAATATCATAAACAAATTATTGTATCCCGAACAGGAATTGAACCCGGCACCTCCGAGTCTAAATCTACAGACTTAACCGCTAGACCACATATTTATCCTTTATGAATGTCGCATCAGCCTTCTTTAGTATAATGTTAGAACCCTTCGTTACAGATCCATATTCCAAGACATGGTATCGATGGAGGCCTTGGTGCACAAAGTCATGAATTTCGCTCAGAAGCTCGTAGACGCTGATCGGGCAAGTTTGTTTCTTGTGGATGCGAAGTCCAAGGAGTTGTATGCTACAGTGTTCGACATCGGCAATGAAGACACAGAGAGGGACAGCCAATCTAGTTCTGGGACCGAAGTGCAGTCAGTTCAAAGCATGAAGAAAGAGATCAGGTAATTTTAAACAATTTTCATTTCTTATATACGTATATGTATACATACGTATATGTAGTACGACAGTAGATAGCTACTGTTTATTTTTTTATATATTTTGGAAAACCAACAGTTGACAATATTATAATAAATGTTATACAGTAAATTCACTAAGAACTATTAAAGGTTTTCGCATATAAATTTAAAGTTAAGCAATAAAGAGCAAGAGAAGAAAACGTCACTGCATTACCATTATTGTGAAAAAAGTATATAGAATATAAAGATATAACAAGTGCTTATATTGATAACCCACAGATGAACAATTCCACAATAAATATAATACAGATTAGAAGGTGTAACAGTTGTCATCTGCAGGTCTTTTAGACATACATATAACGAGTATATTGGTAGTGGAAAACAAATTACTCATTAGGAATCGCTGCTGATGATCGATTCAAAGTAACGAAGCGTCATTAGACGTCTAATATATGTTGCTTTGGAGTTAAACATGTCTATGTCCAAATCTTCCGCAAGAATATTATAGTTGTTACATGTTGTTAATAAATAACTGTTCTGTCTATACCTGGTACTAGCATATGGTACGAACAAGAGTGGGGGACATCGAAGATTAAACCTAGGTATTCGTAATACCTTAGTATGATATTATGCCCAAGTCATTTCAAATAAATATTTTATTTCAGATTTCCCTTGGGTACCGGGATCGCTGGCCATGTTGCGGAGACCGGAGAGGTTCTCAACATCCGTGATGCATATGAAGATTCGCGATTTAATAGGTCAGTGGAGACATCTACCCCCTAAGACGTCTAGCCAGCAACTGTAACTATATGCCAAATTCTCCAGAAATATGTTCTGGAATGACAAATGTACGTAAGAAAAGTGTATTTCTCATTGGTACATGCCGGGTGGGGTTGAACCGACCTTTGTAGGATTTAAGGTACGCGTTCTTACAACCGTGCCACCACCGCGTCGTCATAGATTTACAACACCACCGTTCCCGTGCCTCGGAGAGCACGTTAAGCCGTCGGTCCCGGTTCCACTAATAATAATAATAATAAATTATTTATTTCAGAATTAATTCCATAATTATTAGTAACATTTCAACTTAGAACTATGTTAGTAGGTATACACATCAATTAAAAAGTCAAAAACAAACCGCATAAATAATAATAATAATAACAATACCTAGCATTTAATTTAATTAATATTAATTCGTAAATATCTGTAGGGATATTTATACTACGCAACTTTAATGCCAACTTGTGGAATCGTTAATAAATTGTCATAAAAAAATTACATCATATCTTGGCCAAGCCGTCTGGCCAGCCTGGCGAGTGTAGGCCAAATTCTCCAGTTATGGAAGGCCCATCTCCAGCAGTGGAGGTCTAGGAGTCTAGTCTAGTCTAGGTGTTCTAGAGGCTATAGTGAATGAAAAATGTTCTGGAAGTCCCTTCCTCATCAGTCTAGGACTCTGTGTTCTAGAAACTAGAAATAATACTATTTTAATTATTTATTAAAAACAGTTTCATTTTAATTTGTAAAAGCTCCGAGTCGCGTTTTAAATGTCAAAGGTTTTGTTTGTCCGTGAATCTCAGTTCCCCAGGAGACGGTATTTCTAAAATAACCTTGCAAGAATAAACATTTTCTCTACCTCTTAAATGTGTATCCCTATCGCCACTTGAAACTTTGTCCCAAATTAAAATAAATAGGGAGTATGCGAAACGTTAGAGTTCAGCAGAGCTTGATCGGACGGGTAGTACGAAAAAAGTTCGTCGTGGAATCGAGTAAAAAAGATAATTTACTTCGGCATACCAATGGAAAAACACTTTTCTTACGTACATTTGTCCAATGATATTAGATGAGGGTATCATGTCATTTAATTTCGTTTATTTTAAAACTTTATTGTTAAATATAATTGGCGAACATAATGCCGTGGCAACATATCAGATTTGCCAATATCTTAACAATTCCACAATAAACTTGTCCAGGCAGAGTATGAAGAGTGAAGGCCAAATTCTCCAAAAATAATTCCTGTAAGACCCATTGGCAGGTCTGTGATAAAGGTAAAATATTTAAAAAAAAAGGGTCAAATTATATACGTTAAAGAAATAAGATTCTTATTTCAACCCGGCGTTGCCTAGCGACTACCTTAGCCTTCATGCAAGGACTTACAGTGAACTATAAGGCTCTACAACGGAGTTCTAGGATAAACTTGAATAGAAGCCGGGCACATACGGCGTATACGGAATTCATCGGGCCCTGACACAAAATATAAACAAAGAAACCAGTCGTTCCCAAACTTTGACAACCGAATGTAATATACGAGTATAGTAAGTGCTTGGTCCTAGTTCGCTATTTTTTTATTAGAGAGTACGAGTATCATCACGACCGTTTCCCTTCCGGGGTGGTTAGAAACCACGCTTATAAATAAGCGGACTCATATTTAGCCAACTTTTACTATAGGCCAATCATGACAAGTGGCAAGCTCGTCGATGTCTCCAGCGTATCAAACTCGAGAAATATTATAAATAAATTAAATATTAATTAAATGCATATATTTATATTATTAAATCCCGACCAGGAATCGAACCCTACCGGGTCTAAATACACGGAGTTAACCGCTAGACCACGGAGGCAGTTTTACTTAGAAGGTCAGAAACTAACAAAAATATAATATTACAAAATGAGAACAATAGTAAAAACTTAACACAAAATAAACAATATTTTTAACAAGAATTTAACAACGCGATCAAGCGTAGGTATAGACGGCAAATATAACCCTGCTAAATAAACTTTATTTGTAAGAATTTAATGCATTAAAAAAAAACATGACGGTATTTTCTAATTTATTATTTTCTAATTATTTTTACAAGAAAAAAAAGTATTGCTTAAATAATTAAATACTTGATTTACGGTATACGGCATTATTTATTTTCTACATAATAATATTGAATATTTTATTTCCCTTTGCTGTTTCTATAATTAAGACCCTTTAAAATACTTTTTGTATGGTTTGTTTACATTTTGTCTCGGGGCTTTATAAATGTGTCGTATACTCGTAGATGAAGGTGACTCGGTTTCAAATGTCTACCTGGGGAATAACTGAGCTTGAGATCTTGTAGTTTATCTTTTTTGTTTATATTTTTCTTCATAATTGTTTTAATAAATACACTATAGTAAGTATCTTGTTGTTTTAATTTCAAATTAGATATGTGTATCTACTCGTACATAAAATTAGAACGTTTATTATTATTAGGTTTATTCGAATATAATCTAGTTTTTCTTTAACTTGGCGCTGTATATATACAAAAATCTCATTTTATTAATTTATTCTTGTCACGTTTTTAAACGGTTGGGGAAGGACAGTCAACAAGGCTAGACTTAACACTTTTTTTGTTATTGATTTTTTTTTATACGTGACATTTTATAAAACTTGCCAATGCAAGACTTTACCAATATACGCTGCTCGTCTTCTGCTAACATTTTATATTTTATATACTAGCACGACATGTACCCACCTGAGTGGCGCGCAAAGTCCATTAATGTCAGCAACTGGTATCAGACACTCATGATCAGTCCCTAACACAATGCCGGCTTGACTGTGCATGATGGCAATTTAAGCCTGATCCCGAAACGTGTGGATACACTTTACTGGGTTTATCGGCACGAACGTCGGATACTTCTCCGTCCCGGCAGACTGGGCAAATTACCACCATCAGTCCACCTACCACCTATTAACTTGTTAATAGCTTAATCTTTGGACCACTTTGCTGCTTCCACTAGCAGAATTTATTCAAAATTATTTCAATAATGACATGTCACTAATACCTGTAATAGGTTTATGTGAATAAAGATATTTTGACTTTGACTTTGACTAAGCATCAACATTACACGTTGCAATTTGCTCGTAGTGTTATTGTTATAGATAGTAGTTAATGCTTAGTCTATAAGGCACGCATTGTCGATCTTGTTGGCCTTTGATACGTATGTGCCTGGTTTAATTTAACTCTTATTTCTATTAGTTCGTCATTTAACATGGCTTCTGATTGATGGTATTTTGTTTTTAATTTTCAGAACAGTCGATCGCCTGACAGGCTATAAGACAAAAACGATTCTGTGCATGCTGATTTACACGAGAAATACCGTCATAGGAGTTGTTCAGATGGTAAATAAGCGTGTCGGTTACTTTACCAAGCAAGACGAAAAAGCTTTTGAGATGTTCGCCGTGTACTGCGGCCTGGCGTTGCACCATGCCAAGCTATACAATAAAATCTCACGATCTGAGCAAAAGTATAAAGTGGCTATTGAAGTCCTGAGCTATCACAACACCTGCGCAGAGGAAGAAGTAGAAGTAGCTTTGTCAGAAGTACGGGGACCGAAGTCTCAAGAACTGGACGACTTTGGGTTCAGTCCTTTCATAGTGGATGACTACGCTAAGGCCACACACGCTGTCCACATGTTCATAGATCTGTTCGGACTCGCTCACTTTGACACAATGGAGCTGATGAAGTTTGTGCTGACAGTGAGGAAGAACTACAGACGCGTCCCGTATCATAACTGGACGCATGGATTTTCTGTCGCCAACTCCATCTATAATATTCTGAAGAGGATCAACGTTTTTACCCGAAACGAGGTTAGTTTCCATTGAGTTTTGATCTTAACAAGAAAAATATATGTAACATATTGTTTGTAATATTTGCACTAATTATCACTTTCTCATCAGCTGAATTTCCATAAACTGCATATCCGTTGCATTCAACTATCTAATGCTGGTAACTGTACATTGTTCTGTGTTGTCTGATAATAAGATTATAATTATATTATCACACATACACAGAATAATAAACAGTTAACAAATGAAGATAAAGGAACACTTCACTTCTACAGCAGAGCATCGACAACCTATTTGAGCTACCAGCTTGGCATTGCAAAGTGCAAACAATTTATTTTATATTTTTGTACTTTGTCGATGCCGTAGTGGTAGCTCAATCGACATCAAGAGCTCCTCATCTGTGTTCGTTTTTACACCAACATTGTGTATGTTTTGTTAAAATAATGGTATTTGTTAAACATTATTTACAATGTTAAATTCTTATTATTATATTTATAATTTTAGTCACACTTATTACATACAGATTATTATTATTTATTTATTTTATTTATTTAAAAACTTATAAATATAAATAAACCACTCGAACGCCTGAATAAATTAAAATAATTATTTAGTAGTGACATACATACGTGTATTTTCAGTTTTGTCCTGTTATTTGTTGCCGTATAAATGGATTTACATCCGCTAAAGATTCCTTCCCAATGATCAATCAGATTCCTTCACTCTTGCTGCCGCTCATCAGTGAAACAGGCTACCCCTGGCTAACAGGCGTGAACAGTCAGTCAATGTATTTAAAATAAAAACCAGATATTTCATTTATTCGACGTAGATACAAATATATTAAAATAAAATAGATTAAAAACTAATTTTAAATAAAACTACATTTCATACCTATGAAATTAAAACTATTCTACAAAATAAACTAAGGAGGGTGGGTACCTAAAAAGCTCGCCGCATTTCCTCGTTGAATTATAAGGGAAATATTGTGTTTTAAAACTAAATTATTTCATGAGAAACATATGTATTAAGCTTTTTCAACGCGACGTGACAAAGTTGTTTGCCAAACTCACTTTGGATATCTATTTATTTATAATGTGTCTTTATGTGTATTATATTATGTATGTATGTATATTTGTGTGCAATAAATATGTATTCGTGTTTATTTTACTAATTAAGTAATATTAATTATTTTGTTTATCCTTCCATCACCTTTCATGATCTATTATGATTATTTATTTTCATTACGGCGTTGTAGCTCGCCTATGCACATTTTGAAGTACAATAAAGTATTTAAATAAGTAAATAGTAGTCACATTTTTTTTTTACTTATTATGGAGAAATTACCTATTAAAACTTTTTTTTATGATTTAAATTTATTTGAAGGAACAATATAAATTACAATTAATATAGACTACTTAATAATAAAAATACAACTAAAACAAAGAAACTTGTTCCAAAGGGTAAAGTGCCAAGGATAGCATTCATCAGTAAAGTATCATCACGAACGTTTCCCTTCCGGGGTAATCAGAAACCACGCTTATAAAGAAGCGGATCCAAATTTAGCCAACTTTCATCATTATCATCATCAGCCTGTATCTCTCCACTGCTGAATGTAGGCCTCCCCCAAGGCTCGCCACTTAACGCGATCTTTCGCTACCCTCATCCAACCCCCACCAGCGACCTTCTTTAGGTCATCTGTCCATCTGGGTCGTCCCACTCTGCGTCTTCCCGTACGTGGTCTCCACTCTAGAACCCGTTTGACCCATCGATCGTCGGTTCTTCGGCAGATGTGTCCGGCCCATTGCAACTTCAGCTTGCTAATTTACTATAGGCCAATCATGACAAGTTGCAAGCTCGTCGGCCACATTGAATGGCGATGCTGATCCCTGGCCCAAATATTGCGCAGCCCTCTTATCTTCCGAGGTGTTGACGAGCTGTTTTGAAAATACCTTGAAAATTTTGTGTGCACTGTCCGTCCCCACGGCCCCATAGTTTCAACTCCAAACGGCGCAAAAACATATCTTCCAATAAGCTGGGTATATTTCCTAGCGTATTATTAAATTTAGTAGATTATTAACTTTTTTAATCTGACGGTACTATTAAATCTCTGTGGCTGTGCATTTATTCCCAGGCTTTAAAGTTTACGTTAATGAAACTAATCGGTACTAAGTTTTATTTACAACCCCTCCTCAGTTATACGATGCTAGACTAGAGATACTCCTCAATGCTCCTTCAAAATAAAACTAACAAAAACCGTGGAGATAGATTGCCTAACGATTTTTATTTTTCAGAGCAATGCAAAGCATGCAATGTTTCAACCCATCCCTCAATCCGACGGCGAAACAGCTGCAGTGCTCCTGATGTGGAGAACTGAGCATAAGTTCTACGACGAAGACGAAGAGATCAGCTCTTCATACGTAGTTTGGGGCGGGATAGCTTTGCACTACGCTCGACTCTACCACGACATGCAGATGCAGAGGCAATTGGGAGACTTTCTACTTACTGTTGTGAAGTAAGTACCTTATCTCACCCTTAGACTGACTTTTCACCAGAGGTGTACACGGAAAGTGAGAGCGCGTGGAGACAATATCCTCGAAGGGTATTGCTTAATGATAATGTCATGTTATAATATAATGAAATTTTTGGTCATTTCATTATAATGGATGTGATAATTATATTGATTTTGAAATTCCATTACTATTACCCTACTATTGGGATGCCATGCAGGCGCCTATTTATAGCGTAACCTTATTTTTATTTTTTTGTGAAAGTTATCCAAAATTTCAGGAATTTATGAACGTGTCCAGTAACATCTTACAAATTAATTTCAATGATACCTATTTCTTCATTCTTTTAAACAAAAGTACCTAAGTATTATTTTTTTTGTAACTTTTTTTCGTACTTTCTGAGTAACGTAGTATTCTAAGTTGAAGGTGTTTTAAAACATCATCTATATCTTTATAGAAAAGTAGAGTATCACCACGACCGTATACCTTACGGGGTGGTCAGAAATCACGCTTTTGGAAGCAGCTAGTTCACATTAAGCGAACTTTACTATAGGCCCACCATAACAAATGGCAAGCTCGTCGATGTCTCTAGCGTACCAAACTTGAGAAATATCATAAACAAATTATTGTATCCCGAACAGGAATTGAACCCGGCACCTCCGAGTCTAAATCTACAGACTTAACCGCTAGACCACATATTTATCCTTTATGAATGTCGCATCAGCCTTCTTTAGTATAATGTTAGAACCCTTCGTTACAGATCCATATTCCAAGACATGGTATCGATGGAGGCCTTGGTGCACAAAGTCATGAATTTCGCTCAGAAGCTCGTAGACGCTGATCGGGCAAGTTTGTTTCTTGTGGATGCGAAGTCCAAGGAGTTGTATGCTACAGTGTTCGACATCGGCAATGAAGACACAGAGAGGGACAGCCAATCTAGTTCTGGGACCGAAGTGCAGTCAGTTCAAAGCATGAAGAAAGAGATCAGGTAATTTTAAACAATTTTCATTTCTTATATACGTATATGTATACATACGTATATGTAGTACGACAGTAGATAGCTACTGTTTATTTTTTTATATATTTTGGAAAACCAACAGTTGACAATATTATAATAAATGTTATACAGTAAATTCACTAAGAACTATTAAAGGTTTTCGCATATAAATTTAAAGTTAAGCAATAAAGAGCAAGAGAAGAAAACGTCACTGCATTACCATTATTGTGAAAAAAGTATATAGAATATAAAGATATAACAAGTGCTTATATTGATAACCCACAGATGAACAATTCCACAATAAATATAATACAGATTAGAAGGTGTAACAGTTGTCATCTGCAGGTCTTTTAGACATACATATAACGAGTATATTGGTAGTGGAAAACAAATTACTCATTAGGAATCGCTGCTGATGATCGATTCAAAGTAACGAAGCGTCATTAGACGTCTAATATATGTTGCTTTGGAGTTAAACATGTCTATGTCCAAATCTTCCGCAAGAATATTATAGTTGTTACATGTTGTTAATAAATAACTGTTCTGTCTATACCTGGTACTAGCATATGGTACGAACAAGAGTGGGGGACATCGAAGATTAAACCTAGGTATTCGTAATACCTTAGTATGATATTATGCCCAAGTCATTTCAAATAAATATTTTATTTCAGATTTCCCTTGGGTACCGGGATCGCTGGCCATGTTGCGGAGACCGGAGAGGTTCTCAACATCCGTGATGCATATGAAGATTCGCGATTTAATAGGTCAGTGGAGACATCTACCCCCTAAGACGTCTAGCCAGCAACTGTAACTATATGCCAAATTCTCCAGAAATATGTTCTGGAATGACAAATGTACGTAAGAAAAGTGTATTTCTCATTGGTACATGCCGGGTGGGGTTGAACCGACCTTTGTAGGATTTAAGGTACGCGTTCTTACAACCGTGCCACCACCGCGTCGTCATAGATTTACAACACCACCGTTCCCGTGCCTCGGAGAGCACGTTAAGCCGTCGGTCCCGGTTCCACTAATAATAATAATAATAAATTATTTATTTCAGAATTAATTCCATAATTATTAGTAACATTTCAACTTAGAACTATGTTAGTAGGTATACACATCAATTAAAAAGTCAAAAACAAACCGCATAAATAATAATAATAATAACAATACCTAGCATTTAATTTAATTAATATTAATTCGTAAATATCTGTAGGGATATTTATACTACGCAACTTTAATGCCAACTTGTGGAATCGTTAATAAATTGTCATAAAAAAATTACATCATATCTTGGCCAAGCCGTCTGGCCAGCCTGGCGAGTGTAGGCCAAATTCTCCAGTTATGGAAGGCCCATCTCCAGCAGTGGAGGTCTAGGAGTCTAGTCTAGTCTAGGTGTTCTAGAGGCTATAGTGAATGAAAAATGTTCTGGAAGTCCCTTCCTCATCAGTCTAGGACTCTGTGTTCTAGAAACTAGAAATAATACTATTTTAATTATTTATTAAAAACAGTTTCATTTTAATTTGTAAAAGCTCCGAGTCGCGTTTTAAATGTCAAAGGTTTTGTTTGTCCGTGAATCTCAGTTCCCCAGGAGACGGTATTTCTAAAATAACCTTGCAAGAATAAACATTTTCTCTACCTCTTAAATGTGTATCCCTATCGCCACTTGAAACTTTGTCCCAAATTAAAATAAATAGGGAGTATGCGAAACGTTAGAGTTCAGCAGAGCTTGATCGGACGGGTAGTACGAAAAAAGTTCGTCGTGGAATCGAGTAAAAAAGATAATTTACTTCGGCATACCAATGGAAAAACACTTTTCTTACGTACATTTGTCCAATGATATTAGATGAGGGTATCATGTCATTTAATTTCGTTTATTTTAAAACTTTATTGTTAAATATAATTGGCGAACATAATGCCGTGGCAACATATCAGATTTGCCAATATCTTAACAATTCCACAATAAACTTGTCCAGGCAGAGTATGAAGAGTGAAGGCCAAATTCTCCAAAAATAATTCCTGTAAGACCCATTGGCAGGTCTGTGATAAAGGTAAAATATTTAAAAAAAAAGGGTCAAATTATATACGTTAAAGAAATAAGATTCTTATTTCAACCCGGCGTTGCCTAGCGACTACCTTAGCCTTCATGCAAGGACTTACAGTGAACTATAAGGCTCTACAACGGAGTTCTAGGATAAACTTGAATAGAAGCCGGGCACATACGGCGTATACGGAATTCATCGGGCCCTGACACAAAATATAAACAAAGAAACCAGTCGTTCCCAAACTTTGACAACCGAATGTAATATACGAGTATAGTAAGTGCTTGGTCCTAGTTCGCTATTTTTTTATTAGAGAGTACGAGTATCATCACGACCGTTTCCCTTCCGGGGTGGTTAGAAACCACGCTTATAAATAAGCGGACTCATATTTAGCCAACTTTTACTATAGGCCAATCATGACAAGTGGCAAGCTCGTCGATGTCTCCAGCGTATCAAACTCGAGAAATATTATAAATAAATTAAATATTAATTAAATGCATATATTTATATTATTAAATCCCGACCAGGAATCGAACCCTACCGGGTCTAAATACACGGAGTTAACCGCTAGACCACGGAGGCAGTTTTACTTAGAAGGTCAGAAACTAACAAAAATATAATATTACAAAATGAGAACAATAGTAAAAACTTAACACAAAATAAACAATATTTTTAACAAGAATTTAACAACGCGATCAAGCGTAGGTATAGACGGCAAATATAACCCTGCTAAATAAACTTTATTTGTAAGAATTTAATGCATTAAAAAAAAACATGACGGTATTTTCTAATTTATTATTTTATAATTATTTTTACAAGAAAAAAAAGTATTGCTTAAATAATTAAATACTTGATTTACGGTATACAGCATTATTTATTTTCTACATAATAATATTGAATATTTTATTTCCCTTTGCTGTTTCTATAATTAAGACCCTTTAAAATACTTTTTGTATGGTTTGTTTACATTTTGTCTCGGGGCTTTATAAATGTGTCGTATACTCGTAGATGAAGGTGACTCGGTTTCAAATGTCTACCTGGGGAATAACTGAGCTTGAGATCTTGTAGTTTATCTTTTTTGTTTATATTTTTCTTCATAATTGTTTTAATAAATACACTATAGTAAGTATCTTGTTGTTTTAATTTCAAATTAGATATGTGTATCTACTCGTAAATAAAATTAGAACGTTTATTATTATTAGGTTTATTCGAATATAATCTAGTTTTTCTTTAACTTGGCGCTGTATATATACAAAAATCTCATTTTATTAATTTATTCTTGTCACGTTTTTAAACGGTTGGGGAAGGACAGTCAACAAGGCTAGACTTAACACTTTTTTTGTTATTGATTTTTTTTTATACGTGACATTTTATAAAACTTGCCAATGCAAGACTTTACCAATATACGCTGCTCGTCTTCTGCTAACATTTTATATTTTATATACTAGCACGACATGTACCCACCTGAGTGGCGCGCAAAGTCCATTAATGTCAGCAACTGGTATCAGACACTCATGATCAGTCCCTAACACAATGCCGGCTTGACTGTGCATGATGGCAATTTAAGCCTGAT
Organism: Tinea semifulvella; assembly: GCA_910589645.1. Classification (NCBI taxonomy): domain Eukaryota; kingdom Metazoa; phylum Arthropoda; class Insecta; order Lepidoptera; family Tineidae; genus Tinea; species Tinea semifulvella. The sequence goes on from OU342584.1 coordinate 30,607,108, forward strand.
CCCGAAACGTGTGGATACACTTTACTGGGTTTATCGGCACGAACGTCGGATACTTCTCCGTCCCGGCAGACTGGGCAAATTACCACCATCAGTCCACCTACCACCTATTAACTTGTTAATAGCTTAATCTTTGGACCACTTTGCTGCTTCCACTAGCAGAATTTATTCAAAATTATTTCAATAATGACATGTCACTAATACCTGTAATAGGTTTATGTGAATAAAGATATTTTGACTTTGACTTTGACTAAGCATCAACATTACACGTTGCAATTTGCTCGTAGTGTTATTGTTATAGATAGTAGTTAATGCTTAGTCTATAAGGCACGCATTGTCGATCTTGTTGGCCTTTGATACGTATGTGCCTGGTTTAATTTAACTCTTATTTCTATTAGTTCGTCATTTAACATGGCTTCTGATTGATGGTATTTTGTTTTTAATTTTCAGAACAGTCGATCGCCTGACAGGCTATAAGACAAAAACGATTCTGTGCATGCCGATTTACACGAGAAATACCGTCATAGGAGTTGTTCAGATGGTAAATAAGCGTGTCGGTTACTTTACCAAGCAAGACGAAAAAGCTTTTGAGATGTTCGCCGTGTACTGCGGCCTGGCGTTGCACCATGCCAAGCTATACAATAAAATCTCACGATCTGAGCAAAAGTATAAAGTGGCTATTGAAGTCCTGAGCTATCACAACACCTGCGCAGAGGAAGAAGTAGAAGTAGCTTTGTCAGAAGTACGGGGACCGAAGTCTCAAGAACTGGACGACTTTGGGTTCAGTCCTTTCATAGTGGATGACTACGCTAAGGCCACACACGCTGTCCACATGTTCATAGATCTGTTCGGACTCGCTCACTTTGACACAATGGAGCTGATGAAGTTTGTGCTGACAGTGAGGAAGAACTACAGACGCGTCCCGTATCATAACTGGACGCATGGATTTTCTGTCGCCAACTCCATCTATAATATTCTGAAGAGGATCAACGTTTTTACCCGAAACGAGGTTAGTTTCCATTGAGTTTTGATCTTAACAAGAAAAATATATGTAACATATTGTTTGTAATATTTGCACTAATTATCACTTTCTCATCAGCTGAATTTCCATAAACTGCATATCCGTTGCATTCAACTATCTAATGCTGGTAACTGTACATTGTTCTGTGTTGTCTGATAATAAGATTATAATTATATTATCACACATACACAGAATAATAAACAGTTAACAAATGAAGATAAAGGAACACTTCACTTCTACAGCAGAGCATCGACAACCTATTTGAGCTACCAGCTTGGCATTGCAAAGTGCAAACAATTTATTTTATATTTTTGTACTTTGTCGATGCCGTAGTGGTAGCTCAATCGACATCAAGAGCTCCTCATCTGTGTTCGTTTTTACACCAACATTGTGTATGTTTTGTTAAAATAATGGTATGTTTTTTTATTACTTATTACACAGAATAATAAACAGTTAACAAATGAAGATAAAGGAACACTTCACTTCTACAGCAGAGCATCCACAACCTATTTGAGCTACCAGCTTGGCATTGCAAAGTGCAAACAATTTATTTTATATTTTTGTACTTTGTCGATGCCGTAGTGGTAGCTCAATCGACATCAAGAGCTCCTCATCTGTGTTCGTTTTTACACCAACATTGTGTATGTTTTGTTAAAATAATGGTATGTTTTTTTGTAACATATTGTTTGTAATATTTGCACTAATTATCACTTTCTCATCAGCTGAATTTCCATAAACTACATATCCGTTGCATTCAACTATCTAATGCTGGTAACTGTACATTGTTCTGTGTTGTCTGATAATAAGATTATAATTATATCATCACACATACACAGAATAATAAACAGTTAACAAATGAAGATAAAGGAACACTTCACTTCTACAGCAGAGCATCGACAACCTATTTGAGCTACCAGCTTGGCATTGCAAAGTGCAAACAATTTATTTTATATTTTTGTACTTTGTCGATGCCGTAGTGGTAGCTCAATCGACATCAAGAGCTCCTCATCTGTGTTCGTTTTTACACCAACATTGTGTATGTTTTGTTAAAATAATGGTATTTGTTGAACATTATTTACAATGTTAAATTCTTATTATTATATTTATAATTTTAGTCACACTTATTACATACAGATTATTATTATTTATTTATTTTATTTATTTAAAAACTTATAAATATAAATAAACCACTCGAACGCCTGAATAAATTAAAATAATTATTTAGTAGTGACATACATACGTGTATTTTCAGTTTTGTCCTGTTATTTGTTGCCGTATAAATGGATTTACATCCGCTAAAGATTCCTTCCCAATGATCAATCAGATTCCTTCACTCTTGCTGCCGCTCATCAGTGAAACAGGCTACCCCTGGCTAACAGGCGTGAACAGTCAGTCAATGTATTTAAAATAAAAACCAGATATTTCATTTATTCGACGTAGATACAAATATATTAAAATAAAATAGATTAAAAACTAATTTTAAATAAAACTACATTTCATACCTATGAAATTAAAACTATTCTACAAAATAAACTAAGGAGGGTGGGTACCTAAAAAGCTCGCCGCATTTCCTCGTTGAATTATAAGGGAAATATTGTGTTTTAAAACTAAATTATTTCATGAGAAACATATGTATTAAGCTTTTTCAACGCGACGTGACAAAGTTGTTTGCCAAACTCACTTTGGATATCTATTTATTTATAATGTGTCTTTATGTGTATTATATTATGTATGTATGTATATTTGTGTGCAATAAATATGTATTCGTGTTTATTTTACTAATTAAGTAATATTAATTATTTTGTTTATCCTTCCATCACCTTTCATGATCTATTATGATTATTTATTTTCATTACGGCGTTGTAGCTCGCCTATGCACATTTTGAAGTACAATAAAGTATTTAAATAAGTAAATAGTAGTCACATTTTTTTTTTACTTATTATGGAGAAATTACCTATTAAAACTTTTTTTTATGATTTAAATTTATTTGAAGGAACAATATAAATTACAATTAATATAGACTACTTAATAATAAAAATACAACTAAAACAAAGAAACTTGTTCCAAAGGGTAAAGTGCCAAGGATAGCATTCATCAGTAAAGTATCATCACGAACGTTTCCCTTCCGGGGTAATCAGAAACCACGCTTATAAAGAAGCGGATCCAAATTTAGCCAACTTTCATCATTATCATCATCAGCCTGTATCTCTCCACTGCTGAATGTAGGCCTCCCCCAAGGCTCGCCACTTAACGCGATCTTTCGCTACCCTCATCCAACCCCCACCAGCGACCTTCTTTAGGTCATCTGTCCATCTGGGTCGTCCCACTCTGCGTCTTCCCGTACGTGGTCTCCACTCTAGAACCCGTTTGACCCATCGATCGTCGGTTCTTCGGCAGATGTGTCCGGCCCATTGCAACTTCAGCTTGCTAATTTACTATAGGCCAATCATGACAAGTTGCAAGCTCGTCGGCCACATTGAATGGCGATGCTGATCCCTGGCCCAAATATTGCGCAGCCCTCTTATCTTCCGAGGTGTTGACGAGCTGTTTTGAAAATACCTTGAAAATTTTGTGTGCACTGTCCGTCCCCACGGCCCCATAGTTTCAACTCCAAACGGCGCAAAAACATATCTTCCAATAAGCTGGGTATATTTCCTAGCGTATTATTAAATTTAGTAGATTATTAACTTTTTTAATCTGACGGTACTATTAAATCTCTGTGGCTGTGCATTTATTCCCAGGCTTTAAAGTTTACGTTAATGAAACTAATCGGTACTAAGTTTTATTTACAACCCCTCCTCAGTTATACGATGCTAGACTAGAGATACTCCTCAATGCTCCTTCAAAATAAAACTAACAAAAACCGTGGAGATAGATTGCCTAACGATTTTTATTTTTCAGAGCAATGCAAAGCATGCAATGTTTCAACCCATCCCTCAATCCGACGGCGAAACAGCTGCAGTGCTCCTGATGTGGAGAACTGAGCATAAGTTCTACGACGAAGACGAAGAGATCAGCTCTTCATACGTAGTTTGGGGCGGGATAGCTTTGCACTACGCTCGACTCTACCACGACATGCAGATGCAGAGGCAATTGGGAGACTTTCTACTTACTGTTGTGAAGTAAGTACCTTATCTCACCCTTAGACTGACTTTTCACCAGAGGTGTACACGGAAAGTGAGAGCGCGTGGAGACAATATCCTCGAAGGGTATTGCTTAATGATAATGTCATGTTATAATATAATGAAATTTTTGGTCATTTCATTATAATGGATGTGATAATTATATTGATTTTGAAATTCCATTACTATTACCCTACTATTGGGATGCCATGCAGGCGCCTATTTATAGCGTAACCTTATTTTTATTTTTTTGTGAAAGTTATCCAAAATTTCAGGAATTTATGAACGTGTCCAGTAACATCTTACAAATTAATTTCAATGATACCTATTTCTTCATTCTTTTAAACAAAAGTACCTAAGTATTATTTTTTTTGTAACTTTTTTTCGTACTTTCTGAGTAACGTAGTATTCTAAGTTGAAGGTGTTTTAAAACATCATCTATATCTTTATAGAAAAGTAGAGTATCACCACGACCGTATACCTTACGGGGTGGTCAGAAATCACGCTTTTGGAAGCAGCTAGTTCACATTAAGCGAACTTTACTATAGGCCCACCATAACAAATGGCAAGCTCGTCGATGTCTCTAGCGTACCAAACTTGAGAAATATCATAAACAAATTATTGTATCCCGAACAGGAATTGAACCCGGCACCTCCGAGTCTAAATCTACAGACTTAACCGCTAGACCACATATTTATCCTTTATGAATGTCGCATCAGCCTTCTTTAGTATAATGTTAGAACCCTTCGTTACAGATCCATATTCCAAGACATGGTATCGATGGAGGCCTTGGTGCACAAAGTCATGAATTTCGCTCAGAAGCTCGTAGACGCTGATCGGGCAAGTTTGTTTCTTGTGGATGCGAAGTCCAAGGAGTTGTATGCTACAGTGTTCGACATCGGCAATGAAGACACAGAGAGGGACAGCCAATCTAGTTCTGGGACCGAAGTGCAGTCAGTTCAAAGCATGAAGAAAGAGATCAGGTAATTTTAAACAATTTTCATTTCTTATATACGTATATGTATACATACGTATATGTAGTACGACAGTAGATAGCTACTGTTTATTTTTTTATATATTTTGGAAAACCAACAGTTGACAATATTATAATAAATGTTATACAGTAAATTCACTAAGAACTATTAAAGGTTTTCGCATATAAATTTAAAGTTAAGCAATAAAGAGCAAGAGAAGAAAACGTCACTGCATTACCATTATTGTGAAAAAAGTATATAGAATATAAAGATATAACAAGTGCTTATATTGATAACCCACAGATGAACAATTCCACAATAAATATAATACAGATTAGAAGGTGTAACAGTTGTCATCTGCAGGTCTTTTAGACATACATATAACGAGTATATTGGTAGTGGAAAACAAATTACTCATTAGGAATCGCTGCTGATGATCGATTCAAAGTAACGAAGCGTCATTAGACGTCTAATATATGTTGCTTTGGAGTTAAACATGTCTATGTCCAAATCTTCCGCAAGAATATTATAGTTGTTACATGTTGTTAATAAATAACTGTTCTGTCTATACCTGGTACTAGCATATGGTACGAACAAGAGTGGGGGACATCGAAGATTAAACCTAGGTATTCGTAATACCTTAGTATGATATTATGCCCAAGTCATTTCAAATAAATATTTTATTTCAGATTTCCCTTGGGTACCGGGATCGCTGGCCATGTTGCGGAGACCGGAGAGGTTCTCAACATCCGTGATGCATATGAAGATTCGCGATTTAATAGGTCAGTGGAGACATCTACCCCCTAAGACGTCTAGCCAGCAACTGTAACTATATGCCAAATTCTCCAGAAATATGTTCTGGAATGACAAATGTACGTAAGAAAAGTGTATTTCTCATTGGTACATGCCGGGTGGGGTTGAACCGACCTTTGTAGGATTTAAGGTACGCGTTCTTACAACCGTGCCACCACCGCGTCGTCATAGATTTACAACACCACCGTTCCCGTGCCTCGGAGAGCACGTTAAGCCGTCGGTCCCGGTTCCACTAATAATAATAATAATAAATTATTTATTTCAGAATTAATTCCATAATTATTAGTAACATTTCAACTTAGAACTATGTTAGTAGGTATACACATCAATTAAAAAGTCAAAAACAAACCGCATAAATAATAATAATAATAACAATACCTAGCATTTAATTTAATTAATATTAATTCGTAAATATCTGTAGGGATATTTATACTACGCAACTTTAATGCCAACTTGTGGAATCGTTAATAAATTGTCATAAAAAAATTACATCATATCTTGGCCAAGCCGTCTGGCCAGCCTGGCGAGTGTAGGCCAAATTCTCCAGTTATGGAAGGCCCATCTCCAGCAGTGGAGGTCTAGGAGTCTAGTCTAGTCTAGGTGTTCTAGAGGCTATAGTGAATGAAAAATGTTCTGGAAGTCCCTTCCTCATCAGTCTAGGACTCTGTGTTCTAGAAACTAGAAATAATACTATTTTAATTATTTATTAAAAACAGTTTCATTTTAATTTGTAAAAGCTCCGAGTCGCGTTTTAAATGTCAAAGGTTTTGTTTGTCCGTGAATCTCAGTTCCCCAGGAGACGGTATTTCTAAAATAACCTTGCAAGAATAAACATTTTCTCTACCTCTTAAATGTGTATCCCTATCGCCACTTGAAACTTTGTCCCAAATTAAAATAAATAGGGAGTATGCGAAACGTTAGAGTTCAGCAGAGCTTGATCGGACGGGTAGTACGAAAAAAGTTCGTCGTGGAATCGAGTAAAAAAGATAATTTACTTCGGCATACCAATGGAAAAACACTTTTCTTACGTACATTTGTCCAATGATATTAGATGAGGGTATCATGTCATTTAATTTCGTTTATTTTAAAACTTTATTGTTAAATATAATTGGCGAACATAATGCCGTGGCAACATATCAGATTTGCCAATATCTTAACAATTCCACAATAAACTTGTCCAGGCAGAGTATGAAGAGTGAAGGCCAAATTCTCCAAAAATAATTCCTGTAAGACCCATTGGCAGGTCTGTGATAAAGGTAAAATATTTAAAAAAAAAGGGTCAAATTATATACGTTAAAGAAATAAGATTCTTATTTCAACCCGGCGTTGCCTAGCGACTACCTTAGCCTTCATGCAAGGACTTACAGTGAACTATAAGGCTCTACAACGGAGTTCTAGGATAAACTTGAATAGAAGCCGGGCACATACGGCGTATACGGAATTCATCGGGCCCTGACACAAAATATAAACAAAGAAACCAGTCGTTCCCAAACTTTGACAACCGAATGTAATATACGAGTATAGTAAGTGCTTGGTCCTAGTTCGCTATTTTTTTATTAGAGAGTACGAGTATCATCACGACCGTTTCCCTTCCGGGGTGGTTAGAAACCACGCTTATAAATAAGCGGACTCATATTTAGCCAACTTTTACTATAGGCCAATCATGACAAGTGGCAAGCTCGTCGATGTCTCCAGCGTATCAAACTCGAGAAATATTATAAATAAATTAAATATTAATTAAATGCATATATTTATATTATTAAATCCCGACCAGGAATCGAACCCTACCGGGTCTAAATACACGGAGTTAACCGCTAGACCACGGAGGCAGTTTTACTTAGAAGGTCAGAAACTAACAAAAATATAATATTACAAAATGAGAACAATAGTAAAAACTTAACACAAAATAAACAATATTTTTAACAAGAATTTAACAACGCGATCAAGCGTAGGTATAGACGGCAAATATAACCCTGCTAAATAAACTTTATTTGTAAGAATTTAATGCATTAAAAAAAAACATGACGGTATTTTCTAATTTATTATTTTCTAATTATTTTTACAAGAAAAAAAAGTATTGCTTAAATAATTAAATACTTGATTTACGGTATACAGCATTATTTATTTTCTACATAATAATATTGAATATTTTATTTCCCTTTGCTGTTTCTATAATTAAGACCCTTTAAAATACTTTTTGTATGGTTTGTTTACATTTTGTCTCGGGGCTTTATAAATGTGTCGTATACTCGTAGATGAAGGTGACTCGGTTTCAAATGTCTACCTGGGGAATAACTGAGCTTGAGATCTTGTAGTTTATCTTTTTTGTTTATATTTTTCTTCATAATTGTTTTAATAAATACACTATAGTAAGTATCTTGTTGTTTTAATTTCAAATTAGATATGTGTATCTACTCGTAAATAAAATTAGAACGTTTATTATTATTAGGTTTATTCGAATATAATCTAGTTTTTCTTTAACTTGGCGCTGTATATATACAAAAATCTCATTTTATTAATTTATTCTTGTCACGTTTTTAAACGGTTGGGGAAGGACAGTCAACAAGGCTAGACTTAACACTTTTTTTGTTATTGATTTTTTTTTATACGTGACATTTTATAAAACTTGCCAATGCAAGACTTTACCAATATACGCTGCTCGTCTTCTGCTAACATTTTATATTTTATATACTAGCACGACATGTACCCACCTGAGTGGCGCGCAAAGTCCATTAATGTCAGCAACTGGTATCAGACACTCATGATCAGTCCCTAACACAATGCCGGCTTGACTGTGCATGATGGCAATTTAAGCCTGATCCCGAAACGTGTGGATACACTTTACTGGGTTTATCGGCACGAACGTCGGATACTTCTCCGTCCCGGCAGACTGGGCAAATTACCACCATCAGTCCACCTACCACCTATTAACTTGTTAATAGCTTAATCTTTGGACCACTTTGCTGCTTCCACTAGCAGAATTTATTCAAAATTATTTCAATAATGACATGTCACTAATACCTGTAATAGGTTTATGTGAATAAAGATATTTTGACTTTGACTTTGACTAAGCATCAACATTACACGTTGCAATTTGCTCGTAGTGTTATTGTTATAGATAGTAGTTAATGCTTAGTCTATAAGGCACGCATTGTCGATCTTGTTGGCCTTTGATACGTATGTGCCTGGTTTAATTTAACTCTTATTTCTATTAGTTCGTCATTTAACATGGCTTCTGATTGATGGTATTTTGTTTTTAATTTTCAGAACAGTCGATCGCCTGACAGGCTATAAGACAAAAACGATTCTGTGCATGCCGATTTACACGAGAAATACCGTCATAGGAGTTGTTCAGATGGTAAATAAGCGTGTCGGTTACTTTACCAAGCAAGACGAAAAAGCTTTTGAGATGTTCGCCGTGTACTGCGGCCTGGCGTTGCACCATGCCAAGCTATACAATAAAATCTCACGATCTGAGCAAAAGTATAAAGTGGCTATTGAAGTCCTGAGCTATCACAACACCTGCGCAGAGGAAGAAGTAGAAGTAGCTTTGTCAGAAGTACGGGGACCGAAGTCTCAAGAACTGGACGACTTTGGGTTCAGTCCTTTCATAGTGGATGACTACGCTAAGGCCACACACGCTGTCCACATGTTCATAGATCTGTTCGGACTCGCTCACTTTGACACAATGGAGCTGATGAAGTTTGTGCTGACAGTGAGGAAGAACTACAGACGCGTCCCGTATCATAACTGGACGCATGGATTTTCTGTCGCCAACTCCATCTATAATATTCTGAAGAGGATCAACGTTTTTACCCGAAACGAGGTTAGTTTCCATTGAGTTTTGATCTTAACAAGAAAAATATATGTAACATATTGTTTGTAATATTTGCACTAATTATCACTTTCTCATCAGCTGAATTTCCATAAACTGCATATCCGTTGCATTCAACTATCTAATGCTGGTAACTGTACATTGTTCTGTGTTGTCTGATAATAAGATTATAATTATATTATCACACATACACAGAATAATAAACAGTTAACAAATGAAGATAAAGGAACACTTCACTTCTACAGCAGAGCATCGACAACCTATTTGAGCTACCAGCTTGGCATTGCAAAGTGCAAACAATTTATTTTATATTTTTGTACTTTGTCGATGCCGTAGTGGTAGCTCAATCGACATCAAGAGCTCCTCATCTGTGTTCGTTTTTACACCAACATTGTGTATGTTTTGTTAAAATAATGGTATGTTTTTTTATTACTTATTACACAGAATAATAAACAGTTAACAAATGAAGATAAAGGAACACTTCACTTCTACAGCAGAGCATCGACAACCTATTTGAGCTACCAGCTTGGCATTGCAAAGTGCAAACAATTTATTTTATATTTTTGTACTTTGTCGATGCCGTAGTGGTAGCTCAATCGACATCAAGAGCTCCTCATCTGTGTTCGTTTTTACACCAACATTGTGTATGTTTTGTTAAAATAATGGTATGTTTTTTTATTACTTATTACACAGAATAATAAACAGTTAACAAATGAAGATAAAGGAACACTTCACTTCTACAGCAGAGCATCGACAACCTATTTGAGCTACCAGCTTGGCATTGCAAAGTGCAAACAATTTATTTTATATTTTTGTACTTTGTCGATGCCGTAGTGGTAGCTCAATCGACATCAAGAGCTCCTCATCTGTGTTCGTTTTTACACCAACATTGTGTATGTTTTGTTAAAATAATGGTATTTGTTAAACATTATTTACAATGTTAAATTCTTATTATTATATTTATAATTTTAGTCACACTTATTACATACAGATTATTATTATTTATTTATTTTATTTATTTAAAAACTTATAAATATAAATAAACCACTCGAACGCCTGAATAAATTAAAATAATGATTTAGTAGTGACATACATACGTGTATTTTCAGTTTTGTCCTGTTATTTGTTGCCGTATAAATGGATTTACATCCGCTAAAGATTCCTTCCCAATGATCAATCAGATTCCTTCACTCTTGCTGCCGCTCATCAGTGAAACAGGCTACCCCTGGCTAACAGGCGTGAACAGTCAGTCAATGTATTTAAAATAAAAACCAGATATTTCATTTATTCGACGTAGATACAAATATATTAAAATAAAATAGATTAAAAACTAATTTTAAATAAAACTACATTTCATACCTATGAAATTAAAACTATTCTACAAAATAAACTAAGGAGGGTGGGTACCTAAAAAGCTCGCCGCATTTCCTCGTTGAATTATAAGGGAAATATTGTGTTTTAAAACTAAATTATTTCATGAGAAACATATGTATTAAGCTTTTTCAACGCGACGTGACAAAGTTGTTTGCCAAACTCACTTTGGATATCTATTTATTTATAATGTGTCTTTATGTGTATTATATTATGTATGTATGTATATTTGTGTGCAATAAATATGTATTCGTGTTTATTTTACTAATTAAGTAATATTAATTATTTTGTTTATCCTTCCATCACCTTTCATGATCTATTATGATTATTTATTTTCATTACGGCGTTGTAGCTCGCCTATGCACATTTTGAAGTACAATAAAGTATTTAAATAAGTAAATAATAGTCACATTTTTTTTTTACTTATTTATGGAGAAATTACCTATTAAAACTTTTTTTTATGATTTAAATTTATTTGAAGGAACAATATAAATTACAATTAATATAGACTACTTAATAATAAAAATACAACTAAAACAAAGAAACTTGTTCCAAAGGGTAAAGTGCCAAGGATAGCATTCATCAGTAAAGTATCATCACGAACGTTTCCCTTCCGGGGTAATCAGAAACCACGCTTATAAAGAAGCGGATCCAAATTTAGCCAACTTTCATCATTATCATCATCAGCCTGTATCTCTCCACTGCTGAATGTAGGCCTCCCCCAAGGCTCGCCACTTAACGCGATCTTTCGCTACCCTCATCCAACCCCCACCAGCGACCTTCTTTAGGTCATCTGTCCATCTGGGTCGTCCCACTCTGCGTCTTCCCGTACGTGGTCTCCACTCTAGAACCCGTTTGACCCATCGATCGTCGGTTCTTCGGCAGATGTGTCCGGCCCATTGCAACTTCAGCTTGCTAATTTACTATAGGCCAATCATGACAAGTTGCAAGCTCGTCGGCCACATTGAATGGCGATGCTGATCCCTGGCCCAAATATTGCGCAGCCCTCTTATCTTCCGAGGTGTTGACGAGCTGTTTTGAAAATACCTTGAAAATTTTGTGTGCACTGTCCGTCCCCACGGCCCCATAGTTTCAACTCCAAACGGCGCAAAAACATATCTTCCAATAAGCTGGGTATATTTCCTAGCGTATTATTAAATTTAGTAGATTATTAACTTTTTTAATCTGACGGTACTATTAAATCTCTGTGGCTGTGCATTTATTCCCAGGCTTTAAAGTTTACGTTAATGAAACTAATCGGTACTAAGTTTTATTTACAACCCCTCCTCAGTTATACGATGCTAGACTAGAGATACTCCTCAATGCTCCTTCAAAATAAAACTAACAAAAACCGTGGAGATAGATTGCCTAACGATTTTTATTTTTCAGAGCAATGCAAAGCATGCAATGTTTCAACCCATCCCTCAATCCGACGGCGAAACAGCTGCAGTGCTCCTGATGTGGAGAACTGAGCATAAGTTCTACGACGAAGACGAAGAGATCAGCTCTTCATACGTAGTTTGGGGCGGGATAGCTTTGCACTACGCTCGACTCTACCACGACATGCAGATGCAGAGGCAATTGGGAGACTTTCTACTTACTGTTGTGAAGTAAGTACCTTATCTCACCCTTAGACTGACTTTTCACCAGAGGTGTACACGGAAAGTGAGAGCGCGTGGAGACAATATCCTCGAAGGGTATTGCTTAATGATAATGTCATGTTATAATATAATGAAATTTTTGGTCATTTCATTATAATGGATGTGATAATTATATTGATTTTGAAATTCCATTACTATTACCCTACTATTGGGATGCCATGCAGGCGCCTATTTATAGCGTAACCTTATTTTTATTTTTTTGTGAAAGTTATCCAAAATTTCAGGAATTTATGAACGTGTCCAGTAACATCTTACAAATTAATTTCAATGATACCTATTTCTTCATTCTTTTAAACAAAAGTACCTAAGTATTATTTTTTTTGTAACTTTTTTTCGTACTTTCTGAGTATCGTAGTATTCTAAGTTGAAGGTGTTTTAAAACATCATCTATATCTTTATAGAAAAGTAGAGTATCACCACGACCGTATACCTTACGGGGTGGTCAGAAATCACGCTTTTGGAAGCAGCTAGTTCACATTAAGCGAACTTTACTATAGGCCCACCATAACAAATGGCAAGCTCGTCGATGTCTCTAGCGTACCAAACTTGAGAAATATCATAAACAAATTATTGTATCCCGAACAGGAATTGAACCCGGCACCTCCGAGTCTAAATCTACAGACTTAACCGCTAGACCACATATTTATCCTTTATGAATGTCGCATCAGCCTTCTTTAGTATAATGTTAGAACCTTTCGTTACAGATCCATATTCCAAGACATGGTATCGATGGAGGCCTTGGTGCACAAAGTCATGAATTTCGCTCAGAAGCTCGTAGACGCTGATCGGGCAAGTTTGTTTCTTGTGGATGCGAAGTCCAAGGAGTTGTATGCTACAGTGTTCGACATCGGCAATGAAGACACAGAGAGGGACAGCCAATCTAGTTCTGGGACCGAAGTGCAGTCAGTTCAAAGCATGAAGAAAGAGATCAGGTAATTTTAAACAATTTTCATTTCTTATATACGTATATGTATACATACGTATATGTAGTACGACAGTAGATAGCTACTGTTTATTTTTTTATATATTTTGGAAAACCAACAGTTGACAATATTATAATAAATGTTATACAGTAAATTCACTAAGAACTATTAAAGGTTTTCGCATATAAATTTAAAGTTAAGCAATAAAGAGCAAGAGAAGAAAACGTCACTGCATTACCATTATTGTGAAAAAAGTATATAGAATATAAAGATATAACAAGTGCTTATATTGATAACCCACAGATGAACAATTCCACAATAAATATAATACAGATTAGAAGGTGTAACAGTTGTCATCTGCAGGTCTTTTAGACATACATATAACGAGTATATTGGTAGTGGAAAACAAATTACTCATTAGGAATCGCTGCTGATGATCGATTCAAAGTAACGAAGCGTCATTAGACGTCTAATATATGTTGCTTTGGAGTTAAACATGTCTATGTCCAAATCTTCCGCAAGAATATTATAGTTGTTACATGTTGTTAATAAATAACTGTTCTGTCTATACCTGGTACTAGCATATGGTACGAACAAGAGTGGGGGACATCGAAGATTAAACCTAGGTATTCGTAATACCTTAGTATGATATTATGCCCAAGTCATTTCAAATAAATATTTTATTTCAGATTTCCCTTGGGTACCGGGATCGCTGGCCATGTTGCGGAGACCGGAGAGGTTCTCAACATCCGTGATGCATATGAAGATTCGCGATTTAATAGGTCAGTGGAGACATCTACCCCCTAAGACGTCTAGCCAGCAACTGTAACTATATGCCAAATTCTCCAGAAATATGTTCTGGAATGACAAATGTACGTAAGAAAAGTGTATTTCTCATTGGTACATGCCGGGTGGGGTTGAACCGACCTTTGTAGGATTTAAGGTACGCGTTCTTACAACCGTGCCACCACCGCGTCGTCATAGATTTACAACACCACCGTTCCCGTGCCTCGGAGAGCACGTTAAGCCGTCGGTCCCGGTTCCACTAATAATAATAATAATAAATTATTTATTTCAGAATTAATTCCATAATTATTAGTAACATTTCAACTTAGAACTATGTTAGTAGGTATACACATCAATTAAAAAGTCAAAAACAAACCGCATAAATAATAATAATAATAACAATACCTAGCATTTTATTTAATTAATATTAATTCGTAAATATCTGTAGGGATATTTATACTACGCAACTTTAATGCCAACTTGTGGAATCGTTAATAAATTGTCATAAAAAAATTACATCATATCTTGGCCAAGCCGTCTGGCCAGCCTGGCGAGTGTAGGCCAAATTCTCCAGTTATGGAAGGCCCATCTCCAGCAGTGGAGGTCTAGGAGTCTAGTCTAGTCTAGGTGTTCTAGAGGCTATAGTGAATGAAAAATGTTCTGGAAGTCCCTTCCTCATCAGTCTAGGACTCTGTGTTCTAGAAACTAGAAATAATACTATTTTAATTATTTATTAAAAACAGTTTCATTTTAATTTGTAAAAGCTCCGAGTCGCGTTTTAAATGTCAAAGGTTTTGTTTGTCCGTGAATCTCAGTTCCCCAGGAGACGGTATTTCTAAAATAACCTTGCAAGAATAAACATTTTCTCTACCTCTTAAATGTGTATCCCTATCGCCACTTGAAACTTTGTCCCAAATTAAAATAAATAGGGAGTATGCGAAACGTTAGAGTTCAGCAGAGCTTGATCGGACGGGTAGTACGAAAAAAGTTCGTCGTGGAATCGAGTAAAAAAGATAATTTACTTCGGCATACCAATGGAAAAACACTTTTCTTACGTACATTTGTCCAATGATATTAGATGAGGGTATCATGTCATTTAATTTCGTTTATTTTAAAACTTTATTGTTAAATATAATTGGCGAACATAATGCCGTGGCAACATATCAGATTTGCCAATATCTTAACAATTCCACAATAAACTTGTCCAGGCAGAGTATGAAGAGTGAAGGCCAAATTCTCCAAAAATAATTCCTGTAAGACCCATTGGCAGGTCTGTGATAAAGGTAAAATATTTAAAAAAAAGGGTCAAATTACACACATCAAAAGTGTCTAGGGATCAACATATATTTTTGCAATAACTTTTCTCCTGATTGATATTCATTAAAATTTTCTTTAAGGATTGATCAAATAAAATGTTTTCGTTTGTCTACAGTAACGATAATCCAAGTCACCTTTGCATTAGTAAAAAAAATTGCCATTTTCCTAATAAAGGGATTTTTGACATTTGAACCACTAACATTAAAGTTCGAAAAAAAGACTGAAATAACAGTTTTTTTTTTAATTTTATTGGGTAACTTAAACAATTAATAATCCGTGTTTCTACCGCGAACACTAACAACACAAGAACATCGGTTTGGCATACTCAAAATGAGTTCATCCAAATCACGCTGTGGAATGGCCGCCCATGTTCGTTGCAACAACAAAAAAAGGTCTTCTTGCGACTGGATACCCTCCATATTCGGCAGAGCTCTTCTCTGAAGAATATCCCATGCATGCTCAATCGGGTTCAAGTCTGGCGACTGAGCAGGCCAGGGCAGGACATTGATGTTAGCTGCGGCGAGAGTCTGTCTTACAACTCTTGCGGTGTGCGGTCGTGCATTATCATGCATTAACTGAAATAAGGGACCGATATGCACTTGTAGAGGAACGATGACGTCTGATACAACCGTCTCAGCATAAATTTGAGCGTTGAGGTTGCCTCTGATCCAAATCAACTCAGTTCTTCCGCCGATCGAAATACCCGCCCATACCATGATGGTTCCACCACTATAAGGATGGACTTCCTGGCAGGATTTTAATCGCTGTTGGCGTCCAGGGGTTCTCCAGTGTCGTATACGTCTTGTATCCGGCCTCATACCAAAACGAGACTCATCAGAAAAGCACACGAAACGCCATTGTTCTTCTGTCCAATTTCTGTGTTCAAGAGCCCATTGATATCGAGTCCTACGATTGTGCATTGCTATAGGTGGTACCCGTAGCGGTTTTCGGGAATGAAGGTTCACTTCATGCAAGCGGTTTCTGACTGTTTGGTCGCTAATTAAGTTCCCTGAAGAGCGATGAAGGCTCACGGCTAACATCATGGCGGTTATTGTTGGAGTTCTTCGAGCTGTGATTTGAATGTATCGGTCTTGTCTCCGTGTGGTGCAGCGATACCGTCCTCCATGGCGCTCAGCCACGGTACCAGTGGTTCGGTAACGTGTCCAAAGTCGACTGATAACACTCTGACTTGTATTCAGAGCTAAAGCCACAGTACGTTGCCGGGAACCAGCTTCTATCATTCCCACGGCTCTGATCATTTCTTCCCTGCTTAAATGACGTCGCCGCTCCATAATAACGTTGGTTTTAATCAGTAGTAGGGAAACAGTAGCACTAATAATGTCTTCAATGCGTCTTATGTTTTTATAGGGAAAATATTGACAGCTGATTTTCATCTTTTACTCGAATTTGATTGACAGTTCCTGTTTTAAATTATGAAATGCACCAAAAAGGATCCATATAAATTTATAAAATCATAAATTTATTACAAAGCCACATCTCAATCACAAGAAATCCGCATAAACATGCTTGATCCCTAGACTTTTTTGATGTGTGTATATACGTTAAAGAAATAAGATTCTTATTTCAACCCGGCGTTGCCTAGCGACTACCTTAGCCTTCATGCAAGGACTTACAGTGAACTATAAGGCTCTACAACGGAGTTCTAGGATAAACTTGAATAGAAGCCGGGCACATACGGCGTATACGGAATTCATCGGGCCCTGACACAAAATATAAACAAAGAAACCAGTCGTTCCCAAACTTTGACAACCGAATGTAATATACGAGTATAGTAAGTGCTTGGTCCTAGTTCGCTATTTTTTTATTAGAGAGTACGAGTATCATCACGACCGTTTCCCTTCCGGGGTGGTTAGAAACCACGCTTATAAATAAGCGGACTCATATTTAGCCAACTTTTACTATAGGCCAATCATGACAAGTGGCAAGCTCGTCGATGTCTCCAGCGTATCAAACTCGAGAAATATTATAAATAAATTAAATATTAATTAAATGCATATATTTATATTATTAAATCCCGACCAGGAATCGAACCCTACCGGGTCTAAATACACGGAGTTAACCGCTAGACCACGGAGGCAGTTTTACTTAGAAGGTCAGAAACTAACAAAAATATAATATTACAAAATGAGAACAATAGTAAAAACTTAACACAAAATAAACAATATTTTTAACAAGAATTTAACAACGCGATCAAGCGTAGGTATAGACGGCAAATATAACCCTGCTAAATAAACTTTATTTGTAAGAATTTAATGCATTAAAAAAAACATGACGGTATTTTCTAATTTATTATTTTCTAATTATTTTTACAAGAAAAAAAAGTATTGCTTAAATAATTAAATACTTGATTTACGGTATACAGCATTATTTATTTTCTACATAATAATATTGAATATTTTATTTCCCTTTGCTGTTTCTATAATTAAGACCCTTTAAAATACTTTTTGTATGGTTTGTTTACATTTTGTCTCGGGGCTTTATAAATGTGTCGTATACTCGTAGATGAAGGTGACTCGGTTTCAAATGTCTACCTGGGGAATAACTGAGCTTGAGATCTTGTAGTTTATCTTTTTTGTTTATATTTTTCTTCATAATTGTTTTAATAAATACACTATAGTAAGTATCTTGTTGTTTTAATTTCAAATTAGATATGTGTATCTACTCGTAAATAAAATTAGAACGTTTATTATTATTAGGTTTATTCGAATATAATCTAGTTTTTCTTTAACTTGGCGCTGTATATATACAAAAATCTCATTTTATTAATTTATTCTTGTCACGTTTTTAAACGGTTGGGGAAGGACAGTCAACAAGGCTAGACTTAACACTTTTTTTGTTATTGATTTTTTTTTATACGTGACATTTTATAAAACTTGCCAATGCAAGACTTTACCAATATACGCTGCTCGTCTTCTGCTAACATTTTATATTTTATATACTAGCACGACATGTACCCACCTGAGTGGCGCGCAAAGTCCATTAATGTCAGCAACTGGTATCAGACACTCATGATCAGTCCCTAACACAATGCCGGCTTGACTGTGCATGATGGCAATTTAAGCCTGATCCCGAAACGTGTGGATACACTTTACTGGGTTTATCGGCACGAACGTCGGATACTTCTCCGTCCCGGCAGACTGGGCAAATTACCACCATCAGTCCACCTACCACCTATTAACTTGTTAATAGCTTAATCTTTGGACCACTTTGCTGCTTCCACTAGCAGAATTTATTCAAAATTATTTCAATAATGACATGTCACTAATACCTGTAATAGGTTTATGTGAATAAAGATATTTTGACTTTGACTTTGACTAAGCATCAACATTACACGTTGCAATTTGCTCGTAGTGTTATTGTTATAGATAGTAGTTAATGCTTAGTCTATAAGGCACGCATTGTCGATCTTGTTGGCCTTTGATACGTATGTGCCTGGTTTAATTTAACTCTTATTTCTATTAGTTCGTCATTTAACATGGCTTCTGATTGATGGTATTTTGTTTTTAATTTTCAGAACAGTCGATCGCCTGACAGGCTATAAGACAAAAACGATTCTGTGCATGCCGATTTACACGAGAAATACCGTCATAGGAGTTGTTCAGATGGTAAATAAGCGTGTCGGTTACTTTACCAAGCAAGACGAAAAAGCTTTTGAGATGTTCGCCGTGTACTGCGGCCTGGCGTTGCACCATGCCAAGCTATACAATAAAATCTCACGATCTGAGCAAAAGTATAAAGTGGCTATTGAAGTCCTGAGCTATCACAACACCTGCGCAGAGGAAGAAGTAGAAGTAGCTTTGTCAGAAGTACGGGGACCGAAGTCTCAAGAACTGGACGACTTTGGGTTCAGTCCTTTCATAGTGGATGACTACGCTAAGGCCACACACGCTGTCCACATGTTCATAGATCTGTTCGGACTCGCTCACTTTGACACAATGGAGCTGATGAAGTTTGTGCTGACAGTGAGGAAGAACTACAGACGCGTCCCGTATCATAACTGGACGCATGGATTTTCTGTCGCCAACTCCATCTATAATATTCTGAAGAGGATCAACGTTTTTACCCGAAACGAGGTTAGTTTCCATTGAGTTTTGATCTTAACAAGAAAAATATATGTAACATATTGTTTGTAATATTTGCACTAATTATCACTTTCTCATCAGCTGAATTTCCATAAACTGCATATCCGTTGCATTCAACTATCTAATGCTGGTAACTGTACATTGTTCTGTGTTGTCTGATAATAAGATTATAATTATATTATCACACATACACAGAATAATAAACAGTTAACAAATGAAGATAAAGGAACACTTCACTTCTACAGCAGAGCATCGACAACCTATTTGAGCTACCAGCTTGGCATTGCAAAGTGCAAACAATTTATTTTATATTTTTGTACTTTGTCGATGCCGTAGTGGTAGCTCAATCGACATCAAGAGCTCCTCATCTGTGTTCGTTTTTACACCAACATTGTGTATGTTTTGTTAAAATAATGGTATGTTTTTTTATTACTTATTACACAGAATAATAAACAGTTAACAAATGAAGATAAAGGAACACTTCACTTCTACAGCAGAGCATCCACAACCTATTTGAGCTACCAGCTTGGCATTGCAAAGTGCAAACAATTTATTTTATATTTTTGTACTTTGTCGATGCCGTAGTGGTAGCTCAATCGACATCAAGAGCTCCTCATCTGTGTTCGTTTTTACACCAACATTGTGTATGTTTTGTTAAAATAATGGTATGTTTTTTTGTAACATATTGTTTGTAATATTTGCACTAATTATCACTTTCTCATCAGCTGAATTTCCATAAACTACATATCCGTTGCATTCAACTATCTAATGCTGGTAACTGTACATTGTTCTGTGTTGTCTGATAATAAGATTATAATTATATCATCACACATACACAGAATAATAAACAGTTAACAAATGAAGATAAAGGAACACTTCACTTCTACAGCAGAGCATCGACAACCTATTTGAGCTACCAGCTTGGCATTGCAAAGTGCAAACAATTTATTTTATATTTTTGTACTTTGTCGATGCCGTAGTGGTAGCTCAATCGACATCAAGAGCTCCTCATCTGTGTTCGTTTTTACACCAACATTGTGTATGTTTTGTTAAAATAATGGTATTTGTTAAACATTATTTACAATGTTAAATTCTTATTATTATATTTATAATTTTAGTCACACTTATTACATACAGATTATTATTATTTATTTATTTTATTTATTTAAAAACTTATAAATATAAATAAACCACTCGAACGCCTGAATAAATTAAAATAATTATTTAGTAGTGACATACATACGTGTATTTTCAGTTTTGTCCTGTTATTTGTTGCCGTATAAATGGATTTACATCCGCTAAAGATTCCTTCCCAATGATCAATCAGATTCCTTCACTCTTGCTGCCGCTCATCAGTGAAACAGGCTACCCCTGGCTAACAGGCGTGAACAGTCAGTCAATGTATTTAAAATAAAAACCAGATATTTCATTTATTCGACGTAGATACAAATATATTAAAATAAAATAGATTAAAAACTAATTTTAAATAAAACTACATTTCATACCTATGAAATTAAAACTATTCTACAAAATAAACTAAGGAGGGTGGGTACCTAAAAAGCTCGCCGCATTTCCTCGTTGAATTATAAGGGAAATATTGTGTTTTAAAACTAAATTATTTCATGAGAAACATATGTATTAAGCTTTTTCAACGCGACGTGACAAAGTTGTTTGCCAAACTCACTTTGGATATCTATTTATTTATAATGTGTCTTTATGTGTATTATATTATGTATGTATGTATATTTGTGTGCAATAAATATGTATTCGTGTTTATTTTACTAATTAAGTAATATTAATTATTTTGTTTATCCTTCCATCACCTTTCATGATCTATTATGATTATTTATTTTCATTACGGCGTTGTAGCTCGCCTATGCACATTTTGAAGTACAATAAAGTATTTAAATAAGTAAATAGTAGTCACATTTTTTTTTTACTTATTATGGAGAAATTACCTATTAAAACTTTTTTTTATGATTTAAATTTATTTGAAGGAACAATATAAATTACAATTAATATAGACTACTTAATAATAAAAATACAACTAAAACAAAGAAACTTGTTCCAAAGGGTAAAGTGCCAAGGATAGCATTCATCAGTAAAGTATCATCACGAACGTTTCCCTTCCGGGGTAATCAGAAACCACGCTTATAAAGAAGCGGATCCAAATTTAGCCAACTTTCATCATTATCATCATCAGCCTGTATCTCTCCACTGCTGAATGTAGGCCTCCCCCAAGGCTCGCCACTTAACGCGATCTTTCGCTACCCTCATCCAACCCCCACCAGCGACCTTCTTTAGGTCATCTGTCCATCTGGGTCGTCCCACTCTGCGTCTTCCCGTACGTGGTCTCCACTCTAGAACCCGTTTGACCCATCGATCGTCGGTTCTTCGGCAGATGTGTCCGGCCCATTGCAACTTCAGCTTGCTAATTTACTATAGGCCAATCATGACAAGTTGCAAGCTCGTCGGCCACATTGAATGGCGATGCTGATCCCTGGCCCAAATATTGCGCAGCCCTCTTATCTTCCGAGGTGTTGACGAGCTGTTTTGAAAATACCTTGAAAATTTTGTGTGCACTGTCCGTCCCCACGGCCCCATAGTTTCAACTCCAAACGGCGCAAAAACATATCTTCCAATAAGCTGGGTATATTTCCTAGCGTATTATTAAATTTAGTAGATTATTAACTTTTTTAATCTGACGGTACTATTAAATCTCTGTGGCTGTGCATTTATTCCCAGGCTTTAAAGTTTACGTTAATGAAACTAATCGGTACTAAGTTTTATTTACAACCCCTCCTCAGTTATACGATGCTAGACTAGAGATACTCCTCAATGCTCCTTCAAAATAAAACTAACAAAAACCGTGGAGATAGATTGCCTAACGATTTTTATTTTTCAGAGCAATGCAAAGCATGCAATGTTTCAACCCATCCCTCAATCCGACGGCGAAACAGCTGCAGTGCTCCTGATGTGGAGAACTGAGCATAAGTTCTACGACGAAGACGAAGAGATCAGCTCTTCATACGTAGTTTGGGGCGGGATAGCTTTGCACTACGCTCGACTCTACCACGACATGCAGATGCAGAGGCAATTGGGAGACTTTCTACTTACTGTTGTGAAGTAAGTACCTTATCTCACCCTTAGACTGACTTTTCACCAGAGGTGTACACGGAAAGTGAGAGCGCGTGGAGACAATATCCTCGAAGGGTATTGCTTAATGATAATGTCATGTTATAATATAATGAAATTTTTGGTCATTTCATTATAATGGATGTGATAATTATATTGATTTTGAAATTCCATTACTATTACCCTACTATTGGGATGCCATGCAGGCGCCTATTTATAGCGTAACCTTATTTTTATTTTTTTGTGAAAGTTATCCAAAATTTCAGGAATTTATGAACGTGTCCAGTAACATCTTACAAATTAATTTCAATGATACCTATTTCTTCATTCTTTTAAACAAAAGTACCTAAGTATTATTTTTTTTGTAACTTTTTTTCGTACTTTCTGAGTAACGTAGTATTCTAAGTTGAAGGTGTTTTAAAACATCATCTATATCTTTATAGAAAAGTAGAGTATCACCACGACCGTATACCTTACGGGGTGGTCAGAAATCACGCTTTTGGAAGCAGCTAGTTCACATTAAGCGAACTTTACTATAGGCCCACCATAACAAATGGCAAGCTCGTCGATGTCTCTAGCGTACCAAACTTGAGAAATATCATAAACAAATTATTGTATCCCGAACAGGAATTGAACCCGGCACCTCCGAGTCTAAATCTACAGACTTAACCGCTAGACCACATATTTATCCTTTATGAATGTCGCATCAGCCTTCTTTAGTATAATGTTAGAACCCTTCGTTACAGATCCATATTCCAAGACATGGTATCGATGGAGGCCTTGGTGCACAAAGTCATGAATTTCGCTCAGAAGCTCGTAGACGCTGATCGGGCAAGTTTGTTTCTTGTGGATGCGAAGTCCAAGGAGTTGTATGCTACAGTGTTCGACATCGGCAATGAAGACACAGAGAGGGACAGCCAATCTAGTTCTGGGACCGAAGTGCAGTCAGTTCAAAGCATGAAGAAAGAGATCAGGTAATTTTAAACAATTTTCATTTCTTATATACGTATATGTATACATACGTATATGTAGTACGACAGTAGATAGCTACTGTTTATTTTTTTATATATTTTGGAAAACCAACAGTTGACAATATTATAATAAATGTTATACAGTAAATTCACTAAGAACTATTAAAGGTTTTCGCATATAAATTTAAAGTTAAGCAATAAAGAGCAAGAGAAGAAAACGTCACTGCATTACCATTATTGTGAAAAAAGTATATAGAATATAAAGATATAACAAGTGCTTATATTGATAACCCACAGATGAACAATTCCACAATAAATATAATACAGATTAGAAGGTGTAACAGTTGTCATCTGCAGGTCTTTTAGACATACATATAACGAGTATATTGGTAGTGGAAAACAAATTACTCATTAGGAATCGCTGCTGATGATCGATTCAAAGTAACGAAGCGTCATTAGACGTCTAATATATGTTGCTTTGGAGTTAAACATGTCTATGTCCAAATCTTCCGCAAGAATATTATAGTTGTTACATGTTGTTAATAAATAACTGTTCTGTCTATACCTGGTACTAGCATATGGTACGAACAAGAGTGGGGGACATCGAAGATTAAACCTAGGTATTCGTAATACCTTAGTATGATATTATGCCCAAGTCATTTCAAATAAATATTTTATTTCAGATTTCCCTTGGGTACCGGGATCGCTGGCCATGTTGCGGAGACCGGAGAGGTTCTCAACATCCGTGATGCATATGAAGATTCGCGATTTAATAGGTCAGTGGAGACATCTACCCCCTAAGACGTCTAGCCAGCAACTGTAACTATATGCCAAATTCTCCAGAAATATGTTCTGGAATGACAAATGTACGTAAGAAAAGTGTATTTCTCATTGGTACATGCCGGGTGGGGTTTAACCGACCTTTGTAGGATTTAAGGTACGCGTTCTTACAACCGTGCCACCACCGCGTCGTCATAGATTTACAACACCACCGTTCCCGTGCCTCGGAGAGCACGTTAAGCCGTCGGTCCCGGTTCCACTAATAATAATAATAATAAATTATTTATTTCAGAATTAATTCCATAATTATTAGTAACATTTCAACTTAGAACTATGTTAGTAGGTATACACATCAATTAAAAAGTCAAAAACAAACCGCATAAATAATAATAATAATAACAATACCTAGCATTTAATTTAATTAATATTAATTCGTAAATATCTGTAGGGATATTTATACTACGCAACTTTAATGCCAACTTGTGGAATCGTTAATAAATTGTCATAAAAAAATTACATCATATCTTGGCCAAGCCGTCTGGCCAGCCTGGCGAGTGTAGGCCAAATTCTCCAGTTATGGAAGGCCCATCTCCAGCAGTGGAGGTCTAGGAGTCTAGTCTAGTCTAGGTGTTCTAGAGGCTATAGTGAATGAAAAATGTTCTGGAAGTCCCTTCCTCATCAGTCTAGGACTCTGTGTTCTAGAAACTAGAAATAATACTATTTTAATTATTTATTAAAAACAGTTTCATTTTAATTTGTAAAAGCTCCGAGTCGCGTTTTAAATGTCAAAGGTTTTGTTTGTCCGTGAATCTCAGTTCCCCAGGAGACGGTATTTCTAAAATAACCTTGCAAGAATAAACATTTTCTCTACCTCTTAAATGTGTATCCCTATCGCCACTTGAAACTTTGTCCCAAATTAAAATAAATAGGGAGTATGCGAAACGTTAGAGTTCAGCAGAGCTTGATCGGACGGGTAGTACGAAAAAAGTTCGTCGTGGAATCGAGTAAAAAAGATAATTTACTTCGGCATACCAATGGAAAAACACTTTTCTTACGTACATTTGTCCAATGATATTAGATGAGGGTATCATGTCATTTAATTTCGTTTATTTTAAAACTTTATTGTTAAATATAATTGGCGAACATAATGCCGTGGCAACATATCAGATTTGCCAATATCTTAACAATTCCACAATAAACTTGTCCAGGCAGAGTATGAAGAGTGAAGGCCAAATTCTCCAAAAATAATTCCTGTAAGACCCATTGGCAGGTCTGTGATAAAGGTAAAATATTTAAAAAAAAAGGGTCAAATTATATACGTTAAAGAAATAAGATTCTTATTTCAACCCGGCGTTGCCTAGCGACTACCTTAGCCTTCATGCAAGGACTTACAGTGAACTATAAGGCTCTACAACGGAGTTCTAGGATAAACTTGAATAGAAGCCGGGCACATACGGCGTATACGGAATTCATCGGGCCCTGACACAAAATATAAACAAAGAAACCAGTCGTTCCCAAACTTTGACAACCGAATGTAATATACGAGTATAGTAAGTGCTTGGTCCTAGTTCGCTATTTTTTTATTAGAGAGTACGAGTATCATCACGACCGTTTCCCTTCCGGGGTGGTTAGAAACCACGCTTATAAATAAGCGGACTCATATTTAGCCAACTTTTACTATAGGCCAATCATGACAAGTGGCAAGCTCGTCGATGTCTCCAGCGTATCAAACTCGAGAAATATTATAAATAAATTAAATATTAATTAAATGCATATATTTATATTATTAAATCCCGACCAGGAATCGAACCCTACCGGGTCTAAATACACGGAGTTAACCGCTAGACCACGGAGGCAGTTTTACTTAGAAGGTCAGAAACTAACAAAAATATAATATTACAAAATGAGAACAATAGTAAAAACTTAACACGAAATAAACAATATTTTTAACAAGAATTTAACAACGCGATCAAGCGTAGGTATAGACGGCAAATATAACCCTGCTAAATAAACTTTATTTGTAAGAATTTAATGCATTAAAAAAAAACATGACGGTATTTTCTAATTTATTATTTTCTAATTATTTTTACAAGAAAAAAAAGTATTGCTTAAATAATTAAATACTTGATTTACGGTATACAGCATTATTTATTTTCTACATAATAATATTGAATATTTTATTTCCCTTTGCTGTTTCTATAATTAAGACTGTTGGATTCTCACAACAATCCTGACAATTTTCCCTATCCACGAATCATTCCAATTTCCGAACGCGCAATACACAAAAGTTACGCACCAAAAAAGTGGGTAGCACACCGCGCAGCAGAAAAAAGTCGCCTGTCTGTTCGCCTCCCGTGCAGAGTGCGTTCATCGATAAAAATATTGCTATCAACGAAAATCAATTAAGAAATCATTCTACAATATAAAGAAACAGTGTTTTAGTGTGAAAGAAGACTAAATTTGGTGAGTCCCATCATTTTCCTTCATTTTTTCCAGTTGTGAGAACAAAACCCATTTTTTCCTCACTTTGGTAATTTTTATTTGACCTTCAACTAGTAATCTCTACTCACGTAAAAAGAAGACGCAAGTGTACATTCCCGAAATTTGTTAGTTAGGAGCCAATACTCCACCGCTAATATGACGCAACATTGTTTCTGGTTCTTCTTGCCGGATAAAAATTAGTAAGGAAATACAGCCCATCTAAAATTCTATTGCTCATATTACGTAATTTAAGTACCACATGCCGTACATTTCAATTACTACACAAATTGAAGGAATTTATTTACATTTGCGTACCTATCTTTTTACAAAAAAAAAACTATAATTATTTTTTGCTCAGAAAGTATTCTTAAAGTCTAAACCTAAACCTATCTATACACTATATACAGATACTTAATTCTTACATTTACAATACAAATTAGTTTAATTTCAAAAAAACAAGTGATAACGGCCGGTTTCCACGACACGAAAAATATTGGTTAAGGCCCGTTCACACGGCAAGTTTAATAAAAAAATATTAATTTTAAATAAAAAAAAAATTGTGTTATTTCTTTCCTACTTTAACGTATGTTTGTGGTTTATTTGGTATAATACTATATTAAAATGTGCGATCAATCTGAGATTACTGTACTCACCTCACGCCGTGAACATGTCTTTCGGTCGTTGCAGATTTTATATGATGTAGGCAAAGGAATATCTACGGATAAATCTAAACTATCCCAGTTTCGTGCTAGATTTAAGAATATAGATCGACTAAAAGAAGAATACTTAGAATTAACAGAGCAAATTAACTTAAAATCTTTAAAAACAATTCCTAAATTTACAATTAATAATGAAATTCTTTATGCCTTTGATGAAATCTACTACGAAATCATGTCAATTGCTGAAACAATTCAATTTGAACCTACTAAGGTTCACAGCAATAATGACCCTAAGTCAGATGAATCTAGGTTACAGATTAGGTTACCTAAATTGGAAGTACCCACGTTCGATGGTCAAATTGAGCATTGGCAAACTTTTATTGACAGCTATATGTCATTAATTCACAAAAACGTGTCCCTAAATGCCATCGATAAATTTCATTATTTGATTTCCTGCTTATCAGGGCCGGCGCTAAGCATCGCCAAGGGAGTACCGCTAACTTCTAGCAATTGTTAAAAATACGAAGTCTCGATAAATTCGAATACATGGATGCAAACTACAAAATCTAGGCCGAGAAAAAGATAGTCGAGAACGGCACTTTTGACAGATAGGGGGAAATTAGGCGCGTCGCGGAAAAACGTAAATTAATGTTCTTGGAGGATTACCAGTGGTTTTAACAATCAGAAGCGGGATTAACAAGTGTTCGTAAGGCCATAAGGAATAGGTAAACGGTTGCTGACCCAGCGGTGAGTATATTCGACGAGAAACTTTGTAATCTAAGTGCAATATTGGAAGACGGGAAAGGCATTTTTAGTAAGCATCGCGCTACAATACTTAATAAAGATACTACATGTGACACATGTTAGGCACGCCCTACTGCTGGATAAGCATAATTAAACTAGACTTTTTAGCGAAAATTAGATTTGCCGATATAACATTTTGTCGGAAAAACATGACCTACCCGACCACTTAAACTGAAGGATATAGGATAGGAAGACTTGTTTTCTAAAAGTTAAAATATTTTAATTATTTTCTTCATGAAATAAAGTGTATTTATATAGTAAAATTTCTTACTTTACTCAAACCATTACATTATATTAAATATAGATGTTAAAAAAAAAAAAAATAATAAAATTGTGTAATCAAGACAATCTTAAACAAAACATAGGTAATGTTGAGTATTTAAAAAAAAAAAAACAAAATACATCCAGCTGAATTTTCTAATACTAACTAATGAGTATCCAGTCTAGGTTATAACCAGTTGTAATAAACTTATGCAATTGTTTCAGCAACTAATAATTTATTCCTAATAATTTATCCCTAATAATACATTAATTACCTACTAACCATGAGTTCACCACTACGGTTATCTGAGGGTCGGACACCTTTGGTAATGACTAACAATAATGAGGCTCCATCACCAACACCACAGTCCAGCCGTCGTCGTCATCGATATAAAAGTTACTCAAGATCATCATCAAGTTCCTCTGGTGATAAACCTAGACGCAGACACAGAAAGCGTAAACGGGATGAACGTCACCATCAACGAAAATCTAACCGTTCACATTTTGGATCTCCAACTAACTCTAGGGAAAGCAATCAGTCCAAATGAGTGACCCTAAACTTGTACTTATCAAAGCAGTATTGGATAACAAGGGCCCGGAAGCAAAAGAAATTTTAAGCAAATTTGAAATAAAAGACGGCAAAATTTACAAGAAGGTAGACTCAGAGCTACGATGGGCAGTCCCAAAAGATGCAAGATGGAAGATATGTCAACAATGCCATGACGATACAGGGCATTTCTCATACGAAAAAAAAACTATAGAAAAAGCACGTAGAGAATATTGGTTCCCAAAGGTGGCGCAATTCATTAAAAAGTATGTCCAGGCCTGCATTCCTTGTGCATACGCCAAACAATCAGGCGGAAAGAAGCAAGGGATGCTTCACCCTATACCAAAACCAAACGGCCCGTTTATTTGTTTGCATATTGACCATTTGGGACCTTTCGTTAAAAGCACAAAGGGAAACACCTATATTTTAGCCATAATTGACAGCTTTACAAAATTTATTTTCATTCGTGCAGTGAGGAACACAAAAAGTAAAACATCAATAGTTGTATTGCAAGAAGTATTCGGATTATTTGGAATTCCACAAAGTTTGATATCGGATCGTGGGACAAGCTTTACATCAAATGAATTTAAGGCTCACATGAACACATTAGGAATCAAACACATACTAAATGCCGTAGCTACGCCGCGAGCTAACGGACAGATTGAACGATACAATCGAACAATACTGTCCTCACTTATCGCCCTTTGCCATGGTAACGACGACAGACGATGGGACTGCCACATTAATAAAGTACAATGGAGTATGAATAACACGGTTAATGCAAGCATAGGAAAATGTCCTACAGAGTTGGTTTTTGGAAAAACAACGGTCAACACAAGTGAAGGTCACCTGCACGATATCACACTAAATGAATCAGTAACAGAGGAAGAATTAAAAAAGAAACGAGAAGAAGCTAATAGGAATCTGGAAATAAATCAATATAAAATGAAGTTACGGTACGATAAAAAGAGATGCAAAGCAAGAACTTACAAACTTAGTGATCTGGTGATGGTGCAAAGACAGTTGAACAATCCTGGTGAAAGTAACAAATTAAACCCCTCATACAGTGGTCCATTTAAAGTGACCGCAGTCCTTAATCATGATCGCTATGAAGTTTGTAGCATTGACGGATACTCAAAAAGAGAATACAAGAATGTGTATGCAGCAGATAAAATAAAACCATGGATAAGATTCGCTGATTCAGATTCTGAAAGCGAATACGACCAAAACGAATAACCACCAATTACCACCATTATAAGTATATTATTTATGTCCCATATTAATTTATTTACCATCTTATGTATTTATTTACTTTTTATTAACACCGTCCCATCCCTATAAGTAATCCTAGCAATCTACCCTACCCCATGCAAGTGAACGACACGAGTGATGCTGCAGCAATTTGTCTGCTAGCGGCAACTAGATGGAATAAGAAAATGATTGGAGTTCCAGACAAAACTGATGTCGTGAAATCCCTTTAAATATTTTTATTAATGGTAATTAACAAAAAAAAAAAAACTAAATAAGAATGAGGTCATTCTATAGTGCAGGATGGCCGACGTTGTGACCGCTAATGATGTTGTACTAACATGATAGGTTGTCTCAGTTTGATATGAGCATAACCTGTGATCGATATGGCGGGGCCAACTCAGCTTGATATGAGTGGTACCTTTGGATTCTACAGACGGGTCGTCTCAGTTCGATATGAGCGTAACCTGTGATCGACATAGCGGGGCCAACTCAGCTTGATATGAGTGGTACCCCTGGTTATTACAATCGGGTCGTCTCAGTTTGATATGAGCGTAACCTGTGATCGATATAGCGGGGCCAACTCAGCTTGATATGAGTGGTACCTTTGGATTCTACAGACGGGTCGTCTCAGTTTGATATGAGCGTAACCTGTGATAGACATAGCGGGGTCAACTCTGCTTGATATGAGTGGTACCTTTGGATTCTACAGACGGGTCGTCTCAGTTTGATATGAGCATAACCTGTGATCGACATAGCGGGGCCAACTCAGCTTGATATGAGTGGTACCTTTGGATTCTACAGACGGGTCGTCTCAGTTTGATATGAGCGTAACCTGTGATCGACATAGCGGGGCCAACTCAGCTTGATATGAGTGGTACCTTTGGATTCTACAGACGGGTCGTCTCAGTTTGATATGAGCGTAACCTGTGATCGACATAGCGGGGCCAACTCAGCTTGATATGAGTGGTACCTTTGGATTCTACAGACGGGTCGTCTCAGTTTGATATGAGCGTAACCTGTGATCGACATAGCGGGGCCAACTCAGCTTGATATGAGTGGTACCTTTGGATTCTACAGACGGGTCGTCTCAGTTTGATATGAGCGTAACCTGTGATCGACATAGCGGGGCCAACTCAGCTTGATATGAGTGGTACCTTTGGATTCTACAGACGGGTCGTCTCAGTTTGATATGAGCGTAACCTGTGATCGACATAGCGGGGCCAACTCAGCTTGATATGAGTGGTAACTTTGGATTCTACAGTCGGGTCGTCTCAGTTTGATATGAGCATGACCCGTGATTGTCATAGGTGGATCGCTCAGTTTGATATGAGCATTGCCTATGACACAACTAATTAAGGCGACGCCTCTGACACCCTTCGAGTGTTAGAAGCGCCCCAATTATTACAGGTTTACAAAACGAAGTACATCGCAAGGCGGGAACGGAACCGGTGGTTGGAGGCCACCAGGCGACCCTAACTACGGTGCCACCCCGCAGTTCGCTAACCGGATCTCGTATTGTATCCCGCATCTATATGTATGCATATACATACATATATCCATATG
Source organism: Tinea semifulvella (assembly GCA_910589645.1). NCBI lineage: Eukaryota > Metazoa > Arthropoda > Insecta > Lepidoptera > Tineidae > Tinea > Tinea semifulvella. Next base: position 30,639,484 of record OU342584.1, read on the forward strand.
TATGCATATATGTGTATGTGGGCACACTATTTCTTTTAGTCTTTGTAATTTAGTCTGGCTAACATGTCTGGGACAGACATGCATGCAGGATGGCCGACTGTTAAAAATACGAAGTCTCGATAAATTCGAATACATGGATGCAAACTACAAAATCTAGGCGGAGAAAAAGATAGTCGAGAACGGCACTTTTGACAGATAGGGGGAAATTAGGCGCGTCGCGGAAAAACGTAAATTAATGTTCTTGGAGGATTACCAGTGGTTTTAACACAATTATGATGTCGTTTTCCAAACACTTTTAAATCGGTATCAAAATAAGCGTATTTTAGCAACTACCTACTTAGAGAAAATAATGAAATTAACTCCATTAACTAATTCTAACTTAGACGGTTTAACTAAATATACAAATACGTTATACGAAAGCGTCAATGCACTTAGGGCATTAAGGCTAGAATCATTAAGCGAATTTATATTGTTCTACCTTGCTTCGCGCTCACTGGACACTGACACGCGTAAATGTTTCGAAATTCAGAACATGAGCGAAGCGCCTAGCTTTGACGAACTTCTCAACTATCTTCAAAATTATATCAAGGTTCTCGAAGTGAGCAAGCCGAGCACTTGCCTTTCGAGTCCAAAGGTCACTTCAAAAACAAATAATTTTTCTTCTTCCACTAATAAACAAAATAATAAACGGTCCTTCGTAACTTCTTCTAATTCTCACCATAAATACAATCAATACAGTTGTCCGTGTTGTAATTTTCCTCATAGTATTTTCAAATGTCAAAAAATGCAAGGATTGGATGTCAGTTCTAGAAAACAATTAATAAATGATCTCAAACTTTGTAGCAACTGCCTCAGACCGGCACATGCAGTGAGTACCTGCACTTCAAAGACTGGATGTCTAAAATGTGGCGAAAAACACCACACGTTGCTTCATCTGGAGCCTGTCCCATCAACGTCATCAGCAGAACAGTCGACCACCCTAGCTTGTGCGACTGCTACCGCAACCAAAACCGTCAAAATTTTAGGTTCGCTAATCGTTCGCGTACGCGATGCGCGCGGCACTCTTCGGTATGTACGCGCCCTTATCGACAGTTGTTCTCACGACTCGTTCATGACATCCTCGTGTGTCCGGCGACTCGATTTGCCTACGCGTCGCTGTCGGCTTTCAGTGGCTGGTATTGGTGAAAACGTTACGCACGATATTAAGGGGTACACACACGCTACAATTATGCCACATTCAAAAAATACTCCAGTGTTCGATTTATCATTTATTGTAATTTCAAAAATCACTTCTAAACTACCCTCAATGAAATTACCTAATGCTATACGTGGGCATTTTAATCATTTAAATCTAGCTGACAAAAACTTCGATTCTCCTGCTAACGTTGACTTATTGCTAGGAGTCGAAATCTTCGATCAAGTATATGACGGCCTTAGATACTCGCCCGGTCCAGGCTTACCGTGCGCTCTTTCAAGTATCTTTGGTTGGGTCATAACCGGACAATACAATAGCAATAATAATATCGATGTGCCACAGCAAGCAGTTTCTTCTCTTATTACGTCAACGCACATGCTCGATGACGCCGTAAGGAAATTTTGGGAAGTCGAGGAACCTCCTCACGCTGAGTTCGCCATGCCCGAACATCAAGAGTGCGAGGACTTGTACTCGAAGCTCACATACCGTGACTCCACCGGCAGGTATGTGGTCCCAATCATGTTGAAGGCGAATCCCTCAACATTAGGAGACTCATACCGTCTCGCATTAACTCGTTTTTTAAATAACGAGAAGCGCCATGCCCGCGACTCTAATTTAAAATCCGAGTATGCAACTTTCATGCAGGAGTATAAGGACTTGGGTCACATGCTACCGTCACCTCATACTGATACCCGCTATGTAATCCCGCATCACGGAGTTGTCCGCCCGAGCAGCACCACAACCCGTTTGCGAGTCGTTTTCGATGCCAGCTGTCGAACTTCCACTGGATTATCGTTAAACGACTTAGTCTACACAGGTCCCAAGTTACAAAATGACTTGGTCGATCTCATCACTCTGTTCCGTCTTCACAAATTCGTCTTCACCTGTGACATTTGTAAGATGTACAGACAGATTTTAATCAGACCGGAGGATCGATCGCTTCAACACATTCTCTGGCGCTCTTCGCCCGACGCACCGCTCACCGAGTATCAGCTGAACACCGTCACATACGGAGTAAGTAGTTCTTCCTATCTTGCAATTAGAACTCTCCGTCAGCTGGCCTCGGACTACGGAGATCGATACCCGCGCGCAGCTGAGGTTCTATGTCAGGAAACCTTTATGGACGACATAACCACAGGGTGCTCGTCGCTCGAGGACGCAGTCAACCTAAAAAATGATCTTATATCATTGCTGGAATTAGGTCGATTCGAACTACGTAAATGGAGCTCGAACTCTGCTGATTTTCTATCTGACGTTCCTAACGAACATTGTCAAGTTCCCAAGCAGTTCTCTGACGAAGGTAGTGAGCTAAATATCAAAATATTGGGAATCAACTGGGATCCTAGCGGTGACCACTTTTCCTATTCTGTTTCGGATGTCAACATAACGTACACTAAACGCGGTATTTTGTCCACGGTTTCCCGCATATTCGATCCTGTAGGATGGATATCACCAGTAGTATTTGCTACTAAGGTATTACTCCAGGACCTGTGGCGTCACAACCTAGATTGGGACCAACAGGTTCCTACAACTATAGCAAGACAGTGGCAAGATATAGCTTCAAACTTCAACGATCTGAAGAACATTAAATTGCCCCGATTTGTTTTTCCTCCAAATGCGACCGAGGTTAACCTGGTTGGATTTTGCGACGGCTCTTCGAAAGGTTACGGCTGTTGTGTCTATCTCAGCATCGTTTCTGACTCTGGGATTACAACTAGCCTACTTATTGGCAAATCTAAGGTGGCACCTCTTAAAACTCTCACGGTTAACCGTCTAGAACTGTGCGCTGCACTTTTACTAGCTCAGGTTCTTAACCATGTTAATAATTTACTGAATTCCAAAATTAAAATCAATTCTTTGACTGCTTTTACAGATAGCAGCACTGTGCTATCTTGGCTGCACACCGCTCCCTATAATTTAAAAATATTTGTCGCAAACAGGGTAGTACAAATTAACGATTTGATTGACGTAAAATCCTGGCGTCATGTCTCGACACATGAGAACCCCGCCGATTGCTGTAGTCGCGGAGTCACTTGTTCCGAACTTGCGGCTCACGATTTATGGTGGTCCGGGCCATCTTGGCTTTCTCATCCATCTGAAGACTGGCCGTCTCAGCAGTGCTTGTTGCCATTCGACAAATTGCCTGAATTAAAACCCGCTGCGTCAATTTCAAATACTTTACTTAGCGTCAATGACAACAATAATTTCCTAAATTTTATTGAACGCTTTTCAAATTTGGTTAGTTTAAAACGCACATTTGCTTGGTGCTTACGTTTCACCAGAAACTGTAAATTAAAGCATTCCCGAATGCTTACTCATTTATCAACGACCGAGATAAATGCTGCGTTTCGTATTCTTGTGAAATTAATTCAAGCTCAATATTTCCAAAACGAAATAAATTTAATCAATAAAAACGCTTCGTGTATAAAATCCTTACAAAAACTAACGCCTTTTTTGGATTCAGTGGGTATATTACGAGTGGGGGGACGCATTCGAAATGCTAACCTACCTTCAGATATGTTACATCCAATTCTGTTACCCAAACAGTGTCATATCTCAGTACTGATAATCGATTATTATCACAAAAAATTGTCTGCAGTCGTTGATCCAAAGGAAATTTTGGATCATCGGAATACGTCTGCTTATCAGATCTCGTTTGTCAAAATGTGTTATTTGCTTCAAGGCAAAACCGGTTCCATGCCAACCGCGAATGGGAGACTTACCGGCTGCCAGACTTCAGCCCGGAAGATGCTTCCAGACTACCGGAATTGATTTCGGTGGTCCATTTTTGATTAAAGAGAGTAAGCGACGTAATGCTAGAACTCACAAGGTCTATATCTGCCTCTTCGTTTGTCTCACAGTTAAGGCCGTGCACCTCGAAGCTGTGACCGAACTTACTTCTGACGCTTTTCTAGCAGCCTTAGATCGCTTCGTAGCGAGACGCGGTTTATGTCAAAAAATTCTAACGGATTGCGGGACGAATTTCGTAGGTGCGAATCGTCATTTAAAGGAAATTTATAGCATGCTGTCTACAAATAAAACCAACATTTCTGACGGCCTTACAACCCGTTAAATTGTTTGGGAGTTTAACCCTCCAGGTGCTCCACATTTCGGCGGTATATTCGAAAGCGGTATCAAATCGACGAAATATCACCTAAAGCGAGTAGTTGGCGAACAAGTCCTTACACTCGAAGAGATGTTTACCGTATTGTCGAAAATCGAAGCCATGCTCAATTCCAGACCTCTTTGCGCTCTTTCAACGGAACCCACCGAAAACGACGTACTGACCCCGGGTCACTTTCTGGTAGGAGGCCCTCTCGTAGCTCTTCCAGAATACGACATCTCTGACGACCGTTCTCATCCTCGCAATCGCTGGCACATGGTCCAGAAGATCACGCAATCTTTCTGGAACATTTGGCAGAGAGACTACCTCCATACCTTACAGCAAAAGGTGAAGTGGTTTACTACCACACCTAACTTAAAACAAAACGATTTGGTTATGTTAGTGGATAATAATCTTCCGCCAAATCAGTGGAAGCTAGCTCGAGTACAACGCGTTCACCCAGGCCGTGACGGCGTTGTACGCGTCGCAACAGTTTGCACTACTCACGGTACATTCCACCGTCCAGTAGTCAAGCTATGTCCATTACCTATCAACTAAATCTAAAACACAAACATAAATTATAGTATAGCTTAATCTTACTTACCTCTAGTTTATAGTATAATTTATTCGTATTACATACTTCTAATATACCTACATACTTACATATTTATTACAACATTATATAACCTTAGCCTATAATTAATCTTGTCTTAATTTAGCTATTTAAGTTGCTTTAATTTGTTATTTAGTTATCTTACATTCTGAGCACAAAATAAAGTAATTTGTTTATAATTTTGTAATCCGAAGGATTCCAAGTGGGGGGAAATGTTGGATTCTCACAACAATCCTGACAATTTTCCCTATCCACGAATCATTCCAATTTCCGAACGCGCAATACACAAAAGTTACGCACCAAAAAAGTGGGTAGCACACCGCGCAGCAGAAAAAAGTCGCCTGTCTGTTCGCCTCCCGTGCAGAGTGCGTGCATCGATAAAAATATTGCTATCAACGAAAATCAATTAAGAAATCATTCTACAATATAAAGAAACAGTGTTTTAGTGTGAAAGAAGACTAAATTTGGTGAGTCCCATCATTTTCCTTCATTTTTTCCAGTTGTGAGAACAAAACCCATTTTTTCCTCACTTTGGTAATTTTTATTTGACCTTCAACTAGTAATCTCTACACACGTAAAAAGAAGACGCAAGTGTACATTCCCGAAATTTGTTAGTTAGGAGCCAATACTCCACCGCTAATATGACGCAACAAAGACCCTTTAAAATACTTTTTGTATGGTTTGTTTACATTTTGTCTCGGGGCTTTATAAATGTGTCGTATACTCGTAGATGAAGGTGACTCGGTTTCAAATGTCTACCTGGGGAATAACTGAGCTTGAGATCTTGTAGTTTATCTTTTTTGTTTATATTTTTCTTCATAATTGTTTTAATAAATACACTATAGTAAGTATCTTGTTGTTTTAATTTCAAATTAGATATGTGTATCTACTCGTAAATAAAATTAGAACGTTTATTATTATTAGGTTTATTCGAATATAATCTAGTTTTTCTTTAACTTGGCGCTGTATATATACAAAAATCTCATTTTATTAATTTATTCTTGTCACGTTTTTAAACGGTTGGGGAAGGACAGTCAACAAGGCTAGACTTAACACTTTTTTTGTTATTGATTTTTTTTTATACGTGACATTTTATAAAACTTGCCAATGCAAGACTTTACCAATATACGCTGCTCGTCTTCTGCTAACATTTTATATTTTATATACTAGCACGACATGTACCCACCTGAGTGGCGCGCAAAGTCCATTAATGTCAGCAACTGGTATCAGACACTCATGATCAGTCCCTAACACAATGCCGGCTTGACTGTGCATGATGGCAATTTAAGCCTGATCCCGAAACGTGTGGATACACTTTACTGGGTTTATCGGCACGAACGTCGGATACTTCTCCGTCCCGGCAGACTGGGCAAATTACCACCATCAGTCCACCTACCACCTATTAACTTGTTAATAGCTTAATCTTTGGACCACTTTGCTGCTTCCACTAGCAGAATTTATTCAAAATTATTTCAATAATGACATGTCACTAATACCTGTAATAGGTTTATGTGAATAAAGATATTTTGACTTTGACTTTGACTAAGCATCAACATTACACGTTGCAATTTGCTCGTAGTGTTATTGTTATAGATAGTAGTTAATGCTTAGTCTATAAGGCACGCATTGTCGATCTTGTTGGCCTTTGATACGTATGTGCCTGGTTTAATTTAACTCTTATTTGTATTAGTTCGTCATTTAACATGGCTTCTGATTGATGGTATTTTGTTTTTAATTTTCAGAACAGTCGATCGCCTGACAGGCTATAAGACAAAAACGATTCTGTGCATGCCGATTTACACGAGAAATACCGTCATAGGAGTTGTTCAGATGGTAAATAAGCGTGTCGGTTACTTTACCAAGCAAGACGAAAAAGCTTTTGAGATGTTCGCCGTGTACTGCGGCCTGGCGTTGCACCATGCCAAGCTATACAATAAAATCTCACGATCTGAGCAAAAGTATAAAGTGGCTATTGAAGTCCTGAGCTATCACAACACCTGCGCAGAGGAAGAAGTAGAAGTAGCTTTGTCAGAAGTACGGGGACCGAAGTCTCAAGAACTGGACGACTTTGGGTTCAGTCCTTTCATAGTGGATGACTACGCTAAGGCCACACACGCTGTCCACATGTTCATAGATCTGTTCGGACTCGCTCACTTTGACACAATGGAGCTGATGAAGTTTGTGCTGACAGTGAGGAAGAACTACAGACGCGTCCCGTATCATAACTGGACGCATGGATTTTCTGTCGCCAACTCCATCTATAATATTCTGAAGAGGATCAACGTTTTTACCCTAAACGAGGTTAGTTTCCATTGAGTTTTGATCTTAACAAGAAAAATATATGTAACATATTGTTTGTAATATTTGCACTAATTATCACTTTCTCATCAGCTGAATTTCCATAAACTGCATATCCGTTGCATTCAACTATCTAATGCTGGTAACTGTACATTGTTCTGTGTTGTCTGATAATAAGATTATAATTATATTATCACACATACACAGAATAATAAACAGTTAACAAATGAAGATAAAGGAACACTTCACTTCTACAGCAGAGCATCGACAACCTATTTGAGCTACCAGCTTGGCATTGCAAAGTGCAAACAATTTATTTTATATTTTTGTACTTTGTCGATGCCGTAGTGGTAGCTCAATCGACATCAAGAGCTCCTCATCTGTGTTCGTTTTTACACCAACATTGTGTATGTTTTGTTAAAATAATGGTATGTTTTTTTATTACTTATTACACAGAATAATAAACAGTTAACAAATGAAGATAAAGGAACACTTCACTTCTACAGCAGAGCATCGACAACCTATTTGAGCTACCAGCTTGGCATTGCAAAGTGCAAACAATTTATTTTATATTTTTGTACTTTGTCGATGCCGTAGTGGTAGCTCAATCGACATCAAGAGCTCCTCATCTGTGTTCGTTTTTACACCAACATTGTGTATGTTTTGTTAAAATAATGGTATGTTTTTTTATTACTTATTACCCATGAATACTAATATTTAATTAAGAGCTTTTAATTTAATTTGCAACTCTTTCGCTCGCATAATCCAAAATTTTCAAAGATCTTTCGGTTCTGGGGCCCGATTCTCGCGTCTTCGCCATGCATATTGCTCGATTTGATTGAATGAAACTGACAGTTTTCTATGGAGTTCTGTCGCTTTTCATTCGAATCTTTCGAACCGACACGCAAGTAGTCAATTAGCTTAAAAAATGTATTCCCTAAAGGGAATAAAATAAACTCATCAGCTGAATTTCCATAAACTACATATCCGTTGCATTCAACTATCTAATGCTGGTAACTGTACATTGTTCTGTGTTGTCTGATAATAAGATTATAATTATATCATCACACATACACAGAATAATAAACAGTTAACAAATGAAGATAAAGGAACACTTCACTTCTACAGCAGAGCATCGACAACCTATTTGAGCTACCAGCTTGGCATTGCAAAGTGCAAACAATTTATTTTATATTTTTGTACTTTGTCGATTCCGTAGTGGTAGCTCAATCGACATCAAGAGCTCCTCATCTGTGTTCGTTTTCACACCAACATTGTGTATGTTTTGTTAAAATAATGGTATGTTTTTTTGTAACATATTGTTTGTAATATTTGCACTAATTATCACTTTCTCATCAGCTGAATTTCCATAAACTACATATCCGTTGCATTCAACTATCTAATGCTGGTAACTGTACATTGTTCTGTGTTGTCTGATAATAAGATTATAATTATATCATCACACATACACAGAATAATAAACAGTTAACAAATGAAGATAAAGGAACACTTCACTTCTACAGCAGAGCATCGACAACCTATTTGAGCTACCAGCTTGGCATTGCAAAGTGCAAACAATTTATTTTATATTTTTGTACTTTGTCGATGCCGTAGTGGTAGCTCAATCGACATCAAGAGCTCCTCATCTGTGTTCGTTTTTACACCAACATTGTGTATGTTTTGTTAAAATAATGGTATGTTTTTTTATTACTTATTACCCATGAATACTAATATTTAATTAAGAGCTTTTAATTTAATTTGCAACTCTTTCGCTCGCATAATCCAAAATTTTCAAAGATCTTTCGGTTCTGGGGCCCGATTCTCGCGTCTTCGCCATGCATATTGCTCGATTTGATTGAATGAAACTGACAGTTTTCTATGGAGTTCTGTCGCTTTTCATTCGAATCTTTCGAACCGACACGCAAGTAGTCAATTAGCTTAAAAAATGTATTCCCTAAAGGGAATAAAATAAACTCATCAGCTGAATTTCCATAAACTACATATCCGTTGCATTCAACTATCTAATGCTGGTAACTGTACATTGTTCTGTGTTGTCTGATAATAAGATTATAATTATATCATCACACATACACAGAATAATAAACAGTTAACAAATGAAGATAAAGGAACACTTCACTTCTACAGCAGAGCATCGACAACCTATTTGAGCTACCAGCTTGGCATTGCAAAGTGCAAACAATTTATTTTATATTTTTGTACTTTGTCGATTCCGTAGTGGTAGCTCAATCGACATCAAGAGCTCCTCATCTGTGTTCGTTTTCACACCAACATTGTGTATGTTTTGTTAAAATAATGGTATGTTTTTTTGTAACATATTGTTTGTAATATTTGCACTAATTATCACTTTCTCATCAGCCGAATTTCCATAAACTACATATCCGTTGCATTCAACTATCTAATGCTGGTAACTGTACATTGTTCTGTGTTGTCTGATAATAAGATTATAATTATATCATCACACATACACAGAATAATAAACAGTTAACAAATGAAGATAAAGGAACACTTCACTTCTACAGCAGAGCATCGACAACCTATTTGAGCTACCAGCTTGGCATTGCAAAGTGCAAACAATTTATTTTATATTTTTGTACTTTGTCGATGCCGTAGTGGTAGCTCAATCGACATCAAGAGCTCCTCATCTGTGTTCGTTTTTACACCAACATTGTGTATGTTTTGTTAAAATAATGGTATGTTTTTTTATTACTTATTACACAGAATAATAAACAGTTAACAAATGAAGATAAAGGAACACTTCACTTCTACAGCAGAGCATCGACAACCTATTTGAGCTACCAGCTTGGCATTGCAAAGTGCAAACAATTTATTTTATATTTTTGTACTTTGTCGATGCCGTAGTGGTAGCTCAATCGACATCAAGAGCTCCTCATCTGTGTTCGTTTTTACACCAACATTGTGTATGTTTTGTTAAAATAATGGTATGTTTTTTTATTACTTATTACCCATGAATACTAATATTTAATTAAGAGCTTTTAATTTAATTTGCAACTCTTTCGCTCGCATAATCCAAAATTTTCAAAGATCTTTCGGTTCTGGGGCCCGATTCTCGCGTCTTCGCCATGCATATTGCTCGATTTGATTGAATGAAACTGACAGTTTTCTATGGAGTTCTGTCGCTTTTCATTCGAATCTTTCGAACCGACACGCAAGTAGTCAATTAGCTTAAAAAATGTATTCCCTAAAGGGAATAAAATAAACTCATCAGCTGAATTTCCATAAACTACATATCCGTTGCATTCAACTATCTAATGCTGGTAACTGTACATTGTTCTGTGTTGTCTGATAATAAGATTATAATTATATCATCACACATACACAGAATAATAAACAGTTAACAAATGAAGATAAAGGAACACTTCACTTCTACAGCAGAGCATCGACAACCTATTTGAGCTACCAGCTTGGCATTGCAAAGTGCAAACAATTTATTTTATATTTTTGTACTTTGTCGATGCCGTAGTGGTAGCTCAATCGACATCAAGAGCTCCTCATCTGTGTTCGTTTTTACACCAACATTGTGTATGTTTTGTTAAAATAATGGTATGTTTTTTTATTACTTATTACACAGAATAATAAACAGTTAACAAATGAAGATAAAGGAACACTTCACTTCTACAGCAGAGCATCGACAACCTATTTGAGCTACCAGCTTGGCATTGCAAAGTGCAAACAATTTATTTTATATTTTTGTACTTTGTCGATGCCGTAGTGGTAGCTCAATCGACATCAAGAGCTCCTCATCTGTGTTCGTTTTTACACCAACATTGTGTATGTTTTGTTAAAATAATGGTATGTTTTTTTATTACTTATTACCCATGAATACTAATATTTAATTAAGAGCTTTTAATTTAATTTGCAACTCTTTCGCTCGCATAATCCAAAATTTTCAAAGATCTTTCGGTTCTGGGGCCCGATTCTCGCGTCTTCGCCATGCATATTGCTCGATTTGATTGAATGAAACTGACAGTTTTCTATGGAGTTCTGTCGCTTTTCATTCGAATCTTTCGAACCGACACGCAAGTAGTCAATTAGCTTAAAAAATGTATTCCCTAAAGGGAATAAAATAAACTCATCAGCTGAATTTCCATAAACTACATATCCGTTGCATTCAACTATCTAATGCTGGTAACTGTACATTGTTCTGTGTAGTCTGATAATAAGATTATAATTATATCATCACACATACACAGAATAATAAACAGTTACCAAATGAAGATAAAGGAACACTTCACTTCTACAGCAGAGCATCGACAACCTATTTGAGCTACCAGCTTGGCATTGCAAAGTGCAAACAATTTATTTTATATTTTTGTACTTTGTCGATTCCGTAGTGGTAGCTCAATCGACATCAAGAGCTCCTCATCTGTGTTCGTTTTCACACCAACATTGTGTATGTTTTGTTAAAATAATGGTATGTTTTTTTGTAACATATTGTTTGTAATATTTGCACTAATTATCACTTTCTCATCAGCTGAATTTCCATAAACTACATATCCGTTGCATTCAACTATCTAATGCTGGTAACTGTACATTGTTCTGTGTTGTCTGATAATAAGATTATAATTATATCATCACACATACACAGAATAATAAACAGTTAACAAATGAAGATAAAGGAACACTTCACTTCTACAGCAGAGCATCGACAACCTATTTGAGCTACCAGCTTGGCATTGCAAAGTGCAAACAATTTATTTTATATTTTTGTACTTTGTCGATGCCGTAGTGGTAGCTCAATCGACATCAAGAGCTCCTCATCTGTGTTCGTTTTTACACCAACATTGTGTATGTTTTGTTAAAATAATGGTATTTGTTAAACATTATTTACAATGTTAAATTCTTATTATTATATTTATAATTTTAGTCACACTTATTACATACAGATTATTATTATTTATTTATTTTATTTATTTAAAAACTTATAAATATAAATAAACCACTCGAACGCCTGAATAAATTAAAATAATTATTTAGTAGTGACATACATACGTGTATTTTCAGTTTTGTCCTGTTATTTGTTGCCGTATAAATGGATTTACATCCGCTAAAGATTCCTTCCCAATGATCAATCAGATTCCTTCACTCTTGCTGCCGCTCATCAGTGAAACAGGCTACCCCTGGCTAACAGGCGTGAACAGTCAGTCAATGTATTTAAAATAAAAACCAGATATTTCATTTATTCGACGTAGATACAAATATATTAAAATAAAATAGATTAAAAACTAATTTTAAATAAAACTACATTTCATACCTATGAAATTAAAACTATTCTACAAAATAAACTAAGGAGGGTGGGTACCTAAAAAGCTCGCCGCATTTCCTCGTTGAATTATAAGGGAAATATTGTGTTTTAAAACTAAATTATTTCATGAGAAACATATGTATTAAGCTTTTTCAACGCGACGTGACAAAGTTGTTTGCCAAACTCACTTTGGATATCTATTTATTTATAATGTGTCTTTATGTGTATTATATTATGTATGTATGTATATTTGTGTGCAATAAATATGTATTCGTGTTTATTTTACTAATTAAGTAATATTAATTATTTTGTTTATCCTTCCATCACCTTTCATGATCTATTATGATTATTTATTTTCATTACGGCGTTGTAGCTCGCCTATGCACATTTTGAAGTACAATAAAGTATTTAAATAAGTAAATAGTAGTCACATTTTTTTTTTACTTATTATGGAGAAATTACCTATTAAAACTTTTTTTTATGATTTAAATTTATTTGAAGGAACAATATAAATTACAATTAATATAGACTACTTAATAATAAAAATACAACTAAAACAAAGAAACTTGTTCCAAAGGGTAAAGTGCCAAGGATAGCATTCATCAGTAAAGTATCATCACGAACGTTTCCCTTCCGGGGTAATCAGAAACCACGCTTATAAAGAAGCGGATCCAAATTTAGCCAACTTTCATCATTATCATCATCAGCCTGTATCTCTCCACTGCTGAATGTAGGCCTCCCCCAAGGCTCGCCACTTAACGCGATCTTTCGCTACCCTCATCCAACCCCCACCAGCGACCTTCTTTAGGTCATCTGTCCATCTGGGTCGTCCCACTCTGCGTCTTCCCGTACGTGGTCTCCACTCTAGAACCCGTTTGACCCATCGATCGTCGGTTCTTCGGCAGATGTGTCCGGCCCATTGCAACTTCAGCTTGCTAATTTACTATAGGCCAATCATGACAAGTTGCAAGCTCGTCGGCCACATTGAATGGCGATGCTGATCCCTGGCCCAAATATTGCGCAGCCCTCTTATCTTCCGAGGTGTTGACGAGCTGTTTTGAAAATACCTTGAAAATTTTGTGTGCACTGTCCGTCCCCACGGCCCCATAGTTTCAACTCCAAACGGCGCAAAAACATATCTTCCAATAAGCTGGGTATATTTCCTAGCGTATTATTAAATTTAGTAGATTATTAACTTTTTTAATCTGACGGTACTATTAAATCTCTGTGGCTGTGCATTTATTCCCAGGCTTTAAAGTTTACGTTAATGAAACTAATCGGTACTAAGTTTTATTTACAACCCCTCCTCAGTTATACGATGCTAGACTAGAGATACTCCTCAATGCTCCTTCAAAATAAAACTAACAAAAACCGTGGAGATAGATTGCCTAACGATTTTTATTTTTCAGAGCAATGCAAAGCATGCAATGTTTCAACCCATCCCTCAATCCGACGGCGAAACAGCTGCAGTGCTCCTGATGTGGAGAACTGAGCATAAGTTCTACGACGAAGACGAAGAGATCAGCTCTTCATACGTAGTTTGGGGCGGGATAGCTTTGCACTACGCTCGACTCTACCACGACATGCAGATGCAGAGGCAATTGGGAGACTTTCTACTTACTGTTGTGAAGTAAGTACCTTATCTCACCCTTAGACTGACTTTTCACCAGAGGTGTACACGGAAAGTGAGAGCGCGTGGAGACAATATCCTCGAAGGGTATTGCTTAATGATAATGTCATGTTATAATATAATGAAATTTTTGGTCATTTCATTATAATGGATGTGATAATTATATTGATTTTGAAATTCCATTACTATTACCCTACTATTGGGATGCCATGCAGGCGCCTATTTATAGCGTAACCTTATTTTTATTTTTTTGTGAAAGTTATCCAAAATTTCAGGAATTTATGAACGTGTCCAGTAACATCTTACAAATTAATTTCAATGATACCTATTTCTTCATTCTTTTAAACAAAAGTACCTAAGTATTATTTTTTTTGTAACTTTTTTTCGTACTTTCTGAGTAACGTAGTATTCTAAGTTGAAGGTGTTTTAAAACATCATCTATATCTTTATAGAAAAGTAGAGTATCACCACGACCGTATACCTTACGGGGTGGTCAGAAATCACGCTTTTGGAAGCAGCTAGTTCACATTAAGCGAACTTTACTATAGGCCCACCATAACAAATGGCAAGCTCGTCGATGTCTCTAGCGTACCAAACTTGAGAAATATCATAAACAAATTATTGTATCCCGAACAGGAATTGAACCCGGCACCTCCGAGTCTAAATCTACAGACTTAACCGCTAGACCACATATTTATCCTTTATGAATGTCGCATCAGCCTTCTTTAGTATAATGTTAGAACCCTTCGTTACAGATCCATATTCCAAGACATGGTATCGATGGAGGCCTTGGTGCACAAAGTCATGAATTTCGCTCAGAAGCTCGTAGACGCTGATCGGGCAAGTTTGTTTCTTGTGGATGCGAAGTCCAAGGAGTTGTATGCTACAGTGTTCGACATCGGCAATGAAGACACAGAGAGGGACAGCCAATCTAGTTCTGGGACCGAAGTGCAGTCAGTTCAAAGCATGAAGAAAGAGATCAGGTAATTTTAAACAATTTTCATTTCTTATATACGTATATGTATACATACGTATATGTAGTACGACAGTAGATAGCTACTGTTTATTTTTTTATATATTTTGGAAAACCAACAGTTGACAATATTATAATAAATGTTATACAGTAAATTCACTAAGAACTATTAAAGGTTTTCGCATATAAATTTAAAGTTAAGCAATAAAGAGCAAGAGAAGAAAACGTCACTGCATTACCATTATTGTGAAAAAAGTATATAGAATATAAAGATATAACAAGTGCTTATATTGATAACCCACAGATGAACAATTCCACAATAAATATAATACAGATTAGAAGGTGTAACAGTTGTCATCTGCAGGTCTTTTAGACATACATATAACGAGTATATTGGTAGTGGAAAACAAATTACTCATTAGGAATCGCTGCTGATGATCGATTCAAAGTAACGAAGCGTCATTAGACGTCTAATATATGTTGCTTTGGAGTTAAACATGTCTATGTCCAAATCTTCCGCAAGAATATTATAGTTGTTACATGTTGTTAATAAATAACTGTTCTGTCTATACCTGGTACTAGCATATGGTACGAACAAGAGTGGGGGACATCGAAGATTAAACCTAGGTATTCGTAATACCTTAGTATGATATTATGCCCAAGTCATTTCAAATAAATATTTTATTTCAGATTTCCCTTGGGTACCGGGATCGCTGGCCATGTTGCGGAGACCGGAGAGGTTCTCAACATCCGTGATGCATATGAAGATTCGCGATTTAATAGGTCAGTGGAGACATCTACCCCCTAAGACGTCTAGCCAGCAACTGTAACTATATGCCAAATTCTCCAGAAATATGTTCTGGAATGACAAATGTACGTAAGAAAAGTGTATTTCTCATTGGTACATGCCGGGTGGGGTTGAACCGACCTTTGTAGGATTTAAGGTACGCGTTCTTACAACCGTGCCACCACCGCGTCGTCATAGATTTACAACACCACCGTTCCCGTGCCTTGGAGAGCACGTTAAGCCGTCGGTCCCGGTTCCACTAATAATAATAATAATAAATTATTTATTTCAGAATTAATTCCATAATTATTAGTAACATTTCAACTTAGAACTATGTTAGTAGGTATACACATCAATTAAAAAGTAAAAAACAAACCGCATAAATAATAATAATAATAACAATACCTAGCATTTAATTTAATTAATATTAATTCGTAAATATCTGTAGGGATATTTATACTACGCAACTTTAATGCCAACTTGTGGAATCGTTAATAAATTGTCATAAAAAAATTACATCATATCTTGGCCAAGCCGTCTGGCCAGCCTGGCGAGTGTAGGCCAAATTCTCCAGTTATGGAAGGCCCATCTCCAGCAGTGGAGGTCTAGGAGTCTAGTCTAGTCTAGGTGTTCTAGAGGCTATAGTGAATGAAAAATGTTCTGGAAGTCCCTTCCTCATCAGTCTAGGACTCTGTGTTCTAGAAACTAGAAATAATACTATTTTAATTATTTATTAAAAACAGTTTCATTTTAATTTGTAAAAGCTCCGAGTCGCGTTTTAAATGTCAAAGGTTTTGTTTGTCCGTGAATCTCAGTTCCCCAGGAGACGGTATTTCTAAAATAACCTTGCAAGAATAAACATTTTCTCTACCTCTTAAATGTGTATCCCTATCGCCACTTGAAACTTTGTCCCAAATTAAAATAAATAGGGAGTATGCGAAACGTTAGAGTTCAGCAGAGCTTGATCGGACGGGTAGTACGAAAAAAGTTCGTCGTGGAATCGAGTAAAAAAGATAATTTACTTCGGCATACCAATGGAAAAACACTTTTCTTACGTACATTTGTCCAATGATATTAGATGAGGGTATCATGTCATTTAATTTCGTTTATTTTAAAACTTTATTGTTAAATATAATTGGCGAACATAATGCCGTGGCAACATATCAGATTTGCCAATATCTTAACAATTCCACAATAAACTTGTCCAGGCAGAGTATGAAGAGTGAAGGCCAAATTCTCCAAAAATAATTCCCGTAAGACCCATTGGCAGGTCTGTGATAAAGGTAAAATATTTAAAAAAAAAGGGTCAAATTATATACGTTAAAGAAATAAGATTCTTATTTCAACCCGGCGTTGCCTAGCGACTACCTTAGCCTTCATGCAAGGACTTACAGTGAACTATAAGGCTCTACAACGGAGTTCTAGGATAAACTTGAATAGAAGCCGGGCACATACGGCGTATACGGAATTCATCGGGCCCTGACACAAAATATAAACAAAGAAACCAGTCGTTCCCAAACTTTGACAACCGAATGTAATATACGAGTATAGTAAGTGCTTGGTCCTAGTTCGCTATTTTTTTATTAGAGAGTACGAGTATCATCACGACCGTTTCCCTTCCGGGGTGGTTAGAAACCACGCTTATAAATAAGCGGACTCATATTTAGCCAACTTTTACTATAGGCCAATCATGACAAGTGGCAAGCTCGTCGATGTCTCCAGCGTATCAAACTCGAGAAATATTATAAATAAATTAAATATTAATTAAATGCATATATTTATATTATTAAATCCCGACCAGGAATCGAACCCTACCGGGTCTAAATACACGGAGTTAACCGCTAGACCACGGAGGCAGTTTTACTTAGAAGGTCAGAAACTAACAAAAATATAATATTACAAAATGAGAACAATAGTAAAAACTTAACACAAAATAAACAATATTTTTAACAAGAATTTAACAACGCGATCAAGCGTAGGTATAGACGGCAAATATAACCCTGCTAAATAAACTTTATTTGTAAGAATTTAATGCATTAAAAAAAAACATGACGGTATTTTCTAATTTATTATTTTCTAATTATTTTTACAAGAAAAAAAAGTATTGCTTAAATAATTAAATACTTGATTTACGGTATACAGCATTATTTATTTTCTACATAATAATATTGAATATTTTATTTCCCTTTGCTGTTTCTATAATTAAGACCCTTTAAAATACTTTTTGTATGGTTTGTTTACATTTTGTCTCGGGGCTTTATAAATGTGTCGTATACTCGTAGATGAAGGTGACTCGGTTTCAAATGTCTACCTGGGGAATAACTGAGCTTGAGATCTTGTAGTTTATCTTTTTTGTTTATATTTTTCTTCGTAATTGTTTTAATAAATACACTATAGTAAGTATCTTGTTGTTTTAATTTCAAATTAGATATGTGTATCTACTCGTAAATAAAATTAGAACGTTTATTATTATTAGGTTTATTCGAATATAATCTAGTTTTTCTTTAACTTGGCGCTGTATATATACAAAAATCTCATTTTATTAATTTATTCTTGTCACGTTTTTAAACGGTTGGGGAAGGACAGTCAACAAGGCTAGACTTAACACTTTTTTTGTTATTGATTTTTTTTTATACGTGACATTTTATAAAACTTGCCAATGCAAGACTTTACCAATATACGCTGCTCGTCTTCTGCTAACATTTTATATTTTATATACTAGCACGACATGTACCCACCTGAGTGGCGCGCAAAGTCCATTAATGTCAGCAACTGGTATCAGACACTCATGATCAGTCCCTAACACAATGCCGGCTTGACTGTGCATGATGGCAATTTAAGCCTGATCCCGAAACGTGTGGATACACTTTACTGGGTTTATCGGCACGAACGTCGGATACTTCTCCGTCCCGGCAGACTGGGCAAATTACCACCATCAGTCCACCTACCACCTATTAACTTGTTAATAGCTTAATCTTTGGACCACTTTGCTGCTTCCACTAGCAGAATTTATTCAAAATTATTTCAATAATGACATGTCACTAATACCTGTAATAGGTTTATGTGAATAAAGATATTTTGTCTTTGACTTTGACTAAGCATCAACATTACACGTTGCAATTTGCTCGTAGTGTAATTGTTATAGATAGTAGTTAATGCTTAGTCTATAAGGCACGCATTGTCGATCTTGTTGGCCTTTGATACGTATGTGCCTGGTTTAATTTAACTCTTATTTCTATTAGTTCGTCATTTAACATGGCTTCTGATTGATGGTATTTTGTTTTTAATTTTCAGAACAGTCGATTGCCTGACAGGCTATAAGACAAAAACGATTCTGTGCATGCCGATTTACACGAGAAATACCGTCATAGGAGTTGTTCAGATGGTAAATAAGCGTGTCGGTTACTTTACCAAGCAAGACGAAAAAGCTTTTGAGATGTTCGCCGTGTACTGCGGCCTGGCGTTGCACCATGCCAAGCTATACAATAAAATCTCACGATCTGAGCAAAAGTATAAAGTGGCTATTGAAGTCCTGAGCTATCACAACACCTGCGCAGAGGAAGAAGTAGAAGTAGCTTTGTCAGAAGTACGGGGACCGAAGTCTCAAGAACTGGACGACTTTGGGTTCAGTCCTTTCATAGTGGATGACTACGCTAAGGCCACACACGCTGTCCACATGTTCATAGATCTGTTCGGACTCGCTCACTTTGACACAATGGAGCTGATGAAGTTTGTGCTGACAGTGAGGAAGAACTACAGACGCGTCCCGTATCATAACTGGACGCATGGATTTTCTGTCGCCAACTCCATCTATAATATTCTGAAGAGGATCAACGTTAAAACGAGGTTAGTTTCCATTGAGTTTTGATCTTAACAAGAAAAATATATGTAACATATTGTTTGTAATATTTGCACTAATTATCACTTTCTCATCAGCTGAATTTCCATAAACTGCATATCCGTTGCATTCAACTATCTAATGCTGGTAACTGTACATTGTTCTGTGTTGTCTGATAATAAGATTATAATTATATTATCACACATACACAGAATAATAAACAGTTAACAAATGAAGATAAAGGAACACTTCACTTCTACAGCAGAGCATCGACAACCTATTTGAGCTACCAGCTTGGCATTGCAAAGTGCAAACAATTTATTTTATATTTTTGTACTTTGTCGATGCCGTAGTGGTAGCTCAATCGACATCAAGAGCTCCTCATCTGTGTTCGTTTTTACACCAACATTGTGTATGTTTTGTTAAAATAATGGTATGTTTTTTTATTACTTATTACACAGAATAATAAACAGTTAACAAATGAAGATAAAGGAACACTTCACTTTTACAGCAGAGCATCGACAACCTATTTGAGCTACCAGCTTGGCATTGCAAAGTGCAAACAATTTATTTTATATTTTTGTACTTTGTCGATGCCGTAGTGGTAGCTCAATCGACATCAAGAGCTCCTCATCTGTGTTCGTTTTTACACCAACATTGTGTATGTTTTTTTATTACTTATTACCCATGAATACTAATATTTAATTAAGAGCTTTTAATTTAATTTGCAACTCTTTCGCTCGCATAATCCAAAATTTTCAAAGATCTTTCGGTTCTGGGGCCCGATTCTCGCGTCTTCGCCATGCATATTGCTCGATTTGATTGAATGAAACTGACAGTTTTCTATGGAGTTCTGTCGCTTTTCATTCGAATCTTTCGAACCGACACGCAAGTAGTCAATTAGCTTAAAAAATGTATTCCCTAAAGGGAATAAAATAAACTCATCAGCTGAATTTCCATAAACTACATATCCGTTGCATTCAACTATCTAATGCTGGTAACTGTACATTGTTCTGTGTTGTCTGATAATAAGATTATAATTATATCATCACACATACACAGAATAATAAACAGTTAACAAATGAAGATAAAGGAACACTTCACTTCTACAGCAGAGCATCGACAACCTATTTGAGCTACCAGCTTGGCATTGCAAAGTGCAAACAATTTATTTTATATTTTTGTACTTTGTCGATGCCGTAGTGGTAGCTCAATCGACATCAAGAGCTCCTCATCTGTGTTCGTTTTTACACCAACATTGTGTATGTTTTGTTAAAATAATGGTATTTGTTAAACATTATTTACAATGTTAAATTCTTATTATTATATTTATAATTTTAGTCACACTTATTACATACAGATTATTATTATTTATTTATTTTATTTATTTAAAAACTTATAAATATAAATAAACCACTCGAACGCCTGAATAAATTAAAATAATTATTTAGTAGTGACATACATACGTGTATTTTCAGTTTTGTCCTGTTATTTGTTGCCGTATAAATGGATTTACATCCGCTAAAGATTCCTTCCCAATGATCAATCAGATTCCTTCACTCTTGCTGCCGCTCATCAGTGAAACAGGCTACCCCTGGCTAACAGGCGTGAACAGTCAGTCAATGTATTTAAAATAAAAACCAGATATTTCATTTATTCGACGTAGATACAAAAATATTAAAATAAAATAGATTAAAAACTAATTTTAAATAAAACTACATTTCATACCTATGAAATTAAAACTATTCTACAAAATAAACTAAGGAGGGTGGGTACCTAAAAAGCTCGCCGCATTTCCTCGTTGAATTATAAGGGAAATATTGTGTTTTAAAACTAAATTATTTCATGAGAAACATATGTATTAAGCTTTTTCAACGCGACGTGACAAAGTTGTTTGCCAAACTCACTTTGGATATCTATTTATTTATAATGTGTCTTTATGTGTATTATATTATGTATGTATGTATATTTGTGTGCAATAAATATGTATTCGTGTTTATTTTACTAATTAAGTAATATTAATTATTTTGTTTATCCTTCCATCACCTTTCATGATCTATTATGATTATTTATTTTCATTACGGCGTTGTAGCTCGCCTATGCACATTTTGAAGTACAATAAAGTATTTAAATAAGTAAATAGTAGTCACATTTTTTTTTTACTTATTATGGAGAAATTACCTATTAAAACTTTTTTTTATGATTTAAATTTATTTGAAGGAACAATATAAATTACAATTAATATAGACTACTTAATAATAAAAATACAACTAAAACAAAGAAACTTGTTCCAAAGGGTAAAGTGCCAAGGATAGCATTCATCAGTAAAGTATCATCACGAACGTTTCCCTTCCGGGGTAATCAGAAACCACGCTTATAAAGAAGCGGATCCAAATTTAGCCAACTTTCATCATTATCATCATCAGCCTGTATCTCTCCACTGCTGAATGTAGGCCTCCCCCAAGGCTCGCCACTTAACGCGATCTTTCGCTACCCTCATCCAACCCCCACCAGCGACCTTCTTTAGGTCATCTGTCCATCTGGGTCGTCCCACTCTGCGTCTTCCCGTACGTGGTCTCCACTCTAGAACCCGTTTGACCCATCGATCGTCGGTTCTTCGGCAGATGTGTCCGGCCCATTGCAACTTCAGCTTGCTAATTTACTATAGGCCAATCATGACAAGTTGCAAGCTCGTCGGCCACATTGAATGGCGATGCTGATCCCTGGCCCAAATATTGCGCAGCCCTCTTATCTTCCGAGGTGTTGACGAGCTGTTTTGAAAATACCTTGAAAATTTTGTGTGCACTGTCCGTCCCCACGGCCCCATAGTTTCAACTCCAAACGGCGCAAAAACATATCTTCCAATAAGCTGGGTATATTTCCTAGCGTATTATTAAATTTAGTAGATTATTAACTTTTTTAATCTGACGGTACTATTAAATCTCTGTGGCTGTGCATTTATTCCCAGGCTTTAAAGTTTACGTTAATGAAACTAATCGGTACTAAGTTTTATTTACAACCCCTCCTCAGTTATACGATGCTAGACTAGAGATACTCCTCAATGCTCCTTCAAAATAAAACTAACAAAAACCGTGGAGATAGATTGCCTAACGATTTTTATTTTTCAGAGCAATGCAAAGCATGCAATGTTTCAACCCATCCCTCAATCCGACGGCGAAACAGCTGCAGTGCTCCTGATGTGGAGAACTGAGCATAAGTTCTACGACGAAGACGAAGAGATCAGCTCTTCATACGTAGTTTGGGGCGGGATAGCTTTGCACTACGCTCGACTCTACCACGACATGCAGATGCAGAGGCAATTGGGAGACTTTCTACTTACTGTTGTGAAGTAAGTACCTTATCTCACCCTTAGACTGACTTTTCACCAGAGGTGTACACGGAAAGTGAGAGCGCGTGGAGACAATATCCTCGAAGGGTATTGCTTAATGATAATGTCATGTTATAATATAATGAAATTTTTGGTCATTTCATTATAATGGATGTGATAATTATATTGATTTTGAAATTCCATTACTATTACCCTACTATTGGGATGCCATGCAGGCGCCTATTTATAGCGTAACCTTATTTTTATTTTTTTGTGAAAGTTATCCAAAATTTCAGGAATTTATGAACGTGTCCAGTAACATCTTACAAATTAATTTCAATGATACCTATTTCTTCATTCTTTTAAACAAAAGTACCTAAGTATTATTTTTTTTGTAACTTTTTTTCGTACTTTCTGAGTAACGTAGTATTCTAAGTTGAAGGTGTTTTAAAACATCATCTATATCTTTATAGAAAAGTAGAGTATCACCACGACCGTATACCTTACGGGGTGGTCAGAAATCACGCTTTTGGAAGCAGCTAGTTCACATTAAGCGAACTTTACTATAGGCCCACCATAACAAATGGCAAGCTCGTCGATGTCTCTAGCGTACCAAACTTGAGAAATATCATAAACAAATTATTGTATCCCGAACAGGAATTGAACCCGGCACCTCCGAGTCTAAATCTACAGACTTAACCGCTAGACCACATATTTATCCTTTATGAATGTCGCATCAGCCTTCTTTAGTATAATGTTAGAACCCTTCGTTACAGATCCATATTCCAAGACATGGTATCGATGGAGGCCTTGGTGCACAAAGTCATGAATTTCGCTCAGAAGCTCGTAGACGCTGATCGGGCAAGTTTGTTTCTTGTGGATGCGAAGTCCAAGGAGTTGTATGCTACAGTGTTCGACATCGGCAATGAAGACACAGAGAGGGACAGCCAATCTAGTTCTGGGACCGAAGTGCAGTCAGTTCAAAGCATGAAGAAAGAGATCAGGTAATTTTAAACAATTTTCATTTCTTATATACGTATATGTATACATACGTATATGTAGTACGACAGTAGATAGCTACTGTTTATTTTTTTATATATTTTGGAAAACCAACAGTTGACAATATTATAATAAATGTTATACAGTAAATTCACTAAGAACTATTAAAGGTTTTCGCATATAAATTTAAAGTTAAGCAATAAAGAGCAAGAGAAGAAAACGTCACTGCATTACCATTATTGTGAAAAAAGTATATAGAATATAAAGATATAACAAGTGCTTATATTGATAACCCACAGATGAACAATTCCACAATAAATATAATACAGATTAGAAGGTGTAACAGTTGTCATCTGCAGGTCTTTTAGACATACATATAACGAGTATATTGGTAGTGGAAAACAAATTACTCATTAGGAATCGCTGCTGATGATCGATTCAAAGTAACGAAGCGTCATTAGACGTCTAATATATGTTGCTTTGGAGTTAAACATGTCTATGTCCAAATCTTCCGCAAGAATATTATAGTTGTTACATGTTGTTAATAAATAACTGTTCTGTCTATACCTGGTACTAGCATATGGTACGAACAAGAGTGGGGGACATCGAAGATTAAACCTAGGTATTCGTAATACCTTAGTATGATATTATGCCCAAGTCATTTCAAATAAATATTTTATTTCAGATTTCCCTTGGGTACCGGGATCGCTGGCCATGTTGCGGAGACCGGAGAGGTTCTCAACATCCGTGATGCATATGAAGATTCGCGATTTAATAGGTCAGTGGAGACATCTACCCCCTAAGACGTCTAGCCAGCAACTGTAACTATATGCCAAATTCTCCAGAAATATGTTCTGGAATGACAAATGTACGTAAGAAAAGTGTATTTCTCATTGGTACATGCCGGGTGGGGTTGAACCGACCTTTGTAGGATTTAAGGTACGCGTTCTTACAACCGTGCCACCACCGCGTCGTCATAGATTTACAACACCACCGTTCCCGTGCCTTGGAGAGCACGTTAAGCCGTCGGTCCCGGTTCCACTAATAATAATAATAATAAATTATTTATTTCAGAATTAATTCCATAATTATTAGTAACATTTCAACTTAGAACTATGTTAGTAGGTATACACATCAATTAAAAAGTAAAAAACAAACCGCATAAATAATAATAATAATAACAATACCTAGCATTTAATTTAATTAATATTAATTCGTAAATATCTGTAGGGATATTTATACTACGCAACTTTAATGCCAACTTGTGGAATCGTTAATAAATTGTCATAAAAAAATTACATCATATCTTGGCCAAGCCGTCTGGCCAGCCTGGCGAGTGTAGGCCAAATTCTCCAGTTATGGAAGGCCCATCTCCAGCAGTGGAGGTCTAGGAGTCTAGTCTAGTCTAGGTGTTCTAGAGGCTATAGTGAATGAAAAATGTTCTGGAAGTCCCTTCCTCATCAGTCTAGGACTCTGTGTTCTAGAAACTAGAAATAATACTATTTTAATTATTTATTAAAAACAGTTTCATTTTAATTTGTAAAAGCTCCGAGTCGCGTTTTAAATGTCAAAGGTTTTGTTTGTCCGTGAATCTCAGTTCCCCAGGAGACGGTATTTCTAAAATAACCTTGCAAGAATAAACATTTTCTCTACCTCTTAAATGTGTATCCCTATCGCCACTTGAAACTTTGTCCCAAATTAAAATAAATAGGGAGTATGCGAAACGTTAGAGTTCAGCAGAGCTTGATCGGACGGGTAGTACGAAAAAAGTTCGTCGTGGAATCGAGTAAAAAAGATAATTTACTTCGGCATACCAATGGAAAAACACTTTTCTTACGTACATTTGTCCAATGATATTAGATGAGGGTATCATGTCATTTAATTTCGTTTATTTTAAAACTTTATTGTTAAATATAATTGGCGAACATAATGCCGTGGCAACATATCAGATTTGCCAATATCTTAACAATTCCACAATAAACTTGTCCAGGCAGAGTATGAAGAGTGAAGGCCAAATTCTCCAAAAATAATTCCCGTAAGACCCATTGGCAGGTCTGTGATAAAGGTAAAATATTTAAAAAAAAAGGGTCAAATTATATACGTTAAAGAAATAAGATTCTTATTTCAACCCGGCGTTGCCTAGCGACTACCTTAGCCTTCATGCAAGGACTTACAGTGAACTATAAGGCTCTACAACGGAGTTCTAGGATAAACTTGAATAGAAGCCGGGCACATACGGCGTATACGGAATTCATCGGGCCCTGACACAAAATATAAACAAAGAAACCAGTCGTTCCCAAACTTTGACAACCGAATGTAATATACGAGTATAGTAAGTGCTTGGTCCTAGTTCGCTATTTTTTTATTAGAGAGTACGAGTATCATCACGACCGTTTCCCTTCCGGGGTGGTTAGAAACCACGCTTATAAATAAGCGGACTCATATTTAGCCAACTTTTACTATAGGCCAATCATGACAAGTGGCAAGCTCGTCGATGTCTCCAGCGTATCAAACTCGAGAAATATTATAAATAAATTAAATATTAATTAAATGCATATATTTATATTATTAAATCCCGACCAGGAATCGAACCCTACCGGGTCTAAATACACGGAGTTAACCGCTAGACCACGGAGGCAGTTTTACTTAGAAGGTCAGAAACTAACAAAAATATAATATTACAAAATGAGAACAATAGTAAAAACTTAACACAAAATAAACAATATTTTTAACAAGAATTTAACAACGCGATCAAGCGTAGGTATAGACGGCAAATATAACCCTGCTAAATAAACTTTATTTGTAAGAATTTAATGCATTAAAAAAAAACATGACGGTATTTTCTAATTTATTATTTTCTAATTATTTTTACAAGAAAAAAAAGTATTGCTTAAATAATTAAATACTTGATTTACGGTATACAGCATTATTTATTTTCTACATAATAATATTGAATATTTTATTTCCCTTTGCTGTTTCTATAATTAAGACCCTTTAAAATACTTTTTGTATGGTTTGTTTACATTTTGTCTCGGGGCTTTATAAATGTGTCGTATACTCGTAGATGAAGGTGACTCGGTTTCAAATGTCTACCTGGGGAATAACTGAGCTTGAGATCTTGTAGTTTATCTTTTTTGTTTATATTTTTCTTCGTAATTGTTTTAATAAATACACTATAGTAAGTATCTTGTTGTTTTAATTTCAAATTAGATATGTGTATCTACTCGTAAATAAAATTAGAACGTTTATTATTATTAGGTTTATTCGAATATAATCTAGTTTTTCTTTAACTTGGCGCTGTATATATACAAAAATCTCATTTTATTAATTTATTCTTGTCACGTTTTTAAACGGTTGGGGAAGGACAGTCAACAAGGCTAGACTTAACACTTTTTTTGTTATTGATTTTTTTTTATACGTGACATTTTATAAAACTTGCCAATGCAAGACTTTACCAATATACGCTGCTCGTCTTCTGCTAACATTTTATATTTTATATACTAGCACGACATGTACCCACCTGAGTGGCGCGCAAAGTCCATTAATGTCAGCAACTGGTATCAGACACTCATGATCAGTCCCTAACACAATGCCGGCTTGACTGTGCATGATGGCAATTTAAGCCTGATCCCGAAACGTGTGGATACACTTTACTGGGTTTATCGGCACGAACGTCGGATACTTCTCCGTCCCGGCAGACTGGGCAAATTACCACCATCAGTCCACCTACCACCTATTAACTTGTTAATAGCTTAATCTTTGGACCACTTTGCTGCTTCCACTAGCAGAATTTATTCAAAATTATTTCAATAATGACATGTCACTAATACCTGTAATAGGTTTATGTGAATAAAGATATTTTGACTTTGACTTTGACTAAGCATCAACATTACACGTTGCAATTTGCTTGTAGTGTTATTGTTATAGATAGTAGTTAATGCTTAGTCTATAAGGCACGCATTGTCAATCTTGTTGGCCTTTGATACGTATGTGCCTGGTTTAATTTAACTCTTATTTCTATTAGTTCGTCATTTAACATGGCTTCTGATTGATGGTATTTTGTTTTTAATTTTCAGAACAGTCGATTGCCTGACAGGCTATAAGACAAAAACGATTCTGTGCATGCCGATTTACACGAGAAATACCGTCATAGGAGTTGTTCAGATGGTAAATAAGCGTGTCGGTTACTTTACCAAGCAAGACGAAAAAGCTTTTGAGATGTTCGCCGTGTACTGCGGCCTGGCGTTGCACCATGCCAAGCTATACAATAAAATCTCACGATCTGAGCAAAAGTATAAAGTGGCTATTGAAGTCCTGAGCTATCACAACACCTGCGCAGAGGAAGAAGTAGAAGTAGCTTTGTCAGAAGTACGGGGACCGAAGTCTCAAGAACTGGACGACTTTGGGTTCAGTCCTTTCATAGTGGATGACTACGCTAAGGCCACACACGCTGTCCACATGTTCATAGATCTGTTCGGACTCGCTCACTTTGACACAATGGAGCTGATGAAGTTTGTGCTGACAGTGAGGAAGAACTACAGACGCGTCCCGTATCATAACTGGACGCATGGATTTTCTGTCGCCAACTCCATCTATAATATTCTGAAGAGGATCAACGTTTTTACCCGAAACGAGGTTAGTTTCCATTGAGTTTTGATCTTAACAAGAAAAATATATGTAACATATTGTTTGTAATATTTGCACTAATTATCACTTTCTCATCAGCTGAATTTCCATAAACTGCATATCCGTTGCATTCAACTATCTAATGCTGGTAACTGTACATTGTTCTGTGTTGTCTGATAATAAGATTATAATTATATTATCACACATACACAGAATAATAAACAGTTAACAAATGAAGATAAAGGAACACTTCACTTCTACAGCAGAGCATCGACAACCTATTTGAGCTACCAGCTTGGCATTGCAAAGTGCAAACAATTTATTTTATATTTTTGTACTTTGTCGATGCCGTAGTGGTAGCTCAATCGACATCAAGAGCTCCTCATCTGTGTTCGTTTTTACACCAACATTGTGTATGTTTTGTTAAAATAATGGTATGTTTTTTTATTACTTATTACACAGAATAATAAACAGTTAACAAATGAAGATAAAGGAACACTTCACTTCTACAGCAGAGCATCGACAACCTATTTGAGCTACCAGCTTGGCATTGCAAAGTGCAAACAATTTATTTTATATTTTTGTACTTTGTCGATGCCGTAGTGGTAGCTCAATCGACATCAAGAGCTCCTCATCTGTGTTCGTTTTTACACCAACATTGTGTATGTTTTTTTATTACTTATTACCCATGAATACTAATATTTAATTAAGAGCTTTTAATTTAATTTGCAACTCTTTCGCTCGCATAATCCAAAATTTTCAAAGATCTTTCGGTTCTGGGGCCCGATTCTCGCGTCTTCGCCATGCATATTGCTCGATTTGATTGAATGAAACTGACAGTTTTCTATGGAGTTCTGTCGCTTTTCATTCGAATCTTTCGAACCGACACGCAAGTAGTCAATTAGCTTAAAAAATGTATTCCCTAAAGGGAATAAAATAAACTCATCAGCTGAATTTCCATAAACTACATATCCGTTGCATTCAACTATCTAATGCTGGTAACTGTACATTGTTCTGTGTTGTCTGATAATAAGATTATAATTATATCATCACACATACACAGAATAATAAACAGTTAACAAATGAAGATAAAGGAACACTTCACTTCTACAGCAGAGCATCGACAACCTATTTGAGCTACCAGCTTGGCATTGCAAAGTGCAAACAATTTATTTTATATTTTTGTACTTTGTCGATTCCGTAGTGGTAGCTCAATCGACATCAAGAGCTCCTCATCTGTGTTCGTTTTCACACCAACATTGTGTATGTTTTGTTAAAATAATGGTATGTTTTTTTGTAACATATTGTTTGTAATATTTGCACTAATTATCACTTTCTCATCAGCTGAATTTCCATAAACTACATATCCGTTGCATTCAACTATCTAATGCTGGTAACTGTACATTGTTCTGTGTTGTCTGATAATAAGATTATAATTATATCATCACACATACACAGAATAATAAACAGTTAACAAATGAAGATAAAGGAACACTTCACTTCTACAGCAGAGCATCGACAACCTATTTGAGCTACCAGCTTGGCATTGCAAAGTGCAAACAATTTATTTTATATTTTTGTACTTTGTCGATGCCGTAGTGGTAGCTCAATCGACATCAAGAGCTCCTCATCTGTGTTCGTTTTTACACCAACATTGTGTATGTTTTTTTATTACTTATTACCCATGAATACTAATATTTAATTAAGAGCTTTTAATTTAATTTGCAACTCTTTCGCTCGCATAATCCAAAATTTTCAAAGATCTTTCGGTTCTGGGGCCCGATTCTCGCGTCTTCTCCATGCATATTGCTCGATTTGATTGAATGAAACTGACAGTTTTCTATGGAGTTCTGTCGCTTTTCATTCGAATCTTTCGAACCGACACGCAAGTAGTCAATTAGCTTAAAAAATGTATTCCCTAAAGGGAATAAAATAAACTCATCAGCTGAATTTCCATAAACTACATATCCGTTGCATTCAACTATCTAATGCTGGTAACTGTACATTGTTCTGTGTTGTCTGATAATAAGATTATAATTATATCATCACACATACACAGAATAATAAACAGTTAACAAATGAAGATAAAGGAACACTTCACTTCTACAGCAGAGCATCGACAACCTATTTGAGCTACCAGCTTGGCATTGCAAAGTGCAAACAATTTATTTTATATTTTTGTACTTTGTCGATGCCGTAGTGGTAGCTCAATCGACATCAAGAGCTCCTCATCTGTGTTCGTTTTTACACCAACATTGTGTATGTTTTGTTAAAATAATGGTATTTGTTAAACATTATTTACAATGTTAAATTCTTATTATTATATTTATAATTTTAGTCACACTTATTACATACAGATTATTATTATTTATTTATTTTATTTATTTAAAAACTTATAAATATAAATAAACCACTCGAACGCCTGAATAAATTAAAATAATTATTTAGTAGTGACATACATACGTGTATTTTCAGTTTTGTCCTGTTATTTGTTGCCGTATAAATGGATTTACATCCGCTAAAGATTCCTTCCCAATGATCAATCAGATTCCTTCACTCTTGCTGCCGCTCATCAGTGAAACAGGCTACCCCTGGCTAACAGGCGTGAACAGTCAGTCAATGTATTTAAAATAAAAACCAGATATTTCATTTATTCGACGTAGATACAAAAATATTAAAATAAAATAGATTAAAAACTAATTTTAAATAAAACTACATTTCATACCTATGAAATTAAAACTATTCTACAAAATAAACTAAGGAGGGTGGGTACCTAAAAAGCTCGCCGCATTTCCTCGTTGAATTATAAGGGAAATATTGTGTTTTAAAACTAAATTATTTCATGAGAAACATATGTATTAAGCTTTTTCAACGCGACGTGACAAAGTTGTTTGCCAAACTCACTTTGGATATCTATTTATTTATAATGTGTCTTTATGTGTATTATATTATGTATGTATGTATATTTGTGTGCAATAAATATGTATTCGTGTTTATTTTACTAATTAAGTAATATTAATTATTTTGTTTATCCTTCCATCACCTTTCATGATCTATTATGATTATTTATTTTCATTACGGCGTTGTAGCTCGCCTATGCACATTTTGAAGTACAATAAAGTATTTAAATAAGTAAATAATAGTCACATTTTTTTTTTACTTATTTATGGAGAAATTACCTATTAAAACTTTTTTTTATGATTTAAATTTATTTGAAGGAACAATATAAATTACAATTAATATAGACTACTTAATAATAAAAATACAACTAAAACAAAGAAACTTGTTCCAAAGGGTAAAGTGCCAAGGATAGCATTCATCAGTAAAGTATCATCACGAACGTTTCCCTTCCGGGGTAATCAGAAACCACGCTTATAAAGAAGCGGATCCAAATTTAGCCAACTTTCATCATTATCATCATCAGCCTGTATCTCTCCACTGCTGAATGTAGGCCTCCCCCAAGGCTCGCCACTTAACGCGATCTTTCGCTACCCTCATCCAACCCCCACCAGCGACCTTCTTTAGGTCATCTGTCCATCTGGGTCGTCCCACTCTGCGTCTTCCCGTACGTGGTCTCCACTCTAGAACCCGTTTGACCCATCGATCGTCGGTTCTTCGGCAGATGTGTCCGGCCCATTGCAACTTCAGCTTGCTAATTTACTATAGGCCAATCATGACAAGTTGCAAGCTCGTCGGCCACATTGAATGGCGATGCTGATCCCTGGCCCAAATATTGCGCAGCCCTCTTATCTTCCGAGGTGTTGACGAGCTGTTTTGAAAATACCTTGAAAATTTTGTGTGCACTGTCCGTCCCCACGGCCCCATAGTTTCAACTCCAAACGGCGCAAAAACATATCTTCCAATAAGCTGGGTATATTTCCTAGCGTATTATTAAATTTAGTAGATTATTAACTTTTTTAATCTGACGGTACTATTAAATCTCTGTGGCTGTGCATTTATTCCCAGGCTTTAAAGTTTACGTTAATGAAACTAATCGGTACTAAGTTTTATTTACAACCCCTCCTCAGTTATACGATGCTAGACTAGAGATACTCCTCAATGCTCCTTCAAAATAAAACTAACAAAAACCGTGGAGATAGATTGCCTAACGATTTTTATTTTTCAGAGCAATGCAAAGCATGCAATGTTTCAACCCATCCCTCAATCCGACGGCGAAACAGCTGCAGTGCTCCTGATGTGGAGAACTGAGCATAAGTTCTACGACGAAGACGAAGAGATCAGCTCTTCATACGTAGTTTGGGGCGGGATAGCTTTGCACTACGCTCGACTCTACCACGACATGCAGATGCAGAGGCAATTGGGAGACTTTCTACTTACTGTTGTGAAGTAAGTACCTTATCTCACCCTTAGACTGACTTTTCACCAGAGGTGTACACGGAAAGTGAGAGCGCGTGGAGACAATATCCTCGAAGGGTATTGCTTAATGATAATGTCATGTTATAATATAATGAAATTTTTGGTCATTTCATTATAATGGATGTGATAATTATATTGATTTTGAAATTCCATTACTATTACCCTACTATTGGGATGCCATGCAGGCGCCTATTTATAGCGTAACCTTATTTTTATTTTTTTGTGAAAGTTATCCAAAATTTCAGGAATTTATGAACGTGTCCAGTAACATCTTACAAATTAATTTCAATGATACCTATTTCTTCATTCTTTTAAACAAAAGTACCTAAGTATTATTTTTTTTGTAACTTTTTTTCGTACTTTCTGAGTAACGTAGTATTCTAAGTTGAAGGTGTTTTAAAACATCATCTATATCTTTATAGAAAAGTAGAGTATCACCACGACCGTATACCTTACGGGGTGGTCAGAAATCACGCTTTTGGAAGCAGCTAGTTCACATTAAGCGAACTTTACTATAGGCCCACCATAACAAATGGCAAGCTCGTCGATGTCTCTAGCGTACCAAACTTGAGAAATATCATAAACAAATTATTGTATCCCGAACAGGAATTGAACCCGGCACCTCCGAGTCTAAATCTACAGACTTAACCGCTAGACCACATATTTATCCTTTATGAATGTCGCATCAGCCTTCTTTAGTATAATGTTAGAACCCTTCGTTACAGATCCATATTCCAAGACATGGTATCGATGGAGGCCTTGGTGCACAAAGTCATGAATTTCGCTCAGAAGCTCGTAGACGCTGATCGGGCAAGTTTGTTTCTTGTGGATGCGAAGTCCAAGGAGTTGTATGCTACAGTGTTCGACATCGGCAATGAAGACACAGAGAGGGACAGCCAATCTAGTTCTGGGACCGAAGTGCAGTCAGTTCAAAGCATGAAGAAAGAGATCAGGTAATTTTAAACAATTTTCATTTCTTATATACGTATATGTATACATACGTATATGTAGTACGACAGTAGATAGCTACTGTTTATTTTTTTATATATTTTGGAAAACCAACAGTTGACAATATTATAATAAATGTTATACAGTAAATTCACTAAGAACTATTAAAGGTTTTCGCATATAAATTTAAAGTTAAGCAATAAAGAGCAAGAGAAGAAAACGTCACTGCATTACCATTATTGTGAAAAAAGTATATAGAATATAAAGATATAACAAGTGCTTATATTGATAACCCACAGATGAACAATTCCACAATAAATATAATACAGATTAGAAGGTGTAACAGTTGTCATCTGCAGGTCTTTTAGACATACATATAACGAGTATATTGGTAGTGGAAAACAAATTACTCATTAGGAATCGCTGCTGATGATCGATTCAAAGTAACGAAGCGTCATTAGACGTCTAATATATGTTGCTTTGGAGTTAAACATGTCTATGTCCAAATCTTCCGCAAGAATATTATAGTTGTTACATGTTGTTAATAAATAACTGTTCTGTCTATACCTGGTACTAGCATATGGTACGAACAAGAGTGGGGGACATCGAAGATTAAACCTAGGTATTCGTAATACCTTAGTATGATATTATGCCCAAGTCATTTCAAATAAATATTTTATTTCAGATTTCCCTTGGGTACCGGGATCGCTGGCCATGTTGCGGAGACCGGAGAGGTTCTCAACATCCGTGATGCATATGAAGATTCGCGATTTAATAGGTCAGTGGAGACATCTACCCCCTAAGACGTCTAGCCAGCAACTGTAACTATATGCCAAATTCTCCAGAAATATGTTCTGGAATGACAAATGTACGTAAGAAAAGTGTATTTCTCATTGGTACATGCCGGGTGGGGTTGAACCGACCTTTGTAGGATTTAAGGTACGCGTTCTTACAACCGTGCCACCACCGC
The DNA here is from genome assembly GCA_910589645.1 of Tinea semifulvella. Classification (NCBI taxonomy): domain Eukaryota; kingdom Metazoa; phylum Arthropoda; class Insecta; order Lepidoptera; family Tineidae; genus Tinea; species Tinea semifulvella. The sequence goes on from OU342584.1 coordinate 30,674,453, forward strand.
GTCGTCATAGATTTACAACACCACCGTTCCCGTGCCTTGGAGAGCACGTTAAGCCGTCGGTCCCGGTTCCACTAATAATAATAATAATAAATTATTTATTTCAGAATTAATTCCATAATTATTAGTAACATTTCAACTTAGAACTATGTTAGTAGGTATACACATCAATTAAAAAGTAAAAAACAAACCGCATAAATAATAATAATAATAACAATACCTAGCATTTAATTTAATTAATATTAATTCGTAAATATCTGTAGGGATATTTATACTACGCAACTTTAATGCCAACTTGTGGAATCGTTAATAAATTGTCATAAAAAAATTACATCATATCTTGGCCAAGCCGTCTGGCCAGCCTGGCGAGTGTAGGCCAAATTCTCCAGTTATGGAAGGCCCATCTCCAGCAGTGGAGGTCTAGGAGTCTAGTCTAGTCTAGGTGTTCTAGAGGCTATAGTGAATGAAAAATGTTCTGGAAGTCCCTTCCTCATCAGTCTAGGACTCTGTGTTCTAGAAACTAGAAATAATACTATTTTAATTATTTATTAAAAACAGTTTCATTTTAATTTGTAAAAGCTCCGAGTCGCGTTTTAAATGTCAAAGGTTTTGTTTGTCCGTGAATCTCAGTTCCCCAGGAGACGGTATTTCTAAAATAACCTTGCAAGAATAAACATTTTCTCTACCTCTTAAATGTGTATCCCTATCGCCACTTGAAACTTTGTCCCAAATTAAAATAAATAGGGAGTATGCGAAACGTTAGAGTTCAGCAGAGCTTGATCGGACGGGTAGTACGAAAAAAGTTCGTCGTGGAATCGAGTAAAAAAGATAATTTACTTCGGCATACCAATGGAAAAACACTTTTCTTACGTACATTTGTCCAATGATATTAGATGAGGGTATCATGTCATTTAATTTCGTTTATTTTAAAACTTTATTGTTAAATATAATTGGCGAACATAATGCCGTGGCAACATATCAGATTTGCCAATATCTTAACAATTCCACAATAAACTTGTCCAGGCAGAGTATGAAGAGTGAAGGCCAAATTCTCCAAAAATAATTCCCGTAAGACCCATTGGCAGGTCTGTGATAAAGGTAAAATATTTAAAAAAAAAGGGTCAAATTATATACGTTAAAGAAATAAGATTCTTATTTCAACCCGGCGTTGCCTAGCGACTACCTTAGCCTTCATGCAAGGACTTACAGTGAACTATAAGGCTCTACAACGGAGTTCTAGGATAAACTTGAATAGAAGCCGGGCACATACGGCGTATACGGAATTCATCGGGCCCTGACACAAAATATAAACAAAGAAACCAGTCGTTCCCAAACTTTGACAACCGAATGTAATATACGAGTATAGTAAGTGCTTGGTCCTAGTTCGCTATTTTTTTATTAGAGAGTACGAGTATCATCACGACCGTTTCCCTTCCGGGGTGGTTAGAAACCACGCTTATAAATAAGCGGACTCATATTTAGCCAACTTTTACTATAGGCCAATCATGACAAGTGGCAAGCTCGTCGATGTCTCCAGCGTATCAAACTCGAGAAATATTATAAATAAATTAAATATTAATTAAATGCATATATTTATATTATTAAATCCCGACCAGGAATCGAACCCTACCGGGTCTAAATACACGGAGTTAACCGCTAGACCACGGAGGCAGTTTTACTTAGAAGGTCAGAAACTAACAAAAATATAATATTACAAAATGAGAACAATAGTAAAAACTTAACACAAAATAAACAATATTTTTAACAAGAATTTAACAACGCGATCAAGCGTAGGTATAGACGGCAAATATAACCCTGCTAAATAAACTTTATTTGTAAGAATTTAATGCATTAAAAAAAAACATGACGGTATTTTCTAATTTATTATTTTCTAATTATTTTTACAAGAAAAAAAAGTATTGCTTAAATAATTAAATACTTGATTTACGGTATACAGCATTATTTATTTTCTACATAATAATATTGAATATTTTATTTCCCTTTGCTGTTTCTATAATTAAGACCCTTTAAAATACTTTTTGTATGGTTTGTTTACATTTTGTCTCGGGGCTTTATAAATGTGTCGTATACTCGTAGATGAAGGTGACTCGGTTTCAAATGTCTACCTGGGGAATAACTGAGCTTGAGATCTTGTAGTTTATCTTTTTTGTTTATATTTTTCTTCGTAATTGTTTTAATAAATACACTATAGTAAGTATCTTGTTGTTTTAATTTCAAATTAGATATGTGTATCTACTCGTAAATAAAATTAGAACGTTTATTATTATTAGGTTTATTCGAATATAATCTAGTTTTTCTTTAACTTGGCGCTGTATATATACAAAAATCTCATTTTATTAATTTATTCTTGTCACGTTTTTAAACGGTTGGGGAAGGACAGTCAACAAGGCTAGACTTAACACTTTTTTTGTTATTGATTTTTTTTTATACGTGACATTTTATAAAACTTGCCAATGCAAGACTTTACCAATATACGCTGCTCGTCTTCTGCTAACATTTTATATTTTATATACTAGCACGACATGTACCCACCTGAGTGGCGCGCAAAGTCCATTAATGTCAGCAACTGGTATCAGACACTCATGATCAGTCCCTAACACAATGCCGGCTTGACTGTGCATGATGGCAATTTAAGCCTGATCCCGAAACGTGTGGATACACTTTACTGGGTTTATCGGCACGAACGTCGGATACTTCTCCGTCCCGGCAGACTGGGCAAATTACCACCATCAGTCCACCTACCACCTATTAACTTGTTAATAGCTTAATCTTTGGACCACTTTGCTGCTTCCACTAGCAGAATTTATTCAAAATTATTTCAATAATGACATGTCACTAATACCTGTAATAGGTTTATGTGAATAAAGATATTTTGACTTTGACTTTGACTAAGCATCAACATTACACGTTGCAATTTGCTTGTAGTGTTATTGTTATAGATAGTAGTTAATGCTTAGTCTATAAGGCACGCATTGTCAATCTTGTTGGCCTTTGATACGTATGTGCCTGGTTTAATTTAACTCTTATTTCTATTAGTTCGGCATTTAACATGGCTTCTGATTGATGGTATTTTGTTTTTAATTTTCAGAACAGTCGATTGCCTGACAGGCTATAAGACAAAAACGATTCTGTGCATGCCGATTTACACGAGAAATACCGTCATAGGAGTTGTTCAGATGGTAAATAAGCGTGTCGGTTACTTTACCAAGCAAGACGAAAAAGCTTTTGAGATGTTCGCCGTGTACTGCGGCCTGGCGTTGCACCATGCCAAGCTATACAATAAAATCTCACGATCTGAGCAAAAGTATAAAGTGGCTATTGAAGTCCTGAGCTATCACAACACCTGCGCAGAGGAAGAAGTAGAAGTAGCTTTGTCAGAAGTACGGGGACCGAAGTCTCAAGAACTGGACGACTTTGGGTTCAGTCCTTTCATAGTGGATGACTACGCTAAGGCCACACACGCTGTCCACATGTTCATAGATCTGTTCGGACTCGCTCACTTTGACACAATGGAGCTGATGAAGTTTGTGCTGACAGTGAGGAAGAACTACAGACGCGTCCCGTATCATAACTGGACGCATGGATTTTCTGTCGCCAACTCCATCTATAATATTCTGAAGAGGATCAACGTTTTTACCCGAAACGAGGTTAGTTTCCATTGAGTTTTGATCTTAACAAGAAAAATATATGTAACATATTGTTTGTAATATTTGCACTAATTATCACTTTCTCATCAGCTGAATTTCCATAAACTGCATATCCGTTGCATTCAACTATCTAATGCTGGTAACTGTACATTGTTCTGTGTTGTCTGATAATAAGATTATAATTATATTATCACACATACACAGAATAATAAACAGTTAACAAATGAAGATAAAGGAACACTTCACTTCTACAGCAGAGCATCGACAACCTATTTGAGCTACCAGCTTGGCATTGCAAAGTGCAAACAATTTATTTTATATTTTTGTACTTTGTCGATGCCGTAGTGGTAGCTCAATCGACATCAAGAGCTCCTCATCTGTGTTCGTTTTTACACCAACATTGTGTATGTTTTGTTAAAATAATGGTATGTTTTTTTATTACTTATTACACAGAATAATAAACAGTTAACAAATGAAGATAAAGGAACACTTCACTTCTACAGCAGAGCATCGACAACCTATTTGAGCTACCAGCTTGGCATTGCAAAGTGCAAACAATTTATTTTATATTTTTGTACTTTGTCGATGCCGTAGTGGTAGCTCAATCGACATCAAGAGCTCCTCATCTGTGTTCGTTTTTACACCAACATTGTGTATGTTTTTTTATTACTTATTACCCATGAATACTAATATTTAATTAAGAGCTTTTAATTTAATTTGCAACTCTTTCGCTCGCATAATCCAAAATTTTCAAAGATCTTTCGGTTCTGGGGCCCGATTCTCGCGTCTTCGCCATGCATATTGCTCGATTTGATTGAATGAAACTGACAGTTTTCTATGGAGTTCTGTCGCTTTTCATTCGAATCTTTCGAACCGACACGCAAGTAGTCAATTAGCTTAAAAAATGTATTCCCTAAAGGGAATAAAATAAACTCATCAGCTGAATTTCCATAAACTACATATCCGTTGCATTCAACTATCTAATGCTGGTAACTGTACATTGTTCTGTGTTGTCTGATAATAAGATTATAATTATATCATCACACATACACAGAATAATAAACAGTTAACAAATGAAGATAAAGGAACACTTCACTTCTACAGCAGAGCATCGACAACCTATTTGAGCTACCAGCTTGGCATTGCAAAGTGCAAACAATTTATTTTATATTTTTGTACTTTGTCGATTCCGTAGTGGTAGCTCAATCGACATCAAGAGCTCCTCATCTGTGTTCGTTTTCACACCAACATTGTGTATGTTTTGTTAAAATAATGGTATGTTTTTTTGTAACATATTGTTTGTAATATTTGCACTAATTATCACTTTCTCATCAGCTGAATTTCCATAAACTACATATCCGTTGCATTCAACTATCTAATGCTGGTAACTGTACATTGTTCTGTGTTGTCTGATAATAAGATTATAATTATATCATCACACATACACAGAATAATAAACAGTTAACAAATGAAGATAAAGGAACACTTCACTTCTACAGCAGAGCATCGACAACCTATTTGAGCTACCAGCTTGGCATTGCAAAGTGCAAACAATTTATTTTATATTTTTGTACTTTGTCGATTCCGTAGTGGTAGCTCAATCGACATCAAGAGCTCCTCATCTGTGTTCGTTTTCACACCAACATTGTGTATGTTTTGTTAAAATAATGGTATGTTTTTTTGTAACATATTGTTTGTAATATTTGCACTAATTATCACTTTCTCATCAGCTGAATTTCCATAAACTACATATCCGTTGCATTCAACTATCTAATGCTGGTAACTGTACATTGTTCTGTGTTGTCTGATAATAAGATTATAATTATATCATCACACATACACAGAATAATAAACAGTTAACAAATGAAGATAAAGGAACACTTCACTTCTACAGCAGAGCATCGACAACCTATTTGAGCTACCAGCTTGGCATTGCAAAGTGCAAACAATTTATTTTATATTTTTGTACTTTGTCGATTCCGTAGTGGTAGCTCAATCGACATCAAGAGCTCCTCATCTGTGTTCGTTTTCACACCAACATTGTGTATGTTTTGTTAAAATAATGGTATGTTTTTTTGTAACATATTGTTTGTAATATTTGCACTAATTATCACTTTCTCATCAGCTGAATTTCCATAAACTACATATCCGTTGCATTCAACTATCTAATGCTGGTAACTGTACATTGTTCTGTGTTGTCTGATAATAAGATTATAATTATATCATCACACATACACAGAATAATAAACAGTTAACAAATGAAGATAAAGGAACACTTCACTTCTACAGCAGAGCATCGACAACCTATTTGAGCTACCAGCTTGGCATTGCAAAGTGCAAACAATTTATTTTATATTTTTGTACTTTGTCGATTCCGTAGTGGTAGCTCAATCGACATCAAGAGCTCCTCATCTGTGTTCGTTTTCACACCAACATTGTGTATGTTTTGTTAAAATAATGGTATGTTTTTTTGTAACATATTGTTTGTAATATTTGCACTAATTATCACTTTCTCATCAGCTGAATTTCCATAAACTACATATCCGTTGCATTCAACTATCTAATGCTGGTAACTGTACATTGTTCTGTGTTGTCTGATAATAAGATTATAATTATATTATCACACATACACAGAATAATAAACAGTTAAAAAATGAAGATAAAGGAACACTTCACTTCTACAGCAGAGCATCGACAACCTATTTGAGCTACCAGCTTGGCATTGCAAAGTGCAAACAATTTATTTTATATTTTTGTACTTTGTCGATGCCGTAGTGGTAGCTCAATCGACATCAAGAGCTCCTCATCTGTGTTCGTTTTTACACCAACATTGTGTATGTTTTGTTAAAATAATGGTATGTTTTTTTATTACTTATTACACAGAATAATAAACAGTTAACAAATGAAGATAAAGGAACACTTCACTTCTACAGCAGAGCATCGACAACCTATTTGAGCTACCAGCTTGGCATTGCAAAGTGCAAACAATTTATTTTATATTTTTGTACTTTGTCGATGCCGTAGTGGTAGCTCAATCGACATCAAGAGCTCCTCATCTGTGTTCGTTTTTACACCAACATTGTGTATGTTTTGTTAAAATAATGGTATGTTTTTTTATTACTTATTACACAGAATAATAAACAGTTAACAAATGAAGATAAAGGAACACTTCACTTCTACAGCAGAGCATCGACAACCTATTTGAGCTACCAGCTTGGCATTGCAAAGTGCAAACAATTTATTTTATATTTTTGTACTTTGTCGATGCCGTAGTGGTAGCTCAATCGACATCAAGAGCTCCTCATCTGTGTTCGTTTTTACACCAACATTGTGTATGTTTTGTTAAAATAATGGTATGTTTTTTTATTACTTATTACACAGAATAATAAACAGTTAACAAATGAAGATAAAGGAACACTTCACTTCTACAGCAGAGCATCGACAACCTATTTGAGCTACCAGCTTGGCATTGCAAAGTGCAAACAATTTATTTTATATTTTTGTACTTTGTCGATGCCGTAGTGGTAGCTCAATCGACATCAAGAGCTCCTCATCTGTGTTCGTTTTTACACCAACATTGTGTATGTTTTGTTAAAATAATGGTATGTTTTTTTATTACTTATTACACAGAATAATAAACAGTTAACAAATGAAGATAAAGGAACACTTCACTTCTACAGCAGAGCATCGACAACCTATTTGAGCTACCAGCTTGGCATTGCAAAGTGCAAACAATTTATTTTATATTTTTGTACTTTGTCGATGCCGTAGTGGTAGCTCAATCGACATCAAGAGCTCCTCATCTGTGTTCGTTTTTACACCAACATTGTGTATGTTTTGTTAAAATAATGGTATGTTTTTTTATTACTTATTACACAGAATAATAAACAGTTAACAAATGAAGATAAAGGAACACTTCACTTCTACAGCAGAGCATCGACAACCTATTTGAGCTACCAGCTTGGCATTGCAAAGTGCAAACAATTTATTTTATATTTTTGTACTTTGTCGATGCCGTAGTGGTAGCTCAATCGACATCAAGAGCTCCTCATCTGTGTTCGTTTTTACACCAACATTGTGTATGTTTTGTTAAAATAATGGTATGTTTTTTTATTACTTATTACACAGAATAATAAACAGTTAACAAATGAAGATAAAGGAACACTTCACTTCTACAGCAGAGCATTGACAACCTATTTGAGCTACCAGCTTGGCATTGCAAAGTGCAAACAATTTATTTTATATTTTTGTACTTTGTCGATGCCGTAGTGGTAGCTCAATCGACATCAAGAGCTCCTCATCTGTGTTCGTTTTTACACCAACATTGTGTATGTTTTGTTAAAATAATGGTATGTTTTTTTATTACTTATTACACAGAATAATAAACAGTTAACAAATGAAGATAAAGGAACACTTCACTTCTACAGCAGAGCATCGACAACCTATTTGAGCTACCAGCTTGGCATTGCAAAGTGCAAACAATTTATTTTATATTTTTGTACTTTGTCGATGCCGTAGTGGTAGCTCAATCGACATCAAGAGCTCCTCATCTGTGTTCGTTTTTACACCAACATTGTGTATGTTTTGTTAAAATAATGGTATGTTTTTTTATTACTTATTACACAGAATAATAAACAGTTAACAAATGAAGATAAAGGAACACTTCACTTCTACAGCAGAGCATCGACAACCTATTTGAGCTACCAGCTTGGCATTGCAAAGTGCAAACAATTTATTTTATATTTTTGTACTTTGTCGATGCCGTAGTGGTAGCTCAATCGACATCAAGAGCTCCTCATCTGTGTTCGTTTTTACACCAACATTGTGTATGTTTTGTTAAAATAATGGTATGTTTTTTTATTACTTATTACACAGAATAATAAACAGTTAACAAATGAAGATAAAGGAACACTTCACTTCTACAGCAGAGCATCGACAACCTATTTGAGCTACCAGCTTGGCATTGCAAAGTGCAAACAATTTATTTTATATTTTTGTACTTTGTCGATGCCGTAGTGGTAGCTCAATCGACATCAAGAGCTCCTCATCTGTGTTCGTTTTTACACCAACATTGTGTATGTTTTGTTAAAATAATGGTATTTGTTAAACATTATTTACAATGTTAAATTCTTATTATTATATTTATAATTTTAGTCACACTTATTACATACAGATTATTATTATTTATTTATTTTATTTATTTAAAAACTTATAAATATAAATAAACCACTCGAACGCCTGAATAAATTAAAATAATTATTTAGTAGTGACATACATACGTGTATTTTCAGTTTTGTCCTGTTATTTGTTGCCGTATAAATGGATTTACATCCGCTAAAGATTCCTTCCCAATGATCAATCAGATTCCTTCACTCTTGTTGCCGCTCATCAGTGAAACAGGCTACCCCTGGCTAACAGGCGTGAACAGTCAGTCAATGTATTTAAAATAAAAACCAGATATTTCATTTATTCGACGTAGATACAAAAATATTAAAATAAAATAGATTAAAAACTAATTTTAAATAAAACTACATTTCATACCTATGAAATTAAAACTATTCTACAAAATAAACTAAGGAGGGTGGGTACCTAAAAAGCTCGCCGCATTTCCTCGTTGAATTATAAGGGAAATATTGTGTTTTAAAACTAAATTATTTCATGAGAAACATATGTATTAAGCTTTTTCAACGCGACGTGACAAAGTTGTTTGCCAAACTCACTTTGGATATCTATTTATTTATAATGTGTCTTTATGTGTATTATATTATGTATGTATGTATATTTGTGTGCAATAAATATGTATTCGTGTTTATTTTACTAATTAAGTAATATTAATTATTTTGTTTATCCTTCCATCACCTTTCATGATCTATTATGATTATTTATTTTCATTACGGCGTTGTAGCTCGCCTATGCACATTTTGAAGTACAATAAAGTATTTAAATAAGTAAATAGTAGTCACATTTTTTTTTTACTTATTTATGGAGAAATTACCTATTAAAACTTTTTTTTATGATTTAAATTTATTTGAAGGAACAATATAAATTACAATTAATATAGACTACTTAATAATAAAAATACAACTAAAACAAAGAAACTTGTTCCAAAGGGTAAAGTGCCAAGGATAGCATTCATCAGTAAAGTATCATCACGAACGTTTCCCTTCCGGGGTAATCAGAAACCACGCTTATAAAGAAGCGGATCCAAATTTAGCCAACTTTCATCATTATCATCATCAGCCTGTATCTCTCCACTGCTGAATGTAGGCCTCCCCCAAGGCTCGCCACTTAACGCGATCTTTCGCTACCCTCATCCAACCCCCACCAGCGACCTTCTTTAGGTCATCTGTCCATCTGGGTCGTCCCACTCTGCGTCTTCCCGTTCGTGGTCTCCACTCTAGAACCCGTTTGACCCATCGATCGTCGGTTCTTCGGCAGATGTGTCCGGCCCATTGCAACTTCAGCTTGCTAATTTACTATAGGCCAATCATGACAAGTTGCAAGCTCGTCGGCCACATTGAATGGCGATGCTGATCCCTGGCCCAAATATTGCGCAGCCCTCTTATCTTCCGAGGTGTTGACGAGCTGTTTTGAAAATACCTTGAAAATTTTGTGTGCACTGTCCGTCCCCACGGCCCCATAGTTTCAACTCCAAACGGCGCAAAAACATATCTTCCAATAAGCTGGGTATATTTCCTAGCGTATTATTAAATTTAGTAGATTATTAACTTTTTTAATCTGACGGTACTATTAAATCTCTGTGGCTGGGCATTTATTCCCAGGCTTTAAAGTTTACGTTAATGAAACTAATCGGTACTAAGTTTTATTTACAACCCCTCCTCAGTTATACGATGCTAGACTAGAGATACTCCTCAATGCTCCTTCAAAATAAAACTAACAAAAACCGTGGAGATAGATTGCCTAACGATTTTTATTTTTCAGAGCAATGCAAAGCATGCAATATTTCAACCCATCCCTCAATCCGACGGCGAAACAGCTGCAGTGCTCCTGATGTGGAGAACTGAGCATAAGTTCTACGACGAAGACGAAGAGATCAGCTCTTCATACGTAGTTTGGGGCGGGATAGCTTTGCACTACGCTCGACTCTACCACGACATGCAGATGCAGAGGCAATTGGGAGACTTTCTACTTACTGTTGTGAAGTAAGTACCTTATCTCACCCTTAGACTGACTTTTCACCAGAGGTGTACACGGAAAGTGAGAGCGCGTGGAGACAATATCCTCGAAGGGTATTGCTTAATGATAATGTCATGTTATAATATAATGAAATTTTTGGTCATTTCATTATAATGGATGTGATAATTATATTGATTTTGAAATTCCATTACTATTACCCTACTATTGGGATGCCATGCAGGCGCCTATTTATAGCGTAACCTTATTTTTATTTTTTTGTGAAAGTTATCCAAAATTTCAGGAATTTATGAACGTGTCCAGTAACATCTTACAAATTAATTTCAATGATACCTATTTCTTCATTCTTTTAAACAAAAGTACCTAAGTATTATTTTTTTTGTAACTTTTTTTCGTACTTTCTGAGTAACGTAGTATTCTAAGTTGAAGGTGTTTTAAAACATCATCTATATCTTTATAGAAAAGTAGAGTATCACCACGACCGTATACCTTACGGGGTGGTCAGAAATCACGCTTTTGGAAGCAGCTAGTTCACATTAAGCGAACTTTACTATAGGCCCACCATAACAAATGGCAAGCTCGTCGATGTCTCTAGCGTACCAAACTTGAGAAATATCATAAACAAATTATTGTATCCCGAACAGGAATTGAACCCGGCACCTCCGAGTCTAAATCTACAGACTTAACCGCTAGACCACATATTTATCCTTTATGAATGTCGCATCAGCCTTCTTTAGTATAATGTTAGAACCCTTCGTTACAGATCCATATTCCAAGACATGGTATCGATGGAGGCCTTGGTGCACAAAGTCATGAATTTCGCTCAGAAGCTCGTAGACGCTGATCGGGCAAGTTTGTTTCTTGTGGATGCGAAGTCCAAGGAGTTGTATGCTACAGTGTTCGACATCGGCAATGAAGACACAGAGAGGGACAGCCAATCTAGTTCTGGGACCGAAGTGCAGTCAGTTCAAAGCATGAAGAAAGAGATCAGGTAATTTTAAACAATTTTCATTTCTTATATACGTATATGTATACATACGTATATGTAGTACGACAGTAGATAGCTACTGTTTATTTTTTTATATATTTTGGAAAACCAACAGTTGACAATATTATAATAAATGTTATACAGAAAATTCACTAAGAACTATTAAAGGTTTTCGCATATAAATTTAAAGTTAAGCAATAAAGAGCAAGAGAAGAAAACGTCACTGCATTACCATTATTGTGAAAAAAGTATATAGAATATAAAGATATAACAAGTGCTTATATTGATAACCCACAGATGAACAATTCCACAATAAATATAATACAGATTAGAAGGTGTAACAGTTGTCATCTGCAGGTCTTTTAGACATACATATAACGAGTATATTGGTAGTGGAAAACAAATTACTCATTAGGAATCGCTGCTGATGATCGATTCAAAGTAACGAAGCGTCATTAGACGTCTAATATATGTTGCTTTGGAGTTAAACATGTCTATGTCCAAATCTTCCGCAAGAATATTATAGTTGTTACATGTTGTTAATAAATAACTGTTCTGTCTATACCTGGTACTAGCATATGGTACGAACAAGAGTGGGGGACATCGAAAATTAAACCTAGGTATTCGTAATACCTTAGTATGATATTATGCCCAAGTCATTTCAAATAAATATTTTATTTCAGATTTCCCTTGGGTACCGGGATCGCTGGCCATGTTGCGGAGACCGGAGAGGTTCTCAACATCCGTGATGCATATGAAGATTCGCGATTTAATAGGTCAGTGGAGACATCTACCCCCTAAGACGTCTAGCCAGCAACTGTAACTATATGCCAAATTCTCCAGAAATATGTTCTGGAATGACAAATGTACGTAAGAAAAGTGTATTTCTCATTGGTACATGCCGGGTGGGGTTGAACCGACCTTTGTAGGATTTAAGGTACGCGTTCTTACAACCGTGCCACCACCGCGTCGTCATAGATTTACAACACCACCGTTCCCGTGCCTCGGAGAGCACGTTAAGCCGTCGGTCCCGGTTCCACTAATAATAATAATAATAAATTATTTATTTCAGAATTAATTCCATAATTATTAGTAACATTTCAACTTAGAACTATGTTAGTAGGTATACACATCAATTAAAAAGTCAAAAACAAACCGCATAAATAATAATAATAATAACAATACCTAGCATTTAATTTAATTAATATTAATTCGTAAATATCTGTAGGGATATTTATACTACGCAACTTTAATGCCAACTTGTGGAATCGTTAATAAATTGTCATAAAAAAATTACATCATATCTTGGCCAAGCCGTCTGGCCAGCCTGGCGAGTGTAGGCCAAATTCTCCAGTTATGGAAGGCCCATCTCCAGCAGTGGAGGTCTAGGAGTCTAGTCTAGTCTAGGTGTTCTAGAGGCTATAGTGAATGAAAAATGTTCTGGAAGTCCCTTCCTCATCAGTCTAGGACTCTGTGTTCTAGAAACTAGAAATAATACTATTTTAATTATTTATTAAAAACAGTTTCATTTTAATTTGTAAAAGCTCCGAGTCGCGTTTTAAATGTCAAAGGTTTTGTTTGTCCGTGAATCTCAGTTCCCCAGGAGACGGTATTTCTAAAATAACCTTGCAAGAATAAACATTTTCTCTACCTCTTAAATGTGTATCCCTATCGCCACTTGAAACTTTGTCCCAAATTAAAATAAATAGGGAGTATGCGAAACGTTAGAGTTCAGCAGAGCTTGATCGGACGGGTAGTACGAAAAAAGTTCGTCGTGGAATCGAGTAAAAAAGATAATTTACTTCGGCATACCAATGGAAAAACACTTTTCTTACGTACATTTGTCCAATGATATTAGATGAGGGTATCATGTCATTTAATTTCGTTTATTTTAAAACTTTATTGTTAAATATAATTGGCGAACATAATGCCGTGGCAACATATCAGATTTGCCAATATCTTAACAATTCCACAATAAACTTGTCCAGGCAGAGTATGAAGAGTGAAGGCCAAATTCTCCAAAAATAATTCCTGTAAGACCCATTGGCAGGTCTGTGATAAAGGTAAAATATTTAAAATAAAAGGGTCAAATTATATACGTTAAAGAAATAAGATTCTTATTTCAACCCGGCGTTGCCTAGCGACTACCTTAGCCTTCATGCAAGGACTTACAGTGAACTATAAGGCTCTACAACGGAGTTCTAGGATAAACTTGAATAGAAGCCGGGCACATACGGCGTATACGGAATTCATCGGGCCCTGACACAAAATATAAACAAAGAAACCAGTCGTTCCCAAACTTTGACAACCGAATGTAATATACGAGTATAGTAAGTGCTTGGTCCTAGTTCGCTATTTTTTTATTAGAGAGTACGAGTATCATCACGACCGTTTCCCTTCCGGGGTGGTTAGAAACCACGCTTATAAATAAGCGGACTCATATTTAGCCAACTTTTACTATAGGCCAATCATGACAAGTGGCAAGCTCGTCGATGTCTCCAGCGTATCAAACTCGAGAAATATTATAAATAAATTAAATATTAATTAAATGCATATATTTATATTATTAAATCCCGACCAGGAATCGAACCCTACCGGGTCTAAATACACGGAGTTAACCGCTAGACCACGGAGGCAGTTTTACTTAGAAGGTCAGAAACTAACAAAAATATAATATTACAAAATGAGAACAATAGTAAAAACTTAACACAAAATAAACAATATTTTTAACAAGAATTTAACAACGCGATCAAGCGTAGGTATAGACGGCAAATATAACCCTGCTAAATAAACTTTATTTGTAAGAATTTAATGCATTAAAAAAAAACATGACGGTATTTTCTAATTTATTATTTTCTAATTATTTTTACAAGAAAAAAAAGTATTGCTTAAATAATTAAATACTTGATTTACGGTATACAGCATTATTTATTTTCTACATAATAATATTGAATATTTTATTTCCCTTTGCTGTTTCTATAATTAAGACTGTTGGATTCTCACAACAATCCTGACAATTTTCCCTATCCACGAATCATTCCAATTTCCGAACGCGCAATACACAAAAGTTACGCACCAAAAAAGTGGGTAGCACACCGCGCAGCAGAAAAAAGTCGCCTGTCTGTTCGCCTCCCGTGCAGAGTGCGTGCATCGATAAAAATATTGCTATCAACGAAAATCAATTAAGAAATCATTCTACAATATAAAGAAACAGTGTTTTAGTGTGAAAGAAGACTAAATTTGGTGAGTCCCATCATTTTCCTTCATTTTTTCCAGTTGTGAGAACAAAACCCATTTTTTCCTCACTTTGGTAATTTTTATTTGACCTTCAACTAGTAATCTCTACTCACGTAAAAAGAAGACGCAAGTGTACATTCCCGAAATTTGTTAGTTAGGAGCCAATACTCCACCGCTAATATGACGCAACATTGTTTCTGGTTCTTCTTGCCGGATAAAAATTAGTAAGGAAATACAGCCCATCTAAAATTCTATTGCTCATATTACGTAATTTAAGTACCACATGCCGTACATTTCAATTACTACACAAATTGAAGGAATTTATTTACATTTGCGTACCTATCTTTTTACAAAAAAAAACTATAATTATTTTTTGCTCAGAAAGTATTCTTAAAGTCTAAACCTAAACCTATCTATACACTATATACAGATACTTAATTCTTACATTTACAATACAAATTAGTTTAATTTCAAAAAAACAAGTGATAACGGCCGGTTTCCACGACACGAAAAATATTGGTTAAGGCCCGTTCACACGGCAAGTTTAATAAAAAAATATTAATTTTAAATAAAAAAAAAATTGTGTTATTTCTTTCCCACTTTAACGTATGTTTGTGGTTTATTTGGTATAATACTATATTAAAATGTGCGATCAATCTGAGATTACTGTACTCACCTCACGCCGTGAACATGTCTTTCGGTCGTTGCAGATTTTATATGATGTAGGCAAAGGAATATCTACGGATAAATCTAAACTATCCCAGTTTCGTGCTAGATTTAAGAATATAGATCGACTAAAAGAAGAATACTTAGAATTAACAGAGCAAATTAACTTAAAATCTTTAAAAACAATTCCTAAATTTACAATTAATAATGAAATTCTTTATGCCTTTGATGAAATCTACTACGAAATCATGTCAATTGCTGAAACAATTCAATTTGAACCTACTAAGGTTCACAGCAATAATGACCCTAAGTCAGATGAATCTAGGTTACAGATTAGGTTACCTAAATTGGAAGTACCCACGTTCGATGGTCAAATTGAGCATTGGCAAACTTTTATTGACAGCTATATGTCATTAATTCACAAAAACGTGTCCCTAAATGCCATCGATAAATTTCATTATTTGATTTCCTGCTTATCAGGGCCGGCGCTAAGCATCGCCAAGGGAGTACCGCTAACTTCTAGCAATTATGATGTCGTTTTCCAAACACTTTTAAATCGGTATCAAAATAAGCGTATTTTAGCAACTACCTACTTAGAGAAAATAATGAAATTAACTCCATTAACTAATTCTAACTTAGACGGTTTAACTAAATATACAAATACGTTATACGAAAGCGTCAATGCACTTAGGGCATTAAGGCTAGAATCATTAAGCGAATTTATATTGTTCTACCTTGCTTCGCGCTCACTGGACACTGACACGCGTAAATGTTTCGAAATTCAGAACATGAGCGAAGCGCCTAGCTTTGACGAACTTCTCAACTATCTTCAAAATTATATCAAGGTTCTCGAAGTGAGCAAGCCGAGCACTTGCCTTTCGAGTCCAAAGGTCACTTCAAAAACAAATAATTTTTCTTCTTCCACTAATAAACAAAATAATAAACGGTCCTTCGTAACTTCTTCTAATTCTCACCATAAATACAATCAATACAGTTGTCCGTGTTGTAATTTTCCTCATAGTATTTTCAAATGTCAAAAAATGCAAGGATTGGATGTCAGTTCTAGAAAACAATTAATAAATGATCTCAAACTTTGTAGCAACTGCCTCAGACCGGCACATGCAGTGAGTACCTGCACTTCAAAGACTGGATGTCTAAAATGTGGCGAAAAACACCACACGTTGCTTCATCTGGAGCCTGTCCCATCAACGTCATCAGCAGAACAGTCGACCACCCTAGCTTGTGCGACTGCTACCGCAACCAAAACCGTCAAAATTTTAGGTTCGGCAATCGTTCGCGTACGCGATGCGCGCGGCACTCTTCGGTATGTACGCGCCCTTATCGACAGTTGTTCACACGACTCGTTCATGACATCCTCGTGTGTCCGGCGACTCGATTTGCCTACGCGTCGCTGTCGGCTTTCAGTGGCTGGTATTGGTGAAAACGTTACGCACGATATTAAGGGGTACACACACGCTACAATTATGCCACATTCAAAAAATACTCCAGTGTTCGATTTATCATTTATTGTAATTTCAAAAATCACTTCTAAACTACCCTCAATGAAATTACCTAATGCTATACGTGAGCATTTTAATCATTTAAATCTAGCTGACAAAAACTTCGATTCTCCTGCTAACGTTGACTTATTGCTAGGAGTCGAAATCTTCGATCAAGTATATGACGGCCTTAGATACTCGCCCGGTCCAGGCTTACCGTGCGCTCTTTCAAGTATCTTTGGTTGGGTCATAACCGGACAATACAATAGCAATAATAATATCGATGTGCCACAGCAAGCAGTTTCTTCTCTTATTACGTCAACGCACATGCTCGATGACGCCGTAAGGAAATTTTGGGAAGTCGAGGAACCTCCTCACGCTGAGTTCGCCATGCCCGAACATCAAGAGTGCGAGGACTTGTACTCGAAGCTCACATACCGTGACTCCACCGGCAGGTATGTGGTCCCAATCATGTTGAAGGCGAATCCCTCAACATTAGGAGACTCATACCGTCTCGCATTAACTCGTTTTTTAAATAACGAGAAGCGCCATGCCCGCGACTCTAATTTAAAATCCGAGTATGCAACTTTCATGCAGGAGTATAAGGACTTGGGTCACATGCTACCGTCACCTCATACTGATACCCGCTATGTAATCCCGCATCACGGAGTTGTCCGCCCGAGCAGCACCACAACCCGTTTGCGAGTCGTTTTCGATGCCAGCTGTCGAACTTCCACTGGATTATCGTTAAACGACTTAGTCTACACAGGTCCCAAGTTACAAAATGACTTGGTCGATCTCATCACTCTGTTCCGTCTTCACAAATTCGTCTTCACCTGTGACATTTGTAAGATGTACAGACAGATTTTAATCAGACCGGAGGATCGATCGCTTCAACACATTCTCTGGCGCTCTTCGCCCGACGCACCGCTCACCGAGTATCAGCTGAACACCGTCACATACGGAGTAAGTAGTTCTCCCTATCTTGCAATTAGAACTCTCCGTCAGCTGGCCTCGGACTACGGAGATCGATACCCGCGCGCAGCTGAGGTTCTATGTCAGGAAACCTTTATGGACGACATAACCACAGGGTGCTCGTCGCTCGAGGACGCAGTCAACCTAAAAAATGATCTTATATCATTGCTGGAATTAGGTCGATTCGAACTACGTAAATGGAGCTCGAACTCTGCTGATTTTCTATCTGACGTTCCTACCGAACATTGTCAAGTTCCCAAGCAGTTCTCTGACGAAGGTAGTGAGCTAAATATCAAAATATTGGGAATCAACTGGGATCCTAGCGGTGACCACTTTTCCTATTCTGTTTCGGATGTCAACATAACGTACACTAAACGCGGTATTTTGTCCACGGTTTCCCGCATATTCGATCCTGTAGGATGGATATCACCTGTAGTATTTGCTACTAAGGTATTACTCCAGGACCTGTGGCGTCACAACCTAGATTGGGACCAACAGGTTCCTACAACTATAGCAAGACAGTGGCAAGATATAGCTTCAAACTTCAACGATCTGAAGAACATTAAATTGCCCCGATTTGTTTTTCCTCCAAATGCGACCGAGGTTAACCTGGTTGGATTTTGCGACGGCTCTTCGAAAGGTTACGGCTGTTGTGTCTATCTCAGCATCGTTTCTGACTCTGGGATTACAACTAGCCTACTTATTGGCAAATCTAAGGTGGCACCTCTTAAAACTCTCACGGTTAACCGTCTAGAACTGTGCGCTGCACTTTTACTAGCTCAGGTTCTCAACCATGTTAATAATTTACTGAATTCCAAAATTAAAATCAATTCTTTGACTGCTTTTACAGATAGCAGCACTGTGCTATCTTGGCTGCACACCGCTCCCTATAATTTAAAAATATTTGTCGCAAACAGGGTAGTACAAATTAACGATTTGATTGACGTAAAATCCTGGCGTCATGTCTCGACACATGAGAACCCCGCCGATTGCTGTAGTCGCGGAGTCACTTGTTCCGAACTTGCGGCTCACGATTTATGGTGGTCCGGGCCATCTTGGCTTTCTCATCCATCTGAAGACTGGCCGTCTCAGCAGTGCTTGTTGCCATTCGACAAATTGCCTGAATTAAAACCCGCTGCGTCAATTTCAAATACTTTACTTAGCGTCAATGACAACAATAATTTCCTAAATTTTATTGAACGCTTTTCAAATTTGGTTAGTTTAAAACGCACATTTGCTTGGTGCTTACGTTTCACCAGAAACTGTAAATTAAAGCATTCCCGAATGCTTACTCATTTATCAACGACCGAGATAAATGCTGCGTTTCGTATTCTTGTGAAATTAATTCAAGCTCAATATTTCCAAAACGAAATAAATTTAATCAATAAAAACGCTTCGTGTATAAAATCCTTACAAAAACTAACGCCTTTTTTGGATTCAGTGGGTATATTACGAGTGGGGGGACGCATTCGAAATGCTAACCTACCTTCAGATATGTTACATCCAATTCTGTTACCCAAACAGTGTCATATCTCAGTACTGATAATCGATTATTATCACAAAAATTATTTACACTGCGGCCCTCGCACGCTGCAGTCGTTGATCCAAAGGAAATTTTGGATCATCGGAATACGTCTGCTTATCAGATCTCGTTTGTCAAAATGTGTTATTTGCTTCAAGGCAAAACCGGTTCCATGCCAACCGCGAATGGGAGACTTACCGGCTGCCAGACTTCAGCCCGGAAGATGCTTCCAGACTACCGGAATTGATTTCGGTGGTCCATTTTTGATTAAAGAGAGTAAGCGACGTAATGCTAGAACTCACAAGGTCTATATCTGCCTCTTCGTTTGTCTCACAGTTAAGGCCGTGCACCTCGAAGCTGTGACCGAACTTACTTCTGACGCTTTTCTAGCAGCCTTAGATCGCTTCGTAGCGAGACGCGGTTTATGTCAAAAAATTCTAACGGATTGCGGGACGAATTTCGTAGGTGCGAATCGTCATTTAAAGGAAATTTATAGCATGCTGTCTACAAATAAAACCAACATTTCTGACGGCCTTACAACCCGTTAAATTGTTTGGGAGTTTAACCCTCCAGGTGCTCCACATTTCGGCGGTATATTCGAAAGCGGTATCAAATCGACGAAATATCACCTAAAGCGAGTAGTTGGCGAACAAGTCCTTACACTCGAAGAGATGTTTACCGTATTGTCGAAAATCGAAGCCATGCTCAATTCCAGACCTCTTTGCGCTCTTTCAACGGAACCCACCGAAAACGACGTACTGACCCCGGGTCACTTTCTGGTAGGAGGCCCTCTCGTAGCTCTTCCAGAATACGACATCTCTGACGACCGTTCTCATCCTCGCAATCGCTGGCACATGGTCCAGAAGATCACGCAATCTTTCTGGAACATTTGGCAGAGAGACTACCTCCATACCTTACAGCAAAAGGTGAAGTGGTTTACTACCACACCTAACTTAAAACAAAACGATTTGGTTATGTTAGTGGATAATAATCTTCCGCCAAATCAGTGGAAGCTAGCTCGAGTACAACGCGTTCACCCAGGCCGTGACGGCGTTGTACGCGTCGCAACAGTTTGCACTACTCACGGTACATTCCATCGTCCAGTAGTCAAGCTATGTCCATTACCTATCAACTAAATCTAAAACACAAACATAATTTATAGTATAGCTTAATCTTACTTACCTCTAGTTTATAGTATAATTTATTCGTATTACATACTTCTAATATACCTACATACTTACATATTTATTACAACATTATATAACCTTAGCCTATAATTAATCTTGTCTTAATTTAGCTATTTAAGTTGCTTTAATTTGTTATTTAGTTATCTTACATTCTGAGCACAAAATAAAGTAATTTGTTTATAATTTTGTAATCCGAAGGATTCCAAGTGGGGGGAAATGTTGGATTCTCACAACAATCCTGACAATTTTCCCTATCCACGAATCATTCCAATTTCCGAACGCGCAATACACAAAAGTTACGCACCAAAAAAGTGGGTAGCACACCGCGCAGCAGAAAAAAGTCGCCTGTCTGTTCGCCTCCCGTGCAGAGTGCGTGCATCGATAAAAATATTGCTATCAACGAAAATCAATTAAGAAATCATTCTACAATATAAAGAAACAGTGTTTTAGTGTGAAAGAAGACTAAATTTGGTGAGTCCCATCATTTTCCTTCATTTTTTCCAGTTGTGAGAACAAAACCCATTTTTTCCTCACTTTGGTAATTTTTATTTGACCTTCAACTAGTAATCTCTACTCACGTAAAAAGAAGACGCAAGTGTACATTCCCGAAATTTGTTAGTTAGGAGCCAATACTCCACCGCTAATATGACGCAACAAAGACCCTTTAAAATACTTTTTGTATGGTTTGTTTACATTTTGTCTCGGGGCTTTATAAATGTGTCGTATACTCGTAGATGAAGGTGACTCGGTTTCAAATGTCTACCTGGGGAATAACTGAGCTTGAGATCTTGTAGTTTATCTTTTTTGTTTATATTTTTCTTCATAATTGTTTTAATAAATACACTATAGTAAGTATCTTGTTGTTTTAATTTCAAATTAGATATGTGTATCTACTCGTAAATAAAATTAGAACGTTTATTATTATTAGGTTTATTCGAATATAATCTAGTTTTTCTTTAACTTGGCGCTGTATATATACAAAAATCTCATTTTATTAATTTATTCTTGTCACGTTTTTAAACGGTTGGGGAAGGACAGTCAACAAGGCTAGACTTAACACTTTTTTTGTTATTGATTTTTTTTTATACGTGACATTTTATAAAACTTGCCAATGCAAGACTTTACCAATATACGCTGCTCGTCTTCTGCTAACATTTTATATTTTATATACTAGCACGACATGTACCCACCTGAGTGGCGCGCAAAGTCCATTAATGTCAGCAACTGGTATCAGACACTCATGATCAGTCCCTAACACAATGCCGGCTTGACTGTGCATGATGGCAATTTAAGCCTGATCCCGAAACGTGTGGATACACTTTACTGGGTTTATCGGCACGAACGTCGGATACTTCTCCGTCCCGGCAGACTGGGCAAATTACCACCATCAGTCCACCTACCACCTATTAACTTGTTAATAGCTTAATCTTTGGACCACTTTGCTGCTTCCACTAGCAGAATTTATTCAAAATTATTTCAATAATGACATGTCACTAATACCTGTAATAGGTTAATGTGAATAAAGATATTTTGACTTTGACTTTGACTAAGCATCAACATTACACGTTGCAATTTGCTCGTAGTGTTATTGTTATAGATAGTAGTTAATGCTTAGTCTATAAGGCACGCATTGTCGATCTTGTTGGCCTTTGATACGTATGTGCCTGGTTTAATTTAACTCTTATTTCTATTAGTTCGTCATTTAACATGGCTTCTGATTGATGGTATTTTGTTTTTAATTTTCAGAACAGTCGATCGCCTGACAGGCTATAAGACAAAAACGATTCTGTGCATGCCGATTTACACGAGAAATACCGTCATAGGAGTTGTTCAGATGGTAAATAAGCGTGTCGGTTACTTTACCAAGCAAGACGAAAAAGCTTTTGAGATGTTCGCCGTGTACTGCGGCCTGGCGTTGCACCATGCCAAGCTATACAATAAAATCTCACGATCTGAGCAAAAGTATAAAGTGGCTATTAAAGTCCTGAGCTATCACAACACCTGCGCAGAGGAAGAAGTAGAAGTAGCTTTGTCAGAAGTACGGGGACCGAAGTCTCAAGAACTGGACGACTTTGGGTTCAGTCCTTTCATAGTGGATGACTACGCTAAGGCCACACACGCTGTCCACATGTTCATAGATCTGTTCGGACTCGCTCACTTTGACACAATGGAGCTGATGAAGTTTGTGCTGACAGTGAGGAAGAACTACAGACGCGTCCCGTATCATAACTGGACGCATGGATTTTCTGTCGCCAACTCCATCTATAATATTCTGAAGAGGATCAACGTTTTTACCCTAAACGAGGTTAGTTTCCATTGAGTTTTGATCTTAACAAGAAAAATATATGTAACATATTGTTTGTAATATTTGCACTAATTATCACTTTCTCATCAGCTGAATTTCCATAAACTGCATATCCGTTGCATTCAACTATCTAATGCTGGTAACTGTACATTGTTCTGTGTTGTCTGATAATAAGATTATAATTATATTATCACACATACACAGAATAATAAACAGTTAAAAAATGAAGATAAAGGAACACTTCACTTCTACAGCAGAGCATCGACAACCTATTTGAGCTACCAGCTTGGCATTGCAAAGTGCAAACAATTTATTTTATATTTTTGTACTTTGTCGATGCCGTAGTGGTAGCTCAATCGACATCAAGAGCTCCTCATCTGTGTTCGTTTTTACACCAACATTGTGTATGTTTTGTTAAAATAATGGTATGTTTTTTTATTACTTATTACACAGAATAATAAACAGTTAACAAATGAAGATAAAGGAACACTTCACTTCTACAGCAGAGCATCGACAACCTATTTGAGCTACCAGCTTGGCATTGCAAAGTGCAAACAATTTATTTTATATTTTTGTACTTTGTCGATGCCGTAGTGGTAGCTCAATCGACATCAAGAGCTCCTCATCTGTGTTCGTTTTTACACCAACATTGTGTATGTTTTGTTAAAATAATGGTATGTTTTTTTATTACTTATTACACAGAATAATAAACAGTTAACAAATGAAGATAAAGGAACACTTCACTTCTACAGCAGAGCATCGACAACCTATTTGAGCTACCAGCTTGGCATTGCAAAGTGCAAACAATTTATTTTATATTTTTGTACTTTGTCGATGCCGTAGTGGTAGCTCAATCGACATCAAGAGCTCCTCATCTGTGTTCGTTTTTACACCAACATTGTGTATGTTTTGTTAAAATAATGGTATGTTTTTTTATTACTTATTACACAGAATAATAAACAGTTAACAAATGAAGATAAAGGAACACTTCACTTCTACAGCAGAGCATCGACAACCTATTTGAGCTACCAGCTTGGCATTGCAAAGTGCAAACAATTTATTTTATATTTTTGTACTTTGTCGATGCCGTAGTGGTAGCTCAATCGACATCAAGAGCTCCTCATCTGTGTTCGTTTTTACACCAACATTGTGTATGTTTTGTTAAAATAATGGTATGTTTTTTTATTACTTATTACACAGAATAATAAACAGTTAACAAATGAAGATAAAGGAACACTTCACTTCTACAGCAGAGCATCGACAACCTATTTGAGCTACCAGCTTGGCATTGCAAAGTGCAAACAATTTATTTTATATTTTTGTACTTTGTCGATGCCGTAGTGGTAGCTCAATCGACATCAAGAGCTCCTCATCTGTGTTCGTTTTTACACCAACATTGTGTATGTTTTGTTAAAATAATGGTATGTTTTTTTATTACTTATTACACAGAATAATAAACAGTTAACAAATGAAGATAAAGGAACACTTCACTTCTACAGCAGAGCATCGACAACCTATTTGAGCTACCAGCTTGGCATTGCAAAGTGCAAACAATTTATTTTATATTTTTGTACTTTGTCGATGCCGTAGTGGTAGCTCAATCGACATCAAGAGCTCCTCATCTGTGTTCGTTTTTACACCAACATTGTGTATGTTTTGTTAAAATAATGGTATGTTTTTTTATTACTTATTACACAGAATAATAAACAGTTAACAAATGAAGATAAAGGAACACTTCACTTCTACAGCAGAGCATCGACAACCTATTTGAGCTACCAGCTTGGCATTGCAAAGTGCAAACAATTTATTTTATATTTTTGTACTTTGTCGATGCCGTAGTGGTAGCTCAATCGACATCAAGAGCTCCTCATCTGTGTTCGTTTTTACACCAACATTGTGTATGTTTTGTTAAAATAATGGTATGTTTTTTTATTACTTATTACACAGAATAATAAACAGTTAACAAATAAAGATAAAGGAACACTTCACTTCTACAGCAGAGCATCGACAACCTATTTGAGCTACCAGCTTGGCATTGCAAAGTGCAAACAATTTATTTTATATTTTTGTACTTTGTCGATGCCGTAGTGGTAGCTCAATCGACATCAAGAGCTCCTCATCTGTGTTCGTTTTTACACCAACATTGTGTATGTTTTGTTAAAATAATGGTATGTTTTTTTATTACTTATTACACAGAATAATAAACAGTTAACAAATGAAGATAAAGGAACACTTCACTTCTACAGCAGAGCATCGACAACCTATTTGAGCTACCAGCTTGGCATTGCAAAGTGCAAACAATTTATTTTATATTTTTGTACTTTGTCGATGCCGTAGTGGTAGCTCAATCGACATCAAGAGCTCCTCATCTGTGTTCGTTTTTACACCAAGATTGTGTATGTTTTGTTAAAATAATGGTATGTTTTTTTATTACTTATTACACAGAATAATAAACAGTTAACAAATGAAGATAAAGGAACACTTCACTTCTACAGCAGAGCATCGACAACCTATTTGAGCTACCAGCTTGGCATTGCAAAGTGCAAACAATTTATTTTATATTTTTGTACTTTGTCGATGCCGTAGTGGTAGCTCAATCGACATCAAGAGCTCCTCATCTGTGTTCGTTTTTACACCAACATTGTGTATGTTTTGTTAAAATAATGGTATGTTTTTTTATTACTTATTACACAGAATAATAAACAGTTAACAAATGAAGATAAAGGAACACTTCACTTCTACAGCAGAGCATCGACAACCTATTTGAGCTACCAGCTTGGCATTGCAAAGTGCAAACAATTTATTTTATATTTTTGTACTTTGTCGATGCCGTAGTGGTAGCTCAATCGACATCAAGAGCTCCTCATCTGTGTTCGTTTTTACACCAACATTGTGTATGTTTTGTTAAAATAATGGTATGTTTTTTTATTACTTATTACACAGAATAATAAACAGTTAACAAATAAAGATAAAGGAACACTTCACTTCTACAGCAGAGCATCGACAACCTATTTGAGCTACCAGCTTGGCATTGCAAAGTGCAAACAATTTATTTTATATTTTTGTACTTTGTCGATGCCGTAGTGGTAGCTCAATCGACATCAAGAGCTCCTCATCTGTGTTCGTTTTTACACCAACATTGTGTATGTTTTGTTAAAATAATGGTATGTTTTTTTATTACTTATTACACAGAATAATAAACAGTTAACAAATGAAGATAAAGGAACACTTCACTTCTACAGCAGAGCATCGACAACCTATTTGAGCTACCAGCTTGGCATTGCAAAGTGCAAACAATTTATTTTATATTTTTGTACTTTGTCGATGCCGTAGTGGTAGCTCAATCGACATCAAGAGCTCCTCATCTGTGTTCGTTTTTACACCAAGATTGTGTATGTTTTGTTAAAATAATGGTATGTTTTTTTATTACTTATTACACAGAATAATAAACAGTTAACAAATGAAGATAAAGGAACACTTCACTTCTACAGCAGAGCATCGACAACCTATTTGAGCTACCAGCTTGGCATTGCAAAGTGCAAACAATTTATTTTATATTTTTGTACTTTGTCGATGCCGTAGTGGTAGCTCAATCGACATCAAGAGCTCCTCATCTGTGTTCGTTTTTACACCAACATTGTGTATGTTTTGTTAAAATAATGGTATGTTTTTTTATTACTTATTACACAGAATAATAAACAGTTAACAAATGAAGATAAAGGAACACTTCACTTCTACAGCAGAGCATCGACAACCTATTTGAGCTACCAGCTTGGCATTGCAAAGTGCAAACAATTTATTTTATATTTTTGTACTTTGTCGATGCCGTAGTGGTAGCTCAATCGACATCAAGAGCTCCTCATCTGTGTTCGTTTTTACACCAACATTGTGTATGTTTTGTTAAAATAATGGTATTTGTTAAACATTATTTACAATGTTAAATTCTTATTATTATATTTATAATTTTAGTCACACTTATTACATACAGATTATTATTATTTATTTATTTTATTTATTTAAAAACTTATAAATATAAATAAACCACTCGAACGCCTTAATAAATTAAAATAATTATTTAGTAGTGACATACATACGTGTATTTTCAGTTTTGTCCTGTTATTTGTTGCCGTATAAATGGATTTACATCCGCTAAAGATTCCTTCCCAATGATCAATCAGATTCCTTCACTCTTGCTGCCGCTCATCAGTGAAACAGGCTACCCCTGGCTAACAGGCGTGAACAGTCAGTCAATGTATTTAAAATAAAAACCAGATATTTCATTTATTCGACGTAGATACAAAAATATTAAAATAAAATAGATTAAAAACTAATTTTAAATAAAACTACATTTCATACCTATGAAATTAAAACTATTCTACAAAATAAACTAAGGAGGGTGGGTACCTAAAAAGCTCGCCGCATTTCCTCGTTGAATTATAAGGGAAATATTGTGTTTTAAAACTAAATTATTTCATGAGAAACATATGTATTAAGCTTTTTCAACGCGACGTGACAAAGTTGTTTGCCAAACTCACTTTGGATATCTATTTATTTATAATGTGTCTTTATGTGTATTATATTATGTATGTATGTATATTTGTGTGCAATAAATATGTATTCGTGTTTATTTTACTAATTAAGTAATATTAATTATTTTGTTTATCCTTCCATCACCTTTCATGATCTATTATGATTATTTATTTTCATTACGGCGTTGTAGCTCGCCTATGCACATTTTGAAGTACAATAAAGTATTTAAATAAGTAAATAGTAGTCACATTTTTTTTTTACTTATTTATGGAGAAATTACCTATTAAAACTTTTTTTTATGATTTAAATTTATTTGAAGGAACAATATAAATTACAATTAATATAGACTACTTAATAATAAAAATACAACTAAAACAAAGAAACTTGTTCCAAAGGGTAAAGTGCCAAGGATAGCATTCATCAGTAAAGTATCATCACGAACGTTTCCCTTCCGGGGTAATCAGAAACCACGCTTATAAAGAAGCGGATCCAAATTTAGCCAACTTTCATCATTATCATCATCAGCCTGTATCTCTCCACTGCTGAATGTAGGCCTCCCCCAAGGCTCGCCACTTAACGCGATCTTTCGCTACCCTCATCCAACCCCCACCAGCGACCTTCTTTAGGTCATCTGTCCATCTGGGTCGTCCCACTCTGCGTCTTCCCGTACGTGGTCTCCACTCTAGAACCCGTTTGACCCATCGATCGTCGGTTCTTCGGCAGATGTGTCCGGCCCATTGCAACTTCAGCTTGCTAATTTACTATAGGCCAATCATGACAAGTTGCAAGCTCGTCGGCCACATTGAATGGCGATGCTGATCCCTGGCCCAAATATTGCGCAGCCCTCTTATCTTCCGAGGTGTTGACGAGCTGTTTTGAAAATACCTTGAAAATTTTGTGTGCACTGTCCGTCCCCACGGCCCCATAGTTTCAACTCCAAACGGCGCAAAAACATATCTTCCAATAAGCTGGGTATATTTCCTAGCGTATTATTAAATTTAGTAGATTATTAACTTTTTTAATCTGACGGTACTATTAAATCTCTGTGGCTGTGCATTTATTCCCAGGCTTTAAAGTTTACGTTAATGAAACTAATCGGTACTAAGTTTTATTTACAACCCCTCCTCAGTTATACGATGCTAGACTAGAGATACTCCTCAATGCTCCTTCAAAATAAAACTAACAAAAACCGTGGAGATAGATTGCCTAACGATTTTTATTTTTCAGAGCAATGCAAAGCATGCAATGTTTCAACCCATCCCTCAATCCGACGGCGAAACAGCTGCAGTGCTCCTGATGTGGAGAACTGAGCATAAGTTCTACGACGAAGACGAAGAGATCAGCTCTTCATACGTAGTTTGGGGCGGGATAGCTTTGCACTACGCTCGACTCTACCACGACATGCAGATGCAGAGGCAATTGGGAGACTTTCTACTTACTGTTGTGAAGTAAGTACCTTATCTCACCCTTAGACTGACTTTTCACCAGAGGTGTACACGGAAAGTGAGAGCGCGTGGAGACAATATCCTCGAAGGGTATTGCTTAATGATAATGTCATGTTATAATATAATGAAATTTTTGGTCATTTCATTATAATGGATGTGATAATTATATTGATTTTGAAATTCCATTACTATTACCCTACTATTGGGATGCCATGCAGGCGCCTATTTATAGCGTAACCTTATTTTTATTTTTTTGTGAAAGTTATCCAAAATTTCAGGAATTTATGAACGTGTCCAGTAACATCTTACAAATTAATTTCAATGATACCTATTTCTTCATTCTTTTAAACAAAAGTACCTAAGTATTATTTTTTTTGTAACTTTTTTTCGTACTTTCTGAGTATCGTAGTATTCTAAGTTGAAGGTGTTTTAAAACATCATCTATATCTTTATAGAAAAGTAGAGTATCACCACGACCGTATACCTTACGGGGTGGTCAGAAATCACGCTTTTGGAAGCAGCTAGTTCACATTAAGCGAACTTTACTATAGGCCCACCATAACAAATGGCAAGCTCGTCGATGTCTCTAGCGTACCAAACTTGAGAAATATCATAAACAAATTATTGTATCCCGAACAGGAATTGAACCCGGCACCTCCGAGTCTAAATCTACAGACTTAACCGCTAGACCACATATTTATCCTTTATGAATGTCGCATCAGCCTTCTTTAGTATAATGTTAGAACCCTTCGTTACAGATCCATATTCCAAGACATGGTATCGATGGAGGCCTTGGTGCACAAAGTCATGAATTTCGCTCAGAAGCTCGTAGACGCTGATCGGGCAAGTTTGTTTCTTGTGGATGCGAAGTCCAAGGAGTTGTATGCTACAGTGTTCGACATCGGCAATGAAGACACAGAGAGGGACAGCCAATCTAGTTCTGGGACCGAAGTGCAGTCAGTTCAAAGCATGAAGAAAGAGATCAGGTAATTTTAAACAATTTTCATTTCTTATGTACGTATATGTATACATACGTACGAGTATATGTAGTACGACAGTAGATAGCTACTGTTTATTTTTTTATATATTTTGGAAAACCAACAGTTGACAATATTATAATAAATGTTATACAGTAAATTCACTAAGAACTATTAAAGGTTTTCGCATATAAATTTAAAGTTAAGCAATAAAGAGCAAGAGAAGAAAACGTCACTGCATTACCATTATTGTGAAAAAAGTATATAGAATATAAAGATATAACAAGTGCTTATATTGATAACCCACAGATGAACAATTCCACAATAAATATAATACAGATTAGAAGGTGTAACAGTTGTCATCTGCAGGTCTTTTAGACATACATATAACGAGTATATTGGTAGTGGAAAACAAATTACTCATTAGGAATCGCTGCTGATGATCGATTCAAAGTAACGAAGCGTCATTAGATGTCTAATATATGTTGCTTTGGAGTTAAACATGTCTATGTCCAAATCTTCCGCAAGAATATTATAGTTGTTACATGTTGTTAATAAATAACTGTTCTGTCTATACCTGGTACTAGCATATGGTACGAACAAGAGTGGGGGACATCGAAGATTAAACCTAGGTATTCGTAATACCTTAGTATGATATTATGCCCAAGTCATTTCAAATAAATATTTTATTTCAGATTTCCCTTGGGTACCGGGATCGCTGGCCATGTTGCGGAGACCGGAGAGGTTCTCAACATCCGTGATGCATATGAAGATTCGCGATTTAATAGGTCAGTGGAGACATCTACCCCCTAAGACGTCTAGCCAGCAACTGTAACTATATGCCAAATTCTCCAGAAATATGTTCTGGAATGACAAATGTACGTAAGAAAAGTGTATTTCTCATTGGTACATGCCGGGTGGGGTTGAACCGACCTTTGTAGGATTTAAGGTACGCGTTCTTACAACCGTGCCACCACCGCGTCGTCATAGATTTACAACACCACCGTTCCCGTGCCTCGGAGAGCACGTTAAGCCGTCGGTCCCGGTTCCACTAATAATAATAATAATAAATTATTTATTTCAGAATTAATTCCATAATTATTAGTAACATTTCAATTTAGAACTATGTTAGTAGGTATACACATCAATTAAAAAGTCAAAAACAAACCGCATAAATAATAATAATAATAACAATACCTAGCATTTAATTTAATTAATATTAATTCGTAAATATCTGTAGGGATATTTATACTACGCAACTTTAATGCCAACTTGTGGAATCGTTTATAAATTGTCATAAAAAAATTACATCATATCTTGGCCAAGCCGTCTGGCCAGCCTGGCGAGTGTAGGCCAAATTCTCCAGTTATGGAAGGCCCATCTCCAGCAGTGGAGGTCTAGGAGTCTAGTCTAGTCTAGGTGTTCTAGAGGCTATAGTGAATGAAAAATGTTCTGGAAGTCCCTTCCTCATCAGTCTAGGACTCTGTGTTCTAGAAACTAGAAATAATACTATTTTAATTATTTATTAAAAACAGTTTCATTTTAATTTGTAAAAGCTCCGAGTCGCGTTTTAAATGTCAAAGGTTTTGTTTGTCCGTGAATCTCAGTTCCCCAGGATTTCTAAAATAACCTTGCAAGAATAAACATTTTCTCTACCTCTTAAATGTGTATCCCTATCGCCACTTGAAACTTTGTCCCAAATTAAAATAAATAGGGAGTATGCGAAACGTTAGAGTTCAGCAGAGCTTGATCGGACGGGTAGTACGAAAAAAGTTCGTCGTGGAATCGAGTAAAAAAGATAATTTACTTCGGCATACCAATGGAAAAACACTTTTCTTACGTACATTTGTCCAATGATATTAGATGAGGGTATCATGTCATTTAATTTCGTTTATTTTAAAACTTTATTGTTAAATATAATTGGCGAACATAATGCCGTGGCAACATATCAGATTTGCCAATATCTTAACAATTCCACAATAAACTTGTCCAGGCAGAGTATGAAGAGTGAAGGCCAAATTCTCCAAAAATAATTCCTGTAAGACCCATTGGCAGGTCTGTGATAAAGGTAAAATATTTAAAAAAAAAGGGTCAAATTATATACGTTAAAGAAATAAGATTCTTATTTCAACCCGGCGTTGCCTAGCGACTACCTTAGCCTTCATGCAAGGACTTACAGTGAACTATAAGGCTCTACAACGGAGTTCTAGGATAAACTTGAATAGAAGCCGGGCACATACGGCGTATACGGAATTCATCGGGCCCTGACACAAAATATAAACAAAGAAACCAGTCGTTCCCAAACTTTGACAACCGAATGTAATATACGAGTATAGTAAGTGCTTGGTCCTAGTTCGCTATTTTTTTATTAGAGAGTACGAGTATCATCACGACCGTTTCCCTTCCGGGGTGGTTAGAAACCACGCTTATAAATAAGCGGACTCATATTTAGCCAACTTTTACTATAGGCCAATCATGACAAGTGGCAAGCTCGTCGATGTCTCCAGCGTATCAAACTCGAGAAATATTATAAATAAATTAAATATTAATTAAATGCATATATTTATATTATTAAATCCCGACCAGGAATCGAACCCTACCGGGTCTAAATACACGGAGTTAACCGCTAGACCACGGAGGCAGTTTTACTTAGAAGGTCAGAAACTAACAAAAATATAATATTACAAAATGAGAACAATAGTAAAAACTTAACACAAAATAAACAATATTTTTAACAAGAATTTAACAACGCGATCAAGCGTAGGTATAGACGGCAAATATAACCCTGCTAAATAAACTTTATTTGTAAGAATTTAATGCATTAAAAAAAACATGACGGTATTTTCTAATTTATTATTTTCTAATTATTTTTACAAGAAAAAAAAGTATTGCTTAAATAATTAAATACTTGATTTACGGTATACAGCATTATTTATTTTCTACATAATAATATTGAATATTTTATTTCCCTTTGCTGTTTCTATAATTAAGACCCTTTAAAATACTTTTTGTATGGTTTGTTTACATTTTGTCTCGGGGCTTTATAAATGTGTCGTATACTCGTAGATGAAGGTGACTCGGTTTCAAATGTCTACCTGGGGAATAACTGAGCTTGAGATCTTGTAGTTTATCTTTTTTGTTTATATTTTTCTTCATAATTGTTTTAATAAATACACTATAGTAAGTATCTTGTTGTTTTAATTTCAAATTAGATATGTGTATCTACTCGTAAATAAAATTAGAACGTTTATTATTATTAGGTTTATTCGAATATAATCTAGTTTTTCTTTAACTTGGCGCTGTATATATACAAAAATCTCATTTTATTAATTTATTCTTGTCACGTTTTTAAACGGTTGGGGAAGGACAGTCAACAAGGCTAGACTTAACACTTTTTTTGTTATTGATTTTTTTTTATACGTGACATTTTATAAAACTTGCCAATGCAAGACTTTACCAATATACGCTGCTCGTCTTCTGCTAACATTTTATATTTTATATACTAGCACGACATGTACCCACCTGAGTGGCGCGCAAAGTCCATTAATGTCAGCAACTGGTATCAGACACTCATGATCAGTCCCTAACACAATGCCGGCTTGACTGTGCATGATGGCAATTTAAGCCTGATCCCGAAACGTGTGGATACACTTTACTGGGTTTATCGGCACGAACGTCGGATACTTCTCCGTCCCGGCAGACTGGGCAAATTACCACCATCAGTCCACCTACCACCTATTAACTTGTTAATAGCTTAATCTTTGGACCACTTTGCTGCTTCCACTAGCAGAATTTATTCAAAATTATTTCAATAATGACATGTCACTAATACCTGTAATAGGTTTATGTGAATAAAGATATTTTGACTTTGACTTTGACTAAGCATCAACATTACACGTTGCAATTTGCTCGTAGTGTTATTGTTATAGATAGTAGTTAATGCTTAGTCTATAAGGCACGCATTGTCGATCTTGTTGGCCTTTGATACGTATGTGCCTGGTTTAATTTAACTCTTATTTCTATTAGTTCGTCATTTAACATGGCTTCTGATTGATGGTATTTTGTTTTTAATTTTCAGAACAGTCGATCGCCTGACAGGCTATAAGACAAAAACGATTCTGTGCATGCCGATTTACACGAGAAATACCGTCATAGGAGTTGTTCAGATGGTAAATAAGCGTGTCGGTTACTTTACCAAGCAAGACGAAAAAGCTTTTGAGATGTTCGCCGTGTACTGCGGCCTGGCGTTGCACCATGCCAAGCTATACAATAAAATCTCACGATCTGAGCAAAAGTATAAAGTGGCTATTGAAGTCCTGAGCTATCACAACACCTGCGCAGAGGAAGAAGTAGAAGTAGCTTTGTCAGAAGTACGGGGACCGAAGTCTCAAGAACTGGACGACTTTGGGTTCAGTCCTTTCATAGTGGATGACTACGCTAAGGCCACACACGCTGTCCACATGTTCATAGATCTGTTCGGACTCGCTCACTTTGACACAATGGAGCTGATGAAGTTTGTGCTGACAGTGAGGAAGAACTACAGACGCGTCCCGTATCATAACTGGACGCATGGATTTTCTGTCGCCAACTCCATCTATAATATTCTGAAGAGGATCAACGTTTTTACCCGAAACGAGGTTAGTTTCCATTGAGTTTTGATCTTAACAAGAAAAATATATGTAACATATTGTTTGTAATATTTGCACTAATTATCACTTTCTCATCAGCTGAATTTCCATAAACTGCATATCCGTTGCATTCAACTATCTAATGCTGGTAACTGTACATTGTTCAGTGTTGTCTGATAATAAGATTATAATTATATTATCACACATACACAGAATAATAAACAGTTAACAAATGAAGATAAAGGAACACTTCACTTCTACAGCAGAGCATCGACAACCTATTTGAGCTACCAGCTTGGCATTGCAAAGTGCAAACAATTTATTTTATATTTTTGTACTTTGTCGATGCCGTAGTGGTAGCTCAATCGACATCAAGAGCTCCTCATCTGTGTTCGTTTTTACACCAACATTGTGTATGTTTTGTTAAAATAATGGTATGTTTTTTTATTACTTATTACCCATGAATACTAATATTTAATTAAGAGCTTTTAATTTAATTTGCAACTCTTTCGCTCGCATAATCCAAAATTTTCAAAGATCTTTCGGTTCTGGGGCCCGATTCTCGCGTCTTCGCCATGCATATTGCTCGATTTGATTGAATGAAACTGACAGTTTTCTATGGAGTTCTGTCGCTTTTCATACGAATCTTTCGAACCGACACGCAAGTAGTCAATTAGCTTAAAAAATGTATTCCCTAAAGGGAATAAAATAAACTCATCAGCTGAATTTCCATAAACTACATATCCGTTGCATTCAACTATCTAATGCTGGTAACTGTACATTGTTCTGTGTTGTCTGATAATAAGATTATAATTATATCATCACACATACACAGAATAATAAACAGTTAACAAATGAAGATAAAGGAACACTTCACTTCTACAGCAGAGCATCGACAACCTATTTGAGCTACCAGCTTGGCATTGCAAAGTGCAAACAATTTATTTTATATTTTTGTACTTTGTCGATTCCGTAGTGGTAGCTCAATCGACATCAAGAGCTCCTCATCTGTGTTCGTTTTTACACCAACATTGTGTATGTTTTGTTAAAATAATGGTATGTTTTTTTGTAACATATTGTTTGTAATATTTGCACTAATTATCACTTTCTCATCAGCTGAATTTCCATAAACTACATATCCGTTGCATTCAACTATCTAATGCTGGTAACTGTACATTGTTCTGTGTTGTCTGATAATAAGATTATAATTATATCATCACACATACACAGAATAATAAACAGTTAACAAATGAAGATAAAGGAACACTTCACTTCTACAGCAGAGCATCGACAACCTATTTGAGCTACCAGCTTGGCATTGCAAAGTGCAAACAATTTATTTTATATTTTTGTACTTTGTCGATGCCGTAGTGGTAGCTCAATCGACATCAAGAGCTCCTCATCTGTGTTCGTTTTTACACCAACATTGTGTATGTTTTGTTAAAATAATGGTATGTTTTTTTATTACTTATTACCCATGAATACTAATATTTAATTAAGAGCTTTTAATTTAATTTGCAACTCTTTCGCTCGCATAATCCAAAATTTTCAAAGATCTTTCGGTTCTGGGGCCCGATTCTCGCGTCTTCGCCATGCATATTGCTCGATTTGATTGAATGAAACTGACAGTTTTCTATGGAGTTCTGTCGCTTTTCATTCGAATCTTTCGAACCGACACGCAAGTAGTCAATTAGCTTAAAAAATGTATTCCCTAAAGGGAATAAAATAAACTCATCAGCTGAATTTCCATAAACTACATATCCGTTGCATTCAACTATCTAATGCTGGTAACTGTACATTGTTCTGTGTTGTCTGATAATAAGATTATAATTATATCATCACACATACACAGAATAATAAACAGTTAACAAATGAAGATAAAGGAACACTTCACTTCTACAGCAGAGCATCGACAACCTATTTGAGCTACCAGCTTGGCATTGCAAAGTGCAAACAATTTATTTTATATTTTTGTACTTTGTCGATGCCGTAGTGGTAGCTCAATCGACATCAAGAGCTCCTCATCTGTGTTCGTTTTTACACCAACATTGTGTATGTTTTGTTAAAATAATGGTATTTGTTAAACATTATTTACAATGTTAAATTCTTATTATTATATTTATAATTTTAGTCACACTTATTACATACAGATTATTATTATTTATTTATTTTATTTATTTAAAAACTTATAAATATAAATAAACCACTCGAACGCCTGAATAAATTAAAATAATGATTTAGTAGTGACATACATACGTGTATTTTCAGTTTTGTCCTGTTATTTGTTGCCGTATAAATGGATTTACATCCGCTAAAGATTCCTTCCCAATGATCAATCAGATTCCTTCACTCTTGCTGCCGCTCATCAGTGAAACAGGCTACCCCTGGCTAACAGGCGTGAACAGTCAGTCAATGTATTTAAAATAAAAACCAGATATTTCATTTATTCGACGTAGATACAAAAATATTAAAATAAAATAGATTAAAAACTAATTTTAAATAAAACTACATTTCATACCTATGAAATTAAAACTATTCTACAAAATAAACTAAGGAGGGTGGGTACCTAAAAAGCTCGCCGCATTTCCTCGTTGAATTATAAGGGAAATATTGTGTTTTAAAACTAAATTATTTCATGAGAAACATATGTATTAAGCTTTTTCAACGCGACGTGACAAAGTTGTTTGCCAAACTCACTTTGGATATCTATTTATTTATAATGTGTCTTTATGTGTATTATATTATGTATGTATGTATATTTGTGTGCAATAAATATGTATTCGTGTTTATTTTACTAATTAAGTAATATTAATTATTTTGTTTATCCTTCCATCACCTTTCATGATCTATTATGATTATTTATTTTCATTACGGCGTTGTAGCTCGCCTATGCACATTTTGAAGTACAATAAAGTATTTAAATAAGTAAATAGTAGTCACATTTTTTTTTTACTTATTATGGAGAAATTACCTATTAAAACTTTTTTTTATGATTTAAATTTATTTGAAGGAACAATATAAATTACAATTAATATAGACTACTTAATAATAAAAATACAACTAAAACAAAGAAACTTGTTCCAAAGGGTAAAGTGCCAAGGATAGCATTCATCAGTAAAGTATCATCACGAACGTTTCCCTTCCGGGGTAATCAGAAACCACGCTTATAAAGAAGCGGATCCAAATTTAGCCAACTTTCATCATTATCATCATCAGCCTGTATCTCTCCACTGCTGAATGTAGGCCTCCCCCAAGGCTCGCCACTTAACGCGATCTTTCGCTACCCTCATCCAACCCCCACCAGCGACCTTCTTTAGGTCATCTGTCCATCTGGGTCGTCCCACTCTGCGTCTTCCCGTACGTGGTCTCCACTCTAGAACCCGTTTGACCCATCGATCGTCGGTTCTTCGGCAGATGTGTCCGGCCCATTGCAACTTCAGCTTGCTAATTTACTATAGGCCAATCATGACAAGTTGCAAGCTCGTCGGCCACATTGAATGGCGATGCTGATCCCTGGCCCAAATATTGCGCAGCCCTCTTATCTTCCGAGGTGTTGACGAGCTGTTTTGAAAATACCTTGAAAATTTTGTGTGCACTGTCCGTCCCCACGGCCCCATAGTTTCAACTCCAAACGGCGCAAAAACATATCTTCCAATAAGCTGGGTATATTTCCTAGCGTATTATTAAATTTAGTAGATTATTAACTTTTTTAATCTGACGGTACTATTAAATCTCTGTGGCTGTGCATTTATTCCCAGGCTTTAAAGTTTACGTTAATGAAACTAATCGGTACTAAGTTTTATTTACAACCCCTCCTCAGTTATACGATGCTAGACTAGAGATACTCCTCAATGCTCCTTCAAAATAAAACTAACAAAAACCGTGGAGATAGATTGCCTAACGATTTTTATTTTTCAGAGCAATGCAAAGCATGCAATGTTTCAACCCATCCCTCAATCCGACGGCGAAACAGCTGCAGTGCTCCTGATGTGGAGAACTGAGCATAAGTTCTACGACGAAGACGAAGAGATCAGCTCTTCATACGTAGTTTGGGGCGGGATAGCTTTGCACTACGCTCGACTCTACCACGACATGCAGATGCAGAGGCAATTGGGAGACTTTCTACTTACTGTTGTGAAGTAAGTACCTTATCTCACCCTTAGACTGACTTTTCACCAGAGGTGTACACGGAAAGTGAGAGCGCGTGGAGACAATATCCTCGAAGGGTATTGCTTAATGATAATGTCATGTTATAATATAATGAAATTTTTGGTCATTTCATTATAATGGATGTGATAATTATATTGATTTTGAAATTCCATTACTATTACCCTACTATTGGGATGCCATGCAGGCGCCTATTTATAGCGTAACCTTATTTTTATTTTTTTGTGAAAGTTATCCAAAATTTCAGGAATTTATGAACGTGTCCAGTAACATCTTACAAATTAATTTCAATGATACCTATTTCTTCATTCTTTTAAACAAAAGTACCTAAGTATTATTTTTTTTGTAACTTTTTTTCGTACTTTCTGAGTATCGTAGTATTCTAAGTTGAAGGTGTTTTAAAACATCATCTATATCTTTATAGAAAAGTAGAGTATCACCACGACCGTATACCTTACGGGGTGGTCAGAAATCACGCTTTTGGAAGCAGCTAGTTCACATTAAGCGAACTTTACTATAGGCCCACCATAACAAATGGCAAGCTCGTCGATGTCTCTAGCGTACCAAACTTGAGAAATATCATAAACAAATTATTATATCCCGAACAGGAATTGAACCCGGCACCTCCGAGTCTAAATCTACAGACTTAACCGCTAGACCACATATTTATCCTTTATGAATGTCGCATCAGCCTTCTTTAGTATAATGTTAGAACCCTTCGTTACAGATCCATATTCCAAGACATGGTATCGATGGAGGCCTTGGTGCACAAAGTCATGAATTTCGCTCAGAAGCTCGTAGACGCTGATCGGGCAAGTTTGTTTCTTGTGGATGCGAAGTCCAAGGAGTTGTATGCTACAGTGTTCGACATCGGCAATGAAGACACAGAGAGGGACAGCCACTCTAGTTCTGGGACCGAAGTGCAGTCAGTTCAAAGCATGAAGAAAGAGATCAGGTAATTTTAAACAATTTTCATTTCTTATATACGTATATGTATACATACGTATATGTAGTACGACAGTAGATAGCTACTGTTTATTTTTTTATATATTTTGGAAAACCAACAGTTGACAATATTATAATAAATGTTATACAGTAAATTCACTAAGAACTATTAAAGGTTTTCGCATATAAATTTAAAGTTAAGCAATAAAGAGCAAGAGAAGAAAACGTCACTGCATTACCATTATTGTGAAAAAAGTATATAGAATATAAAGATATAACAAGTGCTTATATTGATAACCCACAGATGAACAATTCCACAATAAATATAATACAGATTAGAAGGTGTAACAGTTGTCATCTGCAGGTCTTTTAGACATACATATAACGAGTATATTGGTAGTGGAAAACAAATTACTCATTAGGAATCGCTGCTGATGATCGATTCAAAGTAACGAAGCGTCATTAGACGTCTAATATATGTTGCTTTGGAGTTAAACATGTCTATGTCCAAATCTTCCGCAAGAATATTATAGTTGTTACATGTTGTTAATAAATAACTGTTCTGTCTATACCTGGTACTAGCATATGGTACGAACAAGAGTGGGGGACATCGAAGATTAAACCTAGGTATTCGTAATACCTTAGTATGATATTATGCCCAAGTCATTTCAAATAAATATTTTATTTCAGATTTCCCTTGGGTACCGGGATCGCTGGCCATGTTGCGGAGACCGGAGAGGTTCTCAACATCCGTGATGCATATGAAGATTCGCGATTTAATAGGTCAGTGGAGACATCTACCCCCTAAGACGTCTAGCCAGCAACTGTAACTATATGCCAAATTCTCCAGAAATATGTTCTGGAATGACAAATGTACGTAAGAAAAGTGTATTTCTCATTGGTACATGCCGGGTGGGGTTGAACCGACCTTTGTAGGATTTAAGGTACGCGTTCTTACAACCGTGCCACCACCGCGTCGTCATAGATTTACAACACCACCGTTCCCGTGCCTCGGAGAGCACGTTAAGCCGTCGGTCCCGGTTCCACTAATAATAATAATAATAAATTATTTATTTCAGAATTAATTCCATAATTATTAGTAACATTTCAACTTAGAACTATGTTAGTAGGTATACACATCAATTAAAAAGTCAAAAACAAACCGCATAAATAATAATAATAATA
The DNA here is from genome assembly GCA_910589645.1 of Tinea semifulvella. Classification (NCBI taxonomy): domain Eukaryota; kingdom Metazoa; phylum Arthropoda; class Insecta; order Lepidoptera; family Tineidae; genus Tinea; species Tinea semifulvella. Next base: position 30,715,529 of record OU342584.1, read on the forward strand.
ACAATACCTAGCATTTAATTTAATTAATATTAATTCGTAAATATCTGTAGGGATATTTATACTACGCAACTTTAATGCCAACTTGTGGAATCGTTAATAAATTGTCATAAAAAAATTACATCATATCTTGGCCAAGCCGTCTGGCCAGCCTGGCGAGTGTAGGCCAAATTCTCCAGTTATGGAAGGCCCATCTCCAGCAGTGGAGGTCTAGGAGTCTAGTCTAGTCTAGGTGTTCTAGAGGCTATAGTGAATGAAAAATGTTCTGGAAGTCCCTTCCTCATCAGTCTAGGACTCTGTGTTCTAGAAACTAGAAATAATACTATTTTAATTATTTATTAAAAACAGTTTCATTTTAATTTGTAAAAGCTCCGAGTCGCGTTTTAAATGTCAAAGGTTTTGTTTGTCCGTGAATCTCAGTTCCCCAGGAGACGGTATTTCTAAAATAACCTTGCAAGAATAAACATTTTCTCTACCTCTTAAATGTGTATCCCTATCGCCACTTGAAACTTTGTCCCAAATTAAAATAAATAGGGAGTATGCGAAACGTTAGAGTTCAGCAGAGCTTGATCGGACGGGTAGTACGAAAAAAGTTCGTCGTGGAATCGAGTAAAAAAGATAATTTACTTCGGCATACCAATGGAAAAACACTTTTCTTACGTACATTTGTCCAATGATATTAGATGAGGGTATCATGTCATTTAATTTCGTTTATTTTAAAACTTTATTGTTAAATATAATTGGCGAACATAATGCCGTGGCAACATATCAGATTTGCCAATATCTTAACAATTCCACAATAAACTTGTCCAGGCAGAGTATGAAGAGTGAAGGCCAAATTCTCCAAAAATAATTCCTGTAAGACCCATTGGCAGGTCTGTGATAAAGGTAAAATATTTAAAAAAAAAGGGTCAAATTATATACGTTAAAGAAATAAGATTCTTATTTCAACCCGGCGTTGCCTAGCGACTACCTTAGCCTTCATGCAAGGACTTACAGTGAACTATAAGGCTCTACAACGGAGTTCTAGGATAAACTTGAATAGAAGCCGGGCACATACGGCGTATACGGAATTCATCGGGCCCTGACACAAAATATAAACAAAGAAACCAGTCGTTCCCAAACTTTGACAACCGAATGTAATATACGAGTATAGTAAGTGCTTGGTCCTAGTTCGCTATTTTTTTATTAGAGAGTACGAGTATCATCACGACCGTTTCCCTTCCGGGGTGGTTAGAAACCACGCTTATAAATAAGCGGACTCATATTTAGCCAACTTTTACTATAGGCCAATCATGACAAGTGGCAAGCTCGTCGATGTCTCCAGCGTATCAAACTCGAGAAATATTATAAATAAATTAAATATTAATTAAATGCATATATTTATATTATTAAATCCCGACCAGGAATCGAACCCTACCGGGTCTAAATACACGGAGTTAACCGCTAGACCACGGAGGCAGTTTTACTTAGAAGGTCAGAAACTAACAAAAATATAATATTACAAAATGAGAACAATAGTAAAAACTTAACACAAAATAAACAATATTTTTAACAAGAATTTAACAACGCGATCAAGCGTAGGTATAGACGGCAAATATAACCCTGCTAAATAAACTTTATTTGTAAGAATTTAATGCATTAAAAAAAAACATGACGGTATTTTCTAATTTATTATTTTCTAATTATTTTTACAAGAAAAAAAAGTATTGCTTAAATAATTAAATACTTGATTTACGGTATACAGCATTATTTATTTTCTAGATAATAATATTGAATATTTTATTTCCCTTTGCTGTTTCTATAATTAAGACTGTTGGATTCTCACAACAATCCTGACAATTTTCCCTATCCACGAATCATTCCAATTTCCGAACGCGCAATACACAAAAGTTACGCACCAAAAAAGTGGGTAGCACACCGCGCAGCAGAAAAAAGTCGCCTGTCTGTTCGCCTCCCGTGCAGAGTGCGTGCATCGATAAAAATATTGCTATCAACGAAAGTCAATTAAGAAATCATTCTACAATATAAAGAAACAGTGTTTTAGTGTGAAAGAAGACTAAATTTGGTGAGTCCCATCATTTTCCTTCATTTTTTCCAGTTGTGAGAACAAAACCCATTTTTTCCTCACTTTGGTAATTTTTATTTGACCTTCAACTAGTAATCTCTACTCACGTAAAAAGAAGACGCAAGTGTACATTCCCGAAATTTGTTAGTTAGGAGCCAATACTCCACCGCTAATATGACGCAACATTGTTTCTGGTTCTTCTTGCCGGATAAAAATTAGTAAGGAAATACAGCCCATCTAAAATTCTATTGCTCATATTACGTAATTTAAGTACCACATGCCGTACATTTCAATTACTACACAAATTGAAGGAATTTATTTACATTTGCGTACCTATCTTTTTACAAAAAAAAAACTATAATTATTTTTTGCTCAGAAAGTATTCTTAAAGTCTAAACCTAAACCTATCTATACACTATATACAGATACTTAATTCTTACATTTACAATACAAATTAGTTTAATTTCAAAAAAACAAGTGATAACGGCCGGTTTCCACGACACGAAAAATATTGGTTAAGGCCCGTTCACACGGCAAGTTTAATAAAAAAATATTAATTTTAAATAAAAAAAAAATTGTGTTATTTCTTTCCTACTTTAACGTATGTTTGTGGTTTATTTGGTATAATACTATATTAAAATGTGCGATCAATCTGAGATTACTGTACTCACCTCACGCCGTGAACATGTCTTTCGGTCGTTGCAGATTTTATATGATGTAGGCAAAGGAATATCTACGGATAAATCTAAACTATCCCAGTTTCGTGCTAGATTTAAGAATATAGATCGACTAAAAGAAGAATACTTAGAATTAACAGAGCAAATTAACTTAAAATCTTTAAAAACAATTCCTAAATTTACAATTAATAATGAAATTCTTTATGCCTTTGATGAAATCTACTACGAAATCATGTCAATTGCTGAAACAATTCAATTTGAACCTACTAAGGTTCACAGCAATAATGACCCTAAGTCAGATGAATCTAGGTTACAGATTAGGTTACCTAAATTGGAAGTACCCACGTTCGATGGTCAAATTGAGCATTGGCAAACTTTTATTGACAGCTATATGTCATTAATTCACAAAAACGTGTCCCTAAATGCCATCGATAAATTTCATTATTTGATTTCCTGCTTATCAGGGCCGGCGCTAAGCATCGCCAAGGGAGTACCGCTAACTTCTAGCAATTATGATGTCGTTTTCCAAACACTTTTAAATCGGTATCAAAATAAGCGTATTTTAGCAACTACCTACTTAGAGAAAATAATGAAATTAACTCCATTAACTAATTCTAACTTAGACGGTTTAACTAAATATACAAATACGTTATACGAAAGCGTCAATGCACTTAGGGCATTAAGGCTAGAATCATTAAGCGAATTTATATTGTTCTACCTTGCTTCGCGCTCACTGGACACTGACACGCGTAAATGTTTCGAAATTCAGAACATGAGCGAAGCGCCTAGCTTTGACGAACTTCTCAACTATCTTCAAAATTATATCAAGGTTCTCGAAGTGAGCAAGCCGAGCACTTGCCTTTCGAGTCCAAAGGTCACTTCAAAAACAAATAATTTTTCTTCTTCCACTAATAAACAAAATAATAAACGGTCCTTCGTAACTTCTTCTAATTCTCACCATAAATACAATCAATACAGTTGTCCGTGTTGTAATTTTCCTCATAGTATTTTCAAATGTCAAAAAATGCAAGGATTGGATGTCAGTTCTAGAAAACAATTAATAAATGATCTCAAACTTTGTAGCAACTGCCTCAGACCGGCACATGCAGTGAGTACCTGCACTTCAAAGACTGGATGTCTAAAATGTGGCGAAAAACACCACACGTTGCTTCATCTGGAGCCTGTCCCATCAACGTCATCAGCAGAACAGTCGACCACCCTAGCTTGTGCGACTGCTACCGCAACCAAAACCGTCAAAATTTTAGGTTCGGCAATCGTTCGCGTACGCGATGCGCGCGGCACTCTTCGGTATGTACGCGCCCTTATCGACAGTTGTTCACACGACTCGTTCATGACATCCTCGTGTGTCCGGCGACTCGATTTGCCTACGCGTCGCTGTCGGCTTTCAGTGGCTGGTATTGGTGAAAACGTTACGCACGATATTAAGGGGTACACACACGCTACAATTATGCCACATTCAAAAAATACTCCAGTGTTCGATTTATCATTTATTGTAATTTCAAAAATCACTTCTATACTACCCTCAATGAAATTACCTAATGCTATACGTGAGCATTTTAATCATTTAAATCTAGCTGACAAAAACTTCGATTCTCCTGCTAACGTTGACTTATTGCTAGGAGTCGAAATCTTCGATCAAGTATATGACGGCCTTAGATACTCGCCCGGTCCAGGCTTACCGTGCGCTCTTTCAAGTATCTTTGGTTGGGTCATAACCGGACAATACAATAGCAATAATAATATCGATGTGCCACAGCAAGCAGTTTCTTCTCTTATTACGTCAACGCACATGCTCGTTGACGCCGTAAGGAAATTTTGGGAAGTCGAGGAACCTCCTCACGCTGAGTTCGCCATGCCCGAACATCAAGAGTGCGAGGACTTGTACTCGAAGCTCACATACCGTGACTCCACCGGCAGGTATGTGGTCCCAATCATGTTGAAGGCGAATCCCTCAACATTAGGAGACTCATACCGTCTCGCATTAACTCGTTTTTTAAATAACGAGAAGCGCCATGCCCGCGACTCTAATTTAAAATCCGAGTATGCAACTTTCATGCAGGAGTATAAGGACTTGGGTCACATGCTACCGTCACCTCATACTGATACCCGCTATGTAATCCCGCATCACGGAGTTGTCCGCCCGAGCAGCACCACAACCCGTTTGCGAGTCGTTTTCGATGCCAGCTGTCGAACTTCCACTGGATTATCGTTAAACGACTTAGTCTACACAGGTCCCAAGTTACAAAATGACTTGGTCGATCTCATCACTCTGTTCCGTCTTCACAAATTCGTCTTCACCTGTGACATTTGTAAGATGTACAGACAGATTTTAATTAGACCGGAGGATCGATCGCTTCAACACATTCTCTGGCGCTCTTCGCCCGACGCACCGCTCACCGAGTATCAGCTGAACACCGTCACATACGGAGTAAGTAGTTCTCCCTATCTTGCAATTAGAACTCTCCGTCAGCTGGCCTCGGACTACGGAGATCGATACCCGCGCGCAGCTGAGGTTCTATGTCAGGAAACCTTTATGGACGACATAACCACAGGGTGCTCGTCGCTCGAGGACGCAGTCAACCTAAAAAATGATCTTATATCATTGCTGGAATTAGGTCGATTCGAACTACGTAAATGGAGCTCGAACTCTGCTGATTTTCTATCTGACGTTCCTACCGAACATTGTCAAGTTCCCAAGCAGTTCTCTGACGAAGGTAGTGAGCTAAATATCAAAATATTGGGAATCAACTGGGATCCTAGCGGTGACCACTTTTCCTATTCTGTTTCGGATGTCAACATAACGTACACTAAACGCGGTATTTTGTCCACGGTTTCCCGCATATTCGATCCTGTAGGATGGATATCACCTGTAGTATTTGCTACTAAGGTATTACTCCAGGACCTGTGGCGTCACAACCTAGATTGGGACCAACAGGTTCCTACAACTATAGCAAGACAGTGGCAAGATATAGCTTCAAACTTCAACGATCTGAAGAACATTAAATTGCCCCGATTTGTTTTTCCTCCAAATGCGACCGAGGTTAACCTGGTTGGATTTTGCGACGGCTCTTCGAAAGGTTACGGCTGTTGTGTCTATCTCAGCATCGTTTCTGACTCTGGGATTACAACTAGCCTACTTATTGGCAAATCTAAGGTGGCACCTCTTAAAACTCTCACGGTTAACCGTCTAGAACTGTGCGCTGCACTTTTACTAGCTCAGGTTCTCAACCATGTTAATAATTTACTGAATTCCAAAATTAAAATCAATTCTTTGACTGCTTTTACAGATAGCAGCACTGTGCTATCTTGGCTGCACACCGCTCCCTATAATTTAAAAATATTTGTCGCAAACAGGGTAGTACAAATTAACGATTTGATTGACGTAAAATCCTGGCGTCATGTCTCGACACATGAGAACCCCGCCGATTGCTGTAGTCGCGGAGTCACTTGTTCCGAACTTGCGGCTCACGATTTATGGTGGTCCGGGCCATCTTGGCTTTCTCATCCATCTGAAGACTGGCCGTCTCAGCAGTGCTTGTTGCCATTCGACAAATTGCCTGAGTTAAAACCCGCTGCGTCAATTTCAAATACTTTACTTAGCGTCAATGACAACAATAATTTCCTAAATTTTATTGAACGCTTTTCAAATTTGGTTAGTTTAAAACGCACATTTGCTTGGTGCTTACGTTTCACCAGAAACTGTAAATTAAAGCATTCCCGAATGCTTACTCATTTATCAACGACCGAGATAAATGCTGCGTTTCGTATTCTTGTGAAATTAATTCAAGCTCAATATTTCCAAAACGAAATAAATTTAATCAATAAAAACGCTTCGTGTATAAAATCCTTACAAAAACTAACGCCTTTTTTGGATTCAGTGGGTATATTACGAGTGGGGGGACGCATTCGAAATGCTAACCTACCTTCAGATATGTTACATCCAATTCTGTTACCCAAACAGTGTCATATCTCAGTACTGATAATCGATTATTATCACAAAAAATATTTACACTGCGGCCCTCGCACGCTGCAGTCGTTGATCCAAAGGAAATTTTGGATCATCGGAATACGTCTGCTTATCAGATCTCGTTTGTCAAAATGTGTTATTTGCTTCAAGGCAAAACCGGTTCCATGCCAACCGCGAATGGGAGACTTACCGGCTGCCAGACTTCAGCCCGGAAGATGCTTCCAGACTACCGGAATTGATTTCGGTGGTCCATTTTTGATTAAAGAGAGTAAGCGACGTAATGCTAGAACTCACAAGGTCTATATCTGCCTCTTCGTTTGTCTCACAGTTAAGGCCGTGCACCTCGAAGCTGTGACCGAACTTACTTCTGACGCTTTTCTAGCAGCCTTAGATCGCTTCGTAGCGAGACGCGGTTTATGTCAAAAAATTCTAACGGATTGCGGGACGAATTTCGTAGGTGCGAATCGTCATTTAAAGGAAATTTATAGCATGCTGTCTACAAATAAAACCAACATTTCTGACGGCCTTACAACCCGTTAAATTGTTTGGGAGTTTAACCCTCCAGGTGCTCCACATTTCGGCGGTATATTCGAAAGCGGTATCAAATCGACGAAATATCACCTAAAGCGAGTAGTTGGCGAACAAGTCCTTACACTCGAAGAGATGTTTACCGTATTGTCGAAAATCGAAGCCATGCTCAATTCCAGACCTCTTTGCGCTCTTTCAACGGAACCCACCGAAAACGACGTACTGACCCCGGGTCACTTTCTGGTAGGAGGCCCTCTCGTAGCTCTTCCAGAATACGACATCTCTGACGACCGTTCTCATCCTCGCAATCGCTGGCACATGGTCCAGAAGATCACGCAATCTTTCTGGAACATTTGGCAGAGAGACTACCTCCATACCTTACAGCAAAAGGTGAAGTGGTTTACTACCACACCTAACTTAAAACAAAACGATTTGGTTATGTTAGTGGATAATAATCTTCCGCCAAATCAGTGGAAGCTAGCTCGAGTACAACGCGTTCACCCAGGCCGTGACGGCGTTGTACGCGTCGCAACAGTTTGCACTACTCACGGTACATTCCACCGTCCAGTAGTCAAGCTATGTCCATTACCTATCAACTAAATCTAAAACACAAACATAAATTATAGTATAGCTTAATCTTACTTACCTCTAGTTTATAGTATAATTTATTCGTATTACATACTTCTAATATACCTACATACTTACATATTTATTACAACATTATATAACCTTAGCCTATAATTAATCTTGTCTTAATTTAGCTATTTAAGTTGCTTTAATTTGTTATTTAGTTATCTTACATTCTGAGCACAAAATAAAGTAATTTGTTTATAATTTTGTAATCCGAAGGATTCCAAGTGGGGGGAAATGTTGGATTCTCACAACAATCCTGACAATTTTCCCTATCCACGAATCATTCCAATTTCCGAACGCGCAATACACAAAAGTTACGCACCAAAAAAGTGGGTAGCACACCGCGCAGCAGAAAAAAGTCGCCTGTCTGTTCGCCTCCCGTGCAGAGTGCGTGCATCGATAAAAATATTGCTATCAACGAAAATCAATTAAGAAATCATTCTACAATATAAAGAAACAGTGTTTTAGTGTGAAAGAAGACTAAATTTGGTGAGTCCCATCATTTTCCTTCATTTTTTCCAGTTGTGAGAACAAAACCCATTTTTTCCTCACTTTGGTAATTTTTATTTGACCTTCAACTAGTAATCTCTACTCACGTAAAAAGAAGACGCAAGTGTACATTCCCGAAATTTGTTAGTTAGGAGCCAATACTCCACCGCTAATATGACGCAACAAAGACCCTTTAAAATACTTTTTGTATGGTTTGTTTACATTTTGTCTCGGGGCTTTATAAATGTGTCGTATACTCGTAGATGAAGGTGACTCGGTTTCAAATGTCTACCTGGGGAATAACTGAGCTTGAGATCTTGTAGTTTATCTTTTTTGTTTATATTTTTCTTCATAATTGTTTTAATAAATACACTATAGTAAGTATCTTGTTGTTTTAATTTCAAATTAGATATGTGTATCTACTCGTAAATAAAATTAGAACGTTTATTATTATTAGGTTTATTCGAATATAATCTAGTTTTTCTTTAACTTGGCGCTGTATATATACAAAAATCTCATTTTATTAATTTATTCTTGTCACGTTTTTAAACGGTTGGGGAAGGACAGTCAACAAGGCTAGACTTAACACTTTTTTTGTTATTGATTTTTTTTTATACGTGACATTTTATAAAACTTGCCAATGCAAGACTTTACCAATATACGCTGCTCGTCTTCTGCTAACATTTTATATTTTATATACTAGCACGACATGTACCCACCTGAGTGGCGCGCAAAGTCCATTAATGTCAGCAACTGGTATCAGACACTCATGATCAGTCCCTAACACAATGCCGGCTTGACTGTGCATGATGGCAATTTAAGCCTGATCCCGAAACGTGTGGATACACTTTACTGGGTTTATCGGCACGAACGTCGGATACTTCTCCGTCCCGGCAGACTGGGCAAATTACCACCATCAGTCCACCTACCACCTATTAACTTGTTAATAGCTTAATCTTTGGACCACTTTGCTGCTTCCACTAGCAGAATTTATTCAAAATTATTTCAATAATGACATGTCACTAATACCTGTAATAGGTTTATGTGAATAAAGATATTTTGACTTTGACTTTGACTAAGCATCAACATTACACGTTGCAATTTGCTCGTAGTGTTATTGTTATAGATAGTAGTTAATGCTTAGTCTATAAGGCACGCATTGTCGATCTTGTTGGCCTTTGATACGTATGTGCCTGGTTTAATTTAACTTTTATTTCTATTAGTTCGTCATTTAACATGGCTTCTGATTGATGGTATTTTGTTTTTAATTTTCAGAACAGTCGATCGCCTGACAGGCTATAAGACAAAAACGATTCTGTGCATGCCGATTTACACGAGAAATACCGTCATAGGAGTTGTTCAGATGGTAAATAAGCGTGTCGGTTACTTTACCAAGCAAGACGAAAAAGCTTTTGAGATGTTCGCCGTGTACTGCGGCCTGGCGTTGCACCATGCCAAGCTATACAATAAAATCTCACGATCTGAGCAAAAGTATAAAGTGGCTATTGAAGTCCTGAGCTATCACAACACCTGCGCAGAGGAAGAAGTAGAAGTAGCTTTGTCAGAAGTACGGGGACCGAAGTCTCAAGAACTGGACGACTTTGGGTTCAGTCCTTTCATAGTGGATGACTACGCTAAGGCCACACACGCTGTCCACATGTTCATAGATCTGTTCGGACTCGCTCACTTTGACACAATGGAGCTGATGAAGTTTGTGCTGACAGTGAGGAAGAACTACAGACGCGTCCCGTATCATAACTGGACGCATGGATTTTCTGTCGCCAACTCCATCTATAATATTCTGAAGAGGATCAACGTTTTTACCCTAAACGAGGTTAGTTTCCATTGAGTTTTGATCTTAACAAGAAAAATATATGTAACATATTGTTTGTAATATTTGCACTAATTATCACTTTCTCATCAGCTGAATTTCCATAAACTGCATATCCGTTGCATTCAACTATCTAATGCTGGTAACTGTACATTGTTCTGTGTTGTCTGATAATAAGATTATAATTATATTATCACACATACACAGAATAATAAACAGTTAACAAATGAAGATAAAGGAACACTTCACTTCTACAGCAGAGCATCGACAACCTATTTGAGCTACCAGCTTGGCATTGCAAAGTGCAAACAATTTATTTTATATTTTTGTACTTTGTCGATGCCGTAGTGGTAGCTCAATCGACATCAAGAGCTCCTCATCTGTGTTCGTTTTTACACCAACATTGTGTATGTTTTGTTAAAATAATGGTATGTTTTTTTATTACTTATTACCCATGAATACTAATATTTAATTAAGAGCTTTTAATTTAATTTGCAACTCTTTCGCTCGCATAATCCAAAATTTTCAAAGATCTTTCGGTTCTGGGGCCCGATTCTCGCGTCTTCGCCATGCATATTGCTCGATTTGATTGAATGAAACTGACAGTTTTCTATGGAGTTCTGTCGCTTTTCATTCGAATCTTTCGAACCGACACGCAAGTAGTCAATTAGCTTAAAAAATGTATTCCCTAAAGGGAATAAAATAAACTCATCAGCTGAATTTCCATAAACTACATATCCGTTGCATTCAACTATCTAATGCTGGTAACTGTACATTGTTCTGTGTTGTCTGATAATAAGATTATAATTATATCATCACACATACACAGAATAATAAACAGTTAACAAATGAAGATAAAGGAACACTTCACTTCTACAGCAGAGCATCGACAACCTATTTGAGCTACCAGCTTGGCATTGCAAAGTGCAAACAATTTATTTTATATTTTTGTACTTTGTCGATGCCGTAGTGGTAGCTCAATCGACATCAAGAGCTCCTCATCTGTGTTCGTTTTTACACCAACATTGTGTATGTTTTGTTAAAATAATGGTATTTGTTAAACATTATTTACAATGTTAAATTCTTATTATTATATTTATAATTTTAGTCACACTTATTACATACAGATTATTATTATTTATTTATTTTATTTATTTAAAAACTTATAAATATAAATAAACCACTCGAACGCCTGAATAAATTAAAATAATTATTTAGTAGTGACATACATACGTGTATTTTCAGTTTTGTCCTGTTATTTGTTGCCGTATAAATGGATTTACATCCGCTAAAGATTCCTTCCCAATGATCAATCAGATTCCTTCACTCTTGCTGCCGCTCATCAGTGAAACAGGCTACCCCTGGCTAACAGGCGTGAACAGTCAGTCAATGTATTTAAAATAAAAACCAGATATTTCATTTATTCGACGTAGATACAAAAATATTAAAATAAAATAGATTAAAAACTAATTTTAAATAAAACTACATTTCATACCTATGAAATTAAAACTATTCTACAAAATAAACTAAGGAGGGTGGGTACCTAAAAAGCTCGCCGCATTTCCTCGTTGAATTATAAGGGAAATATTGTGTTTTAAAACTAAATTATTTCATGAGAAACATATGTATTAAGCTTTTTCAACGCGACGTGACAAAGTTGTTTGCCAAACTCACTTTGGATATCTATTTATTTATAATGTGTCTTTATGTGTATTATATTATGTATGTATGTATATTTGTGTGCAATAAATATGTATTCGTGTTTATTTTACTAATTAAGTAATATTAATTATTTTGTTTATCCTTCCATCACCTTTCATGATCTATTATGATTATTTATTTTCATTACGGCGTTGTAGCTCGCCTATGCACATTTTGAAGTACAATAAAGTATTTAAATAAGTAAATAGTAGTCACATTTTTTTTTTACTTATTTATGGAGAAATTACCTATTAAAACTTTTTTTTATGATTTAAATTTATTTGAAGGAACAATATAAATTACAATTAATATAGACTACTTAATAATAAAAATACAACTAAAACAAAGAAACTTGTTCCAAAGGGTAAAGTGCCAAGGATAGCATTCATCAGTAAAGTATCATCACGAACGTTTCCCTTCCGGGGTAATCAGAAACCACGCTTATAAAGAAGCGGATCCAAATTTAGCCAACTTTCATCATTATCATCATCAGCCTGTATCTCTCCACTGCTGAATGTAGGCCTCCCCCAAGGCTCGCCACTTAACGCGATCTTTCGCTACCCTCATCCAACCCCCACCAGCGACCTTCTTTAGGTCATCTGTCCATCTGGGTCGTCCCACTCTGCGTCTTCCCGTACGTGGTCTCCACTCTAGAACCCGTTTGACCCATCGATCGTCGGTTCTTCGGCAGATGTGTCCGGCCCATTGCATTTTCAGCTTGCTAATTTACTATAGGCCAATCATGACAAGTTGCAAGCTCGTCGGCCACATTGAATGGCGATGCTGATCCCTGGCCCAAATATTGCGCAGCCCTCTTATCTTCCGAGGTGTTGACGAGCTGTTTTGAAAATACCTTGAAAATTTTGTGTGCACTGTCCGTCCCCACGGCCCCATAGTTTCAACTCCAAACGGCGCAAAAACATATCTTCCAATAAGCTGGGTATATTTCCTAGCGTATTATTAAATTTAGTAGATTATTAACTTTTTTAATCTGACGGTACTATTAAATCTCTGTGGCTGTGCATTTATTCCCAGGCTTTAAAGTTTACGTTAATGAAACTAATCGGTACTAAGTTTTATTTACAACCCCTCCTCAGTTATACGATGCTAGACTAGAGATACTCCTCAATGCTCCTTCAAAATAAAACTAACAAAAACCGTGGAGATAGATTGCCTAACGATTTTTATTTTTCAGAGCAATGCAAAGCATGCAATGTTTCAACCCATCCCTCAATCCGACGGCGAAACAGCTGCAGTGCTCCTGATGTGGAGAACTGAGCATAAGTTCTACGACGAAGACGAAGAGATCAGCTCTTCATACGTAGTTTGGGGCGGGATAGCTTTGCACTACGCTCGACTCTACCACGACATGCAGATGCAGAGGCAATTGGGAGACTTTCTACTTACTGTTGTGAAGTAAGTACCTTATCTCACCCTTAGACTGACTTTTCACCAGAGGTGTACACGGAAAGTGAGAGCGCGTGGAGACAATATCCTCGAAGGGTATTGCTTAATGATAATGTCATGTTATAATATAATGAAATTTTTGGTCATTTCATTATAATGGATGTGATAATTATATTGATTTTGAAATTCCATTACTATTACCCTACTATTGGGATGCCATGCAGGCGCCTATTTATAGCGTAACCTTATTTTTATTTTTTTGTGAAAGTTATCCAAAATTTCAGGAATTTATGAACGTGTCCAGTAACATCTTACAAATTAATTTCAATGATACCTATTTCTTCATTCTTTTAAACAAAAGTACCTAAGTATTATTTTTTTTGTAACTTTTTTTCGTACTTTCTGAGTATCGTAGTATTCTAAGTTGAAGGTGTTTTAAAACATCATCTATATCTTTATAGAAAAGTAGAGTATCACCACGACCGTATACCTTACGGGGTGGTCAGAAATCACGCTTTTGGAAGCAGCTAGTTCACATTAAGCGAACTTTACTATAGGCCCACCATAACAAATGGCAAGCTCGTCGATGTCTCTAGCGTACCAAACTTGAGAAATATCATAAACAAATTATTGTATCCCGAACAGGAATTGAACCCGGCACCTCCGAGTCTAAATCTACAGACTTAACCGCTAGACCACATATTTATCCTTTATGAATGTCGCATCAGCCTTCTTTAGTATAATGTTAGAACCCTTCGTTACAGATCCATATTCCAAGACATGGTATCGATGGAGGCCTTGGTGCACAAAGTCATGAATTTCGCTCAGAAGCTCGTAGACGCTGATCGGGCAAGTTTGTTTCTTGTGGATGCGAAGTCCAAGGAGTTGTATGCTACAGTGTTCGACATCGGCAATGAAGACACAGAGAGGGACAGCCAATCTAGTTCTGGGACCGAAGTGCAGTCAGTTCAAAGCATGAAGAAAGAGATCAGGTAATTTTAAACAATTTTCATTTCTTATATACGTATATGTATACATACGTATATGTAGTACGACAGTAGATAGCTACTGTTTATTTTTTTATATATTTTGGAAAACCAACAGTTGACAATATTATAATAAATGTTATACAGTAAATTCACTAAGAACTATTAAAGGTTTTCGCATATAAATTTAAAGTTAAGCAATAAAGAGCAAGAGAAGAAAACGTCACTGCATTACCATTATTGTGAAAAAAGTATATAGAATATAAAGATATAACAAGTGCTTATATTGATAACCCACAGATGAACAATTCCACAATAAATATAATACAGATTAGAAGGTGTAACAGTTGTCATCTGCAGGTCTTTTAGACATACATATAACGAGTATATTGGTAGTGGAAAACAAATTACTCATTAGGAATCGCTGCTGATGATCGATTCAAAGTAACGAAGCGTCATTAGACGTCTAATATATGTTGCTTTGGAGTTAAACATGTCTATGTCCAAATCTTCCGCAAGAATATTATAGTTGTTACATGTTGTTAATAAATAACTGTTCTGTCTATACCTGGTACTAGCATATGGTACGAACAAGAGTGGGGGACATCGAAGATTAAACCTAGGTATTCGTAATACCTTAGTATGATATTATGCCCAAGTCATTTCAAATAAATATTTTATTTCAGATTTCCCTTGGGTACCGGGATCGCTGGCCATGTTGCGGAGACCGGAGAGGTTCTCAACATCCGTGATGCATATGAAGATTCGCGATTTAATAGGTCAGTGGAGACATCTACCCCCTAAGACGTCTAGCCAGCAACTGTAACTATATGCCAAATTCTCCAGAAATATGTTCTGGAATGACAAATGTACGTAAGAAAAGTGTATTTCTCATTGGTACATGCCGGGTGGGGTTGAACCGACCTTTGTAGGATTTAAGGTACGCGTTCTTACAACCGTGCCACCACCGCGTCGTCATAGATTTACAACACCACCGTTCCCGTGCCTCGGAGAGCACGTTAAGCCGTCGGTCCCGGTTCCACTAATAATAATAATAATAAATTATTTATTTCAGAATTAATTCCATAATTATTAGTAACATTTCAACTTAGAACTATGTTAGTAGGTATACACATCAATTAAAAAGTCAAAAACAAACCGCATAAATAATAATAATAATAACAATACCTAGCATTTAATTTAATTAATATTAATTCGTAAATATCTGTAGGGATATTTATACTACGCAACTTTAATGCCAACTTGTGGAATCGTTAATAAATTGTCATAAAAAAATTACATCATATCTTGGCCAAGCCGTCTGGCCAGCCTGGCGAGTGTAGGCCAAATTCTCCAGTTATGGAAGGCCCATCTCCAGCAGTGGAGGTCTAGGAGTCTAGTCTAGTCTAGATGTTCTAGAGGCTATAGTGAATGAAAAATGTTCTGGAAGTCCCTTCCTCATCAGTCTAGGACTCTGTGTTCTAGAAACTAGAAATAATACTATTTTAATTATTTATTAAAAACAGTTTCATTTTAATTTGTAAAAGCTCCGAGTCGCGTTTTAAATGTCAAAGGTTTTGTTTGTCCGTGAATCTCAGTTCCCCAGGAGACGGTATTTCTAAAATAACCTTGCAAGAATAAACATTTTCTCTACCTCTTAAATGTGTATCCCTATCGCCACTTGAAACTTTGTCCCAAATTAAAATAAATAGGGAGTATGCGAAACGTTAGAGTTCAGCAGAGCTTGATCGGACGGGTAGTACGAAAAAAGTTCGTCGTGGAATCGAGTAAAAAAGATAATTTACTTCGGCATACCAATGGAAAAACACTTTTCTTACGTACATTTGTCCAATGATATTAGATGAGGGTATCATGTCATTTAATTTCGTTTATTTTAAAACTTTATTGTTAAATATAATTGGCGAACATAATGCCGTGGCAACATATCAGATTTGCCAATATCTTAACAATTCCACAATAAACTTGTCCAGGCAGAGTATGAAGAGTGAAGGCCAAATTCTCCAAAAATAATTCCTGTAAGACCCATTGGCAGGTCTGTGATAAAGGTAAAATATTAAAAAAAAAAAAGGGTCAAATTATATACGTTAAAGAAATAAGATTCTTATTTCAACCCGGCGTTGCCTAGCGACTACCTTAGCCTTCATGCAAGGACTTACAGTGAACTATAAGGCTCTACAACGGAGTTCTAGGATAAACTTGAATAGAAGCCGGGCACATACGGCGTATACGGAATTCATCGGGCCCTGACACAAAATATAAACAAAGAAACCAGTCGTTCCCAAACTTTGACAACCGAATGTAATATACGAGTATAGTAAGTGCTTGGTCCTAGTTCGCTATTTTTTTATTAGAGAGTACGAGTATCATCACGACCGTTTCCCTTCCGGGGTGGTTAGAAACCACGCTTATAAATAAGCGGACTCATATTTAGCCAACTTTTACTATAGGCCAATCATGACAAGTGGCAAGCTCGTCGATGTCTCCAGCGTATCAAACTCGAGAAATATTATAAATAAATTAAATATTAATTAAATGCATATATTTATATTATTAAATCCCGACCAGGAATCGAACCCTACCGGGTCTAAATACACGGAGTTAACCGCTAGACCACGGAGGCAGTTTTACTTAGAAGGTCAGAAACTAACAAAAATATAATATTACAAAATGAGAACAATAGTAAAAACTTAACACAAAATAAACAATATTTTTAACAAGAATTTAACAACGCGATCAAGCGTAGGTATAGACGGCAAATATAACCCTGCTAAATAAACTTTATTTGTAAGAATTTAATGCATTAAAAAAAAACATGACGGTATTTTCTAATTTATTATTTTCTAATTATTTTTACAAGAAAAAAAAGTATTGCTTAAATAATTAAATACTTGATTTACGGTATACAGCATTATTTATTTTCTACATAATAATATTGAATATTTTATTTCCCTTTGCTGTTTCTATAATTAAGACTGTTGGATTCTCACAACAATCCTGACAATTTTCCCTATCCACGAATCATTACAATTTCCGAACGCGCAATACACAAAAGTTACGCACCAAAAAAGTGGGTAGCACACCGCGCAGCAGAAAAAAGTCGCCTGTCTGTTCGCCTCCCGTGCAGAGTGCGTGCATCGATAAAAATATTGCTATCAACGAAAATCAATTAAGAAATCATTCTACAATATAAAGAAACAGTGTTTTAGTGTGAAAGAAGACTAAATTTGGTGAGTCCCATCATTTTCCTTCATTTTTTCCAGTTGTGAGAACAAAACCCATTTTTTCCTCACTTTGGTAATTTTTATTTGACCTTCAACTAGTAATCTCTACTCACGTAAAAAGAAGACGCAAGTGTACATTCCCGAAATTTGTTAGTTAGGAGCCAATACTCCACCGCTAATATGACGCAACATTGTTTCTGGTTCTTCTTGCCGGATAAAAATTAGTAAGGAAATACAGCCCATCTAAAATTCTATTGCTCATATTACGTAATTTAAGTACCACATGCCGTACATTTCAATTACTACACAAATTGAAGGAATTTATTTACATTTGCGTACCTATCTTTTTACAAAAAAAAAACTATAATTATTTTTTGCTCAGAAAGTATTCTTAAAGTCTAAACCTTAACCTATCTATACACTATATACAGATACTTAATTCTTACATTTACAATACAAATTAGTTTAATTTCAAAAAAACAAGTGATAACGGCCGGTTTCCACGACACGAAAAATATTGGTTAAGGCCCGTTCACACGGCACGTTTAATAAAAAAATATTAATTTTAAATAAAAAAAAAATTGTGTTATTTCTTTCCTACTTTAACGTATGTTTGTGGTTTATTTGGTATAATACTATATTAAAATGTGCGATCAATCTGAGATTACTGTACTCACCTCACGCCGTGAACATGTCTTTCGGTCGTTGCAGATTTTATATGATGTAGGCAAAGGAATATCTACGGATAAATCTAAACTATCCCAGTTTCGTGCTAGATTTAAGAATATAGATCGACTAAAAGAAGAATACTTAGAATTAACAGAGCAAATTAACTTAAAATCTTTAAAAACAATTCCTAAATTTACAATTAATAATGAAATTCTTTATGCCTTTGATGAAATCTACTACGAAATCATGTCAATTGCTGAAACAATTCAATTTGAACCTACTAAGGTTCACAGCAATAATGACCCTAAGTCAGATGAATCTAGGTTACAGATTAGGTTACCTAAATTGGAAGTACCCACGTTCGATGGTCAAATTGAGCATTGGCAAACTTTTATTGACAGCTATATGTCATTAATTCACAAAAACGTGTCCCTAAATGCCATCGATAAATTTCATTATTTGATTTCCTGCTTATCAGGGCCGGCGCTAAGCATCGCCAAGGGAGTACCGCTAACTTCTAGCAATTATGATGTCGTTTTCCAAACACTTTTAAATCGGTATCAAAATAGGCGTATTTTAGCAACTACCTACTTAGAGAAAATAATGAAATTAACTCCATTAACTAATTCTAACTTAGACGGTTTAACTAAATATACAAATACGTTATACGAAAGCGTCAATGCACTTAGGGCATTAAGGCTAGAATCATTAAGCGAATTTATATTGTTCTACCTTGCTTCGCGCTCACTGGACACTGACACGCGTAAATGTTTCGAAATTCAGAACATGAGCGAAGCGCCTAGCTTTGACGAACTTCTCAACTATCTTCAAAATTATATCAAGGTTCTCGAAGTGAGCAAGCCGAGCACTTGCCTTTCGAGTCCAAAGGTCACTTCAAAAACAAATAATTTTTCTTCTTCCACTAATAAACAAAATAATAAACGGTCCTTCGTAACTTCTTCTAATTCTCACCATAAATACAATCAATACAGTTGTCCGTGTTGTAATTTTCCTCATAGTATTTTCAAATGTCAAAAAATGCAAGGATTGGATGTCAGTTCTAGAAAACAATTAATAAATGATCTCAAACTTTGTAGCAACTGCCTCAGACCGGCACATGCAGTGAGTACCTGCACTTCAAAGACTGGATGTCTAAAATGTGGCGAAAAACACCACACGTTGCTTCATCTGGAGCCTGTCCCATCAACGTCATCAGCAGAACAGTCGACCACCCTAGCTTGTGCGACTGCTACCGCAACCAAAACCGTCAAAATTTTAGGTTCGGCAATCGTTCGCGTACGCGATGCGCGCGGCACTCTTCGGTATGTACGCGCCCTTATCGACAGTTGTTCACACGACTCGTTCATGACATCCTCGTGTGTCCGGCGACTCGATTTGCCTACGCGTCGCTGTCGGCTTTCAGTGGCTGGTATTGGTGAAAACGTTACGCACGATATTAAGGGGTACACACACGCTACAATTATGCCACATTCAAAAAATACTCCAGTGTTCGATTTATCATTTATTGTAATTTCAAAAATCACTTCTAAACTACCCTCAATGAAATTACCTAATGCTATACGTGAGCATTTTAATCATTTAAATCTAGCTGACAAAAACTTCGATTCTCCTGCTAACGTTGACTTATTGCTAGGAGTCGAAATCTTCGATCGAGTATATGACGGCCTTAGATACTCGCCCGGTCCAGGCTTACCGTGCGCTCTTTCAAGTATCTTTGGTTGGGTCATAACCGGACAATACAATAGCAATAATAATATCGATGTGCCACAGCAAGCAGTTTCTTCTCTTATTACGTCAACGCACATGCTCGATGACGCCGTAAGGAAATTTTGGGAAGTCGAGGAACCTCCTCACGCTGAGTTCGCCATGCCCGAACATCAAGAGTGCGAGGACTTGTACTCGAAGCTCACATACCGTGACTCCACCGGCAGGTATGTGGTCCCAATCATGTTGAAGGCGAATCCCTCAACATTAGGAGACTCATACCGTCTCGCATTAACTCGTTTTTTAAATAACGAGAAGCGCCATGCCCGCGACTCTAATTTAAAATCCGAGTATGCAACTTTCATGCAGGAGTATAAGGACTTGGGTCACATGCTACCGTCACCTCATACTGATACCCGCTATGTAATCCCGCATCACGGAGTTGTCCGCCCGAGCAGCACCACAACCCGTTT
The DNA here is from genome assembly GCA_910589645.1 of Tinea semifulvella. Classification (NCBI taxonomy): domain Eukaryota; kingdom Metazoa; phylum Arthropoda; class Insecta; order Lepidoptera; family Tineidae; genus Tinea; species Tinea semifulvella. The sequence continues at coordinate 30,735,943 of OU342584.1, forward strand.
GCGAGTCGTTTTCGATGCCAGCTGTCGAACTTCCACTGGATTATCGTTAAACGACTTAGTCTACACAGGTCCCAAGTTACAAAATGACTTGGTCGATCTCATCACTCTGTTCCGTCTTCACAAATTCGTCTTCACCTGTGACATTTGTAAGATGTACAGACAGATTTTAATCAGACCGGAGGATCGATCGCTTCAACACATTCTCTGGCGCTCTTCGCCCGACGCACCGCTCACCGAGTATCAGCTGAACACCGTCACATACGGAGTAAGTAGTTCTCCCTATCTTGCAATTAGAACTCTCCGTCAGCTGGCCTCGGACTACGGAGATCGATACCCGCGCGCAGCTGAGGTTCTATGTCAGGAAACCTTTATGGACGACATAACCACAGGGTGCTCGTCGCTCGAGGACGCAGTCAACCTAAAAAATGATCTTATATCATTGCTGGAATTAGGTCGATTCGAACTACGTAAATGGAGCTCGAACTCTGCTGATTTTCTATCTGACGTTCCTACCGAACATTGTCAAGTTCCCAAGCAGTTCTCTGACGAAGGTAGTGAGCTAAATATCAAAATATTGGGAATCAACTGGGATCCTAGCGGTGACCACTTTTCCTATTCTGTTTCGGATGTCAACATAACGTACACTAAACGCGGTATTTTGTCCACGGTTTCCCGCATATTCGATCCTGTAGGATGGATATCACCTGTAGTATTTGCTACTAAGGTATTACTCCAGGACATGTGGCGTCACAACCTAGATTGGGACCAACAGGTTCCTACAACTATAGCAAGACAGTGGCAAGATATAGCTTCAAACTTCAACGATCTGAAGAACATTAAATTGCCCCGATTTGTTTTTCCTCCAAATGCGACCGAGGTTAACCTGGTTGGATTTTGCGACGGCTCTTCGAAAGGTTACGGCTGTTGTGTCTATCTCAGCATCGTTTCTGACTCTGGGATTACAACTAGCCTACTTATTGGCAAATCTAAGGTGGCACCTCTTAAAACTCTCACGGTTAACCGTCTAGAACTGTGCGCTGCACTTTTACTAGCTCAGGTTCTCAACCATGTTAATAATTTACTGAATTCCAAAATTAAAATCAATTCTTTGACTGCTTTTACAGATAGCAGCACTGTGCTATCTTGGCTGCACACCGCTCCCTATAATTTAAAAATATTTGTCGCAAACAGGGTAGTACAAATTAACGATTTGATTGACGTAAAATCCTGGCGTCATGTCTCGACACATGAGAACCCCGCCGATTGCTGTAGTCGCGGAGTCACTTGTTCCGAACTTGCGGCTCACGATTTATGGTGGTCCGGGCCATCTTGGCTTTCTCATCCATCTGAAGACTGGCCGTCTCAGCAGTGCTTGTTGCCATTCGACAAATTGCCTGAGTTAAAACCCGCTGCGTCAATTTCAAATACTTTACTTAGCGTCAATGACAACAATAATTTCCTAAATTTTATTGAACGCTTTTCAAATTTGGTTAGTTTAAAACGCACATTTGCTTGGTGCTTACGTTTCACCAGAAACTGTAAATTAAAGCATTCCCGAATGCTTACTCATTTATCAACGACCGAGATAAATGCTGCGTTTCGTATTCTTGTGAAATTAATTCAAGCTCAATATTTCCAAAACGAAATAAATTTAATCAATAAAAACGCTTCGTGTATAAAATCCTTACAAAAACTAACGCCTTTTTTGGATTCAGTGGGTATATTACGAGTGGGGGGACGCATTCGAAATGCTAACCTACCTTCAGATATGTTACATCCAATTCTGTTACCCAAACAGTGTCATATCTCAGTACTGATAATCGATTATTATCACAAAAATTATTTACACTGCGGCCCTCGCACGCTGCAGTCGTTGATCCAAAGGAAATTTTGGATCATCGGAATACGTCTGCTTATCAGATCTCGTTTGTCAAAATGTGTTATTTGCTTCAAGGCAAAACCGGTTCCATGCCAACCGCGAATGGGAGACTTACCGGCTGCCAGACTTCAGCCCGGAAGATGCTTCCAGACTACCGGAATTGATTTCGGTGGTCCATTTTTGATTAAAGAGAGTAAGCGACGTAATGCTAGAACTCACAAGGTCTATATCTGCCTCTTCGTTTGTCTCACAGTTAAGGCCGTGCACCTCGAAGCTGTGACCGAACTTACTTCTGACGCTTTTCTAGCAGCCTTAGATCGCTTCGTAGCGAGACGCGGTTTATGTCAAAAAATTCTAACGGATTGCGGGACGAATTTCGTAGGTGCGAATCGTCATTTAAAGGAAATTTATAGCATGCTGTCTACAAATAAAACCAACATTTCTGACGGCCTTACAACCCGTTAAATTGTTTGGGAGTTTAACCCTCCAGGTGCTCCACATTTCGGCGGTATATTCGAAAGCGGTATCAAATCGACGAAATATCACCTAAAGCGAGTAGTTGGCGAACAAGTCCTTACACTCGAAGAGATGTTTACCGTATTGTCGAAAATCGAAGCCATGCTCAATTCCAGACCTCTTTGCGCTCTTTCAACGGAACCCACCGAAAACGACGTACTGACCCCGGGTCACTTTCTGGTAGGAGGCCCTCTCGTAGCTCTTCCAGAATACGACATCTCTGACGACCGTTCTCATCCTCGCAATCGCTGGCACATGGTCCAGAAGATCACGCAATCTTTCTGGAACATTTGGCAGAGAGACTACCTCCATACCTTACAGCAAAAGGTGAAATGGTTTACTACCACACCTAACTTAAAACAAAACGATTTGGTTATGTTAGTGGATAATAATCTTCCGCCAAATCAGTGGAAGCTAGCTCGAGTACAACGCGTTCACCCAGGCCGTGACGGCATTGTACGCGTCGCAACAGTTTGCACTACTCACGGTACATTCCACCGTCCAGTAGTCAAGCTATGTCCATTACCTATCAACTAAATCTAAAACACAAACATAAATTATAGTATAGCTTAATCTTACTTACCTCTAGTTTATAGTATAATTTATTCGTATTACATACTTCTAATATACCTACATACTTACATATTTATTACAACATTATATAACCTTAGCCTATAATTAATCTTGTCTTAATTTAGCTATTTAAGTTGCTTTAATTTGTTATTTAGTTATCTTACATTCTGAGCACAAAATAAAGTAATTTGTTTATAATTTTGTAATCCGAAGGATTCCAAGTGGGGGGAAATGTTGGATTCTCACAACAATCCTGACAATTTTCCCTATCCACGAATCATTCCAATTTCCGAACGCGCAATACACAAAAGTTACGCACCAAAAAAGTGGGTAGCACACCGCGCAGCAGAAAAAAGTCGCCTGTCTGTTCGCCTCCCGTGCAAAGTGCGTGCATCGATAAAAATATTGCTATCAACGAAAATCAATTAAGAAATCATTCTACAATATAAAGAAACAGTGTTTTAGTGTGAAAGAAGACTAAATTTGGTGAGTCCCATCATTTTCCTTCATTTTTTCCAGTTGTGAGAACAAAACCCATTTTTTCCTCACTTTGGTAATTTTTATTTGACCTTCAACTAGTAATCTCTACTCACGTAAAAAGAAGACGCAAGTGTACATTCCCGAAATTTGTTAGTTAGGAGCCAATACTCCACCGCTAATATGACGCAACAAAGACCCTTTAAAATACTTTTTGTATGGTTTGTTTACATTTTGTCTCGGGGCTTTATAAATGTGTCGTATACTCGTAGATGAAGGTGACTCGGTTTCAAATGTCTACCTGGGGAATAACTGAGCTTGAGATCTTGTAGTTTATCTTTTTTGTTTATATTTTTCTTCATAATTGTTTTAATAAATACACTATAGTAAGTATCTTGTTGTTTTAATTTCAAATTAGATATGTGTATCTACTCGTAAATAAAATTAGAACGTTTATTATTATTAGGTTTATTCGAATATAATCTAGTTTTTCTTTAACTTGGCGCTGTATATATACAAAAATCTCATTTTATTAATTTATTCTTGTCACGTTTTTAAACGGTTGGGGAAGGACAGTCAACAAGGCTAGACTTAACACTTTTTTTGTTATTGATTTTTTTTTATACGTGACATTTTATAAAACTTGCCAATGCAAGACTTTACCAATATACGCTGCTCGTCTTCTGCTAACATTTTATATTTTATATACTAGCACGACATGTACCCACCTGAGTGGCGCGCAAAGTCCATTAATGTCAGCAACTGGTATCAGACACTCATGATCAGTCCCTAACACAATGCCGGCTTGACTGTGCATGATGGCAATTTAAGCCTGATCCCGAAACGTGTGGATACACTTTACTGGGTTTATCGGCACGAACGTCGGATACTTCTCCGTCCCGGCAGACTGGGCAAATTACCACCATCAGTCCACCTACCACCTATTAACTTGTTAATAGCTTAATCTTTGGACCACTTTGCTGCTTCCACTAGCAGAATTTATTCAAAATTATTTCAATAATGACATGTCACTAATACCTGTAATAGGTTTATGTGAATAAAGATATTTTGACTTTGACTTTGACTAAGCATCAACATTACACGTTGCAATTTGCTCGTAGTGTTATTGTTATAGATAGTAGTTAATGCTTAGTCTATAAGGCACGCATTGTCGATCTTGTTGGCCTTTGATACGTATGTGCCTGGTTTAATTTAACTCTTATTTCTATTAGTTCGTCATTTAACATGGCTTCTGATTGATGGTATTTTGTTTTTAATTTTCAGAACAGTCGATCGCCTGACAGGCTATAAGACAAAAACGATTCTGTGCATGCCGATTTACACGAGAAATACCGTCATAGGAGTTGTTCAGATGGTAAATAAGCGTGTCGGTTACTTTACCAAGCAAGACGAAAAAGCTTTTGAGATGTTCGCCGTGTACTGCGGCCTGGCGTTGCACCATGCCAAGCTATACAATAAAATCTCACGATCTGAGCAAAAGTATAAAGTGGCTATTGAAGTCCTGAGCTATCACAACACCTGCGCAGAGGAAGAAGTAGAAGTAGCTTTGTCAGAAGTACGGGGACCGAAGTCTCAAGAACTGGACGACTTTGGGTTCAGTCCTTTCATAGTGGATGACTACGCTAAGGCCACACACGCTGTCCACATGTTCATAGATCTGTTCGGACTCGCTCACTTTGACACAATGGAGCTGATGAAGTTTGTGCTGACAGTGAGGAAGAACTACAGACGCGTCCCGTATCATAACTGGACGCATGGATTTTCTGTCGCCAACTCCATCTATAATATTCTGAAGAGGATCAACGTTTTTACCCTAAACGAGGTTAGTTTCCATTGAGTTTTGATCTTAACAAGAAAAATATATGTAACATATTGTTTGTAATATTTGCACTAATTATCACTTTCTCATCAGCTGAATTTCCATAAACTGCATATCCGTTGCATTCAACTATCTAATGCTGGTAACTGTACATTGTTCTGTGTTGTCTGATAATAAGATTATAATTATATTATCACACATACACAGAATAATAAACAGTTAACAAATGAAGATAAAGGAACACTTCACTTCTACAGCAGAGCATCGACAACCTATTTGAGCTACCAGCTTGGCATTGCAAAGTGCAAACAATTTATTTTATATTTTTGTACTTTGTCGATGCCGTAGTGGTAGCTCAATCGACATCAAGAGCTCCTCATCTGTGTTCGTTTTTACACCAACATTGTGTATGTTTTGTTAAAATAATGGTATGTTTTTTTATTACTTATTACACAGAATAATAAACAGTTAACAAATGAAGATAAAGGAACACTTCACTTCTACAGCAGAGCATCGACAACCTATTTGAGCTACCAGCTTGGCATTGCAAAGTGCAAACAATTTATTTTATATTTTTGTACTTTGTCGATGCCGTAGTGGTAGCTCAATCGACATCAAGAGCTCCTCATCTGTGTTCGTTTTTACACCAACATTGTGTATGTTTTGTTAAAATAATGGTATGTTTTTTTATTACTTATTACCCATGAATACTAATATTTAATTAAGAGCTTTTAATTTAATTTGCAACTCTTTCGCTCGCATAATCCAAAATTTTCAAAGATCTTTCGGTTCTGGGGCCCGATTCTCGCGTCTTCGCCATGCATATTGCTCGATTTGATTGAATGAAACTGACAGTTTTCTATGGAGTTCTGTCGCTTTTCATTCGAATCTTTCGAACCGACACGCAAGTAGTCAATTAGCTTAAAAAATGTATTCCCTAAAGGGAATAAAATAAACTCATCAGCTGAATTTCCATAAACTACATATCCGTTGCATTCAACTATCTAATGCTGGTAACTGTACATTGTTCTGTGTTGTCTGATAATAAGATTATAATTATATCATCACACATACACAGAATAATAAACAGTTAACAAATGAAGATAAAGGAACACTTCACTTCTACAGCAGAGCATCGACAACCTATTTGAGCTACCAGCTTGGCATTGCAAAGTGCAAACAATTTATTTTATATTTTTGTACTTTGTCGATTCCGTAGTGGTAGCTCAATCGACATCAAGAGCTCCTCATCTGTGTTCGTTTTCACACCAACATTGTGTATGTTTTGTTAAAATAATGGTATGTTTTTTTGTAACATATTGTTTGTAATATTTGCACTAATTATCACTTTCTCATCAGCTGAATTTCCATAAACTACATATCCGTTGCATTCAACTATCTAATGCTGGTAACTGTACATTGTTCTGTGTTGTCTGATAATAAGATTATAATTATATCATCACACATACACAGAATAATAAACAGTTAACAAATGAAGATAAAGGAACACTTCACTTCTACAGCAGAGCATCGACAACCTATTTGAGCTACCAGCTTGGCATTGCAAAGTGCAAACAATTTATTTTATATTTTTGTACTTTGTCGATGCCGTAGTGGTAGCTCAATCGACATCAAGAGCTCCTCATCTGTGTTCGTTTTTACACCAACATTGTGTATGTTTTGTTAAAATAATGGTATGTTTTTTTATTACTTATTACCCATGAATACTAATATTTAATTAAGAGCTTTTAATTTAATTTGCAACTCTTTCGCTCGCATAATCCAAAATTTTCAAAGATCTTTCGGTTCTGGGGCCCGATTCTCGCGTCTTCGCCATGCATATTGCTCGATTTGATTGAATGAAACTGACAGTTTTCTATGGAGTTCTGTCGCTTTTCATTCGAATCTTTCGAACCGACACGCAAGTAGTCAATTAGCTTAAAAAATGTATTCCCTAAAGGGAATAAAATAAACTCATCAGCTGAATTTCCATAAACTACATATCCGTTGCATTCAACTATCTAATGCTGGTAACTGTACATTGTTCTGTGTTGTCTGATAATAAGATTATAATTATATCATCACACATACACAGAATAATAAACAGTTAACAAATGAAGATAAAGGAACACTTCACTTCTACAGCAGAGCATCGACAACCTATTTGAGCTACCAGCTTGGCATTGCAAAGTGCAAACAATTTATTTTATATTTTTGTACTTTGTCGATGCCGTAGTGGTAGCTCAATCGACATCAAGAGCTCCTCATCTGTGTTCGTTTTTACACCAACATTGTGTATGTTTTGTTAAAATAATGGTATTTGTTAAACATTATTTACAATGTTAAATTCTTATTATTATATTTATAATTTTAGTCACACTTATTACATACAGATTATTATTATTTATTTATTTTATTTATTTAAAAACTTATAAATATAAATAAACCACTCGAACGCCTGAATAAATTAAAATAATTATTTAGTAGTGACATACATACGTGTATTTTCAGTTTTGTCCTGTTATTTGTTGCCGTATAAATGGATTTACATCCGCTAAAGATTCCTTCCCAATGATCAATCAGATTCCTTCACTCTTGCTGCCGCTCATCAGTGAAACAGGCTACCCCTGGCTAACAGGCGTGAACAGTCAGTCAATGTATTTAAAATAAAAACCAGATATTTCATTTATTCGACGTAGATACAAAAATATTAAAATAAAATAGATTAAAAACTAATTTTAAATAAAACTACATTTCATACCTATGAAATTAAAACTATTCTACAAAATAAACTAAGGAGGGTGGGTACCTAAAAAGCTCGCCGCATTTCCTCGTTGAATTATAAGGGAAATATTGTGTTTTAAAACTAAATTATTTCATGAGAAACATATGTATTAAGCTTTTTCAACGCGACGTGACAAAGTTGTTTGCCAAACTCACTTTGGATATCTATTTATTTATAATGTGTCTTTATGTGTATTATATTATGTATGTATGTATATTTGTGTGCAATAAATATGTATTCGTGTTTATTTTACTAATTAAGTAATATTAATTATTTTGTTTATCCTTCCATCACCTTTCATGATCTATTATGATTATTTATTTTCATTACGGCGTTGTAGCTCGCCTATGCACATTTTGAAGTACAATAAAGTATTTAAATAAGTAAATAGTAGTCACATTTTTTTTTTACTTATTTATGGAGAAATTACCTATTAAAACTTTTTTTTATGATTTAAATTTATTTGAAGGAACAATATAAATTACAATTAATATAGACTACTTAATAATAAAAATACAACTAAAACAAAGAAACTTGTTCCAAAGGGTAAAGTGCCAAGGATAGCATTCATCAGTAAAGTATCATCACGAACGTTTCCCTTCCGGGGTAATCAGAAACCACGCTTATAAAGAAGCGGATCCAAATTTAGCCAACTTTCATCATTATCATCATCAGCCTGTATCTCTCCACTGCTGAATGTAGGCCTCCCCCAAGGCTCGCCACTTAACGCGATCTTTCGCTACCCTCATCCAACCCCCACCAGCGACCTTCTTTAGGTCATCTGTCCATCTGGGTCGTCCCACTCTGCGTCTTCCCGTACGTGGTCTCCACTCTAGAACCCGTTTGACCCATCGATCGTCGGTTCTTCGGCAGATGTGTCCGGCCCATTGCAACTTCAGCTTGCTAATTTACTATAGGCCAATCATGACAAGTTGCAAGCTCGTCGGCCACATTGAATGGCGATGCTGATCCCTGGCCCAAATATTGCGCAGCCCTCTTATCTTCCGAGGTGTTGACGAGCTGTTTTGAAAATACCTTGAAAATTTTGTGTGCACTGTCCGTCCCCACGGCCCCATAGTTTCAACTCCAAACGGCGCAAAAACATATCTTCCAATAAGCTGGGTATATTTCCTAGCGTATTATTAAATTTAGTAGATTATTAACTTTTTTAATCTGACGGTACTATTAAATCTCTGTGGCTGTGCATTTATTCCCAGGCTTTAAAGTTTACGTTAATGAAACTAATCGGTACTAAGTTTTATTTACAACCCCTCCTCAGTTATACGATGCTAGACTAGAGATACTCCTCAATGCTCCTTCAAAATAAAACTAACAAAAACCGTGGAGATAGATTGCCTAACGATTTTTATTTTTCAGAGCAATGCAAAGCATGCAATGTTTCAACCCATCCCTCAATCCGACGGCGAAACAGCTGCAGTGCTCCTGATGTGGAGAACTGAGCATAAGTTCTACGACGAAGACGAAGAGATCAGCTCTTCATACGTAGTTTGGGGCGGGATAGCTTTGCACTACGCTCGACTCTACCACGACATGCAGATGCAGAGGCAATTGGGAGACTTTCTACTTACTGTTGTGAAGTAAGTACCTTATCTCACCCTTAGACTGACTTTTCACCAGAGGTGTACACGGAAAGTGAGAGCGCGTGGAGACAATATCCTCGAAGGGTATTGCTTAATGATAATGTCATGTTATAATATAATGAAATTTTTGGTCATTTCATTATAATGGATGTGATAATTATATTGATTTTGAAATTCCATTACTATTACCCTACTATTGGGATGCCATGCAGGCGCCTATTTATAGCGTAACCTTATTTTTATTTTTTTGTGAAAGTTATCCAAAATTTCAGGAATTTATGAACGTGTCCAGTAACATCTTACAAATTAATTTCAATGATACCTATTTCTTCATTCTTTTAAACAAAAGTACCTAAGTATTATTTTTTTTGTAACTTTTTTTCGTACTTTCTGAGTAACGTAGTATTCTAAGTTGAAGGTGTTTTAAAACATCATCTATATCTTTATAGAAAAGTAGAGTATCACCACGACCGTATACCTTACGGGGTGGTCAGAAATCACGCTTTTGGAAGCAGCTAGTTCACATTAAGCGAACTTTACTATAGGCCCACCATAACAAATGGCAAGCTCGTCGATGTCTCTAGCGTACCAAACTTGAGAAATATCATAAACAAATTATTGTATCCCGAACAAGAATTGAACCCGGCACCTCCGAGTCTAAATCTACAGACTTAACCGCTAGACCACATATTTATCCTTTATGAATGTCGCATCAGCCTTCTTTAGTATAATGTTAGAACCCTTCGTTACAGATCCATATTCCAAGACATGGTATCGATGGAGGCCTTGGTGCACAAAGTCATGAATTTCGCTCAGAAGCTCGTAGACGCTGATCGGGCAAGTTTGTTTCTTGTGGATGCGAAGTCCAAGGAGTTGTATGCTACAGTGTTCGACATCGGCAATGAAGACACAGAGAGGGACAGCCAATCTAGTTCTGGGACCGAAGTGCAGTCAGTTCAAAGCATGAAGAAAGAGATCAGGTAATTTTAAACAATTTTCATTTCTTATATACGTATATGTATACATACGTATATGTAGTACGACAGTAGATAGCTACTGTTTATTTTTTTATATATTTTGGAAAACCAACAGTTGACAATATTATAATAAATGTTATACAGAAAATTCACTAAGAACTATTAAAGGTTTTCGCATATAAATTTAAAGTTAAGCAATAAAGAGCAAGAGAAGAAAACGTCACTGCATTACCATTATTGTGAAAAAAGTATATAGAATATAAAGATATAACAAGTGCTTATATTGATAACCCACAGATGAACAATTCCACAATAAATATAATACAGATTAGAAGGTGTAACAGTTGTCATCTGCAGGTCTTTTAGACATACATATAACGAGTATATTGGTAGTGGAAAACAAATTACTCATTAGGAATCGCTGCTGATGATCGATTCAAAGTAACGAAGCGTCATTAGACGTCTAATATATGTTGCTTTGGAGTTAAACATGTCTATGTCCAAATCTTCCGCAAGAATATTATAGTTGTTACATGTTGTTAATAAATAACTGTTCTGTCTATACCTGGTACTAGCATATGGTACGAACAAGAGTGGGGGACATCGAAGATTAAACCTAGGTATTCGTAATACCTTAGTATGATATTATGCCCAAGTCATTTCAAATAAATATTTTATTTCAGATTTCCCTTGGGTACCGGGATCGCTGGCCATGTTGCGGAGACCGGAGAGGTTCTCAACATCCGTGATGCATATGAAGATTCGCGATTTAATAGGTCAGTGGAGACATCTACCCCCTAAGACGTCTAGCCAGCAACTGTAACTATATGCCAAATTCTCCAGAAATATGTTCTGGAATGACAAATGTACGTAAGAAAAGTGTATTTCTCATTGGTACATGCCGGGTGGGGTTGAACCGACCTTTGTAGGATTTAAGGTACGCGTTCTTACAACCGTGCCACCACCGCGTCGTCATAGATTTACAACACCACCGTTCCCGTGCCTCGGAGAGCACGTTAAGCCGTCGGTCCCGGTTCCACTAATAATAATAATAATAAATTATTTATTTCAGAATTAATTCCATAATTATTAGTAACATTTCAACTTAGAACTATGTTAGTAGGTATACACATCAATTAAAAAGTCAAAAACAAACCGCATAAATAATAATAATAATAACAATACCTAGCATTTAATTTAATTAATATTAATTCGTAAATATCTGTAGGGATATTTATACTACGCAACTTTAATGCCAACTTGTGGAATCGTTAATAAATTGTCATAAAAAAATTACATCATATCTTGGCCAAGCCGTCTGGCCAGCCTGGCGAGTGTAGGCCAAATTCTCCAGTTATGGAAGGCCCATCTCCAGCAGTGGAGGTCTAGGAGTCTAGTCTAGTCTAGGTGTTCTAGAGGCTATAGTGAATGAAAAATGTTCTGGAAGTCCCTTCCTCATCAGTCTAGGACTCTGTGTTCTAGAAACTAGAAATAATACTATTTTAATTATTTATTAAAAACAGTTTCATTTTAATTTGTAAAAGCTCCGAGTCGCGTTTTAAATGTCAAAGGTTTTGTTTGTCCGTGAATCTCAGTTCCCCAGGAGACGGTATTTCTAAAATAACCTTGCAAGAATAAACATTTTCTCTACCTCTTAAATGTGTATCCCTATCGCCACTTGAAACTTTGTCCCAAATTAAAATAAATAGGGAGTATGCGAAACGTTAGAGTTCAGCAGAGCTTGATCGGACGGGTAGTACGAAAAAAGTTCGTCGTGGAATCGAGTAAAAAAGATAATTTACTTCGGCATACCAATGGAAAAACACTTTTCTTACGTACATTTGTCCAATGATATTAGATGAGGGTATCATGTCATTTAATTTCGTTTATTTTAAAACTTTATTGTTAAATATAATTGGCGAACATAATGCCGTGGCAACATATCAGATTTGCCAATATCTTAACAATTCCACAATAAACTTGTCCAGGCAGAGTATGAAGAGTGAAGGCCAAATTCTCCAAAAATAATTCCTGTAAGACCCATTGGCAGGTCTGTGATAAAGGTAAAATATTTAAAAAAAAAGGGTCAAATTATATACGTTAAAGAAATAAGATTCTTATTTCAACCCGGCGTTGCCTAGCGACTACCTTAGCCTTCATGCAAGGACTTACAGTGAACTATAAGGCTCTACAACGGAGTTCTAGGATAAACTTGAATAGAAGCCGGGCACATACGGCGTATACGGAATTCATCGGGCCCTGACACAAAATATAAACAAAGAAACCAGTCGTTCCCAAACTTTGACAACCGAATGTAATATACGAGTATAGTAAGTGCTTGGTCCTAGTTCGCTATTTTTTTATTAGAGAGTACGAGTATCATCACGACCGTTTCCCTTCCGGGGTGGTTAGAAACCACGCTTATAAATAAGCGGACTCATATTTAGCCAACTTTTACTATAGGCCAATCATGACAAGTGGCAAGCTCGTCGATGTCTCCAGCGTATCAAACTCGAGAAATATTATAAATAAATTAAATATTAATTAAATGCATATATTTATATTATTAAATCCCGACCAGGAATCGAACCCTACCGGGTCTAAATACACGGAGTTAACCGCTAGACCACGGAGGCAGTTTTACTTAGAAGGTCAGAAACTAACAAAAATATAATATTACAAAATGAGAACAATAGTAAAAACTTAACACAAAATAAACAATATTTTTAACAAGAATTTAACAACGCGATCAAGCGTAGGTATAGACGGCAAATATAACCCTGCTAAATAAACTTTATTTGTAAGAATTTAATGCATTAAAAAAAAACATGACGGTATTTTCTAATTTATTATTTTCTAATTATTTTTACAAGAAAAAAAAGTATTGCTTAAATAATTAAATACTTGATTTACGGTATACAGCATTATTTATTTTCTAGATAATAATATTGAATATTTTATTTCCCTTTGCTGTTTCTATAATTAAGACTGTTGGATTCTCACAACAATCCTGACAATTTTCCCTATCCACGAATCATTCCAATTTCCGAACGCGCAATACACAAAAGTTACGCACCAAAAAAGTGGGTAGCACACCGCGCAGCAGAAAAAAGTCGCCTGTCTGTTCGCCTCCCGTGCAGAGTGCGTGCATCGATAAAAATATTGCTATCAACGAAAGTCAATTAAGAAATCATTCTACAATATAAAGAAACAGTGTTTTAGTGTGAAAGAAGACTAAATTTGGTGAGTCCCATCATTTTCCTTCATTTTTTCCAGTTGTGAGAACAAAACCCATTTTTTCCTCACTTTGGTAATTTTTATTTGACCTTCAACTAGTAATCTCTACTCACGTAAAAAGAAGACGCAAGTGTACATTCCCGAAATTTGTTAGTTAGGAGCCAATACTCCACCGCTAATATGACGCAACATTGTTTCTGGTTCTTCTTGCCGGATAAAAATTAGTAAGGAAATACAGCCCATCTAAAATTCTATTGCTCATATTACGTAATTTAAGTACCACATGCCGTACATTTCAATTACTACACAAATTGAAGGAATTTATTTACATTTGCGTACCTATCTTTTTACAAAAAAAAAACTATAATTATTTTTTGCTCAGAAAGTATTCTTAAAGTCTAAACCTAAACCTATCTATACACTATATACAGATACTTAATTCTTACATTTACAATACAAATTAGTTTAATTTCAAAAAAACAAGTGATAACGGCCGGTTTCCACGACACGAAAAATATTGGTTAAGGCCCGTTCACACGGCAAGTTTAATAAAAAAATATTAATTTTAAATAAAAAAAAAATTGTGTTATTTCTTTCCTACTTTAACGTATGTTTGTGGTTTATTTGGTATAATACTATATTAAAATGTGCGATCAATCTGAGATTACTGTACTCACCTCACGCCGTGAACATGTCTTTCGGTCGTTGCAGATTTTATATGATGTAGGCAAAGGAATATCTACGGATAAATCTAAACTATCCCAGTTTCGTGCTAGATTTAAGAATATAGATCGACTAAAAGAAGAATACTTAGAATTAACAGAGCAAATTAACTTAAAATCTTTAAAAACAATTCCTAAATTTACAATTAATAATGAAATTCTTTATGCCTTTGATGAAATCTACTACGAAATCATGTCAATTGCTGAAACAATTCAATTTGAACCTACTAAGGTTCACAGCAATAATGACCCTAAGTCAGATGAATCTAGGTTACAGATTAGGTTACCTAAATTGGAAGTACCCACGTTCGATGGTCAAATTGAGCATTGGCAAACTTTTATTGACAGCTATATGTCATTAATTCACAAAAACGTGTCCCTAAATGCCATCGATAAATTTCATTATTTGATTTCCTGCTTATCAGGGCCGGCGCTAAGCATCGCCAAGGGAGTACCGCTAACTTCTAGCAATTATGATGTCGTTTTCCAAACACTTTTAAATCGGTATCAAAATAAGCGTATTTTAGCAACTACCTACTTAGAGAAAATAATGAAATTAACTCCATTAACTAATTCTAACTTAGACGGTTTAACTAAATATACAAATACGTTATACGAAAGCGTCAATGCACTTAGGGCATTAAGGCTAGAATCATTAAGCGAATTTATATTGTTCTACCTTGCTTCGCGCTCACTGGACACTGACACGCGTAAATGTTTCGAAATTCAGAACATGAGCGAAGCGCCTAGCTTTGACGAACTTCTCAACTATCTTCAAAATTATATCAAGGTTCTCGAAGTGAGCAAGCCGAGCACTTGCCTTTCGAGTCCAAAGGTCACTTCAAAAACAAATAATTTTTCTTCTTCCACTAATAAACAAAATAATAAACGGTCCTTCGTAACTTCTTCTAATTCTCACCATAAATACAATCAATACAGTTGTCCGTGTTGTAATTTTCCTCATAGTATTTTCAAATGTCAAAAAATGCAAGGATTGGATGTCAGTTCTAGAAAACAATTAATAAATGATCTCAAACTTTGTAGCAACTGCCTCAGACCGGCACATGCAGTGAGTACCTGCACTTCAAAGACTGGATGTCTAAAATGTGGCGAAAAACACCACACGTTGCTTCATCTGGAGCCTGTCCCATCAACGTCATCAGCAGAACAGTCGACCACCCTAGCTTGTGCGACTGCTACCGCAACCAAAACCGTCAAAATTTTAGGTTCGGCAATCGTTCGCGTACGCGATGCGCGCGGCACTCTTCGGTATGTACGCGCCCTTATCGACAGTTGTTCACACGACTCGTTCATGACATCCTCGTGTGTCCGGCGACTCGATTTGCCTACGCGTCGCTGTCGGCTTTCAGTGGCTGGTATTGGTGAAAACGTTACGCACGATATTAAGGGGTACACACACGCTACAATTATGCCACATTCAAAAAATACTCCAGTGTTCGATTTATCATTTATTGTAATTTCAAAAATCACTTCTAAACTACCCTCAATGAAATTACCTAATGCTATACGTGAGCATTTTAATCATTTAAATCTAGCTGACAAAAACTTCGATTCTCCTGCTAACGTTGACTTATTGCTAGGAGTCGAAATCTTCGATCAAGTATATGACGGCCTTAGATACTCGCCCGGTCCAGGCTTACCGTGCGCTCTTTCAAGTATCTTTGGTTGGGTCATAACCGGACAATACAATAGCAATAATAATATCGATGTGCCACAGCAAGCAGTTTCTTCTCTTATTACGTCAACGCACATGCTCGTTGACGCCGTAAGGAAATTTTGGGAAGTCGAGGAACCTCCTCACGCTGAGTTCGCCATGCCCGAACATCAAGAGTGCGAGGACTTGTACTCGAAGCTCACATACCGTGACTCCACCGGCAGGTATGTGGTCCCAATCATGTTGAAGGCGAATCCCTCAACATTAGGAGACTCATACCGTCTCGCATTAACTCGTTTTTTAAATAACGAGAAGCGCCATGCCCGCGACTCTAATTTAAAATCCGAGTATGCAACTTTCATGCAGGAGTATAAGGACTTGGGTCACATGCTACCGTCACCTCATACTGATACCCGCTATGTAATCCCGCATCACGGAGTTGTCCGCCCGAGCAGCACCACAACCCGTTTGCGAGTCGTTTTCGATGCCAGCTGTCGAACTTCCACTGGATTATCGTTAAACGACTTAGTCTACACAGGTCCCAAGTTACAAAATGACTTGGTCGATCTCATCACTCTGTTCCGTCTTCACAAATTCGTCTTCACCTGTGACATTTGTAAGATGTACAGACAGATTTTAATTAGACCGGAGGATCGATCGCTTCAACACATTCTCTGGCGCTCTTCGCCCGACGCACCGCTCACCGAGTATCAGCTGAACACCGTCACATACGGAGTAAGTAGTTCTCCCTATCTTGCAATTAGAACTCTCCGTCAGCTGGCCTCGGACTACGGAGATCGATACCCGCGCGCAGCTGAGGTTCTATGTCAGGAAACCTTTATGGACGACATAACCACAGGGTGCTCGTCGCTCGAGGACGCAGTCAACCTAAAAAATGATCTTATATCATTGCTGGAATTAGGTCGATTCGAACTACGTAAATGGAGCTCGAACTCTGCTGATTTTCTATCTGACGTTCCTACCGAACATTGTCAAGTTCCCAAGCAGTTCTCTGACGAAGGTAGTGAGCTAAATATCAAAATATTGGGAATCAACTGGGATCCTAGCGGTGACCACTTTTCCTATTCTGTTTCGGATGTCAACATAACGTACACTAAACGCGGTATTTTGTCCACGGTTTCCCGCATATTCGATCCTGTAGGATGGATATCACCTGTAGTATTTGCTACTAAGGTATTACTCCAGGACCTGTGGCGTCACAACCTAGATTGGGACCAACAGGTTCCTACAACTATAGCAAGACAGTGGCAAGATATAGCTTCAAACTTCAACGATCTGAAGAACATTAAATTGCCCCGATTTGTTTTTCCTCCAAATGCGACCGAGGTTAACCTGGTTGGATTTTGCGACGGCTCTTCGAAAGGTTACGGCTGTTGTGTCTATCTCAGCATCGTTTCTGACTCTGGGATTACAACTAGCCTACTTATTGGCAAATCTAAGGTGGCAACTCTTAAAACTCTCACGGTTAACCGTCTAGAACTGTGCGCTGCACTTTTACTAGCTCAGGTTCTCAACCATGTTAATAATTTACTGAATTCCAAAATTAAAATCAATTCTTTGACTGCTTTTACAGATAGCAGCACTGTGCTATCTTGGCTGCACACCGCTCCCTATAATTTAAAAATATTTGTCGCAAACAGGGTAGTACAAATTAACGATTTGATTGACGTAAAATCCTGGCGTCATGTCTCGACACATGAGAACCCCGCCGATTGCTGTAGTCGCGGAGTCACTTGTTCCGAACTTGCGGCTCACGATTTATGGTGGTCCGGGCCATCTTGGCTTTCTCATCCATCTGAAGACTGGCCGTCTCAGCAGTGCTTGTTGCCATTCGACAAATTGCCTGAGTTAAAACCCGCTGCGTCAATTTCAAATACTTTACTTAGCGTCAATGACAACAATAATTTCCTAAATTTTATTGAACGCTTTTCAAATTTGGTTAGTTTAAAACGCACATTTGCTTGGTGCTTACGTTTCACCAGAAACTGTAAATTAAAGCATTCCCGAATGCTTACTCATTTATCAACGACCGAGATAAATGCTGCGTTTCGTATTCTTGTGAAATTAATTCAAGCTCAATATTTCCAAAACGAAATAAATTTAATCAATAAAAACGCTTCGTGTATAAAATCCTTACAAAAACTAACGCCTTTTTTGGATTCAGTGGGTATATTACGAGTGGGGGGACGCATTCGAAATGCTAACCTACCTTCAGATATGTTACATCCAATTCTGTTACCCAAACAGTGTCATATCTCAGTACTGATAATCGATTATTATCACAAAAATTATTTACACTGCGGCCCTCGCACGCTGCAGTCGTTGATCCAAAGGAAATTTTGGATCATCGGAATACGTCTGCTTATCAGATCTCGTTTGTCAAAATGTGTTATTTGCTTCAAGGCAAAACCGGTTCCATGCCAACCGCGAATGGGAGACTTACCGGCTGCCAGACTTCAGCCCGGAAGATGCTTCCAGACTACCGGAATTGATTTCGGTGGTCCATTTTTGATTAAAGAGAGTAAGCGACGTAATGCTAGAACTCACAAGGTCTATATCTGCCTCTTCGTTTGTCTCACAGTTAAGGCCGTGCACCTCGAAGCTGTGACCGAACTTACTTCTGACGCTTTTCTAGCAGCCTTAGATCGCTTCGTAGCGAGACGCGGTTTATGTCAAAAAATTCTAACGGATTGCGGGACGAATTTCGTAGGTGCGAATCGTCATTTAAAGGAAATTTATAGCATGCTGTCTACAAATAAAACCAACATTTCTGACGGCCTTACAACCCGTTAAATTGTTTGGGAGTTTAACCCTCCAGGTGCTCCACATTTCGGCGGTATATTCGAAAGCGGTATCAAATCGACGAAATATCACCTAAAGCGAGTAGTTGGCGAACAAGTCCTTACACTCGAAGAGATGTTTACCGTATTGTCGAAAATCGAAGCCATGCTCAATTCCAGACCTCTTTGCGCTCTTTCAACGGAACCCACCGAAAACGACGTACTGACCCCGGGTCACTTTCTGGTAGGAGGCCCTCTCGTAGCTCTTCCAGAATACGACATCTCTGACGACCGTTCTCATCCTCGCAATCGCTGGCACATGGTCCAGAAGATCACGCAATCTTTCTGGAACATTTGGCAGAGAGACTACCTCCATACCTTACAGCAAAAGGTGAAGTGGTTTACTACCACACCTAACTTAAAACAAAACGATTTGGTTATGTTAGTGGATAATAATCTTCCGCCAAATCAGTGGAAGCTAGCTCGAGTACAACGCGTTCACCCAGGCCGTGACGGCG
Source organism: Tinea semifulvella (assembly GCA_910589645.1). Classification (NCBI taxonomy): domain Eukaryota; kingdom Metazoa; phylum Arthropoda; class Insecta; order Lepidoptera; family Tineidae; genus Tinea; species Tinea semifulvella. Next base: position 30,755,544 of record OU342584.1, read on the forward strand.
TTGTACGCGTCGCAACAGTTTGCACTACTCACGGTACATTCCACCGTCCAGTAGTCAAGCTATGTCCATTACCTATCAACTAAATCTAAAACACAAACATAAATTATAGTATAGCTTAATCTTACTTACCTCTAGTTTATAGTATAATTTATTCGTATTACATACTTCTAATATACCTACATACTTACATATTTATTACAACATTATATAACCTTAGCCTATAATTAATCTTGTCTTAATTTAGCTATTTAAGTTGCTTTAATTTGTTATTTAGTTATCTTACATTCTGAGCACAAAATAAAGTAATTTGTTTATAATTTTGTAATCCGAAGGATTCCAAGTGGGGGGAAATGTTGGATTCTCACAACAATCCTGACAATTTTCCCTATCCACGAATCATTCCAATTTCCGAACGCGCAATACACAAAAGTTACGCACCAAAAAAGTGGGTAGCACACCGCGCAGCAGAAAAAAGTCGCCTGTCTGTTCGCCTCCCGTGCAGAGTGCGTGCATCGATAAAAATATTGCTATCAACGAAAATCAATTAAGAAATCATTCTACAATATAAAGAAACAGTGTTTTAGTGTGAAAGAAGACTAAATTTGGTGAGTCCCATCATTTTCCTTCATTTTTTCCAGTTGTGAGAACAAAACCCATTTTTTCCTCACTTTGGTAATTTTTATTTGACCTTCAACTAGTAATCTCTACTCACGTAAAAAGAAGACGCAAGTGTACATTCCCGAAATTTGTTAGTTAGGAGCCAATACTCCACCGCTAATATGACGCAACAAAGACCCTTTAAAATACTTTTTGTATGGTTTGTTTACATTTTGTCTCGGGGCTTTATAAATGTGTCGTATACTCGTAGATGAAGGTGACTCGGTTTCAAATGTCTACCTGGGGAATAACTGAGCTTGAGATCTTGTAGTTTATCTTTTTTGTTTATATTTTTCTTCATAATTGTTTTAATAAATACACTATAGTAAGTATCTTGTTGTTTTAATTTCAAATTAGATATGTGTATCTACTCGTAAATAAAATTAGAACGTTTATTATTATTAGGTTTATTCGAATATAATCTAGTTTTTCTTTAACTTGGCGCTGTATATATACAAAAATCTCATTTTATTAATTTATTCTTGTCACGTTTTTAAACGGTTGGGGAAGGACAGTCAACAAGGCTAGACTTAACACTTTTTTTGTTATTGATTTTTTTTTATACGTGACATTTTATAAAACTTGCCAATGCAAGACTTTACCAATATACGCTGCTCGTCTTCTGCTAACATTTTATATTTTATATACTAGCACGACATGTACCCACCTGAGTGGCGCGCAAAGTCCATTAATGTCAGCAACTGGTATCAGACACTCATGATCAGTCCCTAACACAATGCCGGCTTGACTGTGCATGATGGCAATTTAAGCCTGATCCCGAAACGTGTGGATACACTTTACTGGGTTTATCGGCACGAACGTCGGATACTTCTCCGTCCCGGCAGACTGGGCAAATTACCACCATCAGTCCACCTACCACCTATTAACTTGTTAATAGCTTAATCTTTGGACCACTTTGCTGCTTCCACTAGCAGAATTTATTCAAAATTATTTCAATAATGACATGTCACTAATACCTGTAATAGGTTTATGTGAATAAAGATATTTTGACTTTGACTTTGACTAAGCATCAACATTACACGTTGCAATTTGCTCGTAGTGTTATTGTTATAGATAGTAGTTAATGCTTAGTCTATAAGGCACGCATTGTCGATCTTGTTGGCCTTTGATACGTATGTGCCTGGTTTAATTTAACTTTTATTTCTATTAGTTCGTCATTTAACATGGCTTCTGATTGATGGTATTTTGTTTTTAATTTTCAGAACAGTCGATCGCCTGACAGGCTATAAGACAAAAACGATTCTGTGCATGCCGATTTACACGAGAAATACCGTCATAGGAGTTGTTCAGATGGTAAATAAGCGTGTCGGTTACTTTACCAAGCAAGACGAAAAAGCTTTTGAGATGTTCGCCGTGTACTGCGGCCTGGCGTTGCACCATGCCAAGCTATACAATAAAATCTCACGATCTGAGCAAAAGTATAAAGTGGCTATTGAAGTCCTGAGCTATCACAACACCTGCGCAGAGGAAGAAGTAGAAGTAGCTTTGTCAGAAGTACGGGGACCGAAGTCTCAAGAACTGGACGACTTTGGGTTCAGTCCTTTCATAGTGGATGACTACGCTAAGGCCACACACGCTGTCCACATGTTCATAGATCTGTTCGGACTCGCTCACTTTGACACAATGGAGCTGATGAAGTTTGTGCTGACAGTGAGGAAGAACTACAGACGCGTCCCGTATCATAACTGGACGCATGGATTTTCTGTCGCCAACTCCATCTATAATATTCTGAAGAGGATCAACGTTTTTACCCTAAACGAGGTTAGTTTCCATTGAGTTTTGATCTTAACAAGAAAAATATATGTAACATATTGTTTGTAATATTTGCACTAATTATCACTTTCTCATCAGCTGAATTTCCATAAACTGCATATCCGTTGCATTCAACTATCTAATGCTGGTAACTGTACATTGTTCTGTGTTGTCTGATAATAAGATTATAATTATATTATCACACATACACAGAATAATAAACAGTTAACAAATGAAGATAAAGGAACACTTCACTTCTACAGCAGAGCATCGACAACCTATTTGAGCTACCAGCTTGGCATTGCAAAGTGCAAACAATTTATTTTATATTTTTGTACTTTGTCGATGCCGTAGTGGTAGCTCAATCGACATCAAGAGCTCCTCATCTGTGTTCGTTTTTACACCAACATTGTGTATGTTTTGTTAAAATAATGGTATGTTTTTTTATTACTTATTACCCATGAATACTAATATTTAATTAAGAGCTTTTAATTTAATTTGCAACTCTTTCGCTCGCATAATCCAAAATTTTCAAAGATCTTTCGGTTCTGGGGCCCGATTCTCGCGTCTTCGCCATGCATATTGCTCGATTTGATTGAATGAAACTGACAGTTTTCTATGGAGTTCTGTCGCTTTTCATTCGAATCTTTCGAACCGACACGCAAGTAGTCAATTAGCTTAAAAAATGTATTCCCTAAAGGGAATAAAATAAACTCATCAGCTGAATTTCCATAAACTACATATCCGTTGCATTCAACTATCTAATGCTGGTAACTGTACATTGTTCTGTGTTGTCTGATAATAAGATTATAATTATATCATCACACATACACAGAATAATAAACAGTTAACAAATGAAGATAAAGGAACACTTCACTTCTACAGCAGAGCATCGACAACCTATTTGAGCTACCAGCTTGGCATTGCAAAGTGCAAACAATTTATTTTATATTTTTGTACTTTGTCGATGCCGTAGTGGTAGCTCAATCGACATCAAGAGCTCCTCATCTGTGTTCGTTTTTACACCAACATTGTGTATGTTTTGTTAAAATAATGGTATTTGTTAAACATTATTTACAATGTTAAATTCTTATTATTATATTTATAATTTTAGTCACACTTATTACATACAGATTATTATTATTTATTTATTTTATTTATTTAAAAACTTATAAATATAAATAAACCACTCGAACGCCTGAATAAATTAAAATAATTATTTAGTAGTGACATACATACGTGTATTTTCAGTTTTGTCCTGTTATTTGTTGCCGTATAAATGGATTTACATCCGCTAAAGATTCCTTCCCAATGATCAATCAGATTCCTTCACTCTTGCTGCCGCTCATCAGTGAAACAGGCTACCCCTGGCTAACAGGCGTGAACAGTCAGTCAATGTATTTAAAATAAAAACCAGATATTTCATTTATTCGACGTAGATACAAAAATATTAAAATAAAATAGATTAAAAACTAATTTTAAATAAAACTACATTTCATACCTATGAAATTAAAACTATTCTACAAAATAAACTAAGGAGGGTGGGTACCTAAAAAGCTCGCCGCATTTCCTCGTTGAATTATAAGGGAAATATTGTGTTTTAAAACTAAATTATTTCATGAGAAACATATGTATTAAGCTTTTTCAACGCGACGTGACAAAGTTGTTTGCCAAACTCACTTTGGATATCTATTTATTTATAATGTGTCTTTATGTGTATTATATTATGTATGTATGTATATTTGTGTGCAATAAATATGTATTCGTGTTTATTTTACTAATTAAGTAATATTAATTATTTTGTTTATCCTTCCATCACCTTTCATGATCTATTATGATTATTTATTTTCATTACGGCGTTGTAGCTCGCCTATGCACATTTTGAAGTACAATAAAGTATTTAAATAAGTAAATAGTAGTCACATTTTTTTTTTACTTATTTATGGAGAAATTACCTATTAAAACTTTTTTTTATGATTTAAATTTATTTGAAGGAACAATATAAATTACAATTAATATAGACTACTTAATAATAAAAATACAACTAAAACAAAGAAACTTGTTCCAAAGGGTAAAGTGCCAAGGATAGCATTCATCAGTAAAGTATCATCACGAACGTTTCCCTTCCGGGGTAATCAGAAACCACGCTTATAAAGAAGCGGATCCAAATTTAGCCAACTTTCATCATTATCATCATCAGCCTGTATCTCTCCACTGCTGAATGTAGGCCTCCCCCAAGGCTCGCCACTTAACGCGATCTTTCGCTACCCTCATCCAACCCCCACCAGCGACCTTCTTTAGGTCATCTGTCCATCTGGGTCGTCCCACTCTGCGTCTTCCCGTACGTGGTCTCCACTCTAGAACCCGTTTGACCCATCGATCGTCGGTTCTTCGGCAGATGTGTCCGGCCCATTGCATTTTCAGCTTGCTAATTTACTATAGGCCAATCATGACAAGTTGCAAGCTCGTCGGCCACATTGAATGGCGATGCTGATCCCTGGCCCAAATATTGCGCAGCCCTCTTATCTTCCGAGGTGTTGACGAGCTGTTTTGAAAATACCTTGAAAATTTTGTGTGCACTGTCCGTCCCCACGGCCCCATAGTTTCAACTCCAAACGGCGCAAAAACATATCTTCCAATAAGCTGGGTATATTTCCTAGCGTATTATTAAATTTAGTAGATTATTAACTTTTTTAATCTGACGGTACTATTAAATCTCTGTGGCTGTGCATTTATTCCCAGGCTTTAAAGTTTACGTTAATGAAACTAATCGGTACTAAGTTTTATTTACAACCCCTCCTCAGTTATACGATGCTAGACTAGAGATACTCCTCAATGCTCCTTCAAAATAAAACTAACAAAAACCGTGGAGATAGATTGCCTAACGATTTTTATTTTTCAGAGCAATGCAAAGCATGCAATGTTTCAACCCATCCCTCAATCCGACGGCGAAACAGCTGCAGTGCTCCTGATGTGGAGAACTGAGCATAAGTTCTACGACGAAGACGAAGAGATCAGCTCTTCATACGTAGTTTGGGGCGGGATAGCTTTGCACTACGCTCGACTCTACCACGACATGCAGATGCAGAGGCAATTGGGAGACTTTCTACTTACTGTTGTGAAGTAAGTACCTTATCTCACCCTTAGACTGACTTTTCACCAGAGGTGTACACGGAAAGTGAGAGCGCGTGGAGACAATATCCTCGAAGGGTATTGCTTAATGATAATGTCATGTTATAATATAATGAAATTTTTGGTCATTTCATTATAATGGATGTGATAATTATATTGATTTTGAAATTCCATTACTATTACCCTACTATTGGGATGCCATGCAGGCGCCTATTTATAGCGTAACCTTATTTTTATTTTTTTGTGAAAGTTATCCAAAATTTCAGGAATTTATGAACGTGTCCAGTAACATCTTACAAATTAATTTCAATGATACCTATTTCTTCATTCTTTTAAACAAAAGTACCTAAGTATTATTTTTTTTGTAACTTTTTTTCGTACTTTCTGAGTATCGTAGTATTCTAAGTTGAAGGTGTTTTAAAACATCATCTATATCTTTATAGAAAAGTAGAGTATCACCACGACCGTATACCTTACGGGGTGGTCAGAAATCACGCTTTTGGAAGCAGCTAGTTCACATTAAGCGAACTTTACTATAGGCCCACCATAACAAATGGCAAGCTCGTCGATGTCTCTAGCGTACCAAACTTGAGAAATATCATAAACAAATTATTGTATCCCGAACAGGAATTGAACCCGGCACCTCCGAGTCTAAATCTACAGACTTAACCGCTAGACCACATATTTATCCTTTATGAATGTCGCATCAGCCTTCTTTAGTATAATGTTAGAACCCTTCGTTACAGATCCATATTCCAAGACATGGTATCGATGGAGGCCTTGGTGCACAAAGTCATGAATTTCGCTCAGAAGCTCGTAGACGCTGATCGGGCAAGTTTGTTTCTTGTGGATGCGAAGTCCAAGGAGTTGTATGCTACAGTGTTCGACATCGGCAATGAAGACACAGAGAGGGACAGCCAATCTAGTTCTGGGACCGAAGTGCAGTCAGTTCAAAGCATGAAGAAAGAGATCAGGTAATTTTAAACAATTTTCATTTCTTATATACGTATATGTATACATACGTATATGTAGTACGACAGTAGATAGCTACTGTTTATTTTTTTATATATTTTGGAAAACCAACAGTTGACAATATTATAATAAATGTTATACAGTAAATTCACTAAGAACTATTAAAGGTTTTCGCATATAAATTTAAAGTTAAGCAATAAAGAGCAAGAGAAGAAAACGTCACTGCATTACCATTATTGTGAAAAAAGTATATAGAATATAAAGATATAACAAGTGCTTATATTGATAACCCACAGATGAACAATTCCACAATAAATATAATACAGATTAGAAGGTGTAACAGTTGTCATCTGCAGGTCTTTTAGACATACATATAACGAGTATATTGGTAGTGGAAAACAAATTACTCATTAGGAATCGCTGCTGATGATCGATTCAAAGTAACGAAGCGTCATTAGACGTCTAATATATGTTGCTTTGGAGTTAAACATGTCTATGTCCAAATCTTCCGCAAGAATATTATAGTTGTTACATGTTGTTAATAAATAACTGTTCTGTCTATACCTGGTACTAGCATATGGTACGAACAAGAGTGGGGGACATCGAAGATTAAACCTAGGTATTCGTAATACCTTAGTATGATATTATGCCCAAGTCATTTCAAATAAATATTTTATTTCAGATTTCCCTTGGGTACCGGGATCGCTGGCCATGTTGCGGAGACCGGAGAGGTTCTCAACATCCGTGATGCATATGAAGATTCGCGATTTAATAGGTCAGTGGAGACATCTACCCCCTAAGACGTCTAGCCAGCAACTGTAACTATATGCCAAATTCTCCAGAAATATGTTCTGGAATGACAAATGTACGTAAGAAAAGTGTATTTCTCATTGGTACATGCCGGGTGGGGTTGAACCGACCTTTGTAGGATTTAAGGTACGCGTTCTTACAACCGTGCCACCACCGCGTCGTCATAGATTTACAACACCACCGTTCCCGTGCCTCGGAGAGCACGTTAAGCCGTCGGTCCCGGTTCCACTAATAATAATAATAATAAATTATTTATTTCAGAATTAATTCCATAATTATTAGTAACATTTCAACTTAGAACTATGTTAGTAGGTATACACATCAATTAAAAAGTCAAAAACAAACCGCATAAATAATAATAATAATAACAATACCTAGCATTTAATTTAATTAATATTAATTCGTAAATATCTGTAGGGATATTTATACTACGCAACTTTAATGCCAACTTGTGGAATCGTTAATAAATTGTCATAAAAAAATTACATCATATCTTGGCCAAGCCGTCTGGCCAGCCTGGCGAGTGTAGGCCAAATTCTCCAGTTATGGAAGGCCCATCTCCAGCAGTGGAGGTCTAGGAGTCTAGTCTAGTCTAGGTGTTCTAGAGGCTATAGTGAATGAAAAATGTTCTGGAAGTCCCTTCCTCATCAGTCTAGGACTCTGTGTTCTAGAAACTAGAAATAATACTATTTTAATTATTTATTAAAAACAGTTTCATTTTAATTTGTAAAAGCTCCGAGTCGCGTTTTAAATGTCAAAGGTTTTGTTTGTCCGTGAATCTCAGTTCCCCAGGAGACGGTATTTCTAAAATAACCTTGCAAGAATAAACATTTTCTCTACCTCTTAAATGTGTATCCCTATCGCCACTTGAAACTTTGTCCCAAATTAAAATAAATAGGGAGTATGCGAAACGTTAGAGTTCAGCAGAGCTTGATCGGACGGGTAGTACGAAAAAAGTTCGTCGTGGAATCGAGTAAAAAAGATAATTTACTTCGGCATACCAATGGAAAAACACTTTTCTTACGTACATTTGTCCAATGATATTAGATGAGGGTATCATGTCATTTAATTTCGTTTATTTTAAAACTTTATTGTTAAATATAATTGGCGAACATAATGCCGTGGCAACATATCAGATTTGCCAATATCTTAACAATTCCACAATAAACTTGTCCAGGCAGAGTATGAAGAGTGAAGGCCAAATTCTCCAAAAATAATTCCTGTAAGACCCATTGGCAGGTCTGTGATAAAGGTAAAATATTAAAAAAAAAAGGGTCAAATTATATACGTTAAAGAAATAAGATTCTTATTTCAACCCGGCGTTGCCTAGCGACTACCTTAGCCTTCATGCAAGGACTTACAGTGAACTATAAGGCTCTACAACGGAGTTCTAGGATAAACTTGAATAGAAGCCGGGCACATACGGCGTATACGGAATTCATCGGGCCCTGACACAAAATATAAACAAAGAAACCAGTCGTTCCCAAACTTTGACAACCGAATGTAATATACGAGTATAGTAAGTGCTTGGTCCTAGTTCGCTATTTTTTTATTAGAGAGTACGAGTATCATTACGACCGTTTCCCTTCCGGGGTGGTTAGAAACCACGCTTATAAATAAGCGGACTCATATTTAGCCAACTTTTACTATAGGCCAATCATGACAAGTGGCAAGCTCGTCGATGTCTCCAGCGTATCAAACTCGAGAAATATTATAAATAAATTAAATATTAATTAAATGCATATATTTATATTATTAAATCCCGACCAGGAATCGAACCCTACCGGGTCTAAATACACGGAGTTAACCGCTAGACCACGGAGGCAGTTTTACTTAGAAGGTCAGAAACTAACAAAAATATAATATTACAAAATGAGAACAATAGTAAAAACTTAACACAAAATAAACAATATTTTTAACAAGAATTTAACAACGCGATCAAGCGTAGGTATAGACGGCAAATATAACCCTGCTAAATAAACTTTATTTGTAAGAATTTAATGCATTAAAAAAAAACATGACGGTATTTTCTAATTTATTATTTTCTAATTATTTTTACAAGAAAAAAAAGTATTGCTTAAATAATTAAATACTTGATTTACGGTATACAGCATTATTTATTTTCTACATAATAATATTGAATATTTTATTTCCCTTTGCTGTTTCTATAATTAAGACCCTTTAAAATACTTTTTGTATGGTTTGTTTACATTTTGTCTCGGGGCTTTATAAATGTGTCGTATACTCGTAGATGAAGGTGACTCGGTTTCAAATGTCTACCTGGGGAATAACTGAGCTTGAGATCTTGTAGTTTATCTTTTTTGTTTATATTTTTCTTCATAATTGTTTTAATAAATACACTATAGTAAGTATCTTGTTGTTTTAATTTCAAATTAGATATGTGTATCTACTCGTAAATAAAATTAGAACGTTTATTATTATTAGGTTTATTCGAATATAATCTAGTTTTTCTTTAACTTGGCGCTGTATATATACAAAAATCTCATTTTATTAATTTATTCTTGTCACGTTTTTAAACGGTTGGGGAAGGACAGTCAACAAGGCTAGACTTAACACTTTTTTTGTTATTGATTTTTTTTTATACGTGACATTTTATAAAACTTGCCAATGCAAGACTTTACCAATATACGCTGCTCGTCTTCTGCTAACATTTTATATTTTATATACTAGCACGACATGTACCCACCTGAGTGGCGCGCAAAGTCCATTAATGTCAGCAACTGGTATCAGACACTCATGATCAGTCCCTAACACAATGCCGGCTTGACTGTGCATGATGGCAATTTAAGCCTGATCCCGAAACGTGTGGATACACTTTACTGGGTTTATCGGCACGAACGTCGGATACTTCTCCGTCCCGGCAGACTGGGCAAATTACCACCATCAGTCCACCTACCACCTATTAACTTGTTAATAGCTTAATCTTTGGACCACTTTGCTGCTTCCACTAGCAGAATTTATTCAAAATTATTTCAATAATGACATGTCACTAATACCTGTAATAGGTTTATGTGAATAAAGATATTTTGACTTTGACTTTGACTAAGCATCAACATTACACGTTGCAATTTGCTCGTAGTGTTATTGTTATAGATAGTAGTTAATGCTTAGTCTATAAGGCACGCATTGTCGATCTTGTTGGCCTTTGATACGTATGTGCCTGGTTTAATTTAACTCTTATTTCTATTAGTTCGTCATTTAACATGGCTTCTGATTGATGGTATTTTGTTTTTAATTTTCAGAACAGTCGATCGCCTGACAGGCTATAAGACAAAAACGATTCTGTGCATGCCGATTTACACGAGAAATACCGTCATAGGAGTTGTTCAGATGGTAAATAAGCGTGTCGGTTACTTTACCAAGCAAGACGAAAAAGCTTTTGAGATGTTCGCCGTGTACTGCGGCCTGGCGTTGCACCATGCCAAGCTATACAATAAAATCTCACGATCTGAGCAAAAGTATAAAGTGGCTATTGAAGTCCTGAGCTATCACAACACCTGCGCAGAGGAAGAAGTAGAAGTAGCTTTGTCAGAAGTACGGGGACCGAAGTCTCAAGAACTGGACGACTTTGGGTTCAGTCCTTTCATAGTGGATGACTACGCTAAGGCCACACACGCTGTCCACATGTTCATAGATCTGTTCGGACTCGCTCACTTTGACACAATGGAGCTGATGAAGTTTGTGCTGACAGTGAGGAAGAACTACAGACGCGTCCCGTATCATAACTGGACGCATGGATTTTCTGTCGCCAACTCCATCTATAATATTCTGAAGAGGATCAACGTTTTTACCCGAAACGAGGTTAGTTTCCATTGAGTTTTGATCTTAACAAGAAAAATATATGTAACATATTGTTTGTAATATTTGCACTAATTATCACTTTCTCATCAGCTGAATTTCCATAAACTGCATATCCGTTGCATTCAACTATCTAATGCTGGTAACTGTACATTGTTCTGTGTTGTCTGATAATAAGATTATAATTATATTATCACACATACACAGAATAATAAACAGTTAACAAATGAAGATAAAGGAACACTTCACTTCTACAGCAGAGCATCGACAACCTATTTGAGCTACCAGCTTGGCATTGCAAAGTGCAAACAATTTATTTTATATTTTTGTACTTTGTCGATGCCGTAGTGGTAGCTCAATCGACATCAAGAGCTCCTCATCTGTGTTCGTTTTTACACCAACATTGTGTATGTTTTGTTAAAATAATGGTATGTTTTTTTATTACTTATTACACAGAATAATAAACAGTTAACAAATGAAGATAAAGGAACACTTCACTTCTACAGCAGAGCATCGACAACCTATTTGAGCTACCAGCTTGGCATTGCAAAGTGCAAACAATTTATTTTATATTTTTGTACTTTGTCGATGCCGTAGTGGTAGCTCAATCGACATCAAGAGCTCCTCATCTGTGTTCGTTTTTACACCAACATTGTGTATGTTTTGTTAAAATAATGGTATGTTTTTTTATTACTTATTACCCATGAATACTAATATTTAATTAAGAGCTTTTAATTTAATTTGCAACTCTTTCGCTCGCATAATCCAAAATTTTCAAAGATCTTTCGGTTCTGGGGCCCGATTCTCGCGTCTTCGCCATGCATATTGCTCGATTTGATTGAATGAAACTGACAGTTTTCTATGGAGTTCTGTCGCTTTTCATTCGAATCTTTCGAACCGACACGCAAGTAGTCAATTAGCTTAAAAAATGTATTCCCTAAAGGGAATAAAATAAACTCATCAGCTGAATTTCCATAAACTACATATCCGTTGCATTCAACTATCTAATGCTGGTAACTGTACATTGTTCTGTGTTGTCTGATAATAAGATTATAATTATATCATCACACATACACAGAATAATAAACAGTTAACAAATGAAGATAAAGGAACACTTCACTTCTACAGCAGAGCATCGACAACCTATTTGAGCTACCAGCTTGGCATTGCAAAGTGCAAACAATTTATTTTATATTTTTGTACTTTGTCGATTCCGTAGTGGTAGCTCAATCGACATCAAGAGCTCCTCATCTGTGTTCGTTTTCACACCAACATTGTGTATGTTTTGTTAAAATAATGGTATGTTTTTTTGTAACATATTGTTTGTAATATTTGCACTAATTATCACTTTCTCATCAGCTGAATTTCCATAAACTACATATCCGTTGCATTCAACTATCTAATGCTGGTAACTGTACATTGTTCTGTGTTGTCTGATAATAAGATTATAATTATATCATCACACATACACAGAATAATAAACAGTTAACAAATGAAGATAAAGGAACACTTCACTTCTACAGCAGAGCATCGACAACCTATTTGAGCTACCAGCTTGGCATTGCAAAGTGCAAACAATTTATTTTATATTTTTGTACTTTGTCGATGCCGTAGTGGTAGCTCAATCGACATCAAGAGCTCCTCATCTGTGTTCGTTTTTACACCAACATTGTGTATGTTTTGTTAAAATAATGGTATGTTTTTTTATTACTTATTACCCATGAATACTAATATTTAATTAAGAGCTTTTAATTTAATTTGCAACTCTTTCGCTCGCATAATCCAAAATTTTCAAAGATCTTTCGGTTCTGGGGCCCGATTCTCGCGTCTTCGCCATGCATATTGCTCGATTTGATTGAATGAAACTGACAGTTTTCTATGGAGTTCTGTCGCTTTTCATTCGAATCTTTCGAACCGACACGCAAGTAGTCAATTAGCTTAAAAAATGTATTCCCTAAAGGGAATAAAATAAACTCATCAGCTGAATTTCCATAAACTACATATCCGTTGCATTCAACTATCTAATGCTGGTAACTGTACATTGTTCTGTGTTGTCTGATAATAAGATTATAATTATATCATCACACATACACAGAATAATAAACAGTTAACAAATGAAGATAAAGGAACACTTCACTTCTACAGCAGAGCATCGACAACCTATTTGAGCTACCAGCTTGGCATTGCAAAGTGCAAACAATTTATTTTATATTTTTGTACTTTGTCGATGCCGTAGTGGTAGCTCAATCGACATCAAGAGCTCCTCATCTGTGTTCGTTTTTACACCAACATTGTGTATGTTTTGTTAAAATAATGGTATTTGTTAAACATTATTTACAATGTTAAATTCTTATTATTATATTTATAATTTTAGTCACACTTATTACATACAGATTATTATTATTTATTTATTTTATTTATTTAAAAACTTATAAATATAAATAAACCACTCGAACGCCTGAATAAATTAAAATAATTATTTAGTAGTGACATACATACGTGTATTTTCAGTTTTGTCCTGTTATTTGTTGCCGTATAAATGGATTTACATCCGCTAAAGATTCCTTCCCAATGATCAATCAGATTCCTTCACTCTTGCTGCCGCTCATCAGTGAAACAGGCTACCCCTGGCTAACAGGCGTGAACAGTCAGTCAATGTATTTAAAATAAAAACCAGATATTTCATTTATTCGACGTAGATACAAAAATATTAAAATAAAATAGATTAAAAACTAATTTTAAATAAAACTACATTTCATACCTATGAAATTAAAACTATTCTACAAAATAAACTAAACCTACCTAAAAAGCTCGCCGCATTTCCTCGTTGAATTATAAGGGAAATATTGTGTTTTAAAACTAAATTATTTCATGAGAAACATATGTATTAAGCTTTTTCAACGCGACGTGACAAAGTTGTTTGCCAAACTCACTTTGGATATCTATTTATTTATAATGTGTCTTTATGTGTATTATATTATGTATGTATGTATATTTGTGTGCAATAAATATGTATTCGTGTTTATTTTACTAATTAAGTAATATTAATTATTTTGTTTATCCTTCCATCACCTTTCATGATCTATTATGATTATTTATTTTCATTACGGCGTTGTAGCTCGCCTATGCACATTTTGAAGTACAATAAAGTATTTAAATAAGTAAATAGTAGTCACATTTTTTTTTTACTTATTTATGGAGAAATTACCTATTAAAACTTTTTTTTATGATTTAAATTTATTTGAAGGAACAATATAAATTACAATTAATATAGACTACTTAATAATAAAAATACAACTAAAACAAAGAAACTTGTTCCAAAGGGTAAAGTGCCAAGGATAGCATTCATCAGTAAAGTATCATCACGAACGTTTCCCTTCCGGGGTAATCAGAAACCACGCTTATAAAGAAGCGGATCCAAATTTAGCCAACTTTCATCATTATCATCATCAGCCTGTATCTCTCCACTGCTGAATGTAGGCCTCCCCCAAGGCTCGCCACTTAACGCGATCTTTCGCTACCCTCATCCAACCCCCACCAGCGACCTTCTTTAGGTCATCTGTCCATCTGGGTCGTCCCACTCTGCGTCTTCCCGTACGTGGTCTCCACTCTAGAACCCGTTTGACCCATCGATCGTCGGTTCTTCGGCAGATGTGTCCGGCCCATTGCAACTTCAGCTTGCTAATTTACTATAGGCCAATCATGACAAGTTGCAAGCTCGTCGGCCACATTGAATGGCGATGCTGATCCCTGGCCCAAATATTGCGCAGCCCTCTTATCTTCCGAGGTGTTGACGAGCTGTTTTGAAAATACCTTGAAAATTTTGTGTGCACTGTCCGTCCCCACGGCCCCATAGTTTCAACTCCAAACGGCGCAAAAACATATCTTCCAATAAGCTGGGTATATTTCCTAGCGTATTATTAAATTTAGTAGATTATTAACTTTTTTAATCTGACGGTACTATTAAATCTCTGTGGCTGTGCATTTATTCCCAGGCTTTAAAGTTTACGTTAATGAAACTAATCGGTACTAAGTTTTATTTACAACCCCTCCTCAGTTATACGATGCTAGACTAGAGATACTCCTCAATGCTCCTTCAAAGTAAAACTAACAAAAACCGTGGAGATAGATTGCCTAACGATTTTTATTTTTCAGAGCAATGCAAAGCATGCAATGTTTCAACCCATCCCTCAATCCGACGGCGAAACAGCTGCAGTGCTCCTGATGTGGAGAACTGAGCATAAGTTCTACGACGAAGACGAAGAGATCAGCTCTTCATACGCAGTTTGGGGCGGGATAGCTTTGCACTACGCTCGACTCTACCACGACATGCAGATGCAGAGGCAATTGGGAGACTTTCTACTTACTGTTGTGAAGTAAGTACCTTATCTCACCCTTAGACTGACTTTTCACCAGAGGTGTACACGGAAAGTGAGAGCGCGTGGAGACAATATCCTCGAAGGGTATTGCTTAATGATAATGTCATGTTATAATATAATGAAATTTTTGGTCATTTCATTATAATGGATGTGATAATTATATTGATTTTGAAATTCCATTACTATTACCCTACTATTGGGATGCCATGCAGGCGCCTATTTATAGCGTAACCTTATTTTTATTTTTTTGTTAAAGTTATCCAAAATTTCAGGAATTTATGAACGTGTCCAGTAACATCTTACAAATTAATTTCAATGATACCTATTTCTTCATTCTTTTAAACAAAAGTACCTAAGTATTATTTTTTTTGTAACTTTTTTTCGTACTTTCTGAGTATCGTAGTATTCTAAGTTGAAGGTGTTTTAAAACATCATCTATATCTTTATAGAAAAGTAGAGTATCACCACGACCGTATACCTTACGGGGTGGTCAGAAATCACGCTTTTGGAAGCAGCTAGTTCACATTAAGCGAACTTTACTATAGGCCCACCATAACAAATGGCAAGCTCGTCGATGTCTCTAGCGTACCAAACTTGAGAAATATCATAAACAAATTATTGTATCCCGAACAGGAATTGAACCCGGCACCTCCGAGTCTAAATCTACAGACTTAACCGCTAGACCACATATTTATCCTTTATGAATGTCGCATCAGCCTTCTTTAGTATAATGTTAGAACCCTTCGTTACAGATCCATATTCCAAGACATGGTATCGATGGAGGCCTTGGTGCACAAAGTCATGAATTTCGCTCAGAAGCTCGTAGACGCTGATCGGGCAAGTTTGTTTCTTGTGGATGCGAAGTCCAAGGAGTTGTATGCTACAGTGTTCGACATCGGCAATGAAGACACAGAGAGGGACAGCCAATCTAGTTCTGGGACCGAAGTGCAGTCAGTTCAAAGCATGAAGAAAGAGATCAGGTAATTTTAAACAATTTTCATTTCTTATATACGTATATGTATACATACGTATATGTAGTACGACAGTAGATAGCTACTGTTTATTTTTTTATATATTTTGGAAAACCAACAGTTGACAATATTATAATAAATGTTATACAGTAAATTCACTAAGAACTATTAAAGGTTTTCGCATATAAATTTAAAGTTAAGCAATAAAGAGCAAGAGAAGAAAACGTCACTGCATTACCATTATTGTGAAAAAAGTATATAGAATATAAAGATATAACAAGTGCTTATATTGATAACCCACAGATGAACAATTCCACAATAAATATAATACAGATTAGAAGGTGTAACAGTTGTCATCTGCAGGTCTTTTAGACATACATATAACGAGTATATTGGTAGTGGAAAACAAATTACTCATTAGGAATCGCTGCTGATGATCGATTCAAAGTAACGAAGCGTCATTAGACGTCTAATATATGTTGCTTTGGAGTTAAACATGTCTATATCCAAATCTTCCGCAAGAATATTATAGTTGTTACATGTTGTTAATAAATAACTGTTCTGTCTATACCTGGTACTAGCATATGGTACGAACAAGAGTGGGGGACATCGAAGATTAAACCTAGGTATTCGTAATACCTTAGTATGATATTATGCCCAAGTCATTTCAAATAAATATTTTATTTCAGATTTCCCTTGGGTACCGGGATCGCTGGCCATGTTGCGGAGACCGGAGAGGTTCTCAACATCCGTGATGCATATGAAGATTCGCGATTTAATAGGTCAGTGGAGACATCTACCCCCTAAGACGTCTAGCCAGCAACTGTAACTATATGCCAAATTCTCCAGAAATATGTTCTGGAATGACAAATGTACGTAAGAAAAGTGTATTTCTCATTGGTACATGCCGGGTGGGGTTGAACCGACCTTTGTAGGATTTAAGGTACGCGTTCTTACAACCGTGCCACCACCGCGTCGTCATAGATTTACAACACCACCGTTCCCGTGCCTCGGAGAGCACGTTAAGCCGTCGGTCCCGGTTCCACTAATAATAATAATAATAAATTATTTATTTCAGAATTAATTCCATAATTATTAGTAACATTTCAACTTAGAACTATGTTAGTAGGTATACACATCAATTAAAAAGTCAAAAACAAAACGCATAAATAATAATAATAATAACAATACCTAGCATTTAATTTAATTAATATTAATTCGTAAATATCTGTAGGGATATTTATACTACGCAACTTTAATGCCAACTTGTGGAATCGTTAATAAATTGTCATAAAAAAATTACATCATATCTTGGCCAAGCCGTCTGGCCAGCCTGGCGAGTGTAGGCCAAATTCTCCAGTTATGGAAGGCCCATCTCCAGCAGTGGAGGTCTAGGAGTCTAGTCTAGTCTAGGTGTTCTAGAGGCTATAGTGAATGAAAAATGTTCTGGAAGTCCCTTCCTCATCAGTCTAGGACTCTGTGTTCTAGAAACTAGAAATAATACTATTTTAATTATTTATTAAAAACAGTTTCATTTTAATTTGTAAAAGCTCCGAGTCGCGTTTTAAATATCAAAGGTTTTGTTTGTCCGTGAATCTCAGTTCCCCAGGAGACGGTATTTCTAAAATAACCTTGCAAGAATAAACATTTTCTCTACCTCTTAAATGTGTATCCCTATCGCCACTTGAAACTTTGTCCCAAATTAAAATAAATAGGGAGTATGCGAAACGTTAGAGTTCAGCAGAGCTTGATCGGACGGGTAGTACGAAAAAAGTTCGTCGTGGAATCGAGTAAAAAAGATAATTTACTTCGGCATACCAATGGAAAAACACTTTTCTTACGTACATTTGTCCAATGATATTAGATGAGGGTATCATGTCATTTAATTTCGTTTATTTTAAAACTTTATTGTTAAATATAATTGGCGAACATAATGCCGTGGCAACATATCAGATTTGCCAATATCTTAACAATTCCACAATAAACTTGTCCAGGCAGAGTATGAAGAGTGAAGGCCAAATTCTCCAAAAATAATTCCTGTAAGACCCATTGGCAGGTCTGTGATAAAGGTAAAATATTAAAAAAAAAAGGGTCAAATTATATACGTTAAAGAAATAAGATTCTTATTTCAACCCGGCGTTGCCTAGCGACTACCTTAGCCTTCATGCAAGGACTTACAGTGAACTATAAGGCTCTACAACGGAGTTCTAGGATAAACTTGAATAGAAGCCGGGCACATACGGCGTATACGGAATTCATCGGGCCCTGACACAAAATATAAACAAAGAAACCAGTCGTTCCCAAACTTTGACAACCGAATGTAATATACGAGTATAGTAAGTGCTTGGTCCTAGTTCGCTATTTTTTTATTAGAGAGTACGAGTATCATCACGACCGTTTCCCTTCCGGGGTGGTTAGAAACCACGCTTATAAATAAGCGGACTCATATTTAGCCAACTTTTACTATAGGCCAATCATGACAAGTGGCAAGCTCGTCGATGTCTCCAGCGTATCAAACTCGAGAAATATTATAAATAAATTAAATATTAATTAAATGCATATATTTATATTATTAAATCCCGACCAGGAATCGAACCCTACCGGGTCTAAATACACGGAGTTAACCGCTAGACCACGGAGGCAGTTTTACTTAGAAGGTCAGAAACTAACAAAAATATAATATTACAAAATGAGAACAATAGTAAAAACTTAACACAAAATAAACAATATTTTTAACAAGAATTTAACAACGCGATCAAGCGTAGGTATAGACGGCAAATATAACCCTGCTAAATAAACTTTATTTGTAAGAATTTAATGCATTAAAAAAAAACATGACGGTATTTTCTAATTTATTATTTTCTAATTATTTTTACAAGAAAAAAAAGTATTGCTTAAATAATTAAATACTTGATTTACGGTATACAGCATTATTTATTTTCTACATAATAATATTGAATATTTTATTTCCCTTTGCTGTTTCTATAATTAAGACTGTTGGATTCTCACAACAATCCTGACAATTTTCCCTATCCACGAATCATTACAATTTCCGAACGCGCAATACACAAAAGTTACGCACCAAAAAAGTGGGTAGCACACCGCGCAGCAGAAAAAAGTCGCCTGTCTGTTCGCCTCCCGTGCAGAGTGCGTGCATCGATAAAAATATTGCTATCAACGAAAATCAATTAAGAAATCATTCTACAATATAAAGAAACAGTGTTTTAGTGTGAAAGAAGACTAAATTTGGTGAGTCCCATCATTTTCCTTCATTTTTTCCAGTTGTGAGAACAAAACCCATTTTTTCCTCACTTTGGTAATTTTTATTTGACCTTCAACTAGTAATCTCTACTCACGTAAAAAGAAGACGCAAGTGTACATTCCCGAAATTTGTTAGTTAGGAGCCAATACTCCACCGCTAATATGACGCAACATTGTTTCTGGTTCTTCTTGCCGGATAAAAATTAGTAAGGAAATACAGCCCATCTAAAATTCTATTGCTCATATTACGTAATTTAAGTACCACATGCCGTACATTTCAATTACTACACAAATTGAAGGAATTTATTTACATTTGCGTACCTATCTTTTTACAAAAAAAAAACTATAATTATTTTTTGCTCAGAAAGTATTCTTAAAGTCTAAACCTTAACCTATCTATACACTATATACAGATACTTAATTCTTACATTTACAATACAAATTAGTTTAATTTCAAAAAAACAAGTGATAACGGCCGGTTTCCACGACACGAAAAATATTGGTTAAGGCCCGTTCACACGGCACGTTTAATAAAAAAATATTAATTTTAAATAAAAAAAAAATTGTGTTATTTCTTTCCTACTTTAACGTATGTTTGTGGTTTATTTGGTATAATACTATATTAAAATGTGCGATCAATCTGAGATTACTGTACTCACCTCACGCCGTGAACATGTCTTTCGGTCGTTGCAGATTTTATATGATGTAGGCAAAGGAATATCTACGGATAAATCTAAACTATCCCAGTTTCGTGCTAGATTTAAGAATATAGATCGACTAAAAGAAGAATACTTAGAATTAACAGAGCAAATTAACTTAAAATCTTTAAAAACAATTCCTAAATTTACAATTAATAATGAAATTCTTTATGCCTTTGATGAAATCTACTACGAAATCATGTCAATTGCTGAAACAATTCAATTTGAACCTACTAAGGTTCACAGCAATAATGACCCTAAGTCAGATGAATCTAGGTTACAGATTAGGTTACCTAAATTGGAAGTACCCACGTTCGATGGTCAAATTGAGCATTGGCAAACTTTTATTGACAGCTATATGTCATTAATTCACAAAAACGTGTCCCTAAATGCCATCGATAAATTTCATTATTTGATTTCCTGCTTATCAGGGCCGGCGCTAAGCATCGCCAAGGGAGTACCGCTAACTTCTAGCAATTATGATGTCGTTTTCCAAACACTTTTAAATCGGTATCAAAATAGGCGTATTTTAGCAACTACCTACTTAGAGAAAATAATGAAATTAACTCCATTAACTAATTCTAACTTAGACGGTTTAACTAAATATACAAATACGTTATACGAAAGCGTCAATGCACTTAGGGCATTAAGGCTAGAATCATTAAGCGAATTTATATTGTTCTACCTTGCTTCGCGCTCACTGGACACTGACACGCGTAAATGTTTCGAAATTCAGAACATGAGCGAAGCGCCTAGCTTTGACGAACTTCTCAACTATCTTCAAAATTATATCAAGGTTCTCGAAGTGAGCAAGCCGAGCACTTGCCTTTCGAGTCCAAAGGTCACTTCAAAAACAAATAATTTTTCTTCTTCCACTAATAAACAAAATAATAAACGGTCCTTCGTAACTTCTTCTAATTCTCACCATAAATACAATCAATACAGTTGTCCGTGTTGTAATTTTCCTCATAGTATTTTCAAATGTCAAAAAATGCAAGGATTGGATGTCAGTTCTAGAAAACAATTAATAAATGATCTCAAACTTTGTAGCAACTGCCTCAGACCGGCACATGCAGTGAGTACCTGCACTTCAAAGACTGGATGTCTAAAATGTGGCGAAAAACACCACACGTTGCTTCATCTGGAGCCTGTCCCATCAACGTCATCAGCAGAACAGTCGACCACCCTAGCTTGTGCGACTGCTACCGCAACCAAAACCGTCAAAATTTTAGGTTCGGCAATCGTTCGCGTACGCGATGCGCGCGGCACTCTTCGGTATGTACGCGCCCTTATCGACAGTTGTTCACACGACTCGTTCATGACATCCTCGTGTGTCCGGCGACTCGATTTGCCTACGCGTCGCTGTCGGCTTTCAGTGGCTGGTATTGGTGAAAACGTTACGCACGATATTAAGGGGTACACACACGCTACAATTATGCCACATTCAAAAAATACTCCAGTGTTCGATTTATCATTTATTGTAATTTCAAAAATCACTTCTAAACTACCCTCAATGAAATTACCTAATGCTATACGTGAGCATTTTAATCATTTAAATCTAGCTGACAAAAACTTCGATTCTCCTGCTAACGTTGACTTATTGCTAGGAGTCGAAATCTTCGATCGAGTATATGACGGCCTTAGATACTCGCCCGGTCCAGGCTTACCGTGCGCTCTTTCAAGTATCTTTGGTTGGGTCATAACCGGACAATACAATAGCAATAATAATATCGATGTGCCACAGCAAGCAGTTTCTTCTCTTATTACGTCAACGCACATGCTCGATGACGCCGTAAGGAAATTTTGGGAAGTCGAGGAACCTCCTCACGCTGAGTTCGCCATGCCCGAACATCAAGAGTGCGAGGACTTGTACTCGAAGCTCACATACCGTGACTCCACCGGCAGGTATGTGGTCCCAATCATGTTGAAGGCGAATCCCTCAACATTAGGAGACTCATACCGTCTCGCATTAACTCGTTTTTTAAATAACGAGAAGCGCCATGCCCGCGACTCTAATTTAAAATCCGAGTATGCAACTTTCATGCAGGAGTATAAGGACTTGGGTCACATGCTACCGTCACCTCATACTGATACCCGCTATGTAATCCCGCATCACGGAGTTGTCCGCCCGAGCAGCACCACAACCCGTTTGCGAGTCGTTTTCGATGCCAGCTGTCGAACTTCCACTGGATTATCGTTAAACGACTTAGTCTACACAGGTCCCAAGTTACAAAATGACTTGGTCGATCTCATCACTCTGTTCCGTCTTCACAAATTCGTCTTCACCTGTGACATTTGTAAGATGTACAGACAGATTTTAATCAGACCGGAGGATCGATCGCTTCAACACATTCTCTGGCGCTCTTCGCCCGACGCACCGCTCACCGAGTATCAGCTGAACACCGTCACATACGGAGTAAGTAGTTCTCCCTATCTTGCAATTAGAACTCTCCGTCAGCTGGCCTCGGACTACGGAGATCGATACCCGCGCGCAGCTGAGGTTCTATGTCAGGAAACCTTTATGGACGACATAACCACAGGGTGCTCGTCGCTCGAGGACGCAGTCAACCTAAAAAATGATCTTATATCATTGCTGGAATTAGGTCGATTCGAACTACGTAAATGGAGCTCGAACTCTGCTGATTTTCTATCTGACGTTCCTACCGAACATTGTCAAGTTCCCAAGCAGTTCTCTGACGAAGGTAGTGAGCTAAATATCAAAATATTGGGAATCAACTGGGATCCTAGCGGTGACCACTTTTCCTATTCTGTTTCGGATGTCAACATAACGTACACTAAACGCGGTATTTTGTCCACGGTTTCCCGCATATTCGATCCTGTAGGATGGATATCACCTGTAGTATTTGCTACTAAGGTATTACTCCAGGACATGTGGCGTCACAACCTAGATTGGGACCAACAGGTTCCTACAACTATAGCAAGACAGTGGCAAGATATAGCTTCAAACTTCAACGATCTGAAGAACATTAAATTGCCCCGATTTGTTTTTCCTCCAAATGCGACCGAGGTTAACCTGGTTGGATTTTGCGACGGCTCTTCGAAAGGTTACGGCTGTTGTGTCTATCTCAGCATCGTTTCTGACTCTGGGATTACAACTAGCCTACTTATTGGCAAATCTAAGGTGGCACCTCTTAAAACTCTCACGGTTAACCGTCTAGAACTGTGCGCTGCACTTTTACTAGCTCAGGTTCTTAACCATGTTAATAATTTACTGAATTCCAAAATTAAAATCAATTCTTTGACTGCTTTTACAGATAGCAGCACTGTGCTATCTTGGCTGCACACCGCTCCCTATAATTTAAAAATATTTGTCGCAAACAGGGTAGTACAAATTAACGATTTGATTGACGTAAAATCCTGGCGTCATGTCTCGACACATGAGAACCCCGCCGATTGCTGTAGTCGCGGAGTCACTTGTTCCGAACTTGCGGCTCACGATTTATGGTGGTCCGGGCCATCTTGGCTTTCTCATCCATCTGAAGACTGGCCGTCTCAGCAGTGCTTGTTGCCATTCGACAAATTGCCTGAATTAAAACCCGCTGCGTCAATTTCAAATACTTTACTTAGCGTCAATGACAACAATAATTTCCTAAATTTTATTGAACGCTTTTCAAATTTGGTTAGTTTAAAACGCACATTTGCTTGGTGCTTACGTTTCACCAGAAACTGTAAATTAAAGCATTCCCGAATGCTTACTCATTTATCAACGACCGAGATAAATGCTGCGTTTCGTATTCTTGTGAAATTAATTCAAGCTCAATATTTCCAAAACGAAATAAATTTAATCAATAAAAACGCTTCGTGTATAAAATCCTTACAAAAACTAACGCCTTTTTTGGATTCAGTGGGTATATTACGAGTGGGGGGACGCATTCGAAATGCTAACCTACCTTCAGATATGTTACATCCAATTCTGTTACCCAAACAGTGTCATATCTCAGTACTGATAATCGATTATTATCACAAAAAATTGTCTGCAGTCGTTGATCCAAAGGAAATTTTGGATCATCGGAATACGTCTGCTTATCAGATCTCGTTTGTCAAAATGTGTTATTTGCTTCAAGGCAAAACCGGTTCCATGCCAACCGCGAATGGGAGACTTACCGGCTGCCAGACTTCAGCCCGGAAGATGCTTCCAGACTACCGGAATTGATTTCGGTGGTCCATTTTTGATTAAAGAGAGTAAGCGACGTAATGCTAGAACTCACAAGGTCTATATCTGCCTCTTCGTTTGTCTCACAGTTAAGGCCGTGCACCTCGAAGCTGTGACCGAACTTACTTCTGACGCTTTTCTAGCAGCCTTAGATCGCTTCGTAGCGAGACGCGGTTTATGTCAAAAAATTCTAACGGATTGCGGGACGAATTTCGTAGGTGCGAATCGTCATTTAAAGGAAATTTATAGCATGCTGTCTACAAATAAAACCAACATTTCTGACGGCCTTACAACCCGTTAAATTGTTTGGGAGTTTAACCCTCCAGGTGCTCCACATTTCGGCGGTATATTCGAAAGCGGTATCAAATCGACGAAATATCACCTAAAGCGAGTAGTTGGCGAACAAGTCCTTACACTCGAAGAGATGTTTACCGTATTGTCGAAAATCGAAGCCATGCTCAATTCCAGACCTCTTTGCGCTCTTTCAACGGAACCCACCGAAAACGACGTACTGACCCCGGGTCACTTTCTGGTAGGAGGCCCTCTCGTAGCTCTTCCAGAATACGACATCTCTGACGACCGTTCTCATCCTCGCAATCGCTGGCACATGGTCCAGAAGATCACGCAATCTTTCTGGAACATTTGGCAGAGAGACTACCTCCATACCTTACAGCAAAAGGTGAAATGGTTTACTACCACACCTAACTTAAAACAAAACGATTTGGTTATGTTAGTGGATAATAATCTTCCGCCAAATCAGTGGAAGCTAGCTCGAGTACAACGCGTTCACCCAGGCCGTGACGGCATTGTACGCGTCGCAACAGTTTGCACTACTCACGGTACATTCCACCGTCCAGTAGTCAAGCTATGTCCATTACCTATCAACTAAATCTAAAACACAAACATAAATTATAGTATAGCTTAATCTTACTTACCTCTAGTTTATAGTATAATTTATTCGTATTACATACTTCTAATATACCTACATACTTACATATTTATTACAACATTATATAACCTTAGCCTATAATTAATCTTGTCTTAATTTAGCTATTTAAGTTGCTTTAATTTGTTATTTAGTTATCTTACATTCTGAGCACAAAATAAAGTAATTTGTTTATAATTTTGTAATCCGAAGGATTCCAAGTGGGGGGAAATGTTGGATTCTCACAACAATCCTGACAATTTTCCCTATCCACGAATCATTCCAATTTCCGAACGCGCAATACACAAAAGTTACGCACCAAAAAAGTGGGTAGCACACCGCGCAGCAGAAAAAAGTCGCCTGTCTGTTCGCCTCCCGTGCAAAGTGCGTGCATCGATAAAAATATTGCTATCAACGAAAATCAATTAAGAAATCATTCTACAATATAAAGAAACAGTGTTTTAGTGTGAAAGAAGACTAAATTTGGTGAGTCCCATCATTTTCCTTCATTTTTTCCAGTTGTGAGAACAAAACCCATTTTTTCCTCACTTTGGTAATTTTTATTTGACCTTCAACTAGTAATCTCTACTCACGTAAAAAGAAGACGCAAGTGTACATTCCCGAAATTTGTTAGTTAGGAGCCAATACTCCACCGCTAATATGACGCAACAAAGACCCTTTAAAATACTTTTTGTATGGTTTGTTTACATTTTGTCTCGGGGCTTTATAAATGTGTCGTATACTCGTAGATGAAGGTGACTCGGTTTCAAATGTCTACCTGGGGAATAACTGAGCTTGAGATCTTGTAGTTTATCTTTTTTGTTTATATTTTTCTTCATAATTGTTTTAATAAATACACTATAGTAAGTATCTTGTTGTTTTAATTTCAAATTAGATATGTGTATCTACTCGTAAATAAAATTAGAACGTTTATTATTATTAGGTTTATTCGAATATAATCTAGTTTTTCTTTAACTTGGCGCTGTATATATACAAAAATCTCATTTTATTAATTTATTCTTGTCACGTTTTTAAACGGTTGGGGAAGGACAGTCAACAAGGCTAGACTTAACACTTTTTTTGTTATTGATTTTTTTTTATACGTGACATTTTATAAAACTTGCCAATGCAAGACTTTACCAATATACGCTGCTCGTCTTCTGCTAACATTTTATATTTTATATACTAGCACGACATGTACCCACCTGAGTGGCGCGCAAAGTCCATTAATGTCAGCAACTGGTATCAGACACTCATGATCAGTCCCTAACACAATGCCGGCTTGACTGTGCATGATGGCAATTTAAGCCTGATCCCGAAACGTGTGGATACACTTTACTGGGTTTATCGGCACGAACGTCGGATACTTCTCCGTCCCGGCAGACTGGGCAAATTACCACCATCAGTCCACCTACCACCTATTAACTTGTTAATAGCTTAATCTTTGGACCACTTTGCTGCTTCCACTAGCAGAATTTATTCAAAATTATTTCAATAATGACATGTCACTAATACCTGTAATAGGTTTATGTGAATAAAGATATTTTGACTTTGACTTTGACTAAGCATCAACATTACACGTTGCAATTTGCTCGTAGTGTTATTGTTATAGATAGTAGTTAATGCTTAGTCTATAAGGCACGCATTGTCGATCTTGTTGGCCTTTGATACGTATGTGCCTGGTTTAATTTAACTCTTATTTCTATTAGTTCGTCATTTAACATGGCTTCTGATTGATGGTATTTTGTTTTTAATTTTCAGAACAGTCGATCGCCTGACAGGCTATAAGACAAAAACGATTCTGTGCATGCCGATTTACACGAGAAATACCGTCATAGGAGTTGTTCAGATGGTAAATAAGCGTGTCGGTTACTTTACCAAGCAAGACGAAAAAGCTTTTGAGATGTTCGCCGTGTACTGCGGCCTGGCGTTGCACCATGCCAAGCTATACAATAAAATCTCACGATCTGAGCAAAAGTATAAAGTGGCTATTGAAGTCCTGAGCTATCACAACACCTGCGCAGAGGAAGAAGTAGAAGTAGCTTTGTCAGAAGTACGGGGACCGAAGTCTCAAGAACTGGACGACTTTGGGTTCAGTCCTTTCATAGTGGATGACTACGCTAAGGCCACACACGCTGTCCACATGTTCATAGATCTGTTCGGACT
This sequence comes from Tinea semifulvella, assembly GCA_910589645.1. Classification (NCBI taxonomy): domain Eukaryota; kingdom Metazoa; phylum Arthropoda; class Insecta; order Lepidoptera; family Tineidae; genus Tinea; species Tinea semifulvella. The sequence continues at coordinate 30,783,281 of OU342584.1, forward strand.
CGCTCACTTTGACACAATGGAGCTGATGAAGTTTGTGCTGACAGTGAGGAAGAACTACAGACGCGTCCCGTATCATAACTGGACGCATGGATTTTCTGTCGCCAACTCCATCTATAATATTCTGAAGAGGATCAACGTTTTTACCCTAAACGAGGTTAGTTTCCATTGAGTTTTGATCTTAACAAGAAAAATATATGTAACATATTGTTTGTAATATTTGCACTAATTATCACTTTCTCATCAGCTGAATTTCCATAAACTGCATATCCGTTGCATTCAACTATCTAATGCTGGTAACTGTACATTGTTCTGTGTTGTCTGATAATAAGATTATAATTATATTATCACACGTATGTGTGATAATAAACAGTTAACAAATGAAGATAAAGGAACACTTCACTTCTACAGCAGAGCATCGACAACCTATTTGAGCTACCAGCTTGGCATTGCAAAGTGCAAACAATTTATTTTATATTTTTGTACTTTGTCGATGCCGTAGTGGTAGCTCAATCGACATCAAGAGCTCCTCATCTGTGTTCGTTTTTACACCAACATTGTGTATGTTTTGTTAAAATAATGGTATGTTTTTTTATTACTTATTACACAGAATAATAAACAGTTAACAAATGAAGATAAAGGAACACTTCACTTCTACAGCAGAGCATCGACAACCTATTTGAGCTACCAGCTTGGCATTGCAAAGTGCAAACAATTTATTTTATATTTTTGTACTTTGTCGATGCCGTAGTGGTAGCTCAATCGACATCAAGAGCTCCTCATCTGTGTTCGTTTTTACACCAACATTGTGTATGTTTTGTTAAAATAATGGTATGTTTTTTTATTACTTATTACACAGAATAATAAACAGTTAACAAATGAAGATAAAGGAACACTTCACTTCTACAGCAGAGCATCGACAACCTATTTGAGCTACCAGCTTGGCATTGCAAAGTGCAAACAATTTATTTTATATTTTTGTACTTTGTCGATGCCGTAGTGGTAGCTCAATCGACATCAAGAGCTCCTCATCTGTGTTCGTTTTTACACCAACATTGTGTATGTTTTGTTAAAATAATGGTATGTTTTTTTATTACTTATTACACAGAATAATAAACAGTTAACAAATGAAGATAAAGGAACACTTCACTTCTACAGCAGAGCATCGACAACCTATTTGAGCTACCAGCTTGGCATTGCAAAGTGCAAACAATTTATTTTATATTTTTGTACTTTGTCGATGCCGTAGTGGTAGCTCAATCGACATCAAGAGCTCCTCATCTGTGTTCGTTTTTACACCAACATTGTGTATGTTTTGTTAAAATAATGGTATGTTTTTTTATTACTTATTACACAGAATAATAAACAGTTAACAAATGAAGATAAAGGAACACTTCACTTCTACAGCAGAGCATCGACAACCTATTTGAGCTACCAGCTTGGCATTGCAAAGTGCAAACAATTTATTTTATATTTTTGTACTTTGTCGATGCCGTAGTGGTAGCTCAATCGACATCAAGAGCTCCTCATCTGTGTTCGTTTTTACACCAACATTGTGTATGTTTTGTTAAAATAATGGTATGTTTTTTTATTACTTATTACCCATGAATACTAATATTTAATTAAGAGCTTTTAATTTAATTTGCAACTCTTTCGCTCGCATAATCCAAAATTTTCAAAGATCTTTCGGTTCTGGGGCCCGATTCTCGCGTCTTCGCCATGCATATTGCTCGATTTGATTGAATGAAACTGACAGTTTTCTATGGAGTTCTGTCGCTTTTCATTCGAATCTTTCGAACCGACACGCAAGTAGTCAATTAGCTTAAAAAATGTATTCCCTAAAGGGAATAAAATAAACTCATCAGCTGAATTTCCATAAACTACATATCCGTTGCATTCAACTATCTAATGCTGGTAACTGTACATTGTTCTGTGTTGTCTGATAATAAGATTATAATTATATCATCACACATACACAGAATAATAAACAGTTAACAAATGAAGATAAAGGAACACTTCACTTCTACAGCAGAGCATCGACAACCTATTTGAGCTACCAGCTTGGCATTGCAAAGTGCAAACAATTTATTTTATATTTTTGTACTTTGTCGATTCCGTAGTGGTAGCTCAATCGACATCAAGAGCTCCTCATCTGTGTTCGTTTTCACACCAACATTGTGTATGTTTTGTTAAAATAATGGTATGTTTTTTTGTAACATATTGTTTGTAATATTTGCACTAATTATCACTTTCTCATCAGCTGAATTTCCATAAACTGCATATCCGTTGCATTCAACTATCTAATGCTGGTAACTGTACATTGTTCTGTGTTGTCTGATAATAAGATTATAATTATATTATCACACATACACAGAATAATAAACAGTTAACAAATGAAGATAAAGGAACACTTCACTTCTACAGCAGAGCATCGACAACCTATTTGAGCTACCAGCTTGGCATTGCAAAGTGCAAACAATTTATTTTATATTTTTGTACTTTGTCGATGCCGTAGTGGTAGCTCAATCGACATCAAGAGCTCCTCATCTGTGTTCGTTTTTACACCAACATTGTGTATGTTTTGTTAAAATAATGGTATGTTTTTTTATTACTTATTACACAGAATAATGAACAGTTAACAAATGAAGATAAAGGAACACTTCACTTCTACAGCAGAGCATCGACAACCTATTTGAGCTACCAGCTTGGCATTGCAAAGTGCAAACAATTTATTTTATATTTTTGTACTTTGTCGATGCCGTAGTGGTAGCTCAATCGACATCAAGAGCTCCTCATCTGTGTTCGTTTTTACACCAACATTGTGTATGTTTTGTTAAAATAATGGTATGTTTTTTTATTACTTATTACCCATGAATACTAATATTTAATTAAGAGCTTTTAATTTAATTTGCAACTCTTTCGCTCGCATAATCCAAAATTTTCAAAGATCTTTCGGTTCTGGGGCCCGATTCTCGCGTCTTCGCCATGCATATTGCTCGATTTGATTGAATGAAACTGACAGTTTTCTATGGAGTTCTGTCGCTTTTCATTCGAATCTTTCGAACCGACACGCAAGTAGTCAATTAGCTTAAAAAATGTATTCCCTAAAGGGAATAAAATAAACTCATCAGCTGAATTTCCATAAACTACATATCCGTTGCATTCAACTATCTAATGCTGGTAACTGTACATTGTTCTGTGTTGTCTGATAATAAGATTATAATTATATCATCACACATACACAGAATAATAAACAGTTAACAAATGAAGATAAAAGAACACTTCACTTCTACAGCAGAGCATCGACAACCTATTTGAGCTACCAGCTTGGCATTGCAAAGTGCAAACAATTTATTTTATATTTTTGTACTTTGTCGATTCCGTAGTGGTAGCTCAATCGACATCAAGAGCTCCTCATCTGTGTTCGTTTTCACACCAACATTGTGTATGTTTTGTTAAAATAATGGTATGTTTTTTTGTAACATATTGTTTGTAATATTTGCACTAATTATCACTTTCTCATCAGCTGAATTTCCATAAACTACATATCCGTTGCATTCAACTATCTAATGCTGGTAACTGTACATTGTTCTGTGTTGTCTGATAATAAGATTATAATTATATCATCACACATACACAGAATAATAAACAGTTAACAAATGAAGATAAAGGAACACTTCACTTCTACAGCAGAGCATCGACAACCTATTTGAGCTACCAGCTTGGCATTGCAAAGTGCAAACAATTTATTTTATATTTTTGTACTTTGTCGATGCCGTAGTGGTAGCTCAATCGACATCAAGAGCTCCTCATCTGTGTTCGTTTTCACACCAACATTGTGTATGTTTTGTTAAAATAATGGTATGTTTTTTGTAACATATTGTTTGTAATATTTGCACTAATTATCACTTTCTCATCAGCTGAATTTCCATAAACTACATATCCGTTGCATTCAACTATCTAATGCTGGTAACTGTACATTGTTCTGTGTTGTCTGATAATAAGATTATAATTATATCATCACACATACACAGAATAATAAACAGTTAACAAATGAAGATAAAGGAACACTTCACTTCTACAGCAGAGCATCGACAACCTATTTGAGCTACCAGCTTGGCATTGCAAAGTGCAAACAATTTATTTTATATTTTTGTACTTTGTCGATTCCGTAGTGGTAGCTCAATCGACATCAAGAGCTCCTCATCTGTGTTCGTTTTCACACCAACATTGTGTATGTTTTGTTAAAATAATGGTATGTTTTTTTGTAACATATTGTTTGTAATATTTGCACTAATTATCACTTTCTCATCAGCTGAATTTCCATAAACTACATATCCGTTGCATTCAACTATCTAATGCTGGTAACTGTACATTGTTCTGTGTTGTCTGATAATAAGATTATAATTATATCATCACACATACACAGAATAATAAACAGTTAACAAATGAAGATAAAGGAACACTTCACTTCTACAGCAGAGCTTCGACAACCTATTTGAGCTACCAGCTTGGCATTGCAAAGTGCAAACAATTTATTTTATATTTTTGTACTTTGTCGATGCCGTAGTGGTAGCTCAATCGACATCAAGAGCTCCTCATCTGTGTTCGTTTTTACACCAACATTGTGTATGTTTTGTTAAAATAATGGTATGTTTTTTTATTACTTATTACCCATGAATACTAATATTTAATTAAGAGCTTTTAATTTAATTTGCAACTCTTTCGCTCGCATAATCCAAAATTTTCAAAGATCTTTCGGTTCTGGGGCCCGATTCTCGCGTCTTCGCCATGCATATTGCTCGATTTGATTGAATGAAACTGACAGTTTTCTATGGAGTTCTGTCGCTTTTCATTCGAATCTTTCGAACCGACACGCAAGTAGTCAATTAGCTTAAAAAATGTATTCCCTAAAGGGAATAAAATAAACTCATCAGCTGAATTTCCATAAACTACATATCCGTTGCATTCAACTATCTAATGCTGGTAACTGTACATTGTTCTGTGTTGTCTGATAATAAGATTATAATTATATCATCACACATACACAGAATAATAAACAGTTAACAAATGAAGATAAAGGAACACTTCACTTCTACAGCAGAGCATCGACAACCTATTTGAGCTACCAGCTTGGCATTGCAAAGTGCAAACAATTTATTTTATATTTTTGTACTTTGTCGATTCCGTAGTGGTAGCTCAATCGACATCAAGAGCTCCTCATCTGTGTTCGTTTTCACACCAACATTGTGTATGTTTTGTTAAAATAATGGTATGTTTTTTTGTAACATATTGTTTGTAATATTTGCACTAATTATCACTTTCTCATCAGCTGAATTTCCATAAACTACATATCCGTTGCATTCAACTATCTAATGCTGGTAACTGTACATTGTTCTGTGTTGTCTGATAATAAGATTATAATTATATCATCACACATACACAGAATAATAAACAGTTAACAAATGAAGATAAAGGAACACTTCACTTCTACAGCAGAGCATCGACAACCTATTTGAGCTACCAGCTTGGCATTGCAAAGTGCAAACAATTTATTTTATATTTTTGTACTTTGTCGATGCCGTAGTGGTAGCTCAATCGACATCAAGAGCTCCTCATCTGTGTTCGTTTTTACACCAACATTGTGTATGTTTTGTTAAAATAATGGTATTTGTTAAACATTATTTACAATGTTAAATTCTTATTATTATATTTATAATTTTAGTCACACTTATTACATACAGATTATTATTATTTATTTATTTTATTTATTTAAAAACTTATAAATATAAATAAACCACTCGAACGCCTGAATAAATTAAAATAATTATTTAGTAGTGACATACATACGTGTATTTTCAGTTTTGTCCTGTTATTTGTTGCCGTATAAATGGATTTACATCCGCTAAAGATTCCTTCCCAATGATCAATCAGATTCCTTCACTCTTGCTGCCGCTCATCAGTGAAACAGGCTACCCCTGGCTAACAGGCGTGAACAGTCAGTCAATGTATTTAAAATAAAAACCAGATATTTCATTTATTCGACGTAGATACAAAAATATTAAAATAAAATAGATTAAAAACTAATTTTAAATAAAACTACATTTCATACCTATGAAATTAAAACTATTCTACAAAATAAACTAAGGAGGGTGGGTACCTAAAAAGCTCGCCGCATTTCCTCGTTGAATTATAAGGGAAATATTGTGTTTTAAAACTAAATTATTTCATGAGAAACATATGTATTAAGCTTTTTCAACGCGACGTGACAAAGTTGTTTGCCAAACTCACTTTGGATATCTATTTATTTATAATGTGTCTTTATGTGTATTATATTATGTATGTATGTATATTTGTGTGCAATAAATATGTATTCGTGTTTATTTTACTAATTAAGTAATATTAATTATTTTGTTTATCCTTCCATCACCTTTCATGATCTATTATGATTATTTATTTTCATTACGGCGTTGTAGCTCGCCTATGCACATTTTGAAGTACAATAAAGTATTTAAATAAGTAAATAGTAGTCACATTTTTTTTTTACTTATTTATGGAGAAATTACCTATTAAAACTTTTTTTTATGATTTAAATTTATTTGAAGGAACAATATAAATTACAATTAATATAGACTACTTAATAATAAAAATACAACTAAAACAAAGAAACTTGTTCCAAAGGGTAAAGTGCCAAGGATAGCATTCATCAGTAAAGTATCATCACGAACGTTTCCCTTCCGGGGTAATCAGAAACCACGCTTATAAAGAAGCGGATCCAAATTTAGCCAACTTTCATCATTATCATCATCAGCCTGTATCTCTCCACTGCTGAATGTAGGCCTCCCCCAAGGCTCGCCACTTAACGCGATCTTTCGCTACCCTCATCCAACCCCCACCAGCGACCTTCTTTAGGTCATCTGTCCATCTGGGTCGTCCCACTCTGCGTCTTCCCGTACGTGGTCTCCACTCTAGAACCCGTTTGACCCATCGATCGTCGGTTCTTCGGCAGATGTGTCCGGCCCATTGCAACTTCAGCTTGCTAATTTACTATAGGCCAATCATGACAAGTTGCAAGCTCGTCGGCCACATTGAATGGCGATGCTGATCCCTGGCCCAAATATTGCGCAGCCCTCTTATCTTCCGAGGTGTTGACGAGCTGTTTTGAAAATACCTTGAAAATTTTGTGTGCACTGTCCGTCCCCACGGCCCCATAGTTTCAACTCCAAACGGCGCAAAAACATATCTTCCAATAAGCTGGGTATATTTCCTAGCGTATTATTAAATTTAGTAGATTATTAACTTTTTTAATCTGACGGTACTATTAAATCTCTGTGGTTGTGCATTTATTCCCAGGCTTTAAAGTTTACGTTAATGAAACTAATCGGTACTAAGTTTTATTTACAACCCCTCCTCAGTTATACGATGCTAGACTAGAGATACTCCTCAATGCTCCTTCAAAATAAAACTAACAAAAACCGTGGAGATAGATTGCCTAACGATTTTTATTTTTCAGAGCAATGCAAAGCATGCAATGTTTCAACCCATCCCTCAATCCGACGGCGAAACAGCTGCAGTGCTCCTGATGTGGAGAACTGAGCATAAGTTCTACGACGAAGACGAAGAGATCAGCTCTTCATACGTAGTTTGGGGCGGGATAGCTTTGCACTACGCTCGACTCTACCACGACATGCAGATGCAGAGGCAATTGGGAGACTTTCTACTTACTGTTGTGTTTAATTATAAACATAAATGATGGCAACACCGCTTTCCGCCGGTTTTGTAGGCTGGCAAGCGTTGTCGCCATCCGTCAATTCGAAAATGGATTCAAAAATGTGTGAACGCATTAAAAGTGATTTTTCTAAATATTCTTTGTTTTAATTAACAAAAATGGTGCCGAAACCCGGGATTAAGAAGTGAAAGCGACGCGACATAGCAGATTACAAAAAGTCAACAATATCCTGCACTTTAATCTGCGCGAGAAAAAAAAAAAACCGGTACCTGCGTGTTGTACCACGTGATTTTTTTTACTGCAATTAGCCGGTTTGCCTGCTTTTCCATAAGAAATCACGATGTCGACGGATAAGAAAATGTTGGCGGAGGTGAAGCGGCTGAAGGCCCATGTTGCACAATTTAAGGGCCAACTTTCCCGCGCCGAAACCTTTGTACAAGAGCAAACGCAGCAAGTGTTGATCGACGTGGAAGGCTCCAAGCTGCGAGTAGAACAGCTGCAATCCTCCCTGCTCAAATACCAACAGGACAGACTGGAACTTGCGTGCCTGCAGGACGATGACCTCGATGAATCCAGCTTTGACCAGGATGAAGTGGAGGAGCGATGCTTTCTTCTCATCTGCAGCTTGAGAAGAATCACAGCGTCCACGTCTGTCAGTGTTAGTGCTAGTGCGATAAATAATGTAGCTTTACCCATGAACATTCAACACAAAAATAAATTGCCACAACTGGACGTGCCCACATTTGACGGGAAGGAGATAGTTAAATTTCGACCCTTCATGGACATGTTTAGGGCAATAGTGGATAGTGATGACTCCATTTCTGCGGTACAAAAGTTATTCTATCTCAGAAAGTTTGTGAAAGGTCAGGCGCTCATGTTAATAGAGGGGCTTCCGTTAACCAATGAGTCATATTCGCAGGCATTAAAATTAATAGAAAATAGGTACAATAATGAATATATTTTAATAGCACACCATGTAAACTTGTTACTAGATTTTCAGCCAATTTCAAAGGGCACTGCTCCTAATCTAAGGGAGCTGGTGTCTCATGTACGACAGCAAGTGGGGGCACTCGAGGGTCTAAAGCAGCCAGTCCTAAGCTGGGATATGATTTTAATTCCCATTCTGACTAGAAAATTAGACCTGTATTCATGCCGAAGTTACCATTCTGAGCGTGATGCAAATAAGTTGCCAACACTTGAAAAGTTTCTGGAGTATGTGGAGAAAAGGGCTGCAAGCTTCGAAGAGAGTCAACACATGGAAGGTAAGAGTATTTCATCTAATAACTATTCTTGTGCAAAAAATTCATGTTATTAAGCATCAATGATAAATTAAAATTTGTGCAAGAACAAGGCCTGTGTACTATTTGCTTAAGTTTTCATTCAAATAAATGTCGTTTTCACTTTAAATGTTCTGTTTGCAAAAGCAAGGAACACAATACACTCTTACATAAAGAGCAAAATACAAGTTCAACTTCCAACGATGCAACTTCTTTACAAAGCAATGCTGACTCGACAGGCCTAGTGCTCTTGCCCACCATTAAGGTCAAAATACAGGCTCATAATGGTTCCTACCTTGTGGTCAAGGGTATTGTCGACAGCGGTAGCCAAACGTCATTTGTAACATCTGACTTAGTAAAGCAATTAGGGTTGCCAACCTTTAAATATAATTTAAATATATCTGCTTTGGGTCAAACCGAAAAGCCCATCAATCAAGCAGTCAATTTAACATTAAACTCATTGTATAATGAGTTTCAATGCAACACAACATTCTCTGTGCTAGACAAAATTACATCATTTCTCCCACAGACAAAATTTAATGTAAAAAATGTTGCCATTCCAGAAACTATTCAACTTGCCGACAATGACTACAATATTCCCAGTCAAATTTCCTTTTTACTATCAGCTGACATGTTTTTTAATATCCTGTGCCTGACAAAATAGTAATTAAAGGGAGCAACTTAGTATTACTGGATACACAATTCGGTTATATAGTTTCTGGCAAAATACCTAACCACTTTATTACATCATGTAATCAAAATAGTTCTAAACCTGTAGCCTTGCATGCTAGCAATATGGAAAATGTAGACCACCTCCTACAACGCTTCTGGGAACAAGAACACATCCCAGAGGCAACTAAGAAGGTCATAGAAAAGAACACCACCTGTGAAGCCGATTTCAGACAGTCGGTACAGTTAATTAACAATCAATTTCAGGTCAAACTTCCTTTCACGCTTCCTGTCGAAGAATTGGAGCTGGGTAACTCATTTTCCCTAGCATTACAGCGATTAAATATACTTACAAAACGTTTGTCAAAAAATTTGGATTTAAAAAAGGATTATTTTAATTTTTTAAAGGATTATTTAGATTGTGGACATGCCAAAATAATTAATTTGGCCAACTTTACCCTACCTATAGAAAAATGTTACTTTTTACTGCATCACCCAGTATTAAAAAACAACAATGAAACTACAAAGCTGCGTGTAGTGTTTGATGGTAGTGCCAGAACCAACCTGAAACGGTGCTTAAATGATTTCCTTCACATCGGACCAGTGGTTCAGAAAGACCTCTTCGAGATCTTACTGTCCTTTCGAGCGTATGATTATGTCCTGTTATGTGACATCAAGCAAATGTATAGGCAAATTAAAATTGATCCAACTCAAAGACACTTTTTGAACATATTATGGCGAGAAAATGTGAATGATCCATTAACCTGTTTTCAATTACAAACGGTAACCTACGGCCTTCGCTGTTCCAGCTTCCTTGCAACGCGCTGTCTCATAGAGCTTGCACAAAGATATGAAAATGAATATCCATTGGCTGCTACAGTGTTGCAGAATAATGTATATGTTGATGACTGTCTGTTTGGAGGTAACACAATAAATGATGTGCTTCAGGTACGTGACCAATTAATTAATATTTTAAAACTTGGCAGTTTTGAACTGCACAAATGGTGGGGTAATGATCCAAGCCTATTAAAGGATATTCCTAATAATAAACAACAATTCTGTGACAAACAGATTGACGATAAGAATTTTACTCTAAAGGCATTGGGCTTACACCTAAACCTAAAGAGTGACAAATTTATAATGTACAAACCGGACCATAACGCTCCCAGTGAATGGACCAAACGCCGCGTTTTAAGTTTTATTGGTTCATTTTTTGACCCATTGGGATTAGCTGGTCCTATTATCACTAAGGCCAAGGAAATAATGCAGAAAATCTGGTTAGCCAAAATAGGCTGGGATTGTTTATTGCCTTTGGATCTACTAAACTTATGGGATAATTTTTATTGTGCTTTAATGAATATGAATCCACTAACAATTTCACGAAATTTAAAATTCAACGGTGCCTTGCGAGTATGGCTTATTGGTTACTGTGACGCCTCTGCCATAGCTTATGGTTGTTGTTTGTATGTACGAGCAATTCACAACAATAATATTGAAACAACATTATTGTGTTCGCGTTCCAGAATAGCCCCAATAAAAAATAAGCTTACAATTCCTAAATTAGAGTTAAACAGTGCGCTATTATTAGCTAAATTGTACAACAAGGTCCTGCCCATTTTGTCACAATTCAATATCAATGCAAGTTATTTATATTCAGACTCTCAAGTAGTATTGTGTTGGATAAAAAATTCCAATCTATGTCCACCCTATGTATCAAACCGGGTTAATCAAATAAACTCACTAACAGCTGCTTGCCAATGGTTTCATATTAAAGGTTCTCTAAATCCAGCTGATGTGATATCACGAGGTTGTGACCCACAAGTCCTTGTCAATAATGATCTTTGGTGGTTCGGGCCACCAATGTTGTCATCAAAAGAATTTGATCCAGGTAACTCGCTATCACTCGTGTGTAATCATTCATCCTGCGGGCTCGAGTTCAATGACATTAAACAATGTCTGAGTATAAGTAACGAGCTACCAAGTTATATTTCAAAATTTTCTAGCTTAATAAAGTTGCAAAGAATTGTGGCATGGCAATTAAGATTTATTAATAATTGTAAAAACAATGATAAACTTTTTAGCAGCCTATCTGCGTCAGAGCTTCGTACTGGTATGAATAAATTAATTTATCAGGTTCAAATGCATAGTTTCTTTGAAGAAATCAATTCTATTAAAAATAATAAATGTATAAAAAGTAATTTAAAATCATTACATCCGTTTATTGACAATAACAAGTTGTTGAGAGTAGGGGGGCGATTGCAAAATGCCAACATCCCTTTCTCCCAAAAACATCCAATAATTTTGCCAGATAAATCTCATTTAACTAATTTGATCATACTAAATGAACATTTGTCTCTGATGCATGGTGGTCTTAAGCTAACACTAGGTAGTTTATTTCAAAAATACTGGATTATAAATGCCACTCGTGAGGTTAAAAGCATAGTTAATAAGTGTATGAAGTGCTATCGTTTTAGGGCTGCTACAGCACAGCAGCTGATGGGGTCCTTGCCCTTTGATCGCGTCAATGAGGCACATCCATTCAGCAAGGTGGGGGTCGACTATTGCGGTCCTTTCCAACTGAAACAGTCTACCTTAAGACGAACTGTAACAACTAAAGGTTATGTTGCTGTATTTGTGTGCTTTGCGGTAAAGGCTGTTCATCTAGAGCTAGTCTCAGACATGACGACGGCCACATTTTTAGCAGCTTTCAACAGATTCATTTCAAGACGCGGCCTGCCAAAGGTTGTCTATAGCGACAATGCCAAAACTTTCAAGGGAGCTAAAAATAAGCTTAATGAATTGTATGCCTTAGTAAATTCCAAATCTCATCGGGATTCAATAATTGACTACACTTCATGTAAAGGCATTGAATTTAACTTTATCCCCGCTTACTCGCCTGCCTTCGGAGGCCTGTGGGAGGCCGCAGTCAAAAGTGCCAAGTATCACTTCAAACGAATAATTGGTGATATTCCTTTAACCTACGAACAATTTAATACAATAATAACGCAGGTTGAAGGGATCATGAATTCCAGGCCAATAACAAATTTGCCCAATGATAACGAAAATTTAACTTACCTTACCCCAGCCCACTTTTTAATTGGAAGACCTATGAATTTTGTGCCCGACACCAATCTTACAGAAATACCGGCAAATCGATTGCGATTATGGCGACGCTGCACTCAAATACAGCAACATTTCTGGAACGTTTGGCACAGACAATATCTGTCTCAATTAAACAATCGACCAAAGTGGCATAAGGACACGCCTAACATTAAGGAAGGCAGTCTTGTACTTATGAAAGATGTCAAATCCGCACCTTTACAATGGCCGATTGGAAGAGTTGTCAAAGTCCTTCCTGGCGCCGATCAAAGGGTAAGGGTTGTTGAAGTCAAAACTGCATCCGGTATTCACCGTCGCGCCTTGAATAAGGTAGTTATACTGCCGATTTCATAAGGTTAATTGTCCTTACGAATGCAGTTTTGACTTCCAACAACTATTCATATTATTCACGATTATCGTGCCAAGGGTTCCCTATTATTGGGGGAGCTATGTTTAATTATAAACATAAATGATGGCAACACCGCTTTCCGCCGGTTTTGTAGGCTGGCAAGCGTTGTCGCCATCCGTCAATTCGAAAATGGATTCAAAAATGTGTGAACGCATTAAAAGTGATTTTTCTAAATATTCTTTGTTTTAATTAACAGTTGTGAAGTAAGTACCTTATCTCACCCTTAGACTGACTTTTCACCAGAGGTGTACACGGAAAGTGAGAGCGCGTGGAGACAATATCCTCGAAGGGTATTGCTTAATGATAATGTCATGTTATAATATAATGAAATTTTTGGTCATTTCATTATAATGGATGTGATAATTATATTGATTTTGAAATTCCATTACTATTACCCTACTATTGGGATGCCATGCAGGCGCCTATTTATAGCGTAACCTTATTTTTATTTTTTTGTGAAAGTTATCCAAAATTTCAGGAATTTATGAACGTGTCCAGTAACATCTTACAAATTAATTTCAATGATACCTATTTCTTCATTCTTTTAAACAAAAGTACCTAAGTATTATTTTTTTTGTAACTTTTTTTCGTACTTTCTGAGTATCGTAGTATTCTAAGTTGAAGGTGTTTTAAAACATCATCTATATCTTTATAGAAAAGTAGAGTATCACCACGACCGTATACCTTACGGGGTGGTCAGAAATCACGCTTTTGGAAGCAGCTAGTTCACATTAAGCGAACTTTACTATAGGCCCACCATAACAAATGGCAAGCTCGTCGATGTCTCTAGCGTACCAAACTTGAGAAATATCATAAACAAATTATTGTATCCCGAACAGGAATTGAACCCGGCACCTCCGAGTCTAAATCTACAGACTTAACCGCTAGACCACATATTTATCCTTTATGAATGTCGCATCAGCCTTCTTTAGTATAATGTTAGAACCCTTCGTTACAGATCCATATTCCAAGACATGGTATCGATGGAGGCCTTGGTGCACAAAGTCATGAATTTCGCTCAGAAGCTCGTAGACGCTGATCGGGCAAGTTTGTTTCTTGTGGATGCGAAGTCCAAGGAGTTGTATGCTACAGTGTTCGACATCGGCAATGAAGACACAGAGAGGGACAGCCAATCTAGTTCTGGGACCGAAGTGCAGTCAGTTCAAAGCATGAAGAAAGAGATCAGGTAATTTTAAACAATTTTCATTTCTTATATACGTATATGTATACATACGTATATGTAGTACGACAGTAGATAGCTACTGTTTATTTTTTTATATATTTTGGAAAACCAACAGTTGACAATATTATAATAAATGTTATACAGTAAATTCACTAAGAACTATTAAAGGTTTTCGCATATAAATTTAAAGTTAAGCAATAAAGAGCAAGAGAAGAAAACGTCACTGCATTACCATTATTGTGAAAAAAGTATATAGAATATAAAGATATAACAAGTGCTTATATTGATAACCCACAGATGAACAATTCCACAATAAATATAATACAGATTAGAAGGTGTAACAGTTGTCATCTGCAGGTCTTTTAGACATACATATAACGAGTATATTGGTAGTGGAAAACAAATTACTCATTAGGAATCGCTGCTGATGATCGATTCAAAGTAACGAAGCGTCATTAGACGTCTAATATATGTTGCTTTGGAGTTAAACATGTCTATGTCCAAATCTTCCGCAAGAATATTATAGTTGTTACATGTTGTTAATAAATAACTGTTCTGTCTATACCTGGTACTAGCATATGGTACGAACAAGAGTGGGGGACATCGAAGATTAAACCTAGGTATTCGTAATACCTTAGTATGATATTATGCCCAAGTCATTTCAAATAAATATTTTATTTCAGATTTCCCTTGGGTACCGGGATCGCTGGCCATGTTGCGGAGACCGGAGAGGTTCTCAACATCCGTGATGCATATGAAGATTCGCGATTTAATAGGTCAGTGGAGACATCTACCCCCTAAGACGTCTAGCCAGCAACTGTAACTATAGGCCAAATTCTCCAGAAATATGTTCTGGAATTACAAATGTACGTAAGAAAAGTGTATTTCTCATTGGTACATCCCGGGTGGGGTTGAACCGACCTTTGTAGGATTTAAGGTACGCGTTCTTACAACCGTGCCACCACCGCGTCGTCATAGATTTACAACACCACCGTTCCCGTGCCTCGGAGAGCACGTTAAGCCGTCGGTCCCGGTTCCACTAATAATAATAATAATAAATTATTTATTTCAGAATTAATTCCATAATTATTAGTAACATTTCAACTTAGAACTATGTTAGTAGGTATACACATCAATTAAAAAGTCAAAAACAAACCGCATAAATAATAATAATAATAACAATACCTAGCACTTAATTTAATTAATATTAATTCGTAAATATCTGTAGGGATATTTATACTACGCAACTTTAATGCCAACTTGTGGAATCGTTAATAAATTGTCATAAAAAAATTACATCATATCTTGGCCAAGCCGTCTGGCCAGCCTGGCGAGTGTAGGCCAAATTCTCCAGTTATGGAAGGCCCATCTCCAGCAGTGGAGGTCTAGGAGTCTAGTCTAGTCTAGGTGTTCTAGAGGCTGTAATGAATGAAAAATGTTCTGGAAGTCCCTTCCTCATCAGTCTAGGACTCTGTGTTCTAGAAACTAGAAATAAGACTATTTTAATTATTTATTAAAACAGTTTCATTTTAATTTGTAAAAGCTCCGAGTCGCGTTTTAAATGTCAAAGGTTTTGTTTGTCCGTGAATCTCAGTTCCCCAGGAGACGGTATTTCTAAAATAACCTTGCAAGAATAAACATTTTCTCTACCTCTTAAATGTGTATCCCTATCGCCACTTGAAACTTTGTCCCAAATTAAAATAAATAGGGAGTATGCGAAACGTTAGAGTTCAGCAGAGCTTGATCGGACGGGTAGTACGAAAAAAGTCGTCGTGGAATCGAGTAAAAAAGATAATTTACTTCGGCATACCAATGGAAAAACACTTTTCTTACGTACATTTGTCCAATGACATTAGATGAGGGTATCATGTCATTTAATTTAGTTTATTTTAAAACTTTATTGTTAAATATAATTGGCGAACATAATGCCGTGGCAACAAATCAGATTTGCCAATATCTTAACAATTCCACAATAAACTTGTCCAGGCAGAGTATGAAGAGTGAAGGCCAAATTCTCCAAAAATATGTACTGTATATTGGCAGGTCTGTGGTAAAGGTAAAATATTAAAAATAAAGGGTCAAATTATATACGTTAAAGAAATAAGATTATTATTTCAACCCGGCGTTGCCTAGCGACTACCTTAGCCTTCATGCAAGGACTTACAGTGAACTATAAGGCTCTACAACGGAGTTCTAGGATAAACTTGAATAGAAGCCGGGCACATACGGCGTATACGGAATTCATCGGGCCCTGAGACAAAATATAAACAAAGAAACCAGTCGTTCCCAAACTTTGACAACCGAATGTAATATACGAGTATAGTAAGTGCTTGGTCCTAGTTCGCTATTTTTTTATTAGAGAGTACGAGTATCATCACGACCGTTTCCCTTCCGGGGTGGTTAGAAACCACGCTTATAAATAAGCGGATTCATATTTAGCCAACTAAATCCCGACCAGGAATCGAACCCTACCGGGTCTAAATACACGGACTTAACCGCTAGACCACGGAGGCAGTTTTACTTAGAAGGTCAGAAACTAACAAAAATATAATATTACAAAATGAGAACAATAGTAAAAACTTAACACAAAATAAACAATATTTTTAACAAGAATTTAACAACGCGATCAAGCGTAGGTATAGACGGCAAATATAACCCTGCTAAATAAACTTTATTTGTAAGAATTTAATGCATTAAAAAAAAACATGACGGTATTTTCTAATTTATTATTTTCTAATTATTTTTACAAGAAAAAAAGTATTGCTTAAATAATTAAATACTTGATTTACGGTATACAGCATTATTTATTTTCTACATAATAATATTGAATATTTTATTTCCCTTTGCTGTTTCTATAATTAAGACCCTTTAAAATACTTTTTGTATGGTTTGTTTACATTTTGTCTCGGGGCTTTATAAATGTGTCGTATACTCGTAGATGAAGGTGACTCGGTTTCAAATGTCTACCTGGGGAATAACTGAGCTTGAGATCTTGTAGTTTATCTTTTTTGTTTATATTTTTCTTCATAATTGTTTTAATAAATACACTATAGTAAGTATCTTGTTGTTTTAATTTCAAATTAGATATGTGTATCTACTCGTAAATAAAATTAGAACGTTTATTATTATTAGGTTTATTCGAATATAATCTAGTTTTTCTTTAACTTGGCGCTGTATATATACAAAAATCTCATTTTATTAATTTATTCTTGTCACGTTTTTAAACGGTTGGGGAAGGACAGTCAACAAGGCTAGACTTAACACTTTTTTTGTTATTGATTTTTTTTTATACGTGACATTTTATAAAACTTGCCAATGCAAGACTTTACCAATATACGCTGCTCGTCTTCTGCTAACATTTTATATTTTATATACTAGCACGACATGTACCCACCTGAGTGGCGCGCAAAGTCCATTAATGTCAGCAACTGGTATCAGACACTCATGATCAGTCCCTAACACAATGCCGGCTTGACTGTGCATGATGGCAATTTAAGCCTGATCCCGAAACGTGTGGATACACTTTACTGGGTTTATCGGCACGAACGTCGGATACTTCTCCGTCCCGGCAGACTGGGCAAATTACCACCATCAGTCCACCTACCACCTATTAACTTGTTAATAGCTTAATCTTTGGACCACTTTGCTGCTTCCACTAGCAGAATTTATTCAAAATTATTTCAATAATGACATGTCACTAATACCTGTAATAGGTTTATGTGAATAAAGATATTTTGACTTTGACTTTGACTAAGCATCAACATTACACGTTGCAATTTGCTCGTAGTGTTATTGTTATAGATAGTAGTTAATGCTTAGTCTATAAGGCACGCATTGTCGATCTTGTTGGCCTTTGATACGTATGTGCCTGGTTTAATTTAACTCTTATTTCTATTAGTTCGTCATTTAACATGGCTTCTGATTGATGGTATTTTGTTTTTAATTTTCAGAACAGTCGATCGCCTGACAGGCTATAAGACAAAAACGATTCTGTGCATGCCGATTTACACGAGAAATACCGTCATAGGAGTCGTTCAGATGGTAAATAAGCGTGTCGGTTACTTTACCAAGCAAGACGAAAAAGCTTTTGAGATGGTCGCCGTGTACTGCGGCCTGGCGCTGCACAATGCCAAGCTATACAATAAAATCTCACGATCTGAGCAAAAGTATAAAGTGGCTATTGAAGTCCTGAGCTATCACAACACCTGCGCAGAGGAAGAAGTAGAAGTAGCTTTGTCAGAAGTACGGGGACCGAAGTCTCAAGAACTGGACGACTTTGGGTTCAGTCCTTTCATAGTGGATGACTACGCTAAGGCCACACACGCTGTCCACATGTTCATAGATCTGTTCGGACTCGCTCACTTTGACACAATGGAGCTGATGTGCTGACAGTGAGGAAGAACTACAGACGCGTCCCGTATCATAACTGGACGCATGGATTTTCTGTCGCCAACTCCATCTATAATATTCTGAAGAGGATCAACGTTTTTACCCGAAACGAGGTTAGTTTCCATTGAGTTTTGATCTTAACAAGAAAAATATATGTAACATATTGTTTGTAATATTTGCACTAATTATCACTTTCTCATCAGCTGAATTTCCATAAACTGCATATCCGTTGCATTCAACTATCTAATGCTGGTAACTGTACATTGTTCTGTGTTGTCTGATAATAAGATTATAATTATATTGTCACACATACACAGAATAATAAACAGTTAACAAATGAAGATAAAGGAACACTTCACTTCTACAGCAGAGCATCGACAACCTATTTGAGCTACCAGCTTGGCATTGCAAAGTGCAAACAATTTATTTTATATTTTTGTACTTTGTCGATGCCGTAGTGGTAGCTCAATCGACATCAAGAGCTCCTCATCTGTGTTCGTTTTTACACCAACATTGTGTATGTTTTGTTAAAATAATGGTATGTTTTTTTATTACTTATTACACAGAATAATAAACAGTTAACAAATGAAGATAAAGGAACACTTCACTTCTACAGCAGAGCATCAACAACCTATTTGAGCTACCAGCTTGGCATTGCAAAGTGCAAACAATTTATTTTATATTTTTGTACTTTGTCGATGCCGTAGTGGTAGCTCAATCGACATCAAGAGCTCCTCATCTGTGTTCGTTTTTACACCAACATTGTGTATGTTTTGTTAAAATAATGGTATGTTTTTTTATTACTTATTACCCATGAATACTAATATTTAATTAAGAGCTTTTAATTTAATTTGCAACTCTTTCGCTCGCATAATCCAAAATTTTCAAAGATCTTTCGGGTCTGGGGCCCGATTCTCGCGTCTTCGCCATGCATATTGCTCGATTTGATTGAATGAAACTGACAGTTTTCTATGGAGTTCTGTCGCTTTTCATTCGAATCTTTCGAACCGACACGCAAGTAGTCAATTAGCTTAAAAAATGTATTCCCTAAAGGGAATAAAATAAACTCATCAGCTGAATTTCCATAAACTACATATCCGTTGCATTCAACTATCTAATGCTGGTAACTGTACATTGTTCTGTGTTGTCTGATAATAAGATTATAATTATATCATCACACATACACAGAATAATAAACAGTTAACAAATGAAGATAAAGGAACACTTCACTTCTACAGCAGAGCATCGACAACCTATTTGAGCTACCAGCTTGGCATTGCAAAGTGCAAACAATTTATTTTATATTTTTGTACTTTGTCGATTCCGTAGTGGTAGCTCAATCGACATCAAGAGCTCCTCATCTGTGTTCGTTTTTACACCAACATTGTGTATGTTTTGTTAAAATAATGGTATGTTTTTTTATTACTTATTACCCATGAATGTCATATTTAATTAAGAGCTTTTAATTTAATTTGCAACTCTTTCGCTCGCATAATCCAAAATTTTCAAAGATCTTTCGGGTCTGGGGCCCGATTCTCGCGTCTTCGCCATGCATATTGCTCGATTTGATTGAATGAAACTGACAGTTTTCTATGGAGTTCTGTCGCTTTTCATTCGAATCTTTCGAACCGACACGCAAGTAGTCAATTAGCTTAAAAAATGTATTCCCTAAAGGGAATAAAATAAACTCATCAGCTGAATTTCCATAAACTACATATCCGTTGCATTCAACTATCTAATGCTGGTAACTGTACATTGTTCTGTGTTGTCTGATAATAAGATTATAATTATATCATCACACATACACAGAATAATAAACAGTTAACAAATGAAGATAAAGGAACACTTCACTTCTACAGCAGAGCATCGACAACCTATTTGAGCTACCAGCTTGGCATTGCAAAGTGCAAACAATTTATTTTATATTTTTGTACTTTGTCAATTCCGTAGTGGTAGCTCAATCGACATCAAGAGCTCCTCATCTGTGTTCGTTTTTACACCAACATTGTGTATGTTTTGTTAAAATAATGGTATGTTTTTTTATTACTTATTACCCATGAATACTAATATTTAATTAAGAGCTTTTAATTTAATTTGCAACTCTTTCGCTCGCATAATCCAAAATTTTTAAAGATCTTTCGGGTCTGGGGCCCGATTCTCGCGTCTTCGCCATGCATATTGCTCGATTTGATTGAATGAAACTGACAGTTTTCTATGGAGTTCTGTCGCTTTTCATTCGAATCTTTCGAACCGACACGCAAGTAGTCAATTAGCTTAAAAAATGTATTCCCTAAAGGGAATAAAATAAACTCATCAGCTGAATTTCCATAAACTATATAGCTATACAAGTCACATTAAAACCATAATGTAATCCTAAATATAAGCTTTATTTTCTTAATTTTTGCATCATATTTTAGGTTTTGTAAATGCAGATAAAAACACATCTCATCATCGCAATTTGAGTTACCGATTAGTCCAAACAAGGTTCGGTCAGTGAGTTAATAATGTCTGAAGTTTGTCTGCACTAAATGGTAACTCAACTGGTTCATCGAGAATATCGTTAAAAGCTTCATTTGTTGCCTGTACAAGTTACACTGTTTGAGCTACCAGCATGGGATGGCGAAGTACAGACAATGATATTTAAAAATGTATGTAGTTGTTCCATTCCCAAGTGGTAGTTCAATCATCATCAAGAGCTCCTCACCTGTGTTCGAATATTTTCCATCCGAATCATGTTTTGCTTAAACTATTGGTAAGTTATTTAATTTACTATTCATTATAAAAAGTAAGAAATTTACAGTTTTTTGCTTCTTTAATAGCTTCATTTGATATACCAGTTACTATAAAAATAACAAAAATGGTTCGTATTCTACACCTGAGCATCGACAACACATTTAAGCTACCAGCTGGGTACAACCAAACATAAACAATTTGTGGTCTAGCAGTCAAGTCCGTAGATTTAGACGCAATGGTACCGGGTTTGATTCATAGTCGGCACACAAAAATATTTAAAGTATTATTTATGATATTTCCCAAGTTATTATACGCTGGAGATAACGACGAGCTTGCCACTTGTCATGGTGGGATTGTAGTGAAGTTGGCTATATTTTTTGTATAAAACAGTTAGTTACTGACGGTACGTACGCACAGTATAGACGACTTTTCATACAAAAGTTGTACGTGACCAACTTACGCACCGATGACGGATGGTCGAGCACTGTTACCGGTTTAAAGGTGTATACACGTAGGAACGGGCTACCGGCACTGACAGCTTATCGGCGTCGCACAGTGGAACTAAATTAAATTATTGGTACATTTTCTTGACGTTGTCTGTTTCTACAAATTGTTACAATAATTATATGCTATATACATATGATAGATTTATTCATTATTTATGAAGTTATTATAAGCGATTATATTTCATTGTTGTATGGGCAAAAACATAATGTCATAATTCTCACATTTCCTTACGAAACGATAGCCACAAATAGTAGACCACAGCTTTATTCATACAAAAGCCTGCAGCTCTATTCTGTTACGTAAGCGCCAACGTTATATAATGGAATCCCTTAAATAACGGAACTGTCAGTGTAAAATGCTATTAAAATTGGTATTTTCAGACAGCAAAATAACGTTATTTTGCTGTCTGAACTTTATTAAAAAAAAACTATTATTTATTTCTTTCAGTATTTGCCATATTTTTAATTTATTTCCTAATGTGTGTTATAAAACTATGTTTAATGTAAATATAAAATCTTAGTTTAATTAATATAAATGTTGTTAACTTTATTATAAATTCGCGGCGGACAATTAAAGTATTTGAATACGTTTTTCCAATGATTTTGAAGTTGCAACCCCATGGTGGCCTTTGGAATAGTAGAATACGCTATTTTGACGAAGGTCAGCTATAATCGGAAAAAAAATATTTCAAAAAATATATTAAATCCTATACGATCCAAGATATATAATATTTTATTTTGTTACTTTCCGAGTGAATTTCCTGTGGATACGTCAATAAAAAAACTTATTAACGCCTAATTGGTGGTTAGGCATAGAGAACAAATAGGTGTTCGGTAGAGTGATGGTGGTAATTTGCCCACCGTTCATATCGATAAACTTAGTAAATCCACATGCTTCGTGATCAGGCTTAAATTGCCGTCATGTCCAGTCAAAAAGCCGGCATAGTGTTAGAGACTGATGTCAGTTGCAAACATTCATGTACCTCGCGCGCCATAACGTGAGTGAAGGTCACATGTAGAACTAGTATAAAAAGAAATAAAAAAGCTCACTGTGCGTCGCTCGGTTTGCGCATGTCCCTCGCAGGTTGCCGGCGTAGGCGGTCTGTATATAATAAGCCAATATGCGCCGAACATCCTCTTCGCCGACAAGCTTTGACCAGCTTCCATCAGCGCTGGCATTTGCTTTATGCAGCAGTGGCTATTACACATGTGCTTATGTGGCTATCTGAGTGGACCTGGTGCTGGCTGATAGGCGCCGGTAGCTCGCCTCCTACGTGATGAAGATAAGTCTATTTCAGTTTACAAAATTAAGTTACTGAATAATTTTCACATGGATATTTCTTTTCTGTACCTGTATTTTGTAATAATTAACATATTATACTGTAGTAGCTTTTTTTATTTATCTGTGAAAATAACACTAATAAAATATTAATTAGGTACTTATATCTTCAACTGATCATCGGACTGTTTGTGTTACCAATTAGTATAATCAGAGTTTAATCAGTGATTTTAATATGGTAGAACTTTGTTTATATTTAATGGTACTCAAAACTATTTCATCGAGAACTGAGGAACGAAACGGAAAGACATAATTTACAACCTATTGCACTAAACGCGATTTTATATTGAATGTTGCTTTGTTCAAGTGGCGTTTTCATTCACTACATCACAATATTCAGTATAAAAACACGCTTTGCTCAGTACGTGAACACGGGGGTTACAGCATTATAGTTAACCAATATAATTCAAGGTAGGTACTTTAACAACAAAATATCTACGTAATTATTTATCATTAATGTGACCTTTTCTTATCATTATCATTTTTAACATCTTTCGACTGCAGGATATAGGCCAAGGCTCTTCATTTCACGCGATCTTCTGCCACCCTCATCCAGCCCCTACCAGCGACCTTTTTCACGTCACCTGACCATCTGGTGTGGGGTCGTCCTTCCTGTACATGGTCTCTACTTCGGATCTACTCCATCGTTAGTCGGTTTTCCGACACAAATTCATTACTTTCATTTTATGTATTATATTGTATTTCATAGTATTGTAATAAAATAAGAAGTAGAGTATTAAAAATATAAATGTTATTAATTTTATATCATTAATATTTTCAGAGATTAGCCCTGTTTATCGGCTGTTTGTGTCACGACCTGGACCACCGCGGCAAGAGCAACAAGTTCATGTCGGACATCGAGTCTCCTCTCGCGGCAGTATACTCCACCTCCACCATGGAACATCATCACTTCAACCAAACAGTCACCATATTGCAACAGGTGAGTCTTTATTATTTACATACTACGCCCGATATGTACGGAGCAATAGTAGCTTTGTCTTGCAGTGCTGTCGTACATTGTAGAAACGTGGCCACTGACTGTTATTTGGTCCACATTTTAAGGTAGTTCTCTTATAGTCCGAAAAAGTCAAACTAAAAGTCCAAAACAAGAAAATCCGTTAGAGAACCACAGTTACCGTATAGCCTTAAATTGTAAGCTGATTATGGGCCGAATACGTCTGTCACAGAACCGATGAACGATGGATTAGACGGGTTCTGGAGTAGAGACCGTGTATGGAAAGCGCAGAGTGGTATGATCTTCCAGGTGACTTGAAGGAGGTTGCTTTTAAGACTGGATGATGATCTATCCAGCAGTAGAGAGGTGATGATGAATTAAGCAACCGCCATATCCGTTCTTCTCATAACCAGCTTAAAATCCGTCCCCACAGATTTAGTAGATACTACCACTCACTATCAGACAGGCTCTTTCCGTTCATATCTTCAAACATTTACGTACCGCATTACTTTCTTCAGAAGCAGAACATTAATAACTAAATTTATACTAAATTTTAATTTATATATTTCTTATGTAAGGTTCATATTTATCTCTCGTGTGTTATTAAGTATTTTGAATTTTATTTAATAATATAAATATATTTATTTATTTAAAAACTTTATTGCACAAAGTACAAAGGCGGACTTAATGCCCGTAGACATTCTCTGACAGCCAAACCTTAGGGACAAATTTGAACAAATATAGGTGCAATGAAAGCAATGGTAAAATATACAATTAAAGAATGACTTAACATATATTATATACGTACTTATATAGTTTTATATATGTAATATATTATCAATATACTAAATACTAATATATACACAATATTATACATAGACATACATAAATACAACTTACTAACGTGGTTTAGACCTATTTATAAAGTGTGAATAGACCAATTTGTTAAATGACAATCTATTAGTTGCCTGCCTTATGTTCACCGGAAGATCATTCCATAAATTTGTGGCAGCGACTACAAAGGAGTTGGAGACAAAACCAGAATTATGTGAAGGGACAGAAATATATATATTTATTTAATATAAGTGTATATTAAATAAAATTGCACACATACATAACTTTCCACACCCCCAAAAGTTGGTTGTCAGAAAATGCTTAGTCATTAAGCCCGTCACTTTACATTTTTAAAAGTAATTTTAAATGAATAATAGGTAATGAATAGTTGTGTCGAAATGTCAGTGACAAAGCTCGGCTCGCCATACACAATGTCATGTTGGTATACTGATTTATGAAAACAAGACGTGTATACTGTATATGTCAGAATACCTCATGCGTAGGGTTAATGCAGTTGAAATAAGTTCGTTGCGTCGGATAAGTCAATTATACGTAACGTCTAAATACGGAAAAGGATAGGCATAAAGGCAAAAATATGGAATAGCATGCTGCGATGAAAGAATTAAATAAATAAATATTTCCAGACAGGTCACACAGCGACATCTAATTTCCGTGGTAAGCTGCGAGGCTTGTGTTACGGAAACTAGATGGTTGATAAACTACATATTATACTTTTTTTTTGTAAATATATACATATTATACATATAAACGCCCAGACCGAGACAAATTATACAATGTACAAGTTGCCCCCGGTGGGAATCGCACCCACGACCTCCCGAGTTCACGGCAACGTTTGTTACCACTAGACCACGAAAGCGGTCAACATAACGAAAAAAAAAAATTGCGAAGAAAGATTGACGAACCAGGTATATAATGCGAAAAGAGACCCTGGCAGACCGAGATTCACTTATCACGATTAAATAAATAAAACACTGGCTATGATGGTGCATTAAAAAGCCGTAACAAAAGGGCATGTATAAAGAGGTTGATGTATATCGACGAAGCGAAAGAGGTACAAGTATGTCATGATCAATTGACTCTGTCTACTCCGTAAAGGATCTGGCGTGAAGATATGTAAGTAATAGTAGTATGGTTACAATCATTACATTATCATCACGGCTCCAGAACATAAAGTCCTAGACCTGCACAGACCTTCCAAAACATATTTCCGAAAAAAAATATGACGGTAACGCTCTGTCCAGGTGGGCTAGAGTTGAATGTTAATCCAAGGAGTCACGTCCCTCAACCTTGGCTTGTACAAGAAAACACAAGATATACCCGAATGGACCATTTTATAGTTGTTATTTCACAAATCAACCATACTTCGTGCCTTGAAAAGCACGTTAAAACACTGGTCCTACTTATTAGTGACTAATGGAATAGTTATGAAAATATATCATCAGACTGTCGCCAAGAGTAGGTCTATCATAATAAGTCATTTGATGTAAGTAAACAAATCAACTGATGCGAATATATTCATAACTCGTCAATGTCAAGTATAAAAGAAAAATAATATAAATACTAACTACACTCATGGACAAGTTTAAAGGAACGCAAAAAAAAAGAGTTTTTTTTCTGTTATCGTTTGTACTGGCCACAAAAATTAGTAAACCTTTTTTAAAAAATAAATTTTCGAATGCTTTATTTAGAATTTCATTTGTTTCATTTACTAATAGCCTAATATTGCGGGCTTTTAAACTCACACTTACCGGTCAGAAGTCCACTGCCTGCCACATACCATTTACAGATGAACAATAGAACATAAAGTTTTATTCACAGATTTGTGAGATTTTGCCGAGAGATTTTGAAGAGAAGTACGCTCTGTGCAACATCATTGGAAAAAAAGCATATGGTAGGGAGTCAGCATAGGGAGGTATTTGTATGGAGTCAACTCGGGTTATAGGAAATGGTTTTGTTTTGATATATGCTACTGCATGCCATACTGTACAATAGTTGTATAATACCTTTGAAACGTTGAAAACCATCCTAAATAGAATACCTTAGAAGACAAATTTAGAAAATAAATCCTGCGTACGCTAATTAAGAAATCTTGAAAACGCATTACAGTATGAATGGAACGCAATCCCTCGAATTTTTTTTTATTAGGGATATGTCAAGGAGACTGGAAGCAGTTGCAAGAACTAGGGCCCCTCCCTAGTACACTAAGTAATGATTATAGCCCACCTTACACCCATTCCTATACATTTATGAAAAAACTTCTCCATAGAAATATATACTTTCATATTTTTTAATTATCGTTATTTTATCGTTTGTTACTTCGATGTTTGCGATTTTTTTAAAATAATTAATAAGCCTACTTACAATATTTACAAATATTCATGATATTTCATTTAACACTCACATTATTTTGAGTTACTTTAATTTTGTCCATGTGTGTAGTATAAACATTACTTAGTTTTCAAGAACAGATGTAGTCTGCAAGATTTGCTCAATGAAATGGAAATTTCTAACTTAAACTTACATAAAGCCCGCTATATTGTAGGTATTGTACCGAAGTATGCGACAAACTTCTGTCTAAAAACGTTAGCGATTCTGACCATATGTTTTACGGATATTGTAGTATGCTTGGACGTTACCATGGACTTCACGTTACCAAAACGTGATCGTGGAGCAGCTTGTATTGATTTGTATAAAAAAAAATATTTAAAAACATAATTGCACTATGTACAAAAGCGGCATTAAGCCCTATTAGGGCATTTAGACAGTATAGATAGATGCAATCATTAATTAAATTTATTATTTGTTATATACATAAACAATATAACATACTTATACATATATAAGCAATATATATTTATTTAAAATATATATCATAAATTAACAATAATATGAAATTACTTACTATCTAATTTTGAGCATTTTCAATGTGTTAAATGTATTTGAAAATGTGCGATTTTTAAATTGCAAACCGTTTATCCACCAGATATATGCGAGAGAAATGAGCGGCAATATACAACATATCCTTTAATATGTTTTATTATAAACAATTATCAGATCACTTCATCATGAAGTGATATTATTAGAAGCTATTTTCCAAGCACATCACCAGCCTAACGGCTCGCGTACACCTAATCCGTTATCGGCCGAACTATGGTCGGACGTCTTTAGCCGATCGAATAAAACCTATATGGTAATGAAAAAGAGCGCGTACACGTCCGATGACGCCTGAAAACAGCTGATCAACCGCCGAATCCGAACTTGTTGGAACTTTTCGCCAGTCTGCGAAACACTACAGCGTGGAAATGTGTGTATTGTTTGATTTAAGTTCTGTTGTTTCTTTATCTGACCGTCTTAATTATGGATAAGTAATTAGTTGTGTTTATAATGAATAATCTTAATAATCGAGTTATTGCAAAACGGTTATTGGCTGAAGTTGCAGACGTTAAAAAAAATAGAGCTAAAGACTGGCAACGTCCGATGTCGAACGTAGTAGTATACACAGCGAACGTCCGAGACAGTTGTCCGATCAGCTCCGTCCAGAAATCCGATTAAAGTTTGGTGTGCGACACGCCACGTCTGACCGACCGATCAACACGACAAACTACAGTTATTAAATATCGCTGTCCTTATTGGTAATACGTGTGATGTCGTGTTGCACGTGTTGGTCGTGACGATTGATTTTTGTATAAGTTTGTATTTTGTCGTGTTGCACGCCTGTTGGTTGTTTCAGTGAAAAATTTATGATTATTACGAAATATTAATTGAGGCTTAATTGAGTCAGAAAAAGACTAATATTGTGGAACAAATAGAGCTACAATTATACAAGTAAAAATCAGGTTGCACTAATTTCGTAATTAAAAGTATAGGTGATGCAATATTCAACTTACATTCAATCTTTGTACCTTCTTGCGTTGCCTTTCTAATGTACCTTATAAATATTTATATTTTGTAAATTTCACTTAAAAAAAATATGTATTATTCCGACAGCTCAATTAGGGTAAAAGAAACTCAAACGCGTTTTTTTTTTATTTTATAACCTTTAAATTTTGTCGGAAAGGTTGAAAGTGAGGCACTAAATGCATTGGCCATGAAAATGTTGAACAAGTTCTGTGGAACCTTCCGGTGACTGACTGCACTACGACTACGTTATAAACTTTAAAGGAAATGTTGACATTGAAAATATCCACTCATGAATAAAAATTCATATTTCACCGGCTTTAAAGTTTACAGTTCAGTAACGCCGACGTCTCTAATTTATGAAAGTTCACTAGATTTTAAAAATATTAACTATATTGTATTCTTGGCTATATTTTTTTTTAATTTACCTGCGTAGGTATTTGAGATACTTTTTCATAATGCAATTTGTAAGAAAATTAACACACACCTTGGAGGGCAGCATGGATTTAGACCGGCGAGTTCACTAAACACTAATCCATTAACTTTCGTCGATTACGTCTCAGAAGCTATGGATAGGGGTCGACAGATCGATCTCATATATTTCGATTTGCGCAAAGCTTTCGATAAATATACTTACGATAGATATAGATATACTTCTGCACAAACTGAATGTCGCAGGTTTCGCTCCAAATCCCCTATGTCTCTTTGCTGACAATCTTGGAGTTCGCAACAGTATGTCAGGTATGGTCGTTATACATCGCAAGCCTACCACACGCGGTCAGGCGTAAGTCAAAGTTCTACACTCAAACCCTTGCTCTTCCTAATAATGATAAACGATTTGGCAAGGGTTAGTAAGCATACCATGCCCAATGTCTATTATACGCCGATAACTTAAAGCTGTAAAAGACGAAGCGGATTGCAGACTTCTCCAGAGTGATGTGAACGCGGTGTGCCGCTGGGGTATAGCTAACAGGATGCAATTTAATATTGACAAATGCTGTATCATGACCTATGGCCCGTTGCTGTATCCTACACACTACTTCTACATAATGGAGAACAGTGCTATCTCGCGGGTGACCGAAATGTTAGATCTTGGGGTGACTTTAGACAGTGCTTTGACTTATAATGACCATATATCGGTACTGACAAAAGAATCTTTCAGATGGTTGGGCTTCGTACTTCGCAACACTCGATATTTTCAAAATGCTAATGTTAATTAAGTACTTTTCAATGCTCTTTTTTTAAGTATGTTGGAAACGAGTTCTTGTCTATGTATTCCCACGAAGCGGCCTACAAGTTAATGTTCGAGAAAGTCCAGAAAGCATTTCTTAGGTACGTCTATAAAAGAGTAAATGGATACTATCCTTTACTCTATCTAACTAAATTTGGGAATGAACTCACTAGAATGCAGAAGGGGACACACTCCTTATCGCAATAAAGGTGCTTCGTGGAGAGTTGGATTCCGTATAGCTCTTCAACTTTTTATGTCGAATCCATGTGCCTGGGTGTCGCACGCAGCGAGCTTGTCGGCCCGTCCCGCTGTTTGCGATGCCGTTCTGCCGCATGGTAGGTCGCGCTCAATCTACACTCTGTCGTATGATAGCCGCGCTGAATGGATTTTTAGACGCAGAACCGGCGATGTGTTTGTCAATGCCTAGACGATATTGACATACAGGTGTATGAAATATTGCTTGTGTTTAATTATGATTTGTAAATTGTTATGACTTTTTAATTTTTGTGTTAAGAATTAGAATTGTATTTGTGACATGACTATAATTGCTGTAATAGGGTCTACCCGTGAAATTATTATAAATAAATAAATTACATCGACAAGTTAGGTGCATCACTTCAAAACCTCGTAATTGAAATTGAACAAGCAAACAAATAAGAAGCAAACGTTATTTAAAGGAATCCTTAACCAACAGTTACTGTAAATGTTATTAGAGTTCAAATTCGTACATTATCTTATCATAGAACATGTCTCAACAACAAGCAAATTGGTGCTTTGGTACTTTTACTACTTTGAGGCTTTAAGCCCATCCAAACAGCCGTTCGTCTTACACAAAGCGAAGGTTTTAACGCTACGTAAACAGGTTTTCATTCTCTTATGTAGTATCATTAGCGAAACCCTAAAAAGAATTAAATATAATAATTAATATAACTAATATAAGATATCTGTACAATAAAGAAATAAAACAAAGCACGTCGTGATAATGAAAATGAGATAAACCCGAAAAAGTATCAAATATATGATATTAGAAATCATTAAAATTAAAGAAAGCACGATTATATGGTATTAAAAAATATAAATACTATATTTTCGACCTCGGACAATTCGCTTTGATCGTACTGCAGGAAAATCCGTTTAATAGACTGCCACTGCTAACCACTTAAGGCTTAAGTTAGACAAACAGATCCGTTTGTAGGCAGTACGTCCACTGTATCCGCAGTAATCAGAATGACGAATCAACTGCCAACTGACAATAATAAAGATCGGCAAGCCCTTTTAAGCAACTGCGTCGGCATACCCGACAGGCACCGTTAATTTAAGCGTGTGGTCCGTGCGATGCGGAATTGAAATATGTGCGCAAACATATCTACCAATAATATAACCTAATATGATAATCAAATGATACTATTAGTATTCCTCGCAAATTTTCTTGGCACATATCTGGTGGACAAGTCATAGGAGTGGTTATATTATGCTTCACGATGTTTTTTTAAAGTATTTGAGATGTACTATGTGATCATTTACATTTTCCTCACTGAGTTATTTTTATACCTACTTATTTACTACTATTTGCGCATGATGTCTCGTGTCGGTCGTGTTCCAAATTCGAATAGCTTTAAAAACGGTCAAGTCTCGTTTGTTAAACTTCTTGGCCTCAACTCGAGTATTCTATTGTTTTCAGGAAGGTCACAATATATTCAGGCAGCTGTCCCACAGCGATTACAAGCAAGTGCTTGGTTTTCTCAAACACTGCATCTTGGCTACAGACTTGGCTCTGTTCTTCCCGAATAAGGGCAAGTTGGAGACCCTCGTCCGAGACAATCAGTTCAAATGGACCAAGCCTGAACATCGGTAAATATTATATTTTATCTAAAACTTTAGATTAGTAACGCCTAGAAACGAAGTGCGCGTAAGGCAAGTTTTACTGAGCAGTTAAATATTCTATAATTCATGTTGTGTGTTCATGATTACAGTAGCCTGCTCCTTGCTGTATCGATGACAGCGGCGGACTTGTCGGCATCTGCTAAGCCTTGGGAGATCCAGGTGGAGACGGTGAAGGTGATCTTCCAGTAGTTCTACCAGCAGGGAGACGAGGAGAGGGCGGCTGGAAGAGAGCCTCAACCCATGATGGATCGGGCACGACCCGAAAAGCAAGCAGCCAGTCAGGTTAGTGTTTATTATTAGGATGGCGCTTAAGACTGGTTTACTTTGGAGAAATATATATATTTGTAAACATGTTTATGTATGCCGTAGCCTAGTGGTAAAATAGATATTTTTTACCCTAAAGATAGCTGATATAGAAATATTTTATCAAGCCAGTCTTTCTCGTCGTGAAATAGTTTGGTTTTAATCCTATTTTAGAAGTCCGAGCTCCAAGCTAAACCGTACCATTTTCACGAAGAGTGTTAACATTTCGACTTGTGTAGCAGCTAGGAGGGTATATATATCTGCATATCGAAGAGTGAAGATTTTCACACCTCTAATAGAGACTCTCCCATTCCATCTCTCGCACGTTCGCTTCGTTATATATTCACCGTATATGTTAAAGAAAATGGGTAATAGTATGCAGCCCTGTCTAGCAATTATTTAAAACGGAATAGTCCCTAAAGTTCTGCGTCAATCCGCACTAATCTATTCCTGGTTTGGTGAAGATTTCGCACAAGGGCAGTTCAATTCGCTGGCACCCCAACCAAATTAACTTATTTTCTATCATTTAAACTCCACTAAATGAGGTAATATCCTCGCTAATTTATATTTTATTTACAGGTGGGATTTCTGGTGGGTATATGCCTCCCATGCTACACGTTACTGAGCGAACTGCTTCCCGAAACACAACCTTTGCTGGACATGTGCAAGGAGAACTTGGAGCGTTGGCAGCAGATAGACGAGGAAGTCCACCGAGTCGCTAAAACCATACCTGAAGGAACCAAGCTAGTTCTACCCGACCATCTTTACATCCATGTCGATAGAAACTAGATGATCCATCATCTAATACATGGCATTAGATAGACGAGTTGATTCACTAAGTCACCAAAATAGTACCTAACACCAAGCTCGTTCTATCCGTTCTTTTTAACATCTATGTTGATAGAAACTAGACGCATTATAATGCATGGCATTTGATAGACGAATAGACGCTCTAAGTCGCCAAAAACTGTACCTACCACTAAACACTTATTCATCTCTACATCCATGCCAATAGAAACCAGATGATTCATCATGAAATTAAAGAGACGAGTAGACGAACTAAGTCGCCAAAACTGTACCTAACACAAAGCTGTTTTTCTCTACATTCATGTCAATAAAACGAAATAAACCCTACCCTAAAAAGTACCTACATGGCATTAGATAGACAAGAAAATGCAGTAAGTAGGCAAAACACTACATAAAACCTGGCTCTTTCTAAATAACCATCTGTCGAAAGTAATTACATGCCCTATCGCTTATGTAGCACGTTCTACTACGAAGGACACATTCTCTTGGTCCAACTCAATCTAATAGGCTATCTGTCAATAGTAACTACATTCACTATAACTTATGTAGCACGTTCTACTACGAAGGATACATTCTCTTGGTCCAACTCAATCTAATAGGCCATCTGTCAATAGTAACTACATTCACTATAACTTATGTAGCACGTTCTACTACGAAGGACACATTCTCTTGGTCCAACTCAATCTAATAGGCCATCTGTCAATAGTAACTACATTCACTATAACTTATGTAGCACGTTCTACTACGAAGGACACATTCTCTTGGTCCAACTCAATCTAATAGGCCATCTGTCAATAGTAACTACATGCACTATAACTTATGTAGCACGTTATACTACGAAGGGCACATTTTCTTGATCCAGCTCTTTCTAACAGACCATCTGTCAATAGAAACCACATGCACTATAACTTATGTAGCACGTTCTACTACGATGGGCACATTTTCTTGATCCAGCTCTTTCTAACAGGCCATCTGTCAGTAGTAACTACATGCACTATAACTTATGTAGCACGTTCTACTACGAAGGGCACATTTTCTTGATCCAGCTCTTTCTAACAGGTCATTTGTCAATAGTAACTACATGCACTATAACTTATGTAGCACGTTCTACTACGAAGGGCACATTTTCTTGATCCAGCTCTTTCTAACAGGCCATCTGTCAGTAGTAACTACATGCACTATAACTTATGTAGCACGTTCTACTACGAAGGGCACATTTTCTTGATCCAGCTCTTTCTAACAGACCATCTGTCAATAGAAACTACATGCACTATAACTTATGTAGCACGTTCTACTACGATGGGCACATTTTCTTGATCCAGCTCTTTCTAACAGGCCATCTGTCAGTAGTAACTACATGCACTATAACTTATGTAGCACGTTCTACTACGAAGGGCACATTTTCTTGATCCAGCTCTTTCTAACAGGCCATCTGTCAATAGTAACTACATGCACTATAACTTATGTAGCACGTTCTACTACGAAGCGCACATTTTCTTAATCCAGCCCTTTCTAACAGACCATCTGTCAATAGAAACTACATGCACTATAACTTATGTAGCACGTTCTACTACGAAGGGCACATTTTCTTGATCCAGCTCTTTCTAACAGGCCATCTGTCAGTAGTAACTACATGCACTATAACTTATGTAGCACGTTCTACTACGAAGGGCACATTTTCTTGATCCAGCTCTTTCTAACAGGCCATCTGTCAGTAGTAACTACATGCACTATAACTTATGTAGCACGTTTTACTACGAAGGGCACATTTTCTTGTTCCAGCTCTTTCTAACAGGCCATCTGTCAGTAGTAACTACATGCACTATAACTTATGTAGCACGTTCTACTACGAAGGGCACATTTTCTTGATCCAGCTCTTTCTAACAGGCCATCTGTCAGTAGTAACTACATGCACTATAACTTATTTTATTTATTTATTTAAATTCTTTAATGCACTTAAAAATAGTACAGAGGCGAGCTATAATGCCAGTAGGCATTCTTTACCAGCTAACCTTGGGGATCGAGTAAGGTGATAGGCAGTATGAAAAAAATAAGAAATTTTAATGATACAGTTAATAAGTTTCTTAACTAATTCTAATATACTACACATTATACCTAAATACATAAACATACATAAACCATACATACAATTATACATACAAGTACATTATAACTTAAATAAATACACGGTTATTTAAATAGTGTTTTATTCTGTTTCTCCAGGAACGATGTGGTTATTAAACGTTTAAAGACGCTGACAGACGGTGCACGTCTAATAGCCAAGGACAGCTTATTCCACTGGCGAGCCGCAGATACTGTAAAGGAATCAGTGTATCTGGTTGAGGAATGAGAAGGAATCTTAAGTTGGTTGTTGTAAGAGGAGCGAAGGGCACAGTTGTGCGTATTACAAAGAAATTCGAAGCGGGATTTAAGATATGCGGGAGTATTGGGATTATTAAGAATATTATAAAGTAAGGTGAGAACATGGACAGACCTACGAAAGCGGATATTGAGCCACTTTAACTGAACGCGAAATTGAGAGACATGATCATACTTACGCAAGCCAAACACATAGCGAATGCATAAGTTGAGCAGACGATCGATTTTGTTCAGTAGCTCTTCGGTGACGTCAGGATAGCAGGTATCAGCATAATCTATGATGGGAAGAAGCAGCGAACTGACTAACGTAAGCTTTGTTTTAAGTGGTATGAAATTCTGGGAGCGCTTTAACAAATGCATACTGGCGTGGATTTTCCTGCTGATTTCCACAATGTGATGATCCCAAGAGAGATCGCAGCTTATATGGAGGCCAAGATTTTTTACATGTTGGCAGAAAGGAAGTGGAATGTTGTTAAACAATAATGGGGAGAGAGATCCCACGTCCAATCTGCTCAACATCTGTCTAGACCCGACGATCATGACCTGAGTTTTTCCGGGGTTAACTAAAAGCCCTAGACTCTCAGAGCGTACCCGAATGGCTTCTAGGTCACTGTTCATCCTAACTATCGCGCTATCTATATCTGCGGCATCAAAAGCCAGGGAAAGTTGCAAGTCGTCAGCAAAAAGATGATAGGAACTGAAGTGTATAATTTGAACGATCGAGTTAATAAAAATCGAGAAGAGCCATGGAGATAATACGCCGCCCTGCGGGACACCAGCTGTCACCGGACACCACTCCGAGTAGACATCATTCAACCGAATTCGTTGCTGGCGCCCGCGAAGATAGGATTCAAACCATTGTCCAACATTCTGTGAAATATTAAGAGAAAGCAAAGTGGCCATAAGGATGTCGTGATCGACGCAGTTAAAAGCGTTACTGAAGTCTAAAAGGGTGAGAAGTGTAAGCTTTTTACTATCCATAGCACATCTGATGTTGTCAGTCACATTTATAAGAGCAGTAGTTGTACTATGGGATGTTCGGAAGCCCGATTGGTAAGGGTTGAAAAGATTATTATGATTAAGGAATGTGGCCAACTGCCGATAAACAACACGTTCTAAGACTTTAGATAGAAATGGAAGAATAGAAATAGGTCGTAAATTATTAAAATCAGTAGAGGGAGATTTTTTCGGAATAGGGATTATATGGGCATTTTTCCATGACGTGGGAAATTGCCCAGTTGAAAGGGAGAAATTAATAATGTAGGTAATATATAGAATAACTATGTCTATAACTGGAGTGAGAAGGGCGCGACCTACATTATCGTACCCTACGGCCTTACTCGTTACAGATAAAATAATCTTTTTTATTTCACAGCTGGACATAGGTTCGAATTGAAAGGTATTACCAGTGGAAGAAAATGAAGCGTTTATTTGTGAGATTGTATGAGCCTTTAACATAGGATCCATGAAAATAGGGGGAGAAGAGAAGTGATTGTTGAGGCTGTTAACATCCATAGATGGCAGCGCATCAGCCTTAGACTTGCCAAAACCTAAAGTTTGAAGAAATTTCCAGATATTTAAAGGTGTACTGGTTTCAATGGAGTCATGAATGTATCGGCGTTTTGCGTTCCTACACATCTGGTTGACTTGATTTCTTGCACGTCTAAATTTATCCCAACTGTCATCACAAGGCAATCTTTTGTGTTTTCTTCTCAAAGAATCCCTCCACTTCATAGCTTTATTTTACTATAACTTATGTAGCACGTTCTACTACGAAGGGCACATTTTCTTGATCCAGCTCTTTCTAACAGACCATCTGTCAATAGAAACTACATGCACTATAACTTATGTAGCACGTTCTACTACGAAGGGCACATTTTCTTGATCCAGCTCTTTCTAACAGGCCATCTGTCAATAGTAACTACATGCACTATAACTTATGTAGCACGTTCTACTACGAAGGGCACATTTTCTTGATCCAGCTCTTTCTAACAGACCATCTGTCAATAGAAACTACATGCACTATAACTTATGTAGCACGTTCTACTACGATGGGCACATTTTCTTGATCCAGCTCTTTCTAACAGGCCATCTGTCAGTAGTAACTACATGCACTATAACTTATGTAGCACGTTCTACTACGAAGGGCACATTTTCTTGATCCAGCTCTTTCTAACAGGCCATCTGTCAATAGTAACTACATGCACTATAACTTATGTAGCACGTTCTACTACGAATGGCACTTTATCTTAATCGAAATAATCTGACCACATCACAGTGCGTGTGTATTTGTAAGCTAATAAAATAAAATAAGGTCTCTTTAGTTCTGTTGATTACGTAGGTGTTTTTATAGTCTTAATTTAGTATAGTTTATTAATGTTTAATTATAAATCCATAGTAATTAGCTATTCAAAGTAACCGCATAATAATAATATACAACATTCCTTATAGAGAGGTTTAATATTAAATAAAATTAAGTATTTTTCTCAAATATTAGATGTTGTAGTAATATTAGTTAGATGTTTTGTTAGACATAACATCTGCTTAGTTTGGTTTAATAGTGGGTTAATATTTCTCAAATTTTCGTCTTTCTCCCGGAAACCATAAAACAATCAACTACTCGTATATGATAATTTAATAATATTGGCCCCTGTTGGACAACACGTCGCTTTTGCGCCGTTTGGAGTGTAAACTCTTGGGTCGTGGGGACCAGGTGCAATGGATGTTATAATCAAAACGGCTCGTTAGCATCTCAGGAGACAAAAGGGCTTGGCAATACTTGCGCCAAAGGATTAGTATTGCTTTTTTTTTTTTAATTAGCTAATTTTATTTAATTAATTTGAAATTATATGTTATTCCTTCATATAAACACTTTTTTAATGTAGGAGTATGCATAATAGTACCTACACAAAGGTTTAGGTGAAACACTTTAGGTGAGTTAAAAATAATAATAGCCCAGCCCAGGAAATAGTTTTAAATAATAATAGTAACTACACAAAAGTAGTAATAGTAAATAAGCAAATAGTAATAAATAACGGCTACACAAAGGTTCGTTCGTTCGTAAAATTGTATACAAATCTAGGTGATTTGAATTTTAATACGCAAAAAAATGTTAATAGTGACCACACACACACACGCACACACATTAGGTAACAAATGTCTATAGCTAAGACCAACAGCTCTACCACTAACTACCTTATCAAATAATACTTTTTATACCAGATTATTTACGTGCTATAGATTCTGTATCTTTAACATTATAATTCATTATAGGTATACAACAACAAGGTATAAACCAACTTAATTGTTTATTTAAGTGTGAAAATTTATCTATAGGTTATAGGTGTCTTTAGGTTATAGAAATATAATATCATATCAAAAATGATATCATATAAATACCACCATGTTCATTTCTATTAGTATTATGTTTAAGTTAATAATATAAAGCTTTCCTCTACAGAGTGAATTCCTTTGTCACTATTATTATTATTACTTAAGAACGGGCTCCTCCATACAGTCACTCGGTAGAGAAGTTCGTTATTACTATTATCATAACAAGTAATAATAATACTTTATGACGGGATTGTAAACCCAGGCTTTAAAGTTTACCACT
Source organism: Tinea semifulvella (assembly GCA_910589645.1). Classification (NCBI taxonomy): domain Eukaryota; kingdom Metazoa; phylum Arthropoda; class Insecta; order Lepidoptera; family Tineidae; genus Tinea; species Tinea semifulvella. Next base: position 30,822,535 of record OU342584.1, read on the forward strand.
ATGTCGACAATTCTCATAGATTCCAATGTTTTAAATTTTATTTATTATTTATTAATACAATATATAAAATACTACAAATAAATAAACAATTTAAGATCTGGGAGCTTTAAAATTCATATATTATAGTTTTATTTAGAAATATTACGAGTATTTAGTGCTTATAAAATCACGTTGCTTTTAGTATTTAGGAACCTACTAGGTATATATTTAAGTCAAATAGTTTCTATTGATGTTAAGTCTCAGAATGTCCTGCGTTTTTAATATTAAGAAAAAACATATATTCGAATTGAGAACCGTTTTTGAAGTCGGACATGAGTATTAATTCTAATTCGGTTTATTTGATCCTAAAAATAATTGTTTTTATACTAAAAAAAATACTATAATTAAATAATAATAATAATACTACGTATAGGGATATGAGTCCCGTCCCGTTGAATGATGGCAGCGCTCTTGCTGCATTTTCCCGCTGAATTGCAATACTAATCAGTATTTTTAATTTTTATTTGTTTGGGCGAAGAAAGAGAGACACCGAAGGAGTCGACAAGACGCGGTGTCATGTCTTTTAAAAACTTTTTTGCGCTTGGACTCCATGGGCCCAGAGTTTCTACAGCAAATCCTAAATAAAATATCATGTTCACTTCTGAAAGGTGCGTATTTGCAAAGGGATATTTTACAAAATTTAAACACGGATAACTTATTTAGTAATAAATTAACTAAATTAGAATTGATAATGTTTTTTTTCTTAATATTTAAAAATAAAAACATTCTGTGACACCCCTTATTAACAGATCATTGTTTAGTTTATAGATCTTAGATTAATATAGGTGTTTAAATGTATCCTAAGCTTAAAATATAGATGTGAATTTACCCAAGTATTTTATTTATAAAACCACTTTCTAACCACACCGTCCGGGATCTCTCGCAGAGATGGAAAAAGACCCAGTGGTGACTTGGACCATGGGTCGAGCTTTTGCAGATTCCATCTGTAAAACAAGGCCTGCAGTTAACTCAGCTGAAATACCTCGCAAATACGAATCTATTAGCAGTGGGAAGTCAACTATTTCGAAATATAACTGGCTCTCCTTTTCCTCGGTGCGCGAGGAAAATATCCACCCATATATTGTTCCTCGCACATATCTAGCGGTTAAGTAGCCTTAGTGCGAGCATACACACTACGGTCCACCGAAGAGGTATGTCTGTGCTTAGGTAGTCCGGAGCGTGTGTAGGAATAGACCTGTGCAGTTTTTTGAACCTGCGCCTGGTAAAACAGAAGCACGGTGTCTAGGAGACTACCCCATCAGCTGCAGAGGGTTAATAGCATATAATAGTTGACATTCAGATTGTCCGTTCGTTAAAAGATTTATTTATAATTCGTTTGGGCCCAATTGGAATTTATTGTTAAAAACGAATTAGATTACTACATTTTTTTTTAACTTGCGACATGTAACCTTGCACCCACCTGATGGTAAATGGCGCGCAAGGTGCATGAGTGTTAGCAACTGAAATCAGGCACTCACGACTGACATCAGTCCCAAACACTATTCCGGCTTGACTAGATGCCTTTTTATTTCATTTCATTCTAGCATTCCACATCCTTATTGTGCGACAGATGTACGAGTCCCCTAATTTATAAATACGCGAATGGATGATGACTACGGTATGTGGGTGCATATTCTGATCTGTGCGTGTGGCTCGGTTTCGGAATGGTGAGAAAGAAATTAGGTTATAGAGCTCTTTAGAGCACTTACCATAGCATAGCTGGTAGAACACGCTAAGAGAAGGTACATCTCGACGAAGCTCAGATATAGTGTAATTTAGATATAGTGGCACCGTCCACAATTCGGACAGCTCGCCTCTGTAGGACATCTGTGAGATACTAGGCGGAACCATCACAAAGGTGAGAACAGTATTCCATGGATGTTCTGATCTATGCTTTGTACAACAACAGTCTGATTAAAGCCCCGGCTTCCTTAGAAGGTCATTGCAGTGGTGGCACGTGTGTCGGGTCCCGGTCCTCACCTTAAGGGCCTGGTTGAGCGGAGGGATGGCTGGCACATGCGTTATGTCCGTGATCGGGTGCTGCTGTGGGGGCCTGGGACCGAGGGCGAACACGTTTAATTTTTTGTTCTTAAATTAGCAGAGGTTTTGCATTTTGTCAGCTTTCGGGTTGCACACGGGCAAGTCCTAATTCTAACATACCTGGTGGCGTACCACTGTACCAGGTTTTATAATCTCATGGGTGAATTTGAAAGATATTTATTTATTGTTGTTGTGTAATTCTGTATTTGTTTCATTTGTAAATCTGCTATAGCTGAGTTTTCCTTGCAGATTCCTATCTCAGTCAGATTAAACTCTAACAGGTCACTGGAATTTGCTAAGCTGTAAACTTCTTCTGCTAACAGCTTACTCCTTGGACCACTTCGCTGCTTAGTCTTCCACTAACAGGAGTAGAATCATTCTGAATAATTTAAATAATGACTTGTCACAAATGCCTGTAATAGGTTTACGTAAATAAAGATATTTTGACTTTGACTTTGCTTTGACTTTTCAGTTATTCCGAGCTTCTTTGATGCTGTTTTGGTGATGTTCTGAATGTAGTTGCGGTGGTTAAAATCAAACACTACATATGAATATAAACGTATTATTTATTTCATAATTTTGTTAAGCGTCCCTGGCGTGAGCAGTAGTGCCCCCGATGCCGACATTCCAAGGCTCCTGGTCGTGGAAGGAAATGAAAAATCTGAAATACAAGAATATGCCTTAACAATATACCCCGCGTTCCGTTTATAGAAATTACCAACTGTTCCTTAACCAAAAATGTAATTTGATGTTAATATAAAGCATTCGTTTACAAAATTTGTTAACGCCAATAAATAACTTTTTTAACAGTTGGTTAGTTTATTGACAGATAGACAAATGTCAAAAAAATATATCGCTATTCGGTTGTATTGCAAAAAATCAAAACCATTCCATTAATCGAAGATAACGGAGCTAAAAAAAGTGACACAGCTTAAATAAAACGGTTGGTGGCGCCGCTTTATGATATGCATGTGATGTTAGTGCGGTTTATAACTGAAATTGTGACACATACCCCATGTTCGAATAGCAGCTCATAGCGCGCTTTTTAATTTGAATTTTGCGTTGACAGTTGTTTAAGTAGCGTTTCCATTCACTTTAAAGCAAATATCAGTAAAAAAAAGCGCTCCTTGCTCACTACATGAACACGGAGATCAATTTTATAAACGGTAATTTTATTATTCACAAATATTTTGATGCCAAGAATTATTATTATTGGTCATTACGCTGTGCTTGACTGATGTTACTAGCTTCTACTTTTAGACTTCAAACAGACCGAAGGGCTCTGGGTTTGGGGACAAGATCACAGCTTTTTCATTCAGAGTTGCAATCTCACTGAAGTACTTTACCTATCCTCCAGGAGCACATATTTAGAAAGTGGCTCCCGTGTTACTCTTGTTGTCCACATGTCATACCTTTTAGGTGGTACTCCAATCTGTTGTTCTACAAAATTTGCGATGTTCTTGGAAATGGTAACGTTTTCCTTCTGCCCAAGATGGCCGATGGAGACGATGGTAGCAACCGCTCCAGCGGTCTTCGAGTCGCCACCAAAGCAAACGGACGCGTCGCTGCTAATAGCACCACAACATCTCTAAAAATAATAAAACAAATACTTAGACAACTCTTACGGCCAGTTGCTAAAAGACTGATTATCTTTTGCCATGTTTAACATATGCTTATGTCATTGTATGAAATAACCCAAGTGACTATCTTACTTCCAAACACGTGGCGTAAATCAAAATATTGATTCAATTCAATTCCTTTAATTTATGTAATTAGACATAGGACAAAAAAAAACTTTTCAAGTCAAATTTACAATGAGTATACTATAATATTAGGCAATATAATTTCACAGCATTCTAACGGGTAGAATGGCATGAAACCACACAACTTTACTGGAATGTAGAGCAGTGCATTACAATACAAACATCAAAATAAATTAGTTTAAAAAACCTACGAGATTTACTCACATAATTACACAAAAATCTATACTAATAATTATAGCTGCTGTAAAAAGGCATTGTCATCTTCTCAAATAATATACAACTATAAAAAATATAAATGTCACTTAAGATTATAGCTGCTGTAAACAGGCGTTGTCATACTATAAGCTAAAGCAACACAAATATAAAAAATATCACTTAAAATTATAGTTGCTGTAAAAGGCATTGTCATTACTGAATATAAATAACGAAATCCACTAATAACGTTTGCGCTTAAGTAACAGAATAGTGCTGATCTCTTTGATAGTCTGTGATAGGACGTCTCTAGAGTACATTTTTATTTACACATAACCATCGATGTAAATAGATAAGCCCTCACTAATAAAAAAACGTTCACGCAAAACCAATAGAAATCGCAAAAGTCATGTAGCCTGTCTATATACATCGATGTACTTCTTTTTAAAATTTAATTTTATTTATCGATTCATTTCGTCATTATACCTCACCTGTACTATTGTCCTAAAGTTTGGCATTGAAAAATATTGCACTTGAAATGTTAACTCTTTATAAAGATTATAACGTCTGAGATAAGGTACTCATATGTCGCGTAGTTGCCACTTGTAAAGAATATATTTTAGTCAGTTCTTGTTCTTTAATTTTATTATTATTATTATTTATTGGATAATTGTCTTAAAATTAACCCAATAAAAAAGAAACTGTAAGTAATAAATAACCACTAAAGACGATCCTTCAGGGGTACTCCCAAGAAGACTGGCAACATTTTGCCATCGTCTCGACCCCAAACAGCACAAACTCGTAACCTGTACCGAGGTTGGCGTATTTGCGCAGGTTCTCAGCAGAAACCGCCGCACTTCCCGCGCTTGACGAGGTCGCCTGATGTGTGATGGGGCTAATGTGTCTACACATATCGCATCCCACACCAGTGTTCTTTTAAAAAATATAGTCAGTCTAGGAAATAAATTACTGATATTTTAGAGATAAATTAATCACATTTGGGCTAAATTGTATTCACAGATTATGCATTTTTAGATAAATTATTCTAACAAGATTACATTTTTATTCTCTTTTATATTTATATTCTCTTGGGTATCAAGAGATTTATATATTTAATTATATTAATATTATTTAAATTATAAAATAGCTGGATAAACGAATTTTTCAAGAGTGTGGCGATCGCAAATGCCATAACTACCTAAAACAAAATATTTCGATTATAATTCAACGAGGAAATGCGGCGAGCGTTTTAGGTACCCTCCCTGGTTGTAAGCCCTTAGTTTATTTTGTAGAATAATTTTAATTTCATATGTATTTTTAGTTTTATTTATAATTAGTTATTTAATCAATTTTATTTTAATTATTTTTGTATCTAAGTACTTTGAATAAATAAAATTACCTTTATTTTTTTATTTAAGTTGAAAAACCCTTTATTTTATATAAGTATATAGTTTAGGTGGCGCGGTGGTGGCTCGGTTGTAAGAACGCGTACCTTAAGTCCTACAATGGTCGATTCAAACCCCCCCAGCCATGTACCAATGAGAAATACACTTTTCTAACGATATTTGTCATAGAGCTCGGAGAGCAAGTTAAGGCGTCGGTCCCGGTTCCACTAATGCCAAATTGTCATAAAAAATTGACATAATATCCTCGCCAAGCCGTCTGGCCAGCGTGGCGAGTGTAGGCCAAGTTCTCCAGTCCCGGAAGGCCCATCTCCAGCAGTGGAGGTCTAGGACGCTGTCATAGGGGCAATAAAAAAAAATAAAAAAATAGGTGTCCAAAATGTTTAAAATGCTAAATGTATATGAGTAGTATAACTTACTATTGTCATTATTCTAAGTAGTCAGAATTTAAAACAAATGTTACAAAAATTACTCTGATATTCATTATTTTTTCGATTTTGAAATATCCGTTCGTGCCAACCGTCCGTACGTTTCGGATGACATTTTTTTTAAAACAACTTTAATGCTACTGCCTTTCCATTCGTTTTCTAAACAAATGTTTTTTACATTTAGACCACCTCCGATTTTCTCCGATTCGGTCTATTTTGGAGTTATGAGATACTATACAAAAAAATATCTCAGGAACTCAAATATACCAAAAGTCATCCGGTTGCATTTTTCAGCCTGAAATTACGCACATTTTTTTAAACTATAAACCTAAAAAATGTTTCAAACGTTTCATTTATTCATTTTGAAAATCAACAGTAGACAATTTCAAATAGATAAATGTTGGCAACAATGAAAAAATGTAGATTATAATAATTGTGTTTATTAAAACTGGCAACTCTGTCTTTCTGTTTGGTGTTTGGTACTAAGCTGTAATGGCGTATGTATAATTTTATTTTCAATAAATAAGTGTTAACGAGTAAATACTGCCTTTTTCTTTTGTCTCGCATCAGGTTATGGGCCCAGCGCTTACCTGGAAATAAAAATTTGCGAGAAAAGGATTGAGTCAGGTGTAGAAATACGGTTTTTGGCGCAGCGTCGCGCGTCGTGGGTACGTGAAACTGCGTCATTCCGGTTGTCGACGGCTTCTCATTGATTTAACGAATCGATCGAGTTGTAAAATGGAAGAACAATACGAGTTAACAAAACTAAAAACCAACGGCAGCAATTGGATGATCTGGAAATATAAACTAATTGTTCTGCTGAAAGCCAAAGGGTTGTACGATTGCGTTTTGAAAAGTACGAGTAAGTCTGAAAATGCGGTTGCGACTGAGGAAAATAAAAAGCTGGAGCAGTTAGACTGTAAAGCCCAACAATATATTGTTGGTAGATTAGAGGAAGGTGCAGTTGCACTTATTTTAACTTGCACTAATGCGCAGGAAATGTTTGAAAAACTAAAATCAGTGTTCGAGCCAAAAACAAACGTGAATACTCATGTCCTACAGCAACAATTTTTTACTATTCAATATAACAACGAGGGCATTTGTTTGTTTATAGCTAAATTGGAAGAAATAAAAAGTAAACTTATGCAAGCTGATGAAAATATTCCTGATTCTATGCTTATTACTAAAATATTAATGTCACTGCCATCAAGTTATAACCATTTTAAGTCCGCATGGGAGTCAGTTTCACCAGATGTTCAAACCTTACATGAGCTTACCTCACGGCTCATGCTTGAGGAAAGTAGAATGGGGCAGGATGCAACGACAGCTACTGAAGCTTTTGTCATGAGTGCCAAAAAGATTGTTTGCTACAAATGCAAACTAGTAAGAATTGCAGGACAGCAATAAAATGTAATTATTGTGGAAAGCCAGGACACTTTGTTAAACAGTGTTGGTTTCGCAAGAATAAAGATAAGAAGTTTTTTAAGAAGTCAGATAATAGAGACGAGGCAAATGCCTTTGTCAGCTCAGATATTCTAAGTACCTGTAATTTGGAGTGGATCATTGACTCAGGGGCAACGGAGCACATGTGTAAAGATGAAAATTTATTTGTGGAGTTGAACATACATAGTGAAATTAAAAGAAATGTTAAAATTGGTGATGGTTCTTTGTTATCAGTGTGCGGTATAGGAAAAGTTATTTTTTATGCATATAATGGTGTTAAATGGATTGAAACTGTATTAAGTAATGTGTTATATGTGCCTAAACTAACTGTTAACTTGTTTTCAGTTAGGTATGTAGTAGATAAGGGTTACACATGCATCTATAATAAAGATTGCAAAATTGTTGATCAAAGCAACAAAATAAAAGCTATAGCTGTAAGGTCGGGAAATCTATATAAAATGTGTGTTAGGTTAGATCCGAATATCAGTGAATGTAATATAGTTTTAGATATAAATGAATGGCATGAGCGCTTGGCTCATCAGAGCCATGATCATATAAGGGATCTTTTAAATAGTCACAATGTAGTTTTCAGGCAAAGTAGCAAGGAATTGTGTGAGAAATGCTTGAGTGGCAAGCAGCACAGATTACCTTTTAATTTAAGTAGCAGTAGGGCAAAAGTACCATGTGAACTTATTCACAGTGACCTCTGTGGTCCTATGGAGGTTCCCTCAATCGGTGGTTCACGTTATTATTTATTATTTAAAGATGATTTTACAAATTTTTGATTTGTTTATTTTATCAAAAATAAATTTGAAGTAAAAAATATTATGCAAAAGTTTATAGCTTTTGCGCAGACCCAATCTGGATATAAAATCAAGACCATCAGAACAGACAATGGGCTGGAGTACATGAATAGTGAGGTAAGAATTATTTTGGATACCAATGGTATTCAGCATCAGCATTCTAATACATACACTCCACAGCAAAATGGTAGGGCAGAGCGAGATAATAGAACTCTTGTAGAAGCTGCTCGGACTATGGTTTTGGCAAAAAATTTGGACAAAAAGTTTTGGGCAGAGGCTGTCCAAACGGCAGTTTATGTTTTAAATAGGACAAGTTCAACTTTGGTTAAAAATAAAACTCCATATGAGTTGTGGTTAAATAAAGATGTAAATTTTAAGGAATTTAAAGTGTTTGGCTCTAGAGTGTCCATTTGCATTCCAAAACAAAAGCGTTTAAAATGGGATAAAAAGAATCAAACTAGTATTTTTGTAGGCTATGGTGATACAATAAAAGGATACCGTATCTACTTGCCAGATACAGGTGTAGTGGAATTGTCTAGAGATGTTAATTTTTTAGCAGATAATAGTGACCCTTTTCCAGTGTACAAGCAAAGGCCTGTACGACTAAATGATACTGAGCAATCAGGTAGTGAAAGTGAAAATGAAGACTGCAGCATCCAAGAGGTAAATGGCAACATAGATGTACCTCATGTAGAACCATCAGAGCGAACAAGTAGTAGACGAAGGGTTGTACGACCAAGAAAGTATGATGATTATGAATTATATTTTGCAAACAGTAACGAACCACAGTCGTACCAGGAGGCTATAGAAGGTGAGAAGGCTAATCAGTGGGTAAAGGCAATGAATGAAGAGGTAAACTCATTAAATGAAAATAACACCTGGACTGTCATAAACAGACCAGATGGTTGTCATTCAATAGACACTAAATGGGTGTTTAAGATTAAGAAGGGGGAGAATGGGGAAGATGTGTATAAAGCTAGGTTAGTTGCTCGCGGCTTTAAACAAAAGGAACATATCTCTTCTTCTGAAATTTATTCCCCTGTGGCGAGATTAACTACTTTTCGTATATTTGTAGCAGTAAGTGTCAAGTTATGTATTCCTATACATCAGATGGATATAACCACTGCTTTCCTTTATGCAAAAATAAATGAGGATGTTTTTGTAACCTTGCCTGAGAACTGTAATATTGATGAAGGAAAAGTATGTAAGTTGAACCGTGCACTTTATGGATTAAAAAAATCCCCAAAATATTGGTATGATACACTAAATGAAGTTTTATATAAATATGGTTTTATTGTAAGTCAGAATGATTATTGTTTGTATTTAAAAGTTGATGGCTCAACTAAGACATACTTATTGTTATATGTAGATGATTTCTTATTGATGAGCACTGATGAGAATGACATTATTAAAATAAAACAAATGTTAAAAAATCATTTTAAGATGAAAGACTTAGGTCTGGCTAAATGCTTTTTAGGGATAACTTTAATACAAAATACTCAACATAATGAAACAATTTTAAATCAGACTGATTACTTAAAAAGTGTATTAGATAATTTTGAAATGTCCCAATGTAAGTCGGTTGATACCCCTATGGATCAGAACTTAAAATATATGAATTTTAAACATGATAAGTCGGAGAGTGAGATTATAGAGAACCAATGTAGACGAGCAATTGGTGCTTTAATGTACTGTATGCTAGGTACTAGACCCGATTTATCTATAAGCTTGTCAATATTAAGTCGTTTTCAATCTTGTGCTTCAAATGACTTGTGGGTAGCAATAAAAAGAGTATTTCGGTATATCAAAGGTACTATTGATTTAGGTTTAGTGTTTAAAAATACAAATGATACTAAAGTACTGGAGGGCTATGTCGATTCAGACTGGGCAGGTGATGTGGTGGATCGCAAGTCTACCAGTGGTTATTTATTTCAGTTATTTAACTGTTCAGTATCTTGGACATCCAAGAAGCAACAGTGTGTAGCGCTATCCTCAACTGAGGCAGAATACTTAGCCTTAAGCTCAGCTTTTACTGAGGCAATTTGGCTATCAAAAATATTGTCAGATGTCCAAATGTTTCAAAACATTCCTGTGCTTATTTATGAAGATAATCAGGGTGCAATTAAAATTGCTGAAAACTTAGACACAAAGCGTTTGAAACATATTGACATCAAACATCATTATGTAAGAGAAAAGGTTCATGATGGTTCTGTATGTTTGAATTATATTGAAAGCAAAGAGCAACTTGCCGACATCATGACCAAACCTTTAGGTAGGATGTTATTTGTAAAGTTTAGGTTAGGACTAGGTTTGAAATAAGTTCTTACCTATATCTTTCTTTTATTTTATTTTATTACAAGATAGTTTATTATTTATTTATTCATTAAAAAATACTTTACTTTAAATTAAATAACCAATAAATGAGAATGCTAAGAAAAATGGGCCCACTAAAATATTCTTGTGCCATAATGATTTCTTTTTTATTTGATAGTTAATATATCCCTTTCAGCACGACAAAAATATTTATTTTTATTTATTAAAACTTTATTGCACAATATATACAAGGGGCGGACTTAATGTCGCTAGACATTCTCTGACAGCCAACCTTAGGGACATTGTAGAACATTAAAGACGTAAGGTAGGTGCAATTAGAGAAATATGATTACGTAATAAATATGCAATATTATCTAAACTACAATAATAAATACTATAATAAACTAAATACTAATAATACATACACATAACGTCTTATTAATACATTAGGTACATACATTAGATAATATTAATACATACACTACATATAATAATATAATAAATAAACTAAATGAGTTGTTATGAGCCATTTAAATAATATGAATATACCATTTTTTTGAAAATGCTTCGGTTGGATGCTTGTCGTATATTTACCGGCAGCTTGTTCCACAGGTTAGCGGCAACAACAGCAAAAGAATCGTTCATGAACCCAGAGTGGTGCGATGGAATAGATAGAACAGAGTTGTGTGAGGAGCGAAGAGACTTATCGTGAAATGAGAAAAGATAGGCAAATTTGTCCTTGAGGTATTTCGGTGTCGCAGGCTCGTTAAGAATAGAAAAAAGTAAGCAGAGGATTCTGAGATTCCTGCGACAGCGAATTGGTAGCCACTTTAACTTCGTTCGATACTCAGAGATGTGATCATATTTGCGAAGGGAAAAGATGAATCGGATACAACAGTTAAGTAACCGATCCATCTTGTTTTAACTTATATTTCTTTAATTCAGTAATGAAATAAAATTTTTGGGATACGTTATATGAAAGAGACAGACTTATGAAAGTCAAAAGTGTTAGAGCGTGTAGTTATTCTGACGGAAACGCAATGTTGCCAGTAAAAAATCTTTTCTTACCGGAAATATTTAAAGTGGTAACATTTATGCCTTTCGAGGTTTGGAGAGTTTACAGTCAAGAATACAGATTTTGAGAAATACGTTTGACAGATATAAGACATATTTAAGTGAAGGGGTCGTTAAGGAAACGTCTTAGTAAGGCTATATTAAGATTCGGAAAATAAAAAACTTTGATAGTTAGCTAAATTAAAACATTTATTTACTTAAAAATCAATCAACTTTATATAATCTTAAAAAACACATTTAGTGGTGTAGAAGTATTGGCACTCGATCACTTAATAAACAACACCGAATATAAACACAAAATAAAAAATATTGTAAGAAAAGAACAATTATTAAATTTGAAAAGGATACTAGAATTATATAAAACTACATGTATTATGTAAAAAATAAACAATTATTATTTTGCAAGGGATACTAGAGTTATATAAAACTATATTTATTATATAAAGACACTCGGCAAATGTATCCATGAGAATTTTCCAGTCTGTGGCGTCGTCAAGGATCAAGTTGTCCTTGCATTGAGTTTTCGTACCTTGCCTGTTACAAATATGGTCAAAATTGTATTTGCAATTCCGAAATCTACGAGTAAGTAGAAAGTATTATTGAAGTGTGCTAAATGCTACTAAATCCGATTAAGTCCCATATTCGCGTCGGGAAATGTTGATAAAAAATAATCGAATTCCCGCACGTTAATGGGTTATCTCTCTATGCGTGACTAATAAATTAGTATATCTGTATCTTATCTATCCGTCATTGCTGACCGGTTGATTGATTATCCCTGATAATATAAACAAACATTTTGTTACAAAACATCTGATAGGAAATACTGTATGGATTCTCTACACGGCCTCCATGCTCTACCTGTTAAGTGCCCTAACGGCCAGTTGCAGAAGGCTAATTATCTTTTGACATGTACGAAGAACGTCATTGGCTAAAATAACCAAAGTGACAAGCTAACTACCAAAAATATTGATCATTATGGCTGCCCTTCAGATCAAACACCCTTAAAAACATAACATAATAGCATCCACAAAAGTGCAAAATGCCGTTTTGTCCTTTAAAATACAAATCAGCAGGACAGCAGGTGACGCCGCTGAACCTCTTCTTGCTGCTCTGAACTCACTTGTAAACATTATGTTGTCTAGCAAAGTACTCATACATACATACATATCTTCACGCCAGATCCCTTGCGGGATAGGCAGAGACAATTGAGCGCCATTTGACACGATCACGACATACTTCTTTCGCTTCGTCGACATTCATTAACCTCTTCATACATGCCCTTTGGTTACGAAGACTTTTTAATGCACCTTCAGTCAGTGTTTTATTTATTTGATCGTGATATGTGAGTCTCGGTCTGCCAGGGCCTCTTTCACCCACAACTTTCGCATTATATATCTGGTTCGTCAATCTTTCATCGCTCATCCTTTCAACATGCCCGAACCATCGTAGCATGCCTTTCCTTATTTTTGTCCCTATGCTTTCCTTCATACCAACTGGTATAAACTACTCATTAACATACTATACGGCGCAAAGATTAGATAGATAGTCCCAAGAAGTCTGTATAGCGAGGCTAATACGGAGAGAGATTTACTCGTAATTGCCCGCTTTCCTGTCTCCAGATTTATCCGAAATCCGTTTGGAAAACTCTTTGGTATATAGTTAAATGTATTCAGCTTCTTAAAAACTGCGTAGTTTCTGACAGTATGGTCCTAAGGAATTGCCATCGTAATGATACTTTACTTTGATATTTTTATTACTTCATCCACAAATTTTTGTATTGTATCCAGCCTTATCTCACAGCCCTGTTATTTGGGGGCTGGAATGTCCATCTCCAGCAGTGGAGGTGTAAAAATTGTAATGGGTGACAATGTATTGCAATAATCAAATACAATGTAAGATTGCATTAGCAGTAAACAACTTAGTTTCAAGAACTCATTATAACATTTTGCTGAAACGACACAGCTTTGTAATTTACTTCTGCGAATGTCTATCTTGGACACCGTGTGCGAGAATGCCACACATAAAGGTGTTTACACATTTACACTTATTTATCTCTGCCTTCGTTGACACAAATTAAATAAAAAAATATTTCGAATAAGCTATAGTCTACTTATTTGTTACAATAAAATGTATTTATTATTATAATTAATAACTATTTAAAAATAAATTTATTATAAACTAAACCTAAAACAAAATAAACTATAAATAAAAAATGATCTCTAGAGACTGGCAGCATTTCCCCTCTCTATAGCGAGGCTAATACGTTGGCAGAATTAATTACCAGCTCTCTCACCAGAATTTTTCCTTAGCCGTTTGGACAACTCTTCGGCCAGACGTTTGGCTTTCTTGACTACGAACGACGCAAATTCGTAACCTGTACCAAGGTTGGCGTATCTGCGCAGCTTGAGGTTCTTAGCAGAAACAGCTTCACTTCCCGCGCTTGACTTGGTCGCCTGGATGTGTGTTGGGTCTAATGTGTATACACATTTCGCATCCCACACCAGTGACACCCAAGTTTCCACGACCCATCCCTTAAAGTCCTTTGCCATCGCTCCACGCAATCCCAGAGGGTTTTACGTTCACGGGTACTTCAGCAGTGACAAAAGCCCTTCGGATGATGTCGTTGAGAGCCGCGAATAAAAACATTACAATATATCTCTATACACAGCGTATTTTGTAAAACATGGTTAAGTTCCAGTCCTGTTCCTTGCCTATAGTTCCATAACACTCTCCAGGCAGGACAAATCAATGTATATTTCAATGTGTAAATTGTGCACAAGAATAACTAATAACTATTGACTTAACCGAATTCCGGTGGGAATGTATGGTTGTAACAGAATAAACAATAAATAAGCATTGAACCCCTTATGTTATTCTTATGACAAAGAAGAGTTCTAATCTTAGCCTATAAGCAGTTTTTCTTAGCCGCTACACTCTTATCAAAGTTATGTCGTACATTATGTATATATGTATATTAATCTATTCACATTATGTCGTCGTCAACATCCATTCTTCAATTCCTAACATTTCGAATTTCGTTCGATGACATATCGATATTTTGTGATATTGTCTGTATTGAATGTAAAACACTTAAACAACAAGATTTAATCATCATCATCATCATCACACCCTCTATCTCTAGAATACATAGACGAAGACCCAGTAGAGGCCTATAGAGGTAATGGTCAATCCAGAACATATTTCTGAAGAATTTGGCCGCGATGGCTGATATTATATGCTTCCATTCTTGGACCTCTCTTTATGGTTTCAGAAAGGTGTAAGTTCATGATGATGATGGATTTTAGAATGTTTCCAATAGTTTTCAAAATATCGTCATGTGAACAAGACTTTATTTTATAAATTGTAAAATGTCGTTCAGCAATTTAAAAAGTCCGTTGTGTCCCATGTGAAATACCTACAAAAATCGATGAGCACAATATTCTGTTCATAGTTCTGAGTAAACAAATAGTGATGTACATTGTATGTAATTTTCAATATTCAGCAACTTTGGCCGAACTCTCTCACCGGCCGAATTTATTATAGTAGGTACTTACTAAAATACAACGACATTATGATTTATATTTTTATTTGGGTCAGAACGGTAAAGGTTACGTCAGACAAACAAAACCTGAATTTAACAAGTAAATAAACACTTACTAATGTGTGAGTTTTATTTAAAATCAACATCACAAAATCTTAACGTATACTTTCTGAGTTTATATTATAAACATGTATTTGTTTATTAAAATGATTAAAACTACTTAAAAGTATAAAATAAAATAAAATAAAATAAATATAAACTAAATGTAATAAAAAGTAAACTAATATAATGAAAATAAATATGGGCACCATGGGCCCATCGCCTCGACCCCAAACGTTGCAAACTCGTAACTTGTACCGGGTTGGCATATTTGCGCAGCTTGAGGTTATGTGTGATGGGGCTAATGTGTTTACACATGTCGCATCCCACACCTGCGAATTTTCCACGACCCAACGGTCATGCCGTCGGGTCATTTTTCATCGCTGCGCGTAATCCCAGAGGGTTCTAGGATCGCCGGTACTCCAGCAGTGACAAAAGCCATTCGGATGATGTCGTGACGAGAAATGCGGCCAGCACTTTTGGCGCAAGAAAGCCCATGGTATCCGCGATCTCCCACGGGCTCTCCACACCGACACTGGTGTGGATGGACAGTCCGGGCTCCGAGACGAAGGCACACGGCGATGATCAGTGTAGTTTAATCAAGGAGTGTACCTACCGATGCCGAGGGAAAAGCCTGCAACCAGAGACCCGACTTCCTAGTGGAAACGACCATGAGGCGAGCACGCTCTCTCATGTTACTGGAAGATAAAATATCTTTCAGTACCAGTTTGGAGAGCGGCTCGTCCCACAGTTGTTGAAATTTATTTAAATTTGGAATCGAAATATTGGGGCATGCTTCTGACCAGGCATCTCTGGCATCTGACAAGTACGACGGCTTAAAGGAACCCAAGGATGGGTTTGTGATATTCCCACTAGCTCGTCAGCGTTATGTACTTTCTGAGTTGAGTATACTTTGGGAAAGTTAGTAGACTACAACTTTTTAGGTAATACTATTGCACATTTTATCACTTTCTTTCTATACCTAAGTATAAGAAGCATTCGAGTTATAAAATATAATAAAAGATACAACCACATATATACATTCCATATCACTAAAAATCGAAAACAACTTTTATTTTTAAAAATCTAAATGATATTGTTGATAATAATAATAATGTTGTTCGGGCATTTTGAAAGGATGCGTGACGAAAGATTGATGAACCAGATATATACCTAATTCGAAAGTTGTGGGTAAAAGAGGCCCTGGCAGACCAACTACGAAACGAAAGTATCATCACGACCCAGTGGTATATATCGCGGTGGTCAGAAAACACGCTTTTTAAAGAAGCGGATTCACATTTAGCCAATTTTACTATGTAAAATTACACTTGTAAATTCTTCTAGTTTAGAAGAGGAAAACAAGCAAATAAATCCCTAAGTATTTTTTTTTTATTTGAATCCCGGCATGTACCAAAGAGAAATACGTATATTTGTCATAGATTTATAACACCACTATTCCTGTGCCTTGGAGAGCTCGTTAAGCCGTCGGTCCCGGTTCCACTACGAGCAAATTGTGGAATCGTTAATAAATTGTCACCCGTCTGGTCACCGTAGCGAGTGTAGGTCAAATTCTCCAGAAATATCTGGAAGGCCTAACTCCAATAGTCTAGCATTCTGTGTTCTAAGGACTGTAATGAATGTTTCTGCAATATTATTAATAAATGTCAGAGAAATAATATATTTCTTATCTTTTACTTATATATAATTATATATGATTTGTATTTATAATGGCCCTATAGGAAATATGACTAAATGTAAACCCGTTTCTTTAAAAGCGTGATGTTTCACTACGGTCGTCATTATACTTAACTTTTTTTAATTAGACAATTTTAAAATTTTAAATGACATTGGGCTTTAAGTAAGCTAGCATCTTCTTGAAATGTTGAATTATTGAAACTTACTGGTTGACTTATAAAATATTAATAAAAGGTAAGTAAAATGTGTAAAATGAGATGGGAGAAGCAAATGAAAGTCGCACGAGAATGATACCCACCAAAGAACCACATTATTATCACATTACGTCATCATGAATTGGTACTATTAACCTTGCACATCGGTCATTTTCATAGCAAATCTCTGGTGGATTAATACTAGCCGAACCTTTTTAAACCGAACATTCGGCCGAGCTCGACTTTTGCAGAACCAACATTTGATGCATCCCTAGTAAATAATGCTTAGTTAGGAATAAGCGCCTCCGCACACCAACTGCTGTAAGACATTTTAATTGGGCTGGCGTTTTTTTTTGAGTAAATGATGATTTACACCTACTCTTAACTACCTACTCTTAACTGAACTCAGCAAAGCATAGGGCCATGATTAATTCATACTCTTATATATATTTTTTATTTTTTCATAGCACCATGACCTGAGACCTCTTTCCTTCCTAACGGTAAGCAGGACGCGAGTTCCGAGTCTAAAATTTATTAGTAGATTGTTATTAAAATTTATTAGATGTGCGGTCTGATGTGCACGCACCCTTAAGGTATAACGACAACTTGTTCTGCGAACTATGTAATTCGACGATTCACACACGTGCAAAAGAATAAATTGTTGACCAGTAAAAATGGGCTATATATGACGGGCACAAATATATTCAGTTCATTTAAGTTTGTGTTTTTGAATAATGAAGACTGAAGAAGTTACTATTTTTTTAATGTGAAAGTTATTTGTGTAAATGTAGTAAAGTTTAGTGATTATGAAAGGTGCAAGGGTTGCAGATTTTCCGCATGGTAAGTACAACTTTTACTAAAACTTTAGGTCACATCCTGTGGAAGCTGACTGTATTTGAGGCAAATCCATCTAAAGCAACTACAAAATCAAGGTAAGATTTCACAGAAGCGGAACGAAAGTGAATCCTGATTTGGAACTTCTCAACACTGTCGTAGCAAGCACAACTGGTCTCCAAACTTAGGTCATAAAATGTAGCAGTTTTCATCTTTTGAGGTGGATGCTTATCACATTTATGCAAGGTGACTCCGAAATCAAAGTAAGACTTCAGCTTGGTCACAGCGGGCCACAGATGTTCTTCAGTATCGTAAACTTTACCAGGTACAACCAATAGACGCAGTCAGCTTTCAAGGCAAATACGTCTGAATGTTAGACGGCAGCAGTATGAGTCAGAGGTTTTCCTTAGCATCAACTGGTCCTCGAACTTTAAATTATGTTACATCCTGTAAGCCTTTGCTAGAGCATTTGAGACTGAAGAAAGATGACTTCAAAATCGAGGTAGGCTTTCAGCAGAAGCGGATTTGGACGTGACGCTAGAATTTGGGATTACTATAGTAAGCCGTCACTCAATTAACGCCTCAACTATATTGGGTATTAGGGCAAATAATCAGTTACAATTTAAAGCTAAATCCACGTATATCTGAAGCAAGAGTACTACAAAATCGAGGTAAGATTTCAGCAGAGGCAGTTATTGAACGTGAACGTGTTGCATTCTTTTCCTATATTTTTAGTAACATTTGAGAGTTATTTAAAGACAGACAGACGACAAATAGTAGCCGTTAGTAGTAATCCGCCATTTTAATAACCTTTAGTGCTGAATTCTGTTCGTCCAAGGCCAAGACTATGACGCCTAGTATATGCGTACGTTAAAAAAAATGCATCTGCTTAAATCCATTAAAAATTGTACATCAGCCTAGACATACATAAGACTAGAAAACAATTGTATATAAAACGCAAGATATTCATACCTTCGACATTTAGATCGACATACTTATATATGTATATGCAGTAGACAACGGATTATGAAAGCATCTTTAGAATACCGCCGCGTCATACGAGTATGCGCGCGGCCCTTTCATGGGCTGCAACTTAGAAGTGGAGAGCTATTGTAAAAGAGCTGAAATAGATGAATTTAATTCTGTGAGTTTGTAATATGTATTAAACTGGGATCGACAAAGAGTTCTTTTCCTTTCAGACAATGGTCAATTTGATAGTATAGATTAGTATATTTCTTATCCAAAAACAACAAATATTTAGGCCAGAAAAATCATAGAGTTGTCAAAAGCGTAGAATATTTTGTTATCTAAAATATTTAATTTAACGTAAGCATATTCTAGCACAAATGGTAAATTAAATAGTAGTAAATTATTCGTAAATATTTAGTTCAATGAATCATTATTTCTCGGACAACAAAAGTCCAAGCACGCATTTAAGATTTTAGCCTGAGATAAGCACACTTCGGATTACTTCTGTTTATTATTTGACCACACACAGTGAGATTTGATCTCTTAATATATCCGTCACTTGGCCACCTCATTACATAGATAAGATTTGGTCGCACCTTATCTTGATGGTTTATACATAATCCCAGAATTTACATCGATGCAATCTTATTAAGCGTTACTATAGTGTGCCCTTGGCCTAACTTTCTAATCAAACGCACCAACAATGTTACGTCTAATCATATTATTACTTATTGAAAAAAATATAGTTGCGTTATCTACACTTAGAAGCAATAAAATCGACCTAACTCCTACCTGTGCATATGACTTTGTATGCGCGTACTTCAGACTAATGTGTTATTCTATAGATAGAAATAATCAACTTTTCGTAAGAAACCATATGTCGGAAGTGACAAAAAAATATGGGTTTTCCATACAAATTGGCTATTTCAAATTTAACAGTTTGTATCGTAACAGCAAAATTTATAAAACAATTTCTGAAAAATTAATTGAATTCTTTTTGCGTAACTGTGTTTAATTTATGCACGCCTTGTACGTATAGGTACTGTTTGCTAAAATATATATTAGTAAGGCATATTTATAAATAATTTCTAGAAGTACTAGGTACTACTGGTAGTGTAGGCGAAGGGTTACGTCCTGTAATGAACTCCAGTTTGCCGCTCAGGTTGAAGGTGCGGATCTACAAGATGTTCATCCGTTCCCGACTTACTTATGCTGCGCCAGCTTGGCATCACCTTCTGGCCAAAACCAACAGGGACAAGATCCAGAGTCAGCAGAACATATCGCTCAGGGTGGTATCCAGAGCGCCGTGGTTCGTGCGAAATTCTGTAATTGCGAGAGATCTGGAGATGCCTACTATCGAGGCATTTGTTGTCGGCCTAGCTAAACGTATGTTTTACCGGGCTGACAACGGATCCTACAAGCATCTTCAGGATATCGCTCCTACTTTCGCACGGCCCCCGGAGGGGAGGCCACTACCTAGGGAGGCGCTCTTGGAGATGAACTAAAGTAGACAAATCTAGGAGACTAGATTCGTGAGCCACAAGGGCGGTGTTGTAGTAGGAACAGCGCCCAGCACCAAAGGTGCGTTGAATCACCGGTGGGTAGTTAGCCGCCGAGATCCTGCCGGGGAAAACGGGAGTTTATCCCATCCCCAACCCAGGCCCATTGAACATCCGGGCCTGGATGACTCCGCTGTCTGCTGTCTGCGAAGGGTAATATCGAAATTTTACCACTCATTTTGACTGTAAGATTGTCTTATCTCGGTTGGTCGTGATTCGCCTGCCAATATTTAAATGTATTACGTGCAAGTTGATCTGCGCAGCTTTTACTTCATTTAAATCATAATTTAGTATTTCATAACGAAACTCTTCTATGTTACATGCGTATAAAGATTTGCCATTAACACTATTAATGAATCACCAAAATCTATTTAACAGAAAAAAAAAATTACGGCCTAATACAATTCTATTGTTTATTTTTCTTTCGGATGATAAAATTTGGATAAGTTCCATACAACAGACGTCATTTTTTTTTCTCCTGTAATCAAAAATTACTCAGTACTGGTTATAATAAAACTAAGTGAAGAGATTTTTGAAAATTGTATTACACTATACAAGAATCAAACTTAAATTTTCAATAATTTGTAGTCAACATTTGGGTATTTTACAGTTGGTCTAATAACCATAGACACTCTACAACATTGTAGTTTATTTTTAATTCCAAGTATGAAGAAAAGTTATAAACGACACTATCGTATAGTGCAATTAATACAGAGTTACTGTACTACTATGGTAGCCTAATTGTAATTAAATTTTCAGAAGCAGAGTGCCGACAGAAATAGCAGCGTGTGTCGATGGAAATTCTGCGTGCACACAGACAAGGGGAAAATGCTGCAGGTTTGTTACAATATGCATTAATACTTAAACTTATTTATAGGTGTGAATATTTTACTTAGAAGACAAATAGGTTTGCATTCCATGAAATCACCGTGCGGGTGACGGGTCCATCATGTGTGTGAAAAGAGGAGAAGAATATTGTCTCGGGCTTGCGACTTTTAGTTACTCGAGTTTCCGTCCAGGGTTAAAAATAGCCCCTTTTTAATTGCGCAATGACACGCTCCACATCCACCATTATTCTCATCTGTCTACATTATACCGACCGAATAATGTATGATTCCGCTGACGCTGTAATGGAAGCTGGTGCCAGAAACGCCAGACCTGCTTAGGTCAATGCAAAGATTTTGCTTGAATTTCTCTTACACCATTTTTTTATATTCACATCACAGCCCATAGAGTCCTAGATCTCCACTGTTGGAGATGGGTCTTTTAGATATTTCTGGAGAATTTGGCCTGCACTCACCACGCTGGCCGAATGGGTTGACAAGGATCTGATGTCATTTTTTAATGACATTTTAGTAATGATTCCAGTAGTTGGTATTAGTGGAACCGGGACCGACGGCTTAACGTGCTCTCCGAGGCGCGGGAACAGTAGTGTTGTAAGTCTACGTAATGACAAATCTACGTAAGAAACGTGTATTTCTCATTGGTACATGCCGGGGTGGTTTGAACCGACCTTTGTAGGATTTTAAGGAGAGCGTCCTTACGACCGAGCCACCACCGCTCTCTTTTTTATTATTATTGTTACCAATTCTGCCGCTCACAAGAGACTGATTTTTATGCCATCTCTTACTTATCTAATTATTTGATCTAATTATGACATAATGGAATTTAGTGGTAATTTAAAAACTAACAATTTGTACAAATACAAAGTAGACGTAAATTTCTTGTTGTTTAACATTTCTTTTAAAGTACACATATGTATTTAATGATACCTTAATGTCATAAGTCAGTCAATATTTCGTTTAAACAGCTCTATAGTCTCTAAAAAATCTGTGGATAATGGCATTAATACTTGAGGACGGCAGAATTACCTTTTGAATATTAAAGAATATAGGTACAATTGAAGAAGTTGGAAGAACAAATTAATAATACATTTTTTAATACGAATATTCACCTCTTTTATTAGTTGCATATTTAAGCTTTTTTAAAAATGTAAAGTGGCGGGAAAGTTGACAGCTGCAGAAGCGACGCGGCCATGTTTCACTTTCACGATATAATAGTTTTATATCTTTTAATATTTAATAAGAAAATCGTGTGAAAGCATCCAATAAATGTTTTTCTAGCCTGTCTCCATATGAATACTATTTCATAAGCGCCAACGTTATGTAGTGGAATCCTTTAATTATATTTCGCACCTTTAGTACATACAAGGGCATAATACGAAATGGTTTTTTTGGGAAATTGCTTTTAAAGATTCTGGAATCTTACATTCCAGCTTATTTTTGGAATAAAATGCTTTTTATTTAAGATGTAATGTGTCTGCAGATTTCTTCTTAGATAAAATCATAAATAGCAATTAAAAATATAAGATATTTTAAGATATATTTAGGAGTTGAGAATTGTATAATATTTTGTAATTTTAACTCTTTTGTAAATTCTATTTTTTTCTATTCTAGTCTAATTTGTAAATTTGAGCTCTGACGTAAATAATGGAGTCCACTAATAATGTTAGCGCTTTAAGTGAAAAGTATATTGTTAAGCCGGCATAGTAATAGTGACTGTATCGGTTGCAATCAGTATGCCCATTACTCAAAGTCTGTACCATTTTATACCAGATCAGGAATAAGTCAAGGATCAAATTTAATGCCCCTAGAATCCCTCATTTCGAATGACAAATTATTTTGTTTGCTGTTGAAGTCAATTGAGAATCAGCAGGATTTCAGTATAACATTGATTTGTGAAATGACGAAAATTGCCTTGACCTGAATATCGGAAAATGTTCAGTTATGTCATTTTTCAAATTAAATAATGCAAATAATGTTATCTGTCATCATTATACACTGTCTTCGCTTACACGTTTAATTGATGTATTGAGGGATCTAGGAGTAGTATTTTGCAGTGACCTGACCTTCCTCACGCATATTGATAAGACGTGTGTTGAAATCTGGGATGGGTGATAAGACAAGCAAGGGACTTTTCTGACCCTATTACACTAGCTTTATTGTTATGTTCGTAGTTCTCTAGAGTTCAATGCCGTAATATGGAATTCAAGAGAAAGTACATACACGCTAATGGTGGAAATATTTGCCGAAGATATTTATAAGAGCTGCATAAGAAGGTGTTTGGCTACTATCCTTTTTTGGACGCCATCTATAGGTCCTTAGAGGTTAGAAAAAATAAGACTGACTGAAACAACCTGAAGTTTTAAAACTTATCTCTTGGGCGCCTCCGTGGTCTAGTGGTAACAAACGTTGCGGTGAACTCGGGAGGTCGTGGGTTCGATTCCCACCGGGGGCAAGTTGTACATTGTATAATTTGTCTCGGTCTGGGTGTTTATATGTATAATATGTATATATTTACAAAAAAAAAAAAAGTATAATATGTAGTTTATCAACCATCTAGTTTCCGTAACACAAGCTTACCGCTTACCACGGAAATTAGATGGCGCTGTGTGACCTGTCTGAAATATTTATTTATTTATTTATTTATCTCTCTAGCGCGTGGCCATCGACTATACGCAAACGAGTGAGCTCGTACGCACTTACTCCAGAGTGCCCTTTCTCTCCCGTGCAATCGTTTTATGGAACGAGATCGCTCATTCTATTAAAAGCTTTGACGTTTTCTCATTATCAGATGCAAAAAGCAAACAGGTTGTCTTAAAGTACTTGGAGCCATTATAGTTAATCCATAACTTGTCATGTAAATGTATTATTTGGATGTAAATCTGTTATGTGTTAACTTATTTATTAGTAAATAAATTTCGACCTCACATAGGTTCCGATGTAGTGCATGGTCTTTCATTGTATTTTATTAGAAAAGTTCATTTTTATCGTACTACCATTTAATGCTAAATATTAAAGTTTCATATAATCGATATGAAAATGTCTTTCATTAAATACAATAATTGATTGGCACGGTGCCGTCGTATTTCGATTGAAAATCCGAGTTTTCCCGATGGAAATACATTATGCACTACGTATCTGTACCACTTACGGTGCCGCGCGCGGTGTCGAAGACCGATCTATTCTCTCCTGGCTAACATCGATTATATTTATTTTATTTAGAACTCTTTTACTGTCCAGCATGAAATTTTACTAGTTTATCCGTATTCTATAAAAAATATTGTTAGGATAAATAAATTGTATTTATTTCTACTTTTTTTTGTGTTTTATTCATTAAATTATACTGAAAAATGAAATCTGGAGACAGGATGGCTGGCAACTATTTCTGCCAACGTATTAGCCTCGCTATACAGAGGGGAAATGTTGGCAGTCTACTTGGGACTACGAGTATCTTTGATGGGGCATCTCTTGAGGATTTTTTTTATTTATATATTTTTTTGTTAATTAGGTTTAGTTTATAGTTCTTTAATTTGTTTTTTTTTAGGTAGATTTAAAATATTATTTTATTTTTTATATTTTGTAAATATTCTTTCAAATAAATACCTACTTTGTAATTAATTAAAATATATTATTTATTAACAAAATATTATTCCTAATATTGTTATTTTGACAAAGACGTGTGACGTCTTTGGACTAATAGTGCAGTCCAGAAATAGGAGTAACGTAAGTCATATTATCTTATTATATATAAAAATAAAACTTTATTGCCTAAAAATATTATTTCCCATTAAGTTCAGCATAATTTTACCGTCTTCATGTGACGTCTTCCGGCTCACTAAGTCCGAAATAGGTGCAACTGACGACAGACGTACTGGTATATTTTTAACACAATAAAAATCTACCTCCTTAGTCTTGTTAAGTTAAGTTAAGGTTTGATTCCTGGTCGGACAATAATTTATTTGTGATATTTATATTTCTCGAGTTTGATATGCTAGAGAGCGATCGACGAGCTTGCTACTTGACATTATGGGCCATTAGTAAAGTCAGCTAAATACAAATCTTAAATTTAAAAAAAAAAATGGTTTCTGACCATCCCGAAAAGGATACGGTCGTGATAATACTTTACTTCTTTTCAATAAAAAATATAAACCACCAGTACCTACTATAAATAAAAATACTTTATTGCACTAGGTTGTACATAGGTTAATGGTAAGGCATATAACATTTGTGAATATGACATTTAAATGCATAATATGAAATGTAATCCCGCAACTAGAGTGAACGACGATAATATTTCCTAGTAGTTGTGAATTACCGGCGCTAATGTACAACTAATTACTGAAGTAGTTCCAAAATAATATCCTGAAATGCTCCTAAGTACAGAATGGACTAATTTATGTATACTAAAAGTAACATAAAATGTACATTAAAACCTGCTGGAATCAAGCAAGCCAGTGCAATGTTAATATAAAAGGCTTTTAGTACTGGCAGTTTGAGTGCTCTTTTTTTATTCTTTTTTTACGTATTTGTATCCTATAGTTAGTCTAATAATTACTTAGTGAAGTGCCTTGCAACCGAATAACCATAGAACTATTTATGTAGTTTATTGGTTAGAATTGCACCCCACATATTTCACTCTCCCAAAGGTTAGCTGGTAGAAAAAGCCGAAATGGCTTTAAGTTCGCCTTTGAACATACTTTTAAGTAAAGTGCAATAAAGTATTTAATAATAATAATAGACAAAAGAAAATTCTTCCACAACTTCCGCCAGTCAACCATTTTGTAATTGTAACCTGTCAGTACGAGTTCTGACGCCGTTAGTGCCTTGTATACGTTTCCACTGTTTTTTCAGTTTCTGTGTTTGTCGAGTTGAACGTTTTTTTTCTGTTACACAATGTCTAAAAGGAAGAATAATACATGTATTTAACAGCGAATTGGTGGTTCGCTTGCGTGATTATTTTGAACGTGGGAGTCAAAATGGCGGACCGTTGTTGCCTATTACCCAAGTTGGCAACAGAGACGCGGATGTTAATACCTAATAACTGTCCTGTTTAATTTACTTGGGGGCTTTTATAATCGTAACATATTTATATATCTATATCTTTTTTTCTTTTGACATCTAAAGTGCCTTGTAAACTTTGATATAGCAAAGTGCAGCAATTTTGTTAAGTACCTATTTCATTTCACCGCAAAGCGAGAAGTGAATGTGTACCGGTATAGAGAGAATTACTTACATATCCTTACGAGCTTGTTTCAGGATTAAACTCATGTTTGAAAATGTAAAGCACGTTAGACTAGTGCATTAGATTGCTAATTTTGTCATTTGAGTAATTAAAAACATCCTGTATTATTAGAGTCGCTTTTAAGGATAACATTTTGGGAGTAATGTCCAACGTTAAACTTAAGTGAACAGCAGAATTCGACTCTGCCAAAATTTTCGGGTCTGATTGCATATTCATTTTTATTATTTATTAAAATCGGCCCAACTCCTTTTAACAGCCGCCATCCAAGCCTACTTGAAAAAATTCAACCTGTATTTCGTTAGCCAACCCACTACAGCCGCTTTTGTAAGCGTATCACTACAAATTGTAAAACAAATTCCTCCGCAACGTCTGTCTGTCTGTTTGCAATAAACTCAAAAACTACTGCACCGATTTTCATGCTGTTTTCCCCAATGGATAGAGTGATTCTCAAGGAAGGTTTTGTATATAATTTGTTAAGTTTTTGTATAGATTAACGTTATTTGTTGGAGGTGTCGGAAAAAACAAACCGGGAGATATCGAAAATTTTAGCTGTCTAAACCCTTTGAGATATATCAAAATAATGTACGGTGGATTTGTGTATCTTATATAGGTCTACAGAAAAGTCCGCGATGGCATATGTCTATATCTTATGAATAACATGCTATATCCATTTGAATGGGGTGTATCAGGCAAAGCCTTTTCTAGATGTCGCTAGCGGCACTAGTACCTTGTTTACACCTATGACGGATCCTTTATTAAATTTATTTGTAGTTTTTTTTATTTTTATATCAGAAAAATGAATTTTAACTTAACGTTACCTAACTTAAAAGACAAATTAAGTAACAAACACAGTCTTTAAAATAAAAAAAGGTTGAATTAATAGAATGGCAACTTTGAGATCACCATATCTTTGCTGTCGCTTGGAAATCTCGTTTTGTACACTTAAAAGCTGCTCACTTCTGCATAATATCCAGAAAATAATAAATTTCGTAATAAAAATACAACATTTCTATGCAACTGACAGTTATATTAGGTATCATCTATCATGCGCCATCTATCGTGATAAAAAGTTAGTGATACACCCCATACTTCAAAAATGGGTGATTATAAAGCGGTAATTGGAAAGCTATGTACACAAATACGGTATTAATCCTTACCATTTTAAATACGCTAGTTGGCTTGAGCATTTCGTAAACATTATTTTTTTCTTTTACACAATGCAAATTAAAGAATACCTTAGGATATATAGCAAAATCTAAATAATTCGCAACAAAATTAATTTCGTTTCGCCGCAAAGCCGGGTAAAACAGCTAGTTTTATTATAAAAAGTGGATTTCATTCGGGGTATATACTCGTATTATATGTGTTTTTGCATTTCTTAAATGGCTCCTAACAAAGTACCTACTTAGTGTATGTATATATATTGTATTGTATGTATTACTGTGTGTATGTATGTATATGTTTATCTGTGTATAGAATTTATATATTGTTTATTGGTTACAATGTGATCGTTTAGTTATAATATATTTATTTTTTGCTTGCACCTACCGTTCACTTTAAATGCTTTATCTGTACCTAATTTTGGCTGTCAGAGAATAAATAAATAAATACTATACTATATCATGCACTATTATTAATATCATCACGACCGTTTCCCTTTCGGGGTGGTCAGAAACCACGCTTATAAATAGGCGGATTCACATTTAGCTAACTTTACTATAGGCCAATCATGACAAGTAGCAAGCTCGTCGATGTCAGCGTACCAAACTCGAGAAATATCAATTTTAAATATGAATTAAATGTATTTATTAACATTAATAAATATTTTTGTGTCCTGACCAGAGTCCACGGTGGCAGTTGCCCTATGCACTATGCCCTTACTATCAGACTGTTCCTTGTTAACAACAGCCAGCTATTCCAGCCATATTTATTTTTATATTCATTTATTAATACGAGTAGCATGTTCCTACGGGTTCCTAAGGATCATAAATATACCATAGATAAAATTATTTTCTATATAATAATGCGATAATAGGTCATGACAACAAAATCGATATTTTTGCAATGAATAGCGTTTTCTTTAACCCACCGGCTTCTAAATTAATAAATATAAATAAATCTGTGGAACAATTTGCCGGTAGAAATTCGCCAAGCGCCCAAAAGATCACTCTTTAAAAAGATGGTATATTCACATTACTTAAACAGCTCCCAACAGTGTAGTTGTATGTAGTATATATATATATATATATATATATATATATATATAGTGTGTAGTATATGTATTATTGCGTACATATTTGTATGTATTGGTGTGTATATTAATATGTATTGTTTTATCTTAGATTAAGTTTATTTAATATTTTTAATAAGTTTCTTTTTTAAGCCCTTTGCACCTACCTCATAATCAAAATTCTCTGCATTGTCCCAAAGGTTGGCTGCTAGAGAATGCCTAGCGGCATTAAGCCCGCCCCTTGTACATAGTGCAATAAAGTTTTAAATAAATAAATAAATATTTCCAGACAGGTCACACAGCGCCATCTAGTTTCCGTGCTAAGCTACGAGGCTTGTGTTACGAAAACTAGATGGTTGATAAACTACATTTATACTTTTTTTTTTGTAAATATATACATATTATACATATAAACACCCAGACCGAGACAAATTATACAATGTACAACTTGCCCCCGGTGGGAATCGAACCCACGACCTCTCGAGTTCACGGCAACGTTTGTTACCATTAGACCACGGAGGCGGATTACTTTAGGAATTATTCTTTACGAGGATGTTTCCATTTTTATACATATCTAACAGTGTGGGGTCGTACGGGCCCGGATGTTTAATGGTCCTGGATTAGGGATGGGGATAATAAACTAAATAACTTCAGTAAATATTTAATATATAATATAATTTGTAAGTAAATTCAAATTGAATAAAAAATATATTTTAAAAAAATACTCATTTTTTTGTTATTTCTGATAACTGCCACTACCAGGCATAATCACCCATTTCTGATTTGACTTCGATTTATAGGACACCCTATATATATTTTTGTCAGTGTTATATTATATATATTTTATTCGAAGCAAGTAAGGTACAATTATTCATAAAACAGTAAATAATTAAATAAACCATAAACTTGAACTTTTAAAACATATAAATTACTCATAATAAAAAAAAACTAGGTACTTCCTACAAAAATAATATAAAATAAAGTAATTTAGAGATATTGTCCTTGCGTCCTATAAGGATCTATAAGGTTCTCTAATAAAAGATAACTAACTTTAAATAATGTTTATTTAAGTTACAAACACACACGTTATTATTGAGGGCAAACCTACGTAGCGTATTTGCTACCGCGAGTAATACCTGATCTCGACGGTATCTCAGAAACGACTGACTGCTTGACCGGGCTCGTAACTGTCCCTCCAACTAGGTGACCTGGTTCATCATTGCATCAGCCGATGATTTCGGCCAATCAAAATCGTTATTACCATATATGGCGACGTAGACTCTGGTGACCTAGTTGGAGTACATTTGCCGAGATATTATTATTTATTTAATGACTATGCAAATGCACCTTGATGTCGCTACATAGGTTCCCCCTTTAAAAATTTTAAGATTAAAATTTATAAACAAAAATACAATACACAACCCTAACAATTCGTGGCAGCCCTGCGGTGAAACACTGACCTGGCTAGAGCTGTGGCGTATGAATGAGCATGCCTGCGATACGAATTGTTAGTGCGGTTAAGTAGGTCAGCCATTATCAATACGTAATGCTAAAAAATAATAAACAGGTTTAATGCCATGTAAAACAATAAAATCTAAATTATCCGAAATTAAAAAAATATTCACCACCTTATACAATATTAATAAGCTACACCACGGTGAAAACAACCTGCTGCGGCGTTGCTTGCTGCCCGGAAGCTTCGTCTTTTGATAGCGTGGTGGCAGCGGGCATCATCCGCAGCCTCGGAAACCTTTGCAACGCATTAGCTGACTGTCTCCGAATCCAATTTTATTTGAACGAGACAACGATATTTAAAGATGCAAAGTGCGTGATAATCTAGTCTCTAAATCGAACGGGTTTATTGATCTTTCGACCTGAACGAGTCGTGTAAGGCTTGGATGAAACTACAGACTTAGGCACATTCTCCATCAAGTATGTAAGTATATTAAAAGATTACATATTTGTGCCGTTTGCTGTAGAAACTCTGGGCCCATGGAGTCCAAGCGCAAAAAAGTTTTTAAAAGACATAACACCGCGTCTTGTTGTCTCCTCCGGTGACAAGAGGGCTGGCTCTTTCTTCGCCCAGAGAATTAGTATTGCAATTCAGCGGGGAAATGCAGCCAGCGTTCTTGCCACCATTCCACGCGGACGGGACTTATATCCCTATCCTTAATATTAATTTTATTTTATATGTTGTAAATATTTTTTCGAATAAATGTATATATAATTCTCCATCGCCTTGTACTTTGTATCCGTAGGATCTTTAGTTGGCCTCGATTCTACTGTACTGTCATTCAGCAAATAAGCGGGCTTAAGTCTGTCGATAGAAATCGTGACATTTTTGCCTTTAACGTTAACAATGAAATGTTTATCATTACGCTCTACAACGCCATATGGTCCTTCGTAGGGTGGTTGCAAGGATTTCCGAACTAGATCGTTTCTGACAAAAACTTTTTTACAGTTTTTAAGATCCGGGTGCACAAACAAGGTACGTGAGTCACGCTGCACCTCGGATTTTGATCTTAGTCTACTAATTATATTGCGTAAGTAACCTACGTATTCTTCGTCGTCCAAATCACAACGTGACGATGAAGGCTCAAAGAACTCCCCTGGCATCCGTAAGGTTTTACCAAACGTTAGCTCTGCGGCACTAACTCCAGTGTCGCTTCTAGGCGCAGCTCGCAGACCTAGCAATGCAGCTGGCAATTCGTCTATCCAACTATTATTATTTAATCTAGCCATAAGGGCTGCTTTTAGTGACCGGTGCCATCTCTCAATAGCGCCATTGCACTGAGGGTGGTACGGTGTAGTGCGGCTTTTCGAAATCCCTAAATATTTCATTAGATGCCTAAAAATGTTGCTCTCGAATTGTCTACCCTGGTCGCTAGTAAGCTTAAGAGGGCATCCATAACGAGCGATCCAATTTTCGAACAATACCTTAGCTACCGTAGTCGCACAAATGTCGCGAGTCGGAAAAGCTTCTACCCAGCCGGTCTTTCTATCTATGATAGTCAGAAAATACCTATAACCTTCCGGTGACGTAGGTAGTGGGCCTATCAAGTCTATATTTATGTGTTCGAATCGTTCTGCTTGTGAATATTGACCTAATCCGGAAAGAGTGTGCCGTTGCACTTTTGAACGTTGGCAGGGAACACAAGCCTTAGTCCACATTCCTATTCCTATTCTTTGTTCATGCTAGGCCAAAAAAACTTATTACTAACTAACTTACGCGTAGTACGTATGCCTGGATGGCTAAAATTGTGTAAAAATTTAAAAGCTTTAAACCTAAATATTTCTGGTAAATAAACTCTAGCTGTATCGGTTGACATTTCACAAATTATTGATTTACTGCAATTATATAATGAAATCATTTTAAAAACTAATCGCGAATGTTTTGAGTTCATGAGTGCATTCAACTCTGAATCGGCCTTTTGGCCGTCAGCTATTTCTTCAAAATTCAGTGCGCTTGGACTATACACAGTTTCTACACGAGACAAGGCGTCAGCAACTTCGTTATTGGCGCCACTAACATGTCGTATGTCGGTAGTGAATTCACTTATGAACAACAATTGTCTAGTCCGTCTAGGAGTTTCTTTGTTTGAGCTTAATTTACTATATGCGTAAATCAAAGGTTTGTGATCTGTGAAAATTATTAACTCACGACCTTCGAATAGTTTACGGAAATGTTGAACTGATAAAAATATTGCCAAAAGTTCCTTGTCGTAGGTACTGTATTTTTGCTGTGGCTCTGTCATTTTCACAGAAAAATAGCCCAAAGGTACCCATTTTTTATGTACCCATTGCTGCAAAACTGCACCTACGCAATTATTTGATGCATCAGTCATTATCGACAATGGTATATCGGGCAATGGATATGCGAGTGTGGCCGCGTTTTGCAGGCTCAACTTGCATTTTTCGAACGCCTTATCAGCACATTTCGTCCACTGTATGACGGTTTTATCATTGCATCAGCCGATGATTTCGGCCAATCAAAATCGTTATTACCATATATGGCGACGTAGACTCTGGTGACCTAGTTGGAGTACATTTGCCGAGATATTATTATTTATTTAATGACTATGCAAATGCACCTTGATGTCGCTACAGTAAAAACAAAATAAAATGAAAATATTATAAATGAACAATTTGCTTCAAATCGATAAAGTGCCAAGGATACTAACACGTTGAATGGCCCAAATATTGTGTATAGCCCTTTTGTTCTCCGAGGTGTTGATGAGTTGTTTTGACAATGTATTGAAAATTCATGAGCACTTGGTCCCCACGGTCCGAGAGTTTCAATAAGCTGGGTATATTTCCGCCTTTTGAGGTTCTCTGCTTGTAATGCAGCAGCGCCTAGGTCCTTAGAAGTCAAGGAGAGGTGGAAAGGCGCCAGGGTGTCCACAACTCACTAACACACCAACCTCCATGGAATCAGCGTCATTGCATCGGGTTGCTTGCCATCGTCGCGTGTCATGCCACTGGGTTCTAATATAGCTGACGAACCCTCAGACAAAAGGGTCCCGACGAATGATATATATTATCTTTTATATATTATCTACCGGATGACCTTAAGAACAACAAAACATCAACCTTCAAAACAAAATTGTATGACCTTTTGGCAAAAAAGGCTTATTATAATCTTAAAGAGTACCTAGAAGATGCATTAAATTGACTTTTTCTTTTCTTTATTTTTGTTTGTTTCTTGTCTCATTTTGTTTTCTTATTTTATATTTTTATATTTAATAATAATAATTATTTAAATAAATAAAAAAATGTTAATATTTATATACCTATCTCTTAGGTCGACTTTTGTAGCTCACAACCACCTGTTAGAACCTAAATAAATGTACCAAAAGTTAATAAATAAATTATTGATTTGATTTGATTTGATTAGTTTTTATAGGAGATAGCTTGTAATTGGCTCAATATTATCTACTCGTATAATCTGTCCGTCTATCTCTGGCTTATTTATTTTTTTAAATAAATAACTTGAGTGGTGTGCGAAGAAAATATCTATGATAGCATTACATAAATATTGGTCTTGAAATAAAAAAGAATAAACCATCAATGTTCTATTTAGACGGTTAAGTACATATTTAAAACATACTCGTAGGTCTATAACTAAGTAAAATCTGGCATCAACTTTGTACGAATCATTTATTCGAAAAAAATATTTACAAAATATAAAATAAATTTAATATTAACACTAAGGATAGGGATATAAGGCCCGTCCGCGTGGAATGGTGGCAAGAACGCTGGCTGCATTTCCCCGCTGAATTGCAATACTGATTCTTTGGGCGAAGAAAGAGCCAGCCCTCTTGTCACCGGAGGTATTGTCTTTTTTTTTTTTTAATATTAATTACTTTGTATATTAATGTTACAAATTTATTATTGGACCACAATGCATTTAAAAATCATGAAGTGTTCTATTGACGGATATTTGCTTTGCCGGTCACAAAAAAATATTATTCATTATTATGAATGATTCTACTCCTGCTAGTGGAAGACTAAGCAGCCCAATAAGTAAGCTGTTAGCAGAAGACCAGCAGCTTAGCAGACCTTAGTCTGCTATAGATATTTAGGAAAATTAAAAATACTCGTAAATGTAATTCAATCCTTCTCTCGCCAGTGCTTAGGCCTGTTTATAACTAAATTTTATCGATGCAAAACTTAAGATCAAGTTGTCTTTTTCATTCTTTACTGATTTGACACTTGGTAAAAAGAGACACACTTCATCTCAATACGAGCCCATTCTATGGAATAACAGTGCGGGTACAGAAAGACAGAAGTGTCAGTGAATAGTGTTTTGGACTTACGACCGACTATGGGTTGGTTTAAACGGTTCCTTTATATTGCGCAATAATACGCTTACCATCCATTATTCTGCTCCTCTCCATACCCGACCAAATACTTACCGTCTTGAAAGCTCGTTACGTAAATATTACATTTACGTTATATTGTTCATTTAAAAATCCTTCAAAATGTAATACAATTTTCTACCACTTTTAAACGTTAGATCTCCAATATCCCAAAGCAATTTGTCGCTAATTGTTATTAGTAGTCGCACATATGAACAAGTCGAGTGTTGCGCGCCGCTCTTTGTTCCTGTACTAGCTAGGGAATTCGCTCACGGCTCATATATTTAATCCCGGGATAATACTTTTTCAATTCTGGGAAACCGGGATTCAGATACGAATTTATTTTTCGAATGAAATATTAAATAAAAATACTAAAATTAGAGATTATAAAACCATTAAAATTGCTACTTAAATAAAAATAATATCCATTTTTTAATTTAGTTTAATTAATAATTTACCGAAAGCGCGGAAAACTGTTTATTATTGCTGAGCTTTGTTAATTGCACTTTGAGGGGCTCTGTACCTCTAGCATAGACAAACTCCGTAATCCAATCAAGATCCTATCAAGTAAATAAAACACAATTTTAATACATCTGGGCTGCAAATAACAACAGGATGGCTGATATATTTACCTAAACTTAATCTACAACGGGTGCTGTGGTAGATTAGATTGTAATAATGCTTTGCTTAAAGGATTTTAAACAAGGATTTCAAACCCCCGGCATGTACTAATAAGAAATACACTTTTTTTATTTGTCATAGATTTGCAACACCACCGTTCCCAAACCTCGGAGGTTTAGCCGTCTCAGACCCTCGCCAATCCCTCTGGCCGAATTCTCTAGAAATTTCTGGAAAGTCCATCTCCTAGGTCTAGGTCTCTGTGTTTTAGCTGGCTGTGATAAATCTACAACGTATTTATAATTATCCCGATAAATTTAAAGAGGACTCGGGAACAACTGCCGAAAATTATCCTGATATCTTCTTCTTTCTAGAGATAAATAGTCTTTGTCTAAATAATAAATGATTATTATTGTTGGCGCGATTTATTTTTATCATGATTATTATGCAAATTTCCAAACAAACGCCACGTCGAACGCCTTTACGCGAAAAAAGTGCGCTTTAAGCTCAAGGCAAACACAGTGTAACTAAGACCTCATGAATTTGGTACCTACTTCTAAGCTGGTTATTATAAGACCATTGATTTGGGTAAAGTGTAAATTTCATGCCCAATATCGGCATCCCAGGATCGAAATCCCTGACTGGATCTAACTTTATGACCTAAATACGAGTTTTAATCGAACGTGCTAATAAATAAAATACATTGTGAAATTGTTCAATTTTCACTGACCTGGCCGAGACCTAGTTTCGTGAGAATGGCAGCACCTATACGTGTTTTAAACTCTGTTATTACAGGATAGGGGTATACCATTGCGTATTGTCATTACCATAATCGTACAGTTTAAAACCACGTCAGAAACCACGCTTTTTGTGAAGCGGATTCACATTTAGCCAACTTTGCTGTAGGCTCATCATAACAAGTGCCAATGTCGTCGATGTCTCTAGCCTATCAAACTCGAGACGTATCACAAATAAATTATTGTGTCCCGAACAGGAATCGAACCTAGTACTGTGTCTAAATCCACGGACATAACCGGTGAACGGAGATAATTAAACTTGATCTAGAATTTGTTGTTCATTATCCTATGCCTATCTCTCTCCAATGCAGAATATAGTCTCGCCACCTCAACACCTTTTGCAACTCTCATCCAACCCCCAACAGCGATCTTCTTTAGATCATTCATCCATCTGGCGGGAAATTGTCCCACTTCGCATCGTGCTATTACATATTTTTACTTTCATATACCTAATTTTGACAGAGAAAAATAGCAAATACATAAATGACGTAGGTATTTGCTCCATTTTACTAAAATAAATTATTGATTAATATCTATTTATTTCTTTATAATAGGGTAGCCAACAGTGCCAACATCACACATTTTTACTTAACACTAAATCAGAAGTTAGATGCTGCACCTATTACGATATATATATAGGCGACCACCACTTTACCACAGTAGCCTTTATGGCCTATAAAAATAACAATATTATAAAATTTTCGATAAATATACAAAAACTAAATACTATTCGAAAAACTAAAACTAAAGCTGAAACAATTTAAATATATATATAATATTCTACAATTCCTTCTAGAAATAAAATAACTAAAATATCACCTAATAAAGTAAAATAAATAACATTTTAATTATTTAAAAAAAAAAAAACTTCGAATATATATCCAAAATGTTCGTAATTTTATTACCTGGAAAAACACTGCAAACCCTCTTAATACATATATTAAAACTTCAAATGCAATTGATTATTTAATACTTTTCCAATAATAGAATTACAAACTACTAAAATATTACAATAAAATTAAAAACAACTATAAATAAAAGACATCCTCTACAGACGTCCCATCATATATTTCCAAGGAGACATTCAACATTCCCCTCTGTATAGCGAGGCATAAATAATTGCCCAACTTTTCCGTCAGCCGTTCGGACTTACTTGAATAACTTTTAATTTTAACATTGCATTACGCTTCATCATGCTTAGACCTAAAGTAATATTATTTCAACCTTTAAACAATGTATTATGACAAAACAATGATCTGTAACTCTAGCATACAACTCCCTTACGGAAAGCGGTTTTCCGAGATGTCAAACTGTAAATGTTTATACACCCGAACTGCCAACTTGTGTTGCGTTACGTCGCACCTCATGGCGCTGTCACAAGCTTCATGTTCTCGATTCCATAATGCAGTTAGTGCGTGCTAGAGTTATGTTATGCCATTAAAACTGTGGTAAAAAAGCGGCATGCGCAAAATCTAAAAGGTCAAGATTGGAATCAATGAGAAAAAAACTTTTCTTACATACCTACATTTGTCATAGATTTACAACACACCAGAGCTTGTTAATAGGTGTAGGTCTCAGTTCCACTAATAGCAACTTGTAGTTTCGTTAAGAAATTGGCAGGCAAAAAAAAATACATCAGATACTCGCCAATCCGTCTGACCAGCGACGTGGTGAGAGAATGCCATATATTTCAGAAATTTGTTCTGGAAGGCCTATTCCAGCAGAGGAAGTCTAGGACTCTGTGTTCTAAGATCTGTGATGATGATGATGAACTGAATCAATACAAAATGTCATAGTAGGGTATGCGGGTATATAATAATGCACCTGTGAAGAAAATCAGGTCATCATGTCGGCATTTTATGTGATTTATTCATTTTATAATTATACTCCAATGTCTTGGGCTTGGAAAACTGGAAATGCATTAAAGTGGGGGACTTAATGGTAGCTTTAACACGTCAAGTATATACGGGGTTACTTTGTATGGTCTTATTCTAGACTGATATATGTATAAGTAAGTAGTGTATTATTGGGCATTCTGCCCCACCTTTCGTTCACATCGCTGTCGCGATGCTCACTTCAGGTGTGTTGAATGCCCAATAATACGGATGCGACAATATTAACATTAATGTTATTGTGTGAACCCATGTGTAACGAAATAAAACATAAAATAATGCTTAAGACATTATTTAGCTCGCCTATGTACTTTTTACGTTCGTTACAATGAACAGTGATAAAAAAATGGATTGGTGTTGATGACATAAATAGCGAAGACTTTATAATATTCTATTCATTTTAAATGAGGCTTTTGACAATAACGCTAATATGAAATTTATACAACAACCACAAACATTAAATGTTGAAAAACTATGTGTTGATACACAGAACATAGGATCACGACATGGTGTTCTTTTACCTAATACGATTCGTTGTATAGTTTGTGGTCCCTCAAACACTGGAAAAACCAATTTGGTTATTGGTCTTTTATTACACGAACATGGTTTACAATTTCAGAACGTATATGTATATTCTAAAACCCTTTATCAACCCAAGTATATTTTCCTTGAGAAGGTTTTGAAATTAGTACCAAGTGTTTCCTTTGATAAATTTCATGGAAACGAAGAAGTCATAAGTCCACAAGATGCTAAACACAATTCAATAATAATATTTGATGACGTAGCATGTGAAAGTCAGAATAATATGCGGGATTATTTTGCGATGGGGAGACATAGGACTATAGATTGTTTCTATTTGAACCAGACATATAGCAAAATCCCTAAACAACTTGTAAGGGATAATGCTAACCTTATAATTATTTTTAAACAAGATGACATTAATTTGAGACATGTATATGATGAACATGTTAACACGGATATGACATGGATTGAATTTAGAGAAATGTGTTCAAAAATATGGAAAGAACCTTATGAGTATTTAGTAATAAACAAAGATTGTAGTAAAAACAATGGTTGCTATAGAAAGAAATTTGATACTTTTGTGGTTTTTGAATAATAATATAAATATCGATATGATAATTTTTATTTTTTATTATATTAAACTTATCAAAGAATCACGCACGTATATAGTATATTGTTTAAAAATAATGGAAAAAGCACTTAAACAACAAATTGTTGACACCGCTGAGGCTGTAAGAAACAAAATAAAGAAAATGCGAGACAATGAAGCTGATAATAAAATTGTTTTAAACACTCTTTTCAAACCTATAACAGATCCTTTGAATACGGTAATTGGTGGAAAAAAATTTAAAAATAATAACATTAGAAATAATCCTAGTCCATCTAACCACGAAGATGATTTTGATTCTTCATGTGAATCTTATTCTAATAAAACCATTGTGCAGAATAAACCTAACATAATATCTCGAGTGAAGAATGTCTCGAGTGAACTTGATGTTAGTGACAATAGTTCTGAAGAGTTTAAAGATAGTGTTGAATCATTTAACACAATTAATACGAAGCCGACTTTAAGTACAGATGCTTCCTCTTGGTCTTTATCTTCCGAAATTTATGAAGATGTTCCATTCGGTGTAAGAATTGAGCAAGGAAAACTTATGATGGGTACAGCTCATGTAAACATTAACAATAACATAATTTCCATAGGGGATCAACGCTATAAAAACACACCAGGGTTAAAAGAGCTTTTGTTCAATAAGTCGCCAGATTACACTTTAATCACCACGGATGATACTCTAAATTATAAACGAATGTTAATTCTCACAAATGCTCATCGACGAGATAATGATCCAAACAAGCCTATAAAAAGTAATAAGGGACAAAAATATATGAAAATTATAAAACCTCTTTTCCTATCCGACTCGGATCATACATCTATGACAAATGTTCAACGTGGAGAAGGTTTACCATTGATGAAGAAATTGAAAAAAAATACAGATTATGTGTATTGGGACGATCCTAATGAATTAGTTGCAAGATTACAGTTGTTATATGCTTCTAAGGAGGCTGGAAACACTGGAGTAGATAATGAAATTATTTCTATCATAGAAGAGTTGCGAGAAAGTGGGAATTTAAATCAATAAATATGAGTTTGTTTATACATTTTGTTTCATTTTATGTTTATCATTTAATTCGAACAGTTCTTCAAATGAATATTGACAAATTCGGACATCATATTCATAAGCGTATGCGTTTCGCAGAAATATTTGAGATCACGGATAAGGCTCTAACAAAATCTGAAAGTGGTGACTTTGACTTACAATCTACAAGATTAAGAGGTATTAAACATCCAATAACAAAAGACGATGCAGTTAATAAAGAATATGTTGATAGTTCAATTACTAATTTCTGTAGCAAAAAAGAACTCTAAGCAGAGCTTAAAAAAATAAAAACTGAAATTCATAATGAAGTGGAAAAATAACTGAGAGAAATTTTAGGCAAAGTTTGAAATACATTTAATAATTTAACTATCAAAAATGAGCAAACAACAAGTTGTAGATGAAATACATAGAGGTGCACGAAAAAATTTTAGCCGTCGTCTTGTTATCTTGAAGGGTATAGACGATTTATGGCAAGCTGATCTTATTGATTTGAAGAATTACAAAAATGTTAACAGAGGTTTTAAATTTATTTTAGTCGTTATTGATTGCTTTTCAAAGTATGTGTGGACTATTCCTGTAAAGACTAAAACTAAATTTGAAATAGTTAACGCTTTCCGAAAGGTATTGCTCATGAGCAATCGTCACCCTGTTAATTTACAAACAGATATGGGTACAGAGTTTTATAATACAGCATTTAAAAAACTTATGAATAACTATAACATTAATCATTATTCTACATTCTCGATCAAGAAGGCTTCCATAGTGGAAAGAGTAATCAGAACCATAAAAAACAAATTGTTTAAGTTGTTTAGTTTAAATGGAGAGTACAATATAATATTTACAAAAATAGAAATAAAAATTCAATTAAACATAAATTCAAACTTAACGACTATGTGCGTATAAGTAAATATAAAAGTGATTTCGATAAAGGCTACACACCTAATTGGTCTACAGAAATTTTTAGAATCAAAGAAGTTAATAATACAAATCCCAAAACCTATCACCTTGAAGATCAACGTAATAATATTATACTAGGGTGTTTTTATGAAGAAGAACTTCAAAAAACAAAGTATCCTAATCTATATTTAATAGAAAGAGTGTTGCAAAGAAAGGGAAGTAAACTTTTTGTAAAATGGTTGGGTCTTAATAGCAGTGAAAATAGTTGGATTGATAAAAATGATTTGGTTTAATAATATAAAGTCAAATGTTGGTATTTGATGTCTTCATAATATTATAAGTAATGCAAGGAGGAGGACTAGTTAACAATCTGATAAATAATCTACCGTTCGAACTACATTTCCCTGGTTATAATTATTGTGGTCCGGGAACAAAGTTAGAAAAACGATTATTACGAGGTGACAAAGGAGTTAATAAACTTGACAACGCTTGCATGAATCATGATATTGCATATTCAAAATATTCTGATTTGATAAATCGTCACAAAGCTGATTTACAACTATTAAACATGGCTAAGCAAAGACTTCAGTCAAGAGATGCTGGAAAAGGTGAAAAAATTGCTTCTTGGATAGTTAAGAAAGTAATGAAAACTAAACTGAAGACAGGTGCTGGAATTACAAAATTTAAAACTATAGCATCAAAAATTCACTCGCAACTCAAAAAATGTAAACCTAAGAGTGATAAGATTGCAATTAAAATAGCATACTTAGCTGCTAAGAAACTATTGTCTAAAAATAACAAAGTTCGTTTACCACGAGTTATACCATTACCTAAAGTAGGTGGAATTTTGCCTTTATTACCTATTTTTGCTGGATTATCTGCATTGGGTACTCTAGCGGGTGGGGCAGCTGGTATTGCAAAAACTGTTAACGACTATAGATCTGCTCAACAAAATCTGCAAGAATCTGAACGCCATAACAAAAAGATGGAGCAAATTGCATTGGGTAAGGGTTTACATATTAAACCTTACAAAAAAGGTAACGGATTATTCATAAACCGTTCAAAAAACTGATTAGTAGGCTACCCAAACATGCTCTCACACATTTAGATATTATAAAGTATGCAAATGGTATTCCATTTTTAGAGGTGTTTACATGAAAGACAGATTACCAAAAAAATCTCGAGATATTGAATGTGGTATTGTTAATCTTGATAACTCTAAAAATCAGGGTACTCATTGGGTAGCCTATCTTAGATTATATGATTATTGTGAATATTTTGATAGTTTTGGTGATCTGAAACCTCCATCAGAATTAATATTATACTTGAATAGTAAAAATATGTTTTACAACTATACGAAATATCAAAATTTTAACACAGTCAATTGTGGACAATTATGTTTAAAATATTTAAGAATTTTTTGGAAAAAATATATAAAATAAGAAGTACATTTGAGTTAGTATCATTGAAAAGATGTCTTTCACACTGTCTATCACTGGTAATACATCGGTTCTAACAACTTACTATAATCCTAATTTACAACTTGAGGGTGAATATGAGTGTGCTCTATTATGCTTATCAACATTTAATTCTATACCGAACATTGATAGTAATAATAATAAATTTTATTATGGTAATAATGAATGTGTAGAAATACCTGAAGGAACATATGAACTTCAAGATATATGTGACTTTTTAAAAAATAAAATAAAAGATGCAAACAACAATACATTAAAAACTACAATTTTTTGCACGAAAGATATGCATTTCAATAAAGATAACACCTTGGGAAATGTTTTAGGGTTTGGTAGACAGACTCTGCAAGCTAATATAATACACGAGTCACACATACCAATTAATATTTTATCATCAACTGTGGTGCGAGTCGAATGTGATATAGTTGGTGGTTCGTATATAAATGGGCGAGCGAGTCATATAATTCATGAGTTTGCTCCCAATGTACCACCGGGTTACAGAATAATTGAAATCCCAAAAAATATTATATATTTTCCAATAAACTAAAAAAATATAAACTGTATT
This sequence comes from Tinea semifulvella, assembly GCA_910589645.1. Classification (NCBI taxonomy): domain Eukaryota; kingdom Metazoa; phylum Arthropoda; class Insecta; order Lepidoptera; family Tineidae; genus Tinea; species Tinea semifulvella. The sequence continues at coordinate 30,865,520 of OU342584.1, forward strand.
AATATAAAATTAGTGGATATAAATAATAATTTAATAAATTTGCGAGGAGAAGAAATCCAGCTGTACATACATCTAAAGAAAAAATGATTGATCATAATAAAAACATAGCCACATGCATTAAAAATATCAGTACAGTTCGTACCATTCATAAAGAAGCATCTAAAAGAAAAATTAAATTAACAAAAGAAAATAGGAAATTCCTAAAGTGATAGGCTTATTAAAATGAATATCTTAAATATATCAAATCCACCTATATACGATAATGGTATTGAAAGTGTTGAATTTCATTCATACAAACCTTATGTTACTAGCTTCAACAAGAATGATGAAATTCGTATCCCTATCAATCAACAAGATTTATATATATTACCATCAGCTAGTACATTGTACTTAGAAGGTGTGGTTCATATTTTTAAAAAAGATTCGAAAGAAAAAGTAACAAGTGTTCATTTCACAAACAATCCAATGCTCTATCTTTTTCAAGACGTTCGTTATGAATTAAATGGTGTAGAAATAGATAAAGTAAAAAATGCTGGAATTACCACAACTATGAAGTCACTTCTATCAATGAATGATAATGAATCAAAAACATCAAAGACTTGGGGTTGGGATATAGATGGTACAACCAGTGGTGGACTTTTTTGTGCTTCAATACCTCTTAATAATATCCTTGGTTTTGCAGAAGATTACAAAAAAATTATAATGAACTGTAGACATGAATTAGTTCTGTTACGTAGCAACACTAACTTAAACGCTTTGAAACTCAACACTGGAGAAACGGTTAAAGATATTGAAATTCACAAAATTGTATGGAGGGTTCCTCATATAAAAGTATCTGACTTAGAAAGGATTAATTTGCTCAAGCTGTTACAGAAAGATAAACCCATTCCACTAGCCTTTAGAAACTGGGATTTATATGAATATCCTTTGTTACCCCAAACTACTAAACATACTTGGGCGATTAAAACATCATCTCAAATTGAAAAACCAAGATATGTGATTGTTGGACTTCAAACTAACAGAAAAAACAATTCAAGTCAAGACATGTCTCAATTCGATCATTGTCACTTACGAGATGTTAAAGTGTTTCTTAATTCAACATACTTTCCATATGAATCTCTTAATATTAATTTCACAGATGAGAAGTATGCTTTATTATATGAACAATATGCTAGATTTCAACAGTCTTATTACGGACGCAGACCAGAACCATTGTTAAATGTTAAACAGTTCCTGGAAAAAGCTCCACTGTTTGTTCTAGACTGTTCTAGACAGAGAGAGTGTGTTAAAACTGGACCTGTTGTAAACATTAGATTAGAGTTGGAAAGCGATATTGAAATACCTAACCAAACATCAGCTTACTGTCTTATTCTAAACGACTGTATTATAGAATATAAACCACTAAGCGGTATTGTTCGAAAGATATCATGAATTTTTATAGGTTTTAAAGATTACAAAAATAATTTTATTTTAAAAGAATTTGCATTAGCTACTCCCGAACACACTCAAGTTTTTTTAGTTAAACCACCTTATCCTTATAATAAACTAACAATGCAAGAAAAAAAGAACGTGTCTTGGATTGAAAAGAACCGAGGTATTTATTGGAGTGAGGGTTATATCGACTATCGTGAATTTAAAAGAATTATAAAACCAATAATAGAAAATAGACAATTATTAGTAAAGGGAGATGAAAAAATAAAATGGGTAAAAGAACTAAGTGAAAAGTGTTGTGTGATAGATTTAGGCAGTAAAGGGTGTCCTAGTTTTCTAAAAATGTATAATGAATACTGTAATGATAATGTAAATTTAAATTGTATTACTCATGTGAAAGAATTTATTTATTTATTTATTTAAATCTTTATTGCACAAAGACAAAGGCGGGCTTATAATGCCGCTAGACATTCTATCCTAGCCAACCATTGGGACAACTTGAGTATTATATTGAAAGGTAGATGCAAAATTGTATTAAATTCTACGGTTTAACTATATACTAATAAATATAGTAATACTAATACATATATATAAAAATACATATACTACATATACCCATACATATTATTACATACACTACATATTATATATCAATGACAACAATATACTAAATTCTAATAAATAAGTTATAGTAACTACATACACATACATAGATAATACTTACTTTTTTTGTGATAGAAAGTGTGAATAGACCATTTTTTTAAATAGAGATCTGGTGGTTACTTGCCTTATGCTAAGAGGCAAATTGTTCCACAGGTTCGTGGCAACAACTACAAATGAGTTCAAAACGAAACTAGAACTATGAGAGGGAATAGACAGAAGAGAATTATAAGAGGAACGGAGGGATTTATCGTGAAACGAAGACAAATAGGCGAAATTGTCCTTGAGGTATTTCGGTGTCGCAGGCTCATTCAGAACAGAAAAAAGCAAGCAAAGAATTCTAAGGTTCCTGCGACACCGAATTGGCAGCCACTTCAACTTAGCGCGATACTCGGAAATATGATCATATTTACGCAAACAATAGATGAACCGGATACATGCGTTAAGTAGCCGGTCCATCTTATTGAGCAATATCTCCGAGAGATCAACGCTGCACACGTCACCATAATCGAGAAGTGGAAGGAGAAGGCTTTGGACAAGGGTTATTTTAGCTTTAATAGGCAGAAAATGTTTAAGTTTATTAAGAAAGTGCAGAGAAGAAAAAAATTTACGGCTCGTGTTCGTAACCTGGACTGTCCAACTTAGATTGGAATCTAAGTGAATTCCCAAATTCTTTACCTCACTACTATATGGAATAGGAACGTTGTCAAACCGAACCAAGTCGATATCGTTAAGGTCAATTTTGCATAATTGTCGGGAGCTTCCTATTACAATTGCCTGACACTTGCTCGGATTGACAACGATCCCAAAACGTTCCGACCACGAACTTATATTAGAAAGATCAGAGTTAAGCCAAGCTATTGCACTATTGAGGGTATTGATATCCGTCTGCACATAAAGCTGCAAGTCGTCTGCATACAGGTGATAGTGACAGAAGAATGTGCGTTAAAAAATGTTATATGTTTGAAAAGATGGTATAAAACTATATTTATCCCGTCAAAGTACGATATCTAAATAAATACTAATTTAGTAATGATTTTTTATGTTTTATTTATTTATAAAAGATACCTATTAAATAAATACCTATACAAACAACTATGGTTATGAGGATACTTCACCTTTATCAGGTAAAATCTGGTTGTATAAAATAAATTTGCTTATTTAACTACACACATCAAAAGTGTCTAGGGATCAACATATATTTTTGCAATAACTTTTCTCCTGATTGATATTCATTAAAATTTTCTTTAAGGATTGATCAAATAAAATGTTTTCGTTTGTCTACAGTAACGATAAACCAAGTCACCTTTGCATTAGTAAAAAAAATTGCCATTTTCCTAATAAAGGGATTTTTGACATTTGAACCACTAACATTAAAGTTCGAAAAAAAGACTGAAATAACAGTTTTTTTTTTAATTTTATTGGGTAACTTAAACAATTAATAATCCGTGTTTCTACCGCGAACAACATCACACATCGGTTTGGCATACTCAAAATGAGTTCATCCAAATCACGCTGTGGAATGGCCGCCCATGTTCGTTGCAACAACAAAAAAAGGTCTTCTTGCGACTGGATACCCTCCATATTCGGCAGAGCTCTTCTCTGAAGAATATCCCATGCATGCTCAATCGGGTTCAAGTCTGGCGACTGAGCAGGCCAGGGCAGGACATTGATGTTAGCTGCGGCGAGAGTCTGTCTTACAACTCTTGCGGTGTGCGGTCGTGCATTATCATGCATTAACTGAAATAAGGGACCGATATGCACTTGTAGAGGAACGATGACGTCTGATACAACCGTCTCAGCATAAATTTGAGCGTTGAGGTTGCCTCTGATCCAAATCAACTCAGTTCTTCCGCCGATCGAAATACCCGCCCATACCATGATGGTTCCACCATTATAAGGATGGACTTCCTGGCAGGATTTTAATCGCTGTTGGCGTCCAGGGGTTCTCCAGTGTCGTATACGTCTTGTATCCGGCCTCATACCAAAACGAGACTCATCAGAAAAGCACACGAAACGCCATTGTTCTTCTGTCCAATTTCTGTGTTCAAGAGCCCATTGATATCGAGTCCTACGATTGTGCATTGCTATAGGTGGTACCCGTAGCGGTCTTCGGGAATGAAGGTTCACTTCATGCAAGCGGTTTCTGACTGTTTGGTCGCTAATTAAGTTCCCTGAAGAGCGATGAAGGCTCACGGCTAACATCATGGCGGTTATTGTTGGAGTTCTTCGAGCTGTGATTTGAATGTATCGGTCTTGTCTCCGTGTGGTGCAGCGATACCGTCCTCCATGGCGCTCAGCCACGGTACCAGTGGTTCGGTAACGTGTCCAAAGTCGACTGATAACACTCTGACTTGTATTCAGAGCTAAAGCCACAGTACGTTGCCGGGAACCAGCTTCTATCATTCCCACGGCTCTGATCATTTCTTCCCTGCTTAAATGACGTCGCCGCTCCATAATAACGTTGGTTTTAATCAGTAGTAGGGAAACAGTAGCACTAATAATGTCTTCAATGCGTCTTATGTTTTTATAGGGAAAATATTGACAGCTGATTTTCATCTTTTACTCGAATTTGATTGACAGTTCCTGTTTTAAATTATGAAATGCACCAAAAAGGATCCATATAAATTTATAAAATCATAAATTTATTACAAAGCCACATCTCAATCACAAGAAATCCGCATAAACATGCTTGATCCCTAGACTTTTTTGATGTGTGTATATTCAAAAAAATTAATAACTTGTTTAGTGAAATATTTTATTGAATAATGTTGTTAAGCTCTAAAATTAGGAGACCTATGTGAACAGAAAATAAAACATGATAAAATATATACAAACTGGACTTTATTTTTTTAAATTAAATAATTAAAAAATATACATATATTATTATAAATTACAACCACATAGTTTTTTTGAAATCTTGCGAATTAAATATTCGGTCTGCTCCATTATTTCATCCACTGGTTCTGTCACCACGTACTGTGCACTTAAAACCAGGTTATCTTCACCATCTTCACTATCTTGAGATTCTACTAAGTCCATTACTTTTATTTCTATTAATCGTGTTCCTCTCCCTTGTTCTTTGCAAATAATATATGATTTTAGTGAGCGAGATTTTTTTTTCAGATTTTCCTTCTTACGTTTTTGTTTCTTATGATTTTGAGTACTCAACTCAGGGTAATTTTCATCAAAGTCCTGTAACGGGTCTTGCGCATATTGAGAGAACAATATTTCATCAGTAGCAATATTTATTTTCTAAAAAAGTATTAAATAAAAGTTAATTAAACCTAAAAAAATATTATTACATTTATTTTTATAAAAAGATAAATTTATTAAATTTTATTACTTACAACAAATAATCGATTTAGAATATGTGAATTCAATCAACAAGTTACTCGGTTTAATAATTAATTACAAGTGCCTACTGTGTAGGTGATTTGACACACATTAAGGTAATTAACCTCTTTCCAGCTAACATCATCATAATATGAATCTAGTTTTTGCAGTTCTGTTTAATGTTGCATCATCATTTTTTTATTCATCACGACTATAACCTTTTGCAGGATGGTTAGAAGATAATTAATGAACTCGATAAAAGTGTAAATAAACAAAATTTATTGTGTTATGAAAATAGTAATTTTAATGAATTGTGATTTTTACCTCACAACACTAATATGTTACAGGGTGGTTAGAAACCATAATTTAAATATTATATATATATATCTATATATTTAAATCTTACCGTTACTGCTAGGCTATAAAGTTAGGATTAAAGATATGATTATAAAGCGAATTATATTTTAAATTAAAACAACATAGTACATTTTATTAACTTTATTAAAAATAAACATACACACGAATAAAACACAACTAACAGGAGCTTAAAACTAATTATATTAAACACGATATGCTTTATTAAATATTTTTAAAAATAGAACTATTCCCCCATGCTTTTGTTTCTATCTTATTGCTAGATAATGAACGTTTATCATCATTACCAGAAAGTGCAATCTTCGTAACGCTTTGTGTGAATATTTGATGTTTAATTGTCTTAAACAAAATATTCTTCTTTCGAATCACTTCATTTTGGAAGAGCACTTTTTGGTAATCGGATATATCTACGAGTAAATCCCGAACTACGCATGTCTTTACACCTTTCGCTTTTTTTATTAATTTTTCATCGGTTTTGATACAGTATAATTTTGATCTTAAACCCACAAAATCTGTGATAATTTTACCACCCATTTCGTCTTTAAAAAGCCCAGGGATTTTCTTATTTCTTTGCATTATATTAAAAGAATTTTGGGTATCATAATTGCTAGTATCAAAATAGTTAAGAAAATTATTTTTTAGATCTTGATAAAAGTCATCTGTAGTTAATGTGTAAACGAATGAATCCGTGTCAGTGTAGCATAATTGTACACGATTTTGATAAAATGGTTTAATAATATTATAATGGAAATTGTACATGTGAGATTAATTCTAATACCGTAAATCCTATATATATTGGTTTATCCAAAATAATTTGAGACGGTTTCATTTGTATAGCTACTAAGTTCTCGGTGAACACAGAAACGCTGTGAAAGTAAGGGTTAGCAATTAGTCTCTCAGCATATAATGACTTTTTTGTTTTATTATTTTTATCAAACCATTGATTGACTAATTGAACATTTACTCTATTTTCAGTATTCTCTAAAGTTTTACCGAACACACTATTATTTAACAACTTAAAAAAATCTTGTTCGAATGTGCTTTTTGCTTTTTGTCGTAATATAGTATTTAGTTCAATATATTTTTTTAAGTATGGACTTTGCCTAAATGTTATAACTCTATGAACTTTACGTAAGATCAATCCATGTTCCAGACATTTCTTGAGGTGTATATAATGAATCACATAGTTGTATTTGTTATACAAGTTAGGTACAAGTTTTTCTGATTTCCCTCCTGGTGGAATACATTTTTCAGGGCAAAACGGAAGATCGTTGTGCTTATAGTGCAAGTATTCAGGGTACAGTAGGTCTACTTCCAGAATATAACCCCAATCCGAATTATCTTTTATATTTTGAACAATTAACTGATCCATTTCGGGTTGACTTAAAAAGCGGAAATCAGAATATGGTAAATGTTGACACATACTAAACCCATAAAGATTATTGCAATCTAAATAGACGATATAGGATTCTGGTTGTGACTCGTCATATTCACTCATATACCTGTGATTAGCCTTTGCATATCGATGAGAACACATGCATAACCCTCCTCTGATACCTGATTGAATCATTCGAACTATAGCTAAGTCTGATACGAGTTCGAGTTGAACTTGTGTTTTTAATAACATAGCATCAAAAGAGAGACTTGGTGCAGTTATATAAAAAGCAGGGTCAAGTTTGTAATGCTGTTTACAAGTCTTTCGAAAACTCTCAAATATATCAGTTAATAAAAGAACATCGGTTTTCAGGTATAACTCAGTGTAATTTCCGAAATTGTTTATATTAAATTCTCTCCATACCTTCTTCGCGTGTTTGTAGTCATAGTCAGAAATATGTTCGTTAGTTAATGAATTATAAAAGCAGTTTTTTGGAGGTAACATTTTTTCTTTATAAACATCCCAATTTGTAACGTAACTGTATGGATATACACCTTTTCGAGTTAACAAATTAAATTGAGTTTTATTTGGAAAATGAGCTCTTAGACAATTAAAATCTTCAACATTCATTGTTTTAGCAAGTTTGTCTAAACTAGTTCCTAAGAAATTAAATGAATCTAAAAATCGTAACTGTATAAACTCCTCATTATTAACAGATACAAATTTGGAAAATGATGTGTATTTTTCTTTCGTTTTCGGTATAATATTGATCTTTCCTGGTGTCTCCCCTAATTCTTTAATGAATAAGTGACAATCGTAACCAGACAAGTTATGAAAAAAAACAGGAATAAATTTAGGTACTTTATATAGAATATTACAGTACCGATGTGCAGCAACTCGGTAACGTCCGGTTAAATGACAATGATCTCTAACTTTGTTTCCCCATATGTAATTATCACATATGTGACATCGAGAGGCGTTTTTAAAATCAATATCATCTTTTTCTGTGAATATCATCGGTTTATTTAAACTTAATAAATCTGAAATGTCCTTCACATCCTTATATAGCATATCAATAAATTTAAAGACACAATCTTCACCGCGGTAAATTTTAAACCGATTAAAACTACTATCTATTGAAGAAACAATGTTGTATGCAAACGCAGCAGGTATATGACGTTGTAAATTAGTTGTGTTAGCAGATTCAAATTGATCGTGCTCAATAGGTTGTAATATTGTCTCGAAATCTGCATAAATAACAAACGGAATATTTTGTTTTCTGTTATAGTTTTTAAACTGTATTACCGATCCTTTTTCTGGTAAAACGGTAACAACACCCTCACACAAATGGTCATTAAATTGATTTTCAGTTTGAAAGAATAGTAAACAGCTTTCACAGAAATATAACTTGGCGTGATGTTTAGTCATTTGAGTTCTTACTAGTCGAGGCAAATCTCTAATAAGACAGTAATGAGATGATGTATTATTTTCTATAAGCAATAGATGAATACGTTTTGCTTTGAGATTTAAAGATTCAGATTTATACAGAGGACCTGTTATAGTCCGACCGTTTAATAACCCATACACGTTTATACTTAAATTGGGATTATTTTTTTCAAAAATTGCTATATCTGAGAAAGTAATTGGAAAAGACAAGTCATTAATATTTACAACATTTAAGAAGTTTGGATAAGACGATACTCTTTCAGGGTGACGAGTTGTAGGATATAAAGCAGCTGTCACAGACCACAAAAAACAATAATTATCATTATTACGAATATTTAAACATGCTTTTTTATTTTTTATGAATTTAGGTAGTTCTATAAAACTCGATCCACTAAGAGGTTGATATTTATTTATGTTAACTTCAACATGTAAATTATTTAAAAAAGTCCAACCACTATCCCTATCCTGAAATTCTTCAAGTTTCTTTAATAAATCGTAAACTACTTTATCATACATTACATCGAAATTATAATTTGAATGAATACTGAATTTTTTTGTTGAAAATGATTTTATTTCATGTAAATCATTTTTAAACATAAAAAAGGTAGAAAAAAGTTCAAAATTAACCTTTACAGAAATATGCTTTGATAATGAGCGATTAATTAAAGATTTTACTTGCTCCCTAATTTTATTTAAAAAACATTCTCCTAAGTTTTGTCCTTCCTCATTGCATGCAAGTATTCTATAAGTAGCAATACGACCTTTAAATGCGGACTTAATAATCTCTATATTATCATACAATGGGATGGTAGCATTATTTTTATGTTTATTACTCCTAATATGCCCAACCCACCGCTTCCTATCTACTGCAATATTACAAACAGAGCAAAAAGGCATGTTTTCTAAATTTCAATGATATTAATTAAACAACACCACCGTTCCCATGCTTCGGAGAGCACGTTAATCTGTTAGTCTTGGTTTCACTAATACCAACTTATGGAATAGAAGAAATTGTCTTCAGCAGTGAAGATCTAGGACTCTGTGTTCTAGGAAGACATCTTAAAGATAAGTAAAAAATAAAATAAAAACTTAAGTACCTAGTAACCTAATTATAAAGAAAATTATTAAATCTTGTGAAGAATTTCACATCTCCAAATTTGTTGTCCCCAATCATTGTTCTCGATCCGTAATAATATGATTCTGCAATAAAAAGTTAGTTTTATGATCATCGTTTTACATCATCGTTCCGTATCTATATTAAATGTAGAACCTGAACTAAAATATTTAATTATATTTGTTAAAGAAATATTGTTATCAAAGTGAGGTAAATTAAAAAAATATATATAAATTATTAAAAAATAAAATACCTATATATAAAGTTCAAATTATCACCACTCATCCCAATTAGCTAATGCTATTGATTTATATGTCATCATGAAAGTTGATAGTAATTTATTTGTATACTGTCATATGATTTTTTCATTCCTGGTACCAGCGTAAAGATGAGTTAGATCTGTAATAATAAATCATAATATAACTTTACATAGTGTATTAAATAATTAGGCGTTTTACATACATACATAAAAAATTATAGCTAGGTAATATAGAAAATATATTTGTGAATGTTGTGCACTAACCTGTGATAATTGTTAGAAGAAAATCACCAACTCTTATGAGATATACGGTGATAATAATGTAAGTACTATTTCACAATCTTTTATTTTATAAAATGCTGATGAAATAAAAAAAATAATTGCATAGGGTAAATAAACCATTACTTGCCTCCTTTCAAAAAAAATCACATTTGATACCATCACAAGTGAAGATTGTCTAATAAAGCTTGTGTTTTATTTATACATAGTTCTTAGATAATATTTACTTATTATCCTAATACACCTACCTATCATTATAACCCTATTTACTACTATTGTAAAGTTTGTGGTTAGGTAATAGCTACTTTACCCTAACATAAATGTGATGAATGTGTTTTAAATAATAATTGTTTTATTAATTCTAATTAGAAGTCACCTTCAAATTGTTTATAATGCATTTTTTATATGTCAATAATTTAATATGAAACTCTAAATAATTTTAATCATTATTCGATTTTTGCTTTAATACTCAATTATTTGTAATAACCATAAGAGCTATTTTACCATAATATAAGATTATCACAAAAGTGTTTTTTAAAATAATTCAACTTTGTGATGACATTTGTAATTTTTACCTATAAAATCTCTTACAGTTTAAACCTTTCATCAAAAGCAGTTTCAAGACTTACAAGACACTTGCACCTAACTTATCGTAATTCACGAGTTCTTAATAAACCAACAGCGTGGCTCTGTTCCTCGTTTATTGTAAGAAGAAGTTTTTAACCAATATAAAATGTAAGTTAAAATGGAAGAATTATACTACTATTTTATGTAACATATAATTACTAGATACCTTTATGTTTCAAATTGATTAATGAGTGGATTATAAATACATGTTTTGTTTTTTTATTATTTCAGGTCTGACTCTGATTATGATGTACAGAAACCAACAAGGAAAACCATCACTGCACGCAAGCGTAAAGAAAAATCCGAGGCTGAAAACGCAATATTTCTGCAATATTGCTGACTTTCAGACTATCAGAGATGTGTTGTTTAGTATAGAATATGTAGATGTTTTCATTGCGTGCCTCATTTCCTTCGCACTTCTTTGATTAAATATGTAGCCTTGAGCTCTCTTTGCAATAAGGAATGTCTATCTGAATCTATAAATTAACAATTGTTATTTTACAGGAGATAACAGCATCTATAATGGACCACCCCACTCAGGAGCAAGTATTGTGGGAACTTGGCCGCTGCATCAGCGCCGCGGTCGGAGTCGATGGCTTCCGTATCTTCAGAGTCAAGCTCAGCGATCCGGACCGAGTCGAATTCCTCAATAAAAACCGGGTAAGTAAACACGTTTGGCCGTCAATCCCAGTTCCCACTACATCATCATCATGCTGGCGTGGCACTGTAATCAATTTTAATGTCAATTGTCTAAGAATTGCGCAAATTAGAATTAGTGGAACGGCAACAGTGGAATTGTAATGCTGGTTATTCAAATTAGAGCTAAGGGCATGCAGAAAGTCTCACTGATACCTCTCAAGTTTATTTCTCAATTTCTCTTTCAAGAAAAAGAATAGCTCTTATCAAGGAATCGAAACAGATTCCTAATGAAAAGATTATTGCCGCCATAAACGAATGGCCCACGCGTTTGAAGGCTTGCATTGAAAACAATGGCGGCCATTTTGAATAACTCATTTTTTCTATTTATTCTAAAGATATTTAGTAAGAATAAAAAAACAGTACAATGAATTAAATAAAAATCAAAATTAAGCAATAAAAATATATATAAACTAAATTAAAAATAAAACTAAAATCCAAACTATATATAAAATATTGACGCTGACTTGATCATGTAGCAGTGTGTCAATAACACTTGCAGCATTCCCCCGCTGCACAGCGATGCTGATTTGCTGAGCGAAATAACTGCCCGCCCTCTTGTCACATACAGCGTTAACTAGCCGCTTAGACAGTTCTTTATTTATTTACAGTTTATTCTAAATGTCAGTAGTTATAATTTATGTAATATTTAACATTGTTTCAATTATATTTTAGTTTTTAGTTACTTTGTCTTGAGGCTTTTAAACACACAAGTTACAGGAAACGAATGTACTCGCGTTCAATTGTGAATAAAAAGTAAATAAAGTATTTCCGTACAAATGAAACAATGTATCGCAATACATCGTGTACGTGCAAGCTTCAACTTTAGGGCGTCAGGTATTTTGTTGGTGATAAAAGTTTTTTAATTAAAACTAGAAAATTGTTTTGTACAAAATCGATTAAAAGTTATATTGGATTTCCTAGTTATACTCGTATGTTGAAATTGATTTCCCAACCGCATCTGTCTATTGCAATGTTGTACAATTTTATTTTCTAATCCGACTACATTATTTATTTATTTATTTAATACTTTATTGCACAAAGACAAAGGCGGGCTTTAATGCCGCAAGACATTTTATCATAGCCAACCATTGGGATAACTTTAAACACTTTACTGAAAAATTGGTGCATAAATAAAGGATTATAAAATATATATTTAATAACTACCTAGATGTATAAATATATATTATACTACGTACTAATACATACTTATATACTCGTATAAACCTACATACATACATACATAATAATATAATCGCTTTATTGCGATAGGAAATGCGAATAGACCATTTTTTTAAATAGCGATCTGGTGGTTACCTGCCTGATGCTAAGAGGCAAATTGTTCCACAAATTAGTGGCGACAACGACAAACGAGTTTGAAATGAAACTAGAATTATGCGAAGGGATAGAAAGAAGAGAGTTATGAGAGGAGCGTAAAGATCTATCGTGGAACGAAGAAAGATAGGAAAAATCATCCTTGAGGTATTTCGGCGTCGCAGGTTCATTAAGAACAGAAAAAAGTAAGCAGAGTACTCTAAGATTCCTGCGACACCGAATCGGTAGCCACTTCAACTTAGCTCGATATGATCATATTTACGTAAACAATAGATGACATTATACAAATAACAAATGGGAAATGTTGCCAGTTGCAGCATTTATTTAAAATAAGTATTTATTTATGGGTTTATTATAATTTATTATTATTATACATATACCGCGTGTATTTGTCAAAAGAGCAAATATTTTTTTAAGCTTCAGGTGTCATTGGTAGAACTCCATTTTGAAATAAAAAAGTATTTATTTTTTAAAGATAAAAGTCATTATCCGAAAAAGAAAACACTCGTAGATAGAATACCAGCGCATAAAAATACCCAATATAGCCGAAATTGTTATGCAATGGCATCCAGTTACTATAGGGGCTGCCATTAAAACTGCTTAAATTAAGAGTCAAACAAATGCTTGTCAATAAATGTTTTTATTCGACAAAAGAATACCTAGACACTAAGCTCGACAAAGTCCTGTGACTAAATAAATATGTGTATGCTAGGACTATTCCAAAGCATGTGATATAATTACATATAATAATTTTCATTCATGTACCTACCATGTTTCTGACAAATAAATTATTTCATTTCATTTGACATACGTAATTTTTGTTGTCTGTATTTCGTCTCGATATCTATCGTGATAAATACCTAAAGGCTAGGAAGTTATACAGCCGGTTGCAGAAACCATGATTAAATGATCAACATTTCAGTAAGTTTGTCACTTTGGGCATTTAAGGCTATATCGTGCTTCATAGGAATACGTTAAACATGTCAAAAGATAATCATCCTTTCTGCAACCGGCCGTATAACTTCCCAGCCTTTAGGTATTTATGACGATAGATATCATGATTTCCAGACGCAACCTTATTCACTATATACGTGTATGTATGTCACGCCAGTTCAATTCTTATTGCATTGTAGAAAATATTAATTTAAGTTATAACAGTTTATGGTTGGCGGCGTGGAATGTTCAGGAATATTATGATAGAAACTGGAATCAGAAACTACGACTGACACAATTCCTACCTAGCTAGTTACGTCTTAATTTAGCCAGCTCCAATTAAAAGTTACCAGACAAGACAATGCAGAGTTAACTTTAGATTCTCCTTGCAATATATACAGCTATTCGATAGAGGGTTGATTCTGTAATGCGCTTTGATGCGATGACTAATGTAGTCACTAACAGTAAGGTTACTGAGTCCATATGAAAATAATAAGAAAGTTATTACATTGTGCTAGAAGTGGCGGCAGTCGTCACACTTATATTTAAGCAATTTTTATATTTATTTCTATAGAAGTATATTTTAGTTTAGGCTGACTGTAAACCACGTATGCGCTTTCCGTCCCTGTGCGCCCTCGGCTTCTGCATGCAGATTCGTCGTTTATTGTCTAACTATCTGACCCGGCGAACTTCGTACCGCCTGACAGTCAATGAGTGTAACCTCGGTCGGTATGCCCCAAAAATCAGCGCTGATGCGTGCCACCTATCGGACAACAGAAATACTATGTCAGAAACCTTCATATTTATAAACATATTCCCAAAGTTTAATTCAGATTGGTCCAGTAGTTTTGAAACGCATAGGGAACATACATTCATTTTTATATATATAGATGAGATTGCGTTTCAAATTGTAGAATAATATTCGTGATTACAGTTTGGCGGGCTATTATTGGAAAGTTAATGATTTTTTAAAAAGGGATATCATCATCATGTGTTGACATAACTATTTATTATTAGTCTATAGTCACTTTGACGTTATACATATACACTATACTATACAGTCATACATGTCTTAAGAAGAGCGAAAATTATGAATTGACTTTTAGGTATTTTACGTTTTTGTTTCGATAGCAATTTAAGTTTGTTCAGAATTGAAGCTGGAAGCGGAACCGAGTGTTTGTGTTCTGTAATTTGAGTTCACCCTTTGACATAAAGTTTGACGGTTTGCTTTGTTCTCTATAACAACGTTCGCAAAATAACAAATGTCGAATATTCGAGGGAAAATAACATTACTAAAATTATATCAACATGATGCTTTGTTGCAAGCGGCTTCAAGCATTTTATAACAAAGCAAAGTCCAAAATACCGAAATAATCGCGTTAATAAGAAAAGGTACTTTATTCCTATGAATGCAACTTTTCTATTGTTTCTTCAAGCTCCCGCGCCGTTTATTTGTATGTTTATTTATTTTTTTATATTTATATTTGTCTCTGCGCTAACCTAACCTAACTCCTATGCCGACTTGACTGAGACTATAAAGAATTTTTAATAGGAAATATACATTTATTCGATAAAAATATTGACAACATATAAAATTAAATTAATATTAAGGATAGGGATATAAGTCACGTCCGCGTGGAATGGTGGCAAGAACGCTGGCTGCATTTCCCCGCTGAATTGCAATACTGATTCTCTGGGCGAAGAAAGAGCCAGCTCTCTTGTCACCGGAGGAGATAACAAGACACGGTGTTATGTCTTTTAAAAACTTTTTTGCGCTTGGACTCCATGGGCCCAGAGTTTCTACAGCAAAACGGCACAAATATGTAATCTTTTAATAAACTTACATACTTGCGCCGCTTGCTGGACTCCGCATTTTCCCCCGCGGCTCCCGCTTTATGCGCTGTCCCTCTAAGATGCGACGCGGCGAGGGTTTCGACGCACGTGGCGTCCCACACCAGAGCACGTCCCCGTAATGAATTCTTTTATTTACTAATAGATTTATTATTAATAATGCATCTTAGCCAATATATCCTCAAAATTATAAATTCATCATCATTACAGCCCCTAGAACATTCCTAGATCTTCTTTGCTAGAGGCATTCAATCAAATTATTGTACCAGAATATCAATTTTAATAGCGGTTGTCATTGTCCGATTGTTATAGGATAATGTCCGCGCTTTAAGAAACAGAATTTGGCAACAGCATTCACAAATAGACAAAACCTTTCCAACCAGTTATTTGAAAGAATCAGATTTTATATTGTTGTTTTAATGACAAAACAAATGGTATTCATGGAAAATATTTTCATTACCCATTGTTTTGCAATTTTGTTTGTATTCGTAAGCGCTTTGTTGAATAATAAAATTAGTTCTATTATCTCTAATCACTTAACTGGTAAGGTACAATCCAACATGAAAAGGAAATTGATAGTAGGTAAACTAGACGACCGGTTAAAGCTGGAACTCTGTAAAGTAAATAAAATTATGAAATTAAAGTACTATATAACTTTACCGTTATAATATCATTATCCTTTCACCAAGCCTATAAAACCTAGGCGTCCTAGAACTCCTAAAATATTTCTAAAGAATTTGTTCTTCTTACCCGGCTGGCGATGGTCTAATGTATTACCTACTTCTGTTGTAACCTTGTCAATATCGTCCAATTAGTTTAAATAAATTGGCTCAACATCGCGCCCGGCTCCTGGTTTTAGTAGAACAGCAATTACTGCGAATCTTGGCACACAACCTAGACTACAAAAGTTTCACCGTTGGTCTTCCGTTGGAGCCACCATTATATATCTTACTTTTACATCCGTAATTGTGCAAAGGTGGTCGACCGTCTTGGAGTTCATCATCATGTTTCACATCTAAAAGTGGAAAGGCATTGGCTGATGATGATGGTCTTAACCGCTAGATCACTGAAACTTATTATATTATTCCTTTTTTATGCGGAGTTTTTCTCAATGCTGAGCGTCGTGACTGATCGGATCACTTTTTCGCTGACGATGTTGCGCCAACCAGGCTTGGGCAAAACCAACGGCAGCATGTAGGGCATCGTGTACTAGGATGTTGAGAGTCGTGCGGGTCTTTCAATTTTGCATGTTATAACCAGTCATTTCCTATGGGCAGCTCCTTTTCGGATTAAATGTTTAAAATACTCAAGGAATCGTTGAGAGTCTGTTAAAGACTAGAGTATTGTTACGTTGATTCTCCGCGCTGTTCTCGGAACCCGTAGCAAGAACCTTCAGCATCACGTTTAAAAAGCTTCGATCGTTGGCTTTGAATGGTACAGGTTTTGGCAGCATACAGAAATTTGGGAGACAAGTGTCTTGATTGTGATATTCCGATACTTTCATATTTCTTTCATCTGACCCCTTACCAATACTTGGTTCATCACAGCCCCAGAACAAGAGTCCTGGACCTCCACTGTTGGAGATGGGCCTTCCAGAAATTTCTGGAGAATTTGGAGGCCACGTTGGCCGGACGTGAGGGTTACTTAAGGTTACTATACTTGGTTCACATAAGGACATTGTATGGGTAAAGCACTTAACTGAACGAAGTAACTAAGGAAGGAATAAATTACTAAAAGTAAAATGTAAAGACGGCAAGTCACGAAATTCTATAGAAAAAGCTTTGTATTCTTACAAAACAAAAAAAAAACAACAAATTGATTGTATCAGTTAACTTTAATACGGTCTTTCTTTATCTATATACGAGTATAGTTTAACTTCAATTGGTCGTGTTCAAATACATAATTTGTAGAACCAATTGCCTGATATCGATCACCTAACAGTACGTGCGACATCTATAGTGCATACACATAGACTAAGTGTATACGCGTAGTCACGTGTCATTATAACAGCCCCTAGAATACAGAGTCATAGACCTTCATTGCTAGAGATATGTCGTCCAGGACTTATCTCTGGAGAATTTGCACTACGCTTTGCCACGTTGCCCGTCGAGAGGATGAACATATACAAGTAAAAGCTGACGATATTCATTGGCTGATTCATTAGATACGGCCTCTCAAAAGAAGAAAAATAAACAATTAGTTAAGTATTTTTTTGTAACCATAACATGGCTTTAAGCAGCGATACCTACACCCGTTTTCTAGGCGTTTCCTGGATAGCTCCTCAAATCGATTATTCCTTCCAGATGTCAAATGGATCAAGGGATCCTCGAAATCGGTAAGCTTAGTTGTAAGCTGTCCAAACCTTGAAAGACATTAATGTTACTATTTTACATATTTCTGGTAAGATAAGTTTTTTATTGCTATATTTAAGATTTCGTTTCCGTATTCTAAATATTATTCTATATGCTCTAGCACTTTTGACATCTATAAGTCTGTCTTTTTCATATTATAAATATGTATGTGCTGCAAAAGTTAGTAATTTAGGAACGAAAAAACTGATTGAAATTAGTTTTACTATTTGTTTTGTTTCAAATGTCAACAAAGTGTTTTTTATCAATTTAATTTAAGAAAATAAGATATACAAGATGAAATAAGCCGAAAATAACATAAACACGCATCAAGAAGGTTTCAAGGTACACCGCGATATACCTTGAGTTTGACAGTTCTATTAAATTCCTCGAGCGTGGTGACATACCGAGGCGTCCCTTCGTTTGACACATGAAAGGAATAATTGAGTGGGGGAGCTGGTGCGAAACGTCTTAGAATACGGTGCTAGTCATTATTCTCACCAGAGAAAGGCCCTACACCAAATAGTAAATAAGCCTTCCTAGCGATAGATAGTACAAAAGTACGGCTATCTCTCACACGTTCTCAACACAGATATCTTTTGGTTATACATATTTATCAAAAAATTCGAGTAGGTACATGACTGATAACAAGCCTGAGTCGAACTTCTAAATCTCATGTAATGATTTTATGCTACGTACACACTATAGATCTGGCCCGTAGTGTAATTTTATGCCCTATTGAGATTTAAAATTCCCTCTCTAAGTTAAACGCATAGAATTTAGAATGCTCACCAATATAATCCATTTACATAGACATTTGAAAGCTTTATTTAAATATTTTACTCGGAGGGTTTTTATATACTAGTACGAATAATTTAATGTTCTTAAATAAGCAGAGGTTTTGCGGTCTTATCTTAATTCAGACATACCTGGAATTAAAAAAAAAAATCTTTGTTTTTATTTATGTTGTGTAATTCTGTTATTTTTCAAATTTAATATAGCTGAGATTCCCTTGTAGATAGATACCTTTCTCCATCTGAAATTAAACATTAACGGGTCACTGGAATCTGCTAATCTGCTGGTCTTTGCTGCTTAGTATTACACTAGCAGGAGTAGAGGTCGAGTCATTCTAAATATATTATTTTATTTATTAGTAATATTATTATTTAATAAATTCACTAAGAACTATTAAAGCTTTTCACATATAAGTTTAAGTCATACAATAAAGAGTAAAGTAAGAAGAAAACATTATATATATATAACATATTTGTTATTAATGTGGTCCATACATATATAAAAACTATAACTAAATATAACTTTTCACGTCATGGCTCCCTAAATGAAACTATAAAACGGGCTCTTGCCACCATTGTGGTTCCAGCTATTCTGGAACCTCAATGGTGGTCAATCAATTAGACTGCTAACTTACCAGAGATGTTCGAGTGAAATAGATAAAAGAGAAAAACCAAAGCACTAGGGTCATCCTCTAAATATATCATGAAGTGGATAATTCATGGAACATCTCTTCCTGTAAAAAACAGAATCATCCACTGCTTGAAATGGGCCTACAAAAAATATACCCGAAAGTCCTTTATTACATTATTATTATTATTTTCAGGACACTGAAGTAAGCATCGAGCTGTTGGGTGAAGACTGCTACGCCTTTATTCTGGATATGGCGCTGAAGATGCAGCCCGAGCGGTTTAACGAGGGGTCCTTAACCGTTCACAAATTGGGGCATGTAAGTAAAACAGACAGACAGCGGATTTACTAGGCCTGGGTTGGTTGATAGGGACAATTCCCTGTTTTCTCAGGCGGGATCTCGGTCCTCCCGGTGATTCTATGTAATTTGTTGCTGCGCACTATTTCAAGTATAACAGATATCCATTCGTGTAATAATATTTGCTACCATCATATAAAATGAACCTATTTTTAAAGCTACTAACTAACCGATAAATGATCATGTTAAGCCGAGGCCAAACTGTGTGGGAAATGCCACTCTCGTAGTTGTACAGGAAGAAGGCATTCATTGAGTATTCGGGATACTTCGGCGCATCCAATCATCCTCTATACTATGTTTGAAGACAAAAGTTTTTAACCTATGCATTCTCCCTATGATTGTACGGATACGAGGACACTGACAGTGGATTGGTAATTATATATAGAATTCAAAACGTTGATATTCATCAGAGAACCCAAATAATAAATATACCCAAACTTTAGACAGAGAAAAATTGTATAAACATTTACAACATTAACTTTCTCCTATTTTACCAACATAAAAAAAACAGACCCTAACGAACCTCCGAGAATATTGGACTGTGCACGCGAGACGGACGCAAAAGCGTCAAACCCTCCCAATTATCAATAATCACTACTTAACTGAGGCCCACTCCCCGCACATGCACGCCACAGCAACGTGACATGTACGGAGAGTTAAGGCTCTCAGCGATAATGCTAAGGATACTGTTGGCGCTACCCAGTACCCGGCCGAGCAGGGACCCTCTTGCACATTGTGCCATAGAAGCAATCTACAAAGACACTGGGCTATAATCATAATGATATATTCAAAACTATCAAAACAATGTGCAAACAATTCGCAGTTTTATAAACTTACACAAAAAAATGTAGGTACACATCCTGTGCATACACCCTCTTTATAACAAAAGCTGCACTTCGCTCGTGTTGGTAGATTTATTTGTGCCTCACTCTAGTGTGCAAACACAAATAACGTAAGGGATGTTATTTCAAACTATCCTAACTAACAGTTAAAATATTAATCGTCAGCATTTAACGTGGCTATTTACTGTAAAGAAACGTACCTACATTTCACGTCATAATGAAGTGATGCTACCATTGGTGGATATTTTCCTTGCACACATCTGCTGGATAAGAAGCTTTAGGATCGTTAAAATCTTGGAGGTATATTGGCTATATTTTAATAAAATATTAACGTATTTGTAAATTTTAAAAACTAAAAAACTAGAAATAGCAAAAAAATCCAGTGTCAATAGCACTATGGCAAGGATACTGACAATGTCAATGCTGATCCTTTGTCCCAAATATTGCCCAACCCTCTTATCGCCAATGGTGTTGATAAGCTGTTCTGAGAAAGTCATGATTTTTTTCTGTACACTTGGTCCATACGATTCGAGAGTTTCAACTTTCAGCGACGCAAAAACACATTGGTCGTTTATTTATCCCTTTTTATAGTTTTTAATTGTATTTATATATTTTGGTAGTTAGTAATTTTATTTTATTCTAGAAGTATAACTTTTTCATAATAAACAGATTGATTATTTGTTAAATTGTAATATCTATTTGTTATTTAGTATTTTGAAATACTGGCCTCTGAAAAATCCCCAGTGCACGCTTTATTTGACTATGACTTAAATGGCATTAAAACACCATATTTTCAGATAAGAGGATTAAAACTGATTGAAATGTGTGTACCGTCAGCAATATCAACATTCTTGATGACAGATTTTCATCAACTTGTTTAATAATAACCTCATACGTCAATCATCCTATTCCTTGTTTATCTCTTACAACAAATCCTTCAAATTAAAATATATATATTTGAAATTAATTCGCAGGTTTTTTTACAATAATGTCATATTAGCATTGTGTTTTTAATAAAACCGGCCATCCAGCATGTAAATATTTCTTAAACTAAGTCAATGAATAATACATAAAATATTACATTTTGTTATTAAAATAGAAGAGACAAAATGTTTTATCAACTAACTAATATGTCCTAATAAGCAAAACAAAACCAAAAACAATATTTAAAATAAATAAAAAAATATTTAGTAAAAAAATTATATGAATAATAAACAATAAGACATGTCAAAATAACACTACAAAGGATTTCAATGCAAAAAAAAAATTAACAAAAACAATAATAACAAGATAAAATAATATTGGTTCATGGTAATTTATACGTATATGTATAACTAAATATAATAACTAAAGATCAATGTATAGACTATATAATAGTCCTGTCATTTCAAAATACCTCTATAGCGTAACAGCATTTCAAAAATTTTTTTTTAAATATTTGTTGTAGTGTTTTAATAGCATCTCTTTCAGGGGTCCAGTAGTTTATTGTAAATTTTTGGGGCTAAATCTTGTAATGACGTTTGTGCCTGAAATACGGTTAAGCAAGAAAATTCAATGAAGTGTCATTAAAATTGGAAATTCTCAACCCTGCCTATGTCAATAAACCGAGACACTATTCGCTTCTCTCCCCATTCACCTAAGACCAGGCACCTGCACGGTCAATTAGGTTCAATAAATCTACTAAACATTCCGTATATTTTAATATGTAATACATTGAACTGGGAATCGCATATAAATTGTATAAATAAACCACTCGAACGCCTGAATAAATTAAAATAATTATTTAGGAGTGACATACATACGTGTATTTTCAGTTTTGTCCTGTTATTTGTTGCCGTATAAATGGATTCCTTCACTCTTGCTGCCGCTCATCAGTGAAACAGGCTACCCCTGGCTAACAGGCGTGAACAGTCAGTCAATGTATTTAAAATAAAAACCAGATATTTCATTTATTCGACGTAGATACAAAAATATTAAAATAAAATAGATTAAAAACTAATTTTAAATAAAACTACATTTCATACCTATGAAATTAAAACTATTCTACAAAATAAACTAAGGAGGGTGGGTACCTAAAAAGCTCGCCGCATTTCCTCGTTGAATTATAAGGGAAATATTGTGTTTTAAAACTAAATTATTTCATGAGAAACATATGTATTAAGCTTTTTCAACGCGACGTGACAAAGTTGTTTGCCAAACTCACTTTGGATATCTATTTATTTATAATGTGTCTTTATGTGTATTATATTATGTATGTATGTATATTTGTGTGCAATAAATATGTATTCGTGTTTATTTTACTAATTAAGTAATATTAATTATTTTGTTTATCCTTCCATCACCTTTCATGATCTATTATGATTATTTATTTTCATTACGGCGTTGTAGCTCGCCTATGCACATTTTGAAGTACAATAAAGTATTTAAATAAGTAAATAGTAGTCACATTTTTTTTTTACTTATTTATGGAGAAATTACCTATTAAAACTTTTTTTTATGATTTAAATTTATTTGAAGGAACAATATAAATTACAATTAATATAGACTACTTAATAATAAAAATACAACTAAAACAAAGAAACTTGTTCCAAAGGGTAAAGTGCCAAGGATAGCATTCATCAGTAAAGTATCATCACGAACGTTTCCCTTCCGGGGTAATCAGAAACCACGCTTATAAAGAAGCGGATCCAAATTTAGCCAACTTTCATCATTATCATCATCAGCCTGTATCTCTCCACTGCTGAATGTAGGCCTCCCCCAAGGCTCGCCACTTAACGCGATCTTTCACTCTGCGTCTTCCCGTACGTGGTCTCCACTCTAGAACCGTTTGACCCATCGATCGTCGGTTCTTCGGCAGATGTGTCCGGCCCATTGCCACATCAGCTTGCTAATTTACTATAGGCCAATGACAAGTGGCAAGCTCGTCAGCCAAATTGAATGGCGATGCTGATCCCTAGCCCAAATATTGCGCAGCCCTCTTATCTTCCGAGGTGTTGACGAGCTGTTTTGAAAATGCCTTGAAAATTATGTCCGTCCCCACGGCCCCATAGTTTCAACTCCAAACGGCGCAAAAACACATCTTCCAATAAGCTGGGTATATTTCCTAGCGTATTATTAAATTTAGTAGATTATTAACTTTTTTTTTAATCTGTCGGTACTATTAAATCTCTGTGGCTGTGCATTTATTCCCAGGCTTTAAAGTTTACGTTCATGAAACTAATCGGTACTACGTTTTATTTACTGCCCACATCGAACCCCTCCCCAGCGACCTTCTGATCGTCTTTACCACTTTGCATCTTTCCTCCTGAGCTATATTCAATCTAGAACCACGCATATATATTTTCAAATGGGGGGATAGTCTTAGGGGCTAACATCGGTCGTCAGCAATCAATTCCGTTTGCAAACAATCCTAGACCTCACATGTCGGGCTAAGTATAATTAAAAAATACAAAATATTTATAACGGATAAAGTTTTTTTTTAATCTCTACCACCGACAATTTCTTGATCTTGACAGTGTACGAAGAACACTGGACACTGCATTTCCACGTTGGCAGTGAAATTGATTTTTTTTTATATAAACTATTTTTTTAGAATGGTCATTTCCAGAAACTTCTACCAATTTTTTTCCCAGTTACTCAATAAAAAGTTTTGTTTGTAAACACCAAAGACCCAATGTTTCTATTGCGAAAGGAAGGAACATTTGTTAGACTTGAATATTAATTGTGTAAAATAAAATAAATATAAAATTGTACCTCGATTTGATCACAGAGTTAGTCGATGCTAGAGCTACTCCTCAATGCTCCTTCAAAATAAAACTAACAAAAACCGTGGAGATAGATTGCCTAACGATTTTTATTTTTCAGAGCAATGCAAAGCATGCAATGTTTCAACCCATCCCTCAATCCGACGGCGAAACAGCTGCAGTGCTCCTGATGTGGAGAACTGAGCATAAGTTCTACGACGAAGACGAAGAGATCAGCTCTTCATACGTAGTTTGGGGCGGGATAGCTTTGCACTACGCTCGACTCTACCACGACATGCAGATGCAGAGGCAATTGGGAGACTTTCTACTTACGGTTGTGAAGTAAGAACCTTATCTCACCCTTAGACTGACTTTTCACCAGAGGTGTACACGGAAAGTGAGAGCGCGTGGAGACAATATCCTCGAAGGGTATTGCTTAATGATAATATAATGAAATTTTTGGTCATTTCATTATAATGGATGTGATAATTATATTGATTTTGAAATTCCATTAATTTGCTCTACCCTACTATTGGGATGCCATGCAGGCGCCTATTTATAGCGTAACCTTATTTTTATTTTTTTGTGAAAGTTATCCAAAATTTCAGGAATTTAAGAACGTGTCCAGTAACATCTTACAAATTAATTTCAATGATACCTATTTCTTCATTCTTTTAAACAAAAGTACCTAAGTATTATTTTTTTTGTAACTTTTTTTCGTACTTTCTGAGTATCGTAGTATTCTAAGTTGAAGGTGTTTTAAAACATCATCTATATCTTTATAGAAAAGTAGAGTATCACCACGACCGTATACCTTACGGGGTGGTCAGAAATCACGCTTTTGGAAGCAGCTAGTTCACATTAAGCGAACTTTACTATAGGCCCACCATAACAAATGGCAAGCTCGTCGATGTCTCTAGCGTACCAAACTTGAGAAATATCATAAACAAATTATTGTATCCCGAACAGGAATTGAACCCGGCACCTCCGAGTCTAAATCTACAGACTTAACCGCTAGAACACATATTTATCCTTTATGAATGTCGCATCAGCCTTCTTTAGTATAATGTTAGAACCCTTCGTTACAGATCCATATTCCAAGACATGGTATCGATGGAGGCCTTGGTGCACAAAGTCATGAATTTCGCTCAGAAGCTCGTAGACGCTGATCGGGCAAGTTTGTTTCTTGTGGATGCGAAGTCCAAGGAGTTGTATGCTACAGTGTTCGACATCGGCAATGAAGACACAGAGAGGGACAGCCAATCTAGTTCTGGGACCGAAGTGCAGTCAGTTCAAAGCATGAAGAAAGAGATCAGGTAATTTTAAACAATTTTCATTTCTTATATACGTATATGTATACATACGTATATGTAGTACGACAGTAGATAGCTACTGTTTATTTTTTTATATATTTTGGAAAACCAACAGTTGACAATATTATAATAAATGTTATACAGTAAATTCACTAAGAACTATTAAAGGTTTTCGCATATAAATTTAAAGTTAAGCAATAAAGAGCAAGAGAAGAAAACGTCACTGCATTACCATTATTGTGAAAAAAGTATATAGAATATAAAGATATAACAAGTGCTTATATTGATAACCCACAGATGAACAATTCCACAATAAATATAATACAGATTAGAAGGTGTAACAGTTGTCATCTGCAGGTCTTTTAGACATACATATAACGAGTATATTGGTAGTGGAAAACAAATTACTCATTAGGAATCGCTGCTGATGATC
The DNA here is from genome assembly GCA_910589645.1 of Tinea semifulvella. Taxonomy (NCBI): domain Eukaryota; kingdom Metazoa; phylum Arthropoda; class Insecta; order Lepidoptera; family Tineidae; genus Tinea; species Tinea semifulvella. Next base: position 30,891,696 of record OU342584.1, read on the forward strand.
GATTCAAAGTAACGAAGCGTCATTAGACGTCTAATATATGTTGCTTTGGAGTTAAACATGTCTATGTCCAAATCTTCCGCAAGAATATTATAGTTGTTACATGTTCTTAATAAATAACTGTTCTGTCTATACCTGGTACGAACAAGAGTGGGGGACATCGAAGATTAATCCTAGGTATTCGTAAAACCTTATTATGATATTATGCCCAAGTCATTTCAAATAAATATTTTATTTCAGATTTCCCTTGGGTACCGGGATCGCTGGCCATGTTGCGGAGACCGGAGAGGTTCTCAACATCCGTGATGCATATGAAGATTCGCGATTTAATAGGTCAGTGGAGACATCTACCCCCTAAGACGTCTAGCCAGCAACTGTAACTATAGGCCAAATTCTCCAGAAATATGTTCTGGAATTACAAATGTACGTAAGAAAAGTGTATTTCTCATTGGTACATCCCGGGTGGGGTTGAACCGACCTTTGTAGGATTTAAGGTACGCGTTCTTACAACCGTGCCACCACCGCGTCGTCATAGATTTACAACACCACCGTTCCCGTGCCTCGGAGAGCACGTTAAGCCGTCGGTCCCGGTTCCACTAATAATAATAATAATAAATTATTTATTTCAGAATTAATTCCATAATTATTAGTAACATTTCAACTTAGAACTATGTTAGTAGGTATACACATCAATTAAAAAGTCAAAAACAAACCGCATAAATAATAATAATAATAACAATACCTAGCACTTAATTTAATTAATATTAATTCGTAAATATCTGTAGGGATATTTATACTACGCAACTTTAATGCCAACTTGTGGAATCGTTAATAAATTGTCATAAAAAAATTACATCATATCTTGGCCAAGCCGTCTGGCCAGCCTGGCGAGTGTAGGCCAAATTCTCCAGTTATGGAAGGCCCATCTCCAGCAGTGGAGGTCTAGGAGTCTAGTCTAGTCTAGGTGTTCTAGAGGCTGTAATGAATGAAAAATGTTCTGGAAGTCCCTTCCTCATCAGTCTAGGACTCTGTGTTCTAGAAACTAGAAATAAGACTATTTTAATTATTTATTAAAACAGTTTCATTTTAATTTGTAAAAGCTCCGAGTCGCGTTTTAAATGTCAAAGGTTTTGTTTGTCCGTGAATCTCAGTTCCCCAGGAGACGGTATTTCTAAAATAACCTTGCAAGAATAAACATTTTCTCTACCTCTTAAATGTGTATCCCTATCGCCACTTGAAACTTTGTCCCAAATTAAAATAAATAGGGAGTATGCGAAACGTTAGAGTTCAGCAGAGCTTGATCGGACGGGTAGTACGAAAAAAGTCGTCGTGGAATCGAGTAAAAAAGATAATTTACTTCGGCATACCAATGGAAAAACACTTTTCTTACGTACATTTGTCCAATGACATTAGATGAGGGTATCATGTCATTTAATTTAGTTTATTTTAAAACTTTATTGTTAAATATAATTGGCGAACATAATGCCGTGGCAACAAATCAGATTTGCCAATATCTTAACAATTCCACAATAAACTTGTCCAGGCAGAGTATGAAGAGTGAAGGCCAAATTCTCCAAAAATATGTACTGTATATTGGCAGGTCTGTGGTAAAGGTAAAATATTAAAAATAAAGGGTCAAATTATATACGTTAAAGAAATAAGATTATTATTTCAACCCGGCGTTGCCTAGCGACTACCTTAGCCTTCATGCAAGGACTTACAGTGAACTATAAGGCTCTACAACGGAGTTCTAGGATAAACTTGAATAGAAGCCGGGCACATACGGCGTATACGGAATTCATCGGGCCCTGACACAAAATATAAACAAAGAAACCAGTCGTTCCCAAACTTTGACAACCGAATGTAATATACGAGTATAGTAAGTGCTTGGTCCTAGTTCGCTATTTTTTTATTAGAGAGTACGAGTATCATCACGACCGTTTCCCTTCCGGGGTGGTTAGAAACCACGCTTATAAATAAGCGGATTCATATTTAGTCAACTAAATCCCGACCAGGAATCGAACCCTACCGGGTCTAAATACACGGACTTAACCGCTAGACCACGGAGGCAGTTTTACTTAGAAGGTCAGAAACTAACAAAAATATAATATTACAAAATGAGAACAATAGTAAAAACTTAACACAAAATAAACAATATTTTTAACAAGAATTTAACAACGCGATCAAGCGTAGGTATAGACGGCAAATATAACCCTGCTAAATAAACTTTATTTGTAAGAATTTAATGCATTAAAAAAAAACATGACGGTATTTTCTAATTTATTATTTTCTAATTATTTTTACAAGAAAAAAAAGTATTGCTTAAATAATTAAATACTTGATTTACGGTATACAGCATTATTTATTTTCTACATAATAATATTGAATATTTTATTTCCCTTTGCTGTTTCTATAATTAAGACCCTTTAAAATACTTTTTGTATGGTTTGTTTACATTTTGTCTCGGGGCTTTATAAATGTGTCGTATACTCGTAGATGAAGGTGACTCGGTTTCAAATGTCTACCTGGGGAATAACTGAGCTTGAGATCTTGTAGTTTATCTTTTTTGTTTATATTTTTCTTCATAATTGTTTTAATAAATACACTATAGTAAGTATCTTGTTGTTTTAATTTCATATTAGATATGTGTATCTACTCGTAAATAAAATTAGAACGTTTATTATTATTAGGTTTATTCGAATATAATCTAGTTTTTCTTTAACTTGGCGCTGTATATATACAAAAATCTCATTTTATTAATTTATTCTTGTCACGTTTTTAAACGGTTGGGGAAGGACAGTCAACAAGGCTAGACTTAACACTTTTTTTGTTATTGATTTTTTTTTATACGTGACATTTTATAAAACTTGCCAATGCAAGACTTTACCAATATACGCTGCTCGTCTTCTGCTAACATTTTATATTTTATATACTAGCACGACATGTACCCACCTGAGTGGCGCGCAAAGTCCATTAATGTCAGCAACTGGTATCAGACACTCATGATCAGTCCCTAACACAATGCCGGCTTGACTGTGCATGATGGCAATTTAAGCCTGATCCCGAAACGTGTGGATACACTTTACTGGGTTTATCGGCACGAACGTCGGATACTTCTCCGTCCCGGCAGACTGGGCAAATTACCACCATCAGTCCACCTACCACCTATTAACTTGTTAATAGCTTAATCTTTGGACCACTTTGCTGCTTCCACTAGCAGAATTTATTCAAAATTATTTCAATAATGACATGTCACTAATACCTGTAATAGGTTTATGTGAATAAAGATATTTTGACTTTGACTTTGACTAAGCATCAACATTACACGTTGCAATTTGCTCGTAGTGTTATTGTTATAGATAGTAGTTAATGCTTAGTCTATAAGGCACGCATTGTCGATCTTGTTGGCCTTTGATACGTATGTGCCTGGTTTAATTTAACTCTTATTTCTATTAGTTCGTCATTTAACATGGCTTCTGATTGATGGTATTTTGTTTTTAATTTTCAGAACAGTCGATCGCCTGACAGGCTATAAGACAAAAACGATTCTGTGCATGCCGATTTACACGAGAAATACCGTCATAGGAGTCGTTCAGATGGTAAATAAGCGTGTCGGTTACTTTACCAAGCAAGACGAAAAAGCTTTTGAGATGGTCGCCGTGTACTGCGGCCTGGCGCTGCACAATGCCAAGCTATACAATAAAATCTCACGATCTGAGCAAAAGTATAAAGTGGCTATTGAAGTCCTGAGCTATCACAACACCTGCGCAGAGGAAGAAGTAGAAGTAGCTTTGTCAGAAGTACGGGGACCGAAGTCTCAAGAACTGGACGACTTTGGGTTCAGTCCTTTCATAGTGGATGACTACGCTAAGGCCACACACGCTGTCCACATGTTCATAGATCTGTTCGGACTCGCTCACTTTGACACAATGGAGCTGATGAAGTTTGTGCTGACAGTGAGGAAGAACTACAGACGCGTCCCGTATCATAACTGGACGCATGGATTTTCTGTCGCCAACTCCATCTATAATATTCTGAAGAGGATCAACGTTTTTACCCGAAACGAGGTTAGTTTCCATTGAGTTTTGATCTTAACAAGAAAAATATATGTAACATATTGTTTGTAATATTTGCACTAATTATCACTTTCTCATCAGCTGAATTTCCATAAACTGCATATCCGTTGCATTCAACTATCTAATGCTGGTAACTGTACATTGTTCTGTGTTGTCTGATAATAAGATTATAATTATATTGTCACACATACACAGAATAATAAACAGTTAACAAATGAAGATAAAGGAACACTTCACTTCTACAGCAGAGCATCGACAACCTATTTGAGCTACCAGCTTGGCATTGCAAAGTGCAAACAATTTATTTTATATTTTTGTACTTTGTCGATGCCGTAGTGGTAGCTCAATCGACATCAAGAGCTCCTCATCTGTGTTCGTTTTTACACCAACATTGTGTATGTTTTGTTAAAATAATGGTATGTTTTTTTATTACTTATTACACAGAATAATAAACAGTTAACAAATGAAGATAAAGGAACACTTCACTTCTACAGCAGAGCATCAACAACCTATTTGAGCTACCAGCTTGGCATTGCAAAGTGCAAACAATTTATTTTATATTTTTGTACTTTGTCGATGCCGTAGTGGTAGCTCAATCGACATCAAGAGCTCCTCATCTGTGTTCGTTTTTACACCAACATTGTGTATGTTTTGTTAAAATAATGGTATGTTTTTTTATTACTTATTACACAGAATAATAAACAGTTAACAAATGAAGATAAAGGAACACTTCACTTCTACAGCAGAGCATCAACAACCTATTTGAGCTACCAGCTTGGCATTGCAAAGTGCAAACAATTTATTTTATATTTTTGTACTTTGTCGATGCCGTAGTGGTAGCTCAATCGACATCAAGAGCTCCTCATCTGTGTTCGTTTTTACACCAACATTGTGTATGTTTTGTTAAAATAATGGTATGTTTTTTTATTACTTATTACACAGAATAATAAACAGTTAACAAATGAAGATAAAGGAACACTTCACTTCTACAGCAGAGCATCAACAACCTATTTGAGCTACCAGCTTGGCATTGCAAAGTGCAAACAATTTATTTTATATTTTTGTACTTTGTCGATGCCGTAGTGGTAGCTCAATCGACATCAAGAGCTCCTCATCTGTGTTCGTTTTTACACCAACATTGTGTATGTTTTGTTAAAATAATGGTATGTTTTTTTATTACTTATTACACAGAATAATAAACAGTTAACAAATGAAGATAAAGGAACACTTCACTTCTACAGCAGAGCATCAACAACCTATTTGAGCTACCAGCTTGGCATTGCAAAGTGCAAACAATTTATTTTATATTTTTGTACTTTGTCGATGCCGTAGTGGTAGCTCAATCGACATCAAGAGCTCCTCATCTGTGTTCGTTTTTACACCAACATTGTGTATGTTTTGTTAAAATAATGGTATGTTTTTTTATTACTTATTACCCATGAATACTAATATTTAATTAAGAGCTTTTAATTTAATTTGCAACTCTTTCGCTCGCATAATCCAAAATTTTCAAAGATCTTTCGGGTCTGGGGCCCGATTCTCGCGTCTTCGCCATGCATATTGCTCGATTTGATTGAATGAAACTGACAGTTTTCTATGGAGTTCTGTCGCTTTTCATTCGAATCTTTCGAACCGACACGCAAGTAGTCAATTAGCTTAAAAAATGTATTCCCTAAAGGGAATAAAATAAACTCATCAGCTGAATTTCCATAAACTACATATCCGTTGCATTCAACTATCTAATGCTGGTAACTGTACATTGTTCTGTGTTGTCTGATAATAAGATTATAATTATATCATCACACATACACAGAATAATAAACAGTTAACAAATGAAGATAAAGGAACACTTCACTTCTACAGCAGAGCATCGACAACCTATTTGAGCTACCAGCTTGGCATTGCAAAGTGCAAACAATTTATATTATATTTTTGTACTTTGTCAATTCCGTAGTGGTAGCTCAATCGACATCAAGAGCTCCTCATCTGTGTTCGTTTTTACACCAACATTGTGTATGTTTTGTTAAAATAATGGTATGTTTTTTTATTACTTATTACCCATGAATACTAATATTTAATTAAGAGCTTTTAATTTAATTTGCAACTCTTTCGCTCGCATAATCCAAAATTTTTAAAGATCTTTCGGGTCTGGGGCCCGATTCTCGCGTCTTCGCCATGCATATTGCTCGATTTGATTGAATGAAACTGACAGTTTTCTATGGAGTTCTGTCGCTTTTCATTCGAATCTTTCGAACCGACACGCAAGTAGTCAATTAGCTTAAAAAATGTATTCCCTAAAGGGAATAAAATAAACTCATCAGCTGAATTTCCATAAACTATATAGCTATACAAGTCACATTAAAACCATAATGTAATCCTAAATATAAGCTTTATTTTCTTAATTTTTGCATCATATTTTAGGTTTTGTAAATGCAGATAAAAACACATCTCATCATCGCAATTTGAGTTACCGATTAGTCCAAACAAGGTTCGGTCAGTGAGTTAATAATGTCTGAAGTTTGTCTGCACTAAATGGTAACTCAACTGGTTCATCGAGAATATCGTTAAAAGCTTCATTTGTTGCCTGTACAAGTTACACTGTTTGAGCTACCAGCATGGGATGGCGAAGTACAGACAATGATATTTAAAAATGTATGTAGTTGTTCCATTCCCAAGTGGTAGTTCAATCATCATCAAGAGCTCCTCACCTGTGTTCGAATATTTTCCATCCGAATCATGTTTTGCTTAAACTATTGGTAAGTTATTTAATTTACTATTCATTATAAAAAGTAAGAAATTTACAGTTTTTTGCTTCTTTAATAGCTTCATTTGATATACCAGTTACTATAAAAATAACAAAAATGGTTCGTATTCTACACCTGAGCATCGACAACACATTTAAGCTACCAGCTGGGTACAACCAAACATAAACAATGACTTTAAGATGTTTATGGTTTGGTAGTTTCCGACATGGTAGTTCAATTACCATCAAGAGCTCACTCACCTGTGTTCGTACCTATTTCACCGGCATTGTATGTGTTTGGCTTACTCGTAAATACTGGGACTCAAAACCCACTTGGATACTGAATCTGCCACTGGAATAATCTTAACTTGGTCTACCCCCTCCCTCACTAAATTGTATAAAGATATAATCAAAAGATGTTTTATGTTCATCGCAACGTGATTTATTTGTGTATTATTACTATTATATTTCAAAAAAATCATCACGTGTATATCTTAAGTATATATTTTTTAAATTTTTAATTGGTAATTATAAAAAAAAAAATACTTTTGTAGCTTTATTTGAATTTAGCTATACAAGTCACATTAAAACCATAATGTAATCCTAATTATAAGCTTTATTTTCTTAATTTTTGCATCATATTTTAGGTTTTGTAAATGCAGATAAAAACACATCTCATCATCGCAATTTGAGTTACCGATTAGTCCAAACAAGGTTTGGTCAGTGAGTTAATAATGTCCGAAGTTTGTCTGCACTAAATGGTAACTCAACTGGTTCATCGAGAATATCGTTAAAAGCTTCATTTGTTGCCTGTACAAGTTACACTGTTTGAGCTACCAGCATGGGATGGTGAAGTACAGACAATGATATTTAAAAATGTATGTACTTGTTCCATTCCCAAGTGGTAGTTCAATCATCATCAAGAGCTCCTCACCTGTGTTCGAATATTTTCCATCCGAATCATGTTTTGCTGAAACTATTGGTAAGTTATTTAATTTACTATTCATTATAAAAAGTAAGAAATTTACAGTTTTTTGCTTCTTTAATAGCTTCATTTGATATACCAGTTACTATAAAAATAACAAAAATGGTTCGTATTCTACACCTGAGCATCGACAACACATTTAAGCTACCAGCTGGGTACAACCAAACATAAACAATTTGTGGTCTAGCAGTCAAGTCCGTAGATTTAGACGCAATGGTACCGGGTTTGATTCATAGTCGGCACACAAAAATATTTAAAGTATTATTTATGATATTTCCCAAATTATTATACGCTGGAGATAACGACGAGCTTGCCACTTGTCATGGTGGGATTGTAGTGAAGTTGGCTATATTTTTTGTATAAAACAGTTAGTTACTGACGGTACGTACGCACAGTATAGACGACTTTTCATACAAAAGTTGTACGTGACCAACTTACGCACCGATGACGGATGGTCGAGCACTGTTACCGGTTTAAAGGTGTATACACGTAGGAACGGGCTACCGGCACTGACAGCTTATCGGCGTCGCACAGTGGAACTAAATTAAATTATTGGTACATTTTCTTGACGTTGTCTGTTTCTACAAATTGTTACAATAATTATATGCTATATACATATGATAGATTTATTCATTATTTATGAAGTTATTATAAGCGATTATATTTCATTGTTGTATGGGCAAAAACATAATGTCATAATTCTCACATTTCCTTACGAAACGATAGCCACAAATAGTAGACCACAGCTTTATTCATACAAAAGCCTGCAGCTCTATTCTGTTACGTAAGCGCCAACGTTATATAATGGAATCCCTTAAATAACGGAACTGTCAGTGTAAAATGCTATTAAAATTGGTATTTTCAGACAGCAAAATAACGTTATTTTGCTGTCTGAACTTTATTAAAAAAAAACTATTATTTATTTCTTTCAGTATTTGCCATATTTTTAATTTATTTCCTAATGTGTGTTATAAAACTATGTTTAATGTAAATATAAAATCTTAGTTTAATTAATATAAATGTTGTTAACTTTATTATAAATTCGCGGCGGACAATTAAAGTATTTGAATACGTTTTTCCAATGATTTTGAAGTTGCAACCCCATGGTGGCCTTTGGAATAGTAGAATACGCTATTTTGACGAAGGTCAGCTATAATCGGAAAAAAAATATTTCAAAAAATATATTAAATCCTATACGATCCAAGATATATAATATTTTATTTTGTTACTTTCCGAGTGAATTTCCTGTGGATACGTCAATAAAAAAACTTATTAACGCCTAATTGGTGGTTAGGCATAGAGAACAAATAGGTGTTCGGTAGAGTGATGGTGGTAATTTGCCCACCGTTCATATCGATAAACTTAGTAAATCCACATGCTTCGTGATCAGGCTTAAATTGCCGTCATGTCCAGTCAAAAAGCCGGCATAGTGTTAGAGACTGATGTCAGTTGCAAACATTCATGTACCTCGCGCGCCATAACGTGAGTGAAGGTCACATGTAGAACTAGTATAAAAAGAAATAAAAAAGCTCACTGTGCGTCGCTCGGTTTGCGCATGTCCCTCGCAGGTTGCCGGCGTAGGCGGTCTGTATATAATAAGCCAATATGCGCCGAACATCCTCTTCGCCGACAAGCTTTGACCAGCTTCCATCAGCGCTGGCATTTGCTTTATGCAGCAGTGGCTATTACACATGTGCTTATGTGGCTATCTGAGTGGACCTGGTGCTGGCTGATAGGCGCCGGTAGCTCGCCTCCTACGTGATGAAGATAAGTCTATTTCAGTTTACAAAATTAAGTTACTGAATAATTTTCACATGGATATTTCTTTTCTGTACCTGTATTTTGTAATAATTAACATATTATACTGTAGTAGCTTTTTTTATTTATCTGTGAAAATAACACTAATAAAATATTAATTAGGTACTTATATCTTCAACTGATCATCGGACTGTTTGTGTTACCAATTAGTATAATCAGAGTTTAATCAGTGATTTTAATATGGTAGAACTTTGTTTATATTTAATGGTACTCAAAACTATTTCATCGAGAACTGAGGAACGAAACGGAAAGACATAATTTACAACCTATTGCACTAAACGCGATTTTATATTGAATGTTGCTTTGTTCAAGTGGCGTTTTCATTCACTACATCACAATATTCAGTATAAAAACACGCTTTGCTCAGTACGTGAACACGGGGGTTACAGCATTATAGTTAACCAATATAATTCAAGGTAGGTACTTTAACAACAAAATATCTACGTAATTATTTATCATTAATGTGACCTTTTCTTATCATTATCATTTTTAACATCTTTCGACTGCAGGATATAGGCCAAGGCTCTTCATTTCACGCGATCTTCTGCCACCCTCATCCAGCCCCTACCAGCGACCTTTTTCACGTCACCTGACCATCTGGTGTGGGGTCGTCCTTCCTGTACATGGTCTCTACTTCGGATCTACTCCATCGTTAGTCGGTTTTCCGACACAAATTCATTACTTTCATTTTATGTATTATATTGTATTTCATAGTATTGTAATAAAATAAGAAGTAGAGTATTAAAAATATAAATGTTATTAATTTTATATCATTAATATTTTCAGAGATTAGCCCTGTTTATCGGCTGTTTGTGTCACGACCTGGACCACCGCGGCAAGAGCAACAAGTTCATGTCGGACATCGAGTCTCCTCTCGCGGCAGTATACTCCACCTCCACCATGGAACATCATCACTTCAACCAAACAGTCACCATATTGCAACAGGTGAGTCTTTATTATTTACATACTACGCCCGATATGTACGGAGCAATAGTAGCTTTGTCTTGCAGTGCTGTCGTACATTGTAGAAACGTGGCCACTGACTGTTATTTGGTCCACATTTTAAGGTAGTTCTCTTATAGTCCGAAAAAGTCAAACTAAAAGTCCAAAACAAGAAAATCCGTTAGAGAACCACAGTTACCGTATAGCCTTAAATTGTAAGCTGATTATGGGCCGAATACGTCTGTCACAGAACCGATGAACGATGGATTAGACGGGTTCTGGAGTAGAGACCGTGTATGGAAAGCGCAGAGTGGTATGATCTTCCAGGTGACTTGAAGGAGGTTGCTTTTAAGACTGGATGATGATCTATCCAGCAGTAGAGAGGTGATGATGAATTAAGCAACCGCCATATCCGTTCTTCTCATAACCAGCTTAAAATCCGTCCCCACAGATTTAGTAGATACTACCACTCACTATCAGACAGGCTCTTTCCGTTCATATCTTCAAACATTTACGTACCGCATTACTTTCTTCAGAAGCAGAACATTAATAACTAAATTTATACTAAATTTTAATTTATATATTTCTTATGTAAGGTTCATATTTATCTCTCGTGTGTTATTAAGTATTTTGAATTTTATTTAATAATATAAATATATTTATTTATTTAAAAACTTTATTGCACAAAGTACAAAGGCGGACTTAATGCCCGTAGACATTCTCTGACAGCCAAACCTTAGGGACAAATTTGAACAAATATAGGTGCAATGAAAGCAATGGTAAAATATACAATTAAAGAATGACTTAACATATATTATATACGTACTTATATAGTTTTATATATGTAATATATTATCAATATACTAAATACTAATATATACACAATATTATACATAGACATACATAAATACAACTTACTAACGTGGTTTAGACCTATTTATAAAGTGTGAATAGACCAATTTGTTAAATGACAATCTATTAGTTGCCTGCCTTATGTTCACCGGAAGATCATTCCATAAATTTGTGGCAGCGACTACAAAGGAGTTGGAGACAAAACCAGAATTATGTGAAGGGACAGAAATATATATATTTATTTAATATAAGTGTATATTAAATAAAATTGCACACATACATAACTTTCCACACCCCCAAAAGTTGGTTGTCAGAAAATGCTTAGTCATTAAGCCCGTCACTTTACATTTTTAAAAGTAATTTTAAATGAATAATAGGTAATGAATAGTTGTGTCGAAATGTCAGTGACAAAGCTCGGCTCGCCATACACAATGTCATGTTGGTATACTGATTTATGAAAACAAGACGTGTATACTGTATATGTCAGAATACCTCATGCGTAGGGTTAATGCAGTTGAAATAAGTTCGTTGCGTCGGATAAGTCAATTATACGTAACGTCTAAATACGGAAAAGGATAGGCATAAAGGCAAAAATATGGAATAGCATGCTGCGATGAAAGAATTAAATAAATAAATATTTCCAGACAGGTCACACAGCGACATCTAATTTCCGTGGTAAGCTGCGAGGCTTGTGTTACGGAAACTAGATGGTTGATAAACTACATATTATACTTTTTTTTTGTAAATATATACATATTATACATATAAACGCCCAGACCGAGACAAATTATACAATGTACAAGTTGCCCCCGGTGGGAATCGCACCCACGACCTCCCGAGTTCACGGCAACGTTTGTTACCACTAGACCACGAAAGCGGTCAACATAACGAAAAAAAAAAATTGCGAAGAAAGATTGACGAACCAGGTATATAATGCGAAAAGAGACCCTGGCAGACCGAGATTCACTTATCACGATTAAATAAATAAAACACTGGCTATGATGGTGCATTAAAAAGCCGTAACAAAAGGGCATGTATAAAGAGGTTGATGTATATCGACGAAGCGAAAGAGGTACAAGTATGTCATGATCAATTGACTCTGTCTACTCCGTAAAGGATCTGGCGTGAAGATATGTAAGTAATAGTAGTATGGTTACAATCATTACATTATCATCACGGCTCCAGAACATAAAGTCCTAGACCTGCACAGACCTTCCAAAACATATTTCCGAAAAAATATATGACGGTAACGCTCTGTCCAGGTGGGCTAGAGTTGAATGTTAATCCAAGGAGTCACGTCCCTCAACCTTGGCTTGTACAAGAAAACACAAGATATACCCGAATGGACCATTTTATAGTTGTTATTTCACAAATCAACCATACTTCGTGCCTTGAAAAGCACGTTAAAACACTGGTCCTACTTATTAGTGACTAATGGAATAGTTATGAAAATATATCATCAGACTGTCGCCAAGAGTAGGTCTATCATAATAAGTCATTTGATGTAAGTAAACAAATCAACTGATGCGAATATATTCATAACTCGTCAATGTCAAGTATAAAAGAAAAATAATATAAATACTAACTACACTCATGGACAAGTTTAAATGAACGCAAAAAAAAGAGTTTTTTTTCTGTTATCGTTTGTACTGGCCACAAAAATTAGTAAACCTTTTTTAAAAAATAAATTTTCGAATGCTTTATTTAGAATTTCATTTGTTTCATTTACTAATAGCCTAATATTGCGGGCTTTTAAACTCACACTTACCGGTCAGAAGTCCACTGCCTGCCACATACCATTTACAGATGAACAATAGAACATAAAGTTTTATTCACAGATTTGTGAGATTTTGCCGAGAGATTTTGAAGAGAAGTACGCTCTGTGCAACATCATTGGAAAAAAAGCATATGGTAGGGAGTCAGCATAGGGAGGTATTTGTATGGAGTCAACTCGGGTTATAGGAAATGGTTTTGTTTTGATATATGCTACTGCATGCCATACTGTACAATAGTTGTATAATACCTTTGAAACGTTGAAAACCATCCTAAATAGAATACCTTAGAAGACAAATTTAGAAAATAAATCCTGCGTACGCTAATTAAGAAATCTTGAAAACGCATTACAGTATGAATGGAACGCAATCCCTCGAATTTTTTTTTATTAGGGATATGTCAAGGAGACTGGAAGCAGTTGCAAGAACTAGGGCCCCTCCCTAGTACACTAAGTAATGATTATAGCCCACCTTACACCCATTCCTATACATTTATGAAAAAACTTCTCCATAGAAATATATACTTTCATATTTTTTAATTATCGTTATTTTATCGTTTGTTACTTCGATGTTTGCGATTTTTTTTAAATAATTAATAAGCCTACTTACAATATTTACAAATATTCATGATATTTCATTTAACACTCACATTATTTTGAGTTACTTTAATTTTGTCCATGTGTGTAGTATAAACATTACTTAGTTTCCAAGAACAGATGTAGTCTGCAAGATTTGCTCAATGAAATGGAAATTTCTAACTTAAACTTACATAAAGCCCGCTATATTGTAGGTATTGTACCGAAGTATGCGACAAACTTCTGTCTAAAAACGTTAGCGATTCTGACCATATGTTTTACGGATATTGTAGTATGCTTGGACGTTACCATGGACTTCACGTTACCAAAACGTGATCGTGGAGCAGCTTGTATTGATTTGTATAAAAAAAAATATTTAAAAACATAATTGCACTATGTACAAAAGCGGCATTAAGCCCTATTAGGGCATTTAGACAGTATAGATAGATGCAATCATTAATTAAATTTATTATTTGTTATATACTCGTACATAAACAATATAACGCTAATTAAGAAATCTTGGTATCGGTTACGAATTTGTGCCGTTTGGGGTCGAGACGATGGGCCCATGGGGACCGTCAGCGAGGCGCTTGGCCAAGGAGTTGTCAAGGCGGCTGACAGAAAGGTCTGGAGACAGGAAGGCTGGCAATTATTTTTGCCAACGTATTAGCCTCGCTATACAGAGGGGAAATGTTGCCAGTCTCCTTGGGACTATCTCGGATGGGACGTCTCTAGAGGACATTTTTTATTTATAGGTTAGTTTATTTTTAATTTTATTATTTAGGTAGTTTTTAATTTATATTTAATGTACTTTTAATTTTATTAACTTCGAATAAAAGGGAGAAAATAAACAATATAACATACTTATACATATATAAGCAATATATATTTATTTAAAATATATATCATAAATTAACAATAATATGAAATTACTTACTATCTAATTTTGAGCATTTTCAATGTGTTAAATATATTTGAAAATGTGCGATTTTTAAATTGCAAACCGTTTATCCACCAGATATATGCGAGAGAAATGAGCGGCAATATACAACATATCCTTTAATATGTTTTATTATAAACAATTATCAGATCACTTCATCATGAAGTGATATTATTAGAAGCTATTTTCCAAGCACATCACCAGCCTAACGGCTCGCGTACACCTAATCCGTTACGGCCGAACTATGGTCGGACGTCTTTAGCCGATCGAATAAAACCTATATGGTAATGAAAAAGAGCGCGTACACGTCCGATGACGCCTGAAAACAGCTGATCAACCGCCGAATCCGAACTTGTTGGAACTTTTCGCCAGTCTGCGAAACACTACAGCGTGGAAATGTGTGTATTGTTTAATTTAAGTTCTGTTGTTTCTTTATCTGACCGTCTTAATTATGGATAAGTAATTAGTTGTGTTTATAATGAATAATCTTAATAATCGAGTTATTGCAAAACGGTTATTGGCTGAAGTTGCAGACGTTAAAAAAAATAGAGCTAAAGACTGGCAACGTCCGATGTCGAACGTAGTAGTATACACAGCGAACGTCCGAGACAGTTGTCCGATCAGCTCCGTCCAGAAATCCGATTAAAGTTTCGTGTGCGACACGCCACGTCTGACCGACCGATCAACACGACAAACTACAGTTATTAAATATCGCTGTCCTTATTGGTAATACGTGTGATGTCGTGTTGCACGTGTTGGTCGTGACGTTTGATTTTTGTATAAGTTTGTATTTTGTCGTGTTGCACGCCTGTTGGTTGTTTCAGTGAAAAATTAATGATTATTACGAAATATTAATTGAGGCTTAATTGAGTCAGAAAAAGACTAATATTGTGGAACAAATAGAGCTACAATTATACAAGTAAAAATCAGGTTGCACTAATTTCGTAATTAAAAGTATAGGTGATGCAATATTCAACTTACATTCAATCTTTGTACCTTCTTGCGTTGCCTTTCTAATGTACCTTATAAATATTTATATTTTGTAAATTTCACTTCAAAAAAATATGTATTATTCCGACAGCTCAATTAGGGTAAAAGAAACTCAAACGCGTTTTTTTTTTATTTTATAACCTTTAAATTTTGTCGGAAAGGTTGAAAGTGAGGCACTAAATGCATTGGCCATGAAAATGTTGAACAAGTTCTGTGGAACCTTCCGGTGACTGACTGCACTACGACTACGTTATAAACTTTAAAGGAAATGTTGACATTGAAAATATCCACTCATGAATAAAAATTCATATTTCACCGGCTTTAAAGTTTACAGTTCAGTAACGCCGACGTCTCTAATTTATGAAAGTTCACTAGATTTTAAAAATATTAACTATATTGTATTCTTGGCTATATTTTTTTTTAATTTACCTGCGTAGGTATTTGAGATACTTTTTCATAATGCAATTTGTAAGAAAATTAACACACACCTTGGAGGGCAGCATGGATTTAGACCGGCGAGTTCACTAAACACTAATCCATTAACTTTCGTCGATTACGTCTCAGAAGCTATGGATAGGGGTCGACAGATCGATCTCATATATTTCGATTTGCGCAAAGATTTCGATAAATATACTTACGATAGATATAGATATACTTCTGCACAAACTGGATGTCGCAGGTTTCGCTCCAAATCCCCTATGTCTCTTTGCTGACAATCTTGGAGTTCGCAACAGTATGTCAGGTATGGTCGTTATACATCGCAAGCCTACCACACGCGGTCAGGCGTAAGTCAAAGTTCTACACTCAAACCCTTGCTCTTCCTAATAATGATAAACGATTTGGCAAGGGTTAGTAAGCATACCATGCCCAATGTCTATTATACGCCGATAACTTAAAGCTGTAAAAGACGAAGCGGATTGCAGACTTCTCCAGAGTGATGTGAACGCGGTGTGCCGCTGGGGTATAGCTAACAGGATGCAATTTAATATTGACAAATGCTGTATCATGACCTATGGCCCGTTGCTGTATCCTACACACTACTTCTACATAATGGAGAACAGTGCTATCTCGCGGGTGACCGAAATGTTAGATCTTGGGGTGACTTTAGACAGTGCTTTGACTTATAATGACCATATATCGGTACTGACAAAAGAATCTTTCAGATGGTTGGGCTTCGTACTTCGCAACACTCGATATTTTCAAAATGCTAATGTTAATTAAGTACTTTTCAATGCTCTTTTTTTAAGTATGTTGGAAACGACTTCTTGTCTATGTATTCCCACGAAGCGGCCTACAAGTTAATGTTCGAGAAAGTCCAGGAAGCATTTCTTAGGTACGTCTATAAAAGAGTAAATGGATACTATCCTTTACTCTATCTAACTAAATTTGGGAATGAACTCACTAGAATGCAGAAGGGGACACACTCCTTATCGCAATAAAGGTGCTTCGTGGAGAGTTGGATTCCGTATAGCTCTTCAACTTTTTATGTCGAATCCATGTGCCTGGGTGTCGCACGCAGCGAGCTTGTCGGCCCGTCCCGCTGTTTGCGATGCCGTTCTGCCGCATGGTAGGTCGCGCTCAATCTACACTCTGTCGTATGATAGCCGCGCTGAATGGATTTTTAGACGCAGAACCGGCGATGTGTTTGTCAATGCCTAGACGATATTGACATACAGGTGTATGAAATATTGCTTGTGTTTAATTATGATTTGTAAATTGTTATGACTTTTTAATTTTTGTGTTAAGAATTAGAATTGTATTTGTGACATGACTATAATTGCTGTAATAGGGTCTACCCGTGAAATTATTATAAATAAATAAATTACATCGACAAGTTAGGTGCATCACTTCAAAACCTCGTAATTGAAATTGAACAAGCAAACAAATAAGAAGCAAACGTTATTTAAAGGAATCCTTAACCAACAGTTACTGTAAATGTTATTAGAGTTCAAATTCGTACATTATCTTATCATAGAACATGTCTCAACAACAAGCAAATTGGTGCTTTGGTACTTTTACTACTTTGAGGCTTTAAGCCCATCCAAACAGCCGTTCGTCTTACACAAAGCGAAGGTTTTAACGCTACGTAAACAGGTTTTCATTTTCTTCTCTTTATAAAGTAGTTATCTGTAGTATCATTAGCGAAACCCTAAAAAGAATTAAATATAATAATTAATATAACTAATATAAGATATCTGTACAATAAACAAATAAAACAAAGCACGTCGTGATAATAAAAATGAGATAAACCCGAAAAAGTATCAAATATATGATATTAGAAATCATTAAAATTAAAGAAAGCACGATTATATGGTATTAAAAAATATAAATACTATATTTTCGACCTCGGACAATTCGCTTTGATCGTACTGCAGGAAAATCCGTTTAATAGACTGCCACTGCTAACCACTTAAGGCTTAAGTTAGACAAACAGATCCGTTTGTAGGCAGTACGTCCACTGTATCCGCAGTAATCAGAATGACGAATCAACTGCCAACTGACAATAATAATGATCGGCAAGCCCTTTTAAGCAACTGCGTCGGCATACCCGACAGGCACCGTTAATTTAAGCGTGTGGTCCGTGCGATGCGGAATTGAAATATGCCCGCAAACATATCTACCAATAATATAACCTAATATGATAATCAAATGATACTATTAGTAAAGTAAACGTATTGGTATTCCTCGCAAATTTTCTTGGCACATATCTGGTGGACAAGTCATAGGAGTGGTTATATTATGCTTCACGATGTTTTTTTAAAGTATTTGAGATGTACTATGTAATCATTTTCATTTTCCTCACTGAGTTATTTTTATACCTACTTATTTACTACTATTTGCGCATGATGTCTCGTGTCGGTCGTGTTCCAAATTCGAATAGCTTTAAAAACGGTCGAGTCTCGTTTGTTAAACTTCTTGGCCTCAACTCGAGTATTCTATTGTTTTCAGGAAGGTCACAATATATTCAGGCAGCTGTCCCACAGCGATTACAAGCAAGTGCTTGGTTTTCTCAAACACTGCATCTTGGCTACAGACTTGGCTCTGTTCTTCCCGAATAAGGGCAAGTTGGAGACCCTCGTCCGAGACAATCAGTTCAAATGGACCAAGCCTGAACATCGGTAAATATTATATTTTATCTAAAACTTTAGATTAGTAACGCCTAGAAACGAAGTGCGCGTAAGGCAAGTTTTACTGAGCAGTTAAATATTCTATAATTCATGTTGTGTGTTCATGATTACAGTAACCTGCTCCTTGCTGTATCGATGACAGCGGCGGACTTGTCGGCATCTGCTAAGCCTTGGGAGATCCAGGTGGAGACGGTGAAGGTGATCTTCCAGGAGTTCTACCAGCAGGGAGACGAGGAGAGGGCGGCTGGAAGAGAGCCTCAACCCATGATGGATCGGGCACGACCCGAACAGCAAGCAGCCAGTCAGGTTAGTGTTTATTATTAGGATGGCGCTTAAGACTGGTTTACTTTGGAGAAATATATATATTTGTAAACATGTTTATGTATGCCGTAGCCTAGTGGTAAAATAGATATTTTTTACCCTAAAGATAGCTGATATAGAAATATTTTATCAAGCCAGTCTTTCTCGTCGTGAAATAGTTTGGTTTTAATCATATTTTAGAAGTCCGAGCTCCAAGCTAAACCGTACCATTTTCACGAAGAGTGTTAACATTTCGACTTGTGTAGCAGCTAGGAGGGTATATATATCTGCATATCGAAGAGTGAAGATTTTCACACCTCTAATAGAGACTCTCCCATTCCATCTCTCGCACGTTTGCTTCGTTATATATTCACCGTATATGTTAAAGAAAATGGGTAATAGTATGCAGCCCTGTCTAGCAATTATTTAAAACGGAATAGTCCCTAAAGTTCTGCGTCAATCCGCACTAATCTATTCCTGGTTTGGTGAAGATTTCGCACAAGGGCAGTTCAATTCGCTGGCACCCCAACCAAATTAACTTATTTTCTATCATTTAAACTCCACTAAATGAGGTAATATCCTCGCTAATTTATATTTTATTTACAGGTGCGATTTCTGGTGGGTATATGCCTCCCATGCTACACGTTACTGAGCGAACTGCTTCCCGAAACACAACCTTTGCTGGACATGTGCAAGGAGAACCTGAAGCGTTGGCAGCAGATAGACGAGGAAGTCCACCGAGTCGCTAAAACCATACCTGAAGGAACCAAGCTAGTTCTACCCGACCATCTCTACATCCATGTCGATAGAAACTAGATGATCCATCATCTAATACATGGCATTAGATAGACGAGTTGATTCACTAAGTCACCAAAATAGTACCTAACACCAAGCTCGTTCTATCCGTTCTTTTTAACATCTATGTTGATAGAAACTAGACGCATTATAATGCATGGCATTTGATAGACGAATAGACGCTCTAAGTCGCCAAAAACTGTACCTACCACTAAACACTTATTCATCTCTACATCCATGCCAATAGAAACCAGATGATTCATCATGAAATTAAAGAGACGAGTAGACGAACTAAGTCGCCAAAACTGTACCTAACACAAAGCTGTTTTTCTCTACATTCATGTCAATAAAAACGAAATAAACCCTACCCTAAAAAGTACCTACATGGCATTAGATAGACAAGAAAATGCAGTAAGTAGGCAAAACACTACATAAAACCTGGCTCTTTCTAAATAACCATCTGTCAATAGAAACTACATGCCCTATCGCTTATGTAGCACGTTCTACTACGAAGGACACATTCTCTTGGTCCAACTCAATCTAATAGGCCATCTGTCAATAGTAACTACATTCACTATAACTTATGTAGCACGTTCTACTACGAAGGACACATTCTCTTGGTCCAACTCAATCTAATAGGCCATCTGTCAATAGTAACTACATGCACTATAACTTATGTAGCACGTTATACTACGAAGGGCACATTTTCTTGATCCAGCTCTTTCTAACAGGCCATCTGTCAATAGTGACCACATGCACTATAACTTATGTAGCACGTTCTACTACGATGGGCACATTTTCTTGATCCAGCTCTTTCTAACAGACCATCTGTCAAAAGAAACCACATGCACTATAACTTATGTAGCACGTTCTACTACGAAGGGCACATTTTCTTGATCCAGCTCTTTCTAACAGACCATCTGTCAATAGAAACCACATGCACTATAACTTATGTAGCACGTTCTACTACGATGGGCACATTTTCTTGATCCAGCTCTTTCTAACAGGCCATCTGTCAGTAGTAACTACATGCACTATAACTTATGTAGCACGTTCTACTACGAAGGGCACATTTTCTTGATCCAGCTCTTTCTAACAGGCCATCTGTCAATAGTAATTACATGCACTATAACTTATGTAGCACCTACGAAGGGCACATTTTCTTGATCCAGCTCTTTCTAACAGACCATCTGTCAATAGAAACTACATGCACTATAACTTATGTAGCACGTTCTACTACGAAGGGCACATTTTCTTGATCCAGCTCTTTCTAACAGGCCATCTGTCAATAGAAACTACATGCACTATAACTTATGTAGCACGTTCTACTACGATGGGCATATTTTCTTGATCCAGCTCTTTCTAACAGGCCATCTGTCAATAGTAACTACATGCACTATAACTTATGTAGCACCTACGAAGGGCAGATTTTCTTGATCCAGCTCTTTCTAACAGACCATCTGTCAATAGAAACCACATGCACTATAACTTATGTAGCACGTTCTACTACGATGGGCACATTTTCTTGATCCAGCTCTTTCTAACAGGCCATCTGTCAGTAGTAACTACATGCACTATAACTTATGTAGCACGTTCTACTACGAAGGGCACATTTTCTTGATCCAGCTCTTTCTAACAGGCCATCTGTCAATAGTAACTACATGCACTATAACTTATGTAGCACCTACGAAGGGCACATTTTCTTGATCCAGCTCTTTCTAACAGACCATCTGTCAATAGAAACTACATGCACTATAACTTATGTAGCACGTTCTACTACGAAGGGCACATTTTCTTGATCCAGCTCTTTCTAACAGGCCATCTGTCAATAGAAACTACATGCACTATAACTTATGTAGCACGTTCTACTACGATGGGCATATTTTCTTGATCCAGCTCTTTCTAACAGGCCATCTGTCAGTAGTAACTACATGCACTATAACTTATGTAGCACGTTCTACTACGAAGGGCACATTTTCTTGATCCAGCTCTGTCTAACAGGCCATCTGTCAATAGTAACCACATGCACTATAACTTATGTAGCACGTTCTACTACGAAGGGCACATTTTCTTGATCCAGCTCTTTCTAACAGACCATCTGTCAATAGAAACCACATGCACTATAACTTATGTAGCACGTTCTACTACGATGGGCACATTTTCTTGATCCAGCTCTTTCTAACAGGCCATCTGTCAGTAGTAACTACATGCACTATAACTTATGTAGCACGTTCTACTACGAAGGGCACATTTTCTTGATCCAGCTCTTTCTAACAGGTCATTTGTCAATAGTAACTACATGCACTATAACTTATGTAGCACGTTCTACTACGAAGGGCACATTTTCTTGATCCAGCTCTTTCTAACAGGCCATCTGTCAGTAGTAACTACATGCACTATAACTTATGTAGCACGTTCTACTACGAAGGGCACATTTTCTTGATCCAGCTCTTTCTAACAGGCTATCTGTCAATAGTACTACATGCACTATAACTTATGTAGCACGTTCTACTACGAAGGGCACATTTTCTTGATCCAGCTCTTTCTAACAGACCATCTGTCAATAGAAACTACATGCACTATAACTTATGTAGCACGTTCTACAACGAAGGGCACATTTTCTTGATCCAGCTCTTTCTAACAGGCCATCTGTCAGTAGTAACTACATGCACTATAACTTATGTGGCACGTTCTACTACGAAGGGCACATTTTCTTGATCCAGCTCTTTCTAATAGGCCATTTGTCAATAGTAACAACATGCACTATAACTTATGTAGCACGTTCTACTACGAAGGGCACATTTTCTTGATCCAGCTCTTTCTAACAGGCCATCTGTCAGTAGTAACTACATGCACTATAACTTATGTAGCACGTTCTACTACGAAGGGCACATTTTCTTGATCCAGCTCTTTCTAACAGGCCATCTGTCACGAGTAACTACATGCACTATAACTTATGTAGCACGTTCTACTACGAAGGGCACATTTTCTTGATCCAGCTATTTCTAACAGGCCATCTGTCAGTAGTAACTACATGCACTATAACTTATGTAGCACGTTCTACTACGAAGGGCACATTTTCTTGATCCAGCTCTTTCTAACAGACCATCTGTCAATAGAAACTACATGCACTATAACTTATGTAGCACGTTCTACTACGAAGGGCACATTTTCTTGATCCAGCTCTTTCTAATAGGCCATTTGTCAATAGTAACTACATGCACTATAACTTATGTGGCACGTTCTACTACGAAGGGCACATTTTCTTGATCCAGCCCTTTCTAATAGGCCATTTGTCAATAGTAACTACATGCACTATAACTTATGTAGCACGTTCTACTACGAAGGGCACATTTTCTTGATCCAGCTCTTTCTAACAGACCATCTGTCAATAGAAACTACATGCACTATAACTTATGTAGCACGTTCTACTACGAAGGGCACATTTTCTTGATCCAGCTCTTTCTAACAGGCCATCTGTCAGTAGTAACTACATGCACTATAACTTATGTGGCACGTTCTACTACGAAGGGCACATTTTCTTGATCCAGCTCTTTCTAATAGGCCATTTGTCAATAGTAACTACATGCACTATAACTTATGTAGCACGTTCTACTACGAAGGGCACATTTTCTTGATCCAGCTCTTTCTAACAGGCCATCTGTCAGTAGTAACTACATGCACTATAACTTATGTAGCACGTTCTACTACGAAGGGCACATTTTCTTGATCCAGCTCTTTCTAACAGGCCATCTGTCAGTAGTAACTACATGCACTATAACTTATGTAGCACGTTCTACTACGAAGGGCACATTTTCTTGATCCAGCTCTTTCTAACAGGCCATCTGTCAGTAGTAACTACATGCACTATAACTTATGTAGCACGTTCTACTACGAAGGGCACATTTTCTTGATCCAGCTCTTTCTAACAGACCATCTGTCAATAGAAACTACATGCACTATAACTTATGTAGCACGTTCTACTACGAAGGGCACATTTTCTTGATCCAGCTCTTTCTAACAGGCCATCTGTCAATAGTAACTACATGCACTATAACTTATGTAGCACGTTCTACTACGAAGGGCACATTTTCTTGATCCAGCTCTTTCTAACAGACCATCTGTCAATAGAAACTACATGCACTATAACTTATGTAGCACGTTCTACTACGATGGGCACATTTTCTTGATCCAGCTCTTTCTAACAGGCCATCTGTCAGTAGTAACTACATGCACTATAACTTATGTAGCACGTTCTACTACGAAGGGCACATTTTCTTGATCCAGCTCTTTCTAACAGGCCATCTGTCAATAGTAACTACATGCACTATAACTTATGTAGCACGTTCTACTACGAATGGCACTTTATCTTAATTGAAATAATCTGACCACATCACAGTGCGTGTGTATTTGTAAGCTAATAAAATAAAATAAGGTCTCTTTAGTTCTGTTGATTACGTAGGTGTTTTTATAGTCTTAATTTAGTATAGTTTATTAATGTTTAATTATAAATCCATAGTAATTAGCTATTCAAAGTAACCGCATAATAATAATATACAACATTCCTTATAGAGAGGTTTAATATTAAATAAAATTAAGTATTTTTCTCAAATATTAGATGTTGTAGTAATATTAGTTAGATGTTTTGTTAGACATAACATCTGCTTAGTTTGGTTTAATAGTGGGTTAATATTTCTCAAATTTTCGTCTTTCTCCCGGAAACCATAAAACAATCAACTACTCGTATATGATAATTTAATAATATTGGCCCCTGTTGGACAACACGTCGCTTTTGCGCCGTTTGGAGTGTAAACTCTTGGGTCGTGGGGACCAGGTGCAATGGATGTTATAATCAAAACGGCTCGTTAGCATCTCAGGAGACAAAAGGGCTTGGCAATACTTGCGCCAAAGGATTAGTATTGCTTTTTTTTTTTTTAATTAGCTAATTTTATTTAATTAATTTGAAATTATATGTTATTCCTTCATATAAACACTTTTTTAATGTAGGAGTATGCATAATAGTACCTACACAAAGGTTTAGGTGAAACACTTTAGGTGAGTTAAAAATAATAATAGCCCAGCCCAGGAAATAGTTTTAAATAATAATAGTAACTACACAAAAGTAGTAATAGTAAATAAGCAAATAGTAATAAATAACGGCTACACAAAGGTTCGTTCGTTCGTAAAATTGTATACAAATCTAGGTGATTTGACCACACACACACACGCACACACATTAGGTAACAAATGTCTATAGCTAAGACCAACAGCTCTACCACTAACTACCTTATCAAATAATACTTTTTATACCAGATTATTTACGTGCTATAGATTCTGTATCTTTAACATTATAATTCATTATAGGTATACAACAACAAGGTATAAACCAACTTAATTGTTTATTTAAGTGTGAAAATTTATCTATAGGTTATAGGTGTCTTTAGGTTATAGAAATATAATATCATATCAAAAATGATATCATATAAATACCACCATGTTCATTTCTATTAGTATTATGTTTAAGTTAATAATATAAAGCTTTCCTCTACAGAGTGAATTCCTTTGTCACTATTATTATTATTACTTAAGAACGGGCTCCTCCATACAGTCACTCGGTAGAGAAGTTCGTTATTACTATTATCATAACAAGTAATAATAATACTTTATGACGGGATTGTAAACCCAGGCTTTAAAGTTTACCACTATGTCGACAATTCTCATAGATTCCAATGTTTTAAATTTTATTTATTATTTATTAATACAATATATAAAATACTACAAATAAATAAACAATTTAAGATCTGGGAGCTTTAAAATTCATATATTATAGTTTTATTTAGAAATATTACTAGTATTTAGTGCTTATAAAATCACGTTGCTTTTAGTATTTAGGAACCTACTAGGTATATATTTAAGTCAAATAGTTTCTATTGATGTTAAGTCTCAGAATGTCCTGCATTTTTAATATTAAGAAAAAACATATATTCGAATTGAGAACCGTTTTTGAAGTCGGACATGAGTATTAATTCTAATTCGGTTTATTTGATCCTAAAAATAATTGTTTTTATACTAAAAAAAATACTATAATTAAATAATAATAATAATACTACGTATAGGGATATGAGTCCCGTCCCGTTGAATGATGGCAGCGCTCTTGCTGCATTTTCCCGCTGAATTGCAATACTAATCAGTATTTTTAATTTTTATTTGTTTGGGCGAAGAAAGAGAGACACCGAAGGAGTCGACAAGACGCGGTGTCATGTCTTTTAAAAACTTTTTTGCGCTTGGACTCCATGGGCCCAGAGTTTCTACAGCAAATCCTAAATAAAATATCATGTTCACTTCTGAAAGGTGCGTATTTGCAAAGGGATATTTTACAAAATTTAAACACGGATAACTTATTTAGTATTAAATTAACTAAATTAGAATTGATAATGTTTTTTTTCTTAATATTTAAAAATAAAAACATTCTGTGACACCCCTTATTAACAGATCATTGTTTAGTTTATAGATCTTAGATTAATATAGGTGTTTAAATGTATCCTAAGCTTAAAATATAGATGTGAATTTACCCAAGTATTTTATTTATAAAACCACTTTCTAACCACACCGTCCGGGATCTCTCGCAGAGATGGAAAAAGACCCAGTGGTGACTTGGACCATGGGTCGAGCTTTTGCAGATTCCATCTGTAAAACAAGGCCTGCAGTTAACTCAGCTGAAATACCTCGCAAATACGAATCTATTAGCAGTGGGAAGTCAACTATTTCGAAATATAACTGGCTCTCCTTTTCCTCGGTGCGCGAGGAAAATATCCACCCATATATTGTTCCTCGCACATATCTAGCGGTTAAGTAGCCTTAGTGCGAGCATACACACTACGGTCCACCGAAGAGGTATGTCTGTGCTTAGGTAGTCCGGAGCGTGTGTAGGAATAGACCTGTGCAGTTTTTTGAACCTGCGCCTGGTAAAACAGAAGCACGGTGTCTAGGAGACTACCACATCAGCTGCAGAGGGTTAATAGCATATAATAGTTGACATTCAGATTGTCCGTTCGTTAAAAGATTTATTTATAATTCGTTTGGGCCCAATTGGAATTTATTGTTAAAAACGAATTAGATTACTACATTTTTTTTTAACTTGCGACATGTAACCTTGCACCCACCTGATGGTAAATGGCGCGCAAGGTGCATGAGTGTTAGCAACTGAAATCAGGCACTCACGACTGACATCAGTCCCAAACACTATTCCGGCTTGACTAGATGCCTTTTTATTTCATTTCATTCTAGCATTCCACATCCTTATTGTGCGACAGATGTACGAGTCCCCTAATTTATAAATACGCGAATGGATGATGACTACGGTATGTGGGTGCATATTCTGATCTGTGCGTGTGGCTCGGCTTCGGAATGGTGAGAAAGAAATTAGGTTATAGAGCTCTTTAGAGCACTTACCATAGCATAGCTGGTAGAACACGCTAAGAGAAGGTACATCTCGACGAAGCTCAGATATAGTGTAATTTAGATATAGTGGCACCGTCCACAATTCGGACAGCTCGCCTCTGTAGGACATCTGTGAGATACTAGGCGGAACCATCACAAAGGTGAGAACAGTATTCCATGGATGTTCTGATCTGTGCTTTGTACAACAACAGTCTGATTAAAGCCCCGGCATTGCAGTGGTGGCACGTGTGGTCACTGTCTAACAGGTCACTGGAATTTGCTAAGCTGTTAACTTCTTCTGCTAACAGCTTACTCCTTGGACCACTTCGCTGCTTAGTCTTCCACTAACAGGAGTAGAATCATTCTGAATAATTTAAATAATGACTTGTCACAAATGCCTGTAATAGGTTTACGTAAATAAAGATATTTTGACTTTGACTTTGCTTTGACTTTTCAGTTATTCCGAGCTTCTTTGATGCTGTTTTGGTGATGTTCTGAATGTAGTTGCGGTGGTTAAAATCAAACACTAAATATGAATATAAACGTATTATTTATTTCATAATTTTGTTAAGCGTCCCTGGCGTGAGCAGTAGTGCCCCCGATGCCGACATTCCAAGGCTCCTGGTCGTGGAAGGAAATGAAAAATCTGAAATACAAGAATATGCCTTAACAATATACCCCGCGTTCCGTTTATAGAAATTACCAACTGTTCCTTAACCAAAAATGTAATTTGATGTTAATATAAAGCATTCGTTTACAAAATTTGTTAACGCCAATAAATAACATTTTTAACAGTTGGTTAGTTTATTGACAGATAGACAAATGTCAAAAAAATATATCGCAATTCGGTTGTATTGCAAAAAATCAAAACCATTCCATTAATCGAAGATAACGGAGCTAAAAAAAGTGACACAGCTTAAATAAAACGGTTGGTGGCGCCGCTTTATGATATGCATGTGATGTTAGTGCGGTTTATAACTGAAATTGTGACACATACCCCATGTTCGAATAGCAGCTCATAGCGCGCTTTTTAATTTGAATTTTGCGTTGACAGTTGTTTAAGTAGCGTTTCCATTCACTTTAAAGCAAATATCAGTAAAAAAAAAGCGCTCCTTGCTCACTACATGAACACGGAGATCAATTTTATAAACGGTAATTTTATTATTCACAAATATTTTGATGCCAAGAATTATTATTATTGGTCATTACGCTGTGCTTGACTGATGTTACTAGCTTCTACTTTTAGACTTCAAACAGACCGAAGGGCCCTGGGTTTGGGGACAAGATCACAGCTTTTTCATTCAGAGTTGCAATCTCACTGAAGTACTTTACCTATCCTCCAGGAGCACATATTTAGAAAGTGGCTCCCGTGTTACTCTTGTTGTCCACATGTCAT
Source organism: Tinea semifulvella (assembly GCA_910589645.1). NCBI lineage: Eukaryota > Metazoa > Arthropoda > Insecta > Lepidoptera > Tineidae > Tinea > Tinea semifulvella. Next base: position 30,920,445 of record OU342584.1, read on the forward strand.
ACCTTTTAGGTGGTACTCCAATCTGTTGTTCTACAAAATTTGCGATGTTCTTCGAAATGGTAACGTTTTCCTTCTGCCCAAGATGGCCGATGGAGACGATGGTAGCAACCGCTCCAGCGGTCTTCGAGTCGCCACCAAAGCAAACGGACGCGTCGCTGCTAATAGCACCACAACATCTCTAAAAATAATAAAACAAATACTTAGACAACTCTTACGGCCAGTTGCTAAAAGACTGATTATCTTTTGCCATGTTTAACATATGCTTATGTCATTGTATGAAATAACCTAAGTGACTATCTTACTTCCAAACACGTGGCGTAAATCAAAATATTGATTCAATTCAATTCCTTTAATTTATGTAATTAGACATAGGACAAAAAAAAACTTTTCAAGTCAAATTTACAATGAGTATACTATAATATTAGGCAATATAATTTCACAGCATTCTAACGGGTAGAATGGCATGAAACCACACAACTTTACTGGAATGTAGAGCAGTGCATTGCAATACAAACATCAAAATAAATTAGTTTAAAAAACCTACGAGATTTACTCACATAATTACACAAAAATCTATACTAATAATTATAGCTGCTGTAAAAAGGCATTGTCATCTTCTCAAATAATATACAACTATAAAAAATATAAATGTCACTTAAGATTATAGCTGCTGTAAACAGGCGTTGTCATACTATAAGCTAAAGCAACACAAATATAAAAAATATCACTTAAAATTATAGTTGCTGTAAAAGGCATTGTCATTACTGAATATAAATAACGAAATCCACTAATAACGTTTGCGCTTAAGTAACAGAATAGTGCTGATCTCTTTGATAGTCTGTGATAGGACGTCTCTAGAGTACATTTTTATTTACACATAACCATCGATGTAAATAGATAAGCCCTCACTAATAAAAAAACGTTCACGCAAAACCAATAGAAATCGCAAAAGTCATGTAGCCTGTCTATATACATCGATGTACTTCTTTTTAAAATTAAATTTTATTTATCGATTCATTTCGTCATTATACCTCACCTGTACTATTGTCCTAAAGTTTGGCATTGAAAAATATTGCACTTGAAATGTTAACTCTTTATAAAGATTATAACGTCTGAGATAAGGTACTCATATGTCGCGTAGTTGCCACTTGTAAAGAATATATTTTAGTCAGTTCTTGTTCTTTAATTTTATTATTATTATTATTTATTGGATAATTGTCTTAAAATTAACCCAATAAAAAAGAAACTGTAAGTAATAAATAACCACTAAAGACGATCCTTCAGGGGTACTCCCAAGAAGACTGGCAACATTTTGCCATCGTCTCGACCCCAAACAGCACAAACTCGTAACCTGTACCGAGGTTGGCGTATTTGCGCAGGTTCTCAGCAGAAACCGCCGCACTTCCCGCGCTTGACGAGGTCGCCTGATGTGTGATGGGGCTAATGTGTCTACACATATCGCATCCCACACCAGTGTTCTTTTAAAAAATATAGTCAGTCTAGGAAATAAATTACTGATATTTTAGAGATAAATTAATCACATTTGGGCTAAATTGTATTCACAGATTATGCATTTTTAGATAAATTATTCTAACAAGATTACATTTTTATTCTCTTTTATATTTATATTCTCTTGGGTATCAAGAGATTTATATATTTAATTATATTAATATTATTTAAATTATAAAATAGCTGGATAAACGAATTTTTCAAGAGTGTGGCGATCGCAAATGCCATAACTACCTAAAACAGAATATTTCGATTATAATTCAACGAGGAAATGCGGCGAGCATTTTAGGTACCCTCCCTGGTTGTAAGCCCTTAGTTTATTTTGTAGAATAATTTTAATTTCATATGTATTTTTAGTTTTATTTATAATTAGTTATTTAATCAATTTTATTTTAATTATTTTTGTATCTAAGTACTTCGAATAAATATAATTACCTTTATTTTTTTATTTAAGTTGAAAAACCCTTTATTTTATATAAGTATATAGTTTAGGTGGCGCGGTGGTGGCTCGGTTGTAAGAACGCGTACCTTAAGTCCTACAATGGTCGGTTCAAACCCCCCCAGCCATGTACCAATGAGAAATACACTTTTCTAACGATATTTGTCATAGAGCTCGGAGAGCAAGTTAAGGCGTCGGTCCCGGTTCCACTAATGCCAACTTGTTAAATCGTTTATAAATTGTCATAAAAAATTGACATAATATCCTCGCCAAGCCGTCTGGCCAGCGTGGCGAGTGTAGGCCAAGTTCTCCAGTCCCGGAAGGCCCATCTCCAGCAGTGGAGGTCTAGGACGCTGTCGTAGGGCAATAAAAAAAAAAAAAAAATAGGTGTCCAAAATGTTTAAAATGCTAAATGTATATGAGTAGTATAACTTACTATTGTCATTATTCTAAGTAGTCAGAATTTAAAACAAATGTTACAAAAATTACTCTGATATTCATTATTTTTTCGATTTTAAAATATCCGTTCGTGCCAACCGTTCGTACGTTTCGGATGACATTTTTTTTAAAACAACTTTAATGCTACTGCCTTTCCATTCGTTTTCTAAACAAATGTTTTTTACATTTAGACCACCTCCGATTTTCTTCGATTCGGTCTATTTTGGAGTTATGAGATACTATACAAAAAAATATCTCAGGAACTCAAATATACCAAAAGTCATCCGGTTGCATTTTTCAGCCTGAAAATACGCACATTTTTTTAAACTATAAACCTAAAAAATGTTTCAAACGTTTCATTTATTCATTTTGAAAATCAACAGTAGACAATTTCAAATAGATAAATAACATAAGATAGATAATAAAAGACCCGATGGATTGACTTTGGTGCCGTGGTCCACGGATCGAGCATTGGTGTGGGTCGCTACTTGACCCTTGCTCGGTCTCATGTCCAGGGCACATGTCGGAGCTGGGCCAGGAGCTGTGGACTCGGCTGGAAAGGACAAATGTCGCAAATACAGACAAATAGAGACAATGGGACCGTGAGGGCCGAGCGCCAAGAAGTTATTTAAAGATCTGTCTAAGCGCTTGGTTAACGCTGTATATGATAAGAGGGCTGGCAGTTTTTTCGCGCAGCAAATCAGCATCGCTGTGCAGTGCGAGTGTGTTGGCACACTGCCACATGATCAAGTCATGGGTGAATATTTTTATATATAGTTTTATTTTTAATTTAGTTTAAATATTTTTATAGCTTCATTTTTATTTTTATTTAAATCATTGTTATGTTCTTTATTCTATACAAATAAATAGCATTAAATATTCTAGGAACTATTAAAGGTTTTAATAAAAACATATAGGTTTTAAAATTAGGTATGTACGAGCTATCGTACATAATCAGTATTTCCTTTGTTTTCGTCACCTTTACTTACTTTACAATAAATTTGTGTAATGGGTTATTTCATTTCATACATTATATACATTTCCATAACTAACTAACATTTAACCAACATTATAACTGTTAACACAACAAAGTAGAATAGCAAAAAATAAGAAAAGATCGCTCCATTACAATAACAATAACTCACTATCTCTAAAAATGTTTGTAATTTTATTTCCTAGTAAGTTAATAGACTACATTTCTCTAAAATACACGCAGACTTGAATAATCATTAAAAAATATGGCATTGCGACAAAAGACTTCTTAAGTTAAAATAGTTACGTCAGCTGGTTTTCCGATAGACGAAGACAGCACCGCGATGAGCTTCTCGAGGAAATCTGCTGGTATTTTGTTTTTCGGAACATTTGTAATAATTTTTATCAAAGGCATTTTTAAAACTAATTTTACACTGACAGCGCGTGTTATCGCTATATTTATTAGTGCGCGACTGTTGTATCACCGCTCTTATCTGGGTTGCTATATACAATAAAAAACAATAAATAATATATACGTATATACTTAGGTAGTTACATAGGCCGCGTTCGTTTTAAGAAATGTTAGCATGAAAATAACACTTTTTTGAGCACAAGTCGTTCGTTTAATGAAAATTCTAACATTTTATGCTAATTTCGTATGTCAGTACCGTGTTGAAAGGAGGTATTGATGTTACTTTTTGACAGATGTCATTAGCATATGAATTGGTTTGTTTACATTGTTATATACTTTATAGTAAAGTAAAGTATCATCACGACCGTTTCCCTTTCTGGGTGGTCAGAAACCACGCTTATAAATAAGCGGATTCACATTTAGCCAACTTTACTATTTACTTTATAGCTTTCTACACACATCAAAAGTGTCTAGGGATCAACATATATTTTTGCAATAACTTTTCTCCTGATTGATATTCATTAAAATTTTCTTTAAGGATTGATCAAATAAAATGTTTTCGTTTGTCTACAGTAACGATAAACCAAGTCACCTTTGCATTAGTAAAAAAAATTGCCATTTTCCTAATAAAGGGATTTTTGACATTTGAACCACTAACATTAAAGTTCGAAAAAAAGACTGAAATAACAGTTTTTTTTTTTAATTTTATTGGGTAACTTAAACAATTAATAATCCGTGTTTCTACCGCGAACACTAACAACACAAGAACATCGGTTTGGCATACTCAAAATGAGTTCATCCAAATCACGCTGTGGAATGGCCGCCCATGTTCGTTGCAACAACAAAAAAAGGTCTTCTTGCGACTGGATACCCTCCATATTCGGCAGAGCTCTTCTCTGAAGAATATCCCATGCATGCTCAATCGGGTTCAAGTCTGGCGACTGAGCAGGCCAGGGCAGGACATTGATGTTAGCTGCGGCGAGAGTCTGTCTTACAACTCTTGCGGTGTGCGGTCGTGCATTATCATGCATTAACTGAAATAAGGGACCGATATGCACTTGTAGAGGAACGATGACGTCTGATACAACCGTCTCAGCATAAATTTGAGCGTTGAGGTTGCCTCTGATCCAAATCAACTCAGTTCTTCCGCCGATCGAAATACCCGCCCATACCATGATGGTTCCACCACTATAAGGATGGACTTCCTGGCAGGATTTTAATCGCTGTTGGCGTCCAGGGGTTCTCCAGTGTCGTATACGTCTTGTATCCGGCCTCATACCAAAACGAGACTCATCAGAAAAGCACACGAAACGCCATTGTTCTTCTGTCCAATTTCTGTGTTCAAGAGCCCATTGATATCGAGTCCTACGATTGTGCATTGCTATAGGTGGTACCCGTCTTCGGGAATGAAGGTTCACTTCATGCAAGCGGTTTCTGACTGTTTGGTCGCTAATTAAGTTCCCTGAAGAGCGATGAAGGCTCACGGCTAACATCATGGCGGTTATTGTTGGAGTTCTTCGAGCTGTGATTTAAATGTATCGGTCTTGTCTCCGTGTGGTGCAGCGATACCGTCCTCCATGGCGCTCAGCCACGGTACCAGTGGTTCGGTAACGTGTCCAAAGTCGACTGATAACACTCTGACTTGTATTCAGAGCTAAAGCCACAGTACGTTGCCGGGAACCAGCTTCTATCATTCCCACGGCTCTGATCATTTCTTCCCTGCTTAAATGACGTCGCCGCTCCATAATAACGTTGGTTTTAATCAGTAGTAGGGAAACAGTAGCACTAATAATGTCTTCAATGCGTCTTATGTTTTTATAGGGAAAATATTGACAGCTGATTTTCATCTTTTACTCGAATTTGATTGACAGTTCCTGTTTTAAATTATGAAATGCACCAAAAAGGATCCATATAAATTTATAAAATCATAAATTTATTACAAAGCCACATCTCAATCACAAGAAATCCGCATAAACATGCTTGATCCCTAGACTTTTTTGATGTGTGTATTTGTTAAAAAGGTATTTTATGTAATAAATTTTAAGACCATAATAATATAATGTGTGTTGGATGCTATGGTATGATAAAACATGAACAAAAATACTTGTCAAAAAGTAGCCTCACCGCTCGCTTTATTTGAGAAATGTTGGTATTGTTAAAAAGGTGGTATTTCTGAACAAAAACTACATTTCGCGCTGGTTTATGAAGTTGCTACGAGATGTTGGAAATGCTATAAAACAAACGCGGGGTTAGACTATTTATTTATTTATTTATTTATTTATTTAGTACACACAGCAGTACATATATTATCACACACATAACATAGTATAATTATAGCTTATCTAATATATGTACCAATTAGGTGTCACAGCATTCACCAATACAAAAAGAAGAAGAAGTTAAAAACTTATTACTGTTAAAACAATTAAAAACTTACTACTGTTAAAACAAAAAAAAAAAAATTACAAAAACTATAAAATTTACACAATAAAAATATGACTTCTAAAATAAAATTATACATTTTTCTCTTTTTTAAGAATTAATTAGGAAACATAAAAATTGCGCAAATTTGGTACCTTAAAAAAAACGAAAACAAAACACTTGTTAAATAAATTATAAGCTACTCAAATATTGATGGTTTGACTATGTGCTTGATATATAATAAAACATATTTATTCATTAAAAAATACTATACTTTAAATTAAATAACCAATAAATGAGAAAGCTAAGAAAAATGGGCCCACTAAAATATTCTTGTGCCATAAAGATTTCTTTTTTATTTGATAGTTAATATATCCCTTTCAGCACGACAAAAATATTATAAGTATAATATATTAAAAGTTTTATTCATGACTTTGAGGTCCTTAAGGTCTAAAATATCTCGTAAAAATAGTGAAAAAAATCCTTAATATAAATTGCATATCCGTTTTCTAATGTTCTAACGCACCATCGTGCGTTGGGTTAGGTATATAAGGAAATAAAAACCACTTTTGTATGTTTTTTCTTTACTAGTCCTAACAATGTAATAAAGATAATAACTAAGTAGCTAGATAAGTTCACGAACTATCGAGGGCATTTCGGAGCGTTCTTTTTAAAATAAAATCCAAAATTAATAACGCACGCCTAATACTGTCCATGCTGAAAGAGTTAACGCACGCTTGGTATTGTCCGTGCTGAAAGGTATATTGTGTTTCATAATCTGTAAATAATTTTATTTATTTTACTCTAGCAAACACTTAATTTTTTTTTTTTTAATTTAATCATTTTATAGTTTCTACCCATCCGATATAATCAGAGAATAATTTACATTTTTAAATCCTTTGATTTATCTATAATAAAGTACCTGATCATAATAAAGTAGCTAATCGTATAAATAGCGCTCTCTTTTTTTTTACTCCCATTATTGTAAGGTTTTATTCACTAGATATATTTTTTTTTTAAACACAGAAATTAATTATGATTATCGAATCATATTTAGTTGAGGCACACTTCAACAAAGTTGGGGCCTGGTTTTAGTCAATCTCTTTTGTTATTTGGTTACAAATTTGCGACGTTTGGGGTCGAGACGATGGGCCCATGGGTACCCTCAGCAAAGAGCCTGGCCAAGGAGTTGTCAAAACGGCTGACGGAAAGGTCTAGAGGCTGGAAGGCTGGCATTTATTTCTGCCTACGTATTAGCCTTGCTATATAAAGGGGAAATGTTGCAAGATTCTTGCTCTGACTGAAAACATATATTGTTTCTAATAGTAGTGAGGAGATTATTGTAAGACTTTAGTGTCTCTCCGCAAACTAGTATCTCGAGATTTACTAATTCTGATTTAGTTAAAATTTGAAATAGTTATATATAGATTTTTTTGACGAAAATGTACAAAGGTTGTAACCAAAACTCTGTCGATATTAAAAAAATCACAAAATCCACACTAGACAGTTATGGAGATATTTTAAGTCATCTACTGTAAGGGTTTGATATTTTTACCTCTGAAACCTAAACAAGATTGACACGGAACAGTTATTAATTAAATATATACATAGAAAAAATATTTGTAACTTTTCTTGCAATGAAGTTATGGCCATAATGTAGATTTTTTTGTTGGAAATTACCTCCTTGTTTCGTTTGATCCACGGCTTTTTGACCAACCTGTATAATAAGTAAGAAATATGATTTTTTTTAGCATAATTAGAAATAAAATGACTGGTCTAGCGGTTAAGTCCGTGGAGTTAGACTCGGAAGTACCGGGTTCGATTCCTGGTCCGGACACAAAAATATTTATTAATGTAAATAAATACATTTATATAATATTTAGTTTATTTGTGATATTCTCGAATTTGGTACGCTGGAGACATCGACGAGCTTGCCACTTGTCATGATTGGCCTATAGTAAAGTTGGCTAAATGTGAACCCGCTTATTTATAAGCGTGGTTTCTGACACGAGTGCCTTCACTCCGTAGCCACGACTCAGACTTAGCTGTAAAGGCACACAGGGCCAACAGTGAGATAGAGACGGTTTATAGGGTTTTAGTCCGTAGGCGCCCTGGGGCTTCCTTAGGAAGCTTCACGGATGAGTCGGTCATGCGACCCCCACCCGCGTTGGCCCTTCAAGCAGGGGGCGTATCATTAATGATTTATCGATTCACCGTCTATAAAAAAACGCACCTAAATGCGTATATAATAATACGCACCGTGATGATACTTTACTTTACTTTTTAAAATGACTGAGCTGACTGTTTTGTGATACTCTTGCGCATTACCAAGACTTTGGTTAGTCTTGGTGTTGGTCTTGCTAACATATCGGTGGTCTTGTTATTGGTCTTGCAAAAAAAGCAAGACAATGACCAAGACACCAAGACCAAGATTGGGCAACACTATCCAAAATCCCATACTTCATGTTATGTTTCAAATCAAAGTCAAAGTCAAAGTCAAATCATTTATTACAATTTGGCCTTCTCGGGCTCTTTTGTATTGTCACATCACATTGTTATAATTATTTAAATAAATTATATTAAATTTATTACAATACAATTGAATTGACCTAAATAGAAACATACACCAACAGTAACAGGTGTCCAAAATATATTAATAATATACATTTGCACATCTGCACATCTACGGCCTTAACCAGTAGACCACAAAATTTGGTACCAGGTTCCTATATAAATACCTATGCCGTAATTGTTTTATTGCTATCATATGGTAACACAAAGCTGTTATCACGGAGATAGTGATAATAAATGATGTCATGAATAGGTACTTCAACAACAGCTGTTTTCACGACTACATAAAACAATATCTTACGATTTACGTGTTTAAAATAGCTGCTTGATTGCTATCTATGGGCATCATATGACCATTTAGGCAGAGTTCTAATAAGTACCTACTTAAAGCGCTGAGGTTTTTTTCCTTCACCAAAAATTAAAATTAAGTATTGTGTAGCCAATATAGTTGTAAGAACGCGTTCCTTACATCCTTCAAAGGTCGATTCAAATCCACCCGGCATGTACCAATGAGAAATACACTTCTCTTACGTAAATTTGTCATAGATTTGCAACACCATCGTTCCCGTGCCTCGTTGAGCACGTTAAGCCGTCGGTCCCGGTTCCATTAATACGAACTTGTAGAATCTTTAAAGAATTGACATAAAAAAATTACATTAATATCTTCGCCAAGCCGTCTGGCCAGCGTGGCGAGTGTAGGCCATGTGGTGAGTGTTTTGATTCCAGTTGAGAACATTTAAGGACCTCGCGTGCCATTTACCATCAGAAGTATCATCACGATCGTTTCCCTTCCGGGGTGGTTAGAAACCACGCTTATAAATAAGCGGATTCACATTTAGCCAACTTTACTATAGGCCAATCATGACAAATGGCAAGCTCGTCGATGTCTCCAACGTACCAAACTCGAGAAATATCACAAATAAATTAAATATTAATTAAATGTAATTTTTTAAATTTATTTACATTAATAAATATTTTTGTGTCCCGACCAGAAATCGAAATCGGTACATCCGAGTCTAACTCCACGGACTTAACTGCTAGACCACGGTGGCATATTTAACGAATAGAGCATATCACAAAATGGTGAAAGGAGTCTCTGGGTCGATTTAGTTTTAAAAAAACTAATGAGGCAATAATTAAATTCCAGATGTAGAATTTCATACCATCGATCAAAATATTTATTTAAGTAAACTTATTACAGGCGTTTCATCAATGGCTCCTCCTGTCCCATTCTGTTGCTTAAGCGCAAACGTTATATAATGGAATCCATTAACTTTATATATATCATGCTATATATATCATGAGAAAAAAAAAAAATAAGTCAACAACAGTGATTACGCTCTTCAAACATTTAAGTTTATTAATTGTTTTTAACGTGTTATGGGTATATTGCTAGTGTTCATATTGTTACTAAAACTATAACGAACGTTATTTATATGTGATATAAGAAGAAAGTTTCATCGATTTGTGTAAAAAGTGTAAACAATTGGGCCGACAATCCGCCTATACTTTAGTGAGCAAGTGGGTACCAAATCTTGACCACCAATATTATTATCATAATATTGATTGCAAATTGGTTTGTTTAATTGGAAGTAAAGAAAGGTAATAAAATGATAATTATATTATGTGTTTTGCCTAAATATTCAGTATAATGAGATAATAAATAATAAATTGATTTACCAACGCCATCTACCAAAAAAGCTTCGAACCAATTGCTCTGCTGGAAGGTCAAGCGCATCATACTTTTGCCACCAGCCAATAGAGGGCGCTATAAAATAGTTTCGCTGCCTGCCACTTGCAAGAACGGCGCCAGGGTTGGTATTTTCGCAGATACAGAGTGACTCTTTACCTTTCTCCATGATGGATTGCAGTAAATGTAACACTCAAATCGTGCCAGACGACTACATTAAATGTAATTCATGTAACCACAACTTACATTTTGCTTGCGCCGGTATTTTGCAGGCTGACTTTAAGAGGATGTTACCCATGCACAAACAGAAATGGAAGTGTGCTGGTTGCAAATCTACAAAAAGTAAGCAGCAGCAACCAAAGTCAAGTGGGCTATCTCCAGCAGAGCACGGCACAAGTGGTACTACTATGAAGCCGCAGTACGTTGATATGGATGCCCTGATATCATATATGGATAATAAATTCACAACTTTAAAGGAAGGCTTTGAGGCTGATTTAATTAGGCTAAGGGCGTCATTTGCCGATAAAATGGACGAATTGGTGAACACCATCAACAGCTGGTCGTCAAAAGTCTCCGAACTAGAGAACAAGGTCACCAGCTTGTCAACTGAGATGGAGATTATTCAGGGAGATAACGTAGCTCTACGGGCACAAATAAACTCACTACAGGCACAGCACGATAACTCTGAACAAAAATCGCGCATGTGCAACATAGAGATTCAAAATGTGCCGGAGAAACGCAACGAAAATCTGGCCAATATAGTTCATGCATTGGGGCCTATTTTAAATGTGTCAATCAAGGAAGATATGATTAAATCTGTCCATAGAGTTGCCCACGGTGTCCAGAGTACAAATCCGAAGAGTATAATACTCCAGTTAAATTCGAGACGCCTACGTGATGACGTCATAGCGGCAGCCCGAGTACGGCGCGGCCTCACGCTCGCGCCACTGCTGGCCGCTGCGGGAGACCAAGGGAGCGACGTTCATTCAACTCAAATTTCAACATTCAAATTTTTGTCAATGAGCATCTTACGCTACAAAATAAGATATTATACTCAAAAGCTCGGGCAATGGCCAAAGACAAAACATTTTTCTTGACCACCCTTCTACCATAATATGTGCAATTGGCGACTATAACCTACCTAATTTACAATGGACATTTACTGACGACCCGCTACTCTCCGGAAGTCCTGTTTCTACGCCGGACGAGACCAGTAGGGCACTTATTAACACAAAATTATTGACCTAAAACAATGGTACAACATATGTAATGACAACGGACGACACCTCGACCTACTACTTTGTAACTCTGACATTACGGTTCACCCTCCCGCACTCCCCCTGACAAAGACAGACAGACACCACCCGCCTTTGGAATTTACCATTTCTTGTACATTTAACGATAACCTACCTAAAAAACATGTTCCAAAATATAATTTCCCTAAAGGCGACTATGAGACTATATGTAATAAACTAAACGCTACAGACTGGCCATCAGAATTAAGCCATCTTGATTCGAATAAAGCTGTGGCCAGATTTTATAAACTACTGTATAAAATAGTTGACTCTCACGTACCGATGAAAAAGACAAGTTCGCAAAAATATCCCGTTTGGTTTTCCCAGGCCCTGATAAGAACCTTAACAAGGAAGGAGCGAGTGTGGCGCAAATGGAGAACATATGGCGGCTTAGCGGACTACTCGGAATTCTCTTTGTTAAGAGCCCGAGCCAAGAAACAGATCACACAGTGTCACAGATCTTATATAAGTAATGTCGAAAACTCCCTGACCACTAACTCAAAATTCTATTGGCAATATGTGTCCTCCTTAAAATCTACCCCTTCAGGATACCCTAGAATCATGACACTGGGTGATCGCATAGCAGATAGCCCGTCGACCATAAGTCAACTGTTTTCCGAAAACTTTGCTTCCGTGTTTGAGCCTCGCTCTTCTATCGACTATAATAATCTAAACTCAATTCAACCAAAAACGAGTGCTAATCTTATCTGTGATATCCGCATCCACATTGACGACATATACAAAGCTCTGACAGACATTGACACGACAAAGGGACCAGGACCAGACAAAATATCTTCATTTTTTTTTAAATATACCAAACGTTACATAGCCCTTCCACTTTGTCTACTATTTAATACATGCCTTCGCGAGGGAGTATTTCCTGAAGTGTGGAAAATTGGCCATATCTGTCCTATACATAAATCGGGTAGCACGAAGAAGGTGGAGAACTATCGTCCGATCTCCATCCTGTCTACGATTCTCAAACTTATTGAAAAACTGGTGCACGGTTACATTTATCCAGTGGTTGCCAACAATATTACCACTCACCAACATGGGTTTGTGCGGGATAAATCGACAGTGACCAACCTGATGGAGTTCTCTAACTTTATCTTCCAGAATCTGGATAAAAACCAGCAAATTGACGTCATGTATACCGACTTCCGGAAAGCTTTTGACAAGGTCGACCATCTATTATTGTTACAAAAGCTAGCCTTTAATGGCATAAAAGGTAATCTATTAAGATGGTTTATATCCTACCTTACCAACAGGCGTCAATTTGTAATAATTAATGGCTATATGTCCGAACCTACAATTGTTACATCAGGCGTGGTCCAAGGATCCACTTTAGGACCCTTACAATATGTGTTATTTATAAACGACATTACAAGTTGCTTCCATCATTGTAAGTTTTTAATGTTTGCAGACGACCTGAAAGTGTACAGCACAATTACATCGAAATTAGACTGCGAGAGGGTGCAACAGGATCTGGACCGACTTGACGACTATTGTCTGACCAATAAAACCTACTTAGCCTACGACAAATGCCAGCAAATCACATTTACCAGGAAACATAATGTAATAAACCATAATTATAACATAGGTATAGGCAATATTCTAAAATCGGTAAACGTAGTACGCGACCTGGGAGTGTACTTTGACAGCAAATTAATTTTTGATAAACACGTAGAGCACATATGTACTAAAGCTTACCAGATGACAGGTTTTGTATTTCGGACGTGTAAAGCATTTAGAAAGGTATCTACATGTAGGATTCTTTTTTGCACACTCGTACGATCGCAGCTGGAGTATGCGTCCTCTATATGGGACCCATATTACAACGTATACAAAGACAAAATTGAGATGGTGCAGAAGAAATTCCTCAGAGGTCTCCATCGTAGATTCGAATCCGAACACCTATCCTACGAAAAACTGTGCACACACTACAGACTGATGTCGCTTACTGACCGAAGACTTGTGACTGACATGACAGTGTTGCATGGCATTTGTCGTGGTCTATTTAGTTGCCCGACTTTGACTGAAAGTATATGTTACAGTGCCCCCTCGAGGCAGACTCGTTCCAGGGTACTAACGTATCTAAAAATATAAATGGTGCAATATTGTCCACAGTGGGAAATATTTTGGTGGCGGGTATAATTCTAATAGCTCCTACTGTATTGTTTCTTAATTGTTCTTATACTGCCTGTCTCTGTTCTTTCTCTTCGAATAAATAAATAATTATTATCATGCTATGGCAGCAATGTCACTTACTTATTTCAGTCCATCAATAATTTAATTTTAATAATATTGTATTTTATTTGTAAAAATTGACAATATCCGAGTGTTACCTGTGAACCAAATAGAAATAATTTGAATTATTAATAAGTTGATATTTACACGGACGCTGTCAAGGTCGAGCGCTTATAGAGTTGAGAATTGAATAATATTTTGTTATTATGACGCAAGCTCTGACGTAAATAACGAAATCCACTAAACGTTTGCGCTTAAGTCTGCAGCTGTCAAACCGAAGGACGCCTCGGCACGTCGATATGCTCAGCTCGAGGAATGTTTGAAATACGCAAGGTTTGAAATGCTGTTAGAAGGCTAATATTTATATTATTTGACCTGAGTTGCACCAAAACTTTAGTATCCGTTATTGTAATGAAAAAATGGCGTCGATTACACCAGCTGACGGCTGACTTTCGAATTAAATCTCCTACTTTTTTTACTACGCCATTTATATATTTAATCGTTACGATTACAGATTTTGGTGCAACCTTGGTTTTAACTTATATTACTTTAATTTAGTAATGAAATAAAATTTTTGGGATACGTTATATGAAAGAGACAGACTTATGAAAGTCAAAAGTGTTAGAGCGTGTAGTTATTCTGACGGAAACGCAATGTTGCCAGTAAAAAATCTTTTCTTACCGGAAATATTTAAAGTGGTAACATTTATGCCTTTCAAGGTTTGGAGAGTTTACAGTCAAGAATACAGATTTCGAGAAACACGTTTGACAGATATAAGAAATATTTAAGTGAAGGGGTCGTTAAGGAAACGTCTTAGAAGGCTATATTAAGATTCGGAAAATAAAAAACTTTGATAGTTAGCTAAATTAAAACATTTATTTACTTAAAAATCAATCAACTTTATATAATCTTAAAAAACACATTAAGTGGTGTAGAAGTATTGGCACTCGATCACTTAATAAACAACACCGAATATGATTACAAAATAAAAAATATTGTAAGAAAAGAACAATTATTAAATTTGAAAAGGATACTAGAATTATATAAAACTACATGTATTATGTAAAAAAAAAAACAATTATTATTTTGCAAGGGATACTAGAGTTATATAAAACTATATTTATTATATAAAGACACTTGGTTAAGGTAAAAATAACAATAATTATTTTGCAAGGGATACTAGAGTTATATAAAACTATATTTATTATATAAAGACACTCGGTTAAGGTAAAAATAATAATAAATATTTTGCTAGGGATACTAGAGTTATATAAAACTATATTTATTATATAAAGACACTCGGTTAAGGTAAAAATAATAATAATTATTTTGCAAGGGATACTAGAGTTATATAAAACTATATTTATTATATAAAGACACTCGGTTAAGGTAAAAATAATAATAAATATTTTGCAAGGGATACTAGAGTTATATAAAACTATATTTATTATATAAAGACACTCGGTTTAGGTAAAAAAAAACAATTATTATTTTGCAAAGGATACTAGAATTATATAAAACTACATGTATTATGTAAAAAAAAAAACAGTTATTATTTTGCAAGGGATACTAGAGTTATATAAAACTATATTTATTATATAAAGACACTCGGTTTAGGTAAAAACAACAATTATTATTTTGCAAAGGATACTAGAATTATATAAAACTACATGTATTATGTAAAAAAAAAACAGTTATTATTTTGCAAGGGATACTAGAGTTATATAAAACTATATTTATTATATAAAGACACTCGGTTTAGGTAAAAACAACAATTATTATTTTGCAAAGGATACTAGAATTATATAAAACTACATGTATTATGTAAAAAAAACAATTATTATTTTGCAAGGGTTACTAGAGTTATATAAACTATATTTATTATATAAAAACACTCGGTTTAGGTAAAAATAACAATAATTATTTTGCAAAGGATATAAAAGTAGGTATATAAAAACAATATTTTTGCTGGATTTCTGGCATAGAATAATATTATGTTAAGAATTCTAAACTTAATATGATTATCCATTGAATCTAGTTAATAAAACAATTTGAATAGATTAATGTTCCTAATAATAGCCAAAAAACTCAGTCTTTTAACTTTTAAAAGCATTTTATTTCAATATTTATTATTACATTTCTTATTAACACCTGAATATATATTTGTCTATTAGAGAGTTGAGTGTAGACTGATGTAATAATGAAGTTATGATTATGCAAAATAAATCAATAATATTATATACACATGTAATTGTCAAAAGAGCCTTTTTTTTTTAGGCTTCAGGTGTTATTGTTTGTAATATATATATATATTATTTAGATAATAATCATTATCCTAAAAACAAGTGTTATTACAAGTATTAATTGATCTCGCTCACAGCCGAGAGACGAAATAAGAGAAAAACAATGACATTAGACGACGTTCGCGCAAGCGTCGACCTTTCGCTACCTACTTGATTAGACATTAGGGTTGCGATATTTTTAGGATAACTTCTCTGCACTGTAACTTGAGATTTTATTACTGAATAATTAAAATAAAAAATACGTAAGTCTTTATTTTTATTCTAGATTAAAATATAAAAATATTTGCTCTTTAACAATTACACGCAGTATATAAAACATAAGACAAATATATCTTGAGTACAAGATAAAGTGTAAAAATTAAATAAATTTCTATCATTAAAAATACGCTAACAAACTAACGGTGAAGGCGTTTTTTTTTTAAATTTCGAAATATTCTAAAACTGATAAAAACTAAAAAAAAAAACATTAAATGAGAATGATAATTTAAAAAAACGACAATCGACAACATTGTTTTTCTTCAATCACTTCATTATTACGTACTATATTGGTAAATATGGGTCAATACAAGATGGCGCCATTGTTGAGCTTTAGGAAGGCATGTTTTTAGCCAAAACATCGGGTTCGTTGACCTTGTATCTGGTGGCTTGGTACACGTCACGCTCCTTGTCTGGGTATTTAGTTGGCAGGTTCGGAGAATGCAAATTAACTTTGGCAGCATATCTAGAGCAAAAAAACAATAATAATAAAGAAAAAAAACATAAAGCGGTGGTGGCTCGGTTGTAACGCTCTATTTTACATCCTAAAAAAGTGGGTGCGAACATGGACCAATGAGAAAGACAATTATACGTACATTAGTCATAGATTTATAACACGTTAAGCGATCGGTCCCGATGCCACTAATCCCAACTTGTGAAATCGTTAATTGTAATTTTTTCAAAATGTTATTATTATTTTTTATATTTACTTACGAAGTCTTGGAAAAATACTTAAGACTTTTTATGGGGTATAATTCGCCTTAAAATCTACTTTTAACTATCGTGTTTGAATTTTCACTCGAACAAGCAAATGGCTGCCGGATGACGTCACGTAATAGTAAATAAAAAACTTATTTACGACACTAACATAACTATTTGCTTTTATAAAAGTAGGTTCCAATTTTTTCATTATTGTTTTACTTTGTCCTAAATACTTGGGAAAAACAACTTTATTAAGCAGATTTTCTTGTGTGGCAGTTTACAATATTTACTATTAAGTGACGTCACTCTTGCTGACTAATGTTTTATATAAATGATTTCTTGATAAAAACTAAAATCAGCAGATTTTAGTTACTCTGATCAAATATTTAAAAACACATATTATTTTACAATAGTCAGGTATCCTATTGATATCAGACCTTGGCCATCCTCTCTGGCTACGTGTCGAGTAGGTAGTGTTGTAGGTCAAAGTCTCCAGATATTTCTAGAAGGCCCATCTCCATCAGTGGAGGTCTAGGACTCTGTGTTTTAAGGGATGTCATGATGATGATGACAAATATATTTTGTTTTCAGGCAGTTATGGTCTATGAGCCCAGAGTCCATGTCCCGATCAGGAATTGAACACGGTACCGCGTCAAATCAACGGACTTAGCCGCTATATTACGGAGGTAGTTTTAAATAACTAAATAGAAAAATATATATACTGACGTACCTTATACCGCCGATATCAATTTCATACAATCCATTGAGCACATATTCGTTGGTAATTTTCTGAGGAACACCATTTTCATCCAAGTTTTCAACAAATCCGAGGCACACCTGTTAAAAATGTATGTATGATCAGTGAGCGCGGAAATCATCCACCAATCATATACGAGTAAGTAAACATACATACAAAGCTTTTATAGTATATTAATGTGAATATTTTTTAAGGAGCCAAATTTATGTTTCCTTTATAGTTCTATTAAAAATGAAAAAATGAATAATTGTATTTTAGAAGTCATATTTTTATGTTATATTTTGTAAATTTGTTAGTTTTTGATAATTTTTTTTTTGTTTGTTTGCTTGCTGTGACACCTAATTGGTACATATATTAGATAAAATATAATTATACTATGTTATGTGTGTGATAATCACTGCTGTGTGTACTATATAAATAAATAAATATTAAAATAAAATAAAAAACTTATCAAATTGTTAATTTAAAAAAAATATTTACATTAACTTATAATTATAACGTCGCGTCGATGTGCCAATGTGTGTGTCTAGCATAGGCTTGCTTAAATCTTGCTTTGACGGGCTCTTAAGTACTATAGTTTTTAACACAACTGTCAAAATCGCAAACCCCAGGGAACTCGATAAGATTATTAAAGTCCGGATCACCACTCAAGTAATACGGCTAAAACAGGAACTAAAAGTGACAGAACCATTGTCTTGTAGTTTTACAGATGTGAAAAAAAATTAGGGTTACCAGCTATTGATTTTTGCCAAAATTAATGGATATTACTTCTCATATATTTTTATTATTCAATATGTAGTACAAAAGCATTGGTAATGTTTTTTTTTGTGGATAGAAATTATAAATACTTTAAGTTAGTTTAGTTTACAATAAGACCTGAAAATTGGACTTTTTATTTTATTTTTTTATTATGGCACAAACAGTCTTTACAAATGAAGTTATATAATTTTAAAAGAAAACATAAAAGAAGACCTTTGGGGCCAATAGTTAAACAAATTTAAGCAGTTAATTATGAAGACATAATATTTAAAAGAAAGATAAACAATTTATACAATGATGTAGTAATAAGAGTAGGTAGTAAGTTAAAATGTTACAGTTTTAATTTTATTTTGGATAAGACTCTTAAAGGTGGCTGATGAGTTATTAAATATACCTATTTCGAAAAAATGGTCATTATACAATGTAAGAGAGCGAATTATTAACCTATCTCTAGTAGAAAGACAAATTTCTAAGCATTCCATACGAATTAAATATGTTTGTGTCCCGACTAGGAATCGAACCCGGTACGTCCGAGTCTAAATCCACGGACAAAACCGCTAGACCACGGAGGCAGTCTAAGTATCTAAATTTTATAATTTTAGCTTATACACAATTGGATACATATATGATTTTGAGTTTACATTGCGGGGAAATAAAATAATATTATGTTGGTTGAATGTGGGGGATAAAATACATTCCATTGGTATCATTTTAAAATGCTACACAAGCGCCATAGCTATCTGACTTGAGTGGTGGTCCCGGAGCGACATAAGATTTTTGGCCATAGACAAGAAATTAGTTTTTTTATTCCCTTGCCTGCCAATTTAGAGTCAATAAAAAAAACATTGACAATATAATAGATACGAAACTTGACAGAGAGATGGCGTTTCTTCGAGGCACGGAAACGGCAGAGTTGTAAAACTATGGCAAATGTACCTAAGAAAAGTTTATACTAGTACATTTGACCTTGCGCTCATCTGATAGTAAGTGGCGCGCAAGGTACATGAATGTTAGCAACTAGAATCATGTGATTGTATATGTGATTGTAGTTGATGATCATTTTGTAAATAAAATATATATTTATACCTGTTTTTTAAATGTAAATCCATAGCTAGTGGTTGTAGTTCTACCACAATAGTTGCCGTCCCTGTAGATGGGTTCTCCTCCCCAGCTCCACAGGTCCAGCTCGTGGTCGTGGTCTATAAGCAGGAGCTGGATGTAAAGACGCTTTACTCCTTCAGAACGCTGCTTCTCTAGAGCTTCCCGACCAACAAAATCTATGTTTTTCTAAAAAAAAAACCTTATTACATCATATTCCCTTAGTTAATATTTTGAAAGCACTTGCACTTTATATCTTAGCATTTTATTTTTATTTATTTATTACTATTTATGTTTATTTATGTTCGGCCGAATATTCCTATTCGGTTTGTTCGACGTATTTTTTTATTATTTATTATTTTTTATTTATTACTATTGAAATTAAATAACCAAATTATGAACTTACATTAAACTTGACTCTCCAGGTTCGTCCGCATTCGAGCGGGGTGGTCATAGTGTCTAAATCTTGGCCCCAAAAGGCAAAGAATTTCTCCACCCGAAGAGCCCTCGACGCATAATATCCCACGTGGCCGATCCCATACTTTTCGCCGGCTGTCATCAGACGATTGTAAACGTGAAGAGCAAACTAGAAAAAAAACATACTAAATATTTAAATAATATCACAGTCCCAAATCTTTACTGCTGAAGATAAGACTGAGGATCTAGCAGTTTTTTAAACTTTTGATCGGGATGACCCTGAATATTTTCCAGTTGGTTTCAAAGAGTTGATACACAAGGATCTTTAAAACTAATGGCATACACAACTACGGTCCACCGCAGAGGTCAGCCTTTGCAGGTATGCGCAGGTGTTTGGAAATAGACATGTGCAGTTTTTTGAACCTGCGCAGGCGACCGGCGCAAGATCATAAATCCATTATTTCGAGTGACACCGTACGGTGTACCTGTGTGCAAGTACTTCGCTATCGCTATATAAAGCTCACATTGCACATATAGCAGGCCCCGAGCAGGGCTATCTTTAAAAAACTTGTATATGCACACTTCATGAAGTCATGATATCAAACTTAGTTTGTTTCTGGCGTTGCGGATAATAGATAGTATTACATTTATTTATATGTATGTATATTATTATTGTTTATATGTGTAGTTTATATGTATTTATTTGCATGTAGTATTAGTATGTAAATATGTAAACATTATTTATTTAGGTATGTAAGTATGTATTAATTTATATATGTCATTATATTGTCTAATTAAGTCTGTAATTGCTCCTACCTTTTATTGTTTAATTGCTTTTGTTGTCTCGAAGGTTTGACTGTCATAGAATGTCTAGCGGCATTAAGTCCGCCTTTGTACTTTAAATAAATAAATAAAATAGCTATAATAAAGACTTGCCTCATTAGGTATGTAGAGGACATATCCCAATTCTCCTGTATGTGTCAGATTCATAGCTCGGATCCCATTGGCCAATCCCACGTCAAGTTCTTTGAAGGTGAAAAATGGAAAGTTTGTTGGAGATAAATCTGTATCGGTTAACTCTGAGAGGAGGCTGCGAGTGAATGGACCCATTATACATATCGCTGTGTACATAGATGTGACGTCAGAGATTCTAATTCCAGCGTTCTTAGGCAGATGTCGCTTTATCCACGCCTTACAACGAGTCTGTTGGATCGTTGGAGCAATCATCATATAGCTAAAAATAAAATAACAGCATTATCAATAATAAATATTAAATTTAAATAAATTTAACAGTGACCAGTAATAAGTTACTTACTGATTATCGGATATTCTGGCCAATGAGCAGTCGTTTTCGTATCCCCCCCTTTGGTTCTGCATGCCAGTGTGAATAATGCTTCCTACTGGCACATCCACATCATTTGAGCACAAAAATTGGAGAAAATCAACCAGCTCGCGATTTGAGCTCTAAAACAAAAATTACATATACAGTGTAAACTCTATATAACATTCAAGGGGCTGCGTTATAGAGAGTTGTCGTTAAATGGAGATGGAATCATTGTATGGAAGACAAGCTAAACCAACCAAAGCCAATTGATTTCGACGCTTTAGGGAGTTTGTCGTTAAATCGAGTGACGTTACATGGAGTTTACACTGTATATATATATATATATATATATATATCAATATAGATACATTGATTAGTATGATATTCGTGTAATGTTGTGATATAAGGCTGCATAAGCTGGCGCATTTCTACCCATAAAACTATAATGTAAGGTCTATGGGCTATAACAATAAAGAAATTATTATTATTATATTAATAATACAAGTTTATACCTGTAAATCGATTTTTGTAAATGAAGAGTAGTCTGCCAGTCCCACAGCCTCCCTACAAGTGAAATATTCTCTCTGCACGATATCAAACCAGTGGGGCTTTCCGAAACTGTCGGTGCTGGCAATTTCGAACGATTTCCTACTCTCTCGAGGCATGTTTGGATCTAAAATGAATTAATAACTTGCTTATAATATTTAATAACCTTCAAAAATAACGACGACCAAGTTTCACTAACTTAGTGGTATTCCACCAAAATCTTTGCACCACTTAGGTACTGTAAGAATTGGGCCTAAGCAGGTCTGCCGTCAAACTGTTAATGGAACCACGTTCCAAGACAGCAATAGAGGAATATTTTTTTAGTTGAAACAGTTTTAAGTTTCGGAATATGTATGTAAATTGATTTACCTTGTGTTTTGAACCAAGTAGGTCTTTCGTAGCCCATAACCTGTCCAAATACGGCACCATTGTCACGTAGGGTTGGGTAAATAGGGGACAGGCGCAAGTTGCGACCCGTTTTGAACTCACGGAAAGGATATTTTAACCCATAGTGCACTCCTACAAAAGAAATAAACACTTGATTCACATAAAATAAAATTAAACAACAATTGTGGGCTTAGCACGTGTGCCAACCGTTAGAGATTTTCCGCAAACGTCCTCCTTAGCGGTTAGTTCACTTATGATACTCAGTTATGATTATTATTTGCTTCAAGGAGGTTTGGCGATGTACCTTGAGTGTTATTCCTCTAGCGTAGTTACGGAATAATTACGTCTAAGAATATATTTAATTATGAGTCGCGAAGTTGTCTAAACAATATTATATCTGCTTTCAAATGAAATATGTTCCTTTAATTTTGTAGGTGACATCTCATCCCAAAACTCACCTGGCACTTCTCTAATTCGGTCTCTGAGGAAGCGAGTATTGTTGTGAAGTCCCAGAAACCTGTTGATATGTATGTCGTGTACATCGTACCGGGTGAACCCATCGACTATCTCGTCCACGGTCGCCTGGGCCACTCCACCGGCTGCAGATATACCAACTGTCTTCAATCCTGCAGCCACGTAGTACTTTATCATCTAAATAGTTGAAAAAAAAGTAAATAATAAAATTGTTCATAAATAACTTTGTGTGTCAGATATGTTTTTAGTCATATTTATTGAAAATTTTATGAAATTTAGACACACACATATTGGGGTCGTCCCTGAGTCAGATCTATTAAAAAATATAGCTCGATTTAAAGTAATAATTAAATAGAGTTAAGTTAATAATAAAGTCCGAGTACTATTTGGTATCGATTATGTATTCGACTTGATTGAATTCAATTAAATTTGCAGTGGCAACATTACTTATTCCAATGCTGTCTGATTGGTTAACGACAATTCCTATCATTTGTAATCGTGACCTTCATTTTATGGCGCGACACATTTTCTAGGAATCGAACGTTGCAACTGTGGGAGCTGACGAAGCTCATTTTTATACGAGGAGCCTTCGAGAACACATGTTAGTAATAAACCTAATTTATAAATTGATAACCTTGTAATTAGAAATCAAACTGTTCAGGTGAATATCTTCAGTTAAGTATTCTTTTGGTTTTTATTTAAATAAATGTAATTGGAGAAGTTTGCTTAAGTAAGTGTTAGAGGACCAAGATACTGTCTGTTTGGAAGCATTACAATGTATTAAAACAAAGAGTTACGCACATTAAAAGTAACGTTCATAATAGAGTCGTGAATCCTTAATGAGACCGATCTTCTGCAGTAGATATCTAGTACTCTCGTGGACTGGGGACTGTAATGTGATGTAAATTACCTCTGGTGCTTCTCCAACAATCCAACGACAATCGGGTGAGAACGCTTCAAGCCCGTTGCAGAGTTTGTCCAGTGTTGCGTGTTGTAACGCCGGCACTCTTTTCATCAATTGTTGCAGCAACACATGAAACTGATCCCAATCCTCCGCAACACAGCGGTCATTTTGACAATTTACTGCAGACAAAAGGACTTTCTTAGCATTGCCATAGTGTGTGGGAGAGAAAGTAGAATAATAATATCTCGGGCTTGTGACTCATAGACTGGGGCTTGCGCATGCACACTACCAATAAGCTATATCCACCCCAGTGCGATTTCATTTCTGACATGCGTAAGAACCCTTAGCGCATTTCCTAGCGCACGCCGAACAGTCACTGGTGAATTCGCATGTCTTAGATATTAGGTAGGCTAATAAGTGTAGTTTTTTTTTTGTCATTACTGAATAATTGTGATTTAATGCTGTTAATTAATAAATATAAGTAACTAAAGCATATTGATCGTACTATTTTTCGTCTAAATGTTATAATGTTATCATTGCTGGATAAATGTGCTGTAATGCTGTTAATTAATTAATTATATTATATAAGAAACTAAAGCGTATTATCGTACTTTCATTGATCTAAACTGTCATAAAGAATATTATTGCTGAATAATTATGCTGTAATGCTGTTATTAGTTAACCTCTCATTAGTAGTTTGTAACTTTAGGATTAATTATAATATAGTAAGACGAAATCATGATTCTCTTTTATTTCTGAATATATTTCCCCCTAAAAACTAACTAATATAATTGGTCTAACTGTTATTAACGTTATTATTCATTGATAATTGTGTTGTAATGCTGTTAATAGTTCATTATAAGCATATTATTCTTATTTTATGTGGTCTTAACTATTATAAAGATTATCATTGCAGAATAATTATGCTAACTAAAGCATATTAATCATACTATTTTAGGTCTAAATGTTATAATGTTATCATTGCTGGATAATTGTGATGTAATGCTGTTAATTAATTAATTAATTATATTATATAAGAAACTAAAGCGTAACGTACTTTACTTGATCTAAACTGTTATAAAGAATATTATTGCTGAATAATTATGCTGTAATGCTGTTATTAGTTAACCTCTCATTAGTAATTTGTAACTTTAGAATTGGTAATGCGTAGAAATCAAGATTCTCTTTTATTTTTAAATATATTTCTCCCTAAAAAGTAACTAACTTACATAGTTTAACATACTTGTTAATGCTAAGTGGGAATTAGTTAAATATCTAGCCCAAGATATTCTATTACATGCCACATTCCGATCGTTTTATCAAATATACATACATACATACATATCTTCACGCCAGATCCCTTTCGGGGTAGGCAAAAACAAATTGAGCGCCATTTGACACGATCACGACATACTTCTTTCGCTTCGTCGACATTCATCAACCTCTTCATACATGCCCTTTTGTTACGAAAGCTTTTTAATGTGCCTTCAGAGTGTTTTATTTATTTGATCGTGATATGTGAGTCAAAGTTGAGTTGTTTAGCAAACAAAATTATATTATATGTAGTTTATAATATATTATAGCTTAAGTATCAGAATAGGGCTGCAGGAACAACTATATTATTTTTAATCTGTCATATATATATTATTATTTTAATTACTTTAATACAGGCGAGGTGGTGACTCGGTTGTAAGAACGCTTATCTTAAAATTCTACGAACGATTCTACTTAACTTTCTAGAAGATCGGTTCAAACCCCCCCGGCATGTACCAATGAGAAATCAATTTTTTTTACGTACATTTGTCATAGATTTACAACACCACCGTTTCCGTGCCTCGGAGAGCACGTTAAGCAGTCGGTCCCGGTTCCATTAATACCAACTTGTGGAATTGTTAATAAATTGTCATTAAAAATTCACCCGTCTGGCCAGCTTGGCGAGCGTAAGCAATATTTTCCAGATATATGTTCTGGAAGGCCCATCTTCAACAGTGGAGGTCTAGGACGCTCTGTTCTAGGGGCTGTTATGAAAAAAAATACATACCATTTTCATCGTTGTATGGTTTAGCGACAGGTTCGAATCCACCTGCCAAAATACATCCGTTTCGTTCTCGTAAGTAGATGTAACCGTCTGGATCTCGAATCACTGTAATTTTATATATATATATATTGTTATTATTTAGATCAATATGTGGAATATGAATTGATTATGTAATGGTTAAGTAGTTTCTAAGTTAGTTTTGGTAGCTTATAGCAGTAATGTTGTGCCTAACATACATAAAGTATTAATATTAATATTAATTATGAGCCATATTAATTCACACATCTAGTCACTTATCCTTGTGTTTGAATTTTGTTATGAAATATGTATTGTTTAGACGTATAATCTGTTGAGTACATTTTCATGGAAATAAATAAATAAATATGGAATACCTATTTACGGTCCAACCATTATTACCACTCTGTTTAGTACATATATGTTTTAAAAATTTTATTAGTTCTGACTGTATCTAAGTTGTTTCAAGCAAATCAAAGGAAATAAACTATTTGATTTGATCATCAAGACCGTTAGCAAGGGACATTATTCATCTTATCACTATTATCTAATCCCTATTTAGAGCTAAATTATAGTTATACTCGTATATGCTTTTTCAGATATACCTTAGTTTTATATAATTTAAGTGACAGCTTTAGTACTAAAGCACTTGATTGATACAATAACTACATATTTTATTTTCCAATAATTTAATTGCACAGTAATATATGCTACTATTTACACTGCCTCCGTGGTCTAGCGGTTAAGTCCGCGGATTTAGACTTGGAGGTAACGAGTTCGATTCCTGGTCGGGATACAAAAGTATTAATTAATATAACTAAATACATTTAATTAATATTATTAATAATAAAATTAATTTATTTGTGACATTTCTCGAGTTTGGTACGCTGGAGACATCGACAAGCTTGCCACTTGTCATGATTGGCCTCTAGTAAAGTTGGCTAAATATGAATTCGCTTCTTTATTAGCGTGGTTTCTGACCACCCAAGGGATACGGTTGGGATGATACTTTTTACTTTTACATTTTCTTATCATTGTACAAGTGCACTAGTGGATGATATAAATGATAAAAATGGATGATATGATTTGACGTATATATATGACTAAATGTCACGATACTTTGTGTAAACACGTGACACACACGGTTCCTGCGCATGAGCAATTGGAAATAGCAGTATATAGTAATAGTTTTTACCTGGAGTTGACTTGCTAAGGCCCTGAATAGGTTTCGTGTGTAGATAATAGTGTTCACAAGACATTAAAGGAACCTTCACTTGAGGGTTAGACAGATGACCAACTTTGCGAGCCCAAAAACCTAAAAAAATATTGGAAATTTTTAGCGTAGTGTCATATCTCAAATTCAATTTAAAATTAAATTATTTGACATCGCTCGTATCAAATTCAATTTAAAATTAAATTATTTGACGTCGCTGTATCAAATTCAATTTAAAATATATATTTTTTAATTCGATGGTCAAATTTTATATAAAATTATTTATTTGACGTCGCTCATATCAAGACAATTTTAAAATTAAATCATTGACATCGCTCGTATTAAATTATATTTAAAATTTAATTATTTGACGTCGCTGTATCAAATTTAATTTAAAATTAAATTATTTGACGTCACGGTATCAAATTATATTTAAAATTAAATTATCTGATAGCGCTGTATCGAATAATATTTAAAATTAAATTATCTGACGTCGCTTTATCAAATTATATTTAAAATTAAATTATTTGACGGTACGGTATCATAATATTTAAAATTAAATTATATTTAAAATTAAATTATCTGAAGTTGCTGTATCAAATTATATCTAAAATGAAATTTATTTGACGGTACGGTATCAAATTATATTTAAAATTAAATTATCTGACGTCGCTGTATCAAATTATATTTAAAATTAAATTTATTTGACGTCACGGCATCACATTGATTTTAAAATTAAATTATCTGACGTCGCTGTATCAAATTATATTTAAAATTAAATTATTTGACGTCACGGTATCAAATTATATTTAAAATTAAATTATCTGATAGCGCTGTATCAAATTATATTTAAAATTAAATTATCTGACGTCGCTGTATCAAATTATATTTAAAATTAAATTTATTTGACGACACGGCATCACATTGTTTTTAAAATTAAATTATCTGACGTCGCTGTATCAAAATCAATTTAAAATTAAATTATTTGACGTCACGGTATCAAATTATATTTAAAATTAAATTATCTGACGTCGCTGTATCAAATTATATTTAAAATTAAATTATTTGACGTCACGGTATCAAATTATATTTAAAATTAAATTATTTGACGTCACGGTATCAAATTATATTTAAAATTAAATTATCTGACGTCGCGGTATCAAATTTAATTTAAAATTAAATTATTTGACGGTACGGTATCAAATAATATTTAAAATTAAATTATCTGAAGTCGTTGTATCAAATTATATTTAAAATAAAATTTATTTGACGTCACGGTATCACATTGTATTTAAAATTAAATTATCTGACGTCGCTGTTTCAAATTTAATTTACAATTAAATTATTTGACGTCACGGTACCAAATTATATTTAAAATTAAATTATCTGACGTTGCTGTATCAAATTCAATTTAAAATTAAATTATTTGACGTCACGGTATCAAATTACATTTAAAATTAAATTATCTGACGTCGCTGTATCAAATTATATTTAAAATTAAATTATCTGACGTCGTTGTATCAAATTCAATATAAAATTAAATTATTTGACGTCACGGTATCAAATTACATTTAAAATTAAATTATCTGACGTCGCTGTATCAAATTCAATTTAAAATTAAATTATTTGACGTCACGGTATCAAATTACATTTAAAATTAAATTATCTGACGTCGCTGTATCAAATTATATTTAAAATTAAATTATCTGACGTCGTTGTATCAAATTCAATATAAAATTAAATTATTTGACGTCACGGTATCAAATTACATTTAAAATTAAATTATCTGACGTCGCTGTATCAAATTATATTTAAAATTAAATTATCTGACGTCGTTGTATCAAATTCAATATAAAATTAAATTATTTGACGTCACGGTATCAAATTACATTTAA
Organism: Tinea semifulvella; assembly: GCA_910589645.1. Taxonomy (NCBI): domain Eukaryota; kingdom Metazoa; phylum Arthropoda; class Insecta; order Lepidoptera; family Tineidae; genus Tinea; species Tinea semifulvella. The sequence goes on from OU342584.1 coordinate 30,949,526, forward strand.
AATTAAATTATCTGACGTCGCTGTATCAAATTATATTTAAAATTAAATTATCTGACGTCGCTGTATCAAATTTAATTTAAAGTTAAATTATTTGACGTCACGGTATCAAATTATATTTAAAATTAAATTATCTGATAGCGCTGTATCAAATAATATTTAAAATTAAATTATCTGAAGTCGTTGTATCAAATTATATTTAAAATTAAATTTATTTGACGTCACGGTATCACATTGTATTTAAAATTAAATTATCTGACGTCGCTGTTTCAAATTTAATTTACAATTAAATTATTTGACGTCACGGTACCAAATTATATTTAAAATTAAATTATCTGACGTCGCTGTATCAAATTCAATTTAAAATTAAATTATTTGACGTCACGGTATCAAATTACATTTAAAATTAAATTATCTGACGTCGCTGTATCAAATTATATTTAAAATTAAATTATCTGACGTCGTTGTATCAAATTCAATATAAAATTAAATTATTTGACGTCACGGTATCAAATTACATTTAAAATTAAATTATCTGACGTCGCTGTATCAAATTATATTTAAAATTAAATTATCTGACGTCGCTGTATCAAATTTAATTTAAAGTTAAATTATTTGACGTCACGGTATCAAATTATATTTAAAATTAAATTATCTGATAGCGCTGTATCAAATAATATTTAAAATTAAATTATCTGACGTCGCTTTATCAAATTATATTTAAAATTAAATTATTTGACGGTACGGTATCATAATATTTAAAATTAAATTATATTTAAAATTAAATTATCTGAAGTCGCTGTATCAAATTATATTTAAAATGAAATTTATTTGACGGTACGGTATCAAATTATATTTAAAATTAAATTATCTGACGTCGCTGTATCAAATTATATTTAAAATTAAATTTATTTGACGTCACGGCATCACATTGATTTTAAAATTAAATTAACTGACGTCGCTGTATCAAATTATATTTAAAATTAAATTATTTGACGTCACGGTATCAAATTATATTTAAAATTAAATTATCTGATAGCGCTGTATCAAATTATATTTAAAATTAAATTATTTGACGGTACGGTATCAAATTATATTTAAAATTAAATTATCTGATAGCGCTGTATCAAATTATATTTAAAATTAAATTATCTGACGTCGCTGTATCAAATTATATTTAAAATTACATATATTTGACGTCACGGCATCGCATTGTTTTTAAAATTAAATTATCTGACGTCGCTGTATCAAATTCAATTTAAAATTAAATTATTTGACGTCACGGTATCAAATTATATTTAAAATTAAATTATCTGACGTCGCTGTATCAAATTTAATTTAAAATTAAATTATTTGACGTCACGGTATCAAATGATATTTAAAATTAAATTATCTGATAGCGCTGTATCAAATTATATTTAAAATTAAATTATCTGACGTCGCTTTATCAAATTATATTTAAAATTAAATTATTTGACGGTACGGTATCATAATATTTAAAATTAAATTATTTGACGTCACGGTATCAAATTATATTTAAAATTAAATTATCTGATAGCGCTGTATCAAATTATATTTAAAATTAAATTATCTGACGTCGCTGTTTCAAATTTAATTTACAATTAAATTATTTGACGTCACGGTACCAAATTATATTTAAAATTAAATTATCTGATAGCGCTGTATCAAATTATATTTAAAATTAAATTATCTGACGTCGCTGTATCAAATTATATTTAAAATTAAATTTATTTGACGTCACGGCATCACATTGATTTTAAAATTAAATTATCTGACGTCGCTGTATCAAATTATATTTAAAATTAAATTATTTGACGTCACGGTATCAAATTATATTTAAAATTAAATTATCTGATAGCGCTGTATCAAATTATATTTAAAATTAAATTATCTGACGTCGCTGTATCAAATTTAATTTAAAATTAAATTATTTGACGGTACGGTATCAAATTATATTTAAAATTAAATTAACTGAAGTCGTTGTATCAAATTATATTTAAAATTAAATTTATTTGACGTCACGGTATCACATTGTATTTAAAATTAAATTATCTGACGTCGCTGTTTCAAATTTAATTTACAATTAAATTATTTGACGTCACGGTACCAAATTATATTTAAAATTAAATTATCTGATAGCGCTGTATCAAATTATATTTAAAATTAAATTATCTGACGTCGCTGTATCAAATTTAATTTAAAATTAAATTATTTGACGGTACGGTATCAAATTATATTTAAAATTAAATTATCTGACGTCGCTGTATCAAATTATATTTAAAATTAAATTTATTTGACGTCACGGCATCACATTGTTTTTAAAATTAAATTATCTGACGTCGCTGTATCAAATTCAATTTAAAATTAAATTATTTGACGTCACGGTATCAAATTATATTTAAAATTAAATTATCTGACGTCGCTGGATCAAATTATATTTGAAATTAAATTATTTGACGGTAAGGTATCAAATTATATTTAAAATTAAATTTATTTGACGTCACGTTATCACATTGTATTCAAAATTAAATTATTTGACGTCGCTGTATCACATTATGTTTAAAATTAAATTATCTAACGTCGCTGTATCAAATTTAATTTAAAATTAAATTATTTGACGTCATGGTATCAAATTATATTTAAAATTAAATTATCTGACGTTGCTGTATTAAATTATATTTACAATTAAATTATCTGACGTCGCTGTATCAAATTTAATTTAAAATTAAATTATTTGACGGTACGGTATCAAATTATATTTAAAATTAAATTATCTGAAGTCGTTGTATCAAATTATATTTAAAATTAAATTTATTTGACGTCACGGTATCACATTGTATTTAAAATTAAATTATCTGACGTCGCTGTTTCAAATTTAATTTACAATTAAATTATTTGACGTCACGATACCAAATTATATTTAAAATTAAATTATCTGATAGCGCTGTATCAAATTATATTTAAAATTAAATTATCTGACGTCGCTGTATCAAATTTAATTTAAAATTAAATTATTTGACGGTACGGTATCAAATTATATTTAAAATTAAATTATCTGACGTCGCTGTATCAAATTATATTTAAAATTAAATTTATTTGACGTCACGGCATCACATTGTTTTTAAAATTAAATTATCTGACGTCGCTATATCAAATTCAATTTAAAATTAAATTATTTGACGTCACGGTATCAAATTATATTTAAAATTAAATTATCTGACGTCGCTGGATCAAATTATATTTAAAATTAAATTATTTGACGGTACGGTATCAAATTATATTTAAAATTAAATTTATTTGACGTCCCGTTATCACATTGTATTCAAAATTAAATTATTTGACGTCGCTGTATCACATTATGTTTAAAATTAAATTATCTGACGTCGCTGTATCAAATTTAATTTAAAATTAAATTATTTGACGTCATGGTATCAAATTATATTTAAAATTAAATTATCTGACGTTGCTGTATTAAATTATATTTACAATTAAATTATCTGACTTTGCTGTATCAAATTTATTTTAAAATTAATTATTTAACGTCCCTAGTATCAAATTTTATTTAAAATTTAATTATTTGACGTCGCTGTATCACATTATGTTTAAAATTAAATTATCTGACGTCGCTGTATCAAATTTAATTTAAAATTAAATAATTTGACGTCATGGTATCAAATTATATTTAAAATTAAATTATCTGACGTTGCTGTATTAAATTATATTTACAATTAAATTATCTGACTTTGCTGTATCAAATTTATTTTTATTATTTAACGTCCCTCGTATCAAATTTTATTTAAAATTTAATTATTTGACTTTTCTAGTTTCAAATTCAATTAAAATTAAATGATATGATGTCGCTCGTAACAAATTCAATTTAAAATTAAATTATTTGACATCGCTGTATCAAATTTAATTTTAAAATTAATTATCTGACGTCGCTCGTATCAAATTCAATTTAAAATTAAATTATTTGACGTCACTCGTATCAAATTCAAATTAAAATTTAATTATTTGACGTCGCTCGTATCTGTCGCAGAATCGATGACCGATGGAGTAGTCGGGTTCTGGAGTGCAGAAAGATTTTGTTGAAATTCCGCTACGTAATGCTGTCTTGAATCCGTTTCTTCTGTAAGATCGTAATATTTGTTCAACTTCAAGTCGTGATCTTTAGGATTATTTCATTATAGATATTCAGTATTACCTGCACAGTTGACAAAGAAGTCGCATTGAATTTTCCCGTGCGTGGTGTCGACGCCAACCACCTCATCGTCCTTTGACAGCACCTTTGTTACTGCACATTCTTCAACTACCCTCACACCTAAAAAAAGAATATTAGTGTATAATTACGACTGTTTCGGGGTAAGAAATCATGTTTCATTGTTTGAATTTATATACTCGTGCATTATGCAATGGCAAGCTGGCATGACTGTGGCGTACCACACTTGAGAAATTATTTTTTAACTTGACCAGGAATCAACCTGGTACAGCAGTAACCCACCAATGAGAAATTCTTACGTACATTTGTCATGTACTTATGTAGGTATTATACTGATTCCGTTTAGCTGTTAAGACTCCTCGATTCCTGGTCTGTACACAATAATTTATTTGTGTAATTTCTCCAGTTTCAAGCCCAATTATAAGTGATGATAATGATATCAAATAATATAGAATAGGCAATATCAAAATCTGTTGTAATTCATTTTTCATTCAAACGAACTTACCATTATTAATAGCTTCTTTCATGAGCGCCTGGCAGATGAGCTGGGGATCAGCCACGCCGTCTCCAGGAATCCATAACCCCCCATCGATGTCATCCACATTAAGTAGAGGAAAGATGTCCTGACACTGGTCCCGTGACACCAACTCACAAGGAATACCCCAAGATCTGGCCACAACAAAAAAAAAACAATATTTAGCCAGTAGTAAGATTACAATAGATTACAATTTTGTAATTGTAAATTAAGAGTTTCAAATTTATATTTGTTAGTAAAAGTTTGTAAATTGTATTGGAAAATAATGGTGCAACCGGATATTTATAAATACATCCATTTATGATGTCAAATGTATAGTAATATAATACGTACAATAAATATATAATTAAAACATTCAAATAGGTGATGGTCTAATTTTAAAGTATATTTTTCCCAGTCACAAGGTCACATGTCGTCCTAGTGCTCGTCTAATAAAAAATATAAGAAATCTGTTACATATAAAAAAAAACATTCTTGAGCTGGTGTTCGTCGTTAGTGAACGAGTCAAAACCGCATGGTCTCACAGGGTGTAAATCTTAATAACATACAACATTGTGAGAGCATACAGTATAAACTGCGTCCAAAGTTCTTCTCATTATCATTTCTTCTTTTCTTCACAAATGTTGTAAATTAAACAATTAATACCTATAATATAAATACATATGTGAATGTATGAATAGAAAATGGGGAGTGTTTGTTGCGAAAAAAGTTATGTCGGTTAAAAGTCCGAGGCATTATTCTTATCCCCACTACTTACAGTCGCGATGTACCCGGCACCCGTATCGAACTGTAGATTGTTATGAAAGGAGCATGTGTAAATTAGTCTACAATGCCATTGTAAAGGATCAATGTCAAAATATATTTATCACGTCATTATTAAACAGATTTTAGAATTTCTTACTCCTGCTAGTGGAAGACTAAACAGTAAAGTGGTCCAAGGAAGACCAGCTGCTTGTTTGTACTCTTAACCGTTACCATGGGCACCTTCCAATTCATGAAAAAAAATAAGTCCCTAAATTTTGGCTATTATTATTTTATACTCATTTGTTTATTGTCCTTAAAAGGGCAAGGAACTAATATTTACCACCTCAACCTTCATGTCTGAATTTACTAAGCAGTATTCTGTATACATTGAAATTACGCAGAAATAGATTTTTTGTTGCCGTAAAACATCGTACCCTATATACTCATATATATCGGTTTAGGATAAATTTGTTTAAAGCCATATAACCCATTGGAATCATCGCAAAAATGATTTTACGGGTAAATCTTCATATTTATTGAATTGCAAGTACATACAAAGTGATCCCATCTCTGTTGGGAGGTGACATCATGTTTTATACATTTTTTCTTCCTGTCATGTGTCATACGTCTTCAACTATTTAGTCATGGTTGAAATGTCAATAATTGTGGTTAAAAATATGAGTAGAGGATCGAGTGACGTAGATTCTTACAATGACTATTTTTGTTACAAATTAATATGTGATAAGAATGTGCGAAAAAAAATACAACTTACGGTCCGGTGTCTGCCTGTTTAGGTAGTCCGGAGAGTATGTGGGAATCGACCTGTGCAGTTTTTGAACCTTCGCAGGCGCCCGGCGCAAGATCACAAATCAATTATTTCGAACGACACCGTACGGTACACCGGAACGTCCCCATACACGCTATCGACGTCTAGTTCACTAGCACAGGCAAACCTGCACAGCTAACCACTCCGGTAGACCATAGCGTGTATGGCCTACATTAGATATAATTGTAGGCATAGAGGCTTCTATTAGGACGAACGAGGTCAATTATGAAATAATAAAATAATATAGAGCAGGAATCGAGCATATTTGCATACAAAATGTTTGTTACATTATTCTATACGCCACCTAACGTCTATTAGCAAAACTTCTAACTGTTATAGATAATATTTTAATTTTATTAAATGAACGTGTCTACTGAGCAATGAATGGAGCTAATGTCAACCTTATCGCTAGGTTTTTTAAGATCATAATTGTTTGTAACTATAATAGCGCCATCTATAATCGACTAGCGAAGCTTTTTTGTCTAATGATAACTGAGCAATATTTGGAGCGTCTATCATAAATGTGTTTTGTTAAGGCTATAATTATGTGCATCTCTGGATAGCACCATCTATAATCGAGAAGCGAAACTATTTTTAATGATAACTTCTACAATGTCCCGTGTATTTAAATTAAAAACTTTAAAAAAAATGTTTTATCACTGACAACTTTTTATCATTTGTCAGAGAAGAACGTCTTCTTTTTAAATAAACTTCCGTAAGACGCAGGTCAGCATATTGTTCGTGAAATAACAAAATAATGAATTTAAAAGTACACCATAAACACGAGCATATCCGGCAATGACTATCATACACTAATTTAATCAGTACTGATTGGTTTAGCTTTGATTCTCATACGGTTTGGTTTCTTGTCTTGCCTTGCTATATATTTAATGTCTCTGATTAGAACTCACAAATCATTGTTGGATATAAATCAGACTACGTGGTGAGTGAAAGAGAGTCGTGCGTCAAAGAAGTGGAACCCATAATTTATTTATTTCCATGAAAATGTACATTACAGATTATACGTCTAAACAATACATATTTCATAACAAAATTAAAATGTGTGAATTAATGTGGCTCCAAGTACTTTAGGACAATGTTTTTACTTTCCACATCCGTTGATGCGAACACATCAAAATTCTCATCGGACTGCACGGTTTTGTTCAATAAAACGATTGCACGGGGAACGGGGGCACTCTGGAGTAGGTGTGTACGAGCACTTTCCTCAGCAAATAGTCGATGGCCGCGCGCGCGGTACTTGGTACAAACAATGAAATTAATTTTAATATAGCAGGTAGATATATTTTACCTCTAAGAATATTTAATATATATAAGACTAATGCTTTATTGCGTCTAACTTCTAAGGAGTTATAACGCAGCATACCTAATATAAATAATGTGGGGTACCAAAAGGGGTAGTAACCATATGTCTCGGATTGCTGGATTTAAAGAAGGTTAGATAAAAATATTAAACACAAATGTTTTTATCGAAATCTTGATCCGTCGCGGCGATGGGTGACGAGTAATAACAACGTGGTCTTACAGGGTGTAACATAAAACAATACACGTTGTAAGATCATATTGTTATCACTATGTCCAATCATTCTTTTTCTCTTCTCTTCTTTACAAACTGTAATAAATATCATTGTTACACACACTTATATTATTAAAAGCCTTGGGTTCTCAAAACATTCTCGTATATTCGATCTCTTTGAGTATAGCTATAATATTGTAAAAAATATTTACACAATATTAAATAATAATTACAAACTACGAGTACTTAAATTAAATAAATATATATAAACTAAACTTAATAAAAAAAACTATAACTAAATAATGTCCTATCAGAGATAGTCCCAAAAAGACTGGCAACATTTCCCCTCTGTATAGCGAGGCTAATACGTTGGCAGAAATAATTGCCAGTCTTCCTGTCTCCAGATTTCCCCGTCAGCCGTTTGGACTACTCCTTGGCCACACGCTTGGCTGAGGGTTCCCATGGTCCCATTGTATCGACCGCAAACGTCGCGAATTCGTAACCTGTACAGAGGTTGGCGTATTTGCTTGAGGTCATTATTAGTGTATAGTCACCATTATGGTCCTCAAAACATAAATAAATAATCCAAAGTTTATCTTTTGGGTTATAAGTTATGTGATTGGTTAAAATCTCTACGTGATCGGAACCATAAAGACAAACATTTAATATCTTATACTAGTACATACACGTAGACAAGATGGGGAAGAATCCAATCAATAGGAGAATAAAACTAGGACAATTATCTTAAACCTAATTACTCGTAGTCTATGAAATTCAAATTGATTTTGTTGTTTCACAGATAATATGCCTGCGTGCTACGACAGTTTAAAACGCGATCTTATTCTGAGTCTCGCAAGACTCTTACTCTGACTCAATATATATTTTATTTTCCAATTGTATATACTAAGGAAACCTCTTTCCGCGATGTCTTTAGGGTACCAAACTTGAGAAATATGACAAATAAATTAAATAATTTATTGTGTCCCGACCAGGAATCAAACCCTGTACCTCCAAGTCCAAATCCACGGAATTAACCGCTAGACCTAGGAGGCATTAGGTATAGGTAGGATTTAGGTACTTATACTAAAATAAAATTATTTGCAAACAAGCTCTCCCAAGTTCCAAATACCTAAACGTTATTTGTTATCCTTAGAAACATTAAAAAAAAACGGACTCGACGCGACGCAATTAAAATTTATTGAAAACAAAAACCTAACAACTAGGGTAGTCTTCGTCTTGCAACCATATCAGTAGTCTTGTTCTTGGTCTTGCAAAAAGGCAAAACCAAGACTGCAACACCAAGACCAATATTGGGCAAGACTAACATGAACCTATTTTTTATTTAGTTTTTTATTTCTTAATTGTTAAAAAGTAATATGTCAAAATTGTCATATTTTATTAATTTGTGTGTCAGAAATATAAATGTCTAAAAAGATCAATGTGTTTTTGCAATTCCTCCGTTATAATTAGTAATTATTCAGCTTAAAAGAAGCATAGAAGTATTTCTTATACCAGCTCTATCTTTTATTTAATCTCTTTGGGGTAAATCAATAAAAAGGTGGTTGGGTACCACTGTACTAGGTATTGTAATCTCATACGTAGTCAGGTGAATTTGAAAGATATTTATTGTTGTTGTGTAATTCATTTGAAAATCTCCTTGGATCCCTTCGCTACTTAGTCTTCCACTAACAGTAGTAGAATCATTCTAAATTATGACGTGTCATAAATGCCTACGTGAATAAAGATATTTTGACTTGAATTGAAAAAAAAAAAACATTTAAGGTGTTTATTATATGTTAGATGATTGGTAGTCAGCTTGTCACTTCATTAGTTGAGCCAATCACGTGCTTTTTAACTACTATAGATATACTTTTATATTTTATTCATCTCTTCATAGTCCGTAGGGTATAATAAAACATTTATTTATTTTAAAACTTTATGCACTAGGTACACAGGCGGACATAATGCCGCGAGGCATTCTCACTAGTCAACCTTAGGGACAATTTACAGCATTTGTTGTGTGAGGCACGTGCAAAATATAATAGAATGAAAATAAATCTTAAATAGTCAGTTGCAGAAAGGCTGATTACCTTTTGACATGTTTAACATATGCTCATGAGGAACATCATTGGCTGAAATAACCTAACTAACTACCAATCACGTGGCCGTATAACAAAATTATTGATCAGAGATTATTGAAATCACCTTTCTGCCACTGGGTATAAATTTAATATACTATCTACAAAACTATATACTAATTAGTAGGAATACACTAAATAGACTACATACTATCATTGACCATACATTTATAATATTAACATTTACCATACAATGTTGATCTTCATGTTCTTGAGGAATCCCGTTGATTGTGGCCGAATAAAAACAACATGATCCTACAGGGTGTTATCATAATTTCTACACATCACTGCAAGAACATGTTGGCTCAATTCGTCCATGTTTTCTTCATGACTTCATATCTTCTTATTCTCTTGTACAGAATTACAAAATCCCCCATGGTCCTTTAACCTAAATGTCAATAATAATAATAATAGCCTGTTTATTCAGAGATGTGCGAGTAAAATAAACGGCGCGCAACGAACAAAATCTATTAATAAAGTATTACTTCGTGTCGACGTGAAACTGGTAGATATTATCCTTGCTCTTCACTCATTTTCCTGTACATCTCGGATAAAAAATCAACCTAAAGATTACCCTAACAATCAATAGAGAACGCTAGAAAAAATCTGCCTACGCAAGAATTCTTACCGTTTCTACACAACTGTATATACTGCAACAAGAAAATAATATTGTCTCGCCTAGACATCACGAATTCTTGCGTTAGCGCAGCGACTGTTATAAAATACAAAAAAATCAACAGATTAGGGGCCGTCCATATATTACGTCATTCTAAATTAGGGGCGGGAGGGTTGGTCTGCGGATGACGGTAAATGATAGATGGGGGGGGGGGTGTTTCGAAATTGACGTCATTCTTATTTATTTATTTATAGTTTATTTTTCACGTACAAAAAGATTATTTCTAAAAAGAAATTTCTTCCGTAGTAGTTATATTATATCAATGATTATTGCCAAAGTAAAAATAATAAAAGGTGATTCTATAACCAAGTGTTTTAATCATATAATACCCTATTTTACTCAAATCTGCAATGTTTTATTTTGTCAAACTAGTAATGACGTCAATTTTGGGAGAAGGGGGGGGGTCATTAAAAAATGACGATGGGATGATTATATGGGGGGGGGGGGTCTAAAATCTGAAAAAAATCGATGACGTAATTTATGGACGGCCCCTTATACAGATTGTCGGTAACATAATATATAGTTTTCTCCAAAAAGAAATGCCTAAAATGATATTCACCCAAATATCCGTATGAAGTCCATCAGTAAAGGTGCTTGAGGGCGTTGATTGTTGTCTTGTAACAACCACATGATTAGCCAAGGTGAAGTCAATAATGTATTGTACGACACAATCATTGGACCCACCTTGCCAAGTCATGTCGTCTTACTTTCATCTTCACGGCATCTTCAAATCTTCGTTCTCGTTCTAGCAAGTGATTCTAAATCACGAAAATACACAACATTAACCGCCCGGTTTCTGAAGGGATGAATAAAATAACGAACTTGGCTTGACACTTTGTTAGTTGAGCCAATCTCGTGCCTTATAATATTATCTATTTTTAAATTAACTTTCCGTTACGATACGATCATGCGATCACCACCATAATAATCCCGCCTCTTTTTCTGACGCCCACCTGTGTGAACCCCTTTTTGTGTTCGCCAGCGCCATCTTACCAAACTCGGTTACACTACCAGGCCAAAAGGCCAACAACCTCACATCTTAGTTCTAATTTAACACACGACGCAAGTTGTCTTTTGTACAATTCTAAATATTATCTTACACTATGCTTTGAGAAACTGGGGGTGATGTGTGTATATTTTTATTTACAATTATTTATTTTTTCAAACTTAGAGGCGAGACGTATACTTCGGAGTCTAGAGAATGTCTGACCCTTTACTCAGCTAAAATTGCATGATGCTCTGATTTATAAATTACGGTCTAACAGGATGCACACATTAAAGTGGATATACATTGTAAGATCACATCATTCAATTTAGCACATCCAATAACTGCTCCCAACGCGCTGGGGGCTTTCAATTGCAAAATACAAAGAGCAAAACTTTAATATGCAGTTGAGTGTCACTAACCCCATATCCGACAGAATGACCAAGGGCTAGTATTTTATAGAATTTCCTAAACTTACCTTTTTTAACATAAGTGGTACTTAATTTTTTTTAAGTATTGAAATTGTATGTTATCGTACGATATGAATGTGTTTTAGTTGGATTACGGTATACGGCATACAGTTAGTGATGTTAATAAAAGGATATTAATAAACATAACTTGAGAAATTCATATTTAAACACTTGGAACGATTACACAATTATTAAAATTTACGTATTATTTTTTATTGATTGATTTACCAAATAAGTGGACTTCAAGCTTAAAACTGCCAGTCTACCTTAGGGCTCACTGATAAAATTAAATGTTACATATTATTTATTTATTTTTATAACAAACATAACTTTGACAGTTCTATTAATGTGGCTAACATTTAAAATGAAATAAGAAAATAAAAATTATATTATGATTTGTGTTATTACCAATAAAAAAAAAATATTTTTAACTATATTCAATAAAATGTCAAAGTGCCAATCATTCTGGGGGTACCAACAATACTATGGTTTACCCTAAAAATAAATATATAAATAATAATATTTAGGATATACATATGTAGTAACATAATATTAATGCTCATATTAAATTACGAAAATACACTAAACAATAAAAAAATAAAAAACAATAAAATATATAACTTTTTTTTATCATGTAAGCAAGTCCCAAATGTTATAAAACTGTCAAATAGGATGATTAAACTGATATACATTTTGTTATATGTCTTGTAATTGGTTGTCAATTTGTTATTTCAGCCAATCACATGTAAATGTTAAACATAAGTGCATTAACATTATTTCAGAAAATGGGTGGGTTATTCTCAAGTATTGTTTATTAATTAAAGCAAGCCCAAGATAAAGCGCCTTGTTATATTAATTTAGTTTACTCACACGGACTGTGATCTCATTCTCCTGTATACCGTCATCCTATCTCGGGTGCGAGCGAGCAACAGTGATCCACATTGTTTCCAGCCTAAAGTAAAAAAATACAATAGACACCTCACTAAGGATGGCTGGCGATATTGCTTAAACGTCGATATATTGGTTGTTCAAATTAAAAACCTACTAACTGCAAGTAAGGAAATTGAATGGAAGTTACAGAAACAAAAAGGAAACTATTATCACAACCGTTAGCTTTACTATAGGCCCATAATAACAAATGGTAAGCTCGTCGATGTTTCTAATGTACCAGACTCGAGAAAAATCACAAATAAATTATTGTGTCTAGACTAATAAACGAATCCGGCACATCTAAATCTATGGCATTAACTGCCAGACTACGAAAGCAGTCCGTTACAGAAAAGTGATTTTAACTTAGTTATTAACTTGGACAACCAACTTATTATTTATGTCCAGTTTAATACTTAATATGACTTATTTATATATTTAGGTAAATTGAATAGATTAAACATTTTGTTCAACACTGGAGTTCTGATTGAGACTGCTTATCTACCAGATACGAGCTAGAAAAATGAGAGGGAAGTGAGACACTTTATCAGCAGCAGTAGGATATAATCATAACATTTTTAGCATGCATAAGCGAAACGTGGATATGTCAGAATACGCATGAGAGTAGAGTTAATGCAGTAGAAATGAGGTCTTTGCGTCGGATATGCGGCGTCACTTTGACGGACCGCATAAGTAATGACGAAATATGCAAAAGGGTAGGTATTAAAGAAAGCATAGGGACAAAAATAAGGACAGGTATGCTCCGATGGTTCGGACATGTTGAAAGAATGAGTGAAGAGAGATTGACGAACCAGATATATAATGCGAAAGTTGTGGGTAAAAGAGGCCCTGGCAGACCAAGACTTATCTATCACGATCAAATAAATAAAACAATAGCTGAAGGTGCATTAAAAAGCCATCAAAATAAAAGGGCATGTATGAAGAGGTTGATGAATGTCGAAGAAGCGACAGAGGTATGTCGTGATCATGTCAAGTGGCGCTCAATTGTCTCTGCCTACCCCTCAAGGGATTTGGCGTGAAGATATGTATGTATGTATTTTTAGCATGACCAGCATCATAGCGTCGAACGTACCAGTTGACGGCTGACATTCAATCTTTAATCATTACAATTAAAGGGACTTCGTTTTGGCGTACCATTACTAAAAAACAGAATTGTTAACATAAAAATATCATTATTAGCAGTGCTACAGGAGGTGGTTTGCTTGTTGACAGATAGACAAATGTAAATTCTAAACTTCGCAAATTGGTTGTTTTACATTTGTTAATGTCAAAAAATACCAATACTGTTTCGTTTATCAAAGCTAAGAAAGTAACAGCTTATATTAATCGGTTGGTGGCACTGATTTCTAATGTTAGATGTGATGCTAACTGAGGAGGCCTCCTTTGTAAACCAGCCTATAGTGAGTGTGAGACACCATTCTTCTCCTCTCTCTTTCTCACGCACGATAGTGGTACATGGTTGTTCTATGATATGCTAAGAAATGTGTCTACTAGAATGATTGGAATAATATAATACTTTATCACATAATAAAGTGATATTATTGATTTAATCCTTGCGCACCACTCATTTTTCTATTATAAAGGAATCCTTATATGTATGTTGTTGATATAATAATTTGTCATTATTGAATTAAAGCTGGACTTTAGTTTAGCACTCAAAAATTCATAGTAAAGTTTAAACCAAGATTTTATTATTAAATTTGTGGAAAAGGATCATTGATAAGTTGGCAAACACCAAGGCTTGGCTAATAGTATAAGATCCATATTATAGCATAAGAACGACCTTCATCAATCAAATATCACAATAAATTCAATGTGATCGCTACAAAAGCAATGTGATATATTTTGTTGAGCATTCCATTACAGATTTTCAGAGTTGGCATTTATTTTTTTATAAAATATATTGGATACTCAACCGGTGAAGGTTGTTCGTAGATACATCTTAAGAAAATGCAATAAAACTAACCTGTGGGATGTTTCTTAGCTTCTAATTCAAGTATGAGCCTAAGTGAAGACTGGGCTAACTGGACCTGAGCT
Source organism: Tinea semifulvella (assembly GCA_910589645.1). NCBI lineage: Eukaryota > Metazoa > Arthropoda > Insecta > Lepidoptera > Tineidae > Tinea > Tinea semifulvella. The sequence goes on from OU342584.1 coordinate 30,964,656, forward strand.
AGTGAAGGCTTGAACGCGCCCATTAGTCCTGAGTTATGCCATTTACTGCCGGAGCCCACCCTACAATTACACATAAGTATGCTTTAATTTGCAATTAATAAAATAAAGAAGAAAGCAAAGAAACCCTTACTTTTTAAACCAGTCATAGTCTATTTATTTGTTTTGTTGATTTTTTTAAGGCAAACGCGCTTATTTGGATTTAGAGCGAAGTAATTTTGTAGAAAACTTTAGTAGGTAAACCTAAGACAAAAAAAATTGCTGCCAAGTGATATAAAATTTACACTTCTCTTCACCTGCCATCCTCTCTTGTTTTTTTATATAATTCATGTTCTTAATTTGAAATAATCTTTAAATCAAAACATCTTTTTTCAAATAGGTGGGATTAAAAACATTAAAAGTCTGAGACACTATTCTTCTCCCCTCTACTCCACACACGATGGACCCAGCATTGTGAAGAAATTTGTCTCCTGTATTGCACATAATAGCTTGTAATTAAAATACTTTAAACTACTTATTAGTAATGCATCTGTGTTCTTATATAAACATCTTATGTTATGTTGAACCACACTAGACAACATTTATGGTGCAACACATAACACACAACGTATATGTCAACATTGCATGACAGTGCACAATGTTGCTAGATGACATGCAGCATGGCAAGCTGTCTATATGGATAGACAACATTGTTATACAAATGTTAATCTACTAATATATGCATGAATAATGCATGTTAACATGAATAAAGTTATTTTGACTTTGACATGTTGAGTAACAAGTTTTGTGTTAAATGTGGCTTAGTGAATACAAAGCTTTAACTTTATACTAACTTTTCTCTTTCTATAACAACTGTGTGCTCTCCCCAGCCGCGCTTGGTGAGGTGATAGGCCACAGCAGCCCCCATCACCCCTCCCCCACATATTACAACCCGGGCCTTGTCTGGTAGCACAGGACTCGCCTTTCCATCCTAAAATCATCATCACAGCACATAGTACACAGAGTCCTAGACCAGGTGATAGGCATTTAAGAATATAATCTGGAGAATTTGGCCTTCTATTGTCATGCCTGCCAGATTTTTGGAGAGGGTGGGATCAATTTTATTTTACATAACAAGTTTTCAGTAAGTCATGTTTTAAGCAGTGTTATTTTTATATAAATATCACCATGGTAAGCTTACAATGTTAGTTCTCCTTGGAAGTAAAAATTGGCATTTGACATCATTGCAAATGGCACAACAAAGAGATAGGCAGACTGATGGCGTTAATTTGCCCAGTCTGCTGGGGCTTATAGACCAGGCTTGATTTAACCTCATGACCTGTCAAGCCGGCATAGTTTAGGGACTGATGCCAGTTGTGAGTGGTTGGATTTCTGTTGCTAACACACAGCACCACTTACCATCAGGTGGGCGCACACTCACATGTCGAGCTAGTATATTTTTAAAAAAATATGTTCTGAATAATAGGTAGAGACTAATGTTGGTTGTTAGTGGCTAGAGTCTCTTGCTACCATTTTTGGACCTTGCGTAAAGGCAGAAGAATGGTGGTGTTGTAAATCTACATAAGAATATCTCACTGGTACATATCAGGATTTGAACAGCAACATTTAGATTGAAGGAAGGCATAACAATTTGACCATCACTATATTGGTTTATTAGTACTATATTACTAAAAGTAAAGTATCATCACGACCGTTTCCCTTTCAGGGTAGTCAGAAACCACGCTTATAAATAAGCGGATTCACATTTAGCCAACGTTACTATAGGCCAATCATGACAAGTGGCAAGCTTTGTATTACTATTGCCAGTATATTGCCTATCTTTGTTCAATTCCTTGTAAGGAACCAAAAATATATACATAATGCATAGTATATGTAGGGATGGTAACCCTGGCAAATTTTACCAATTAAGGAAATATTATTGTTAATAAATGTCATTTAAAATAATTGTGAGTGATTACCTACATTTAAATACCCTAAGAGTATGGATATACCATATTTGAGTGAAACAAACTTACTAGTACTTACCTACTACTTAGAGTATAAGGGTTGGTTGAGCTCATTGATATGTGACACACCCACAAATTACACTCCTTTGTTAAGAGGTTTATTTCAGGGAATCCATTGCCAATATTTATGAATTCAATAGTTACAAACTATTGAGATCTTCGTTCACTACTTTACCAGTACAAAGATAGGTGGAATATGGAATAATTCACATTTGTCACATGAACAAAAAATCAATATAACAATGGTGGCTTCAACCAAATGCTTCTTTCTGAATTGAGTTTTCTTACATATTAAGTAAAAAAACAGATGCGCACAATATGCTAGATTACATATTATACATATTCATCACTTTTACATGCGATAATTAGGTAATTTTAAGAAACTTCCATTGGCTGGTAAAACGCGTGGACACACCAAATGGCACCATTTTTTCACTAAATAATCTATAATTGCTAATGAATACTATTTGAATAAAGTAATTAACGTATTTCATAGATTAAATCAGTAAAGCCTTTAAATATGAACAAAGGAAAGTTGGGTATATGGTATAGCTATACTTACAGTATTGAAAAGCTTGGCTCGACCGAAGAATGCTGGAACCACCCGCGCAGCGCCGTGTACAGACAATATTCCACAACTACTATTATTAGATTGCAATAAATATCGAGCCCGGAATTCATTTATGCAGCGATACATTATGTTTCAAAATGCCGGCAACCACCGCCCGGTCCGCAAAATTACGCGACAACGATCGATTTCGATTTTCTGCCAAATGACAGTTCGTTCATTTGATCGAAGGCTTGGATTTTTCATTACATCCGTATTCGAATGCGAATAAAACGAATGTTTTTAAATAAATATATTTCTAATAAAAACCCCTCATGCGTAAAAAAATATCTTGATTTATAAACTGAAAAAAAAAGTTAAAAGAAAAAATCAAGCACAAGGGTTCGGTCGCCAAAAAGTTTAATAACTGCTTAACTACACCATTGAAATAATTTAATATATTTTTTACATAGCAACTTTAAGAGTGAGTAAAAACCGAGACAGGTTCAAATCTTCCCAACAATGGGTCCCGACTGTTAAAGTTGCCATGTAATAAAATTTATAAAATTATATCAATGCTGTAATTAAGCGGTTATGAAACTTTATGGCGACGGAATCCTTGGGCTTGAATTATTATTTTTTATTTTCAGTTTATGGTAGAGCTTGCTCAGGGATGAATGATAGACGATAAAGTTCAATGCCAAACTATTTTAATGAGTTTCACAACTTCACAATTACAACAAATAAACAAAAATAATATTAAACGTTACGAATGGCGCGCGCGCGTGCTGTCGTCGGCGATGTAGCCGTGGTGTGTCTCAAATAGGCTACTCTTGGCGTCTCACATTGCCTACGGCGGTGAGAGCGAGAGCGACAACACGCATGCGCAGTAAATCTACAAGTCGACGATGTACCGCGCCGGAAGTCGACCACGCGCAACTCTTGGCGGCAATATACGATTTACTACATACTCCCCCTCTAGTTCAGGAGAACGCCCTCGCTCCTGGACTAGATCCTGCCCCTTAGCTCCAACAGTGCGGGTAGGGCGGCCGCGATTTCTCTTGGGTATGACGGGTCTAGGTGGGGTATCATGGCTACCGATATAGGGTGTAAGATCTTGTACGTGATACTTACCGAGAAGATTGCCAGGCTGTTCGATGTCTGAAATCTCGTAAGTTGTGGGACTGACCTTTTTAGCCACACGATAAGGACCATCGCGTCGTGGCACAAACTTAGAGGTTAGTTCCTTAGAACTTTTGCTAAGAACGTGGGATTTAAGGAGTACTAAATCATTTACCTGAAATGATACTGCCGGACGGCGCGAAATATCTGCGTACTCCTTGTTCTTATCCTGCTGGAGCTCCACGCGCTCGCGAACAGCTGACAAGGAATTTAAAAACTTCCCAAGGTAAGGAGTTATTTGTGGTACAAAATTTTCTTTTAATTGTATGGCACGAAGGTCATGTGTGACCTCTGTAGGAGATCTCATCTCTCTGGCGAAAGTTAAGTAAGCTGGTGACATACCTGTTGTGCGACATTTTGCACTATTTAATGCGAAACGAATCACCGAAAGCTTCTTTGGCCATGAGGTGTGATCTTCTTCCACGAGTTGTGCGAGTAAAGCTTTGACATCGCGGTTCTTTCGCTCCGCAGGGTTAGCTTGTGGGTGGTAAAGAGGAACAAAATTTTGCTTTACCTTTAAAATGGACATACACTGCCGCATAACTGCCGACACAAACTGTACCCCATTGTCCGATACAATCCTGCGGGGTAAACCGTAACGCATAAAATATTCCTCAATGAGAATATGGGCACAAGCTTCTGCAGTCGCTTCTTTAAGCGCGTATAGCTCTATCCACCTGGTAGCAGTGTCTTCGACAAGGAAAATCCAACGCTCCCCCTGGTCTCCCTCTGGTAATGGACCGAAGAGGTCTATGGCTAGCACCTCATTTCGCTGATTCATCACCGGTGTTTGGAGAAGACCTGGTGGCTTAGCGTTTGTGGCCTTGTAGCGTTGGCAGTGGATGCAGGCTTTTACATAGTCAGCGACTATCCTCCGCATCCCCGTGAAATAATATAGCTGACTAACCTTTTGGTATGTTCTATCAACTCCTGGATGACCTGCTGTAGGAGAGTCATGGAGTTCCTTTAAAATTTCTGGTACTAGAGCAGCAGGTATAACTAGTTGAGGAGATTCACTTTCAGAATCTGGGTTATACCTGAATATGACTCCCTGGTCCATAACGTAACCGCGCTCTAACCATCTTTGAGCAGCGAGTTCATCAGGACATTCAAGTTCTTTTATGATTTTGGCCACTTCCGGGTCAGAGATTTGATCCTGACGTACCTGAGTAGGTGATTTTCTTGGCAGGTCGCAGATGACTGAGCAAACGCCGCAGGAGCCGCGGTCGTCACTCGAACATATAGGTCTGCTGAGCGTATCTGCTACAACATTTGCCTTCCCGGGTGTGTATTGGAACTGAATGTCAAACTCTTGAAGTTTGAGAGCCCAACGAACTAACCTGCCTGCTGGTGATTTTAATGATAGCAACCAGCGGAGGGGTTGATGGTCACTGCCGATAACAACTGGCTGGCCGTCTAGGTAGGGTCGAAACCGCTCAACCGCCCACACCACAGCAAGAGCTTCCCTCTCTGTGGTGGAATAGTTCCGCTCTGCTGCGTTGAGGAGACGACTGGCATATTCGATTGGCCTTTCCTGATTGCCCTCCCCCTGTAATAAAACTGCGCCAAGGGCGTAGTTGCTTGCGTCTGTACGCAGAATAAAGGGTAGGCCAAAATCAGCCTGAACCAGTACTGGAGCCGTTGTTAATAAATGTTTTAGCTCCGTAAAAGCATTTCTTTGCTCTGATGTCCAAATCCAGATTTGGCTTTTCTTAGTCAAACGTGTCAATGGCTCGGCAATTTTGGAAAAGTTTGGTATAAACTATCTGAACCATGAGCACGTTTGTAAGAAAGTTCTGAGATGTTTTAAATTACTCGGCTCTTTCATTTCTACCACAGCACTTACCTTTTCAGGGTCAGTGGAAATACCGTCTTGAGTTATGACGTGGCCAAGGTACCTTACATTGTCCCTGGCAAAAACACATTTCTCCCTATTTATGTGGAGATTGTACTCGTCCAGCCGCGAGAATACTGCTTCTAGGTCTTGCAGGTGCTGCTGAAATCCCTCATATATAATCAGGAGATCATCTAGATAAGCAAGTATAGTTACATTTTGTAAAGCGGAGCATGAACGGAGACGGTCGATTAGGCGTTGAAAGGTCGCCGGCGCGTTCTTTAATCCGAACGGCATTCTTTTAAAGCGGTAGGTTCCCAAAGCACAAACGAAGGCGGTTTTATCCCTATCCTCATCTTTGACACCTACCTGCCAATAAGAAGAACGAAGGTCCAGAGAACTCATATAACAGTTCTTCTTGGTACCTTGGAGCAGATCATCGATGCGAGGCATCGGATAGGAATCTGACTTCGTGATCGAGTTAAGACGCCTGTAGTCTACACAAAAACGAATACCACCCTTGGCCTTGGGCACCAGCAGAGCAGGAGAGCTCCAAGCAGATTCGCATTCTTCGATCACGCCATCTTGTAACATTTTATCAATTTCATTTTTCATCAGCTGTTTCTTCGAGGGGTTTAGACGATAAGGAGGTACCGATATAGGAGAGTGCTCACCTGTTTCAATCCTATGCTCAGCATAGGGTGTGGGGCCTCCCCCTGCTTTAAAACTGCGGTCATGCCTAACGAGGGTTGCAGCTAGTGCTTGGCGCTGAGCTGGACTTAAATGCGCGCCCTCGTCGTCTCGAAGAACGTCTGTAGTAGCGCAAACAGCAGAACACGAGGCACGTTCAAAACACAATTCGTATGTAATAGAATTATCATTACCAAAGAACCATGATTTCTTATTAAAATCAATAACAACACCAGCTTTAGTAATGAAATCGATGCCCAATAATGTTTCATTGTTTGTAGAATCAGGAAAAATTAAGAAAGGAATAGATATTACCTTGTGTATCAGCTTGACTTTTAAGTCAGTAGTAAGGACCGCCATCTCCCGGACGATGCCGTCGGCGAGTTTGATATCTCTTGTTGACGGAGTAAGGGGGTGGCCTTTACGTAGAAGGAGAGCATATAGAGTATGACCAGCAATGCAATGCCTAGCTGCCGTGTCAATAAGCGCGGTACCGTTAACACCTAAAATCTCAATTTTAAAGATTGGACGTAAGTCGATGTGTATGACGGGCTTAACATGATGACTAACGCGCGGTACATCGTCTCCACTACAAATACACAAGTTATTTAATACATTTTTATCATTTATATACTTATTCTCAATTTTCGGAAAATTGCAGCTACTACATTTTGAAAAAGTTTCATTTTGCTGAATTTTCAGAAAATTGCGGTTACTATAATTTGCAAAGTTATCGTAAGAGTTTAAATTACGTAAATTATAATCGTTAAAATAAAAATTCTCGTAATACACACATCAAAAAAGTCTAGGGATCAAGCATGTTTATGAGGATTTCTTGTGATTGAGATGTGGCTTTGTAATAAATTTATGATTTTATAAATTTATATGGATCCTTTTTGGTGCATTTCATAATTTAAAACAGGAACTGTCAATCAAATTCGAGTAAAAGATGAAAATCAGCTGTCAATATTTTCCCTATAAAAACATAAGACGCATTGAAGACATTATTAGTGCTACTGTTTCCCTACTACTGATTAAAACCAACGTTATTATGGAGCGGCGACGTCATTTAAGCAGGGAAGAAATGATCAGAGCCGTGGGAATGATAGAAGCTGGTTCCCGGCAACGTACTGTGGCTTTAGCTCTGAATACAAGTCAGAGTGTTATCAGTCGACTTTGGACACGTTACCGAACCACTGGTACCGTGGCTGAGCGCCATGGAGGACGGTATCGCTGCACCACACGGAGACAAGACCGATACATTCAAATCACAGCTCGAAGAACTCCAACAATAACCGCCATGATGTTAGCCGTGAGCCTTCATCGCTCTTCAGGGAACTTAATTAGCGACCAAACAGTCAGAAACCGCTTGCATGAAGTGAACCTTCATTCCCGAAGACCGCTACGGGTACCACCTATAGCAATGCACAATCGTAGGACTCGATATCAATGGGCTCTTGAACACAGAAATTGGACAGAAGAACAATGGCGTTTCGTGTGCTTTTCTGATGAGTCTCGTTTTGGTATGAGGCCGGATACAAGACGTATACGACACTGGAGAACCCCTGGACGCCAACAGCGATTAAAATCCTGCCAGGAAGTCCATCCTTATAGTGGTGGAACCATCATGGTATGGGCGGGTATTTCGATCGGCGGAAGAACTGAGTTGATTTGGATCAGAGGCAACCTCAACGCTCAAATTTATGCTGAGACGGTTGTATCAGACGTCATCGTTCCTCTACAAGTGCATATCGGTCCCTTATTTCAGTTAATGCATGATAATGCACGACCGCACACCGCAAGAGTTGTAAGACAGACTCTCGCCGCAGCTAACATCAATGTCCTGCCCTGGCCTGCTCAGTCGCCAGACTTGAACCCGATTGAGCATGCATGGGATATTCTTCAGAGAAGAGCTCTGCCGAATATGGAGGGTATCCAGTCGCAAGAAGACCTTTTTTTGTTGTTGCAACGAACATGGGCGGCCATTCCACAGCGTGATTTGGATGAACTCATTTTGAGTATGCCAAACCGATGTTCTTGTGTTGTTAGTGTTCGCGGTAGAAACACGGATTATTAATTGTTTAAGTTACCCAATAAAATTAAAAAAAAAACTGTTATTTCAGTCTTTTTTTCGAACTTTAATGTTAGTGGTTCAAATGTCAAAAATCCCTTTATTAGGAAAATGGCAATTTTTTTTACTAATGCAAAGGTGACTTGGTTTATCGTTACTGTAGACAAACGAAAACATTTTATTTGATCAATCCTTAAAGAAAATTTTAATGAATATCAATCAGGAGAAAAGTTATTGCAAAAATATATGTTGATCCCTAGACACTTTTGATGTGTGTACTTATTATTAGTACCTAAGCACCTATGTGATAAAGAAGAATAATGATTCATGCAACGTGCATTAACATTCTCTACACATTTTGTGTTAAAAGAAAGATCGATATTATCACGTAAACATGCGTCCTTATGAGGAAAGCACTGCCTTAAGCACACAGTTTTGTTAGGCATGTTGCATGTATCTGTACTACAAACTATCTTATTACTAACACAAGGTATATATTTACATTTATTACTATCGTTCAAATTATAATTTGACAAAAAACTTTGATTTAAATTAAGGTCAATGTCCTTTTGAGCAGGCAAAACACTGTAAAAACTTTCTTTATAGTTATCACTATCACACACGTACGCAGGAGAGTTAGTAAAAACACGGGATTCACCTCGATTTGCTAACTTACGACACTGGTCTCTGAGATGTCCATAACTCTTGCAGTACGAGCACACGGGACGCTGCTTCTTGCTGAAGTCTCGCTGATGCGACGGCATCGCTGGCGGCCTAGCCGCGGCGTCGGAGTCCCGTAGCGTGGTGGTAATCGGGCATGCGAGCGCAGAGGCCGGCGGCGGAGGCGCCGGTCGAGGCTGCGCGACGGTGGAAGCGCGACCTTGAGTTACCGTCAACTGGTCGCGACGTGCACGTTCCGGCAAAGTGACCTTGTCGCCTTCACCGATCGAGTCCTCGATGTTACGAGCTCGACGAAGTAATTCTGTGAACGTGATGAACTCTTCTCTGCGTAGTCGTTTCTTGATTCTTATATTGAGAAGGGCATAAGCCATGTCTAATTGCGCCCTGTCGGATACATCATCCCGGGGAATTTTTGCCATCATGGCACGAAAACGGGCCAAAAATACGTCCGTGTTTTCTGCACCCTGGGGTGAGGAGAAGATATCGAGGTAAACGCGATGAGGCGGTCGTCGATCACCAAAGGCACTTATTAGGTTATCCTTGACCTGGTGCCAGGAAGAGAAGGTGTGCTTTAGACCTTGCCACCACGTGGCTGCTTCATCTGTAACTAGCATTGCTAAACCGCGAATGATATTTGCGTCTGATACAACGACGCAGTCGCAGTAGCTCTCCACTGCGTCGATGAAAGCTTCGACCGATTCGGTCGAGCGGCCGCTGAATGTTGCTTTGCAGCGAGCCAGGGTACCTTGACCAGGATCTAAAAATGTCGAGGACCGGGGTGATGGCCTCTCCCGCTGGCTCATCAGCGTCTCCATCAACTCCTTGAGGGCGCTGGTCTGCGAATTCTGCAGGGAAGCCATGAGTGAGGCAACATGCTCCTGTGTGTATGTTCTATCACCCGGTGATGAGGCGACATCTGCGTAACGGTCTTGATGAACGGGGGGAAAGTTTGGAAGGTGGTCACCCCCGTCGTCGTCACGAATTGTGCTCCTAGTATTAGGCATTTTAATGTTAATAACTGAACAGTTAGGTACGAGTTTATTTTTGCACACGACGTTTTTCGGTTTTATGGCGCGAACTCCCGAGTAGACGCCATTATGCACGGAGTCGAAAAAAACCACAAAACCAAAAGTTAAAAAAGCGCGAAAATGTTGTGAGCGTCCTTGAAACAAACACTCACACGTTGTACACCGATTTATTTATTGTAAACGTCCTTAAAATTACACTTAACACTTTGGGACGCCGTTTTATTGTAAGCGTCCTTGAAACCCCATTAACACGTTGGGACGCCAATTTATGGTAGAGCTTGCTCAGGGATGAATGATAGACGATAAAGTTCAATGCCAAACTATTTTAATGAGTTTCACAACTTCACAATTACAACAAATAAACAAAAATAATATTAAACGTTACGAATGGCGCGCGCGCGTGCTGTCGTCGGCGATGTAGCCGTGGTGTGTCTCAAATAGGCTACTCTTGGCGTCTCACATTGCCTACGGCGGTGAGAGCGAGAGCGACAACACGCATGCGCAGTAAATCTACAAGTCGACGATGTACCGCGCCGGAAGTCGACCACGCGCAACTCTTGGCGGCAATATACGATTTACTACAAGTTTTATATTAAAGATTTTTTTTTAAGTGGCGGGTGTGGCGGGTTTTTTATATTTTTTATTCAATCTTTTTTAGTTGTCGCTGTCTGTTATAATATAATAATAATATGTATAATGTTTCTGGCCACCTCAAATGGGATACCGCCGTGATAATCGTTAATTACTTTTTTATATGGACTTTATTATAGGTAGGTAGGTGAAGATAGGACTTACATTGCAACTTTAAATGATAAGGGTTGCCACCAACTGTAAATCCTTATAGATTTTAAATACTCACTCTAAATAAAAAATGGTATAAGAAACCTCAAATACCCACTCAATATAGTTTGTTGGCTTTATTATTTTTATTTGGAACAATATGGCGTCTGGTTGTCGCCTTAATGAATTTTTATTAATGTCATATCTTTAGTGACACTCGCGTGATGAAGACGAATTGATTGAAGTAAGAATCGTCAAAATCGGCCAACGCGTTTGCCACAAACCACGTTTGCAGTCGTAGAAGAAGAGCTTCTTGCGAAAAGCCTAATAGATTGATTGCCAAGTAAGCTATTTCAGATTTTTCTATATTTTTTTAATTACTACCTCCACTGCTCATGTGAAACCATATGTTAAAAATAACGATCTAAGCAATATAATATACGATTTTCTTTGTCTGCCCATTTTTCTCGCGTGCCGCTCATTTCTATCGTACATCCCTGATTGATGAATAAGCAGCGTAAATTGCGGCTGCAGATGTTTGCTTCCATGTAATCCAACCTTTATTCATTTATAATTTTATTGTTTTATAATTAAAATAACACTTTATTTTTTAATTAACTAACAATCATAAAGTTTTTCTCTCGTTAACGAAATGAATGCTGTGAGTAGCAAAACTATATTTGTTTTAGTTTTACCAAAGTTGAACTGCTGGCGATCTAACTTAAAATATTTAAACACAAGGATCGACTCTAAATAGCTAGGTGTACTAGGTCACTGCGCTGATAGTCTAAGATACGTCGACGACCGACCTTCACCGATCGGTTATCCGAATGAAATCCATATTATATGTATAATAAATTACGATGATGCGTAATAAATGAACTTAAATTAAATATATTTAGTCTTTAAGTAATAAATATAATTTGAGTAATAAATGTAAATTCAATAAATCAAACTGAGCAAAAAAGAATTTCAAATAAAGAAAAAACAACTACACTATAGAAATAATTTTATGATTCATACTCACAAAAACAAATAATTAATTCTAAAGCAAAACAATTATAAAATATTAAGACTTAATACAACAATAATAATAATCATTTTGGTACTTTAATAATTTAAAAAATAACAAAACACAGACACGGTCGTTATGATACTTTTTTATATGAACTTACATCTTCATTATAGTAAGGTATAGGTAGAACTTACATTGAAATTTTAAATGATAATGGTTGCTAACCAACTTTAAATTATTAAAGATCCTAAATGGTCACTCTAAATGAAAAAAAATACGAGAAACCTCAACATCATTTTCAAATACCTATTCGGTGATACCCCACTCAATATAGTTCGTCAACATTATTTTTTCATTTTCCACAACGCGAGTGTCACTGAAGAGTGACAATAATCCAATTTCGTTAAGGCGAGACAACCAGACGCCTTATTGTGGAAAATAAAAAAATAATGTCGAAGAACTATATTAAGTGGCGTATCATCAAATAGATATTTGAAAATGATGTTGATGTTTTTACCGTAAAACAGTTAATTTAATAAATAATAAACCCGCCTTCATTTATAATGATCTTAAATTCAAAACTGTTCTTTTCAGTATTTATAAACTAAAAAGAAAAAAAAAATTAAAAAAAAAAAAACATCAAAACAGCTCGCAACACCTCGGGAGACAAGAAGCGTTACCATTCAACGTGGCAATGCTGCTAGTATAAAAAAAAAAAAAAAATATTTATTGACACCAATTTTTAACATCCTATATACATAAATTACTATCTAGGAAATTATATCATTTATTTATTTATAATACATTGAAAATATAAACTTATCCTTGGCTTAATTCAAGATTTTATTTAACAAGTCCGATTTTTAATTTTAAAAACTTCGTCAATCGCCCGAACTAAGGTATAATGATTTTAAAAATACTATATTAATAATTAAACTAAAATTGTATATGTTGAATTATAATTAATAAAATAAATCTAATTAATAATTAAAAATACAACATCCAAAATAAAGAAAAAATAAATTAATAATATTATAAATAAAAAAATTGCTCCAAATCGCTGACAATGGGCAAAGTATACTAGCAGCATTGCCACGTTGAATGGTAACGCTTCTTGTCTCCCGAGGTATTGAAGAGCTGTTTTGACATATTGTTTTTTTTTTAAATAACATTTTTGTTTTCTTTTTAGTTTATATTAACTGAAAAGAACAGTTATGAATTCAAGATCATTATAAATAAAGGCGGGTTTATTATTTTTTAAATTAACTGTTTTACGGTACATATAATTACGGGGTACATCAGTATCGGATTGTACGCCGCCCGTTTATACTATAATACCAAACCAATTACTTTTCTTTCAGTTTCATCATATTTAAAATTATCCTCTGATTTTATTTAAATACAACAAAACTGAAATGAGTCAGTCAGTAATCAGTATTATATGATAGAAGTAATTATTTGGGGAATCTAACATTAGATGTAGTTCCCCAATAAAAAAATTCCTTCCCGAATAGGGAATCGTTTCGATTTTGATGGCACGGCCCTTACACCATAAGCTTTAGTAGCCGCCAAACCAAGGTACGTTCTTAAACGACGGTAGCGCCATCTGTTATCTGCTTAAGGAATTATCTATAAAATACTCCATTTGCTTAATTTTAGAATATCACTTTTATTAGGTTAAGATTATTTCTAAATAATAATACGACGGCGATAATGGCCTATAATAGTGTATGGGATTTTAACGACTAACGTGCAAATAACGTGCCCTTGTAGTAATTATTAATAAGTATAATATAGATACGAATATCTATATACTCGTAATCTAATTACCTGTCTTCTTGTGGTTTAAAATGTTATAAAATGTTTAGTCAAGTCGAATAGACAAGTCAAAAATAGGGTAAATTATACCGATTGTTTTCTATAATAGAGAAGTACTGGCTTCAAGACGTGGAGTTAACGCTTTATTAAAGCCATTAATCTCGTTGCTTATTATGCATCCTATACCATAACACCACAGCCTAATTTTCATAGTTTTCTAATTTAATCGGTAGTTGATATTGGTGTCAATAATTGTCAACATCCAGTGGACGCCTGGCTTGAAGGCAGCAAGTTTATGGGACAAGTCCATCTTCGAATCAGACTACAGCATTGAAGACTCGCCCAGACGAAATGCATTCCACCTCGGTCCTAAATGGCCACCAAGCCTTATTAAGGTAGTCATACTAACCGGCCAGTTTCGAAAAGGATTATTGAATTTAAATAATCTATGTTCAACTTTTAATATACCTACCTACGTGATTGGTAAGCTATTGTTATTTTTGCCAATCAAGTGTCTAAAACCAAATGATAAGCTTGTGTTAATTTAATCATCCTTTCGGAAATATAAATATAAAAACTAGGTACAATAGTAATATTTCTTTTATATACTTATATGAAGCTCTTATAGTCACTCACTCACTAACAAAGTAGATAGTCAAATTGGAATAGGTGGGTATGGGTTCGTATAGGTATGGTGCTCAAACCTCTGAGAAAATCTGAATCACATGGTGGTGTCTGTTTTTTTTTTTATATTTTTTTTAATACAAATATACCAAACGAATAAATTTTATTTTTTTATTTTAAATACTTTATTGCACTAAAATTGTACACAGGCGGGCTTAATGGCCAGGCAATTTCTAACAACCAACCTTTATGATTTTTATTTGATTTGAAATCTGCGGGTTTTCGACATTTGCAATGAAGTGTTCATCGGGACCAGCAAAAAATTATGTCTCCAAAAATAGTAGTCATCCTGATACTAACGCTGATGGATTCTCATCAAACCACAGGAGATTACCGAGCGAAGTCAGGACAGTTATAATGAACTGAGCCTAGTAAACCTGTATAAAAGACATTGGAGAAATTTAAGTAGTCATTCTGATGTAATGCTGATGGGTTCCCATGAAACTATACGAGATGGGAAGGGGGTTCCTTAACTAATGTTGTAGAGGATACTGGGAGACGAGTTGACGTTTTTTTTTTATATCTAAGTATTTTTTCTTGTATAAAAATATGGTATGGAGCCACAGGAGCTAACCGTGCGAAGGAAGGTTGGCGAATATAGATATTTTATCGATAAATCGATAGTGTTTTTTTAAACTGCAATCAACACCATTTTTTTGTTTTTTTTCGATTGAAATATTTGATTAAGTGGCGATTGACGATTTCCATCCCAAATTCAATTTATAATTGGACAGGAATATTTATAATTGTTATCAAGGTTAAGGAGCAAACATATTTATTTTTAGGTTTTTGTTAACTTAAAACATAGAGCTTTAGGGCCGGTAACTACGAGTATTTCCTTCCTTAGTGACCTTCGTTCACTTAAATGGCCGCTATCCCTTTTATTTATTTTTGTATTTAAGTGAAGAAATGCCATTAAGGAAGAATTCAGTTACCGGCCCTTAGCTAACAATTTTGATTTTTAATAAGTAAAATTAATACAAAGCAGCCCACGATCACGGCGATCCCCACAGTCCATTCGTGGGCCGTGGTGCGTTACCAAACAAACAGTAATATTATAGGTATATACGACTATATAAGTAGTATGGATGGATTATTTATTTATTTAGTTTATATATTTATTTACATATTCCACAGCTGTCTTTTACAAATAAATATTTACATTCAAATGTTTACTTAACACCTAGCCAATTACGAAATAACATTATTTTTACTAAACATATAGCACGAACAGTTCATACTCTGTAGTTTTATTTTATTAATTGCAGGGGATGTCAAATATTGCATATTATGACGAATATGTGCCAGAAACTGAAGAGCCAAGCGCCAGGGATCCAGTGGTTTTATTCCTAAGCAACCCTTTGGAATCCAGCATGCCAGGACGATGGATGACGATTGACGCATTAAAATATTTATTACAAACACGCGCTGACCGTACAGATTATTCTAAATTGAAACATATGTAACAATAAATAAAAAATAATACAACCATATGCTTTCTTCATTTTATCTATCTTTAGTTTATAATTAGTGCCCAGTCAAAAGTCAGCGCATAACCTACCTAGTTTTAGCAGTTGCTTAGGCGATAGCTTTTTTTTTTAAAGACTTTATTCGAAAAATTGTTATAAGTTGACACGGCTATAATGCCTCGAATTTAGGTTAAGCTACAGTACTTGCTTATGGCAGCAATGTCACTTCCTTATTTCGGTCTATCCATAATTTAATTTAATCTTTTTATTTATTATTTTAATAATATTGTAAAAAATTTACAATATCCGAGTGTTACATGTGAACCATATGGAAATAAATATTTTGAATTTGAATTTGAATTTAACGATACGACCACAGCCTAAAGGGCCACAGAGACCGCCCGTGAGGTGGTCGCATGCCTGAATCACCGGCCGAGTGAAGGCACTCCTTCGTAGGTCCGCCGATTGCCTTATCTATTCTATATATATATAGGTACCATATATGAAGTTAACACACAGTAAACTGCGAAGTATTCAAATGAATTTGAAGTTTATTTTCAAAGGATTTATTTGTAAATTGATGTATTTATTGTTTTTTCTTTAAACGAATATTACGTAAGTAATACCTATCTAACTAAAAAATGGACATTTTATTGTGTGGCACCCAAATTATGTTCCTTGGGGCCCAATGTGGCCCTGTGAGGAGAGACGGAGGCTATTCAAGAAAGATCGTTTAATGCTATTATTTATATATGCGACTTGAAAGCAACGATTTTTATCGAATTTTGTTTAAAATGTATGAAAACCATAGAGCAACGTCGAACGATTATGAAAGCGCTTAAAGCGCCAAGTCAAACAGGGAAGAACGAATACGAAAATGGCGAAAGCTAGGTAACATGTTACTATTGTCATTATTCAAAGGTAACATGTAATAGCAAACAGGGAAAAAAAACAATAGTTACTAGTTCCAGCAGCTCCAAGATCCCCAACCAGGCTCCTGCCATTTTGATGAACACAAGACCTTTGCTTTAGTTTGTTTTGGTTTTGACATGTGCACATGCGCAGTAATAGTTCCAACCGTAAAACAGAGATGGCGCAACATAGGTGTATTCGTAACAGTTTACTTAATACAAGCATTCAGTACATTGCGTGATTTAGTTTAATTACATAAATTATTTTATAATAAAATAATCAAGGTACATATTTTAGGTATGTTTTAAATAAAGGATCAAGCTTTTCAAACTTCTCTCCTGTAAACAATAAACAGCAATGAGAAATTGACATTAGCTATTTGGTCTCTGTAGTTTTACCAATATTGTTGCAACACGTATAAAGGAAACAAGGAATAGGTAATTGAACAAAATCTACAGTGAATTAAGTGAATAAGGTATTTGGTATTGTGCATAATGGTCTACATTGATAAAGGTGAGTTTTTTGGTGATTTAATTAGCCTTTTTAAAAAGTAGATTAGGGAGTTGAAAAGGTCATTATAAAAAATACATCCTGTTTCGTTATCTAAGTTGCGAATAGATGTTATTTAAATTGATATAGAATTGTTATTGAATGTACATTAAAACATCGTTTCAATTTAATCCATTTAACGACTACACGTTTACCTCGCCAATCCTTTTGGCCAGCGTGGCGACTGTAGGCCAAATTCTCCAGAAATATGTTCTGAAACGCCCATCTTCAGCAGTGGAGGTCTTTGATTCTGTATTCTAGAGCCTGTGATAATGATACGTGTCTTTATAATAGTGGGCCTTTCTTACGCCCACATTCAATATTTTGTGAATATTATTGAAAATCAGCTTACAATTCAACGCGGTAACGTTATTGGTAGCTATTTAAGTACCCTGTAAATTATCAATTTTGTTTGACATAGTTGGTCCTACTTCATATTTTCATCAAGCAACAATCATACCAAAGATCAAACAGTATTGCGAACTTCCAGTAGATTCTATTTGGTTTTCGTAGATCTTGATTAACAAACACTCACATGTTTTTCAAACACAGTGCCAATCAAGATTTTCATTAAACACATCGACTGTTTCGAAATGCATTGACTGTTTGGCAAATGCATTCACTGTTTCGAAAAAGCATTACCGTTTGTCAAACGTATTGACTGTTTGGCGAAAACATTACTCTTTGCATAAGAGTACTAGATCTTGACTGATGGAGATGGGCCTTCCAGAACAAATTTCTGAAGAATTTGGCCTATATTTGCCACATTGGGCAGATAATTTAATTGTATACAGGGTGTTTTACAAAAGTTTTTATTTGTATTATTTCTCATTTTTATTTTATTGTATTTTTAATATTTAAGTAGTATACAATATTTTACATGTGAGTATTAATATTATTATTTTTTTAGTTAAATTTTAAGACTTTTTACTTACTGAATGTCTTTCTTATTTATAAACTAAAAATTTTTTTTTTAATGTTTTAGATGGCAAAGTTGTGAAAAAACAGGCGTTTAGCATTGTAGCACTGTTTTGGGGAATAGTTAACTTCATTTATTTGTTGTAAGTATATTCTCAACTTATATATACAAAACTATGTTAACTTTTAATGTAACATTATTTTTATGAGTGTTAAGACATCACTTGTCCCAAATACTATTGAAACAACTCCTGGAGCATTTGACAAATGTCTGCTCAAATGATTTGATAAGTTGGTCAATGACTAAAGAGCTGCCCATTTATCCGTCCCTTACAACTTTTTGAATTTATCTAACAATATTATTTGGTTAGTTTGTTAGCTGACACAGCCACAAATTATTTGTTAACTTGACATGTGTAATTTATTTAGTCCATTTCTATGAGCTGTAATAAAAAAAATACTTATCATTAACATATTAACATATAATAAAAAAATAAAAAATATTACTGGTACATTGGGTTCACCCATAGAAATTGCTGATATTGTTATAGTATAAAATTAAATGATTTAACAATACCAAAGTGTAGTGCTAACCTAAAGGAAATAAAAATGAATTGATTTGACATGGTAGAGAGACAATTGCTTTCAATCAAACAATTAGCAATAACTTTAGCACACGTCATATTAGTTTTATTACACTTTATATATTTGTTTTAACTTAACAACTTAATAATAGGTAACATAATTATAAATGTAATGGTCAGGAACATCACCCCATCAAATTACAATTTAATAAATAAAATATATATATTAAAATTATGATAATAAATTGCAGATGTAAATAATAATAAACAAATGTCAAAAACTTTCCATTTAACCTAAGTATAAATTAATATAAACAAAATAAAAACAAGATTCAATAAAAAAAAATATTAAACTAATAATGATTTTAAAAATGTCATAATGTGTAATTTTTAAACCTAAACCAAAATATTAATGTCAATAGTAAAATAATATAATGAAAATATAAGTTTAATGTCTCTTTGTATTGTTTCAGCTTCCAAACATTAATAAACCCGAACTATAACAAGCATGGCGAGAAGTACACACGTGACTTCAGACCTCCAGGAAGTGGGTAAGTTACTTAATACTATAATAATAGAGGTCAGCCATCAATACATTTATAGAACAAGGTTCCAAGACAGCATTTACGAAATCATAAAGTATTTGGTCGGTTCCTCCACCTAGAAAGAGAATGGTGAGCATCTTGTTGCGAAATAAAATTTAAAAAAGTGGTCTCATTTGTAAACCAGTTTATTGGTTGGACGATGACAATGGTCCATGCACCAAGTGAATCCATGGAGTGCTTAGAATTTTTTTTTTTTTTTTCATTACAGCCCCTAGAACACAGCATCCTAGACCTCCACTGTTGAAGATGGGCCTTCCAGAACATATATCTGGAGAATTTGGCCTACACTCGCCATGCTGGCCAGACGGGTTGGCGACGATCTTATTAAAAATTTAATGACAATTTATTAACGATTCCACAAGTTGGTATTAGTAGAACTGGGACCGACAGCTTAACATGCTCTTTGAGGCATACGTAAGAAAAGTGTATTTCTTATTGGTACATGTGGGGGTGGTTTGAACCGACCTTTGTAGCATTTTAAGGAAAGTGTTCTTACAACCGAGCCACCACCGCTTACTTGGAAATTTGTTAAGTAAAAATTGGAAAAGTAAAATGGACATAATTAACGAAAATAGGTAATGTCTTTCATTAAAATCTCCTTATATATATCACTTTTATATAAAATACTATCATCGCAAACCATAATCCCTTGCAACAGAAACACCACTATATAAGGAGATTTCACATCTGTATCTTGATATGCAGTCTAAACGCTGGACCACAATATCTATGTAGGTTCATAATTTTATTAGGTACACTACAAGATAGTGGTTTGGCAAGAATGGTCTTCTATAATAATACAATTAATACTAAACATTGCCTAAGTTTTGATGATTTAATATCGAGCGAGGTGCAACTATTTTTAAACCTTTTGTTAATATTATTTTGCTTTGCAGACCGCCAAAACCTCCGAGCCGTAAGTTTGGTGGTTTCGGAGCTTCGGGAGGACCTGCCCCTCCACCAGCAGGCGGCTGCGGTTGCGGAGGATAAATAAAACTAACTAATATGATAGCAATAATATATATTTACTCATAAATTACTTAAATAAAAATAATTATAATATATGTGTCTGTCTATATTTATTCTATCTAAATCATACTTTACCTAATAGTAGTATCCAAATGAAATCTACTTTATTTGAAAGGAAATATGGTCACAAAAGCAGCGGTGATTAATGGTTGGCTAACGGGTTAAAGGCTTTATCACAGGGTAAATTGGTAAAAATGGGCATTGACTACCTACGTGGGACTAACTACAAGGAATATAGAAAAATGCTGAAAGCAGTTTCCGGCTTGATGTTGATAAAAACTAAAATTATTGAGTTAGTATATCAGCTAGTATAGACAAAAGGATTTATTATTTTTTTCTAAATGAAAAAATAAACATGCTTAGCTTGTGTTGCATGTAAATGTTTTTTTGTAATTGTATCGATTAAACTTGCGTCGATTTATTTTAAAGTACAATCGAAACCATTTTTAACTTTAATCGTTACAATTACAGAGACTTTGTTTTGATACAACCCAGCCATAATTCGTTAGGAAACCCATCATCTATTCTTAAAGTATTTTATTTCATTAATACAAAGGTAGATTTTATTTGGATATGCGATCGGTGAAGATCGCTCTT
The DNA here is from genome assembly GCA_910589645.1 of Tinea semifulvella. Classification (NCBI taxonomy): domain Eukaryota; kingdom Metazoa; phylum Arthropoda; class Insecta; order Lepidoptera; family Tineidae; genus Tinea; species Tinea semifulvella. Next base: position 30,985,652 of record OU342584.1, read on the forward strand.
AACACTATAAATAAAATATATGCGTATGTCCATTTAAACCATACTTTAACGAAGCCATTAATGAAATTGAAGCTCCTTTAATAAACGATTCGCTAAGCTCCAGTTTTATCAGTCGTTTGGACATGACATAAAAGTGACATACATTACTTACCTAAGAATAATTTTATTACCTGTTTAGGCCATTTTAATAAATATTCATCTGTGATTCATATAAACGTGATGTTGGCACAATTGCCTTAGTGGCGATTGCCATTACTAGTTTTAAAAAGAACGGAGGCGTCAGCGCCCTTGTCTATAGTTGTCTACACACATCAAAAGTGTCTAGGGATCAACATATATTTTTGCAATAACTTTTCTCCTGATTGATATTCATTAAAATTTTCTTTAAAGATTGATCAAATAAAATGTTTTCGTTTGTCTACAGTAACGATAAACCAAGTCACCTTTGCATTAGTAAAAAAAATTGCCATTTTCCTAATAAAGGGATTTTTGACATTTGAACCACTAACATTAAAGTTCGAAAAAAAGACTGAAATAACAGTTTTTTTTTTAATTTTATTGGGTAACTTAAACAATTAATAATCCGTGTTTCTACCGCGAACACTAACAACACAAGAACATCGGTTTGGCATACTCAAAATGAGTTCATCCAAATCACGCTGTGGAATGGCCGCCCATGTTCGTTGCAACAACAAAAAAAGGTCTTCTTGCGACTGGATACCCTCCATATTCGGCAGAGCTCTTCTCTGAAGAATATCCCATGCATGCTCAATCGGGTTCAAGTCTGGCGACTGAGCAGGCCAGGGCAGGACATTGATGTTAGCTGCGGCGAGAGTCTGTCTTACAACTCTTGCGGTGTGCGGTCGTGCATTATCATGCATTAACTGAAATAAGGGACCGATATGCACTTGTAGAGGAACGATGACGTCTGATACAACCGTCTCAGCATAAATTTGAGCGTTGAGGTTGCCTCTGATCCAAATCAACTCAGTTCTTCCGCCGATCGAAATACCCGCCCATACCATGATGGTTCCACCACTATAAGGATGGACTTCCTGGCAGGATTTTAATCGCTGTTGGCGTCCAGGGGTTCTCCAGTGTCGTATACGTCTTGTATCCGGCCTCATACCAAAACGAGACTCATCAGAAAAGCACACGAAACGCCATTGTTCTTCTGTCCAATTTCTGTGTTCAAGAGCCCATTGATATCGAGTCCTACGATTGTGCATTGCTATAGGTGGTACCCGTCTTCGGGAATGAAGGTTCACTTCATGCAAGCGGTTTCTGACTGTTTGGTCGCTAATTAAGTTCCCTGAAGAGCGATGAAGGCTCACGGCTAACATCATGGCGGTTATTGTTGGAAGTTCTTCGAGCTGTGATTTAAATGTATCGGTCTTGTCTCCGTGTGGTGCAGCGATACCGTCCTCCATGGCGCTCAGCCACGGTACCAGTGGTTCGGTAACGTGTCCAAAGTCGACTGATAACACTCTAACTTGTATTCAGAGCTAAAGCCACAGTACGTTGCCGGGAACCAGCTTCTATCATTCCCACGGCTCTGATCATTTCTTCCCTGCTTAAATGACGTCGCCGCTCCATAATAACGTTGGTTTTAATCAGTAGTAGGGAAACAGTAGCACTAATAATGTCTTCAATGCGTCTTATGTTTTTATAGGGAAAATATTGACAGCTGATTTTCATCTTTTACTCGAATTTGATTGACAGTTCCTGTTTTAAATTATGAAATGCACCAAAAAGGATCCATATAAATTTATAAAATCATAAATTTATTACAAAGCCACATCTCAATCACAAGAAATCCGCATAAACATGCTTGATCCCTAGACTTTTTTGATGTGTGTATATACAACGGTCTATCTATGTTCGACTTGAAAGCAAAGCTCGCTTTTTTACCGAAAGTTGCTTATTTTGTGAAAACCATAGAGCATCGCCCAAATCGAACGAACATTTTAAGCATAATTCCAGTATAAAAAGCGTTGAACGCTTTGCTTTCAAGTCAAACACGGTCTGTGTCTATGGCAAACACTTGTCATGGCGGGGCTTGCTTGAGTTAGCAAATTGTGTTATGGTAGGGCGTTGCACGGTAAGCGCATAGAACACGGTAAGCGTAGGTACAATATTTATTAACAACGAATACAATAAATACTAAATTAATCTGTGAGTGTCATATAACAAATGGTTTCATACACGTTTTAACACAATTTCATCTTCAAATCATTTTGTGTATAAATTTTAAAAAGCCACGCCCGCACGCTTTTGAAATCGCAAACAAACTGCTGGCTGTTGCTTATTTTATAATTTGTTGCAGGAGCAATGTCTACATATCAAATAGGGAACCATACTGATCTGAATCCATCAAACGTCGGTGACTTTACCAAGTTTTACATCGTTATAGCGATTTGCACTATATTATTAGCGGCTCTACTTATTTTGAACGTTTTCTGTTGCTTTTATAAATATTCCGATTACTGGCTGAACCCGCACACTGGTGAGTTGTAAATATAAATATACTATATTACATTAAAAACTAAAATAAAAATTAACTACTTACAAAAAAATAGCTTCTCCAAATCGCTGTCCTGTGGCATGGTGCTCAATTCAATGGCAGCATTTCCCCTCTAAATTAGGATACTTTATTTTTGAGAGACAAAACTGCCAGCCCTATTGTCACCAGAGATGTTGATGAGCCTTGGAACAATTTCTTTATAGTATGTTTCCGTTAAATTAAATTTTAAATGGTAAAAAGATGCATGTCCGCTCAATTTGCTTCAATGAAACTGACAGTTTTCTATGGAGATCTGTTACTTTTCATTTGAATATTTCAAACCGCACGCAAAAGGTTCATTTAGGTTATTTTTTCACATAGCACAAAGACAAAATACTTGGTATGTTTAAAAAAACAACCTTTCTTAAAAAAGGCTGGTGCCACTATTCTAAGCCGGACTAATTATTCCAATTATGGTATTGTTCAAGCATATTTTCTCCTTACAATAGACTGTTAAAGGGATAAATATTATGTATTATTTTCTTTGTACAATTTTAGGTAACCGCTGGATAGCTTCCATCTGGTCGTCCACTCCTCACAAGCAGCCTCCACTGGACCTTACGGAGCTTGGACATAGCTACGCTATTGTAGACCGTCATCAACATAACTTGGATTACAACTCCAGAATCCATCCATCAACCTCGCGCCAACCCTTAACTACATCCCCTAACGAGTACTTAGAATTGCACAAACGGGAAAGTGAAATTTAATATTTAAACGTAACAATGAGTTTCTTAATGCTATACCCTGCTGTAGCAGTCGTCGCACTTGCGGTAATGTTTGTCATTATGCTCATATTAAAGTATGGGGCATCATGGTGTAAACTACGCCACACACCAGAGCACAAAGAATTTTATGAGGAAGAGGATTTTAAAGATTCTTTTGCTTAAGAGCGTTTAATGCGTTTGCATCCCTCTCTCTCGCATAATACATAATTTTGAAAGAGTATTTAAGTCTTGAGTGTACTTTGAGAAATATAATCTTTTTATGGAATAAAATTACAGACATTTTAGAAATATATTAATTATAGATTTGGTTTGGTAAAATCGTTATAAATGTGAAAGTGAAAATATGTCTAAAATGTCTGTAATTTTATTGCTTAGAAAGTTAATAGACTACATGTCTCAAAAAACTGCCTCCGTGGTCTAGCGGTTAAGTCAGTGGATTTGCCGGGTTGATTCTTCGATTCCTGGTTGGGACACAAAAAAAATATTTATTAATGTATTTAAATACATTTAATTAATATTTAATTTATTTGTGATATTTCTTGAGTTTGGTACACTGGAAACATCGACGAGCTTGCCACTTGTCATGATTGGCCTATAGTAAAGTTGGCTAAATGTGATTCCGCTTATTTATAAGCGTGGTTTCTGACCACCCCGAAAGGGAAATGGTCGTGATGATACTTTACTTTTTTTATGTCTCAAAATTACACTCAGACTTAAATAATCTTGTAGAATAATGGATTGTGTGAGCGAGAGAAATGGATTTTATTTCTTTAAGTGCAAACATTATAAAAAATATGACTGTCAATATTAATCACAATTAATGTTAATATCAAAATTAAATAATTATTAACATTATATATTGTAAATTTGATGTTCGCTCTGCTATGTTTGGCTAAGCTTACACTTTTCTAACAGTAAAACTGACAGAATACTTCCATATTTTATTTTTAAAATATGTATAATTATTGATTAATACTCAAGCAGTGCCTATATCAGGAACTGGTGTAAAGTTCATAAAATTGACAGTTATCACCATAGTCTATTTCTATTGCCACTAGCCACTTGTCTTTTGTCACCGGAGGAGACAATAAGACGTGGTTTTATATCTTTTTGTTATTATAGGAATAGACTATTTTGTCAATTTAATGGTTGCAATTAAAGAAATACAATAGCCTGTACCCACAGTGTGGTAAGCAAGTATAAAAAAATATAGATTTTTAGTATTTTATATCAACTTGTAACAAAAGCAGATTCTTTGCGTGACGTTACAACTTACAGGTGTGTGGTCTGAAGAACTCTTGCGATGACAAGCTGCAATGCTTTCTGTCATACCTTTAATAGGTCTTTTAGATCGGGTAGTGCCTTACTAGTATAAGTTTGTCTAGTAAGTTATCTTCCTATGTGGGGGTGATCTTCAATCTCCATGTAACAGTTTTTGCATTCCATGCACAAAGTGAGGTAAATAGTACTTCTTAAATCTTGGTGAATAGTGGATAGCGGTTCTGTTTAACTTAAGGCTGCAGCAGAAGTCTGTTGGTTATATCTTTACTACTTGTGCCTGTTGATTTGTTATTGCTCTGATTGTGGTTTTGCTGAACAGGTTTTGCTTATGAGCAATCTTTTTAACACGTCAAATGGATGCATAGCATACGCAAATGATTTTTATAACTAGCAATCCTGTTCTACTAGCAATCCAAGTTTTCTCTTCTAATTAACCACTTACAGACAATATCCATGACTATATAGTTTTAGACGTATTGATTTGCAGGCAGAAGGATGATTTTATTTAGTTATGTAAGGAGTTAAGGAGGGCTCCTTAGGCTAAGTTGGACCAAAATTAAGTCTCTGTATTTTCCGTTATGCACCATGCTGCACTGACAGAGAGCTTACTATTAAACGACATATGTACGTCATTGCTTTGAGCATGCCATTCAATGCCACACTAGGGGTACAGTAGTAGCCCTATTCATAGCAAACGTTAATAAATTTCGTTATTTACGTCAGAGATTGCGTCATTATTACAATATATATTATTCAATTCTCAACATCGTCGAATCTCAACACTCTGCAGATATTAAATTGTATTAGTATTATCAATAATGAAGAATCTTTATAATAACTTTTAATTATTTGTATTTTTTAAATTCATATTATCGATCAATAGGCTTTGATTTTGCCAGATATACACATACATTGCCTCCTTTTTTCACCTCATTCACATCGTCAGAATGCAAGAGGCAATGGATAAGACATAACTGTCAATGATGCTAAATAAATTACCATTTATAACAAACTAATATAGTAAGTAGTTTTTTTTATATAAAAATAATAAATAAGTATATGACTATATAATTCCGTCTTCTATTATTATTAATAAGAAAAAAGAAACAATTTATAGACTGTATAAGTATCCGTCCTTTTGTATTTTAATAAAGAAATTGTATAATTAAATTGAGTATTTATTATTAATAAGAAAAAAGAAACAATTTATAGACTGTATAAGTATCCGTCCTTTTGTATTTTAATAAAGAAGTTGTATAATTAAATTGAGTATTTATTATTAATAAGAAAAAAGAAACAATTTATAGACTGTATAAGTATCCGTCCTTTTGTATTTTAATAAAGAAATTGTATAATTAAATTGAGTATTTATTATTAATAAGAAAAAAGAAACAATTTATAGACTGTATAAGTATCCGTCCTTTTGTATTTTAATAAAGAAGTTGTATAATTAAATTGAGTATTTATTATTAATAAGAAAAAAGAAACAATTTATAGACTGTATAAGTATCCGTCCTTTTGTATTTTAATAAAGAAGTTGTATAATTAAATTGAGTATTTATTATTATCACAGCCCCTAGCTAACACATGCTAGACCCCCACTGCTAAACGCTGTCCAGCATCCACTCTCTATTATCCAAGGCTAGCAATTTTACAAAATCTACCATTGTTATCCAGCAACCTTTTCAGGTCATCTGGCGTCATTTTTTTTTAAGTAGCAGTTACGGAACCGTAATGAAAACTACCTTTATTTGCCCTGTATACGGCGTGATTGTATGTTCTCAGTCTTAGACTAATATGTTATTCTATTGTTAGAAACAAACAACTTTTCCTAAGATACCATGTGTATTTGAAAAAAAAAATTGGCTTCTTCAAAATGACTATTTCAAATATGACAGTTTGCCACTTCCCACATAATTTCTTAGGGAAAGTTGTTTATTTCTATCAAAATCACCCTGTATATTTAAACCCTTGGAACATATTTCGTTATGCAACCCATCATTACTTTTGTTAGCATTTTTTTTTTCATAAGCAATTTCATTCCGTTACCTGTGTGCTTAGTGTAACATGCAAGTTTCGGAAAACGTAACTGCTGTAGTTACGGTTTTTTATTTTACATTGCGTGTTATTGCATGTTTGGCTATAATAACAGGCAATGAACATCGAAAATTCTACTACTATAGTTGCGTTTACGAAACTTCACTGTCACACTAGGCATACTGATCGATGAAAGTCGTACGGATTTAAGACCCGCATTAATGAATCGTTCTCAAGATCCGACACACGATTATAATAATAAAATAATAATAATAATCATCATGAAAGAGACAAGACATACTTGAGAACGATTTAATAATATGGGCCCAAGAAGCTATTCAATCCATCTTTCTGTACTGGAGGCAAAAACGTAACCAGGATTATATTATATAGGAGGGTAGCAGACAAATACTGTACGACGCGTGTAAGAAGTTAACAGGGTCAACCACGGCGTCAGCAAAACCAACAAGCAGCGCGTCGCATGGAGTAAATCACGTAGCAGGCAATAATGAGGATGTGCTACTAACAACTACTTTACTTAAGGTTAAATCAATTGACGGAACCTACAAAACCTTAAGGGCTTTGTTGGATCAAGGGTCTCAAATAGCATTAATGTCTGAGAATGCAGCTCAGATTTTAGGTTTGCCACGGCAGAAATATCATGCAGCTATATCAGGGATCGGACACGGTTCAAAACTAAGCAGAGGGCTCGTATCATTAGAGTGCCAATCAATTTATGACGATTACAATTTTTCCACACAAGCACTCGTCATACCCCGTGTGGTCAATAACCTACCTAGCGTATCATTTAACAAGCAGTCGTGGACTCATATTAAAAATATAAATTTAGCAGATCCAGAATTTAACAAGACAAAACCTACTTTTGGATGCTAGCGTCTACGCCGAAATCATTATGAGTGGACTTATCAAGGGCTCAAACTACGACCCTATAGCACAACAGACTAAATTAGGATGGATTTTATCAGGAAACGTCAAAACATTTAATTGCCACGTAGTCATCAAAAATTTACCTGACATTGAGAAATATTGGGAGATGGAAGACGTAAGAAACAACCCTCCACCAAAATTCAATGTGGAAGAGCAATATTGTGAGGATTTCTATGTTTCAACAACAACGAGATTGCAAGACGGTAGATATGAGGTGGCTATCCCGATGAAACCGAATTATAGTGAAAAACTCGGCGTTTCAAAAACAAAGGCTATAGCACAATTCAAGCAACTTGAACGTAAAATGTCTACAAATCATACATATTTAGCAAGTTACAGTCTATTTATCAATGAATACAGACAATTAGGTCATATGAGACAGGTAAACAATGGCGAGCAAGGCACGTGCTACTTGCCGCATCATGGAGTGTTAAAACAGGACTCCACTACTACGAAACTTCGTGTGGTGTTCAACGCTTCGGCTAAAACAAATTCAGGACAGAGTCTTAATGACTTAATGGAGAGGGGTCCAAATTTACAACAGGACCTTCAGTCATTAATTTTAAGGTGGCGACAATATAAATATGTCATCACAGCGGACATTGAAAAAATGTTTCGACAAATAATGGTTCGAGAGTGCGACCAACATCTCCAAGCAATCGTCTGGAGAGACTCTCCTAACGAAGCAATTAAAGAATATTTCCTGACAACCGTAACCTACGGCACTAAGGCTGCACCTTTCTTAGCAATTAGGACATTGAGACAATTAGGCAAGGATGACGCCAAAAAATTCCCTTTGGCGGCAAAAGCATTGGAAAAACATTTCTACATGGATGATTTGTTAAGCGGAGAAAACATTATAGCCGAAACAAAAGAATTGCAATATCAGTTAATAGAGATTTTAAAAGGGGCAGGCATGAATTTAAGAAAATGGTCAGCAAACGATAAGAGGATTTTAGAGGATTTAGCAATAGATCAAATTGACATGCCATTTGACTTCAAATGTTCAGAGTCTCGAAAAACGCTCGGCATTAGATGGTCACCCTCGTCCGACGAGTTTTCCTTTGACAACAAAATTGAATTAACAGATAACCACAGAACAAAAAGGCAACTGTTATCAGAAATATCGAAAATATTTGACCCTCTCGGTTGGTTATCCCCATTAACAATAAGAGCTAAACTAATATTTCAAAAAACGTGGATAGGTGAATCATCTTGGGACGAAGAAATATCAGCCGAGACTCAAAGGGAATGGCAGCAATTACGTAACGACCTAGAACTCATGTCAATTTTCAGTATACCTAGATATTTGGGAAATACTAATTCTGCATGCATTTTACATGGTTTTTCTGACGCGTCAGAAAAAGCTTATGCATGCGTAATTTACCTAATAACATCGGACGGTAAAGGCGCGTTTACATCGACTCTAGTTGCAGCAAAGACAAGATTAGCACCTTTAAAAAATAAGCAATCATTACCTCGACTCGAACTATGTGGAGCTCTTTTATTAGCACAGCTTATGGAGAACGTACAACATTTATTAGCAGTAAAGGACATTAAGGTTTATGCGTGGTCAGATTCAATGGTAGCTTTGGGATGGATACATGGAGACTTAGCGAGGTGGAAGCAATTTGTAGCAAATAGAGTACATCAGATAACAAAAATCATCCCAGCATCCCAGTGGACGCATGTGCGTTCCGAAGAAAACGCCGCAGATTGCGCCACTAGGGGACTCTCAGCATCAAGTTTACGGAAGCATTCTTTGTGGTGGAAGGGACCCGAGTGGTTACTTACCTTTGTGCCTAGCAACTTACCTATTAATTCATACCCATCACCAGAAATAGATACAAAAAGGAAAAAAGCTAGTGTGCGTGTCTTATATCAACAACAAAAATCGTTGATTATAGAATTATTACACGTGTTAAGTTCATTGACTCAAGCTGCAAGAATTGTGGCCTGGATATTGCGATTTGTAAAACGTTTGCGTTATAAAACAATAATACAATCTAGCATATTGACAAAAACCGAAATAAATGATGCATACTATTTAATTATCAGACATGTACAAGCAGAGGATTTTACTAATGATATCATAAAACTTAAAGAAAACGGTCACGTACATTCCAGAAGCAAATTAGCAAGTCTAAACCCCTATCTTGATGAGCAAGGTATTATTAGAGTCGGGGGTCGATTAAGAAGAGCAAATATCAGTTACGAAGCACGGCATCCTATTATTTTATCCAGTCATCATCGGTTTACCAATTTAGTTGTTAACAAAGCGCATCTAACTACTATACACGGTGGCCCTAGATTAACTTTATCTTATCTACGAGAACAGTACTGGATCATTAGTGGCATGCGCACCGTGAAACGGGAATTAAGACAGTGTGTTAGGTGCCGAAGATTCAATTCAGGAAATCAACAGCAAATCATGGCTGATCTACCTAAACCGCGAATAACCCCTTCGCGCCCATTCACTCACACTGGCGTGGATTTCACCGGACATGTCGACCTTAGAACCAGCAAAGGTCGTGGGGTAAAGAGTCACAGGGGCTACATAGCAATTTTTGTATGCTTATCGACGAAGGCAGTACATTTGGAAGTAGTATCCGATCTGAGCACACCAGCATTTTTAGCAGCATTTCAGCGCTTTTGTTCTCGTCGTGGTACTCCCAGCCACATGTATAGTGACAATGGGACCAATTTTGTTGGTGCCAATCGAGCATTAAAAGCAGAATATCAAGAGATCATACAGAGCATTAATCAGGACTTCTTCAAGAACATCGCCGAAATGAATATCGAGTGGTCATTCAATGCGCCGGCTTGGCCCAGCGCTGGAGGATTATGGGAGGCAGCGGTAAAAAGCTTTAAGTATCATCTAAAGAGAGTTTTAGGCGAACAAAAACTCACCTATGAAGAGTTCACCACTCTCGTTCAGCAAATAGAAGCCTGCCTCAATTCAAGACCTTTGATAGCATTGACTGAAAATCCTGAGGATGAATACCTCACCCCAGGACATTTTTTGGTGGGGAAATCATTGTTATCGCGACCTCTACCCGAACCAGAAAACATAAGCTTACCTGACAGATGGAGGCTTATTCAGCAGATGAATAAACAATTTTGGAAGCAATGGTCGACAGACTATTTACAGCAGTTACAAACCCGATCAAAATGGCGCACTACAAAAACAAATATTAGCATCAACGATATCGTACTCATCAAGGAAGACAACCGACCACCAGGGAAATGGCCTCTCGGCAGGGTACATGAGCTACACCCCGGGGACGACGGTATTGTACGGGTTGTTACCTTGAAAACGCAAAATAGCATTATGAAGCGACCAGTCAGCAAATTAATTTTACTTTCGGTGCATGAAGACGGCCCGAACTATTTAAGGTCGATCCATGAACAACAGGGACAACAAGAGAAGCCTAAACAGCAAGGTCGACGTTCAGGACGAGGTCCCAGAAACGTTTTCAAAACCATGTTCGCATGGACATTTCTATTGTGGATGACTTTCATGTCTCCATCCACCCAGCAAGGTATTCCTACATACAACATTACGGCTCTGAGTGACAACCAGAGTCTTTATTTTGATAAGGTGGCCAATCTGCAATATGTACGAGATGAGTGGAAACTCATCGTATATTATAATTTGTCCAATTACTGGCAAAGCATATCCGATGCGGAAAAGTATGTTTACAACTTACAAACCATGTGTAAAGCAAGCGGTAATCAACATCAAGGCACCGTATTACAATTAGATCATGAACTCGACGAAATAATTATTATAGCCTGGTGGAGTGTCATTCACCTGTAATTACAAGCAATCGACATGCATAAACAAATGGCTCAAATTACGGAGCTCTAATGCTTGGTTGTATTCGTGTTGCCATCCTTGCAATATCCGCATTTTTTGCCAAGCGGATATGTCATTTACTACACTGACCAACAATGGACTTATTAATATAGGTCAAGGTTGCACGTTAAAGAGCGATATCTTTACGATTCATGCACATAATCATTTTCTAACCAAAATAAGTACTCAAACGTACATCGAAGCCCCAGAGGTATCCATCTTAAACAAAATAGTAAATACGACCATATCAGACAGCACATTTAATATTAGTAGCAAGCATAACTACGATCAGTTAGAGGAACAATTAAGAAACCTAAAGACACAGTCAAATAAGGAGCTCACTATACAAGACGTACATCAATATTCTATCATGTATGTTGTAGTGATTGTACTGGTTATCGTGGGAATCATTGCGGCAAACATTAAAATAAGGAGATGTCGGCAGCGACAACTTGCAACAACATCAGAGGACGTGGAGCTCACCGAGTGCGCTGGCGGCGGCGCGGGCGGCGTGAGCGCGGGCGGCAGGATCGCTAGACGCGATTCGCGCGTGCTTGCCCCACCCATCCAGGAAGTGCCGTTAAGTGTCAGTGATAGTGTAAGCGTTCCTAAATCAGTGATAAAGCAAAGTGTGGATAGGGGCACCTCACCCTTAACCAGTGACAAAGTGCATAAATTCCGATTTACATTACATAAAGACTAACTTTCGGACTGACTCTTATTAGCATTACTTTAGCATAACATTTAAAATTGATATTTATTATATTCATGATAACATTGTAGCATTAAGCAATAGTAGTATCGTAGCATTTAATAACATTAGTTAACAAAGCATTTTATAACATTTTCCTTTTACTGTACCTATCTAATAATGTTTGATCTGTATACCTTGTAGGCCCTTAGTTTCTTTTTGATGGGCAAGATGTACGATCTATCGATATACGTCCATAAAACGCGCTGATTGCAGGCGCAGCAAATATTATGTATTAGGTAATTATTAAGAATAAATCAGTCGTTTAACAACACTCAAGCTGTCTGGTCATTTGCATCTTCCCTAGCATTAGCAGAATCCAATCTGTAGCAGTGATCAGGCAGCACCAGCATTTGGGCAGCAGTCCGTACAAATACAATGCTAGATTATATTGTTTTGATCGTTGTATTTAACATCAGCAGTGGAGATAGTAAGTAAAAATATATAAAAATCAGAAATAGCTTTATTACTTGATAATCAATCTACGTATCACGATGCTCAATCAGGCGCTCATCCAGCAAGAAAAATGTAGTTGGTGAATAAAGCGCTTAAGTAAGAATATAAATAAAACCATGACTGAAACTGGCCTGAGATATCGTCGCTTAACACAACGTACAGCTCTCCCAAAGTGATAATGCGCATAGAAATCTTCGTCACTGTTCGGCAACGGTCGTATTCCCCGAGCGTCGGAAGACGATATGTATATAGAGTGGTTAAGTGCATTTTCTTCATGCATAATTTAGTAGAATTCTATGTTTTGTGCTAAAAGAGATAAATATTGATTTATCAGTAACGAAATAAAGCTCAAAACAGCTCGTCAACACCTCGGGAGACAAAAGGGCTGGGCAATATTTGGGCCAAAGGATCAGTATTGCCATTCAACGTGGCAATGCTGCCAGTATCCTTGGCACCTTGCCCATTGGCAGCGATTTGGAGCAAATTTTTTATTTATAATATTTTTTTTTTTGTTTTTTCTTCATTTTAGTTATATTTTTATTTATTAATTAGGTTTATTTTTATTAATAGTAATTTATGTTTTAAGATGTAAGTTTTTAGTTTAATTAAAATTTTATTATTTTTTTAAATCATTGTACCTTATTTCTCAGTAACGAAATTTGATTCGATAGTAAGTAAATGGCAAGGAAAACCACACGATTGAGAATATGCTACAAACTTTGTTGGATTGATTTACTTGAAAATTTTATAGTACTGTAGTGTCCTCCTTTAAATATAAAATCTCTGCCTGTGTCAGACAGACAAGCAATTGTCAAATAAACTATTCAAATAAGATAATTAAAGTTGAAATTAAATTCACCTTTGAAAACAAAACCAAGAAGGGTGTGTAATAGCAGCTCTATATAATTTCACACAGAGGACACGTGCAGTCACCGCCAATATATAAAAAAGACTGCCCGAATTGTTTTCGATTGTGTACTCATGATATTGACTTCTATTTCTTTCGAATAAGGTGCAAAATGCAAGTGCATTGTTTAGGGCTCCTACGATTCAATGATTCGGGTGTTCCCGGGAATACGACAATTAGCGAAGATCTGCATGCGCATTATTAATTTGGGAGTACTGTAACTCAAATTGGTCAACTTTTCAGGGAAGCAAAACTTGTCAATTTTTGTATTTTTACTATACTGCACGGATATCATCATCAGCCTGTGTCTCTCCACTGCTGGATATAGGCCTCGCCCAAGTCTCGCCATTTTACACGATCTTCTGCCACCCTCATCCATCCCCCACCAGCGACCTTCCTCAGGTCCCATCTAGCCGTCCCACTCTGCGTCTTCCAGTACGTGGTCTCCACTGTTTACTCCATCGTTCATCGCACTGATATACTCTATGCTTTTATTTAGCAATAACAAGCCGATGTTGGATCACATCCTTGTTTTTGATTGGTCGAACGACGCGTCTTTCGAAATTTCTATCGAATGACATACGGAACTTATAACGGCTAATTATAAGATACGCGATGTTTTATATACTCGTAATGTTGTTGACAGATATTTCTATAAATGTCAAATGCGATATTCATCTCCATACCTAATTCAGGCGCCTTCGACTTAAGTGTGTCGGCTCGAACAGATTTTCCATAGATACTGTCAGTTTCATTCGAACAAATAGAGTCGGCATGTCGAAAGCTTGGGTATCGGGTTTCTTAATAACGCTAATGGGGTGTATTCACTTAACTTTTTATCACGATATATGGCACTAATATAACTGTCAGATGCATAGAAATCTTGTACTTTTATTACGAAATTTATTATTTTCTAGATAATATGCCGAAGTAAGCAGTATACAAATCAAGATGTCCAAGCGAATTCAAAGATATAGTGATCTCAAAATTACCGTTCTATTAATTGAACCTTTTTGTTTTTAAAGACGATGTTTAAAGTTAAAATATTAGTAAGTAGGTAACGTAAAGTTAAAATATTAGTAAGTAGGTAACGTAAAGTTAAAATATTAGTAAGTAGGTAACGTAAAGTTAAAATATTAGTAAGTAGGTAACGTAAAGTTAAAATATTAGTAAGTAGGTAACGTAAAGTTAAAATATTAGTAAGTAGGTAACGTAAAGTTAAAATATTAGTAAGTAGGTAACGTAAAGTTAAAATATTAGTAAGTAGGTAACGTAAAGTTAAAATATTAGTAAGTAGGTAACGTAAAGTTAAAATATTAGTAAGTAGGTAACGTAAAGTTAAAATATTAGTAAGTAGGTAACGTAAAGTTAAAATATTAGTAAGTAGGTAACGTAAAGTTAAAATATTAGTAAGTAGGTAACGTAAAGTTAAAATATTAGTAAGTAGGTAACGTAAAGTTAAAATATTAGTAAGTAGGTAACGTAAAGTTAAAATATTAGTAAGTAGGTAACGTAAAGTTAAAATATTAGTAAGTAGGTAACGTAAAGTTAAAATATTAGTAAGTAGGTAACGTAAAGTTAAAATATTAGTAAGTAGGTAACGTAAAGTTAAAATACATTTTTCTGTTATAAAAATGATGAGTCATTGATGTAAACGAGGTAGGTACCATTGCCGCTAGCGACATCTATAAAAACTTTGCCTGATACCCCATTGGCGTAAGGATTTTCAATTATCAACTAGTTTTCTATTGTTGAATTCTCTGATATTCTATGTATTTATCCTGTCAGATTAATTATTGAATTTAATTTGCACAATTAATCTATTCTTATTCTGAGGGTAAATATTTATCTGAGAGAATAAATAATTTTTATATCGGAACGCAATCTACGGGTATGTAACCATTGCGTGAATAAGTTGACAATTCATCATTAATTCAAGTTATAAATGGGTAATCTGTATCCCAAATTAAAATCAGTTTTGATTTGTTAACTTATTTACGCCAACTTGGTTATTATTTTGGACAACTAAGGGCTGGTAAATCAATGCTTCAGTCATTTGTAGGTCTTTCTCTTAGGAACTTGAGAAGAACCAAAAGGAAGGATTAAATTGCCAGCTATTAGATTTTAAAGAAATAAAACGCAATATATTGGATATACTTTTTATTACTAAACCGGGACCGTTACTATACATCGTAAAAGCAAGTGTGTAAATCACATAATGTGCAACTAAAATTGACAAAATAACACTCTATGGGGTTAAAAAAAATTGTAAGACGACGCGCGCGCCTCTACTAGATTTGTCACGCGCAATATAAAGTTCGTGCCGGAGAGCTGTCATATACGACAACTTACGCGACGTATATTTTAATAATATACTGGGTGACTATGTATGGTCTTACGTGATGTGATTCTATTGATAGAAACAAACAACTTTTCCTAAGAAACTATATGTCGAAAATGATTTTTTTTGAATCCTCCATACTCAATCCAAACTCCTATTCAATGTTTAAACACCACGTACACAAACTGAACCAATAAATATGTTGATTTTATTGTTTGATTTAATGTTATTAGGAATACTTATTGTTATTGTTTTTGGGTTTATATAAATATATATAATTTTAGTTATATATAAAATATGTATGCCAAATTGTTATTTTTATGTTTAAATTTGGATATAATGTCTTTCTGTATTTCATTCTTGATATTGTTAGGTTGGCCAACTTACTACTTATTTATATTTATTTATTTATTTATAATAGGGTAGCCAACAGTGCTAACATCACACACTTATTTGTACTTAACACTAAATCAGAAGTTAGATGTTGCACCTATTATAGGCGACCACCACATTACCACAGTAGCTTTTATTGCCTATAAGAAATAACAAAATTATAAAATTTTCAATAAGTATACAAAAACTAATTCTGAAACAATTTTTAAAAATATATATATAATAAACATACAATTCCTTTTAGAAATAATAAAAAAAGTAACGAAAATAACTAAAATATTACCTACTTCAGGTAATAAAGTAAAATTTAAAAAAAAAAAAAAAAAAAACCTACATAAAATTTACTCATAAATTTAAAAAATTTTGGGCAAGTTGTTTTAGCAGTTTATGTTTAAATACTCTTTGTGAGTCTCCGAAGATGTCAATATCTGGAAATTTTGCAGCATGAGCATTGTATTTTGATTGTATTCTGGAAAGATGATGATGTATACCTAGGTTAGTTCTGTGATAGGGTATGTTAAAAATGTTTTGAATTTTGTGTCTGGGGTATCTTGTTGGTACACTGAGTTTGATTTGTTCAAGAAGCTGTGTGCAGTTTATTTTTCCATGAATTAGTTTGTGTAGAAATGTTAAATCTGATAACATGCGTCTATTACGGAGAGTATTCATTTTAAAGTAAGATAGACGCTGAGCATAAGAACTCCTATGTGAGATGCCTTGTGAAAAGAATGCAAGATGTCTGGTAAAGGCCCTTTGAATACCCTCCACTCTTTGAGATGATGCACAGTATCCTGGATTCCAGGCGATACTGGCATACTCTAAATAACTTCTAACGAGGCTGTTATATAATACTAGTTTAGTTTTGACTTTTTTAAAACCTTTACAGTTCCGCTTTAGGAAGCCTAACATCTGGATGAGAAACAAATGCATTAGAAAAATTGCTTAAGGCAAGGTCTAAAGTTCTGCCATCTTTATTACAAATATTGTTTGCCTGGTAAAGGTCATTAAGTGCCATAAAATCAATTAGAGAATAGCCAAGGCTGGTATTATAATTTGATGGTGTCAGATATTTACAGTTATCTTTAGCATTACATTTAATAAAGTTTAGGTTAAAATCACCCAATAGTATAACATGTTCAACTTGGTTCAGTACTACATCTACATTGTCTAAGAAAAGTTGTTGCACTTCCAATTTGGTCGGCGGAGCTAAATAAACAGCACATATTGCAATATTATGAAAAGATCCATTTATGTTATACTGTAGATTAACCCAAAGGTCTTCACAGCAACTTTCCCACTTTTGAATTCGAGATGAGGTAATGTTGCGCATTACTGCAATCATCACACCACCACCGTCCAACTTGGAAGTACATGAACGATCCCTGCGGTACACAACATATCGGGAATCAATAAATTCACTATTAGCTATACTAGAGTTCAACCATGTTTCTGTAAAAATGATAACATTATAATCATTTAGTAAAATATTTTGTAAGACATCATTGGTTTTTGTTCTTATGCCACGAGTGTTTTGATAGTAAATATTGAATTTTACTATGTAAAGACCACATCACTATTACTAATAACAATTAAATATTTATGTCATTAACTGCAGGCTGTCTAGACTTCGAATGATTATAGCTTCGCTGATTTGGTCCTTTCGAGTAAAAATGCGCCCATTACGCGCCCACACAAACTTATAGTTACACTCCTTGGCCTTTACACGTGTGGCAGCATGTAAAGCTTTGTTGGTAGGTGTTAGATGCTCTGAAATAAACACTGGTTTGTCTTGACCCCCATATCCAAGATGTTTAGTATTTAGTTTTTCATGTGAATTCTCTTTGTTAAATTTAGTGACTGCAGCTAAAACAACATCTCTATGCCTTGGGGTTCGTAGTTTCACTATAATGGAGCGGGGCCGCTCGCTATTTTTATTTAGTTTTGACACTCTGGTAGCATGCAGTATGTCGTCTGAAGTGATGGGATTGTCTACAACTCTAACAAGCTGCTCGATGATGTTGTTTAAGTTTTCAGATCTTTGTTCCGGTATACCGTTAACCTCAATATTGCTATCTCTCATATTTTGTTCTGCCATTTGAAGCCGGGTAGAAAGGTCCTTCACAGATGCTGTATATTATCCTTGCGCAGGTCATCAATTATAGCATTTTTTTCTTCAAACTGGCTCTTTAGGTCTTCATATTGTCTACTAATGAATATTACAGCTTCACGAAAATCATTAAATTGCTCATTCATATTCTTCAGCTCCGTAGTGATTAGATTTTTTATAGTAGTTTGTAGGATGTTCACAAGTCTATCTTCGGTTATAAAGTTGTCAGAATGCTGAATGTTGTCGGACGGAACTATAGGTACTGTTGATATTGTATCAGAGTGTTTGTTGCGTTTTACTCTTCTTGTGACATAGTCATTTAGAGGTGGTTCATTGTCAGAAGCAGGAGTATTAGATTCACCACTGGCACATGGAGCATTTGAAGACATTATGGATGGATCTCTCAGACAGTCAGGGCATTTCCAGTTTAGCTTGCGTTCTTTATGTTGGGCATAAAAGCTATAAAAACGTTTATCAGAAATACCAACACATGTAATGTCGTAATTTGTCGTGCAAGCTAAACAAGTAAGGAATTCTTTACTTTGTATTTCACTATGACATTTACCACAAGGCTCCGGCTTTGATTTGGTACGTGTTCTCTGCATAATGCAATAAAAAAATTACTGCCACACCGATTTTAGGTTATAGTATCTTAAAGATTATTTTGGTTATCATTTGGTTATCACTGTATTGTGTTAAATGTGTTGTCTGTTAACTGTTTTTAGTACCTTAATAAATAAATACAAATTGGCTATTTTAAAATTAACAGTCTGTAGGAAGAAGCCAATTTTTTTGTCATTTCCGACATATGGTTTCTTAGGAAAAGTTGTTTGGTTCTATCAATAGAATAACATATTAGTCTAAGACCATTCAAAGTCACCCGTATAATATGATTAATGTTGTATTTGGGTTGTAATGTGTTGCTCTAAATAATCCAAATAAGCTTTTCATAATATTTTTTTTTTGACTATTTGTTTTTAAACTATTAGAATAAATGAATAAAAAATCGGTAGTAATAAGACCTAGTGTGCAATTGCAATGATGTTTAGGTTTCTCAGAGCGAGCCATAATTAGTTGGCTGCAATTGTGCGTGTCATGTGTCCATTTAAAATTGATATCTGTGTTTATTTGTTATAGGCGTCACATTTAGTAGAGGCGCGAGCGTCGTCTTACAAAATCTTTGGGTAATAGTGTTACGTATAAGCGGTACACCGTATGGAATGTATTACAAGTTACCAGTTAGGCCTCTAGTTTCCTAATGGATTCGGCTGTGCTTACGGCTAAGCTGAGATCATGACAAATCGGCCAGTTAGTCGCCGAGAATTTTCCTTAAAAATACATTTTTTTGTAGTCTACATTTTAAAGCGAGTTAAGAGCAACTTTAATTTGAATATAATAATTCTAATTGCAAATAAAGTTCTTGATTAGTATATGATACGGTACCCAGCTTACTATGCGAATTTTCTTACTACTATCGCTGCTACGTTGTTATATAGATACGAAAGTCAATTGCTCTGAACCGTAATAGCATGACAGAAGCGATCTCAGCTTGTCAAATAGTGACAAGTCCGAACTAAATCAACTATTAATGACTTCTATTCTAGTAGACAAGTAATTATGATAGAGAAAACCTTATATTAGAATCGGATATATATCAAAGATGCTTGCACAATCATTCTCCAATACTAATTTGGAAATACAATCAAAATGACGATTGTGCAGGCTAAGTATGAGCTTATATAATTGCTCGTTAATATGTTCGTTCGTTCACGACACACTCGACAGAATCATAATGTTTGTTGTACGACAAACAACAAAAAAATACAAATCAAGTAGAATAGTAGAGAAGCAAATAACTTATAGACTAAGACCGTCTAAAGACGAGGCCTATTACATGCATATATTTATTAAAACAAAATTTGTTCTTTAAAAGTGTTCTTAATTAAACTGTATGTTTTTTTTGTTGTCTTACGTTAGGCTAATATGTTATTCTATTAATAGAAACAAAGAACTATTCCTGAGAAACTATATGTCGGAAATGACAAAAAAAAAGTTTCTTCGAACTGTTAATTTTATAATAGCAAATTCGTTCGGAGAAGCCAAAAAAATGTGTCACTGTCGACATATGATTTCTTAGGAAAAGTTGTATGATCTATCAATAGAAACACATATTAGTCTAACGTAAGAGCATACAGTTACCCAGTATATAAGGTTATTTGTAGTTGGTTGTCAATTTGATAATTGAGCCAATCATGTGCCTTATAATCAATTAAGTTAAATATGTTTGATAGTGAAGATAATACTGGCAAATGAGAGGGGGGTTGTTACAATACATTCTTCTCGCTCGCACTAATCAAATTGTTAACATGTATGAATTTAAGTGTAATTTTGAAAATGTAGTCGATCAGTTTTCAAGGAAATAAATTTATTGTTATTTTACACTTATTTTGACAGCTGGAATAATTGAGTCGAAAAGCGTTGGAGAAAACATCTAATCCGATTGTGCGAGTGATAGGGATGCAAACATTAACAACCACTTAAATGTTTTTTGAATTTAGTGGTTTAATAATACCAGTAGAAAAAAGGCAACAGATCAAAGTTTCCCATACTTTAAATATAAATCAATTTTTATGCACATTTCCCCATTAAATGAGTTATTAATAGTAATATTAACATGTGCTAGATATATGAAATAATCTACAGAATAAAATCTAAAAAGTTAAAAAAATCACTTGTAAATAAATATCTACGGCCTTTCTATGAAAGTAAAGGGCCAATTGTTCATTAAAATCAATAAGAAACCTATAAGCTAAGAATACATTTCAGGATGTCTTTATATGACGATTAAATATAGAGTTCTTACGTTTAAGAATCTCGTGCTTTCTTCAGCAATATTTAATCATAAATCCTGAAAATTATATTAAAAATCAAATATAATCAATACTTTATAAGGAGCCATCGAAAAATTGGGTAACACGAATTAAATATTTAAAAAAAAGTTTATAAAACGAATGGTTAGGCTGTAGCAGTGAAGTACGAGTGTTCCATATTAAAAAAAAAACATTTGGGATTATGAAGTACTATACAAAAAGGTTTCAAATATTGCCTCAGGAACTTTAATTTCTTACAATAATTCCTTCCAGCTGTCAAACGCACAGATTATATAGGGCATAGATGACAGTGTTCATAGGTATATTTTTGGCGGTGTGTCAGTTCAAAATTAGAAACATATTTTTGGATTATTTTTTTTGGTACAATTTTCTCGTTATCGCAATCTTTACCCATTTCGAAGATCCGTTGGGGGAACCGGTTCGACACCAGAAAGTGGACGAACTGTTGATGAACCGTCTTAGAGTATTTATAAATTAAGTTACTGTTTATTACATTGTATAGATAAATAAAACATTTATTATTGTAGATTCACCGAACTAAAAATTACAATTGTTAAAATGTCTGTTTTATTTTTGGGTACACCCAAGACAATAGCTGGACTGTAACAATATATATTTTTTTAAATGACAAACTGAATGAATGGGCTCGGCCTTTTGCCTTGCAATAACGGAAAAAATATATTCAAACGTCTGTTTCTAATTTTGTACTGACAAATCTATGTTATGAACACTATCATCTACATACTTATTAATGTGCGTTTGACAGCTGGAAGGAATAGTTGAGTGGAGTAGCCATTGGGAAAACGTCTTAGATTCTAGTTTTAGTGTTTCCGCCCCTTCTTTATTAACCCCATCTTCATTAACGTGTAACGTAATTTATGAATAGCTCCTTATGATATGATTATAAATTTTACACTTACCTTTAAGTGTATATTAATTAAAGCAGAGTATCAAAAGTCATTTTTTTTAAACAAAATTACATTACAAAAATTTGAGTCACTAGTAGAAGTTCTACAGTTATCATGATGAATGGCTTGAATTAAATTACATAGAATTGGCGTACTATTTATATTTTTTGTATGTACGCATTCCTTAAGCGTTCTGTAGCATTATACTGGGTGACTTTGTATGGTATTACGTTAGTTATATGTTATTCTTTTGATAGAAACAAACAACTTTATTCAATGTAATTTTTGTCACTTTCGACATTAGATTTCTTAGGAAATGTTGTTTGTTTCTATCAATAGAATAACATATTGGTCTAACGTAAGAGCATACAAAGTCACACAGTATTATGCAAACAAAATAGATTTTAAATTTGTGTAGATAAATTCGTCGTATTACTTATAGTATACGATTTGTAATTTCAGCGACGACAAAAGTTGATGCTACAAGTAAATCTCATTGTTGTACAAGTATATCGCCATAACACAACATTCTATCTATCTTTGGTTTGATTGGAGTACGAATTTGGTCGTTTGATTAAAACACATGTCAAAATTCGTACTCCAGCCAATCTAGTTCTCAATCAACACTGTCCAGAGATTTTCATTATCTGGTACAACTTTAAATTAAATGGCCCATCCATAAATTAAAATAAATTCACCGTAAAAGGCTTTCTGTGCTTCATTCTGAATTTATTTTTAACTATTATTCAATTTTTTGTGCTTAATACTGAATTAATTTTTAACTATTATTGTGATTTTTTATTCGGTTTAAAAGGCTAGATTGATATAAATTAAAAAAAATGATTTCTTAAGCTTAGTTTTTATTTTCATAATAATTCATTTTAATTCGTTTCGAGAACCATACATAAGCCTTCAATGTAATTTTTTTTTATCTTAGCCTTTTAAACCGAATAAAAAATCACAATAATAGTTAAAAATTAATTCAGTATTAAGCACAAACAATTGAATTTACTATGTGACATAATTTATGGATGGGACATGCTAAGTTACATCATAGATAGATAAACTACTGTGTTTCGACTATAAAAATAATGACAGATGATAGTGAGTTTAATTTGAAATGATTTGTTTTTGGGCGGCAGTTGGTTTAGATGTTAAGTGGATATTGGTCGCGGTTGGGACCGATGATCTCGGACACGGCTTGCTCCAGGCAGTGCTTCAGCTCAGCGAACGACACCACGAGCATGCTCTGCTCATCGCGGGATATAAGACCAATCTAAACACACCAACAAATATTATTTATACATAATTATAACTACAAATTATATAACAACATACGTCTGTCCAAATTAAAAACCCAGTAAGTGTAAATTGATAAAACATTTCAAAAAACGTGGTTTAGGTGGGTATACAAAAGATAACTTATACATACTGGGTGACTTTGTATGGTCTTACGTTACACTTATATGTAAATCTATTGATAAACAACTGTTCCTAGGAAACCAATGTCGAATTTTTTTTTTGGCGTCTACAAACAATTTGGCTATTTTAAAATTAACAGTTTGTATTAAGAAGACGTTTTTTTTGTCGTTTTCGACATATGGTTTCTTAGGAAAAGTTGTTTGTTTCTATCAATAGAATAACACATTGGTCTAACGTAAGAGCATACAAAGTCACCCCATATAAATTATATGTATTTTTGTGACATTTATACGGCTTACCAGTTAATTGATTTGTGATACATATATGTAATCATTATCACGACCATATTTTTTTTAGAATTACTAATGGCAAGCCTGTCGATGTCACTGACGTACCAAACTCGAATAATATCACAAAAATAAATTATTGTATCGCGACCAGTAATCGAACCCAGTACCTCCGCGTCTAAATCCACTAGACTACAGAGGCAGTTTATATAAATGTATTTACAATGTACAGTTTATTATACATGTTATTTACAAATTTCATTATTAGGGTTTTAATTTTGACAGGCGATATTTCCCAAAACATCAATAATAAGATATCGAACGTTTAACTTTGTGATTTTTAAAAGGAACGTAATTAACTGGCTCTACTTTTGAAATTAATTTGCTATAGTTGCTGCTTATCTATGGATCTGCTATATAAGGGCATTTGCGACTAGTTATTATTTAAATTAAATTTTAATGTATTGGGATGGGTTCATGGTAATCTATACGAATACGGATTCGTCTCAACTGCGCCACCAAATTAAACCAGCTTGTAATCGGCGGACTGGCTTCCCTTGAGACCCGCGGACCTACTACTATGATTCTATGTTGAAATAAGGTTCTTAGTAATCCTCAAGTATCCGTCCTAAAAAAGATCGCGAGTGTCATTCTGACAATCGGATCTTGTTGATTTCCAAAAGTCAATATCAAAAGATGTATTTTTTTATTTTAATATAATTTTATTTACATTTTAACAAGTTATTTTGACGTTGAGAAGCCCCCATCTCCAATATTCTACAAGTACTTTTGCTAGTGGAAGACTAAGCAGCAAAGAGTAAGCTGTTAGCTGAAGACCAGCAGCTTAGCAGATTCGAGTGACCTATTAATGATTATGTTAGACAGGAATATCAGCTTGAAATCGATAATTACCTCAAAAATATATAAAAATATCAATTATTATTGATCAATTGACTTTGACATCCATGACATTAACCATTATGTTATATTACTAATAAATTTATTATTTATCAAAGAATAACTAAGAAGATGCAACAGAAGAGTCCAGGCATATACAATATATTGCATATAGTATAGTTCTTTGTAGCTTTAGTATATAGTAAATTAACGGCCGGTTATAGAAAGACTGATTATCTTTTGACATGTTTAGCCTATGAGGCACGTCATTGGTCGAAATAACGAAGTGACAAGCTAACACTAATCCCGTGGCGTATATCAAAATAATTAATTTTATTTAAATTCTAATTATATCAATATTTTGTATTCTATGTAACTTGAACTCTCCACATTGTCCTAACGGTTGACCGACAGAAAATGTTATGCATTAAGCTTCTAATAAATAAATAAATAATTGTCCAACTAACAATAAAGTAAACGTTCGATATTTTATTCTTCCCTGGCTGACTAACTACTAAACTAAGGTTTAAGGCGTGCTAGGAAAATTGTGCAAAAGGAACATATCCATATCAATAATATCATAATACAAAAAAGATTGTTTAAAAATTACAATTGACTAGAATTCTCTGAGAATCAGATTCTTCATATTATACTTCGATAATTTATTATTATTATTGTGTTTTATTGTTTATTAAAGTGAGTTACTCGTATCATGCCATGCGTTATACTATTATATAGTAGATGCGCTTGCCTTATTCCAAATGTGCATTTTTTTTATTTGTATATTTTTGCACTAAACATAATCTCAGTTTTATTCTCTGTGTTGAAGAAATCCTTTTAGTTTAATCGAACTAGAAATAAGCTTAACAAATTCCAAAGGTATGTATTGTTTTTTGGTTAAGCAAATATCTGTTAATTTATTTAATACAACGTTTTATATTGTTACCACAAAAATTATATATAACATTTCTCAAGCGCACCGACTATATTAAATCATTTAAGTATATATGAATCATGACTTGCAAATAGGGCACAAGTGCCAATATTTTTAATTTATATATATATTATATTTCAGTGATTTCTGAAGCTTATATATATATATATTGTGTAAAAAGGACTTAAATCATATCTATTAGGAGATATCGATACGAAAATACTTTCTCTGTACCTACGTACTGCAAGAGTATATAAGGTTACGGAAAATTTTGTATCAAACCCTATATTGATATGATCTAAACATATATATATATATATAATGTAATCTTTTTTATATTGAATAGATAATAAATATTTTTTTGCATAACATGCACATGTACAATAATGTCTTGGTCTATAAAAAGTAACATATAAGATATAATATATAAATGATGAATAATTAGTAAATTATAATGTTTTGGAATCTATACTGTTACTTTAAAAATACAATCAATATTCTCATATTTAAAATAGTAAAAGTAAAGTATCATCACGACCGTAGCGTTTGCGGAGTGGTCAGAAACCACGCTTATAAAGAAGCGGATTCATATTTAGCCAACTTTACTATAGGCCAATCATGACAAGTGGCAAGCTCGTCGATGTCTCTAGCGTACCAAACTCTAGAATATCACTAATAAATTAAATTAATTAATTTACATTAATACATATTATTGTGTCCCGACCAGGAATCGAACCCGGTACCTCCGAGTCTAAATCCATGGACTTAACCGCTAGACCACGGAGGTATTAAACTAGTTTGATGTCTTTTAGGAAAATCTATATATACATATTGGATACGTGCTCTTTTTGCAAGTCATGGTTCATTTATGTATGTGTTTGTGTAGAATCTTTATCGTAAAACAAATGTAGTTCTTACATAGGTTAGTTAGGGCTACTTTGACCCAGCTTTGCCCATGCAACATATAGTTTTCAACGAAAAACCTTTCATTTGACCGTAAAGATGTTATGTTAAGATTTTAACTTCTTATACACCATAATCATTACTGATCTTCAAGGATAATCTGTCTATTTGCATAAAGATCGGTTTAGTTATATAGGCGTGAAGGCAAATTAAACAGATATATGTCTGTGAGGTCACATGTCGTGGTCAGATGATGACGTTATGTAGCCTATATCATGTAGGTTATAAGAGTTACTTTTCTGCCGAATGTCATCAAAATGTTATTTTGTGTTGTTCTTTTTTTTCATTTATTTAGATAATTTTTGGTTTAATCATTAATTTTATTGTCTTTATGAATTTAAATTGAATATCAGTGTTAGGTTTACTATTAATAGGTTGCATTCATTTCATGCTTATGTATAATTTTGAGAATGTAAACTAATTAAACAAAAAAAAAAAATCGGTCCAGTAAATTAGGCGTGGCTCGTGGCGGTGGTGGGTCGGTTGTATGAACGCTTACCTTGAAAATTCTACAAAGGTCAGTTCAAACCCCCCTGGCATGTACCAATGAGAAATACAAATTTCTTACGTACATTAGTCATAGATTTACAACACCACCGTCTTGCAGTCTTGCAAAAAGCAAGATCAAGACGAACCCTAGTTTCGCAAGACACTTGCTCAGATATTTTTTTCCTAATTTAGCAAAATTGAGTACAGCTTTATTTAAACTTGTAACCTGTGTCTATCCTTTTTAGGGTTCGGAGGTAAAACAATCTAATTGTTATAGATGACTCTGGTGTCTGTCTGTCCCTATGAAAGATCCTTTACTTATTGTTCCGATGTGGAACTAGCGATTTATTTTCTTGTTCTTTCAAAATTGTTTGTATTGATGAATAAAACATCAAGTAATGCATTATACGAGTATAAAGAGTTTTTGTTACAACTTCTGATGGTCAAAAAAGGAATACCTTTTTTGGATACATGCTGGTTTATAAGATCTATAACCATGCCAAATTTTAAGTAAATCAGACCAGTTAGTTTGCAGACAGACACTAGACTTAGAAAGGTTAAAAATTTGAAATTAAACATATATTTTGATCAGAGCAAGAGTCTTGCAAGACTGTGTTGCACCAACACTAACCATGTCTAAGTCTTGCTTTGGACAACACTAATTATTTTGCTAAAGGCAAGAACTTAAGTAATTGTTTGTGTATATATGACGCGTGGGTGTTTTATAGGAGTATGTTGAACGAAGTGATACTATTGGTAGATATTTTCCTAGTGCACACCTTTCTTTGGTTGATGATTATACTACTAGAGAATCAATATTTTAAATTACTTCGCAAATGGATGCAATACTAATAATACGGCTGTGACATTTAATACTTTCTAAGGCACACCTGTTACATACAATGTAGATGATGATATGAAGTATGGGGTTAATGTAATTACTTCGCAAATGCATGCAATACTAATAATACGGCTGTGACATTTAATACTTACTTTCTAAGGCACACCTGTTACATACAATGTAGATGATGATATGACGTATGGGGTTAATGTAATTACTTCGCAAATGCATGCAATACTAATAATACGGCTGTGACATTTAATACTTTCTAAGGCACACCTGTTACATACAATGTAGATGATGATATGACGTATGGGGTTAATGTAATTACTTCGCAAATGCATGCAGTACATTTAATATTGTTAGAAGTCCAGAGCACACCTGTACCATACAATGTAGAAGATAATGTGACCTAATGTATAATATAAATCAGCTTGGAGACGTTTTTGCGTTTGTAGCAGTGTAATATAGACAGACAGTCACTAAAACCGCAACAGTCGATTATAAGTAACGTTAGAAGTGTAATGCCATTTAGTTTGTTATTATTTCCTATTAATTATATTATTGATTTTATTTCTTGTTTATGTTGTGACGATTGTATCAGATGCGGCCATGAAATAAATATTGTTGGCTGCAATCGACATCCTTTGCCTTGCATTTATTTAAGACGCCACTTGTCAAAATAGATTTTGACATACTTGACATTTCAAAATGAGCAAGGCAGCTTAGTTATTTAATCTCTTCCTTTTAATATTTAACTTCTATTTAAAATCATTGTATACCTTCATAACTTCATCCTACTAGATATTGATATCCCCTAAGCTTGGGTAAGTATTGAATTAAAAATAGTACGAGTTACTTCATGATCACGTGCAGTAGATTCATTTTTATTTGTGCCCCACCGCTGCGGTCTCACCAGTTACATGGTATCTTACCTTGTTTGGATCTAGAGATGGAACGTAACATGCGTTCTAGGGTTTTCCCAGTAGGACTTCTATGTCTGGACTTTACAGATCGAGAAGATAACCTCGCTGCCCAGGATCTCCGTGTCATTGTCCCCCCCGTCTTCAGGCTCTCCGAGGGAAGGCTCTACGTACGGTCAACAGATGCATAAAGAGTGATAATGCTATGTTTTGGCTTACGACCCTCCCTTGTTTAATAGTAGAATATCTTGCTTGCTTTGTTAACTTCATTTTCCATAATATACTTAACTTCCATTGCTTAAATTCTGTAGTTTTATTTCAATGTCACGTCTAACGTGACAATGTTATATTTTGTATTGTCAATATTAGTGTTCAATAATTAATGTTCCTCTCATAATTCTCTTTTGTCTATTCCCTCTCATAATTCTAGTTTCGTTTCGAACTCGTTTGTAGTTGTTGCCACAAACCTGTGGAACAATTTGCCTCTTAGCATAAGGCAAGTAACCACCAGATCTCTATTTAAAAAAATGGTCTATTCACACTTTCTATCACAAAAAAAGTAAGTGTATTATCTATGTATGTCTATTTAGTTACTATAACTTATTTATTAGAATTTAGTATATTGTTGTCATTATATATAATATATGTAGTGTATGTAATAATATGTAATATATGGGGAGAAGACGCACTTCCTGGCTCAAGAACCTCAGGGAGTGGTTCGGGATGAGCACCAGATCCTTGTTCCGGACAGCGGCCAACAAAATCAAAATCGCCTTAATGATAGCCGACCTCCGATAGGAGATGGCACCGTAAGAAGAAGATGTAATAATATGTATGGGTATATGTAGTATATATATATATATATTAGTATATAGTTAAACCGTAGAATTTAATACAATTTTGCACCTACATTTCAATATAATGCTCAAGTTGTCCCAATGGTTGGCTAGGATAGAATGTCTTTGTCTTTGTGCAATAAAGATTTAAATAAATAAATAAATAATAAATAAATTACCTTTTGTACTTGTATGCCTATTTGTATTCACAAACGCCTTGCTGTCTATAAAGTTAAAGTAATTAGTTAAATGTATTATTTTTTCTTTTCTTTTTGACAGTTAACACTAAATAATAAACTTCCATATGAAAATGTCACTCATTTAATACATTAAATCCATTGACGTACGGTACGGGTGTGCCGTGGGCTTACTTAAGCTTAATGATCATGCAATGACTATGAAATTTAATTCATTTTAGGATTTTATATACAAATAGAAATAAAAAATGATTACATTTTCTTTCTTGATTTTATATATTTTAACGGTGCTCTTATAGGTGTAGCGTCGGGATCGAAAGACCTAATAAAAAAAAGCTAATATAATTCAAGCAGTGACACAATCGATGTTTAATTAGGCGTATGAGTAAAGAAAATAAATTTTCACTCCGGTGTGATTCGTCTACTTTCCCATTCGGTCCACTTTTCCAAACATTACCAAATCGTCCACTTTGTTTTCTCTATCGTCTACTTTTATAATCCACTCTTACACGTACTCAGAAAAGTAAACCGTTTAAATATGTAAAACGATCAGGAAAGTAGACTGTTTAGACCGTTGAAAAGTAAACCGTTTAAATATGTAAAACGATCAGGAAAGTAGACTGTCTAGACCGTTGAAAAGTAAACCGTTTAAACATGTAAAACGATCTGGAAAGTAGACTGTTTAGAACGATCAGAAAAGTAGACCGTTTATATATGTAAAACGATCACGAAAGTAAGACTGTTTAGACATGTAGATCGCTCAGGAAAGTAGACCGTTTTAGAGATGTAGACCGATCGGGAAAGTGGACCGAATAGGAAAGTCAGATTACACCGGAGAGGAAATTTCTAAGCATTCCATGGATTCACTGTGCGTGTGTCGAGTCCATCGCGTGATGAGAGAAGAGAAGAACGGTGTTACGTGCTTGCGACCGACTATTTACAAAAAACAAGATGCTCAACCATCCACCATTCTGATCCTCTCCTTATCCAACCAAAATTGTATCATTCCGTAAATATAATATAATTTAAAGCGTAAATAACACTACTAATATTAACAGAATAATAAAACGTTACTAAAGCGTACCTTTATTAAAAATGCGTAGCCACACTTGTTTAAACAAAGGAAAGCAACTCGAAAACGTGTTAAGATTAAAAGCTAAAATACTTAGCAGATTATTTATATTTGAAAACTAATTGATTCCTGAAGATATCATTTATAGATAATTGCGTAAATATACTTTTGACAACCTGGATGCTTAGTAACATTTGGGCACTCTGCTTGAAATATGATAATGGCTTGACTATAGAGGCAAATTAATCCTTTACTAAACCAAGCGCTAGCACTGGCTGGTTACTTATAACCAGGGTCAACTAGCGCTGAGGCTTACTAACGCTGGGGTCATCATAACCAGGGCCAACTAGCACTGAGGCTTACTAACAATGGGGTTACCAAAACCAGGACCAACTGGCGCTGAGGTTTACTAACGCTAGGGTTATCATAACCAGTGCCAACTAGCACTGAGGCTTACTAACCCTAGGGTTACGAGTATTATAACCAGGGCCAACTAGAGCTGAGGCTAACTAACACTAGGGTTATTATAAACAGAGCCAACCAGTGCTGAGGCTTTCTAACACTAAAGACATTATAACCAGGGCCAACTAGCGCTGCTTAATAACACTAGGGTTATTATAACCAGAGCCAACTAGAGTTGAGGCTAACTAACACTAGGGTTATTATAACCAAGGGCATCAGTCTCGACATTTGATAGCGATCGCTACAGATCAAATGACGGGACAACATTCTAAAATTTGTCCATGATTGATGATAATGTATATTTTTTTTAACGGCGCGGTGGCGTCTGTCTTGGATCACGTTTACGTCAATTTTTAGTTTATTCTTCGTAACGTCGCCGCCAGTGATGCATGATAATGTTGTTGAAACTGGCTTCGCAAACCGCGTTTTGATAATCGATCATCAGTCTGCCAAATAATTAGACGCACGTCCATTTGGATAGTTCAATTGCAACGTGTTCATTTGAATGTATGGTCAGTTTAGTCACAAAAATGTTAGAATCTTATTAAAGTCATCTGTCCAATTTGCGATTTTTGTATCCTATTTAGCGACGGAATATGACAGGCCGCTAAGTTATCTAGCCCCGCGTTAGTTTTATAGCATTTCCAACATCTCGTAGCAACTTCATAAACCAGCGCGAAATGTCATTTTTGTTAGGAAACACCACTTTTTTTAACAATGCTAACATTTCTTAAATAAAACGATAGGCGAGGCTACTTTTTGACAAGTATTTTCGTTCATGTTTTATCATACCATGGCATCCAACACACATGATATTATTATGG
Organism: Tinea semifulvella; assembly: GCA_910589645.1. Lineage (NCBI taxonomy): Eukaryota > Metazoa > Arthropoda > Insecta > Lepidoptera > Tineidae > Tinea > Tinea semifulvella. The sequence goes on from OU342584.1 coordinate 31,017,969, forward strand.
TCTTTGAATTTATTACATAAAATCGTTTAAAATACCTTTTTAACAAATATAATAGAAAACTATAAAGTATATAAAAACGGTAAACAAACCTTTTTATATGTTAATGACATCTGTCAAAAAGTAACATCAATAACCCTCCTTTCAACACGGTACTGACTGACATACGAAATTAGCATCAAATGTTATAATTTACATTTCTTAAAACGAACGCGGCCTAATACTATCGATGCAGTTTACCATTTGACAGCAGCCGGCTAATATTATGGCATTTGTATCTAGTGTTGCAAAAGAATAAATATTATAGTCCATTGGTATAATACATAAAGTGTGGCCACAAAATAAATTAATCTGCAGTTTTTGATGACATAAGTTCTCATATTATAATATTACCTTATTTGTAACTATTGATATTGACCAAATCAGCTTTACGATTTTATAATTGGCAACTTTTTTAAAGTCTTACCGACCAATATAGCTAAGATAGCGATCAAATGTCGAGACTACTGCCCTTGCGCTGAGGCTAACTAGAACTAGGGTTAAACCATTTTGACAATCTAACGTTAAAAGTAATAGACGGCTCTCGCTGAGCTATCTAACACTAGGGCTAACTCATCATACATCATTATTACAGCCCCTAGAACACAGCGTCCTAGTCCACTATTGGAGATGGGCCTTCCAGAACATATATCTGGAGAATTTGGCCTACACTCGCTACGCTAGCCAGACAAGTTGGCGAGTGAGATGTCAATTTTTAATGACACTTTATTAACGATTCCAACTCCATTCTCGACTTTCTATTAAAATAACTTTAAAAAGAACATGGTTCTGTAGTTATTCACAGGCCCTTTTTTATTTTTTGACGTAAAGACTTTCAGGTAAATTCATGTATGACGCTCGCCATTGTTCTTTAGTCTTACACAATGTTTTAATGACAGCAACATTAGTGTTGATCAGCCGACGAAAAATGTCCAATAGCAAGTGGTAGATTATTTAATATGGAAAATAGGAATATGGATGATAGTGGTTGAGCTGTTATTATGTAAGGAACAGTCATGCAGTAAGAGCATGGTGAACTTGTCAGCCTTGCTGCACAGTTCTTGGTCGATAATCGATCGCGATATTTTATTTTTATTCATTTATACACTTTGGAAAGGTTTTCACATATAAGTTTAAAGTTAGACAATAAAGAGTAAGAGAAGAAAACATCACTGCAATAACATTATTATAAAAAAAGTATAAAGAATATAAAGATAAACAACAAGTGCTTACCATTATGACTCACAGATGAAAAATGCTACAATAAATATAAAACAGTTTAGAATATACTGTGTTGAATTTAATAAAGAGCAAATATTTTTATATTATAATCTAGAATGAAAATAAAGAACTAAGTAGTTTTATTTTATTTATTCAGTAATTAAGTCTCAAGTTACGATGTAGAGAAGAGTTTTCCTAAAAATATCGCAACCCATACTGACCCTAATCAAGTAGGTAGCGAGAGGTCGACGATCGCGCGAACGTTCACTTACGTAATTCTTTCTCTCTTTATTTTGTCTCTCGGCTGTGGGCGAGATCAATTAATAATAACACTCCCCAGCCTTTAGGCATTTATGACGATGGATATCGCCATTTTCAGACGCAGCTAATTCACAAAAAACCTTTTTTATTTTAAATAGAGGTTCTACCAATGACACCTAAATCCTAAAAAAATATTTGCTCTTTTGACAATCACACGCGGTTGACATCTGCAGGTCTTTTAGACATACATTAAAAGAGAATAAAAATCCATACCATGAGTAAGTTGGTAGAAAAACAAATTACTCATAACGATGACTGCTGTCGATCGATTTAATTCATCCTCCATCATTGCTTTGGAGTTAATCTTTCACAAAAATATTACAGTTGTTACATGCTCTTATTAAATAAATGTTCTGTCTATACCTCTTACTGGCATATGGTACGAACACGAGTGAGGAACATCGAAGATTAAGCCTTAGTATCAGTGAACCTAAACAAGCCAGCAACTCAGGACTATCGACTGTACCATTTGCTACATTTATTTAATATGTAGCTGTAAATATGTATATAAGATATAGCGTTCTTGTTATGCCAACCTGTCTGACGAAAGATTTACCCGCATTTTATGACATTCAGTAGCCCTAGTCTCATTCTTTATGCGCTACAGTTAAATTGTCATAATAGTGGATTGCTTAATTCACTGTAAGTTTAAACGCTAGAAATGTGCAAGCTTAGATTAAAATTACAAAATATGAACATTAGTCAGAGTGAGTCAATGGAGGTACCTTGTTGTTGGTCCCCCCGTCCAGCTGGTTGAGGCAATGGGTGATGTGTGCCATGTCGATCCAGGGCTGCCCGTTCGAGTTCACAGCATGGAACAAGTAGTCGCGGAACAATTTTAGAAGATAACGGTCGCCAGTCTCCGACCAACACTGGTCCAAGTTCAATCTGACAAAAACAACCTTTTGTTTAGCAGTGACAAAAATAAGTATTAGGTAAAATTTATATACACTTAAAGTTACTGTGACCAAAATAGTAGAGTACACTTATCACGCCACTCTCTGGGGAAATCTGTGTCCAGGTTTTTTTATTTTCTAACAAAAGTTGCTTTCGTTTTATGTGACTACGGTTAGGGCATGAGATATCGAGTAACGGTTGAGGTATAAGAGCCAAACGGCGGGGCAACTTTCGTGACTCCGTGATAGTCAGCAGCTGACGATAGTAGTAGTGGTTCGGCGGTCGGGTGTGCGACGAGCTAGGCTTCTAAAAAATAGGCAATCCAGTATCATCATCGGTCGTATCACTCGCGTGGTGGTCAGATACGCCCTTTTTAAAAAGAAGCAGATTCACATTTCGCCAACTTTACTATAGTATACTGAATGAAAAGTGGCAACCTCGTCGATGTCTCTAGCGTACTAAACTCGAGAAATACCACAAATAAATTATTTATTGTGTCCCGATCAGGAATCAAACCCGGTACCTCTGCGTCTAAATCCACGAACATAACTTGCGGGATCGACATAATTCCAGCTGGATCCAACGCAGTAACTATTAATTAATATTTTTTACAGGAAATTTCTATAATTCGTTCATTATTTGATCCAGGTCCGGGTGCTGGATCCGGTACGCCGAAAATTGTTCTGGATCCAGCACTTGCATTATCTACTATCTAGACGCGTCTGAGCAAATATGCCATTCGCTAGATAACGCACAAACTAGTCCAGTGATTTCATTCCCACATATTTACTGATCACGTCATTCCTGACGTAGCGCACGCACAAACTCGTCCAGTGATTTCATCCCCACATATTTACTAATCACGTCATTCCTCACGTAGCATACGCACAAACTCGTCCAGTGATTTCATCCCCACATATTTACTAATCACGTCATTCCTCACGTAGCATACGCACAAACTCGTCCAGTGATTTCATCCCCACATATTTACTAATCACGTCATTCCTCACGTAGCGTACGCACAAACTCGTCCAGTGATTTCATCCCCACATATTTACTAATCACGTCATTCCTCACGTAGCGTACGCACAAACTCGTCCAGTGATTTAATCCCCACGTATTTACCGATCACGTCATTCACACGTAGCGCACGTACAAAATAAAGACAAGTTTGGTACAAAATAACAGGCAACTGTACAACAAAACTCGGGTTTAAAAGAGCGAGTAAAAATAATGACTATCTGTAACGATTAAGAACTTTAACTTACTCTGGTCGTTCGTTGACGAGCCCCATCTTGATAATGATGCGAAGAAGGCGACCGTTGTCGATCTCCCGCGTATACAACTTGTCCATCTCGTCCAACTGCCGCTCCAAAGACTCCACCTCATACCAACATAGTAGAAAATTATGCCAATTTTAAAGGCCGACACATTACTTCATTGTTCATTCGCTGTATCTTCCGGCTTTTTTCAGTGCAAATACACTTTACTTACGTAGATTTGCACACCACTGTTCCTGGGCTTCGAAGAGCACGTTAAGCCTCTGGTCCCGTTTTCACTAAAGGCGCGTTCCAACCATAAAGTAACAACCGATTATCGTGTCGTTTAAAGCGTAATGGTTTATATAACTGTACGCGTTCAGCACGATACGATTATTTGTAGTCCACGACAAAACGGTAAACTGTAAAGTAAATGACAGTAATCGTGATAATTGTCGACACGACACTTGTGCGAACAGGTAGGTCAAATTACTACTTCCAACAAATATTTTTATTTTTTATTTATTAAAACTTTATTGTTTAATACAAAAGGCGTATGTAATGCTTGGCATTCTCTTACCATTAACCTTCGGGACAAGGAATGGAAGTTTAGGCATGGCAAAATAAATAAAAACAAAAAATAAAATTAAAATAATTAAATCACTTATTAGTACTAGTTAAATTAAAAATACGATAAACATCATAAAAATAATAATACTTAAACTAATATAAAAATAATAACTTATATAAAAAATATTAGATGCCAATTATTATTAACGGTTTCCACACATATCTAATAAAATATAAAATAAAAGTACTTGGTTTAAAAATAAGGAAAAATATATATATATAAAATCTGACAATAATTCAAGCAAAACTAAAAATATAACGAAAAGAATATAAAGCAACATTAAAAAAAAGAAGTAAAAAATATAATAAGTACCAAATCTCTCAAATCAAATAAACAATAAATATATATCGTACAACAATAACATACATATACAAATAATAATATATACCATACATATAATATACATACACAATATATATATATATATATAAGATACATCATACATATTGTCATGTTATGCGGTATTGTTTGGCTTTTCATGTAAGTGCTTGGTGAGCAAATTTTTTAAAATGCTATGAAAGAACTGAGTATGCTAAATCAAAGCAATAAATTTTTGTTTAACCATAAATAATTCTGTAATAGCCTATGGAAGCTTGACTGTGTTTTAGGAGCTATTATAATTTAAGTAGACCAATACCTGTGTGTAAAAGCGCGCCCCAATCATCGGCATGAGATCATTGACGCACCGGCGACCTGTCGAAGTCGACAGGTAACTGTAACAAATAATACTTGGGTTAATTAACTTTTTAGGCGCATTACCGTCCCCAATTGTAAAAAAATACTTGTTGACGAGTGACCGGTGTTCTAATATCATTTATCTACTCTCATATCATAAAATGCGAATTACAAACTTCAAAACGATTTTATATTGACATACTTTATAAATATACTGCTGAAATTTAAAAATAGAATCACATAATAACACTTTTTCCCTAACAAAATAATGTTATATTTCATTTTAAAAATAGAATCATACCCTTCTTTTTTTGAAGGCAAAGGATCCATTACAAAAAAGTTTTAATTCCAATTTTTACTTGTCTATGGCAGCACCCGTCATAGTCACCCGTCGTTTTGGCGCCATTTCATTGATTAGGACTTATGTAATCTGTACCAAAATTATTTAAAAAAAATAAAAATAAAAATTGGCGCCATTTAATATGTTTTGTTGTATAGCATTTCGTGTGATTTTTTTTTATTCTTGCTTAAAATTCTTACTCTTTTAACTTTTATCTTTTATTTAGTAGGTTCAATCCCAATGTATGAGAGTAGATAAATTAGTGTATGGAACTGCACATAACTAGGTATTATAACATTCGTTATTATGCAGCAGTTTCATAAACTACTATTATGTAAATAAAATAATTTAGGTTTTCCAAATATATATCGTTTATTTTTATATAATTAAAAACTACATTCAAAAAGTAATAATAAATTAAATAACTATAGATATTAATAGAGCCATCACCGCATACTATGCATACTTGGTTAAGCTTTACAATGTTTAAATAAATTGTATAAGCTTGTTTTTGTGTCACCTGGGAGTGAACTGACCCCTGTCATTCAGAAATATCTACGACAGGGGTCAGGACATCCAATCTAAATTTAAGGTGTAAAAAATATATTTGCTAAATAGTGTCAATAAACGATTATTATTATTATATGCATGGTTAATATATGGAATAATTGTTTGGGGTAATTCCACAGATGTAAAAAACTTAAAAAAAAAAACATTTATATTAAGTAAAAGAAAAGAAAGAACAACGTAGGTATTCTTAAAAAAATATATGTACGTGTGTTAGATATTAAATGTGTCGCACGCTAAAGATGTGGAAAGCTCTCCTGTGCGTTTCCCCATTCTTGTTTCCTGGAGTCCATCAAGTGAAATGTGATTGTGTTGTTAATCCGGAATAGTGGTAGGTAGCTGGTGTCAGTTGCTCCCATTCTTGGACCTAAAAGCCTTGAGGTAGGTGCGGTATTACATGTAGCCTGCAAGTTGTTGCAGACACGCCAACGACAGTCATACGGTAACAATACTTACATTACAATGTTCTTCAGATCTGCCGAGTATGTCCTCGCTATAATTTCGATGGAGGCCGCGAAGTTATCGCACTTGAAAGTGCGACAGGCCAGGGACATAGTCATACGACCCAAAGCACGCAAATCTTCCTCTTGAGCCTGACAAATACAATACACATATTAATTATTCAATAAATCATTTTAATGGGTTTAGAGGACTGTATCGACGAGGGGCTTTGGTGATCTTTAAATTAGATAAATAGATGATACTGTGATTATATATGCAATCATCGCTGGCTGTTGTTCTTCAGTGTGCTGCGCCGGCGTTGGGACTAAACTGAGCGAGATGGGTAATGTAGATAGAAAGAGACAACACAAGGAATAGTATTTTTTTTTTCTTATTTTATACTAGTCAGCTGACATCATCATCGTGGTTCGTCCCTTTTCAGGTCGTCCACTCTGCGACTTTTCGTGGTATCTAAAACCTGTCTACTCAATCGGTAATGACTTGTCCGACAGATGTGTCTGGCATATTTCCACTTCAGCTTACTGGTCGGCTATGGTATAATAACAGAGGTTGTTGGAACCTGCTTCCAACACCATTTTCTGAACCAAAAAAACCAAACCCTTTTGTCATTATATCTTTGTTTTATTTTACAATTTTTATTAACTATTTTTGTGACAATAAAAACTGTTTTTTTTTTTTTTTTTTACTGATGTATCTATTAAAGAAATACACATCTCTATAGCTCGCTGAGCAAACTTAACACGTTGAGCGTCATGCGTGTCGTTTTAGAATGTCGCTTTGTATGTGCTTGTTTAATTTTGCAAATGTTGGAGTTCATCGGTTTCATACATTTTGCTATGAAATTTAAAGCCACGAATAATTCGATCCGAGTGGTGTAAATTTATGCAGAAATCAACTAATACATTTTTATTCAGAAAACCCAATTAATATGGTTTATCGGTTTGATGGCGAGGCGTTTTACGTGTTAAACCTGTCAGTGAGTAGTCGCGATCACAGCGACATTATTGCCGCTTAGCCAATAGGTACCACCGTTGGATCGGTGGCCAGCGCTCCGAGCGGCGCCCACGAGTGAAATCAATCCGCGCACCGAGCGGTCACACGTTTTTTCTCTCTCACAATTTATAGCCTTAATTTACTCAAGTAATTAATTGTAACTTCTTGTTCTACAATAAACCATATACAGTCCGCTAAACAATCTTTAATTGAGCCATCGAAGACCCGCAGCAGTATCCCTGCGTGGTTAGCAGCACATAGTAGGGACTGACGACTTTAAATAGTGAGATTAAGTTTTCTTAAACTAATGAAATAAAAAAATGTTTTGCTTACATGTGCCAGGTCCCCGCCGTTGAGCGAGCAGTGTGACATATCTCCCACTCCGCCCCACGCGATACGCACGCGGTTCCCATTTATTACAACCTTGGACAGGTCCAAAGTCCTACAAAATATTCAACATTATAAAGGAGGGAAAACTAAACTACTTTTTGGGTTTAGTCAAAAAAGTATTATGTGCGAGAGCTTTTTGATTCAATCTTCGAAAATATTTGATGATATCGGTCTATTCAAGTATTCGGTCTATGTACAAGAGATTTGTATTGTTTAACTCCAACGTCGTTATGTAAAAATCATTAACACTAAACAAAATACCTGGCCAGATATGGTGATACAGTATGGCCAAGGAACAGCCCCAATTTCCATTATTATTAGTTCCACTTCTAAGCCTAATAATTATTATAATATAATATAATAATAGACTTCTTTTTTTAATAGGACTTTCCACTACAATCTTGCATGACACATACTTGCGGCATCTAGTGTCAGAGCGTGGACGCTAAATGCAGAGGGCCTATCACCTAAGTCCAAGCTTTAAGCAATGTATAAATCTAATAATCAAATATAATGATTGTGTAAGGATAGGAAGAAGATGGGATTCACGTTCCGTCACGCAGGCTCACTGTGCCCAGAGGAGGCAGGTGGCTAGAAATGAAATAATTTATTTGTCAGAAACATGGTAGTGATGACAATTATTACAATGTAAACTCCATGTAACGTCACTCGATTTAACGTCAAACTCCCTAAAGCGTCGAAATCAATTGGCTTTGGTTGGATTAGCTTGTCTTCCAATTCAGATTTTCCTTCTCTCCATTTAACGACAACTCTCTATAACACCATAATGCACAATACCCTTCAGTGTCGTTATATAGAGTTTACACTATATAATATAATGATATCACATGCTTCGCTATTTCTAGCATACAAATATTTATTTAGTCACATGACTTTGTCGAGCTTAGTGTCTAGGTATTATTTTATCGAATAAAAACATTTATTAACCAGCATTTGTTAGACTGCCTCCGTGGTCTAGCTGTTAAGTCCGTGGATTTAGACTCGGAGGTACCGGGTTCGATTCCTGGTCGGGACACAAGAATATTTATTAATGTATATGTTAATTTATTTGTGTTAATTCTCGAGTTTGGTACGCTGGAGACATCGACGAGCTTGCCACTTGTCATGATTGGCCTATAGTAAAGTTGACTAAATATGAATCCGCTTATTTATAAGCGTGGTTTCTGACCACCCCGCAAGGGAAACGGTCGTGATGATACTTTACTATACTTTACATTTGTTTAGACTCTTAATTTAAATAATTTTAGTGGCTATAATGGGGTGTATCAGGCAAAGCTTCTTGTAGATGTCGCTAGCGGCACTGGTACCTTGTTTACAACTTTTGAGGCATCATTTTTTAAATGTTTTTGTAGTTTTTTATTTTTATAACAGAAAAATGTATTTTAAATTAACGTTTCCTACCTTAAAATACAAATTAAGAAAGCGAACACCGTCTTTAAAAAGAAAAAAGGTTGAATTAATAGAACGGCAATTTTGAGATCACCATATCTTTGATTTCGCTTGGAAATCTCGATTTGTACTATTAAAAGCTGCTCACTTCGGCATAATATCCAGAAAATAAAAAACATCGTAATGAAAATAGAAGTTTTCTATGCAACTGACAGTTATATAAGGTACCAACTATCATGCGCCATCTATCGTGATAAAAAGTTAGTGATACACCCCATAGTAACTGGAACCTTATTAAATATATTTGTTGCCATTGCATAACAATTTCGGCTATATTGGGGGCTTTTATGCGCTGGAAATAAAATATTCTACTAGGTATCTTGACTAACGTGATGAATCCTAACTGAGGTCGACAGGAATTCTAGGTGGTGGATACACATTCGATTCGTACCTAGTAGAGGTAGCACGCGAAGGTGCCTTGAAAAACGTGTAGGAAATGAGATAAAAAATAGAGTGTTGCAATCTTATTTATTTTAAATTGTACAGTTACTTTAAAAAAAAAAAAATATCGATGGAAATTTTAAAATGTATGTCTAAAATTGTGAAGGCTGCAGCCTAGAATTAATAACACGAGGCGTGTTTTGCTGCAAGTTTAGTGAGCAGGTAAATAGTCAGTGTCGATTCCTAGTACTCGTAGCCTAACAATTTTGAGGTAGATTACCAGCGGTTCAAGTCTAAGCACCCCGATCTAAAGTATGTTTATTTGATAAAATATGTTTGTTGACACTAATAAAGTAAATTAAATTTAAAATTATGACTGAGTTACCTGCAAGCGAGGCCGGCATGATGGATGGTTCGTAGCGCCCCTGTCAACTGGACCAAAATGCTCCACAACAGACTCTCGGGCAACAGAACTCCGCATGCTACAGCACGTAACATCGCGTTCTTCTAAAAAAAACCAAGATGAATAAATGATTGCGGTTTAAACAAATCGAAGCTGTGCTAAAATTAACAGCAAATCTCTCAAATATAATTTTACACTGGTTTATTGAGTATTTCTAGTACTTTGATTAGGAAAAAATATTGGATGTTTACATATTTACTCTTTGAAATCAACAGTTATATTATTTAGACACAGATTTTGGAAAAATCAATTGGGAAAACAGCGCTTTGACAAAACAATTTAAAACAACAAAATGCATATAATACCCGTCGTTCCGAGACACGATAATAGTAACCTAAGCACGCTTAAAGCCGTTCCGAGACGTGCATAAACTGTTTTGTCACAAATAACATCATTCCTTGTGCTCAAGCTGCTCACGATATCGAGATAGATCGCTCTGAGCGCTGTCAGTTGTTTGTCATTATGTCGCGCGCCATTTTCTAATTTATTTAATAGTATTTAAGGTTTTCTTTTAAATTATTTAATATTGTTATTCGTTTATACTATTTGTATATTACTTCTAAAATAAATCTATAATAAATATTTAAGTGGGAAGTAAGTTCAAAAATGTCTGTAACACGGCAAGTTATTTTAGAAAACATATAAAGATAAATAAACCGAGTGTTTGTTAGTATTCATACTCAAAGATATGAACTCCGCAATTTATCTTCTATACATTAAAAAAAAAAAACTATTATGTTTTGAATAAAAATGTGATTTAGACCGTTCCGAATTGATATCACGCTCTGAGCATCCAAATCGTGATACAGTGATCACGATTCGGGACGACTGTCACCCACCACCCCCCCCTTTCGTGATTATTGGACGGCTCCAAAAGTAAAAAAAACACAATTCCCGACTTACTGAGTTTTGATTTTGAACGACGCGATATGTGTTTGGTTCAAGGTTTTTTTTTTATTGAAATATTTTTTACTTGCTTTCATAATCACTAACAATATTTGAGGTATAACTTTTTTGCCCGCGCTGTATGGACAATAAAATGGATTCCTTGTATGCACACACCTGATGCGTGTAGGGCCTGGGCGCGTCCGGGTCCGAGCTGAAGGGATCCGCATAGGTGTTGTCCATCCCCATTGGGGTAATCCCCCCCGACAAGTAATTGTCCAACAGAGTTGAACACCCTGCATGATAATCGTAGATCATCACCAAAGCTGTAACAATAATATGCATAATGACAAAAAAGACAAACTTCTTGGATATAACTGGATGCTGGGAGAATAGCGAAAAAGACAAATTTCTTAGCATGCCATGGAATGACCGTGCGAGTGCCGGGTCCATCGTGTGTCGGGAAGAGAGGAATATGAATGGTGTCTCGGGCTTGCGACGACTATGAGCTGGTTTAAAAGGGGTCAACCATCTCCCTCTCCCAGCCCAACGAAATACTGTATGATTTGCAAATGCTTGCAAAAGAATGTATTCGTGACAATTATCTGTATGATTTGCAAATGCTTGCAAAAGAATGTATTCGTTACAATTATCTGTATGATTTGCAAATGCTTGCAAAAGAATGTATTCGTGACAATTATCCAGTCTGATGCGACATTAAGGATTGAAGTGAACATGCATTGAGTATTCGTCCTTTTGGTATTTTTTTATTACACAAGAAATTATCCAAAATGACAGCCGATAAAGTTATAGAAATTAATTGAATAAACTTACAATCATCATTAAAAGCCTTGGTTGTGAAATATTCGTGGAGCTTGATAATGTTGGGATGATCAATGTTCTTCCAAACTTCCAGCCCGTTTGTATTTCCCAGAGGGTTGGAGTGGATTCGACGCATGGCACAGTAGGTCGCATTCTGACGATTGGTCACCCGGAAGGATGACGTCAGGCAGTGGGGAGGAGTATTCTCCAACGGAATCAGATCCGTATACAACCCCAGATTTCCAGGAATTTCTGTATAAAAAAATTAAGAATTCAACAAAGTAACTAGGCACAAATGTTGCCTTAAAGGTAAAATATAAACGATCTAAGGCTAAATAACATAAAGTCAAAAAATACAAAATATCTAAGCGTTGAAAATCGCCAAACAATGCAACAGCCCCGCTTATTCGCAATGAAAACTGAGTAAATGACAAGTCAACTGTAGAACAGCTTCACCCGATGACTGGGAAAGAAACCTCAAGAAGGTTTTTGTATTACCTAAGTATTTATTTATTAAACCTTTATTGCACAATATATACAAGGGGCGGACTATTAAGCATTGTACTTGTCGAAGTTCCGTTTGCAACAACGCTTGGTTTCTGTGCATGGCGTCAGAACGCAGCTGGGCAGCCATCGACGGCAAGTCGTATTTGCTGTTATATACATACACAAATAAATAATGATTCTCAAATAAAAATCCACAAGTGCAGTGCGCTGTGCATCGTTCATAGTAAATGAAAACTTTTTACTTTTATGGAAGCAGACATGAGGCTAGAATGAAAATATCAACAGTCATTTTCCAACACTATAAAAAGTAATAGTTTTTGGCCAGCCTCTGAAGTTCATTTCCCAATAGAAAGTTCCTCACAGGTGCCATAGACCAGATAATGAGTGGTCTATACCCCGAAACAACCCCGCCGCTGTAAAATAACAACCGGACGGGTCAACGCTCGCTTATATTAACGCCCATTTAACCCTTGCAGGATTATAGGGTTTTCAGCAGCGCCCCTAGATATTTATTAAACATAAACGTTAGGTTGTTAAAATAATGGTTCACAGACAGTTTAGCCTAAATCTTTGAATCGATTCTGCGGCTTCAATTGTAACCACTCTGATTATATTACATATTACTGCTTGTTGCAATGACGGTCTGAATTGGCCTTCATCATGCGGTACCGTTTCTAGGTTTTGTAGTTTGTAGTCTATATTATATAGACTATATATATATAGTCTGTATATAGGGAGCCCCTTAGAAGTCGGTGATCACTGCCTGTATTAAACCTATGAATCAGTCATCCTTGAATATACGCCTTTTGTACATCATGATGAAGTCAATCTCGTTATTTGTATTCCCGTCAAGGCTTTGCCAGGTCCACTTCCTTTGGGGCTTCTTCCTGAAATATGTGTTCATCATGTAAATCAACTGCATTTAGAGGAAGTTTCACCCCTGCGGTTTCACTGCCTCACTCCATATGGTTCCACTTTATTCGATTCGATGCCGTCGCGTACTCCCACCACTTTGGCATTGAAGTCTTCATAACAACGGTCAAGTGTGTTTAAGCGATATTATGCAGAGCCTTAGTGACATCTTCATAAACGATTTAACAACTTCATCTGAGTGTGTCGATGGGCGTAAACCTGTAGAACCTTTCAATAATATTTCTCTGTTAGTTTTAGTACGAGGTACGACACCCTCGACGACACAATGGTGATCTCTATTACGTTATTTTGTAAGATCTTATTGATGAGAAAGCCTATTATTCCGCCTCGGTACTATAGTGCTAGCCCTCTCTTCAAACTTCTGATAACCGCAGAACGTACCACTTTAACCGGTTCTTTAACTTTAAGCTCTTCCAAACTCCTCCTTTCTTAAGGTCCGGGTGTTGTACGTAGCCAAGTCGGTTGGAAAGGTGGCCAGATCTTTGCGGAGATTGTTATCACCACCAACCACGCCGAATCCCCGACCCCCACCGTAGCACTGCCGGGTACTGGGGGCAGTGCTGTGGTTTTGTTAGCCATTGGAGATAATTCATCGTAACCACGCAGTTTCGTGTCCGCAGCAAGGGAGCGGATCGCGCTGACCATGAAGACCAGAGGGCGAAGAAAATTAAACAACGAATTTCGAGCTTGCTTAGACTTCGCTTAGCTGTAATACTAAAAGTCCAGAATACGTTCTGATAGCTTGATTTTATCCTTGAAAGGGAAATGAGAAAAGAAGAATATAAATAATAATCACCACGGCTTCTTTAAAACATAAAGTTGGACAACTGTAAGTATTGACATACATACTACAATTTTGCCAAAATCGATATATCGCCGCGCTATCAAATATTTAGAAACTGACTGCAACACAAATAGAACTTCGACGATATTGCCTCAAGGTAACCTTTACCACTACTTAAGCTATCAAATTTAAATGACTGATCGACGTAACTAGACGAGTATAAATATTTGTTTAACGGCGAGGGCGTTTTTTAGTTCGCGGAATTGGGGTAGATCATTAGCGGGGATCGTTACTCACCTGAGTCGTTATGAATTACACCCTGTCAATTGTAACAAGCGTTCAGTGATATGTGGACTTATTACGTAAACACATTGTGAATAAAAAAAAAACAATAATACCTACTTTATAATATCAAAAATATAAAATTACAACATATTTCGACTATTTATTGTAATGTTGATGTAAGCCCTATAGCCACGATAGCTTCTTTAAAACATCAACGGTCTGTTGCTGAAAGGATAATTATTATAATATATGATCAATATTATGATATACGCTGCATGATTGGTAGTTAGCTCGTCAGTTTGGTTATTTCAGCCAATGACGTGCCTCAGAGGCATACGTTAAACATGTCAAAAGATGATCAACCTTTCTGCAACTGGGTGAGAGTTAGACTACGGTAAGTATTGACATACTGTATCAATACTTTGAATAAATAAAGCGTCATGACGATCGTATTCCTTCCAGGGAGGTCAGAAACCAAGCTTAAAAAGAAGCGGATTCACATTTAGCCAACTTTACTCTATAGTAGCCCGTCATGATCCACGGACTTAACCGCTAGACCACGGAGGCAGTAAATATCGCAACAAATCGATATACAAGCATCGCGCGCCATTAATTATTTAGGAACTGACTGCAACTTGAACATACTATGACTATGAAATATTGTTTGACGTCGCCGCCTCGCCGGAACGATTTTAAGTTAGCGGAATGGTGGTAGATTATAATATACTAACCCGAGTCGTTATTTTCTCCTCATTAAAAAAAAGGATTCGGTTAAAACATAAAATCAATTGAATTCGTTCAACCGAATAAGAACTGTGTAATGTCATTATACAGGCGGTTGTCACTTCTATACATTGCACTGGCATTGGGAAATATTGAGGGTTGCCATCTCTTTTCGAAAGTTAGGAATAACATTTCTGCGTATTGAATCAGTTTTGTTGTTTATAATTTTTATTTCATCGATATTATTTAATTACTCTATTTAAATGATTACGATTGTTATGTAGTTTTATACTTTATGCTTTAATAATTTATTATAATAATATATTATAGTAAAGTTTTTTAAAATATACTGGTAACCATAAATTGTATAAACCAAATCCTAACAAAATGTAGTCTTGGCTGTTGCGAAGCCGATTTGTTATTTAATTTATTGTCTGTTTACGGGAATTGAAAGTTTAAATTTATGTTTTTAAATTATTTAACGTAAATCGAGAAACGTGTGTGATATGTGTGATCAAAGAATATAATACAATAAGTGCTCAAAATGCATATTTAAATGTTGTTTGTTTTTAATGGAGTTTATTTCTTTGCTTGTAAAACATGTGTTGACAATATCCAAGTGTTACGTACTAACCATACGGAAATAAATTATTTTGATTTGATTTATGTGTAAAAAGTGTTACAATTTTAATAATAATAGGTACATGAAAGTCGTTAGAGAGAATTCCAATAAATAAATAAATAAAAAATATTATATGTGTTTATTTTAGTTACGTATCTATTCCGCCTTTTTTAATAATTGATATATTACTAATTTTAGACAAATTTGAACTTTTATTGATTTTATTTCATAGTAAATATCGAAATTAATTATATATAATTAAAATCTAATTAACAAAAAGTAAAATAAAATAGGAATAAAGAATTTTTAAATTTGCCGCCAATAGTAGTTCAGTGGGAACCCGTAGAAGCGCTGCTAGAACTTGATTTGAAGATTTTGGAGAGATGAGAAGATGTTTAAATATGTTAATGACGGCGCCCGTGTAATGACCAGAGGGATTTTATTCAACTCACGAGCAGCGTAGACTAAAACAATCTAAATATTTGCTGAAAGTGTGAGGAGGGAACTTAAGCTGATTTCATAGCTGAGCGAAGAGGAATATTGTAACAGTCTAAACTGGAATTTTAAGGAAGTTGAGCAGACGATCGAGTTTATTTAGTAGCTCTATGGAAACTTAATAATAAAAAAGCTTCTGAGCTTCGAACCGAACGAGAGCGGCACGAGCGATGCCTCCCGTGTCTCACTCGATCGTTGATGACGTCGTCGGCCAGGCACGTTCCATTTCCAACCGTAGCCTCGTGCACGACCGTTCTTTTCGCGACCTCTTTGTTAAACGTGATCGATAATTTGGGAAATGTTTTATTTTATTTATTCAGATCTTAAAACATAATTGTAATACTTTTCAAATATACACAATACAGCAAAGTTTCCCCTTAAAAATTACACATAGATTTTACAAAAAAATAAGGGATATACTTAAAAACAATACCTATATGACAAGTAGAACCAAATATAATTTACATTTCATCATAATAATCATTATCCTCTTTCTACTCTTCACTAATGTTAGAAGCGAGCATGCCTCTCATGCCCATCACACGGATTATGTAGATGTTAAGTTATGTATATATTTATTACTAGTTTATGTATTATATAGTTTAGAATGGCTTATGTATCTACTTGGTTTATTATTTATTTACTATTATATGAGCATAGTATATATGTATAAATTATTATTATTATATAAATACATAATAAATTTATTTAACATTAACACCTCCTCTTGTGTCTCAAAGTTGTTTTTCTTGTTGTCCTTTAGGTTAGTTGTTTGAAATGTGTGAGTTGGGGCGTTGGCATAACAACAGCGTTAGTAGTGCATCACATGACATGTAATGCGCAGCTGACTGAAGCTGGGCCAAGACCCTTGCCACATCATGCTGATTTGAATTCTAAATTGTTGTTATTTTCACTAATTGTAATGCTTATTGATGTGGCAATAAACGTTTGTTTGTTTTGTTTGTTTTTTTATCGTCAGCCTGTGTGTATCTACTGCTGGATATAGCACCTCCCCAGCTACCTTTTTCAGGTCTTCAGTGCATCTGGTGGAGGGTCCACGGGAGTATTTCCGTACGTGGTCTCCACTCTAAAACCCGTCTACTACAACGGACATAGGTTCTGCGACAGACGTGTCCGGTCCATTCCACTTTAGCTTACTAATTTTAAAGGCTATGTCGGTAACTTTGGTTCTCTGATCGAAGTCCATGTTTCGGACTTTATCCATCAAAGAAATACCGAGCATAACTCTCTCCATAGCTTGCTGAGCGACCTTAAAACTTGTGGACCAGACCCACTGTCAGTGTCCACGTCTCCGTACGATTGGTTGAAAACTTATGTCTTCTAACACTTATTATTATACTAGAAAAGAAAAAGTTCGCCAAGCATTCCAATTAGGATTTTTTTTACGATAATTTAATATTAATATCTTTTTTAACCTAGCAACACTAACACTGAACAAATCAATTACACTGAAAGTTTCATTGTAGTTTAGGCATGATCTTAGACACATAGGAGTTTTTCAAGTATTTTGTTCCAGCATTTCTGTTACCAAAGGCAGTTTGGGTCTATTTCTTTTCCTAGTACAATTTAAGTTGACTTAATAGATACGGCGAGCTAATTTAACAATTTATTAACTTATACAAGAAATGGATGTCTCTTACAATGTACATTCACACTATTCGCGCATTTGCTATTGTTAACGCGTCGCATGTTATTTTAAAACTTATTATATTGAAACTTAAATTGTTGACCGCATAACGAAAAATTTGCCTACTTTAGCTGTCTATATGCAGATGACTTGTTTTTTAAACCGAGTGATGTAGATTTATTAGTCGATGTCTCGGATTTTATGTCACAAAAAAAATAGGGATGTACCAGCTGTCCTGTTGAGCTACAATGTTTGGATTTATTGTTACGGGTAACGCATCTGATTAAAATGTTGTGATGTGACGTCATCGTTTTACTATAACTAATTTACTATAACTATAATCAATGAAACAGAAATCTCTGCAGACACGTTTTTTAGTCCAGGTAGACAATGTGACGTATGTATTGTCACGTGATGGTGGTCGGTATGTGGTAGGGTAACCCTTTAGTCGCGATCCAAGTTTACTCGGCGATTCATTTCGTATACATATTGAAGGCTTTCTGCGCTTGAGAGACGATTATCGACTACGACCGTAAAATTTGAAATACAGTGTAAAATACTAACGACATTGAAGGGACTGTGCATTTTATGCCGTTATAGAGTTGTCGTTAAATGGAGAGAAGAAAAATCGGAAGACAGGCTAAACCAACCAAAGCTAATTGATTTCGACGCTTTAGGGAGTTTGTCGTTAAATCGAGTGACGTTACATGGAGTTTACACTGTAGTTAAAATGGTCCTCTAACTCGAGTGAATTGTTGTCTCACATTTCCGAGTCTTATTATCGCAGCATCATCACAGACCTAAAGATATTAGGCTTGTAGTGGTTACTGATTTATTTTCTTATAAAATAAATATTACTTGTGTCGATATAGTAGGAACAGATGTGTGTTTCGAAACGGAATATTTTATCCACATTTGCCCGTTTATGGTTTCATAACCGCAATAATTCTGTATGCCAAGTTTATTATCCGTGAGCTCTCAATGCTAAAGTTGGATTGGGATGATGGTAGGCAGCATATTGCTGATTTGTGGCGTACATTTGGCCGCCCATACCTAGGGTTTCGGTGCAGTGGGTCACGATATGGTCTGGAAGTTTGCGCTGCGGTCCATTGCGAATTCACTCGGATATTTTTATTTGCCTTTTCGGATTCCACAGTTGATGATGATACTTCCATATTGCCGGCAAAATAAATCCCAGTCATTGCCAATCGAGGTGTATCACTCCAGCGCAACTGTTGCAACATCCATTATGGATCAATGGTCCGTCTTGGGCGTACTTGCCGAGAGAGAACTGGCCAATTGTGCCGTTCGTTCTTCAGAAGTTAAGTTAGTTTGACATGTAGTCAAGTCATGTGATATAAATGTTCTTTATAGGCTGTCACATTGCTGTTTCGCGTGTAAAAATCTGCGCGTAATCATTTATGTGACGAGCGTATCAGTGTCTCGATGCCAATGCAATTGTTGATGGAAGATTAGGCGCGGCCGTCTTAAATATCCCGCTTTATTTTTTTCTCATGAAACACCCCGTTTGTATGACGCGGCCATATTATTAATTTATTAGGTCCCATTATCATCAGAAACATTGTCACACTGGTGCACATTTATTAATGTCCATTCTCAACAGCGCTACTGGATATTGTCCGCGCGTAATATTGTTAAGAACATTGTGAACTTTTGCTTAAGATAACGTTCACGATTATGGCCGATTTATCAGCATATAGGATGCACAAGCTCACGTGTTTGAGCACACCATCACTGATTATGGTGGGCTCATAGACATAGTACTGGCTCGCCGACAAAAGGTCTATCTTTGTTCGTTTGTCAAGTTTCGCGAGCAGTACATATTGAGGTGGTACCTGATTACAGTATGGATTAATTTTTGTCAGCTTTTATGCGTTTTATTTCCAACCGCAGTTCTTGTTTACATTTATACTTGGACTTTTGTTCAATTTAAAAACGCCGTAGGTTAATATGTAATTGCTTTTACAATTATGTAGTTGTTGCTTCTATTTGCGGAAGAAAAAGGAATTTATTAAGTGGTTTTAAATGTTTATGTACAGTGTTGTGTTTTTTTTTTGTATGCATAACTCTTCCCTACATTTTAATAAAATAAATGAAGGGTGCCCGAACAAGAGCGCCGGATTTAAATTTGCCGCCATTATTAATACGAGTTGTTCGGTGTTTTTTTTTTACATTTGTTATGTCCAGACCTCGCGATTTAAAAATATGGAAAACTATTTAAACCAACAATGTTTAATTATTGTAAAAACACATTACAAATGTGGTGCATGTTTTCGAAAACAGTTCGCAAATTACGTCAAATTTTCGGTCGCATAATTACAATTTTTAAGACAATATTTACGCTGATGGATCAGAAGATCATTGCTCGTAATCATCCTCTATATAGCTATAGTAAGAGAATCTGTGTCCGAGAATCCAGAAACTTTCATTCGGCATCATGGTGGCAATCTAACATTTCCAGAATTTCCAACGAATTTTACCGAAATAAAATCAAATCCGGCGCTCTTGTTGGGACACGCTATATAAATGAATTTAAAACAATGTATGCAATATTAGGAATAAAGCAAAATGAGACAAACATCCTAAAGCGTCGCAATCAATTGGCTTTGGGTGATTTAGCTTGTATTCCAATTCTGATTTTCCTTCTCTCCATTTAGCGACAACTCTTTAAAACGCCATAAAATGGACAGACTCTTCAGTGTCGTTATATAGAGTTTACACTGTCTTATAATGTTTTGTATTTTGACATCAATAAAATACTAGTAATGTCTAGAAATTCGGAACGAAAAAGATGATCATGCGTAGCAATGGGTTGTTAAAACAAATATATAATTTAAAAAGTAGGAAGTTCACTAAATCCTGCATTGCAATAACGAATTATTATACATAAACAATATAATAATGTCATTTTAAAAGTCCTACGATGAAAAACACTGCACAGCAATGGGGTTGTGCGGGCCGCTAAATCGTGCCAAATATGCATTGCTATAACCTTATGTAGGGAAAAAATACAAATCAGTAACAGCATAGCAATGAGTTATTCAGGCCGTAACTATAAAACTAGTAATATTCAATTTTAATTGATAAGATAATCTGCATTACAATGACCTAATGATAGGCACGTAAATTTGTATTCCTGTGAATAGAAAATATGGCACTGCATAGCAATGAGGAAGTGTGGGAACCCTAATTAGTCAAAGAATGATCCGGCATGGCAATTACCTAATTATAGGTGAAAAATACAAAGTGCATTTTGTTAAATTCCGAGGAATAAACTGTGACAATGCAACATGGGAGTGTGGGAACTGGAGACTTGCATCGCAATCGCAATGAATTATAGGTGTTAAATATAACTGCCAACTGTAGAATTCTGATTAATGAAAAACATGACACTGCATAGCACAAAGCGTTGTGAGTAAAAAATCATAAAAAATATAATATTATCCTATTCTAGATAGATATATTTAAAGATAAAATAATAAGTTTATTCTAATATGTATGTGTGTGAGGTGGGCTATAATCAATACTTATTGTTGCCTCCTCTAGCTATTCGAACTGCTTCCAGTCAGATTGTCTTGAAGGTAAACGCATTGGGTTGATTAGAAATATTTATTTTAAATTAACGATCAATTATTATTAACTATTTTTATTTTATCTTTAAAATAAATTCAATTAAAATATACAAAATAAAAATGCTTCTTACTATACACATATTTGTTATCTATAGACTAACTCCCGAGATAATATCGAGAGAGAATATTAGAGTTTTTCATAATGTTTTTTTTTTGCCCACCTGATGGTAAGTGGCGCGCGAGGTCCATGAATGTTAGCAAATGGAATCAGATACTCATGACTGACATCAGTCTTAACACTATGCCGGTTCAGGGCATGACGGCAATTTGAGCCTGATTCCAAAACGTGTGGATACACTTTACTGAGTTTATCGGCACGAACGGTGGATACTTCCCCGCCCCGGCAGACTGGGCAAATTACCACCATCGATACGATTGTACAGTATAAATATAACAAAATATATTTAATCACAATAGTTGCATTTAGTAACTCAATATCCCATAATAATGTTTGCTAGACGCCTAGACGGTTCGATTTTTCAATTGATGACCACGTTGTTATATTTATAATCCGTATCCATCCGCAGAACATCGCTTATCTTATAGAATCAATACTTGCGACGTCACCATTTCGTCCAGCACTAGCATTTCTTAACCTTTAGTTTTATATGGATTAAAATACTTAATAATAATATCAATTTAGCTGTGAAACATATAATGGTTGGCGTTACTTCTTCTTGTCAAAGACACCATGACTATACACACATTTTACTCCTTCGTTTTCAAGCACTGTAAAAAAAATAAAAAAAATCGCATCGGCATGAAGTTACGCGAAACGCTTACGACTGACACCAGTCGCTATGCCGGCTTAAAGAGATGCTTTTTCACACTTCGATTGAAGGTCTCCAGGTTATAGGAAAGTTGAAAAACAGAAGCTGAAAGAGAATTTCACATATTTATCGTGCAACTGACAAGAAAATCTTGCAATACAAATATGGAATATCACTTCAAAACAAACCGGACAAGAGGCAAGACAAGATACGAGGTATGGTGATAACTGCAATTTAATACAATTTACACCAGTGCGTGGATAAAGTCATTAAATAATAACATTATAGATGCAACCTGATAATGTGTTATGATATTTACCATGGCCTGCCATAGATGGGCTGATGTGTTGCTGCGGCGGCGGGGGAGCATAGATGGGCGCATACGGCGACATTCCGCTTCTCATGGGCATTACGCTGACAGGTCTGAGACATTCGCCTCCTAAAACAATCAAAATATGATTAAAATAAAATAGAGATAGTATTATCATCATTATAATAGCTCCCAGAACTCTACTGCTCAAGATAGAACAAATTAATTTGGAAAGGATCTGATGTCAATTGTTTTATTGACAATTCTAACGATTTCATAAAATAGTATTAGTTCAACCGAGATGCGGCCTAATGTGGTGTTGTACATAAGAGCGGTGGTGTCAATAAAACAGTAGTGGTCAAGTTATTTAAGCGATGGTGGTCGGGTTGTTAGATTAGTAGTGGTCAAGTTGTTACAATGGTGGTGGTATTTATTTTTATTTATTTATTTATTATTTAAGGTACACTAACAGGTTACAATTAATACATATCAAGCACAAATTTACAATAATTCATAAGGTCGGAATTGCAACCCAAGGGCAGTGTACACGGCATGCTACACATAGCTACTTCGATGATTAGAGTCAATAGTGTTTTTCAGTTTTAAAATTTTAGGTTTCATCCATTTCATCATTATCAATATATTAATACTATATCGAGAATAAATATGTTATTATTAATGTCAATTTATGTTAAAAGTTACATCATAGGTTATATATTAGTATAAGTCAATATAAGAATAGTAAAAAGTCACTTTAGGTTAGTTTACAATCAATAACACTTGTCTCTTAAATATACTAACATTTGGGTTGAAAATGTCTAGATTCACAGTATCGCTGGAAAGGTCATTAAATAGTCGACACATACGGATAATAGGGTTATTATAAGAGCTGTTGATTTTATGGGTACCAATAATAAATGTTCGGTTCTTTTGTCGGGGATTACGCCAAGTACTAAATCTGAGAGAAGACAGCAAAGTAGAGGATTGAAGCAATGAGTGTGTAATTTTGTGCAGGTAAATGAGATCTTGTTGACTGCGACGAATAAACAGCGGGGTGACCTCAAAAGCAGACAATCTGTCACTGTAGGAGACAAATTTTCTTCCAAAGTGATATCGATAGTTTAAGATTCCAAGGCACTTTTTCTGAACACTCTCAATACGTTTAGAGTGCACTTTGTAGTATGGTGACCATATAACTGAGCCATACTCCAGCAAACTGCGCACTAGGCTAAAAAACAAGCACAATAAAGATTTAGGGTTCTTAAAATCCTTTGTGATCCTGCTTATGAAGCCCAGCTGTCTTAACGCCTTACTGGCTATGTAGTCATAATGATCACGAAATGTCATCTTTTCATCAAACAGGATTCCAAGGTCCTTGGCCACAGATTTTCGAGCGAGAGTTTGACCTTCGAGCTGATACGTATGAGTTATCCTCTTGCGTTTGTTGGTGAAGGAAATGACAAAACATTTGCCAACATTAAGGGACATACGGTTGTTTCTGCACCACTCAGAGATCGAGTCAAGGTCTTTTTGTAGGATGGCACAGTCTTCAGCCCCATCAATATCCCTAAATACGAGGGGCGTTCAAAATATTCTCGGTATTGATACGTTACAACCTCTTTTATATATATATTTGTTACTGGCCGCTAAGATTCATCCATTGACATTAAAAAAAAGTAAAATTGGAACCGAGATGTTCTTTTGTTTTTCTGCAATTGCCGAACAAACATGAACACCATGAGCGAATTAACAATTTTAACGAAATTAGAGCACCGATCCGTCATAAAATTCTTGACAAAACAGGGTAAAAATCAAAAAACCATAAAAGAGGAAATGGATTGTGTTTACCGTGAGTCTGCTCCTTCTTTATCTACTATTCAAAAATGGTCAAGCGAATTTAAGCGTGGAAGGGAGAGTATTGAAGATGACCCTAGACCTGGCCGGCCTGTAGTGGCTACCTCACAAGAAAATATTGATAAAGTGGAAAAACTTATATTGGAAGACGGCCGAGTGAAGGTAAAATCTATAGCTCAAGTAACCAATCTCTCTATTGGTACCGTACATGACATTATACATGACCATCTTAATATGTCAAAAGTAAGTGCAAGATGGGTTCCGCGAATGCTGACGCTTCTTCAAAAGGATATGCGTGTGGCTTGCTGTTCAGATTTTATCGACCTGTGTGGTGAAAATCCCGATGAGGTGCTGCAAAAAATAGTTACTGGAGATGAAACCTGGGTTCATCATTATGACCCAGAGAGCAAACAGGAGTCCATGCAGTGGCACATTAAGGGTTCAGCTCATCCCAAGAAGTTCAAGGTAATCCCGTCAGCTGGCAAGGTCATGGCCACAATATTTTGGGATTGTGAAGGAGTTTTGCTTATCGATTATAAAGAAAAAGGTGTAAATATCACAGGGCAGTACTACGCTAACGTTATACGTCAATTAAGAGATGCGATCAAAGAAAAGAGGCGAGGAAAGTTAACCAAAGGTGTTCTGCTTCTGCATGACAACGCCCCTGTCCATACTGCTCATATTGCCAAGGCAGCTATTGTTGAATGTGGGTTTGAAACTGTTACTCATCCACCCTATAGCCCCAAGCGACTTCTTTTTGTTTCCCAATCTTAAAAAGGATCTGCGTGGAAATAAATTTTCTGACGATGAAGCGTTGAAGACGGCCGTGGAGGAGCATTTTTACACCAAAGATAAAAAATATTTTTATGAGGGATTAAAAAAAATAATTGATCGATCTTATAAGTGTATGAACATAGGGGGGGAGTATATTGAAAAATAAAAATATCAAACTTTTCGTACTTGTTTGTTTTTATCCACATACCGAGAATATTTTGAACGCCCCTCGTACTTTCAGGTCATCTGCGTAAAGTAAACAATTACAGTGCAATTCATCGACGAGGTCGTTAATGAAGGCTATAAAGAAGAGGGGACCAAGGTGAGACCCCTGTGGGACGCCCGAATCGATGGATACTGGAGCAGACAGTGCACCCTTCAGAGTGACCAGTTGGGTTCTATTATCAAGATATGACTGTATCCACCGGAGCAAAGATCCGTGTACACCAAAATCTGAGATCTTTCTACAGAGTAGAAAGTGATCGACTCTGTCAAACGCCTTTCTGAAGTCGGTATACACGGAATCCACCTGACCAGACCTGGAGAACGTTTTACATAAGTAGTCCCTGTATTCAAGCAAGTTGCTCACAGTAGATTTACCCCTGATGAACCCATGCTGATTGGAAACCAAGTAAGGCCTAAACTGGTTAAAGATATGGTCATATATGACACATTCGAACAACTTAGCCATAGCAGACAAGATACTAATTGGTCTGTAGTTTTCACAATTAAATCTATCGCCAGATTTATGGATAGGAACTATATGCGCCGTTTTCCAGCAAGATGGAAATGTTCCCAGCTCTAAAGACCTGTTGAAGATATATTGCAAAGGTATAGATGTAAGATTATTAGTGGTCGAGTAGTTAAAGTAGTCAAGTTCTCAAAGCAGTGATAGTAGAGTTGGCCTAATGTGCTTTCCGTTTTACGGAAACGGTGGTGTTGTACATAAGGGCGGTGGTAGTCGATATAACAGTGGTGGCCCGAGTTGTTCAAATCATATCAAATCAAAATCTTTATCATTTTATTGCAATAAATGTGGTACAATTTATATGTGACAATAAAATTTGGCTCAACACATTTATCCATGGATACAGCATGCAAATTTATTGGTCAGACTTACATTATATATCTTAGTATAACATTTATTATTATTACCTTTTTATACAACACTTTTTGATTCTAAATATTCTTTTAAACTGTAAAAACATTTTATACTCAGATTTTTTAAAATTCTTAATTTAAATAAATTTGTAGGTAGTTCCCTTACACTTAGTGGAAGCTTATTAAAGATTTTAATAGCCATTGTACCACAACTCGCTATGCCAAAGCGGTGGTGGTCAAGTGGTTAGTGGTAGTGGTCAAGTTATTAAAGCAATGGTGGTCGGGTTAGATTAGTAGTGGTCATGTTGTAACAATGGTGGTGGTCTAGCCGTTAATGTGGAGTGGTTAGAGTGATAGTGGTAGAGTGGTTAGAGTGATAGTGGTAGAGTGGTTAGAGTGATAGTGGTAGAGTGGTTAGAGTGGTTAGAGTGATAGTGGTAGAGTGGTTAGAGTGGTAGAGTGGTTAGAGTGATAGTGGTAGAGTGGTTAGAGTGAGAGTGGTTAGAGTGATAGTGGTAGAGTGGTTAGAGTGATAGTGGTAGAGTGGTTAGAGTGGTAGGTCAAGTTATATCCGGCAATCCGCTGTTATTGCTTGCAGATCTAAACGAATTGCTAATGACTTTTGAGATTTTTTATTGTCGCGCATTTGAGTAAAACTTGTTCGATTAATAATCGAAAAATACGTAATAGAGCCACGCTGATTCGATTACTTTGACATCAAAAATAAAGTTTAGGGATTGTGCCCACGTGCGCTGCGTATAGAAATAGTATTGTATAAAATATGTTTATACGCTTATAGCAATTTGGTTTGGGGTTTGAGTATCAATGAAAACCAGTTCCACCATTATCATAATACGAACTGGTTAAATTTCGCAGTTAAGATTATTCCTTTATATAAACGAGAATTTCGAAAGTCCTGCAAGCGAAGTGTCTGGTCAAGCCGGCATAGTGTTAGGGACTGATGTCGGACATAAGTGTCTGATTCCAGTTGCTAACATTCATGGACCATGCGCGCCACTTACCATCAGGTGGGCGCAAGGTCACATGTCGTGCTAGTATATATATATATATATATAAATATGCGATTTCGGTCTAAAGAACGGTAATATTTTACTTTTTACTATTATTCATTTAACACTTCAACCTTCAACGACTGTTGATCGATAATCGCATTCAGCGTTTGCGATGCCATTTTCAACTAGAGTATGAAGCTGACGTCGTCACTGGCGCCAGCGCAAAGCAAAATAAACTGAGTGGACGTAGACGTAATCCAAGGCTGTGATATCGTTTAAGAAACAATAAACGTTTTCAGCAATCGTGAACATATTTTGGAAATGGATCACACTATTTGGTCTGTTGGAAGGCTTGTCAATGGCCACCTTAAATCGCTAAGTTAGCCATTGTTATGAAATGTCGAGACTACTGTCCCTACATACATTCGCATTCTCAAAATATTCGCATAGCCTAATGCGAATGTGAGTGTCGATACGAATGTCTAAAATAATGAGAATTATTCGCGTCACGCGAATATTAGTGAAATCTCTGGTACGAGTATATAGTTTTGCTTAATTCTGTGTCTATATAAGTAGGGGTTCGGGTTTTAATCCACCAAGCGGCCTAGTGCAGTGATGTGGCAACCCGATTAGCGAGAGAGACTGCGGACAATGAATCACTTCAAAGTAAAAGTGACTATACATACTCCGAGTATATACAGTTTATTTCAGTCGATTGTTTTTTTGGTGAGACTTGCCCCAAGTTTCCGAAAGGCTGATTATTATAATATAAGTTTTAACATTTTGTACGTATGCCTATAAGCATATGTTTGTTAAAGTGATTCCCTTCGTCCAACCTAGCTATCCAACCCAGGTTGGATATCGTGAACTAACAGTGCCTCGGGTTGGATAGTGGTAATATTATTAATATAAATTTTCTTCCTATCTTCCACCATAAGGATTTTTTAAGCAGGGAGTCATAAACGTGAGTCGATTTAATTGAAGTGTTAAAGTTAAGTTAGTAAGTTTCGTGTTTGATTTGATTGGTCTTGTAATATCGTAAGTACCTACTACGCGATTCTACTGTAGGATGACCAGCAGTCACCCTTCGTCAATATAAGAGTATATAATTGTATACGATATTTCAAAAACATCCAGCGACCATGACCCTTCTGTCTAGACAGGGTTTTAAGGGGGAATTGAGGAAGGAGAGGGGAAAGGGGAGAAAAGGGAATTAGGGGGAAAACGTTGAAAGTAGATACAATAAACTAAATGATCATAGGAAAAAGAGTCTTACACTATTTATTATAAGGATCACTATATTTTATTTCGGCTACCCGACAGGTTACAGACAGCCGTACGAACTAATTCGTTATTAAAAAGGGTTCGAAATATACTTCGCCTTGAACCTAACTTATTCACGAGTATTCCCATTTATAATGTTTCAAGTTATTTCTTTGTGTATATTCTTACAAAATTATGTTATTTAACAAAAACTAATACTCAACCAAATAGAACAATGTAGACAAGCTAAATATATCTTAAAAGAAACCACGTGCAACAATCCTTAAGCTTGGCAGAAAGAAGAAGACAAATTTCTAAGTATTCCATGGATTCACAGTGCGTGTCCCGGGTCCATCGTGTGTGGGTAAGAGATGAGAAGAATGGTGTCTCGGGCTTGACCGACAATTTAAGTTTAAGAAAAGGAGGCCTCCCTTTTTTATTTTATTGCGCGATAATACGCTCACCATCCAACATTCTACTAATTTCTCTACCCAACCAAATACTGTATGATAACTTTAATGGCGTCTTGGAAGCTCGTTCCATAAATGTATTGAGGGCAGACCACTTAGGCCTTACTAGACTTGAAATCCTGATCATTTCTTCTGTGAGATCATAATATTTATTCGACTTCATGTTGTGGTCTTTGGAATATTTGATTCCCATGGAACGGTAAGTTCAATAAGGATAACTTTTTTCAAGTTCGGAGAAAATACTAAGATGTCTGGCCTATAGGCTGAAACAGCTAGTTCATCTGGGATCCTATAATGATGTTCAAATGTATTTTTAAATGAGGATTTTCCAGTCTGATGCGGCGTCAAGTATCGAGATAATATAGTATTTATTTCTATTGAAGTTCAGAATAAATTACAAATCGACCTGTACCGATAACATGTTACTAGTTAGTGAAATTCACGGAATTCCCGTTCGGTCGATAAATGGCCGTTTACTAAAGTAGTGTGGGGATATTGACCGATCCAGGGCTTCATGCAACTTGTCAAGCGATATGCAGATTTATCGGCCGATAGATCCGAAATGTGTGAGCGCCCTAGCTGTACCTTTATCAAAACCACGTCGGCATCACAAAGGATCAAGTCTCCCCGTTTAATTTGAAGCGGGAGGGAGGCGGGTCTGTCTACCCCCCCAGACAGGCAACGCACTTCCAATAATGTTGCACCGTTAAATCGACATTTTACTCCTATACAATATTGCAAATTGCGAAGTTTTATATCTGTCATACTATCCACAGTAGACTTTTGACTTTGAGTTTATTAAAACGTTTTACGAATAAAGAAGGTCAGCCAACTTTGTAATTCAGCATTAACAAGAGATTTGTTTTTAAGCAATTTTATTAGTACCTAATTCTATGATTAAATATTTGCTGGCCCTGATAAAACAATTGTTAGGAGATTATAAATTACGTGTACTATTATCAGGTGTACTTGTATTGTCTTTATGATTGAAACATTCAGTGGATTTAAAAATAACTGACTGCCGACCGGTTGCAGAAAGGATGATAAAAATAATCCATGATCAACATTTTGATACACGCCAGGTGATTGGTAAGGTAACTTGTAACTTTGGTTATTCCAGTTATTTCAATGACGAACCTCATAGTCCACTAGTCCAGTCCTATCACAAACGAAAAGTTATGTATATATCTTAAAGACAAATATAAACGAATTTTTCAAGAGTGTGGCGATCCCAAATGCCATAACTACATAAAACAGAATATTCAACGAGGAGGTACCCTCCCTGGTGGTAAGCCCTTAGTTTATTTTGTAGAATAGTTTTAATTTCATAGCCATTTTTAGTTTAGTTGTATTTATAATTAGTTTTTTAATTTATTTTATTTTATTATTTTTGTATAAATTCTTCGAATAAATAAGACGCAAATTGTTTATTCTGGTGTAATGAACAAAAATAAAAATGGTATACGAAATAAAAAAGTCAACTATCGGAATTTAAATTTGAATAATAAAAAAAATATATAATATATTTTTACCTATTTATCTCTATAATAATAATTAGTTTTTCTGTATCTTGAAAAGTTATCAATTAACAGTTAGGACGAATTCCTAGTTTCGTTTCGTCTGTGAAACGTTAAACGTGTCAAATGGCAGCTTTCTGCAACCGGCCGTTAGGCACGTATTAATAAATCGATCTCAAGCTCCAATATTCACTCATCTAATGTCTGCCTCTTTCCATCTTTTTTTGATTTGACATTTATCGTGAAGCGATAGTTGAGAAGAAAAAGATTTTTAGAGAAGGAGCCTGTCTAAGAAATTTAAATTAAAAGAAGGTATAAGTTATGTACAATATAAGTTTATTTACAAATAATTAGATAAGTGAAGTGGAGAGGTGAGATCGGAGAGCACGGAGATTAAGTTTCGGGTCGTTGATGAAGGTCGACGGCGTTCCGGAGGCGAAGTCGGTGATGAAGTTTAGCGTTGCCGACTTCGTAGACTCCCGGGTTGAGCAGTTGTTGGAGCGTAAGGGTGAGGCAGCGTTGGTTGTTTGGGAATTATTATCTATATTTATGCAATAAAATAATGTTTGAGTTAATAGTAAATATTTATATTGTTTGACAACCGAAATAACAATTAACTTGACATTGAATGAATTATGTCAATAATCTTTCTTTAATTGTGATGGGCAAAGGCCCCACACTGCTCCCCTCCTAGTAGAACAGTTATATAAAAAAAAGATATATTATGTACATATTTACAAAGTAGGTAATTACTACGCATTTATAAAATCAATCTTTGTCGAAAATCTTAAAACTTTTGGTTTGTTTTCTTTCGGATCGGATTGGTTTGTTGAATCTGTGAAAGCCGGTTTAAGTCTGTCTCTTGAAACTACTGTGTTCCGTCCGTTAATTTGAATGGTGAAATGTTTGTCGCTTCGAGATATCACTTGATGAGGACCTGTATAAGCTGGTGTTAATGGAGGTTTTACTCTATCTTCTCGAAGAAATACATATTTGCTTGTCATAAGTGCTGGATGATTATAGATTTTTGGTTTGTTGTGCCAAGTAGGTGAGGTAGGTCGAATTTGCTTGAATATGTATTGTAAATTTTCGACAAATGTTGTTGGTGGTATACTGAGTCCTTTAGATGTTTCAAAAAACTGGTTTGTAGGTCTTCTTTGATAGTGGTTCTTAAACCTAAAAGAACAGCAGGTAATTCTCGTGTCCAACGATTTTCATTTTCTGCGAGTCTACAGGTCAGTGCTGCTTTAAATGTGCGGTGCCATCTTTCAATTAAACCGTTACACTGTGGATGATATGCAGTCGTATGCCTGATTTCTGTACCCATGATTTTTGAAAGAGAATGAAATAATTTTGACTCAAAATTTTTGCCTTGGTCGGTTGTAATTTGAATAGGTGCGCCAAATCTAGTAATCCAATGTTCCCAAAAAGTCCTACTGACTGTTTCTGCTGATTGATCTTCGATGGCAAAAGCTTCAGGCCAACGAGTGTAACGATCCATGCATGTAAGTAGATATCGTTTTCCTTCTGAAATGGGTAATGGTCCAACTATGTCTATATGTACACAAGCAAATCGTTCGTCAGGCGCAGTAAAAACTTGTAGTGGTGATTTTTCATGTCTTATGACTTTTGATTGTTGACAGGGGATGCAATTTTGTACAAAATGGTTGATGTATTTGGACATTTGTGGCCAAACATATCTTTGTTTTATTAGTTTAGTTGTAGATTTTTTTCCTGGATGTGAAAAGCCATGAATAAATTTGCAAATGTGTTCTCGGTATTTTCTTGGTATATAAGGTCTAATATTGTTTTCCTCGGCGTTGCAGTAAATTAGAGTTTTTTTATCAGTTTGGATTTTTTTTAATTTAAGTTTATGGCTGTGTTGGGACTCTAGAAGGTGTTTTAATTCAACATCTTCGTCTTGAGCTTGAGAAATTTTTTCATATGACGGTAAAGTTTGTTCTACAGAGCATAAGCGAGAAAGGGTGTCTGCGACAATATTTTCTTTACCAGGAATGTGTTGAATATCTGTTGTATATTCTGATATAAAAGATAGTTGTCTTGCTTGTCTTGCACTTGCTTTGTCTGATTTTTGTTTTAGTGCATAGGTTAAAGGTTTGTGATCAGTGTAACAGATGAATTGACGGCCTTCTAACATGTGGCGAAAATGCTTAATTGAGGAAAAAATTGCTAGTAATTCTCTGTCATATGTAGAATATTTGTTTTCTGCTGAGGTAAGTTTTCTTGAAAAAAATCCTAATGGTTGTGAAACTTTCTTTATGACTTGATGGAGTACTCCTCCTACTGCAGTATCTGATGCATCAGTATGAAGTGTAAGAAATGCGTTAGGGTAAGGATGATGGAGAGTCACTGTATTATTAATTGATTCTTTAGTGTCTTGGAATGCTTTCTCTAGTGCAGGTGTCCAAGTTATAGTAGAATGTTTTGGACCAGTAATACCGTTTAATGGTGCTTGTATTTTTGCGCAGTTTGGTATAAATCTTCTATAAAAATTAACCATTCCTAGAAAACGTCTCATTTCATCAACTGATATGGGTTTTTCAAAATGTTTAATTGTTTGTAGTTTGTTTTCTAGTGGTGTGATGCCTTGGGCGGATATAGAGTGACCTAAATAAGTAATCTTGGCTTGTGCGAAAGAGCATTTTGTTTCGTTTAACGATATTCCATAATTTTGAATGCGTATTAATACATCTTCTAAATCTTTAATATGTGTATCAAAATTTTCAGACGCAATAAGTATATCATCTATATATGGGAAACAACATTTTAATTCCATCTTTCATTTCTCTCTTAATAAGCAGCAATCACAAAAATCAGAAAGATGTCATAATATCAAAGTTAAATTCAGCTATGAATAATCTAGAAGCATGGTTTGGGCATAATAACCTCCTGTTAAATCTTAACAAAACTAAACTTCTAAACTTTTCACTAGACACGCATAAAAATAGACAGGATTCTCAAAAACTTAAAGATTATGTTCAATTGAAATCGTTAAATTTGGTGCAAAACACTGTATTTCTGGGTATTGAGCTGGACACCAAACTTACATGGCAACATCATATTGACAAGGTAGCAAAAATATTAAGCCCAGCATGCTATGCAGTCAAGAAAATAAAAGAATATTGCGGCACCCAAGCTGCAATATGTGTCTATCATTCTTATTTCAATAGCATTATGTCATACGGTCTATTGGCCTGGGGAACGGCTTCAGAGGCGAACCGAATCTTCATTTTACAAAAAAGGGCGGTCCGTTTTTTAGCTGGAATCAAGGCAAGAGAAACTTGCAAAAACGCCTTTAAAGAATTTAAGATTTTAACTATATATAGTACATATGTATTATATTGTTTGATGTATATTAGGGAAAACATGGATTCATATCATATTAAAGCTTTGAGGAAGAACTCACGCCAAAAAGAGTCCATTGCTGTACCCAATCACAGATTGAATAAATTTACGAAAAGCTTTGTCTGTAACTGCGTCAAGCTGTACAACAATTTATCCAAAGAAATAAAATCTCTTAAGGATGAGGACTTTAGAAGACGGATAAAATTAGCTCTAATAGATAAAGCGTACTACTCTATTGACGAAGCACTCCAAGATAACATAGCTTAACACATTTATTTATTGTTTTTTAATTTATTTTTATTTTTGCACTATGCATTTCATACTATTTAATTAGTATTAACTATAAGATAATACTGACAAGGCCCTTTTACAGCCGCAACCATTTGACATTATCTCTGTAAATAATAATTTAATTTTAAGTTTGACATTTTTTTTTTTTTTATTTAAATTAATTTTATATAAGTATACTTAATCTAGTTAAAATTGACAACGCCCCTGTACAGCCGCATCTAATCTAATTTTAAGTTTAAATAATAATAATTTATCTATCTTCTAAAGGTACCGCCAGTTCTGTTCTTTGCTTTTAATATAACCACTAACCAGGCACGATTTAGTTCGATAATTAAATTAAAATATCAAATGTAGAAATTGATGTAATCATGGACCTAACCAAATTCCGGTGGGAACGTTCGGTGATAAATAAATAAAGAATAAAGAATAAAGAATCCTTGTAAAACTTGGTTGATAAATCTTTGAAAAGTTTGAGCAGCGTTGCGGAGGCCATATGGCATGAAAGGAAATTCAAAGAGTCCAAAAGGGGTATTAATTGCGGTTTTCGATATATGTTCAGGATCCATTGGTATTTGTTGATATGCTCTGACTAGATCTAATTTTGTAAAGATGGTTTTTCCGTAAAGAAGTGAAGTGCAATCTTGTATGTTTGGTAGTGGGTATCTGTCAGGAATAGTTGCTTGGTTGAGTAGTCGATAGTCTCCACAGGGTCTCCAATCTCCATTTGGTTTGAGTACCATATGTAATGGGTTAGCCCAAGGGCTATTTGAGGGTCTGCATAATCCTAGTCTTTGCATATTTTCGAAAACTTCTTTCGCTACTTTTAATTTTTCAGGTGCTAGGCGTCTGGGTTTGCAGTATATTGGGTTTCCGGTAGTTTCGATTTTGTGTCTTGTCGCATGTTTGATAAGAGATAGGTCTTGTTTGTTGTTCAGTAAGGTTGAGTTATATTTATTGAGTAGTGCAGCGATAGGGTCTCTTGGATTGATTGTGTTGATGGTAGGATATTGATGACTGTTAACCTGATATATTTGTCCTTTTGATGATAACAATGTGTCACGGTCTATTAGTTTGCCAGCTGCAAGATCGATGATAAGGTTAAAATGTTTAAGAAAATCTGATCCGATGATGGGTTTTTGGACATCTGCTACAGTAAATTGATAGATAAATAGTTTTCCAAGGCCAAAGTCAAGATGTAAAAAACGGTCACCGTAAGTCTTGATTTTAGTGTTGTTTGCAGCGTAAAGGGTTTTGTTTGAAGAGCCTTTAATTTTGTCGGAATAGCAAGGAGGTATAATTGACACGTCAGCACCGGTGTCTACTAAGAAAGAACATTTTGATGTGATGTCTGTGACGAATAACCGACTATGGTTAGGATGGCAGGAGCAAGACGCCACAACTTGCTCCGCGGTTAGTTTTCCGCTTGATTGAAATTGCAGGGAGGTTGGCATTTGCGGGCTCTCTTCCCAAATGTCTGATGATACCAACATTGGTTGTAGTTGTAAATGTTGGATTGCTGATATTGTGAATGAGGTTCAAGATGTGGTGAGTGGTTTCTCCGTTGTGGGGTATGTGTTCGGCTTCTGTGTGATCTTATGGAAATGGTTCTTTTGTTGTTTGTCTGTAATATTTGTTTTAATTCCGCAATCTCCTTCCTAATTTCTTGAATTTCTATTTCTTTATGTTGTTGAGGTGTTGATGTGCAAACCATGACGTTGTTTGTGACGTCGACAATTTTGTCGGCTATGTCACCCATTTTCGTTAGGTCATTGGTTGCAGCTTGGAGGATAGCCCTGGTGGATGTAGGAAGTCTCTGTAGCCAAATTTCTTTGATAATGTCAATGCTAGTGTCAGTTTTTACTAATAACTTCATCTCGCGAAGGAGTTGAGATGGTTTACGGTCGCCAAGATCAATTCCAGATAATAATCTTCTTACTTTTTGTTCATCTGTGTGTGAACAACGTTTAATAAGAGCGTCTTTTAACGTGTCATATGTTGGTTGGTCGTTTGATTTAAGTAGATCTGCTACTTCTCTCATGGTTTCGTTGTCGAGTTTGGTGATAAGATAGTTGAATTTAGTTTTTTGATTGCTTACATTTGCTATTTGAAATTGTGCTTCTATTTGTAGAAACCAAAGTTCTGCATCTGACTTCCAAAAATTTGGCAGATTTATTGTGATTTTTGAAACTGCGTGTATGTCTTGATGTGCGGTATTCATTTTTCAGCTCGGGGTCACCAATTTGGGAATTATTATCTATATTTATGCAATAAAATAATGTTTGAGTTAATAGTAAATATTTATATTGTTTGACAACCGAAATAACAATTAACTTGACATTGAATGAATTATGTCAATAATCTTTCTTTAATTGTGATGGGCAAAGGCCCCACAGTTGAGAGTAGTGCGGAGAGTTGAGGCAGCGATAGTGAAGAACTAACTGTAGGGATGAATCAGCGATGGTCGAGCGTCTTCAAGGATCGGTGAAGAGTGAAGCAAATCTTCGGTGAAGAGAAGAGTTCAAGAGACGGGTGAAGCGATAGTAGTCTTCTGAGTCCGAAACTTGAACGGTGCTGAGTGCAGTGATGAATTCTTCAGTAAAAGAGTTCCGAAGTTGTAGATGTAGAGAGAGCTTCTTTCGAGTCCAAAATCGAAGATAGCCTTTCTTGAGTCCCGGGGCAGTGGCCCCGGGATTAGGCCTTTAGGTTGAGTTCTTCTTTTGGCTACTCCAGCCGAATGAATGAATCAAATGGGGTGTGGCATGACTTTTATATCGTTTGAGGGGTTCGAAAAAATGAATGGAGAAAATTTAAAATAATGAAGTTTGTGAGTCAAATATGTTTCCAAAAATATATAAAAATGTGTGTTTTAGTAAAAATTATTGCCGAAAGGAATGGATGAAGGACGTTAGAAATAATTTTGCATCTGAATTAAATAAATATTTGACAATGTTGCCTTAGCAACGACGAAAAACAGAGTTGTCAAAGAATAAAAATATTGTAAAAAGTAAAATAGAACAAATTTGAGTAAAATAAAGTTGATTGAAATGAATAAAAAAGTGGTGTAAAGATATAAATAAGGTATGAGGAAGAAATGTTGTGAACAATGGAAGCTGAATTATGAAAAATATGAATTTTAATGAGATATGATGTATTATGAAGCCAAAAGACGAGGAATCCAAGGTATTTATAAAGTAGGGATAGTGAAACGCTATACATTTTAGAAAAAAATACATGTAATACTTGAGTGAATAACGGATCTTAAGATCGATTTATTAACACAAGTCTATGCTTTTAAAACGGTAAACATATTAAATCCTCAATCTGAAATCCCGGTAATATGATTGGTTCGTTTAAAGAGTTAATGGTCGTTGATTGGTTAATGGCATGATGCAGCAGGACCCTTTGTTCGAGCATCCTGTAAAACATAACAACCGTTTACGCAGCAACCTTGTTACTCTAATCTAAAACGTAGTCCATTGTAATAGAGGTACATAGATCAAGCTCTTTAAAGGAAGTGAATCCACTCGACAATCACAAGACAAGTTATATTGATAAATTGGCTTTCATATTGCCATTTCCTAGATGCCTCGTTAAGAGAAGCATTGAAGATTTATACTGATAACACGCAGTAGTTTACAAGTATATGGCGAGTACTATAAATATATATATATAAATTGTGACAATACGAGTATTGTAAAGAAATCATACGTTCTCGAGTTTTCTATTTATGCAAAACACCGGCAAATATAAAACTGTATATTTGCTACGTGTGATATTAAAAACGATTACAATACGGAAAAAATAAAAATTATGCATTATTATATTTTAAGATTATATAAGGCCAATGAGAATCATCGTCTTTTTATTAATACCTTTCGAAATTCTATAAAAAATATTTATCTATCAATTAGTTTTCGGGATACTTATAAAATTTTATAATGTGTGACGCAGAATTTGTGACAATGCTCGCTACTGAACGAGAATGAGCGGAGAGTTGTGATATGGCGTCACGCGGAAGACGCAAATTTTAATGTCTGTTTGAA
Source organism: Tinea semifulvella (assembly GCA_910589645.1). Lineage (NCBI taxonomy): Eukaryota > Metazoa > Arthropoda > Insecta > Lepidoptera > Tineidae > Tinea > Tinea semifulvella. The sequence goes on from OU342584.1 coordinate 31,056,204, forward strand.
TAAAACACTAAAGTATTCTCTACTCAGACGAAGTCAAACGATTTTGCATACCTATTAATATTTTAAATTATAGAAGTAATATACAAACAGTACAAAAGAATTACAATATTTAATAATTTTAAAGGAAAACCTAACATTAAATAAACGAAGAAAATAATAGTGAATTTTGGCGAAAATTGGCCAATACCGTGTCTTTGCTTACGTATATTTTGATAATTATTAAAATCAGTGATTAGTTACGGTTCCTCTAATTTCCACTTATGTCATTAAATTTTAAAAAAGACAAAACTTAGTCCCTGCTAAATAAGTTTTATACTGGGCATTAGCGCAAGAGGCACTTGATGCGGACTTTTGTAACGGATCAGTTCGTCAGTCCTAAATCGTTTAAAAAACGTCTTTAGGCATAAAATGACAATTAGTTAAACACAAACAAACTCTAGTCCGCCATTTTGGAATGCTAAAACGCCGTAACTTCCCCCAACTGAATATTTTGTGCGATGTAGTGGGATATGCATACGAGTACATACATACGTATATTTATCAAATTAAATAGCTTTATTGAATTTTGACCAGACCACATACATACGTATATTTATCAAATTAAATAGCTTTATTGAATTTTGACCAGAATATAGCAAAGATTTGATGATGATAGATATGAAAAAACTGTATTTTTTGCTCCCTGACAAATTAGATCGTATGAAGATAGTTCCGTTACTTGCCTATAGTGGAGACGCTATTGGGAAGCGATGTATGGAAACTGTGCACTTTTTCTAAGATGACGCCGTTTTAACCAGTTGTTCATTATTTTATCTACGAAAATTAAACTCTATTGACACCGACTCCCCACACGGTACTTCCATGCGGAGGGATGGGGGGGGAGGGTTGCAGGGGGAATTCATTTTCCGCCGCCCAGTGTACGATCTATATCTGAACACGTATACCACCAGGTAATGTTGGATATCGTTTGCGAATTTTCGAGGACGAGTAATTCATTTCGGGAGTAAACTTATATGTATATTCATAGAAAAATAACGGAGTGAACTAAATAATACTAATATAATTAACTCCTTCGTTCAGAATTATACCGACCGCGACGTTTAAAATTAAATTAATTAGTATAATAATTAGAACCGCATTCATTGTAGACTTTAAAAAAGTATTACTATAACAACTTAGGGCAAAAAAAAAATTTCACTCGTTCATCGGAACTGTTTAAGACACGATTTCGGAAGCTAGTTACATTTTTTCTTCGACCAGCTCGTTCTGAGATGACTTTTTACAGTCATTGCTTATGTTTTTAGAAGATAATTAAGCCATTTTGACTTCTAGTCCTTCCATGAGTGCGGCCAGGGGAGGAGGAAAAGGAGATCTCTAGTAATCCAGCATCCATTCTTTATCTACCATCTAGGTCGTGTTTGATGTAGAAGCGCCAAACGCCGATATATTCACAACTCTATAGATACTAGTTCCCCTCAAAACATTTGGAAATTTCTGCGGACGCTTGGACTCGGTAAAACCAAGCCCGAATCTACCCTCTCTTCGTTCGTCGATATTAACGGTCTTAATCAGAATTTCTCCATTCCCCCGGTTACTATTGACCATGCAATTAAGGCTGTTACATCGCTCAGATTAATTCTAAAACTATTTCTAGTAATGTTCCACTTCAATTTATACCTGTGTTCTGCAGTGAAATAATAAGATAATCCAATCAGTGACCAGGCTGTGGGTTTTGATAACATGGTTCGTATCCTTCTAATCCCTATTATTTTCTATATTAGCCTTCCAGTTGTAACCCACATTATTAATTTCTCTCTTAACTAATATTAGAACGTGTTGTTCAACAACAACTGTCCCGCTTTCCTTAACCAATATAACTTTTTAAATTCTTTTCAATCCGGCAAATAGTGCTACAGCTCTCGTCAAGATCATAGATGACATCCGGCTTTAATCATTGACAAAAAGCTTTCTTTTTTGACGCTGTTAGACTTTAGCAACGCTTTTAATTGTGTTGATCACGATATATAGTCTCGTGGTGTTTCAGTCTGCGACACAATGGTTTTATTCTCATCTTTGCGGGCGCAAATATTAGTCCTCTAAAATATTAGTTCCGGCACCCACCACCTATCTCTTATAGTTTCATGGGAACCCGTCAGCGTTACATCAGAATGACTACTTAAATTTCTCCATCATATTTTATGCAGGTTACTATACTCAGTTCTTCATAAATGTCGCACACTCGCCAACCTCGCTGCGCTCGGTTAGCTCCTGTAGCTCAATGGCCTAATTTTTGTTTGGAGAATTTTTAAAAAGTCGGAAATTAAAAAAAAAAGTTTACATCACCTCGTCTCCAAGGGTCCTCTACAACATTAGTTTCGGCACCCACCACCTATCTCTTATAGTTTCATGGGAACCCGTCAGCGTTACATCAGAATAACTACTTAAATTTCTCCATCATATTTTATGCTAGTTACTATACTCAGTTCTTCATAAATGTCGCACACTCGCCAACCTCGCTGCGCTCGATTAGCTCCTGTAGCTCCATGGCCTAATTTTTGTATGGAGAATTTTAAAAATGTGGAAAGTTACAAAAAAAAAGTTTACATCACCTCGTCTCCAAGGGTCCTCTACAACATTAGTTTCGGCACCCACCACCTATCTCTTATAGTTTCATGGGAACCCGTGAGCGTTACATCAGGATGACTACTTAAATTTCTCCAATATATTTTTTGCAGGTTACTATACTCAGTTCTTCATAAATGTCGCACACTCACCAACCTCGCTGCGCTCAGTTAGCTCCTGTAGCTCCAAGGCCTAATTTTTGTATGGAGAATTTTTAAAATGTTGGAAATTAAAAAAAAAAAATTACATCACCCCGTCTCCAAGGGTCCTCTACAACATTAGTTCCGGCACCCACCACCTATCTCTTATAGTTTCATGGGAACCCGTCAGTGTTACATCAGAATGACTACTTAAATTTCTCCAATATATTTTTTGCAGGTTACTATACTCAGTTCTTCATAAATGTCGCACACTCGCCAACCTCGCTACGCTCGGTTAGCTCCTGTAGCTCCATGGCCTAATTTTTGTATGGAGATTTTTTAAAAAGTGGAAAATTAAAAAAAAAAGTTTACATCACCTCGTCTCCAAGGGTCCTCTACAACATTAGTTCCGGCACCCACCACCTATCTCTTATAGTTTCATGGGAACCCGTCAGCGTTACATCAGAATGACTACTTAAATTTCTCCAATATCTTTTTTGCAGGTTACTATACTCAGTTCTTCATAAATGTCGCACACTCGCCAACCTTGCTGCGCTCGGTTAGCTCCTGTAGCTCCATGGCCGAATTTTTGTATGAAAAAAAAAAAAACTTTGGAAATTAAAAAAAAAAAGTTTATATCACCTCGTCTCCAAGGGTCCTCTACAACATTAGTTTCGGCACCCACCACCTATCTCACGGTTAACTCGGAACCCGTCAGCGATTCATCAGAATGATGATTCATTACCCCTTAGTGACCTTCCTGGGATGAAAAATGATTGCAAATATTGTAATTTTGAAAGTAGCAATTTTTTCGTTTGGCTGCTACAGTTTTTTAAAAAAATTGTATGAAAAAAAAATGAAAAAATCGGAAATTTAAAAAAAAAAAAAACTTTTACTCGTCTCCGAGGGTTTCCTATATGGGGTTGCAAGGCACCTTATGCACCTCTTCTGGTGACCTGGGAACCCCTCAGCGTTACATCATGATGACTACCCAAAAATCATTGAAGACACTTTTCCACATGGGGTGACCCCCGTGACTACAACCAGCCAAAAATGGGCATTCTGGGTATGCTCCAAGTATGCTCTGCGGGTGCTCAAAGTCGGCCGCGAATGCAAAAAAAAAAAAAGTGGGAATTTAAAAAAAAAAAAGTCACCACACCTCGCAGCCCTCTCCAAAATTGGGTTCTAGCGTTTTTCGCCATCTCTTATGGTTTCCTGGGAACCCGTCAGCGTCACATCAGGTTCACTTTTAAAATTTCATTGATGACACTTTTGCTGTTCATCAGCTCCCAGTGTATGCAACCATGCCAAATTTGCAGTTGTCACTTGGCAGGTTTCGCTTCTACGAGCCTCCAAAGTACGTGTTTCGACTTTTGTATGAAAAAAAAAAAAAATCGCGGAATTTAAAAAAAAAAATGTGACGTCACCCCCTCTCCCAGGGTCCTTTATGACATTTGCTTGAGCACCCCCCGACTACCTCTTACGGTTCTCCGGGAACCCCTCGACGTTACATCAAAATGACGCTTCAGCCCCCCTCGATGACCTTTGTCGTATTAATCAAGACGAAGTCTATACAAAATTTGCAATTTGGCAAGTTGTGCTCTTTTCGTTTGACCCACAAAGTTTTTCAAAAATTTCCATACAAAAAAACAAAAGAATTTTGGAATTTAAAAAAAAAACCATGACGTCACCTCGTCTCCGAGTGTTCTCTACAAAGTTTGTTTGAGCACCCCCCCCCCTAACTATAACCGTTTCGCCGGAACCCTCACCGACTTTTTTCCCTGATGGAAAGTTCAGGATATCGGATTTTTCCCATAGGTTTGAGCACCATACCTATACGATCCGACACTCACCCAACCCCCAACTATTACAGTTTTGGCCCTGTATTTATGTCAGTCAGTCAGTGGTAGCTTCCAGCTTTATATATATAAACGGCAATGTTTGTTAAGAAAAATCCGGCATTTTTTTCAACAAGATCCCAGTGTAACAACAGGAATCTGAGGCATAAAGATAGAGTATACGCTGCCGACTCTCGTCAAAATACTGCATTGATACACCGAAGCATATTACACATGGCGCCAAAAATTTACAACAAAATTCCAAGCTACATTAAGGAACTAGAGACTATATTATTTAAAAAGATGCTTATCAAATTTATGTTGCAAAAATGTTATTACACAATTTTAGATTTTTTGAATGATAATGAACTTTAAATTTTTAGATTCTCTTTTACTAATTTAATTTTAATATTTTGACATTTATAATTTTAATTGATTTTGGACATTCATTATAAAATAGTATTTAATTTAGATAAATGTTATTTTTTATTTATTTTATTTATTTTTGTTTTAGTAATAATGATAATACTGTTGTTTAAAGTTTGTTTATATTTTATTTATTTTTGTTTTAGTAATAATGATAATACTGTTGTTTAAAGTTTGTTTATATTTTATTTATTTTTGTTTTAGTAATAATGATAATACTGTTGTTTAAAGTTTGTTTATATTTTATTTATTTTTGTTTTAGTAATAATGATAATACTGTTGTTTAAAGTTTGTTTATATTTTATTTATTTTTGTTTTAGTAATAATGATAATACTGTTGTTTAAAGTTTGTTTATATTTTATTTATTTTTGTTTTAGTAATAATGATAATACTGTTGTTTAAAGTTTGTTTATATTTTATTTATAATGTATGTTAATTATATTTATAATATAGAATTATTGTATGCCTATTGTGGGCAGATTGTTTAAAATTTAAGTAATGTACATCACCTCTTTATACCAATGTAAACAATCTTGACAATAAAAAATTTGAATTTGAAAATTTGAATTATATTTATATATTATGAATACATACACATAATACATAAATATTATTATTAATATGAATAATAGTTACATAAATAAAAATATAGAAAAACAAAAACTGGTTAAAACGGCGTCATCTTAGCCATCACTCCAGGAAGGACAATTTTTATCGTTTTTTTTTACTTTACCATAGTCATAATATTGTCTTTGTACCTGTATATATTGGAGCTGTGGTGATTCGGTTGTAAGAACGCTTTCCTAAAATCCTACAAATGTCGGTTCAAACACGCGGCATGTACAAATGAGAACACTTTTATTACGTACATTTATAACACCAATGGTTCCGGTTCCACTTAATACCAACTTGTAGAATCGTTAATAAATTGTCAATAAACATGACATAGGGTAGGCCAATTATTTCACAAATTTCTGGAAGACCCATGTCTAACAGTGGAAGTCTCGAATTCTGTGTTCTAGAGAGGGGGGTTCCGCTGTTAGTTAATTTTAGGAACAAGCTTTAAATAAAAGTTTATACAGTTTTTGGTTAAGTAGGGGTCATCACACAATAATACAATTAAAAGAGTCGGTAGCAATATTTCAAGTTATATTTTTTTCACCCACCACTATAGACCGGGCACCAATACGAAGTGAACATCTTAGACTCTGTGTTGTAGATGCTGTAAGAAATAAAGTACTTACCTAGCATATTTATGTTGCCAATTGGCCCGGACATCATTGGGTCGGGCGGAGAGCTTGTGGGATAGAAGTATGTCGTTCCACCCACATTTTCCTAGGAATACAATATAAAGTTAATATGCTGTTTGTTGGTTAAACATACAAACTAATGCACTGCTTTACACTCCACCTAAGGGATGATTTTAAAGAACTGTGTAACACCTATCCCAAGTAGCAAAACAAGCTGTATAAAATCTGTATTTATATCTGTAATTATTGTAATTTATAAAATTGTATGAATAACAAATAAAAGCAACTCTATTAACAACTTATTCATTCTAGTTAATAAATTAAAGTAAAAAAAGTATCATCACGACCGTTTCCCTTTCGGGGTGGTCTGAAACCACGCTTATAAATAAGCGGATACATATTTAGCCAATTTTACTATAGGCCAAACTCGAGAAATATCACAAATGAATTAAATATTAATTAAACGTATTTATTTACATTAATAAATATTTTTGTGTCCCGACCAGGAATCGAACCCGGTAACTCTGAGCCTAAATCCACGGACTTAACCGCAGGACCACGGAGGCAGTTATATTTCATATTAAAATCACCAGTACAATATTATTATTATTATTGTCAATGTGTGGTTGGTTATTGGCAATAAATTCACGCAGTATAATTATCGAAAAAGAATAAATAGAATGACCAAATAATATAAATTATATTACAAAAACAGGTTTTAGATCATATTAATAGTTATTTTAGTCAATAATTATGAAACAATTAAGGTTTATTGTCAAATATTAGTTTAATTATATTTTAAATGTTAATTATATAGCTTAGACAATATTTTGAAGGTTATGTAGGATATGGATTCGTTAAAAATTTACTATTGATTATTATTTTTTTAGTTTTAATGCAGCCTTGTTATATTACCACTGTATTTACAAGTGTCTAATTATCTATCCAGTTTTATAACGGAATTTGCATATACCATTGTACAGAAACAATTACTGAGTAATACCATAATAACCATATAAATACCATAATCTAAGAGCTGTAGTAAGTAATCACTTGCAAATTATAGCCTTTATATTCGGATCCCTTAACACAGATTTTATACAGCTTTCGCTATATAATAACTTAAAAATCACTCATTTAAGTTAAAAGCATATTTGAAACTCTTATAAGAGTTTAAAAGAACTTTAAGTTCTATATGAGCTGGTTAATTGATGTCGAAAATGCTTGCATGCTACTTGGGATCTTATTATTTGATGCTTAAATTATTTAATACCAAGCATTTCGTTTTCCTATACAACCTAAACACCCCATTAACTCACTGCAGTATTTAGAAAAATCCCTTAGTGGTTTAATCTTAAAATGGATTTACATGTCATATGTGATACCCTAGCTAAACTTTATTTCAAACTATAATAATTTGTATAAGTTTTATATATTATAAGAGTAGATTATTGAAAAGTAAAGTATCATCAGAACCGTATCCCTTGATAGTTAGAATTCAAGGTTTTTTTTAAATCTAGCGGTTGAACATTTAGCCAACTTTACTATAGGCATCATGATAAGTGGCAAGCTAGTCTATAAGCTAGCGTACCAAACTCGAGAAATATAATTTATTTGTGATATTTTATTGAACCCGGACTTCTGAGTCTAAATCCATGGACTTAACCGCGGTCCAAAGGTTATTGAAGTTGAGCTTATTACAATTTTACATGCAAATAAATGCAACTATTCAGATGGCCTGAATGGGTTATGTCCTGAATGTTGTATGTTTTAATTTTGTGGTTGTCATTGAATAAATGATGGGTAATGTGTATACCTGATGCACTTGCGTGGTGCATGCCTGGTGATGCTGCATAATTCTCAGCGGAGAAAGTTGCGGCGGTGACTCTGGCATCATGGGGGGAGGAGCGTAGTATGTCACCGGGATAAATTCAGGCATGACCTAGGACAAACATTTGGTAATGTTGACATGCTAAGGCCAAATACAATAACGAGTGTATAAATACACCTGGGAAGGGCAGCATTATAAAGACTGTGTCACATTCTCTCATCGTATACTATTTGTAGCTTCTATGCAATTTCCTATCTTCTATTAATTTCCTGCTCGAACCCCAAAAACCTAAAAATATGTTTGTATCACCTCGCTGCTTTGACTGTGCCGGGTCCCAAGCATTCATATATTCATCATTGCATATTTCAGGATACTACTATCTACAGATTCTACTATCCTACTTCAGTCTCATTGTTGATAAATAATAAACTCAATTATTTTTAATTCAAGTTTATACAAAAATATTGTTGAATCCGTAATTAGTGTTAGAAGTATGTATTTATAAATTATTATAGCATCTGTTGATTTAAGTATCTTATTATTTAATTATTTTTTTCGAATAAATGTTAATATCTTTAAAAAAATATATATCTTTTATATCATATTTAAGTTATTACAGTATTTTGTGTTTTTATATCCAGTTTTTTTTTATTAAATTTTTCAAATAACTTGAACAAGAACATCCATAATATATTCCAAAGAATTGTTGCCTATAAAAATGGGGAAAATACTTGATTGATATCTTACAAAATCAAATGTAATCTCCGGCTGCAGCTGCAACTGGGCCAATCCACCATTTGTCCCCTTTACACCTAAAATAGACAAATAAAAAAAAATGTTAATGTAAATACATACTGTATGTTGCGGAAGAGGCTTAATGAACAACTTGCCCACGGCCTCGTCTAAGGTTTCCGGCATCATAGGATGAGCAGGCAATTGGGTAGGCGGGGTCATCTTCTACAACAAAAGCAAACATTATTATAATAGTAATCTATCCTGCCCCATAGTCTAGAGGTAAGGACTGTAAATTTAGATGCAAAAGAAAATATTTCCAATATTGTAACATTACTTAACAAGGAATGCGATGGTGGCTCGGTTGCAGTTCGAACACCAGCATGTACCAATGGGAAATACGCTTTTCCTACAAACATTGGTCATAGATGTGCCTCGGGGAGCACATTAAACCGTTGGTCCCAGATTCACTAGGCCAAATTTTACAAATATATGTTCTGGAAGGCCTATCTCCAACAGTAGAGGTGCACATGTCATGATGGACTCTTCATTATAGTTGTGTAATGATTATGATGTTCATTTCTGAGTCTGGTATGCTAGAGATATCAACATGTCTGCCACACTTGTTGTTCTATGGTAATGTTGGCTAAATGTGAAAGATGTGGAATACCCTTTTCACCTTTGTGTCTTTTGCTAATCAATAACAATAACATGAAGTACTTCAAACAAGGTGTGAAAGAGTATCTTGTCAAGCCAACATAGTTTTAGTTGTCAGTAACATTTCTTACCAGCAGCATGGATCATTGGCCAGCACTTGAACCGGCAATGCAATATTTTTATCACATGTCATACCCAGTTATAAAAGAGCCTAAAGAATTGTAGTTATTAGTTATGTTAACGTACCATATAAGTCGCCAACTTGCTCTCCTGCGGTATTCCATGTGGTGTTGTGTAATGCAGAAACAGTGAAGGGTCCATTTTAAACTTTTTTTTCAATCTAAAACAATAACTCAATCTTATTCACAAGGTACTACAAGAAGAACACAAAAATATATATGCAAGTAATTACACATAAGGCCTTAATAACATTATTTTTGAAAATTCATTAATAACAAAGTAAATGAACAGCCATATTTCAATTGGATTTACAATGGATTTACGGCTATTAAAATGGCGGAAGTATTTCAAGAATGTGCATATTTTTCTTTATTCTTGTAAATATTTAAGACTATAGATATTTATCATATAAAATTACACTAATCTTTAACAACTAATAAACACATATGTAAACATAAAAGGTCAATTAATAGTTACCACAAATAGAGAAAGTTTCCTAAGTTTTCCAGCCAAAAAGTGCAAAGTATTAAGAATATTTTTTTGTTGTGTTCTCCCGCCGATGATGAATGATCAATGAGATTATAGGGAAGGCAAAGGGTCTAGCCCATACAGCCAAGTCTAACGTAATATATTTTTTCTATTTAATTAGTTAACAGTTAACATCTGTAGTTGCAGAATTTGATGCTTTTCTTGGAGTTCACAGCTCGGGAAAACCACAAAAAATTAACTGCAACTTAAAGTACACTTGACATGTCCGCGCAAAATGGCGCGAAGGACCGAATATTTGTTTATATTATAAAATCCACACTGCGCCTGATCGACATGTCGCCGATAAAATGCTCTATCTTCCGTTCTCTGTATTATGGTTCTTTGCCACTTCTCTCTGGACCCATACATCCTCATTAGCACCGGCTGGTCTAATCGAGGACGAACAAAGACCGAATGGGGTGCTTTCAGAGCCGCACTGGTTGCCTATGACCGCCCAGGCCTAATTTCGACGCCGGAAGATGTAGAGGATGCCACAAACCGTCTGATGAAGGCCATCCGAGACGCGCAAACAGCCGCTACTACTTCTCAGCCCGCTGACCACTCCAGACGACGAGCGGCTCTCCCGCAACACATCAGGAAGATGCTACAGAGGAAACGCGCTCTCGTCCGCCGCTGGACGCACTCCCGCTGCCCGACGACCAAACGTGAGCTCAACGCGCTGTCAGCGAAGGTGTCTCTGGAGGTCGCGACCTTCCGCGGTCAGTCCTGGGAGCAACTAATGTCGGACATCACAGAGGAAGAGGGAGGTCATACGTCCCTGTACCGCCTTACGAGGCGGCTCACTAACACCCCGCTGCCCATACACCCCCTCGTCGATGCCGCCGGAGTGCGCCACTACGCCGCCCAGAACCGGGCGGACATCCTGGCGGTTCACCTGGAGGGTCAGTTTCGGCCCTTTCCGGTAGTCGACGAGGCCTTTAACGAGCGCACCGAATGCAGAATCCGGGACCTGTTTCCTGCCGGGTCACTACTTCGTCTCGCCGACAGAAGTTGAGCGCATCGCAAGACGTCTACACCCGAGAAAGGCCCCGGGACCGGACGCTATCTCTAACGTGGCACTTAGCCAGCTGCCCCGCAGAGCCCTTGTAGCCTACACAAAACTCTGCAACGGTATTCTCCGCACCGGCCACTTCCCCAGCGCCTGGAAGCTTGGAAAGGTCATCACCCTGCCCAAGCCTGGAAAGGACCGCCGACTCCCCTCCAGCTATAGACCCATCACCTTACTGCCGCACCCCGCGAAGCTGTTCGAGAGACTGCTTCTCCGCCGGATCCGAGATCCACTGACTCCCAGAAGGGAACAGTTCGGATTCCGTGCGGAGCACAGCACCACACTCCAACTGACGCGGGTGCTGCACTACCTAGCGTCGGAGCTGAACAAGGACCGGTGCTCCGTCGGCGTCTTTCTTGACATGGAGAAGGCGTTCGACCGAGTGTGGCACGCCGGCCTCCTGTCGAAGCTCCTCGACGCTGGTCTACCACCGATGGCAGTCAGGGTACTTTCATCGTTCCTGGAGGGAAGACGATTCTTCGTGCAGGTGGACGAAGCATCGTCTGCAGAGAAACCCATTTTAGCTGGCGTCCCACAAGGAAGCTGTCTGTCTCCAGCGCTCTACGCCACCTTCACTGACGACATCCCCACCCTCGCCGGACACCTGCGGAGGGGGGAGAAGGATGTCGTCTTAGCGCTATACGCCGATGACAGCGCGTACTTCACCTCGGCAGTAAAGGCCGTAAACGCCGTAAGGAAGATGCAGAAGTTGCTGGACCTATTGCCGCCATGGTTGGACAGATGGCGAATGTCGGCAAATGTCGAAAAGACCGCCGCCATTCTGACGTCCTCCCGCCGACCGCCGGACCCGCTGCTGCTTCGTGGGGAAAGAGTGAGCTGGTCGGACACCGTCACCTACTTGGGGTGCGTGATCGATCGCCGCCTTCGCATGGGCCCCATGGCACGCCACACCATTAACCGCGCGAAAGCCGCTCGGGCCCAGTTGAGGCCACTGCTGCACTCGTCGCTACCACCCCGGGTAAAGGTTAATATATACAAGACCTTCGTCCGATCACGCCTCACCTATGCCGCTCCGGCGTGGCACCACCTGCTGGCTCCAACCATTAAGGCCAGGATACAGGCCCAGCAGAACATCTCCTTACGCGCGACCGTCGGGGCCCCCTGGTTCGTGCGCAACACCGTCCTCCACGACGACCTGAAGATGGAGACCATCGAGCAGTTTGTGGCCAGGCTCTCGAAGTCCATGTTCGATCGAGCCGACCACAGCCGCTTCGATCATCTTCGGGGAATCGCGCCTCTCCACGCACGGCCACCGGAAGGCCGCCGCCTGCCCCGGGAGATCCTGAGGACCGAGGCGTAGCCCGTGCCGTTGTTACCACATAGACACTGCTCACAAGGGGCCACACCTTTCGTAGCCCCTTCCTTGGCCACCCTTAGGCCAGGGTAAAAATAGAAACCGGCGGGTTGTTGCCCGCTGAGACAAACTGCAGCCTAACGGGGCCACCCCATAGGCTTCCGTACGCTAGCGCGTGCGTTGAAAAAAAAAAAAAAAAAAAAAAAAAAAAAAAAAAAAAAAAAAAAAAAAAAAAGGTCCACTACAAACTGTCTGGCAGGCCCCCTATACGTCGCCTGCTCCAGCTACCGATGTGCCTGACTAGGTTCACACTCTGGGTACACTGACGACACTGGCATTCTAAATTCTGGTCCATTCAGCATCTCCGCAGGTGTCTTCCCTGTATATCTGTTAGGCGCCACACGTAAAAAAATGTTTTCCATAGTTTCTCACTCAACGGCCTGATTCACACCTTCTATTTGTACATTAGAAGCTGGATGGTATTGTAAATAATACTGATGCTGGATTTTATAATTCCTAAGGAAATTATTGAACTCATTTGAACTGAAAGACCTACCATTGTCAGAGACTAGTGTCTTGTAAGCCTTGAGATGCAAAAATCATGAGAATTGTTATGACATTACCACTACTCATAGAAGAACTAAACAAGCAAATTCCATGTTAACTCTACTCCAAGGTTTCTCAGACATGTTCTTTTTTCAACTGCTTGACATTGCTCACATTCGGCCAGTGATTTCTATCTGTTGATCAATCCCAGGCCACCACATATGCCTCTTGCATATGTCTTTGTTTGGACAATTCCATCATGTGAAGCATGTAATAATTGAAGTACCATATGTTGAAGAAATGTAGTAATGACTCTGTTGCACCATAATAAGCATTTATTATCATGTGAAAGAGCCTGTCTGCGTGTCCAAAATGGCTCGAGTGTCTGGTTGGTATTTGTATGTGGCCATCCATTGAGAATGTAAAATAACACCTGTAATAAAACATCCTTCTTGGTCTCAGTAGCAATTCTCTCAGCATCATTGTCCCATCCATCCGGTTGTTCTCCCAGCCGCTTAACTTCTCTCAAGCCTTTACCCTCACTCGCAGAAGTATTGGGAGCTGTCCACTGACTCAAACCCTTAGCATTCCCTGTTGATTTCCCAGGTCTATATTTATTACCATACTTATAGTATCCGAGTTTCAGAGACCAATGTAACATGCAAGGGGAAATCTGGTCAGGGATTTGATTAGTCGGGTGGAATAGATCTACCAATGGTACTGTGATAATACAAAATTACCAAGCAGCCAAATATTGATGGAACTTGGTTAATCCGGATATAATTGCTAAAGCTGCTTTGTCAATCTGCCCATACTTCCTCTCATGGGGGTGTAAACTTCTTGAAGACATCATCACGGGTCTATCAGACCATCATCCATGACATGTACCAATATGGCTCCAAGACCGTTGTCTGTTGAGCTGCAAATTACTAATAACTCCCTGTCAACTTCATATTCTACTCATGTCATATGAGATGACAAACAACCCTTAGCTTTCTCAAAGGCATATTGTTCTCGCTGTCCCCACATCCAAGATCTCTTAGACTCCAATTATCTATATAATGGTTCAAGATTTGCTTTGTCCGATATAAACTTTATACAAAGGAAGAAGACAAATTTCTAAGCATTCCATGGATTCACCGTGCGGGTGCCGGGTCCATCGTGTGTGGGTAAGAGATGAGAAGAATGGTGTCTCGGGCTTGCGACCGACAATTGGCTGGTTTAAGAAAAGGAGGCCTCCTTTTTTTTCTATTGCGCGATAATACGCTCACCATCCACCACTCTACTTCTCTCCCTACCCAACCAAATACTGTATGATTCCGTTAATGCCGTCTTGGAAGCTCGTTCCATAAATGTATTGACGGCAGACCTGCTTAGGCCCAATTCTTTCAGTAAGTGATGCAAAGATTTTGCTGGAACTCCTCTTGCACCAACTTCCACTGCGTAAAGCTGAGTCTTGAACCCGTTCCTGATCGTTTCTTCTGTGAGATCATAATATTTATTCGACTTCATGTTGTGGTCTTTTGGAATATTTGATTCCCACGGAACGGTAAGTTCAATAAGGATAACTTTTTCCGAGAAAACACTAAGATGTCTGGCCTATAGGCTGATACAGCTAGTTCATCTGGGATCCTATAATGGTGTTCAAATGTATCCATGAGAATTTTCCAGTCTGATGCGGCGCTAAGGATCGAGGTGGGCTTGCATTTAGTTTTCGTGCTTTGCCCTTCCTTTACAAATGTGGTCAAAGTTTTATTTGTAGTCAGTCCCTTTCTGGCTCTTGCAATAGAAAGACTTACTGCTTCACGGATAACACCTAGGACTTTGTCATGTCGGCGTGAGTAATAGCCCTTTTCTAGGAGAGTAACGCACCCTACAAGTGTGTGTCTAGCAGTTCCTATGGCAGCACCACACAATGTACAGTTCTTTTCCGTAGCTTTTCCCCACCTTACCAGATTACTCTGGTCCGGGAGGGACATTTGAAAAGCGTTTAGGTAGAACTTTAGCAACGCCTAAACAAGCCTAAAAAGGCACGTAATGTATTTTTGTTAGTAGGAGCCGCGTCTTCTTGCGGTACTTCCTCAGCTTTAATGTTAGTATATTGCAGTGGAGGGGGTCTAGGCCACAGCTTGAGGTAGGTTTCTTCAGAAATAATAGTTGCGATGCACCAGAATCAATTTCCATTTATAGTTTCATGTCATTAATTGTAACATTCGTGAGTATAGATGGTAAGACTTTCTAAGGAGTTATAGATTCCCAACATCTTCCCTTTGTGAGGTATCCTCACCAGCATCTTCTACTTGATGCACTTTGGATCCTCGTTTCTGACATGCAGCAGTGATGTGTCCGAAATGCTTACAATAAAACATTTGTGTTTAGCAAACAGACACCGCTCACCTTCTTTGTGTTGTCTTGCAGTGTCAACAACCCATCACCTTGATTTTATCGATCTCCATAGGTTCATCAGTATGAAGAGGAGTTTGGTTCATATTCATGTCATTAGAGTACAGATTAGAGAAGCTGATTTGGTAATTGAGGCGTATCTGTACAGCAGTTTCATATGTGACGTCCTTAGACTACAACAGATCACGCCGCAAGAGATCATTACGTACGCCCAACACCAGTCGGTCTCGCGCTTTAAGTCCGAGTACACTTAGCGCCCAGCACACCGGGAGCCGCAATATATTCCTGAACGATTTCTTTGAGTCCAAGTCAAAGAGTCCAACAACGTAAGTATTTCCCGAAAGCTGATACAAGTAGGCCTGTTTGGTACCAGAGAATAAGTCTCCTTTTCACAATCAGATAAAAACAAAGCACAGCCTTTATCAAGATTGTCATTATTAATGCCCGCAACATAAAGTAATTGATCCTTATATTCACACCACTTATCAGTCTGAGGGTTATACTGCCCAGAAACCACAATATTAGTAACTCGTGATGCTATATTCCAAAAAAATATATTTATTTTCCATAGTCGCCATTAAAAGATACAACAAAACACATGTTAGAATCCAAACTAATTTATTACATGAAAACATGTATGTAGTCAAACAAATACATACAACAAAGGATAGTTACATTTATATTTTAATATTATTATTCACAATAAATGAACCAATGATATTATATATAAATTTACTTTGTTCAATATATACAAGTAGGGATGAAATATTAATAGAAAATGGAACTTGGTATTAAATAAGATAAGAGACGAACAAGGAACGATCATAGAAGGGACAAGAGAAAAATATATGATTCAAATCCTCCACGTCCAATTCACACTCACACATGTTGTTGTTAACAATGTGTAACCTCACAAGATGAGAACTCGAGAATGTGTCCAATATGCATACGAATTATAATGCTAGTCATTATTTTGTTAAGTTTTAATTTAAAGAACCAGGTAGTATTTTCTTTTGGATTTTCGAATAATAATTTCCTTTATAGTTACATCCCATGGGCCAAAGATCTTTCCAGTCAATCACATCTATTGCCACTTGAGACAACAATTACCAATAAAAAAGAGACAGAGATTACCCACTGAAATGTTTTCTTTGTGGAATATTTCAGTATAACAGCATTAAACAATTTATTAAAAATATAATGAAGCAATCCTTAATTTACATATACTGTTTTTACATTGTTTATGTACATTGCTGTTTTACCTGGCTTTGCAACAAATAACCTTTAACACAGGTCGACAAAAACAACCTTCAAGTAGCTGTGGGGTCACATGTCGTACAAAGACGTTGTGTAGTCTGAGTTCCAAGAAACATAACTAGCTATTTTATTAAAACCGCTTAAGTAATTTAGGCATGTCGGCGAATCAATCAGGTAGACAAATATATGGTCTTGGAGTCACATGTCATGGTCAGTTGATAGCCTATGTCGTTCTTAATGTGCTAAGACACAAACCTGCCAAATTTTATTGAAATCAGTCGAGTAATATAGGCATAAAGGTGAGACAAACCTACATCTACATATAGACACACGGACATTCACATTTATATTATTAGTATATATAAGAACACAAAATAAAACAACACATCAATAGTAAGTATTTATTTGAGTAGACTTTGGCCTATGTTATATGGCAGCATTATTTCACACTCTTGTATATTTTTGGGACGACAATGGACCCAAACAATCCTTTTTTATAAATAATATATGTCTCCGTGGTCTAGCGGTTAAGTCCGTGGATTTAGAGTCGGAGGTACCGGGTTCTATTCCTTCCTAATATAAATTACTTTTATTTAATATGTAATTTATTTGTGACATTTCTCGAGTTTGGTATGCAGGAGACATCAATGAGCTTGCCACTTGTCATGATTGGCCTATAGTAAAGTTGGCTAAATGTGAATCAGTTTCTGACCAACTCGGAAGGGAAACGGTTGTGATGATACTTACTTTACTAATATATATAATATAAAACAATCACTAAATAAAGAATAATACAACAATAATAAAAGTAATTCAGTTAAAAAAAATATAAGAATCATCCATTTTTTTATCAAGCATTCCAATGTGAAACTAATATTGGCATTTCTCAATTATTATTTATTGGTTTTGCCGAATATTAAAGATATTTTGTAATACACAAATTAGAGGATGATTTGAACGAAACTCATTGTTAAATTATTATTTTTTATTGCTTTTTATTTATAAAATGCAAATACAAATAGGTAGTTTAATACACATTGTAAATTGGTTCGAAACACATGCTCAATAAAGTTGAGTACCTATAATACAAGTAAATGAAATTAAAGTATTTTCCTAAATGTGGTAATAGAAACTCTGTGTAATCTTACCTGGCTCTACATTGTGTATGATTATTATTGTATAAGGCATATGTGGGTAACAATGGAAATGTGGGATCCGGCCCGCTGGAAGATTTGATCCAGCCATGGGGACATTTTGAAAACCCACTTTAAAAAAATATTACACTACTTACTCATACTTACTCCAAATGCACTTTAATATTTAAAAGCGGCCCGCGAATATATTTGCACACTAAAGTTTGGCCTGGTTTAGAGCTATAATTACAATACAATTTTGAAGAATTCCAAATTCAAAATGTCCAGATATAAAAAGCGATTGATCTCCAAACTGTTGATATTTCGACGATAAATAAAGAATAAAGGTACCAACAAAGTATATTAGGCCACTTGTTAATGTTGTAATATTAATGTATTTAGTATTTTAAGTTGAGTAAATGTGCTTACCAAAGGTTCCTCGCCGTAATCTAGTGGGAAGATGTCCGGCGCCCGTCGCGGCTCACAGCGTCTCACTGAATGACCACAGAATAACGACCATCGACTGGCGACTGCTCCAGTTAGCGGCTGCGCGGATTTGTCCGTAACATAAACCTATAGCAAACGTATGGAATCTTATTGCTTTTTCTAATTATCACCAAACCACACAATGATGCAAAAGATTAAAACACAAATACAGTTTACTCCACGTTTTCACCTTTCTCGCAACAGAATGTTCTTCCTCCCCAAGCGAAACTTAATTTTTTATGTCATAAAGCAGTGTGACAACAGTTCGGCAGAGTTGGGATCTTTAAAGCCCCTTATACACAATCGTCGAACATCGGCGATTATGAGCGATCATGATCGTGTAGCGAGCCTGTAATCGCCAACGATCCGTGAATTATTAGTTTATCGGGCACGCATCAAAGAATACGAATACGGACGAATGTGTGGATGCTTGCAGGATAACCGTGCCGATCACAGACTATAAAGATAAACGATTATCGTCGACGATCAATGCCGAATGTAAAGAGGAGGCATTACCATTTGGTCCGACGTATTTGCCTGCCCCGCATTCATAATTAACACTACCCTGTTTTAAAAAGTATATATCTCCATACATTGTGTGTTAATATTCAAATAAACACAAGCTTAGTTCCAAATAACACGCAATGTACAATTCGAAAATTAATATTTAACAGCAAAAAGACAACGAAGTTGCTGTAGCCGTAGACATATGCTATGTTCGACTTGAAAGCATGTACGGCAATGTTTGCTTTTTTTTTAAGAAATTTGTATGAAAACTCTTACAAACGCTATAGAATAACTACTTCTATAGCAAACAAAAGTGAAAAGAATCGCTTAAAGTGACAAGTCGAACATAGAGAGAGAAGGTATATTGCTGATGTTCACTGATAGTTGCCTGACGTAAAAAAGTTATTTAAAAAAACCCGACTGTAATACTTTATTGGGGTGTATCACTAACTTTTTATCACGATAGATGGCGCATGATAGATGGTACCTAATATAACTGTCAGTTGCACACAAAACTTGTATTTTTATTACGAAATTTATTATTTTCTGGATATTATGCCGAAGTGAGCAGTTTTTAAGTGCACAAATCGAGGTTTCCAAGCGAAATCAAAGATATGGTGATCTCAAAATTGCCGTCCTATTAATTAATACTTATTTCTTTTTAAATACGGTGCTCGCTTTCATAATTCGTCTTTTAAGGTAGGTAACGTTAAGTTAAAATTTATTTTGTGTTTTAAAAATAAAAAAACAACAAAAACATTGCCGCTAGCGACATCTACAAAAAGCTTTGCCTGATACATCGCATTAAAGACTGAAAAGAAATAAATACAAACTAAAAAGAAAAAAACAAGCCCAAGGGTTTCGTCACCAAAAATATAAAAAACCGCTTAACTTCACCATTGAAATAATTTTACGAGTACATGTACGAGTATATACATGGCAAGCGACTTTAACAGTCGGAACCCATTGTTGGAAAGATTTAAGCCGGTCTCGGTTTTTAATGGGTCCCGACAGATAAAGCCACTAATAATAAAATACATATTAATACGAGCAAGACACCCGAGTACGCAAATATGACACCTCCCAAGAAAAACAAGCATGGAACTGTATTATTTGTCCAGTTGTCACGAGACGACCGCATTTAAGTGTGCCAACTGCAGCAAACCGCATGCAGCGAATAACATGCAGTGTCCTGATTTTAGGAGGAAGGCCCAAAAGCGGGGCATCCAACTTCTTTGCCAAATAAAGCTTCTGTTTCTGCCCTTAAGGCCATTGGCCAGCCACTCTCTCTGAACCAACGCAGAATGCCAATTTAATGGCACCTGCTAACGGACCAAGCGTGAGGTCTGCGGCAACTGTGGGACAGAAAAAAAAAGAATCCTAAAAAGAAGAAAAAAATCAAGAAGGTTAGTGGTAGTGTCGCTTTTCTTGTACCTTCTTCTGAAACAGAGCCCTTGGCCCAAATAGTGTCATCGCTCCCTGTCAAGCCTGGGTCGACGAAAAAATCTCTGTCGCTGACGACGGCATCCTCAACAGCCGTTAAAGAGACGCAGAAGAAACCAAAGGTCAATGGCAACTCTGTGCAAAGCCTACCAAAGGAGACAAGCTTCACAAACCCTTAGGAGGAGGAACCAATTTTCCATACACAGTGGAGAAGTGCTCCAAGCAGCAATCCAAGTGCTTCTAGGAGTTCTAGAGCGTCTAGCACAGGGGTCGGACCCAATAGAGGCCATAACATTTGGCCTGACACAACTGTGCGCCATGAATTTTGAGGTTTGTGAGCTTGAAAGGCTTTGTGAGGGCAGAAGGCTTAAAAATTATGTATTATAACCCAGGGGGCATTTGTTTTAATACCCAACAGCTTCGTCTCCTAGCCAAGGAGCACAATCCACACATCATTCTTCTGGGTGGGACGAATCTTAAGCCACAAAATGAACTCCACGTTCCTAGTACTTTCTTATACAGAAGAGACGTAATATCTCCGGAAGGGATCGCTTATCGTACAGCCGCCGGGACGTCGTCCACGAAGAACTGGTGGATTTATAAACTGTCCGCATTGAAGGAGAGAGAAGGAGGCTCAACTCATCTAGAGAGGAAACTCAGATTACACGCACTTCCACAAAAAGGTAAAATACCAACGTTCGTGATCGGGGACCTCAACGCAAAACATTCCTCTTGGCGTTCCAGCTGGGTGAATTCTATTCGAGGATTCGGAATCGTCTGAAGTCGTGGCTACAAGTGAAGGCACTCGTTAGCTGCAAGAGCTGAGGTAATCTTTAAAAAAGGAGACTTGTGTCTATAAGGTCCGGATTAATAGTCGTTGCTCCGCCAGTACTGTCAAAATGACAGATTTTAATCTAATAAACTGTCACTTTGAGAGCTCCGAGCAATGGCTCGTGCTAAGCACTGGCTGAGCAACGACTAATAATCGGGTCCTAGTGTTTTCATAGGCTCTACGAAATAAGTTTAGATAACAATAATAAATATAACGCTAGACTAGATATATAAAAAAAAAGGTTAATTACGGCTTTTACTAGCTGGGTTGTACCAGCTGACGGCTGACCTTCAAAATAAAACAGATAGATATTTCTACGCAATTTTAGACTTTTTTAACTCCCTTCGTGGTCTAGCGGTTCAGTCCGTGGATTTAGACTCGGAGGTTCGACTCCTGGTCGGGACACAAAAATTATGTTAAATTTAAATAAACTAATTTGATTTATATTTAATGTATTTGTGATATTTCTTGAATTTGGTACGCTAGAGACATCGACGAGCTGGCCACTTGTCATGATTGGCTTATAGTAAAGTTGGCTAAATGTGAATTCGTTTTTTTATAAGCGTGGTTTCTGACTACCCCACAATGGATATGGTCATGATAATACTTTACTTTTTAGACTTTAATCGTTACATTTACAGAAACTTTATTTAGATGCAACTCTGCCTAAAACTATAATTCAAAAGGAATAAAATAAGCGATTTTAAAAATGTAAAAATATGATGTTTCTATGTAAGTCTGATTTCTATTCCAAATTTACAAAAATCCCAATGACTGTGCCGCACTGCAAACTGGTTCTCGAAGATAGATTCGTATCTTATCTTCCAGTAACATGAAAAAACGGGCTTGCCTCATGGCCGTCACCACACCACTAGGAAGTCAGGTCTCTGGTTGCAGGCTTTTCCTTCAATTTTGGTCGGGACACTTCTAGACCGAAATACTTTGGGCTTCGTCTCGGAGCCCGCACTGTCCACACATAAGTGTCAGTGTGGGGAACCGATGGAACATCTCGGATGCCAAGAGCTTTTTTTGAGCTTAAAGTGCTAGCCGCATTCCACGTCACGCGGTTCTCAACGACATCATCCGAAGGGCTCATGTCACTGCTGGAATATCTGCGATAGCATGGCAGGTCTCTGGTGTGGGTTGCGACCTGTGAAAACACTTTAGCCCAATCTCACATCCAGGCAGGTGTCTGCTGAGAACCAGAAATTGCGCCAATACGCCAACCTCGGTACAGGTTACGAGTTTGCGCCGTTTGAGGTCGAAACGATGGGACCATGGTGACCCACAGCCAAGCGCCTGGTCAAGGAGTAGTCCAAATGGTGGACGGAGAAATCTAGAGACAGGACGGCTGGTAACTATTTCTTCCAATGTATTGGCCTCGCTATACAGAGGGGAAAAGTTGCCAGTCCCCTTGGAACTATGTATCTCGGATGGGACGTCTCTAGAGGACATTTTTATTTATAATTTAGATTATTTTTAATTTTATTATTTAGGTAGCTTTTAATTTATATTTATTGTATATTAATGGGGTGTATCAGGCAAAGCTTTTTGTAGATGTCGTTAGCAGCAAAGGTACCTTGTTTACAACCTATGTCGCATCATTTTAAATGTTTTTGTAGTTTTTTATTTTTATAACAGAAAAATGTATTCAAACTTAACGTTAGCTACCTTAAAAGACGAATTAATAAAGCGCACACCGTCTTTAAAAAGAAAAAAGGTTGAATTAATAGAACGGCAATTTTGAGATCACCATAGCTTTGTATTCGCTTGGAAATCTCGATTTGTGCACTTAAAACTCACTTCGGCATAATATCCAGAAAATAATAAAATTCATAATAAAAATACAAGTTTTCTATGCAACTGACAGTTATATTAGGTACCATCTATCATGCGCCATCTATCGTGATAAAAAGTTAGTGATTAATTTTTTTTTTTTTTTTTGGTTCTCTTCTCCCGATGGATGATGAATGAGATGATAGGGAAGGCAAAGGGTCTAGCCCATACAGCCAAGTCTGACGTAATATATATTTCTTTTAATGAGTTAATGAGGTCATCATCTAATTCCAGATGCTGCAGAATTTGATGTTTTTCTTGAAGTCACTCGCGGCACCATAGCTCAAACACGTCGGGTATGGGAGTTGACAGCGCGGGAAATCCGCAAAAAATAAACTGCAACTTATGCCCCATATTTAAAGCCCAATTTATCGTTTTCCATAATTATTCACACTGTAGCACATTATTAAACAAAACAGCACCACTTTTGACCAACAATATCCACAGTAAATTAATTTACTAAACAACAACTTGCACTTGACATCTCCGCGCAAAATGGCGCGAAGGACTCCAAGTTAGTGATTAAATAAAACTAAAAATTTAATAAAATTGTAAGGCTGGTATCATTTTTATCATTTGACAGTTCTCAAAAACTGACGTTACTTGATTGCATTGTTTGGATTTATGTATTTTTTATTAGTTTTTACTAATAATTCTAATAGTTATAGTGGTTGAAATACATTTTTAATGAGCTGTGCTTTATCAGAGTAGTGCACAGTCCGGCTTACAAAGTTTTGTTGTTATCAATTGTTATGTTAAACGTTGTTTTTTAATTACGCATATTGAATCTAATTTATTTGATTATAGGAAGTCATTGTAAGGTGAGTAATGCTTAATTTGTTATGATAATGGCTAATATTAAAAGCGTTTAGTCAGAAACTATTGTCACGATTGTATACAGCATATAATCAACACCACAAAATCGGTAAAATATCTAGAAAATTATGTAGTAACCCTATCTACATATTTTATTAGTTCCTATAAAAGAGGTTTTTAGTAGCATTTCACGGCTTCTGTTGCATTACTAAACCTACTATCGTGCTCTACCAGGTTATTAAACTTATTTTGTATATGTGGAAATAAATAAATTATATATATACAAAATAAGTGTAATAACCTGGTATATATATAAATAAAATATTGCTCTCTTTGTAGGCCTAAAAATGGATAGTGGATCCTTGTATAAGGCAGAAATGTTGCCAGAGGAGCTTCAGACCTTGCAGATAAATATTGGGAGTAACATACAGAAAATATCACAAAATGGTAAGATTATTGCAACTTTTTATTACTAATATGTTGATTGAATTAATGCACATTTAACATTTTGCTATAAGGCTTGTAAGGTGGAAGGCATAATAAATACACTTTTCTTAAATACATTTGTCATATATTTACAGCACCACCAATCCTGTTCCTCCGAGAGCATTTTGCTCTGGTTTGGTCAGGGTGGGGAGTGTGTAGGCCATATTCTCCAGGACTATGTTCTGGAAGGCCCATCTCCACCAGTAGAGGTGTTTTAGGGGCTGTAATGATAAGGCATGCGATTGGTTCAAGTGACAAGCAAACTACCAATTATGTGGCATAAACAACGCATGTTAAACATGGATTATTTTAATCATGCTTTTATATTCTGGGGATATGTCTGGGGGCATGACATATCAAAGCAACAATAATTCTTTGGAATAAAATATAGTATCAATACAGTTTATTGTCTCCAGTAAAACATTGATGCAGTATGTTTAATACTGCTCTTCTTAAATTGATGTCTTTGAATTTATACATAAAGTTAGGATTATGTGTTGGCTCCTTTATTTTTCAGAGTAATGATTTATTATTTTACCTATTGTCCCAAAAGCATATGTAACATAAATTTGGTACACAATAATATAGAAATATAGTTGTGATACCTACACTAGGATGGCCTGAAGTGTGTTATATCAAGATGCTAAGATCCCAGCAAATAAACAGTTAAATTACAAGCAACTGAGATTAGACCTCACCACAATCAAATGGCACTTTTAGTTTAGTTTTTATATAGTGTGGTGGTGACTCAGTTGTAAGAATGTGTTTAATAAATCCTACAAAGTTGGTTCAAACCCACCCAGCATGTACCAATGAGAAATACACTTTTCTTACATACATTTGTCATAGATTTCACCTCAGTTCCCGTTTCTCGGAGAGCATGTTAAGCCGTCGGGTCCCGGTTCCACTAATACCGACTTGTGGATTTGTTAATAAATGGTCATAAAAGAAATTACATCATATCCTCGCCAAGTCGTCTGGCCAGCGTGGGTAGTGTAGGCCAAATTCTCCAGATATATGTTCTGGAAGGCCCATCTCCAGCAGTGGAGTTCTAGGTTGCTGTGTTCTAGGGCTTATAATGATGATAGCTTAAATAGGAATGTCAATTATGGGACTATTCACACTTAATCTAAGATCTATAAAGTACCTTTATGCTAGAACTGTAAAATTTAAAGTACGAGGGGCGTTCAAAATATTCTCGGTATTGATACGTTACAACCTCTTTTATATATATATTTGTTACTGGCCGCTAAGATTCATCCATTGACATTAAAAAAAAGTAAAATTGGAACCGAGATGTTCTTTTGTTTTTCTGCAATTGCCGAACAAACATGAACACCATGAGCGAATTAACAATTTTAACGAAATTAGAGCACCGATCCGTCATAAAATTCTTGACAAAACAGGGTAAAAATCAAAAAACCATAAAAGAGGAAATGGATTGTGTTTACCGTGAGTCTGCTCCTTCTTTATCTACTATTCAAAAATGGTCAAGCGAATTTAAGCGTGGAAGGGAGAGTATTGAAGATGACCCTAGACCTGGCCGGCCTGTAGTGGCTACCTCACAAGAAAATATCGATAAAGTGGAAAAACTTATATTGGAAGACGGCCGAGTGAAGGTAAAATCTATAGCTCAAGTAACCAATCTCTCTATTGGTACCGTACATGACATTATACATGACCATCTTAATATGTCAAAAGTAAGTGCAAGATGGGTTCCGCGAATGCTGACGCTTCTTCAAAAGGATATGCGTGTGGCTTGCTGTTCAGATTTTATCGACCTGTGTGGTGAAAATCCCGATGAGGTGCTGCAAAAAATAGTTACTGGAGATGAAACCTGGGTTCATCATTATGACCCAGAGAGCAAACAGGAGTCCATGCAGTGGCACATTAAGGGTTCAGCTCATCCCAAGAAGTTCAAGGTAATCCCGTCAGCTGGCAAGGTCATGGCCACAATATTTTGGGATTGTGAAGGAGTTTTGCTTATCGATTATAAAGAAAAAGGTGTAAATATCACAGGGCAGTACTACGCTAACGTTATACGTCAATTAAGAGATGCGATCAAAGAAAAGAGGCGAGGAAAGTTAACCAAAGGTGTTCTGCTTCTGCATGACAACGCCCCTGTCCATACTGCTCATATTGCCAAGGCAGCTATTGTTGAATGTGGGTTTGAAACTGTTACTCATCCACCCTATAGTCCGGACTTAGCCCCAAGCGACTTCTTTTTGTTTCCCAATCTTAAAAAGGATCTGCGTGGAAATAAATTTTCTGACGATGAAGCGTTGAAGACGGCCGTGGAGGAGCATTTTTACACCAAAGATAAAAAATATTTTTATGAGGGATTAAAAAAAATAATTGATCGATCTTATAAGTGTATGAACATAGGGGGGGAGTATATTGAAAAATAAAAATATCAAACTTTTCGTACTTGTTTGTTTTTATCCACATACCGAGAATATTTTGAACGCCCCTCGTAATAGTGTAACCTAAAGTCAAATATTATGCAAAATGATGTTATCTTTGTTTTCTGGTCATAGATCATGCAATACAAGTCTCCTTGCAGTTGTGACAATACATACTGCAGTAACAACATGCAATCTATAATCTTTGCAACTTTGTATTATAATGAACGGGACAAATGTTCGCAAACAATATTAAAATTTCTTTGTAAGTCATTGGTGTCATTATGAGATAAGATGATAATACACCCTTTGTTGTGTTTTATAATAATACTTATGAGCTCTTATTTACAGTGAGTTCAATTTTTAAATTATATTCCTGTTATTTATGAAGGGTTATTCTTACAAATGTGTTTTTGTTGATGGGATGTTTATTGGAATCCTGGAACGGATAAATGAATATAATATGACGTCATCATCTGACCACAACCTACTGATTTATTTTTCTACCATCATATCACAACAGGTCAAACAGTTAATAATAACAATAGTTCTAATGAATATTTTTTTATTTACAGTTTCATCTATGACGAAAATGGTGAGTCTGCTACAGACAGCACAGGATTCACCACAATTACGGAATGATCTGTAAGTTACTAGTCTCTCAAAGTCATTTGTAAAGGAAGGTCAAAGTACGAAAGTTAAATGCAAGCCCACCTCAAGCTTTGGCGCTGCATGAGATTGGAAAATTCTCATGAATACATTTGAACATCATTATAGGACCCCAGATAAACTAGCTGTATCAGCCAGACATCTTAGTGTTTTCTCAGAACTTGAAAAAAGGTAGCCTTATTGAACTTACAGTTCCGTTGGAATCAAATATACCAAAAGACCACAAAATGAAGTTGAATAAATATTATGATCTCATAAGAAATGATTAGGAATGGGTTTTTAGACTTAGATTTACGCAGTGGAAGTTGGTGCGAGAGGAGTTCCAGAAAAATCTTTGCACCACTTACTGAAATAATTGGGCCTAAGCAGGTCTGCCATCAATACATCTATGGAAAGAGCTTCCAAGATGGCATTAACGGAATCATACAGTATTTGGTTGGGTAGGGAGAGGAGTAGAATTGTGGATGGTGAGTGTATTATCGCGCAATAAAATAAAAGAGGAGCCCTCCTTTTTAAACCATCCTATTGTTGTCCCTATCTGGCCAGTGAGGCGAGTGTAGGCCAAATTCTCCAGAAATTTCTGGAAGACCCATCTCCAACAGTGGAGGTCTAGGGCTCTATGTTCTAGGGGCTGTGATGTGATGTGATTGTTGGTCGCAAGCTTGAGACATTTTCTCTTCTCATCTCTTACCCACACAAGATAGACCCGGCACCCGCACGGTGTATCCATGGAATGCTTAGAAATTTGTCTTCTTCTACTTAAAAATTCGGCTCATGAATGCAGCTTTAACAATCACTAGCTAGGTTTCACAATGGTTGTGCCACTCTGGTTTGGAACCATTACTTCCAACAATATATATATATAAGTTTTCTTAGCAAGTTATGTAGAGACATGCTCAGAGATAAATTTATAAATCTTGATATTTGTCGGACAGACCGTGGTACCTGGGTTGAGGATAGAGAAATTCCTGAAGAATCTCAGCGGGTAACCCGCCGGTAATTCATGCACTTTTACCGTTACTAGTATAACAGCACCTGTTTGGGTCACGAACTAGGCTAGGTTCAACTGGTGTATTTCTCTACAAAGTGGTCTCCGTTGGAGGGCCGTGCGCAAGACGGTGCGATATTCTGAAGATGCTTGAAGGTCCTTTGTCGGCCTGATAAAAATATGTCTAGTAAGGCCAATGAAAAACTCCTCAATAGTAGGCAAATATACATATGTTAGATTAGTCTACCTCTAATGTTTATCATCATAAAAAGAAGACAAATTTCTATGCATTCCATGAATTGAAGTGCCGGGTCCATCGTGTGTGGGTAAGAATGGTGTCTCAGTAAACATAAATAAACCGTAATTTTAGAAAGGGACCACTGTGTTATCATTGACATTAGACAAAATAATTATGTTTATGTAATCATAGGCTGAGCTTATGTTAGGCAAGTTTTGTAAAACCTGGCCTGAAAGTGGCAGCTGCACTCAACTACACGAGTCTGCATGACAAAAAACATTATATTATCTTCATTATTTTAACAATAGAATTCCTATAGCAGACTATAAAAGTGTTTTTTGATAATTCTTCACTCTATCTGTAGGAGACACATACAGAATTACACTCAGCACCTTGCACGGGATACCTCTCCCATGGTGAAGGCGTTGATGAAGGGGTCCCCACAAGACACAGCAGTGGCCAGACTTGCCCGGGATAGACTTCGAGACGAATACATGAGCACCCTCAACGCTTTTCAGGTCAGTTAATAATAAATTACTGTCGCGGTTTGTAATGACTGCATTGCTGTTTGTACAGTAGGTCCAGGCCATCACAGCGCGGTCAGCAATTGCATCCCTCGATGATAACCTTTATAAATAGCAGGGACAGCAAAGGCTGCAATTATGACCAAGCTTGAATGTGGAGAGTGTAGCTTAGCCTTGAGGCCATCTTAGTGTGGCTACCACGACAGACTTTAAGGATCAAAGGTGAAACAATGCAATATTTTTGATAGAAAACTCGAAATTATAGATGTAAAACTAAAGCTCACCAGCAACGAAATTTCGTACAAATTTGCTGGCGCCTATTCGTAGCGTGAAAAGGTTGAATTTGCTCAACAAAATATATTTATGTGTGAAAGTAGGTATTACAACCATTAATATATAATTATTAATATTTTTTGCGGGGCAACCAATCTATCTTTATTCTGAATAACCACTAGTAGGGTACCACTGTACTCATAGGTGAATTTTGAGTTAAAACATATACAATTTTTATTGTTCTGTAATTCTGTACGAGTATTTGTTGTAATTTGTAGCTGAGTATTTTTTTTTTTTATATAGTACGACTAAAGTGACGCGCGAGGTTCATGAATGTTAGCAACTGGTATCAGACAACCATGACTAACATCAGACTAACACTAGACTGGGCATGACGACAATTCAAGCCTGATCCTGAAACGTGTCAACTTTATTGAGTTTATCCTCGAACGGTGGATACTTCCCCGCCCCGGCAGAATGGGCAAATTACCTATCGTGGAAAGTATGTGATGATAATGATGATGATAGCAATTTTGATTATTTGTTTTTTTTTTTTACTTTCAAGAAGAACTAAGATTGTAAGCTGGCCATGGTGGGTGATATTTATATAAAAATAACACCGCTTGAAACAAGACTTACTAATTCGCGGTCAAACATTAGACAGGTATTTTAACCAGGTCACTGGAATCTGCCAAGCTGCTGGTCTTCTGGTAACAGCTTATACTTTGCTGCTTAGTCTTCCACAAGCAGGAGTAGAATAATACAAAATAATTTAAATAATGATGTGTTACAAGTGTCTTTAGGGAACGAGCTTCCACGACGACATTAGCTGAATCATACGGTATTTGGTTAGTTAAAGCCGGTAAATCCCAAAACCCTATACTTTTAGGTAGAAACTTAACTTTGGTTTAATATAATCTTCGTCCTTCGAAAGTTGTAAAAACTGATTATTTTAGCTCAAATTACTACAAACTTTCTATACCCTAGTTATCTGTACATCCAGCTACTTCTAAGTTGGTAGTCATGAGACACTCACTGTGATATATGTGGCAAATGACGCAAACCTGTATATTTTAGCTCAAATTTGTACATTCTTAACCTTAGTTCTCTGGATCTCGCTACTTCTAAGTTGATGGTATGATAGACTCTCTGTGGTATATATGGCAAATGACGCAAACCTGTATATTTTAGGTCAAATTTGTACATTCTTAACCTTAGTTCTCTGGATCTAGCTACTCCTAAGTTGGTCGTCATGCTACATTCGGTGTGGTATATACGAGTATGGTAAATTAATCAAACTATACTTTAGCTCAAATTTGTACATTCTATATCATAGTTTTCTAAATATAGCTACTCCTAAGTTAGTCATCATGGGTATATATGGCAAAACTGTATATTTTATCTCAAATTTACGTTTTAAATGCCGTGGTTTTCTGGCTCCAGGTATTCCTAAGCTGGTCGCCATAATACCTTGGATTTGGTAGGTGTGGGAAATATCAAAATGAATATATACCCAAAATGTCAAAGTTATAGGTTTAATATTGATTACAATTCCTTTCCCAGCATTGATACCCGTGTCCGAGTCAAAATTCCAGTCGTTTTTATTTAGAGTTAGGGTTAGTTTCTTAAAAACTTGTTTGTCTCTAAGTTCCAGTTCCATCATCAAAAATTGTGGAGGTGTAAAAATTAAGCCCTGAGTATAAACTCTTATTTATCTGAAGTAGAGATCCTTTAGCGCTATTTTTTCTAAAGGTAATTAATTATTCTCCAATCCGCAGCTGGATTACTGGATGAGAGATCCAGGAATTTTATTGCTATTCCTAGAAGACTGATGCCATTAGTCCATGACTGATGTCAGTTTTATCAAGTCTTAGACCTTAGTACGCAAGCCGTTACGTTTCAAGCATGAGGTTAAAAATACATGTGCGTTAAAATGATCAGCGATTTCTTTGTTTAAAATATTACTTGAATAAACTACATAATTTTCCCATGCACCAACACAGTTGCTAACTGCGTTGTATTTTTTATTAACACGTCATGACACCAGTTCTAGGAATTAGAAACAGTCGCCAATAGTTCACGCTTATATACACATTGTAAAATGAACCTTTGGCACTCCCAATAAGGGGATACACGAGTTTCATGCCTTCTTTCACTAATTGCATACTTGGGTTTGGGTTCAAGCATGAATCCTTTATATCTTTTTGTCTTTCGGTAATAATAACTATTGGAATTGGGCCTTCTTGATATTTCTGGAAAATTTGGCCTACGCTGGTCAGACGGGGTGGCAAGGGTCTAATGTTAATTTTAAATCAACAATTTATTAACAAAACTACGAGTTGGTATTAGTGGAACCGGGACCAATAGCTTAACGTGCTCTCCGAGGTACGAGAACGGTGGTGTATGACAAATGTACGTAAGAAAAGTGTATTTCTCATTGGTACATGCCGGGGTTCGAACCCACCTTTTTAGGATGTTACGAAAAGCGTTCTTACAACCGAGCCACACCGCTCTTAGTTAGTTGTAATGCCTAAGTCAAATTATTGAACTTTCTGACACAATTAATACTAAAAAGTTCTACACTTTACAAATGTCAAATTGAGCTCAGTTCTTAGGTGCGAGTGCCCTTAACACTGAGAATAATGAGTTCATAACCTTTTTAAAAAAAATGTTTCTGTATTATTGTGTCTCTCAATAAAAGCCATATAATGTTCTTATTTTTGTATAAATTCGGTAAATTTTCGGTTAAAGGTTAATGTCGTATTCATGCTTGTATTAGCGAATTAAGAGTTGATATGTTCCTTCTGTCCTTCCCTGGAAGACTCTAAACTATGTGTGAATATTAAGTATTTAAATAGGCACTAATGTCAGTTGCACCTATTCTTGGACATGATAACCCACATATCACAAGGGAAAATATATTAAAAGTTAGAGGTTGTTGACATAAGCCTACTTTGAAGTTCTATTTGTAGTGTAAGGGTTTATATTAATTGACGCTATATAATCGATCATGTGACACCTTTAGCGCCACCCAGAAAAAAGGAAATAAAACCAAGTACTGACATTCATACGGACGCGAACAATTTACTCCTCCTATTTATTGAACGTTTTAATATTTTGAGTCTCCATGCTTCATGTTCATGATTCTAACTTTTGTAGTGTCAGATATATTGCAATATCGATATCCTATTTCATATAAAAATGGCTAAGCTGTTTATGGTCATGGGAATGCATAATTTGTGTAACTCGGCTGGTTTCTCATGGTTCAGTCTTTTTCGCCTTGTCTGACTCGTCCGGTGAAATTAGTGCGAGTTATATATATCACTTGATTGTGTTTGAAATAATGTTTTGTTAGCTTATCATGAGTACTTGGAATAGATTGTATTTGTCAACCAGTGTTTTATAGTCAGTATCGGAAGAGAAGCGCATCATCTGCCAGCTACCATAAATCGTGAAAAAGTACATAAGCAATATAATAGTTTGTGAAATCTGTTTGTGTTCAGAGTAACTACTAGTGTGACCCGTCTTGACTGACCTCGAGGTTCTCAAAGGACCAAAAGATATAGATTATATTTTTTGTTATACGTCAGGTGATTGCCTAGTCATTAACTTTGTTAGTTGAGCCAATCGCGTGCCTTGTAATGAAAAAGTTAATGTGCCTTATGTTTTTAATCCTTTGAGAAACTGGGGTTGTATCATGCGCGCTTATTACAAAGTTGACAGATCGCTTACTATCATCATATCGTCGGTGAAGAGTGAAAACCTCGTATATCGTATTTCTTACCGAAGCTTGATTATTTTGGTATAGTTAGGAAAGTACGTATCGCATAATTTAAACCAAAATCAGTAAAATTGTTTATTTTAAAATATATCAAGAAAATCAAAGGTAATCAGGATAGATTTTTTCCTACTGTTAAATTTTGTTTTTAGACACTTGCAGGGTGTTTTCACTCGTTGCCGACGATATGGCATTATGAGTTCAGATAAATACAATGAAATAAATAGTGAAGTTAAAACTGTAATTATTTTTTTATCTATAAAAGGATATGTACCTGTCTCGTAAGTGCGCATAATACAGTCGCTATAGACACAAAATTATGGTTTAAAAAATGTAGACTAGAAAGTTCTATGATAGCACCGTTAACTGTTCAAATTTGACTTCAAGGTTTGGTTATCAGATTATCAGTTATGTTTTTCGAGCATTAAGGGCTCCTTTAAGTACAGTGCAATTATGTTTTAAAAGTTAAATAATAATTTTGCTATTTATAACCAATGTGATTCCTCAACTTTTCAGATCAAACACTTGTTTTGTGAAAATTTTACAATTTCAAGTGGATCACCAATAATGTGTTTTATTAACTTTGTAAAAAAATTGAATTAATTTGGACGTCTTGATTCTCCCGGCAGGTGAATCAAGACTTTGGGTCAAGTAGATAAATACCACACAACGCGAAATTATGACTTGTACCTACATAATATAATTCTAAAGAAGCATCTAAAATATATTTAGTTCGTATTTTAGACTCGGTGCAGTGAGTACGTGCTTCTTCCTTTAAAATTAAATTCAGTGAGTGATTAATATAAACCAAAAGGAATAACGGTTCAACAATTTCTCTTATTAGTTTTTTAAGTGGATTCGTTTAGTTTTAGAGCACCACAAATCGTCAGCATAATTACCATCATCATCAATATCGTTGTCAAAATATCTTACTCAGCAATTTGTTCGCGTCCCTCCTCGGAATATCAATCCCACTATGTGCGCTTAAAGCTTTGTAATGAATAAGTTAGCGGTTTCCCTTCACCAACGTGCTTTTTATTCATTCCAATGGTTATCCTTCAAGATCCTAACTGGCGTGCTTTCATTTTAGGCGCGAATTCTGTGCTAAATACTTTGTTTGCTGTTTCTTTAAACGCCGAAAGACGGGACCATATTTTATTCTTTGTGAGGGAGTACATCATCATCACTGTTAATTCTAGGTCTTCTACAAGGCTTGCCATTGCACTCAAGATTTTGCTATCCTCAGCCAACTTCTTCTAGAAAACTTTAAGGTTATCCGTCTATCATGTAGGTCTCACTTAATGTCCTTCTGTACATGGTTTCTGCGAGAATAAAAACTAATAGACATACGAGTATATGTAAAAAAAATACTATTTTCTAATTTCGAGCTTTTTCATATCATTATCAGTCATTTATGTTTTAGGATTTGAATAGAGGTCTTGCCCTAATGTATTTTAGCATTTCAGACTTAGCTTACAGGTGGATGGACAGATGGTGGTGACCGGAGAAGATTCCGTATTCCTTTCGTAGGTAAATCACCCGTAAAAGTAGTAAACCGAGATCCAGATTAGAATTGCAAGTTATGGTGTGTTGGTGTGGTCAGTTAAGGTTATAATGAAAGTCCTTAATTTTGGTTAGCATAAGCTAAGAGCTTTGTCGGTGCTCTTTGTAGCGTACTCTTAATTATTTTCCTCTGTTATTAGGTTCTGTTAATCTGTACTTCATTTAAGCCATAGGCGTAAAGCTGGTTGAGTTGGATAGTCTTATAGAGGTTATAGTTTTGTTTAAAAGGTTATCATGGCAATTACCTCTGCTTCGTACATTAAGAATGTATGTACTGAACGTTACGGTAAATACAAATTTTTAGAGAGTTTTGATATTTACAATGTTCTTTTTGTAAAGTCAGGAAATATAGTATTTTTTTACAAACAGGTAGATCGGTACTAAAAAAGATATTTGCGATAATGCCGAGTTATAAAGTGCATTACGTAAGAAGCGCCATCTGTGGCGGCTGGCATATTTTGTTTGTGAAGGGCAACTATGTTGCTGAATATGAAATCGACTGTGACTGTGTGAGTATTAATCTGTTATTTTTTTTGTAATAGTATGTTATTAAATCTAAAGCTCGCCGCACACGTAATACTCGTATCTACCATAGCTACAAGTTTTCATAATATGTAATGTTTTGCCGCACATGTGTTGGTAGCTGTTTGGAGATTTACCCGACTTCCCGAAACACTGCCCCCCGAATCAGGGTAATACAAGTCCACCAGTGTAAAAGTCGCGCCTATCGTTACAACGCAGCAAATCAAATCAAATCATTTATTTCCTTAGGTTACCTACACAACACTTGGATATTGTCAATACATATATTTTTATACAATACAAGCTTGGCTGGAACGAATCTAACAGCAATACAATTTATAATGATAAAAACATTGTTGCCATAAGCGAGGATTTTGTACTTATTTATAACTAGATACTTAAAATTTAATTCGTGGCTGTAAAAAGGCCGTGTCAGCTTATAATCTAATAACATTTATGTCCTTAAATATAAATTCGTGGCTGTAAAATGACCGGTCAGCTTACAATCTAGTAATAACAATATTTATGTTCATAAATAAAAAATCGTGGCTGTAAAAGGGCCGTGTCAGCTTATAATCTAAAACAAACAATTACAATTAATAATAATGTCAACCAAACCCAATTCGTGGCTGTAAAAAGGCCGTGTCCAACTTAAGATCAAAATATTACTAATATATGAAATATATGTAGCGTATCTGGTTTCGCCTTATAGTTGATGGACTTCATAGACTAGCTTGTCATTGTCCATATACGCGTAGTAAAGTACGCTTAACGTCTTTAAAGCGTAGTCCTGCTGCTGTAGCTCAAAATGTCTCGCAAACAATTTCTCGTAGGCATTGCAGTCCCGCAAAACGAGA
The DNA here is from genome assembly GCA_910589645.1 of Tinea semifulvella. NCBI lineage: Eukaryota > Metazoa > Arthropoda > Insecta > Lepidoptera > Tineidae > Tinea > Tinea semifulvella. The sequence goes on from OU342584.1 coordinate 31,092,352, forward strand.
TTTCGCAATCCCGCTGGATCCGGCTTCACTTATTGGTCTGTGAGATCCCGTGCCAAAAAACGTGGATCGAGCAATTTTGAAAGTAGCGCTAAAAGTTCAAAAATGCCGACAATTATAATTTGATTATTAGTAATTATAGTATATTAATTGATAAGTACAGGCAAAGGTGGAATATTTTTTATACCAAAGGAAGCATTTAAAAATTAGTCACATAAATACTGTATGTTATTTCATACAGGTGTAGTGCATAATGGTGTTATCGGAAAAGATCGTATTTACCATGCTCTCTCTTTCTTAGGGTGGTTGTAACATTTTTATATTATACAATAACACCTTTAATTTTGACTTTTGACACTAAATAATAAAGTTTCATATTAATGAAAATGTCACTTCATTTAATACAATAATTGATTGATTGACACTTCGGGTGCCGTCGTATTCCGTCCGATTGAGACCCGAGTTTTTACCGATGGAAATACATTATGCACTATATCTGTTGTGTTGATAGTTAGTTTTACTATGATTCTAAAATTATATTAATGGATTGAGTAATCCGGCACATCAATCCCGCGATATTGAAGAAGCTGCGGGGTTGCAATCTCTTATTGCATACTTCTCCGCACCGAAAAAAAAAACGAATTTTACGTCTCCCACAAGTGTGCGTTTGTCATGTGTTTCACAAAATTCTAAATTTCGTTTCTGTCTGTCTTTCGGCGGCGAAAAAGTATGCAATTAGAAATAGCAATCCCGCAGCTTCTTCAATCTCGCGGCAATGATATGCTAGCGTTCACGCTTACGCGGCTTTCAAATAATTACCTTGAATATATTTTGTGCAGAACACCCAGAGACAAGCGGCTCAGAAGACGAAGGCCGACATCCTGAAGACCAAGGCTCAGTTCGTGTCCATCAGCCACCCGTTCTCATCCGGCGGAGCGCACAGCGGCACTCGTATGTTTACCACAATAATTCCGATATGTCAAAAATTTAAGATTATTCTGTTTAAATGTAATTCCATCAAACTAAGAAAAATCTTTAAAAACTTTTGCCTACACTCATAATAGCTTTTATAATTTAACGTAACGTAAGTGTTGTCTGTCGCGATTACTAATATCTTGAAACTGACAAGTGGGTAGTTTTACATTTACCGCCTATTATGGACAAAGGTCCATCGGTAGATCGGTCCCGATTCCACTAATACCAAATTAATGCGTAAAAAAAGTAAACATTAGCAAAATTAAGGAAAATAATGTCTAAGCAAGAGTCTTGCGAGACTTGTGCCAGACCAAGACCAACTCTAGGAAAGTCTTGGTCTTGCAACCATATCAGTGGTCTTGGGCAACACTAGTAAATAGACATAACGGTCTGTGATTTTTTTGTACAAATTCTAGTTCTGCCTTAGCACCATAGAACATGCTTATTCTTTTTAGTTTTATTTATTTCTTTTCAGTTTTTAATTAAAGTACATTTTACGCAATCGGATTTAAAAAAAAAAAAAACTATATTTTTTACTTTGTCTAAAATTAAGTATATGAAAGTGAAAATACGCCATAATGTTTGTAATATTATTTCCTAGAAAGTTCAGGCTCAGTCTTGAATAATCATTGAAAATATTGGATAAGTTAGAGCGAGAGGGAAATACCAGCTTTAAACTTAGAATTTAAAATTTTAATTATCCATTAAGTACCTAGCACTTGCATTTTGTGCATGTTGTAGCACCTAAAGGTTCCACCTTTATCGTCGATTCATTTTTTTAGGTCCGGATTATTAGTCGTTGCTCCGCCAGTGCTTAGCCCGAGCCATTGCTCAGAATTGTTAAAAGTGACAAATTTTACTATAAAACTGTCACTTTGAGGTCCGGATTATTAGTCGTTGCTCCGCCAGTGCTTAGCACGAGCCATTGCTCAGAATTGTTAAAAGTGACAAATTTTACTATAAAACTGTCACTTTGAGGTCCGGATTATTAGTCGTTGCTCCGCCAGTGCTTAGCACGAGCCATTGCTCAGAATTGTTAAAAGTGACAAATTTTACTATAAAACTGTCACTTTGAGGTCCGGATTATTAGTCGTTGCTCCGCCAGTGCTTAGCACGAGCCATTGCTCAGAATTGTTAAAAGTGACAAATTTTACTATAAAACTGTCACTTTGAGGTCCGGATTATTAGTCGTTACTCCGCCAGTGCTTAGCACGAGCCATTGCTTGGAACTCTCAAAGTGACAGATTTTTAGAGTAAAATCTATCATTTTGACAGTTCTAAGCAAGACTCCTAGACATATAATTGGTATTTGGCATCTAAAGTTTGTATAATTTAATGAGATAACGCGAGCCGCCATGTTTTATCGGCTATGACGTAAACAAAGAGGCTTTTAGCGCCAGTTCGCAATAATTTGTGTTTATCTTAATAATATAATGAGTTTCATAATTATAAATAGTGTTGGTGCCAAACTGCGATAGCACAACCAATACTTATATATACTGCTACTGCTAACTGATAAGAAAATAAGAAAGGCGTGGTTACAACTTGCTAGAACTGAACCACAAACTATCAAATCAAAAAATAATGTAATATTAGACAATATATACTTTTAACTGCCTCCGTGGTCTAGCGTTTAAGTCCGTGGATTAAGACTCGTCGAGACACAAAATTATTTATTAATGTATATAAATACATTGAATTAATATTTAATTTGTGATATTTCTCGAGTTTGGTACGCTGGAGACATCGACGAGCTTGCCACTTGTCATGATTGGCCTGTAGTAAAGTTGGCTAAATGTGAATCCGCTTATTTATAAGCGTGGTTTCTGACCACCCCGTAAGGGAAACGGTCGTGATGATACTTTACTTTACTTTATATATATATATATATATATATAATTATTATTATTAAAACATCGTGTTAGTTACTTAATTTTTAATCTACATGTTTTTGTAGCGAACAACACCCCGGCCAACGGCTTGGTTGAGCCGAACGTGCAGCTCCAGGAGCAACTGACTTTGGACAAGCAAAGAGAACTGGAAGAGCTGGAGGAGAGGGAGAGAGATATCAACCAGCTCGAGGTAAGCATCATTACTTTGAGGCTGCTCATCTGCCAAAGATGTAACTTTATGATTACGTAGTGTGATACTAAGGTTTAGGGCTGTGATGTGTTTAATCGAAGGAATGGTCTATATTGGCAATTGACTTGGTAATTCATTACCTACTGTCATCTAATAAAAAAAAATATTTTTAATTTCAATTGACCCAATGTTATACATATGTTACTTTTGTTTGCAATTATATCCTAACTATTATTATGTATTATATTATTATTATAAATTAACTAATTTTAACAGTAATATTACAATAATCTTATGCTATACATATATGTAGGTATATAAATATGTAATATTTAACCCACTGATTAGGAGAAATGAACTGTATAAATAATATAAAATCTTTTTGGGTTGAGATCAAATAATAAATAAATCATAGTTAAAAAATATATTTAAGAATTAGTGTCAACTACATAGGCTACAATCGTTTTAAACTTTGTTTAGCGTTATCGGTGGAACCCGCCCAGAAAGCCAAAAATAACATTGGCTACGTGCTTTTAATGTAATCTATTGTTCATATTATTGTTTTTTAATGTTCGGCGTCCGGTTTGAAACAACTTGGGAGAAGCAGGCTCCAATTACTAGTTACTAAGTACACTCTAAAATAGGCCACCTCTTTCGTTTTAATGGTTTACATGTAACTTTGAGATTGATGTTTGTAAATGTGATGACCATTGCTTCTCCGCTCTTACTCTCCATGAGACCTTGTGCTTGACCTTTACTCTGTCAGCGGAGCCATCCGATATCATCCAGAAAGGCCAGGAGACCTGTCACTTTACTGCAGACCTTTGGAAGAGTCTCCGCACTCTGTTGGAACTTCAGTCCAGGCACAGCCACACTGCAGCACTCCAAGAGTATATGCGCGGCCGTCTCCTCTGCATGCATCCTCTGCACCACTGTGTGGAGGCTATCTGTAAAGTTTGGAGTGTATAGGTGTTTGTTAAAGACAGTCTTCCGACATCACCATTGTGCAAAGCTTAGCTTTGTTATGGCTCAAGAGGCGTCGCGTTAGGGCTGGAAAGAGCCTCCCTAGACTGTCTGCAGTCTGTGCACGATGTCCACATCTGCTCGTGCAGTCTGGCAGTTCTTTGGCGAAGTGAACCTCTCCAGAATTAAATTGTAGGGGGATTAATGGTCCTGGTTCTGTTAGTATTGTGGATGACCCCAAATAATGATGAAAACCTTACGTACAATTGTCATAACAAGTGCCTCCGTGGTCTAGCGGTTAAGTCCGTGGATTTAGACTCGGAAGTACCGGGTTCGATTCCTGATCAGGACACAAAAATATTTATTAATGTATATAAATACATTTAATTAATATTTAATTTATTTGTTATATTTCTCGAGTTTGGTACGCTGGCTGGAGACATCGACGAGCTTGCCACTTGTCATGATTGGCTTATAGTAAAGTTGGCTAAATGTAAATCCGCTTATTTATAAGCGTGGTTTCCGACAACCCCGAAAGGGAAACGGTCATGATGCCATAGATTTACAACACTATCGTTCCCTTGTTGAATCGTTAATAATTTGTCATTAAAAATTGACATCAAACCTCTCCAGCCTTTATGGCCAGAAGAAATTTCTGGAATGTACATCTCCAACAGTGCTAGGAATTTTTGTTCTAATGACTGTGACGATGACGAAGCCTGACCAAGTGACGAGAAAAACAATATTTTCAATAAATATGTTCTTGAGAACAAATCTTTAGTCGTGTAGTTCTAGAGCTTTTTAATATCAATGATCAAGAATATGCATTCGTAGTTTAATCGCACTCATTCTGAATTTATACCTAAAGATTAGAATACATTGTTTAACAAATGTTTCTTAGAAATGAGTTCATACATGGTATAAGATGTGATGAGACGATTGTGTCGAAGTAGTCACAGTTCCCCTTCTGAAGGATTAACAACTTTCGCAGTTTATATCAAATTCAATTAATAAATCAGCCATTTTTTTTTCATTTGTAAGTGATATTGGTGTTTCAAAAAAAATTGTTCGCGGTGTTTTCTCTATTTGTTATTTCAATCAGCACACAAGAAACTTATTTAAAATTATTAAAAAGTATTTGATAATTTGAAATCTTTAACAATTGATTAGTGTCGAAATATAATAATAATAAAAAAATGATCGATTTTAAGGTGAATGAACATATCGTTTGGAAATCTAACGTTATCCACTAACTCGCAATAGCCGTGGTGCATGGTCTGATCACCATCAGCCCCTAGACCTCCACTGTTTGAGATCGTCCTTCCAAAACGTATTTCTAAAAATATTGGCCTACACTTGCCACGCTGGCCAGACGGGTTGGCGAGGGTCTCATGCCATATTAATTAACGATTGCACTAGTTCGTATTACTGAGACTAAGGCAAGTGAACGGTGGTGCTGTAAATCTGACAAATGTACGTAAGAAAAGTGTATTTCTTATTGGTAAATACCATGGTTATTACCGCAACCTCTTTGGATTTTAAATACAACTGGGCCACCACTGCTCTCAGCATTTTTTGCTATTTAGGGCATACCTTTCAGCAATAGGGTGTCATGATAAATTTTATCTCACCAGAGAGGTGCTAAGAAATTATCCACCAATGTTATCACTTTGTTATTACACCACGTCATCATGAAGTAATGCTTACTGTCCTAGCGCATTCATGGTCAAGCTTAAACTACAATTACTTATTACTATAGGTTGGTAAAAGTATTTGGTAAAAAAGCTCTTTAACGTGGGATTTCCAAATGATGTTTCCTTCACATTTTTAATTTTAATTAATGCTGAGTCTCTGAGAGGATCAATATCAAAGTGACAAGCCAATTTTATTCATCCCCTTAGAAATCCAGCATAAGACGACTATAAATTTAATAAAAGTACTTGTAACATTTTTTAGCACGATATTTCGGACGTGAACCAGATCTTTAAGGATTTGGGCAAGATGATTCACGATCAGGGCAGTGTGGTGGATTCTATTGAGCTGAGCGTCGAGAATGTGGTCGAGCAAGTCAACAGCGGAACTGAGGAGTTGAGGCAGGCTGCCCATCAGAAGGTAACTAAAACTTTACTCTTAACACGTTAACTACATACAGATGCACTACATTTTCCAGTTAGCTGTTTATTTATTTGCAGAACCCTATGTACATAATAGATTTTCATCCAAATAATACATATTTTACATGACAAGTTTTTTATGGTCAACTAATATAACTCCAAGTACTTTAAGACAACCTGTCTGCTTTCTGCATCTGATGATGGGAAAACAACAAGCTCTCATTAGAGAGTTATAGTAACAAGGAGTTATAGTGGAGCATACCTAGGACGATTGACGTAGGGTACAAAAAGGGATAGGATCCATAAACCCTCTTGTACATAGCTCTTAGAAATATTTTCGGCACCTTTTCCACCATTAGCGTGTATGTACTTTCTCTTGGATTCCATATTACGGCATTGAACTCTAGAGAACTACAGACATGCCACGTTTAATGGCAATGATGATCCTTTGGCCCAAATATTGCCCAGCCCTCTTGTCTTGGTTACGAGCTGTTCTGACAACGCCTTGAAAATTTCATGTGCACTTGGTCCCCACAGCCCGAGAGCCAATCCCAATAAGCTGAGTGTATTTCCGCTGTTTGAGGTTCTCTGCTTGTAATGCAGCAGCGCCTAGGTTCTTAGAGGTCAAGGACAAGTGGGAAGCCGCCAGGGTGTTCATGAATATTTATTTATTTTAAAAAAAATCACAGCTTATTATATTAAACATATAAACAAAGTAGCAATAGTGGAACACAAGCCAAAGAGATTTTATATTATTTAGACAATACAATTAAAACAGAAATAAGAGTAAAATATAGTAATTAGATTTAAATTAATAGCGCAATTGAACTGTGACTAGCAAAAGTAAAAGAATAATAATAATAAATAAGTGAAAACCAATAGGTTAATGATTATTTACTTAAAATAAAATGAATGAATGAGAATAGGTTTGTCTTTAGGATATAATCGATAAATTTAATAAAACAAATACTTTGTATGATGGCAAACATTAATTTGATTGGCTGCTGTATGATCACTACGTGTCGTTGTCTGTCTGAACTTGTTCTACAAGCTATACCACGGCTAGTGTTCTGAGGACCTTCAAATCAAATTAAATCAAAATAATTTATTCCCGTATGGTTAGTACGTAACACTTGGATATTGTCAATACATACAAGCTAAAAAATAAAAAACAAATAATAAATATTACCATTGACCATGGCTGGACCGAACCCAACATCAATACAATAATTATAACTAAAACATTGTTGCCATAAACAAGGAACTTGTTTCATAACAAACACATACCATAGCCACTATCCTTACGCGTACTCATAACTGTGGAGACTCCTACATTTGTCGCACGCTGAAGTTGTGGAATGCTCTCCCAGCCAGTATATTTCCCCACTCATATAACCTGGACTACTTTAAGCGAAGTGTGAAAAGGAATCTTGTTAAGCATATTGGAAGGGACTGGTGTCAGTTGTTATTTACTGGTCTCAGTTATTCTTGTACTCTTCGCCATATCACATGTCGGGTTTCGTATCAAAAAAAAAACCGGTTTATACCAATGAGAAATGCACTTTTCTTACGTACATTTACAACATCACCGTTCCTGTGTGAGGAGAGCACGTTCCACTGATAGCAACTTGTGGAGTCGTTAATAAATTGTCATTAAACTTTCCTTCAAACCCTTGCCAACCCGTCTGTCTGGCCAGCATAGCGAGTGTAGACCAAATTCTCCAGAAATATGTTCTGGAAAGCTCATCTCCAACAGTGCTAGATTTAGGACTATGTGTACTAGGGGTTTTGATAAATAAAAATCGATTCATTCTATATTGTGTGTAGCTTTCAGTCATGATGGACCTATAGTAAAGTTCGCCTAATGTTAACTAACTCCTTTAAGAAAGCCTGGTTATACTTGTTAAATGGATTTAATCAATATATCAATATAAACACAGGGGAAGCTGCGTAAGAGGAAGGTGCTTTTCATCGTGGTAGCGATCGTGATTCTGTGCATTATCGCCATCTCCATCTTCTCCAAGTAAACTGTGGAAATATGTGGTGTCGTCTCGCTCACACTTAGTAAACTCACTATATTGATTTACGTAACATTTATATGCAACAGAATAATTAAACATTAGCGTTGATATAATATTTCATAATTTTGACTATTCTCGGCTTAAAAGGGTTTCTCTATCTCTCTCGCTCGCACAATCCAATATGAAATGTAGTCTATCAACATAAACCAGCGTGAAATGTCGTTTTTGTTAAGAAATTCCAATTTTTTTAACAATGCTAACATTTCTTAAAAAAAACGGATGATGAGGCTACTTTTTGACAAGTATGACAAATTACAAATAATAACAAATCAATGTATTATGGTCTTTGAATTTATTACATAAAATCGTTTAAAATACATTTTAAACAAATATAATATAAAGTATACAACAATGTAAACAAACCATTTCTTATGTTAAATGACATCTGTCAAAATGTAACATCAATGACATACGAAATTAGCATCAAATGTTAGAATTTTCATTAAACGAACGACTTGTGCTAAACAAAGTGGTATTTTCATGCTAACATTTCTTAAAACGAACGCGGCCTAAATATGCCTTCTTGGTCTAGCGGTTAAGTCCGTGGATTTAGACATGGAGGGATAGATTCCTGGTCAAAACACAATAATATTTAAAAAAAGTAAAGTATATCACAACCGTTTCCCTTTCGGGGTGGTCAGAAACCACGCTTATAAATAAGCGGATTCACATTTAGCCAACTTTACTATAGTCCAATCATGACAAGTGGCAAGCTCGTCGATGTCTCCAGCGTACCAAACTCGAGAAATATCAAAAATAAATTAAATATTAATTAAATGTATTTATTTACATAAATATTTTTGCGTCCCGACCAGGAATCGAACCCGGTGAACAATCATATTTATTAATTTAAATAAATAGATAAAACTAATATTTAGTTTATTTGTGATATTTCTCGAGTTCGGTACGCTGGTGACATCGACGAGCTTGCCAATTGTCATGATTGGCCCATAGTAAAGTTGGCTAAATGTGAATCTGCTTATTTATAAGCGTGGTTTCTGACCACCCCGAAAGGGAAACGGTCGTGATGATACTTTACTTTTTTTTTTACTTTTGCACTATATAACGACACTGAAGGCATTTTATGGTGTTATAGAGAGTTGTCTTTTAAATGGAGAGAAGGAAATCAGAATTGGAAGACAAGCTAAACTAACTAAAGTCAATTGATTTCGACGCTTTAGGGATTTTGTCGTTAAATCGAGTGACGTTACATGGAGTTTACACTGTACATTGATTTGGGAAATAAAATAATAACGTTATTTATAACGTTAATGCTATATTTTACTGAAGTGAAAATATGTCCAAAATGTCCGTAATTTTCTCTAACATTTCTCCAAAAAACACTCAGTCTTAAAAAAAAAAAAATGCTCTATTGTGCGAGCGAGAGGTATGCAAAAGCGTTAAACCGCGTAATTTTGTTTGCTCTTACGTTAGATGTTATTCTATTGATAGAATAAATATTGTATAAATCAATAAACTGCCTTCGTGGTCTAGCGGTTAAGTCTGTGAATTTAGACTCAGAGGTACCGGGTTCGAACCCTGGTCGGTACACAAATTAATTTAATTAGTTTGTAATCGAGTTTGTTAAGCCAGAGAGATCGATGAGCCTGCAACTTGTCGTGACGGGCCTATAGTAAAGTTAGCTAAATGTTAATATGATTTCTGATCCTGATGATGATGAAAGAAAGAAGTCGTGAATATAATTTTTATTTTTACTACAACCCTTATAAAATATACATATGGAACTACTCAGGCGCAGCGACGGTATGTATTTTACTATTAAAAAATAATCAATGTTATTGATTTTATTTAATGTGAGCGATATGTCACCACATTCATCTTTCTTTTAATACAATGACTTATATACTTATTTAGCAGCTAGTATTAGATATGTAAGCTTTTTATACATGTATTCATATTTCGATATAAAACCAACTTTTAATATTTCGATGATCAATAAATAATATCATTATTTATGCCTAATGTGATTTTTATATTTATATTATCTGTTAAACGTATTTTTCAAATGTTCCATTAATTACAGTGTTGCTAGATCTATGAATAACCAAAGTTGATAGTCGAGATTATTTTCTAGCAACACTAAAGGTTATAAAATGAAATTATTTATTTGCATAGAACATGGTAATAGTAAATATTAATAGTAAGTTAGTTCTGCACATTCAGCCATTTCTGGCACACAAATTTTATTAAACATTATTTACAATGTTACAATCTTATTATTATATTTATATTTTTAGTCACACTTATTACATACAGATTATTATTAAAACATATTGTAATAATACACATAAAAATACTTAAAATTTGTGGTTGTAATATTCACTTAGCGAATAGAAGCAACATTCTATCAATAGTTTCCTAATTTGGCCTTTAAACTGATTGTCAGGTAATTTTTAAGAAACTCGGGTAACTTATTGTAAATTCGAATACACATGATATAGGAATTTTTATCAAAGGCTCTGCTTTTTGGTGTTTTTGTATTGTATTTGGATGTAGACTACTTTTAAATACATCTTTATGGAAAGTAAATAAGTTACTATGTATCATAAATGTAACGATCTCAAAAATGTACATGCCTGTATCAAGAGATTTAGGTTTTTGATTTGGGTTAATTAGTCGGATCTAAGCACTAGCTCGTAACTCTCACTGTTGACATTTAGAAGCACGGGCTCATGCTTAGGTCCGGCCCTAACTGTCAGTTTCTGAAACGATGATTAAATAAACCTAGGTTTAAAATTTACCAATTACGTATAACGAAGTGTGGAACATGGATTATTATTACATATTATATATATTTTTAATTGTACATTCCTATGTTTTATAGTACTGACCACCCTTTGTACTTAAATATAAAAGAAAAGTTGATTTATTCAGAAGTACAGATTTCATTTTAGATGTTTTAAGAATTCAGATGTTATATGGTTTTATATCTAATACTTATGTATTTCTTGTTATTATAATTTGATTGCCATTTATTATTAATTATAAGTTTTAATGTTTATTTAATAAAGTAATAAGTCATATTTATTGTTGTTTTATTTAGGCTGGTATCACCATCTTTTTGCAATGTTATGAGCCAATCACACGTCTCCTAAATTAACCAAAAGTAGAATTGAAAATAAAGAATAATAAAATGCATTTTGATGACTGGTTTCACATTAACCTCAACAAAAATTTCGTCATTAACATTATTAGTAAATATTAACAAATAATGTTGTTATATTTAATCCGATTCCCGGCAAGAAAAAGTTTTTTTTATTAATAAAAATATATAGTAAAGTAAAGTATCATCACGACCGTTTCCCTTTCGGGGTGGTCAGAAGCCACACTTATAAGCGGATTCACATTTAGCCAACTTTACTATGAGCCAATCATGACAAGTGGCAAGCTAGTCGATGTCTCCAGCATACCAAACTCGAGTAATATCACAATTAAATTAAATATTATGTAAATAAATACATTTACATCAATAAATATATGTAATAAAAAAAATATATGGTGTAGTTTTATTTTTCTCTGTTTATCTGTGAAGGTCGCTGTTCTACAAGTACTATAAAAGTCCTCTAATTTATTAAGGGAGTGAAGAGTTCTTAAAGAAGATTTCATTACGATTTCGCTTATTAGGTTCAACAAATATTCGAGTCAATATAAACAGTCGCGGACTCTCCTGGCATTTGATTAGATATGTACCTACTTTTAATTGATAATTCATTATTTATTGAATTTAATGAGTTTTGTAGGTACTTATTATATCTTTATTTTTTAATTTAGCTGCCTCCGTAGTCTAGCTGTTAAGGGATTTGTGTTCGACTTGTCGCTTCAAGCGCTTTTTTTTACTTTTCTCTTATCTCTATGGTTTTCATACAAAATTCGGTAAAAAAAACAAAACCTGCTTTCGAATCGAATATGCATTAGACTCGTAGGTACCGGGTTCGATTCATGGTCGGGACACAGTGATTTATTTGGGATATTTCTTGAGTTTGGTACGCTGGAGACATCTGGCATGTTAAAGTCTGCTCGAAAGCAAATCTCCCTTTATTACCGAATTTTGTATAAAATGTATGAAAACCATGGAGCAACGCCAAGTCAAACGAACTCAAACACAAGGATCGTTGAGCTTGCTGCTTGTCATAATGGGCCTATAGTAACGTTGGCTAAATGAGAATCCGTGATGATGGCTATTATTTTTTGTCTAAAATATATAATGAAACAAATTTGAGTCCTACTTCACTTATCCTTATGTTTATGTCAACGAGATCAAATAATGTCCTTGGGTTATGTATATAGTGAAGATTCGTTCGTTGTAACGGGTAGCAATGATATCGGTAAGACCTCGAACAGCCTAACTAAAGCCTTGAGTGAGCCCTCTATTTCCTTTTATAATAATACTTGTAAATAAAAATAAATAATAAAAGTATTGTCTGAGTTTCACAAAAGAAAGTACATATCTGTAATTATAACGATAAAAATTAAGAATGGCGTTAAATGTCCAGCAGATGTTCAGATTCTTATACAGTATCAGCAGCTCGCCAGTGGAACCGACTCCCTCTTCATATTCGTAAAGCACCATCACTTATATGTTTTAAAAATTTGCTCATCAAACTCTTTCACAAAAAGCAAGACGAGTCTACATAACTTGACTAAATCGGTATATTATTGTATGTATATATATACATAAATATAGTATGTAACCAGTATATGTATGTGTTATCTATGTATTTATATTATAGATTTAATATCGTTCTTTTTTAGTTATAAGTTTTAACTCAATAAATCTCTTTATCTGATATATTAGCGGTCATGCACCTTACAATCCCTGCTCACATCTCCCAAAGGTTAGCTGTTAGAAAATGTTTATAGACATTAAGCTCGCCTATGTGTTATTTAAATGTATAATTTTTTGTGCAATAAATAATTTATCTATCTATCTATCAATGTTTCATTTTTATTTTGTAGGTCAGCCGAAATTTGGTACAATCGACGCCATTTTTAACTTTAACCGTTACATTTAAGGAGACTTAATTTTGATGCAAGCCCTACGGCTATAATAATAACAAAGTATGAAACCACTGATACACGATAGATGGCGCTGTGTTAATAAAGTGCATAAATTTCACAACAATAAAAACTTATTTTGCTTACAATGTTTTAGCTTTTAATGTTTTAAATAGAGCAATATTTCAATATTATTATTTCCTTTAAAAAATACATTATTATTAAAATGTATTCAAATAAAATATCACTCACGTTTACTTGTCTATGAGTTTTTAAATTTAAAAAGTTCTAGAAGATTCATGGCTGTCAACTGCCAAATTACCTCGGTCGTTTTCTAGGACCAAGAATCTTCGTCTTCTTTTTAAGTAAACTAGTAATGGCAATCGCCACTAAGGCATTTGTGCCAACATCACGTTTGTTAGATTAATAGATCATAATGGACGTAGCATGCGCTTTGAAAGCGTGTCCGGTTTTTGATGGTGTTCAGTAATAGAATCTGTATTAGTGTGCGTACTAGTGATGTTATCGCTTAGAATAATAACAAGGGTTATCGACAGAATTCTTGAACTATCGACAAATAGGTTTTTTTACACGAATAAAATATAACTTCAAATCCCAGAGTCATTGCATCAAATAAAAGTTAATAGCATTATTGCTAATAAAAACATCTTTATTGTACATAGCACAGAAATGGTTGCAAACGAAAGGAAATATAGCACAAAGGGGAAAAAATCAGTCGTTACGAGGGTGAAATGGGGTGAACTTTTAAGAGTGGGTGGTTTTTTACATTTTCCAGCTATACTAGTCCTTTTAATGTGAAAGTTGAAGGTAATTCATCTTAGAAGGGCTGAAATTGTATTATTGGAACTAGTTAGATTTGGTATTTGATTATAAGCAAGCCTTCAATGTTCTTATACCTTCCATGCCCAGGACTGATAGTAGGCTTTTGAAGAAATCATAGGAATTGATATAAGGCTCATTGACTCGGCATCCATAAATTCCTTAATGATCATTTATGATGTTTAAAAACATTGCATTATTTTAAATAATTTTGCATCTGCTTTCTCTTAAAGTTTAGAACGCTCTAAGACGTCTCAATGTCACTATACGCGATTTTGTAACGGCTGTTAACTTTATCATTAATCGCCTGAAAGTACCAATGTCTTCTGTTTTGCACCACACTAGTAAGTATTCGTCCTTAGGTTGATTCCGCTTCTTCGCCTATAAATATATGAGTGTCATTAAAAACCACGAGATAAAAATATTACACATTAGCTGTAAGCCCACTACTTCATATGCGTGTTTTTGATTTCTGTATAAAATTCTACTTTGACTTTGTCCCTGTGTATAGATATACATTATATATGTATTAATACAAAACAAAATTAACTACAGTTAGACAATTTCTGCTAAAATGTATGTTACTTTTGGGCACCTAGTGTAACTAGAGCGCTCTGGCAACATAGGCTTTGACAAAATCATAGACCAAAACTGTGATTCAATTTTGTTTATTATGTGTGGGTGGGTAAATAAAAAAAAAATACCATACGGACCTGTTGAGGGTATTTTGGGTATGCTTCAAAAACGATTGGTACACCATCGGTCTTTAATTTCCTTACTGATAATCCAGCAACAAATCTGTATTTTTAAAATGTTTAATACACGGCCTTGAATATTTGGTTGGCTCCCAGTTTTCGCGCCTAACAGATTTGATCCATTTATTTTTACTTTATGAGCATTTACATTAAAGCGTAATTCAGTAACAAAAAGCGTTTAGAGCTTCAAGTCGCGCTAATAAGTATTAAATATAACAATTAATATAATCGATAATTAATATAATATAATCGATAATTAATATAATATAATCGATATAATATAATAATCGATTATATTATAATCGTAATTGAAATCTGTACAATGAAAAAACAAAATGAAGCACGACGATGGTAATATAAGTATGCAAGTACTATACAAAAAGCATTTTTTTTACAAAATTTTGCGGGTTTAGAGCACTTAGTTGAACACGGCCATAATCAAATGCTCCACCCAGCTAGACGAGAGATAATGCATGTATAAAAATCTATGATATAGAGTTTTAGACCGTGTTATGAGTTAGTATCGAAAAGTGTTAGATAAATAAAGACAGATAAAAGTTGAATTTGGTTTAAAAGAATGCAAATGCTACTTGAACGCCTTTAAAATTAAATAAATAGAACATGGCAAATATTGAGATTGTTTGCAGGAGAAAAGTTGCCAGCCTTATTTTTAAATGTTGCAAGCCAAATCTATTAGCTGATCAAATAATTTAACAGCTGATTTTACATACATTCAACTACTAAACCCAAAAAGTCATAAACATTCTTAATTTAATTAAGTAGTTAGGTTTTATGATTACATCCATGATGATTTCATTAGATTAGTTACCTACTTAAAATTTCGCCACATTATTTAGTAGGTAATAAAAATGTCTTTGTTCTTCCAAGCGGGTGGTTATGAGAAAAGTAATAGAGTAGATGCATAGGTAGCAAAAGTAGAGCGTCCCTGGATGACCTGAGGTGTAGCTGTATCGATCCCCCCTCCCACATTTTCCTTCCCAACGCCCTCGTAACTCCCCAGCAACACATTTACTTCACCACCCTCGCTCACTTCTACCCCCATCCTTCCCATTCCACAATTTATTCGAGTTTGTCTCGTAAATGCGTCAAATGTAGGCAAAGATTTACATCCATCAGCCATCAAAAAAATATCATTTGCTAAATAACTCCCGAGTTTGAAAGAAAATAGACAATACATAATTTTTGTGGTGACCATTGCTATTTATTACTTCGTAATACATGGTTTTATTATTACTTTATTTCAATTTGGATTGGGATTGACATGTACAATTGTATAATGCATTGCCATAAAGTGGGCGGGTGGGTGCACCTGTATAGCTATAAAATGTAATAATAACTCATAATATATGTTGCATGTGCAAGTCGATAATCGAAGATGCGCCGTAACGTTACCCAGCCAGGAAGCATGGGCTGCTCCCATTTGTCTGCCGTTCGCTGAAAGGGATTGTCGCGCGTTTCCCGTAAAGCGTTAATGGCTGATCTCTTTGTTTAAAATTCATTAATTTTATTTATTAGATATATTATTTTTTATTGTGAGAATGAATTTAAAATATTAAAATGTGAGCTTTTGTAAATTATATTTGTTCGGACCTTGGACTATAAAAAGAACTTCCTTTTTTTTTTTTTATTGTCTATGATTTATTTTTGTTAAACGGTTTTTCTTTTGCGTTTGGCGTTCGGTCGGTCGCCATATTTTTTCGCGCTATATATTTTTTCCTTCTGTGATTTACCGAACTAAATTGTGAATATTAAATTAATTGTGTTTAAAATGGACGAAGACAACCACGGTTCAAAGAGGCCCCATAAGCCCCATACTACCAGGGTAAGTAAATTTTGTAGACCTAACCTCAATATCAACACGCCATGGCAATTTATTGGAGTAAAAAATTAAATTTGCACAAAACTTGCAATAGAATCTAATATAAAAATGTATATTGCTTAAAGTATTATGTCCTCCAATCGGCCTTCAAATTTTAAATAAAAATATCTTTTCATATTTGATTTTATTAATGTAAAACGTACTACTATACTAATATAAAACGTAGTAGGAATAGAAAATATCAATATCACGTTCACATTGCCAATAACAAGGAACATTACACATGTGCGACTAGAAAGTAATGAAAATTCATAAAAGTACACAATTTATTTTTGTGAATGTCTGTTAAAAGTATTAGGTAAATCTGTTGAGATTGTAGATAGATAGTCCTATTACGGCCAAACCGAATATCTAATTCTGGTTTGGCTTGCTAGAGATAGGTTTTTTACTTTTGTTCCATTGAACAAAATTAATGTTTAACAATCGTCAACAAGCAACAACCTGCAAAGGTGACCTTAAAGGTGTCAGTCAGCGGCGGCTACACAGTTAGCAAAAAACTGCCAACATTAGTGTGATTTGTGGTTGCAGGCGAAACTACTAATAAATGACGCCTGCAATTTCTAAATTTAATATAGTTGGCATTACTTTAGTACTTTTATAGTAATATAACACATCGACGGCTTCAGCATCCATGGAAGTCAAAGGGACCTATGACCACAGATATCTAAATTTATCAGTAATCGGTCTTGAGCAACTAAAAAGAGTATCATAAATGAGTAAGATAAACGTAATGAGATAGCATTATTTTTTCCTTCCAATCAAGTCAGTAATTAGACAGAGCACCATTAAAGTTATCTAAAAGCTGGTGCCCCTGATAGCGCTGGAGCATTCTAGCTCCATTTGCCAGCTGCTGCAGTATAACTGTGTTGGTTGAGGTGGTCAGGCAGCAATCTCCATAAATTCTTCATACTTAGTCTTCGGTACAGCATTGTGTGTGATATTTACTCTATCAGCGAAGCCATCCAATGTTCTTGAGGAAGGCCGAAACAACCCGTCACATTCTCTCAGACCTCTGGAAGTGTCCTCCAGTCAGGAAGAACTTCAGTCTGAGCACAGCCATACTGGGGCAGTTGGTACAGCTCACTTATCAATGAATATTATTGGAAGTTAAGCGTGGCAACAATCACGAATATGGTGCTGAAAATAGTGGATGATTTCTGTTCATGGACACAGGGAATAAGAATGAAACAATCAAAATACTTCAGCCTACATTTGGCCAATACACTACATTCAAAACTTATGATCCTGGATTGAGAATAGCATAACTGCTAGACACACACTTTTATGGTTTGTTACTCTTATAGAAAAGGACTATTACTCGCGTTGACGTGACACGACCTAGGTGTTATCTGTGAAGCAGTAAGTCTTTCTATGGCAAGAGCCAGAAAGAAAAGGACTACAAATAAAATATTGGCCACAAAGGAAGAGCAAAGTGTGAAAGCCTATAGGTCAGACATATTAGTGTTTTCTCGGAAGTGAAAACAAGTTCATCATCATCATGTCTCTCCACTGCTGGATATAGGCCTTCCCCAAGGCTTGCCATTTTACATGATCTTTTGCCACCCTCATCCATCCCCCACCAGCGACCTTCCTCAGATCATCAGATCAGTCAGTCAATCCATTGTTCATCGCTTCTGCGACAGATATATCCAGCCCATTGCCAATTCAATTTGCTAATTTTGAAAGCTAAGTCGGTAACTTTGGTACTTTGACAGATGTCAAAGTTTTTGAGTTTATTTTTTGGAGAAATCCCGAGCATGGCTCTCTCCTTAGCATCTATGTCATCTGCGAATCGGAGGTCGAGATATATTCTCCATTGACTTTTCTGCCGCAGTTACTCCAGTCCAGCATTTTTTAAGACATTTAAAAACGCGTTTGTAAACAGTTTTGACGATATTACGTCGCCCTGTCCTACACCTCTACACAAATGGATTGGCCATGTATCTGGACTGTCATAGTCACTGCATCATAGAGACATCTTATCACCAGATTGCCAGTCAATCATTCATCGCTGCAATGATTCCAGAACAGCCCAGGTCTCAATGGAGTCAAAGGGATTCTCCTAGTCCACAAAAGCAAGACACAGGCAGATTATACTCATACAGATTATAGGGGTCCGCGGGTCTCAAGGGAAGCCAGTCCGCCGATTACAAGCTGGTTTAATTTGGTGGCGCAGTTGAGACGAATCTGTATTTGTATAGATTACCATGAACCCAATACTTTTCAGTTTTCTGAATAATCTGGCACAGAGTGTGTTTGTGGTCTATGGTACTAAAGCCTTTTCAAAACCCAGGCTGCTCTGGGGTCTGGAATTCATCCAATATCTGGGCCAGACAATTAGTGACCCTTGAAAACAACTTGTAGATGTAGCACCGAAGTGATATGGGCCTATAGTTCTTCACAAGGCATTTGATACCTTTCTTAAAGAACAGGACCACAACACTTCTGGTCCACATCTTTGGTAGTCACAACCTGTAGCTGTGGCTGTAGTCCTGTTGTGAATGATGAAGTCAAAGAGCTTTCTGAGTTGTTCGAGTACTGGTTTTTTTCCTCCTGCTCTCAGAAGCTCAGCAGTAACTCCATCTTCACCAGGTGCCTTGTTGTTTTTTAGTTGTCCAAGGGCTATTTCAATCTTGCCCAGATTTATATCTGGGATATCTATATATTGGCGAGTCAGAGTAGCTCGGTGGTTGTCGTCCTTGCTAGTTGTATGGCAATGTGCATGTGAGGAATATACTTCATGTTCTGCTTCATGAGCTCCAGAGTCTCTGTCGACAACTTTGATTTCCTGCCTCCTCGCTTTGGTTAAAAACATTTGCAACCCAACTCTTGGACGACGTTCACCAAGCTAATGGCTCGTCAACCTTTTAGGTGGTTTCCAAGCCCTTGAAAATGCTCCGATCCTAAACCAGTTTCGAGCCATGATGGACTGCAACTGGCTTTGATCATGCAGTACATTTCCTTACATCTGCAGAAAATGCTTGTTGAAGGAACTGAAATTATGTTTTGGGTTTGGGTGATAGTAGTAGAAAGTAGACTTGAGTTGTATGTCCTTTACTGAGATGGAGTTATATATTGTAGATTAAAGTACAATTTACTTGCTATGCTATTAGGAGTACATTTGAGTTCACTGTTTGACAATAGATGGTATCATTATCAAACAAATTACGTAAAGGAGCCATCACAGCAGAAATATTTGACGGCGGCATGTGTAGACTCCTTAATATTGTCATTTTAAGCTGGCGGAGATTCGATGAGAGTTACAAGTGACCGCATCAATTGGCGAGCCTTGGTGAAGACCTACATCTAGCTGTGGAGAGGCAGATGATAATGATGATAAAGGCGCATCAATTGGAGAAGTGGAGACTGCTTTAAGTGAGTGTTGTTGTTGTGAGTGGATTCTACTGTTTAAAATGGGGAGTTTCATATGGAAGACAAAATAGATATATATATCAAATGCCGAAAGTATATAATTGAAGACACAGACATATTGGAATCATTATTGGAGAAAGAATTGTATCAAACACATAAAGAACTTGTGCTTACAAGTTATTTAAGAAGCATTTTATACTCGAATTATTGCAATTAATTTCAATACAATGAATTAAGGGCTTTCTATGAACTGAAACCAGAAAACGCTGAATGTTGATTTTGCTTGTGAAATGCTACATGCCAGGGATATATATATATATATATAAAAGAGAGGGTTTCATATAGTCAGTAGTCACTGATGATAACAAATGATCAACCACAATAACCCAATAAAGAGAAAATCATTTGGACCACCTGGCCAAGCTTCAACATTAACGGCCAAACCAAATATTTATTGAACGACTTATTATGGATTTAATGCTATCAGCTTGGTGTTGTGTATTATGATTTGCTCAAACCGGATGCAACCATTACTGGAGCTCTCTGGAGAACCCAAGACAGTTATGAGATGCAAGCCAGTCACTCTTGAAAAATGTATCCATTAGTACTTCAGACATTATTCTCCTACTTGATAATGCATATTGAGACACCGGTCAACACCTATTTGGAAATACCTTCTGGAAAGGCCGTTCCCAGCCGTTGTATTCACAAGACTTAACAATTACCAGTTGTCAATGGCACATGGCCCGTCGGTAGTACTTATGTAAGTGCCAAAATAATAAAGACACCAAAAATTTGTGAATATGGATACATTAGCATCAAAACTTGATATCTGAATCCAGATATTAAGTTTTCTACTCAGTCAATGTCAGTGCGCGAGACCATGAAACTATAGTTGATGCGTTGCATTAGTAGGAGACATGACTTGTACTGCATGTGGCTATTATAATGATAGATATTTTAATTGGTACCTTATTAGGATTAAGGTAGTCATTTGTAACCACTTAATTCACTACAATAAAGGTTGACACATTAATAATGTTCAATAAAAATGTGCTATACTCCTATAATATGTATTTATAAGAAATAAAAACTATTTTAATAATTTTTATCTGTATTTTATTGCTAACTTACTCGTATAATGCAAAATATCTATCTAAGATTTGTCAAAATGTAACAGATATAGTTTTTTTTTGTACCGTATACCCTTAGATGCAGCATATCACTAATTAGAATACACATGAGTTGTTTTATCGAATCTGCAGCGTTACTTTGGTATTGCATACAATACTATAAGTAGTTATGAAAGAAAGCATAGGGACAATAGTAAGAAAAAACAAATTCCTATGGTTGTGGGTAAAAGAGGCCCTGGCCGACCAAGACATACCTAACACTAAACAACCAAATAAATAAAACAGTGGCTGGAGATTTATAACTACAAGGGGCATGTATGAAAAGATTGATGAATATTGACAAAGCGAAATACTCATATGTGGTGATCGTGACAAATTTGTTCAATTATCTTTGCCTACCCCGCAAGGGAACTGGCGTGATGATATGTACATATGTAAATGTTATTTAAAGTTGACAGAAGTCATTACATTTACAATGTTCAATGTTATCCGTGGAGTAATCACTTATGTCCGTCCTCTGTCAATGTCTTGCCCTCCCTATCTTATGACCCTTTATCTTCTCTTTAACTCAATCTATACAATGTATTAAGGATTAGGATAACCATGTTTTGATAAGTACTTAATAATATAGCTGTGAAAATGATATGAATATACTCGTAGCTGACAAAGTTAAAACTGTATAGATTTGTTTCAAATTTTCTATACAACTATTATGTAATATTCTTGGCTGCTTATCAAACCATATAGGTACATCTACCTATGTTATTATCTGTTACCCTTGATTATTATTTGATCTATTTTCTATTATTGGCTTTTATTTTTTTCACTGTAATTTATTTGTTATTTTTGTTGTTTTTACCATATTATTTTTATTTAACCTTTTAGTTGTCATGGACCTCAAGGTTGATGCCGGATTTTGTAAAAAAGATGTTCACTCCATCTGAACATACAATAAAAAAAAAGAGAAGATACGATTTTATTAACAACCAGGTAAAGTTTTGGTGGTGGTGTTTGTGTTGAATAACACAAGTTTTGCAGTATGCTATTGCTTCTTTACTAATATTTTTATTTAAAATTTATACTTTTATAAAGGTCCTGATGGAATTATACAGATAAATCAGCTTGGAGACGTTTTTTTTCGTTTGTAGTAGTGTAATACAGACAGGTACTAAACTTGAAATTAATCAGTTTGCGCTAGTGCCTAACATCTTTCCATCAGTCGCTTAAAGTAGCGTTAGAAATGTCATGCCAATTTATTTGTTCTTTTTTTATTAATTAGCTCCCTGACTTTATTTGTTGTTCATGTTAATATTGTAACTCAGTGTTTGGTATTACAATGAAATACAATATCAGAACGAATTATGATTACTTAACCTAATCTTGTATCCGATGAAGGCGAGCATGATGATGACTACAATATGTCTGGAAATAGGATCTTAAAAATACGTTTAATAAGTACCTAACTAAATATAATATACATTTTGACAAAAAAAAAAAAAACCAACATCAAGGAACCACTAGAAAGTAAAAAAAATATTAACCATAGAGTAATGATTAGGTTAGCTATCTGTTGGATATTTCTTTATTTGAGTCGTTTGATTTGATGATGGGCGTCAACGCCTTTGTGCGCCGGCGCACTCATATGGCGACCTTCCGCAGTCACGACACCCCCAGGTGGACAATAGCGACTGTGCTCGGCTAACTTCTTGTCGTTGACGTTTCTGCCGGACGCAACGCCTTCTGATGGGCAGGAGTGCAATTATCACGTCGATTGCGGAGCACATCGTTGCTCTTGAATTTAGTGCATTTTTTTTTGCTGTGATTTGTTTTGGATTTATGCTGTGATCCTCGTCGCCACTGAGCATATCGCGATGCGTCGGCTATTAAAACTACAAGAATTCTATCGACATTCGAGGCACGGAACAAAAGGTTAGTTGCTGCTAATTTCATTTCATTCGCTTAATTTCGGAGTATATTCACTAGCGCCTATTCGTTTCGCGTTCAACATCTGTAAGACTGTCATAACTTGTTGTCATAAATGTGGTAGGTGGTAGGCGGACTGATGGTGGTAATTTGCCCAGTCTGCCATGGCGGGGAAGTATCCACCGTTCGTGCCGATAAACCCAGTAAAGTATATCCACACGTTTCGGGATCAGACTCGAATTGGCGTCATGCCCAGTCAAGCCGGCATAGTGTTAGGGACTGATGTCAGTCAGAGTGTCTGATTCCAGTTGTTAACATTCATGGACCTCGCGCGCCAATTACCGTCGCAGGTCACATGTCGTGCTTGTATATATAAAAGTAAAACAATTTCTAAAATATTATATACGTAATATTGCTGGGTTAAAATTTATTCGATTCTACATCATAATCTAAGGTACATGATACTCGTAGCACGTACGAGTATATCAATTTATGTATCTTTTATTAGTCTAATTTAAATTATCATTAAATATTAATTTAGTTGCAATTTCTACGCCTATGTTTCAGCTGGGCATCGATATCAAATATGACTTTTTTAAATTATTAAATAATATTTAATAAATAGTAAAGGTTAATAGATTATTTTTGTTAGTTTATAGAAAATTGTCAGTCAGAATTTGTGAACTAGTGGCTTCCCATGAAAACACGGGAGACGTATGCCCTGTATTTGAATTGTCTAAAACCCTTGAATTCGATTATAAAATAATTTATCAGCAAATCTGTTTTAAAGTTTATAAAAATAGTGAGGAAGTTATTACCTGCATGCCTGTTTTACATTGGTAAGTAACGAAATAGTCTATTATTTTACTTAAAATACAAGTACTCGCAAGTGTAACAAGTGAGTTACGAACCTAATGAATTATTATTTTAGCGATCATGCCTCCCAACGGCAGCCAAGAAGATGAGACGTCGAAGGGAAAATCTTAAATAACCAATATGATGAGTTCAAAGCAAAGCAACATGAAAAAGATTAACGAGGCAAAGGAATTATTAATAATGCAGGCAAAATTAATAAAAAAAACAAAGTTAAGTAAGAAAGAAACAAGAGATAGGAAGAAGACGGAATCGGAAAATCATTCTAGAAAATTAAGTTCTAATAAATATTCCAGTGTCAAAGTGATCGAAATGAAATTGGTAGTAGGGTTAAAAGATTTTTAGACTTTGAACTGAAGAAGATATTTGAAGAAGCTTTACACATCGAAGGCATATCAAAGGTCCTCACAAATAATAACTACTTGAAAATTGATTCTGTAATAGAAGACGAAAACAGTATAAAACCCTTTTATGGCGTGGTGAGACCTCAGATGATAATTTACCAATATCTAAAAAGAAAAACGTTAAGACTCGTTTTCTACAATTGTTACCTGTTTTCCTTTTTTAATGTAAAAATGGTTTACTTATTGTTCAAATTGTAATAATATTTTATAGCGCTAAATGCACTAAATTGTTTTGTGACACTTATAATATAAGCATCAATAAAACATACCTGAGATTTTGTGTTTTTTTTAAAATTTCAAACAGAGTTTTGTGTGAACCTATAACCGAAATGCTTTGAGTTACAAACTATTTTTATTAACATCAAATCACAACGGAACATTTAAAACGCATAGTAATGTCGCATTATAACTTATACCTATTTCAAAATAAACTATTCTATTGAGAATTACATATATACATACTACAGTCCACTTAACAAGTAAATTCTTAATAATAACGTATAATGTGTTGAGCGCTTGGATCAGCGGCGTTACCAAAAAGTTGATACTATCAAGGCGCTATTATGCACTCTTTCTAGCACACACTACTGTGCCTTATTCTTGTGCTCTCAGCACGTAGCGACGATTCTAAGACTGAGTTGCACCAAAATGAAGTCTCTGCAATTGTTACGATTAAAGTTTAATATTGCGTCGGTTCTATCAGTTCTATTTTTAAAAACTTCAGCTGGTACAAACGACGCCATTTTAAACTTTAATTGTTACAATTACAGGGACTATGCCCCCTCGAGACAGACTCGCTACTGCGATATCTTCCATGTCTGCCGCGTACGTACAATATCTGTCATGCGCACCTGTACGTCGGATGTGCGACACGTACAACAGGCGTGTATCGGACGTGGATATATTCAGTAACTCCCGCGCCCCCTTCAAAGCCAAAATCAAGAAGCTGCTTTCGGTTTAGCTCGCAAAGTGTGGGCAGTTTGCTTCGGAGTTCGCCTAACAGTTTTAATGCATTCAAACACAATGCAGTTGTTTTATACCTGGCCATGGTGATATTTTCCGAATTTTGTTTCGCACAAAGAGTGCACTATTGTTCACAGTGAGAAATATTCTGGTGGCGGGTATAATTTTAATTGCTTCTACTCTGTGGCTATCTTTTATGTTCTTATGTTGCCTGTCTCTGTCTTTTCTCTTCGAATAAATAAATAAATGAACTTCGCTTTGGTACAACCCAGCCTTAGTCTATGGGGCTACTTAATAGTGTTGCCCAAAGCAAGACCAAGACTTAGCCAGTCTTGGTCTTGCATCAGAATAGGTGGTCTTGGTCTTGCACTCCTAATCTTGGTCTTGGTCTTGCACTTTTACTTTGATTCAATATAAATTTTATTTTCCAATTGTACTAAGGAAATATCTCTCCGCAAACTACTACTAGTATCTCGACAACTACTGGTCTGATTCACGTGAAATTTGAAATAGAATTTATTTAGTTACTACCTTTGCATCCGTGGTCAGTGGTTAAGTCCGTGGATTAAGACTCGGAAGTACCAGGTTCGATTCCTGGTCGGTACACAATAATTTATTTAATTAAATTGTGGTATCTCTGGAGTTTAGTACAAGGTTCAAGGTACAGGATAAAAATGTATTATCTTAAATGACATTAGAATGTCTCTTCTGTTTTTTTATTTTTTTTTATCAGAATTAAATAGACGTGTTAACATCAAAGGTTTTTTTTACTTCTTTTGCCGCAAGTAAAAAAATAAAAAAATACATGATTTAGATATATTAGTAAAAAGTAAAGTATCATCACGACCGGACCGTATAAAACCACGGTAGTCAAAAACCACGATTATATCAAAATATAGAAGCGGATTCAGTGTAAAGCCGACTTTACTACTAGTAGTAGTAGTGGCAAGCTCGTCGATGTCTTTGGGATACCAAAGTCGAGAAATATCACAAATAAATTAAATAATTTACGACCAGAAATCAAATGTACCTCCATGTCCAAATCAAAGAAATTAACCGCTACACCACGGAGGTATTAGGTATAGGTAGGATTTAGGTAGGTATACTAATATATATATTTGCAAACGTGCTCTCCCAAGTTCCAAATACCTAAGCGTTTTTTTTTCCTCAGGAAGCAATTAAAATTTATTAAAAACAAAATTAAAAATTAAAAATAAATTCAAAAAAAGTTAACATGTTTAGCAAAATTTGGAAAATATATCTGAGCAAGAGTCTTGTGAGACTCTTGAGCAAGACTAAGACTAGGGTGGTCTTGGTCTTCCAACCATATCAGTAGTCTTGTTGTTGGTCTTGCAAAAAGGCAAGACCAAGACTGCAAGGCCAAGACCAAGATTTAACACACAACACTACTACTTCACAATTTAGTTCGTCTTATATAAACACCACTAATAGTAATAAAGCATTATCGGGAGTTAAAACGTAACATGATTTACCATGGAATTTTATTTTGATAATTATTTTTTATTTATTACAAACGCAAAAACGTTTTCAAGCTAATTTATCTGTACAAAACACTTCTCGACAAGCCCTATAGTGGTAGGTCAGTTACTCCCATCTTGACATTGCATGCAACTCTACCGTCAGTATCTTTACGAAATGGGCTTCCAAGATGACATTATGAGAATCTTACAGTATTTGGTTGGAGAGGAGAGAAGAGCCAGGAATTATAAGTTGACATAGGTACCCGGCATCCGCATGTTAAAACCTATGTAAAGTATTACTTACCCTCAGTTTCTTAAATAAATCAAATGTTTATTTTTTTGTTATTAAGCGATTGCTCAACTTTGCACAACCCATGAACAAATTTAGAGGAATACAAAAAAGTGTGTGGATTTAATATTATGGATATTTCGAGTAGTCCCCTAATCAAGTTATCAATAAAATCTTGATTTGAGTTCAATAAATGTTCAGTTGACGCTATACCACGTTACATAACCTACTACGTCGTAGAACGTAACCTACGTCTTGTAGGATGAGACGAGACCGTCAAAGTCGTTCAATATCGAATAAATTAGTTAAGCTATTACGATGTTAGTAGTAGTAAAGTTGCTTTATATATTCGTATAGCAAATTTAAAACAACTAAAGCACCTTAATATTATTTTATTAAAATATAACATTCGATTTTTCTCCTTATAAACCGGAGCCAGCACTTAAAACTTAGTAACGAATTAAATCGATTAAAACTACAAATAATTCAATTGTTATAAAAAATCGAATCAGTGACGTTCAGTAATTGATCAGTACTCGAGCTGCCAAAGGTAAAATAAAGGAATGGAAATGGTATAACAAATTGACAAGCTAACTACCCAAAATTGGTATTCTTTTATAATAATAATAAGGTTTCCACTACACACGACTGTAAATAACGTTTGGATGCGTTGATTTTAAAAATTGACTATTTTTTTTTATACCATATTTTTGTATTATTAACTAATGATTGTTTGAAAACTATGTTTAATGTAAATAAATAATCTTATTTTAATGAATATATATATTGTTAACATTGTTATAAATGCGCCGCGGACAATATTTTTATTTTCGTTTTCCCAATGGTTTTGAAGTTGCAACCCATAGGGGTAGGTAGATGACCTCGGCTATATCGAAAATAGGAATAACAGCTTATCTGCCCTTCTATTTGTAAAGTTTATATATGTATACAACAAAACTAGCCACGCATTCAGTACTGTACATAATCTCTTTTAAGGCAATTCCGTCCAAGATAAAATTCTTAGTAATCCATACATTCAGCGTGCACGTGCCGGGTCAATCGTTAGTTCAGTGGAAGAGAAGACTAATAGTCTAGAGCTCGCGCAAGCTTATTGCGCAATAACATCCCTATTTACCATTCTTGGCTCCTTTCTCTACGCAACCAAATACATACGGTTCAATTCTGATAAAAGACATACTTTCCAATCCATGGGTTCGCCGTGCGGGTAAAGGGTCCATCCTGTGTGGAGAAGGAAGGATAGTGACTGGGGCTTGCGATTGAAATGTAGGCTGGGTTTAAAATGAAGTCCTTTACCCTATTTTTTCTGCTCGTAACTAAATACTGTATAATTCCAATAATGCCAATAATAATTATTGTAATACTCTAACCCCGTTAATATTTTGTCTATGTATGAGTGTATAATATTTGGTAATTTATTTTATTATTAGCGTTTGTCCTTATGGTCTGGCTGTCAGAGAATGTAAGCACTGGAATAAATAAATACAATTTTATATAAATAAATACATCCTAAAATTGAGGGGTGCCAAAACATAACGTTGTAAGTGCCACACGATCTCTAATTTTATTGCTTTAGCATTATAAAATGCCGGCATATACATTTACACCCTTTTTGGCTCCTAATTGGCACCCCTCAATTAGTAATCTATTCCCAAAAACTGCAATTGTAAACTGCAAAACTTGTTGAAAATGATGTTAGTATGGTCTTGGTGGTGGATATTTTTTGCATGTGTAATTATTTGGAGCTAGTAATTGACTGTGTCACAACTAATAGCAGTATTAAAATGTCTTGAAGACCACATAAGGGTGTTGTTATACTTTACATATATTTTTAGTTTTATACATACCTGTCTGTTGATGGGATGTCTGTAAGAGTTGCCCCTGTCGATCTGCTGGACCCAGGCCTTTCTTTTAAATGTCAATAACAAATCATGGCTTATTAACTTAAAACTGTAGAAACCCAACGAGCTTAGAGGCTCTATTCTAATGCTGCTCACGGACACGCCGAATGACCTGATCGTCATTTTAAATGACTTCCCGTGAATTGTCCTGACTACTAAATTAAACCCATAATATGTGGGTCAACCACTATTTCTTAAGGATAAGGATATTTATTTATTTATTTATTTATTTATTTATTTATTCTATATTTTAAAGACAAGCTTTTGGCTTCATCATAAGGGTGATCACCAATTTTGGTGACTATTCATTAATAGTAGACCATCCTAACTGATAAATGCTACGACTATCCAATAAGGTTTTTTCTTGACCAAATTATACATTCATCATCTTTTACCATATTTAGTCACTTCAATTAACTGGTCTATTGTCATACGTTACTTAGTTGCCGTAGTTCTGACTTCATCATCAGATCCTGATCAACGTATTTAGTGACTACCCGTCAAAAGTCCTTATATCCCTTATAACATTTAATCGACCAGTACTACCACTAGTGATTGCAATCGAGCGGCGTTTTTATTCCAGCTGGGCTTTGCTGAACCGGCATAATTCAAGCTGGATCCAAACTATTTCTATATATACTCGTATATTCTTTCATTTCAAAATATACAAGTTTTAACTTTAGTGTGGTTTTACAGTTAATATAATGTTCTTTAAACGTCGATATTTTTTTGTTGTAAAATGTATATTTTAGCCCAATTAGTACATTCTATTCCCTGGGTCCTCTGGATCCAGCTACCTACTCCTCCTGGATTGGTCTTCATGAGACTCACGCCGTGGTAGAAATATCAAATGACCTAAAATTTTATAATATAGCTCTTATTAAGTAGTAGGTACATTTTATACCTTGGTTCTTTGGATTCAGCTATTCCTCCTAGGCTGGTCATGGTAGAAATAGCAAGCAGCGTAAAATTGAATAATTTAGCTCTTATTAGTACATTTTATACCCTGGCTCTTTGGATTCAGCTACTCCTAGACTGGTCATCATGAAACGCTGTGGTTGATATGGTAATTGTCGTAAGCATGTATAATTTAGCTCGTATTAGTTGTCTATGTCCTGGCTCTCTGAATCCAGCTACTCCTCCTAGGCCGGTCGTCATGACACTCACGCTGTGGTAGATATAGAAAATGACGTAAGCTTTTATAATTTAGCTCGTATTAGTTGTCTATGTCCTGGCTCTCTGAATTCAGCTACTCTTCCTAGGCTGGTCGTCATGAGACTCACGCTGTGGTAGATATAGCAAATGCGTAAGCTCTTATAATTTAGCTCGTATTAGTTGTCTATGTCCTGGCTCTCTGAATTCAGCTACTCTTCCTAGGCTGGTCGTCATGAGACTCACGCTGTGGTAGATATAGCAAATGTGTAAGCTCTTATAATTTAGCTCGTATTAGTTGTCTATGTCCTGGCTCTCTGAATTCAGCTACTCTTCCTAGGCTGGTCGTCACGAGACTCACGCTGTGGTAGATATAGCAAATGCGTAAGCTCTTACAATTTAGCTCGTATTAGTTGTCTATGTCCTGGCTCTCTGAATTCAGCTACTCTTCCTAGGCTGGTCGTCATGAGACTCACGCTGTGGTAGATATAGCAAATGCGTAAGCTCTTATAATTTAGCTCGTATTAGTTGTCTATGTCCTGGCTCTCTGAATTCAGCTACTCTTCCTAGGCTGGTCGTCATGAGACTCACGCTGTGGTAGATATAGCAAATGCGTAAGCTCTTATAATTTAGCTCGTATTAGTTGTCTATGTCCTGGCTCTCTGAATTCAGCTACTCTTCCTAGGCTGGTCGTCATGAGACTCACGCTGTGGTAGATATAGCAAATGTGTAAGCTCTTATAATTTAGCTCGTATTAGTTGTCTATGTCCTGGCTCTCTGAATTCAGCTACTCTTCCTAGGCTGGTCGTCATGAGACTCACGCTGTGGTAGATATAGCAAATGCGTAAGCTCTTATAATTTAGCTCGTATTAGTTGTCTATGTCCTGGCTCTCTGAATTCAGCTACTCTTCCTAGGCTGGTCGTCATGAGACTCACGCTGTGGTAGATATAGCAAATGCGTAAGCTCTTATAATTTAGCTCGTATTAGTTGTCTATGTCCTGGCTCTCTGAATTCAGCTACTCTTCCTAGGCTGGTCGTCATGAGACTCACGCTGTGGTAGATATAGCAAATGCGTAAGCTCTTATAATTTAGCTCGTATTAGTTGTCTATGTCCTGGCTCTCTGAATCCAGCTACTCCTAAGCTGATCGTTATGAAACCATACACATCAAGTATGGGAAATACCATAAAAACTTATCATATACCTAAAATGTAAGTGGTCAGTTATTACTCGCTGATCCACAGCACTGTTTTCAGCAGTCCCAAAAATGCGCTGGATCTAGCTAGATTGCTGGATTAGGAATACCTATCTACCATTCTCGAATAGGGAATTTCAATGCCTGGATTCATCATCAGACCCTGGGCACTATTATAATGGCTCGCTCTCAATGGACTCCTTTTAACTTATGAATAATACCCAAAACCGGCAAGTCGCTTACTATCTAGTAAGGAATTATAACCTAACTTTTGGCTTTATCATAATAGCTTGTGACCTATATATTTAGTGACCTCTAATCGAAGGTTTCTCAAACCCATAATCACCTGGTCTACTACTATCTAGTAGGGAATTCCTTTACCCAAACTTTAGGCCTTATCATCAGACCCTGGTCACTTTTCATACTCGCTGTTCTCACTGAAACTAATTAATAAATAAAAGCTTTATAGGTATTTAATAGTATTTTTGGACTAATTTACAAACGACGAACATGCAGTGTTGTGACGTCATTCGCTTAGCTCGTCTAGGCTTTCAAAGCCAATATTTAGTTTGACCTAATTTAATTTTAGGATAATGACATTGATGCTCGACATAGATCAAGGAGTTGAAAGTACGTAAATATTCAAAACGTGTTTTGTCACCTTTGTTTCATGTCAAAGTGAGACTATAATTTGCACTTATTCGCGAATGTTTCTGATTAAGCTTTAGATGCTGTGTCTGAAACTGATAAGCGTTAGTTTAACTTCGCTTCCGAGTATATATTCTGTGCAATTAGACCGAATTTTCCAAGCTTTGCTTTGCTCTTTTCCTCTTTGCTCCAGTAGACAGACACCCTTAATTGTCGGTCCGAGTTATTGTTTTATTTTTTAATGCTGGCTGTCTTTATTTATTTATATAAACATGCATTGGCACTGCTCTTATCCGTACATAGTGTTTGGCGACGGTTTAATCGCGTTTTTTTCACAGTCTAACATTTCTTTATTCACTTAAACCTATTACAAACATTTTAATTATTCTGCTCCTTCTTGACTAAGCAGCAAAGAGGTCCATAAGTAAGCTGTCAGCAGATAACTTATATATAGCAAACATTCTAATAAGTAAATTTATTAATAATCATTATCGCGGAGAGAGATTTTAGTAGGTTTAAACCTATGCCTTAATATAATAACGACAACGTGGCAAGTCGTTGAATATTATATATCCAATGTAATCACCCGACAGAATGCCCACGTCGCTATATATATATATAACTATTCTTCGACTCTAATTCTCGCTTATTACGAGCCAGGGTTGAGGTACATATCGTGAATTGAATAATAAATAATAATTGATCGGCCAACCGTGTAGGGTGCGCAAGATGTTAAGGCCAATCACCTGTGCAGATAGCCGTCACAATAAAAAATATTCACTTAGTTTGGTTCAAATAATTATTTTTTTGAATTATATAACTTAGTTGCTGGCTCGTCTAGTGCACTAATTCTCTAGTTAGAATTCTTAATTTGGATATTGGAATGTTGGATAAACAGGCTTGTCTCTGTGCGAACAAAATCGCGATTTCTGCGCCTATACTGCGATCTCCGCGCCCACATCGCCATCTCCGCGCCTATACCGCGATCTCCGCGCCTACATCGCCATCACGGTACTATTTAAATATGTATGTTCTAAACGTACTTTGAATAAATGCAGTCTTGTCATGTTTATTAGACCAAGCATGAATTTATGAACTTTATCGCTTTTTTTTTCCTGAAAACTCCCATACTAAATTTTGTATTTAATATTATTTTTTTGCGTCACTTGTATGCCAGCGCGACTCTACAAAATATAAATAAAGGTTATATTTTGTCCTTTTGTTTATTGCAGAACGCGAATGTGGCTTAAGTCATTTAAGGGAAAAGGTGTTTTTGCGAGTTAATTTTATTTGTATTTTTATATGCTCTCGGACGAATGTGTTACAACATAATTCATTTTAGGCTAAGTTCCTAGATAAGATTAATAAAAAACAGTTAAGCTTTATTCTTTTAATAATTTAATCGTATATCGCCTGTGATCTTTTAACACATCTTTCTTTGGTATTCTTTCAGACGATAGAAACTTATTTAGTTGTTTATTTCAGGGTAATGGAGAAACGCCTAATAAAAGGGCTCGTCGTGATCCGCGCTCGCCCTACCAAGTTCAGGGACCGATATTTGCATTGGTTTTTAATCAACCCCTGTCTCTGACCTCCGGCCAATTACACGAGTCATCTCAGCCTCATACAGATGCTTCGTTAACTGGCACGGACAATACAGCTGAAGATGAACGGCAAAGCGCTAGCTCGAAGCGATTTGCCATCATTACTAAAACTATTACACAGCAAAGAACAACATCTATTTCCCAACAAAGAATAATTGCTACGCCTCGAAGACCTGACCCTTCCCCGCGAAATGCGGGTAGAGTACAGTCTGCACCGAGAACAGCTACGACACACACTGCTACGGCACCCACGGATGCGACCACTCACACCGCTATAGCTAACTCGGCTACGAGATCATTTTACGCTTTAGCACATGTCGTACCACAACCGGCTTCGACACAAGAGACTTCACAGTTTCAAAAAGATCAGATGAAACAGCCGTCTTCTACCGCACAAGAGACAGAATTAACGGCTGCGGCGCAAAAGAAAATTCTGTATGCTATGGCAAAAGTAAAATCGCTGCAGACTGCGTCAGTAGCTTTACCCCAGTCAGCTTCGGCTGAAGACCTGACCGCTTTTGAGAGACCACAGTATGCTATGGCCCAAATGAAGGTGAAAGCGGCCCAACAGTCCGGCAAGGCGCAAGGGAGACCTCGGTCTGCTTTGTCTCAAGTCAGACCACCGTCTGCTCTGTCACACGCAAGGCGACAGTCTGCTTCGCCACAAGGGAGGTCACAGTCTGCTTCGCCACAAACCAGATATCAGTCTCCTTCGCCGCAAACCAGATATCAG
Organism: Tinea semifulvella; assembly: GCA_910589645.1. Taxonomy (NCBI): domain Eukaryota; kingdom Metazoa; phylum Arthropoda; class Insecta; order Lepidoptera; family Tineidae; genus Tinea; species Tinea semifulvella. The sequence goes on from OU342584.1 coordinate 31,126,764, forward strand.
TCTCCATCGCCGCAAACTAGATATCAGTCTCCTTCGCCACAAACAAGATATCAGTCACCTTCACCACAAGCGAGACCCCAGTCTGCTACTCCAGGAACTAGCCAAGTAAGGCAGAGTACCGACACGCTAACTAATCGGTCTGGAAGTTTGCTGCTAATTCCGGCAAATTATACACCACTTGCGTCTGCCAAGCCAAAAACCAATTGGACCGTGACTGCGACTCGAACAACTGTGGGCCAAGCGACGCCACAAAGTAGCCCACCAAACCCTTGGGTATGTCCTCCCCGGAAGCCCGCACCCACGCCACATAACCCTTGGGTATACACACCGCCACCAGACCCGGTGACGCCACAGTCTGCACCGGTTCGGTCAACTGGAAAGTCCCCGGTCACCAAGGTCACGCTGAACGACGTGAGAAACCAACCCTACTGCTCCAACTACTGTAAGACATTTTTATATGTATTTATTATACCCTTTATACTGGGTACAAAAAACGAACCGTACCCGATTGGAAGTACCCTAAATATTGCAGACAGTAAATTATACCCAAAATATATTATATTTATTAATAAAAAACCACTGAAGTATCAAATAAAATATTACTATCTTCAGCTCGATTTATATTTTTCTGACGTGTTGTGTCGTGATACGTTAATTTAAGAGTTGTTTTAATGTCATGGTTAATAGTCTTTGATTAAAGGTATGTTATATCGATGGTAGTTTTATTCAGTGTTAACTAGTGAACAGTATAGCTGGATAGTGGTTGTTAGAATCGTTGCCTATAGTTGCATTTTGGAACTTTTAATTTTGGATAATTATTATTATTTTATTTACTTTGATTGTAACGTAACTTTAATGATTACTTTTTAATCTGTATAAATGTTTAATTTATTTGTTTTGGTATCACAGACACGACAGAGTAGGTACGATATAATAACGACATATTTTTGGCAATAATAGCTTTTATTATTATTATCATACGCGTCGAGACACGTCAGGGAAATATAAATCCGGCTTGACTTAGACTTAAATAAGTGCTGAGATTTGGGCGGCATTCTTTAACAAATTGTTTTAATTATAGCGAACATTCCGGCGCTTAGACCATTAAAGCCAAAAAGTAAGTCTCCTGATTTTAATGGCAACAGCGTCATGGATCTTTCCCGCCATCACCGGAATAAAGAGCCTGTTGATGATGCAAAGGCAAAAGGAGGTCAGTGTGCAAGTTATGATATAAATATAATAGATTAGAAACCAAGTTGAATGTTACAGTTATTTATTAATTAACTGTAATATTTAGGTGTACAAGGTACTTAAATTTATTTGTGCCATTTTTTATTATTATTAATATGCTGTTAGTTATTAAAATTGTTAGCAACAGCCATATTTATATGTACATATAATTTTAATTTTTAAACTTCGCTATACTTTAATTTATATTAAAATATATTTTTTACTGCAGGATAAGCACACATAAGTTTACGTTCTCTTGTACACGCAGATTATGCCTAACTTTAAAATTATCGCGTGTAAATGACAAAAGAGCAAATATATTTTTTAGGTTTCAGGTGTCATTAGTAGAATTTGAAATAAAAAACGTAACTTTGATTAAATATAAAAATCATTATCTGAAAGATAAAACACTTCTGCATGGTGCATAAAGCCGCGTCTGAATATCCACCACACAGCCGAGAGAGAAATAATTACGTAATACAACGTTCGCGCGATCGTCAACCTCTTGATTAGGCTCAGTATGAGTGGCGATATTTTTAGGAATACTTCTCTGAACTGTAACTTTAAATTTTATTACTGAATAATTAAAATAAAAAGTAGTAGTTATTTATTTTTGTTCTAGATTATAATAAAAAAATATTTGCTCTTTAAAAAAATCCACGCGATTTATATATACATATATAAAGTATTTAAATGGTTAGCCAACAAATATTTGGCTTGCAATAAATAAAAATAAGGCTGGCAATCCTTGGCCTGCAAATAATTTTAATATCAGTGAAAATATTTCATAAGCAGAGAATGTTTGATTGGGTCTGGGAGGGGTCTGAGATGACTAGTTGAGAATAAATTGTCATTAGAAAAGTGACATCAGAACCTCGCCAACCCGTCTGGCCAGCGTGGCGAGTGTAAGCCAAATTATTCAGATTTTTCTGGACGTGTGTGGAGTTCTAGGACTTTGCGTTCTAATATAAATTATATTTAGGCTTACTACACCACATTAGGGCACGCGTGGTGAATTTACTATTAGAACATAACAAATAACACCTGCGAATTTAAATTAAATCAATAAATAACTTGCATCAAATGTTTGTTTGGATTTTGAAACTAATAAAATATTACTAATAGCCGGATTAATAGTAGAATCTAAGCAAAAAAGCAGCTGTTTCCAAATGTCAAAAATGACAGGTTTTCTATTTAACAACTGTCAGAGAGTTCTTCGCGCCATTTTGCATGGACATGTCAAGTCCAAGTTCTTGTTTTGTAAATTAATTTACTGCGGATATTATTTGTCAAAAGTGGTGTTGTTTTGTTTAATAATGTGCTACAATGTGAATAATTATGGAAAACGATAAATTGGACTTAAAATATGGGGCACAAATTGCAGTTTTTACCCGACGTGTTTGAGCTATGGTGCCGCGAGTGACTCCAAGAAAAGCATCAAATTCTGCAGCATTTGATGATGACCTCATTAATTCATTAAAAAGAAAGATATATTACGTCAGACTTGGCTGTATGGGCTAGACCCTTTGCCTTCCCTATCACCTTATTCATCATCCATCGGGAGAAGAGAACAAAAAATAATAATTAACAACTGTCACTTTTACAATTGGAAGCACGAGCTCATGCTTAGTTCCCGACTATTATTTCGACCCTAATAATATTAGTTTGAAAACCGTATTTGTTTTTTTTTATAAGTGCTTATATGTTTTTTTGTTATATTTTTTTAGAGAGGTTTCGTGATAATTTATGGAGGCCTGTGAACGTGTCGTCGTATTTTGCAAAGTAAGGATCTTGTATTTAGTACCATTTTCGATTTCGCTTTGTAACTAACCCTGCTTACTGATATTAGATGAAAACTGATTATTTATTATATACTACATAATTTTATGTCGACTAGGGTTTCGTTCACTGGTCCCAGGAAACGTGATTTTCAAAAAACCTTTAAAACACAAAGTCTTGGAATAAGTACAGACATTTGAGGCAGGTATACTGGTACGTCTAAACGAGTATATACAGCTTTAGAGCAAACATCAATAATTCTATCAGTTAGTATCAGAAAACTGTAAATTATATTAGTCTAAGGGATAGCTGTATTTTTGGCTACTATCGCCAGGAAGTCTGATTGTAGGAAACTATGGTATGCCCAGTACCTACAATATTCTGAAAAAATAATTTAAAGAAATAAAAAATTAATAGCCCGTATTATCACACTAGCTCATACCCGAAGTAATGTCAAACATCAAACTTAAGGTAACGTCAGGAATCTAACCTCCAAGTTTGAAAAAAAAATTAATAACCTGATATTATTGCACCATTTGATAGAGTAGTTTTTATAATGATCAAATACTTGAAAGTATTTACAGTAAATGACAAATAAAAAAAGAGTTTTTTTATAAATTAACACAATACTTTTACATGTTAAATTAGCTCCTAAACTCGCCGACGAATATCGTCAGATTTTATACTGTTTACTCTTCCATACAAATATCAGCCATCCTAGCTATATTTATTTTTCGTAACCATAACACGTTGTTAAGCGGTGATGCCTAGTCGTTTGGGCGGATGCATAGTCAAAATAATAATAATGTCGGATACTTCTTCTGTTACTTCCATAACGAAAATATTGACGTTTACCGGGAACGGAATGGTCGGGAGATACGAAACCCTAGTGTCGATAATTTGATTTCGAATAATTATTAAGTGTATTATTGATTAAAAAAATACAAATTAAAAGTTTGTTTGAAATGCCAATAGTGTAATCTTTATTTGGCTCCTATTTTGTTTTACAATAGTTTGTCAAATCTGATGATAACATGTAATAACTTATATAAATAAATAATAATAAATCTGTTTATAACTTGTTATGTAATGAAAATAATAATATATTTAAATAAAATAATTAACTAAGTAAAGCCGGTTCTTATTATTTAAGAAATTTTTATATTCTGATAATAATACAACGAGGCCAATCTTAAATCGATCAATATTAGTGTTGCCCAAAGCAAAACCAAGTCTTGGGTTAGTTTTACATCAGAACAGCTGGGCATAGTCTTGCATTAGATATTTAAATATTTTTTTTAAGCAAGATTAGTAAAAACTGAACAAGGGTCTTAATAACATATTAGTGGTCTTATGGCCGTTTTCACCACTGATCCCTAAACAGTCCCTTTGTAGGAATCACCTTCCCTAATCCCTTAAATCGGCCTCCTACCTAAATTTATTTTCACCATACTAGGAGGCCCTTAGGGGCTGCCTGACAGTTATAATGTTTTTTGAAACCGGTATATTTTCGAGCCCCTAAAGTTCAAGGGATCCCTTATGGCCTTAGGTAACACCTAAGTGTTGGTGAAAACGAACCATGTGATCGGTTTCACCTTAATTTTCTTAAAGGTTAGGTACCTAAAACTTAGAGAATGATGGTGAAATCGGGCATTAGTCTTGCTAAAAAGCAATATGAAGATTGCAAGACCAATATTGGGTAACACTAATCAATATATTTTACGCATATTTTAAAAAAGCAGTTGTTATAGTTAAGCATTGATCAGGCGATAAACATAAAAAAGTTAAAAGTATTAAATATTTTTATTTAGGTCATTATTTTAACATTTTATACTTATTTTATAACAACAATACTCTTTTTATTTTTAATAAACTTGTTTTTAAAACAACGCTGTTTTCTCAAAATTGTAATAACCAGTTTGTCGTTTAATCAATTGCATAAGTAATTGCAATAATTTACAAAAAGGTTATTATATTAACCTCTGCCTAAACATTTTTAGCTTGTCTCCGCCACAGCCCGAACGTCCTCGGCCTAGCAATGTTCCCGGATCTGACCAGCACACGTTCCTACAACCGCGTCCTCGTCGCAATCTCCCGGCGACTTTAACATCTGCGGACGTCGATAATATGGAGACGGGAAGCAGTCGTACTGAGGGGTACACTCGCTCGCTGCGACCGGAAGTCACCATCACACCGATTCCTCTTATCAAGGACTGCGAACCGCTTTCTCCAACTGAGTTTCACTTCGCTCCACCGATTATCTGGTCGGACCCCGAGCGGCCCTCCGACCACACTTCGATGTTCGACAATGAAACGGCGACGGACATGGCTATACAGTGCGACAGTGATGAAGAAGTGGATACCGAATCGACATCCACACCGATGCTGCCGGACTTCCCGCCCTACTCCACCGTAGGCCTGGATTCAGAGCAGTCCACGTGGTCTTGCACGGAGTGTTGGGTGCTGAATGACGGCAATCTCAGTAGCTGCATCTGCTGCGGCATAGCCAAACCGTCCAAGGCGGTGACCCCACCCGAGGACCAGGATGTCGGCTCTGTCCCGCACTATAGCCAGCCCATGCGCAACCCGCCGCGGTTCTACGTGCCCACCGATAGCTATTTGGATCCCGGCCCTAGCCATTACGGCTTTAACAACACTATGTCCCCCACTTTCATCAACGAAGCCATATTTAATATAAACAACAACAACAATCACACGGTGGCCAACAACAATATTCCTCTCGACGCTTCCACTAATGTTAACTATGCTAACACCACTTTTCCTTCGTTCGACCCCCAAAACTTTTTCGGCGACATCGCGGACAACGGTAACAAACAAAAGCACCCTTTGAATCTCAACAAAAAGAAGAGAGGCATCAGCAAACCGAAAAAGAATAAGTTTAACTTTAATAACGAGCAGCTACTGTTTTCTTTGGCGGAGGATATAAACACGTGGTTCTGCTGCGAGTGTCGCGTCCTTAACGACATCCAAAGGGAACGCTGTCGGCGCTGCAAGAACACGAAGTTGGAGAATTCTCAGAGACAGCGGAACATGACGCTGGATATCGCGCGCGACCAAACTGACCCCTCGCGCTGGGTCTGCTCCAAGTGTCTGAGCTCCAACAGTCGCGATGACGGCTGGTGTGTGCGCTGCGGAGCCATCTCCCGTATACCCGAGCCGCTGGTGCGCACTTCTGACCGCCGCAACCCCTTCGACTGGACCTGCAGAGACTGTCTGCAGCTCAACTCTGAAAACACACTCACCTGTCTCTGCTGTGGCTCGTGTCGCGAGCGGAACCCGTTCGAGGAGCCCCGGTGGAAGTGCCCGCAATGTCGTACCATCAACTACGGCGCCGTCGACTTGTGCACCGGTTGCGCCACCAACAAGCTCGTTGCATTGGAGGCGCTAGCCGGGTTCGGCGCGGACATGGAAGGGGACGATGATCTTCGCGCGTGGAATTGTGCGACATGCACCTTACTTAACTCTGGTTTGTTGCAAAGTTGCAACTGCTGCGGGGCCGAGAAAGGTCAAGTGCTCACACTCGAGGAAGAAGAACCAAAAATAAACACGGAAAAGAAGAAGGTGCAATGGACTTGCGCCAAGTGCGACTTGCTGAATCCTGAAGAGCGCACCGTTTGTGCCTGCTGTGGAGAGGATCGCCCTCCGGCAGACAGTTGGAGTTGCCCGCAATGCTGGTCTAAGAACTCGCTTGATACAGTCGCGTGCATGTGTTGTCACTCTAATCGGCCTGGGACTCTGCTGGGTGCAGAGCCGCCCTCCGGTCCCACTGAGACAATCCACACCGGCTGGAAGTGTGGGATATGCGGAGAGACCAATTTGTATGAGTACACGCGGTGTGTGACGTGCGCTATCCGCGAGTCTCAATCATTTGAAAGGCGCGTACAGTCGATGAGAAGCGCCGCTACTGGCCCACTGTGCGACTTGTGTGGCTCGCGGGACGGCTCCTGCCGCAAAATTAGCGCCTTTTCCAGCGTTATCTGCAATTCTAAAAGTACCAACGTGATCATACAGAACATCGATGAAAACGAACCCATAACGTGGTATTGCAGCGATTGCTGGACACGCAACACCGAGGCATCCACTATGTGCCTGCATTGTGCCAACGAAAGGTTAAAGCGTTCGCTCATAAGCAAGGAGCCCTACAATTGGATGTGTTTTAAGTGCAGGAAACCATATAATGAGATCGACAAAAATTGCACAATTTGCGGGATCAAGAGACGTAATAAAGCCAAGTCTGCTCCCGACCCGAATTCGGGCGAAGAGACGCTGAAAGGTGCAAAGAAGCCGAACGATGACCATTGGATTTGCGAAGTGTGCGGCGGGACTAATCTCGAAATCGCATCTCGCTGTCATTGTTGCGAAGCGCACAAGCCCGGTACCAAGTTTTACGTAAAGGAGATCAATGACGCGCTTCGGGACCCGAATATCAGTTTTGATAACGTAAGCGACATCGACAAGGAGCTACGTCGTTACAACGTGGCGCCCGCGCGTGTCCGGCCCGCCCCATTCCCCGACGCGTGTCGCAAGAGACTGTCGACAGGAGAGCTCGGTAGCGGTGGAGACGTGCCGCTCGCCAATCGTTGCGAGACACCCGAACCGCACGAAGACCGCGAAGTGGCCAGCATTTTTGCGGACGATGGACTCAAAGAAGACACTATGCAGACTGACGACTCGGTCCATGTGCCCGAGTTCGCTTTTAACTTTGGGACCACTGCTGAGCCCCCTGTCATTTCGTTCGCCACGACGACTACAAGCGCGACCTCCTTCGCCGCGACTGCGTTCGGAACCGCGAATGCCTTTAAGTTTCCGGCTGCTACTTCGACCGTGACGGCCTCCACCTTCTCGTTTGGCGCTACGACTACAAGCGCGCCCGATTCCGGTTTTTCGTTAAATGCTGCAACGACGACCGCACCCGCTGGCACTACCGCTTCAGCCTTCTCGGTTACGACGGCGACCACGTCCATTCCTGTTATTACGTTCACTGTGACGACTACCGAAACGACAGCTCCCGCATTCAGTTTTCCCACAAAGACTGCGAGTGTGACTGTTCCCGTTCCTGCGTTCGGGTTTCCTGTCGCAAGCGCAAGCGCGGTCGCACCTGGCTTCGGGTTTTCTGCTGCATCCACGAGCGCAACTGCACCTCTCCCAGCGTTCGGGTTTCCTACCGCGACCACTACTGCGGCCACACCCGTTCCTGCATTTGGGTTTCCTGCTCCTGCCACAAGAGCGACCGCAGCAGTTCCCGCGTTCGGGTTTTCTAGTGTGACCACAAGCACTATTGCACCTGTTGCGACATTTGGGTTTGCTACTGCGACTACGAGCGCCATCGCGTCTGCTCCTGCATTCGGGTTTCCTACTGCGACCACAACTGCTGCTGCAGTCGTTCCTGCGTTCGCTTTTCCTACTGCGTCTACAAGCTCCTCGGCTGCTGCTCCCGCATTCGGTTTTCCCGCTGCGACCACAAACGCGGCGGCACCCGTTGCTACATTCGGATTTGCCACTGCGCCCGCAAACGCGACTGCACCTATAGCAACATTCGGTTTTCCCACTGCGGCTACGAGCGCGACGGCACCTGCCCCGACATTCGGGTTTCCTACTGTAACTACCAGCGCCACCGCGCCCGCTTTCGGGTTTCCGTCCGCTTGTCACGGCGCACCGTCGTCCGTGTTTCCGTTCATGGGCGCGGCCGCCAGCACGCCCAGCGCCTTCGCCAGCATGTCTGTCGCATCCGAAAAAAAGGCCGGGTTCAACTTCACTATGAACGCGACCCCAGCTGCGCCTGCGTGGTCAGCCGCGCCCACTCCCTTCGGAAATACGCCTTTCGAGTTCGGAAAGAAACCGGAGGAGAAGCCTGCGTTTGCGGGCTGGGACATGAATATTGCTCCCGGGCAAGCGAAGGAGACCGGGTTCGCTCCTACGATGTTCGGCTCAACTCCGCCGCAGTTTCTGACCAACCCTTCATCCGGCGTATTTACTTTTGGCTCGTCGTTCGCGCCGCAGCAGTCCCCGCAGCAGTCCCCGCAGCAGACCCCGCAGATGTTCGGGACGCCGGTACAAGAGAGAACGTCCCCCTTTGCGTTCGGGACGCCCACCGCTAACATGGCTGTTTCCACGCCGACTTTCAACTTCGGCTCTACCAGACCTGTGAGTACTACTTGTTTCCTGGACGCACGCGACCAACCTCGACAAACTTCGTTTTCCATAGTAATAAAATTAAAATGATAAATCTACACTTTATGTATTATACGAATGTTTGTTTTGCAACAAGAGCATACCTAAGTAATACGTAAGCACAATAATGGTAAAGCAAAAAGCCTTCTGTAACATGTTTAGCATATTAGCAATTTGCGTACATGCAGCAGTTGCGCATTTGTAAAATTGCTAAGTATTTTACAGGGCGGTACGGTTCACATTTATTGGTCTTGCTTATTTGGATAGGCTCTTGTACAATTCTTAAATTATAAAACGAAGATTGCCGAGGTGAATACATTTCTGTAAACCAAAATAATAAATCAAATTATAACTTTTAAATAGGAAAGTAAATCTTAAACTGAAGTATTTGTATATTGCAAAACAATCACCACGCGGGCCCTATACGATAATGATAGTCGATCGAAATACAATTGAAAATAGATTACAATTAGAATAGTATTACTTTGCACGAAGTCAAAGGAAGGCTAACTGCTTTATTGTTACCCACACATATTTGGCCGTTAACTTCCCCAGACTTGGTCAATAAGGCTCTTATATAGAAAAGAAAGAAAGAAATTATGTTTTGCAGTGATCCTTACATGGCCCCAAGTCTACTTATTGTATTGTACTCAAAAAGAAATGTACGTACGGAAATAGTAATTGTCGTCAAATGCTGTAACGCAATTGAAAGTACGTTATGTGTACAATATGTATAGTTTTCATTACTATTTCGTTACGTAAGTACATTTATTTTGAGCTTAACTTGTAGATTGCTGATTTGACCGCATTGTGTCGTACGATCGATCTTAAACTTAAGCCATTAAATAAAGCATTTGTAACGCTGTCGGTAACATATACGCCCAACCCAATATTATTTTATTCTATCTTTGGGATGGGGAAAGTCAATTTTAGTCATGCACTAACCATACATCCAAACGGACTAATCATCCAAATGGACGGGCAATGCATACTGTGCCAGTCGCAACAAGATTGTCAAAATGGACGTAGATTAGATTTCCACATTCACGATGCGTTTCGGAGTGCGTCCAGATGGCTTCAAGCCGTTTTAAAATCAATATTTTATTCATTACCAAGTTTTGGAATGTGGTCACGTCATTTGACCTGTTCAAGAACAAAACTATAGTTAGAAAGGTTAGCTGGTAAAAAAGCCGCAATTGCTTTAATTTCGCCTTTGTACATTTTAAAAATAACTTTTAAGTAAAGAGCAAACAAGTATTTTAAAAATAATAATGATATCTATCTGTGAATTCTTGTTATCGGCTTTATAGTATTATTAGGTATCTTTCCTATATTTGTATTGTAGCTGTAAGTTTTCCTAAATAAATAAATAAATAGATATTGGGTTTGGCAGTTAGTAGACTTGAGGAGCAAGAATTTTAAACAAAATATTTTGTAAGGTCTGTGTACACAATATGCAATAAATATAAAGTTTATAATTTGATTTTCTTTTGGATTAAGATGGGTCATGTTAAAGTAATGTAAATTTTTAGGCTTATGCTTAAATATTGAACAACAACAACTTTTAAAAAGGACTATTAGCAAGTCGTTATGTAGAGTCCAAGTATTTACTATCCGTGTATTTTTTATAGGTTTACATTGTATAGGTACAAAAAATGGCCGAACTGTGTCTGACGAAAACTTAAACGAATACACAGTATTGGTTTTCAGTATGCTGGCTAGTACCTTTTTTGCCTTTGACACAAATATTTTTCTTTATTAGAAAGGAAATCATCACTTCGATCGCAATCAATACTTTAGTTATTACAGGCTGTAAGAGTAGACAAAGATATATATAATCCAAATAATTCGCGTTGTAGCGACATCACTCCGTGAGTCGGTACTGCCAGCATCGCTTTCGAAACTACACGTGTATTTCATTTCATGATTTGTTTTTTTATTTTATTATTATTTTAGTAACTGCGAGATACTTACATAATATTAAAATAATAAAATGAAATGTTTGTGTCAACCTTACTGGAGAACATAACTTGCGAAGTGACAGTCCTAACTAGTAATTTTGTATTTTATGCATAATCTTGCCACACCTGTAAAAAATTGTGGCAAATATGGCGGCGTTAAGGCAGTAAGAATCTTATGTCCACCGATCCCGGGCTTGACATTTTGTTACTTTATGACATTTTAACCGTGAGAATGATAATGTCTGTTCTTTTTCACTTGTTGGTATCTCACATTCCTTAACGAATGTTGTGTTTTGTAGATGATGCCGAACCCCACTCCAGTCCAAGGAATGTTCAACTTCGGTACCCCTCTTGCTTCATCAACCCCCCCAGCACCAGCGGGGATGCAGTTCAATATCGGCGCAGGGTATGTAACAACACCTCTTATTAATAATATACTACTACAGCCGATTGCAGAAAGGCTTATTATCTTTTGACATGTTTAACATGTACCTATGAGGCACGTCAGTGGCTGAAATAACTAAAGCGACAAGATAAAATGTTTACTTTTATTCTGAAGGTTAGTGTTTATTTAGGTTTTAAGTTAAGTGTGTTGTCCACAGCGCCGCTCCTCCGACAGCGAACCGGAAGATACGCCGAGCTACTCGCAGGATCGTCCACCGTTAAATTAATTTTCCCTCTTTTAACAACGTACTGTAGTTTTTTACAAAAGACTATTTGAAACGACAAAAAAAAGTATTTAAAGTTTTAGGAAATAGTATTTTTTTTGGTTTAGATTAATAGAAAATTTGCTTTAAAAACATCAGGTAATTTAATTAGTGTAGTTGAAAATGAGTACAGCTATTCCTTGAGGGGTCCTAATAAGATACTGAAAGTCCCCGAGGGTGGGGTGAGCCTCCTCTGACCAAATACCCATTGTTTCGACTGCAAAAGGGTTGAAGTGGAGATTTATGATGATTTCCGCAGAGTGTATTAATACATGTGGCAAACCAAACCAGAGCACGGATTTGTTTGTATGGATACAGGGGATATTAGCAAATATAAGCGCCCTTGACAGGATGTCATTGATCGGTGTCTTGAGAATCTGACAGCACTTTTTTGGCTGCGTAAGGCATAGTGGCCTAGTTCGTCTGGATTGAAACCGCAAAAACCAATATGTTGGCTGGAAAATTGTGACATTTCATCCCCTCCCCCACCGCCGGCTCACCCCCCCCCCCACTCTCGGGGACTTTTGGTATGTTTATCAGGACACCTCAAGGTATAGCTATACACATTTTTAAAACTACACGAATTATCTGATTTAATTAATTTTATTTTACCTATTTTATAATATTTAATTTTTTATTTTAGTTGTTTATTTTTTTGCTAGTATTACATTGTGTGTTATTATTCACATTTAGCTTAGCAACTACATAAATAATATTATAGAATTAATTATATTTTTAATTTAGTTTTGTATGTAGTATTTTTATTTATTATTTAAGACTGACTTGTGATCGGCTGTGTGTATTTTATTATTCGAGTATTATCCGGAGATGAGGTATTGGTAAGCAAGAGAATCTTCAGTAATGCATTTAGTTAAAGATACCAATAAATTGTTTTTTACAATTGTTCTCATAACAAAATATGGACTTTAATGAACTTTTATTTTGCATTATCGTCTACTGAAAAATAATGATCATAAAAGTTTAAATTTGTAAAAAACCATTTAAGTTTTCAAAGGCGCCGATCGTTTTTTGAGCATCAATATCAACCCCGTCTAACGAAAGACAATCTTGTTACATAACATACATGTGATTGTAAAACACAAGTTAACAATCATATTCTTTAATTTTATTTATTATGAAAAGCTGCAATTTAATTGAATGATTCAGATACCGGTCCTTATTCCATTAATCACCGAGTTGCCAAGGCTGGTTACTACATTATTATTCCACGAGACGGGGTCCAGTCAGACTAAATTTTTAGTTATAAATATATATTTTATTGCTTTTTGGTTGTGTAAATTTATTCTTAGGTTAATACTAATGTGAGGATTGATATATAAAGTTGATTTATCCAAATTAATTGCAACTTGCTTCTTAATAATTTCACGCTTTAGGATAAATACAAATATTATCCTATATACAAAGATTGCAATCTCAAAAATAAATTTACACCAACTAGATTTTTTGCTATTGTAATTTAGTATTAGTTGTTAGTGCATTATGATTGTTTGTTTTTAATTTAATAGGTGCAAAGCGGGCTTCGTTTCTCCTTTAATACGTTTGAATTCGTTAATTATTCTCCGATTAACTGAGGATAATGTGTTTGTTGTTGAGGTTACGCTTACGTCGATCAAAACTTAACTTGAGAAAGGGTTTGTTGCAGACCCGTGTTATCATTGCTTACATTGATTTTCGACTAAATACTCTTTGGTCGTCACTTTTAAGGAAAGTGGTTTTCTGTGGATCGACTTAGACACGACCAACGACCCAGTTGTTTTGTTTTGCAAATATTTTGTTTAGTCAAGCACAAACTGTAGAACTTTATATAATATGTGTCTATAATTATTCTATAAATATTCTGTACTACTTGTGTATTTATACAATGTTTAGTAAGTGGTACGCAAAGTCACGTAGATTAGTTAGAACCTTGGATTTTATTAATTTTTAGATGAAGTAGGTATGTTGGAGGTTTATTTATAATAATAAGCAATTAAAAAAAATACATAGTCATTGTGTATGGTTTCCTAGTCATAATCTGAATACAACTACGTTTAAATGAATAGTTTTAGTTAACTGGTCCTTATATAGTTTAAACATTGTATATTTACATTAGTTTAGCAGGGATTATTTATTCGATGTTTAATGTATTGGATATTCGATGTTTAATGTATTGGATATTCGATGTTTAATGTATTGGACAGTCGATGTTTAATATATTCGATGTTTAATATTGGATATTCGATGTTTAATGTATTGGATAGTCGATGTTTAATATATTGGATATTCGATGTTTAATGAATTGGATATTCGATGTTAAATGTATTGGATATTCGATGTTTAATGTATTTGATATTCGATATTTAACGTAGTAGATATTAGATGTTTAATGTACTCATATTAGATTTTAAAATTATAACGCTGCTTAAGTGATGTCAAAAACTTTATGAATAAAATGTACATAAAATAAAAGCTCGTTACTAGTAAAATGTCTCATCCATAAATATAAAATATTTCTAACAAAATCAATTTGTCCCTTTAAATTATGCATCATCATCATCAATTATTGTATATTTTGCCTAATTACCAATAATTATGAGTGATTCCCTTCTAGCTATCCAACCCATGTTGGATAAGGTTGGGTTGGAAGAAGGGAATCACTTATAATCCTGTTGTTTAAAACATGACTTATATGACAAATAAGTTTTTGTTTTATTATCCGAGACAATTGTGTGTTATAAGTAAAGATGACTTAGTTTCCGCCTGGCCAAAGTTTGCCGTTACATATTTTTCTTATTTATAATATGTTTTAAAGTATAATAAAGCCACAAATGGTTAACTATTTGTTCGTTCACTAATTAGTAAAAAATATTTTACTTTGACGTCATTAGATCTTGTTTTGTAGAGTATAGTTAGTATACTAAAGTAACTATAATAGTAGTTTAACAAAAAAAAATAAAAAAATAAAAAAAAACGCGCCTGTGATTACGAACTATATATATGAGCGCTAGGACGGGCCTAGCACTCGCTGGAGACAAGGTCTTTTTTCCCCTTATTTATGAATATTGAGAGAGTGGTTTGTGCTCGGCGTGTGGTGGGCCTGAGGTTCGTGTGGGTTAGGGTGGGAAAGCAATAGCAAACTTTGGTCACAGAGTAGGAACTATTAATTAAATATAACAGACTAGACACGTTACAAATAATCGTCTCCAATTGCCAGTTTAGTGTAAGGAGACCTGGCTCTTAATGAGAAAGTTTTCTTTGACAATAAACCGCATTCAACAATATAAATGACCGTAAGATTAAAAGAATTCATGAGGCATTACTAAGCGTAAATGTGGCTTATGGTAAGGTACCTCATGATAAAAAACTAAGTATCTTCACGACCGTTTCCCTTCTGGGGTGGTCAGAAACCGCGCTCATAAAGAAGCTGATACACATTTAGCCAACTTGACGTATACACAGTCAATACCACAAGACAAAACTATTTGTAATATCTTATGGAGCAGAGACACGGACAGTGGACACTGACGGGTCTAGTTCACAAATTCAAGTTTCCTCAGCTATGGACAGAGCTGTGCTTGGTATTTTATTGATAAATAAACTTTACAATGTTCATATTTGTTAGAAAACGTTTATGACATGACATAGCTTTCAAAAATAGCAAGATGCAATAGGCCGGATTTACCGCAGAATGTATGATCAATGGGGCTAACCGGTTTTAGAGTGAAGACTACATATAGGACAACGCATTTTCTTTAAATACCTTTATTGCACTTAAAAACCTAGTACATAGGCGAGCTATAACGCCATAAGGCATTCTTCACCAGCTAACCTTGGGGATCGTGTAAGGTGATGGGCATGATGAAGAAAATTTATAGCACTCAAAAATACATATACGTACACAATATAAAAAAAACAATACGCATACATACTAAATAATACATACATACATAAACATACACTATTTGTGTATGTTGACGCATTGTGGAACGACTTCTCGCCAGATGGACGGATGACCTTAAGAAGGTCGCTGGAGGGGATTGTATGAGGGTCACAAAAGACAGCGTGCAGCATTAGAGTGACAGTGATGATGATGATGATGATGATGATGACACAAAAACAATTATTCGTGTGGATGCAGACAATGAAAGTAACGAGCTCCCAAACTAACAATAGTTGCCAATATTGTCTTTTAAAATATTGTCTACTTAAGCAGCGTAAATATACAACGTGTTACAAAATACCCCGTAAAGCCGAAAGGAGGTTAAATGGGGCCTTATAACGAGTCCATTCGCAATATTTAAGAACAGTAGTAACGCTGTATAACATACCCCAAAAAAATCAAAATAAAATATTTTCACTTTTGTGCAAACCCTATTTCAGTAAAATCAAAGAGTTAACTACGCAGACTGGTACGAAGGCAGTTTAGTTCGCAAGCACGATTTAAATTGCTATCTTCATGGCCTACGCATAACATCATATCGTAATATTCCGAGTTAGAAAGCATCGTTACTTTGCAAAAAAATATGTTGGAAAAAAACTCGAAACAGTTGTAGGATATCGATTAGAAGATTTGATATTGTCAACATATTTTTTTTTATAACTTGATATTTTTTGAGTATAATGATATCCTTAGCAAACATTTATGAATGAAAAATAGAAAAACTATTAAAGTAGACAATTATTAGGTAAAATAGGTACGAAGGCCTTTCTGTTAAATAATCTTTGATCCCTGACATGACAGCTTACTAGGGTTGACAATATTTTTGGCTTAGATAATTAATTATATTTTTAAGGGGTATTTTGTAACACGTATACGATGCTTCAGACGCTCAAAATTTCACTTTAATTGGTTAAAAAAACGATGTAATAATTTTATTACAGTTGAATAAGTTCGTTAGCTTTCCGTTATAATCGTTATTATTATCGTTTTGTGTTAGAAAGTCAGACTAACGGCCAGTTGCAGAAAGGTTGATTATCATTTGACATTATTAACGTATGCCTATGAGGCAAGTTGTTGGCTAAAATAACCAAAGTAACATGCTAACTACCAATTACGTGATGCATATGAAAATGTTACTCATGGATTATTTAATTATCCTTTCTGCAACCAGCCGTTAGTCTGTCGTTCCAACACAGAACGATTGATAATGACTTTAAACAAAAAATATCTAAAGAGGGGTTATAATATAAAGAAAATTAATCTTATTAAATTTAAGATACGTGATTATCAAAGTTAAGTTATTGTTAACTACTGATCACCTGTTGTGTACCAAAAAAATAACGTTTTATCAACGATCAGCAAAATATTCGGAACGTAAATGAGCAATTTAAAAAAATATATATTGCAAATCAAATTTTGTTAGCTTACCAAATAATTAACAAGCTGATTTTGATGCCAATCAAATTTATAAATGGCTATTTTAATTACTTCCTATTAAATATCAAGCTGTATAACTACATCATATCATAGTCAATCCTCAACATTCCGTAGTGCAGCGTGTTTTCCCTGAATACCAGAAAATGGGTTAGGCAAAATTCTTGACGCTCACTATTTATTGATCATATAGATATGCTGCGAAAAGGAAGATATATCCACCAATAGAATCGCTTCATTCCTACGACATGAACCCTCGTTCCGAAAAATGTTCAGATCGCTTAGAATGAATATGATACTGACAGTCGTTCCGAATCAAATATCACGATTTGGATGCTCACGAGCGTAATATCAAATCGGAAATTATTAATACCATAGCAGTCTTTTTTTTAATGTATAGGACTTAAATTGCGGATTTCACAACTTTGAGTACTAACAAACAAACCTCTCTCGGCTTGTTCAGCTTTATATGTGTAACGTTTAATATTATTAAGTTAGTTGTCGTCTTCTAAAATAAATTGCTGTGTTACAGACATTTTTAACTTTAAAAGTAAAATTTTTCAGAGTGATCCACCTCGATATCGTGAGCTGTCTGAGCACAAGAAATGATGTCATTTATGAC
Organism: Tinea semifulvella; assembly: GCA_910589645.1. NCBI lineage: Eukaryota > Metazoa > Arthropoda > Insecta > Lepidoptera > Tineidae > Tinea > Tinea semifulvella. The sequence continues at coordinate 31,144,629 of OU342584.1, forward strand.
ATCACAAAGCTTTGACAATATAGTTTTTTGCACGTCTCGGAGCTGCGTTCGTAAATTCAACACCGGGTTAGGGTTCTGACGTCATTGGTGTAGGTTACTCGACACCGACATTTACGAACGGTCGTGTAGCCACGGTGTAGCGAAGTGTCGCGGAAATAAAAAAAAAAACTGCTTTCAAAATAGTTTGGATCGTTTCTTTATTTGTTTTATTATTTGTAAATTCAAATTGTGTTATTTCTACCACTGACAATAGTTCATTTTCTTTGTTACTTTGATTGTGATATAGTTTTTAAATTAAACGGGTCTTTACCTGGTACTTCTTTTAATGACTGTTAAAAAGTTTATTAAGATTGTGTTGTGTCATTTATGTGTAGATTGTGTACTTTTCTGTAAATATGGATAGTGAACAAAGACGCCGGCGTATAATTATATCGCTAATAAAACATTATATCGAAATGTTAAACGCAGCCATTGCATTGTAACCTTTATGTACTTGTCACTTTGACATTGACAGGAACCCTGCTTGGAGTTGGTGTTGTTGAGTTAACACCAGTGTTGCGACCCGATGAATTTACGAACGGGTTGTTGTAGCGACGCTGAACATTTACGAACGGTCAGTGTCGCGACTCGGTGTTAAATACCCTACACCGAGTTAATTTACGAACGGGTTGTTGTAGCGACGCTGAACATTTATGAACGGTCAGTGTCGCGACTCGGTGTTAAATACCCTACACCGAGTTAATTTACGAACGGGTTGTTGTAGCGACGCTGAACATTTACGAACGGTCAGTGTCGCGACTCGGTGTTAAATACCCTACACCGAGTTAATTTACGAACGGGTTGTTGTAGCGACGCTGAACATTTACGAACGGTCAGTGTCGCGACTCGGTGTTAAATACCCTACACCGAGTTAATTTACGAACGGGTTGTTGTAGCGACGCTGAACATTTACGAACGGTCAGTGTCGCGACTCGGTGTTAAATACCCTACACCGAGTTAATTTACGAACGGGTTGTTGTAGCGACGCTGAACATTTACGAACGGTCAGTGTCGCGACTCGGTGTTAAATACCCTACACCGAGTTAATTTACGAACGGGTTGTTGTAGCGACGCTGAACATTTACGAACGGTCAGTGTCGCGACTCGGTGTTAAATACCCTACACCGAGTTAATTTACGAACGGGTTGTTGTAGCGACGCTGAACATTTACGAACGGTCAGTGTCGCGACTCGGTGTTAAATACCCTACACCGAGTTAATTTACGAACGGGTTGTTGTAGCGACGCTGAACATTTACGAACGGTCAGTGTCGCGACTCGGTGTTAAATACCCTACACCGAGTTAATTTACGAACGGGTTGTTGTAGCGACGCTGAACATTTACGAACGGTCAGTGTCGCGACTCGGTGTTAAATACCCTACACCGAGTTAATTTACGAACGGGTTGTTGTAGCGACGCTGAACATTTACGAACGGTCAGTGTCGCGACTCGGTGTTAAATACCCTACACCGAGTTAATTTACGAACGGGTTGTTGTAGCGACGCTGAACATTTACGAACGGTCAGTGTCGCGACTCGGTGTTAAATACCCTACACCGAGTTAATTTACGAACGGGTTGTTGTAGCGACGCTGAACATTTACGAACGGTCAGTGTCGCGACTCGGTGTTAAATACCCTACACCGAGTTAATTTACGAACGGGTTGTTGTAGCGACGCTGAACATTTACGAACGGTCAGTGTCGCGACTCGGTGTTAAATACCCTACACCGAGTTAATTTACGAACGGGTTGTTGTAGCGACGCTGAACATTTACGAACGGTCAGTGTCGCGACTCGGTGTTAAATACCCTACACCGAGTTAATTTACGAACGGGTTGTTGTAGCGACGCTGAACATTTACGAACGGTCAGTGTCGCGACTCGGTGTTAAATACCCTACACCGAGTTAATTTACGAACGGGTTGTTGTAGCGACGCTGAACATTTACGAACGGTCAGTGTCGCGACTCGGTGTTAAATACCCTACACCGAGTTAATTTACGAACGGGTTGTTGTAGCGACGCTGAACATTTACGAACGGTCAGTGTCGCGACTCGGTGTTAAATACCCTACACCGAGTTAATTTACGAACGGGTTGTTGTAGCGACGCTGAACATTTACGAACGGTCAGTGTCGCGACTCGGTGTTAAATACCCTACACCGAGTTAATTTACGAACGGGTTGTTGTAGCGACGCTAAACATTTACGAACGGTCAGTGTCGCGACTCGGTGTTAAATACCCTACACAGAGTTAATTTACGAACGCAACCCGGAACGGCTTCAAGCGTGCTTAGGGAACGGGGGAAAGTGACACAATTGGTGTTTATTATAATTATCCTCGCACAATAATAAATAAAATCGAATCAATTTTAGCAAAATTTTTACATCGTTTTTAATTGGTGGTGCTCATCAGAAGTTACACTCGTATATGTATGTGTAATGGATATTGAAAGTTCGATGAGATACCAAAGTCTGACGCAAGTGTTTTAACTTTTATTAATATAATTAATACATATTTAAATATTGTAGTCATAAGTATAATTAATAATAGTAACATTTCACTCTCTGTCACGTTCTTTGTCATTATTATATGATGTTTAACTTTCACATACTATTGTCACCGTAGTCTTAAATTAAGTCGATGTAGTAGTAGGTCTTTTCTCAGGGGTTTTAGGCTAAATAGTATTTATGATCGTTGCATATCTTAGGCTTTACACTGTTTAGGACTACTACACCCTGTTTCAACCAAGTTATTATCATGTAACTTAAATATAATGATAAATGCTTGTAGAGAAAACGTTACAAACAACTTTGGTGGGATTGATATCTAGGGCTATTTCTGAAGACAGATATGCAATGATTGTGCACGTAAATATCAATGTCTATAATATATCTATTAATGTCTATATAATTAAATATATTATTATGTTTATCGATTTAAGGGTATAGAACCTCGGTCGAAACTGAATTACTTATAATTAAAGACCTCTTAACAATCTACTCACTAATGAACATGATTTTAGGCATAATTAAAAATAATTGGTCACTATAGTCATTAAATAATTAAATCATATTTTAGATCAGCCTTAAAGTTTATCTACAAGTCAAATCATTTAATAACAACTATTTATACAAAACAGAATAATAGATAAAAACACTCGTTTCGTAAATAACGTTTATTTAGTTTCATATCTAATGTTTCAAGTCGATAAACATAATATAATTGAATTTTTACTAATATAAATAGTCAATGTCATTTTCGCGAATTTATTAGTAGAATAACTTACATTTTGACTGTCGCACAAAGATACAGTTTACAAACTTGGATAGAAACAGTGTTAACGAAACATTTGTCGAGTTTAAAATTGGTCATTAGGGGCTAGACACACTGACCCACGGTCTGCGGTCGAGTTCTGCGTTCCGTTCTGCGTTCAGCAGTCTCTGTCTTTCGAGACATACAGCCGGTTTCTCGAAACTCCACTTAATTATTTCCTAGCTAGCATTATCTTTAGGATTTTCTGAAGTCAAATCAGGTTTCACGTATAAATTTCACAATACTTTATTTTATTTAGTAAAAACACACATATTTTGTTTACAAAAATTTTCTTTTTAGGTACAGAAAACAGTTTTTCAAACTCTACTTAATTATTTCTTATTGATTTGTAAAACGATAAATTGGTAACTAGACATACAATACAATGTATGATACAATTGTGTAAATGACAGTTCGCTTTTTATTTTTTTCTTAAGTATTTACTAAGATATGTTTGTGAAATGCATTTCTTGCAAACCAGGAAAAATTTTACGTAAGAAACAATTAAGTACCAAAAATACGTTAGAGAAACTGGCCGTAAGACTCTTTTTTAATACGTCGGGAGTTCAAGATGTCTGACGACATTAAACAGTTTCGAACTCACAATTTTATATCCGTCTGTTTCTGTCATATTACAATTACGACACGCTCAAATGAACTGCACGCGTCTAGGATAGCTGTGGTGAAAGGAAAAGAACTTGACGGCACGCGATGTGGGTACGTGCGACCTCGGACCGTGTAGGGGCGTTCGGGTGGTGTGTTAGGCGCTGTAAAGTTATGTCGTTCGAGAGGCAGAATGTCGTACTTTCATAACTAATATAATAGACAAAGGAAAAAAAATAAATTACTAAGGAGCCAGTAGCATAACTTGTGTATATATCTAAAATCCATCATCAGTTATTTGCAGAAATATTACATAGCTATAACCGTTCGCTGTAACATGTTGCGGGTGAAGCTGTCAATATAACATGACTAATAATGTATTCGACGATTTTTTCAAATCAATTTTTTTATCTTATTATTATTATAAAAACAAATTTAATACTAAACAATTAAAATATTTAATGCCACCCGCACCATGCTACAGCGAACCGGTTATAGTGTTGCCATAAGTTCAAAAAATCTGAAAAATGATTTATTTTTTTATAAAGCGGACCTCTACTTATATGATATTTCTTGCTCTTATTAATATTAATAACAGATTTATAATTAAAAAGTTGTATACTAATATAAAACTTTTCCTCAGATATTATGTTTAAATTTATATAATAAATAATGACACAACTTACAACCCAAAGCTATAAGATTCAGTAATTAAATAACACTAAAATGGCGGGCATACACACTACGGTCCACCGGAGAAGTCTGCCTGTGCAGGTAGTCTGGAGTGTATGTGGGAAAAGACCTGTGCAGTTTTTTGAACCTGCGCATGATCAAAAATTAATTCTTTCGAGTGCTACGTTACGCCGGAACGTCCCCATACATGCTATTGAGACGTTTAGTTGTCCTGCGCAGGCAAACCTAGTAGCCCGCTCTAATTGCTATTTTAGATACGAGTACCTGTCACTTTTTTCCGAGAATATTTCTACAACACTGGCGCTAATAATTATAACTGATAGCGTAAATATGGTGTGTTATATTGATGTCTTAACAAAGCTACACATAATCGGACAAATAAGCAACCTCAGTACTGTGTAAAGCAATGGAACGAATTATTAACGCCCAACTCGTTAAATATCTAGAAGATCACTCCGTAATCCATGACCGCCAATATGGATTCCGTCCAAAGCGCTCAACGGGTGATCTGGCATTCGTATACCATGTCTGGGGTGAGGCAATGGATAAATTTGGTGAATCATTGGCGGTCAGTCTGGACATCTCCAAGGCCTTCGATAGGGTTTGGCACAAGGCTTTGCTTTCCAAGTTGCCGGCATATGGTCTGCCCCCACGGCTGGTGGACTGGATAGCTGGCTTCCTGCATGAGCGCAGCATTCGTGTCCTTGTGGACGGGAATGCGTCTGATCTCTAAATAATATATTTGTGGGGTGTCCAAAATCTTGTCCAGTTCAATGCCAACAAGACCCAGGCATGCGCGCTGACGGCCAAGAAGTCCCCCTTCTCTCCTCCCCCCACTCTTCAGGGCACCACGCTGGATCTACAGCCCAGCTTCAGCATCCTCGGGGTGGAAATGCGCAGGGTCACATGTCGTGCTAGTATAAAAAAAAATAAAAAACTATAATATATGTTTCTGCAAAAAAAAGCTTAAATATACAATTGTAAATATCACTCATGCTGCTGGCTCTAAAGTTTGGAACAAAGCTCGCGAACGGTTCGTACACTGTTCGGATGTAAAGACGTCCACTCGTAGGACATGTAAGGTGACAACTGTTTGGGAATATTGTTTGGTCGGTGCTATGCGGGTATCACGCTGAAATGATTGCTGTAAGCATTAAGCGTGATTTGATACCTTTTTTAGGTTTGGTGTGAAATTGGTAGGATGGCATGGGTTACGCTTCAAGTGTGCTGCGGTGCTAAAAACATTGGATGTGTCAAAAGTTAACAGCTAAAATTGGTTAAAGACTGATTTGTCATCTCATGTATCCGGGTTTGCACTATGTACGCGAACCGGTAGCGGTCGGTACGTCATACCGTTCTAGCCACGTCGAATGTATATCACCCAGATTCTTAAAATATTTCTCCAACGGTTGGCAACTCGACTACCTATGTACAACTTTCAAATGGATTTATAAATTATGTTTTACATATACAGTTATCATATTCATTCCTTCAGAGACCCACCATACTGTAATAATTCAACTACTTGACTACTTAAAAACTGAAAAAAAAAAACAAGGTTAAATAAATATTTAAGCCACATCAAGATTCCTAGAGGAGGCCTTAAAGCGAGATACTTTGACTTTGACAGTTATATTTCTCTGGCGAGGGGACGTGCCATGTGACCCCTCCTCCAAAGGGCCGTTGGGGAAATGTCTTAAAATATGGGTGTGTGTCGTTCCAAAACTAGTTCACCAAACTTTTAGGTAGATGTCGCTAGCAGCAATGGTACCTTGTTTACACCAAAGACTTTCTATTTCTTTGTGTTTTCTTTATAAGCTTTTATTTAATTTGGTTTCCCTCCTGTCTGTCTGGACAAATCTTGTAATGCATTTTTCGACCACTTTCCGACATTCAATACGGGATCACCATATCTTTGGTATCGCTTGGAAAGCGATCTTGATCTCGTTTTGTGCACTTAAAAGCTGAACATTGAAGCATAATATAATAATACAAGTTTTCTATGCAACTGATTTCTAATAGAATATATTATTAAATAATATAAAAAACACAAATAGTCGAAAAATGAGAAACGTCATAGGTGTAAACAAGGTACCATTGCCGCTAGCGACATCTACAAAAAGTTTTGCGTGGTACACCCCATTAGTGTACACTTCCATATGACGATGGCGAAGTGGAGCGCTATTGGTTCGCTACACTGGTGTCGATGCGACTTTGTTTGTAAACTGTACTCTACAGTTTGAGGTGGCGCGTATTTCTATTTTACTTTCCCATCATGATTTGGGGGTACAAAAGGAAATGGCAACGCGCACTAAGTCTCAAGCTGTGAACGTATACTTTAATAAGTATGCAAGCTTTCGTATCCTGTTCCTATTTTTCACGAAAAGGTGGAAAAATATATATTTGTTTATAGTCTAAGATACGTAGAAGAGCGACTTACATCGATCTGTTATAAAATAATAATAAAATGACGTTTATTGGATCATAATTAATTAAAATTATCCAAATGAAAATAATAATTGTCTTGGAAGATTTTAGTTCGGAAATAAAAGTTTATAAAACGTAATATACGCAATTTAGACGTAGTGCAATTTGAGACGCACATTACTGTGATGGATTTCAACCGCGCCTCTCGCCCACAGACGAAGTGGCAACCACGTGGCAACGTCGCGTCGTCTCTCGCGGGTTACATGCGGTCGTTTGTCGCGCCTTTCAATAATTCATATTGCACTAGCTGATAGTGTCGTTTATAAGGGTCAAATTTTGGAAAGTAATGTCGAGGAATAACTACAGGAATCGAACCTTATTGTTAAAGTCGGGTTTGATTACCGATTAAATAAGTTTTATTTTTTAACTAAATCAGCCCAAACATTCCTTTTAGCATGTTTGGATATTAGAGACAGTAGCCATCAACGCCCACTTAAAAAGTTACATTCTGTATACTGTGTGGAATTTATCAAAGGGCAAATATTTTTTTAATATTATAATCTAGAATAAAAATAAAGAACGTATTTTTTATAAAATACGTGTATGTAAAATGTATTTTTAATTTTAATTATTCATCGCCGCTCATATAGGTCATATAAATAAATATAGGTCGACGAACGCGCAAACGTTGACTTACGTAATTCTTTCTATTTCGTCTCTCGGCTGTTGGTGAGATAATAATAACACTCGCCAATTTTTAGGTATTTATTAAGATGGATGGCGATTTTCAGACGCGGCCTTATTCAACATCCACAATTTTTTATTTCTAAAAAATGAATTTCTTTTCGATAATAAATCGGCGAAGGTCGGTCGTCTACATATCTTGTTCTATTATTATGTCGATTGTTTTTTACGTTATTTTTAATCAAATATTTGTTACCACAGACTAACAGCTATGGTGTATATAACAATATAAAGTTGCTGGGGCAAGGTAGCATATCCACCAGAGATTAGATTAGCTAGGAAAATAAGCGGTATACGAGGAAAATATTCACCAATAGTGATGATGTACATGCTGAATATTTTCCTAAGGCGCCGTTAATTTATTTCCTAAATATATAAACGTTTGGAAAGTATTATTTCATGGCCAAAGAACAATGGCGAGCGCCCTTATTTACCTGAACTAAATTTACAATGTTTTTACATCAAAAAATATTATAAGGGCTCCATAACAACTGCGGAACATCTTCCTCTTTAAATAGTAATTTTCATGTTATGTTATTTCCACGTGCGTACTGCGAATTCGGATGTTTTTATACACTGGCAACACTTTTGCTTTTTGAACGAATGTGACGGGTCCATGTGGCGTATATTTGAAATTTTCATTAAACATCCAATAATAAAATAAGTTCTTTTGGGACCCTTTTCGATAATAATAAAAAAAAACTAACCGGTTTAGGATATGTTAAAGTCTATTTATGCCGCTTGAAATTTATCAGGTAATATTTCGCCATTGTTCTCTGATTTAAATATAATTTATGAACAAGTAAGTACTTCTTTGGCTAATTATCATTCACAAAATATTACAAGGCCCCGAATGATACAGCTAGTAAACCATTAACTGTATACACCATGGCATGTCATTATTAAATTTTATTTAATTATTATGTTTATTTTAAGTTATTGAATTTAAATTAGATATATATAAATTAACATTATATTAAGTTTTATATGTTATTATTTAAGTTATATTTATTTAAATTAGATATATATAAATTAACATTATATTAAGTTTTATATGTTATTATTTAAGTTATATTTATTTAACTTTAAGTTTATATTTAATGTATATTTTTTCGACCTTTTTGAATAAGACTTCTATTGTAGTAACCCAATAATATGTATCAAGGAGTTATATTGTAACTATATTCAATAAATGTGAGTAGTCAATAAACTAGTTTTTTATTTATTATCCATCGAAAGTACCCCTGATTTACATGACTAAGACTACTTGCCAGATATGTGCGAGGAAAATAAGCAATGCAGGTCCCCACTATGGTTTCATTCTTTAACGACTCGGGTATTTTTCCTGTGCACTGCAGTATATCTTCGCACATTTCTAGTGGGTAAACAGATTTTGATATCAAATATATAGTGCTGCCTATGATGAATTGATAAAATAATAATAAATATTTCCAGACAGGTCACACGGCGCCATCTAATTTCCGTGGTAAGCTACGAGGCTTGTGTTACGGAAACTAGATGGTTAATAAACTACATATTATACTTTTTTTTTGTAAATATATACATATAAACACCCAGACCGAGACAAATTATACAATGTAGAACTTGCCCCCCGGTGGGAATCGAATCCACGACCTCCCGAGTTCACGGCAACGTTTGTTACCACTAGACCACGGAGGCGGTCAATGAACGCAAGGTTCCCAACCTGCGGGGCAATAGGGTAGTTGAATATTTAAAAAAATGTTTTTTTGATTTATTATAATATTTATGTCGAGTACCTAAAGTCACACTGATTTTAGTTTAAATAAATTAATAAAATAATTTTTCAATAAAATAAATACATTTAGATTTTTGAACGTTACTTTAAAATCATTAGTGACGTCACTTAATAATGTATACCGTGTTTGCAAAGCGCGCTTTACTGTTTTTTGCATAATAGAATGAAAACGCTACTCGAACGATTTTCAAAGCGAAATAAAGTAATAACACAGCGCTAATTCGGAACATGAGGTACGTGACGTCATTCGGCGGCCATTTGCAACTGCACCATTTCCGAGCGAAAATTCATACACGGATTTTAAAAGTAGATCTACAGCCAGTTTCTTAAACGTATTATTGGTACTTAATTAATTAAAAATTAACAGTCTGCAAGAAATGCATTTCACTATCTTAAGAAATAATTATAAAGGGTACTGTTATTTACACAAATGAACGGGAAGTTATCAATTTTGCATTTCACAAAGCAATAAGAAATAATTAAACCGTTCGTGAAACCTGATTTGTTTTAAGAAAAACTTATGATAATGATTTTCTCCGAGAAACCGGCTGTTAAGACCGCATAAAAGTTTTTTGGAATACGTAAATAATACCAATTAAAATACATTTTGTAAAGTTGACAATTACCCTATTATAAAGTGCAGCTACAGTGCTATCAATAGCTGAATATTTTACTTTTGATAAGTGATTACTGGCTACCAGTCTCACTGACTGTGACTTCGTCTAATGCTATGTTCCATTCGAAAACAAAGCTGTTTTTTTTTTACCGAATTTTGCTTAAATTAACAAAACAAATCAAACACAGTAACCAGGGATTTCTAATCTTCAACCCTACCACATCCAACTATCTGCTAAATTATTCTTTGTCTGAATGTTATATGGAATATGTTTTATCTTATTTGCAAGTGAGGCAGAAATATTGAAGTTATCTAAATGATAAAAATACAAATAGGTTATTGTATTTTATACAGGATGTCCCAGAAGTCTGCTTCAAGCCGGAATCGGGTGATTATGATCATCAGATAAATATTTTTAAAGTCTAATGGCGAGTTGCAGGAAGGTAAAGTAAAAAAGTAAAGTATCATCACGACCGTATCCCATATGTGGTAGTCAGAAACCATTATTTTTTAGTTATTTTTTAAAAGAAGCGCATTTACATTGCAAGCTCGTCTATGTCTAGCATATCAAACTCAAGAAATATATCAATAAATTATTGAGACCACGAAGGCAACTATGTACATTATTACTTATATTGGACAGAAAATTGTTTTTTTTAAAGAAACCTAGTTTAGAACAATTTATTATAACATACTAAAAAAAAAACTAGTGTACCCAAAGCGCGCCTTAAAACCATAACTTTAAGATTCTGGTTTGAATTACTTATGACCTAACGGATAGTTGCTGATTATCTTCGAACACGTTTAACGTAGGTATGCTTATAAGGCACGTGATTGGTTGATAACTAAAATGACAAGCTAACTACCAATCACGTCGCGTATAACAAAATATTGATAAGAGATTATTTTAATCACCTTTCTGCCACCGGACGTTAGACTATTTAAAACTTTTTTCCGATGACTATTATCACCCGATTCCAGCTTGACATCTACTTCTCGGGCGGGCACCCTGTATACAGCATATAGTTAGAATAATGTGTTAAAGATTGTATAACCCTGGTTTAGACGAAGTCAGTGAGACTGGTAGCCAGAACCATCACGGATAAATAGTTTCTTAATAGCCAAAAATAAAAGGATAGCCTCTTCAAACAAAATGGACTGGAGCAGTGCTATAGGACTGCCGCCACACCAACAGACTACAAATAAATACGGCTATAGAATTATATATATTACCTACTTATCCAAAGTAAGTATACTTAGAAACAAATTTCTAATCCATAGATTTACCGTGCGGGTGTGGGTTGTTAGGAAGGACCCTAGTGTTTCGGATTCGCAAAGTCTTTATCACGATCTTAACCTGCTTTCTACTCAATTAAATACTGTTTTTGTTGAATCCATCTTGAAAGCTCGTTCCATAAATCCAACAGAACGAATCGAAAAATATTTTACTGTAAAATCGCATACATCAAGCTTGTATCTATGATGCAACGATCAATATGTCTAGACATTCGTCCCTCCCCTTTCAGCATCCCCCCATTATACGGCTATAATTTAATAGAACTCCACTTCTAGTAACGTTCTTTGATTTATTATTCTACATCGTTTTGCAAGTGTATCATTTAGTTGCTTCATCAGATCCCGATGTAACGTGGTACCTGTTGTAAATCTTGTAATGATGCGTAGATTTGATTTTTTCATGGCTAGCAATAATCCGTCGACGCTGCTATCTGCAAACAAACGCGGTACCTGAGGCAGTATGACATTAATATACTTACAGGTGGATTTTCGAGACGGGACAGTAAGGGTAGTTACCGTCTGTCTGGTACATAATATATTTGTCGTTATATTTGGTGTCGTCTTCAGTATAAATAAAAGTGTAAATTAAATAAAAATACTTATAATTGTTTCGTCTTGGTCAAGTCTGAATAAATAAATAAATAAATAAAAATCGTCTGTCAATGTCATATTCTAACAATCTGTCATATAAAATAGTCCTCCAATATTGTCAGTCAAAAAGGAGGTTATAGTCTGTCAAAAGAGGTCGGGCGCGCTGCTACAGGTAGGTTAGCTTAACCGTTATAGTTACAGGAAATCGTTTCTAGGAGAGCATCCATTACTTTTAAAGAATTTTGAAAAAAAAAGTACAGTTAGCAAGAAAATGAAAATTTTACACAAAAACTGTTTTTTGTTTCGGATCGACTGAAGTTGGAGTACTAGAAAGGTCAAGAAATCGTGAAATACTTTTCCCATACATTTTGAACCAAAAAACGAATAATGAATTCGAAATATACTTTGTTGGCAAACGATCCTATTTCTTACTATCATCAGAAAACTCTTTAGGCCAACTGAAATTTGGGTACAGAAACTATGGTAAGTCGAAAGATAAATTTTGGGGCATAAGTATTTTATTTTTGTTACACATATTTCATGGCACTGTACCTAGAAGCAAAAGTGTCTACTAAGTAGAAAATTATAGTTACGTAGATAATCTTCTACAACACTGTAACTAAAATTCATTTTAACATGTATTTTTATTTATTTATTTAAAAACTTTATTGAAATTTACAATCGGCGAGCATAATGTCGTAAGGAGTTGACTGTTGGGACAAATGAGATGTCTTTGATCGAGGATAGTGAATATATAAGGAAAATTAATTTTAATCCAATAAGTACCATAAAAGTAAGTACTCGTATACGATATACGTAGTTACACATATAAGTAGTTAACCCTACTTACCGACATTGAAATTACTGGTCTTCCCGAGCAGAGTGCTGAAAATCCCATGCTTATCGTATCTATGATAGCTGCCAATATGGGAGTAACGCTGGAAGAACGGGATGTGGTCTGGGCTCATCGCGCCGGTGTGCCGCGTACGACAGCTGATGCCCGACCACGACCACTAACGGTGCGTTTCACACGCAGGGACACACGAGACCAGTTGTTAAAGAATGTCAGAGTTCGTCGTGGAGTCACAACAGCACAGCTGCAGCTAGCTGGGGACCCGCGAGCAATATATATTAATGAACGGTTGACGGCTCAAAATCGCAAGCTTTTTCGTGAAACACGCGAACTGGGAATACAGAATAATTGGAAATATATCTGGACTCGCGAAGGAAAAATATTCGCAAGAAAAGATCAAGCTTTGCCCTCTTTCCGAATCAGATGTGATGATGACCTCAATAAGGCTTTCAAACAAACGGACGACGTCAACAATTAGTAGTCAGTTGCAACGACACCTTCGTTTGATTTATAAGTATTGCTATTTAAAAACATATTGCATGCACGTGTATACTTGTATAAGTTTGTTAATAATAAAAAAATGTTATTGTAGTGTTAGGTATGTAAATGTAGTTTTCTTTGTTTGTGATGTTTATTATTATTATTTTATATGCATGCGTGGTATTGATTGGAGGAGTGTAGGTGAGCTTTGTATAATAATTAGTTTAGCTCTTGGCACAAACTGCCTTGAGTGCAATGCTTTTCTAAGCATTTTTATATTATTATACTACGATTAGGAACAATAAAAACAAAGACAATTTGAGATTAGGGCTAATAAATGTGAGATCACTGAATACAGGTCAAGACGAGTTATGCGCACAAATGGTAAGATTTGGTCCGGATATCGTTGCAATTAACGAAACCTGGATCCGAAAGGAAGAAGAGAAATTCGCACTGACTATAGCAGGATACAATCTTAAGTTAGCAGCGCGTAAAGGTGGCAAAAGAGGCGGAGGGGTTGGGTTTTACATAAAACAAGGTCTAAAAGCGCGTGTACGTGCTCACCCGAAATCATCATTGGAGCAAATGTGGCTGGAACTTTCACTTCCTGGTGCTAAAATGGCAGTCGGCACAGCATATAGACCTGAGTCGAGTTTATCTGTGAGTGACGCTGTAGAGGCGCTGAGTAACTCTATCGCTGCTTTTGGTTACTGCAATTACATCTGCGTACTCAGCGATTTTAATGTTGACTTACTACAGCCTGGAAAACCAGGTGCAGTGAGCTTAGCAGAATTCCTATTGCAGCACAAAATGACACAAATGATTTCAGAACCAACAAGAATCACCGACAGTTCATCGACCCTACTTGATATTGTTTTTACTGACATCCCTCAGAGGTGTAAAAAGGTTGAAGTACACCATAACCCCATACTGAGTGATCATGCGTTAATTTTTGCAGACTTTAACATCAAAAGACCAAAAGTTAAGGCACAATACATCCAATCTAGATCACTGAAAAATATTGATGAAGCTCAGTTTAACCAAGACCTCGATGAGATCGATTGGATTCAGGTGCTGGAATTTAGGGACGTTAATGTGATGGTTCGTCGGTTAAATGCGCTTATACTAGGACTGTTTGATAAACATGCACCAGAAAAACGAATACGTATAGTGGAGAAGCCTCGTCCGTGGATTACCGACATGATAAGGTTTATGATGAACCTTCGTGATAAAGCTTATACAAAGGCACGAAAAACTAAGTCTGACGCTCATATGAAATATTATAAAGATTTAAGGAACTTGGTAACAGCAGCAATAAGAAGAGAAAAGACTGCATATTTCACCTTCTATGTTAATAAAAACATAAGGCGTCCAGCGGAACTATGGAAGAACTTAAAGAGATCCTCTGTTTTGGATACTCCTGACAGATCTGATATCCCCTCACACCTTAATAATCCGGATGACATAAACAGTTTTTTTCTGAATGTACCACCAGGAGCAACCACTAATTCTGAAACACTAAATATAATTAGAAATACAAGAATTACTGATACGACATTTGATTTGACACCAGTTAGCGAAAATGACATATTTAAAATAATAAGAGGAATAAAAACAAATGCACGGGGGCAGGATCAAATTAGTATACATATGGTTAACCTTACCTTACCAAAAACATTGCGTGTCATAAGTGCTATAATAAATGAATCTATCTCATAGACAGTTTTTCCTGAAGATTGGAAGCAGGCACTAGTGAAACCAATTCCGAAAAGTGGTAAGGTAGAGCAATTAAAGGACTTAAGGGCGATAAGTATTCTTCCGGTATTGTCAAAAGTTCTGGAGAGAGTGGTTCAGTTTCAGCTGACCGAATACTTGGAGGAGCAGTGTTTATTGCCTGAAAAGCAGTCGGGCTTTAGAGCTGGATACGGAACTGGTACAGCACTCGCTGACGTGACATACGATATACTTACAGCATCAGAAAATGGTCAAAGTTCCGTTCTTGTGCTGCTGGACTTTTCCAGGGCCTTCGACTGCATTGATTGCCAGCTGTTAATTGCGAAATTGGCTCAGTTGGGTCTAAGTGACTCTGCTTGCGCATGGTTCCAGTCATTCTTAAGTTCTAGGAGCCAGCAGGTAGTAACGACAGATGATAATGGTCAGATGCTGTACTCGCAGTTAAAGCCACTCAACAGAGGTACACCACAGGGGTCAATTTTATCGCCTTTACTTTTTGTTTGCTACACAGCTGACCTCTCCAAAGCAATACAGCATTGTAAAATACACCTTTACGCGGATGACACACAAATGTATTACTCGTTCCCCAGCTGTGATACTAAAGTATCATTCGACCTCATAAACCAAGATCTGGTAAACATTTTTGATTGGGTCCATAATAACTCGTTAGTGCTTAATCCAGTAAAATCAAACTATATCATTATGGGCACCAAAAAACAGTGCGAGCGGGTTATAGCTTTAGATCCTGTCATGCAAGTTAACGGTGAGAATATTAACAGGGTAACAACGGCTAGAAACTTGGGAGTGACTCTGGACAGTCAGCTCCGTTATACGGATCATATTTATAACAAAGTTAGAAGCGCATTTTATAGGATTAAAGTTTTATATGGGATTCGGAATAATCTTACAGTGGACGTGCGAGAGTTGTTGGTGGATTCATTAGTGTTATCACAATTTAACTATTGTGATGTCGTGTACGGACCAAGACTTTTCGAAAAGACAAAAAGACTCATACAGAGAGTACAAAATGCCTGTGCTCGCTTTTGCTATACCATCCCCAAATTTGAACATGTCTCTCCATTCTTATGTCTAAGAAACGTTTTAAGAATGGATGCCAGAAGAGAACTTCACTATACATGCTTCGTGCATAAAATTGTACAAAGACAGAAACCCATATACCTATATAGGAAGCTTTCTTGGTGGAACGATAAGCCCTATCGCGACACTAGATCTCAGGCGCGCCACGACCTAATAGTCCCAAAACATAAGTCGGCAGGCTTCAGAGGAGCCTTTAAACATAAGGCAGCTAAGGTATGGAACAATATACCACCACCAGATAAAAATAAATGTACCCAGACGGTGAAAAGGTTGTTGAAAAAAAAATTTTTAAAGGAGCAGAAAGAGAAGTGTAGATAATGCTATATTTATGTATGGGTATGTGTATATATGTGTATGTATGTATGTATGTGTATATATGTGTGTATGTATGTGTATATGTATATATATTATTTAATGTTGATTTATTTATATATTCATATAATATATTTGTTTAATTGTTTTTCTTAATGCTATTTTTATACGATTTTTAGTTTTTATTACTTAGCTTGTATCTTATTTAATTTTAATTATTAGCCCTAGAAAATGTATAATTAAAGGGCCTGCAACAATGTTGATATTCCTGACGAAGCGAGCCTCATTCATCTACTCTGCCATGCATGTATACCTAGCTTTTTAGTATAATTGTGTATCTATTAATTTATAAGTGTCTACCCTGTAATTAAAAAAATATATATATTACTACGTGAGAACATGAACAGGTTGAAAAACAGCGTCGTGCAGGTGTAAGTACTTGTGCTGCGGCACGACAACAGCTGACACCTGATTCCTTTTGTCACATATTGTTCGAAACTGTAAAACTGTGTAATAATGTTATGTGACAATAAATGGATTTTTATTTATTTATTTATTTATTTATTATATATAATATTTTATACACTGAACAAACTAGGCAAATGCTGTACTGAAATTTCTGTTGGCAAAAAGAGTTAAAAGTTATGGATGGTACCTGCCCTTACTGACCCGACTCGAACATCCAACCTGTATAGGAGAAATAAGTATGTTTAAGTCTAAAATAATTATCTAAAATAATCTAATAACCACTTAAGTGAACGAAACCGTGATCAATAGCGACAAATTAACGAACATATTTTTCCTAAAATTAAAAATAATAATGGCTATCGATAATCGTGTTCTAGCGTCACTAAACTAGTGTCCCTGTTGGGAAATAGCGGGGTGATGCGAAGTGTGGGGGGGCACGTGCCCGCTTCCCCCGGCCCCCGACTCTTCCAGGCTTGTGCTGTTGGTTTACCTTGTAAAGTAACATCACGACGTATTATTTGAATCATGCTTAAAACGTTTTAGCTTACTATACAAACTTTATTTATATATTTTTAACAAAACCTTAAATTAAATAAATTATATATATTATAGCAAGCACTAAATTAAACCTAAAAATAGTTCCTCCAAATCGCTGTTCTGTGGCATCGTGCCCAATACACTAGCAGCATTTGCCCTCTGAATTAAGATACTTAATTTTTGAGAGAAAAAACTGCCAGCCTTATTGTCACCAGAGACGTCTATGAGCCTTGGAATTTCTTTATAGAAAGGATTTAGTTCAGACAGAAGTGCCATTATCCAATGTGCAGGACCATGATCCGACGCCGCTAAGAGACTTGCGTGTTACTTTATCGTTACAGATAAGGTCAAGCGTCAAGCAAGTTCGGTGTCGGTTTTGGTCTTACATCAGAACCGCTGGTCTCGGTGTCGGTTTTGGTCTTACATCAGAACCGCTGGTCTCGGTGTCGGTTTTGGTCTTACATCAGAACCGCTGGTCTCGGTCTCGGTTTTGGTCTTACATCAGAACCGCTGGTCTCGATGTCGGTTTTGGTCTTACATCAGAACCGCTGGTCTCGGTGTCGGTTTTGGTCTTACATCAGAACCGCTGGTCTCGGTCTCGGTTTTGGTCTTACATCAGAACCGCTGGTCTCGGTCTCGGTTTTGGTCTTACATCAGAACCGCTGGTCTCGGTTTCGGTTTTGGTCTTACATCAGAACCGCTGGTCTCGGTGTCGGTTTTGGTCTTACATCAGAACCGCTGGTCTCGGTGTCGGTTTTGGTCTTACATCAGAACCGCTGGTCTCGGTCTCGGTTTTGGTCTTACATCAGAACCGCTGGTCTCGGTCTCGGTTTTGGTCTTACATCAGAACCGCTGGTCTCGATGTCGGTTTTGGTCTTACATCAGAACCGCTGGTCTCGGTCTCGGTTTTGGTCTTACATCAGAACCGCTGGTCTCGATGTCGGTTTTGGTCTTACATCAGAACCGCTGGTCTCGGTCTCGGTTTTGGTCTTACATCAGAACCGCTGGTCTCGATGTCGGTTTTGGTCTTACATCAGAACCGCTGGTCTCGGTGTCGGTTTTGGTCTTACATCAGAACAGCTGGTCTCGGTCTCGGTTTTGGTCTTACATCAGAACCGCTGGTCTCGGTGTCGGTTTTGGTCTTACATCAGAACCGCTGGTCTCGGTCTCGGTTTTGGTCTTACATCAGAACCGCTGGTCTCGGTGTCGGTTTTGGTCTTACATCAGAACCGCTGGTCTCGGTGTCGGTTTTGGTCTTACATCAGAACCGCTGGTCTCGGTCTCGGTTTTGGTCTTACATCAGAACCGCTGGTCTCGGTCTCGGTTTTGGTCTTACATCAGAACCGCTGGTCTCGGTTTCGGTTTTGGTCTTACATCAGAACCGCTGGTCTCGGTTTCGGTTTTGGTCTTACATCAGAACCGCTGGTCTCGGTTTCGGTTTTGGTCTTACAACAGAACCGCTGGTCTCGGTCTCGGTTTTGGTCTTACATCAGAACCGCTGGTCTCGGTGTCAGTTTTGGTCTTACATCAGAACCGCTGGTCTCGGTTTCGGTTTTGGTCTTACATCAGAACCGCTGGTCTCGGTCTCGGTTTTGGTCTTACATCAGAACCGCTGGTCTCGGTCTCGGTTTTGGTCTTACATCAGAACCGCTGGTCTCGATGTCGGTTTTGGTCTTACATCAGAACCGCTGGTCTCGGTGTCGGTTTTGGTCTTACATCAGAACCGCTGGTCTCGGTGTCGGTTTTGGTCTTACATCAGAACCGCTGGTCTCGGTCTCGGTTTTGGTCTTACATCAGAACCGCTGGTCTCGGTCTCGGTTTTGGTCTTACATCAGAACCGCTGGTCTCGATGTCGGTTTTGGTCTTACAACAGAACCGCTGGTCTCGGTCTCGGTTTTGGTCTTACATCAGAACCGCTGGTCTCGGTCTCGGTTTTGGTCTTACATCAGAACCGCTGGTCTCGGTCTCGGTTTTGGTCTTACATCAGAACCGCTGGTCTCGGTTTCGGTTTTGGTCTTACATCAGAACCGCTGGTCTCGGTCTCGGTTTTGGTCTTACATCAGAACCGCTGGTCTCGGTCTCGGTTTTGGTCTTACATCAGAACCGCTGGTCTCAGTCTCGGTTTTGGTCTTACATCAGAACCGCTGGTCTCGGTCTCGGTTTTGGTCTTACATCAGAACCGCCGGTCTCGGTCTCAGTTTTGGTCTTACATCAGAACCGCTGGTCTCAGTCTCGGTTTTGGTCTTACATCAGAACCGCTGGTCTCGGTCTCGGTTTTGGTCTTACATCAGAACCGCTGGTCTCGGTCTCGGTTTTGGTCTTACATCAGAACCGCTGGTCTCGGTTTCGGTTTTGGTCTTACATCAGAACCGCTGGTCTCGGTTTCGGTTTTGGTCTTACAACAGAACCGCTGGTCTCGGTCTCGGTTTTGGTCTTACATCAGAACCGCTGGTCTCGGTGTCGGTTTTGGTCTTACATCAGAACCGCTGGTCTCGGTGTCGGTTTTGGTCTTACATCAGAACCGCTGGTCTCGGTCTCGGTTTTGGTCTTACATCAGAACCGCTGGTCTCGGTCTCGGTTTTGGTCTTACATCAGAACCGCTGGTCTCGGTTTCGGTTTTGGTCTTACAACAGAACCGCTGGTCTCGGTCTCGGTTTTGGTCTTACATCAGAACCGCTGGTCTCGGTCTCGGTTTTGGTCTTACATCAGAACCGCTGGTCTCGGTGTCGGTTTTGGTCTTACATCAGAACCGCTGGTCTCGGTCTCGGTTTTGGTCTTACATCAGAACCGCTGGTCTCGGTCTCGGTTTTGGTCTTACATCAGAACCGCTGGTCTCGGTCTCGGTTTTGGTCTTACATCAGAACCGCTGGTCTCGGTCTCGGTTTTGGTCTTACATCAGAACCGCTGGTCTCGGTTTCGGTTTTGGTCTTACATCAGAACCGCTGGTCTCGGTCTCGGTTTTGGTCTTACATCAGAACCGCTGGTCTCGGTCTCGGTTTTGGTCTTACATCAGAACCGCTGGTCTCGGTCTCGGTTTTGGTCTTACATCAGAACCGCTGGTCTCGGTCTCGGTTTTGGTCTTACATCAGAACCGCTGGTCTCGGTCTCGGTTTTGGTCTTACATCAGAACCGCTGGTCTCGGTCTCGGTTTTGGTCTTACATCAGAACCGCTGGTCTCGGTCTCAGTTTTGGTCTTACATCAGAACCGCTGGTCTCAGTCTCGGTTTTGGTCTTACATCAGAACCGCTGGTCTCGGTCTCGGTTTTGGTCTTACATCAGAACCGCTGGTCTCGGTCTCGGTTTTGGTCTTACATCAGAACCGCTGGTCTCGGTTTCGGTTTTGGTCTTACATCAGAACCGCTGGTCTCGGTTTCGGTTTTGGTCTTACAACAGAACCGCTGGTCTCGGTCTCGGTTTTGGTCTTACATCAGAACCGCTGGTCTCGGTCTCGGTTTTGGTCTTACATCAGAACCGCTGGTCTCGGTCTCGGTTTTGGTCTTACATCAGAACCGCTGGTCTCGGTCTCGGTTTTGGTCTTACATCAGAACCGCTGGTCTCGGTCTCGGTTTTGGTCTTACATCAGAACCGCTGGTCTCGGTCTCGGTTTTGGTCTTACATCAGAACCGCTGGTCTCGGTCTCGGTTTTGGTCTTACATCAGAACCGCTGGTCTCGGTCTCGGTTTTGGTCTTACATCAGAACCGCTGGTCTCGGTCTCGGTTTTGGTCTTACATCAGAACCGCTGGTCTCGGTTTCGGTTTTGGTCTTACAACAGAACCGCTGGTCTCGGTCTCGGTTTTGGTCTTACATCAGAACCGCTGGTCTCGGTGTCGGTTTTGGTCTTACATCAGAACCGCTGGTCTCGGTCTCGGTTTTGGTCTTACATCAGAACCGCTGGTCTCGGTCTCGGTTTTGGTCTTACAACAGAACCGCTGGTCTCGGTCTCGGTTTTGGTCTTACATCAGAACCGCTGGTCTCGGTCTCGGTTTTGGTCTTACATCAGAACCGCTGGTCTCGGTCTCGGTTTTGGTCTTACATCAGAACCGCTGGTCTCGGTCTCGGTTTTGGTCTTACATCAGAACCGCTGGTCTCGGTCTCGGTTTTGGTCTTACATCAGAACCGCTGGTCTCGGTCTCGGTTTTGGTCTTACATCAGAACCGCTGGTCTCGGTCTCGGTTTTGGTCTTACATCAGAACCGCTGGTCTCGGTTTCGGTTTTGGTCTTACAACAGAACCGCTGGTCTCGGTCTCGGTTTTGGTCTTACAACAGAACCGCTGGTCTCGGTCTCGGTTTTGGTCTTACATCAGAACCGCTGGTCTCGGTCTCGGTTTTGGTCTTACATCAGAACCGCTGGTCTCGGTTTCGGTTTTGGTCTTACAACAGAACCGCTGGTCTCGGTCTCGGTTTTGGTCTTACATCAGAACCGCTGGTCTCGGTCTCGGTTTTGGTCTTACATCAGAACCGCTGGTCTCGGTGTCGGTTTTGGTCTTACATCAGAACCGCTGGTCTCGGTCTCGGTTTTGGTCTTACATCAGAACCGCTGGTCTCGGTCTCGGTTTTGGTCTTACATCAGAACCGCTGGTCTCGGTCTCGGTTTTGGTCTTACATCAGAACCGCTGGTCTCGGTCTCGGTTTTGGTCTTACATCAGAACCGCTGGTCTCGGTCTCGGTTTTGGTCTTACATCAGAACCGCTGGTCTCGGTCTCGGTTTTGGTCTTACATCAGAACCGCTGGTCTCGGTCTCGGTTTTGGTCTTACATCAGAACCGCTGGTCTCGGTCTCGGTTTTGGTCTTACATCAGAACCGCTGGTCTCGGTCTCGGTTTTGGTCTTACATCAGAACCGCTGGTCTCGGTTTCGGTTTTGGTCTTACAACAGAACCGCTGGTCTCGGTCTCGGTTTTGGTCTTACATCAGAACCGCTGGTCTCGGTCTCGGTTTTGGTCTTACATCAGAACCGCTGGTCTCGGTTTCGGTTTTGGTCTTACAACAGAACCGCTGGTCTCGGTCTCGGTTTTGGTCTTACAACAGAACCGCTGGTCTCGGTCTCGGTTTTGGTCTTACATCAGAACCGCTGGTCTCGGTCTCGGTTTTGGTCTTACAACAGAACCGCTGGTCTCGGTCTCGGTTTTGGTCTTACATCAGAACCGCTGGTCTCGGTGTCGGTTTTGGTCTTACATCAGAACCGCTGGTCTCGGTCTCGGTTTTGGTCTTACATCAGAACCGCTGGTCTCGGTCTCGGTTTTGGTCTTACATCAGAACCGCTGGTCTCGGTCTCGGTTTTGGTCTAACATCAGAACCGCTGGTCTTGGTCTCGGTTTTGGTCTTACATCAGAACCGCTGGTCTCGGTCTCGGTTTTGGTCTTACATCAGAACTGCTGGTCTCGGTCTCGGTTTTGGTCTTACATCAGAACCGCTGGTCTCGGTTTCGGTTTTGGTCTTACAACAGAACCGCTGGTCTCGGTCTCGGTTTTGGTCTTACATCAGAACCGCTGGTCTCGGTCTCGGTTTTGGTCTTACATCAGAACTGCTGGTCTCGGTCTCGGTTTTGGTCTTACATCAGAACCGCTGGTCTCGGTCTCGGTTTTGGTCTTACATCAGAACCGCTGGTCTCGGTCTCGGTTTTGGTCTTACATCAGAACCGCTGGTCTCGGTCTCGGTTCTGGTCTTACATCAGAACCGCTGGTCTCGGTCTCGGTTTTGGTCTTACATCAGAACCGCTGGTCTCGGTCTCGGTTTTGGTCTTACATCAGAACCGCTGGTCTCGGTCTCGGTTTTGGTCTTACATCAGAACCGCTGGTCTCGGTTTCGGTTTTGGTCTTACATCAGAACCGCTGGTCTCGGTTTCGGTTTTGGTCTTACAACAGAACCGCTGGTCTCGGTCTCGGTTTTGGTCTTACATCAGAACCGCTGGTCTCGGTCTCGGTTTTGGTCTTACATCAGAACCGCTGGTCTCGGTTTCGGTTTTGGTCTTACAACAGAACCGCTGGTCTCGGTCTCGGTTTTGGTCTTACATCAGAACCGCTGGTCTCGGTCTCGGTTTTGGTCTTACATCAGAACCGCTGGTCTCGGTCTCGGTTTTGGTCTTACATCAGAACCGCTGGTCTCGGTCTCGGTTTTGGTCTTACATCAGAACCGCTGGTCTCGGTCTCGGTTTTGGTCTTACATCAGAACCGCTGGTCTCGGTTTCGGTTTTGGTCTTACAACAGAACCGCTGGTCTCGGTCTCGGTTTTGGTCTTACATCAGAACCGCTGGTCTCGGTCTCGGTTTTGGTCTTACATCAGAACCGCTGGTCTCGGTTTCGGTTTTGGTCTTACAACAGAACCGCTGGTCTCGGTCTCGGTTTTTCACTACTAGATGGTATGATGTTGACCATTCCCTTGTCAAATATTGTTATAGTATTACACAAAAATGGTTGCCCTAGAATTACCTAGTAGGGTATTGCACCTTGTGGCACAATGTAGAAACACATACTTATGCACCATCCATCGATTTCCAGTTCCACATTAAAATTCCCGACAGCACAAACTCTGGAGGAAGCCAGTCCCGACAATATGACTGTTTCCTTATTATACTGCCTAATGTCACTAATATTCAACTGTGAAAACAGTTCCTCTGAAATTAAATTAAGGTCGCTGCCCGAATCTATTAAAGTTTCAACGTTTATTCCACCTATTTTTAACATTTTAATCGACTTGTTCACTTTTAGGTTATTATTTACGTTCATAACATTTTGACATTTGTCATCTGTCATCCGCACAGCATTGCCAACCTTGCAAGATAAAACCGTTGCGTTGCAGTCCTCAGCCGTAGCGCACGAACTGGCGCTTGCGTCGCCTACCGGAGATACCAACCTCGCGCACATTGATTTCTTGTTGTCGTTCCCGACGAAGCCGCCATTTTTACCTTGCTGCATAACCTTACATTCTGAACCAATATGTCCATATAAATTGCACCTAAAACATTTCACCCCTTTCTTGCAGGAAGCTGCCAAATGATCTTTCTCACCGCACTTAAAACAATGTTTCACCACTTTATCCCTGCTTTTACATTCCGACTTCGCACCCAAATCTTCACGTTTCTTACTATTGTTCTTTATGCTTTCGTAAATTGCTAACTTTTCTTTGAAAGCTGCGTAGGATGTGATGCCGTACAACATTACCTTGTTATATTCGTGATCTCTGATGCCGTCTACAATGTACTGTATGGCCACATAGTCTGGAAACTTTGCACGTTTACCTAACTCCTTCATTGAACGGGAAACGACTAGGCGCTGGTGAAAATACTCCGAAATTGAGCGAAAGAAATGAAATTAGCAGCAACTAACCTTTATTCCGGGTCTCGAACTGGTGACCGAATTCCTTGGTGGTTTTGATAGCCGACGGGTCGCGAAATGGATGATGATGATGATGAGGATCACAGCCGAAATTACTGCAGGTCCACGGCACAATCACAGCGAATAAAATACGATTTAATTTTGGGAACAACGATATGCTTCGACCGGCGACCGCGCTTCGACTCTCACGACAGAGCGTTCTTTTTTGGCGGAAACGTCATTAACCGGAAGTTCACCAAGCATGGTCCGCTAGTTACTGCTAGAGGGCGTCGAGACGATGGAACGTCATCGACGCGAAACGCGCCGGCGCACAAAGGCGTTACCGCGAATATTCAAATCAAACGACTCAATTAACGAAATATCGAACACCGCCCACCGTTAAAATATGATTTTAACCAGGAGAAAATGGGGAGGGAAAGGGAAACGAATAAAAAGCGAAATATAAATAGAATAATAAACGAAAACAATAAAATAAACGATTTGAATATACGAAATAAATAAATATGGGGTGAAATATGTATCAAAATCAAATAATTTAAAAATAAAACAAAATCTTATGAAATTATGTCGTAGGTAACGAAAATAATTTTAACACAAAGGCTCTGAAGATGTCCTACGTAGATTTTGATTTAAACGAACGAACTGCAACATCATTGGATGAGTACAACATGGTATGCATTCATTACGCAACCGATTCAAAAATAATTTACTGAAATGAAAAAAAAAAATACATTCCTCTAACAAAGAATAAGAGAAGATAAATCAACAACGAACCAATCACAAAATACAACCAACTAACATACATTATGCCAGGGACTCTAATCAAGATCGAAAATTTGTTGTTCCTTTCTTTACGAAATACGAAACTTTACCTCGAATCGAATTGGAATTGGTTGGTTGATGGTGGCCGATTACGAATTCAGAACTGCGGGGCGATTACGCGCACTATTTTAGTTTCTATTTGGTCTTAATTTGGTTGAACTTTAGAAGTTTGCGTTTATGCCCGCTTGTCAGCTGTCAGAAATTAGCCAAATTTCGGTCGAACTTTGGTCAAACTTTAGAACATCTTTTTTGTATGGAAAACGCGATTACGCGCACTAAAGTTTGACTAAATTCCAACCAATTAACTGTCAAAATAACAGTTTGTATTTGGTTGGAATAAAGTTGATCGCGAGCAAGCTTTTGACGAACTAATTATTAATTATTTACTTGTTTTAGATATTAAACAGTAAGTTTTTGTTGTTTTTAAATGTCCTAATTGTGTTGGTGTGCGTTTCTTTAATTGTGGATATTTTTAGGCATAGTTAAAATGTCTAGATAAGGTCTGCAGTTGGACCTCGTGAAAAGAGCTCATTTTGAGGAAAATAGACGGTCGGCAAGCCTGAGAAATAGCAGGAGGACGTTTCGGAGGAGGAATTCATCAAAAATACAGGCTAGATAAACCGTCAGTCTTTAGGTTAATTGATGAATTGACTCCATTTATAAACATCAAAAACGAAACTACAAGTGTGCCAATCGATATAAAAGTGAGTAGATACCTAATAAAAATGAATAAACATTAAAACCAGAGTATTTGCTTTACTAAGGTTACTTTATGAGAACCTGTATCTCACTGCACTTGGTTTTTTCGCCTCTGGGTCCTATCAAAGAGGTGTAGAGCAAAGCCTACATCATGCAATGGCTCAGCCTACGTCCAAATGCATAAGGCTGATAATTGACACTCTTAACAAGCCACAGATACTACAAAAATATTTTTTTTTTCCACAAACTTCACAAGAAAGAAACAATTTAAAACTAAGGTTTGTTACCCTTATACTGTTAATATAGTTTTAATCCTTTAATGTTATGATAAAAGACCATGTGAGATTATATATCATCTTAGCCTGAAGACGTCCACTGCTGAACAGATTATATATGTATGTAGGTCTATATAGATATACTGGCTGTTTGCCCCAGCGTTGCCTGTGCAATATAGTGGTCAACCAAAACAAGTTTCAACCTTCACCATCATGTCAAACCCTGGATTCCAAGGAAAATATCTGCCGAATTTAAAGTAGTATAGGTGTGAAGGCGAATCAAACAGACAGATATGTGGTCACATGGTAACCTATCAATCCATCTCCGGGTTCTGTGAAATAGATTTGCCAAATATCATCAAATTCAGACGTAATATAGGTGTAAAGGCGAGACAAAACTTCTTTCACATATATAATATTAGTATGGATATATTTTTTTAGTAACAAAAATATTTAGGTCCTATACCTATTTGTAATTTACAGATTTTATGAAAAGTTTAAAATACCAGGTGTGATTGGCTGTATAGATGGGACTCATGTGGCATTAATAAGGCCCAAGGAATTTGAAGAGAGGTTTTTCAATCAAAAGCACTACCACTCTCTAAACACCCAAATTGTAAGTGTTTAAAATTTGGCTTAGGTAGCCAAATAATAATCAATCAAAATAATGATCAAGTTAATTAACTTATTGTTAATTAATTCACTTTTATTGTTTATAGATTTGTGACAGTGACCTCAACATATTGAGTGTGGATGCTAGTCATGGTGGGGCCAGCCATGACTCATTCATTTGGCAGCATCACCCAGTACACACTCATATGCAACAATTAAATGCAAATAATGAGGCAGTTTGGTTGCTTGGTAAGTTGTAAATTTTAAATTTTGTATTTCCTTTTTAACAAGTAATCAAGGTTTACAATTGAATACCTACTTAAAGAAAATAATTTAATTTCAGGTGACTCAGGTTATCCACAGCGCTCATGGCCGATGACACCCATTACTGATGCAACACCAGAAGCCTATTACACTTCTTTGCATGTAACTGCAAGAAATGTTGTTGAGCGGACAACAAGTATAAGTGCAACCGGGACCAATGGCTTAATATGCCATGTGCCTCCAAGGCATGGGAACGGTGATGTTGTAAATTTATGACACTGTAGACTTATCCGTTCATTGGTACATGCCAGGGCTGGAACCTGCAATCTTTCGATTGCTGGGCAGCATTCTAACAACTTAACAACCACTGCCCATATTATAATTATTAATGCTCTTGTTAGTAAGAACATATGTTCTTCATAATATTATGGGGAAAACTAAACAGGAGCGATGGTGGCTTGGTTGTAATACTTTCCTTAAAATCCAAACAGGTTGTCCAGACCCCGGCATGTAAACTTTTTTTACATAGATTTACAACACCACTGTTCCCATGCCTCGGAAGGCACATTGAGCTGTCAGTCTGGATCCACGAATTCCAACTTGTGTGTCAATAATAAATTGTCATTAAAATTTACATCCAGACCCTCGCCAACAAGGCCCATTTACAGCAGTGGAGGTCTAGGACTCGTGTTTTAGGGGCTGTAATATGAAATAAAAATTAAGTGTAAAAACGAGTGTATTTTTAGAATTCTTTATTTAAGATTATTAATCTAATTTTATATAAACTTTATTATTTCTATTCCTCACACTAGGCATACAGCAATTATATAATATAATCACAATTAATAAGTTATTTTATTGAATCTTAATGATTTTAGTACCTATTACCTAATTACATTATAATAGGCAAACTGCAAACTTTATCAATCAAAAGGTCATCTCAGACCTTTTCGTAGGAGATGGGAAACTGTAACGAGGTGTTGCCTCCTAAGAGAAGTTGCATTAGCTGCATGTAACAACGGAATGAAACTAAAATGTGATGTTAACATTTCCATAAATGAATGCATGATGTTAATAAAAAATTAGCATCAAATGTTAAGATTTTTTGCTAAATGAACAACTCTTTATTTTCAAATTCCTTCAATTGTAAGCCAAGCTCTTTTTCCTCCACCAAAGCACACCGTTCTGCAGCTGCAGCCCTTGGCTGCTGTGCTACAGCAATTCGCTCCTGCACTTGTAGAAGCTGTTTTAGGTCACTCCACATACTCCGCATTGATTCCGCCATCACTGATTCAGCTTGCACTCTCAATATTAGTGAGTATAGAGCGTGCCTTATCAAATGATGTTTGTGGTCAACCTGAAAAAATGCCAAGGGGACGCTTTAGAATCGAGACGCACGAATTAATTATAAAATGATTGTGGTATTTGATAGATAATGAAGCCCTGATGCATGAACTAGTAGATTTATTTGAGGGAGACGCCCCGTTAAAAAAATATAACACTTTTAAGTTTTTAGGTTAAGTTGTAAAAAGAGGTAAACATAACAAGACGCATTTTTAACTTTTTAGTAACTAGTATACTGTCAACATTATTTATCAATGTTATACTCTTAGTTAAGTAAATAAAAACGTAAAAACTAAAAACATTTCAATATCACGAGCAACAAAAAACAATTAAAATCAATAAAATAAAATAAGAAAATAATTAACTTTTTTTTTTTTTTTTTAACAATGGCACAGACTAATGCCTTAGTATTATGTTTCTTAGGCCATGGAATCTGTGTTTTTACGTTGCTACTTTATATATTATTGTTGTTATTTTAACGACCAATGACGATAGGGAAGGCAAAGAGCTCCATGACAGCCATGCCTTACGTATTAAATATAACCTATTATTATAAGGTAACCTGAAATTATTACTTATAATAGATATGTTGTAAAAATATAGATATATAACTATTTTTTAACCTACCTAGCAGTGTCGTATCTGACATAAATGATTTCTGGATATGACTTAATCGAGTCTAACCTAACCTAACAGTGTCGTATCTGACTTAAAGGATTTCTTATACAGCCATATATATTTATTATAACTGTACTAAAGGCTTTCTGTGTAGTTATAATTATGAATGCCCCTGCAATTGTTTCCGAGAATAAAACTTCTGAAACGAAACCAATTCGGTTCTGGCACTTCGCCGACTTTCGCTTTTCGCTTTCGCTTCGCTCACTCGGCTCGTGCACGCGGTTAATCGAGGTAACCTAACCCAACCTAATCGAACCAATTCGGTTTTGGGTACTGAAGGCCTAACCTAACCGAGCCAATTCGGTTTACTTGATAATGACAGTTGGCTGTGATGTGTGTTGGATATGACTTAATCGAGTCTAACCTAACCTAACCTAGCAGTGTCGTAATTGACTTAAAGGATTTTTGGATATGACCTAATTTATTTGAATCTAACCTAACCTAGCAGTGTCAAGGATTTCTGGCTATAACTTGAGTCTAAACTAACCTTAGCAGTGACGAATCCGGCTTGAGAACTTGTATACTTATCAAAAAAAAATTTACAAAAAAATTATTGAAGACGGACTTAAAACCATGACCATAAATAATAAAAAAAAAAATTAAAGGACCTAAATCCAATGCAAAAATATTAATTAATAATACTTTTAATACAATAGAACAAATTATAAATTTTATATTTAGTGTATAAAAGACAGTATGGTGCCAAATAAATGTTAGTGTGTTAGTGTTAGTATATACCTCCATGTATGTTATAATATCATGTTGGTTTGCATCAATTCTTATTATGTTTACCACTTTTTACAACATAACCTAAAAACTTAAAAGTGTTATATTTTTTTAACGGGGCGTCTCCCTCAAATAAATCTACTAGTTCATGCATCAGGGCTTCATTATCTATCAAATACAACAATCGTTTATAATTAATTCGTGCGTCTCGATTCTAAAGCCAACCCAATGCCAAAGTTACTTATGTGTGTACCTACTTATGATTAAGTATAAATGCCAATAACCTCAAATGTAATATAATGATAATAGTTTAAAAAAATGTGAAGTGTGTGGGCTAAATGTGAATCCACTCCTTTAAAAGCATGACTAAGCAAGGGTTACCATTGTGATGAAACTTATTCAAAATAGCTTTATGACTGGAAACTAAAGGTTTATTCGATTTTGTGGATAATTTGACAACCTTATGCTTATGCTTTTAAATATCTAGGTAACACAATAGCTTGCCTTGCACCAATCCTTGGGCGACTTACTTGTAGCAGCCATTCCCCATACTGTTTAGTTTCTGCGCAATATTATCCCAATGCCCAAGGGAATATGCCCCGAGCCAGCTGAGGATAGCCTTCGACACAAGTGCCTCCATCTGCTCGAAAGAAACTCGTCTTCGTGCCATCGGAGCTATAAAATTAACCATTTAAATATAATAAAAAAAGATTGAGATGAAACGATAAAAACTTCAAACAATTTTGTAAAATGTAAACAAACCAACCTTAACGTTTCGTTACACATTACAATTATAACGTTTTGATTAGTAGGTATCTTAAAATAAATGTAGGACAATCATATCTACGTTCTCATAACACACTTAATGTGTTATTAGTAGACGCATTAACTATTTTTTTTATTAAATATATTGTTAAATAATATATTATTTTATTTTATTTTACAAGTATAATGATTGTCATTCGTGGAAAGGAACTCTACATGTAGTTGTGTGTTGCCGATAAAAAAAACATAAAAAGACCAAACGAAAACTAAGGATATTTTTAGATGAAATTTGATGTTATTAGTATATGAAATAAAAAAAACAGAAGTTAGAAGTATATTTATATCACTTATGTTATTTAAAACATTTTATTTAACGTAATATTTAAAAAACAATGTCATTCAATCATTTTATTTATTTCAACTGGCAATTGGGCTAACACGCCGTATTTCGGTTGGAATTTGGTAAAAGTTTAGCTTTCATATGACGCGTAATCGCTACACTGTCTAAAATTAAACCGAATCAAAGCTAAACTAAAGTTGAACCAAATTAGAACTAATAATGATGTGCGCGTAATCGCACCACTGACCTTGCCCATCAAAATCCAACCTAACGAAGTCGAAATGGCTGTTGGAGTACCCGTAGGACCTCGAACAGCTTCTCCTAAGACGATCTCACCGAAAATGTCACTGCCGATTAAAATGTCCACCTGAGAAGGTTTATCGAAATACGGATCGGCTAGAAGCAACGAATTTAAATATGACCACGAATTGGTATTAAGCTCACACGTCGGCTTATTGCTGGTAACCCTAGGTAAGACCAAGGCACGAAACTCGTACGATGGACCACGTCCGTTGTGCGATTTTATTACTGTCGATATTTCTCCCTTGACGCTAGTCCTCAAGTCTCCAATGCCCGAAATTGACATATTTGACTTACGATGAGGTAGCCCCAAGCGACGTGCTAACGACTCTGACACAAACGACACTGCCGAACCCGAATCAACCAAAGCCTTAGCTAAGTGAAAATTTCCACACGAATCACGAATTGAGACGACTGCTGTTGATAACAAGACTGCCTGCTTTGATGTGCTTACTGATGCACAAAGAGAAGCCACAACTTGTTGGTCCTCGTCAGCATCTGGACTGGACGCGGTACTTTCGTTTACGCTAGCTTCCACTTCTCGGGTATTTTTTGCATAATGAAGCAAATCGTTGTGATGACTAGCTTGGCAAATGGAACACGAAATCTTTGCACAAGCCTCGTCCAAATCATGCATCGGTTTCAAGCATTTTAAGCACAATCGTTTTGACTTTGCAAAAAGATACCGATCATACGACTGTTTCCTTTTAAACTGTGGGCACGAACTGATAAAGTGATTACGATGACAACATGCGCAATCAGACGATGACGACGAAGCTACAAGTGAAGACGAAAACGGTTTATACGAAGACGGCTTAACAAACGAAGTCGGTGTAGTACTTGCACGAGCTGATAGAACAGACTTCGAACTTTCCCATGACACGACTTCGCGATCAACGAATTCTCGCAGTTCCCTTAACTTAGGGATGCGATTAGACGTAATAGTACGTTCAAAATTACGACGAGTGTCTGAATCGATTTTTTTATACAACATACCTATAGTACAACATGAAATCCCATTGGTCGACAGGAAACCCTAACGCTTCCAATGCACTTAAATTTTCTGCGAACCCGATTACGATAGTGCGTAAACCAGAAACTGATGGTGCATTTAATGAGGGTAGTCGAAAAAGAGATTCCATGTGGTGCATGGCTATAAGTCTGTCATTATTATAATAATATTCTAAAATGTCCCAAGCCTTTGAATAATTTATATGAGTGAGTGGCAGGCCCTTAAGTAACCTAGCTGGCTCACCACGAACGAACGACAACAAATATTGATACTTGGCGACATCTGACAAATCCGAATTTGAATCAATTAACGAAGTGAATAAATCTCGAAACGATTTCCATTGCATGTAATCACCCGAGAACGTAGGAATTGAAATGGTTGGCAATTTTACGAGATCTTTGTC
The DNA here is from genome assembly GCA_910589645.1 of Tinea semifulvella. Taxonomy (NCBI): domain Eukaryota; kingdom Metazoa; phylum Arthropoda; class Insecta; order Lepidoptera; family Tineidae; genus Tinea; species Tinea semifulvella. Next base: position 31,177,779 of record OU342584.1, read on the forward strand.
AACCTTCGAACGCTCACGATGACTATCCGTGACCTGTCTACTCTCGTCTAATTCGAACTTAATTGCCAAAATATCTCTAATGGAATCGCTTAATTCAGCACGAACATTCGAGTGACTACTATCAAGGGTTTTTTTATCAAATAATTCTAAATTCTCAATTTGAGTTTGAAGAGACTCAAATTGATCTTGTAAACGATTTAACCCTACACAAGAAACCATAAATCTCCGAAACGAATCGACATCATGCCGGGCTCCCGAACCCAATCTCACAATTGTGTCTAATTCATTTTGTATACAAATTCTACGATGCAATAAACCCACCAATTCAACTTCCGAAGTCATATTGAATCGAAATTAAAACGAAATTAAATCGAAATTGGATCGGTTTGTTCTCGAGAATAGGCCACTTTTTTAATGAATTGATTTTAATAATTTACGATCAAAAGTGTAAAAACATTAGATTTTATTTTAGAATACGATATTTACGTTTATACTATTTACGATTATAGATAAAATAATAAATAATGCGAAAATGAATGAATTAAAAAAAAAATGATTTTTTGGGGTAGGAAAATAAAAATGAAAAATATAGGAATTTCGACGGAATTTTAGGATTTTAGCTACTAATTAGTACGAAATATCCGGTTCGAAGGACCATTATGAACGGGAAACGACTAGGCGCTGGTGAAAATACTCCGAAATTGAGCGAAAGAAATGAAATTAGCAGCAACTAACCTTTATTCCGGGTCTCGAACTGGTGACCGAATTCCTTGGTGGTTTTGATAGCCGACGGGTCGCGAAATGGATGATGATGATGATGAGGATCACAGCCGAAATTACTGCAGGTCCACGGCACAATCACAGCGAATAAAATACGATTTAATTTTGGGAACAACGATATGCTTCGACCGGCGACCGCGCTTCGACTCTCATGACAGAGCGTTCTTTTTTGGCGGAAACGTCATTAACCGGAAGTGCACCAAGCATAGTCCGCTAGTTACTGCTAGAGGGCGTCGAGACGATGGAACGTCATCGACGCGAAACGCGCCGGCGCACAAAGGCGTTACCGCGAATATTCAAATCAAACGACTCAATTAACGAAATATCGAACATTCATGGTTAACATATATTGATAGCAAGTCTCCTCCTTACGCTTATGCCGCGCTGCCATGACTTCGTGCATTTCTTTGCTATTAAAATAATCCGGAAATTCCTTCTGTAACGCCGTTTGTAGTTCTTCATAGCTCCTAAATGTCTTCTCAGATCTTAGCCAAAGCTCTGCGGTACCTATCAGTGACCTACGTGCAATAATCAACTTTTGCTGCGCCGTCCATCCAAATATCTCAGCGTTATCCTGTATATCCTGCGCCCATTTCACTGATGAATATGTCTTGTCGTCGCCACTGAACTTCATAATTACATCTTGAAAGCCGAATAGACTTCCTTGCACCTCGTGTTTCGCCTCCGACGAACCCGCTGCACCTTTGTTTTCCATCGTTTTGCGATATTGTTTTGCCCGATCCCGGACGAGCCCCCAAAATTGTGGGAAATCGGGGCTTAATAAAACAATAATTACGCTTGAAAACACTTTAACTATATTTTAATCAACTTTTCTCCGTTTTACCTCTTTAACTTCACCCACCTTCCTCTCCCTCTCTCCCCTCTCCTGCGTTCCGTTTCTTAAAGTTTATTTTTCTCCAAATTACGTTCCTACATATATATATATAAAGACATTGTAAGGGCTCGAATTTTTATCCATGAATTAAAGAAACGAGATTTCGAGTGAGATAAATAGGATACGAGGAATGAGCAGGTATGTTTGAAGGAACGAATGAATCAAATATCAACTTGTGGAATCGTTAATAAAATGTCATTAAAAAAAAATTGACAACAGACCCTCGCCAACCCGTCTGGCCAGCGTGGCGAGTGTAAGCCAAATTCTCCAGATATATATTCTGGAAGGCCCATCTAAAACAGTGGAAGTCTAGGGCGCTGTATTCTAGGGACTGTAATGTAAAAAAAGAAAACTATGTTCATTCGAAATTTAAGTTTATGAAATTACGTTTTACATAATAATGTTCGCAAGGAGGTATTGTCACTTCATCGAGGATATTGAAACTATCGATCGCTGCGCATAAGTACAGGCGCAGCGTACGGTGAATGCCCCATCGTAAAATAGCTTCTAAATAATATGCATTTAAAATCTAGATTTTTCTGACGTATTATGTTGTGACGTATCAGAAGTTCATAATAGTTTCATACGCGTACATTTAGAGATACCTACTTATTTAATTTTATTATGTTGATTAAAATAATTTATACTTGCCACTTGTCATGATTGGCCTATAGTAAAGTTGTCTAAATATGAATCCGATTATTTATAAGCGTGGTTTCTGACCACCCCGAAAGGGAAACGGTCGTGGTGATACTTTACTGTACTTTTTTAGTTAATATTTAATTTATTTCTAATATTTCTCGAGTTTGGTATGCTAGAAACATCGACGAGGTTGCTACTTGTTTAGAATCCGCTTATTGATAAGAGTGGTTTCTGACCACCCCGAAAGGGAAACGGTCGTGATGATACTAGTTCATATTTAATTTTACCTTTAAAGTAAAATAAGCATTTATTCGATTTTTTTTTACAAAATATAAAATAAAATTAATATTAATACTAAGGATAGGGATATAAGTCCCGTCCGCGTGGAATGGTGGCAAGAACATTGGCTGCATTTCCCCTCTGAATTGCAATACTGATTCTTTGGGCGAAGAAAGAGCCAGCCCTCTTGTAACCGGAGGAGACGACAAGACGCGGTGTTATGTCTTTTAAAAACTTTTTTGCACTTGGACTCAATGGCCCAGAGTTTCTACAGCAAACGGCATAAATATCTAATCTTTTAATATATACTTACTTATTTGCGCCGCTTGCTGGACTCCGCATTTTCCGCCGAGGCACCCGCTTTATGCGCTGTCCCGCTGAGATGCGTCGCGGCGAGGGTGTCGACGCACGTGGCGTCCCACACCAGAGCACGTCCCCGTTCTCAGGGGACCAACGTCATACCATCGGGTCTCTTTCCATCGTCACGGATAACTCCAACAGGCTCTAGAAGAGCTGGAACCTCGATGGTGGCTAGAGCCCTTTTAATGATATCGTTAAGGGAGCCGTGGCGGGAAAATCTGCCCGCACTTTTGGAACAGGAGAGCCCATGAACTCCAAGACAGTCGACCTCCTTTCCACACGGACATCTATGTAAGACACATAATGGTGCCCCTAACCTAAGACCAACGGAGATGCAGAAACTTTCGTCGTCAAGCAGTGTGCCGAGGTTCGCAGAAGGCAGTGCGTGTAACCTAGTGTACCTACCTTTAAAGTAGGTAGTTTTAGTTATAGAGAACTTTTAGAGGTCCATCATGACAAGTGGCAAGCACGTCAATATCGAGGAAGTGATGTTCATTTAAGATATTACATTTAGGGGTCCACATCTAAACTATTTTAAGTCTAATATCGCGCTGTTTGAGATAACCTCATTATTAGAGTCCTGACTAGAAACTAACTAAGCAAGAAAACTGAGGTAACTTAGATATTCTGGATCGTAATACATCGTAGTACATTGTATCGATCCAAGCAGTGCCTGAGAGTTCTAACTGCCCTAGGCTAACTATAAATTATGCGCCCCCCAGCCTTTCGTGTCCCACTTACTTTTCTATTCACTTAAGGATGCAACTAATTGAATTACAAGTAGAGAAGGGAGCTTACGTAACCTAACATCTTTGAATCAAACTGTCAGTGGGTACACGAAAGACTTGTTCACTTGTTATTATCAACGTAGACTGTATGTATGTATTATTTCCATTACTGTGTCTGACATACACACATGGCTCATTATTACACCGCTTAAAGCCTATATTTATTAATGCATCATCTAACTTTTATTTCCATGCCCTAGACGCCTGCTTTAGACCATGTAAAGCCTTCTTCAAAAGACATACCTTGTCTTCTTGTCCCTTTGTAATAAAACCATTAGGTTCTTTCATATATATCTCTTCCTTTAGATCACCATTTAAAAATGGTTAAACTATATCTATTTCGGCTGCGGCTGCAAGTAGTAGCCTACTAGTTGTCATTATTACTACCGGTGAAAAACATTCCGTATAATCAATACCCCATTGTTGGGTAAAACCCTTTTAAATACCCACGTGTTGTCTACTACTGTTTTTTCTTTTGGTAAATTAGTTAATATAAAAGTACAATTTGTAATTAAAGATTGATATTCTTCATCCATTGTCTTTTTCCACTGGTCGCTATCACTTCGCTTGAAAGCTTGTTTAACAGTAGTAGGCTCTTTAAAAAAAAAACCTGAAGTCATCATTTACAACGTTAGTTTCAACAATATAAGTTCCGGGTATTGAGGAGGTATTATCCGTAATGGATACCTACGAGTACGTTCAGGAACCTGATTATAAACATCAGCATTAACAGTTATTTTATTATTTTCGATAACTTGCACAGATCTTTAATTTCAAAGACAGACATTAAACACTCTTTTAAATGTTGCCTTTCCTCTTCGCTTGTGCTTAATATTAATAAATCATGTCAAGTGCAAGTTATTGTTTTGTAAATTAATTTACTCTGGATATTGTTAATCAAAAGTGGTGTTGTTTTGTTTAATAATGTGCTACAATGTGAATAATTATGGAAAACGATAAATTGGACTTTAAATATGGGGCACAAGTTGCAATTTTTTTTTGCGGTTTTCCCGCGCTGTCAACTCCCATATTTTACCCGGACGTGTTCGAGCTATGGTGCCGCGAGTGACTCCAAGAAAAGCATCAAATTCTGCACCATCTGGAATTTGATGATGACCTCATTAACTCATTAAAAAGAAAGATATATTACGTCAGACTTGGCTGTATGGGCTAGACCCTTTGCCTTCCCTATCACCTCATTCAACATTCACCTGGAGAATAGAAAAAAAAAGGTTTCTCGCGCCATTTTGCGTGGACATGTCAAGTGCAAGTTTTTGTTTTGTAAATTAATTTACTGTGGATATTATTGGTCAAAAGTGGTGTTGTTTTGTTTAATAATGTGCTACAATGTAAATAATTATGGAAAACGATAAATTGGACTTTAAATATGGGGCACAAGTTGGAGTTTATTTTTTGTGGTTTTCCCGCGCTGTCAACTCCCATATTTTACCCGACGTGTTTAAGCTATAGTGCCGCGAGTAACTCCTAGAAAAGCATCAAATTCTGCAGCATCTAGAATTTGATGATGACCTCATTAAAAAGAAAGATATATTACGTCAGACTTGGCTGTATGGGCTAGACCCTTTGCCTTCCCTATCATCTCATTCATCATCCATCGGGAGAAGAGAACCAAAAAAAAAGAAAAAAAAAAGACAACAATAAGTATTTAGAAAAAGCTCTATATGCTTTGTAGCGAACATTTTGATAAGAATGCATACACCAATGGAATTCGTTGTCGCTTAAATTCAATTACATTGTATTTTTTGTCCCTAATTAATTAAATAAAAAACTTATTAAGAAATGTTTTGTTTTATTCAGCGGTACCTACATAATATTCCTTCGAACTGACATTTAATTCAGTACTACGTATCTGATAATAATCAGATATGTAATCAATTAAATTTCAGTGCAGGCCGTTTCACCCGCCATAGATCCCTAAATTTAATCATTCAAAAGCCACTATTTTCTGCAAATTACACATCAACATAGAGCCAACTGGTATATTTCTCAGCGATGGGAAAAGACCAGATGGGCTAACCCTCGTGCCTTATAAACAAGGTAAGTCTTTGGTTTGCGATGCGACGTGCACTGACACCCTTTGTGCTAGTCGTGTTGGCGCGACACGAAAACGAGCCGGTGCAGCGCCTGAATTAGCTGCAAACAGCAAACGCAATAAGTACATAGAGTTGGCAAATCGTTACCATTTTGTGCCGTTTGCCGTAGAGACGATGGGCCCTTGGTCTGAGGACGCTAAATCGTTAATACGCGACATAAGCGTTGCCATCCGAGCGTCAACAGGTGATCCTTTGAGTAGGGAATATCTTATTTAGAGGATCAGTGTTGCCATCCAACGAGGTAACGGAGCCGGAGTCCTCGGAACATTGGGTTCATCTTCTCCTGGATTCGATGACATGTAGAGATTATAATCAAGATATTTGTAAGTATTTAGTTTTTATATTAATTTTATTTTATATGTTGTAAATATTTTTTTCGATTAAATGTATATTAATTTTAAATTAAATTGTCAGTTTTATATAGATGTCATGTTGTTAACTGTCATAATTATTTATTAAATTTCACTTAAAATACGAATATATAAATTTTTTAAAGTATTTTTTTTAATTTGCCGCCGATTTTAGTTTCATGGCTGTCGATAGTATGGACTTTCCGTTTTTTAGTATTATGTTCCTTGATCAATACCGACGAGTCCGTTTAGTTCTACGTCACCTCCAAGTACCCGAAGTAGCCCCCCGCGCTTCTCGGCCGAACTCGGCAGTCATCGGAAAATATTTATTAGACGTAACCGTCTCTCGATTGGTCAATTCGAGACATGATAGTTCACGATTGAGTGTTCCGAATTTGAATACCTTGTTGTGATTGGTCTAAAAAAATCGCCTCTTGTAGACCTGAAATACTAAGTAGTCGTTGAGAGATTTTTAAGTCAATTTTATATGAAGTTATTTTTAAAACGGAAGTAAGACTAGTTCGCTGAACTACTTTCGTACGTTATGCGCATAGAACAAGTTACCTGTCTACGGTTATGCGCGAATTGAATGCTGTTTACATTTAGGCCGGATGCATGACACTCAATACGAAAGTGTAATTTAAAATATTGGCGGGAAATCTAAGCGCCGCTATATATATTTATTCTGTATCTGTAATATTACTATGTAAGTCTCTCCACACTCCCAGGTTGGTTGTTAGATAATGTTTAGTCATTCAGCCCACCAATGTACAATTATTTTGATGCAATAATATTTTTCGAATTTAATTAATTTAAAGTAGTCGTAATGTAGTATTAGTAGTACCTATTGCAAGAGATTTTTTAAAAACTGCCTTCTTTAGGGGTTAGAAAAAGAAAAAACCCTTATGAACTTAGACAGATTTATGATCCTATGTCCTATATGTTCTCATGAAATATCTACAAAATTACATTGTAGAAACAATTAAACCCATATAATTCCTTATCCTAAATTATTTAAGACTGCCTTTATGAGCAAGTTTTACCCCTGTATTGCAGTTTATCTCTATAACAAAATTAATAAAGCTATTAATGTAAATTCTCTGAACTATAATAAATGTAAAATTATTTTAAGTTCTTGGTTAAATAAATTAAACTACGAAGCAACAGAAGAATTGTTACAAATATTAAAATAGTGGGTACTTACATAATTCAATTTGTAATTGCGAATAGTAAAAAGTATGAAAATCTACAAACTAAGTGGAAAATAAAGCTAAAATTCTATATGTCTTGTATTATATATTATACTTATTTGTGTAATGGAACTGGTGCCTGAGATTCAGATTAACTTTGTTTGGGCACCAGTGGCCAATTCCTAAAAAATGTACTAGTTTTTTAAGTAAATAAACGATTTTTATTATTAATTGGAAACATATATTTTCAGTCAAAGCAAGAATCTTATGAGACGAAGCAAGTGGCCGGTGCCAAGTCTAGCGACTAGCGTTTGATGTCATTTAAAAAACAATAATTCCTCATATCCTACAAAGATCGGTTCAAACCCGCATGTACCTACTTGTCATAGATCTACAACACCACCGTTCCCGTGCCCCGGAGAGCACGTTAAGTCGTCGGTTCCAGTTTCACTAATACCAACTTGTGGAATCGTTAATAAATTGTCATTAAAAAATTACATTATATCCTCGACAAGCCGTCTGGCCTGGGTGGCAAGTGTAGGCCAATTTCTCCAGATATAGGTTCTGGAAGGCCCATCTCCAGCAGTGGAGGTCTAGGACGCGGCGTTCAAGGGGCTGTAATGAATGAAATGAAAAAAAAAAACAATAAAAAACATGTATTTTTTAGAAAAGTTTATTATTTATTAAGACATTATAATATGAAAGTCGACTAATCTAAAAACATAGAAAATAAATTTTGTATTTCAAACAAAGATCGAATAACAATAGATTACATTTATTACATGTTTTCAACAGCGCGGAACCTACACCTAAAAGATTTATATAGAAGTATCACATTCATCAAGATATCATATAATTATATTCCTAAAAAATATATACAATTACACTGCAGTTACCGTAAAAGCACAAACTATGTTTAATTCCATTTAACGGCTCCTCCACTCAATTATTTATTCCACCTGTCAAACGGAGGGACCCCTCCCTCAGCACGTCACTATGCTCGAGGAATAGAACTGTCAAACTCAAGGTGTATCACGACGAACCTAAAAACCTCGAAAAGTTTATGTTTTTTTTTTAAACTTGTATTTATTATTATTTTCGTTAATGAATATTAAAATAATTTACAAAAAGAAATAGAAAATATCAAACTCATTCTAGTAAGATTTCGTTCTAAAATTTAATTTTTTTCATCACCTTTGGTAGGTGGTAGGCGGACTGATGGTGGCAATTTGCACATTCTGCCGGGGCGGGAAAGTATCCACCGTTTGTGCCGATAAACCCAGTAAAGTGTATCCACACGTTTCGGGAACAGGCTCGAATTGCCGTCATGCACAGTCTGCCGGCATAGTGTTAGGAACTGATGTCAGTCTGACATGATTCATGGACCTCGCGCGCAACATACCATCAGGTGGGTGCAAGGTCACATGTCGTGCTAGTATATAAATAATAATTTTCAAGACACAAAAGAATATTCATAATATAAAGATATACCTATTCACAAAATAAAAAAGTGCTGCGTGAAGAAATTGGACAAATTAAATATTTAGAATACGTGAATGCAATCTTCAATGTTGCCAGAAACAAAACTTATTTTACCGGAAGTATTTAAAATGGTAAATTTATGGCCTTCGAGGTTTGGAGAGTTAACAACTAAGAAAGCCGATTTTGAGGATCTCTTGCTGGAAGGAATAGTTGAGTGGAGGTGCCGTTAAGTAAACGTCTCAGAATATGGATGTAATCCGCTGTTTAATAGGTAATACTAAAAAAAAATATTAACTATATACCAGGCTATTATAGAGTAACATTTTAAGAATCACCACCACAGGAAGGGTTTACCATTTTGGTTTGTTTAATTACTACAAAACCGTGAGATGATCTAAGGCGCGATTTATACAGAAACGGCGTAAGGTGAAGGCGCGGCGCTTTGAGGCTTCAAAATGTTTTAATACAAGATGTAGGTAGTGAATTATACTCAGCGGTCACCTGTTTCACGTCCCTAGCTGTCGCGACTGGAGTAGCACTTATACAGTAGGATCAGAAAAATGCGTGACGATATTGAATTTAATGTACAGTTCTGTGAATAATTAGCTCTTTACGACCATATTAAGCCGGAGTACAGTAATAAAAAAAGTACAAAATAAAATGTGAAGAGAAATAGGATTAAAAGCATTATTAATTTATTTAAATAGTCAAGTAAATGTTATAACGATAACGCGACCCTGTGTCATGACTAGTTGTGACGTGTCTTCGCCTCTTTGATATAATTTAAATCGCGTCAGTGCTTTATCTGTTTCATGCCTGCTCTGCGCCTTCACCTTACACCGTTTCTGTATAATTCGTGCCTAAAAGAGGCAAGTTAGAGTTACTTTTTTATATTAAACTATTTACATTTCAATACATATTCAGAGGTTTATATAATATTCGTATATACAGAATGTTTCGGTGATTGGACAGTCAATTTGAGGCATACTGGGGTTAGCAACTTACCTAGGAGTTAAGGAAATGTTTTTTTATTTCTTAAATTACCGTATCTTGGTCCGACTTTGAGCCCAAGGGATAACAATGCTCTACATCTAAAAAGCATGTCATTGTAGGTTTTAAAACGCGTACTTTTTTTTAAAATACGATTATATTAATCTAGCAACATTAGAGTAAAAGAGTAAATGTCGTGCTATTTAATTTTATGTCAGTGCAATAATTATATCGCTTTATAGCCATTTTATTGAATTCATTTAAATTCAAAGAGATTAAATATATATGAGATAGATTGTTATTTTTTTACGCTATTCCGAAGAAGAACGAGCTTTACACATTCGCAGCATGCAGGTCCGTTGTAATAAAATCAATTTGAAATCACGTTGAACACGACCATAACCGGCCAGACTAATTCTGAGACGATTGTCCTAGATTTAATTCACATACCGTTTGGCTCCTTGCCCCTTCTTGATATATATTTAATGCCTCTGTTTTTATGACAGAAATACAAATGACTCGATTTTGTGCTCCGATGTTGCTACTTGAATAACAGTTCATTCATTACAAATTTCTATTAATTATTCTCTCTCGTTATTAAACATATAATTATTGTAATTTTTTTGATTCTCTTCTCCCGATGGACCACTCCACATGAATGAGAAGATAGGGAAGGCAAAGGTATCTAGACCATACTGCAATGTCTATCGCAATATTTTTCTTTTTATAAGTTAATGAGAACAAATTCCAGATGTTTTAGAATTTAATGATTTTCTCGGAGTCACTATCACGTCGGGTATAATATTTGGTGTCCAATTCATCGTTTTCCACAATTATTCATATAGTAGCACAATATCTACAGTAATTTACAAAAAACTTGCACTTGACAAAATGGCGAGAAGAACTACCGTGATTTTTTGATGTAGATCTTTGTTACCACCCTGGGAGAAAAGTAGAACTTAAAAATCCTGTATTAAATAACTATAAACATGAAAGATGGAGTGAGTGTTCGCTGTCGATCCAGCTGCAAAGTAACCACGGACCAGCGAGATAAAGCGAACGCGCGTAGTTGTCTCTTTCTTTGTTTTTTGACCTTCAGAAAAGTGACAGATATTGTCTTTTTAGAGAGGTTAATTTTGTGCGGTTATTGCTGAGTCCATTATCAATTCCTATGATTTAAAACCTTTTTAGTTAAGTTTGTAAAAGCACTTTTTCATCGTACCCCGAATATTATTGACTGTCCAAGTCCATGCGCAGTACTCTGTATACTCTGTATTACAAGTTAGGTAATTTAATAAAAAAATATTTTGATAAAAAGTGTTTGCATCCCTCTCGCTCGCACAAACCAATTGTTGTATCCTAATCCTAAATTTAAAAAGTAAACTGTCAATAATAATTGTCGTCGAGTGTTGTGCGTCAGGCTCGCTATTAAATTTTCATTTAAAGTCTATATCACAACTTAAAGATTTTAAATATAAAGTGTACCAAATTTGCTGCTGTTTCCATTCCACCGAATACCAATATTTTCAAAGATTTTTAAATTGGGAATTGTAGTCTATAAAATTACGGACACTTTGGATATAAAAAAAAAACATATATTAATAGCACAATAGAGAAAAAATATTTAATATGTTATAGCTTTTATACTGTAAAATTAGGTAGATATGAATATATGCCCAATATGTCCGAATTTTATTTCCTAGAAAGTTAATCGAGTTCTTAAAATTACACTCTAGACTTTACAGAAGAAATATTTCAAAATATTGGATTGTGCGAGCGAGAAGGATAAAAACGCTCTTAATACAAAACTTTTATGAAACCGTAAATTGGAAATATATAATTATTATTATTTAAGTAACCCTTATTCGTATAGAATTATATTCGTACCATAAAACAAACAATAAAAATAAAGCACGAGATTTTTGACTTAAATACACTAAATACTTTTTCTACTGTGCAATAATATTACATATATATATTAATAATTTGACTTGTAACAAGTATATTTAGTAGATCTATATACATATTTATGTCAATATTTTTTCGTAGTATGTGAGCTTAATACCATTAAATGGAGTTTAAGTGCCATTTCACGAAATATACAACTTCATAAAATGTTTATTTAGTAAATGCTGAGCTGACCACCTATTTATCGCCACACCTGTATGTATGTTTCGGTATATAGAATAGGCTTACATTTATACATTTAGATTTATTGCTTGCAAATTTATTTTTTTGTAACCATTGTAATTGTTGCGATAAATAAAGTATTTTCTTTCTTTCTAAATAAAAGCCCAAAATAAAGACGTTTCTTTAAAGATTCCATTTCTCAAATCAAGCAATAAAATTATTTTGTACTTTTTGTTTAATGCTTAACTAGAAGAAAACATAATTAACTAGCCCAGGTTTAGCGAAACGTTTATACTTGACAAATAGAGCTGTTAAGACTATAGACAGAGAATAATTTAGGATATTTGAAATATACTAGGATATTGGAAATATATATAGATATTGGTAATATATTAGGATATTAGAAATATATTAGGATATTGGAAATATATTAGGATATTGGAAATATATTAGGATATATTAGTATATTGGAAATGAAAAAGAACTTCCTTATCAGAACTACTCATTGATTTTAATTTAGCGAACCTATGCTATAAGAAACACACAGCCAATGGAATGCCTGACAAGAAAACTCTGGACGTAGCTATATTGCTGAACGCCGACGCCTAGAGCGTCGCGTTATGACGCGTTCTATGTGGCAAAGTCTTATATTTTGGTTTTTATTATTAAACGGTCCTTCACGCGATTTACCTCAGTACATTCGACCAGTGTCCACGGTGAATACAACTTAACCGAAACGTCGGGACGAGATTAATCGCGTAAAGACCCGTTTAATTATAAAATTCTGCGCGGAAATTAAAGAGTACTTATATTTAAAAAAATAGACCTCATGTAAATTGTATCTTTCGTGAAACGGGTTCAGATTATTGTACTTAATACACTAATTTATTATTGTTATTGCTTATAGGTTGATTAGGAAGGTGTTGTAAAGGATTTATAAAAATACTCTTAACTATATAATTTTCAATTTAAAATAACTATAACTGCTAATATAGAAATTGCTGAACAGTTAAAAAAAATGTTTTTCTACTTTTTTGAAAGTAATCACAATAAACGCACTCAAGGCTATCAGAACAAAAAATAATAGTTTTTTATATTATAGATAAATATGTACAAATCTTCTGTTAGTATTTCAATGTTAATAGGTTTTTTCAGAACGCGCAGAATAAGAAATTAACTAAAAAATAACGTCAGTTTTAATGCCATCTATATAAAAAAACTAAGCAAATATAATTTATTACTTTTTGACCCGTCACTTTTTACTTTTAAACAAATATTGGTCGTAACTTTTTTTTATCAATATTAGCTGTCAAACCCTACTTTTTGGCATATATATATTTCTCATTTATTTTCTGCGTGTATATTTTTAAACAATAAATTCCCTCGTCTCGAGTGGTGTTGATAAAATTAAATCAAACATCGAAACCTAGATTAACATTTTAAATATCTTTTAGATATATTCATAATTAATATATAATGTGTAGGTAATAATAATATAATATGTGTATTAACATATAATAACCGATTTAACTATATAACTCTCTCGAATCGACACGGTAGTCTCGAATGGCTGTGAATAGAGACTTGATTCCAGATACAAAGGTGCAATTACACAAATTCTGCAACAACAAATCAATAAGTTACTAGAAATTGCATCGTGAAAACATACTTTTATATGAATCTTTCAACCTCCGTTTCTGAATTGGTGGATATAAAAACAAGAGTTATGAATCAAGTGATTGGCTAACGACTTTGTTAGTTCATCCAATCACATGCCTTATCATCTAAAAGTTCGATATCTTATTTATTCTTTGAGATACTGGAAGTTAATCATATTTATTACAAGGGCTTAATAATAATGGCATCAAAAAATATTATTAAACATGAATAAAAAACTTTAGAAATATGCGGAAGGAACTACCAAGAATACTTAATGCTAAAATCTATCTTAAAATAGTATGAGATTGAGTCTCAGGCTATATTTTACATTAAAAATTTAACCCTTCTTATATTTATGTCATATTATAAAGATCTTCTAGATTTGCACAAGGCATATAGTAAGTTTTACGATACCTTTTTCACGTATATAAGTTTTACAATTACCTAATTAAGACCATACATATAGTTTAATAGATAGACAAACATAGTTTTTTAAAGACATTATTATAAAGGCAAACACATGCAAAGCTATACACAGCCGTTTTTCCAATGGGGTATTTACACGAGTCAATTTTCGCCGTGCGGCAAGTCGCTGACCAAATCGCGTCTATTTACATTTTCCTCCACGACCATTTACACAGTTGACTGAAATAGCAAGCGACTAGGTCATTTTCTTTGGTTCATTTAGGCGCAATACACTTTCATGCGGCAGGCGATCGATCGCAACTAACCATTTACACGGTCGATTTTAGTAACTAACTGCATGCGGCCGTGACTAAAACCTAGGCGTGTGACGAAAATCGACCCGTGTAAACCCCCAGTATAAACTTGTTTTGGACTAAACCAACGTTTAAGTCACTCTTATTCACAGATAAGAGATTTTAATAGCCCTGGTTTCTAATTAGATCTGTATATAATTTAGATCCTAAAACAATTATTGGTGAAGGTTTTTTATAATTAACATTTTTTTTTTGTTAGTCTAACTAATTATAAAAAAATTATAATATTTAAAACACGTTTATTAGATGTCCATTTTCTCCGGGGTTCTCATCTCATTACATGCAAAAACGTTATAAGCCAGATGAAAGAAATATGGCAGGATCGGAGTTAATATTTCTGCCAAAATAAGACTGCGTGACGTATTTTTCATATATTTGTAATTCTCAAAGGCAAAGGTAAAGTTTACTTTAAGGAGTCTGCCCACTACATCGTATCATACCATGACCGTGCTATGAACGTATCAAGCACGGAAGGCAATACGATACGGCTTGCTTTGCCCACTGAAACGAATCGACGGCGTTTAATGGCCGTATGATGCCGGTATGGTGTCCGTATGATGCCGGTATGGTGTCCGTATGCAACCCGTATGTTGCCCACCCATAATTTATATGACGTAAAATTGATAGGAAGCCGTTTCATTCTTGCAATCTCGGTAATGCCTGGACGTCTGGGGAGTGCTATCAAGTTTCAAAATAATAAAATAGGTATGACTATTAAAAGATTAACTGTTAGACAACTGGCAATGATTGCCATAATATTGGATGAGGAAGAAGAAGAGAACAAAAAAACCACTCGACGCTACTGGATTACGCATGGCACGCGACGGTACGGGTCGGTGACGGAACGGTATAGTGGACGTAATGTCATGCTTTTCTATACAAAGAATTTTTTTTTACCTGACACGTTCCTATTACGGTCATGGTATGATACGGTATAGTGGGCAGACACCTTTAATTGTAACTATTACAGAAAGTTAATTTTCATTTGACAGCTGAAAGGAAATGTCGAGTGGAGGAGAATATGGGTGTAAGTCTCTACCACAGTCTCTTCCATATGCAGAAGAGCTTGCAATCAAGATAGACTGGTTATCGCGAGCATAATTAAAGGCAAGAAATCCCGTGGCAGAAGCCTGATACGATGGTCTACACTATGCTCTACATGCTGCCGTGAGCAGACCTGGATGGCTCAGCATCGCCGAAAAAAAGTGATCCGACCCTCAGCATTAAGAAATCTTAATACAACCTCTTCCTTGGATACTAGAACGGTACCAATAAAGTTTTAGCTAAATCCTTGACCAGAAAAGGTTAACAAAAAATGAGATCTCAAATAATATCAACCCGCCTGGCCAGCGTGGCGAGTATACGTTAAATTCTTCCGATATGTTCTGAAAGGTCTATTTCCAACAGTGGAGGTCTGGAACTTGGAGTTTTAGGGGTTGAAATGATGACGATGATATGCTAGGCAAAGTCCGAGCACGCTTCATAGATCTCATCCTGAGACTTACGCCGTACTATAATATGGCACATAAATTTGTCAGCCTTTAAGAGCGGCGTGATATTACAACAAAACCTCTTCCATCAATAATACACCAAAATCAAAGCAAGAAAACTGTACTTATAGCTATTTTCCTAAAATTACTATTGACCTTAAGTCTAAGCCAAGGTTTTCTACCCTTTCAAAAGTAGTAACACACAATAATCCCTGACTCAAGGTTTTTTTTGATGCCGTCGGGTCGTTTTTAAGTTTTAGCCAGACATACAGCAATTATTTTTTATATTATAGAAAAGTATGTACAAATCTTCTGTTACTATCTAATCTAAAGTTAATAGGTTTTTAAATTGCACTGCGAACGCGAAGTTAAGAAAAGGACTGCAAAAAATCGTCAGTTTTAACGTCAATATAATCTTTTAATAATTACTTTTTCATCAATATTAGCCGTCACTTTTGTCTTTTCACCTATAATAGCCGACACTTTTGTCTTTTCACCAATATTAGCCGTCACTTTGCTTTTAACCAATATTAACACTTTTGTCTTGTTATCAATATTTGCCATCACAAAAGAAATATTGGTAAAAAGGCATTATCCGTCACTTTATACCTTTTCACCAATAAAGGCCGTCACTTTTGTCTTTTCACCAATATTTGCCGTTACTTTTGTCTTTTCGCCAATATTAGCTATCACTTTTTACCTTTTCACCAATATTAGCTATCACTTTTTACCTTTTCACCAATATTAGCTATCACTTTTTACCTTTTCGCCAATATTAGCTATCACTTTTTACCTTTTCACCAATACAAGGCGTCACTTTTGTCTTATCTCCAATATTAACCGTCACTTTGCTTTTAACCAACAATAGCCGTCACTTAGCTTTTCACCATTATTAGCCGTCACTTTCAACCTTTACATCAATATTAGTCATCGCTGTTCGCCTTTTCACCAATATTAGCGCGCCACTTTGGTTATTAACCGCCACATTGCTTTTAACCAATAATAGCCGTCACTTAGCTTTTCACCATTATTAGCCGTCACTTTCAACCTTTACATCAATATTAGTCATCGCTGTTCGCTTTTTCACCAATATTAGCGCGCCACTTTGGCTATTAACCGCCACTTTGGCTATTAACCGCCACTTTGCTTTTAACCAATAATAGCCGTCACTTAGCTTTTCACCATTATTAGTCGTCACTTTTAACCTTTACAACAATATTAGTCATCGCTGTTCGCTTTTTCACCAATATTAGCGCGCCACTTTGGTTATTAACCGCCACATTGCTTTTAACCAATAATAGCCGTCACTTAGCTTTTCACCATTATTAGTCGTCACTTTTAACCTTTACAACAATATTAGTTTGGAGGATGCTCCGGAGGATGCAGGAATTGGTAGAAATAAAACCAGCTATCTTTTTGTTGCCCTAGCAACCACTAAACCATATATTTATTTTACTTATCCTAATGTCTTGTCGTGATGAGCTGCTATTAATGGTCAAGTTTTGAAGTTCTTCATCATGTTGTTGTGCGACCGCGAGTGCTGAGTAATCTTCTACTAGAGATATTCAACTTAAAAGTAAAATAGAAACATTGGAAATCCAACAGTCCAAGTCCCAGACCTACATCGAAACCTTAGAGAACAAGATTGAGGAAATGCAACGAGCTACTCGAGAAACTTGTATCGAAATAAGAAATGTGCCGTTTAATGCCAACGAAAACCTTGGCGACATATTTAACAGTATTCAAACTAAAATTCGATCTACAAATAACGCAAATGATGTTCGTGGGATGAAGCGACAACACACCAAGCCGGGACTAGTGAAGCCGATAATAGTGGAACTTGCTAATGTTGAGGCTAAAGACAAGTTTTTGAAGTCACTTAAAGCTTACAATATTGCCAATTTCAACGACAAACTTAACACTGATGTCATTGGAGTTGCTGGAGAAAAAAAATACATATATGCTTCTGAATACCTAACACCGCTAGCCAAAAGGTTATTTTATCTAGGACGGGAATTTTCAAAGAAAAATAACTTCAAATTTTGCTGGACCGCACGAGGTAGGGTTTACCTGCGGAAAGCTGAAAACAGCCCAGCAATCCTTATTAACAGCGAACAAAAACTAGAAGCAATCGATATTTGACTGGTAACGTATTGTTGCAATACTTACAGCTTACACTTATTTACTACTCTTACTTTTAATCTAAAGACGCAAACGAACATAACACGACAAACAATACATAAAACAACCACTTCAAAACCCAACCACACATTAAATAACAAAGCACACTCCACACACGTTTATAATACAGAATTCTACCAAACACTAAATTCAAACATCCCTCTTAATAATGCAATGGCACTCTGGTTCTTCACTAACCAAAATTTCATATTAAATTATTATTTAAAAAAAAATATGGCTAACACAACTCTTGAAGTTGCCTTGGACATTGACGCTGTCAATGTCTCCAAGGCTTATATAGTGAATGAACCAGAGAATTGTCGCTCATTGTTGCCTAGATCTACGATAAATAATAGCTTAAAAATTTTTCAATCAGAATATCCGAAGTGCTAAAAAGAATCTACATGAACTTGTTATACTTCTTGATACTTTGGATCTTGATATCGATATATTAGTTCTGACAGAGGCCTGGACTTATGACGGCTTCCTGACTACTCCTATCCCTGGCTATTCTGCAACTCTCACTACCCACAACAACCAAAACGATGGTATCATAATCTACACAAAGCAATCAATAGTTAATGCATACACCTACGAACCTCAGTTTGAAGATGGAAATTGTCTAATAACAGAAATAAATAGTCAAACTGCAATCATTTCAATATATCGTTCACCAAGTTTTACCAATGTGGCAAAATTTATTAAATCATTAGACCAAGTACTTAGCAAATTAGCAAAATTTCCCAATATTGTACTAACTGGTGATCTAAACATAGACATAAAGGATGGTAACAATGACAGATACGCTAACGACTATCTTCTTCTGACAGCAAGTCATGGATTACTGCCTGCGCACTTGTTTAATACTCGTCTTGACAAATGTTTGGACCATTTTCTTATTAAATCAAAACTGAATGCTACCTCACTTGTATGTAATACCTCTATAACTGACCATTCTACTATAATCTGCGACTTGCCAATAAAATCTACTAAAAGTGACCGTGCGAGGAATCATTTTTCACGAACTAACCACAGTAATTTACACACTGATCTCACAACTATGAATTGGACCGCTGTTGTAGGCTCGAACGACGTAGATGTTGCAACAAATGCATTCATTGATATGATGACTACTGCAATACAAAAACACACTAAAATATATACTATACCTAGAAGAAAAATACTAATACAGCCCTGGATGACTCCTGGTTTGCTCCGATGTATTAAAAATAAAAATAAATTACATAAAAAACTTAATAAGAACCCAAATAATGAAACTGATAAACTAATATACAAACGTTACAGAAATTTTCTTACAAATTTACTTCACAAACTAAAAAGAGAATATGAAAAATCACTTCTGGAAGATAATAATAACAACATTAAAAAAACATGGCAAACTATTCACCAAATATGTAACCTAAAAACAAAAAACAAGAGCAGTGATCGACTACTGAACCTTTGTTATTCTCCCGAGGAATCAATCGAAACAGTAAACAGATACTTCTCAGAGGTAGGTCTAAATCTCGCTAGTAAAATATCCAAATCTTCTAAACATAATATTTTGTATTCTAATCCTTCTCCATTATCTTCATTTGGTGTCATCCCAGCCGACGAAAACGAAATCTTATCTATAATTAACAGTCTGAAAAATGACTCAGCACCTGGTTGGGATGGCATTACTAACAAAATCCTTAAAATTTGCAAATCCGCTCTGATCGCACCAATTACACATTTATGTAATTTAAGCATCTCTACTGGCCGATTCCCCAAAGCTTTCAAACGGTCATTAGTATGCCCTATACATAAGGGAGGGGATGCAGACAGTGTCAGCAATTATAGACCGATCTCCCTTCTCCCTGCCCTATCTAAAATCCTGGAAAAGGTAATGAATCAACGACTAACCAAATTCTTAGAACACAATCATATTCTTTCCCCACAGCAATTTGGTTTTAGAGAAAAACGGTCAACAGAAGATGCTGTTACACAACTTGTTGATTTTATCACAGAACACTTAGATCGCAGAAAGAAGTGCATAGGCGCCTTTCTTGACCTTGCTAAGGCATTTGACACTGTCTGCATCCGGACCCTTCTAAGTAAGATGGAAGGGATTGGGATACGAGGTCTGCCACTGTCCTGGTTCGAGGATTATCTTAGTAATCGGCAACAGGCAGTAAAAATTGATGGTTTTCTAAGTACTTTTAGAGATATATCCTACGGCGTTCCACAGGGCAGTATCCTGGGTCCCTCCCTGTTTCTAATATACATCAATGAACTCTGCAACATTAATATTTCAAAGGGGAAACTTTTTTCGTTCGCTGACGATACAGCTATTGTATTCACTGGAGAAACTTGGGATAGTGTTACCAAATCAGCAAACGAGGGTCTTAGCATAATACAAAACTGGCTACAGAATAATTTGCTAACTCTGAATATCGATAAAACTAAATACATTATATTTGGTATCCAAACCCACCTTTTACCAACCGCAATACCTATTACTATACATCAATGTAATCATCCTGGAGATGAACAATGCCTGTGCCCAGGACTAACACGTGTTAAAAGTATAAAATATCTCGGTGTTATGTTGGACCAGGCTCTCACTTGGAGGGAACACACTGAACTAATAGCTGGTAGGGTGAGAAAGTTAATATTTATATTCAAATCCCTAAGACATATACGAGATGATAGGATCACAAATATGGTGTACGCCTCTCTCTGCAAATCGATTGTTACCTATTGTTTGCTTGCCTGGGGAGGTACTCATAAAAGTACGATTATCAAGCTTGAAAGAGCTCACAGAGCACTCTTAAAAGTTTCTAGGTTCAAACCCTACAGATACCCGACTTCCGACCTATACAGAGAATGCAATTTACTATCTATAAGACAGTTGTATCTACTCCGACTTATAATAAAGCAACACACTGTTTCATTTACAATTAATACAACCAACAAAAGACGAAAAGATCTTGTTTACCAGATTGTCCCAGGTCGAACCAAATTTATTGAACATTTCAAATCTTTTCTGGGACCATATATTTATAATAAAATAAATAAAATATTTGAAATCTCCAAATTAGATTGCTATCGTCTAAAACGTACGCTAACTGACTGGTTTCTAACCTTAGACTACAACGAGACAGAAAACTTATTTGAAATTATCAAATAAAAAAATAATAAATAAATAAATAATAAACTTAACACACAACAAGTATAGATACTTACACAACATTAAAAAACTTAAACACTACTCAATAATAATATATTTTATATATTAATAATATATATATGTAGTATGTAATGTAATGTATATATATATAAAACCACTAATATTTCAACACTATATACACATATGTAATTATGTCATGTATGTTATTATTTATAAAATCGGTATTCCTTACATAACATATTTAATATCTATGCACTATTATCTTTTCTGTGTAAGCAGCTGTTAATGAGATATTGCAACAATAGTAGGTATATTTAGTTAACCTATTCCAAAATGTACTGGTTGATTGCGGAATTCTGTAAAACTATTAATTACACGAATGATAACAGACTACTCCATGCATCGCTATAGGCCAAAAGTATTTTTGTATCACCCTCACTTTTTGTCACTAAATTAAAATTACGTTCTTTGCTTATCATTTATTTGTGTTTAATATTTTGTTAAAATTGTGTTTTTATTTCTTAAAAAGTGTTTATGTTCTAGTTTTAAAAATGTCTTAACAAATGGCTGAGTGACCTGGGCTTGGTGATACAGTTTAATTACAGGTGCAGGCCCAGGGCGATCAACTTTGTTTCATTTTTCTTTCTGCAGTATTTTGAATGTTATATGTAAGTGTATTTTTTGCGCCAATAAACGTTATTATTATTATAGCAGTTTTACAAATATCCTCATCATGTACCGGTATCTGTTGATAGGCTTTCACCAGGTCAACAGTGCTGAATATGGTAGAACCAGAAATTGCTTGGTTGAAGTCCCCGATATGACGGACGGGGTAGCGGTCGGGTACAGTCCTTGCATTCAAAGCACGGTAATCTCCACAAGGTCGCCAGGTGGAGTCCTTTTTTAAAGCAAGGTGTAGTGGTGAGGACCAGACACTGCTGGATTGTCTCGCTGTTCCATGCTGCATCATCTCCGTAAACTCCCTCTTTGCTGCTGCCAACTTATGTGGTGCAAGCCGTCGTGGCCTGCATGATACAGGTGGGCCGTCTACAGTTTTTATGTAATGAACAGTACTGTGCTTAATGTTACGTGGCACACCAGGAGGTCGTGTGATGTCTGGGAATTCTTTAAGTAGTTCTGCAAAAGGTGAGTCAGTTATATTTACAGATTTAACACTAGGCGAGTCTTTGTTGCTAATGGAAGCTCGGTCAATTTGTCTAGAGCTGGGGATGTTGAGCTGGAAGTGGAACATATGTTAGGGGAAGTTACGGTCACATCCATAATTTTGTCAGCGAGTTCGGAGATTTTGGAGAGGTCCAGGTCAGCCTGCGCTGCCAAAATGATTTGTACTTGCTGCGGTAAACGGCGCAGCCAAAGCTGTCTCAGAATGTTCTCATCTGACAAAGCGTTACCAGCAAGGGAGCGGAGATGGCGCAAGAATTGGGAGGGCTTTCTATCTCCCAGCTCCTCATCGCTTATGAGTTGCCGCACCCTTTTCTCTTCAGATTGGCTCAATCTACGTATTAATTGTTCTTTAATTTTTGGGTACTTACCGGAGGCTGGAGGTCCAGTTATTATATCTTCTATTTCGCCAGCCAACCTTTGGTCTAATTGGCTAATAATGTAGTTATACATCGTTGTGTCACTAGATATGCCAGCGATTTGGAATTGGGCTTCGGCTTGAGCGAACCAAATTGTAGGTTTGTCTGGCCAAAACGGGGGCAGCTTTACAGCAACCCTACATACCTCGAGCTTAGCGGTCTCCTCCGTTACCGTCGGCGAAGTAGTCGTTGCCAGCAGTTGCTGCTGAAGAGCGGCATTTTCAGCCATTAGTCTGCTGAGTTGCGTGTGTAACTCTTCGTTCATTGTTATGTGTAAGGTGGAAGGTGGAGCGCCTACTATGCCTCAATGTACTAAGCTTAAAATAAATAAATAAAATAATAATATGTAATAAAAATTAAATCAAGTAGGTAACACGCGAAGTGCAGATCCTGTTCTTCAGAAATCGCGTTGCGGTGATGTGGTGTTTCTTCGAGGCTGAAGATGAAGAAGCGACGAAGCGTCCTTGTATTGTCCGAACAGCAGAACTTGAAATTATGTTCCTTGTTGAGCGACCACGCCAACGAGTAGACCAATGTCCACGCGACAAATGGTATTTGCGGCGTGCGGGTTTTCGGAAAGAAAATATTTCTTCCACCACCTCCGGACGAGTGAAAATTTGACTTTTGTTGTGACGATCACGTCGGGGTTACCAATTTGGAGGATGCTCCGGAGCTATCTTTTTGTTGCCCTAGCAACCACTAAACCATATATTTATTTTACTTATCCTAATGTCTTGTCGTAAATTGCATTCTGCCTAATACATAATATTTATACAGTAGACGCTACATTAGTCATCGCTTTTCGCTTTTTCACCAATATTAGCGCGCCACTTTGGTTATTAACCGCCACATTGCTTTTAACCAATAATAGCCGTCACTTAGCTTTTCACCATTATTAGTCGTCACTTTTCACCAATATTAGCTATCACTTTTTACCTTTTCACCAATATTAGCTATCACTTTTTACCTTTTCACCAATATTAGCTATCACTTTTTACCTTTTCGCCAATATTAGCTATCACTTTTTACCTTTTCACCAATACAAGGCGTCACTTTTGTCTTATCTCCAATATTAACCGTCACTTTGCTTTTAACCAACAATAGCCGTCACTTAGCTTTTCACCATTATTAGCCGTCACTTTCAACCTTTACATCAATATTAGTCATCGCTGTTCGCTTTTTCACCAATATTAGCGCGCCACTTTGGTTATTAACCGCCACATTGCTTTTAACCAATAATAGCCGTCACTTAGCTTTTCACCATTATTAGCCGTCACTTTCAACCTTTACATCAATATTAGTCATCGCTGTTCGCTTTTTCACCAATATTAGCGCGCCACTTTGGCTATTAACCGCCACTTTGGCTATTAACCGCCACTTTGCTTTTAACCAATAATAGCCGTCACTTAGCTTTTCAGCATTATTAGTCGTCACTTTTAACCTTTACAACAATATTAGTCATCGCTGTTCGCTTTTTCACCAATATTAGCGCGCCACTTTGGTTATTAACCGCCACATTGCTTTTAACCAATAATAGCCGTCACTTAGCTTTTCACCATTATTAGTCGTCACTTTTAACCTTTACAACAATATTAGTCATCGCTTTTCGCTTTTTCACCAATATTAGCGCGCCACTTTGGTTATTAACCGCCACATTGCTTTTAACCAAGAATAGCCGTCACTTAGCTTTTCACCATTATTAGTCGTCATTTTTAACCTTTACAACAATATTAGTCATCGCTTTTCGCTTTTTCACCAATATTAGCGCGCCACTTTGGTTATTAACCGTCACTTCTAACCTTTACACCAATGGCCATCGCTGTTCGATTTTTCACCAATATTAGCTGTCACTTTTTACATTTTCACCTATATTACAAATAGTTTATATTAGCCGTCACCTTTTGACCTAGTTTATTAAATTATTTTTTTATCTTCTAAACAATATCTTTCCTCGCCTTAAGTGAGAATAAAAATTAATCAAACATCGAAACTTAGATTAAGATTATTATTTTCCTAATTAATGTATAATGTGTAAGTATTAAATAACATACAATAAATCGGTACAATAAAATATAACCCAAATTCAATCATTCTACCAAAGATTGAAGTTTGCTGTGGTTGAGCCGTATGTCGGAAGTATGAGCAAACGATTATTTTGAATTAATATTTATTGGGCCAATCCAGGTGTATTATTGATTGAAGCAAAACCTACTTAAATTTACAAATTAAATAATTACATGTCAAAAGTAACACTGAGAAGACTTTACACTCAGTAGTATCATGTGTCAAAATTCCAAGTATTTAATATACAGATACCATACAAATATGCTAATATTTCTGAACTATGCAAGATACACGTAATAATTGTGTAAATTTGAGGGAAAAAATGTACCCATTTTTTTTTCGATTGTCTATATTTGTAATGAATTGTTTTTTTGTATATCCTACTGCTGAGAAGTAAAATACCTTAAGAAATGTAGTTTATGAACTTTCTGGAAAATAAATTACGAACATTTTCTAGAAAATCATAAATATGTTTTTAGTAAGAGTAAACTAAAGGGTGTCTCAGAATGTTTTTCGTTTTTGATATTTAAATAAAAGACATTAGTATTAATTCCAATTAGTTTTATTTGATAATTAATAAAAGATCAGTTTGTACATAAAAAAACTTTTTTTTTAATTTAAAACTTCCGTTTAACCTAGAACTAATTTTTTTAATCACACGCTGTAGATCGACCTAGGAATAGCTTTAATTTTGTCTGTGATTTTTTGTAGCTTCCAAATTGGGTGGTAAAGGATTGTAGACTCTACTCTTTAAGGGGCTACACACAGGAAAAAATCAGCAGGATTTAGGTCTGGGCTCCTTGGTGGCCAGTTAATGTCTCCTTGGCGACTTATTACTCTGTCAATAATTCGTAAAGAGCAGCTAACAAGTCATTTATAACGTATGAAGTGGATCCATCTTGCTCGAAAAATGTGTTGCAATTTGAACCTTTAGCAAACGGTTGGTTTTCCCAATAAAATTTAATAATTAGTCTTTTTATCTAGGATCAAATGAACCGTATTAGAATTAATTCTGATGTCTTTTATTTAAATATCAAAAACGAAAAACATTCTGAGACACCCTTTAGTTGTGTTATGTTTTTAAAAAGTGAAAATATTTTGATTTGAGTAATTTTATTTTAAAAGTTCATAGACTACATTACACAAATTGAAAAGGTTACAGTACCTATTAGGATAATATTAACGAAGATTACACTTACAATAACTTAACTTGAAATAATTATTTACCTAATGTTCATATCGATTTCAAATAATAATCACAGCATGATAAAACATTAAACTTTTTTAACTTTCGCGCATATTCATAATAGTTTTTTATAATTTTAACGGGTCTTTACGCGATTTACCTTAGATACATATTTCTCCCGACGTTTCAGCCAAGTTGCATTGGCCGTGGTCACGGGTCGACTGAAGCATGCGGTGTAGTCTCGTACATACTGGGCGGTAGATGTAAACCTACCCACTTATCACTTTTAAAGTTTTTAGAAATCACGACACTTACAATATCCTTGGCGACACCGGGCGATTTTTCCCGGCGTCGAAACCTATTGATTACTGGATTCCACGATGAAGATAGCTTATAACCCCCTCTCGATTAAAATTTTTGTGTTTCTTTATGCTTTACGCCGGGAAAAATCGCCCGGTGTCGCCAAGGATATGCAACTTGGCTGAAACGTCGGGAGAAATATGTCTCTAAGGTAAATCGCGTAAAGACCCGTTAAAATTATAAAAAACTATTATGACAAAACATTATTATGAAAATTTTGTCCTGTCCTTTACATCAGCTATTGAGATACAGATTATAATCATGTGGAATAAAAATGGACTTATAGACTATTTACCTCTCAGCTATTGACTTATACATACAATCTTCACGCCATATACCTGCGGGGTAGGCAGAGACAATTGAGCGCCACTTGGCACGATCACGACATACCTCTTTCTCTTCGTCGAGATTCATCAACCTTACATGCCCTTGTTGTTACGAAGGTTTTTTAATGCACCGTGATATGTAATATTAATATTGATATATATATTTCTTCAATAAACCTAAAATTCAGACAATTCGACACATACTATAGAATCTTTTCTACATACCCAATTCTCTATATTTTTCAGGATTTGTTTACTGGAGAAATAATTTAGATTTTCCTTTAATACAGTATCCAGTGACCCAAATTAAAAATATATAGAATTTGGACGAAAAATGTATTAAAGAATACTAACGGCCGGTTGCAGGAAGGCCGAATACCTTTTGAAATGTTTCAACGTATTCCAAGAGGAACGTCATTGGCTAAAATAACAAATAACACGCTAACTACCAATCACGTGGCATTTATCAAAATATTAATCATGGTTAATTTTAAGTATCCTTTCTGCAACCGGCCATAACTATATTTCACACATTATTAAAACTTATTCAACTTTACATGTGTGTCTTAATAAATTTAGTAAAAAAGGATCATAACGACCGCATCCCTTTGCGGGGTGATTACAAATTACGCTTTTAAATTACGTTTTAGCGTACCAGAGAGACAAATAACACAAATAAATGAAATTAACTATTGTGGCCCGATCAGGAATTGAATCAGGTACCTCTGTGTTTATAATTTGGCAGCCGCAGTAAATTTAATAACTAAACGAAACGCGTGTAAGGCCGAAAAAGTTTTAATATTGTCCAATAGTATGTGCGCTCAAAACTATAGACAACATTAAATAGTTTTTTTTTTTAAATTCAGGTCGTTTCATCGCGTAAGGTAGAGTGGTACTGATGGAAACATGGCACGATGCAGAGGTTAGTACGGCATTCAGGACAGTGATACTTGGTCTTTCGTCGGAGAATCCTTCCGCACTCGTCCACAGTATTCCAACAATAGTTGCAACTGAGAGCTGGGCCAGAACGCATCACTGGGCAATGGCTGGCGCGGGGCGTGTCAAGTACATCCAGGGTCAACTGAAATAACAAGTTAATTATTTCATTATTAACATCTTCATCTTCAGTGGATTTAGACTCGAAGGTACCGGGTTCGATTACTGGTCGGGACACAAAAATATTTATTATTAAATTTATTTGTGATGTGAGCTTGCCACTTGTCATGATTGGCCTTTAGTAAAGTTGGCTAAATGTGAATCCGCTTATTTATAAGCGTGGTTTCTGACCACCCCGAAAGGGAAACGGTCGTGATGATGTATATGATGATTATTATTATGTATACTGTGTTTTTTTTTACTTAAAATATTGTGTAAACAAACAAAGCCATAGTAACCATAGGCATTAGTAGTGGTGCACAATAGTAGGAGAGATAGTAATTGAATTGGTTCATTTGAATGTATTTAAATACTTTTTTCTACAAAAGAATTTAAAATAATAAATACAGTATGAACTCTGAAGGGACTGTACATTTTATGTCGTTAAATGGAGAGAAGAAAAATCATGTATGGAAGACAAGCTAAACCAACCAAAGCCAATTGATTTAGACGCTTTAGGGAGTGTCGTTAAATCGAGTGACGTTACATGGAGTTTACAATGTACTTATATATTTATTTTAATTTTCACAACAGAAAGACCAAATTAATAGATTTAATAAAAATCCTTATAAATACTGTGGTATCTATAAAAATAAGTTTATATATATATTTATTATTCTGACTCCAGGGAACAATTAATTTTATTTTTATATAATTTAATTGCCTTCGTGGTCTAGCAGTTAAGTTCGTGGATTTAAACTTGGAGGTACCGGGTTCGATTCCTGTTCGGGACACAACAATATTTATTACTTTAAACAATTTTTTTTTTGTGATATTTCCCGAGTTTGGTACGCTGGAGACGGGCTTGCCACTTGTCATGATTGGCCGGCAGTAAAGTTGACTAAATGTGCATCCGTTCTTTAGCGTGGTTTCGTGATGATCATACTATACTTTTACATTTTATGATAGTTATATAATTTTATGGAGAATGCCCATATACAGTCGCAACAATTATCATAATTTAATTTATTTATATATTAATTTATTTACCTATATAGTTTTTGTTAATGTGTTGTTTTCTACGAGTATAACACTATACTACCGTACAGTTCTGTTCCTTGCGTTTACATTGCACTCTCTGGGCGAACCAGAATTTTTTTAAGATCATTTTGTTATAACAAAAATAATTAATGTAAAATTATATTGTGTACAATCTCAAAATATAAAACAAAGTCGGGTTTATTAGAACAGTTATAACTCGAGAACGGCTAGAGCGATTTTCATGGTTATTGATTTGTTGGATTTGTCCCGAATAGCAGAATTATTATTGTTAACATTCGAAATTTGACGAAAAATAATTAAAAGAAAAAACGAATCTATGTAATATATTGATTTTTATTTATTATACGCCATATCTTTGTTGGCTGACCGAACAATTTAACAGCTAAATGTATTAACGAACTACCTATATATTTTTGGAAATCTATAATTAAATAAAAGAGGGTAAGTCTACTTATAGTGAATTTGATGTAATCGTGCCACGCTGGCCAGACGGGTTAGCGAGGGTGGATATTTATTTGTTGTTTAGTAAAAATAGAGTTATACCATTTGTGGGGTAGGTAGAGCAAGCGGGTCTGTTTCGGATGTGATGTAGCGCTCGGGCGGTGAGGCCCGTCTTGTTGCTTGTCGCGAAGTAATTGTGCTCGATGACGGTTGCTATAAAACACAAACACTTGGTTCTTAATCAATACTGAGTTTTGTATGTGCAATATATAATAATCTAAACATACTCGTAAGCTTATTTCATCACACATTACATAACCTAAGCCACAGCGTCCTAGACCTTCACTGTTGGAGATTGGCCTTCCAGAACATACATATATCTGTAGAATTCGGAGTGTGCCGTAAGTTGAAACAGTTGAATAATATTATAAGTTCTAACTTTCGTATTGTCGTAAGTATTATTAAAAATATACACACGATAACCGGCTCTAAGAACAATGTAATTAGTCCCAGACTTGCTTCACTGGGTCATCTTCACACACATTGGTGGTACAAGTGATCTCAATATTGAAAAGGGTATTGTATGACAGGCTTGCAAGTTACTGTGATGAATGTTACTTTTTAAGAAAGATTTACAATCACCACTCTGGCCAGACTAGTTGGCGAGGGTCTGATGTCGACAAGCCGTCTGGCCCGTGTGGTGAGTGTAGGCCAAATTCTCCAGATATATGTTCAGGAAGGCCCATCTCAGTGAAGGTCTGGGATGGACACAGGGGCTGTAATGATGACCAAGAAATCTAACTGCTTGGATATGAAAATTTTAAGTTTGCGCTGGTAACATACTTCACAATCCCGTATCAGTCGCTTATACCTACGAGTAAGTGGTTTTAGAAGTGTTACGCGTTTTTCTTTGTTATTATTTTCTTACTAGTTTATTGACTTTTATTTATTGATCATGCATTAATTATAATGTATAACATTACATTTTAGCGTAAAGAAGAGTCTTTGGATGAGTAACAGAACAAATTATAAGTAACCTGAATGATATATTGCCTGAAAATGAGGATTAGAGCGGCTACAAGTGTGGAGTTGATTAATATGTACAATAATAAGTATCTACCTAAAAAATAAAGTCTCCAAGCTGATTTGTGTGGTTACCTTAATGAGGGGCGGGTGTGAGGCATGTTTCTTGAGGACGGGATGCGGAGGATGCATAGGCGCGGGCTCAGAGGCTCGGCGGATCAGCGACTTATCCTCCTCCATGCAGACTCGGCCCTGGCGGTGCAGCTGTTTTCCACGACGACTCACACCAGATGTACTTGGCTTTCCTAAAACGCACATAATCTTCAGGTGTTATAGTACCAATTTAAAATAACCCGCGGTGGGTGTACGTACTATAAAGAAAATGCCAATAGGAAAATCAAGATGTAGCTAATCGGAATAAATTTCAATGTAAATATTACATACCTGAAATAAATTAGCCCCGAATCTCGATTTTCCCAGCAAGGGTAGGATATATTATTAAAATAAAAATATGGGTATGAAATAAATTACATCATATTAAAAATCAAGTATTTTATTTATAATTCATTATAATCCAGCGCGTAATGGTCGTTGTAATAGCTATTTTTGCAACCTTTTAATTATACAAATCATATGGGTTAACAGGTAATATGGTGGCACTTTGTTTTTTTTTTAGGCTGGCAACATTATAGATACATTTGAAAAATGACATTTTTTAAATACATATTACCGAGATGTTACGACTTATTTTCCAAAGAATTGGTTACTCTTTTAATATCTCTTTGTAGTTCCGTAAAACGAAGATTTTATTTTAAACTTTACAACGGCCACCACTAACGCTTGTGGTACAAAATAACATTGTATTCATATTGAATCTAAACACATTTTAGGTCGAATCTAAATAATTTAGTAAAACCGCCTGGCTGAATAGGAGGAACTTCATTATTATTGCTTGTTATTAGGAGATTCACGGTTGTCCTACATATAATCATTTATCATACATTATTTTCCATACATTCAACCAGGTAGTTTTATTTCGCTTAAATATTCACTGGGTGAAACTTACTATGCCGCTTGCTAATTTAATTAGAATATTTCTTTAATAGCCTAATGGTACAAAATTGAAAAAATAGTGTATAAACATGATTTACTGTGCATCCAGCTTTATATAACGCTCTTTACACGTGGCTACTATATCTACTATGGTTAAAAAGTACAAATATATATTGCTATAGCTATAGTTTGTATATTTATTATTGGTGTTACAAGTTGTGATATTTGTAATAGTTTATACCTAAATAATGTTGCAGGCACAATAATGCTCAGCATTCTTTGTTTGTCTGAGTAGTCAGCAGTGTCAATACACATAACAAGTTTATCTGTGCAATGTGACAAATGTGATCGTATCTCTCGGAATACGTATGTAAAATACGCAAGTGTATATATTAAATTATAAAAAAGGTGGCAATGTTTTATCACAAATATGATTTGAGCACTACTTTTGTGATTAATATGAGCAACCAATAAAAATTGATTTGCTCAAAGCTTACTGACCCTATGATCGTTAGAGCAACTCAATGATTCTACACAATTATATAGGTTACAAGTATATAATTACGTCTGTGGCCTACCCTAAAGCTAATATATGGCTGAATATAATATACAAGCGTATTTATGTGCCATTAAGTATTACATGATTAAACTCTTTGATAGCAGTTGTGTAACTATTCAACAGAAAATTATCATTTATAGAGATATAGATAATAAGAGATTTATTTTATACTTTCATAATGTTGCAGTACGCTTTGTTTCAAGCGGTGTGCAGTACGCTTTGTTTCAAGCGGTGTTATTTTAAGTATAAATATCACCATGGCAAACGTACAATATTAGTTCTCCTTGTGATAAAAAACCCTGGCATTGTATTTAATTGCAAATGGCAGTTTACTCACATTGAGCACAACAAATAGGTGGTAGGCGGACTGATGGTGGTAACTTTCCCAGTCTGTTGAGCGGGGAGGTATCCACCGTTCGAGTTGAAAAGCGTCGTCAAGTGGCTGTTTACAGTTTTTACACTTTTCGGGATCAGACTTGAATTGCCGGCATGCAGGGGGTGTCGACGTAGTGGTGTTGGGGCGAACAGTCGGTTTCTAAGCCTTTGTTTGAGAGAGAAGGGGTGACCCGTCGGTCAGGGAGACCCGGAGAAACGGTTGTCCCGCTGGCCGCCCGCGGTATAGTACAGGGGCCCACCGATGACAACCATCATCGGCTGGCTGCCCTATCATGCTGCGCATAATCCCGGGTGCGCTTGACGTGCCGGTTGGTGACCGGATTGTGGGGTCCCGGCAAGCGTTCCTGGGGGGGTTCGGGGGCCCTTCCGTGCGACGGATCAGCCAATGTCTCTCTTCAAGCAGCCTAAGGCAAGGTGGCCTTCAGTTTGCTTCCATGCCTACTGCGTCGACACCGCCTCTCCACACTTCCCTTCTTTTTCTTCCTCTTTTTCTTCATAATTTTTGTTCTATCCCAAACCCACATGATGACGATAAAAAATAAAGGAAAACGTTTTGCAGCGGTGCACACCCCCACCGTTGAGTTTGGCGTTGACTTCACAAACATTCGAGGCCTAAACGCCAACCTCAACGCCGTCCACCACCATCTGGAGACGACGCACCCGGCAATGCTTTTTCTGACGGAGACACAGATACGGAAGCCCGCGGACACATCATACCTGCATTACCCCGGATACTCGCTGGAAGAGTCCTTCCTCGCGAAAGCTGGGGTATGCTTATATGTCCGCGATGATGTCTGTTGTCGCCGCCTTCGTCACATGGAGGACTCTTCCTTTTCCGTCCTTTGGGTGCATGTGGATCTGGGGCATCAGTCTCGTATCTATGTGTGCCTCTACCGATCCCACCGGGGAGACTATGAGACAACTCAGCTTTTTGAATATCTGAGTCAAGCGACAGATGACGCGCAGGAGCGGTTCCCGACCGCGGAATTGGTGTTTTTGGGAGACTTTAATGCTCACCATGCTCAATGGTTGGGCTCTCCCAAAACTGACCATGCGGGAAAAACCGCTCACGACTTTGCCCTGACATACGGTCTGACTCAACTGGTGACCCAAAACACCAGAGTACCAGATGTAGCCGGACATGCACCTTCCTTGCTGGACCTACTGTTGACGAGCCATGCTACCGGGTATAAGATGTCAGTTTTAGCACCGCTTGGTGGTTCTGACCACTGCCTGGTGGCTACGACAGTGCCACGCGCTCTGCCTCCTCCTCGTAAGGCCGTCCAGCGTATTGTGTGGCACTACTCGTCAGCAGATTGGGATGGATTGCGCGAATACTATGCATCCATCCCATGGAAGCAACGCTGCTTTAAGGACCACGACCCATCCAGGTCTGCAGCTGCAGTTGCTGATGAGATACTACTGGGGATGGAATATTATATTTCTTTCTCTAGGGTCATCAGTAACTGCAGAAGCAGACCCTGGTACAACAGCTACTGCGCCTCGGCAGTTGCATCAAAAAATGCAGCTTACCGAGCGTGGGTAAGGGGTCGATCTCGTTCCGATCCCAACACGAATTCCTTAAAGTCAGCCTATAACAAGGCTTCCAAGGTCTGCAGGAAGGTGTTTGCCAGGGCAGAGTCCCAGCGCATCTCTCAGATTGGCCGCGACTTAGCCGCGCGACCTGCTGGAGGTCGCAGTTTCTGGCAGCTGGCCAAATCTGTAGAGTCAAACTTCTGTCGCTCTTCTTTGCCACCTCTACGATATCCCAATGGATCATTGGCCCATACCGCTAAAGAGAAAGCCGACTACTTGGGCAAACTCTTTGCGGCCAACTCTCGACTCGACGACGGGAATGCGCAGCCCCCCACACTGCCAAATTGCGGCACTTCAATGCGCGAAATACGCATTAGACAGTGTGATGTGCGGGCAGTGCTCCGATCGCTTGATGTTCGTAAGGCTAATGGTCCTGACGGTATCCCAGCTGTCGTTCTCAAGAGGTGTGCTCCTGAGTTGACTCCAGTCCTCACGCGCTTATACCGTTTGTCGTACTCCTCTGGTGTTGTGCCGGACACTTGGAGGGTGGCTAACGTGCAGCCCATTCCGAAGAAGGGAGATCGTTCGGACCCTTCTAACTACCGCCCTATTGCCGTAACCTCAGTTCTGTGCAAAGTGCTAGAACGAATTATCAACGTCCAACTTGTTCGATATCTAGAGGATCACTCCATACTTCATGACCGCCAATATGGCTTCCGTCCTAAGCGGTCAACGGGTGATCTTCTAGCATTCGTCTACCACGTCTGGGGTGAGGCAATGGATAAGTATGGCGAATCTCTGGCGGTCAGTCTGGACATCTCCAAAGCCTTCGATAGGGTATGGCACAAGGCACTACTATCCAAGTTGCCGGCATATGGTCTGCCCCCGCAGCTGGTGGGCTGGATAACCGGCTTCTTACATGAGCGCAGCATTCGGGTCCTTGTGGATGGGAATGCGTCTGGGCTCATGTCAGTGAATGCCGGTGTGCCGCAGGGCTCTGTATTGTCCCCAACACTGTTTCTTCTGCATATCAATGACATGTTGACCCTTGGAAACATTCATTGCTATGCAGATGACAGCACGGTTCATGAGCGATACCTTAGTCCACGAGCTGTGGGAGCCGCCAAAGTAGAGGAGTTGCGCCGTTCCTTGACGACGGAACTGGACGGCACCCTTCGCAAAATTTCTGCGTGGGGTGCCCAAAACCTAGTCCAGTTTAATGCCAGTAAGACTCAGGCATGCGCGTTGACGGTCAAGAAGTCTACTCTCCTATTCCTACTCTTCAGAACACCGTGCTGGAACTTCAACCCAGCTTTAACATACTTGGAGTCGAAATACGCTCAGATCCAAACCACAGAAACTACATTGAGAGCATTACCAAAACAGCGTCGAAAAAACTTGGGATACTGAACAAGGTGAAGCGGTTTTTCCCGCCTGCTTTAAGACTTATGCTGTATAAAGCTCAGATAAGGTCATGCGTGGAATACTGGGATTCTCACCTCTGGGATGGCTCCGCTAAGTATCTTACAGATGCTCTCAATGTCCTGCAGAGGCGGGCAATTCGGATAGTGGACGACACCAGTCTCTAAAACTCTCGAATCACTGCAGCTTCGCCGTGACGTTGCCTCTCTGAGCGTGTTCTACAAGCTATACCACGGCGTGTGTTCTGAGGAGCTCCATAACCTTATCCCTTCTTCTCTATTCCGCAACCGAACTACACGCACAGGCCAAAATATGCATCCACATACCTTACCCACTATCCCTACGCGTACTCATAAATTTGGAGACTCTTACATCTGTCGCACGCTGAAGATGTGGAATGCTCTCCCAGCCAGTGTGTTTCCCCACTCTTATAACCTGGAGTCCTTCAAGCGAAGTGTGAAAAAGCATCTTGTTAGGCCGGCATAGTGGTAGAGACTGATGTCGGTCGTGGTGACCGGCGTCAGTTGCTCCCATTCTTGGACCTCGCGTACTGCTTACCATCAGGTGGGCGCGATGTCACATGTCGTGTCCAGTATAAAAAAAAATATAAAAAATGTTATTAATATAAATACTGGTTTTATTGTATTTAATAAAATAGAACCGTAAATTATTAAAACATTAACTTTTTAAGTATAATGTATGTACGACATATATTCATAAATCTATATATATATGTCTGTGTGTATGTATGTTCCCTATGCATTTTAAAACTACTTGACCGATTGGGATGAAACTTTAGGAATATGTTGTGTGAACTTCGGAGAAGGTTTCTGACATTGTCTGATAGGTGGCGCGCATCAGCGCTGATTTGTGGGGCATACCGACCGAGGGTACATTCATTGACTGTCAGGCGGTACAAAGTTCGCCGGGTCAGCTAGTTTATTTTAAAGTGTACAAAAATTAAAATTACTATTGGTGTATTAGTAAAATTGTTTGTTTCAAAAATAATAATAATATGGTATGAATAGTTACGCAAGGATTTCATTACAGTCATAAAACAATTGCCAAGAGTTGTTTCTTTGCCGTAATGATATACAATATATAAGCTGTTTGCACCATTTTGCTATATTTCCAACAATATGCAATCCTTCATAACAATAAACAATTTATTTGGGGTTAAGGCTCAGAAGGATAACAGATTAAGAATAGAGTTAAATGGTGTAAAATGTTTGTGTAAAAAAATATCTTCAACACGCAGCGTGTTCTTTATTTTGTACTATAAATTTACATTATTTACTAATAGATATATTTTGTACGACAACTTGATGAGTAACTCTTGACTAAACCATTTGTCTCGTATTAATATTATTATTGTAGGGGTGATTGCCTTATAACTAATATTGACATTATAATGTTATTGGAGCACAAAAGTTATAAGCTTAAGCTTTGTAAGCACATGAGCTGGCTTTTTCTCAACTTCAAGTCGAGGTCAAGTAACGATATACAATGTTAAGCCAAGAGCCACCAACAATGGTGTAAATTCAACATGATCACTCAAAACCTCAATATCTTAAACTTGATATAAAACTAAAAATATATATAATTACCTACATCTAATAATAAAAAAGTCAGTGCTAAAAAATATATTCTTATTATTAAAACTATATCTACATAACTTGCAAATCAATACTGTATTATTATTATTGTATATGGTAACAAATGACTTTTCGTGTAAAAAGCTCCACTCGCCTTATTGACTAAAAATTGTAAAAAAAAAAATACATCAAAATCACTTAACGACAACATACATTTTAACTCGAGTCACTATTAATATTCCATGCTATGAAATATAAGTGGTTTATTGTCGATGGTTGTAAATTTGTATAATTATGTCTTACATTACACTTGGCTTTAGTGCCAACTTTCGAGGTCAGATTTAAGTCACCGATCGCAATACGGCGGGATACCAAAATATGAACATTACAATACGGTGTCCCCATGAACGTTCCAAACAATAGTTAACATGACGCGTATAGACTGGTATAACGTATAATTTAGCATTACATGTTCGCCTGATACGCATTCACCACAAATATCCCGCGCGCATCTATTTAAAAAGTATCATCACGACCGTTTCATTTTAGGGGTGGTCAGAAACCACGCTTATAAATAAGCGGATTCACATTTAGCCAACTTTACTATAGGCCAATCATGACAAGTGGCAAGCTCGTCGATGTCTCCAGCGTACCAAACTCGAGAAATATCACAAATAAATTAAATGTATTTATTTAATTTATTATTATTATTATTATTTATTATTTTATATTATTTGTGTCCCGACCAGGAATCGAACCCGGTACCTCCGAGCCTAAATCCACGGAGGCAGTTTCAGCATCTATTTAATTAATTAATAAGTTTAAATTCATGAAAAAATTAAGTTATCAAATAGTTGATTCCACAAAATTTAACGAACGCATGATCAAATGAAGTGTCTTTTCCTTTTAAAGCAAAGCGTCCAGACAAGGTAATTTGTTTCAACCTTGCGTGTTTCATTGCAGCAATATGTATGCAAAATTCATGTTATAGCTGTTGTCATATCACATTTTTTATTTCATGAAACTTACTCAATTATATTTTTATTGCATTATTTAGAATGATATTATGATTTTTTCCTTATTATATACATAAAAATTATTAATATTTTACATTGGTTTACTAAAATTAACGTACGTATTTAATTAATTATGCGTGCGAGTCCCAAAAGATGCCCGGACCAAAAAAAAAAAAAAGACTATAAAGATAATCTAAGTATACCTCGAAGGTATTTTTCAGTCTTAACGTGTAATACATTGAGAAAGTGTACGAGATCTTTGCAACCATAGTTTTGGCCACACGGCGAGTTACGGTAATACCATACTGTTGAATATTAAACTCAAATTACGTTTTATGCAACTATACGGTAATATATCAAAATAGTATTGCTACACGGTTGTATATTAAATACTGGTCACCACTATTGTGTATCTAAAACTATAGTTTATAATACACAAGTTAATATTAAACAGTGTATGTATAAACCAATTAAAATATTATTAGGATCGCGTTGTAGCGGCTTCACTCCAGTCACATAGTAGTAGTAGGTAACCATCAGTAAAGTTTTTTAGGCTACAAGTTTAGATTTGTTTATTATAGCCGTAGTTTTAATTCTTGTGTCAACCATACCCAAGTGAACACATATGCGAGTAAATTGCAGTGCTAAAGCTTCTTAATTGGATTACACAGTTATTTATCAAATAGTGTACACTATACAAATGTATATCAAATGGTGTACACTATAGGGTTATAGATCAAACAGTGTACACTATACAGTTGTATATCAAATGGTGTACACTACAGTGATATATCAAGTAGTTTACACTATACGGTTATAGATCAAATAGTTTACTCCATACGGGTTTATATAAATAGTGTACAATATACGGTGATATATCAAGAGGTGTACACTATATGGTTTAATATTAAATAGCGTACAACATACGATTTAATATGAAATAGTGTACACTATACGTTTGTATATCAAATAGTGCACACTATACAGTTATAGAACAAATAGTGTACACCGTACGGTTTTATATGAAATAGTGTATACGGTAGTATATCAAGTAGTCTACACTATACGGTTGAATATCAAATAGTGTACAGTATGTTTTTTTTACAAAGTTTTAGTGAATAACAATCGTACTACGATAAGATCTTTCTGCGTCGTGTGGCCAAATTTATTTACATAATACCCCAAAATATACATAAAGCTAATATTTAAAATGTATAACAAAATTGTATCAATGATAAATAATATGTAACTTTCGATACTGCGAGAAACGAAAGCGTTCACAATACCTTTTTGCGATATGTATGAATATAACATATTTCCATATAGCCACTTTCGTCTTCCACAGTATTGGTACGTAATAAAATTATAAGGTAAATGTCATTGACAGTTCAGTTACTTCATTTATTAACTTAACTACTAACTAAATATACAAAAAAATGCTTGCACGAATTAAAAATAACCTTAAACTAAATAAAATGCACATGCTGTCTGATTTCGGACCCACAGCTCGTAACTTAGGACGGTCTTACCTAATTTACTTATAAAAAATCGTCATTATTTATATACAATTAATTTTCAAAAAAATCCGCTCGATAAAACTTATAAATAATTCATTGTTGACCTGAGAACTATTGATATTTACTTTCATGATCTTCACATAAAACAAAATAGGCCATTGTCAATCTTATAGGATATAAATTAATGAATAAAATATAATTATTACATGATATCGCTCTACCAAATAAACGTTTTAAATAACATATGATTCTTATATTACGCGTTTTTTATTCGTTAATTTAGATTTTCATTTACACGTTTATTTAGCGAGCTCGTTGTACTATTATTTGGATCATAGATAATGGTCGAAAAAGTAGCCTGTTCATATAATATACCGCGCGTGTTCGGCTAAATTTTCGATGCATTGTTTCTATTGATCCGTTGCTAAATCGAGATCTGGTTTGCTGATTATTCTTCATTCACAATCGGAACTACCCGCGTCCTTACACATAATCATATTTCAAACGATAGCTATTATTAATTTGCCATCCAAAAATATGATCTTTAGAACGCAACACGCGTAGTTTCGTTGCTCAATGACTAACTTAACTATTGTTTACCTATAAAACAATTGCATATTGTGTATTATGACAAATATATGATGTATAAAATGTATTAAAATTATGCCATATATGTCAAAAACAAATTCAGCCAGTTTACGGTTTTGTCAAATTATCGCCGAGATACGATAATAGTGCACGTTTAAAGCCGTTCCCAGACGTGCATAAACTGTATTGCCAAAGCTTTGTGACGTAACAAATGACATCATTCCTTGTGCTCAGACTGCACACGATATCGAGGAGAATCACTCTGAGCGCTGTCAGTTGTTTGTCATTAAGTCGCGCGCTATTTTTAATTAAGAATGTATGTAACACGGCATGTTATTTTAAAAGACCAAAATAAATTACAATATTAAACTTTACACATAGAAGCTAAAAAAGTGAAGAGAGGTGAGTTTGTCAGTATTTGTACACAAAGATGAGGTATTCGCAATTTAAATTCTTTACATTAAAAAAAACTATTGTGGTAGGAGTAAAAAATTAATTTAGTCCGTTCCGAATTGATATTTATATGTTTCATTCGGAACGACTGTTGGTGTCAAATTCATTCTAAGCGTTAGGAGCATGATTCGGAACGAGGAGCGGTTATTGAAATCATTAGTGTAATCATATACCGCGTGTAATTGACAAAAGAGCAAATATTTTTTTTTGTCATCAGGTGTCATTGGTAGAACCTCTATTTGGAATAAAATCGGTCACATTTTTAAAAGAATAAAAATCATTATCCGAAAAACAAAACTACTGCATGGTGAATGCGTCCCAAAAATCGCGATATTCATCATCATAAAGGCTGGGGAGTGTTAAAATTAATTATTCTCGCCCACAGCTGAGAGACGAAATAGAGAGACAAAGAATTACGTAAGTCAACGTTCGCGCGATCGTCGACCTCTTGATACCTACTTGATTTGGCTCAGTATGAGTTGCGATATTTTTAGGAAAACTAAGATTTTATTACAGAATAATAAAAATGTGTAGTTCTATAAATACTATAAAAATACTTGCTCTTTATAAATTCCACGCAGAATAAATAGAAATCTATTTGCTAGGATAATTCCAATTAGTGGTAAGTTCATATTATCTGTTATTTACAATATTTAACATACAATTAAATACTGTACTAAATATAAAAAAACATACCATCATACTGACATCAAATAGTGTACATTATATGGTCATATTGTAGTGTACTGTCGCAAAACTAATAGAAATAACGTCATCAACTATTGAGCCAATCAAAAGATTTGATTACAGTGTTAGGGCACTTAGCGCCTGTTACATCCACATATGCGAATTACTCAATTTCACAAATTAACTCTTCGCCTTTATAGCTGAAGAACTGAACTAACAACATAGAAAATTAAGTTTTTGTGTAATCAGAATTTCTAGGTCGGGCAACAAAAAGCTCTCTAAATCCTGGTGTGAAGTGTGATGACAAAGCTTTAGTAGAAAGATATAAAATCGTCAATAATAATAAAGCTAACTTAATTACTGATATCATTATACATATTGTGTTTTATCACATTTATTATTTTAATTTAATTAAAGTACAACTAAAAATACGTACAATATAAGGCTGAGATCTATGCATTCCTTGTTTCGAATGGCTTTGCTATTCGCTTTGGTCGGTTTATCAAACACTATCTTGTTTTGGACTCAAAACATATCAAATTCAAAGTTTAAAAAAATCTTAATTTATCTAAATAAGTAAGTTTATGATTTTACGGTAACTTAAAAAGCATTGTTCTTAAGATCTATATATTTATTAATGTCATTTAAAAAATGTCTTAAAATTCTATGAATTAACAATTACATACTCGCAGTATAGTAAAAACCATGTCATAAACGAGTATTTCAATAAATAAAAAAACACGATAAATTATAAATCGTGACAAAATGAGAATATCTCCAAACTTAAAAACCATTTGTAAAGAAGGCATTTTAAAAACATAATACTTACAAAACAAT
The DNA here is from genome assembly GCA_910589645.1 of Tinea semifulvella. NCBI lineage: Eukaryota > Metazoa > Arthropoda > Insecta > Lepidoptera > Tineidae > Tinea > Tinea semifulvella. Next base: position 31,219,877 of record OU342584.1, read on the forward strand.
TTGTGATGAAATTCGATATTATCGGCATTTTAAATACCAATTGTGATATATTCGTAATACGATAAATTTTCAAGTTATCATGTATAGTTTTAGCTTAATATGGCTTCCATTTGTACAGTAATAAGCTTTAGTCCAAAATTCCTAAAACACGACCAAAACGAATGTAATCTCAAATCAATTGCCATTATGGCACACTATTTATATCAGGCCCAAGTTGCTTATCTAAAAGTAATTTAATTTCAAAGTTAGTAACTACCCGCAATTTAATTTTATTAAAATACAGTGTAAACTCCATGTAACGTCACTCGATTTAACGACAAACTCCCTAAAGCGTCGAAATCAATTGGCTTTGGTTGGTTTAGCTTCTTCTTCCATATCATGATTCCATCTCCATTTAACAACAACTCTCTATAACGCCATAAAATGCAGTCCCTTCGGTGTCGTAATATAGAGATTACACTGTAGTTTTTTTTTCCATCAATTATTGAGGTCGTAAAAGTAAAAAATCTGTTCTTAAAGCCAACCAGGCTTCCGTCAAAAAAAGGTTAGTCAATTAAGTTTGATGTTAAGTTATTATTATATATAATATGATACAAAGCAAATGAACTTTTATGGGCGTTTAAGTAAATTACAACTTGTAAGCAAACTTGACGGCTCACTATGAACTACCTAAATCATAGTGACTGTAAAAATTAAGATATTGGTGATGTCAAAGCTAAATTAATTTTACACCAAAACACCATCTTCTACCCTATATGGTACGGAGGCGGAGTAAAGTAGGTTGTACTACATGGGGGCGAGTAACATATCCCGTCAGGCCCGAGAACTTCGGTCTCACTCCCGGGCCGAGCGTCTTGTCACAACGAGAACTCTAACTCGTCCCCATGGGCCGAATTCTATTGCATCGAATTATTAAAATTTAGGGAGAGCGAATTGGTCGGAATAGTCGGCATGGTTGAGAAGTCAACTTGTTGATAGTTGACAATGGGCAGGGAGTGGTTGGATTGGCAAACAATGGCCATTTGGTCGTTAGGCTGGTCAGATTTGTCGGGGGAAGCGTTTTCTCTTTTGACTCGACTGCGAATGCTTGGCCTGTTGTTGGGATATCCTTTCTTCTTGTATTCCAGCCACAGAGTTCGGTTGTTGACTCCAAACATTCTGGCCGCCTTGCAGAAGCCGATGCCTCCAAATCGCACGGCTTCTAATGCTCGTTGGAACTTTTCTTCAGCTTGTGGGTTGTTGGTTCTTCGTCTTTTAGGTTGTTCGTTGAGATTGCTTGGTCCGGGAGAAGGCCCAGGCATGGCGCCGTAGTCCACTGGCGGCAGGTCCATGGCCAAGTGGTCCATATTGTTATTTAGATACAAGTTGGGCTGATCCGGCATTCCGCAAGGGTTTGTGTATCGAGGATACTCCATCATACTCCACTGGCCTCCTGGGAAGAGAGATAAATGAATTTGTAAGTGTTTCTATTCATTGTTGTGCTTAACCCCTTACTAATATATTTTTTTATATCAATATACTTTAAGTAGCTTTAATTTGAGCCATTTTAGTCGACATTTAGGTAAAGGGAGAGAGAGTCTCTATAAAAAATACTGTTGCTGTATTTGTTGTTTGCATCAATTTTAATTGGTGATAAAAAACCAGTCTTTTACTTTAATAAAATAAGCATTTAAAATTTATTATTATTTATGTTGATTCTAGTAATTAAATGTTTATCTCTGCTCAAATAACAAAACAAGGAGATTTTATTTTAGGCATCATACTACAGCAAAATCTGTTTTTATTATAGTTTGAAAGTGTCTTAGCCATAAATCTGATTTTCTTGGGGTAAGTTATTAATTTTATTGTCACATATATCTTTCAAAGATATTTTGTTTAAAAACTGTCTATTTATTTGATAAAGACAGGATTGGTACTAAATAGTATTAATTAAACTGTGATTTCCTTTCTTTAGATAACCTACCCCGTATAACCTCAGGTTTATCAATAAGACACAGGCGCGTACTATTAGAAGCCCTAAAACTATATGCAATATAAATAACATATTAGTAAGGGGTTTTATATTCCAATAACTAATCATTGATCTCGCTTCCCTGGAAAAAATAGAAAACAATGTCGACTAGGTCGAGTATCGTTTAAAATTATACGCGAAAGTTAATACTTCTAACTAGTCGAAATTATATGTGTAATTCATAAACGCGGTCAAAGAAGTATTAACTTAAGATACTATATATTATATAGCCCGAAATAAACAATAATATTGTTTATTAGTAAATATCATAAAGGAAAAGCAATAGCAGGTGTAAGATAAAACAAGAATAACCACAAGAGAAAAAATTAAAATGTAAATGTTAAAGCATTGTTTACGGTTTCGCCTCTAAATTCTTTGAATACAAACGGATTTGCTTAAAATTTTGACAATATGTTGAGAATAGCTCAAAGATCTACCATATATATTTAATTTAATAAATAACCACGGGGAAAGTTTTTCGAATATTAAATATTAAGTTATTTGCGAATGAACTCTATTAATAATCAAATAACTAAAAATAAATATAGTCTATAATAAACTTTATATATTTTATATTCTGGAAAACAGGTTTTCAGAAGTATACTTTTGAAGTATAAAAGTCGAAACATTTAACGTAAATAAAAAACTGACAAAAGTTAATTTTAAAGGAAATACAATATTTTTTACTGATGAATGCAAATTACCGGCACATTTATTATACTACACTGGTGTGTACACCATGACCACTTAAAGAAAATCATCCTTCATATGCATCTGAAAGGGTGTAATTGTATGCGTTGATACCCATATGTGTAGTATATAATAAATTTAAATAAAATGTAATCTTTTTTGTGTTAAAATATATGTTATGTTACAGAAAATCTAACCACCTTTACCCACTAATGTAAACTTTATTTCGATCTTTAATGTTATGAGCTTTCATATGTAGTTTTATAAGAACTACCCCTTAAATACTCCTAAAAATAATAACGCGTATTAGCATAGGGTAAATTTTAAAGTGGAAGGTAAGTCGAGCTTAATTCTAATTTTTCAAGCAAATTTATGCATATTCAAAGAATTCTGAGGTTGCTTGATATTATACCGCTTAAGCCTAGCCTATATAGGTGTAAGATAAGACAAGAAGAACCAGAAAAGAAAAAAAATAGATATAGATTAGTGCAAAATTAAAGTGTTTAATATTCATACCCAATAATAAAAGAATCAAGTTCTGTATCAACTATATGATTAAGGGTTCAATATTAAATACTCAGATATTTTAGATTTCCAAAAATTATATGAAACCTATCTATTACTTACCCTGTGGCAGACCAGCAGTTTCGGGGTCAAGGGGATCTGAAGCACGGTTGTGATCGTCGTCAATTAACTAAAAAAATATAAAATTTTATTTGCAGTTACATTCAAAATCACAAAGATAAAACATACTCATACATTTAAGTGGCCAATCACTACCTTTGCTATGCCAAAGGCTATCTCAAGTGGCTAATTGCAAACCATTTTGTGTTTCTATTTTTTACTTTTATTAATAAACAATAATCAAGAAGCTCAATCAATATTTATGTTAAAGGTGTTTTATGTTGTATAGTGGACAATGACTATATTCTAATTACACCAACATAGTCATATGCATCATCACTTACTTCACATATTATATAAAGCATACAATTTAAACCATAAATAATAAATTTATTAACAACAAAAAAATATAACTAACCTGTCGTGAAGTATCGAGTGAGCCATTTTCGTCAATTTCCGGGTAATCTCTTTTTCTGTTTGGTAAACTGCTGAGTGTTATAGTGTCCAATCCGCCATTGTAAGCTTTGTCACAAGATCTCTGGTCATTTGTGGATGCTGAACCCGTTGATATTTTTCTGTACCTGCAATTGGGTAGACTATAACTTCTTTAAGATGCATTTTTACACAGATATAAGGTGCAGGTTAATAAGCAATTATTTTGTTCATATTGTTACATAGGCACTATTACTTTGAGCTTTACTTTACTTATATTATGTATATTAATTTATAGCTGTATAATCTGGCATTGTACACAATGCTGAGAGCCAGCAATATGTGTAAAAGATGAGAGTGTGGAAGCAGAAGGCGTGCGAGTATTACCTATTTAACTATAATTATGAAAAGGTACTAGTTTCCTTTTTAAAATATTATTTTCCATGGGTAACACCGAGTCAAACAGCTAGATAGCTAAATAAGTATATATGAGTGTAATAATTCTTATTTATACTGCAAAAGGCTTTTTTATACCTTAAAGGTCAGTATTTGGCCATCATTTTATAGGTAGGTACATAATGTTACATAACATTGATAAGTACAGACTAATATCTATTTATTTTAGACATTGTTGTTGGGACCGGCAGAATCATACAGTAAAAAATAAATTGCTAGAACAAAACCGAGGGACACAGTAAAATATGTGTAATAATAAAAATACTCACATTCGCCTTTTCGCAGGTGTCGGTGGTGAAGACGATCGTCTAATAGATTCAAATGACTCCCCAGCTGGCAAATCACAAGATGATGTGCTTTGGGACTTTGTGAAAGATGCAGAATCCGGCATATCAGTTAGGCCCTTTATTTTAAGCATTTTAGCAGTTTCAAGTATCTGGGGTAATTGATCTTGAGATACATTCACCTCCCCATAGTACATGAAGTCCACCATGATCCTCAAATCCGCGTATGTTACATCTTTAAGGATCACTATTGGATGTCTCGACGGATTGGCAGTGAATAATGTCTGGAACCAAAACAGAAATTAAGTACAAATAAATTAATCGCATGCTGTCAATATGGGCAGTGGTGATCCGTTATTAAAACACAGTCCTTCCATGTCCACAATCTATCATCTACATTGCAATTCAAACCTATTGCTTACATGTTGAACGATAAGTACCAGACACACAAGGTGGTTGGTAACGCGCATATATCGCTAACTCTGTTTAAATAGTAAATTATAATTATTAACAGTGAATGAATTTTTCATTCATTTATTACAGCCTCTAAAACACACGAGTTCTGGACCTCCACTGTTGGAGATGGGCCTTCCAGATTTTTCTGGAGAATTTGGCACAGACTCGCCACACTGGCCAGACGGGTTGGCGAGTGATGAGAATTTTTACCATTTTTATGTTATTTATTACTGTTTTTGTCAACTGTGAAAACTGCATTTATATTAAGTATTTTTTTTAATGCTCATAATTATTTATTGCCTTTTGTTACAGTAGTAATGCACGTCTCAATTGTTAGCCATGGCCACAGCCAAGTTTATTTCCTAACTGATTGTGTTAATCTGTAAGTCCTCATGAAAGTACTTGATTTTTACACAGTATGAAATGTTTAAGATTTGTCACTATACTATAAATTTAACACAACTATAAATTTTACTATAAAAATATTGACATACCTGAAAGTATACACTGCAGGCTGAGAGTACCACTTTGTGTGCCTGCAGATGTTTTCCTTCAGCTGCCAATGTGACGTCGACAAGCGACCCGGTGTTCAGCAGAGTGGTAAACATTGATATGAAGTTAGGCTGGTGGTTATTCCACCGAAGACAAAATTGTTGCATCGCCATTTTCAATAAACTATAACAAATCAAAGAGAATATATTAATGTAACTTAAGACCCTAGTTTAGAACCAATGTCTGCAATTTGGCTGAACATCTTCAATGGGACGAATTTAGTAAATTATATAAATATACTTACATGATAATAAAAACAAAATAAAAAATAAAATACGGCCGCCGTGGTTACCGAAATCTGAAACAATACACAGAAAAATTGTCAAGTTCAATATTGAATGTTGTTAAAGTTGAGCATTGCGGAGGAGGAGACGACTTGTATTCTTAGAGAGTATGGCTGCGCTTAGACTGAGGTTCCTCAAGACTGCAAGGACTCTTCTGGAAATCTGCAGGAACATGACGGGTCTCGTAGCCTTCCTGGAGATCAAATGGCTCCACTGAAAGAGTAAAGGTCACACACAGTGGTCCAATAAAGCTAAGTGTGGAAAAGCTACCATAAATACAATCACAAATGTAATATAGAGAAGAGAGGAAGTCGTCTACATACAGAAAAGATAATATTTACATACTGCACACTTTTTGCAACAAGCGCACAATCCTGATTATATCCTCCATGATGTTTACTATTAAGATAATAAATAGAGAGGAAAAGAGCGGGAGCATCCCAATAAAAAATGCAAGCATCTTATGCCTTGCTTGACATATAAACAAAAACAGAATGAATAATATTGTATTTTCTCCACTGCATTAAACCTGCAGATTTTATAATTATAATAGTAAAGAAGAACCTATGAAAAGTACATTGATAGCAATGCATCAGCAAATGCTAGCTAAAACATATCTTTAATTAATTTAATAATTACATGGGTAATCAAAATACCATGTCACAAATAACAAACAATGAAACACAATTAGCTGTTGCAAAAAGGCTGATTATTTTTAACATATGCCTATGAGACATATAATTAGCTGAAATAACCAAAGTGATGAAGACAAATTTCTAAGCATTGGATTCACCATGCGGGTCAGGTGAATCGGTGCCAGGTCCATCATTTCTAGGAAAGAGAGTTAAGAAGAGTGTCTCAGGCTTTTGACTGACTTAACTAATTACCAATCACGTGGCGTATACCAAACCATTATATATTTTTAAATAATCTTTTCGGCAACTGGCAAGTATATAGTATGAATTATAATATGTATTTAGTATGAATATTTGGGAGAGATAAAATATCTTTCAATGCTCATCAGACATACCTTTATACACAAGGATTAACTAAATGGCTTTTAAACAAATGGATAGTAGAAACCAAATTTATTAGCATTCAATATCTTGTTTTAGACGTATAGAGAATATTGAATAGAACATGAAAGTAAAATGCTAACAATGCTTCCGAGATAAATATATTTGCATAGACACAAGATCAGATTATTGCATATGAATATTTGCATTTCTATAGTTCTCACTTAGTTATTTTAGCTTAAATGCTTTTAAAGAAAAGGAGTACTTATTCGTATTTTGGACTTTTTTTTCTGTACAACGAAATTGCTACCCATATTGACACATTTAGCACCAATGTATCTAGCTAAGTTACAGGAATTGTGAATTTTTTCACTGCCTATTGTTAGTGACAAGCCGGAGACACAACTCTTCTCATTTCTCTTTCCCTCACACAATGGACCAAGCACCCACACAGTGAATCTATCAAAAGCTTAGAAATATTTTTTTAGAAGAAAATAGTATCTAAGATAATACACACTATTTTTCTACCTTTTGATGTTTTTTTGTTTTCATACTTTTTTCTTTACTTCTTTTTGCTATTATTTTCAGATCATAGAGGAAGTGCAGAAAAGATGCAGCAAAACTTACTTTGGTTACATAGATTGTTTGATGTATTGTTTATATTTTTTTTATACCCCATAAACACCAAACAATTTATGGCCAATGCTGTAAGTGTTGCGAAACCCTGACCACTTTTATTTACTTTTTCAACTTTTGTCAAATTTCTATGAACTGTCTTTATTTGTCACTTTTTTATTATTCTGTATATTTGTCATCGTTTGATTATATTGCGTAAACTAAAAACCTTCTGTTTTAGTATTATTTAAAGAACCTTTTCACAACAGTAAGGTCCCATATACAAAATGTTTGATATGGGGTAAACTCAGATACACTCGCCTGTAAACTTGACTAGTGTTTGTGTATAGCTAGACATATGCACCACCCTCATGAAAATTGAACTAGGGTGTATAATGCTATATACATACACCACTTACTAATAAAATTTAGTAAGTGGTGCAAAGATTCAATCAGTACATTTATGTAACAGGCTTTCAAGATGGCATTGGTGGAATCATACAGTATTTAGTTGGGAAGGAAGAGGAGCAGTGAAAGGTTGTCCCCTTTTAAACCAGCCCATAATCATCGCAAAGCCCAAGAAACCATTCCACTCCTCTCTTTGCCACACATAATAGACGGTGAATCTATGGAACTTCGTCTTCTCTAGTCAGTTGCAAGCCCAAGACATTAAGGACCCCAGCGCAGTGGATTCCATGTTTTGCTAAGATGTTTTTCTACTCATAATATCATCTACTTATAGGTTATGCCTGAACAACAATTCCAGGTTAAACCGGTCTAGGTTTAGGCCGCACAGAATAAAATAAATTAAAAACAATTTAGGGATACCTACCTTGATTCCTTTTCTTGCAATTTTGTGATGAACTAAGTTACATGCAATAGCTGAAATATAAAACAAATATCTAATTAGAACAAGTTCAAAAGCAATTTAAGTAAAAGAGAAAGATTAAAAATCATTATCTGTCGATTTATTGTTATTGTTCAAACATTTTACACCAATCCTAATTTGTTGTTAAGTAAAAATATAACTCGACTGAATTACAAACACACGCGTCATATTGTTCAAAAACAAACATTTTTGAAATATAAATAAAAGTACGAAATTTAGTAGAGAGTATGACGTTTTAAAGTTATAACATTTTTACCTTGTTGTTTTTGCTATGTTTCCAACGAACGGTGTGGTGATATTTCATGTGGCATGCAAACTAAAAACAAAAGATCACAGTCAGTACAACAAAAAAAAACGAAAAGTACATATTTCTGTAATCACTAATATTTTGCACTAAACCTTGTAAATAAATGACAACAACGTACTTTTAACAAGTGTAATCGTAAATAACTTCTTTAAAATCGAAATATTTTTGAGGAATTAGTAATTTTCCGACGAAGATCATCATTGTTACGAATTTACGGATAACTATGACGCTAACTTTGCCGGCATGATTTCAAGCAAATTATAGCATTAAAATGTACCAAAATATGCTAGTTACGAGTTGTTTAAATAACTATTGTTATTATTACATAAATTAAAACGAAACTTACTTGTTTTTGTGATTATTAAAGTTTGATCTCACCGTCGTCGAAGTAAATTCGATTTGTAAAATTTTGTGAACCCACGCCGTCTATTGTTGCCAGAAAAAAAAACAATACCATACTAAAATTTGTTCGGGATAGAAAATACTGCGATCATTTGAAATACCACTCTTTCTAACACTGTAAAAGCTATATCGGTTTTTCTCATTCTTTGAGAGATTATATTTGAAAACCAATAAACTGGATAAATTATCATTTAATTTTAACACTATTTTTTAATAAAACGAATACGTTTTTTTAATTTAAAATAATAACTCTATAAATCATAACATAAATAAAAAGCCATAATAACAAACTGTGTTGCTACTAAAAAAATATTATTTTGAATTTGGAAACCCTATCGCTGCTGCATACTGCATAGCGTATTTGCGTAGACTTTTATGTTAAGACCAGCACAAATTGAATCATAAATTATAAAAAAAGAGTCCTTCGCGCCATTTTGCGCGGACATGTCAAGTGCAAGTTTTTATTTTGTAAATTAATTTACTGTGGATATTGTTAGTCAAAAGTGGTGTTGTTTTGTTTGATATTGTGCCACAATGTGAATAATTAAGGAAAACGATAAATTGGACTTTAAATATGGGGCACAAGTTACAGTTTATTTTTTGCGGTTTTCCCGCGCTGTAAACCCCCATATTTTACCCGACGTATTTGGGCTATACTCTGTAAATAAATATATATTACGTGAGACTTGCTGTATGGGCTTGACCCTTTGCCTTCCTTATCATCTCATCTCATTCATCATCCATCGGTAAAAGAGAACACGACAAAAAAAATAGACCCCGCCCTGCAGACTGGGCAAATTACCACCATCAGTCCAGCAAATATCATCAACAGTATTTGTTGTTTTCGTTGAAAGTATGTGCCATTTGCAATGATGTCAAATGCCAAGTTTTACTTTAAGAAGAACTAATATTGTAAGCTTGCTATGGTGATATTTATATAAAAATAACACCGCTTTAACAAGAGAATGTATTATGATTTATTATTTATAAACAATTATTTTACAGTCGGAGCCAGTGATTTACTTCCGGCGATGATGTTGGGCCTGAGTGGTCTCCAGTGAGGCTCTAAAAGGGCCCCATTAGGTCTACGGATAAAGTTTCATAGGCGGAATCTGCCTATTGTTAGGACTAATTTCTCAAATTAAACCAGTCTTCAATGTTGTATGATTTATTTCCATTGCCAATAATTATTTACAACCTTCACTATTTTAAAGGCGCGCAACGACCTGCTGTTTTCTTGTAATCTGGCGCGATATGATTCGCGCCATTCATTAAAGCGACTCGTAACATTGTTATTGAACCAATCAGAAATCAGCACACGACTACGTTCGTACACAACGCCACTTCTTTACAAAACCATATTGCTAATCATTCTTAACTTATGTTTAAACACTAGGATAATAATGTAATAATAACTATGTTACATTAAAAGATAACACTATGGAGTGGCCCCGTTCGGCTGCAGTTCGTCTCAGCGGGCTACAACCTGCCGGTTTCTATTTTTTACCCCGGCCTATATTCGTTCTCGGGCGAGTCTCGTACTCGCAGCCGATGTCACAATCACCAAGAGGGAGAGGTGCTTATAGTAGGTATCGTATAGCACCTAAAGATGAATTGACGATCTCAGGCCGCGAGACACAGTAACGTGCGCGAACTGATCTGTGCAAGTGGGGACGTGCGTAGGTGTTTTGATCTTGTCCCCTACCCCGACTGTGTGCTTCCTGCACTACGTCGAGACAGACAAGGGCTGCTAACCCGCTGTAGGCAACGCCCTTCGGAGACACCTCGTAGCGACGGTACACTGTGGCACACGGACTGGAGACGTCGGCAGTAGCTTTGTCTCCTGGAAAAGCAGCACATGGGGACGCTGCTCCTGGACAGGGAGATGCAGCTGCGCAACGTTAGACCAGCTGATAATTCTTTGCACTGCACACTGGCCTGGTCTTTAAATATAGTGTGATTGATGCGCCATCTATTAGTGTACTTCAAAACTAGGATAAGTTAACCTATAGCACGAAGTTACTATAACTATTACTAGATGTCGCCACGTTGTTTTTAAATTGCAATCAGCATTTTGCAATGGATGAACAACACGGGCGCTGTTATGCTAGTAACGCCACCCAGCACCAAAAGTGCATGTATCACCAGCGGGCGGTTATCTGCTGAGATCCTGCCGGGAAAAACGGGAGAATGTCCCCATTGCTAACCTGGACGACCCCACTGCGTCTCTCAGCGTTTTGTAAATGTGCTGGGTCTGAGAGTCTTAAAAGTTTTTTTGATTACCAAAGAAATAAAAATTAATATAAACGAGCCCCAATAAAAAAACTCACTAGAGACGTCGCATCAGAAATAGTAACTGGCAACATCTTCTGTATAGCGATCATCATCATCTTCCTGTCTTCAGATTTCTCCGTCAGCTCATTCGCCAGACTAAGGTCCCATCGTATTAACCCAAACTGCAAACTCGTAATCTGTATAGAGATTAGAGCATGCAGCTTGAAGTTCTGAGCAGAAATCGCTGCAAACCCCACGGAGGACGAGGTTGCGTGGATGTGGGATGGTGCTAATGTGTCTACAAATATCACATCCTACACCTAAAACCTGCCAAGGTCCCAAGGCCCAACGGTCATGTCATCGGGTCTTTTGCCAAACCCAGAGGGTATCTAGGATCACGGATGAAAACAACGTGGTAGTTTGATAACTTTAGGTCTATTTTTCTTACTGACGTTAGCTTATGGCATAGCCTTATGGCCGGTTGCAGAAAGGCTGTTTATTTTTGGCATGTTCAACGTAGGCCTATGAAATTCAATGTGATAAGGTGACTACCAAACATGTGGCGTATATCGTATTGATTATGATTTATTACAATCATATTTTTTTCAACCGGCCGTTAGGAATCTCAGAATATATCTTTATTGTAAGCAGTGGTGGTCCGGTTGTAAGAACGAATTGTGGACGATGCCACTACATCTGAAACTCTCGAATCCCTGCAGCTTCGCCGAGATATGGCTTCTCTGAGCGTGTTCTACCGGCTATACTATGGTGAGTGCTCCAAAGAACTCTATAACCTAATCCCTCCCTCTTCATTCCGCAACCGAACCACACGCACAGGTCAGAATATGCATCCACATACCGTAGTCACCATCCCTCCGCGTACATATAAATTTGGGGACTCATACATCTGTCGTACGATAAAGATGTGGAATGCTCTTCCAGCCTCTGTGTTTCCACTTTCCTATAATTTGGAGTCCTTCAAGCTAAGTGTGAAAAAGCATCTAGTCAAGCCGGCATAGTGTTAGGGACTGATGGCAGTTACGAGTATCTGACTTCAGTTGCTAACATTCATGGACCTTGCGCGCCACTTACCATCAGGTGGGCCCAAGGTCACATGTCTTGCTAGTATAAAAAAAAAAAAAAAGCTTTCCTTAAAAATACATAAAGGTAGCTGTTGCCCAATGAGAAAAATATTTTTCTTACGTACATTTGTCACAGATTTAATAGCGTCGATCCCGGTTCCACTAATACTAACTAGAAGAGTCGTTAATTTTCATTAAAATTTACATCAGATACCTGCGCCAACCCGTCTGGCCAACAGTGTAGGTCAAATTCTTCAGATACCTAAATTTTGGAAGGGCTATCTCCAGCAGTGGTGGAGGTCTAGGTGTAATTCAAAATAATAATCCTGACAAAATATTTTTTCTTAGGATATAATATTTATCTGTCAATTTTGGAAGAAAATAAGTGATGACGAAGTTTAAAATAAAACACTGTTATTCTATAAGTATCTGATATTTTATTAGTAAAGGGTTTTAGTTTATTAGTTAGCAAAAAACCAGCAGCTTAGCAGATTCCGGTGACCTGAAACAAGTATAGTGTTCCGAAGACAATTAGTAGTATAACGACGCGCGCGCCTTTACTACAGTCTGGCTAATGAAAGTAGATAATCAAATTATTTTGAAACTTTCAAATGGCAACACTATTGTTTTTTAATTTTTCAATATGGCTCTTATCAAACATTTGCTTTGAATTGTTTTGTTGTTAATTCCTCATTTGAGTTGTAAAATATGAATAAAACTATTAAAAGTCGAGTCCGAAAGATATTGTTTGACACTGACTATGATGTTTTACACTGAGCACGACATTTGACACACCGCGCCCACCTGATGGTAAGCTGTACGCGAGGTCCAAGAATGGGAGCAACTGACGCCAGCAACAGACGACCGACATGTGTCCCTACCACTATGCCAGTAAACAGTATTCCACGCATGACCTTATTTGTGCTTTATAAAGCATAAGTCGGAGTGAGAGCAGAAAAAAAGTTTTACCATGTTCAGTATCTTGAGATCTGAGCGTATTTACACCCCAAGTATGTTGAAGACCTTCGCCGATAGAGTAAGATCTACCTATCGGTGATACGCTGGAGAACGAAATTATTAGTGCAATAAAGTATAATAAATAAAGGCTTTACAGAATGAACTTATAAATTGGGAGTGGATGGCAACTTTTTAAACTACGGGGAATATAAAAAATGCTGAAAGAAATCTTGGGGCCGGTTTTGATGAAAAAATATTATCTTAGCCATTAAACCTGAAAAAATTTACAATACGGTTCGATTCCTGCAGTTTCCTTAAATTATCAGCAAGTGTAGTATTACAAGAAGTTTGATTTCAAACTTTTAAAATTAGAATAATATTCAGATAGTGCATAATGTATTTCCATCGGCAAAATCTGAATAAGACGACACCCGGAATGTCAATCAATTATTGTATTAAATGAGTAACAGTTTCATATCTATTAATATAGACCTTTCTTATTTAGTGTCAAATGGTACTAAGGCACGATAAATGCGAATTTTTCCGATAAAATATGATGGAAAACCATTATGCACTACATCTGTAGCCTTGGGAATATTTCGTTAGGCAACCCTTCAACGTAGCTTTTGTTGTGTTTTGTATTATAAAAAGTTGATTTCATTAGGATACTCAATCGGTGAAGATCGCTCTTAGATGTATCTTAGTCGGCACCAGTCGTTCCGCAATCGACACTATACTGATAAGAGAAGTCGTGACAATGGGAACAATTAGAAACGACAATTTTTTATACCTTTAACTGACTGTCACGGCCCTTAGATGATGTAGGTAGGTAAAATATTATCAATAGTTTAACAGCCGGTTATTCAGCACAGTTTCGTTTTCTGAATAAACTCTAAGGACCGGTAGAAGAATCTATCCTTAGTGGCATTTCTTCACTTTAAATACAAATAAATAGGTATATATAAGATCGCGGCTATTTAAGTGAACAAAATGCGACTAAGGAAGGATTCAGTTACCGGCCCTAACTCTGGGAAAAGGTTAGGTAACAATAAAACAAGATTAGTTTATTTAAAATGTTTTTTTTTCTATCAAGAACAAAATAAAACTATAATTTTATGAATCGAACAAAATCCAACATTAACGCGACTTAATATTTTTTAATGAAATATCCAAAAAGATACATATATATAGGGAGAAAAATTCAATAGATTTTAAAATATTTTTTATAATACTATATAATGTAATTATAATTCCATTCAAATAGTTGCTAATTGAATATATTTTTTATTACCAATAATTGCTTATTAGGAAGGAATACGTATGTATGGAAAAATTGACTTAATTATATAAAAATTTGCTATAATATCAATTCATTATAAATCTTCAGCTCAGTAACAAAATTACAGCTAAACCTTTATTTTACAACTATGTTATATATGTATTTCCAATTCCATTAATAATTCTGGCATTTTTTTTTTCTATAATATAAACAGCCATTCATGGTACTCTATTGAACTTTTAAATTATTTTAATTTCGCATTAAACATGACTTTTACAGCATTTAAATTTTAAGTTGATTATCAGACATATTTGTGCGAGAAAAACTAAAGGCGTGCGACGAAACAACCATAAATGCTATTTAAAATGGTCACTGTTATGGTCGATTTTTTGTTATCGGAAACGTATTAATGAGATCAATATTCTGATTTAATCCATTATTCTAGACTTTATTTATTTATTTTTTATTAATATTTTTTTCACCATAATATATTATTAAGTATAGTTTTTGTTTACAACGCATTTGCATCTAGATTGATTTTCAGTCTGAGAGAATTTGTCGCCCCGTACCATTGTCGGCGCCACGATATGTGCGAAACAACGTAATCCAAAGGGATATTCAGATGAAAACATAGGACGGATTCGTGCGTCGTTGTCTGGCAACTAGAATTTTCGCGCGGGCTGAGACTATAGATTTCCCACTAGTAAGAAATCTGGCCCCACTGCGCACCCGTCCGCCGGACTCCAGACAATGCTACGATCGACACCTGCTACTAATTACGAAGTCGTTATCGCAGCCCCGCCGCCAGGATCGTATACTTTAACCTTGAATGGTTACCTTATGCCCTGTCCGTAGGTACGGAGAATGCAACCTCTGTCTGAAGGTAATACCCTGGCGCAGATACCCACTCTGGGGGGTTAAGAAGGCTATCTCACTAACTGAAATTATTTAATTATGATACAATAAGTTTTATTTTATATACACGATTTATTTTCAAACCTTATTACCCCTTATTTTCTCGGAAATGTTACTACATTTTTCAATAGCGTGACAGTATAGAACTGGTAGTAAATTAGCAAAGTGGAGATAATCATTACATTTTGTTGCGTTCTAAACAACTTGTATAGTACAATTAAATCAGAATGTAATTCTCGTTTAGTACGTTAAGACTTCGCAGATAACATAAAAAATACTAAAACTGTACTTACTGCATTTTAAAATAATAAGGCAAAAAAAAACAGATATGTATCTATCAATAGAAATGTGGTTGCATAGAAAATGTACGATGACAAACACGATGTGTCTACCATCACTCTTTAAATTTAGTAAGTACCTATCTACATCAAACAAAAAGAACCCAATATGTAGACATAATGGTTTTTGACGTTTTTTTACATATCTGGTTTAGAATTAGCACCACAGACTTTATAAAGACGTGATGTTATTATGAAGTGTTAATAATGGTAGATATTGTCCTCGCACACTGTTAATTTTTCTAGCACATGTCTTCAAATTTTACGGTCAAACCCAATATTCGAACAATGGTTTTGCTAACTGGTGATTGAAATTTAACTTTCGTCGTACGGAACAAGTATCAAGACAATTTAAAAGATTTTTCTCGGGAAATGCGAATAGTAATTATCAGTAGGTATAATTACCGCCACATAAAAGAGCGCTGAAAGGAAATTGCGTAGAAACTGAATTTTGTTCGGAAGTACAGTCGCAGACACATGATTTTGGTATTGTTATACAAAAGTTTATAACTTGTTATTTTTAACTTATGTATAAGACACCTATTTGTTTTTGTCAAAACATGATTTATATATATAATTAATAATATATTATTTAATGAAAGATCTAAGATGGAAAACATATTGAAATTTAATTAATGTATGAAAAAACGATGTACATCAATTAGAATAACCATATATTTTTTACTATAATATTTAAAAAATGTATACATACGTAACATAAACTTTAGTCCATGACTGTACCGTTACGCAAATTTGCTCCCCCCACAGCCATATGGCGCTCTCTTTATCTGCCGGTCGCTGTAATATATTTGTGTTAAATAAGGCCTGATTTTGTAGACAGACGTTCGACGCGCTGTATTTTTTTTTTATATGAAGAGGACTCACATTTAGCCAACTTTACTATAGGCCTATCATGACAACGGCCATGATGGCAAACTCGTCTCTAACGTATCAAAATCGAGAAATAACACAAATAAATTAAATTAATGATTGTGTCTCTAGAAATCAACAGAATAAATTCGAGTCGAAATCCGCGACTTAACCGCTAGACCACTGAGGTAGTTAGAATATTGGTTTTATCCGTAAGTCATGCTCTATACTCAATAATCTGGTTTATTTAGGTAATTGAATGTATTAATTGCTTTCGAAATTCCGACTCTATATGGCTGTTCTAAAGCTGAGTTTCTAATGGCATTAATAAGATAGCGAACGTTTATTTATTTCACCAACAACGATAGTATATAACAAAAAATATAAACGTTCGATATTTTATTAATGGAATTAGAAACCCAATATTATGACTGCTATAATTATGTATGGGATTAGAAATAAAGATTTATGTAAATTAGTAGGAAACTTGTACCTTATGGGTGAAGTATATCTAAACATTTACAAAGATAATGAGAGACTTTTCTTAAAACCAGGATTAAAATATGTTTAGTCACATATAGCTTTTATCATAAACTTTTCGCTAAACCGGGACTAGTTTAATCTGTTATCTATCATATTGACTTGGAACAAAAGTGACAGAACTTACGAGTTGTGTGTCGTCGCAACTTGACTGAAAGATCGGGAGAAATGTATTTCTAAGTTAAATCGCTTAGAGACCCGTTTAAATGGATTATGTGCGAAACTGATAAGAAACTACAGACCGGCCGCTGACAGAATGCGTTCGTAAATCATATGTGAAATGTGTTTTTAATTTTACTTTCAAGTCTAATTTTTTTTCATCAATCATACTGGTATTTAAATGTCGTCAACCAATAATAATTTTGTTATAGTTACCGGCATATAAAAAGCTGGCCAGATATTGCGTAAAACCGATTATTGCTTGATTCTCCGACCCCTTAAAAAGTACAGTCGCCGACACATGTTTTTCAGTCTTTTATTTTTTGTTTTTTTTTTTTTATTGTTAATTGTCTTTGTTATTGGTATTCTTGATTATTGTCAAAACCCACCTACACGTTTTTGTTAAAAATATATTTTTAAATAGAAGTTAAAGTATACAATTGATTTATTATTATTTAATGAAAAGGGGAGTTAAATTGAAACAAAAAACGAAATTAAATCAGTGCATGAAACATCAATTAGATTATATTATAAATAATTGTACTATATTATTTGTTCCATATTAATAATAAAAGTTTACGCCGCCCACAACTATTTATCTGCCGGTACCTGTAACTGTTCTTGTTATTGACAGTTACATTCCGTAATTCTGTCGGCCAGACTGTAAAAGACGAACATTTACAGCCAAGTCCAAGAAAAGTCAAGTAATTTTTATTAGACCCAGTATGATCCACATAGAATTTATATCATAAACCATAAAAAAAACTAAAGTAACGGTATTATCGAACCCCTCAAATTGGTAAGTATCGGTATCACCTCCTTACGTCGGCGCCAGGAAGGCAATAGCTTAAAAGTGTGGTGACGGCTTGTTAAGCGTGCTATATGCTACTAGGGTTCCTAACTATAAATTATATAAAGTACTCATTTTTCATTTTGGATATGTGTATATCTGGCCGAATGTAGAGAGATTTGTTAGTAACGGCCCGTTGCAGAAACGATGATTAAAATTATCTCTGATCATTATCTTATATGCGCCACGTGATTGGTAGTTGGCTTGTCACATTGGTTATTTCGGCCAATGATGTGCCTCATAAGCATACGCTAAACATATCAAAAGCCTTTCTGGAACTGGCCGAAGTCTTATATCAAATACGAGTAAGTGACGATATAATTTATTTTAATTGTGGTCGAAGTCGAAGACGAAAATGTCACAAAATTAATAAGTTTTGCGAGAAGCGCTAAAAGTACAAGATTCGTAGAAGAGCGACCTTCACCATTCGGTTATCCGATTTTTTTTTTTTAATATAATAAATGGTGAATATAATATAAAAAAAAACATATTTTGTTAGGTTAGCATATTAAGTTACCCATCACCGTTATTTTTGTGACTTTGTTATTATTGGTGAAGACGTATCTTAGGCTATAAGAAATAAGTACGTATTCTAAACATTAAATAAATAAAACAATGTTATTTTCAGACTTTAATAGGTATATTTAATTTATTTATTAAACCTACCACTCTATTATATTCAGCAACTAAAGAAAAAGAACCGGTATCATTATTATAATTAAAAATCCGAATTTTCATTTCGAATTTAATATCACGAAATTATTTTTATGCAGAATTTCATGTGTAAACAAGTTGATTTGTTTCCAGCGTACTAGACTCTAGATATGTCAATATTTATATTCTGGTTTTCTCAACGAGAATCTATTAGAAAACATTAACTTTGAGATACTGAGTTGAGAGGTGCCAATTTTGAAGGGCTCGATAATTTGGGTCGTTATGTAAATTTTAACAAAAAAAAAACTAATATTTACAATAATATTAATAAATAAATATTTACAGAACAAATATGCATCTAGAAACTTATTTACATGGTACAAATATTAATTTATTTTATGATATAAAAACATATTGAAATTATTACAATAATTAAAGGTTCGTTGGGTTAATGCACAATAATTACCAACTATAAAAAAATTAGGTTAATTTATATTTCGTTTTAATACAATTGGAAAAATATCCATATTGTTAAACATTGATGTCAATTTTATTTAGTTTAAATACATTTATCATAAGTATTATCTAAATGTTGCATTAATATTTTATTTATTTATCGATCCATAGTTTCGTTAAACTCACATTGGTCACATATAGTACAAGATACGTCTAAGAGCAACATTCACCGATTCCCATCATAAGTATCCAAATAAAATCCACTTTACATAAAAGAAAATACGCTAACAAAAAAGCATATTCCAAACATAATAAATGAATTTATTTCTAAATAAAAATAAATCTATTAGGCATTCCATTACCGCACTTTATTATAAAAAAGTGGATTTCATTCGGATATCAGATCGGTGAAGGTCGCTCTTAGACGTATCTTAGACAATAAACCAAAGTTTACCTCTATAGCTTTGTCATTTTTATTCCATATCGAGGTCATAGTGACAGATGAGAGTTTTAATTAGGCCTGGTTTAGCAAAACGTAACTGACTAGACCTATTAGGCTGTATTGGAGAAGATCAATAAGATATGGAGAGTTTATATTTTTTGTTATGTCTTATTAACAAAAAGATCACTCTAATCCTATTAAGCTCCTCAGAAATTCAGCATTGGTAAATTTTGCCTTTAGAACGACGCGGACGATTTGTTTTTTTTATAATAATGAAACTAAACAAATAACCTATGTACTTCTAAGAATACATTCACAGCCATCTCCGGGTAAGAGACAAAATGGAAGTTTTTTTAAAGTTAAATTTACAGCCACTGAGCACGACATATGACTTGTAGCCCACCTGATGATAAGCAGGACGCGAAACCAATGAATAGGGGCATATGACATTGATCGCTAATGACTTGCATTAGTCAATATCAGACTGTAATTAGTGAAAAGACTGACATTAGTTAACAACGGCTGTCTTTAGTCAACAAGGATTGAAATTAGTTAACAACGACTGTCATTAGTCAACAAGGAGTGACATTAGTTAATAACGACTATCATTAGTCAACAGCGACTGACATTGGTCAATAATTACTGACATTGGTCAACAAAGACTGACTATAGTCAACAACGACTGAGATTGGTTAGTAACGACTGACATTAGTCAATAAAGACTGTCATAAGTCAACAACGAATGTCATTAGTAATAACAATTGACATTAGTAATAACAATTGTCATTAGTCAAGAACGACTGACATTGGTCAATAATTACTGACATTGGTCAACAAGGACTGACTGAGTTGACCATAGTCAACAACGACTAAGATTGGTTAGTAACGACTGACATTAGTCAATAAAGATTGTCATAAGACAACAACGAGTGTCATTGGTAATAACAATTGTCATTAGTCAACAACGACTGACATTGGTCAATAATTACTGACATTGGTCAACAAAGACTGACCATAGTCAAAAACGACTGAGATTGGTTAGTAACGAATGACATTAGTCAATAAAGACTGTCATAAGTCAACAACGATTGTCATTAGTAATAACAATTGTCATTAGTCAACAACGACTGACATTGGTCAATAATTACTGACATTGGTCAACAAGAACTGACTATAGTCAACAACGACTGAGATTGGTTAGTAACGACTCACATTAGTCAATAAAGACTCATAAGTCAACAACGAGTGTCATTAGTAATAACAATTGTCATTAAATACTGTCACAAGTCAACAACGAGTGTCGTTAGTAATAACAACGACTGACATTGGTCAATAATTACTGACATTGGTCAACAAGGACTGACCATAGTCAACGACGACTGAGATTGGTTAGCGAGTGACATTAGTCAATAAATACTGTCATAAGTCAACAACGAGTGTCATTAGCAATAACAATTGTCATTAGTCAACAATGACTGACATTGGTCAATAATTACTGACATTGGTCAACAAGGACTGACCATAGTCAAAAACGACTGAGATTGGTTAGTAACGACTGACATTGGTCAATAATTACAGACATTGGTCAACAAGGACTGCCCATAGTCAACAACGACTGAGATTGGTTAGTAACGACTGACATTAGTCAATAAAGACTATCATAAGTCAACAACGAGTGACATTAGTTAATAACGATTGACATTGTTCAATACTGAGTGAGATAAGTCCTCTGTCGCCAACCTCTATGTCGGCTGAAAACTTTTCTTTCTCGATGAAAGTAAGCTAATAAAGTAAAGTAAAGTATCATCACAACCGTATCTATTTCGGGGTGGTCAATACTTCGTTTTTTTAAAGAAGCGTGTTCACATTTAGCCAACTTTACTATAGGCCCATCATGACAAGTGGCAAGCTCGTCGATGTCTCTAGCATACCAAAGTCGAGAAGATCACAAATAAATAAATTATTGTGACTCGATCAAGAATTTAACCCGGTACCTCCGCGTCTAAATCGACGGACTTAACCGCTAAACCACGAACGCAGTTAATAAGTAAATTTAAAGTAAAAATAAATTGCGCCTTTTGCTTGTCTCGTCGGCTAAGTTTGGAACTAAAATACGTGTTAAATACCTATTATTGGTAAGGCTTTTAATTCATATACTCATACATGTATATATTTAAACCAATTTTATTTCATAATTATTCTCGATGCAAAATTATTATAATGATAAATAAACATATTTTTTATAGCTAATACAAGTTGATTGAACTTTTGTTGGTTGTTTCGTTTTGTTCGAAAATCGTCTATAACTATTGCTATCTCATTCTAATTTATCTATTCGTCCTACTCACTCTCACATACTACTTACTTCATCACAAAAATAATCACCATTTCTGACTATATCTATGTGTAGACCACTAATAATGAGTTACCAGGCAACTTGCAACCCCAAAACATGCAGTATCATACAATTGCAAAAGTCGACATTACAAGTTAAATATAAAATATATATAAAAATATAAATATGTGTTAGGCTAATATATATATATTTTTTAATGTGACCCTAGTCTGATTGTTTAAACGCAAACAATATCTTTAACGAACGGACACTGTCAATGTCAAGTCGATTGTTACACATAATATTACATTACATTACAGCTTCTTGAACATAGGGAAAAAGACAAGAATAGGTCGACATGGACATATTTCCGAAGAATTCGGTCTATACTTGCCACACTGGCCAGACGGGTAGGCAAGGGCCTGATGCCAAATTTAATGACAATTTGTAAACGATTTCACAAGTTAGTATAGTCAAACTGGGAGCGGTGGTGTTGTAAATCTTTAACAAACATACCTAAGAAAACTGCATGTACCTGATGGGGTTCATGATGGGAAGCCACAACTCGGCTTTACGCGGCGAACGAGTGCCTTCACTCCGTAGCCACGACTCAGACTTAGCTGTTAAGGCACGCAGGGCCAAAAGTGAAAGAGAGACGGTTTTACGGTCCGTAGACGCCTTGGGGTCTCTATAGGAGGCGTTACGGTGATTCGGGCATGCGACCTCCCGCGGTGGCCCTTCAGGCTGGGGGGGTATCGTTAGGCGATTTTGCGATTCACCGTCTTTAGAAAAAAGCCACATCTCGGCGAAGCTGCATCGAATGGAGAGTTTTAGACACTGTAGACGCGTCCACTATCCGTATCGCCCGCCTTAATTTAATATCTAATATGTGTCAATGTGATATTCGCATATTATGTAACTGTGCTAAGTTCGGCTAACCTCATTTTTAACGATAAAACTGATAGTAAATAAAGGAATATATTATTGTGATAATTATTTTTTTGCGCTTAAAGAAACAGACTAGGGCTACTGGCCTGCATTCTGTTTTAAGGCCGGAGCATGCGCACGTACAACCATACGGCACATAAAGATACGATTATAACTCAACTGGGACATACTATGACACGTCTGATTTGTCCATGCCTTATTAACGTAATACAAGATTGAATTTTTGGCGACAGCATGAACAATCGATGTACACATTTTTTTATTGCAATACATATTATTCGTTGTCTGTTAAATCTTAATAATAAATAATAATACAATTTACTAAATAAACACATTGCTACAATCGATTGTGTATAACTTAAATTAATAAACAATAATTCTTTGGTTATTTATTTTTGGTTCATATCAATAATAAAATACACATATGATAATAAATTAATTGATGTATCGTAACCTACATTCTATGTCAGTCTAATACCTGATAGTCAACCTTTGCAATTATGTACCATCATCATAAATAATATTATTGGACCATCACTATCAGATTATAGTCACTATGTAAAAATAAAATAAAAATATAACAATAACCGCTGTAATATTATAGTTACCACTGTAGGTTATTATAATAACCACTGTCAGATTATAGAAACTAAGAATTAGTGTAATACGATAGTAACCGCTGTATGATTATAGTTATCGCTGATAGTTATTATAATAACTGCTTTCAGATTATAGTTATTAAAGAGAGTTGCTATAGGTATAATTTATTTGGTCTAATATTTATTTATGACAGTGGCACGATTATATAAACTCCAGATTACCTAATCTTAACTACGTATTTTAAAGGTAGATATTGTAAACTTCATACAAACAAAGGGTTCAGTTAACTTTGAACGTATTTTTTTTATTTAAGTTTTTTTGTAAACTTATTTCGTTGCTGTTATTTAAAATATTTATCAATAAATTATTATTTGTCTTGCCTTTAATTTACTACCTATTTGGACAATTAGCATACGAGTCTCATCGACAGCGATTTTACTTCAACATATAAATATAGCTTTATTATTGAAATTAATAGATCCATTATTAAATTATTTTACAATAATGCATTAAGAACAAAACAGTAAGTTTTATAGTAACATATATATATGTTACTATAAAATCCCAACTGTGTTGAATCCTAAGATTTTCTAGTGTAACCTAAGATTTAGCAACTCCTGGTTAAAATCTGAATTGTTATGTGATCATTGTTAACCTTGCGTCATATATACAACTACGAATGTACCAAATACGATCTAACCGAAACACAAGTGGGGAAAACGTAGGCGGCGGAGGGAGATAGATAATTACAAAACCTGCAGCCAACATTTAACTAACGTCAATGTCAATGTCAACCGCTATTAAAGGTAAATCTGTATATTTTGTTATTTTTATGTAGGATTGGCTATGCTCGGCTCAGCTCACGAATAAATTACAGTACAAAAATACACTATTTTGACTTACTATTGTCATTATTTTAATGTAATATTTGAGCTTAAGGTGTATATAGTCGTAGCTCTAGTCAGTCGCTAGGGGACTGACCGCGATTAATAGACGATGCTCCGAGCACTTCCGACAACCGCGTTTGTAGTCCCAAAAGTTTGAAATTAACAATGATCACATATTAATAATACAATGATACATAATATTTGTGACTTTAACCACGAAATAAATAATGGGTTAAATAAGTTGGTAAATCTTAGGTAATACCTGAAATTCTTAAAATTCACGATAATTTGGGCTTTAACCTGAACAATTAATATTGTTTAATTTCTTGCATGTCTCTCGACCCGTATGCTGAATTGTCTGTTATTTTGCATTAAGGTTGAGGTAGAAGATAAACGGAGTATAAGCTATAAATCGATAGCCATAATTTATAATACAATACTTATTTTTAATAATTATAAAATTCAAACCGCAATTGTTAAATCTCGATGTTCTTTACCTTCGTTGTTGTTTTATTGCTTTATTACAATACTTATTAAATAATGTACTCTTTTTGTTATTGTGGCCACTCGGAGTTATATATGTATATTTGGAATTCATTATAATATTTAGCATTTTATAGAATACTGTCACCGAATACAATTTATAAGAATCTATAAGACAATCTATAAAAACTCGCTATGAATATAAAATTGTTTTTATTTATTAGTTATCTCGGTTAAGGATTCTAATTCTGGCGCTTTCGACTTGCGTGTCGGTTGGAAATATTCAAATGAAAAGCGACAGATCTCCATAGAAAACTGTCAGTTTCATTAAAGCAAATCCAACGAACATGCATTTCGAAGGCGCGAGAATCGGGGCCCTGTTGATATAAACAATTAGTACTTAGTAGCACTTAGAAAATATAATTAAATAAACAATAAATGTATTTAAAACATTAACTGTATATGTAATCAATAACTTTACGCTCTGGGGTAAAACAATATCTTAAACGATTTAGTTGGGATTGTTCAATTTTATAAACTACATCCGCTTTTAGTACGTATATGTAAAAGTATGTTTAGATATTTGTCTTCTTGAATATTTGTATATTGCATCTATATAAAAATCGTTATTTTTTGGTAAATCGTTATCAAATTTTTAAATTATAACAATAATGATAAGTACTGCATAGATAAAGGAGTATTAGGAACACAATACAGCATGAGACCATAAAATTATACAACTATTTAAAAAATATATTTTTAAATAGATATGAAACGACACGAGATGCTCATAATTTTATTTAGGTAAATGCCTTTCAAAACTGTCTTGTTTCATATCAAATTTTATATTCGGTGATATAATGGTATTAAGGGAGTGTTTTTCCACAAATTGATATAATAATATAAATCCTAGTGACATCACAAAACATATGTATGAACATATAATTTGTTTTCCTATTCTAAAATTAGGTTTAATATAAAAATATTGAAATTTACAAAAAAAGTAACAAAACTTAACATTATTCTATACTTAACTTAACTTTACACGTCTTTAACGCGAGCTAAAATAGCTGGTTATTATTTGGTAATAATTAAGGGTAGATTTTTCGTTAATCTCAGCATTGTTTTATAACTTAGCTATCTGCCCTATAGCCGTTTCAAATAGGGAGACAAAGTATACAGCTGCCGAAGTCCATTGGCCTTATTTATAATAACTTTAGGAGTCCTTGAAGGGTACTTTAGTTAAAATAGTTTTGTCTCGTTTACGCATACATATATATATGTTACGCATGTAAGAGACAAAACCTACTATAACTAAAATGTTTTCTTGTTTTAATTAAAAAAATGTATCAATTATATGTAGATTAGTAACACTGTAAAGACCATGTTAAATGTATTGTTTACTACTATTATTGTTTAAAATATTACATCTGTTATTTATTATTTATTCAGGTCTGAAAGGGATAAAGTTACAGACTGCAGGAAATATAACAATACACTTCTACAGTTAGTAAAATAGATCATAATCAGTGCAGATATTAACGGTAAATCCACTCTTTAATTATTGTTCATATATAATATGGGTTACACAATGGATCTTTTTGTTTTATAAATACCAAGGCATTGTTTATAGTTATATAGTGTAACGTAGAAGAAAAAAAAGTCGAATAACGTTCACATGTTTTTTTTTATCAAAGTTACGATTATATTTGTGATATTGCATATTATATGCATTGGTTATTTGGGTTATTTTATACCAGCGCCGGCCCTAGCCCTTGATCAGCGTAAAGCGAGATTATCTTGTTGCACCCTTTGTTAAAATGTGTCATTAGTTGCTAAGTCTCTAGATTTACGGATTTATCTAGAGGTAGATAATTTTATTTTTACTATATTATAATATACAGATTTGTCTACACTGCCTCCACACGTCTTAATAAGTCTTATCGCTTTCGCATTCATCTTGCTCGCATTATGTGTGCTTTTAGAAAAAATAGTCTATCATGTTTCTAGGAAATATAATTACGGACATTTCATATATATACATAATATTAGACAGAAAAAATTGCAAAAATAATATAGCTAGTTTCCTCTATTTTACTAAACAAACATATGATAATTATATGTCCGTAATTTTATTCTCTAGAAATCTCTATACGACATTTCTAAAAGAGACAGGATTTTTTTTTAAATTATTTATTTGTGCGAGCGAGATGGATGCGAACACGTTAAATCCTCTTAAGGCCCCATTTAAAATCTATTTGTGCTGGAAATTGTTTTTTATATTTAGTTTTTGGTGCTCCATGCCACTCGGAGTGCCTAGAGCGACCCTACCTCTCGCTCTACCCTAGGGCTGGTGCTGTTTCAGACTGAGGTTTAAATTTCGTTTTGCCTTTTTTATTACTTAGGCCGTCAAAATAAAATATATTTTTTGTTTTAATCTTCCACTTAACTTCTATACAAAACTGATTATTTTTGACACTAGTAAAAACCCGATTATTTTAATTTCCCCAAAATAAACTAATAAATAAACAGTTCTATAATATATAATAATAAATTATAAATAAATGCATCACGTAATAAATGTCTATAAATAAATTAAAATACATTTAAGTTAATTCATGTTTCTCTTCCCCTCTTTGCTGTCGCTGAATATAGTTCTTGAACACGTAGAAAAACACAAATTTACGAAAATGATGTTTTTTAGTTTCCAAAATTATATGTTACGTTATGAAACCCCACATAAGTTACTTCAACGAAATTATTATTTGATGAATATCACTTTTGCAGTCTACCTCATTTTAATGTCAATAAAGTGGTAATATTAATTTTAATGTCACGTTTCTAGTTTTTAGTTCATTCACTAATGATTATTCCGATAATTTAGATAAATACTATTATTGCGAAATATTGTATAAAAATAGAAAATAGATCACTTTTTAATATTATATCTGGCTAAGTTATTATGTAATAACTATTTACATATATTAACAAATAGTCAGTATGTATAATACTCGTATGTATATAGTTATAATATTCTAAAGTTAATTAAAATTATATTTATTTAACATATAAATTTAACATATTGCATTTCTTGTATTATTAAAATATATATTAATATGAATGTAACAGTCTTCACGAACATGTAAAATGTTAAGAATTGTATCAAATTGAATATATATCGGTGCAACAGTGACGTGATACTATTATTAAGTTAATTAAAAATAATATTAAATATAAGAAAATTACCCTAAATTGCAAATTGTTTTAATATTTAGTATTCGAATGAAAATTGTAATAAATCATAATTTAAGTTAAGATTTGAGTTAAGTTAATAATAAAGCCCAGACAGTCAGACAGTGAGTTCGTCCAGGCCCGGATGGCTTATGGGCCTAGGTTGGGAATGGGGACATTCCCTCATTTCCCCCGGCAGGATCTCAGCGCGTAATTCATGAACTTTTGGTGCTGGGCACGGTTACTGGTGTAACAGCGCCCTTGTGGCTCAAAAACCCAGGCGGTCTTCGACAACTTCAGCTCTTCTCCAGGAGCACCTCTCTAGGAAGTGGTCTCTAGTTAGGGGGGCCGAACGCGAGATCGAGCGATATTCTGGAGATGCTTGAAGTGTCCGTTGTCGGCCCGATAGAACATACGTTTAGTCAGGCCGACGACAAACTCTTCAATATTAGGCATCTACAGGTCTGGAGCTATGACGGAATTACGCACAAACCATGGCGCTCGAGAGACCACTCTGAGCGATATGTTTATTTATTTATTTATTTTTAGAAATGTTCTGCTGACTTTGGATCTTGTCCCTGTTGGTGTTGGCCAGAAGATGGTGCCAGGCTGGCGGATTTTAGGTGAGACGGGAACGGATGAACATCTTGTAGATCTGGACCTTTAACCTGAGCAGCAAGCTGGAATTCATAACAGGACGTAACATGGCTCGGGTCGCCTTTTCCTGATTGGCAGGCCATTCCACTCATTGTTAACGTCCTGTTAATGATACAGCCCAGATATTTGAAGCTCGGAGTCCACTCGCGAATACAAGTACTATTTTGGTATCGTTTTTTATTCGGACTTAAACGAATTCTTTTTGCCAGCAATGCTAATATTATTGCAATGCTTTCTGATTGGTTAACGGCAATTCCCGCCTCAATTCGCCTAAATTCCCGTAATCGGGTCAATAATAAACCTTCAGTGCTAGGGATCGAACGTTGGAACAATAACAAAGTTTCAGGTGGATATACTCCACTTAAGTGTTTATTTGCCTTTTATTTAGTTAATTTAGCATAAAGCTTCAACAATGAGTGATCGCGAAGCTAATAAAGTTAGAAGTGACTCTAAAAGCTCGGCTTGTGCTGCTACTCCGATATATATTATATTTGTATTCGATATAATCTTATGTATTGGACCTTCAGGCAAGCGCCTGACCAAGGAGTTGCCCAAACGGGTGACGGAAAAGTCTGGAGAAGTCTAAAGGCGGTATTACGCACGCTACACAGAGATGAATTGCCTCCCTTGGGTCGTCTTTAGAGGATATTTATTATTCATAGTTTATTTTTTATTAGTTTAGTTTATATATTCAATTTATTTTTTATTATTTTATGTAATTAACTCGATAACAAGTATGAATCTGAACAATTTGTGGTGACTTATTTACCTTTATACGTATATGATGATGTAATTAATTTAGTTATTTTTTTGTAAAGTATTATAATAGTTAAGTGATTAAAGAAAGTATTAGCTTTTAATATTTTAAAGTTAGTATTATTTAAAATGTCACTAGCCAATATAAATTCGTAGTGTCTATTTATGTAATGGAAGTTTTTTATTTGGTGTTAAACTGTAGTCTTTTTATTGTATTCATATTGGTTTTTAAAATACAAATAGTTTATCTATGATACCGCTACCTATTAGTTTATTATCTAAAATTTCATCACAGCCTCCAGAACACAGAGTTCTAGACCTCCACTGCTAAAGGGGGCCTTCCAGAATTCCAGGCCTAGATCCAGACCGATTGGTAAAGATCAGATGTCAATTTTTTATGATAATTTATTAACGATTCCACTACTATGTACATATTAGTGGAACCGGGACCGACGGCTTAACGTGCTCTCCGAGACACGGGAACGGTGGTGTTGTAAATCTATAACAAATGTACGTAAGAAAAGTATATTTCTCATTGGTACATGCCGGTGTTCGGACCGACCTTTTTTTGGTTGTGGCTCGGTTGTAAGAACGCTTTTCTTAATAATATCTTATTATAAAGTATTTTTCCAGAAATCTGCCTTCCCTGGAAATACTAAATTATTCGAATAATATTAGTGAATGTACTTAAAAATAATTGACGCCTTTAATACAACTAGATAATATCTTTACCTAGGTAAAACACCAAAACGCACATGTCAAAATAAGTCTTTTAACTAAAAATATACCTATTTCAATATTGCTTCAATATTGCTTTTAGATTCTAAGGGCTAAGCTTAAATAATTACACACAATTTTAATTATATAAAATTGTATAATATTTATACACAATTTTTATATTAACTGTGTATAATAATCGCAGCTATAGTGAACCTAAGTCTTATAGTTATTGCTACTTAATTTTAAATATTAATTACTATTTGGTGGTATTGATCCAATATACAATATACAAGCTATACTTATAGTCAATGAATATCAGATGGAACAGCAAAAGCAGCGTATCGTTGTGGCAACAAAAAAACCTTTTTTTATTACTTACATAAATTCACTTTCACAGCTATTGGACATAAATTTGTACGTTTCGTTTTAAATTATTTTTATACTTTGTTTCGTTCTTATTATTTTAATTGCGTTGTTTTTTGTATTTTGTAAATAAATTTTAATAGCTTAATTATAAAATATTTATTTATCTTATAATATTACTTTATATATTACGTATTGCTTGATTAAGTATTGCTTGTAATGAACTATAATTATTTATTTCATAGCGTTACCTATGTATTAAATATAAACATCACAATAAATATATTGCTTTCATTTTATCTTAGAGTTAGTATTGCTTAAGGACACACAGTAAAGTTTCAATTATCCAACAAAATATTATTAAATAAATAATACGATAATAATCTATAAATAATCTAATTTTCTCCAACTCGACCCATTCCTTTATTGCTTAATTTGAAAATAATAATGTAAGCATTTCAAAATGTAACAAGATGAAAAGTTACAGGAAAATAGACAAATGAACCAATAGTATGGATGAGTTTAGTTTGTATAAGGTATAAACAAATTTTTCAGAAATATGTTAAAAGGGTATTTCAATTGCCTATTACGATTGTTAAATAGGTAGTTATATATATTATATATATAGGACTTATTCGTCCAGTCTGCTACGAGCTGCTGGGGCGAGGAAGTATCCACCGTTCGTGCCAATAAGCTCAGTAAAGTGTATCCACACATTTCAGGATCAGCCTTGAATTGCCGTCATGCCAAGTCAAGCCGACATAGTGTTAGGGACTGATGTCAATCATTAGTGTCTAACATTCATAGACCTCGCGCACCATTTACCATCAGGTGGGCGCAAGGTCACATGTCGTGCTAGTATATAAAAAATCGTTAGTATTAATTTTACCGACATAAATCTTTGGAAATGAATTATTTGTTTCTGTGTTGCATAAAATTGACCAAATATACATGATTTTTTATCAGTAGCGTAAACGTAAACACTCGGTTACTCAACTCGGTGCGGAAAGGTCGTCATTATGTAAAGTGCTTAATGACAAAATACTTTATTAATATATTTCAATATATTTTTTATTAACTTTTCAAAATCGTAATAAACTCTAAGTTCCTTGTAAAAATATTTCCGGGTATATTTTTAAGACCTTACATAAACATTATCATATTAATCATAGGATAATTAAAACTTCACGAGTGTTATACATACACGTATTATTATATAATTTTAAGTATTGCTTTAATAATTTTAAAAACTATATTAAAATATAATCGATTTTATTGCGACCAGAGCGATTTTTTGTGTTCCATCCAAAATATACATTAATTTATTAAACTTAATGCAACAGTGTATACAAAAAATAGAATATTCTCACGCTTTACCTACCTATTTCGTTTCGCTTTTAACTATATTAAATTACACAGTAGGTACAAAAGTTAATAGATAGAAAATGAAAAACACCTAAAATTTAAATAAAAATCTTTCGTTTATGTCAACTTTTATCAGTACATCTTATTTTGCAGTAGTGTTGTTGCAATGAGTACTGCATAAAGTTTGTTTCGTTTCCGTCTTATATCTATGTTAAAATCTTACATTATGCAGTCCGTTTACGGAACGGTTACGTAATAAATCCGAATCTAAAAACGCTCTTATATCTACCGCCTAGCATTTTTATAGCGTTTATATGGAAATGCGTTTAGTCTTCAAACCCTAATCTTATCTTTTATCAGCAAACAAAAACTATCTGTACCTATATACAATATATATGTGTAAAATATTCCAAAATTTATTAGTTTAATTTTAATTTATATAAGTTTATGTTATTTTAAATCAATATTTCTATTCTTTAAAAAATCTGTTAATTGTTTTAAAATGTTACGATAATAATATAAGATTTATTAAAACGTTTACAACATCTAAAAAAGCAATTACTCATCAGGTGAAGACCAGTATTTTATATTAGCATCCTGAATACTGATCGCATTTCCATATACGTACTACAACTATTTATTTAGTCTATATTTGCTTGGTCTCCTTACTAGGGGGCTGTAAGAGTGTAGTTGGTACTTAGTTTAATTATTTTCGCCTAAATAATAATAAGGGTTGGTGTTGGCTATCACAATGGCTAACAACTAAGAGGTGCTAACTTTAGGCTAGGTAATAATTATCTACAGAGGTTGTAAAGAAGAAAGATTTGGTACACTAATAGAAAACAAAAATCGTAGCAGTGCCACACGAACCTCACAAGCGGAGAATATAACAATGGAGTCGACCAAGAGTCTCGCTCCTTGTGCGCTCGTCGCAACAATTATCACGATTTTTGTCAATAATCATTAAAACTATATACATTGTAAAATTTGTATATATTTGGTATTAGTTTATACTAGGCCTATTACTACATTATATAACGATAATATAATTTAATTTTCTCGAATAAACTATCTTCATGGTTTTAATAATGTCGTCATCTAGAAGCTAATATAAAAAAATTAGGGCCCTATACAACGGCACGGAACTTCGATGTATTAACGAATGGTGTATGTAAAATAAAAAAAATAAAAATATTGCTTAAACCTGGCACAAAATTGAACGAGCTCGTTCGACTAAGAGCGAAGCCACACTGCTACGTTGCTTTGCGTTGCGCGTCGCAATGCAATAATTCGACGCATCGAGTGCCACACATGCCCTGCGGCATCTCGAATGCAACGCTGTTTATTCCATAGTCGTCGCAGCGTCTCAGTGACGATTTCTCAGTCTATAATCAACAATGGATCGTAACAAAGATGAGACAAACATAATAATGTGGAAATCTCCCTTGATTGCAATAGGAAATAGTCATAGATAGTTTTTTACTCTGTTTACAGATTATTGGTTCCTAATATTATTATTGTTTCAGGCAATCACAAGCCTTATAATCAAATATAAGCTAATTTAATCATCCTTTTGAAAAGTAGGGATAATAGAAATAGTACATATAATATATAACCTCGTGTCGCCTGAATGTCAGTTTTGTATTGGCACCCATCACTTTAATCCCCTTGTACGTTGTCCGAATAATATATATATATATATAATGACGCAGCGTCGTCGCTCAGGCGACGCAACGCAACGGAGCAGTGTTGACGGCAACGGCTTGACACTAAGCGAAAAACGGAATTTCAGTACCTCATAACTGGTACGTTCAATCCATAGAACGTAGTCCGAGCACGCTCAACACCACCTAGAATAATTAATTAGCTATAAAATTATATCGTTGTATATTTTAATTTATAACTCGCAAAACCAAATCGACAAGGCTTTTCAGGGTTCATTAACTATTTTACTTTACGTTTAAGGCAACTCGTGTTTAGCCGAATAACTTATTTAATATTGCAATAGGGCATTGAAAATTGAGTATATTATACTAATATATATAATAACACACTTTCTAATCTATACGGTCTGTTAATAATACTATAACAATATCTGACTTGCCGTTTCGAAATGGTTATGCGAAAATAAAATATTTATTAGAAGTCGTAGAATGTGACAATAAACAACATCACATGTGAATTGTAATCTGATACCATTAGCAGTACTTTTTTACGTCGATCGACTTTTAATTTTCATAAGGTTTGGTTTAACAACAAAATAATGCATATAAAATTTCAAGATCATCATATATCATTTTTTTTAAATATATCTTGATATTTAAAAAAAATGATTTAAACTTTAAAATTACTATATTGGTGATAAATAGCCAGCTCGTTGATTTATCAGTGGTATGTTAATATATACGTAACAACGAATCCAAGATATATAAATATATCATTAAAATATAATATATTATTTTAATACTTGTTGCGTTGGTAGTCTATTATAACACTATTTCAATTTACAAAACTAATGGTCGATCAACGTAAGCGCATGTCAAAAATTATTTTAACAGCAGTTTAAAATGGATGTGGAAATAATAAGTGTAACTTAAAAACTTCAATACCTTGAAAGTTACCTATATGTTTGATCAATTAAATGTGCTTTATTCTTTTTTGAATCTTTAAAGTATGTATAGAAAATACTTAACCCTTTAAAACCACAGCATATGTTTTGGCATATATATAGTGTTTAATATTTATTTATTTTTATAAACCAAAATTGTAATTATTTTGCAATAATTGAAATAGTATTGATGGCACTGTAAACATATGTTCCTAAAATTTGATTTCGTTACTTTTGTGCTCTTCCTCCAAGAGGACTTTACAGGAGGCCATGTTTTTTTTTGTAAATATCCTCTATGTTCTTGTAAGCTGTAAGCGCTTTTTTTTCTTTGTTTCACTTTGAAAATCGTTCGACTTGCGTTTTCATTTACTTTAAGAAAAAAACAGTAAAAAAAGTCATAATGAGTTTTCTTTTATCTTTTTGTAGTTCATAATGTGAAAGATAGATGGCCTTACTATTTTTATGATGGCCTTTTTTTAGTTACTTTAGGATATAGTTACCAACATATAACTTTTGGTGCTAACTATTATTCATACCGTGGCTTTTGCATTATGAACTAATTTAGTTTTATGCTATTAGTAAATTTTAAAGTAGTATAGTAAAGTATCATTACGACCGTTTCCCTTTCGGGGTGGTCAGAAACCACGCTTATAAATAAGCGGATTCACATTAAGCCAACTTTACTATAGGCCAATCATGACAAGTGGCAAGTTCGTCGATGTCTCCAGCGTACCAAACTCGAGAAACACCACAAATAAATTAGATAAGTATTAAATGTATTTATTTACATTAATAAATATTTTTGTGTCGGTACCTCCAAATCTAAATCCACGGACTTAACCGCTAGACCACGGAGGTAGAGTACTAAATAATTATAAGTAACACAATTAGAAATGTTTTTTCATAATTTAAAAGATTTCTTCAAAAATTCAGTATGACATTTCGCATCGTAATACAATGGAAATTGCTTAAGAACAGGAGACGAGGGGGGGAGTGAGAGACACGTAATTACAGTTACAGAGTCGTCATTGTCCTTTTTCTTTCTCTGTCAGCGCTAACTGGTAGATAATTCTATCTTGTGCCCTTAGCATTTAAAATCACACTATACACTATGACAAATATGGACTTGAGCCCTTATACTATTAAGAGTGCGATTGATTCCATCTAGTGACGTCTTTCTCATTAATGAAATAATCGCTTATTGTTTTTTTTTTAAATTATATAATTTTATTTGGAGTTTTTAAGTTACACGTACAAATTTCCTGATATATTATGTGTAGTCAATTCCGTGCCGTAGTCGAATATTATCTCTAAGAACACTTTGATCTAGGCTTAAGGACTTGGTGGGATAGTACTATCGAAATCTATCTATGTACGTTCCCAAACTCGGCTTTACACGAACGAGCTTTATAATGACAGAGCGTGCAATCCAGTCTATACATCTAATCCATATCTTTTGAATAAACGATTCTACATAAATATTTTTGTTTCGTTTTTTTATGAATATAATAATATCAGAAAATAAAGTCGTTTTTAATGGCTAGGTATCGAATTTATTTTAGCGTTTCGAATAATTAGTAAAATAATCTAGTAAATAATAAAATATAGTATTTTATTACATAATATGTATATTTATCTGATGTGCACGCTTAGTAAAATTTCTTCACACGTTCTCAAAGCTCAATTGTAACAAGCTACCTGAGCTAAATGCTAGGTGGTATAAAACTCTGTACTAAAAAAATGCTTATATACTGGACTGCAGTTATATTTACCTAATTTTCGATGTATTTTTCGTTCATTATAATTTCAACTGGCTTATTCCTTATTCCGAAGCACCAAAAACTTTAAAATCTACACAATATTAACCAATATAATAATAATACTACATTAATACTATTTTATTGCTTATTTTTACATAATATTGCTTTTTACGCGCGACCTCATTCTAATAGCCTAGTTTAAAAAAATATTTGGATTTAACTATCTAATTTTAGGACTTGCGTGGATCAATTATTTTTAAGGAGTGAGGAATGAGGGATGCCTCTCATTACTTCCCAAGTCCGTTTTTTTTATAAGATTTAATAGAATTTTGCGTCTTTTGTGAGCGTTGGTTTTTGTTTGTAACCATCTAACGATACTTTAATTAAGATCACAAACGATTGAGAACACGCGTTCTTTTTTACCACACAATAACGCAAAGAACTATCGATGACTTTAAAAAGTAACAATAAATTCCTTTAACAGAAACCTGAACGCATAATCCAGTCCAATTAAAATTTCTATTAAAAATATATATATAAGTAATATATAATATTTATATATATTTTTAATATTTTAAATACATTTGAGGTATTATAAATAATCTTTGTAATTGACGAAATAAATATTTTAATTGACTGACGAGGCACTAATAAAACTAAGGAACTTGTGGCCTTGTAGCACGGCCACCTCGCCCTAATCTCATTATTGATTAATTATTTTTCATATAAAATTTTATAATTGGTTCATAACCGCACAGTTGGCAACACTGATGTTATCAAAATGTTTCTTAAATATAATAATTAGGTAGTATTAAAATCTAGAATTTCGTAAAATATTAATTAATAATGTAATTGCACTTTTAATTGTTCGTAAAATTATTTTTATTAGGTACTTATAGGAAATTGACTATATATTATTATTAGATTAATTGAAAATTGGAAGCTTGAGGAAGGTATGTATATATATATATGTATATATATATATATATATGTATGGCTGCCCACTGTGCAAATTCCTAAATTTATTATTGTTAATACGGTAGCCGTGCTCCAAGGCCACCCTACGGGGACTACGTGAGGACTCTAGGACTACAGTATCGGCTCGGCTGTATGTGACAGCGACGCGCGAATATACTAACTAATTTATTATTGCTTTTGAATACCCATTTGATCACTGGAACACCTCGTGTTCCTCCTTAAAGCTAAGAGTGGTCGCGGGGGCGGACGCGAGCCCCGGCGCAGAGGCCGCGTAAGGCACGAGCGGGGGCCGGCCTTGCGCCAAGGCGGGACGGAAGGTACCGTCCGCGCTCGCGACACACCGCTCACTAACCTACTTAGCGCTTGTAAAAATCCTCTACAAAAGATATCAGTTTCATTCGTATTTCGATACTTCTATATTAAGAGTATATCCGTCGACGAGTATATACATAGTGAACGGTCGGCCGGTTTGGCTCTACGGGGTCCTTACTGGTTCGTTGTTCGCGAAACTTGTCCGAGCGGCCGCGGGGCCCTCGGCGCAATAAGTGTAAACGTTAACAATATACTATAAAACTAAGCGAGTACGAAATAGATAGCGAAGTGTAGGTTAGGGTCCCTCGATAGCCTCCTCCTCAGAGTCCCCGGGCGCGTCTATGCACGCAGACTCCTGGTGTTTGTTGAGGTAGCTCTTGAGCGCGAAGCTCTTCCGACAGCGTCCGCACTCGAAGTTCTTGTCGGACGAGTGCGTCTGCATGTGTGCGCGCAGATTGGATCGATCGGCGAACGCCTTGCCGCAATGTGCGCAGCCGTACGGTTTCTCACCGGTATGCGAGCGCAGGTGGCCTTGCAGCAGCCAGGGTCGCGAGAACAGCTTACCACACACTCCACACACGTGTGCTAGCCGGTGTGTAAGCACGTGCATCGCCAGCGCCGGCATCGATACGTATGCCTTGCCACACTCGGGGCAGCGCTTGGCCGCCACCGAGTCCAGGCTGCGGTGCGTTTGTTTGTGCCGCGATAGGTTGGAGGAGGTTGCGTATCGCTTGCCACACTCGCCGCACGTGTACTTGGCCTTAGGTTCGACGGGTGCGGGCGATTCCCGCCGCTTCGACCGACCGTCGCTGACGAAGAAGGCGTCGTAAGTGTAGGCGACAGTCTCGCGCGGTTCGGGCGCCGGGTCGGGCTCTTGCGGGTGGTGCAGCAGCACAGGCTGGCTGAGGTCGAGAATGGCATGCGCGGCGTGTAGGTCTTCTTCAGGGCGTTGGTGCGCAGGCAGCTCGTAGGGCCGATAGATGTCTTTCTTTTTAGGCGGCAGAGGGAGAAGGGCGCCGGTGCTAGTGTATGGGGGGGTCCTGCCGCTCGCCGGTGGCTGGGGAGGGGAGATAGAGGAAAGATGGACGGGAAGAAAGGACTCTGGCGCGACGGGGGACAAGAGGGAATAGGACGCCGGTGCCGGTGTGGACACGGGAGCGACTCGTTTCACCTCGCTTGGCAGTTGCGCGGTGAAGTGTGTGGATGGTACATCATCGCTGTAGCCTGAAACAATACAAACATGCGTTATGGTTGACGGAATTACATAGGAGTAATGTGCTGTGTAGTGTAGGGAAATGTATTGTGAAAATAGAGGGGTTTGGGCGCTATGGTGCCAAATATTTACTGTTTTATACCTACAATAACTTCTAAAAATTGTAATTATGTTTTATTTGTGTATACTTTAAACATTAAGGTACAATAATGTATATAATGTATCTATAGAAAAATATGCGCCACCGATAGTTGATGTTTTTTTTTAACGTTCATCTGATTTATAATTTAACGAGGTAATATTATGAGGTTTACGGCAGAAGCACTCAAACATCAGCTGTCGCTAATTAAAAAGCTTATTTAGCTCGCTTAATAAAATAGCTTAATAAAGTAGAGAGCACAATGTTCCGCACGAAACAACAGGTAAACAGACATCAAACAACAGCTCTCCGTTAGCGGCGTGAAAAACCAATTAGAAGCAAATTTCAGTGAAGGCTCATTAATTAATCCGAGCACATCGCAGCGAGCATTGTTTAAAGGTAGGATATATTTTATTTCTTTTGAATTTACGGTTAGTTTTACTACCATATTGCATGCTGTGGTCGCCTGTAATTAGGATAGCATTAGATTGAAACTAACATGCATGGAACAATATTGCAATAATAAAAAAACAAGATAAGTTTGAATTTATTATTTTGTATTATACCTACTTTGTTATATCTGTTACCATGTTATTATTACAGTTCTCGTTCTATTAACTGAATATCGAAATCAGATATTGATTCGCGTTTATATCGGCGAGTTTGAACAGCAAGAGCCAAATACTTGGAAATATTAAGGGTTCTTCCGAATATAAATCTCAACTTCATTAATAAATTTCCGAGTTTCGGTACTTCTGGCCAACCTGTAGCACCGCACCTGTTGAGCTAGCATTAAATTTCCCGAAACAATAAATCTTCATTTGTATTTATTAGCCACAAAATTTTGCTTAAGAATCAAAAATGGGAAGTGGACCGAAATTCCAAAGAATGCGTTATCTCATAACCGGATAGTACCTATGTTTCTCTGGGTCTAATAATGGGGTCGTTCAGGCCTGGATGATGAATGTGCCTAGGTTGGGAAAAGGGATATTTTTCCCGGCACGATCTGAGCGGGCAACCACACGCCGGCAATTACTACATAGCCTACTTCAGCTCTCGTCCAGGAGCACTTAGGCAAGTGGTGACCCGTTGGTGGCCGTATCTTCGGATTTTGCAAATGTAGTTTACGTTTACGAGGTCTTTCGAATAAAAAGAGGAATTCGGCCATTATTCATTATGCTGGCCTAGTGTAGTGAATAACACTGATTGGTGTGGAAATTTCCTTACACTATTTTTGTTGCTTCGAATTAGTGGAACAACCTGCCCTTAAATATAAGACAAGCATCAAATCGAGCTCAATTCAAGATGGTCTATTTGCATTTCTTAAATGGTTCCTAACAAGATACCTACTTAGTGTATGTATATATATTGTATTGTATGTATATATGTATGTTTATGTATGTGTATGTATATATATTGTATTGTGTGTATGTATGTATGTGTTTATGTGTGTATATAATTTACATATTGTTTATTGCTTACAATGTCACCGTTTAGTTGATTTTTACTTGCACCCACCGTTCACTTTAAATGCTTTATCTGTTGTTTAGGTTGGCTGTCAGAGAATGTCTAGCGGCATTAAGCTCGCCGCTTGTACATAGTGCAATAAAGTCTTAAATAAATAAATAAATTTTCTTGTGACAAGCCAAAAACAAAATATAGAGTTACAAAGTAAGCCAAGTTAAATCCGATGATTCGTTTTTTTACTTCCATTAGCGAGCGTAAAACGAAAACCTCCCTTCGCTACTCAATCCGCGGCCGCGCTACGCTAACAACTTGGGATTAGTTAAGCTTTGCATCCTTTAATTGGCCCATTAAAAGTTTAACGTCACTAAAAAGTTGATTCACCATGTGTGCTTTTTATTTTATTTAAAAACCTTATTGCACTATGTACAAAGGCGGACTTAATGCCGCTAGGCATTCTCTGACAGCCAAACCTTTAGGACATTTAGACAGTATAGGTAGTAGGTGCAATCATTAATTAAGTTATTCTTAACAGTATTAATACATACATAACAATATTACATACTAATACATATACAAATACATAAAACTATATACATATATATAAACATAAAGTACATAATAAATAAACAATAATATAAAATAAAACTACTTACATGATGAGGGAAGTGAAATATGACGTTGCTGCAATTGAGGATAGTGAGGAAATGAAAAAGAGACATAAATTTAGGACAGTCTAGTTAGAAAGAAAGTGTTTGTAAACTATATTTTTGAAGATGACTCGATTTGGAGCTTGCCTAATACCTAAGGGTAGGTCATTCCAAAGACTTGCAGCTACAACAGCAAACGAATTAGAGACAAAAGAGGAACTACATAACCAAAACCAAAGATAAATATCGGGTTTTGCCGTAAAAGAACTTCAGCTAGTTCGAAATACGAGTACCTAGTCCTAGTATATTGTTGAATAATATATATATATATATATATATAGAAGAGGCAGACTCGTTCCAGGGACCTTTTCTATAACCCCCGCACACGCACAGTAGCTGGTCTCCGCGCACCAGAATGCTGAATGTGTGAGACGTACAAGGTTATTGGACGTCGATATATTTAGCAATTCTCGCGCCGCATTTAAGGCCAAAATAAAGCTGTTATTGTCGGTTTAGCTCGCTGGGTGAGGTTTGCTTCGGAGTTCATTAATAGTTCTATTAATTCGAACACTGCAATTGCATTATCGAATATACCTGGCCAAGGTATACATAGTATTAACGTATTTATAAATACAAATAGTGCACTATTGTCCACAGTGGGAAATATTTTGGTGGCAGGTATAATTCTAATGACTCCTACTGTATCGTGTCCTAATTGTTCTTATACTGCCTGTCTCTGTTCTTTCTCTTCGAATACATAAATAAATAAACAAAGATCATTTATTATTATTTATTATTTAACCTTAATGTAGGATATTGACGAAGACTCAATTACAGCCGCTTTAATTTGTTTAGTAATTGTATTATTTTTTACATACCTATATATATATATAAATATATATACGAGTATATTTCTGACAAGGCCGTTTTACAGCTGTATAATTTAGTTTTATTGCAAATATTATTGTTATTTTCTTTTGTTTAATTTTCCTTTGACACTACTTTCCTTGCCTTGTAGCACTCTCCAGGCAGGACAAATGTATTGTACTTGTGTTTGTA
This sequence comes from Tinea semifulvella, assembly GCA_910589645.1. Lineage (NCBI taxonomy): Eukaryota > Metazoa > Arthropoda > Insecta > Lepidoptera > Tineidae > Tinea > Tinea semifulvella. The sequence goes on from OU342584.1 coordinate 31,262,239, forward strand.
ACCTTAGACTTAGCCGAATTTCGGTGGGAATTTATGGCGGAAAAAAAATAATAGAATATAATATATAATAAGCCTGCGACACCGAAATACCTCAAGGACAATTTCGCCTATCTTTTTTCTTTTCATGACAAATCCCTTCGCTCTGCTAACAACTCTGTTCTATCTGTCCCTTCTCATTATTCTTCATTTGTATCTAACTCTTTTGTAGTTGTTGCTACTAATTTGTGGAATAATCTACCTGTTAACATACGGCAAGCAACTACAAGAACATTATTAAAAAAACTGGTGTTTTCACACTTTCTAAATAGCTCCACACAGCGTTAGTAAGTAGTATATGTATGTTTATGTATAATAATATGTATGTATTAGTATTTAGTGTATCGATATTATAATATTGATTCCATATATATTGTAAGTGAGAATATATTAATTTGATGTTAATTTAAATAGTTAATTATTTTTCTTATTATCTTTATGATTGCACCTACATTTGATCAAATTTGTCTCCAAGGTTTGGCTGTCCAAGAATGTCTTCGGGCATTAAGTCCGCCTCTGTTCTTTGTGCAATAAAGTTTATAAATAAATAAATAAATGATAGAAAAAATATAATGAAAATGAATCGTGCTTTACTCTATGCAAATCGCCCTAAAGTTGAGCGAGGATTTCGTTAATAAATTCGATATTGACTGTGTAGTGGAAACTCAAAGGCCTTTGGAATTGCAAATTGAGGCCAGTCGATGCAATTTCGGAGTCACTCTGGTGACAGCCTTGTGAGTAGATCAAAGTATTCTAAACTTGCTGCTTGACCCGGCTTCGCCCCTATAATATAAGTAGGAAAATTTTGGAAAGAGATTTTGGTGTCTTTTGAAAATTGTCTCTTACGCCTTAAAATAATAAAACAGTGGACTTATCAGGCGCTTGCTGCAACTCCTGTAAGGAAAGAAGTCACGCATGTCCTGGTTCGAGAACCTTATCCGGGTGCTCATTCGCATTTTTCTGCACAGCAGCCAACAAATTAAAATAGAGATGAAGATATCTGATTCAGGAGTGGTAGTGGTAAGAACGCTTTCCTTTAATCCAAAAGGACGCGGTTCGAAACACGGCATGTACCAATGAGAAACACTTTTCTTACGTACATTTGTCAGAGATTTACAAGGCCACTGTACCCGTGGCTTGTAAAGTACGTTAAGCTTTTGGTTCCGATTCCACAAATACCACTTGTGGAATAGTTAATAAAAAAAAGTAAAAAAAAAAACTAATGTAGGCCAAATTCTCTCGATATATTTTATGGCCTATCTTTAGCACTGGAGGTCTAGACTCTGTTCTAGAGGCTGTAATGATGACGATAATAACTGACTTCATTAACATGTCGTGAAGATCTTGACGTCATAAATTCTATGACCAATATACCAAGTGTATCAAGGGACTTCTATGGCAAATTTAATAAAATGCTTGTAAATTAATACGAGCGTGATGTTAAGACAAACAGACATAGATACATAAATTCAGACAAAGCATATTTTTGTTTTATAATATTAGTAAGTATAGATGACGAGTTTCTTTTGACATTTGGGCTTGTTAAGACGTTTTGAAATATAAAGTGCCGTTCCAATTTCAGTTTGGATGTTTTTCCACTTTAAATGTATGATTGCAAATCATTTGAATTATCCGAGATGATGACAAGAGACACGATGCTATGACGTTGGTCCCCTGGGAAGACGGACGCGCTCTGGTGTGGAACGCCAAATACGTCCACACCCTCGCAGCGTCGCACCTTAGGGGGATAGCGCATAAAAAGGGGGCCGCAATGAAAAATGCAGAGACCGGCAATCCGCGCAAGTATACATACTATATTATATATTAAAAGATTACATATGTATTTGTGCCGATTGCTGTAAAAATACTGGGCTCATGGAGTTCAAACTCTAAAAGTTTTTAAAAGACGTAACACCGCCCAAAGAATCAATTACATTTCAGCGAGGAAATGCATCCAGCGTTCTTGCCACCATACCACGCGGACGGGACTTATATCCGTATCCATAGTATTAATATCAACAATGTACAGTAACCTTTGTATACATACCCGCCTAACACGATATACAGGGCAGCCAAGCAAAAAATTAAGATAAACCAAATTTTACACTCGAATTATATTTTCGTTTGCTTTTTGTAAGAACGCAATATTAAGCTAGCTTCCCACGGTCCGTGATTCTGCGGATCATCACGCACAGCCGACGGCTACGGACGGCAACGCACACAGACAGAGCTCTTCCAACGGTGCGTGTCTGTGTAGATCTTTTGATAGCTTCATTTCAAAATGCAAAGTGAAAGATCGACGTATCGTCGCTGCAGCTGCGGCTGTGGTATTAATTAACAATTACTAAATTATGCGATCTAGTAAAAGTAAAAATAAACCACGTCGCTGATGGATCAGCATACAACAAAGGTCGTTTAAAGTAAGTGTACCTAAATTTCTAATTTTATTTTCTGTTTTGATCACGGTAGAAAATTAACGAAAATATTCCCTGTCCTGTGATCCTACCGGTGGGATCATGGGGAATGATTCGGAAAAACTTATCATAATATCGCACCTTTGAAGTTACCGCCTCGCGACGGATACCGGCGCACCGCCACAGATGTGTCTGTGCTACTACGGACGAGACCCTTCCCACGGTGTGTCGTGCGAGCTGGTCCGCGTCCGTCCGCGATATCACGGACCGTGGGAAGCTAGCTTTAGGCTATAATTAATAATTGCTAGCCCCATGTGGAGCATTCAATTCTTCTGACATTTGTCATCACGCGTCTAATACACGTAGTTAAATAACATTTTAATTAAAGATATTAACATATATACTAAGGCTGAGTTGGACTAAAATGAAATCTCTGTAATTGTCAAAATTTAAGTTAAAAATGGTGTCGAATTTATGAGTTTTATTTTGGAGGTCAGGAGGTTAGCTGGTATAATCGACGCCATTCACCCGACTGCACGACGCAAAGGTAAGGTAAGGTTTGGGTAAACACATGTTTATCCAGCCTATGTATGTACGAGTTGTATGATTGTTCCTTTCTGGCACACTACAGACCACGCGCGTGGTTCGATTTTGATGATTCTCACGTCAATCGATTCGTTATAATTACGCGAGTGTCACTGAAGATTTTAATCAAATTTCAGTAAGGCGACACCATATTTATTTATTTTATTTATTTATTATTTACTTATTCCACAGCTGTATTTTACAAATAAATATTTACATTCAAATGATTATCGAACACCTAGCCAATTACGGAATAACATTATTTTCACTAAACATATAGCATGAACGGATTATTAACAATTTAAACTATTAAAAAATAAACATAAGAATAAAAATAAAGAGACAATATTAAAAAAAAAAAAACACTCTACTCATCATTATGTAAGTGTATGTATATGTGAATGTGTATTGTCAGTGTAGGTGTGTGAAGATGTAAATTGTAAATGTGTGTGAGATTTAGATTAGATTTAGATATTATATAAATTAAAGTATTATCGCGACCGTATAATTCGCATTTAGCCAACTTTACTATAGGCCCATCATGACGAGTAGTAAGCTCGTCGATGTCTAGCGTACCAAACTCAAGAAAAATCACAAACAAATTATTGTGTCCCGACCAGAAATCGAACCCGGTACCTCTGAGTCTAAATCCACGGATTTAACCGCAAGACTACAGAGACAGTTAAAAAAAAATTTTGCTAGATTTTTACTTTTACTTATGTTCATCTGGACGTCAATGATTGCTATCACACAGACATATTTATAATTATAAAGTTCATCTGAGTATTTATAATTAAATAAACAATTTAATTTCAAAGTCTGCATCGGATTTTATAATAAAACCCAGCGCTTCTGAGGTTCTACTGACTATGTCATCGATAGTATTTCATCATTTTAACTTTGAGTTGAAATCACCACGCTTATCGATCTTAGTTTAGGAGACTAAACTAACGCTGTAATTAATCTAAGTTCTACCTCGCTATTATACAAAACTTTGTTGGAAACTATACGATTTTAGATGACGTGGTATATAGTTTAAATTAATTTAGGTAAGTATGTTCATGACAGTTATAATTTGAGATGCTGAGAGCTCAAGACTTTGATACCTGACCTACTTTCCCAAACTTATGACTTAAATGAACAAAATCATAATTGCTAGTAGTAATACTCATCTCTCCACATCTCGACTGGTAAAGACAACAAGAATTTTTGTTAAGTTACATCGACCGTGTCCCTTTCGGGGTGGTCAGAAACCACGCTTATAAATAAGCGGATTCACATTTAGCCAACTTTACTATAGGCCAATCATGACAAGTGGCAAGCTCGTCGATGTCTCCAGCGTACCAAACTCGAGAAATATCACAAATAAATTAAATGTATTTAGGTATATACATTAATAAATATTTTTGTGTCCCGATCAGGAAACAAACCCGGTACCTCCGAGTCTAAATCCACGGACTTAACCGCTAGACCACGGAGGCAGTTTAGTTCAAAAAGTTCATGATTTAGTGCAAGTTATTTTTGGCATAAGGCGTGTGCAATTGGACTCGTTATCGGGACCACCTTAGAATCGGGGACAGAGCTCATTTACTAAATTCAGCATGTATAATAGTGTAAACATCTTGTTCAATATGCATTTTTTATGTAATTATTATTATTGTAATAATAGAAAACGATAAACAGACGCTAAATTTCCGACACAAGTTGTAGTTTATTTTATAAAGAGTAAACTCCCGGGTATTTACCCGACGTATTTGGGTGATAATGCCGCGAGTATAACTTTAAAAAAAACATCAAGTTTTGCTACATCTGAAATTTAAAGATATGTCATAATTAATTAATTCATGACAGCCCCAAGAGCACAGCGTCCTAGACTTTTTTTTTTTTTTTTTTATACTGGACTCGACATGTGACATCGCGCCCACCTGATGGTAAGCAGTACGCGAGGTCCAAGAATGGGAGCAACTGACGCCGGTCACTATGACCGACATCAGTCTCTACCACTATGCCGGCCTAACAAGATGCTTTTTCACACTTCGCTTGAAGGACTCCAGGTTATAAGAGTGGGGAAACACACTGGCTGGGAGAGCATTCCACATCTTCAGCGTGCGACAGATGTAAGAGTCTCCAAATTTATGAGTACGCGTAGGGATAGTGGGTAAGGTATGTGGATGCATATTTTGGCCTGTGCGTGTAGTTCGGTTGCGGAATAGAGAAGAAGGGATAAGGTTATGGAGCTCCTCAGAACACTCGCCGTGGTATAGCTTGTAGAACACGCTCAGAGAGGCAACGTCACGGCGAAGCTGCAGTGATTCGAGAGTTTTAGAGACTGTGGTGTCGTCCACTATCCGAATTGCCCGCCTCTGCAGGACATTGAGAGCATCTGTAAGATACTTAGCGGAGCCATCCCAGAGGTGAGAACAGTATTCCACGCATGACCTTATCTGAGCTTTATACAGCATAAGTCTTAGAGCAGGCGGGAAAAACCGCTTCACCTTGTTTCACTTACAACCGCCACGCCTGGTCAGACGGGTTCGCGAGGACCTGACGGCTAAATGTACTCTACGAGGCACGGGAACGGTGGATTATAAATCTATCAAAAATGTACGTAAGAAAAGTGTATTTCTCATTGGTACATTCCGTAGCCAACACCGCGCCTTAATAATACACACATCAAAAGTGTCTAGGGATCAACATATATTTTTGCAATAACTTTTCTCCTGATTGATATTCATTAAAATTTTCTTTAAGGATTGATCAAATAAAATGTTTTCGTTTGTCTACAGTAACGATAAACCAAGTCACCTTTGCATTAGTAAAAAAAATTGCCATTTTCCTAATAAAGGGATTTTTGACATTTGAACCACTAACATTAAAGTTCGAAAAAAAGACTGAAATAACAGTTTTTTTTTTAATTTTATTGGGTAACTTAAACAATTAATAATCCGTGTTTCTACCGCGAACACTAACAACACAAGAACATCGGTTTGGCATACTCAAAATGAGTTCATCCAAATCACGCTGTGGAATGGCCGCCCATGTTCGTTGCAACAACAAAAAAAGGTCTTCTTGCGACTGGATACCCTCCATATTCGGCAGAGCTCTTCTCTGAAGAATATCCCATGCATGCTCAATCGGGTTCAAGTCTGGCGACTGAGCAGGCCAGGGCAGGACATTGATGTTAGCTGCGGCGAGAGTCTGTCTTACACCTCTTGCGGTGTGCGGTCGTGCATTATCATGCATTAACTGAAATAAGGGACCGATATGCACTTGTAGAGGAACGATGACGTCTGATACAACCGTCTCAGCATAAATTTGAGCGTTGAGGTTGCCTCTGATCCAAATCAACTCAGTTCTTCCGCCGATCGAAATACCCGCCCATACCATGATGGTTCCACCACTATAAGGATGGACTTCCTGGCAGGATTTTAATCGCTGTTGGCGTCCAGGGGTTCTCCAGTGTTGTATACGTCTTGTATCCGGCCTCATACCAAAACGAGACTCATCAGAAAAGCACACGAAACGCCATTGTTCTTCTGTCCAATTTCTGTGTTCAAGAGCCCATTGATATCGAGTCCTACGATTGTGCATTGCTATAGGTGGTACCCGTAGCGGTCTTCGGGAATGAAGGTTCACTTCATGCAAGCGGTTTCTGACTGTTTGGTCGCTAATTAAGTTCCCTGAAGAGCGATGAAGGCTCACGGCTAACATCATGGCGGTTATTGTTGGAGTTCTTCGAGCTGTGATTTGAATGTATCGGTCTTGTCTCCGTGTGGTGCAGCGATACCGTCCTCCATGGCGCTCAGCCACGGTACCAGTGGTTCGGTAACGTGTCCAAAGTCGACTGATAATACTCTGACTTGTATTCAGAGCTAAAGCCACAGTACGTTGCCGGGAACCAGCTTCTATCATTCCCACGGCTCTGATCATTTCTTCCCTGCTTAAATGACGTCGCCGCTCCATAATAACGTTGGTTTTAATCAGTAGTAGGGAAACAGTAGCACTAATAATGTCTTCAATGCGTCTTATGTTTTTATAGGGAAAATATTGACAGCTGATTTTCATCTTTTACTCGAATTTGATTGACAGTTCCTGTTTTAAATTATGAAATGCACCAAAAAGGATCCATATAAATTTATAAAATCATAAATTTATTACAAAGCCACATCTCAATCACAAGAAATCCGCATAAACATGCTTGATCCCTAGACTTTTTTGATGTGTGTAGTAACATATATTACGGCAGACATGGCTGTATGGGCTAGATTCCTTTGTCTTCATCTCATTTATTACATTAATTCATCAGAGAAAAAAATAATAAAAAGATAATAAAGTTTTAATTACTTATAGATTTATGATATCTTATTGCTTTGACTGAATAGCGACTTTTAAATTTCAGAGCGAAGAATTTTTCAATTACTTACTTGAAAAAGGTATTTTCTTACAGTTTTGTTTCACTCTTATTCGCTTTAACGTCAAGCTCTTTGTAGTTTATCGGTTCTGCATTTTATAGCACAATAAAGCGCCTTCCGTATTTTCTACTTTTTAAAGACAATTTCTTAGCATTCCATAAATTGACCATCATGCGGGTGCCGGTTCCATCGTGTGTGAAAACAGAGGAGAAGAATGGTGTCTCGGGCTTGTGACCGACTATAGGCTGGTTTATACTGTCATCATCATTATCACAGCCCCTAGTACACAGTGACCTGGAGATCCAATGGCTTTCAAAAAAAATCTGGAGAATTTGGCCTACACTCGCTACAAAGACCACAGACCTGCTTAGGCCCAATTTTTTCAGTATGTAGTGCAAACATTTATCTGAAATTACGCTCGCACCATCTTCCACTGGACAAACAAAGACGTGTCTTAAATCCGTTCCTAATAATTTATTTTGTGATATCATACTATTTATCAACAAAAAAAAATGTTTTTTTGGAATATTTGATTTCGACGCAACGGTAAGATTAATAACACTATTTTTTTCATAATCAAATATTTGTAACTTAAGTGAAATGTTGTCTAGAAGATTTTCTTAAATTTCACTTTAACTATGATAGAACTGAAAACTTGTTACTAATATAGATAATTAAGTAAAGGTAAGTAGGTAATAAAATAAATACACACACACAAACTCACACTACACTGTACTACATACACACAAATATACACACAGACACACTACACACGCACTAAACACATTATAACCTATTTTTTTATACATTTCTTATTTTTATACATACTTTTTCTCTCAAAGAATTAGTATTGCAATTTAGCCAAATCAGCGGGCAAATGCAGCCAGCGTTCTTGCCACCATTCCACGTGGACGAAACAATAATATTTATTTTAATTCATATTTTGTAATAAATGATAGGACTTTTTTAAAGATTCGCAAGCAGTTTTTAATTTTCTCTTGATTGACGCAATCGCTGAGAACAATAGTTAATTTAATTTTTAATTTAAGTGCCAGTAATCCGATGTGTATCTAATTAATTGGGTAAAAACCTATTTCATAACACTGTAATGTTTGCTTTTTTCTAACAATAATATTCCCTACTTCGTTTTACTTAATGTTAGTTTTATATTCTTCCGTTATTTTGTTATATTATTTATTTCTTTTAGTAATTTATTCTATATTTTGTTTATTATATCTTAGTACTAATTGTAATTGGAATTAGGTTAACCTTATTTATTTATTCTTCTTTATACTATCAACCTTAATGTTTGTAATTTCTGCTACATATATATATTTTTGTTGTGTTTTACTATCGTAAAAAGATTATTAAGTACCTAATTATTTAAATGTCGAATGAATATATATATATATATATATATATATTCATTCGACAGTTTATATATATATATATTCATTCGACATTTAAATAATTAGGTACCTTATAATCTTTTTACTATCAAACGACTAATGTTTTGCGATATTATTTGTGACCAAAACTGCAGGACGTCCTATATCTAGGTGTTGCCAGAGACCCTTGTTCAGGTCCCTGAGTGAAACTATTTTTTTTAATAATGATTTATTATTACATTATTTAAATCTGTGCATAAAAACATAATAGTAAAATTTCTATACCGAGCTGGTATTATCGCATCCTTCACCTCTTGCAATAAACAGAATTTACATAGAAGTTTTCCAAACTTTCCAAAGCCTTAAATCCGTGCACAAGAGAAAACTTTATCCTGTTGCAGAGACTTAAGAAAACAGCATTCGGGAAAGTGGTAAAGTTTGTCCTTAGGTTTCGCGATAACAATAAAATTGTACACAGGTCCGCCCGGGGCACTTAACAAATAAAACAACAAAGCTTTAATCATTAATGTCCTTATTAATAATCCTGAGATAAATTTGTATTCAGTAAACGTAAAATATCTTGAAACATAATTTTGACAATTAATTATAGAATTAATGTATATTGTGAAATCAAGATATTAGACAAGCTTATAATCGTGCAATATTCAAGAGTAATGTGTACAAACACTATCTTTTATATGTATTTTGTATATATCTATAATCGATAATATATAACTTATTCATGTACTTGCATATGTATTAGAATGTAATTATTAAGTATAATTTGTATGTATTTGTTGTTATTTCTGTATATACATACATACATATCTTACAAATTGTCATCTAATAATATTGGACCTATTTACCATTGATACTGTCTAAATGTCCTAAAGGTTTGGCTGTCAGAGAATGTCCGCCTTTGTACATAGTGCAATTATTCTTTTAAATAAATAAATATAATAATTTTAATTAGATAGCACTTTCATTACGCCTTGGTTCAAAGATATATCAACCTCACATATGCAGGTGTGATTCCCATGTGAATAAAATGGGTCTACACCAGTCTTTCTCAAAGTGGGCGATTTAGCCCCCTTGTGGGCGCTGGATGTCTAGAGGGGGGCGGTAAGAAATAGGAGGAGTTGGCATGGTTTAATGAGGCCACTTAATAAATATTAGACAACATCGATTATTTAGTTGTATTCGGTCAAATTGGGCGTCAGACTTAATAAGTTTGAGAATTTCTAGTCTACACGGTCTTAGTTGTCAAAAGAGCAGCTTATCAGGCCTAGTGATGGTAAAAGGCCGGATGGTATGTCTCTAATACATACAGGATGCCACCTGTGATAAGACCTTTGCTGCTTACCATTCATATATAAACGAATCTAAAAAGCACATACAATATAAAAACAAAATAAAACTTTGTGGCATTTGGGGTTGAAATTGTGGGGGTTATTCACATGATACTTGGAAAACGAACTTATCAAGAGTGTGGCGACCCCAAATGCTATAACTACATTAAACAAATTATTTCCCCAATAAATCAGCGGGAAAATGCTGCAAGCGTTTTAGGTACACTCCCAGGTGGTAAGCTTTTAGGTTATTTAGTGAAATACTTTTTATTTTTTGTATTATTATAATTTAGTATTTTATATATATAATTAGTTTTTAATTTATTTTAATTGAAAATGTTACTTTAAGTAAATAATTGAATAATTTCGAAATATGTGAATATTCTTTTTATTTAATACAGTGGCAACATTAGTGCTTTTTGAGTAAATGTGACAGGTCCATGAGGCTAATATTTCAAATTACAATACAATATAAAAACAAAAAAATAACTTAATGGCATTTGGGGTTGAAATTGTAGGGGTTATTGACTTGAAACTTGGAAAACGAATTTTAACGAATATTCTATTTTATTTCCCTTTGTACTTTAAACTTTCATAATACATTAAAAAAATACTAATTAAATAATAAATTCTTCTAAGACCTTTTGTAATAATAATAATATTATTATTACAAAATAAATAGAAAGATTTATTTTAAGACGCTTGAAATTTTATCAGGTAATAAATAACTCGCCATTTTTCTTTCATCAAATTGATCGTTATCTTTAGTACCTACTGCTACTGATCGTAAGTCTTTAGTACTGCGGTGGTTTAACTCTCGAACTGTATTCTCTAGCTAGACAATTACGAAGTTCGCACGAGTATGTTGCAGACAAGGCAAAGTCGATGCAACTAATATCGGCATATAACTTAAGCCTGCTCTAGTGTATTATGTATTCCACAAGGTACTAATACTTATCTACTCCTATAATAGTACAAGATTCATAGGTGAGCGATGTTCACCGATCAGTTTTCCAAATTAAATCCACTCTTTATATAATAAAATACGCTAACGAAAGCGACGATGCCTGACAAAATATGTTTAAGGGGTGTCGATGGCTACTGTCTAAACTACAAGGAATATATATCTAAAAGTGCTGAAAGGAGTCTACTGGCCGATTTTCTAAATCTAAATCTGCATCAATTAAAAAAAAATATAGGGAATTCTTTGCGCCCTTTTGCACGGACATGTCAAGTGCAATTTATCGTTTTGTAAATTACTTTACTGTGAATAATGTTAGTCAAAAGGAGTGTTGTTTAGTTTAATAATGTGCTACAATATGAATAATTATGAAAAACGATAAATTGAACTTAAAATATGGGGCAGAAGTTATAGTTTATTTTTTGCGGTTTTCTCGCGCTGTAAACTCCCATATTATACCCGACGTGTTTGGGCTATAATGCCGCGAGTAACTCCAAGAAAAGCATTAAATTCTAAAATTTGATGATAACCTCATTAACTCATAAGAAAGAAAGATATATTACGTCAGTCTTGGCTGTATGGGCTAGACTCTTTGCCTTTCCTATTACCTCATTCATCATCCATCGGGAGAAGGAAACACAAAAAAAAAACATTTATTCTAGCCTCCCGGCTATCGGATTTGTTTTTTTTTTAACAATATTCGATTCCTTCAAGTTTTTTTAAGTTTGACGTTTGAAATTACCTCCCACAACTTGTCTAAGTATTATACAGGCTGTTTTTATATAAATGACATCAAAATGACTTCAATATATTTCCTTAGGGATCACAGTGATGCTTTTGCTAGCGTATTTTACTCGGATAACCAATGAAGGTCGTTCTTAGAAGTATCTTTGACTATAAAGGATGTGTTTATAAAAGCTACCATGCACTATGGGCAGCCAGAGCATAATATTAATTTGAGCGGCAGAGTCTAAAGTCATTGTTGAAATATGTTATTTCGAAATAAAAAATATGTCCGGCTACAACATGTTCGCGAAGACAGAGGGCAACCCTTGTCTGCCGTGCAATCATGCGCGTTCGAATGGCTGCCACAACTGAAAATCGTGGGTTCCACATAGTCTTCATATGTTGGAGTGACATCACATTAATCACAGAGTTCAGAACCTACAAGTCCATACTGGAGAAAATGAGAATCAGACAGCGCCTTTCGTTAATCGTATAATCAGGCCTGCTCACTTTCTTTGGACACGTATCGCGGCGTAGAGATACATTTATGGAGCGCCTGATAGTTCAAGGAACAGATAGCAGGGGATGAATGGTAGGCCAAAGTCAAAGCAGGTCAAAGCAGCAATGAATCACCGCTTACATGATCATGTGCGCCAGGAAAGCTGTAGTCGAGAGGAGTTGCGACGGCTTGTTAAGCGTGCCTTTGACACTCAAGTGACGACCACAACCATTTTGCCCAGAGTGTGGTGACTAAAAAGAAGAATAGTGCTAGAACGACCGTCGCCGCGTCCAGTAGAGTACGGTTTTATATTAAAATAATATAGTGCGCGTGCGTAGCATCAGTATAGCACTGTAACGTAAAATAAAGTCTCGGGTCGAACCCCGGAATGTATCAATGAAAAATACACTTTTATTACGTACATTTGTTATGACAACAACATCACCATAGTTCCGTGTTGGAGAGCACGTTAAGCTGTTGGTCCATCAGCGTTTAAGCGCAAACAGATAGATTGTTAAAATAGCGGATTCTGTTATTGTTACTGTCACTTTAGCTCGAGTTTGATTTTTCGAAGTCACCCATGTTGCAACTTCAAAGTTTTTGGGAAAGCGTAAAGTTAATATTGTCCGCGGCACGTTAATAATCATTTTTAACAAGTTTTACTATTTTTTAAATGTACGCATTTAAAACTTTATTTGCTGTAGTGGAGAATTTTACAATAATACCTATTTTAATAGCCTTTCCTGACAGTTTTCGTTATTTAAGGGTTATATTAATATAGTTATATAGCATTTGCGCTTAAGTAACATAATATGGCTGCAGGCTCTACTAATTCCAACTTATGATATCCTTAAATAATTATCATTAAAATTGACATCAGATCCCCGCCAATCCGTCTGACCAGCGCGAGCATGGCGCCTAGAACATATTCTCTAGAAATATGTTCTGCAAGGCCTATCTTCGGTAGTGGACGTCTGGAACTCTGTGTTCTAGAGGCTGAATGATGAATTGAATGATAATGATTAAGCTACGTCCAAAATCATCAGGTAAAAAGTCGCAAGACTTCGAACGCCGTATAGTTACTTTGTCTTTAAGAATGTAATGACACGTAGAGACGATAAACTAATCCAGATTGGAACATTGTCTCCGACCAACCAATACTCTTAGCTTCTTCCTCAAATTTTAAGACCACAAGCATAAAGATCTTAATGACCGATTCGCAATAAACTTAGACAACTTTGTTGCCGTATCCAATAAAATACGAGTCGTATTTAGATATAAAAATAATGTCACTTATACTGAGTGCATGCTGTGTTCTCCTAAAATGTTGACTACGAGTACATGAAGCTGCTGATTGAAAAGATTACATTGTTTACTTATTCTATAGGTAGTCGTCTATAATAGATGTTTGGATTTTGACAAGGAATATCAACGTTAAGTATTTTAGGCCTGAATACAAAATTAACAGGCAGACAGATATCACATATCTTGATCAGATGAGAACATCATATTGCCCATGTCTGTAAGGGTTACCATCACTCCGGATTTTTCATACATTTGTCCGGCGGCTTTTGAATTTTACCGATTTTTTAAAATTGTATAGGACACGATTAGGTAATAAAACTACATATTAAGTCGTCACGACCGTCTGCTACTAGGCCTACATTACCACAGTAACTAAGAGAGTAATGTTTGCATTTTGTGACAAAATGTTCTGACTTTTAATGAAATTTAATGTCAGGACTTAAAATTTCTAAACAGTAGGTATACCTAGTTCCAATGAAACATCCTGCCAAATTTCATCAAAATTGGTTTAGTACCTAATGCAGGCGTGAAAGCGAGGCAAATACACACACAGACTGACAGACACACAAAAACATATTTTATACATTTTTAATGTATAAAAATATAGTATGGTTTAACCCGGCTTCGCCCATGTAGTATGGTCATAGGCAGACCAAAACATCAGTTTTAAATGTTGACTAGGACCTTTGAGCAGGAAAACTCACATGTCGTAATCAGATGATAAAGCCATACATTTGGGCTCCAGGGAATATTAATTTCAAATTTTATAAATATCGGAATCTAACCCGGGCAGACAGATATATGGCCGTGTGGTATGATATATATATATATATATTATAATTATTTACCTAATATAAAACAAAATAAATATTACGGATATGGATATACGTGCCGTCCGCGTGCAATGGTGGCAAGAACGCTGGCTGCATTTCCCCGCTGAATTGCAATGCTGATTCTTTGAAAGAAGAAACAGCCAGCCCTCAACGTGGTGATATGTATTTTAAAAACTTTTTGAGTATGACTCAGAGTTTTTACAGCAAACGGCACAAATATGTCATCTTTTTTTTAAAAATTTATGTGTGGTAAGATGATATACTCATAGATGATATAGCCTATGTCCGTCCCTGGTTTTCAGGGATTTTATGTACCAAATTTTATTAAAGCTCGTAATATAATATAGGCGTGAAAGACGAACAAAATGACATACAACCATGCTTTTTCATACATATAATATTAGTATGGATAGTATGAAAGTATGGATTCTAATATATAGTTGGTATAATTGTTAGTAACTGTTTGATTAATAAATACTTTTTTACATGTATGTTTTATATATATATATATATATATAGTGTAAAAATAAAACTATATAAAGAGAAATGTGATCGAGACAAAATATATATAATAATAAGCGGTGGTGGCTCGGTTGTAAGAACGCTTTACTTAATATCCCAAAAAGGTAGGTTCGAACCCCGGCATGTACCAATGAGAAATCCACTTTTTTACGTACATTTGTCATATATTTACAACACCACAGTTCCAGTGCCTCAGAGAGCACGTTAAGCCGTCGTCGGTCCCTGTTTCACTAATACCAACTTGTCGAGTAGTTCAAAAAATATTATTAAAATTATTGACATCAGACTCGGCTAGCGTGGCGATTGAAGGCCATTTTTTTTTAGAAATTCTGGAAGGCCCATTTTGAACAGTGGACTTCTAAGTCTATATGTACACTAAATCAGAAGTTAGATGCTGCATCTATTATAGACGACCACCACATTACCACAGTAGCCTTCATATAACAATATTATAAATAATACAAAAATATATAAAACTAAATATTAGTGAAAAAACAAAAACTAAAAATGAAACTAGTTTAAAAAATATAATATAATCTATTATCTCCTTTAGAAAAAAACTAATCACAAAAATACGAAAATAAATAACTAAACTATTACCTACTTCAAGTTATAAATCAAAGAAAATTAAAAAAAAATACTTTATGCATTTATTAGAAAACCAGATTGTATGTGTTAGTACGTTATATTTTATTTCTCATTTGATTAAAATAAACTAACTTTTTGGCGAGCCCATATTCTCCAGATATGTTCTACGCTCTAGAAGCTGTGGTGATACTATTGATTTGTAAATATTAAAATACACGTGTAAAAATATTGTTTGTAAGTGTGTGTATATGTTTTAAAAGTTATCAATAAGCATGATTTAATACGCTAAAATGTAGAGTAGATTTAATTTATTATAAAATTTACATCTAAATGATACTTACAGTCATTATTGCTTTCAAAAACGGAATTACTCATACTGTCTTTTATTTATACTTGTAGTTCATTTACACAAATTGGCTTTAAAAGATTTTAGTTTATTATTTAAATATTTATTTTACACAAATTACAGCTAATAATAATTATTATTAATTATTTATAAGTACTTAGTATTACTTATTTTATTTACTATACATTATTAATCTAAAATGATATTATGTACAAATGACAACAGATGAAAGTTTTTATTAGTTTAATATTAGTTACACAATAATAATCATCAATACGCGAACAACTCAATAAGTTAAACTTGACCGGCAAAGCGTTTGAAATCCAAATTTCAAATTCAAACTGAATGCGGAACAGATCTGTGGGGCTCACAGATTCCAGAACGTCTGAGAAGACCAACAAGTCACTGAATCGCTTCACCTCGCTTCCCCGCATACACCCCCTAAAGGCGGGTTCACACCTTTTCCTTGTCGCACATTTATTTGTGTAAGTCGTCACACGAAAATTTTTACTCGTATGAATAATTATAATTAAATAAAATAACATTTTAGGTAAGTCTTGTCTCAAGCGGTAATCTTTTTATATAAATATCACCACGGCAAGCTTACAATATTAGTTCTCCTTGAAAGTAAAAATTGGCATTTGACATCATTGCAAATTTCTTTTAATGAGAAATACAAATAGCGCCTACGGACTGATGGTGGCAATTTGCCCAGTCTGCCAAGGCATGGGGAAGTATCCACCATTCGTGCCAATGAACCCAGTAAAGTGTATCAACACGTTTCGGGATCAGGCTCAAATTGCCGTCATGCCCAGTCAAGCCGGCATAGTGTTAGAGTGTTAGGGACTGATCGTCTGATTCCAGTTGCTAACATTCATGGATCTTGCGTGCCACTTACCATCAGGTACGTCACATGTCGTGCTAGTATATAAAAAAAATGACAAATATTCTGTGTGTCGATTTAACAACAATGTCTAGATATTTATTGTAAAAGTAACAAAGCCATAAAAACAATAATCAATAATATTTCTGGTTATTAACACACAAAAATATTTAGGTGAGTTACTAAACAAAAAAAAGTATTTAATTTATTTTCACTAACTGCTCACGTGTGCCAATTTCTGTGTGGCGACTTGACAACTCACCCGTTTATTTGAACCTGTTGACAATAAAATAGATTCATGCAAATTGAAATGGAAGTGGACTTTACATTTATTGTAGAAACGAATAGGTTTGAAAGGGTTTCAAGTAAGAAAACTACTCGTAAAAGAAAATTTATTCGTAATAAAAGTTAAAGAAAAAATTAAATAATTAATTTCATGATATCCACTAGGTTGAATTACCTGCTTTAAATTCAGTACTCGATATTGATCGGCGTATTTTCGATTAAACAACGCTTTGCTATCTGGGTATGCAACTATCGCCATCTCTGTTGTAATTGCTTATGAGAGAAAAGGCCAGATATATTTTTTTACTTTCTACATTGGATAATGGGTATTAATGAAAGGAAAGCGTTTTTTCACTTAACAAAATATCCTATTATAATAAGTGTTTATTTTTCATTATAGTTCATTTAATCTTCGTAGATTTACGTTTTTAAAATTATTTTAAAGTTTTCTTATAGGTATTTTAGACTATGAAACATTAACGGCCGGTTGCGGAAAGGCTGAGTATATCTTAGACACCTTTAAGAGGGTTTAACGCGTTTGCTTCCCTCTCACTCGCACAATCTAATACTTTAAAAATTTTTACAAGTCTAAATGTACATTTGATAAGCGTAGTATATTAACTTACTTGGAAATAAATTTACGGACATTTAACGATATATTAATCATAGATTTATTTTAGTGTAAAATAGAGGAAAGTCGTTATTAAAGATTTGCTATTTTTCTCTGTCTAAAACTAAGTATATGAAAGTGAAAAATTGTCCAAAGAGTCCGTAATATTATTTCAAAGAAATTTGATAGACCATTCCTAAAAATACACTCAGACTAAAAAAAATCTTTAAAGTATTGGATTGTGCGAGCGAGAGGGAACCACAAATAAACCACTAAACGCTTTTAACGTATGAGACACGTCATTGGTTGTAATAACCAAAGTGATAAGCAGACTTCCAATCACGTGCCGTATATCAAGTTACTATTAGGTTTCTTACATCCATACGTCTATATAAATGTAAAAGAAGCTTTCTATCCATGTTTGTATGTATGTTTGTCGTGCCTCGATGCTAATATACTAAACTGGTTTTGATTGGAATTGTTCCTTGGAACCCTGAGACGGATATAGGCTGTATGGCGTCATTAACTAACCACAACTTGTGTCCCCAATGCAATTATTCTGACTAACCGTTTACGCCTATACTAACTTGACTGATTTTGATCAAATTTGGCAGTTTAGTTAACACTGTATCACAAACCATTCGTCAAAATGACGGTGCGTATCTTGCAGATTAAGCGTTTAACTTATTAATACAAATCATTAACAAAACTGCAAATAATATTAAATATAATGTTTTGTTGTTTATTCTCTTCTCTCGATGGTGATGAATGAGGTGATCGAGAAGGCGAAGGGTCTAGCACATACAGCCAAGTCTAACGTAATATAACTTTCTTTTTATGAGTTAATAAAGTCATTATCAAATTTCAGATGCTGCAGAATTTGATGCTTTTCTTGGAGTCACTCGCGGCATTATAGCCCAAACACATCGTGTATAAAATGGGAGTCCACAGCGCAAAAAATACTCTGCAACTTGTGCCCCATATTCAAAGTCCAATTTATCGTTTTCCATAGCTATTGTAGAACATTATTAAACAAAACAACATCGCTTTTGACCAACAATATTCACAGTAAAATAATTTACAAAACAAAAACTTGCACTTGACATGTCCGCAGAAAATCGCGCGAAGGACTCCTTAAATATAATAATATATAACCCATTTTTAGATATCTCTACAATTAAAAAACAAATCACGACGATGACAATACAACTTGGAGAAACCCGAAAATGTACTATATTTACAATAGAAAATACAAAGCACGACGATAGTAATATAAAATAAAAAAGAATGGAATGCTGCAACATTCGATAACATTTTTGACCATGGACAATTTGCTTTCATCGCAGTCTCCGAATATAAAAAGCATTTGCAGTAAAATCAGTGACGTCATTCGCAGTAAAACCCGCGTCCTTGTCTTTGGTTATCCGACGTCATCAATAGCTCGAAAAGAAAAAAGACCTTAGAAAAGCTACCCCAACGCCTGTCAAAGCGAAATTCAGTCAAATAAAAGCTAAGTCAAACACAGGGTAATATGTTTATTGATAGAAACAAACAACTTCCCAATAAACTATAT
Organism: Tinea semifulvella; assembly: GCA_910589645.1. Lineage (NCBI taxonomy): Eukaryota > Metazoa > Arthropoda > Insecta > Lepidoptera > Tineidae > Tinea > Tinea semifulvella. Next base: position 31,281,554 of record OU342584.1, read on the forward strand.
TTCGGAAGTGACATTTTATTTGGCGTCTCCACATAAATTGGCAATTTTAAAATTAATTGTCACAATATCACTCTGTATAGCGGTATATATTCCGTGTAACGTTTGGCTGCAATTTCTCAAATAAGCACCGTCCCCTGAGACTGACACAGGGAAGGAACAGGATGTAATTAAAGTTATGGACTAACAGCTAAGTACCAGGCTTTCGGTCGAAAATAATATTTTCAAGTGGGACGTCTAGCGACTCTGCGATTGAGAAAAAGGTACTAAAAAAATGCTTGCAGACAAAGATGCTGAATGTACCTTCTATTTCTTAAGAGATAGAAAACGTTGCACACAATTTTGTAAATATAATTTGGCTGCAAAATCGACTTTTTCGGCATAAAGATTCTTAAGAGACATCTTTCATTTGTATGGGGATTTCGGAAAAATTGTATTTGTAGTTATATATATGCATTTAATAAAAAAATCAGTATCATGTAGTTTAAATAGTTTAGGTATGCAAAATGTTTTAAATATTATCATGACGGCTACTAAAGGACTAATTTAATGCCAGTAATATATATATATATATATATATATATATATATATATATATATATATATTCAATAATAGTCACTTATAGTTTTGACACACGTGTGTGAGAAATGTAGGAATATTAACTGTAAAATGAGTTAATCGAAATGAAACCCAATAGTGAGCTAACTAAAATTAATAAAAGACTAGGCTGTTGCATTTTCTCATATAAAATGCTAGAAATTAAACCATGAAAATGGTTGTATATATTTAAACAATTTAATACTTCTTTCCCACAGGGATAGGCAGAGACAAGGGAACGCCACCTAACATCTTCGCATATCTCTTGCCTTTCACAATCACAACTTCATACCAGCTATACGGCTATGGGCACTTTATAGTACCAAACTCGAATCTTATGGCATATTATTATCTATGCTAGAAATCATTCAAGATAACATAATGGGGACACTCAGCCAAACGTCTGGCCAAGGATTGTCCAATCGGCTAACGAAAAAGTCTGGAGATAGGAAGGCTGGCAATTATTTCTGCCAACGTATTAGCGTCGCTATACAGAGTGGAAATGATGCCAGCCTCCTTGGGACTATCCCTGAAGGGTCGTCTCTAGAGGTTTTTTTTTTATTATTAGTTTATTTTTCATTAGGTTTAGTTTATATTTAATTTTTACTCTTTAAGTAGTTTAAATTATATTATTTTTTAGGTTAAATATATTATATTTAATGCACAAATAAAGATAACATAATTGTAATCTAAAAGATGACAATATCAGAGTATAAAAATTAACTGTGAGTGTCAAATATTTTCATGAGTCAAGCTCCTGCTGGCATGCTTTATTTTTTTACAGGCATTGATTGATACGAAAGCTATATTAATTTATTTTCCAACTAAGTTAATTGCACAGTAATATATAGTAAAAAATAACATTAGTCTAATCAATAAAAATGTCGAACTACATTTTTTTTTATCATTGTAGTACAAAATCACAAGTAGTACAAAAATAGCTTAAATTGGATGATATTTTTTGATGATTTTTGACAGCCAAGGATGTTCGTAGGTTATATGACGTCATCATAGAAAATATCTTCTAAGAACACAATATCAAAATGTGAACCAAAACTTAATATAGGTGTGGAGAAATAAAGGCCGAAATAAATTATAAACACTGTGCTAAATCAATGTAATATAATAAGAGAAACCTTAACATGATTTGAAATACCTATTCGACGATACCCTACTCAATATAGTTTGTCGAATTTATTTTTTGCTATTTTCCACAATATGGTGTCTGTCGTTATGTCTTTACGAAATTTGATTACTGTCATATCTTCAATGACACTCGTGTGATGAAGACGACTCGATTGATGTAAGAATCATCTAAATCGGTATCCAGTGTGCCACAAAGGAACAAACATATGTACATACATACATTCATAGGCTGATACCCCTTCATAGATAACCCTTCTTTGCGTCGTAATAACTACACTACATTTTTAGGACATTTTGCCATAAGCTTGATATTGACAGTTATTTCATGACGTTCTGTTTTAGAGACTTCACAAATATACTTGTTCCGCAACACACCCCACCTTGCAAATCCCGTTTAAATAATATTTACAACATTATTTATATCTCAATAATAAAATCTTTGATTATAGATCGGTGGGGAAAGTTGAACAAGATGTTTTTAAAAATAATTTAATATACATAACTGGCTCCGTGGTGTAGCGGTTAAGTCCGTGGATTTAGACTTGGAGGTACCGGGTTCGATTCCTGGTCGGGCCACAATAATATTTATTAATTTGAAATAAATAAAATAAATTAATATTACATTTATTTGTAATATTCCCGAGTTAGGTACGCTAGAGACATCGACGAGATTGTCACTTGTCATGATTGGCCTATAGTAAAGTTGGCTAAATGTGAATCCGCTTCTTTATAAGCGTGGTTTCTGACTACCCTGGAAGGGAAACGGTCGTGATGATACTTTCCTTTTTTTACATATAAGCATAATTAATAAACAATAAAATTATCCACAAATTTTACACATTGATATACCAGGTGTTTCTATGACAACCTTCTGTCATATACTTCACTTGTTCTGCAATAATAAGTCTATGATATTAACACAATGTTGCATGCGAATATACTCTGAAACTAATTTCCAAGACCGCACAATAGAATAATTAAATTTTCCTTCCTCGAAGGAGCTTTTCCCTGACAAAGATGCGCAGTGAAGACAATGGTATAGCGCAAGTAAATAACAAACTTGCGTTGGTAAAATATTAAGAACTGAGCTTCAAACATTTATATGACACGTTTAATCACATGGGAGTAGTATTATTTTATACTAACTTTTTGTCCCGGCTTCGCACGTATCACGTAGTGTTCGGCATAAAAAGTTTTAGTAAAGTCACATGTTCTGGTCAGATGGTAACATATCATAACATCTGCCAAATTTTAACTAAATCGGTTTTTAATATAGGCGAGAACACCTACATAAAGACAAAGCTTTCCCATTGATAATATGAATATCCGGTAAATTTTTCGACAGTATTTTATTTTGAAAATATCGTTAACCAGCGTGTCCTCTCCGTGATGTACGGAGCAGAGACGGGGACAATAACATTGGAAAATAACTATTGACTTAAATAAATTTGAAACATTGACATTATAATGAAGTAAAATAAAAATATATATAATAGTTATATATATAACAACTACTATATATATTTTTATAAAATTACTATTATATATACGAGTATATTGTTTTTAAAGTGTGAATGTACATGTATTATTGAGTGTGTTATTTTCATATTTTTTTTTCATTCTGCCAATTTCATGATCCCAAGGTTAGCTGGTAAAGAATGCTTTATTGCGTTATAGCCTATGTACTGGGTTTTAAGTGCAATAAAGTATTTAAATAACCAAAGTTACTCATGTAGCATTACAAATTAGCATGCTAAAGTAACAATGGGCTGGACACAACTGCCACAGTATCTAACGGACAAACGGATTCTAGAGTGGATACAACGTACTAGTTGACTAGTTAATATACAAACTATAAACTGCATCGGTTGGTACACTTCTTGATCAAAATACACTGACCATGGCGGGTGCCTTCGTCTTGGAGCCCGGACTGTCCAGCAGTGTGGGTACACCAGTGTCGGTATGGAGAGAACGTGGAACATCTAGGACACCATGAGCTTTTTTGCGCTAGAAGTGCTGGCTGAATTCCTCGTCACGCTGCTTTAAACGACATCATTCGTAGGGGTTTTGTCACTGCTGGAGTACCCGCGATCCTAGAACCCTCGGGGATTGCGCGGAGCGATGGCAAAAGACCCGACGGCATGACCGTTGGGCCGTGGAAACTTGGCAGATCCCTGGTGTGGGATGATACAAGTGTAGACACATTAGCCCCATCACACATCCTGGCGACCTCGTCAAGCGCGGTAAGTGCACGGTTTCTGCTGAGTACAGGTTACGAATTTGAGCCGTTTGGGGTCGAGACGATGGGCCCATGGGGACACTCAGCTAAAAGTCTGGCCAAGGAGTAGTCCAAACGGCTAACGAAAAAGTCTGGAGACAGAAAAGCTGGCAATTATTTCTGCCAACGTATTAACTTAGCTATACAGAGGGTCGTCTCTTAATGACATTTTTTACTTATAGTATATTTTTTATCGGGTTTAGTTTATATTTATTTTCATTTTTACTTTTAAGTAGTTTTAATTATTTATACTTTTTAAGTCCAATATATAAATAGAATACTTTAAATTTGACGAGGCGGTTTCTACTGTTCCTGGGCAGTAGGTAATTTATAAATCCATTACCTATTATTGAGTTGTTCAGCAGATATCTGTTTTTATCACTAATAAATATTATAATGTAATTTATATAAAATTCTAAACATAAAATGTATTTAAAACTGTTATGACGTGTAGATGTACTAAAAATATTGCCTATTTACTAAATAAATTATTCGATTTGATTTGATTTGATATACGAGACGGAAACAAGATTAATCCTGTAATATTTTATTTCTACTAAAAACGTAATATAAAATGAGATGAAGTTTCGACGTAGCTTATTGTCGGGGGATTCAACAGAATCCGAACAAGGTACAACGCTCCCGTCACATCTTTAAGTTTCTATTAGACTACCTTTAGGGGCTGTGATGATGATACGATGAGGATACGATGACAGTAAAATTTTAAATCAAAGGTATTTATTAATAGAGTTTTATTCAAGAACAGAATAACCTATTGTGGGTCTGTTGAAAGTTTCCAATAATCTTAAGGCACTTTTTTGCCTGGAGTAATTAATGATAAACTATATAGATAGATATATAGATAAATAAAAATAGTTTGAATGCGAGAAAAACGCGGTACTAGTGTTTGAAAGAAGAAAGATGACAACCGTGACGATAAAGATTGATGATGAAACTCTAGAACAAGTAAATGAAATTATATATCTGGGCAGTGTTTTATTTTTACTTTATTTATTTAAAACTTTATTACACTATGTACAACGGGCGGGTTTAATGCCGCTAGGCATTCTCTAGCAGCCAAAATTTGGGACAATGTTTTCACTGCGGATGGGAATTATTATGTTGAAAGAAGAGTGAACGCGGCGTATAGTGTTAACGGTGCCCTGGGGTCACTGATCACCAGTAGAAATGTCAGTGACAAAGCTCGACTCGCCATACAAAATGCCATACAAAATACTTATTTATGAATGCGAGACGTGGATATGTCAGAATACGAATGGGAGTAGAGTAAATGCAGTAGAAATGAGGTCATTGCGTCGAATATGCGGCGTAACTGTACCAGACCGCATACGTAATTATAAAATATGCAGGAAGGTAGGTATGAATGAAACCACAGGGACAAAGATAAGGAAAGGCATGCTCCGATGGTTCAGGCATGTTGAAAGGATGAGTGAAGAGACATTGACGAACCAAATATATAATGCGAAAGTTGTGGGTAAAAGACGCCCTGGCAGACCAATACTCACTTTTCACGATCAGATAAATAAAGCAATAGCTGAAAAAGTGGGGCTCAATTGTCTCTGCTTACCCCGCAAGGGATTTAGCGTTAAGATATGTATGTATATATGTTATTAATAGACATGCACGAAATTACAATATTATTGAGCAATTGTTACTTAGTAGCACGTTGCTAGCGCATACTTATTTCGAGCGTTCTCAAAAATCTAGAGTATTTCGACTTTAAAACTTAAAAGCTTTTTTAGTAGCATGTCTATCTGTACCTTTACGTAAGTATTTAAATCAAAGTTCGAGCACGCTTCAGCAGATCTCAGCTTTATATCTCTCGGTGATGGAAATCCTATCCTTTACACCAAAGCTGTTTAACCTCATGCCCGCGGGCCAAACTTTAGACAGCTGACGAATTTTGGCAAGCACTCCAAGTTGGTAAATTTAATTACATGTTATGTATTGTTATTGTTAACCAGCCTTGCTTTACGCTTACCCTACGGTATCTACTGAATCCTGTACCTAACGCAAATACTCAATTTCAAACGATATTAGAGTTGATATTCTCACATACTCGTGTATTTTAAGTGTAAAAAAGAAGTTCATATTCGTACATACTCGTATATTGTCTGTGTAAAAGACTATTAGAGTTCATATTCGTACATACTCGTATATTGTCTGTGTAAAAGACTATTAGAGTTCATATTCGTACATACTCGTATATTGTCTGTGTAAAAGACTATTAGAGTTCATATTCGTACATACTCGTATATTGTCTGTGTAAAAGACTATTAGAGTTCATATATGACCGCCTCTGTGGTCTAGTGGTAACAAAGGTTGCCGTGAACTCGGGAGGTCGTGGGTTCAATTCCCACCGGGGGCAAGTTGTACATTGTATAATTTGTCTCGGTCTGGGTGTTTATATGTATAATATGTAGTTTATCAACCTCTAGTTTCCGTAACACAAGCCTTGTAGCTTACCACGGAAACTCGATGGCGCTGTGTGATCTGTGTTGAAATATTTATTATTATTATAATTATTCGTGCATACTCTTATATTGTCTGTGTAAAAGATTATTAGAGTTCATATTCGTACATACTCATATATTGTCAGTGTAAATCTAGAGTTGATATTCGCATTTACTCGTATATTGTCAGTGTAAAAGACTATTAGAGTTGATATTCGTACATACACGTACATTATCAGTGTAAAACTAGAGTTGATATTCGCACATACTCGTATATTGTCAGTGTAAAAAACTATTAGAGTTGAAATTCGCACATAATCATACATTGTCAGTGTAATACTAAAGTTGTTATTCGCACATACTCGTATATTGTCAGTGTAAAAGACGATTAGAGTTGATATTCGCACATACTCGTATATTGTCAGTGTAAAAAACTATTAGAGTTGAAATTCGCACATAATCATACATTGTCAGTGTAATACTAAAGTTGTTATTCGCACATACTCGTATATTGTCAGTGTAAAAGACGATTAGAGTTGATATTCGCACATACTCGTATATTGTCAGTGTAAAAGACGATTAGAGTTGATATTCGCACATACTAGTAGATTGTCCGTATACAACTAGAGTTGATACTTGTACAAACTCGTATATTGCCAGTGTAAAACACTATTATAGCTCATATTCGCACATTATAAGTGTAAAACTAGATTTGATATTCGCATATATTCATATATTGTCAGTATAAACACTATTTGAGTTGATATTCTCACATACTCGTATAATACCAGTGTAAAACACCATAAGAGTTCATATTCACACATACTCATACATTGTCAGTGTAATTGTAGAGTTGATATTTGTATATTTTGTAATTTTGACGTCCCCGCCTCGTTGACTAAACTCTATTTCGATAATCTAACGATTACGCAAAGTAACAGATTACTGCCGCTGGTTTAAAACACGGGCTGTGATGTTAAGTCTACAAAAAAAAAAAAAAAAATAGGTAGCTGATGTTTAAAATTTCAACGTTGGTTGTGACAGAGGCTTAAACAAATAAATGATAGCCCTATAAGCTCTCTCGGCTATGTATGTCCAGTAACTTTTAGATTAAAATACTTTTTGCCTGCAGTATCAGATGTCACAAGTCGTAAATTCAGACGTGCAGTGCTATCTTTTATGGACCACCTTAACGTCTAAATTTTATATACTGAACACGAGATAAAACAAGGTTTTATCTTTTTTTGGTTATATTTATTTATTCATTCATTTCCACAGCACATTACAGAACATAAAGGTTAGTATATCATTAAGTTTATACATTGGCCTAATTAGGAAACATACTTTATTACGGATACTTAGGTATCAAATAAAAGGAGAAAAAACAGAAGAAATACAACCAAAAGATATAGAAATTCAATTTAACAAAAGACAATAATATACATAAAATTAGAGATATACAATATTAAATTAAATTAAATTAAATTAAAAAAAAAACTAAAGATTAAATTATTAATTAAATTAAAAAGACTTCTAAAATAAATTATTCTTGGCTGGCCTACCTATAGGAAAGTGTACCCTAACAGTGAGTGAGATGTGATGTAGCCCTGTAGAATTGACAGCAGCACCGCGGACAGCATCAGCAACCGGGATCTGCATCCGGAGTACAATTAATACTAATACTTTTATACATATTTGTCTATTTTCTTTATTCAGGAGACATACAGATCTCATCCCAACCGTCTGCATATTTCAATTATTATCACCGTAGTTACGTAGGTTACCTGGTGGTAAGCGATACATGAGTTTCAAGAATGTGAGTCCCTAGTACTATGCCGGCATAACAAGATTATTTATTACACTTTGCTTGAATGACTGCCGGATTATAGTCATGTAGCTTGATTGTTAGATTGTCAAAATAGTGGATTCGTTCAAGAACACAATCCAATATGTACTTTTGAGAAATGTAGTCTATCAACTTACTAGGGAATACAATTACAAACATTTTAGACATATATTAATCATAGATTTGTTTTAGTAAAATGATAAGATTTTTTTTAAAATTGTTATTAACACATATTTGTGGAATTTATTCTGAAATAAAGTTATATTATAAAAAAAAAAAAAATATTAATAAACTAAAAACTTACAGTTTAAAACATAAATGACTATTAATAAAATCAAACCTATTCAATAAAATTCAATAAAAATACAACTAAAACTAAAAAAAAAAAAAAAATTAAAAAATTTGCTCCAAATCGCTGCCAATAGGCAAAGTACCAAGGATACTGGCAGCATTGCCACGTTGAATGGCAATACTGATCCTTTGGTCCCGAATATTGCCCAGCCCTTTTGTCTCCTGAGGTGTTGACGAGCTGTTTTGACAACGCCTTGAAAATTTCATGTGCACTTGGTCCCCACGGCCCAAGAGTTTCAACTCCAAACGGCGCAAAAACACATCTCCCAATAAGCTGAGTGTATTTCCGCCGCTTGAGGTTCTCTGCTTGTAATGCAGCAGCGCCTGGGTCCTTAGAGGTCAAGGACAAGTGGGAAGGCGTCAGGGTGTCCACACAGCTGGCATCCCACACTAAAGGCAAACCTATCCTCCATGGAACCAACGTCATTCCATCGGGCCGCTTGCCATCGTCGCGGGCCATGCCACTGGGTTTTAATATGGCTGGCGAACCCACAGACACAAGGGCCCGACGAATGACGTCGTAAATAATTATAAATGTATTTGCAATTTTTGTCCAAAATTAGGTACCTGTATGAAATAGACAAATTTCTAAGCATTCTCCGTGTCTACTAAGAAGGCCTCCTTTTTCATTTTACTGCGCAAGGAGACGCTCACTATCCTCGATACCCAACCAAATATTGTATGATTCCGTTAATACCGCCTTGAAATCTCGTTCCATAAATGTATTGACGCAGACCTTTTTAGGCCCAATTCTTACAGTAAGTGGTGCAAAGAATTAATTATGAAGAAGAGAAATTCCTAAGCATTCCATGGATTCACCGTGTGGGTGACGGCCCCATTGTGTGTGGGTAAGATTTTTTTTATACTAGCACGACATGTGACCCTGCGTCCACCTGATGGCAAGTGACGCGCGAGGTCTATGAATGTTAGCAACTGGAACCAGACACACTTGACATCAGTCCCTAACACTATGACGGCTTGACTGTGCCTATGACTATAATTCGTAGTGAATTTACTATTTTGGAAACCCTCATAACAAATTGTATGAGATTTTGTCAGAGGTTTAGTTTTTGTACATAGTAAAAAAAAAATACTACTACGACGATTTTCTGCCTAACAAACAAGTCGTACGTAATAGGATATTTAAAATATCGGTTAGAAATTCAAAAGCTGCAAATATTATAAATTATAGTTGTAATTTCAAAATATTTTCAATTTTTCGTCTGTTATTTTGAAAGTGTACAATTTAGGTTTTACGTTGGACAAGCGGATTACGAGTATGTTGGTCCCTGATGGTGAAGGATTATGCAGCTGGCAGATATTTTGATTCAAATTAAAACCGTATTGCAAAGAGTAGAAATAGAAACCATATTTCATCCAGGAAGGGTGTAAAGTCAGGGTGACCTAATGATAATAGAAAATTATATACTCAAAGGGAATAATTCCTTTATTTTTAAAAACAAACATATAGCTGCGTTCATAGATTTTACATTCGATGTGTTTTTTTACAAAATATTTTGTCAATAGATTGGTTTGGTCATTAATAAGGGACCCTTCCCCTAATAAACAATTGCCACACTGCACCACAACCCTATTATAAGCTCTTATGTATAAGAAAGCTTTTAATCCAAAAAGGGTTCGAAAATTCACTGTGAAAGAACGCGAGCTGATTCACACTTTTGCGTTTACGGGTGTACTGAGTGACGATTGACGCGTCTATTAAAAGTATGGGAGACTCTAGTGCGGGAGGAAGTACCAGATACCACACTGATCCTAATTACCCGCTCTTCGTAATTAGCCCTCTAGCTAACTCTCCCCTATCATTACAACCCAGAGAACACGAAGTGCTAGACCTCTACTGCTGCAGATAGGCCTTCCAGAAGATGATGATAATTTATTAACAATGAGTACCAGTTGGTATTAGTGAAACCAGGATCGAAGGCTTAACGTGCTTTTCAGGGCACAGGAACTGTGATGTTGTGAATCTTTAACAAATATATGTAAAAACAGTGTATTACTCATTGGTACATTATTTTATACTAGCATGACAGGTGACCTTGCGCCCACCTGATGGTAAGTGGCGCGCGAGGTCCATTAATGTTAGCAACTGGAATCAGACATTTATGACTAACATCAGTCCTTGACACTATCACTACACTTGACGCTTGACTGAACGTGACGGCAATTCGAGTCTGATCCTGTCACCATCTCAACGAACTTTACTTGGCTAGTACGCGACGGCGTCGACTGGAAAGTGGGACCACATGGATTTGGGTAAAGAAACCGCAGGGGGCAAATGCTGGTCAACTTTCTCGAAATGCAGGGGCTTCACTTGATAAACTGTTATTTCAAGGAGAAGCCCCGAAGAAAGTGGACCTGGCAAAGCCCCGACGGCAATATTAAAAATGAGATTGACCTTATAATGTCGGACAAAAGGCGTATACTCAGGGATTCACAGAGATGTGATTCACAGTTTTAACAATGGTAGTGATCACCGGTGGTAAGAGGCTCGCTGAATATAAACTACAAGCTTGAATGGTACCGCATGATGAAGGCCAGTCTCAGACCGTCACTGCTACAATCTATGGTAGGGTCAGAGCGGTTCCAATTGGAGCTTTAGAATCAATTCGACGGATTGGAAACACTGAAAGTGTTGACGAGATGACCAACAGCTTTGTGAGCGTCGTCCGAGATGTGGGCTTTAAATATTTCCAGCCTAAGCGAGTAGGCAGGGAGCAAGCTTTCAACTGAGACTCTGGAACTCATAAAACGGAGACGAGAACTATCTTTGGTAGCATTGTCAGATAGAGCTCTAAACAACCTAGTCAAGAGACTGATACGAAGAGATCTACGTATCATCAATGAATTTAGTATTGAAACCATCGAGAAGAATAAAGGTTAAGTATTCTGCCAGTCTCTTGGACGTAGCCACCTGACGAAGCTTAAAACCAAAGCTGGTAGGACCGTCACCATAAGACTTTTATTGAGACCTATATAAACTTAAAAATAACAAGGCACCTGGTAATGACGGAGTCACGTCTGAGCTTCTGAGAGTAGGCGGGAAACCTGTATTCAAAGAACTCGCAAGACTATTTAACTACGTCATTCCCAACTGAACCACGCTGTGTTGTGGTCCTGTTCTTTAAAAAGGTTAACATCTCCCTTTTAAAGAATTATAGGCACTTATCACTTCTGAGCCAAGTCTATAAGTTGTTTTCAAGGTCACAAATCGATTACAGCTTAGAGAATGCATGATTTCCAGCCCCCGGAGCAGGTTGGGTTTCCAAAAGGCTTTAGTACGGTCGATCACATTCATACGACAAATAATACAGAAAACCGAGGAGTATAATCTGCCGCTATGTCTGGCGTTTGTAGACTATGAGAAAGCCTTCAACTCAATTGAAACCTGGGCTGTTCTGGAATCCTTGCAGCGATACCTAATAGACTATCGATACGTTGAGGTGCTGAAATACTATGACCGTCCAGTTACAGGGTCAGCATACAAAGTCTATCCAACTGCGCAGAGGCGTGCGACAGGGGGATGTCATAACCCCGAAGCTGTTCACGAACGTGTTAGAAGATGTTTTTAAATTGCTAGACTGAATTACTGCGGTATAAATCAATGATGAATTCATCTCACACCTCCGATTTGCGGGTGACATAGTCTTAGGGGATCTTAGCGGAATGATGAGCGGCTTAAACGTAGCTTCCCAGCGGGTTGGTCTCGGAATGAACTTGGACAAGACGAAAGTCATTTAATGATCATGTCAATCCGAGGCCAATCTACGTAGGAAGCGCTACTCTCAAAGTTGTGCAAAATTACGTCTACCTCGGGCAGACTATCTAATTAGGAGTAGCCAACTTTAGAAAAGAAGCCGACAGACGCATTCAGCTAGGATAGGAAGCATTTGGGAAACTCTGGCACATCCTCTCATTGTCAATACCACAATGTTTAAAGACAAAGGTCTTTAACCAGTGCGTCCTCCCGGTAATCTCATGTGGAGCAGAGACGTAGACACTAACAGTGAGTCTGGTCCATTATTCCAATGTCGCTCAGCGAGCCATGGAAATAGCTATGCTTGGTATATTTCTAATGAATAGATTTGAAACGTTGATATTCGTCAGAGAACGAAAGTTACTGACATAGTTATTTAAAATTAGCAAGCTGAAGTGGCAATGGGCCGAACATATGTGCTGCAGAACCGATGAACGATGGGGCAAACGGGTTCTAGAGTGGAGGACCACGTACGGGAAGACGCAGAGTGGGACGACATGGACCTAAAGAAGGTCTCTGGTGGGGATTGGATGAGGGTAGCGAAAGATCGTGTTAAGTGGCGAGCCTTGGGGGAGGCCTACATCCAGCAGTGAAGAGATACATGCTTATGATGATCTGGGCAGTATTTTCATTGCGGATGGAAGTATAACAGGGATGTTGAAAGAAGAGTAAACGCGGGAAATAGTACTAATGGTGCCTTGGGGTCATCGATCGGCAGTCGAAATGGCATGACCGATGGTTCAGGCATGTTTAAAGGTTAAGTGACAAATATAATGCTAAAGAAAGACCAATACTCACCTATCACGACTAAATAAATAAAACACTGGCTAAAGTTGCAATAAAGAGCCTACGAAACAAAAGAGCATGCATGTAAAGGTTGATGAATGTCGACGAAGTGAAACAGGTATGTATTATCGTCCCCCTAGAACATAGAGTCTTAGAAGTCTACTGTTGGGGATGGGCTTTCCAGAACATATATCTGGAGAATTTGGCCTACACTCACGTTGCTGGCCAGAAAGGTTGACGAGAGTCTGATGTATTTTTTTTATTATTCAAGTTGGTATTAGTATAACCGGGACTGATAGCTTAACGCTCTCCAAAGCACGGAAATGATTGTATTTATTGTAAATCTATGACAGATGGACGTAAGAAAAGTTTCTCATTGGTACATAACGCTACCCTTTTTTTGTTCAATTGGAAAGCGAAGTTACAACCGAGCCACCACCGGTATACACCACCACATATACAGGTATGTATAGATCATGACAAATGGCGCTTAATTATCTCTTGCTGTCGTGAAGCTTTTTTTTTAGTATAACGTTTGCATCAAAAGAACAAATATCTCGCTGCAGATTTCAATCGAGAATAGTTTTTAAATAACTCCGTAAATCTATTCAGTATACGTTTAAAAATACAAATAAAATACAAACAACATCGTAGAGATTACATAAATTTTCGTCGCAAATAATTATAACAGTAATCAGTTTTTTTTTAATATTCGTAGTCTTGAACACATCTATAGCCTATAATGACACGCTACATACTGGAACCCTCGTTTTGTAACCAAGGCAACAGTACTGACCCCGGTGAGGGGATATATAATGCCATGCATACACACTGTTGTCGACAAAGGATTAATATTTAAATCATCAATGTGAGGGATAGATGTGCCTCTTAAACTCGTATGTAGGTATAAAGTTCAATTTATAGTTTTCCATAATTATTTACATTGTAGCACATTATTAAACAAAACAACAGCACTATTGATTAACAATTTCCAACAGAAAATAAATTTACAGAACAAAAACTTGCACTTGACATGTCCGTGAAAACTTCCGTGCACTTGTTATATATAAAAAAAAGATATTGACTAAATCAGCTTTTTAGATTTTGTAACTTGCAACTTATTTTTTATGGCCTACAGATTGAAATCGCTGAGATAGCGATCGTTATTAAATACTGCAGCCCCTGGTCAGGATTGCCAACAAATAAATCAATAACACTGACTCTTAGATTCTTGGCGAGGAGTCAATTGATTACTATTAAATAATTTATAATAAATAAATAATTTCCAATTAGGAGCAGCCAACTTCAGCAAAGAAGCCGACAGACGCATTCAGCAAGGATGGGCGGCATTCGGGAAACTCCGGCACATCCTCTCATCGTCTATACCACAATGTTTAAAGACTAAGGTCTTTAACCAGTGCGTCCACCCGGTAATGTCGTACGGAGCAGAGACGTGGACACTAACAGTGAGTCTGGTCCATAAATTCAAGGTCGCTCAGCGAGCCATGGAGAGAGCTATGCTTGGTGTATCTCTGATGGATAGAATTCGAAACGTTGATATTCGTCAGAGAACGAAAGTTACTGACATAGCTTTTAAAATTGGCAAACTGAAGTGGCAATGGGCCGGACACATCTGCTGCAGAACCGAGATCGATGGGGCAAACGGGTTCTAGAGTGGAGACCACGTACGGGAAGACGCAGAGTGGGACGACCCCCCGCCAGATGGACAGATGACCTAAAGAAGGTCGCTGGTGGGGGTTGGATGAGGGTAGCGAAAGATCGCGTTAAGTGGCGAGCCTTAGGGGAGGCCTACATCCAGCAGTGGAGAGATACAGGCTGATGATGATGATGATAATGAAATAATTTAAATCTCATGCGACATATACCCAGCCTAATATGACAATGCCAAGGGCTGCAAGTTGCCAGTTTATTATCTATCAACGACAGGACTGAATTAATGCAAAGTGTTCGGTTGACAGCGTTCTGATGACAACACTAGTTATCAATTGCATTAATTACACACATATAACCGAACATACACTAGCACAATACTCGGTACTAGCTTAATAATACAGTATTTGGAAGGGTAGAGAGAGGAGCCAAGAATAATGGATTACGTAAATTTGTCATTTATCAGAAAAACCAATTTGTAAGGTTTGTTGTTTATGGTAATGGAAGTAAAATTATCTCTTCTGTGATCCGTGTAATGAATAATTCATATGTCATCCAGCATAGTATGAAAATAACAGATAGTGAGAAAATTTAAGTAGCGCTTGCTTTGTGACTTATATTTGTATAATTGTGTTGTGTTGTATTTTACCTTTAATCCAAGTCTTGCGCGTCCCATTGAGGCTCACTAGAAACATCAGAGCTCAGACCTAAACAACATGTTTAAAAAAATTTAGTCTGCTTGTTGGTGGATACAATATGCTAGTAAAAAAATCGGCAAGTAGAATATTTAACAATAATATCTTATGTGATACTATTGGTAAGTATTTGCCTCATTTACTTCGCACATATCTGGTGGATAATCAGTATAAGATGGATTTTGTAACATTAACCAACATCATTATTTAATGGCCACACCATAAAATTTAGATTCTTTTCCATTTCTGCGCCGCAGACTCGCTACGGTTTGTATAAAAATATATGAGCTAATGTACACTGCAACCAACGCAAATCGTTCAAAGCTAAGTCAACGTGCGTAGCGTATCTGTGCACAGCAATAATAATAACTTAAAAACCTAAATACGTCAATCAGTAAACACGGGAATCCCTGTGAAATTAATAAAATAAGGAATACTGTCATACAGGGAGCCCCTCTTGTTTACAAAGGGTTTTGTGATTAACATGATACAAATTAAGAAAGCAGTATGGACAAAAAAAAACCTAAAACAATGGAATAGCGCTTCTATGATTGGCTAAACTTTAACCTTATCAGTACCATTATAATAATAAGTAACTGTACATATTAGTTTGTCAAGCCGAAAACTATTAAAAAAACAGTCCGCAAATATACTATCATTGTCGCCAATTATTTTGACAGTTCTTTGACTATAATAATGGTGTTATATTTGTAAAAAAAAATGGAAACTAGTTTATGCTTAAATACAATAAATATACATATAAATGTTGTATTTGTTATATCTAGGCTGTTTTTTAAGAAATTAACGTTTAATTTCTTTCTTTCTTTTCTTTCAATTGTGAATAGTAAAATAAACTAATCTTTCGTTAAAATTGTTAACTAGATTGTTATGTTCTAGGGCGAAGCTTTTTAAAGTATTTGGTTTAGTCTTCTTTTGTTGGGCGAAGCTTTTTAAAGTATTTGGTTTAGTCTTATTTTGTTGGGCAAAGCTTTTTAAAGTATTTGGTTTAGTCTTATTTTGTTGGGCGAAGCTTTTTAAAGTATTTGGTTTAGTCTTATTTTGTTGGGCAAAGCTTTTTAAAGTATTTGGTTTAGTCTTATTTTGTTGGGCAAAGCTTTTTAAAGTATTTGGTTTAGTCTTCTTTTGTTGGGCGAAGCTTTTTAAAGTATTTGGTTTAGTCTTATTTTGTTGGGCAAAGCTTTTTAAAGTATTTGGTTTAGTCTTATTTTGTTGGGCGAAGCTTTTTAAAGTATTTGGTTTAGTCTTCTTTTGTTGGGCGAAGCTTTTTAAAGTATTTGGTTTAGTCTTATTTTGTTGGGCAAAGCTTTTTAAAGTATTTGGTTTAGTCTTCTTTTGTTGGGCGAAGCTTTTTAAAGTATTTGGTTTAGTCTTATTTTGTTGGGCGAAGCTTTTTAAAGTATTTGGTTTAGTCTTATTTTGTTGGGCGAAGCTTTTTAAAGTATTTGGTTTAGTCTTCTTTTGTTGGGCGAAGCTTTTTAAAGTATTTGGTTTAGTCTTATTTTGTTGGGCGAAGCTTTTTAAAGTATTTGGTTTAGTCTTATTTTGTTGGGCGAAGCTTTTTAAAGTATTTGGTTTAGTCTTATTTTGTTGGGCGAAGCTTTTTAAAGTATTTGGTTTAGTCTTCTTTTGTTGGGCGAAGCTTTTTAAAGTATTTGGTTTAGTCTTCTTTTGTTGGGCGAAGCTTTTTAAAGTATTTGGTTTAGTCTTCTTTTGTTGGGCGAAGCTTTTTAAAGTATTTGGTTTAGTCTTATTTTGTTGGGCGAAGCTTTTTAAAGTATTTGGTTTAGTCTTCTTTTGTTGGGCGAAGCTTTTTAAAGTATTTGGTTTAGTCTTATTTTGTTGGGCAAAGCTTTTTAAAGTATTTGGTTTAGTCTTCTTTTGTTGGGCGAAGCTTTTTAAAGTATTTGGTTTAGTCTTCTTTTGTTGGGCGAAGCTTTTTAAAGTATTTGGTTTACTCTTCTTTTGTTGGGCGAAGCTTTTTAAAGTATTTGGTTTAGTCTTCTTTTGTTGGGCGAAGCTTTTTAAAGTAATTTGCTTTAGTCTTCTTTTGTTGGGCGAAGCTTTTTAAAGTATTTGGTTTAGTCTTCTTTTGTTGGGCGAAGCTTTTTAAAGTATTTGGTTTAGTCTTCTTTTGTTGGGCGAAGCTTTTTAAAGTATTTGGTTTACTCTTCTTTTGTTGGGCGAAGCTTTTTAAAGTATTTGGTTTAGTCTTCTTTTGTTGGGCGAAGCTTTTTAAAGTAATTTGCTTTAGTCTTCTTTTGTTGGGCGAAGCTTTTTAAAGTATTTGGTTTAGTCTTCTTTTGTTGGGCGAAGCTTTTTAAAGTATTTGGTTTAGTCTTCTTTTGTTGGGCGAAGCTTTTTAAAGTATTTGGTTTAGTCTTCTTTTGTTGGGCGAAGCTTTTTAAAGTATTTGGTTTAGTCTTCTTTTGTTGGGCGAAGCTTTTTAAAGTAATTTGCTTTAGTCTTCTTTTGTTGGGCGAAGCTTTTTAAAGTATTTGGTTTAGTCTTCTTTTGTTGGGCGAAGCTTTTTAAAGTAATTTGCTTTAGTCTTCTTTGTTGGGCGAAGCTTTTTAAAATATTTGCTTTAGTCTTCTTTTGTTGGGCGAAGCTTTTTAAAGTATTTGGTTTAGTCTTCTTTTGTTGGGCGAAGCTTTTTAAAGTAATTTGCTTTAGTCTTCTTTGTTGGGCGAAGCTTTTTAAAGTATTTGCTTTAGTCTTCTTTTGTTGGGCGAAGCTTTTTATAGTAATTTGCTTGGCTGGAAACATCAAGCGTCGCATATCAAAAGCATACTGAGTTATTTTATATGGTTTTACTTTAGGCTAATATGTTATTCTATTGATAAAAACAAATATTTTTTCCTAAGAAACCATATGTCGGAAGTGACATATGGTTTTGATTTTCCATACAACTGTTAAAATAGCCAATATGTATGGAGAATACTTTTTTTTATTTCCGACATATTGTTTCTTAGGAGAAGTTGGTTGTTTCTATCTAAAGAATAATATATTAGTCTATAGTAAAAGCATACGAAATCACCCGTATAATCGAACCCAATATTTTATACTTTTGTTCCATAGAAAAACGTCATCATTTATAATCAAGTCAGTTATATATGGAAGCGAGACGTGGATTTGTCAGAATACGCATGAGAGTAGAGTTAATGCGGTCTTTGCCTCAGATATGCGGCTTAACCGCATAAGTAATGACGAAATAAAAAGGGTAGGTATAAAAGAAAGCATAGGTACCAAAATAAGGAAAGGCATGCTCCGATGGTTCGGTCACGTTAAAAGGATGAGCGAAGAGAGAAGGACGAACCAGATATATAATGCGAAAGTGCTGGCTTTACCAGACCAAGACTCACCTATCACGAAACAAAAGGGCATGTATGAAGAGGTTGATGAATGTCGATGTAGCGAAAAAGGTATGTCGTGATCGTGACAAGTCGCGCTCAAATGTCACTGCCTACCCCGCAAGGGATTTGGCGTGAAGATATGTATGTACTTTTTATAATCAAGTAACCAAAACCGAAGATCGATATAATATTGATTATGGCGACTAAAAGTCTGAGTAAAAAGGGGTTGAGTGTCTCTTTTCATTTGTAAACATGACATACACAACACATATACAGGTGACTAATAATAGGAAGGTATGGTACGGGTCCCTTGCAAATGACAACTTAATTATTGTCAGATTATTACGTCACTATAGGTTGGTTAATAGCGATAATTTCCTTGGCGACGACGTTCGACGAAAGACGTTTAATTCTAATATCAATCAAAATGTATTTGTATAAAAAACAATAGGTAGCAATGTATTGAGCTTTTTATGTCCAACTAGCTGTTTGACCCGGTTACGCCTGTGTAGTATAGTGATCGGCACAACTTTTTATATATTTCTGGGTTCTTACCAAATATATGATAGAGTGGGTGTTGGTTATTGTTTTGATACATTTTTCTTGTGCAATCTACTTTTCTTGTCTGGTGTTGCCTAATCTTGGTCTTGATCAAACAATTTTTTGCCAATTAAGCAATATTTCTTTCAACTGTAACATTGTGTTTTTTTTTAAATAAAACTGTTTGATGTGGAACAAACGATTTCTTTCCGCACTGACAAAGTTGTTCATATTGATGAATAATAAATAACAATATAATATCATGTACAATGTTATACGACTTTTACATCCTATGTATATATTTTAAATACATGTTGGTGAACAAGAGAAAACAAATTTCTAAGCATTCCAAAAATATAATTGTACAATAAAATAAAAAATGTTTATAAATAATTCGGCGCGAATAATATGGAGTGTGACACCTACCTGTAACATTACAGTCTTTTCTTTTACCAAAAACAGATAGAAAACAAAATTTTGTTTATTATTAACGACCAAGCGTTAGGCTGAGATCAATAAATCGCTGGTGGGGTTTTGATGAGGGAGGCAAAATATCGCGTGCAGTTTCGGAAAGGTTGAAAGTTGAAGCAATTGAAAGTTGCAGGCAGCATTAAAAGGGCTCTAGCCACCATCGAGGTTCCAGCTCTTCTAGAGCCTGTTGGAGTTATCCGAGACGATGGCAAGAGACCTGATTGTATGACGTTGGTCCCCTGGGAACGGGGACGTGCTCTGGTGTGGGACGCCACGTGCGTCGACACCCTCGCCGCGTCGCATCTCAGGGGGACAGCGCATAAAGCGGGAGCCGCGGCGGAAAATGCGGAGTCCAGCAAGCGGCGCAAATATGTAAGTATATTAAAAGATTACATATTTATGCCGTTTGCTGTAGAAACTCTGGGCCCATGGAGACCAAGTGCAAAAAAGTTTTTAAAAGACATAACACCGCGTTTTGTCGTCTCCTCCGGTGACAAGAGGGCTGGCTCTTTCTTCGCCCAGAGAATCAGTATTGCAATTCAGCGGGGAAATGCAGCCAGCGTTCTTGCCCCCATTCCACGCGGACGGGACTTATATCCCTATCCTTAGTATCAATATTACTTACGGTTGTTGTATGTGAAGTATGTAAAGACCATTCTTTTGAATAGCATTCTGTCAGGCGCTTGTCGGATATCTAAAGTTTGCTCCACAAATTTGCGGCAACAACTACAATTGAGTCGGACATAAAACTAGTGTGGTAAGAAGGTATAGCAAGGATAGAATTTTGCGGTAACAGCACGACCTGTCATGAAGAGAAAAAAAGAAAGGAGAATTTGTTCTTGAGGTATTTCGGTGTTACAAGTTTAAATGAACATACAGAAAAAAGCATGTATCTGCGACAACGAATTGGTAGCTACTTCAACTTAGCTCGATAGTCAGAGATGTGATCGTATATGAGCAAACCGTAGATAAAATATGGTGTGTGTGTATTTGTACTAAATATTTTCCGCTGGAAATGGTTTTAATTCCCCAAGTCCAGAGCGAGAGTCGGTCTACCTTAGAGCCAGCGATTTACTTGCTCCAATAACCTGGGTGTAGTTCCGCCGTTCGTCGACATATATTTATTTAAACTAATGAGTATTTATTTAAAATATATAATAAGCTTATCACAATAGAAATGAAAGCAACAAGGATATATGAATAAAAATAAAAAGCATGGCCGAAAAACAATTCGAAACGAAACTTTTGTCTGGATTAATAAAAGCGTGCAAGCACTGCCGCTACAGGGTTGCTATTTTATCAAATAAAAGAATAACGAGTTTCCACCCATTTGCTATTACCGAATCCCGGAATACACAAAACGGACAAATCCGTCCGGGCGCGGCGCACTTTTTTCTCTCCAGGGCTGTGCTATTAAATGAATAAATATTTCCAGACAGGTCACACAGCGCCATCTAGTTTCCATGGTAAGCTACGAGGCTTGTGTTACGGAAACTAGATGGTTGATAAACTACAAATTATACTTTTTTTTTTTTTGTAAATATATACATATTATACATATACACCCAGACCGAGACAAATTATACAATGTACAACTTGCCCTCGGTGGGAATCGAACCCACGACCTCCCGAGTTCACGGCAACGTTTGTTACCACTAGACCACGGAGGCGGTCGATTGTCGAGTTGATTTTATATTAGGATTTATATATAAATAAACGGGTCTTTACGCGATTTACATTGTTTTTTTTTTTATTATAGCCCCAGCAGGCTGGGAAAATTACCATTATATGTTCCACGTTTATCGTTCTTATAAAACCTATAGCTTTAATTATCATAGTTATTAAGACAACAAACTGTTCTCATTATCGTAGCATTATTCCATGACCCAATAAAATTATAGTTACTGCAAATAAAGTTTATTAAAGGTATAATTAAAAATGGGTTATTTCAATTTTAAAACTATGTTGGTGGCAACCCTAACAATGTTGGAGTGGAAATCGAAAGAGCAGGGGTCTGCACCAGTTGAACACCTCCCTGTCTCACCCTACAGGGTGTAAGGGGAAAGTTGATTGTGTACCAATGAATTTAACAATGTATATTTTTGATAGGTATTTCATAACCAAATCTACAAGAACTCCCTAAAGCAATAATATCGGCGGCAGGTCATTCCGCTGAACCAGGATTATGACATTAACATAACGTACACGTCAGGATTAAAGTTTCATCGCATACACGCTAGGGTTTGCCTGTCGGTTATGCATGCAATGTTAAAACCGTCATGCAAATCCTAAACGTGTATGGCCCCCATAAGTTTGAATATCGATTTTTTTCCTTTACCGTCTAATGGACATGGAATAAGGGATAAATAATAAAGTAAAAAGTTTAGTACCATCACGACCGTTTCCCTTCCGGGCTGGTCAGAAACCACGCTTATAAATAAGCGAACTCACATTTAGCTAACTTTACTATAGGACAATCATGACAAGTGGCAAGCTCGTCGATGTCTCCAGTAAAACTTAAATATTAATTAAATGTATATATTTACATTAATAAATATTTTTGTGTCCCGACCAGGAATCGAACCCGGTACCTCCGAGTCTAAATCCAAGGACTTAACCGCTAGACCACGGAGGCAGTTTATAGGAGGATAAATAAAATTAGTCGAATTTGTTGCATAATGTACATAACATTATATTTATTTAGGAGGGTTTAGGTTAGGAGATTTGCATCTCTCTCGCTTGCTCACTCAAACATTATCAAATATTTTTAGGTGGAAGTGTACTTTTGAGAAATGTAGTCAATCAACTTTATAGTTTAATTCAATTCCATTAAATTAAATTCGTTTATTTTGCAAGTAGGCATAGGACAAAAAGAGATGTATTTATTCTGCACTTTTACACGTAAATTTTTACAATATTGAAATAAAACATTATTATAGTATATATTGGTGTATCTGGAGCAGTACATGATAACCATAATTTGGGAAGAGAAACAATAAAATAATAAAAATAACAAAACTAGAAAAAAATATATAAGGAATTAATATTTTGCTCCAAATTGTTACCAGTTTGCCAATCTCATATTGGTCCAAATTTTGCCATATTTAAATTTAACCAGTTATTTTATGTCCAGTGTGATAAGATAATAAGTGTACAGCTCTCAAAATTTGCATACTGAAGTGGCAGTGTGAGTGTCGTAGAGACTACAGGTGGACAGTAGAATGGCCTACAGGATATCGCTCGATAAGGATGGCAAAAGATCGCGTTCGTGATTGACATCCTTCTAAAATACAGAGACCAAGCTCAATTAACATGGGCATTCATTCATAAAAATAACGGAATAATATCTAATTCATGTGTCATTTTTTTAAAAAAGATTATTCATGTTTTTAAATCAGTCAGTCAGTGGAGTCGTCCAGGCCCTGATGGCTAATGGGCTTGGGTTGGGGATGGGGAAATTCCCCCGTTTTCCCCGACAGGATCTCAGCGGGTAACCACCCGCTGGTAATTCATGCACTTTCGGTGCTGGGCGCCGTTACTAGTGTAACAGCGCCCGTGTGTTTTTAAATACAACATGAATAAATTACCTTAATAAATATTTAAAAAAAAATACAAAATATACATTAAAATAAATATTAATCCTAAGGATAGGGATATAAGTCCAGTCCGCGTGGAATGGTGGCAAGAACGCTGGCTGCATTTCCCCGTTGAATTGCAATACTGATTCTTTGGGCGAAGAAAGAGCCAGCCCTCTTATCACCGGAGGAGACGACAAGACGCGGTGTTATGTCTTGTGTGTCAAATTAGCAATTTTCACAAACTATTTAGCGATGAAATTTGACAGCCCGCAAAGTTAGCGAATATTATGGATACAGTTTCACAGCAGCCGGCTGACATTTTGGTATTTGCTTCTAATGTTGCAAGGAAATAAATATTTGATAGAATACATATTAGGGCATAAAATGAGTTAATATGGAGCTGCCTGAGATTTTAATGTGACCGTCCGTTTGAATTAATAATATTGACCAAATCATATTTAAGATTTTGTAAGTGGCAACTTTTTTTATAACTTTCTGAAATCGATAAGATAGCAATCGTCATCAAATGTCGAGACTGCCGGCCCTGGCACGAATAAATAATAAATTTCATTAGGTAATTATATTTACCACAAAACAAAATATAGAAACCTTACAACTAAATACCTTATTAGTTTTTTCTCTTCTTCTTGTACGAGTATATCTTCTTGAAGTATGTTGTTGTCAGTAGTTAGCTTACCGCCAAAGTGCTTCTTCCTCATGGTTAATGATGAAGAAGTACTTCAGAGGAGAGCTGAGGTACTGTATTCTTCTTTCATGATTTTCATCACCATCTTCAATTTCTTGTATTATATATAATATTTGTGAATAGCAGAAGGCATCCGATTAGCAAAATAATTTATTCCCTATTCAACATTTATCTAAAGCAACAGCAAGATCCCTTAAGCGCAAACGTTTTCCCGGTTATTGCTCGGTTAAACTCGTTATAGACGTCGTTAGCGAGGTATTCAATCATCATTTCCAATTCCTCTCGCTCGCTCAAACTAATATTTTCAAAGATTTCTCAAGTTATAGTGTACATTGAGTAAAGTAGTCTATTAACTAAAAAGGAAACTCAATTACGCACTGTTTAGACATATGTTCACTTCAATATACCTAATGTTAGACAAAAAAATATATATATTTAAAACGATTTTCCTAAACAAAGTAAAAGTTGATAGACATCGTTTCTTAAAATGTAAACTTAAACATCCTTTAAATTGTGTTTTTTTTTTTTATCTAGCATGACATTGACCTTGCGCCTACCTAATGGAAAGTGGGAACCGAGATCCATGAATGTTAGCAACTGGAATCAGTCACTCATAACTGACATCAGTCCCTAACACTATGCCGGCTTGACTGGACATGACGGCAATTCGAGCCTGATCCCGAAATGTGTGGATAAACTTGACTGGATTTTTTGGCACGAACGGTGTATACTTCCCCGCCCCGGCTGACTGGACAAATTACCACCATCAGTCTGCCTACCACCTATTTAAATGTGCGAGCGAGAACGATATAAGGGGGTTTTAGCCCGTTAAGATGTTCTTTTTTTTTAAGTGCAAAATTATGTATGAGTCTAACAACCAAGGACTATATAAATAATAATTAATAATACAATCCATTTTTGTTAGTATACCACTATGTTAGTAACAATGGGTTACATTAAAGTTAGTAGACTAAAATTAATGTTAGTGCCTTATTTACGAATATATACAATATATACGCTTATCAATTTGTTGGTTATAGTAAAGCTTAATAAACTGACTATGAATTAAGAAAGTGGTGAATTATCTGCTGCCAAATTATCGTTATTTCTTTTCGCGCTAGAACTGAGAGAATTACCGGTATTCACTATTTTATCAATCTTACTTTTGCGCTTAAAGACTTACTCGTAGCTGTCTTTTGTCTCTTACAAATTGATTACATTGATAAATAGTTACAAAATAAATTCAATAACTTTATTTATAGCACGATCAAACTCCGTTCTTGACGCGAGATCGATTCGAGTAAGTCAAAAATGCAATTCTCGAGTTGTCAATTTGTAGCTTCGAGACGTCGCACGTCAAGTCGCTATCTAAAATCTTATACTTCATGTTTTTAATAACGGAATTTGATCGTGCTAGTACTACTAGTTTAGGCTGATTATGCACCAGATATGTGTTAAGGAAGTGAGGGACGCGCTATGATATACACCAAGAATATCACTTCAGAATCGTGTTATGTAACGCAACGGAGCCAAGCGAGCTGTGAGGCCGGTTGGAAAAAAAACGAATGAAGCAAGCGAAGTTTACGTTTATAACTAATCAATAGACGCCATACTAGTTATTTATTCATATTATTATACTAGATGACTCTTTTAAGTTCGTATCAATCTATAATTCATTTGTTTGTAACTCATCATAAACAATTATATAAATTTTAATTTGCTTTGTATAGGAATATTCCTATATATACCGTTTTGAATGATAGAAGTTTAAAGTTTTAGTATTATGAGACTAACTTATAAAGCTATTTATCTAAAAAGAAATATATCGTTTCCTTTTAATTAAAATAAACATCTGGTTGTTCCGTTCGTGATTTTATTTAAAACATGTAACTTCGGAGATGTCATGTAATGAATCCGACCGACGATATAGATCAAGTAATTATACTATACAATTAATTTTATTTAT
Organism: Tinea semifulvella; assembly: GCA_910589645.1. Taxonomy (NCBI): domain Eukaryota; kingdom Metazoa; phylum Arthropoda; class Insecta; order Lepidoptera; family Tineidae; genus Tinea; species Tinea semifulvella. Next base: position 31,307,806 of record OU342584.1, read on the forward strand.
TTATTTATTTCCATATATAGGTATTTTTTATTTATAGTTGATTCTAACAAAACGCACCGCCACAACTAGCATTGGCTTGCGTGACACTGGCTCGCCTACAGCGGAGGTAGTTTTGTCCAATCTTAGTTTTCTTGAAAGACCAAAAAATTGTATTAATTAATTATATCTTCCCGAAGTACAAATAAATCAGCTTTAAAAAACGTCTTTAAGGTTTGATTAGTGGATAATTCTTTGCTCGCTTCTTTACTACGCACATATCTGGCGAAACTTTTGTAATCTATATTAGATCTATTATTATATTTATTTTATATCTTCTTCAGATTCTTCTGCTGGCCCCTTGTTGATTGCTGTTACTATACGATAAGGACAGAAGCTACAGTACGTTTTACCATATTTAAATCACTGGTAGAGCGTAAGCTGCAAGATTTCCATCCTTGTCGTAAATGGCGCTTTGTTGTTCACTCCAAGTTTCTTCTTATTTTCGTTATAAATTACAAAAGTATTAAGTAAAGTATCATCACGATAGTAATTCATAAAACCATACATTTTAATGTATAGAAGATTCACATTTAGCCAACTTAAACATAGGATTATCACAAGTGGCAAGTTTGTCTATATGCACGAGACTCAAGATATCACAAATAAATTTATCTGTCCCAACTACTTCCCATCAAGAATAGAACTTGGTCTCTCTGCGTATTATTCTACGGTCCTAACTAAAGTGTGAAAGGGTGTGAAGGGAGGAGCCTAGTTACAACCTTAAAAGTTTAATAATAGTAACAAAATAATTAATTCTGGAGGTGTCTAAATAGTTTCAACACAAGAGAGGCTGGGCAATGTTTGGGCTAAAGGAACAGCATTGCCATTAAACGCGGCAATGCTGCCAGTATTCTTATTATTATGCTAATTGATAGCGATTTAGAGCAAGATATTTTTTCCCTTATTTATTATAACTTAATATTATTTTTTGACAGGTTTATATTATTTTATTTATTAAGAACAAATTACAGTAAAAATAATACATAATAAGTAAACATAAAATGTAATAATAAAACATATAAAAAAGGAATAATATAACCAGTGACATTGTCCACGTAGAATAATATTAGGATTTAGTAAAAACAATTATATATAAGCAAATAGAGACAAATTTGGTGAGTAAATTTTAAAAAAAGTAAAGTATCATCACGACCGTTTCCCTTTCGGGGTGGTCAGAAACCACGCTTATAAATAAGCGGATTCACATTTAGCTAACTTTACTATAGTCGAATTATGACAAGTGGCAAGCTCGTCGATGTCTCCAGCGTACCAAACTCGTGAAATATCACAAATAAATTAAATATTAATTAAATGTATTTATTTACATTAATAAATATTTTTGTGTCCCGACCAGGAATCGAACCTGCTGATGATGAAATAACTTCTAGGTCATTAAAGTAAGTGTTATAAGTTGACATAAGTCGCCTTAAGAGCGCACGCTGATAAGGGTTCATATTTTTGATACGAACGGAGCAGCAAAAATAATATTATTTCTTAAAAAGGAACAGTCGAACTTGTTATGACATACTCGTATGTTATAAAGAGCAGTTGTATTCAAAAGTGGCCTCCTCTTCTTCAGTGTAAGGAACTTATATTTGTCCAGTGATTTTAAATATGATAATTTATTTGGTGGCATTTATTTATTCAAATCTTTATTGCACATAGACAAAGGTGGGCTTATAATGCCGCTAGACATTCTATCCTAGCCAACCATTGCGACAACTTGAGCATTATATTGAAAGGTAGATGCAAAATTGTATTAAATTCTACGGTTTAACTATATTATTATACACTAATACACACACACATATATATATAAATACATATACTATATTTGTAATTAACGTGTGTGCGCAATTTGCATAGTACTGATTCAATTTGTTTTTATCATAATGAGGGTTCCAAACAGTAACAGCGTACTCCAACTGAGACTGGTTGATACATCAATGTATATTTTGAATATATAAATGAAATCCCACGCGACCCACAGGCACCCTGCACCCCTGCTATCCTTCGCATAACAAATCACGAGATATTATTCAAAAAAATATTCTTATTGCTAAAATTTAATCTAGTTATTGTAGTTATGATCAATTTATTACAAATGGCACAATCACTTTTCATTCTATTGTAACCGTTGCTAGAATATTATATCAAAGACAAATTGGTTAATGACTTATCGAATTATGTAGCCATTGGTAAAGGAATCATTCCCTGTGTCCGCCGCGGACTCTTACTGCCTATTCTATGAATTTACGATATCAAAGCGAATACCTAATTAGATTTGATGTAACCTACCACAACTGTTAGTCACAAAGAGAATTCAATAAATTTAAAAGCTCATGCAATAACGTCTAAATTGCTATTGAGTACCTATCAACTATTAGAGGTAATAAGGATTTGATTTAACTACTCTCTTTGAATGCAGAGCTTTGAAAATTAAATTACATACCTACATAATGAGGACGTAGGTAATGATAAGATATGAACAAAATTAGTGATCCTTTGATAACTGAATTCCTTTGAATATTCTATGAAAATTCCCATTGCCTTTGCTATCCTATTCTCTATGCCGTCACTCGAATGTAATTCGAACGTAAGTGCTTGGTATAAAAAAATAGCCCGATTTAATAATATTCTAAACCAGGAATAGTTTAATCCATAGGTTCCCAAACTTTTTTTAATTTGCGACGCATTTACTAAATTTAGTATTTTGTTTCGTCACCCTGTCGTGAGCTTGGTGATCTTCATACATTTTTGGAAATACTCAACTTTAGTTAATTTCCCCTGCGCGGCGCCCTTCTTTACTTCTTTTACGACACAACAGGGCGTCGTGACGCACACTTTAGGAATCTCTGGTTTAATATTAAAAGTGGAAACAAAAGTAGCAAAATAGATATGGCTGAGAAGTTTCACAACTTAAAACAGCTATCTGCTTAATTCACATTCTTCCAGTGCGCAAACTGTCAAACGCGCGAAGTTAAAATAGTTGTAAAGTTATTGAAATTTATATTTGATTCGGCTTCCAACCTTAACTAAAATTTACCGATATTAATAAAATTTGGAATAGATATTCCCTGGAGCCCAAGAACAGGCTTATATAGGTCATCATCTGACTACGACATGTGACAGCATGGCTATCTACTTATATTATCTATATTATTAAATATTTTTTATAAAATTTGCCGGAAACGTCCCTTAAGTTTCAGGTAGTAGGATATACAATAGTCTATTTTTTTTAACAAACGAGTACTGAGTATGTCTCTCGCATATTTCCGATACTGATAGAGTGAGATGTGTAATTGTTATGGGCGGAGCCTACGCCTTTGTTCTTGTTTTAAATTGTAAATGCTTGTTCATATTGAATGCTCTTAAGATTTATATTGAAGAAAGGAAAATTGGTTTTGTTTATTCAAATTACAAGCAAATGTGTTACTTATTTTTATATATAAAGAACAACAGATAATAATAAAAAATAAAAAAAATAACTAGAACATAGCGTATATCTGGAGAATTTGGCCTACACTCGCAACGCTGGCCAGACGGATTGGTGAGGAATATATAATGATATATATTTATTTATAAAATAAACTGTTCTAACATATTTTCTGCATTATTATCGACTTTGTACATTTTGTTTTCATTTTGGTTATCACGTGATTTACACACGACGTCTACCCATTTCAGATTAACAAAAGAATCGGTATTTCATCAATTGTATAACTTTTGTTATTTGCTGGCACGTCGCTATTCAAGTTAGCCTAAATAAGCACAATTGGGTTGGCCACGCGCACTTTAATGTAACAGTTTCCTCCAGTTCACTCACTAAAATACGTGCGAAGTGCAGGTGGGTCGATATATATATCATCATTATAGCCCCTAAAACACAGCGTCCTAGACCTCCACTGTTGAAGATGGGCCTTCCAGAACATATATCTAGAGAATTTTGCCTACACTCGCCACGATGGGCAGGCAGCTTGGCGAGGATATCATGTAAATTTTTAATGACAATTTATTAACGATTCCACAAGTTGGTATTAGTGGATCCGGGACCGACGGCTTAACGTGCTCTCCGAGGCACGGGAACAGTGGTGTTGTAAATCTATGACAAGTACGTAAGAAAAGTGTATTACTCATTGGTACATGCCAGGGGGGTTTAAACCGACCTTGGTAGGATATTAAGGAAAGTGTTCTTACACCCGAGCTACCACCGCGCATTATATGTATATATATATATATATATATAAATATATAAATATATATATAGCGTCAATATCTGAGCACGCCACCTGTCGGAATTAAAGTTAAATATCGAGAAAATATTTCCCGGAAACTATTTATATGTCGTCAAATGTACATCGTACCAATTTTAATATATAATATACAGTTTTAATTATATTTGCTTTGTTTAGCAAATGCCCAACTTGCTACACGAACGAAGCCGGGATAAAAGCTAGTTTTATATAAAATACAGAAAACCTGAACTTTTTGATATGTTAACGTCATAATAAAGCATTCTCGCTCCGGGACAGAGCCAGCTTGATAGAAAAAAATCCGAGTATGTAAAATATGTAAGTGGATTTTCCATAGCATAGCATGTTTCGAGAGAATGCAACATTGTCTGTACTCGAGAAAAGATTGTGGCTAACAAAATACCTTTTTCTAAGGAGGTAATCCTGTCCTTTGAAAGATTTTCCAACTTTACCAACATTTAAAAATATGTAATATATTTTTTCTGTTTTGAGGCAGATATATTCGTATTTCTTAGAAATACTTTATGTACATCATAATACTAATAAATTGAAATAATATTTTAATAAGATACAAAATAATAAAATAAAATAGATTAAAAACTAATTAATTAATTATACAATATAAACTAAGGGCTGGGAGGGCACTTACTCGTAAAACGCTCGCCACATTTTTTCGTTAAATGATTAGGGTCAAAGTCAAAGCCAAAATATCTTTATTCGCGTAAACCTATTACAGGCATTTGAGACACGTCATTATTTAAATTATTTAGAATGATTCTACTCCTGTTAGTGGATGACTAATCAGCGAAGTGGTCCAATAAGTAAGCTGTTAGCAGAAGACTAACAGCTTAGCAATAGCATAGGGAAATATTTTGTTTTAGGTAGTTATGGCGTTTGGGGTCGATACACACACTCTTTATAAATTCGTTTACCCAGCTCTTTCACGAATTTGTGAGTACCAAACGAATATACCCCCATTGTTTCAACCCCAAATGCAACAAAGTTATAATTTTGTTTAATGCTATTATATTTTATGTGCTTTTTAGATTCGGCGCTATAACCGATCTTTTTTGAGGTAAAGGAGGTATGTGGCAAGCGGCAAAGGTGGCATTTCAAACAAGACATCATTCCTCACTCCATTGTATAAGAGACATATAATCCAGCCATTTATCATCACTGCGTGATAGACCTGATGGTTCAACGACGGACGGGATTTTAGCTGACCATAAAGAAAACTCTTTATAAAATAAAAAATAAGTAAAATGTGAAATATTTAGAAATAGTGACAAACATGGGTTTTGGTATAGTTACTAAGTTTTAAATTTAGTCGCGATCACAGCGACATTATTGCCGCTCGGCCAATACCACCGTTGGATCGGTGGCCAGCGCTCCGAGCGGCGCCCACGAGAGTGGAATCAATCCGCATACCGAGCGGTCACACGTTTTTTCTCTCTCACAATTTCTTAGTCTTTTTTACTCAAGTAATTAACTTATATTTCTTCTGCTACAATAAACCATATACAGTCCGCTAAACACTCTTTAATTGAGCCATCGAAGACCCGCAGCAGTATCCCTGCGTGGTTAGCAGCACAAATAGGGACTGACGATTGTATACAAAATTAGATAGCTGATTTCTTAGTAATTCAAACGATATATCGTAGCAGTCCTTTATTAGGCTGTTACAGTCTAATCATATAATCTGATTGACATAAAGTAAAATGTTACGAATTCAGCCTATTATTACTTTTTGCTATTGTCTTCATTCATAGCTTTATTGCATATCAACCTGTAATAGACTTGATAATAAGGTCTGTTTTATTATTCCCTAACAAACAGAGAGCTGTTTACCAAAATTTAAGCTACTCAAAATACTAACATTTCCCTGTCTTTATATATACGAGGTCTTAGTCTTTACAAAAACTAATCTTAACCTTTTCAATATTGTAAAATCCTCAACTTATAAATCTTTTCGTCCCCGTCCACGAAACCAAATATACTCCTTTAAACATAAAACAGCTCTCTTGGGTAAGAGTATTTTTGGTATGGCTCCTAAATTGTACAATGCTCTGCCAGACGGTTTCAAGGACTTGCCTCTGCCATTATTTAAGTCAAAACTAAAGAAAGCTTTACTGGAAAAATGTTATTATACAATAGACGATTTTCTGACTGACGATGATCTCACATTTGACATAGAGTATAATATTTAAAATAGGACACTAATTATATATTTTTCTTTTGTGTTTGTATACCAAAATTTCTTTTTATTTTTATTTTATTTATATGCATTTATGACAATAATTTTGACTTTGGCATTTAAATAAAAAATATATCTGTATGCCCTTAAGGGTAAAGTATAGCTGAACGAGCTAACTACTGAATACCTATTGTAATATGTATGTACCTATACTTAAGGATGAATAAATGATTTGAAATGATTTGATTTGAATTGTATTCGTGATTAATAGGCACGATACTGCATGCATCATATTATACACGTAAGACTGAAAAACACCGCGTTCAATTTTATAGTTATTGTATGAATGATTTTATTATCATTACGGCCCCTGGCAACATGGAGTCCTGGAACTTAAATGAACGTGGAATAATTTGGCCAACACTCGCTATGCTGGCTGAAATTACATTTTTTTATGACAATTTATTAACGATACCACAAGTTGGTATTAGTGGATCCGGGACCGACGTAAGTACTCTTTGAAGGACTGGAACGGAGTTGTTGTAAATCTATGACAAATGTACGTAAGAAAAGTGATTTCTCATTGGCACATTAAATTATTATACGAATATTAATTTTAATGTCGCTTGACCGTTAGTTATTTATCATTTGTTGTTATAATTACGTTTGGGCCTAAATAATTTATGATCCACTATTTATTCACCAAACATGCTGCAAATTTGTATTTACAGATACACAGTGGGGTCGTCCAGGTCCGGATGGCTAATGGGCCTGGGTTGGGGATAGGGACATTCCCCCGCACTTTTGGTGCAGAACACCGTTACTGGTATAACAGCGCCCGTGTGGCTCATGAACCCAGGGGGTCTGGGTTTAGCTCTCATCCAGGAGCACTTCTCTAGGAAGTGGTCTCTCGTTGGATGACCCAGGGCAAGACGGAGCGATATTCTGGAGATGCTTGAAGTGTCCATTGTCGGCCCGATAGATTTATGTCTAGTCAGGCCTACGACAAACTCCTCAATAGTAGGCATCTCCAGAGTTATGACGGAATTACGCGCGAACCATGGTGCTCGGGAGACCACACTGAGTTATATGCTCTGCTGACTTTATCTGATCTTGTCCCTATCCATTATTATTGTTATTTATAACAGTACGTATGGTGCTGGGTACTGTTACTAGTATAACAGCGCCAGTAAGGCTCACGAACCCTGGGGGGTCTAGGTTCGACTACTTTAGTACCGTTAGGGGGCCGATCTCGAGCTATGACCGAATCACGCACGAACCATAGCGCTCGGGAGAGACCACAAACTCGGAGCGATATGTTCAGCTGTCTTGGATCTTGTCCCTGTTGGTCTTAGCCTATTGGTGAGGCGAGAACCGATGAACATCTTGTAGATAGGACTTTCAACCTGAGCGGCAAGCTGGAATTCATAACAGGTCGTAATATGGCTCGGGGCGCCTTCGCATTGACGGCGTGCTAGTGCATTTCACCCATCGTTACCATCCTGTTAATGATGCAGCCCATATTTGACGGTCGGAGTCCACTCGATGTTCTGTCTCCAAATCTGCAGTGGTGGAGGTAGTTGGCATCTAGATGTCATTAATGCGGCACTTGACATTGATGGACATACGCCACTTATCCAACAACGCAGAGAGAAGATCCAGAAGGTCCTGTATTTTGTCAGCATTCTCATATTCAGAAGAGCTGAACTGGGCACTGTCGTTCGCGAATAGTGCGAGCATGATATCCTCCTCCCTGTCCTCCCTAATTTGTATTTAGTGAAATATGTACTTGTATAATGTACCTACTTAAAATAAATATTTGTATTTGCCTATATAGCATATGGTATACTATTGTTGATGTTCATAAATTAGGGTAATGAAAAAAATAATATTATAAATTAGATGGTATAAAGAGTTTAAAAAAAAAGAATTGCCGTCGCTAAAAAAACGTAATAAAGATTCAAATATAAAATCTAATAATAACCGAGGCTAAGCAATATAATAACCTAGATAATTTAGCTTGAGGTTAGGCGAGGACGACGTTTACTAACAAGAGAATAAGTATACGTTCAAAAATGCACTTTGTCGCCTAGAAATGACGAGTTGAAATCAAAATGTGATGCAATTGGGCGGAGCCTAGGGTGCGGTGGGCGGAGCCTAGTCGTAACCAACTATGTGGAACAAGAATTTAAAGATGTTGTCCTACTTTGAAATTCTCTTTATCGTCTTTTCAATTTTCTTGGTAAATATATCGTGGTACTGTCACTAAATTTCCTTCGAAGCGTGCTGTCGAAGAAAGACACGCTGTACGATCTATCGATATACGTCCATAAAACGCGCTGATTGCATTAGGTAATTATTAAGAATAAATCAGTCGTTTAACAACACTCAAGCTGTCTGGCCATTTGCATTAGCAGAATCTAATCTGTAGCAGTGATCAGGCAGCACCAGCATTTGGGCAGCAGCCCGTACAGTCGTGTAACAACACTCAAGCTGTCTGGTCATTTGCATTAGCAGAATCTAATCTGTAGCAGTGATCAGGCAGCACCAGCATTTGGGCAGCAGCCCGTACAGTCGTGTAACAACACTCAAGCTGTCTGGTCATTTGCATTAGCAGAATCCAATCTGTAGCAGTGATCAGGCTGCACCAGCATTTGGGCAGCAGTCCGTACATTTTTTTTGGTCCTTCGATTGTTCGCGCGGTCAATCAGGACCTCGCGAGTGAACTGGTGAAGCAGCAGTTGCACAGCAGTGCAGGAGTCTTCAGACTCGTAGCAGAGCAGTCCGTGGGTCAGAAGACTCACACTAGAAGAGCAGTCCGTGGGTCGGGAGACTCGCAATAGCAGAGAAGTCCGTGGGTCGGGAGACTTGCATCAGGAGCAGCCCGAGCGTCGGAAAAGTTTATCATTAGTAAGCAGCTATAACAAGTAAGGTCTTTCAATAATTTACAATGGAGGCGATCATCACTAGACAAGCAGAAATTTTAACAACATTAAACCAAATAAAGTCCAATTTTAAAAAATACTCAGCAGATCGTAAAACGAAGGAATATCTGTCCAGGCGAATTGAGACCTTGGATAACCTCTGGGGAGAGTTCGATCAGAATCATAATCAACTTGATCTACTCGAAGATCACACGCAGGAATATTTTGTTAAGGACATTTATAAGCAAACACTAGCATTATATGAGGAAACACGGGAATTGATTAGTTCTTATAGCCGGGAGCATACAGGTTCAAATAGTGCCCTCGATGATCTAGTTCAGCAACAGATGACAAACTTTAGAGCATTCAACAGGCTCGTCAAAAGCATTGACGTGAAAACTATCACCGAAAAATGGGAACTGGAAGATGAACTGCGTAATGTCCAAAATCGTTGGCAAGCAATCGATACCCTACATCTCAAAATCGATAATATTTTGCGAGGGGAAGACTATGGAGACTACGAGGGAGAATTTTGCCATTTTGAGACAGTTTATAAGCAGGTAAAAAGGGACCTTAATAAGCGTTCCACGTCTCATATTCAGCAATCCACACCATTATTAGAAATTCCAGTCTTCTCAGGTAATTACACTCAATGGCCAACATTTTTTGATTTATTTAAGGAAGCAATTCACAATAGCTCCTATCTGTCCAAAGCTCAAAAGATGCAACACCTAAAGGGTAAATTAAAGGGAGAAGCTGAACGTCTATTACAGCATTTAACTATTTCAGCAGAAAACTATGATACAGCGTGGGAAATTTTGACTCATCGCTATAACAACCCTCAATTTTTATTTACGAAACAAATGGAGTTTTTCTTAAATCAACCCAGTATTAACAAACCGACATCATTTGAATTAAAACGTCTTTATGACATTACTACGGAATGTATACATGCGATCCATAATTTAGGGGTAGACACGACCACCTGGGATCCAATATTGGTGCACTTGTTATCAAAAAAACTCGATCCTTACACATACTGTGCCTATAAGGAGGCGCGGAAGGCACCTCGAGATTTACCAGATTTAAATGAGTTAATGGAATTTATTGAAAGCAAATTCATAGCATTAGAACCCATTCACAAATGGGAGAGGGATGCTCAACCCTCACCAAAACCAACACCAATCCAGCAGAAGCATCATCATCAGGGCTACGCAAAATTTAACAATCAGGGGAAATATAATAATTTACGCAGTTATCAGGCCACTCCTGCATACACGTGCACATGTCCTATTTGTCATCAGTATCACGACTTATTTCGTTGTTTTAAGTTTATCAATATGCCAGCAGATACTAAATTGAGGACAATTACCGAGTTAAACCTTTGTAAAAACTGTTTGTTTAAACATACAGACAGATGTAACTCAATTAAAAAATGCAAGGAGTGCAATGAACCGCATAACACCATTTTGCACGACGCGTGTAAGAAGTTAACAGGGTCAACCACGGCGTCAGCAAAACCAACAAGCAGCGCGTCGCATGGAGTAAATCACGTAGCAGGCAATAATGAGGATGTGCTACTAACAACTACTTTACTTAAGGTTAAATCAATTGACGGAACCTACAAAACCTTAAGGGCTTTGTTGGATCAAGGGTCTCAAATAGCATTAATGTCTGAGAATGCAGCTCAGATTTTAGGTTTGCCACGGCCGAAATATCATCAGGGATCGGACACGGTTCAAAACTAAGCAGAGGGCTCGTATCATTAGAGTGCCAATCAATTTATGACGATTACAATTTTTGTGGTCAATAACCTACCTAGCGTATCATTTAACAAGCAGTCGTGGACTCATATTAAAAATATAAATTTAGCAGATCCAGAATTTAACAAGACAAAACCTATTGACCTACTTTTGGATGCTAGCGTCTACGCCGAAATCATTATGAGTGGACTTATCAAGGGCTCAAACTACGACCCTATAGCACAACAGACTAAATTAGGATGGATTTTATCGGGAAACGTCAAAACATTTAATTGCCACGTAGTCATCAAAAATTTACCTGACATTGAGAAATATTGGGAGATGGAAGACGTAAGAAACAACCCTCCGCCAAAATTCAATGTGGAAGAGCAATATTGTGAGGATTTCTATGTTTCAACAACAACGAGATTGCAAGACGGTAGATATGAGGTGGCTATCCCGATGAAACCGAATTATAGTGAAAAACTCGGCGTTTCAAAAACAAAGGCTATAGCACAATTCAAGCAACTTGAACGTAAAATGTCTACAAATCATACATATTTAGCAAGTTACAGTCTATTTATCAATGAATACAGACAATTAGGTCATATGAGACAGGTACACAATGGCGAGCAAGGCACGTGCTACTTGCCGCATCATGGAGTGTTAAAACAGGACTCCTCTACTACGAAACTTCGTGTGGTGTTCAACGCTTCGGCTAAAACAAATTCAGGACAGAGTCTTAATGACTTAATGGAGAGGGGTCCAAATTTACAACAGGACCTTCAGTCATTAATTTTAAGGTGGCGACAATATAAATATGTCATCACAGCGGACATTGAAAAAATGTTTCGACAAATAATGGTTCGAGAGTGCGACCAACATCTCCAAGCAATCGTCTGGAGAGACTCTCCCAACGAAGCAATTAAAGAATATTTCCTGACAACCGTAACCTACGGCACTAAGGCTGCACCTTTCTTAGCAATTAGGACATTGAGACAATTAGGCAAGGATGACGCCAAAAAATTCCCTTTGGCGGCAAAAGCATTGGAAAAACATTTCTACATGGATGATTTGTTGAGCGGAGCAAACACTATAGCCGAAACAAAAGAATTGCAATATCAGTTAATAGAGATTTTAAAAGGGGCAGGCATGAATTTAAGAAAATGGTCAGCAAACGATAAGAGGATTTTAGAGGATTTAGCAATAGATCAAATTGACATGCCATTTGACTTCAAATGTTCAGAGTCTCGAAAAACGCTCGGCATTAGATGGTCACCCTCGTCCGACGAGTTTTCCTTTGACAACAAAATTGAATTAACAGATAACCACAGAACAAAAAGGCAACTGTTATCAGAAATATCAAAAATATTTGACCCTCTCGGTTGGTTATCCCCATTAACAATAAGAGCTAAACTAATATTTCAAAAAACGTGGATAGGTGAATCATCTTGGGACGAAGAACTATCCGCCGAGACTCAAAGGGAATGGCAGCAATTACGTAACGACCTAGAACTCATGTCAATTTTCAGTATACCTAGATATTTGGGAAATACTAATTCTGCATGCATTTTACATGGTTTTTCTGACGCGTCAGAAAAAGCTTATGCATGCGTAATTTACCTAATAACATCGGACGGTAAAGGCGCGTTTACATCGACTCTAGTTGCAGCAAAGACAAGATTAGCACCTTTAAAAAATAAGCAATCATTACCTCGACTCGAACTATGTGGAGCTCTTTTATTAGCACAGCTTATGGAGAACGTACAACATTTATTAGCAGTAAAGGACATTAAGGTTTATGCGTGGTCAGATTCAATGGTAGCTTTGGGATGGATACATGGAGACTTAGCGAGGTGGAAGCAATTTGTAGCAAATAGAGTACAGCAGATAACAAAAATCATCCCAGCATCCCAGTGGCAGCATGTGCGTTCCGAAGAAAACGCCGCAGATTGCGCCACTAGGGGACTCTCAGCATCAAGTTTAAGGAAGCATTCTTTGTGGTGGAAGGGACCCGAGTGGTTACTTACCTTTGTGCCTAGCAACTTACCTATTAATTCATACCCATCACCAGAAATAGATACAAAAAGGAAAAAAGCTAGTGTAAACGCAGTCTTATATCAACAACAAAAATCGTTGATTATAGAATTATTACACGTGTTAAGTTCATTGACTCAAGCTGCAAGAATTGTGGCCTGGATATTGCGATTTGTAAAACGTTTGCGTTATAAAACAATAATACAATCTAGCATATTGACAAAAACCGAAATAAATGATGCATACTATTTAATTATCAGACATGTACAAGCAGAGGATTTTACTAATGATATCATAAAACTTAAAGAAAACGGTCACGTACATTCCAGAAGCAAATTAGTAAGTCTAAACCCCTATCTTGATGAGCAAGGTATTATTAGAGTCGGGGGTCGATTAAGAAGAGCAAATATCAGTTACGAAGCACGGCATCCTATTATTTTATCCAGTCATCATCGGTTTACCAATTTAGTTGTTAACAAAGCGCATCTAACTACTATACACGGTGGCCCTAGATTAACTTTATCTTATCTACGAGAACAGTACTGGATCATTAGTGGCATGCGCACCGTGAAACGGGAATTAAGACAGTGTGTTAGGTGCCGAAGATTCAATTCAGGAAATCAACAGCAAATCATGGCTGATCTACCTAAACCGCGAATAACCCCTTCGCGCCCATTCACTCACACTGGCGTGGATTTCACCGGACATGTCGACCTTAGAACCAGCAAAGGTCGTGGGGTAAAGAGTCACAGGGGCTACATAGCAATTTTTGTATGCTTATCGACGAAGGCAGTACATTTGGAAGTAGTATCCGATCTGAGCACACCAGCATTTTTAGCAGCATTTCAGCGCTTTTGTTCTCGTCGTGGTACTCCCAGCCACATGTATAGTGACAATGGGACCAATTTTGTTGGTGCCAATCGAGCATTAAAAGCAGAATATCAAGAGATCATACACAGCATTAATCAGGACTTCTTCAAGAACATCGCCGAAATGAATATCGAGTGGTCATTCAATGCGCCGGCTTGGCCCAGCGCTGGAGGATTATGGGAGGCAGCCGTAAAAAGCTTTAAGTATCATCTAAAGAGAGTTTTAGGCGAACAAAAACTCACCTATGAAGAGTTCACCACTCTCGTTCAGCAAATAGAAGCCTGCCTCAATTCAAGACCTTTGATAGCATTGACTGAAAATCCTGAGGATGAATACCTCACCCAAGGACATTTTTTGGTGGGGAAATCATTGTTATCGCGACCTCTACCCGAACCAGAAAACATAAGCTTACCTGACAGATGGAGGCTTATTCAGCAGATGAATAAACAATTTTGGAAGCAATGGTCGATAGACTATTTACAGCAGTTACAAACCCGATCAAAATGGCGCACTACAAAAACAAATATTAGCATCAACGATATCGTACTCATCAAGGAAGACAACCGACCACCAGGGAAATGGCCTCTCGGCAGGGTACATGAGCTACACCCCGGGGACGACGGTATTGTACGGGTTGTTACCTTGAAAACGCAAAATAGCATTATGAAGCGACCAGTCAGCAAATTAATTTTACTTTCGGTGCATGAAGACGGCCCGGACTATTTAAGGTCGATCCATGAACAACAGGGACAACAAGAGAAGCCTAAAGAAGCAAGGTCGACGTTCAGGACGAGGTCCCAGAAACGTGTTCAAAACCATGTTCGCATGGACATTTCTATTGTGGATGGCTTTCATGACTCCATCCACCCAGCAAGGTATTCCTACATACAACATTACGGCTCTGAGTGACAACCAGAGTCTTTATTTTGATAAGGTGGCCAATCTGCAATATGTACGAGATGAGTGGAAACTCATCGTGTATTATAATTTGTCCACTTACTGGCAAAGCATATCCGATGCGGAAAGGTATGTTTACAACTTACAAACCATGTGTAAAGCAAGCGGTAATTAACATCAAGGCACCGTATTACAATTAGATCATGAACTCGACGAAATAATTATTATAGCACTGGTGGAGTGTCATTCACCTGTAATTACAAGCAATCGACATGCATAAACAAATGGCTCAAATTACGGAGCTCTAATGCTTGGTTGTATTCGTGTTGCCATCCTTGCAATATCCGCATTTTTTGCCAAGCGGATATGTCATTTACTACACTGACCAACAATGGACTTATTAATATAGGTCAAGGTTGCACGTTAAAGAGCGATATCTTTACGATTCATGCACATAATCATTTTCTAACCAAAATAAGTACTCAAACGTACATCGAAGCCCCAGAGGTATCCATCTTAAACAAAATAGTAAATACGACCATATCAGACAGCACATTTAATATTAGTAGCAAGCATAACTACGATCAGTTAGAGGAACAATTAAGAAACCTAAAGACACAGTCAAATAAGGAGCTCACTATACATGACGTACATCAATATTCTATCATGTATGTTGTAGTGATTGTACTGGTTATCGTGGGAATCATTGCGGCAAACATTAAAATAAGGAGATGTCGGCAGCGACAACTTGCAACAACATCAGAGGACGTGGAGCTCACCGAGTGCGCTGGCGGCGGCGGCGTGAGCGCGGGCGGCAGGATCGCTAGACGCGATTCGCGCGTGCTTGCCCCACCCATCCAGGAAGTGCCGTTAAGTGTCAGTGATAGTGTAAGCGTTCCTAAATCAGCGATAAAGCAAAGTGTGGATAGGGGCACCTCACCCTTAACCAGTGACAAAGTGCATAAATTCCGATTTACATTACATAAAGACTAACTTTCGGACTGACTCTTATTAGCATTACTTTAGCATAACATTTAAAATTGATATCTATTATATTCATGATAACATTGTAGCATTAAGCAATAGTAGTATCGTAGCATTTAATAACATTAGTTAACAAAGCATTTTATAACATTTTCCTTTTACTGTACCTATCTAATAATGTTTGATCTGTATACCTTGTAGGCCCTTAGTTTCTTTTTGATGGGCAAGATGTACGATCTATCGATATACGTCCATAAAACGCGCTGATTGCAGGCGCAGCAAATATTATGTATTAGGTAATTATTAAGAATAAATCAGTCGTTTAACAACACTCAAGCTGTCTGGTCATTTGCATTAGCAGAATCTAATCTGTAGCAGTGATCAGGCAGCACCAGCATTTGGGCAGCAGCCCGTACAGTCGTGTAACAACACTCAAGCTGTCTGGTCATTTGCATTAGCAGAATCTAATCTGTAGCAGTGATCAGGCAGCACCAGCATTTGGGCAGCAGCCCGTACAGTCGTGTAACAACACTCAAGCTGTCTGGTCATTTGCATTAGCAGAATCCAATCTGTAGCAGTGATCAGGCAGCACCAGCATTTGGGCAGCAGTCCGTACACACGCCTAAATTCCATTCAAATTATGAACAACATTTAATGAAATAAATTATAACATTAATAATATTTTCAGCTATAAAAGCATTAATTATTGTGTATTATTAATAATTCACAAAAAAAAAAGAATTTAACCATTTCGTATACGGTCGGTTCGAACCAATGAAATTATACACTATTTATACGTATCTATATATATTAAGTTTATATTTATAATATTTTTTACTTTTAAGTATAGTTTTAATTATATAAAAAACTTTATTTTTTCTGAAACAATAATGTTTAGTGGGGATTAACATATCTCTTGTAAGAGATATGTTAATCCCCACTAAACATTTAAAAGCTTTTTGCCACTTTCTTAAACTCAGTCCCTGCAAGCTAATAAGTCTAACAGAGGTAATTTCAGCAACTGATCCAACGTTAGGTATATTAGGAAGCTGGATTACGATCACTCGTATTGGATGATTGAACAGAAAGGTTGAATGTCAATAAATATCAATTAAAAAGTATCAACTGTTCAGCCAACGTTACATCTTCGACAATCTCACTGATCTAACGTAATATATTTCGTATACGAATGTATGATAGTTAAGTACATTGGGGGAGCTGGAATACGATTACCCGTATTATATACGAGTGATTTATCCTGATCGAGCTTTCCCAATTTACCACTACTACAAATAAAGGGTGTCCCAGCAAGAACGCCGGATTTAAATTTGCCGCCAATTTGTTAATACAAGTTGTACGGTGATTTTTTGTGACAGTTGTCACATATAGACCACACGATTTATGAGTATGGAGAAGTATTCAAACTAATAATAATAATTATTGTAAAAACAAATAACAAAAATTGGTGAATGTTTTGCGAAAACAGTTTGCCAATTACGTCTAGTTTTCGGTCGCAATAATGCGCTAAATGAATCGACAGTGAGGTGTTTAATTACAAAATTTGAGACCAAATTTACGCTGATGGATCGGAAGGTCAATGTTCGTCGTCGTCCTAGTCGGTCACTCGATTCCCTAATATCCTACAAAGGTCGGTTCAAACCCCCCCGGCATGTACCAATGAGAAATATACTTGTCTTGAGTATATTTGTCATGGATTTACAACACCACCGTTTCCGTGCCTCGAAGAGCACGTTCAGCTGTCGTACCCGGTTCAACTAATGCAAACTTGTGGATCGTTAATAATTTGTCATAAAAAAAATGCATTAGATCCTCGCCAACACGTGAAATTGTTAAGAACATTGTATGTTTCCAAGGAACATTTCTAACAAATTTAAATAAAATCAGTCCAGTAATAGGGACGGACAAACAGACATACAAACTTCCTTTCTGGCTTTACATATAAGTTCTACGCTGTTAAAGAGAGTTTTGCAGGCATACGAGTACGTCTTACATTTCTGCAAATATTTACTAAGCCATTATAAGTAAGTATTAAAACCTATACGGAAACTAAAGTTTGCCTTTTGAGTGTTGAAACTTCACAGAGATCTTACCGAGACGAGTTGCAAACTTGTTAAGCCTCTTTAAAACTTTCCTTACTACTAAAACACAGGGAGGAAGAAGGAGTATTCCTGGCTGTAGATATGCACCTCATGAATACATTATATGTTTTTGCCACAGTGCAAATCTAAATATGGCTCCAGCAATAGAGTTTAATTGATGATGGATATTAATTTTGGTGGAATAGTTAAGAAATTGTCATCAGATCCTCGGCAATCTGTCAGGCCAGCGTGGCAAGTATATTCCAAATTCTATTGGCAACACAAAATTTTAAGCAAACTCGTTATTTTTGTTTTTTCCATAATAATAATCGCCAGATAATCTTTTGGCGTCGTAAACAAATAGCTACCAAACACACACTAATTAATAGATATAAGGCGCTCAAACTTCACACGAACATCAACAAAGGTTGTACCAATCTAAGAAAAAAACCCGTGTCTTTTTGCGCGCGCAGTTTAAATGTAGAAGTCTGGGTCAAATTTGATCAGACCTTGTATAAACTATAATATTATAACTATATATTATAGTAACTATATAGAATATAATAACTATATAGAAAAGATTCTATGAACATTTAATGCCGTGAAAAAATTATATACTTTAATTAAATTATAGAAAATATAATAGGTATTATATTTGTTAATATATGACATGTCTGTCGTAGAACCGATGAACGATGGAGTAGACGGGTTCTAGAGTGGAGCCCACGTACGGAAAGACGCAGAGTGGGTCGACCCCCCGCTAGATGGACGGATGACATAAGGAAGGTGGGGGTTGGATGAGGGTGGAAGGAGATCGTGTGAAGTGGCGAGCCTTGGGAGAGGCCTATATCCAGCAGTGGAGAGATGATGATTTGTAAATATATGATCTGAAAGCCCTATTTCCAACAGGTGTGATTTAAGGGCAGTACCGCTGTAATGATGAATCTTTAAGAATCTAATTTTAATTAAGATGTATTAGTGATTTATACCCGGTTTCTAAGCGTTTAACTTTTTTGTTAGTTGAGCAAATCATGTGCCTTATAATCAGTATAATTAACTCCAAAAGTCGGTCCAAGAAGTAACCCCATCGATTAATAAAAACCAGAGCACAAGCTTCAATGAGAACACGTTAAGGTGTCACGACTGTTCTATATCTTGGTAATTTAATTTCCCGAGCCTCGCTTCATCACTTTGGGAATAATTTAAGTTCCGACGTTGCGATGCTCCATCACAATTTACCAAAAGTAGGTCATCGTCAAATACGAGTAAATGTCAAAGTGCATACAGATATCACGTAACCCTAAATGTAATTATTTAGACAGCCTTCTAGAACATATATTTGGGAATATAACCACACTCGCCACGTTATCAAATTAGACTGCCATTAACTGGACCCGTCGATCGATTCAACACTCTATACGAAAATAACAATTATTCAAAATTCCAATTTAAAATTTGCACTAAAAAGGTTCAATTACATCTGCAGCAAAAGAGTAGTTTTCAAAAGGCGTCAAATGGTAGAATGTAATATGATTGTATCAAAACGACTCGCTTCTAACGGAAGCTCCTAAATTGAATTTCTCTTTTCTGTGTGAAAATGGTAGAGATTCGTTTCTTCACAAAAAAAATATCGAACATTTTTATTTGATCATTCAAATAGTAGTCTTTTATTTTAATTTCAATCTTTAATTTTATTTTTTAAATAATAATAATAATATTTTTTAAATTAATAATATTAATGAATAATATAATTTCAATATACGAGTCTTTATTTGAAGAAATATAATAAACAAATTATTAAAATAATAGCAAAAGAAAATAAAATATTTATATCAGGTGTAATTGTCAAAAGTCTATTTTTTTTTTCTTTTTTTTTTTCAAGCTTCATGTCTCATTGGTGGAACCACTTTTTGACATAAAAATTTTAACTTTTTTTAAAGTAAAATCATTGTCCGAAAAACAAAAAAATGTTAATTGATCTCGCAGCAGGAAGACAAAATAGAGAGAGAAACAATTACAGAAGTCCGGTCGCGCGATCGTCGACCTCTGGCTACCTATATGATTAGGCTCAGTATGAGTGGAGTTATTTTTAGGAAAACTTCTTTACATCATAACTTAAGATTATGTAAGTGAATAATTAAAATAAAATATACATAATTCTTTAT
The DNA here is from genome assembly GCA_910589645.1 of Tinea semifulvella. Taxonomy (NCBI): domain Eukaryota; kingdom Metazoa; phylum Arthropoda; class Insecta; order Lepidoptera; family Tineidae; genus Tinea; species Tinea semifulvella. The sequence continues at coordinate 31,328,010 of OU342584.1, forward strand.
TTTTATTCTAGATTATAATATAAAACTACATGATCTTTAAGACATTTCACGCAAAAAATTGCTCCGAATCACTACCAATGGGCAATGTGCCAAGGATACAAATGTATTCTTATAATGAAATAGTAGTTTATGAAACTGTTGCATAATAAGGGGTATTATACACGAGTGTGTGTTATAGTATCACACGAGTGTTTTAATATCTAGTTATGTTTAGTTTCATACACTAATTTATCTACTCTCATACATTGGGATTGAACCTACTAAATAAAAAAATCACACGAAATACTATACGACAAAACGTATGAATGGAGCCAATATTTTTTTTTTAATGACCATGGTACAGAATACATAAGTCCTAAATAATGAAATGGCGCCAAAACCTAGCTTATGACCGCGCACGCGCTATGGCGGGGCGCTGCTACAGACAAGTCAAAATTGGAATCATAACTTTTTTGTAATGGAACCTTTGCCTTGAAAAAAATAAGTGTTATATAATATGTATGATTCTATTTTTAAATTTCAGCAGTGTTTATAAACAAAGTATATCAATATAAATTCGTTTTGAAGTTTGTAATTCGCATTTTACGATATGAGAGTAGATAAAATAGATTATAATGAATAATTAATTTTCTTTATTAAGACTGTTAATATCTAAATGAAACAGCACATTTTTATGATGTATAAAATAGCTTGCCAGTACTTCGGCAACAGTAATTATTTAAAAAAATGTGTTTTATTCAAAAGAATTTGCAATATTTTACTTTAATTTGAATCTATAAATTTTGTATTTTTAATAATAATGATACCTATACCATATTGCATTATTAATCATATAAAATAATTGGTATTTATTTAAAGAAATAGTAAAAACATATTTAATATAAATAGTTAACAAAAAAAAATGCTCCGAATCACTACCAATGGGCAAGGATACACTTTAATGTACTATAATGAAGAATCACTTTCATTTTTTAGACTGCTAATTTGTAAACAAATTATTTATTAATTTATTTTTATTTATTTAACACTTTAATGTACAAAGACAAAGGCGGGCTTTAATGCCGCGAGACATTCTATCATAGCCAACCATTGGGACAACTTTAAACACTTAAATGAAAAATAGGTGTACACATATTAAAATAGAAATTATATTTTATAACTACATATAAATTTATACATAAATAATAATTATATATACATAGATAATATACTTACAACCGTTGAGATTCGTATGAATTATAAAGAGAGAACAGTGACAGTACTTCGACAAGAGTAAGTTTTAATATATATATATATATATGTACAAATTAAAAAAAAAATTAAAGTCGTGTTACAATAAACTTATATAAAATTACTGAAGTAAGTGAACAATTTATAAAACAAAGAGACCTAGGGAATCTTAATAAATTTAGGTTTATTACTTTAACTAACTTACAAACTAATAACCAGCTTTGGGAATTTCCGATAGGAATTTTGCTTTGCTGATTCCAAACTGTTGCAAATAACTTAGCTCTTAGGTACTTATGGATAGTGCAGACTGCTTTAGGAATTCGAGGCTTATTCTTGTTAGGACACGAAACTTGTTCGAGGTTGCAAATACAATTCAATTTTTTTTAACGCATCATGATTACCTAGGCAGACCAAGACGTACACCTATCACGACCAGTCTCTCGTAACAGGGAAAATATAAAAATAATACAGTTTATTTATTTATTGCAAAGAATCAACAGAATTCACAAAATATAAAATAACAAACTACTTGAATAACTATAAACTAAACGTAAAAAATAATTGCCAGCCTTCCTATCTCCAGATTTCTCGGTCAGCCGTTTCGACAACTCCTTAACCAGACGCTTGGCTGAGGGTCCCCATGGTCCCGAAAGTCCCCGTCTCGAACCCGAAAGGCGCAAATTTGTAACCTATACCGAGGTTGCGCACTTGAGGTTTTCAGCAGAAATCGCCGCACTCTTCGCGCTGGACGAGGGTGCCTGGATGTGAGATGGGACTAATGTTGCATCCCACACCAGAGACCTGCCAATTTTCCACGGCCCAACGGTGATGCCGTAGGACTCTTGCCATCGCTCCGCGCATTCTTAGAAGCTAAATTTTATAATTAATTTATAGAAAATGAATTTAACGGTATACATACTGATTCTATTGAATATTGTATTTGTGAGAAAGAGAAAGTCCTAAATTAATTGGTCAATATTATTCAATAGTGTATTGCCTATTCATCATTCAGTACAGCCCCTAGAACACAACGTCCTAGCCTCAGCTGTTGGAGATGGACCTTCCAGAAATATCTGGAGAATTTGGCCTACAATCGCAACGCTGACCAGACGGGTTGGCGAGGATATTATGCCATTTTTTTATGACAATTTATTGACGATCCCACAAGTAGGTATTAGTGGAACCGCGACCGATGGCTTAACGTGATCTCTAAGGCACGGGAACGATGGTGTTGTAAATCTATGACAAATGTACGTAAGAAAAGTGTATTTCTCATTGGTACATGCCGGGTGGGTTTGAACCAACCCTTGTAGGATTTAAGGAACGCGTTCTTACAACCGAGCCACCACCGCGTCTATTAAATGTTCGTAATCCATAGACACGACTGTAAACATCCTAATATCAAAGTAGTTGTGTGTTTTTTTTATACTAGCACGACGATTTATACGAAGTGATCTAGCGCGTACCTGATGGTAAGTGGCGAACAAGGTCCATGAATGTTAGTATCTGGAATCAGACACTCATGACTTAGTCCCTAACACTATGCTGGCTTGACTGGGCATTACGGCAATTCGAGCCTGATCCCGAAACGTGTGGATACACTTTAATGGGTTTATCAGCACTAACGGAACGGAACGGTTTATCCCCGCTTCAATAGACTGGGTTAATTACCACTATCAGTCCTTGTATTTAAAATGGATTTTATGTATATTACTATATTATATTCTGAACAGAAGGGGTGGACTATAATTACCTATCAATTATTTAAAGATTACAAAAATAAATAATATTCAGAAATTTTATTGAAGTAATATACAAACAGTATAAAATAATTACAATATAAATTAAAACTACTTAAAAGTAAAAATGAAAATAAATATAAACTAAACCTAATAAAAAATAAACTATAAGTAAAAAATGTCCTCTAGAGACGACCCTTCAGTGATAGTCCCAAGAAGACTGGCAACATTTCCCCTCTGTATAGCTAAGTTGGCAGAAATAATTGCCAGCCTTCCTGTCTCCAGACTTTTCCGTTAGCCGTTTGGACAACTCCTTGACCAGACGCTTGGCTGAGTGTCCCCATGGGCCCATCGTCTCGACCCCAAACGGCGCAAATTCGTAACTTGTACTGAGGTTGGCGTATTTGCGCAGCTTGAGGTTCTCAGCAGAAATCGCCGCACTTCCCGCGCTTGACGAGGTCTTTTTTTTTTTTTTTTTTTTTTTATACTAGCACGACATGTGACCCTGCGCCCACCTGATGGTAAGTGGCGCGCAGGGTCCATGAATGTCAGCAACTGGAATCAGACCCTTATATCCGACATCAGTCCCTAACACTATGCCGGCTTGACTAGATGCCTTTTCACACTTCGCTTGAAGGACTCCAGGTTATAGGAAAGTGGAAACACAGAGGCTGGAAGAGCATTCCACATCTTTATTGTGCGACAGATGTATGAGTCACCAAATTTATAGGTCGCCTGGATGTGTGATGGGGCTATTGTGTCTACACACAAAAATAACAATAATAATATAAATTAAATGTAACTTTGCGTCTTCTAACCTAGATCTAGAAGACTTGTTTTTATATACTATTGTAATACGAGTAGTTAATTTTTTTATTTAAACCAATAAAAATAATTTATAATTATAAAGTATAAAAAACGCCAACGTATTAGCCTCGCTATACAGAGGGGACATGTTGCCAGTCTCCTTGGGACTATCTCGGATGTGACGTCTCTAAAAGACATTTTTTACCTATGGTTTATTTTTTATTAGGTTTAGTTTATATTTATTTTAATTTTTACTTTTAGGTAGTTTAGTTTATTTTTAATTTGATTATTTAGGTAGCTTTTAATTTATATTAATTAACTTCGAATAAATATTTTATGCATTGCTAAAATTATAAAGTAATAAAAATGTAAATGTAATGTTTAACCCATTTACAGAAATAAATTAAACGTAAACTCGCGTTGTTAAAGCTAAATCTAGGAGACATGTTTGTAATACTACGAGTACATACATAAATACGCGTAGTAAATATTTAAACAGTGTAAACGACCTCGAGCTTAGCCTCGGGAGAGCAATATTCTGGCAGATTATATGAGATATACTCGTAAAGTGAAATTCTTTATTGCATGTTGGCCCTTGAAGGCTCCTATACTATTTACTTAGGTTTATTACGATGTGATGCTTTAATAAACTAGGTTTTTTATTTTTTTAAATATCACTATTATTTATATTTAATGTATAAGTAAAGTAAAGTATCATCACGACCGTTTCCCTTTCGGGGTGGTCAGAAACCACGCTTATAAATTAGCGGATTCACATTTAGCCAACTTTACTATAGGCCAATCTTGACTCACCGAATCATGAATCAAGCTCGTCAATGTCTTCAGCGTACCATTTAATGTATATAAGTATATAGCATTTTTTGAGGCGTAGGTTAGTTGAAATGTTTTTGGCATTTGTATATTTTTAATTATTAATTAGGGATATAGATTTAGGGGCTGTATGTGATGCGGATGTATTTATAATGATTTTATTATAATAATACTATATATATATTTACTATAAAAAACATACCTGGTTATATTTAATAATAACTTGTAAATAATAATAAATTGACTTAAAAATCTTTAAATAGCCCTCAAACTACTCGTAGTACAAATCCGATCCGAATGCTATTTTTGATATCCGAATATCAAATATCTGTATTGTGCTGTATTTATTGAGCTTCACGAAGAGAAAATCGTTTAGCGTAAATTGAATATTGCGGATTGGGTTTGGACGGATTTGATAAAGTGGTTTTGCTTTGATGTCAGTTTTGTTTGTGATGTAAAACTGGACCATTTCTAGTGGTTTACCACTCGTTTCAATTTACTGATGTTTTTAATTGTAGTATGGTAACAGTCAAACGAAGTATTTTAATGTTAGTAATGGTAATTATGGGAAATTAAACTTTAATAAATAGTGCCGACAGACAAGCATCGTGCAATCAATAACACCCTGTGAAGGGCACGAACATTTTTAAACATCCCCTGCATCCTTGAACCTTCGGTGATAGATAGAACTGATGTTAGGCGTCCAGATGGGATGTCATTAATTCTATACATATGAGGCCGTGCACTGGCCCGCGTTACCACATGTGTTCACTCACTCTTTTAGTCATATGTGATATCCAGCCATAAAAAATCCGGGTCCGTGGCAAAGTCAGCCGCACGGCTTAACGAAATAAGAACGCAAACAACATTAACAGTCAAACCGATAGGTCCGTGGTCCGTGAAGGCTCTGGCTTTTCCTCGTGAGCTGGCGAAAAACTCCGCTTGGCGACAGCTGACACCTTGAGTACAGATTATTTTGATCAAAAGAGCCTATCGTACAATTGTAATTTTAGTTTTTAGTTTAATTTATAGATGGGTTTATTGTGTTTAGTTAGTTAGTATTTAATTTTATATTAACTATTATTAAATGATTTGCCAGTTATAAAATTAGAGAAATTCAGAATAATTCTAATAAGATTATTTAATGTATTACAAAGTAAGAACCCGTCTGGCCAGCGTGGTGAGTATAAGCCAAATTTTCCAGAAATTTCTGGACGACCCATCTCCAACAGCGTAGCTCTAGGCCTCTTTGTTCTAGGGGCTGTGATGAAAAGGTAAGATAAGTGATAATAAGTAGTATTATTATTGTAGCCAAAAAAGCTGCATATTCTACCTTCCTAGTAGAATAAAAAAAAGTATGTTCGCGACTATTTGACATGGGCTGTTTAAGCTGGAATATGCAATTATTTAGCTTATTACGTTTTATTACAAGGTAAAACCTCAAGGTCTGTAAACTGCTAAATATTTTAAAACATTTAAAGAAATAATTTAGCGCTAATTGTCGTAATAAACCAAAATAAAAAATGGTATACTTTATACCTAATAAATAAATATAATAAAAAAAAAATCCTAACACTTACTCTTGAAAAGTTAGCAATTAACAGTTACAGTATTTCTGTTTTTTGTATGAGATCTTATTTGTTTTTGTATAAATATAAATTTTACCAAAAGAAAATAAAATAACGTTGAAAGTCTTTACCTCAAATACAATATAATTTAACGTCTACGCCGTAGCTTTCTACGACATTCGTAGCAGGTTGAAAAGGTTACTATGTTCAGTTCAACATGTGGATAAAATTTATTACCTGCGCTTTTACTTAAATGGTTTCCTGAATCGAATTTAAACGTATTGCACTTTCACAAATTCACTTTACGTTCAAAGTAAATGCTTAGCTGTTAAAAACATTTATGAACACTTTATTTATTTACAGTTTAGTTTTATTATGATTGGCCGTAAACTCTCGTTTAACACTACGATTAGAATCAAATCAACGCAAATAAATTATTTGTTTTACCATAATTTCAAGAACAGCGCAAAATGTGGGAGTCGCACCCAAAAGCGGCGCAAATACGTATCTATAAATCAGAGACTACGTGTTTGTGCCGTTTGCTGTAGAGACTTTGGGCCTGTGCAGCTCAAACATTTTAAAAAGATATCACCTCTTGTCTTATTGTACGGTAAGAAGAGGGCTGGTTCTTTCCTGAATCAGTGAATCAGCATAGTAATTCAGCAAGGAAATACGCCAAGCGTTCTTGCCAACATACCGCGCGGACACGGTTTATATTTAAATTAGGTTTTGTATTAGTTAGTTAATTATATTTTTTATTTCGTTCTTAGGATTTTTTCCTTCATTTATTTGTTAATTTTCACATTTGTAATACTCATATAATAACCTATACTACCCAACAAGCTGCATACTATACTGTACGATTATAAGGAAAAACTAAATAATTTGGTTTTATTTGAGTACGATTATACGACGATAAAACATGAAGCTTTACTTTGGGCTATTCAATATTGTAAAACTTGTCTCACACGTACTTTCAACTTTTGCGGTAATGTCAACGCTCTTACCAGTCGGATACTACAAGGTCGTCGTAGCTCGCTTTATTTTTTTTCTTTTATAGCCGAAGTTAGCAACAGGGCAAAGGACCTACTTTAAAATTTAAGGTGTCTAAAATATTAACTTATTTTCAGATTAGGCTAACGCCATTGATTAATTATATTAATTCAAAATTTTATAACTTAATACTTCAATAAAAGTATACAAAAATATATACATTTTGATATTTATGTAATGATGCATAAAACATGGTCCTAAAATAGACGAACATATAAAATACAAAGTTTAAGTTGTTGCGCGGTGACACTCAAGGAAGTGCACTTAGCTCGTATTATTTATGAAGGATATATAAAGAAGTTTTATGTGTTAGAAAAGTGTAGAGAGGATATAAAAAAGACGTACCAATGTTGTTTCAAACAGCTCTGCTATCACACAAGGTCCCAGGTACATACCTGGAAGCAAATGAATAAAATGATATGAGTTTTACTGTAAATTTATAATAATAATAAAATTCTTTATTGCATACAAAATAAAAGATGTACATACCATGAAGGTATTCTCTTCCAGCTATCCTTTGGAAGAGTGATAAATTTATATGATGGGTGCAGAGTCCGAGAATTACTTTTACATAAAAAAGTAATAATTTACAAAAATATATAATTTAAATACAATACATATATAAAATAAATACATATATGATACTATATATACTACATATACTAATATACTACATATATAATAAATATTACTTTTTTATTTATACTTATGTAATAATAATAACATAATTTTTGCTTTGTATAAACCATAATACACATAGTTTATAAAAAACATAAATGTTTAAAAAATGCTAGTTTTAAGATCGACTCGTAAACTACTGATTAATGTTAGATATACGAGTAAGCTCGAATATGGAGAAATGAAATAAAAAAACCGCGAAGCTTTAGAATTAAATGAAAGTGAGCAAATAAACTTTTTTTAGTAACTTCGTCGTTCAAATAACAGAGTTAGACCAGAGGATATGTTTTCCCAAGAAACTGGTGAACGGTTGTCAATGCTGACGGTCGTCCCCATCCTTCAATGGGAAGCTGTTACTAGTTTATGTTATTGGTAAATTCGCTTAATAGTTACCGGCAGATAAAAAGAGTGTTTGTCGATTGAGCAAAAACCTATTACTAGTTTTTGTTCAATCGCGATTATTTGTTTTTTGTCCTTGTTATTCATCGTTGTTATTGATTTCTATTTTGACACCTAATCATTTTTCTTCAAAGATGATTTGAGATAGACATTGATTTATATTTTATAGTTTAATACGTGGTATGCTGACTGATGGTGGTAATTTACCAAGTCTGCCATAGATACCTGTAGAGTGTATCTACACGTTTCGGGATCAGGCTTGAATTGCCGTCATGCCCAGTCAAGACGGCATAGTGTTAGGGACTGATGTCAGTCATGAGTGTCTGATTTCAGTTGGTAACATTCATGGACCTCGCACCCCACTTGCTAAGCTGCTGGTTTTCTGCTAACAGCTTACTTATTGAACCACTTTGCTGTTTAGTCTTCCACTAGCAGGAGTAGAATCATTCAAAATAATTAAATTAATGACGTTTTATAAATGCCTGTAATAGGTTTACGTAAATAAATATATTTTGACTTGATTTTGATTTTGACTTTCACTTTGACACTTACCACCAAGTGGGTGCAAGGTCACAAGTCGTGCTAGGATAAAAAAGGTAGAATATTTGAAATTGGTATCACGTTTTAAAAAGATATTACCTCTATTTTAGATAAAGGGTTTATTTAACCTGGGGCTTTCTGTAATGCTCGTCTCGACAATTTGTTTTTAGAATTTATATTTTACTTTGGCTTTGACTTTACTCCTTTTCAAAGCGCACGTTTCATGCATAAACTTGGGTTTTAGTTTTATTTCTTATTTGAGTATCTCCTTGCGGCTTGTAAAAGCAAAGGCTGTCATAAAACAAACGCGTTGACCTATTTAAAGTGGATCATGGATTTTGAGCTTTCTATATTCAAAATTGCGAAGTAGATTGTATAGTAATTATGTTTCTAATAAAGTATTTTTTATATATTCGCCTTTGTGATAGACTTAACGAGTATCTTGATCTCCCAAGACCCTGGTTCCATATCTCCCATATTATAATATTATGGGTAATAATTGGGGTAAAAATTCCGATGAGCAAGAAATAAAAATATAATAAAAAATCGTTTTAAAGGGTTTATTTTGTAAACAATTAGCTCTTGCATTTTTTTTAAGTGTACACTTTAACATAGCAATGTACTAAGTATAAAAAATGATTATGGGACAATACTTTTTTTTGTATTTATTTAATAATAAAATAATATAAAATAAGAGTATAATCTAAAAATATAAAAAAAACTAAAATATATAACATAAAACCTAATTTAATGTAAATCGTGTCAGCACGGTATGGTGGCAAAAACGCATTTCCTCGCTGAATTGCTATGCTACTTCTCTGTGCAAGGAAAGAACCGGCTGGTTTGGTTTGTCACCGGAGACAGACGAGGGGTGATGTTTTTTAAAAATGTTGTAGCGCTTGAACTTCTCGTGTTTAGAGTTTCTACAGCAAACTACAAACGTAGTCTTTGATTATAGAAAATATTTGCGCCGCTTGCAAAAACATATTTTATGTATTATAGCAAAAACAAGGCTAATTTTGATCCAGTAACAAGATCCAGCGATACTACATGACTGGCATGGGAACTGGACCGAGTACACGCGTCTTGTATACAGGTAACGATAACTTATAGAGATGGCAACACGTTCAAGAATTACAGTTTTTCTTTTATTTAGTAAAATTATAATTAATACGTACTGGTTACGCCGATATATATATATTCTTATGTATCTATCTTACTATTCATTTTCCTTCCGCTCCTACCTCTAACTCCTTTGCCCAACGCCAGTTGGCTTCGCAGTCGCTCAACCGCCGCGCTTGGACGTGTCCGTGCTCCGCCATTAAAAACGCTAAATCACGCAAAATCACGCCGCGAATTCTCCAAGTGCAGTGCCAAAATAATTACCACGCTATAAACAATATTCACTCTGAAATAAGTGGAGAAATCAAATAGTGAACCAGCCGAAAGACGCCAGGAGGAAGCCACGATCGCCGCATCTACTGGTTAGTGGGTTTCCTCTCCTAATCTTACTAATCTCCATCATTTCTGGTCCTTCTAAACCGCATCCCTCATTTATACACGTATCCCGCTATATATAAAATAATAAAAAACCAGCGTATTTTTCCCAAAAATACGACGCCATTTTATATATTTTATTTCCGCTATTTACGTATTTATTTAAGACCAATCCCGCTATATACTCACAGAACGCATACTTATATATCATATTACGCTATTACTTATCTATTTCATACATTTATTTCTCTAAAAACATTCATTCAATTCTCCGCGACTTAAACAAGAGGGTAGATGTGAAATTCCTTCGCAAAACGCACGCATAAAAAACTCGAGGTCAACGCGCCATCGCGAACATTGACTTACATACACGCTTGACTTATATACATTAGACAGACCCGCGCAACAAATTATTTTTTATCCTGCTGTGTAAAAATGCCAAAACTTACGGAGTTTGTTAACCCGGAAGAAAAGGCCATTAGATCGCAAATATCCGTATTAATCTGTAAAAAAAATAGTTTGTTTGCAATGATACAAAAAGTCTATGATTTAATTGAAAATATCTCAGATACAAATATCGCTCACCGTTTCTTAGTGCTTTCAAAGTCGATTGAAAGTACTAAAATCGAATTTATTAAAGTCGTTGAAAATATTAATATACTCAGCTCATCAATAGATGACAATTATACTCCTAACTTTGAAGCAATATGTTCCATCGATGAACTTTATTGCTATATAAAGTCAGTTCAAGGTGACCTTGAAAATAATAAAATTCAAAAACCAAAATTCTTAAATTGCCAAGCGATTTTACTCGCAAGCTCCCGCCACTCGAATTGATGTCATTTGATGGATCTCCAAATAAATGGGTTCTCTTTTATGAAAACTTTAAAGGTCTTATTCACGACAACCCACACCTTAGTGATGCCGAAAAGGTGCAGTACCTAATGGGTAAACTGTCGGGTAAGGCTCTCACGGTTTGTGCCGGAATCCAACCGGTAGCCAGTAATTATGAAATACTCTTCAAGGCACTTACTGATAGATATGATGATAAACGTACGCAAGCAGCAATGTACATCGAACAGTTGCTTAATTATAAAAATATTTTACACGCATCATCCACCACTCTAAACTCATTTATTGATACCTTCTGCTCAGCTGAAGCAGCACTCCGTCAGCTCGAAATTGCTGACCTCGCAGACTTTTTTATAACTCATATCGCGCTAAGTAAACTCGATAAAGAAACGGTACAACTCTTCGAACAGGAACAACGCAGCAAAACCATCCCTACTACGCACGACTTGTTTAAGTTTATCAAGGAACAAAGTCGTATTTATTTATTACGCAATACGCAAACATCTGAAACCGCTTTTTCATACTCAAAATCTAGTAAACACGCAAAAATACAATCGTTTGTTGTAAACGATAACGACGAGACGCAAAACACCGCCCCGCGAAAATGTATAGTATGTAGAACAGCTGACATTCACCCATTATATAAATGTGACTATTTTTTAAACCAAGATCCTGTTTCCAGGAATGATATTGTAATAAAAAACCGATTTTGTAAAAACTGTTTAGGCTTTCATAGCACTAAATATTGTAAATCTGAAAGTAAATGTTTTATTTGTGGTCAAAAACACCATACAAAGTTACACATAATTAACTTTCAGAACGCGCTGCCTGATAATAGACAAAACAATTTTAAACCGCAACATCAAAATGCAGCTGTCTCTTTTCCTCACGAGTCGCAGCAGCATGCCGCGGCCACCTCGCTGCGCACGCGTCGATGCATCAGACATCGGCCGTCTCTTACGCTCCCGCGCCGTCGCCTACTGCACCGAATGAGTCGGCCGCTAGTACAAGCGGTCAGCTGTCGGCTGCCGCCACGCAATACAACTCGGGCAATATTACAAGCCTAACATCTATTGATAACAACCTTAACTCTTATAAATCTACTACTGTGCTCTTACCAACCGCTATTGTTTTTGTTAAAAATAAACAAAACAATTATGTTAAAATTAGGGTTTTTATAGATAGCGGCTCAATGAGTCACTTCATTACGAAGGCTTGTTGTGAACGATTAAACCTGAACATAACTCCCGCTGAATCGACTATTCATGGAATAGGCCAAAGCCAAAAGACAGCTATAGGTTATACAGATTTTACAATCCACTCGACGTTCGACACTCGTTGTAATTATTTAATTAACGCTCGCGTAATAGATACGATTTCGGGTAAATTACCGCACTCTTTTATCGACACGGCTCATTTAGGTCATCTAAAATGTGTTCCGTTAGCCGATGACTTTTTTTACTCGCCTAATAAGATCGATTGCCTTATTAGCAATGAATTGTTCCCGCTTTTGCTCGGTTCTCATAAAATCATGTCGCCAAACTCTCCAGTGGTGGCGGTACAGACTACCCTTGGGTATGTACTTATGGGTAAGGCTGACTGCATTCCACAACCTCATATAACGCCTAATAATGTTTATAATTCATACTGTACCTTTGTTAAGCCCACTCTGGAAAAAGTAACGCAAAACGCTGTGCCTTCACAGGAAAAAAATAAACTTGGTTTTGATACCACGTACAGCCGTGACGTCACCAGTCGGTCGATCGTAGACTTACCTGTGAACGATTCTTCCGCTATCGCTAGCACGCTCGCCTCCGCATCTCGCCCGCAACGCGCAAACCAGCACTCAAGGCCAGGTTACAACGCCAATAAAAATAATACATACCTGTCCTGGAGACATCCCGTACAACACGCAATCGCAAGGAATATCCCGCGTCACACTGAAAAACCTATAAAAAATAAAAATCGCATTGTGACAGACGCTAGTCATATAACGTCGTTTGCCTTTTCACCCTACCTCGAGACACGCGTGAAGATATTATCATCAGACTGGTGCTCACCGCCCGCACCGATAAATGTCATAGGAATGTTCCCAAATACGCGAGATTTTTTGACCCGCTTGGACCAACGGGTCCAGAAATCACTTTTCCCTCTAACTTCTAACTTCACTTAAATTTAACGCAACTCTCTTCTCTTTCGCTCGCTCTTCAATTCTCACTTATTTACGCTTTCTCTGATCCACTGTCGCCGTGGCAGGGATCAACTCAAACACGCTCGCTCTAAACTCTTCGCATATACTGTCTTTCTAACCGCTAATCGTATAAATTCTTAGGTATTCTCGCTTTAAATAATAATTATAGGTTCTCACTCAACTCGACTTTATAAAACTCACGCATTCTTAAACTCGTACTCGCATTACTCAAACTTTGAGGAGAGCCTTACTCGCATAGTTTACTCATTCACTCGTACTATCTTACTGAAGTAGTCATGAAAAGTGACATCATTTCAGAAGAGGTATAATTTTAATTATTTAACGCTTATAAAGTTAGCAAAATAGTTGTCATCAAGGACTTGTAAGTCCTCTCTTGTATCGGCCTTTGGCCATTGTTGAGCAAATCTATCCTTGAACAGGACGGTATTGCTAAAACCGCGTTGGCACAGACGCAGTCGGGTGTGCATGTACGTCCGGTGGTGCGTCTGAGACCACTACTCGCTAGTTTTAAGTTTCGCTTACTCACTCATACTCACTTACATTCACGCACACTCACTCATACTTACTCACACTCATTCATACTTACTCACACTCACTCATACTTACTCATACTCAATCATACTCAATATCTATTTTTCTCTAATGAAGATACTTCATGCCGGGGGGAATGGTTACGCCGATATATATATATTCTTATGTATCTATCTTACTATTCATTTTCCTTCCGCTCCTACCTCTAACTCCTTTGCCCAACGCCAGTTGGCTTCGCAGTCGCTCAACCGCCGCGCTTGGACGTGTCCGCAATCCTATCGCGCTCCGCCATTAAAAACGCTAAATCACGCAAAATCACGCCGCGAATTCTCCAAGTGCAGTGCCAAAATAATTACCACGCTATAAACAATATTCACTCTGAAATAAATGGAGAAATCAAATAGTGAACCAGCCGAAGGACGCCAGGGGGAAGCCACGATCGCCGCATCTACTGGTTAGTGGGTTTCCTCTCCTAATCTTACTAATCTCCATCACGTACTTTAATTTTATTTCTACGGTCCTATGTTGGTAATCTCTTAATAAATTGCGGCACAAATATTTCGCAATGCTGTTGAGCGTATATTTTTGTCGCGGTAAATTTGAGATCTTACATTTATGTTTTAAAGACATCTTGCCTATATAATAGGACCAAATTGATAAGCACTTCATCAAACCACTTTTGGGATGTTATGTCGTACACTGGCATGTGTCGTTTATGCGGTTCAAGCGCCACTGGCACGGGCTGCGCGGCATGCACTGGTTAGAAAAGAAGACGTCCGGCTATTCCGATCCAGCGGTGGATACTGGACGCTGTACTGGTCATTAAAATGTCTTTATATTGATACAGTGCCAAGTTCACTGTCACTGGATCCAGAGACTGGTATTCTGCTAACAGCTAACTAATTGGACTACTTTGCCGCTTAGTCTTCTACTAGCAGGAGCAGCATCATTAATAATAATAAATAAACTCTGACTAATTTAAATCAGGCTTTAAGCTATTCGATAAAGGTTTTCTGTTCATTTTATGATTTTCGACAATCAAAAAAGTACAATCAACTAAACGAGTTGTGTTTAAAAACATTTTGCCCGTGTTAATAAATAGATCTCAAAATAATTTTCTAACCTTAGACCAACCTGGCTCTTTTTTATTAAGTGTCAAAACAAGAAAGAACGAAAGAGACAAGTTGATCTCAAGTTTGAAATCGAATTTGATCTCAAGTTTGAAATCGAATTTGATCTACATATTTCTTAATACGGACTTTAGACCTCCACTGCATTTAAAACATATTTCTGGGGAAACTGGTTTAGCCTACGCTGCCAGACAGGTTGACAGGAATATCATAAAATGGCATATTAAGCTTCGCCTTTTGGACATTATGAAATAATAATAAAATAAAGAAATATTCAAACGTACCATATATATGAACAAGTTTTATTTTGTAGGTCATTCGTCAGCCGGTACAATCGACGCCATTTTAAATATTAATCGTTACAATTACAGATACTTTGTTTTGGCACAGCCCAGTCTAAGTTCTTTAGTTGATTGATGTGTCTGTTTTGATTATATTTTCTATTGTTAAGTTTATAAAATTATTAATATTAGATGTATTGACGTTTACAAGTGAAAAAAAAAGTATAGTATCATCACGACCGTATCTCTTGCGCGGTGGTCAGAAACCACGCTTATAAAGAAGCGGATTCACATTTAGCCAACTTTACTAAAGGCCAATCATAATAAGTGGCAAGTTCGTCGATGTCTCTAGCGTACCAAACGCGAGAAATATCACAAATAAATTAAATATAAATTAAATTAAAGAGTCTAAATCCACGGCTTAATCGCTGGACCAGGAAGGCAGTTAGCAGCAGAGGCAGCAGAGTGATTGTAAAATAAAATATAATTAATAATAACTGAAATCGTTTTAGAATAATTAAATTTATTTATTTACATTAATAAATATTATATGTATCCCGGATAGGAATCGAACTACTGAGACTAAATTAAAATAATAATCTTATTAAATTTAATAATTAGATTTTATTATCCATACAATATTATTACGGCATCGTTAATACGAAAACCGTGTGTGTGTATGAAGGGCTTAAAAACATTACTCATCAAACTTGGCATAGACGCACGGACGCCTTGGGTATTTTGGGACTACGCAACTGGTTATTCTACTCGCATATGTAGCTAGGTATAGGTAGAGGCGCCGAGTTCACCCTCGCTTCGTCGCAGATTCGGCGGTCGGGCGGCGATCGATAATGGTTATATCCGCAACTGGGATAAAAGCTTACAAATTCACAGGTTTGAATTCATGTTCGAAGCGTTGTTATAATATTATAGCTATTTTGTTTTGTGTTAATACCAATAATATTTTTTATTATTCATATTTAAATTATTATTTATATATTATATAAAATTAATTATGAATAAAACTGAAAACTTAATTATAATTACACATACATACGCACACACACACACATATACACACACACACACATTCACTCACACAAACACACACACGGATACATGCATATATACAGAAATCACATACTAAACTTCACATTCTAAACTTGTAATTTTTTTTTCTAAATTGTTGCTCAACTCATGCAGGAGACAGCGTACACCATAACGAATCAATATTCTTTTGTGCTAATAAACGTTTTGTATTTGTATTATATGTGGACGAAAACTAAATTTTGTGGACGGAAAATAAATCTAAAGGGACGCTTGGAAAGTTCTTATAAACTGTTTACTTTGTAAATTTCGATCCCAGCCAGCTGTTCGCGTGAGTAAAATGTGCAAATTGAAAAGAGCTCGAAGCCGTTCGTTTAGCTCGTGAACTGTTTACCACGCTCGGGCTAAACTAATTTCAACGCCCCACACCTCGAGTAGGGGATCTCTCAAAAGAATTCTCAAGGTTTTGAGTGTTACGATCTTACTCGTATATTATAATTATGTTATTCTTTGGTATGCAAATATTTTCTGAGTAGAAAAAATATATATTTACAGTATAATCTATTGACTATTTTTTTATAACATTTATTTATTTTAAATAGATACAAAAATATTAAAATAAAATAGATTAAAAAACTAATTATAAATAAAACTAAACTAAAAGTAGAAAATACATTCAACAACATGATAATCGATAAGAGAAACCCACCCAATATACACACATCAAAAAAGTCTAGGGATCAAGCATGTTTATGCGGATTTCTTGTGATTGAGATGTGGCTTTGTAATAAATTTATGATTTTATAAATTTATATGGATCCTTTTTGGTGCATTTCATAATTTAAAACAGGAACTGTCAATCAAATTCGAGTAAAAGATGAAAATCAGCTGTCAATATTTTCCCTATAAAAACATAAGACGCATTGAAGACATTATTAGTGCTACTGTTTCCCTACTACTGATTAAAACCAACGTTATTATGGAGCGGCGACGTCATTTAAGCAGGGAAGAAATGATCAGAGCCGTGGGAATGATAGAAGCTGGTTCCCGGCAAACTGTGGCTTTAGCTCTGAATACAAGTCAGAGTGTTATCAGTCGACTTTGGACACGTTACCGAACCACTGGTACCGTGGCTGAGCGCCATGGAGGACGGTATCGCTGCACCACACGGAGACAAGACCGATACATTCAAATCACAGCTCGAAGAACTCCAACAATAACCGCCATGATGTTAGCCGTGAGCCTTCATCGCTCTTCAGGGAACTTAATTAGCGACCAAACAGTCAGAAACCGCTTGCATGAAGTGAACCTTCATTCCCGAAGACCGCTACGGGTACCACCTATAGCAATGCACAATCGTAGGACTCGATATCAATGGGCTCTTGAACACAGAAATTGGACAGAAGAACAATGGCGTTTCGTGTGCTTTTCTGATGAGTCTCGTTTTGGTATGAGGCCGGATACAAGACGTATACGACACTGGAGAACCCCTGGACGCCAACAGCGATTAAAATCCTGCCAGGAAGTCCATCCTTATAGTGGTGGAACCATCATGGTATGGGCGGGTATTTCGATCGGCGGAAGAACTGAGTTGATTTGGATCAGAGGCAACCTCAACGCTCAAATTTATGCTGAGACGGTTGTATCAGACGTCATCGTTCCTCTACAAGTGCATATCGGTCCCTTATTTCAGTTAATGCATGATAATGCACGACCGCACACCGCAAGAGTTGTAAGACAGACTCTCGCCGCAGCTAACATCAATGTCCTGCCCTGGCCTGCTCAGTCGCCAGACTTGAACCCGATTGAGCATGCATGGGATATTCTTCAGAGAAGAGCTCTGCCGAATATGGAGGGTATCCAGTCGCAAGAAGACCTTTTTTTGTTGTTGCAACGAACATGGGCGGCCATTCCACAGCGTGATTTGGATGAACTCATTTTGAGTATGCCAAACCGATGTTCTTGTGTTGTTAGTGTTCGCGGTAGAAACACGGATTATTAATTGTTTAAGTTACCCAATAAAATTAAAAAAAAACTGTTATTTCAGTCTTTTTTTCGAACTTTAATGTTAGTGGTTCAAATGTCAAAAATCCCTTTATTAGGAAAATGGCAATTTTTTTTACTAATGCAAAATTGACTTGGTTTATCGTTACTGTAGACAAACGAAAACATTTTATTTGATCAATCCTTAAAGAAAATTTTAATGAATATCAATCAGGAGAAAAGTTATTGCAAAAATATATGTTGATCCCTAGACACTTTTGATGTGTGTAGTTGAAACAATTGGCGTCTTAAATTGATTATTGTAATATCTTCAGTGACACTCGCGTGTTTAAACGAATCGATTTACGTGAGAATCATCTAAATCGGACCATGCGTTTGGTCTCTAGTGTGCCACAAACAAACAAACATACATACACATACATACATATATATATATATATACATATTATTGATTTTATTATATATATATATATACCTACTAATCTAATTGGTAATAAGCAAGTAAAAGTAACAAACTTAAATAAGATCGTGGCTGTAAAGGGGCCGTGTCAACTAAGTATAAATGATATAAATATAAAATAGTAAGTTTACTATCTAACAGTAATAGTAATAGTAGTAATACAAAATCAGCTCGTTACAAAAGTCGTCAGTACTTGTTATTACAAACTTTTAAAATAATTTTGGATCCTGTAAAATATTGCTTGGAATCTATTTATAAGTGAGCATATCGTTAATTGAGAACATAATTCTTCAATTGTGAGTGTGGCGATCCCAAATGCCATAACTACCTAAAACAGAATATTTCCATTATAATTCAACGAGGAAATGCGGCGAGCGTTTAAGATAAAGATCCCTGGTGGTAAGCCTTTAGTTTATTTTGTAGAATAGTTTTAATTTCATAAGTATTTTTAGTTTAGTTTTATTTATAATTAGTTTTTTAATCTATTTTATTTTAATATTTTTGTATCTACTATGAATAAATATATTACATAAATAATATTTTTTTTTTAAATAATAAAACAATAATAGATGTAGCAGTAAAGAGGCTTGATGAATGAAATTTACTTTATATGAAAGGCTAACATAAATGGCGGTGATACTCTTGACGAAAATACACTTGAACAAACTTTGTTGGAGTGTGTAAGCGAGAGGGGATACAAAGCTGAACAACCCTCTTAAACTAAAAGTGGTTAATTATTAGTTTGTGAGCAAACAAACAAACAAACAGTTTGAAATGTTAATAAGCTTACTTAACGTTATCATATGTACCCATACTGTAAGCTCTTCTGTAAGCTGAACTAACTAGCTTACTCGTACCTGAGAGTATGACAAAGTTTCTTATGAAGTTACGGTATCGTCGAATATCGTCTTTGGTACTGTGTTGCCATTTACTAATTGATGAAACTTTATTTCTCTGAGAGTGATCTTAGCCCGAGATCTATGAAACACTACATGTTTTACATGTACATGCCTTATTTAAGAACGCTTTATGCCATTCACATTTTTTAAATAAGTTTTTTTATTTTTTTATAAGGGCAAGGCGAAGTGGACATATCGTGCGGCCTACACAACTAACTTTATATTTTATTTTATTAAGAACTTATTATATCCGGCACACAGGTTGTTTTAATGATAATAGTATAAGTTATGAATTAGAGATTAGAGATAATGAAACAGTTATTGTTGTTGGGCAGTCACTCCGCTACTAGTAACAATGAAATCAATTTCGATTAAGATGTATTACTAATAAAAAAAATTATTAGTATTTTTTGTGTGAGTAGTTCTAGGTATTTAGTCCGTAGGGAATGAGGTCTCTTAATGAGGCTTCATACAGAGTCGAGCATGCGGCTAGCGAGGCGTTTTATAGATTATATTGTGACAATTTTACCAATACAACTTGATACTTGCACACAAAATATTTAAGAATATATTTTTAAAACCAGATTTTTTTCTGTGTTTCCGTCAGAAAAAGCATTGCTGGGTGCGTCGTATCCAGATAGTGGTGCTCGGCGTTGTATTATGTATATTATGGATTATTTTAAAAACTTAAAATACCCATCTTATTTGTATGAACGTCAAAAAAATATGATAAAATAAATTATAAAAAAGTATCAATTAGGTTTAGTTCTTTCATTTTCTCGCTCGGCAAGCGTCGTCGGTGTGGGCCGAGTGCATATAACTATCCAATATCTAGGCACTAGTAATATTAATTTATATATGTCATTATATTATCTAACTAAGCCTGTAATTGCACCTACTTTTCATTGTTTGATTGCTTTTGTTGTCCTGTATGTTTGAATATCATAGAATGCCTAGCGGCATTAAGTCCGCCTTTGTACTTTGTCCAATAAAGATTTAAATGAATAATAATAAAAATAATATTGAAGTAGATAATTTGTATTCGCGTCCTTAATGTTTTGTCTGATTGAGAAAGGAAATTTCGTATTGTTCGAATATAGCATTAATAGTTTAGTGGCGCTACAAGTTGTTTGTCGTAGCCGAGCGTAACGTTCACCCCCTACGACTCCGCCCCGAGGGGTGAAAGGGTGCGGGTCGGAAGAAACACTGCATTGGCGTGGCTCAACACTGCACACTAAACTGGGCATTTCATCATTCAATTTGCACAGCGCTCTCTATCAGATTTACGAAGCTTCCCTAGCATTTCATTAGCCTAAAAATAGAATCTTGCCAAGTAGTTTTCTATGAACGGAAGAACTCGTACTAATATAGTGCTCTACAATTTATATAATTAAAAGCGCGCTTAACAGCTAATTGTTTTACGTTTAATATTTGCTAATTCTGCTACTGTATACGAGAGTTTGAATTTTAGTCAAGTTTTTTATATTTTTCATTATTATTTATTGTTAACTGTAATATTAGTGTACTGTAACTAACCTAACCTAAGTGACATCGACCGAGCTCGGCTTCTCGCAGTTTCGGGTATCGATTCGGGTCACTGGCTACGTGCCATCCCCAGGAAAAATTTAGGTACATTGTTGGACAACAATTGTATTAGAATCGCCATGTCCCTTCGATTAGGGGAAAAATATATATACAACATATATGTTCATGTAGCAGCACCGTTGACCAGCTCGTTCACCACGGGCTATCTTGTCAGAAAAGTGCAGATCGTCGTTTTCGCCACGGTTCTCTCAATATTTTGATCCACCGGCCTTTGGTTACTGCCGGTATCCCTTCGGTTCTTGAACCGTCTGGGATCTCTCGCAGTGATGCTAAAAGACCCGATGGATTGACTTTGGTGCCGTGGTCCATGGGTCAAGCATTGATGTGGGTCGCCTCTTGTGTCGACACCCTTGCTCGGTCTCATGTCCAGGGCATATCTATCATGGATGGAGCGGCTGCGGACTTGGCTAAAAAAGCCAAATGTCACAAATACGAGTCTGTTGCTATTGATTATGTGTTTGTGCCTTTTGATCTTGAGACAAGGGTCCAAGTGCTAAGAAGTTATTTAAAAAACTGTCTAAGCGGCTGGTTAATGCTGTATGTGACAAGAGGGCTGGCAGTTTTTTCGCGTAGCAAATCAGGATCGCTGTGCAGCAGGGGAATGCTGTAAGTGTTCTTGGCACACTACCAAATGATGAGGTCATGGGTGAATATTTTTATATATACATAGTTTAGTTTTAATTTTTATTTAGTTTATATAATTTTGTTAGCTTATTTGTAATTTTATTTTTGTCATTATTGCAAATATTATTTTACTACTAAAAATATTAAATATTTTCCATACTAGAAATTAAATTAAATACCCTAATTAAAATATCATTACTATGACAATACTACGAGCTAATTATTTAGTTTAGACGACTGGTCGTTTTTTAAGAGGTATACGCCTAGCAGTATTTATCTATCATATTTATAACATGGGTATATTTTCCTTAGTATACGTTTACAGAAATAATGGCACTTGGTTTATTATTATTTATATCGCTTCGCATGTCTTTGTACATACTCGTACATCCAAGCTGCCAATTTGTAGTTACTTTACGTCGCACCTCATGGTGATGTCTAAAATCCCATACTTCATGTTATCGAATCGATAAAGAAGCTTGTGTGTGTTAGAGCTACTTTTCACTGTTTTATTATTTTATAAATAAACTATGAGATATGGTGCTGGCGTCGTTTGCTCAGAATCCCTTGGACCGCACAACGTACTAACATTTCTGTGCTCGAAGAGCTTAAGCTGACCAGGGAGCAAAGACTCTCTACCGTCTGCTTTGCCCGAATTCTGCAATACTTTGGCCACATTGCAAGAAGAGAAGACGATAATCTAGACAAACTTCTAATCACGGGCAAGGTAGACGGTAAAAGAACAAGAGGGAGAAGCCCCAAGCGATGGTCCAGTCAGGTGACCGACCACCTGAACATCCCTGTACACCAGGACATCCACTACGCCGAGGACTGAAACCGTTGGAGACGGCTGGTGGATGAGCTGCGTCTGCGACGGAGTCACGATCCCCATCAGTGGGGTACCGACTAAGGAGGAGGAGGAAATAAACTATAGAAAACACTTTACTCAAAGTGTTATTTTTGAAAAATAAAGTATAAAGAATTCTCGTAGATAGAGTACTAAATTCAATTATTATTTTCTTTCTTAAAAGGAATAGAAGAAGAAATCCAGACAAAATTTATAAAACTATTACCAAGTCTTCTGTACTCGACTTTGATCTTTATTGCAATAACACTAAAGAATTTTGTAGCACTTCATAGGGGATTGCCGTATTTATTTTTGCCGACTGAGAGTACGGTAAAAGTATTAAAGCTAACAGAAAGGAGGACCAGCTGAAAACGGTGTGAATCTTATCTTTTTAAAACATAACTTTTAATGCCTTCCAGACTTTGGATTTAAAAATATATTACCTTCAATTTAATGAAATTATTTCCTTTGTTAAAACTTGTTTGTAGTATTAAGATTATACTATGATTATAAAGAACTACCTGTATGGCTTGTTAGTCCTCTGTAATTGACATTGCCGTGCAGCGGGTAATGCTTGGCACAATAAAGTGCAATCAAATGTGTCGAGTCGCAAAACGACATTATTTTTATGAAAACATACGACGTAATTCTCCCTCAAAAACCTGGAATTTTCTAAAGTCTGTTGGCCTAGGTCGGTCTCATAGTGAAACCAATCTGGGCAATGTTACACTCGATCAACTCAATAAACATTTTGCTTCTGCTCCTGTGCTCAGTAAAGACATTAAGACACGAACATTAACTGAAATCGCCGAGTATCCGTTGCCAGACATTGAAACATTTACATTTGCTGAAGTTTCTGATGATATTATACTTAAGACGATTAAATCCATTACTTCTAAAGCAGTAGGATGTGACGCTATCGGTCGTGCTATGATCGTTACCATAATAGACCTTTTACTTCCCACAATTACCCATATAATTAACTACTCGCTCAGTTCTAGTCAGTTTCCCTCCTCGTGGCGAGAAGCGTACATTATACCACTTCCTAAAAAACCCTCACCTTCACTTCCTAATCACTATCGTCCTATTTCAATTTTACCTTTCCTTTCTAAAGTACTAGAGCACATTGTCTATAAGCAACTTTCCAGTTTTCTTTTTATACATGATTTACTCAATCCACATCAATCTGGTTTTCGCCCCGGTCATAGCACAACTTCAGCTTTGCTTAAGGTAACTGAAGATATCAGAAATGGCATGGATGAATCAAAAGTTACTATATTGGTATTAATTGATTTCACGAATGCCTTTAACACAGTTGATCCTGATCTGCTCATCGCTATGCTTTCTCGTCTAAGATTATCATCAGAGTCATTGGACTGGTTTTCACAGTATCTTATTGGTCGCCGGCAAAAGGTCCGTGTGGGTCAGGATATGTCTGCATGGTGTGACCTGTTCACAGGGGTACCACAGGGTGGCATTCTTTCTCCTCTTTTATTTTCTTTATTTATAAATGCAATCACCTTTTCTCTCCATTGCCAATATCATCTTTACGCCGATGACTTGCAACTCTATATACAAACTGATATTAATACCGTAAATAGTGCTATAGCTTGGTTGAATACGGACCTGTCTCACATTAATTCCTGGTCTAAACGATTTGGGGTGGTGGTCAATCCGAGCAAGTGTCAGGCCATAGTGATTGGGAGTTCCAGACTCATATCTAAAATTGTTCTCACTGATCTGGTGCCGGTTTGGTTTGACAACGCACCCATCCCATTTTGTAGCGACGTAAAGGACCTAGGTGTATTTATCGACTCTGATCTTGGATGGACTACACAGCTCACAAATACGAAGCGTAAAGTTTTTGCCTCACTTCACTCGTTAAATAAGCTAAAACATTTCTTGCCAGTAAAAGCAAAAATATCGCTAGCCCAGAGTCTTCTATTGCCACTTATTGACTACGGGGATGTGTGCTGTGTGAACATGACAGAGGATCAACTTAATGGGATGGATCGTCTCCTTAATACGTGTATCAGGTTTATTTTCTCGCTACGCAAATTTGACCATATTTCTGAATATCGTGCAAAACTTAAATGGCTGCCAATCCGTTTACGAAGAAATATGAGATCACTATGTCTTTTATTCTCTGTGCTAAGTGAACCTGATACACCGAAATATTTAAAGGATATGTTTTTTTACCTCAGCTCCTTTCACAATAAAACTCTTCGCTCCTCACATAACTCTCTCCTTTCTATCCCTTCCCATCACACAAACTTCGTTAGCAAATCTTTTGTTGTATCCGCTTCATCCCTCTGGAACAAACTTCCTGTTGAGATCAGACAGGCACCCAGCAGAGCAATATTCAAAAGAAGAGTGTATACTTATTTCTATGAGTCCATAGCCTAATTTTTAATTATTTTTTTATTTGTTTAACTTCTTTCTTTCAAATTTTTTTTTTTTTTGTAATGTAACCGGTTCACGGGAACGTGGTAGTTGTTTTTGAAGGTATCATTATTATTAATGTATTATGTTATAAGTAATTAAATTATACTCTTATTATGTATATATATATATAGTTTATGTAATATTAGTATGTACGTGTATGTACCTATATTATTATATGTATGTGTATTGCCATATATATATTTATATATATATATATATATATTTCAGTTTTTAAATATTATTACGATTAATTATTCTATTTATTTGCACCGTACTCAATATTAAATGATCTCAATGTCCCAAAGGTTAACGGGCAGAGAATGCCTAGCGGCATTACGTTCGCCTTTTGTATTTTTTTACAATAAAGTTTTAAAATAAATAAAATAAAATAAATAATGGGTTAATATTTTTTTTTTTTTTTTCAACATAGGGGCCTATCGGAACACGTGGTTACGCCCTAATTTACATTTAGTGCGATAAAAATATAAAAAAGTTAATTTAACAAGAATAAAACCTGACTGCGTATTAAATGAAGGTCTTTAAACAAGGGTTTACGCGAGCCCCTAAAACCCGCTTTACATAAAGTCCTAATACATTTTTTTTAGCTTTAAATGCTATGTCAAGGTCAATAGAGTTTCCCCAAATAATAATACCGTATCTAAGAATAGATCCTACATGGCCATGCTATGCACTAATTGCTGCATCCTTTAATGCTATTTGTTGTATTCTTTTGAGGGCAAAAACAAAATTATCTACCCTCTTACATACTGTTTCTATATGAGCCTTCCATTTTAGATATTTGTCAATTGTTATTCCTAAAAATACTGCAGAATCTGACTCTTCCAATTTTTAATCTTTATATATTACCTTATCTATTTGTTTTATTTTATTACCTGTTCGAAAGTGTATTAATTTAGTTTTATTAAATTAATTTTTAAGTTATTATTTTTTAACCAGCCTGTTACTTGATTTAAGGACTCCTTTATTTCTTCTTGCATAAGTTTTATCTTTACTTTTTTTTGCTACTGTTATATCAACAGCGAAGGTAAATCGTTAATATAGATCAGGAATAATAGCGGACCAGTATACTTCCCTGTGGGACACCCAGTACCTCCGAGTCTAAATCTATGGACTTAATCGATAAACCACGGAGGCAGATCTTTAATAAAAAAGAAAATTAATAAAAAACTAAAAAGAAAAAAACAAACCCAAGGGTTCCGTCGCCAAAAAGTTTCAACATCGCTTGACTACACCATTAAAATAATTTTATTACACAATGGCTTTAACAGTTGGATTCAATGTTGGGAAGATTTAAGGAAAAATTATATTATTGATTCCTTTTTATTTTACCAGACTGCGCGACGCAAAGAAGGTGTATAGTCAAATAGGTAAATCATATTGAGGTTTTTTTATCATTTTTCATTGCAAGTGACTATTTAGGATCTATAAATACCTATTTAAAGTTTGTTAGCAACCATTATCTTTTAAATTTTCAATGTTGTCCTACCGACACCTACCTGCCTATAATAAAGATGTAATAAAGTTCATATAAGCACATAATAGTTAGCAAAGATTAATCCAAAAATAATAAATTTCAATTTTGTATAGGTAGATTTTCATTAAACGCCAATTTTTACGTACATCACTACAATACAAATTTTATTTAAAACAATATTGAATTAAATACCGCTTGACTACAACATTAAAATATTTTAATTACAAAGTGGTTTTATCAATCGCGACCCATTAAAAACAGAGACCAGCTCGAATCTTCCCAACAATGGGTTAATTCGACTGTTAAAGTCACTATGTTATAAAATATTTAAACTTATTTTGATTTAGTTATTATTTATCATTTAGTTATTTACTTATTTTATAAATATATTTATTTATATTGTATTTTTTTGTGTTTAAGTTAGTTAGAGTTTATTATTATTATTTTATTTCCTTAATATCTGTTTAAATTCATCATACATAGCTTTTAAGTAAATAGTGGAATCTATGTTGGCTGAGGCAATATTAATTTGTTTTTTTAAATGATCTGGAAATTTAGCTGTAAGGTTTATCGTATAATAAATAAATAAATATATTACTTTATTCTTTCTAAAGATATTTTTTAATATTTAAACCTATATTATATTATTAATAGGAAATTTCTCCTTACTTCTACAAGAGTTTGTTTTAGTTTAAGAAACGCCCGTTAAGTGCAATATCCTAGCTAAAAGTACTGGGACGATAAATCTTGTCATGGCTCATGAACAAGGCTTACTGTTAAGAACTGGGAAAATTTATGGATAACTTTCTCTTACTTTATACAGACACACAACCATAGAGTATTAATCAGTGAGACCCCTTGCCAAATTAAATGTACGTCAAAACTGACACCATATAATTTTTTTATTTATGTAAGTATTATGTTTTTATATTATTATTTTTATTTCACATTTTCATGCATTGTCGTCCACTTCTAAACTATTGTCCAAATTTCAAGTCTCTAGCTCATCGGAAAGTTAGTTTAAAATCAATTACAAAATTTCACCAGGACAGACTTACAGAAAGCGAGTTAATAAAAACATTTACAAACAAAATAAATGTGACATTCATCATTATCATCATCAGCCTATGTCTCTCCACTGCTGGATGTAGGCGTCCCATTTCCCCAAGGCTCGCCATTTCTTTTGCCACCATTATCCATCGCCCACCAGCGACCTATTTCAGGTAATCCGTCCATCTGGCGGGAAAGTCTTCCCACTCTGCGTTATCCTGTACGTGGTCTCCACTCCAGAACTCAAAATGTCACATTATTGTGCTGAAATTTTTCCCTATTTACTCGTATAGGATAAAATAAAAATCACATTTGCCAAATATTGGTTTAAAGTCCATTTCAAGCTTTCAAGCATTTTAGCTAAATGGAATTAAAATTATAATATTTTAGCTATATAATTTATCCTTATTAACAAAACTGAAAAGATGAAACAAAAATAAATAAAAATTTAAAAACCAAACTTAGTGAATAAATTATTTTAAAAAACTTAAAAGGAACAAACATAAATTTTAGAAGAAGTGGCAATAAGCTGGACACATATGCCGCAGAACCGATGAACGATGGAGTAGACGGGTTCAGGAGTGGAGACCACGTACCGGAAGACGCAGAGTGGGACGACCCCCCGCCAGATGGACAGATGACCTGAGGAAGGTCGCTGGTGGGGGATGGATGAGGGTGGCAGAAGATCGTGTGAAGTGGCGAGCCTTGGGGGAGGCCTACATCCAGCAGTGGAGAGACACAGGCTTATGATGATGATGATAAATTTTATGATTGATAAACACATAAAAGTAATAGTAAATTCTAATACGAAACATAGTGGCTTTAACAGTCGGGACCCATTAAAGACCGAGACCAGCTCAAATCTTTACTATGTTCCAAATTATTATTTTTTTAATTCTATCAATGGTGTAGTTCTGCGGTTCTCATTTCTTTTCCCTTGTTTATTTTCTTTTTAGTTTTTATTTAAAGTTTTTTTTTCTTATGTGACTTAATTATTATTTAATAAATTAATTCAAAGTTTACTCTTTCTATTACGATATTAAACTATTTGTAGGGTGAATCTATTTTTTTATTTATTATCTACGATTTGTTGTTTATTTATTATGTTTATTTTTCAGGGTCTTTAAATTCTTTTATAATAGATTTTTATTAATAATTTAAAATATACGATTTCCTGAATAATTTAAACAACATATTCGTGGATTTTAAAAAAAAGATCGAAGAAATCAAAAATGACAAATATTTTTTCTGGTTTTTGATTATTTTATGAATTATGCTAGGAATTGAACGTGATTAAAAAAACAATACAACCTGTACATGCACCAGCCAATAGCGCAGCTTAAAACAATGAAATGTCGGGGCGTAATATTAAATGGAATACTAAAAAAATGGGTGCTATCTCTCCGGGTTTAAATAGTGCATATCCGGGCTCTTGGTTTAACGTGACATGTCCGGGCATATATTTCTTCACATTAATAATATTCGATTAATATTTTTATCATCAACTGCCTCCGTGGTCTAGCGGTTAAGTCCGTGGATTTAAATTCAAATTCAAAATCGTTTATTGCACACAATACAGGTAGATATAGGATAATACAATTTTACAGTTCAGCTGTATCCTACCATAATGGTAGGATACATTTAGACTTGGAGGTACCGGGTTCGATTCCTGGTCGGGACACAAAAATATTTTTTATTGTAAATAAATATATTTAATTAATATTTAATTTATTTGTGATATTTCTCGAGTTTGGTACGCTGGAGACATCGACGAGCTAGCCACTTGTCTTGATTGGCCTATAGTAAAGTTGGCTAAATGTGAATCCGCTTATTTATAAGCGTAGTTTCTGACCACCCCGAAAGGAAAACGGTCGTGATGATACTTTACTTTTATCAGTTGATATTCGATTAGTTTATTTTTGATGATTATTATGTTATAATATTATTGATTTTCGATTAATATTTCAGTCGTCGATCTCATGTTATTGAACCAGTTATTTATCGATGAATAGTTTTGTCTTCAATCCATTGATTTTCGATGAATATTATAGTCATTAATCTATTATTTTTTTACGAATGTTCCTGTTATCGATCTGTTTGTATTCAACCAGCCCATTTTCAATAAAGATTTGTCATCGATCTAGAAATTTTCAACGAATGTTTTTGTTATCCATCTATTCCTATTTGACCGTTGTTTTTGATGAATAATTTTGTCTTTTTACTCGATTTTCGATGAATGTTATTGTTATTGATCTATAATATTTTGATAAGTGTTTCTATCATCGATCTATTTCTTTTCGACCGGCTGATTGTCTATGAAAAGTTTTGTCCTTGGTAAATATTATTGGCATAGATCTATTAGTTTTTGACAAATGTCTTTGTTATCTATCTATTGCTATTTAAACTGTTGATTTTCAACATTTATTTTTGTTATCAATGTATATTTTTTATCAATCTATTCCTATTGTTTTTGTGTTGACCAATTTTTCTTTATAAATATTTTTGTCAATGACCTATTGTTATTCTTCCAGTTATTTTCATTTTGTCATAGATGTATATCTACATTATCGATCATTTCCTATTCAACCAGTTGTATTTTATTGAATATTTTTCTCGTAGATCTATACATTTTCAATGATTGTATCTGTAATCGATATATTTCTATTCATTCGATCGGCTGATTTTTGGTGGAGAGTTTTGTCCTCGATAAATATTATTGTCAAAGGTCTATTAATTTTTGACGAATGTCTTTGTTATTGATCTATTGTTATTTAAACAGGTATTTTTAATAAATATATTTGTTGTCAATCTATTAGTTATAGACGAATATTTTTGTTATCTATCTATTG
Source organism: Tinea semifulvella (assembly GCA_910589645.1). NCBI lineage: Eukaryota > Metazoa > Arthropoda > Insecta > Lepidoptera > Tineidae > Tinea > Tinea semifulvella. The sequence goes on from OU342584.1 coordinate 31,358,683, forward strand.
TTTTTTAACTAGTTCATTACAATTAATATTTTTATTGATCTATTTATTTTTGACGAATATTCGTTATCCATCTTTTCCTATTAGACCAATTGTTCTTAATAAATATTTTTATCATAAATCTTTTGACTTTCGATATAAGTTTTTGTCAACGGGCGAGTTATATATATATAATCTATTGATTTTTTATGAATGAATCTGTCATCGATGTATTTCTATACGATAAATATCTTCTCAAGATTTAGATCTTTCGCTATTCAACCAGTTGTATTTCAATGAATATTATTGTTATCGATCTTTTGCTATTTGACCAATTGTTCTTCATAAATATTTTTGTCATTGATCTATTAACTTTCGATAAATGTTTTTGTCAATTCTGCTATTCTGCAGTTGTTTTATTTTTGCCTGTGTTCTATTAATTTTCGATGATTGATTCTGTCATAAAAGTATTGTTATTCGATTAATATCCCTGTTCTAGATCTTTTGCTATTCAACCAGTTGTTATTCAATAATAATTTTTGTCATCGATCTATTGATTTTTAACGCATGATATTGTAATCGATCTTTTGCTATTTGACCAATTGTTCTTAATAAATATTTTTGTCATTGATCTATTGACTTTATAAATGTTTTGTCAACGAGCGAGCTATTACTATTCGCCAGTTGATTTTTTTTTTGTCAGTAGTCTAATGATTTTTGATTCTGTTATCGACGTATTGTTATTCGATAAATATCTTCGTTCTAGATCTTTTGCTATTCTGCCAGTTGATTTTTTTGTCAGTGGTCTATGGATTTTCGTTGTATGCTTTTATCGTCGTTCGTAAATATTTTAGTTCTAGATATTATGCTATTCAACCACTTGTATTTCAATGAATATTTTTGTCATTAATCTATTGATTATCAATAAATATTATTGTCATCGATTTTTGATTTTCTACAAATGTATTTGGTATTGATTTGTTGCTTTCCGATTAGTTCATTTTTAATGTATGTCTTTATTATCGATCTAGTGATTTTCGACGTATGTATTTGTTATCGATTTATTAATATTTGACCAATTGATCTTAATATTCTTTTTGTCATCGATATTTTATTGTCGAGTTTCTTTGTAATAAATAATAGAGATCCTATAGTAAGTTATTTTATATTCTTACGAAGTAACTAATTTGTTAGTTAGAACCTGTAGCACACAAAATCTTATTACGTCAGGTTTTATTTTCTGTTAAATATTCAAACATCCGAGCTGCCAATTTGTAGTAGGTACTGTTGCTTGGCATCTCATGGCGCTGCAGCGCTGTTTAAACTCCCTTACTTAATATTCTCAATTCAATAACGAGAGTTTGTGCGTGATAGAGCATTTGGTGTAGTTTATCTTTTATCTTTATTTTTCCAGACAGGTAAATAACATTTGTCAGGATAAATTAGGCTATTTGTCGATATTCTATTGTACAAAATACAATAAAATTACTCGTGCGCATTAACTGTATGCACTTCCTTGTTTTTTTATTTGACTACCCTCTTTTTGTTAACGCATTTTTGCTTTAATATAATTTGCTATTTACTTACGTATAACACCTTTAGTTTCGCCGCCGCCGTATCTGCTATCCCGAAAATTCTCGTTCTCAACTATTGTCTAGTCCTAAGTTCTATACAAGCTTAAGTATTTAATGCATAGTTGTATTATATACTTAAGCTTATTTAGTACCTCTCTTGATAATGCAAAGTCTCGACTCAAATTTGCGACAATTTTAGTTTAGCCAAATTGATATATAATATTGTCGCCAATATGCTGATTTAATATTGTACTTTCTGCTACATTTACTTTAGCGTCTATATTGGTATTATTGTATTATACCAAAATATTGTAGTCAAATCGTTCGAGACTTTTCTTTATCATATATTCTTTCTTTATTAACTCAAATGCTATTTGCAAACTATTCTTGCTTTGCTCGCTAAAGCCATTTCAAATTAATAATGTATTATATTGTTATAAAGAGTTATATTTAACTGAATATAACTGCTATGAGAGTAGTAGATGCGCAAGCGCATCTCTATTTGAAATCAGATTTTCTTACAGAAAACTGACTTTGTTAAGGTAATAGGGAATGACGGCAGAACTGGACGACACCCTTCACAAAATATATTTGTGGGGTGTCCAAAATCTTGTCCAGTTCAATGCCAACAAGACCCAGGCATGCGCGCTGACGGCCAAGAAGTCCCCCTTCTCTCCTCCCCCCACTCTTCAGGGCACCACGCTGGATCTACAGCCCAGCTTCAGCATCCTCGGGGTGGAAATACGCTCAGACCTTAACCACCGGAACTACATTGAGAGCATCACCAAAACAGCGTCAAAAAAGCTCGGAATACTGAACAAGGTGAAGCGGTTTTTCCCGCCATCAATCATACTGTTGCTGTACAAAGCACAGATCAGATCATGCGTGGAATACTGTTCACACCTTTGGGATGGTTCAGCCAAGTACCTCACAGATGCTCTCAATGTCCTACAAAGGCGAGCTGTTCGAATTGTGGACGATGCCACTATATCTGGAACTCTCGAATCCCTGCAGCTTCGCCGAGATGTAGCTTCTCTGAGCGTGTTCTACCGGCTATACTATGGTGAGTGCTCTGAAGAGCTCTATAACCTAATTCCTTCCTCCCCATTCCGCAACCGAACCACACGCACAGGTCAGAATATGCACCCACATACCGTAGTCACTATCCCTTCGCGTACCTATAAATTTGGTGACTCATACATCTGTCGCACAATAAAGATGTGGAATGCTCTTCCAGCCTCTGTGTTTCCACTTTCCTATAACCTGGAGTCCTTCAAGCGAAGTGTGAAAAGGCATCTAGTCAAGCCGGCATAGTGTTAGGGACTGATGTCGGATATAAGGGTCTGATTCCAGTTGCTAACATTCATGGACCCTGCGCGCCACTTACCATCAGGTGGGCGCAGGGTCACATGTCGTGCTAGTATAAAAAAAAAAAAAAAAAAAAAAAAAGGGAAACAATTATGTCCTCAGACGTAATTGACTAGTAAGTAATGATATTATAAAGGTTTCAAAGTGTACCCATATCATTGCTTCTACTTGGATCTATTTTAAGAGATAAGTCAAATAAAAGATAGGCCATTTTACAAAAATATTTTTATTTTATAAAAATATAATTACAACTTTCCGTCGAATAAACATTTATTACCATAATCTTTTATTTATTTATGTAGTGGTTTAGTTGTTAATGATCGTAGTTGTATGATCCAAGTTGAAGAGGCCGACATCCACGTAGGTCTTCGCTGCTGGTGTAGACAGTTCCAGACTTCACCAAGCTACTCTATAGATATGAGCACTTGACTGCCGAAGTCTATGGATAGGCACTACGACTGTCTGAATTGGATTGTTAGAAGGACCAGGCGCGACGTGCAGGTCACGGCCCTGAAAAATGGATTTCGAATGGGTATACAAATTGATCCCATAGAACAAAAAAGAAAGACAGTCAACAAGCCAGAAGATTTGAATTTATGAAACACACATAGAAAGACCACGTGGATGCCAAAGATACGGGTTCACATCGAGGGGGTGGGGTGTCACAAGACAAGCACGTGCACGGGAGCATGGGGTAAAGCAGGACAGTATGACATAGCAGCGGATGCAGAGCCACAGAAGAGTTCGCAAGAGCATAGTGTTGTTTACATAGCAAGCAGTACCGTTGTATAGAAGCGTGGGCTCAGGGTCGCGCGGCGAAGGGCCCGGCGCGGTGGCGGCTGGCGCGGGGCTGCGGCCGCGTCCCTCCCCCACCACGTCGATCTCCTCGTCGGACTCCGCCCCGAGCTCCACTGCCGGGGCCGCCTTCCACTTCTTGGCCATGAGGCAGCGCGGCATAGCGGCGGCCGCATGGGCTCAGCGTGTCCACATCGTCGCACCGGCGGCGCGAAGGCGGATAGACAGACAAACGAAGACGAGAAAAAAAGAGAAGAGAAAGAGCGGCGCCCCGGGCGAGCGGCTTCGGGCGATCGCGCGCGACCTTTTTCGGTAGTGCAGACGTCGACGCCTGCTCCGGCTTTATATGGGAAGCGTAAAAGGCGTGTTGCGCGCGTCGCTCATGACAGATCGATGCCTCGTGCGGACTGTTGCGCTACTTGCGGACTCCACGCGGGCCCAAGTTTGTCAAACTTGTTTTTATTGTGTACTCGCTCGGAGCTGCGCGCACTTACTTTTCATTTCTATGAAACTTTTCTCTTTGAGGGTACTTTCGCATAAAACTTTTTTGTTGTTGTTTACGTCGTTGTTTACCTTGCTTACCTTTTGCCGGTATTCTGGTATTCGGCTTGTTGCTTTCGTTTAAATATTCCGGTACGAATATAACGCACTTTCTGTTAGGGAATAGGTTTAGGCTTAAACTAAAAGCATGATAAAGTAAAGACTTTGTCAAACTTTTAATAATAAAACACACAATATGATTTTATTTTTTAATGTTTTTCAAAAGCATTTCGCAAGCTTATTCCCAAGAGCTCCATAATTTGTATTTAGCAGCTTCAAAATATAACTTTCATTAATGTTACCCATTAGAAAACATTTTAGGAAAAAAAAATATTTTTTGTTAGTTTTCTTATAAGTTATTTTTTTATATTTATTAATTATCCGTAGGAACCTGACTATGGGATAACTTGGAATAAACTTTAACCTACAATTGCAATTTAATTATTAGAATGGTACAGATACAGAACAGTCTGCTTCTATATCAAAATGTCACAAAATATCGTAAATTAGTTAGGTTATTAGGAAATAGAGACATATTTTTTTATCAGACAAAACATGCTGGTATAAATATATTATTATAGTAATTCAATAAATTTTACGATATCTGAATATTCTTTTCTGAAGAATTTTTAAATACTATTTAGTATATGGTCACAAGTTTGGTGATTTGGAGCGCTTTGGAATAAGATTTACAACATTAGAGAACAATTTGTAATAGGATTTATTTCCATAAGCGGGTAAAATCTAAGAGTAACATTCTAAGCATTGGCAGTATTTACATTTATTTTATTTAAAGGTTTAAAATTTTAGTTTGAGACTCCATAGCGTAGTGTGAAACACACCTATTCACATCTTAGTAAATAATAGACCTGACTTTTGCTGACCATGTACTTTGGTAGTTATGCAGATGTCATGATCATAAGTTCATGAGCGTTCTAAAACAAATTTCACAAGAAATTTGGCCTTCTATAGCCATGCTGACCTGATGTTGACAAGGATCTGAATAATCTGAAGGACTCTACAATTTGGTATTTAATTGGGACCGTAATGGTAGTGTTGTAAAGCTATGGATACTCAAACATAGCTTATACTTATTTAATAACCACACATCAATGCACCAATTATTATTTATTTCTTTATGCAAATTTACATTAGTTTGCGTTCTGGTATTAATATTATACTCGTAAGCCGTCAGATTTTTTATTTATTTATTTTGCCATTGCATGCGATCGTTTCCAACCTCATCCAACCCCTACCAGCGAACTTCTTCAAGTTCACCTGGCGAAGAGTCGTTCCTTTCTGCGCCGAGCTTACATGATCAGTTGATGTTTTTATGGATTGTTATTTTTTATTAGGGTTGGTTTATAAATTTTATTCAATCAGTTATTATTATTCTCAAAATCTAGTAACTGCATAAATAATTATAATAACGGACCGTAACCTTAGTGATTACTAGAAATGTTTATTTTTTTTTTAACTTTTATATTTTATTGGACCGGTAGTCCGGAGCGTCTGTTGGAATAGGCCTGTGCGGTCTTTTTAACCGGCGCAAGATCATATATATATTTATTCTTCAAAACTAAAGTAAGGCCTAGCAAGGCCTAGCAAGGCCTAGCAAGGCCTGGCAATGCCTAGCAACGCCAGGGAGTCATAGTCCTCAATCGATGCATCGCAAAAATAACTGAAGACCGCACCGGTACACCGGGTACCGACGTATAGTTGACCTGCACAGGTAACCTCTCCGGAAGACCGTAGCTTACACAAGGCCCGTGGTGCAACTAGTTGGACAGATTTACTGTATCTCACATTGATTTGTCAATATATGCATTGATCTGCGGTTATATTATTACCTAGCTCTAATTATAAGTTAAGAAATCTTGATCAACATTTAGTTTTGAATATAATAAATAAGCATCGTGTTACCTATTGTAAACAATCGTGTCTAAATTGCGTAAACCCACTAATCAATGATTATATTTAAAGAAGGATATATTTCTAACAATGAGAATATTGTAAATTGCTATTATTTCCTAAAACATAGATTCTACTGAAGATAGTGCCTTCCAAAATATATCCAAACGGCTGAACGTGCTCTACTAATTAAATTAATTTAAGAACTAATTTTATACTAAATGTAATCTAATAAGGCCTAAGGCCATTTAAATTTAACCACAGCTCCTGATGAGATTTCTTTAAATACTTATTTAATTTTAAATATTAATGAAATCTACATCTTAAAGTGTGTCTCCTACGACAGATTAACGGCCGGTTGCAAGAAAGCATGATTCAAATAATATATGATAAATATTTTGATATACACCGCGTTATTGGTAGTTAGCTAGTCACTTTGTCAGCCAATGACGTTCCTCTATTATTATTATTAATATACTTTATTGCACTTAACTTAAAAGTAAGTACAAATGGAAACTTATGGCCATTTCACCTTTTTCTACCAGTTAACCTTTGGGACAGTATATTTATGTCGGGTGCAATCTAACCGATAAACTACATAAATACATATGAGTATATAAATATATTATAAAATATTATTTTTGGAAGTAGAAATTTTGTGAAGTTCAAATTCTGATTGTTTAAAAATAAAGTATTAAGTAGTTTTTTTTTAAATACGAATTGAATGAGTTTGTCTGATGGTCAATGAAAGCTTGTTCCACTGGCCGATATGGTTAATGAATCTGAATATCTGCTGAAAGTGTTTATTAAACATGTCGTAAGATAATCAACGTTTCTGCAACCGGCCGTTAGTGGTTTAAAGATATGGATGCTTTGCGTTAAAACTGCTTATGAACCAGACCTGCAGCCATTAGTTTCTTAGAGCTTTTTTAGTGATCACAACATGTGACTTTGCGCCTATCTTACAAAATATTATACAATTCAAACAGTGTCCGTGCACATATCAACACTATCATACAGGTATATATTTAGCTACCTTCGAATGTAGCGACTGTCTAATACTTAAGCGCAAATGTTATTTATAATGGATCTAAATATATAGCGACATTGTTAATGTCAAAAGTCAGAATTGTATAATATTTTGTAATATTGACGCTTAGCTCTGACGTAAATTATTGAATCCACTAATAACATTTGCGCTTAGGTATAGTAATATAATGCCACCGCTTTGCAAGGGATTGAGCAGCGGGCAAGAAAAATGACCAAATATATCACTTCATGATGATGTGATGTGATAATGAAGTGATACTTATCACAGCATCTAGAACACATAGTTCGAGACTTCCACTGTTGAAGATAGAACTTCCAGAAATTTCTGGAGAATTTGGCCTCACTTGCCACGCTAGCTAAACGGGTTGGCGATAGTGTGATGTCAATTATTATTGACAATTTATTAACGATTCCACAAGCTGGTATTAGTGGAACCGGGACCGACGGCTTAACGTGCTCTCCGAGGCACGGGAACGGTGGTGTTGTAAATCTATGACAAATGTACATAAGAAAAGTGTATTTCTCATTGGTACATGCCGGGAGGGTTTGAACCACTCTTGCAGGATTGTAAGGAAATTTTGCAACCGAGCCACCACCGCTCAAGCGAAGTGATACTCTTGGTGGATATCTTGTGCGATCACCGCTTGTTTTTCTAGCACAAGTAGCTTAAATGTTTCATTAATAAACGTGTCGTAACTTCGGGATAGAATTATTTATGTTCATAAACCGGATCGACTTATTTTCCCCTGTCTGTCCTCTGCATCGTTTTAGATACTAAATGTCTTTGAAGTCAAAAAGTAATAATTACATGTCTATCCGGACTTTAGAAGAATAATGCAGGGAACAGATGGGAGAAAATTAGTGCCCTCAAAACTACAAATAATCAGATACACATAAAGGGTATTGCCGGATATTAATGGGAAAGCACAAGGGCGCTTTCAATTGGCACTTCGGGGATCGTGTTGGTGCTATAAAACTGTTTTTATTTTTTCGAAAACGGATTAAGAGATAAATAAATTGACTGTATTAATTACTTAAGTAGGTGCTAAAACGATCCCCGAAGTGCCAATTGAAATCGCCATGGATATCCGGCTATACCTGTACGTGGATAGGATTATTGTATATTTATGTTAAACGACTTAATCAACGTATCCACGCCATTTTTGCCGTAATCACGTTTATTATTAAAACTTTACAACTATAGAAATAACATATATTATTTTAAATAGGATTTACAAAGTAATGAATACATTAGGCATTTATAGATTACTATGCAAGGGTAATAGTAATAGGGTTATAATAGAGGGGGGGGGGGGTAATAGCGTAGGAGAATTTACACATTATATATTAATATTACATCTTATAGTTACTTATTCTAATATTATAAAATTTTGTCTCCAAGTATAGCTTACCTATCTTATATTATATTAAGATATTAAGGGTGGTTAGTAAAGTTATTTCAGTGATTGTTAACACTAGGTATAAATATTTATGCTGGGTTTCTGAGGGGATTTGATTATACGATGTTTATAACGTATGTGATTGGCTTAACAATCTAAGTAACCATCATGATGACTTTTTTACAAGACTAAGATCAAAATTATATTAGCATGACCAAAACCATGACTAACCTTAGTATTGGTCTTGCGTAAAAGTCTCGCAAGAATGTTACTCGGACATATTTTTTTCTTTTTTTAACTGTCAATGTTCGCATCGATGAAAGAAAACATCTTGTAAAGCTTTAAGTAAATATATAGATTTTGTTACAATCTCTTTTAAATAATCTTGGTTAACAAGATCTATAACCATTCCTAATCTATAGTATTTTTTTCTCAAAATAGTCATTTTCGGGCAGACCCTAGAGTATCGTAAGGTATCCTTAATACAATTAGAAACATATATATGTTTACTATCAGAACGAGACTCTTGCGCAAGACCCATAATAAGACCAAAATAAAGAGTACAAGATTTTGGTCTTGCTTTGGCCAACATGACTTTTAGGTATACTGACGTATAATAAAATGATAATCGTTCGATATCTCAGAAATCAAGCGTTATTCTAAAGAATAAAAAGAACATCCCAAAATGTGTATTCAGTTAAATTGTGATTTTTTTTTTTGTATTATTAAAGGCCCGGTTATTTATAAAATATTTATTTGCGTAACGAGCCACTTATGCGATGAATGCTTAAGTTCATAATTATATTGCGTTAGAAAATTTATTTTAGCAGTTGCTCAAAGAAAGTTAAACATTTACACATTGGAATTTAAATAATTCGTTGTCATTAAAACCTTTATAATATACAGATAACATATTACTACATGAAGTCCACAGATTTATGATTCGTTCGCGACGCTTCACTAGATGGCTAGCCATTAAATGTAGCTGTCAAAGCTTCAGCTATTATTAAAAAAATGATGTTGCATAAAACGTCATTTTAATTATCAAACATTTTATTATATTTTATTAGGAATGTTATTTTGTGGCCACCATAATCATCATCATCAGTCTGTGTCTCTTCACTGCTGGATATAAGCATCTCCCAAGGCTCGCTACTTCACACGATCTTCTGTCACCCTCTTTCAGCCCCCACCAGCGACCTTTTTAGGTCATCCGTCCATCTGGTGGGAGTTCGTCCCACTGCGTTCCCGTACGTGGTCTTCACTCCAAAACCCGTCGACTCCATCGTTCATCGTTTCTGCGAAAGACGTGTCCGGCCCATTACCACTTCAGCTTACAAATTTTGAAGGATATATCAGTAACATTGTTTCTCTGACAGATGTTCACGTTTCGGACTTTATCCATTAGAGAAATATCGAGTATAGCTCTCTCCATAGCTCGCTGAGTGACCTTAACTTTGTGGACAAGAGCCACTGTCAGTGTCTACGTTTCGGCTCCGTACGCAGTTTTTTAATTGCCGTCCATCCTAGCTGAATAGTAGTTTGTCTTTGCTGAAGTTGGCTACGCCTAATTGCATAGTCTGTCCAAGATAATTGTTTTTTTTATTTTTTATATTGTAATTGATCTGATTTTTCGTTATTCTTATTGTGTTGTTGTTATTTTTGCATAAATATAAGTACAGAAATTTCGCATTTACATGACGTGGTCAGAAAGCGTAAAGACGCTATGTTTCATTGCTGCGAATGCACACGCTATTTTCGCTTTGTATGAAAATATTTGGGCTAATGACACGCTAGACACAAATCTCACGAATTCATTTGTTTTTATACAAGCGCGCGTTTAAATGGAATACCGCCTTAATTAACAAGCCTAAAAAAATTTAATTCATTGAATTGTAAAACATTCGCCTACTAACTTGACATACTCCATCTACATACGAGCCTAAGCGCAGCGATAACCAATCATAAATCTATGACGTATTTATTAAATTTGGCGATAGAGTTTTGAATGCAAGTGCTTAATAAAAAAAACATTTCAATAATACGAAATAAAATAAAGAGATCATCGCGTGAAAGCCTTAAATATTTATTATTACAAGTACACATCTTGCTAGAAAATCTTTCAGATAAAATTTTACTATTTATTTTAAATATTCTGTTTCAATTAAATTGTGCATCACCACAAGCATTAGAATACAGATTAGATCTCCACTGCTGGAGTTGAGCCTTCCAAGACAATTTATTGAAGAATTGGACTTCTCTTGCCACGCTGATCAAGCCGGTTGGAGAAGGTTGTACATACGCGGGATTGATGACCAGGAATTTTGTACAGTTGTTGGCAAGTTCACCAGTTAGCGATAGCCTTCTTTAACCACAACTTTCGCATTATATATGATTCCTTCGCGCATCGGAGCAATGCTTTTTTATTTTTTCATGTTTTCTATTTCATACCTACCCTTTTGCTTATTTTGTTGTTACATATGCGGTTCGCCAAAGTGACGTCACAAATCCGATATAACACGAATACGTATATAATCATATATACACTTCCTCCTCCTCCTGTTTCCTAAGATGGTCGTGACCTCCCGAAGAATTGGTGTGCGTCTTGATAATATCATGCCACCTGTTCCTGTCTTCAGCGGCATGCACAGCACCATGGACGCTAGTGTTGGTGGTGGAGCCGATTTGGTCGAACCAGCATACCGGGCTTTGGCGTATCGCCAGTAACAAAAAGTTTCTCCAGGTTATCTTCTCCTTTTCTGGCAATATGTCCGAAGTACTGTAGTATCCGACAAAGACATATATGGTGGAAAGTCTAGTCGAAAACTATGTTTTAAAATCGACACGTTAGTCCGAGATACGCTTAATGTATGTAATTTAATGGATGTTTAAGTCGCTGTTGTTTGTTATGATTTTCGTGCAAGACATGTTTCTACGCTAATTTTATTATACATTATTATACATACAGATTGAGTTATTAAGATGGAAATGTATCGTGTACTTTTTGAATTTACTAGCCAATTATTTATAAAAAATGTTGCATTTAAATTATTTAGGTTGCAATAATTAGTGTTAAAATTAACATGTAATTGTATAGTAATTAATAATAGGTAATAAAATATTTTAAACTTTTTTATTTCGGAAAATGCATAAAAATCGAATAGCTTAATAACTCATTCTGTTTAAATCATTTTTTTTAATGTATAGCACATTTTTTATTTTTTTATTTTATATAAAATTTAAGTATGATTTATTAATCATACCAATACTGCTTTTATGAGTCATACAGTATGTGGTAGTATATTAAATTATTTTATTAATCTTGTTAATAAGGTCATAGGTCTCTACCAATTACGGTTGGTCTGTAAAAGTATTTATTTAAATCTATTACATACTGTTTGCTGTTGTTTGCTTATAAAGGCAGTATCTTATAGCTTAGTACTATGTAAATATCTCCAAAAAATAGTTAACTATTTCTTATAATTATTCTTATTCTAGGTATCCCAAAGACAGCTATTTGCAGGCAATGCGTATCAATTAAGATATAGTTATTTTTACTTTTAAGATTTTGGTCATTTTTGTTCACCTTTTTTAATACATTAGCTATGTCGAAATATTTTATATCCTGGATAGTTGGGGGTATTAAAGTGTTGCCTGTTTACTGGTAGTTTTTATAGTGAATAGTTGGGTTATTAAAGTGTTGCCTGTTTACCGGTGGTTTATATACTGAATAGTTGGGTTATTAAAGTGTTGCCTGTTAACCAGTAGTGTATATCCTGGATAGTTAGGGTATTATGTTGTTGCCTGTTTACCGGTAGTTTATATACTTAATAGTTGGGTTATTAAAGTGTTGCCTGTTAACCAGTAGTGGATATCCTGGATAGTTAGGGTATTATGTTGTTGCCTGTTTACCGGTAGTTTATATACTTAATAGTTGGGTTATTAAAGTGTTGCCTGTTAACCAGTAGTGTATATCCTGGATAGTTAGGGTATTATGTTGTTGCCTGTTTACCGGTAGTTTATATACTTAATAGTTGGGTTATTAAAGTGTTGCCTGTTTACTGGTAGTTTATATACTTAATAGTTGGGTTATTAAAGTGTTGCCTGTTTACTGGTAGTTTATATACTTAATAGTTGGGTTTTTAAAGTGTTGCCTGTTTACCGGTAGTTTATATACTTAATAGTTGGGTTATTAAAGTGTTGCCTGTTTACCGGTAGTTTATATACTTAATAGTTGGGTTATTAAAGTGTTGCCTGTTAACCAGTAGTGTATATCCTGGATAGTTAGGGTATTATGTTGTTGCCTGTTTACCGGTAGTTTATATACTTAATAGTTGGGTTATTAAAGTGTTGCCTGTTTACTGGTAGTTTATATACTTAATAGTTGGGTTATTAAAGTGTTGCCTGTTTACCGGTGGTTTATATACTGAATAGTTGGGTTATTAAAGTGTTGCCTGTTAACCAGTAGTGTATATCCTGGATAGTTAGGGTATTATGTTGTTGCCTTTTTACCGGTAGTTTATATACTCAATAGTTGGGTTATTAAAGTGTTGCCTGTTAACCAGTAGTGTATATCCTGGATAGTAAGGGTATTATGTTGTTGCCTGTTTACCGGTAGTTTATATACTTAATAGTTGGGTTATTAAAGTGTTGCCTGTTAACCAGTAGTGGATATCCTGGATAGTTAGGGTATTATGTTGTTGCCTGTTTACCGGTAGTTTATATACTTAATAGTTGGGTTATTAAAGTGTTGCCTGTTAACCAGTAGTGTATATCCTGGATAGTTAGGGTATTATGTTGTTGCCTGTTTACCGGTAGTTTATATACTTAATAGTTGGGTTATTAAAGTGTTGCCTGTTTACTGGTAGTTTATATACTTAATAGTTGGGTTATTAAAGTGTTGCCTGTTTACTGGTAGTTTATATACTTAATAGTTGGGTTATTAAAGTGTTGCCTGTTTACCGGTAGTTTATATACTTAATAGTTGGGTTATTAAAGTGTTGCCTGTTTACCGGTAGTTTATATACTTAATAGTTGGGTTATTAAAGTGTTGCCTGTTAACCAGTAGTGTATATCCTGGATAGTTAGGGTATTATGTTGTTGCCTGTTTACCGGTAGTTTATATACTTAATAGTTGGGTTATTAAAGTGTTGCCTGTTTACTGGTAGTTTATATACTTAATAGTTGGGTTATTAAAGTGTTGCCTGTTTACCGGTGGTTTATATACTGAATAGTTGGGTTATTAAAGTGTTGCCTGTTAACCAGTAGTGTATATCCTGGATAGTTAGGGTATTATGTTGTTGCCTTTTTACCGGTAGTTTATATACTCAATAGTTGGGTTATTAAAGTGTTGCCTGTTAACCAGTAGTGTATATCCTGGATAGTTAGGGTATTATGTTGTTGCCTGTTTACCGGTAGTTTATATACTCAATAGTTGGGTTATTAAAGTGTTGCCTGTTAACCAGTAGTGTATATCCTGGATAGTTAGGGTATTATGTTGTTGCCTGTTTACCGGTAGTTTATATACTTAATAGTTGGGTTATTAAAGTGTTGCCTGTTTACTGGTAGTTTATATACTTAATAGTTGGGTTATTAAAGTGTTGCCTGTTTACCGGTGGTTTATATACTGAATAGTTGGGTTATTAAAGTGTTGCCTGTTAACCAGTAGTGTATATCCTGGATAGTTAGGGTATTATGTTGTTGCCTTTTTACCGGTAGTTTATATACTCAATAGTTGGGTTATTAAAGTGTTGCCTGTTAACCAGTAGTGTATATCCTGGATAGTTAGGGTATTATGTTGTTGCCTGTTTACCGGTAGTTTATATACTCAATAGTTGGGTTATTAAAGTGTTGCCTGTTAACCAGTAGTGTATATCCTGGATAGTTAGGGTATTATAGTGTTGCCTGTTAACCGGTAGTTTTTGGGATTTATATCTATCTATCCTTAATGCAAAACTTCGATGACTGCAAACTTATTAATTAGAGCATATGAAGTTTGATCTAAAAGTAAGAGCACCACGATTCGAATCTCAGTGACGTTTTTTTCCAGTGGCGGAAAAGCGTGGTGTTATTTTGACAGGTAAATTAATAATGTGCATTCCAAAATGTGCGTGTCGAAGTATTTGCTTAAACTTATATTTATTTACTGACTAAGACACTTCTTATAAATAATAAATAAAATTTGTAGATTCTATTTTAAATATATTTACACATTATCTACAACGGTAATATTTATTATTTATCAAAAGATGATAAATACTAACTTAATCTAATAAAATATTACTAAATAAAAAACGAAAAAACGTCTATCATAACTTAATAAACATGATTAAATATTAAGATAAAATAATAACTTTAAATATTATAAATGAGTAAATTAATATTTATAAAATCATTACTGTAATTTGTAACAACGGTGCTTTGTGTTTAATGAGTAATAAATAAAAACTTATATACTACACCTAATCCTAGAGGCACCATGATCTAAATTTAAACAGTCACGCAGCCGGTCACACAAACATTCACCCGCACATACATATAACATTTCGTACCCTTAAATAATTAGTCAGCGCGGCACTAAAAAAAATTTTTTGTATCTTTTTTTTTATTTTATTTTTTTTACTTTTTCTTACAAAGTGGTAACACAAAAAAATATGGCAGCAAGTTTAACGTTACAACGATTGCCAGTGTAATTCATAACAACTGCCAATTATCATTTTAAAAGAAAATTAATGTGAGCAATGTTTGTTAACTCTAATAAAAATAAATTGTTTTAATTTTAGACTTTTTTGCAACTTTACCTTAAATTAATATTAATAATAATTATGACAACAATATATTTTATAAACACAATGCGCTTTTCTGTAGCTATAACAGAAAAGAAGTGGCCCTCGCCGCCCTATCTAAATTAACCACCTTGTATATTTTTATTATAAAATTTCTACATACTATTTAACCTAGGCCATGCTATCGGTATACTAGCATTCAGGTACATTGAGCAAAGACCCTCATTTTCTTCACGAAAGATAGGGTCAACAAAAACATAACTAGCTCGACACTGACTAATGAAATCATATCTTTTCTATATCTAAGTAAATAAACTTGTAGAGAATTTATTTACCTCGTATTAAAATTAACTTATTGCTTATTGAACAGAATTCGAATCGGACAATATTTACAAGAATGCTTAGTTTTATAAAGCGTGCTTAACCTGTCGTTAAATTTAAACTAGACAATTTTATTTTGAATTGATTTAACTATTTAAATTGTGTTTTTTTTTTTGTTAATAGAAAAATTAATAATATTCGGATCATTGAGATAATGTACCGTTTGGATATAAAAAACTGAATCGTAAGTAAAAATATTTAACAAGATAACAGTAAGCATACTTTATAGAACTACGCCTTGACTGTCCTATCGAATCCAACGAAGAAATAAAAATAAGCCTCAATTTTACAGCAGTTAATTGAACCAAAAAGTCGGTCTTTTTTACTTTGATCATCCTGCAGTTATCACCTGGGTAATTATTGGATACTATTTATTGCATTGATTTTAATTGTTATATACATTTATGGAGAATTCGGCCTAGATGTACATATGATGGCCAGACAGGTTGGCGAAGATCTGTTTAATGACAATTTACGAGTATTAAGAGATTACTAATAATAATTATGTAATAATAAAAAAAAAAACTGTATTGAAAGTTTTTTTAGTTAGCCTGGTACGATAATCTAAGTCTACCGATAATAACACTTGTAATACTAGCTTCCATTTATTTATAGCCTATTTTTACTTATACAATCGATATATCAGAAATATATCAACGATTAATTATTATTTTATCACCAGGAGATTTTTGAGAGCTTCGCCGAGATGTAGCTTCTCTGAGCGTGTTCTACCGGCTATACTATGGTGAGTGCTCTGAAGAGCTCTATAACCTAATTCCTTCCTTCCCATTCCGCAACCGAACCACACGCACAGGTCAGAATATGCACCCACATACCGTAGTCACTATCCCTTCGCGTACCTATAAATTTGGTGACTCATACATCTGTCGCACAATAAAGATGTGGAATGCTCTTCCAGCCTCTGTGTTTCCACTTTCCTATAACCTGGAGTCCTTCAAGCGAAGTGTGAAAAGGCATCTAGTCAAGCCGGCATAGTGTTAGGGACTGATGTCGGATATAAGGGTCTGATTTCGGTTGCTAACATTCATGGACCCTGCGCGCCACTTACCATCAGGTGGGCGCAGGGTCACATGTCGTGCTAGTATAAAAAAAAAAATAAAAAAAAAAATATAAGTTCATCTGATAACACTAAATAATATCCACTAATCACCCTTGATTTATCTCTTGTAGCTGATCAAAGTAAATTAGACCAAAGTTACAACATACATATGTATATTACCTAGAAACTAGAATATACATAAATAAAGCACTGTTACCAAAATTTTATACACTGTTGTTTTAATGGTATTAAAAGCAGATTAAAATCGTCTAGTGTTGCGGAACAAGTAGATATGTGAAGTCTCTATGACAGAAGGTTGTTATAGAGCCAGAAAGAAGTCAATATGTAAGCTTTCGGAAAAGGTCTTAATTTGTGTTGTGTATTTTATTATATTTATTTACCACAGTTCAGTGTTTATTTCGGTCTTTATTTCTTCACACCTGTTATTATTTTGAAATTAAATTTTAAGACAAGACATACATGAGCTGGGACTCAAATATGTATAATAAAAATAAGTGTTGTTACGTCGCAAAAAATATTTTCTTATTATAATCAAACTTAAGTCGGGCGCGGGCGCATAAGCGGCTAAATACTATACCTAGTTTAAAAAACAAGTATTTAAGCTGTTAACATAATTATTACGTTCAGCTGTGTCTATTATTATATTTGCGAGATCTGGAGTTCCAATTATTTCCTAAATCCTATTAATTATTTTAAGAAGGTGCCTTATTATAGGATGTGAAATTGTAATTAATTATTAATTATAATATAAGTAGTTTTACTTGGAGACAAAATTAGTTTTTTTTTTGTTTTTTTTTTTTTGTTTTTTTTTTTTTGGTCCTTAAACTACTCGTAACTAATCTTGTTCACGGTTGACCAAATCAAGTAAATAATACAGTCATGTACTTGGCATTGGTACAGTAATTTCCTCTCTTCAGTTTGATTAGCCGTGAAAAAGATCCATCTTAGTTCTAACACAAATAACATGACTTAAACCTATTAATAAGTACGAGTTTATACACTAGTTAGGTAAGTACATGGCAGTATTCAAATGAAACCAAAATTTAGGTCTAATTAAAAATGGCAGATATTGGCAGTATTTAATAATTATTTTTTTAATTTAGATCAATACCATTTTTAAAATCAAGTGTATATATATTTTATAATAAAATTAAAACCAAAATTTAAGTCTTATTAAAAATGGCAGATAATGGCAGTACCTTTTAATATATTTTTTTAAAATTAAAGTCAATATATTTTTTAAAATCAAGTGTATATATATTTTATAATACAATTAAAACCATAATTAAAGTCTAATTAAAAATGGCAGATATTGGCAGTACTTATTATGATTTTTTTAAATTAAGAGACAATATCATTTTTAAAATCAAATGTATATATATTTGATAATACAATTGAAACCACATTTTAAGTCTATTTAAAAATGACATATATTGGCAGTACTTATTATTTTTAAAATTTAGATTCAATACCATTTTTAAAATCAAATGTATATATATTTTATAATACAATTGAAACCACATTTTAAGTCTATTTAAAAATGGCAGATATTGGCAGTAATTATTATTTTTTAAATTTAGTGTAAATACCATTTTTAAAATCAAGTGTATATATATATATATATTATAATACAATTAAAACTATAATTTAAGCCTAATAAAAATGGCAGATATTGGCACTTAATAATTAAACTTCGAGCTAATACCAAACTTAAAGCAATAATATATATATATATTTATATTTTATAATGCTATACGAGTATATGCCAATATCACAATTTGGAAATAACAGTCGCTCTTACATCAAATTAAGCTAAAACGTTTTACGCAAACAATATAAGTCCTCAATTCGTAGCAATAATAAGCACTAAAGGCATTTTTATAATGATGCAATATCGATTTAGAATCAAATATCTAGTTAACATCTAGCACATGTTGGTAACAAAGACCTCATCTTGTTTATTGCACCAATTTTAATTCAAGGACAAACTTAAATTATTTAAAAAAAAAACGTCAATAATACTTTAAAACTGTGTACTAAACGATAAAAGTAAAACCACTTGTTGAAAAGACTTTTAGGAATATATTAAAGTAAATTTGTATATTTTTTATTTTTATAAATTATATAGATTTACAAAAAAATATATACTGCCAACAAGTAATCGTCAAAGATCGAATAGAATGGTAAATTGATTTTACGTGATTCGATTGGCACGAGTCCAAAACTCGGGTTGTTTCACATTAATCTTAATTTTTTAATCCATTTTAATTTTTCTACTTTCCCCTAGATTTAGTTTTTAAAGCTAGTTTTTTTAAGTTTAACAAATTTACGAGATATTTAGTAGCAGAATTTAAAAACATATGTTTTATATACTTCATAGGAACCATACATGTGACCTTGCAACCAAGTGATGCTAAGCGGTGCGTGCGTAAGGTCCAGGAATGTAGCTACTGACATCTGATACTTATGACTGATATCAGTCCCTAACACTAAGTCGGGTTGACACATATTGATGCTGGTGACAAAGTATACACAGGAAAGTTAAGATAAAACCGGTTAAATATTATTACAATTGTGAAATTAAAATGCGTCCTGACAGTTTTAATTATCTGAGTTTGCCGTGATAGCTTTAAAAATTAATATTGTTTTACGACAATCTAAAAGGTTTGAAAGTTGTTAGTTGTTAGAGGAGTATACATCGAAAGAATAATAATACTACAATAATTAATCGTTATAATTAGCCAAATGAGAATTATCATTTTAAATCCAATATTATATAATTTACATTTATATTTTCTTTTCACAACCTCCTCGAGTTGAGCAATTAATGCTATAATTATTTTTTTATATCTAGGACCTTAGAATATCACTATTTTATATTACAATAATTTTAAGGATTAAAACATTAAGATTGAGCGGAACCAAACCGAGTTCTTAAGGCGCTTTCACACGGCAATAAAAAGACATGCCCGTTTAAAACCGAATGAGTAAGTGCCTATCGAGTTTTAAAAAGGAACGTTCACACTGCTCTCTACGAACCCGTATATAAATCGATAGACACTAACTTAGTGGGTGATAAACGGCATGCCATTTTGTTGCCGTGTGAAAGGACGGGCTCAAACCGGAACCGCACCGGTTTAATTGATCTTTTGGTTGTCATGAATTAAAATTATTATATTTACTTCCAGTAGTAATGTATTAAATTATAGGTATAATTTAATTCTGTAAACAAACTTCTATTACGGTATGAATAATAATGCAATATTATAGCAGTGTTTAGATTATTTTGGGATGGTTAATTTTAAGATATTAAGTGTTGCATTGGCAACAATTTTCATTTACTAACAATAGAAAAGAATTTGTAATTTTGAAAATAGTGTTAATGAAATGTTAAGTCCTCGAAGTGAAATATTTGGGATCAATCGTAAATCTGGAAAGGTTCCGGCAAAAACCCGTCATTCCCTTGTTCTTGACCTGGTCCATATTGAAGATAAAGGGTTTGCGATGCTAAACTAAAATAACCGTGTAATATAGTTTTTATTATGAAACGTAGATACTAATGACCAAATTATATTTGTTGCCTTTAGCTACAAAGTTATTTTAGAAGTTACAAGTTCAAATAATATAAAAAGATCAATTACTCTGTAATAAAGAATGGTTAAAACGTAAATGTAAATAAGTGAACGGACACGAAATGGGTCATGGGTCACTATTTATCAAATAAAAAATCTTAGTCACCTTTTATTTTTTTTTGAGTTTTCTAATTAAAAGTAAATAAAGGTAGATTAACGAAATTAGGTAAAGAATGATGTAAGATTAAAGTTAAATAGTGGATAAACTTTGTGCCGGATAATTCGATATAAAGGTTAAAAACGTAGATACACGAAATAAAGAAGAATGTAATGTTGACGTAGATTAGTCAAAAGAAGAGATTTAAATATAAGGTTTTTTAAAGAAATATGGATGGTTTAATCAAAACATATGTCAGATAAACATGAACTGCGGTGTGTCCAAGATCGATTACGTCAGTCAAAAATGTCAAAAGCTTAGGCGTTCTGCCTTTTTAATTTTTCGGACGATCGTGCACTCTGCCTCACCCGCTGAACGTAAATAGGCAGGTAGAAAGAGGCTTAGAGTATATAAACCAAACGTAGGACATTGTATGACAAATGTTAAAACGTAAAAGAATGTACAATAACAAAACGGTAGAAAATAATATTATTAAAGGGACTATGTAAAAGACAAACATAAAAAATATAAGAAGTTTATCAAATGGCGGACAGTAAGTAGTACAATGAAGTCAATTACATTTAAACGTAATCATGGAGAAACGGGATGATAAAACAATACAGATAAAGAAGTTGATGGTTAGTGGCCCTTTATAAGTGCAGTTAACCAATACAAATCAGGTCATTTCAGTGTGACGTTTCAAGACAAAAAATATACTCACTGAATCATTCAGCTTTGTACCACAAAACAATTATTTTCAATAGGAACCAGGCCGCAGAACAAGGGCAAGGCTGCCGGCTTTCCTCACCAAACTATATATTTGGCTCACATAATTAGCATCCACAATATACAGTCAAGCGAAACCGGCAGCGGACATCGTGCCGTGGAATCACGGCGTTAGGACGAACATACCCACTAACTTTCGCCTCGCTTAAGCTTCATCAAAAATTCATTCTATTTACAGTTTAAAGTAATATTGACGGTCATAAAAAAACACAAACAAAACATTTTTCTTATGCCCAGAAGATGTTTGATTTTAGAACATACTAAATTAACGCTATGGGCAATATGTTTCTTATATCTGGAAGATGCATATTGCCCAAAATAATCAAAAGCGTGCATGGTACAAAATTAATTATCTTTAGAAAATGAAGAAGTATCATTATGTAAGGAATCGAAATAACTTTTAGACTGACATAATATCCAGGCTATTCGCAGGGATTTTGCGATTAACCTAAACGAGAAAAATAACATAATGCAAATTTTAAGGACCTTCCAAAGCATTCTTAGTATTTAATTCGCTTATAAGAAGGAACACAAGGTCTCTGCTCAAAGACTATTACGCAAGCAACACGCAGCGACACAAACGTCGTCAAAGGAAGAATCACTAAAAATACATACAATAAAATGATCGCTCAATAGCTGTTCATTGAATTATAGCTGGCGGCTGATAATCTGCCTAAAAGAGATAATCTTATACAATTAGCTCTATCTCAGCATTAATGTGATACCCGGGCAGGATTTGTGTGCCATAGATACAGTAACCCCAACATTGTAAAGAAAAAGAGAACATTAACAAGAATACCCAAAAAATATATATATTCATTCATTTGGAAGTGCAGCTTTTTATTGAGGAATCGAAAGTTTTAGGTCTTGTGTTTGTTAATTATTGTATGTAAAGATCTTATTAGTACTGTTGAGCTGAGTTGAACACGTCTTCCTTTTTCTCCTGAAGGCTGGTGGTCTTGTATAACGAAGCGAAGGTGTATAAGTATGGCGAAGGTTCGATTGTCACAAAGATGTAACTCGCACGCAAGCGCCAGATGCGATAAGATTATTGACACTCACTGATGACTTCTCTGTCTGGGCGCAAATGTATTGAAGATATGGCGATGACAATGATCACGTCAGATCCGAAAGGAATGCGGCAACAGACAAAAAATTAAAAAAAACAAAAGAGATTTAAGATTTAAAGGGTATTTGGTTAATGTCAATATTGTATTTTCGAGAAATAGTCATGGCGAGAGAAGTTTGAGGAGTTGAGTTGGTAGGAGGAGGAGTATTAGCTAATGAAGGGGACCTGCAGGAAGATGGGGTTAGTCTCAAAGGTGAAGAAGTCGGCGATGGTGGCAGGTCGAATCTGACGTGACTCTTGTCTCGCTTAGGTTGAGGTACCGGTTCTGGCTCTATCTCTATTATCACAGTTTCGGCCCTAGCTCTTCTCCCCCGCCTATTTGCATGTGCATAAACCACAGTTTGCCTGGCGACCGGCGACGGGGGCGTGTTGTCCCTCCTGTAAAAGACCAATCTTATGTTACTATTTTTAATAAAATATATAGGTAGTTAAAAGTAGGGATTTCCAAGTTATTCCATTTTATTTCCATACATTTAAACTGCCTCTGTGGTCTAGCGATTAAGTCCGTGGATTTATACTCACAGGTACCGATCGAGGGTTCCTGGTCGGGACACAATAATATTTATTAATTTAAATAAATGAATAAAATTATTATTTAATTTATTTGTGATATTTTCCGTGGTACGCTAGACACCACACCGACGAGTCTGGCACTTATCATGATTGGCCTATAGTAAAGTTGGCTAAATGTGAATCCACTTCTATATAAGCGTGGATGTTGACCACTTCGGAAGGGAAACGGTCGTGTGATTCTTTACTATTATATTTAAGCTGTGATTTTTATTATATATATATAATACACGAGTAAGTTATCTGTACAGCTGCGAAAATAGGTCATAGGGTTGCAACTTCATTATCATTGAGAAAACGTACCAAAAAATATTGTCTATAATAATTTGAAAAACATTTATATTTATTAAAATAAGATTATAAATTTAGATGAAAAAAGGTATCCCTTTCGGGGAGGTCATAAAATACGCTTTTTAAAGAAGCGGATTAACATTTAGCTAACTTTACTATAGGCCCATCATGATAAGTGGCAAGCTCATCGATGTCTCCAGCGTACCAAACACGATAAATATCACAAATAAATTAAATAAATTATTGTGTCCCGAACCCTATTGTGAATCGAACCCGGTACCTCCGAGTCCAAATCCACGGACTTAATGGTTAGATCACGGAGGCAGTTAAAATTAAATATTTTTAAATAATTAATATAATGATTAAGCATATTCTAGAGACCGACAAGGATAATTTAGCTTGTAGTAATGTAAACGAAATGAAACTAAATTAAATGTTGCAGTTTATTTTAGTTGGTGGCAAGTTTCATGTACCAAAACACGTAACATGTAAAAGAAGACGGAAATAGATTTTAGCATAATTTACCATGCTGGTCCGGTTCCATCGTGTGTGTCAAAAAGAGGACAGTAACAATGTGGAATTGCAACTGCTGCATAATGATCTCCATCCACTATTCTCCGCTTCCCCTACCCAGCCAAATACTCTTAGACCTCCACTGATGGATTCCATAATTAAACGAGAACCTGGACTACACTCGCCACGCTGGCCAGACGGGTTTTCAAGCCTGATGTCAATTTTTAATGAGAATTTATTAACGATTCCACAAGTTGTTATGCACAGCTTAAAGTGGTCTCCGGGGTCCGGGAACGGTGGTGTTGTGAATCTATGACAAATGTGTGTAAATTGTATTTCTCATCGGCACATGCCGGGGTTTAAGAGGACCTTTTAAGAATTGGAAGGAAAGCTTTCTTACAACCCAGCTACCACCGCTTGCCGAGCTATCACCGCTCTACAGACCTGCCTAGGATCAATTATTTATTTTTACCCGACTGCGCGACGCAAAGAAGGATTACGTGTTTATCAGCCTTTGTATGTATGTATGTTTGTTCCTTTGTAGCACACTTGTGACTATAATACGTTTACTGCTGATTTTAATAATTCTCACGTCAATTGATTCGTCTTAATCACTCAAGTTTCACTGAAGAAATGACATTAATCAAATTTCAGTAAGGCACCCTGACGCGAATTTGAAGACAAAAAAAAAAAAATTTGACGAATTATATTGAGTGGGGTATCATAAAATAGGTATTTGAAAATTATGTTGATCTTATATTTTTTATTTTGAGTCACCATTTAGGATCTAAGACGATTTAAAATTGTAAGCAACCATTATCATGTAAACTTCCGATGTGGACTTACATAATACCTACCTATACGTAAATACCTATAAAAAGATATATTTTTAATGGGCCCCAACAGTTAAAGTTTTTTATGCAGTCAGGTTTTTTTATTTTATAATCGCTCACTATATAAATAGATTATATATATTTGTATTCGAAAAATAATATTTACAAAATATAAAATAATAATTACAAACTACTAAATTTAAATAAAATAGCTATAAACTAAACACAATAAAAAAATAACTATAAATAAAAAATATCTTTGAGAGACGTCCCATCAGAGATAGTCCCAAGAAGACTGGCACCATTTTCCGTCTGCATAGCGAGGCTAATACATTGGCAGAAATAATTGCGCAGCTTGAGGTTCTCGGCAGAAGGCGCTCACTCCCCGCGCTGGACGAGTTTGCCTGGATGTGAGATGGGGTGTCTAATGTGTCTACAAATGTCGCATCCCACACCAGAGACCTGCCAAGTTTCAACGGTCCAACGGTCATGCCGTCGGGCCTCTTGCCATCGCTCCACGCGATCCCAGAGGGTTCTAGGATTGTGGGTACTCGAGCAGTGATGAGAGCCCTACGAACGAGATGATGTCGTTTTAAGCTTCGTGACGAGAAATGCGGCTGGCACTTCTGTCACCCGTGGCGTCCGAGATATTCCACTGGTTCCCCACACCGACATTTGTGTGGTTGAACAGAATGAAGGCACACTGCCATGGTCGGTCAATGTATTTCGGTAAAGGAGCTTCCCAACCGATTTTATAATTGATTCCATTAAGTCTACAAATACAACCCGAAATCGGGTGACTTAACGGGTATAATAAAAATATAAAAAATAAACATAGTCTAGTCTCCATACCTCGTGGAAGATCAGTTCTTTGAAAACATCATTCATAAAACTAAATTAAAACTAAAATCTGGCAAACGTTCAGCAAGTTTACATCAATTCAATAAAGTATGAAAAATAAATCAAACAAAGTACTGAAACCTAATAATACACTCGTACAATAAAGTGCAAATATTGTCAGGCTATATTGACTGCAAACGGGCACAGATCGTATAAAATAAAATAAATGAAATAAAGAGGGCTGTATAAAACGAGCTCGTACCGTTCGCAGCCCAGAGGGCAGTTCTCCAATGTTACATACATTTAAGGCCTGGACACACCAGCAGTTTTCTTGCATATTAAAAAACAACATTTGGGTGTAATGTAACAAAATTACGAATATAGCAACGAGAGTAAAAATTATTCTTACCATGTCAACTGACAACTTTTAGCAAGAGTGGCAAAATGTGGAAAAAACCTTTGACAATTCAAAATCTAAAGGAGTTAAGGTTATATTCGTAATATGAGGCTGGACCGATTATTATTATTTGATTTGTTGGATATGTCTCTACCATGAATATTAAAACAAAACATTACCGACAAAAATATAAAAAAAACATAAAATACATATATTCATAAATTTTGTATGCAACGTCTTTTTTAAGTTATTCTTGGGAGTACCTGAATACAGAGAATTAGGATATAGGTAGAATGTACAAACTTTAGCTAAAATACATAGTTTTATGTCATTTGCTACATCTTCCAAATCGAAGCCCTCGTAAATTCTAGCTCACAAACAGCTCGTAATAATCTTTATGTTATGATTTTATAGATCGATGTATATAGTTAGGCCCTCACTGATATAAAAACGTTCCCGCAAAACCAATCTAAGTCATGTAGCTGCACCAACGAGGTAGCAAGCGTCGAGACCGCTTAATATTAATATTTATAATGAGCAAAACTATTATTTTTGTATGTGATATAATTTCCGATTAATATTGCATGTGACATTATCATCGCTTGAGAATTGCCCCCCAAAGTTGGTAGGTACGTTTATAGAGTGTGTTTTGAATTTAATAGGCCTATCTAGTACATCGATGCTTTTATATGTCAAAATACGACAAATTTTCAAAATTTCGAGTAAGTGTTCGAATAGGATATATTGTTACAAGCCGCGCGCAGTACTCAGGTGGAGAGGAAATAAAGTCAATTGAGTCCCTTTTAACGAGTGAGACAAGATAGTGAAAGAAAATCAAAATTTGAAGCTGAATTGCTGAGAATCGTGGCAAATTGCGATTATATACGTTAACGTTATGTAGAGCTTACTTGTACCACTGAGTTATGGTGTACAGTAGCTTTAGACAAAATAAATAGTGATAATGAATAAAAAAATAATAAAAAAGTATCTAAGCTGCAAATTTGTTGTTGCGTTACGTCACTACAACAGACAACAGTTTGTCGAATCTACAGATGTAACAATAATAATATATGTTTAATTACCAATATACCTACAAAATATAATCTACACTTATTCCAAACAAATATTTATCGAATTGTACGATATTGATGCTGTAACAAAATTTCAAATGTGATTAGTAGTGGACCCACACAAGGCAGTTTCATGCCTGGCCAACTGTGGGACCATACAGTCGAATCACCAAAAATAGTTTACAATAAGGAAAATAAAAATATGTAAAAATAAAAATCTAAGTAAAAAGCATAAAACATTAAAACAAATTGTCGTGTTCTTCAAATCAACGGATGGTTCTTAAAAAATGTTCTGTATCCTGATAGTCCCTTGTTTGCAACAGTCCTGAGAGAGATGTCTGCGAACGTTTACGAGTACATGTACGCATCCGATCTGTCTGGGCTTTATAATAATAACAATTTTAGCCATTAAATGCGTCTAGTAGTATCGTGATAGTAATGACATGAGTTTGTTTGATGGCATTGTATCAAAGATCAGTTTATCTTATTAGCGTAGTTAATCCTAAAATTTATCAGTTATCTGACGATAGTCCATTACATCTAATATCAATTTGTCTTAGTATATATATATTTTCTTTTAAATGCCAATCATTTGCCTTATAACCGATTTTTAACCGAGGATTAAAATTATAACGTATAATTAGATATTATTAGAAACCTGGGGCCGCTGCAGTCAGCCGCGCGTCTTTTACGCAATAAGTACTTGGATATCATCGTAAATCACCACCTCCTTCCATCTGCAGTCGAAACGATGATGGGTAAATGGTCCGAGGAGGCTCTGGCGTTCTCTCGTGAACTTGGGAGAAAAACTGTACTTGGCGACAAGTTTTAAGTATTTATTATATCATAGTTATTAGTATATATTTTAGTAATATAATTGTATTTATATGTATATAGACTTATTTATTATTATAATATTTACTATAAGTTTGTAATAAATATTTGCACCTACCTTACATTTAAAATGGTCCATATTTCCCTAAGGTTGGTTGTCAGATAATGTCTAGCGGCATTAAGTCCGCCCCTTGTATAACGTGCAATAAAGTATTAAATAAATAAATTCATATAGAATATTTGCTCAAATAGTAAGCCCGCCGATCAATTATTTGTTTGGGGGAATGCAGCCAGTGTCCTCGGCACACTACGACCATCGGAGGGTTATAAATTAAGCTTTTAATTTTATTTGTAGTGTAGTTTATTTTATTTTTAATTTAGTGTTTATTTTATATTACGAGAATGTAAATATTGTTTTTCGAATAAATAAAAATAAAAATATTGTTTTATAAATTAAACTAAACTATTAACAAAAAATATATCTTATAATATTACTTCCTTATTGAATAGAGAACATTTTGGACAGTGCAGCGCCTTGAGTTGCGACAAAACGGAATTACAATTCGGCAGTTTGGATATATGAATATTGACAGTTTGACAGCTTGGAAGTAAAACTTTACGTAACATAGTTTTTCATGTTAGGGCTGGGCTAAAGGTCATAAGATAAACTACTAAAAGACTTTATTCATATTCTACTTTTAATTTTCCCTACCCGTCTCGTGTGGCGAGAGAATAGCAAATTATTCATGATAGATATCTAATTCTGTGAAAATAGGTATGCATTTGAATCTAAATTGGAATCTCTCCTGTTTCATTCTATTATTTGTTTGTTTATTAATAGGGACGTCTAGTGAGGCTGTGATTGAGAGATAGGTATTTGAGAAAATATTTGCAGACAAAGACGTCAAGGTACCTATATATGTAGATAGAGAACGTTGCACAGAAAATTACTTTGTACATATAACTTAGCCGCAAAGTTGACTAATTATTTTTTAATTTATTTTGATGGTTTATTTTGATTAGAGAGAGAATTATCTATGTCCAACGGTTTACCTCATTTTAATGTAGTAGCTTTTTTAATATGTTTTTAAGTTAAGGGGAAATATTTTATTTAATATCTAGATGATGATATATTCCTTCCTTTGGCAATAGAAACATTAGGTACAGTCGAGGATTTTAATTTGCAACCCACCTAAGGTTCAATATCGTATAGCAAACTAACACCATAAACATTTTGACATTTGACACATATTGACATTTCAATACTTTTACTGAAATTAAATTTTCGACCTTAATGCATTGCGAATGTCTAACGACATTTCAACGAAATAGGTAGGGAATTAAATTCTTTGACCGTATCTACTTGGTGTTAAGAATCAAAACTTTTTGTTCAGAAACTGGGAAAAAAATAATCGTCGTCACTGGAGATAAACGGTCTAAAAATTCTAGCACAAGAAAGCTTGTGGTGTCCGAGATGTTCCACTGGTTCCTCACACCGATATTTGTGTGGGTGAACACCAGGTGAGCCTGGACGGCTCCGAGACGAAGGCACAATGTCATGGTCAATGTAGTTCGGTCAAGGAGTGTCCCAATCGATGCTGAAGGAGAAGCAACCAGAGACCTGATTCCCCACTAGAGACGGCCATCTAATTTACAGAACGGCTCGTCGCTGTAATTTAGTCGCTGTAGTTGTAATTTTGGTAAATTTTAGGACATGCTACTGACCATAGCATATGATAAGTATAACGGCTCGACGGAACCCAAAGATGGGTTTGCGATTCTCCCGTACAGTTCGACAGTCATCAGGAAATTGTCTGATACTATCTGTGTCATTCTTAAATAAATATAGTGTAGCTGTAAGTTTCTTAAATGTTTTATACATTTAAAATATAAAAGATAAAAATAAAATGAAAATATTATTCTGTTTACCGCTTAACTTAAGCTGTACATTAGTGGTATAAGGGGCTCACAGGTGCAACGTTTCACCTGAGGTGGACTGCACCGAATTAAATAAAGTGAGTTTCGTAAGGGGTCTTGTAAGGTCGCACGGGTGTCCTGGTATAGTCCATACGCTACATCACCTTTAAATATAATAAACGTGCGGTACTGACTCAGTTGTAGGAACGTTTTTCATAAAATCCTAAAATGATCGGTTCTAGCCCCGGCAACACGTCTGGCCAGCCTGGCGAGTTTAGTCCAAATTTTCCAGATATATGTTCTGGAAAGGGGCATCTCCAACAGTAGAGGTCTAGGACGCTGTATTCTAGGGGCTGTAATGAATAAAACGTTTCGCTAAATAAGCGTTAATTTCAATATCATCTCAGCTCTCAGAACACAAAGTCCTTAGATATCCACGCTGGCAAGACTGATTGGTGAGGGTTAGATGTCAATTTTAATGACAATTTCTTAACGATTAGTTAGTATTAGTGGAACCGGGACTGACGGCTTAACGTGATCTACGAGGCACGGTAGTGTTGTAGGTCTATGACAAATGTACGTAGGAAAAGTGTATTTCTCATTGGTACATGCCGGGGACCTTTTTATGATTTTAAGGAAAGCGTTCTTAGAACCGGAATACCACTGCGCTAATTTATGAGTTATTATTGTCCGCGAAAATGTTATGTAGAGCATTTTAATAACTATTAATTATTATAATTAGCATGGACTCTAGAATGCAGTCCTAGATGTCCACTACCAAAGATAAACCTTTCAGAATATATCTGTAGAATATTTGGTCACGCTTGCCTGATGTGTTTAATGTAATATTTTTGTTGTTATTTCTGGGAACCGTGAGAACGTTCCTCTTTGACAGAATGAAACGTGGTAGTGTTGTAAATGTAATAAATGTAATGTTAATTTATTTACCCGAAAATAAATGTGTTACATCTTTACTTTAGAACAAAACAAAAAGAAAATAAGCAAGATATTTTGAAAATTAGATACTATTTATCATATTATTCTTTAGTGCTGGGCTCGATGAGATTGGAGTTTTACATCTAATCATTATTAATAAATATTTACGAAAATAAAAACTAATATACTAGACGGACTACAAGGAGGGAAATGCGGCGGGCGGAAGATCATTCGCGTTAGGTCCGCATGGTGCAACGCTATATTAAACGTAATAAAAAGATGTATGCAAAAATGTTACATACTAGACGCAATTTTGTTGGGCTATATATTCCCAACTACAAAATGGCCTAGATAACAACATACTCGTACTTGTATGATATGTAATGATATGCGTATAAGGTATTGTTTGCCTCTGACGAAGAAGAGGGTGTTATAGCAGCCATTTGACTAACAGTCTCTGTGGCATCATAGTTTTTTAATCGGAATATTTAATTTTAATTTCATATACTCATATTTATGTCGATACACCATTTAACCTATTTTACTATTATTATCTATTAATATGTTTCTATCTACCAATAACTGCTTAATAAAATATGTTGAGAAAATAATATATTGTAAACATCATTATTACACATTTATTTAAGAAAATAAATATTTCTTTTTTATTTTATTATTTTTTATTTATTTATTTCTTTCTTTTTGTCTTTTTGTCTTTCGTTCTTTTATTTTTTTCATTTTGTTCATTATTATTACAGCCCCTAGAACACAAATTTCTATACATCCTGCTGGATATGTTCCTTTAAAGCCTTCTAAAACGTCGTTATGTTTAGCAAGTTCAGGCAATATCTATGTATGTTAATTATCACTTGAAGAAATCAACGTTTATTTTTATTTGTATAATATTTAAATGTTCAAGTTAATTTAATACTCGAAACAAAATTTCGACTACATTTGCAAAGGAAGTACAAAGTACGAAAACTCGATGCAAACCCACCTCGAAGACGCATCAGACTGGAAAATTCTCATCTTAGTGTTTTCTCGGAACTTGAAAAAAGTTATTCTTATTCAACTTACTGTTTCGTGAGAATCTAATATTCCAAAAGACTGCAAATCGAAGTCGAAGACATATTATGACCTCACAGAATAAAAGATCAGGAACGGATTTAAGGCTCATAGGTTAAGCAGTGGGGCGAGAAGTATTTCAGCAAAATATTTGCACCTTTGACTGAAAGAATATCCAATTAAAAAAAGGTTGTCGGTTCCCGCATGTAACAATGAGAATTACTTTTTTTTACTTAAGGAAAAAGAAAAAAAGTAAAGTATTATCACGACCGTTTCCCTTTCGGGGTGGTCAGAAACCACGCTTATAAATAAGCGGATTTACATTTAGCCTACTTTTTTATAGGCCAATCATGACAAGTGGCAAGCTCGTCGATGTCTCTAGTCGTACCAAACTCGAGAAATATCACAAATCAAATAAATATTAATTAATAAATATTTTTGTGACCCGACCAGGAATCGAACCCGGAATCTCCGAGTCTAAATCCACAGACTTAACCGCTAGACCACGGAGACAGTTTTACTTACAATTGTAATATATTTACAACACCACCGTTTCCGTGCTTTGGAGAGCACATTGATCCGTTGGTCCCGGTTCTACTAATACCAACTTGTGAAATTGTTAATAAATTGTTATTAAAATTGACATTGAACCTGCTTGAATCTGCTAAGCTGCTGTTCTTTGCTAACAGCTTACTCTTTGGACCGCTTTGCTGGTTAGTCTTCCATACATACACGCATCACGCCAGATCCCTTGCGGGGTAGGCAGAGACAATTGAGCGCCACTTGACACGATCACGACATACCTCGACTAGGATTTAAATAAATTTATCATTAAAAAAATAACAATAACGTATCCCAATGGCCTGTAATGTAATGTAATACTGTCAATATTTAGATTTTATTACAGGCTTCAACAAAGAAAAACTTAAATTAAAAGAAAATAACAAGACTTAACATAAATATTACTTCTAAAATAAATAAATAAATATTTTAACAAAAAATATTACTTAAGAAAATTATGATATAACAAAAAATAATAAGACTTAACTTTAAGTCATCACATCTAAAATAATAAATAATAATTTTAACAAAAACAGAACCAAAAAAGAGAACATAATTGTTACCTTAACAACGACAACTAAACACTTTTTAAATTATAAACTAAACACTATACGAACTAAAGGTTTGAAATATAATTATAATTATTAATATCTAATGAACAATAATAAATATGAGCTTATGTGAAATTTTATCATATATTTTTAAAGAAAAATATTTAATTCCATTGATGCGGTATTTGACAAATGCACGCTTCATTGTTGTCCGCTTTTATTGAACGAAACGCTGAACTGATATTATAAATGCGAAAAACGTTTGTATGTATGTATGTTTGTTGACGCCTAAACTAACAAACTCGTTTTATTTAAATTAGACAGATTTATTTATTTATTTAATTTCAAAACTTTAATGCACAAAGTACAAAAGGCGGACTTAATTTGCAGATACGTTAGTTACAACTCTAGAAAAGACATGAGATATTTAACGTATGAAAACTGTAGTTATGTAAAGAATGTAATTAATTTTATTATAAAAATACTGTTTGTTTTCTAAATAAAATGAATAATAATAATAATTTATTGTTAGAGCACGACATGTGTCCCCACGGCCATATATTCAACCATATACTCAACAGTAGAATATTTTCTTTCTTGGGACTCGTGAAGCCGGGTCAAACCCCTAGTCTATATATATAAAGATGATTGACTGTGTGTATGTTCCCATAACCCATAAACTACTTGACCGATCGAGATGAAACTTTGGGAATATGTTGTGTGAACATCGGCGAAGATTTCTAAAATAGTAGATTGCATAATAAATCTTCTTAATATATAAAACAAAGTCGGGTTTGTTAGAACACTTATAACTCGAGAACAGCTGGACAGATTTTCACGGTTTTTGATTTGTTGGATGTGTCGCTGTCCCGAATAGCAGAATAACTATAAATAAAATTGGAAAATTAAAGAAATAATAAAATAAAAGAAAAACATTTTCCCATACAAAAAGTTCGTGGGTTACATACCTGTGAAACAATGTTGGTTGTCAAATATACCTATATGGGTGCGCTCATAAATTTATATCAAGCTCCTTAAATAAAGAACAAATAATATATTTAAAAAATCATGGTATTATTATTTCTAATTAGTAGGCATGACTATTACTCTACATTTAGTAGAAAAAAAGTTCTTCGTGTTCCGTGGATTTAGACGCGGAGGTACCGGCATCGATTCCTAGTCGGGACACAATCATTTAACTATTTCGACCGCTTTGGAGTCCACAGGCTTTCTTGAATAAAAAACGCTGGCAGATTTTCACATCATGGCTCCCTAAATGAAACCATAAAACGGGCTCTAGCTATTCTGGAACCCACTGGTTTAGTCCGCGACGATGGCAAGAGACCTGATGGTATGATGCTGATCCCCTGGGAGCGGGGACGGGCCTTAGTGTGGGATGCCACTTGTGTCGACACTTTGGCTTTGTCACACCGCAGAGGAACAGCGCTAAAAGCGGGAGCCGCAGCCGAAAGCGCAAGCGGCGCAAATACTTATCTATAATCAAAGACTACGAGTACGTGTTTGTGCCGTTTGCTGTAGAGACTTTAGGCCCGTGGGGTCCAAGCGCTAAAACATTTTTAAAAAACTTCACCTCTCGTCTAATTGTCTGCTCTGGTGACAAGAGGGCTGGTTCTTTCCTTGTCCAACCAATCAGCATAGCGATTCAGCGAGGAAATGCGGCCAGCATTCTTGCCACCATACAATTTATATTTAAATTAGGATTTATAAGTATCTTTTTTTTGTTTTAGTTAATTTTTTATATCTTATTATACAAAATAGTACATGTATTTAATTAATTTATTATATCTCTAGTTTAGTACGTTAGAGACATCGACAAGCTTGCCACTTGTCATTATGGACCTATATATATATATATAAGTTGGCTAAATGTATTTAAAACCGTGGTTTTTGACCACTCCCAAAGATCGTGATGATACTTCACTGTTTTATTTAGCTTGCTCTTGTGTTTAAATTCTTTAGCTTTTAGTACATTTAGTAATATTTACCGAGCGAGGTAGTGGCTCGGTTGTAAAAACGCTTTTCTTAAAATCTTACAAAGTCCACCCGGCATGTACCAATGAGAAATAATCTTTTCTACCAACATTTGTCATAGACTTACAACATCACCGCTCCCGTGCCTCAAAGATAGCGTTAGCCGTTGGTCCCGAGTCCACTATAATCATACTTACTTGTGAAATCGTTAGGAATTTGACAAAAAAAGTAATCACTAACTAGTGTGGCAACAAAAGAAGGCTAAATTCTTCAAACACTTCAGGAATGGCTATCTCTAGCAGTGGAGGTCTAGGAATCTATCTTCTAGATATATAAATATAAAAAACTAATATAAATTAACGTAAATAAGAATGTAAGTATATTTAAGTAAAAAATAATATATAATAAAAAAAGGATAATAAAAATCATGAATTAGATGATACTTAAAACTAAATACTAAATAATTAGGTAGGTACTAGTCCTTGTGGCAGAAGATCCATTAAAATATAATTGTGTTTCCCAAAGATTAGATTAATCTGTCAACAGGATAGGGCTAAGATTTTAATCACTAAAAAAAAGTAAAGTATCATCACGACAGTTTCCCTTTCGGGGTGGTCAAAAACCACGCTTATAAAGAAGCGGATTCACATTTAGGCAACTTTGCTATAGGCCAATCATGACAAGTGGCAAGCTCGTCGATGTCTCCAGCGTACCAAACTCGCGGAATATCACAAATAAATTAAATATTAATTAAATGTATTTATTTACATTAATAAATATTTGTGTCCTGACCAGGAATCGAACCCGTTATCTCCGAGTCTAAATCCACAGACTTAACCGCTAGACCACGAAGGCAGTCTTTAATTACTAAATTTGACCCAAACAAAACATAAAGAACAACCTAAATAAAACCGTTTAAAAATCAGTGAAGTATCATCACGACCTTCTGGGGTAGTTAGGAACAACGGTTTTAAAGAAGCGATTTGACATTTAGCCAACTTATATAGAGGCCGATAATGACAAGTGGCAAGCTCGTCTATTTCATTCATTTAAGGGTTTATTATGTGTGTTCGTGACAATTTTACGGTTTCAGTGAAGAACTGAACACCGTTTTAGTATTTAATGATTTTTAATTAGGACAGCCGTAGCTTTATTGGACGTCTATTTTTATACAAAGGGAATGTATTCAGTTTTTGAAGTTCAGATTAATTTAACTGTCATGTCATTACATCCCCTAGAACACGGAGTCCTAGACTTCCACTGCTGGATATAGGCCTTCCAGGAGAATTTATTTAATGAAGTAATATACAAACAGTATAAAATAATTACAATATAAATTAAAACTACTTAAAAGTAAAAATTAAAATAAATATAAACTAAACCTAATAAAAAATAAACTATAAGTAAAAAATGTCCTCTAGAGACGACCCTTCAGTGATAGTCCCCAGAAGACTGGCAACATTTCCCCTCTGTATAGCTAAACTAATACGTTGGCAGAAATAATTGCCAGCCTTCCTGTCTCC
This sequence comes from Tinea semifulvella, assembly GCA_910589645.1. NCBI lineage: Eukaryota > Metazoa > Arthropoda > Insecta > Lepidoptera > Tineidae > Tinea > Tinea semifulvella. The sequence goes on from OU342584.1 coordinate 31,395,081, forward strand.
AGACTTTTCCGTTAGCCGTTTGGACAACTCCTTGGCCAGACGCTTGGCTGAGTGTCCCCAGAAGATATATCTTGAGAATTTGGTTTACACTTGCCATGCTGGTCTTGGCGAGGATCTGATGACAATTTATTTACGATTCCACAAGTTCGTATTCGTGTAGTAGTTTTGCCTAGTCTGCCGGGGCGGGGAAAGTGTATCCACCCGTTTCGGAATTAGGCTCGAATTGCCGTCATACCCAGTCAAGCCGGCATAGTGTTAGGGATTGATGTCAGTCATGATTGATTCCAGTTGCAAAATTTCAATAACCTTGCGCGCCACTTATCATCAAGTGTCACATGTAGTATTAAAAAATACCGGGACCGACGTCTTAACGTCTTGTAAATCTATAACGTCAAAAAGTGTATTTTTAAAAAGAAAGCTCTTAAGTTAGCTATACCTACTGTTAACTAATTAAATTTACTATATTAAACGCGGGAAAATCCGAAACGTGTGGACGTTAAATATTAGACAACATTAATTCTTTTAATTCTAGTTCCATGTAGGTGTAGAGCTAATTCGATTTCCTGTCGTGTAACTAATACATTTAACAAACTGGTTGACTTCCCTTAATTAGATCTATTTAACTCAACTACGGCTACTTTGTCAAAACATTTGTTTACAATGTTTGATTGTTTTAGAAACTATTTTGTTTCTTTTCTTCTTAATCACTAAGTTTTATTACCTATCACTACTTGCTTTTAAAGAGGAGTGGGGACTTAGTTGATACAACGCTATCCTTAAATTCCTAAAGAAGTCGGTTCAAGCCCCGGCATGTACCAATGATAAATACACTTTTCTTGCGTAATGTACGATATACAATACCACCGTTCTCGTGCTTTGAAGAGTACATTAAGCCGTCGGTCCCTGTTCCACATAAGAACCTCGTCAACCCGTTTGGCCAGTGTGGTGAGTGTAGGGGAAATTCTCCAGATATATTTTTTGGAAGGCCTATCTCTAACAAAGGTCTAGAAAGCGTTCTAGGGGATGTAATGAACTTGCTTTCAAACTTATTCTTGCTTTCATAGTCTGCACTTAATATACTGTAATTATGTAATTAGATATTTAGAAGTAATTATTTTTAATTATATTTATTAAGCGATTCTAGTTTACTGACGATCATCATCACAGCCGCAATACACTCACAATAAACTTTGTTCCGAGCTCTTTCACGAATTTGTGAGTATCAAGTGAATATACCCCCATTGTTTCAACCCCAAATGCCACAAAGTTATCATTAATATTGTCACAGCCCCTAAAATACAGAGTCCTAGATACCTCCATTATTGGAGATGGGCCTTCCAAAACATTATTCTGGACAATATGGCCTCCTCCCTGCCCTGCCGGGATTCCGAGGGTCTTTTTTACAATTACAGAAAAATTTTAAAAGCTCGATCGTAAAACCGGCACCGACGGGGCTGTGTTTTTTTTTTTGTTATACTAGCACGATATCTGACCTTGCGCCCACCTGATGGTAAGTGGCGAGCAAGGTTCATAAATGTTAGCAACTGATTAGACACTCATGACTGTTATCAGTCCTTAACACTAGCCCGACGGCAACTCAAGCCTGATCCCTAAACGTGTGGATACACTTTACTTGGTTTATCAGCACGAATGGTGGATACTTCCGCGCCGCGGCAGACTGGGCAAATTACCACCATCAGGCCGCCTACCTAATAATATTTATTATAGATATTATTATTTAATTGATGTAAGGCGTTCTGAAAACTTGACCTCCGTCGATTTTAAATAAGCTTGTAGGTAGCCCCGGGCGGCGGGTAACCGCGGACATTCTATTTATGAGTAACTGTATGTGTTACGTAGAGAAGAAAGGAATGCAAAGAATATTGTGCTTAAATAGATGTATCGAATTTTAGTATTAATTGTGTTCTTTTTAATTCCAAAAAACGGATAGGCCAACATTAATTACTATGTCTGGGGTTATCCGCAATTTCTTGTGAAGTAAATAAAGTATCAACACGACCGTATCCCTTCCGGGGTGATCAGAATCAACGCTTTTTTTATAAGAAACGCATTCTCCTTTAGCCAACTTTACTATAGGCCCATCATGACAAGTCGCAGGCTTGTGGATGTCTCCAGCGTACCAAACTCAAGCTATATCACAAATAAATTAAATAAATTTGTATTCCGACCAGGATTCGAACCCGATACCTCAGAGTCTAAATCCACAGACTTAACCGCTAGACCGCGGAGACAGTTAATTATTATGTATTCAATAAAAGATGAGATATGTTTAATTTATATAATTATAGAAGTTTCTAATTTTATTTAAAATATAAAATATTGATTTTAGATTTTTTATTTACAATTCATTTTAATGTCCGGGGCTACCGGTTCTTCTCCTATATTTATTATAGCTTAGTTTGAGCCAATATTAGCTTTGAATATAAGACTCGCGAAAACGCAAGAAGTGTTAAGAAACTTGTAAACGTTCCGTCTAATTGTGTTAACACAAGCTAAGAAAATATGAGCTTTCAATAAAAACATAAGTACCTAATAGTCTAACTACTTAGATATAATTTAGGTCATTTATTCAAATAATAATTACAACCTACCTAAATAAAAGAAATAAAATTTAACACCTATTGACGTTACCTAATAAAAAAAATGTTCTCCATAATTTTAAATAATAAACTTTGAAAACAAAAACTCCAAAATATTATTTACTAGTAGGTAATTTACATACGGATTATATTATTATTAATAAATATTAATTGATAATTATTTTTTTCGATATATTTATAGTTTTATAAATTGTATTTTATTATATAATTGTATTGTATTTTATTTATAAAATAATAGTTGTTAAAAACCATGTGTATTAAACATTGTAGCTTGTAGACAGACTTCATCCTTTATAGGTATTGTTAAATTTCTAAATTGAAACAATAAACTATTAATTTAATAAAAAAGAGTAATTTATTTAAAAAGTAAACTTACTTGAGGTTTGCGTAGCAATACGCGACCAACGCACAAATCAGCTTGACGGCTGTTAGTCCCAACGTCACAAAAACAAACCACAAAAGTGGTTTTTGTTAAGTTAATTTAAACTCCCGGAAGAAGCAAAAATTTTTTTAAAACATTTTTGAAATCACTATAAAGTTTAACATAAACTGAATCTTCCAACGGGCAAACTGAACTAAAACTGGTTTAAGAATTATTTCGAATTAGGTAATAATTTAAGAAAAAAAAATTTTCAGTTGAAAAATTTAAATAGTTGTAAGTTACGGCGCTCTGAAGTGACGGCACTGGAGCGGCGGCGACGACGGCTTCAGGAGGAAGTGGCGCGCGGTGCAGGTGCACGCCACGGCCGGCCCGCGGTCGCATGCGCACTGTATCCTGACCATCCCACCACCCTAGGTCAGCAGGTGTTCCCAGTACATATGACACGCCCCGTTCTATTTAAGTATTTTCAATGAGAAATGTTACTCCATTTTTATGAACGAAAATTGGTTTTGAGCTAAACTAGGTCATATTTTGCCTCCTGGCATAGTGTAATTACATTTGTGGGCGGAGCTATAGGTTTGACGTCATAGTTTCATGAATAATAAATTAATTACAATAATTCTACATAAAATATACGGCCTTTGACATATTACTACATATAATTGTTAATTTGTAGTACAAAAGAATGCAATTTACTGCTCAAAGTACGGGTAATAATTGAATTACACTGCACTTCAGCGGAGAAATCATTTTTCGTGACGCTTTTTATCTGTACTTTAATCGGCGCTCTTTGTTAAAAAATGTGAAATTAAAATCCTTTGTCTGAGAAAATATTTTTACTATAATGAAAAGCTATTTCTTCCGATAACAGACGAATCACAAGAAAAGAAATAAAAAATCAAACTTCTAAGAATCAATTAAAGTGATTGCTATACTCTCTCAAGTATCCAGTTTCTTATGTCCAACATTATGTTTCCCTATAGGGTTTCTCTTCACGGTCCAAATAAAGTATATATTCACAGCACCTAGAACATGAGTTCTTTTCTCCTCCACTGTTAGAGAATGGGCCTTTCAGAAATATCTAGAGCATTCGGCCTACACTCGCCTTTATTAGCAGACTGTTCCTTGCTAACAACAGCCAGGTATTTCAGCCATTTTTATTTATGTTGATTTAATATTAATAGGTATGAAATAAGAAAAAATAAAATTTGACGAATCCAAGTGTTCTTATAGGCCCTAAGGATAATAAATAAACAATAAACTCGCCACGGATCTTATGACATATTTTTTTACTGACAATTTATTACCGATTCCACAACGGAGTATTAGGAGAACAGGGACCGACGGCTTAACGTGCTCTCCAAGGCACGGGAACGGTGGTGTTGTGAAACTATGACAAATTCTTATAGGCCCTAAGGATAATAAATAAACAATAAACTCGCCACGGATCTTATGACATATTTTTTTACTGACAATTTATTACCGATTCCACAACGGAGTATTAGGAGAACAGGGACCGACGGCTTAACGTGCTCTCCAAGGCACGGGAACGGTGGTGTTGTGAAACTATGACAAATTCTTATAGGCCCTAAGGATAATAAATAAACAATAAACTCGCCACGGATCTTATGACATATTTTTTTACTGACAATTTATTACCGATTCCACAACGGAGTATTAGGAGAACAGGGACCGACGACGGCTTAACGTGCTCTCCAAGGCACGGGAACGGTGGTGTTGTGAAACTATGACAAATTCTTATAGGCCCTAAGGATAATAAATAAACAATAAACTCGCCACGGATCTGATGACATATTTTTTTACTGATAATTTATCACCGATTCCACAATTGAGTATTAGGAGAACAGGACCGACGGCTTAACGTGCTCTCCGAGGCACGGGAACGGTGGTGTTGTAAAACTATGACAAATGTATGCGAGGAAAGTGTATTTCTGATTGGTACATACTGGAGTTCGAACCGTACTATTTAGGGTTATTACAACCGAGCCACAACCTCTTACTCTAGGTACATTGTACATTTCAATTTGTATTTCATTATATTTTTGTTAAAATAACCAATTAAATTGTATTATAAGGCTTTAGGGGTTAATGAAGGCTTAGGCCATGGAAAATAGAGAGCCACTTATCATAATAAACCATAAAGTTCATCATCATCATCATCACGACCGTTTCCCTTTCGGTATGGTCAGATACCACGCTTATAAATATAAGCGGATTCACATTTAGCCAACTCTACTGTAGGCCAATCATGACAAGTGGCAAGCTCGTCGATGTCTCCAGCGTAAAGTTGCAAGCCATTAACCTGATTATTTAAAATCTGTTGAAAACTAAGCCAGTATTATACAGTCTGGAAGATACTTAACCTCATTATTATGTTGCAGCTTATTCTAAATATTAAATTTAACATAAATTAGTTTTAGTAAGTTTCCCTGACGTCACTCCGAGCGGTCGTCTTAACTTTTCAATTTGCAAACTACCTCCAAGGTATTAAAATACATTGTTAATATTTATGATAGCTAACAAAATTTTGCAAGTTTATATCAGTTAAAAATATAACTTTTCCCGGAGTTAATTGAAAAACGAAGAATTATTTTTAGTTACGACGGAGTAGGATAAGTTAAGTTACAGTCGCCAAGTTTATATTTTGCAAGTGCTTCCTTTATTTTACTTCCATTAGTCGTGTTCTACTTAAGAAACTCCAATTGTATTTAAAAATGCATCTGGTTTCTTTTTTTTTTAGTCGGTGAAAGAGTTCTCGGCAAAGGAAACTACAATGAATGCTTTCATTCGGAATTACTGACTTTTTCTTCATTAATTACTTATAATAATAATAAATACAAAATACTTAGAGGGTTTAACGCTTTTGCTACCTTCTCACTCGCACAATCCAATATTTTGAATGATTTTTCTAGTCCGAGTGTTTTATTTGAGAAATATAGTCTATTAGCTTTCTAGGAAATCAAATGGATATCATGGTCATATTTTCACTTCACCAAATTATAGACAAGGAAAAAATACAAATACATTTATAAGGACTTTTCTCTATTCTAATATTTTATTTTCAGAAAGAAGACAAATTTCTAAGCATTCAATGGATTTACCGTGCGTGTGCCTGGTCTATCGTCTGTGGGTAAGAGATGAGAAGAATGTCGTTGGTCTTGCGACCGGAAATAGGCTGGGTTGAAAAAAGGAAGCCTTCTTATTATATCTCTAAAGTGTCTGTAATTTTATTTCCTAGAAAGTTGATAGACTATATCTTTTTAATATATATTTTTTATATTTGATTGTGCGTTCCAAATAAAAACCTTATAAAATATGACTCAATTTATTTGCATGTTATTTTTTATTTCAATATTACATCATTTGCAAATATAAGATAATTTATTAAAATATAAGTCATAAGTGAAGTAAGATCACGACCGTAATTCCTAGCGGGGTGATCAGAAACCGTGCAAGTTTTTTTAAAGTGCGAGTTCATATTTAGCAAAATTTACTATAGGCCTATCGTGAAAAGTGGGTTGTGATTGTCTCTAGTATATTAGGCTCCAGAAATGTGACAAAAAAAAATGACATTTAAATCTACGGCTTCAACCGCGTGACCATGGAGGCCGTAAGATTATGATTTTCTATACGGCTTTTAAAATAATCCCTGGTCAACATTTTAATATACGTCACGTAATTGGTAGTTAGCTTGTAACTTTGGTTATTTTGTCGAATGACATGCCTTATAAGCATATGTTAAACATGTCAAAAGTTAATCAGCCCTTCTGTAACTGGCTGTGAGTGTACTATTATTTAAATAACTTTGCTGCCATATTGTGAATTTTATATACCTAATTTTATACTTAGAAAATAGAAAAAAAATATGTTCCTCTATTTTACTAACTATTTATTTTCTTTTAACTAGTATGTTCTCTAAAATATTTGGGATTATTTAAGTATTTATTAGGAACGTGATTGACTACACTACAATATCTTAAATTATACTCAGATATGAAAAATCTTTTAAAAATTGGAGTGTGAGAGCGTAACAACCCTTTCAATACAGAAACATTCTACAGATCGTGTAGAAGCGAGTTTGGCAAGACGTAACAAGTTGGTTAGTATATAGGCACCTGTTGCGTAGCCCGTCGGAACCTGACCTACCGCACTCAATCTGATGTCGTGCCCGCTCGCTCCGAATTGGCTGACTTTAACTTATTTTCAACTACGAGTACATTTAACCTGGCTTCGGTTTTGTAGTATTATGTACTAAATAATACTTACATGAAATATTAAATATTTAAGTCTTTCTAATGAAATTCATTCCTTTGGCAATAGAAACGTTAGGTACTTGGTGTTTAGACTCAAAACTTTTTATTGAGAAACTGGCTAATAAATGTCTATAGCAGTGCAACGTGGGAATTTTTTTTTTTTTTTTTTTTTTTTTTTTCCATAATAGTGTAGGTACTTACTTAGTACTTTTAATCATGGTGTTTTCGTTGGTGGAGATTTTTTATTATTACTTTTAAGTAGTTTTAATTACAAAAATATTAAAATAAAATTGATTAAAAAACTAATTTTAAATAAAACTAAAACTAAAGATAGGTACATATGAAATTAAAGCTATTCTACAAAATAAACTAAGGGCTTACCACCGCTTATTTTTTATTTATATTTCTATATTATATGTATATTTTGATACCGGTTCCGATTCCTGGTCGGGACACGATAGATTAATTTAAATACTTGTAAATAATTTAAATTTTGTACAGTTTTTTATGTACATAGTTGCCGTTTTTATTACATCTCATGATCAGTTCATGTCGTTACTGGTATGTATATATTTTAAATTAAAAAGAATTTAATTATGCAAGGCAATTATTATTATTATCATAGTAGCACGACATGTGAGCCTGCGCAGTGTTGCAGAAGTTCCATGAATGTTAGAAACTGTAATAAGACACTTTTGACTGACATCAGTCTCTAACACTATACCGGCTTATATACGACATGGACTGTAAGATAAGGTAGGATACGACAATAATCACTGTTTTCAAATAATAAAACTTTAATGATAGCTGAACAATTTTGACATAAGACCCCTAGAACACTGAGTCCCAGACCTCCACTGTTGGAGATGGGCTTTCCAGAAATCTTCCGGCCAGTCGGGTTTTTTTTTACATATTGTCATAGAATTGCAGGTGACCTGGGCCCCAGAAACGAATAATATGTGTACTTATATATTGTTGTAACTACCTCTGAGGTCTAGCTGTTAAGCCCGTGGATTTAGACTCGGAGGTACCGGGTTCATAATAAACTATTTAATTTATTTTTGATATTTCTTAAAATTAGGTCACTATCACCTATAGCCACGCGGCGATATCGACGAACTACTAACACTAGATTTTATAAGATTCTTTAAATATTTTGTTACTAACACACATGGAATTTTATTTGCTTTTTTATTATTATTAAACACGGCCATAAACATCTCTTCCAAATAATAAAATAAGTCCAGTAGTTTAGGCTTGAAGGCGTGATATATTAGTATGGATTACATAGATTACAAAGTGTTTGAAGGATAAATTCGACGTAACTTTATACCTATGTACTCTCGTATGTTAGTCTAACGATGTTAAGAGTTCCAAAACATAAAGTACGAGTAGGTCTGGCAGTAAAGCGCTTCGGTTGAAAGGCTAAAACTTTTACTCGTGAGTTAGTGCTATTATAGCTCTTGTAATAATTGTTTCTCTAAAGCAGCTAATCCATTACTTTAAGCGTAATCTAGCTTCAAAATTTAATAATAGTGGATGCTGTTACTTCTGTTTTACTGTTATTTCATTCCTTTATTTGGCAACTCGACACATGCTATCAAATTCAAATTCAAATTAATTTATTCATCGAAAGGGTTAGTAAGTACAAAGTAAAAAATAAATAACATGATTAAGGTAAGTAAAAGGTGTTAGTAACAACAATAAATCTCTGGTCTGCACACTAGGACATCCTGTCATGTGAGGACTAGCTTTAGTAGGGGTGATTTTTTGTATTAATTATTAAACAACAAAAACATGTTGGAAGTAAGAATACAAACCGGTTATTCAATAAATAATAATAAAAAAAAACAAAAAAAAAATAGGGTTGATATGCTTGTGTTTTTATGCGTGTGTGTGATGTAAGTATGTCTATGTCGTAAATATATTATGGATTATTTAATTATTAAGAATAGTTTTTTTTATAATTATTAAAAATAAGTACAAATAGCTTAGTAAAGTAAAGTATCTTTACGACCGTATCCCTTCCGAGGTAGTCAGAAGCTCGCTTTTTTTTTATTGAAGCGGATTTACATGTAGCCAAATTTACTATAGGACAAGTGACAAGCTCGTCGATGTCTCTAGTATCAAACTCATTTTTTTTTTGTGTCCCGACCAGGATTGATCCCGGCACGATCGTTAGAACACTGAGTTTCAAGGATACTGGTAGCTTTGTCGCGTTAAATATCTAATCCTTGGCTCAAATATTACCCAGCACTACACTGCGTGTTAATTAAGAACGCAGGTATGTTAGTCCTATCTGGTCAATAGAAAGCTTGCCAAAATCCTTATAACTTGTTACCATATCGTCGGTCCGAAACGTTACCGGAACATCTCGAATTTTTAGTATTGAGATAATAAGTTGATAACAATTTTAAAATGAAAAAAAAAATGCACTATTTTCCATGGAATCTTCGTATTTATATAGTATTTATTTTAATTTCTTTAATGCTCATATAACATTCATATATACTCGTACATTCGAAATAAATGATAAACTAAATCAAATCAAATAATAATATTAATTAAATTTAATAGCTGCCTCCGTGGTCTAGCGGTTAAGTCCGTGGATTAAGACTCGGAAGTACCGGGTTCGATTCCTGGTCGGGACACAAAAATATTTATTAATGTAAATAAATACATTTAATTAATATTTTAATTATTTGTAATATTTCTCGAGTTTGGTACGCTGGAGACATCGACGATTGGCCTAGATATATAGTAAATTTGACTAAATGTGAATCCGCTTATTTGTAAGCGTGGTTTCTAACCACCCCGAAAGGGCGTGATGATACTTTTTACTTTATTATATAAAATGCTTATTAATTATCTCATCAATATACCCTCTAGAACAGATTCCTAGACATCTACTGCAGGAGAAGGGCCGTCCTAAATATATTTGTGGAGAATTTGGCCTACAGTCGCGACGCCGACGGCCAGACGAGTTGATTTGGCCTACACTCGCGACGCCGACGGCCAGACGTGTTGATTTGGCCTACACACGCGACGCCGACGGCCAGACGTGTTGATTTGGCCTGCACTCGCGATGCCGATGGCCAGACGTGTTGATTTGGCTTACACTCGCGACGCCGACGGCCAGACGTGTTGATTTGGCCTACACACGCGACGCCGACGGCCAGACGTGTTGATTTGGCCTGCACTCGCGATGCTGACGGCCAGACGTGTTGGTTTGGCCTACACTCGCGACGCCGACGGCCAGACGTGTTGGTTTATTAATTATATCCATTAGTAAATTTTGGTACTAACGTTAAACGACGATATAATAATATATAACTTTGTAATAAAGCTTTCAGTTCAGTAAATATCATAAGACTCTTACTATAATAGAATAATATTGAAAAATTGCAAGTTTATTAAAAGTCCATCTTTATATTAGCATCAAGATAGTCTCGGCTCTTTAGGGAGTTCATATTATTTGATTATGTACTGTTCCTGACGGAGCTTCAATATTACTAAGTCTAATAAATTACTCCCAAGAGGACTTCCTTGGAAAACTATTAAAGTGAGAACTATAATAAAATGTCTCCTTATGCAGCTTATACACTAGAAACTTGGAAAATAAGCAGTGAACAACGAATCTATTTACCAATAGTATTAAATCGCGTCATCAGTGATGAACATTATATATTCCGTGTGTGTATATTATTTTTTGTAGAAAGATTTTCATTTCTGCCCAAAGATTATTTATTTATTTTTATCGCCAACCCGTCTGACCAGCGTGGCGATTGTAGTCCAAATTCTCCAGAATTTTCTGGAGATGGGCCATCTCCAACAGTGGAGGCTTAGGACTCTGTGGTCTAGGTGAGAGAACATAAAATAATGTCACTATTAAGTATTTCTAATACTGATTAAGAAAAATTACTGGATGCTTGCAACCAGCTTTACTTTTTCATTTTTCAATTTTGACTTTGAATACAAAATAATGTTGCTTCTTGACGAAACCATATCGAATAGTTTAATGCCTTTAACGAGATTTCCATTGTTATAATAATAATGAAGCTATTTCTCAATTAATTTACAAATTATGTTTACAATGCTGCCAGAATTATCAGGGATATAAAGCTATATCCTTTATCTTCTTTATATTACTACACTAGTAGAATAGTGTCTATTTCCATTATTGTTTTATATATTTCTTTATTTATATAAATTCCTTCCTTCTTCTTTCTGTATTAATGTAACTACAATGTATGTAAGATATTGTTTTGTATGTTTTCATTTTTATTATATAACTTTATTTTAAATTGATGTATTTACTTTATTTGTGTTGTTGTTCATAAAAATAAAATTACAATTAATTATTAAAATAATATATGTAAATAAATAACAATAGTATCAGCGACGTCCTAATTATAAGTATTTAATGTTTAATTGTCCAAACACATAGGTATAAAATCCCGAATCAATCGGCGTACTTGTATAACAATATTAACTCAAATCTCGAGATTTATACAATGATGCTACGAGATGTAAAAAATGCAGTGACTAATTGGCTGTTTCTTCTTGACTACGATAGTACTAAAAAACTGCTTCTAAGGACATAAAAAAAATATAAAAAAAACACACGTTAATGCACACTTACACAAAACACGCACTCATGCATACACCCACACTAAAACACTACCACACTCATACATACACCCACACTAAAACACTACCACACTCATACACACACCCACACTAACTAATATTATTTCTATCTGCAAGCGCCTTGTTATGCAATATTGTTTGCGACCGGAAGTGCAGGGTGTCCAGAGATCCAGGCGTCCCAGAGACCCTTGTTCAGGCCCCTGATTGAAATTCATGTATAACTGTTTGAAAATAAAGATTATTTGATTTGATTTGATTTGATAAAATAGTATTAATTTATTTTGACGTATCCAAGTGTAATGTAGGGGATCTGATGGAAAATACATATGAGTTAAAGGAGTTTCCCTTTGTTAAATAATGCAATTATTATATGATAATATAGGTTGATTACCTCCGTTAAAGAATCGAGAACATGAATAATGCGATTTTACACAGCGCAAAGAGTGACGATGTAACATAACTGAAATTGGGCAGGTTGGATGTTTGAACATTTACAGTTTACATAATGGAGTTTTTGCACGCTACAGCTACTAGTGGAAAAGCAACCTTAACCAGGATCCTAATATTGTCACTTTTGTTTCTGATTACTTTCTGATCCTAATGATTTAATAGCCGTATAAAGCCGTGATAAAGTTAGTTTCATATGTCATTATTTCTCTTCGGGGCTATTACTCTATATTATCAATAAACTTGGGTAAGCACGATCCGATCATAAATGCATAGCAAAGACTGATCTGAAGGGTAATGTTATCCGTAATAGATAACTTTTGGAGTAGTTCCCGCGCTTTTGCATGGACGTGTCAAGTGTAAAACTTTATTTGTTAATACTTTGACTATTGTTAGTTTATCTCCATTAGTTATCTTTTCTGCGTTAGACGTGTCCGGTCCGGCCCTTTGCCACTTTTGAAAGAACGTTTTTCTTATACTCCAGTTTGAACTCATAACAAATACACTTTTAATTGTAAATGTACGTAAGAATAATTATTAAATTGTCTTTGTGGCGAGAGCAGGGCAAATTTTAGAGGACTCCAAGAGTAGAGGTTAGAGGTTACACACGCAATAAGCACAAATTAGATTTGCCTCCCCTTCATCACAGTAAACCTAGTATTTTCTGAGACTTGCTGTTCGTCTTTACGAGTATAACCACTTGCCAAATAAACTAAATACAAATTATTTTTAAAGACTTATAGGCTATGCCTATATATAAGATAAGTTATTTTATTAGTTACATACTGCCTGGTAGATGTACAAATATATTATGTCATATTTTGGACACATTTTATTGTTGATGTTGTTAACGTCAATTAATATTGTATTGTAAAATTAATAATATTAATAAAATAAATAATTATAATTATAATAATGTAATGTGACAATATAAAAGAGTCCGAGTGGGTCAACTTGTAATTAATGATTTGACTTTGATAATCAAATAAAAATATCCATTTTTAAAAACTATAATGTAATTGATTCTGTCGCACAATTATAAAGTGTGAACAGATTTTAATTGAACGTTCAATAGACAATGCTATTGGGGTTCGATAAATTGACGGCTAAAATAGATTTTAACCTGCGCTTGAAATATTGGGAAAATCGTCTAGTCGCCATACGTAAATTGGTACACGTGTGAACAGTTGGTGAAAATCAATTTAAAGGTTTATTTTCGATCCACCATTTAATCCTTATAAGCGACACTATACTGTATTATTACAAGATTATTTTTGCAGTTCAATTCCTGACTAGGAGAATAGATTTTCTAAGAAATCTAATGATTCAGGTTTAGTTTTAATCAAGATTTTTTCAACAGGGATATGTGTCGAGCGTTTTAGTTACACTCCCAGGTGGTAAGCCCTTAGTTATTTTATAGAATATTTTTAATGTCATAGGTTTTTTTAGTTTACTTTTATCTATAATTAGTTTTTAATCTATTTTATTTTAATCTTTTTGTGTCCTACTACAAATAAAATATTTTTGTCAAATGTTATACTTAAGTAATCAGAAAATCAGGAATGTTCTTCGAAAAATCCAAGTAAAATAAGTCTTTAACAGCATAAACTGTAGAAATTGCAGTTCATTAATTCAGTCCATTTCAAATTTAATAATGCTAGGTTAAAGATTTTTCCGTTGAATAAATGTAACAAAGACTGTTACGGACAGTTTTACGGAAAAAAGATTTTAAACTCTTAATGAACTTTTTTAATCGACTTCAAATCGTTACGTTTTAATTTAGCCTAAGATGACGGATTTAAAAGTATAACTTAGGTATGACTACGGCTGTAGAAGGGTCTTTAATATAATTGCTTGTTGCTAGCACGGTCGTAAAAATGAATCAGAACATAAATATGTAATATTATAAAATAAAGTTATTTCCCTAACCGGCTAAATTAACTACCGCTGTTAGTATGAAAAAATAAATATACATACCTAGGTATTTTTTATTATTATATTTGATTACATATTTTATTTTTATTATTTAATTAGTTTTTTTACTTTTGTGTTTTACTACCTCCGTGGTCTAGCGGTTAAGTCCATAGATTTAGACTTGGAGGTACCGGGTTCGATTGCTGGTCGGGACACAAAAATATTTATTAATGTAAATAAATACATTTAATTTATTTGTGATATTTCTTGAGTTTGGTACGCTGAAGATATCGACGAGCTTGCCACTTGTCATGAATGGCTTATAGTAAAGTTGGCTAAATGTGAATTCGCTTTTTTATAAGCGTGGTTTCTGACCACCCCGAAAGAGAAACGGTCGTGATGATACTTTACTTTACTATTTTTTTTATTAATTACAGCCCTAGAACACAGAATATTTTGTAGAATTTAGCCTTGCCACGCTGCCTAGACCCATTGGAGAGGAGCTAATGTCAATTTATTAACGAGTCCACAAGTTGGCAATAGTGGAACCAGGACTGACGGCTACTTAAGGTTACGAGCTATTTAAGGTGTGTGTCTATAACAAATGTACGTAATAATAGTGTATTTCCCTCTGGAACATGCCGATATTGGAACGGCAACCTTTTTTTGTATTTTAACGAAGGCGTTCTTACAACCGAACCTTTATATATTTTTAATAATGTTAATTTAATTTAATCCGAATATAAATATACATGGCACTAGTAGTCGTAGATGACTATGTATTAACAGATATATTTCACTCATTGTTACGTCTCGTGCGTATAAGGAAGTGTTTAAGCAAAGTATTACGTACGTAACTTACTCTGTTTTAATATTGATCTATTCCACTCATTTGCTAAGCTTAGTTTGACCTAGACTCATTTTATACGAGTCTATTTTGCACTTGGCATTGAATGGCTCTCTACAAGCTAAAGTATTCATCGTATTTCTACTGTCAAACCACAAGAGGACAGGCCAATATTTGGGTCAGACATATTAGAACTTATTGGGTCAGCGGATCAGCACTATGCACTATATTCGTAGTGATTTAAATATTGTTTTAAATTGATATTTTTTTAATATTATTATATTCTTTTATAATTTTTAGTTTTCTATTTTATCAAATCCCCTAGACCTTCAGAGTCCTAGACCTTTACTGTTGGAGATGGGCCTTCCAGAAATTTCTGTAGTTCGGGTAGACGAGGTTCTAATGTTTTTAATGACAGTTATAAACGATTTTACAAGTTGGTATTAGTGGAACCCGGACCGACGGGAACAGTAGTGATGTAAATCTATGACAAATGTACGTAAAACTAAAAGGTCACATAGGGCCCATCGTCTTCCCGCGCCTGACGAGGTCGCCAGGATCTGAGATAAAGCTAATGTGTCAACATACGTCGCCTCCGTGGTCTAGTGGTAGCAAACGTTGCCGTGAACTCGGGAGGCCGTGGGTTCGATTCCCACCGGGGGCAAGTTGTACATTGTATAATTTGTCTCGGTCTGGGTGTTTATATGTATAATATGTATATATTTACAAAAAAAAAAGTATAATATGTAGTTTATCAACCATCTAGTTTCCGTAACACAAGCCTTGTAGCTTACAATGGAAACTAGATGGCGCTGTGTGACGCCAGGAAAAATCCCACACCAGAGACCTGCCAAGTTTCCACGGCCCAACAGCCATTCCGCCGGGTCTCTTATCCGCATAATCCCAGGTTCTAAGATAGCGGGTACACCAGCGTGACGAGGAATGCGGCCAGTACTTCTAGCACAAAAAAATATATTTTTTGGTTCGCTTGTAAGTAGGAGGATGTATATATATATATATATATATATATACATATATATATATATATATATATATAATATTGATGCAATAATATCTATCAAATAAAATCAAAACAATAATATATATATACGAGTATTATTGGTAATAATTATGGTTGGACCGTAACATGTAATAATCTAGATTTAAGTGTTTTTATGGTATTCGCCAGAAATTTCTGGAAGGCCAGCTCTAATAGTGGAACCATCACTTAAATTCTCAGTAATGTGTATTTCGATCAAAACTTCATTAATAAAATTCGATTATTATATGACATCGAATCGGCAGTGCATTAGTACATCCCTAACTCGAGATGTCAAAGGTAAAATAAACAAATTAAAATGGTATAGGTTATGAACTAGATATAATCTAGGTCACCTAGATTTATTTAAAGACTGGCTTACTTTGCTAGAAAATGACTAATTAATGGAAAATGAAATTGACTACGTAATTTTCTGGCTAGTCAAAGGAGTTGGATTTTAATTAAATATTATTCCTCGTGTAAAAACCTTAAGCTTAAGAATTTCATGGAGCTTAAACATTGGACAGTAAAAACAAACTTAAAAAAAAAAGTTAAACTCTAAACGTCTAACCTTTATACCTGCCAAAAGCAAACGTGGTCTAACGGTTAAGTCTGTGGTTTTAGACGCGGAGATACCGGGTTCGATTACTGGTCGGGACACAATGATTAATATAATTTATTTGTGTTATTTCTCGATTTTGGTATGGTAGAAACATGGACGAGCTTGCCACTTTAAATGATGGGCCTATAGTAAAGTTGGTTAAGTCTGTAGTTTTAGACGCGGAGATACCGGGTTCGATTACTGGTCGGGACACAATGATTAATATAATTTATTTGTGTTATTTCTCGATTTTGGTGGTACGATAGAAAAATGGACGAGCTTGCCTCTTTTAATAATGGGCCTATAGTAAAGTTGGTTAAGTCTGTAGTTTTAGACGCGGAGATACCGGGTTCGATTACTGGTCGGGACACAATGATTAATATAATTTATTTGTGTTATTTCTCGATTTTGGTACGATAGAAAAATGGACGAGCTTGCCTCTTTTAATGATGGGCCTATAGTAAAGTTGGCTAAATGTGAATCCGCCTTTTTAAAAGCGTGGTTTTTGACCACCCTGGGAGTGAGAGTAAGATCTTAATGATACTGTACTTTAATGTTGGATATATGTGTACCAATCATATCCATTTTGACCATTTGACCGCCTCCGTGGTCTAGTGGTAACAAACGTTGCCATGAACTCGGGAGGTCGTGGGTTCGATTTCCACCGGGGGCAAGTTCTACATTGTATAATTTGTCTCGGTCTGGGTGTTTATATGTATAATATGTATTATTTACAAAAAAAAGTATAATATGTAGTTTATCAACCATCTAGTTTCTGTAACACAAGCCTCGTAGCTTACCACGGAAATTCGATGGCGCTGTGTGACCTGTCTGGAAATATATATTTAAAAAAATATATTGAATGTATGTAGACCGAGAAAATAGAAAAGAACAACTTTTTTGAATAAAAAAGCCTGAGCAGCCTCGTCTGGCTGCTACGATTTTACCAAATAGTAATAAAGTGATAGAAGATAAGGCAGTAAATTGTTTCTGGCTGTAAATTTTGAGGTTTCTATGCTTCTATGATATTCTGGAGAATTTGGCCTACACTTCCAACACTGGGCTGGCGCCTAATGTAAATTTTAACGACAATTTATTAAGAATTCCACAAGTTGGTATTAGTGGATCAGGGACTGACGGCTTAACGTGCTCTCCGAGCTGTAAGTCTATGGCAAATGTACTGTGAATCCGTGGTTCTAATTGCGATCTTTATGAGTCTGGTTATAATCAAAAGTATTATACTGTTACAAAATAAAACAAAAAGATAATAAATAAATAAAAACTTTTCAATTATTTTGTTTCGTTTAGTTTCGTTTCGAATATTCGTCATAGCCTAAGTCCATTCTTGCGGTCTCTAAAGGGTCAAATAAATTACAACTAGGTACTTACGGCAGGCAGCGTTCACATCTGAAAATAAAAAAAAATACGTTATTAGTTTTTCATCTATAACATAAAACAATATTTATTTGTCTAATCATCGCGCGAATTAGCGATGCGACAATGATCTAATTATGTGTAAAGTAAAAAGTAAGTATTATCACGACCGATTCCCTTTCGGGGTGGTCAGAAACCACGCTTATAAATAGCGCATTCACATTTAGCCAACTGTACAATTGGCAAGCTCGCGATGAATCCAGCGTACCAAACTCGAAAAATATCACAAATAAATTAAATATTAATTAAATATTTTGGTGTCCCGACCAGGGATCGAACCCGGTATCACCGAGTCTAAATCTACGGACTTAACCGCTAGATCACGGAGGCAGTTATATTATGTAATTTTAGCTATCGGTGGCAACTTGTCAATAGCCGCATGTATATATATTTTATCTATCTGAATGATAGATTTTCAGCGAAATTCATATACTTCGTTAGTTTTCAAATTTTACCATCCAGAAAACAAACTTAGAAATAAATGTAATAAAAGTTTTGAAAAGACATAACACCACGTCTTGTCTCCTCCGGTGAGAACGAGTATAGCAATTCAACGGGAAATGCAGCCAGCGTCTTTACCGTACCATTTTATCTTTATCCGTAATACTAACTATATTATATATTTTGTAGTAACTTTTTTTCGATTAAATTATATAACTGGTTTTATTAAAGTTTTTTTTTTCATTAGATTCAGTGATTAATAAATATAAACATATTCGTATTTATTTTTATTGTCTTTTTAATTCGGTTTGTTTTGTTTTGACTGATTTATTGGTTCATTTTTCCCGCTTTAAAAGTATTGTTCTGATAGCGTATAAGAAATTAATGTGACCTAAAAGCTAAAATCGTCAACGTAATGCCAAGGCTTCTCTGAGATATAAGACTATAAAACGAAGGTTTTTAATATGAACTAAAAAAAGGTTTCCACCAACTTGTTAATTGCCAGTAATATATGGAATATCATATCCTGTTAACTCTTAAGATACTTTGATGTAACATTATATTTTTTGTAAAGTAAATAAATTATTATTAAATATTCAAAATAAATTCAAGCATTGTAAATATCGGTACTAGAAGTATCAATTAACGTAAGGGACAAACCATGGTTTTTCAGGAGAGCTTAATAACTTTTCATTTAATAAGAACCAAGTAACTAAGTAGGTATCTATAACTTTTTATAGTATGGCCCAATTTTACTTGTTCGCAGGGCTTTGTGTCTTATATTCTTATATTTTAACAAAGAAAAGTTTAAGAAAACTTTGTCGTTTCAAAGATAGTATATCCCTTACATTAAAAAAAAACAGTTTATTTGTGCCTTAAGTTATTAAATAGTTTAAAGTAATTTGAATCCAATTACATACGAGTATATAAGTCATTTTTGCCAAAATGTCCCTTACCGTATTTAATACTTCTGGTAGCGATTTTTTTCTTTATAGATTTAATCATAAACAAACAAATTTATTATATTTTTAATCACGTAAACCTATTACAGGCATATTAACAAGTAAAAATGGTTAAATAGAAAAGACAGCTAGGTACAGCAAATGCATAAATTGAAACAAGTTAAAAACAGGAGATAAAAATACACATACCAATTACCGCAACTACGGCACTTTGCATTAAAGCGAACCAGAACTTTGACGGCTGGCCGTAAATTAGTAAAGTAAATATCACAGCCGTAATCCCCTGCGGGGTGGTCAGAAACCACGCTTGTTAATAATAATGTGAGTGGGTTCACATTTAGCAAACTTTACAATGCTACTCTATCCAGACTCGAGAAGTCACAAATTAATTATATATTGTGTTCACTAAATTAAATAGCGATCACTATCTTAGCGATGTCGGTCGGTGACACATAGAAAAATATTGCTACATCTAACAAGTTGATTTGGTCGATATACGGTAATATTATAGTTCCTATAACTTATGGCATCAAAAACTCTATATAAACTTATTTTTATGCACTATTATGTGTACTTGTATGTACAGGCCGTCAACCCGTCTGGACAGGGTGCGAGTATAAATGTTGTAAAATTTTATGTGAAAGACTCATATACAACAGTTAAGGTCTAGAGCTCAATATAAATTTCGTCGTTTAAGAGTTTGCCAAAGCGATATTTTTATGATCAAAGAGTGACTGACAATACATACAAACAATTATTTTGCAAGCAAGATGGAGTGGCGTGCTAGTAAAAATAATATACCGTGTAATATTCATGAGCAAATTTCTGTTGGCTACGCCATTTGGTCTGTTGAAAGGCACATCTATAGCCACCTTAAATCAGTTGCATAGAAATCGCAATCTATGTCCGGACTGGTGCCCGGAAATAGATTGGTGGTTTTATTAAAATATAATGTGGAATAAAACCATTTTTTATGAATTATGACCGATATTTCAATAAATTTCGAATACGACATTCATCTCGAATCGAACCTATTACATCCACATCTACGACTATGTCTACGATCTTTGTTAACAGCTAGACTACAGCGCGGTAAGCCGTAAATTATCTGGGAACAAACATACATACATAATACATACATACATAATACATACATACATACAAAGGCTGATAAACACATAACCCTTCTTTACGTCGCGCGGTCAGGTAATAAATAGATACGGCCCGCATCTTGAGCGCCCGCGCCTCTAACGCCGCGCCGTCACTTCTAGAATGTGTAAGCGACGCCCCTATACGTAGACGTAAGGAGATCCACTGAACCAAACCAAATAGCTGAACAATATAATGTATTTAATAACATCATTTTATTTTATTTTATTACAATATTTGTGATTTACACTAAGAATATTTAAATTAAACTAAATATTAACA
Source organism: Tinea semifulvella (assembly GCA_910589645.1). Lineage (NCBI taxonomy): Eukaryota > Metazoa > Arthropoda > Insecta > Lepidoptera > Tineidae > Tinea > Tinea semifulvella. The sequence continues at coordinate 31,416,124 of OU342584.1, forward strand.
TAAACCATATAAAATTAAATATAAATTTGGCCTATAGTGTGTAGAAAGCTTTAGAAGTTTACTCGTATGTTTTTGTTTGTTTTGCTGCACCGGCATTCTATTGTATTGCCGCAAAAAGGAATTCTAATGAAAATTGACAATTTCAAACGCTATTAGAGTTGATATTTGCTTTTTGAACTTATGCTAAAAATTACAGTAAATGAAGAAATAACTGTACAACCGAATCAACATAAAAATAAAAATTACCCATCTAAATCAAAAAGAACTAAAAATTTCATTTAAGAACTACTTATCTGACCTCGACTATGACAGTACAGAAGAGGTGATGACATGACGTTATGTAATTCATTTATAAATAAAAAAGATACACAATTATCAACTCACTAGGTATAATTATAAATCCTCCTTTCCCTATTCCCTCCCCTATACATACACACACAGAGAGACACACATACACAAACACACACATACATATACAGACATCGCACCCACACTCACATACTAAATTTGTAACTTTTTTATTCTATTTTTCTTTTAAATTGTTGTATGTTCATTATTGGAAGACACTGTCTCCTGTTATACAGCTCAGCTCATGCAGGAGACAGGGTTCACCATAACGAAACAATATTCTTATTGTGCTAATAAACGATTTGTATTGATTTTTCATATAACCTGGAGTCCTTAAAGCAACGTGTTTAGACTGATGTCGGTTATCAGTGACTGGCGTCATTTACTCGGTTTCTTGGACCTTAGAAGAAATTAATTATAGCTACGCTGGTCGAGATATATATGTATATGCATTTAATTATTACACTCAATTGTGATGCTATAGAGCGAAATGTCTTCGCTAATGGTTGTCAATATATGACTATTATTTGGTTGATTAGTCAATTTATTTTGCACGATCTCCAATCGTGTCTTCAATCACTTCAATATATTGCAATAGGAAAGTTGAAGTTGACTGACCTATGTAATTAACATCACTTATCATTTCATCTATATATATCTAAATCAATAGTCGCGTGGAGTCATACTTCTCTTCAAAAATGGCCCTACTTATATAAATATTTGTATTATGTTGTCAGATTTCAATCAGAGGTAAATTGCAAAAAATAATTTGGAATGTTATCAAAATCTGATAGACATACCTACATACATACAAAACAAAAAATCTTTTAAATTTACAACTATGTCCCTACAGCCATTTAAGGGTATATTTGCCAAAGACGTATTAAACAGCTATAATATAAACTAAAACAGGAACTATCACGCTCTTGCATCCGGCTTCTGCGAGTTAGTTTGCAAAGCGACCTCATTTAATTAACTAATTGCAGCTGGAGGTCAACAAGTCCTTGCTTTGGATGTAAGGAAACATTTTCGTTTAGGAATGGAGCGAGCCATAGCGAAGTTTCGTTTGGTCACAGACAAACCAGACTACGTAAAGTAATGGTTGTTAAATATTATTCTCTACATTAAATACGGCGAACCAGGTGGTAAGCTCTTACTTTATTTTGTAGAATAGTTTTACTTTAATTTTAAAATCAACTTTTTTATTAATAAATGAATACCTACATTAATTAATTATGATATTTAAAAAAAATAAAACAAAAACAAAAAAAACCTACTGACAAAACCTAATTTAAATATAAATTGTATCCGCGCAGCACGGTGGCAAGAACGCTGGCCGCATTTCCTTGCTGAAACGCTATGCTGATTTTCCGGGTGAGGAAAGAACCAGCCCTCTTGTCCCCAGAGCAGACAATTAGACGAGGGTGATGTTTTTTTTAAATGTTTTAGCGCTTGGACCCCACGGGCCTAAAGTCTCTACAGCAAACGGCACAAACACGTAGTCTTTGATTATAGATACGTATCTGCGATTTCAGCTGCGGGAGCTGTTAGCGCTGTTTCCTCAAGGTGTGACAAAGCCCAAGTGTCGACACAAGTGGCATCCCACACTAAGGCCGGTCCCCGCTCCCAGAGAATCAGCGTCATACCATCAGGTATCTTGCCATCATCGCGGACTAATCCAGTGTGTTCCAGAATAGCTGGAACCATAATAGTGGCAAGAGCACGTTTTATGGTTTAGTTATTAGTTTTATTTATTAAGTTACATAAAACATATTAAAAGTAAAATAAATTATAAATATAATATTCACCCATGATTTGATCAGGTGGTATGATTGAGTTTGAGATGATTAGTTTTTAATTTATTATATTTTATAATCTTTGTATCTTACTTAAAATAAATGTTTAAGTCACTTCAATAATCTGATAATTATGGCACGTAACTCCATGGCCGTGCTACTAGCTAGTTAAAAAAAAACAAGTATAGTATGAGTGGGCGTTATTATACGAGTAGATAGTAAATTTTTAATCACATATAACCGAAATCATATGTATATGTATTAGTTTGTAATATTGTTATGTATGTTAGCGGTGGTGATTCGGTTGTAAGAACGCTTTTCTTAAATCCTACAAAGGTCGGTTCAAACCATCCGGGCATGTACCAATGAGAAATACACTTTTCTTACGTACATTTGTCATAGATTTACAACACTACGGTTCCCATCCCCCGTTCCTCGGACAGCACGTTAAGCCGCCGGTCCCAGTTCCACTAATGCTAACTTTTGGAATCGTTAATGAATTGTCATTAGAAATTGACATAAGATCCTCGCCAACCCGTATGACCAACGTGGCGAGTGTAGGCCAAATTCTCTAGATATTTATTCTGAATCTCAAACAGTGAAGGTCAAGGATGATGTGTTCTATGATGTATCTACGTACGAATATACAAGCGTTGCATGTTGTGGAACAAGTAGATGTGTGACAGATTTTTAGCAATCAATAAATCTTTCCAGAAAGTGTCCTAGTTATGTATCTTTAATCAAAGTTCATGCTACCACAGTTTTCCTTATTTCAGCTTTATTTCTTCATAAATGGTGACGGTATCAGGAATTTTCCATGATGATAAGTTAGTGAGCATGGATGTGAATAAATAATTAGTAAGAGTAGAAGAGTAAAATTAGGTCCTTTATTAAAGAACAATAATGTACACTCAACGCACAGTAACGGGAGATGCTACAAAAAGTAAAAATGAGGTCAAGATGTGCCCATGAGTTAAATTAACCGTCCGTCACCATGTAGATGGATAGAGAGAGAAATAAAAAAAAATGTAGTAATATATCTCTTATAAATATAAATGTAAATAAAATATATTACAATAAATTATTTTAAAAAAGTATCATCACGACCGTTTCCCTTCCGGAGAAGGCAGAAACCACGCTAATAAAGAAGCGGATTGACATTTAGCCAACTTTACTATAGGCCAATCATGACAAGTGGCAAGCTCTTTAATGTCTCGTAGCGTACCAAACTCGAGAAATATCACAAATAAATTAAATATTAGTGTCATTTATTTATTTAATTTAATAAATAATATTGTGTACAGGAATCGAACCCGGTACCTTAGAGTCTAAATCCACAGACTTAAGCGCTAAACCACGGAGGCAAATATTTTTTATTGACTAAAATCTCCTATTAAGTGGTTTTAAATCTTATTGTGATGTCTTGCAGCATAAAACTCAATGGATAGCAAGAAAATTAATGAATAAATGAAGCAGATATTTCTGCTTAATAAGAAAGAAGATATTTTACTAGATCGGCTAACTAATAAAGTGGTGGAGCGCTCGGAAGTTGGAATAAGTTTTAGTTGTGTGCAGGCTATAAATGTATTAGGATTAAAACTTGTTATATTTTACTTATCTACTCATTATGTTGGCCAAGAGATTTTACAAGAATCTCATCTAGAGAGAGAATATATTTTAACTTAAAATTATAAGTTACAGTTTTGTGCGATTTAACTAAAATATAACGAATTCCTAAATTTAAAAAGTTAACATCACCAATCAGCCCGACGGAGACGATTTTCAAGGTACGGAATTTACCTACTACCTGAAAGTAATATAAAAACTGAACATTGAGCAGTAGAACTCTAAAACATTGTTTCTCCCCATCACTTATATTATAAATTCTCAAAAATATGAAAGTACAAACAATGTTCTTCTTTTTTGTTAGGTTCTTTGCTAAATTGATAATAATAAAATTAAAAAGGACCTTAGAACTAAATCTGTAACATTTTATTATAAATAATTTATTAATAACTTTCAATTGGTGACGAGCAGCCACTTTATCCCCTTGGACACATTGTATGTTGAACCGCGCCGCGCCGGCCGCCCGCCGCCGGCTTGATGTTAAGCGGAGTAAGTGCCAACCAGGTCAGCACTTAGGTACACTTATGTAATTTACAGTAAAGCAACAAAAGTATTATATCAGATGTACAAATTATTAAAAAAACAAAAAAAAAACTAATTTTAACAGTTGGTTTTAAAAAAACGTGGTTTCGACTTTATGGCGTTGTTATTAAGTAGTATTCCCAAAATGCAATTTACAAGCACCATGTCTTAGTGGAAGCTGTCAAAAGTTTTTGATTTCAGCTAATGAATAAGTTATAGACAATCTAAAAATAAATCAGAATTATCTAATTTATATGTAATGTTAATTAATGCCGGCGGGTTGACGAGGCTTAATAAATAAATTAGTATTATAACTTTGCCAAGACCTAACTAAATAAAACTATTATTTATAATATAATTAAAAAGAAAGGAAAAATAATATAGAGGTACATGCATACCTAATAATAATAGCTTGGATAATAATTAGTGCTATTATGAAAACATTTTATTTTAGAGAGAACAAGAAAAAAAAAATTACCTGATAAACTGAAAGAAGAACTTAAACATTACACTAATAGAAAAAACGTATGCAACTAGATTAATTTGTCACTGACCTAATGATGAATAGGTATAGAAGGGTCGCCAACAGTAGCACATAGAATAAGCACTGTCCGACGGAGGACAGCATTTTGGTGAAAACCGCGCGAAAACTTGAACGAATCCGCTAGGGTACAAAACGCGTGCTTCCCCGGCGGGCTTATAACTCGAAGTGCCCGAGTCGGGAAAGCTTTTATTATGTGCATTTTGATCAGGAGAGCACGAACACGTTTTGCATTTTCAACTTTAAACCAACTGCGTATATAGGACATTGCAACGTCCAACACAATCAGTGGGAGTGATTTATGACACATATGACTTTTTGGCTTTGTACGAATCAAATGTATGATGTATACTCGCTAATTATTACTTAATTTTTAGTTTATTGGTCTTCATTTAATATTTATTATGCTCATATTGTTAAGTACAATAAATATTATATTAAGGTGACATTTAATTATTTCTGAATTACTCTTACGCTACACGACTGAATACAAGTATCACATATGGTACGGCATAGTTAGTCGGATTAGCTTGAAAACAAATTTCTTAGTGGGGGAAAGACAAGAGTATCGGCTTGGGCTAGCGACCGACATAGGTTGGGTTGTTAGTGCGCAAAAAATCATGTAAAATCAAAGTGTAACTACACATTATAGATTTCAGGTAGAAATTTTGTCGAACTGAAAAGGGGGGAAACGAGTGGGCGTCACCGCAGTGTAACCTCCCCCCTTTACCTCACCTTTACCCTTCCCCGCGTTGCCATAGCAACTTAAATTTTAAACTTAATAATTTAATTTTTCGCCGTGTTCCCCGGTAAAGTAAGCTGGTCATTAGACAGAGAGATAAAATATAGTAGGAGTCATATGTCGTGGTCAGTTAGGTATTATTCTGATGCACAATCTATTAATGTCAAATATCATTAAAGTAGCGCTGGAGGCTCGGTTGAAAGAACGCTTTTCTTATAATCGTAAAAAAAGGTCGCAGTTTGAACCTCGGCATGTACCAATCTTACGTACATTTTACAAAGATTTACAACACCACCATTGCCGTGCTTTGGATAGTACATTAAACAGTCGCGTCGGCCCCGGTTCATGTCATGTGAAATGTTGTAAAAAGTCTGGCGAGTGTAGGCCGAAAATCTCAAAAAATAAGTTCTACCAGGCATATCTCCAACAAATGAAATTTAATGTTTATTTTTATTCACGATTCGAATTAAAATTTGACGCTTTTCTAGGACTGACTCGCGGCAATAATAAACACGTCGGATATATAGATGTTTACAGGACGTATATAAAATAAACTACAATTTCTGGTCTATTTTATCATTTTCACCACTGCCCTTAGAACATAGAGTCATAGACCTCAACTGTTGGAGATGGGCCTTCCAGACCATATTTCGGGAGAATTTGGCCTATACTCACCACGATGGCGAGACAGGCACATATTTATCGTTTCCCATATTTATACACATTAATAAATAAAATAACACTTTAGACCGACAATTACCATAGCAAAATAATTTACAAAAACTAATGGTCGGTTGCAGAAAGGCTGTTAACTTATGTCTATAATCTACCTCTATATAATATTACAATTATAATGCCCTATTTATACACTATACACAAAATCATTTTTAACAATATTTTCTCTAGATACTGCCTCCGAGGTCTAGCGGTGAAGCCCGCGGATTTAGATTCGAGGGTATCAGGTTAGATTCCTGGTCGGGTCACAATAATATTTATTAATTTAAATAAATTTATTTTCAGAAACAATTACTTAATTTAACTCAACTTCATTTATTTATTTATTTATTAAGAAAATTCAAAACAGCAATACATTTTACAAAGCAATACAATTAAAAATTTACATGCCAAACCAAAGGATTTCACCGTTTAAAATACATTTATAATCTGATCTACAAGTAAATTACATGTAATTTTGAATCGAATAAACGCTTCAGAACGCTTATTCCAAATTTAACCCCAGATGGCACTTTTTATAATCCGATTTTGTTACCGTATGCACTACGTTGCTCTTAACTTTAGAAATTTTCAGAAGAACTTGTTTTATTTGACAAACAATTGGAAAATTCACTAACCGAAATTCTAAATTGCCCCATGAATGACCGTACTTGAGCCCAGGCCTCACTACCAATTTGGTTCTGAGGAACCCGCAAAATTTCTAGTGTAGCACTACCAGCTTTTCTGTCGTCTGTACATAGTACTGTCGACCTTACGGGATAATCAATCACATCTTTGGGTTCCGTTGTGCCGTCGTACTTGTCAAATGCCAATGATGCCTGGTCAGTGGCATGTCCAAATGTTTCGATTCCAAATTCACCAAAAATCCAACGACTATGGGACGAGCCGCTCTGCAAACTGGTATAGGAAGATATTTTATCTGCCAGTAATATGAAAGAGCGGGCTCGCCTCATTGCCGTTTCCACTAGAAAGTCGGGTCTTTGGCAGGCTTTTTCCTCAGCATTGGTTTGCACACTCCTTGACCGAAATACACTGACCATGGCGGTGTGACTTAATCTCGGAGCCCGGACTGTCCCCCCACTCCAGTGTCGATGCGGAGAACCAGTCGATCATCTCGGACACCACGGGCTTTCTTGTGCTAGAAGTGCTGGCCGCATTCCTCATCACGCGGCTCTCAACAACATTATCCGAAGGGCTCTTGTCACACCTGGTGTACTCGCAATTTTAAACCACCTGATGGGCCCATGGAGACCTTCAGCAAGGCGCTTGCCAAGGAGTTGTCAAAGCAGCTGACGGAAATGTCTGGATACAGGAAGGCTGGCAATTATTTCTGCCAACGTATTAGCCTCGCTATACAGAGGGAAAATGTTGCCAGTCTCCTTGGGACTATCTCGGATGGGACGTCTCTAGAGGACATTTTTTATTTATAGTTTTGTTTATTTTTAATTTTATTAGTTAGGTAGCTTTTAATTTATATTAATTTACTTGAATAAATTTTAATGATTGGTTAAAAAAAACATGATTAAATAAATTTAATGAATATTTAATTTATTTGTGATAATCTCGAGTTTGGTACGCTAGAGACATCTACAAACTTGCCACTTGTCATGATTGGCTTATAGAGTAAAGTTCGCTAAATGTGAATCCTCTTCTTTATAAGCGTGGTTTCTGATCACCCCGGTCGCAAAAGTAGTTTTTTTTTTTTTGGAAAATTCGGGATGGCCATTCTTGTAAGGGCTGTGATGAAGAAAAAAATTTAAATCTTTTTTATTTGATTTTTCAAACTCTAATTAGAATTATATTTGTGACAAGTTATGCATAATTACTGTAATTGGGATCTACCCGTGTACATATTAAATGAGTTAAAAATATTCGTCCCTTGCAGTAAGCTTTGAATACTATCATGGCCGATCCGTGAGTTTTATACGCTTAAAAAATTTAAAATTCTCTTTTTCAATACTCGCCCGATTGGATATTGGATTGCTTTATGGATGTTACTTTGTTGACTAAATTTTTTGCTATATACTCGTATTTTGCCGGAAATTGAACTGGAAAACTGCATTCATCAAGCCTTGATTCAAAATGTAAACCAACCTAAAGGTATTTTAGAATCTCAAATAAGCGAATAACAAAAAAACTGCAAACAATATTTTGAAGAATAAACACATTTTGTCGTATACCGTAAAAGTTTTAATATATTTATATAATGCTTTTAATTTTATTTATAATGCTATTTTTAATTGTCAATTTATAATGTTTGCAACTAAAAAAATACCCAAATTGACAATGGTTCTTAATTTTTTATGCATTTTTATACTGACAAATAGAGATATACCGTAATAAACATAATATGTAGAAATATTTTGTGTTGTATTTAGCAGGGTTATATCCGCCATATATTCCTACTCTAAATGCGGTGCAAATTTATCCAAATAATTTTGTTAAAATGTTAGTTATAACTTGTTATTTTCATTTTTCATATAAAGCGAACATGGATCAAGCAGTGCCTGTACATTTTCTTTATTTATAAAATTGGAGAACCACTATTATTTGTTTACATGCTGTCTTAGGGCCCGATGAATACCGTATACAATAGGCCTTGTTCTGAGTGATTAAACAACGCCCAGCCCAAACTACAAAAGCTAGGAGATTAAAACGTACTAGAATATACGAGTTCCCAGGTATATTTTGTTTCGTTTTTCTTGTTTGAAAATAATAATAAAAATGATAAATGTAATGTACCATGTTTTATAACGGATTCAAAAGTATAAAATAATTTCATGAAATATAAATTAAAAGCTACCTACCTAAATAATTTAATTAAAAATAAACTATACTATAAATTAAAAAAAACCTCTAAAGACGTCCAATCCGGGATAGTCCCAAGGCAACACTGGCAACATTTGCCCTCTGTATAGCGAGGCTAATACGTTGGCAAAGATAATTGTCAGCTTTCCTGTCTCCAGACCTTTCCGTCAGCCGCTTTGACAACTCCTTGGCCAGCCCCATGGGCCCATCGTCTCGACCCCAAACGGTACAAATTCGTAACCGGTACCAAGGTTGGCGTATTTGCGCAACTTGAGGTTTTTAGAAACGACGTCGTTGAGAGCCGCATGATGAGGAATGCGGCCAGCACTTCTAACACAAGAAAGCTCGTGGTGTCCGAGATGATCGACTGGTTTATCCTTCTTCATAAGGATTACAGAAGTTTTTCGTCCTTATAAAAACATGGTAAGAACATATATTTTTTTTTAGGTTTATGAGAATGAATCTGTAATATATATATATATATATTTATATACACATTTTCATGATTGTCATCCGCTTCTGAGCAATGGCCCAAATTTCAAGCCTTAGGGAAGTTAGTTTAAAAATAATTACAATATTCCACCCGGAAAGATATATACGGGGTGACAATCTTACGTTAGCCTAATATGTTATTCTATTGATAGGAACACACAACTTTCCCTAAGAAACCATAAGTCGGAAATGGCAAATACATTCTTCACATAAACTGTAAATTATAAAATTGCCAATTTCTATGGAGAAGCCAAATAGATATTTTTGAAATATGTATATATGTACCTATATGTATATACAAGATATGTACATATATCGACTTAATAAAAGTATTTTAATTTTTGAAATATACATATTTATATTTTTTGTATATGTGTACGTTTATTTAATTGTTTATTTATGTACTTATTGTATTATATTATTATTTTTATTAGTATTTTATATAAGTATTTGTTTGCATTATTAAATTTCACATATAATTTAATAATAAATCTCATAAGTATTTATTTATATCTTTATTCATGTTGTATCTACGAGTATACTATTATTATTTCCAATCTCAATCACTCTATTACCTCACTTTTTACCATCACAAAGGTTAACTGGTAGAGAATGCCTTAGGCATTAAGTTCGCCCATATACACTACATTTGTAAATTATGTGCTATAAAGAATTTTATTATTATTATATTGTATATATTACAAAAATAACTTTGGATTTTGGTACTTACCGAAGGTCGCCGCTTAATGGTGTATCGTCAGTTTCGTCAGATATCTTATCTACATACTAAGTTCCTGAAAAGAGAGAGTTTCATTTTAAACTAGCTTGACGTAATAAGGTTAGTATTTTATAATTAGTGAGGTGGTGGCCCGGATGTAAGAATGCTTTTCTCAGAATACAAAAGAGAAGCTTGCGGTTGAACCCCGGCATGTACTCGTACTATCTCTTTAGTGACAGTAAAGATATAGACATATTTCATAACCGTATGAATGTATTCAGAAAAAATATTCTCGCATTTTTCTAACCATTAATATACAAGTAGTATTTTTTTTTCCAGGTGTTGTCAAAACAGCTCATCAACACCTCGGGAGACAAGAGGGGCAATATTTGGCCAATGGATCAGCATTACCAATCAAAGTGTCCTTGGCCCTTTGCCCATTAGTAGCGATTTGGAGCATTTTATTTATTTATTATATATATTTATTATTTATAATATTTTGTTTTATCTTTATTTTATTATATTTTTGTTTTAGCTTTTAGTTATATTTTTAATTATTAGGTAGATATTTTTATTAATAGTAATTTATATGTTTTAAAAGTATTTTTTTGTTAATTATATAAGTTTTGTTTTAGAAGTTATATACCTAAACGAATTACAATATTAATTAATTAAAAAGAAAACCTAGCAATAAAAAAACAAAATAAAACTAAATAATAAGTTTATAGTTTAATTAATAATATAATTTAGTTTTTTTTCGAATTTACTTAACAAGTGTTTTATTTTAGGTTTAGGTACCAAATTTATGTAATTTTTATGGTTTCTTAATAGATCTATTTCAAAAAAATATATAATTTAGGTTAGCATTTTTTTGTTAATTATTGTTTTAAAAGTAATGAGTTCTTAATTTTTTATTTTTTTTTATTGGTAAACTAAACCTAGTTTGGACATGTAATATATAAGTTATAATTACATAATGTTATGTTTGTTAAAAAAAAGTAAAGTATCATCAAGACCGTTTCCCTTTCGGGGTGGTCAGAAACCACGCTTATAAAGAAGCGGATTCACATTTAGCCAAACTTTACAATAGGCCAATCATGACAAGTGGCAAGCTCGTAGATGTCTCCAGCGTACCAAACTCGAGAAATATCACAAATAAATTTAATATTAATTAAATGTATTTATTTACATTACTAAATATTTTTGTGTCCCGACCAGGTATGTTTGTAATAATATACGAATATATACTACTATATAAATAAATGTACCAGTGAGGCAATACTTTTCTTATTGTCACGGATTTCTAACACCACTATTTCCCTCCGCCTCGGAGAGCATGTTAACCCGTCAGTCTTGGTTTCATAAATAGCAACTTGTGTAATCGTTAATAAATTGCCATTCTAATTGACATCAGAACCTGGCAGTGCGTGGCGCGTGTAGTCTAAATTCCCCATGATCTCTCGGGTTTCAAGGGCTGTAATGATGATGATTTTATGACTAAACTATTTTTTTTTGTTCCACACATATTATCAAATAAAATTGTCAGTCAAAGTAATATTAAATAAAATAAAAACTTCTATAAAAATAGAAAAAAATGTCTAGTTGGCTCATCCGACGTAGCCCCTAGGCACTCGCCTAAACTGCCTAATAGATAAGCTGAGAATCCATGAGATTGCTCCTCGTCAATAGCCACCTTAAATCGGTTCGTAGCAATCACAATCTATTTCACTCCTACCCCTGCACTGGTGGCAAATGTGCCGCAGGCGTAGCATGTCATTTGTTTGTTCGGTCGACATCAAATACATTTTTTTTTAATATTCATTAAATTTATTATTTACTCATTGTAAACAAATACCTACCAAAATTGATGTGTGTGAGTATGTAGGTATGAGTTTGTATTTGTATTGTGATGTGTGTGGGCGGACGAACGGTCTGCAAAGAGGCGAAACTACCTAAAGACAGTAAGAAAGTTTACAGTTTTCCCCTATGTTTGACTTGTCGCTTTAAGCGCTTTTTTTCACTTTAGTTCGCTTTGAAAGTAGTTCGGGTTGGCGTTTCTTTACGGTTTTCATACAAAATCGGTTAAAAAACAGATTTGCTTTAGTTGCTTTCAAGTCGAACATACTCGTAGCATCCATGTAATTCTTCTCACTGATTGTTATTTTATTTATTTATTTAAAACCAACATTTGACTATTGTATATAGATATTGGTTGGTAACATTTATTTACACTAGCAACACGAACACTTCCCTCCCGCCCCACTCCACCCTCGCAGCTCGTGGTGACGACTAGCTCGGAGAAAAAGTATCCGCGAATTTAACAAGTTAATTAAACTAATAATTAAAACTGTGTGCACAGAGTGTTATAGACATTTAATAGTGAAAAACTGTGAGAAATTGTGCCAGGCCGCCTCCATATACAGTCCACTGCTCCTCGCCGCAACCGCCTAAAGGTTAGTTTCCTCATACCGCACATTTTTGGCCCTTCTCCCCGATACAATCCCTCAGTTTACACTATTCGCCTACATATTCTCACCCTCGAAAACAAAAAACCTCGCAATACTCGTGATGTTATTAAAAACTTCGTAAAAAAAACCGTTTTTACGCCGCCATTTTGTGTCAAGTTTTATACCTACTCGACTGATCTTGTTTTACGTTTTCTCCGAAGCAAACTCTAAATAAATTTCTCCAAATACAAAAAACCTCTAAATATTAATCTTATCTCTAAATACTAAAATAATCACCTCTAAACGTTAGCTCTTAATACTAAAAAATACTCGAAATAAAAACCCCTCCAAATAACCTCAAAAACTACGGGGACGCTTTAGAATCGAGACGCACGAATTAATTATAAATGATTGTGGTATTTAATAGATAATGAAGCCCTGATGCATGAACTAGTAGATTTATTTGAGGGAGACGCCCCGTTAAAAAAATATAACACTTTTAAGTTTTTAGGTTAAGTTGTAAAAAGAGGTAAACATAACAAGACGCATTTTTAACTTTTTAGTAACTAGTATACTGTCAACATTATTTATCAATGTTATACTCTTAGTAAAGTAAATAAAAACGTAAAAACTAAAAACATTTCAATATCACGAGCAACAAAAAACAATTAAAATCAATAAAATAAAATAAGAAAATAATTAACCTTTTTTTTTTTTTCTTTTAACAATGGCACAGACTAATGCCTTAGTATTATGTTTCTTAGGCCATGAAATCTGTGTTTTTACGTTGCTACTTTATATATTATTGTTGTTATTTTAACGACCAATGACGATAGGGAAGGCAAAGAGCTCCATGACAGCCATGCCTAACGTATTAAATATAACCTATTATTATAAGGTAACCTGAAATTATTACTTATAATAGATATGTTGTAAAAATATAGATATATAACTATTTTTTAACTTACCTAGCAGTGTCGTATCTGACATAAATGATTTCTGGATATGACTTAATCGAGTCTAACCTAACCTAACCTAACAGAGTCGTATCTGACTTAAAGGATTTCTTATACAGCCATATATATTTATTATAACTGTACTAAAGGCTTTCTGTGTAGTTATAATTATGAATGCCCCTGCAATTGTTTCCGAGAATAAAACTTCTGAAACGAAACCAATTCGGTTCTGGCACTTCGCCGACCGCTACCGCGGCACGTTCGCTTCGCTCACTCGGCTCGTGCACGCGGTTAATCGAGGTAACCTAACCCAACCTAATCGAACCAATTCGGTTTTAGGTACTGAAGGCCTAACCTAACCGAACCAATTCGGTTTACTTGATAATGACAGTTGGCTGTGATGTGTGTTGGATATGACTTAATCGAGTCTAACCTAACCTAACCTAGCAGTGTCGTAATTAACTTAAAGGATTTTTGGATATGACCTAATTTATTTGAATCTAACCTAACCTAGCAGTGTCAAGGATTTCTGGCTATAACTTGAGTCTAAACTAACCTTAGCAGTGACGAATCCGGCTTGAGAACTTGTATACTTAGCAAAAAAAAATTTAAAAAAAATTATTGAAGACATAAGGACTTAAAACCATGACCATAAATAATAAAAAAAAAATTAAAGGACCTAAATCCAATGCGAAAATATTAATTAATAATACTTTTAATACAATAGAACAAATTATAAATTTTATGTTTAGTGTATAAAAGACAGTTAGTATGATGCCAAATAAATGTTAGTGTGTTAGTGTTAGTATATACCTCCATGTATGTTATAATATCATGTTGGTTTGCATCAATTCTTATTATGTTTACCACTTTTTACAACTTAACCTAAAAACTTAAAAGTGTTATATTTTTTTAACGGGGCGTCTCCCTCAAATAAATCTACTACTTCATGCATCAGGGCTTCATTATCTATCAAATACAACAATCATTTATAATTAATTCGTGCGTCTCGATTCTAAAGCCAACCCAAAACTACACCTCCAAATAATTTATCGCTAAATATTTTATATAATTAAAATAAATTGATAAATATGTCTCGGGACAATAGCCCGCCGGAATCTGCTCTCAGCAAAGTGCTGCAGGCCAGAAAAGAAAGCTTATTTAAAATAATGCAAAAATGTTACGATTATTCCGAACGAATCAATTCCTCTAAATATCTCTCATTGTTTATGTCTTCTTTGGAAAGTATCGACAAAACCAAAGAAGAATTTACTCAAGTAATTCAGGATTTAAATTTGGAATGCATAAAAACTAATCCTAATTTTGTTCCAAATTTCTCGCCAATTGAATCGTTCAATGACCTCTATTGTCACGTAAAGTCAGTTGAAAAAAAATGTAGAATTAAAGATGATGTTAGTGCCGATACTAAGCTCCACACCTCCCCACGCGTGACGCCTAGGATCGAGCTACCACCGCTAAAGATTCCTAACTTTAACGGTGATTCCTCGCACTGGAGTGTATTTTATGAGAATTTTAAGTCTTTAATTCATGAAAATGTAAATCTCACAAATTCACAAAAAATACATTATCTCACAGGTAGCTTGTCTAATCGAGCGCTCACAATCCTCGCCGGTATTACGCCCTCTGCTGATACCTATGACCTGATATGGGAGACCCTCGTTGACAGATATGAAGATAAACGCCAATTGGCGTCAACGTACCTCGATGAAGTATTAAACTACAAAAGTATTGCCCACGCATCCAGCTCCTCGCTTGAGATGTTCAGTGAAAAGGTATTCGCTTCCGTAGCGGCCCTTAAACATCTTAAGCTGCCAGACACGGCAGACTTTATATTCACGCATTTAGCCCTTAGTAAACTCGATATTGAAACGGTGAAACTATTCGAACAATCCGTGTCAGAAAAGTTTCCTAGCTTCGAAAGCCTTCGCCAATTTATAAATAGCCATATAAAGTTGCTAGCACGAACCAATAAAAAATATTATAATAAACAAACAAACATACAAAGTTCAACAAAAAATAATAATCATTCAAATCAAATCAAATCAAATATATTTATTGTGATATAAGTACATATTTTTATAACATGCTAAATAGCTCTGTACGATAGAGTGAAGTAAGTAATGTGTCTGCACACTTCGCGAGGTGACCCCGTGCTGAAGTTGAGCATGATTACCCTATTCTTACCAACATACCAAAATTTTAATGTGGTAATGTTTTGTTTATAAACAATGCGTAAATTACCAACTAAATACATATATAAATATATAAAACATAATACTTATATAATACATATATTGTAATAGTAAATAAAATAAATAAATATAAAATAAATGTTCTTATTAAATTATGATATCCCTCACCACAAAACGATTACACAACATGCAAATACACCCATCTACCTTTAAATCCATTTAGTTTAACTCTTATTGGAATTATTTTGGAACGTATTTTAGTAATATTTCTGATTTCGCCAGACCCAGGCCATTCATCCATTCCTTCAGACGTGTCCTACCGCTGTGTTTAACCAGACTTTGTATTATTTGAGGTGGTACCTGGTTAAACAGTCTAGGGCCGAGCCAGTAATAGAAGCGTGATCCAAATGTAGTATTAGTCCTATCAAAGAGTAAAACTTTGTTTTTCGACGCACGAGTACGCTCATGTGATGCATAGCTTTGCAAACTAGGATGAGCATAGTAATACAAAACCAGCCTGAACATATACTGTTGCCGAATGTTCAAAACCTTCACTTCACTATATAGTGTTTCATTGTGATACCGTCTATGTTTATGTGCAATTACTCGTAAGATTGAATTTTGTCCCACCTGAGCAGCATTTAAACATTTAAAATAACCCGAAGGAGCGATATTACATGCCGCATAGCGCTGTTTGTCGCGACGACAAAACCACCTCGAAAGTGCGCATTGTCATAGACGCGAGTTGTAAGTCCTCGAGTGGTAAATCTTTAAATGATGTCTTGTTTAGTGCTCCAAACCTACAAACTAACATTATTAACCTCCTAATTGAACTTAGAATATTTCCAATTGCATTATCATCTGATATCGAAAAAATGATTTTCGGTATTAGCATGCACGAACCTCACCGCAAATATCAATCCATATTATTTAGATTCGATCAAAGTGAACCGATTCAGACGTACGAATTTACTCGCGTGTCATTCGGTACGACATCCTCGCCCTACCTCGCCATGCGCTCGGTACACCAGCTCGCTATAGAGGAAGCAGAGAAATATCCTCTTGCAGTCAAATTTGTACCTAACAATATGTACATGGACGATTACATCGGTTCTGTAGAAAATCTCGAAAAGGCCAAACAACTATTTTCGCAGCTCGTAGGGTTTTAGAGATTGAGTCCTTGCGTCCTATAAGGATCTATAAGTGTTCTCTAATAAAAGATAACTAGACCTTGAATAATGTTTATTTCAGTTACAAACACACACGTTATTATTGAGGGCAAACCTACGTAGTGTATTTGCTACCGCGAGTAATACCTGATCTCGACGGTATCTCAGAAACGACTGATGTGCTTGACCGGGCTCGTGACTGCCCCTCCAACTAGATGACCTGGTTCATCATTGCATCAGCCGATGATTTCGGCCAATCAAAATCGTTATTACCATATATGGCGACGTAGACTCTGGTGACCTAGTTGGAGTACATTTGCCGAGATATTATTATTTATTTAATGACTATGCAAATGCACCTTGATGTCGCTACATAGGTTCCCCCTTTAAAAATTTTAAGATTAAAATTTATAAACAAAAATACAATACACAACCCTAACAATTCTCTAAATCGAACGGGTTTATTGATCTTTCGACCTGAACGAGTCGTGTAAGGCTTGGATGAAACTACAGACTTAGGCACATTCTCCATCGCCTTGTACTTTGTATCCGTAGGATCTTTAGTTGGCCTCGATTCTACTGTACTGTCATTCAGCAAATAAGCGGGCTTAAGTCTGTCGATAGAAATCGTGACATTTTTGCCTTTAACGTTAACAATGAAATGTTTATCATTACGCTCTACAACGCCATATGGTCCTTCGTAGGGTGGTTGCAAGGATTTCCGAACTAGATCGTTTCTGACAAAAACTTTTTTACAGTTTTTAAGATCCGGGTGCACAAACAAGGTACGTGAGTCACGCTGCACCTCGGATTTTGATCTTAGTCTACTAATTATATTGCGTAAGTAACCTGCGTATTCTTCGTCGTCCAAATCACAAAGTGACGATGAAGGCTCAAAGAACTCCCCTGGCATCCGTAAGGTTTTACCAAACGTTAGCTCTGCGGCACTAACTCCAGTGTCGCTTCTAGGCGCAGCTCGCAGACCTAGCAATGCAGCTGGCAATTCGTCTATCCAACTATTATTATTTAATCTAGCCATAAGGGCTGCTTTTAGTGACCGGTGCCATCTCTTAATAGCGCCATTGCACTGAGGGTGGTACGGTGTAGTGCGGCTTTTCGAAATCCCTAAATATTTCATTAGCTGCCTAAAAATGTTGCTCTCGAATTGTCTACCCTGGTCGCTAGTAAGCTTAAGAGGGCATCCATAACGAGCGATCCAATTTTCGAACAATACCTTAGCTACCGTAGTCGCACAAATGTCGCGAGTCGGAAAAGCTTCTACCCAGCCGGTCTTTCTATCTATGATAGTCAGACAATACCTATAACCTTCCGGTGACGTAGGTAGTGGGCCTATCAAGTCTATATTTATGTGTTCGAATTGTTCTGCTTGTGAATATTGACCTAATCCGGAAAGAGTGTGCCGTTGCACTTTTGAACGTTGGCAGGGAACACAAGCCTTAGTCCACATTCCTATGTCTTTGTTCATGCTAGGCCAAAAAAACTTATTACTAACTAACCTCCGCGTAGTACGTATGCCTGGATGGCTAAAATTATGTAAAAATTGAAAAGCTTTAAACCTAAATATTTCTGGTAAATAAACTCTAGCTGTATCGGTTGACATTTCACAAATTATTGATTTACTGCAATTATATAATGAAATCATTTTAAAAACTAATCGCGAATGTTTTGAGTTCATGAGTGCATTCAACTCTGAATCGGCCTTTTGGCCGTCAGTTATTTCTTCAAAATTCAGTGCGCTTGGACTATACACAGTTTCTACACGAGACAAGGCGTCAGCAACTTCGTTATTGGCGCCACTAACATGTCGTATGTCGGTAGTGAATTCACTTATGAACAACAATTGTCTAGTCCGTCTAGGAGTTTCTTTGTTTGAGCTTACTTTACTATATGCATAAATCAAAGGTTTGTGATCTGTGAAAATTATTAATTCACGACCTTCGAATAGTTTACGGAAATGTTGAACTGATAAAAATATTGCCAAAAGTTCCTTGTCGTAGGTACTGTACTTTTGCTGTGGCTCTGTCATTTTGACAGAAAAATAGCCCAAAGGTACCCATTTTTTATGTACCCATTGCTGCAAAACTGCACCTACGCAATTATTTGATGCATCAGTCATTATCGACAATGGTATATTGGGCAATGGATATGCGAGTGTGGCCGCGTTTTGCAGGCTCAACTTGCATTTTTCGAACGCCTTATCAGCACATTCCGTCCACTGTATGACGGTTTTATCATTTTTCTTCGCCTTGTGCAGGTATTTATTTAACACAGCCTGGTATTCTGCTGCTCTAGGTAAGTTAGGACGATAGAAGTTCGATTTCGGATATTCCACAGTGGCGGTCTCAACCTCACTAAGTGGCTAACCAACAATCTTGAGTTAAATGAATTTATTCCAGAACAGTTGCGAGCCTCGAAAGTAATCGATTTCGATAGCGATAGCCGTGCTAAAATAGTCGGTTTAAGGTGGAAGCCGTTCGAAGATTACTTTTTTTTCGACTCAAATATTAACAATGTTACCGCGCCCTGTACGAAAAGGAATATACTCTCAACCGCGGCTCGATGTTATGACCCCCTCGGATTAATAAGTCCTATTGTCACCTACCTCAAACTTTTAACTCAAGATTATTGGAAGGTGGGGTTAGACTGGGACCAACCCGCACCGGAGTCTATCGTTAAGCGATGGACGGAGTTTTTAACCGAATTTAAAAACTTAGATATTTTTCAAATACCTCAACACGTAGGAATAGAAGAGGGCTCCTATGTCACTCTGTTAGGGTTCGCCGACAGCAGCGAAAAGTGCTACGGCGCCGCGGTGTACGTGAGGGTCAGCCGTGACTCGCACTCTGCCGGCCACGTCACTCTGTTGTGCTCTAAGAGCAAGTTAGCCCCTCTCTTAAATAAATCGTTACCTCGTTTAGAGCTATGTGCTTGTTTGCTACTAGCTAAATTAATAAAGTCAGTTCGCGATATTTTGACCTCTCGCTGTGTAGTAAACGAAACGTACGCGTTTTCCGATTCCACGGTCGCTCTGTCGTGGATTCACTCACACTCGTATCGTTGGCAAACGTTCGTCGCCAATCGAGTTTCCGCTATACAAGAACTTTTACCTCCGACGCACTGGCGTCACGTGATTAGTGAGGACAATCCTAGTGACATAATCTCTAGGCCTGTCACTCCCGCGAAACTCGTAAACAACTCGTTTTGGTTTAGTGGTCTGCGTTGGCCGTTACCGAATGGCCCTCTAAGGAGTTTAATCCCAAGCCCCCCTCTGAATTGCCCGAAGAGAGATCCGCGTCAGCTCTGTCATGCGGTACGGTTGAGTTCACTCATCCCTACTACACCTTGGCCTCTAAAGTTAGTTCTTGGAATAAGCTCACTAGAGCGGTCGTGTATATTTTGCGATTCGGAGGTAAACTTAAAACTCGCGGAGTAATAACGGTGTCCGATTTGTACGAATCGGAGATGGCAATTATTAAAATCGTACAACAAACTCATTTTTTCTCGGAATATAAATCTTTACATCTCGGTAAAGATTGCTCCCCTCGGTTTCGCAAACTATACCCGTTCCTCGATAATGACGTCATACGTGTAGGTGGTCGCCTTAACAACTCTAAACTCGGCAGTGAGACCAATGTAACCTGTAATTCTTCCGCCAAAAGATCGCATCGTTGAATTGCTCATCGACCACTATCACGTGTCAAACTTACACACAGGACCAGGCTTATTGCTTGCATTGTTGCGACAAAAGTTTTGGATTTTATCTGCCCGCGATGTTGTGCGTCAAAGGACGCAGAAATGTAATGTTTGTTTTAGGCAAAAGCCGCGTCATACTGAACCCCTCATGGGTCAGCAACCAGGGTTCCGCGTAAATGAACAATTCAAACCCTTCTGGAACACCGGCGTAGACTACGCTGGTCCAGTTTATGTAACTCCACGTAAAGGTCGTGGCGCACGAGCCACAAGGCTTATATTTGTCTTTTTATATGTCTCGCAACGAAGGCGATTCATATAGAACTCGCAAATGATTTGTCGACAGAATCGTTCATACGTGCTCTGAAACGTTTCTTATCTCGAAGAGGTCCAGTGGCGGTCGTCCACTCCGATGGTGGTACGAACTTTATTGGCGCCAGAAGAAAGATAGATGAATTATACACGTTTCTGTTGTCAAATCATTACTCAGATGAATACAATCGCGTTCTCATAGATAATAAAATAAATTTCAAAAACCTACCTCCTTATAGTCCGCATATGGCGGGCGTCTGGGAAAGCCAAGTTAAATGCGTTAAAACGCATCTCATACGTGTAGTGGGTTCCCAGATACTGACATATGAGGAGTTGAACACAGTTCTCATTCAAATTGAGGCTCTGCTCAATACTCGTCCGCTTAGCGTGTTGAGTTCGGATCCATCTGAACCAACCGCCTTAACGCCTGCTCATTTTTTAAATACTGTTCCTCTAATGCATTTTCCCTCTAAAGTATATTCATCTGAGCCGCAAAGTAACCTCCAAAGACACGAGCTCGTAGACAAACTCGTCCAGTCTTACTGGAATAGATGGCGAGTCGAATACCTTAACACCCTTCAGGTCCGTGAAAAGTGGAACACTAGTATTCGTCCCATCGTAAAAGGGTCCATTGTACTCATTCGAGAAGACAATGTCCCGCCTCTGCGCTGGCCCCTTAGTCTCGTTGAGGAAGTCCACCCCGGTCGCGACGGTATCGTGCGAGTGGTCACCGTTAAAACGGCCACTGGTACTTATAAAAGACCAGTGGTACGGATATGCCCACTCCCAACTCAATAAATTTCTCTAAATAATAAATAAATTAATCCTCTAAATAGAAATAAAAAATAAATTCGAATTTACCAAAACTTCGAATCCTCTAAACAAAACTCGATTCTTCTAAAAGAAGTTCGAAACCCCCTAAGTTCTAAATTTACTTCATAACTACAAAAAAAAAGAATAGTTCGCAACTTTAAAAATTAAGTTCGCAACTT
Source organism: Tinea semifulvella (assembly GCA_910589645.1). NCBI lineage: Eukaryota > Metazoa > Arthropoda > Insecta > Lepidoptera > Tineidae > Tinea > Tinea semifulvella. Next base: position 31,438,252 of record OU342584.1, read on the forward strand.
CAAAAATTTAGTTCGTAATTACAAAATTTAGTTCGCGACTTCAAAAATAAGTTCGCAACCTCAAAGTTAAATTCTAAAGATTTTCATTCTCGATCAGTTAAGTAGGTGTCCGCGTTATTCATTGAAAATCTTACGATTGTTCAAGGGCGGAGAATATGGTTGGTAACATTTATTTACACTAGCAACACGAACACTTTCCTCCCGCCCCACTCCACCCTCGCAGCTCGTGGTGACGACTAGCTCGGAGAAAAAGTATTCGCGAATTTAACAAGTGAATTAAACTAATAATTAAAACTGTGTGCACAGAGTGTTATAGACATTTAATAGTGAAAAACTGTGAGAAATTGTGCCAGGCCGCCTCCATATACAGTCCACTGCTCCTCGCCGCAACCGCCTAAAGGTTAGTTTCCTCATACCGCACAGATATTAAACAGTAAATTCCCTAAGAACTATTAAAAGTTTTCATATATAATACAATAATTATATTATACATAGAATATTATATGTTGTTTGTTTTAATAATAATACAATTATTCGAAAAAAATATTTACAACATATACAATAATATTAAGGATAGCGATATAAGTCCCGTCCGCATGGATTGGTGGCAAGAACGCTGGCTGCATTTCCCATTTGCGTTCGTTTTGATTCTTTCCTCGCCCAAAGAATCAGCATAGCGATTCAGCGAGCAAATGCGGCCAGCGTTCTTGCCACCATGCCGCGCGGATACGATTTATATTTAAATTAGGTTTTGTAAGTAGGTTATTTTGTTGTTTTATTAATTTAATATATAGGTTGTAAAATGCCTGAAATATATTTAATGTAATTTTGAATATCTACTTTTGATATTTAACGATTAAACCTCCAGCTATTGTGATCTGCTTGACGTTATTAGAGGTTATTATAATTATATTTGAAAACCTCGTCTACTAATGAACAATATTTTGCTTCATCAATTTATCTAAGTTACTATGTATGTAATATTATTCTAATTAGGCTGCACCAATATATTATTTTATAATATTATTTTCTTAAAGATTTGTTTTAGTTCGATCGAACTCACCTCTTTATGATGTTAAGAAAGGCGTTGTTACAATAAATATAAATAATACATACATATCTCCACGCCAAATCCCTTGCGGGGTAGGCAGAGACAATTGAGCGCCTCTTAACACGATCACGACATATCTCTTTCGCTTCTTCGACATTCATCAACTTCATAAAATATATATACATATCTATAATGAAAGACAAAAGTGTTTGTGCCGTTTGCTGTAGAGACTTTAGGCCTGTGAGGTCCAAGTGCTAAAACATTTTTAAAAAACATCACCCCTCGTCTAATTGTCTGCTCTGGTGACAAAAGGGCTGATTCTTTGAGCCCAGGCCCAGAGAATCAGCATAGCGATTCAGCGAGGAAATGCGGCCAGCGTTCTTGCCACCATGCCGCGCGGATACGATTTATATTAAATTAGGTTTTGTAAGTAGGTTTTTGTTTATTATTTATATACAATATTTGCTTATGTTAATAAAAAATATGATTAAACTTATATATATATATATTTAACAGTATAGTGGTTACCATTAAATATATATAAATTTATTGATCATGCTGTGATTTGGTAAAACCAATAACATATGCGGCTAAAGAACAAGAATCCGAATCATTTTTATCTGTTATCTTATAATTTACGAACTGTGGGTACTAGTACAAGTACGTCGTGTACAGATCGACATTATGTTCGTGGTTTAACTAAAATCTACAACAAAATACACATTTTGCAAATGATGCAATCATACATCAAATAAGCTATTTATATACAGCCACAAATTCGGTTACCCTTTAACGAGGGGGAGCGTAATTATAAAGCGCGTGTCAATTACAATCAACGCACTGACCACCCCATAACCACTCCACATCCATAAATAGGTTTGTGTACTAATATTATAGATGTAGGTAAACGAAGCTTCATCTCTCTGTCTGTTTATTTGTTTCTCCTCCACCCCTAAAGTACTTTCATACTTGTCAGTATTGCTTCTTTTAAATCCAGGAAAGCCTTTATTTGACGCCTTTAATTTAGAACCCATTTTATTATAATATATAAAATAACTCTTACCGTAGTATTATCGTGACATTAATAAATAATATATTCAATAGGTGGTAGGCGGACTGATGGTGTTATCCACCGTTCTTGCCGATAAACCCAGTAAAGTGTATCTACACGTTTCGGGATCAGGCTCGAATTGCCGTCATGCCCAGTCAAGCCGGCATAGTGTTAGGGACTGATGGCAGTTATGAGTGTCTGATATCAGTTGTTAACATTCATGGACCTTGCGTGCCACTTACCATCAGGTGGGCCCAAGGTCGTGCTAGTATAAAATAAAAAAAAAATAAAAAAAAAAAATCGAGGGTCTCATGAGGCTTCGTTCTCAGACGAAGCCTGGTTAAACATCCACACACACAATACACTCCAAGATCGAGCTAAGAGCTTCCGTGATCAGATTAAAAATGGCGGCTTTGAGTGAGTATGTAAGTTAAGTGAACATAAACTTTACAATGTTTCAGAATTACTTACTAACAAAGTATCAATCGTCCAAAGCGTTATTTTCAAAGTCTTTTAAATTCTTAAAAGAAATGCACACCTGCCCTTGTTGCACGGGCTTTCTTGAACTTTTCTTATTGTTATACTTTGAAATTGCGTTTTATATTGCTCAATATCATCACATCCACTAAAATTTAAGATAAATATGTTGTCAATTATGGTTTAAATCTGTGTTATATAATTTAATACTCAAAGTTTTAACTTAAACTTACGACCACTTTTTTTAATATCGTAAGTATTTGATCTTTTTAATTAATTTTTCTCATAAGAAAAATGTTTGTAAGGTTGAAATGATATGTATAGTTGCTCGCTTCCAAATCTGATATATTAAAGGCTATAATTGCAACATCTCGTCTGCCACGAAATAGTCTTGTGCACTAATTCCCGTGCCTCCAAAATTAAGTATCTCGTGTTCAGTGTTCACCCCGAAATGCTCTACCACACTCCCAAAGTTTAGCTGTAATAAAATGCCTTTAAGTTCGCCCTTAACATTAATTTTAAGTGTTTTGTGCAATAAAGAGTTTATAAATAAAAATATTATTTAATACAAGTCTTGTTTCAAGCGGTGTTATTTTTATATAAATATCACCATGGCAAGCTTATAATATTGGTTGAAAGTAAAAAATGGTAATTGACGTCATTACCAATGGTACATACTTGCAACGAGAACAAAAAATAGGTTGTAAAAAGGACTGATGGTGGTAATTTTCTGCCGTGTCGGGGAACCAATCGTGCCGATAAACCCAGTAAACTGTATCCACACGTTTCGGAATCAGGATCGAATTGCCGTCCCAATGAAGCCGGCATAGTGTTAGGTACAGTTGCTAAAATTCATGTACATAGCGCGCCACTTACCATCAGGTGGGCGCAAGGTTACATGTTGTGCTAGTATGAATATACATATATACACAATTTCTTGTTGTTCTATTTATATGTCATGCCTAAAGTTTGTTAGATTCAGCCGTAAAATTAAAAGCCTGTATCTAGCAATAGAGAGATAATAAAATAATTAATTTTATTAAATTTATTATCTTTAGGAGGACTCTCCCCATTTTTAGTATTTTTCCCTAAATGATTGAAATATTTGTATTATTGTATTATTTTTTATATTCGAATTACTTACAGCCGATGTGCAGACTGTTACGAGTATTACGATATTAAAAAATAAAAAAACATACTCAAAACAAAACCGGACCCCCTAATCTAGATTACGCGTCCTCTGGGTGTAAAACCGTAATCCCAAAGTCATTACTAAAATGCACTGAACGAATGTACCAAATACCATGAAAGGGTGATAATCCCACTTCGGTAGGGTGGATACTATTTTCATGCCCGATTCGAATGCGGCGGACAGCAATTAGGCAAATGATTGAAGCAAGCCATTCATTATCAAATCATTATGTTTGCATTTTTCTAAATAATTTTGCATTTACATTCATATACAATAAGTTACTAGATTTTTTAATAAGGACCTTGCTATTGCTGTTGCTTGAGACGCTAGAGTTATCATTATGCAACGTTTATTAAAACTAAACTACGAAGAAACCAAAAGGATGTTACTGGCCATCAAATTAATGAAACCATTTTAAGACTCCACGGTATACTCATATATTAATATTTGAATATTCCAGTATATTAAAAGTAAAGTAAAGTATCATCATAACCATTTCCCTTTACGGGTGGTCAGAAACCACGTTTATAAATAATCAATCATGCCAAAGCTCGTCAATGTCTCCAACGTACCAAACTCGAGAAATATCACAAATAAATAAAAAAATAAAAAAATAAAAAATAAATACAATAATAAATATTTTCGTGTCCCGACTAGGAATCGAACCCGGTACCTCCGAGTCTAAATCCACGGACTTAACCGCTTAACCACGGAAGCAGTTTATTAGTTTATATTATTTATTATACTCATTTACACTTATTTAAAAACGCCCTATTACTTAAGCAAGCTTAACTTCGTCTAGTGGTAGAACTACATAGTGACCTTGCGCCCAGCTGATAGTAAGTGGCAAGGTCCGTGAATGTTAGCAACTGGAACCAGACACTCATAACTGACATCAGTCACTAATACTATGCCGGCTTGACTGAGCATGACGGCAATTCGAGCCTTATCACGAAGCGAACACTTTACTGCGTTTATCGGTGCGAACGATGAATACGTCTCCGCCCCGGCAGACTGGGCAAATTACCACCATCAGTCCGACTACCACCTATTTCTTGTTCTCGTTGAAGTATGTGCCTTTTGTAATAATGTCAAATGCCAATTTTTACTTTCAAGAAGAACTAATGTCGTAATGCCATGTTAATTATTACAAAAATAACACCGCTTGAAATAGGACTTCCTGATTCTGATGATTAAGTTTTCCCAATTAAGTTAATGTTATACCCCGTATAGGTGACTTTTAAAATGGTGAATAACGATATATATAATGGCAAAACTCGGCATAAAAGTGACAATATAAGAAATCCACTATTTTGGCAATCTAACGTTTTTTGCTCAAATATTGAAATACTTCTGCTGGCTGCTTATGAAGAGTTACAATTCTCAAGATCTATGTCAAACTTGAGATCAAGATGTCTCTTTCATTCTTTCTTGATTTGACATTTGGTAAACAGAGATAACTTGATATGAATCTTGAGATCTACTTATTAAAACGATATAAATAATAAAATACTTTAAATAAAAATGTAATATTGTAATACTTAGTATTAACACGTGCAATTAAACACAATCGATAATACCTACTTTATGTAAAAATATCGTTCTTAAAGCCATGTATGTAAAGTGCTGATTAACCAGAATTTTGGTCATACAATGTAAGAGTATGATATATTTAGCTTAATGAGGAGGGTCCCGGTTGCAGTCCGGGCACGATCAGGAATGTTTATTTAATATTACTGATTGTATTTTTGTAATTCTAGGAGCTTAACTAAACTAGTAGAAACCGGCTTAATATTTTAAATAAAAAATTTAAAAGTTTTTTTTTAAATTGAATCATTGCATAGACAAGAACAATAAGAGTTGTAAAAACTGTAATATCATCAACTTTTAATGAATTACACAGTTAAAAAGTAGGTGTAAAATTAGGAGTTAATTTAATTGAAAAAAAAAAGTATTTTAACTGTCTATTTCTACTCGCCAACCCGTCTATCCAGCGTGGCGAGTATGCCAAATTCCCCAGAAAATCTGGGAGGCCTATATCTAACAGTGGACGTCTAGGACTGTTTTATGTGAGTAACAAAAACTGTACAAAACACACACAAACAACAGTAACTTGTCTGTCTGTGCAGTAACTATTTGAAACAGTTAAATCCCGACAGTACTATATAAAATAGTAGCTCAAATTTTATAATTTTAATATTTCTCATGTAATTTTAAAACCTAATTAAATTGTAACGTAATTTAAACTTTATTATATTTAAATTTGTCAACTAACGTAAACTTTCACAATCAAACGCTTGAGTTGATATTCGAAGTGTGAAACACTATATGTACTTTTTGGCTAAACACGCGCTAAATCTGTCAGTAAATAACAGAATTCACTACTTTGACAACCGGACAAATAAGTATTGTTTTTAAATATAATTACAGACCCCAACGAACACGACAGATGCCAGTGATCCCAGCTAATGATTATATTTGATTTCATCACAATGTCATTCATTATTTTGGCTAGACGTAGCGTCAGCAATAAAATTCGGATAACGAAAACAATTAAAAGTAATAGGCTCTTCTGAGCGATAACCCAGATCTAATTATTAACTAGCTGTTTGACCCGACATCGCCTCTATAAATTAGTGGTCTGGAAAAAGTTTCTTGTCTCAAAATCTTTATCAAGTAGTATAGGCGAGACAAGCTAAGTGACAAAGCCCTACACGTGGGCTGGATCGATATAAGACTCTTTAGGGCGCGTTTCCACCATGTCGTGACTAAATACGACGTAACCGTTTGTAACTGTCATTATCTTCTGTCGTCACTGAATCGTCGATCGTGAAACTTCTGTTGTGCCTAGCTATTCTCACGATTCCAAGACAGCGACAAAAAGGTAACAGTACTTATTGTTGGGCGACTGGCGTGTTAAATGTTTTCAATTACTTGTCTGTTTATAGCCGTAGACTACATATAATTGTATAGTGTTGAATGTATACAGTTCCATACAAATATACAAGCCACGACACGATCATCTGTCGTCACGACGAGGTGCGTTTCCTTGAACTGTTAAGTTAACGACGCGCGTCCATCAATGTTAGCCATTGCATACAGTCTTTTTTACCCTCCTAGATGCATCTGGCTGGGATCGTCCCACTCTATGTGGTTCCGTACGTACCACTCGAGAACCCGTTGGCTCTATCATTCGTCGATTCTGGGGTAGATGTAAAATTGTTAATGAAATGATGCCATTATCAAAAACACATTAACGCATTGCTATAATGCGGAAAGGCATATCGGAGCTGTGTGGGAACGCCTTAACTTATGATAGTGCCATGTTTATTGTTATTAAAATCATTCCTAGATTTTTCATATCGCCTTCATGGAATATATAATAATAAAAATAATAAATAGGTACATACATATTACATTTGTAGGTAATAATAAAATGGTTTATTTAATTTAATAGTTACCAACAATTATTAAGATAATATTCTTATATTAGGACATAATTATACAATATTATTAGTACCAATGACAACGCCATTTTACACCAGCGTCTATTAGTATTTATCTGGTAATGATGAAGGCAATTCTTTGCTACCAATGGTCATTAATCTGCTATTATACCATTATTAATTAAAAAATAATTGTTACATGGTAAAATTGAGTGTACTAAATATGAGTATTTAATGGTGAATAAATAAATAAAATGCTATATTTTAAATTACAAACTTAACTATAAATCAAAATATTCAACCATAATAAGGCCCTTGGTATTCACAATGACCTTGGCCGTGTGGGTAGAGTTATTGTCCCTCCCGCCGCACATACGCAGGTCGATCTCAGACCAGCTAAAACGGTTGGTAAACATTGGTTAAACTACTGTACCGAAAAAGAAATTCTATGGAATAAATTTGCGCTAATTTGAGTAAAACAATTTTGTCGATAAAAACAGGCCAACTGTGAGTCGAGTAAACATTTTTTTATCATTTTCTTAATTTAGCCACTACTTTCTAGGGCCAGGTTAATATCTTAACCTATCCCTTTATAGCCGTCCCTAGAGATGATCCAAAATTTCTTTTCTATTTATAAAAATAGTAATTAATTTCTATCATTTTTGCAACTATATTATTTACTAATAATGACTCAAAGAATAGTAACTAGGTGAGATTATTTTTGATGATTATTAAAAAAAAATGCAACTAGCAATACGAAAATTAGTTCTGAATCATACACATGGCATTTTGTTTTATAGAACGAATATTTACGAAAAACGACATATCTTCACTTGCTAAGACTTTTAAAAAATATTAAACATACATACATACATATCTTCACGCCAGATCCCTTGCGGGGTAGGCAGAGACAATTGAGCGCCATTTGACACGATCACGACATACTTCTTTCGCTTCGTCGACATTCATTAACCTCTTCATACATGCCCTTTGGTTACGAAGACTTTTTAATGCACCTTCAGTCAGTGTTTTATTTATTTGATCGTGATATGTGAGTCTCGGTCTGCCAGGGCCTCTTTTACCCACAACTTTCGCATTATATATCTGGTTCGTCAATCTTTCATCGCTCATCCTTTCAACATGCCCGAACCATCGTAGCATGCCTTTCCTTATTTTTGTCCCTATGCTTTCCTTCATACCAACCCTTTTCCGTATTTCGACGTTACGTATGCGGTCCGCCAAAGTGACGCCACATATCCGCCGCAACGACCGCATTTCTACTGCATTAACCCTACTCTCATGCGTATTCTGACGTATCCACGTCTCGCTTCCATACATCAGTGTTGGTACCAACATGGCATTGTGTATGGCGAGCCGAGCTTTGTCACTGACATTTCGACTGCCGATCAGTGACCCCAGGGCACCGTTAACACTATTTCCCGCGTTCACTCTTCTTTCAACGTCCCTATCGTACTTCCCATCCGCAGTGAAAACACTGCCCAGATATATAATTTCATTTACTTGTTCTAGAGTTTCATCATCAATCTTTATCGTCACGGTTGTCATCCTTCTTCTTTCAAACACCTTGGTTTTTCTCGCATTCAAACGGAGTCCTTTTTCTGCACATCCCTCCTTCATTCTTGTGACTAGTGATTGCAGTTGTTGTTCGGACGATGCTATAAGAACAGCATCATCTGCATAAAGCAGGCAGTTCACCACTAGATCACTCATCTTTATCCCACAGTCACTCTCTCTCACTCTTTTTAGGCATTTGTCGAGATATAGAGTGAATAATCTAGGAGAAAGCACACAACCCTGTTTGACGCCCATTTGGGATTCAAAGCAAGGCGACATACCTCCCTCCACCCGCACACAAGCTTTGCAGCCCTTGTACAGGGACTGTATAGCTTGTAGCAGTTTGTCATTCACTCCATACTCCGGCAATATGTCCCAAAGCTTCTTTCTTACAACTCTATCAAAAGCCTTTTCCAAATCCACAAAAGCACAGAAAACCTTCTGGTTTAAGGCCAAAAACTTCTCTGTGATATTGCGGAGCGAAAAGACTTGGTCAGTGCATCCTCTTCCAGGTCTAAAGCCTCCTTGTGCCTCCCATAAAAGACCTTCAGTCTTCTCTTGCAAGCGTTTCGTGAGAATCTTGCCATACATCTTGCTCGCCAAACTGATCAAACTAATCGCTCGGTAGTTGGCACAGTCCAATCTAGATCCCTTACCTTTGTATAAAGGAACGATGACTGATTGTCGCCAGTCCTCCGGCACTCTTCCCTCCTGCCAGCAAAGGTTGCACAGTAGGTGGAAAGCGTTCCAGACCGGTATACCTCCGTATTTGATCATTTCAGCGAGCACTCGATCTTTTCCCGCTGCTTTGCCACATTTCAGGCTTCTAATTGCCGATTGCAATTCTTGCACACTTATTTCCTCCTTAAAAGTGGACGTTATAGTTGTGGATAGCTCTGGAGGTAAAGTACCCGTCGTGACGTCGTTAGGAGTACCACTAGCATACATCTCGCTAAAATATTCATTCCATCGCTGCAACACCTCATTTGTGTTTGCAAGAATGTTACCGCTTTTTGATTTCACTCTGTTCATTCGATAAGATGACAAGCAACCTTTGGCCTTCCTAACTTCCCTCCAAAAATATTAAACTTTATTAATAACCCAGTTTACTAACTTTGCTTCACTTTCAGCTTTCGGCTGGACAGCCTACCAATAACTAGCTGAACAGTAATATGTACATTTTGATTTTTAAAGCTTTTTTGTTGCTTGAGAGTTTTCCACAGATCTGTTTTATTCAAAATATCCTTTACTTTGACAGTCATAATCAGCTCGGTAGAACAAATATAAAATTTTGGTAAAAAAAAAATCAGTCAAAAAAAAATATTGATAAAAATACTTGTTTTATAAATATTTAATGTATGCAAAAAACATAATATTTAAATATATATATATTTAAACTTGCTTTGTACGGTTTTGCGTTCGGAGTGTCAAGCGTTGGCTAAGTTAAATTAGGAACCTATGCAGTTTTCAAATGCGTTTATTATGGAGTAAGCGAAGTAAGTACGAGCTCAGTAGTCATTTGGCAGCCGGCTAGTGAAGTTCAGCTACATACTACATCACCGTACTCCCAGTGTCACGTAAATATTTTTTAACCATTTTAATAAATTATTATATTTATATTTTTTAAATATTGAATAGGATTTTGCTTAAAATAAATAAAATTCTATACAAATAGGTTTTAAATATGTGTTTTTATTTTATTCAGCCAACAATTGAAGTTATAATTTATTAATTTAAATTTACCAATATGTTGAAATTTTAAATGTAGATATCGCACTTTTTTATATTTGTACAATAAAATACAAAACATTTTAGTGCCTTCTCAGAAATATTTTATGGAGTACAATAACGTAAACACGCCTTAAGACTTGCTCCTTATACAAATTATTATGATAACACGCTGATTGGATTTTATTGTTTATGTTTTTGACTTTGTTTTCAGACATGATGTCGTCTTTCTCCGTGCCTTTAGTGCCTCTGTATGCTCCGATGCAGACTGAGCCGCTGGATCTCTACATCGGTGACCAGTCCGGTCCTCGGCCGACCTACCGACCCAACACCAGGTCCATATCCACCCAGACCGACCCCTGGCCTCTCCGGTGCTACCTCTGCGTTAAAGACTTCAACAACAAAGATCTCCTCATGATGATCAACTATAAAGCGTATATTTGCGCCGACTGCTACGTTCTGAAGATCAGGAGATATGACTGGAAACGCTTCCGAACTGAGAGGATGTATAGATACGGAAGTTTTGGCAATCCGATCCCCATGAATCGCACCCCGGTTCTTCCGATTCATCCGATTCCGATTCAGCCGATGCCGATGCGTCCCACGCTGCCTCGGTTCAACCCGCGAACTTGTGCTCAGTCGAAGATCCGCACTCCGGGACGTCGACTTACACACCGCCAGTACCCCACGTGCTGTATGCGCTGCTACGTTTCTACTTATGTCCCTTAATTGTTTTTATTATAATAAATTAATTTTTTGTATTTATCACTTATTGATAATGAAATAAATATTATAAAAATTATCTGTGTTTTATTTTCTTACATTTCTTATTAATAATGTTCTTTCAATTTAATCATTTAGCTGGCTTTGTAAAATGATCCACGACAATTTGACCTCTAAATACGCAGCTGCCATGTTATACTAAAAAATAGGCCTAACAGTAGAAACTTCTTATTTTATGTTTATTTAACTTTAAAATTCGGTAAGTTTTAGGGTGAATTTGTCTAGATCATTTTTTTTGTCTATTTGTAAAATATGAATTGACCTCTTGCCAGTTTCGAAAACGACAAAGAATACGGCTTACTAAAGCTTTGATCGGAAGAGCATTATGATGTTTTGTTTAAAAACTTTTACTAACAACGGAAAAATGTTTTCTATATTCACTCAAGTTTATGTTTGCCTCTTTCATTCTTTCTTGATTTGACATTTCGCAAAAATAGACAATAATTTGAATGAATATCGGATCTTGAAATCAATTTATAATTCTGTATTTTGTATTAGTTATTAATGTAAAAATAGGAGGCCCCCTTTGTAAACCAGCCTACAGTTGGTCGCAAGCCCGAGACAAGATTCTTCTCGTTTCTCTTTCCCTCACACGTAAATACGATATTTTAGCTGTGGTACATCCATAGTTACAATATCGTACTTACGAAAATTAACAGGTTGGCCAATAGTTACGACTTTTTCTGGGCTAAAATGAAAAAGGCACCCGTACGGTGAATCCATAGGTTGATAAGAAATGTGTATTTTCTTCTTTAACGAAAGCATATTTAAAAGCCGTAATCTTGTTATACGATACAATTATAATAAAATAAATATTTTTAAATAAATAATAATAATAATAATATCAGCTGGAGAATGGTTAGAAATATAACGCAACCAACAGGAAAAAGGATATAAGTGAATTGCCGCTAGAAGCTATCTCAATTAGTGTATCGGTCGGGAGAGGAGACCCCTTGTGCATTTGATCATAGTGACTACCTAGATATCTCGTACCTTTGGGGTTATTTTTATGACAAACCGAACATTGTACGCGAGGGCTAATATACATATACCCCATATAACCCATTTAACACTCAAACTATCCGTTATACTATACATTGATATTAATTAAGACACATTTATATATTACTTGTACTTTACTATAAATTACATGTAACTAAATATGATAGGAAAATATAAATATAGGTATACTTATAGACAAATAAAAGCTTACGCTTATAACACATAATATACATATCATTCATATTAAATTAAAAAACACATTCTTGTACGATAGTATTATGTTTAACTTTAAGAGGGACCCCCAATACAGGTCTAACTAAACTTAAAGGGGGATCCAGAAAATGTACTATTTAATCTTGTATTTAAAGGAATAAAATATTTTTGTTTTGTTTTTTTTTTTTTGTTTTTGTTTCTCATGCTGTCATTAATTTATATTATTTTAGGAATTTTTGAATCTGCATGGCCAATGTGCAATATCTAGTGAAGATTAAAATATAATTTTGCTAAACCGGCATTCTTGGGACATATAATTGTCGCTTATATTATATGTACAGTGGATCAAGAAAGTAAAGTAAAAAAAAAGTAAAGTATCATCACGACCGTTTCCCTTTCGGAGTGGTCACAACCCACGCTTATAAATAAACGAATTCACGTTTAGCCAACTTTACTATAGGCTAATCATGACAAGTGGCAAGCTCGTCGATTTCTCTAGCGTACCAAACTCGAGAAATATCACAAATAAATTAATATAAATATTAATATTTATTAACTTTGTTAAATATTATTGTGTCCCGACCAGGAATCAAACCCGGTACCTCTGAGTCAAAATCAACGGACTCAACCGCTAGACCACAGAGGGTTTATCAGTTTTGACAATACCGTTGTTTTGTAAATTATTTTCAAGGGAAAATCAACCTAATTGTTAGATGACGAACAAATTAAACTCAACCGAAAGACCAACTCATATGCTTTATGCTTTTAATTTTGGTTTATTTTAATAAATTAACTAAAAACTAAACATTTAAAACATATAAATTATTATTAATGAAAAAATACTTAATAATTGAAAATACAACAAATATAAAATAAAATAAAGGAAAAACAAAATAAAATGAAAATATTACAAATCAAAAAGTTAATAATAAGTAATAATAAATAATAAGTTAAAAATCGCTACCAATGGGCAAAGTTCCAAGGATACTAGAAAAGATAAGAATATTGAATCTTGAAGTTTTTAACATTTTGTGTATGACTCTGATGACATGATTTCTTGTGGTGCTAGTGTACGACGGGCACTTTTCTAATTGTGCCTTTTAACTTTGGAACTTCAATAGTGTACGGACCGCGCAGTAGCCCCGGTAAACTAGATCACCCCTTAACTCGAGCAAGAAAGAAATGTTAAACCAGTGATGTGGTATTCTGTCTCCTACACGAAGTTTACTGAACTATAGGAGACAGCTGTTTTTGCTCTCATCTTTGATACCAGAGTAGGTAATACATGGCATGACCTCTATTTAGACAAAAATTTGGCCGCATTGCCACGATGAATGGCAATGCTGATCCTTTGGCCTAATATAACCCAACCCAAACTTCTTTTATATATATATTAGGATTATAAATGCATGTTGTGTGTTGCTGCTTTGGATTCCAGTTTAGCCCATCTATTTTTACATTAATAAATATCTATACTGTAACTGAAATCTGAAACCACATTGAATCAGTTTGCACACATAGGTAATTAAAAAATATAAATAGATTAAATTAGAGCGACTAAAAAAATATTTTCGTCAGACATTTATTTGTTAAATATGAGTGGTAATTAAAAAATCTTATGGTTTACTATTCTACGATGTGTTTAGATATAGATTGAGTTTACAAAGTGTGTTTAAATTTACCCCAGACTACAAATAAATGTATAATATTAGTAATACAAGCAAGCGAGGAAATGTCGCGGGAAATCGTCTATGTGTGCATGCTTTTACATCAAAATTCCTTTGTCTCTTCCAGTTTCCATGACAACGTCAGTCAGAATGGAATTAATTCGAAATCTCCCAAGAATGTCGACCAATACAAATTAAATTAGTCGGATGCACATTGGCTTGAAGGATTACATACACGCACTAGCAGATGCATGCGGCTTTGCTTCGGCATTCATCCACTTGACAAGGAAGCGACTGACTTAATTTATTCATCGTAGGCCAAAGCTTTGTAAGATAGAAATATCAGTAAATCGGGCCTCTGCCCACCGTTTTTACAGCAAACGTCGAAAATAAGTAACTATTGCAAATCGTTTCATATTTTCGATCCTTGCTGATCTGCGCTTGTTCCGCTGCAGCACCAGCTCTAACAAAAGTGCCTTGAAGGTGAGAAGAGGCTAGGGAATCCCACACCAGGGGTTGGCCCAATCTCCAAGGTATTAATGTCATTCCGTCTGGACGCTTGACATAGTCTCGACTCAGACCGGTTGGTTCTAAAATAGAAGGGATCGAGACTACTGCAAGCGTCCTACGAATGAGATCATAAATGATATGGTTCACACACTTTGAACTTTGAAGTGATTAGTTTTTAGAGGTGTAATGAGAGTAGTTAGTATACATAGTTCACACACCTCGTGTTATGAAATTACAAGTAAAACCTACATTTCGGTCATAAGTTCGAAACAATTTAGACTCCACCTATTCGCACAAGAACGGCCGGACGACGCCGCAAAATAAAGTAAGAATAAGAAGAAGTCTTAACATTGCATTGCTTGCCTCTGTCTATTACACATATTCATAAATGTGCAACAATGATTTGCTAGTTAATCCTTTTGATATGTTCCCTCTATTGTCTACAAATATAATGACAGACAGACAACCATTATTATGCTAATATGTATATATGGAATACTTGAATCAGTATGGAATTATGGATGAATAGAAATGTTTGCAATATTTGGAAATTTCTCGTTTTAATTAACAAAGGCGTGTAACTAAATGTGGCTTTACTGTTGTTGTAGAATTTCAGCCAGTACAAAGAGAAATGCCATTCATCCAGCTTCTATGAAATGAGTTAATTTAAACTAGACATTTGGAAATGCAACATATCTTGCTAATATTCCAACCGCAGCTGTATTATTATGCTGCAAATGATTTGCGGAACTCAGAAATCTAAATATGTAAAACAAGATTCGTTCTGTCTCTGTGGTATACGAGCACCATATTCAACTTTAAAAGGAAAGCAATTTAATGGTTTGAATAATTGTAGTAATTCTGGCATGTAAGTCTGGTCTTGTTAATAAGTCGTTAAGTCCAGAAGTCACACGAAATTGTTTTAAATATAATGAACAAAAATAACACATTTCGTGTTGCAAAACACATTTTGATGATGGTTTGCACTTTGATACATTTGATACATTACTTTTGATACATTACTTAAAAATATATTTCTGTATAAGAAAGTTTCAGCAAAGTAAATATAATGGTACTGATGCAAGACCAAGGTCTTGGTCTTGCATCAGAACAGCTAGTCTCGGTCCTGCTTTTGGTCATGCACACTTAATCTTGGTCTTCGTTTTGGTCTTGAGTAAAAGCTCAGATTTAAAATATATATTTGTTTCTAATGGGGTGTATCAGGCAAAGCTTTCTGTAGATGTCGCTAGCGGCAACGGTACCTTGTTTTACATCTATATCGCATATTTTTAAAAATGTTTTTGTAGTTTTTTGTTTTTATAACAGAAAAAATAATTTTTAATTAACGTTACCTACCTTAAAAGGCTAATTAAGAAAGCGCCCACCGTCTTCAAAAGAAAAAAGGTTGAATTAATAGAACGGCAATTTTGAGATCACCGTATCTTTGATTTTGATTGGAAATCTCGATTTGTACACTAAAAAGCTGCTCACTTCGGCATTATTATATTATTAAAAAATAATAAATTTCGTAATAAAAATACAAGTTTTTCATGCAACTGACAGTTAAATTAGGTACCATCTATCATGCGGCATCTATCGTGATAAAAAGTTTGTGATACACCCCATTGTACATCGTAAGACCATTTTAGTCGGATAACGCTTTACATCAATACGACCAACTTTATCAGAGTGTAAATAAAAGATTGGTCCACATCAAAACATTTTTGGAGATATTTCAAACGACATTTACGATACATTAAAAAAACCAAATAAAATATATTATAAAGACTTTATTGGAAAAATTAGAGAAAAAAGTCTCTTTCGCAAAATCTTTACCAAGACTAGGCTCAGTCGTGCAAGACCAAGACCAATAATGGGCCACACTAATAGTACGTTTTTACATTCAATTAAATAAGTATAAACATGCAAACGGCTAATGCTTAATTGTAAGCCTTTAATATTAATGAAAAAAAACCGTGAGCCACTACCCACTTTAGGAGCCAGTTCCTATATTGACTAAGAATTTGTATTTAGCCAAAAAAAGTAGATCATAGAAGTAGAAGTAAAGTATCATCACGACCGTTTCTCTTCCGGGGTGGTCAGAAACTACGCTTATGAATAACCGGATTCACATTTAGCCAACTTTACTACAGGCAAGTGGCAAGCTCGTCGATGTCTCCAGCTTACCAAACTCGAGAAATATCACAAATAAATAAAATAATAATTAAATGTATTTATTTACATTAATAAATATTTTTGTGTCCGAGTCTAAATCCACGGACTTAACCGCTAGGCCACGGAGGCAGTTATTTAATATAAGAATGTTTATAAATTAATGAACTAAAAAATTGTTTATAATAAATAACAATATGAAGTGTGTTAGCGTGCATTTGTAATCGAATGTGAGTATATGTCATTGTAATTTTAATTAGGATTTGTTGTTCGACAATGAGCAAAAAATTCGATACGAACAAGATTTAATTATATCGTTTTTTTATCGATGTTCGAAGCAAACATTCCATCTTCGTCTGAAAACGTTTCGAGCATGTGGATGCACGCCGAGCATGTTCCAAAGCAGTAATGTTTTATTAATCCCAGCCTTAGTACAATAAAAAGGAAAATTTAATCAAAGTTGCATGTTTGAGTTATTTTTGTTTGCTAAACCATTAGCCAGAATACAAGTATAATGCGAAATAACCGAATAATAAACAGCAAGAATTGCAAAGTTTCATTCTGGGAAAATTTCGAAATAACAATGTAACCATAATGTAAGAAAGCAAAATAGCAATCACAAACAATTCCTTAAAATACAACCAATGCATTGATTCCATTATGTCATTGAAATAAAACATAATAGACATCACTATTAAGTATAGAAAAACACGTTATACTGTAAATTATATATATATATATATATATATATATAATAAAATCTATTATATAATGCACATGCATATATTCATTCATTTTCATTCATTACAGCCCCTAGAACACATTGTCCTAGACCTCCACTGCTGGAGATGGGCCTTCCAGAACGTATATTTGGAGAATTTGACCTTCACTCGCCACGCTGGCCAGACGGCTTGGCGAGGATATGATGTCAATTTTGAATGACAATTTATTAACGATTCCACAAGTTGGTATTCGTGGAACCGGGACCGACGGCTTAACGTGCTCTCCGAGGCACGGGAACGTTGGTGTTGTAGATCTATGACAAATGTACGTAAGAAAAGTGTAGTTCTCAATGGTACATGCCGGGCGTGTTTGAACCGACCTTTGTAGAATTTAAGGAACGCGTTCTTACAACCGAGCCACCACCGCGCCGCATATATACTTGTATATAATATTATTCATGTAGTATATTTTTATGGCAAGTGGCGCAAGTATGTAAGTATATTAAAACATTACATATTTGTGCTATTTTCTCCAAATACTCTGGGCTCATGGAGTCCAAGCGCAAAAAAGTATTTACATAACACAGTGTCTTGTCGTCTCCTCCGGTGACAAGAGGCTGGCTCTTTCTTCGCCCAAAGAACCAGAATTGAAATTTAACGGGGAAATGCAGCCAGCGTTCTTACTACCATTCTACGCGGACGGGACTTATATCCCTATACGTAGTATTAATTTATATGTTGTAAATATTTTTTTGTTTTTTTTTTTCTTTTCTTATTAACATAAACATGATTTGACACTTATAAAACAATTACTTGACTTTATATATATACATAAACAACTAACACTTACATCCATTTCAACAGCTCTCCACTCAACATTCCTTCCAACTGCCATACGCGTTCCCCTATGCGATCCTCAATTAGTTTATCGGTATACTTGTAGCGACCTCATTGAAATAAAACGTCATTTGTATTTATTTCATCTATCATAATATGTCATCTGTAAATTGTCATTCTATCCTTGTCAACAAACGAAAATAAAAACGCTAATTTTATAAATCTTTATTTTGCTTTTATTACTGAGTTTCTTCAGTGGTGACTCCGACGTGATCATGTCCTCATCAGATCAAGCAAGCCTGGAAGTGTCAGCAAACACAAAACTTGAAAAATTACCCCAATTTTGGAAGGACGACCCGGAGCTTTGGTTCTTGCAGGTAGAGACGATATTTGACCTCGCGAAGATCACCGGCGATCTCACCAAGTTCCGATACGTCATCGCGAATCTCGACCCGTCCATATTGACTTACGTCGCTGATATTATTCGCTTACCACCCCCGACCGACAAATACGACAAATTAAAGAGTCGGATAACATCACTTAAATCCGAAACTGCGACCGAAAAATTAAACCGCCTTCTGTACGACGAACAACCTTATGATGAAAAGCCTACCCGCATGCTTCTCCAACTGCGATCCCTCGCCGGGCAGCACAGTGGCGAAGGCGACAACATGGAAAACGTCATCCGAACCGTCTTCATGAAGCGACTTCCGTCGTCAATAAGATCGATATTAGCCGCTGTTGATGACAAATCTCTAGACGATATGGCTGCAGCTGCGGACCGTGTATGGAGAGATTTAAAACCACAAGTAGCATCCGTGGAAACCACGCCTGCCCCGAGTCAACCTGGCCCTTCAACATTAGAAACTGGAATGTTAACCCACCAAGTCGAAGCTATTACTGAAAAATTAAAATCCCTGGAAACCCAAATTAATAATCGCGGAAGACCGAATCGCAAGTTTCACAACAACCGACGACCGCGTGACCCCGTATGTTTTTACCATAGAACGTTTGGAAGATCAGCCAGAAATTGTACCCCACCATGCTCATTTAACTCACATTTGGGAAACTGGAACCGCGGTCGTTAGGAGCGGTAAACAATGATCGCAGGAGAACCAACCGCCTACACGTCACTGACAATTCTACCGGACTCCAATACCTGATCGACACAGGGGCCGAAATATCAGTCGCCCCAAGATCCGCCGGATCCGGACCATGCAAACCCTCCAGCTTTCAACTCTACGCCGCGAATGGCAGCCCTATCAAACTCTATGGCTCACGAGTAATAAACGTGGACTTAGGACTAGGACGAACATACAACTGGGAGTTTTGCATATGCGACGTCGAAAACGCAATGCTCGGCGCTGATTTCATCAAACATCACAATCTCCTCGTAGACTTGGGAAATCGAAAGATCATTGATAATAAAACACACTCAAGCGCAAATGGCCAAGTACTACCATCCTCACTAAACATCGCTACTGTCATCCGCAGCAATCGATACCAAGATTTACTAAAGGACTACCCAGAATTAACCACCATTATTCCCTTCTCGAGCTCACAAGTTAAGCATCCAGTAAAACACTACATCATAACAAATGGACCTCCAGTTTTCGACAGACCGCGACGCCTTGCCCCAGAAAAACTAAGGATAGCGAAAGCAGAGTTTGATGTCATGCTGGAAAGAGGTATCTGCCGCCCATCAAGCAGCCAATACGCCAGTCCACTCCATTTAACACCCAAGAAAAACGGCGAATGGAGACCATGCGGAGATTACCGACGATTAAATGCCGCAACAGTCCCTGACAGGTACCCAGTCCCTCACATTCATGACATGACCGGAAACTTGGAAGGTAAACAAATATTTAAATATTACCACGCTTGACCTAGTCCGAGCGTATCATCAAATCCCAGTTGCTGAAGAGGATATCCCAAAAACAGCCGTTACTACACCTTTTGGACTATTTGAATTTCCTGTAATGACTTTTGGACTTCGAAATGCTGGACAAACCTTCCAAAGATTTATGGACTCCGCCCTTCGTGGCCTACCATTTGCGAGATGTTTTATCGATGATGTTTTGATAGCATCTGAAAATGAAGACGAACACTACGAACACCTAAAACTAGTATTTGAGAGACTCAAACAATACGGACTTTCTATAAGTATTAACAAATGTCATTTTGGAAAAACAGAATTAAATTACCTCGGACACAAAATTAACAAATTCGGAATACACCCTCTAACAGACAAAGTTAAAAGTATAATGGAATTTAAAAAACCCAATAATAGACAAGAACTACGTCGATTTCTTGGCATGATAAATTTTTATAGACGTTTTATTAATAATGCTGCACAAATTCAAGCCCCTTTAAACGAACTTTTAAAAGGAAACTATGACAGCAAGAAATCAAGTAAAAAGCCAATCGATTGGACAGATGAAGAAACTACAGCCTTCGAATTATGCAAACGGAGTCTAGCCGATGCCACCCTGCTAGCGTATCCTAAACTAAACGCACCTCTCATACTTACGACAGATGCCTCTGACACGGCCATAGGTGCAGTTTTAGAACAGGAAATCAATAATAGGCGACAACCGCTAAGTTTCTTTTCAAGAAAATTACATGGTTCCGAACTACGTTACAGCACTTATGACAGAGAACTTTTGGCCATTTTCGATGCCATCAAACATTTCAGATTTATGTTAGAAGCTCGATCATTTTGCATATCCACCGATCACAAACCCATAACTTTCGCTTTCAAACAACACTCTAATAAAGCTTCACCCAGACAAATGCGTCAACTAGACTTTATCAGCCAATATACCACGGATATTCGCCACCTTGCCGGCTCCGAAAATCTTGTGGCTGATACATTATCAAGAATTAATGCTATCGCTTTACCATCACTATTAGAAATTACTGAATTAGCAAAAGAACAAGAAACTGACGAAGAGATAACTCATTTGCTAAACTCAAATTCTTCACTTCATTTACAAAAACTTCGAATAGATAATTCTAACAATGAAATTTATTGCGACACGTCAACTGGCAACGTTCGACCGTATGTACCAAAATCTTTGAGAGATAAAATTTTCGACATATTTCATAATTTATCACATCCGAGTAACAGAGTGACCAATGATCTCATTCGCAAAAAGTATGTTTGGCCCCACATGAAAAAGTTTATCACCTCAAAAACTAAAAGTTGTATGTCATGTCAGCTCAGTAAAGTCAATCGTCATACTAAAACCATACATGAACACATTCCTATGCCAGCAGAAAGATTTCGACACATTCATCTTGATATAATAACATTACCCATTTGCGACGGTTATAGATATGTTTTAACCATGATTGACCGGTTCACTCGATGGCCAGAAGCTTTACCTATTTCTGACATGACAGCTGACACAGTAGCTACTACATTCTACAGATATTGGGTATGTCGTTTTGGTTGTCCAGAAACAATAACAACTGACCAAGGAGCTTGTTTCGAGGCCAATATTTTTCAACATCTTGCCAAACTTCTCGGGTGTAATAAAATGCGAACAAGTGCATACCACCCGCAAAGCAACGGAATCATAGAGCGATGGCATAGATCCTTAAAGGCAGCCATAATGTGCCACCAGAATCATAGATGGACGGATGTACTGCATACAGTACTACTTGGACTCCGAACCGCGTTAAAACCGGACATCCAAAGCTCTGCTGCAGAACTAGTATATGGCACTACGCTCAGAATGCCTGGCGACATTGTCTTTGGACACAATGACAATACAGTGACTACGGCATTTATTGATAAATTTAGGCATTACATGCAACAAATACGTCCCACGAGCACAGCTCATCATAGTAAGCCTAACTGTATCTTCATTCACAAAGATTAACGACCTGTTCACACGTTTTTGTACGAAACGACACTATAAGAAGGCCTCTTGTAACGCCTTACGATGGTCCGTACAAAGTTATTTCTAGACCTTCCGAAAAAGTCTACATTGTGAAAATTAATGGCCGGAATGTCAGTGTTTCGACAAAAAGGTTAAAACCTGCATACCTTGAAAATGAAATTGGACTAATTGATAATACAGCTCCTCATAGAACTTACCTATCGAGAACATTAAGAAGCTGTAATCGTTCCGCGAGCTACTCTCAATGAGCAACTCACTCGGGGGGGAGTACTGTAGCGACCTCATTGAAATAAAACGTCATTTGTATTTATTTCATCTATCATAATATGTCATCTGTAAATTGTCATTCTATCCTTGTCAACAAACGAAAATAAAAACGCTAATTTTATAAATCTTTATTTTGCTTTTATTACTGAGTTTCTTCATACTCTCCAAACCTCGAAGGGCACAAATGTTGCAATTTGAAATATTTCCGGTGAGATAACTTTTCTTTATAGCAACATTGAAGATTGCGTACGCATATTCAAAACATTCATTTTGTCAAAATTACTTCACGGTCTAGCACTTTTGACATCCATAAGTATCTCTCTTTTATATTATAAATATTTATGTGTACGAAAATGATTTATAATTTTGTAACGACATCTGAGTTTGATAATGATTTTTATATAAAAAATAGAGTTCTCTTAATAAAATAAGTGCGAGTAATTTAATTAAGCATTTATTAATAAGAAATACAAGATTAAATAATGTAAATATTAGCCTAAGATAACATAAACATTACAAGAAAGATTTTCATAAAAGGTTCGTAGCAATGTACCTTGAGTTTCAGTTCTATTCTTAATGCCGACATGCCCCTCCGTAAAACTGGAAGGAATAATTAAGTGGAGTAGCCGTTGAGGAAACGTTTAACAACACGGATAATAGTTATTACAAATAACGATTTAAAGATTCCAATAAGTAATAAGAGCTTACTTATTACTACTTAAATTATTTTCTTACGACTATTGATTCCCTTTTTAAGCTTTTAACGAATAACTTCTAATAAATAATTCAATAAAATAATAATATAATCTCTTATAGAAATATACTTAAGTAAATACTCGCATAATATTGTACCGTATCTATTTATTTTTTACATGTATTATTACACATGTACGAGTATGTTAATATATATATATATATTCATTAATACTTATTTATAATATATGTATATGTATGTGTCTATATATAATTTATTTATCTATTTCTTTATTATTCCACACAACACTTTCTTTGTAATGACTATTATTTCAATATAAATGTATAAACTAAATTTATTTAAATTGTATAAAAAATGCAGGAAACCCAGAGACACATGTAAATATTTATTTTTATTTTATTTTTCTAATAAGTTACTCCCCATTGCATCTAACTCAATTATGTGATACATTTTATTTACTATACAGCATTTTTAAAACAAGTTTGTACTACTTTTTAGATTTTGTTGATCAAATCAAAAAATCAAATCAAAATAATTTATTTGCTAGAAAACATGGTTACATTGCAAGATCTTATAGCTATAAAATTCGCTTCACATGTTTCACCTCAATGGCATGCAAATATTGGGCAATTACAATATGAGAAAAGTCAGATTGCAAAATAGTAGGTAAATTGAATTTGATAGCACTATTACTCAAGGACGCTTTTGTCTCCAAGTCTATTCCGTGCTAAGTCGATGTATTTTCGTATTGTACAATATGGTGCTGCATTTGCGCAGTAACAACATCCTGCAAGAATTATGGTTACCGACACGCGCCGAAATACAAAACCTAGCTATTTGTACCCAAATTAAATTACAATTGAAACTTTTAATTTTAAACATCCATGTACCTACTAGTTTATAGATAATCCTATTGAATACAATACAAAAGTCTTCACCATGGTATCGTAATGGAGGCGTAATACCAATCGACCTATCTGGTGCGACTACAAACTAATAGACTTGTGGGTTTTATATTAGTTTCGTGAGAACGTTTTTATATCAGTCGGGGCCTATCTATATACCTACTCGCATATATCATCATCATCATCAGCTTCAAGGCTTGCCACTGGAACTAGAACCCGTTGGCCATATCGGTTATTTTAAAAGCTATGTCAGTAACTTTATTTCTCTGAGGAATATCAACGTTTCGAATTCTATCCATTAGCGAAATACCATAGCTCGTTGAGCGACTTTAAATTTGTGGACCAAAGCCACTGTTAGTGTCCACGTCTCTGCACCATGCGACATTACGGGGGAGGAACTGGTTAAAAACTTTTATCTTAAGACATTGTGGGGTGGACGATGCAAGGATTAGCCGAATTTTCTATATATTTGTATATAATAAAATAGGTATTTATTTACAAAGTTTAAAGTTGTTAACAATATTTTTGAAACATTCTATTAAATCTAACATTTATGTAGGAGATTGGAGGCAAAAGCTTTGTGTTAAAGCACTCCAGACTCTTCTTATAATTATTATTTTTATTTCAACAATAAATATTAAAAGTCTTAAACAGTTAAATGATAAACGTTTTTAGTTAAAGAACGAAAATTCGGCTGCTGGTCTAAAATAATTATTTAATGTAAGAGAATACGGACGTGATGATACGTATAGTATACTTTATTTATTTATACGTTCAAATAAACTCATCAACATTTTCTCTTGGCATCATAAACAATGCAATCATTTTTTCCTTTAAAAAGCTGCATGCATTTTGTTTTGTGACGGATAATTAAATCTATCCATCGGGTAGGGCTTTCGACCGTCGAAATATTTCCAAATGAAACTCGATTATTTCCGAAATTCAAATCAAAAATGTTAAAAGGCTGTTGTCAATGTAATGCAAGTTTTAACTATATTATTTTTCGATTAAAATTTACTAAACTTTAATGAAAGTTTAATTTATAAACGCCGATTTTCTGTTTCCACCAGTAATGTATTCTCACACCATTTTCAGATGGAATACGAGTAATAAATAAAACTAAGGCCCGTATTAAACAATTAATCTAATGATCGATGTCAAGTTGTCTCTTTCATTCTTTATTGATTAGACATCTGTTAAAAAGAGGCACAGGTCCTTAAGTTTCACATCGATCTTGAGATTTAATTATTATTACGGGCCTAAAAGACAGTTGTGACATTACGATAAATAATTAACAAATTTATTTTATTTATTTATTTAAATACTTTATAAATTCCTTTTTTATATATTATTATTGTTTAACCTTTATTTATTTAAGATATTTGTGGAAACTTTTAATTGGCATCAAATTTTTTATATAAGTAATCATTTGTTTAAGTAAGTTTTCCTTGAAGATAAATTAATAATATAAATATAAACTAAATAATTACTTAAAATAAAAATTAAAAATAAACTAAAAACCTACTTATAAAACCTAATTTAAATATAAATCGTGTCAGCGCGGCATGGTGGCAACAACGCTGGCCGCATTTCCTCGCTGAATCGCTATGAACCAGCCCTCTTGTCACCAGAGCAGATATTTAGCAAGGGGTAATGTTATTATAAAAATGTTTTAGCGCTTAAACCCAAGGGCCTAAAGTCTTTACAGTAAACGGCACAAACACGTAGTCTTTGATTATGGTTACGTATTTGCGCCGCTTGCCAGACTCTGCGCTTTTAGTGCTGTTCCCAAGGTGTTGACACAAGTGGCATCCCACACTAAGGCCCGTCCCTGCTCCCAGGGGATCAGCGTAAAAAAAAGTTTAAAGCTACCTAATAGCTTCAATTGAAAGCGCAGTTTTTTACATTCTATTATATAATAATTAAAACAAAGTCGCAGTGACAATGTAATGCAATGTTGAAGTCTTATGTATCGCTGTGGAAAGACGACATCAAAATCCCCCGGCTTAGAACTTTTCCTTCATGAACCACTATCAAAGTCTGTCGAAGCAATAAATTTAAAGTCCACTGCGCTCGTAGTCAATTTATTGAAACGTAGAATGACAAAATAGTGGAAGATCTAAGACTCTGCAAACTCCTGAAACAATTTCGTCTTCACAGACGCCTAAAGGTGAGCGCACAGTAGTCTGCGAAACATTATGGTAGTGGTCGCTAACGACCGACATCAGTCACTATCATTATGCCGGCCTATTAAGATGCTTTTTTACCCTTCGCTTAGTTTGGGCTAAATACTTAAGGTTACATAAATGTTAAAACACATAAAACAACACACAAACTATAAGAGTATTCCACATCTTTAGCGTGAGACAGATATAAGAGTAAATGTATAACTACGGGTACGCTTAGGAATAATACCTACAGTATAGGGGTGCATAAGCTTGATCAAGCGAGGATTCTCGCCGAAATAATTCTGAACGAATTCAGAGAAATTAGAACATTTCAGAGCGGACAAGTAAGCGATTACCTTAAGCTTCTATAGAGTGTTTATTATAGTCAAACAACTTGGCCAATGTATAGAATTACATTAAATTTTGAACGCTGAATGCCAGTGTGTTTCCCCATTCCTATAACCAGTAGTCCTTTAAGCGAACTGTGAAAACGCATCTTGATAGGCGGGTATAGTGGTGGTCTGTGGCTGGCGTCAATTGCCGCTTACGGTCAGGTGGGCGCGATATATAAAAAATAAAACTAAAGAATAAAAACTAGGTTTTTTATAACTGTATTTTTTATGCGGAACACGGCATGTGACACTACGTTCATACCACCTGATGGTACGCGGAACGACATGTCAAAGCTCGGAGACAACTGACATTAACCACAGATGTCTGACATCAGTTACTACCACTAGTCGGCTTTATGTTCAATCTGGCGTAGGCCCAAACTTATCAAATCAAATATAAATATATTCCAGCAGTGGAGATCTAGGTCTCTGTGTTCTAGGGGCTGTGACGATGATGAGGCATTTCATGCACTGTTATGCAACGTGGTTTTGAAGAGATCATCAACAACTTTAGTGAGTCATACGAACTAAAAAAATATAGTATATTTTGTGTCATTATTTTTAATTTATAAAATACATAGTTTGTTTATAGATAGTTTTACAAAGGGTATCTAACAATTTGGCGCTCCGCCAGTTTTCAACAAGGCTGCACCGTAATAGCAATATAAAGGTTATGTTAGAAATTAGATTTATTGAACGAACGTATGTGACACGTACGAATATCGACCTCCTCCAAATACCAGGCACCAAATAACAAGGTATCTCAAAATATATGATTTTAAAATATTTTAGTTTTGTCGTAAAAAAGTTTGCAAATATAAATATACTCCACAAAAAAATGCAATTTGACATTAACTGGTAATTATTATTTCAAAACAAAAAACATGCTTATTTGTTACATTAATTATTGAAGCAGAAATCATAAGCCACGCAGCACAAAGGCTTGTATGTTTTACGTACGTAGCATATTGTATAAACCCATATGGTGCGCTTACATGTTTTTATTTATTGACTAGCTGACCCGGCGAACTTCGTACCGCCTGACAGTCAATTAATGTACCCTCGGTCGGTATGCCCTACAAATCAGCGCCGACTATCGGCCAACAGTAGTACTATGTCAGAAACCTTTGCCGATATTCACACAACATATTCCCAAAGTTTTATCCAGATCCTTTCCCGATCTTTCACCTTTATATATATATGTAGATGGTGGTAACTTAATTCCGTAAACCTATCATGGTTAGGGTCATTTCACTCTAGCGACAAAAAAATGTGAGGTGCAATAATTTGTTCATATTTGACCAAATCGTACTTACTTAAAGGTAGACAACTATTTTGTTTTTCTTATGTTTATATATGGTTTTATATTTTATCATCATCATCATCATCCGCATGTGTCTGCACGCAGTCTTTTGCAACCGTCATTCAACCCCCACCACTTTTCTTAGGTCATCCGTCCATCTAGCAGGGGGTAGTCCCACTCTGCGTCGTCCCGTACGAGGTCTCCACTCCAGAACCCATTTGACCCATCGGTCTTTGGTTTTGCGGCAGATGTGCCAGGCCCATTGCCACTGCAGCTTGCTAATTTTGAATGCTAGTCAGTAACTTTGGTTCTCTGACGAATTTCAACGTTTCGAATTCTATCCATCAGAAATATACCAAGCATACTAAACCGATCCAAATAACAAATTTGTCGAAATGAACTTTACAATAATAATATATTAAATATTGTTTAATTATTTATGGGTATCGTCTGGTTCTAATTTTTATTATTAACCTCTTCGCAATACGTCCAGTTATTGGTAACACAATTTTAGTAATTTGGTAGTATTCAGTTTACCTCGTCTGTGAGAAACGCTGAAGTTCATACTATACACTATAGAGATACAAAATGTGTTATAGGTACGTGGCAGGTATGGACTGAATAATTTAAAATGATAAGCGACTTGAGGGCAGTCTTTTAAGTCACGCATACTTGAACATGTGTGTGCGCCGCTTTATTGATTCATTTGTTTTTTGTCGATGGCCGAATGGATCAAATATTTACCCTCTATGCTTTAAAAATGAAATATTCTCCTGTAAAATCCACACAAAATACGAATGCGGTCCGATTTCAATTATAAAAGAGAATATAATAACTCGCCTTTACTACGAAATAAAATAATATTCGATGCAAATATGTTGTGTAAAGAATTCTGCGAATTCAATATTTATATTTAATTTCGGTTGCAATAAATGAAATTGGAAATATTCCAGCTAAAACTTTAATATTTTACAATCAAGTAACATATTTTTTCTTTGTTATTTGAAAACTACATTTTATAGAAGAGGACAAATTTCTAAGCATTCCATGGATTCACCGTGCGGGTGTGCCGGGTCCATTATTTGTGGGTAAGAGATGAGAAGAATGGTGTCTCGGGCTTGCGACCGCCAATAGGCTGGTTTAAAAAAAGGAGGCCTCCCTTTTTTTTTTATTGCGCGATAATACGCACACCATCCACCATTCTTCTTCTCTCCCTACCCAACCAAATACTGTATGATTCCGTTAATGCAGTCTTGAAAGCTCGTTCCATAAATGTATTATTATTATTATAATATTATTATAAGGCCCAATTCTTTCAGTAAGTGATGCAAAGATTTTATGATGATAGATTTACATATTAATGCGGGACAAACGAATAATAAAAAATGAGTTTACTGTGCAAAGCCATTCAACAGAAATCTATAAGATAAAAGTATCTGATCTTAAATCATTTCTAAAGTACGTATGATGTTAAATGTCAAATCGGCGCATAAGTGATCAGTTGGTAGGTATATAGCAGTTTCTATATGTGTTCTGTTGCCGTCACCGTTTTCTTAACTACTAACATAATAATAAATATCACCAGTTTCCGTGTGGTGACTTTTGTGACGTCTTCGATGTTTATAATCTATTCGGGCGAACTATGTCCTACACTAAATAGAAATAACAACTATTAATCGTAGCAATTGAATTACATTTTAGAAGTTTTGTCAAACGTTTATACGTTGTTTTTTCATGCGATCGGAGTCTGCTACAAAATGTAGACGACTAATTGTTATCGATCGTGTTTGACACACATAATGGACGTTATATAAACTCCACAAACCATAGATCTTGACTTGAATTAGAAATGAATCTAAGCTAGTATATATAATAAATAATAATAAAATAAATAATAAATATTTCCAGACAGGTCACACAGCGCTATCTAGTTTCCGTGGTAAGCTACGAGGCTTGTGTTACGGAAACTAGATAGTTGATAAACTACATATTATACTTTTTTTTTGTATATATTTTATTATACATATAAACACCCAGACCGAGACAAATTATACAATGTACAACTTGCCCCCGGTAGGAATCGAACCCACGACCTCCCGAGTTCACGGCAACGTTTGTTACAAATAAAGGCATCGTTCTACTGTTCGCGCCGATCGCGATAATTCGACCAATTTTGGATGGTTAGGCGTTATTGTGATTCGTCGGTGCATAAACAGACGTCCTAATTTGTTACCCCTATACCCTTGTCTTGTCTCTTTCGCGCCGCTTCCTTCCCCATCCCGCTCACTAGTCCAAAGGCCGGCGCTTGCGCACTGAAGAGAGGCAGTGCTTATATATCTGGCCGCGCCGCATGGTGGTCGTAATCGTCAAATCGAAATATAGTCGTCGTCGTCGTCGCGCAGTCGTTGTCCTACAGTCGTCATAGAAGACGCTGAAGAAATCGCCGCGATCGTTGTTTTCGCCCGCATTCGCCAAACCCGCAAAATCAGTGTAAGAACAATTTATAAGTGCTGGTGCCGAGGACATCAGGTGAGTTCCTTTACCAGTTTCCTTTCTAGTTTGTTTATTGCACCGATTATCTAATTTGAAGATTATCGCAAATCCCGCACCTAGATACAGTCCACTAAATCCGCGCCACTAGTTACTACAAGCGAATTATTATATATATGAACAAATATTCATGGAGCCGCAGCTAAATTATAAATACAGTTTATTAGATAATTATATTTTTTATATAATAATATATCCACTATTAATTTTGTAGCGACATCAAGGTGCATTTGCATAGTCATTAAATAAATAATAATATCTTTTGCTAGAGTTTATTTACCAGAAAAATTTAGGTTTAAAGCTTTTCAATTTTTACATAATTTTAGCCATCCAGGCATACGTACTACGCGTAAGTTAGTTAGTAATAAGTTTTTTTGGCCTAGCATGAACAAAGACATAGGAATGTGGACTAAGGCTTGTGTTCCCTGCCAACGTTCAAAAGTGCAACGGCACACTCTTTCCGGATTAGGTCAATATTCACAAGCAGAACGATTCGAACACATAAATATAGACTTGATAGGCCCACTACCAACGTCACCGGAAGGTTATAGGTATTGTCTGACTATCATAGATAGAAAGACCGGCTTTCCCGACTCGCGACATTTGTGCGACTACGGTAGCTAAGGTATTGTTCGAAAATTGGATCGCTCGTTATGGATGCCCTCTTAAGCTTACTAGCGACCAGGGTAGACAATTCGAGAGCAACATTTTTAGGCAGCTAATGAAATATTTAGGGATTTCGAAAAGCCGCACTACACCGTACCACCCTCAGTGCAATGGCGCTATTGAGAGATGGCACCGGTCACTAAAAGCAGCCCTTATGGCTAGATTAAATAATAATAGTTGGATAGACGAATTGCCAGCTGCATTGCTAGGTCTGCGAGCTGCGCCTAGAAGCGACACTGGTGTTAGTGCCGCAGAGTTAACGTTTGGTAAAACCTTACGGATGCCAGGGGAGTTCTTTAAGCCTTCATCGTCACGTTGTGATTTGGACGACGAAGAATACGTAGGTTACTTACGCAATATAATTAGTAGACTAAGATCAAAATCCGAGGTGCAGCGTGATTCACGTACCTTGTTTGTGCACCCGGATCTTAAAAACTGTAAAAAAGTTTTTGTCAGAAACGATCTAGTTCGGAAATCCTTGCAACCACCCTACGAAGGACCATATGGCGTTGTAGAGCGTAATGATAAACATTTCATTGTTAACGTTAAAGGCAAAAATGTCACGATTTCTATCGACAGACTTAAGCCCGCTTATTTGCTGAATGACAGTACAGTAGAATCGAGGCCAACTAAAGATCCTACGGATACAAAGTACAAGGCGATGGAGAATGTGCCTAAGTCTGTAGTTTCATCCAAGCCTTACACGACTCGTTCAGGTCGAAAGATCAATAAACCCGTTCGATTTAGAGACTAGATTATCACGCACTTTGCATCTTTAAATATCGTTGTTTCGTTCAAATAAAAATTGAATTCGGAGACAGTCAGCTAATGCGTTGCAAGGGTTTCCGAGGCTGCGGATGATGCCCGCTGCCACCACGCTATCAAAAGACGAAGCTTCCGGGCAGCAAGCAACACCGCAGCAGGTTGTTTTCACCGTGGTGTAGCTTATTAATATTGTATAAGGTGGTGAATATTTTTTAATTTCGGATAATTTAGATTTTATCGTTTTGTTTACATGGCATTAAACCTGTTTATTATTTTTTAGCATTACGTATTGATAATGGCTGACCTACTTAACCGCACTAACAATTCGTGTCGCAGGCATGCTCATTCATACGCCACAGCTCTAGCCAGGTCAGTGTTTTACCGCAGGGCTGCCACGAATTGTTAGGGTTGTGTATTGTATTTTTGTTTGTAAATTTTAATCTTAAAATTTTTAAAGGGGGAACCTATGTAGCGACATCAAGGTGCATTTGCATAGTCATTAAATAAATAATAATATCTCGGCAAATGTACTCCAACTAGGTCACCAGAGTCTACGTCGCCATATATGGTAATAACGATTTCGATTGGCCGAAATCATCGGCTGATGCAATGATGAACCAGGTCATCTAGTTGGAGGGGCAGTCACGAGCCCGGTCAAGCACATCAGTCGTTTCTGAGATACCGTCGAGGTCAGGTATTACTCGCGGTAGCAAATACACTACGTAGGTTTGCCCTCAATAATAACGTGTGTGTTTGTAACTTAAATAAACATTATTTAAAGTTAGTTATCTTTTATTAGAGAACACCTTATAGATCCTTATAGGACGCAAGGACTCAATCTCTAAAATTTTATTGTTATAAATGTGAAAGTAACTCTTTTTACTTTAAATCCTTTGGGATAAATATTTTTATTTATTATGTGTTGAGATTGTTTAAAGCTATAAAAATGACACTATTGTTTGTATTGATATTTTTCTTCCGGTCGATGCCAGGACAAACAGCTAGTATAATCCAATACAAATGTAATGTAACCAATAAATAAGTAAAAAAATTAAAAAAAAACATTATGAATAAAGTAAATAAAAAAAATTTAAAAAATCTAATGTAGGTATTTCACATTCTACGATTCGGACGCGTTCCTGTGCCACAAAAATTTGACCAATATTTGTATCGCTAAAATATAATCTGAAAGATTGAAATTGTACGTTAGTTTCGTATTACCCGTATATTGATTTAAGTTGATTGGATTTGGTTGATAATTATTATAATTGTCACAACGCAAAAGTTTTACCTCAGTAGAAGTTGGTATAGTACTTAATTTATTGCTTCTCTTCTGAACTTGTTCCTATAGACTTGCCAGTTATGAATATTGAAATATCTGCGCACAATTTTAAAGTTATTGAGATTATTATATTATTGGGACAATTATCTAAACATTAAAAAATAAAAAATATTTATAAAACGTTTTTGGAACATTAAGATGGAAGATATACTCGTAGGTTAATTTATTATGACATATATTAAAACTTGGCATTTGATTTTACTGAATCCATCAATTTATAATCCTTCAGAATTATTCAGAAACGTTTATGTAATTCAAACGGTTCGCATTAAAATTCAGTACATAAATATAATTTTATTACCTGGCCTTTTATTAAGCCTTTTTTTATTATAATAAGTTTTTAATCAGATAAAAAAGTAATTTCGACTTAACTTAAGTATGGAATAAGGTGTGTGCAATCTGACGCGAGACTCTGCAGTAGGACCGCTTTCACTACTCTGTGAATCAACTAGCTGTCCCCTATGACAGGGGCAACCTTTGTATGGAGAAGGGAGATCTTTTATTAGAATATAAGTATGTAGGGTACAATATATATTTTTTGTCAATAAATGATTACATTTTACCTATATTTATATATATTTTAAATAGGTAAAATTATTACAATTTAGGTAAATATTTATAAGAGTTACGGGTTAAAAAAAACTAGGATTCCTTAAAATCTTTACTAGAAGCGTTTGTTGGTCATTTTGTGTTTTGTTGAGAGTCTGAACATTAATGAACATGAAATATGAGCATAATCCAGACGAATCTGAATCATCTGGTAACCCTACGCACAACACGAGTTCGCGCGTCCGTCTATTATATTGGGACACCGACTCTTTGTTAGCGCACGAATTAGCGATGTGCATTATATATTGAACCGTACTGTACGGAGTTTTTACTACACAAAACGAAGTCTCTAATTTTAACGATTAGAGTAAAACATTGGGGACATTAATTAAATTTATAATTTGTTTTCGATTTGAAACTAACTTGTTCTTAGTAGTTTGACGGTCATAATTACTCCAATTTTTTCTGTTTGAGCACAAAACAGTCGAAGCACAGTTGCACAGCTTCCCGGATTTTAAGAAAGTATGTTGAAAGGATAAGTAAAGATTGGTTGACGATCTAAATATATAATGCAAAAGTTGTGGATAGAAGAGGGTCTGACAGACCAAATAAATAAAATCCAGATTAAAGGTCAACAACAGTCTACGAAATAAAAGGGCACAAATAAGCAAGACGTCGACGGAGTAGAACGAATTGAACGTGTCCGTGAACAACGGTGGTCAAATGTCTTTGCCTACCCCGCAAGGGAACTGGTGTTAAGATATCACATCACACATCCCAGCCCCTAAAAAACACAGTCCTAAACCTCCACTATTTTATTTACAGAATATATTTTTGGAGAGTATGGCCTAAACTAGCCATGCTGGCCAGACGGTTTGGCGAGGAAAGGGTGTGAAGATATACATCTACTCGTATGTATTTTCTATGTAATACCACCACATAGATAAATAGGCTTAAATAAGGCTTACCTTAACGAGAACATAGTCCAAGTTCCTAAATCCTCTTAAAATTAATTTCGGAAACTTAGGACAAAGTTCTGAGTTAAATTATGTTGCAAGTTTAATCTCCTTTTGACCATAAGATTATACATGCAGTTCGAGTAGGTAGTAAAATTTACGAAATAATAATGGAATCTACTTTTTTTCAATAATGTCGTATGCAGCGGAAGCGCTAAAGTGTGCAATAAAGCAATGGTGTGTAATTTCAGCTGGAAAAAACAACCGGATGGCTCTTGGTATTTGAGTTCCTGAGGCAATTAGAAAACTTTTTAATCTAGTACCTCATAACCCCAAAATGGACGAATCGGAAAAAAAGGGTGGAGTAAAAATAAAAAAAAATATGTTTAGAAACCGAACGGAAAGGCGGTAACATTAAAACACGCGTTTTGTAAAAATATATTGTTTTAAATAAACGTGTTTTGCCCAAACGAACTTTATTTAATTTAGCAATTGGTTGCGTCTTTTTTTGTGTTTAGAGATGCTTTAGCTAGATGTTCAGCGTATTTTTTTTTATTATTCTAGCACGACATGTGACGAATGTTAGCAACTGGAATCAGACATAATTTTGGGATAAAAATGGGGTTAAGTGTTATACGTATTATAGTTAGATCCTCTGAGAACATGTATAAATAACGTCATCCACTTTTAACATTTTTTTGTTACTTTTAAAAAAGTCAAATAAAAATCTAAATTTGAAAATTTATTTCTCACAAACTGTCTAGCAGAAACGGATGCCAATTTCTTTATACCATCTCTACACAAAAACAAGAACTATCCTCAAAGGCGCACCCGGTTGCTGCGCGTTTTTTTATGGCATAAGAAAAAAACCGTTTCGGAAAACGTCTCTCATAAAATTTTTCAAACATTAGTCAGTACGCGTACTTTAAACGCTTTCCATTCGGTTTCTAAACATCTTTTTTTTATATTTTGACCCCACCCATTTCAAATTTCGTCTGTTTTGAGGTTATGAGGAACTATACAAAACAAAACCAAATTGCCTCAGAAACTTAAATACCAAAAGTCATCTGGTTGCTTTAACTGAAATTAAACATCAAAAATAAAAATATTTTATAACAGATAAATATTTCATGGCGCTCGGTTGTAAGAACGCGTTTCTTATATCCTACAAAGGTCGGTTCGAACCCACCCGACATGTACCAATGAGAAATGCACTTTTCTTATATACATTTGTCATAGATTTGCAACACCACCGTTCCCGTGCCTCGGAGAGCACGTTAAGCCATCGGTCCCGGTTCCACTAATAACAACTAGTGAAATCGTTAATAAATTGTCAATAAAATTTGACATCATATCCTCGCCAAGCCGCCTAGCCAGCGTGGTTAGTGTAGGCCAAATTCTCCAGATGTTCTGGAAGGCCCATCTCCAACAGTGGAGGTCTAGGACGCTGTGTTCTAGGGGCTGTAATGATAATAATGATAAATATTTCTTGTAAATCTCTACCAACAAAATTGATATATTTTATAGTGAGCTTGTAAAAGGAAAGTAATGCTACTGACATCAGTTCCTACGTACACATACTTAAAAATAGGTGTTACGTTGTTTAATCCTTGTTGTTCTACGGTCGCGTCGTACTAACTTTATCTGAACAGCTTTAACACGCTAAACTTCTACTAAGTCCGAGTCACAAATCAATTTATACACACCACTCTTATTAGCATATAACACAGCTGGTGTTTAACCACACAGTTTGAAGTGTATAACCAAATGTGTGGCCAGACTGTACACACTCTTGTGAGCTTAAATCATACTTAACTGAAAATGGTGATCGAAGAGTGAACTTTGATGGTCGTATGGTAATTTGCTAAGCGACATTAAAATTTACGACAGTTGCCTTCACATATTCATACAATGTGCATGTTGCACACGAGTACTAGTTCTTACAAACTTTACCGATACAAAATTCATCCCTCCATACTTGTATTTACATTCTTAATGTAAAACAAACATTGTATGTACTTCAATGTTCATCTTGCCTTCACGGCTAATCTACTAAACCGATTATGATTAAATATGAAAATATGTACTAAATTTAAAATTATTATTAAATACAGATATAAGTCCCTTTCGGGTGGAATGGTGGCAAGATCGCTGGCTACATTTCCCCGCTGAATTGCAACACTGATTATTTGGGCGAATAAAAAGCCAACCCACTTGTCACCCAAGGAGTAGAAAAGACTCGGTGTTATCTCTTTTTAAAAGTTTTTGCCGCTTGGACTCCATGGGTCTGGAGTTTCTACACCAAACGGCACAAATATGTATTTTTTTATACGTACGTTCTTGCGCCACTTGCCGGACTGCATTTCCCGCCACGTCCTCACTTTAAGCGCTGTCCCCCTGAGATGCGACGCTAGCCGCTTTGACCAACGTCCTAACTAACGTAATATCATCAGGTCTCTTTTATTACAGCCCCTAGAACACAGCGTCCTAGTCCTCGACTGCTGGAGATGGGCCTTTCAGAACATATATCTGGAGAATTTTGCCTACACTCGCCACGCTGGCAAGACGTCTTGGCGAGGATATGATGTCATTTTTTTATGACAATTTATGAACGAATTCACAAGTTGGTATTAGTGAAACCGGGACCGACGGCTTAACGTGCTCTCCGAGGCACGAAACGGTGGTGTTATAAATCTATGACAAATGTACGTAAAAAAAGTGTATTTCTCAATGGTGCATGCTGT
The DNA here is from genome assembly GCA_910589645.1 of Tinea semifulvella. Taxonomy (NCBI): domain Eukaryota; kingdom Metazoa; phylum Arthropoda; class Insecta; order Lepidoptera; family Tineidae; genus Tinea; species Tinea semifulvella. Next base: position 31,475,908 of record OU342584.1, read on the forward strand.
GTGGGTTTGAACCATAGATTTAGTATATATAGATTGGCAATGGAATGATTAGGGCGAGACCAAAAATGAAAAACACCGGTGTGCGTGAAATGCGCATGTGTGCGAAACGAATAGTGATGTTCGCGACTGCCTTGACTTAGATTATCGATAAAGATTGCAACGTTTTCGTGTTGTCTGATTTGACACAGATCTAGCTACATATAAAGTTAATGTTAATAAAGGTAATAAAAATTAAACTACAAAACATGTTGGATTTTTTTTTTTTTTAAAGTAACAGCTTATTAGGTACATTAAACATATAAACAAAATAGCAATAGTAGAACACAAGCTAATATAGGTAAAAAAAACATCTATAACTTGTGCATGTGCATTTACTAAAGATTTCCGAGGAGGGGAACACTTGTACAATACTAAATTATTAGAACACAGCGTCTATGGGAGATGGGCCTTCCAGAACATATATCTAGAGAATTTGGCCAGACGGGTTGGCGAGGATCTAATGTCATTTTTTATGACAATTTATTAACGATTCCAAAAGTTGGTATTAGTGGAACCGGGACCGACGGCTTTAAGTGCTCTCCAGAGCACGGGAACGGTGGTGTTGTAATTTAATAAATCGTTCTTACAATCCAGCCACTACCGCGCCCTTACTCTGGCATGAACCCATGAGAAATACATTTATTATACGTATTTCTCATAGATTTACTACACTACCGTTCCCGTGACTCGAAGAGTACGTTAAGCCGTCAGTCCCGATTCCACTAATACCAACTTGTGAAATTGTTAATAAATTGTCATAAAAAAACACATTAGACCAAATTCTCCAGACAACTCTGAAAGGTCTATCTCCAACAGCTCCACTGTGTCAAGGACTCTATGTTCTAGGGGCTGTGATCTGATGATGATTATTTATATTTTTTGTCTTTCGAACCCAGGGATAGACGGAGGTGATAGTTGCCATCTGAGCACGAGATGTGACTCTTTAGCCAACTGAATCAATGCATTAACCACGGAGCTCTGGAACTACTCTAACTGCTGGTTTCCAAAAAGATGATTATAATAATTAATGTTTAAGATTTTGATATGAGCTACGTGATTGGTAGATAATTTGTCTCTTTGTTATAATTTTTGTAAACCGGCGATTAGCGATATCTTCAGCTAAGTCTTCATTTAGAAATTAATTACAACGCCTGGCGCCATCTAGTGTCAAAGCTGAGAACTACATAAATCTTTTCAGTGTTCAGTTCTGAAACTGATCAAATTGGCGTCCGTTTCCGTGTAGATTGAAAGTGCGGTCGTCTTCTAATGTGCCGGATGACCGTTAGATGGCGCTGTCAGAAATGTTAGCGATGGAATGAAAACAATATACGTCTTGCGCACGGCCCCCCAACGGGAGACCAGTTCCTAGGGAAGTACTCCTGGAGGAGAGCTGAAGCACTCGAATCTAGCCCTCTGGGTTCGTGAGCCACACGGGCGCTGTTATACTGCTAACGGCGCCCAGCACTAAAAGTGCATGAATTACCGGCGGGTGGTTACCCGCTGAGATCCTGCCGGGGAAAACGAGGGAATATCCCCATCCCCAACCCAGGCCCATTAGGCGTCCGGGCCTGGACGACCCCACTGTCTGTCTAAATGAAAACAATAAGAAAAAGTTAAGAAAAAATCATTGCGACCGTAATCTCTTGATACAATGATATGATTATGTTTTTTTTAAAAAAGGGTAAATTTTAAATACTTTTACTCGTTCTTATATGTATACTCGTACATACATACATATCTTCACGTCAAATCCCTTGCAGGGTAGGCAGAGACAATTGAGCACCACTTGTCACTGTCACGACATACCTCTTTCGCTTCTTTGACATTCATCAACCTCATCATACATGCCCTTTTGTTTCGATAGCTTTTTAATGCACTTTCAGCTACTGTTTTATTTATTTGATCGCAATATGTGAGTCTTGGTCTGCCAGGGCCTCTTTTACCCACAACTTATACTCGATACTAGACTTGGTTTGTCGATAATATGATAGGCAATTATTTTCTAAAAGCTTCTTTGATAAAAATATCTCAGTGATGGCATCCGGCACCAATTAGTTGGCTTTCGATGGCACTTACGGTTTAAGTACAGTCATCGTCAAAAATATGAATTATTATTAACATACTTTATGGCACTTTACTTTCTTAAAGTAAAATAATAAAAATAATAATAAAATCTTTATTGCACACAAAATAAAAATATGTACATAGGTGAGCATAATACATTCTCTACCAGCTAACCTTTGGGAGAGTGATAGATTTATATGATGGGTGTATGAGATTTTTTAGGTAAATGTAAATATATTAGAATTAAATAATTAAGTACATAAAAATATAAATACTTTAAAAGGCGAACTCAAAGATATTTCGGTTTAAAAGTATTCAAGTAAACAAAGTGCTTATTATCAACTTATTATTATGTAAAAAAATCAAAAGAACCTGACTGCGTAGAAGCCGAGATAATATAAAAACATAAAAGATAAAAAAACAAAATGTCTAAAAAAACTATAAATAAAATATTATACGCAGTAGTGTTTTATGATTTCTTTTTTTTTACTTTTTTTATTATATATTTTTGGTTATCAATGTGTGTTAAAAAATGGTTATATAGTTAAAACATGCCATTTCATTGAAGGTAGTTTAAGGTTAATACACATAAATATCTCTTTTATTGTTCCTTACTTTGCATTTGGTAAAAAGAGACAACTTAACGTCAAGTTTGTAATTAATCCTGAGATCTATGTAACATACGGGCTTTATTATCGTGGGAATTATTAGCTAGCTTGCGGTGGTCTAAACAACGGATTATTTATTAATAGTTTATGTATATTTTTTTATTTACATATACTAAATATACCTATATATAATTACACACACTTAATTTTACACGAGTATATCAATAATAACAATATAATAAATACCAAAAATAAATTATAATAACTACATACATATACTCGTACGTACATAGATAATATACTTACTTTTGTTGAGATAGAAAGTGTTAATAGACCAATTAGTGATATTATAGTTACTTGCCTTATGCTAGTAGGAAATTATTCCACAGGTTTGTGGCAACAACAACAAATGAGTTCAAACCGAAACTAGAATTATGCGAGAGGATAGAGAGAAGAGATGAAATGAAGACACTCTCTAGATCTGTGTATAGTAAATGCATTATGACAAGGACTGTACTTAGAGGGCAGCCAGACGTGCGGTCACTCCGGATTAGATTGAACGTCAAAGAGACTCCTAAAGTCCTTACGATTCGGTTAACAATTGCTAATTGCCTTAGCTACCAGACTAAACCCGCTTTCTAGATGTAATCGGTACACGTATAGGCACTAAAAGCAATTAGGCAAACTTTGGAGTAAACTTAAACGTTGTAGTTATGGCGTATCATCATTAGACGTAATCATCTCATTGGAAATCGTTACCATTCGGTTAACAATGGACTTAGTTGTCCAAACCTGACAGAAGGTATTTATTATAATGTCCCTTCGAGACAGACTCGCTCCTGCGATCTCTTCCATGTCTGCTGCGTACGTACAATATCTGGCATGCGCGCACCTGTACGTCGGATGTGCGACACGTACAATAGGTGTTTATCGGACGTGGATATATTCAGTAACTCCCGCGCCGCCTTCAAAGCCAAAATCAAGAAGCTGCTTCTTTCAGTTTAGCTCGCAAAGTGTGGGCAGTTTGATTCGGAGTTCGCCTAACAGTTTTAATGCATTCAAATACATACAATGCAGGTGTTTTCTTTTATACCTGGCCAAGGTAATATTTTACGAATTTTCTATCGTACAAAGAGTGCACTTTTGTTCACAGTGATATAATATTCAGGTGGCGAGTATCATTTTAATTGCTTCTACTCTGTTGCTATCTTCTATGTTCTTATGTTGCCTGTCTCTGTCCTTTCTCTTTGAATAAATAAATAAATAAATGCTTGTCTTCTTAGCTATAATACTAAGTTAAACAATACTAAATTAATTTGTATAGGTAAGGGAGCCATTTAAGTCAAAACTTTAGCCACTCACACCCGTATCGTTTATTTAATGACTCCTTCACTCATCCATTCCTATCAGCTCTCGAACGGAATTATCAAAATCCTAATCCTAACCTCGAAAGGCATAAATATTCCTACCATTTTAAATATTTCCGGTAAAATAAGCTTTTGGCAACATTGAAGATTGCGTTTCCGTATTCATAATATAAATTTTGGCAGAATTACACGACTGTCGCTTGATTAGCGTACAGTATGAGATGGAATGACAGGTGGGCGAGCGTCTTCGGTAAACATAATTAGCTGGCCGCAATTTGTAATGTGTTAAGAACCCCTGATTCAATTATTATCAACTCTCGATCAATAGATTGATGGCATTCTCTAGCAAGCAGCCTTTGGGACAACTAAACTCATTTCAGTTATGGTGTAGGAGTAATTCAATTCTATTCGTTTATTTTCTGTAATTAGGCATAGGACAAAAAAAAATGTATTTTGCTCTTTTACATGTCAAATTTACAATAAGTATACTATAATATTAGGCTACATAATTTCAAAGCATTCTACCAGGTAGAACGCCATGAAACTACGCAACTTTACTTAAATGTAGAGCAGTGCGTTACAATACAAACATAAAAGAACATTTAAAAAAATCGAATATCATTTTCGAATATCATGACGAAACAACAATATCCGTCAGACGCCCGTCAACTCGTCTTGACTCAAACCTCTATGTTTTAGGAGCTGTGATTATTATCATTATCAATATTAAAGTTTTATCAGCATTGTGTCATCTTACACCCCACCCTAAGGGGAAGTGGGGAATCTATATCAAACCTTATGACAGAGGTTGCATTTGCTTAACCCCGTAACTACAGACAGAGCATGAAATAAAATTATATGAGCCGATCGGCGGGGCCGTGATCACGACTCCATGAGTGCACGCGTGACGTGCAATCCTACAAATATTATAAAACCATAATTTTATGAGGATGTAAAGATAGGATAGATAATATTAATAACTTTATTCAGAGTAAGTTACAACACGGTATGTAAAAAAAAACAATATGGCTTATGATACAGATATGGTTTGAAATCTTTTGCGCCTGATGGATGTTTGTTGCTCTTTCCTCGTAGCTTATTTACCAGAATAAGATATAGACTTTATGACGTTACCTGACCACGACACAGCCATTTATTGCTCTGTCACATTATTTAGACCACAAGCCCATTTTACTAATATAGAATAAGCAAATACTATGTTATATTTCGAAAAAAACGCAATTCATTTTACATACTATTTTGTTTTTTTTTTATTAATTTATTCACTATAAGATACATGACGTACACTTGGTTTTGTCAGTTATACAATTAACAGTTTACATATCATGGAAGGATAGCAAAAGATCGACCATTAGTGCAAAGAACAGCCATACTATGCTATACTATGCAAATACTATGTTATATTTCGAAAAAAACGCAATTCATTTTACATACTATTTTGTTTTTTTTTTATTAATTTATTCACTATAAGATACATGACGTACACTTGGTTTTGTCAGTTATACAATTAACAGTTTACATATCATGGAAGGATAGCAAAAGATCGACCATTAGTGCAAAGAACAGCCATCATCATTACCAAATTAAAACTATGTAAATTATACACTCCCTAAATATAGATGCATAGAATATTAATCATGTTAGGAAAATAGTGAATATATGCTCGCAAACTGCTAGTAAGATATTAAACTAATATCAGCAGTGTCACTTCTCGGCTAACAACAATTTATTCGTTTGAAATAAATAGTCAAGTCACAAAACCATTTAAAGACATTATTCCAATTGGATTGTGAGGTGCTTTAACTCTACTCATAACAAAGATCCTAATGAAATCTGTCTCAAGTGGATTTCATCCTATTACCTCCCACTTGAACTTCTTAGTGAATCCTTGTTCCTGGTATCTAATTATCTTGTTTGCTTGTTATAAATCTTCTACAGTGGCGTAGAGTGGGTTTCTGCCACCCGAGACGGAAGCCAAATTGCCACCCCCTTGTGATATGAATAAAATACTTTTTTCATACATTCTATACAGAACGGATTTTTAATTTATTAATTATTTAGGGTACACTAACAGGTTACAATTAATAAATTTCAAACACTTATTACAATAATTTATAAGGTCGGAATTGCAACCCAAGGGTACAACACATGCAATGAGTGGCTACTTGGATAATTAGGATCAACTGTAAAGTATCATCACGACCGTTTCCCTTTCAGGGTGGTCAGAAACCACGCTTATAAATAAGCGGATTCACATTTAGCCAACTTTACTATGGGCCAATCATGACAAGTGGCAAGCTCGTCGATGTCTCCAGCGTACCAAACTCGAGAAATATCACAAATAAATTAAATATTAATTAAATGTATTTATTTACATTAATAAATATTTTTGTGTCCCGACCAAGAATCGAACCCCGTACCTTCTAGTCTAAGTCCACGGACTTAACCGCTAGACCACGGAGGCAGTTTTTATTACAACTGTGTTTATTACATTATAAAATTTTGTATTTCATTTATTAATATTTACAAAAATAAATATATTATTAATGGCAATTGGTGTTCAAAGTTATATAATATAATTGTTCGCAACAGCGAGTACCTGCGTTATTTGTATAGTCTCTTATATAATACATTGATAGCTAGGTAAGCATTCTCTAAAATTGTTTCTTCGACAAAAGCCTTTATTGGTAACGCAATTTCTAAAGCTATACGAGTTAACTTTCTTAACTAATTGACCAATTAAGTTCCTCTAATAATTAAATTGTAAAGCCACTATTCGGTATCACATACACGTATACACGTATACACGATAAACTAGAAGCCTTGCTGGACATTACGAACCTAGTACGACTTTCATTTACTGCAAGACCTACGAAACCTTGGTACGACACGATCCAGAACAACAACTGATGCTCATGGTGCTTTTATTGGGTCGCGCCCAGTCCTGCACAATAATAGTATAACTATAAGTCATAAATCGGATATAAGAATAGCAAAAAGTCATTACATCAGTAATTCCTTTGTAAGGATATCTTATGTCCAATAAACATTGTTGAGCCTGTCTCGGGTTTTTATTGGTTAAGTAATAAAATATATCAAAATATTTCCATATGTAGTTATGCGGTTATCAATTTTTTTGGCGACGGAAACCTTAGACTTATTTTTTTTTAAATAATAATTATTATTTAAAAGATTTTTTTTGCTATCGGGTCTTTTAAAATCTTTAAATTACTTTGTATTGTTAATTTATTAATAATTTTATAAGTGGTGTTATAACCGAGACCGGCTACGCGACGAGCGATGGCTTAACGTGTTCACCGAGGTATGGGTACGGTGGTGTTGTAAATCTATAACAAATATACGTATGTAGGTAATAGATGCTCCGGTTTGAACCCGCTTAATACGATTACTGTCTAGTAATTAATTTTAAACCAATTGAAAGTACAAATTAATTTGCTATTGATTTACCATAATACATTATGAGGACTTGATGAGATTGATGGTGAGGGTTGAGGGTAATATTTATTTATTTAAAACTTATTGCACAAAATTTACAACAGCAATAATGTTGCTTCATATTATCTGCCTAGCGATGGGGATCGTGACTCCGTCGCAATCGCAGCTCATCCACCAGCCATCTCCAACGGTTTCGGTCCTCGGCGTAGTGGATGGGCTGGTGTATAGGGATGTTCAGGTGGTCAGTCACCTGACTGGACCATCGCTTCCTCTTGTTTTTTTACCTTCCCAGTAATTATTATCCATAACTTGTTGAGATTTCTTAACTGCATTCACAGATTTTGGAAAAATGTACAGTCAACACAAAATTGTATTTTACATTTTTTTTTTTTGATGCCAATCGATCCTGTTTTTTACCAGGATCGAAAATTCCCACCTCATCTCAGTCGGTCCAGTAGTAAATCCAGCCTGTATAATATTTTTCAAAATGAATGGAACCTATAGTTGAATTTTTGTCAGGCCTGTAAAGTTCTTTTTCTCTTTCGTGACAATAGATGTTTATTCTGCACAGCGACAGTGATCCTCACTAGGAAATCTAAATGTAATAAATAATAATTTACTACTCCATGATTTTCTTGTTCCATAATTGCAGATTTTTGGTGATATAATTTGAATATAATCAAATATATTTGTATTCAAATGTATTTGTTATGTATATATTTGTATTAAAAGACCGCCTCCGTGGTCTAGTGGTAACAAAGTAAAAAAAAAAGGCAAGTTGTACATTGTATAATTTGTCTCGGTCTAGGTGTTTATATGTATAATATGTATATATTTACAAAAAAAAAATGTATAATATGTAGTTTATCAACCATCTAGTTTCCGTAACACATGCCTCTACGAAACCTCTTACCACGGAAATTAGATGGCGCTGTGTGACCTGTCTGGAAATATTTATTATTATTATTATACTACTGATTTGTATTTACAAAAACCAAAAAGCGACTTCTACTTACTTACTTTTTAAACGCACACTGCGGCATTTAAACACGTCCTCACGTTAGCCGTAGTTGAAACGTACTGTCGGAACTATTAGCACATGATTATTTTGTGCTGATATATTTTACATTGTTTTCACAGCTTTCACCTACAATATATAATCTATAGTAGTTTCTTGATCGATACCCATAGTTTGAAAGTTTCAACGGTTTCGCAGTATTTAATTAATGAACATAATGAAAGATCTTGGTAGCGTAATATTATGCTCACTATTAAACTTTGAAAGAAATTCTCACTGTTTTTTTTTCAGATGCAGAATGTTTTTCTATTCGTATTATTAAATGTTCCAGTAAAGGTCTGGAGAAAGAAAGGCTGGCAATTATTCCTGCCAACGTATTAGCCTCGCAATACGGAGGGGAAATGTTGCCAGTCTTCTTAGGACTATCTCGGATGGAACGTCTCTCATTACATCTCATTTTTTATTTATAGTTTAGTTTTAATTTTATTTTTTAGGTAGCTTTTAATTTATATTAATTTACTTCCAATAAAGTATAGGATTATGATGCGTAAATAACGGTTTTTTAAGAAGCTGTTTCACATTTAGCCAACTTTATTTTATGACATTATCCTATTATAGTGATTTTACAAAAAAATCCACACTTTTAAGTTCAACATAACCTTAGTTCCGGTTACGAGTTTGCGCCGTTTGGGGTCGAGACGATGGGCCCATTGGGGACCGTCAGCGAGGCGCTTGGCCAAGGAGTTGTCAAAGCGGCTGACAGAAAGGTCTGGAGACAGGAAGGCTGGCAATTATTTCTGCCAACGTATTAGCCTCGCTATACAGAGGGGAAATGTTGCCAGTCTCCTTGGGACTATCTCGGATGGGACGTCTCTAGAGGACATTTTTTATTTATAGTTTAGTTTATTTTTAATTTTATTATTTAGGTAGCTTTTATATTGTAATTCTTTTATACTGGTTGTATATTACTTCGAATAAAAAATATAATTAAGTAAATCAACATAAAATTAAATTATATTTTTTTGGTATCTTATAAATAAAATTGAGATTATAATGCACCTTCGGCCAGTGTTTTATTTATTTGATCGTCATATGTGAGTCTCGGTCTGCCAGGCCTTCTTTTATCTATAACTTTCGCATTATATATCTGGTTTGTCAATCTTTCTTCGCTACGTATAAAATTAATAAGTATTTAAAGAGGTTCAATGTTTATAATACAATATGTATTTCAAACTTTATTTACTCAAAGTACAAAAGGCGGACTTAGTAGCCGTAGACATTATCTGACAGCTAATCTTTGGGACTAATTTGATCAACTGTAGGTGAAATTAAAGTAGGTATAAGTAAAACATAACAATTAAATATAAAAATAGTATTATAAATAAATAGTAAACATATTAAGATAATAAACTTATATATAATCTACCTATTAATATAAATAGACTAAATACTATTAGTATACAACTTACAAATTTTGTTTAGAGCTAGTTGTTGCTAACACATGCATACTTACTTATATACATTCATTCAAACCCACGTACACCAACACACACACACCAACATGCATATACACCAACCATACACACGAACAACTATTTAAGTCTTGCCTACAGCAAATATAAATAAATATTGTGTAGAGTAAAATAAAATGTTGTAAGTACTAATTCCTACAATGACATCTGAAACACCGTCCTCCGACTATTTCAGATGTCACAGCTAAACCGCTTTTGTTACTATGTACGATTTATTTTATGCCCTAACCTATGTAACAACTGAATTGTTATATATATTTATTTTGCAATAAAGATTTTTATTATTATTATTATTTAGAAAATGTAAGCAAACCAGTTTTTTGAATGATGATCTGGTTACATCTTCTCTTATGTTAACAACCGCAAAGGAATTCAAAACAAATCCGGAATGACGTGAACGCACAGAAAGAAGTGAGTTGTGAGAAGATCGGAGTGATTCTCATTATGAAAAGAAGAGAGGATAACCGATTTTTTTCTTAAGGTTTTTCGGAGTCGCTAGCTTATTTAAAACAGAGAAAAGGAGACAGAGTACTCTAAGATTCCTGCGACAGCGAATTAGCAGCCACTGAAGTGGGTTTGAAACTTAGCACGATACTCGGAGATGTAATCGATCATATATATATATATATATATTATACTAGCACGACATGTGACCTTGCGCCCACCTGATCGTAAGTCCCGCGCATGGTTCATGAATATTAGCAACTGGAATCAGACACTTATGTCCAACATCCCTAATACTATGCCGGCTTGACTAGATGCCTTTTCACACTTCGCTTGAAGGACTCCAGCATTTCACATCTTTATTGTGCGACAGATGTATGAGTCACCAAATTTACGGTTACGCGAAGAGATGGTGACTACGGTATGTGGGTGCATATTCTGACCTGTGCGTGTGGTTCGGTTGGAATTAGGTGATAGAGCTCTTCAGAGCACTCACCATAGTATAGCCGGAAGAGAAGCTACATCTCGTAAGCAATAGATAACATTTAGTAACCGGTCCATCTTGTTGAGCAACATCTACGACATATCATTGCTGCACACGCCACCATAGTCGTGGAGAGGAAGGAGAAGGCTTTGGTAAAATAGGTAGTTGTGGCGCTTAATGAGAAATGCCTTAAATAAATATAAAATATCAAAATATTAACTGATAGAGACAGAGACGGTAATGTTCTATTCGTAATATTAACTTTAAGATAAATTATTACGGATATTCCTGAAAACTTGATAATATCAGCATCAGCAGTATTATAACGAGTCTAAGCTGCACTCGTTAGTGTCTCACCTCTCTCAGATAAACTTGAATAACGAGAATTTACTATTTTTTTAAAGTTTAAAAAATGCTTATCGTGACCCAAGTTTAATTTATTACTTAGGTAGTAGTAGCTTTTTTGGCTACGAGGAAAGAGTTAGTGAATTTAAAAGGCCATTAGATGCATTTTTTTATATGAGGTAAACCAGCCAGCGTATCACTGGGCTGTGAGATAAAAAACAAGATACGACAAAATTCTTTACTCTTTATAAAATCTTAGAAAGTTCCAAAATAGTTCGCAATGCGTTGGATTAATATCATGACTGTTGCCATCCTAGTCACAAAGCGGTTTATTCACAACCGGCTAGGAATTTATAATATTTAAATATTTTATTTTATTTAGTTTTTTTTTTGTAAGTTCCTTCTATAAATAAAGCATAAAAAAGTTTATGAATCGGTTAAGTCGATCTAAAGTTATTATTATTATTATTTATACTAGCAGGACATGTGACCTTGCACCCATCTGATTGTAAGTGGCGTGCAAGGTCCATGAATGTTAACAACTGAAGTAAGACACCCATGACTGACATCAGTCCCTAACACTGTGCTATCTTGACTAGATGCTTTTTCACACTTCACTTGAAGGACTCCAAGTTATAGGAAAGTGGAAACACAGAGGTTGGAAGAGCATTCCACACCTTTATTGTGCGACAGATGTATAAGTCCCCAAATTTATACGTACGCGAACCGATGGTGACTATGGTATGTGGGTGCATATTCTGACCCGTGAGTGGTTCGGTTGAGGAATGGAAAAGGAGGGATTAGGTTATAGAGCTCTTCCGAGCATTCACCATAGATAGCCGGTAGAACACGCTTAGAGAAGCCACATGTCGGCGAAGCTGCAGGGATTCGAGAGTTCCAGATATAGTGGCATCGTCCACAATTCGAACAGCTCGCCTCTGTGGCACATTAAGAGCATATGTAAGGTACTTGGCGAAACCATCCCAGAGGTGAGAACAGTATCCTAAACATGATCAGATCTGTGCTTTGTACAGCAACAGTCTAAATGAAGGCGGAAAAAACCGCTTCACCTTGTTCAGTATTCCGAGCTTTTGGTGATGCTCTCAATGTAGTTCTGGTGGTTAAGGTATGAGCGTATTTCCACCCCGAGAATGCTGAAGCTGGGCTGTATATCCAGCGGGGCGCCCTAAAGTGTGGGGGGAGGAAAGAAGGAGGACTTCTTAGCCGTCAGCGCGCATGCCTGGGTCTTGTTGGGATCGAACAGGATAAGATTTTGGACACCCCACAAATTGATTTTGTGAAGGGTGTCGTCCAGTTCTGCCGTCAAATGCGCCGTGACTCCTCCAATTGGTTGCCTCCCAAAGCTCGAGGACTTAGATACCGCCCGTGTGCCGTGCTGTCAACATGTCAAGTCAGATAACATGTCTCTGGGCAATATTCATTGTTATGCAGAAGGAAGAATGTTGGTGACAACACAGAGCCCTGCGGTACGCTGGCGTTCATTTAAATAAGCTCAGACGCATAAGGACACGAATGCTGCTCTCATTAAGGAAGTCAGCTATCCAGTCCACCAGCCGTGGAGGCAGACCATATACCGGTGACTTGGAAAGTAAAGCCTTGTGCCAAACCCTATCGAAGGCATTGAAGGCTTTGGAGATGTCCAGACTCACCGCCAATGTTTCACCATATATATCCATTGCCTCACCCCAGACGTGGTCTATACGAAAGCTAGAAGATCACCCGTTGACCGTTTTGGACGGAAGCCATATTGGCGGGCATGGATTACGGATTGATCCTCTAGACATCTAAAAGTTATAGCATGACCAAGGGAAATAAGGATACATTTATATAGATTTTTTTAGTGTTATTAGTATCATCATTATCATCATCACGAGCGTATCCTTTCCGAAGGGGTCAGAAACCATATTTATTATTAGGCCTTTCATGACAAGTGGCAAGTTCATCGATGTCTCTAGCGTACCAAACTCGAATTATAATAATCACAAATAAATTAGGTAAATTATTGTATACCGACCAGGAATCGAAACCGGTACCTCAGCGTTTAAATCTTACGACTTAACCACAGGAAGGCAGTGTATTGTATATTTAAATCAGTTTTGACAAATTTTGAGATTCTCTAGACATAACAAATGTGTAGTTGAAGTTATAATATAATGCGTCTAAAATTCTAGACCGTTTACATTCTTTCCATGCTGCAGTAGGTATTTTAGGATTGTACTTGCGAAACCTTTTCAATGGGGAAGAACTGTGGGAATTTACCGTATTATATGCACTTGTGTCAGTATAAAACCACGACAAAGGTCTTGCAACAACAACATAAAATGATCAATGTAAAGAAGAATTTCTAAAGAAAAATATCAGGTTTAAGAAACGGTGGGCGGATACTATATCCTTTAGAATGTTGTATTTAAAACTCCTTAGTTAATCTAGGATACGAGGTATAGAAAAAGGATAAGTTTATTCTTGTTAGAACTATATACATCTTAAAAGAGTTAACATTACCATCGTATTCTGTTGCAAGGTCAGCAACCCCAACTTTAACCTAAATCATTCGCAAGTAGCAAGTAATCATATATCACCGTCGACATTAACCATCCGTGTTAACCACAATTTTTTTTTTTTTAATTAATTATAATATATATGAGTATATTATAGGTATGTAGGTATTTATGGATTTGTACTGAGGTCATGTATTGGTTTTAAGCATGCAGCGACATACATACATATATTTAAAATGTTGGTCAGACCCTATCTGGAGTATGCTTCAACTATATGGAATCCATACTATGATAAGTATAGCAACAGAATGAGTCTGTTCAAAGAAAATTTCTCAGAACTGTGAGCTATAGATCCTGTCGGCGCGATCCTCTTACAAGCGATCCTTAGTAAAATATTCACTGACCACCTTAAAATCGCGTAGAATTTTAATTGATGCCACGATTTTGTTTAAAATATGTCACAATAAGTTTGAATGCGAGAAAAACCAAGGTACTCGTGTTTGAAAGAAGAAGGATGACAACCTGACGATAAAGATTGATGATGAAACTCTAGAACAAGTAAATGAAATTATATATCTGGGCAGTGTTTTCACTGCGGATGGGAAGTACGATAGGGACGTTGAAAGAAGAGTGAACGCGGGAAATAGTGTTAACGGTGCCCTGGGGTCACTGATCGGCAGTCGAAATGTCAGTGACAAAGCTCGGCTCGCCATACACAATGCCATGTTGATATCAACACTGATGTATGGAAGCGAGACGTGGATACGTCAGAATACGCATAAGAGTAGGGTTAATGCAGTAGAAATGCGGTCGTTGCGGCGGATATGTGGCGTCACTTTGGCGGACCGCATACGTAACGTCGAAATACGGAAAAGGGTTGGTATGAAGGAAAGCATAGGGACAAAAATAAGGAAAGGCATGCTACGATGGTTCGGGCGTGTTGAAAGGATGAGCGATGAAAGATTGACGAACCAGATATATAATGCGAAAGTTGTAGGTAAAGAGGCCCTGGCAGACCGAGACTCACATATCACGATCAAATAAATAAAACACTGACTGAAGGTGCATTAAAAAGTCTTCGTAACCAAAGGGCATGTATGAAGAGGTTAATGAATGTCGACGAAGCGAAAGAAGTATGTCGTGATCGTTTCAAATGGCGCTCAATTGTCTCTGCCTACCCCGCAAGGGATCTGGCGTGAAGATATGTATGTATATACAATAAGTTTAATTGCCGACAAATAGTAAATCTAATCAGTTACCTCATTCCCAGTAGCTCCGTACGTATTCGTGAACTAACCTCCACCGTCTATTTGCTGTCTAATATTGCCGAACTAACACAGGTAAACGTATGCCACTAAGGCGAATTCTTCAATCCTATAACGATCTCTTTGCATTGTCGCCTGTCTCTTACAGAAACCAGGTTTTGCAAATGTTAATAAGAAGAAAGAAATAATTATAATGGTATATATCTAGTAGTTGTGCTAAAAGGAGATTTTTGTACCAAACGGGTTTTTATTTTTGTTTTAAAACAGCTCATGGGTTACATTTATTTCTTTTACATTTGGATTACTGAAGCTGGTTGTGCAGATATTAATATTGTTTGTAAAACCAATTTATTGTGTATTCTCTCTATGAACAATTGTTTGTAATCCTGTGTAAAATGAAAAAAAAAATAGGTATATAAAAGTATCATCACGACCGTTTGCCTTCCGGGATAGTCAGCAACCACGCTTATAAAGACGCGGATACACATTTAGCCAACTTTACCATATGCTAATCATGACAAGTGGCAAGCTCGTCGATGATTTTAATTTTATTTAATTTGAATTTATGTATATATTTATTCTTTATATGTAATATTAGTATGTAAGTCTATTATAATAAATTACACCTTTCGTTGTTACTTCTCCACACTCCCAAAGGTTGGTTGTTAAAAAATGCTTTGCTAAAAAAAAAAAAAAAAAAAAAGTTTTTGTTCGTCATAGAATGTCTAGTGACATTAGGTCTCCGCTTTTGTAAATCTATATATATATATATATATAAATCAATTTCCGTCCGTTAGTCTCGTTTCCTCTAGAAAATGGTTTGACCGATTCAAACTCAAGTCAAAATGTTTGTTTTGAATGCTAGGGGCACAAGTTGGAGTTATTTTCCAGTTAGCGCTGACAGAGAGAGTAAAAAGACAACAATGACTCGGTAAATGTATTTATGTCTCCCTCACACTCTCCCCGTGCGTCTCCCGTTCTAACCAGCATCTTCAAAAACAAATTTCCCAAAAATATTTTTTTTCGTTTTATGCCCTTGTATTACCAACGGTGCAATTTGTATAAAAATAAGTACCTGTAATTGACATCTAAGGACTCAGGCGCTGCTGCATTACAAACAGAGAACTTCAAACGCCAGAAATACACCTAACTTACTAGAATTGGAAAATTAGTTTTTGAGCCATTTGTATTTTGGTTTTGGTTGTCAAAACAGCTCGTCAACACCTCGGGAGGGCTGGGCAATATTTGGGCCAAAGAATCAGCATTGCCATTCAACGTGGCAATACTGCCAGTATCCTTGGCACTTTATCCATTGGTGCGATTTGGAGCAAGTTTTTATTTTATCTTGTTTTTCCCCTATTTTATTTTTTATTATTTTAATTTTATTTTTAATTATTAAGTAGTTTATTTTATAGCAATTTATATTTTTTTTTATATAAATGGCAGCAAGCATGTATCTATATATTAAAGATTACGTGCTTGTGCCATTTGCTGTAGACCCGTGGAGTGGAGGGGCACTAAAATATTTAAAAAAAAACATTACCTCTGGTCTTATTGTTTGTTCTGGACAAGAGGGCTTTTTTAGCTCAGACAATCAGTATAGCATTTCATCGAGGAAAGCTGCCAGAGTTCTTGCGCGGACACGATTTATATTTACATGAAGTTATATAAGATCCTAACGTATTTATTTTATGTTTTAGTTTATTTTATTGGTACCTAGTAATTAGTTGTTTTTTTTTTTTAAATATATATCAGCTTTTTATAGTATTTTATAGTTGACAATAAATTGTAGTTTATATACACAATTAATAGGACGACAACGTCTTATTAGTATTCGATCTAACACCAGTCTAATTTGTTCACCATAGCATTCAATTTAATTTACTGTTCCCCGATCAAATACAATGTTAATCAATCTTGGTATTATACGGAAAATCTAGACTATGCATTCAGATAGCAGCTTTATTATATAGTGTATACGGCCAAAATGCATTGTAATTTTCAGCTCACAGTTTGTCAATAGAATCACATTACAATGTTCTGTTCATATCTGTACTGTGATCGGAGAACCAACACGTAAGAGATATTGTACATATATAGATAAATGTATAGAATCTACTAACTAACCGGCAGGTACCACATTACTCAGGCGATAAGCTACGTCCGTCATACAGTTTGCGATAACTAGGCGAGAGTCGCTATTCCGAAGCATTATCACGATATTTATAAACTCTCGGAGATCAAACCATAGACATGTAAGAATCTGGTGAAATTATTGATTGATTTTGTATTACGTTCGAATCGAATCAAGAATAGGACTCTCTCGTCGGAACATCAAGGCTACAATATTGACACATAGAACAATGTTCAGCAATATGATATGCTTCAGGCATCCTTTATTAATTACCAACACGTCGTCGTTAAAATAATAATCTTAGTGCGTTCTAGTGGTAATACCAGCGGAGCTAAAATGTTAAATCTAAACTACGTGATTTAGTTGTTTTGCATTTTTAATTGTCAATGTGAAAAAATATCCAAAACCGTCCCATTTATCGATACTAACGGAACTACAAAAAAGGTTACAGAAGCACCCAGTTGTCCTGGGCGGTCAGCAATCTCGGTTTGGCTTCTTTGTACATCAGCTGGTCTCTAATATCTACTCCTTTATCTCGCTGCCCGCTATCCTTTGAGCGGATAGGTTTGCTCATTGTGTTTGCTGTTATATTGGTCGACCCCATCCTTCCACCGAGTCCGATCTTCACTCGCCGAGATGTCCTTGATAGCATGCTCAGGGAAGCTATTTCTTCAATAGCTAGTGGCATCGTGGGCCCACTAGCTCCAATCACTCGGGCGAGTTTCTCATCGATGATTAACACTGTAGAGCCATCATCCAACAGCACTGCAGTCTGAACTTCTCTCGCCGGTCCCGACACCGTAAGAGGTATAATTTTCAGGTATAAGGAGCGGCAGGAGCTCTAGATGGAAGCCACCTTCTCCGTCTTCTGTGTTACTTCTTCCTGGCGGTGCAGCAGTCGATAGTGACTCTCTTCGCAGCGGTCGATTCAGCAGTACATCAAGTACTGTTTTTTACACCGATAAACTTGATGGTAGTGGTTGAGGCAGCAAAAAAAGGTTACGCTGGTTTATAATGTGTTAGTACATGAAACGCACGGCTTGAGATGAAAACAAATTATTAATAAAGCTTTAATAATATCATCATCAGGTTGTGTCTCTCCACTGCTAGATATAAGCTTCCCCCAAGGCCACTGTACGCGGTCTTTTGCAACCCTCATCTAACTCCCCCACTGACCTTATTTAGGTCATCCGTCTATCTGGTGGAGGGTTGTCCTACTCTGCGTCGTTCAGTACGTGGTCTACTACTAGTACCTAAATGAGATAATAAGTTGAAAGTGCTAGTATTTTATTTTAATAGAAATCACTTTATTAATAATAAAGCTATTTTTTTTTTAATTAAGTTTTTCGTATTAGGTATTTAAAACTAATTCAGACAAATAGCTCAAAAGATGTTTCACTACTTATTAGAGATTAACTTTGCCCGTGTAATTTTGTGGTCAACAAGATATGTGATTGTAGGGTTTATTTCCGTTCCTGATTTACAAAGAAGATACTCGTATACCATTATTTAATGAAATGATTGATCATCATGATTCGCCTATAGTAAAGTAGGCTACATGTGAATCCGCTTCTTTATTTATTTATTTATTTATTTTCAGAAAAATCACAGCTTATAACTAGTACATAAAAATTACAATATTATAAATTATTAGATCTTAAGCCAGAAAGATTTTATATTATTCATTCCTTTAAAAACAGTGGGTTAAAAACTAAAAAAATAATTTTACAAATTAAATATTAAAAATATTAAACATTTAGAAGCGTGGGTTCTGACCACCCCGAAAGAAAAACGGTCGTGATGATACTTTTCTTTTCATTAAAATGCAATATACATTTATTTATCGATCCATTTATTCTTACGGACTTTTTCGGATTGGGACTGATTTAGCCGACGTTTGTCGTATTTTTGCAGAAATGATAAAAATAATCTATGGTCAATATTTTGATACGAGTGTACACCACGTGGTTAGTAATTAGATTGTCACTTAGATTATTTCAGCCAATAACGTGTCTCATATGCATACGTTAAACATGTCAAAAGATAATTATCCTTTCTGCAACTGGCTGTATATATTATTTAGTTGTGGATTGGTGCAGAATGTGGTAATTTCCGTTGTCGCTTTATAAACTACCCAGACGGGAAAGCTTTGAGGCGAAAATTAATTAAGTTTTAACTGAATAGATCATAAGGATTTAAAGTTGCGTCGCTGCATGAGTCCATTGTGTACAACACCCACTTAGGAAAACACAATAGAGAACAGAACACCAAACTAATTTGAAAATTTAAACCCTTTATGAATACGTTTGAAAAAGGTTTATTTAGCCACTATAGGGTTAAAGTCTGGGGGCATTGGGGGCCGATCCGTGGCTGCATATATCACTCATTTGATTTCTATCCTTTAATCATGTACTTCTATGTAGGGGAAAATATCTACTGGCTGACGGAGACAGTTTAGGGAAAGGAAAAGAAAGGTTAATCACGTGGGTCCGGCTGTCACCTGTCTTCCTCCTGGAAGCCTCTAGATCGAATCCAGCAGATACGTGGACTGTATTGTTTTACATAGGGTTTGATTGTCTTTATTAGCACAGCACTTTAACGAAAGTTTTTATAGTTTTGATTTGAGCCAGCTAGCTATCGCACACTCGGAAACTTAGCGGTCGTGGACGTCCTCATCGATGGAAGACGTGGACACGACGCGGCCCGATAGCAGTACGATAGATTGCTTCTCTTTAATTGGGAAATCATGACCATACGCGAAGGCTGATCGATTACGACTAACTGCCTCTAGAGGGTTTAAACCTGAGCCCTTGTTTCGAAGTAGGCCACTAGATGGCGCTACGTTAGAAAATCAATGGAAAGATAGGGAACAAGGATTTTATCAGCCAGAAGTTAATTTCTAATTCCTTATCAAAAAATAATATTAATAAAAACTAAACCTAGGTACCAAACAAAAAATCGATACTAATAAAATGTGATTTATCATTAGTAGTTATTTGCGGCTTTCTTGGTCTAGCGGTTAAGTCTGTGGATATAGAGTCGGACGTACCGGGTTCGTTTCTTATCAGGACACAATATTATTTATTAATTTAATTTAAATAATTATTTTTAATTGATGTGTAATTTATTTGTAATATTTCTCGAGTTTAGTACGCTAGAGACAACGACGAGCTTGCCACTTGTCATGATTGGCTAATAGTAAAGTTGGCTAAATAAATAACGGATTCACCGCTTCATTATAAGCGTGGTTTATCACCACTTCGAAAGGGAAAACGGTCATAATGATACCCCCTCCTTGCGTCGTTATCCTCAATGCTGAGAGTCGTGACCACAGATCACTTTGTCTCGGACGATGCTGCGCCATCCGGGTCTGCACACGGCGGCATGCAGCGCATTGTGGACTGGGGTGTTCAGTATGGTTCGGATCTGGTCAGACCAACGTATCGGGCTTCGGCCACGGGGCCTCTTGCCTTCGATTTTATCCGTGATCACCAACTTTTCCAGATTGCCGAACTTTTTCGTGCTATATGACCAAAATACTCAAGGACTCGCTGCAGGCAGATAGATGAGAGCCTGGTAGTGACTTTGAGCTCCTTGAGTATTGATACATTGGTTCTCCGTGCTGTCCACAGAATGCCCAACATACGCCTCCAGCACCACATCTCAAAGGCGTCGACGCGGCTACGATCAGATGCTTTGAGGGTCCAGGTTTCGGCAGCATATAGGAATATGGAAAATACGAGGCTGCGGACGAGTCTTGTTTTGGTCCCAATAGTGATATTACGATCTTTCCATATTCCTTTCATCTGACTCATAGCATTTTTGGCCATGCCTATCCTTCGGCATACTTCCGCTTCACACGAACCGGTGTTAGAGATACATAATGATACATACAATTAGGATCTTTTTGTAATTAAAGGAAATAACAGTAAGAGAACCTGAATATCTGCTAGAATAGTGTCGAGGGATAGAAAGTTAGCTATTCTGAGAAGAGAGAAAAAGGCGACTGCAAATCGCACAGGAATTGGAATCGATCTTTCAGGTAAGGAGGAGGTACGGGTTTATTAAGGATGCCATACAAGACGGTAACGAGATTTTTATTATAAAAATTTGCTTGGAATAAGCTTTGTCTGCCTGTCCGAGGACCAGCTTATATACTAAACCAACGAAGCCGGGTAAAAAGTCTTATAGTAATCATTTATACATCTAACATTATCAGAACATAATAAGTAACTCTAAAAATTTTATGTATATGTTTTATCAGCAAAATTAAAGCTATATTAATTATAAATTATTGTGTCCCAACCAAGAATCAAACTCGGTACCTCTCGAGTCTAAATCCAAAAAACCACTAGATCACAGAAGCCATTATGGGATTATATGAACTTTATTATAGGTAGGTAGGACTTACGCGTACATTGAAAATTTTAATAAGAATGGTTGCTAACTAATCTTAACGTGTTATAGATCCTAAATATATATATATCTCAACCTGGTTTTCAAACTAACTCGATATAGTCCGTCGATTATAAATCTATAATTATTTTTTAGAATATAACGTCTGGTTGTCGCTTTACTAAAATCTAATTAATGTAATATCTTAAGTGATACTCGCATGATTAAGACGAATTAATTGACGTGCGAAACATCTAATATCAGCGCACGAGTTTGGTCTCCAGTGTGCTAGAAAGGAACAAACATATATACTTATACTTTGCGTCGCGCAGTCGTATTCCTTAAACAAAACACTTAATAACGTAACGGCCTTATTGACCCTTTTAAAATTGGCTACGAAATATTTTTTAACAGAGTTAATAACAACTGTACGAGTATGTACACAGTAACGTATGTGTTTCTGAAACAAAAACGAGTACTAGTTCTTTCATCAAGTGTTACGAAAGCGGATATTAATAGCACGAGAATTGCCCACAGCACCTGTATTTTCACATACTCGTACATGGTAGTTATTAAAATCGAGTCCATACAACCCCACTGCAGCGCGCAAGTAAACACTCTGTATATTGGAGAGTATTTTATACAGGCGGTTTGAATATAGGTAGTCTCAATAGATAGGTTGTTATGATAAAACTTACGAGTATTACGGCTTCGGGACTACTTCATATGTTGAGAACTTTTAATATGCTACTTATTTAAGGCTTCCATGCATGTAGAATATACGGGTAAGATTGAGGCAAGTTCACAGAGGACTAACATTATAAGGTGGTGGGTTGATTTTAAAGAACGCTTTCCTTAACGTCCTAAAAAGGAAAGTCCGAACCCCGTCATGTACATACATACATACATATCTTCACGTCAGATTCCTTGCGGTCTAGGCAGAGACAATTGAGCGGAACTTGACACGATCACGACATACCTCTTTCGCTTCGTCAACATTCATCAACCTCTTCATACATGCCCTTTTGTTGCGAAGCCTTTTTAATGTACCTACAGCCAGTGTATTATTTATTTGATCGTGATATGTAAGTATTGGTCTGCCAGGGCACCTTTTACCCACAATTTTCACATTATATATCTGGTTATGCCCGAACCATCGTAGCATGCCTTTTCTTATTTTAGTCCCTATGCTTTCTTTTATACCTACCCTTTACCGTAATTAGATTTTACGTATGCGGTCCGCCAAAGTAACGCCGCATATCCAACGCAACGACCTCATTTCTACCGCATTAACACTACTCTCATGCGTATTCTGACATATCCACGCACGCTCTCGCTTCCATACATTAGTGTTGGTACCAACATGGCATTGTGTATAGCAAGCCGAGCTTTGTCACTGACATTTCGACTGGCGATCAGTGACCCCAGGCTACCCTTAACACTCTTCTTTCAACATTCCTATCATACTTCCCATCCGCAGTGAAAACACTGCCCAGATATATAATTTTATTTACTTGTTCTAGAGTTTCATTATCAATCTTTATCGTTACAGTTGTCATCCTTCCTCTCTCAAACACTAGTACCTTCGTATTTCTCGCATTCAAACGGAGTTCTTTTTCTGCACATCCCTTTTCATTTCTTTGACTAGTGATTGCAGTTGTTGTTCGGACGATGCCATAAGAACAGCATCATCTGCAGAAAGCAGGCAGTTCACCAATAGATCACTCATCTTTATCCCACAGTCACTCTCTCGCATTCTCTTTAGGCATTTGTCGAGATATAGCGAGAATAATCTGGCGGAAAGCACACAGCTTTGTTTGACGCCCGGCATGTACCAATGAGAAATAAAATAAAAAATTACATCAGGCCCGTCAGCGAGTCTTAAAAATAACATTTAACCGGAAAAAATAAATATGTATACATATACTTTGAAATTTTGTTGTAGAACTAATAAATAAATAACATAAAAAGTTTACCGCCATAGTTTTTATAGTTTTAAACTTCTTCCGACCGAGTTTACCACCCCACCAGCAGCCCAATTCTACTAATAGTTTTATTTCCAATCTATTTTATTTCAACGTTAAATGCTGTCAAAACATGTTTTGGTACTCATCTACCGATTCAATTTCCATAAGTGGAAATAAAATAGAACTTTTGACAAATCCGTATTCTACTATTCGTTGCTGTAGTTATTATTTAATAACAGTATTTTTGTAATAGTTTAAAATAAAATTAGTGACGTGGCGAGTGTAAGGCAAATTTTAATATATATATTTAATAATATATGTAATGTACGATTTAATTAGATATTTGTATTATATTTATACACAAACACTTATACATAAATATACTATAATAATATATAATTATCTGCAACAAATAAAATGTGTTAGATGTGTTTCTTACTTGGTAAAATATATAAATTGAAGCTTAAAATATTTTTTGCCAAATATTTCGCCTCTCTTTGGAGCGGCGTCATCAGTGACAGTGACTGAAGGTCTTTGTCATAAATTTTGAAAAAAGTAATTTTATTTCTTTTAGCAATGGTAAAGGCAATGCACTATACAGTTTTGTATTTATTTTTTAGAAAAATATCATCATCACCTCGCGCATCATGGAAAACATCATCAGTATGTTATGTCCATTGTTGGTTCGATATTAATAAATTTACAAAACAAGTTAGACAAAACCTAATGCATTACATTCAGACCAGGGCTATAGTATGCATCAAGCTGCCATATAAAAGAGCTTTCCCATGTTTTTAAATCAATAGACCGAATAGTTTTAGGAAAACTCTTTAATACTCTTACTGTGAAACAATTGTTAAAGGTAGTGTTATGTATACGCGCATCGGTGGGCACAGGTAAAATATTATTAATTTGAGAATCTACTGAATGTCTGTGTCCATTCATGCGAGTACGAAGGGGTGTCGTAGTCTCTCCCACATAAAAACTGTTACAAAATCTGCACTCCAGCATATATACGCAATGAGAAGTAGTACATTGTGCGAAATTTTGAATTTTGATGACAACAGGGTCATGATGAGTTTGTATATTGATATCGGAATTTATGACAAAGACCTTTAGTCACTGTCACTATAATAATATATGGAAGATTGTCTGGACCTCGTATTTTTTTTTCACAATTATTCCATTAATTTTATTTTCGAAGCATATTACTTTAGTTTTTAGATAAGTAGAATATTGTACGGGGACAATAACTAATGTGAGATCGGAAAAGAACATAACTTAAGTTTAATCGACACAAAGATGTTAAATCTCAATAAAACTAACCTATCATCGATGAACTAAACTAAATGTTGAAATTACCAATCTTTTAAATCCGCCTGTATATAAGATCACTTGAGTTCGTGACCATTCCAATATTTTTACACCCGAAAATGAAAAAATCGATTCCGAAAAATTGCACGTTTGCATTTTGGTACTCTATTGACATATCGTAGCGTTGGTATAGTCAGCAAAAGATACGCGAACTTGTTTTATAAAATAATCGAATACCACTACGTAGCTTTAGCTACGAGCGACCGGAAACGAACCGGTAGTCCGGTCCACATGATTACATTTAGGTAGTCCAGCAGGCGTATTCCATTAAATTAAGCGCAAACCTGATAAGTAGATGTAGTTATTTACGTCGGTACTTGCGTTAAAGTTACAAAATCTTCTACTATTATCAACTTATATACTAGGTGGATTTTTGAGACGGGTCAGTAAGGGCAAGTACCTTAACCGTTACAGGAAAACATTCTTACGAGAACATCCATAACTTTTTGAGATATTCTAAAGTGCATTCTCAGATTTTGGAAACGTGTGGTATTTTCACACAAAAAAAATATGATGTCAATCAATCCTGTTTCTTATGAGGATCAAAAGTCTCTACAGGACCGACTGAGGTTTGAGTACTAGAAATGTCAGAAACCGCAAAATCACTTTTCCCATACATTTTGTACGGAAAAACGATTAATCAACTCGAAATATTCTTTGTTTCCAAACGGTCGTAATTCGTGCCCATACTGACCCGTCTTAAAAATCAATTCTATATACACACATCAAAAAAGTCTAGGGATCAAGCATGTTTATGCGGATTTCTTGTGATTGAGATGTGGCTTTGTAATAAATTTATGATTTTATAAATTTATATGGATCCTTTTTGGTGCATTTCATAATTTAAAACAGGAACTGTCAATCAAATTCGAGTAAAAGATGAAAATCAGCTGTCAATATTTTCCCTATAAAAACATAAGACGCATTGAAGACATTATTAGTGCTACTGTTTCCCTACTACTGATTAAAACCAACGTTATTATGGAGCGGCGACGTCATTTAAGCAGGGAAGAAATGATCAGAGCTGTGGGAATGATAGAAGCTGGTTCCCGGCAACGTACTGTGGCTTTAGCTCTGAATACAAGTCAGAGTGTTATCAGTCGACTTTGGACACGTTACCGAACCACTGGTACCGTGGCTGAGCGCCATGGAGGACGGTATCGCTGCACCACACGGAGACAAGACCGATACATTCAAATCACAGCTCGAAGAACTCCAACAATAACCGCCATGATGTTAGCCGTGAGCCTTCATCGCTCTTCAGGGAACTTAATTAGCGACCAAACAGTCAGAAACCGCTTGCATGAAGTGAACCTTCATTCCCGAAGACCGCTACGGGTACCACCTATAGCAATGCACAATCGTAGGACTCGATATCAATGGGCTCTTGAACACAGAAATTGGACAGAAGAACAATGGCGTTTCGTGTGCTTTTCTGATGAGTCTCGTTTTGGTATGAGGCCGGATACAAGACGTATACGACACTGGAGAACCCCTGGATGCCAACAGCGATTAAAATCCTGCCAGGAAGTCCATCCTTATAGTGGTGGAACCATCATGGTATGGGCGGGTATTTCGATCGGCGGAAGAACTGAGTTGATTTGGATCAGAGGCAACCTCAACGCTCAAATTTATGCTGAGACGGTTGTATCAGACGTCATCGTTCCTCTACAAGTGCATATCGGTCCCTTATTTCAGTTAATGCATGATAATGCACGACCGCACACCGCAAGAGTTGTAAGACAGACTCTCGCCGCAGCTAACATCAATGTCCTGCCCTGGCCTGCTCAGTCGCCAGACTTGAACCCGATTGAGCATGCATGGGATATTCTTCAGAGAAGAGCTCTGCCGAATATGGAGGGTATCCAGTCGCAAGAAGACCTTTTTTTGTTGTTGCAACGAACATGGGCGACCATTCCACAGCGTGATTTGGATGAACTCATTTTGAGTATGCCAAACCGATGTTCTTGTGTTGTTAGTGTTCTTTAATTGTTTAAGTTACCCAATAAAATTAAAAAAAAAACTGTTATTTCAGTCTTTTTTTCGAACTTTAATGTTAGTGGTTCAAATGTCAAAAATCCCTTTATTAGGAAAATGGCAATTTTTTTTACTAATGCAAAGGTGACTTGGTTTATCGTTACTGTAGACAAACGAAAATACATTACAATACATTTCGATTGAATTGGATACACCTATTCTTACCGTGACAGTCGTCGCCGCTATATTTATCGCAAATTTTAAAAAACGAAAATAAGTAATCTAGTTGTAAACTGACTGCCGATGATGCCGGTCTTATGGCATCGTCCAAATAACAACTGCAATCACTAGTCATAGAAATGAAAGAAGGATGTGCAGAAAAATGCTAGAAAAATTAGGTACTAGTATTTGAAAGAAGAAGGATGACAAACGTGACGATAAAGATTGATGATAAAACTCTAGAACAAGTAAATGAAATTATATATCTGGGCAGTTTTTTTACTGCGGATGGAAAGTATGATTTTTTTTTTTTTTTTTATACTAGCACGACATGTGACCCTGCGCCCACCTGATGGTAAGTGGCGCGCAGGGTCCATGAATGTTAGCAACTGGAATCAGAGCTTATGTCCGACATCAGTCCCTAACACTATGCCGGCTTGACTAGATGCCTTTTCACACTTCGCTTGAAGGACTCCAGGTTATAGGAAAGTGGAAACACAGAGGCTGGAAGAGCATTCCACATCTTTATTGTGCGACAGATGTATGAGTCACAAAATTTATAGGTACGCGAAGGGATAGTGACTACGGTATGTGGGTGCATATTCTGACCTGTGCGTGTGGTTCGGTTGCGGAATGGAAAGGAAGGAATTAGGTTATAGAGCTCTTCAGAGCACTCACCATAGTATAGCCGGTAGAACACGCTCAGAGAAGCTACATCTCGGCGAAGCTGCAGGGATTCGAGAGTTCCAGATATAGTGGCATCGTCCACAATTCGAACAGCTCGCCTCTGTAGGACATTGAGAGCATCTGTGAGGTACTTGGCTGAACCATCCCAAAGGTGTGAACAGTATTTCACGCATGATCTGATCTGTGCTTTGTACAGCAACAGTCTGATTGATGACGGGAAAAACCGCTTCACCTTGATAGGGATGTTGAAAGAATAGTAAACGCGGAAAATATGTTAACGGTGCCCTGGGGTCACTAATCGGCAGTCGAAATGTCAGCATGGCTCGTCATACACAATGTCATGTTGGTACCAACACTGACTGACGCATTCCGTAGGGATTTGCTCAATATTAATTGGAATGATATTAACTCAATGGGGGATGTAAACAATATGGTCTCGGCGTTAAATGACGCCCTTACGCGTTTATTTGACCAACACGCTCCTCTTAGGTTAATACAAGTTAGGGACCGTCCTACTCCCTGGATCACCGACAACGTCCGGCTTATGATGAAGTTGCGTAATAAAGCTTATCGTAAGTATCGGGAATCTAAACTGGACGTTGATCGCAGTCAGTATAAAAACTACAAAAAATTGGTTGAGTCTGCAATTACCTCTGAGAAGCAAGCGTACTATAATCAGTACATCAACCGCTACCTGCACAACTCAAAAGAACTTTGGCGCAATCTTAAGAAATCGTCTTTACCGTCTAGTGGGGGTCACACCGACCTACCAACACATCTTAGCAACCCCTCTAGTATAAATCAGCACTTTTTAGATGTGCCTGGAGTGGACAGGGTGGAACTCTCGCGACTGACCTATTTTGAATTTCACAGGCACCAATCCAATACTTTTCAGCTGAAACCGGTTGATGACCTAAAGATATGCAGGACTATCATGGGATTGAAATCAAATGCTCAAGGTATTGATAAGCTATCCCGGGACTTGTTAATTATGACTTTGCCAGAATCTTTAGGAGTGATCACAAGTATAGTTAACGCGTCCATCACTACCTCCACGTTCCCTAATGCTTGGAAGGTGGCATTGATAAAACCACTACCTAAGATAGCCAATCCAACCGATTTTAAGGATCTGCGTCCTATTAGTCTATTACCCTGTCTTTCGAAGGTCGTTGAATGCGTGGTACGGGACCAGCTCACTCAGTTTATTGAAGCAAATAATATTTTACCAGACAGGCAAGGATTTCGTAAGAACCGGAGCTCCGCCACAGCACTTGCCGATGTGACAGATAATGTTCTTGCAGCGCGGGATAGGGGGGAGGGCACGCTTTTGGCACTGCTGGATTATTCGCGCGCTTTTGACAGTATTAATATAGACCTGCTCCTTTCTAAGCTCACCTACTACGGTTTCGACACGCTGACTGTCAAATGGTTTCACAGTTTTTTGACGGACAGGGAACAGTTCGTGGAGGTGAGGGGAAGCCAGGGAGCTGTTTCCACGTCAACAATATCACAGGTGAGGCGCGGAATTCCACAGGGGTCAATTCTTGGCCCTCTCCTCTTCGTCCTGTACACCGGAGATATCTCTGATTGCATAATAAACTGTAAATACCATTTATACGCCGATGACCTTCAAATCTACGCTCATTTCAACCCTAAAGACGTCATTTCTGCAGCGGACAAAATAAATGAGGATCTGTGTCGGGTGGTTGAGTGGTCAGCAGCTAACTCTTTGGTTCTTAATCCATTAAAATCTAAATTTATGGTACTTGGTACAAAGCAGCTGATAGGGAAAGTGGGTACGTCGCCCACTCTGTCTATTTCAGGCCAAGCGATCGAGCGTGTCTTTGAAGCAAGGAACCTCGGCCTTTTGATGGATTGTGAGCTCCGCTTTGAAACCCATATCTCTCAAGTTGTTAGAAACTGTTTCTATCGGCTCAAGTGCCTTTACAAATTTCGTGATTTTATAAGTGTAGACACGCGAGAAAAACTTTGTGAAGCGATTGTTCTGTCGAAATTTAATTATGTTGATCGGTATACGGCCCGTGTTTGTGGGGCAAGACTCAACGTGTCATACAGCGCGTCCAAAATGCTTGTGCCCGATACTGCTATCCCATTCCTGCAAAGGCGCACGTTACGCCGTTTTTAAACAAACACAATCGTCTAAAAATGAAAGAGCGCAGAATTCTTCACATGGCAACGTTGCTGTTTGGTGTTATCAGGCGGAACACCCCGAGTTACCTATGTGAAAAATTGATATGGCCCAAACTACCCAAACGTCACAACACTAGATCTAGTTTTGACCTCTTATGTTGTCCTAGACATAAGACGTCTGCTTTTCGTGGCAGTTTCAGGTATGCGGCTACTAAAATCTGGAATAATCTGCCTCCGCCACTTCGCCGGATGCAATCAGTTATTGGTTTTAAAAATAAACTGAAATCAATGCTCATTGCTTCTCAGCGAGCATGCTAGCTGCATGCCTGAATCCACCTTTGTTCACCTTTGCTATGCAAGGCTGGGATGTTATTATTATTATGTGTGTGTGTATTCGTGCAATGTATGTGTTAAATAGGTTGTATTTTAGTACATCTGTGTCCGTGACGTGTTTTCCATCCGTAAGGCGGCGGCTGAAAATCGGCGCTATGGCCTATCTATAGGTTGTAGCGGACGCCGAGCTGATCGCCTTTTTGTCGCTATACATGTGCTGGTGGGCTAATTATTTTGCGCATATTTTTTTTACTATTTATCTTTGTATAGTTTTTAAAAAAAATGTATTATGCTATGTGTATGGTTTGGCGACAAATAAATATATTTATTTCTTTCTTTCTTTCTTTGATGTATGGAAGCGAGACACAGGTATGTCAGAATACGCATGAGAGTAGGGTTAATTCAGTAGAAATTACGTCGTTGCGTCGGATATGCGGCATCACTTTGGCGGACCCCATACGTAACGTCGAAATACGGAAAATGGATAAAAGAAAGCATAGGGAAAAAATAAGAAAAAGCATGCTACGATGGTTCGAGCATGTTGAAAGGATGAGCAAAGAAAGATTAACGATGCAGATATATAATTCAAAAGTTGCAAGTTAAAAAGGTCCTGGCAGACCGAGACTCACATATCACGATCAATTAAATTAAACACTGGCTGAAGGTACATTAAAAAAGCTTTCATAACAAAAGGGAATGTATGAAGAGGTTGATGAATGTCGATGAAGCGAAAGGGGTATGTCATGATCATGTCAAACGGCGCTTAATTGTCTCTGTCTGTACCCCTCGAGGGATCTAGGATCGTGAATATATGTACGTATATATGAAAATAGAGGCTGGAGTACAGCTGCATGAAGAAGAAATTCCTCCCAACTCCAGGAAGATTTCCAGATATGTGCAGGAATATGACTTGACTCCTGGCCTATTCTGGAGGTGGCCTCACACAAACGAGCCATGGTCTTCCATGAGACTAAATGCGGATCTCCTAAGATTTAACAATCACGTGGTCTTTTTCGTTAAACCAGCTCTGCTTTATCGATGCGGCGCCATCTTCTGTGTTATGAGTTTATTTTATTAAATGGGTCGGAGCCGATTATTATTACTGTACAGTCAATAATGGATTGCACTAATCCTTTTGAGTGGTCTATTTTAATCTACTTAGGATTAATATTGGGATATTTGATTGAAACCAATGTTCATTAATTTGCAAATATTAAATCTTTTGGTTATTTTATGGATAATTTCAAACTATACGCCTAAAATACAGAGAAATAAGAGTAGTTAAAGTAACATCACGGCCGTAATACTTTGTGGGATATTTGTAAGCACGCTTCGCCTTAAAGAGAGCGGGTTCACATTTAAACTTTTTTTTTTAAAGACTGAGATCGACTGAGACGATTCGACCACGGCCTGAAGGGCCACCGCCCGCGAGTGGTCGCATAAGTAGACGTCAAGGCGCCTACGTACTAAAACCCTATAAACGGTCTCTTACACTCTCGTTCGTCGCGAAACATTTAGCCAACTTACAAATGGGAAGTCCGTCATTGTTTTAGTACTATTCCGTAAACTGAAGGGTTACCATAGTTTTACTGTTGCTAATTTAATTAACTAATATTCAGAAAAACAAGAATATTAAATTTTTTTTTTTTTTTTTGGGATTTATTAAATTAAATTCGAAGTAATATACAACCAGTATAAAAGAATTACAATATAAAAGCTACCTAAATAATAAAATTAAAAATAAACTAAACTATAAATAAAAATGTCCTCTAGAGACGTCCCATCCGAGATAGACCCAAGGAGACTGGCAACATTTCCCCTCTGTATAGCGAGGCTAATACGTTGGCAGAAATAATTGCCAGCCTTCCTGTCTCCAGACCTTTCTGTCAGCCGCTTTGACAACTCCTTGGCCAAGCGCCTCGCTGACGGTCCCCATGGGCCCATCGTCTCGACCCCAAACGGCGCAAACTCGTAACCGGAACCAAGGTTGGCATATTTGCGCAATTTGAGGTTCTCCGCAGAAAAAGCCGCTCTCCCCGCACCTGACGAGGTCGCCTGGATGTGAGATGGAGCTAATGTGTCTACACACGTCGCATCCCACACCAGAGATCTACCAAGTTTTTTTTTTATTTCCAGTCAGGTCACACAGCGCCATCTAATTTCCGTGGTAAGCTACGAGGCTTGTGTTACGGAAACTAGATGGTTGATAAACTACATATTATACTTTTTTTTTGTGTATATATGGTGTTTATATGTATAATATGTATAATATTATACATATAAACACCCAGACCGAGACAAATTATACAATGTACAACTTGCCTCCGGTGGAAATCGAACCCACGACCTCCCGAGTTCACGGCAACGTTTGTTACCACTATAGACCACGGAGGCGGTCAATTAATGTAATAAGTAAAAATCCATTACATATTTAGAGTCGTTAATTCGAATTTAATTGCAATTTGTAAGAGTTGTTAAATTTTTCGTTCACTATATATGTTACATGTGGATGGACACACTTATTGACAGAATACTAAGCGATATTTTTCGCTACTATGTTTTTTTTATGAAATTAAGGACGAGTAAAGAAGTATATTGTGAACTAAGAATATATTTGTTACCTCGACCAGGAATCAAATCCGTTACCTCACCGTAAAAAGACAGACAAAAGTACATATACTAAGTACGTCTGGAAGTGGTATTTTAAATTTAAAAGCTATAGCACCACGAACTCGGCACGTAATAAGATTTTCCTAAAGCGATTGAAATTTACATCTATTAACCGCTTTAAGGTGCGGATAATTATAGGTTAAATATGCGGGCTGTATACTTCGTGATTTTAGCAGATAACCTGAAATAAAAAATATTTAAGTGGATGGTTTTAGCTCACTTTTGTGCCAAGCACTTAGCTTTATAGAAGCAGTGGTATTACCTAAAATCTTTTAATCTATTATAAGACATGTCATTTACCTACAATAATAGGATCGGTTTGACTCTCGATTTCTCCATGACTGTTAATTACTGGGATTTGTCGATATTGTCGAGTACAGAAAGGCTTATATAAATTTATGTTATAAAAAATATACAGTAACTACGTTTCTTTAAAAAGTGCGATCTAAAGAAACCTGTCTCTTCTATAAATGTTTTTATTTACCTAGTGGAAACGTTAACGGCCGGTTGCAGAAAGGATGATAACATAATCTTTGATCAGTACTTTGATATACCTACCTACGCCACGTGACTGATAGTTAGTATGTCAATTTAGATATTTCAGATAAAATAAATTAAAAGTATATCATCATTGTATACCTTCCGGGGAGGTCAAAAACATTGCTTTAAAAGCAAGTTCGATAACGAAGCTGATTTACATTTAGCCAAATTTACAAGTGGCAAGCTCATCAATGTCTAGCGTACCAAACCCCTCCACGTCTTATTGTTCGGGTTTCACTTTTTCTAGCCACGGAGGCAGTATTTCGGCCAAAGATGTGCCTTACAGGCATATTACGGTCGGTTGCAAAAAGGCATGTTTGTAGGCATGAGAAATAAAAGAAAAAAACTATATTTTTAACATATCCAATTTATTTTTCAGGGTGTTATGTCGATTTATAGAGTTTGTGACCTTTTAATATCAGTTAAAATACTATTATATCTTTGATCCAATCTAAATTGCAAACTTACAACTTTGACTTTGGACTTTTAATATGGGACACAAGTTGCAGTTTAAGTTTTACGGTTTTCCCGCGCTGTGAACACCCATATTATACCCGAAGTGTTTGGGCTATAATGGCGCGAGTACCTCCAAGAAAAGCATAAAATTCTGTAACATCTGGAATTTTATGATAACCTCATTAACTCATAAGAAAGAAAGATATACTACGTCAGACTTGGCTGTATAGGCTAGACCCTTTGCTTTCAACTCTTTCATCATCAATCGGAAGAAGGACTCCCCAGGAGATTCTATATTATTATTTTTGTTTTATTTGTGTTCTCTTCTCCCGATGGATGATGAATGAGGTAAAGGGAAGGCAAAGTGTCTAGCCCATACAGCCAAGTATGACGTAAAAAATCTTTCTTTCTTATGAGTTAATGAGGTTATCCAGATGTTGCAGAATTTGTGCTTTTCTTGGAGTCATTCGTGGCATTATCGCCCAAACACGTCAGGTATAATAAGAGAGTCCACAGCGCGGGAAAACTGCAAAAAATAAACTGCAACTTGTGCACCATATTCAAAGTCCAATTTATCGATTTCCATAACTATTCACATTGTAGAACATTATTAAACAAAACAACACAACTTTTGACGAACAATATTGACAGTAAATTAATTTACAAAACAAAAACTTGCACTGTCATGTCCGCGCAAAAAGGCGCGACGATCACCTTATAATTTTTTATAGATATTATTTTCATTTTGTGAAGGCCAAGGATCATGTCCATGCAGCACATGTCTTAAGTATTTCTTTCTTAGTGTTGTTTTTCATTAAGCTTTAATGGTATTTTGCAATTTAACGCTGTCTCGTAGTATATGACAGCCATTTTTAACTATTATTTTTAATTTCGTAGGTTCAATGCCAATGTACATATGTGAGTATATTAAATAGTATATGAACCTGCATATAACTAGGTTCATTATCACTTGTGTGATACTATTAAAATTTTAAACCCATAAATAAATAAACTCTCACTAGTGTTTTAATACCCCTCATTATGCAAAAGTTTTATAAACTACTATTTAACTTTAGAAAATATCTAGTGAGGTCATTTAAGGTTTCCACCCAGTATAATAAAAGTAGGTATATATATCTGTTCTTGACATTTACTGGACAAACTTTTGTCATCATTTCCATTATCTTCAACTCTTTAGTACTTAAAATATACTTTCGGCAAAGGTGAAAACAAAATGTGCAAGTATTCAATAATTATTTCTCTAAAGTTTTTAAATGGAGTTTTCTTTCAACACAAATTAAACAAAGCGACTAACGCATGGCAATTGAGTTTTATAGATAACTTATGAAATAAAAAAATTGGTAAACTATAGTTTAGTTAAACTAAAAATTAAGATATAACATTATTTACTATTATTACCACCACCAAATACATAAAACACTGGCTCAAGAGTCTCTGCAACAAAATAAATATAAATAAATAAATAAATATTTTTCAGACAGGTCACACAGCGCCATCTAATTTCCGTGGTAAGCTACAAGGCTTGTGTTACGGAAACTAGATGGTTGATAAACTACATATTATACTTTTTTTTGTAAATATATACATATTATACATATAAACACCCAGACCGAGACAAATTATACAATGTACAACTTGCCCCCGGTGGGAATCGAACCCACGACCTCCCGAGTTTACGGCAACGTTTGTTACCACTAGACCACGGAGGCGGTCAATAAATAAATAAATAAAAAAAAATCATGAAAAAAATGAAAAAGGTCATGTACAACTATATACAGGTTGATGAATGTCGACGAAGCGAAAGAGATTGTGATGGCCGAGAACGTGACATAACGCTCAATGTTCTCAGCCGATTGCCGATATTTTAGGAATAGAATCCTATTTCTAGTAGCTATCCAGATAAACACTTCATAATTCACAACTGTCAAAATGTAGGTAGATACAAGCTTTTATGAGAAATGATCACTCTTTATTCTATTCAATTTAGTTTCGTGCTCAAAATGTAATAAAATATACTATGCATATTTTTTTTAAATATAGTACGCCGTCTAAAACTGATTCTACCAATTGGTAATAAATGTTGTTAAGATTGATTGATTGGCCATTTTGTTCCAAGTAAAAATATATATAATAAGACTGTATATAAAATAAATCTGTATATAACCAATCATAATCTGTATTAATAGCAATCCACGATGATACCAAGTGAATACAACTCGGTAATAACCTCCAGATTAAAAATAAACCTTATAATTCTTGATGGAAATTATTAAGTTTTTTAATTAAATTGTCATCTCGGGCGGCGAGTAAAGTGATTTTTTTTCTTCTCAATAAAACGTCTTTTCATTTGACAAGGCTCTCTCGCCGCCTCGGGTGCAAAACTAGTTCCCCCTTTACGAAATTATTATCATTTCCAACTGTAATCTGCCAATCCACCAAAGATGTTTGTATATTGAGTATAGAATAAAAAATGAACTAAAAAAATTAAAAAGGAAAAAACAAGCACAAGGGTTCCGTCGCCAAAAAGATTGATAATCACTTACCTACAATTGAAATAATTTTATATACGTGTATTTTATTACATAGTGAATTAACAGTCAGGATTCATTAAAAACCGAGACAGATTCAAATCTTCCCAACAATAGATCCCGTCTGTTAAAGTTGCTATGTAATAACATTATAATTAATATTAAATGGTGTAGTTAAGTTTTTTATGAAATTTATTACATCTTTATTATAGTTAGGTAGGTAAAAATAGGATTTACATTCAAATTTTAAATGATTGCTAACCAATTTTAAATCTTTATAGATTCTAAACGGTAACCTTAAATGAAAAATGATAAGAGAAACTACAACATGATTTTCAAATACCTATTCGATGATACCTCACTCAATATAGTTCGTCGACTTTCAATATTTTATTTTCCACAATAAAGCGTCTGGTTGTCGCCTCAATGAAATTTGATTATTGTCTATATCTTCAGTCACTCGCGTGATGAAGACGAATTGATTGACGTGATCATCAAAATCGAGCAATGTGTTTGGTCTCCAGTGTACCACAAAGGAACATACATACATACATACATCGTCACCACTGAGTGATAATATTGATGTACCCGGTATGTCTTTTAAAGTAAGTCTTGTTTCAAACTCTATATATAAATATTTTATATACACACATCAAAAGTGTCTAGGGATCAACATATATTTTTGCAATAACTTTTCTCCTGATTGATATTCATTAAAATTTTCTTTAAGGATTGATCAAATAAAATGTTTTCGTTTGTCTACAGTAACGATAAACCAAGTCACCTTTGCATTAGTAAAAAAAATTGCCATTTTCCTAATAAAGGGATTTTTGACATTTGAACCACTAACATTAAAGTTCGAAAAAAAGACTGAAATAACAGTTTTTTTTTTAATTTTATTGGGTAAATTAAACAATTAATAATCCGTGTTTCTACCGCGAACACTAACAACACAAGAACATCGGTTTGGCATACTCAAAATGAGTTCATCCAAATCACGCTGTGGAATGGCCGCCCATGTTCGTTGCAACAACAAAAAAAGGTCTTCTTGCGACTGGATACCCTCCATATTCGGCAGAGCTCTTCTCTGAAGAATATCCCATGCATGCTCAATCGGGTTCAAGTCTGGCGACTGAGCAGGCCAGGGCAGGACATTGATGTTAGCTGCGGCGAGAGTCTGTCTTACAACTCTTGCGGTGTGCGGTCGTGCATTATCATGCATTAACTGAAATAAGGGACCGATATGCACTTGTAGAGGAACGATGACGTCTGATACAACCGTCTCAGCATAAATTTGAGCGTTGAGGTTGCCTCTGATCCAAATCAACTCAGTTCTTCCGCCGATCGAAATACCCGCCCATACCATGATGGTTCCACCACTATAAGGATGGACTTCCTGGCAGGATTTTAATCGCTGTTGGCGTCCAGGGGTTCTCCAGTGTCGTATACGTCTTGTATCCGGCCTCATACCAAAACGAGACTCATCAGAAAAGCACACGAAACGCCATTGTTCTTCTGTCCAATTTCTGTGTTCAAGAGCCCATTGATATCGAGTCCTACGATTGTGCATTGCTATAGGTGGTACCCGTAGCGGTCTTCGGGAATGAAGGTTCACTTCATGCAAGCGGTTTCTGACTGTTTGGTCGCTAATTAAGTTCCCTGAAGAGCGATGAAGGCTCACGGCTAACATCATGGCGGTTATTGTTGGAGTTCTTCGAGCTGTGATTTGAATGTATCGGTCTTGTCTCCGTGTGGTGCAGCGATACCGTCCTCCATGGCGCTCAGCCACGGTACCAGTGGTTCGGTAACGTGTCCAAAGTCGACTGATAACACTCTGACTTGTATTCAGAGCTAAAGCCACAGTACGTTGCCGGGAACCAGCTTCTATCATTCCCACGGCTCTGATCATTTCTTCCCTGCTTAAATGACGTCGCCGCTCCATAATAACGTTGGTTTTAATCAGTAGTAGGGAAACAGTAGCACTAACAATGTCTTCAATGCGTCTTATGTTTTTATAGGGAAAATATTGACAGCTGATTTTCATCTTTTACTCGAATTTGATTGACAGTTCCTGTTTTAAATTATGAAATGCACCAAAAAGGATCCATATAAATTTATAAAATCATAAATTTATTACAAAGCCACATCTCAATCACAAGAAATCCGCATAAACATGCTTGATCCCTAGACTTTTTTGATGTGTGTATATATAATTTTTATATAAATATCACCATGGCAAGCTTACAATATTATTTCTGCTTAAGAGTAAAAAATGGCATTTGACATCATTGCAAATGGCACAAACTTTCAACGAGAACAACAAATAGGTAGTAGGCGTATGGTGGTAATTTGTCCAGTCTGCTAGGGGGGGAAGTATCCACCGTTCGTGCTGGTAAACCCAGTAAAGTTTATCCACACATTTCGGGATCAGGCTCGAATTGCCGTCATGTCCAGTCAAGCCGGCATAGTGTTAGGGACTGATGTCAGTTATGAGTGTCTGATTCCAGTTGCTAATATTCATCGATCTCGCTTCCCACTTACCATCAGGTGGACGCAAGTTCACATGTTGTGTTAGTATTAAGAAAAAAAATCTGTACTAACTTTCCCAGGACATGTATGGTGGATAAGCAGCTTAAAGCCTGGAACTGACTCTTGTTCTCTAATTGCGTTCGTAAAACGTCCATTTCAAACGCAGTGATTTTAAAATCCTGAAGTTTTACTATCTTTATGATTAGAATTTTTAGTTTATTATGATGTGTCAATTTGCTTCATGAGCTCCAAGGGTCCCACCAATATCAGTCACTGACGGGTTATATCAGTGCCCTTTACCTAGTGTTTTATGTTTTTATTTTAGTTGATTTTAATTTTTTGTCTGCATTTCAAACGATTACCACCCGGCTTATTTTTATTTTATTATTATTAGCTTATACCTTGTTATAGATAAAGAAATGTAAATTTTCGAACACCATTCGCAATATATCCGGTTATTTGATCTGTGAAACTATTTTAATTGTGCTATTGCGTCTACAAACGGTTTCCGCCCCGAGAAGGTTAGGTTATGCATATGTGACTTATATAGGACTGTATTATAGGAGCTAATATAATTAATATAGTTACAGCAAAGCACGTCAAATTTAGACCCGTTCCGCAACCGGATGGCAAAGCTCCTAACCGGATTGAAATGCTGTTGCCTAGAAGTAAGAGTATATACCCTTTTTATAAAGTATATACAAAATATATGTAGTACTGTACTGCCTCTGTGGTCTAGCGGTTAAGTCCGTGGATTTAGACTTGGGGTACCGGGTTCGATTCCTGGTCGGGACACAAATATATTTATTAATATAAATAAATACATTTAATTAATATTTAATGTATTTGTGATATTCTAAAGTTTGGTAAGCTGGAGACATCGGCAAGCTTGCCACTTGTCATGATTGGCCTATAGTAAAGTTGGCTAAATGTGAATCCGCTTCTTTATAAGCCCCGAAAGGGAAACGGTCGTGATTATACTTTACTTTACTTTACTTTTTACTAGTACTGTAGTATACTCGTATGTTTTTTTTTAAATAACATAATAAACACAATACTACATAAATAAAAAAAATCGTTTAAATTGAATGACATTCGAAATATAAGATCCCATAAGTGCAAAGAATTGTGTGTATCAATGTCATCCGGTTTTGATATTATCCTCCCTATTTTCGCCATCTTCGTTATAATTAAAATAATTGTATACTCTCTATACTCGTATAATTGAAACTCCTTACCGATGATTAGAAGGTTACAGATTTATTTATATTTTTGGAAAATTCACTGCATTTACAAAATAATATAATGAGCGGTGGTAGCTCGATTATAAGAACGCTTTCCTTAAAATCCTACAAAAGTCTGTTCAAACGCCCCTCGTGTGTTGTGAGAAATACACTTTTCTTACATACATTTGTCATAAATTTACAATACCACCGTTCCGAGAGAGAGAGTACGTTAAGCCGTCGGTCCCGTCCGTCCAACATATCCGGATCTTCGTATATTCAATATTAAATTGTTTGGGAGTGTTTTCGTCTACAAATGGATTTTACCCCGGGGTGGTCAGTTTATAGCATTTCACCAAAATAATCACATGAATTGTAAATGCAGGCTAACAGCCGCGTTCCTAATCTATGCTGGATTTAATATGTATATTGTGCATTGCAAATTATCATTAAATTAAACATAAACTTAATACAAAATAACACGCAATTCATTCAACCATCACAGCATCTAGAACACTTAATCCTAGACCTCCACTGATGGAGATTGGCCTGCCAGAAAAATCTGGATAATTTAACCTACACTTGCCATGCTGGCCGGACGTGTCTAAAGATGGAAAGTGGAAACGAGACCGACGGCTTAACGTGCTTTCCGAGGCACGGGAACGGTGGTGTTGTAAATCTGTAAAAAGTCTATTTCTCATTGGTACATGCCGGGGTTCGAACTGAACTTTTTAGGGTTTTAGGGAAACTGTTCTTAGAACCAAGCCACCACCGTCTGTACGTCTCTCCGTCAACACGCAATATACAATGGAAATAAATAAGCCGGTATCGATATGGTTTTACCTTCGACTGAGGTTTCTTTCATAGAAATGGTAAATTTTATTGTGAATAGTCAGAAAATCTATGAAAAATAATGTAAAGCTTCCAAATATCAATTTTATATTGCGAGAGTGGAGTGCAAGTGTTACTCGTTCTCGTATATGTAGGTATTAGTTTCAAGTTTATTTATAAGTTAGGCCGTTAAAGGCAGTAACATGGACTGTATTAACTCAAATGTAGACCAAGAATTTATTTCTATTTTTTCATTAAGACCACACAATTCGGTTAGTTATGACAGTTTACAATTATACATTGTTATACACATCATCACGACGGTATTCAGGCGGCTTGGCGAGGGTATAATGTAATTTTTTATGACAATCTATTAACGATTCCACAAATTGGAGCCCGGACCGACGGCTTAACGTGCTCTCAGAGGCATGTGGCAATGGTGGTGTTGTACATTTATGACAAATGTACCTAAGAAAAGTGTATTTCTCATTGGTGCCCGCCGGGGTTCGAACCAACTTAATTCTGGTGCTTTCGACTTACGTGTATATTCGAAATATTCGAGTGAAAAGTGACAGATCTCCTAGAAAACATGTCATGGTCATACGAACTAATCGAAAAGACATGCTTGTCGAAAGCGCAAGAATCGGGGCCCTTGTCAGAATATAATAGTTTTTTTTCTAGTGCCAATGCTTAAGATATCAACGAGTTTGTAAATCTAATACTTTTTAGCTAAAATATGTGAACATACATTTCTTTATCCCACAGATTTAGAACGGGACCGTTACGTGCCTCGGAAAGCACGTCCCGGTCTTCACGGTCCCGGTTCCACTAAACCCAACTTGTGGAATCGTTAAGAATTTAAAAAATACATTGGACTCAAGCCAACTCTTTTGGTGGCAACGTGGCAAGAGAGAATTCAAAAATACGTTTTGGAAGGCACGTAAACCTCCACCAGCAGTGGAGATTTAGGACGACGTGTTTTTTGGAATTATCACGACGCATTATCTTTACA
The DNA here is from genome assembly GCA_910589645.1 of Tinea semifulvella. Classification (NCBI taxonomy): domain Eukaryota; kingdom Metazoa; phylum Arthropoda; class Insecta; order Lepidoptera; family Tineidae; genus Tinea; species Tinea semifulvella. The sequence goes on from OU342584.1 coordinate 31,518,117, forward strand.
CCATTTCAATACTCATCATCTATGCTTTTGTTGTATAGAATTTGAAAATTTATATATTTGTCTGTTCGGCTAATATATATGATTTTAAACAAAAATCTGTTTTACTCTGTTATACTTGTAGTTTTTTTTTACTAACCTACTAAATTATGCTCATAGTTTAATAATAATAGGATAAGTCCATAACATTATAATTTTATTTAATCATGGAGGTAAACTAGACGCCAGTTTTTATTTTAAAATGGTTGGTTAATAAAACATAAAACTATAAATGAAAAATGTCATCTAGAAACATCGCATCATATACGAGTCACTGGCAACATTTCCCCTTTGTATAGCGAGGTTTTTCTATTGCTGCCAGTTTTTAAAAAGATGATTTATTTTTACGCAATTTTAACATTTTGTTATAATGTTTATTTGCTAATTGGTTTTAGTTTCTTGTATACTTACTATAGTATTCGCAAATTTCAGTTGCGTCCGCATGTAAATCTTCGGTCATAATCACGACCACAGAGAGTCATATTTCTGTAAAACATAAAATTTGTACATACATACATATCTTCACGCCAGATCCCTTGCGGGGTAGGCAGAGACAATTGAGCGCCACTTGACACGATCACGACATACCTCTTTCGCTTCGTCGACATTCATCATCCTCTTCATACATGCCCTTTTGTTACGAAAGCTTTTTAATGTACCTTCAGCCAGTGTTTTATTTATTTGATCGTGATATGTGAGTCTCGGTCTGCCAGGGCCTCTTTCACCTACAACTTTCGCATTATATATCTGGTTCGTCAATCTTTCATCGCTCATCCTTTCAACATGCCCGAACCATCGTAGCATGCCTTTCCTTATTTTTGTCCCTATGCTTTCTTTTATACCCACGATTTTCCGTATTTTGACGTTACGTATGCGGTCCGCCAAAGTGACGCCGCATATGCGACGCAACGACCTCATTTCTACTGCATTAACCCTACTCTCATGCGTATTCTGACATATCCACGTCTCGCTTCCATACATCAGTGTTGGTACTAACATTGCATTGTGTATGGCGAGCCGAGCTTTGTCACTGACATTTCGACTGCCGATCAGTGACCCCAGGGCACCGTTAACACTATTTCCCGCGTTCACTCTTCTTTCAACATCCCTATCATACTTACCATGTGAAAACACTGCCCAGATATATAATTTCATTTACTTGTTCTAGAATTTCATCATCAATCTTTATCGTCAAGTTTGTCATCCTTCTTTTTTCAAACACCAGTACCTTAGTTTTTCTCGCATTCAAACGGAGTCCTTTTTCTGCACATCCTTCTTTCATTTGTGTGACTAGTGATTGCAGTTGTTGTTCGGACGATGCCATAAGAACGGCATCATCTGCATAAAGCAGGCAGTTTACCACTAGATCACTCATATTCACCCCACAGTTACTCTCTTTCACTCTTTTTAGGCATTTGTCGAGATATAGAGTGAATAATCTGGCCGAAAGCACACAGCCCTGTTTGACGCCCATTTGGGATTCAAAGCAAGGCGACATAACTTCCTCCACCCGCACACAAGCTGTTCGATATTGCGTTAATTGAGTCGTTTGATTTTAATATTCGCGGTAACGCCTTTGTGCGCCGGCTCACTTTGCGTCGATGACGTTCCATCGTCTCGACGCCCTCTAGCAGTAACTAGCGGACTATGCTTGGTGCACTTCCGGTTAATGACGTTTCCGCCAAAAAACAACGCTCTCTGTCGTGAGAGTCGAAGCGCGGTCGCCGGTCGAAGCATATCGTTGCTCCCCAAATTAATTCGTATTTTATTCGCTGTGATTGTGCCGTGGACCTGCAGTAATTTCGGCTGTGATCCTCATCATCATCATCCATTTCGCGACCCGTCGGCTATCAAAACCACCAAGGAATTCGGTCACCAGTTCGAGACCCGGAATAAAGGTTAGTTGCTGCTAATTTCATTTCTTTCGCTCAATTTCGGAGTATTTTCACCAGCGCCTAGTCGTTTCCCGTTCATAATGGTCCTTCACCCGGATATTTCGTACTAATTAGTAGCTAAAATCCTAAAATTCCGTCGAAATTCCTATATTTTTCATTTTTATTTTCCTACCCCAAAAAATCATTTTTTTTTTAATTCATTCATTTTCGCATTATTTATTATTTTATCTATAATCGTAAATAGTATAAACGTAAATATCGTATTCTAAAATAAAATCTAATGTTTTTACACTTTTGATCGTAAATTATTAAAATCAATTCATTAAAAAAGTGGCCTATTCTCGAGAACAAACCGATCCAATTTCGATTTAATTTCGTTTTAATTTCGATTTAATATGACTTCGGAAGTTGAATTGGTGGGTTTATTGCATCGTAGAATTTGTATACAAAATGAATTAGACACAATTGTGAGATTGGGTTCGGGAGCCCGGCATGATGTCGATTCGTTTCGGAGATTTATGGTTTCTTGTGTAGGGTTAAATCGTTTACAAGATCAATTTGAGTCTCTTCAAACTCAAATTGAGAATTTAGAATTATTTGATAAAAAAACCCTTGATAGTAGTCACTCGAATGTTCGTGCTGAATTAAGCGATTCCATTAGAGATATTTTGGCAATTAAGTTCGAATTAGACGAGAGTAGACAGGTCACGGATAGTCATCGTGAGCGTTCGACTAGTTCAAAGGTTGACAAAGGTCTCGTAAAATTTCCAACCATTTCAATTCCTACGTTCTCGGGTGATTACATGCAATGGAAATCGTTTCGAGATTTATTCACTTCGTTAATTGATTCAAATTCGGATTTGTCAGATGTCGCCAAGTATCAATATTTGTTGTCGTTCGTTCGTGGTGAGCCAGCTAGGTTACTTAAGGGCCTGCCACTCACTCATATAAATTATTCAAAGGCTTGGGACATTTTAGAATATCATTATAATAATGACAGACTTATAGCCATGCACCACATGGAATCTCTTTTTCGACTACCCTCATTAAATGCACCATCAGTTTCTGGTTTACGCACTATCGTAATCGGGTTCGCAGAAAATTTAAGTGCATTGGAATCGTTAGGGTTTCCTGTCGACCAATGGGATTTCATGTTGTACTATATGTTGTATAAAAAAATCGATTCAGACACTCGTCGTAATTTTGAACGTACTATTACGTCTAATCGCATCCCTAAGTTAAGGGAACTGCGAGAATTCGTTGATCGCGAAGTCGTGTCATGGGAAAGTTCGAAGTCTGTTCTATCAGCTCGTGCAAGTACTACACCGACTTCGTTTGTTAAGCCGTCTTCGTATAAACCGTTTTCGTCTTCACTTGTAGCTTCGTCGTCATCGTCTGGTTGCGCATGTTGTCATCGCAATCACTTTATTAGTTCGTGCCCACAGTTTAAAAGGAAACAGTCGTATGATCGGTATCTTTTTGCAAAGTCAAAACGATTGTGCTTAAAATGCTTGAAACCGATGCATGATTTGGACGAGGCTTGTGCAAAGATTTCGTGTTCCATTTGCCAAGCTAGTCATCACAACGATTTGCTTCATTATGCAAAAAATACCCGAGAAGTGGAAGCTAGCGTAAACGAAAGTACCGCGTCCAGTCCAGATGCTGACGAGGACCAACAAGTTGTGGCTTCTCTTTGTGCATCAGTAAGCGCATCGAAACAGGCAGTCTTGTTATCAACAGCAGTCGTCTCAATTCGTGATTCGTGTGGAAATTTTCACTTAGCTAAGGCTTTGGTTGATTCGGGTTCGGCAGTGTCGTTTGTGTCAGAGTCGTTAGCACGTCGCTTGGGGCTACCTCATCGTAAGTCAAATATGTCAATTTCGGGCATTGGAGACTTGAGGACTAGCGTCAAGGGAGAAATATCGACAGTAATAAAATCGCACAACGGACGTGGTCCATCGTACGAGTTTCGTGCCTTGGTCTTACCTAGGGTTACCAGCAATAAGCCGACGTGTGAGCTTAATACCAATTCGTGGTCATATTTAAATTCGTTGTTTCTAGCCGATCCATATTTCGATAAACCTTCTCAGGTGGACATTTTAATCGGCAGTGACATTTTCGGTGAGATCGTCTTAGGAGAAGCTGTTCGAGGTCCTACGGGTACTCCAACAGCCATTTCGACTTCGTTAGGTTGGATTTTGATGGGCAAGGTCAGTTCTGAATTTGTAATCGGCCACCATCAACCAAACAATTCTAACTCGATTCTAGGTAAAGTTTCGTATTTCGTAAAGAAAGGAACAACAAATTTTCGATCTTGATTAGAGTCCCTTGGCATAATATAATTTAAATAAGTTTTCCTTTTATTCATCAATAGCATTTTTTTTTTTGTTCTCATGTTGTTTTTTTTTTTTTTTTTTTTTTTTCTTCTTCGTTTGTTCGATCTTTGTTTTATTTGTGTTGGATTAATTGAATGAGTGTCAACATTTTTTTTCGTTTCGTACGTTGACTCATTGAATTTATCGTAACACAATTAAAATTTTCGTTGTATTCGAGTAGTTATCAGAGGTTAATGAGCGTTGATATATATATATTTCGTTTCATTCGTATATCTAGCGTTGCATTCATCTATCGTAACTCAATTCATTCGTATTTCGTAAAAAAAACCATATCGAAATCATTTCGTTTCAATATTTTCATCTTTTTTAATTTTGAACAAGAATTGACTTCATTTCGTTTGCTTCTGTCTATATTGACTAGCATGTATTTCGTTCTCGCTCGGACTTAGTTAACTTATTAGAAGGTAATCTGTTTTTTTGTTTTTGTATTTTTGTTCATAATAAAAATAATTGCCAAGGAACGCAATTCGAGTTAAGCATCGTGTTTCTCGATGCGTTGGTGTTTTTATCTTTTCGTTAGTTTTGCTTTCAACAAATAATTTTGTAATTCGGTAATAATTAATTACGTTAATAATTTGTGAAATATTAGTTTATTTGTCAACCTTAACTCTTAAAGACCTATCTGAGGTTTTAACTTAAATTAGTATTCAACTTAATATAGTATTTTACTTTAATTTTTTTATCAAGTCATGCAATTTCGTTGTTTCATTCCATGAGCATGACTATTTTTTTTTTGTTTTGTTAAATTAATTTATATTCGTTATTTTAGTCAGTTAGTTCTTGACATCGGATAAAGTTTAATGTATGTTAGTTGGTTGTATTTTGTGATTGGTTCGTTGTTGATTTATCTACTCGTATTCTTTGTTAGAGGAATGTATTTTTTTTTTCATTTCAGTAAATTATTTTTGAATCGGTTGCTTAATGAATGCATTCCATGTTGTACTCATCCAATGATGTTGCAGTTCGTTCGTTTAAATCAAAATCTACGTAGGACATCTTCAGAGCCTTTGTGTTAAAATTATTTTCGTTACCTACGACATAATTTCATAAGATTTCGTTTTATTTTTAAATTATTTGATTTTGATACATATTTCACCCCATATTTATTTATTTCGTATATTCAAATCGTTTATTTTATTGTTTTCGTTTATTATTCTATTTATATTTCGCTTTTTATTCGTTTCCCTTTCCCTCCCCATTTTCTCCTGGTTAAAATCATATTTTAACGGTGGGCGGTGTTCGATATTGCGTTAATTGAGTCGTTTGATTTTAATATTCGCGGTAACGCCTTTGTGCGCCGGCTCACTTTGCGTCGATGACGTTCCATCGTCTCGACGCCCTCTAGCAGTAACTAGCGGACTATGCTTGGTGCACTTCCGGTTAATGACGTTTCCGCCAAAAAACAACGCTCTCTGTCGTGAGAGTCGAAGCGCGGTCGCCGGTCGAAGCATATCGTTGCTACAATCAAATTATTTCGTATTTTATTCGCTGTGATTGTGCCGTGGACCTGCAGTAATTTCGGCTGTGATCCTCATCATCATCATCCATTTCGCGACCCGTCGGCTATCAAAACCACCAAGGAATTCGGTCACCAGTTCGAGACCCGGAATAAAGGTTAGTTGCTGCTAATTTCATTTCTTTCGCTCAATTTCGGAGTATTTTCACCAGCGCCTAGTCGTTTCCCGTTCACAAGCTTTACAGCCCTTATACAGAGACTGTATAGCTTGCAGCAGTTTGTCATCCACTCCATACTCCGGCAATATGTCCCAAAGCTTCTTTCTTACAACTCTATCAAAAGCCTTCTCCAAATCCACAAAAGCACAGAAAACTTTCTGGTTTAAAGCCAAAAACTTCTCTGTGATATTGCGGAGCGAGAAGACTTGGTCAGTGCATCCTCTTCCAGGTCTAAATCCTCCCTGAGCCTCCCATAAAAGACCTTCAGTCTTCTCTTGCAGGCGTTTCGTGTGAATCTTGCCATACATCTTGCTCGCCAAACTGATTAAACTAATCGCTCGGTAGTTGGCACAGTCCAATCTAGATCCTTTACCTTTGTATAAAGGAACGATGACTGATTGCTGCCAGTCTTCCGGTACTCTTCCCTCCTGCCAGCAAAGGTTGCACAGCAGGTGGAAAGCGTTCCAGACCGGTACACCTCCGTATTTAATCATTTCAGCGAGCACTCGATCTTTTCCCGCTGCTTTGCCACATTTCAGGCTTCTAATTGCCGATTGCAATTCTTGCACGCTTATTTCCTCCTTAAAAGTGGACGTTGTATTTGTGGGTAGCTCTGGAGGTAAAGTACCCGTCGTAACATCGTTAGGAGTTCCACTAGCATACATCTCGCTAAAATATTCACTCCATCGCTGCAACACTTCATTTATGTTTGCAAGAATGTTACCGCTCTTTAATAAAATTTGTAGAACCTATATTACTGACTCTTAAATGTAAAAATAATAAGTTATGAGTTAAAAGCATTTCCTAGTTTAATTCTTCTCACACTATCTCTTTCGAGAACATCGAATTATTTATCAGTCTGCTCTTTATTTATAAATATGATACTTATTTCAACGCGAAGATTTTTATAATACTTTACCACCTATCCTGTCTAAATGTCCTAAAGGTTTGGCTGTCAGAGAATGCCTAACGGCATTAAGTCCGCCTTTATACATAAAGCAATAAAGTTTTAAAATAAAATTAAATATATAAATAAGAGCAATTATTATTTAGGTAGCTTTTAATCTATATTAATTTACATCGAATAAAACAATAAGAGCAATCATTTTCTGATATCAGAGGACTTACGAGTATGTCAAAGCCAAAGGCAGATAGCGTTCCATACTGGGATCTTTCAATTTCCGGAACGTGTCCATACCATTCGACCAAGATCTACGCCCCTTAAGAAAACTATCCTCCCATCTCTCATACGTAAGACCCTGCACCCGTGCGCGGGTCATAAAAGCTACCTAAATAATAAAAATAAAATTACATATAAACCAAACTATAAATAAAAAATGTTCTCTAGAGATGTCCCATCCAAGACAATCTCAAGGAGACTGGCAACATTTCACCTTTGTATAGCGAAGCTAATACATTGGCTATCTGTCAGCTGCTTTGACAACTCCTTGGCCAGACGCTTTGCCTTGGGCCCATCGTCTCGACTCCAAATGGCGCAAATTCGTAACCTGTACGAAGGTTTTTATATAATTTAGAGGCGTATTAGCGCAACTTGAGGTTCTCAGCAGAAACCACCGTACTTCCCGCGCCTGGATGCGAGATGGAGCTAATGTCACATACGTCGCATCCCACACCAGAGACCTGCCAAGTTTTCACGAACCAACAGTAATACCGTCGTATCAAAAAGTATAAATACAGTTGAAAATAAATTGTATAAATGGAATAAGGTTATAAATAAGCCAATACTACTAAAACCGGTTTATTTTTATTTGCAACAACATTCAGCTGAAGCCGTTAGTTTTAGATATAATTCATACTGATACTAAATGTCTAAAAGTTTTGATATAAAAGGAACTACTTGAACTGAAGCATTTTACATCAAAGTTACTTTTCGATAGCTCTCAATGGGAACTCCGTCTACCGTTCTAAACCTTTTGCTCAAAGGAAAATTATTTTCATTTTATTACTTACTACGTGTTTGACCCCGCTTCGTATCATAAAATGCTAACAAATTTATCATGGACCAAATTTATCAAAAATATTTATTTTAACAATGCTACTGGAAGTGATTCGCTATTTGACAGATGTGCTTACAAAAAATATCAAAAGCGTTTCTTTTATCAAAGCTAACGAAGCGAAAAAAGTTACACAGCTCAAGTATATTGGTGTTGTGTACCGCAAGTACATTCGTGCATTTGCTTCTCGCAGCACTAACTATATTCCCGGGCCCTGCGCAGCACCTACACCACCGACGCTGGCGCCGTCCACTAAATCTTCTTGTACTGTGACCACAGTACCTGATAAGTACTTCTACGAGTACAACCACAAGAAGATGAAAATACGAAAGCTTTAGATTAATTAATATTATTAAATACAGTTATAGTTATTTTTATATGTGTGTTAGTTGTAAGATATTTTTCTGTGGATCATTAGTTGCCTGATAATAAAGGATTTATTATTAAATGAAACGGTTGGTGGTTTATGATGTTAGTATCATTATCATCATTCCATCCGAGACCGCCTCCCTGGTCTAGTGGTAACAAACGTTGCCGTAAACTCGGGAGGTCGTGGGTTCGATTCCCACCGGGGGCAAGTTGTACATTGTATAATTTGTCTCGGTCTGGGTGTTTATATGTATAATATGTATATATTTACAAAAAAAAAAGTATAATATGTAGTTTATCAACCATCTAGTTCCGTAACACAAGCCTCGTAGCTTACCACGGAAACTAGATGGCGCTGTGTGACCTGTCTGGAAATATTATTATTATTATTATCTCCTAGAACACAGCATCCTAAACCTCCACTGTTGGAGATGGGCCTTCCAGAACATATATCTGAAAAATTTGGCCTACACTCGCCACGCTGGCCAGACGGCTTGGCGAGGAAATATTAGTATATCACTTATTAATTGGCTTTATAAATAAGCTTTTTTGATAGAATATAACCTAAGTACATAACCTAGCCCCATCATGACAAGTAGCAAGCTTAAAGATGTCTCTAGCGTAACAGACCACGAATTAATCCCGGTACCCCTCTTTCCAATCTACGTTAACCGTTAGACCATGGATGAAGTTATACGAGTATAAGTTTATATATAATAATTATTCTACCGAACTATAAAACAGTTTTCATCACAAAATAAATTACCACAATTTAGAGTTGTGCTAGACTTACTACCTTTTCCTAAGTGCTTAATATAACTTCACGGACCCTAGCACTTAAATTTAAAATATTTTACGGTTTTACTCTACGTGTATTTAAGGCTAAATCACATAGACGGCGGGTACCTTTCCGGGCGTCATTTCTGGTATCGTTTATATCGTTAACATGAATAATAAATAATAATAATATAATAAATAATAAAATATAAATTACGGATAGTCAAATATTGTTAAATTTCAAATACCCAATATATTTAAAATAATAAATTTGTGTGCGCCAAGTTTGACAAGTGTAGGCTAAATTCTCGAGATATATGTTCTGAAAGGCCCATCTCCAACAGTGGAGGTCTGGGGTCTGTGTTCAAGGGGCTGTAATACGAGTATATGAAAAAAATATGTATGGAGATGCTAAATGTTAATAATCTTAAAATTTGAAGGTAAAGTAAAGTATCATCACGACCGTTCCCTTTCGGGGTGGTCAGAAACCACGCTTTAAATAAGCGGATTCACATTGAGTCAACTTTACTACAGGCCAATGATGACAAGTGACAAGCTCGTCGATGTCTCCAGCGTACCAAGTTCGAGAAATATCACAAATAAATTAAATATTAATTCAATGTATTCATTTACATTAATAAATATTTTTGTGTCCCGACCAGAAATCGAAGCTTAAACTCGAAATCTTAAAATTAATATTAATAAATCGGCATATATTTAAATAATAAACAGATACAACAATAACATATTACTATAAAATTTATGGCCATGAAATACATCAATACAGTGAAATATTGTTTATCATCTTAAGGGGTTTAGGGTTTCCGGAAGACCTATATCCAGCAGTAGAGAAACACAGGCTGATGATGAAAATCGTTGTAACCTACGGAGTTTGTACTAAGTAACATTATTATTTTTACGAGTTCTGTTATAGTTACCGATTAATTTAACTACATACTATTTTTATAAATTCTATATTTTTAAAATATTTATGGTTGGTTTATTAGAATTATTATTGTATGTCAAATTAATAAAAATATATAATATATTAGTTAGAATGTCATAATCTTATTTTAGTTAAGTATATATGTATTTTTTGTGTTACATCACAATCGCCAGTCGGCTATGTGATTTTGCTTTAAGTCGCCACACAGGTTCTCTAACGGTTAGTAAAAGAATTTATTAATTAATAAATTTTTAACATTGTGTTTGTAGGATAGCAAATAACGGTTCTCTATTTCGCACCGGACGACACGCACTGACTAAAATATGCACCCACATCGGTATCCTATAATCCCTCCACGTACATATAAATTTGTAGACTTACATCAGTCTTTTGTGTCTGACATTTTACATATAATCGGTTTATTTTATAAATTGTGAAGCAACTATCAGCCGACAAGCTTCAACATGCGGAGACTTTACAACAAAAACAAAGTAAAGATTTTAAGTCCAAAGTATATTTTCTCTACACTCTATAAGTACATTCTCCCACACATCACCTTCACCCGTCATTCTAAACTACGTTTTATAACAATGGAAATAGGAGACTATACGAGGGGCGTTCAAAATATTCTCGGTATGTGGATAAAAACAAACAAGTACGAAAAGTTTGATATTTTTATTTTTCAATATACTCCCCCCCTATGTTCATACACTTATAAGATCGATCAATTATTTTTTTTAATCCCTCATAAAAATATTTTTTATCTTTGGTGTAAAAATGCTCCTCCACGGCCGTCTTCAACGCTTCATCGTCAGAAAATTTATTTCCACGCAGATCCTTTTTAAGATTGGGAAACAAAAAGAAGTCGCTTGGGGCTAAGTCCGGACTATAGGGGTGGATGAGTAACAGTTTCAAACCCACATTCAACAATAGCTGCCTTGGCAATATGAGCAGTATGGACAGGGGCGTTGTCATGCAGAAGCAGAACACCTTTGGTTAACTTTCCTCGCCTCTTTTCTTTGATCGCATCTCTTAATTGACGTATAACGTTAGCGTAGTACTGCCCTGTGATGTTTACACCTTTTTCTTTATAATCGATAAGCAAAACTCCTTCACAATCCCAAAATATTGTGGCCATGACCTTGCCAGCTGACGGGATTACCTTGAACTTCTTGGGATGAGCTGAACCCTTAATGTGCCACTGCATGGACTCCTGTTTGCTCTCTGGGTCATAATGATGAACCCAGGTTTCATCTCCAGTAACTATTTTTTGCAGCACCTCATCGGGATTTTCACCACACAGGTCGATAAAATCTGAACAGCAAGCCACACGCATATCCTTTTGAAGAAGCGTCAGCATTCGCGGAACCCATCTTGCACTTACTTTTGACATATTAAGATGGTCATGTATAATGTCATGTACGGTACCAATAGAGAGATTGGTTACTTGAGCTATAGATTTTACCTTCACTCGGCCGTCTTCCAATATAAGTTTTTCCACTTTATCAATATTTTCTTGTGAGGTAGCCACTACAGGCCGGCCAGGTCTAGGGTCATCTTCAATACTCTCCCTTCCACGCTTAAATTCGCTTGACCATTTTTGAATAGTAGATAAAGAAGGAGCAGACTCACGGTAAACACAATCCATTTCCTCTTTTATGGTTTTTTGATTTTTACCCTGTTTTGTCAAGAATTTTATGACGGATCGGTGCTCTAATTTCGTTAAAATTGTTAATTCGCTCATGGTGTTCATGTTTGTTCGGCAATTGTAGAAAAACAAAAGAACATCTCGGTTCCAATTTTACTTTTTTTTAATGTCAATGGATGAATCTTAGCGGCCAGTAACAAATATATATATAAAAGAGGTTGTAACGTATCAATACCGAGAATATTTTGAACGCCCCTCGTACATCCGGCGCTGATAAGATTTCTTGTTACTCCAAGGTGTCTTACTAAGAGCTTTGAGCAAGAAATTATTTGCCTTTGTCTCTCTAAACCTATCAGGTGTTATTCATACTAATATTATAAATGGAAAAATATTTGTCTGTCTGTATGTATTTATGTATGCCTGTTTATTTGGCAAGCCTTTACGCTTACATTGTAGAACCTATTTTGATGAAATTGTGCAGATATGTTTCTTGTGTTGGCATTATCTAAGGATTTAATCTTCGTATCCTATTACTAAACACGCGAAGTCGGTTTGTAATACGAAGTTAACTTTGTTTCACGTCAAAAAGCGATTCTTTGCAATTTATGTTAAGCAGGGATATATAATTATGTATATCAATTTGCGGAGCCAAGATTGCATGTTAAAATGCAATAAGACTGTGTAAATTTTCGTATTATAGAAGTTAACTCAAAGATGTTTCAATCCTGGATACCGCTATAATACAAAATTAAATCAAAACTCAGTTTCTCGATTCTTATACACACCCTAGAGTAACATTTGTTTATATGCTCGGTTGTGTTCTTACAATTCTTGAAATATCTGAAAAATATAAAATAAGAGAGCGGTTCGATTCTTGTCAAATACACTTTTCTTATGTACGCATTATTTATTTATTTAGGACTCTGTGTTCTATGAGCTGTGATGTTGATGATTTACCTTTATAGCTCTATTCGTGGATTTTTCGCTTAATTATACCGTTGCGCTTATACCGTCAGTCGTACCCCTCTGGTGTTGTGCCGGAAACTTGGAAGGGTGGCTAACGTGTAGCCCATTTCGAAGAAGCGAGATTCGGATCAGTTCTTTGCAAAGTGCTAGAACGAATTATCAACGTCCAACTTGTTCGATATTTAATGGATTACTCTATACTTCATGACCGCAAACATGGCTTCCGTCCTAAGCGGTCAACGGGACCTTCTAGCATTCGTCTACCACGTTACGGAGTTACGCCGTTCCCTAACGAACTGGACAGCACCCTTCGCAAAATTTCTGCGTGGGGTGCCCAAAACCTAGTCCAGTTTAATGCCAGTAAGACACAGGCATGCGCGTTGACGGTCAAGAAGTCTCCCTACTCTACTATTCCTACTTTTCAGAACACCGTGCTGGAACTTCAACCCAGCTTCAACATACTTGGAGTCGAAATACACTCAGACCTAAACAAAAGAAATTAAGAGCATCTTCAAATCAGCGTCCAAGAAACTCGGGATACTGCACAAGGTGAAGCGGTTTTTTAAAACATCCATTACATCCCCTAGAACACATCGTCCCAGACCTCCACTGTTGGAGATGGGCTTTCCAGAAGATATATCCAATGAATTTAGCTTACACTCGCCATGCTGGGCAGACGGGCTGGGGAGGATCTAATGTATTAGGTTTAGTGACAATTTATTAACCATACTACAAGTTGATATTAGTGGAACAGGGACCGACAGCTTAACGTGTTCTCCGAGGCACGGGAACTGACGTCCCGCAAGGTACTAAGTCCACGCAATATATAGGGTGACTTTGTATGCCTTACTTCAGACTAATATGTTATTCTATTAATAGAAGCAAACAACATTTCCTAAGAAACCATATGTAGTAAGTGACTTGAAGTTGAGTGAATTAGGTGAGAGCTTGCAGCCAAAAAAAATGTCTCTAAATGTTATATTTGATATAATATTGACATATTAGTCTATAAGTAAGAGCATAAAAATTATGCGGTATAATGAGTCTCACTGTTGATTTAATCACTTATTTGTAGCAACACTTTTCACCCGCTAATGCTACATCTACTTAATTTCAATATCACTAGTTAAATCCAGAGACTTATGTGAACTCATAACAACTTTGTCGCAAATCGGTTCTACATACTTAATTTAAAACACGAAATAAGTTACCAGTCTGAAAATTAAAAATCTACCTAAGACCATAATATAAATTCAATTCAATTCAATTCAATTCAATTCAATTCAATTCAATTCAATTCAATTCAATTCAATTCAATTCAATTCAATTCAATTCAATTCAATTCAATTCATTTCAATTCAATTCAATTCAATTCAATTCAATATAAATTCAATTCAATTCAATTCAATTCAATTCAATTCAATTCAATTCAATTCAATTCAATTCAATTCAATTCAATTCAATTCAATTCAATTCAATTCAATTCAATTCAATTCAATTCAATTCAATTCAATTCAATTCAATTCAATTCAATTCAATTCAATTCAATTCAATTCAATTCAATTCAATTCAATTCAATTCAATTCAATTCAATTCAATTCAATTCAATTCAATTCAATTCAATTCAATTCAATTCAATTCAATTCAATTCAATTAAACTCAATTCAATTCAATTCAATTCAATTCAATTCAATTCAATTCAATTCAATTCAATTCAATTCAATTCAATTCAACTCAACTCAACTCAACTCAACTCAACTCAACTCAACTCAACTCAACTCAACTCAACTCAACTCAACTCAACTCAACTCAACTCAACTCAACTCAACTCAACTCAACTCAACTCAACTCAACTCAACTCAACTCAACTCAACTCAACTCAACTCAACTCAACTCAACTCAACTCAACTCAACTCAACTCAACTCAACTCAACTCAACTCAACTCAACTCAACTCAACTCAACTCAACTCAACTCAACTCAACTCAACTCAACTCAACTCAACTCAACTCAACTCAACTCAACTCAACTCAACTCAACTCAACTCAACTCAACTCAACTCAACTCAACTCAACTCAACTCAACTCAACTCAACTCAACTCAACTCAACTCAACTCAACTCAACTCAACTCAACTCAACTCAACTCAACTCAACTCAACTCAACTCAACTCAACTCAATTCAATTCAATTCAATTCAATTCAATTCAATTCAATTCAATTCAATTCAATTCAATATAAATTCAATTCAATATAAATTCAATTCAATATAAATTCAATTCAATTCAATTCAATTCAATTCAATTCAATTCAATTCAATTCAATTCAATTCAATTCAATTCAATTCAATTCAATTCAATTCAATTCAATTCAATTCAATTCAATTCAATTCAATTCAATTCAATTCAATTCAATTCAATTCAATTCAATTCAATTCAATTCAATTCAATTCAATTCAATTCAATTCAATTCAATTCAATTCAATTCAATTCAATTCAATTCAATTCAATTCAATTCAATTCAATTCAATTCAATTCAATTCAATTCAATTCAATTCAATTCAATTCAATTCAATTCAATTCAATTCAATTCAATTCAATTCAATTCAATTCAATTCAATTCAATTCAATTCAATTCAATTCAATTCAATTCAATTCAATTCAATTCAATTCAATTCAATTCAATTCAATTCAATTCAATTCAATTCAATTCAATTCAATTCAATTCAATTCAATTCAATTCAATTCAATTCAATTCAATTCAATTCAATTCAATTCAACTCAATTCAATTCAATTCAATTCAATTCAATTCAATTCAATTTAATTTAATTCAATTCAATTCAATATTTC
The DNA here is from genome assembly GCA_910589645.1 of Tinea semifulvella. Classification (NCBI taxonomy): domain Eukaryota; kingdom Metazoa; phylum Arthropoda; class Insecta; order Lepidoptera; family Tineidae; genus Tinea; species Tinea semifulvella. Next base: position 31,533,686 of record OU342584.1, read on the forward strand.
AACTCAGTTCTATTCATTCCCAATAATTTAGATTCATTTCATTTCAGTCCATTCCATTTTGATGAGTGGGAAGTAAATTTTATTAGTAATTCGGTAATATTTGGAAAATTAAAGAGGGGTCGATAAAATGTGACGTTATTCTAATACAATGTTTGTATTCTGAGTCAGTGCGTATTATATAGGTGAATCATGGGTATATTAAGAACAATTATTCTGCCCTAAAACATTCACTGCACGCTTGCGGCCTGGTTGACTTGTAAGTTATTTACGTGATATCGAGCTAATCTCTTTTAATAAGCTCTAATAAAATTATCAATTATTAAATAAATACTGGTCAGATTTATCTCATTAAAACGTAAATTAATTTTGTAGTACCGAGTTCAATTAGCTTTAATTTGTTCGTCTGCCTTCCTTATATTGATTACTAGCATTATTATACGATAATATAAATTTTACACATAATTTGTAATAAGATAATTAAACGGTGCAATAAATCTTGTTATTCAGAAAATGCCTACATCTTTCATAGGGATAAACAATAAATTATTGTTATTCGCTTCCTTAGCCATCTATGGATTTAGCTTGAAGTTGAATTTAAAGGCCCTTCATTTACATAAAACCATCATAAAAACATTTCTTAAGTCCATTCCCTCATCGTTCCAATCAAACCAATCACTTGGTGATGCGCCGCATACTAATGATATGACATGAGCAACGTAAACGTTACGTATCTGACCCGTCTCCGGATGTGACAGCGGAAACACCTAATCTGCATCCGCTTCCATTTCCAAGCCTCCCCGTTTTCATGGATAAATAGCGAATCATAGGTATAACATTAAATTTCGAATAAACTAGCGGTTAGGGCTGTAGGTTTTAACGTGAAGGTAACAGATTCGATTCCTGGTCATCTGCTAGCAGCTTACTTATTGGACAGCTTTGTCTTAATTTCAAGTTGTCTCTTTCATTATTAATTAATTTGACACTAAAAAGAGACTTGCCCGATCTTAAGTTTAGCATCGATATTGAGATCTATTAATAATCAACTAACGGGAGTAGAATTATTCAAAATAATGACTTGCCATAGATGACTCTAGGTTAATAGATTTAGGTGTTAAATATTTTTAATTTTTGTGCCTTCGATATGCATATCGACTGGATATCTTGAATTCATTCGACTGGCAGTTTTCTATGGAGTATGTCACTTTTTACTCGTAAAGAAAGTAGAGTATCATCACGACCGTATCCCTTGTGATCGTAAACCCCTTTTTTTTAAAGAATTTAGATTTAGCCATCTTTGCTGTAGGGCAAAGCGGGTTTTAGAGTGGAGACCACGTACGGGAATACGCAGAGTGGGACAACATGCCGCGAGATAGACGGACGATCTGAATAAGGCCTGTTAGGGGTTGGAAGAAGGTGGTAAGACATCGCGTTAACAGGCATGCCTTGGGGAGGCCTACATCCAGCAGTGGAGAGATACAGGCTGATGATGATGTCTATTATCATGAAAATTGGCGAGCTCGTCGATACCTCTATCATACTAAACTGGAGTAATATAACAAATAAATTAAATAAATTATTGTGTGACGACTAGGAATCGAACCCGGTACCTCCGCGTCTAACTACACTCACTTAACCGGCAGACCACGCAGGTTGTTAACTTTTTACTCGAATATCGAACCGACACATAAGTACACCTGTTATTATGATAAGATTAAGTAGCCAAACGTAAGCCCGTACCTTAAATAAGTGGTTTATGGCCACCCCGCGAGGGATTACGGGCGTAATAATACGTTACTTATACACACCGCCTAATAATATATGCAAACAAAATAATCGTCGCTTCCTTTTTATATGTAAGCACATATCACTTCTGATAGAATATACTTAAATTGGTTCCATTACTATTAAATACATACCTATAAAAACTCAGAAATCACGCTTATAAATAATCGGATTTACATTAAGCGAACTTTAATAGGCCAACACCAAGTGGCAAGCTCGTCAATGTCTCTATCGTACCAAATAAGTGAAAAATCACAAATTAATTAGGCAATAATTACATTTTTTTATTTATTAATAAATATGATTATGTCCCGACCAGGAATCGAACCCGGTACCTTTATATATTAATTGAACTACAAACTAAAAATAACTATTGTAACTTCTAATAGATAAAAAAAAAACTGTGTTCTTCTGTAATATCTCTACTAATATATTTAATATGAACTTACCTCTTCCTTTTCAGCTGAATAACCTGCTAAAACGATTCAAACTTAACGGGTTTTCAAGTTTCTAAATTCCGCGCGAACTTGATCGTGCCGCGTCGGAGAACACAGTGCATGAAATGTGGAGCTTTCTAACGCATGCGCTGTAAATCTTTGCCCTTCCCGACCCTCCCTCCCTTCAAAGATTTAATGCACTTTTTACAAGTTTAGCTCATCGAGAACCAATTAGGGTTGTGGTTAGGGCTGACTAATAGATATAAAAACATTGACTACCTAATCTATCCGACTTAGTTTTCTTTTCTAAACTATCAGATATTTAGCTGTTAGCGACACGAGTAATGAGCGTTGACGTGAATACTAAACTCTAACATTTCTAACACTGCTTTTTCAGTTTTGTTATTGAGTATATTTGTTGATAAAGATTAAAATGGTGGTGGATATTTATTTATCTGTTTATTGTTATATTTTTTTTTTTTTTTTTTTTCACTTGAGAGTTTTCTTGACTATGCAAAATTTATTCGAAGTTAATTATAGTACATTTAATATAAATTAAAAGCTACCTAAATAATAAAATTAAAAATAAACTAAACTATAAATAAAAAATGTCCTCTAGAGACGTCCCATCCGAGATAGTCCCAAGGAGACTGGCAACATTTCCCCTCTGTATAGCGAGGCTAATACGTTGGCAGAAATAATTGCCAGCCTTCCTGTCTCCAGACCTTTCTGTCAGCCGCTTTGACAACTCCTTGGCCAAGCGCCTCGCTGACGGTCCCCATGGGCCCATCGTCTCGACCCCAAACGGCGCAAATTCGTAACCGATACCAAGGTTAGCGTATTTGCGCAATTTGAGGTTCTCCGCAGAAAAAGCCGCACTTCCCGCGCCTGACGAGGTCGCCTGTATGTGAGATGGAGCTAATGTATCTACACACGTCGCATCCCACACCAGAGATCTGCCAAGTTTCCACGGCCCAACAGTCATTCCGTCGGGTCTCTTGCCATCGCTCCGCACAATCCCAGATGGTTCTAATATTGCGGGTACTCCAGCAGTGACAAGAGCCCTTCGGATGATGTCGTTGAGAGCCGCGTGACGAGGAATGCTGCCAGCACTTCTAGCACAAGAAAGCCCGTGGTGTCCGAGATGATCGACTGGTTTATTGAATTATAATTTGACCCCATTCTACTGTTACTGACGAGTAATTTAAAAATCTTTAAAATATTATTAAGTTGTTCAGCTGATATTACGAGTAGGTTTTTTGTTTTGATCACTAGTAGATAATAATGTTTAGATTTTATGTAATAAAACTATTTGTTATGTAATAATGTTAAAGATATTGCCTATTTACTAAATAAAGTATTTGATGATATGTGGAAATCCTTAATTAACTCTCCTAAGTACGTACATCTTTATTTGTCAGAGCTAAAATAGAATCAAAATTTTAAAATACTGAAATTTTAAGTCTTTACTTTTAACTAAAATTTTTAATTAAAATATTAATTACTGAAATATACGACATTTTTTTTGTATTTCCTACAAAATACTATTTGCTTTTTTTATTTCGATGTCTATATTGCTATATAATTTAAGGAAATTGTTTAGAGAGAATCGAAGTCGCGTCAACAAGATCTAGAGTAGGTAAAGAAATCAGATATTACCATGCTAAATAAAAAAAAACAATTCTATTAAAAATGGTTTCACAGCGGTAGGTACCTACATCTTTATTTGTCAGTGCAAAATTAGAGTCATAGGTATATAACCATTGTCACTTTAGGTCGTTTTAATTGAAAACATTAATTGAAATAAGAATAGCATTATAAATTTCATTAAAAGCAATATATAAATAATTTGTAACTTGCTTTTACAATATACGGCAATATTTGTGTTTTTCCTACAAAAGCCTATTTGCATTTTTTTTTATTTTATTGATGGCTATATTTCTATTTCCATAATCAAGATGCTATAAAATACCTTTGTGGTTTGTTTACATTTTGTCTAAAGCTCGAAGAATGACGTATATTTAAGGAATCCATTGACGGACCTATACGCTTGAGAGTCTAGGGACATTGATGTCAATATAGTGACATATTTACGATTACGGTTAATAATATTAAAATTTATTTTTATGTTTTATTTAATTAATTATATTTCAATATTTTAATTATGCGTTTATTTTTTTAACTTGTTGGAAAAACTTATAGGCTGCGCAAATACGCTAACTTCGGTACAGGTTACGAATTTGTGCCGTGGGGGTACATTATTAGTATCATACAGAAGAAAAATGTTGCCAGTATCCTTGGGACTATCACGATGGGTCGTCTCTGGAAGTATATTTTTTATTAGGTTTAGTTTATATTTATTTTATTTTTTACGGTTATTTCGTTACTTATTGCTGGGTATAAAATCACAAATACGTAAAGGGTTCTATTCTCGGTAGTAGCTTCGAAAATCTATAATTTGTAGCCCCTTCTATTGTTTTTGGCCAGTGAAAGATGAAGGATGGCCATTCTTCCGCAGTGGAGATTTAGGACTCTGTTTTAATAATAATATTCAAACCGTTAATAGACCTATTTAAACCTTCAACTTTTTATTTGTTCTATTTTAAAAGTCCCACGCAAATTCGAAAGGTTAATTGGCATTATAATTCTATAATATTACTTGACGATATTTTAGTAATTACTGATTATGTCATAGAAGTACTATTAAATCTCATCTATTCAAAAATGTTTACCAAAACAATAGCGAAATTGTGTTGACAAGTGGTTTTTGTTTTTACTTAAACAACCTTGAGCTTATAAACCTTTTGCACCATTACTTGATCAATGTTTTTGAAAACATAATAATATGTTTGTTTGTTAAACTGCCTTTGAGGATTTAGACGCGGAGGTACTGGGTGCGATTCCTGTTCGGGACACAATAGATTATTTAATTTATTTGTAATATTTTTCGAGTTTAGTACGCTAGAGACATCGACGAGCTTACCACAGACATGATTAGCCTTTCATGACCGATTATTATAGAAAAAACAAGTAACGTTTCTTTCAATCCTGAGACGGACATTGGCTATCTGATCATGACATGCCACTCCACGATCATGACCGATTTTAATTTTTAAAAAAAACAAATAATGTTTCTTTAAATCCTGACACGGACATTGGCTATCTGACTATTATGTGTAACTCCACGATCATGACCAATTTTAATAAAAAATGCCAGTAACGTTCCTTTAAATCCCGACACGGACATTAGCTATCTGACCATGACATGCCACTTTAAGATCATGACCGATTTTAATTTTTAAAAACCACTAACGTTTCATTAAATCCTGAGACGGACATTAGCTATCTGACCTTGAATTCCACTTCACAATCATGACCGATTTTAATAATAAAATAGCCTGTAAGGTTCCTTTAAATCCTGACACGGATATTGGCTATCTTCTCATGATATTCCACTCCATAAGTTCCTTAAAATCCTGTGTCAGACATTGGCCACACGTATCAACGATACTTGACCGATTATAATAAAATTTGGCAGATACGAGTATGTTGTTTGACAATCACAACCGGGTCAAAAGGTAATTAATAAGTCTAACCAAAGCATAGATATAAAAACGTCATAGGTTTCAGCCTGAGCATTGATTTATTTTATCGGTCACGTAACTTAGTAACGTCTATAGATGGAGCACGTACCTCAGTATTACAGATTACAGAGTAGCAAAATCTTTGTAACAGATTGGACTCATTCAATCGAATATACGTAACTTGTAACGAGCGGTTACTCTTAAAGTCCGAAGATGATCAGTGGTACTCCGTTTTTTTTTTAGTTTGCCAATACGGTGATATATTTGCTTTGCTTTTGGTTAAAACAACTAACTGCTTTCAGTTTAACCAGTATATGGAAAACTCTAAACTGAGTTCTGTCGCTTCATAGACCTAAACAGGTTGTTTTTTTTTTTTTTTTTGAGAAGAAATAATGTTGTTTTCTATATATTGAAGTAATATAAGTACAGTATAAAAGAATTACAATATTACTAGCACATGCAATATCACACCTACCTGATGGTAAGTGGTACGCGAGTGCCATGAATAGAAGCAACTGGCACCAGCTACTGACGACTGACATCAGTCCCTACCATTATGGCGGCATATTAAAAGACTTTTTCAGACTTCGCTTGAAAGACTCCACGTTATAGGAATGAGGAAACACACTGGTTGGGAGAGCATTCCATATCTTCAGCGTGCGACAGATGTAAGAATCCAAATTACGCGTAGCGACAGTAGCTATGGTATGGGGGTGCATACTCGTATTTTAGCCTGAGCGTGTGGTTCGGTTGTAAGAACGCGTACCTTAAAACCTACGAAGGTCGGTTCAAACCCTCCCGGCAAGTACCAATGAGATACACTTTTCTTACGTACATTTGTCATAGATTGACAACACCACCGTTCCCGTGCCTCGGAGAGCACGTTAAGCCGTCGGTCCCGGTTCCACTAATGCCAACTTGTGGAATCGTTAATAAATTATCATAAAAAATTGACATCATATCCTCGCCAAATTCTCCAGTTTTGGAAGGCCCATCTTCAACAGTGGAGGTCTAGGACGCTGTGTTCTAGGGGCTGTAATGAATGAATGAATGTGTGGTTCGGTTGCGGAATAGAAAAGAAGGAATAGAGTTATGGAGCTCTTCAGAACCCTCACCGTAGTATAGCTTGTAGAATAAGCTCAGGGATATAAATTACTTATAAATTAAATATATCGTTAGTGGTTCATGTGGCAGTGTGCCAAGAACACTTTCAGCATTCGCCCCACTGCCCAGCAATGCTGATTTGCTATGCGGGAAAAATGCCAGCCCTCTTGTCACAGCGTTTAACCAGCCGCAGACAGTATATTAAAAAACTTTTGAGCACTTTTCCCTCATGGTCTCATTGTTTAGTTTGCATATTATAATGGAGTATTACTACTTCAGTAGCAGACTATGTAACGATAACACGTTCGACTCGCACTCAATTTCCCAAGGGATGTCAAATCTAAACTTTTCTAGTGATTTAATGGCACACACAACATGCATATTCTCAACTAGATTTAAAATGTGAAATACTTGTATTACTCGTATACACATTTGATATAGGTATTTACACTGTTACATCACAACCCACAAAGTGCATGATGTTTGTTTTTAATTAAACAAACCAATATACTGTTGGGTATCGACCTGTCTGGCCAGTGTCGCGGGAAAAGGCCAAATTCTCGAAATAAGTTATTAATGTGTGGAAATTCAACTTGTAAAGTTGTTAGTGGCTCGGTTGTAAAACTTATTCTATTTGCCCATCCCGCACTTCCCAGCACTGGCTCGCTGGGGCACTCGGGAGGTATACTTGCCTTCGGTGGTTACACGCTCGGCACACCCACATGGCGCTTGCGATTTAATTTAATTATGTAAAAAATACGTGTAAACGTCCTACACGCCCATTTCTCTCTGTCACAGTATCATTTTGCTGTCTGTATATGTGATCCCGGCATAAACGAAAGCTACTATATACACTAAGCTAAGCTGCTGGTCTTCTGCTAACAGCTTACTTATTGGACCACTTTTCTGCTTAGTCTTCCACTAGAATCATTTAAAATAATTAAATTAATGACGTTTCATAAATGCCTGTAATACGGTTTACGTGAATAAAGATATTTTGACTTTGACTATCGCACTCGCTGTCTCTGATGTCTCGGCGGGACTGTACAGCCGCTTTTACACGAAGAAAAGTTTTATAACTAGGTTACGTGACTGAACTTGAACCTTTTTGTCACTCTGTCAATATCGGCTCAGCTAATTAAAAAAAACTAGAAACTGCAAGTACCTATATTACTCGGAATATATTAAAATATATATAGTAAGATAACTTACACATATAATACAGTGACAAGCAACCAATCATGTAGCCTATGACAAAGTGTAAAACATGGATTATTTTAGTCATCCTTTCGGAAACTGGAAGTGAGTAATTTACTTATTTTATTAGTAAGTTACTTATTCTCTTACACAAAAAAAAACACCTTATATCACTACTACTAATCATACTATACTATCACTAATACTAAACTTTGTATCACTTGCTGAAAGAATTGGGCCTAAGCAGGTCTGCCGTCAATACATTTATGGAACGAGCTTCCAAGACGGCATTAAAGGAATCATACAGTATTTGGTTGGGTAAAGAGAGGCGTAGAATAGTGGATGGTGAGCGTATTATCGCGCAATAAAATATAAAGGGAGGCCTCCTTTTCTTAAACCAGCCTATTGTCGGTCGCAAGCCCGAGACACCATTCTTCTCATCTCTTACCCATACACGATGGACCCGGCACTCGCACGGTGAATCCATGGAATGCTTAGAAATTTGTCTTCTTTATTCGTTTAACTCGAATTGAGATCGATTTGAGATTGAAACATAAATACCCCCTGAGGCTGCACTAGTGAAATTAAAATTTGCTACCTTTCACGGTACTCAAATCACCAACAATGTTGCACTGAAAAACGTGACAGAATGAAACCTTTTAAATTTAATTTGTATACAAGTACTAGCTGTTTGACCCGGCGTCGTCTGTATAATAAAGAAAAAAAAATTTAGATAGCCGTCCGGTTATATAACATCGTAGTCAGTTCATGCCTACCTACGTCATATGGCCTATGTCCCGAACTTTTGTCTCTTTTGTTATATGTTAGGTAAATGTAGTTTAGCAAATTACGTGCCTTAAGTTGTTGTTGACAGGTTATCTATGGGTGGACGCCGCGTTGACACTAGCGAACCTGGCATGGTCAACCCCTAAACCTAGCGTGGTCCACGAATTCGGCTGGGAATAAAAAGTAGGTGGGAGGCGACGCATCACCGTGAATCACTCGCGAATCCATTCGAGACCCGTGCGTAGGCAATACCCAGTCAACGCAAAGCAAGCATGTGATCAGCAAGTTATCAGAGAGTGGTCCACTTGCCATGGCCATGCCAGCCCCTGGAACAGAGCGTCCTAGACCTCCATTGTTGGAGATGGGCCTTCCACAATATATATTTGGAGAATTTGTCTTTGAGAATTTTGTTGACTCGCCACGCTGGCCAGACGGGTTGGCGAGGGTCTTAAGACATTTATTTTTTTAATGACAATTTATTAACAATCCACAAGTTCATATTAATGGAAACAACAGCTTAACGTGCTCTCCGAGGCACGGGTACGATGGTGTTGTAAATGTACTTAAAATTGTATTTCTCATTGGTACATGCCGGGATTCGAGCCCACCTCTTCAGAATGTTAAGGAAAGCGTGCTTAAAACCGAGCCACCACCGCTCTAATAACAACAACCTTTATTAGTAACAGACATACATACCTAAATAAGGACAGACAAAACTTCTTTCATATTTATAATATTATAATAGTAAGCGTATTGCTCTGTCGGGTCTTTTGCCACCGCTCCGCACAATTCCAGATAATTCAATGATGAAACCAATTTACATTCTGACGCGCAGAAATTTCCGCCAGGTAGCATTCAGGTAGTTTACTACCGTCCGACCGCGATTCGAAACTGCGATAAATTATTAAACCAATAATTATTTGTTTAAGCCAAATTAAAGCAAAGACTGCAAAATATTATCGCACGCTGATTTTTAATAGGTCAATTACTATTTATTTAAACGAAGTCAGGTACTGAATATAAAAAATAAACTGGTCAAATATTATTATTGCCCTATTGGTCTTGCAAAAAAGACCAAGAGCAACGCCACTAATATTTTAGCAACACCAATACCAAGACTAACCCTAGTCTCGCAAGACTCTTGCTCAAATAATTAATTACAAATTTTGCTATAAATAGTTATATTTTAAAACGTAGTCGTGTCTGTCATTTTAGGGAGCTGTCTGTGTTAAAGCCAGTTCTGCGACCTAACGGTGGGTACCAGTCGCACCTTAGTCTCGTTCATTGGCCGACGCCTACAATTTTTTGTTTCGGCGACGTCACACCTGCATATGCTTATTTTTTACTGTTGCAGCAGTTTCTGTTGCGATACCACGCACGTGTACCTTACCGGTCGGAACTATTAGTTTTGTGTGAAATGACATATGTGTGAAAAGATTTTTAGCACCAGGAGACCTGTACTTCTTCTTTCCAGAAGCTGGGCTCGACTCCACTGAGACGTGGTCGTCTGCTGCTGGAGTGGTAAGTGCTTCTGCCTCTTTCTTTGGAGCTGGGTCGTCATCAAACCCCCCGACTATATACAGTCATCTACCCTGTTGGGGAAGTTGGAAATCTGCCTCTCACCATGTAATATCTCTAAAACCGTAATTAACGTACTTACTGTTCTAATGTGGAACAGATGATTTAATTTTCACTCTGACAACGTTGTTTTGTAAATTAATAAAACATCATGTAATGCGTTATGTAGGTATTACCACTGTATACATTTTTATATATATGTTGTTGTTGGTCAATAACTATTCCAAATTTTAGGTAAATCAGAACAGTAGTTGTCGTGATAGTAGTTTGTGGACTGCCCTAGAGTCTCACAAAGATTCTTTACTACCTACAATTGGAAACAAATATATACTTTTAGTTAGAGCAATAGTTCTTGTGCAAGACGAATACGAAGATGAAATTAGGAATTTTATTTTGGTTGCTTAGATTATGACATTTTTATATTTCTTGTTAGACATATTATTTGAAAAAACTAGCATTAGACTAAAATTAAGCTTAGATCCTTTTTATTTGGCTATCCGAATTAGAATTTCATATAAATATTTCATCTTAATTGATACGAGATATTACACATAAGTTCCTAATTACTTTAAAATAAAATCACAGCCTCTAGAACGCGACACCAGACAAGTTGGCGAGGATGTAATGACAATTTAACAAATCCACGACGGCTTAACGTGCTCTCCGTAGCACGGGAACGGTGACGTTATATATCTATGACAAATGTACGTAAGAAAAGTGTATTTATCATTGGTACAAAGCTTAGTCAGTAACTTTCGTTCTCTGACGATTGAAACATTGATAACGTTTCGAATTTTATTCATTAGAGTAAAACCAAGCATAGCTCTTTCCATAGCTCGCTGAGCAACCTTGAATTTATGGACCAGACCCACTGTCAGTGTCCACGTCTCTGGTTCGTACGACATTACCAGGAGGACGCACTGGCATTTGTCTTCTAACATTGTGGTATAGATGATAAGATGATGTACCGGAGTTTTCCGTATGCCGCCTGTCCTAGCTGAATGCGTCTGTCGGCTTCTTTGTTGAAGTTGGCTGCGCCTAATTGGATAGTCTGCCCGAGGTAGACGTAATTTTGCGCAACTTCGAGAGTTGCGTTTCCCACTCAGATTGGCCTCGGCATGAAATGATTATTTATTTATTTTATTTATTTATTAGATGCTTATAACAAGATGCAGTCATACCAAAATATAAACAGATACGCACAACTAACTAAGATCTGGACTTCATCTCAAAAATTTGAGCATACAGCTTGCTATTTTTACAACCATTCCAATGGTAAGGTTAGGAGATGGTTTCTTAATCATATTGCAGTATGAGAAAAGGAGGTGATTTTGAAACCGACCCCCAATCACAATTTATCAGTGCAAAAAAAAAAAAAAATTAAACATGACTTTCGTCTTATCCAAGGCCATTCCTTGAGCAACACGATGGGAAGCCACATTTAAGCCGTTTAACATTCGGCTAAGATCCTAGAGCGACCTGGCCATAATGACTATGCCATCCGCAAATCGGAGGTGTGAGGTGAATTCTCCATTAATGTTTATGCCGCAGTAATTCTAGTCTAGCATTTTAAAAACATTTTCCAACGCGTTCGTAAACAACTTCGAGGATATGACATATAAATATATAGGTTTTGTTTGCTGACTAACGTCTTACTTCTTATAACAGGAGTATACCTAGGATGATTGACGTAGGGTACAAAAAGGGATAGTAGCCAAACCTTCAGGTACATAGCTCTTAGATTTTATTTTTCCACCATTAGCGTGTAGGTATGTACTTTCTCTTGGATTCGATATTACGACAATAAACTCTAGAGAACTACGGACATACGAATTGTACAACACAGCTAGTGTATTACAGTCAGAAAAATCCCTTGCTTTCATCACCCATCCCAGATTACAAAAGAAAGCATCTATACAATGTGTGTGTGGAAGGTCACGTCACTGTAACATAGTACTCCCAGATCCAGACAGTGTGTAATGATGACAGATGACATAATGTGATTTGGAAAACGACATAACTGAATATTTCCTGATATTCAAGGTAAATATATTTATAAAATTATGTTGTAATAAACTATTGAAACATTTATATACCTATTTCTAGTTTATTTTGTATAAATATAGTATAGTAGTTAAACTCCACTACGTACTATGTTTATATAGCGAAACCTATAATTAACCTTGCTTTAGAAATTGTACCATACTATCATTAAGCATATTGTTACGTTCTTGGTTTCCTAATAAATAAATAAATTCAAAACTCCTTTAATACCAATTATCAAGATTATGCTGATATGTGGCACAATTCTACTGGATCACCAGCAATTATTGGCATAATTAAGCATAGCATAAGAACACTTTATCTATCTTAGCCTGAAAGCAGTTTGAGTAGGTCGCACGTCGCTGTCGTGTGTCGCAGTTTAAAATCGCAGTTTTCAATTGTCACCTTTATCATGTTATTGGATTGCTGTATTCCGATTCCGAGATGCATGTGTTTGCTATTTACGTAGGCAACCGGTAATACGCTTATTCTATACGTGCACTTTGTATCTAAAGTAATCTAAAAAGTAGATCTAGCACACACTCCATTATGTAAAGTTTCTCTTTTCAACTGTCAATCTGTAAATATGATTTTAAAATCCCCATAGTTCATGTTTTCGATTTGATAAAGTAGTAGTGTTAGAGGTGCTAGAGCTACTGTGTACTTTTAAAGATACATTGCATCACGAAAAGTATCACCACGACCGTTCCCCTTTCAGGGTGATCAGAAACCACGAATTCACAATTAGCCAACTTTACTATATAGGCCAATCATGACATAATTAAGGCTATTTTTGACATAAGGTCGTTTGACCTTGTTAATTATAAATTTATTTAGATTATAGTTTAGATTAAAATTAGAATTAGAATTATTGTTATAAATTAATTATGGGTTTTTAGATGCCTGAAATAAAATATATTTAATTTAATTTTTTAATTTAATTTTATCAGATTTCTAGTAAATAAAAGTACTGACATTTTAGAGAAATAGTAATCATAGATTGGTTTTTAGTAAAATAGAGGAAAATCGAACATCCCAGTAAAGGTATACCTAAGTATACTATGTCGGGTCGCAGCCCGTTAGGGGCGCAGCTCTTAAATCCTCTAGCTTGTTTGTAAAAGTATCAATACCAATGTAATCCCGAGCGGTAAGAAACAGCATTAAAAAAAAGTTAAGTTTCATCACGACCATATCCCTTCCGGGTTGGTCAGAAACCACGCTTTATAAAGCTTATTCACATTAAACCAACTTTACCATATGCCCATCTTGACAAGTAGCAAGGTAGTCGATGTCTCTAGCGTACCAAGTTAAAGAAATATCACAAATAAAATGTTGTGTTTTCATGTTCTTGATCAGGAATCAAACCAAGCGCTCCCGCGTTTAAATTTGCAGCCTTAACCGCTAGATCGCGAAGACAGTCAGAGAGCACTCTCAGATAATGGAGGCCATAACTCTAAGGTATTCAATAATTTCTGCAGCGAGATTCTATTTCTTCAATCGCAAATGTCAATATTAGTGGATTCTTTTAATTAATTACAGTTTTAGCGCGAGTTTAGCTGAGCTTAAGCAAGATTTCGTGAAATATAAAAGTATCATCACGACCGTTTCCATTTCGGGGTCGTCAGAAACCACGCTTATAAATAAGCCGATTCACATTTAGCCAACTTTACTATAGGCCAATCATGACAAGTGGTAAGCTCGTCGATGTATGTATGAAATATACAAAATATTAAACGAATTTCATCTATAATAGTAGTTGTTAAAGGATTCCTTTATATAGAGCGCCGTAGTTCGTGCGAAATTATTTTATTGTAGATAACCTTTATGGAAGAATTTGTTGTCGGCCTAGCTAAACGTATGTTGTACCGGGCTGACAACGGATCCAACAAGCATCTTCAGAATATCGCTCGCATAGGCCACTACTTAGGGAGAAACATTTGGAGAAGAACTAAAGTAGATCCACACGGGCTGTGTTATACTAGGAACAGCACCCAGCACTAAAGGCGCGTTAAATAACCGGCGGTTAGTTAACCGCCGAGATCCTGCCGGGGAAAACGGGAGATTATCCCATCCAAAACCCAGGCCTATTGAACATCCGGGCCAGGATGTCCCTGCTGTCTGCGTTCCTTTATATATAACGTTTGTGATTAAATAAAGAGATTCCCGCTGCCTGGACTAAAACATTTAATATAACGTGGCCAAGGCTTAAGCAAATGCTAGGCAAACTTTATATATATATATATATTTATAAAGTTTCCTTGCTTGTTTGAGATAGTTAGAAAACGGCAACAGTACGAGTATATAGGTACCTAATCAAGTTAGGGAACTACGCTTCAGGAATGCGTCCCATACGTGACTATAGTCGGATAAATTTCTACTTTATAGGTAAAAATTACAGTGCCTTCTCAGACCACGGGCCCATTGTTTCAACTGCAAATGGAATGAAATGATGATTGATGATTATCTCGGCGTACTTATTGCATTTAAAGCTGACTATGCAGCAGCTCCGGGTTTCTTATAGCTGGATGTCATAGTATACATAATACAAGCGCCTGACAGTAAATGAATGTCATTAATAATAATAATACTCACACAAAACAAATCACAAATTTCGCCAAGTAAAAGTGAGATCAATCGATTTGACAGTTGTTGTTTTTTCTTTGTTTTCTCTTCTCCCGATGGATGATGAAAGAGGTGATAGGGAAGGCAAAGGGTAGCCCAAACAGCCAAATCTGACGTAATATATCTTTATTTTTTATGAGAATGAGGTTATTATCAAACTTCAGATGTTGCAGAATTTTATGCTTTTCTTGGAGTCACTAGCAGCATTATAGCCCAATCCCGTCAGGTAAAATGTGGAAGTTCACAGCGCGGAAAAACCGCAAAAAATAAACTGCAACTTGTGCCCCATATTTAACGTCCAATTTATCGTTTTCAATAATTATTTACATTGTAGCACATTATTAAACAACTTTTGACCAACAATATCCACAGTAAATTAATTCACAAAGCAATAACTTGCACTAGACATGTCTGCGCAAAATTGCGCGAAAATATCAAAAAATAACAAGTTTTTATTAAAATAATTTGCGATTGTAATCCATATCCTATTGCGCCTCAGTAAGACATTCATACAACCAATTTAAAAGGTGCAATGTAATCAACAATATTACCTCTCTGAAATAACACCGGTTTTTGATTCCTAGTTTCATTTCCTCTATAAAATTGAAACTGATACAATCCGAATACAGTCCAAATGGATTTGTATATCTATTGAATGGATCAACGCAGTGAATATTTTCACCTAACGAATGGATATAAAATGCATAGCTCGAAGATTGTGATCCGTAGCATGCATAAACTCTGTTAACGTAAAGTTTTAATCCGAACCGCCAATTTGTTAAAGCGGGCGCCCACGAGCAACTGTTTTGTCTCTGTCGCTGACTCTTTAAAAAACAGCATATATCGTGCGCGCTTTTTCATACAATCCCGTCTCGATTTAAGAGAGAAATGAATTCAAAATTCAAATTAATTTATTCATCAAAAGGGTTAGTAAGTACAAAGTAAAAAATACATAATGAAAAGGTAAGTAAAAGGTGTTAGTAACAACAATAAATCTCTGGTCTGCACACTAGGACATCCTGTCACGTGTCTAGCTTTAGTAGGGGTGATTTTTAGTATGAATTATTAAACAACAAAAACATGTTATTTTATATATATATATATATATAAAATAAATAAATCTCATCTCAGGGGGACAGCGCATAAAGCGGGAGCCGCGGCGGAAAATGCGGAATCCAGCAAGCGGCGCAAATATGTACTAAGTATATTAAAAGATTACATATTTGTACCGTTTGGTGTAGAAACTCCGGGCCCATGGAGGCCAAGTGCAAGAAAGTTTTTAAAAGACATAACACCGCGTCTTGTCGTCTCCTTCGGTGACAAGAGGGCAGGCTTATTGTATTGCAATTCAGCGGGGAAATGCAGCCAGCGTTCTTGCCACCATTCCACGCGGACGGGACTTATATCCATATCCTTAGTAAAAATATTAATTTTATTTTATATTTTGTAAATTTTTTTTTTCAATTATTTATTGTTTAATATAATAATAGCATGTTAAAAAAAACTGGGTTGGTATGCTTGTGTTTTTATGCGTATGAGTGTGTAATGTAAGTATGTCTATGTCGTAAATATGTAGGAATTAAATAAATAAAAGTGTAATGTGTGCTTGTGTGATGTAGTAGGTTTGTATAGATTATTAAATATAACATTAAAATTGATAAATGCCACGTTATTTTAAAACAACTTGTAGCACAAATTTTGTTTACGGAATATCTGTAGTCGATAGCGTTTATTTACATATTTCGCATTTTCTTTATAATAGCAAATAGCTTACATTATGCGATATTCAGAATTGCTTTATTTGCATGCTTTCAAAAACTTTATGCATTTTACATTAAGCCTGATGTGTGCGTTCGGTAAAAGGACACGTGACGTGGCTTAAGTCTGGCGCGCGTTGTAAATATCGAAAGAGGATTTTCAAGTGATTGTTAACAAAGATATACTTTGCTATAGTGCATTATATTCATGTTCACCGGCGGCGGTATTTTACTACATTATTTAAAAAAACTTTGTTGCACAAAGTCGGTCTCGGTTACACTTTTTTTTATAATGATCTTGCGTCCACCTGATGGTAAATAGCGCGCGAGGTCAATGAATGTTAGCATCTGGAATCATACACTCATGACTGACATCAGTCCCTGACAATATACGGCTTGACTGGGCATAACGGCAATTCGAGCCTGATCCCTAAACATGTGGAAATACTTTACTGGTTTTGTCGGCACGAACGGTGGATACTTCCCCACCCCGGCAGACTGGGCAAATTACCACCATCAGTCCGCCTACCACCTATTATACTATCTACTAATACTTGTGGAATCGTTAATCGTCTTTATAACCTCACCAACTTGTCTGGCCAGGGTGGCGAGTGTTGGCCAAATTTTCCAGATTTTTTTGGAATCTTCAATAATGTACGTCTAGGTCCACAAATACAAGTTCGCTATGGTTTGATATTTCTCTGACGGATGCTTTTACACCATTTGCTTGAAGGACTCCAGCAGCTATTCTGTTACTTAGTCGCAAATGTTATTCAATTATCAACTCTATAAGCACTCGACCTTGAAAGCGGCCGTGCAAATATCAACTTTAATAGCGTGATGTATATATATAGTTATATAATTAACGCATTCCATTATATAACGTTTGCGCTTAAGTAACAGAATATAGAGCATGTTATAGAGCTACAATTTCGTTCGATTCGATTTGACATCATTCGAATTCGAATTTTAGGAATTTGAAAGTAACCTTGGCTCTGTTAGGCACTTGTGGGTCAATAAACGAGTTAATCGAGGCGGGATCAGAGTCGAGTACAAATTATGAATACGTGTTTGCTGCTGACGGTGCACGCTATGTTGTGGTTAGACACGGAAAAAATATGTTCTAAGGGCTGTAATGGTGATGATGACCATAGGCCGGCCCATCATGATAGGTGGTAAGCTTGTCTATAGAGTACCTCCGAATTCTAGAAAAGTCACAAATAAAATAAATATTTTCGTGTTCTTGACCAGTAATCTTACCTCAGCAGCTAACCTCTGTATTAATAGATGTTTTCTTAACGGAACCGACACTCCACCTGTCGCTATCTAAAAGGGAACATCGAAATCGGTATTCTTAGAATTCTTAGTAAAATCGTTTCGTTATGATACTCATATTCTTAAGAAAGATATCACTGAATTATTATTATTACAAGTTTTAAATTAGATATAAACTTTTAATATAATAATATCCATTTAACTAGTGCACAAAATTAAATATAGAAGAAGGTACAAACTAAAACAAATAAAAAAAAATGACCCAATAAATAAAAATGCAAGCCTTCCTGTCTCCAGATTATTTTGTCAGCCGTTCAGACAACTCCTTGGCTAGGAGCTTGGCTAAGGCTCCCCATGGCCCCATTGTGTAGACCCCAAACGGCGCAAACTTGTAAACTGTACCGAGATTGCTGTATTTGCGCAGCATGAGGTTTTCAGCAGAAAGCGCTGCACTCCTCGACCTGGCCGAGGTCGCCTGGATTGTGAGATGGGGCCAATGTGTCTACACATGTCGCTTCCTATACCAGATGCCTGATAAGTTTCCAACACCCAACGGCCATGCCATCGGGTCTTTTGTCTTGGCTCCGAGCAATCCCAGAGGGTTCTAAGATCGCAGAAACTTCAGCAGTAATATGAGCCCTTCAGATGATATCGTCAATAGCCGCGTGACAAGATTGAATTGAAATTTTTGTTGGGAATTTTAAAAATGTACGAGAAGTTGTATAACATTGCAACTGTATCTTTTCGTAGCACTAAATTTGTCTACGATATTTTCGTAGTCTATGGCGTAGAAAAGAGTGTTCTTTCTTAATACCACTATTTTGAGGCCTTTCTTATCAGGAATATGATGGAGCTCCGTATCCGAAACTAGCGGATATACGAATTAAAAATCTATCCGTAACCGAATAGAATATATGTGTACTTTATAATATCATCATCATTCATCATTACAGCCCCTAGAACACAGCGTCCTAGACCTCCACTGCTGGAGATGGGCCTTCCAGACCATATATCTGGAGAACTTGGCCTACACTCGCCACGCTGGCCAGACGGCTTTTTTATAATAATTTCGCATAAAATAATTTACCTACCTATTAGTATTTTACATTTACAATTCCTAAAAGAACTGATATATAATATAATAATAAAAGCAAGTAATATATTTATTATATTATATATTTATTATATAATAATAAGTAATAGATTTAAAGTGTGTAGTATACGTAGTTGGCTCATATGTAGTATATAGTAAAGTATCATCACGACCGTTTCCCTTTCGGGGTGGTCAGAAACTACGCTTATAAATAAGCGGATTCACATTTAGCCAACTTTACTATAGGCCAATCATGACAAATGGCAAGCTCGTCGATTTCTCCAGCATATCAAACTCGAGAAATATCACAAATAAATTCAATATTAATTAAATGTATTATATACATTAATATGTTTGTGTCCCGACCAGGAATCGAACCCGGTACCTCCGAGTCTAAATCCACGGACTTAACCGCTAGACCATGGAGGCAGTATGTATGTACTTAGTTAAGGATCTTGTATTATATTTATTTGCATGATTTCCTTGATTTCTTACTTTCCCAAAAGTCAAGTTAGAAAATGCCTAACCGGCATTAAACTCGCCTAAGTACACTTTTTTTTAGTTTTTGTGCAATAAGTATTTAAATAAAAATAAATAATTAATATCCGTAAGCGGAACTATCCGACGACGGATGATCACATATAATTTCATTTCCGTAAACGTATTTAAAACAGGAATAGTATTACTATTAGGGATATAGGATTAGATTTCATATCCAAAACATGCCTACTCCTTATCCAGCCGAGATTTGTTTTAATAATAATAATATCTTGGATTACGCTGAATTGATCATGTAACGATACTATTGGTGGATGTTTTTTCCTCGCACATATATGGTGGATACGTCTACGTCTACGTGGGGACACAATAATTAATTTAATTTATTTGTGATAACTCTCGAGTTTGGTATGCTGAAGACATCGATAAGCTTGCCACTTGATAGGCCTATAGAAAAGTTGGCTAAATCTACTTCTCTAAAAAGCGTGGTTCCTGACCACCCCGAAAGGGATACGGTTGTGATGATACTTTACTTTTTATTTGGTTACTTCTAGAAATTTCTAGAGAATTTGGCATTCTGCAGTTTTATAAGCGAAAACTTGTGTTCACACCAAGACGGGGCATGAAGCCAAACGGTATGAGAATCGTTTCAGATAGAACACAATATTTGTCGAGGCTTACGTAATTTTACAAACCTAATATAAGATATTTATTACAACGCCCCTTCGAGACAGACTCGCTTCGCGATCTCTACCATGTCTGCCGTCTGCGTCGCCGATGGATGTGCGACGCGTACAACAGGCGTTTATCGGACGTATATATTCAGTAATGGGGTGTATCAGGCTAAGCTTTTTGTAGATGTCGCTAGTGGCACTGGTACCTTGTTTACACCTATGACTTATCATTTTCTTAATTTTTTGGTAGTTTTACATTTTTATAACAGAAAAATGTATTTTAATTTTACGTTACCTACCTTAAAATACGAATTAGGTAAGCGAACACTGTCTTTAAAATAAAAAAAAAGGTTAAATAATAGAACGGCAATTTTGAGATCACCATATCTTAGCTTTCGCTTGGAAATCTCGATTTCTACACTTAAAAGCTGCTCACTTCTGCATAATATCCAGAAAATAATAAATTTCGTATTAAAAATACAAGTTTTCTATGCAACTGACAGTTATATTAGGTACCATCTATCATGCGCCATCTATCGTGATAAAAAGTTAGTGACACACCCCATTCCCGCGCCGCCTTCAAAAGACAAAACCAAGAAGCTGTTACTGTTACGTTAGTTTTAATGCATTCAATTGTATATGACAATGCAGTCTTTTTGGGCAAGGTGATATTTTACGAAATTTTGAATCGCATAAAATGTGCACTATTGTACACGGTAAGAAATATTTTTGTGGCGGGTAATAATTTTAATTCCACTCTGTTGTTATTTTCTATGTTCTCATGTTGCCTGTCACTGTCCTTTCTCTTCGAATAAATAAATAGTCTTTGACAGTGCATTGCCGGATATTCGTATTTCTACGTACACTTTCAAATTGATTACACAGATAATATGCTCGTTACGTAAGTTGAAAACACGTTTTTCTTAGATAAGAGTATTAGTAATACCCGCTCTATGGTATTTATGTAGTTATTTGATATATTTGACTCACACCATGCACGCATCGGATCATGCATAGATCTTGTATACTATGTATGAGATGATATGTACATATGTTGCTTTTAACGGAAGCAAAATTGACGGAAATAACTATGGACAAATAACGATGTTAGGATATTTAGAAAAAAAAATACATACAATTCTAGTAACTTCTTTTTATATTGGTATTATAATGAGTTTAGGATAGGTTTTTCAAGATATTAAACTTTAAATATACCATTCGATAGAGCGGAAGTTACGACGTTACGAAACTATAAATTAGCAGCACATTTTTTTTTCGCGTCGATAAACTAAACATGCATCCTAAACTATGCATGCTTGTGTAGCTAAAAAAATTGCGCTGCCAATTTATAGGTCCGTAACATCGTACCTCGTGGCGCTATCCAAAATCCCATCTTTGCAAGTTCTCGATTCGATAACGGAGTTAGTACGTGCTAGAGCTACTAATTACGGTCTATTTGCGTATAATTGATTCATAATTTCATCATTACAGCCACTAGAACACAGCGACCTAGACCTCAACTGTTGGAGATGGCTTTCCAGAACTGAATCTGGAGAACTTGGCCTACACTCGCCACGCTTGCCAAATGCTTGGCCTTGGGCAGGGCTTGATATATAATTGATTATTAGTATTCAATTCAAGTCATCACAAAGTATCATCACGACCGTATCCCTTGCGAGTTGGTCAGAAACCACGCTTATAAAAAAGCGGATTAACATTCATAATATAGTCTCAATAAGTGGAGCAAGACAGCTTTTATCGGGACTAACGGTGCACATATCGTAAACCTATTTATGACATTTTGATGACTTAAATTGACTGCCACCGTGGTCTAGCGGTGTCTAAGTCCGTGGATTTAGACTCAGAGGTAGCAGGTTCGATATAAATAGGTAAATAAAATTGAATTAATATTTATTTATGATATTTCTCGAGTTTGGTACGCTAGAGACAGCGGCGAGCTTGCCACTTGTCATGATTGGTCTATAGTAAAGTTGGCTAAATGTAAATCCCCTTCT
The DNA here is from genome assembly GCA_910589645.1 of Tinea semifulvella. Taxonomy (NCBI): domain Eukaryota; kingdom Metazoa; phylum Arthropoda; class Insecta; order Lepidoptera; family Tineidae; genus Tinea; species Tinea semifulvella. The sequence continues at coordinate 31,556,131 of OU342584.1, forward strand.
TTATAAGCGTGGTTTCTGACCACCCTGGAAGGGAAACAGTTGTGATGATACTTTTACTTTTTATGGAAGCATCTAAAAATTACTAATAATAAATACTTCAATTATTTCTATTAAGTATATAAAAAAATGTTGCTTTTTTGCACAAAACATCTTGTTTTACTATGATTCTGAAATTATATTTTTAGAGAACAGAAAATCCCCGGGATTGCACCAGCTTTAGACTAGGTAATCTATCAGGTACGAAAAGTCAATAAAACACAGTTAAATATGGTATTAATGTATTTATTTTGCCACCACATAAATAGAACAGTGTATTTTACTTAAAATAAGAAAATTTGATTTATTACAATTTTATAACTTACTCGTAATTTATTAATTTGAATAAATAGTGATGGAATCGGACGTACTCTTGTCTATCTTGCCTTTGTTACGATCATTTTATTATATCGTGTTTTATAATATAATCATTATTTTACGTGAAATTGGAGTTGGGTACCAAAATATTTTTTTTTATTAAACCTTTAAAATATATAATAGGTAAGTACTTATTCAAAAAATAATTTAAAAGTTACATGGTCCTTGCGTCGTTCCTCAATACTGGGGGTCGTGACCCCCTTCTCGGATTACTTTGTCCCAGACGATGCTGCGCCATCCGGGTCTGCTCACGACGGCGTGCAAGATCTTGTAGATTTGGGTGTGATGAGTGGTGCGGATCTGGTCCGACCAGCGTGTCGGGCTCCGGCCACGGGGTCTCTTGCCTTAAATTTTTCCCGTGATTACCAGCTTTTCCAGATTGCCAGAGATTTTAGGCAGATGGAAGTGAGCCTGGTAGTGACTTTGAGCTCCTTGGGTATTGTTGAGCTGAGCTGGTCAATATCATAATTTCCAAAGACCGTTATTATGATATGAGAACTTATGTCATCAAAATCTCAGGCAGCTCCATATTACTTATGATTATGCCTTAATATATTAATCAAAAGACAATAATATTTATTACTTTGCAACACTAGACGCAAATGCCAAAAAGTCAGCCGGCTGCTGTCAAACTATAAACAGTATCTATAATATTAGATATAATATTAAATATAAATGGAGTCAGTCAGTCTTAAGTTCGGCCTTAAAATTAACCGCAGCAAGACAAAGGTAATGATTGTAGACCGTGCCAACGATAACTGGCCAGAAATTAAACAGATAGCAAAATGCGATGTTGTCCAATCATACATTTATCTGGGGGCATTGATATCGAATGGCGGTGGATGCGAGGAGGAAATTAAGCGTCGTATGGCAGTGTCGAGGTCTGCTATGGAGAAGCTTAAGAAAATATGGAGGAACCGAAACATTACGAAAGCTACTAAAATCCGGCTGGTCAGAGCTCTTGTGTTCCCCATTTTCCTGTATGCTGCAGAGACGTGGACCCTGCGCGAAACTGAAATAAAACGTATTAATGCTCTAGAAATGTGGTGTTGGCGGAGAATGTTGGGCATATCGTGGACGGAGTTCCGAACCAACAAATCCATCCTGGAGGAACTGGAGATAGGACAACGCCTTTCCTCAATCGTGCAATCACGCATTCTCACTTTCTTTGGACACGTATCACGGCGTGGAGATACATCCATTGAGCGCCTTGTAGTTCAGGGAAAAGTCGATGGCAAGAGAATGCGTGGTAGGTCTCCGATGAGATGGACTGACCAGGTTAAAGCAGCAATGGATCACCCCCTACATGAGTGCTCCAGGAAGGCTGCAGTTCGAGACGAGTGGCGACGACTTGTTAAGCGTGCCACTGACACTCAAGTGACGACCACGACCACTCTGCCAAGAGTGTAGCGACTAAGAAGAAGAAGAATAATATTAGATAAATTATGTCTTATTATGGCTGTAAAATTCCTTAGCTAACTCGCAAAATTTGCAAATTTGACAGACGAATTCGATACGATTCTGACATGTTTATTACTAAAGGTGGGCAATGACCATATTGACCATACATCACATACAAACGGACGGCTTTTTAATTAAACTATCCGAATGGACATGCGTCCAATTATTTAGCAGACTGGTGATTATCGATTCCTTCCACCGTTCGCGATGCCAGGTTCGACATGATTATCTAGACGTCGTCACTGGCGGCAGAGTAACGCAGTATAAACTAAAAATGGATGTAGACCCAATCCAAAGCTGTGACGCCGTTTAAAAAAACAATATACGTTTTTGACAACAAATTTTGGAATGTGGCCACGCCATGGGACATGGGACATTCTGTATAGTATCACTTTCTGGGTTTTATAATATTGTCGATAGATAGGATACGTTCAGATTCCATCACATTAATTATAAGTTAATTTTATCCAATATCTGTTATTATAGAATATAATGCCCTAATACACACTTTACAAACGTTTTATTCGCCGGCGCACCTTATTTTAATTGAACTGAAAATGTCCATATAATAAATTTGATTTTATTATTTCATTGTTTTTTTAGCTTATACAATGTTGTATTAAAATATGGTGCCCTGGCTATTTCATAATAAACTAAAATAATAAAAAATATAATGTTGTAAATTAAACTTTCGTGAGTAAAAAATAATAATTATTGACTCGAGGCCAGAATATCATCGGCGATATCGAATTTATTTTTGGCTAATAAAGTTTGTCAATTCGTCCGTGCTGTTACCGGTCACACACGGGTATCTCATTTTATGACCTAAATTTTCAAGTACCTTTACTTAAACGGCAGACCTCCAGCTATAATTTCGTTATCTAAAAAAAAAATTGTTTTCAACAATTCAAAATTTTTCAAAAAAACAATGTTTTTTTAAGTCAGTGTACTTTATAAAAATGTTATGCAGTTAGTTAAGAAATAAAATTATAGATATCTTCGAGATATAGATTCGTTTTAGTTAAAAGTATCAGAAAACAGTATCATCACGACCGTTCCCCTTTCGGGGTAGTCAGAAACCACGCTTATAAATAAGCGGATTCACATTTAGCCAACTTTACTATAGGCCAATCATGACAAGTCAAGCTCGTCGAATGTCTCCAGCGTACCAAACTCGAGAAATATCACAAATATTAAATTAATGCATTTATTTACATTAATAAAAAAAATTGTGTCCCGACCAGGAATCGAACCCGGTACCTCCGAGTCTAAATCCACGGACTTAACCGCTAGACCATGGAGGCAGTTTTAGTTAAATAGACGAAAATGTCTTTAATTCTTTATGAAAGTGAAAAAATGTTTAAAATTATGTACAAAGATATAACTGACAGACAGACAGTGGGGTCGTCCAGGCCCGGACGCCTAATGGGCCTGGGTTGGGGATGGGGATATTCCCCCGTTTTCCCCGGCAGGATCTCAGCGGGTAACCACCCGCCGGTAATTCATGCACTTTTAGTGCTGGGCGCCGTTAGCAGTATAACAGCGCCCGTGTGGCTCACGAACCCAGAGGGCTAGATTCGACTGCTTCAGCTCTCCTCCAGGAGTACTTCCCTAGGAAGTGGTCTCCCGTTGGGGGGCCGTGCGCAAGACGGAGCGATATTCTGGAGATGGTTGAAGTGTCCGTTGTCGGCCCGATAGAACATACGTCTAGTCAGGCCAGTGACAAACTCCTCAATAGGAGGCATCTCCAAATCTCGAGCTATGACGGAATTACGCACGAACCACGGCGCTCGGGAAACCACTCTGAGCGATATGTTCTGCTGACTTTGGATCTTGTCCCTGTTGGTCTGGGCCAGAAGGTGGTGCCAGGCTGGCGCAGCATAGGTGAGACGGGAACGGATGAACATCTTGTAGATCCGGACCTTCAACCTGAGCGGCAAGCTGGAATTCATAACAGGACGTAACATGGCTCGGGCCGCCTTCGCCTGATTGACGGCGTGGCAGGCCATTTCACCCATTGTCAACGTCCTGTTAATGATGCAGCCCAGGTATTTGACGGTCGGAGTCCACTCGATGTTCTGTCCCCGAAGTTGCAGTGGTGGAGGCAGCCGGCATCTGGATGTCATCAATGCGGCAGTTTTGCCGACATTAATGGACATACGCCACTTGTCCAACCACGCAGGGAGAAGATCCAGGAGGTCCTGCATTTTATCAGCAGCGTCATATTGGTTTGGAGAAGAGCTGAAGTAGGCACTGTCGTCCGCAAACAGTGCAAGCATGACATCCTCCTCCCCGTCCTCCTCCAGGACTTCAGAGAGGGTTGGGATGTCATTAGTGTAAAGCGCGTAAAGTACGGGAGATAAGCAGCTGCCCTGTGGAACCCCAACCAGAATGGGCTTTTCCACAGAGATGAGATCCTCCACCGCGACGTGGAATCGTCGTCCCTCCAGAAAGGACGCCAGGATCCTTACTGCCATTGCTGGGACTGACGTGTCGAGAAGTTTGTACAAGAGACCGTCGTGCCAGACTCTGTCAAACGCCTTCTCGATATCAAGAAAGACGCCGACAGAGCGACGGCCCTCGTTCTTCTCGACTGCCAGGTGGTGCAGCACCCGAGTCAGTTGGAGCGTGGTGCTATGTCCCTCTCGGAAGCCGAACTGTTCATCACGAAGTTCGATGTAACGTTTCAGCCTCCGGAGGAACAAGCGCTCAAACAACTTTGCTGGGTGTGGCAGCAAGGTTATTGGCCTGTAACTTGAGGCATGGCGTCGGTCTTTTCCCGGTTTAGGGATTACGATAACCTTCCCCGATTTCCAGCACTCAGGGAAGTGGCCGGTGCGAAGGATCCCATTGCAGACTCTGGTATAGGCTACCATGGCCCTGCGCGGCAGCTGCGATAGTGCTATATTGGAAATCCCGTCGGGTCCCGGGGCCTTCTTCGGTTTTAGACGAAGGGCTGCTTTGCAGACCTCCGTCGACGACACGAAGAAATGCCCGGGTAGGGCCGGCGGTATTTCTGAGTTAAGCATCTCCCGTACTTTGCGCTCCACAAGTTCATTGTGGATATGGTCGACGACCGGGAAAGGCTGAAATTGCCGCTCAAGATGATTGGCCAGGATTTCGGCTCTATCTCGAGCGGAATAACACCGATTTCCGCGGTCGTCAAGCAATGGCTGTACGGGTTGAGGAGCATTGGTTAGGCTCTTTGTGAGGCGGTAGAGGGATACCAGGTTTCCCTTTTCCTCCCCGATGTTGTCCATTAGTGTCTCCCAGGATCGACCCCGAAAGGCGGCGATCTCCAAAGAGAGCTCTTCCGCTTTGCGGTTAAGCTCTCTCTTGGTGCTGGGACAGCGGGAATGGGCCCAGCGTTTTTGTAGATGCCGCTTTTCCTGAAGTTTCTTTCGAAGGTGATCCGGAAGTGCACTTTTCTGACGAAGGCGATTTAGAGGCATTTCGGTAGTAGAATCTGCCTTCGCCATTTGGATGGACTCCATCAGGTGGCTGGCTGCCGCCTCGACTTCGTCCGGAGAAGAAAGTGTACCAGGCAACTTGTAGTTTGACAAAGTTGCCCGGTACTGTTCCCAATTAGTTTTGAACCGCCCTCTGGGAGATACGAGGTCAGCATGCGTGCCCAGTACCACGAGGAGTGGAAAATGTTGCGTGTCGCAGTCGTAAATCACCTCCACGTGGACTGGGACCTTCATGGCTTGGGCCACTACTATGTCGAGCACGTCCGCGGCGTACGTATCATTTGTAGGGACGTGCGTTGGTGAGTCGGGCCCAAAGACCTCGTAACCTTTGGATTCCGAATCCTGAAATAGAATTCTCCCAGCTGGATTGGTACACCGGGAACCCCAAGAGGGATGTTTTGCGTTGAGGTCCCCGATGACCAATGTTGGTGTTCTTCCATCCAGGATTCGGTTTATGTCGATGGTGTGTATCCTTTTTGTGGGAGGGCGGTAGGCTAGCTAGTAGGTGTAAGGAAAATTGGTTGTTCCTCCCCTTGGCTTGTGAAGCTTGTCGCTCCTTTGGTTGACTTTGGGCAGAGTTTCCCTTGGCCTTCGGTTTCTTCTGCGTCTCTTTCACGGCAGTTGAGAACGCCGGCGTCAGCGATAGATTTTTTCGTCGACGCCGGCTTGACAGGGAGCGATGGCACTATTTGGGCCAACGGCTCTGTTGCAGAAGAAGTTACAAGAGGAGCGACAGCTCCACTAGCCTTCTCGATTTTCTTCTTCTTTTTTGGCTTCTTCTTCTTTTTCAGCCCCACAGCCGCCGCAGACCTCATACTCGGTCCGTTGGCAGGTGCCATTAAATTGGCATTCTGCGTCGGTTCCGAGTGAGTGGCTGGTATTGGCTTAGGGGCAGAAACAGAAGGTTTATTTGGCAGAAGAGGGGGGAGTTGGATGCCCCGCTTTCGGGCCTCCCTCCTAAAAGCAGGACACTGCCTATTACTCGCTGCATGCGGTTTGCCGCAGTTGGCACACTTTAAAGCGGTCGTCTCGCGATCGCAAGTCGCGACAGAGTGTGAACCTGAGCACCGCACGCAGCGAGCCTGGCGAAAGCATTCCCCCGAGGAGTGTCCGAAACCCTGGCAGTGATGACATTGGGGTGGCCCAGGACGACGTGTCCACTCCTTTATAATCACTCCCGGTAAGTACAGGAGGGTTGTGGTACTGTACAATTTGTCCAGCTCATCCCGCTCCAGGTGGGGGAACTGGACAAAGAACACAGTTCCATGCTGGTTTTTCTTGGGAGGGATCATCTTAGCGTACTCGGGCGTCTTGCCCGTAAGTACACCCAGTTCATGGATAATCTCCTCCACAAGTGTGTCGCGGGGGAGGCCCGTGATTGCCACTTTATGTGGACGGTCGGCCTGGAGGCTGTAGGTATGGCCTACAATCTCCGGGTTAATCTGGCGCTGCTCCTCCAAGTAGGTCTGGACTGTGCGGTACTCCTGCGTGGATTTGGGCATGAACTTCATGCCTTTGCCCGCAGGCCTCGCGTTGGGAGGGAAGCCAAGACGGTGGTACAGCGCTTTAAAGTGGACCGTCCACTGGGGCAGGGAGTCCACAAGGATAGGTGGGATCCCTTTCCCATTGGTAGTGTTTTGCTCGGTTGGTTGGCAGACGGCCGGGGAAACCGGTCGAGATGTTACAGGAGGAGGAGGACTGCGCAGCGCATGGCTATAGTCCATGGGTGTGCAGTCTGTCGGATCTGGCAAGGCCTCTGCCTCAGGAGACGGGGGAGGTGGCCTATTTCGGACCGCCACGCACCTTGAAGGAGCCGGCAGTACGGGGGATTGAACACCCAATAGAGAACTCGACTCCCCCCCAGAGAAGCTGGGCGGGGAGACGAGTCCGCCATCCGCCGCTCGCCTTAATGTTTCTGGGTGATCATCTCCACTAGAATCGCCGCGCGAATGTTTCCGCGGACGGGCCGGTGGAGGCGTGGAAAAGATTGGTTCATTGGGTTCGTCTGCCGAAACATTCGCACTGCTTTTGGCGGCCAGAGCAAAGTCGAAACCTTGAGGTTTAGGCTTCGACCTCCCGTCGCCGCCAGATTTAGGGCGGGCAAAGGTGCGCGACTTGGTTAGTTTTAGTGGCTTCATCGGCACGGGACGATTTAATACGTCGTCGTCCGATGAAGAAGAGGAGGAGGGTAAGGGGGGTAACGGAGAACCCCGAGCGGAAGGCATCTTGGCACAGGGGTCCTTCTAACCCGTAAGGGTTAAGAAGGGCCCGGGGGAGGGCGTTGTCAATAAAGGACAGGAGCTATTGAGTGCTATGGGCATCTATAAAAGAATAGATGGCATAGCACGTTTATAAAACAACCGAATTAAAGTTTGCCAATGATTGAGCAAAGTCTCAACACCTACACGTCTCTGTCAATAGTTGTTGTTAAAATCGCCTTACAATTATTAACAAAAACTGAAAGAAGTTGCTAACAACTGCATTGGCAATTATCAACAACAACTAATGACAGAAGGAGACAGATAGGTGTGGAGACTTACTGTCACTCGAGTGCTGTCGGCAAGACTCGGGTTGAGTTCGGCTATCAAAATGCGCCGGCGCGGTGGCGCCAGACTGGCGGGCGGCGCGGCGGCGACGCACTCGATTACCAAAACTACAACCTAAGTGTCCTTACAACTCACGATTACAACAGGGGAAAACCACTCTTTTTGCGTCCCAGCGTTCTGTTTTTGAGGTGGGCACTTTCCTAACCAAAATAGGCCTAGTACCCACGTGCGTCCCGGGCTAAAACCGATCTCGCACAAAGTCTCAAAACAAAACAAAGCACACGTCCGCACGCAACGGCGCCGAGGCAGGGACTCAGATATAACTACGTATCTCAAAAGTCCATCCCGACTTTAAAAATCTTTGAATATTACTGGACGAGCGAAAATGATGCAAAACTTAACAAGTGTCATGAAAATTAATCAATCAACGCAACTTTAAATTCCATTATCCCATAAACTATATAAGATAGAAATGGATGTAGTAAATTTCTCCATCCTGCAGCTATTTTTTTTTTAATACTTAAAACTGCCGATGTTACGTTAATGAGCTAGCTAGATCTGTATGAAGCAATTGGTCTGAAACTTAAGCTTAAAAATTTGGATACCCTGACTTATAGGATGCTTACTATGTCAAAAATTGATATACGCCTGTATGTAACATGGAAATTTTGCGACGCCTCTCAATAAAACACGCCAATAATTATATTTAAAAAAAAATAACTTAAATAAAATTTGCAATAAACAATTATTGCACTTGATCGGGTAAAACTTATAATTAAAATCACAAAAAGAGCACAAACACTTAATAAATAATAAAAATAATAATAAAACTAAATATTGTGATGCAGATTACAAACACAGCCAAATCTTGTAACGGCCGACATCCTTTCTGAGCTTTTCATTGGTCAATACACAACTATTGAAAACTCTATAATATTTTATACACTGCAAACAACGCACGTGATGGTTAATTTAAAATTAATACTTTGTTAACAGCAACAGGGAAGCAAATGTCAGCGTGAACTCTATATAGCGACTGCATTAAATGACGTTATTGAGAGTTTTACGTTAAATGGAGATTTATTATTTTAATAAGTATTCACTAATATTGTAGTATGAATTCACAAACAACAAACATAGCCATTACCAAACTCCTAGAAAGCAGAGTCCTAGACCTCTACTGTTGGAGATGAGACTTGCAGAATATTCATTCATTCATTCATTACAGCCCCTAGAACACATCGTCCTAGACCTCCACTGCTGGAGATGGGCCTTCCAGAACATATATCTGGAGAATTTGGCCTACACTCGCCATACTGGCCAGACGGCTTGGCGAAGATATGGTGTCAATTTTTTTTTATGACAATTTATTAACGATTCCACAAGTTGTCACAAGGATTTAAGGAACGCGTTCTTGCAGCCGAGCCACCACCGCGCCATGCAGAATATATTTCTGGAGAATTTTGTCACTTGCCACACTGACCATACGAGATATTGATACAAATAACCGCCCCTATTGTGCATATTATAAAACTGTTTCGTTATTATACATAGATGTTCTCTTACGTAACGACAGCTTACGTAAACACAACAAAAAAAAAAATTTAGTTTCTTTGGTACGTGCGTACGTATATGGCCGATAGTCGTGCTAGACATTAGAATAAGAAAAGAACGTACACACCTGCAGTTCTTATTAACTTCGGCTTAGAAAATATTATTTATCTATTAATAATGATGTACCAAAGTCAATTAATTTCGACGTTTTATTTTATTTTGTCGATAAATCGAGTGGTGTCAAATGGAGTTTACGCTGTATTTTTAAATTCATAGTCTTTCAAAGGCATAAGGCATGGTGAAGTATCGTAATCAGATGGTAGCTCAGTTGTGAGAACGATTTCCTTAAAAATTCTAAAACAGTCTGTTCGAACCTAGAAGTATTTTTTTTTTCTTACGAAGAGCACGTTAAGTTTTCGGTCCTTAGAGCACGTTAAGCTGTCGGTCCCGGTTCCCCCATTACCAACTTGTGACACTACAATGTTATGACACAATTTCCATTAGACCCTCGCTAAACCGTCTGGCTAGGCGTGGCGAGTGTAGGCTAAATTCTCCAGAAAATTCTGGAACACCCATCTCCAACAGGGGCTGTGACGATGAAGATCATGATGAAAAACTGATTTTTTCTTCACGCGTTATAGTCGAAAAAAGAAATAAAATCTATTACATTAAGTTTTTTTTTTTAAATCGATAGGTAAAGGAGTATGTACGAGTATGTATAGTTTGTATGTCGACCAATGAAAATAGTTTACTTATCAATATGTGAAATGAAATTGTGATAAGGACCTCTGCTTCATATTTACAAATTAACATTAAAAATCTCAAATAACAGCAGGATGTGTACCATATTGTATCACATAATTGTATCATTAGAAATGTGATCATAAATTAACTATTAAACTAAAAAAATTACTGTTGAATTAAAAGTGCATGTGCCATAAATAAAATTAAAATTAGATAGCGACTATAGTGCAAAATTTCTAATAGTAAAATAAAATTATAGTAAAATTTAATATAACAAACAACGTAAATAATAATTATTTGATCTTATATAACTATTTAGATAAATATTTGGTGGTTACATGTTGTACATTAAAACTAATATATAACTATACTATAGCATAACTATTTGACGCCGCTTTTGTAATCATTTAAATATGACACATTCAATAAAGAGTTTAATTGTATTTATATCATCGCCTTAACCTTGTTTTAATATCATTAAGGGAATTAACTTTTGTTTTGGGTTTTAATTTGTATTATTTTGTTTTTGTTTGTTTCATTTATTAGCATATCGTTATGATCGTAGAACAGTGTTGGATTTTAAAAAATCTGATTTTATATAAGTATAGTTTTATATTGTTTGTGGTCTGTAATTTATAGTGCAAATGTTAGAAAGGGCTCCAAAACGAAATCTAGAAGGTTTGCACTTATTATGAGACTAGTATTAACTTAAAAAAGAATGGCCGTCATGAAAATTTTAAATATACCAGATCCGTCACTGTTCTACGATCATGACGATATATTTATTATTATTTTGAATAGCTGTAAAGTTCATGCAAATATAAATATGTAGTTAAAGTGGTGGGTATTGCATGATCAAATGTATCTTTAAATATGTGCAATGCTGTTTCTTGACCCTAATGAAAAAAAAAACTGAAATTATTCAATGCGATATCTATCAGCTAGATTAATTTAATGATTTTAAACATATTTCATTTCATGTTTCATCTCCCTTTGAGTATCCTCATTGTAGTACTTGGCGGTTGAGCAATTTCATCAATAAATTTCCAAAATGCTTTTTTTATTTGCATTCGTTTCGCACAGACGTCATTCACAAAGTTTTCTAAATTTAAAAACTCGACAACTTTATTCTTCACCAGCCGAGCACAATCTAGTAAAATATCATTTTCTGCACAATTTAGATTAATAATTGATAAAATTATAACGATAAATAAAAATTGACTAGTGTCCATCATTGGATCTGTAGATATACTAATAAATACTTCGAGACCGTTATTTCAAACCCTGTGTTAACCTAAATGAGTTGGCAAATGAACTATCCCTACTGTGATAGATAGAAACATTATTTATTGCACAGGAAATTAATATTTTACAGTACAAAGGCGAGGTTAATGTCGAGAGATTGTTAAGTTCAAATAAAACCGGTGAGTATTATAAGTTTTTCTTTAGCGTTACTCAGCGCTGCATAGTGGTAATAGTACACATGCGTCTTAGAGCGATCTTTACCGACCGAGCAATCGAATGAAATCCACTTTATTTGAAAGTAAATACGTAAACATTAGTGGCAGTGTAAGGTAGTCTAACGAAAAATGTTCAAGGCTAAAGTGAATTAAATTTACGCGATCGGTAAAGGTCACTTTTAGACGTATCTTAAACTATAATAACTGAGATAACTTTAATCTTCAGTAAAGTATTAAAATAACCGGCTTATTATTTAATAATACAAACCATTGTTCCAGATATTATTTAATATAATTATAATGATTGCTTTGTATAGTACCTAATTGATACTTTTTAAATATTTTTTATTTGTAGTTCGTTGTATTGTAACTAAGCTCAAAATCCATAACCATCGTGTGTGTGTGTGGGAAAAAGAATAAGTTTAAAGGTTTAATGGAAAAGCGACGCCAAATGAATTATAAGTTATTAATTGAGTAGAGCTAAAATAAATGTACTAAAATAATTGACACTAAATTCGTAACGAAATAGTATACAAAACTATAGTGGCACCCCCCAATGATTAGCACTGTGAATTTTTATTTTTTATTTTTTATTATTTTACAATAATTTTTTTTTACTGGTAAAACTCAAATATGAACGTTTTTTTTTGCCTTTAATTTTATTTATACGTTAATTGTACAGTTAACCCCACATAGAGCTAAGTATTACTATTTCGTTACATTAGTGAGCAAATACTTTTTCGTGACGTACATTTAAGTTGAGCTTTATGATTTTTTTTTTTTCTTTAGGGCACACAAATATATTTTAAATTAAGAATACAAATTATATTTAAAAGAAATAATATTATTAGTACACACAAATATTATCTTAAAATTTAATATAAACTAACTAGTTTCCGGTAATAATAAAGCAATTCTAAATCTGAAATTTCTATAAATTAGCCACCGGTTATTATACAAATTTATTGCGTAATTTTCGCAGCACATCTAGATCATTATTTCAGGTTTACATACCTAAAGTCAGTAATTATCTACTAGCATTTAAATAACAATAAATTTTACCAAGTTATCGAACCTGTATCTTTTTTCATTATATCTCAGGTGATTGGTAGTTACTTTGTTAGTTGAGCCAATCCACATGCCTTATAATGAAAAAATGCATAATCTATTTTTCATTATTAGAATACATTTGTAGGTATTAGAATACATGGATTAATGAGCCCTGCTGATCAAATGTAAACCTGATATTACACACATTTAAATACTTTATCAATTAACGGTAAACTTAGAGCTAAGGTTTATGTTATTATATAATGAGAAATTATTAATATTTTTTTTATATTATTCAGAAATATACTTTAATTTTAAGGTATAAGTTTATTAATACGTAGTACCTAATAAATGTTTTAGGGATGACCCGGTACTCGAGAAAAATAACCAGCAATTTTATTACATCACGACAAAAATAAATGAATGTAACGAAAAAGTATTTATCACCAAGTATTATAACGAAATAGTAGTAAGCACGTTACAAAATTAACGTACTAGTGACAAATATTTCGTTACGTAGTAGGTATGTTTATTTTTATAAATAAATAATATATTTTTTTATAATTAAATTAATAATGAAAATTATTTCAATGTTGTGCTCGTATGTTGTTTTAGAATTTTGCTTCATCTGAAATTTTTTGGCTCCATTATTATAGATTCACTTTAGTTTTAGTCAATATAAGGTCTGTAATGGAGCTTCGTAACCGTAACCAAAACTAACCGAACCGTAATTGAATCTGATATAAGAATTTCGAATATTTTTGGATAGGGGGAGGCAGCTGTAACTGTAACTATCCTAAACTTACGGATAATCCGAAATAATTTAGAATCTGTAACCATATCTGAAGCCGGTATATATTCGTATATATAATATTATTAATATATATTACATATCCATAACACGCCTTTAATTAGTACACTTAGTTATTATTTTCTTCGATACATGCCGTGTACAATAGATTTAGGTTGTTAAATTTAATAACTATATAATTTGTTGTAATTTAATAACCTTTTGTTGTACTTATTAATATCAATAAATGTTACATAGATCGCAGTGATTGACTCAGGCTATATGCCGACAACAATTGAGCACATAATGTGACTCTACAGCCGTCTGATTTTTTTTTGCACATCACTATACTCACACAGGTATAGCCGCGCAAGCTGGGTCAAACAGCTAGTTCTAAATAAATAAACAAGTACCTATTCAGGAAAAGTGGTGATTATTTTGCTCGATCGCCGTTAATTTTCCTCGCACAAAGATGGATAAGCAGCTTTAGTGTAATTACACCAAATCACTAATACGATTAGTCGTAACTTTAGATACTAAACCGAAATTACGGTAATGGGATTGTAGTCTTTTTTATCTATACTATCTTCGCCTACTACAGGAATTTGCGAAGTTTTTTTAATAATTTTATTATAGAAAACACTATAATTAATTGCATACTTAATATCCTCTTACGACCGTTTTGTTTTAACACTAAAGCCAAAAGATACTCGCATTTACCAGCCATACCCAAAATTCTATTTAACATTGCTTTTGCAAAAATCAGCCATTTCTTTTATACGAATTTCAATATCCGATCTTAAGCAAAACCAAATTTATAATATAGAAAATTGCGTTTGGTTGTAAAGCAACATTAATAAGGTTTAACGCGTTTGTATCCCTCTCTCTCGCACAAACCAACATTTTCACAGATTTCTCAATTATGACTGAGACCTACTTTCTGGAAATGTAGTCTATCAACTTAATAGATAATAAAATTAAGGACATTTTTTTTGTTTTTTAATATTTCCAGACAGGTCACACAGCGCCATCTAGTTTCCGTGGTAAGCTACGAGGCTTGTGTTACGGAAACTAGATGGTTGATAAACTACACATTATACTTTTTTTTTTGTAAATATATACATATTATACATACAATGTACAACTTGTCCCCGGTGGGAATCGAACCCACGACCTCCCGAATTTACGGCAAAGTTTGTTACCACTAGACCACGAAGGCGGTCTTTACATTTTAGACATATTTTCACTTTCATTTCACCTAATTTTAGATTTAAAAAAATTACGATTTTCCTCAATTTTGATTGAATTGAATTTCACAAATCTACGATTGACATATATCTAAAATGACCGTTATTTTAATTTTTAGAAAGCTGATAGACTTCATTCTTAAAACTAACAGAACAGTGCAGAACTAACTTACTATTAATATTTACTATTACCATATTCTGTACAAATAAATAATTTCATCTCATCTTATCTGATCTCATCTCATCTCATCTCATTTTAAAAAGTACAGTCGAATTAAAATTGTTGAATTGTGTGACCGAGAGCGATGCCATAAGCGTTAAACCACGCGTTAAGAGTAATATTATAATACCACACATTAATATCATCAATTGAAATAGAGTGAATATATATTTAGTAAAAACTCGTAAGTATTTAATGTTGGGTTCGTAATTGATCATAAATTGATATCTTTCGAGAAACCAAACATTAGTCGTATGTGGTATGATTAAATATAATTTCAAATAAGTCATTGTGTGACTCTTAAGCATAGACAAAATGATCCAGCGAAATTATGTCTCTTTAAACGCAAACAGGAGGTTTATTTGTTTGGCGCTTTCCTTAAAATCCTTAATAGGTCGGTTCAAACCTCGGCATGTACGAGTACCATTGAGAAATACACTTTTCTTACGTCCATTTGTCATAGATTCACAACACCACCGTTGCCTCGGAGAGCACGTTAAGTCGTCGGTGCTAGTCCCACTAATACCAACTTATCAACTTGTCTGTCCAGCTCGGCAGCATGGCGAGTGTACGCCACATTCTCCAGAAATATTTCGTCACAGGCCTATCTCCAACGGCGGAGTTCTAGGACTCTGTGTTTTAGGTGCTGTGATAATAATGTATGAATCTTTTTTAAAATTAAACGGTTGCGTTTAAAAAAAAATAGGACTACTGCAAATACAATTCTTAACAAAATGCGCCAATATATAACAACCAATCAGCAAGTTATAGGACTAAAGCTAAAATCTATGAAGCTGATTTGCTTAGGCTGTTCATACAATATTGATAATTGAACAATACTATTAAACTTATAGGGGTAATATTAGTCTGAGCAAAGTATAAGAACGCTCTATCGATATCTGCCTAAACGTAATTTCAAAGCGATTCTATTGGTTGATTAATACCCTACCGTCACCTAATTGGTGGACGTTATACATAACTACGTGTGTAGTAAATAAACACTTAAGTTGTGTTTGCCGAGCACTGTCTCAAACCACACTACAAACCGATGTTTTTTTTTAATAGTTAATATTTAAATTTTGGTATATATAATTTTTAAACAAGTGTATAGATGTATCTGTTGTTATTATTAAATATTGAATAGTGATGCAACGAATGCGAATATTCGTATTTTATAACGAATATGAAAAACAACCGAATAAATCACCTCCTGCTAATCCATTGATTTTCTCGCGTGTGATTTAAGAAGTATTTTTTAAGCTTCAGAAATATTTATTTGATCACTGAGACTAAAAACAGAAAACAACGCCTACGAAGTTTCAAACGTAGTGCCTATTACAAAAAAATTGCCAGGGGTAAATTTTAATTAATATCTTAGTAAAAAGAGAATAGTGGTGTATTATTTATTAACTTGTTAAATTATTCGTATTCGCTGAATAGTAAGTTTGTTGTTAGTATTCTTGAAATTAGTATTCGTTGCATCACTAATATATAATCGATGGTGACTTTAACCTGGACAAAATTAATTTAAAAGATTGGCAGAACTATGCAAATACGTTTCTTTAAAACCCTATGTCCGAAACAGTAAAACACAGGTAATAAATGTGTTTTGTGGCTTTTGTTCCGTGCCAAAGTAATAAAGACAGAATACAGACGTAATTAGTAATTACACCTGGTTTAGAGCTAAACGTTTCTGAATAGAACTGTATAGGTTAAATTGGAAAGTTAAAAAAATACCTAGTTTGTACTGTTTTGATTTATTCATGACACAAGTTTAATTTTGTAAAAAATGAAATTAATAAATCAGTGTATTTTAAGTCTTATTGCACAATTTTAAGGTTCATAACGCATCATATAATTCGGTAATGTTCGTAACTAATAATAATTCACAAGCTCTTGCGCTGCATGTTAAATACATCTGAATTAATTGCTATTTATATATTTTAAAATGTGTAAGTATTTGCCTATTAAGGGTTATCATTTTTTTTTATAAAGCTTTTTTAGATAATTGGATTTCTGATTTGAAGTTTGAAGACAAGTTTGTGTGCCAGAAATGGCGGAGTATGTGAGCTATTTAAAAACTATGCACCTATTTACCATATTCCATACAAATAAATATTATTTCATTTCATTTGATCTAGATGTCAGATATAAATCAAAACAGTACAATTTGGTTTGGGAGTGAGTTTAAAAATCAAATTCTGGTTTGGTAGTGTTTCCGATGATGACCATGTCATCGGGGTCGGAGTTGTATCGTGCGCGGCGAGCAGTATGCTATGTCAAGGCCACTTGCCACACAATGAGGTGCGCGCGCCCATCGCTAACGGTCCGCGTAGCGCCCGTCCCTTCGTTGCTTAACACTACGCTGTCTTCCATTCCTGAATCAGCTGCAATAAAATTAACAATATAGTGTGATTTTTTAAAACTATATATGGTTGCCAGGTGGATTGCAGTCTGAGTAAAGAAAATATTTTTTGCACAAAAAAAAAAATTTAAATTAGAGTGGTACATAGGCCAAGATACCTGAGAGGTATACTCTCAACAGCTAATATTTGAAAGAATGGCAAAAGTATTGGAGACAGGGTTAAATTAAAAAACTAAAATAAGTAATAACAAGAGATATACAATAGTAACAATATTGCTCCTTACAAGTGTAAGCTCAAATGGAAAAGTTGTTAATACGTTTATAAAAGCAGTATAAAAATCCATTGTAAAATGGTGTGTTGTTTGCTAAACAACGGTATTCACTTATCCTACTCCAACTTTGATACCTAAATCGTGAAGGGACTTCATATAACAACGCTTCTCTTACTCTCATTCAGCAGCGAGCGTTGTAATATGGTGTCACAAATCCCGCATCACATTTATTTTAAATTAATATATTTTAAAAACTAAAAAATAAAAATTCCGATGTATATTTATTTTAACATAGAATTAGCCTAAATATTTAAAAGAACATTCCTCATTGAAGAGAAGACAAATTTCTAAGCATTCCATGGATTCACCGTGCGGGTGCCGGGTCCATCGTGTGTGGGTGAGAGATGAGAAGAATGGTGTCTCGGGCTTGCGACCGACAATAGGCTGGTTCAAGAAAAGGAGGCCTCCTTTTTTTCTATTGCGCGATAATACGCTCACCATCCACCATTCTACTTCTCTCCCTACCTAGCTTTTACGTTAACCTGTAAAATTGTATCACAAAAATAAATAATAAAAATAAATATAAAATAAAATATGTACAGAGTATTAGACTAGCCTAAAAGAGAATTAAATAATCTTTACGATACTTACTTGAGGACGAAAATTAAGATAACGAAGCTGATATATTTACATACGTGGTAGAAACATTTAGATTTTTTTTTTAAATTGGTTTGATGAAATGCGATAGTTCCTAGCAATATACACGTCAGCTTTAGAAATATACAAAACACTTACCGTATTTAATGTTATTTTAAATAGAATAATACCTTAATTTATAACTTTATTACTTTAATTAATTTTAGGTAATTTATAACTTTATTGGATAAAATTAATAAATTTAAACAAAACGCTGTAAAACCAAAATGAGAATGCCCATTTTTCTTAGAGAAATGGGCATTGGAAAAAATGATTTCTTTTTTATTTGTTAGTTAATATAATGTGTTTTCATAATCTGTATTTAATTCTATTTATTTTACCCTAGCATAACGACAATTGACAAAAACTTTTTTACGTTAAAATTACATAAGTTTCAAGTATTACAATATCAACTTCGCAAGATAGTTTTTTAAGGTTATTTTAGGCTGAAATACACTGAGTAATTGTCATAGCAATGTAGTAAGAATGTTTAGGTGCTTATCCCCCAGTATCACTTCCAAGCCTGATAATCCTGAAGCCAGTAGTTTGAATAAGTCAGTCTGGTCTATTTTTTATCTATATAGACTTAAATGAATTAACTTCTTGTAGCTTGGGCTCAACTATCTAATTGACAAGCAAGTCTGGCGTATAACAAAAAAGATTATATTTTATGAATCTATTCAGAAACCGACGGATAGTGTACCACCAGAAATCCATTGTATCAGTTTGTTTTTCACCTAAAGCATTTTGAATAAACCCGATTTAAATTATATAGTTAAGATATGTCTAAGAGCAAACACACCGATCGACTGACCGAATGAAATCCACTTTATATGAAAGGAAATACGAAAGCGGCGGTGATGGGTCGCCCAACAAAATATATACAAGGAGAATTATCCAAGTGGTCGTGGATGGCTACTTTCTAAACTACGAGGAATACCTAAAAAAAATTAAAGACTCTCTTGGCCGATTTTTTTTTTTGTGTTTTTGATTCATTTTATATTTAACCTATTCATATTTTCACTCTTTTCTTGTATTATTATAAAACAGTCAATGGATATATTGAACTATTGCAACACATTTCTCTAACAGTACCCCACAGTGGACGTCCTATAACAAAGATCCAGTGCTCCCTCAAAAACTAATGTAGGTTCACATTCTGCAACATTCCGAATATGCAACACCTACAGTATTCTTTGCATACTTTATAACCGTTACAATGTATTGAGAAAAAGGTTCTCCACATTTAAAACCATCAATATACGAGTAGCTTATAATTTATTTAACAAGTTGTAGCGTTACGACTTAGGAATCGTGTTGCTAATGGAAAAATAAATAAACTATTATCCAAAGTGTTTGTCTTAAAATAAATCCTACAATAAAATACCTACTTACTAAGATAAATTATAATTAATTAATTTAATACAATTCTAAATTTAATATTACAACGAGAGAATTGTCTATGAATGTATATGACTTGCGCCCGCGCAGGGTTTAAAAAGTAACGTAAAGGCGGACGAGTGGTCAAATCGACTTGATCTGCCTGCTGATAGGAGAAAGACCATCGCTAGTCGTATTAATTACTTCTAAAATTTTCATAGAAGGTCCCGCTGGGGTGAGCAGGGCTATACAGCTCTGTGAGTCAGCTGCACTGTAGATTGTGTAGCTGGCCTCCACGTCTTGCTGGGCTAAAACCTAGGCTGTTCTCCATTTCAAGACCCTACAAATCGTACGATCTGCAGAGACTCCAGATACCGCCCGCAGCCACCTACGACTCCACACCAAAGAAGTTCGGTGGAGGGCTGCAAGACGAGGCTGGAGAAGCCGAAGACTACCAGGCTAGTCGTTTACCTAAACCCATCAGGATAATAAACATCTTCCGGGCTGTGCAATAATGGTGCTAATTACAGATATCAGTTCTAATTTCATTGTACCCTACCCTAGTCTGTCGCAACCCCTACGCGACTAAGTTTTTTATTTTCGTTTTTAAGGTACCAAATTTATCTAATTATTATGGTTTTTTTATAGTTATATTAAAAAATAAAATGTAAGTTTTCGATTTCTTATTTTTTTATTGGTGAATGCTGTGACACCCAATTGGTACATATATAAGTATATTATGTGTGTGATAATATATGTACTGCTATTTGTACTATATAAAAAAAAATAGGTGAAAGGAATTTATGAAAGAAGTGAGCCTAGTTTATTTAATACACGTATATTATTATTATTGTAGTCCGTAAATTTCATTCATTATGTTTTATGGAGTAATTCGCATCAATATCGCCCAAACGTCGGGTATATGGGAGATAACAGCCAGATAGAGTCAAATTTATTGTTTTCCATAATTATCCACATTGTAACACATTATTAAATGTAATAACAAAATTTTTACTAACAAATCTACAGTAAAGGAATTTACAAAACGAAAAACTTGGGACTTATATCCGTGCAAAAGGCGACAATTTAAGTTTAACGTTTAATATCACTTCCCAAGATCCTTATAAGCGACACTAGTGTAGTAATACAGAAGATGTTTTAATATTCTAATTAAATAATTTATAAATATAAATAATATATTATACATATTTTGTTAGGCAACCCATCACCGTTGCTTATGCTAGCGTATTTTATTTCATTGGATACGCGATCTTATCTTAAGACTATTATTTTAACCTGGCATAATGATAGTTAGTGAGTGAGTTTAAAGCAAGCATGCCGTTAGTTATGTTACGTAAATGAGTTATGTTTTTTCTTAACATACCGGCCACATATTTTTTAATTTATGTAATCTCTGAAAGCATCTGCCAAACTATTAGATGGGACGCCGTGTCGGAAACGTCATCTGCATGCTCTTCTAAATCAAAACAAAAATATATTAAAAAATAAATAAAAAAAACAAATATATGCTTCGACATGATTTGTAAGACGTATGGTTTAGTATTAATTTTATGTATGAATATTTGCAGATGGATGAACTGATTGATGATTTAAGCAACATAATAAATAATTAAAACCACCATAAATACCCAAACACCTATATTGAATAAATAATAAATTATTTTATGAATGTTATATATTTTAAGCCAACAACATCAAATATATCAATTGTATATATAATTGTACCTATATAGTATATAAAATTGACACTTTAATTAACCAACAAGACTGATGAGGGAACTCAACTTATGGAATAACTAAAGAAATAGTAATAACATCATGGTAGCTAACTAAAGTTTTAATTTCTCTAAAAATGATAATTTCTAAAGCCAACGCGTATACTAATATAATTTTAGCAGCCTTATCTTCACACCTCAATATTTCAATGAAAGAATACAATAAGTTTTTTTCTATCTAGAATTTCCTTAAAAGGCCTACATAATAACAGTAAATTAGGCTTTAGTAGAATAAAATATACGAGACATATTAAAAAAGAAACGCCCGTTTGATTTAAATATTGATGGGTCGAAACATAGTTCTACTTGTGCAGCGCCATCTATTGACTGATTACGAAGCTACAGCAGAAATAGGGGAAGGGCGAGCTTACAGGTCAATTCTTTCTTAAGCGGACTATAATTTTGCGATCAGATTCGCTGAATGTAGATTAGTAAAAATTACAATCAGTAGTGGTCCGATTGTAAGAAATTTTTCCTTAAAATCCAAAAACGTCGCGGTTTGAACTCCGACATGTGCCAATGTGAAAGACGTTTTAATTACGTGCTTAGAATTACAACACCACTGTTCCCGTGCCTCAAAGAGCACTTTAAGCCGTCGGTCCCGGTTCCACTAATATAAAATTGTGGAATCGTTAATAAATTGTCATCAAATCCTTGCCAAAGACAGCGTGGCGAATGTAGGCTAAATTCTATAGAAATATGTTCTGGAAGACCCATCTCCAGCAGTAAAGGTGTAGGACTCTGTGTACCGGGGGCTTTGATGATAATGAAGAATTCCCTGTCTGAAAATAATCCTTATTTTTTTCGACACATAGTGGTGTGATTACACACACGTACATAACGCCATTGTCAACTGAAAGAACGGTTTGCGTGATTTTAGGTAATGTTACCTTGTCTAAAGTCGATGTACCCTTCTCCTCCTGAGAGAAGTAGCATGGGGGGAAGGGCGGAGAGCAAAGTCTTTTTGGAAGGTTCTGGAGCGCCCGGAACTGCCACGAAGAAGGTCACAGCGTCCCGGTGGCCGTGGAAACTCAACTGCGCATGAGCCATCGAACACCAAGGAATACGCTTCGCAGAATCGCTGCCAGCTGAAAAATTTTAAACAATTGATTTTTGCACGGACATATCGTGTTCAAGTTTTCGTTTTGAAAATACTTAACTGTGTTATTTTTACTGTGATGGATTTAACAGTAACATATACTAAGTTGTAAGGACTATGCAGAAGTGTAAAATGTAACAAGTTCAAAGGGCTATGAAGAAGTGTAAGTGTAAAATGTAACAAGTTCTAAGGGCTATGAAGAAGTGTAAGTGTAAAATGTAACAAGTTCTAAGGGCTATGAAGAAGTGTAAGTGTAAAATGTAACAAGTTCAAGCCCTTAGGTTATGAAGAAGTGTAAGTGTAAAATGTAACAAGTTCAAGCCCTTAGGTTATGAAGAAGTGTAAGTGTAAAATGTAACAAGTTCTAAGGGCTATGAAGAAGTGTAAGTGTAAAATGTAACAAGTTCTAAGGGCTATGAAGAAGTGTAAGAATAAAATGTAACATGTTTTAAGGGCTATAAAGAAGCTATAAGTAAAAAATCACCAACCTGGGATACATTTTCCTGCTGTAGTAATTCCTACCGCCTCTCGATCTTCGGAAAGCGGAACGGAAATTATGACCCCATTACTGGTCCCGATCCAAAGTCGACCAGAACTGACGAGAAGGGCAGTAATTCTGACCAAAGAAAAGCCAAGTTTGCCAGCACCAAGCATCTTGCTCACATATGGCTCAATGTCAACATCCATTAAGTGATCGTAAGTATGAGCGTGATATAAACGAAGGGTGGAATCCATTTTTATTGTAACCTAAAAAAAAAGTTTGGGTATTATGTTTATCTTTTTTTTATTTAAGATGCTTCTATGTTATATACCACTTATTACGGTACTTATGAGGACAAATTGTATGACAATAAACATAGATATTTCGATATTATCTAATACAAATTATCCTCTCTCAATATTGCTCATCCTTATTGTACATACCCAGACACCGTCTCCGATCCAGGCCATCTGTCGCACCTGACTATCATGACGGGGATGAGCTTCGAGGGTATGCAGAAGAGTTCTAGATCTTGGATCTATGACGTGCACGTTATTTCGATATCCACACCATACTGTCGAACCCACTGCACTTAGACAACGAACTAAAAATAAAATATTATTGAAAAAAACTTAATATAGTATATTAACTTACAAAACTAAATAAGCGATCATAGTGCGGTCAGAATTGCAGTCCTTGATGAACAATTTTATAGCGCGGAATGAAAAGGCTGCAATGATGACCAAGCTTGAAGGCCGAAAGCATAGTTAAGTTAAGCCAACAGTGCAGCCATCACCAAGCCTTTTATAGTGCGATATTCAAACAATTCAAACAAATTTCAATAAAACCAGCGTAGTATTAGTAAGGATATTTTTTAAATAAAACTCGTCAATAATTGATTTGTTAAAGAAAATTGCTGGCGGCTAAAACTTTAAAAGCAACTTGAAATTCCATATAAGTCAAGAAGCGCAGAAAGGTCAAATTTACTCATAAAACATTTAGTAAAAAATAATACTAGTACTAAATAAACATGTAAAGGCAAAAGTTTGAATTTGTAAATTGGGTCATTATCAATTAAAGAACAAAAAAATTAATACTTCTGGTATAAAATACTAGTAAAGTATTTTTCTGAAAATACTTAAAAATAAATCAAAAATAATAAATTTAAAAAAAATGTTATAATAATAATGGGTTGACGGGTTTTAAATGACGTTGTGACAAATCATTCAATTGAATAATATGAGTTTAGTAAATTTAAGATTTATTTATTTGAACATGTATACTAGCATTTCCATATCTTTAAAACGGATTTAACAAATGCCTTAATATAAGCAAAAGATAAATCCAATCGCAAAATGTGTGAGAATCTTATACTGCTACAAAGAACGCATCTGCGTAATATAATTAAAATTCAATAAATTGTTTGTACAGATATTTTTTTGTTACCAAGACTCAATGTCAAATTAGTGTAGGACTAAAAATCAAACTATAGCGTAAATCTAAGGTCGTCAAGGTAGGTCAAGGAGGCATTTTGTTTAGTTATCAATTAATTTACCTGAGCATTTAGGGTCTCCAAGGGTTATAAGCCAGTATTGTGTGAAATCCCACTGTCCATCAGAGCGTCTTGAAAATATGGCCACTGTACCATCTGCTAGGGCGACCACACAGCGAAAAGCGCAAGGCACTATGGCTAAAATCGCATCCTTTACTTTTACTCTAAAAAAACAAACATTAGTATTACTTTTAGTAATCTATCATCATCGCAACCGCTAGTACAGTAAATCCCAGGCCGAGAAGGACACTTTATGCATTGCAGTCTAAGATTACCAGAACAACAACACATCCCCTTGAACAATACGAAACAACGAACGAAAATATGTATATTTTAATAAAATAAATACAATATTTCCGATTTAAGAACGTTACCTTAAAAACATTAATAAGGGTGAGTGACGTCACTTGCTACACATCGCTTTTAAGTCGAAAACGGCATATATATTATTACCTGACGTCATCCGGTAGTCATTTGCAACTGTAGGGTTTCCGAGCAAATATTATCACGATATTGAAAAGTATATTTAAAGGCAATTTTGACCCTATATATATGTATTTTTTTTGGAATTCGTAAGTAATATATAAAAATTAAAATACTTTTTTTTTAATGTTAATTGGTGCTCTACTGATGGAAGCTGATTCTATAATATAAATAAAATGATAATTTTAACAAACCTTGCCAAGCATTTTCCATAGTTGCCAATAGCAGAATGCACGTAAAGGTTTCCGCTTTTGGTACCAATCCACATGGTAGCCATTACAGTTGACATATTTCGGGGTTCATTGGCCTCTTTGGTTTCAGGTTTGATTTCGGATTGTTCTTGTGCAAATGCGTCTACACCTGCTTCTGGTGAAGCGAGATTTACCTCAAAATCTAAGAATAATATTATCTTAATCTTAATATGTAAGCAATTAAATGAAGAACTTTTAATTTAATGATTATATGTTCTTCATCCTTAGAAGCGCAAATTTTATATATAGAAATCAATTAACGAACGGATATTGTTAATATCAACTAATGTCAAGATGATAATTGCATAATAAGTTGTAGTAATTCACTATTTCGATAATTTAATTTAACGTTTAGGCTTTAAGAAACAGTTTAGGCTAGACCCTTCTAAGCTGATCGTAGCAAATGAAATTCTTTAGCAAATTAGAGGATGATAATAATATTCTTACCACGGACAGGGGAAGAGTTAAGTGGAGGACTAGATTGGCAGTCGCTGTTGAGGTCAGGCAATTCGTTCAGAATATTCCTAATGGTTTCCTGCGGAGTGTTCTCACTTCGGCCCCCACAAGGCATTCGTAACTTAATCGGAGTCTGGGGTGGTGTCATAACCACTGCTTCCACCTACAATTAAAATTATATTAAAGCTGACATTACTTTATCACAGCCCTTACTTTAGACTTACACTGCTGGAGATGGGTTTTTCCATAACATATTTCTGGAGAATTTGGAGTACCCTCTCCACATTGTCCAGAAGGATTGACGAGGATCTGATGTCTATTTAAATGACAATTTATTAAACTATTCCACAAGCTGGTGTTAGTGGAACCGGGACTGAGGGCTCGGAGAACACGTTAACTGTGGTGTTGTAAATCTATGACAAATTCGACCTAGGTGTAAAATTAGATTTTTTTGAATTTGGTAAATCTCCATCTTCATAGCATATTTCTGGAGAATATGACCTACTCTTTTTTGTTGGTAGACGAGTTGACAACGGTCTGGTGACATTTGCTAATAATTTAACAATTTGATATTAATATAACTGGGACATGGGCGGCTTAATGTGCTCTCCAAGACACGGGAACGGTGGTGATGTGAATATTTGACAAGTGTATCTTATTGGGACATGAGATACAAACTGCTACATTTTGGATTGAAGAACAGCGTTCTCACAACTCGACTTCCACTTTACTATAACTTTACCTTGAGACTTTACACTTTATCTAACACTGAGAAAAATGGATGTTTGATGTAATTTAAAGTTAATTGATTTTTTTTTTTTGTATATTTATCAATTAACTCCGAATGCGTGCAACACGTCTTAAGATTATACATAGTACTATTGTGAAAGAAAAAAATATCTCTTATATAATAATTGTGTTAAGAAGCCATTTTGACTTAAGCACTGTTAAAATTTTGAACTTAACTAAGTATAATAACTATTAGTACGTACTAATTTAGCTTCCCCAACGGTGACTGCTGGTGCAGAAACCGCGCCTTCTTCTGGATTCTTCGAGTCAGCCGGAACATCTTCATCAACACTTGATTCATTAACTTCAACAGGATCCATTTGAGGTGGCGTTTGTTGCTGAAATAATATCCATACTAATATTATAAATGTGAAATAAGCTTTGCCTGTGCATACAGACTAGTCCAGAAGACAATTATACATAGGAAAAAATATATATCAATTGAGTTTTTTTTAAGAAGCATCCATTATAATTGCACCTACTTCCACTGCATAAAATTAAGTTCAATAGTTCCTGATCATTTGTCCTATATTTAGGCTGTATTTAGGTTGTCGAAATAAAATAAAATTAATATTGAGTACTTACAGTAACTAAATTATCTTCGTCTGCGGTTCTTTCCTCGAAATCCTTGTAATCTTCAGCAACAGCTCCAGGCACAGAAGCAATGCACATGATGTGTTTCTCGTGGATACAGAACGAATCGATCACCGCATCAGGACTATTCGCGTCAATTATCTAAATACGAGTATAGAGACTGGTTAATGGTGGGTTTCTGAGGGGACGGTTGGCTTAAATATAAAAAGCTTTCCAAATACCAATCAGGTGACGTATAACAAAAAAGATAAACGTTCAAGGTAATATTATCCCCTCGGAAACCCAGCCGTATTCCAAGGCTCCTTCACTAAACCATTAGTTTCTAGCTGTCAAGTTTCCTCAAGGGTGCCCTCAAGGGATTCTCGTCATCGATATTCTTAGTTGTAAACTCTCCAAACCTCGAAAGGCATAAATGTTACCATTTTAAATATTTCTGATAAGATAAGTTTTGTTTTTGGCAACATTGAAGATCACGTATTCAAAATTTGTTAGATTTACTTCACGTTCTAGTACTTACGAGTATGACATTCGTAAATCTCTCTTCTTGATATTATGAATATTCATATATCGAAATTTGATTGAAAATGACTTCGAAAAGTAGTTTTATTTAAAAATTGTTCTTCAACTAAAATAACTCATTAGTACTAACAAATAACAAATACAAGTTAAATAATATAAAGTTTAGCGGCAAAGAATATAATAAAAGTTGGGTTTGACAGATCTATTCCTCGAGCGTGTAACGTGCAGAGGCGTCCCTCCGTTTGACAGGAAGAAATAATTAAGCGGAGGAGCCGTTAGGAATAAGGAGGAAGAAAACATCTAAGAATAAGGATGTTAGTCACAGAACCAAAGCCGGCAAATTGAAGTTTACTAAACATTGCCTACTGCCCAAACAAGTTTCTGGATTTAAGCAAGGAATATATCTTAAGTAGGATTGAATTACTGGTTCTAAGACACATGCTTGATTTCTAGTAGAATAAACAACAATTTATTAATTTCTGGTATATTTTTGTCTCAGACAAGCTAGATTAGTATAAACTGTTAAGTTTGACAATTTAAATTTAATCACAGCAGTATGGACTCGTTAAAGTATAAAAAAAAGCAAGTTTGTCATGAATAGTCAGTTGGCTAAATGTGAACCAGCTCCTTAAAACATAGCGTAAAAGAGATATGTAAAAGATGATATTTTGCTTTTTAAGTATTTACTTACCATAACAATGCCGTGAAGATGCGTTGAGGAGCAAATCCAGATGAGCGAAGTCATATTATCTTGATCAAACGATTGTGTTGATAATATTTGCTCGCTGATTTGTTCTACTTCTGGTGAATGAGGGCCTTGTGCCTTACTGATCTCATCAGCCAATGAAAGCGTGTTTTCATTCGGTGTCCTATCGTGATTGGCGTAGAACACACTTTCCCCCACCATACATCCACCATCTGGAGTTTGACCACCGTTCCAATTCACACCCGCAGCACATAATAATTTCATTGATGGATCATTCTCCGCTATTGGTCTGGAAATAGACAACACTATCATTAACACTGAGTCTTGGATCTCCACTATTGGAAATGGACCTTTCAGAAATATACCTATAAATGTTCTAATTTGTCCCCAAGGTTTGGCTGGCAGAAAATGTCTATGGGCATTAAGTCAGCCTTTGTACTTTGTGCAATAAAGTTATTAAATAAATGAATAAAAAATATACTTCGCCTACTTCCACAGCATTATGACTTATGTTCTCATAATGTGGGGCTCAGCGGCAGACCTAGACTCTATTTTTATTCTTCAGAAAAGAGCTATTCGAGCAATTTATGGCCTGAAATATCGAGACTCGCTTAGAAACATATTTTGATTTTCCTGACATTGATTTAATGATACTGCCTTCACAATATATATTCAAAAACATTATATGTAAGGAATAATTTAAGGTTATTTAAGAAAAATGGAGACTTGCAGTCTTACAAATTAAGAAATGCTCACAAGCTTAATATTCCTAAATTTAGGCTTTAAAAAACAAATAAAAGCTTTGAGATTAATAGTATTAGATTATATAATAAATTACCAAGATCTGTTACAGAATTAGGGGAAACTAAATTTAAAAGTTGTATAAGAAAAATTTTATTGCCAAGGCATATCACAAAAATTTTGCGTTTTGTCGGCTTTTGGGTTGCACACGTGCAATCTTAATTCTGACATACCTGGTAGGGAACCACTGTACCAGGTATTGTAATCTCATAGGTACTCATCGGTGAATTTTAAAGAAATTTATTTATTTAATTGTTGTGTAATTCTGTATTTGTTTTATGTGAAAATCTACTATAACTGAGTTTTTCTTGGAGATTTCTTTCTCAGTAACATTGAACATTAACAGGTCACTGGAATTTGATAAGCTGCTAGTCTTCTGTTAACAGATTACTCTTTGGACAACTTTGCTGCGAATTCCTGTAATAGGTGTACATGAATAAAGATATTTTGACCTTGACTTTGACTTGAGAAATTGTCAAATAGGCAATTATTGCTGGACTTGCACAATTTATTTTATATCAGCAATTTCTAAAAAAAGCCCTTGCTTGATAGTGTGTCCAGCACAGCGGCTGTACAGCAAGATGGATGGCGCCTAAGGCATGATAAAGATGTTGATACTTTACTTGCAGAAGACTGGTACTGGTACAGGCACGACTCCGCCTGACATTGTGGACCCTTTTGGATTCTGCGCAGATTTCCCAGGCACACTCCACCCGTACGCGTGCGACCGGCCATCTTCCTTATGCACGTGAGCCCTCACCTATATCAAAATAAAACGATAGTCTCTTCTATCTATCTTATCGTATTTACTCCAACTCGTTTGCCAATACGCACCGTGGAATAAATTAACAGAAAAATAAAGTCAAATCAAGGTTCTACAAGCGGTGAAGCTCCACAATTTTATCACTTCTTCTCTGTTTCACATTTCCTATACCATAGCCATAAAGAAGAATGGCCATTGCCCATGTATTCTCAGACCCACACTTAGAAGCCGCGTAGCAAAACGAAACTTATCCAGTTCAATATAACAAAATACTTATATTATTCTCGTTTGAATCTTTATGTTATGAGGTTAGTATAGCGAACTATTTCGGTTCGCATGCAAAACTTTAGAAACCAAACAAAACTATTTCAAATACACTCCTCGGCGACTGCTACGATATCAAATTTTTTTTTTTTTTTTTTGGTTCTCTTCTCCCGATGGATGATGAATGAGATAATAGGGAAGGCAAAGGGTCTAGCCCATACAGCCAAGTCTGACGTAATATATCTTTCTTTTTCATGAGTTAATGAGGTCATCATCAAATTCCAGATCCTGCAGAATTTGATGCTTTTCTTGGAGTCACTCGCGAAACCATCCACTACTCAAACACGTCGGATAAAATATGGAAGTTGACAGCGCGGGAAAACCGCAAAAAATAAACTGCAACTTGTGCCCCATATTTAAAGTCCAATTTATCGTTTTCCATAATTATTCACATTGTAGCACATTATTAAACAAAACAACACCACTTTTGACCAATAATATCCACAGTAAATTAATTTACAAAACAAAAACTTGCACTTGACATGTCCACGCAAAATGGCGCGAAGAACTGCTACGATATCGAATTATCGATTGTCATTCGTTGTTAATATTTTTTTATTTTATTCTAATAAATGAACAAAGGCATTCATACCATACAGCCTTTTCATATATTTTTTTTCAAAATAATGTGAATAGGCAATGACTCTTTATTTTGTTAAACCTGAATCCAGATAAGCATAATATTATTTTTTAATGTAAAGCTTGTTTCTGCATAATGTGAACGAAAATACATAAGAATCAACACATCACAAAAGTTGTTTATTTTTTTTATTCTAAAATTATTGTGAAAACTGAAAATTATGTTTAGATTATCTATTAATAAGTAAGCATATTGTTAATTGTGAACATAAAGATTTTCTGGTTAGGTTAGGAAACTCTTACATCTGTAGCACGCTGAAGATGTAGAATGCTCAACCAGCCAGTGTATTTCCCTATTCCTATAATCTTATCCTTAAAGCGATAGGCAGGCATTGATATTGATTGTCATTGGCTGTCGTCAGTTGCTCCCATTCTTGTACATTGCGTTTTAATTATACTGACTTAAATTTACATTTCATTTACTATTTATGCATTTCAGAAACGCATTCATTTTAGCGGCAGGACTGTCAATATGAGTATTATGTAACCTGTCTAAATTGCTCGGCTCGATCCTGTCTGCGATGATGATGATGATCAGCGCTGAGTTGTGTTTCCAGGAAGTCGGCTTGGGTCCTTGAATGGCGCATGGAGGACTGTGGAGCCACCACGGCTCGAAGGTGCGGCGTCGATAAAGGTCGCAAAGGACGATCGTGTTTACTAAAAAAAAAAAAAAAACTTGTAGTGCTGCTTTAAGGTGATCGCACACTTACCGCGCCGAAAGAAACTCATTTTACGAATTCCTATAGAATTCTTCCGCTAATTCGCCTGATTCGGCGTCATATGTTTTTATAATCTAAATAATATAGATAGACCCTAATTGACATAAAAATATTTCCACTAAACTAATCTAAATTGTAAGTCTATTGGTTCGTAACTGGACCTGATTGGTCGATTCGTATCAATATTGGAGGAGCAGCAATATTAATACCTTTCAAGCGTTATGTTTTTAGACTTAGTATTGAACAGTTATTTTTACATCTATGGTTTTTATACAACGAATTATATTCTTTTGGCTCGTTAGGCGCGGACTAGTTTGCAATCATCATTAATGTCTACAAATTTCTAATTAAAAATTTAACCCGCTTGGTGTTAAATATCTCTCAAAACACATTTTAATCCTAGTCTGGCTCGTGTATACATTGGCACAATCAACAAAAAATACGTGTTATATTAAAAAAGTACCTATTAGGTTTTTGTACAGATTACGTGATACATGCCTAGCTTATGCTATTCAAATTTTAGCGAAATATCGTTCTTTGGTGAGATCTGACTGAAAGCTAGCACTGCTCTAATTTGTTCCATAAGTTATTATTAAAAATAAAATAAATAAAATTGGTAATATATCGGTTCGTGCTCACGGCATGTGCATGTTGATGCACATGATGATGTAGTGTTCGGGTTCTGTGACTCGAGCAAGTATTATCGCGAGCCAACCGGGCAAGTAGCTCGCACGATCTGGGAACCTTATTACCTACATGTAACCACGACCAAACAAGTAATGTGTGCATACTGCTTTTGCAAGAAGCCCGCGCCTTTACTTCCTTCACAAAACATGCACCGTGTACAAGCGAGTAACTTGACGCTACTGCGCGCTCAAGTATTCTGCGCCAGTAACTTCTTCCAGCATTATGGACCGTGTATAACTTAAGCGAGTAACTTGTGCAATACTCCTCGCGTAAGCACCCCACGCCAGGACCTTACTTCAACAATATGCGCGGTGTACAAGTGCAAGCGAGTAACTAGTGCAATACTGCTCGCTTAAGTACCCCACGCCAGTAACTTACTCCAACAACATGCAGCGTGTAGAAGCACAAGCGAGTAACTAGTGCAATTCTACAGTAGCAATACAGTGTAATAAATTATTATTTAAGCATTTGTTTAACAAAGATTGTTGTTGTGGAATAAGTAGATGTAGTAGACCAAAGAAATATGGGCTGAATAACGCTAGGCAGAAATTGTGGTTAATAATTATAATAAAATACACAAATAAATGTTAGGACATTTTGGAAAGCTTGAGTATTCCTTTGATTTTAAGGACAATTTTTTTTTTAATAAAGATTCATTATTTTTTTTTTTTATATTATTATAACTTTAAAATACTAATAATTATATTTTATTAAAAAACTATAATAAATGAATTGTGTTTTACTTTAATTTTTAACAAATCTGACATCTACTTGTTGATTTTTTTTCCGAGCTACAATCTACCAATGTTTTAATGTCGATTTTTTTAATAATGTTGCAAAAATAACTCTTTATTTGCAAGGTGGAGAATATATTGTGGAACAAGTAGATGTCTCTATGACAAGCTAACTGAAAATATTGTAAAGTAGTTTGTGTATGTTATTAAAATTCATTTATTCTATCACATTTGGCTTCATAGTGGTAGATTTCAGTTTCTGCAGCTTTTACCACACACAATCCTTACGAACAGTTGGCGAAATAAAAGATTTTATATGTGAAACGCGCATACCATAGACAGTTTGATGAAATGAAGCCGTCGCGATAATGCGTCTCAGTCTAGCTCGCTTGGCGTTATTGACAAGAAAGAGATAGCAAAAACGGAAGATGTTATCATAAACAGTCTGTTTTCACTTTAATTTGTTAGTAGTGTATTTTAAACTCTACTGCGTATAATTTTCAGTATAATAAAATAAAACACTTTGAATTATAACTATGCAATAGTGTGTGTACTGCGTAGTTCCCAACTTTCCTCGCGCGACCTACAAACATATCTTCATGCCGGTTTTGTCAGGGTTAGGCAGATACGTTACGACGATTCTTTAACGTACCTTCAGTAGTAATGAATAAATTATTTATTTGGTCTCGATAGGCGAGTCTTGGCTTGGCAGGGCCTCATTTACTCACAACTTTCTTATTATTCAAATAGAGATAAAATATCGAGATTTTATTTATTTATGTATTTTTTATTATTTATTTAAAGCGAACGTAACGACCTACCTTGTAGAAACCACGTCATTGGCTAAAATAACCAAATTAAACAGTTACTACCAAATATTTATTTTAAGAAACACTTAATGTCTGGCCGGCGCGCGTGGCGAGTGTAGGCCAAATTCTAGGCCCATCTCCAGCAGTAAGTCTAGGACTTTAAAAAAAATATATTTATGTTCATGAGACCTCGCGTCTACCTTATGGTAATCAGGTCCATGAATGTTAGGAACTGGACTACACTACTAACGGTTGAGATCAGTATCTAATGCTATGCTGGTTAGTCGCTTGGATGCCTTGCTGCCACGTAAAGAAGCATTGCGAAGTCCTAGAATGGACTCTACTGACATCAGTCACTTACGACTGACATCACACATATAAACTTTCGCTAATAACTTGTGCCAGTATCTCTACTGAATTTTACAATCTGCTTAAACCGTTGCTCGCGAGCCAAAGTTGTTATAAATGTATAAGGTTTAAGACTTAAGCCCTGCTTTTTTAATTGCTTTGCCTGTATAATATAGTGGTCAGCGAAAAAAACCTTCATGTCGCAGTAGGGTCACATGTTATTTTTAAATTTAGACGTCTTATACCCCATATAAGATGACATGATAACATAATATGACGTAATAAGATGATGACGTCATATAGTCTATGTCTCCCTCCGAGTTCCAAGGAGTAATTTTGCTAGGTTTCATCATAATCGGTTCAGTAATTTAGGGGTGAAGGCCAGACAAACATACGTACATACATATACACACATACACAGACAAAGCTTATTTCATATTTTTTATATTAGTATGTATGGATTATCATCACGCCGTAATTCTATCAGATACCATTTATTTTTTTAGGTTCGAGTTACTTTTAGCTGTCTTTACTATAGGCTTATCATGACAAGTAGCAAGCTAATCGATGTTTCTACAGTGCTACCCAGAAGAGAGAAATGTCATATAATTTGTTTGTGTTCTCGACCAGGAATCGAACCCGGTAACTTCCGTGTCTAAATATACTAAACTAATTTAACATGGCCAAAAGCGATATTTCTACTCTTAGTTCGGAATTAAAGTTTAGGAAACGCAACTAGAGTAATCCAGCATGGCGATTGTTAGCCAAATTCTCCAGATATATGTTCTGGAAGGCCCATCTCCAACAGTGGAGGTCTAGGAGCTGTAATGAACTAGAGTAGTGGAGTTTTTTTAATCAAGTTTATATAACACGTAATATATATAAATTAATTAATTAACTGCAGTAGTTGCTGCCATTTCAGAAACTAACATTCCATCATCCTCCATCAGCCTGGAATCGAACCAGGTCGAAATAGAATCACTCACTAAAACGCTACAATAAAAATAGACTATGAAATAATAAATTTAATAAAAACATAACAAATAATATTCTTATACAAAAACAAAACAAAAACATATTTACAGAGCAATATAAACAGGTCGCTTTAAGGTGGGTTAAGACCAAACAAACGAATACCTAAAGCCAAAACAAAAGCGTAAAACAAAAAACACCAACGAACAAAAAACTGAACAAGGACTGGAATTGCTCAAATTGTTTATTCGCCTTGAATAAACCGCTCCGAGAAGCGAGCACGCCCGAACATGCAACATTCCTCTAAGCTACTGTTCGGACGCAGCGCTCAGGCACTGTTTACATCAAGCGAGCAAGCATTCCTAAAATATTATTATTAAACCACAAAATAAAGATCTGTCTCACAAAACATATTTAGTTATAAGAAATAAAGATGAATAAAGAAAATACATTTTTATCGCAACAGGTAGCTAGACAATTTACATATTATAATACACCCAACAGTACTCAGGATATAGCCCCGATAATATCTAGAACGGCAAATTCAAAAGGACCAAAATTTATGTGGAAAATTTGGAATTTACCGCCCTCACATCCCAACCAGCCATATCCTAATTACCATCAGATAGAGAGCAGATAGAATTAGCATTCTTTTGTTTGGTCTAAACCCACCTTTACAGATCTAAAATAAATACTCCAGAAAGTAATTGCAATTAATATGCAAAGTCACAGATCATACTATCTTCACATTTTTTGCACAAAATTAAATCGTTTTTAGTTAGCAATTTGACTTATTTTTATGAGGGAACCGTTTCCATTGCTCTAAAATATAAGTATAACAAATCAACTGGACTTATTCTCAGAATAAGTAAAAAATATATAATCAAATGTTTTTAACATCACAAAGTTGAACCCTTTATGTTCACTGGAAACTTATTATTATTAACATACCAAGGTAGTAAGTTTTGTATGTAAACCTTGAGTTATACATATAAAAGGTTCAACATCTAAAAGTTTGCACTTTTCAATCACAAATTGAAGATCACTTAATTCTTAGTTAACTTGTTTTATCGATGCGTTGCTTAATGTCTGCAAAACAAAAAGCATAATTACATAATGTAATTAATGTTTAATTCGATATTGAATGCTACTATTTTATAAATAATCATTCGTTCAGTTAAACATCTTTCATACAACATCCATGGAATAGTTATAATTCACTTTAGTAATTTATCCTTAGCCACAGTCGCAATCAGTCATTCGCTAGCTTATATCAGTCTTTCTATTATAATGTAGTTATGTACGAGTAATTAGGATTCACAATTATTATTAAACAATTAGGAACAAATTATTACATTTACTGAAAAGATAATTAATAAAGATCTAGCAGGATTTAAAACTATTAGTATGAGAGATATTTTTAGAATAACAAAGAGATATTAAATGTTGGCATTACTTATAGCTTATTGCTAGAATCTTTAAAGACATCATTAACACATTCGCTGAGTCTATGATTATTTTAACCCGACCATAAACCCATTACGGTGTATTATGAGGTATATCTTACCCCGTAAGATTACTGATAAGAGCTGAATTTTACTGTTGGGTAATAAAGTTTTAATATGTTTAACTTTGCGTATCAGGAACTGACTTATATATTAGAAGCGATAAGCAAATAAAAGCAAGGCAAACCTAACGCAGTGAATGTGTTAAACTATGTTTTATTAATTATAACAATTGGACTCGTGTATTTACAACCAAATTCTAAATATTTTCGACATTTACAACTATTAGTTCAATGAAGCGAGATAACGTGAGATTTTAACTAGCTAATTAAGAAATTATTTAACGTGATTGTGCCAATGTAGTTTAGTACAGGTTAAACTATATAGTTATGTGAAAACAAAGATATACCCTTCACCAAATCTAAATATTTTTCTAAAAACCTTTTTTTGATTGGTAGTTTACCTGTTACTTTATTAGTTAATTACGTGTAATCACGTGGCTTATAATTCTAATGTTAAACATTTAATATATTATTGTAGTTTTTTTTTTTTTTTATCGGCATTATGGTGGTATTAATTTATTAGAAATGGTGAAAAGCTACAAAACAAAATAATAAACAACGCAAAAACTTGACCAATCCAATACCAAACTTATCGCATTTGCAATAACTACGAGATCATGGAATCAGTTTGATTTTGGAATTGCGTCAAAATAGTATTGAGATATTTATAAAATATTAAACAAAAAATGCTCATTCAAAGCTGTAAATTTAAACTTATTGAATGTTTAATCATGTATTTTACTGTATAAACGGCTCAATAAAATATTTAGCTGGATTAGAAGAAGGTTATAGGCAATAGCGGAACTGTACTTAAAAAGGTTGCTAAAAAACGACCAGATGGTCTGTTTTTTATTCTTGTCCATCGTGGAGTCAACTTGTTTAGCGCGAACCATCTCTGTCCAACGCACGGCGTCTTGGAGTTCCATGAAACGCTCCTAAAAAAAACATATATCACGTGTATATCATATATTATTAACCATATATGATAATCCAAAAAAATCTGAATTAAACCCCGGCATATACTAATGACAAATACACTTTTCTTATGTACATTTATCATAGATTTATAACACCAGCCCAGTCAAGACGGCATAGTCTTAGGGACTGGTGTTAGTCATGCGTATCTGATTCCAGTTGCCAACATCCATGGACATTGCGCGCCAGTTACCATAAGGTGAGCGCAAGGCCAAATGTCGTGCTATTATAAAAAAACACTCTTTCCGTGCCCTAGAGAGCACGTTAAGCCGTCTATCCCGGTTCCACTAATACCAACTTGTAAAATCGTTATTAAAATTAGACCCGTCTCGCGCTTAGTTTCGATTATAAGCAAAACATATAAATGTGCGTTCGAACTCCGGCATGTACCAATGAGAAATACACTTTCCTCACGTACATTTGTCATAGATTTATAACACCACCATTCCCGTTAAGCCGTCGATCCCGGTTTAATAAAATAAAAAAATAAAAATAACTTTATTCGAAGTCAAAGAGTTCAAGTTTACATTTTATAAGTATGTATAAAACAAATATTTTACGCAGATCATAGAGTGACGTAAACTATCCACCAGTATTTGTAAAACCATGCAACCCGAACGAAGAGTACCTGTGTTCCGGGAAGCAGTATTCATTGAGTGCGGAATGAGTATGATTCGATATATGTATTTATACACCTAAGAAACTATTTATTTATTTATTTATTCTATGGAGAACTATCGACAATACAATAAAAAATCTATGTTAAAAAGAATTAGAAACAGAGTGTCATTAAAAAGTTCTCACTAATAGTAACAATATACCTATAAAAATAACAAGTAATATTTTACCTAAGATAATAAAGCACTTACATACACATACATAATAACAGCATAAACAATACATACATGACAGAATAGACTGAAGATACGATACAATATACAATATTAATGTATTATAAATTAAAGAATAAGTTGTTAAGCTCATGTCTCACCGTCCTTACATTTGTATAAAATATGTCGATATCGCACTTGAGTAACAGCTCATTGAATGACCTACATGCTCTATTTAAATATGAATTTCGTCTATATGAGGTATTGGAATTCTGGACAACAAAAGTGGGTTTGTACCTAGATATTCTTAACTATGATGGAATAAATAGATATTAAATGAACTTTAAGCAATAATATTTAATAATATTTTTTCACTAATACCAACTTGTAAAATCATTACTAAATTGTCATTAACATGACATAAGAACCTGACCTACCCATCTGGCCAGTGTGGAGAGTGCGAGGCCGAATTCTCCAAAAAATTCTGAAAGGCCCATCTCCAACAGTGGAGGTCTAGGACTATTGTGTTCGAGGGGCTGTTATGATGATGATGACGAACAACTTGTTAAAAACAAAATATATTATCGGTTATCATATAGTACGTAGTACCTAATTTATGT
This sequence comes from Tinea semifulvella, assembly GCA_910589645.1. Taxonomy (NCBI): domain Eukaryota; kingdom Metazoa; phylum Arthropoda; class Insecta; order Lepidoptera; family Tineidae; genus Tinea; species Tinea semifulvella. The sequence continues at coordinate 31,595,314 of OU342584.1, forward strand.
TTATGTAGCATATAAATAGTATAACTTATTTTTGTAGTTTATATATGTATGTGTGTATGAAGTCGTATGTAATTTTATTAATAAATATTTATTATAATCAATAAATAATATTCTATAGACGTATATTTTTAATATATTTAATTTTAATTGATATATTGCACCTACCTAATATAATATAGTAATAAATATTCTCGTTGTCCCGAAGGTCTGACAGGCAGAGAATGTCAAGCGACATTATGTCACGCCTTTGTATATTTATGTGCAATAAAGTTTTAAATAAAATAAATTAAGGTAGAGAATGGTTTTAGCTATTCCAATATTTTTTTGATTGGATATTGTTTTTATTTTCTCGCCAGAATCTGGCTAGTGTAAACACATATAAATTTGGAGATTTACATCTGTCGCACGCCAAAGATGTGGAATGCTCTCTCAGTCAGTGTGTTCCCCCATTCCTATAACCTTAAGTCCTTAAAGCCGTGTGAAAAAGTATAATAGACTGATGTCAGTCGTCAGTTGCTCATTCACATGTCGTGCTCAGTTTAAAATATAAATATTGTTGCGAATTTGTCAGATTTTTTCTGGAGTTTAAACCTAATTTTGGGGTGGTTGTGAGTTAAATTACCTTATATTGGTTTCTCTCCATCAAGACCCTGGCCATTTCGACCCTGGTGAATCTTTTTCTTTGCGCCATCGGCACACCCGCTTCGTCTTCATTATCTCCGCTCCCAGCGTTGTTGTTCAAAGTCTCCTATTACAAATACACGACTAAACATATTTGAAAGAGAAAAAAGCTAAGAGAGAAAATTAAATATCTCCAGAATTATGTTATGCCCATCTCCAGCAGTGAAGGTCTAGGACTAGAATGAATGAATAAAAAGAAGTATAGGCTTATCATGACAAGTGGCAAGTACTTCGATGTTTTTTTTTTATATTATGTCAAATATAACCCAGTGCCTTCGTCTCTATTAAATGTCTTTCTTTTCTTTCCTAGCATTTATTTAATTAAAATTGGAAATAATTTAAGTTCTATGCGAACACAATAATTTATACACAACAATAATATACTATATTGTGTATATATAATAATAATAAATAAACACAATAAAAACAAAAACAGTTGCTTAAAATAGCAGACGATGTTTTGTAATAAAAAGTAATTGATTGAATTTAATTTTTTGAAAAAAAAATTATATTATATATTCATTTTTTTTTTATAAAACTAAATTTAAGACGTTTTCGTTCCTCACTCAGGATGTTACTAGAATAAATTTAGAATTTTACCCTCAAATTTCTGAGCTCCTCTTCGAGACTCGACACTCGGTCCCTCAATCTGTCACGTTCACAGTTAAGGTTGTCTATTTGCTCCCGCAAAATCTCTTGTTCGCCTGTCAATTCGTCCACCTTCACTATCAGATCATCTTTCACTATATTGAGAGCGTTTCTGTAAATAATAATTAATAAGCTTAAAACTTTGGCTAATACACCTAAGGGTATGTATTTATCTATTGTTTACGCAAATACGATCACATCTCCAATTATCGTGCTAAGTTGAAGTGGCATAATGTTTATTTTCTGTGTTGAATGAGGCCTGCAACACTTCAAGGACAACTTAGAAAAGAAGACAGATACTCTCCCAACTTCTTTCTGTCCCCTCATAACATACTCGATTTGTTTCCAACTCCTTCGTAGTCGCTGCCACAATGCTAAGGAATAAACTCACGGCCACCATAAGGTTAGCTAATACAAGATTGTTTTTCAAAAAACTGGTCTAATTCTGTAAATAACTTCAAATCACGGTATTAAGTTTTATATATGTAAAAGTAGTTTTTTTTTTAGTTATATAATTTGGTTAAGTCTATGATTAAGTACATAATTGTATTAGGTACTGATCTACACGTGTAATTATTATAAATATATAAATAAATTATTGTTTATTTGATTACATGTATGTTTGTTCAGATTTGTCTATAAGAAAATGTCTCCACTCAATATTTCCTTCCAGCTGTCAAACGAAAATTAAGTCTCTGTAATGAAGACGACTAAAATATAAAATTAAACTAAATAAAAATAAAAAACAAAAACTGAGTGCAATAAAATTATAAATAATTTAAAAATGTACATACTTGGTGGCTAATAATTCAGTATTTTCCAATATGAGATTCTCCACTTCTTTGCCCATGCCTAGAATTAAAAAAAAAAGCTAAGTTAAAGCTCTTTATAATACAAAATAATAATATTACAAAACGACGATTGATTACTAAATTTCATTTAAAATATTAATAGTGTTGTTAAAGTTACACCTTAAGTTATTATTTACATAAACAAAAGCGGTTAAACTTACCGTAGTAGTTATCGTTAACTGCAGTTTAGATGCACATGAAAAAAATACAATTAGTTTTGTTAGAGGATTTAATCTTTATATACGAGTATTCAGTACTTAAATATAATTTTAATATTATGCACATATTTAGTAGTTTAGGATTTTAAAAGCAAGCCATAAATAGTTTAGAATATAACTGTATATCGCCGGGTTAGAGCGAAAACCAACTAACATTTTTTTTTAGTAAATTCACTTCTGCTTTTTCCAGTGATAAAATCGACTAAGCACGCTTAGTTTCGAATGCAATTAAACGAACGGTTTTATCCGAAAACGCAAATATTAAAGTAATTGACCGCCTCCGTGGTCTAGTGGTAACAAACGTTGCCGTGAACTCGGGAGGTCGTGGGTTCGATTCCCACCGGGGGCAAGTTGTACATTGTATAATTTGTCTCGGTCTGGGTGTTTATATGTATAATATGTATATTTTTACAAAAAAAAAAGTATAATATGTAGTTTATCAACCATCTAGTTTCCGAAACACAAGCCTCTAGTAGCTTACCACGGAAATTAGATGGCGCTGTGTGTGACCTGTCTGGAAATATTTATTATTATAATTAAATGTGCATAATATTTTTGTTTAATATAATAAAAATAATTTAATAAAATGTCTAACTTAGTTGGTTTTTTGTCTAAAACGGTATATGGAAAATTAATATCTAACAGATAAAAATTATATTGTTATTATTATATTTGGGAGCATATTAAATACGTTATATATTTTTATGATTAAGTAATACTAATTTACAGAGAGATATAATATTATACAGAGTTAGAAACTGCTATATTATTAATAAAAGCTATATTAGGTAATATTTAAATATGTATAGAATACCTTCCAATTAATTGATACAGATTTTATATAGGTACATTAATGTATTTATCATCTGATTGTAAAGTTAAGCTAAGTCTTGTTTCAACCGGTGTTATTTTTTATATAAATATTACATACCTATAGTAAAGTTGGCTAAATGTGAATCTGCTTATTCATAAGCGTGGTTTCTGATCACCCCCAAAAGGGAAACGGTCGTGATAATACTTTACTACTTTTTTATCACCATGGCAAGCTTACAATATTAGTTTCCTTGAAAGAAAAAATTGCTATTTGACATCATTGCAAATGGCACATACTTTCAACGAGAACAACAAATAGGTAGTAGGCGGACTGATGGTGGTAGTTTGCCCAGTATGCCGGGGCGGGGAAGCTTCCACTGATAAACCCAGTAAAGTGTATCTACATGTTTCGGGATCAGGTTCGAATTGCCGTCATGACCAGTTAAGTCGGCATAGTGTTAGGGACAGATATTAGTCATGAGTGTCTGATTTCAGTTGCTAACATTCATGGACCTTGCGCGCAACTCACCATCATAAAGTGACTATTGGTAATTAAATAGTAACAAAAGTATTAAATTAAATGAGAAAAAGGGCATAATAAATAAAGGGAACTTACCTGAAGAAGCATATTCGCCGGGATGTACCCAACTACCTAAAATATTAAACACAAGACTTACACAAAACATTTAGATGATACTTTTTAAACAATACATTAATTTTTAAGCATGGCCCACGACGATGGCAAGCAGTCCGATGGAATGACACTGGTTCTTTGGAGGATAAGTTTGCCTTTAGTGTGGGATGCCACCTGTGTGAACACCCTGACGCCTTCCCACTTGTCCTTGACCTCTAAGGACCTAGGCGCTGCTGCATTACAAGCAGAGAACCTCAAGCGGCGGAAATAAACTCAGCTTGGAGATGTGTTTTGCGCCGTTTGGAGTTGAAACTCTTGGGCCGTGGGGACCAAGTGCACATTAAATTTTCAAGGCGTTGTCAAAACAGCTCATCAATACCTCGGGGGACAAGAGGCAATATTTGGACCAAAGGACCAGCATTGCCCTTCAACGTGGCCAGTATCCTTCGTACTTTTCCCATTGGCAGCAATTTGGAGCAATTTTTTTATTTATAATCATTATATTTTGTTTTTTTCTTTATTTTAGTTTTTAGTTGTGTTTTTAATTATAAAGTAGATATTTATTTATTTATTTTATTTTTAATTAACATTAATTTATGTTTTAAAATTTTAGTTTAATTTATAATTTAGTTTTTGTTTTTTAATTGTACTTACTTCCTTAATAATTTTTTTTTTGGAATCTTTAAAACAACATTTATGTTTGTTAAACTGATAATTAAATTATTAATTTTATTTAAAAATATAGTTCTAAATTCCTTGTTTTATCCTTCTGCCCCATATTAAAGCATCAGGTAGTTACAAATATAAAAAAAAAACATTCAATTAAAACAATTAAAAATTGCGTAAATGTACAAGTATTTGGATTACAATGAAATAAACAAACAAATTAATGAATGATTATTGTCTGTTTCTGAAAGGATAAACAAAATAACCAAAGTTAACTTTATTGTTATATGACAAATGATAAGTACTTAACTGGCTTAGTAACTTGAGCCTTAATTGCTTTTTTTTTGTACACAGCATAAATGAGTACATAACATTTTTAAATATCAAAACTACACAATGCTAATTTAGTTCTATCTCCAAAAAGATGTGTACACAGAATGCAATGATTTCATTAAAATTCAGAAAACAAAAAAAAAGCTATTTTAGATTTACAAAATAAAACATACAGAGAATTACATAAGAATTATCCAATAACCAAATCAATTCATTACACCAAATTACTCCCCGCTAAAGGCAAGAAACAACCTACTGTAGAGAGCAAATATTAAGGATGTATATATATATATTACCAAAAAGTTTTTTTGTTTATTCTTTTAGAAACTGGGTATTAATAAATGGATTTCATACTATTACATAACTTACCGGTAATATCGCCATCTTCTTCGGCTTCCGTGATGCTCTGGTCGTTGTCATTGAATGCCAGTTCCTGGTACAAAGTGTTTCCACTTCTCTTCTCGCTCCTGGTTTGAGATTTACTAGTATTTGGTTTGACAACTGGCGATGTGGCCTGTGAAATAAAATTATTTAAGAAAATGTATAAAAAAGAAATATTGTTTTTATTAAACTGAACCCAAGCTTGTGTTTGATGTACAATGAAAATAGAGATCCTGGGTTAATTTAGAGATCCGAGGAAAAGAAAGGTTGTATTTGTTTGAGAAGAGTGGTCCAATAGTGATTTGTAAAATGAAATTGAATAATCTATCTATAGTTTCATCTACTGGATTACAAAATTTTCCATTTATTGTATGGAATGTATGTCAATGTTTTGATCTTCAGTACGCAAAGCAAAACATAATAAAATATTGGGTATATTGACTGAGTTGAATTTTGTAAAACACCTAATACAAAATTTTGTATTAGGTACTAAGCAGAGACCACCTACAGGAACACAGTGAGTGGGATGACCCATTGCCAGATGGACAGATAACCTCAAGAAGGTAGCTGGTGGTAGTTGGATGAGGGTGGCAAGAGATCCAAGCTTTGGGAAAAGTCTACATCCAGCAGTGGAGGATAGACAGGCTGAACTAAAATTAGCAAGGACTGTACGTACACATCTGTCGCATAACTGAGAAAAAACAAGTTCTAGACTGGCACCCATGGGAGGGAACACGCACAGTGGAACAATCCCCCCAACAGCAGATGAACGGGTACCCTGAAGAATTTTGCTGGTGGAGGATGGCAAGCTGCCATAGGCTAGTGATTAATTATTTATTAATTTATGATGAGGTGGCGAGGCTGACTGGCCAGCTGCAGCATGGCGAGTGCGAGGCCAAATTCTCCTGAAATTTCTGGAAGGCTCATCTCCAACAGTGGAGGTCTAGGACTATTGTGTTCTAGGGGCTGTGATGATGATGAGGTGGTTCAGCAGTAAGAACGCTTTTCTTAAAAATCCAAAAAGTTGTGGTTTAAACCCCAGCATGTCTAAAATAATATTATAAGTTCACTTTTCTAACATATATTTGACGTAAATTTACAATACCACCGTGTTCCTCTGAGAAGTAGTTGAGCATGTTAAACTGTTGGTCTCGGTTCCACTAATACCAACATTTGAAATTGTTAAAACATTAACATCAGATCTCGCCAACCAAAGCATGGCGAGCGAAGTCCTATTCTCCAGAAATATATTCTAACAGGCCCATTTCCAGCAGTAGAGGTGTAATACTCTGTGTTCGATTAGCTGTGATGTTTTTGTTTATTATAAAGTGTAAATTTAAATTTAAATCATTTATTTCCATATGGTTATAGCTAAGATGCAGTCAACAGTCTACGCAACAATGTATGAAATGGTGCTGAATGTTAACAAAGCGAAAAAGGTATCCTCAATTGTCCCTGTCTAGCCCACTAGGGAGAACTGGTGTAAAGATATATATGTGTTGTAATAATTATAATGATCTTACCTGATTATGTTGATTAATGGCATCGGTTTGATGGGCTTGTTCCATGGTTTTCACTGCAGCCAACTCAGCTCCTATAGTGGGAGATCCCGGAGAGGATGACATACTTGTGGGGCTTCCTGGAATGCTCTCAGAATGGTCCACCACATTCACAGAACCTTCCAGAGATGCAAAACCGAAAGAAATTGGACCTAAAAGTTAACATTTCGGTCAAAGATTCATTTATTTACAAATACATATTAATTTTTTTTAATTGGCTTTAAAGGACATTGTACAGAATACATCAGTCCTAAACACGTAATTTATTTGCATAATATTTGTTCATAACAGAGTTCATAACCGAGTTGGGATCATCAAATTGCAGATGCTGCAGAATTTGATGCTTTTTTGGAGTCACTCGCGGCATTATAGCCCAAACACGTCGGGTAAAATATGGGAGTCCACAGCGCGGGAAAACCGCAAAAAATAAACTGCAATTTGTGCCCAATCCAATATATATATGATATTTAATATAGATATTTAAAGTCCAATTTATTGTTTTCCATAATTATTCACATTGTAGCACATTATTAAACAAAATAACACCACTTTTGACCAATAATATCCACAGTAAATTAATTTACAAAACAATAACTTGCACTTGACATCTTCGCGCAAAATGGCGCGAAAGACTCCCCAATACATATTAAATATATATAAAAAACAAATCTATCATAATAATTACATTCTAATAAACAAAATAACGTTCTGGTTAATAATATTTTGCAAACAAAATAACAAATTCCAATGAAAAGTGACTTACCTAATAATATGCTTTAAACAAAATACACTATGAAATATGATAGATAAAATGAAGACTTGGAAAAAAGAGAGGGCTTTTTTTTTTTTAATTTTTATTGAAGCAATTTTAAACAAGAAAATGGTAGTGATGCGAATTAATTTTAATTGAATAATGTCAACCAATTATTCTTTTATAAAAAAATCTATTTAAAAAAAAAAAACAAAAAAAAATGATTCTGTGTTACCATTTTAACTTTTTTTTTTATTTTGATCAAATTATATCTAAACACGACATGTGACCCCACGGCCGTCTTACGGTTTATTTCTAATAGGCTCTTATAAATTTTGATAGTATAGTGATAGTGTCCAGAAAGGAAACTTAATACTGAAACTATAATATTACAATTATATAATGAAAAAATCAAGTCTCACCACTAGATCTGCCAATGGGATTAAGACCAAGTCTGCCCCTTACTTCGCTGCGATCACTTGCAGTACTCAGAAGCAGCTTAGTTCGTTCCATGTAGTCCATATGGGTTTTGAACAGCTCAGTGTACCGATCGTGAAGTTTTGCATATTCCTAAGAGAGTATAAAAAGTAACATCACTTAGGGAATCCAAAAAAATTAAAGCTTTTAAAAAAAAATAGTTTTACTTTTACTTCACTATATGCCAATCATTTCAAGAGGCATTAGCGCTGTCTCTAGTGTACCTGGCTCAAAGAATATCCAATATTTTTTTGTGCAAAAGGACAATTTAATTACATATCTGACAATCAGTATTATTCTTTAAGCAGAATGTGCTGCTTTGACTAGTGTTTTAGTTTTTAATACATTAATTTTACAAATAAAAATTTGTTGGTTTACTAACCTCAAATACAAAAACTTAAAAAATTGTACACCTAATTAAAATTAATCTTAATAAATGAATACCTTTTTAAGCTCATTTTCTCTTTCTTCAAGTCTGCTTGCATGGTCCAAAGAGTTCTTATGCTTCAGTTCCAGCATTCGGACAATTGTCTCAACGGAGCTTAGCTTCTCTGTCAGATCTTTCCGTTCCCCTTCATACTGGTCTTCAGTCTCAAGTAACTATAAACAAAAGTAAACATTAGTGTCATCATCATTATAGGCGATAAGTTGTCATGGAGTCAGTCCATGTGGCAAATTTTAATGAAATTTGGCAGATCTGATCATTGGAACTCGAGTCAGACGTAGGCTATATAATGCCATTATCTGACCACGATATGTGACGCCACGGCCTGTTAGATTCGCCTTCACGTCTAAAATAACCCATTTTTGTAGAAACCAAATTGGTAGAAACATTCCAAAATCAAAGGATGGAGATAGAATGGGCCCTATTTGAGTGTGGTTTATTTCGTACGAAGGCTTTATTTTGCAGGCTATTTTTAGCTATACAATAGGAACAGCCACTTTAAAGATATTCAGCTTAAATAGTGCTTGAAAATGTATCTCAACCAATATATATATATATATTTCTAGTTTGACTATTGCATTTGTGGCAATCTGCACAGATTCAATACATTTTGTTTGATATTGCTATGTGTTTGATGTCAGTATTGGAGGGATTGGTTCCTTCCTCAGTCGCTGCTGAACTTTACGCCAAGGTCAGGGACACTATTTTAATGTGATGTTGAAGGCTTGTCCTTTAATGGTCTTTTAATAATAATGAGTTAATTATTAACTTTATCAATATGTATTTTTTTTTTATCTGTATTGATAATTATTGTAGAATATAATAAAGGTATAAAAGAAAGCATAGGAACCAAAATAAGGAAAAGCTTGCTCTGATCGTTCGGGCATGTTGAAAGGATAAGCAAAGAGAGATTGACGAAGCAGATATAGAATACAAAAGTTGTGGATAAAAGAGGCCCTGGCATGAAACAAAAGGGCATGTATGAAGAGGTTGATGAATGTCGAAGAAGCAAAAGAGGTATGTCATGACCGTGACAAGTGGCGCTCAATTGTCTCTGCCTACCTCGCAAGTAGTATGTATGTATGTAATAAAATAAAAAGGTTTTTAACCTGAATCTTGTTTACTATAATTATGTCCAATTAACAACACAGCCCCTACAACAAAGAGTTAGACCAGAGCATATATCTGAAGAATTTGGCCTAAACTTGCCACGCTAGCCAGACGTGTTGGCGAGGGTCTGTGGTAATTTTTTAATGACAATTTATTCATGATTTCACAAGATGGTATTTGTAGAACCAGGAACAACGGCTTAAAGTTTCTACAAGGCATGGGATCAGTGATGTTGTAAATCTATGACAAATGTACACATTGGTACAAATTGGGTTTCAAACTGACCATATAGAATTTTAAGGAATGGTTCTGACAACAGAACTGCCACCACTTGTTACTCCAATTAACTTATATATAAATGTTGTCTTAATAATGATCAACATTAACAAGAGACATTAATTACCTTTAGTGTAAAACATTGTGACGAGGGAAATTAAATTTATATTTAGGCCGGAGTGAAAAAATATAATGTTGATATTGGCAAAGTCGAAATACGGAAAAGGGTTGGTATGAAGGAAAGCATAGGGACAAAAATAAGGAAAGGCATGCTACGATGGTTCGGGCATGTTGAAAGGATGAGCGATGAAAGATTGACGAACCAGATATATAATGCGAAAGTTGTGGGTAAAAGAGGCCCTGGCAGACCGAGACTCACATATCACGATCAAATAAATAAAACACTGACTGAAGGTGCATTAAAAAGTCTTCGTAACCAAAGGGCATGTATGAAGAGGTTAATGAATGTTGACGAAGCGAAAGAAGTATGTCGTGATCGTGTCAAATGGCGCTCAATTGTCTCTGCCTACCCCGCAAGGGATCTGGCGTGAAGATATGTATGTATGTATGATATTGGCATAGCATTTCAAGCAAAGATGATACAAGTCTTTAAGTTGCTCTATATAAGACGTACCTTTTGCTCAGAGTACTTCCTGGCAGACTTTTCTCTCTCATACTGCGTCACTAACTGCTCATTGTCCTCACGCAGTAGCTCCAACTCCACCTCGTGTTCCTGATTTGTCTGATAACTCGAGTCTAAACATTCCAGAACATTCACCACAAGGGGCATCAGCGTCTTCACAACATCTTCATCATATCGCTCTATCATACGCTCGAACTCCTGGTAAATAGAACCAGCCAGAGATTGCACCTTTTCTGACATCACAATATGGGAATCTTCGTGCGTCCCATACACTGTCTCCGTAGAGTACGCGCCCAAACTGTCGCTCAAACTCATCTTAATTTATTACAATGTCTACCACTATGGAAATAACATCACATCCCCATCGCATTTACCCCAAATTACGCGCACTTATTACACTATTCAGCGCCATTCTATAGATAGTCGTTCGATGACGCGTATGGCGAAGGACGACTTATCTTTAATAGGTAATTAACTATTCCAACTCGTCAAAATAATTAAGTAGAAATACTACAACATAAGCAAATACTAAATTAGCACAGAACATTATAATAAACGACATTTTAAACGGATTGTAGCACAACCCAATACGATTAAAAGTAGGTTTGCAACGAACGATTGGATTTGTGGATTTTTTTCCAGCAAATTGACTTGACAGTTCAATTTTTGTTCTCTACTCCCGATGCTAAACGTGCGTTCAGCTAGATTAGATGGTTATTTCGTTTACAACGCTTATTTTAATCTCATCTGCTTTTACCCTACTACGCGACGCAGGGTTACGTGTCCTATGTATGTTTGTATGTATGTACATACATACATACAAACATACATATGTTTATATGTATGTATGTTTGTTTGTTCCTTTGTAGTACATTGGAGATCTAACGCGTGGTCCGATTTTGATGATTCTCAAGTCAATAGATTCGGATTATTCACGCGAGTATCACGGAAGATATAACATTAATTAAATTTTAGTAAGGCGACAACCAGACGCCATATTGTAGAAAATAAAAATATGAAAGTCGACCAATTATATTGAGTGGGGTATTTCAAAATCATGTTGAGGTTTTTCTTATCATTTTTCATTTCGAGTGACTATTTAGGATCTATAACGATTTAAATTTGGTTAGCAATCATTATCTATCATTTTTTTTTCTGTATAAGTCTTATAATTAAGATGTAATTAAGTTTATATAAAAAAATATCATTACGACGCGACGGTTTTTCTACGTGGTCAGAAACATTATATATACTATATTATAACAGACAGCAATAAGAAAAAAGATTAAAATAAAAAAAGATAAAAACCTTCCTGCGTAAAAAAAAATATCTTGAATTAAAAGCTGAAAAGAAATAAATAAAAACTAAGCTTTCCGTTGCCAAAAATATTGATAACCGCTTAATTACATCATTGAAATAATTTTATATATTTTATTACATAGCGACTTTTACAGTCAGGACCTATTAAAATCCGAGACAGTTCCCAACAATGGGTATCTTTTTCTTTTCAGTTTTTAATCAAGATTTTTTACTATTTATTTTTTATTTATTCATACTCTTTACAATTACAGAGACTTCGTTATGGCGCAACTTAACCTAAAGGGTACATACATTAATAAATTTTATTTGAAATAATATTTATGAATGTATGTACGGACTAAAAAGTATAAATAATTAAAACTACTTAAAAGTAAAAATAAAGTAAAAAATTAAACCCAATAAAAAATAAACTATAAGTAAAAAATGTCCTCTAGATACGACCCTTCTCTTCTTCTTCTCTTTAGCTGAGCTAATACGTTGGTAGAAATATTTGCCAGCTTTAAATATTTGTCTCTAGACTTTTCCGTTAGCAGTTTGGACAACTCCTAGGCCAGACGCTACATACTACATGACAGTGTGTACATACATACATACATATCTTCACGCCAGATCCCTTGCGGGGTAGGCAGAGACAATTGAGCGCCATTTGACACGATCACGACATACCTCTTTCGCTTCGTCGACATTCATTAACCTCTTCATACATGCCCTTTGGTTACGAAGACTTTTTAATGCACCTTCAGTCAGTGTTTTATTTATTTGATCGTGATATGTGAGTCTCGGTCTGCCAGGGTCTCTTTTACCCACAACTTTCGCATTATATATCTGGCTCGTCAATCTTTCATCGCTCATCCTTTCAACATGCCCGAACCATCGTAGCATGCTTTTCCTTATTTTTGTCCCTATGCTTTCCTTCATACCAACCCTTTTCCGTATTTCGACGTTACGTATGCGGTCCGCCAAACTGACGCCACATATCCGCCGCAACGACCGCATTTCTACTGCATTAACCCTACTCTCATGCGTATTCTGACATATCCACGTTTCGCTTCCATACATCAGTGTTGGTACCAACATGGCATTGTGTATGGCGAGCCGAGCTTTGTCATTGACATTTCGACTGCCGATCAGTGACCCCAGGGCACCGTTAACACTATTTCCCGCGTTCACTCTTCTTTCAACGTCCCTATCGTACTTCCCATCCGCAGTGAAAACACTGCCCAGATATATAATTTCATTTACTTGTTCTAGAGTTTCATCATCAATCTTTATCGTCACAGTGTGTAACACAGTTTATTGTTACTTGTTATTATTCTGAGGTTATTGCGGTTATTCTATGAGGCGTTTAATGATATAATTATATAATGGTAAATATTTCAATAAGTCAGAATGCGAATTTGCGTATACGAGTACTTTTTTATTTCATTCAATTAATCATTTTAATTGATTAGAGTCCAACACTATTCTTATTACAAAAGTACACGTCATTTTGTACGCCTTCGTATAATCTGCTCAAATTATAAAGTCAATTTGTGCCATACATTTACATAAGAACATACATCTTTTCTTTATGGTAGTAGTATCAACGGAGCATGTTTTCTTTTGGCGATCGATTTTTCGTTCTTACATGTCAGCAGAATACCACCTAACTAGTAATTTAGAAATTGTTACGCGTGGAGTTATTTCAGAGATAATCTAGTTATTATTTGTTAAAATGGTGACCGGAGAGAAAAGTGTCGTTACAGCTTACCTGTGCTGGCTTTTCGGTGGTATTTTCGGGCTGCATCACTTTTATTTGTGTCGGGATCGTCATGCTTTTGTATGGTGGAGCACCTTCGGAGGGTTTCTGGTAGGATGGCTCGGAGACATTAGGAATATTCCCCGTTATGTGAGGGAAGTAAACTGGGACAATCGACACGTGGAAGAAGTTATTGCAAGGATGAGGAAAAGTCGTAAGGTATGTTGGATAGCTAAGTTTCTATTTAATATGGGTATTTTACTAAAAAATGCTTGTATTGTAGTCATAATTTTGAAAACTTATTTTAAAACAAAGTCGACCTTTCTTCGCTACTCGAATAGGCGCCTGTAAAGTTGTATGTAATTCAGTGCTGGTGAGTTAAGCTACCAGCCATTTTCTTTAAAAATCAATAATTGTCGAGTTTTGTTTTTTAATTAGTCCAATGCATAAAATTCTTACTATAGCTAAGTTGATTTCATTTAAATAAGTCATATTGTTTGAGTAAAGCAACAAGCTTTGGTCACAATGACTAGAAAAGCTTAGCTTAGCTATGATCTTGGCCTTAAATTTGGTTATAATTCTTAACATACTTAAAGTTTTCGTAAGAAAACTTCTATTATTCTTATACCAAAAAACCTGAATTTGCAATATTGTAGTTTTCAGATATAGGCATATATTAATATTATAATATATATTAATTCATAATATATGGGGTGACTTTGTATGGCCTTATGTTAGACTAATATGTGATTCTATTAATAGAAACAAATAACTTTTCCTAAGAAACCATATGTCAAAATAGACATATTTAGTATAGTTTTTTAATAAAGGACTGTAATTTAAAAAATGCTATAATTTGCACATACATGTTTTTGGTAAAGCGACAATAATATGTGGGTGCTATATTTATTTCTGGCTAAATATAATAATTTGGGGTACACCAGTAGTCCATTTCTCCAATAAGCAGGAGCGTGTTCCAAATTGTTGATGTGGAGATCTATTCCTGCTGGATCAATGTGGATCCTTTCATGTTTCTAATGATTGTGAAGCACCATTCAACATTTTGATTAAATGAAATAGAATATGTAAATGATAATATAATTATATGTATTCATTATTATAAATAGACACCTATTTATGTGAAAATTATGTTATATTATTTATCTTGCAACTTATAACTCACCAGAGTTTCTGAAGGGATTTATAAGATATCAAATGTTTATCTTTTTTGTTATATGTTGGTGATTGGTTATTGATTTGTCACTTTATTAGTTGAGCCAATCACATGCCTTATAATCAATGAGTTAAACATTTGTTATTATTGACTTTAAATATAAAACACACTTAAAAAATAACCAAATATCAACAAACAGGGATATCTACTAATTAATTATTTATATGTTTTTTATTTTAAAGATTTGTCTGGTGATGGCTCACACTAGTTTCTATAAGTTAGTGTAAGTATTCAATTTGACACTGCTTCAATAATATCCAACTTTTACAGATTGGGTGAAAGTTGGTGTTGTGTGTTTTTGGCTTTTAAATAGCTTCTTTCAATCTGCAACTTTAATTTAACTGTTTATAAATGCTACAAATTACATAATATAACAATCATATAACAATAACATTTCTCCAGATTATTGCACCAAATGTATTTTCAACACATTCTAACCACCATTTCCTACAGATAATAAAAGTGAAATTAAACTACCAATCATATGGTTTACAATTAAATATTATAGCTGGATTATTTAAATCATGCTTTCGGAATCTGCTGCTTAATCTATCAATAATTACATTCATTAACTTCTTACACCTTTTTTTTCTGTTGTGAGTTGAGTTCCAATATTAAAGATATTTATCCTCTGAAATATAACAAATCTCTATAAGAAAAATGCTGGTTTATGGCTGTCAAAAGTGCTAGACCAAGTAATAAATATTTTTCTGAAATGGGAAATCTTTTTAATTTGTATATTAATATTGTAAGCTCTTCACTCCACCATATTTGAGCCCTTTGCACCTACCTCTTAATCAAAATTCTCTGTATTGTCCCAAAGGTTGGCTGCTAGAGAATGCCTAGCGGCATTAAGCCCGCCCTTTGTACATAGTGCAATAAAGTTTTTAAATAAATAAATAAATAAAAATATTCTCAGAATTTTATTAGAATTGTAAAATTGGCTAAATGTTGATCTGCTTCTTTATAAGCGTGGTTTCTGACCACCCCGAAAAGGATATGGTTGTGATATCATCACTTATGGAACGAGCTTCCAAGACGGCATTAACGGAATCATACAGTATTTGGTTGGGTAGGGAGAGGAGTAGAATGGTGGATAGTGATCGTATTATTGCTCAATAAAATAAAAAAGGGACCCCCTTTTCTTAAACCAGCCTATTGTCTGTCGCAAGCCCGAGACCATTCTTCTCATCTTTTACCCACACACAATGGACCCGGTACCCGCACGGTGAATGCTTAGAAGTTTGTCTTCTTTTATTTTAGACTTGTTATTTAAGTTAATATGTTATCTGTGATATCATGATGCATTGTATTTTCATTTACATGATGCATTTAAATAAATAAATCTTATTTCTTGAACATCCAACTCTTCTGTAACAAGAAAATAAGTCCTTGTGAGTGTGTTTTAACATGTGGATGACTTTCTAGTGGATTATGATCTATGTGTGCTAACTAATGAAATAGCAGTTTTTACATACATACATATCTTCACACCATATCCCTTTCGGGGTAGGTAGAGACAATTGAGAGTCGAGACTTGTCAGGGTCTTATTTGAAAATTTGCAAAAAAAATTATCTAACAATACAAAATTTGCCCTAATTAAACCTTATACTAACACAGCAAATCATAAATACCTTGAAATAAATTCTTATATTGGTAGAAAATAAAATGATTTACTTTTATCTACCTATACATTTAAAAATTTGTTTACCTTACAAAATCTTGGAACTACTAAATATTTTATATATGATAGGAAAGTAGAAAATTTATATATTTTAAGACTTTGTTTAACTAACCAGGTCAAATATAAGATAAAAAGATCACTAAGCATATTTTCATACAAAATGCTTGTTACTATGTTTTTTATGCCACCTAACCTTCACTAGCATAACTTCTAACTTGTATATAATATTGGGGGTTTTAGAAACAATATGTCTCAGCTAAACAATGCATGGAGCCAATGTCAACTTTATGATTATTGTTATTGAGGCTATAATTGTTTGCGTTATACCACTATCTATTACACAGCTGTACTATTTATTTAATGACAACGTCTATAATATTCCGTGTATACTTACGAAAATAAACGGACACGAGGTAGCATGCAGGTCGGAATAATGTGCATGAAATAACAAATTAATCAGTTTGAAATTGCATGTCAAATACGACCTGGCAATGCACTGTCATCAAATATTAAGGACTTTATGATCATACATTTTCGTGTCTTGTCCTGTCTTATTATATATTTAATGTATTCTTAACACAAAAATATTGTAGTTGATATAACTAACAATAATTGTAACACATAAAAATAGTTCTAATGTATGTTGGAAAGAATACATCTTTTTAAAAGTTATAAGTTATTTAGCTATCCCTAACTAAACAAAAAATGTGTTTGAAGCATTTGTTCAAACAATGTTATTTACACATATTTATTATGTAAATTTGACATACATAGTTTATTTAATAACTGTATTATTTCTATAACATATTGATAAATTATTTAAAATATGGTATTTTTGAAGGCTACATGATGTTCACTTCCGTACACTGCAGGCTGCATTTAAAAAAATATTATATTATAATTTTGAATAATAATTATAATGTAATTTCAAATTCGTAAGATTATGAATTAACTTGTATACTTTAAATAGATAATAAAATAAAACCTTTAATGCACAAGTGTCATCAAGTTTCTGTAAAAAAACATATCTCTAAGCGACAATATGCTTTAACATTACACATGCGACATAATCATGTAACCAAATCGGATACTTGTTAATGGAACTGTAAAAATAATTAGTATTCTGTAAGGTATTCAAGTTATAGATATTCGCAATTTTTTAATGGGTAATTTTAGTGAATATGAGCCATAATACATATTTTTCATCTATAAAATACCTATTAATACATACCTATTTAAAAAGTATCATTTGCATGATGATTGTGCATGGCTTGAAACCTACTTTACTGTTACATAGAACCTTACAAATCAATTTTAAGACTGCTTGATGTAGTCATCTTTTCACAGACTTTACTGAATGTATTTATTTCATTTTGCTATAGCTTTTTGTGACAATAATCTAACCTAACGGCCGGCTGCAGAAAGGATGATATCTTATGACATTTTTTTCATATGCCTATAAGTCACGTCATTGTCTGAAATAACCAAATTAATAAGTTAACTATTACAAATCACGTGGCTTATATAAAAATGTTAATCATCGATTATTTTAATCATTCTTTCTGCAGCCGGCCGTAAGTATAGCATATGTTTTAGCATGCTTTATTGCTATTAGCCATATATAGTTGCAACCAAAATATGTTTTGCTAAATTATGACATAACACATAGTTTGGTAAAAACGCAATTATTTTAGAACCTTGTAAAACATTATATTATGATAAACTATTACGATTTGAGTACCTAATTGTTACTTGTTTTTAGCCTCCATTTTCAATGAACCGTTTCTCTGGAATGTTAATGGTGAGCTACACGTGGGGCCAGCTGCTCTTGAACGCGATACCATCTGAGGAGTTTTACTCCATGAACCTCCGACATCTTAACGTTTTGGTACCACTTGCAGTTGCTTTAGGTAAGTGAAATAGCTTAACAATTTAGGGATTTCGGGCCTTACTGTTATTACGGCGTGCAACTCCTTTGCAGTTTCCATTCCAATCTGATTGTTGATTTTATATATAATTAAAACATTAAACTTTATTCGAAGGAATAAATTAAAAGTACTCACTTAAATAATTAAAATATTACATTTAAACTAAAAATTATCAATAAAACGCTCTAAACCACTACCAATGAGTATATTGCCAAGGATACTGGCAGCTTTATTTGGCAATGCTGATCCTGTGAAAAATTTGTGAACTTTGGTCCTAGAGTTGCAACTCTAAATGGTGCTAATAATGCCGGATTTATTTTCTTTTAAAAACGTTAAATTATGTTATTCAGGAGTATGGACTGTAGGCAACATAGGCCAGGAAAAGGGTGGATTCCTCCTGCCTTTATTAGCTGCTTATGCAGCGTATCCGCTGAGGTACTACATCTTTGACGACTCAGTGTGGGTGTCAATGATCATGCTGATCTGCGCACTCGTGTTTGATTCCTTTGGCAAGGAATGGAGACGACAACCGCCCAAGAAAACTAAATTACTCAAGTACGTATCTTTCAGCAACATTTATAAACATTGTGTCATTAAAATAAATATGTATATAAATATGTATTATATTAACAAACGACTATTTTTGAAATAATATTTTTGACTGAAAATTAAGGATGTGCTTTATAGTATATGGTAATCTCGCGTATCTATCTGTCTCCTATCTCGGTCGCACGACCTGGTGCCCATACAAAGCCTAAAAGTGACCAATTGACTGAGTGGAATGGCGGTCCGAGGTCTCGGTTGTTGGTAAATGAATCATGTATAAATACGATTAAAGAAATTTTGTAATTTATAAGGTGATGAACATTTCATTATCATGAATAACCTTTAACCCCTCGTGTTAACGTGTAAACGCGGATCTACTTTCGTAATATCATTGCTCTTGTGTGACTAAAACCAATTAGAATAGTTAAACACAAAATCTGGAATTTTATTTGCATTGAAAGGTCACTGAATAAATTAAGTTTCAATCAATAAAAAAAAAATCTTATGACGCAAATTAATTTGTTAGAACACGACTGTAATTAGTACTAGCGCGGCTCAAGCACACGAAAAGTTAAATAATGTTTTGTGGGTTTGCATATGTTTTAAAGTAATATTATGTTTTATACTTACTATAATACATACTTAAGTATCTTTTGTTGTTTTCTGTTATATATAATTATTTAGTCAAGTGCGTGAAGCAAGATGTTAGGCCTCATCCACACCGAAGATAAGGTATTACGCCCTAAGCTCTTCTTTAGGTCATGTTGATTATATATACATGCCCTAATTTAGAGCTAACGGTTGAATATCTTCAAACTACAATCAACGGCAAGATCGGCAAAAAAGTTCAGTATTTTAAAAATATAGTAGTGTTTATTATGTCAATTATTTTTGCTTAAATTATCAGCATGGGAAATAATTAAAATGCGTAATTTAGTTAATTAATAAAGTGTAAATAAACAGCTGATTAGTGAAGATGAATTATTTAAAATGCTTCTTAAAATATTATTTTAAATTGGTTATAATAGTTGATTTTTATTTACAAAGGTCTTAGGGCATGTATTTGTTGTTAATTCTGTACTTATTTTAATATGATAAATAACTAAAATAAAGTTAACTTGTAGTAATAGAATATATGTGGTACCATAGGAGAGAGAAATTGTAGACAATAGAGTTTTGTTTTATTATGCTTCAGTCCAAAATGTGACTATGTATGTACTATGCATACAATCTTAAATGTGTACATTATTTTGTGTTTATCATACACAAACGTACATATTGCGTTTTATTTGAAAGTTAGCGCTCGCATTCGTATTGCATCCTAGCTTTAGAGTGCTTTAGTTTTATTTCTTCTGTAAAGGCATGATCCGTATATGTAGGCGTGCACGGGAGATGTGCGTTCTGTTGGAGCGTGTGAACTCTGTCATAGATTAAGAACGGTTGTCTTATGCTTTGCTTACAGCCAGTTTCTCGAACGTATTTTTGGTATTTCATTATTACTTAAGTAAAAATAAACCTGATAATTTATACATAAGTAATAAAGATAAGTACCAAAAATATGTTCGAGAAACTGACTGTTAGACTTTGGTATAATTTAACGTTGATATTTTAGTTAAAAACATCAGTATACATCTTATACGGCATTCATCCGGCCCTGATACAGAATGTAAACAAAGAAATCAGTGGTTCCCAAACTTTAACAAAGGATTTATGGCACTTCTTGGTCCAAACGTTTTAAATAACAAAAAGAAAACAACAAACTGTAAATATTACACAAAAAAACTCTTTAGAATTTAACGAATATCATCATTAATCAAAAATCGATCGATCTGCTAAATACAAAACAATGTATCTCTACGTAATATGGTTACTACGATAAACCTTATTGTCAGTAATAAAATGCATTTAAAAAATTGGAATCATTATCATCCTAGTTGCAAACATTAATTAAAAGAACAAGAAAAAAAACAATGAACAGTATACGATAATATACCTTTTTTTTTATACAAAATTTAATTAGTTAAAATAACTTCAGTGGTTTGTTTACATTTTGGCTCGAAGAATGCTGTTTAGGGAAAACATCGAGATGGCAATAACTTGGCAGCTTAATTTAAAGTAAATTAAAATTCCAAGAACGCTTTGAGAGTTTCAGTCAGTCTAACGCACGTCCAAGGCGGTCCATATACCTACAATAATATTGCGCGCGTTACATCCCCATATTTTAGAACGTTCCCTCGACAGCTAAAACGCGAGTAAAATTTCAGTAGAAAAAAAGGAAGAAAATATTTAAAATGACAATATTTATGCCTTTCGACGTAAGAGATATTCAATGTAAGGTGGACTTGAGGAAACGATTTAGAATATGGATGTAATGCAATCAGCGACAGAAGTCTATTTTAAGCGCAGACGTTATATAAAGTGTTTGACTTGAAAGCAAAACAAAAGGTTCAACGCTTTTTTACCCAAATTTTGCTTAAATTATATGTAAACCATAAAGTAACGCCATGTCAAACGAATTTCAAAGCGAAATAAAGTTAAAAAAGCGCTTAAAGCGACAAGTCAAACACAGGGCTTAAGTAACGGAAACTGTCAGTCTCAAATTCGTATATTCCATAAGCTACTTTTGTATCCAAACTAATTTGTCCTCACACCAAGATTTTTTGCGCGATTTTAGCTGTTTATCAACGAGGCAGCGACAGAGTCAAAACAGTTGACCAGCAAGTTGTATCTGTCTCCTCTGAAAACGGTGAAAATGGTAAAACAGTCGCATGGCTAGACACTAGACACAAAGCAACATGTGATGTGAGATACAAATTAGTTGCGGAGACAAATATGAAAAATTCGAAAATGTTATGTTTGAATTTTTAATATCACTGTGCTCTACTTATGAATCATACAAATATTAAAATATTGAATTTACACAGTCCTAACTTTATTCATTAACATATTCGAGGGGGAATAACAATACTTAACAAAGAATAATTTATATAATAACAAAATTTATAATTTTGAAATTTGTAAATAATACGTTTGCGCGTAAAATTAGACTGCCGCAGCATTGTACCTAATTAAAAGTTGATTACAAATGTTTCAGGCGTATGGCAGTTTTAGGGGTGTGTGCTGCGGTCTATTTATCACTCTGGGGAAGTTACCTGTATTTCCATGGAACCATTATCGACGGAGAAGGAGACGAAATCCCGGTCTACGAAGCTCTTCATCATTTCTTCACCAGTCCTTGGTAAGAAGTGTTCGAATATTAATGACGAATGCATCGAGAATCATATTTAATAGAATACTACAACACTACCCAGTTGGGACGTCACTATGTCTGCTAATGTTATCGCCTAACGCTTGGATTTTCTGTCCACCATGCTTTAGATGTGAAATTCCTAATTAGATTCAGTAGAGTCCTTTCATTCATTAGTAACTAGCTATTTGACCCGGCGATGCCCGTGTAATATGCATACAGATAATGCATAATGTATTTCCATTAAGAAAACTCTGGTCTCAATCGGAATACGACGCCACCCAAATTATTGTATTAAATGAGTGACATGTTCATATCTATTAATATGTAACTTTATTAATTAGTGTCAAAATGAAAAGAAACAATAATTGATATAGATGTAAAATAACTTTTTCGATAAAATACGATTGAACCATTATTATATATTATGTACTACATCTGTAAGAAGAAAGAAGACACATTTCTAAGGATTCCATGGATTCACCATTCGGCTAATTTTAGACAGATACTCGTATATATTATAGCCTATATCTGTCACTGGGTTGCGATGAACTTTTTATCCAAATATTTTCAGTAAATCAGTCGTGAAAGACAGACAAACAGACATACATACGAGAACATATGCTTTTTTTCACATTTATAATATTAGTATGGATTTAATGGGGCAGTGGTGGCTTGGTTGTAAGATCGCGTTCCCCGGCATGTACCAATGAGAAATACACTTTTCTTACATACATTTCCCATAGATTTACAACACCACCGTTCCCGTGCCTCGGAGAGCACGTTAAGCCATCGGTCCCGGTTTCACTAATACCAACTTGTGGAATCGTTAATAAATTGTCATGATATCCTCGCCAAGCCCTCTGGCCAGCGTGGCGAGTGTAGGCCAAATCTCCAGATATATATTCTGGAGGCCCATCTCCAGCAGTGGAGGTCTAGGACGCTTTGTTCTATGAGCTGTAATGATGATGATGGATTTAATATTTATTACTTTGAAGACCAATTATATTTACTAACAATAGGCTTAAAAATTATTGTAAATTTAATATCCGAAATTTTTGCAAACCCGTCCGGCCAGAGAGGCCAGTGTAGGCCAGATTCTCCAGGTATATATTCTGAGACTTCCATCTCCAACAGTGGGAGTCTAGGACGCTGTGTTCTAGAGGCTGATCTGAAATTAAATCTTATTAGTTATATAATCGTTTTTCTTTTCTTAGGTGGGTGGATTTGCACCAATCGTTGAAGGAGTTGTACCAATATGCGCAGCACCACGGCTGGTATGAAGTATGGAAGCAAGTTATAGAGCTATCAGATCCACACGGCGAACAGAATGCTTACAAGGTTCGTACTTCAATATTATAATTAAGTACATAAAGTACATAATAATAAATAAATATAAAATATCATACCAATTTAAATAAGTTATGTGGACTTGTCATCGACGAACCACTTGGGCCTATAGAAAAGCTGCCTTATAAAGGCGTAGTCCACATCACACACATCACATCATGCCTTGATGACACTTTTTTGTTTACAATAAAGAAATGGTATTCGTAGGTGCTCGGTTTGGGACCTAACGCAAGTCAACAAGAAATCACATCTACTTGGCGGAAACTGTCTCGTGTAAACCACCCGGATAAAGTAAAGGACCCAGCTTTACAACGACAGTTTCAGGAGAAATTCATGGAAATACAACAAGCATACGAAATCCTATCTAACAGCAAGAATCGAAGACACAGGAAAAATAAGAAAGATAATTCGGAAAATTTGTAATCTACCCATTTGAAAACCTAACGAAAGATCCATAAAACTTAAAATTAAGTACTATAATAATTGCCTAATGGAGATAAATAATAAGCTAATTATTTGTACTTAAAGAATTTAATCCATAGTGCAATAAACACACTATACAAGTAATAACTTTTACTTGTCATAGATTTGCTCCAAATAGAAGCAAAAAATGAAAAATGTGTTAATAAATATTTGATATATTTTTATTGTCCATATATCACTTAATGATTTGTACTTGTAAAGTCTAAAGTTACAATTGAAACTTTATTGCAAGGGACGATATTGCAATTTAGATTGCATTTTACATGTTTTTAAATCTTTGATCATATTTGATCAAAGTATACAAATAGCACAAAGTAATGACTTTTTGAACAAGAAGGGCTTGTTTCTTTCGTTAGGTTATCAACTGACATTTTCTGTAGATTTTCCATGAATCGATAATCACAAATATCACTTACGTCTAACATAAAACCACGAC
Source organism: Tinea semifulvella (assembly GCA_910589645.1). Taxonomy (NCBI): domain Eukaryota; kingdom Metazoa; phylum Arthropoda; class Insecta; order Lepidoptera; family Tineidae; genus Tinea; species Tinea semifulvella. The sequence continues at coordinate 31,619,767 of OU342584.1, forward strand.
GTCTATGAACTGGCAATTCGTCCTAATTGTTAATTTTTAATTATTTTTTTAACGAACAAACCCTACTTATTATATGCGATTTTTTTTGTGAAAAATATTAAAACATTTTAAATTCCGTTTATTGACTAATATTATTATTGATTATACTAAATTTATATAAAATAACATTTTGCGCCTATAATATTTTTTTCTAAAAGCGACTATTTGCCAGTTCAGATAGGGTAAACCATTGTATTATTGGCACCTCCTTTAATGATTGGCACTGTGACATTTGGACGTTGTGCGTGACAAAGGATCAAATCCACAATTTTTCAAAATTTTAATTATAAATTTTAATCAGGTCCTTAGGATGATATATATATCTTATATCAAAAACGATCCATATAAAAATACAGTTTTTGACATATTTTAAAAGTAATAAATGATGGACCAATCCATCGATATATCGATGGAATAATCTAAATTCTAACTTTAATGGTCTATAACTGAAAATTTACCTAATGTAGATTGGATCCTTTTTGTGTAACTTCGTCCATTTTAATAATATATTGCCATGTTCATATAGTAATGCCAATAAATATACCTAACTCATGGTGCCAATTACTATGCTTAAAATGTCAATCATTGTATGGCTTACCCTATGTGGGTTTTGAAATAATTCGATTCTAATAATAGATCTATTAGGATATATCCTAACATAAATATTTTTCTATAAATTTATTCTTTCCACTAGGTTATTGTTCCAACTATAAGCATATTTATTTAATTTATATTATTAAATTTAATTCAATAAGTGTGTAATTGTAGTACAGTCATTATCAGCCTGTGTCTCTCTGCTGGAATCCAACCCCCACCAGCAACCTTTTTTAGGTCATCCGTCCATCTGGCGTGGGGTGAACTCTGAACCATGATTAGATAAATGTTTTCTAATTCACATGATCAACTACTAACATAGTGACAAGCAAACTAACCTATTTCAATGAAGATAAAATTTGTTTTTTTTTGATGACTTCAGAATCTTGCATTTTTTACTGATTTACATATCTCGGTTGGTGCCAAATTATCAGATCTGTTTTCCATGAATCTAATATATATTTTTATAGTTAGTAAAGGGCGGTCTACATAACATGTTTTTTTTGTCCGTACCGTATCTTGAGCTACTTTGGACGCACTAAAAAAACCCGTATCACAACGTAAACTTTGCGGAAACAACTAACGTTAATAGGTCGTAAAATTTAAAAATTAATCAAGTATATTTACTTCTTAATAAATAATATAAAGGACTCTTATTTCATTTTCATTTTTTTTCACACATTTTATTATAAAACATGACACTATTTTGCAGACGAAACGGTTAAGAGTTGCGACAAGTACAACTGAATAGGTAGTACGCGCAACGAGTACTGCTTTACTTTAAAACTAAAAACGTTCATATTGTCACATGATAAAAATCGGTATTTACAACGGATCTTCTCTGCAACGCTTACCACTACATAATGTCTCATTTCTGTGCCAAGTTCTGTCCAACTATGTGATGATAGCGCCCAGACTGACGCGCATCATATTGTCTTTGGGACGGGGCGAGACAACCGACACGCGATCGATTAGAGACGCCGTACCGCCTTACCAAACGGATGTACTATCGTCTTGTGATCGTGACGTTGGTACGGAGCAATTGCGCGATACGAACAAAATAACATATGTATGGTCGCACCTTAATAGAATATTTCAAGGAAGTTCGAAGTAAAATGGACTTGGATAATTTGTCCTGAAATGCATTTATATGTTTTAATAATATATTTTTCGATTAATTATTATTAAATAGATTGTTATATATCCAAAAATATATTATTGTTAAATTATATGAATTATTCATAAATATGTTAGTGCCTTCATATTTCAAGTAGGTATTGTAATTTTATATTTTATAAATTAATTCGTTTAAATTTGGACTGGTTTCACCAAATTACTTTTCTATTTTTAACACGATACATTCCTACCAGAATTCGGTTAAGTTGTACTCGTCATTTATAATTATATATTTTTTTACATATTTATCATTATAGATACATTGTACATGACATTAATTTTCCTGTCTGGAGAGCGTTATGCAAAAGTAAAGAACAGAACTGGAGGTTTAAACTTTTATAGCAAACACTTAAATAAATAGAGGTTATTAATGCGCCTGTAAAAGGGCTTTGTCAATAACTTAAAAGTATAAATAAATTTAATTAACTAAATAATACTAATTATTGTTGCAGCTCTAAAGAGGCCTTATCACTAACTTAAAAGTAGCTAATAAATAAATGATTAAAAATGTGACAATTTACTTAACTAAATAATAGTAATTAATTCTAATTATTGTTGCGGATGTAGAAGGACCTTGTCAATAACTCAAAAGTAACTAATAAATTAATAATACTTATACTCCTATTTTAAATTGATGTTATATAACAATAAATAAATTATTTATTTCACAAGAAACAATATCTTCGGTACTTATAGTCTTATTAAAACGTATTTTTCCACACAGATTATGTTTGAATATTTTGGGAGTTTAAGGTAATTTGGTGAAAACCGTCTATTTTAAAATGTTAGTTCATCGAACCAAATGATTAATTATTATTATTAGTATTTAAGGAAAGACTTGATTATTTTATATTATTAATATAATTTTGTTATTTCTTGTGGCATTACTTTATTTTTAATTTTTGTATTATTGTAACTTTTCCTACACAAACGTCAGAATTAAGCTGGGTTGTAACCAAAACGAAATATTTGTATATGTAACGTTAAAGTTAAAAATGAATTCGTATTATAACGAATATATTTTTTAAAGCTGGCAAAGGTTGCTTCTATCTAAAGTTTTTAAAATAAACTACTAAAGAAGCATCAAATTGTGCAAACTCTGGAAACCTTGATTATCTTGTTGTTTTTTATGAGTAAATCATCCTTCATCATCTTTTTGTTCATTATCCTGATGGAAACAGCAAAATCCGTTTTCGACTACTGATTTTTAGTCAAAGCAAGTCAGGGTATGAGATATTACAATTTTTACGTTTCGCTTATCTTATTTATCAAGTTGAATTTTGACGTTTGTTTTTGATTGAAGTATTTTTGTGTACTACTTAAGAACATCCAAATACCTCGACTAATTTTAAGATCGCATTTACTCGAGTTAGTAGTAATTGTAATTTGATTTTGATTATTTTATTTTTAATAAATTTTATGTCTGAAATTGGATTTTATTCTTATACCTAATTTCCTGGCTATAAAAGGACGGCACGGTAAGGTATTTAAAGGTGAAGAATCATATAATTTATTTTATTTAGTGGAAATTACATCATTAATCTTATATGGGCATTTAGGATGTATTGTAATCACCGTTATATACCTATGCATTTTTAGATAAAACAAGATTACAATTAAAGTAAATAAACCTTTTATATAGTTTAGGTATGCAAAGTGTTAAAAATAATATACAGGTCTAGTACTAAATAAAAACCTACTCTGTCTAAAATGAAGCAATTTTTTTTTTTTTTTACTAGGCTTTGATTGTTATGAAACTACAAATTTTATTATCCAAATAACTTAATTGCACAGTAATATACTACGTGGGATTTAATAAAGAGCAAATATTTTTATGGAATAATCTAGAATACAAATATAAAACTACGTATATATTTTTTAAATTATTCAGTAATAAAACCGTAAGTTACGGTCTCTGCACTGTTTTCCTAAAAATATAGCCACTCATCATCATTATAGTTTGTGCGAGGGAGTTTTTCGCGCCATTTTGCGTGGACATATCAAGTGCAAGTTTTTGTTTTGAAAATTAATTTGCTGAGGATATTATTGGTCAAAAGTGGTGTTGTTTTGTTTAATACAGTACTGCAATGTGAATAATTATGGAAAACGATAAATTGGACTTCAAATATGGGGCATAAGTTGCAGTTTATCTTTTGCGGTTTTCCCGCGCTGTCAACTCTCATATTTTACCCGACGTGTTTGGGCTATAATGCCGCGAGTGACTCCAAGTAAAGCATCAAATTCTGCAGCATCTGGAATTTGATGATCCCCAACTCGGTTATGAACATTATGCAAATAAATTACGTGTTTAGGACTGATGTATTCTGTACAATGTCCTTTAAAGACAATTAAAAATATATATATATATATAGTTTGTGCCACTCGGAGAGCCTAATCAAGATTAATATATTCATAAATGTCTGCAATTTTATTTCCTTCAACTATATTTCTCAATATTTCCGTGGTCTAGCGGTTAAGTCCGTGGCTACAGACCTGGAGGTACCGGGTTCGATTCCTGGTCGGGAAACAATAATATTTACTAAATTAATGACCGCCTCCTCCGCGGTCCACCGCCTCCGTGGTCTAGTGGTAACAAACGTTGCCGTGAACTCGGGGGAGGTCGTGGGTTCGATTCCCACCGGGGGCAAGTTGTACATTGTATAATTTGTCTCGGTCTGGGTGTTTATATGTATAATATGTATATATTTACAAAAAAAAAGTATAATATATAGTTTATCAATCATCTAGTTTCCGTAACACAAGCCTCGTAGCTTACCACGGAAATTAGATGACCTGTGTGTGACCTGTCTGGAATTATTTATATAAGATTTAATTTATTTGCGATATTTCTCGATGTTTGGTACGCTGGAGACATCGACGAGCTTGCCAATGTCATGATTGGCCAGCAGTAAAGTTGGCTAAATGTGAATCCGCTTCTTTTTAAGCGTGGTTTCTGACCACCCCGAAAGGGATACGGTCGTGATGATACTTACTTTACCGAAGGAGCGAGAGGTGGACGATCAGAGATCAAGATGTAAGTATATCGCGATTTTCAGACGCGGGCTTCACCATGCAGGAGTGTTTTGTTTTTCGGATGTTTTTTTTATGTGACCTTTTCTATTTTAAATAGGGGTTCTACCAATGACACCAGAAGCCTAAAAAAATATCTGCTCGTTTTGATTAATACATAGATAGCCCAAAATTAATGATTATTTTTTCACCTAAAAATGCGTTGCTGTGCCGCACCGGGGTCCGTCCGTCATTCTAAAAGAAACCACTCTTTTTGAGAATTCACAACTTTACTATAGGCCGTCATGACACTTGAGTGGCTCGTCGATGAGAACTCGAGAAAATCACAAATTATTCTGTCCTGACCAGAAATCGAACCCTTGCCTACGCGTTTGAATGCACCGACTTAACGGTTAGACCACGGAAGTAGTTAATTTATTTAAATATCTGTCAAAAGACATATAATCCGATTAAAATGATATTATTGTAATCTTATTTATAGTAATGATGAATTATTGAGACAATAGGGCTCGATTTTTGAAGTTGACTTAAGTTTGACGTTTGACATAACTTACCAAAACTTTACCCTTATTAGCGACACTATCAGCTAATCAGTAACAGGTGTTTTTATTTGATCAAAATAATAAAAAATAGCCGTGGCCATATTTCGTTAGGGAAATCATCACCATTGCTTATGTTAGATTTCGTTTGCCCGAGAGTAACCCCGCAGACAAAATGTTTTTTTTTTATCTACTGTCTTTACCGCTACGCCATGCCACGGAGATTTCAAACTCCGTTGTCGAATCGAGAAGACATCGATATGACATGCGACGGAACAGAACTACTAATTCCTGACTAACTCTCTCGATATATAACGGAGATTGATCGTGAATGAAGCTGAAAAGGCGAATTAAAAAGGACATGATAAAATAAAAATACAATTAATTTGTTAAAAACATTTCATTTTACTCATATTTTTTCAATATTTATTCTGACGACTTAAAACTAAGATAATTGTTTATTTTACATCAATAATCTTTTAAGTTACTTTATACAAATTTATTCATGAAAATTTATTATTTTATTTTGTACATAATTAATTTGACATACATTTAATTACCTAACTGTATATTTTTGTTTATCAAAATCGATTTATTTAAATAGATTCAAGTACAATTAAAAACAGACACAAAATTATTGTTTTTTTTTTTTTTCTCGTAGTTATTCGAGCCCTTAAGTCAAGTCAAGTGGAAATGAATGAACTTCGTAATATTAGGGCCCGTAACTGAATCCTTCCTTAGTGGCATTCGTTTACAAAGGAAGAACTTTGTTACCGGCCCATAATCCCTTTACTGCCGTCCTTAAGCTATGTGGGACCCATTTTGATTATTGTTATTACGGCGATGATGACCTAGTTTAAGTTATTTAAAAGATATAATTATACTCGTAGATATCGGTTCATACGACTGGACTACACTTTCACTACTAGAGATGGGTCTTCCAAAACACATTTCTGGATAATTTATCCTGCACTCGCTACGCCCAAACGGGTATCTGTGGAACCGGCTTAACTTGCTCTCCGAGGCACGGGAACCGTTGTAAATCTATGACAAATGTACGTAACAAAAGTGTATTTCTCATTGGTACATTTTTTTTATACAGAGCACATGTGTCAATGCGGCCTCCTGTGAGTAGCGGTGCGTGAGGTCCGAGAATGGAACAACTGACACTATCCACTGACGACCGACATGCCGACAAGCCGGCCTATCAAGATGCTTTTTCACTTCGCTTGAAATACTCCAGGTTATAGGAACGGGGAAACACACCGGCTGGGAGAGCAATTTATTTATTTATTTAAAAACTTTATTGCAATTTACAATCGGCGAACATAATGCCGTAAGGCATTCTCTGACAGTTGGAACAAATGAGATTTCTTTATTAGATCGAGGACATCTTTAGCATGCTACAGATGTATGTCTCCAAATACATCGTATACAAATATACGCGTAGGGATGGGGGTGCATATTTCGGCCTGTGCATGCGGTTTCTTAAAACAACTAGAAAACTTATTTGGTTTTGTAGATAAGGGCATTATACTCGAAGCTTGAGGACAGCGATTCTAATACTTTCGACAGCTATATATATGTCTGTCGTAGTTTTCTTATTCTTAGGGTTTACATTTAATTTCCGAACCTATTTTAGTTGATTTTTTCATTCCAACTACATTTACGGATATTCCAACATTATCATCAAAGCCCCTAGAACAGGGCTTCCAGAATTTTAGAAATTTTGGCTTACCTTTACCACGCAAGCGAGACGGGTTCGCCAGAAATATTTTACTGTCTGATATTTTGTACTTATCATCTATGCCATTTACATTCGATTTCATATTCGAGATATTATATTGTACATACCTATATATCGACCCAATTCAATTTTATTGACCTCTTTAGCTACGATGGACTTTAGCGATTCGATTATAGATTGTTAATAAATAACATCAATGGCTAGGTCCTAAACCGAACCTAAACGTTGATAGAGCTATTCACGCCCAGCATCTCAAAGTTGGCGAATTTTAATCAAAAAGTTTTAAACTCTCGATACACATATTAAATTAATTAATTTATTCTTGGTAATTATACAGCCTTTTTATGCTTTGCGAAACTAGGGATCAGACTTTCCTTAAACTTAAGGCAGTCTAATAAAATATGTTAAATTGCTATTCAAATAGATAGGATGTATACAGACGCTATTCCATTTATTGCCTGAGGATTGCCAGCGCAATTAGCAGTATACAGAATAATAGAAGTTGATATAATTGAAGCACGATTTTACATCCTACTTCTTTAAATATTTTCTGTTTTGTAGCTTACAAAATCATGCTAGTCAATTATTTTATATAATTGTAATTCAGTCTGTACCGTGGGTACGATATGGATGACTTTTAGCTTCGCTCTATCTAATGTGATACCACACAAATTTGTGTGATCCCTGTTTAGCGTGTGCGTCAACGTACGTAGCGTGTCCGTGCGCAGAAATGGAATAGCGCCTTAATTTGTTCAAATCCAAAACTTTTAAATAGTTTCAATATTTAACAGATTAGTCTTACATTAGGCTCACCAAGCGAGTGCAAGTAGCATAGAAACGTTTTTATTTCTTTACACTGAGCGCGACATGTGACCATATGTTCACCTGGTAGTAACTGTAAGTTATAAGAATGGAAACTATCGTACGACAGTACTCTTTTAAAATGTACCTATATGTATGCGTAGCTATTTAGGTCAGTGTGTGTGGTTTCCGCTTAATACATTAGTAATGCCTTAAGACGCACCCGGTGTGCCCAAGCCTTAAGTAGACATCGATCGATTCGCTAATATCGATTGTATAGCTAAAGGGCGTCCAGACGAATTCCGGTAGATCGACGATTAGTATTATTCAATAAGTAAAATGTCATTAACGGTTTCAGTTAAATTAATTATTGTAAAAAATATAGAAATAATAATAACTATAAATAAATATACAGTATTTACCAAATCCACAAACAAGATATGCGTAATTGTGAAAGTTCCATAAATTGCAACTCACTGTACGCTTCCGGTGTGTACCATGCCTTTAGTGTAAAAAAGTTTATATAAGTTCTGATAAAAAGTGCCTATACATACTGTGAAACCTTAGTATTTATAATTAATAAACAATTTGAATTAATACACAATTTAGATAGAATATTCCATTATGTTATAAATAGTTTTTAGAGATTTTATAGAACTTCTGATCAGTGTTCTTAATCAACACAAAAGCGCGTTAAACTAAGTCTTACAATGTTTTTAAAAACACGTGAGTAATGGTGCTCTAGAGACAGCTTAATCTAGCTGTTCGGATTGTGAAAGCCTCGATAAACGGCCGCTGAAAAACAATCTCCCTCTACCCTGATTAAGGCGCTAAGTCAAAGTAACAAGTAGGTAATAAAAATACAGAACCCGGGTACAGAAATACAGAAACCTCGGAAAAAAAAAGCTATCTATATACTTTATTATAGAGTGACTATCTCTAAGAGATTTGTTCACTAAAGTTGTCAGTGGCAAACTTGATCTTTTTGTACTTATTTGTCGTGATCTACCGAAGTCATTTCTGGCTCGCTTCTAATGGTATGGGTTATTCGATTGAGCACTACAAAACGCGTACCATTAGACTCGTTGGTCGATTCTTAACTTATTAACTAATTATCACAGTTTATTATTAAAATTAGGTATATTAATATCTACCTATACTAAAGCGCTGTAGACGAAAAAATAATATGTAAATTTTACTTTTTGATAACAATAATTGGCAGTATTGTCGTTAATATATATTTTAGTATATAAATAACTATGTAAATTTTAATTGCATTAAACTATATAAACTATATTATATTTAATAAAAGTTTCAAATTATTCAAACATTTACAGAGCGCTAAAGAGCTGTATAGTTTGTCAACATAGCCATTCCTATAGTACATTAATAAATTAAAATAATTACATCATAACTAAAATAATTGCGTTTTAAAGCAGTCATTTACAATATTTAGCAGCATGTGAACTAGGCACACGTCTTTAGGATAAAATAACAATCTTACTTATAAAAATCTATACATGTTTCAACAACACTAGCCATTGTCGAATGGCACGGAAGACGGCCCTAATGGGCCTATAAGGTCTCTAATTCGAGATCAGTCTATGTATCACAAGGTCACACCGTGGTCTCGTTCCGGCGCAGCGGCTGCATCTCTCTCTGCAGGTCGTTGTAGTACTCGTGGTCGGACATAGACTCGTCCTCGGCCGACCGCAGGTATTTCCCAGTTATCCTCGGCGCGGAGTCGCTGACGTCGCTAACACTCGGAGACTCCAGCACCTTCGGATCGGTGGGGATGCCCAGCGTTTGGGATGGCACGTTATCCTCGGACATTAAATACTCCGGGTTGTCTACACACCTCTTAACGCTAACTCCAACAAAGCCTCCGTAGTTTTTAATCATGTCTTTAACATCGGTAGCGTCGCCTCCCTCGCTTATCAAATCCATATATGCGGAGGAGGTCTGATTGTGCTGCGGCGAGGGCATTAAATAATCGTCTTCGTCTAGGGGCAGGTTCAGCTTAAGGTTGCCGACCTGAGCCTCCTTTACTTTGGACATACTGTCGAAGTTAGATTCCGTGGAGGTGTCTGGCCTTTTCATGGAATCGGTGCAGCATCGAGAGTTGGAGGAGGTGTCCGAGGTGAGGACACCATTAGTGTAGTAATGATTTAGTTCAGACCCGTCCGAGTTGGGTTGTCGGTTGTACCTGAGCATGTCTCGACTCCAACCCTCGGGCCTGTTGGAGCTGTCGGTTGTGAGACAATCTGGGGAAGTATTGTGAGCCCACGATGACGATGTGCAAGGCTTATGCGAACCAGTATGAGTGTCCATTCCACTGCTTATAGCCGAATTAGTCGTTCCTGGGGCTTTTAGTTTTGGCTGTAGATATTCCTCAGCTTCCACCAAAGATTCTGAACCATCTGTGGCCGACGATAAATTCTTTATTAATTCCCTTTCATCCTGAAAAAGATAAAATTATACAATTTAGTTAATTATAAATTTATTGAATACCTACTTTTTATCTATTAAAATATTGTTAACTTGAATTTGAACAAATGATTTAAGTATGTTATCTATTTTGTTCATCAAATATATTCCTGGTTACTATTTTTAATATATCTCCAACACGAATACAATGTCCAAAATCTTCTTCTCCAAACTTAAATTTCGTGAGAAGAAGTTGGGATATAGATTTAAACAAAACAACATCTGTACGAAATCCGTCTTTGCTTTTACGACTTGGCAGTGCTAACAAGAAATCCCAAGCAATGCCAGGACTTGCTAAAAATAGTGGATGATTTCTGCTCGTGGACAAAGGGAATGAGAATGAAACCATCAAAATGCTTCAGCCTATGTCTGGCTAGGCGAAACACTACATTCTCTTATGATCCTGGACTGAGTATAGCAGGGCAAGGAATAGCCAACTGCAGAAGGATAAATCAGGAAAAAACACCATCCATAGAAGTAGTTGTAAAACAATTTACTAATGTCATTTTTGACTTGGATATATGACAACTATTTCGCATCTCGCTCACTTGGCCTTTCCTAGTATATGATTAACAAAAGCCTTCTATAAAGCATGGACGCGGACGTCATGAGAACATTGAAATCTTGGCTTGGATGACGGAGAAATTTCAGAATGCATCTGAAAAGACCATCTAAATTATCTACGTATAAGCAAATATCAAATTCTAACCAGCTCCCAGGATAATATAATTTCATTCCTTCCAAAAGACCCTCTGATCTCAGAGATGGAACCCAGACTTCTATTCTTCAAGAAATTCATAACACGTGCCCAGACTGACTAAAGAGGCATTGGCTGGAAGAAAATAGAAAGTGACAAAGTCACTTTAATAAAATCCTTCCTCAGGAAGGATGAAGAGCATGAATACAGAGTGCACGCGATGACTCTAGAAGTTCAAAATGACTGGCTAGCTTTGGACGATGTTTGCATCCCTCCAGCCCTAAAGTGGCGCAAACCAATGTACGATTGGTCTCCAGCGTTCCTAAAATTCTACCTAAACGCTTTTCAAATGTCCCTTTTGGACCAGAGTAATCTGGCAAGGTGGAGGAAAGCTACGGAAAAGAACACTGTGTGGTGCTGCCATAGGAACTGCTAGACTTGTACGGTGCGTTACTCTTCTAGAAAAGGGCTATTACTCACGCCGACATGACAGAGTCCTTGGTGTTATCCGTAAGCAGTAAGCAGTATGTCTTTCTAATGGAAGAGCCAGAAAGGGACTGACTACAAATAAAACTTTGACCACATTTCTCAAGGAAGGGCAAAGCACGAATACTAAATGCAAGCCCACCTCGATCCTTGGGCTCGCATCTTACTAGAAAATTCTCATGGATACATTTGAACATCATTATATGATCCCAGATAAACTAGCTGTATCTTGAAAATAAGGAACTTGAAAAAAGTTATCCTTATTGAACTTACTATTCCAAAAGACCACAACATGAAGTCGAGTAAATATTATGATCTGACAGATGAAATGATCAGGAACGGGTTCAAGACTCAGATTTACGCAGTGGAAGTTGGTGCGAGAGGAGTTCCAGCAAAATCTTTGCATCGCTTACTGAAAGAATTGGGCCTAAACAGGTCTGCCGTCAATACATTTATGGAACGAGCTTCCAAGACGGCATTAACGGAATCATACAGTATTTGGTTGGTTAGGAAGAGGAGTAGAATGGTGGATGGTGAGCGTATTATCGCGCAATAAAAAAAAAGGGAGGCCTCCTTTTCTTAAACCAGCCTATTGTCAGTCGCAAGCCCGAGACACCATTCTTCTCATCTCTTACCCACACACGATGGACCCAGCACCCGCACGGTGAATCTATTGAATGCTTAGAAATTTGTCTTCTTAAGACTATACATAGAAAAATAATATTAAGATCAAATTGGGGAAATGTTTAATAAAGAGTATAAATTCAGAAATTAATTTACCTGAGTTGAATAAGATGGAAGGCGCATAAACTTGTCACCTGGAATAACTAGATATCTTCCTGGGTCTCGTGCTTTCTCGGCAAATGTATCCGCCAATTGTTTGAATGTCGGTCTACTATCGGCGTCCAGCATCCAACATGAAACCATGATACAATAGATATCCAACGTGCAAATGCCAGGCTGAGGCAACTTTAGACCGTTTTCTATTAGTTCTGGAACATTTTTCGCCGATATGTTCTCGTAGGGACGAGCACCATAACTAAGAATTTCCCAAATAGTAACGCCGAACGCCCAAACATCACTCTTATGTGTAAATATTCTGTGTTGTATACATTCGAGAGCCAGCCATTTGATGGGCATTTTGCCGCCTGCAGCTTTGTATTCGTCCTCATCAATATTAAGCAATTTCGCTAACCCGAAATCAGTTATTTTAACACAGTTTGGAGTCTGCACTAACACATTTCTCGCTGCTAAGTCTCTGTGCACTATGTTCTTTAGCTCTAGGTAAGCCATGCCACGTGCAATCTGTGTGCACCAGTTCAAGAAAGCCTTTGAACCAATTTTCTCTTTGTGAGTTCTCACATAATCTAGTAAGCATCCCAAAGGCATAAGTTGAGTTATTAGCATCATCTGGTTAGTCATACACACGGCTAACAGTTGCAGTATGTTGGGATGCTCCACAGTAGCCATAATATACGCTTCGTCCAGAAACTCTTTACTTGCATTTGCACCGGTCCCTTCCTTTAAAACCTTTATAGCTACAGGTATTTTCACGTTTTCTCCTTCGGGCACCCAAACGCCTTTGTAAACTTTGCCAAAAGCACCAAATCCTAACATTCCGCCTCGTCGTAGTTCGCCTTCCTTGACAATGCGCAGTTTTGCAACGTTAGGCTTAACATTTGATGGTCGCAAGGGTTCGTTATCTTCACATCCTGTCAAAACCAATGTCATTTTGACAGCTTCCTTCTTTGCTTTTGCCTTTTGTCTGCAGATATACCCGATGATGCCTAGTATACAAACGAAGAGAAAAGCCAGTACCAATACAATGACGAGCACAGTGGGAGTCTTTGCAGTCAGCTCGTTTGCAGGCACAATGCTATCAGAATCAGAGCAGTAAGGTTCGTCAATGGGATTTTGCTTAAGTTCATCGAAAAATATTTTATGTGGCATGTGCTCTGGGCACGCATCTGTGCAATTGAAGATTTGAAAACTGTCTACGTTATTAGAATCGTTCAGGTATATTTTCAAATTTTGGCATTTGATGCATTCTGTAGAACTCGGTCCTGTGCATCCCTTACATTCGCTGTGACAAGGAGTACACGTTCTGTTGGTAGTGAAATGGTCCGTTGGGCATTCGTCCTCACACTGGTCTCCACGTTTGAAACCATTGCAAACTTGACATACTCTCTTGTCAATACCGAAACCCGAGCATTTTATGCATAAAGGATGACATTTTCTGCAAGCAACCTTAACTTTTCCCTCTAGCGGTTTTACGTTTCCGACCCATTCGTTGTAGTAACCATCGGGGCACGACTCGTCTTCTTGCAAGCAGCTGTCAACTGTTGCGTCTACGCTTATGATAGCTTTCTTACAGGAGTTGCATGCTCCAACTCCGACTGTATTACCTGGTCCAGTACAACCTTGTTCGCAGTTGGCGTGACATGGGTGACAAGTGCCATTAGCTGCCTCGTATCTGCTTATTGGACATTCTGAGGCACACATTGGTCCGTCCCTGACGTGCCGGCATCTTACGCAATCTTTAGGTCCAGAACCTGTACAACCATCGATGCATTCCGGATGACATTGTTGGCAGATCTTCGGCGCCGCTTTGTAAAGCCTGAAATTTGTAAAGCAAAGTTGAATACATCTTGAATAAATTAGTTGAAAAGACGTCAGCCGTCAAACTAGTACGCATAGGCAGCCAACATGCTCCGTTTTTGTTATGTTAATAAGGGGCTGTATTGTTGCATGCATTTATCTTGGGTGTTGTGCTATACTTTACTTTATTTATACGATTTGACGTCTCTGATTTACTTTGTTACTTGAAAACTAATTATTATAACTTTCAATAACAAAACATCATCAGCCCATGTCATTTCATTGCTAGATATTGCATGTGTATATTATCATCTAAAAAGTTGGAAACAGATATAACAGAACTAGATAAATCTCAAACTACCTCTGGCAACCATATGAGTAGTAAACGAAATCACTATTAGAATTTTAAATAACTATTATTAACTTTAAAAAAAATTATAGCAATGGTGCTTACCCAATTGGGTGTTTACAACTTTGTATACAAGTTTCTTCAAATTTGTAGTTCTGGCACGACAGACACTGGTCAGGTCCGGGGCCCCAGCAGCCATCCTCCGAACACTGACTATCGCACACCTTTTTTTCTGTTGATCAAAATCAGATTAGAAACAATACAAAAGATAAAATGCAATAAAATGCACAGCTGTAGTTGGTTAGTTAGTTAAAATGTGTGTTAAATATTGTGAAAAAAATATTCGCTGTACCACAAACTTCGCAAGAAATCGCTTGACATTATATTAATACCCTACAAACTGCCTAATATGAGGATCCTCATGCTATTAGAAAAAAGAACGCAAAGCGGAACTCACCACAAACTATGGGATCACCATTATTCTGTATTATTTGTTTGTGTGTCTTAGACTTCACTATTTTGTTCCAGGCAATCTTATTGGCAAAGCATAAATCTCTATTTTCCATTATGGCTATAGATCCCGAATTCACTTTCTTCAATGATTTCAGCCCTAACGACTGAAGTGACGTCTTCACAATATATAGCGAAGCGAAGAGATTCTCTACGACCTGTCGTCCTCCAATCACTTCCAAGTTTCTAAAGTACGATAAGCTGGTAAAGTTCGGATGATGGGCCTGTACATTAAGGTAACCAGTCACTTCGCGAACGGTACTAAACACTTCCAGACTGCTGGGGTCCATTGGACCGTAGCGTGCGCCAAAAGAATAGTCTTTTAATACTTGTTGGAAGCCCGTAAAAGTCATCTCCAAAATTTGTATTGAGCCATCGATAATGGTACAGTCTTTAAAGCTGTCAATATTTCCGGAGTGAATAGCTTTGTCAGCAAGGCAAGTCTTGGGGCAAGTCACATTGCAAGGAATACATTCACCATCAACAGCGGTCTTGCTGGAAGGACAGCTCCTCACGCATGCTCCATTGTCTTTAAGTAAATGTTCTGGACAGTTTCGCACGCATGTAGCACCGTACGCGTACTTTCCATTCGGGTTATGTTCCCAGGAATAGGTTGTCGGATTGTAAATTTGCATAGGAGGGCATTCTTGTAAACATGTTCCTTCATCGTAAAAGTTTCTACAAGCGAGGCACTGGCTCGTGAGTGGACCTATGCATCCTCCTGCGCAAAATGTGCTGCAACAATCCCTCGGATTGGGACCGAAACATCTCCCTTGAGCACATTGTGGGCTGCAGTTAGTCTTAGAAAACTTTTGACAATTATCCGGCCCCTCACCCCAGCAGCCGGCTTCGCAGCTCGGGTCGCAGCGTGGGCAGTTTCTCTCGGTCGTCGTGAAGTTATATACATAAACGTAAGAGGCATTCGCGCCTGTTATTATTTCATTCCAATTTATTGTTTTAACATGGCAAATGTTAAAGTTATCGTAGATGCCGACGCTCCCTCGCAAGATGTCACGTAACGCGGGCAGCTCCAGAGTGAAGGCCGACGTCAGGGTGACTATTAGAGCGAACTCTTCGTCGCGCACGTTCAGTTTGAACAGCGTGCGTCCACGAATAATCTGCAAGTTGGGCAGAATGATGCGGAGCACGTGGACTTGCGATATGAGCACATAACCGGTGACCTCCCTGATGTTGTTCAGGAAGGAGAGATCCGTGTTGTTGTGAAGCCATGTCAGCTCTAGGTTACCGTCCACGTAGGTGCAATTGGTGAAGCGATCACGTAGGTTCCTGTAGTGGGTGTTGCGGTTCGACGGCACCGACATGCGCCCGTTTGTACCGATGCATACTGAAATCAAGAAAATAAGGGTTTTAAAAGTTTTATAACGGCCAAGATAACAATGGTCTAAAAATTTATTAAAATACATATACGCAAATTTAACGTGTCAATATTTCCTAATATAGTTCTTGAACGATATGAAGTTGACGGCGAACCTAAGGCTGTGTAGGCGGTGGTTTCGGAGCCTGTTCTTTGGTATACGACATTTGAATACCGTTATTAATAACACTAACGATTGGTATGTCCGTCCATCGCCTAGCTTAATAATTGCGAGAGTTAACAATTTTGGACATTTAATTTATATCATATTCTATTATTTGTGTGTAAAGTATAGCTTTATAGCATATATATCCTCTACGACCTTTATTCACGAATAAATGGCCGTGGTTGGTGTTAATTCAAAATGTGACTGGTCGGTCATCGCCGACTTGAAATACCTACATGTTGTTTTGTTTATCACTGAAGTTTGTTTGTCTAGTCTTGCATACCTACACATATTTTAGAATCGATTCGGTTTGTTTATTAGTTCTAGCTTTAGATTATAAACAAAAACTTAATTTAGTAGTCGCTATGTTAATGTTTGGGTAACTATCCTAAAATATGTCATTAAGTTATTATTGCGGATCTCGGTAAATATTCTATACAAAGCATATATCTATTAGCGTTAAATAATGCAATATAAAATTTATAAAATATATCTATTCTAAACAAAGGAGAAAGTATAAGGATATTTAGCACTTTAATAAAAATACTAATAAATTAAAAAAATATATATACAGGCTTGACCTTAAGTAATTTTGTTAGCGTGTAATGTGTGATCGAACGGAATGGGCAGCCGAAGTTAGCGGCCGCATAAAACAATTGTTTAGGTAAACTTGTAATAGAAACTTTTTCAATTTTCATACACTTAAACAATTTAGTTAAAATTGACAAATCACGACTTACGAATAGCTCAGATGAAGCGTAGGTATACCTAAATAAAAAAAATAAAGTCGAAAGCCACGTATTATTTTTATTTTGATAGTATTTTCATTGGCATGTTGTACCCAACATTTTCATAATGACTTAACATTTAGAAATTGGTAGTTAGAGATTATATTATGTTATAGGTACTAAAACAACCCTTAGATTAGAGGCCGTCGGAATACTCAGAGTATTTTATGAAATTCAGATGATAATGGTAAAAAGTACACCATATTGAACATGTTGTGTAAATAAAAAGTATCGACTCAAATTCTGACAAAAAAAATCTCTTTCACCACGCCGCCCGGTAGAAAAGCCCAAGCAATACTTTCAAATTCCAACTAGAATACAGTAACTTTAAAACGCTGCACAACGAGCCAGAAAGGTCGCTCCGAAGGAGACTTCTTAATTTCGTTACATGTCCACCCACAGTGTTATACGTTCGATTTGAATGGTACTTTTAGGTTATTACTGAATACTAAAATTTGATAAATTTTAAAATTTGTAGGGTTATAGGAGGCTGCTGTGTCCGGTCTGACCCAGTTAGCACAGATGTCATACAAGATAGAATATACTACAACGTGCTCAGGGACCGCAGCCGATTACAGATTATACTCGAATAATGCATATTCACTGTGTTTTTTGTTAAAAATTACAGCGTAACTGTTTCAACTTTCAAAAGCTGACTTTGTTATATTTTAACGCTTAATAAGTGCTAAAATATGTTTAGTACACACATAAATTGACCATATCACACCCTTAATAATACAAGGCCCCAAGTCAACATTTTTGTATAGTTCGATTTTAAATGCTAAGGGCACTAGATGGAACTATCTACCAGTTACCGCTAACAGAAAGAAAAAAAGGACAATAATGACTTGGTAAATGTGTAACCCTCACACTTTTCCAGCGCGTCTCCCGTTGTTACCAGAATCTTTAAACGCAGTTTCCTCAAAAATACTTTTTCGTATTATGCCGTTGTACTAACTTTAAAAATAAAAATTCATAACGTAGGTAATGAAATCATAACATAAGACTTTAAGAGTGTGTAAATGTGTGAAATATTAATGAATCGACATCAGAATTAATATGAGGCTGGACTCGAATAGGTCCTATGTTTTCAACAAGAGGTGTGACCGATAGATAGATACATAAGAGTGTACGTGTTATATAACTATGGATAGGTATAGAAATTCCAGCAATTACATTAAATCGTTTAAAGTAAACAATCTACAACAGACTCGGCTAAACAAGCAGGTTTATTATGGTTTAAAATTGAATCTTAGGCCTTTGTAATAATGAGCTATACTCACGAGGCGGTGCCTGGACAAAGCTCATTTCAAATTGCTTTTAGACGCAGTTAGGCTACGAACTCACTTACGAGTAAGTTGGAAATTGATTCTAAAAAGCGTTCTCCTTTTATTGCGTTTAACAACCACCTGCAGGCTTGAAACGAGCCACTCACTAGTTTTATTCGTTAAATTAATATTAAGAGATGTAAGAAGAAAGAAACGTGTCCCTCATCAACCAGTCTGTTTAGAGTGGCGAGTGTAGACCAAATTCTCCAGAAAAAGTCTGAAATTCCCTTTTCCAGCATAGTGGAGGTCTAGGACTCTGTGTTCTAGGGGATGTGATGATGATGAAACGGCCGGTTGCAGAAAAATAAAGATTAAAATAATTAATTAACAATACATTACTAGTACGCAACGTGATTGGTAGTTAGCTTGTGACTTTGGTTATTAAGTTTATTTATTTTAATGGCATGCCTCATGGATATACCTTAAATATAATTCAGCCTTTCTGCGACCGACCTATTTACTTATCATTTGTTTTTTAGCCACAAAAGTTATATCCCTTTCAGCACGACAAAATATATTTTAGATAATGAAAGGTTTATTGATAACTATGAGATCTAAAATATCTCATATAAATAGTAAAAACAATCCTCCCCTAGCGTTGTCGTTTTCTAATGTGCTAGCGCACTATCGTGCGTTGGGCAACCCAACGGAAATAAAAATAACTTTTGTGTGTTTTTTTCTTAACTGGTCCTAACAATTTAATAGAGATACTCGTAATTCCGAAGTAGCAGGAACTACTCGTATCGGGGCCATTTCGGAGCGGTAAAACAGAATTTGGCGAGAGATCCAGATTTTTTTTGTAAAACCCACGCTTGATATCATCCGTGCTGAAAGGGTTAAAAAAAAAATTAAAATATTTTCTTTACCTGCCACTGTCAATATATATCGCTATTAGAGTTGCTATTCAGTTACTTACTAACTCAGTTAAAAACATTATTTTGTCAATATCACGTTTGCGGTCAAAGAAACAGACAGGGGTCACTGGCCACGTTGGTGCCTATTTAGCAACATTATTTTGGCCAAACTTGCGCTAAAACTGACAGAAACTGCTATACAATGTAATGCTCAAGCATGAAATAGAATCCCGCAGCAGCCCAGAGGAAACCCTTAAAAGTAGGTGACCTTTTGTTGTCAAGAGGAGCATAGGCAATGTTTTATGATTCCGGTGTAGTAGTAATTTGTTCAAGCCATTAGGGCCAAGTTACACGATCCGTTGTGCAAGTTGTATTGTTGTATCGTAAAACCACTGGAACCAGTTTCCATGGACAAGAGACCTATTCTCAAACGCGTTTTGAAGTCGTTCTATAAAAAAAATTGAATTCATGTTTTGGCGGTTTACAATGTTTATGTCATCAGCCCCTAATACAGAGTCCTAAACTTCCACTGTTGTAGGCCTTTCAGGATATATATGTGGAAAAATCGACCTACACTCGACACGCTGCCCACGTTGGTATGTTTATAAAATCACTAACTGTGTAATAAGCACATCGTGGTATGCTAATATATATGTTGACTTTAAACCAACCCCAAATTCACAAGTAACATCTCTACTAAATTTAATATATATATTTATAATAACAAATAAATATTTTTTCGAAAAAAATATTTACAACATTGAAAATAATATTAATATTAAGGATAGGGATATAATTCCCGTCCGCGTGGAATAGTGGCAAGAACGCTGGCTGCATTTCCCCGCTGAATTGCAATACTGATTTTCTGGGCGAAGAAAGAGCCAGCTTTCTTGTCACCGGAGGAGACGACAAGACGCGGTGTTATGTCTTTTAAAAAAAAAATTGCGCTTGGATACCATGGGCCCAGAGTTTCTACAGCAAACGGCACAAATATGTAATCTTTTAGTATTTGCTGGACTCCGCATTTTCCTAAATTGGCCTAGTAGTTAGTCGTAAAATCGTATTGAAGAGACAAACTTGGCCGTTTGAGTATATACTCATAGTCTATGTCTGCCCAAAATTTCACAGAATACATTTTTTTAATGTAAATCGGTTGCACAGCATGTATATTCAGCCACGTACGATTAACTACGTAGTGTATGATATCGTTTTGGTATATTACAAGAACGAAGAATTCTTTTCTGGAGTCAAATTTTGATTCATTCATAGAAATAAACGAATTAAAATCGCCTATCATCACAATTCAAAATTTTAAACAATTTAAACACTGAATGTACTATTGATAAATGTAGTCTATGAACTTTCTAGGTAATAAATATACGGACTTTTTGGAAATATTTTCTCTATTATATACCTAATATTCTAGAATTCTCGAAGCCCTGCAGCTTCGCCGAATTGTAGCTTCTCCGAGCCTGTTCTACCGGCTATACTATGGTGAGTGCTCTGAAGAGCTCTATAACCTAATTCCTTCCTCTCCATTCCGCATCCGAACAACACGCTCAGGTCAGAATATGCACTCACATAACTTCGGGTACGTATAAATTTGAGGAATAATACATCTGTCGCACAATAAAGATGTGGAATGCTCTACCAGCTTCTGTGTTTCCACCTTTCTATAACCTGGAGTTCTTCAAGCGAATTGTGAGTGGGATCTAGTCAAGCCGGCATAGTGTTAGGGACTCTGATATCAGTCGTGAGAGTCTGATTCCAGTTGCTAACATTCATTGACCCATGACCATTGAATAATAATAATGCCCACAATCTCTCACCATCCCAAAGGTTAGTTGTCAGAGAATACCTAACAGGCATTAAACTCGCCTATGTACCAAATTTTCAGTTATGTGCAAAAAAAAAATACAAGTCGTAGTAGTATAATAATAATAATAATAATAGACGTTGAAAATATTGGATTGCGAGCAAGATACAAAACCGTTAAAACACCCCTCTTAAAACATCTCGAGTATTGTCGTTCGATTGATGAAGGTTAAAAGTACAGGGATAAACCGCCAACACTTTTGCGCCGAATACGTGTTGTCATAAAATTTACATTGATTGTTTAATTACAACATTTTCTTGCTCAAGCCGCGGCTGGTCATTAAATGTGGAGCCAAAGTGAATTTTAAGCGCAATATTTTTTAAAATAAATCCTTTAACGGACGGACACTATCAATGTCAACGGCTATTAATAATGATATTCGTAAAATTATAATTTTAATATAATAATTATGAAGTCTATTATTTCTTAATTAATTAACATATACAGTTTTACATATACAACACAATTAATAATTTCAATCTTAAATAAAAGCTAAATAATAGTAATACTCCATATTTTTTTTGTTTATAATAATTTTATTTTGTATTTTTTTTTTTTAGTTTTTAATTGTATTTTTAAGTAGTTTTTTATATTTTTATTTAAAGCGACGGCTTAACGTGCTCTCCGAGGCACGGGAATGGTGGTGTATGGTGTATAGTGAAAAGTGTATGTCTGGGTTTGAACCGACCTTTGTTGATAGGTATATTTTATGACCAGCTACCCTTAACCTATCCTAAAGTAATAAAAATCATAAATGATTATCTGTAATAAACTTTATTAAACGAACATCAAAATTTATGCAAAATTGATCTTTACTACATTAAAATAAAGAGTAGTATAGTTTGCAGCGTATAGTGGGTATATTGATATTAAAGATCTCAAGGCATACTACTATCGTGGCGCTTAGGTTTCTCAGAATTGCTATAATATTACACGTACAGCCAATTCCGAAGAAAATTGACCATTATTTTTTTGACTGCAACAAGTGAGTTCATAAAATACTAACAGATTGTATTTGGATTCGATTTTTTTGCAAATTATATGAAAATATGTTTTTAAAATAATATTTATTAATTTAGTGACCGCCACTAGTAGGTTTGACTTATTAACTGACAACCCTTAAATAACAAATACCATTTAATTATACTAGCAACACTCCCAATCACAACACGGAGATTTCACAAAATTGTTCGCTGCTTTTTCACAGTTGACTTTTTAAATAAACCGATTTCAGTCTATAATTTGAGTTTAAATTTTATAATCTAAAATTACTTTTTCATTTTCTGTTTTAAATATTTATATTTGTGATTACATTGTTTGGAAAATAAAATTAAAAATTTAACTACTTAACTTAGTATGTTTTTATTTAAAAAAATAATTATATCAATTTTATTAGACTCAATAGTTTGGTGTATATTAATATTTTTTAGTTATGAAATTAATCATAATTTAAATTAATCTACCCATTTTATTGTAGTACTTATTTATTCTTATATGTATATCTATATAAAAAAGACTGCATCCGTGGTCTAGCGGTTAAGTACGTGAATTTAGACTCGGAGGTACCAGGTTCGATTCCTGGTCGGAAAACAATAATATTTATTAATTGAAATAAATAAATTTAATTAATATTTAATTTATTTGTTATATTTCTCGAGTTTGGTACGGTAGAGATATCGACGAGCTTGCCACTTGTCATGATTGGCCTTTAGTAAAGTTGGCTAAATGTGAATCCGCTTCTTTATAAGCGTGGTTTCTGGCCACTCCGAAAGGGAAACGGTCGTGATGACACTTTGCTTTTTTTTACTTTTACATATATACTTCTATATATAAAAAAATTCCGTGCTTCTTACTAAAACATAAAATTTCTGTTTAAATATATTTTTTTTGTTTTATACATCTTAAAACAGGGGTGGTTAAAAAATAAATAAATCCCAAACAACTAAAATCGAAATAATCGTAATTAATAATTTTGTATGGGAATTTGTATAGTGGTTTCATATGTGTGTCGATGAAGCAGGGTTACTGACAGTGTCCGTCAATTAACAAATGCAAATTAATACTAATCGATGGCCCCTAACAATAGTTTTAAAATCCTCAAGTAAAAGTATTCATAGACGTTAAATCCGTTCCAATAAGGCTCAATTTTGAAATCAGACTATCCGAATGTAAAAAGGTGTGTTGCATAAAATTTATTTAGGTAATTTTATTTATACGTTAATAATAATTCCAATCTTAGGAGTAGCTTCTGTTTACAAACATATTTAGTTAAAGGAGATATTTCCTAAAAAATAATTGCTAGTTTATGGCTGTTTGGCCCGGAGTTGTCCGTCTAATATAGTGATCAGCGAAGAAAACCTTCAGATAGCCGTAGGGTCACATGTCATATTTTGATTTAAAAGTCTTATAGCTGATATCTAATACTCAATTTCAAGGATCATTTTGGACAAATTTTATAAAAAATCGGTTCAGTAATATAGGCGTGAAAGCGAATTAAAGGCAGATAGATATATGGCTGTGGGGTTAGATGTTATGGAATAATTATTCCAAATTTCATCAAAATCGGCTCAGGAGTATAGGCGTAAAGGCGAGACAAACATTTATACACATAAACAAAACTTCTTTTACATATGGACGAGAAAAGGGGGATATATGGTAAATACCAACCCGTAATATATCTGATAGTAGTGGATCCACAGCATGATTGTCATGGGTCCAATACATACGAGTATGCGTTTATTTTCCTTAATATTTTTGTATCAAGTTACGTAAAACTTGTTAGAATTAATCTTGCATTACATTCCTTAGGTATTACTCTTATATACTTCTTAGGAATAAATTATGTTCATATTTGTTAGCGGAGTGAGGCGAAGTGCACAATCGTATTAAAACGTATCGTCTAAGATCGATTACGTCTGTCAGAAATGTGAAATTGACAAATTGATGGTATGTTTTCGGACGAAGGTACACACCGCCTCACCCCGCTGAGGGTACCAAGTGACACTCACAATCCTTAAAAAAGTCGCTATTTATTTTTATTTAGTCTCCTTTATTTATTATTATACACTATAAATATATACTTATCAACTATGTGGTACTTTACAAATTTTCTTAAGACATTTGATCCGAGCAAAAGAGTTCAACGACTTCACGGGTAGTAACCAAACTATTTCAGCTAATTTATCTTCGGGTTTCTTTAGAAGAATTCTATAATGACGTGTATGACAAAAGATACGAGTATAACAAAACATTATATTAACAAATGAACACTATTTCCATCAACATTCAACGCACAAAACGTAAGTAATAAAATTTTCTATCAATAACATTTTTTACTAACAAGTTGTTTTAACTTTTTGTGTTGCGCTACAACTTGTATTTATCTAGCTTAAGTCCATACAAATAAGGCTTGTATGTGGTTCTCAACCGCCTCTCAGCCTCCTTTACGCGCTATAAAAGGAAAACTTTATTGAAGCTCGCAAACCTTTGTTTACGCTTAGTTTTGATTACAACTCGATTGATAACTCATTTTTAAATTCAATTAACTAGGATTATATAATAATAACTACTTAAACAAGTATATATCTTAACTTTTATGGATACACTTAAACTGCCTTCAAAATCACACATTCCACAAAATTGACTTACTTTTGCCTCCGGAAATGAATTCAGAAGATCGCGAGTGTTCCTTGGATTTTGGAAGTAGATGGTGCACGCGGTCTCCCGGGCTAGCTCCATCGAGCACCGCAACTAAAGCACACCATAATAACGCACGACACCACATATTAGGAAAACATCACTCGGTCAGCACTACCGCTCGACGCGACGGCCCATCGTCGACTGGCCTGTGAATACGGCGGGAGGCTTCGGTCTTCGATGCGCGTGAGTCGAACCATAGACCAAAAAGCATATAGATATTTCTCAAATTTCATTTATATATTAGCGGCAATGTATATAATGCCTAGGCATTGTATAGAATGCCTAAAAGGATCAGGCAAATATATGAAAAAAAATGTATTTTATACTTTGCCTAGGCATTCTATACAATGTCTGGGCATTGTATACAATACCAAGAAAAAGTTTATAACATACAATCATATTCATTTCATACATCGCCCGGACGCTCCAGGGATCCTATACATTGCCTAGGGATTGCATACAATCCCTGAATCATACAGATTTCCGGTAACATACATATTAATATTTATATCTACGAGTATAAGTAATTGATATAAAAACCGTGAACCATATTATACTCGTATGTATTAATGAACTCAAAATGATTTAAATTTTTACATGAAGCCGATATGGTTTAATAATTTCAATACCAAAATAGTTTTGACTTTACAGACCAATATTTGATGTCGTCTATGATAAATGCCGTCAATGATTTTAGCGGTAAAATATATTATTGATAGCTATCTATATGTCTTAACGAAAATCATGCATTATATTATCGCGGCAAAAGACCGGTACTACAATAAGCCTTTAAAAGACAGACGTAGTGTGAACCCCAGCCAGGTGAACAGATGACTTGAAGAAGGTCGCTGGTCGAAGTTGAATGAAGGTGGCATCATATCTGATCAAATTTGAACCGGACTATCAAAAAAATAACAACAACATTTTTATCTTTATTATCGCCTTCAGAATAGGCTTTCAGCTTATTTTTGGAGTGCCATTCGCTAGATTATTTGGCAGTTTCGATGTCATATTCGTAAACTCTTCTTCTAAATTCTCGTCACCAGTAATGATGCATTTAATTAATATAGGGTCCATAGCTACGATGTCAAGCATCTTTTTAACTCTACTCATCGTCGTTTTTGCAAAAAAATCAGGTCTTTTGGAACGAGTCTAGCATTGACAAGCTTCATACTCGGAACATTAACTAAAATGTGTTAAGTCGATCCATAAGAAATGTTGAGAGCCTACAGAGGTGGATGGTCGACTTGCTTTGGGTTCGCGATAAAATAGACTCACTAAAACACTTCTGCAACATTTCATACGATTCATTTATCATCATCATCATAATTCGCTGTAATTCCATTGGAAATATAAAATTTCGAACAAACCCGTCGTCAGTAATAATCGCCATATATAAAGTAAACACACACTAATTAACATAATTGACAATAATGCGCTCAAACTTTACGAACATCAACAAAGGTTGTCCCAATGTAGGAAATATTTTTTTTACCGATTCCTATTGCGCGCGCAGATTAATGTACCAGTCCGGGTCAAAGTTGATCATATATTCGCAGATTTGCAAAACGCACTATATGTAATATAAGTTATTACGAGTATTATGACGATAACACATATGTAGATCCGAAAACTGTGAAAATAACAGAATTCAGGCAAAATCATTTTTTTGTTTCAAGTTACCAATTCAAACAGATCTTACCCCTTTTTTTGTCAACATTTTTTTAACTTTGAAAAATACCGGGTGCGATAATTTTTCCAACATGTATAAAAATATAGTTAGTATAGCTTTAAGCTTGTCACTTCTAGTAGCTTATTTTCTCTGTGGAGATCAACTTTCTGCCCCCACACAGGTAACCGAAGTAGGAGAGAGGCTGTTGTGTGCTCTTACGCGCAGGTACCCAAAGCATACCTGACTTTAACAATTGCACACCATTATAACCCCTACTTACAGATGAATAAAGGTCACTTCCCTGTCAAAGTAAAGTTGGTTGTTTTAAAAAAACACGCTCCACGTTACGAAAGCTTAATAACGAAGTGTAGTGGGACGCCTGAGATTAATATGAGATAAATTAGAATTGAAGTGATTTGGGCTCTTCTATAAACAATTTTAAAAATGATATATTGAAGATCGTTTATAAATAGAGGGATTGTAAAATTTTTGTGTAAAAGAAAAGCCACGTGTCGTAATATTGTTTGCAATATTATAATTTTGGGATTTAAAATAACAATAATTATTTAAGTTACTTGTTTAAATAAGCTGCCGAGTATTCACGGCCCAAGGTCTTGTAGATTGTTACAAAAACAAAATATATATCCTAGTCCTTGCATGGTTTGCAAAGTGACTTTACGTATAGGTGAACTGCTTGTAAAAGCTCGCCCAAATCAAGACTTGAAGCTCCATAATCGAATAAAATACTTTTAAATCTATACTATTCCATATAAATGCGAAAGAAGCTCTGTCTGTTTATTTGTCTGTCTTTCACGCCAATATTTCTGAAAATAAGACCCAGGCACGGATATACTCGTAGGCTATATGACTACGACATGTGACTTCACAGACTGTTTTCGATCTTTTTGACTGTTTAATTCATCTTCACGCCTATACTACTGTACAGATTTTAATGAAATTTGGAAGAATTGATCCTTGAAATTCAGCAATGGATAAAATTAAAACATTTACATACGCAGGGCTCAGCAGAGTTCAGCCGTTACCTAACTATCGGGTCGTACGCACCAGCATTTATTTTCAAAAATAATTCCCTATACCCATTGAATCAGTTAATTGTAGTGGGTAACTCTGCTGGATGCAGCCTAATCACGCTTCTTAAGAAGATTTAAAAAAAATATGTTTTTTTGAGAACGCGGAATGTATTAAATTGACCAGTAAACTGTTTCGTTTCCCTTGCATGAAAGAGACAAATGAAACTTTAGTTAGATAAAGAAAGGGATGGATATAAATCAGGTGCGCAAAAAGGAAGCGAGAAAGAAACTGTTAATTACAAAGAAAGTCCTTTTAATATAATTGAATCTTCGGTTGTCATATCCCCGAAGCTGTTTACGAACGCGTTGGAAGATGTTTTTAAAATGCTAGACTCGAATTACTGCGGCATAAACATCAATGGAGAATCCATCTCACACCTCCGATTTGCGGATGACATAGTCATTATGGCCAGTTCACTCAAGGACCTTAGCGGAATGCTGAACGGCTTAAACGTAGCTTCCCAGCGGGTTGGTATGGGAATGAACTTAGACAAAAAGTCATGTTCAATGATCATGTCAAGCCGAGGCCAATCTGCGTAGGAAACGCTACTCTCGAAGTTGTGCAAAATTACGTCTACCTCGGGCAGACTATCCAATTAGGAGCAGCCAACTTCAGCAAAGAAGCCGACAGACGCATTCAGCTAGGATTCAGCATTCGGGAAACTCCGGCACATCATCTCAACGTCTATACCACAATGTTTAAAGACTAAGGTCTTTAACCAGTGCGTCCTCCCGGTAATGTCGTACGGAGCAGAGACGTGGACACTAACAGTTGGTCAGGTCCATAAATTCAAGGTCGCTCAACGAGCCATGGAAAGAGCTATGCTATTTATTACTTAGTCGATAAATATAAAATAAATTAAAAACTACGGATATATGCGAGTATATATCCCCCCGGCCAGTGTGTTTTCCCAATTCTATAACTCTTATATTTTCTTGTCGTCTCCTCAAGGCAAGAGGCGAGAGGCTCTTTCTTCACCCAAATAATCAGTATTGCAATTTAGCGGGAAAATGCCAGCGTTCTTTCCACCATTTCACGCTGACGGGACTTATAGTTAGTTGTACATAGCATTATTTATTTTATATTTTAGCAAATATACGTGTATGATTTATTTTATTTTCAAAGTATTTTATTTAACTATTATGCCTAAGACGGCATAAGAATAATAATGATACAGTATTTGGTGGGGCAAAGAGAGGAGCTAAAAATAGCGGCCGGCATCCGCACAGTGAAATGGATGGCCAAGAAATTTGTCTTCTCTCTTTGTATTTTTTCATCATCATCATTACCGCCTCTAAAACGCAGAGACCTATACCTCCACTCTAGGAGATAGGGCTTCCTTTCCAATATTCACTATTTACACAAAGTAACCTTTGCGCTTAAAATGATAGACTACCGCCGCTGAATTTTAACCGTTAGTTGCGTTGCTATCGATAATTGTAATAATATTTCATAGATAACGCGCAAGAGACCAAAATAATATATTCTAGATTTAAGGGAACTTGCCCGTGGCTCCACCCGCCTACGACTAACCTCGTTTCCGAACAAACCGACGGACCTTCTACTCGTTGAAGGTACTTCTACAACAGATGGTTAATATCAACTTCATTTAATGTCAATTTACTCTTTTAACATATTGTTTTGTAGTTTTCCTAAAACTTTATGAAATTTAGCGCCCGTAGTCTATCTCATTAAGATAAAACGTTACATTATATATAATACGAGATGTATAAGTGGAACCGGGACCGACAACTTAACGTGCTCTCCAAAGCACGGGTCTGTGGTGTTGTAAATATATAACAAACGTAATAAAAATATATATCATTGGCATATGCCGGTGGAATTAATTTGCTTTACGAAGCTGACTTTAGCCCAGAAATACATCCAGGAACCGACCGCGCACAACACACTTATTACTAATTATAATATGACAACAACAGAGATTACAGTATCTATAAGAATACCCTCAAGAATTTAGGCAATTGTTCTTATCTACGGCTGTGAGTTGTTGCTTTTGTTTTTGATAGCCAAATGTTGTTAGTGGCATTTTATTGTTTTGTACCTTTAAAGTATTAGTGTGTGTAAAGGGATAGAGTCCCTTATATCGGTACATTTTCGAAGATAAAATATTTTGCATTCCAAATGTTTATAAGAATGAATATGTTATCATGAAAAGAATAGTTTTTGTTCTGACCTCGCTAAGATTACGGTGGTGACAACTCTTTTATTTAATAGGTTTTAAGGTAGAACTTGAATTTAAACTTGAACTAGCATGTTCCGCAGCTGTTTACATTTCCACCATTTACCTATGATCAAACAGTCAGTTGTATAATAAAGCTGCAAAAATGCGACTGTTTTACTATCCTTGGCAAATCGTCTCGGCTACACACACGCCTCATCAAGCTTATGAACATCAAAAATAGTTCAGTAATATTACCGCAAAAGCGAATGAAAGATATATGGCTGAGGGGTTACACGTCATGATCAGATTATGAGTTTATATAGCCTATACCGTCCCTGGGTTACAAAGATCATTTCTACCAAATTTCATCACACTAATTCAGACTTACATACATACGTACAGAGAAAGCTTCTTTACATACACTGAAATAGACTAGCTATGATGACGGACACAGGGTATAGAGACGTTGTTAACAGTAGCAACCCCTTTCGGAAAGTGTGGACCCAGACCATGTTACGGGTACAAAGCGAATCTTCGCTTCTTCTTCAAACCTATATTTAGTCAATAAATTCATTTTAAAAGCCTTATTTCTAAATAACATAAAACATAATTTCATTCATTTTTGGTACTTTAGCCTTTTTTATTTTTGGTATTCATAACGTAGTTTAAAATAGTCGTTAACAGGCCATAGTAAAAGTGTGCAGGCGTCAGTCTGCAGTCGCTGAGGTGCCTCATAAAGGTGGTGTCACTTGACTCTATTGTCCACAAACAATACCTTGATTTACTATTGTTAAAGCAGGTACCTTTACCCAAAAATCTCCCGAAAATTCCAGCTTATGTAAAAAATAATTGTTTCGCGTATTGTCTATTTCGCAAAGATTTGTTTTACTATGAGTTTTAAGAGATGAATTTGTTATGGATTTGAAGGCTATTGTTTAAAAAAAATATTTGTGTCTGATTATTAATTTAAGTATATGATGATACTTAGAACTATTATTAAGCCAATATTACCTGCCCTGACAAATTGACATAAGATATAACTTATTTAAAAAATGTAAATATTTGTCCAAAGCAAAATTTAAAGTTTTACGTACATACTGTACATTTTCAGCACGCACAAACTCCGTTACTGAATCGAGAACATTAAGTATTAGATTTAAGACATAAGGTGTAAGTGCGACGTGACGGAACTACAAATTGACAGCTCAGTAGCTCTAGAACGAAATAACTCTATTATGTTAAGTTTTACTTCCAACCTGCTAACTTGTAATTCCGTAACGTCGCACGTCATGGCACTGGCTAAAATCCCATATCGAAACGAGGATATGAGTGCGTGCTAGAGCTACGAATGTATGAATATTTATGGAACCGGGACCAACGGTTTGGAATGGGAACGGTGGTGTTGTAAATCAATTGTACGTAAGAAAACTGGTAGTAAGACGCTAGTATAAAATTATTACAACGTACGATTTACTCTGAAATTAGGCTTCTTTCAAAAGTATAAATATTCCTTTATATAACATATTTATTTACAAACAAAACAATAGGAAATCTTGAACCCAGCCCAAATGTAGTTCAAAATATTGCTTAAGTTAAAATCATGTTTATTAAAACTACATAAAAAGTATAAAAATAATTTAATATAAAGTAAACCTAATAAAATAAATAAATTAAGGGAATAAAATGTCCTCTAGAGGTGACTGTTCAGGGATAGTACCGAGGTTGGCGTACTTGCGCAGCTTTAGGTACACAGCAGAAAACGCCGCACTTCCCGCGCTTGAGGAGGTCGCCTGGACGTGTTATAGGGCTAATATGTCCACACATGTCGGATCCCACACCAGGGACCTTCCAAGTTTCCACAGCCCAACGGTCATGCCGTCGGGTCTCTTACAATGGCCTCGCGCAATCCCAGAGGTTTCTAGGATTGTAGGTACTCCAGCTGTGACAAAATGCCTTCGAAAGATGTTGAAAGCAGCGTGACGAGAAATGCAGCCATGAGGAGAGCCCGATCATTTATGTTACTGGAAGATAAAATATGTTCCAGTAAGAGTACGCGTTTGCAGAGCGGCTCGTTCCAGTCGTTGAAATTTTGCTAAATTTAAAATCGTAATATTGGGGCATGCTACTGACCAGGCATCTCTGGCATCTGATAAGTACGATGGTACTACAGAACTAACTAACTAGTGCAGTTAAGATTATTTACAATACACGAAACGAATATGTACAAATTGTCAAAAAACAGTCAAACAATAAAACATAACAATGGGCCTGTTGAAGATAGCAGATTATTCTTTAACATAATAAAAAAATGGATCAAACAAAATTGCAACGTAAGTAAGTACTTATCGAATACCCTGTAAATCCCATTAATAAGGATGCGAGACGATTTTTTTATAAAATATATACTTACTATTTAATTAAAAATTCAGTAGCATACTGACCTTAAAATATAAATTATTTTATTACACATATGAACAATTACAACAGAAGTTTTTTTGCGGTTTATTGATACGATTAAGAAGACAATTACGTTAAGACAGGATTTTACTTAGTTTATAAAAAAATAAAAATATTACCGTTTTCAGTACAAATATGTATATTATCTCATAATAGCAAATTATGCAGTTAAATTATAAATAACTACACACTAAAATAAATAATCTAAGGATCTTCTAGTGTAATAAATATTGTTAAAGTATTTAAAATAAGAAATAAAAATAACAATATACAAGCGATTAAAGCCACGACCATAAACGTTATTAAAAAAACAAAACATAAGAAAGAACCGACATCAAATCAAAAACATTAATATTACAACAGCGGTCATTAATTTACGAATCGTAGAAATGCCTAATAATGGTTTGAATTTTTAAAACTATGGAAAAAAAAGGAATTCCAAGAGTTATGGCCAAACGTCTGGTTACCTACTGAGAAGCCACCCCGACACCGATCTAACTCAGCACTCTTCAATAAAGGATATGCTAAATCTAAGGTTAAATAAAAGGTAGTAAAGTTGAAAATTGAAATGTAAAACTTGTATTCGTACGATAAAAGTATTTAAATGTGTGATGCACTGGAGGGGAGAGCATCTGCCGCCCCCGACAGCTTCTCATAATAGTATCGATATCTTTGCTTAGAATATTTCTTTTTATCAAACAAATTGATCAAGTTACGATGAAGTATAGAGGTTTGGATAAAATCATATTCATTGTCTTCGAGTGATTGGGTTTTGTTACAAGAGATTCTAAAACTATATTCTTAAAATATTGTTCGAGAATCATTTGTTACTTTTGAAATTAAAAAGCTATTTAGCTATCGGTGATTAGCACGTTTAAATTCAAAGAATTTACCTTCTATAAATAACGAGGAAGATGGATTGCTCGTTTTCATAGAAAAAGTAATTTGATGGACAGCAACATTATTGGAATTTATATTTAATATTGAAGTTGTTACGTAAGAAGTATTTACAGAACATTATAGGATAATAGGACTACTTTAATAGGAATTTTCACTTGAAAAGAATTATACACAGTTTCGTAAGAAAGATTTAACTAGTGAGAATATTACAACGAGGTAAGAAACAAACAGTCAATATGCAAAGAATCTTTGAAGATATGCATCGGGACCAGCAATTCACATGTTAATGTCAAACATTTAGAGAATGCAAGCGGAGTGGACCTCGTGGCTGCCGGCGATAGCGACTAAACTAATAACTGTTCTAAACTCGTGGTGAAAGCCTCGAGGCCTTTTGATCGTGTGGAATCGAGATAAAAAACATCACCCGAAAAAGAAGACGCTTAATGAGAAATTCGCAACATTCATTAGGTACTGTTAATTATAGGTTGGATGTTTTGTTACATTGGTCATTCTTTCTCTTGGAACTGTAGATTGGCCAAAGGGTTTTTAGGATTTTATAATGTTGTTTTTTTTACATTGGTATTGCATTTTCTTCAAAACGAAGTAAATCAAAGTAAAATATTATTGTACAATTAATTTGCCGTTTTCTGAGCTGCCATTTGTTATTTAGGTATATTATTGATCGAAGACCAGCGTAGTTTAAATACTTTCAATATTATTTTAGCTCGTATGCTATGAGTTAAGGCAGCATATATCAGCGATCGTGAAAGCCGAGGTTGAGCCAAAGATCATGTGTCACAGATAAAGCTCCTGCATTCTGTATGGAAAATTATAATCTTCCCGACAGATGCACTTGATATCTGTGGTGAACAAAGAAGGGAGGCTGTACGATCGCTTCACACGGTGCCAACAAAGGATGTTTTTTGTATTTTTGGGAATTCAAACGACGCAGGTCGGAGGCTCGATGCGAACTTGTCCATGTGTGCATGTTTAGGTTTTGTTCTCGGAACGGTGCTCTCTTATTAGCGACGCTTGTATTGCTTATGTTGCATTCTCAATTAATTTGCCTTTTCAAACAAATTAGTTGTGTAGCCGCGAGTATTTACAACGGTATATAAATCCGCTTAAATATTGCTTTCGTTATTGTACAAAATTTGTCGCAAATAATTTCTAAAAGCTCCCGTTCTCGCAAATCGATAAAAAATGATTTATGGCCCCATATCATATAAGTTATTTGTAGCGTTTATCTGTGTTAAATTTATTCGACAGCAAAACTCAAAAAGGTATCAAAACGACATGAACAACATTCGAAAAATAAATCATCACTAACGTTAACATAGCTCAAAAACGCGTCCCACTCTCGAGCGTAGTTTTGATGCAACAAAAATCGACCAAAATAAAACATTACACGAACCGCTTTTGTCTTACCAGTGTCTACAACTGTCTTTTATCTTCCGAGACGTCAAGACCGGTACCTTGGCGTGCCATAACCGAGAGGAGAAAAAAAATCGAGGCAAAGGTAAGGCGCGTGAGTCCGAGCCAGGTAAAACTTCACTGTGTTCCTTTTTTAAATTTTAGTCATAATCGTCTTGTTTTACGACTTGTTCGACTTGGAGTTTAAGACACGAGTGGCCTAATTAACCGTTTGTAAGCCCGGTAGCAGGAAATGGTCAAAATTAAATGTTTAGAATAATACATAGGGGTGCTTTAGTATTATTTATGGTTTCCTTATGACATGGGTGTTTGCAAACCTGGATGTTTATCAAGCCGTGCACAAATTATTAACCACGTAGGTGAATCTATTTGTGGAATTGTAACTTTATGTAGGAGATATAAACTATTATGGATAATATTTTTGTAAGTTTTTTTTTGCATAGTTTTATAACTGAATTTATAACTTTAATAGTTTATTCCTCGCCTTAAATGAGTACAGTTACATAAATAAAGCTGCTTGTAACCAAAAAAATGTTAGTAATATTTTTTTGGATCTTTATTAAAATTTATCGCAAGATACGAGTAGTTTTAGGCATTGCCGTAAATTTTTGTTCGATTTAGTTTTACGTTCCTTCACCTCGAGACGCAACAGAGTCGAGAGTCAAACTGAGTTGTCAATTGCGGTTACTATCCCAAGCAAAGAATGCTCTAACTTTTTCGTAGAAGGTAATTTTAGGTTTTAGGGACATAAGAAAGACTTTAAACTGTGTTGGGACTAGTCTGGAGATAAATATAAAATAAATTGAAACTGATTTTTTATACCAGATTAAGTAATTTTTTTTTATTTTTTTTTAATATACTGAGCACGACATGTGACACTGCGCCCACCTGATGGTAAGCGGTACGCGAGGTCCAAGAATGGGAGCAACTGACGCCAGCCTCAGACGACCGACATCAGTCCCTCCACTATGCCGGCCTATAAAGAAGCTTTTTCACACTTCGTTTGAAGGACTATTTATATATATTCTTGTAGGATTAGGTAGGATAGGTAATTGTTATGGCAACCCTACCTATAGTCTAATATTTCACAATGGGGTGTATCAGGCAAAACCTTATTCTGGATGTCGCTAGCGGCAATGGTACCTTATTTAGCACCTATATCGCATCATTTTTTAAATGTTTTTGTAGTTTTAATTTTATAACAGAATATAGTATTTTAAATTAACGCTACCTATCTTAAAAACGAATTAAGAAAGCGCACACCGTCTTTAAAATAAAAAAAAGGTTTTATTAATAGAACGGCAATTTAGAGACTTGATTTGTACACTTAAACGCTGCTCACTTCGGCATAATATCCAGAAAATAATAAATTTCGTAATAAAAATATAAGTTTTCTATGCAACTGACAGTTATATTAGGTACCATTTATCATGCGCCATCTACCGTGATAAAAAGTTAGTGATACACCCCATTCCGTCACTGGTGGACAAACAGATTTTATTTACATACCGTGTCTTTCTGAAAGTATTAATAAAATAACGAAAGTTTAACTTGTTACGTGATTTATAATAGTTAATTGGAGTAATCATTTTTAATTTAAAAAATGGCATTCGATACTTTATTTATTCTTTAAGAAACTGTGATTAGTAAAATTGATTGTATTAATAACCAAAGCTCGATCTTTTCCTTTTGCAATCGAAATTATTTACCTGAAACAAGAAACAATATTATGAGTAAATACAAAAAAAATGACTGTTTGATTCGCCTTCACGCCTAAACTACTCAACCCATTTTAATATTTATAATACAGGTATAATTATTTATTTAAATAATATAATTAATGCGGTAGTGGCTCGGTTGTAAGAACGCTTTTATAGAATTTAAAAAAAAAACTTATAAATGTCGGTTCGAACCCTGGCATGTACCAATGCGAAATACACCTTCCTTAAGTACATTTAATTGTACTAACTGCCTCCGTGGTGTAGCGGTTAAGTCCGAGGATATAGACTCGGAGGTACCGGGTTCGATTCCTGGTCGGGACACAAAAATATTTATTAATATAATCAAATGCATTTAATTAATATTTAATTTATTTGTGATATTTCTCGAGTTTGGTACGCTGAAGACATCGACGAGCTTGCATTTAATTAATATTTAATTTATTTGTGATATTTCTCGACCATGCCACTTGTCATGAGTGGCCTATAGTAAAGTTGGCTAAATGTGAATAAGCTTCTTTATAAGCGTGGTTTCTGACTACCCCGAAAGATTTATTTATAACACCTATGTTTCCCGTGCCTCGCAGAGCACGTTAAGCCGTCGGTACCGGTTCCACTAATATCAACAAGGTGGCGAGTGTAGGCTAAATTGTCCAGAAATTTCTGGAAGGCCCATCTCGAACAGTGGAGGTCTAGGTGTTTTAGGGGCTGTGATGATGATGATGATGATGAAGAACGCTTTGGCATATACATACTCGTATATGTATGAGAAATACTTTTCTGTCCATTTGTCATAGATTTAGAATACCACCGTTCTAGTGCATAAGTTAATCCCTCGAATTGTTTGTTCCACTAATACCAACCAGTGGATTCGTTCATAAATTGTCATTAAAATTTACAACAGACCCGCCTGGCCAGCGTGGCAAGTGTAGGCCAATTTATCAGAATTATGTTCTTGAAGGCCCATCTCAAGGGTCTAGGACTCTTTGTTCTAGGGGCTGTCATTATAACAAATTAAATAGTGTTTTATAGTAATAAATAATTTTAACTATTCTGTTCGTAACCTTCTGCACCCGCTTATTATTTTTTATTACTAAGCGTTATGCCATGTTTAAGAATTGACGACATCCACTGACTGCCGACATCAGTTACTTCAATTATGTCGGCTTTTTCACACTTCGCTGGAACATTACATTTGTAAAGGAAGGGCAAAGCACGAAAACTAAATGCAAGCCCACCTCGATCCTTGGCGCCGCATCAGACTGGAAAATTCTCATGGATACATTTGAACACCATTATAGGATCCCAGATGAACTAGCTGTATCAGCCTATAGGCCAGACATCTTAGTGTTTTCTCGGAACTTGAAAAAAGTTATCCTTATTGAACTTACCGTTCCGTGGGAATCAAATATTTCAAAAGACCACAACATGAAGTCGAATAAATATTATGATCTCACAGAAGAAATGATCAGGAACGGGTTCAAGACTCAGCTTTACGCAGTGGAAGTTGGTGCAAGAGAAGTTCCAGCAAAATCTTTGCATCACTTACTGAAAGAATTGGGCCTAAGCAAGTCTGCCGTCAATACATTTATGGAACGAGCTTCCAAGACGGCATTAACGGAATCATACAGTATTTGGTTGGGTAGGGAGAGAAGTAGAATGGTGGAAGGTGAGCGTATTATCGCGCAATAGAAAAAAAAGGAGGCCTCCTTTTCTTAAACCAGCCAATTGTCGGTCGCAAGCCCGAGACACCATTCTTCTCATCTCTTACCCACACACGATGGACCCGGCACCCGCACGGTGAATCCATGGAATGCTTAGAAATTTGTCTTCTTCTCAGTCACAAAGGTTAGTTGGTAGAAAATGCATTTACGCATTAAGCTCACAGTTACCTAAAGGTTTCTTTAGCTATTATGTTACCTTCACTGGCAACGATAGTCATACAGCTAGTTATGAATAAGGCCAATAATGTATGAATACCGGAAAGCAATAAGTGGAATATTCTAATGAACATTAATCCAACATATACCTATTTACAATCATATTAGGTATAATAGTGTAACAACGTCATATTTATTAACATAAACATACTTCCCGTAAGTATCATTCATCGATTTTAATTAGATTATTTAAATAGCCTGCTATTGTACAACATTGCTACATGTAAAAGCATGTTATATGACTGATATCTTTTTAATTATGGATTTGTATTAAACTCGAGATATATAACAAATAAATTAAATAGCGATTCAGCGAGGAAATGCGGCCAGCATTCTTGCCACCATGCCGCGCGAATACGATTTATATTTAAATTAGGTTTTGTAAGTAGGTTTTCTTTCTTTTTTGTTTTATTTTATTTTTTATTTCATATATTTTTTTATAAATTAAATAATTTATTACTAATTTTATTACCAGGAATTGCACCCTGTACGTCTGCGTCTAAATCCACGGACTTGACCGCTAGACCACGGAGGCAGTTCATCTAATCTGAGTGTCACTTTAAAAAATCAGCATCCTAGGAAATAATATTACGGACATTTTAGAGATTTATTAAAGTTGACCTTCTTTGTAAACCACCTTATTGTCGCAAGCCCGATATAAAAGATATCCATGGAATGCCTATAAATTTATTAAACTTAGAAATATTTATTTTTTATTTATAAACGTTATTTTTTTACTGTCTAAAATGATGTGCATTATATGAAAGTAAAAATACTAGTATGTCTAAAATGACAGTAATTTTATTACCTTGAGGCTGATTGACTGGGTTTCTCAAAAGTACATTCAGACAAAAAAAACTTTTAAAATATTGCATTGTGCGAGTGAGATGGATGCAAGCACAAGAACCCCTTCAAGCAAAGCCATTAAAACAGTACCCACATTTTACGATGTAATAGACAAAATGATAACCTATATTTATAGTAAAATTATAAAACATACCCTTTCTCAGAGCCACGATTCTCCGAGCACTTTAGCTAAAGACGAGAGCTCGTATTTCTCAATAACAATGCAATATACAAAAAATATTTACTATCGAAAACCCACCCTTATTACTTTGGTTTTAAGAATGTGTAGCAACGTTTGTTGTTTATGGTTTACTAGCGATGTTAATTTTTGCTATTTTTACAGCATACAACACTAGGTAATCACAGTAAGTGCTCCGCTACCACGATTTTCTATAAGTGATGGGAAACTATTGTTTATATTGATAGACTATCGATATTACCACAACTACTTTTATATGATCACAGGCAGATAGGCTGGCAATTATTTCTGGCAACGTACTAGTCTCGCTGTACAAAGGGAAAATGCTGCCAGTCTCCTTGGGACTATCTGGGATGGGACGTCTCTAGGACTTTTTTTTTTTAGTTCATATTTAATTTAATATTTATTATTCAAGTATCTTTTGTTTTTCAAAATATTATTATATTTATTTAAATTAGGAGCTAATAGAAAAAATAATTATGATATATAAAATAAGAAAACAAAAAAAAAACCCACTTACAAAACCTAATTTAAATATAAATCGTATCCGCGCGGCATGGTGGCAAGAACGCTGGCCGCATTTCCTCGCTGAATCACAATGCTGATTCTCTGGGCGAGGAAATCCAGCCCTCTTGTCCCCAGAGTAGACACTTAGACGAGGGGTGATGTTTATTAAAAACGTTAATTAATGCTTTCAATTTAAATTTAATGTATATACCTACATTTATTGATTTACTTCGGATAAAATAATTAAAAAAATCTTTCATCCAAGCTGCTGTCATTTTCCAGTTAAGTCACGTTGCAGCTCAAATAACTGAGTTTAATCGTACGAGTACTAGGGACTGTCTATGAACTACAAAATGACAGCTCGTAAATTTATATATTTTTTTATTCGATTAGATATCGTAATTTGATTGTTACAGGCTACAGTAGTTGAAAGCCAAATATTTATTTAAAAACTTTATTTCACAATGACAAAGGCGGACTTAATGCCCGTAGCCATTTTCTGACAGCCAAACCTTGGGAACAAATTTATAGGAGCAATAAAATAAATATTAATAGTAGAATAAATTCAACATAATTATATATACCTACTTACATAATATACTTGTATATATACTGTAATATCAATATACTTAATAATCTAAGATCATTATTTTATTAATAAAATTACATAAATCCATAATAAGAGAACCTCAAATTGCGCAAATACGCCAACCTTGGTACCGGTTACGAATTTGCGCCGTTTGGGGTCGAGACGATGGGCTCGTCAGTGAGGCGGTTGGCCAAGGAGTTGTCAAATCGGCTGACAGAAAGGTCTGGAGACAGGAAGGCTGGCAATTATTTCTGGCAGCCTCGCTACACAGAGGGGAAATGTTGCCAGTATCCTTGGGACTTTCTCGGATGGGACGTCTCTAGAGGACATTGTTTATCTATAGTTTAGTTTATTTTTAATATTTAGGTAGCTTTTAATTTATATTTAATGTATATTAATTAACTTCGAATAAATTTATACTTTAAAGACTCTAAAAAAAACATAATTATAAATTAAATATATATATGTACAAAATTATATGATCTTTCTATATGGTGATGCTAGAGACATCGACTATCTTGGTCACGATGGGCCTGTAGTAAAATTAGCTAAACTATGAGCTCATAAAAATAGCATGATTTCTAACGTCCTCGCAAGAGATAACTACGTGATTATATAGGAATCGAGAAAATATCGATATTAAACATAAACATCACTACTTACTATCAGTAAAAGGTTTTAAAAAAACCCTGGCAGAGGTTTCTGCGATGTTTGCCTTAAGGCTTTGTTCCTCATAATCAGCGATCAGTTGCAGTTTGTTTCTTCACTTTGTGTTCACATAAAGGTGAATTTTACGAACAAAAACAAATTCTTTTCACAAAGTACTTAACTTTTTGTAGCTATCGTAGTTACCCACTCGCAACTTCACTTTATAAAACTAATCCCCTATTCAAAATTAGTGCGTGAATAATTCAAAAAACATTTTTTTTTGCTTTTAACTTGTTGATTTCTTGGTTTAAATGAAAATGTATTATTTTTATCTTGAAGCAAATTTGAATTACAAATTTATTGATTATAAGCGACTCGATTGCGTGTAGGTTACCATCACTGTGGTAAAAAGAGGTGAAACATCTATCTACTTGAGAATATTTTACCAATAAGCTTGTTAAAATCACCATTATGCATAGACATATCTGGCTCTTAGCATTTGGCAAGTGGTAGAACCGCCTATGAATATAAAATTTCTGTTTTGTGCAAAGGAAGAAAATTTCATCCAGATATTCAAGGTGAAAAGTTAAAAGTACTTGCTTTGTACTAGAAACGCCCGTCGCATCATCCAGCATTAAGAGTGTGATGAATCACCAGCGGGTAGATAGGGTAAGATTCAGCTGGGAAAACAGAAGAATTTCTAAGGCTATGCTATCTGTCTATTTTGGCCAAATGTAAATCTATCTACTCGAACTTATATTACTCAAGGAATGATTTACTAAGTGCACACAAAAGGTATTAAATCTTATCTAATGTTTACAATATTATCTTTTAATACCTAACCTCAATTGCTAAATTTACTAAGGCTCGGCTTGACGTCAGTCTCGGACGTTTGTCATAATATATTATATACATATATTTACGAGTACAACAATATCATTGACCACTGTAACCACCCCTTGACTCATCGTAGATCTCAGCTACGCAAGCACGAAGAGTTGGATGTTAAACTTAACTACTAGTTAAGTTTTAGTTTATTTTTAATTTAGGTAGCTATAAATTTATATTTAAAGTATATTTTTAATTTAAAGATTTCGTGCAATTAATATCTTTATATTATGCGTAAGTTAGTAGTCTAAGAAAATTAACTGCCTGCCTAAGAAAGCTCGTACGCAACCCTAAAATGAGTATCCCTCATAATTAAACGTAGGAGAACTAATCTAGGAAATAACTGTCAATGAAATCTAATTTTGTAGACGTTGAGCCCAAGGAAAACAAATTAAAAAAGGACTACGTAAAATAGATGTAATACCTATTTTATAGTAGAAATTAAAGTTTTTGTTTCAAATCTAGGTAATAATTTTGTTTAGTCTTATGTTTATGTCAACAAATAGACTGTATTTATTAAAATATATTGTATAATTCAGGTCGTATTTTTAAAAATTATCACCCCCTGTCTAATTGTCTGCTCCGGTGACAAGACTTTTCTCGCTCAGAGAATCAGCATAGCGATTCAACGAAGAAATGCGGCCAACGTTCTTGCCACCATACCGCGCGAATACGATTTATATTTAAATTAGGTTTTGTAAGTACCTATTTATAGTTTTCTTCAGTCAACAATTGTTATTTAGTTTTATTAATAAGTCATTATTTTCGGCTGTTCTGCAGTATTTATTGGTTCCTTCCTAGTGTATTAAAATCGACTAAGTAGTATAAACGTAAAGACACAGAAATTTCTGTGGGATCACATGTCGTAGTCAGATATTTACGTTATATAACCTATGTCCGTCTCAGGATTCCGATAAATATATCTACTTTATATCAAAATCAGTTTAGAGACAGACAAAGCTTTTTTCACATTTATATTATTAGTATGAAAGATGCACAGTATGATAGTGTAGTGAACATATTTGTGGGATGAGAAATGTGCTCCTAATCCGCGTCATCGAATGCATACCGGCGGCGGTCGTGCTGGTCGGCACGCGGGCCGCAGTCACGA
Source organism: Tinea semifulvella (assembly GCA_910589645.1). Classification (NCBI taxonomy): domain Eukaryota; kingdom Metazoa; phylum Arthropoda; class Insecta; order Lepidoptera; family Tineidae; genus Tinea; species Tinea semifulvella. Next base: position 31,663,089 of record OU342584.1, read on the forward strand.
CCTGCCCCATAACATACTACTACAATAATTATCTATTTGTTTAGCTAAAAAAACTGTACCAACTACACAATATATTTATTTAGAATATAGTTATACTTATACTACGAATCAAGTGTTATATAAATTAAGATAAAATACAAATATAATATATTTAAATGACATTTAACAAAATGATTTTGCCTTACTAGAATAGAACCAGTGAAGTAGTAACCAAGTTACTTGTTCGCTATGGTAATATGGACTAATTGTTGTCTATCTTCATGCATCTAACGCATGTGACTGATAAGATAGACAAGTTAAATCTATTTCTAGTTGGGAAAATTACATTTTCCACGATTTGCAAACTGATAAACTAACAATGCATGCAATTATTCCAGCTATTCAAATATTTGTTACTTTGTAGCAGAGAATGAGCACATGACTTCTACAAACACAGGGAGATTGTATAACCTTATAATTAGCAAAGTACGGCACTGCGATCTGCGTTTCTAATGTGATAATTGTGACAGATTTATTACTGTACTCGTATTTAAGTGAATACAGACGCTAAGCGATTGTCAATGAACGCGATGGTTAAGATACGCCTGTCAGATATCTCTCCGTACCTCACCAAGCATGTCCTCGACAAAGCGTTCAAACTTAAAACTAAAAGTGACGATACAGTTAAATCGTTAACGATATCCAGAGCGACACCGGTAGGAGAAGGACTTATAAGTGTGATTTACAGAATTCAAGCCAAAGGAAAATTACACAAGACTTCGTTCGTTGTAAAAACTATCATCAAAGATAAATTATTGAGAAAAACTCTGAACTGTGAAAAATTATTTAAAAGAGAAATAATGTTTTTCACGAAAGTCCTGCCGATGTTAATTCAAATACAAATATCGAGAGACGCGAAAGAACGGATCCAAGGTTGTGTCCCCTTTTGTTACGCTTGTTATTGCGATGGTGATAATGACTTCATACTCTTGGAAGATCTTACAGAGAAAGGTCATACATCAATGCCTGAAGCGACGAACGAACAATGTCATCTAGCTATTTATACTTTGGCGCATTTTCATTCAGTATCGATGGCCTTGAAATTAAAATCTTCGCAATTGTTTTTCAAGTTAGTTGAAGATATGGAAGAAGAATATTTTACAAATGATAACAAATCTTGGTACACTCCATTCTTGAACAAATGCGTGGATATTAATAAGGATGCATTGAGTGTACACGTGGATAAAGAAAGCGTGTATTGTAAGAAATTTATGGCTTTAGCTAACAGCGATATTTACAGTGAATTAATTAACTTGGCGTCAGTTAAAAATGAGAACAGTTGCATTTTGCATGGAGACTCGTGGTTGCCGAATTTCATGATATCAAATTTGTCAGCCGTGGCTGTAGACTTTCAGTTACTTCGATATTCTTCACCGGCTATGGATCTGGTCTTCTTCATTTTGTTGAACGTTAATCTTTGCGATTCTATCAATACGTTTCAGGAAGCTGTCGGTGTGTATCACAAGGCATTAGTGTATTATTTAAGCGATATGAAAATAAATGCAAATGAGATAATGCCGTTGGATAGTTTGTGGAGAGAAATACGTGAGCTCGGAAAGTTTAGCTTCTATCAAATTCTAACTACAATTCCTTTGACTAGTAATTCGGTGTTTTGTGATAATATGGAATGCTATTCTGTCAAGTATAAAGGTATGGATAGAATTCCTTTAGAGGAGTTATGGAAGGTTCGTCAAATGGCGAACCGTGATCAGCAACTGAGGATCGTCAAAGCTTTGCGAGTTGCAGTTGATCTTGAAATTTTGTAGTATATATATAGCAGCGTGTTTATCCATTGTATTATTATGTATATAATTTATTTATATAATAAACTTTAAGGCGCTATTTGATTTGTATTTTATTAACGTGACCAGAAAACAGTTTTCGTCTGACGTTTTTTGTATCACTTTAGCTTGCTTGAATTGTTTAGCATGTATTTGTAATCTATTATTAGTTATTAAAACTTTGTAAACTTACTTACAGATACTGGCTCAGGATAGGAATATAAATATAGTTACGATCCTATTATTCTATAAACTAAAAAAATCTCAGAAAATACATTACAATGTATGAATCATTTGTATTCTTTTAGTTACTTATGCTTTTCTCAGTCTTATTAATAAGTGGTTGACCCGGCCGTGTAATATATTGATTAGCGAATGAAACAATCAGGTGACTGTAGAGTCACATGTTGACGTTATGTTTTATTAAAATCTGTATAGTAGTTTAGATGTGATTGTGAGATTCACAGAGAAATGTATATATGGCCAAGTATATTGTCGAAGTCAGATGATGACATCATATAGTCTATATCCGGCTCACGATTTCAAGGAATATATTTGCCAAATTTCATCAAAATCTGTTCAGTAATAAAGTCGAGATTCATAAACGCAGATAAATAAATTACTTAACTTTTATATTAGTTTGGATATAGAATTTATACTTTTTTTGAATCCTCAATTGTTTGGCTATATATATATATATATATATAGACCTGCATCTGTATATATATTATATATATATATATGATTGTAAGAACGCTGGCTACATTTCCCTGCTCAATTGTAATACTGATTTTTTGGGCGAAGAAAAACAAGCCTCTTGTTACCAGAGGAGACAAGACGATGTCTTTTAAAATATCCTAGAACCCTCTGGGATCGCGCGGAGCGATGGCAAGAGACCCGACGGCATGCAAACTTGGCAGTTCTCTGGTGTGGCATGCGACATGTGTAGATACATTAGCCCCATCTCACATCCAGGCAACGCCGTTTGGGGTCGAGACGATGGAACCATGTGGACCCCTTAACCAAGCGTCTGGCCAAGGGGTTGGCCAAACGGCTGACGGAGAAATCTGGCGATAGGAAGGCTGCCAATTATTTCTGCCAAAGTATTAGTCTCGCTATACAAAGGGAAAATGTTGCCAGTCTTCTTAGGACTATCTCTGATGGGACGTCTCTTGAGAATATTTTTTATTTATAGTTTAATATTTAGTTAGGTTTAGTTTATAGTTATTTACTTTTATTTTAGTAGTTTGTAATTATTATAATTTTTTTTGTGAATATTATTTTTCGAATACAAATATACAAAACTTAAATATATATATTATCTTTGATCTAGCAGTTAAGTCCGTGGAGTTAGATGTTGAGGGGCTTGGTTTAATTCCTGGCCGGGACACATTCATTTATTTAATTTATTTGATACTCGTATTTCTCGAGTTTGGTACGCTAGAGACATCAACGAGGTTGCCACTTGTCATAATGGGCCTATAGTAAAGCTGGCTAAAAGTTAATCCGCTTTTTTAAAAGTGTGGAATATGGTCACGGTCGTGATAATACTTTACTTTTCATTATATGCAAGTAGAAGTGGGGCTCGTTGTAGCATCGGCATTAACGGGAGCCACGGTGTTAACTCTATTTAAAAAAAGAAAAAAGATTTTGTTTTTTGATACCTAAATCGTGCAGGTATACGAGTATGTGCCTAACAAACTCAAAAAGTAAATTATAGTTCATAAAATTTTCTCAATTTATTATCCACTGTTCCTTATTATTTTAGTTATTGTTTTGACTCGCTTTGAAACGTGACAAATTTTAAAATACTCTTTAAACATTATTTAAACCAACAATCGACCGCAACACTCGTTGTTTTACAACTTAAAAAGATTTAACTTATAATATAAGTATAGTATAGTAAGTAGCAGAATAACTTATTATTATTTAACCTGACTGCTCAAAGAAATAAAGGATAAAGGGTGTTTGAATCATGCCTACCATCTATCTATCTACAATTAATTTTCAAAAATAGTCAAGTCATTTTTGGTGAAATTTAAAAACCAACTTACGTATGTTATTATATTTTATTATTTGCATAATTAGGTTTTGTCTACTTTTGGACAGCACCTTCTGAATCATGAATATTATCATCACGACCGTATCACTTGCGGGGTATCACTTTTGAGGAACGAGTTCACATTTACATACATTCTTTATTAAACTTATACTTATATAATGCCTACCCCGCAAGGGATTTGGCGTATAGATATGTATGTATGTAGTTTATCGTCAAAGTTAAAGCCTCCAAAACACAGAGTCGTAGACGTCCATTCTCTCGTTTAAGAAATTATGGAGAAATTAAATTATTTCGGATATTTCTCGAGCTTGCCACTTTTAATGGGCAAAGTAATTTAAAGTTGGCTAAATATGAATCTGCTTCTTTAAAAGCGTGGTTTCAGACTATGCCAAATGAGATACGGTCGTGATAATATTGTGTTTATCAGTACTGTTTCAGAGTGCTAGGTATTGAAGATGAAGATGAGACGGTCACAACATACGAGTACCAATGGAGAATTTGCCTACTCTCGCCAATTTACAGGCTGCTTAGCGAGTTTCTGAGGTACTATTATTTTCATATAATATTTTTAGCTATCTTACAACTTGATATTAGTTTATCAAGGACCGACGGCTTGACAGGTTCCTTATGATATGGGAACGTTGGTGTCTGCAAGGCTTATTTATGCTGAATAAATTTTAAATTGCTTGTATCTTGGTCGCATTATCTTAGCTATGCACTCTCTTTACATTGGATCGTGGAATCTTCCTGCCGAGGGCGTATTCGTGGCTTCACGTGCAGCTACTTAACTTGTCTAATTTACTTAATACTTAACTATTAACCTATGCTATCACGATTCTAACAGTCGTAGTCGACTCTCAAAGTCTTAAACTCAAATGCGTCTTCATTGTCGGCGGATGGTACAAATAGCAACGTCTTTTTACATTTTATCAGAACAGAAAAAATCTCAAAACTTAACAGACCAGTAGGTAAGCCTAAAACGTGATGAATCAACGTGTAAAATAATATATTTTAACTAGCTATTTGATCTAACTTTGCACTTGTAATATAGTGGGCAACAAAAAAAAACCTTCAGGTAGCCGTAGGGCCATGTCCAACCCTGGATTCTAAGGAATATCTTATCAAAATCGCTACAGTAATATAGGCGTGAAGGTGAAATTAATAGACAGACAGTTTTATGGCAGCGAAGTCACATGTCGTGGTCAGATAATGACATCATATAGACTATAATGTGTCTCAGAGTTCCAAGCAACAATTTTTATACTAAGCACAATATCGCCCACAAATTGTAAGCGCTACGCGGGCACAAAATGGCGCAACCATTATGACAGCCTATCAAGATTATTTTTCACACTTTGATTGACGAACTCCAGGATATAGGAACTCACATCGTCAAGGTACGACAGATGTAAAAGTATCTAAATTTATATTAGAGTATAGAGTAGGGATAGTGGCTACGTATGGGGGTGCATACGTGTATTTTGACCTGTGCGTGTGGTTCGGTTGCGGAATAGAAAACAAGGGATAGGGTTTCCACAACCTCACCGTAGTATAGTTTGTAGAATATGCTCAGAAAGGCCACGTTTTCGCAAAGTTGCAACGATTCGAAAGTTTTAGACACTGTGGTGTCGTCCACTATTCGAATCGCCCGCCTCTTCAGAATATTGATATTATCTATAAGGTTCATAGCGGAACCATCCCAGAGGTGGTTTATAAAGCAACTGACTGAGGGCGATTTCAATGAAAGCAAGAAGGCATCCGAGATATATCTTCGCTGAATTATACGCTAGTTATATCGGTGGGTAGGATAGTACTTCAAAATCAAGTCCAAAGTTTTGTCATTACAATAAGTGGTTAGTTTAAAAACTTAAAAACGTTTTGTCAAAAAGTAGTAAAGGTACTTCCTTTCGCGTGCCCTCTGCCCTGTAACATTTGGCTTGTATTGTTTTCGTGTATTTACATAAAACGTCTGTTACTACACTCAGTCACATACCAGGCTAAACATTTTAGTTACAAATTCAACCTCAAAGAGTAACATTATAAGAGAAAATGTATAGTCACAATTGTGTTCGACTACAATCGACAATTAAAATAATATAGGTAACTAAGTACCTACGTATCTATAGTTATACACAACACTTACATTTGGGCTGAAAACTATTAATAGCTTGTTTTGTTGTCTGCTCGTATGTAAACTAGAATATTAGAAAATTATGCCTTGAGTAGTTTACATACATCGCAAGCTAGACACAATTTTTCTGCTCTCTCTTTTTTTCACACACGATGGACCCGTCGCACTCACGGTAAAACCATAGAATGCTATTAAATTTTATTTAATATATATATATATATATATATATTGAACAAGTAAAGTACAAAGATTAAATGTATATCTATAAAACAAAACTTTTATTAATATTTTTGTTGTCTTCTAATAAAATTTAAATAAAATTAAAACATACCGACTATTTTATCTTAGAGGGTTTGATAGTTCGCGCATTTAAAGAATGTGAATTTAGCAGACATCTGTTTAATTTTTAAATAAAAATATTAATTTAATAGTTAGAAAATACCTTAACTTTGTTTTTAGCTAACATAATACATGGGCAACACCGGGTCAAACAGCTTTGAAATTATAAATTAGTCTATAGTATAAATAAATGTGATTCGAATTCGATTTTGATTTTAAATGATTTGTCATTATCAAAAGTGGTTGGGCGATAGGAAGGAAATATTAAATACTGAAACGTTAAGTTAAAGCAATGATTTCATGTAAATTTATAAAGTGGCCGAAACCAGCGATGGGATAGGGTGTTACACTAATGTCGAATATGTAAAACTAAACCTGATTGGCCAGTTGTTCGTGTCGCCGACAAATTTACAAAGAACCCATTTACAAGTTGTTTTACAAAATGGACTTAGCGGTTTTTTTTCTTGCTACATTAAAGCTTGTTATCAAAAAGGACCACTCGTGACGCGAACTAAAAGCTCCAGCCTCGTTTAGTTTTTTAAAGCCTTTTAGCTGTTTCGTTTTGTTTTTACTTTATGTTGATAGGTGTTAATGGCTAAATGTTGAGTAAAAACTTACAACTACAAATTACTAATTGTTTTGTATGTTAGGTACGAGTATTTATTTATTTATTTAAAACTTTTTGCACTATGTACAAAGGCGGACCTAATGCCGCTAGACATTCTTACTCGGTCAACCTTAGGGACATTACGAACATTGTATGTGGAAGGTTCGCGCAAATTATAGAACATAATATAGGGGAGAAATTAAAATACTACTAAAACTAAACTACTTACTAGTAAATAATATTAATATACTAAACACTAATATACTTATAATACTTAATATATACATAAATACAATATATACATACTTACAGTTGTTGGGATCTATTTAAGAAGTGTGTGAAAACCATCCTTTTAAACAATGTTCTATTTGGCGCCTGTCGGATATCTAAGGGTACGTTGTTCCACAGATTTGCGGCAACAACTGCGAAGGAGTCGGACATAAAACTAGTGTGATGAGAGGGAATAGCATGATCGCAGCGACCTGTCATGAAGAGAAAAGAGAAAAGCAAATTTGCTCTTGAGGTATTTCGGTGTCGCAGGCTCATACAGTATAGAGAAAAGCAGACAAAGAATTCGTAGATTTCTACGACAACGAATTCTTTGAATATACCTAATAATTTATAGAAATAATTATGTAACTTTTAAAAATGTTGTGCCCTGGAAAGAGACCTGCTAGCTATATTAAGCAGTAGTTGAAAGACAATTAGTTTAGCTAGCAGCGACACATTTGTCTAAATTACTAGTTTAGATATTATTTGTAAAAGTGCCTACCTACATCTTCTGTAGGATTATTTTTTTGTGAAACCCTAGTAATAAGTATTTTTGATTAATAAACTATTTGAAGTTGAATTTGTGTACTGAATTTGTATGTATAAAAATAGAGAATTGTTTTATTTACGGCTGGTTGCAGCAAACATAATTAAATTAATAATGATCAACATTTTGATAATCGCCACGTATTGGTAGATAGCTAGTCACTTTGACTATTTCAGACAAAGAAAATATATACCATACGCATAGGCATACGTTAAAAGATAATGGGATGTAGAATTAAATATACTATATTTTATGGCTCCCTAAATAAAACCAAAAAAACCGGCTCTTGTTATCATTGAGGTCAAGAGACCTGATGGTATAATGGTGATACCCTGGGATTCTTAGTGTGGGATGTCACTTGTGTCGCACTTTGGCTTTGTCACGCCTCAGGGGAACAGGGCCAAAATCGGGAGCCGGAGCCGAAAGCGCAGAGCTTAGTAAGCGGCGAAAATACGTAACTATAATAATAAAAAAAACGTGTTTGTGCCGTTTGCTGTAGAGACTAACGACGTGGAGACCAAGCGCTAAAACTTTTCAAATTAATATTACCCATAGTCTAATTATCTGCTCTAGTGACAAAAAAAGTATAAAAAAAAGTATCATCACGACCGTTTTCCTTTCGGGGTGGTCAGAAAACATGCTTATAAGCGGATTTACATTTAGCCAACTTTACTATAGGCCAATCATAACAAGTGGCAAGCTCGACATCTAGGGACAAGATTTTCGAATTGCCAATTATTTTTATTATAGGTACTACTTATACGTACTCTATCAATTAGTGTAATAATATAGAGAGTATTGTATTAAATATATATATATATATATTAACTGCCTCCGTGGTCTAGCGGTTAAGTCCGTGGATTTACATGCAGAGGTGCCGGGTTCGATTTCTGGCCGGGACACAATAATTTATTTCATTTATTTGTGGTATTTCTTTGAGTACGCTAAAGACGTCGACGAGCTTGCCAATTGTCATAATGGGCCTATAGTAAAGTTGGCTAAATATGAATTTTCTGCTTTATAAGCGTGGTTTCTGACCACCCCGAAAGGGATACGGTCGTGATGATGATGTAATGTAACAATATATATGATGACTTTTCTTTCAATTTAATTTTAATGTGTTGTCTTAAAATTGTAACTTAAGACACAGGCCGATTAGGGTTACAGGGGCTCTATAAAGGGACATAAATTACCGAACCATTAGGGACTACACCTACACACGGGCAAACTTGTTTGAACCGTGAAATCTGAGACATTTCTTAAAGCCAGTATATCAAGAGACATTTTTTTATTAAAGTTGCGTTGGAAAATGGAATTAAATAATATGATGAGTGTATAAGATAGGGGTAGAGTAATGTATCATTACGACCGTATTCCTTGCCGATTCAGATACAACGCAGCAGCGAGTTCACATAGCCAACTTTAATATTGGCCCATCAATTGACAATTGGCAAGCTCATCGACGTCTCTAGCATAGCAGACTCTAGAAATGCCACAGATTAATTAAATAGGTATATTTTTAGGACATACATAGTACACATATCTATATATAGAACGGCTCGGTTGTAAGAACGCTTTCCTTTAAATTTTATGGTTCGAACCCCAGCATGTACCAATGATTAATACACTTTTCTTACGTTCATTTGTCATAAATTTACCATAATAAGCCATCGGTTCCGGTTCCACTAATACCAACTTGTGGAATCGTTAGTAAATTGACATCAGACCCTCGCCAACCCGTCTGCCCAATGTGGCAAGTGTAGGCCAAATTTTCCAGAAATTTCTGGAAGGTCCATCTCTAACAGTGGAGGTCTAGGACTATTTGTTCTAGAGCCTGTATTGATGATAGTAGACGCAGTGAGAAAAGATCTTAAGCGCGTCACGATAAATTACTATTATTTGATAGTTAAAACGACGGCATTAACGGAATCATACAGTATTTGGTTGGGTAGGGAGAGAAGTAGAATGGTGGATGGTGAGCGTATTATCGCGCAATAAAAAAAAAAGGCGGCCTCCTTTTCTTAAACTAGCCTATTGTCGGTCGCAAGCCCGAGACACCATTCTTGTCATCTCCTACCCACACACGATGGACCCGGCACCCGCACGGTGAATCCATGGAATGCTTAGAAATTTGTCTTCTATGTTTTGCTATGTCTGTAGGTATAAAGTGTTATAAGTATTAAAATTTATGGTTCCAAGCCTAGTTTATTTAAAATAAAAATAAGTCCACGGAGTCCCGCCAAAGTGAAGAGGTAAACAAGCGTCTTGTCGCTACAAATTTCAGTCTCGTTATCACTATATTATCTAGGAGCAACCCTATTCCCGGAAGGAACACTAAAACGATGTCCTAAATTGTGATTGTTTCGAAACGGAATTGATATTGTATATATATTCTTCTTAGTCGCTACACTCTTGGCAGAGTGGTCGTGGTCGTCACTTGAGTGTCAGTGGCACGCTTAACAAGCCGTCGCCACTCGTCTCGAACTGCAGCCTTCCTGGAGCACTCATGTAGGGGGTGATCCATTGCTGCTTTAACCTGGTCAGTCTATCTCATCGGAGACCTACCACGCATTCTCTTGCCATCGACTTTTCCCTGATATAATAGACAACTTACAAATCTGCAAGAAAGCAGCGAAATCGGAACGTGTTAGAATAGATGTCTTGGCTGTAAGTGAAATTATGGAAAAGTATCCCTGGACAGATTTTTACAAGATAAATGATGCCAATCTTGCTACCGATGAGCTAATCGCTACCCTAGACTCGGCTATTACCAAATCCACATCGATAACTAAATACTCCAATAAAACACAACCGTTGAAGCCATGGATAACACCAGGTGTAGTTAAGGCCATCAGGAAAAGGGACAATCTACTCAAGAAACAGAAGAACAAACCAAAGGATGATGAATCGCACATTACATACACTACATACAGAAGTAGATGTAATAAAATAATTAAAGATCTCAAAAAGCAATATTATGAATTCCAACAATAAAAAAACTAAACAGGAAACGAATATTAAGCCATAAGTGCACAACTAAAAAAAATGCAAGATTACATTTTAAACTGCATATAAACTAGTACTATGACATATAAATTGGGACTCACATAAAACTCTAAATAACACTAGCTTTTTTTTATGCCATTTGTTACAATTTGCAAACTGCCTCCGTGGTCTAGCTGTAAGCCCATGGATTTAGACTCGGAGGTACCGGGTTCGATTCCTGGTCGAGACACAAAAATATTTATTAATGTAAAAAATACATTTAAATAATATTTAATTTATTTGTGATATTTCTCGAGTTTGGTACGCTGGAGACATCGACGAGCGTGCCACTTGTCATGATTGGCCTATAGTAAAGTTGGATAAATGTGTATCCGCTTATTTATAAGCGTGGTTTCTGACCACCCCGAAAGGGAAACGGTCGTGATGATGATGATATTACAATATGCTAGTGCTGACATCTTGCTATAATGTAATTTGAAATTAGAAAATATATTTTGACAGCTAAAATGGTGCCAAATATTATAATACTGCATTCAATAACTATTAAATAAAATATGATATCGTTTTTGAAATTAAAATATACACAGGTACTTTAATAAAATAATAATAATACGCGTTTTAAAATTGGGGCTTTGAGAGCATACGGGTTAAGTAATTATTTTACAATAATTTATAACTAAATATAGTTACCGCCATTTTCTGAAAAGATAAATAAAGTGTAGTTTGCTTGACACTTTGTTAGTTAAGTTTGATAATTTATTCATCCTTGATGTATAGTTTATATAGTTTTTTATTTAAGTAGTTAGTAATTATTATATATAAAATTTCCTTGATGTTTTGTATTCGTCTAATGATATAAGAACGAAATTATGAATTAATTATTTAACAGATTTTTTGGTAACTGATTATTTTTCGTCTATTGGCCATGTTACATATGAGTAGTTATTTACATCTACGAAAGATTATTAGGCTTAGTAGAAATATTATTTTTGGAAGAAAAAAAAATACAATTGTAACAAATATGAATAATTGTAAAAGAAAATAAATAAAAAGTTTAGCCGCAAGAATGCGTACCAATAGGTATTTAAAATATTTAAATATACTGTCAGTTTTTTTTTGTTATTTGTTTTGTACTACCTTACTTTAATAATAAAAAAAAATTGTTGGTACTCGAATTGCAATAAAAATGTGTTCTTTTTAAAATTACATCCACCAAGATTACATCGTTGAATGCTTTGGTTTATGGCACCAAGAATACGCCTTCTTTTTATCACACACCATCTAAACAAACAGCTAGTGTTTATTCGTACCAGATAAATGTGTTTAGCTACAACATTAAACGAAGGGGTCTAGGGCCGGCCATAAACGTTATGTAAGTTACCCGTTATTGCTTTATGTCGACAAACTTGAAGATGGTTACAAACTGATTTCTTCCTGGTAGTATTGTTAGAAACATAAAAATATTGTTGTAAAGAGTTACAATGTCGATTAAGAGTTTGCATTGTGAATTCTTCTGATATAACTGATATAATTGTTTTTAAACATTATCTTTTACACAATAATACAAAAGGCACTACTACAAAGTAAAACAATATTTAAATTATACTACATACATATATAATAGTAAATAAATTAGATTCAAGCGACTTTGTAAGATGTGCGAAAGCTAGTTTCCTAAACGTGGCTTTGCTCAATGCTTGACGGATAGCAACTTTCTATTTAAAGTAATTTAAATATTAAATCCAAATGTCCAAATGTTCTTTTATTACAGCCGACAGTTCACAAATAGGAACATAATTAAATTTAAAAAAAATACTAATATTATGTCCGAAAAAGGTGTTTCTAAAAATAAAATGTAAAAAAATACCCGTAAATAAAATTTAGAAAAGAATTATCATTTTTTTTCTATGGGTTATTTGTATGAACTTGAGAGCAAGATTCAAGAGTCACTTATTTATTATTATTATTATATTTACTTATTTATAAGACTTAAGTTATTTTTCTATAATATATTACTGTGAATTAATTATTTGGAAAGTAAAATATCAATCAAGTCCTTTAGTACTAGAGCTGACATGATGACAATAATAAACTATATAAAAAATAAAGGGGTTTTCTATTTAAATTGTAATATTGTTGGAAAAAATATCTTAAAATGCATATACATATAACTGTGAATTCAATTTAGCCCAAATCCCCATAAATGATTAATGAGGTCCTTTAGGGGTCAGTTAGTTATTACCAGTGTACTACACTAGTGAATCCGTGCCATATAGCTAGTTGTAAATAGAAATACACCATGTTACGAAAGTACTGAAAGGATGTTTCGATAAGTAACCTTCCGCCGCCTCTGCAGTCTCTAGAGTTGCGCAACTGTCACACCTACGACCTGACACTACCAAACCGTTTTCATTAGCAAATAGTAATCAAATCTTCAAATAACCTGCCCACATTATATTGCCTAACTATATATGTTATTATTAAGGTCGTGGTAGTATGGGGAGTTATATATTATGTTTCACGTTAATGTGATAGGGAAAGAATAGTGTCAAAGTCAAAATATCCTTATTCGCATAAACCTATTTTGTTTTTTTGCATGGAACCTTGCGGCCACCTGATGGTAAATGGCGCGCGAGGTATCAGACACTCAAGATTGACATCAGTCCCTAACACTATGGACATGACGGCAATTCGCCCCGTAAGACTGGGCAAATTACCACCATCAGTCTGCCTACCACCTATTTGTTGTGTTATTTATATAAAAAATAACATCGCTTGAAACAAGACTTACAGGCGACACGTCATTAGAGCCTGGCTAATGAGAGTAGATAATCGAATTATTTTGAAACTTTCAATTGGCAACACTATTGTGACAGTGTAAAATGTTCAAGATGGTTGTTGTCAAACATTTGCTTTGAATTCTTTTGTAGTTATTTCCTCATTTGCGTTAAAAACTATAAATAAAACTATTAAAAAGTCCGGCAAATATTGTTTTACATAATGTCCAAATTCCAATAAAAACAACAAAAAAAAAAAGAAGCTAAATTCAACCAAAAACAAGATTGTTTACGTGTGGTATTTAATTTCTTAGGGATGTATGATTTATTATTTTGATACTTGCAATAAATAATATTCTCTGTGAAAGCATTTCACTTTAATTTCTATTAATTTTGCCGTATATTTAACAAGTGTTGAACCCGAGAATAGATGATCAATTGTTTGATAGAAAATATTTAAGGATACCATACAAATACTTTTTTGAATTTGCCGCGCTTTTTCGTTATCTACTTTCATTAGCCAGACTCTAATTAATATATTTTAAGAGTTTGCAGAAGACCAGCAGCAGATTCCAGTGACCTGTTAATATTTAATCCGAGTAAGAAAATATATCTGCAAGGAAAACTCAGCTATATCAATTTTACAAAAAAAATAAAATATATACTACACAACAACGATCAATTATAGATATTTAACTAGTCCGGATTTAACGAAACGTTGCTAAAACTGGCATAAGACTAATATAGCTAGTCATTAATATTGCATCTTAATTAGTATTTAACATAATTATTTATTTATATAAGGCTAAGGTCGTTTGGAGTCGAAACGTCTTGCCAACTGCTGATTAAAAATGGCTCATTTCACGAATTTTTAAAAGCACATAATAAATGAAATTTATTGACATCCAACATATTTAATTACCATATTCGTTGAAATTGTGTAAAATAAATAAAGTACTTAATTCTACTAATATTATAAACGCAAGAGTTTGTTGATGGACAGATGGATGTTTGATTCTCTTTCATGCAAACTTCAAAACTGATTTTGACGAAACGTAATAATGCATGCCTATATATTAGAATAGGGCATTCATAACAATATTATAAAGTAAAAGAAGATTTATATATACATGTCTGTTCCTTGAAAACCAGGGATATTATAGCTTATCATAAAACATTGTACATTACGAGTAAAATTATATTTTATTTTTCATATTTTTATCTATTAAATAAATAAATATTATAAACAAATTCATATTTCCAGACAGGTCACACAGCGCCATCTAGTTTCCGTGGTAAGCTACGAGGCTTGTGTTACGTAAACTAGATGGTTGATAAACTACATATTATACTTTTTTTTTTCTTTTTGTATATATATACATATTATACATATAAACACCCAGACCGAGACAAATTATACAATGTACAACTTGCCCCCGGTGGGAATCGAACCCACGACCTCACGAGTTCACGGCAACGTTTGTTACCACTAGACCACGGAGGCGGTCAATCTATTGTCATCCACTTTTGAGCTATGGTTCAAATTTCAAGTTTCTAGCTCATTGGGAAATTAGTTTAAAATCAATTTCAATTTTTCTCCAGGACAGACACACAAGAAAGCGAGTTAATAAACTTAATAAAATAATAAACACATTCTCATTCTCTATCTGTCTGTCTGTTTGATTTGAATTAAATACAACTGTCTCCGTGTTCTAGCGGTTAATTCCGTGGATTTAGACTCGGAAGTACCGGGTTCGATTTCTGGTCGGGACACAATAATATTTATAAATTTAAATAAAACAAATATTTAATTTTATTGTGATATTTCTTGAGTTTGGTACGCTAGAGACATCGACTAGCTTGCCACTTGTCATGATTAGCCTATAGTAAAGTTGGCAAAATGTGAATCCGCTTCTTTATAAACGTGGTTTTGGACCACCCCACTGGAAGGAAACGGACTCAACAAAATATTATTCAATAATGATATAATTTTTATTGTGTTTTTTTTTTAATTTTTATTTCAACATCTTATTTACCCCAGCATTAAAATATAATTTAATTAAATAGTCAATTGGTTAAGATTTATGTATGAAATAGTTACAAAACACTATCTATACGATTAGGGATTTTATTAAGATCAGGTACTTTATTACAGATAAAATACTGAATTTCAAATTGGCGGAATAGAAACTATGTAATTATTAAGCTAAAATAAAGATTTGTCAATTGTCGTTATGCTAGGGTAAAATAAATAAAATTAATTACAGATTATGAAATCGCAATATATTAACTATAAAATAAAAAAGATATTATGACGCGAGAATCTTTTTTTGGGCCCATTTCTCTAAGAAAAATGGGCATTCTCATTTAATGTTTTACAACTTTATTAGAATGAAAAAATGTAACGGCTCCCAAATAGCTGGTTGCAGTCAAAAAAGTTTGAGACAAGTGAGGAGCGCGTGTAAGCTCTGTATAATCACCACTCCTGACCATCTATCGAGTTGGCCGGCATACAGTTTTGTAGGAGGCGATTCGAAAACCTGTTTGCGGCATAATTAAAATACTTCGGCCATTCGTCGTGGTCATATTACGTGTGGAGAATCATTCCAGTACCAAAATCTAATTTGTAATGTTTTTAATCTTATACAGAGTTTTTTGTTACATTTTCACTAGCTTTATTTTTTATACTGATCCCGATATTTGACCCCGTATCAACTTGATGGTAAGCCGTAAATGAGGTCTAATAATGACACCAACTGAGTCCATATTATGACATTATAAAAATGGGGAAATACGCAGCCTTCGACATTTTTAGCGTTCTCCAAATTTATAATATGTTTCCCGGAAGTAAATAGGCAATTTCTCCACGAGTGTAGACGGACATGTTGAAATTATTTAGCGTAGTATCTGGCAAGGCTGATTGGCGAACCCCAGGAATATTAGTAACTAGATTTAGTTTCTAACATTAATTTAATATTATAATAACATGGCATTGAGGCAGTCACCTGTGCAGGTCATCTAATGAGGAAATATATTTAAAAAGGTAAGACAAAAGCGACAAAAACGCCTACTTAATTAATAAACAATTAAAAGGCTGTTAAGTACAGAACGAAAGTTTCTTTTTCATTATTAATTACGTTCAACATTAGACAATCCGTTTAGGCGTGGGCACTATTAAAATGGTGACTAAATAAAAAACAAAATCACGTCGCACAGTATAGGTAAAAGGAAAGAATCAACATTCGCTTATTAATAACATAACAACAAATAACGTTTGAAACTGATATTCATTATAAATGATTATGTACCTACATTTAAGGGCCAGCAAAACGATTTTATTTGCAGCACAATAATGAAAAAAAAATGTCAATGTAAACTGCTACTATTGTTGATATTTTGGACACTGCTTTGTCAACTGTTATTACAATTAAAAATGTATATACTGTGGTTATACTCGTATTTGGCACATTTCTAACGATAAACCTGATAGTAATGGAATCCTATTTAATCCATTTCACAATTTAACGGTTGCGGTAAAGAAACATTCTGCAGCCGTATTCTATTACTTTGTGCGCAATTAGTGGATTCCGTTATTTACGTCAGTATTTGCGTCAAAATTTAAAATCATTATACAATTTTCAACTTTAATCAGTGTCCTTAATAGCATTATTGATATAATGTTATTTATGAATATAAACACGTACAAGGGCAAAGATGTAAACGAGCGACGTCAAAACACCAGACGTGTAGGTTACGCAAGCTGTGTGATTTCTTTTATAGATATATTATGATACTTGTGGTATATGTATGAATCCGGTGTACCAAGAACTTTGCGTATTTTTTTACTTAAACCCCGCGCCCCGGTTCCACTAATACCAATATGAGAGACCTAATGATTCAGAAATATGTTCTGAAAGCCTAATCTCTAACAGGTCTAGGACTCTGTGTTCTAGTAGACTGTAAAATCATTAATTTTTATACTACATACTACAAAACACAGAAAGAAAATATACACGAAATGATCTCACTCGATCTATTCCAAAATAAAGAACTTATAGTTTTCAATTATAGTTAAAGGAGCATACAAATAATATTATAATTTTAGTATTAATTAGTAGGTTGTATTACTGTTACGCCAATGCACTGTGCCGTGAACCCACGTATTTTTTCATCAATATACGCTCAGCCTACGTACAAGATTGCATTTTTACCGATTTCGAAAGTTGTTAATCGTAAATTTTATTTTGAATTTTAGATGGTTATAAAGTATGCAAGTCATTAGGATTTTCGATAGTGTATTTTAATTGTTAATATCGGTTTTTAAAGTCAATACCCGGTACAGAAAAAATCCACTCTTATACCGTGTTTACAGTTATTTTTACGTATAAAACTCGATATACTAATGGTCACTACACAATAACTTCTTTTGAGTAATATGAAACAGTAAATTCTTGTTTGCACTGAGTTTGGCGAAAAAAATGAGGTTACCGTAATATCTATAAGCTATTTGCTTTGGCAAATTCAAGGACCATTTGAAAAAAATGGGATCAGTCATATTTTAAGCAAGGATAAGAAATGAGGCCTGTCACAATAATCCAAATTTATACAACTTAGTTACAAAAAAACTATTAAATTTAAATTTTTGATGAAGTATCTCGGCGTGGGGATCAGCGCCAGTCCAGGAGCGGTGGCAAAGGGCGACAAAAAGCAAAATACTTTTGACAGCGCTTTTAGGAGGCGCAGAGACATTCACCTGATCTAATTGTTAAACTCTGTAGTTGCCGCTTGAAAAATCCGTTGATAATACTTTATTCCGTATATCCAGACTTAGTAGGTACTAGAGACGTGAAGTGACAGCGGCGCTAAAAGACAATTTTATTTACCCTGCTGCTTATCGATTCTTCATTATCACATCACGAAGTAAGCAAAGTCAAAGTCATAATATCTTTATTTACATAAATCTATTACAGGTATTTGTGATACTTCATTGCTTAAATTATTTGAATGAATCTATTCCTGCTAATGGAAGACTAAGCAGCGAAGCGGTCTAAAGAGTAAGCTATTAGCAGACGACCAACAGCCTAGCAGCTTACCGGCATGTGTGTGCAGCATGGTCAGCAGCAGCGTCATATTTAATTAAGCGCAAATAGATCGTCAAATGAATCAAGTTAAATCAAGCGCGGTGGTGGCTCGGTTGTAAGAACGCGTTCCATAAATTCTACAAAGGTATGTTCAAACCCACCCGGCATGTACCAATGAGAAATACACTTTTCCTTGCGTATATTTGTCATAGATTTACAACACCGCCGTTCCCGTGCCTCGGAGAGCACGTTAAGCCGTCGGTCCCGGTTCCATTAATACCAACTTGTGGAATCGGTAATTATTAAAAATTTACAACATATTCTTGCCAAGCCGTCTGGCCAGCGTGGCGAGTATAGGCCAAATTCTCCAGATATATGTTCTGGAAGGCCCATCTCCAGCAGTGGAGGTCTAGGAGGCTGTGTTCTAGGGGCTGTAATGAATGAAGATCGTCAAATTAGTGGAATCAATGACGAACAAATGTACGTAAAAAAGTTCAAAAATAGTCTTTATTAGTCCATGCCAAGGCTCCGACCATTTTTGAATTTTAAAGTAAGCTTTTTTTCAAACCAGCCACCACTACCCGCATTTATTTGCTAGATTACGCAAAACACGATGACTACGGCAAGTGTGGCTCGATCTAGGTGCTTGGCATAATAAGGAAATCTAGTTAAGAGCAAGTGATAATGTAATATTATTAGTATTTTATCCTTTTTATAGACACGTTTAACTATACGTCTAATAATAGGGGTTAAACTCGTAAATAAGTTGTTTGATTTAGATATCGCACGGTTACTTCCACTATCGGACCAAAGTATTTGCGTCGCGTCTCTGCAAACAAATAGGTATCGATAAAAAATCAGATTATTTAAATATTAACAGATTCAAGGCTGTTTTTAAAGTTCCAATGTTTTTTATTTGATTTCGTATACATTTGATGTTATTTTGATTTAGGTACCTTTTACATTAAGAGTTGATTCAACTGGGAGCAGTTACGCAAAAAGGATCTAATCCACATTTTTTTCAGAAATTAAATTATGGATTTTAATCAGGACCTTAGGCTGATATATCTTATATCAAAAACGATCCATATAAAAATACCGTTTTTGACATATTCTAAATGTATTAATTTGATTATTTTTATTTGGGTAGTTTGTAATTATTTATTTATCTTTTTTATATTTTGTTAATATTCTTTCGAATTATTATTATTTATAATTAATGATTAAATGTTGGACTAATCTATCGATGTATCGATTTCAACTTTAATGGCCTAAAACTTAAAATTTACTTAATGTGGTTTGGATCATTTTTGCGTAACTACGTCAAACTACATTTATCTTATAGTTTCATTTTTATATTAGTAATTAGCAATTTAATTATTTATTAAGATTTACGCATGTAATGGCTACTTCTAGCAATTTATGAAAGACACCCAGTAGTCGTATACTATTGCTTTCAGTGCAAATGTATTAGTGGATTCCGTTATACGTCAGAGTTTGCGTCAAGATTACAATTTATTATAAAATTCTCAACTCTAATACGTTTACGCTAAAGTAATGGAATAGGGCTGCTGGAAAACCAGTCCTAAATCGCCAATACCATTTCTATATATATGTAGTATATAGATATATCTAAATAAATATTGTGTAAATTAATATAATAATATTTTTTTTTTTTTTTTAATCTTTGTACTTTACTCCGAATAAATTTAATTAGGTATGCTAATTTATTAAATTACTATTAATATAAACTCCTTAATAAAAAAAATACACCCAAAATTAAAACAATATATATATAAAAGGTATTGGCGATTTAGGATTAATATAATATATATATATATATATATTGTGTTATTTTTATCATTGTTAAGCCATAAGCTTACATGGGTAAACGACAAATCAAAAGGTTAATGTCCTTTAACTTAACTATTGAAACACGGAGGATTTAAACTCCTTTAAAATACAAATTTAGTCGTTTTTGTGACCATGGTCAATACAACTTGGCCTAAACGTCGCGGTCCGGTGTAATAATATCTCTAAGGTAACTAAATCGCGTGAATAAATAACTTCAAAAGGTCTGCTTATCGTTATTTCCATATTACGATAATAATATAAAATCATGTTACAAGATAGTCACGATATATGAAATGAAACATATTTGTAAAGCATCATTACGACAGTTTCCGTTCTGGTGTGGTCAGAAACCACGCTTATAAACAAGCGTTCACATTTAGCAACTTTTTTCCATATACTCGTATACTGCCTCCGTGGTCTAGCGGTTAAGTTGTGGATTTACTCTCGGACTCTCGGACTCGGAGGTACCGGGTTCGATTCCTGGTCGGGACACAAAAATAATTATTATTGTAAATAAATACATTTAATTAATATTTAATTTATTTGTGATATTTTTCGAGTTTGGTACGCTAGAGATATTGACGAGCTTGCCACTTGTCATGATTGGCCTATAGTAGAGTTGGCTAAATGTGAATCCGCTTATTTATAAGCGTGGTTTCTGACCACCCCGAAAGGGAAACGGTCGTGATGATACTTTTACTTTTTTTTTTTACTTTACTCGTATGTTATAAATTGTATTTAATTAAATTAATAAATCTTGTGATTATTGAAGATGTGAAATGCTCTCTAAGCCAGTGTGTTTCCCCATTCCTATAACCTGGAGTTCTTAAAGCGAAGAAGTATGAAAAATCCTCTTGATAATTGTAGGGCTGATGTCAGTCTGACGATGATCACATTCTTAAAAATACCGTGTCAAAAGAACTAATATTTTTTTTAGGCTTCAGATGTCGTAGATCAAGCTCTAATTAAGATAAATAGATCACTTTTTTAAGATAAAAATCAGGCCGCATATGAAAATCGCCATATCCATCATGATATATACCTATAGTTTGGGAAGTGTTATTAAGTGATCTCGCACGCAGTATGTTTTTATCGTCATATGGAATACATTTTTCTTTACCCAGCTAAGGTTTTGGTATATACAAGTATCATTCATGCTTGTTTTGCCCTCTCGAGCCTTTTTCTCAATAATGTAAATTGTTTTATGTAAATACTTAGTATTTAATATCTTCTGTAAGATTCAAAATATGATTGCCTATGTTTATATAACTACAAACACGCTGTAAAATAATCTGTAGTATTAAGGTTACAAGCCTACACGTAATGGTCCGAATTTTGGGCACACTTTTGACCCGCGTGGGCCGAAAATCTTAATCCGGTAGAAATGATGAGTTGAGAAGAGCGATGGTACCGTGAACCACGTATCACACTATACAAATACCCTTATTTCATCGTGAAAAGGTATAAAATAGCATCATAATGCATACTTGTAGTTTGAAGTGGCTGCCTGTACATTAAAACATATAAGGTTCCGTAGGTTTTTATAAAAAAATATACATTATTTATAATGCATACGTATTTTATATAGACATGTTTTGGAAGCTAAACAAGCTTTTATAATGCGAATATTTTTTTTAATAGTGTTAATTTAAATTTGGCAATTTATTAACGATTCTACAAGTTGGCATTAGTGGAACTGAGACCGACGGCATAACGTGCTCTCCGTGGCACGGTAACGGTGGAAATAAATAATTTTACTTAATTATATAAATAAGAATAACTGCTAAGACAATAGGTACTACATTTTATATATTTTTAAAGATTAAGGAACCCTAAAATAAAAGTATAAATATAAATTATGAATAAATCAATTATAGTCTTTGAATGCATAAAAATAAAGGTTATAATTGTGTAAAAAGCTTTGGTCAGCACGTAGGACGAAGATTCAAAGTTACGAAATACTTTTTAACAAATACAGAATTTGTATGGGTTATTATCACTTATGCAGGGCTAAGATTTATCGTCGATTATTCAGTTTTTTTACCCTGAGAGGTCGTCCTCGCCAAGATGTATCATGTATATTACCAAAAAGGTATTCTTTAATACTTTAACAAAGAAATAATCAGGGGTTTTAAAACTACACTAAGATTTCAAGTGTCCAGAACTCTAGAGAGAAAAAGTACTTCATCACAGAGTCCTAGACCTTCACTGTTTAAGATAAGCCTTTCAGAACATATTTCTGAAGAATTTCGTAACGATTCTACAAGTTGGGTTGCCTCTCGCTCGCACCCTCTGCGTAGGCGTGTACATCCTGGGTTTGATTCCTGGTCATCACACAATAATTTATTTCTGATATTACTCCAGCTTGCCACTAGTCTGGCCTATAGTAAAGTTGACTAAAAGTAAACCCGCTACCTTAAAAAGCGTGTTTTACCACCCCGCAAGGGACACGGTCGTGATGATACTTTACTGTTAAGAACTTAAACATGTTAAAAAAAAAAATGTTCCTAAAAGCTCGTACTTAAAATAAACGAAAACCTAAATAGTAAAAAACACAGCTTGAGCTGATTATTTAACTGTCAACGCCCGTTATGCGATTAAAATTATGCTTGCATCTTAAAGCATTCATAAAAATTTAGTCTCTAATAGCAAGATTTTAAAGTCTATAACCGCGTACCACATTAGTAATATTAAGACGAAAAGGTTGTATGGACAAGTGTCGCAATATACAGCGCGTGCCACAATCAAGTTTACAAATTTAAATAGCTTTACTTACAAAACTTTATGACGGGATAATAACCCGTAATACGTTTATATAAAGCACTACATTCGCTTACAGTTACTATGAAGTTTGGACATTACAGTTGGCTATGGGTTTAAGTGCAGTGCTATGTGGGATGTGTGACGTCATCAACTGCTGTACGAAGCCTGTTTTAAGCCTAACATTTTACAATATATACAGTATGTTGCTTAGTTAGAATAAAGGCATTAAACCACATATTACACCCAACTCCATTTATTTTTATAAACGTATTATAACGACCGTATCCTTTTTGGCGTGGTGAAGAACCAAGCAGATTCACATTTAACCAACTTTACTATAGGCCCACCATGACAAGCTCATCGTGCCAGATTTGAGATAAATAAATTATTATGTTCCAAGCAGAAATCGAACGAAAAAAATAATAATAATTGTTAATATAAAGTCCCGATTAAACGTTTGATACGAGTATTTTTTTGAAACCGTGATTTTGGTCATTCGTCTGGCCCGTGCGGAGAGAGCAAATATTTCACAAACATGTTCTGCTAGGTCCTTCTTAATCAGTGAATATATATATAACTTTCTGTTTAAATTATATTATTTATGTGTAAGTATATATATATATATATATCCTAATTCTATATTACTTGCTAGGGTTTCTACATTGCAGTAAGAATTCTGTTTTTTTATTGAAGTTGACATACATATCTTCACGCCAAAACCCTTGCCCTTGCAGAGACAATTGAGTGTCACGGTCACAACATACCTCTTTCGATTTTTTGATATTCATCAATGTCTTCATACATGCCCTTTTTATTCGATGGTTTTTTAATATACCTTCAGCTAGAGTACGCCAGCCTCGGTACAGGTTACGAATTTGCGCCGTTTGGGGTCGAGACGTGGGGACACTCAGCCAAGCGTCTGGCCAAGGAATTATACAAACGGATAACGAAAAAGTCTGGAGACAGGAAAGCTGGCAATTATTTTTGCTAACGTATTAGCCTCGCTATACAGAGGAGAAATGTTGCCAATCTTCTTAGGACTATACCTAAAGGATCGTCTCTAGAGGACATTTTTTATTTATAGTTTATTTTGTATTCGTTTTTTTAATTTTTTACTTTTAGGTATTTTTATTAATGAATACAAATAAATATTAAATATTATATATTGGTCTGCCAAGGCCTGTTTTACCCACAACATTCGCATTATATATCTGGTTCGGCAATGCCTCTTCATTCATCCTTTCAACATGCCCGAACCATCGCAGCATGCCTTTACTTATTTTTGTCCCTACGCTATCTATCACACCTACGCAATTGCGTAATTAATTTGTAATTTTATTTTATAAATATATTATTTAAGATATTTATTTGTTATAAAATTATATATTTACATAATCTAGGTGGGTGATCCTTAATGTTTTTTATAAAGTAAGGGATCCTTGAGGTTGTATTTTATAACTGCTTTCGTGGTCTAGCGGTTAAGTCCGTGGATTTAGACTCGGAGGTACCGGGCTCGATTCCTAGTCGGGACACAAAAATATTTATTATTGTAAATCAACTATTATCCGTATTATTAAGTAATTATCCGGTCAACATATTTGTTTTTGTGGTGATAATGCAGACGAACTAGGCCGCCATGCCTTATGCTGCCAAAAAAGTGCCGGCAGAATCTCAATACATCATGCTATTAATGACATCCTGTCAAGGGCGCTTACAACTGCTAATATCCCCTGCATCCTCGAACCATCGGGGACAGTTAGAAATGATGGTAGGCGTCCGGACGGGATGTCATTAATTCCATATACTAGAGGCCGCGCACTGGTTTGGGATGCCACATGTGTTGACACACTCTGTCAGTCACATGTGACATCCAGCCATAAGAAACCTGGTGCCGCTGCAGAATCAGCCGCACGCCTTAAGCGCAACAAGTACGCGGAGATCATCATCAATCACCATTTCATTCCATTTGCAGTTGAAACGATGGACCCGTGGTCCGAGGAGGCTCTTGTGTTCTCCCGCGAGCTTGGTAAGAAACTCCACTTGGCGACGGGTGACCCTTTGAGTAGAGAATATCTTGTTCAAAGGGTCAGCCTCGCTGTTCAGCGGGGGAACGCAGCGAGTGTCCTCGGCACACTACGCCCATCGAATAGTCGTAATTTTATTTATTAATTTTTAGTTTTTATAATTTAGTTCTTAATTTATTTTATTTTTTAATCTTTTTACTTTACTCCGAATAAATTTAGAAATTATTGTAAATAAATACATTTAATTAATATTTAATTTATTTGTGATGCGAGTTTGGTACGCGGAGACATCGACGAGTTTGCCACTTGTCATGATTGGCCTATAGTAAAGTTGTCTAAATGTAAATCCGCTTCTTTATAAGTGTGGTTTCTGACCACCCCGGAACGCAAACTGATTATACTTTACTTTTTTAAATTCTCTTAGGAAGTTGAGTCCTTAAAGAATACTAGTTAAAATATTTTACGCATATTAATTTTTGCTGCTAAAAAAAGAGAAAAAACCTACAATAACTAAAGAATTAGTTAAGGATTCTATAAGTTTTTATGAATACCGGTATAAGTTCTTTAAAACTGCACTAGCACAAGTATGATAAATTCCCCTGTACGTTTAATGTTGAAGCAAACAGATAATTAGTTAGGTGTGATGTAACACATTCTTACTCCAAGTCCCAAGATTAGTGCGACCTATATTTTGACTTCAAATTGTATGTGTCATTTTTCAAATAAAAATATATCTACATATTAATATATGCATTGCATAGGAAAGGTAATAAAATATCAGAAAACATATTGTACAAGTAAGCTGTCTTTTTTAGAATGCAGTTTTTAAAAAAAATATATCTTAGTTTGTGAAAACACAAAAATCTCTGTAGTGTACAACACAAGCTTATATGTACAACAGTGTATAACACAACTACATTGACACACCATTAAAACATCATTGAGTTGGTAGAATTGAGGTTTTGGCACGTATTATTAAACAATTTGGGTTTTTTATTGTCAATTTATTTTAAATGTAAAAGTAAAGTATCATCACGACCGTATAGTGAAATAAATTATTGTGTCCTGACCAAAAAGATCCGAGACCACAGAGGCAGTACTTTAATTTAATAAAATATTGAATTTGAAGCCCGTGGAGTCACATGTGCTACTTTTTTTTTTAAATAACCATGGAATTTAATAAACATAACTGTCAAATGTGACTAATTTCTTTAAAATTTACATTAAAAACACATTCGTGTGAATAGCTTGGGAGTCATTGACCAGATTTTTTGCTAATAGCTATCTGTGAAATTCTTGCATATCGATTCGATTAATTCTACTAATGTTATAAACAATAAAGTGTGTGTTACATAGATTGTTTAGAATTAGAAGTACATATGTTGTCTCTTTATTTGATATTGGTAAAATATTAATACTCAAAAAATATGTTGTGTTATTCTTAAGGAAAACGACCTTTACGAAATTTCTCAATTTTCCAAATGCATGGAGGTTTTTGATTGATTGAAATAAAGAATCAAATATATAAATTATATACTACCAAACAGATTAGGATAAAACTACAGTTATATATATTATACATCAGAATAACACAAACACTATAGTGACGTCATCACCTGACCACGACATGTGACCCCACAGCCCTATATCCATATGTTAAAGCAGCAATGGATCACCCCTTCAAGAGTGCGCCAGAAAGGCTGCAGTTCGAGAGGAGTGGTGATGACGGCTTGTTAAGTGTGCCACTGACACTCAAGTAACGACCACAACTCTGTCAACAGTGTAGTGAATGAGAAGTTAAAATAGTTTAGTTTAAAAGTAAGCCTATATAAAGATTTAGTGTACAAGTAAGAAAGTGTATTTGTATCGAATTTATTTGTTTTTATAGTAAACGTTCAATAGAATGTCATAAAACCGAAAATAGTTTGTTTAAATAAATGTATTCGGAGCATCTTGGGAGGTATCGACAACAGAAAAAAACGTAGTACCTATATGCGATATTCTTTAAAGACTTTATAGGAAAACATAGAAATACTAGTATTTGTAACACAGTTTAGCAGCTTGTCTAGCCACCGACTTCTACTTCGGCGGCAGCCATTGGCGGCCATTTAAGTGAGAGTAAAGTTCTCGATCCAAATATGTTAGTAACAATTTTACTTGAAACTATGTTAGTTGAAATACACATTAAACAAAAATTAAAAAATCGTAAAAATATAAATAAAGTATATTGGTCATTTACATTGTGTGTGACATTAAGTCACAGCCGTGCCCCCCATACGACCCCAATAACATTGGGTAACGCAAATGCTGTACAAATTTACACGTTACAACTCCAATCCAGCGGTTAACAAAAGCGCTGTCAAAACGCGACGATATCATCTTCAGAATGCCGTTGTCACTACCTCTTACTCTATGCAGTATCGACAAATACATCTAATCCATCATATAGGAAATCCATCCACACAAGCTTCGCAAAAATGCCCGACGCACTGCTGCACACAGAATTGTTCTTTTCCAGAAGGCAGAGCTCACTAACTGAAATTATTTGATTATGATCCAATAAACGTTATTTTATTATATTTAATTTTATAAATCAAAATAAAATTACAAAACTACAATTGACAGCAGAATGATAATTCAAAATGACATTGTTAGTTGACGTAACAGATAAGTTGGTGGCACTGTACTAAAAACTGATGTTACTATAAGCGCCAACGATATTAGTAAAATCCGTTATTTATTTCAGAGTGTGAAACTATTTTATAATAGCGTTTAACTTAGATAGTGAGTCTATACTATATTGTACTACAAATACACAAAAAAATAGCAACGTGAAAAAGGAGCCAGTGTCGCTAGCGACATCTACAAAAAACATTGCGTGACAATTCCTTACAATTCTGTTACTTAGTCGCAAACGTTATTAGTGGATTTCGTTATTCACGCCAGAGCTTGCGTCATAATTACAAAATATTACTGAATTCTCAACTCCATAAGCGCTCGACCTTGACAGCGGCCGTGCAAATATCAGCCTTAATAGCGTGATATATATATAGTTATCGGATTCCATTATATAATGTTTGCGTTTAAGTAACAAAATAGGGCTGCTGTAGCACTTA
Source organism: Tinea semifulvella (assembly GCA_910589645.1). Lineage (NCBI taxonomy): Eukaryota > Metazoa > Arthropoda > Insecta > Lepidoptera > Tineidae > Tinea > Tinea semifulvella. Next base: position 31,691,486 of record OU342584.1, read on the forward strand.
CTCGTAAATAAATAGGTATTATGATATATCTATTTTCATCAATACATCCCTAGAACGCAGTCTCTAGACTCAAGCTTTGCAAAAAGTTTAATAATAAAACTTCAGTTTACTTTATATGTACGAGTAAACAACATAATATTTATTATGCATAATCTCACTTATTTGTATACGTTAAAAAGCGCGGGTATTGGCATGTAAGGTAACCGCACGCATTATAGTCTATGTATCTAGATTTGTAAAAGTATCATCACGAGCGTATCCCTTGCGAGGTGGTCAGATTCCACGATTGTTTTTCTTTAGAGAAGCGTGTTTATCGAGTGTGGGTAAGATATGAGAAGAATGGTGTCTTGCGACCGGTAATAGGCTGGGTTATTAAGGGGAAATACAAAAAGGAGGCCTCCTTTATAACCCAGCCTATTGTCGGTCGCTTGGCCGAGACACCATTCTTCTTATCTGTTACCCACATACGATAGACCCGGCATCCGCACGGTGAATCCATGGAATGCTTAGAAATGTGTCTTCACAACCGTGTGCCTCGAAAGTGCATGTTAAGACGTCGCGTCGGCCCCGGCTACACTAATAATAAAAATTGACATCAGAATCTTCGTCTGGCCAGCGTGGAAAATGTAGGCCATATTCTGCAACGACCATCTCCTATATCGCCTACAAGTATTTATCAAAATTTTACAGACACGTAAATAATTTAAAATATTTTTTAACAGATAGAATACGAGCGAACCCGAATGAATCAGATAGTTTTATTTATTTTATTGCTCACCATCTACCATTCTACTCCTCTCCCTGCCCAACCAAATACTCTATGATTCCGTAAATCTAGGACAAATATACGTAAGAAAAGTTAATTTCTCATTGGTACCTACATACCGGGAGTTTGAACCGACGACGTTTGTAGGATTTTAAGGAAAACGCTCTTATAACCATTACTGCATTTGGATATTATCTACCTAAAGTTAAATGTGTTCAGTAGGTAGTAGCTTTACCCTTACTTGGTAAACAACGATTTATCACGAAGACGCTACGATATGTTTACATAATCAACAAACATTTGGTAGTGATATAAAAATAAGGGCATCTAGTATGCCAGTGCCATGCTATTTATGCACCACGGGAACGACACGGGACGGGATATTGACGCGACATTTGCGGGAAATAGGTACGGAAATTTACGACATAATTGACAGTTTTCTCACGGTTGGCGTGGTAAGAAATGACATTTCCAAAACAAAATTGCACGTGATTCAGTGCCATTGAATCCTACAATGTAAGCCGCCAAATACGTCATTCGCGGATTGGAAAGACTGTGATAAAATACAAAATTTGACAGCTCATCAATGTAAGTTCAAGAAAGCCCGTGTAACAGGACCACATGCAAATTCCAAAAAGTAAGCTCGTCAAGCTGGCAGATATCTTTGTAATTTAAATTGTTTTATAGTAGATTAGTAGTTCAGATACGATATAACCAGAGAATGCCTAGCGGCTTAAGCCTGTAGCTAGTAAATAGTGCAATAAAGTTTTAAAGTAAATACACAACATATATATATCTAACATCTTTGTGTGTAAACGTCTAACACCTTATCGCAAAGTGCATACGATTAAATTCTATTTACTATAATATACTTATAGATTATGCAGGTAAATGCAAATATGTAGTAAGATTTTACTGGAAAATAATTATCTTAGAAACTCTATACAATATAATGTTAATATAATTATTAATAATAAAAGATCTAACAAACATAATATGTAATTTTAATCATATTTAGTCATTGTTGACATCTAGCATGCAAAAACTCCGTTACGTAAATATTTACTTCCGAGATTTCAAACAGTCTATACTATACTCCATGTTCTCGAAATCGGAGAACCTTATCATAAACGTCTGTAATCCCATATGGAGTCATAAACTAATTTTTAAATCTCCATGAAATCAATGCAAGTATTGTGTGTTTGAATAGTTAAATGCGAGAAAAACTAAGGTACTAGTGTTTGAAAGAAGAAGGATGACAACCTTGACGATAAAGATTGATGATGAAACGCTAGGTACATGAAATTATATATCTGGGCAGTGTTTTCACTGCGGATGGGAAGTATGATAGGGATGTTGAAAGAAGAGTGAACGCGGGAAATAGTGTTAACCCTGGGGTCACTGATCGCCAGTCGAAATGTCAGTGATAAAGCTCGACTCGCCATACACAATGCCATGCTAATACCAACACTTATGTATGGAAGCGAGACGTGGATATATGTCAGAATACGCATGAGAGTAGAGTTAATGCAGTAGAAATGAGGTCTTTACGTCGGATATGCGGCGTAACTTTGATGGACCGTATACGTAATAACGAAATACGCAAAAGGGTAGGTATAAAAGAAAGCATAGGTACAAAAATAAAGAAAGGCATGCTCCGATGGTTCGGGCATGTCGAAAGGATGAGCGAAGAGAGATTGACGAACCAGATATATAATGCGAAAGTTTTGGGTAAAAGAGGCCCTGGCAGACTAAGACTTGCCTTTACAATGATCAAATAAATAAAACATTAGCTGAAGATGAATTAAAAAGCCATCGAAACAAGAGGGCATGTATGAAGAGGTTGATGAATGTCGAAGAAGCAAAAGAGGTATGTCGTGATCGTGACAAGTGGCGCTCAATTGTCTCTACCTACCCCGCAAGGGACCTGGCGTGAAGATATGTATGTATGAATAGTTTATAAACACGGAACCGGTAAATCTACAGAAATATGTAATACAAGGCACATGTTTAATAGTGGAGACCTATCTTGGACTGTGCATTCTAGGGACGCCTGTGATGAATAAATTAATAATAAAAAATATAATCGTCATATACTATTACTCCTACCTTGATAAATTTTATTGTAAGCTGCTGACGTCAGTTGCTACCATTATTGAGCCTTTTTGATTAGACGAGATGTCACATTATGTGCTCAGCATAAAACATAAACAACGTCTGTATTATCCCTTATTAAACTAGTTTACCTTACATTTTAAAAATAAGAAAAACAATTCAAAATTTAAAAAAAATAACTACTCAATTTAGTTCGCCGACTTATTTTTTTCTTTTCTACATTATGGCGTCTGATTGTCGCGTTACAGGAATTTGATCAATGTCATATTTTTAGTGACCCTCGCATGATTAAGACTAATCGATTGACATGAGAATCATCAAAATCGGTCCACGGGTTTGGTCTCCAGTGTGCCACAAATGAACAAATATACATTACTCGGACATAACCATTATTCGCGTCTCGCAAACGAAATGAGCGAGAAAATATAATAAATATATGTACATTTATATTTGTCGTAGTCGATGTGAGTAAGTTCTCCGATATGGCTGAACCGAGTTTGATGAAATTATTAGGCAATTATCAATCCTATGATATCGGGTAGTGACCAAAACAACATATTTTTTTGCACTATTGTGTCATATGAATGTCAAAAGTTAGTGTTAGTGGAACCGGGACGGGACCGAGCTACGCCTTAACGTGATCAAAGGCACGGGAATGGTGGCGTTGTAAATTTGTTACAAATGTAAAAATAAGAAAATTGTATTTCTCATTGGTACATGCCGGGGTTCACACGAAACTTTTTTGGTTTAATAGGACAGCGTTCTCACTCTTGCAACCGAGCCACTATCGGTCTTATATAACATTATATGTTACTTAAAGCAAAATAATATTTGTACTTAGTCGAATATTACGAGTATGATGCACACAGCATTCCAATGTTTCCACCAACCATCCCCATTGATGACCATTTTTTGTTGCATTTGGTTTGCGTGCGAAAAATTATTAAGTGGTTTTTGGATAGCTCGTGCCGGACTGTTAGAGACTGTTAAATAAAATAATGGGCATTATTGAAAATAACCAGTTTGATTCATGTTTTTGACGTCCAGGTCCTGGGTTTGGAAGTTGCGTGTTTTACCCGAAAACGAAACCGGTCCGTTTCCTTCAACTTTGTTGCATCAAGATTCGAGACGTGAAAAAAATGTAATCTTAAAGATAATTAACAAACTCTTAAAAACATTAATTTTAATAATATACATGCTAAAGAATCTCTGTCGGTTTATATATGTAGATAGTTACGAGTATGTCTGTTTGTCTCGCTTAAGCGTATTTACCGCCGCATTATACTGTTTTTAATCATCAGCAATACGGTCCCTAGAGTCTTAATTAGACTGGCCTTCCAAAACCAATTTCTAGAGTATTTTAGGGTTGGCGAGGATCTGATGTCAATTTTATTAACAATTTATTAACAAAAGTTGATATTAGTGAAACCTGGACCGACGACTTTACGGGCTCTACGAGGCACGCTGACAGTGATGTTATTGTATATTTATAATAAATGTACGTAATAAAAGTGAACAAAATTAATTTGGGGTTCTCACCCGACTGGGAATCGAAGCGCGCAACCTGTTTGTATGAATGATTAAGGTACACGCTTCATACTTTAAGAAAACTGGTATTTTCATTCATTGTAGCTGAATAAAGTGTGCAATTACTTGGGGCTCGGTTTATAAACGTACAGTGTTGCGAACAAGAGTCGGTAATTGCAATAATTGCGAACGTTCAATATTAAAATGCATTCTCGGTATTGCTTACTACTACTGAGTGCTTATCTACCAGAGGTGAGCGAAGAAAATGAGGAAGCAAGCACAAAAATATCCACTAGTGATACGGCTAACTGAAAAGTCTGGAGACAGAAAGAAAGGCATTTATTTCTACTAATGTACTATACAAAGGGGAAATGATGCCAGTCTCCTTGGGACTATCTCTGATGGATCGTCTCTAGAGGACGTTTGTGTTTAATTGATTTTTTATTGGGTTTAGTCTATACTTTTTACCATTTAAATAGTTTTTATTTATTCTGTATCCATATTGAAATAAAATAATAAATAAATATCATCATAAAATTATTCTAAATATAGTTATATTCCACGCACAATGTTAATTTTCGTCACATTTCAGCTATCAACGTCTTGTTAAACATGGGATTGTTTTTTTACATATGCCAGCCAGCAAATAAGTTATTTAACTATTAACCTGTTTTTGAAGAACTACTAGTATGTGTTCCTTACAAATTAACCTTGTATTATGTTCCTTGAAATTACCAGTAGAATAAATTTATCTAAACAATGTTATATTTGCCAATAATATACCTTCATATCCTAATTTTAGTTACGAATAGGTACTTGACAAAATCTACGAGTAAATATATTGCTTTGCAATCTTTTATCCAAAAATATAAAATGTAAGATACATAATTATTTATTTCGCCAGCTACTTTGTCTTTCTCTTGTCAATGACGAACGTGTTTTAAACTTCCATAGCATGCAGATTGGCATATTGTCAGTGACACAACAAAATAATTTAAAACTACTGGTCGAAATGATAAAGTCCTATGTATAACCTATGTCCGTATCAGGGTTCCAAAGAACAACTCTACCAAATTTCATCAAAATCGGTTAAGTAATATAGGCTTGAAGGCAAGACAAACTTGGGGCAAAGCGTCGAGAGTCGACATTATTTAAAGAATATAAACACAAGTCAAAAGACCTGTCAGAAAGAAAACCATTTTGTTAAATCGATCAAAATTGAAAAAAGAAAACTCGAGTACAAGCATTCTTGAGCCTCTGACCGCTCGTAGTTATTAGGGACACGGAAAAATTATCGATATTTTTAGTATCGAGCCCTTTTCTTTCTTTTACTAATACTTTGTATTTAATACTATCCATGCATTAATACACAAAAGTAAAGTATCTATACTGTTAATTTAATACTCTAGCTCTGAGGCCGTATTAGTAAATGGAACTTATTATTCGATACTTCCCTGGCTAGGCGTAGAAAAATCTGGAAAGCCCGGCCCACCTCTAATAGTGAAGGTCTAGGACTCTGTGTTCTAGGGGCTGTGATCATTCGATTTCCAAGTGACATATAAAACGTATAGAGTATAAACGCGTAGCTCGTGACGACCAATGCAAGTGTGAGTTCGTACGGTAGGCGTTACAAATATTTTTAGGAACAAACAAGAAAAAGAGAATACCAGCTGGGTGGATTTACAATGATTGATATGATGAATGAATGATGAAAGATACGAGTTTCACGCTGTAGTGCTATACTGGATTATGACTGAACCGAGGAAGGTTTAAACCTCATGATTTTATAAATCAATAAAACTGTAGGTAACCTGCGTTTTTATTCCGCATCTGATTTTAATATAATTTTGCGCTAACCTGAAAAAATCGTAAATCAGCTGTCGTACTTTTACATTGATACTTTTTATCCTATACCTATTCTCAAGCGTACACAGTATCGATACATTTGATTCGATACCGTGTACCTCCCTAGCTGTAGCGGAATCTAGTGGAATCAAAGCACACACACATGTATACCAAACAGGAAGATCAAGGTCAGATGGACCATAGTGGCTATTCTCGGGAATATCATCTCGAACTGTAATACGGCTATAGAATTAAATAGCGGAGTTTAATGATTCGATTTTTGGTTGATAACCTCAATATTTATGTTATTTATTTTTGTTTCTATTTTGGGTAGATTTAGCTGTCGTATTACCAGTACATACAAGTATATAATCAGTAATCGAAGAAGTTTTAACCGAACGCTACTTAGATCTATCAATAACAGGCGCCATTTTTTAAATAACATTACAAATTTTTACTCACTCTTTATTTATCTACTTAGGTTTAAAACAACACTTTATCTCATTTTTAAGAGGAGTCGTCCTAGTTTTGACCTAATTAATAGAAAATGGTCAGATAACTAATAGATTAGATTAGATTAATGTACGCATTAAGGCTGGGTTGTACTGAAACAATGTCTCTGTAATTGTTACGATTAAAGTTAAAAATGGCGTCGATTGTACCAGCTGACGGCTGACCTTTAAACTGCTTTAAGCTGTTCTAACAGACAAATTTAACTCCATTTTTAACTTTCGTTAATCTTTACTACATATTAACGAGACTTCATTTTGGTACTAGAGTTTACATGACGTAAAAATAAGTATCATAAAATATCGACATTAAATTTATTGATTCTATAATACACGTGATTGGCACAACTACCATTTTATTAATTCTTTTATAAACCGACACTGGTTTTGAATTTCATCGATTTGAATTCAAAGGCAAAATCGTCAAGAGTAGAGCGGTGGAACGTGCGGTAAACGGCATTCGACAGCTTTATTGATAAATACTCCTTATACCACAGCTATAGAACTCATTGTTGAACGCGAATATAAAATAGTTTGCTCGTACTCGTCGTACGTAAGTCTCTTTCAGTTCATGTGCTCCTGGTACCAGCATCTTGGTTTTGCGCTGTGATTTCTTAGGTTAGCCATTAATTTTGACTATTTTGATCTTCGACAAAACTAACTTTTTTTCTCAGTTTTTAATATTTAATTTTAATGCTTTTTTCATATATTATAATAACTCGTTGCTGTGGTAAGTTGTACTTATGGTTTTCTAAGAAATTAATGTTAGTTACTATATAATTAATATTAATGTAATAAACTATTTTTCTTTCATTTCTTATTTCCTTATAATGTTTAAATTATTTATTTATGATATTTTGTATGCCCTAATAGAGACACAAATTTCTCAGTGAATGTATTTTTATTTGTCATTAAAATCTCGACCCTTATATAACCTTAAAACTTCTAATGCAGGACCCGGCCTTTCTCTAAGACGATAAGATACTGGTAGTTCGGCTAGGTCGCTATTTTCCGGAATACCGTTCGGGGTGATTACTTGCTATTTTATACATAAAGTAGGATTTTTAGTTCAGTCGTGATAGAGCAAGATGAAGCGATATGGTCATCTCACGACCTCTACAACCAGGGCTTGAAGCATGGAATATTTAGCAACTTGAATACAACCCAAAAGTTTAACAGACTTAAAAAAAATGGTTCAATATGACAGAAGATAGATTTAACTTGACCTGAAAGCTAACTGTTAATCTGTAAACAAGATACGATATAATAATTTATTTAGCTAATTTTGATTGAATAAAATAGCTACAAGGTTTTATGCTTCATCGTGTGTCAGACTAGTTTAAAATAACAACCCTCTACGATCAATATTTTAAAACTGACAACCTCCATGACGTCATTTAAGGTGTCTTTTGAATCCATGTTATGAAAATTTATTTAATTAAATAATTATTTTTTTATATTAGTATATTATACTCGTACATAACTACCGTCAACAACATTGTACATAACTAGTCTGTTCTAGTAAAAAAATAGTAAACTAAGCAAATCGTTTATATTTTATGATTACAATTATAAAATAAGTCTGGGGAAGCATTCAATCTTTTAATCGTGCGACAGATGTAGCAGCCTCTAAATGAATGTATTTGCGTAAGTATGAATCCACAAGTCGTACTATTCGTTCTACGACACAATATCTGTCGCAAGTCGCAGCATCACTATTTACAAACGAGTTCAACCCCCTCCCCGTGACGGCACGCTGCAATCAGATCAATACTATGAAACACGAACCTCCTTCATACTTATGGGATCCTGGTACCTGTATATCAAGATGTAGTTGGGTTTCTATCAATAAACTATTTTAAAGTTTATATTATGATTTTCCATTTTAATACAAGCTTGTGCATATAAATAAATATATGAATAAAATATAATATTTAAATATTTAATAGTTAACAAAACTATTTCATGGATGATAGGTACTAGGCGAACATAAATGTTAACAGGTGTACTTAAAATATTACTAGCCGATGTTTTGTGATGATTTTCACCCTTACCGTTGTATAAATATGGATGTTATTGCTGTAATTCCAAGTAGACTGTAAAATAATATTTAAAGACCTTTACGTTTAGAACACTGTTAAATGTATGCTTATTGAAGTACAAACAGAGATCATAGTTTAAATAACTATAAGACCAGTTAGTAATAACAATATGTGAGCCAGACTACATTATCATTATACTCTTTAGAACCTAAAAATTATTTAGGGCGAGTTGAAAGAAAAAATACATAATGAAGTAAATTTACTTGTAAAACAGCAAAACATAATGTAAATAGAATCGTCTTAAACTAAAAATAATATGAGATATGAATAGAAAATTTGCATTAATAAAATTACAGAAATAAAAGAAGAATTAGTTAAACTGCAAGGCTCTAATAACGACCACGTGACTGGTTAGCTTGATACTACTTTTATTTTAGCTAATGACGTGTCTCATAGGCATACGTTAAATATGACAAAATATAATCAGCATAACTAATATTAGTTAATTACTACTGATTGAATAGTACAGAGTCTACACAATAGGACAATAAAATTAAAATTAATTAAAATATTTTAGTGAAAAATAGCATGATAAAAAAATACAATGGTTTATTTGAAGTTTTCTAACAAAACTAAAGTTTAGGTTCTATCCCGAACTGTATCACATGGTAATAAGGAATATTTCTGGCTAAACAGCACGACAAGATAATTAGTTTAAAACGCGTGCCGTTAAACTCATCCTAAACACGTGTTCTTTATAATTTTGTTAAATAATGCAATTGACTAAAATTGGTCCTTACCCTACTTTTAATATATTAAAAATATCCCAGGGCAGTTCTATAACAAACTACCATAATATTCATCTAAAGGCCAGTAATTGGCAAGCGAAGACACTTGGAGTAAGGTTCTAGCCTTTAAATTACTTTTGCATGGCCAAATCACGTTCCGTATTGCACAGACGCGTGTCTATATTTGTGACTGGTTGTTAGTGGGCGAATACATGCATTAGCTAGGCATTTATACACGGTAATGTTATTTTGTGGATGTGCGCCTAATCGCCCATATCTGATATCTCCAGTGTATGTATGTCCCCCGTGTATAAATCAGCCTTACTTTCCTCTGTTATCTAATAAGTATGTTCTTACGTAAAAATCTCTAAAAAAAAAACTTTGACAAACTTGATTCATGTCATAATATCATATTAATCGTAGTTAGTAAATTGACAGACGTTGGGAGCAGTTTCAATAATACGAGGTCTTAGTTTATTCCTAAAAGACGTTTTAGTTTTAAGCTATTAGGCGAGGCTTATTTTTTAGAGGTGATATAAATAAATAAAATATTACTTTACGAAAAAATCTAAAATAAATGTTATACTTAAAGTTGTGCTCTCTTTTTTTTCTTGAAAGCGCGCGGAACAATCCGAACGCTCATCTAAATTTGCTCACAGCGAATATTGCTATGATTTGCAGCGCTGTTTCATTGCCTTTCATTTTAATAGGTGGTAGGCGGACTTATGGCGGTAATTTGCCCAGTCTGCCCGGGCGGAGAATATCCACTGTTCGTACCGATAAACCCAGTAAAGTGTATCCACACGTTTCGGGATCAGGCTCGAATTGCCAAGTGAAGCCAGCATAGTGTTAGGGACTGAACATGGACCTTGCGCGCCACTTACCATCAGGTGGGAGCAAGGTCACATGTCGTGCTAGTATAAAAAATATAATTAAAAAAACCGCAAATAGGTTTGTTTTTGACGATCGACGCTGACGCCTGCAGTTCGGTTTGAGCGCGAGTGGACCTCGGGCTACTTACACTGCTGAAGCTGGTACCTTAGTGAAGAGGTCTCTAGACAGGGATATCACTATACCTCGCTTTCGTGTCCCAAATTCCTTATCAACTCCCAGTACATACCTGTAACAACAAAAACAAACATTAGTTATTTATATTTATTAACTAGCTAGTTAACCTTGCGTTACCCGTTTAAAATAAAGGTTCTTAGACACATGTCTTACTTTGATGTCGATGTCCAACTTGGGTTATAATGAACATCCATCCAAATTTTATAAAAATCGGCCGGGAAGTTTTGGCGTGATGGCAAATTAATCCTGTATAATCCGGCATTCTACACAATACCTAAGCAATATATTAAAAGCATTTAGACAATGTATGAATTATTATTTCCGAGTAGTTTATACATATATTTCTTTTCTATATCAAGTCAGATCTTGTAAATAGCATATTGTATTTTTATTAGTGTTATAATTACCTATATATGTATAGTTATTTACCTGTTTAATTTAACTGAAAACATATAAATTTAAATACGGTAACCTGTCAAACGACCGCACAAACTTTTATTATATTATTATTAAATTAGCTACTATTTTTATTTTATATATACGAGTATATAGGCGAGAACTAAAAGAAAAGAGATATATAAAATAAATATAATTAAAAAAGTAACAAAAATTTGTGTTGGGTTAGTGACTTAGAGCAGTGGTGACTATCGAGACTAAGCGACCTCTATACTTTATTGATGTAAACTTGGCCGGTGTTGCTGTCAAAAAAATAAAGCGACGCGCACGCCATCGTTCACTCTAACGGTGGTGTTAGCACGAATGTGATTGGCCGGTTCGGTTAAGGCGGCGGGTGGTGCGGGCTTTATAAGGGCCCGCATAAGAACCACATAGAGATGCAACGCCCGCCAACGGCAATTCTCGATTCATGCTTTTTTAATTCTAATAATATTTACACACTCTTGTTTTATTATTTAGCATTCTGACAAGCAAAGTCTTTTACTAATAGTATGTACTACCTATAGCACTCAGTCTTGAATGCCCACTTGCTTACAGAAGGTTCATTGGAAAGCTAGCGAGCTTCCAAAAATCTCTAGTTTGACTAAGTATAACCTAAGAAACAAAAATCAAATCTATTTAAGGCAAACCTGGTTGAGAAACGTTTAAGCAAGGTTTGCCTTTGAAAAAAAAAACATATGAGATTATAACTACACTACAACCAAAAGAATATTAAAATAATTTTATTTTTTTCGAACATAATGCTTTTTATAACCTGTCAGAATTTATTTACATGCCTTTGAAAAAATCTCAACCACAAAAAGCGCTTTCTTACTACCCCTTAAGGGATAGCGGCCGTGATTACACTGAACCTGCTATACCAATCTTTGTTATTTGCGAATGAAACTGAGTCAAATTACTTTTACCGTTTTATCTTCCATAATAATCAAATCGATGCAGACTGTGTCCAATACAAGTACAGTCAGTAAAAAGAACGTTGCAAATCGATATTTTTGCGATATAAAGTATTCGACAGTAATGCGTTTACTTTCTTTTCACTTCTCTAAAACACCGGTTTAGTTTTATATTTTTATTTATGTGCATTCATTAAAAAAAAAACACATGTCAGTATGCTGATGGGACTGCGTCGCCCCCCACCAGTGCATCATTTTTCAGTGACGCGTGTGGTTTTATTTCGTACGATAATCCGCAAATAGTATACTTCAGAGTAACACCAGTATTCTTAGAGGTTTCCTCAACAGCTCCTCCACTCAATTATTCCTTCCAGCTGTCAAACGGACGGAAGTCTCGGAACGTTACACGCTCGAAGAATAGAAATGTCAAACTCACAGAGCACAGAATCTCCGCGCGCTGCCCACTCCGGCGCGGGCGGGCGGCGAGAGTGGTTCCTTGGTCTGTAGTCAAACTCAAGGTTTAATATATTTTTTAAATTACTTATTTTAGTTAATGATCATATTTCGAACATATTTAAACCACATAAATTGTCAAACTCATTCAAATCGTTTCAATTTTTTTTTTCGTGAGACATGAATATTCATAATATGAAAGAGAGACAGACATATGAATGTAAAAGTGCAAATAAATAGTTAGAATACGGGAGTGCAATCTTTAATGTTGCCAGAAAAAAAAACTTATATTACCGAAACTATTTTAAATGGTAACTGTTTTATTTGTATTTTTCCCGCCCCGCAATTTGGCGGGAAAAGAGATCCGGCGTAAGGTGCAAGAATAAGAGGTGTGGTAACTAGGATCACAAGGCTCCGGTGTGAATAAAGATATACTAATATATAATGAGATAGACCCAAGCAACACCCCCGTGGTTCCACGAAACAAATACGGAATGCACTCACCAAAAGCTGCAACCGCCAAGAAATGTCTTGCGGAATCTATGTCGCTCATCCGCCGGGCCCGGCTCTTCAAACACGAACAAATATTCACACCCCCTCAGGAGACCGCAAACTACTCCTGGGAGCTGATCTTCCACCACTTTTAGTACAATTAAAGTTAAATTTCACGGCAAGCCTTTTAGCTTCGACCAAAGGCGCGCAAATCCGAATTGTCAGTTTTGCCACACTATTGTTAACCCATTACCATATATAAAATACATGCATAAAAATAAAATGTGTGTGTGTTACTAGTAATAAAACCTAAGCCCTATTCGGGTCATTGCAAATACTAAACATCCCCGCGCCCGAGGAAGACTGAAAAGTCTTTCTCCAAAAACAAAAAAAACAGCAGATGAATCCCGACCACATTTAGAATTCAATTGCTACAAAGGCGTATGTTCAGACAATCTTACAAAGTAGGTATAACTAACACACACAAAACCAAATAGCTAAATGCCCAAAACAAGCAAATAAAAACAACAAAAGACAAGGCTATATACAAACTATGGTAAACTGTTACCAGTCGACCCGTTGGTCCTGTGGCAAACAAACAAATTCCAACCGCATTTGGAATCCCAATACAAAGGTCAATGAAAATACAATTACATTGACAACAATATTATAAAAATTAAATAAGTACAAAATTTAAACCGCATTGACAATAATAAAAGAAATACTCGAAGGACCATTACATTTCAAAAGTAAATATGACTAAATTAACAAAACAAATATAAATTCAAAAAAAACATACATCAATAAAACAAAATACTAGCTAATTAATCCGCAATTGGTAATCGAACAATCTTTACGACCGGGCGTTTCAACATTCCTGCCGAAGTGCGAAGTTCTACTACCCTGACTACATTATCCTTACCAGGATGTAGACATTCAATACGACCAAGTTTCCAAGATAAAGGAGGCAAATTATCGTCCTTTATTAAAACGAGGTCCCCAGTTTTTGGTGGATCAGTTAAAGATGTCCACTTAGTTTTCATTTGCAGTGTATGCAAATACTGACAGTTCCACTGTCTCCAAAAATGTTGGTACATATTTTGGACCAATTTATACCTAGAAAGTAATGACATTCTCTGATCTACATTAAATTCAGGTAATGCCATCAAAGATCGACCTATTAACAAATGGGCGGGTGTTAAAACCTCTAAATTATCTGGATCACCCAGATTTAGAGGACACAAAGGCCGCGAATTTAATACAGCTTCTATTCTAATAAAGACTGTTGACAGCTCTTCAAAAGTTAAAGCTGTAGTACCTACTATTTTATACAATAATGATTTGGCCGATTTTACAGCAGCCTCAAATAGTCCACCAAAATGTGGAGCTGACGGTGGATTAAACAGCCAAACAATACCGCGCTTAGACGCATCCGAACCGAGAAATTCCTGGTTATCTTGTGACAACAGGAACCTTTGAACATCATTTAAATGTTTATTAGCACCAACGTAGTTGGTACCACAATCGGACCTAATGAGTTTTGGTAAACCCCGCCTTGAAACAAAACGTGTCAACGCCGCTATAAAACCTTCAGTGCTTAAATCGTTGACAACCTCTAAATGAATGGCTTTAGAAGCCGAACAAACGAATACGCACAAATAAGCTTTCTCAATTTTGGCATTGCGTATACGAGAGGCTTTTATAAGGAACGGACCCGCAAAATCCGTCTGTACATTATGAAATGTACCTACTGCTGTTACCCTATCAGCTGGTAAACTAGACATAATAGGCTTATCTGGAATAGGTCTAGTTCTTAGGCAATAAATACATCTGTACAACCGACTCCGAATAACTTGTCGGGCAGAAATAATCCAGAAACGCGACTGTAGTATAGACTGCAGTGCGGTTGCCCCTATATGGCAATAAACCTTAAAAAAAAAAAAAAAAAAAAATACACTGTACACCACGAGACAATAAAAGCAAATCCGATGCAAATTCATCAGATTGAACTAACCTAATTAAACAATCCAGTGCCCTGTTACGTTCTGAAACTAACAAAACCTTATTATTTACACGGTTTGTACGACAACGGCAATTTTCAATAAAACGTTTACAATATGCAACAACAGTCACTAAACGATCTAAAGAACTAAATCTTTTGAAAATTGAGGAATCCGACTTCTCTACAACAGCGTGAGAGACCAAGGTCGATTTTCGCAAACCAGGCATATCCGCAATTGGTTTCACTAAATTCTCAGGTCATGATTCACACTCCTTTATTAACCATATAGGCCCCCACCATAGACTATGGTGCAACAAATCCCTAGCTGAACAACCCCTACTGGCTACATCAGCTGGATTCATGTCGGACGGTACGTACCGCCACACAAGGTTTAAGCCGCAATTTACAATTTGTGAAACCCGGTTCGCCTCAAAAACCTGTAATTGATGAGGAGGGGTTCGCAACCAAGATAATGCAATAGTGCTGTCAGACCAACACACCAACTCTGATAAAACTACCTTATCATTCAAAGAATTATCTATTATCTTAACTAACAAAGCAGCACCACAAAGTTCTAACTTTGGAATTGTTAGCTTTGTCTTAATCGGTGCTACACGAGATTTTGCCATCATGTTTGATAACTTGACTCTACCGCTAGAATCAACCACTCTAAAATAAACTACAGCTCCATAGCCATATTCGGAGGCATCTGCAAAACCATGTAAGCTACAATGTGTACTATCAATTGGTAAAACTAGCCGCTCTAGTTCTATCTGTTCTACAGACCCTAAATCCCGCACAATAGAATCCCATTTACAAATTATATTTGGTGGTGGAGTCTGATCCCACTCCAATTTCATAGACCATAACTCTTGCATTAACATTTTACCCTGAAGAATGACTGGGGTTATCCATCCCAATGGATCAAAAGTTCTAGCTATTGTTGATAAAATTGTACGCTTAGAACATAAATTTAATGAAGGTAAATGAAGGTGGTATGTGAATTTATCTGTTCTTGGATTCCACTGAATTCCAAGTATTTTAACAAAACTGGTACTGTCATCATTATCAAATATATGAGGTTTTTCAAGGTGGTCATCTGCTATATCCGATAGCAATTCCGCTCTATTTGATACCCATTTTCTAAGTTCAAATCCACTTGAACCTAACAACTTTACTAAAGAGGTTTTTAACCTAATTGCTTTTTCTACCGATGAAGAACCGCCTAGGATATCATCCATATACACGGATGTATGCAATAACTGTGCTGCTTCTGGGTACTCCCCTTCTCCATCATCAGCAAACTGATGTAAAGCCCGCATAGCCAAGTACGGACTCGATTTCATGCCATAAGTCACTGTATTGAGTTGGTATAATTTTATGGGATTATGAGGAGAATCTCTCCAAAGAATAAGCTGATATGGTCTATCCTCTTCAGAAATATTAATTTGCCTAAACATCATACAAATGTCTGTTGTAAATACAACAGCATCCAACCTAAACCTACAAATAATGGCCATTATGTCCATTTGTAGTTTAGGACCAGAAAACAAACAATCATTCAATGACAGCCCCGATGTAGTCGGACAACTGGCATCAAAAACCACTCTGATTTTATCAGAATCAGATTTAAAAATCCCATAATGGGGAATTATATAGTGACTACTACTTAAATTACCATTAAAAGGAGACATATGCTGCATATCCAAATATTCTTTCATAAAACTAACATACTTATCCTTAAAACTACTATTTACATGCAACCGTTTCTTCAGAGATAAGAAACGCTTGTTGGCCAGGTAAAAAGAATCACCAAGACCCTGTGGGTCTTTTGAAAAATGTAATCGAACTACAAAATGACCAGAGTCATTGCAGTTATAGGTATTAAGGAAGTGCTGCTCACATTCCTCATGCCTAGGGTCAACCACTTCTTCGGGTAGGCTATCCACTTCCCAAAACCTTTCCAATATTTTATCACAAGACACTGAAATAGAAAAGGTTTGAGTTACACAAGCCCTGGTATGGTCAGGTTTGTATGTTGTCGGTCCCATCAAAACATATCCAAAAATGCTATTTATAGCCACTGGCAACCCATTACCCAACTTAATAATACTATCATATAATATTATATCCCCTAGTAGGTCCGCACCAATCAAAATATCCACACACCAACTCTCATAAAACCTCTCATCGGCTAAATTTATATGAAAAAACTGATCTCCTAGAGTCGATGGCAATGAAAAGTTGGGAAGGTTGTCAGTGATCCTATCCAAAATAGTGCCCACAGTCTCCAAACTTGGTCTGCCTACAAAACGGGAACGTATTGTAAGGTTTACCGCACCCCTGACCTGGGTTACACTAGCACCGCTTAACCCTGTCACTATATTCACATTTGCCTTATATCTATGTAAACCTAACCTATTTACACAGTCCTCCGTTATAAAAGATCCCTGGCTACCCCCATCCAAATTGCCTACCTGATCTTTTAATTGGACTACAGCCGTTGATAGCAAAACTGTTTGCTTGTAACCTCCCTGAGAACTGTGCAACGAAGTTGCCGCATTATTTACATTTGATGTGCTGGGCACATCACTAGAGACTAATTCATTAGTATTATTCACAACCACGTTTTCACCTTGTTCCCCTACCACATTGTGTACAAGGTTAGGCTGTGTTAACCTATTAAAATGCAACAGTTTATTATGTTGCATAGAAACGCATACATCACAGACAGTGTTAGAAGTACATGACTCAATGTGATGTTTATGTAAGCACCTAAAACATACATTATTACTCATAGCAAAACGCTTCCTAACTTGAGGTACCAAATTTAAAAACTTATAACACTTTAATATTAAATGACCTTTATTACAATAAGTACAAGCTAAATTATTTATATATACTTTATTTATACGTTTTGAAGGCGGTCTTTCAACCGCATTGAAGCTGGAACAAGTTTCCAGTACCCGCACTTCACTATTCAAATAATTTAATAATTCATCAAATGTAGGTAATAATTCTGATAAGTGCTTATCCTCAAAACCTTTTTTTAAGTTATTATCTAACTTATTATAATTAATAAAAAACAAAAGGTATGACCAGTCCACAATTGGAAAACTCATTTTCTCCAAAGCCTTGGTGCTTTCAAACAAAATATTTACAAAAGATTTCAATGAGTTTAAATGTCTATTGACTTGTCCCAAACTTAACATATTATTAATAAGCTTATCCGCAATTAACCGCTTATTGTCATACCTATTTTTTAGTAGGCTTATTGCTACTGAATAATTTGCAGCCGAAATAGAAAGGTGCTGCACTAAAGCCTTAGCTTCCCCTGTCAATGATCCTACTAAATAGTACATCCTCTCAATGTCTGAAATAGACTGGTCGTCACCTACTAAGGACCTAAACAATTCCATAAAAGAGGCAAAACTCCTCCAATTTACCTGTAAATACCGGAATATGCACTTTAGGTAAGAAAGATTTACTACCTTTCATATCTGAAGTCCTAACCTCAAAACCGCCAAACATAGTTTCATACTTAGCTTTTATTGAGTAGTAATAACCATTATATGTTCTAAACATACCCATGGGATCCTCGGAATGTCCCCCTTCCTCGTCATAGGCGAGGTCAGCAAAATAATCACTAAATTCCTTGTATTTGGACTCCAAATCCGCACAACGAACTTTAAACATAATTCGGTCATCAGGACCGATTTCCTTTTGACAAAGGTCGAACAAATCGTCAAAATAACAAGTAACAATATCCATTTTTAATTTTAACACAGTTTTCTTGTTTGCTTTAGGCATTTTAACCACTATTTAACAATAAACAAATGAGAAAATTCAAACACCGGCAAAATACGCGAACTGTCAAACTCTCGACTGATGACGTTTAGCAAGTTCGCGCCGAAAATGACTGACTGAACAAAAGAGCGGGAAAGTTATGCATTTGCATGAACCCAATTTTATGTAGTGTATTTATGTGTTTTTAAATACATAAATATAATAATAAATACATAAATAATGTACTATATTATATTCCCGCCCTGTACTTACAAAATTAACCCCTTATTTTTGCACCACGACAACAAAATAGGAAAGTATAACAAACCGCAGGTTCAAATCCGTCTCGAATGTTGACCAATGTTTTATTTGTATTTTTCCCGCCCCGCAATTTGGCGGGAAAAGAGATCCGGCGTAAGGTGCAAGAATAAGAGGTGTGGTAACTAGGATCACAAGGCTCCGGTGTGAATAAAGATATACTAATATATAATGAGATAGACCCAAGCAACACCCCCGTGGTTCCACGAAACAAATACGGAATGCACTCACCAAAAGCTGCAACCGCCAAGAAATGTCTTGCGGAATCTATGTCGCTCATCCGCCGGGCCCGGCTCTTCAAACACGAACAAATATTCACACCCCCTCAGGAGACCGCAAACTACTCCTGGGAGCTGATCTTCCACCACTTTTAGTACAATTAAAGTTAAAGTTCACGGCAAGCCTTTTAGCTTCGACCAAAGGCGCGTAAATACGAATTGTCAGTTTTGCCACACTATTGTTAACCCATTACCATATATAAAATACATGCATAAAAATAAAATGTGTGTGTGTTACTAGTAATAAAACCTAAGCCCTATTCGGGTCATTGCAAATACTAAACAGTAACATTTATGCCTTTCGAGGTTTGGAGAGTTTACAACCAAGAATACCGATTTCGAGAGATTATTTTAGACATTGGTAATATTGGTTAGTCTTTGATAGTGGATTGTCATTGGCCTCGTGAAAATGCCGCATAGGCCGTAGTTGTCATTACAACATCATGCGACTTGTGTGGCGGACGTTGACAACAAATTATACCTTTTATGGAGTAAAGGGCGGAAATATGAAAATTAGAACAAAGCTCTGTAGTTTCTATAAAATTATTGGTTTCCTTGTCACGTGACGAATGGAGAGTACTTCATGTACAATCGTGGGGCTATTTTGTAACCTATGAAACGAATTAAAAAATATTACCTGAGTCTTATCTACACAAACTTAGTAGGTATATTCGCAAATGATTTCTTCCTCTGTGAGATTTAACCGCGAAATATTTATGTATTTCATTGAGCTATATTTCGAGTCTGGTATCTACGCTAGAGACATCGACAAGAAGCTTGTCATGATGGGCCATTAATATAGTTAGCTAAATATGAACTCGTCCTAAAATAAATAGTTTAGTTCACCCCGTTTAAGGGGTTACGGTCGAAAGATATTTGTTTCGTGATATACGAATATATAAGTATAGACACTTTTGTACAATTATTGAAATTTTATAACACCACAGTGAAATACTCAACCCTTTCTGGACCATAAGATTTTCAGAGCTGATAGTTTGTTTTTAGTAGCTCTAGAATGCACAAACTTCGAAATTGAATCGAGATAGAATTAAGAAAAAAAGATTCGATATCGGGGTTTGTACGTGTTAGAGCTACAGAATTGAAAATCATGTAGAAAACAATGCAAACATTTTTCGTCAAATACACACATCAAAAAAGTCTAGGGATCAAGCATGTTTATGCGGATTTCTTGTGATTGAGATGTGGCTTTGTAATAAATTTATGATTTTATAAATTTATATGGATCCTTTTTGGTGCATTTCATAATTTAAAACAGGAACTGTCAATCAAATTCGAGTAAAAGATGAAAATCAGCTGTCAATATTTTCCCTATAAAAACATAAGACGCATTGAAGACATTATTAGTGCTACTGTTTCCCTACTACTGATTAAAACCAACGTTATTATGGAGCGGCGACGTCATTTAAGCAGGGAAGAAATGATCAGAGCCGTGGGAATGATAAAAGCTGGTTCCCGGCAACGTACTGTGGCTTTAGCTCTGAATACAAGTCAGAGTGTTATCAGTCGACTTTGGACACGTTACCGAACCACTGGTACCGTGGCTGAGCGCCATGGAGGACGGTATCGCTGCACCACACGGAAACAAGACCGATACATTCAAATCACAGCTCGAAGAACTCCAACAATAACCGCCATGATGTTAGCCGTGAGCCTTCATCGCTCTTCAGGGAACTTAATTAGCGACCAAACAGTCAGAAACCGCTTGCATGAAGTGAACCTTCAATCCCGAAGACCGCTACGGGTACCACCTATAGCAATGCACAATCGTAGGACTCGATATCAATGGGCTCTTGAACACAGAAATTGGACAGAAGAACAATGGCGTTTCGTGTGCTTTTCTGATGAGTCTCGTTTTGGTATGAGGCCGGATACAAGACGTATACGACACTGGAGAACCCCTGGACGCCAACAGCGATTAAAATCCTGCCAGGAAGTCCATCCTTATAGTGGTGGAACCATCATGGTATGGGCGGGTATTTCGATCGGCGGAAGAACTGAGTTGATTTGGATCAGAGGCAACCTCAACGCTCAAATTTATGCTGAGACGGTTGTATCAGACGTCATCGTTCCTCTACAAGTGCATATCGGTCCCTTATTTCAGTTAATGCATGATAATGCACGACCGCACACCGCAAGAGTTGTAAGACAGACTCTCGCCGCAGCTAACATCAATGTCCTGCCCTGGCCTGCTCAGTCGCCAGACTTGAACCCGATTGAGCATGCATGGGATATTCTTCAGAGAAGAGCTCTGCCGAATATGGAGGGTATCCAGTCGCAAGAAGACCTTTTTTTGTTGTTGCAACGAACATGGGCGGCCATTCCACAGCGTGATTTGGATGAACTCATTTTGAGTATGCCAAACCGATGTTCTTGTGTTGTTAGTGTTCGCGGTAGAAACACGGATTATTAATTGTTTAAGTTACCCAATAAAATTAAAAAAAAACTGTTATTTCAGTCTTTTTTTCGAACTTTAATGTTAGTGGTTCAAATGTCAAAAATCCCTTTATTAGGAAAATGGCAATTTTTTTTACTAATGCAAAGGTGACTTGGTTTATCGTTACTGTAGACAAACGAAAACATTTTATTTGATCAATCCTTAAAGAAAATTTTAATGAATATCAATCAGGAGAAAAGTTATTGCAAAAATATATGTTGATCCCTAGACACTTTTGATGTGTGTATATTTTCAATATATGCTCGTATGTGCCTTGGTCGGATGAAAAACATTAGACCTTCTACAGATGTGGACAACTTGACCAAATTCACCATAAATATGTTTTGGATGCAGTACATCAGTTGAATACTTTTGACGTAGCGAGACAAGGCTAGTTATATTGCATGTATTCAGTACACTGAAAATTCAGGATAAAAATTCAACTAAGCCTGGATTGCACCATACTGTAATTGTAACGATTGAAGTTAAAAATAATGTGATTGTCTTAGCTGACGGCTAACCTTGTACATTTGAGTATCATCACGACCGTTTCCCTTTCGGGGTGGTCAGAAACCACGCTTATAAATAAGCGGGTTCTAATTAAGCCAACTTTACTATAGGCCAATCATGACAAGTGGCAAGCTCGTCGATGTCTCCAGCGTACCAAACTCAAGAAATATCACATTAAATATTATTTAAAATGTATTTATTTACATTAATAAATAATTTTGAGGCTATTTTTAAATCTAAACGTTACATATAAAAGAGACCTGATTTAGATGCAACTTAGCCTAAGTACTTTGTTTCTAAAATTCAATGTTATATGTATAAGGTTTACTAATGATTCTGTAGTATCGCAAAAAGTTATTTAATTAACCAAATATAATGGAAAAATAAAAGCCGTCTGGCCAGCAGCGTGGCGAGTGTAGGCCAAATTCTACAGATATATGTTCTGAAAGGCCCATCTCCAGCAGTGGAGGTCTAGGACGCTGTGTTCTGTGTTGTAATAATAATAATAATGGAAAAATTACCTAAAAGAAAACTATTAGACGCCATTTCTCTCAACGAAAGAGGCTGCGCAGGAGTTCCCGCTTAGAAATCAACGTAAACATTTAATAGGTCGTTCAACCGTGTCAATGTACCTTCTCGCTCGCTCTTATAGGTGCCTCCCGCTTTAACTGTTATCGTGAAGTTGGTACTATGAGTTATAGCATTCCAATGTGGCCGCTTGGATGCTGTGTTAGCGCATGCGGTCATCTCAAGACATAGGTACATGAACTATTCACGATTTACGCTCATAAAGGGTAAACTAAATACATAACTTATGCAAACAAATGCTCAGGCCTGTTATAATGAAAGTTTTATTATTCCCGAGTGTTTACTAAGCAATTGGAGAGTACTTTTAGATTATTTGCGCTTATCCATGTACAGGCAAATTAGCTTGGAGACGTGTTTTGCGTATGTAGTAGTGTACTATTAGCAGATAATTAAATAAACAAATACCTAGTTATTTTTTAAATATTATTTCATTTTCATTATTAGGGTATTTACCCGTGACCACGGCCAATGCAACTTGACCGAATCGTCGCGTCGGGAGAAATATGTCTCTAAGGTAAATCGCGTAGACAATTATTAAAATAGTTTTTTACATATTAACCTAATTTTAAAACTAAATTTCTTCAACTCCAGACGTTTCGTAGTCGTCTTCAACGTAGCTTCCATCCGACAAATAATTTTAGATTAATTATTATTTGTTTTGATATTCATTTTAAGACCGCATACGCAATACGACGAAATACGCATAATGTATGAAAGAAAGCATAGTGACAAAAATAAGGAAAGAAAAAAGGGGACCCCGGGGGCTGGATGAGTGTGGCGGAAGATCATGTGAAATGACGAGCCTTGGGGGAGGTCTATATCCGGCAGTGGACAGACACAGGCTGATAATGATAAAAAAACAAATAATAACATAAAAAAATACAATCAATGAGTTAATCATATATAACAGTAAGAAAACAATAATAATATAAATAACTACTCAAAGCTGTTTTATCTGTACCTACTTCTGTTTATAGTAAAGTAATAAAATATTAAAATGAGAAATTGCCCGTGCGGTGAATGATGTTTCTGGACCAAGTTTACATATTTTTCCGTCAAAACCAGTAGCCGATCAATCTCTTTTATCAAATCGTGTAAATATATTAGAATAATTTTCATACACCGAGCTGTCAATTAGTAATTCTGTTACGTCGTACCTAATGTAACTGTTTAAAATCCGATACGATGTAGATACGTTAATTCTATAACATTGTGTGTTTTTTACAAACTTAGCTATAAAAGTTGCAATTAACATCGAAAATTCTGTATAAAAATCCGAAAACTGTTGGTGCGTTACACGAATAGCACCTCAAAAATGGCCTTCAGTTGCTATACTATTAATGCTATATAATATAAAGGGCGGTCCTAGTCTTAGGACTGGCAACTATATCCTTCCTTAGTGGCATGACTTCACTTAAATAAAAATAAAAAAGTTTGGGAAATTTGTACTTACGAGTAAGTGGAAAAATGCATTAGGAAAGGATTTAGTTACCGGCCCTTATTCCTAGTCTTGTGTTGACAACAAATGAATTCACAAGATGACTTCGGTCGGCTGATTTACATGTGTATTTGTGAATGTATTAATGTTGAACTTTACTACGCAGTTTTACATACAGAAAAGTCGTCCAGGCTCGGTAGGCGATGGGCCTGGATTGGGGATAGGGATATTCAGTTGTTCCCGCCAGGATCTCAAGGGGTTAAGTGGTTAGTGCTGGGCGCCATTACTAGTATAACAGACAGACAGATAATGATGGCGTCAGGCCCGGATGACTAATGGGCCTGGGTTGGGAATGGGGATATTACCCCGTTTTCACTGGCAGGATCTCAGCGGGTAACCACCGTTAACGTTAACGTTACCGGGGGCCGTGAGCGAGACGGTGCGATAAACTGGTGATGCTTGAAATGCCCGTTGTCAGCCTGATAGAACATACGTCTAGTCAGGCCGTCAACAAATTCCTCAATAGTAGGCATTTCCAGATTTCCAGCTATGACGGATTTACGCATGAACCACGGCGCTCGGGAGACCACTCTGAGCGATATGTTTTGCTGACTATGGATCTTATCCCTGTTGGTCTTGGCTAACAGGTGGTGCCAGGCTGACGCAGCATGATTGAGACGAGAAAAGATAAACATTCTTTAGATCCGGACTTTCAACCTGAGCGGCAAGCTGGAATTCATAACAGGACGTAACATGGCTTAGATAGCCTTCGCCTGATTGATGGCATGGCAGGACATTTCACCCTTTGTTAATGTCCTGTTAATGATACAGCCCAGGTATTTGACGGTCGGAGTCCACTCGATGTTCTGTCCCCGAAGCTGTAGTGGTGGAGGTAGCCGGCATCTGGATGTTATCAATGAGGCAGTTTTACCGTCATTAATTGACATTCGCCATTTGTCCAACCACGCAGGAAGAAGATCCAGGAGGTCCTGCATTTTGTCAGCAGCCAGGAGCCTCTCTAAGCCTGTGTGGCTCATGTGGCGCCATCTATTGACAACCTTCAACATTAAAATAAATATTTTAAAATATAAATGACTAGGAATCGTAATATTTTTTTATGTTTATGGACGGCAATTCACCTCTTCCAATTCCACTAGGGCTTTGTTTACTTAAGGTTTCCAAACACATTTACCAAATATTTCCTATAAATAGGGGGCTAGGTTCGACTGCTTCAGCTCTCCTCCAGGAGTAGGTTCTTCTGGGAAGTGGTCTCCCGTAAGGGGGTCGTGCACGAGACGGAGCGATATTCAGGAGATATTTGAAGTGTCCGTTGTCGGCTAGTCAGGCCAACGACAAACTCCTTAATAGTAGGCATCTCCAAATCTCGAGCTATGACGGAATTACGCACGAACCAAGGCGCTCGGGAAACCACTCTGCTGACTTTTTGTCCCTGCTAGGCCCAGATTTTTTACTACGCCATCTAACGAACTTTGCTTGAACTAAATTGATAAAGATAGATTTTTACGACGTAGTTTCTTAGTTGCAGTATAGATGGCGCTGTAATGTTCTATAGTCGACTTAGTTGGCAACTTTACCACTAGATGGCGATAAAAAGTCAATATTTTTGTGCCACCGGCTAATTCAAAACGTGTGTGGAATGAAAAAATAGTATATTCGAGTGAAATGTTTATATACAAATATGTTTTGCCTAACATTGTATAGATAAAATATAAAGAAGTACAACTTTACTATTACATAGGTACTCGTATATACTGTTTGATTTACTGAGCTAGCTGTTTAATGTAAATAATGTGTAACATAGGACCAATACTTGGTCCTAGTGTGTGACGTTAACACTGTTTTATCTAAAGATAAGTTTATTTTCAAAATTCGAATTTGAAAATAATATCTGATCAATATTTTGATCGCCGCGTCGCATCTCAGCATAAAGCGCGAGCCGCGGTGGAAAATGCGGAGTCCAGCAAGCGGCGCAAATATGTAAGTATATTAAAAGATTACATATTTATGCCGTTTGCTGTAGAAACTCTGGGCCCATGGAATCCAAGCGCAAATTTTTTTTTAAAAGACATAACACCGCGTCTTGTCGTCTCCTCCGGTGACAAGAGGGCTGGCTCTTTCTTCGCCCAAAGAATCAGTATTGCAATTCAGCGGGGAAATGCAGCCAGCGTCCTTGCCACCATTCCACGCGGACGGGACTTATATCCCTATCCTTAGTATTAGTATTAATTTTATTTTATATTTTGTAAATATTTTTTTCGAATTTTTGTTTTTAATATTTTGATATAACCCACGTGATTGGTAGTTAGCTTGTCACTTTGGTTATTACGTCCAATGGTAGCACATATGCATACCCTAAACATGTCAAAATATCTAATATCTAATCCCATCACATCAATAAGAGAAAGGTTTTTTAATCTGTTTTATCTACAGAGCAGAGTTTTAAAAGTAAATTCCAAAGTGGAATGTTCATAATGTTTTATCTACAGAGCGATATGATTTGAAAATTCAAATTTGGAACGGACAGACTGTTTTATTTATTATGTACAGTAGTTTTAGGTTTAGGAGTTTTTTGGATTTATTCTTCCGATCTTCAAATCATTATTCAATTCAAGTGGACTTATATTAAAAGCAATATTATAACCTGAGATCTATGAAGTGTACCTACTTGGACCTATTTCGTTTATATTCTGTAATAAGCCATAGTTAGGGCAAAAAACTTGTATTTCGCTTACTACTTGAGTGAATATCTTGAGATCGAATTATACGGGTCTAAGTAAGTACCTTACTCATGTTTCATCCAAGACCATCCAAGTAAAATTATTGGCCATTTTTTTAAATTGCTCATCTCGGGTGGCCGTGTTGAGAATCACGTCGCTTGGTAGACAATACTTGTATCTTTTGTATTAGGAGTTTGAACCAGTTTTTATTTTAAAATTATTTTTAAATCATACGAAAAAATATATGTACCTATATACTAAATTTTAATAAAACTATATTCTTATTTTCCAAGCCTCCGTGGTCTAGAAGTTAAGTCCGTGGATTTAGACTCGGAGGTACTGGGTTCGATTCCTGGTCGGGACACACAAAAATATTTATTGATGTAAATACGTTATACATTTAATTAATATTTAATTTATTTGTGATATTTCTTGAGTTTGGTACGCTGGAGACATCGACGAGCTTGCCACTTGTCATGATTGGCCTATAGTAAAGTTGGCTAAATGTGAATCAGCTTATTTATAAGCGTGGTTTCTGAGAGAAAGAGAAACGGTCGTGATTATACTTTACTTTTTTCTATATTCTAATTTTGTATAAATTCTTTTTTTTTTCAAATTACACATGTTTTAGCTTTCTATTTAATTCTAGTTTTTATTATTAAGTAGTTAAATATATAATGACATTTATGTTCATATTAAGATACAAATTTATATTTAATTTTATTTCTATTTATTATTTAAGTAGTTTTTAATTGGTTGGTATTTTTTTTTTCTTTCGATAAAACCATAATAAGGGACGAAACGTTAGAGTTGAAAAAAAAAAAAACAATATATGTATATTATTCATTTAACTATTTAAAAATAAATTACAAGTACTCTATATAAAATACGTTAACAGCGCTCTTATAAAGTAAAATTTAATAACTATAAGCTAAGTTATAGGTATAGATACCACCCTTACGCTGAACCTGTTTGGAAAAAAAAAAGAACCAGCTGTTTCGGTGGGTGTGTGAACCACTGTCTACAGGTTGGCGTACTGAGACCACACAATCTTGATACTTAAGTGTATTCATAATTGTCTATTATTCTTGTTTAAATTTCAAATTATTATTAGATACTGTAATCCTCGTATCATTTATAGCATCTTGTCTTAGTTTTAAGAGAAAATATGTGTGTATTAAAGCTGGCACTGTTGGTGATACTATAAATAAATATACAGGATTGGATACAGAACCGTACATTTTATAAAGTTGTATTTCAGGTATTAACACCCATATCAGACAAATTTCACAATAAAAATAATATTACAATTTTAAAATAAAAATATATAGAACTTAAATAAAATCACTATTCTATCTATGACTATTCTACTCTACTTTACCGAGTCAAGCTCTGGTAAGGAATCGAGCAGAGCACAAGATAAATGCAAATAACATATATTTTTATTTTTTAATAGAGTATTTTATTACTTAAATAATAATAAGAAATAAATATGCCTAATAAACATTGCACATCTTAAAGATTATTGACTCGAATACAAATTACGTTAAAACTAAATTTGTGTTCTAAATTACTCTGTCATACTCTATTTCCAGGTACACTTAAGCTGGTTATTATGAGATCTAGTAAAAGCGTCAGACATACGTTGAGGAAACGTCCTAGAATACGGGTGTTAGTTTTAATATTGGTTTAGATTATTTTCCAAATCCAAGTATTATTAAACTGAAGAGCTTGAAAATAGTTCTAAAGCAAAGAATCATCTCGAAAAATGTAGCTTAAAAAACTGCACTCAAATATGTAATGCTTAAATAATGATGTCATCTTTCTCTTTCTTTGTTCATCCAAGGAATACATACAAAGCTTTTTTTACATTTATGATATATGGATCTATTTAGTTTTAGGTGTAGTCAGTCAGAGTTTAAATTGATAAGTCATGTTCTAAGCAAATCTATAAATGGTGCGACATTTATTAATGCATCAAATATTTTAAGTACCTATCTATTTACAGTGTTGAATTTAAAATTCTTGACGACCCTTAAATACATAAATAAATAAAAACACACAGCCAAGCGTCTGGCCAAGGAGTTGTCCAAACGGCTAACGGAAAAGTCTGAAGACAGGAAGGCTGGCAGTTATTTCTGCCAACGTATTAGCTTAGCTATACAGAGGGGAAATGTTGCCAGTCTTCTTGGGACTATCAATGAAGGGTCGTCTCTAGAGGACGTTTTTTACTTATAGTTTATTTTTTATTAGGTTTAGTTTATATTTATTTTAATTTTTACTTTTAAGTAGTTTTAATTTATATTGTAATTATTTTATACTGTTTTATATTACTTCAATAAAATATACATAATATTTTTTCAAATATATATAAGTTTCAAGATTGTTGACTCTCACTACTTGTTACAAGTCTTCGGGTCATTCTATACCGGTGCAGATGCTGTGTGCTCTCATGAGAAATGAAATTTAGGTAGTTTTTTTATCCTTACGCGAAACATATGTCTTAGCGGAAAGGAGGATGTCCCGTACTTTTTCTAAGCATCAAAAACAGTATAACTGCATCGTGGAGTACAAAGACGCCGAGTTCCTTAATCCATCATCATCACAGCCCCTAGAACACAGATTCCTTGAACTCCACTATTGGAGATGGGCTTTCCAGAAATTTCTGGAGAATTTCGCCACTCTGACCAGACGGGTTGCCGAGGGTCTGATAGCATCTTTTAATGACATATTATTAACGATTCTACATGTTAGTGGAACCGCGATCGACGGCTTAAGGTGCATCCGAGTTAAACAATAAACAACATAGGAAACGATTATTTCTCATTGGTGCATGCTGGGGTTTGAACCGACTAAACTATCTATAAATAAAAAAATGACCTTTAGAGACGTATCATCAGAGATAGTTCCAACATATCCCCTGTAAAATATTGCTAGCCTTTCTTTCTTCTGATTTTTCTCTCAGGTTTGGACAACTCCTTGGCTAATGTGTCCACACATGTCGCTTCCCACACCAGAGACGGAAGCTAAGCGGAGAAAATTAAAAAAATATATATATTGACTGTTTATGAGCTCTCCTCTCCGTCCATCTTTGTTTTGGTGTATTTAGATCCTCTTGTCCCATACTTGGCATTAATCAACTGCCGTAGATAGTTATTTAAGTGTTTCTTAGCAATTTGGCTCCACGGTTATTGTCTTTATATAGTTGTTTTTTAAAAATCTAAGAATGTATGATTTGTATCAGCTCCGTACAGCGTTAAATATTAAACAATAACCGCACACTACGAATTAACAACATGTCAAAAA
This sequence comes from Tinea semifulvella, assembly GCA_910589645.1. Classification (NCBI taxonomy): domain Eukaryota; kingdom Metazoa; phylum Arthropoda; class Insecta; order Lepidoptera; family Tineidae; genus Tinea; species Tinea semifulvella. The sequence continues at coordinate 31,721,859 of OU342584.1, forward strand.
TGTTAACATAAGTAAATACGTACACGAATGTATTGTACAAGTGCGTGTAAGTATTGAGACCATCACGATAGTTTACGTGTACAGAATTAAAATGACCGATAATGATCACATCACTTGCGCAAAGTAGTTCCTGACGCTTAGTTTAGTTCGCTGATCCTAGTCCCTAGTCCGTAGTGTCTTAAGTCGCTCTTTTAATTCCTCAGCTCTGAGCCCCTGTCTCACTCAACCCAGAGAAAGGGAGCGCTCAGTTCTAGAGTTATGTGGTTCAAGGCAATCGTTAAAAGGCTTTACAAATAAACTATGTGAATGGGTTTTATATGTACTATTGGTTGGGGATCGAGTAAGGTATGGATATAAGAAATTTTAACCATAGTAAAGTGATTATATCACAACCGTTTCCCTTTCGGGGTGGCCAGAAACCACGCTTATAAAAAAGCGGATTCATATGTATCCTGCTATTTTGTCGTAACGAGCTAAGGAGCGGGAGATCTGGCAAAGTTGAAACTAGTTCCGATAGTTTCTCTGTGGTAGCACTCTTTGGAACTAGTTCGTTCGTGTACTACAAAAGCCTACACATCACATTTAAGCCCTCAGAATACAGAGTGCTAGGCTAGGAGTTGGGGCTTCTGTATATTTCTGGAGAGTTTTCGTCCAATATATAAATATATATAAATATCGCCCAAATTTATCACGCTGGCTAGACGGGTTAGCAAAGGACTGATATTTAATGACAATTTATTAACGATTCCACAAGTTGGTATCCGTGTATCTGGGACCGACTGTTGAACGTGCTCTCTGAGACACGGGAACGGCGCACGCAGGAGTATTTCTATTGAAAATGCGGTCAAAAGTAACAAAAAAAGTTGGAAAAATCCACAATTAACTACTAATTTAATATAGAATAAAAATGGGCCCATGGGACCACTCAGCCAAGCGTCTGGCCAAGGAGTTATCCAAACGGCTAACGGAAAAGTCTGAAGACAGGAAAGCTGGTAATTATTTTTGCCAACGTATGAGCTTAGCTATACAGACGGGAGATGTTGCCAGTCTTCTTGGGACTATCACTGAAGGGTCGTCTCTAGAGGACATTTACTTATAGTTTATCTTTATAAAGTTTATTTTATATTTATTTTATTCTTAGTTTTAAGTAGTTTTAATTATTTATACTTTTTAGCCCTAAATACATACATACATACTTCACGCCAAATTCCTTGCGGGGTAGGCAGAGACAACTGAGCGCCACTTGTCACGGTCACGACATACCTCTTTCGCTTCTTTGACAATCATCAATCTCTTCATACATGCCCTTTTGTTTCGATGACTTTTTAATGCACTTTCAGCTATTGTTTTATTTATTTGATCGTAATATGAGAGCCTTGGTCAGCCAGGGCCTCTTTTACCCACAACTTTTGCATTATATTATTATCTGGTTCGTCAATCTCTCTTCATTCATCATTTCAACATGCCCGAACCATCGGAGCATGCCTTTCCTTATTTTTGTACCTATGCTTTCTTTTTTACTTACCCTTTTTCCGTCAAAGTGACGCCGCATATCCGACGCAACGACCTCATTTCTACTGCATTAACTCTACTCTCATGCGTATTCTGAGATATCCTCGTCTCGCTTCCACACATAAGTATTGGTACAAGCATGGCATTGTGTATGGCGAGTCGAGCTTTGCCACTGACATTTCGACTGGCGATCAGTGACCCCAGAGCACCGTTGACACTATTTCCCGCGTTTACTCTTCTTTCAACATCCCTATCATACTTCCTATCCTCAGTGAAAACACTGCCCAGATATATAATTTTATTTACTTGTTCTAGAGGTTCATTATCAATCTTTATCGTCACGGTTGTCATCTATCTTCTTTCAAACACTAGTACCTTATTCAAACGGAGTCCTTTTTCTGCACATCCCTCTTTCATTTCTGTGACTAGTGATTGCAGTTGTTGTTCGGATGATGCCATAAGAACAGCATCATCTGCATAAAACATGCAGTTTACCACTAGTTCACTTATCTTTATCCCACCGTTTAGTCCTAAATATAGAATAATAACTATTCCATCGGATGGTAGCTTCGAAAAATGTTGTAACAACAACACACAAATGTACGCTAGACACGTGTATTTATCACTAGCCACTGCCAGTGATGTTTTGTAAAACCATATTAAAGAAAAAAACGTGGTTTCTAGTAGTACTTAAATAAAACTAATAACAAATTTTAATAATAAAAAATAATAATAGTGCATTAATTAATTCCTAAAATTCTCTATGAATATTATTTTAGATATTAATTATTTCATGATAGGAACCGTTATTAAAATATATTTTTTTGGGGTGTGTCGATAAAAATTCCTTAAGTGAATAGTCGTAATTTTATTTAAAAAAAAATAGTTTTTATAATTTAGTTCTTAATTTATTTTATATTTAATCTTTGTACTTTACTCCGAACAATTAGTTTATTCGTTAAACTTATATTTTTTAATAATGTGGTGAATGGCAATATTAAAGAATAATCTTCGGTTGAGACTGGAGTATAAACAGGCGAACTTTCCAGCTCTTATAAGGCTTGTATTTTTTCTACGACAAGACATCTTATATTTTAAATTTAAGATGTATGAACGTAGTTTTTCCGTATAAGGGTAAATTAATCGACTTGCTATGACTTACATAGACGTCGATTCTAAAATTTAATGCATTTTAATATGATTTGGCCATTACCTATGTTTGCAGCAATCTGTATGCTCGGTTTCTGCTAAACCATGGTACGTTCTTATTCTATGCTAAAGCCATCTAGTGATGCACTTTTGAGTTTTGTCATAAGGTACAGGTTTGCACCCTCTCGCAGATTCGCGCATGCGAAATCAAAACCAGAACACGTGGCCTAAAATGCATTTAACCTTTAGTTCCATACAGTTAAGGTACAAAGTACGTTGGCAAGTAATTTAAAGTTTAAAAGTGCAAAAAACATTAAAATCAATGCTAATATTAAAGTTTTTATGAATTCATTTGTGAACAATAATATATTGTAAATTATTTTCAATAAAATATATTTGATAGAGTCTTTCTATAAAGCGTAAAGGTAAGCGCCAACTACTGGAGCTCAGAGTAAATACTACCTAACAACAGTTACCTAATAATCTGTGAAATACAAAATAATAACGTTATTCACTTAGAAATTAAGAAACTATTTAAAAGAAATGATAATAAAATATAAATTAAACCTAGAAAACATTAAACTATAAATAAAACGAAAGTAATGCAGAAATGATCCTTGTAATTCGGGAATGGATGATGTATAATTCCTCATATATTCCCCTATAAAGGATAGTTGTCAGAAAATGCCTAACTCTATGTGCCTAATTTTAAGTTTTGGTAAAATAAAGAATTAAAACGAAAAATGGTAGGTATAAAAGAAAGCATAGGCACAAAAATAAGGAAAAGCATGCTACGATGGTTCGGGCATGTTGAAAGGATGAGCGAAGATAGAAAAACCAGGTATATAATGCGAAAGTTGTGGGTAAAAGAGGCCCTGGCAGACCAAGACACACGTATCACGATCAAATAAATAAAACACTAGCTGAAGGAGAATTAAAAAGCCTTCGTAACAAAAGGGCATGTATGAAGAGGTTGATGAATGTCGAGAAAGCTAAAGAGGTATGTTGTGATCGTGTCAAGTGGCGCGTTGTCTCTGCCTACCCCGTAAGGGATCTGGCGTGAAGATATGTATGTATGTAAAGAATTAAAAAAAAATGGATTTGTTTTTTTTCGCTGACAGGCAATGCCTGGTTAAACGGCTATCTATTTACATAATAATAGTGGTAAACTAAACTCTACTATGTGAATGAGCCCTACGGTATCGGTTTTTTACGATTCGACGCCGCATTGTTATTCAAAACCCGATCTTAATTGTGTAACTCTGTCTGTTCTTTATTTTAAAGACCTAACATGAGTCTACTTGATAATTTTACAAAATGTGTTTTAAATTTCATATTTACTTCAAGTAGCATTTTAATTCTTCCTCCTTAGTCGGTACCCCACTGTTGGGACCGACTAAGGGACCACCGTCGCAGTTCATCCACTAGCCGTTTCCAGTAGTTGCGGTCTTCGGCGCAGTGGTTGGATTAGTGTACTGGGATGTACCTGACTAGACCATCGTTTGGGACTTCTACCTCTTGTTCTTTTATCGTCTCACTTTACCCGTTACTAAAAGTTTTTCCAGATTGTCGGCACCTCTTCTAGCAATGTGTCCTAAATATTGCAGAATTCGGGTAAAGCTGACGGCAGAAAGTCTCTGTCCCTTGGCAAGTTTGAGCTCTTCGAGGACCAAAATGTTAGTGCGTCGTGTGGTCCAATGGATTCTGAGCAAACGACGCCAGCAACTTTCATTCAATTTAAGAAAATTAGATATCAAAGAGCGCTTTGCTTTCAAGTCGAACACGCTCTTTGAATTATTAAGTTACGTTGACTCAGGCCATCTCAATATAATGTAAATATAATGTAATATCATCCAAAATAATGAATGTATTTATTTTATTAAAATATAAATGATTTTATTAACTAAAACGTAAATCAGTGAGTTTGATTTAAGGTACTCAGATAAAATAAAGATTATAATAAAATATATTTTTTTAAATAGTCAGCTACTCTGTAATTGTTTTGTATTAGCTTATATTATGACAATGCCTCTTTACAGCAGCTATAATCATTTAAGGACCATTTTTTACATAACGTTATTTTTTTTCCAATAAATAGATAAAATTTTTTCGAGTTTTATTTTTATTTAACATATTATATAAAATCTTCTCGCAAGTCCGTCTGCCCACGGCAGCGTGATCAGTGTAGGTCAAATTCTCTAGATATATGTTCCGGAAGGCCCATCTCCAACAGTGGAAGTCGAGGACGCTGTGTTCCAGGCGATGTAATAATAATAAAAATTGTATTGTTACTGATATTGTATCGATTCTAGAACTTGTGAAAAACTTATCGCTAACTGTCATGATGGTCTTCTATTAAAGTTGTAAACAAACATTTACGACTGATTGTTTGGCGACCTAACAATGAACGAATGCATTAAAATCTGGTATTACTTTACGTGAAGTAACAAGTAGCTTACTTGGTAAAGTAAAGTAACAAAATATTTATTGAACTTTAAAATATGCATAGAAATAGTATCAATCTGAAAGAATCCTTGTCTCTATGTTGTATGTCTGTCTTTGTCTGCATTTCATGCCTATAATATTCAATGAATTTTATGAAATTTGGCAGTGATATTCCTTGGAACTTGCTACTCTCGAAGTTAAGGAATACGACCTTGGACAGGCGTATTCATCTAGGCGCTGTCAATTTTAGCAAAGAAGCCGACAGGCGCATTTAGCTTGGACCGAAGTTTCCCGAATGCCACTCATGTTTATTATTATTATTATAATTCAAAATATTAGAAAAAAAAACCTTCAACCAGTGCGTCCTCCCCGTAATGTCGTACTTAGCGAGCTATGGAGAGTGCTATGCTTGGTATATCTGATGGAAAGAATTGAAAACGTTGATATTCGTCGAAGATCCAAAGTTAGAACTGATATGTTATATAATATACTACAAAACTAGCAAGTTGAAGTGGCAATGAGCCGGACACATCTGCCACAAAACCGACGACGGATAGGCCAAACGGGTTGAATAATAGGACAGAGTGGAGACCACGTACGAGACGATGCAGAGTCGAAAGACCCCCCCGTCAGATGGACGGTTGACCTAAAGAAGGAAAAGGTCATTGGAAATCAGGGACGGACATAGTCTATATGAGCACAACATGTGAATTCACAGCCATTTGTCTATCTGTCTGATAGATTGCCTACAATTCTAAATTACTTAACCGATTTAATATACAATTTGGCAGATATATTCTTTGGGACCCAAGGTTGAACATGACGTCAACTATAACCATGGCATGTGAGCCTAGAGCCATCTGAAGTTTTCTTATCTGTAACTAGTTGTATAAATAAAGTATCGTAATGATACTAAAGTATCAGCCTAACCTTTCAACTATCAAACCACTCGGCACGCAAGTCGCCCAAGTCGAGCGATACAACTGTCAAAGCCAGAGAAATATTTATGCTATTTTGGCTAACAATAACATTATATAAAATATATATATATATATATATATATATATATATATATAATTTAAATTTAATAGTGTTGTATGGTAAATGAATGATTATTATTAAGTACTCATAAATAACGTTATATTCACCTAACGTTTACCTCCAAGATGAACCCGTGTGAAATAGCTGTACTTAGATGTACCAATTCACATGTTTTTCATACAAAGATCGATTTAATTGTAAAAATCGATGCTTCTCACAACGAGCTGGGATACCGTTTGCTTTACTTCCATTATCGTACGTTCATAAAAAAACGACAATTATAGCGAAGGACTAGTTGCCATACTTAGCAAAAGTGATGTGCGTAGGTAGATCTATCGATATATTTTATTCTAATAAATATAAAAACGGTTTAGTTTTATTTAAGTTACAATTAAGATTTAATTTAGAAATATTTCATAATATGTACTTCTTTATATTACTGAAATTATTTTAATAAAATTCAAAAGAGATGTTCCATGGAATCCAAAGATAAATGTTTTATGACGACATCGTCTGAGCCCGACTACCTGACGGACACGATTCTGGAATTAAAGGGTCATGTTTAAGTATGATTATAAGATATTTAGTTTAAATAGTGCTAATGTTAAATTATATTTGATAATTAATAATATATGACAGTTGGTAAAATTTGGTCAGTTATTTAGGGAAACGAGTTAAATTTCAATGACATCGAGTTATCGCTCGGTTACGTAAGCCGAAGTGAAAGTGACAATAGGTCGTAGACATTATTATAATGTTTCCAAGACTATTGAATGGTCATGGAATTATTTACAAGCACCGTTAGTTTTGTACAGTAGGTATTCGATAGTTTTCACTTTATTTGGTAGACGTTTTTTCAGACTTTTTCTCTGTGACAGCGTGGAAAGAGAAGGGTAAATTCTCAAAAAAATATGATCTGGTAGGCGCATCATCATCAGTGGAGACCTAGAAACCTGTGTTATACGGGATTTGTTGATATCTGTACATTTTTGGAACGATCGACGATAGTATTTAGTTCAGTAATAATATGTATTGTTTGCTTTGATGTATATATTTTGCTATTTATTGTTATTGTTAAGTACCTTTTTACATATCTAGTTCTATTGACTTATCGTTTATAAGCACCCCATAACCTTACTTATCACTATCACAAAGGTTAGCTGTAAGAGAATGCCTTCGACATTAAGTTCGCCCTATTTCACACTACTTTTGTGCAATAAAGTATTTTATTATTATTTAGTTCGGTACAAAATGTTCGCCTAAACCCTTTTTCTTAGTAGTTTTCCCAATAAGTGTTATTTATGTATATTCAAAAATTCAAATACTTATATACACAACAAAATTTAAATACTATCCTAAAGGTTAATAGATAATGTGACATTAACCTCGCTTATATACATTAAATGTTTTATTTTCAATGCAATAAAGAATATTTTTCCTCTCTAGCATAAACACTATAGACCCGGCTCCAGCAAAGTGAATCCATAGATTTATTTAAACTTAATTGCACTAAGCACAAAGGCAGACCTATCTCGCTAGACATTATATGATGGTTAAACCTTCGGGACAACAATAGCAGTAAGTGCATTAGGTAGGATTGGTAATTTGTATTTTCTAGATGCATTATAATAGTTGTGAGAGATTTCCTTTATGTTAAAAGCATGAGTTGAGACAAGAAACAACAAAAATGTTGAAATGTCAAATAGTGTAATTTGATTTGAACACATTTTTTAACGTAGGATCGAGAGAGGTACATTCTTACCATATCAGTCGCCATATTTGTCATTTTGGCAAGTTAGACAAGTTCGATAAAAACTATAACAGCGGCAGTAGTCTTTTATTTTAAGTGCAGACGTTAGATTTTCAAAGCAGTGTAATAGTTCCTTAATTTACTAATCATATTTATTTAGTCAGTTTTAGCGCGATTTTAGCCGAACATAGTCAAATGATTCCTTTATATAATATTTGCGGCTATCGAAAATCTAGCTGACTAGCAGATGGAACAAAATACATTTAGTTCACGGTTTCTGTCAATGTAAGTATAATAACCAGCGTGACTAAAGAATAGGTCTAGGGGCGGTAATGAAGTTTAAAAAAAAACAAACATTAGGAATGATTATTACGAATTAATTGATAACGGAAAGAATGAAAGAACATCACTAGCGTGGTGTATATGGAATAGAGATTTCCTACTGCGAAAGGACTGGATTAGTACCGTACAGAGCGACTTTTTCTAATTGTTTACGGTTATACTAGTAAACACTGTTATATAAACTTGAAACACTACGCTTAATAAATTAAACTATAACCTATCACTATTTACTTGTAAAACAATATTTATGATTTTGTATTTATTATTTAACAAACGATCCGTCGCTTTACAATCATGTAAAAACTCCGTTGCCAAATTAAAGTTTCGGTCTAAAATCGCAAACTTTATGTTCTCGCTTCGATAATAAAATTGTGCGTGCTAGAACTACTGTACTGTTGTATACATATATTGATAGGTTATCAACCAGATAAATGCTCAAAATGGATAAATTATTTTTTACTCCATAAAGATGGAAGGATATTTTAAAAACATTTTTGTTGATACATCGCGAACTTGCCATCTGTCATGATATGCCTATAGTAAAGTTGTGTAAATGTGAACTCGTTGCTCACAAAAGCGTAGTTTCTGACCGCAAGGGATACGGTCATAATGATACTATATTATATTTATACTATATTTTTATTTCTAATGCACACGCAATCGTCTACCACACTCCCAAAGGTTAGCTAGTATAAAATGCAGAGAAGCATTAAGTTCGCCCTTGTACTCAACTGTTAAGTATTTAAGTGCAATAAAGAATTTATAAATAAATGTAAGTATTTTTAATTTGTAATGGTATTTTTTTCATTACAGCGTCTAAGACCTTAACTGTTGAAGATGGGCCTCCCAGAACACTCGTAGGTATCTGCAGAATTTGGCCTACACCTTGGCAAGGATAATGGTAATAAACGATTTTATTTATGAATTAATTAAATCTTCTTGCCTATCATTTATTTTCTCTAGCGCATCTCCAATGGTTAACCCTAGTGCAAGGAGCGCAGGATTGGAATCCGGTTCTGTACCGTCTATATACTAAAGCCTATCTGCCAGACCACAGAGGCAGTTTTAATTAAATATCAGTTTACCTCCTCATGCAAAACGCGTGATTCTGCAAACCTCTAGGCGCAACTAGTTTTGCAAATGGGCTTGTCGAGTAACTTGGGTTGATCCCGCTTACTCATAAAATTATATCCATCTTTAGATTGGTTATAATAAAGATAAATTGGTTAAATTTTTGTTATCTTTATTTATGCTCAATAATATTACAAAAGCATTAGCTAATAAAGTAAAGTGTACACTATTTGCTTGGCTAACTTGTTTATCGTGTTGAGTTTCAATTGTTACGGCAAATAAACTGAAAATGCCAGATCTAAACGCCAAGATTATCTTTCGGTACACCGAGTTGTCAAGAGGTTTCGGTAGACCGAAAAGTATACGAGACTCAACGGAAGACTGTGGCCAGAGATGACCGGTTAATTGTTACTACTGTGCTTAGAAACCGGACCTGAGAGGACGAAGAAGCTTATGGGGTTACAGTAATCTCAAAAACTATGAGATGTATTTTTTTTATAAAGTTTACTTACTCGTACAATGTAAAAATTAATACTGCAAAGTAAAAATATTTATTTTTCATTTAAGTTGGCTAAATGTGAACTCGCTCCTTACAAAAGCGTGGTTTCTAAACACCCTATAAGGAATACAGTCGTGGTAATAGTTTACTTTAAAAAAATAATAGTATCTAAGCGAAGTTTGAATGAATCCCTTTTTATCACTAGAACTATAATAATTTGGGATCGATCAGAAATTACCCTTAAAGACTCTTTCGTAGAGGTATATAACCTTATCTAGAATTCCGAAGGCATAGCAGTTACACGAATTGATTTACATATTGAAATAGCAACTTATGCGTAAGATGGCGGACCATGGAACTAATAGGCTTGCTGCAGTTCGTTCTATGCTAAAAGAATGCTTATACTCATACTCAGACCATACGGCGCTGGCGCACTATAGAAATAATGACCTAACTGATTCTATATTGTTAAAGTTTGATGTAAATAACATGTTTAGTCAATTACATTTTTATTGCGCAACAACACGTTCACCATCTACTATTCTGCTCCTCTCCTCTCCCTACCCAACCAAATACTGTATACCCACTAATGCCCAATTCTTTCAGTAAGTGGTGCAAAGATTATTCTGGAATTCCTCTCGCACCAACTTCCAATGCGTAAATCTGCGTTTTAAATCCGTTTCAGGTAACTTTTTAAGTTTGATCGTAATATCTTTAGGAATATTCGATTCCAGCGGAATAGTAGATCAATAATAATGCTTTCTATAAAATAAATGTATTGATTTTGATGAGTTCGTGAGCCACACTGCGCTTATAACATACCACTAGTAGTGGGTAAGTCTTGTTTTAAGCGGTGTTTTATATAAATATCACCAAAGCCAGCTTATAATAAGGTTCACAATAAATATTTGGCAAATATATACTTTTATACTATGTATTTATTAGGATTTAGTGTATGTATTTATTAGTATGTAGTGTACGAGTATGTATGTCTTAGTATGTAGTATATTGTTTGTTATCCTAATATTTTTTATTTTTTATATCAGCACTACCCTTCATCTCATACTCTCCCAAAGGTTAGATGTTAGAAAATGCCTTGTAGGCATTAATCTTCGCCTTTGTACATTTTTTTTCGTGCAATAAAGAATTTAATAATAATAATAATAATAATAATAATATATGAGTTCTCCATGAAAATAAAAATTGGCAATTGACATCATTGCAAATGGCACATATTTTCAACGTGAACAACAAATAGATGGTAGGCGGACTGATGGTGATAATTTGCCCAGTCTGCCGGGGCAGGGAAGTATCCACCGATAAATCCAGTACACTTATCCACACGTTTTGGGATCAGGCTCTAATTGCCGTCATGCCCAGTCAAGCGGGCATAATGTTTGGGATTGATGTCAGTCATGAGTGTCTGATTCCAGGTGCTAACATTGCTAACATTTATGGACGTTGTGCGCCACTTTCCACCAAGTGGGCGCAAGGTCACATGTCATGCTGGTATAAAAAAAAAGAAGTACCAAGCACTAAGTGTGCATAAATTACCGGAATGGGAATGCCCTAACCCAGTTCGATTAGACGTCCGGGCGTAAGCGACTCAACTGTCTATCTCAAAGAATATGGCAGCGATACAAAACAGATGTACTGATGCACGGAAAATCATCTGTAAACATTGTATTGCAAGTATTTAAACTGTAATAATTATTGAAATAAATATCGATTGTACGAACCCCGGCATAGATTTGCAACACTACCGTTTCCGTATCCCGGAGAGCTAATCCATATCACGTAAAATACCTGGGACAGCTGCAACTCGTCTGGCAAGCGAGGTGAGAGATGGTAAAATCTTCTAAAATCCTTTTAAAAAGCAGATCTTCAGTGGAGATGTGTGAATAGAGGACTCTATATTGTAGGATTAGACATATCAAGATCAAACATTAATCGAAATAATGCTTGTTCCAACTAACTTTATTTTCTAGTATAAATATTTAATATATTATTATGATAAGGTTAATTTGTATTATTGGTTCTACTTCATATATACATATAATAATAATAATAAAATTCTTTATTGTACACAAAATGTACAATATAATAATATTGTACATACTAATAATATGCCAAGTGATTAGGTTTCGTTTTGAATTTTATGGAAGTGAGAGAGAAGATGTTTTTTGAATATATTTAAAGACGGTGCATGTCTGATAAACAATATTAGCCTGTTCCATTGACGATATGTATGTTATTACTTGTGGGCATCGTTTTTAAACTTTATCCGTTATTTTTATTTTTTGCAAAATGAATGTTTAATTTTTAAGTGAAGACTTTGCTGAATTGTTTTATTTTTAAAATTGTTATTTATTATTTTATTAAATTTATATTATATTAATTCCATAATTTGCATTTGAAATGTCAAGAAATATTCAATAATGAATCTTATTTCTTTTTGAGATTACGATAAATTAATCTGCAGAAAGTACGCCTGGACACGCGCTAGTTGCATTCTCAAAGTGGACCAGTTTGGACTGTTATATAAAAACCTATATAATTTTTTAGGACCCGTTTGACCCTGTAAACAAAATTAATTTATATTTACAAATAATAATACGTAAATATGGCTCGGTACAGGTTACAAGTTTGCGTCGTTCGGGGCCGAGACGATGGGGGGACCCTCAGACAAGGGTCTGACAGGAAGGCGGGCAATTATTTCTACCAACGTTTTAGCCTCGCTATACAGAGAAGAAATGTCGCCAGTCTTCTTGGGACTATCTCTGATGGGACGTCTCTCGAGGACATTTTTTAGATGTTTTTTATTAAATAATAATTATAATTAAATAGTTAATATTTATATTATTATTTTTTTAATATTTTTTTCGAGATAGTAATATTAAAAATCTATAAATATATTTTAAAAATATTATTAACAATTACATGTATGTTTTAAAACAAGAATTTTTATTAAATATAAGATCTTATTATATCCACCCACGCTACTTTATCATTTTGTATCAATTGGTATTAGATTCGAACTTCAAGTTGGAAGTGGATCCAACCCATTTAAAAAGGGGTACTTTCGAATAATGTATCCGGCACGTGTGAACCCAAATGCGTGTTGCAGGATGAATACACTCCAAGGTTCCGGCCGAATGAGACATATGGACCAAATGTCGGAAGTGCAGTGTCAAAGAACACATTTTTTAAAAGCTCTCCTTTTCATCCTGGTTCTCACAGTATATTAATTATAAGATATGTTACACAATTTTTATTTAGTTTTTTAACCGCAACAGAATAAACAAATCTCATACGCTTATTCTGAGAATAGACTTAAGAACATAACTACTGTAAAATTTGACCTATTCTAGCAACGCTGGCCAAACGAGGTGTGATGGTTTTTTTATTATTGTATTTTATAATATTTCACAAGTTGGTATAATATGCTCTTGGAGAGCAGAGTACGGGAACCAAGGAACATATTACGAAGAACACGAACGGTGGTGATGTCGCAAAAAAAATGTATTTCTCATTGGTAAATGCCGGGGCTCGAACAACAGTGACAAAAACTTAAGCAGATAAATGGAATTGTCCATTCGGTTAGATAATATTGATAATATGTTCAAAAGCTCCTGCCTCCGTGGTCTAGCGGTTAAGTCTGTGGATTTAGACTAGGAGGTACCGGGTTCGATTCCTGGTCGGGACACAAAAACATTTATTAATGTAAAAATATACATTTAAATAATATTTAATTTATTTGTGATATTTCTCGAGTTTGGTACGCTGGAGACATCGACGAGCTTGCCACTTGTCATGATTGGCCAATAGTAAAGTTGGCTAAATGTGAATCCGCTTATTTATAAGCGTGGTTTCTGACCACCCCGAGAGGGAAACGGTCGTGATGATACTTTAATTTTATGTTCAAAAGCAATTTAAATTAAGAAAAGTAAAGTTTAATATTTAATTTAACAATCGACTACCGGTCCCGACGGACGTTGCATGACATTAATATTGGGTCAATATAAAATAATAATAAATTATTTATTGTACAAAACCAAAACAAGTAGTACATAGGCGAGCTTAATGCCGTAAATGATTTTTCTACCAACTAACCTTTGTGACTGAGATCTGTAATAAGCAGGTGCAGAAGGTTACGAAGAAAATAGATAGTTGAAATTATTAGTCATAGATTTACAACACTACCGTCCCCGTGCCTCGGACCGCACGTTAAGCCGTCGGTCCGGGTTCTACTAATACCAACTTTTGGAATAAATTGTAATAAGAAAAAGAATATTAGATCCATGCCAACCCGTCTGACCAGCGTGGCGAGCGCAGGCCAAATTCTCCTGATATATGTTCTGTAAGGCCCACCTCCAACAGTGCAGGTCTAGGACGCTCTGTTTTAGGGGCTGTAATGAAGGTGACAAATACACACGTACAGATAAATATTAAGATGGCGCATGCGTAAAGATCTTCTTCAATGCAATCTCTTGTATTTTTATGCAATCCTGATACCAATTCTGAACAGGCGCCAACTTAAGGCGATATCGATTGTACACACCCACTTTAAAGGCTGCTGGAGTACCCCACCGTTCTTCATAAAACAAATTGCCATGCAATTAAAATTTATTTTGAGGAAGGCTATAGGTATTTAATCATATATAATTATGATTGCATCCATATACTATCCATACTAATAATATAAATGTGAAAGAAGCTTTGTCTGTGTGTTTGTCAATCTGTATGTATGTTTGTCTTGCTTTCAAGCCTATATTATCAAACGTATTTTGATGAAATTTGGCAGGATTGATATATACTTTTTTGTTTTTCCAATAGATAGACTTAAATATTATATAATAAGTATTGAGGTCTATAATAAGTATTTACAAAATATAACTTACATTACTTTATACTTACATATAAATAATTACATTTAATATATACACAGTTATATATTAATTATAACGATGTTCACCGTAAATCACCACTTCGTCCCATTCGCATTCGAAACGACCGGTCCGTGGTAGCTCTGGCGTTCTCTCGTGAGCTTGGGAAAAAACTCCGCTTGGCGAGTAATTGCTCAAAAGGACAGCCTCGCCGTTCAACTTGGAAATGCAGCGAGTGTCCTCGGCACACTACGCCCATAGATTATAATTTTAGTTTTTATTTGTAGTGTAGTTTATTTTATTTGTGTTTATATTATGTTTTTTTTCTAATAATGACAAGTGATATCGAGAATAGAGCAACAAGATAACATATTTAATATCTTTGACATATTATTAATGACATTTTTGTTTGTTTTAGCCCCGATTTTTCAATAACCAGTTAAGCAGGCTGATAGCAGCTATTCAAGAGTTAACAAGAAATTGGATTTTTCAATGGTTGGATAGTGTCAGAGTGACAAACAAACACATTGATAGATAAATGTATCTGGTGCCTCAAGCGTCTATTAACAACTTATTAAGTGGATAAATTTGGTTTTTGAAGTTTATACATTTTAAAGTATTGTGTTTTTCTTTTAAATTCGTTTCATAAAATGGTTTTTTTAATGGATATACGAGTATATGATTCAATTGATAATTTACTTATTAAAGAAGAAATTATGTTTGTAATTTTTTTGTTTCTAGGTATAAGTAAAGTTTTTTTGTGTCTAGGTATTAGACCCGATGATGCATTAAATAGGGAATTATTTGTTTCCGATGTTTATTCGTTTTTTTTTTGTTTGTAACAGCATCGTTCTTTTCATTTTCTATAAATTTTCTGTACTTATCTATTAAATCTGCTAATATACAGGTCTCAGACCTGCTAAAATTTGGTGACCGCTCTCGCTTTTTTCCATATTAATTAAATTTTTAAAGTTTGGTTAATTATGTACATATGAAATACAAATAAAATTCTCACTTTGTCGAAGTTTAATATGAAGTTAGTTACACAGTCTACAGATAATTAAACACAGAATAAGCATCATTGAAAAACTCAAAACATTTATTACATTGATAAATAATCAAATAGATTATTATGGTCTTTGAATTTATTATATAAAATCGTTTAAAATACCTTTTTAACAAATATAATAGAAAACTATAAAGTATATAAAAATGGTAAACGAATCATTTTGTATGTTAATGACATCTGTCAAAAAGTAACATCAATAAACATTGTTAACAGCGACATGTGTGAATGTGGATTGGACGTGGAGGATATGAATCATATATTTTTCTCTTGTCCCTTACATGACCGTTCCTTGTTCATCTCCTCTCTTATTTCACACCGAGTTCCATTTCCTATTAATATTTCATCCCTCCTTGTATATAACAAACGACGCGCGACGTAAATTTATATATAATATATATGGTTCATTTATTGTAGATAATAATATTAAAATATAAATATACCTATCCTATACATATAATCCATTAGTTATTCTCTTATTTTTGTATTAATGATGTATTTTTCTATTAATTCTCCATTTTTGTATTTACTCTTTTGATCCTGTTCCAAAGTTTTCAAGTCCTATTTAATTAACCCGTCTTTCCCTAACTTTGACACTGGCAAATTGTAACAAATGCAATATTATAAAAAAAAAACATCAATAACCCAACCCTCCTTTCAACACGGTACTGATGTACAAAATTAGCATCAAATGTTAGAATTTTCATTAAACGAACGACTTATGCTAAAAAAAGTGGTATTTTCATTCTAACATTTCTTAAAACGAACGCTTAAAACGTAATAGGTAGGTACTTGGTCCAATATGTTTATAGGAATTATTTTTTTCATTCGATGTAGGTAATACTAAACCCTGCACTCATAACTTGTGCCTGTAATGCGTTCAAACAAGTTTTCTTACCATCTCGCGTTTCTGCGCTCCTGGTAAAAATTCAGACATCTGTTGCTACTATACGATTTTCAGCCGCTCAAGGCAAAATGGAGAAAACACTTTTGAGTATAATTTAAGTTAAATTGGTTAAAACTATTTAATAATTTTGTTAGTAACAGTATTAATTGGCAAATTACATAATGTTCTGTTGTTATAATATGTGGAAATGCAATTTTATATAGTAAAATAATAATATCTCTTACAGACAGTTTTTCTCGAACGTATTTATGGAACTTAATTATTGCTTAAGTAAAATAAACCTGTTAATTTTTACTAATAATTAAGTACTAAAAATACGTACGAGAAACTGGCTGTTAGACCATTTTGCCATTACATGAAACACCCCGTCATTCACCCCTGAGCCTGAAACTTATTCGACGAATCACGATTGAGAGGAACATTTCAATTTGTTCCTGCAGTTTTGACCGAAAAATTTCAACATGCCAAATTTTTATTAATGTTGACTCTAAACCATCTATATAAAAATATTAGTATACTCTAACTAAATGATATAAAAACGTTTCTATGAAACTAATCCAAACCGCAAAAGTATATTAGTTCGTGATCGCACTTGATTGGTCCATTTGTATTGCTCCTCCCCCTGATTGGTGATTCGTACTGCGCTTCCAATGTTGGTGCGTGGCAAGCGAAACGATTTTTGACTGTGTTTTGGATTGAATACACTTTTTTATATGTATGTATATATACAAAATAAACTATAAACTAATGTAATTGTATGCAAAATCGGTTCATAAATACCCATATAAAGAGAAAATATGTTTAAAATAATATTAAGTATATCGCGTTTTTTATTGACCTGGGACAAGTATTCGGGGGCAGAAGTGGAACAATCCAAGTTTGAACTTCAGAAACAGTCTTTGCATGACAGCGCATTAGTGCGCATGCCCGTACCTCCTGTAATGTTATGTATTCCTGGTAAAATGACTTTTGCCCCGTACATTGGCTAACTAGGAAAAATCGATATTAGTAAAAGTGAAATGAGAATCTGAATCTGAAACCAGGAGTTCATAACATTATAGGAGGTACGGGCATGCGCAGTTCAGACTTGAATTATCCCATTACGTCCTCAAAACTTGCCTCATTTCAAAAAGAAAACACGATTATAATATATTATTTAACGAACAATGATGAACGACAGATAAACACAGACTAGGGTATCCATATAAGTTGTCGAAGCTACCAGCCAATACTGAACTTCAAAAGGAGGGGGAGAGTGAGCTATGAAGACAGGAGAGAGAAAGAGAGAGACATCATTGTTATGATGGTTCTAATTCAAGGGAACCAGTATACACAATCGTACGACAAGATAGCGATTCTTCTTGTTCTTGGAACTTCCTTCGTAATTTCATGGAGATTCATTCTGCGGGTGTTTGGTCCGTCGGTTTGGAGAATAGGTTTGAAGAATTAGCATGGCAACTATGGTCTGGTTTACCACTTACCCTTAGGGGTTCGCCATTCGACGGTAGGGGGTTCGCGACAAGATTTACGTAATAGTGGCTTGATGAGCCACAAATTTCGGTTTACATAGATAGTGTCGCTGCCTAGTAGACGGTAGGAGGAACTAAATTTTTAATGTCTCTGGTTTGAATATATTTGAGTTGTCATTAATTCAATCAATTGGTTCAATATGTGGGCCATTGTTGTCAACAAGCGAACTATACTCGTATATTTTTAATATATGTATATATTTTTTATATTTTGAAAAAATAAATACATTAAAATATTGTGTAAGTTGTTAGCCCTGCCTATATATCGTATGGTAAACTACACACATCAAAAAAGTCTAGGGATCAAGCATGTTTATGCGGATTTCTTGTGATTGAGATGTGGCTTTGTAATAAATTTATGATTTTATAAATTTATATGGATCCTTTTTGGTGCATTTCATAATTTAAAACAGGAACTGTCAATCAAATTCGAGTAAAAGATGAAAATCAGCTGTCAATATTTTCCCTATAAAAACATAAGACGCATTGAAGACATTATTAGTGCTACTGTTTCCCTACTACTGATTAAAACCAACGTTATTATGGAGCGGCGACGTCATTTAAGCAGGGAAGAAATGATCAGAGCCGTGGGAATGATAGAAGCTGGTTCCCGGCAACGTACTGTGGCTTTAGCTCTGAATACAAGTCAGAGTGTTATCAGTCGACTTTGGACACGTTACCGAACCACTGGTACCGTGGCTGAGCGCCATGGAGGATGGTATCGCTGCACCACACGGAGACAAGACCGATACATTCAAATCACAGCTCGAAGAACTCCAACAATAACCGCCATGATGTTAGTCGTGAGCCTTCATCGCTCTTCAGGGAACTTAATTAGCGACCAAACAGTCAGAAACCGCTTGCATGAAGTGAACCTTCATTCCCGAAGACCGCTACGGGTACCACCTATAGCAATGCACAATCGTAGGACTCGATATCAATGGGCTCTTGAACACAGAAATTGGACAGAAGAACAATGGCGTTTCGTGTGCTTTTCTGATGAGTCTCGTTTTGGTATGAGGCCGGATACAAGACGTATACGACACTGGAGAACCCCTGGACGCCAACAGCGATTAAAATCCTGCCAGGAAGTCCATCCTTATAGTGGTGGAACCATCATGGTATGGGCGGGTATTTCGATCGGCGGAAGAACTGAGTTGATTTGGATCAGAGGCAACCTCAACGCTCAAATTTATGCTGAGACGGTTGTATCAGACGTCATCGTTCCTCTACAAGTGCATATCGGTCCCTTATTTCAGTTAATGCATGATAATGCACGACCGCACACCGCAAGAGTTGTAAGACAGACTCTCGCCGCAGCTAACATCAATGTCCTGCCCTGGCCTGCTCAGTCGCCAGACTTGAACCCGATTGAGCATGCATGGGATATTCTTCAGAGAAGAGCTCTGCCGAATATGGAGGGTATCCAGTCGCAAGAAGACCTTTTTTTGTTGTTGCAACGAACATGGGCGGCCATTCCACAGCGTGATTTGGATGAACTCATTTTGAGTATGCCAAACCGATGTTCTTGTGTTGTTAGTGTTCGCGGTAGAAACACGGATTATTAATTGTTTAAGTTACCCAATAAAATTAAAAAAAAAACTGTTATTTCAGTCTTTTTTTCGAACTTTAATGTTAGTGGTTCAAATGTCAAAAATCCCTTTATTAGGAAAATGGCAATTTTTTTTACTAATGCAAAGGTGACTTGGTTTATCGTTACTGTAGACAAACGAAAACATTTTATTTGATCAATCCTTAAAGAAAATTTTAATGAATATCAATCAGGAGAAAAGTTATTGCAAAAATATATGTTGATCCCTAGACACTTTTGATGTGTGTAGTAACAATAAAACAATATTTTGAATTATTATATTTGCTAGCCCAAAATTACTAAACACTAACTTCCACCTGGCGACGCTAGTCAACAAAAGTTTTATTACGAGAGTTGCCATTTTTTTTTCCAATTAGTTAGTAATTATAAAGGTGTAAAATAACTTAACATCGCGTTGCTGCTCTATGATAAAAATAAAATACAGAAATCGACTTGATATCGAGTCAGAATTAAGGTTAAGATTCTCCAATATTAAATTACATAACATTAATATTAAAAAGATATTTCTTTTGGCACTGTATTTGTTACTTTTTATAGAAATCAAAACCTTATTTTCTTCAATAGTCAATTATATTATTTGTTTTTGAGGATTTAATTAGTTGTTTAGGAATTCGCTGTCATCTGAAAAAAAAAAAAATTGCTTTGATATTATTGGCGTCACAAACTGAACGAATTGAAAGTTTAAATTAATGTTTGATTATATTTCGTAGTTGTTGAATTGATCCAAATAACTTCCTAGATTAGTTGGATATTTACTAATTTTATATTTTACTCACTAAGTTCTTTTATACCGTCCTCACCATTTAATATACTTCACAGAGAGGGATAATAAATATAAAAGTCATCCTATTATTATTAAACAATCTATGTTTTTTTTTGTACAGGTGAGATAAATGCATTCAATTTATTAGTACCTTAAATTATTTTAGTGAGAAATCAAAATTAAATCCAAACCTATACAAAATTCTGTGGGCCCAGTATTTAGGGTCAGAATGGTGCAATCTGTGTATTTTGCGTTAGTGTGAATTGCGCATGCGTGCATACCTCCTACGGAAAGTAACGATTTTTCCTTAGACATCTATCATTCGGACATGCTCTATGAAACCTAACATGGTTATGTTCCTCTATTGGACGGAATCTTTGGTTTTAACGTCAGGTGTCTATGGTAAAAACCGATATTCAGTTAACGCAAAACAAGCGATTCTACCAGGACTTAATAACATCACAGAAGACGGGCTTGCGCAGTTCAGACTTGGATTGTTCTGTCTCCGAATGCTTGTCCAGGGCCGCGTTCGTTTTGTAGCATTTCCAATATTTCGTAGCAACTACATAAACCAGCGTGAAATGTCGTTTTTGTTAAGAAATACCACTTTTTTTACCAATGCTAACATTTCTCTTAAAAAACGAGCGGTGAGTCTATGACAAGTAACAAATCAATTGACAATGTATTATGGTCTTCGCATTTATTACATAAAATCATTTAAAATACATTTTAAACAAATATAATATAAACTATAAAGTATACAACTACAAGTGGTAGGTAATAATGGATAATAAAAAATTAAATAAAATCAAATTAAATTAAATTCTAAGTTTAAACATACAAAAATCTTAATAAAAAATATGAAACACGTCTATAAATTATTATTTTATATTTTGTTATTATTAATTTTCATTTATTAAGTTATTTATTTTACTTTTAAATAATGATTAATTTGTGTTTCATAGGTATATTCAGCGAAATTATAATGGCTTATAATGGTTATAACATAGTCAAATAAATTTATGTTGTAAAGTCCAATAAATAATGTAGTACCTATGAGTTAATTATATAATTATGGAATTCCAAAAGCAAAGTCATGCAATTGAAATATTAACAAAAAAATATTTATTCTATCCTACAGAAAACATTTTCGTTTGTTTGCAAATTAACCACGAGTATATGCTAATTAAACGAAAAAAAATGTAGATTACTGGTGAAAAATATATATATATATTCCAGCACGACATATGACCTTGCGCCCACCTGATGGTAAGTGGCGCGCATGGTCCATGAATGTTTGCAACTGTAATCAGAATGGAATAATAATATATTTTAAATAAAATTGTTTTTAGATCATTTTAAAAGTCACATAGAAAAAATCTGTAAATAACTAGCATCTGCGAATTATGCCTTAAGTAAGCTAAACTATTTGGTTGGTTTTGTCAACTTAAAATCAGTATAACACGTTATTGTTCAATATATTATAATTGCAAACGTTATAACCACATGGGGTAACGCGGCAGATATTCGAAAAGTTTTCATACAACAAAAGATCAATAATTAGAATATTGTTTAATTTAAAAGCCAGAACCACAGTGCGAAATTATTTTGTTGATACCTAAATTATAACAATCACGTCTCTGTATATACTCGTATATAGTTGCTTACAAGAGATTCATGCAAAAGTTGTGCTTCCAAATGAGCTTCCAAAAATGTTTAGTTTGACTGGAGAAACAAAAATCAAATTTATATAAGGCAAACCAGGTTGAGAAAAACGTTTAAGCAACGTTTGCCGTTGAAATTAAATTATACAATAAACTGTATGTATCGTGATGTATGTATCGTTGCATGCAAAGTGATACAAAATATAAAATTAATATTATTATAAGTTATTAATTTCATTAAAGTAAAAAAAAACAGTGGCTAAGTATTCGAGGACAGAATGATACAATTTGTTTGTTTTTGATTTTACGCAGACTGCCTTATTTTATTTATTTATATGCCTTAGATTCAGTACTTTATAGATTTTTTTTAGATTACGGTAAAGAGTTTTTATTGCTATAAATATAACAAATTTAAATTTAAATAAATTTGTGATTAATATTTACAAGTCAAGTCAAAATATCTTTGTTCACGTAAACCTATTACAGGCATTTATGAAACGTCATTAATTTAATTATTTTGAATAATTCTACTCCTGCTAGTGGAAGACTAAGCAGCAAAGTGGTCCAATAAGTAAGCTGTTTGCAACCAGCTTATACATGTCTAACCTAACCCATGTAACTAAGCTGGTCGTCATGAAGGCCTCGATTTAGTAGATGTGCTAAACGACGTAAAAACTATATATATAAGTTAAAAAAATATGTTTATATTTTGTAGATCCTACTTTTTTATTACACCACGGGCAGCAGTCTAGACATTTTATAACGATCGCGATTTAAGTTTGACATTGACGAGCCTTCCAACAGACCAAATCGCGTCGTCACCTATTTAAATTGCTTTTAGTTTTGCAAAGGAATAAATACTATTTTCCTTTGATATAATACAAATATTAGGTCATAGAATGAGGTAATATGGAGCTGCCTAAGTTTTTAATGACATAAGTTCTCATATTAATATATTACCGACCTTTGGAACCAATGATATTGACAAAATCTGCGATTTGATTTTGTAAGTAGCAACATTTTTTATGACTTACCGACCGCAATCGCTAAGATAGCGATCCGTCGAGACTGCCGGCCCTGGCGAAATATTAAATTTATATATATATATATTTATTTATTTTTGCTACGTAGTCCTCAAATAGCCAAAATGTAGTATGTATATACCTACATTTTGGCTATTTGAGGACTACGTAACAAAAATAAATAAATTTCGTCAAACAATTTATTTACATAATATTACTTATTTTTCAATTATATTTTATTTATATAATGACAATATAATTGTATAAACAATATAATTTTAAAATTTTCCTTTTTAGTGTATTCCGATCGTCAGGTGTCTAAAAAATCAATATTTAGGATAACGGGAAATAAGCGTTTTAACCAGGACTTCATAACATCATAGGAGCTACGGGCATGCGCAGTTCAGACATGGATTGATCGGGGACAGAATGGTACAAATTGTTTGTTATCGATTTGTCAGTTTGTAATTAGTTTTAATTGCGCATGCGTGTACATGCTCCTCCTTCGCAGAGTAACGATTTTACCCTAGCCATATATTTTTCAGACATGCTCTATTAAACTTAACCTAACGATCTTCTATTCGATGAATATCTTTAATTTTAATATATAATACTTCATAGTTTATATCATTTTTATTTAACCACAATATAGAACAAATCTTTATATAAAAAATATTAGACAAAATAATTTAATTTCCAATGTTATTTAACCATATTAAAAAATGATTATTTTAGGGTATGTCCGAATTTCAGGTGTCTATGGTAAAAATCGGTCTTTGTTAACGGGAAACGAGAGATTCTACCAGGAGTTCATAACATAACAGGAGGTACGGTCATGCGCAGTTAAGACTTGAATTGTTCCTCTTCTGTCCCCGAAAGCTTGTCCAGGTCAAAAAAATCAATAAAAGCGCGATATAATTTATATTATTTTCAACATATTTGATTATAAAATGGATTTTTAGTACCGATTTTATGCAGACTATGCGGTAATGTTTATAACCCCAAGGCTGGTCCTTGGTTTCAGTACTTAACAGTATTTTTTTTAGATTACGGTGAATAGTTTTTAAGTCTGAAAATATTAGAAATTTAAATTTAAATAAATCTGTGATTAATATTTATCCATGTTTAATCTTCTTAACAAAATGCATAATACCATTACTAAAGAACTAACTGTATGACCCGGCCTAGTCCGTATAACCAATGTGGTCGTCATGAGAGCCGCGATTTAGTAGATGTGGTAAACGACGTAAAATCTGTATATATATATATATATATATATAAGCAAAAATTTGTACAATTATGTTTTGTAGATCCTACATTGTTAATTACACCAGGCGAATTATTTAATTTATATATACATTTTGGCTGTTTGATGCCTTAGTAGCAATAATAAATAAATTTCATACATAATGTTGTATAAACACAATGATTTTTAAATCTATTTTAAAACCTAGTTATATAAATATTATTTTTTTCCTGGCAAGAGGGTTGGAGTGTATCGTCGTCTGCTAAATGACAATGAATATATAATTATTATTGTTAAAATTTTATATTTAAGTTAAATAGTTACCGCCTGATATTGCTTACATAATATTTTCTAAACATAATTGTTTTGAGATCATTTAAAAATAGTTTTATAAATATATATTTTTTCAAGGGGTTTTAAAATGTTTTGTATGTATCGTTGCCGGGAAAGTGACGCTAAATATAAAATTATTATTGTTATAACTTAATATTATATTATAATATAAAAAAAATCAGTAAGCCAAGTATTCGAGGACAGAATGGTACAAATTGTTTGTTATTGATTTGTCAGTTTGTAATTAGTTTCAATTGCGCATGCGTGTACATGCTCCTCCTTCGCAGAGTAACGATTTTACCCTAGACATCTATTTTTCAGACATGCTCTTTTAAACATAAACCCAACAATCTTCTATTCAATGAATATCTTTAATTTTAATATAAAATACTTCATAGTTTATATTATATTTATTTAACCATAATATAGAATAAAATATTTATAAATAATAATAAAATAAATCTTATTTAGGGTATGTCCGAATGTCAGGTGTCTATGGCAAAAAACGGTATTTTGTTAACGGGAAACGAGAGATTCTACCAGGACTACATAATATTACAGGAGGTACGAGCATGCGCAGTTCAGATTTAGATTGTTTCGATTCGGCGACAGATCGATACAAATTGTTTGTTATTGATTTGTCAGTTTGTAATTAGTTTCAACTGCGCATGCGTGTACATGCTCCTCCTTCGCAGAGTAACGATTTTACCCTAGACATCTATTTTTCAGACATGCTCTTTTAAACATAAACCCAACAATCTTCTATTCGATGAATATCTTTAATTTTAATATAAAATACTTCATAGTTTATATTATATTTATTTAACCATAATATAGAATAAAATATTTATAAATAATAATAAAAGAAATCTTATTTAGGGTATGTCCGAATGTCAGGTGTCTATGGCAAAAAACGGTATTTTGTTAACGGGAAACGAGAGATTCTACCAGGACTACATAATATTACAGAAGGTACGAGCATGCGCAGTTCAGATTTAGATTGTTTCGATTCGGCGACAGATCGATGCAAATTGTTTGTTATTGATTTGTCAGTTTGTAATTAGTTTCAATTGCGCATGCGTGTACATGCTCCTCCTTCGCAGAGTAACGATTTTACCCTAGACATCTATTTTTCAGACATGCTCTTTTAAACATAAACCCAACAATCTTCTATTCAATGAATATCTTTAATTTTAATATAAAATACTTCATAGTTTATATTATATTTATTTAACCATAATATAGAATAAAATATTTATAAATAATAATAAAAGAAATCTTATTTAGGGTATGTCCGAATGTCAGGTGTCTATGGCAAAAAACGGTATTTTGTTAACGGGAAACGAGAGATTCTACCAGGACTACATAATATTACAGGAGGTACGAGCATGCGCAGTTCAGATTTAGATTGTTTCGATTCGGCGACAGATCGATACAAATTGTTTGTTATTGATTTGTCAGTTTGTAATTAGTTTCAATTGCGCATGCGTGTACATGCTCCTCCTTCGCAGAGTAACGATTTTACCCTAGACATCTATTTTTCAGACATGCTCTTTTAAACATAAACCCAACAATCTTCTATTCGATGAATATCTTTAATTTTAATATAAAATACTTCATAGTTTATATTATATTTATTTAACCATAATATAGAATAAAATATTTATAAATAATAATAAAAGAAATCTTATTTAGGGTATGTCCGAATGTCAGGTGTCTATGGCAAAAAACGGTATTTTGTTAACGGGAAACGAGAGATTCTACCAGGACTACATAATATTACAGGAGGTACGAGCATGCGCAGTTCAGATTTAGATTGTTTCGATTCGGCGACAGATCGATACAAATTGTTTGTTATTGATTTGTCAGTTTGTAATTAGTTTCAATTGCGCATGCGTGTACATGCTCCTCCTTCGCAGAGTAACGATTTTACCCTAGACATCTATTTTTCAGACATGCTCTTTTAAACATAAACCCAACAATCTTCTATTCAATGAATATCTTTAATTTTAATATAAAATACTTCATAGTTTATATTATATTTATTTAACCATAATATAGAATAAAATATTTATAAATAATAATAAAAGAAATCTTATTTAGGGTATGTCCGAATGTCAGGTGTCTATGGCAAAAAACGGTATTTTGTTAACGGGAAACGAGAGATTCTACCAGGACTACATAATATTACAGGAGGTACGAGCATGCGCAGTTCAGATTTAGATTGTTTCGATTCGGCGACAGATCGATACAAATTGTTTGTTATTGATTTGTCAGTTTGTAATTAGTTTCAATTGCGCATGCGTGTACATGCTCCTCCTTCGCAGAATAACGATTTTACCCCAGACATCTATTTTTCAGACATGCTCTTTTAAACATAAACCCAACAATCTTCTATTCGATGAATATCTTTAATTTTAATATAAAATACTTCATAGTTTATATTATATTTATTTAACCATAATATAGAATAAAATATTTATAAATAATAATAAAAGAAATCTTATTTAGGGTATGTCCGAATGTCAGGTGTCTATGGCAAAAAACGGTATTTTGTTAACGGGAAACGAGAGATTCTACCAGGACTACATAATATTACAGGAGGTACGAGCATGCGCAGTTCAGATTTAGATTGTTTCGATTCGGCGACAGATCGATACAAATTGTTTGTTATTGATTTGTCAGTTTGTAATTAGTTTCAATTGCGCATGCGTGTACATGCTCCTCCTTCGCAGAGTAACGATTTTACCCTAGACATCTATTTTTCAGACATGCTCTTTTAAACATAAACCCAACAATCTTCTATTCAATGAATATCTTTAATTTTAATATAAAATACTTCATAGTTTATATTATATTTATTTAACCATAATATAGAATAAAATATTTATAAATAATAATAAAAGAAATCTTATTTAGGGTATGTCCGAATGTCAGGTGTCTATGGCAAAAAACGGTATTTTGTTAACGGGAAACGAGAGATTCTACCAGGACTACATAATATTACAGGAGGTACGAGCATGCGCAGTTCAGATTTAGATTGTTTCGATTCGGCGACAGATCGATACAAATTGTTTGTTATTGATTTGTCAGTTTGTAATTAGTTTCAATTGCGCATGCGTGTACATGCTCCTCCTTCGCAGAGTAACGATTTTACCCTAGACATCTATTTTTCAGACATGCTCTTTTAAACATAAACCCAACAATCTTCTATTCGATGAATATCTTTAATTTTAATATAAAATACTTCATAGTTTATATTATATTTATTTAACCATAATATAGAATAAAATATTTATAAATAATAATAAAAGAAATCTTATTTAGGGTATGTCCGAATGTCAGGTGTCTATGGCAAAAAACGGTATTTTGTTAACGGGAAACGAGAGATTCTACCAGGACTACATAATATTACAGGAGGTACGAGCATGCGCAGTTCAGATTTAGATTGTTTCGATTCGGCGACAGATCGATACAAATTGTTTGTTATTGATTTGTCAGTTTGTAATTAGTTTCAATTGCGCATGCGTGTACATGCTCCTCCTTCGCAGAGTAACGATTTTACCCTAGACATCTATTTTTCAGACATGCTGTTTTAAACATAAACCCAACAATCTTCTATTCGATGAATATCTTTAATTTTAATATAAAATACTTCATAGTTTATATTATATTTATTTAACCATAATATAGAATAAAATATTTATAAATAATAATAAAAGAAATCTTATTTAGGGTATGTCCGTATGTCAGGTGTCTATGGCAAAAAACGGCATTTTGTTAACGGGAAACGAGAGATTCTACCAGGACTACATAATATTACAGGAGGTACGAGCATGCGCAGTTCAGATTTAGATTGTTTCGATTCGGCGACAGATCGATACAAATTGTTTGTTATTGATTTGTCAGTTTGTAATTAGTTTCAATTGCGCATGCGTGTACATGCTCCTCCTTCGCAGAGTAACGATTTTACCCTAGACATCTATTTTTCAGACATGCTCTTTTAAACATAAACCCAACAATCTTCTATTCGATGAATATCTTTAATTTTAATATAAAATACTTCATAGTTTATATTATATTTATTTAACCATAATATAGAATAAAATATTTATAAATAATAATAAAAGAAATCTTATTTAGGGTATGTCCGAATGTCAGGTGTCTATGGCAAAAAACGGTATTTTGTTAACGGGAAACGAGAGATTCTACCAGGACTACATAATATTACAGGAGGTACGAGCATGCGCAGTTCAGATTTAGATTGTTTCGATTCGGCGACAGATCGATACAAATTGTTTGTTATTGATTTGTCAGTTTGTAATTAGTTTCAATTGCGCATGCGTGTACATGCTCCTCCTTCGCAGAGTAACGATTTTACCCTAGACATCTATTTTTCAGACATGCTCTTTTAAACATAAACCCAACAATCTTCTATTCGATGAATATCTTTAATTTTAATATAAAATACTTCATAGTTTATATTATATTTATTTAACCATAATATAGAATAAAATATTTATAAATAATAATAAAAGAAATCGTATTTAGGGTATGTCCGAATGTCAGGTGTCTATGGCAAAAAACGGTATTTAGTTAACGGGAAACGAGAGATTCTACCAGGACTACATAATATTACAGGAGGTACGAGCATGCGCAGTTCAGATTTAGATTATTTCGATTCGGCGACAGATCGATACAAATTGTTTGTTATTGATTTGTCAGTTTGTAATTAGTTTCAATTGCGCATGCGTGTACATGCTCCTCCTTCGCAGAGTAACGATTTTACCCTAGACATCTATTTTTCAGACATGCTCTTTTAAACATAAACCCAACAATCTTCTATTCGATGAATATCTTTAATTTTAATATAAAATACTTCATAGTTTATATTATATTTATTTAACCATAATATAGAATAAAATATTTATAAATAATAATAAAAGAAATCTTATTTAGGGTATGTCCGAATGTCAGGTGTCTATGGCAAAAAACGGTATTTTGTTAACGGGAAACGAGAGATTCTACCAGGACTACATAATATTACAGGAGGTACGAGCATGCGCAGTTCAGATTTAGATTGTTTCGATTCGGCGACAGATCGATACAAATTGTTTGTTATTGATTTGTCAGTTTGTAATTAGTTTCAATTGCGCATGCGTGTACATGCTCCTCCTTCGCAGAGTAACGATTTTACCCTAGACATCTATTTTTCAGACATGCTCTTTTAAACATAAACCCAACAATCTTCTATTCGATGAATATCTTTAATTTTAATATAAAATACTTCATAGTTTATATTATATTTATTTAACCATAATATAGAATAAAATATTTATAAATAATAATAAAAGAAATCTTATTTAGGGTATGTCCGAATGTCAGGTGTCTATGGCAAAAAACGGTATTTTGTTAACGGGAAACGAGAGATTCTACCAGGACTACATAATATTACAGGAGGTACGAGCATGCGCAGTTCAGATTTAGATTGTTTCGATTCGGCGACAGATCGATACAAATTGTTTGTTATTGATTTGTCAGTTTGTAATTAGTTTCAATTGCGCATGCGTGTACATGCTCCTCCTTCGCAGAGTAACGATTTTACCCTAGACATCTATTTTTCAGACATGCTCTTTTAAACATAAACCCAACAATCTTCTATTCGATGAATATCTTTAATTTTAATATAAAATACTTCATAGTTTATATTATATTTATTTAACCATAATATAGAATAAAATATTTATAAATAATAATAAAAGAAATCTTATTTAGGGTATGTCCGAATGTCAGGTGTCTATGGCAAAAAACGGTATTTTGTTAACGGGAAACGAGAGATTCTACCAGGACTACATAATATTACAGGAGGTACGAGCATGCGCAGTTCAGATTTAGATTGTTTCGATTCGGCGACAGATCGATACAAATTGTTTGTTATTGATTTGTCAGTTTGTAATTAGTTTCAATTGCGCATGCGTGTACATGCTCCTCCTTCGCAGAATAACGATTTTACCCCAGACATCTATTTTTCAGACATGCTCTTTTAAACATAAACCCAACAATCTTCTATTCGATGAATATCTTTAATTTTAATATAAAATACTTCATAGTTTATATTATATTTATTTAACCATAATATAGAATAAAATATTTATAAATAATAATAAAAGAAATCTTATTTAGGGTATGTCCGAATGTCAGGTGTCTATGGCAAAAAACGGTATTTTGTTAACGGGAAACGAGAGATTCTACCAGGACTACATAATATTACAGGAGGTACGAGCATGCGCAGTTCAGATTTAGATTGTTTCGATTC
Source organism: Tinea semifulvella (assembly GCA_910589645.1). Taxonomy (NCBI): domain Eukaryota; kingdom Metazoa; phylum Arthropoda; class Insecta; order Lepidoptera; family Tineidae; genus Tinea; species Tinea semifulvella. The sequence goes on from OU342584.1 coordinate 31,753,012, forward strand.
GGCGACAGATCGATACAAATTGTTTGTTATTGATTTGTCAGTTTGTAATTAGTTTCAATTGCGCATGCGTGTACATGCTCCTCCTTCGCAGAATAACGATTTTACCCCAGACATCTATTTTTCAGACATGCTCTTTTAAACATAAACCCAACAATCTTCTATTCGATGAATATCTTTAATTTTAATATAAAATACTTCATAGTTTATATTATATTTATTTAACCATAATATAGAATAAAATATTTATATAAGAAAATATTAGATAATATAATTTATTTTCCAATGTTATTTTACAAGGGCATGGTAACGTCATATTTATATAAATATTAATAAAAGAAATCTTATTTAGGGTATGTCCGAATGTCAGATGTCTATGGCAAAAAACGGTATTTTGTTAACGGGAAACGACACATTCTACCAGGACTACATAATTTTACAGGAGGTACGAGCATGCGCAGTTCAGATTTAGATTGTTTCGATTCGGCGACAGATCGGTACAAATTGTTTGTTATTGATTTGTCAGTTTGTAATTAGTTTCATTTGCGCATGCGTGTACATGCTCCTCCTTCGCAGAGTAACGATTTTACTCTAGACATCTATTTTTCAGACATGCTCTATTAAACTTAAGCTAACGATCTTCTATTCGATGAATATCTTTAATTTTAATATAAAATACTTCATAGTTTATATTATATTTTTTTAACCATAATATAGAAAAAAAATATATATAAAAAAAATATTAAATAATAATTTTATTTTCCAATGTTATTTTACCAGGGCATGGGAACGTCATATTTATATAAATATAAAAAATAAATCTTATTTAGGGTATGTCCGAATGTCAGGTGTCTATGGTAAAAATTGGTCTTTGTTAACGGAAATCGAGAGATTCTACCAGGACTGCATAACATTACAGGAGGTACGGGCATGCGCAGTTCAGACTTGGATTGTTCCACTTCTGTCCCCGAAAACTTGTCTTGGTCAAATAAAACAAAAAAAGCGCGATATAATTTATATTATTTTCAACATATTTCATTGTAAAATGGATTTGTTGTACGGATTTTACGCAGACTATGCGGTTATGTTTATTACCCCATGGCTTGTCCTTAGTTTTAGTACTATACAGTTTTTTATTTAGATTACGATGAATAGTTTTTAATCCTGATAATATTATAAATGTAAATAATTCTGTGATTGATGTTTATACATGTTTAATCTTCTTAACAAAATGCATAACAACACTACTAATAAACTGTTTGATCCGGCCTAGCCTGTCTAACCAATCTGGTCGTCACGAGAGCTGCAATTTAGTAGCTGTGGTTAACAACGTAAAAACTGTATATATAAGCCTAAATTTGTACGATTATATTTTGTAGATCCTACATTGTTATTTGCACCAGGCGAAATATTCAATTTACATATACATTTTGGCTGTTAATAGCAAAAATAAACTGACTGGCTGACTTAATAGCAAAAATAAATAAAATTCATATATAAAATTTTATAAACTCAATAGTTTTTAGATCTTTTTAAATACCTAGTTATTTAAATGTTATTTTTTTTCCTCGCAAGAGGGTTGAAGTGTATCGACGCCTGCAAAATGACACTAAATATAGAATTATTATTGTTAAAATTTACTATTTTAGTAATTAAATAGTTAACGCCTGATATTGCTTACATAATACATTCTAAACACAATTGTTTTGAAAACATTCTAAAATAGTTTTATAAATATATATTTTTGAGAAAAAGTTTTAAAATGCTGTGTGTATCGTTGCCGGGAAAGTGAGACTAAATATAAAATTATTATTGTTATAATTTAATATTATATTACAATATAAAAAAAATCAGTAAGCCAAGTATTCGAGGACAGAATGGTACAAATTGTTTGTTATTGATTCGTCAGTTTGTAATTAGTTTCAATTGCGCATGCGTGTACATGCTCCTCCTTCGCAAAGTAACGATTTTACCCTAGACATCTATTTTTCAGACATGCTCTATTAAACTTAACCTAACGTTCTTCTATTCGATGAATATCTTTAATTTTAATATAAAATACTTCGTAGTTTATATTATTTTTATTTAACTATAATATAGAAAAAATATTTCTATAAGAAAATATTAGATAATATAATTTATTTTCCAATGTTATTTTACCAGGGCATGGGAACGTTATATTTATATAAATATAAACAAGAAATGTTTATTAGGGTATGTCCAAATGTCAGGTGTCTATGGTAAAAATCGGTCTCCTGTTAACGGGAAACGAGAAATTCTACCAGGACTTCATAACATTACAGGAGGTACGGGCATGCGCAGTTCAGACTTGGATTGTTCCACTTCTGTCCCCGAAAACTTGTCCAGGTCAAAAAATTTATAGAAGTGCGATATAATTTATATTATTTTAAACATATTTAATTGTAAAATGGTATTTTTTACCGATTTTACGTAGACTATGCAGTTATGTTTATAACCCCATGGCTTGTCCTTAGTTATTTAAATATAATTAATTTTCTGGCAAGAGGGTTGAAGTGTATCGTGGCATGCAAAATGACAATAAATATAGAATTATTATTGTTAAAATTTTCTATTTAAGTAATTAAATAGTTACCGCCTGATATTGCTTAGGTACATAATATTTTCTAAACACAATTGTTATGAAATCATTTTAAAATAGTTTTATAAATATATTTTCCTTTGACATAACATTTTCTAAACATAATTGTTTTCATTGTAAAATAGTTTTATATATATATATATATATATATATATATATATATATATATATATATATATATATATATATATATATATATATATTTTGACAAGGGATTTTAAAATGTGTTGTATGTATCGTTGCCTGGAAAGTGACACTAAATATAAAAGTATTATTGTTATAATTTAATATTATATTACAATATAAAAATAATCAGCGAGTCAAGTAGTTGAGGACAGAATGGTACAAATTGTTTGTTATTGATTTGTCAGTTTGTAATTAGTTTCAATTGCGCATGCGTGTACATGCTCCTCCTTCGCAGAGTAACGATTTTACCCTAGACATCTATTTTTCAGACACCACACCATTTATGATCCCACAGAAGAAATGATCAGATACGGGTTCAAAAAGGTTCTGCTTTACGCAAGTTGGTGCCAGAGGAATTTCAGCAAAATCTTTGCACCACTTACTAAAAGAATTGGGCCTAAGCAGATCTGCCGTCAAAACATTTTTGTCGACTTTCGGGTTGCACATGGGCATGTAGTCTATCTTAATTCTGACTTGCCTGGTGAGTTACTGCTGTACCAGGTATTGTAATCTCATAGGTACTGATAACTAAATTTAAAAGGTTAATAATTGATCATTGTGGTGCAGTTCTGTATATGTTTTATTTTGTAAATCTGATATAGCTGAGTTTTCCTTTCTCAGTCAGATTAAACATTAACAGGTCACTAGAATCTGCTAAGCCGCTGGTCTTCTGCTGACAGCTTACTTATTGGACCACTTTGCTGCTTAGTCTTCTATTAGCAGAAGTAGAATCATTCAAAATAATTAAATTAATGACGTTTCATAAATGCCTGTAATAGGTTTACGTGAATAAAGATATTTTGACTTTGATTTATGGAACGAGCTTCCAACACTGCATTAACGGATTCATACAGTATTTGGTTGAGTAGGTAAAGGAGCAGAATGGTGGATGGTGACGGTGTTAAATGACGCCGCATGCCCGCATCTCCCATTAAGTTATGAACTTCTGGTAGAATCGCTTAATTCAGGTTATCGATTTTTGACCCTAGACACATAAAAGTTTGAACATCCCTGAATAATAATTAAATATATCTTTATTTTTTAATTTGTTTCTTTAATTTTATTGTCAATATGACTTGTTAAAGTAATCTACGAAAAATCATTACACCTACAATTATTTTTAAAACTATATTTATCTCATAATAAAATCGGACCTGCCTGGGGTTTCTTGAATCTTGCCCTAACGGGCTCAAATCTAGTTTTTAACGCAAAAACCTGTCAAAATCCAAGCCCCGGCGAACCTGGTAAGATTATGTTGCTAATAATATTATTATTCGCGGTGACCTAAGATTTTTTACTATAAAAAATATATATTTTGTTTTGTGTTGTTCCCTTGTATACATAAAGTATTTAAAACTTGACAGTGATATGGCGTTGAATAAAATATAAAAATTACGCAATATATATATATATGGATTCTTCGCTCTGCACATAACTCTTTACTGGCTATTCCTTCGCACCGCACTAATTCTGTTTCCAACTCTTTTTCAGTGGTAGCTGTGTCACTATGGAATGACCTACCTTTAAATATTCGGCAAGCGCCAAACAGAGTCATATTTAAAAGACAAGTATACGCCCACTTTTTAAAAGTGCAATAAGCATTACTTGAACTATTTATTACTAGTATAATGTTATATTTTTAATTATTCGTTGTAGTAAGTGTATTGTAGTTCACATATTATTGTGTATATAAGTATATATTTCCCGTCTACGTAGTGTATGTATATAATTAGTTATCTAGTCTATGTAGTGTATGTAAGAATATATATATATATTTTATGTAGTTTTAGTATTATTATTTTTATGATGTTTATCGTATATTTAATTTAACTAGTACTAATAAGTGATTTAATTATTTTTATTGATTTTTTTGTGTTTTTTTATTTTGCCATGCCTAAATTTCGATTCCTTGTCCCGAAGGTTGATGGTAAGAGAATGCCAAGCGGCATTACATACGCCTTTTGTATTAAACAATAAAGTTTTTAATAAATATATATATATATATATATATATATATATTAATTTAATACTACTCGTAACATTAATAAAAAAATATGAGAGATATTGACAAACAAAAATATTTTTTAAAGTTCTGTAATGTACTCAGGGTAAAATTGGATCAAACAAGTACGTATTGCGCACGCGTGTATATCTTCTCTGATATCATTAAGTACTGGTAGAAATGGTTGAGTCGCGGTAACTATGAATATCGATTTTAAGATGCACTATCATATTAGTACATTAAGATATGAATGAGCAATGTTAATCATAACAGACGAGGCGAGATTGCAGTAATAAATTTTAAAGTATAATAATATAAGTCATTATGAACCCTAAATCAGTATAATAAGACCTATTTTACGGACAAGTTTGTTAAATAATATATTATAATTGTTTTCACACCATACTCGTACTTTCATGTAATTATACTAGCTGTTTGACCTGGCGTTGCCCATGCAATAATGTGGTCAGTGTTAAAAACATTCAGGTCGCCGTAGTGTTTTATGTCCTGAATTTCATTGATAATTTCTGCCAAATTTGTAACAAAGGCGTAAACGCCAGATAAACATAGTCGTACAAATATATAAACAAATAGACAAAAATACGTAATAGATAAAAAAAATGACATCAAAAATTATGTTATATCATCGCCAACCTGTCTGGCCGGCTTGGCGTATGTAGGCCAAATTCTCACGATATATGTTCTGGAAGGCCCATCTTTAATAGTGGAGGTCTAGGAGGCTGTGTTATAGAGGCTGTAATTAATGAAAACAATATTGTAACGATTAAAGTTAAAAATGGCATCGAATGTATCACTTCTATTTCGAAAGTTAGCCGTCAGTTGATACAATCGGCGCTATTTTAACTATAATCGTTACATTTACGGAGGCTTCATTTTGTAGCAATCCAGGCAATAGGTGACATTTATAAAACTTTATCAAGGTGGAAATGTTAAAATGATAGTTAAGATGTTACTAATGTGTACCAAATTTCAAGCATGGGAGTTATACTAGACATTTGCAAATATATAAGCCGGTGTGGGTAGATTGTGAGATAAAAATCTAAATTTCATGGCTTGAAAAAAAGCCCGTGTACGGAGTCAACTGATAAAATCTGAAACTATTATTATGAAAATACAGCTTCATTGTTTTACTATCTCGCTTTATGCTATCCTGGTAAATATTCAGGCATCTGTTGCTTGTGGGGTCGATATTCATGAACGAGTCACGAACGAATCACGGGCGGCGCGGCGGCGGAGAGGTTTGTTTACCTGCCGCTTTCAACCGAAAAATTAATTCTAATAATACGAGTACATATACTACCAGATAAACGTAGGATGCATAGTATAGTATAAAGTCAATTGAAACTTTGTACAAAGTCGATTAAGTATTAGGTGGCGTCGTTCGAGTCGGCTTTCGCGACGTTTATTTGATTTGATGATTTGTTTACTATTTTCCCGTTAACCCAAATATAAAACCCTTTTTAAATACTACAATGTATGTAGATAAAAACTAAAAAAAATATATAGCATCTAACAGCTGAGAGTAAATTGCGAAGTGTGTTATGATCATTCATCATTATCACAGCCCCTAGATGACAGAGTTCTGGACCTCTGATGGAGATGGGTCTACCAGAAATTTCTGGAGAATTTTGCCTACACTCGTCACGCTAACCAGACGGGTTGGCGTGGGTCTGATGTCAATTTGAATGGTAATTTATTAACGATTCCACAAGTTAGTATTAACTATTAGAACCGGGACCAACAGCTTAATGTGCTCTCCGACACACGAGAACGGTGGTGTTGTAAATCTTTGACAAATGTACGTAAGAAAAGTGTATATCTCATCGATACACGCCGGGTTTCGAATCCACCTACTTAGGATGTTAAGGAAAGCATTCTTACAACCGGGCCTTCATGTGCCTATAGTAAAGGTAAATGCGCTTTGTTAAAAAAGCGTGGTTGCTGTCTACCGCAAGGGATACGGTCGTGATGATATTTTTTTTAAGTTAAGTTTAACTTATTTGTTATACGTGATTGCTAGTTACTCGTAGCTTGTCAGTTTGTTAGTTGAGCCAATCACGTATCATATAACCAGATAATTAATTAATTCTTTTAAAATCCGGGGTGAGTGGAACAAACCAAACGCGTACCTACTGCGCATGCCTGAGTATCTCCTGTAACATTATAAAGTCCTGGTGGAAATTCTCAACTCGCGGTAACTAAGAATATCGATTTTAAGATGCAGAAATAAAAATATCTTATCAAAATATTTATTTTAAATATATTTTTCACAGAAACTTAATTAGAACTTCGTTTTTTTTTTACCACATATCAACATTGATATATAAGTACGTATAGAGAGGCCAATCAGCGCAGCAGCGCGCTAAAACATTATCGTCTCACCAAAATTTTAACCCGGCGCAAATGACGGGAAATTAATTACGCAGACGATGATTTTTTTTTTTTTTTTTTTTTGGAATAAAAAGTTAATATTTAGGTTACTATCGAAACACCTATAAAATTATAATATCTCGAAAACCATTGAATTTCGTTCATACATAAACGGCGGTGGCTCGGCTGTAAAGCACGTTAAACCATCGTTCTCGGTTCTCAGTCTGGTAGGCCAAATTCTCCAGATATATGTATGTTCTGAAAGGCCCATCTCCATCAGTGGAGGTCTAGGGCTCTCTAGGCGCTGTGATGATGATACCGTATACGAATTAACTAAAATAGTAAAACTTATAGGAGTTGTCTTAATTTTAATAATTATTTAATAAATAAGGGTTCTTTACATACGGGGTGGGGTGACTTTGTATGGTCTTACGATAGACTAATATGTGATTCTATTGACAAACATCTTTTTCTAAGAAACCATATGTCAGAAATGGCAAAAAATGCATTTCCAATTTAAAAAATACAATTTTTATGGCATATATGACATGGTTTCTTAGGAAAAGTTGATTGTTTCTATCAATATAATCACATATCTAATGTAAGCCCATACAAAGTCACCAAAATATTACCAATATGTTAAATAAATTAAACCTTTATTAGCTTTTATATTATTTTGCAATGTCTTAATATTGCTATTTCCATAATAGAGGACCTTTAAAAACCTTTTTTATTGTTTATTTATAACAATTATGACAGAATGACGAAAACTATCCTTCAGTATTAGTAAAGCCTGCAACCCGAACGAAGAGTATGCCTTTTAGTGAGAACATTTAATTCAATGCAATTTTGCAAACGTTGTATAAGAAAATACATTAAGTTTATTTACAAAATGTAAATATTATAAGTATAGCTTTTACAATTTCATAAGTTTGTTTTTTCCTGCTCAGGTTAAGTCTGAAACTGTTGATTTAAAAAATACAGCACAGTTTCAGTGCACAGTTTCACTGCCTCGCTTTTATGCTATCCTGGTAGAAATTCAGGCGGATGCCTTGTTGCCTTGCCGTGAAGTCGATATTCACTTGCACGCGATTGGTAAAACGAACTAAGAACTGCAAAATTATTTCGGACAACGAAAAATATTAAATTTTTTTAGCTGTTTATAAAATTAAACGATAACCTTTATAAAAAATACTTGTTTGATTTTTATATAAACTTGATGTCCTAAAATATAACATAACATATAACAAATGACTTAAATAATATTCATTACTTTACATTACAGCGTCCTAGACCTCCAATGTTTGAGATAGGCTTTTAAGAACATTATCTGGAGATTTTCGCTTACACTCGCTACGCGCTGGCCAGACGAGTTGGTGAGGAACTATTATTAATATTAATAATATAAAATTTTGTTAACTCTTAATTAGATACTTGTATATATTTACTTATTATTCAAATAAATATTGATTGTAAGGTGATAAAGTGCGGTATTCGTTAGTTTTTTTTTTGACTAACTATGTTTTACCAATTTCGGTCATAATGACGTCATCCGAGTATTTGTTACGTCACACAGGCAACGTAGCGCTGTTTTGTTTAAAATGCGCATGCGTGCATTTGTCTCGCTTTTACCTGAAAGAACTTTAGCATCCGTTGCTTTCAACGAATATTGATTTTGAGGTATTGCTACGGCAAAATGGCTTATTGTAATACTTTTCGGGCGACTAATTTGTATTTAAATATCTATCTATATAAATAAAAATGAATGTTCAACCGGATTGATATAATAAATAATAAACGTAAAATCGAAGCAGCTACGGAGTTGAATATGTTAAAGACCACCTCAAAGACTAGAAATGGAGTAGTGTAGCGTAAGCTACAACGAAGAAAGAAAACATTAAATTTAAAATTATACCTAGAAGTCAAGATAGTTTTGGTATGTCATTAGGAACTAGGATTTCTTGGTTAAAGTTATTATTTAATTTTACGCCAATAGTTGTTATTTATCAAAAGCAAAGACGCTTTAGGGTAGGTAATTAAAAAATATATTGCTGCTGAGATCGGGTGTTAGCTTAGTGCATTTTGTCATAATGTAACGTTTTAACTAACATTTCACAACATTTCTGTTCTCCTGGTACCGTTTCTATAGAATTGGCTTCTTTAGAGGTCTTCTTCTATTCGAGTCCACCAGAAAGAAAGTTTAAATACACACATCAAAAGTGTCTAGGGATCAACATATATTTTTGCAATAACTTTTCTCCTGATTGATATTCATTAAAATTTTCTTTAAGGATTGATCAAATAAAATGTTTTCGTTTGTCTACAGTAACGATAAACCAAGTCACCTTTGCATTAGTAAAAAAAATTGCCATTTTCCTAATAAAGGGATTTTTGACATTTGAACCACTAACATTAAAGTTCGAAAAAAAGACTGAAATAACAGTTTTTTTTTTAATTTTATTGGGTAACTTAAACAATTAATAATCCGTGTTTCTACCGCGAACACTAACAACACAAGAACATCGGTTTGGCATACTCAAAATGAGTTCATCCAAATCACGCTGTGGAATGGCCGCCCATGTTCGTTGCAACAACAAAAAAAGGTCTTCTTGCGACTGGATACCCTCCATATTCGGCAGAGCTCTTCTCTGAAGAATATCCCATGCATGCTCAATCGGGTTCAAGTCTGGCGACTGAGCAGGCCAGGGCAGGACATTGATGTTAGCTGCGGCGAGAGTCTGTCTTACAACTCTTGCGGTGTGCGGTCGTGCATTATCATGCATTAACTGAAATAAGGGACCGATATGCACTTGTAGAGGAACGATGACGTCTGATACAACCGTCTCAGCATAAATTTGAGCGTTGAGGTTGCCTCTGATCCAAATCAACTCAGTTCTTCCGCCGATCGAAATACCCGCCCATACCATGATGGTTCCACCACTATAAGGATGGACTTCCTGGCAGGATTTTAATCGCTGTTGGCGTCCAGGGGTTCTCCAGTGTCGTATACGTCCTGTATCCGGCCTCATACCAAAACGAGACTCATCAGAAAAGCACACGAAACGCCATTGTTCTTCTGTCCAATTTCTGTGTTCAAGAGCCCATTGATATCGAGTCCTACGATTGTGCATTGCTATAGGTGGTACCCGTAGCGGTCTTCGGGAATGAAGGTTCACTTCATGCAAGCGGTTTCTGACTGTTTGGTCGCTAATTAAGTTCCCTGAAGAGCGATGAAGGCTCACGGCTAACATCATGGCGGTTATTGTTGGAGTTCTTCGAGCTGTGATTTGAATGTATCGGTCTTGTCTCCGTGTGGTGCAGCGATACCGTCCTCCATGGCGCTCAGCCACGGTACCAGTGGTTCGGTAACGTGTCCAAAGTCGACTGATAACACTCTGACTTGTATTCAGAGCTAAAGCCACAGTACGTTGCCGGGAACCAGCTTCTATCATTCCCACGGCTCTGATCATTTCTTCCCTGCTTAAATGACGTCGCCGCTCCATAATAACGTTGGTTTTAATCAGTAGTAGGGAAACAGTAGCACTAATAATGTCTTCAATGCGTCTTATGTTTTTATAGGGAAAATATTGACAGCTGATTTTCATCTTTTACTCGAATTTGATTGACAGTTCCTGTTTTAAATTATGAAATGCACCAAAAAGGATCCATATAAATTTATAAAATCATAAATTTATTACAAAGCCACATCTCAATCACAAGAAATCCGCATAAACATGCTTGATCCCTAGACTTTTTTGATGTGTGTAGTATATTTATTATCATTTTATATCACAATAAAAATATACATTAGTTAAATTAACATAATTTATATTTATTACTATCATATATAGGTGGTAAAAGACCCTTGAAACAGGTCGCAATTTACATAAATTCTACCAGGATAACATAACCGTAGAGGAGTTTACTGTACTACAGTTAGCCGTTCTTTCACTCGGGGTTTGAAACCCGGAAACTCTATTCTCATTGTACACTGTGTATTATTTTGTACTAAGCTTGTTCTTAGTTTAATGACAACACGCAATGTACATTGAAGATACTCGGTATTGAGTAAGAACGCGGGTCAGAGGGGGATATGAGCTGTAAATGGGCTACAATTTATCAAATAGAGGAGAAAATAATTCAAATATACGACTTTTAAAGTGAGAACTTTATTGCGCGCGCTTAGTTGGAGACCTATTTCGTTGATTTTGATTATTTGATTGTTATAATATTTTGCATCTATATAAATAAAATAATGCTATCATACCACGCATTCATTTAGTCTCCATAATCCTACCAACTACGAAATCAATAACGTGCAAGTTTAGTTCTCTCTTATGCGGTACGTCGCGCGACGCACCCGTTTTTTTACTTATATACATTTTTTAAATTCAACAGTTTGTGTGGAGATGTCGAAACATTTTGCGTAGGTAATTAATACCGAGTATCTTCAATATACATTGAGTGTTATCATTAAACCAAAGACGAGTTTGGTACAAAATAACACACGTGTAAGAGCTAACAAAGTCACATGGTTTATACGAGTAAAAACTGTTACCTACTTTCAAATATTATTTTGGATTTTTCCAAACAGCCGCCGATGGCTCGATCACTGTGTCACAACGAGCACTGCATGGGACACAGTGGTTTCAACTGATATCATATATAACGTCACATGGTCACTTTCCTTTGCGGATCATATGCGACGTGCGTCCTCCGAGATGAAACCGGAGAATGGGTGCGGTGGGGAGCTAGAGATACTAGTCAGAAAAATATGTACTATACATATTGTAGGAATAAAATATATATAATAAATGATATAATGGAATTTTCTGTTTGTGAGAGGGCAGAATGTTGTGATCAAATGAATGAGCACTATAATTTTATTGACAAATTTTATAAAATATAATGTGATACAGACTGGGGGCTATTAAATCGGCAAAAATAAATCCAAATAACAATACGTTAACAATAAGTACGTTCCTCAACTAATCGTATTCTGAGAGCGGTTTGCGATGGAAACCCCAGTAAAATATTCTCACATTGGCTGTCTGTTTAGCAGACCCCAAACCGTAAATAAACTTGAATCGATCCTGGCGCTTGGGAGTGTAAAGTCGAGTAGAATAGTCATGCGCACATTGGCAAATATTTTATTATATTTTATTTATTTATTATTATTAAATATATAATATCATACTTTACTTAAAAGTATGTACAAAGGCGAACTTAAAGCCATTTCGGCTTTTCTACTAGCTAATTTATTCATGTCACGTTTTATTTTATATTAATGCATACTTACTGAGTAATATTATTATTGTTATGTTGGAACTTGATGATTATTATTATATTAAATTGACTAGTATTCGTATACTCGTACAAACATTACAGTTTTGGTTAGTCGATTTTAAGCTCATTCACTCTTTTCATTCATTTTACGACCAAGCACCCTCTGTGTGCAATTGCAGAACTAAAAAATCGATGGCATGTGTCTTCTCTGAAGAACTTCTCGCACCAGGATACCATAACCAATGAGGAGGTAGATGTATAACTTACGAGTATCATAGTTATTTTCTTTTACCTAGGTAAGAGTACTAAAGGTTTCCAAATCATTTTGATAGATGTCGCTATGTCCCCTTTGGCGCAAAGAGATTATTTGGGATATTTTTGTTTTTTATAACCATTAATAAACGATAAACCGTAATTTATTATTATTACGTACGATTGTATTGTATAGAATAATAAATCGAGCACTTTTACTACCGCCATCTTTTATTTTATTTTGGAACTATATTTGTATAGGAGAAGGCCTTCTAAATACCAGGAGTTCATGGCTTTTACGAAAAGACACACATAGTTAAAGGTAAAAAGGCTAAAAAGCGTTATTTATCAACCCGATCTTGGTCACCGAGGTTATGGTTGGAAACGTCAATCCATAACCTCGGTGACCAAGAACTATTGTAGCGCCATAATCCACAACGCTGTGGACAAACTTTAACTTACATTGTTCGTGTTCGATTTGGCGCTTAAACGATTATTTTTACTGAATTTTTATTTACCTTAAAGCAAAATTCAGTTTAAAATGCGTTTTTTGCTTACTACGCGAACACGGGGTATGAATTCAGGATTAGTCTCAATTTTTTAATGTTGGTATGTCGAGTGGGTGTTGATTCATTCTCTCTCATTATACTCATTCAAGTAAAAAAAAAAGCAGTAAATTATTTATCCCTTAAGATTTAAGTTTACCTTAAATGAAAATGAATGCTAGGCTTTTGATCAAGGAAGCCACTGGTGGTAAATTTTCGCCCCTTGATTATCACAGCCCTAGAGGCTGTAACAGAGATCTTCCTGTTAGAGATACATTTTTGGAGAATTTGGCCTACAATCGCCACGCTGGGCCAGACGGGTTGGCGAGGGCCTGATGTCAATTTAATAATTATTTCACAAGTAGATATTAGTAGCACCGGTACCGTTGACTTAATGTGCTTTCAGAGGCAAGGGAACCACCGGTATTGTAAATTTATGACAAATATACGTAGTATATAGATAGAAGTCAAACTTGAGATAGATAATGAAAGTCTTATCTTATCTTATCTGTCGATCTTAAGTTTAACATCGATGTGCTGATCAATAAAAAATAAAACAAAATTTAGGCTATATTTTAATGAAATTCGCTGGATTAAATATTACTCCAATTTTTAAGAATTCGCTTTAGTTTAGTAAAATTGCCTTATGTGGTCACACCACATAAATTTTTAATTCACCATATAATAAATCACGCTATATCTCGTATTATTCCTTTTTTTTTCTAAGAACGTCTTTATATGTGACAACTATATATGTATACATAGTGTAGTTTTTTTTTGTTTATATAATTTTAGGTTTTCTATTAATTAATTTAATATTTTAATTCGTTTATAATGTTTGTATATGACAACTGTTAAATGTTTATTTTTATACTATATTTTTAACAGGGTCACTGTTTAAATAAATAATATATAAGAGTTTTTAAAAAACATTCCAATTTCCAGGTAAAAATAACAAATTACACATAAAATAATCTAATATCAGGAATGTTCTTAGAAAAATAAAAGTATAGTTAATTTGATTAAAATACAGTCAGAGGGAGAAAACTTTTTTTTTAAAATAAATAATGATAGGTAATAGGGACAATAAAACACTCAATTTTTCAATTGATTTATTGATCAAATGAAGGTAAGGGGTTTCATGGCGCATAGTATACACGTAAAACGTGGTACATCTTTAGGCTGCTTTTCCACCAGAGATATGCAGCTACGATGCGAGGATCGAGAGCTAAGCTCGAAACTGTGTGACCGTTTTCAGTGGTGCTAAGCTATGTAGCGGAGCAAGTAACATGTACTGCGAAAATGCGCCGCCGCAAGAAAGATCCGCGCAGCCCTTTTTTTGTTACTTAAGCGCAAACGTTATACAGGGTGGCGCAATAGAACGTGCATATTTAAAAAAAATTATATAAAATAAATACTAAAGGTATAGTTAAAATAAAAAAGAGCATTGTTATGTTATAATTTTTTTTTAATTATATTTTCCGAATGTTGACCCTCTCTACGACGGCACTCCTCTAACCGCAAACGGAAATTATTGAAAACTTTCTTCAATAATGTTGGTGTAATTGCTGCTATTTCACCACGGATATTCTTTTTGAGCTGATCGATGTCCTTCGGATTATTGCTATAGACTTTGTGTTTAAGGTATCCCCACAAAAAAAGTCAGGAGGCGTTAAGTCTGGACTACGTGGGGGCCATGAGATATCACCTCTTTTCTGTTGCTGTTAAAGTTGATATTTGCGCGGCCGCTGTCAAGATCGAGCGGTTATAGAGTTGTGAATTGAATAATATTTTGTAATTATGACTCAAGCTTTGGCGTAAATAACGTTTGCGCTTAAGTAACAGAATAGGACTGCAGCTCGAGCTATGCGATGTATAGACAAAAGAAAATCACTGTGACAATCACGCGACTATCCACAGCACGCAATCATATAAAAACATAGCTTAGTAGAACCTGCCATGTGGACTATTGAATATGATTGGTAGATAGCAACGAAGAATAGCACATATCTGGTGGTAAAGCACTCTTACGCACGCATTAAAGTAGTATTTTTATTAAATAATCTTACTTACAGGTTAACTCAATTTTTGACGACCAACACATATTTAAAAGTCTTTACAATTTATTCTAAGACGATGCCGTTTCAACCAGTTTTCTTTGTTTTAGACGAAAATTTTCCAAGATTTACGGAGATGTGTACCGACCAACCGGTGTTAGGCGACCTTTGTTGGATTGGTTATTTAGAAAAAAATTAACACTACTGCCCAATAACACCACCACAGTCACACGGTAGACATCAGATTGATTAGCAAATCTGAGGGCCAATCTCACGCAATAAAAATGATGACAAATGCGATATTAATATTTTTTAAATGCGAAAATTCATGATATCTTAACTTTTATTTTCTTGATATCTTTCTGCAAAGATACTTTAAGTTGAATTCAAAATATCTTGATTGAATCAGATAGTAAATCCAGCGACAGCAACGATCGTCAAAAATCAAGCTATAATATAATTTTATATTTGTAACATTATCTTCACACTTTTTGACACAACATCCACAATTATAGTTTTGATTAAAACCTGCATATGGAGTTTAGGAAAGTAGAAGTTTTATGTAAACAACGTACTGTCAAACGCAATAGCCTTTTCGCAAAAATAATAATCTAATAAACGCATGTAATGCCGCGTAGAAAGATGTTTGTTGACTTCGACTCACATAATTACCCACAACATATTCTTGGCGTGGATTCAAGGGTGGCAGAGAGCAATCTCTAGAGCTTTTCTTTCTCAGAAAATCGTAGTGTTAGCTAGGATTCTGGAATAGAGAATCACCCAGAGAATACCCCAGCATGACGTGGAGCCCAGCTTCGCCGGCGGAGGTCCAGTAACAGTACAGTTGACGCATTCATCATGATCATTAAAAGCCCTTAGAACACAGCTTTTTAGAACTTCACTGTTAAAGATGGGCCTTCTATATAGCCTTCTATATAGGGCCTTCGAATATTCTACCAGATTATGAGAACTTTCCTAACGGGAACATATAGTACACATAAAACGTCCATTTTATTAGACACTTAACTTTTAGCTTGCCTGCGCAGACGCATGTCATATACAATTGTCTTTTGCAGGTGTCGTAGCATTTTAAAATTATATTGCGTTTATTTGTAATTATTATTATTACTACTATGTAGTTATTTTATAGCATAATCTATTCATTTATTGCATTATTTAGATAATATTTTATTTATTTATATTCATTGGTAACACGATTGTCAGAACGTTACATTAATAATGATTGCGACATATTGTTGAGTTTGACAGCATTTTGTTTACATTAGTTATATTGTTTCAATAAATCCTATTTACTCAACGTTACTTTAATAAAAAATACAACTTTAATTAGTAGACAACTTTTGCATACAGTATAAAGTAAACAGTTTGAAATAACTTCATGCAATATTATGGCCTTTATACTCGTACTTACGCAGGACTACAAAACTAACCCTTTCAGCATGACAAAAAATATTTGGATATATAAGGTAACTTTAATATACTTCCGGTCTAAAATATGTAATAAAAATAGTGAAAAAATCCTCCACTAGCGAATTCCACTAAGTCCCTATTATAAGTCGCATATACGTGTGTTGTTGTTTTCTAGTGCACCTTTGTGCGTTGGGTAATATGATGATAATAAAAATCACTATTGTATGTTGTTTTCTTAAAAAAGGACTAGGACCAAACAATTTCTTTATTTGTTGTTCCTGTATTCTTGTTCTGTGAATTCTTGTTATCGCCTTTATAGTATTATTATCTTTCCTATATTTATATTGTAGCTGTAAGTTTTCCTAAATAAATAAATAAATTTAATAAAGGTAATCACTTAGTGGCTAGAAGTGTACTCGAGGCTGTTACGGAGCGGCTAAACAGAATTTAGCGACCGCTAGATATTTATTTGTAATATCGCACGCTTGGTATTGTCCGTGCTGAAAGGGCTAAGAGTAACTGACTGCATTTAGGCGTCTTCACAAAATGTTTTTTTACAGTTGTAGACGTGTCCAAACTTTCTGCTAGCTATATTTTACAATAGTTGATAGACTATTAGTTTAGCTAGCAGTGAAATTACCACTGTTAAGTTTGTGTAAAATTTATGCTGTACTTATGTAAAACTTATTAATGAATTAATAGAATCGATACGTATTATTAAAAGATAAACAAGGTTAAAAATTTAATTTAGTTTTTGCCTCAAATTATAACCCATTTTTTTTTTGTATTTCTGAATTTAAACAATAGGCGTGTAATTTAATTTAATTATAGTCTAACAGGATATGTTAACAAATTTAAATTGATTCCGGCTAACGTCCAACAAAATTACCACTGTTAGGTAGTATAAAATTAATGTATGTAATAAATAATACATAAGATTGCTACTTATATCTATGCGCCATAAAACCCGTACCTACTTAAAAATTAAAGTTACTCTTATAACTATTAATTTATGTTATAATGAAATAGATAGACACTAAATACTACTTTTATTTCATAAAACAGGCCATAGACGGCTCAACATTGTTTGATCTATACGGGACACGGATCATTTTCATCAAGTTTGTCTTTTTTTTTAATGTTAAATAAATAATTAAACTATGTCACAAATATTAAATATACAAGTGTTAAACTGCGTGGAATTTATAGAGCAAATATTTTTATATTATAACCTAGAATCAAAATAAATAAAGACATATTTTTTATTATTTTAATTATTCAGTAATAAAATCTTAAGTCACGGTGCAGAAAAGTTTTCCTTAAAGTATCGCCACTCACACTAGATTGACATATGTCATTTTTCAAGCGAATGTATTGAATCGACATTCAAGTCGAAAGAGCCAGAAATACCCCCCAGAGCCTAATCAAGGTAGCGAGAGGTCAACGATTGCGCTAACGTTGACTTACAAAATTCTTTCTCTTTCTATTTCGTCTCTCGGCTGTAGGCGAGATCAATTAATTATGACACTACCGAGCGTTTAGGTATTTATTATGATGGATATCGCGATTTTAAGACGCGACCTTATTCACCATGCAGTAGTGTTTAGTTTTTTGGATAATGAAATTAGTCTTTATAAAAATGTTTTTTTATTTGAAATGTAGCTTCTACTAATAATACCTGCACCCTAAAAATATTTGCTCTTTTGACAATTACACGAGGTATATTACACATTATTATAGCAACGATATTATGTTTTTTTTTTTTGATTGATGAATGAGGTGATGTGTGGATGTGGAAAGCAAAGGGACTCTAACCCATACAGCCGTCTGTCGTAATATATTATTTAGTTTTTAATAGTTAATTGTTATCATCAAGTTTCAGATTTTTAGGAATTTGATATTTTTTTGGAGTCACTCACGGTGTCAACCCACATGCAGCGCGCGAAAACCATAAACAATAAATTGCTTTTTGTGTGCCATATATGTCTCCAATTTATCGTTTTTCATAATGATTTACATTATAGCACAAAATTAAATAAAACAACACCACTTTTAACCAACAATAACCTCAGTAAAACAAAATCTTGCACTTTGCAAGTCTATGCAAAATGGCGGGAAAGTCTCGACATTATGTATCTTTATTAATCGCAGCCCATTTAAATTCGACAAAATTGAAAATTAATTTATTTAAAACTCTTCAAATAAATTTATTTATTTTTCTAGCGCAATTGTTAATATTGTTACTTTAAAGTTACTGCGCAAGATTCGCCAAGCACAAAGTCACTACGTCAATATAGATGAAATAAACATCCATATTATCTGGAAAATAAAGCTGAGTTTTACAAGTACCTACCTGTGACACTGTTAGACAAACCTGAAGAAAGCAAGCCCTATACGTCAACGTAAATTTTACATACATAGTTTTACCGTGCCAATATGTCTGAAATACTCGTTTTCTCATCCATACCCATTCCTAATTTACTGTTTATACATATTTGGCACGTCTATACTATTACAACTTATCTTATATTTTATACATAGAATAAGATCAATGAAGATAGTTAATAAAAAGGTACAAGGCGTGAATAAGTTGACAGTATTATTTATTTATTTAAAAACTTTATTGCACGAAGTACAAAGGCGGACTTACATTTTCTGACAGCCAAACCTTGGGGAGAAATTAGAACAATTATAGGTGCAATAAAAAAAATATTAGTTGTATTTTTTACTGATTTATGGATGTACTCGTACATTGCACGTTATTATAATAACACGTAAAATAAAAATAATAACTGCATCTGGAACTTTTTTAGAAACTCTCATACTTCAGGCACAGGTTCCTTATAAAGATCGCAAGATAAATACACATATATATATATATATATATATATATATATAGAATTATTAAAATTAAATTTAAAAAAAATATTATATGGTCAAATAATTAGAACAATATAATAATAAATATGGATTTGTCAACTTATTTACACCTTGTGCGGAAACCACTTATATAGTATATGTTGCGGACTCTTACAGTCAGCATGTCAATAGTGACGAAAAGATTATATATTAGTTGCACGTTGTCAACATCAACAGTAACATTAATCGTATGATCGTATTTGGATAGTAAGAAAAAAAAATTAATAAAATAGGTAAAGTTGCTACCTAAAAGAACTGTTCAAGTTTTGGGAGAAATGGAAACACATTTTTTTTAATAGAAAATATAGAATACGTAGAGTCGACCGCTTCATGTTTGCATTGACATTACATACTCTTTACCTCCCCCAGCCGCCAGCTGTCCACGCATTCGCACATTTAGTACCGCTGGCATAGTCATAGGATACGCGCGTGCGCTCACATAAAATTAATATCATATAATAGTTGTTTTTAGTTATTTTGTAATTGTCGTGTTAATATGTTATTCCCCTTATATAAATGACTTATTGTTGTGAAACCTAAAATGAATGAATATTGAAATTTAATTAATATTTTTAATACTTTTTTGAAGACCCTTATAATGCGATACATGAAGCGGTCGAATAGTATTTATTATTTATAAAAAACATAATATCAATATGTATTATAGTTGTTCTTTACTAATGATCCTGTTGATATTGACGTGACGTATTGTCCCGTATAGTTTGAAATTTATATTCACGACACCGCAATGGCAACACGTCCTATTTAGTACATTTATAGATAAATAGAGGTGTATAAGTATATAAAATAATTTCTTATAAAATATACGAGTAGATGGTTCAGAAACGAACCTAAAAAAATTCGACGAAAGATTGACGTTTTTATAAAATGACCAATAGTCAATAAAATAGAGATGTTTCTAATTAAAACAATTGTTACGTCAAATTGGAAACCGACGTTACAAAAAATAGTTTTTAATATATTTTTTTTTTTTTTCAGAAATTAACTTGAAAGTCGTCAAAGAAATACCAAGAAGCGGTGCCGTTCAATTAGAGAAGTAGTGAAACATCAATTCTTAATTACTATAATAAAACATCGTTATAACATGCAGTAATGTTTGAGATAGTTTGTCGCTATTCGACTAATAAATGCACGTATATTATTTTGCATATTATAATGCACAAAGTTTGTGCTTTTGTCGATGTGAAATCGACTCATCCTTCATGTATTTAGTGCTGTTTAAGGAAGTGATTAGCTTTATTCGATTGTCAGTCTATCCTCTCGGATAAACATGTCAAAGGATTCGGTGTTAAGAGTTTATCGAATAACGTTATCCCACCGGACAACTCGCTAATATTACAAATGTCAATGTTACCAGCCTTTACAATCATCTAATTATATTGGGACAAGGTTTGGGGATTCTAATAAAATATATGTAAATAATAAGTAACAAAGCTTAATATAAAATAACTTAACTAAGGCGGATACGGTATTCTTAAAAAAGCACGCACAAGAATATTGTAAAAAGTAGAAACAAAGACCGATGTCTGAATCGGATGAGTCAATATTGATTTTAAAATTGTATATTAAACAACTGTGTCAGGTTATTTACCATTGAATTCGATAAATTGCTATCAACCTGTAAACTTTCTTTGCTTCTAACTTTAGTAACTACTGCCCTAAAGAAAAAGATGAATCGGCTATAGAGCAGTGTGGAACTTTTGCGTTATAACATCGCGTGCTTATTTATTTCCCGATTGTTTCAAGAGTCAAAAGCGCATTGCAGTATAAACCTATTTAAATATTCTCTGAAAGATCCGTTACCTATTATCGACCCTCTCAAAATAGATGCCCATCACCGAGGTTTGCAAAATTCTGCTAGTTTTTATTCGTTTTAGTATCTTTTTTATGTAAAACAAAAATAAAATGATCATCGATTTTTGTTTATGCAATAATGTAAGTCTTACTAACTATACAAACTAGTTACCTTGTTAATCGGTGTCCAATTTGATGGCGTCGATAATAGGTGCCGTTATGTTAGTAGTGTATCTACATATCGCAGCGGAATAAAGTTAATTTATATGTGTCACATGATCGCAAATATTCTTGTGCCTTGCATTGTTTAAGTTTACAGTTCCATCTTTACACAAAGCGATTTACAGCAAATCAAGTTATCCACAAAAGTGAATTCAGTCGTAAACTGGCAACGCGCAGCATTCGCTTAGTGAATGAAAATAATACGAAGAGTCTGACTCGTGTTCATAACAATTTGGTTTATTTTAGACAACGTATAGTTACTGTTACATAGGAAGGCCGTTGAGCGTTAGTGGAGAGGATGTGTTTCGCGTCCAAAAGTACTAGACTATTTTTTTATAATATACCTACTACAGACTCAACTCACACTCACTTTTTTTACATCCCCTCCATTGTCGCTCAGCGACTTTTTTATGTGACTATAACTATACCGGCACCTATTTTCGACCCCCTTAAAATAGAGACCTATTATCAAGGTATTAATAAATATACGTTTCTGTAATAGTCAAAGGCGCTAATATTGCGAAAATAAAATATTTTATTTTTAATAATATATTTTATTTGTGTTATCGCATAGGCTATTTTAATTATTAAAAAAACATAAATATTTTTATACCTTAGTAATAGATGCCCATTTTTGGGGGGCGAGAAAATGTGTCGGTACGTAAAGAAAGCCTAAACCTATAGTTCGTATATTAAAGCAATAAGTACTTTGATCCTGCCTAATCCTTGATTTATTGCATTAAATAAATTATAACATACTTGTAATTTTAATTAAAATTACAAAATATTTGTCAGTCATGAGTATATTGTAACGAAATAGTAATAACGTCACGACATAGTATACATAGAGCTAAATACTAGTTTAGGTAAGTGTAGCTCTAGGCGTAGACAAAACCTTACCCATATTTAAAAAAAATATATAGTACAAAAATAATATGTTATATTCGAATTTATATATTATTACTTTTATTGAAATAAATTAACACCATATGCCGTCCATTTGATACATTTATTTTATTTCAATATTTTTCCCAACCTTATTCATTGAATCTTATACTCTTTATACGAGAGCATTTTATGTAAATATATGTTTTAAATAAAAAAAGAAAATGTGTCAAAACATAAATCAATTCATTCTATCAAACCAAGACGATTAACACTAACAAACAAATATTAAAAGTTATTTTTTTATTTTTATTTCTTAGGTATTTTTAGTTTAGTTTTATTTATAATTAGTTTTTTAATCTATTTTATATTAATATTTTTGTATCTACTTCGAATAAACGTTTTTTGATTACTACCAATAAACTACAGTACAAGGTAAGTATAAGGTTTTATTTCGTAACGTACTTACTATTTAGATGCAATATTTGTTGACAAATACTTTTTCGTTACAGTTATTCATTTTGAGGTTTAGTCACTGCGAAACCTATTAATGACATGGTTCATAAATTGAACCATATTGATATTACAATAATAATTTTGAAAATCGTTTTATTAATAAATAAATGATGTGAACAGAGAGGTATAGGAAATTTTAAGCAGAATCAAAAGTGCAACAATACGAACTATTAAAATCACATTTTTAAATTCAATTTGTAAATTCATACAAAACATATTCGTAAAATGAACTTATATTTTTAATTAGTTCATATAACGATAGGACAGAGGTCACTAATGGGCCATAGGCTAGTAACCTGCACTAAATACGATTAAATCCACCTGTAAGAGTCGTGCCTATTTGGGAGCCCAAAAAGGACACGTATAGCACACCATTTATGCTCCGATACATTGACATGTACAAAAAGCTTTGGTTTCTTTCACTAGCAGTGCCGTCATTTAGCAGACGTAATATAAATAATATGAATTTGTGAATACGGCCTTTTTGTTATTGTAGCCCAACTTTTTATGCTCGATATATTGCGTCCCCTAAATGCTTTTCGAGAAAACTAAAGCTTTAGTACTTATCAACCTGTGCTAGGAAAATTCAACAGTATCGTTGCATTATCACATCACGTCATAAATTGATACATCTCGCACATCTCTGGCAGATATATAAGATAGATAAGGCTCCTTATACCCGCCGAGGGTTGAGCTAAGTGTGACTCGGTGGTCCACCTTTTTTTTTTTACTAGCACGACATGTGAACTTGTGCCCACCTGATATTAAGTGACGCGCGAGGTCCATGAATGTTAGCAACTGGAATTAGACACTCATGACTGACATCAGTTCCTAACACTATGCCGGCTTGACTGGGCATGACGGCAATTCGAGCCTGAACCCGAAACGTGTGGATACACTTTACTGGGTTTATCGGCACGAACGGTGGATACTTCCCCGCCGCGGCAGACTGGGCTAATTACCACCATCAGTCCGCCTACCACCTCTAATACAGAAGCCAACTGATCAAGTCTAAAGCGCCGAAAATGCTTCTTCACAGACAAGGAATACTTACTTAAAAAGCATAACAATTTGTTTTTTACTATTTTTGATATATTGTATTTCTACGATGCTTTCTAACAAATATAGCTATTTTTATGTTTTTGAATAATATAAATTAAAAAATATCTGGTTATACAAAAAAGGTCTTCTTAACGAAATATCGAAACAACAACAAAATATATTTTAGTGACCGGCATAAAAACTAAATTGGTAAATGCGGTTAGCTGTAACTCAAAAACATACAGCTGTTAGAGAAACAGTGTTGAGAAGCAGAGAAACAAATGCTCACCGAACTGAGCTAGAAAAATAATCATATCACAAAAAAATAATCAAGGGAAAATCATATATTGTTTGTTGACCAGTTTTATCAACACCCTTTAAATAACTATAAATAAAATAAATAAAAAATAATAAATCTCATAGTTTAAATGGTACTTTAAATAAGTTACACTTTTTTTGTTTTTTTTGTTGTTTTTTTTTTGTTTTTTTGTGTTTTTTTTTTTGTTTTTTTTTTTGTTGTTTTTTGTTGTTTTTTTTATGGGTATAGATATCGCTATTAGCAGGGTTTATTTATAAGTTTATAATAGGTGTTTTATTTATATCAAAGATGATATTTTTTCTTTGGTAAGTATATCCCAAAGTCGTGCAGGTTATTTAATCTCAAAACATTGATGACAATATCCTAGAGGGCTAATTACTAATATATAATCGGAAAATTCACATTTAATAGGTATATTTAAAACACTCAGAAGTTAAAATTACATATAGTGGTTAGTTATAAATATGCCACTAAGTGGCTTGAAAAATACAGATACAATTCTGTGATCATTATTATGGTGTACGAGTATGTCCACCGCCGCCGTCACCGAGACGTCACCGAGAACAATATGATTATGGACCTAGTTTTAAATAACGTGACGGCGCTGTACACACACCACGATCTCCATGGTTCAGTTTAGTTTAGAACTAATCCTGTGGACAAGTTCAAACGTTTTTAATTGACACATAGGCCCGACACAATCTCGGGCAGAGTTCTAGCGGTCGCGCCGAACTTCCCTGACTTCGGCGGATGGGATGACGGCGGCAGCATTTGGGTGACGGCCGTGCAGTGGACAGGCGGCCATGTGTACTCGTATGCATCGCTTCTTCGGTTCTCCGTCATCTCGTTCTCAGTGACGGTGGCGGTGGACAAACGGTCTAAGCTAATTTATCGGTGAAACTTGATATCGATTCTATTCATCTTTAGTTCTGCTTACTTACTAGAGATCTAAATTTCACGTTTGCTGTATGGAACAAACGTTAAAATATGTTCTTCAGTAAACAAAGATAGAATATTGTGTTTATTTTATTAGCCGTAAGCAAATAGTCAAACATTGAGATATTTAGTAGGTACAGTCCGGAGTATCGGCCAAATATAATATTCAATCCTTTCTTTTGCTTATTGAGATATGAATATTAACATTCGTTCCATACAAAAAACGTTAAAATTTATACACCAGTAAACTAAACCAAAAATAAAAAGGAATATTACATTTGACAGTACATTATTTAAAGCGTTGTTTAGACGTACCTAGGTGCTAAGATTTGCACTTTAGTTTCCCATATTGTAGTATACTTGTTTATATTTAATATTTTTGCACATTGAAATGGTAGGTATTTTTTAAAAGTTCGGATTTTAATGTTGACGCTGATTCGGATGGTAATGTTGGCGCTGATTGTGTAGAATTTCACAAATCTGAAAAAGAAAATCAAATTAATACTTATATTTTTACTACTATATTATCAGAAATTTTGTATAATAACAATTTGTTGAATAAATAGAATATATAAAAAAATCGAAATTCAATAAATTGTTTTGTGTAAGTATCATCACGACCGTATCCCTTGCGGGGTGGTCAGAAACTACGCTTATAAAGAAGCGGATTCACATTTAGCCAACTTTACTATAGGCCAATCATGACAAATGACAAGCTCGTCGATGTTTTTAGCGTACCAAACTCGTGAAATATCGCAAATAAAATAAACATTATTTAAATGATATATTAAATATTTTTGTTTCCCGACTAAGATTTGAAGTCTAAATCCACGGACTTAACAGCTAGACCACGGAGGTAGTTTTTTGTCTAGTAAAGGATATTTATTAAAATATTTTTTTGTAACTAAATGAAGGATATAGTAGCTATTTTACTAGTCAAGATGAACTACAATATAACAAATATTGCCAATCGTACATACCTAGAAATTTACAATTCATTATTTTCGTTTTCGTCCTCTGACTAGTCAGAGTAATCCGAGACATCCGAGTCATCTGAGGAGGGAATATTACAAATTTCTCTTACTCTCTTGAGGAAAATTTTTTTATTTGGTTCTAAAGCAAGATCTTCAATTAACTCATCATCCAGCAGTTTGAGATTTACTCTGACGGGTTCTTCTTTCTTGATCAAATCCGGTAATTTATTACCGGGCGCTGATGATGTAGACGGAGATGTAAGTGTATTTAGATTCGACCCACTGGCATCGGATTTTATTGTAACTGCCATACCATAGGGAACTGGATGCGTGAGAACAAAATTATCTCCAAGGTTTCCTCCATAATATCTTAAGGATAGTAAGAATCCCTGAACATCTGTTAGTACAATATCTTCTTGATGTGTATTAACATCATTTACTGATGACGTGCTTGGGTTCTCAGAGGTTTCAGGATCAGAAAGTGGAGTTGTTGTGGTACTGGTTACGGTATTTTGCATGTAAATATCGCAATCAATGTTAATAGAAAAACATCGAGGCTGTGTTTTGCAAAATTCAAGCAAAGTACGCATTTCGTCAGAGAAAGTTTCAACATATTTTTCAAGTAATATGCCTTTTCTCTTTCGAGGAAAATTACAGAAACGTCCGAACTTTGCCAAAGGTTGTAGCGGACGTTGACGGTAATATGAGTCTTCCACAGCTGGTTCTGTTGGTAGACTGTGATGTATATTCCAATAAGAATAGGCGGGAGCATTGGGGGTTGTGTCATATGGCTGAACATTAGCTGTAGTGAGTACTTTTTCATGTGCACTGGAACCGGTGTTTAAATGAATTGGTACTGTTAAAGATGACTCACCTAAACAAGCTGAGGTACCCGCAGAAGTGTTTCCTTCATTGCGCATTGATTGATTTACTTCTTCACTAGTTAAAGATTTTGCAGTCGTCATAGAATTGATCGAGTTGTCAATATCAACAGGAGCACTGCTTGGTGAAATATTTTTTTGAGATTGAGATGTTCGTCTTCTTTTAGAACATTTATCGTCTTCAGATGAGTTGTCATCCGAGTCTACTGCTGCTTGGCGTTTAAATTCATTTTTTTTTAACCCTTTATAGTAGTTAAAAACTCTTTTTTTACTTTCCCTTCGTTCCTGTTTTCCTTCATTAACATTTTCTCTGCTATGTAACAAATCCTTTGAAGTCATTGGGCCCCGTTTTGATGACGCTGTTTTCGGTAAAAGGGGTACATCCCAAGTATTAACTAACTCGGCCATTTCATTTAGCTGTTTATGTGTAAAAAATTTACTCTTATTAGCTAAATTTCCTTTTGGTTGTTTATTTTGTGTATTTTGATTTTCCATGACATCATTTTGTTTGTCATTATTTTGTTTGTCATCATTTTTAGGTTTATGAATGTTGTTGTTAATATTAATTTCTGCTGATTTACTTCCTGATTGTTTTGGTAATGCTGGCGGTACAACTGGTGGAATATCTAATTGAACAAGTAAGGGTAATACATCAGCATTTAAATTTGGTGCTATAACTGGCAGCGCAACCTCTGGAACTTCCTCATTTGTTTCGCTAGACCAATTAGGTTTTGCGACAGCAAATTCGTCAGCAGGTATTTGACTCCGTTGTTGAATATACAGGTACTTGTTTATCTTTCTGCGCCTTCTTTCAGCAGATCGTACTGATTTCGCGAAAACTCTCGCATGAGCTATATGTAACTCCAAGGTTGCAGATGCTCGTCGGCCTTCACGTCGTCTTACATATTGATTCACTCTTATCGGAAATGGGGCTTGCATATAACGGTTGGGTGGTTCTGGATGGATTCCATAATCCTGGCCAATACGCCACCGGGTATACCGAGGTGCCTGATATTGTCTAACGTAAGTGTCCATTGAAAAGCTTTTTAGCATAATATTAGTGGTACAATTGCAACTAGTTCTGCGTTTCCCATACTCGATCCATCTTCGTGTGGCAAAGTTAGTTATCTCTGAGCAGTTAAAACCATGGTCAAAAGAAGCATGATAGCTAGAAGGAAACGTTATGATGAATTCACCAGGCTTTTGGACAACTTTTTGGTATGGTATCGCCTTAGCGTCGAGGATATATGGTGCAATAATATGGTTTCGATGGTTGAAAAAAGCATCACAGGTTCGTTCAGAAACTGACATAAGTGGCGCCATGGCATCTTCAAATCTCCTTGCGTAAGCCGGTGGAACACAGTACCAGGTCTTGGGATGTCCAAAGTGTAAATAGTTAATAGAGTACAAATCCATGCACTCAAGATGCCATGGGGAAGATGTTTTCCACATCCCGAATGACAAGTAAGTAGAGTTAATACTTTTCATTTCCACACCGTAATCCTCTTTGACATGGTCTAAAATTGTCCCCAACTTATTTAAATTCCACACCTGTACTTCTGGATCTATCAAGCTGCCTTTAACATCAGCGACATAAATAGGCACTTTTTCTGTGATGTTTGACCAGTATATTTGTTCCAAAACATCTTCGTTACCAACATCGGGCGCTTTGAAGCGGGCACATTGAGCCATTTTCCTAAAACGTGGTAGGGCAACTGGGCCTCTCTTGGCATGTACTTGCAGATATACTCCTTCTCTGCCAATGACAGCCTGCTGTGTAGGTGATAACAAGTTAATGTTAAACGAATCCTCTCTGTAGCCCATTTTCCGAGGCACCCAATGTCGCGGCGGGATCACCTTTGCCATACCCGTTTGGTTAGCACTTGCGTATTCCATGTCTCTAATATAAGCATCGAAATTTTTGAAGTCATGCATTTTGGGTACAAAAGTACGGACGGGAGGCGTGTCCATTTTGAAGCGATTACACACTTCGCAGTATTGAACTAAATTAACTGACACTAAGCCTTATATAAGCTATCGCTTACATACATAATGAGTCTAGAACAAATTCTGAACTTCCTTATATATACAATATTAAGTATCAGTCCTCGACTTTCTCAATCAATTTTGGTCAACCCTGAAATTAAATAAAAAAATAGAAATTGTTATTTTGTTAAAATATTTACTGGAAGATCCGTCTAATTGTGCCAGTCAAATGAGCCATATCCATAAATAGGTCCGCCATTTTAGGAATTTATGGTGAATTTAATAAACATTAACGCAGAGCTAATCGCTAATGTTGCATTCTTGATTATATAATCTTCTTTAATATAATTATAAGTAATTGCATAATTCGCAATTGGCATCATTTGAATAGCACAACCAGCATTGCAGATATCAAATTATAAAATATCGATCATTATGCGGAAAGACATGCGCTGTTCATCCCGGGCATTGCTGACCCCCCCCCCCCCACACCCCCCACTTCCGCAGACCGCGTCCTGCCAGGGGTACTAATCATACAAGCGCGGGACGCGTTGGGTAGAAGTGGAGGGGGGGACTTATCGAAAACCTGCGCGCGACCTTTTGTTATACCTTTGACACTAAATTATGTAATAATTATTGTAATTACCAATAAGAGATTTAACAATTTGAATTCAAGATTATGGTAATGTTTTGGCCAGAGATTTGGCTTAAGAAGATGTTATTACAATATTAAAATAAGAATGAATCGATATCATCTGAACAAAGAGACTTACCATATTGTGTGAACTTTCTTAAAAATCTTTCACTAATTTAAATACAGTATCTACAGAATACTTCTACCACAAACACTGAGCTAAGATAATTGTCTTAAATTTGATGATGTAGTATTTAAGTTATATTTTAACTACAGTTCGATACGTTGTCGGCAATTTCTTCCTTCGAACTGTGCTGTCGAGGCCACCCCTGACGCTTTTGTATCAGAGATGCGCGCGCATCCGGCTCCGACAGAATGTTCTCGAAGAACGAGGTTCTCACGTCAATACTTTCAGGGAATCGTTAACAGTCGAAGGATATCATCATATATCAAGCCAATAAGTTGGTAAATGTAAATTAGTATAAAGAAGAACTGTTTCGAATTACATTTGAGTATTATGGAAGCTTATTTTGTATGATATCAACACTATTAATATTTGCAAATTGCAATTGCGCAGGTTTACGCGCATCGGGGCCGCGACCTATATTTGCAAACTCAGCAACTACACGTACATCTAGGGTTGGTTAGCTTAAAAAAAATACCTGGGCAACATAATGCATTAATTAATTGCCATTATTGTTTAATGATGTAGGTATTTCTTTCTGTCGAACTTTATAGAAAAAATAATTGTAACCACTCAATTAAATAGCAAAACAACATATATTTTTTTAAATGAAATATTTAATCAATTATGTATAATAATAACGGTTTTGTCCGAGTAGTAAAAGGACCTCGATTTGGTAGTTGTTGTAAATAATAAATAAATAAATATTTCCAGACAGGTCACACAGCGCCATCTAGTTTCCGTGGTAAGCTACGAGGCTTGTGTTACGGAAACTAGATGGTTGATAAACTACATATTATACTTTTTTTTTTGTAAATATATACATATTATACATATAAATACCCAGACCGAGACAAATTATACAATGTACAACTTGCCCCCGGTGGTAATCGAACCCACGACCTCCCGAGTTCACGGCAACGTTTGTTACCACTAGACCACGAGGCAGCGAGTGAACGATTGGTCGCAGTTGAAGCTTTACTAGAGATAATACTAGCCATCAAATGTACGTCATAACTGACGCTATCATTTAAAACAAATAGTCATAATAAAGATTATTTTAAACCTCTGGGATTTATATTAAAAATATATTAGTAGTTACAGATAAATGTGTTAGGTGCTAGGTTATAATGCCAGTGTTAATATTCGTAACCTCGAGATAAATATAGGTTAAATATTGGGTATAGATTCCGTTCCAAACATTATTTAAGCTGATCTTGAAGTTCACAAAAAGAAAGAAAGGGTCCACAGTTTCGCAAAATGTAGCTGTCGCGCTAAAAAACCGGAATCAAGACTTTCATCGGGTGGCCGTGGCTTCACATGTCGTTCTTTAGTAGACAGATATGCAAGTAGAATCGTGGAATCACAAGTCATTGTTAGATAATGACGTAATTTACCCTATGCGCGTCTCAGGGTTCCAAGAAAAACTCCTACCAAATTAATAATCGGTTCTCTAATATAGGCATACAGACAAAGCTTTTTTCACATTTGTTGCGGCATTTCCAACCTCTTTGGACAGACTATGACCTCCTTTCTGACTGACAACTTTAGACGCCATTATTTTATGACAGAATGACTTTGAATTTAGAACACAGATGATGACGACGAAAAGAAGACGCAATATAAAGTCAAAAAGTTTTTATTTTTATTATTTTTTATTTAAGGTCGCTATTAACAACATGGGCATTCACTTAATATTTAATTATTTTTTATTTAAAAACAAGAATAACATTTATAATATCAGTATACTGAAAGACCATATCTACTTGCCAGATTATGTACCATATCCTTTGTTTTTATTATTAAAAAATAAATGAAATAAAATTCCGAGGTAATCTGTACAAGCTTTCTTAAAACAAACTAAAACCTACTATATACTTAATAGGTAATAACAAAAAAAAAACATAAAAAATCAGTTGCTTCAAGATGTGATGGGTTGATTCCCACGTATGTGAATTGTGAACTCAACATGTCGTGCGACATGTGCTTCCACATCCATAGAACCAGTTTTGTCTTTCACAAAACTATCAATTCTTTGTGTAGTATATACTGTACTATATAATAATAATAACATTTTTAATTACCAATATACCTACAAAATACAATCTACACTTATTCCAAACAAATATTTATCAAATAGTAAGTATACTGCAACAAATTATCAATCTGATTAGTAGTGGACCCACACAAGGCACTTTCATGCCTGACCAACTATGGGACCATGCAGTCGAATTACCAATAATAGTTTACAAAAGGGAAATACAAATAAAAATTAAAATCTAAGTAAAAAAGCATAAGAAATATAAACAAATATAAACAAATTGTTGTGTTCTTCAAATCAACGGATGGTTCTTAAAAATTGTTCTGTATCTTGATAGTCCCATGTCAGCAACAGTCCCGAGAGTCTGGACCTAGCTTCGCGGACACTGGCGTCCTTGAGACTACACATACCAAAAAGCTTGTTGTAGAGGAAAGGACCGAGAAAGAAACCAAAACGTTTACCAAATTCTGTTTTAGCTGGAATATGAGGCACAGCAGGAACGCGCTTCTGTAGCATGATTTGCAATTGGTTCGATCCAATAGTTTTTACATGTATAAAAATTGCCATCCTCAGGATAAACAACCTTCTAACACTTAGTACTTGGGCGTCGTTGTAGAGAGCCGAAGTAGGATGCCTGAGCGGCCTCCTGTACATAACTTTGAGAATAGACCTCTGAGCCCTCTCTAGCTTTATCAATACAGTTGTAGAGGCACCCCCCCAGGCAATAATGCAGTATGTGAGGATTGACTGGCATAGGGACAGATAAATTATGTTCAGCAAGTTTCTGTTTGCAACATCTCGGAGAGATTTGAAAGTAAATAATAATTTACGTGCTCTCGACGTGGTTGCGTTTATATGACCACTAAAGGTAAGTCTGTCGTCTATTATGACACCTAGGTATTTTGATGAATCTGATCTGGCAGTACCAACACAGGAGCACCCCAATCCAGCTAAAGCAGTACATGAGTGGATTTTTAGCTCCGGAGAAAGATACGGAGCTGAAGCTGCAGTTTTGTGAAAGCACAAAAAGTGGGTTTTATTATAGTTAAGACTAAGCAGGTTGTGGTTTAACCAAACAGACACCTACGCCATTCCCGACTCAGCAGCCCTCAGGGCTTTCTCCCAAGAAGCATCACTAAAAATAAGGACAGTATCATCTGCATAGCAGATTATCTCAGCCTTTGGTATGTGCAGTTCCATAATGTCATTTAGGTACACCAGGAACAGCGTGGGACCAAGAATACTTCCCTGTGGAACTCCGTAAGCTACGTGACGAGGGTTACTGACCAAGGCGCCCAGTCTAAGACATTGCATCCTGTTTGTGAGATAACTTCGAAACCATTCAAGCGGTAACTCTCGGATCCCTTTGTGTTCAAGTTTGCTTAAAAGGATAGGAATCGAAACGGCCAGGTCTAGAAAGACCCCCACATAGGCCATGCCTCTGTCAAGATGGGAAGCAACAGAATTTGTCAGCAAGGAAACTGCATCTTCGGTAGATTTTCCCCGGCAAAAACCATATTGATGCTGTGAAAGCATTCCGTTTGATTCCAGGTACCTTACCAGCTGCGTATTCACTATCCTCTCAAGGATCTTAGAAAACGTCCCTAATAGCGAAATTGGCCTTTAGTTGCCAGGATCCTCTCTGTCACCACCCTTGTAAATAGGCGTAACAATTGCTGTCTTCCACGAGTTAGGAAAAACTCCAAGCGAGAGGCTGAGGTTGAGTATGTGAGTAAGTGGCAAAACAATATGTTTTTTAATGTGTTTAATAAGTTGGTTAGAAATTTCATCAGCGCCTGGTGCACAGTTAACTTTTAGTTCAGATATGAGTTTCTCAATCTCCGCTGGATTTGTTGGATGTAAAAAGAAAGATTTAAGTGGCGATGGAGGTAATTTGACCTTGGAAGCAAGGGAATCCTCCGTCTCATTTAACTGAGCCATTAGTTGGGCAGCCAGACGTTGACCAACCGAGGTGAAGAACTCGTTACAGTAGTCCAGTGAGGCAATGGCCGTGTCTTTGATCTTTCCCAGTTCCGTTGCAGTTGTACTATTACGGCTGCTATGTGTAATTTCTTTAATATTACTCCATAGTTTTCTAGGAGAGTTCCTGTTTTGGATTAGCTGTGATGAGTAGTATTCTTTTTTTAGTTTACGAAGGAGAGATACATAGAATACACAGGGTATTTAAATAAAATTAAAACTTTTAAGATAAAACAAAAAAAAAACATGTGTATAACAATTTGTAGGTACAAGTCACTGAGTAAAATGAATATTTAATGTAATTCGTCGATTAAGCGATATTTTTTTGTTACGCCAATAATATTAGTACGCCCAACATTGGCGCCAAGAGCTCGAAAAATAAAACAAATTACGGATCTTAGATTTATTGTATAATCAGTTTAAGCCGCTTCCAATTATTCAAGAGTATAGGTAATCTAGCTAATTCTTATCTCGTGTAGCAGCCGGGCGTAAAGAAGTGACGCTCGACTTGCGGGTAGTTGGGTGAGGACCGAGATGAGTATTTTTTTTAAATTATAACTTTAAAAACACTA
Source organism: Tinea semifulvella (assembly GCA_910589645.1). Lineage (NCBI taxonomy): Eukaryota > Metazoa > Arthropoda > Insecta > Lepidoptera > Tineidae > Tinea > Tinea semifulvella. The sequence goes on from OU342584.1 coordinate 31,787,684, forward strand.
TTGATATTGGCACAAATTATTGCTCAAAAAAATAAATACAATTTGATCAAAAATATAAATTAAAATTAATACTACGGATACGAATATAAGTCCCGTCTGCTTGGAATGGTGGCGAGAACTTATACGCGCCATTGTAGTTGCACACAATTATAGTCTTAAAATACTAGCCATAATTATTTGCCGTTAGCTCCATGCTTTGATCAACGGACGTGTTTAAAAAAAAATAGAAATATACGGTTACATACAAATATAGTACAAAAATAATTTAATTAATAAAAAAAGGAAACATATACTCGTAGTTCCGATTAGGATAATAATGTTAGCATAGTATTTATACAAGCGAAATTAAACATTAAAATGGAAAAATTAACAAAGGAGATGGCTTAAAATAATCCTAACTGTTAAATACAATGCAATTACAATATACATATATTTAAATAATAATATGTAAAGTTAATCAATGAATTAACAGACATTTAATAAGTTATGAACAAGAAAGTAGAAAACAAAACAAAAAGAAACAGTTAAGTGTTATCAAAATAGAAACAGAAAAAAATATCTTCGACAGTACACAGACAATATGTAACTTAAATGCAACTTATGATTTTTTAGATTCAATTAAAACTGACCATTCGGTTATTAAAAACTTTTAAGTTAGATATGCCAATTTGGAAAAAGTGTAAGTATCGAAATTTTATGAAATTACATTTGATTTGCAAGTATTATCTGGGGAGTAGTTTGATGCCGGTGAACATATAAGGATAAGTTTATTGCATAAAGAGTTGTTAAGCGAATTCATTTGCGGACAATATGGAACATGCACAAAATAGTTCCTCTGGTTGACCATAGATGGCGCTATTATAGTTACATACAATTAAAACTGTTATCTATAAAATTTTGTTAAGCTAATGGACGTTAAGCGTATAAAATACTGTAACGAACATTTGAATGAAAATATGCCTGATACCCGCTCTATCTTATGTTTGCCTATCTGGAATTATATAATAAGTGCCTTGTTGCGTAATATTATTGCCCTGTTCGACTTGGAAAATTGTTACAACAAAGCGCTGTCGCTTTAAGTCAATCCGAATAGTCGTTTACCTTGCATAAATCAAAGCAAATCGAAGCAAAGCGATTACAGCGTTTCTAAGCTACACGAATGGTATTTCGTTATTCTTCTCTTTGTAAAGTAATTGTCTATATTATAATTAACAAACCCTAGAAAGTATTAAATATAATAATATAAAGGCAATAAAAAATATAAAAAATGTATTAAATGTATCAATTAAAATAAAATTGGTATATAAGAAATATGTATAATGGAAAAATATAAATAAAAGGAAGGCTGCAAAATATTTTCGACCACGGACTATGCTTGATTGCACAACCCGAAAAAAAAGCATTCGCAGTAAAATCGGTGACGTTATTCGCTGTGAAACCGCGTCCTTTTCTCGTTCCAAATCATGCTCAGAGCGCTTAGAATATGATACTGACAATCGTTCCGAATCAAATATCACGATTTTGATGCTTTCGATTTGTGATTTCAATTCGAAACGGTCTAAATCACATTTTTATTCATAACATATAGTTTTTTTTTAAATGTACAGAAGATAAATTGCGGATTCCAAATCTTTGAGTATGAATACTAACAAACACACTTCTCTCGGTTTATTCATCTTTATATGTGTAACGTTTACTATTATTATTTTATTTTGGTCTTCTAAAATAGCTTGCCGTGTTACAGACATTTTTTATTTACTTCCTACTTAAATATTAATTATAGATTTGTTTTAGAAGTAATATACAAACAGTATAAACGAATTACAATATTAAATAATTTAAAAGAAAACCTAATAATAAATAAACTTGAAAATGGCGCGCGACATAATGACAAAAAACAAATAGCGCTCAGAGCGATCTACCTCGATATCGTGAGCAGTCTAAGCGCGAGGAATGATGTCATTTGTGACGTCACAAAGCTTTGGCAAAACAGTTTATGCACGTCTCGGAACTGCTTTAAGCATGCTGAGGTTACAATTATTGTGTCTCGGAACGAGGGGCTTGTCTTTGGTTATAAGACGTTTTTAATAACCAATATTTAACATTTCTATATACGCAACATGAATTGGTAGTTGGCTTCTCAGTTTGTTAGTTAAGACAATCACGTGCTCTATAACCAAAAGTTAATTTAATCATCTTTTAAAAAACTGTCCGTTTTTTATAACTTAATAGCGACAGGTGGAAGCTGGAAGACCGTTACGAGCTAACCGGATTTTCTATATATGTAAGTTAGCAGCCAAGTCTCATACCAGAGCCGTATATAGTAAATGCACAGTTTTGTGTTTAAATGATATCACGTGTCTCGATTGTACAGTCGCCAAAAAAGTAATCTACTAGTTAAGGCTACCAAAAATAATATTGCAAGTTTATATTTAATAAAGGGTAAAAAAAGTATTATCACGACCGTATCCCTTCCCTTGTGGTCAGAAACCAATCTTATAAAAAAGCGGAATCAAATTTAGCTAAATTTACTGTAGGCCCATTATGATAAGTGGAAAGCTCGTCGATGTCTCTAGCGTACCAGACTCGAACTCGAACAGGAATCGAACCCGGTACCTCCGCGTCTTAGTAGCATAACCGCTAGACCACGGAGGAAGTCAGAATTAAACTTAGGGTGATAGAAAACTTTATTTGACATCTGTACAGTTTCCCTACAAGTTTTGAGCGATGACGTCATTCAATCTTTACCACTATGAACAATAGAAAACCCGACTGCGTAAAGAAATAACTATAATTAAAAACTATATAAGAATTAAATTAAAACTAAAAAAAAATTAAAACAAGCTTAAGGATTTCGTTTGATAACCGCTAAACTACATCATTGAAATAATTATTAATATTTTATTACATAACGACTTTAACAGTCGAAACCCATTGATGGAAAGATTTAAGCCTCGGTTTTTAATGGGTCCCGACAGTTAAAGCCACTATGTAATAAAATATATAATTATTTCAATGGTGTAGTCAAGCGGTTATCAAACTTTTTGTTTAGGTAAACTAGGGTTTCGTGTAGCTTGCGTGTAGGAGAGATTTGAGAAATATCAATGAAAAGACCTATCTCTACTCAACCAAATATTGTGTAATTCAGCTGATATACCGACTAATGTAACAAATGTATCGACGCGGACGGCAAAACCTGCTTAGGCATACTATCTGACTCTGTGTGTATTAGAAGTGTGGCTGTTGATTTCTTGATTCGTGTATGCTGCGTACACACCGGCCTAACGAACGTCAACGGATGGGTTTCGCTGACCTGCGTTAGTTCTGTCTGGACTGGTTAGCAAACGCCAACATAACGGTAACATCAAAGGGAATAATTAAATTTTAGTTTGATTTTAATTTGATTATGTTTTTATTATATTTAAGTTTGGTTTGATTTTATTTTAAGTGCTGTTAATAAATAAAAATCATGTCCAACAAAATTCTTATAGCCAAGTATGTATTAAACTAACGCTGTGATTATGTATAACCAATAAATAAATCAATAGATCGGGTTAACAAATCAGATTCAGGTTCCAACAATTGGCAGTTGGCGTTCGTTGGGCCGGTGTGTACACAGCATGAGGGAAACTATTAAGTATACGGGTGGAAGTGTCATCTATGTCTCGTAATTCTTGACTTCAATTGTTTTAATGAATGATTCAGCGATCACAAGATGTTATTGGTGTACCTGGTTGGAACTGGTTTGTAGACAACTGCCTGATAACGGCTAATTGAAGACCTAATTCTTAGACCTTCGGTGACTCAAACTCTTTATTTGCACAGTCACAGTTATGTTACTTTACGTTTATCAATCAGAAATGTGTAGAAAAGGGCGGTTGTTGAGGAACAAGTAGATTCGTAAAGTCTCTATGGCATAAGGTTGTCATAGAGACAGAAGATTGTCAATATGTAACTTTCGTCAAAATGTCCTAATTTGTGTCGTGTTTTAATTATATTTATTTACCACAGTCATGGTGTTAATTTCGGCCTTTATTTCTCCACAAAGTGTGGAGGGTATTCTTATGTATAATATTTGTAGAGAATTCATTTAATTGAATAGTGTTTGTTTATTTTTTATTTTTACGAATCTACTTGTTATTTTTTCCCTACCAAGCTATAATCAAAGAAAGGTGGGGAATATTGTTGAGGAACAAGTAGATTCGTAAAGTCTCTATGACATAAGGTTGTCATAGAGACAGTAGATTGTCAATATGTATGTAGCTTTCGGCAAAAAGTCTTAATTTGTGTTGTGTATTTTATTATACTCGTATTTATTTACCACAGTTCAGTGTTTATTTCGGCCTTTATTACTCCACAGCGGTCAACGAGAAGAATATTTCTTACTGATATCACTTTATTATCACATCAGAAATGTGTAGGAAAAGGCGGTGGGCGAGGAGAATGTTTATTACAGATAGATTTCTTTACGTATTTATTTATTACTTCACGTTGACATGAAGACTATTAATGGAAATTTTCATATTTGTCACAGCTTGATAAGCAACCTAAAGGTGCGGTTATACGAGCAACTAAAATTGCTCAATTCTAAGCACATGCAACTGTGATATTATAACTGCCAGTATATAGCAATTGTGATGTCACGACCACATCAAGCAATTTACTGCGATACGAAATATCAACGATCTTGCTTGTATTGTTAAAATTTCTCTTTTAGTTTCTCCAGATTGATTCTAAGCAGTAAAGGCTATTGGCTTAGAGGATTAAAGGATGAGTAACTGCTGACATCGCACAGTTTGGGTCTGGTATGCTCATTGCTCTTTATCATGTTAATAATTATATGCAGAATGCTTTCATTTGGAGAACATCTGACTATTTTAATAAACATTGCTCACATATTGACATATCATGTACTACCCCAGCCGCTGCCCGACGTGGCTTGACTCAGGACTACTTTTAAAATGCCTTAAGCCGATCTATATAAGTGTTCTATTTCTATAGTTATTTTGTCTTATTCTGTCTCATATCACCTCATTCTTTTTGTAATAGTCTGTTCAGTGTTTAGTTTCATCTATGTTTCAATATCTATTTCTGTGAAAACTTGTTATTAGCCTTTTCTTACTTTATCTTTTTTCTTTATATTTAAGTATTGTTTTTTGAATTGTACAGCTAGTAAGTTTTCCTAACTGTATAAAATAAATAAATAAAATTATTTCTTTATTTACTAAATCTTAGTAAACGAGTGATTTTTCTATGAAATAATGTCTATTCGTTAAAAAGTAATAATACAATTTGCTAGGATTCATTTTAAATGACTCATCTAGCTTTAATCAAATTAAAGATTCGGGCCTATAAGTTCATTATTTAACATGGTGGACTGTTTCTTGAACGCGTTGCGCTCTTCCAGCTGCAAGAGGTTAATTAAGAATGACCCAACGCTATAATGCTACAAATTTAAAAACAACATACACATTGAAATTTTGCGTAAAACAATTGCTGTTCTTAAATCGGATAGGTATTAAAGGGCCAGACCCATGATGCGTGCCTTGAGACACTCCCAAGAAATGCGTGGAATAATTTACCATTGATGCATGATGCACGTATTCAATTATTTGATTGTATTTATTTGTTGTTCATTGGAGGGTCGGCATTAAGATGGTAAAATATTATGATTGGCTTGGATAGCTGTGACTTGTGATCTAGGTTTATTAAATAAAAGCTCTGATTACAATTCAAAAAATACTTTGAAATATGAAATACTAAAATAATTTCTTATTTAAATATAATTGTACAAATGTTTATTTGAAGTAAATTACAAACAAATTTAAATTACTATTAATATAAACTACTTAATAATAAAATGTACTATTAAATCGGAAACTAAAAATCAATACAAATATATGAAAATAAAAATAAAATAAAAATATGTATTATAAATAAAAAACTTGCTCCGAATCACTATCAATGGGCTGCTTAGTATTTCACGAATAGAGTCATTAAAAAATAAATAAATAATGTCACATGTCACAAATGCCTGTAATAAATTTACGCGAATAAAGATATTTTGACTTTGACCTTGATAAATATTTTTTATTCAATGGTTTAGATGCAAAAAATACTAATATTATGTAGCCAGCGGGGTGAGGCGAAGTTCACAATCGTATTAAAACGTATCGTATAAGATCGATTACGTCTGTCAGAAATGTCAAAAGCTAAGCGGAATTCTAAAGCTTTTGACATTTATGACGGACGTAATTGATCTTAGACAAAACGTTTTCGGACGATTGTGTACTTCGCCTCACCCCGCAGTTTGTTATTGCACTCACAAACTCAATTTGATTATGATTACAAGCTGTTTAAGCCGATGTTGCCCGTGTTAAATAGTGGTTAACAAAAAAAACTTTTACCTGTCATGTTTAGATGTCATATCGAAACTTGGTTTTCAAGGAACATTTCCGACATATTAAATAATAATCGGTATAGTAATTTAAGCGTTAAAGCGAATAAAACAGACAGACCGATAAATGGCACTGGGGTCACATGTAGTGGACATATTATTACGCTATATAGCCTATGTCTGAGGGTTCCAAATTTTATTAAAATCGGTTTAGTAATTAAGGATTTGATGGCAAAAAAAACATACAAACAGACACACAGACAAAGCTTCTTTTTGTTAATAATATTAGTAGAGATTATAAAAGCATTACGCACCATGTACTCATTGTGGATGACATTTCGTGTGAGTGGTGTAATGGCCGCCCAGATGGTTAATAAATATTTTACCAGATGCGGGCTACACGTGTTGCTCACTTTTTCTATGCCTTTTGAACCGGGGCTATACTCTCAGGCTACCGATAAAGCGTTTTTATGCTTTGCTTATATGTGGAGATAAAGGCCGAAATAAACACTGAACTGTGGTAAATAAATATAATAAAGGACAACACAAATTAAGACATTTTGCCGAAAGCTGAATATTGACAGTCTTGTCTCTATGACAACCTTATGTCATGTGACTTCAAGATTTAAATATAAAATATAGTAATTCATCTACTTATTCCACAACACTTATACGTTGTTCAAACTACCTCATACACTCAAACAGCTACTAGAACAGAGTCCTGACCTCTACTACTCGAGATGGGCTTTCCAAAACATACTTCTGGAGAATTTGGGTATCTCTCGATCTGCTGTTCCAGGTTAATAATCCAATTAAAATGCTATTAGGATCGCATTGTAGCAACTTCAATTTGTAAAAAGTCACGTAAGTAAGTGGCGTCGGTACCGTCAGCATAGTTTTTGAGACTACACGTTATTTGATTTACGAGTAATGATTAGTTTATTATTATACCTTAAAATCAAGAATTAATATTTCTTTTAATTACTCTAAGATATAATAATATATTTAATGTTATTTTTAAATAGCTACTTAAAAAAATGTTTAAACATACGAGTGAATAGAGCTGCAAGTAAATTGCGAAACTGTCCTAATAGCATTTTAAATAAAATAACTTTAAATAAAATAAACATATTTGATGAGGTCCAAATAAATTCATTTAAAGAAAAAGAGAAATTCTAAATTGAAAAGCCAATATTTTTAGAAGAAGAAGACAAATTTCTAAGCATTCCATGGATTCACCGTGCAGGTGCCGGGTCCATCGTGTGTGGGTAAGAGATGAGAAGAATGGTGTCTCGGGTTTGCGACCGACAATAGGCTGGTTTAAGAAAAGGAGGCCTCCTTTTTTTATTTCGCGATAATACGCTCACCATCCACCATTCTACTCCTCTCCCTACCCAACCAAATACTGTATGATTCCGTTAATGCCGTCTTGGAAGCTCGTTCCATGAATGTATTGACGGCAGACCTGCTTTAACTTTTGCCCAAAATTAACGTAAATCAATCGTATTTTAATTAACCATATGCTAGACAAAGGGCGCTAAACACCAACATCCGAATACCTTTCCTACTCTAACAAAAGCATATTTACATTAGTTAGAAAAATAACGCCATATTCTTTACATTGAAAGTAAACGACGGATCTGCATAGTTTTTTGTTCTCGTATTAGAGATTTATGTTCGAAATATGCACTTTTTTTTAAATCCGTGTTGAGCTGATTTTTTGTTCGTCTAATCTCACAAGTGCATTTGGGATATTGTAACATCCTGTGATTAAAACTATGCGTTTTAGAAGACATTTTAAAACAAAAAAAAACTTTTAGAAAATAATAAAACTTACCAAAAATCTATGAGATGAAAAATATGTCTACAGTACCTGAAAAAGTAACAAAATATTAATAAAACCGGTAAATTAGTAATGTATTTGAACATATAGTCGAATTAAGACAAATTTAAGGCTGTGAGGTCACATGTCGTGGTTAAATAGTGACGTCATATATAATATATCCCTGGGTTCCAAGATTCATTTCTGTCAAAATTTCATTACATTCATTCATGAAATACGGAAAATTATACTGATTGAATTCAGAATATCATCGTTCTGTGTCTTTTCACTACTGCTCTCAAGGCCACGGTCATCAACCGGCCAGCAAACTTCTTCAAGTCATCCGACCGTCTGCATCTTCCACTCTCTATCATACATAGTGTTGCCCAAAGCAAGACCAAGACCAAGACAGTCCAAGTCTTGGTCTTGTTCTTGCACTCCTAATCCTGGTTTTGCTCTGACTTAAGATATATATGTGTTTCTAATAAAATTGTATTTAGGAAACCTTGTGAGACTTTAGTGTCTGTCCGTAAACTAGTATCTCGAGAATTACAGGTCTGATTTACTTAAAATTATTTGAATTACTTAATATTGTTGACTAACATGTATCCAAATATGTATACAAAGGTTGTAACAAAAAATCTGTAGGTATAACGCTTAATATGATATTTTATTCATTAGAGCAAAAAAAAACGACAGGGCCACATCGAAACAGTAGCTGATGTTCGTTTTAGCTTTGCAAAAAATGCAAGACCAACACTACCAAACAAAGAACAAGATTGGGCAACACTAAACATATATCGGTTCTGCGACAAACGTGTCCTCCGTCCCAATGCCACTTCAGCTTGGTAATTTTCAAAGCTATCAACTTTGGTTCTCTGTTGGATCTCAACGGACTCTATCCAGAAATACCAAGCATTGATCGCTCTAGCGACCTAGACCTTGTGGGCCAGACCTACTGTCACTGCGCACTGAATACTGAACACTTTAAAATAAACGTAACATCATTATTGTTATATTATTTTGACGTACCTAACGACATAATTGGTGGCAAAACATAAGGTCAAAATGTTAATTAAATTTTCTAAGCGAATCATACGTTAATTTGGTTAATAACATTGAACTTTCAAAGGCAAACTTCGAACGTTATAGCTTCCAGAGGTACTCGTATCTACTTGTCTACAAAATTTTATTGATTACTTGAAAATTTAATAAGATATATTTTTATAGAGGCCTGGCAGATTACGTTTCACCTAACATATCTTCACGTCAGTTCCCTTGCAGTGTTGGCAGAGGGAATTGAGCACCTTAATACGGTTACCGCACCACATAACAGTGCTTATTTTTTTTTTCATCAACATTCAACATCAAAACTAAATAAATACAATACTGGCTGAAGATTCAATGCGATGATCAGTAGCTCTAGAACGCACAAACTCAGTTATCAAATCGAGAACATGAAGTCAGTCACTGCGAATTCGAGGCAGAGGCGCGTGGTTGCGCGTCGTGGCGTGGTCGAGGCGTTTGCTCACTCCAATACGTGAAAATGCGGCTACACCAGAAACGACATGGCAATATGGTGGCGGGCGTTGAAGCGACTCGGCCTCGACTACTTAGATAAACGCGCTGCCATTTAATACTAAATAAACCGAGATGCTGCTCGCCCGCCTCGACTCTGGAGTATGTAAGCGACACTCCTTAGGCTGGATTGTACCAAAACGAAGTTTATTTATTTAAGGGTCACCAACAGGGTATACATTTTTACGAGTAATATCAAATCAAGCATATACATTGCTATATACTACCCAATTACAGGAGACCATAGCATGCAATACGGTATTAATCATGCAATTTAAACTTTTACTCGTTTCGATAACTTATTTTTGCGTGCAAAGGTTACAGGTATGATATGGAATGGTGGTATCACCACGTATATATGTATATATTTCATCGTTTTTAAACACTGATTTGTTGAACTAACGTAAATCAGGTCGGTCGATAGTTTAAGGCGGGCGGTCTGATAGCGATGTTGTTAAGCGCTGGATTGAAGTTTGTAACTGAATCTGTACATACACCAGTTGCGTAGTATTAATCAATACATCAATCTCGCCAGCGGCCAATGTTCTTGACGTTGTATGTGTGGTGAAATATTTTTATTTAATTTTATTTAAAGCAATTATTTTTTACTTTGTTTTGTATTTTAGTTAATATGTATTCCTAATTTTTTTTTCATTATAATTGTTGAGAGTGAACATAAAAGTAACCAGCAAAACTGTAACGACACCTACTAAAGGTCAAAAATAAATCGACGACATCTATGGGCGAGTAGAAGAACCACGGGAGCTCGAAAAATCGACACCCTCACCAGATGGCGTTATACAAAATAAAATATATAATTAAGTTATTTAGTTGACATTCTCCGGCATTTATAATTTATAATTTATTTGACAACATCTTTATGTTGTATTAATTTGTGATTTAATTTTAATTGATGATTTTGACATTTATATAATTTAATTTGTTTTCATTTTGACATCCTAATTTAATTGTTATGTTATGGTTGTCTGTTTTGTGGTTAATAATGTTTCATTTGATAATTTTAGAGACATCCTCAGTTGTAATATTAATATTAAAAATTGTAATGCGGGGTAGGCAGTAGTATGAGCCGGAGCGGCGATGGGGTCCGCAACCCATCACGCATGGCCCAAAAAGCGCGGATTGAGGGCAGCTGAGTGCCGACTTGGCACATGGAATGTCCGTGGAGGGATGAAAGATAAGATGAATGAACTCCTAGATATGATGGATGAAATGAAGTTGGATGCGATTGGCGTGACCGAGACCAAGCGGCGGGGTAGTGAGGTGCAGGACTTGCCGGGAGGGGGGATCGCGCTCTGGTCGGGAGTGGGAGACAGCGATCGCGGTAGTCAGGGTGTTGGCATCTTACTATCCGGCCGATTGGCCGACAGCATGTATGAGTACTGCCTGGAAAGCCCAAGAATACTCTGGGTTCGCCTGAAAACTGGACTTAAAAAGTTATTTGTAGCCGTGGTCTAGGCTCCAGTAAGCTCAGCCCCACAGCAGGAACTGGAGAATTTTTGGAACCAGGTCAGGACAGTTCTAGATTTGGCAGTTGGGAACGAAAATAAAATTTTATGTGGCGACTTGAATGGATGGGTGGGGACACGCCGTGCAGATTACGAAACGGTCCTAGGTGATTTTGGAGATAGGAGAGTAAATGATGCAGGTAAGCTTATTCTTGACGTGTGCTTAGAAAAGAATATTTTTGTATCTAACACAATGTTCGCTCACAAAGATATTCACATGTATACGAGAACGATGAATAGTGAAAAGAGTATGATTGATTTAATAATAGTTGATGAGAGACTGCGAACACAGACTCTGGATACCAGGGCGTATCGTGGACCGGAATTGGGAACGGACCACTACCTAGTAATTACTAGGATTAGTGGTCTGTTCACAACATGGCGCCACCGGCGATCAGGTAGCAATCTGTCAGCAGTAGAAAGAATAAAGGGTGAAAAGTTACAAGATGACAGTATGAAAGAGGAGTATATGAAACGCGTCAAAGATAAACTTATCAACTTGAAAGATGTGAGCAAAGATGTAGAGGAGTGCTGGAAGTACACAAAAAATGGTATGGTAGAATCTGCAAAAGAAGTATGTGGAGTAGCAAAAAAGCGAGCAACCAAAGGTGACGCGTGGTGGGATGATGAGGTTAAAGATTCGGTAGAAAGAAAGAAGAAAGCTTGGATAGATTACGTTGCTTCGCTAAATATGAATGAAAGTATGAAAAGAGAAAAAAAGAAGATGTACCATCGCTGCAGGAATGAGACAAAATCTTTGATTAAGGAGAAGCGTGAAAGATACAAGGAAATAGGTGAAAATAAGATGACGAGCAACTTCAAGGAGAACTCCAAACTTTTCTGGAGGGAAGTTGGGAAGGCCAAAGGTGGCTTGTCATCTTGTCGAATGAATAGAGTTAAATCAAAGAGCGGTAACATTCTTGCAAACACAAATGAGGTGTTACAGCGATGGAGTGAATATTTTAGCGAGATGTATGCTAGTGGAACTCCTAACGACGTTACGACGGGTACTTTACCTCCAGAGCCACCCACAAATACAACGTCCACATTTAAGGAGGAAATAAGTGTGCAAGAATTAGAAGCCTAAAATGTGGCAAAGCAGCGGGAAAAGATCGAGTGCTCGCCGAAATGATTAAATACGGAGGTATACCGGTCTGGAACGCTTTCCACCTGCTGTGCAACCTTTGCTGGCAGGAGGGAAGAGTACCGGAGGACTGGCAGAAATCAGTCATCGTTCCTTTATACAAAGGTAAAGGATCTAGATTGGACTGTGCCAACTACCGAGCGATTAGTTTGATCAGTTTGGCGAGCAAGATGTATGGCAAGATTCTCACGAAACGACTGCAAGAGAAGACTAAAGATCTTTTATGGGAGGCACAAGGAGGCTTTAGACCTGGAAGAGGATGTATTGATCAAGTCTTCTCGCTCCGCAATATCACAGAGAAGTTTTTGGCCTTAAACCAGAAGGTTTTCTGTGCTTTTGTGGATTTAGAGAAGGCTTTCGATAGAGTTGTAAGAAAGAAGCTTTGGGACATATTGCCGGAGTATGGAGTGAATGACAAACTGCTACAGGCTATACAGTCCCTGTACAAGGGCTGTAAAGCTTGTGTGCGGGTGGAAGGAGGTATGTCGCCTTGCTTTGAATCCCAAATGGGCGTTAAACAAGGCTGTGTGCTTTCGGCCAGATTATTCACTCTATATCTCGACAAATGCCTAAAAAGAGTGAGAGAGAGTGACTGTGTGATAAAGATGAGTGATCTAGTGATGAACTGCCTGCTTTATGCAGATGATGCTGTTTTAATGGCATCGTCCGAACAACAACTGTAATCACTAGTCACGGAAATGAAAGAGGGATGTGCAGAAAAAGGACTCCGTTTGAATGCGAGAAAAACCAAGGTACTAGTGTTTGAAAGAAGAAGGACGACAACCGTGACGATAAAGATTGATGATGAAACTCTAGAACAAGTAAATGAAATTATATATCTGGGCAGTGTTTTCACTGCGGATGGGAAGTATGATAAGGATGTTGAAAGAAGGGTGAACGCGGGAAATAGTGTTAACGGTGCCCTGGGGTCACTGATCGCCAGTCGAAATGTCAGTGACAAAGCCCGACTCGCTATACACAATGCCATGCTGGTACCAACACTTATGTATGGAAGTGAGACGTGGATATGTCAGAACACGCATGAGAGTAGAGTTAATGCAGTGGAAATGAGGTCGTTGCGTCGGATATACGGTGTTACTTTAACGGACCGCATACGTAATGACGAAATACGCAAAAAGGTGGGTATGAAAGAAAGCATAGGGACAAAAATAAGGAAAGGCATGCTCCGATGGTTCGGGCATGTTGAAAGGATGACTGAAGAGAGATTGACGAACCAGATATATAATGCGAAAGTTGTGGGTGAAAGAGGCCCTGGCAGACCAAGACTCACTTATCACGATCAAATAAATAAAACAATAGCTGACGGTGCAATAAAAAGCCATCGAAACAAAAGGGCATGTATGAAGAGGTTGATGAATGTCGAAGAAGCGAAAGAGGTATGTCGAGATCGTGACAAATGGCGCTCAATTGTCTCTGCCTACCCCGCAAGGGACCTGGCGTGAAGATATGTATGTGTATTCCTACTAACGTACGAATATTTAATATTTAATTCTTACGAATTTGCGCCGTTTGGGGTCTAGTCGATGGGCCCATAGGTAGGGTATCAGCCGAGCGCCTGGCCAAGGAGTTGTCAAAGCCGCTGACAGAAAGGTCTGGAGACAAGAAGGCTGTTAATTATTTCTGCCAACGTATTAGCCTAGCCCATCAGTTATAGTCTCAAGAAGACTGGCAATTTTTTTCCTCTGTATCGCTATACGCACTAGATGTTTTTTTATTTATAGATAGTTTAATATTGTATTAGGTTTAGTTTATATTTATTTTTTACTTTTTATGAACTAATAAATATGAATACAAGACCAACATAGTTCTAAGTTTAACTGTTACTAATAAATATGGATTAAATCTGAAATAAATATCACGAGTATTATAGAATAAATTATGGCAAATCAGGCAACCCAGCTTTTATAGACAGAATGCAGATAATGATGATATTTTAATAAATAAAGCTTCAATTACTTTTTTACAACCGAGAAAGTGTTAAAAGGGTTTTATATTGCTTCTTGTTTAACGAATAATAATTGGTAACAATAAGTGGCGGGTAGTCGTTAAATTCGTGAGGCCAACGTTCCGCTTGAAATGGGAGAAGACCTAGTTTGTTATGTTTTATAAATTGTTTGACTTATGCTGGGGCCAAAATGTTTTTCGATCTCCAATAACCAAATATGCAGAAGTACTACTACGTACACCACGGGCTTTATTGTGCTAGAAGTGCCGGCCACATTCCTCGACACGCGGTCACTCAACGACATCATTCGTAGGGCTCTTGTCACTGCTGGAGTACCCTCTATCCTAGAACGGGAGCGATAGTAATAGACCCGATGGCATGACCGATGGGCCGTGGAAACTTGGCAGGTCTCTGGTGTGGGATGCGACATGTGTAGACTCATTAGACATCCAGGCAACCTCGTACATCACGGGGAGTGCGGTGGTTTCTGCTGAGAACCTGAAACAAGTTTGCGCCGTTTGGGGTCGAGACCATGCGACCATTGGGACCCTCAGCCAAGCATCTGGCCAATGAGTTGTCTAAACGTCTGACGGAGAAATCTGGAGACAGGATGACTGGCAATTATTTCTGCCAACGTATTAGCCTCGCTATACAGAGGGGATATGTTGTCAGTCTTCTTGGGACTATCTCTGATAGGACGTCTTTTGAGGACATTTAAGAATTTATAGTTTTTGTTTATTTATTTTTTATTTCGTTTAGTTTATATATTTTATTCTTTTTATTTAAGTAGTTTGTAATTATTATTTTATATTTTGTTTAATAATATTTTTCGAATAAATTGGTTAATACTTATATTATGATTATATGCACGCCTAAATTAATTAACCAATCCTAATAAAATTTAACTGCCTCTGTGGTCTAGCGGTTAAGTCCGTGGATTTAGACGTGAAGGTCCAGGGTACTATTCCTGCTCGGCACACAATAATTTATTTAATTTATTTGTGATATTTCTTGAGTCTGTTATGCCAGAGACATCGACGAACTTGTTACTAGTCATGATAGTAAAGTTGGCTAAATGTGAATCCGCTTCTTTATAAGCGTGGTATATACAAGCTTTTTTAGTGTAACAAACTATTTAAATACATAAATAACGTTGAGTAAACGCAAATAAGTTACATCGTTAATTATCTTTACGTTTGTTTGCTATAAAGTTAATGAAATATCGAAGTATGTATCTTTAAGGCGCAGTCGTTGTTTAAACAGAGATTAAATAATAAATGACTTAAATAATAAATAAGGAAAATATATATTAAATTTTAGGTAACAATGTCAAAAGTTTCTGATACAGTAAACCTTGCCAAGCAATAAAAATCGCGTTACAGCTACGAATTTGCCGACATAATTATTGAGTGTTGCTAGACTTGTCTCTGCATTGCCTGTTGTATAATTAGGCAGGTTATTTAAACACACAACTCACTCTTGCATAAAAGTTATTAATTATATGCGTTGCTAATTACTTAATTTGCCACTGAGGGTGATCAACAACTTGTTTATTTAAATAAACCAGTCAAATTTTGGCACATTATATACAATTAATTTATTTTAAATATAGATACAACAAATAGGTATTTAATTACAACATATAATATATACTTATATTATAAATATGAAAGAAACTTTGTCTGTCATTATGTTTGTCTGTCTGTCACGCTTATGTTACTGGACATATTTTCATAAAATTGGGCAAAAATATTCCTTGGAACCCAGGGACAGCCATAGGTTATATGTGTCATCATTTGACCACGTCGTGTCATATATATGTCTGTTTAATTCGCTTTTATTACTAAACCGATTTTGATGAAATTAGCATTCATAATCATTGAAATTAAGGAATGGTGGTGCATCCAGGTCCTAAGTTGGTTGCCTGGACGCGGGGTGGAAGGAATACAGGATGGTGAAAGACTCACGTGCAGGGTGGTTCGGACTCCTCTTACTTCCTATCCCAAAGGCTACAGCGGCGCCGCTTCTTCTTTCTTGATGTGAACACACTTTGCACAACACCAGGAATAGGAAGGACACTAGCACACTTCACACTTGCTACAGTAGGGGCTTGAAGAGCTACAGTTTTGCATAAAACGACACAATACAGAGGGGACGTCTACAGTGACATCTACAGACTACAGTGTTTAGCGTTGAACTTTTTTCAACGACTCCAGATTGACGACTCGTAAAATAATGGCACTGACACACAGTTAAGTGTTGCCAGATATATAAAGGTTTCCCTTAAAATTGGGAAACTACAGTTGAGAGTGAACATACTCCCCGGGAAGAAATAATTAAATTTCTTAACTACAGAGATATTAACCTAATAAACTACATAAGACGCATACAAATAACGATAAAGGTAGTGAAATTAAGCTAATTACAGTATAAATAAAAAAATACAGCTAATGTGGCAAAATGCATATTTTGCCAACGGGACGTTTAACCAACCCTACAGAGGTTTTTAGAGTGACCACTCTTACTACCCCATCTGAACTGGGATGTAAGGCTGTTACCCGACCAAGCCTCCAGTTTAGAGGTGCTAAGTCACCCATCAGGTACTCAGAACGTTTAAGGCGCGTTCTGAAACATTTAAGGATTACAGTACAAATTGCCTTACAAGATAAGATTCCATTCAATAAGAGAAATAGAACCAAGTTGTTTAGAAGATGGATGGCGACAGCAGCAGCAGGGTTTAGTGCTAAGGGCACATATCTCCATACAGCAGGGGAACAATTGGATAAGATCTGAGAGACTCTATTACCCTCAAAAATCTTTAAAGTATGTACTGGTGTATGTAACCAGGACAAGACAATACTAGAGTCGCACCACGCACACACGAGCTGCAACTCTAAAGTATTTAATACAGAGATACAGTGTTTAAGTAAAGAT
This sequence comes from Tinea semifulvella, assembly GCA_910589645.1. Lineage (NCBI taxonomy): Eukaryota > Metazoa > Arthropoda > Insecta > Lepidoptera > Tineidae > Tinea > Tinea semifulvella. Next base: position 31,805,051 of record OU342584.1, read on the forward strand.
GACAACATCAAAGCTCCAACCGAGGTATGGTAAACTTTGTTTTAATAGGAGCGACTCTGGACTTAGACATCAACAAGTGAATGTCAACCTGACCATCACCATGCTCCGCACGGAGGCACACCACAGCAGCGTATCCGTGTTGAAAGGCATCACAGAAGCCATGCAGTTGAATATTGTGTACAGATTGTGGAAGAATAAAACGGGTAATTTTGATATTTTCCAGTTCAGAAAATTCAGATAAGAAGGAAAGCCAGTATTGCTGCAGATCAGCAATAAGTGGGTTATGCCATTCGAGACTAAGAAGCCATAGTTTCTGCATACAGCACTTGGCAGAGAACATAACCGTAAGCCAACCACATAAGTCATAAAAACATGACAACATAGTATGTTCTGTGGTTCCTAGGTTCTTATCACGGCTGTGGCAAGTAAATACAAGAGTGGGATTCCACTTGAGACCCAGCACCTTGATAGTCCTATCACCTTCAGCTTCAAAGGTCTTTGATGACTCACATAAAGAATTAGACAGGTCTGAAAGAAGTTCAGGATGGGATCTAGCACATTTTCTTAACTGAAAACAAGCCTGGCCCAGTAGAGCATTAAGTTCACTTCTATACAGCATTACAGATGTTATGTCAGGAGCACTGCTGACTACGCGATCAACGAAAATGTCCTGTTTCAGTATTTTAGTCGCACAAGGATGGGACACATCTCCCTCCTCTGCCAGACCGATACATGAAGATTCAGATATGTTATAGCCTTAACTTGCTGGAAACACTCATCCATCATTACATGATGCGACATCAGAGATGTTTCTACAGAAACCATGTTGGCAGTGCTTCCAATCACGATCCAACCAAATACAGTGGAGTATGCCGAAGGGAGCTCCCTTGGCATAGATATCTTGTTACCGAGATAAATGTCATTATAGACATCACTACCTAGTAAAATATCTACAGATTGAGGCTGATAAAATGTATCATCAGCTAATTGGACATTCTTATACTCTTTTAGGATTTCAGAAGAGATAGGAAAAGAAGGCATATTGCCTGTAATACGCTTCAGAATTATAGCCGATACAGTGACTCTATCTTCAGAGAGACGAGACTTCAGATGAAGTGTAACGACCCCGTTACATGGGAGTGGCTTCTGGGAGCCAACACCCGATACAGATATGTGGCTACGCGAGCGTGCCAACTGCAGGTTTTGAACACAGGATTCAGTCACAATACTGCATTGTGATCCTGGATCCAAAAACAAACGAACAGGTTTAAGACTGCCATCACCAGTAGTGGCGAGGGCTACAGCAGTGCCAAGAAGAACATTCAAAGACTTGTGCTCCTTGGCATACAGAGGGACTACAGCAGATAAAACAACGCTATCAGCTGGTACAGATACAGCAGGTGTCAGGTCTGAAGGACCCTCACTACAGTGAACTACAGGGTTATCTGAGGTGCTCGGAGAACTTACCAGATGATTGGTTACAGGTTTGGTTTTAAAACACAAAAGTGTATGGTGTTTTCCTCTACAGACCTTACACTTAGATACAGATGTACATTCAGAATACCTATGATCACCAAAACAATTAAAACACATACCCTTGCTTCTAGTGAAAGAGTTCCGTACTTTAATAGGCATTGCCTTGAACTTATCACAGGCATAAAACATGTGCTCCTTTCTACAGCACGGACACTCTGCAGCAATTACATGGTGAGATGTTTTAATGTTCCTACTAGATAGCACCTTCTCATGTACAGATGGGTTACACCGGAAAGGTATGGTTACAGAGAACTCATAAGCCTTACAGCGTAACTCCAGAAAATCTAATAGAAATTTATATGTTGGAATCTCATAAGGAGATTTTAAGGTTAACTCGAATTGATTACGAATGTCAAGGGGTAATTTCTTAAGAAAAATGTGCAGTAAAATAAAGGACCAATTCTTAACTTCAAAGCCTAAGGCCTTGAGCGCTTCAGTATTTTCATAAATAACATTAAGATACCCTCTTAACTCGGACTTAATGTTACTTATTACAGGAAGTGACAACAGTGACTCCAGATGGTTACTCGCAATAAGCCGCTTATTGGAATACTGTGATTGTAACAAGTTGATGGCTACAGCATATTCTGCTCAGTAATTGGAAGGTGTTTAATGAGATCGAGAGGTTCTTTAGAGAGGCAAGTCAACAGGTAGTGGAGCTTGCAAACCTCGCTTACAGAATCATCATCTATTACTAAGCTTTTAAAGAGATTATAAAAGTTTGTCCATTGTGTAATGGTGCCATCAAAATGTGGTAAAGCTATTTTGGGTAAGTTCGTACTTACCCCACTGGATTGCCTTTTTATCTTTTTATCTTTTTAAAATTACCTTTATCGTATGTACAGACGAGTTATAGCGACAATATTCTTCATTATGCTTCGCGGCATCGAATCCAGCCTTCTTTTCCGCTTCAACCGATACGTGACAGTCGAAAAAATTATCGTAAAGTTTGTCGACTTCTTGCGCACGCACTAGGAATTCTTCCCGCTGGTCGATATCCTCGCACGCAGACTGTGCACAAATATGCAGTTCGTCGATGCTTTGCTTCACTAAACGATAACGTATTTCGACAGACATTTTTAAATACTAGTTGAAGCGCAAAACGAAACAAAATAAACAATGTTACAGGGTGAGATTTGTAAACAAACCGGCAACTCTCTAACTGACAGCTGACAGTTCGGGATGTCACTATAACCACAGACAACTCGAATGATAGACCACTGACAATCAAGTTTTACAGATTTTAAAATAAAAAATAAAACATAGACGACGATTGTCTATGAATTATGATTCATGCTAGAAACGAAAAAAACAAAATATGATTTTCGTCTTACCCACCTACAGAATAACGAAAATTAAAAAAAATATCGAATTTGTATGCGTTTTATGCAGTTTTTACAGGATATGAATACAGTTTTATGCCAAGGACATAAAATAAATAAAATACAGACTACAGTAACATTAGCAAGCGTAAAAGGGGTGCTTTCAGGATGATTTAGGATAGGAAAAAAAGGATATCCCAGGTACGAAGGGCCAAAAAGAAATGGTGCATCCAGGTCCTAAGTTGGTTGCCTGGACGCGGGGTGGAAGGAATACAGGATGGTGAAAGACTCACGTGCAGGGTGGTTCGGACTCCTCTTACTTTCTATCCCAAAGACTACAGCGGCGCCGCTTCTTCTTTCTTGATGTGAACACACTTTGCACAACACCAGGAATAGGAAGGACACTAGCACACTTCACACTTGCTACAGTAGGGGCTTGAAGAGCTACAGTTTTGCATAAAACGACACAATACAGAGGGGACGTCTACAGTGACATCTACAGACTACAGTGTTCAGCGTTGAACTTTCTTCAACGACTCTAGATTGACGACTCGTAAAATAATGGCACTGACACACAGTTAAGTGTTGCCAAATATATAAAGGTTAAATAATGTCCTCTAGAGATAGTCCCAAGAAGACTGACATTTCCCCTCTGTATAGCGAGGCTAATACGTTGCCAGAAATAAATAGTCAGCAGTTTTTTTTTGAACGGTTATTAATTTATTAACTCTGCAGTATTCTATATTGTTTATTATAATTATTATTTGTATCTTTAAACATAATCATCTAATCGATGCAACAATAGGAATAGTTGCGCAACTAAAATTGCCCTAACCTAACTGCCGCGTACAGTTCAGTCAAGCGTACACACATGACAGTGATCTCAGGCTCCTCTTCTGGTTATCCACTTAAGGCCATCAGGCCATAGTCATAATGTTCAAAGTCCTACATGGTATTGCTAAATGGGTACTGCATGTGTGGCAATGCTAACGAGACGTCCTTCTTCGTTTTATTTAAATTTATTCTTCGTATTACGCTTGGCGACAGGCGCAGTCACATGTCGTCAATAAAAAAAGAAATTAGTTACGATGACACAATTTTTAATTTATATAGACATATACATTTTTTTTATAAATACCTACACTATTGCTAATTTAAATTACAAACTTAATACTAAACAGTATTTAAATAGATAAAATAAATAAATATTAATATAAAATAATAATAATATAAATCAAAAGACTTTAGGCTCGTGGAGTCCAAGCGCTAAACATTTTTAAAAAACATCACCCTAGTCTTATTGTCTGCTCTGGTGACAAGAGGGCTGGTTCTTTCCTCGCCCAGAGAATCAGCATTGCGATTCAGCGAGGAAATGCGGCCAGCGTTCTTGCCACTATATTTAAATTAGATTTTGTAAGTAGGTTTTTGTTATAGTTTATTTTTAGTTTTATATTTTATTAAAAGTTAATTATGCGATAAAAAATTTAAAAAAACAATAAATTAATACAAATTTAAATATAAATAATATCAGCGCGGTATGATGGCAAAGCGTTGGACGAATTTTCTCGCTATTCATATTTTTTATTCTGTTTAATTCTATTTTATTTACTTTTTATTAGACGATGGGTTAAGAGCGGTGGTGGCTCGATTGGAAGAACACTTCAAAGTTGTTCAATTCAAAATCCTACAACGGTCGGTTTAAATCGCCCGGCATGTACCAATGAGAAATACACTTGTCTTACGTACATTTGTCTCAGATTCACAACACCACCGTTCCCGTGCTTCGGAGAGAACGTTAAGCCGTCGGTCCCGGTTCCACTAATACCAACTTGTGGAATCGTTAATAAATTGTTAATGAAAATTTAAATGAGATCCTCGCCAACTCGTGTGGCCAGCGTGGCTAGTGTAGGCCAAGTTCTCCAGATATATATTCTGGAAGGCCGATCTCCATCAGTGGAGGTCTAGGACGCTGTGTTTTAGGGGCTGTAATGATGATGATGAGACGATGGGAGTTATCCAAGGGTCTGATGGAGAAATGTGGAGACAGGAAGGCGCTGATGCCATCCGTGGCTCATCGAATCCATTTCTAATCTGGTATTCTCTTTTTATTGACAATCATCTAATCGAGTATTATTGTTCAATTACGTCTTGCCCAATTGAAATTAGGCCTTCTCAGAAATTATCGCCAGCGCGCAACAGATCGATGGAAGCTGTCAAAAATGTTCTAGAATCGGAATTACCGATGCGATACGTAATTCCCGCCCCTGTTGTATTATTCCATCACTAATATAATGCATAGAAAGGCAAAATTACAGAGGGAGTTCGCGTGTAAATGATTTATCGTGGGCAATAATAGGTCGTACACCGTCGCCTTGTAATAGCAATAAATGACCGGTCATTAGTACATGTAAGTCATTATACTCATAAAACCTGTAGTTATATAATATTTCATACATAAAACATACATTTTTTATACTAATAATAATAATAATCAGTTAATTTATATTTTTGGTTAGGAAGGGAGAGAATAGTCCTAGAGAAATAGACTTGCTAAGTGACATGGTGCCGGCCGAAACAGGAGAAGAATATACTCGGGCTTATGACCGTTCAGTTTGAGAGCCCCTTATTATTGTGAAATAACACGTTCGATCACTATTTATAGATAGTGATGGGCAATGATTTACATGAAAAAGAGTCCCCAGCATTTTGATCATAAGTTCAGAAAGCATGCGCTTCATTCCTAAAGACTAAGAAATCAATATTCATCACTGCCGATATTTAGGACCTGTGGGTTCCGACAATTGGAACTAGTTCTTATATAGTTATATACAAAAAAAAGATCGCTGTTTGGATAAAGTTTAATCCATAACCTCAAACGGCGTAAATACAATCAGCTTATTGGGAGATGTGTTTTTGCGCCATTTGGAGTTGAAACTCTCGGGCCGTGGGAACCAAGTGCACATGAAATTATCAAGGCGTTGTCAAAACAACTCGTTAACACCTCGGGGGATAAGAGGGCTGGGCAATATTTGGGCCAAAGGATCAGCATTGCCATTGAACGTGGCAATGCTGCCAGTAGCCTTGGCACTTTGCTCATTGGCAGCGATTTGGAGCATTTTCTTTATTCATAATATTTATATTTTGTTTTTATTTTATTTTAGTTTTAATTTGTATTTTTAATTATAAAGTAGTATTTTTTATTTGAATTTATGTTTTAAATATTTATTTTTTATTTAATTAATAATTTCGTTTTTTTTTAATTATTGTACTTCTTACTTCCTTCGAATAAAGGACAAGACAGGGCAAGAATATAAAAGGTATGAGAATTAAAGCTAGGACAATCGTCTCAGTTAATTAGTCTGACAGTGCTGCTGGAAGTGTAAAACACGTTCTTCTTCGGCAAGAGAAGAACAAAGTGGATGACAAAAAAAAATGTAACAAACATTTTCTATGAAAATAACAACTAAGGCCTGGAGAAAGAATACGTAATTAAAATAATCTTTGATCAATATTTAGATATACGCCACGTGATTGGTAGTTAACATGTCAATTTCGTTACTTCGGCCAATGACGTGCCTCATTAAACATGTCAAAAGATAATCAGCCTTTCTGCAACTGACCATTACTGAACGTACAGTGATGTACTTTAGGTTATTATAAAAAAGATCTTCAAAGAAATTTTTTTTTCTATTTTAAATGTGATTGAGACATAACATTGTAAAAAAAAAACTTTGTTGCAAATTGCATGTGAACATGCACGAGAAAATTGGAAGAAGGTAAAGAACAAAAATGTATAAAAAATATGCCAGAAGATTGAGAGCGTGTAAACTTTTATAATGTAATATGTGTGAACAAGAGTTGATTTATTAATATGACTACGAAACCGATTTTGTTGTAGAAATTGATTTGGAATGTAATTGAATACATAAATAATACACTGGCTAAAGGTGCAGTAACAAAAAACATAGGCACGTATGAAAAGGTCTACGAAGGAAAAGAGGTACGATCCATACACGTGACAAATGGCGCTCCATTCTCTCTGCTTATCCCGCAAGCAGGTTGGCATGAAGATACGTATACGTATTATCGATATATATATAATTTAGTGAACAATTATTGTCTATTAATAAAAAAATGAAATTATTTAGAACAAAAATTCATTAGTTTTAATTAAAATATTAAAGGTCGTCGTTAAAACCATTAAGATTAAAGAAAAAAATAATTAAACAACAATCACGTTATTATTCTTGATAATTGTGTCAATTAACTAGGCTATACCTAATTATTACGAATAATGCTGTGATATAAGGAAATAAAAGTACCTACTTTTTTAAGCGTCCATATAATAATTACAGGGAAAATAGTTTTAAATTAGTTTGTACAAAGGCACTAATTAATTAATTGAGTAATAATATAGATCATAACTTCTACATAGGAGTTTTTTACAATACTTTTATAATAATAATAATAATAATTACAATAGTTTTAATTACGTGAGGGAAAAAAAGTCTTAAATTTGATCCTTTATAATTTATTTATTAATAATAGGTTAGCCAACATTGCAAACATCACACATGTTTTTGTACTTAACACTAAATTAGAAGTTGGATGCTGCACCACTACATTACCATAGTAGCCTATACAAAAGACGATATTATAAAAAGAAAAATAATTATACAAAAACTAAATATTATTCAAAAATCTAAAACTGAAACAATTAAAAAATATATAATAAATTATTTTAGAAATATAGTTAATTTCTATGTCTCATCATCACACGATCTCCTGCCACCCCAATGCATCATCCACCAGCGAACTTCCTAAAGTCGTCTATCCATATGGCAAGGGGCTGTCCCACTCTGTGTCTTCGCTGTACGTTGTCTTTACCTCAGAACCCATTTACTCCATCGTTCATCGAATCTGACGTGTCAGTCACTTGAGCTTGCTAATTTTGAAAGCTATTTATTATTCTTCTCTGACGGATGACAACCTTTGTGACTTTCAGGAATCCCGAGCATAGCTCTCTCCATAGGTCGCTGAGCGACCTTGAACTTATGACTCACACTCACTGTCAGTGTCCACGTCTCTGCTTTATACGACATTATTGGAAGAACGCACTGGTTGAAAACTTCGTCTTGAAACACAAAAAAAAAAAACTATGTTCGATAGAAAGATGTGACGTAACTTCCCAAATGGGCAGCATCCCAGCTGAATGCATTTGTTTTTAACTGAAGCTGGCTACGTCTAATTCTAGCTTTGGTATATTGTTGTATTTTTTCATTTTTTTTACATAAATTCTACTTTTTTATATTTAGATGTAAGTTACCTTAATAAAACAATTGTAAAACGAAAACATCCCGACTTAAATATAAATTTATTGTCAATATTATTTCGTATCTTTGAAATAATAAATCGTAAATGCGTATTATGTGAGGCCCATGAGTGAGGTTGAGGTAAAAACATGAACGACAAAATATAGTAACAAACAACAAAACATTACCTACTCGTGAATGTGGGAACGACCGTGAAACTTGATCGTGTTGGGCAATTCTTAAGTAATTAATAAAACTAGCAAAACGTTACCGTCCTTAAATATTATATCAATATATACGAACAATTGAATTTTGTTTTAATAATTGACAAAATTTATACAAGCAAATAAACTTTATAAAGACGGTTATGCAAGGTAAATTAGCGACACAAGAGAAAATAATCAACTAATAATAAATATAGTACGAGGTAGAAGGTAATAGGTAGATAGAAGTCACTCATTTTCGAAAATAGTATCATATAAGCCGTTGTGGCTCGGCTGTAAGAACGGTTTCCTAGAAAAAAAAACTAAAAAGCTCGGTTCGAACCCTGGCATGTACTTAAAAGAAATACTTTTTTCTTATGTGCATTTGTCGTTTATTTACACCACTGTTTCCCGTGCCTCGGAGAGCACGTTAAGCCGTCGGTCCCTGTTCCACTATACCAACTTGATATCAGAACCTTGCCAACCATTTTGGCCAGCGTGACGAGTGTAGGCCAAATACTCCAGAATTTTCTGGAAGGCCTATCTCCAACAGTGGAGGCCTAGGTCTATATAAGCACATTATACGAAATTTCGGTTAGGAAAAAACTAATTCCAGCAAGACCGCACACCACGCAGACGCTTAGTTGAGAATTCTGATCCAATTTTTAATAAGTCTAGTACAAAATAGGGAACGCGCCGTTCGACATTGTGACCAGAAAATATACTGATGTCCGATCGACGTGCATCCGGGAGTCCGGGCCTGAGATATGATAGCATGCGGGATTTAGACCAAACATATCAGCAGAGTGCCTTACGGGGTGAGTCAATTTTTTTTAACAGAATTTATGGCTGTTTTAAATTATCTAAGCTTATTTTATCTCTATTACATACCTGTAAAAAAGCGTCTCTCCTAAATGACAGGAGAGGTTATGATATAACACACTACGCTGGCTTCCAACTGGACGACAAATGAAAGAGGTATTGTCAATGCACAAATTGTATTAAGCTAAATGTTTGACCCGGCTTCGCTCGTATAGCAGGTGCATCAAAAATTATAGCGCATCTCTTGAAGGGAAGTCTTGTTTCAAGAGGTGTTATTTTTATACAGATATCACCATGGCAAGCTTACAATATTACTTCTCCTTGAAAGTAAAAATTGGCATTTGACATAATTGGAAATGACACATCCTTTCAATGAGAACAACAAGTAGGTGGTAGGCTGACTGATGGTGGTAATTTGCGCAGTCTCCTGGGGCGGGGAAGTATCCACGGTTCGAGCCGATAAACCCACTAAAGTGGATTTCGGGATCAGGCTCGAATTGCTGTCATCGACATGGGACTGATGTCAGTCACGAGACTCTGATTCCAGTTGCTAACATTCACGGACCTTACGCGCCACTTACCATCAGGTGGGAGCAAGGTCGTTCTAGTATAGTAAATTATTTTCACGACCGTATCCCCTTCGGGGAAAGCGGATTCACATTGAGCCAACTTTACTATAAACGAATCATCATCAATCAGCGAAGCTCGTCGATGTCACTGCGTAAACTTGAGGTATTTCTAATAAACTAATTAAATAAATCCACGGACTTAACAGGCAGATCAGTTTAGCTGAGCATAGCCGTGCATAGGCGCAGTGGTGGCTCGGTTGTCCTTAAAATACTAGAAAGGTCCAATTAGAAATACACTTTTCTTATTTACAATTTACAACACCACTGTTCCCGTGCATAAATTGTAATTAAAAATTTACATCCGATTCTCGCTAACCCGTCTGGCCAGCGTGGCGAGTGTAGGCCTTATTCTCCAGATATATGTTCTGAAAGGCTCATCTCTAATAGTCTGGGTCTGGGACGCTGTGTTCTAGGGGCTGTAATGAAATGTATGAAATGATGCCCGAGCTTACGCTGAAATTACAAAATATTTGAATAACAACTCTAATAGCGGTTGACATTGACCGTGTCTCTTAGTTAAAGGGTTTTATTTATATAATTATTTATTTATGTTAGCAAAACTTACAGCTACTACGAGTATGCAGAAATGTAAATTAATGATTAAACATAATACTTTTAACTATCCAGGTGAGGCATATTTTTTTTTTATAAAACATTATATTTTTTCAGTTTTCAAGTATGCGATCGAGTGGGTTCTTACTGTGACAGCCGCCATATTTATCTGAAATTTTAGCGATTGTGCGATAAATACCGAAATTTGAAACGAGGGATGGCTTTCAGGAATCAGGAATATGTCTGCAAAAATATCAAAATCGGTCTAGTAGTAAATTTGTGAAGGTGCACACAGATATAATATGACCGTGGGGTCACATGTCGTAATCAAATTGATACCAGTGTAGATACATATCTGGATTTCATGAAAATCTATTTAGTTATATAAACCTGAAATCGTACAGACATACACATAAAATAACATTCACATTTTGTAATGTTAGTATGGATAAAAACAATGAATTGCAAAATATAAACTTTGCGCAATTAGTTGTCTCGGATTACCCCTCAAACAATGGAGTAAAATGATTTTATGCTAGTCTTTTACATTTATATGATAGGTACGCCATAAGCGCCTCTTGAAACCTGTTAACGCGAAAATAAGCATTAACATAATAATATGTTATTACTATCCAAACTATATGATTGAATTTTTATTTATACAGATAAGGGCAATTGTTATGACCGATTCAACTGTAGGAGAGCTGCAAGACGATTCAGTAACTAAGCACAAGACTGACAATTCAATTCAATTCAGTATTGTTAATTCGGAGGTACTGGATTCCAGGTCGTGACATAATAAATTATTTAATTTAAATATAAAAAAAAAAACCTATAATTGCGATGTGCCTTCGTCTAGAAGCCCGGAGTGTCGGTGTGGAGAGCCTGTGGAATATCTCGGACAACATAGGCTTTCTTGCGCTAGAAATTCTGTCCGCATTTCTTGTCACGCTGCTCTGAACGTCATCATCCGAAGGGCTTTTGTCACTGCTGGAGTACGCGCTAACCAAGAACCCTCTGGCATTGCGCGTAGCGATGGCAAGAGACCTGTTGGGCCGTGGAAACTTGTCAAGTCTCTGGTGTGGGATGCAACATGTGTAGACACATTAGCCCCATGTCACATCCAGGTAACCTCGTCAAGCACGAGGAGTGCGGCGGCTTCTGCTGAGAAACTCAAGCTGCACAAATACGCCAACCTCGGTACAGGTTACGAGTTTGCGCCGTTTGGGGTCAAGACGATGCAACCATGGGGACTCTCAGCCAAGCGTCTGGCCAAGGTGTTCTCCAAACGGCTGACGGAGAAATCTGGAGACAGGATGGGTGGCAATTATTTATGTCAACGTATTAGCCTCGCTATGCAGAGGGGAAATGTTGTCAGTCTTCTTGGGACTATCTCTGATGGGACACACTAGAGGACATTTTTTATTTGTATTTAATGTAATTATTATTTTATATTCTGTAAATATTTGTTTACTCCCTATTTGATAAATTATTGTTCACTAAGAAAATAATATTCTACCGCTCTTTTGCTAGGATTACTTACAGCTATTGGGAATACTATGTTTATTCTGTTTATGTTATCTTACCTGTGACTTTGTTTGTCGTTAGGTAGTAGACGAAAATATATCATGCTTATGAAATATATTACTTCTTACTATTCTTTATTTAACTCGTACATATCCAGCGACCCAAATGGAAAATTGAGATCCTGCACATTTTGGCGCACCCAAAGTTTAGCACACTCCGAAGTATTTTTTTTGTCGCTTGTAGACGGTATCAGAAAAGAAGTTGGTACAGGCCGGTCGGAGGAAGTTGAAAAATAGTCATGTTTACGTTGCACATCCAGTTGCCTCTTTGGTCTAAATCTATGTGCCTTTGCTTTAACTATATACAGCCTATGGTCGGTCGCAAACCCGAGGCACCATTCTTCTCATCTCTCTACACACGATGGATCCGGCACCGACACGGTGAATTCATGGAATGTTTAGAAATCTGTCTTTTCTCTTCGTTTATTAAGTTAGGGAGAGGAGTAGAATGGAGAATGGTGATCATCTTGTTGCACAATAAAGTTCTTTTGTAAACCAGCCTATAGTCGGTCGCAAGCCATACACCATTCTTCTCTTCACTCTTTTCCACACATGGACGTGGGATGGAATGTTTGGATTTTTTCTTCCGTTATTAAAAATCATCTAATGCTCTTACTGACTAAATATTAACAATAAAATGTTCATAGTAGTCAGTCGATGTGTTTAAGTTCAGGCATGGCTAAGCACCGTCGTTGGCCACCGTCATGGGCTGACGGTTGTACCTCCTCCCAACTTCGGAAGACTTCGGGAAGCTTCGGCTCGTCGTCCCGATGACGTTATGGTCGAAGATGATCGAAGCAATTTGTGTGTGAGTCATGGTACGCTTGCTACAAAATATCAGGAATATAAAGACGTTTGAGGTATTTGTATTTGATAATAATTTTATTAAGTATAGTACATCCATTTAGCTTACTACTATTTATTACAGTTAATTATAACATAAATTCATAATAAAATATATTTATACCTATTGTTAGAATAAAGATAATGTTGTATTAACGGCAGGATTTCCAGGCGGAATACTTAAGCGCTAAGAAATAATGTTTAAAATCGTAATTCAAAGAAGACGGTGCGACAATTTTTTTCACAATTATGTTTTAAAAATATTTAAGAATCATTCATTATACAACACTATAAAACGACCTCTTTTTAGTACCTTTCATTAGATATTTTATTTATAAATAAAAAATGAGCTTTTTTGGGATTTATTACGATCGAGAGATATTCAATAAGTTTTGAGTAAACTATCATCACGACTGTATTATTTTTTTTATTTCATATGTAGCCATTTTACTATAGGCTCATCATGACAAGTGGCAAGCTCGTCGATGTCTATATCCTACCAAGCTCGAAATTATCACAAATTAAATTAATTATTGTGGCCCGACCAGGAATTGAACACGGTACCACCGAGTCTAAATCCACGAACTTAACCGCTGGACTATGGAGACATTTGATAATAATCATTACACCACTGTTGATATAGCCACCAAGCCCGCCACTGTCTTTTGCAATCCTCATCCAACCTTTCATCAGCGACCTTCTTTAAGTCATCCCACTCTGTTTAATAATATTATTACATTCAATTTTAATAAGCCAACCTAAACATGTTGTCTAATAATCTATAATTAAAAAAACCCTTATTTCCCTATCTATTTCTTGAAAACGATCTAACCCATTACATATATTTTTTTTATTTTCCAATAGTTTGTTGAAAATATATGACATTGACATTATAACGCCACCGTTTCCGTGCCTCGGAAAGCATGTAAAGACGTCGGTCCCGGTTCCACCAATAAAAACTTATGGAATCGTTATATTATTATTAAAAGTTGACATCACACCATTGCTAACCGTCTGGCCAGCACGGGCGAGGAGAGTTTAGGGCAAATTCTCCAGAAATTACTAGAAACAGTAAATAGGAAAATGACTATATTAACTTTGTGCATTTTATATATTTAAAAAAAGTAGTGTTAGTTACACCGTTTAGAGATCTGATTTGTTTTTGTCTCCAAAAACCAAAATAACAATTATCACATTGTTTTGTTAATGAAGATATTTCATATTCTCATACTGAGAGATGTCGCAAAATTGTCCTATAAGAGAGTGTAATCCTGGAATGTTGGCACAAACGCGGAATGCGTTCCCAATTGTACCAGGAGAGCAGAAGCATTGAAGAGATACTCCGGACCTCAAGGGCTTCATTCTCGCAAATAAATCTATTGTAAAGACTCAAACAGATCGTTATTTGTATCTTGGTATTATATTCGTTGTATTTTTACGAGCAGTGGTGGTGCAGTTAATAGAACACTTTAATCCCAAAAGGTTGCGGTTCAAACGCAGACATGAACGAGTATACCAATGAGAATCATACTTTTACGAGTATTACGTACATTTTTGGAGAGCAAAAGCAATAGTAATAGGAGTCGGTTAGAAACCTGAAATACCATTCTTCCCTCTCTCTCTCGCACCCGGTCGCACGGTTAATCCATGTAATACTAAGTAAATTCTACTTCTTCTGCCGTCGTGGGTCCCAGTTAAAATAAATTAAAGAGTATCTATCCATCTAAAATTTTATATTTTATTTCATATTGTGTCCGAGTAAATTATTTCATTATAATTAAATTTATAATTACTATGTATACGAGTAATATATAATAATATTTAATATACATAATATAACATATAGTACGAGTAATAATGAATATGATATATAGTAGTAATGATGATGGCATATAGCAGTAATGACTTTATAGAATTATCTCGCAAAGAAACACTTCTTTGCGAGATAATTAAATTAAACCTACACAATATTTCATGTATATAATATATTTTAAAGAATGGTTTAGTGGGTTATTTGTACGCCGTTGACTAATCCCATTTTAATTTTTTTAATGGTTAAAACTGCAAGTCTTAAGTAACTCTTGTGGTATTCAAAAAACTTAAATTTATGTCACAACGTTAAAATTGCAGAATTTTATATAGCTATACCCTAATACCAACTTGTGGAATCTTTAAGGAATTGTCAAAAATAATTTATTCAGACCCTCGCCAGCTTTCGCGGTTGTCAGAAACCACGCTTTTTAAATAAACGGATTCACATTTAGCCAACTTTACTATAGGCCAATCATGACAAGTGGCAAGCTCGTCGATGTCTCCAGCGCGAGCGTACCAAACTTAAGAAATATCACAAATAAATTAAATATTAAATTAATGTATTTATAAGCGTTACCATCCGAGCTTCAACAGGTGATTCTTTGAGTAGGGAATATCTTATTTAGAGGATCAGTGTTGCCATCCAACGAGGTAACGTCGCCGGAGTCCTCGGAACATTGGGTTCATCTTCTCCTGGATTCGATGACATGTAGATTATAAATCAAGATATTTGTAAGTATTTAGTTTTTATATTAATTATGTTTATAATTATTTCTAAAATAAATGTATTTATTTACATTAATAAATATGTTTGTGTCCCGACCAGGAATCGAACCCGGTACCTCTGAGTCTAAATCCACCAACTTAACCGCTAGACCACGGAGGCAGTGAAAATGATTCTAAATATATATTCCAAGGGCTGTGAAGTAAGTATAATGGAATTACAGAATCAGCATTAATAACCCCAATTAAAAGAACGATCAATTATACTCGTACTACAATTTACAGCCTTTACAATATTATGTATTCAAAAGATATATGTCATCCTAAAGCCTTACAATTTTTGTGTGTTGGCCATAAAAAAAAATCAACAAAATCAGTATAATAACAATGAGATTGAAATTATAATTGCATTTGTATACTGATCCCGTTTTAATAGTAATATATTCGAAAAAAAAAATTAACTCAAATTTATCTTGTTCGAAAGCAGGAGAATACCGCTCTCAGGATATGAAGTATAGTGTATTCGTTTAATAATGGCACGCGTAGTTTTCACTTACGTCACACTTTTAGTGATTTGAAAGATTTTACAATTCCCTACCATTCTGCATACTTAACTCAATACACGTGATTTTGGAGATGTTCCGGTAATGGATGTTGGTATTGACTTCGTGTATGACAATGTCATTTTATCAATTTTCGAAAAAAAAAAAAAAAATTGAACTGACTTTTACTGAAACTAAATAATATTATCGTAATTAAGGCCACATCCAAAACATTTTTATAAACACGGCTCTGACCAGACGGGTTGGCGAGTGTCTAGTATATTTAACAATCTAATTTCTTAATGATTCCACAAGTTGATATTAGTGGAATTAGGATCGCAAAACATAGACATGACAAGTTGAATTTAAGTTATAAGGCATATAATAATATGCCTTTCGGCGGTAAGTCTAATTAGTCTGTTTTAAATATTGATCCCACCTGTCTTTTTTGTCGTATATGATTTAGTTGTCTCAAAGGTTTGACTAGTAGCTCTAACAGAAATAAAAGTCATTATCAAGCAAGGTTTGCAGTTGAAAATTAAATTATAGAATAAGTACCTGAGATTATAACTAGACTACAACCGAGTGTATTTAAAAGTCTATTTTTCAAAATAATGCTTTTTATAACCTGTCAGAATTTATGGACATGCCTTTGACGGAAAATTAATTTAAATAGTTGTATAGTTTTGTGGTCTTATGCCTTCTGCTGTATTCTATTCCTAGTCATTATTTTAAAATTTGTTAACTGACATACCTAAATATAACAATAATTATATAGGTGAAATATACAAATATCTAAACTAGATCAGGTCGGCTAAAAAAAATTATATCTTCATACATCTCTGTTTAGCGGCATGTCTGTTCTGCCTTTATATGTTGTGCAATAAAGTTTATTATTATTGAAAAAAAAAGGTTTAAAAAAAAAAACAGTGATTGGCAACTTGAAACATATGACCTATATTGGTTAACAGTACATTTGTGTGCGTTGTAATAAATCAATAAATTGTCGCCCCTTCCTCCGTTAGGTCCCGCCCAGATTCCAGACGAATCTAGACATCTCCTTCTAAGACCTACCTCCCTTTCCCACTGGTAAACCTCCTCAGCTTTTAGTTATCCTGGTACTGGAAGGATGGAAACCTTGGTTAACTATACAGGGGTGATAACTGAATCAATGCAAGCTACATCGCCCGCCGGTGGCTGTGAACAAATAATCGCCAAACATGAAGCAACATGAATGAGAATAAAATGATTATGCCATATAGCGCATGTCCTTCCGCTTCCAAGTAACATGTGTTTCTACCAAATATTATCTAAATCGGTCCAGTAGTATAAATGTAAAGGCAACATAAACAAAGTACAGATAAATCCTTTAAGAAAATGTTATATTATACATACAAATATTAGTTTGTATGAGTCGATTATTCATTATTTCTATTTATTTTAACATTTCGTTATACACTACGTGATTGATAGCTTGCTTGTCACTTTGTTCATACCCAAATGTTAATTTTAATCATCCTTAACGAATCCGGCGGATAATTTTAACATATTTTTAGAAGTAACGTATCATCAGGACCGTATCCGGCGCGGTAGTAAAAAACCACGCCTTTGTAACGAGCGAGTTCACATTTGGCCAACTTCACCATGGCCCACCATGATAAGTTGCAAGGTCGTGGATGTTTTCTTTTTCTCGGATCACGGAGGCAGTACAAAATTAGTAGGTACCTAATTTACAACGCAACTCTGACAATAATACTGAATATTATGACTTAAAAAGGTATTTGGTAAAAATGCGAAACGTAGCTAATTAGTTGTATAATTCACCAGTCACGTACATGACCTTGACTTACGCGAGTTGCTAATAAAAATATGACTTTTGAAATGTGGATTGTAGCTGTCGCAACGTAAATCAAATACAATTATTATAAACTTTCTAGGTACAAATACTAAGTACGCATACGACTATATTTGTTTACTAAAAAAGTTTTGAGTACTTGAAGGCTTCTTGTGAGCTGCCGAAACGATCTTCAGTTTGGGAACTACTGTGATAATAGATCTCTCATGTTATTAAAAAATTACGGCATGTGCTTGTCATATTATTTATTTATTTATTGATAAAACATTACATGGCTTAACAGTGAAGCCCAATAATAACAATAATTGTTATTATTTATATAAATAAATATTTATAAAGCCTTGGTTACATATAGTAAAAAAATGAAATACAGTAATAAAAAAGTATAATCAAAATTCAACAATAATAATATCAATTAAATAATAGGATAAATACAAATCAACATTAATATTAATACAAAATAATATTAGAATAAAAATAGAATAAGTATATAAATAAATACATGATAAAATTAATACAAAAATAATAACAATAATTATATCCAAATTTAACACATAAATAATTAATTATTCACTAAATTTAAAGCAAGCTAGCTTGCGTAAATATGCAGATGATCAGCAAAAACATCTAGATATCTAGGTGGTAATATTAATAATTATTCAACTCTGTATAATCTTAATTAATACAAACTATAGCTTCACAACCAAAAGAACTAACATCAGAATATCGAATATACGTATATACACGTAGGTATATCGGCATGAGTAGAGTTACCAAATACACACATCAAAAAAGTCTAGGGATCAAGCATGTTTATGCGGATTTCTTGTGATTGAGATGTGGCTTTGTAATAAATTTATGATTTTATAAATTTATATGGATCCTTTTTGGTGCATTTCATAATTTAAAACAGGAACTGTCAATCAAATTCGAGTAAAAGATGAAAATCAGCTGTCAATATTTTCCCTATAAAAACATAAGACGCATTGAAGACATTATTAGTGCTACTGTTTCCCTACTACTGATTAAAACCAACGTTATTATGGAGCGGCGACGTCATTTAAGCAGGGAAGAAATGATCAGAGCCGTGGGAATGATAGAAGCTGGTTCCCGGCAACGTACTGTGGCTTTAGCTCTGAATACAAGTCAGAGTGTTATCAGTCGACTTTGGACACGTTACCGAACCACTGGTACCGTGGCTGAGCGCCATGGAGGACGGTATCGCTGCACCACACGGAGACAAGACCGATACATTCAAATCACAGCTCGAAGAACTCCAACAATAACCGCCATGATGTTAGCCGTGAGCCTTCATCGCTCTTCAGGGAACTTAATTAGCGACCAAACAGTCAGAAACCGCTTGCATGAAGTGAACCTTCATTCCCGAAGACCGCTACGGGTACCACCTATAGCAATGCACAATCGTAGGACTCGATATCAATGGGCTCTTGAACACAGAAATTGGACAGAAGAACAATGGCGTTTCGTGTGCTTTTCTGATGAGTCTCGTTTTGGTATGAGGCCGGATACAAGACGTATACGACACTGGAGAACCCCTGGACGCCAACAGCGATTAAAATCCTGCCAGGAAGTCCATCCTTATAGTGGTGGAACCATCATGGTATGGGCGGGTATTTCGATCGGCGGAAGAACTGAGTTGATTTGGATCAGAGGCAACCTCAACGCTCAAATTTATGCTGAGACGGTTGTATCAGACGTCATCGTTCCTCTACAAGTGCATATCGGTCCCTTATTTCAGTTAATGCATGATAATGCACGACCGCACACCGCAAGAGTTGTAAGACAGACTCTCGCCGCAGCTAACATCAATGTCCTGCCCTGGCCTGCTCAGTCGCCAGACTTGAACCCGATTGAGCATGCATGGGATATTCTTCAGAGAAGAGCTCTGCCGAATATGGAGGGTATCCAGTCGCAAGAAGACCTTTTTTTGTTGTTGCAACGAACATGGGCGGCCATTCCACAGCGTGATTTGGATGAACTCATTTTGAGTATGCCAAACCGATGTTCTTGTGTTGTTAGTGTTCGCGGTAGAAACACGGATTATTAATTGTTTAAGTTACCCAATAAAATTTAAAAAAAAACTGTTATTTCAGTCTTTTTTTCGAAGTTTAATGTTAGTGGTTCAAATGTCAAAAATCCCTTTATTAGGAAAATGGCAATTTTTTTTACTAATGCAAAGGTGACTTGGTTTATCGTTACTGTAGACAAACGAAAACATTTTATTTGATCAATCCTTAAAGAAAATTTTAATGAATATCAATCAGGAGAAAAGTTATTGCAAAAATATATGTTGATCCCTAGACACTTTTGATGTGTGTATATTTTTAATTGTTCGTCGGAACCTTTACTATGAAAACATTCGATTATCTGCAATATTTCCAGTATCAAATAAAAAATTAACGTCATCATTCATTACTCCTGCCGCATTTGTTTAGTCGTTGGTTTCACAGGGCGTCACAATCCGTGGACGCTGAATATTTTCAGCCATGGCAATTCATGCAACACTGCTACGAAAATACTAGGAGCACAGAAACACGTAGGAGTTACGACTCTTTCAAATCGCACATGCTCTACGAATATAGACCAAGCGTGGAGTATCCAACATTTTACACACTTGGAGATGATAATATGTATAATTATTTATTGACCTAATTATTTTCATGGAATAGGTTATTTTTATTTTTAATTGTTACTAGCTGTTTGTCCCGGCTTTGCCAGTGTAGTGTTTAATCCATCGATTGACGTATAAGAGTTACATGTCATCTAGTAAAAAAGTAATGTTGTCATGCAGCCTATGTCTATCCCGAGGATTCGTGGAAGATCTATGCCTTTTTTTTAATTGACCAAAAGCAAGGCGTTACGGGAAAGCAAACAGACAGACAAAATAATAATCAAGCATATATTTGTTTTCTAGAGAGATATCGAGTACTTTTTATTTTTAATTTATTTTGAAGACTTATCTTGCTGTACGAAACGGCCCGCCACCTCCAGCTTACCTCGTTTTTCTTATTAAGAAATTACCGCGCGCAGTTGGAATTAGCTTTAGCTTAACAATAATGATTTAATCATCATGCTTTTATGAAAGCCTTTTACTCGTATTAGGTTCAAGAATTAAGCTACGGTCAAATTTTATCATTAGAATATCGCATTTCAAGACGAATTAATTATGATGAAAAAAAAAATCAAGTCAAACAATTTATTCCATTTGGTTCGCTTGTAACAACTTGAATATAGTCAGCCCTAATAATATTTATGAGTGATAGGCATAACATCACTGCCATAAACAAGTTATAAATTAGTACTTAAATAAGATTACAGCTGTAAACAGGAGTCAGATTGCAATCTAACTGTAATAATAAATGTCAAAAATGAATCTAAATACTGGGTCGTGGCTGTAAAAGGGTGGCGTCGGTATATCCGATGAATTAGTAAAACTATAATTTTGTGGCAGTAAAAGAACCGTTTAAAGGGCGGTGGTGACTCTGCAAGGACACTCACCTTTAATCCTCAAGATTCGCAGTTGGAACCCCAGCATGAACCAATGAGAAATACTTTCAACACTACTGTTCCTGTGCCTCGGAGAGCACGTTAAGCCGTTGGTCCCGGTTCTTGTGGAATCGTTAGTAAATTGTTATCATATCCTCGCCGTGTGGCGTGGTAAGTGATGGCCAAAATCTTCAGATTCTGGAAGGCCTATCTCCAGCAGTGGATGTCTAGAGGTCCGTGTTCTACGGGCTGTAATGATGATGAATGAAAAAACCATGTCATCTAATATTATAATGGCATTATAGTTAATTAAGTGTTTCTTTACAATCTAAATAAAATTGAAATGTGAAATAAATGAAATTTAATTTAAACAAAAAATCGTGACTATAAAAGGGAAGTGCCAATTTAGAAAATAAATAGAAAGTAATTAAATTAAATTTAAAGCATGTTTAGATAAAAAGTGAGTTTGTCATTAATTGTCAAACTCTGAAATAAAATAATCAACGTCATGGTTTATTCATTACTCCCGCCGGATTCAGTCGTTTATTTTACAGGCGTTGCAATCCGTGGACGCAAAATATTCTCAGCTGTGGCAATTCATGCGACACCGCTACGATAATACTAGGAGCACAGAAACACGTAGGAGTTACATGAGTATTTCAAATCGCAAACGATCAACAAGTATAAACCAAGTATGGAGAATACAAATTTTTATTTAAGAAGATAATACGAGGGTCAAACGAAAGTTTTTAGACTGGCTACTTGTAAACATTATAATAAAAAAAATGTTTGATATGTACTTGTATAATCATTTATTTATCTAGTTATCATTAAGAAATAGGTACACAAGTTAACCCGGCTTTGCCCGTGTATTGGTCAATTAGTGATTTAAATAGATGGAAGGCGGAAGAAGGTGGTAATTTGCCCAGTCTGCCAGCGCGGGGAAGTAAATATACATATACTCATGTCTGTGGAGTCAGATGTCGTGGTAAGATAATGACGTCACTGAAGAATCCACTAATAACATTAGTGATAAAGTCAATTTATTAACTTAGTTTAGTTTAATAAACAACTAAACCCCTGACTTAACTAACATAAATCTTCCTTAGTAATTTCACTCACTTAATTAGCTGCGTTATCTATACAAATTTCTGTACTCAAGTCAACAAAGCCACTTGAGTTTTGATGAATTAGCGATTGTAAAATTTAATAAAAAGGTAATGTTATGTCTCTTTCAACACTATTTAATTTGTCAGTATGATAAATTAGTCAGACTATAAGACCTTGATCGTTTCCTCCATTATTTTTTTCAACAACGAAAAGTTACATAATAAAAGCAGCGTAATGCATCAGCTGTCATACAATTAGTATATTAATTAGAAGGTCAAAATTATTTATTAATTTAGCAGTTTCAGGTTATAACCTGCCTAGTGGGTCATATTATTTTTACCTAAAAATGAATTGGAAGTTAAGAATAATAAAAAAAGTTATTAAGAAAAGGTATAAACTATTTCTGACAGCTAAACTTTAGGAAATTTAAACAAAATACATAGGTGTAATAAAAAAAAAACTAAGAGTCCTTCTCGCCTTTTTGCGCGGACATGTCAAGTGCAAGTTTTTCTTTTGTAAATTAATTTACTGTACATATTCTTAGTCAAAAGTGGTATTGTTTTGTTTAATAATGTTCTACAATGTGAAACGATTAATTGTATTTCGAATATGGGGCACAAGTTGCAGTTTATTTTTTGCGGTTTTCCCGCGCTGTGGACTCCCATATTTTACCCGACGTGTTTGGGCTATAATGCCGCGAGAACTCCAAGAAAAGCATCAAATTCTGCAGCATCTGGAATTTGATGATGACCTTATTAACGCATAAAAAAGAAAGCTATATTACATCAGACTTGGCTGTATGGGCTAGAACCTTTGCCTTCCCTATCACCCCATTCATCATCCATCGGGAGAGAGAACACAACAAAAAAAAACTAACTAGCATTAGTAGTTGGCAGTTAGTTTGTAAAGTAGGTATATAA
Source organism: Tinea semifulvella (assembly GCA_910589645.1). Classification (NCBI taxonomy): domain Eukaryota; kingdom Metazoa; phylum Arthropoda; class Insecta; order Lepidoptera; family Tineidae; genus Tinea; species Tinea semifulvella. Next base: position 31,828,325 of record OU342584.1, read on the forward strand.
AATAAAAAGTTAAAGTATAATTAATACTATATATTTCGCATATTTTATAATATAACTTATATTTTAGTATTTTACTAGATGACTCGGTAAACTTCGTACCACCTGAAATCCGTATGATTGTAACTTTATAAGCGGTCCAGTAGCCTATTCTGTTACTTAAGCGCCAACGTTATTCGAGTGGTTTTTTTTTGTATATTTAAAGGACATTGTGCAGAATACATCAGCCCTAAACACGTGCTTTATTTACATAATATATGTTCATAACAGAGTTCATAACCGAGTAGAGGATCATCAAATTCTAAATGTTGCAGAATTTGATGTCTTTTCATGGAGTAATTCACATTAATATCGCCCAAACACGAAGGGTATACGGTAGCGCGGGAAAACCGCAAAAAAATTAGGTGTAACTTCTGCCCCATTATAAAGTGGAATCTCTTATATAACGGAACTGTCAGTGTAAAACGCTATTAAAATTGGTATTCTCGTATAAAGGTTTCCACTACAGACGACAGCAAAATAAAGCTACGATGCGTTCATTTAAAAAAAAAACTATTTATATATTTCTTTTAGTATTTGCCATATTACCGAATGTGTATTATAAAACTATGTTTAATGTAAATATATAATCTTGGTTTAATTAATATAAATGTTGTTAACTTTAATATAAATTCGCGGTGGACAATTAAAGTATTTAATTCACGTTTTCCCAATGATTTTGAAGTTGCAACCCTTAGAAAAACGCTATTTTGACGGAAGGTCGGATGTGATCGGAAAAACTCGGGCTAAAAGTGGCAGTAAATTATTTTTGTCTTTAATACCATTTTCTTTGTTTATTTATATAAACTATCGATTCCAAGTGAATATTTTTATAACGGACTAAAAAGTATAAATTATACTTAAAAGTAAAAATAAATATAAACTAAACCAAATAAAAGAAAATAAAAATAAACTATAAGAGACGTCCCAAGAGAGGTAGTCCCAAGAAGACTGACAACATTTCCCCTCTGTATAGCGAGGCTAATACGTTGACAGAAATAATTGCTAGCCTTTTTCTATCTCCAGATTTCTCCGTCAGCCGTTTGGACTATACCTTGGCCAGACGCTTGGCTGTGGATCCCATCGTCTTGACCCCAAACGGCGCAAAATCGTAACCTGTACCGAGGTTGGAGTATTTGCGCAGCTTGAGCTTCTCAGCAGAAACCGCCGCACTTTCCGCGCTTGACGAGGTCGCCTGAATGTGTGATGGGGCTGATGTGTCTACACATGTCGCATCCCTCACCAGGGAACTGACAAGTTTCCACGGCCCAGCGGTCATGCCGCCGGGTCTCTTGCCATCGCTCTGCGCAATCCCAGAGGGTTCTAGGATCGCGGGTACTCCAGCAGTGACAAAAGCCCTTCGAATGATGTCGTTCAAAGCAGCGTGACGAGGAATGCAGCCAGCAATTCTAGCGCAAGAAATCCTATAATGTCCGAGATGTTCTACGGGCTCTTCACACTGACACTGGTGTGGGTGGACCGTCCGAGCTACGAGACAAAGACACACCGCCATGGTCAGTGTATTTCGATCAAGGAGTGTACCAAGCGATGCTAAGGGGCTCGTTTCACAGTCGTTGAAATTTTGTTAAATTTGGAACCTAATTATTGGGGCATTCTACTGCTAGCATGGCATTTTTGGCATCTGACAAGTACGACGGCTCAACGGAAGCCAAGGATGGGTTTGTTATATTCCCGTAGAGCTCGACAATACTATGTTCAGACGACAGAAACGCTGGCAGTGCTACACTAGAAATTTTGCGAGTTCCCAGGCCTCCGAACCGAATCGGAAGTGAAGCCTGGGCCCAAGTACAGTCATTCATGATGAAATTTTGAATTTTAATTAGTGTATTTTGCAACAGTTAATCTTGTAAAAGAAGTCATCACCTTTTTAAGCGTCTTAAAAGAATACATTAAAACAAATGATTTCCTAAATCGATATATTTTTTATAATAAGATTTTTTTTAAGGGTCGATTTTAATGTCATCATCACGCGAGTGTCACTGAAGATATTTTATTAATCAAATTTCAGTAAGGTGACATCCATATTGAGTGGGGTATCATCGAATAGGTATTTGAAAATCACCTTGATGTTACCCTTATCTTTTTTTTTAAATGGTCACATTTAGGATCTATAACTATTTAAAATTAGTTAGCAACCATTATCCTTTAAAATTTTAATGTAAGTCCTACCGACACCTACGTACCTATATAAAAAATGTAATAAACTTTATATAAAAAAACGTATCATCACGACGATATCCCTTTTATTATCATATAATAGGTAATTTGGATTAATCCATCAATATTTCATGTACATTTTGAATAGGTAGATTACTATTAACCACCAATACAAACATTTCGCTTATAAAATAAAAAAATACTGGTAGTTAGGTATGTCGGGACTTATCGTTGGGAAGATTTGAACATGTCTCAGTTTTTAATGGGTCTTGACTGTTAAAGTCGCTATTGTATATATGCTGTAGCGGTTATTAAACTTTTCGTCGACGGATCCTTGACCTTGTTTTTAATTAATTCAAGATATTTGTTTACATAGTCGGGTTTTATATTGTATTTTTTTTTATTTAAATACTTTGCAAATTTAGTTCAAGTAAATTCATGTATGTGCGCTCGTCATTGTGCTTTGAGGCAATTATTGAAAAATCGGCCATTAGTCTAAAATAGACAAAAGTAATTTATCAGTTTTGGTGGATTTTATACTTAGTGTTGTACCTGACATATTTTAATTGTTATATTAATTGAGGTCGTTGCAATCGGGTCGCATGATGTGCGCAGGTTCCTCGGGGGGTAAGGGGGAAACTATTCCCAGACGCTTCGACTGCGGGCTGTGCTGAACAACCTGCCTTCGGACATCGGGGTGAGCGGTCGTTGTTGAATTTACTCCCAGCTGGTAAGTCTGAACATTCTTTGTTACTAAAACATTTAAACAAAATATAAAAAAAAGCTTTAAAAATAATATCGATGCGATTTAAATGCGAATAAATTAAAAATTCGCGCCTGTTCTTAATTCTTAAGCATTAATCTGGCATTACACAATATTTCCTAAATTTTGAATTAACTGTCATTTTCTTTCGCAATGCAAACTTATTTTATTTCAAATAATATAAGTGCTCGGTTTCAATGTTTAGTTCAAATTAAAATTCGATTTGGCTTAGACGTCTTAGGAAACAAGGTAATGAAACCGATCTTTAATTGAATTTTGGAGTCGGGAGTTAGTCAGGTTGTTTTGTTGTTCTTTTAATTATTAGTAATTTGGTAATTATCATCACGACCGTATCACTTCCGGGGTGGTCAGCATCCATGTTTTTAAAGAAGCGGGTTCATGATTAGACAACTTTACTATAGGCTCATCATGGCAAGAGAAGTGGCTAGATTATCACAACCAAATTATATCAATTATTCTGTTTCGACCAGGAAACGAAACCGGTACCTCCGCGTCTAAATCTACGGAATTAAACGATATTTTTGTTTATTTACAGATCTTCCTCCTGACTGCGAATTCAGATTGGATTTCAGGTTCGTGGTTTTTATTTATTTGTTTTTTTTAAAGGATCTAGAAACAATAACTAGGTACGGTAAGTACGAGTAAGTCAATAGGACTATTATTGGCCTCATGGGAGTTGGACGAAAACGAAAAACAATGAAGATTTTAAATAAACAAAGAACAGCAACGAAGAGTTTGATTTTATATTAAAATATTGTAGGCGGGAGACTATAAAAACTTAAGATGGATTAATAAGCTGTCAGACAAATAAAAATATATTTATTAGAAGTTACAAAATATTACCAAAAAAAATATCAGAGAAACATTAATATATTGGATATAAATTAAATTAAATAAACTATACTAATAAATAAAGAACTAATGTATAAAGAAATAAATAATAACTAAAATGAATTGCCCATTGTTCCGTTGCCAAAAAGTTTGATAACCGCTTAACTACCTACACCATTAAAATAAATATATATATTTTATTACATAGCGACTTGAACAGTCGGGATCCATTATTAATAAGATTTGAGCCGATCTCGGTTTTTAATGGGTCTCGACTGATAAAGCCACTATGTTATAATATATATATATATATATTTTAATGGTGTATTTAAACGGATATCGCACTTTTTGGTGACGGAACAATAAGATTGTTTATTATTCATTTCAGTTATTATTTATTTATTTATATATTAGTGCTTTATTTATTAGTATAGTTATTATTAATTTTATTTTTTTCCAATGGTAACAATGGGAATGTTTTTTTATATTTTTTAAAGTTTTTATTTATTTCTTTTTAGTTTTTAATTAAAGTTGATTTTTAGGCAATCGGGATTTTTATTTTTAAATCAATTACTTAAGTTTAATATTTTCGTCAAGCAGTCGGGTAAAAAAGAAGCATATTGAAGAAGAAGCAGGCCTTAGTTAGGAAGGTAATTGATATAAATTAACTAATTTTAACCGTACGCGCACAATCATAATACTTTTACATAATTAAACGGGTGTTTAGGCGATTCATCATTATCATAATAGACATCCATTGATCTTAACAGAACATTTTTCTGGAGAAATTGGCAAGAGTCTGTCAATTGTCAATTTTAATGTAAATTTATTAACGTTTTCACAAGTTGGTATTAGTGAAACCGGGACCGACGACAGCAAAATTACCTAAGAATAGTGTATTTTATTGGAACATGCCGGGGTTCGAATCACGTTTCTTTTTGGATTACAAGGAAAGCGTTCTTACCACCGATCTACCGCACCTTTTAAATGAGTGATACTATAGTTTTGGTAAGAAAATAAAACAGGTAAGACGTTTAAAAAATTGTGTATAAGTGAAAAAATATATGTAACAATCACAGTCTGAAAATATATGTAACAGGGATTAAAAGCCTATTTTAACTATGTACATGTTTAATGTTGCAGCTGCCAGACCCAAAATATTTAAATCGTTAGTTAGTACCTACCTACCTAGCAATCCACTAGTAGCACCTAGCCTACATTTAGGTCATTGATCTGTCCTAACGAAATGTTAAAGAAATGTTTGTTAAAATTTGTCAAATTAAATTTTATCATTCATTTTACAAGACCAAATAGCTCAGACGATCAAATTATGAATAAAAAAAGCCAATTTATGCGGTTTATGCACATTTTAGTTGCATTTAGTGAGACGCGCGCATTCGTCAGGTCACTGGATAATATCGACCCACCTCGCGAAGTTACATCATAAAATGTCGAAGTAATAAAAACTTGCTTCAATTTAAAATAAACTGTTTTATTACCACAAGTTCCCAACACATCCTAATTTATACTTAATTATCACTTTGGGTTGATTTTTTAACCATCAGATAAAGTTAGTCTACTGTTAATTTGTATGAAGAACTGTTTAAATTACCTGTTTTATATGAAAATTGATAAACCAACCCCAAGGGTGCTTTTATAAATATGTAAAATATTTTCTACACATTATTTAATGTTAAATCAAATCTACAATGTAAGAAGTATTTAGTATTTATTTGTATTGAAAAATCATAAACTATCTACTTAAATGGATAAATAAATAGCTAAGTTTTAAAGATAAGAATGATAAATACACTTCCAAACTGTTTGCATAAAAAACGTACGAGTAAAAGGAAACGAATGGACACGAAAGGAAACGAAAGGAAACGAAAGGAAACGAAAGGAAACGAAAGGAAACGAAAGGAAACGAAAGGAAACGAAAGGAAACGAAAGGAAACGAAAGGAAACGAAAGGAAACGAAAGGAAACGAAAGGAAACGAAAGGAAACAAAAGAAAACGAAAGGAAACGAAACGAAAGGAAACGAAAGGAAACGAAAGGAAACGAAAGGAAACGAAAGGAAACGGAAAGAAACGAAAGGAAACGAAAGGAAACAAAAGAAAACGAAAGGAAACAAAAGGAAACGAAAGGAAACGAAAGGAAACGAAAGAAAACGAAAGGAAACGAAAGGGAACGAAAGGGAACGAAAGGAAACTAAAGGGAACGAAAGGAAACGAAAGGAAACGAAAGGAAACGAAAGGAAACGAAAGGAAACGATAGGAAACGAAAGGAAACGAAAGGAAACGAAAGGAAACGAAAGGAAACGAAAGGAAACGAAAGGAAACGAAAGGAAACGAAAGGAAACGAAAGGAAACGAAAGGAAACGAAAGGAAACGAAAGGAAACGAAAGGAAACGAAAGGAAACGAAAGGAAACGAAAGGAAACGAAAGGAAACGAAAGGAAACGAAAGGAAATGAAAGGAAATGAAAGGAATGAAAGGAAACTAAAGGAAACGAAAAATAAATAAATAAAGATAAATAAAACGATATGAAACGAAATTTATTTTTATTAATTTACAATTACAAGTATTTAAAAAAATATATATCACGTTAAGGGTTGATGTTTTAAGCATCAGATAAAGTTATTCTACTGTTAACTTGTATGAAAAACTGTCAAAACGACCTGTTATTCTTACAAATTATTAAACTTACTAAACTTTATATGATAAATAAAATATTAATTACATAAGTTCTGCAGTGCATAAGTTCGTGAAAACAACATTAAAGCCCAACAATGGCTACATTAAAAAACAAAATAGGAAATTAATAATAATAGTAATACATTTTTAGAATAGGTATAAATAAATTATTTATTCAAACACAAACAGTTATTAAATTACAACAATACACAAAAACGTTATAAAAAAATCTTCAATTTAAAATTAACTGTTTTATTACCACAAGTTCCCAACACATCCTAATTTATTGTTTATCAGATAGTTATTCTACTATTAACTTGTATGAATAACTGTCTAAATTACCTGTTTTTCTTACAAGTTTTTACTAAATTAACTTAATGTGACAATTGGTATACCAGCTGATTTTATAAAATATGTTTTTAAAATACATTAAAATAATAATAAATAAAATCTATCACGTAACATCTACGAGAACTTCAGATAATAATCTAGTAGCTACTCAAGTGAATAAATAAATCGCTGAGTTCTGAAGATAAGAAAGAAATTGTTGAATTGTGACATCGTTCTTGAAAGTTTTGCTGCATCCTACAGTGAAGTTCCACTCAACTAGAAACTTAAACAACTACAGTTCCAAACTGTTTGCATAAAGAACGTACGTCATAGAACAACATTTGACTGAATGGGATAAAACGAAACGAAATGAAACGAAAACAAACAGTAACTAAATAGATGATTAAATTATTTATTTATGCCAAATTTGTCCGAAACATGCACATTTCAGTTACATTTACTGACACGCGCGTGCATTCGTCAGGTCAGTCAGTCCTGGATTATAACGACCCACCTCGCGGAGTTACATCATAAAACGTCAAAGTATCTACAGTAATATAAACTTGCTTCAATTTAAAATCTGTTTTATTACCACAATTTCCCTACACATCCTAATTTATACTACTTAATTTTCACGCTACGGGTTGATTTTTAACTATCTATTAAAGTTATTCTACTGTTAACTTGTATGAGTTTTTAAATTACCTGTTATTCTTAAAACTTATTACTATTATAACTTTATATGACCGTTGATAAACCAACATCAAGGTTGATTTATAAAATACGCTATTATAAATTTTATTATTAAATAAAATACTGTTTGCATAAGTTCGTATTATAAAGAAGTGCATGAGTTCGTGAAAACAACATTAAAGCCTAAATAAAATGGATTCATGAAACAACGAAATAAAACTAAATTAAATCAAATTATTTATTTAGAATCCATCAAACACTTATTAAATTACAACAATGCACAAAATTAAATATAAAGAAAGCAAATTAAATTTAACAAACTAAAACAATAATAAACGAGCCAAAGATATTTTTTTTATTTCTATAAATAGTATAGTAGGTTCCCTGACCCCCAAATGCTTTAGGGCCAAATAGGGAAGTTATTTAAAAACAATTTATAGTAAAGATACGCAAATTAAAAAGGAAAATGTTTAGTGTAAAGTTCTCCTCTCAATCCTATATTTATAAAAAAAACTTAATTAAACAACAATTCTCGTAGAAGATAATTTCTTGATCTTCCCTTGACAGTTTGACAAGGTTGCAAGTTTTGTTTGTTATCACACAATCTTGTCACAAAGAGTACTTTTTACTTCATCTTCAAATTTGTTAAATTCCATCCCGCGGCTTCGTCGTCCGCAGGTCAGTCACATGATTTGGCGGCAGAATTACCGTTGAGTCCGACATTTTATTTATTTATTTATATAGTACATACAGCAGTACATATATTATCACACACATAACATAATAATTATAACTTAGCTAATATATGTACCGAGTAGGTGTCACAGCAAATAAAGAACAAGAAATTAATAACTTGTTACTTTTAAAACTAAAAATAACATAATATAACAAATATATGATTTCCTAAATAAAATAATACATATTTAACAAACATAAAACTTAAAAAAACATTATTACATAAATTTGGTACCTTAAAAACGAAAACAAAACACTTGTTAAATAAACTATAACCTACTCGTATGTTGTTGGTTTAAAATGAGCGTAAACATTTTTTTCTTAATACATTGTAACGGTCATGAAAGATCATTATTGGCATTGCAAAGACTACTATAGGTGTTGCACATTCGAAATGTTGACGAATGTGAACCTAGTACATTAGTTCTTGAGGAACACCAAAGGATCTTGGTTACAGGACGATGTTTCCATCGACTGTATTCAGCTATCTTTAGAAAGTTAATATAATGTTATAATCTAATCTAAATCTAACTCACTACGTAGTTTATTGAAACTTTTCCTGAGTGCAATTAAGTTAAAGTTTTGCTCGGAAGAGAAAATTCTAAAGTAACCTGAGAGCTAAACTACAACTTTTCTGCAAAGATTCGCCTTGTTCTATTTGATCTTCCTGAAGTACCTTCTTCTTCAGGACTTAAAACTTTTAATTTGTTCATTAGCCAGTGTCTCTTCACTCCATCCACCTACCTCAAGGCTCGCGAATGAGCTCTTATGTAACCCTCATCCACCTTTCACCAACAACCTTCTTTAGGTCATGCGTCCATCGGCGGGGGGTCAGCCCTGCTTCGTCCTCTCTCTCTTCTCTCTTTCTTTTCTCTCTTTTAAAACCCGGTTGTCCCATCGTTCGTCGGTTTTGCGGCAGATATATGCATTGCCACTTCATAACACTTGATAAGTGTTATATAACTTAGTTTCTTTGACGAATATCAACGAAAATATTTAAAGATTTAGGTTCAAGATTATATCTCAAAAGTAACTCGAAGATACAACTCAAAACTTACTTTTACCTTGATCTATTGGATCTTCTTGAAGTGCTGTTGCTTCTCGATCTTCATTAACGAAGTTTTTCAAGGAGAGTGCAATAGCGTCTTTAAAACTTAACACAGTTCTTGGTAGTAAATTTGCTTTCTTTACTAAACTTGTAAGAAAACTTACCCCTTTACACATTCAATTTTTTCTATTTGATTATCTTAAAATCACGACTAAGAATACTTTATGTGAAATAGATATAAATATAATAATTGGTGTAAAAAAAACTACGACAACATAGAAAAGGGTAAAAAGAAGAAAAAAAGAGTATTATTACGATCTTTCGGGGTGGTCAGAAACCACGCCTTTTAAAGAAGCGGATTCACGTTTAGCCAACTTCATGAGTGTCTCTAGCGTATCAAACTCGAGAAATATCACAAATAAATTAAATAAATGATTGTGTCGCGACCACATTATTTTTATTATTATTTTGTTATTTAGTCGCAAACGTTATTAGTGGATTTCGTTATTTAAGACAGACATTGCGTCATAATTACAAAATATTATTAAATTCACAACTCTATAAGCGCTCGAATTTGACAGCGGCCGTGCTAATATCAACTTTAATAGCGTGATATATATGTATATAGTTAACGGTTCTACTATATAACGTTTGCGGTTAAGTAACAGAATAGGGCTACTGGAATCGGACCCGGTACCTCCGAGTCTAAATCCACGGACTTAACCGCTAGACCACGGAGGCAGTTCAGTATTAAATAATTAACAATAAAACTACAATACATGATATTCTGTAGCTCTAGTATGTATTATCATATATTACATATAGTAAGTATATATCTAAAATGTAGGCAAGGTTTTAACAAAAACAATTTGTTATAATTAAAGTTCTCTTCTTCATTAATAAATATGTTACGAATAAATAACAGTTTATAAAGCTAATGAAAAGTTACAGTGTTAGTTTATATCAGAATTTACGATAAAAAGTACAGGTTTTCCGGCCAATAGTTTTTAATTTGAAACTGTAGCGTTGTTGCACAAACAAAAGGTAATTGTTTCTGGTGGCGCATTCATTACTTTGTACTTTAATATTAGACCACTAGCATTCTATTTATTACACGTGTTCATACTTTGTCGTCAAGAATTACACTAATTTCCTTTGAAAGGTCTATAACAATTTCGTACCTATTAATTTATTAATGATTTAATAATTAATTAGTATTAGCCTCGCTATACAGAAGAGTAATGTTGCGACTTCTTGAGACTATTTTTGATGTGACGTCTCATAAAGATATTTTTTATTTATAGTTTAATTTATTATTCGGTTTAGTTTATAGTTATTTTATTTTATTTTAGTAGTTCGTAATTATTATTTTATATTTAGAAAATGTAATAAAAATTTTGGGATTGTTTGTTATATGCTACAATATTTTGGCCATTATTCATACTAATCATTGTTTATTAAAAGTACTTTTTTAACCGACTTCAAAAAGGAGGTTCTCAATTAGACTGTGTTTTCTTTAGAAATAACTGTGTATAAAAATTCAAAAGATACAAAAGTATCAATAATTTTGTTGATTGGCCTTTTATGCTCTTGCTTTGAAGTAAATAAAATATTATGTTTTACTTTTTAGTTTAAGTTTGTACATACTCATATAAGGTATAGTTTTGAAGTCGGTTTATGTTTTTTTCAAAAAAATAATTTTACCTAATTAAATTAAAAATTTGATTTTGAATTGGTCACTAGGCAAGCTAACTTTTTAGGAACAACAGTATTTTTATTTTTAACAAAACAATATTTTAATCCACGTGAATTATTGACAAAATGAAACTTAACTCGTAATAAAATATTAAGACCACAGGATATGCCTTTTCCGTTGTATTGATTAATGGTTTCTAATTGCAATTAGAATAATTACGAAGGAATAATGCATATCGTTATTTCCCGTATTAAACCCCAGTGAAAAAGATTACCCCGATTCTTACGCCTTCAAGCTCGAATGAAACTGAGAGTTTTCTATGGAGATCTGTAAATTTTCATTCGAATATTTCGAACCTACGCGCAATTCGAAAGCGCCAGAATTAGGCTCCTGAGACAAGATGTAAACAAAGCAACATCTTTACCAAATTTTATCAAAATCGGTAAAGTATATTTAAGCCATATTTCGGCTTGAAGATGAGACTCATTTATAGGTTGTCATCAAGGGTATTAAACATTTATTTATTATTCTATGGAAAATTATTGACAATACCTACAATAACAAAAATCATGGATGAAATCGGCACGTAAGAAATACAATAGGATCTCTCCGGCTGATTTGTTAATTTGATAAAGTCCCTGCAATAATTAATCTTGTGGGTAACGCCGCACACATACTCGCATTAAATACTTTAATTGATGTGGCCATGTAAACCGGCGCACGTTTCGTCATCTCGTCAAAGCGCCACATATTTGCTCTCGCACAACGCCGATACTAATATTATTAACTATTTTATTTAAGCGGGTTGGTTTTATGTACGCTTTCCTTAAAAAATTAAAATGTTCTGGTTCCACAAATACCAAATTGTAAATTGGATATAAATTATCATAAAAATTGACATCAGACCCTCGCCAGGGCACTGGCAGAAATGAATGATTTTTTAAAATACACCCTGTTTCTATTCGTTTCTAACTGTATATTTATATTATTAATATTATTCAATAAATTATTTAATGGACCTCCGTAGTCCAGCGGTTAAGTCCGTGTCCGATTTAGACTCGGTGGTACCGGGTTCGACACAATAATTGGTTTAATTTATTTGTGATATTTCTCGAGTTTGGTACGCTAGAGACATCGACGAGCTTGCCACTTGTCATGATTGGCCTATAGTAAAGTTCTAAATGTGATTCCGCTGTTTTATAAGCATGGATTTTAAACATGCACGGAATATATATATATATATATATATAAACTTATATCGCTGAAAAATGTACCTATTTCATTTCAAAAGATAAAAAGCTCTGTTACGAGTATTACCCGTAAATAAAGATAACAGGTAATAGAAAAATAGTTAACTTAATATAAATAAACATATTAGAACACAAATGATAAAAACATCAAAAAGGACAAAGCTACCTTAGAAATAATTTTTTGCAAAATCCTTCCTTTCATCGCATATTTTGCGGCACATAAAATATGAAACATCGTCGGGCTTCGCATTTAATAAATATTTTATATTTCTATTATAAGAAAAAATAGATGTAATCATCATCCATAACATGATACAAGATCCGTAGAATGAAATGAATGAAATCCACTCTATATATAATAAAATATGCTAACAAAAGCGGCAGTGATGGGTATCGAAATGTGTTCAAGGCTACACAGGTTGAACTTTTCAAGTACAGTACACTGTCTGTGTGGCTACTGTCTAAGCCAGTCTTTCTCGAAGAGAGCGATAACGCTCCCTTGTGGGAGCTGCAGCGCTATACTGTTACTTAAGCGCAAACGTTATATAATGGAATCCGATAACTATATATCACGCTATTAAAGTTGATATTTCCACGCTATCAAGGTCGAGCGCTTATTGAGTTGAGAATTGAATAATATTTAGTAATTATGACGCAAACTCAAAGAAATCCACTAACAACGTTTGCGACTGAGTCCAAGGGGGCTGTTGGACTCCTAGAGGGGGGCGGTAAAGAAATAGGATGCATTGGCATGGTTAAGAGGGGTGACATTATATTCGAAAAATGCTGAAACAAGTGTCCTGGGCGGAATATAATAGAGAATAAATCTGCATTATCTGTATTAGCAAGACCGCTACTTCCTATAGTGTAGAAAAAGAATAAATGAGCTGATAATCTGAGTCTGAGAGCGACCTTGCTTCATTATCTTACCTAATTAGTTGCCAGTGATGTTATCTAATAAACTATGGGAATACAATCATTATTAAAACCAACCTTCTGCACCTTTATTAATGTCATACCTTGTTTTCGATTCGCTCTACTAATTAGGCCTCAGGGACTATAATATCTAGCATAATCAGACACGTATTTTCGTTTACCTGTCTTGTTAATAGGTATATACTGTACTCGTAGCTCTATTACGCATAAACTTCGTTATTGAATCGAGTATTAGACAGCGCCATAAGATGCGAAGTAAAGGAAATACAAATTACAAGCTCGAAAGAAAAACTTTACCTTAAAAGAAAGAAAAAGTCCAACTGTTTTTTTTAAATATTTATTTATATTCTTGTTTTTTTTTATTTGTTTTTTAATGAATTTTGTTTCATTATTATTTTATAACTTTTATTTATATTACTGTTCCACTAAATTTAAATGTATGGTATAATAACAGAGGTTGTTGGTAGATTCCAACATTTTCTGAACCATAGACCCTTTTGTCATAATATTTTTGTTTTATTTTTTAACTATATTTTACATTTTTGTTAACTCTTATTTTAGTGACAAATAAAAACTGATTTTATATTATTTTAAGCCTGATGTCAAATAGAGTAAATAATTATTTGTGAGTGTGTGCTAATCATAAGCATAAAAAACTACATTTAAAATTCCGTGAAACAAAGTACGTACACAAGGTATATTACCTTAGGTTAGTTTTATGATAAACAAACGGAATCAGTCGATTCTCCTCGCACATGTAGATATCGGGTTACTCTAGCAGAACCGAAAAAGTTGATTTAATTAGTGTTTTCTGTTTTTTTATCGAACAAACCGTATAACTGCAGAAGCTTTTACTGTCTGTGTAAATTTCAAAGCTCAAAATCAAAAAGTAATAGAATCCTCTCTTCTCATTATAACATATTGTACACTTAACCGACTATGCTATAATACCCTCGAAATAATTGTATGTATAAAATTATCCCTGTATAAATAATCAAGTAATTTAAATAATCAAGACTTGAATGAACAACACAAAAACACTTGTTATGGTTACTGAATTGTTTAAGGACACGTGTCTCGTCTGCGTCCTTCGAGAGAATGTTTTGCTAAATAACAGTCAATCAATGGATATTTATAAACAAAGGTGACTTACACCTACGCGACTATGTCAACCTTTAAGTCAAAGAAAAGTGCTATTAATAAACAATGTGCGAATTACTTGGGGTGAATTGCGCCATTGATTTTTATAGACCTCCAGTAAATAATAGATTCATTGGTAAGATTTGTATGTAATAAAAATTTAAAACTTTAAACCTACAAATGTTAGTGCATCCTAATGCATTATTTTGCTATGTGAGTGTAAATGCGTTCGCGAACCAAGCGCGATCCCTTGTTGCGGGACGAATATCCGATACCGTTAGGGGAACGGCGGGCGCGAGGCACGAACACGAAGGCGCGAAACTAGCTACACTCGCGTTTCAGGGGTTTTGCGCGCTTTCACGTCAAAATTATTAGTGGTTCCACTAACACCAACTTGTGGAATCAGTAAAAAAAAAACATGACGTCAACTCTTGTCAAACTTTCTGGACAGCGCGGCAGCGTGGTGAAAGCAGGCCATATTCTCCAAAAGTCCGTTCTGGAAGGCCTAATTTCATGCTATATTTGGTTACGCGATTTATACTTCAAACCTCAAAATTTATCTAAGATTTTTCAGCATAGATAGCTCTATTGTACCTTGGATGTACAAGCATTATAACATGCTTGTTTACAGGTATAAACAAAAAGCGTTTTATCATATCAGGTTACTATAGAACTTCGATAAGAAAAACACACGCAATAATGAACAAACAATATATTTTGTTATGTCTTGCTGTAAGAAAATAATTTCAGTCTTTTAAAATAAGATTGATTTAAGGATAATTATTATGAATGGAATTGACATTCCTCTTATGCCGTAAAAAAATATTAGTTTAAAAAAATTCAATGCTTATTGAACATTAGATTATGTGGGTAATAAATAATGTTTATAAATAAGTAGGTATTACACATAATTTGTTAGTCATTATGTTGACATTACATTTCATATTGATTTAAAATAAACGAAACCACATCGTAAGTATTCCAATATAAAAAGTATAAATTGAAAAAATATTATCAAAGATATTTTATTTCAGGCATTCTAGATAATTAATTTATAACAAAAACCCTTATTCTACTCTATACTATAATCTAAATAAATGAATATTTTACAAGGTCAAACGATACGGTATAAAATCCATTGATATTGTTATGTACATGGATGTAACCTAAAATTATTGAAGATATAATATCTTTACACTACTTTACACTAGCCTAGCTATGAAAACCCATTCTAATAATGAAAAAAATAATATGAACTTTTGGCATTTACGAGTACTGGAATTACAAAAATAACACCAATCCGTCTGGCCGATAAATTCCAAATTTAAAAAAAAACTGAATGGCTCAACTTTAGTATTGGAGGTCTTGGACTCGTGAGTTCTAAAAAGATAAAAAATGACATAATCAAAAATTATAATATTTCTTTGACAAAGTTTAACAACGACACGGAAGCTTACTTTGCTACAATAAATTAATAACAGAAGCGTAATTAGAAAGAGAGAGAAAATATTAATAACCTACTATCAAGATTCTCTTGGATAAATAAAGCCTTTAGCCTTCATCAGTTTATCTGTCTCTCATTCTGCGTCAGACGACCCCTGATGCTATATAGATGACCTGGATAATAAGTATAGCAGAAGATCGTGTGAAACGGCGAGTCTTAGGGTAGACCTATATTCAGCAGTGGAAAGACCACCCTATGTCTGATTCTAATCATCTTCATCATCAGCCTGTGTTTCTCAACCGCTAGATGAAGGCACTCTCTCTTTTGCAACTCTCATCCAACCCCTCTTTAGGTCATCCCCCTCTGCGTCATCCACTCTAGAACCCATTTGCCATATTGTATTTTTTATTTTATTAATTTATTGTTAAACTAACAAAAGGCGGACATTATGTATATAGGCACTTTCTTCCAATCAACCATCGGGACATTGAAAACATTAGAGGTGAAGTTTGCAAAAATAAACAAAACTTAATAAAAAATAAAATAGAAACCTTTACATAATAGATAAATCGCTTGTCATTCGTATCTTAGCTTCTTGAATATTATAATAATGACTTTGGACGTAATAAGATGGTATTCAAGGTTGATCATCATGTTTTCTCAGAGATATTTATCTACTCCGTGAACCTAAGTAAAGTCTTTGAACATGTGGTTAACATAAACGTCGTTTTTTTTAAATCTACGTTGTTTGTATATTTGTTAACGGACGGACAAGTACGCAATCAATGTCATATTTTTCTTACTGGGGGGTTTGAAATACACAGTTGTGGAACATCATTATTTTATTGTTATTTTATAGAGTTAGATAAAACAATATATTTTTGTCTTTTTATTTATAAACTAAACTAAATATATTTACGCATGATTTGGACATGAGGCAGTGTGTGAAGTATCAACCGTTCGTGCCGATAAACCCAGTAAAGTATATCCACACGAATTGCCGTCTGGCCAGTCAAGCCGGCATAGTGTTTGCGACTGATATCAGTCTTGAGTGTCTGATTCCAGTTGCTAACATTCATGGACCTTGCGCACCACTTACCATCAGGTGGGGGCAAAAAACATGTCGTGCTAGTTTATATAAAAAAAAACATTGTAAAATCCTCGTTTTTGCAATGTTCGTCGTTTTCAGTCAAGTCTGCCACAGCCCCAGCGCTACAGATGCGACCAGGTAAGGATGTTAATAATTAGAGGCACCAACAAAATCCTTCACTGCGTTTAATATTAAAATGAAATAAAGTTAATTAAGTTATGTTAGGTGCAATAGGTAATTGTATATAAGGTCTAATAAGATTGTGTTCTCAAAAAAAAACCGGCTCCAGCATACAAAAACTAAGTCAATGAAAGACAACAAAAATTTCATTTTTTTATTTAGAATAGAAAAAAATTGTTATCAACCGACACTAAAAAAAACATGTAGGTATGTCTAAAAGACGTGTTGTGATTTTGAAGATATTCCAAATCAATAGTAAAATATTTTTAAATAACCAACGGAACAACACAAATTTTGGTTCTAACTGAAAGGATATACTTATTCTATTATATATTTATAGTGAGGTATATAAATATATATTTGGATCTACAGTTAGTGTCAAATAATAAATGTAAATAAAATAAATAAATTACGTATTTTATTCTTATAACTAAAACATTAAACTTTAATTACTCAAAACAGTATAATTTGAAATGTTTCATTACATATACTATTTTTGACCGACGATATAGCTACGCTCAACTATAAGCCTTTTTTTACGACCTTGGCAATATGTCTTAAAATATTAACAGAGTATACACTTGCAACGTAAATAAATCGATTAAAGGGTTAAATATTTAACCCCTATTCGCGTCTTGAACACCATCAATATCGCACGCCTTTACTAGCCACACAACTTACTATAAGGTAAGTGAAACGGATAAATTATTATTCATTTTATAAGTAATCAATATACTTATACAATAAATGAAAGTTGTTCACATGTCCTCCCATCAAAAAGTCATATTATGTCTATCTGTGGGTTCCAAAAATCCTTCCAGACAAAATGCATTTAAATAGGCGTGATGGCTAGGCAAACATACATTATATATTATATGCGAGTATGACTAGTTAAAAACACAAATGACCTAGGTAGCATTTTGAATTAATGAAATAATACGGAAAATATCTTTATATATACACTATATACTATATATATACTATGTATATATGTACACTATATACTACGTAGAATTTATTACAGAGCATATATTTTTATAATTTAATCTACAATAAAATAAAGAACTACGTATTTTTTTATTTTAATTATTCTGTAATAAAATCTTAAGTTACGGTGCAAATAAGTTTTCCTAAAAATATCGACACTCATACTGAACCTAATCGTGTAGGTAGCGAGAGGTCGACGATCGCGCAAACGTTGACTTACGTAATTCTTTCTCGCTCTCTTTCGTCTCTTGGTTGTGGGCGAGATCAATTAATAATAACATTCCCCAGCTTTTAGGTACTTATCACTATGGATATCGCGATTTGCAGCCGCGACCTTATTCACCTTGCAGTAGTGTTTTGTTATTCGGATAATGATATTTATCTTTAAAAAAAAATACCTTACATTTTTAATTTTAAATAGAGGTTCTAATGACACCTGATGCATATAAAAATATTTGCTGTTTTGACAATTACACGCGGTATATATATATCTTATATATACAATATTTAAGAACTTGGATCACATCTCCACCAACAATTTCTATTTATTAAGGCTTTTTAAAATGGGAAATTTCCTAATAAAAGTCTAATACCACTTGGTTTATTTCTGCACGAACCTTGTTTTATTTATATTGTAAATTAAACTCCACATACGGTCATAATATTTTATTTTACGGGTCCTTATCTCTTTTACAACCACGCTTCTACTAGATATTTTACCGTGCTTCATTCTGTCAATCGTTTCAGTTGGCCATGCCTACATAGTTACCATTGTTATTATTGTAAGCTACATACTCGTACATAGGTACATCATTTTAAATCCTTAGTTCCGAATACAATTATATTCGAATGCATAAAATATAATTACTTATTGCATTCTAGTTTAGTAATATAACCCCTAATGTGTTTTTACGAGTGTGTTTAGTGAAGAACAAGACTACTGATATGGTTGCAAAACCAAGACCAAGACTACCCTAGTCTCGCAAGACTCTTGCACAGACTTTTTTTCCAAATATTGCTAAAGTGTTTACTTTTTTTGCGGTTAGGTTTTTTAATAAATTTTAATAGCGTCGTATCCGTATTTTATTTTTATTTTTTATTCCTAAGGAAAAAAATAACGTTTAGGTATTTGGAACTTGGGAGAGCTCGTTTGCAAATAATTTTATTTTAGTATACCTATATCTTATCTATACCTACTGCCTCCGAGGTCTAGCGGCTAATTCCGTGGATTTAAACTTGATGGTACAGCGTTTGATTCCTGGTCGGGACACAATAAATTATTTAATTTATTTGTGATATTTCTCAAGTTTGGTACACTAAAGACATCGCTGAGAGAGATTTTCTTAGTACAATTGGAAAATAAAATATATTTTGAGTCAGAGTAAGAGTCTTGCGAGACTCTTGCGCAAGACCAAGACCAAGATTAGGAGTGCAAGACCAAGACCGAGACCAAGACCACCTATTCTGATGCAAGACCATGACTAGCTGAGTATTGGTCTTGGTCTTGCTTTGGGCAACACTAAGTGTGTTCTATTTTGGTTGACTAAACTAATGGCTTATTAATTAAATGTTACATTTCCAATAGATGTCCATCACACTTGTGAACCAAATTGTTGATACATAACCAAAAAGTGATATGACATAGATTTCATAAAATTGTTACGTTGATCATTTATCCCAACTAGGCATATCACATTTATTATTATTATTATGTTCGCAGTATGGATCAAGTTTATATTTGAAAAATCCTTTAGATTTTTCAACTTGTTCAAAACGGATGTAAAAGCAAATATTTCAATAGGGTTATAAGTTCCACCCCTAACATGAAAGCTCAAGTGTCGACCATCTTCCTTCCGTTCTCTATAGCTTAAACCTACTTAAAACACATTTAATATAATAGGATGCTCTTTCTAAAGACAGGTAAAAAAACTGAGATGGCAGATGTGTTTAAAGAATACTAAATGAAATCCGGTGTTTAAAGAAACGATGAGTAGTTCAAATAATAATTATAAACTACTCGAATAAAAGAAATAAGATTAAGTACCAAAGAACTAAACCTAATAAAAAAATAACTATCTATATGTATATAAAAAATGATCTTTAGAAAGGCAACATTTCTCCTCTGTATAACGAGGCTTATACGCTGGCAAAAATAATTGCCAGCCTTTTCAGATTTCTCTGTCAGTCTTTTGGACAACTCCTTGGTCAGGGTCTCAACATGCTACCGACGAGGCATTTCTAGAATCTAACAAGTACGACGGCTCCACGGAGCACACAAGAGAAGTTTAAAATATAAATAATAATAATACTTAATAGTATTAAAACATGTTTTATTTTGAATACACGAAAGTCCAAGTCATATTTTTTTTTTAACCTCGTTTTATAAAATCGTGTTACTTTGTCGACAGAGTAGGTACTTAAGTGCAAGAACAATGGATATTTGTTTTCAAACAAAATTGTCGGTGCCAGCCACTTCGATCGCTTCATACAAACGCATATCTTTATCGTATAAGTATACCTATAGCATACTTGAATTTTGGAATTTACGTTAAGAATGCGCAGGCCATTTGTTGAATGTAAAATGTATAACACAGATAAATTTTGTTTTTATGTTATTTAATTTACATTATAGAATATTATTATTATTATATCATTATAGCCGATAGAACACAGAGTCCTAGACGTCCACTGCTGATGATAGGTCTTCCAGAAGATCTTTTCGACAATTCCACAAGTGTGTCAAATAGCTCGAATACTCGTATAAGATAGAGTTGTTGTTGGTTGTTAACTTCATAGAATGAACTATTGAGATTGATATAAACTAATATTAACGCGTGTGTCTTTTCTTTCTCCGATGTATTGTGACTCACATAAATCTTAAACCTTCGTAATCAAATTAAAATTCCGAGAGCTTTTGTTACTGTGATTTTACCGACTGACACGGCTTGTTCAGTAACCGAGCCGTTATGGCTCAGTAACACTTCTAAGATGTTGTTAATAATAAAAATAGTATTAATTATGAAAAAGTACTCAAGTCACGTTTGTCAATCCAAAAATCCAAATATTTTACGTTTCTATTTAAAAAAAACAATGCAAGCTCAACATTGGACTACATGACTACACTAAAAAGTTGTTTCGTACATAAATGACTTAGCGAATGTGTTCAGTGAAGCGGGACTTTTAAATCTATGGAAAAGGATATAAAAAACCTCTTGGTCGGGGTCGTTGTATGTTCTCGCAACAAACCGACGATTTCTATGCCTTTTTTTTTCAATGTTTCTTAACGTTACCTTGTTGCCTTAAAACGTTAAGAAGCTGCAAGTAAAATTTCAATAAACTTATGTTATCTTAATTACTAGTATAAATAACTTACTACCTACGTATAATTCGAAATAAAAAATTAGATAATATAGGAAAGTAAAGTATCATCACGACCTACCGGGGTGGTTAGAAACTACGATTTGAAAGAAGCGAATTTACATTGAGCCAACTTTACTATAGACCCATCATGATAAGTGACAAGCTTGTCGATGTCTTAACAGCTAAATTATATTATATTTACGTTTAAAAACATATTATATTTGAAACTAATTAAATTTTTATTGCGTAATAACAAATAGTGGAGAACCACTATTCTTAACTTGATATAAAAAAATACATAAACATCATTTATATAAAAATCTAAGCGACATAAACTTTTAATTTAATTTGTTTTTTTATAACTTAAGCTATTAGCAAAGTGTATCCGGAGAAAATAGCGTAAAGGCCGGAGCGGTTTAAGTGGATGGAACCTGTTCAATTTCCTGCCAGCTCTAAGAAAGCTGGTTTCATCCGTTATTATTAAATCTCGTCTTTGAATGATCATTAGTGCCTCCTACAAAGCTGAGCTTGCCTCTTGGCGAAGTGAGAATACATGCATGCATAGAAGCTTTGGATTATAATAAAAAATCACAATTTTACAAGACAATACCACTTCGTTTCTGTCAAAGTGTTAAGAACCTCGGTCTTTTAATGTCCAATGATCTGTCGTGGAGTTGCCATGTGTCCGAGATTAGTAGGAAAGTATTCGCCAGTATGCACGTGTTGAAGCGGTTACAGTTTTTTATTCCCATCAAGACAAAGCTAATGTTAGTCACAACAATCAGATTTGTTTTCGGCGTGCGTAAGTTTGACCACGACTCCCATTTTCGTACACAGTTAAATTGGCTCAATATCCGCTTTCGCAGATCAGCAAATCTTCTTTACTTTCTATACAATATTATTCACAACCCTATAGCTCCCTGTTATCTTAAAACACACTTTTTAATTTCTTTGTGATTCGCACGACCATGGCGGTCGTTCGAATCTTCGTTCTTCTCATAACAACCAACTCAAAACCCCACCCCACACTTCCAGCAGATATTCAGATTCATTTACCGTATCGTCTGCTCGCCAGTGGAACAAACTTCCACTGACCATCAGTCAAGCTCCTTCCATTCACATCTTTAAAAAACTACTTAATACTTTCTTTCTAAACAAGCAGAACAATATATTTTAACTCCACAAATTTCTACTTCCTAATAAAATATTATCTTCATATATGTATATCTACTATAATAAGTATATATCGATGAGTATTTATGTAGTTTATTGGTTAGAATTGCACCCCATTTATTTATACTGTCTCACTCTCCCAAAGGTTAGCTGGTAGAAAAAGCCGAAATGGCTTTAAGTTCGCCTTTGTACATACTTTTAAGTAAAGTGCAATAAAGTATTTAATAATAATAATAATCTGTCCCTAGTCATGGAAGTAAGACAAACAACCATAGACAAATCGCCGTGAGGTCACGGTCTGGTCGTAACATCATATAGCATATGTCCTTCTCTAGGTACCAAAGAACGTTTCTAACAAATTTTATATTAATCGGTTCTGTACTACAGACAGAGAGACTTCTATAGTATTTATTAGGATATACCTACATTATCTATTGGATGGTAATAAAATATCTGGATTTTATATAGTTTGTAAGTTTTTTTACTCTGTTTGCTTATAGCCATTAAGTCTTTAACCATCAGCGGATGCAGAAAATATAGTGTTGTGCTCGGAGTTGAAGAACATGTGTAATTAAGAAAAAGATATCCACGGCTTCGGCTCTGTCACTATAATTACATTCATCGCAAATGTTGCGATTTTATCTTTCTACGAGTACAGGCATACAGGGATTTAGTACTCGTAATGTTCACAACTTTACGCCCTTACTAGTCAAAGTCAAAGTTAAGTCAAAATACTTTTACCAAAAATATTAGTTTAGATTCGTACTAAATATTATGTACTAAATATTCGTACTAAATATCGTACTAAATATCATACGTGAAATTTTGAAGTACAGCTAAACCGAAAATAATGGAAAATTTGGCTGTTAATTCGTCTGTAAG
The DNA here is from genome assembly GCA_910589645.1 of Tinea semifulvella. Taxonomy (NCBI): domain Eukaryota; kingdom Metazoa; phylum Arthropoda; class Insecta; order Lepidoptera; family Tineidae; genus Tinea; species Tinea semifulvella. The sequence goes on from OU342584.1 coordinate 31,851,791, forward strand.
ACATTCTCTGAATGTCTTACACAAAGAGTTCAAATAGAAGATTGAGCGGGTAATGGCTGTCATTTTTATACAAAATATTAGCTACATCTTCATCTTGTATCGAATAAGTTCTTGCTTTACACTTTCGTAGCATGCAGATCTCCATAATGTCAGTAAAATAACAAAATCAATTTGAATGTGTACGTCGAACACTACCATAATTGACTAATTAAATCTGAGACGATTGTCCTAGCTTTAATTCTCAACCGTTTGACTTCTTGTCCCGTCTTGTTATAATGTCTTTGGTCTTACAGGTTTAAGTCAGCCTTTGCAACGTTTGAGCTATTTAATCAATTGGTTGATTGTCTATTTTCCAATGTAGTCACACCCTGATGTCGGCGAATCTTGAAAGTGCAAGTCAAAGTGGCCATGATTGATTCGAGCAATTTAATCGTAATTTCGTAATAAATCCTAAGTACCTAAGTGATAGTAGGGGGACGCTTATGATTATACGGGGCGTCTTAGATAAAACAGATTGTTCATATACCCGCAGCTAAAAAGTCCATTGTCAATAGGGATTGCAATGCAGCGGAGTTTTTTAAAGCTGATTTTTTGCTGGATCGATATATGTAATTCCAGCTGGGTCTAGCTCGAGAATATCGTTTATTAATTATTAAACCCTCATTATGGGAACACTTGGATTTGTCAAAGTTTTGCATTTTTGCCTACATATGCAATGTACCTATTAAAATGATACATAAACATAGCTGGTAACGAGTAAATAAGGAACAGTCTGCTACTATACTTTAAGTGGATGATTACTTAATTATTTAAGAAATATACTGTTACTGTCTAATATACCTTAAAATAAACAATAATACGTTTTGTCAAACAAAGGTCAATGACATTTTTGTCAATATTAGTTTTTTTTTTAAATTTACATTCATGCCTGTTGTCTGCGTCTTATCTTTAAACCTGTTTTTCTCGTAACTTTATAAACATTTATTTTAAATCAACCATAATGGTTTTATACGTTTTGAACATCTTAGTAGGTACCTTTTGATGTAGCATTTTAAAGGTTTTTTTTTGTGTTAATCCAAGTCATTTAGCGGTGGCGACTCGGTTGTAAGAAACATTCCCAATAAGAAACATATGTACATAGTTTTCTTACGTACATTTGTCATAGATTTAACACACCACCGTTTTCATGTCTCGTTAACCCCGTCGTTCCCGGTTCCACTAATACCAACTTGTAGAATAGTTACCAATGCAAGCGTGCCGAGTGTAAGCCAAATCTTAATAAAATCCTGGAAGGCCCATCTCCAACCTCTCTAGGACGTGTTCTAAGGGCTGTAATGATGATGATATCAAGTCAAAGTAAGTTACAGGCCTTTGTGACGTTACTATTTTAAATAACGATTGGAAGGTTAATAAGCAGCAAAGCTGTCCAACAAGATGTTAGCAGAACATTAGCAGATTATCAGATCCCAGTGACCATAAGACTTTGATGAAGTTTAAATCAGAAATAATTTATGTACCTACTCGTACATACTATAATAGTAAATACAGTTGTAAGTATATTGTTAATATATATGTATGTATATATAATTAATGCTTATGTATTATTATTTAGTTTTTATTTTAATTTAATTTTAATATGTGTACACCTACTCTTCAGTTAAGTGTTTAAAGATATCTCAATGGTTGGCTATGATAGAATGTTTCACGGCATTAAAGTCTGCCTTTGTCTTTGTACATTCAAGTGTTAAATAAATAAATATATAAATAAAGCTAATTAAATAATAATAAAATTTAAATGTTAACCATAAACTACTTTATATAGGTAGGTATAAATTGGGTATAGTTTGCGTACAAAATTTTATTGAATTGTCTATTATTTCCTCATTTGTTTTAATTTGGTACCTTTGTGATTTACCTACCGCATGACTTCATTTAAACCAACCATGTTTCTTTTGTAAACAACTAATATAATTGTACACTCATCGAAAAATATCCCTTTATTCAATGTATTTTATTATCAAATTAAGCATTGTATTCTATCGTTAAACTAAACACAATCGTACAATTAATACAGAACCTGGGTTCGAAACCCCGAGTTAAAAAAACGGTTTCCAAAGACGTGCGAGGAAATGTATCGACGCGCAAGGTATTACTGCCAATCTGCCAATAGTATTACTTCATGATGACTCAATGCTAAGATGCTAATGAAGTCATACTATTGGTTGATATTTCTCGTGGACCGCTCATTTTCCTGAGCACACATCTCTGCTGGATAACTAGCCAAATCCTTTTTAATTAAACTCAAAATACCTTTTTGTGGAGGTACAGTTATAAGCTGTCTCGGGAAAGTACCACCGTTCGGTGGCGAAGTAACTGTCAAACAAATAACAGCATCAGTCTATAAATAACCGGGCTTATTGCGTGGGAATGTCACTAAAATTAACTCAATTGACAATATGATAAGAATACCATAGTTGATAAAAACACACAACTAAAATGCGTAATTATTATTTATTTATTTATTTATTTATTTTATTATTATGAAGAAGAAACAAATTGGTGATGCTAGTATAGTAGGTATAGTATCGTTTGACAGCTATTATCTGTCAGCTTTATTTGAATAAAAATATCTTATATTATCGACTATATACGAGTATTTACAGGTTGTAACACATCTCAGCGTGAAACCGGGAATAAGTCCAAGGTAGTGTCAATAATCATAAAATTAAAAATATTAAATTAGACGTTTAAAATAAAATTTAGAAAGAAAATTTAATTTTTAGGTATTCAAAAATAAGTTTATAAGAATTTAAAAGCCAGCAAGTGTCTTTTCCCATTTCTATAACCTGGAGTTCTTCAAGAAGTGTGAAAAAGCATCTAGTTAGGTTGGTATAGTGGACTGTAGTCGGTCGTTGGTGGCTGGCGGGAGTTGCTCCTATTCTTGGACCTCGCGTATTCTTTACAGGAGGTGCGCGATGTCGTGATTAGTATAAAAATATATAAATATACCTAAACTTTTTATATTTTATAAAAAAAATATTAAACACTTTTTCCGCTGACTGTTGCATAGATCAATTGCTTGCTATTTTAAGGAAAAAACACTATGTTTAGAAGTTTATAGTTTTTTACAAATAACTACTTTTATTTATATTTTATTACGTAACTAGCTGCAAGTAGTAGTGGATAAGAAGAACGAGTATAGTCGACTTAATACCTATTAATTAACTAACATAAGGTTTAGTATTTGACATTGTCTTAGGCTTAATTGAGGATAGTAAGTTGTATGTTAACTTTTTTTACGTACTTAAGTCTATCAAATATGTTTGTAATTTGATTTGTAATAAATAATTTGTTTATTAAATTTTATTTTTAATATAAGCATTAGTTACTTATTATATTTTTTAGATATTCTAAGAGGGTTTGACGCTATTGCATGCTCTCGTTCGCATAATGTTTTTTTTCAAGGAATTTTATTTTTATTCTTGGCTAACTTTGTTTAATTTAAACTAATCTATAGGGCGTAGTTAGACTAAAACTAAACTTGATATGACGCCCAATCTTATCAAGACGGCATAGTGGGAAGGGCTGATAAACCGTCTGTTAGTCCGTTATGCTGGGTTTCTGAGGAGATTTATAAGATATCGAATGGTCATATTATTGACACACAAGATAAGTTGGCTCACACAGATATCTTATTAATCTCCTTAGAAACTCAACGGGCTTCACACCTTGATTAACGATTACCATCAGGTCTGTAAGAGGTAACATCGTGCTATTTTTTTTTTAATATGTAACTTGGTTACTTTTTAATTTATTGGCTACAGTAAAATATTTGAATAAGAACGTATTTTTATAAAACGTGTTCTTATGGATGCAACGAATGTTAAGTTGATAATCGAAACAAACTACATCCCTTTTCTGATAGATCCAGCGGCGTAAGAATTATAATGACAATAACAGTAGAAACTTAACTTAAACTATTGTTATAATGTTGTGAGAAGGTAAGATCAACGACGCTAGCAACCTGGCTGTATTGAAAAATAATTGTCCGGACACAAAAATCGAGTTATACTCGTCAACAAAAAAAAAACAGCAAAAAAAGCTCACCTTTCTCATGAAGTTCTCCAGCCAAACAACACGCTAGAGCAGCTAGAAGCAGAAACAAACTGGCTTTCCACATTTTCACACAAACATAACATACAATATCACAATCCCTTCGACATAGCACTAAAAGCGATTAGCGATGACAGAGTATTTAAAATTTACGGTTTGAACACGACCGACACAGCCGCGGCGCGCGCGTCGGTTTAAAGAATGGCCATGGTTGGCTGCGAGAAGGCTTCGTTCGTTCATCATTATATTCCGGCGTTCGTCGTGGAGCTATACGATATAGATCACTAACCTAAGAACAGACTTTCATAAAATTTTAAATCAGCAAGACAATACGAGTATTAAAAAAATACATCTTGTTACCGGCATAGGGAAAGCGACCGATATCAGTCATCAGTGATTGGTAACAAATGATTTCCCATTCCTAGTCCTCGTCTACCGCTTACCATTTGGTGGGCACGAGGTCACATATTGTGCTCAGTAACAAAAATAGCTATTTAGTAAAGTAAACAAATAAAGTATCATTACGACCGTATCCCTTGGAGAGTAGTCAGAAACTACGCTTTTTGGAAGGAGCGAGTTCACATTAAGGCAACTTTACTATATGCCCATCATGACAAGTGGCAAGCTCGTCGATGTCTCTAGCTTACAAAAATCTAGAAATGTCACAAATGAATTTAATATATATTTTATGTATTCTAGACCAGAAATCGAACCCAGCAATTTCAGAAATACAGTATACATAAATCTACAAATAATGTTAGAGGTAACTTAATAATAAAATAAATAATAAAGACATAATTTTTATTCTCTGAGAGTCAAATTAGTATAACCATAAAATCAAACTCGACAAACTACTTATAATCTTTGACATGGGGTTTTGTACCAATTGAACATTAAACACAATAACGTACTTCATACAATTCAAGCAACTATCACTCTTATTTTATTGTAATTAAGAGTATATTCTTTAGAAAATTATTTGAGTTGTGCTGTTTTATTTTGTAACTTGTTGAGATGTCAAACGCGTCTATGTAGTATGAGAAACGCCTTCCACGCTTGCTCGCAGGTATTTGGGATGCTCCAGGTAGCAAACCCCGACAAAAAAAAACATGAATGAAATTTCTATTAATCGTACTCTATTCAATAGTTTGATGAATTAAATTTTTGGCGTTGCTATGTCAGGTTGCGTCAGGTGAAATTTGTAAACCAACATTATAAAATAAAAAAGAAGATTTTTATAGCATTCCATAGATTCACCGAGGGCCAGTCGTAGGGCCAGCGTCACATTACGCGAAAAGTTTGTCGTAACGGAACGCTGATACATTTTGTTGCATTTTATTTAACGTTTACGGGTAAACTACGCGAAGTTCGGCGATCCGTCAGCGGAACGCTCCTATTCGGCAATTATTCCGTCTTTCCCGCTGTAAATTTCGTCAGCGTCAAATCCACAACGTCATATTGTATTTTTTTATGCCAAATTCGGCGAAAAGTTCGCGTCACGTGCACACTGAGCGATGGTAGTCAACTGATAATCAGCGAATCTAAAATCCGAATGTCTGTATGTCTATGTGTCTCCTATGTTCAGTGGCGGATTTACCGCGACGGAATTTCCTTCTAATATTGTCCGCTGCCCTTAGAGAGGCAGAAAATAATTAGGAAAATAAACTTAACTAAACGAAATTAAATGCCAATGATAAATACACTTTTCTTCAGCACATTTGTCATAGATTGACAACACTATCTACTGTTCCCGTGCCTCTATCTAGATGCAAAACATTCGATTTTTCACCTATAATATGTTGGTTCATGGTAATTATGCTATTATAAGAACTTTATTAGGTATAGGTAGGTCCTACCTACATTGAACATTTTTATGAGAACGGATTCTAACCATCTTTTGATCGTTATACAACCTAAATAGTTATTCAAAATAAAAATAATAAGAGAAACCTATACAAACATAAATACGTACATATTATATTCTATGATATATGTTCTGGAAGGGCACGTAAAAATATTGTTTTTAGATATGCGTTTAGTCGGCTTTCGCGTTGCTTATTACAGTCCCTAGAACACAGCATCCTAGAACTCCACTGTTGGAGATGGGCCTTCCAGAACATATATCTGGAGAATTTGGCCTACGCTCGCCACGCTGGCCAGACTGCTTGGCAAGGATCGCGTTGCTCACGAGCATGTAATCTAGCTTAATTCCGACTTACCTAGTAAGTAACTGATGTTACAAAGTGACAGTTGTACATTTAAGGCTTCGACGCCACCACGGCTATCTTCGCATGACAATATTATGAAATTTTACGAAAATTCGATTACATCTAAGTTATTAAGAAGGAATCAACTATTATTTTCATGGATTCTCGCGTGTTGAGGGTGGTGGTGGCTGTTTTGTTAGAACGCTTTCCTTAAAATTCTAAAGGTTAGTTTGAGCCCGGCATGTAACAATGAAAAACATACTTTTCGTACGTACATTTGTCTTAGATTTACAACATCACCGTTTCAGTGACTTGAAGACTACGTTAAGCCGTCGGTCCCGGATCCACTTATACCAATCCACTAATACAATCGTTAAAAAAATTATATAAGCGTCTCGTCAACCCACCTGACCAGCGTAGCGAGTGTAGGCCAAATTATGCACCTCCAACAGTGGAGATCTAGGACGCTGTGTTCCTGGTCTTCTTCTAACAGCTTATTCTTTGTACCATGTGTCTCATATTTTAATGTTTGTAATAGGTTCACGTGAATAAAGATATTTTGACTTTGACTTTGATCTGGTCCATTGGAGCTTTGACCAGATTAGTCCACTGATAACAGGTGTATTAAAAATGACATTGCAATATGACTTAACTAAGTATATAACCTTATCCATTTGGCGATGTGGTCAGTGGCACGCAACACACAACACAACCAATCAATAAAGCCCGGACATACCGAATGCGTATTTGTAGACGTAGACGTAGACGTAAAGTATAACGTAACGGTCCCAATTAGCTATGTCTCCACCAGTGCCCTTTCAATTGCGCTTTCATGTTCATCTTGCGCTTTACCTTTAAATTCGTCTTGTATTAAGGTACAAACCATTAGACGGCTTTAACCCACATGAATTAATAGGTTTTAACCCACAATTGCATATAGCGGAAGTCAACCCTATCAGCAATGTAGGGGAAAATACCTACTGGCTGATGGAGACAGTTTAGGGAAAGGAAAAGAAAGGTTACTCACGTGGGTCCGGCTGTCACCTGTCTTCCTCCTGGAAGCCTCCAGATCGAATCCAGCAGATATGTGTGGACTGTATCGTTTCACATAGGGTTTTTATTAGCACAGCACTTTCACGAAAGTTTATAGTTTTGGGTTGAGCCGGCTAGCTAGCGCACACTCGGAAACCAGCGATCGTGCACGTTCTGATGATGATCACCGACGGAAAACGTAGACACGACGCGGTCTGATAGTAGTACGATGAACTACTTATTTTTGTTGAGAAATCATGACCATACGCGACGGCTGATCGATGACGACTCGCTGCCTCTAGAGGGTTTTAACCTCAGCCATTGTTCTGAAGTAAGCCACTAGATGGCGCCACGTTAGGAATTCAATGGAAATGTAGGGAACAAGGATTTTACCAGCCAGTATATAATTTCTAATTCCCTATCAAAAAATATTATAAATATAAACTAAACCTAGGTACCGAACATGCCGCTCACCTTAAAAGAACGCATTTCTTTTAAAGCAAAACCTAACATGAATTTACTACAAACTAAATTAGCCTATGTAAGACGTTAAATGTAATAAAATAAAAGAAAAAAAATATATAGGTTTAGAAGTGATTAATATTTAGGTAGAATGGACTGCCTTAACGCTCATACACACAAAAACGGCTACATAGCATTTTACTATTTTCGCGTTACGAACTTTATTAGCGCGTACGTAGAAATGTCCGGCATAGTCGACCGAGACCTTAAGGAACGGTCGGTGCGGGCGCACGCGAGCTGGCGGGAGCGCACCCATCGGTGGCTGCTGGTGGCGTGGACGCGCGCGAAAGCAACGCACGTAGCGATGGACGATTCGACGGACAGCATCGCGGGCGGACAAGATCCAGTACCGCTGGAAAAGTAGGCACTGTAGGGTCTGCGGTCCTACGTGTAGGTACGAGATATGTGCATGATTGATGATAAGGTTTGTTAAATTATGTTTCTTAGGTAAAATTATTTGATGTTTGGCGTCGTACGGTAGATAAGACTTATCTAACCGCCCGCCCACGCGCAATATTTGATTTGAATCAAGAAACGGCTTTAATCTTAATAATTGTACTGAACAAGGTTTGTTATTTAACAACTTATCGATGTCATCAAAAAATATATTATGTTGAACTATTTTAATTAGACGTAGAAGTGCAAAATTATATTCCTGGACGGAGATATGTGAATGATTTATTTTAATCAATGTCTTACATCTGTTATAGAAACGAAAAATGTAAGAAGTCACTCTCACTAGTTTACCTAGCGAAGAGAAACGATCGATAAAATCGACATCAGACGGAGGATCTTTATTCGCCACATTGACAAGAATGTGCTTCATGGCGCGTTTTTCCTCTGTCGTTTCTAGCGAAGATGAAACGGTTGGCCAGTGAGATGCAGGCTGGGACAGCCATTGCGGTCCCGTAAGCCATATTTGGTGGTTTAAAAACGCATTAGGCAACATACCGCGAGACGCACAATCAGCTGGGTTATCAGCTGATAACACGTGCTGCCATCTACTGGACGGGACACGAGACAAAATATCGCTAGTTCGATTGGACACGAATGTTTTCCATTCGTGTGGAGACGAACGTAGCCACGCGAGGACGATTGTGGAATCGGTCCAAGCATAAATATTATCGTGACTAATTTTGTCGCTATAAACGGACATAACTGGGTCTATTAACTTAGACAACAATACAGCTCCCATGAGCTCGAGACGAGGTATGGAAACGTTTTTAAGTGGAGACACCTTTGTCTTCGCTAGCACAAGAGACGTGGTGATGACGTCTTCGTGCTGAATACGGACGTACACGCAAGCAGCGTACGCTCGCTCCGAGGCATCGGAAAAACCATGTAATTGAATATTTGTATATTGATCTCGGAATACACGACGAGGTAGACTAAATTTTGATAACGAGGGTAACTGATTTTGAAATTCATTCCAAACGTTAACTATTTCGAGGGGAGGGGCGTCATCCCAATCGACACCACACAACCATAAGCGTTGGATGAGATATTTGGCGAATAACGTCACCGGAGCTAACCACCCCATGGGGTCATATATGCGTGCGATCTCGGATAGAATCCTGCGTTTAGTGCAGCATGGAGACGAAACTTGCACGTTGAACCCAAAGGTGTCACAGTTGGAGTCCCAATGTAGGCCCAAGACTCTGACCTTGCTGTCGTTGGTATCGAGCTCTGCGAAGGGCAGGCCTGGGGGCCGCTCACCATGAGAAATCGTCGACCTCTCTTCTGCTTCCAGAAGTTGGGGATGATTGCTTTGCCATTTGTGTAAAGTGAATCCTGCAGCTTGGCAAATGGCAATCAGTTCCCGCTTGAGGGAGAGCGCATCGGGCAGGGTCTGCTCTCCTGTCACGACATCGTCAACGAACGTGTCGTTAAGAAGAACACGTGCTGCGCGAGGGAAACGGTGCTGTTCATCGAGCGCGAGTTGGACCACAGTACGCATCGCGAGGTAGGGCGACGAGCTAATCCCGAAGGTCACGGTTCGAAGCCGGTAATCACGAACGGGTTCTTGTGTCGATTTTCGCCACAGGATGCGCTGGAAGTCACGATCCTTTTCGTGCACGAGAATTTGCAAATACATTTTCTTGATGTCCGCTGTCATGACGATCGCATGTATTCTAAATTTCAAAAGAACAATTACGATATCTTTATGTAAGGTTGGCCCAGTTAAAAGATTATCGTTTAACGAGTTACCATCGCTAGTCGTGCAACTAGCATCAAAAACGACGCGAGTTTTTGTTGTCGTACTACTCTCCTTGATGACGCTGTGATGCGGAATATAGTAGGTAGAACAAAAATGGCGGGAATCCGAAACCATAGTAGATACCGGTTCCATATAGTTGAGATCGAGATATTCTTGTAAACAATTATTATATTCTAATTGTAATTTAGGGTTCCGCATTAATCGGGATTCGAGTTTGTGAAATCTAGAAGAGCAATATCGCGAGACGCGCCGAGCGGACGAGCATCGGGCTTGAAAGGAAGTGACACTATGTACTTACCTGAAGAATCGCGCGAAAACGTCTTTTGGAATATAGATTCACAAAGCTGTTCCTCGGGAGAAGGAAGCTTAGTCTCGGGAATAGATTCTAATTCCCAAAACCTTTGTAAGTCAACGTCGGTTACCGCCGAGTTGACTTGACAATGAAATGACGTCAGACTGTTTGACGCCACATCGACTTTACCCATAAGTAAATAACCAAACACACTATTGACGGCCACTGGCGACCCTGCTGGGCCGGAGACCGAGTTACCTAACAAGACTTGAGACATGACGTCTGCTCCTAGCAACATATCGATAGGTTGAGGTAAATAATAGTGCGGATCTGCTAAGGACAAATTTTGTATGTGTGCCCATTTAATTTCGGGTAATTTTACACTTGGCATATTACTCATCAGCTTACCTATAACAAGCGCATCTACCTCAATCTTCACATTATTTTTATTCCGTGGGGAAATAAAGAAACTACTTATTCCTTTAGGTAGTAAAGGCTTGTCGCTGCCTATCCCAAAAATCGGCACATCACTATGCCGGCGCGCGAGACCAAGACGACGGACACAATTTTCCGTAATGAATGTCGCCTGCGACCCCGAATCGATAATACAGCGTACGGTGTGGGAAGACGCATTTACGTGTACATTGACGAGTGCAGTGGCGAGCAAGACGGTCTGCTCCTGCGCATAGCGATCAGTGGATTGCGTGCATGATTCGTTTACCGAGACCATGGCGTGCGATGTTGACGGTCCGTTAGCTATGGGCGGCGTGGCACTGATAGTAACCTCCGTGGTAAGCGGGTTCGACGTATCGACCAATTCGAAATTAGAATGTAACAAACTATGGTGCTTTTGATGACATGAACGACACGTGAAAGAAGATTTACATTGGCTAAGATTGTGACCTATATTTAAACAATTAGCACAGATGTTTTTATTTTTAATAAATTCATGACGTTGAGATAAAGAATAATTTAGAAAAACTGGACATCTAAAAAGGTAGTGATCGGAATTACAACAGAAACATTTCTTGTTGTCATTCTTATTGCCTTTGGAATAAGGGCTATTTTTGTTATGATGTATACCAACAGTGAGTGCACGGCGCGAATGCTTGGGGTTACTGACCTTGACGGTTTCAGCAAAAGGCTTGGTCACACTGCTCTGCATGATGTCAGCTGCTGCCACCTCTTTCTCGAGGAAACTAATTAATTCACTAATATTTGGTATTTCTAATGCAGATTTTAACGACAATTCAAAACGTTTACGAATGTATGGAGAAATCTTACGTAATAAGATATTTAACAATAAAAAACTCCAGTCCTCGACCGGGAAGTGCATAACTTTTAGCGCAGCAATGTTTTCTTGATAAATATTTAAAATGTTTCTCATACCTATCTCACTTTGATTAATTTTCTCTGACATTGATTCTAGATCTAAAATTTTATCTATGTGTTTTGTAGCAATAATTCTTTTATTTTCATAACGATTTTTTAAAATGTTAAATGCGATTAAATAGTTCTCGGAAGTTAACTGAATAGATTTAATTAAATTAAGAGGTTCGTCATGAAGTGACAACAATAAATACCTAAACTTTTCAACGTTAGAAAGTGTTTTATTTTGATGAATAGAAATAAATAAATCATAAAATGAGTTCCACTCGGTTACTTGACCTCGAAATTCAGGAAGGGTTAATGCTGGAAGTTTAATATTCGTGTGGGTGTGACTACAGCTTGCATTACGAGATAACGAAGCGTTCTGAGATTGTTGGCGAAAAGATTCAGACTTTAGTGCGTCTGCGACTTCCTTAATGTCGTAGTACAGTGTGCTAAACAGATCCCTAGAAGCTAACTCGGTATCTTTATCAAACCTTCCAATTTTAGTTAGGCCCTTTTCTAATTTACCCTGAATTCGTGTAAAATCTTTTTTAAGATTATTCAGTTCAGAAACTCTGCATTTGAACTGAGATATATTGGATTTAGAAAATTCCACCATTTTATTTAACTCGTTAAGAACGACATCTTTTTCAAAATATAATTGATTTAAATCCTCCATGTTCGTTGACTGTACGATAAAAAACACCAATAAACAAAAAAAGCAAAATTAGTTAATTTTTGCGGGTACTTGTGAATGGAATGTTTCGAACAAAGAACTTTGCACGGGGTCGGCGACGCAATTATGTACGAAGTATTTGATCGGTAGAAAAAAATATGATTTGCAATATTTAGATTGTAATACGATAGGAAACAGATTACATAGGCTAATTTCGCTATGCGGTAAATTCTGAGGCCTGGTATACAGAAATATATTGATAGTTTTACAACTTTCGTAAATAAATGTGAACTAAGTAAAAACTTTTTGATTCTATAAGCTACAAAAAATATGTTATAGATGAACGTGGTTCGTATGTACCATGGGTTAATTCGGATCGAATGGCCAAAATACTTATGTAGGGGAAAATACCTACTGGCTGATGGAGACAGTTTAGGGAAAGGAAAAGAAAGGTTACTCACGTGGGTCCGGCTGTCACCTGTCTTCCTCCTGGAAGCCTCCAGATCGAATCCAGCAGATATGTGTGGACTGTATCGTTTCACATAGGATTTTTATTAGCACAGCACTTTCACGAAAGTTTATAGTTTTGGGTTGAGCCGGCTAGCTAGCGCACACTCGGAAACCAGCGGTCGTGCACGTTCTGATGATGATCACCGACGGAAAACGTAGACACGACGCGGTCTGATAGTAGTACGATGAACTACTTATTTTTGTTGAGAAATCATGACCATACGCGACGGCTGATCGATGACGACTCGCTGCCTCTAGAGGGTTTTAACCTCAGCCATTGTTCTGAAGTAAGCCACTAGATGGCGCCACGTTAGGAATTCAATGGAAATGTAGGGAACAAGGATTTTACCAGCCAGTATATAATTTCTAATTCCCTATCAAAAAATATTATAAATATAAACTAAACCTAGGTACCGAACAAGCAATAACATTCAGGAGAGTTAAATTAAAATATAATAAATTATTAGCTTAGCTTCCAAATCGAACACGGCATATACTCGTAAACTATTACGTTACGTCATTGTTTTTATATATTTATGTTAAGCGTTCTTATAATTAAGCTACTGTCAGAGTCTGTCGTAGTTCTAGCTATAGTTGCTCAGATGTAACAAGACAAAGATGACGCACTGGTGTGGACTATCGAGCTGTAATCAAGGAACTCTATAAAAGGCGGCACACATTTTGCATGGCACATCATAGTTACAATTTTACGTGAACACATATATCTGGCTACTTACATCTGTGGTGTGGAATGCTCTCCGAGCCTGTCATTTAAGCCAAGTGTGAAAATTACGGCTGCTGTTGTCAGTTGCACCCATTCTTGGACCTCGCGTACCGCTTACCACCAAAGGGGCGCGTGATCACACGGAGTCCAGTACGCCGAGACCTTATAATATAAAACAATGCAACAACATTTTTGAGGTGAAAAGGTACATTAAAATAACCTTTTAATGTATTTAGTTATCAGTATTTTAAAAAAATAATGTGATTTTGTTTACATTATTGCACTCAATATATACTTACTCATATTGGATTCAATCCCGCAATCTGCTTTTTTATACATATGGACATTATAACAGGGTTTATATATTTTTTAATCAACATAAAATATTTATTAACATTTTTTTATTTATTTCTTTTAATATTACTTCTAACAGTTATAAAAATCGTTATAATATTTATTTTATTGGATCGAATATTTTTAATGAAAACTTTAGGAATTAATATTTCACATCACAGAATTATACAAAGTTAATACCCAACTTAATGTAATAGCTATCTATATGAAATTAAAAAAACTACAATATTTATACGTCCATTGAAGTGTAGACCCACCCAGACCTCCACTACTGGAGATGGGCTTTACAGAAATTATGGGTTGGCAAGGTGAAGCTATTTACTTGCTTTAATTGCAAAAAATAAGGTGATTTGCTATAGAGCTTCCACTAATAATAAAAGAAAAATAAACAAATCTTCATCAATCATACCCAGTTTTTAATAAATGTTGTCAACCAGTGCGTTTTTTCAGTACGGATAAGAAACGTGGACACTGATAGGCTAGTGGGTCTGGTTTACAAGTTCAATATCGTTCAGCGAGCTATGGAAACAGCGGTATTTCGCTAATGGATAAAGTGGTTCGTGGATATCCATCAGAGAATTATAAAATTGAAAATTGATTAGCTGACGTGGCAATGGGACGGACACGTCTGTCTCAGGACCGATAAGCCATAAATAAGACCACGTAGGTACGGGAAGACGCAGACTGCCAAACACCTGTCAAATTGACGCATGACCTAAAGAAGGTCGCTGGACGTAGTTCCAGAAGATCGTGTGAAGTGGCGAGTCTTGGCTGATAATGATATAGAAGGTATAGTAAATAAAGAATGTGGAAAGTAGCTGTTGGTATGATGAGGAGATAATTTTATAATTATTGTTAAAAGCAACCACATCGTCTGAATGTCGTACAGTTGCGGAGGAAGGTTGTTCCATACCTTAGTAGCAGCAAACCTAAAACTTACACGAAACGGGGATATGAATGGTCGATGGATCGTGTGTCATATCGAATTGGGACATACGTGTACTATATTTACGTTTAATAACAGTATCCATAAAGTTTAAAATAAACGTGAAGCTATTATAAATCTAGTGCTTAACAATGTGTCATAAAACCTACATCAAAGTTACATTTTATAAATTGTATTTCTAAAAATATCATAATTTTATTTATAGCTATTATTAACCTTAGTCGGTGGAAATAATCCCACTTTTCTAGGGAGGTGGGTGGTTTGGTATACTCGTCTCACGCCTACGCCCCTTAGTCCCGCTAGTTTATAATTTTAATTAACAATAAAGGTAAACACAAATATTATTAAAACTACAATTTTAATTAACATTGGGATAAATTTAATTTATGCAAATATTATAATTATCAGCGGTCTGTAGATATAATGTGTGGTTTTGTAAAAACCTTTCCAATGTGCTAAGTTAATTAAATCGATGACACGATTAATTGAATTTAGCGATACGATCTGAATAGCCACAATGTTAACACCAAAGTTCAAAATGAAAGCAGCTTACTGTGGTTTATAATGTTTAAATTAAATAAAAGGGTTAATTTGTACTTTCTGATTAAAACTTCAAAAGTTCTATTTTCCATCTAGCATGACATGTGAATTCACACTCACATGTATAGTATAGTATAACATCCTAGGTTTTCCGTTCCAATTACTTAAAGCTAACCTATTTTAAAGCATGTGACACTTGTGTCACTTTGTAAGAGGCGGGCAATATTAGATTTACATAGTAGCGTTTAACGCAAGGCCTGTCTAACATACGTACCTCACCGCCGACGAATAGCGAGAAGCGATTTATGCTAGAAACTATTAACGGGTTTGCAAATAACATCTTTACTAATAGCTCTTGGCGATGCAATAAACTGGTGAATCTGCATATAAAGTATATATATATGAATATATCCCTTCGATATTTAAATATATATATATATATTTAAATATCGTAGGGATATATTCATGCCGAACACACGAACAGCGTTATTCTCTAAGACGTACTAGACCCTATCCCACCTGTTATCCAGCAAACAAGGGCGAAATTAATGCCGTAGGCATTTTCTAACAGCTAACCTTTGTGATGGCGATAAGAGAGCTACCGTTCATAAATATAAACAAAAACCTATATAATATATATCAATAGTATACATAATATACATACATATCTAAAATTTACATATATAAAACTATGTCAGAGCGTGTTTGAGATATTTTGCTTTTTAAGAGAGTGACTGAAGACCAAGTTTTTAAAGATGAACATATATTATTATATATCTATGATCGAGTAGATTTTTATTCTCCTTCGATGCTCCGTTTCTTTAGCGTTAAATAGCTTTATTATATTTCTCGTCTACAGTGGAACCAAACGCTCAAGGCCTGTCTAATGGAGTGAAGACGTGGTGTGAACATGTTAAAACGCATTATGTCTGCTAAAGTGCTAAGGTTCCGATCGTTTTATGTCAAATGCACTTTACCCTCACTTACAGAAGATTATCTTGTGCAACTTTCAACTACTTTCGACTTCAGACAAAAGACTTACTAAGTAGATACTTACTTATAAATTACACTTTATATTTACTTAATAATAAAAAATACTAATAAATAGAAGACTAAAGGGTAAACTAATATATAGTTGCTCCAAATCACTAACAATGGGCATTATGGCAAGGATACTGGCAGCATTGCTGCGTTAAATGGCAATGCTATTCCGTTCACCCAAAAACTTTTTTAGACCTCTTGTCTCCTAAAGTGTTGACGAGATGTTTTGAGAACGCCTTAAAATTTTCTTGTGCACTTGGTCGGCCCGAGACTTTCAACTCCTAACGGCGCAATAACACATGCTCCAATATTAAAGTATGAAATACGCGCGGGCAATCGGTTGTAGTACAGCAGCGACGAATGTCCTTAGACGTTGAGGACAGGTGGAAAGGCGCCAGGGTATCCACACTAATGGTAGACCCATCCTCCATGATACCAGCGTCATTCCTTCGGGCTGATTGCCACTTTTTTATACTAGCACAAGGTCCATGAATATTAGCAACTGAAGTCAGACACTCATGACTGACATCAGTCCCTAAAACTATGCCGGCTTGACTAGATGCTTTTTCACACTTCGCTTGAAGGACTCCAAGTTATAGGAAAGTGGACACAGAGGCTGGATGGAAGAGCATTCCACATCTTTATTGTGCGACAGATGTATGAGTCCCCAAATTTATACGTACGCGAAGGGATGGTGACTACGGTATGTGGGTGCATATTCTGACCTGTGCTTGTCTTGTGGTTGCGGAATGGAGAGGGAGGGATTAGGTTATAGAGTTATTCGGAGCACTCACCTCTGGATTCTAAGATGGCCTACGAATGACGTCATTGAGGCTGGCGTGTCTTAGGATACGCCTTGTGCTCTTGCCGCATGCCCTGGTTACCGAGTGCCCCAAAGACTTCAAATTATTAAACGTTAAAGAGAGATACCCCGACCAGGGCGGTCAAAGTTAACTTATTTTTGGAGCGGGTTTACTTAGGCGCTGGGTCACATGTACTAGTAATGGGGTGTGCTATATTATATTACCCTTGAAGTTTAGCCTAAACTTGTCCTTAGACTCGTATAGCTATCGGTCTTAGTTTTATTTGAGCATATTACAGCTGTTGTAGAGAAATGCTAATTTTAAACTAGAAAATGCATGAAGTGTGGCTATCATTCATGTTTAACCTAGTTAATGTGAATTTAAGATAGCTTTATGTAGCCTTATGTGGAGAAGTTTAGGCAAAGTTTAAGTATGCTTTATTGATCTTACCTCTAATCTATTTTTAATGGTATCTAAACTGAGAAAAATAGATATTTAATATAATGTCAGTTAATCGAAAAAAAAACTTTTTTACTGCCGATAAGATCAATATCGTGGAGCAAGTAGATTCTTACGAGTATATAGGTAAATTTAAATGTTTCTATATATTCCACTACATATGGAACTGTATAGAACTGAAGGCTGAAATAAACTACTATAAAAATGTGATGATCACCATGTATCATAGAGACTGTCTTACATCTATTTGTTCCGCAACAATCAATCTTTACAAATATTTATTTATTTATTCATTTTCACAGCACATTACAGAACATAAAGGTTAATATTTTAGTGAATCATTTTCCAAATTAGGAAACATACTTTATAAACGATTCTTAGGTGTCAAAGAAACATAATTAAAAGATACAAATACGAAAAAAATCTTCAAAAAAAGAAATAAATCCTAATATGTCTATAAAACAAAGTCGGGTTTGTTAGAACACTTATAACTCGAGAACGGCTGGACTGATTTTCATGGTTTTTGATTTGTTGGATTTGTGTTGGAAAATTGGCGAAAAAATTAAACAAAATTAAAAATCAAAGGCCAAGGGTTTGGTGGCCAAAAAGTTTGATATTTGCTTAACTGCACCATTGAAATCATTTTATATATTTTATTACATAGCGACTTTAAATGTCGGATGAAAAGATTTGATCAGCCCCGCTGCGGGGCGATTACGCGCACTATTTTAGTTTCTATTTGATCTTAATTTGGTTGAACTTTAGAAGTTGCGATTATGCCCGCTTGTCAGCTGTCAGAAATTAGCCAAATTTCGGTCGAACTTTGGTCAAACTTTAGAACATCTTTTTTGTATGGAAAACGCGATTACGCGCACTAAAGTTTGACCAAATTCCAACCAATTAACTGTCAAAATAACAGTTTGTATTCGGTTGGAATAAAGTTGATTGCGAGCAAGCTTTTGACGAACTAATTATTAATTATTTACTTGTTTTAGATATTAAACAGTAAGTTTTTGTTGTTTTTAAATGTCCTAATTGTGTTGGTGTGCGTTTCTTTAATTGTGGATATTTTTAGGCATAGTTAAAATGTCTAGATAAGGTCTGCAGTTGGACCTCGTGAAAAGAGCTCATTTTGAGGAAAATAGACGGTCGGCAAGCCTGAGAAATAGCAGGAGGACATTTCGGAGGAGGAATTCAGGCTAGATAAACCGTCAGTCTTTAGGTTAATTGATGAATTGACTCCATTTATAAACATCAAAAACGAAACTACAAGTGTGCCAATCGATATAAAAGTGAGTAGATACCTAATAAAAATGAATAAACATTAAAACCAGAGTATTTGCTTTACTAAGGTTACTTTATTACAGGTTCTCACTGCACTTGGTTTTTTCGCCTCTGGGTCCTATCAGAGAGGTGTAGGGCAAAGCCTACATCATGCAATGGCTCAGCCTACGTCCAAATGCATAAGGCTGATAATTGACACTCTTAACAAGCCACAGATACTACAAAAATATATATTTTTTCCACAAACTTCACAAGAAAGAAACAATTTAAAACTAAGGTTTGTTACCCTTATACTGTTAATATAGTTTTAATCCTTTAATGTTATGATAAAAGACCATGTGAGATTATATATCATCTTAGCCTGAAGACGTCCACTGCTGAACAGATTATATATGTATGTAGGTCTATATAGATATACTGGCTGTTTGCCCCAGCATTGCCTGTGCAATATAGTGGTCAACCAAAACAAGTTTCAACCTTCACCATCATGTCAAACCCTGGATTCCAAGGAAAATATCTGCCGAATTTAAAGTAGTATAGGTGTGAAGGCGAATCAAACAGACAGATATGTGGTCACATGGTGACCTATCAATCCGTCTCCGGGTTCTGTGGAATAGATTTGCCAAATATCATCAAATTCAGACGTAATATAGGTGTGAAGGCGAGACAAAACTTCTTTCACATATATAATATTAGTATGGATATATTTTTTTAGTAACAATAATATTTAGGTCCTATACCTATTTGTAATTTACAGATTTTATGAAAAGTTTAAAATACCAGGTGTGATTGGCTGTATAGATGGGACTCATGTGGCATTAATAAGGCCCAAGGAATTTGAAGAGAGGTTTTTCAATCGAAAGCACTACCACTCTCTAAACACCCAAATTGTAAGTGTTTAAAATTTGGCTACCTAAAATAATCAAGTTAATTAACTTATTGTTAATTAATTCACTTTTATTGTTTATAGATTTGTGACAGTGACCTCAACATATTGAGTGTGGATGCTAGTCATGGTGGGGCCAGCCATGACTCATTCATTTGGCAGCATCACCCAGTACACACTCATATGAAACAATTAAATGCAAATAATGAGGCAGTTTGGTTGCTTGGTAAGTTGTAAATTTTAAAGATGTTTTTGTATTTCCTTTTTAACAAGTAATCAAGGTTTACAATTGAATACCTACTTAAAGAAAATAATTTAATTTCAGGTGACTCAGGTTATCCACAGCGCTCATGGCCGATGACACGCATTACTGATGCAACACCAGAAGCCTATTACACTTCTTTGCATGTAACTGCAAGAAATGTTGTTGAGCGGACAACAAGTATAAGTGCAACTGAGACCAATGGCTCAATATGCCATGTGCCTCCAAGGCATGGGAACGGTGATGTTGTAAATTTATGACACTGTAGACCTATCCGTTCATTGGTACATGCCAGGGCTGGAACCTGCAATCTTTCGATTTCTGGGCAGCATTCTAACAACTTAACAACCATATTATATTAATATTATAATTATTAATGCTCTTGTTAGTAAGAACATATGTTCTTCATAATATTATGGGGAAAACTAAACAGGAGCGGTGGTGGCTTGGTTGTAATACTTTCCTTAAAATCCAAACAGGTTGTCTAGACCCCGGCATGTAAACTTTTTTTACATAGATTTACAACACCACTGTTCCCATGCCTCGGAAGGCACGTTGAGCTGTCAGTCTGGATCCACGAATTCCAACTTGTGTCAATAATAAATTGTCATTAAAATTTACATCCAGACCCTCGCCAACAAGGCCCATTTACAGCAGTGGAGGTCTAGGACTCGTGTTTTAGGGGCTGTAATGTGAAATAAAAATTAAGTGTAAAAACGAGTGTATTTTTAGAATTCTTTATTTAAGATTATTAATCTAATTTTATATAAACTTTATTATTTCTATTCCTCACACTAGGCATACAGCAATTATATAATAATATCACAATTAATAAGTTATTTTATTGAATCTTAATGATTTTAGTACCTATTACCTAATTACATTATAATAGGCAAACTGCAAACTTTATCAATCAAAAGGTCATCTCAGACCTTTTCGTAGGAGATGGGAAACTGTAACGAGGTGTTGCCTCCTAAGAGAAGTTGCATTAGCTGCATGTAACAACGGAATGAAACTAAAATGTGATGTTAACATTTCCATAAATGAATGCATGATGTTAATAAAAAATTAGCATCAAATGTTAAGATTTTTTGCTAAATGAACAACTCGTGTCAAAAAAAAAACCAGCATATCGTGCTAACATTGCTACTCCCCGAACACGGCCATTATATCTCTTTATTTTTATTTTCAAATTCCTTCAATTGTAAGGCAAGCTTTTTTTCCTCCACCAAAGCACACCATTCTGCAGCTGCAGCCCTTGGCTGCTGTGCTACAGCAATTCGCTCCTGCACTTGTAGAAGCTGTTTTAGGTCACTCCACATACTCCGCATTGATTCCGCCATCACTGATTCAGCTTGCACTCTCAATATTAGTGAGTATAGAGCGTGCCTTATCAAATGATGTTTGTGGTCAACCTGAAAAAATGCCAAAGTTACTTATGTGTGTACCTACTTATGATTAAGTATAAATGCCAATAACCTCAAATGTAATATAATGATAATAGTTTAAGAAAATGTGAAATGTGTGGGCTAAATGTGAATCCACTCCTTTAAAAGCATGACTAAGCAAGGGTTACCATTGTGATGAAACTTATTCAAAATAGCTTTATGACTGGAAACTAAAGGTTTATTCGATTTTGTGGATAATTTGACAACCTTATGCTTATGCTTTTAAATATCTAGGTAACACAATAGCTTGCCTTGCACCAATCCTTGGGCGACTTACTTGTAGCAGCCATTCCCCATACTGTTTAGTTTCTGCGCAATATTATCCCAATGCCCAAGGGAATATGCCCCGAGCCAGCTGAGGATAGCCTTCGACACAAGTGCCTCCATCTGCTCGAAAGAAACTCGTCTTCGTGCCATCGGAGCTATAAAATTAACCATTTAAATATAATAAAAAAAGATTGAGATGAAACGATAAAAACTTCAAACAATTTTGTAAAATGTAAACAAACCAACCTTAACGTTTCGTTACACATTACAAATATAACGTTTTGATTAGTAGGTATCTTAAAATAAATGTAGGACAATCATATCTACGTTCTCATAACACACTTAATGTGTTATTAGTAGACGCATTAACTATTTTTTTTATTAAATATATTGTTAAATAATATATTATTTGATTTTATTTTACAAGTATAATGAGTGTCATTCGTGGAAAGGAACTCTACATGTAGTTGTGTGTTGCCGATAAAAAAAAAAGTTCGACCGAAATTTGGCTAATTTCTGACAGCTGACAAGCGGGCATAATCGCAACTTCTAAAGTTCAACCAAATTAAGACCAAATAGAAACTAAAATAGTGCGCGTAATCGCCCCGCTGGACAGTCAATGTCTGCATTATGATGTGGTTAGACTGTTCTTGCGGCCGTGAAACTTAATATTTATGGATTATAGTATATATATATATACCTATAGACATATTGGGTATTGGGTAGGGTACATGGTAATCACGGATTCGTCTCAACTGCGCCACCAAATTAAACCAGCTTGTAATCGGCGGACTAGCTTCCCTTGAGACCCGCGGACCCCCACCATATACACTAAAGGCGGACTATTAGGTGGCAGGTGGACTAATGGTGGTATATGGCACAGTATTTGGTATATCCACCGTTCATGCCGATTAACTCAGTAAGGTGTATCCACACGTTTCGGGATCAGGCTTGATTTGCCGTCATGCCCAGTCAAGCCGGCATAGTATTAGACTGATGTCAGTCATGAGCACAGATATAGATCTATATCTGTGGTCATGAGTGTCTGATTCCTTTGCTTTTGCTTTTGATTGCTAACATTCATAGACCTTGCGCGCCACTAACCATCAGGTGGATACAAGGTCACATGCCGTGTCCTATTCTTACACCTCTCCCTACCTTACTAAATAATGTATGATTCCGCTAATGCCGTCTTGGAAGCATGTTCCATAAATGTATTGACGGTAGACCTGCTTGGGCCTAATTCTTTAAGGAAGTTGTACAAAATTTGCTGGAATTCCTCTCTTTACTACGCACGATGGACCCGGCACCCGCACGGTAAATCTATGGATGCTAAGAAATTTGTCTTTTTCTAGCAATTTTTCTCAGTGTAATCGTAGACGATGTGAACACGCCCTAACATTTCGCTCGGTTGAATTTAGTGCAGTTCCAAGATATTTGGAATTGCTTACATAACACAAAGTTCAGGGCCAGATTCTATGATATGCAAACTAAAATTAATTTACACGTGCCGACATTCATGTAACTTAATCATAGCCTAACAAGGAAGGCGACTCTAGGCGTCATTTTGCACTGACACACATTGCAGTATCTCAACAAACATTATTCCTAATTAGTAATGTATCATCACGGCCTTATTTAGTCAGTCAGGTCAGACACCACATTTTTAAAAAAGCGGATTCACATATAGCCCACTTTACTATAGACTTATGACAAATGGCAAGCTCGTCGATGTCTCTAGCATACCAGTCTCGAGACATGTCACAAATAAAATTAAATAATATATTGAGTATCAGGTTGAGGTTATATCTATGTACCTCAAAATACTGTAGAATAACGTAAACGCTAAAGCTGATGGTTCGGTACGATCCGCAAATTACAATACGTATATTTAGAAAAACAGTAAATTTAATGCCTGAAAATATATATTAGCAAATACAAATTTCAAGGTAATCGAAATATATAAAAATATCAGGCGTTCAATTTGATGATAGTAATAACTCTCGTAAGAAACAAATTCATATATGATGGCTCACGGCTGAGTTTTGCGACATTTTCCTGTAAAATCAAAAAAGGTAGCGGTTCGAACCCCGAGACAAATGAACAATATAATTTTCTTACGCATATTTGTCATAGATTTACAACATTATCGTTTCAGTGCCTCGGAGAGCACTTTAAGCCGGGCGGGTGTATGCCAAAGTTTCCAGAAATATGTTGTTGTTGTGTTCGTGGACCGCACGACGTAACGTTTCGGTGCTCGAAGGGCTCAAACGTGCCAAGAAGGGACAGAGACTTTCTGCCGTCTGCTTTACCTTATTAATTTCGCAATAACACATTGCTAGAAGATGTGTTCAATCGGGAAAAACTCTTAGTAGCGTTAAAAGCACACTAAGCAAACCACTGCGCTGAGGACCGCAACCCCTAGAAACGGCTGGATGGAGTGCGACGGAGCCACGATCTCCGTACAGTGGGGTACCGACTAAGAAGGAGAAGGTTCTGGAAGGTCTATCTCCAGCAGTGGGGATCTAGGACTCTGTGTTCTCAAGTAAGAACAGCCAGTAAAAAACGCTATGGATTAAATCCCCAAATGATATGCAAATATTATATTAATTAAATCAAAACACGTCAGCGCTGTTTGTCTGACTGTACCCCATATCATAAACAGACCGCCTCAGGCACTGATTGCAATCGACGTGCCTTCAATCTGATTGTTTCTATTTGAAGCCTGCCTTTCCAATTTAGAGATAGTATTTAGCTTAAATTTAACATTTGATGCTCGCTTCAGTTGCATCAGAAGCATGTCACTGAAAATAACATACAGCCAAGCTTAGTCCCCAGGCGGTTTTCTGAAATATCCCATTTGATGTCAAAGATATTTCTAGAAATATTTTACAATTTATTGCATATTTAGGTCACAGGTATATAGGTTACACGGGTCAATCGATATTCACGTAATATATTTATGAGAGCTGTATTTTATTTTGCAAAATTTCATACTCCACTTCATAATCTGAAGGTAATTATTATATCAAAGTGCTTTTAAATAGCTTTTTCTATAATAGTACTGTTTTAAATATAGACAAGATAGAAATAGATTAGAAAAATAACAATAAGTATCAATAATATAATTGATGGATTTATTTATTTATTTTGTAACTGTCTTGTTAAACTTAGACAACTTTAATACTTAAAATAATAATTTAAAAAGTAAAAAACCCGCCTGCTTAAAAAAATATCTTGAATTAAAAATTAAAAAGAAAAAAAAAACAAGTCCAAGGGTTCTGACGCCAAAAAGTTTGATAACCGCTTAAGTACACCATTAATATAATTTTATATATTTTATTACATAGCGACTTTAACTAATAAAATCTGAGACCGGTTCAACTCTCCCAACAATGAGTACCGACTGTTAATGTTGCTATGTAATAAAATATATAAAATTATATTAATGGTGTAGTTAAGCGGTAAAAAGGTGTTTATTGCGTTCTTATAGCTGTTATAGTACAATCTGTCAACTTCAACCATTACATTGAGATGGTTTAGGTTGCGAGAAGCTTATTATTCACATTGTTACGCGGATGTAATATAACAATAGGCAAAAAAACACCCTTATGCTGGCTG
The DNA here is from genome assembly GCA_910589645.1 of Tinea semifulvella. Taxonomy (NCBI): domain Eukaryota; kingdom Metazoa; phylum Arthropoda; class Insecta; order Lepidoptera; family Tineidae; genus Tinea; species Tinea semifulvella. The sequence continues at coordinate 31,877,367 of OU342584.1, forward strand.
TGGGTTCTCATGTCGCTGTTAGATGATGACACCATATAGCCTATATTTATCCCTGGGTACCAAGAAAAATCTTTGCTAAATTTTATTAAAATTTCGTCAGTAACTGACATATAAATGTCAATTTATACACATTTTTTAGTTTTAGTTTTTTTTATCATTAGTTTTTTAATCAATTTTATTTAATATTTTTGTATCTAAGTAGGTACTTCGAATAAATTTTAAAATATAAATGAAAATTGAGACACATGTCGTAGTTTTATGATAACATACTTATAGTGTTGCCCAAGTTGGCCAGTCTTGGTCTTGCATAAGAGCAGCTGGTCTCGGTATTGGTCTTGCTTAACGAGAGCGAATAAAATCGTTAGTTCCACAGAGAAGCAGTAGGTTTGGAGATATTTCATAAGGACAGCTAGATACCAGAGGCATACATAAGGGTTTGATTTATTTTCCTCTGAACCCTAAAAAAGACAGACACGAAACAGGTAAAATTGAAATCAAATATATCCCTAGTTTTAAATTAATACTTAATGGTAATTATTAGCAGGTCGTCTTCTCCTTTAATTAAAATCACATTTACTCTGTACTTATGTATGCGTGTACTCAGAAATTGAAATATTGTTGATTTTGTTGGAGATTTAAATAAAATAAAAATGCATATATAACTGTGAATACAATTTAACCCAAACAAATCCCCTTACAACATCATTGATGTCCTTTAGTCATGAATATTTTTGTTTTTTATCCTCTTAATAGGTACTAAAAAAATCACTTTTAACACCGGCGCGCCATCAACCCGTCAATCAATACTTATTTAAATGACGTAAATTTTTTTGGAAATAAATTGTTGGAAATTATGTGAATGATGGTAGGTTCCATCCATCCATAATGCGCCATCTATTGTAATAAAAAGGCAGTGATACACCCCAACTATGGTATTTTGTTCCTTGCTTACAAAATTGTTTAAAAAAATACGTGGTTCTGTATAAAATAGCTGTTTAATGTTAAAATGTGACAGTGTGTGAGTAGTTGGTAGGCCTTCCATGTTTCCTGTCCGTCGGAGATGCAGCTAAAGTTATAGAATACCTACTGGAAACTTGCCAAGGTAACACAGATAACAACAACTACACATTGTTTATTTTACATCACAAACTTTATGGATGTCAACGTCAAGCCTTTGTGTTTCATATTTGCGTTTTACAAAATAATACTTTTAAATTGTAGCGTAAAAATATTTTTGATACGTGTACTGACCATGGGGTTTCATTCATGCCCAGATTTTGGAAAAATAGACAAACATAGACAGACAGTGGAGTCGTCCAGGCTAATGAGCCTGTGTTGGGGACATTCCCCCGTTTTCTCCGGCAGGATCTAAGCGGGTAACTAGCGCTGGTAATTCATGCACTTTTTGTGCCTTGTATTATATCCTTGGGTATAACAGCCCCAGTGTGGCTCTGTGGTATGGCTTATATACTCGTATAATATAAAATATATAATACTGTGTTTGACTTGTCGCTGTAAATGCTTTACTTTATTTATATTTTACGTATTTAAGACTAATCATTATTAAATAATAACTAGTAGGTACTAGTACTAATAACTATATTTATAAATAATACTTATATAATAAAATAACTTTATTTGCAGTCGAAATGTCAGTGACAAAGCTCGGCTCGCCATACACAATGCCATGTTGGTACCAACACTGATGTATGGAAGCGAAACGTGGATATGTCAGAATACGCATGAGAGTAGGGTTAATGCAGTAGAAATGCGGTCGTTACGGCGGATATGTGGCGTCACTTTGGCGGACCGCATACGTAACGTCGAAATACGGAAAAGGGTTGGTATGAAGGAAAGCATAGGGACAAAAATAAGGAAAAGCATGCTACGATGGTTCGGGCATGTTGAAAGGATGAGCGAAGAAAGATTGACGAACCAGGTATATAATGCGAAAGTTGTGGGTAAAAGAGGCCCTGGCAGACCAAGACACACGTATCACGATCAAATAAATAAAACACTAGCTGAAGGAGAATTAAAAAGCCTTCGTAACAAAAGGGCATGTATGAAGAGGTTGATGAATGTCGATGAAGCGAAAGAGGTATGTCGTGATCGTGTCAAGTGGCGCTCAATTGTCTCTGCCTACCCCGTAAGGGATCTGGCGTGAAGATATGTATGAAGTGAAAAAGTTCAAGTTTACATTTACAGTATACCAATCTTTTGAATATTATTCTGTTGGATGCTTGCCGAATATTGCTTTAAGCAAAATTCAATAAAACAAAGCAAGATTTGCTTCCAAGTCGAACACAATAATTGTAGTGCATTTTCTTGCAGCGCCATCTATATTGCATACGGAAAACTCAAACGTTCACGAGCTTTAATACAGAATTCAAGGTACGAAAAATTGAAATGCAATAATAGTTATTTTTAGTCTTTGTTGGGTTTAAATTATACAATACTTACAAATTGGTTAGGTATAATAAATCGTGTTCGAGACTTTATTTGACACTGACAGTTCTACGGTTGTCAGTTATCAAAATATCTTGCTCGGACATGGCGATGCGATCGCTTTGTATAATATCGACCTGTTGAAATATTACTAAAACGAACGATTTCAAGACAAATTATTAACGTAAGTTAACTTTAATTAACCAAGTATTCAATAAACTAGAGTTTAATTACTTTGTTATTAGGTTTTTGAGTGAAAATCAGTTAAATTTCTAAGATAAATTTGAGTAATTTTTTGGAAGTCGTGAAACCTAATCTTGAACTTTGAGACTAATTTCTTCCCAGCGTACACCAAGGCAGGTTTGATAGCATTGTCTTATAGTTAATTTTATTTATCATTTTGTTAAAAACTATATTTACATTAGTTCATTAGATTAAACAACAAAGCACAATATTTTTAGAGTTTTACGGAGTTGTTATGACTGAAATCATAATATTATTAGATTATCTTGACTTAAAAACATGTTTTTATTGCAATATATATTACCATCATAGAGGAATACCATGTAATTTTTTATTTGTTTTTGTAAATTGTAGTAGGTACACCCATATTAAAATTCATAAAAAATTAAAGCATTATTGTTGTAAAACTTCTAATTCATATCAGATGAAATATAATGTCAAGTGTGATATATAATATAACAAAATAAATTATCGTATACACAAGTCTAGTTTTCATTGCCCAACAAAGGTTATGGGCCCAGAGTGCAAATAAAGCAGGAAATGTGATTGTGTGGAGTCTATATAGGCGCATTTAATATGCCTGGTGATGGTGACTATATGGATACTAACAGACATACAATAGTTTGACTGCGATGTCGACTGTCAAAGCCCTAACATGCTGAGATGGTTACAGCATTTGGAAATTGAAGATGCGAATGCTTTTAATCTATGATAATTTATGGGTTTGTATCGTTGGTTAACCTGCAGGCGATGTTACTAACACTTCTCTCAAAGCCAGGAATGATGAGAAGGCGATGTCTAAAATATGCCTTGCTCTCGACGGTGCTGCAATCACACATGTACGGCGTTGTACTACTGCAAAAGAGTGCTGGAAAGCTCTTGCTGATGCCTACGAGGACAAAAGTATGGGTAGACGTTTATTCCTTGAGCGGAAATTATATAGATAGTCTTAATGATTTTGATAATATTGCGCTTTATATCAATGCCATTAAGTCCACCATGCAAGATTTGGCTGACATTGGCAAAATCATTGAAGATGCATCTCTTGCTGCTATTTTATTAGAAGGTCTGACATCCCATTATGAGCCTTTGGTTATGGCTCTTGAAAATTCGAATGTCGAAATTAAAGCTGTTAAATGAGCCCTCTAAAACAAGTTCTGATAATATTGAAACAGCTGCTGCTTTGCGCACTAATAATTCTAATTTTAGACAGGGATCATCTAAAACTAAACCTGTCATATGTTATGATTGCAAGGAGCCTGGTCACAAGCAACCTGACTGTCCCCTCAAGAAGGATAAGAAGGCTAAACAGGTGACTAATAATGGTTCTAATTTGCTAAGTGCTTTAAATGCTGAAATCAATATCAATGTTAAAGATAAATGGTACATTGATTCAGGAGCAACAACGCATATGAGTTCGCGACGAGATTTAATGGAAAACTATAATACCTGTTCAAGCGGCAAGGTAACTGTAGCTAATGGTGATACTCTGGAAAGTGCAGGTATTGGTGACATTTAGTAATTATGGTGAAACTATCAAAACAATAAGTGACGTAGTTTTCGTGCCTAATTTAAATACAAATCTTTTATCAGTTAAAAAAGCTGTTGACAATGGTTTTACAGTAGTTTTTGATAAAAATGGATGTAATTTTTATGATTCTAGTTTATTTTCTTCTAAAGGTAATGTTATTATACATGGTTCTTTAAATGGTGGATTGTACACTCTAGATTGTACTGTTAATCCGAGTCAAAATATTGCGGCTTTTGATGTTCGTACCGACTATGTCATAAACGTTTAGGTCAAGATGACCGTAAAGGAATGAGCCACCTTAAGAATGGTCAGGCTTTCGTTTTAGATTATGTTCTGGTAGATAAAGAATCATGTGTAGCATGTGTCGAAGGTAAACAAGCGAGGCAGCCATTTAACAAAATATTATACAAGAAGGCTACTTCTGTGCTAGAATTGGTACATTCGGATTTGTGCGGGCCGATGTCCACAACATCATTTCAAGGTAACAAATATATGCTATTATTTATAGATGATTTTACCAGAATGATTTTCGTATATTTTATTTCTTCAAAATCAGAGGTTTTAAATAAGTTTTAATTTTTTTTAAATAAGTTTAATAAAGATTTTTCAACATAAGGTAGAAAGAGAAACTGGAGCTAAAATAAAGATTTTGAGGACGGATAATGAAACTGAGTTTGTTAACAGGGATTTTTCTAGCTATTTAGATTCTATAGGTATTCAACATCAGACAACTGTGCCGTAAAGTCTGAGGGAACGAATAGGTCTATAATAGAAAAAGCTAGGTCAATGTTATCCTATAGTTCACTTCCAAAGGCGTATTGGCAAGATGCTGCTGATACTGGCGGTTATCTCAAAAATAGAAGTCCTCAATCTATCAATGTTACACCTTTTGAAAAGTGGTTCAGTAGTAAACCTAACTTATGTAACTTACGAGTTTTTGGCTGTAGAGCTCTCGTACATGTTGCCTCTTGTCAAAGAAAAAAGTTTGATCCAAAAGCCATACAAAATATTTTCGTACGGTACAGTGTTCATGCAAATAATTATTATTTTAGAGATGTCAAATATCCACAAAAATTAGTGAAGGCTAGGGATGTAGAATTCTTTGAAAACAAATTATGTGATTTAAATATTGAAGATAAACAGTCATTTTAGATAATAGTGATGTAAGTGTTCCTGTCGTCCCATCTACAATTTTAGTTAATCATGATTCTGATCCAACAGATAACGTTTCTGACGTTAGTATTAGGCAAAATATAGAATTGCTTGACGTCGCTGAGCAGGCGTCGATGATACGCATTCCGATACATGGAGGTGAGAATCGTGATTGTGTTGTTGGTTTATAGGTCTTCTAGGAACTAGTTTATTAGTCATAATTTTGGTATAGGATTTTGCTATATTTTGCAGTACATTGTAATACATTGGTTAGCCGTAACAGTGATACAAACTGATAATAATTTTAAAGAGGCTAATAAGTAATTAGATGCACTTGATCTAAATAAGTAACAAATAATATAAAAACAAAAGAGGTCAAGACAAATGTCTAAGCATTCCATAAATTCACCGTGCGGGTGCTGGGTTCATTGTGTGTGAGAAGAATGGTGTCTCGGGCTTGCAACCAAGAATAGGCTGGTTTGAATAGGAGGCCTCCCTTTTTATTTTAATGTGCGATAATATGGTCACCATCCACCATTGTGCTCCTCTCCCTACCCAACCAAATACTGTATGGTGCCATTACTGCAGTCTTGGAAGCTCTTTCCATAAATCTATTTACAGCAGACCTGCTTAGGCCCAATTCTTTCAGTAAGTAGTGCAAAGATTTTGCTGGAACTCCTCTCACACCAACTTCCATTGCGAAAAGCTGAGTCTTGACCCCGATCTTGATCATTTCTTTTGTGAGATCATTATACATTTATTTATTTAACTTAAAGAAATTGAAATATTTGATTCCCACGCAAAGTTAAGTTCAATAGGATAACTTTTAGTACTGATATTACTAGAACCGAAACCCACGATACAGATGTTTGCCATGGTTTGATGCTGGGGCATTATCATAATCACTTGCCTACGTGCATTATAACAGCACGCCAATATTGTAGCTAAATAACAATTGATTTATTTTGTTATGCATGTTAAAAACATGTAAATTTCAATCAAGTGCTACATGTTTTAATAGTTTAGTTAGACAATAGTTTCAGTAACATCATTATCATTATACAGCCCCTAGAACACAGAGTCCTAGACCTCCACTGTTGGAGATGGGCCTTCCAGAACATATACAAGTATCTGGAGAATTTTCCCTACACGCGCCTCGCTGGCCAGACAGGTTGGGGAGGAGTTTCAGTATGCTGCCATAAAATTGCAATACATTTTAGCCTCTCATAGACACACTTTAGTACATAGTACTCATATTTCAATGGTTGAGAGTATAATATAATACATAAAATTTGCATTTATAATCAATTTTAAAATAATCTTGGCTTAACTGCAAGACACTTTTATCCTTATTCTCTGTGTTCTACTTATAGCCGGCTCTAACATCACATGCTAATACTTTTAGCTTATACTGTCAGTTCATATTTTTTTAAAATAGAACAACTGATTTAGCATTAATGAGCATTAAAAAGGAAATGCAGTGGTTGTAACTTCTTTATCATTAATTTTTAGGTATAATTACATTAGAATAACATAGAATAGGTTTATTAATAAGTAAGTACTGCCTCTGTGGTCTACCGGTTAAGTCAATGGATTTAGACTCTGAGGTACCGGGTTTCATTCCTGAACACAAAAATAGTTATTAATATTTATAATATAAGGCCTTATAATTAATATATATAATATAGGCAAAATAAACTGGTGGAGAGACAAATAGTAGGAGTCACACGAGATGATGATGTCATATAGTCTTTGTCCATCTCCGGGAATCTGATTCCAAAGAACATTTTGCCATATTTCATTAATATTGATTTAGTAATATAGCCGTGAAGGCGAGACAAACATACATACAGACACAGACAAACCTATCACATTTATAATATTCGTAATAGTACAATATGGATTCACAATGCGGGTGCCGGATCCATCATGTGTGGGTAAGAGATGAGAAGAATGGTGTCTCGGGCTTGTCACCGACAGTAGACTGGTTTGAAAAGGGGGCCTTCTTTTTTGTATTTGTTATGTTGGTAGTAATTATGATCTATCAAAAATATTGATGACCCACCTACATGACATCTCATAGTGCTACTATTGATTGTGATCTGAACAATAAACTTAAAATTAGTTACTTGGTGTTTAATTAAACAGTATTAGGCCTGAAACATAATAGTGGATATTTATTATATAATACATCCTATCTATCAATAGCCTATGTTTGCCCGCAGCTATTTGACCAGATTGTTCTATACTTTTTTCATATTTTGTTTTTAGTCAAGTTATCCTCTAATAAATAAATATCACTACTTTTCTTACAACCAGCTGTAATAATGTCACTGAAGTTGTTTCTTGGCTTGTTACTATATCAGTTTGCAAATAGGAGTCCATTCTCATGGGACTCCACCTTCATACCACAATACAATGTCATATACAAACATAAGATGTATGTAGATAAGCACAGGCTCTATCTAACTAACTATATAGTATTATTAGTTAAAGACTTTCTTATTGTCCGAGTGCCAATAATGGATTTCTGTTTTATTGTGCAACGACATGCTCACTACTCACTATCCACTATTATATTCCCTACCGAAACAAATGCTGTAAGATTCTGCTGATGCCAAAATATACTGACAGCAGATCTCCTTAGGCCGCAATATTTAAGTAAAAAATATCTGTTTTGAAATACATAGATGAGTGGAAAAAGTGTGGAAGCATCAATAATTCCAATGTGACTTTCTGGCTTCTCTACGTTTCAAAGAACTGTCTGACACTTGCATTAAGAATGTATCTCCGTCAATTGATTAAAGTAACTGAGAAGGTTAGAATGATTAAGGTCTGTGCAAAGTTTTTGCAATATAATTTAGACTTTGCTTTTAAGACTTTGGAATATATATTTTTTATAGGTAATATTTAACATTATTTGAACAATAACATTATAATATTTAACATTATTTGAACAATAACAGGGGGGCCCCCCTTTATAAACCAACCCATAATCATTTCCCCACATACAATGGACCTGGCACTCGCATGGTAAATCCATGAAATGATAAAAAAAATCATCTTCAAAGACTAGTTTAATATAGATCATCATAATCATAGCCCCTAGAATAAGTCCTGTTGGAGATGGGTCTTCCAAATCTTTCTGGAGAATTTGGCCTACACTCGCCACTCTGGACAGACGGGTTGATGAGGGATAATTTTAAAACTGATATAAAATATTGCAATAACAGTAATTTTTCGAAAAAATAATGATTGAATTAATATGCAGGTTATTATTTAATATAGATCAAAACAACTATCAGCTATACTTTTATATTTTTGATGTAAGCTCATTAAATCAGCATGGAACAGGCATGTTTGCTGCCAGGTATTTAAAATAATTAAATAATATTGATATATATATATATATTTTAACAATACAATTACATAATTTTTTGCTTTATCATTTAGGTATTAAATGTGTATGTCTTGTACAAGGATTTTTGAGAATGGCTAGCAAGGGCAGGTATCTTAACCATTATAGTTACAAGAAAACATCCCTAGGATCCATAAATCCATAACTTTATGACATATTCTAAAATGCATTCACAGATTTTAGAAAAACTACATACATGTAATCATTGAGGCCAACTGAAGTTTGAATACAGACACTACAATTAGGCCGGGTTTATATGCAGGCACTAAGATACATTTGTGCCTCGGAGAGCACGTTAAGCCGTCGGTCCCGGTTCCACTAATACCAACTTGTGGAATCGTTAATAAATTGTCATAAAAATTGACATCAAATCCTCGCCAAGCCGTCTGGCCAGCGTGGCGAGTGTAGGCCAAGTTCTCCAGATATATGTTCTGGAAGGCCCATCTCCAGCAGTGGAGGTCTAGGACGCTGTGTTCTAGGGGCTGTAATGATGTAATGAAGATACATTTTATAGTTTTTATTAAGCCGGCCTCGGGGTATATTGTACCATAAAATTATAGATACAATAATCTTCTACAACTTAGAACTAAAACAAATAGAAAATAAAATCATATATAATTAATTTGTAAATAAATTGCAACTAAAAATCTTGAATATCCATTTTCTTGCTGACTGTACATATTTTACAAAATTTGTGAATGCGTTTCAGAACATTTCATTGAGCTCCTAGGGATGTTTTCCTGTAACTATTAACCTTACTGTCCCGTCTCAAAAATCTAACCTGTAATTATATAATAATAGAATATAAATATATAAGTACAAATGATACAGGTACAAATAATACATTAAGTAATATTGCTCAGTTAAATCTTTATTGGTGATATAAATAAATACTCTTTTATAGATATTGGTTCATGGTAATATAACCTTATTTTGAATTTGAAACTGCTGCGCTGGTTAGGTTAGATTATAGGTTGAGCCACTATTTGATTTGGGGAGAACCTCGCTTATTCTAATTAAATCATGGGTAGACAATAAAATAAATGTATATTTAAAAAAAAAGTTTGTTAGGACTTTTATTAAATTATATTAATATTTGTTGGGAAATGTTTTATATTGCCTTGTACTGAATATTAAACAGACGGCGATTTTGCCTATGAACTGACCTCAAAATGTTTGCATTTTCAATAAAAAACACGCTACTATATTTGCATATAATATAATATAATATAGTCAATAAACAAAATTAATTTTATATTATTTATTCTAAAAGTACATAATTATAAAGATATAATTAAATTGAATCTAAAACTATATATATTCATCATACTTTCAGGAAAACTGGCAGACACCAAATACAAATTGTGATTTAAAATAGGTTCGTTTACTATAATAAAAGAAAATAGATGGGTCTAAATTATTTACGAGTATGTGATCTTTTCAGCAATGTAAACGTGAGCTATATCTCAAAATCTTGCTTTATGCTGCATTTAGCAGCGCATTATAATGCAACATTGAACTCTGGTCCGGGAAAAGTAAGTTTATCTCTTAGAGATCTAACTAAGTCTATGATTTTTGCATAATAACGATAACGTTTGCGTTCTTAGTAACAAACAATAGAATGTACTTATCAGTAGTTTTAAATAAAATGTCATCTAATTTACAAGGGAACAATAATAGGTAAGTAGCTGTTTTACTCATACTCGCCCGTGTAGAATGAAGAAGTCATTACTAAGGACAAGGAAGTAAAAGAAAAGGGTGTAATTTCTGTTGATAGGAAATGGAAAGTGAGCGAAATAGACTTGAGACTAGGAGACGGGTTTTATGTAAAGTACAAACACAAGACAAACTAAGCCTTGTACTGCGGATCTTCAAGTGCAGAATAACATTACTTTCAGTCAATTAAAGTTAAAGGACAGTGGAAAATAATATTTATTATTTATTATTCATTATTAGTGCCTTGTTCTCTGTACCTACGAGCGCATTAATCTTTGGTCATGCCAATATAATTAATAAACCTATGAATGTTACTTTTTTACAATGATGGATGGTTTAAGTTATAATGATAGAAGGATGTTGATTATAGTTATAAATAGATGTTTGATAGTAGCTTAACGAATTTATTAATTGTTTTATTCCACATTGAATTTGTTAAATAATAATAATAAAAGATGAATCATCTACCTTGTGTTTGACTTGTCGCTTTAAGCGCTTTTTTCGCTTTGAAAGTCGTTCGACTTGGCGTTGCTCTATGGTTTTCATACAAATTAGGCAAAATTTGCTAATTGCAAATTTGAACATAGCATATTGATATTTAAGAGGATGGAAGTTCATTTAGAAAGCGAATATTTAATAAATAATTGAGTACTAATGATGTTAATTTATTTACAATTGTGTATGCCTATATAATAATATGTTTATTAGTAAATAGACATGCACTTTGTCGTCTCCGGCGCCGGCGCCTTACAAAAACGAAGGGCGAGGTGTGGGAGGTAAGCAGTTGTCCGTCCCCCCGACGCGGTGTAGATTAGACGTGTGACCTACGTGCGTGCGGAACCGATCAATATATACCTAAGGTATTACACTACACTTGCAATAAACTTCCAAGTACATCCTTTTTTATTTGCATGTTTCAATTTTCTAACGCCAATTAAATAGATAATAATTATTTTACAATATTAGATTGATCTATTTTATAAAAGTGCATGGTTTACAACCGGTTAAAGATGTATCCCTAATGTGTGCAAAATTAAACGGCCCTGACCATTATTTGGATAATTCATTGTATTTGGTTTTTGTGTTGACGCAACAAATATGAACCTGCATAATGCTTAGGTTCGATACCAGCCCAGGGTACGTTTTTATTAATCCGATTTGATTTTCGTTTCGCCATTATTATGGTCTTCAAACGAAAAGTTATGAAGCAAATTATACTACATAGTGACAGAATATCGTAGTCATGAGCGGCCGGTGTCAGTTTCTACAATTCTTGGACCTCGCATATTGCTGACGATACGGGCAACATTACGTGCTCAGTATAAAAAAGGTAGATTAGCAACTGCAATCTTATAAGCGCTTCCCAAGTTAATTATAAAGTTTAAAATAATATAAAATGGCTAATGAGTATTGTGATACGTTTTTAAACCAAAAATCTATCAGGCGCTTTGCGGCCGACTTTTATAATATCGTACTTCGTTACTAACTAGTAGTTTATCTTATAACTCTTTTGACTAATCGCTGTCACTTATAGTATAACATTTCTTCAAACATGAATCTATAAGTTTAAAAACTATAAAAATTAAAGGTTAAGTTATCAGTGTAAGTTTTGGTCTAAAACAACGCTAATAAATCGTAGAATATTTATATCTCGACATTGACGAGCCTCCAACAAGCCAAAACGGTATTTGGCTTAGAGCACATTCCAAAAGTTGTTTATATGTCAAAAACGTATATATTTTAAAATGATCGCCCAACGGTTTGAAATGAACTTAACGCAATTACTTAACGTTGATCGTCAATGCGAAAAAAGTATAGCACTCTAAACGTATAGTAATTTACATATGTATGTATATACTCGTATAATAAAATATAGAAATGGGACAAGTCGTAAAGTAATTTTTAATCTTGCCTCTACTTTTGTGTTACAAATCATATAATATAAATATTTTCAACCTGGTAAAGATATAACAAAACTGACAATGAGGAATATGTTCTTCATTAAATTCTCTAAAATATTTTTCTCCTAAGTATGTTCATAGGACTCATAGTTTTCAAAATAAATGATTGAGATTGTAGTACGGGAATATTAGTTTGTGTTTCCGCTACAATCGTTACAAGTTCCAAATTCGATTTGAGTTTGTCCAGAATTCCCCTGTCGCTAGAGGCAGCCTTCATCCGTTCCTCCTGAAGCGTTTCACAGTTTAGCTTTGCAATTGCGCCTGAACGACGTGTTCTTTGCATTTACATCGAAACCTTCTTTGGTATGTTTTATTAAAACACTTTAACACTAATATAATATTATTATTTTTTCTATTACTAATAAAAGTAACTGTATAATTGACGAGATAAAATACTAAAAAGTTATTTAAGTTTTATAGGTTTTTTGACTTTAAAATCCAAATGCAATAATTCAAATTCAGATATATTTGTTCTATATTATGTTCAAGCGATTGTTCTGGTCGAATCCTAATAATTGGTATCTGAGAAAATTTGTTGTTTCTAAATGAAATAAGTGTTGAATTGAATGAATAATCTATATTGATAATTGACTTGTTAATTCATTACCTAATGTCTTTAAAAATAATAATAATTTTAATCTAATATATAATTAAATTTAAATTTAGATTTTGTTTTAATATAGTTTATTTAATAATATATAAAAATGATGATTGAAACTAATGTTATAACAATCTTATTGCTTTATAGGTATATAATATAATTGTTTTTTTAATGTTTATAAATGTGTAAAATTTAAACTGTTATTGATAAATGAAACTGTATAAATAATGTAAAATCTTTTTGGGTTGAGATCTAATGATCTATAATACTGTAACTTTATGTCCTAGTTAGTTAATAATAATAAAACAACATATAAGAATCATTTATTTACTTAAAAAGCTAGTACCGGTTTTTAGAAATTGGCCACTGTTGCCCAAACGAAGTTAATGTGAATCTCAGGCACCAGTATAATTATACATATTGCATTTTAGCTTAAATGATAAACATTGATTTTATTATTTTTTATTGTTATTTCCACTTAGTTTAAACTTCAACTTACTTTTTACAACTTATTTATACTAAGGTGTGATTTTTCTTAATGTAAATAAATAGGACTTGAATACTTTTCGGGATAAATATGTTTCTAAGTTGAATCGCATAATGACCCGACTATTTAAAAACTGTATAAAATAAATATTTTTTACGATTATAATAATATTATCTTTAGTTAGACCAATCACTTAAAATACATTTTTTTAAAGAAAATATTTTTTGGCGAAAGTCTTCTATTTCATATGCACAAAGTAAACAGTTTCTTATAGAAATTATTTAATATATGTTTTTGTTACCAATACAGGATCGATAATATAATCTAGACATGTGACGCCTTATTTACTGTATCAGTATTGAGTATTTTTTCATTTTCATTATACGGATTTTTACCATATTTCGAACTAAACTTTCAGGTATTTTTTTTTTAAGAAATACACAACTTCCTCTTTCAACTTTTCGAATTCCTCTACATAAGTGGCCGTCTTACCTATACGGATTTCTATATTTAAAGAATACTCTTACAACCGACCCTAATTCCGAAACTCCAAGTTATATCGAAAAATATTCAAAGCAGTCATATTTAAATTATATTCCGCGATTTTGATTCCAGTTTAGAACTCCTGTATACAAAAATAGTCATGCCTTAACCCATTTCATTGTAAACGCGTGGTATAAAGCCACATACATTGTATAAAATACTGTAGTAAGAACAAATCTTGTTACGTGACTATTCGCGCTTTTGCACAGGAAGTTGCACTTTGAAATGAAACTGTTATTTGAATCGGTTTTGCGATATTTTTAGGAAATGTTTTGTGTTCTGAACATTCAACATCCTGCAGTCCCATCCAAGTACTTTGTTGCAAAACGTGTCCTTTTGGCAACATTGATAGGATATTTTCAAACATACTAGTAGTTTGCTATGTGTGGAAATCAATTTCTACGTACATACTTCCCCTAAGATTAAATATTTCTTTATTAAACAGTAACAAGTTTTAAAAATGTTTTATTTTAATTTCAGGTCGTGGAAGCTTTCAGCGACTACAGCAGCGCTAAGCTCGCCTTTGCTCCACTTAGGATCTTTGTCAAGTAAGGAAAGGAAAAATGGCAGGAGAGATCCCCATTCCGGATCCAATGGCCAATATTATTGCGGAGTTCATTATTAACCCCATGGGCCGACCCATGATGATACCCGAGGTCGAATTACAGGATGAGTCCCACGACAATAATGTTCCGCATGGTCGGATCCATTATATGGCCCTATCAATGGCCGAAGCCGTGGTTGAAGCCATGACTGAAGAAATAGCTTTACCTGAGGACGAAGACATGGATTTTCCTGAGGCAGAACTAATGGCCGAAGCCATGGCTTTAGCTGAGGCCGAACTGATGGACCGACCTATGGAGGAATTTGTGAACGAAGCCATGGCTGAAAACACTGCCCTACCTGTGGCTGGAACCTCGGCCCTTCTTGCGGCCGGAACCTCGGCCCTTCCTGCGGCCGGAACCTCGGGCCTATCTGTGGCCGGAACCTCGGCCCTACCTGTGGCCGGAACCTCGGGCCTACCTGTAGCCGGAACCTCGGCCCTTCCTGCGGCCGGAACCTCGGTCCTACCTGTGGCCGGAACCTCGGCCCTACCTGTGGCCGGAACCTCGGCCCTACCTGTGGCCGGAACCTCGGGCCTACCTGTGGCCGGAACCTCGGCGCTACCTGTGGCCGGAACCTCGGCCCAACCTGTGGCCGGAACCTCGGCCCTATCTGTGGCCGGAACCTCGGCCCAACCTGTGGCCGGAACCTCGGCCCAACCTGTGGCCGGAACCTCGGCCCAACATGTGGCCGGAACCTCGGCCCAACCTGTGGCCGGAACCTCGGCCCAACCTGTGGCCGGAACCTCGGCCCAACCTGTGGCCGGAACCTCGGCCCAACCTGTGGCCGGAACCTCGGCCCAACCTGTGGCCGGAACCTCGGCCCAACCTGTGGCCGGAACCTCGGCCCAACCTGTGGCCGGAACCTCGGCCCAACCTGTGGCCGGAACCTCGGCCCAACCTGTGGCTGGAACCTCGTCCCAATCCGACAATGGGTTTTTTACGGCCGAACCAATTGCAGACCCTGACAACGAGATCTTTGGTGGGGCTCGCCGTCGTGGTACCCGACGTCAAAGCGGCCAGTGGGTCAGACTGAATATCGGAGGTCGCAATTTTCTCACCACAAGAACCACGATTGCCCGCGACCCCAATTCTTTTCTTTACCGCCTCATCCAAGAGAGCCCAATGGGAACCGACGCTGATCATTGTCAAGCATATATGATCGACCGGGACCCTTCCTACTTCGGCCCTATCCTCAACTACCTGCGCCACGGAAAGCTGGTCATCAACAACGACATGGTGGAGGAAGGGGTCCTAGAAGAGGCAGAATTTTATAACGTAGTTGAAATGATCAGATTGGTGAAGGAGCGCATCGTTCACCGTGAACGGGAGAAGCTCGGGGAGCACAAGAAAACCGTGTACCGCGTGCTTCAGTTTCAACAAGAGGAGCTGTCACAGATGATCTCGACGATGTCTGACGGATGGAAGTTTGAGCAACTGATTAATATTGGCACCCATTACAACTATGGGTCTGACGAGCACAACGAGTTCCTGTGCGTGGTGAGCCGCGAGTGCGTCGTGGTAGACGACCCCACCGAGCCCAGCGATCGTGTCAAGGCGCTGCAGCAGAAGGGATCGCGTTAGGTCGAGCACAGACTTGGAGAGTTGACATGTGTATAGGAATTATCTGGAGTGTTGTGTCAACTGCGGAAAGACTTTCTCTCGTTATTTACTTTGCATCCACCATTTACGTTAGCTGTAAAATCCATTGATTAATAAATATAATAGTAATGACGTTACTTTTTAATATTAAATTGGACTATTGCTGGATCACGATGACACCGGTTCTATCCAGGTTGTCTTTAATTAATAATTCTTGAATAAATGTACTACAATTTTTTTCAATAATTAGCTCATCTATTTGAGACGCTCTATATACTATCAACTGGCGGCATTTTTTATAATATATTTTTGTTTTGTAATAATCAATGTATATTTTTTTAAATCGCGCATTTGTAAAATTAAATTTTTGGGAATATGTATTTTTGGAAGGTATTAGTATTGATATTGGACAAATGTGTTTTAGATTATTATTTATACAAATTTTAAGTAATCATATAATAAAATCAGCACTGCAGTTCGAACTTATGGTGCTCTTAGTTGAATTGAGTTAACAGTGCATCTAGTAACTTTAAGCCGTAATATTATTTAAGATCATATATACTTTTATTATGAATTTTGGCGACTTATCCTAAACTTACTAGGTACTAAATTATTTTCGTATTTTGTTAGAATCGGAAATTTCAATTGGCGCAAAGGACAAAGTATTATTTTATTCAGATAAACCCTTTTTTCTACAAAAAGTGCTCGTAACATTTATTACTGGTGTAGAGGCCAGCAATCCAGAAAAATTAAAAAAATTAAAATGTGAAAACATGTAAAAACACACCCCCTTGGTGACAAGTTAACGAAGATTATTTTTTTAAATTAAAACAAAAGATTTTGAAAACTATTTAACGCGTCGCTAACAATTGGTAAAAAAAATGTGAGAAAAATAAACAATTATACTCGTAGACTAAAAATTAAAGAAGTTGTGAGCAATTACTGTATTAAACATGGATTATTCTAAATATTATTTATTTAGATTATTCTACACTACGCCAACTAAGATTTCCGTCAACAATATTTGTACTTCTATTACTATATTATAATATTAATCAATGGTTCTTTATTTCGTTGGTAGAAACTAGAAACAGCGTGATTCATTTACCTCATTTATTTAGAATATGTTTTATTTTAATTGCAACTACTAAGGGCGGGTTGTGTCACGTTAACTTTGTTAAACAGTTAAATTAATCATAATAGTAGTTTATGAAACTGTTGCATAATAATGGGTATTATCCATGAGTGTGTGTTTAAAAACCGAGCCGTAGGCGAGGTTTTTAATAGTATCACAAGAGTGTTTTAATACCTAGTTATGTGCAGTTTAATAAACTAATTTATCTACTCTCATACATTGGGATTGAACCTACTAAATAAAAGATAAAAGATAAGAATTTTAGGCAAGAATAAAAAAAAATCACACGAAATGCTATACAACAAAACGTATTGAATGGCGCCAATTTTTATTTTTAATTTTTTTAAATGACCATGATACCGAATACATAAGTCCTGAACAATGAAATGGCGCCAAAACCTAGCTTATGACCGCGCACGCGCTATGTCGGGCGCTGCCATAGACAAGTAAAAATTGGAATCAAAACCTTAGCGTTAAAAAAAAAAGTGTTATATAATATGTATGATTCTATTTTTCAAATGAAATATAACATTATTTTGTTAGAGAAAAAGTGTTATAATGTGATTCTATTTTTAAATTTCAGCAGTATGTTAATATAAATTCGTTTTGAAGTTTGAAATTCGCATTTTACGATATGAGAGTAGATAAAATATTTTACGATCTACTTAACAATAACATTAATAATAACAAAACAGTATTAATTAAATTCATCTTACATAAAAACAGCTCAAATTAAATACTTGGTTGTGTTCACTGATACACTAGTTTAGCGATCATACTGGTATGGTATGTTTAAGCCAACGCGATCAGCGATTTGCACGATGTTCGTGCAAGATGTTGTACTCAACAACTGCAACTGCCATACCGGCCACAGGCTGATCGCGTAGCGGTTATCAGTTACTACTGAGAATACATTGCACTGCGATATAACCCACCTTTAAAGTTTGTATTATTACCAACTAGTTCGTTCTTAAACTTTACCCATGGTATTATGATTAAAATATCGTCGACAACTCTGCTAAGTTGAAAATGTCATTGGATAAAACTAAATGTAAAAAGTAAATATCAATGAACAATGCATACAATTAAATATATTATACTACAGATCACTAATTAATCTTAGTAAATATTAGAATTCAATAGAGCCAAATTAACTTCGCGGTATTGTTTGCTAAGCGACGATATAATAAAAAGCACACGCTGTTTACAACTTTCAGGCAAACGGCTAACGGCTCAGTCATTAAAGTTGATGTTTGCACGGCCGCTGTCAAGGTCGAGCGGTTATAGAGTTGACAATTGCATAATATTTTGTAATTATGCAACCTCTGACGTACATAACGAAATCCACTAATAATGTTTGCGACTAAGTAACATAATGTGCTGGATATCTAAATTGGACATTACAGAACGTCAAAGCAAGCAAATCCACCGAGTCTGTCATATTAAACCACGATCTCGAATAATAGCTTAGTTTTGCTGGGATATAAAGAATGGTTTATTTAAGTATATGCGGAGGGCTGAAACTAAACAGTATTTTTCAAAGTTCATCGTATTTAGCTAATTCGCACAATTGAAAATATCATTCTGTATATTTGTCCGTTAGCTAATTGCCTTAAGTAACGACTTGGTCTAAAATTTGCCAAAATCGACAAATATTTCGCTATAATCATCGCTCGACTTGTTTTCGAATGACCCGATTTTTTAAATGCTAGTAACACTAATAAAAATAGAGTTTATAAAGCCCCTGATTGGTTCAAACAGCATAGACTAGCTAACTGCCAATCACGTGGCGATAACAAAATGTCGAGTCTTATTAATTTACTAAAATGTATGGCAATCCTATCTCGATGTATCCAAACATTATTTTAGAATACCTAATGGTATTGTGATCGCGTGTAGGTGTCGGTACAGTCAGCATAGCTTTCGAAACTACATGTATAGAAACAAGAACATTTAATGATGAAAATTAGGTAATACAAATAAATAAGAATATACTTAAAATTTTTGTGTTAACCATACCGGAGTGAATATAGCTGCGAGTTTACTGCGACAATGATAGCCCTACTAGCATTTTTATTGGATTATACATTATTTTTAAAACAAATGTCATCAAACCAAAGAGCATTTGATACTCGAAAATCTGGTCAATCGTAAACAGTGGCCAATGTTTATTTCGATTTATTTTTAAAATGTTATTCAGTACACGAATGCGCTTACGGCCGGTTACAGAAAGGATAATTAAAATATTTAACATTTTAATTTACGCCATGTGATTGGTTGTTAGCGTATAATCAGCCTTTCTGCATGCGGCCGTTAAAGTACATAATGAACGCATTCTAAAATGTTACGTTTCTTTATAAAGTACAGTCTGTTGAATTTACATAGTTTTTGTTGTAATTGTTTATATGTACATATTATAGTATCTATTATATTTAAATATATTTTTTAAGTTATGTTAAGTTTTTTATATCAGACTGTACTATTATAATTTAAATATGTATTTTCTGCTATTCTGTTGCTGGTCACATTTAAATGTGACCAGCCTATAAAAATGTATAAGCTTTTATTATCCTTATATTATTAGGTGTGTTTAACATAATATTATAGTAGATATTCGTAGATATTATGGATTGTAATCTTTAGACCAGCGGTTCTCAAAATTTCCTTGCTCAGTCGACCGATTTGGGTCGGTTATTGCACCTGTGTACACTAGAAATAAGAAAATCAATAGAAAAATATTCCTACAATATTTAGCTATCTGATATAAAGAACTATGTGGATTTTTGCTATTATAAATGTTCGCTTTGACCCATAATACATGTATTCATAGATTGAGAGCCGCTTGTAGCAAATTTTTGACTATCGGTGTACTATTGCGTAGTGGTTTATTAAAGGTCGCCGCACACTGAAACATCGAATATCAAAGAGTCGCAAAATTAAAATAATATACATTTTTGACTGAAATGTTTGATGGTAGGTATTATGTCTCTGTCTTATGTCTAGTTTACTAATTCATTAAAGTCAGCAAAGTCCATAGATTGGAGACCTTTTTAACCATGATCCAAATCCTCAATTTTTCAGAAATTTAATTATTAATGCCAATCAGGTTGGCTCTTATGCATATCAAAAACAATTCAATTAAAAATACCGTATTTAAATGTTCTCTTCTAGTATGCTACTTAAATATTACCCTGTAAAATGATAAAATCATAATACACTTGTAATTCACTTGAGCAAAGTTTGTCAGGATTTTTGATACATTTCTCAAAGCAATATTGAAAGTATTAGGTGTGCGGCGGCCATTACCCTACCACAGGGTATTAGAAATATATGCATTATAATCAAAGGGCGTTTTTGGGTCATATATTTATTAACTAAATTAGGTAACTAAATTTTATTACAGTATAATTATTTGAGTAAAAAACGATTTTATCATTTATAATGATAAAAAATATTGTATCGTTGTCGGTGGTCTAGCGGTTAAATCCGTGGAGAGATGCGGAGGTATAACGACAAGCTTGCCGCTTGTCATGGCGGGCCTATAGTAAAATTGGCTAAACGTGAATCCGGTTCTTTAAAAGCGCGGTTTCTGACCGCCCTAAAAGGGATACGGTCGTAATGATACTTTACTTTTTATATTATTAAGTACTGATTTAAAGTCGAGAGAAAATAGAGCGAGAATTAGATATATACCTAGAGTTTAGAAAAAAAACTACTTAATTTATTGAATTGGTATCTTTATACGACCTAAGTATTGTTCTCTGTTTATAATGCATTAGGCCTAGCATGGCGACCGTGATAATCGCAGCCACGTGATATGTCCTTGACAGAATTGGCTTTTTGTAGCGATTGTCCATCTATGCTAGGCTTTTTTACAGGCCATGAAAATTACTCATCTGATAAAGGTCTTTTTTGTTAAAGTCTTATTTTATTATTTATTAATAATTGCCAGGTAAGGGATCGGTGATTTTTAATCTATTAAACTATAAGGAATACTGAAAAATATTAAACTCGGTGCGGATATGGACAAAATTAGAATATTGAATTATTAGATTTGGATGATGAATTTATTATTCTAGCCAGTAATGGATACGATTACGTTTATTAATAATCTATATGATGCAATTTTAGTTTTTGTGACTCGACTGCTATACTTCTTTTATTGTTTTTCGATATTCCTCGTAGTTTAGGATTTAAACACTCACACATAAATAAATAAATAATAACCTTATTTTATTATTAGCTACACAACTCTCACATGCTTTAAAATATTTTATATTTGTTTTTCCCTAATTACAAAATGAAAATTATATTAGGAATGAAATTGGATGTATGTGCCAAAATTTAGTATAACGAAAATAAAAATATTCCAAATTCAAAATTTATTAAAAATAAATTTGCAAAAACAGACCTTTAATCAACACTGTTGATTCGTTGAAAGAAGATCACATTGGGTTGGATGTGCGAGGAAAAAGAAAAATTTTACTCGCGCATCTCTCGTTGTGCCTAAATACTTTGCAGCCAGAGTAATTTTCAAGTCAGCCTGTAAATATTTAAAGTATTTATAATATTATAAGTCTTATAGAAACTTATGTAACGTATTCATTAGATCTCATGGTTTCGCAATTCTACTTAATTATAATTAAGGCATAAGCTTAGTGTTACGATGCTGATACTATAGGTGGATGTTTTCCTCACGCACCGCCCTGTTTCCTCAGAAATAAATATAAAATACGTCACACGAATAATTTTACCCCTGTCCTTTCCCTCTTCTCTGGTGTGACGTCACAACATTTTCAATTGTATCAAAATTGGCTTTAATTGTGATTGCAATGAATGAAAAAAAAACTTCTCATCTCGTTTCAATTTAAATTTTTCCCTCCCCTTAAAAATTACTCAAAATTATTTAATAAAATCAAAACAAATAACTAATTAAGCCTAAAGATGCTGTTGGTTATTTTAAATTAATCATCGTGTTTTAATTAATTTTGACATGTTACTTCTTACGACGCCTTCCCCCCTTGGACAATGTCACACTTAGTTGACCCCTTTTTCTCCTTATCGTGTGACGTAACTTATGGATGTTCCCTTATTACAGGACTTGGTGTGAGTTAAATAGCAAATATATAAATCAATGTGTAGCTTTTCCCCAAAACTTCTTAACCTTAGTTTCCGCCGGTTTTCGAAAGAATGATTAAAATAACGCACGTTTAATATTTGGTTATAAAAATCTAACAACATTCACTGATTAACATTCTTAAAAGACTTGGTATGTAAACAGTACAATCCCAGGCGCCAAAGCCCGATTAAACAGCCAAAGAAACCTCTTAGATATTGCAAAATTATTTACAATAGACTGTATACATCGTATAATAAACTGAAAGCTATACGAAACGGCTAGTTTAGCCTCCACCTCCTCCAGAATTATAAACCTCATCTAAATCGGATAAACCTATACTTGACAAATCCACTAAGCACCGTAATTATGACGGAGTTTATAAAATCAATGAAGCTAGTCAATTAAACAAACTGGATAAATAAGCTATGGAATCTCACCACTCCCGTGACAACAGCACATCATAGATACTCGCCACAATTACGACTTGACTCGGGCGATAAGGCGATAAACCGTCTCGGGCACAAACATGTCCCCCACAATTGTGTCCCTGGTGTGCAAGCTTACATTTAAATATATAACAATGGTAAAAGTGGCGCAAAACAATTGTGACTTGACTAAAGTAACAAAGTGACAATTTAACTACCAAATGGCTTAAATCAAAATGTTAAACATGGATTATTTTAATCTTTATTTTTTAAACCTTGCTGTTTGAATATAATTTACCTTAAATTATACAATTGTTTCGATCGTGTTGCCTAAATTTTTATTATTTGTTTTTAATTGGTTGTAAGTTTAATAATTAAATTATACAAATTATTTTTGACAGCTAATAATTTTTTAAGCTATTATATTGTCGTAATCTCATCTACCACAGACCTTAAGATTATTTCTAGGTTTTATTTTATTATGCCAATGAAGGTTATTAAAATCTCTTGTCATAAGTAGACCCTCCTACCTCAATTTATAATTAAACTTTATTACTATAACTTTAAAAATAATGCGCACGTTAGCCGCAAAGAATATCTTCTTTTAAGGCCAGTATAATGCTAGAGACTGACTGTCAGTTGCTCCCATTTTGAGACCTCGAATACAATCAGGTAGGTGGTAAATCACATGTGCTCAGTTTATAAAAATAACTAATATTACTTATATCGCACTAATATTACTGAATATATGAAATGCAAAATGCTCTTTCAGTACCTTCCACTGTCCTTTAATCTGAATTCCTTCAGGTGAAAAGACATTTGGTGTAAGCGACTTAATGTTGCTAACATTATTGGCCCTACCATTAAGTTCACATATCGTGCTCAATAAAAAACAAAAAAAAGTTATTATACGTGCAGTGCTGCTAACGTGCGCTTAAATAGACCCGCAACTCTTGGTACAGGATGTTCATAAAATCCTTTTTATATAATAAATTAAAACCACGATTTTTTGTGATTTGTTCCCAAACTATGACTACTGCCCTAATATTTGTCATTTTAAAGATTACAGTGTATTAAATTGACAGATACACAATTAACACCCGGTTTCCAAAAAACAATTAAATTAGTGAACCTTAATACATATATAACCTTAAAAGGTACGTGATTGGCAAATAACTTGACACTGAGCTGATGGAACCTTACAACGAAATGTTAAGTGTTCATTAGTTTAATAATTATTTTGGAAACAATATTTTAATCGGGTCATGTCACAAAGACGAATTAATCAATTCTTAAATAAAATTATTTTTACGAGTATTTAACAATAAATGAAATCGTTAAAATATCAAACCCTTTAATAATCTTTAGTTATTAACAAAAATATATTTTTGTTATTAACTCAACATCTACCAAATAAACAAAAAAGATTTCTTCTAAAACTGTCAAGTTAGTACACCAAAAATTGTTTATTTAATAGTGTTTTTAATTATTATTTAGTTTAAACATGTATTTAGTAAAAGTATTATTTTTTGTCTCACCAGAAATATATTCTGGAAGGCCAATCTCCAACAGTGGAGGTCTAGGACACTTGGTTCTAGGGGCTTTAATAATTATTGTTATTTATGTAGCTCTCTGTGAAATACTTACCTTTAAGCTTACTGTTTCGGCTTATTTACTGATAGCAAAACTTATGTTATTACAATAATTTATTCGATATATAACAAATATTCCAAACTATCCACTACAAATCGTTCTTGCATGATTAAAAACATTATTGCTATTAATGTGTCCAAAAAGGAGCTGCAATCGTATGCCGATTTCAATCGCGCCTTGCTGCCGTAGAACTGTGTAATACATCTATAGCTACAGTACCTAATACTAATTAGATCATGTAGTTTCTTAAATTCAATTTTAATAACAGTGATTCGCCTCTATTATACGTTAAACTGACTTGCGCGGTAATGTTTGCTAAGCAACAATCCAGTTGATATTGAATGCCTTCTTTATTTGCCAAGCTGATGTACCAAACGAGAGTGTAATAGTTATATGGATGTACATAGTCCAAAAGGTACGCTCGATCATTTACAAAAAATAATCGTGAAGCACCTTTAAAGTAGCATCTAAAAAAATCTTTATTGTACAATAAATATATTATATAAAGTACATAGGCGACCTTAATCCTATAATACCTTCAAGGTATTTTTTAACAACTAAACTTTGGGTGAACGTTATAAGAAATTGTGGGGGGCAGAGCTAAAAGAAAAATATATCTAGTAACAATAAATAACGGTCACTGGGTATTGTTGGGTACGTTGTGCATGAAAAAAATATCCTAGCGTACATTTTGCCTACAATGCTAAATAAATAAAAATAGCTTTATTGCACAAAAACTAAAATAACTTAAAATTAATGTGCACACGCGAGCTTTATGCCGTGAGGCATTATCCACCAGCTAACCTTTGGGAGTTTTGAAAACATGTGACAGGCAGAGTGCCAAGTAAATATTAAATAAACAATACATACTAATACTACATATACAATACATGTTATAGATATAATAATACATATCTATAATACAATACATATAATTAAATATATACAGGATTCATGAAATAAATAAATAAAATAAAACACATACTAAAGATATTGGAGTGAAAGTTGCAAATAAGATAGCATGATGTGATAATAAAGTCGTACGATTGGTTGATATTATCCTTGCGTACTGACATTAAACATACTTCAGAAACTTCACTATTTCTAGCTATCCCCAATGAGTTATAACTATTGGGACATTTGACTGTACTGTCCCAATAGTTACATCTATCATTATCAGCTTTGAGAAAAACTAAGTTTTGCGTCAAGTAAATAGGTTTTTTTGCTATTTTAGACATTCCAAATATGTATTTGATGTCATTAAGAAATCAATTGGCTCAGATTTGTAGAATAGTCATTGTATGAAATAAATGCCCATTTGTCTTGCAAACAATGCAAATTATTGTTTTATTTATTCCCATCTTGGATAATTTAATTGGAAGTAATACATCGTGTCACCTTGTCTATGAAACGGTAAAGGAAAGGTATGGAATCTATGATCAATATTTTGAGTACGCCACGTGATTGGTCAGCTTGTCACTTTGGTAATTTCAGCCAATTACGTGCCTCATATGCATACGTTAAACATGTGAAAAGATATTCAGCCTTTCTGAACCTGGCCGTAATACTATCCCTATGTTCGACTTGAAAGCAAAGCTTGCTATTTACACAATTTTGCTTAAATTGTATGAAAACCATAGAGCAATGCCAAGTCGAACGATTTTCAAAGCGAAAAAAAGCTCTTAAAGCGACAAGTCAAACAGGGTATGTCGAATACTTGTCTAAGGTACATAGGACGTTAAAACCATTTGTAAAAAGAACATTTAGTCCATGGTCCGCGTGTACATTGTACAGTCAGCAAAATCGGCGGCGGCATTTAGGATATAAAAAAAAACTTTTTGAATTAGATTCACTTGCAATTAAAATAGGTGGACTGATAGTGGTAATTTGCCCAGTCTGCCGGGGCTGGGAAGTATGCATCTTTCGTGCTAATAAACCCAGTAAAGTGTATCCACACGTTTCAGGATCAGGCTCGCATTGCCGTCATTCCCAGTCAAGCCACCGTAGCGTTAAGGACTGATGTTAGTCACAGTGTCTGATTTCAGTTGCTAAAAATCTAGGACCTTGCGCGCCAATTACCTTCAGGTGGAGGCAAGGTCACATGTGCTAGTATAAAAACTATTCGTTTGGATGTAGTTTTGAGTGCACAATTATAATTATAAGAAGTTTTCTCAAAACTACTCAGAAATGAGTGCATATAGACAATTTGTAACTATAGGTACCTACCCCTCAGCAACTTTTAGTATAAATATGTTTGTCGTACTATTGTAATGAAAGAAATAAATAGGGTGCGAGTGGACATTACTCTCAGTCACTTTTTGACATTCTCCGACAGCAATATTTTGGGGACATATTTAACCAAATATACTGGTAGGTGAAATCGTAAAATAAAATGGAAATGAATAGCTAATTATTATATTACATATCCATTGTTGGGAAAATTTGAGCCGGTCACAAAGTAGCTATCTATAATGTAATAAAATATATAAACTTATTTTAATTGTGTAGTTAAGCGATTATCAAACTTTTTAGCGGCTTAACATTAGGGGCTCGTTTTTTTATTAGTTTTTATTTATTTATTTTTAGTTTTTAATTTAAGTTCATTTTATACGCATTCGGATTTGTTTTAAATTTAAATTAATTTTGGAGGAAATGTGGCAATCGGTGAAGATTTTATACTTTATCCTATGGCGAGTGTTGGCCCAATTCTCCAGATATTCTGGGTATTACGCTAGACCAAAATGTGATTCTATTTTTTGTTTCTATCAATAGAATCATATATTGGTCTAGCGTAATACCTTACAAAGTCAACCAGAATATCTGGAGAATTTGGCCTACACTTGCCACGCTGGTCAACCGGGTTGGCGAAGATTTCAATTTCAAAGTCAATTTATTAACGATTCCACAAATTTGGTAATAGTGGAACCGGGATCACCGGCTTAACGTGCTCTCCGAGGCACGGGAACGGTGCTGTTATAAATCTATAACTAATGTAACCACCACCGCTCTTATTATTAGTATAATATATGTCATTTATTAGTATAACATTAAAGTATTTGTAAATAATATTAACTAATTACCTACTATTTATTGCAGATAAACAATTATTTATTTATTATTATTATTTATGTGTACAAACTTACCAAGGGAAAGAGACTTTTTGCAGTCTGCTTCGCCAGAATTTTGCAATATTTTGGTCACCCACATTGCTAGAATAGGCCGACAATCTGGAAAAAATCTTAGTAATGAGAAAAGTAGACCGTAAAGGAACAAGATGAAGAAGCCCAAAACGATGGTCTAGTCAGGTGACTGACCTAAACACCAAGCTGCCCACGGACCGCAACCACTGGAAACGGCTGGTGAATGGACTGCGACGGAGTCACGGTCCTCAACAGGACACAGGTGGCATCCTAGACAAGACTTCCCTCCCTATGGTATAAGAGACTTACTACGGACTGGATTTTAGCGGACCATAGCTTCTCTTTATAAAACCATTTAAAGTTGTATTGGTGTATTGACAATTATCAAAATCAAAATCAAAATCAAAATCAAAATAATTTATTTCCATTGGTTCTCTCGAAACAACTTGGATAAAGTCAGAACTAATAAAATCAATACATTTTTTACAACATATTATATATATATATATATATAATCAAAGTGGTAATAATGGTTGGACCGTAAACAGGCAATAATCCATATTTATGTATGCTATGCACAACATTATTGCTATAAGCAAGTAAAACTAAACTAACTTAGAAACTACTTAAATAAGATCGTGGCTGTAAAGAGGCCGTGTCACCTTACAATCTAAATAAAACATTATATGTCAAGTGAACTTAAATTTAAATTCGTGACTGTAAAAGGGCCGTGTCAATTAAAAATAAATATAAAATTAAATAATTTAAATATTAAGATTTATTATTAATTGAATAATTATGATGTATAGAAATTATATACATATGTCAGATAGTTCACAAATGTATAGAACAAAAAAAAAAAAAAAAAATAATAAAAAAATAAAAAATAATAAAAAAAAGACGTCATCTTATAATCTAAATACTAATAATGATATGTCAATTAAACATAAATTCATAGCTGTAAATGGGCCGTGTCATCTTGTATTCTAATAGCATTAATGTTAATAATATTCGTGGCTGTAAAATGGCCGTGTCACCTTACTATCTAAATAAAACATTCTATGTCAAGTAAACTTAAATTTAAATTCGTGGCTGTAAAAGGGCCGTGTCAATTAAAAATAAATATAAAATTAAATAATTTAAATTTAAACATTAAGATTTATTATTAATTTATCATTAATATATAAAATTTTGCCGAGTACTTCTATGCAATGGTATCTTTCATTGCATCTTGTAGCTCATAATAACTTTTGTTTATGAGAATAATTTTTAGTGATGTTTTAAATTTTTCATATTCTAAATTCGTTACATCTGCCGATAATTTATTATATAGCTTTATACCATTGCATAGAAAACTCTTTGTCGATTTCGTCAGACGAGCTTTGGGGTATTTGATTTGATTATTTGACCTTGTCTTACTTGCATTTCTAGGGAGGTCTTTTTCATTTTTTTTTATGTAAAGCAAACACTCCAATACATAAATGCTATTTATGGTCAGAATGTTTAACTGCCTAATGATTCACGGTCCAACCATGTTTCCGTTAAACATAAAATATTAATGTTCTTATTACCTAATAACAATTCTAATTCTAAATACTTATTTGTTAAGCCTTGTACATTTTGATGAACTATTGTTAAAGTAGGAAGACTATTTCTGTTATGTAGTATCTTGCTTTTGGTTTCCTTAGTCTTCATAATCCTTATATGCTTGTTATTATCCTTTTTACTCTGTGATTTTACGTCGTATTTGTTATTAAATTTGGTAATGGAAAATTTGCGCAGAGACTTGTTACGTAGTAACAAATAATATTTGTCTGCTCTTTGCTTGTAATTTTTTTAACATTTATATTACTTATGTTAATTAATTGTGCTTTGTTTGTATACACTGTCATGGAATTTAATTTTATATTAATATTTTCTACAATTTTGTTTCCTTTTAAGCAATTGTATTTGTTATCATAATATGGAACATTTGTAAATATTAGTCTTATATTCTTAACAACTGCACTGTTCATTAATTCGTTAATGTCATTTACATAATTTGATGCTTCCTTCTCGTTAAATTCTTTTATTAATATTATTAGTGTACTTATATCTTCCTTATTAATTATATCATGTGCTGATGCAATAATGTGTTTCACAGGGGCGTTGGTATATATTTGACAACAAATATTAACAGTACTATTTAGTTTTGTTTTAAGCTTTTCACCTAATCCTTTCGCCATGCGATCTCCTAATACAATAATTCTTTCCCTAACATTTTTTTTGCTTAAAACTGTTTGGTTGAGGAGGTTACTGGTAATTTGTCATAAATACGATCTTTATTTATTTGTGTCGTATTAGTCTCTGAATGTTTAACATTGTTGTATTGTAACTGTTTTTCTTTATCCTTACTATTTCCGTATTTTTCATAATTTATTTTTATGTATTTCTCATTTTGCCTTTTTAATATTTTGCATCGTTTTTCTATTTTTTTTATTTTTTTCTTTTGTAAATTAATTTTTCTACACAGTTTTTTGTTTTTATATTTTGCTATATTGCTTTCATTTTTTGTTTTAGGGTTCTTAATTTTATTTTTCTCTAATTCTGATTTGTAACTTTGACTTTCCTCTAAACTTTTAATGAGTTTAGTATGAAGAGTGGAATTTTCTAGTTCCATTTGGTTTAATTTTGCTTTCAAAGGTGTTATTATTTTAATTGTTTCTTGTCCTATCTCTTCATTTTCTTCCGATAGTGTATGGTTTATTGTTGTTGCACTAAATAAAGTATTTTGTAAATCTATGATTTCCGAATCTTTTTCTGATATATTTTTTTTTAGTTTCGCATTTATATTGCACAATTTTTCAAATTCTTCACTATTTTCTTCTTGTTCTGTAGTCAAAACTTTTATTAAATTCTCTTGTTTCATTACTTTTTGCCGAAGCTCGCAAATTAATAACTCGTACGTCTTTATAGATTCTTTTAAATTGGTTAATTCAATTTCGTAGTCAGAAATAATTTTATCCTTAATTTTAGCAGCTTCAGATTTCGTTTTAAAAGAAGGTTTAGTATTCATTGTTAATATTAATGAAGACAAAACACCTTTGTAATACAACAAACGTTGTCTAAATTAATTATAGTAATACTTTGTTTATCGTCTTCACTGCGTAAAATGGAACGTTTTTTGTGACGTATATTTCGTCTACCAATGAGAATACTTCGTAAACAAATATGGCAGTCGGCATTAGCTATATAGTCTGTGGCCGAGATTCTGTCAATGGGCTTCAAAGGGCGCGTGTGTGTTTGAGTCAAATTTCGTATATTTCGAGTTTAATAGTGCAATTGCGTAGTTTAGTTGTGTGGTAAAGTAGTCATACTAACATTTAATCTTTTGGTAAGTAAACTAATGAGTAGAAAATATGATTCCTCTTCCCAAAAAACCTCCTGACCCTGAGGCTAGTATGCAGGTAGATCAAAAAAGCCGAAAACGCAAAGAATCGCATAATAGCGATGATAATATAAGTCCAAAACGTTCTATAAATAACGAAAACTCAGATTTGTTGTACAAGCACCCCAGTCTTGACAATAACTCCAAAAGACTGTACACCCAAAATGACAAAAGCCCATTTTTAGTTCATGTTTCACGAACAGAAACTGACCCCTCCTCAGGAACCTCAATAAGACATATAAAATTTGGCCAATTTCTTAGAAACAATAATTTACTGAATGATATTGTCATGGATGGCATTAAAGGAATAGGACGAAATAGGGTTTCTGTTGAGTTCAAAAATTATGTATCTGCAAATAACTTTGTATTAAATAAAGTCCTTGAATCAAGTAACTACAACACTATAATTCCATCGTTTAACATCACCCGCATGGGAGTTGTTAGAAATGTTCCAACTGACATTACAATGAGTGAATTTACTAAGGATGTTGTCCTCCCTGAGGGCACTGGGTTTATTTTGAAGGCCAGACGGTTTAATAGGAAACAGCTGTCAGACAACGAAACCACTTGGATCCCCACACAATCACTGGTTATTACATTTTCAGGTCAAATTCTTCCTAAGAGAATATTTTTATACTGCTCATCATTACCGGTGGAAGTCTACAACTTCCCGACCATCCAATGTAACAACTGTTGCAGGTTTGGGCACGTCAGAGCCCAATGTAGGTCTAATCCTCGATGCTATAAATGTTCACAGTCCCATTCTGGGGATTCGTGCCTGATTGATGATAATGATATCTCTTGTCTGTTCTGCTCGGGTAAACATTCTGCTTTGGCAGATATTTGCCCGGAGCATAACAGGCAGAAATCCATTAAAATGATAATGGCCCAGGAATTTATTTCCTACATAGAAGCCAGCCAAAGATTTCCATCTGTTCGCAAAAGTTTTTCTGATGTAACTAAATTTGCTAGTTCCCCCCACTCAAAAAACTCATATTCTTCTCAGTATACTATTCCCCAAAACTCGCAGAATTCTCAAAATTCTTCTTACTCGTACAAATCACCTATCCCCAGGAGACCTTCAAAACCTAGACCAACACTGAGTCCTGGATATGATGTTTCTTTTCACCGCTCCCAGGCGGCCAGTTATGACCCTCCTCCTCCCAGTAATGGTTGTGCTCTAAATTATAATTCCTCCCTATTTAAATCCTCCCAAATAAATTTAACTGAATCATCCAGTGATGAATTAATAAACAGTCTAATTGCAGTCATAGACATCTTATCCAAAAATAATAATATTTACCTACCGACCAACGTGACAAATTAATTTTATATTATAATAATTACAAAATCTCATTTTCCTCAATAACCAAAATGGACATAAACCTCCTCCAGTGGAATAGTAAAAGCTTAAATAACAAAAAACATGACCTACTTCACCTAATAAACACTTATTCACCTGAGCTGATTGCCATCTCGGAGACTTGGCTGACCCCGGGGTCCCTTTTTCGGATCCCGGGTTATTCTTGTTTTCGGGATGACAGAGCTGATGGCTATGGTGGCTCTGCCATCTTAATCAAAAACAATCTCAAATTCTCTCTTATCTCATTACCCTCAAGTGCTAATTTTAATATTGTTGCGGCTAGATGTATGGACATTTCATTTGCTTCTATATACATCCCTCATCCTCATGCCTCCTTCATCACAGAAATAGAGAATATTCTCTCCCTTCTTCCTGCCCCAGTTATGGTATTGGGTGATTTTAATTGCCATCACCCTATATGGGGTTCTCTTTCTGCCGACCGTTTTGGCTCTCTTCTAAATGATATGTTTGATTCTTTAAATTTATGCATACTTAATGATGGCTCTCCTACCAGAAGAGTATCTCCAACTCAGAATCCTAGTGCGGTAGATCTTTCTATTTGCTCATCTAACCTTGCCTCTATTTTTTCCTGGATCACTCTTCAATCCACTTATGGAAGCGATCATTTCCCTATCCTTATAGCTAGGCCTAGACTTTCTGCTAGACCTGACGATCTCCCCCCTCTTCTTAAATATAGATTATCTGAAGCCGATTGGGATACTTTTTCAGACATAGTCGCCATTAATGTTTCTTCTATCCCTCCCATTGATAACAACAACTATCTGACTGCTTATGATATGTTGACTAATGTTTTAAGTTCTTCAGCAGATTCATGCTTGCCTATTAAAAACTCTGCCTGTAAAAGAAGATCTTCCCCTCCTTGGTGGGATGCTGAATGTTCTGCTATTGTTCGCTCTAGGAAAGAGGCAGAAAAGTTATATGCTAGATGCATGAATATGGAAAACTATCTTCACTATCAGAAAACGGCTGCCAATGCTAGAAAATTACTAAAGAAGAAAAAAAAGACTGGTTGGTTTAGATTTTGTGAGGGTTTATCTCCTCGTACCCCATCTTCAATAGTCTGGAGAAATATTAAAAGATTTCGGTGCTCTATGGCCTATGACTCACCTATCACTCTTTCTGACCCTTCTATTTGGTTACCTGCTTTTGAGTCCAGATTAGCTCCCCCTTCTGCTCCTGATCTTTCTAGTCTTCCCTCATTATTTCCATCTTTCTCTCTTAATTCTTCGGACACGCTTGATTGCCCCTTTTCAATTCAAGAATTGACAGAAGTTTTAAATCATTCCAAGAACACATCCCCTGGAGAGGATGGTATTCCATACTCTTTTATGGCAAAGGCCGGTCCAGTTTGCCATAACATATTCCTGGATATCATCAATGAAATTTTTCTATCTGGGATTCCTCCAGACTCCTGGAAGAATCAAATTATTATACCTATCCTTAAACCAGGCAATAATGCTGTTGATCCTTCTTCCTATCGTCCTATTGCTTTGTCCTCAACACTATGCAAGATTCTCGAGAGACTTCTTAAAAATAGACTAGAATGGTTCCTGGAGTCCCGTGGTCTCCTCGCCAAGTCTCAGTTCGGCTTTAGGCGCGGCTCTAGCACTATGGATAGCTTAGCTATCCTTACCACTGATATTCGATGTGCACTCTCTAAAGGGGAATCGGTGGTTGGTGTATTTTTGGACATCTCCTCTGCGTATGATAACGTTCTTCTTCCTACACTCAAGCAGAAAATGCATTATTTGAATGTTCCTGTGAGGCTGTCCCGAATCATATGCAACCTTATGATGTCTAGATCTATTACTATACGTTCGAAAAACTTTGTTTCATCTCCTAGATCTACATGGAGAGGTCTACCTCAGGGATCTGTATTGAGCCCAATTTTGTATAATCTGTACACCTATGACCTGGAATTGTCTGTTAACAGTTTCTGTAACATACTTCAATACGCTGACGATATTGCCTTGTATTCCTCAGTTAAACTTGCTCAAGACGCTTCCCTAATGATCAACACAGCACTTAGATACTTAAATGACTGGCTCTTGAGACATGGTTTGTCTCTTTCCGTCCCAAAATGTAAAACCGTTGTATTTTCAAGGAAAAGATCTATTCCTGACTTTAATATTAGGGTGAATGATGAAATCATTCCTAAACACGATTCTGTAAGATTCCTTGGAGTTTTCCTGGACTCTAAGATGTCAGGTTCTTTACACCTGAAATATGTTGCTAATAAATGTGAAAAAAATATTAATATTTTAAGATGCCTATCTGGCGTTTGGTGGGGTGCCCACCCTTATTCCCAAAAAATATTATATAACGCTATAATTAGAAGCCATTTTGACTATGGTTCATTTCTTCTCGAACCTTGTAGTAAAATGTATTTAGAAACTTTAAATAAAATTCAAAGTAAGTCTCTTAGAATTGTCTTAGGTGCTATGAAATCCTCCCCAATTAACGCCCTGCAAATTGAGGCAGGTGATGCTTCCCTCCATCTTAGAAGACAGTACCTCGCTGATAGATTTATATATAAAAGCTTACAAAACTCATCTCACATGATCTACCCTAAATTAGAGTCCCTTTCTAACCTCATAATTATTGATCCTACTAAATACTGGAGACATAAGTCTCGCCCTTTAATATTTAATAGTTTCCAAAAAATTTTAAAATTTGGTGATTCACTTTTCAAGTGTAATCAACCTCCAATATTTTCCTTAGACTTTAAAGTTCTGTCGTTTGTCCCTAAAATTATTCTTGACTTTGGAATAGAAAAAGATTCTCCTATAGCTAATTCAATTTTTAATATTAAAATAAAAAAACACTGGGCTGACTGGCTAATAATCTTTACAGACGCTTCTAAATCTGGTTTACAGGACTGTGTTGGTGCTGCAGTCTGGATCCCTAAGTACAGTATTGTCCTTAACTTTAGGTGTCCCCCCTCTAGCTCGATATTTTCTGGTGAATCTACTGCTATCCTAGGGGCTATTGAATATATCAAATCTCATAAACTAAATAAATCTCTAATTATCACGGACTCCCTTAGCTGCCTTAAAGCCGTATCATCTAACCCCATTTATAATAGTAATAACTCCCCCAATATCCTTGCCATCAGACAAGAACTCTATGAATGTAATGTCCTTGACATTGACATCACACTGGCTTGGATTCCTAGCCACTGTGGCGTGGAAGGTAATGAAATTGTTGATTCATTTGCTAAGGATGCTGTCATCACCGGCTGTTTGGACCATTACTCAATATTCTCTCATGATTTGGCCTCCTTGGCCACAGCTCAACTGTTTGACTCCTGGCAAAAATCCTGGGATTCGTCCAAACTTTCCAAAGGTAAAACTTATGCTCTGATTCAACCTTCTATTCCCCGCAAACCCTGGTTTTTTAGATACAAGAGTGCCAATAAAGATGTCACCTCGTCCATATGCAGATTAAGACTGGGTCATGCTTGTACTCCAGCTCACTTAGCAAAGATTGGTGTTCGTGACTCTCCTTTTTGCGATTGTGGCACGGAGGAGG
Organism: Tinea semifulvella; assembly: GCA_910589645.1. NCBI lineage: Eukaryota > Metazoa > Arthropoda > Insecta > Lepidoptera > Tineidae > Tinea > Tinea semifulvella. The sequence goes on from OU342584.1 coordinate 31,913,482, forward strand.
GTACTATTCATCATTTATTTTTTAATTGTCCTAACATCCAATTTCCTTTATACAGTATTCTCCCTCGCAACTTTCCTCTCCCTATTAATTCCACTTTCATCTTAACATGTTCTAACTCTGATATCATCGATCTTTTCTGCAAATTTTTAACTCGCAATAATATAAGGTTTTAGTTTAGGTAATAACATGCTTTCATTAGTAGACTAACCATTAGTAATTGTGTGACGTGTGTGTGTTTATTTTGCTTTTTTCAGATTGCACTACTAAACGGCGCGCTGTTCTGGATTTACTTCCTCCACACCTCGCCTAAACACTCGACATTGGCAGAATTGTTGCTGACGCCATTAAATAAAAGAAGAAGAAGAAGATAGTCTGTGGCCGGCACTAACCTTCGTAGTGTTTATGTGCTCACGTATGTTTGTCTTTTTTCATAAATTAGATAGTACTTGACACCACATTTTTAGATTAATTAGTTCATTAATATTATTGTGCATGTATATGAACTGTGCAAGTACACACACTGTTTAGTTAAAGCATATACAAGTTCTTGAAACCAATGTGACAAACTTTATTAGTGATTTTTGTATTACTTAACGACAGTGTACTTGACTGTGTCCTTTTAATGCAAGTATATTTACTTATTACAGTATGTCTAATAGATTTCTATCTTGTGTTTATACTGTTTTCTATTATAATTTATAATAAAATAAACAATAGTAACGCTACTCAACGCTAGATGTCTCTAATTGTGTTAAAAGTTCCTTTAAATATTATTACAAGGAAAATACCATCTTTTCTCTTTTACTATTTATTTCAGACAGACATTGACATAAGATAACAAATTAGGGGTTGGCTTTAGAATCGAGACGCACGAATTAATTATAAATGATTGTTGTATTTGATAGATAATGAAGCCCTGATGCATGAACTAGTAGATTTATTTGAGGGAGACGCCCCGTTAAAAAAATATAACACTTTTAAGTTTTTAGGTTAAGTTGTAAAAAGTGGTAAACATAATAAGAATTGATGCAAACCAACATGATATTATAACATACATTGAGGTATATACTAACACTAACACACTAAAATTTATTTGGCACCATACTAACTGTCTTTTATACACTAAACATAAAATTTATAATTTGTTCTATTGTATTAAAAGTATTATTAATATTTTTGCATTGGATTTAGGTCCTTTAATTTTTTTTTTTATTATTTATGGTCATGGTTTTAAGTCCTTATGTATTCAATATTTTTTTTTTTATTTCTTTTTGCTAAGTATACAAGTTCTCAAGCCGGATTCGTCACTGCTAAGGTTAGTTTAGACTCAAGTTATAGCCAGAAATCCTTGACACTGCTAGGTTAGGTTAGATTCAAATAAATTAGGTCATATCCAAAAATCCTTTAAGTCAATTACGACACTGCTAGGTTAGGTTAGGTTAGACTCGATTAAGTCATATCCAACACACATCACAGCCAACTGTCATTATCAAGTAAACCGAATTGGCTCGGTTAGGTTAGGCCTTCAGTACCCAAAACCGAATTGGTTCGATTAGGTTGGGTTAGGTTACCTCGATTAACCGCGTGCACGAGCCGAGTGAGCGAAGCGAACGTGCCGCGGTAGCGGTCGGCGAAGTGCCAGAACCGAATTGGTTTCGTTTCAGAAGTTTTATTCTCGGAAACAATTGCAGGGGCATTCATAATTATAACTACACAGAAAGCCTTTAGTACAGTTATAATAAATATATATGGCTGTATAAGAAATCCTTTAAGTCAGATACGACACTATTAGGTTAGGTTAGGTTAGACTCGATTAAGTCATATCCAGAAATCATTTATGTCAGATACGACACTGCTAGGTAGGTTAAAAAATAGTTATATATCTATATTCTTACAACATATCTATTATAAGTAATAATTTCAGGTTACCTTATAATAATAGGTTATATTTAATACGTTAGGCATGGCTGTCATGGAGCTCTTTGCCTTCCCTATCGTCATTGGTCGTTAAAATAACAACAATAATATATAAAGTAGCAACGTAAAAACACAGATTCCATGGCCTAAGAAACATAATACTAAGGCATTAGTCTGTGCCATTGTTAAAAAAAAAAAATGGTTAATTATTTTCTTATTTTATTTTATTGATTTTAATTGTTTTTTGTTGCTCGTGATATTGAAATGTTTTTAGTTTTTACGTTTTTATTTACTTTACTAAGGGTATAACATTGATAAATAATGTTGACAGTATACTAGTTACTAAAAAGTTAAAAATGTGTCTTGTTATGTTTACCTCTTTTTACAACTTAACCTAAAAACTTAAAAGTATTATATTTTTTTAACGGGGCGTCTCCCTCAAATAAATCTACTAGTTCATGCATCAGTGCTTTATTATCTATCAAATACCACAATCATTTATAATTAATTCGTGCGTCTCGATTCTAAAGCGTCCCCCAAATTAGACATTATTCTTTTATACAAACAATTATAAGTAAAACGTAGTTTACCATCCAACACCCTCCCTTAAACTATGTTCACTTATAATAAATGAAAATACAGAATTATATAACACAATATACATATTACCCTATAACTTAGAATCAATATAAAACAAAACAATAACAATGACTTATTCTAATAACCCTAAACACATTTTTTTAGCACAAAATATATTCTTGGGACCAGGCAATGCTTTTGTAAATATATCGGCTATCATCTCTTTTGTAGATAGGTATTTGATAACTATTTTACCGTCTAACACTACCTCCCTGATATAATGATATCGAATATCTATATGTTTAGTTTTGTTATGACATATTTTATTACTAGCTATTTTATGTGCTGATTGATTGTCGTTATACATAATTACTGGTTTATTAGCATGTGGTATCATTTCATTTAATAAACCTCTTAAATATACACCTTCTTTGGCCCCTTGTGCCATGGCTACATATTCTGCCTCTGTAGTAGAAGTTGCCACACTACCTTGTTTTCTACTCTCCCATGATATCGGATTATTTCCTAACATATAAACGAATCCTGTATATGATCGCCTATCACTTCCATTGCCCCAATCAGCATCCACATACCCTTCTAATTGTAATTCTTTACCTGACTTACTATAAACTAAACATACATCTTCTGAACCTTTTAAATATCGTAAAACTCTTTTTGCACAACGCCAATGCGTTTCATCATAACAGGTATTAAATTGAGACAAAAAACTTACAGTATGAGAAATATCTGGTCGTGTATTCACAGCCAAAAACATTAATGATCCAATCAAATTTTGATATGGTAGTTCCTCCGGACAATTGCCCTTTTCCAATTTTAAACCTAATTCCATTGGAGTTTGTACTGATTTACAATCACTCATGTTAAACTTGCGTAATAAACTTTGAATATAGGTGTATTGATCTAAAAATATTTTGCCATTCTCTCTTCGCATTCTCATACCTAAAACATTTCTAGCTGGTCCTAAATCTTTTAATCTAAATTTATTAGTCAATCCTTTCTTTAATCTTTCTTTCTCAACTTCGTCATTACCAAATATATATTTATCATCTACAAATATAGCTATTATTAAAGATAAACCATTCTTAAAACTAATATACATACATGGCTCGAGTTTTGACTGCTGGAAACCTAAACTATTGAGTTCTCTATCAATCTCACGATACCAAGCATTTGACGCTTGTTTTAGACCATAAATAGCTCTATCTAACTTACAAACTTTGTGTTCTTGTCCGGGAATGACAGCGCCCTCAGGTTGATACATATAAACTTCTTCATCCAATTTTCCATGAAGAAAAGCAGTCATAACATCGCAATGTTCTATAAACCAATCATTCTCAACTGCCAAACAAAATAACATTCTTAAAGTGGACATCTTTACAACAGGTGAAAAAGTTTCGAAATAATCCACACCAAATTTTTGTGTATAACCTTTTGCAACCAGCCTTGCCTTATATTTAGTAATTTCGCCATCACTATCCGTTTAATTTTAAAAACCCATCTGTTTTTTATAGGTTTTTTACCTTGTGGCAAATCCACCAATGTCCACGTATTATTAAATTCTAGCGATTTAATTTCCTCTGTCATTGCATCACGCCACTTTACACAATCACTCCGACGTAAAGCATCGTCTACACTACTAGGTTCATCATCTAACATTTCCTCATTAGTCACATGATAAAGATAATAGTCAGGAAATAATTTTGGTCGTCTATCGCGTAGTGGATACCTTCTTTCAACAACTTGATCATTATCTAGGCTATTATTTAATGCAGACTCACCTGTTTCATCATAACTCTCTATAACATCAACCTGCTCACCCTCTCTCATTTCAACCTGCTCATGCGTTACTGGTTCATCATCTATATCTGAAAAACTTACTTCTAAAAAATTATTTGATCTTTCTTTATTTAATAATCCAGGAAATTCATCTTCAATCATATATACATCTCTAGCTATAACAATTTTTCTTGGATTATTAATGTCAATTAATTTATATCCTTTTGTTTCATTTGAATACCCAACAAATAGCATAGGTTTACTTTTAGGATCTAATTTTAATCTTTTTTCTTTTGGAATATGTACATACGCTGCACAACCAAAAACTCTAAAATAACCTATATCCACCTTTTTTCCTGTCCATACTTCTTGTGGCGTCTTCCCATTAACTGCTCTTGTACAAATCCTATTTTTGACATGTATGACAGTATTTATTGCGTCTTCCCATAAATATTTAGGTAATCCAGATTCTTGTAACAACGTTATAGCTTTATCTAAAATAGTTCTATTTGCTCTCTCGGCAACGCCATTCTGTTGAGGTGTGTAAGGAACAGTCTTTTGGTGTATAATGCCATTTTCCTCTAAAAAGTTTTTTAATTTTACATATTCTGTGCCGTTATCAGTACGTAAACATTTTATTTTCTTACTTGTATTATTTTCGACGAGACTTTTGAATAATTTAAATAAATTTGGCACTTCACTTTTGTGTTTCATAAAATATCCATAAGTTTTTCTGGAATAATCATCTATAAATGTAAGTAAATACCTAGCTCCACTTCAAATGGTCCACAAACATCCGAATGAATTAATTCTAATAATTCAGTTGCTCTTTCGCCTATATGATGAAAAGGCAATTTTGTCATTTTGCCTATTAAGCAAGCTTTACATCTCTTATCGTCTCTTATGACATTATCATAATTCATTCCTGTCACCATAGTCTTCAAAATTTCCATTCCTGATTTATTCAAATGAGTTAATCTTCTATGCCAAAGCATTTGTGTGTCTTTTATAGTTGTAGTTAAATAAGCATAATCACGATCGCTATTTTGTTCTATTTCGAAAATTCCTCCAACATTTTTCGCAGTCGCTATTTCAATACCAACTTGTGTTAAAATTTTACATCCTTTATTAAAATTAACATTCAGTCCCTGCGTTATAAGACTGCTGACAGATAGTAAATTAGTCGTCAATTCTGGAACATACAAAACATCAACTATCTTATTCATTTTCCCATTTAAATTAAGAAGAACATCTCCAGCACCTTCGCTATATATTGAATAATTATTTGCCAGCACAATTTTACGACAATTATAGTGGAAATTTATCATATTCTGTTTAGTGTTAGTCATATGAATACTACAACAACTATCAACATACCATTTATTCGGTTTCAGCTCATTTTTCATAGTCGATGACAACGCACTATTAGATTCCAAATTATTACGGGTATATCGGTTGTAAGCTCTGTTAGGACAAACTGAAGCTTTATGCCCATGGCCATTACACTTGTAGCAAATAAACGGCTGTTGTTGGAAATTTTGAAAATTATTATTTTTACTGTAACACGCAACTTGTTGTTCCTATCCTGAATTCTGTCTATTTGCTTCTTGAATAAGTTTGCATTTTAATTGTTCTAACTTAATTTCTCCGCCACTATTATCTATTGCCATTACCATCGGGTCATAATGACTATTTAAACCGCTCAGTATTATTGATATGAGCCAATCATCGGAAACTTTAGAATCAATCTCACTTAGTTGATGTGCAAATGTGACTACAGTTGAAATATATTCCTCCATTGACCTAAAATTAACTAATTTGCATTCCCACAATGACCTCTGTAATTGTATTCGTCTTCCCCATCCTTTATCTTCATAAGCATGTTTTAAATTATTCCATGCCTGTTTAGCCGTCTTGGCTTCATATATATGTGAAAAACAAATCGATTCAACCAACATACATATCGTAGTTCGAGCTTTCCTGTCAACATCGGGCTCAACAATATCATTATCATTTATCGGCAATATTGCCATCCACCAATTTTTATTTTCTAAATAATTTCTTACCTGGAATTTCCATTCCTGGTAGTTTGCTGTTCCATATAATTTACGTATTCCTGCTATGCCTTGTGCAGAATTGTCAGTACTAAATTCATCCATTTTTATTCTCAAATATTATTTTTATATTTTATCGATACGTATTTTTACGCCAGAAACGTGGCTGGGCCCATAACCTGTTATAAGTTCCTTTAAATATTATTACAAGGAAAATACCATCTTTTCTCTTTTACTATTTATTTCAGACAGACATTGACATAAGATAACAAATTAGACATTATTCTTTTATACAAACAATTATAAGTAAAACGTAGTTTACCATCCAACAGATTGCTTATCACCATAGAACAACACCAGCTGTTTCGATGGCCGTTGATATAATTTTATATTGTTAAGATTGGTTAGCGGTTACCAGTTAGATTACTTTTTTATTATATTAGCCCAGTTTTTAGACATAGCTACTCGTATCACTGTTTGCACTATTATTCGAATAAGACTTCTAAATACACTTTTTTAGTCAGATTTTTCACATGTTATATCGTTATCAGGTACATATTTTCATTCACAAATCACTTTTTCTATAACTATTTAATGTTTTACAATTATTTTTACACTTTTCATTGCCTAATTACTTATTATAGTATTTTTAATAATTTATAAAACGGGAACCGTTTACGTTTAATGCGCGAAATATTAAAACTAAGTAGATAGTATGATTAAAAAGAAAATAAAAATTATAGGGTATTCAATAAATAATTAATTATAATTTAAAAGTACATAACTAATGGCCAGTTGCAGCTAGTCTGATTATCTTTGGACATGTTAAACGTATGCTTATGATGCACGTCATTGGCCGAAATAACCAAAGTGACAAGCCTTCTACAAAATATTTCGCGTATTTCAAAATATTAATCAGAGATTATTTTAATCATCCTTTCTACAACTGGCCCTAAGTATTGTAATATATTTATTTCTTATAACTGTCACTACCTAACCTATCAATTTAATCCATCGTATATAATCGAAGCCAACATCAATATATATAATTGATAAAAAAAAAATGTTAAACCATTTTCTTTGCTGACAGTACCTGTACGAGGGTTGCGATGGGGTACGTGAGTGGGTGGTTGGGTGGCCCTCCCAAGCTCAGTGTAGCTCAGGCCTCACGCAAGGTAGCAGCGTCTAAGTCGAGCAGCCTCTAAAACAAAAAAATATAGGTAAGTACTCATCTGTACCGTAGTGTGGAATGGTGCTGTACTTGTGTTTTACATTTTGCGATTTTACAAGCATCGCTAAAATAATGTACTTACCTACATTAAAAAGTCAGTAAAAACACTAGTTGCATAGCTGAAACTACGAGCATAAGCGAATTATATATGTATTTTAGTGCGAAATGTGTATAAAATGATTGATATATTTAATAGGAACTATGTGTTATTAACAAATAGGTGTGTGGTGAAGCCAGTGTCCGTTGTGATTGTGTGTGAATTGTGAAGTGACTTATTTATGTGTAGTGGAAACAAAGTGATGTTTTAACTTTTGTTTGGAAATGAGTGAAGTGGAAGTGTGAATTAATAACTAGCGATAGAATTAATAGCTAGGTACTTGGTGTATAATACTCGTATACTGTAATGAGTGTTGTGTTGACGAAGGTTAGTTCGTTTGGAAAATCGATACGAGAAAAGACGTGCCGCCATTTTGAAAGCGCCTGAAATATTGCGAATCTAATATAGTTTTTTGTGTTGACGAAGGTCAGTTCGCTTGGAGAATCGATACGAGAAAACAAGACGTGCCGACATTTTGAAAGCGCCTGAAATGTTGCGAATTTAATGTAGTTTTTTCGTTTGAAGAGTTTGTTGTATTGACGAAGGTTAGTTCGTTTGGAAAATCGAAGCATCGATAAAAGTTGCGAAAATTATTAATTTAAGTCTTTAATATGTATGAGTTCATTATCAAATGAAGAGCTTATTGTCGACGCGAACGGTCGGTTTGTATGGAAATCAATAAAGTTAGCACGACACGGCGCCATTTTGAAAGTCGCGGAAGCTCTGCGTATAATTTGAAAATAAACAGATTATTATTAAATGATACTGGATTTAAAAGTGATTATTTTAGTGCTTTGACGGTGTGATTGACAGTGAACATTTACGTTAAGGAGTACATTTTTTTGAAGTGTCAAGTATAATTTCATTTAAATAAATTAAAATATTTTAACAAATTATTTAGAAACCTAAAATGGGCAACAATTTTGGTGTGATAGTATTTTTTTTGAATATTTTATGAATAATATATTAATCATTTTATACACATAATTATTTTATCTACCTACTTATTACAAGTATAATTATACTCAATATACAATAATCGTTAATAAATTGTCATTTATAATTTACATCAGATCCTTACTAACCTGTCTGGCCAGCATGGCGAGAGTAGGCCATATTCTCCAGATATATGTTCTGGAAGGCCCATCTCCAACAGTGGAGATCTAGGACGCTGTGTTCTATTTTAAATATTGTTATTGTTTTTAATAAATTTATGTTTTTCAAATTAAGTTAAACACGATCTTTACAAGATGTTTGTTATGTCTTTGACTAATTTATATATTTTCCCACGCTTGTAAAGAAGCCGATTCACATTTAGCTAACCTTACTATAGGCCAATCATGAAAAAGGGAAAGCTCGCCGATTATAATGCACCAAGCATTATCACAAATAATTAAATTTATATTAATTATATTTGTATAATCTATAATAAATATGATTGTGTCCCGACCAGGAATCGAACCCGGTACCTCCGAGTCTAAATAAATAAAATTAACCGTATATTAAGAGTTCACTACAAAGTTCTAAAATGTCATTTATTTTGTTGTTTTTTTTAGCTACATTAACAAAAAAAGGCAAATAAACTTAATTAAAATGAAGAGGAACATATTAGGAATTGAAAAAGATAATGATGCTCAGATTACTAACGAAGATATTGCTAATAAAAAAACTATAATTACTGCTAACAAAAATGATAATGAAGAGCCAAGTGGATCATTTAAATGTCTACTAAAAGTTCGTGATTTTGGAAAACAAAATTTTATAAACGATAATGAAAAGATTGCCGATATCAGCGATATTGGTAATAAAAAAAATGAGATTCCCAAAGAAAAAAACAATGCTAAAGGTCTAATCAGAGTTAGACAATTCAATACTAATGTTTTCAATGAAACTGATGACGATCAGAAAGTTATAGATAACGAATATAATAAAAACAATGATGATAATGGAGAGCCTAGTAGATCATTAAAAATGCCATCACTTCTCAAATATAATAAAAGCGATACTTATGATCAAACAATAATTATTGATAATAAAATGACTACTAAAAGTAAACATTATAATGAAGAGCTCAGTGCATCATTCAAAAGAGGTCTACTACGAGTTCGAAAACTGGGTGTTAATGACAATGAAAATAGTCATGAAAATCAGAACTTAAGCTATACTAATAAAATTGGTAATACCTTTTCTGTTTATTCTGAAAACGAAGACGATATTAGAGACTCTAATAACTCAGTAAATATCACTCCATTAAAAAATCAAGAATATGACATTAATACTTTTAGTTGTCATGAAAGTAAAGATATTGATAAAGAGAAAATAACAACTATCGAAATTAAAATTAATAAAGATGGTGAAGAAGGGAGTGACGCATTTAAAAGTGACCTACACAGAGATGAGGAACACTACAATAATTATATTGAAAGATATGGCGTAATAAGAAATGATACATACATAGAACCGAGCCGTGAACCGTTGAGTATGGCGGGCAATACATCAGTGTCTAGTGACGTCCATGGTCAACGAATTCCTGAAACGAATAATGATATCAGTGATGAGAACATCGCAAGTGAACAGAACGTTAATACAAATGAAGGAATTATGCATTCATTGGGTATCGTGTTGCCATCCATATCATGTAACCAAGATCCCGAAGAGACAGAGAATATAATTGGTGCTACTGTAACGATAAAACAGGAAATCAATGACACGGGTTGGGAGGAGATGAACCGAGCAAAAAAATTGCAAAGACACGGAACAGAATCTTCATATAATATGAACATAGATACATATGGGCTCCCTAATCAGTTTGAACCACAACCTGGGCCAAGCGGTTGCTACAGTGAATGCAATAATCAGTATCCATATTTTACTAACACTGCGACTACGTCCTCTCACAATATGGAGTATAATTTACCAATTAATATTAAACAAGAACCAGAGGAATCCCCAGAAATGGAAGATATAACGGGAAACATTTCTTTTAACACTAGCATTCCAGAAATACTTATGGATAATTCTAGTTATAATGACGATATGGAAAATGACTCTTCATATAATTTTGAAGATGGATCTTCGAATCAGAATTATAATATTAATAAGTGGGAGAAAAAAATATCGTTCAAAAATAAGTGTAAAGTGAGTGTAGAGATTAATGGACGAGTTTTGGATGGTCTAATTGACATAAAAAGCCCAATAACTGTTATAAAAAAAAGTGTTGGAGCTCAACTTGGGTTGAAGCCGCACGATGACGTGGCGTCAAGCGATATGGAATCTACGACAAACGAAACTTACGTAGATGAGATAAAAGTAAACGAAAAAATAATACGCAAAGTTAATATGCTTATGGTAGAATCAGCAACTGCTGATTGTATTATAGGTCAAAATATACTCAATGATTTTGCTGGTGTTTTTATATATATCGGAGGACCCCGATCTCCACTCATACTTCATAACACTAATGATAATATAGAAATAGATCAGGATAAGGAAACATCAAACGAATCTGTTACTTAAACTTAATTAACAACAGAAATTGATTGTTCTATTGTACTATTAACAATAATCAGTTTACATTGTATGTTATTTGGGGATCATAGTTTATTGTATTTATATATGAGGTCAATATTAAAAATGTTTGGTAGCTGCCACTGTTGGCGACCCTATTAAATAAACAAACTAAATATTTATGAAATATGTATGTTTAGAATCACTAATAACTATAAAGAGTAGAAATTGTTAATAAGTTAGTTGCTCCCATTTTTGAACCTCGCGCACTGCTTACCATCAGGTGGGCGCGATGTCACATGTCGTGTTTAGTATAAATAAAAAAAGTATTAATTTATAACTCAGGAACGGCTCTTCTCATTTTTAAGATTTGTCATATTTGTCTCTGCCCCGAATATCAGATATTTTAATAACTCAGGAACGGCTCTTCTCATTTTTAAGATTTGTCATATTTTTCTCTGCCCCGAATATCAGATATTTTAATAACTCAGGAACGGCTCTTCTCATTTTTAAGATTTGTCATATTTGTCTCTGCCCCGAATATCAGATATTTTAATAACTCAGGAACGGCTCTTCTAATTTTTAAGATTTGTCATATTTGTTTCTGCCCCGAATATCAGATATTTTAATAAAAAAAAAAAATAAAAAAATAAAAAAAAAATAAAAAAAAAAAAAAAAAAAAAAAAAAAAATTTTTTTAATAACTATTAAACATCTCATAAAACTACCGACAAAATGGAAGAAAATTATTTTACCAACATTGAAGGCGCAGTACGAATCGACTAATGTCAAAAGACCAATCAGGTTCACTACTAATACTAATAGACTTTTATTAGTTTTGTGGGAACGTTATTATATCAGTTTTGACCTATCTTTATATAGCAATCACATTATTTTTATGTAAAAGCTAAAAAGACTAATCGAAAGCTTTAGTTTGTTTTGTTTAAAACCCTTAAAAAAACAAATAATGAGTCAAAAAAAATTTTTTTTAACTGCAATACCACTCTCAGATTTTTCAATAAGTAATAAAATAGTTTTGATGATTATTTACTGGGTTAATGACATGGTTCATACATTTTAACGTGTACGAGTAAAGTACTTATTTATCAAGGCCCGTTTTAATCAATAGATCTCGAGATCGATATAAAAATAAGACGTTTTACACTCTATAAACTTGTTTCCCATCAGAGGTTTAAAATAAAAATAATAATTATAGACCATTTTACCGTAGCCATGGTTATTTGAAAAGTTTTGCAACTCAACCTTAAAGAGTATAGGTAATCCAATATATACCACAGATTACTGAGTTCAGACTAAAGTTAACTGAAGCAGTTATGTACCCCGTGTTTTGACAGGTGTTTTAATAGCTTTTCCGTTTGCTTCAAAGCATAATTCAGTAAAAAAAAACTGCGCTTTGAGCTGTATCTAAACACGGGGTTAAAGTGTTGTCATTAATACTTTAATGTTGCTATGACAAAAACCATTCCCTGTTTAAAAAGCATTAATCAAGCTATTAAAATTAAATATGTTTATGTTAGGCAATAATTCGATGAGATTAGGTTTGATAAACATGATATAACAGTTTTTCATAGAAGATAATAACATTATCTATTTTATTCATTAATAGTATTATATTAACCATTGTATTTTATTCTTAGAATGTACTAAAGTATGATTATAATTATTCATAAATTTTCATATGTACGAGTACAATAGGTACTTACTTATTTACTAAGGCCTGTTTTAATAAATAGATATCGAGATCGATATCAAACTTAAGATTAAGTTGCCTCTTTTTAAAATATCTATTTATTAATACGTGCTTTCGTAGTAAACAATTCAGCGCGTGTCCATTCTTCTCCTTTTGTTTTAATCAAAGATCTAAATGAGTTAATTGTACTTACATAGTTTGAAGCTACTGTCTCAAAATCAATATTTGGGTGTTTCTCTGTAAACTGGGCAACTTTGCCTAGGAAACTGTCTAGGCTACTTTTTTGCTCATATTATAATAAATTTTATTTAGAGAACAAGTATCCGTCTATTTATTAATATACGGCAGATGAACCACAAATATTCCCATTACTTTAGAAAATATTAAGCATTTTCTGAAAAAAATATACAGGGGACTGTTGCCAAAGCCATAGGACTGTGAACTTAAATAAAAAATACAATTTTAGTACCGAAATAAAATGTTTTTTATTATTATTAGCTTTGGAGCTTAAAAATTAAGTAACTGAACAATTAAAAAAAAAAAATCAACTATCTTTATTATTCATAATAATAATAATATAAAATATAATATAAAATAATCCATAAAGATCGCAGTCTGCAAAAAGTTTAATAACTTAGTGTGAAATTTCCCTTCTCTTGTTTGAATTTTTCGCACAGCCCTTGTCAATTTTTCGTCAAGCATGTATCGCTTTTGTTTTCGTTCTGATTTTCTTGTTATAAATTCTTTCTTTCCCGTACTAGCCTACTATTAGAATCATCTTCATAGAAATTAACAACTGCTTCTACACATTCATCGAAATTTTGTTTCTTCTTTCCAGTCGATGACCCGTTTTTTACTTTTTCATTCTTATGTAGCTTATCACATCGGTGTTGTTCATTCGCCATAACTTATATTTATCAACTATCTTTCCAGTAACTATTTTTGTTAAGTCTTTTTTATTTTACGATATTCATCTCTAAAATTTATCTTGTATTTGTTGTACTTCACTGAAAAGTGTTTTTTGACTATTAATATTTTCATACATACATATCTTCAAGCCAAATCCCTTGCGGGGTAGGCAGAGACAATTGAGCGCCACTTGTCACGGTCACGACATACCTCTTTCGCTTCTTCGACATTCATCAACCTCTTCATACATGCCCTTTTGTTTCGATGGCTTTTCAACGCACCTTCAGCTATTGTTTTATTAATTTGGTCGTAATATGTGAGTCTAGGTCTGCCAGGGCCTCTTATACCCACGACTTTCGCATTATATATCTGGTTCGTCAATCTCTCTAAATTCATCCTTTCAACATGCCCGAACCATCCTAGCATGCCTTTCCTTATTTTTGTCCCTATGCTTTCTTTCATACCTACCCTTTTTCGTATTTCGTCATTACGTATGCGGTCCGTTAAAGTGACGCCGCATATCCGACGCAACGATCTCATTTCTACTGCATTAACTCTACTCTCATGCGTATTCTGACATATCCACGTCTCGCTTCCATACATAAGTGTTGGTACCAGCATGGCATTGTGTATGGCGAGTCGAGCTTTGTCACTGACATTCCGACTGGCGATCAGTGACCCCAGGGCACCGTTGACACTATTTCCCGCGTTCACTCTTCTTTCAACATCCCTATCATACTTCCCATCCGCAGTGAAAACACTGCCCAGATATATAATTTCATTTACTTGTTCTAGAGTTTCATCATCAATCTTTATCGTCACGGTTGTCATCCTTCTTCTTTCAAACACTAGTACCTTGGTTTTTCTCGCATTCAAACGAAGTCCTTTTTCTGCACATCCCTCTTTCATTTCTGTGACTAGTGATTGCAGTTGTTGTTCGGACGATGCCATGAGAACAGCATCATCTGCATAAAGCAGGCAGTTCACCACTAAATCACTCATCTTTATCCCACAGTTACTCTCTCTCACTCTTTTATATTAACATTAATTAATTTTATATTAATATTAATATTTTCAGATATTCTAAATCTGCGACTTTTAGAAACTTTGTATTTGAGGTATCATTGGGCTTCAGATTTATGCTCTTTTTTAGTCGCGATAAACGATTTTGTACTTTATTACTTTCTTCTGCAGTTCTTGAATTTCTTCATGATTTATTTTCTATATTTTATATATCTAAGCATCTTTTCTTTATTTTTATTAATTACTTCAGCAACTTCAGACATATTTGACATAAAGTAGATACATCAAAATATGGAATATTTTCTTTAATAAATAAGTTAGTAATATTTACTAATACTTTTTCTTATTGGGATACTTGGTGCAATGCTCTTTCCACTTTTTGGCATCCCGGTGTTCTCGTGGAGTCATATTCTCAAAAACTTTCTAGCTCCCTTTTCTTTTTTCTTAAGGTACTTAGGGCGTTCTTTTTTCTAAGTTCTTCCCTTTTCTGAGGGTAGTTTTTAATCTTCTCATATCTCTTTCGCTCTTCTTATCCTTTTTTTTGTGGAATCTCTTGTTTAGTGGCTTTTTTTCTTTGGCGCCATTCTCAAAACAAATCTAAAACAATAACAAATATAATTTACACAATCCCCTGGATGTGGAAACACTCCCCTGTCCCATAGATAGACAGGGGACTGGTGCCATGGGACTGTTTAATTTGATTACATTGATGAGTAGTACAAAGTGCAATTGATTTATGCTATTTTGCTGCACATAGGACATATGTATCTATTGTAATAATTTTAATTTTTAAAGGAATCATTAAAATACATGAATAGAAGAAAAATAATCCTTACCAGAGGACTGTTGGCTGTCAGGTTACAACGCGGCTTCCATGAAAGAACGCTCGCATACTGCTAAATTAGATGGCGTGCGGGTCGTCATGGCGGCAACCACGCAAACTTCAGACTTGTTGCGTTTCGTTACACGCATAAAAGGCGTTGTTTAACCTTTCGGCTACGTGACACGTAATTTAAAATATAGACAGGGGGACTGTTCACTAAATGCGAAGACAAAGTTTCATTGCCTTTATTTAAATTGTAAAATAATATTTATGTAAAATAAATAGGTCTCATTAACAATCAAACAATATCGATTTAATAATACAACAATTCGATAAATTCCAATAGATACTGTCTCAATAAATTTAGTCTGAAGTAACTGAAGACAGGGGACTGGTTTTTAAGAACTATAGAAACGTTTTTAATATGATAAAGTTTATTTTAATTGATTTTTAATGTTGAGGAGCGCTAGATTAAGGTATTGATTTTTGGAGTTATCTACGAAATATTTGCGATCTTTTATTTTTTTTAACAAAATTAGCCTGGGACAATGAGTTGCCCAGTTTACAGAGAAATGCCCATTTACAAATTATTATTTTATCCTGTAGTTTTACTAAAGTCGTGTAATTGATTATTAAAGTGTATTGTAATTTTAGGATAGTCTTAAACTTTTAATATGTATGGAATTGGAATAAATAAATGTATTGGAACAAGTTGGATTTTTATTTATTTTTTATTATTATTTTTGCCCATTACGATGCGTATCTTGCTTTGGTAGGTAAAGGTGAGCAAGGAAAATATCCACATATACTACCGAACATTTTATTATTACGTTACGTCTCCATGAGAATTCACGTATTTGTGAATATTTTATTTGCGCGCCGCTAAGTCTTTACTATTTTAACATTAAAAAATGCATCCGATGACACAATAGCTCGGTTAATTAAAGATCTACTTCCAAGCTGTCAAACTGTATATGTTAATCCTCCTAGTTACATCTCAGCTGCGTAAGGCAAGTTGCTCACTGCAAAGTCGAGGCAGAGGCGCTACGCGGCTATGCTCACTCCAATAGTACATCTGAACGCGGCTACACCCGTAACGAGATATCGGGTGGCTATAACAGATATTCAGCCACCAGCTAGGTTTTACCGTCTGCCGTTAAAATAATTATTGTCGGAGGAGCAATTGTCATTTCCCTCTGTTTTCAGTTCTTAATCTTTCTTTGTACGAAATATTGGGTATTGGGTTGGGTCCATGGTAATCTGTACGAATACGGATTCGTCTCAACTGCGCCACCAAATTAAACCATCTTATAATCGGCGGACTGGCTTCCCTTGAGACCCGCGGACCGACACCGAATATTTCCTTAAAATATAAAAGACATACTGCAGGTTTTCGAACCTATACTTAGTTATTTCCTAGCTAAGAAATCATTATCTTGAAGTTTTTCTTAAGTCTAATCGGGTTTAACGAAAAAAAAAATTGTATTAAATATCAAATTATTTTGTTCAATTATTTAATTTTTTTATTCGAAGTAATATACAAACAATATAAAAGAATTGCAATATTAAATAAACTATATTACAACAAAATCTAACCTAAAAAAATAATAATAATACATAGAAAATAAAAATTAAAACCTTGAAAAAAAAAAATAGCTCTTCCTAATCGCTGTCTTGTGGCATGGTGCCCAATACACTAGCAGCATTTCCCCTTTGAATTATGATACTTAATTTTTGGGAGAAAAAACTGCCAGCCCTATTGTCACCAGAGACGTCAATATCAAATTGTTATTGCATTGTGAAACACAACATTTACAACTTTCCATACATTTGTGTAAATGACAGTTCCCTTCTTAATTATTTCCTAAGATATGTTTGTGAAACACATTTATTGCAAACACTGTTAATTTTTACTTAAGTAATAATTAAGCTATAACATACGTTTGAAAAACTGGCTGATAATTGGGTGATTAAACGCACACGAGTATATAACATTGCTTGCGAATGTGTTTATTATAGTGTTGATACATGTCGTCGGGCGCACTTATGCGTAGGAGTCGGTGATTCGGCAAGGTGCGTGCATTCCTCAGGCGTAGGGACTTGCAGCATTCTCAATTTACCGATACAAAAATAGATATTATTTTTGTACTGAGCACGACGATGTGACTTTACAAATATCAGATTTTCCATTTGGCGGGAGGTTCAAGAATAACATTAATTGGTATCAGTGCCTACCCGTTTTTGTTATTGTATTTGTCTGTCCAGTAGCAATCTGTAGCTATAATAAAAAAAAGTAAGAGCAATCGAAAATCGTGCTAGAGAATCATCGCTAACGAATATATTAAAAAAATAATTTGATCGGCCCGAGCTAGAGCAACATCAACTATGAAATTGTGCTCATGTTTCCTACAAAAAACTCTAATTTTTATTAATACGTATTGAGATAGAATATGAATTTCGACATCAAAATACTTTAAATATAGAAAAAAATATCAAAACTAAACCTAATAAAAACAATCTATAACGACGTGATGTTCAAAAATTATACTAATTTAAAAACAATAGAATCGATGTAATATAAAATCGGTTTTCTAACATCCCTGTGGAGTAGTTAAGGATATAAATAGCAATGCGTTGGCGAAGCTCGCTCGCTCACCTCTGCTGCGTTATTTTCATAACCTGGTGCCCTATTCTCAAAACCAGCCTTGGATAATAGTGAATACTTAGTAATAGTCATATATTATTTTTATCAACCAAAGTAAAAATAATTCCAACTCTCACGTCAAAGACTAATACTTACGTCTGTCTACGGGAGCTGAGGAGGAGGCAAGAACGGCGCAGCTGTACTTTTTTAAATACATAGGTAGTATTTTTTTCTTATTAATGTATTTAGTTTAAGAATTAACAATACTTTACCAGTAACAACAACAAATATTTTTTCCACGGCTTCACCGTGCGGGTACCGGGTCCATCTTGTGTGGGTAAGAGATGAGAAGAATGGTGTCTCTGCCTTTTATTTAATTGCGCGACAATACGCTCACCATCCACCATTCTACTCGTTTCCCTAACCAACCAAATACTGTATGGTTCCTTTAATGCCGTCTTGGAAGCTCTTTCCATTAATGTATTGACGGCCAGATTGCTAAAAGTATGTCACAGAACATGTACAATTAAGGTATTTTCCAAAAGTAGTCAATATAAATTATATAATATAATATAATTCTCAATTGTGTATGTCATAAATTATGAATAAGGTGCTATTTCAATTTGTCTAGGAATTTGACTACTTTTGGAAAATACCTTCTTAATTGTACATGTTCTGTGACATACTTTTAGCAATCTGGCCGTCAATACATTAATGGAAAGAGCTTCCAAGACGGCATTAAAGGAACCATACAGTATTTGGCTTCTATATTACGGCATATCTAAACATTCTTTGATCAAAATTTGGCTACAAGGCAAGGCTTTAGATAGACCTACGTCTAGGTATTTCTAGAAGTAGAGAAGCACGTGCTAAAGATATTTATTAATTAAATATGCTAGGCAGAAAACTATTGGTTGTACGAGGGGCGTTCAAAATATTCTCGGTATTGATACGTTACAACCTCTTTTATATATATATTTGTTACTGGCCGCTAAGATTCATCCATTGACATTAAAAAAAAGTAAAATTGGAACCGAGATGTTCTTTTGTTTTTCTGCAATTGCCGAACAAACATGAACACCATGAGCGAATTAACAATTTTAACGAAATTAGAGCACCGATCCGTCATAAAATTCTTGACAAAACAGGGTAAAAATCAAAAAACCATAAAAGAGGAAATGGATTGTGTTTACCGTGAGTCTGCTCCTTCTTTATCTACTATTCAAAAATGGTCAAGCGAATTTAAGCGTGGAAGGGAGAGTATTGAAGATGACCCTAGACCTGGCCGGCCTGTAGTGGCTACCTCACAAGAAAATATTGATAAAGTGGAAAAACTTATATTGGAAGACGGCCGAGTGAAGGTAAAATCTATAGCTCAAGTAACCAATCTCTCTATTGGTACCGTACATGACATTATACATGACCATCTTAATATGTCAAAAGTAAGTGCAAGATGGGTTCCGCGAATGCTGACGCTTCTTCAAAAGGATATGCGTGTGGCTTGCTGTTCAGATTTTATCGACCTGTGTGGTGAAAATCCCGATGAGGTGCTGCAAAAAATAGTTACTGGAGATGAAACCTGGGTTCATCATTATGACCCAGAGAGCAAACAGGAGTCCATGCAGTGGCACATTAAGGGTTCAGCTCATCCCAAGAAGTTCAAGGTAATCCCGTCAGCTGGCAAGGTCATGGCCACAATATTTTGGGATTGTGAAGGAGTTTTGCTTATCGATTATAAAGAAAAAGGTGTAAATATCACAGGGCAGTACTACGCTAACGTTATACGTCAATTAAGAGATGCGATCAAAGAAAAGAGGCGAGGAAAGTTAACCAAAGGTGTTCTGCTTCTGCATGACAACGCCCCTGTCCATACTGCTCATATTGCCAAGGCAGCTATTGTTGAATGTGGGTTTGAAACTGTTACTCATCCACCCTATAGTCCGGACTTAGCCCCAAGCGACTTCTTTTTGTTTCCCAATCTTAAAAAGGATCTGCGTGGAAATAAATTTTCTGACGATGAAGCGTTGAAGACGGCCGTGGAGGAGCATTTTTACACCAAAGATAAAAAATATTTTTATGAGGGATTAAAAAAAATAATTGATCGATCTTATAAGTGTATGAACATAGGGGGGGAGTATATTGAAAAATAAAAATATCAAACTTTTCGTACTTGTTTGTTTTTATCCACATACCGAGAATATTTTGAACGCCCCTCGTAACTTTCGCCATGGTTAAGTCAATAATGTGGTGGATGGGATCCCATCATTCACGGTTCTCGAACCGTCCGGAATCTCATGTTGTGATGGTTAAAGACCCGACGAATGATAGGTCGACAATTGGTGTGGGACGCTACCTATATCGATACCCTTGCTCGATCACATCTTCATGGCACATCGGTGAGGGCAGGCGTTGCAGCGGACTGGGCTGAAAAAGTCAAACGTCGCAAATACGAGTTTATTAGCAATAACTGAATGCGCTTTTCGGTCTTGGGACATTCATCAGAGGCCAACATCTGATTCTTAAAAAAACTATTTAAGTGGCTGGTTATTGCTGTTTGTGACAAAAAGCTAGCAGTTTTCTCGCCCAGCAAATCAGCATCGCTGTACTATAATATATAATAATTGTTCTTGGTTGGTGCAAGTGTTCTTGTCGGGCTGCTATGAACAAACAAATCGTTCGTGAATATTATGATATATACTCGTACATATATAGTTTAGTTTTTAAGTTAAGTAAATTAAATATATGTAAATTAAAAACTACGTAAATAATAAACATGGAATTAAATATAAACTAAACCTAGTACCTACATTCAACTATAAATAATAAATGTCCTCTAGAGACATCTCACCAGAGATAGCCCAAGGACATGCTGTCTCTAGGCCTTCTTCTATTCTACCGCTTTGACAAATCATAACCAGGCGCTTTACTAAGGGTCCCCATAGGCCCATCGTATCGACCCATACGGCGCAACTACTTAACCTGTACCAAGGATAGCTAGATAGATAAGGTACTCAGAAGAAATCGCCGCATTTCACGCGTCTGACGAGGTCGCCTGAATGTGTCTACACGCGTCGCATCCCACACCAGAGACCTGCCGAGTTTCCACGGCCCAACAGTCAGTCCGTCGGGTCTTTATTTATTTTTTCTCTTTTAATAAATATTATTAAATAATTTTTTTTATCAAAATAAAATAAGATCGCTTACTACAATATAAAGTCGCGATCACCTGTTGTTAAATTTACCAAATTTTTTAATTTCAAACTGAACTCGACGCCGTTCGCGAGATTTCCAGTTCTCGAGAATTCGGACCCACTTTTCAGACAGAAGCGGCATGATGATAACAAATGATGTGGAAATCTAAAAGCGAGGACGTAAATTCTCACTTCACCGGTCATGTTACCTTTAACATTTAAATTAAATTGTTTACACTAATATTATAAACTAAATTTTTACAAATTTCCGAAAATTCGTATTTATGAAACCGGGAACAAAAGCTTAATAGCGGGTTTTTGGGTAATGGTGGGTAATAAAAAATAGGGGCAATAAACTTAATTAATATAAATTCTCAGTCTGAAAAAAAAACAAAAAAAAAAGTATTTATTAAAGAAAAAATAAATTATTTAAGCCCTAATTCCGAATACTTGTAAAATATATTATATAAGATAATTTTACTGAAAAGATGTAGTTTTATATTTTTTACTCATATACGAGTAATTACTCCAAAAAAAATTAAAATTGATTTGAACCTTATTTTTTTTTTACAACTTATTTCGCCCGGAAATGCTGTCATTAAAAGCCAGTGAGGTAGTCGTTTTGGATCCAAAGGTAGCAGTTCAAACCCTAGCATGTACCAACGAGAAACACACTTCATTTAAGTACCTATATTTGTAACAGATTTACAACAGTACCGTTCCCGTACCCTGGAGAGCACGTAAAGTCGTAAAATCAGATAAATCAGCCAAATATGTCTGTCTAGCGCCAAATTCTCCAGATGTTCTAGTCCCAGTAGCTCTAGCACGCACAAAATCGAGATCGAGTAGAGAAGATGAAGTAAAATATTTTAAGATAGCAGCGACATGAGATACGACGTCACGGAACTAAAAATTGACCGCCCCGATGTTTGAAACAAGTATCATCACAACCGTATCCCTTACGGGGTGTACACACCAGCTATACGATTACTAAATAACCTAATGATATCTACGAGTATTCTTTTTTTATTTACTTTAAAAAAAGGTTTTTATTTTTAACATTGGGTACGGAACCGACCTAGTTGGATTTAACCCAAGGACTACTGTTGTAACACAAACATCCATTAGGCCACGAACTGTAAGTTTCAGCTACATAGTGCAAGATACGTCTAAGAGTGAGCTTAACGAATTAAAATCACTTTATAAAAAGAAAATACGCCTGCTAAAGCGGCGGTGATGGTTTGCCTAACAAAATATGTTTAAGGCTATAACAAGGTGAGTTTATCAAGTGAGCGTGGATGGCTCCTTTCTGAACTAGGAATATCGGAAAATGCTTCCGTGCACATTTATTTACTTCGGTTTCTAACATACCAACTTTAAGAAATATTACAAAATAGTTAACTAACATAAAAAAATATAAAAAATGTCCATAAATGACGTCCCAAGTTATACTTCCAAGAATACTGGCAACATTTCCCCTCTGTATAGTAAAGCTAATACGTTTGGCATAAATAATTGCCAGCTTTCCTGTCTCCAGATTTCTCCGTCAGCCACTTCGATAACTCCTTAACCAGACGCTTGGCTGAGGGTCCCCATGATCCCATCGTCTCGACCCCAAACACGCAAACTCGTAATCCGTACAAAGGTTGGCGTATTTGCGCAGCTTTAGGTAAAATAGGTATCATATAGGTAAGTGTTAAAATAAGATTAGTACAGTTACCGGCAGATAACAAGAGCGCTGGCCGGAAATTGCGGAGAAACCGAATTTGTGGAAGCGGAGCGTCGCAAAGTACAGTCGGGAACACATTCCAAACATGAGGGGGCTGAGATTTGTTTTCCATATCAAAATCAAATGAATGCATGAACATACCGCAGGCGTTATTATTTTATTTAAATAAAAACAATAATACATTCGTTAGATTAAACACTTTATTTCTAATACGAGGTGACTTTATATAGTTTTACGTTAGACTAATATGTTATTCTATTGATAGAAACAAACAACTCTCCTAAGAAACCTTTAAAAAATGTTAAAATAGCTAAATTGTATGGAGAAGCTAAAAAAATTTTTTTTGATTTATGGTTTCTTAGGAATAGTTGTTTGTTTCTTTCAATAGAATCACATATTAGTCTAACAAAGTCACCCAGTATAATGCAAAAGCATTTTAAATGGCATCTCCGGTCATCCTAATATAAAAAAATGTGTAGTAAACAAATGTAAAATACTCGTAGATCAAAAATAAACATAGAACGTTCAAAAATATGGAACAATCGTGTCAATGTTTTTACGGAATAATTTATCAGACTGCCTGCAAGATCACCCGATTTGACCTGTCCTGACTTCTTTTTTTGAGGTTATGGTGTATGGGAACAAGCCACAGACTTTTGCAGCCTTAAATAAATCATTTATAAAATAAGAAACATGGATATGAACAGGAAGTGTTGCGACTGGTTATGTCATAAATAGGGCTCAAAGGAGCATTAACTCTGCACGTCAGCACTTAGTCTTCAAATCCTAGTGGGACGATATATCATGACCCAAGTTTATATATAGAAAAAAGTAATCATAGTTTTTTAAAATTTATTTAGAAAAGAAGTTGTAGATGAACCAATTAGTGCATTTATTAATATTATATATATTAATATATATAATAACTTGGGGACAAATTTGAACTATCATAGAAATAATAATAATACTACAATTATAACTTTTCAACATACAAAATTTAAATATGTTAATTAATTGAAATATATATAATAATTATGTCCATGATTGTACCAAGCACAAATTTGCTCCCGCCCCGACAGCTATCCAGAGCTTTTTTATCTGCAGGCCACTATATCTAAGTCGATAAACAATGAAAGAGTATAAAAAAAGAAGAATAGATATAAAACACAAATATAAAAAAGCAGCGGTTCTTTCTGTTTCTTCTTAATGTGCTAACTTAAATCTAAATCAGTATTTAAGAGAAGAAGGATCAATTCAGTTACTGGTTCAAAGTTATTTACTGTTCAGAAAGTATGCTTTGGATTAACAAAACCTCTAATTCACATATGGATTGGATACAGGGTGGATTTTTGAGACGGGACGGAACAAATAATATTTAGAGTTGATTAATCGTTTTTCCGTACAAAATGTATGGAAAAAGTTTTATTGCGATTTCTGACATTTCTAGTCTAACCTCAGTCAGCCCAGTAGATACTATTGATCCTTATAAGACAGCAATAATTCTGGCGCTTACGACTTACGTGTCGGTCCGAAATATTCGAATGAAAAGCGACAGATCTACATAGAAAACTGTCAATTTCATTCGAAAAAATCGAGCGGACAGGCATGTCGAAGGCGCGAGAATCGAGATCTACGATCGATACGCACAAAAAAAATAGGGTAAAATTACTATATTATTGCTGTAATTTGTATGCTAAATCTGTAAATGCAATTCTGAATATTTTAAAAAGCTATGGAAGGTCTCCTAGGATCGTTTTCCTGTAACTATAACGGTTAAGGTACTTACTGACACGTCTCAAAAATCCACCTTGTATAAGTATATAACTGATAGTTGTTGCTTTTAAAAACGTCTACGAGATGTTACATTTAATCGCCCATATGTTTTTGTACAATTTGTAAGTACATGGCTAATAGATTTTGTTTGAAAAAAATAAAATAAAAGAAAAACACTTTAAAATAGAACTGAATATCATACCTATTAGTCAGAAAATGTTTGAGAAAATATTTGTGTCCTGAACATATTTTTGGTCGACTCCCGCGCCGGTGCGTTTGACTCATCGAGGACAGCGGAGAGGGGGCGAGGGGGGACGCGGAAAGAGTTGGCCCATTCTGCGACAGGTACCAATATAACTGAATATTAAATCCTCAGAAACCACCTGTGAGTATTCTTTAACCGTACAATCGGAGAAGAATGTCTTCATAATTAAGTTTAATAAAATATGCAGATTATCAGGTTGCCAGGGGCCGGTAGTTTTAAGACCGCACGGGCCTTTAGATGGTAAATTTTCAGGTCGAAAACAAAAAAAGACGGAGCACAGTTTTATATTTGTCATAATGGATAGTAAAGTTGGTAATGGTAAGTATAGGGATGAAGGTCGGGATAATATTTTAATGAAGTAATTATATATATATATATATATATATATATATATATACCGTCTCCGTGGTCTAGTGGTAACAAACGTTGCCGTGAACTCGGGAGTAATATGTATATATTTACAAAAAAAAAAAGTATAATATGTAGTTTATCAACCATCTAGTTTCCGTAACACAAATCTTGTAGCTTACCACGGAAACTAGATAGCGCTGTGTGACCTGTCTGGAAAATATTTATTTATTTATTTATATATATATATAGTCTTGATATATATATATATATATATCTGTAGACAAGGCCGGCAATTATTTTCACCAATATTTTAGCCTCGCTATACAGAGGGGAAATGTTTTCCGGTCTCATTGTGACTAAGTTTGGGTAAATATAGATATTATTTTATATTATATATAAAATGGACTTTTCAGAATATATTTTTGGAGATGTTGGCCTTCTATCATTAAAATGGGTTGATGAAAAAGCATGTCATCTTAGACCTCCACTGCAGAAAATGAGCTTTCTAGAACATATATCTGGATTATTTACCAAACTGAGGACATAATATATATATATATTGATGTAATAGCATACATTTTGGTGAAAACAAAGCCTTTAGTCGGGGTCGCGGCGTACCCGGAATATCTCGCTTGATGCACATGCGCCTTGCATCGGCCACACCTTTGCAGATATTGCTATCGATCTTATCAACTCTCTCACGTAAGCTATGGCGAATGAGAGAGAGGTAAAAGGTGAGTCGAAACATAGTGTTTGTTGTTGCAATCTCTTCCTTAAATGTGTGGCTTTAAAAAGGTCCATGACTGGGGTGGTTCGATTCAAATTAAGGGTCTAAATCAATAAAATTGGAGCTACTCGTACAGTGTTAGTGCATTATGAGTTACCATCGTATTTCATAATATTTTATTTAAAGTTCGTGCACCTATAGCTATATTATACAATAACCGTACTCCTTAGCCACTACTCAGACTTAGCTATAAAGGCACAAAGGGCCAACAGTGAAAGAAAGAGGTTTTATATATTTTTAGTGCGTAGGCGCCTTGGGGTCTCCTTATGAGGCCCCACTGTGAGTCAGCCATGCGACCTGCCGCAGTGGCCCTTTAGGTTGGGGTCGTATCATTAATTATTTCTAGTTCTCCGTCTTTAAAAAAAACTTTTCATATTTGACATTAAATAATAAAGTTCAAATCAAATAAATCATATAAATGATATTAATGGATGTGGGAACACATTTAATACAAAAATTAAATAACTGAAATACATTATGCACTATATCTGTGTATATTGATATGAGTGTCTTGTTGCGCAATAAAATAAAAAAGAAGGCCTCCTTTGTAACCAGCGTATTGTCGGTCGCAAGCCTGAGACACCATTCTTCTCATCTCTCTTTCCCACACACGATGGAGCCGGCATGGTGAATTCTGGAGTGTTTAGAAATTGGTCTTCTTCTCTTCTACACTTCGGATTGATATGAAAATGCGGCCTAGAATCGATGTCCTGCGGTGTTCCTATAAGAGAGTTGTTTTTTTTAATACACCATTATTCAAATATCAACAAATCTTCAAATTAAAGGTAATAAGTCTAAAGCAGTGACGTATGTACCTTTACAAAAACGCAATTTCAAAATTTATTTTTAAGATAATAAATTATATCTTAATAATATATTATACGTAACAGGTGACAAAATATAAATGTTGTAAAAGTAGGAAAATCCAGGAGAAAAAATAAGAACTTAGATAGGCATATAAATAAAAAATAATAATAATAAGATGCAAGACTAGCATTAAATTATGAGATTATACAGTTCGTTTGACGATGTCTCTAGCGTAGGTTTCAGCTTACAAAAAATCACAAATGAGTTAATTAATGTTCTTGACAAGGAATCGAACCGACTCTAGGCAGTTTTATGTATACTATCACCATAAGTTTATTTAATATAATAATAAAAAAGTAAATTACAATAATGAAATCCTAGACTTGTGTGTCAGCGAAATTCTCGTTAAAAAGTTTTGGGCACACCGAAGGCGTAATTTATACACGTGTATAATTCAGTGGAACGAACTTACATTTCCACACATTACAATACCGGAAAGCCCTTACGTCACGTCCACGACTACCTGTGGCCATATTTATTTTAATTATTTTAATAACAATAATTATAAATTATTATATGTACTTTTTAATGAAAAAAGATTATAACCATAAAATATCAACCCAATAATGTTTACATAAATATACATAAATTTATACTTAGTCATCATCATTATAATCACAGTTCCTAGAACACAGAGCCCTAGACCTCCACTTTTGGAGATGGGTCTTCCCGAAATTACTGGACAATTTGGCCTACGGCCACTGTGGACAGACGGGTTGGCGAAAACAGACCCAGGTTTCTAACGCTATGACATACAGCTAAAGGAATGTTTTTAAAAAAGGAGTGACAGAAGTAAATCCAAATCCAACCCACCCACCAATTGCTTTGTGCCTACAATCATTTTCCGAGTCTTACTGGGGTTAAGAAACAGCCACAGATAATTAGAGGCAATGCGAATGGACTTTAACTCCATATTTACCCTATCAAATGCTATATGATGTTCGCTTGCATTAAAATTCAGTGATAGTTGCAAATCATCAGCATACAGATGCTAGGAATAGAATCTAATTGAGCGGACTAGATAATTAATAAATACAGACAACAAGAGGTGATAATGCGTCGCACTGACACCGGCATTCACCAGGCACCAGTCTGAGAAGATGTCATCTAGACGAACCAGTTGTTGCCGCCCGTTTAATGGTGCAACAAACAAAATACAATCATTAACAAATTAGAAAAAAAAGGAAGCTAACCAGATTTTAAGACATATAAAGGAACGTTGTTAAAATGAGTGACTGAAATGAATCCAAGTCCAACGTACCCACCATTTGCTTTGTTCCTACAACCATCATCTGGGTCTGTTTAATGTTTACTATGGTTAATCAACAGACCCAGATCATAAGACATCATTCCGCGCTCAGCTAAGCTAACTCTAGTAACTTCGCTTTTACTTCCTATTATTGATTATGCAGATGTATGTTATCCTGATCTTACAGAAGAGCTACTGAATAAACTCGATCGTCTTCTCAACTTATGCATTCGCTATGTATTTGGCCTGCGTAAGTATGATCATGTCTCTCAATTTCGCATTCAATTAAAGTGGCTTAATATCCGTTTTCGTAGATCTCTGCATATTCTTATTTTCATCTACGGCATACTCAATAACCCTAAAACACCCACTTACCTGAGCGATCGTTTTGAATATCTGTGCGACTCTCACTCCCGTTCTCTTCGTTCTTCGCACAACAACCAACTTCCTATACCTCTTCATTCTTCCAGCAGATATTCAGATTCTCTTACCGTGTCTGCAGCTCGTCAATGGAACAGACTACCTCTATTTATCAGACAGGCTCCGTCTTTAAATATATTTAAAAAACTATTATTTTCACACTTCCTTAAAAAACAAAATGAACCCTAATCTCGACATCTTGACATATTAGTATTTATTATATTTATTTATATAAGTATTATATAGATTGTATTTAGGTATATAAGTATTTGTGTAGGTCGAATTTATGTAATATGTGTAGTATAGTATTTATATTTTACGTACTTAATTATTTAATTCTAATATATTTACATTTACCTAAAAATCTCATACACCCAACATATAAATCTATCACTCTCCCAAAGGTTAGCTGGTAGAGAATACCTTCATGGTATTATGCTCGACTATGTACATATTTTTATTTTGTATATTTTGTGTGCAATAAAGAATTTTATTATTATTATTATTATAAGAGGCAATGCGAATGGATTAAAAGTCTATCAAATGCCTACGGTATTAATCTCGCCATAGTACAATACTTTTGTAGACAATGTGCAATAAAGAATATTATTATTAAATGGGCGCCAACAAAGTATTATATTCGCCTGGATGACGTCTTCTCGGACTGGCGCCCGATGAATACTGGTGTCCCGCAGGGCGGCGTATTATCACCTTTCTTGTTTTCTGTATTTATTAACTTCTTGTATATCTTACGTCATGTATGTAGTTCGAAGTATGAAATTCGCTGTCATCAAACATAAACAAGAGTTTTAAAAAAACATCACACAGAGTTAATAAATACAGAAAACAAGAAAGATTATAATACGCCGCCCTGCGGGTCACCAGTATTCAACAGGCGATAGTCTGGGATGACATCATCCAGGCGAATATAATACTTTATTGGCACCCGATTAATAATAATAATAATAACATTTTTTATTCCACATTATCTACAAAAGTATTTTACAAGGGCGAGATTAATACCATAGGCATTTTGATGGACTTTGAATCCATTCGCATTGTCTCTCATCATATGGGTCTGTTGATTAACCAATCCATTTTCAGAAGATGCTTGTAGGATCCGTAGTCAGCCCGGTATAACATACGTTTAGCTAAGCCGATAACAAATGCCTCGATAGTAGGCATCTCCAGATCTCTTGCAATTGCAGAATTTTACACGAACCACGGTAAAATACTGATACCACCCTGAGCGATATGTTCTGCTGACTCTGGACCTTGTCCCTGTTAGTTTTGGCCAGAAAGTGATGCCAAGCTGGCGCAGCATAAGTAAATCGGGAAAGGATGAAGCTAAGTAAAGTGCACCCGTAGCGTGCCCAGGCGCTACAATGGATTATAATTAATTAATATCATCTGTGTGCCCATAATAGTATGTTTAAGAACAATCTTTCGTTCGATCTACAAGATCTTGGCACGTCATACTTTATTTATATGCATTAAATATATATATAACACACTAACTTTCGATTATGACTGTACTCGGTCAAAAATAGAATGGTGATTAATTTAAAACTATTTTACTCGCGTATCGAGACGGACCAGTTCTGTTTCTTTAACCGCAATCGTTAAATTAACAAAATAATATTTTTTACTTTTGGTTGTATCGTGTAGAACTGCGCAGCGTTACCGAGCTTACATAATTGACATTGCTTTTATAACGTTAGCGCTTAAAAATCAATCTGCGCGGTTATACAGTAACGCCGCCCAACACTATTAGTGTATTAAATTACCAGCTGGTGGTTAAACGCTGAGATCCTGCCAGGAAAAACAGGAAGTATTCCCATCCCCAATCGCTAGCTATACGATTGCCCAATACTTATTTGCAAGACCAAGACCAAGAGCAATATCACTAATATGTTAGCAAGACCAATACCAAGACTAACTCTAACTAACCTAGTCTTGGTATTGGTCTTGCTAACTAAATTTCCTATTGTGTTCCTTTTTTGTGGGATAACGTTTATTTTCAATTGTAACTGCGTCGTGTCTGTCTTTTTTAGGAGACTCTTGTCTGTAGTGCCAATAACGAAGTTTTTTTTCGCTTTGACAAAGTTGTATTGCTAATAAAACATCATGTAAAGCGTAATACGAATATATAAAGAACCTCTGTATACATTTTTGGATTTACAACTATTGCAAATTTCAAGTTAGTTAATCAGACCAGTAATTCGTAATTCTCGAGAAACTACATGACACAAAGTCTCAAAGATTTCATTACTATTTACAATAAGAAACATATATAGATATATATATTCAGTCAGAGCAAGAGTCTTGCGAGACTCTTGCGCATGACCAATGCCAAGTCCAAGATTGGGAGTGCAAGACCAAGACCAAGAATGAGACCAGCTGTTTTGATGCAAGACTAAGAACACTTAGCCAACATTTGAGCAACATTGGTCTGGGCGAACCCACTGTCTGTATTTGTATGTTAAAGAAACAGAATTTGGCTACAGCAGTTCATTCTAGGAATTTTTAAACATCATCTGTAGTACCTGTACTCGTCTGTAGACCAAATTCTCCAGAAATATGTTCTGGTTGGCCCATCTCTGACAGAGGAGGTCTAGGACTCTGCGCTCTAGGGGTGATAATGATAAAGCTTAAATAAAATAATATTTAACATACTTCAAATATTTAATCAGATCTATACCTTGTAGTAAACTGGCCATAAAAAGCTGTTTTATCTCAACCGATTGGTAATTGAATAATATTCAATCTATATTCTGTAAGAAGTAGCTGTAAAAACGGGCAAGAAAACTGTAAGAAACTTTTAATAAAGTATAAAAATAAACTATAGATTGCAATATTAAAACTTTCGTATATTATTTGGGTATTTTTACAGACATTTAGGTGAATAACTAAACCAAATATTAAAATAATTCATCATTCATTCGTTCCTTTAAACATTCATCTATCCTCACATTCCTATTCATCTCACCCGCTTTCTATCAATTTTATACGTACAAAAAAATCCAGCATAAGGAGACTAGTAGCTAAACTATTAACAGTGACCTGCTATTTGTTATTTGATTTAGACAGAACTGGAACTCAGTGTTACAATAATAAATAAGCACTGATTCAGAAAAGCCATTGTTTTCAAAATATTCCACAAGATGATTCACCACCATTTTCCAACACTAAGTGTTTTGTTCTAGAATTGACTGTTGCCAATAATTTTAACTATGTATATAATTTTAACACCATCTGTATAGTCGAATTATGATTAAATGTATTTATAAACACATAATATACCATTTGAAAATCTCTCCATGTAGCCATCAATCGGCTCAATCTGTGGAAGATAGAGGTGAATTCCAGCTGCCCTCTCTAAGACGAAGCCCAAATGTCAGCACGCAACAAGCTCACTATCTAAAAAGCTTGTCACTCACATACGCCAGCCCACACTAAACTGACTCCTATTCGTAAGCTTCAGGTGATCCAGAACCGATTCCTCTGCTGCTTCATACGCAATGTCAACCTTTATCACGACTTCAACGTCGAGCCGATCACCGAATGACTAAGACGGGCGTACCAACGCTACTTCAAATGGCGAGTTCTCCCATAGAAGAGGCTCCAGAACACCGACGATCCCTTTAGGATATTCCCCTGGCTCCCGTGCGAAGGACCCTCCGATCGAGTTGTCGCTGTCGCCATCTCTCAGTTCTTCCTTGATGGCTGCACTGCAGGCTCTTTCAGGTAGGGTCTGCTTCCATCGAGTAGTTGCTTCTATGTAACTCTTACCGCGGCGAACGAGTGCCTTCACTTGTAGCCACGATTCCAGACTTAGCTGTGAAGGCACATAGGGCCAACAGTGAAGTGAATTTAGTCCGTAAGCACTATTCGGTCGTATGAGTCGGGTTCGTATGTAGACTGGTTTTCAGGGAACGGTTCGCATCACTGAATTTAATGTAGGTATTTGCTTCGACAATTACATATTATAAATTCTTTAAAATCGCAAATTTCAAAGGTACGACTTACTGTTTTTCACTCAATATGAAAAGGCACCTACTCTTTGATTTCAAGGCGAACTCTACAAGTACCATGAAAGCATGTTTGTTGTTTACATTAACCTAGTTGAGATTTGGGTTAGAAACTGAAAATATGTTTCTAAATAAATTAAACCAACATTGATATACGAGTATACTATGCCGTCAAGTTTTATGCCTAAGTTACAAAAGGTATAAATTAATTTATAAGCGGTGTTTATTGTCAACTCCTTGCCCTCGCCAACCCGTCTGGCCATCGTGGCGAGTGTAGGCCAAATTCTCCAGAAATTTCTGGAAGGCCCATGTCCAACAGTGGAGGTCTAGTGTTTTAGGGGCTATGATGATGTTTATTGTATTGTATGTAATATTTGTGTAACTTTGCTTTTTCGAGACCAAATACAAAACCTAATACTCATAGTAGTACGAGTATAACAATTTTCCGAACTGATTGACAACTTTTACGTCAGCGAAGTTGCGGGCATAAGCTATTTGTCAATACACTTACATCGATGTATAGATCGTTTAATATTAATTGTTTATAGATGCATTTAGCGTTGCAAGTTCATTGTTAAGTTCGTGGTGGCATTTCACGTCTGCCAGGGACCGTCAAGAATCCATCACGAAGACATCGGATCCACGATCTTCCCACCACGCGCCGCCACATTCCTCTCCGCCGATCGATATAGCGCCTCGCCGCGCGCGCCGCTCGCAGCAGCGAATCAATCTCAAATCACCGTCGCTTGCAGCTTCTAGAAAGATCTGACAGGTTGCAGCCTGAAAGACTTCGCTAAATTTTGGGCAAAACAAACAAAAGCTGCGCTCGGGCGGGCGGACGGGCGGGCGTGGCTATAAAAGGTCGAACGGAAGGGGGGCGCGGGGGTGGTAACACGATCCGCGAGCTCCAGGCGGCCGTCGCGCTCTGGAGCGGGGAGCGGGGCGAGGCCTTGCGCGCACGCTGCGACCGTCCGCTCTCACTAGTCGAGCGGTGGCTGACCGGTAACGTTGCGCCGAGTGCCTAGTGCGACAGACGAACGCAGCGACCATGTCCGCCGTGGCGAAGACCTCCAAATATTCGTACCGCTCTAGCGGTGGCGGCCACACCGACGTCAACATCGAGTACAGCGCCGACCTGAGCGCTCTCTCCAGGCTGGAGGTACGGCCTCGTCGGTGATCAGTGAAGTGATTGTGCTCAAGTGTTACCTGGATACATCATATCTTGTATTTTTCAGGACAAGATCCGTCTCCTCCAAGATGATCTGGAATCCGAAAGGGAGCTGCGTCAGAGGGTAAGGATTGAGTGATGATTGAGCGAGCGCCGAAACGTGATATGCCATCGTCGCCTTAGCGGGCGGCGCGTGTGCTACAGGTGGGGGCGGGACTCGGCAAATTTGGCTGCACGATGGACGGTTATTTATACCGAAGACCTTTATCTGCACTATTTTATGAGCCCTTTCGTAATATATAATAAGGGTCACATAAGTTCATCAACCAAGTATTCCGATGGTGAACCAACTTTTCTAACAAATTATATTAAAATACACAAATTTCAATAAAAAAAATGTGGAGCCTGCTACGACTTTCGTAGCGTGCGTTGTATCGTAGTGTTTTGGTACGTACGTACATAGATTAACCATATATAAAATCCTAATTATAAAATATGTAAATCTTAGGGTGTACTCGTATAATTCATTTATTATATTTCATTATCAAGTATTGAGAGTGGCATATCATCCACTTCTTACGTAGGTTCATTATCATTGTAATCATTCAGTAAGCATAACAGTTTGTAGGTTTCAAGTAGGATCTTACGAGTATATTGCAAGAGTTCTATTTTAAATTTCGTCATAGCATTAAATGTACGTGGGACGAGTTTCTTCAGCGCGGTCAGTTTGCGATCTGATGCTTCGAACTATGATGATGTTACCGCGAAGTTATATTTAGCCTCGCAACGAGCAGTTTTCGAAATCTCAACTTCTCACTCTTCAGTCTCTCGTTTGAAACTGGGCCAAATGAATTTCGTTCCCGGTGAGAATGCCACAATATTGAAATATAATAATAGACTATGGAATGAGTGGCGAACTGAAATATCTTAGTTAGTCAGAGAGCTGAGACACTGGTAATTTGTTATTTTTAGGATAGAGTTTTCCTCTGATTCATATAACACCTCTTCCTTCTTGCATAATAAATATAACAACTAAGTGTCGCACATTTATAAAGTACATAGTTCAATAACATTACATACTATGACATTATTTTGGCACGATAAAAGTGTGCATTTAATGCATACAGGTTTACAAATCATATCAAATAGGAAGATTCTTTTGAGAGATTCATTAATTTGAAAAGTTTAAAATGCATCATAAATACTTTTGAAAAATATATTTCAATTCTTGCAATTTCTATATTTACTTCATCAAAACAAACGCATTATGCTTTAATAGATTAGGAACCCTCTATCAACTCTTCTTTAAACTTAAATTACTCGTAACATATAATATTTGCTTCGTGATTGCAATAATTATTGAAGTTCAAGGTTTGGATTAAATGATGCTTTTATAATTTATTGTTTTAATTTTATTGTAATTACTGTCAATATTGAAAATAGTCGTTTATTAGTATTTACTGTTAAAACATTATTTAAAATATTATAAATTATATTTATTTCAATTAACAAATTCTACATTTTATCGAATTAACAAAATGTTTTATAAAATTGAATTTAGTAAACATATATTATAATATTGCAGATCGAGAGGGAGAAGGCAGATTTAAGCGTGCAAGTTATCCAACTATCTGAAAGGCTAGAGGAAGCTGAGGGTGGAGCTGAAAGTCAGGTAAATATGCTTATTCTATCCATAAAACTATGTTTTGAGGACAAAAATAAACAAAATATAACGTCGTGGCTTAAATTCCAAAAACTGACAAAATATCTAAAATCACTAAATTCAATTTGAAACTTTAATATGAAACTAATTTAAGATATTTAAATAAGATACAATTATAATTTAATACAGGTAACATGTAGTCGGTTAACAAGTTAATAAATTGATATAAATTGAAAAATTTGAAAGAAAAGATGAAAGGCAAAACTTTGGAAAGAATCTCAAATATTTGAAACTGAGCCAACAATATTGTAATATGTTTTGTGTTCACGTGAATTTTATTTTAAAACCAGAAATTACAATTGTGACATAATTGGAAACTTAAGAAGACAAAAGTGCCACTAAAAACATGGGAGTTGGCAATAAATGAATAAAAGACGACCTTCGCATATATTTATTTTTATTTGTCCTCCTTATCTAAATCATGTTAATACCAATGTTATTATTTTAGCTATGCGCTATGTACACAATTAGGAAGCTGAAGCGATTAAAACACTTACTAATCCTACTATGCGTTTTTTATATATTATAGGTGTATGTGCAATCTTTTCTGACTTTATACTTTAGACATCCCTAGTTTCACGTATTTACATGGCTCTTTAAGACTGTTGGGAAACCGCAACATAAAGTATTTTAAAATTGGATTTGAAAACGTCGAAGTTGGCATATCTCGCGATACTGATTACTGTTAATCAGCTGACAGATTTATTCGGAAGCCAATTATAATTTTACATCCAGTTTATAATTTTAACACATAAGTCCTTCCATAATTGGATATTAAAGATCATCTTGTGTGTAAAAATTGAAAGATTCTATTTTCAGGGTTTCAAATTTGACAGTCTACTATATATTTGCAGTTCGAGATCAACAGAAAAAGAGACACAGAGCTGACGAAGCTTCGCAAAATTCTGGAAGACGTCCACCTGGAATCCGAGGAAACCGCTCACCTGCTCAAGAGGAAGCACCAGGAGATTGTTGTCGACTACCAGGAACAAATCGACCAGCTTTCCAAAGGCAAAGCCAGGTACGATATGACTAAATAGTTTGCATCCCCTAACATATTCTAAACTAATATCTTGAAGTATTGAAAATTAAAAACAATATACCAAGATAACAGTTTTACGTCATTTGTGATCATCAACTAACAATATATTTGTGAATTTTAAAGATATATAAGCCAGAGCGAATAACCTAATAAAGATATAGCAATGCGATGTTCTATTTCCATAACCTGCCATTTTCATCACTATTCGGTTCAATTGACTCGATATTCCACGATTTTTTTCTTTGTCAACAGGGTAGAGAAGGAGAAGTCCAAGTTCCAAGCTGAAGTTTACGAACTTTTGGCTCAAGTAGAAAATGTTAACAAGGAAAAGATCACAATCTCAAAGACATGTGAGAGGCTGGAGATCAACATCAGCGAGCTGCACATCAAGATCGAGGAGCTCAACCGCACCATCGTTGACATCACCTCCCACAAGCAGCGACTTTCTCAAGAAAATGTCGAGCTTATCAAGGAAGTTCAGGACCTTAAGGTATTTACAAAATAAATTGTTAACATATCAAGATATTAATTTTATCTATATTTTAAAATATCTTTATTGTATGATTGTGAATAATAAAACTATTGTAATATTTTAAGGTGAACATTGAGAACGTTGTGTACCTTAAGAGCCAGCTGATCAGCCAGCTAGAGGACGCGCGTCGCAGGCTCGAAGATGAGGACAGGAGGCGCTCTATCTTAGAGGCCAACCTTCACCAGGTAAATTTTATAAATTCATAATGGATTTATTTTATTTAAACTTATGATTTATGTACTTAACAATTAAATTTTCATTCAGGTTGAAATTGATCTTGAATCTGTCCGCGTTCAATTCGAAGAGGAGTCTGAGGCTCGTTTGGACCTTGAACGTCAACTTGTTAAATCTACTGGCGAAACTCAGCACTGGAGATGCAAATTCGAAGCCGAGTCCGCGGCCAGGGCTGAAGAGATCGAGGAGATCCGCCGCAAATACTCTGCGCGCATTGTAGAACAAGAGGAACAGATCGAGACCCTTATCGTTAAGATCAACAATGTTGAGAAGCAGAAGTCTCGTCTGCAGAGCGAAGTTAGTATCTTAAAAATACCTTATGTTATTATAAACAAATCCACATAAATTTGTAGTACATGTATTTTATTAACCTACTCATGATAGTGTAATTGTAGTATATTTTTGATTCATTCATCATTAATCATGTTCTGGTTCTGTAAGATAACTTTAACATTATTTTATCTAAGGTTGAGGTCCTCATCATCGATTTGGAGAAGGCTAATGGAACAGCTCGGGAGCTCCAGAAGAGGACTGAGCAGCTCGAACGCGTCAACATTGAGATCAAGTCCAGGCTGGAAGAGACC
The DNA here is from genome assembly GCA_910589645.1 of Tinea semifulvella. Taxonomy (NCBI): domain Eukaryota; kingdom Metazoa; phylum Arthropoda; class Insecta; order Lepidoptera; family Tineidae; genus Tinea; species Tinea semifulvella. The sequence continues at coordinate 31,951,719 of OU342584.1, forward strand.
GTGCAGTTGTACGAACAATCCCAGAGGGACTTGCGCAACAAACAGACGGAGATCCAACGCATCACCCACGAGCTCGACAAGACTCGCGAGCAAAAGGACACACTCGCCCGCGAAAACAAGAAGTTGTGTGGTAAGTAATCATATAAACACTCGTATATACATTTTTTTTCCTATCTTAACCAACACTATCCGCGTCTTATTCAACCCATCTTCAGCAGCGTAATTATAAAGTTAATAGTCGTATTGCTTCAATTTCCATACTTACCTGGCACGACACAAAATATTGACATAAGTTAGTCATTTTTAGACGAACGCATTATCTTAGCTATACCTGATTACTATTCTGTATTTAATATTAACGAGATAGAGATAAGACAAACATGACTTTGGAATTATTTATGATTATGATTTCGGTATACTCGTATATCGCTATTTCTTTTCTGGCCAATTCTTATTTGTTATCATTATATATTGAATGTTATTTTAAACTAAGCTTGTGATTAGTTGATTACGCGTATTGAAGTATAAAACTCAGGGTTGTTTGAAAGAGCTGATCAGTAAGTACAGTTTGGAGATTTAGATAGAAAGCCAACAAATCTGATTAAAATATGCCATAACGCTGTCTGCTATTTTGTTAAATTTATTTATTTGACAAGGTATTCTTTAGTTTAACTGTTAACCTAAGTAAACTAAATTCTATGGATAGCACCCAGTGATTAGGATTGTTTTCTATTTTACTTAACCTGATACCTATTCTTACAGTAGACAATAACGACAGTGATATTAAAAGTTATTCATTCGAACAATATATACTTTAGGTAGTATTATATTTAAGTATTAAGTTTTTAAAACAATACACAAAGTTTTTCAGAGATAAAGCATAATTCATTAGGCGGTGCCTAAATGACAATAGATGTCTTTGAAAGACGTTAAAATACTAATGCGGTGTCATATTACACTTGGGGCTTCTAATATACTAAAATTAGTTTTCTAGTTTCCATGCCATTGTTTCCGGTTTTTTTTTGTCTTTACTTAACTTTTTCATATTCTTTTAATTAACACGTCTTGTTTTTTATAATGGAATTAGATTATCAACTTCTAAATTATCTTTGACATTTTACCGGACTCTGACTCCATTGTGCTCTTTGTTTGCGGCTTGATAACTTCCCTTGGGATTGGAATTTACGATCATTTTCTTTGCTGTGACCATTTTCTACCTATGTTAAAGACATTAGTCAACCAGGCAAAAAGGCAAAGCTATCTTTTAGATTTCGTCGACACGCTCTATATTCTTAAATTGACACAGTATGAAGCGGGCAAGACAGAATGTATAGAAGGCTCAAAGGATTTAAGTGCGTCAGTTAGACGTAGTTTGCTAGTTCCACGCGTAATGACTTCGTACCGTATCTTCCTCTTTTAGGCCAATGCCGCGTCATTCGGTGCCAAGGTCCATTCCCATTAGACTAGCAGTCGTACTACATCTTATACTGCGGGTGTAGTACATTTCTACGGCATGTAAACTAACGGTTGTTAAATGTTTAAATTGTTTCTTAATGCTTAAATTATTTTCAGATGAATTGCACGAAGCCCGCGCCAACCTGACCGAGTTGACCCGCCGTCTTCACGAGCTCGAGATCGAGCTGCGCCGTCTTGAGAACGAGCGAGAGGAACTCACCGCGGCCTACAAAGAGGCTGAAGCTGTAAGTACCAGAACCAAGTCATGTCATTTATCATTACAGGCTCTATCGCATCGAGAACTACATATCCTTTGCTGAACTGCTACGCTGGCCTGACAGACGGGTTGACGAGGATCTATGAGAAATGAATAGTTGATGTAATTGAAACCCGTCGGTTAATCGATAAATTATCAGTCTCTACAAATACATTGAATGAGAAAATATCACAACTTTTCATTAAGAAGAAATGAAAACGGATTAATAGTTTGGCCGCCTTGTCCATTTTTAAGAGTTACATCATACAGCGAGCGCTGAATTCGTATTACAATCGGGTATAGATTTTTTAAAAAACTTTTTACGAACGTCTTACCTTTTTTTACAAGATAGTAGTAATACTATACAGGGTGTGGCGTAGATAATAGTCCAACGTTAGCGGCTATAGTACAGGTATCACGTAAAAAATAATTTACCATTTTTTACCATAGGTATTGTTTTTTTTTATATTTGTAAATGATCGAAAAACATTTTAATAACTTGTCCAATTAATACAATTAAAAAAAAACATTATAAAAACATGCCAATTTGCATTTAAACTTCAAAATAGTAAAAAAAATATACATTAATTGCGCTATTGTTAGTCTTTTGAACCGTATTTAAAGTTTGTGTTAAGGTATTTGAGTTAGACATGTGTATATATATCACCCCCTACATGAGTGCGCTAGGAAAACAGCATTTCGAGGGGTGTGGCGACGGCTTATTAAGCGTGTCACTGACGCTCAAATGACGACCACAACCGTTCTGCCAAGAGTGTAGCGACTAAGAATCAGTAGTACTCGTACTTATGTCAGTTGCTTCCATTACTTCAATTAATTTATTTGAATTAATTAACTTTGAATTAATTGTGGTCACTATTTATTTATAATCTCAAAAATCACAGCTTAAAAGCACAGCATAACTGGGACATAAGGATACAGTATTATAGATTATTAGATCTCAAGCCAACAATATTTTATATTACCTATAAAAACATTAGTAAAGAAAAATAACAATATTTATATAAACCCTGAAGCACTACTGTTTATTATATCTCATTCCTGTATAATATAGTTGTTAGCCCGGTCGCAGATATAACGTATGTGCCAGCCATCCTACCACTGAACCAGGCCCTTAGGGTGAGGACCGGGACCTGACACATGTACAACGTTAACGTCATGTCCAACCCTATATTATTATTAGTATAGGCATGAAGGATAAACTTACAAACTGTCAGAGTTGTCAGCCTTGGGTCACAAGTCGTAGTGATATTTGTTTATTTCTGTCCCTGGGTACCAAGGAACACCTCTGTCAAATTTATTACTTATTACATGCGGATAAACAGACATACATACATACAACGCTTGTTTCACGTTTATACGAGTAATTATAGTAGTCAATTCCTTTCATTATTCAACTTAACATTCTATAGCTTTATCGCTTTATATATTTGTATCTACTTAGTTTTAGTGACTGGCGTCAGTTGTCTAGAACTCAGCCTTTATTTCTATCAGAGCATTTATATAAATTAACAGTATAATAAAATTAATACCGTCATAACTTTTTCTTGACTTTATTGTAAATCCCTTAGAGTTGCAGTCCTATTCTTGTATTTGGGTACTTTAATCATTTTCCCAAGGTTAGATCTTTCACACGCGCTTTCCGCTTCTGAAGATCTCATGGCCTTTCAGACACATTTGTTGGCGAGGTTATATTGCTAATATTTTTTGACAATTTATTAACGACTCCACAAGTTGATATCAGTGGGACTGACGGCCTTTAAGAGGCGATAGAATAACGGTGTTGTAAATCTAGGACAAATATACGTAACTATATAATTACTAAAAACAAATTTAAAATATAAAATCTAGAATTCGAAAAGTGATCTAAATATGCTCGCATCTAAATATGCTCGCAGACAACAAAGACGCGATGCGGGATCGATGAGCGGGAGGGGGTATCCCAGACCTCCCCTCCGCTTCCATGGTGACCACCCAATCTGTACAAAATACGAGAATAAATGAATAATTGTGTTTTATACTTACTAATATTGACAATAAATATAGCAAAAAAAATAATAATAAATTAAATACTTAAACACTATTAATTCATCCTTCATCATAGCCCCTAGAACACAGAGTCCCAGACCTCTACTGAGATGGGCGTTCCAGAATTTTCTGAAGAATTTGGCCTACACTCGCCACGCTGGCCAGTCTTGGTAGGCGAGAGTCTAATGTCAAATTGGTAGTCAAGTTGGTATGCAACCGGGACCGACGGCTTAACTTGGTCTCCGAGGCACGGGAACGGTGATGTTATAAATGTACGTAAGAAAAGTGTATTTATACGTATACTATACTGTAACTCATTTTAATTTAAAGTTAAACTTAATAAAGTAAGAAATATTTTAAGCTTATACTCTAATCATTAAATAACCGAGTATCGAAGAAGATGTCTTAAACAGGTCGAAATCTACACGTGTAGATCTACAGAATATCACAGTAAAAATGGTATGAATCCTCCATAATCCTCCAGTTTGGAACATGTATCGATTTTCATTTTGGAATTAAGCTATATTCTTAGAATTCTCCTTTGCTAATTATTATCAATAAAATAAATAGCTGGGGTTCTTTAGTCATCATCATCTTCAGTCTGTGTCTCTCCACTGCTGGATATAACCCTTCCCAAGGCTAGTCATTTAACACGATCTTCTGCCACCCCCATACAGCCCCGACTAGCACCCTTCACTGCTGGAGATCTTGCCTTCTAGAATATGTAATATGGAGCATTTAGCTTCTCTCGTCATGTTGGCCAGACGCAAACTACATATTATCATTATCAGTCGATATTAAAAAAAAGTTTTAATCGAATCAAACCAAATGAATTATTCGGACACAACAAAGCATGGTACTCGTAAGTGGCAAAAGGGTAGATCAATAACGCGGGTTTTCTCCCCTCAGCCTGTTCGTGGAGGACGGAAAGGGGACGTAATTCCCAATAATTGGAAGACCTAACATGAAACCTATTTTATATTCAAACTAGCGGTTTGACTCGGCTTCGACCGTGTAATATTTAAGTTAGTTAGTCAAGCCTTCGTGGTTCGATAGTAACGTCATAATTATATCTTATGTACGTTCCGTTAGGGATACAAAGAATAATTTATTTAAATTGGTTCAATATTTTAGGCGTGAAGGCAAGAACAGGTCTATGAATATAATAAGTGATTTTATTAAATAAAATACTTCGCAACTTAATTGAAAGTGCAAAAATGGGCAAAGTGACAGCCGTCTCGTAGTGACGGTTCCAAACTGAATTGCATTATAGTCTCGGTCAATTGAATGACTTTTATAGATGCATTCGTAAATAATATTCTAACAATACACACAGAAAGACTACTACTTTCACATTTATGACATTCGTTCTGGGTCCATCGTGTGGGGAGAAGAACAGTGTCTGGGATTGTGGCCGAACATGCTGGGTTTAGAAACTTTGCTCTATATACGATTTGGTCCAGAAATTTAAGGTCGCTCATTAAGCTATGGAGAAAGCTATGCTTGGTATTTCTTTGGTGGATAGAATTTGAAACGTCGCTTGCAATTCGTTAGAGAACTAAAGTTACTGACATGGTTTTGAAAAATTGCAAGCCCAAGTTGCAATGGGCTGGACCTGCTGCAAAGCTGACGGGCGCTGGAGATCGTGTGCAAATAGCGAGCCTTGATATTTATCCAGCAGTAGAAAAGCATTTTATTATTTTCATTTTGTTTAATATGACGATTTATTTATTTAAAATAAATATTGAAAAAATAATGTTTCAAATGTCATCCATGCTATGGTTCCTGATGGCCGCCCTCAAAGCTTTTATAAAACAAATTTCCAATATTCCCGTCTGTCTGGCAGAGGGGAACGTGAGATCCAATTAATTCGCCTCGGTATACCTACGTAGATCATATTTTGTATAGAATATACCTTTGAGGTACTCTTGTTGTTGATAGTCTATTTTAATAAAAAATATAATTTCAGTGGACTCAACCAAAAATAATATACCTAAATAAAAGTCTCTATTAAGTAGGTACGCAATATTTTGTGTTACTTTATTCAATGACTATGTTTGTCAAATATGAATGAAACTATAAATAAAATAGACAATGAAGAGGTTTTAACGCTCTTAGGAATGCCTCTCACTCGCACAATCCAACATTTTAAGATATTTTTCAAGTATGTATGTACCCTTTGTATTCTGGAAATTTTAGAGATATATTAATCATAGATTTGTTTTAGTAAAATAATTATAAATATTATTGCTCTGTCTCTGTCTAAAATTAGGTAACTTGATTTCCTAGTAAATTAATAGACTACTTTTCTTAAAAGTACATTGATATTTGGATAAATCTTTTAAAATGTTGTATACTGTGTCTATCGGTTAAATCCGTGGATTTTAACGTCAACTGCTATTAGAATTAAAAATAGTTTATTAAATGCTAGGTAAATGACGAAAAGTTGATTGAACTCGCGCCAAAACTAACAGCTAATAAAGGCGCTATTTCATACTGCACACGGACACGCTACAGACGTTTGGCAAGCTTAGCTTTTCTATGAAGACAATCTAGTTAGTGTGTAGCATTTTCGTGCGTCACGTATATTGACAATCCAACGTGTATTCTTTAAGCAATGTTTGTAAACGCAAACTATGACGGCCTTTAGGGATAACTTCAGAAATCACATGTATAATTTAGTATACGATTACATACGTGTAGTTACTCGTATTATTGTTATCTTTATGGCACAAACACAAACGATGCTGTAATTTTCTGCCTGAAACTTAAATATATTTAAAATGCTTACATAATGGTTTTTATTAGATTAAACATAAATTTATTTATTTATTTAATACTTTATTGCACAAAGACAAAGGCGGGCTTTAATGCCGCAAGACATTTTATCATAGCCAACCATTGGGATAACTTTAAACACTTTACTGAAAAGTAGGTGCAAAAATAAAGGATAATAAAAAAAAATATTTAATAACTAACTAGATGTATAAATATATAATATACTACGTACTAATACATACTTATATACTCGTATAAACCTACATACATACATAATAATATACTAGCTTTATTGCGATAGAAAATGCGAATAGACCTTTTTTTTTAAATAGCGATCTGGTGATTACCTGCCTGATGCTAAGAGGCAATTGTTCCACAAATTTGTGGCGACAACGACAAACGAGTTTGAAATGAAACTAGAATTATGCGAAGGGATAGAAAGAAGAGAGTTATGAGAGGAGCGTAAAGATCTATCGTGGAACGAAGAAAGATAGGCAAATTATAACAGTTTCTAGAAAAAAGAGTCCAAGTTGCCACTGAAGAATTTGGCCTATACTCGCCACGATGGCCAGACGGGTTGTGTAGTCCAATTGGGATGCTTTAATTTAAACATGAATTAATCTAAATTAAATATAATTAATACTTTAAAATTAATATTAAATATAATATCAGAGATAGTTTCAAGAATACTGAAAGCATTTTCCCTCTGTATAGCGAGGCAAATAAATATAAATAAATAAATATTTCCAGACAGGTCACACAGCGCCATCTAGTTTCCGTGGTAAGCTACGAGGCTTGTGTTACGGAAACTAGATGGTTGATAAACTACATATTATACTTAAATAAATATATACATATTATACATAGAAACACCCAGACCGAGACAAATTATACAATGTACAACTTGCCCCCGGTGGGAATCGAACCCATGACCTCCCGAGTTCACGGCAACGTTTGTTACCACTAGACCACGGAGACGGTCAAAATACGTTGGCAGTAACAATTGCCAGCCTTCTTGTCCCTAGACTTTTCCATCAGTCGTTTAGACAACTTCATGGCTAAGGCGCTTGGTCAAGATACCCCATGGTTCCATCGTCTTAACCCCAAACGCCACGAATGCTGTACTTGAGATTCTGAGCAGAAACCGCCGCACTTCCTTAAAATATATAAATATTTTTCTTGCTTCACTTCAGGCTTGTGACGTTAACACTAGATGTATAGAAAATCTTAATTTATATAAAATGCTTTGGCACATTGGATACGCGCATCTTGGAAGAGAGTGCTTCCTAAAAACAAAAGAAAATGTCAGTATTAGATATAACATAAAATATATTTATAAATATTGATGTTGATGGCTTTTCTGTAACCTGGTAAATACATTGATTTTATCGATTGTTAATTATTAATAAAACAAATGAATCCTCGCCGGACCCGTGTCGAGAGAAGAGCGAATTCTCCAGCAATATCATCTATCTCCAGCAGTGGAGGTCTAGAACTCTTCTAGCGGCTATGATAATGATACCGCATTAGAATTAAGAAGGTTATTAAAAAAGGTCTGATGAATTAAACTAGGAAAATGTTAGAATATTCCGACAGCATCACTGCAACCTTTCAACCTCTAACACGACATGACAAATGCGGTGAAACATTAGACCTCTCATATTAACTAATGTTTAAATTCACTAACACACTTTTGGCACCAACTCTCGAGTCTTAAATAAACTTGCATAGAAGCTCAGGAACTCGCCAGGGGTTCAGACGACAGCATTTAAAATAGACGAGCTAAATATACCTAATGGTCGAGGACAATAAACTTTCTTAAATGTCCCTATTTTAAAATATTTATTTATCAACTGTTTGGTCCGTCTTCGCCCGTGTGATAAATTGGTCCGTAGAATAATCCTTCACATATCCAGCTTAGATAATAAAGTCATACCTACGAGTATGTCCATCCCTCGGTTCCAAAGGACATATTTTCCAAATTTCCTCAAAATCCATTAAGTTGTATAGATGTGAAGGTTATAGGTATAGTCTAAGTTCGTCCCTGATGGAAGTCAAGGATCATCTTCGCCAAATTTCATCTAAATCAGTTCAGTAATGTAGGTGTGAATGCGAGACAAACAAAGATACTGACGACATACAACGATTATTTCCTATTTATAATATTATATCCATCAAATAAATATATTAAAGAACTTACAATACAATACGGGCCTTAATGTGGGATACCACTTGTGTCTAGATTTTTGCTTTGTCACACCTTAGGCGAACAGCGCTAAAAGCGGGAGCCACAGCTGAAAGCGCAGTCTGGCAAGCGGTGCAAATACGTATCTATAATCAAAGACTACGTGATTGTGCCGTTTGCTCTATAGACTTTAATCCCGTGCGGTCCGAGCGCTAAAATATTTTCGTCTAATTGTCTGCTATGGTAACAAGAGAGCTGTTTTTTTCCTAGCCCAGAGAATCAGCATGAAATAAAATGAAATCGTTTATTTGCTAGGATACATGGTACATAGTATGTTATATAAATAAAATCAAAATAATTTCTCATGATCCACCAGAATATGGCATGCAAATGTTTAAGGATAATAATAATAATAGCATTACATACAATTTGTCATTTTTTAAATTATGTCAACATTTGTATTATGGCGATTCAGCAAAGAAATGCGGCCAGCGTTCTTGCTACTTGCACTCTTGCCACCATGATATGATTTATATTTAAATTGGGTTTTGTATTTTTTTAATAATAATAAAGGTTTTTAATTTAATACAAGAGTTATTCAATATAGACGATAATATGGGTAAAGATAACCTATAACTCGTAAGACATAGAAAAAAAAATGTTAGTTTTTTATATTATATATTAATAAATAAGAGTAACATAGAAAGCTGCACAGAAAATCGTCAAAACATTTATCAATTAAGTCCTTTACAATCTGCAATAGATACACAAAGAAAGTATTTATGGTGACATTCGCATTAAAGTCTAATTTTTGTTGATCAGGGCCGCAAAGCTGAGGAACAACGCGCTCAGAGGCTGACGGCTGAACTTGGACAATTCCGTCATGAAGCTGAGCGTCGCATCCATGAGAAGGAGGAAGAAATTGAGGCAATCCGGTAAGTCCAGAATCGTATTACTCAGACTCACTTTAATCTATCGCCCTGGCTCAATGCATGACAGTGATGAAGTGTCTTAACCACATGAAAATCTAACAGGCGTATTCTATGGATTTCGAACGAACGGTACTGAAATAGTACAGAGTAAGACAGACAATCACACATCTGCGATACATCTATAATAAGGAACAAACAAAAAAATAAAAAACAACAACTAAAAAGATATTTGGGGAAACTGATTGATGAAATTATAGAGTTCCAATGTGTATGTTAAATAAATTAAAAAAATATTTCTATGAAGAATATAGTAAGTAATGTAAAAATGTTTTTATTATTATAGTTAAATTAGGACAAAGGAAATAGGTTTCGCAATGCAACAATCGTTAAAAGGAATTCTGAACTAAATTTAGGATAGATAACACTTCATGTTCATACAAACTTCTGGACACTTATAATGATAAACCAGCACATATTAAGCGTTATACTGAGATAAAACGCGTTTCATACTAACAGTCCAAGAGGAACTAAATCTTCAATAATACTGATCCATCAGCACTCATTTAAATATCTCCCACCTATACAATCATCTTGATTGAGTGACGAATGTCATGCAACAATAACATTATTCTATAGCTCCCCTGACATATAAAAAATAGGCTCGCAGCCAACTCAAACTTTGCGTTAGATCAAATGTATTTTGTAAAATACATCGGAAAAATTAACAGTATACATCGGAAGAAAATTACACTCGACAAGCTAATATACTGTGACACTGTGTATGCAAGTAATATTAATAGACTGGGACGCGAACTAATGTGATCATCCGGGTTATTTCCCGACTTGAATAATAATTATAATATAATTGGCACCGACTCCAATTATATTAATAACCTCCTTCTCATTGGCGAATATGAGCAGAGTGCATCAAGGCTGTTAAAAATCTACAAAAGACGATGTCGAACACTTCTCAGTTCTAATTTTTCGACCTCAGTCTTCTATGAACGATATCTGGGTGACCAATATTGCAATCGATCGTAAATTGCAATACAATTGGCATGGCACCCGTTAAAATCCCGCACTGCAATAAGTGGAACAAGCCCCCCACCTCCGTCTACGAGAATAATTATGGCTACGGCATCAATTATTATCAGCCGATGATAGACTACATCAACGCTAAAGAGCACGGCGTCGCGACCAAACCTCCACATTTGCCGTGGAACAACGAACGTGGCTTGGAGAAATATCGGACTGACAAACCTGTTCGCTCGTACTCTCAAGAAGATTTAACAAGATATTCGCACGAAGTTTCGGAGCAAGCCAAAAGAGATCTCAATACTTTTAACATAGCGAAAAGATCACCGTTTTCTGTGTGTGCAGTGGCAGCGGCGGCAAATGTTATTAAGCACGTGGGATGCGATAGTATTACTGTAAAATCTAAGAAAAAAAAAGTTGATAGAGAAAAAATTAAGATAGAAAGACACAAAAAAAGGATGGATGAGATACACAAGGAACTTGATTCATACGAAGCTGAAGCAAATGTTGCGCGTGAATTGAGAGGAAAAGCTTCAATGTATCGTGGAAAATCTGCAAAGGCCATTGCACAAACTTTGCTAACAGAAAGCAGGAATAATGTTGATTATGGAAATCATATCCATCATGACTTCCATGAAAATGTCTCTTCACATAGACGACAAATACAAAATAAATCACAGTCAAACTATCATCAGTCTTGTGTAACAGAAAAAATAAGGACTGTTAGGGCCGTTTCACCAGTGATGTGTGTTGTAAAATTTAAGACTGAAGGACATACGACTAAAATAGATGATGCCAGCTATTTAGAGCCTTTGAGAGAAATAAAGGAGACTCTGAAACAATTCGACCACCTTAATTCTAGCTATTTAATGGATAAAAGGTGATTTAAGTGTGTTTTAGAGTCATGGATTGTGTCCGTCCTTTTGTGTTTATTAAATTGGATTTAAAAGTAGACCTTATAAATTATATTTTTGTTTTATAGCAAGCAGACCAGCATTGAAATTGAGCAGCTCAACGCCCGCGTTGTTGAGGCTGAGACTAAGTTGAAGACAGAAGTTACTCGCATCAAGAAGAAGTTGCAGATCCAGATCACCGAGTTGGAACTCTCCCTTGACGTCGCCAACAAGACCAACATTGATCTGCAGAAGACCATTAAGAAGCAATCTCTGCAGGTAATTATAAGTATACAATTATATTTACTTAGAAAGTCAATAGCCTAATTAAGAGATATAAAGCAGTACATTGTAACTTTTTTACTCTGTAAAAAGTTTTGTACATTATAAATTCTAAACTACTAAACCAAACTACAAATATCGTGTTTTACAAGAATATTTTATAAAAATCAGAGTGGCTTCAAATTTAGGAGCCACATTCACTACATAATGGTAGTTCTGACAAATTAAATATAATATAAATTTTTATTTAAGCTCACCGAGATCCAGACCCACTACGACGAGGTCCAGAGGCAGCTCCAGGTGACCCTCGACCAATATGGCGTAGCTCAACGCAGGATACAGTCACTCACCGGCGAGGTTGAAGAGATCCGTGGAAATTACGAACAGGTTTGTACTAGTTTTAAATATACAAAAATAAATAAAAGTAAAGTATCATCACGACCGTTTCCCTTTCGGGGTGGTTAGAAACCACGCTTATAAATAAGCAGATTCACATTTAGCCAACTTTACTATAAACCAATCATGACAAGTGACAAGCTCGTTGATGTCTCCAGCATACCAAACTCGAGAAATATCACAAATAAATTAAATATTAAATGTATTTATTTACATTAATAAATATTTTTGTGTCCCGACCAGGGAACAAACCCGGTATCTCCGAGTCTAAATCCACGGGCAAATTTATCTCGTAAACTTGTTTTGTATTTAAAAATGCACGTTATCTTCATAACGAATATGCGAAGGCTATAAAAGTTCAAGTATGTTTTTAAATTCTTCCGGTATATATTATAAAAGCTTCAATAAATATCCAAATGTGAATTTAGCTTGAATATGTGTGTGAGTTATGCTGTGTTCTCATGTGAATTTGTTTTATCCAGGCTCTCCGCGCAAAGCGTACTGTTGAACAACAGTTCGAAGAATCTCAAACCCGCATCAACGAGTTGACTGTTATCAACGTTAACCTGTCCAGCAGCAGGGCCAAGATTGAGCAAGAGTTAGCCGCTGTGGCCGCTGACTATGACGATATCACCAAGGAGCTCCGCGTCTCAGACGAGAGATTCCAACGTGTCCAGGTTAATATTAACATCACATTGAAATATACATACAACTTCCATGGCTTATATTCATGATTCATTATAATATCAAGTTTTTAATAAAGTTATCAAGGCTGGCAATTATTTCTGCCAACGTATTAGCCTCGCTATACAGAGGGGAAATGTTGCCAGTCTTCTTGAGACTATCTCAGATGGGACGTCTCTAGAGGTCATTTTTTATTTATAGTTTAGTTTATTTTTAATTTTATAATTTAGGTAGGTTTTAATTAAGATTTAATGTAGGTATATCGATTTACTTAAATAAATCCGAAATATATACTAATCTAAAAGTAAATAATTCAATCAGATAGTCAATGTTAAATAATAGCTTAACAAATGATACCGTTTATTATAAATTAATTTTGTATTTTTTAGACTGAACTGAAGCACACTGTCGAGATCTTGCACGAAGAGCAAGAAAGGATTGTTAAGATTGAAACTGTCAAGAAATCCCTTGAGATCGAAGTAAAGGTAAATTATCATGATGAGTGATCAACTTTTGGCATCATCATTCTTAAAACATATTTTAATAAAATAATTTCGATTTTAGAATCTGTCCATCCGTCTTGAAGAGGTAGAAGCCAACGCTATTGTAGGAGGCAAGCGCATCATTAGCAAATTGGAGGCTCGCATCAAGGACATGGAACTGGAACTGGACGAGGAGAAGAGGAGACATGCTGAGACTATTAAGATTCTCCGCAAGAAGGAACGCTCCCTCAAGGAGGTTATGATCCAATGCGAAGAGGACCAGAAGAACATTGTCCTCCTCCAAGATTCCCTTGAAAAGACTTCCCAGAAAGTCAACATCTACAAGAGGCAGCTGACGGAACAGGTAACAAACGACTACTTTTATTATATTATTATTGAAAGTATTTTTTTTATTGTTTCTTTTTCTACTATTCAGCTTTAATAAATCTCAGCTCAGGTTATAACAGTCTTTAGGCAGTTTTTAGGACATGTATTAAAATTATTTAAATATTGTTTTTGTTTATTTAGGAGGGTATGTCACAACAGAGCGTGACCCGAGTGCGAAGATTCCAACGCGAGCTGGAGGCTGCTGAGGACCGCGCTGACGTCGCCGAGAGCAACCTGTCACTCATCCGCGCCAAGCACCGCACCTTCGTCACGACCTCCACCGTTCCCGGCTCCCAAGTGTACCTGGTCCAGGAATCGCGTGCGATGAGCTCGGAGAGGATGTGAACGACCGAGTAAACCGCCCCGAAGACCGACAGCATTTCTTCCGACCGACAGCACTCGGGGCGTCCCACCGGTCTAGTCGTTCGTTAAGTAAGGCCGCTCGGGACCCGCCAGCCGCCGCGGCTGTCGGCTCGCGCGCGGCCAGTAGTCCGGGACTGGCTCTCGATGCGCCCGGCTCGCCCTACGCCGTGTCACGATGCCCCCTCGTCGACGGCTAGTCCCTCGCTTCATACCCTAAGCGATGCAAAGGAACCAAATCAAGCTTTTTTTTCACTATTTTTCTAATATAAGTGTACCGGCATAAATCACTGCCGCCAGTTAACCACTCGTGCTGAAATTACAAAAAGATTATTTTATATTATTTATTAATTTACAACATTATTATACGTTTGTAACTGTAACTTGTAATATTTAAAAATAAATGCTATTTATGTTAAAGAACAAAAAAAGCAATAAAAGTTTAAAAACAATTGATATTTTTTACATCACCCTTGTCCTTATCCAGGTATATCTTCTTTCCTTTTAATTTTTATTAATGGACTAACATTTATATATCTGTCTTTGGGATTGCTTACTAGAGATCGAGATTTGACATCTGTTGTATGGTACGAATGTCTAAATTTGATAGACAACTAGTAAGGAAGTCCAAGAAAGATAGAATATTGTGATGTTAGAGGAGAGACGTAAAAGAGCGACCTTCAGATCTGTTATCTATTTGAAACCCAATTTTTATGTAATAAAATATGCCAACAAAAGCTATGGTTATTGGTTGCCTAATGAAATATGGTCAAGATACAGAGTGAAAATCCGATATAGTTAAAGAATAAAACTAAAACTCTTATTCTAAGGGAATCATACCCGAAGATTTGAGAATAGGGTTCGTTTCCTTCAGTTTCCTTAAGTTTGAAGTTTGACTATACTTCCCAAAAATTTCCTTTTTTTATTTAATAAGCGACTCTATCAGCTAGTGTTAATACAGAATGGTTTAATTAATCAAAATGAAAAAAAAAATGCTTTGACCATATTTCGTTAGGCAATCCATAACCATTACTTTTTTGATCGATTTTGTGTATAAAAAGTGGATTTTATTTGAATAACAAATCGGTGAAGGTTACGTATCTAAGATAATATATAATAATAAGAATAAGCATTTTTTTTTGCTAAGATATAATAACTTAAACGAAAATATAACATTCATTTAATTAACTACAAAATGAAAGTTAGTTTTAAAAGTTTGTGAACCCCTGAACTTTATCATTGAAATTATGTTTTGATAGAAACAAATAATAAATTCTAATCCGAAACATAGTGACTTATGCGGATTGTTTGCGTAGCGCAATCGGGTAAAAATATTACATCACTGCCGCGTTCTGTAATGACTGCACTGCTGGCAGCGAAGATGATGGTCGAAGCATAGTGTCTCGCAGGTCTAAGCCATCAATCACAACGCGGTCTACATTGCGGTCCTTGTTGGATAAACTGCTTAGTAGAGTAGGTTGTAAAACTGATCATCACATTACAAGCTATTATGATTAAATATAAAACCTTTGAAATTTTTATTATTATATGATGATAGATGAATTGCTCACGAGTACCTACTACTCTGCTTTAACCTGCTGGCACCTATACGATTCGATACCTTTGTACTGACAGACAGACAGTGGGGTCATCCGGGCCTGGATATCTAAAGGGACTGGGGACATTCCCCATTTTCTCCAGCAGGATCTTACCACTGGCAATTTATGCACTTTTAGTGCTGGGCACTGTTACTGTTATAGCAGCTTCCGAGTGGTTCATGAACCCAGGGGGTCCACGTTCGCCTACTTTAGCTCTTCTCCAGGAGCACCTCTCTAGGAAGTGGTCGCCCGTGGGATTATTTTGGAGATGCTTGAAGTGTTCGATGTCGGCCCGCTAAAACATACGTCTAGACAGACCGATGACAAAGTCGTCAATAGTATGGATCTCCAGAACTTGAGCTATGACGGAATTATGCACGAACTATGGCGCTCGGGAAACCACTCTCAGCGATATGTTCTGCTGACTTTGGATCGTGCAGTGAACTTTTATATATTAACGCCATCTAGTGAAATAATTTTGAACTATAAAAATATTTTTAAATATTCTATTTCGTGTTATCCCGAATTGAAGTTAATTGCATTTTATTACTAATCTGAACAAAAAAAAGGTAACAGACAGACAGTGGAGTCTGTTTCTTTAACAGACATAGACAGACATAGGGGTCGCCCAGACTCGGTTGGCTATGGGTCTGGCTTGGGGATAGGGATATTCCCCCGTTTCCCCCGGCAGAACCTCACTGGGCAACCACCGGCTGGTTAATCATGCACCTGTGCCGTACTGATGTTCATGATATAACCTAACGCCATCTAGTAAAATTAATTGAAACTTTTATATTTTTTGACTCAAGAATGTCTGTTAGCTTCCTTGGTTCTGTAATAGATGTCATGAAAGTTAAAAGCTGGAGCTGAAGTAATTAAACCTAGACCAGTAACGGCATCAGCACCAAGAGTATGAATTATCAATGGAAATTATTACCGATCTGTAAGTATTCCGACAAATAGCGATCCAAAATTTTAAAACTAAGACTTTCAATGTTGGCTACTAAATAGTAGGTACCAATTTACATTTATGAGAAGCTTTATAAAGGTGGGTTTACGTCAAACAAACGAAGAGTTAGAGCCAGAACAGAGCGCTTGTCGACAACTTGAACGACAACTCGTTTTTATCGTATTCACCAAAATAATACTAATTCATGCACTAGCTTGAACGATATTAAATCACACGAACAAGTGCTCATCTAGAATACTAGAATCTTTCATAGATTCTTTGCAAAGGTAGAGTAACGACAGAATCTTCTGTCTCTGTTGACACAAAACGAATTCGTAAGAGCAGATAGTTTCGCTCGTTTGGTCTAAATCCACCTTAGTATCATCACAGCCCCCAGACCAGTGAGTCCTAGTCCTGTTGGAGATGGGCCTTCTAGTACACATTTCTCGAGAATTTAGCCTTCAATCGGCTAGTTGGTTTTAGTTGAACCGGTAGTTCAACGTGCTTTTCGATACACGGGAACGGTGTTGTTATAAATTTATGATGTACGTAATGTAAGTAAAAAAAGTATTTCTCATTTGCCAGGGTTCAAACTGCGTACTTTTTTAGTTTTTAAGGAAAGCAACCACACATTAACTAGTAGCAAATAAAGGATTACATTTTTTTTTACTATTTTCTCAGAAATTTTTTATGTCTACGAACTGTGGTAGGCACCTTGTCACTTCTACCTAAAATATAATCAAAATAACGTCACTATTTTATATGATTATTCCCCTGCTAGTAGATGACTAATTATTATTATCTATGGACTAATGAGACACGGTCTAATGAGTAACTAGCTAACTGCTAGCACAAGACTCGACTAGTAGATTTCTCTTATATATACAAAGCATAGACAAACATCTAGTCTAGAATTTGTCGTCACGTCACCGCATCGTGAGAACTAAAGCGAAGTCAGGCCAGGGCGGATGACGCGCGGGCGCACGATTTTCGCCGCCCAGTTACGGCCGACAGCCGCCCTAATCACATCGCGCGCGCCCGAGCTCTCTGAAACGATTCCACAAAAAATAAAAGGTTCGAAATGTTATATTACTATTTGTTACATATATAAATACAAAAATAGATAACCTAGCTATTGATAATTTATACAATTTTATAGGTTAGAATTGTTATGTATTTAGTTTACTTATAAATTTTACGTTGTATGTATATTGCATTTAACAAAGCGAATGTAGTTCAAGAACGTTCATATTTTTGTAGTTTTATTCACATTTCCCGTCCGGTGGCTCTGTTGGCGTTTATTATTGCAAAACTTGACGGCGTAATTAAATATAACATTTATGTATAATGATAACAAAATTGTTAACAAATTTAAACTAATATAAATTGTTGCATCAGTTTTTTCAAATTTATGAAAGAAATGATGAGATTCTTTAGTTTCTGCTTCAGTTATAAATCTTTGCAATTACTTATGTGAATTCATTTAAAGTGACGGAAACGACGGTGTTGTAAATCCATGAAATAATTATGTACCTCAGAAAAGTGAATTTCTAATGGGTACATGAAGTTTGAACCACAGTCTTTGGATTAAAAGACAGTTTTGCATTTTCTTCATCTTTGTCATAATCACTGCCCCTAAAACAGAGAGTCATACACCAAGACCTCCACTGCATGAGATGGGCCTTTGTTTTATTTATTTTCATAAAAAAAAATATTGCACTTAAACAGTTATGTACAAGGGAAAACTTTCGGCATATTTAAGAGTGTGGTAGACGATTGCAATGCGTTATTAGAAATAAATAAAAAACAAACACTTAGTATCAATAAAATAATGACCTTTCAGGATATATTTTAGGACAATTTGGCCTATACTCGCACACTGGCCTGGCAGGTTGGCGAGGGTCTGATATAATTTTTTGTGAAAAATTATTAAATCATTTTCATAATATAGGTGAATTATAATTATTATTAAAGCCGTATGAAATCATAAACTAAAATATTATTTACCATAAACCACTCGCCCTAAAGATCTGAAATTATTAAAACATTATTACTCCTATGGCAAAATATATAATGAAAAGCATAACATAGCGTTTAAGTACTATGATGTTTTTGTTTACATCGAATGTACAGTCAGAAAAATCGATTTTGGCTCATTTAAGAAATTAATAATACTTAGAACACAGATAAGAGAAAGCATCCCCTTATGGACCAGTGGACCTTTGGCTGACTGTACAATATATTTTACACAACCAGCAAAACATCATATTTAGATTTATAAAATATAATTAATATCTACTTATATTCTGTAATATAAATGAGAGAGGGATGTTCAGAAAAAGGACTCCGTTTAAATAAGAGAAAAATCAAGGTTCTAGTGTTTAAAAGAAGAAGGATGACAACTGTGACGATGAAGATTCATAATGAAACTGTATAACAAGTAAATTAAATTATATATCTGGGCAGTGTTTTCACTGCGGATAGGAAGTATGATAGCTATGACGAAAGAAGAGTGAACGCGGGAAATAGTGCAACGATGCCCTAGGGTCAGTCGAAGCTCGACTCGCCATCCACAATGGAACCAACACTTATATATGAAAGCAAGACGTGGATATTTATTTATTTATTTTATTTGTAAGAAGCGTTCCTTAAATCCTACAAAGGTCGGTTCAAACCCACCCGGCATGTACCAATGAGAAATACACTTTTCTAACGTACATTTGTCATATATTTACAACACCACCGTTTCCGTGCCTCGGAGAGCACGTTAAGCCGTCGGTTTCGATTCCACTAATAACAACTTGGGAAATCGTTAATAAATTGTCATAAAAAAATTACATCATATCCTCGCCAAGCCATCTGGCCAGCGTGGCGAGTGTAGGTCAAATTCTTCAGATGTATGGTCTGGAAGGCCCATCTCTAACAGTAGAGGTCTAGGACACTATGTTCTAGGAGCTGTAATGATGAATGATGAAATAAAACAACAGTTGAAGGTGCATTAAAAAGCGATCGAAACAAAAGGGCATGTATAAGGAGGTTAATGAATGTCGAAGAAGCGTAATAGGTATGTCGTGACCGTGACCAGTGGCACTTAATTGTCTCTGCCTACCCCACAAGAGATTTGGCGTGAAGATATGTATGTAACATAAATTATTTCAATCTTCTGATAATATTTTTAAAACCCTATCATTAGAAAGATAATGTAAATATTATATAACCAGTTGTAGTTGAGGATAAAGGCGGAGGGATTCGATTTATGATCAGAAAGGTGACATATAATAATTTATTTAATTAATAATATTAGCTGCTTCTTTTACTAAAGTATAAAGTAAAGTATCATCACGACCGTTTCCCTTTCGGGGTGGTCAGAAACCACGCTTATAAATAAGCAGATTCACATTTAGCCAACTTTACTATAGGCCGATCATGACAAGTGGCAAGCTCATCGATGTCTCCAGCGTACCAAACTCGAGAAATATCACAAATAAATGAAATATTAATTGAATGTATTTATATACATTAATACATTTAAGTTATAGTCCTAAAATATATTATTTGATTTAATTCAACTTGTTTATAGCATTCTATTAATTAAATTACGTATATACCTACGTATATATTCCGACTGTACTTTCGAATGATCAGAAACCACGCTTTTAAAGAAGGTAATAACATTTAGCCAAATTTGCTATAGGCCCATCATGATAAGTAGAGAAATATCACAAATAAATTAAATTAATTACTGTGTCCAGACCAGGAATCGAACCCGGTACATCCGAGTCTAAATCCACGGACTTAACCGCTAGACCACGGAGGCAGTTCACTAATCTAGTTAACTAGTCTTGATATTATTTGTAAGTGCCTACCTTCATCTTTTGTAGGGTTATTTTATTGGAAAACACTAGTAATAAGTATTTTTTGATTAATAAACAATTTGAATTTAGACTCTGAGGTACTGGGTTCGATTCCTGGCGTATCTCAAATTTATTTAATTTATTTGTGATATTTCTTGAGTTTGGTATGCTAGAGACATCGACGAGCCTGCCAGGATGGGCCTCTAGTAAAGTTAGCTAAACTAATTATGAATCCACTTATTTAAAAAAAAAGTGTGGTTTCTGACCACCCCGGAAGGGATACCTTCGTGATGATATTTGAATTTAATTTATTTGTGATATTTCTCTACTTATCATGATGAGCCTATAGCAAATTTGGCTAAATGTGGATTACCTTCTTTAAAAACGTGGTTTCTGATCATCCGAAAGGGGTACAGTCGGGATATGCATACGTATGTTAATTAATAGAATGCTACAAACAAGTAAAATTAAATCAAATAATATATTTTTAGCATAATAAAAATTGAATAGTTGTTATGGATTGTAACAGATTTATTTGTGTTTTAAGTATGTAAAAGGGCGTACTACGCAAGCGAAACAAATATTCTATTTTGCTAAACGAAAACCAAAAATAGAAAATTGATAGTCGGCAGTCTTTTTATAAAATAATTTGTCAGGATATGGCTAAAGCGGAGAAATGCATCAAATCTATTTATACCAGCCGTTCCCGTTTCACACCGACTGCCGCTGCTCTCTCGTATCTTTTACTAACTGAATTAAATACCCAAACACAACCCAACGCATTATCTAGTCAGTTTTGCAAATTAATGTATTATACATATCCAAATACATACTATTATAATATTAGTTGAATAAGCATTGTACGTGTGTGTATTTCTGTTTATCCGTCTTTCAACGCCTATATTACTGAACCGATTTAGATGAAATTGATTCGATCTGCCTGTCAGACCTTCGGGACAACAAGAACATTTATTTATATTTTTTAATCTTGAATTCTGTATTATTATACACTGATACAGTCGCCTATAAGGATCAAATTTTGAGAAGTAATGTCAAACGACAAATTGAAGGTAACTACAGAATACAATAGGATACGATCCTATTGTCAAATATTTTCTTTTATATTTTTTTTCATATTTAGCTGCATTTAAATGTAGTTTAACACTAGTCATCCATGCACACTTAAAAAAATCACACTGTATACAAGAAAGCCTGGAACAATTTTTTTAGGTTGTGTAAAAAGTGTATTAATATATAACATCCGGATAACCGATCGGCGAAGGTCACTTTTCTACGGATCTTGTACTACACGGGCAACGCCCCGGGTCAAACAGCTAGTTATTTTATAATTGCAAAATTATACTAAGGTTGAAAACGATCCAAGCAGAGATCCATTACTCAGGCCTTCCTAAAGATCTTAATCGCTATTACTCGTCAGAAACCACACATTTTCTTTAAGGTTAGAGTTGTCATTTTTTTTAACTGAACATAGATTCACAGTACAGTTGGCGGATCCATCGTGTATGTGAGAGATAAGACAAGATAGTTTCTCAGGCTTGTGACCGAGTAACTTGGGTTTAAAGGTCTCTTTTTATTACGTAACCATTGAAGACATTTAGTAGAATTGTCCATTGAAACCCATAGGCCGTCATTATCTGACCACGACAGACATATACAAGTATCTACCTGTTTGACTTCGCCTACGCGGCCTATACGAGTATTAACCGATTATGATCAAATGTCGCAGAAATTATTCTCACAATCTAACAAAATTTGTCACAATCTAAATATGACATGTTGGTCACAACAAGGGAACACAATTCAGGTGATTTAAAAACAACACTGTTTTACGTCAAAATCAACTAAATATTAGAATATTAGTTTGGATAAGATTGCTCGCGATTAATCTTATCCAAACCACAAGGTCGCGGAAATCTCATTTCAATTTTTAATGGAATATTATTAAGGATTCCACAAGTTGGTATTAGTGGAACCGGGACCGACGGCTTGCCGTACTCTGCATTTTCCGTTAAACTAATAAATAATATAAATTTCAATATCAAATTCAAGAAGCTTACGTCATTATACTGAATACAAAATAAACCCATCTAAAGATAGTGGCTATTGGAATGCAATTTTTTTTTTAACCATTTCTGATAAATGGTAATAGGATAAGGATAATAGACCGCTTTGTTATAATTAAGTCATTTTTGACCGGTTTGTGGATTGAGTCTTTTCCGCTAAACTACTACAATTTATACTACTGGAAGCCTGTACCTATTAGATTTAGGTTAAAAATTATTAACGCGATTCCAAGATAAATGTTTGTTTACTATTTGATTTTGGCTCGTTTAGCATAGCCATTTTACGTACGTAGAAAAAAGTTATTTTTGAAAGTACAGTCAGCTTCGTACCTGGTGCAAGCTTTGGGAAGTGTTCCATTTAGCCCAAATTCTAGAGAGGAACAACCTAGCTCGAGTCTTTGACACGGGGAGTAGGCCATTTATTTTCGTGGCGTATACTTTCGCCAGAAATAAATCTTGTATTCCTGTTCGTTCGACATTCGCCCAACTATTGCTTAAATGTGAATCCTCTTTTCAATTTATTGTCGTGCTTTATTTCAATTTGTTGTATCATATCTCCCGAATCTGGGTTCAAAAAACAAGTTCTTGGGTTGCATTTTTAAAATCAGATTATTTCAAAGCCTGATTCATTGGTACGTAAAGTTTTACTTCTGAGCTGTTAAACTGTCCAGCATTCATATAGCGTTTCACTATCCCTACTTAATAATTAACCTTTAAATTATTTTCTTCTCAACTATCGCTTACAATGGTCATGCCAATTTACAAATCCAATACTTCATATGTTTGGAATTCGGATAACAGAATGGAGTATGTGCGTTCTAGAGCTACAGAAAAGACTGTGTTTTGTACCTTTTATTCTATGTCAATGTATTGATTGTAGGTTCATTGTATTTATATAAAAATAATGTGATAGTAACTGTCGGGGAGAGCTCTTGCAGGTTCGACACAAGAAAACAACTTTGTATTTTATACAAAAATCTTTATTTTTTCCAATTTTGTTAAACGAGATACGTCGGTCGAGAAATGACAAGAGAGAGAGAGTGACCAGACGAAAAAAGGTGTTGCCAGGTTTTTCTGGATAAAAAATGTTCGTTCCGAACACACTGCCGAGGGCAGATAGATTAAACTGCAAATTATTTGCCTCACTTTCAGTTCAATTATTCAATATTAGACTGAAAGTCATTGCCACAATGGTATCCCGCCCCCCTCAGCCCAAATCCGTATACTTTGTAAAATTTGTTTGCTACATATCGCTTAAAATATACGAATCTAAACTGAAAGGGGCAAGGATTGGAAATAACAAAACTGAAAATGAGGTTTTTACAATGTAATCTATTATGTCATAAGCAATTGTAGTGTAAGATGATTTAATTTTAAATTTAAATCTAAATGAAAGTACACCTAAAACAATCATATATGTATCAACCTAAAACTAATTTACAAAAAATGTGTGCATGCTAGTCTTATAATTTACTTAATTATAAATATACACAAACAGCATGTGTTTCATTTACAAAATTCTTATTATTTGTTAACAAAAGGAATTTGTTAATAGATCATTAAATGTTGACAGGCAACAAAATGAGTTTGTTCACTGCTCGGCGTTTAATACCCGAAGCAGTTTTAACCTCTGCGACCCTCACCCTTTGATCAGCGCCAGGAAGCACCCTCGTGACTCTAGCTAATGGCCATTGCAATGGCGAGCAGTTGAGATCCTTAATAAGTACAAGGTTACCTTCTTCAATATTGGGTGCAGTTTTATTGCATTTAGTTCGCACGGTTAGCTGATTGAGATATTGTTTATGCCAGATGTTCCAGAAGTGTTGTTGTACCTGTGCGCATCGCCGCCAGAAGCGCAGCCTGCTGGTTGGTACCAGCGTAAGATCGTCTTCTGGAACCATGTTCATTGATCGTCCAATCAAAAAATGTGCAGGTGTAAGCACTTCCAAACTTTCAGTATCTTTAACTAACTCAGTAATAGGTCGAGAGTTCAGTATTCCTTCTATTTGGGTTATTATTGTAGTGAATTGTTCATAAGTAAGTGGTACATCGCCAACCACTCTTTTAAAATGATATTTTGTACTCTTGACGGCAGCTTCCCAAAGACCGCCGAATGTTGGTGAGTAGGCCGGTATAAAGTTAAACTCGATTCCCTTTGATGTAGCGTAATTTATTGTTGAGTTTTGATGAGCTTGGGAATTTACTAATTTATATAGCTCGTTAAGTCGATTGTTGGCACCCTTGAATGTTTTTGCGTTGTCACAGTAAATTTTTTGTGGTAAACCACGTCTTGCCACAAATCTATTAAGAGCAGCTAAAAACGTGTTAGTCGTCATATCTGATACGAGTTCCAAGTGTACAGCCTTGACCACGAAGCACACAAATACAACAACATACCCCTTGCTGGTGAAAGAGCGCCGTAATGTGGACTGCTTAATTTGAAATGGTCCACAATAATCTATTCCAACCTTAATAAATGGGTGGGCCTCATTGACTCGATCAAAGGGTAAGGATCCCATGAGTTGTTGTGCTGTAGCAGCTCTAAGGCGATAACATTTTACGCACTTATTTATTACACTTTTAATTTCACGGTTAGCATTAACAATCCAATATTTTTGTGACAGGCTACTATGCGTTAGTTTAAAACCAGAATGCATTAAGGATAAATGTTCATTTGTAATAATTATTTTTGTCAAATGACATTTTGCAGGTAAGATGATTGGGTACTTCTGTGAGTAGGGAATGTTTGCATTTTTTAATCTTCCACTCACTCTCAATAAATTGTTACTATCAATGAATGGATGTAACATTTTAAGATTTGTTTTTATAATTTTATTATTTTTAATACAAGTAATTTCTTCGGAAAAGTAGAACATTTGGACCTTATAAATTATTAGGTGCATAGCTGATTTTAACTCCAACGCAGATAAGCTTTTATTGAGATTTTTATTAGTAATAATTTTCATTTTACAATTATTAATGAAGCGCAAGAGCCATGCCACAACTTTCTGTAATTTTATTAAGCTTGAAAATTTAACAATATAATCTGGCAGCACTGCCTTTGTTGTTAAACAAATATCAATTTGAGCCATGCCACACGAAGTGTGGTTACAATGAAATGACAAGGTGTCATTTTGATTAAAATTAACTGAAGCTAATGTAGGCGGGCCATTCCACCATAAAAGGCTATTTTTGAGTTCTGCGGGTTCACAGCCCCGTGATATTATATCAGCTGGATTCACAGATCCTTCTATATGATGCCATTGACACTCAACAGTCAATAACTTGATTTGATTTGTGCGATTAGATATGTAGGGAGACAATTTATTACTACCATTTTTTATCCAACATAATACTATTTGTGAGTCAGAGTACATATGAATTGACTTAATATTAAATTCAAGTAACACAGACTTGACCCTTGAATATAGCTTAGCCAGCAACAAAGCGCTACTCAATTCCAACTTAGGAATAGTTAATTGGTTTTTAATTGGTGCTACTCTAGACTTAGAACAAAGTAGCGTTGTGGTAATATTATTATTATTTTTAATTCTGATGTATATGCAACAGCCATAAGCTATTGCAGATGCATCACAAAAACCAAACATTTGTACATAAGATGAATTTGAAATTTTCATATATCTATCAACACAAATAATAGGCATATTTATTAAACCATTATAAAAGTGTAACCAGCCTTTGAGCAACAATTCCGGTACAGGAGAGTCCCACTGTAATTTAGCCAACCATAATTTTTGCATGAATTCTTTTGCCTTTGTAATCAAGGGGCCTGCCAGACCAAGAGGGTCATAAAATGATCCAATGAAACTTAGAATGTTTCGTTTGTTCCATGTTTTGATGTGCTTTTTAGGACAGCTAATAATAAATTTATCAAATTTAATATTGTATGATAAGCCTAGTGCTTTCATATGTAGTTCATTATCAGACAATTGTTTGTCATCAAAATGTTGTTTATCCAGAGGTATATCAACCAGCAAGGATGGGTGATTCGATGCCCATTTGTGCAAGCTAAAACCTCCCTTATTTAGTAAATTAATAATTTGTTCTCTTACCTCCAGTCCATTTTTAATAGTATCGGTTCCAAATAAGGCATCATCTACATACATGCTGTTCCGGATCACCTTGGCCGCCAGGGGATACTCATCTCCAAATCTGTCAGCAAGTTCCAGCAGGCAGCGCGTTGCGAGGAAACTTGAACTTTTAAGGCCATATGTGACCGTCTGCAGCTGTAAAATTTTAAGATCACCACTGTATATATCTTTCCATAATATATTTTGTAGGAATTTCTGCGAGGAGCTGATGTTTATGCATCTGTACATGTGCTTTATGTCACATAACATGACATACTTGTGACAACGAAACAAGATTAAGATGTCAAACAAGTCCTTCTGAATGTTTGGCCCACATAATAAAACCTCATTGAGACTATTATTATTGCCACAAGCCTTGGTGTTACCATCAAAAACTACTCTAAGCCTAGTTGTCTTTTTATCGTTCCTGATGACAGGATGGTGAGCCAAGAAGTATGGTGTGATGCCTAATGATTTATAATGATTTATTTCAAGAATTTTTGCATGACCCAAATTAATGTAGTCGTTGATGAAGCTATTATACTGTAATTTTAAATTGTTATCTTTCTCAAACCTATTTTGTAGATGCATCAGCCTTCGCAACGAAATGCCAAAGGTGTTGCCCAAATTGATTTCTTCGACAGGAACTGATAAGGGCAGAGAAACCTGGAATTTATTATTTAGCAGTAGCATGGAATTTTTAAAATTTGTTTCACAGATGTCAGAATAATTTTGTGTAACATTTTCAGTAGTGTCGGAGATAAACTCTGTTTCCCAAAATCTCTGTAAAATATTGTCAATATTATTGATTGTATTCACATGCAAGGACACCTGGCTGTTATAACAACCAGCATTGAAAATCATCTCACCGGACACAACATAACCAAACTGAGTATTTAGTAATCTTAATTGACTGCCATCTAATGATATTATATCCGGTAATATAATTTTGAAAACAAAATCAGCTGACAATAGTAATGAAATATTTCCTGGTTTGTTAAAATCTTGGTCAGCTAATTGAACATACCTAGGTATTTTTAAGTTTTGTAAATTAAATCTTTGCTGAGGTAATTGTGTAGTTATTTCGTCAATGACAAAACAAGTTATGCTACAAGTATAATTGTTCAGCAAGGAAGTTAAATTAATATTGACAGCCTTGGATATAGACTTTTGTACATTGCCAAGGGCTGTTACCATTAAATTATGATTAAATGGTTTAAGGTTTAATGTTTGGACAAGCTCGGAGGTAATAAATGAAGTTTGACTTCCGCTGTCTAACAAGCATCTTGCTAGCACATGAGTACTATCTTGTTTTACAATTTTAGCCTTTAATGTTGGTAGCAGCACAGCTGTACTACAAATACTATTATTCTGTAATGTAATTGAATTGTTATTGGCCCTCAAACCTTCATTGTCAGTATGCAAGAGAGTGTTGTGTTCTTTGCTCTTGCAAACTGAACATTTAAAGTGAAATTTGCACTTTTGGCTATGTTTGTTTAAACATATTTTGCAAAGGCTGTTGGCTGTAATAAAATTGATTTTGTCGGCATCCGAACTTGACCCAAACATTGGGCAACTAAACAGTTTGTGTTCTGAATTGTCACAAAATTTGCAAATTGACTGTTTGACTGGATTTATTACATTGACAACTTTACTGTTACTTGGTTTAAAATAATTAGTATTATTAACTTTTAAAAATGATATTTTACCTTCACTTTTGTTGCTCTCTTCGAAGCTGCAGGCCCTCTTTTCTATAAATTTGAAGAAGTCCTCTAGTGTTAGCAGGTTGGTGGTTTCTCTGTCTGTATGGAACGCTCGGCAGCTAAATGTGTCAATTTTTCGAAGCAAAATAGGTAAGATTATCATGTCCCAATGATCTGTTGGTTGCCCCAAATTCTTTAATGCTGCTATTTGTTGTCGGGAATGAGATACCAGACTCCTCAGGCTGGCAGAAGTCCCCTTGGCTGTTGAGGGATAGTCTATTATACTATGCACATGATTAATAACTAATAGGCACCTATTGTCATAACGATTAGTTAGCAGCTCTCTGGCCTGCTTGTAGGAACTATTGCTCAAAGGTAGGCACTCTATTAATGCTAACGCTTCCCCCTTACAATATTTTCTAAGATAAAAGAGTTTTTGTATATCACCAAGTCGCTCATCATTGTGTATGACCGCATTAAACAAGTCAAAGAAGGGCTGGAACTTTGTCATCTCGGCTCCGTCAAACACAGGTATCTCGATGTCCGGTAGCTTGACGTGGCTTTTGCTGGCTTCGACAGGCTTGTTTCTTAACAGCTTCTTGAATCTAGAAATTGTGCTCAAGCACCTATCACTGACGTCATCTTCGTTGAAGTCTGACTCCTCACACTTGTCCTTTGCCAATTGCAATTCTAACTTGCACGTTAAATAAGTATCTAGTACACTTTGCAGTTGTTCAAGTCTGGTGTGTATTGCATCAGTATCCAATAAAGGCTGCGCCTCCTGTTCTCGTAAAAATGTACCCGCTTTTGTTATCGCACTTTTACATTGCGATATTTTCGCAGCAATTTTTCTAGCGTCATCTGCTTTTTTCATATCGAATAGGTTGAATTGAATTGCTCACGGATTCTATTGCACCTTGCCTCCACGTTCCGGCCAGAAGAGTCGTCACGAAGAGTCGCCACGCTGCCGTCGCGCCGCGCCGGCACGTGTTTTTCACAAAAACTTCGCGAATCCGCGAACAATACTATTTTGGTTTCGGCACCAATTTTCTTGTGTCGGGGAGAGCTCTTGCAGGTTCGACACAAGAAAACAACTTTGTATTTTATACAAAAATCTTTATTTTTTCCAATTTTGTTAAACGAGATACGTCGGTCGAGAAATGACAAGAGAGAGAGAGTGACCAGACGAAAAAAGGTGTTGCCAGGTTTTTCTGGATAAAAAATGTTCGTTCCGAACAGTAACAGTTGACAAATCACACTAGCGCTGTTAAGAAAATATTCTTTTAATACGCATTCCATTATTATTATTATTATTTATTTGTTTAAAGGTCTGGAGACAGGAAGGCTGGCAATAACTTTTGCCAACGTATTAGCCTCGCTATACAGAGGGGAAATGTTGCCAGTCTTCTTGGGACTATCTCAGATGGGACGTCTCTAGATTATTTAATATATATAACAGAATAAACGTGGTTTCTGACGACCCCGCAATCAATGACTTTACCGTGCGGGTGCCGGATGTACGCATTCCGTGCGCTAAATTAGTCTGTGTAGGCTTAACAACACTGGAACCTGTCTTTTACCTAAATGTTCCATTTCTTAAAACAAAATACAAGAAACTGCAATATTTTAATTATTCAATGATTTGCATAAAAATACGTTAGTTACAAGTAGGAAGTTAGTTGACCTTGACACCTACCCATTGTCAAAAGTAATTTGGTAATGATGGGATCAGACTACCTTCAATAAGTTTAGACAAAAAATGCAGTGCGAATTTTCCGACCAGAATTCGAATACCTTCGAGTCTAAATTCACAGACTTAGCCGCTAGACCATGGAGGCAGTCAGGTTAATAGCTTATAATTAGATAAATACCTTACAGACTAACATACCTACATACGAGTACATACTCATATAACATTTCAAAAAAATTATGATATATATCGTTAATGTAGACGTGCGTGACTCTATGACATATTGAGATTAACATATTTTGATTATCTCTATCATGCAAGTTTTATATATAAAAACATAAAATATTAACAATAATTTAGATGTCTAAGTTTACGTAAATGTGTGTCGCGAAATTAATCATGTTCGACGTTCGCTGAACATTGTGTGTGTAGAGCCAATTTTAATTTGTTTTTAAGCAAGTATTCTTAGCCATAATTACTTTTTGTTCAACTAACACCGACAGCTGTACAATTTCGTACTTCGATACAAGAAATACGTTTTAGCGAGGTTTTGGCAAATAATCCCGTTTGTTTTCATGTGCTGTTTTATGCATAAAACAAAATACGAGTTAGTCACCTTAATAATATAAAATATATTTTAAGACTTTAAATACCCACTAAGTGTAAGCTACCTAAACCTAAACCGTAACCCCATGCGTCTTTTTAAAAAGAAACTTAAGTCCTAACTTTACTATAAGCCCATTACGACAAGTGGCAAACTCGTCGATGTCTAGCGCGGACACCAACAGCCTTTTCAAATTTGGCAATAACACCCCTTTGTGGGCGCCCAAAAAGAAACAGCTTTGGCATGGTTTAGGGGGGCGACTTTATATTTTAAAATTGACAGGAATTAAAACACAATCTCGAGTATTTAGTTATATTCGATGGAAGTGGGCGGTATACGATATAAGTTTGAGAATCTCTGCCCTAGAAAATACCAAACTAATTTACTTATAATTTGGTTTTCTCGCGTAATCGAAACCGGATCCCAAGACCGCAGAGCCAGACTGTAAAAATATTAGTATGCTTTTTATTCGAGACATGATAAATAGTGTAAAATGTTAAGCACTTTATTAGCAATAGGTATGTTTTTTACACAAACAAGTTTTATAACAATAACATTATTGTACTAAAAGGTAAGAACGATGTAAATAATTCATGATCTAAGTAAATTGAAAGATTTTTTTTGTAAAAAGAGCTTATATTTTTTTAGCGCTAGAATTGTAAATTTCTTGCAAAGTTCAATGAAGATATGTAGTATGAATGAAGATACTACTATCTTCAATATGTAGGTTCAGCGATAGTCCCTCCGTTCTAAATGTGTATTGAGGTCTGCCTTTAACTCTAATGAAACTAATGCATTTTAAATAATCAATTCTAGAATACCATCAGAAGAAAACAACCAGAAGTTTTGACTTATATTTCCGAGTCGAAGTGTTTGGTAAATTGGCGGTAATTTATTTTGCCTGAGCTACACTAACGGGACCTAATACTTAAATAAATATGTCAAGAAAAACTTTAACAGCAGGTTGCAGAGACAACAATTATATATTTTAATCATAATTTCTGCAACCTGCCGTTATAAAGGTAAAATTTGCTTTTATATTAAATTAAAACAAAACATCAATATTCAAAACAAAATTGTATGACCTTTTGGCAAGGCTTATTATAATCTTGATATAATGATAAAAATGTAATACATCCAAAAAGAAATAACTCATCCAAATCGTTGTTGTGGCATGGTGCCCAATTAGTGTTGGCCTAATTGTGGTCTTGGTCTTCCTTTTTTGCAAGACCATTACCAAGACTTACCCTAGTTTGGTCTTGGTCTTGCGCAAGACTCTTGCTTAGCTACTTTTTTCTAAATTTAGCTAAAAAAATACTTTTTCTGGATTAACGCTTTTGTTTTTAATAAATTATAATTGCATCGTGTCAGTCATTTGTAATACTCCGAAGCGATTAAAATAACGGTTAGGTATTTAGATACAAAGTCACACCGTGCCTCAGAAATACTGAATCTCGTTGTGTTTAGTTAGGTATAGGCACCTACATCGATGTATTTACGTACGTCTAAATCCATGGACTTAACCGCTAGACCACGGAGGCACGGGTAATAACTTAATAAATAACTATTTAAAATTTCAATTAAATCAAACCAGTAGTTGTCAAGATAGTAGTTTATATAATGGAATAAAATATATATATTGAGTCAGACCAAGAGTCTTGCGAGACTCTTGCGCCAGATCAAAACCAAGACCACCTATTCTGGCGCAAGACCAAGACTTAGTCAGTCTTGGTCTTGCTTTGGGCAACACTATACCCCATTCAGCATTTCCCCTCTGAATTAAGATACATTTTTTAAAGAGAAAAACCTGCCAGCCATATTATCAACAGAGTCGTCTATGAGCCTTGGAACAATATCTTATAAAAGTTTTTAGTTCTGATCTCCACGGGTCCACCATTTCTACAGAAAACGTCGAAAATAAGTAACTATTGCAAATAGTCTCATATTTTCGACGTTTTCTGATCTGCGCTTGTTCCGCTGCAACACCAGCTCTAACAGAAGTGCCTTAAAGGTGGGAAGGGGTTAGGGAATCCCAGCAGGTAAAATCCCACACCAGGGATTGGCCCAATCTTCATGGTACTAATGTCATATAAATAGACAAAAATGTCGCAGGTTTATTTATTCAGTGTCATCTTGTAGGATCATCAACATTTATTATCATTTCGAAAACACATAAGAAAATATAATTTAAATAAATCTGCACTGCATTTAATTTGCTATTTAGGTAATTTAAGACAAAAACTATTTGTTGTCATTGTTTCTTTTAAAATTTATCTTAAAATTTAAGTAGA
Source organism: Tinea semifulvella (assembly GCA_910589645.1). Lineage (NCBI taxonomy): Eukaryota > Metazoa > Arthropoda > Insecta > Lepidoptera > Tineidae > Tinea > Tinea semifulvella. The sequence goes on from OU342584.1 coordinate 31,984,754, forward strand.
TTACACAAAAGAAAGAGTGGGTTTAGTTACAGACTTTTATATAATTGAATACAAATAATTTTAATTGATTTTCGTTGTTGACTGTCTCCAGATTTGGACAACTCCTTGGCTAAACGCTTGGCTGAGTGTCCCTATGGGCCCATCGTCTCGACCCCATACGGCTTAAGTTCGTAACGTGTACCTTGGCGTAGTTGCAATCTTGTAACCTAAATTTGTATGGGATATATTGTAACATTTAATTTTAGTATCTCTTTGTTTTATTACCCAAGTATTTTAAAGTTGAAGTTAATAAATTCACAAAGTAGTTACGTAATCACACAATCATGTCATATGTCACAGATCGAAATTAAAAATGAATTCTAGTAAGTCGACCAATTATAAATATTAATAAAAAAAAATGTTTACCGGAATCCCGACTCACAGTTGGTCGTTTTAATATCGATTTATTTGTAATGCTCAATGTAGCTTAAAAGTACTCCCTAAAATAAAAAAAATACATTGCAGTATGGTAGCCAATGTTCACGAACTGTTTTAGCTGTTCTGTGACCGAGCTGCGTATAGTGCGGGACGGGAGGACAGTTAACTCCGCCCACATGGTCAAGGTCATTGTGGATATCAAGAACCTTAATATGCGAAAATTTGTACTTACGTTAATGTGGTGTAGCTCAAGTTATAATTTTCTATTCCCAGTTCCTATCATTTCATCATTACAGCCCCTAGAACTCAGCGTCCTAGACCTCCACTGCTGGAGATGGGCCTTCCAGAACATACATCTGGAGAATTTGGCCTACACTCGCCACGCTGGCCAGGCGGCTTGGCGAGGATTCGAGGAGAAGTTCCTATACATTATATTAAATCAATATAATTTCTGGGAATCGATTCCACGGTGAATCAGAAAAACAAATGCATACAATTGTTTTGAGAGGCAACCTATTTGAATACCTACTGGCATAAATACCAAAGCCCTGGTGAGCTTTTGGTGTTACGGGTAATTTTAACTATTGGTACATTTGTATATTTAACGCTTAAAACTAGGTCTGTGTTAAAACTTGTTATTTTAAGACAGTTAGTAAACATGTGTTCAAAGTGTTTCAGTGTAGTATATTTTAATTTATTGAAGTACGTGTTTATATTTTTTTCAGACAAACCAACCAACAAAACTTAGAGGAATGTCAAAATGTCATTTAGAAATTATGTGAGTACAAAATTATTATAGCCCCTAGATATTTACAGTTGGGAGTTGGGCCTTCCAGAACATAAATCTGGAGAATTTGGCCTACACTCGCCACACTGCAGGTTGGTGGGAGCCTGATGTCTAATTTAATGACAATTTATTAACAATTCCACAAGTTGGTATTAGTGGAACCGGGACCGAGAGTTTAACGTGCTCTTCGAGGTACAGGTATGGTGGTGTTGGTAATTTATGACAAATGTATTTGTTATTGGTACATGCCATGATTCTTACTGCGAACCCTGATTTTTGTAATGGAAATTTTAAAACCAAGCCACCACCGCTCTAACTTATAATAATTATCTATAAGTCCGAGTTACACCAGAATCGCTCTAATAGTAACGATTAAAGTTAAAAATGGCGTCGAAGTTATGAGTTTTATTTTAAAAGTCAGCTAACTGATACAATCGACGCCATTATTAACTTTAGTTGTTACAATTACAGAGATTTTGGTGCAACTCAGACTAAGTATTAATAACTAACAATTGTTAAAATGAACCGCCGAGCAGAATAACATGCACAGCTTCTTGTAACATCTAAGTTAAAATAGACCAAAGGTAACGAACGTTCTCTGATGAAAGATTAGGTAGAAAAAACTTCAGTTCATTCAACGTCTTCGTACAACAACAGTTGTTTACAAGTATCATTCATTAGTGAAACTAAACTATTTCATTAGTAGAGCAATCCAGAAATAGCCAACGAAATCTGCCATAAATCTTGTCATAACATAACCCCAATTCCCTGGTGTTGTTTGGTTTTGATTTAGTATCGAATCAATTAATTCTGCATTAGATTACTTCTAAGAGTATCTTTACGAGTATTCCTACAATAAACAAGACAATAATTACAACTTAATAATGTTTACAGAAATTATAATTATAAATTACACTATTTATAGCTACAGATTAGAAGTTTATTACAGTATTAACAATAATTTCCTAGCACATAACTGTGACTAAGCCTTTAGAATAATACCGGATATCTTTTCTCAACCTTATTAAATTATTATTTTGTGTTTGACTATGCAAGGAACTCTTATATACTTGAAATGTTATATACATATATCTATTCTTTAAATATATGTACAATAATATTAATTCTCAATTCTTATTTTTCAGTATGACTCAACGTATGGGCGAACTCGCGGAGACAGCTCTATTGGTCGAAGTACCAGTACCGACCGACCAGCTTCAGTTACTGCCAAATATATAACCACCACACCATCATACAAGACGTCAAGTATTCCTATACGTCGAGAAAGATCAGCCTCACGAGAACAAAACGAATCTCCCATTACTGCCATTGCTAATAAATATGCTAGCTATAAATTGAGTAAAGACGATAAAGCTGGCTTAAAATACTCAGACAAGAAGGATTCCTATAATAAATTAACAGTTCCAACATTAACTACAAACAAAAGTAGAGATGTTAGTCCTGTGTCGACCTCGTCCAAATACAGTCTTAATCGGTCATCGAGGCACCTTAGCCCGGACAGAAGAATTATGACCAGTTCATCCTTGACAAAAGGTAGAAGTCGAGATCCAAGTCCATCGGATCGCGATAAAGACATTCCAAACAAGACTGACAAGTCATCAAGCTATAATAGTTTATCAAGTTACAAATTATACCCACGAGCGTCGACGTACACAAGACCTTCTTCTAGGTCTGAAAATAAACCTGAAATTACTGTCAACAGATACGCAATAGCTAATAGGATATCTACAAATTATTTACGAAGCCCTTCAATTGAAAAATCTTCCCGAACTTCAGTATCTCCAATAAATCACAGTGATAGTTCTAAAAGTGACGCTGAAAGAGCGACAAATAGTAAAGCCGATAATAATGTAGTAACAAATAGTTTCAACAACAATAATGCATTTGAAGAAATAATACCATCGACTGACAGCAAACCAGTAGAAAATGGTAATTCAGAACTAGATGACGATGTCCCAGAAACTATAACAGTTATTACCCGCCACACATCACCTACACCCCCAGGTAATTCTGCTTATATACGTATAAGAAGAGCAGACATGGCTAAAACTTTGGAGAAAACTATTACTAGGCCCAAGAAGAAACCAGAAATGGTAGATAAAGAAATTCAATCTGATAGACTTGATGATACAACAAGAGCAAGTAGATTTGCAAGTACAGCTAGAACAAGTGTATCCAATTGGTCATCGTACACACCAACATTTAACCATTATACAGGTTATGCAGGTCGATATTCAACTGCTTATGGTAGTACTAGAGAAACTCCTGTAAATAATTGCTACAATGAAAAAAATATTAACAATAATACTTATCCAGAAAACAACCAGGAAAATTTATTGTATAAAGATACTGAAATTACAGAACCAAACAATGTTGAAAATAATGAATTTCATGTGCAAAGTACATCGGCTGATAACAAACCTGTAATATTTAATACAATAACAGAAACTAACGATGACGATGATACATCAGAAATTATTATTAATGTAAATTTAAAGTTAAAAAAAGCTACTACAACCGAACTGGTGTCCCCTGAAATAACTATTACCAACAGTCAATTACCACCGCAGGCACCAAAGCTAGAAGGCACTATTACAAAGGTTAAAAAACTTAAAGTACGTAAATCAAGTACAGATTCTTCATCAGATTCAAGCTCTAAAAAAAAAATTGTAAAGAAACGAAGTAAGAGTGTTAGTTCAACAGAATCAGAGCAAGGTAGCGATTCTAAATCAGGAAGTAAATCTCCAGAAAGCTCACCTTCACCTCCAAAAGCCCTTCCACGTAACTCATCTAGTAGTAATGTTAAGAGTAATTTAAAACAAAAAAATATTTCGTCAAGGGATAGTAATAGCCCTGAATCTATTACTACTTTGTCGACTCAATCATCGTTAAGCGAAGATGAAAGCATTACAAAATCAAAAACAGTTGATCTTTCCAGAACTTCTGCAGATGATGTATCTATTTCATTAGATAAATCCAATAAACACCAATCTTTACCAGCATCACCGCGCAATGAGGGTACTGAAGAAGCGAAGTCTTTCCTAATAAGAGCTTTAGGACCAGTGACTAATTTATTCAAAATAAGGACTCCGGAATCCAGTGATAGCCATTGGTTGGAGACATCAACTTCCGAATCAACCAGTAGAGATGTTTCTAATTTAATTACTGAAAGTGATAAAATAAGTAAAAGTAATACAGATAATATTATAGCTAGTAATAGTGACAACGTAGTTAAATTAAAAAGAATTACACCAATCAATTCTGAAGAAAATCATAATTGGATAGGAAATGATAAATCTAGTAGCTCTTTACATATTAAACAGAAGTCTCCATCAGATAAGAATTTAAACGTTAAAATCAAACATGTAGAGTCAGGCGAACGGGCTTGGTGGCTGGAATCCAATAGTGATTCTAAATGTAACAATCAAAACAAAGTTTTAACAGACACATTTGAAGCTAACAAATCTTCTAAATCAGGTAAATTTGGCAATTTTGACAGTGAGGAAAAACCATGGTGGCTTGATAGCTGTGCTAATATACCTGAAGGAATTCAGTGTCTCACTCCACCGCGAAAAGTATCAAGCGACAGTGAGAAAAGCGAGAAATTTGACTTTTATAAAGTTAGACACAATGATTCTGGAGATAAGGATTGGTGGTTAACGAGCAACGATAACTCATCGGGTAACAAAGACTCGAAAAGTTGTGAAATAAGTAAGTCTGCTTCAGATCATCGTAGTTTTCCACTAAGACGTATACGGCACGTAGAATCTGGAGAGAGACCTTGGTGGTTATCCAGTTCAAAGAATATACCTGAAGGAGTTGAGAAACTTCCAACCCCACCACCTCGTGACAGTGATTCTTCCGATTCCGAGGAAGTAGAAATATATGCATCAAAACAGCCTATACCACCGTTTCCTTTAAGTTTGCCGGATGACGAACCTTTGGGCGATAGAAGGAGTCCAGAAGGCCTGGAAACTCCCCGGGAGACAGAAAATTGTAGAGATCGTAATTCGCAATATGAAAATTCTAATAGATATGGACGAAATAGACAAGACCATTTTAACAAGGAAAACGTTGAAAAGTTTATATCAAGGTATACAGATATAGATGATATATTGGGAACTTCCGGTCAAATGTATAGTCCTTTTATGGATTTAATGCTTGCTCGTAGAGCTGGTGAAACTTTTGATGAAGACATGTCGGAATGTGAAGAGATCGACCCTACGCAAGTGAGGATACATGACAGCACTGCCAAAAGACCGGTTATCCAGAAGCTAAGATGCAGGTAAATGTCATTTATACTGTATAATCGCTTTTTCAAAATGCTTATAGGTTGCGAGCGAAACCCCGACATGCACCTACCAATAAGAAGTTTAATTTTCTTACCTAAATTTCTCATTTACAATTCTGTAGTTTCCGTGAACCGAGGAGCACGTTAAGCCACTAATAGCAAAACGGGAATCTTTATGAGTAGTAAATAAATACATCAGACCTTTGCCAATTTATCTGGCCAGAGTGGATAGAGAAAGTCAAAGTCTCCATAAATATGTTTTGGAAGGCCTATCTCCAGCATGGGTTGGTACACTCCTTGATCGAAATACACTGACCATGGCGGTGTGCCTTCGTCTCGGAGCCCGGACTGTCCACCCACACCAGTGTCGGTGTGGAGAGTCCGTGGAACATCTCGGACACCATGGGCTTTCTTGGGCTAGAAGTGCTGGCCACATTCCTTGCTGGAGTACCCGCGATTCTAGAACCCTCTGGGCATGCGCGAAGCGATGGCAAAAGACCCGAAGGCAGGACTGTTGGGCCTTAGAAACTTCGCAGGTCCCTGGTGTGGGATGCGACATGTGTAGACACATTAGCCCCATCAAACATCCAGGCGACCTCGTCAAGCGCGGGAAGTGCGGCGGTTTCTGCTGAGAACCTCAAGCTGCGCAAATACGCCAACCTCAGTACAGGTTACGAAGTTGCGCCGTTTGGGGTCGAGACGATGGGCCCATGGGGACACTCAGCCAAGCGTCTGGCCAAGGAGTTGTCCAAACGCCTAACTGAAAAGTCTGGAGACAGGAATGCTGGCAATTATTTCTGCTAACGTATTAGCTTAGAAGGACTATCTAGAGGTCATTTTTTACTTATAGTCTATTTTTTATTAGGTTTAGTTTATATTTATTTTAATTTTTACTTTCAAAAAGTTTTAATTTATATTGTAATTATTTTATACTGTTTGTATATTACTTTTATATAAATATAAAATACCCTAAGGAACTGTGATGACAACAGAATGGTAATATTACTATTAACTGCAAATAGAGTCAGTGCTAATACCATATCATTATAATAAAAGTAAAATTATTAATAGTCACAGTAATACTACGAAGGTGATTGAAATAATGCATATATTTTAATATTTCAGGAGCGAGATCGTCGACTACCAAGAAGAAAACCAGGTGAGCGTTGAAACTATTAATTTTATATGCACAATTAAGGGTAATTTAAGCCCCTGTTCTTCTTGAGTTGAAGTCGTTTGTCAAATGCGTCGTGCGAATTGATCTACAAGTTTTGTTACTTTTTTATAATTTTAAACAGAAACAATCGACTTCGCGCTCTCCAGTTTGTAAACGGACTTTGACTTGTAAATAAAAAAAATGCAGAATTTATTTAAAAAACAATAATGAATAGACATAAATTTAGCTTGGCAATACCACCCTATTTAATTTTGAGTTTTTGTCTTTAAGTGGATCTTTTGCGCTCGATTTTTTGTTAGAGCAGGTGATGTTTATCATGCCGTAGCACGTGCTCGAGATGTATAACAATTTTTAAACATTCCAACACGGCAGAGACATTTTAGATTACTGATATTTTCGTAGAGATGGGATTCTTAATGGTATTTTGTCCACGAAATTTGCGTTTAATTTGCTAGCCTTATTTGAATACATCTATTTAGAATTTGTAGACCAGTAGCCCTTACCTATAATTACTTAAGTGCAAGCGTTATGTAATAGAATCCGTTAACTATATACATATATACCAATAAGTTATACCAATAAATTTTCTTATTTGAACTACATTCTTTGGCGTTTTGTACTATATATTCATCATTTATTTATTTACCCAATACATACCCAATATATTTTTATTATTTGATCTGACTGTTTTATACCAACTAAGGTTTCGTCATCTAAATACATACACGTAGTTAATACCCACTTTTAAAAAAGAAACTACCTTTGAAAAATCAATCTTTTACAGATTTAAAGAACGATACTCGATACTCAACCTATATTCGCCTGTAAGATTTTTATAAACTGTTTCTTCTAAAAGTCCCCGCACTTCAATTAAATAAGTAGGTACGTCAAATTCTTTAGTCTATTCTATATAATTCTATAGTATGAAAAATATAATATAGTTACCTATATTTATTTATTAACAAGAAGTAGTTTAGTTGTATGCATGTTGTCTATCTCCATTAATTATATCGGCCTATTATCCTGCGGATGAAAATAGAAGGTAATGATGATGTAAATAAATAAAGCATACACAGATTTAATTAACAATAACATCTTGAAGACTGTACGAGACCCCAATTTTAACTTAACGGTAACATTACTATTACATTAATTCATTTCTCTGCTTTAAAATTTTAGTATCGTGTTCTCTTTTATAATAATAATTGTTTTAGGTAGTCCGGAAACCGTTAAATGTAATCGAACGTATTCTTAGTAGTAGATGCGCACAAAAGTCACATAGCGTTAATGTTGTTTAGAATCGTTTAAAATAATATAATAGTATAGTCTGTTATTTTAACTACGAGTAGGTACTCCTTTTAAAAGAAGTTCATCCATTTACAGTGCTACGCTACGCGCCTACAGTGATTGACTATACGCAATCGAAATTATTTTATAATCATATTAGATAGATTTACTTCTAGCTGAATTTGTTTACACAGTACAAACTTTTATATTAATTCATTAATACTTAATAGAATCATAACGTCGCTCACCTTATTGAGGCACACTTAGCAATGCGATCCATAGGTACTAATTTTATAACACTATAGAGCAAGTCAGTTGGGTAACGGAACGGCTTTTTATACATGACCTTAATTCGTTAAATATTGTAATCGATATTAGACGAATAATTATTCATAATCCAAATTTATAAATTTGTCACAAATGAACATTTGTGAACATATTTTATTTAATACACACTTTGTGCGTTCCTCTAAATTGCTCATGAGTGTATATGCGACACTTCCTTTTTTAGGGTTGCCAAGAGTTGTAATCTATAGTATGTGCCAAAGAGATCAAATATAAAATAGAGTGGGCATTGGTTGTTATTTTCATACATAATGTTTGTTACATAATTTTTGACATTCTTCTCTCTGTAGAGAAAAAACGTGTTTTACACCTCCGACAGTAAAACAAAATCAATTTGAAACTGCACGTCGAAGACGACTATAAATACTGTAATAAACTAATTCTGAGACAATTGTCCTAGCTTTAATTCTCATGCCGTTTGGCTTCTTGCCCCATCTTAATATACGAGTATCTGCTCCCACATTTCTTTTCCCAAACCAGTTTATGGTCTACATCGATTATTGTCTTTGTTCTACATACATAATGGGTGTATCAGGCAAAGCTTTTTGTAGATATCGCTAGCGTTAATGTTTACACCTATGACACATCATTTCTTAAATGTTTTTTATTTTTATAACAGAAAAATGAATTTTAATTTAACGTTATCCACCTAAAAAGACGAATTAAGAAAGCAAACACGGTCGTTAAAAAGAAAAAAGTTTGAATTAATAAAACGGCAATTTTGAGATCATTCGCTTGGAAATCTCGATTTGTACACTTAAAAGCTGTCACTTCGGCATAATAAATAATAAAATTCTGCAGCATCTGGAATTTGATGATGACCTCATTAACTCATTAAAAAGAAAGATATATTACGTCAGACTTGGCTGTATGGGCTAGACCCTTTGCCTTCCCTGTCATCTCATTCATCATCCATAGGGAGAAGAGAACCAAAAAAAAAAAAAATGAGACGTTCCGTATCCGTCATTGCTGTTGTGCTTATTTATAATTTATTTATTAGGTCATATCCAGAAATCCTTTAACACAGATCCGCCACTGCTAGGTTAGGTTAGGTTAGACTCGATTAACCATGCGCACGAGCCGAGTGAGCGAAGCGAACGGTGCCGCGGTAGCGGTCGGCGAAGTGCCAGAACCGAATTGGTTTTGTTTCAGTAGTTTTATTCTCGGTTAGGTTAGACTCGATTAGGTCATATCCAGATATTTTTTAAGCAAGATCTCCCCCCTCCCTGATCAAGCATAATCTATAGTCATTCCTGACTTAATAAAAAAAATTAATCGGAACATAACCTCACTTTTTTAAAATATTAATAACTCAAAAACTATTAGTCTCCTCACCCCCCTATCCCTCTCATGTGGTTACTATAACCCCTCCCTCTCCCTCCCCCAACCCCCCCCCCCCCCCCCCTAACCGGGAATATTCTAAAGTCCTTCCGTTATTTTACAATTACTTTTGCTCGGATAGATTTTAGTTCTGTGAAGCCATCTGCACCCCATGCTCCAAGAAAGAATTACGGAAATATAAAATTTCTTAAAGTAATTAAGTATTATTTAAAAAAATTAGGTTAGTTTCTCAATAATAATCAATATTAAAGTAATAAGGGGCTAAATTAATGAGGAATGAGGTCAATCAAAGAGGGGAGGGTACCCTACGTAAACGAACTAAGCAAATTAAGTTTTTAATATTGTATATATATAGTTATAAAAAAATAACCTCGAAAATTAGGCAGGGACCTTCGTTTTGCTTGTTTCCAGCCTAATGTTCTAACGTAATTCGGTTTTGGATACTGAAGATTTTTCAATAATTACTCGTAGGTAAATTAATTTTTTTTAATAAATAAAATTTACAGGATTAAACATAATATTAAAGTCTATGTATCTATTTTTTCAACCTGATCGGATTTGGTATGGATATACAAGGTGAGCTGATGAATGTGTGTAACTCCGTCTCATTAATGATTAAATAACTTTAGCTTGTTATGCTAAACAATATTGTTTGAGCCGGTCCTAAGCCCGGAAAAAGGAGGAAGGCACAAAATTAATTACAGGTTTAATTGCAACAAGGAGTGAAACACCAACACAACAAATTTGATGAGATCAAATTAGTTCTTAAAAAAAATACAGTAGATATGAAGCCCTAATAAAACATAATAATATTAAAATAATTGTGTTATTTAAAACCTGTATCAAACAAACATAGGTAAACCTTTCTAAACCAGCCTATAGTTAGTTGCAAGCCTGAGATACCATTCTTTTTATCTCTCTTTCCCACACTCGATGGACCATATGGGTGCATGTTAAATCCATGGAATGCTTAGAAAATTGTCTTTATATATTAAAAATTAAAAGGTCTGTGGTCAATACATTTAATGATATTAAATTAATAGGTACATGAGCTTCTAAGAAGGCATTAATTAAATCATACATTATTTGGTTGGGTAGGAAGTGGAACAGAATGGTGGATGGTAAGCGTATTGTGCAATAAAAGAGAAGACATCTTTTTTAACTTTCCGGTCACCAGTCTAGAATCAACAAACACTACTTTAAAATAGACCTGGAACAACATAGTGATTCCATGGTTTTCTAAAAACCACTTCGATAATATGAGTAAGACAAATTTCTAAGCATTCCATGGATTCACCGTACAGATGCCGGGTCAATCATGTGTGGGTAAGAGATGCGAAGAAAGGTTTCTCAGGCTTGGGTCTGACAATAGGCTGGTTTGAAAAGGCCTCCTTCTTTATTTTATTGTGTGATAACCATCCACCATTCCACTCCTCTCCCTATGAATGAAATCAAGACCTACTGAGTTTCAGTGAATGCTCATTAACTGATAGTCAATTGCGAGGGACAGGAGCCATCTGCAGTATAAAGCTGGAAAAGTTGTACATAATCGACAAATTCCTACACATTTTAATTAATGTGATATAATACTCTATCATTATTTACATGCACAATCTGTTTGAATGATTTCAAGTTTATTTTAGGTGAGTTACAAACTTATTTCTTATTTACACAGTACATAATAGTAAGCCTCCCTCGCTCGCTCGCAATCCACTAAATGGGTTATCGAGATTTTACTCTCTAAAACTCTAAACAAAATCTTCATTCAGCTCGGCTGGTCCAGCATAAATAGAAGTCTGCATTGATTTTTAAACTTAATTAAATTTGCTCTTTTCCTAGAGGGCTTAGTGATCGCAGATTGATTAATTAATAGATATTTTTGTCCTATTTTTGCTACACACATCCCGCTAATCGTAAGTTTAGTTTCCCTGATGAATAAATAGCTGTGTTCGCTGATAAAAATGGTCCATACAATCAAATCTTTTCAAATTCAATGTTTGTTTACATTTGTTGGTCGGCTGTCATTTAGATCAATTTAGAGGACACAAATCTGTCAAAATCGAAAAACATCGCTATTTCTACGGACTTTCGATGAAAAATTCCATTTTTATTGCCATACGCAAAACTTTATTAATTATTTTCATCTTAAGTAGACGATATTCTGAGAAGTAAAATTAAGAAATAATTTTAATATATTATTATACACATAGCAAGTTATATATATTTAAAACATACTATTCCTATACGTAAATAATTCTTTTTTCAAATGGTATAGTATTTTTTTCGTATGGTATCTTATTCCGTAGAAATAGCCATCGCCCATGGATACGGCTAGGGATGTTTGTCAATTCAATCTTGAATATTGGCCTTCTGTCACGTTAATGTAACAATATTGCCACAGTACAAAATAGTGGATGGACTTATGTTTAGGGCTTCTATACAATAGTAAACAAAAGAAAAATTAAACACATTAAATAAAAAAGGATTAATAAAAAATAATAAATATTTTATTTTAAATGAACTAAAACTAAACTCTAATATTAAAATAATCAATATATTTACAAATAAGGGACAATATTTTACAATTAGCCAAATGTAATAAATGACTCATTTTCTTAAGTACATTTGTCATAGATTTACACCACCGTTCCCGTGCCTCGGAGAGCACGTTAAGCCGTCGGTCCCGGTTCCACTAATACCAACTTGTGGAATCGTTAATAAATTGTCATAAAAATTGACATCAAATCCTCGCCAAGCCGTCTGGCCAGCGTGGCGAGTGCAGGCCAAGTTCTCCAGATATATGTTCTGGAAGGCACATCTCCAGCAGTGGAGATCTAGGACGCTGTGTTCTAGGGGCTGTAATGATGATGATGAATATGAAGCAATTTCTGACGTAAATAACGAAATCCACTAATAACGTTTTTATCACAGAGATAGGGAAGCAGAGGTGATCTAACTGCGGTCAAAGCGTGGCATTTCTCACACACATTTAATGTTCGCACACTAATACAGAAGACAGGACCGCACTCATTTGCGAAATGTCAAAATATTATTATATAAGTATAATTATGCATATCGCTCACAAATCTGTCCCGAATCAGTGTATAAAGCCCACTTCGAAAAGATAGGTTTTGTGTTCTACGATGAAAATAATGAAATGAGTATTTTTAGCTATATGGTTTTTAAAAAAATACAACATAATATAATAAAATCGTTTATTTATATTTTCTTACATATATTATTCAAAGCAATGACACGCCAATTTTGGGCCGGATGGCGAGTGGTATCTGGGTCTTGAAGAGATACCGAACTCCTCTGTACTTAACCCCTCTCATATTATTCTGAAAAAGTAATCATAATTATTGTTTTATAACTTAACTTCCATAAATGTTTTGTAAGTATGAAATAAATCTAAGTATTGTATCTATACTGGGTGGATTTTTGAGACGGGACAGTAAGGGCAGGCCTTAACCGTTAAAGTTACAGGAAAACGTTCCTAGGAGACCATCCATAACTTATTGAGATATTCTGAACTTCATTCACAGATTTTGGAAAAATGTACAGTCAGCAAAAAACTTTTGTTTTTATGCCGATCGATCCTGTTTCTTATATGGATCAAAAGTCTCTACCGGAGCAACTGAGGTTTGAGTACTAGAAATAACAGAAACCAAACCAAAAAGGTAGCTCGGTTGATAGAATGCATTCCCTAAAATCCAAAAAAGATCGGTTCGAACCCCAGCATGTACCAATAAGAAATACACTTTTCTTGCATACATTAGTCAGATTTATTTTATTTTCTCTGTATTCTAGGGGCTGTGATGATGAATAGAGGCGTGAAAGACGGATAAACGGACATACACACACACATACATAAAAAGCTTCTTTCACATTTATAATATTAGTATGGACACCCAGACCACCTAAGCGAAAAACGTATAAATATTTTTTGCCTTGGGTAAGAATCGAATCTACGCACTACGGGCACTCTGTGGATACAATTCCATAGGATTTACCACTAGACCACGGAGGCGGTCACAACAATAAAACGGTAAAAAAATAAAATAAAAATTATTAATTTTACAAATCCGACCCTGTGTTGATGGAACTGTCAATGTTGTTGTTTTGCAACAATTTCTACGTTTTTCTCTAATAAAGCAACGAAAATTGTAAGATTATTATTTTTATTTCGTTAGAATACAATGAAATATATCTTCTGTCTCTCACATATTTCGAAATTACAAGAATAATCACTAATTTTATTGAATTTTGTGTTTGAATGCATGGTGTCAACATTTAAAACTTACTTGTGGAAGGTTATTCCTAGCACTTTTTTATGTTTTGCACTGTCGCACATATAAGCACTACACTTGACCATGATTTAGTAAAATTTTTAAGATGTAATTTTAGTTAAATAATGAATATTCACAATAATAAGTCGAGATGGTTGAGTTGGCTGTTGTTGGCTATTGTCTATGAATATGGCTAATGTCTATGGTTTCAATGAATAAAATGCCACGGTTGCTCGTTTATGCAGTGTGTATGTGAACTGAGGAAGTGAGATAGCTATATGATCTTTGCGATGAGAGTGAGTAAGCGCAACTTATATGGTTATACGACTAAATTATATGTTATCTCTGCTTCCTTAACTCTTTGGTTTGCATATACAGAATAGAGATTGCAGGATTCACAAGGGCTGTTGTAGCAAAAGTTTTTTTTAATGTAAAGTTTTTCACCATAGTACACTTTACTTCTAATTATTCAATTGATTAAAGTGATTTTTTCTTCTATAAGTTACTTTCTCGCAGTTTTATTAATCCGGCTATAAGATAATAATAATAAAAATGCTTTATTGCACTAAAACAAAAATAACTTAAAATTAATGTGAACAGGCAAACTTTATGCCGCGAGGCATTATCCATCAGCTAACCTTTGGGAGTTTTGAAAACATGTGACAGGCAGAGTGAGAAGTAAATATTAAATAAACAATACACGTTATACATATAATAATACATATCTATAATACAATACAAATAATTAAATATATACAGGATTCATGAAATAAATAAATAAAATAAAACACATACTAAAGATATTAGAGTAGAGTAAGATCTATGAAGCCTAAGCAAAGACTTTTTCTAGCTTATGATTACGTTAAATTAATTAATTTCGGAAATATGAACGTTGTATGTTTTTGGAGGGCGTTAGGTTTCCGGACTAGGATTTTTTTTTACATTATTTATTTACATTATTTTTTGATACTAATAACTTTCGTTTTTATGGTTGTATGATGAAGTGTAAGCAAAGGATAATATTGCTTTGTCGATATTATCGACAGGTAGGAAAGCTCCCATGTGACGGCGAACTAATGAGAACAATATTTAAAACCTGACTACAAATAGCTACTTAAGATGTAATTATAAGTAACAGTGGCACATCAGGTGGCACGCCATAAGTTAAATATGACAAAAGAAAAAAAACCATAGCAGCTGGATAGTGTTTTATTAGGGCTTCGTAGAGTATTCGAGAGGTACAAAATAAATATAACAGAAGGTCTATACGATCAATGATTACAAGTGATATGTTTTATATTGTTTAAAATTATTATTATTGTTATTCGTGATATTTCACAGTTAGAAATAAATTTTACACGGTCGTTATAAAAATATTTAGTGATTAGAAAGGCGCTTCTATGGATACGTACTTATGTGTATCGGGTAAAAAGTATCAAGTATTGGTAATGGAAGGAAAATACTGTTGATATTATTCTATAGAGACGCTCTACTCTATATTTTATTGAAAATCCACTCAGCAAGAGTTATTTTTTTTTCTATTTTTGGTGAGATACGAGTAGTAAGTTATTCTTAAGGTAATATCCACAGCCCCTGGCATACTCCCAGATCTCCACTGTTGGAGATGAACCTTCCAGATTTTTTTGGAGAATTTGTCCTACACTCACCATGCTCCAGACCGAGCGAGGGTCTGATGTCAAATTTTGATGATATAAGTCGGTCTTGGTGGAAACGGGACCAACGACTTAATGTGCTCAGAGCACGGGCACGGGAACGGTGGTGTTGTAAATCTATGACAAATGTACTTAAGAAAAGTGTATTTCTCATTGGTACATACCGGGGGCTTAAACCGACTTTTGTAGAATTTTAAGGAAAGTGTTCTTACAACCGAGTCACCACCGCTCTCTTTATTTAACTTTTATTTATTGCCACGTGTCGACTTAGACACGTCCCGCTTACCACTAGGTTGGTGTAAGGTCATAAGTTTTAAAATAATAAATATTCGTTAACAGAATAGCGGACCTTCTGTAGTGTATTTGGTAGAGTACAGTGAACTGAGTAGTGCAACATCATATCCTTGAACGCGACCGTATGAGAGGCGGTTGTAAGACAAAGACAAACATACCTGTACCTACTTTGGTCAATGATGTCACGTTTCTATTATAGATGAGACACTGTTTGAAATGAAACCATACTAACAAAAATAATTAATTAACATGGCATGTATTATTAAGTATTATTTATGTATTAATTCCTCATTTTTACACGGTAAGGTTTATTTTTTATTATTAAAAACTTTGGAATTTTCTTACCATCAACCTTCGGGACAAGAAATCGAAGTTTAGGCATGACAAAATAAAAAAACTAAAAAAATAAAAATTTAATCACTTATGATACTATATATAAGGTTATACCGATTATACCGAATTAAAAAAATAATATCGTCGAATAGGTACCTAATGATAAAAGCAACGTCAAATATTTTTTTCGAATTTAGCATATTTTGTATTATCATATTATGAATTGACCTAAACAACCTCCAACATCAAAAGGTGTCCAAAATATAATAATTAGCAATTGCACATCTACCAGTCATTTATGAAACTAATAAAGTAATTAAATATTATACTTGTCTATAAGTCGACGTTAATTTCTAGTTTATCTACAAATAAGCTAGTTAGTTCATTTGGCAGTTGTTTTATAAACATGGACATTAAGTCCAAAATGTTTTTGTTTATAGTGCAATAAATATTTTTTTTTTTACAATACTGCAGTCGTAGAAGTCAGCGAAACGCAGTTCAGAGTTCCAAAGAATGTATCTGCCAAATTTTGTTAATTTGGCTTCACAAGTAATGGCGCGAAGGCAAATTAACAAAAATATATTTGCTAAGTATAGCAATATGCCAATTTTTATTAAAATTGATTAAATAGTTTAGCCGTAAAGGCGAGATAGACATACATACACAAACACGGATGAAGCTTTTTTCACAGTTATAATATTAATCTTATATAGTTCTATTGATTCTCAATCATTATTATCTTCCAATAGGTTGCCTTGTCTGTAGTATCTAGTTTATGACAAAGACGTCTCTTTCTCTCTCGAGGCGGTGATGCATAGTTTTTTTCTTTATAACCCATTCAAGAATAGAAGTTACAATCTTGAATACAGGTAGATCTCGAAAAGGCTTCGTTTGATATTAGTCGTGCTATAGAAACGTGAAATTGTGTACCTGATGCAAGCAAAACAAAGTTTAGTTAGGAAGTGGGCATCGCTTCGAGTGGTACTAATGAATAGTTATTATATTTATTGTTTTAAATTAATTAAGTGACGTAGTGGCGTTTTTATAAAAAAATATCATTTGTTTTTGTGTTATTTTAACTTGGGCGGTGTGTTTGTGCGAATTTTTTTTTTCGGATTTTTTATGGTAAATATTTGAATTAAAAAACTCTAGATAAAAGTTTTAAAATTTGGGTTTATTGGTTATAAGTATTAAAACTTAATTCTGGTTATTACATTCTTACTTTTTACGTAAGATAATAATCGTACGTAATTTACTTATTTTATGTTCTTTTACTAGTAGTTTTTTAAGAAAGGAGTCGTCTAGTCCTTTCACTAGTATTGTGTCGGTCCAGAGTCGTTTTAACTTATCGTGATCCGGTGTATATCAAAACACAATATTGTAGTCTCCAACGCAACAGGCTATAATAGTACAAATTTACAATCTATACAAATATAAAAAAAAATTAAGAAGCTTTCCCTGTGTATATGCTAGTCTCGTCCGCACATCTAAACTGCTAAACCAATTTTAATAAAATGTACCATACACCTATGGAGTCATCATGTTATCCAGGACAACCTAAAGTTGTCTTTGCCGATCACTATATATATACACGGGTGTAGCCAAGTCGAACAGCTTAAACAAATATTAGGTTCATTTTTTTAAAGATGCAAAAGAAGATTTTTTTACATAACTAAATTTATCTATATTAATAAATCAAACGTTTCTCTCTATGAGTAAAATTTTAACTTTATTAGGGGCTTTTACCCTTTATGACAGCTTTAGATAAATTATTCTATCATCATCAGCAGCATTACAGCCCCTAGAACACAGCGTCCTAGACCACTACTGTTGGGATGGGCCTTCCAGAACATATATCTGGAGAATTTGGCCTACGCTCGCCACGCTGCCGCGTTGGCCAAACGGCTTGGCGAGGATATGATGTATTTTTTCAATTACAATTTATTACAATATTTACAATATTTAGACTCGGAGGTACCGGGTTGAATTCCTGGTTGGAACACAATAATATTTATTAATTTAAATAAATAAAATTTAATTTATTTGTGACATTTCTCGAGTTTGGTACGCTGGAGACATCGACGAGCTTGCCACTTGTCATGATTGGCCTATAGTAAAGTTGGCTAAATGTGAATCCGCTTATTCATAAGCGTGGTTTCTGACCACCCTGAAAGGAAAACGGTCGTGATGATACTTTTACAATTTATTAAAGATTCCACAAGTTGGTAATAGTGAAACCGAGAGATGGCTTAACGTGCTCTCCGAGGCACGGGAACGGTGGTGTTGTAAATATATGACAAATGTACGTAAGAAAACTGTATTTCTCATTGGTACATGCCGGGTGAGTTTAAACCGACCTTTGTAGGATTTAAGGGATGCGTTCTTACTGTTGGTGAATGTGGATCCTTGATATGTCAATCAACGACTTCTGGAAACTCTGAAGCACCTTAATATTTAAGGAAGGCGAGCGCGAGGGACGAGAAAGTAAAAAATGTTTGTTTCTTAACTTAAACTGTTTAATCGAGGCCTTGACAATGTGTACAATTAATCCTCAACACTTCTCCTTACACATATAAGGCAGTCAACATAATTTTTATACATATTTTATAAAACAAATTAAACATATTATATAAAACAAATTAAATATATTTCTACATTATGTAGTATTGCATACATTCATGTCGACTATTAGTTGTTTATGTCTTATGCTACCCAGAGGTTTTGTCAGCACATCAGCTGTCATATTTTCAGATGATAAATATTTTACATTAATAACATTATCCTGTACAAGTTCTTTTACAAAATGGTATCTTAAATCTATATGTTTTGTCCGTTTGTGACAATTGTCTTTAGATTCTAATATTTTTAAAGCACTTTGGTTGTCATTAAAAACTACTATACTATCAAATGACTTTAACATTACTTCAGACATGAAACTTCTAATGAATAACAAGTCTCTACATACGTCAGTAATGGCCATAAATACTTTTTAATAAATAACAAACTTTATTCCCATCAGATACAAAACCTTCAGGTTGTTCCATATATATTACCTCATTTAAATCTCCATTTAGGAAAGCGGTTTCAATATGAAGGTGGTGTATGTCCAAGTCTAATTCATTGCTCAATGACAGTAATATTCTCATAGTAGAGTGACGTACTACCGGCGAAAAAGTGTCAGTATAATCTACGCCTTCCTTTTGAGAAAAACCGCGAGCTACTAATCTGGCTTTATATTTATCAAAATTACCACTTGTGTCATACTTTACCTTAAATACCCACTTACACTGTACTATGTTGGTATTTGTGGGTCGCTCTACCAACTTCCATACATTGTTGTGTTTTAGAGAATCAAACTCGTTTTTCATAGCAAGTTCCCACTGCTTACAGTTTTCAGAGCTGATAGCCTCTTTATAAGTGAGCTGTTCATTACATTTACCTTGAGTGAGCATAGCCAAGTCAAAGTCGTCATACCTGCTAGGCAGCTTACTGCGTGTGGAGCGATTGGGCCGGCCAGTGTCAGTCACAGAGCCTGGACAAGTCACAGCCCTCCCCTCGTGAACAGGCGAGCCAATGACGGTCTGCCGACTAGTCACAGCTTCCCCTTCAGATGACGACTCACGAGATGTCGTCACCTCACTTTGTTCCTTCACATCAGCACCTTGAGGTCTCGACGAGCTCTGGTCATCTTCACCACTTGGAGAGCAGCATTCCACTGCATCTGAAATTGATACCGATGAAGAATTTAATAAAATTTCATTATTTAAATTATTTATGTCAGGTGAAAAATTATTCTCATTATTTAAATTTAAATTAATGTCATTAATCCATTGATATGAAATACAGTCATTATTATTATTATTAAGACTAGTGGTCATCATATCTCTATAAAATTTACTTTCTATAAATTCCACATTACGGGAAATTAAAATTCTTCTGGG
Organism: Tinea semifulvella; assembly: GCA_910589645.1. Classification (NCBI taxonomy): domain Eukaryota; kingdom Metazoa; phylum Arthropoda; class Insecta; order Lepidoptera; family Tineidae; genus Tinea; species Tinea semifulvella. Next base: position 32,004,950 of record OU342584.1, read on the forward strand.
GTTAGATGGCTCAATGAGTCTATATCCTTTGGAATGTTCACCATAACCAATAAAGATGCACATTTTTGATTTAGCATCCAACTTGTTCCGTTTTTGTCCAGGGACCAACGAATATGCAATACAACCAAATACACGAAGGTGAGAGAGATCCACAGGATGTCCACTCCAAACTTCTTCAGGTAGCTGTCCAGCCAAGGCAGATGTTGGAGACCTATTTTTTTAATAAATAGCAGCCATAATAGCTTCACCCCAAAAACGCCGACTAAGACCTGCGTCCTGTAACATTGATCTTGCCTTTTCCATTAGTGTCCTATTGAGACGTTCTGATACTCCGTTTTGTTGAGCACAATATGGAACAGTTGTCTGGTGAATTATTCCCTCCTTGTTAAGATAACTATCGAACTTCGAATTGCAATATTCTCCGCCGTTATCAGATCGGATACATTTTATAAGTAGACCAGTCTGTTTCTCTACAAAAGTTTTAAAATTAAGGAAAGAGGATATTACCTGAGATTTGTTCTTCAGCAGGTATCCAAATGTCTTTCGAGTGTAGTCATCTGTAAATGTTACTATGTATCTGGCACCACCATAGCTAGTTTCCGGCATGGGTCCACAAACATCAGAGTGTATCAGGTCAAGGGGTCCTGAAGCACGCCTTGTCTCACCAGTTGGAAACGGCTTTGATACCTGTTTACCCTTGAGACACGGCACACATTCACCTAGTGGATGCACCTGTTTATTAACATTAAACATGACACCACGGGCATGGGAATCCCGTAAAGTACACATACCTCTAATACCTAAGTGACCCAACCGTCTATGCCAGGTTGTAGCTGGCAACACGGTCGCACTCTGGACCTGCTCCCCTTGGTCAAGGAGTGTGGCAGAGTTCACTTGTGAATGCCTATCAGATATGATAACATTGTTAAGCTGGTAAATTCCATTAATTTGATTACCTGTACCTACACAATTTCCATTTATTTTACAATTGTCATAAATGTAACACTTCTCTTTTGTAAATATTACTGTCATACCTTTTTGAGCCATTTTACTAACAGAAATTAAGTTTGTTGATAAGTGTGGGACATACAACACCTTTTCTACAATATAGTGATTATTACTTTTGTTTAATGACATTTTTACATTACCTACACCACAACTATTAATGGTGTCACTATTAGCAATAGATATTGTTTTAGAACTATTCCTAAAGTTATGTAAAAGATCTTTATTTTTACACATATGGGATGTACATCCGGAATCAATAATCCATTGACTGCTTCCAACATGACTTAACATTGCGGTTTCAGTAGTTAATAAAGTTTTTTGTTGAGTTGTTTTTTTATCACGTTTTAGTTTGTAGCACTTGTTTTTTAAATGCCCTACCTTATTACAATATGAACACAACTTTTTATCACTTTTATTAATGTTTTTACTCACATAAGCCACATTTGAAACATTGTCATTATGATTTTTCCTGTACTCCTCCTGTAGAAGGCGGGTCCTCACCACTTCACTAGACAGGGATTTTGTTAAATTAGCAGTCTCCAAACTCGAAACCAGAACATCAAATTCTTGCGGCAAGCCACTTAATAATATTTCAGCAACTTCAGCGTCTTCTATTATGCGACCAATATCTGCTAGCTGATGAACAATATTCATTACTGTATCTATGTATGCAGTCATGTTACTATGGTCGTTGTAGTCTATTCTGTGAAGTTGGCGCAGCAGCAGAACTCTTCGATAAAGACTTTTGTCCTCAAAGACATCCTTCAGCTTCATCCAAGCTTCTTTCGCAGAAGATGCACTTCTTACATACTGATGGCATGACGAGTGGACTGCCAAACATATGCGGGCTAGAGCACGTTGCCCCCGCACCAAATCGCTGTCGGTGTTATCAACACATCCCCAGAGTCCCTCCAGCGTAAGCGTCATTTGCATGGTAAATTTCCATGAAGCGTAATTAGAAATACCTTCCAGTTCATCCATATGGCTTCCACCACCAGCTCCTACAGCATAAACGCCAGAAGCGACGGTACCGGAAACCGGCCGCATGGCCGCGTTGAGGTTGGTTGTCATTTCGCTCAAAATGGATAAAATCTGGTTATAGTTCCTGGGCCCATAACCTGTTGGTGAATGTGGATCCTTGATATGACAATCAACGACTTCTGGAAACTCTGAAGCACCTTAATATTTAAGGAAGACGAGCGCGAGGGACGAGAAAGTCAAAAATGTTTGTTTCTTAACTTAAACTGTTTATTCGAGGCCTTGACAATGTGTACAATTAATCCTCAACACTTACAACCGAGCCACCACCGCGTCTATTATTTCAACAAAGTTACAATTAAGTATAAATAACCCTCTATTTTATATAGTTTGGGCGTGCAAAATGTTTAAAATAGCATGACAGCTAAAGGACTGGATTGATACGACAACTAGATACATATTTTATTTTCCAAATAACTTAATTGCACAGTAATATATAGTAAAAACAACATTAGTCTAACAACTACGATTTATCAAAAGTACAAATATATCCGAAAACTTATTTATCTTTAATAAATATACAATTATACTATTCTTAATATAAATATTATTCAAAAAACCTACAGCTAGTTGCAGAAAGGATAATTAAAATAATCTTTAATCAATATTTTAATATACGCCTACGTGATTGGTAGTTATTGCCACTTTGATTATTTCGGCCAATGATGTGCCTCATAGGCTTACGTTAATCAGGTTAAAAGATAATTAGCCTTTTTCAGCAACTATAGTTTTTTGAAGTAACTTTTTTTAACCTAGCTGCAATTATAATGATAACTATGGGAAGTAATTTAACTTTATTTAAGTGCCTACTTATAATTATTAGAACGTTACAATTTTATAATATTAGGTACCTACTATAATCTGGCCAACCCTGTGATCGACTTGTCGCTTTAAGCGTTTTTTTTTATGATTTCGCTTTGACAGTTGTTTGACTTGGCGTTTCTCTTGGGTTTTCATACAAAATTTGGTAAAAAAGGCAAGCTTTGCTTTCAAGGCGAACATAGCACAAGTATTTTAAATGTCACCCTAAAGTTTGTTTGTAACTATTTAACGCTGTCGTTTTTAGATGTTTGAATAGAGCTAATAAGTCACCTACACATTTAGGAGGGTTTGACGCCTTTGCATCCCTCTCGCTCGCACAATCTATTATCAATGACTTTTCAAGACTCACACCCGTATTCTAAGATATTTCCTCAAAAGCTCCTTCACTCCACATTTCATTCCAGTTGTCAAACGAAAATTAAGTCCGTGTAATTGAGACGATTAAAATTTAAAATTGCGTCTAATATACCAGCTTACGGGCTGACCTTCAAAATAAAAAAAAAATCCTACAAAGTTGATCGTCTACATTTCACATACAAAGTACACTCAGATTTGAAAAATCTTTGAAAATATTGGAGAGTGCGAGCGAGAGGGAAGCACAAGCGCTAAACCCAGTTCAATACTAGAAAAAAATGTGTCGGAGGAACCGGGTTCGATTTCTGTTTTCTCGTGGTTCGATTTTTTAAAAATAATATTAACGCATTTGTTGCATTTACGAGTCTAGTATATATATATATATATATATATGCAAGAGACATCGATGAGCTGGGTATTGTCATTATATTAATAAAAAAGCAAATGCATTTTCATCAAAGCGAATAATAAAAAATAATACATTAAAATCCATTACTTTGATATACGGCCATGAGATACATCACTGATATGTATTTTTCGAGCTTAAGTAAATCACAATTACTTGCCGGGTCCATCGTGTGTGGGAAAGAGAGAGGAGAAGAATGGTGTCTCGGGATTGCGACTGACAACAGGCTGGTTTACAATCCAAGACGCTCCCCATCCACCATTCTGCTCTTCTCCCTATCCAACCAAATACTGTATGATTCCGTTAATGCAGTCTTGCAAGCTCGTTCCATAATGTATTGACAGCAGACTTGCTTAGGCCCAATTCCTTCAGTAGGTGGTATATTAACGGCCGGTTGCAGTAAGGATTAATAAAATAATTCATAATCAAAATTTTTATATACGCTACGTGATTGGTCAAACTTGTCACTTTGATTATTTCAGCTAATGACGTGCCTCATAGGCTGGCGTTATACATGTCAAACGAGAATCAGCCTATCTGCAACCGGCCGTAGTTATATTTTTATTTTAAACCTAATTGATTGAATATATAATACCTTAATAATGGTTCTAAATTTCAATCTAGAAAAAGCAACCAGATGACTTATGATACTTATGATATGATGTATTTGAGTTCCAGAAGCAATTTGGAAACTTGTATCGTAACTCATAACCCTAAAATGGACGAAATCGGAAAAAAGGTGGGGTCAGATATAAAAAATATATTGTTTAGAAACCGAATAGAATTAAGATACGATTAATATTATTTAAAAAAATGTTATGCGAAACGTACGGTTTACGCGAACGGTTTTTTATAAATTAAAAAAAAAATGATACACAACCGGTAGGGTCTTTAAGGAAAATTCTTGTTTTTGTGTAGAGATGCTATAAAAAATAAACTTCATCAGTTTCTGCTGGACGGTTTTTGAGAAATTAATGGTTAAAGTGCGAAAATTTACGATCATTACTCACATTTTTAAAAACACATTAAAAAAAAAAAACTAATGACGCTTTTATACATGTTCTCAGACAACTATGACATGTATCAATGTCATCCGTTTATATGTCATACATTTAGACCCTTTTTCCAACCACTAAATGAAAACGATCTAACCTTAATATTATGATTAATATCGCACAAAAGTTGGCTATCTACAGGATTATCTTATATAGAAATAAGTTTCCAAATTGCCTCAGGAACTCAAATACCAAGAGCCATCCGGATGCGTATTCCAGACTGAAATTACGCACCATTGCTTTAACTATGTGTTGCACCTACCTTGAACTTCTAATGTCTTAAAGGCCACAAAATTTTAAATAAATAAATTCTTAGCCTCACAGGTTTTCTAACGTAGGTACCGAAATATTAGCATTATTTAACCTGTTTAAATAAACAACTTGTTAATAGGTTTTTGAAGATTTATGACGGTTTTCAAATTTAAAATCTTTATTTATTTGAGGCACAGGTAATTAAAATTACCTTCTATATTTAACAAATGCGTATCATGCGCTCAGCTTTTTAGGCGTACAAATATTAAAATATTTAGTTAATTTATACACACTTAAATTTATTTCTTAACATTATCGAGAGGAATACTTGTTAAAAAAATAATAAGTAATAGTAAAGTATTGTAGGGGAAAATACCTACTGGCTGATGGAGACAGTTTAGGGAAAGGAAAAGAAAGGTTACTCACGTGGGTCCGGCTGTCACCTGTCTTCCTCCTGGAAGCCTCCAGATCGAATCCAGCAGATATGTGTGGACTGTATCGTTTCACATAGGGTTTTTATTAGCACAGCACTTTCACGAAAGTTTATAGTTTTGGGTTGAGCCGGCTAGCTAGCGCACACTCGGAAACCAGCGGTCGTGGACGTTCTGATGATGATCACCGACGGAAAACGTAGACACGACGCGGTCTGATAGTAGTACGATGAACTACTTATTTTGGTTGAGAAATCATGACCATACGCGACGGCTGATCGATGACGACTCGCTGCCTCTAGAGGATTTTTACCTCAGCCATTGTTCTGAAGTAGGCCACTAGATGGCGCCACGTTAGGAATTCAATGGAAATATAGGGAACAAGGATTTTACCAGCCAGTACATAATCTCTAATTCCCTATCAAAATATATTATAAATATAAACTAAACCTAGGTACCGAACAAGTATCATCATGACCGTATCCATTTGGCGGTGGTCTGAAACCCGCTTTAAAGAAGTGGGATCACATTTAGCCTATTATGACAAGTGGCAAGCTCGTCGTTTACCTAACTCAAGAAATAAATTATTGTGTCCTGACTAGTAATCGAGCTCAGTACCTCAGCGTCTAAATTCTATTAACCGTTAGACATAGGATGCAGTTAAAAAAAAAAAAAAAAAAAACTTCGTTATACAACCCTTGTCATATATCCATGATTTAAAATGTTATGACTGGGCCACGGTTTAATTATTTGGCACATCAACTGTAGTTTTATCATCATTATTTTATCACAGCCCCTGAAAAAAATGATCCTAGATCTTAAAAGCTGAATATGGGCCTTCCAGAAAAAAATACTGTAGAATTTGGTGTTCATTCGCCACGCTGCACTGGCCAGACGATTCCAAAAGTTGGATAGTTGAATCGAAACGGACGACAGCTAAAAGTGCCTACCTTTCAAATTGTAAATTATTAAATCAACCTATATTATATTTGTATTGTCAGTAATTCTTTATCCTGTTGGGAATGATTCTCGAAAGTAATATAATTTAAAACTAGCAGATAAGCTGTCGAATTCCATGCGACTTGCAAAACGCTCAATTCTCGAAAGATATAAATAATTAGTTTGCGATGTCATAATAAAATCTAAACTTAACAACTTTTACATGAACTATCAGAAAAATACAAAACGTCTGGTAATAAATAGAAAATCTTACATCTACCATAATCTACGATATTCGAGAAGTGGCCCCTGTTATATTAACAAGCCATACTCGTAGCTCGCTAACAACCTATAACACAAATATGATTATTTATGAATTGTGCTCTGGCCAGTTCTGGGCCAGTCTGATACGTACAGTAAAAAAACCCAACTTGTTCAATGATTCAAAGGACTCGTTGATCGAACGGACTGGTTATTTTACGGTCCAGTTTTTATTTAAATATCTTTTAGAAGTCTATGGCATCGATAATATATTTTCACTTAAATCAGTGATAAAGAGTTGACTTGATACTGCCTCCGGTGATCAATTAGTTGTACCGCAATAGGAGATGGCTAAAACTTGAATATACCTACTCGTTTATAGAACAGGTATTTTATTTACTAAACTATTATACTAAAATATAATATGTGATTTTGTATTGTCTTACTCTAGTCTAATATGTTTGATAGAAACCTTTCCTAAAAAACCATATGTGGGAAGTGACAACATTTTGTGGCTTTTCCATACAAATTGGCTATTTTAAATTTATTAGTTTGTATGGAATAGACAAAAATTTTGTCACTTTCGACATATGGTTTCTTAAGAAAAGTTGTATAATAATAATTGTAGGTGCACATAAAGTCACCCCGTATATCCATTTATTTATTGTATTTTTTTACCCAATATTACATGGATGTTGCCATTTATTATGGTTGTCATTATACTTTTTACATACTCAATACTACAAACCGTTGCGTAATCATTTAAAACAAATTTGAGAATACCGATGAGTGGTCGTTTACCTTTAGGTAGCTTCCTATTAATTCGTATTGTCCCAATGAAGTGCCACTGACCGGAATATGGATTCGCGACCAAAATTTTATGACTATTCCATGATGACTCGATGTTCTCTGTCTATACATTTTAATTTTAAGAACATGCACACACTAGGAATTTGTTAATTTCCATTTCATAACATACACATTAGTTATCTACCACGAATATTATATAACAATATAAAATAAAAAATTCTTAGCATTACATGGATTCACCTTGCGGTTGCCGGGTCCATAGAGAGGAGAAGAATTGTGTCTCTAGCTTGCGACCGACTATAGGTTCGTTTAAAAAGAAGATTTCGTTTTTTAAAACCACAACAAGACACTCCACTCCGCTCCTCTCCTACGTATGATTTGTAATTTAGTAAAATAAAAATGGTTTTCTAACTATGGACTGGAAGTTTATTCGCGCAGCAAATCAACATTGCTGTGCATCGAGGGAATGCTGCAAGCGTTTTTGGCACATTGCCTTGCCACATGATCAAATCATGAGTGAATATTTTTATTTATGGTTTAGTTTTAATTATTTTATTTTACATTCTTGTAACTTACTTAATTATTATTATTATATTATTAAACTTAAATATATACCTATTTGTTTTATACGTTTAAATAAATAATTATATTGGTAAACTTCGTTTTTATTAACGATTTATCTACAGATATATTTCTTTTTGTTAGGTCCGATAATTCAAGCTGTTGAAAAATATTGCCCCATAATGTAATATATTAATTAAATATTCATAATTGTAAACTGAGCCTTTAGTCATTTTAAATAATAAGGATTTAAAACAAGAGCAACTATGTAGGTAAGCTATATCGGTCATAATGTCTATGCCGTGTGAAATAATATACAATGAAACTGCGTTCAGACGAATAAAAAGCTATTCGGGGAATCTGCCATCTGTTGATTCATGTCTCAAGACCTGTTTACATCATTCCAGTTTTTAGTCAAGTTTTTACATTTATACTATTTTTACTCCTACAAGTATAGTTAATTTATTCACGTACGATGTTTTATAAAAGCTCCTTCTATAGTTACCAGCCAAATTATGTTTCTTTAAGCGTAAACGAATGCTTTAACGAACGGACACTGTCAAGGACAACTGCTTTTAAACTTTTTTCAACTGCTTTGACATTATTAATTATGATTATTGTAATTTTGATGTACGAGTAATTTAATTTATGCTCGGCACAGCTTGCGCATTTATACTATTATTATAAATGTAGAAGAAGCTTTGTCTGTGTGTCTGTCAGACTATGTATGTAGGTACGTATGTTTGTCTCGCCTATATTAACCTATAGCCTATATTTTGGCATAATTATATTTTGTGTATGTAGTATATAATAAGTTACATATTTAAAGTGTGTAGTATATGTAGTTTCGTTTTATATGTAGTATATGTAATGTACCAAATTAAGTAAGTATCGTGTATTATATTTATTTGCACCCTGCCCATGATTTCTCACTTTCCCAACGGTCAGTTGTTAGAAAATGCCTAACCGGCATTAAACTCGCCTATGTACACTAATTTTAAGTTTTTATGCAATAAAGTATTTAAATAAAATAATTAAATAAATAAACTGATTTTAAATTTTATTCTTAATTTATATGTTAATTTGATCTTTACGCCTGAACCAATTGACTGATTTAAATATAATTTGGCAGATACTATGTTCCTTGTAATCCAGGGTTAATTATGAGGTCAATATAAGCTGAACAATCGTTTTTTACTGAAAATTATTTTGATTGATTCTCAACTACTTATTATTGTTTAATTATATTTATTTGTAGATACAAATATTTATTAGTAGTTTATTATGTAGTGTTTATATGTTAGTCTGGATGTTTCAGTTAGTTTTTAATCTTTGTCATGGCATAGGCTGACGTTTTTTTTGTTGTTTACACTGTTAATCTATTTCTATTTGTGTAAACTTATAAGTGACACTATGTTGCTAAAGTTTAGTTTTATTTGTTGTTGGATATTGTCATTGTCCTTAATTAAATAAATATCAAAACATGTCATGTGAACCTATGGACGTCCTAGACCTCCACTATTGATTTAGGCCTTCACTCGACGGGTTGGCGAGAGTCTGATGTATTTTTTTAATGACAATTTATTAACGATCACAGCTTAGTAGAAACGTAAGAAAAAACATTTTTCACATTGGTATATGCCAGAGATCGAACTCTTTAGGATTTTAGGGAAAGCGATCTTACAGCCGAGCCACCACCGCTCAAATATAATATATATATAATATAATAATATAATTTAGCGGTAAGCTAATATATATGTATTCCCTTACAGCTAAATTATTATATACCATGGTGAGTTTTCTGAGGAGCTCTATAACCTTATCCCTTCTTCTCTATTCCGCAACCGAACCACACGCACAGGCCAAAATATGCATCCACTTACCATACCCACTATCCCTAAACGTATTAATTTTGGAGACTCTTACATCTGTTGCATCGCCAGCGTGGCGAGTGTAGACCAAATTCTCGAGTTCTGGAAGGCCCATCTCTAGCAGTGGAGGTCTAGGACGCTGTGTGCTAGGGGCTGTAATGTAGGCGTGATGTCACATGTCGTCTTCAGTATTAAAAAAATTAAGACGTGCAACGCCAGTCTAAAGAGCTAGTTTTTTTATAAATATAATAATAATATTTAATGGTGGCTGTTGAAGAGACAGAATAGGGTCACAATACGAGTTAGATATAATTTACTCAGAAACTTGTGCAGTTTTTATAAATTGTTCTGGAAGATACTTATTACTTAAGTATATAAAAAAACTAAAATATATTTAAGACCGTAATTCCATGCATGGTCCATACATATCGGTCATATAATTTCATAGGATACGTAGGATATACGAGGTACTCGTAGGTTATTATTTCATCGGAAAATTGCTATCAAACATTTATACAGCTCTAATCGATTTTAAATTTTCGTTTCAATTTTAAAATGGGTACGAGTAACTATTTTGTATGCAGAAGCCAAAAAAACTGTTAATTTCGACATATGGATTCTTAAAAAATGTTGTTTGTTTTTATCAATAAAATCACAAATATGTGACTATTATTATTGACTAATAAGTCCAAAGTGGGTTATTACTAGAACACATTTGATATTTTTTTACTATTTATTTTTGTTTTATTAAAATAGTTTATTACCGCAGCATGGTTACGAGTATTAAGTAGGTAGGTTTTAGGTGTACTGTGTACATACATCTAGCTAGAGCCTTAAAAAAACATTCACACCTTTTGAAAGAGAACACTAAAATTACTCTGCGATTGTGCGTAAAAAATATTCTATTGTCGATTCGTTTATACGAGTATATGTATTTTTGATAATTTAACAATACTTTTTAGTGGTAGCCAAGGCTCCATACAAAACTGGAAAAAATCTCTAAAAGAATGCCTCACTATCTCGAAAGACGTAAAGAGAGGCGGGTAAACCTCGCTCAGGCAATCGCTGTGAGTTAGCCAAATGAAAATATCCTGTTAATCCTGTTATGAAAATTAACAATGCCAACTAGTAATTAACTTTTTTAAAATAATAACACAATATTCTTTCGAAAAACAAAACTACACACATCAAAAGTGTCTAGGGATCAACATATATTTTTGCAATAACTTTTCTCCTGATTGATATTCATTAAAATTTTCTTTAAGGATTGATCAAATAAAATGTTTTCGTTTGTCTACAGTAACGATAAACCAAGTCACCTTTGCATTAGTAAAAAAAATTGCCATTTTCCTAATAAAGGGATTTTTGACATTTGAACCACTAACATTAAAGTTCGAAAAAAAGACTGAAATAACAGTTTTTTTTTTTAATTTTATTGGGTAACTTAAACAATTAATAATCCGTGTTTCTACCGCGAACACTAACAACACAAGAACATCGGTTTGGCATACTCAAAATGAGTTCATCCAAATCACGCTGTGGAATGGCCGCCCATGTTCGTTGCAACAACAAAAAAAGGTCTTCTTGCGACTGGATACCCTCCATATTCGGCAGAGCTCTTCTCTGAAGAATATCCCATGCATGCTCAATTGGGTTCAAGTCTGGCGACTGAGCAGGCCAGGGCAGGACATTGATGTTAGCTGCGGCGAGAGTCTGTCTTACAACTCTTGCGGTGTGCGGTCGTGCATTATCATGCATTAACTGAAATAAGGGACCGATATGCACTTGTAGAGGAACGATGACGTCTGATACAACCGTCTCAGCATAAATTTGAGCGTTGAGGTTGCCTCTGATCCAAATCAACTCAGTTCTTCCGCCGATCGAAATACCCGCCCATACCATGATGGTTCCACCACTATAAGGATGGACTTCCTGGCAGGATTTTAATCGCTGTTGGCGTCCAGGGGTTCTCCAGTGTCGTATACGTCTTGTATCCGGCCTCATACCAAAACGAGACTCATCAGAAAAGCACACGAAACGCCATTGTTCTTCTGTCCACCAATTTCTGTGTTCAAGAGCCCATTGATATCGAGTCCTACGATTGTGCATTGCTATAGGTGGTACCCGTAGCGGTCTTCGGGAATGAAGGTTCACTTCATGCAAGCGGTTTCTGACTGTTTGGTCGCTAATTAAGTTCCCTGAAGAGCGATGAAGGCTCACGGCTAACATCATGGCGGTTATTGTTGGAGTTCTTCGAGCTGTGATTTGAATGTATCGGTCTTGTCTCCGTGTGGTGCAGCGATACCGTCCTCCATGGCGCTCAGCCACGGTACCAGTGGTTCGGTAACGTGTCCAAAGTCGACTGATAACACTCTGACTTGTATTCAGAGCTAAAGCCACAGTACGTTGCCGGGAACCAGCTTCTATCATTCCCACGGCTCTGATCATTTCTTCCCTGCTTAAATGACGTCGCCGCTCCATAATAACGTTGGTTTTAATCAGTAGTAGGGAAACAGTAGCACTAATAATGTCTTCAATGCGTCTTATGTTTTTATAGGGAAAATATTGACAGCTGATTTTCATCTTTTACTCGAATTTGATTGACAGTTCCTGTTTTAAATTATGAAATGCACCAAAAAGGATCCATATAAATTTATAAAATCATAAATTTATTACAAAGCCACATCTCAATCACAAGAAATCCGCATAAACATGCTTGATCCCTAGACTTTTTTGATGTGTGTAGTTGCAGAAACGGTTCTCGTTTTAGTTGGTTTAAAGACGGTGCGGCGGCGGACATTATAAAATAATGTTGGTTGTGAAACTAAACACAGACTACTAATGGAGACGATTATAAAATATACGTGTTTTAAGAGTAAAATGTTTGCGGTGATATAGATTAGAATAAGTAAGAAAATGGATGAAACTGTTAACCTAATAGTTCGTTTAATTTATATTAATTTTAAGTACTTTATACTTTGGAAATGGACTACAAAAGTAAAGTATCATCACGACCGTTTTCCTTTCGGGGTGGTCGGAAACCACGCTTACAAATAAGCGGATTCACATTTACATTAATAAATATTTTTGTGTCCCGACCAGGAATCGAACCCGGTACCTCCGAGTCTATTCCACGGACTTAACCGCTAAATCACGGAGGCAGTGGATGGACTATATTTGCTTTATAATAAATATTATAACAAGTACTTTATTTTATTTATAAAAATAGTTACTCATTCAGAATTATTTTGCTACAATTTATAGTTACAACAAGTACGATTGAATTGGTAGTTCGCGCAACGAGGACTGTTTTGATCCAAAACTAAAAACGGTTCTATCGTCGTAGAAACCAAATTATCGCCTTGCAACGCCCAACACAAATGCCAACTTGCATACAATACCGGAGCCGTGTAAACGCTGCATATGCTCTAGGCCTTTGACATGCAACATTGTCTAGGAAAAAGCCCTAACAATGACAAGCACTTGCCCTTACACTTGAAAGAGAAACAAAAGATAATATTTCTGAAATTATCCTTTGTATTTTTTATTATACAGTAATAATAGAGGAAGGTAAAATTCTAAGCTTGTTCACATTTTTTTAACTGACTACCTTTTACTTTTCGATGAAACTTATATAGAAGAAGGAAAGAAATTTAAAAGTAAAACTACGAGTAGGTATATGATATATATGTATATAATGTAGATATATGTTTTTAATAAAATGATTATGTCGACTCGATTTGTTTGAATGAAACTGACAGTTTTCCAAGAAGATCTGTCACTTCTCATTTGAATATATCGTACATCAAAAGCGTCAGAATTAGGGCTCTAATGAGAAAACGACATTCTTCTTCTTAGTCGCTACACTCTTGGCAGAGTGGTCGTGGTCGTCACTTGAGTGTCAGTGGCACGCTTAACAAGTCGTCGCCACTCGTCTCGAACTGCAGCCTTCCTGGAGCACTCATGTAGGGGGTGATCCATTGCTGCTTTAACCTGGTCAGTCCATCTCATCGGAGACCTACCACGCATTCTCTTGCCATCGACTTTTCCCTGAACTACAAGGCGCTCAATGGATGTATCTCCACGCCGTGATACGTGTCCAAAGAAAGTGAGAATGCGTGATTGCACGATTGAGGAAAGGCGTTGTCCTATCTCCAGTTCGTCCAGGATGGATTTGTTGGTTCGGAACTCCGTCCACGATATGCCCAACATTCTCCGCCAACACCACATTTCTAGAGCATTAATACGTTTTATTTCAGTTTCGCGCAGGGTCCACGTCTCTGCAGCATACAGGAAAATGGGGAACACAAGAGCTCCGACCAGCCGGATTTTAGTAGCTTTCGTAATGTTTCGGTTCCTCCATATTTTCTTAAGCTTCTCCATAGCAGACCTCGACACTGCCATACGACGCTTAATTTCCTCCTCGCATCCACCGCCATTCGATATCAATGCTCCCAGATAAATGTATGATTGGACAACATCGCATTTTGCTATCTGTTTAATTTCTGGCCAGTTATCGTTGGCACGGTCTACAATCATTACCTTTGTCTTGCTGCGGTTAATTTTAAGGCCGAACTTAAGACTGACTGACTCCATTTTTTGCAACAGCTCTTCCATGTGACCAATACTTGTTGCAAATAATGTAGTGTCGTCCGCATATCGCAAATTTGAGATTTTTAGTCCACCAATTGTTACTCCATCAGTCCAGTTTTCAAGGGCAATTCTCATTATAAGTTCTGTGTAGATGTTGAACAGAAGCGGGGAAATAATGCATCCTTGTCGAACTCCAGCATTGGGGTGGAAGTGGCTAGATAAAACTTCATCTGTTCTTACTGATGCTGTTCCATCTTCGTAAAGACGTCTGAGTAGGTGCACTAGATGTTTTGGCGTACCCATTTCCAACAGAGTTTTCCAGAGCATGGGCCATTTTACGGAATCAAACGCCTTTGAGAAGTCAACAAAGCAAATATACGTCGGCTTGTTAAACTCTCTGGCTTTCTCTATTATTTGGCGTACTGACAGGATTTGCTCACGGGTACCTTTACCTTTTACAAAGCCGGCTTGTTCGGGCGCGATCTCTTTTGACAAATAACTCTTAAGACGCTCGTTTAATATGTGTAGTAGAACTTTGCTTGCGTGAGATATCAAAGCAATAAGGCGATAGTTACTACACATCTTTGTAGAACCTTTTTTATGCAGTGGGACAAAGACAGTGTGAGCCCATTCTTGCGGCCAAGAACCTGTATGCCATATTTTGTTGCATAGAGTTTGAAAGATCTTAACGCCATAGTCTCCCGAAGCTTTGATGGTTTCAATCGGGATAGAATCTTTACCTGTGGCTTTTCCATTTTTTAGGTGTTTAATTGCAGCTCTTACTTCGTCTTTGAGAATGTTTGGCTCAATCTCTTTGTCCTCTGGTTCAGTCGAATCGAAGCAACGTGATTCTGGATCCTCAAACAGTGACTGGCAATAGTCTTTCCAAGCCTCAGAAATCGCATCTATTTCTGTAACGGTCTCCCCGTGACCGTTTTCAATAACCCATGCTCTGGAAGTGAGAGTCTTTGTAATGCATCGAATTTTCTGGTGTAGGTCTCTGGTTTCATGTTTATCAGCATGCGCTTCGACTTCTGCACAAATTTTTTGAAGCTGAGCATTTTTATCTCGTCTACATGCTGCCTGAATCCGAGCAGACATCTTGTTTTGAATTCTTACATCAACTCCCATAGCTTTTAATCTACGCCTTTCCTCTATTAGGACAAAAGTATCATCGCTTATCCAGTGCTGTCGCTTACGTGTTCCCATAGATGGTTTCGACTCTTTAACTGCGTTAACTATCAAATCCTTTGCTCGTTGCCATAACTGATCAGGTGATTCTGATATGAAATCGACACTTGCCCATTGACTCCAGTTATGTTTAAGTGCACTCATAAACTTTTTGCTATCCCTTACTTCAAATCTGGTTTTATTTTTAAGTTTTCTAGCTGCTTTCAGTTTTAACTGCACTTTGGAGATCAAAAGTTGGTGATCGGACCCACAATCTGCACCAGGGAGAGTGTGGGTATTTCGGACAGAGGTCTTCCATCGCGACCCAATCATGATATAGTCAATTTGATTGCGATGAATACCGCCAGGTGATGTCCACGTGTAGAGTCTTCTGGGGTGGTTCTGGAAGAAACTATTTGATATGACTAGGCTATTCTCAGATGCAAATTGTATTAAACGTTCACCCCTCTCATTGCGTTTTCCGAGGCCAAACTTTCCTGCACAATTACTAAGGATGTGGGCGTCTGCTCCTATTTTCGCATTAAAATCACCAGTAAGTAACAATAGTTCTCTTTTTGGAATTTTCTGGATGGTGGACTCCAGCTCTGTGTAAAAGTTGTCTATGTTATCGCTGCTTGTACTGGCCGGTGCATAAACCTGTATGATGTTTACATTAACTGGCGTCGCCTTGAGTTTTATACTCAGAATTCGATCGCTTACAGGTTCATACCCCAGGACACAGTTTTTTATTTGCTTTGGGATGACGAAAGCAACGCCATTTTTGCTACTGCTAGTATTGCCAGAGAAGTAGACAGTGCTCATCTCAGTGTCAAAGTGACCATTGCCCTTCCAATGAGTTTCGCTAAGGCCACAGATAGTTAGCTCACATCGGGTTAATTCTTTTTCTACAATATGCAACTTTCCTGGAGTAAGAAGACCGCGTACATTCCATGTACCTATCTTTTGTATATGTCGCATTTTTACTGCATTTCCAGTAGTCCATTTTCCATGGGATGCCTGGTTTCCTACATTGCCATGGCCGGTAACCAATTTCACACCGCATGCCCCGGACGCAGTACGGCGCCGGTTGCTAAGCGGATCACATGGCCACTTAATATTCTTACATTGTACTTTCATGACGACTTTCTTGGGATAGTAGTGCAGTGGTTTCCCCTTGCCTTCTGCACCAGAACTTTTAGGACCTATTTTGACCCCAAGGCTCTCTGTAGCCTCTTCCAACCGGTTTCCCGATTAGGGTTATGGTTATACCGCCATGGCTCGGTCGTCAGAGCCTCGTCCGTTGTCTAGCAGGGAGTACCACGTGCAGGTGAGGTTGACAGTTGGGCCGGTTAAGATGTGGGTACCGTTCTCCCCTTACTCCCCCCTTAAGAAGAAGAAGAAGAAGAATTCACGTTGTTTTAGGAATATTAATGTTCTAACTTATATCATGCCCTATAGTAAGCTTCCAACTTGATTTGATTGTCGTTTTCCTTAAAATCCAATATGGTCGTGTTCTAATAAGAAATAATGAAATAACCCTTTCTTGCGTGTATTTGTCATAGATTTACGACACCGTTTCCGTGAAGAAAAGAGCACTTTAAGTCGTCGGTCCCAGTTACACTAATTCCAAGATATAAAATGTTTTTTTATTTTTATTTTTAATTATAAAGTAATGTAGTAATGTATCATCACGACCGTATGCATTGCGGAGTATTCAGAAACCACGCTTCCTTTTTAAGAAAGCGGATTCACATTTAGCCAACTTTACTATAGGCCATCATGACAAGTGGCAAGCTTGTCGATCACTCTGGCGTACCAAACTCGAGAAATATCAGAAATAAATTAAATAATTTATTGTGTCCAGGAATCGAACCCGGTCCCGGTCTAATCCACGGACTTAACCGCTAGACCACGGAGGCAATTCGATTTAAATATAAAAAAATATTTATATACATTGGAAAAGGAAGAACTATACAACATCAAAAACTAAATAGAACCTATTAAAAAATATTATGCGAATAACTTAAATAAATTTACATTAAAATTGGATTCAGATCCTCGCCAATCCAGGCCAGCAGCATGGCGAATGTAGGCCAAATTCGCCAGACATATGTACTTCAAAACTTATCTCCAGTAGCAAGTCTATGACATTGTGTTCTAGAGCATGTGAATTGTGATACACGTGTGTCTAGGACGTTGTATATCCTCTGAAGCTGTCATGATGATTATAATAATTAGGAACCCTTTTATGATCTCGGTTTGGGGGTTAAAAAAAATCAGTGGGTATAATAATAGTTGAGTTATTTTCCCACACCCAGCAGTGTTGATTTTTGTTAACACATTGAAAGCAAATACTCTTAGATGCGTCGGAGTTTTAACGAAACCAGAAATATAACTTGCAACGAAAATAATATAAATAAAATTTAGTTCAGTCGTAGATTTTAAATAAATCCTATATTTATATTATTTTAAGATAATAACAAAGATTATTGCAACACTGAGTATTTACACAATCTAGGACAAACCGTCTTTCCTATGTAATTGCTGAATAATATACTAGGCTAGGAGATGATCATAAATATTTGGAATTAAAATAATTATAGAGTGTCTAATGTCCTCAAGGTTTGGATGTCAGTGAATGTCTACCTGCATTCGCTTTTGTACGTGATGCAATGAAGGGGCGCTACCACCACCACCTTAATGGCTTCGTTCACTTAACCATAGAAAGGTTATTGTGCACTTTTAAATGAAACACTCACCCAGATTGTACATTTATGAAAGTGGATGTAATACACAGATTAATGGCAATGCTTAAAATGTAAGGGGTCGCATTTCTATGGGAACTCAGAATATATAAAAAATGTATATCATTAATAATTTATTCGAAGGAAGTAAGGTAGGTACAATGATTTAAAAAAATAAAACTCAATTATTAATTAAACTAAAAACTTACATTTTAAAACATTTATTACTATTAAAAAAAACCTACTTAATAAATAAAAATACAACTAAAATAAAGAAAAAATATAATAAAATTATTATAAATGAAAAAATTGCTCCAAATCGCTGCCAATGGGCAAAGTGCCAAGGATACTGGTAGCATTGACACATTGAATGGCATTGCTGATCCTTTGGCCAAAATATTGCCCAGCCCTCTTGTCTCCCGAGGTGTTGACGAGCTGTTTTGACAACGCCTTGAAAATTTCATGTGCACTTGGTCCCCACGGCCCGAGAATTTCAACTCCAAACGGCGCAAAACACATCTCCCAATAAGCTGAGTGTATTTTCCTCCGTTTGAGGTTCTCTACTTGTAATGCAGCAGCGCCTGGGTCCTTAGAGGTCAAGGACAAGTGGGAAGGCGCCAGGGTGTCCACACACGTGGCATCCCATACTAAAGGCAAACCTATCCTCCATGGAACCAACGTCATTCCATCGGGCCACTTGCCAACGTCGCTGACCATGCCACTGGGTTCTAATATAAAATTATAATATATATTTTTTAAATATTATGGTAAATATTCTATATTTTTATGAATACACAAATAATGGCCCCTTCCATTATGTCCTTCTGGGACCTACCTACTACCTACCCTGCATGTGTGAAATGATGAACTTAATGTCGAATCAAGTTATCATTGATTACAATAAAATATAATATAATACTTCTACATTTATAGATTACAAACAGCTATATATTTTTATTCCCAGCGGTAAAAGACACAAGAATATCTATAATTTAAAAAAAAAGTGGTTTTGTTTGTGTACATAACCTCACAAAAAAATCTGCCCAGTGACTCTATATAGGTAACGCGGCCACTTAATTTAACGATGCCATTAGGGAAGTGGTGAAGACTTAAAATAAATAACAATAATTAAGTAAATATATTTATAAATGTTATTATTATATTGAATATGTAAGCATTTTTTCATGATATTTATATATTAACTGTTTATCAAATATTCAAATGTAAATAAATGAACTTGTATTCTATTAAATTAATTCTTGCCAACAAAACTTAATTTTACCGAGATGTTTATAATGCAATTAATGAAAAAAATATATGGGAACAGCTTTCGCTAAGCTCTTTTGACCCTGCTCATCTACCGTCGACTCCTGGACTATATGCAAACTGAGAATAAGGCCACTATCGTTACTACAATTCTCTTATTATCACGGTCGTCAAATTACGTAAATTTTAGTTTTAAAAGTACAAGTTTGTAACAAACTTCCTGTCATCATAATTATAAAAAAACATGGGTATATGTATTATAAAACCATATATATATAATGTCGATTCGATACTGAAAGTGTATAAAAATAAAATACATACAATTCAGTATAACTTATTAAAAATAATATAATTAATCTTACCCCCCCCCCTCCCCCCAGTTTCCAAAAAGGTAAAATACCTCAATTTGTAGTAACTCTATCTTTTGTTATTCCGTCAACCTCGTATATTATAAGCAAAATTAAACATCCGTTAAATTAATCATCATTTCGGAAACTGGAGGCTAGCATACTTAAATGAACTGATTTTAATTAAACTTCTAATGAGCATCGGGGTCAATGTCAGATGTTCAATAACGCATCGTAAACACATTCACTTTTTAACACTGAAATTAGTAAAATAATACGATTGTTATGATACACGGATCCAAATAACTATAGTAAAATAAATAGCCGAGAATTTGATAAATTATTTAAATTGTTTATTATTTATTTTGAGCACTTCGTTTGAACCGACGGATTTGTCCGAGTAATAAATAAATAAAATAATACATTAGCTTGTCACTTGAAATTTTAGTCAATGTTATCGGCAAATGTTTAAAATACGATAATTAGAAGAAAAAAAAACTTCTTGAAAAAAATTTAATTACTCTTTTATTTAAAGCACGTTATTAGTTTTAAAACTTTGATATTAAACTAAAATGTAAATATATTGATAGAAACAAAATATATTTCTTAAGAAACCATATTCATTAATGCCATTTTTTCGGCATATCTATACAAACTTTAAAATAGCCAATTCATATGCCAAAAAGTTTAGTTACTTCCTACATATAGTTTCTAAAAAAAAATTGTTTATTTCTATTAATATGATGTAATTATATTAATCTAATGTAAGAGCATACAAAGTCAACCATATGTTATAAGTTTGACTCGAAGAGAATGATTATTAATACGCAATTTTTTTAATCTTATAATTAAATAAATACCTCTTTAAAATTAATAACATATTTCGAAAAGTATTTTTAAATCACATAGCGCGCTCTACTTGTAAGAGTGCGTTTAAAAACTAATACGAGTACCATATTTCTAAATACAACAACAAAAAACTTAAATCCTTTCATTTCTCAAGGAACAATGGTAGTCAAAAAGTCACGGGAATTGATCGACATAATGACAGTCGAGCCTATTCTTGACTTAAATTCCTTCTAGTCATTGTCGGAACCGTGGTTATCGAGTTGTTTCAACAACGCTTTTCTTTAGTCCAAAAAGGTCGTGGTTCGAACCAATGAGAAATACAATTTTCCACCATTACCGTGCGTCAGAATCTCGGTTCCACTAAAACCAACTTGAATCATTAAGAAATTTACGTTAGGCCGAATTTTTTGGAAATATGTTTTATAAGTAACTGCCTCCGTGGTCTAGCGGTTAAATCCGTGAATTTTGACTCGTAGGTACCAGGTTCGATTCCTGGTCGGGACACAAAAATATTTATTAATGTAAATAAATACATTTAATTAATATTTAATTTATTTGTGATATTTCTCGAGTTTGGTACGCTGGAGACCACGACGAGGTTGCCACTTGTCATGATTGGCCTATAGTAAAGTTGGCTAAATGTGAATCCGCCTATTTATAAGCGTGGTTTCTGACTTTGCTATGTTCTAAAAGACCCATCTCCAGCAGTGAAGGTCTAGGATTGTGTGTTCTAGGAAACTAGGATTTGCATAATTTTTGCCTTCTCTCACCTCTCTCTCTCAGTTGGCGAAGGGTTTACTTATGGTGATAGCTCTGGTCGGTCGTTCCACACGAAGCATGCGTAAGTACATCTCAATACTTGCACATTTATTTTTAGTGAAAAGAGTTTTATTTACTTCTCTGTTAATTAATAACATTATTATTAATACATATTTTGCAAGTTATAACTTTAGTTAATTCATATTCAATTGTTTAAAAATATAATATAAATAAAATAAAAAAAACACTTTTTACTAAAAAATAAATGTGTAAATATTGAGACGTACTTACTGATAGTTTATGTGGAATGACCGAATGTATTGATGGCAGTGGGCCGAATACGTCTGTCGCAGAACCAAATAACGATGGAATAGACGGTTTCTAGAGTGAAGACCACGTACAGAAAGACGCAGAGTGGTACGATCCCCGTTAGATGGACGGATGACCTGAAGAAGATCGCTGGGCAGGGCTGGATAAGATTGGCAGGAGATCGTGTGAAGTGGCGAGCCTTGAGGCCCTATATCCAGCAGTAGAAAAACACAGGCTGATGATGATGATGAGCTATCCTTAATCACCTCACCTTATCACGTTAATCGAAATAATGTTACTTCTATTTCAAGAATTAGGCCTTTAACATTCTGCGTATATACTTACTCATTATTTATTCAATCATTAAACTTTGTAATTTTAGCTTTCAAATAAATGGTTATTTTCTACGGGCAACCTAACAATTTGTTAAATAACAGTGTACGGATTAGCTATGTTTTGTTTAGAGTGTCACTTGTATTAAGTAAGAGGCCCACGATCCACGATAAATATTGGCTAAAGAAGAATTACTTGTATACCTACCTCATGTCATGACAAAAGTATGTGATACTCAATTTTCTTTGCAGAAATTCAACTTGGATTTAAACAAAAAACTGAGTCCAATGGCCTTATCTTATTCTGTCACGTCACGGGTCACGGAGCAAGATGTATTGCCACCAGCATTTATAATCTTTAAGGGCCAAACCCAATATAATATTTATTGTTAGTTTTGCTTACTAGATATCAAAATTTGAATAGAACGAAATAATTTTTGGCATTAGATTAATATGCTAATAGCTCTTAGGATTTTTATTTGATTATGACAGCTTTTGTGTAATTAATGGATCTCATAATGCATGGTAAAACAAAATGTTTTAATATTAATTTGTAGTTTTGCGCAGACATAAACTATTTTTATGGCTAATGACAGTTTTTTATCATTCTTTCTATGCGTTATTATTCTAAGGATGTGTGCTTACTATACGTCCCAAATTTATATTTTTATATTATTGGCATTTTTTAGACAAATCTAGAAACATAAGCCAAACAGGCGCTGTTTTGATAGATACGAGTATTGGGCCTGGACGACTCTGCTGTCTATCTACCATCTCGTAGTGAAGGTTTATTATTCTAAGAATAACATCGATGTCGTTATGATATATAATTTATAGTTATTTATGGAAGACCTCGCTAGGGGTTAGTTATAAGTCAAGGGTAGATGTATAAGCCAATTACTTACCTGTGGTCAGTGTGATTTTACCACCCACATTCTGTTCATATCACACGTAATATGCATTGTAGTCTGAATAGTTTATAATATTTTATAACTCTTGTTTGACTATATAATAATGTGGTAGAAAAAGCCTTATATAATTTAAATTTTAAAGTAAAGTATCATCACGACCGTTTCCCTTTCGGAGTGGTCACAACCCACGCTTATAAATAAGCGGATTTACGTTTAGCTAACATTACTATAGGCCAATCATAACAAGTGGCAAGCTCGTCGATGTCTCTAGCGTACCAAACTCGAGAAATATCATAAATAAATAAAATATTATTTAAATTTATTAGACGGGTGTCTGGACAGCGCGCTGCAGCGTTGCGAGTGTAGGCGAAATTCTCTAGATATATGTTCTGGAAGGCCCATCTCCAACATTGAAGGTCTAGATCGCTGTGTTCTAGGGGCCGTAATGATGATGATTTACATTAATAAATATTATTATGTCCCGACCAGGATTCGAACCCGGTACCTCTGAGTCTAAATCCATGGACTTAACCGCTTGACCACGGAGGCAATTTAAAATTTAATGCAGTATAAGAGCCGTGTCACCTTATAATCTCTAGGCTTATAAAAATTGTTAAAAATATCGTATATATTTATTTATTTTTATAACTAAAATGTAATTAATAAGTAAAAATTTAAACTAATTGTAATAAAAAATAAACTATAAATAATAAATGACCCCTAGAGTCGACCCTTTAGGTTCCAAGTTGCTGGCAACATTTCCCCTCTCTATAGCGTTGCTAATACGTTGGCAGAAATAATTGCCAGCTATCCTGTCTCCAGACAGGTCTTTGGCTAGAGGCTTGGCTGACGGCCTATCGTCTCGACCCCAAACAAAATTCACAACAAAAAAGTTATTATTATTGGCCACTTTGTAATTTTTCATTCATTCATTACTTGTGATCTACTTAACCGAAAATATGTTTGTATTTACACTATGTAATATTACGCTATAAAAATTAATCTATGTACAGATGTAGTACATAATAGTTTTCTATCGTATTTGATCGGATTAGTTCGTATTTATCGTGCTCTTTCGATTAGCTTTAGTATAATTTGACACTGCATAATAAAGTTCCATATTAACGAATATGAAAATGTCACTCATTTGATACAATAATTGATTGACTTTTCGGGTGGCATCGATTGAGACTCGAGTTCCGATGATATGTTCCGATGGAAATACATTATGCACTACATAACTAATAATGATAATTATTATTATTATGCTCGTAAAAGAAATAATAATGATGATATAGCACGACATGTGAACTGCAAATAACCGCATGTGTGTGTCACTACTGAATCGGTTTTGATAAAATTGGACAGTAAGGTTTTTTGGAACCCCGGGCTGTTGTGACCCTACGGCTATCGGAATAAAAGGTGTTGAAGAGGTCAATATCCCTATCTGTGACATTTCTTTGTAAACACCGACCTACATGGAGTCTAGATCGTGAGCGTTGTCATTGATGGTTCTATCCATTATGCACGCACGGCTGGAATATTTTAATTCCTTTAACAAATACTTGGGTCCTAGAACGCAGTTAGCACGACCCGTTTGCAAATACCAAATGCTCAAATACATAGTCTGACAATGTTTAATATTCTCTAACCAGCGGTTTCGTACACATGAAATTTGCGACTTTGGCGGCTTTGACTTTTAGTAGATACTCACGGCCGGTTGCAGATAGGCTGATATTATCTTTTAACATGTATATCCTTTCACTACTTAATAAATACCTTGAATTCCTCGTCTTTTGGCTTCATAATAAATACATAATATCTCATTAAAATCTTAAACACGCATTTTAAAATATTTATGGTAATAAGTCATACAAATTATATAAAAAAAAAAAGTATTACTATCAGAAAAAAATAGAATAATTTAGAATTTAAATTAATATGATGTGGCAAGGGTCTTGGCTCAGCTTCAGTCAGTTGCGCATTACATGTACCAACGCTGTTGTTATGCCAACACCCTATGTTTAGCCTTTGCCTATGAGGAACGTGCCTAAAATAAGGTTGCCGACTTAGTATTCCTGGTTAAACTGATCAAGGGAGCTATTGCCCATAGCTGGGCACCGTTAATCAAATAGTGAACTTCGTTAATCGTTAATCCGTTACAAAAAAAGTTAGCTTCGTTAAACGTTAAAGCGTTACATTTCGGAAGAATTAACGGAAGTTAATGTTAATCGTTAATCCGTTAATATGTGTAAAATTGCATTTTTATATCGTTGCGTTAGTGAACTTATCTAAATCTGTTGGTTTAGGTTCTGGAAGTTAACAGGTTAATATATAATATTGTCAGAATGAGTTCTCTTTTTTTCTTGCCTCGGTTAGAGCCCGCCTTAACAATCTCTTCAAACTGTACGTATTGTGACTCATGTACCCTTCTTACATGTTGTTTCAAATTATTCAGGCTTGATACATGAACTTTTATTTTGGTGTCTTTCGGCAAACAACGCTTACAAGCAAAAAGTATTTGCTGGCCCGATCTGGATACAAATTCCACATACTCATTCAAATGTGGCCAAGGATTCTCATCAGGACCGCTGAAATCCAATTCCATGTCTTCCATGATATAGTTTTAATTACTACACTGCACAGTACACTTTTCTATCTAACTAATTACACTGCACTCTTCTTTATTAACACGCAAATTATCACTGACAGTAATTTATAATAACAACAAACACAACACTCGTCATTCTAAGCACTGGCGCTAGTACTTCGCAGTTTTCTTACTCGCACGCGCCGGCAAAATATATCTAGTTATTCTAGTTTCTAGTTAGCCGCGCCTGGCACTTGTCGTTTCATACTTGTCTGAACCTGTTTTTCGCGCCACACTGCGGTGCCGTGCGGTAAATAGTGGCATTGGATTAACGATTAACGGACTTCTGCATATTAACGGAAGTTAACGTGTCCGTTAACATTTTTAAAAGTTAACTTAAAAGTTAACCCGTTAATCAAAATGTTAACTTCGTTAATTAACGATTAACGGATTAACGAGTTAATGCCCAGCTATGCTATTGCCCTTAGTTGCTATCCAAGCTGGTTATGTATATACCGTATACCAATGGCAAGCATAAACTACGGACAGAATACATTTTTAATTAGAGCTTTTAAGACTCGTAATATATTCTTTATATGTATATCTTTCATGACAAGGTAATAGTAGTGAGAAATGGTTAGCTTAAGGTTATTTATTATTGTACAGTTTTTAATTTATTGCACAAAGTGACAGTTTGTAAATGCCATTATCGTTTATAATATCTATTATTCTAACTCTACTAGTGAAAACTTGTAAACTACTTTCTGCATTTTTGTGTACTTATGATCTTATTTTAAATAAATATAAATAAATTAAGAACAAAAGTGTAAATCTAACTACAATCACGTATATCAAAATATTATATGGAATATTTAAATAGTTCTTTCTGCAACCGGTCGTTGGTCGTTTACTTGTACTACGAGTATTAACTGATTACTAGTCTAAACTATTGCCAATGTACTTTATTACAAAATTGACATTTGTATTAATCCATTGTTTATTGCGTTGTAATCAAATAAATCCTGTCTTCTGGAAAAAAAAACTGGGTTCTAGAAGGCAGTTTCCCTACTGTTCTGACTATTCCTCATACTGTCTAACAGTAGCTATCAACGCCCACTTGAAAAAATCATTGACCTTGACCATATTTCGTTAAACAACCACCATTGCTCTTGTTAGCGTATTTCAATATATGAAAAGTGGATTTCATTCGGATAACAGATCGGTGAAGGTCGCTCTTCTGCTTATCTTAGACTATAAGCAGATGGTCCAGTGGGAGAAACTGGTGTTAAACATCAAGTGACGTCAGTCAATATATTGTCGGCGTTATGCAAAGGCAAGAGGGCATGTGTATTTAATAACCATGATAATGACCTACCTCATACGGACAATGCAGGGTCAATCTTAGTAACACCCTCTTGCTACATGCCCAGCTATTCCTAGCATGCAATTAAGAAATTTGTTATGCCTATATTATTTTCTACATATTACCTTTATTGTAATAAAGCATTTAGTTTAGTTATTACTTTGTCCTTTCAATTGCAATTTAAGTACCGAGTTTTAAATATAGAATCGACTAGAAATTAAAATTTTATCACATTTTCTAGAACTAACATACACTTAATTATGATCCTGTTTAAAGTAACAAGCAGTTTCATTTAAACTAGTTTTATTATTTAAAAAATCAGTTAAGTCGGTGGATTTAGACACGGAGGTACTGGGTTCGATTCATGGTCGGGACACAATAATATTTGTTAATTTATTTGTGATATTTATCGAATTTGGTACACTAGAGATATCGACGAGCTTGCAACTTGTCATGTTTGGCCTATAGTGAAGTTGGCTAAATGTGTTTATTTATAAGCTAGGTTTCTGACCAGCCCGGAAGGGAAACGGTCGTGATGATGATGATACTTTTTCTATTCATACTCGAAATATGTGCGGGTGACGTCACATTGACAGGCGTCTACTGACCTACTGTCGGTTTTATCGTTGAACAATTATAACCGAGCTCACGAGTTCATAAACTTAATATCGACTTTACTAGCGGTTAAAATTGACAGTGTCCGTTAGTTACAGGATTCGTATATAACGTAAGAAACAGAATCTGCCTGCAGGATGACAACCAAAAATCCAAAAAACCTCACCACGGTCCCAGAATATTCGTTTCGGATTAACTCGTGGTATTTTACCCACGACAGGTTTTTATAACTTTAAGTAAGTAAAAAGTACTAAAAAAGTAAGAACTCCCACGCCGATCGGAGTTACATTAATTCGCACTGAACTGGATTAGTTTTAACCTTTTTTATTTTGGTTTGTTGTCTTTTCATAGCTGTTTAAACTAATTATGTTTTTTACTAGCTGTTTGACCTGGCTTTGCCCTTGTTATATAATTGCCGTCAAACCCTTCATGTGGCTATGTGGTCACATGTCGTGCTCTGACAATTACGTCATATATGTATAGGCGTAAACGCAAATACAACACTGCATAAAAAGCATATGACTGAGTTGACATGTCGTGGTCAGCTGATGACGCCATATAACATATCGTCAGTGGAAAGGTAAAAAGTCTAAAGCGACTATAGCAACTTTAAGTTTAAAGTTTTTTTATTATAAATAAAACCACTCATAACCTACCTAAATTTGTTTTGTAGGTTATGTAAGAATTGGCGGTTTATGAAAATCTATCTATACGAAATTGATTTGTGTAGATTGATTAATCCACCTATTATGCGATTATATGAACTTTAACACATGTTTATTTATTACATTAAAAAATAAATGATAATGGTTGCTAACCAACTTTAAATCGTTATAGATCCTAAATGGTTATTCGAAATGAAAAATTATAAGAGAAACCTAAACATGATTTTGAAATACCTATTTGACGATACCCTCAATATAGTTCGTTATTTTTTTTATTTATTTAAAAAAATGGCGTGTGGTAGTCGCCTTACTGAAATGTCATATCTTCAGTGACACTCACGTGATTAAAACAAATCGATTGACGTGAGAATCATCAAAATCGGACCACGCGTTTGGTCGCCATTGTGACATAAAGGAACAAACATATATATGTACATACAAAGGCTGATAATCACATAATCCTTCTTTGCGTCGCGCAGTCGGGTAACAAAATATGTACGCTCCATTAGAGGCGCTTAGGAACATAGTTTTAAGGATGGAGACATATTTTCGCGAGCAAGGTTCTATGGAATATTCTAAATAATGAAATAATGCTCTGTATCTTTTGAATCAAATATAATTTAATAATAACGAGCATTTGCTCGTTTAGTCTAAAACCACCTTTAGTATTATAATAGCCTATTTTTAGCACATACTAGCATTTAAGAATTCGAATAATTGACATCAGTAGCTCTAGGACGCAAAACTCTGTTACTCAAGGTTTTACTTCCGATCATTCATACGTCCGAGCTACCAATTTGTAGTACCGTTCGTCGCACCTCATGGTATAATCTCTCGTTCCTAATTCGATATCGATTCAATAACTGAGTTTGTGCATGCTAGAGTTACTGCATTGATTTGATAGGAAAATATCCACCAGTAGAATAACTTCTTCATAATTTCCCTTACACAACTTTGGCAGCCTCACAAGCGGATTTCCTCAAGTCGATTCGAGGATAGTGTCCCTCTAAATACATGACTGTATGTGTAAATCAGGTCAACATACTGAAAAATATTTTTAATCGTTCAACTCTGTAATTACCGATTGCATTCAAATTATTGAATGAATGATGAGAAACATTTTTAAGCTTTATTTACAGTACATTTAAAAGCTAGTTTTCCTTGAAATTATAAGTAACTAATTTTAGTTGTGCTGAAAAGACCGCCTGACCCACTATCCGGTGATTCTAATATTAACGTCGTATAAGAAATTCATTCTTCTAAAAATAACTGAAATGCATTTAATGTATAGTACTCCTGCGCGAGGCAGTAGTCATAGTAACCAACTGTACTCGTAAAACGAATATATATATATTTTTTTTAATTTAAATTTCTTTGTGGTTCTTACCTGGTGGTTATTTCCGTGAATTCATACTCAGAGATACCAGGTTAGATTCCTGGTCTGTACACAATAATTTAGTTAATTTTGGTACGCTAGAAACATTAACGAGCTTGCCACTTGTCATGATGGGCCTATGATAAAGTTGGCTAAATGTGAATACGCTTCTTGGAAAAGAATAAAATAAAAAGTGGTTTCTGACGACGCCGGAAGCGATACGGTCGTGATGATAGTAGTTTTTCTTTAGTTTTTATTTTATTGCTCAAAGACCTAAATTAGTGTACATAGGCGAGTTAGAGCGTTGTTGGAGCGCAAAAGGTCGCTGTTCGCACCCCGGAATGTACCAATGAGAAATACACTTTTCTTACATACATTTATCATACTAGTAGATTTACAACACCGTTTCGCTTTTGTCATTATAAATAAATTGTTAATAAAATTGACATGACAACCTCGCCAACTCGTCTGGCCAAATTCTCCAGACATGTGTTCTGCAAAGCATAGTGGTCTGAGAGTTACAGGATCTGCTGTGAAAAATAAAATAAAAATATTTTTTAAATATAAAAATTACCATTCTCTCAAGCTAATAGTTATTTCGAAGACGAGTTTATTCTTACCGGTTGCACAAACACACCCGCACGTGTCTGGCCTTATTTATAAACGTACAGTTCACAGTTTAAGATTAAACAATAAAAAAAAAAATATTACCAATTTGCTATAATTTTATTTTAATAAAGTATTCTTAATTATTTGTCTTTGATTTTGTCTAGGTGAAATTAAATGTTTTTTTTTTGTAAATATGACCAGACGTTAATCGTACTTAGCGAAAATCCCTAGTTCGAGATTTTTCCAAAACAAAATAACCTATAATACAATGACAGTCGTTAGTTAAGTGAAATGAAACCGTGCTTTAATACTCTTGATCGAGTTAGTGCTGAAGTGAAAATGTGACAGTTGTGATAAACTATGCAAGACATAATGATCGAGACGTTCATTTGTCGCGTTCAGTATGTCGCTGATTTGGACCCATTTGCTGAAGATTACTCCCGGGAGCCTACAAGACCTCTTTACCACACATTTAACACTCGAATACCTCTTAACTACCAGATAACAGCAGTACATCGACTTCTCAAAGCTCCTCAAAGGGTAAGTTTATGCTTATTTATTGTCTTTATTTTTTATTTAGCGACATACATTCCCACCGGAATAATGTCTAATTTTATAAACACAGGTTCAAAGCAATATCATGATAATATAAAATAGAAAAAAAAACTATTGTCCTGCCTGGAGAGTGTTATAAGGCAAGGAACAGAACTAAAGATTAAAAGTAGTGTCCAAAGAAAACTAAACACAAAAGAGAAAAATATAACTGTAATATTTATTCTGCAGCTGTAGAATGTACTTGTCAGAAATATATATAATTACATACAACTAGTCAATAAATGGTATTTGCAGAATAAGTTCTTATTATTTAAGTATATTATAAAGGACATAACACTGCGTCTTGTCGTCTTCTCCGGTGACTAGAGGGCTGGCCCACGCTTTTAAATAAGCAGATTCACATTTAGCCTAATATATCATAGGCTAATCATGACAAGTGGCAATCTCGTCGATGTCTCCAGCTGCAGGGTACCAAACTCGACAAATATTACAAATAAATTAAATAATACATGTATTTATTTACATCAATAAATACCTTTGTGTCTCGACCAGGAATCGAAACCGGTACCTCCGAATCCAAATCCACGGACTTAGCCGCTAGACCACTGAGGCACCTTAGTTTTTTTATTAATGTTATTATTTATGAAAAAGTTTGACTAGTCGAAGCAAAGCGTAAGCTTTGATCCCAGTCTTACTTTTTACGCGAATTATTGTATGATTGTATGTATTAAAAGAACTAAAAAAAAGAACATTATTGATTTAAATTTTCGATTTGAAAGTTGGCTGAAGAAAATTTCAGAAACGAATAACACAACGGTCTAAAAATAAACTTAATCGATGCTTTTACTGTTAAGTGGTTTGACACATTTTATGTCAAACAACTTCTCGACTGCAGTTTTTCAGTCACTAAATAATGCAAAAAGAATGGCAGTAGAAGGCACCTACCTTATTACAACTTTTACAAGCCAACATAGTGAAATGATTTCCAGTTTTTATACTCGTACTTTGTTATTAAACATAAATTAAATATACTTAAACTAAACCTAAATTAAACTAGAAATAAAAAATGTTCTCTAGAGACATCTCATCTGAGATAGTCCCAAAGCGACCAGTCTTAGCAACATCGCATCTGTATAGCGAAGCTAAAACGTAAGCAGAAATAATCCTGTATATACTTGTAAATCTGTGGTCCAGTTACAAACGAGATTCGGCTGTCCCAAATTGTATTAAGCTCGTCTAAAACACGTACAGCCACTGAGTACTGAGTACACATATATATGTATGTATAGTACCTACTTGGTCCTTCTTTGTTCCCGGGTCATAACAATTCTCCACATTTGAAAAAATCTCATCAGTCTGTACAAAAATAATCGATAATTTTCTGATTTTTGTTCATAAAGTGTTTATTTATTTACCACGATTGTTTCTAATCCTTGAAGCACAACAAAAAAAAACTTGGGATCTTGTTCAGCTCTTCCTACGATGCCGTCTTTAATCAATCTTGGCGTTTTTGTTCTGTTGTTTTTGGCCAAATGTTGTGTGGTAATATTGTAATATCATTTCTCTGCGTACCTCGAAAAACAGGACTAATTTAATCCGCCATTGACATAGAACAAAAGTGACAAAACACATTAGTTTTCTGGTTTAAGCCAAGGGAAGTTAAGCAAAGTGTTTAGTTTATATATTATTTTTGTTATAATTATAAATTTCGTAAATGTTTCTGTACCTTAAAATATATTTGAAAGTGTCTCATGTTTTGGCTACGCATGTAATGGTATACTCACATCTTGAGTTTTACAGGTGATTTGTTTTTGCGTAGATGTACGTACTCAGTTCTAAAGAAAGAATTGTTAGTCATACCGAACCAAAATACACCGCAGAGTATTATTCCACGGCACTGATAGCAGAACCAGGTGCGATAGACATATTGCCTGTCACACGTGCAGCAGAGATAAATGCATCAATTAATCTTTTGGTACTTGCATATTTTTTCTATTACACTTAAACCCATTATTATTTAACTTACTATGGTACAAAATTTTACTAAAAACTTTCTTACGTACATTTATCGTTTACAACATTATTATTTCTATAATGCGGGCACGTTAAGCCGTCGCGCGTCACTTTGATCCCGGGTCCACTAATACCCTTGAGGAATAGTTAATAAATTATCAAAATAAGGTGATATCCGATCCTCGGCAATCCATGGGCCAAAATCTCCATCACTAAAGCAAAAACACATTCCCCCTATTGGCGACGGCGTCGTCGGGCGTCGTGTCTGTTGAATGGACTGTAATTGGCTTTGTCCGTCGCTATAGCCGTGGGCGTCTCGTCTCAGGTTAGCTAGGCGGCGTGCTGGCTCGTGCTGCGGCGTCTCGTCGTACTGGGGTTCGTCTTTGGGTTTAAATAAAAGATGTTGGTTGGACTCTCACCAGGGCTTGGTAGCTAGCGTCAGGGCGTCGTTGTAAGGGGCGTCGTCTCCCTTGTCAGTGGTGTCGTGTCGGTGTCGGCGTCGGTGATGAGAGTCCGTCTGTCTGCGTCGGGTGTCAATTAGCTACCGTCTCCGTCGGGTGTCAATGTGATACTGTCCGGTGCCCGCGTACCAAACCCTGTTCTTTATTCATTCATCGTCGTGTCGTAGAGGCAAGGCGAGGGTGGCGTCGCTTGGGCCCCTATTGTCTTAGCTCGGACATCTGGCGCGGCCGACTACCTGGGATGCAGTCTTGCGTCATCTCAACATGGTGATTTCATGTTTAAAACTGCACCAAGTCACGTAGGCCAACCCAAGCTAGCCCTTCTATGTACAATGCTTGGCGTCTATATCGTGCCTCTATGTACCTGCCCATTTACCTTACCTCCAAACCTTACCTACATATTATGTCGTTATTATTTACATATATGTTACTTACGTCTAGGGATCTTAATTCTAAGGATGTCGGGTTAGGTTTTATTTATTATATACTTATTATTAGGGCGTCTGTCTTATATAAACATATCTACATATTCCTATAAACTTAATATTAAGGGCGTCATCAAATCTTTATTATGTAAAATATCGATAGAACTTAATACTAAGGGGTGTCGTGATTTATTAATTGTAGATTTTATATAAATAGCCTAATAAATATACAGCTTAATGCTAAGGGCTCATCCGTCCGCAACAGTCTCCCCCCGGCGATCCCCCGGAGTCGTCCCATCATTGGTCAGGACGGCGAGCTTTGTCGTGGCCGCTTGAAGATTTATCCTGTGGTTTTCATGTCGTCCGCTCGTCATCTTTTTATTGAAAGTGAGGTGATCACAATCTTGCAGTGAAGAGTAAAGTCAACTACGACCACTAAGTCGTCGCTCTGTAGAGGTCGCTTGCTCCGAGTTGCCTCGTCCTCTCGCTGTCATCGGCGTCGGAAGGTGTCCCAACCATAACATAAAGCGTCGTGTTGTGGTACTCGTCGTCGTGATAGGGCGTCGTGGTCCATGGTGTCCAAGACCTGCACTATCTCAGCGTCAGTAATAGCGAAAGCCGTAAGCTTTCCTCAAAAGGCGTCGTTGTTAGGTCGGCGCTCCCCCCACCGAGGGCGTAGGTCTCGGCGGCGGAACAGCCACGCGTCGTCGTCAGGGCAGCGCTCCCCCCACCGAGGGCGTAGGTCTCGGCGGCAGAACAGCCACGCGTCGTCGTCAGGGCGGCGGAACAGCCACGCATCGTCGTCATGGCGGCGCTCCCCCCACCGAGGGCGTAGGTCTCGGCGGCAGAACAGCCACGCGTCGTCGTCAGGGCGGCGGAACACCCACGCATCGTCGTCATGGCGGCGCTCCCCCCACCGAGGGCGTAGGTCTCGGCGGCGGAACAGCCACTCGTCGTCGTCAGGGCAGCGCTCCCTCCATCGAGGGCGTAGGTCTCGGCGGCGGAACAGCCACGCATCGTCGTCATGGCGGCGCTCCCCCCACCGAGGGCGTAGGTCTCGGCGGCGGAACAGCCACGCGTCGTCGTTAGGGCGGCGGTGATGAATCCGGTTACAAGCCCGAGCATGATCATAATCACGCTCAGGGCGTCACGCTTCGTTGGTGTGCGTCGTCGTCGCACCTGGTCGTCAAGCCGGGGTAAAACTGCCCTAGGCTGCCCCGGCGTTACCTCCGCAGCGTCCTTCTGCCGCAGAGGAACCGTCGATCCCGTCGTGCATAGCTTTGCTGGGATGGAGTCAGAAACCTGCTGGGAAATAAAATCACCCTTGTCGGGCAGGTTATAAGGCGTCGTGTCGGTGTCAGTGTCACCGCCCTTTAGTATGTAGGCGTGCGATACTGAGGCGGTAGTGTCGTCGTGCTGGATGGGAATGCGGGGCACCGTTCCGTGCACCACCCACCCCAGCTGTGTCTTTGAAGCTGCTGGTTCGTTGATTCTCCCCGTCCGGAGTTGGTGGGCCACGATGAGATGCCAATTGTCGGTTCCGATCAACATCTGTGGCTTCGTAGTCTTATAGCTTTGCCACGGGATCCCTTGTAGGTGTTTGTACTTCTGGAGATCATTGGCTACCATCTGCTCTCGCAGGTGCAGGTTTTTCATTGTACGCACCTTTATCGAGTAAGTGTGTCGCTCATTAAGTCCTCGTATCCGTAACGGTACGGTTGCGCTCGAAGTCTCCTGTAGGGTTGAGCCAATGCCTCGCAGTTGCAGGTGTTGCGTAGGTCCGTCAGCGCCGAGTTGCCTTGCCACGTCCTCGTCGATCAGTGTTACCGTCGATCCCTCGTCCAGCAGCGCGTAGATGATTCGTACCCCGTCTGGACCCGATACGACAACCGGACATACCTTCAGGAGGACGGAGGCCGGTCCGGCGGTGTCCTGGTCTAGCGACAGTATATGCTCTGTCACCGGTGCTGCTGCTGGCTCGTTGTGCGCCAATGGTTGGACCACACGCGCTGATGATGAACTGAATTTGCGGGAGTGGTGCAGCAAAGGATGATGTGGCTTGCTGCACCTGTCAACCCCACAAGGCCTTGCCTTGCAGTCGGTGTAGCGGTGTCTGACCTTCAAACACTTGAAGCAGGCTCTTGCATCCCGGGCCCAGTCCCACCTGGCGTCAGTCATCATCGTCTGTAGTTCTCGGCAACTAACTGTACTGTGCGCCTGGCCACATCGTAGGCACTCGGGGTTGTTGGGAGTGTAGACTGCCTCACGTCGTGGGTGGTGCGCGAGTCTAAGGGGTGCCGCATAGGCCGTAGCTGGGCGTTGCCTGGATGGTCGCCAGGTTGTCGTTGACACACCTGGCTCGGCGTATCTCTGCGTCCTATGCGTGTGGCGTATTCTTTTATCCGCCTCTAGCATTAGAAAGCGGGATAACTTTTTAATTTCCGGCTCCCCGTCGTCCATTGTCGCTTCCGCAAAATCGCACCACCTTGCCACCACATGCGGGCTCAGCTTCCCAGTAATATCTCTAACCAAAACTGGGCCTTGAACATAGTCAAACCTTTTTATTGTGTCAAGGATACATACGCTATTTTGTACGTTTATAGCGAAATCGCTGAGGTCACTCGGTAAGTCCCCCGGTGGTGGCAGTCTCCGTATGTCGTCCAACACCTTATTCGCTACGACGTCCTCCCCGCCATATTTCTGTTGGAGCGTTTTGATGATAACGTCCGGGTCTGCAGCTGTGTAAAGGAGGGCGGCCACTGTGTCTCTCGCCTCTCCCTGTAAACATGTTCGGAGGCGCGCCATGTTTTCTACTTTCGAGATATTGTATAACAACGTAGAGTCTCGTAGAGAGGCCATAAACGGTAGCCATTCTGTGAACTGCCCGCTAAAAACAGGAAGGTCGTAAACCTGTCGTGGTGGTGGCCGACTATGTGTGCGTATGGTGTTGATAAGAGTGTCCGTTAGGCGTTCTATACTGGTGCGTCTTTTACGGGGTGAGGAGGATCTGTAGGGCCGTTGGGTCTCCTCACGTACCTCTGAGTGTGACTCGTTAGCACGTCTAGGCGTCTGTTGATCTGACGGTGTGGCAGGAGGGCATCTGAGATCTCCTGCCGTCTGTGTATCTGTATTCGCATTTGTGGGCACATTGTGATTTACCCCGACCCTATCTTCTCTGTCATATGATAACATTTTAGAGGCTCCGCGTGTGAGCATTGTATAGGTGTGTGTGTTCTTTTACTTTACTTACTAATGATTGTCCTTATGTCACTACACTATATTTATATTTACTATTATACCGTCATTACGTTAAACTTTTAATAGTACACGTGTGCAAAATACTACACTAAAATTAACACATGTACAAAACTAATCACTATTGTCAATATGTTCTTTACAATGTTCACTCGTTGTACTTAACTCGGTAGTATCTGTTCAGGTGATGTGTCTACCACGCGGCGTCCAGAGGCGTACGGAGTGACGGCTATGTCGCAGCACGGCACAGCAAACTTTCTTGTGACTAACCTGGCACTGGATCCAGGTCTATTTCCTAGACTATGCGGCTCGCAAGGACCAAACGCTATTGGCGACGGCGTCGTCGGGCGTCGTGTCTGTTGAATGGACTGTAATTGGCTTTGTCCGTCGCTATAGCCGTGGGCGTCTCGTCTCAGGTTAGCTAGGCGGCGTGCTGGCTCGTGCTGCGGCGTCTCGTCGTACTGGGGTTCGTCTTTGGGTTTAAATAAAAGATGTTGGTTGGACTCTCACCAGGGCTTGGTAGCTAGCGTCAGGGCGTCGTTGTAAGGGGCGTCGTCTCCCTTGTCAGTGGTGTCGTGTCGGTGTCGGCGTCGGTGATGAGAGTCCGTCTGTCTGCGTCGGGTGTCAATTAGCTACCGTCTCCGTCGGGTGTCAATGTGATACTGTCCGGTGCCCGCGTACCAAACCCTGTTCTTTATTCATTCATCGTCGTGTCGTAGAGGCAAGGCGAGGGTGGCGTCGCTTGGGCCCCTATTGTCTTAGCTCGGACATCTGGCGCGGCCGACTACCTGGGATGCAGTCTTGCGTCATCTCAACATGGTGATTTCATGTTTAAAACTGCACCAAGTCACGTAGGCCAACCCAAGCTAGCCCTTCTATGTACAATGCTTGGCGTCTATATCGTGCCTCTATGTACCTGCCCATTTACCTTACCTCCAAACCTTACCTACATATTATGTCGTTATTATTTACATATATGTTACTTACGTCTAGGGATCTTAATTCTAAGGATGTCGGGTTAGGTTTTATTTATTATATACTTATTATTAGGGCGTCTGTCTTATATAAACATATCTACATATTCCTATAAACTTAATATTAAGGGCGTCATCAAATCTTTATTATGTAAAATATCGATAGAACTTAATACTAAGGGGTGTCGTGATTTATTAATTGTAGATTTTATATAAATAGCCTAATAAATATACAGCTTAATGCTAAGGGCTCATCCGTCCGCAACACCCCCGTTTTATAGTAAGGTTGTCAGCGGATCGATGTTGAAATGCTTGAGCTGTCGGCGTGACTAGAAGCATATTCTATCGAGGCGACAAACTCCTCAATAGGTAGCAAGCAAAATATAGCAGAATATTGGGTTTGGTCGTAAATTAAAGTAGACCACAGGTTAGTTGAGAGGGCTACATGCTTATGTTCGTACTCCCCTTTATTATCAACGAATATTTATACAAATATTTGCTAGATATTTAGGATTTGCGTGTAATGATTTAAATAGTTTTAGGTGGTACTCATAGTTACGTTAGTCATCGAAATATTTTAATAAAGATATTTTAAATGTCAACAGTGCAATTTATTTACCTTCTAGTCATAGTAAAGCACACAACCCAGTTAATTCTTGAGAATTAGTCTGAGGCCACCAAAGATGTCCGATGAAATCCCGGATCTAGAAGGAGTGTCAACTCAGAGCCCGTTCCAGGGAGGCTAAAGTCCAATGGGCGCTAAATTCAAGCGTGATACACAAGTAACCACCCAACGAACCATCAGCAAGCTTGTACTGAATTACGAAAAGGATGCGCAAGCTACAACAGGGGCAGATGAACAGCAAAAGTCGCGGACTCAGGCAGTTGGCTATACATGGAAAACATTACCGATCGCGAACAATCTGTCTTTAGAGTTATCTTTGTGTTTTAAAATAACCCAGAAGACGTATAATTTGGATCAACCGAACGCGATGCCTGACAGTAAAGTAACGTAAATACTTAAAATCAATGAAGCACTAATGGCCAGTTGCAGAAAGGATGCCTACAAGGCACGTCATTGGCCGAAATTACCAAAGTGACAAGCTAAATACCAATCACGTGTCGTATACAAAGATATTCATCATAGATTATTTTAATCATCCTCTCTGCAAGTCGCCTTAAGTATACTCAAGTATAAAAATAAACGTACAAATCAGAAAAATATATATCAAACGTAGTGTGTATAAATGTAATACAAAAAAAAGCAGAGAGCCTTTTTACAATTAAATTTTAAGATGTATACTTAACATAGCAATTAGTGTTTATTGCCTTATTGATTTCTGGTATTCAATTGAGAATAATAAAGGATTGGCGAGGGTCGACAGCCGGAAGTCTTTCTCCAACCTCAAACAAAGTCAGAATTCGGTACTGGTGCGAAGGTAATAAGGAGCGTGCCGTGATAATATTCATCAGTTCTATCACTTCATGACGATGCACAACTCTAGTGGATAAGCCTTACAGTATCGCATCCGACCGGAAAGATTTTCGTCGATAGACTCTTAGGTAGAGAATCAAAATTATTGGAACTGTCCTCATGAGTATTATCGGATTAAAAGTATCGAGTATAAAATCATCGATATCGGAAGTAAAGGTACTTGATACTATTCCACTAGGGCGTTATAAGTTAGCGGCTTTACTTGGAAATCACCTCAGTTATCAAGTCAATCAGTCAAGTTATCCATATGATTATGTTATGCGAGATAGTAAGACCTTCTTATCAACTTAGCATGTGGGCCAAATGCTTCTGATATACGAGTATGTCCTGGAAACCCATCTCCAGCAGTGGAGGTCTAGGAGTCTGTGTTCTAGGGACTGTAATGACGACAATGATGAAGACGCCTCCCGTACGAGCTCACTCTCGCATCTGTCTTGTCGATTTAGACACGAGACAGTAAATAAATTGGTTATTTGAGAAAGAACATAAGTGTATGTACTTAAATTGTTCAGGTCTCCTGACATAAGACATAACTATTTGCTAGTACTTACATAAAGTACCAAGCAGTTAAATATTTAAACGCAATTTTATAAGAAATGATATACTTGTATATACTCGTAGGTAATAGGCTTATTTAAAAGTCATTGGATAAAACATAGATGTTTATGGATAAAACGTAAAACATAGATGTTATTTTATTAAAATTAGACAATTAATATCAATTCAATGCTCATGTTGGTCATTATTTCTTAGTTTCCAGCAGCCCTATTCTGTTACTTAGTCGCAAACGTTATTAGTGGATTTCGTTATTTATGTCAGAGTTTGCGTCATAATTACAAAATATTATTTAATTCTTCAACTCTATAAGCGCTCGACCTTGACAGCGGCCGTGCAAATATCAACTTTAATAGCGTAAAAAATATATAGTTAACGTCCTTTTATAATTCCTTTATATAACGTTTGAGCTGAAGTAACAGAAAATGGCTACAGGCCACAATTGTTCTGCTGAATATTTATATTATATTTTTCTGTGCTAGACATCGTTATTTTTTTTAGTTCAATTTAATTGAGCTTTTATATGTATTCTTTTGAGTACCTACAAGGAGTTAAGAGTATAAATAATACTTAAATTGTGGTGCTGGTACTCCGCAAAATCACAACTCGATTTACTTCAATGATGACTAGTATTCTTTCTCAATTAAAATGCGGGTACGGTACTCGATTCAATAGTATGGATTTACATTACATTACTTTTATTTATTAGTTGTATCCTATAAAAAGTATCGATATAGAAAAGTACTCGATATTTTTTCCATGTCGCTACTATTAAGTGATCGATTCAATGGACAGATAGCTCTGAGCCCTACAAGTTGGCTTGTGCCCAACAATGCATGCTAACTGGAACGACATCTGGAAATAGGTGCGCCCTTCCTGTTCAATGGGAATACAGATATACCAAAAATGCTAAACGATGTCGATAAAACAGACATAATCTGCCTGATTTTATACCGAGTAAACTAATGGGTGCCAATAGTATCACTTCCCTCAACGTAACTCAGCTTATACTTGCAAAGGTTCCCATTTTTGTCATATATTTGCATTGCGTGTTATTATTAATCAATTTAGAATTTTGTTGTATTAAAATACGCAATGTATAACAAAATGACAGTGAAAATTTTTAAAGGGCAGGCAGCACACATTCGAGCTTGGACGACGCTGCTCTGCCTATTAACCAAAACTAACATGTAATAAAAATAGGTATAATAGTAAAATAATATGAAACCAAATACTAAATTTTATTAATGATCAATTTAAAATGAATACATAGGCTCTGGTATAATGGCTCCAATAGTTCTCTCCTGCTTACTAAGAAACACATGTCTGTGCCCGTGACCAGTGGGACCGCAATCTGGTTCCTTCACCATATACCTCCCAACCCCCGGCCAAACTACCACACGGGTATACCCAGGAGGTCTGTCATACGAACTGTTAAATCCAAATTTATATTGTTTAAATTCCTTTTTCTCTTTTATGTCGTACGAAGCTGGGCCAGGGTCTTTCGGATTTTTTAAACACAGAGCTAAATCTGTTGCAGCCAAACGACCTCTAAAAGGTATGCTTCTACTAGTCTTGTTCATGACTCCGAAGCGACTATTCTTGTAAGTGTCAAAGGATCCGCCGAGCTTATAAGGCCAGGTAGCAGCTGATACTTTTAAAGACGTGCTAAAATAGTTTTTAATAGTACTTCCGTCTCGTTTCCCAGTAAACAGATCGTAAGGTCCTCTTTTAGATACTATTTTTCTAGGTTTCTCTTCAATGCAGTCTTTGTCGATTATTTTATAGCGGTTGCAAGCAAGAGACCACTTGGGGGAAGAGTCCTTAAATCTACATCTTTCATCTCTCAAAAAGCTTGGTCTATCTGAATGAGGGCCGTGAAAAGCCTTGTATGGAATATCTCGGAAATATGTCACTGGTCCAGAAATATCTACATTCATATCTTTAAATCTAGCTGTTCTTCCAAAACCAACATTTCTGCATGCGGTGTCTGAAGGCGCGCTTTCCTTAATTTCATACCAAGCTGGTCCCAAAATGGAGTCATTCCATCGACGACACTTTAAAATATTCTGATTTCGATAGCCAAGATTTTTGCTCCATTCTTCGAGCTCTATCTTATACCTCCAAGGATCTTTTTCGTTTTGTCTTTTAAGTTTGATGGGGTATATGTCCCGCACGTCTCGTGGGTGGTAGAGACACGGGTCACAGGCGATGGGTCTAACGGCGAACAACCCGCTGGGATCTAAGTGGGGATGCGCAGTGATCTTCCCAAACCTCTTCTGCGATGAACCGAAAGCAAAAGAACGCTTGCTCTTATACATTTTATTTATTATTAAAATTGTAAAAACTAAAAAAATACACTAAAATTATGCTGTTCATGCCCGATGTGCCAAACTAGTCAAAATATTTGTTTGTCAATTTATTTATACCAATTAGTAAA
The DNA here is from genome assembly GCA_910589645.1 of Tinea semifulvella. NCBI lineage: Eukaryota > Metazoa > Arthropoda > Insecta > Lepidoptera > Tineidae > Tinea > Tinea semifulvella. The sequence goes on from OU342584.1 coordinate 32,047,428, forward strand.
GGCAGTGGTTGTGTATTTAGGTTTATTTGTAGTACCTATGTAAATATTGCACAAAATTAAAAATTACAATTTAATATAGGTACCTACTCAAAGGGATGAGATATACGATAGCATATTTTTTAAATATATAATAATGGCCTTAGCAGACAGTAGTGAGCCCAGATGGCTAATGGGCCTGGGTTGAGGATAGGGACATACCCCTATTTTTCCCGGCAGAATCACAGCGGACAACCACCCGCCGGTAATTTATCCACTTTAGTAGAAAATACTACTAGTTAGGCCGACGACAAACTCCTCAATAGTAAACTCCTCCAGATATTGAGCAATGACGAAATTACGCACGAACCACGGCGCTCGGGAGACCACACTGAGCGATAAGTTCTGGTGACTTTAGATCTTATTGTCCCTGTTGATCTTGGCCAGAAGGTGATACCAGGCTGGCGCGGTGAGACGAGAAAGGATAAACATATTGTAGATCCAAACCTTCAACGTGAGCGGCAAGCTGGAATTCAAAACAGACGTATTTCAAGAATGACAGCGCCATCTAGTAGTAATACATGGAAACACTTGAACAGTGTGAGTGGCATGGTTAGCAAACAAGCATATGTTTTGGTTTAACAATATTGTACTAGATGTCGTTAGTTACTTTTTTCTGAGTTTTAAGAAAGCGGAGGGAAATGCCCCACTATAGACATGCGGGCCTAGACGAACCCATAATTCTATAGTCTTACTGAAAACTGTGAGATTGTTCTGGACGACGCTAATTTGAATTGGTGTAATTGAAATTACACCAGTTTAAATCCCCGGATTACCAACCAATTTGCCAAATTATGTTTCTTTCAGCGCAAATTTATAAGCGTTTAACTATTTTACACCTCTCTCGTTCGCACAATATTTTTAAAGATTTTTTAAGTCTTAAGTGTACGTTTAAGAAATCTATCAACTTTCTATAAAATACATTACCTACCTAACTGTTTGTTTATATTTTTTATGTTTTCGTCATTATTTTAGTGCTGACATATTGTCAAGTTGTTACAAGATAACCAAAGGAAATAAATGATTTGATTAATAACAATTACGGACATTTTGGAGATATATTAATCTTATTTGTTTTAGTAAAATAGAGGAAAATCGCTTTAAATATTATGTCCGTAATTTTCGTAATTTTATTTCCTAGGAATTTGACAGACTACATTTCTCATAAAGTAAACTCCGAGTGTACTAATGTAGTGTAAAAAATCTTTAAAAACTCGTTAAACCCTCTCAAGTTAGGTAATTATAGGATTTCACAAAAATAATGTACATAGTTGTAGCACTCTTAGAACCATTAACTGAATCCTTCAATTTTTCACTTAAATCCATAAAAATAATGGGAATATTCAAGTGAAGAAATGCAACTAAGGAAGGATTCAGTAACTGGCCCTTATTACTCGTACCTACACTCTTTTTAAATTTTATCTTGTAGTGTAAATAATTATAAATTTTGAAGAAGTCGTCATTGTTAAATTTGTTTATATAATTCTTCTTATTAATATATGTGTTTCTTATTGCAGATAGATGACGCCGCACTACAAGTGTTTAAGGATGGCGATTATGGACCATATCTGGACTTGGACTCCACTATTCGGGAGCAGGAGGAAGAATTATCTGGAGTTCAAGAAAGGTAAGCTGTAATAAATATCATCACATCTCTTAGAACTAGACATCCACTAATAGAAAACATATTTCTGGAGAACTTGACATTCTTTCACCGCGCAGGCCAGACAGGTTAGCGAGGCTCTGATATACCTATACAGCTTTAGGGCCGATTGACGCGCAAGCTGTCCTATATGACAACTCTTCGGCACGATCTAGTAATGCGCGTGACACATCTAGTGAAGGCGCGCTCGTCGTTTCACAATATCTCTCATGGCAGTCGTCTAAGTATATGTATCAACAATGTAGCTAATTTAATAATTATGATTTCTTGTAATTGTATTCTTATTTTGTCACTTCCAATAACTTGCATCTTGAAATTTAAAAACCCGACGACTCTTATTGCAACATTAATATGAGTCACAAAATTCCACAAATATGCCACACACAAAGTTATTTTAATTGTAAAGGCACTGTTCCATTGTTGCGCACGGCCATGCTATGCACGCTTCGCTTTGTGTAAAAAACAGACGACTTCGTGTATTTCGTGTGGAGGGTGTGCGTGAGTTGATATGAACGTTATAGTCTAATATACATAGAAGAGTGACCTTTAATGAAATTCACTTTCGATATGATGAAGGGTTGCTGAACGAAATAATGGCCAAGTCTATTTTTATATATTTTGATTAAATTAAAACATCCTGTATTATTACACTAGCTGATATTGTCGCTCAAAAGCGTCAAATTTTGAGAAGTAATGTCAAACGCCAAACTTAGGGAATCGAACCGTAGTGTCAAAATCTTCGGGTCTAATTCCCGGCTAGAATATTCCTTTATAGCCTTGAACATATTTTGTTAGGCAACCCACTTATTCATTGCTTTTGGAAAAGAATGGATTTCATTCGTATAACAGATCGGTGAACGTCGCTCTCCTACGTATCTTGGATATTTAGCTCATATATTTTCATACAAAGAAAATCCAAGTCAACGCTCAGCAATGGAATAGCGCAAACATTATAACTGGTATTGTAGGTACAAGATAGCAAGAAGTACGCTGGACCAACTAAAATTAACCAGTGATTTGCAATAAAATGCATAATCAGATCACATCATCATGAAGTTATGCTATTGATGGATATTAACCTCATGAACCGCTAAATTCTGTTATTTTACCCGACTGCGCGACGCAAAGAAGAGTTATGTTTTTATCAGCGTATATGTATGTATGTTTCTTTGTGGGAATTGGCCAATTTTGATGATTCTCACGTCAATCAATTCGTTTCCATTACGGGAGTTTCACTGAAGACTGACACATTTTTCAAATTTCATTAAGGCGACAACGAGACGCCATATTGTGGAAAGTAAAAAAAAAAAGTCGTCGAACTATATTATATTATATCATCGAATAGGTATTTAAAATCATGTTAAAGTTTATTTTGTATTTTTTTCATTTCGAGTGACCCTTTAGGATCTATAACGATTTAAAGTTGGTTAGCAAACATTATATTATCATAAAAAATTTCAATGTTCTTATTTGTATTCTGTATTCCTTATAATAGACAGCGATACATAAAAATAATAAAATAAAATAGTAAAATAAAAAAAAATATTTAAAAATCCGACTGCGTAAAAAATGATCGTGAATTAAAAACTGAAAAGAAATAAATATAAACTAAAAAGAAAAAAACAAGCCCAATGCAAAAACCTAAACAAGTGCATTGTAAAAACTTAAATAATTGTATTGACTTTTCTAAAAGCGATCAGATATTTTTGGTAATATGAACTAGGTTAACAGAATAACCCAAATAGAATGCGCTAAATTAAACTTATTTATAGTAAAGGTCTATTAGATTACCATCCGTAGTTTTCCTAAGATTTTTCGATTAATTAGGGCGCCATTGATTAGGAATCTATGTGTGTGCTGGTGTATCGGGCTTGTGACCGACTTAGGCTGGTTTTAGAAGCCTCTTTTAATAGCGCTATGGCACATTATACACAGTAGGAATTCATGTCGGTGCCACTTACCCTCAGGTGGGTGCGGTCTCGCATGTCGTGTTTAGTAAGTATATGTTAAAATAAAATAATAAATAACTATATTTAAAACAATAAACATTAATGTGACAATTCGAGGGAATAGTTTTCTATTCGGGAAACTTTTATAATGCATTTTTCTACGAACATTGTTTAGTTCACACGTTAAAGAGACGATCGACAAAAACTATTCCGATAGACAATGAACTTGCACTAATACCTATACAGCATGTATAACATTCAATTTTATCCCGATATTTCTTATAAAGTAGTCAAAACCAAGCGTTTAAAGAAACTGAGTCACATTAGGTAACTTGCCTGCCAATCATGATATCTGGCGTTCTTACTTGCGTAAAATATAATTAAATTATTGTACGAGTTTTTCCAACACAGTAAACCCAATATTCTATCTATCTTTAATTCCTAGATAATAATTTTAACTTTCATTACGTTTGTTAACGTCAAAATTTATACCCTACTAATCAAACCCTAAAATAATAGTACGGTCATTATTGCTGTCCAATATAATTGCTGCATTAGCCATGATGTAAATATTGCCCTTGCCTTGCCTGAAAAAATATCTTCCAAACTTGGTCTCCACGGCCCAAGAATCAAATTAATTCTTAACTTCATAATAAAACCTTTCAACTATGTATATACGCTTTAAGACAAGTACTAACATAATATTTTCTTGTTTGAGTGAAGAAAGCAACTAAGAAAGAATACAGATACCGGCCCTTAGCACTAGTACGATACCTATTTTTATAATATATATATTTTTTTAGTTTTAATCTTATAATCCCTTATTTAACATAAAATTCTATATAAGCGATTATCAATCCTAATCAACCTTACAACTCCAATTAAACAAACAGAGTACCGACATAATATTAGTGACGATTACGATACAAAATTTCTAAATATGTTCTTTCATTTTGACTAAATCATCCCTGTTTCGAGACAAACAAAACAAATATAATTTAAATCGCCCGGGCTATTTTTGAGGTGAAACGTAACTCTCACACGGCAATTTAAAAAAAATATATTAAATAGCTAATATAGAATTATGATATAGGTAATTAGAGATTTAATATAAATACGCTGTATAAATGGCAAAGATTTCATGAGAATTGATAAATCATGAACTATGCATTTTATTTTTATTTTTGAGTGATCTTATTTACCTACGTGTTTGTTATTATAAATAAACAAAATAAATTACCTACTCAAAATGATTTCAACATTAAAAGCGCAAATAAACATATAATAATGAAAAATTCAAAGAATTAATTTCCGTCAAATTGTATAATTTAATTCTTAAAATGATTACTAATTGTAATGACATTTTTGCAATTTGTTCCCACGCGAAAAATTATGTACAGACCATCTGAATCGAAACAACTTCGTCGAAATATATGAACCGCGTCCGTAACATATAGCTCTCCTGTGCTAAATCGGATGACGCGGTCACGTTAGTTACATTATTGAACGCCAACCTATTGGACGTAACAAAATAAATAAATAAATTAAACACACTGTATACAAACATTGATATAAAAACTTTAACAAAAGTGAAAATGTTAGATAGTGAGTTGGCGCAGTTTGTGCCTAACTCTAGTGTTAAACCGTTGGTTTTAAAAAGGTTAATTCCTTTTTTAACTAAGGCCGAATGGTGGTCAGGTCCTACCGTGGCAGGTGACGAAGAAACGATTGAGGGGGAGGAGAAAAGTGTTGAAGCCAGTGTAGTGGTCTATGACTCCGACGAGGAGTTCGAGATGGCAGACGATGAGGAGATGGATGTGTTGATGGAATCATACCTGGACGAGTAAGTTATTATTCAAAAATAGCACTGGCACTATCGATCTCGTAAGGCCGAGCGGTGCGGACAGGTTCTACCGTGCAGATTACAAGGCGAATTAAGGTAAGAGGACAAATGAAGTCAGTTGAGTTGTCTATGACTCTGACGCGGAGTTTTAGATGGCAGATGATGAGAAGATGGTTATGTTAATGGAATCATACCTGGAGAACGAGTAAATTATTATTTAAAAATAGGGTGGGACTATCGATCTTGTAAGACCGAGTGGTGCTGACAGGTCCTACTGTGCCAGTAAGTGAGAAGCCAGTGTTTTGGTTGTGACTCCGCCGAGGACTTTAAATGGACGAAAAGACTGTTACTCTGTCACACGCTTAAGATGTGGAATGCTCTCTACGCCTGTGTGCTCCGCCATTCCTATAACCTGAAGTCTGATAAGTTTTGATAGACTGGCATAATAGTTGGGACTGTTGTCGATCGTCAGAGGCTGACGTCAGATGCTCCCATACCTCGCGTATCGCTTACTATCAGGTGGCCGTGGCGTTGCATGTCTTGCTTAGTATATTAAAAAAGTTAGATGTGTTGATAGAATCATTACATGGACGAGTAATTGTACGTTATTTTAAAATATAAAATAAAATAGGGTATATACTCGTACGACTATTCTCTACCAGTGTTAGTTTCGAGGCTTTTAGGAACCTTAGGATGGTCTTGGAGTAAAGGATCCAATACTTCTTTCGCTTTGTCGACAATTATCATCATTTTGATGTATTTCCTTTTGTTGCAGGCTTTTGATTAAAGCTTTATTGTTTTATATATTTGGTCGTTATGTGTGAGTCTTGCTATGTTACGCACAACATAATAAAGTAGTTCGGTATATTCTTGGTATAATATAAGTACAAAATAATGAGAACACATTCTGTTGCTATCTATACAATCACCTACGTAATCTCTTCCAGGTAAAACATAGGAACGAATTATTATAACAATTTAAAGCTGGAGTTAAAATAGTTGTCTTGTGAGAATGTCAAGTTTATTTTAAACCGTCTTTGATTGCTTTTGTACCAGAGATATGCGCGGAAAATGAGACGTGCGCGTAATAAATATCCACCAATAGTTTTAGTTTATTTTATAATAATTGGTAAATAATAAAAATGCCTTACGCTAGGCAAAGTTTATGCACGCATTTTAGATTAAAGCCTTAAAAGGAAATAGGTTATAAAATAGGAAACCATTATCTATTTGTTGCATATCTACATAGACATGTTTTAACAACTGTTGAAAGGAAGCGTGCCATTTACGAGTATAAATCAGTATTGTCACATCGGATGTGCTTGTTAAGCCCCCCCTTACAGTTTACCTGCAGTTTTGGCGGCCAAATGCTACTCGCACTCATTATAGCGATTTCCCTATACCTTATTGGGTTTTTCATTAATTTATTCACGTAAAAATCTACAATCTTTTATCATCAGGCTGTGTCACTCCACTGCTTTTAATATAGGCCTTCCCCAAGGCTCGCTACTGCAGGCGGCCTTTTGCAACCCTCATCCACCCCCTACCTTATTTCGGTCATCCGTCCTTCTGGCAGGGGTGATCCCACTCTGCGTGGTCTCCACTCTAGAACCCGTTTTCTCCATCTGTCGTCGGTTCTGCGGCAGATGACAATCTTTACAATATTATAATATTACATTAAAAACTATAAACTGCTGGTAGTGGACTACCGGTTAGGTCCGTGTATTGAGACGCTGATCGATTCCTGGTCGGGATACAATAATAAATTAAATTTATTTGTGGTATTTCTCGAGTTTGGTACGCTAGAGGCATCGATGAGCCATTTTTAATTAAAAACTATGCCTTCCCAATTTTAAATCTGTCTTGGTCTTAAAAAAAGTTTTAGGAGAATATAATATATTATATAAAGAAAAGTAAAAAAATGTAAACTATGTTCATTTAATATAAAACACTTGGTAGGTATCAATAAAGACTTGTATGTTAGAGTTACTGTATTGGATTATATTCTCTTTTGCAGTAGAAAGAATGCTATCGTCCTTCGCACTCAACTTTCGGTTCGCGTCCACGCAATTATTGGTAAGTTAAAGCTCCACTATATTCTCAGAGTCATCATCATCGCAGCCACTAGAACACAAAGTATTAGACATCGATAGTTTTAACATTGGACGATAAGTACACGTTAATGTTATACAATTACTACTAAAAGCTTTTACACTGTACGATTATATTTCATACAAATCAATAATCTCATTTAAATATAATATTTTCATAATATAAAATAATATTATTATTAAGGATACGTATATGAGATACCCGTCCGCTTGTAATGGTGGCAAGTAGACTGGCTGCATTTACCCACTGAATTGCAATATTGGGCGAAGAAAGAGCCAGCCCTTTTGTCACCGGTGGACACGACAATATTTCATATTATATTTTATAAATAATTATTTTAAGGGATTCTCCCAGAAAAAAAAACATCCGTTTTAAAATCTCTCGGATCCAGGATCGCATCTATAACCTCCTCCTCCTCCTGCTGGGGGCTGATTTACGAGTATGATACAACCGTATAAGTTATAGCTATCATTGTATATACGTTTTAGCCAATTACAACGTAAATCTCTTCTAAAGTTTCCTTTAAATATCCAGTACCTATAGGAAAATCGACTAAATGCAAAAAACTTACGACGTTTTAAATGAAAATAAATTAATGTTAGCATAAGCTATCCCCTGCCAAACCTTCTGGCCAGCATGCATGACCAGACTCATTTATAGCTGTGGAGATCTAGGGGCTGTATTAATAAGGAATTTAATAAAAATTATAATTTGGTATTTTAATATTCCAAGTAAATAGTGGGCTAAAGTTATTTTTATAGGAAATTTAGGAAAAAACAGAATTATTAATAATAATTATTTTTCGAAAACTCAATAGTTTAGTAGTAAGCTTTATGATATTTGTATAGAGGGTTATCGAACCTTTGAACTTACTTGATTCTATAATTGACCACGCAAAATAAAATATTTTGCACTATAATTATGAAATAATAGATTAAATACAAAACTTATGTTAGTTTTAATATAATTTTAGATTTAATAGTATGTACTCGTATAGCAGGCTGATTTACGAAACCTGGCGCCAAATATGGTTAAGACAGCCCTAGGTTAATCATCGTGTCAAATATCGTTATGGTCGCATTGTGAAAACGACCATGAAGTACATAATTCAAGAGAATTTAGCCTACTCTCACCACCCTGACCAGACTGGTTGGCGAGGATCTGGTGTCATTTGATTGTGTTAACTTATTTCTATAAGTTTATATGAATTAATGTGAAACCGGGACGGCACGGAAACGTTGGTGTTGTAAATCTATGAATGTACTCGTACTTTAGAAAGTTATTGGTTGAATTAAAGGATAAAAGATATTAATTTAAAAAAAAAAATGTTGTCCAAATTTGTATGGAAACTAACCTCTGTGGTCCAGAAGTATATTATACTTTCTATGTCTGTATATAGGTTCCAATAATTTGTTAATTGCCTGTAATATACTGTAGATCATATCCTGTTCACTCTTAAGATACTTTGATGTTACTAATTATAAGACAATTATTGTGAAGAAAATAAATGATTATTATTATTATTATAGTATTCTAACAACAGGCCATCACCTCTATATAATTATTACATATTTTTGTATTATTCTAGAGAGGCTGCTTCATTCTCAAGGTCGAGAGCTCAGGAAAGCATTATTTACGTTCAAACAAATCCTTCAAGCCGACAAAGATTTGGTTCATGAGTTTGTGGCCAGCAATGGTCTGGATTGCCTGATGCAGGTCGGAGCCAAAGCCGATCACAACTACCTAGACTACATTCTACGAGCTCTTGGTCAGGTATGAATTTCAATTATCGTAAAAACACTTTGACAATTCAACTCTTTCAGTCGTTTAAAGAACCTACGCTAAGTTTAATAAATTATGTAGGTACGTTAGACTACAATGTCCTATACAAGTATATAAAAGTAAAATTGTAATGGCTTTTATGCAGGACAAAGAATAAATATCAAACTTATTATTGTTTATAAAAGCCAATTTAAAATTCACAAAGTTAAACTTATATTTTTAGATTCTTCTATACGTAGACGGAATGCACGGGGTAATGGCGCACGAGACATGTATCCAGTGGCTATACTCCTTGATATCCAGCAAATTTAGGCATGTCGTTAAAACTACACTCAAGCTACTTCTAGTCTTTGTTGAGTATACCGAAAAGAACTGCCTCCTACTAATAGAAGCTATAAAAGTTGTCGATGAAGCAAACGGCAATCAACCTTGGCACAATATAATGAAAATTCTACAAGATATTGATGCATCAGATACTGAACTACTGATATATGCTACAAATTTAATCAATAGATGTCTAAACAATATACCTCATAGAGAATCATACTATGAACAAGTGAATGCTCTTAGGAATCAAGGCATGGATGAAATAATACAGATTTATATGGCAAAACAGGGGACTGATTTGGATTTGTTGCGACAACTGCAGATTTTCGAAGCTGTACTTCTTTATGAAAATGATGATGAGTCTGGTAATACAATCAAGTAAGTTATATCCGATACAATAATTATAAAATTACATTTTAAATTTGCTTTTGCAAACATACCTATATTTTTTATAACTTTATATTTTTTTAATTAAACGGTTGTTCACAAGATTTACCTCAGAGAAAAGAAGGAGAGTCATCCACATGTCAATTGGCCACCCGCTTATCGTATGTGTGAAACAGAATAGATCACTGAACATCTTACATATACCACTAATAATCACTATAACCCTACGTGTATATATGTGATCGAAATAAAGAAATACAAAAATTTCAACCGACAATTCAATTTACAAGCTATTTTTACATGGAATCCAGTAATTAATCGATTTTGACGCCGCGATAAATCACCCGACATAATTGAGGATATTATATGTTGTGTATCGCGTATTTTAAAAACTTTAAAGTGACAATTCATCTACCGCCGATTATGGACGAGGGCTATACGCGCAAGTAGTCTGCAGTCTGTAGCAACTTGACCGAAACGTCGGGAGGAGTATGTCATCATCATCATCATCATCGCAGCCCCTAGAACACAGCGTCCTAGACATCCACTGTTGGAGATGGGCCTTCCAGAACATATATCTGGAGAATTTGGCCTACACTCGCCACGCTGGCCAGGCTGGAGAGGATATGATGTCAATTTTTAATGACAATTCATTAACGATTCCACAAGTTGGTATTAGTGGAACCGGGACCGACGGCTTAACGTGCTCTCCGAGGCACGGGAACGGTGGTGTTGTAAATCTGTGACAAATGTACGTAAGAAAAGTGTGTTTCTCATTGGTACATGTCGGGGGGATTTGAACCGACCTTTGTAGGATTTGAGGAACGCGTCCTTACAACCGAGCCACCACCGCGCCTCCGCGAGGAGTATGTATCTGGGGTAAATCGGGTAAAGATCTATTATTTTAGATTTATTAAATAATTCAATAAAATAAAACACATACTAGAGATATTAGAGTAAAAGTTGCAACGAGAGTAAAAACAACGATCAATTTATTAATTTTAAAATCTATGACAAATGTACGAAAGACAAGTCTGGGTTCGAACTTTCGAAAATGACATAGTTTTTATTAGTTTATAATTATTAAGATAGTCTAATATATTAAAAATTTGTGCCTCCTCCAGTTAACAATGTTTGCATTTCAGCCAACTAGACGGATCTTTTGTAAGCCCGAGGCGGCGCAGAAGTCCTAATTGTATATCTGAAAGGAGAAAATCAACGAGACAACAATCGAACGATAACGGTAAATTAACCACTTTAAAAATACTATAATATTTTAATGCTTAATTATCTATATTTTTACCCATTATTATAAAAATACAATTTAATACAACGTAATTATGGTTTGATTTTTATTATCGTTTTATGACAACTTCCTATGACGAATAAGTGAGTGTACAATATTTTAATTGAATGAAACATAATAATTAAACCTTGATGGATTCGAACTCACCTGAACAGCAGAAATACACCATATAGTTTTTTTTTTTTTTAAATTGTACTGTTGTTTAATAATAAAATAAATTGTATTTGCTGGCGACCGGACAAACAAAATGGTAGCATGGTTGCCACCAGTGCAGGTCATTGAGCATAAAAAAATGTAATAGATTTAAGTTAATCGGGTCAATATACGATTTAACATTTTTATTATTTTTAAAATATTATTTAAATAAAATTACCAATTGCATTTAATTTTAATATGTAATAAATAACTTTGCTTTTAACGTAACTAGACATTTGTATTTCTAATTTAAAAAATATAATAATAATAATAATAAATTCAGTTTCATAAAAGAAGAATTTGTTTCAGATACAAATACAGTTAAGTCACATATTAAACAAAACTATTAATCCCAGAAGCACTATTATGTAATAGAATACGAACGAATTCAATTAATATTTAAGATTTTAAAGATTTAAATAATTTTTTTTTTTAAAATAAATAATACTTTTTCTATAAATAAAACATTTATTATTTTGCTTTTAAAGTATAGTAACATTTTATTAAGTCATCTTCTTTTTGCGCATGTATTTAATTTTGAGTTATTAAATTCAGGAAAGTGGACATGTTATGAGCGGTCTTGTCATAGGAACGTTAATAAAATCAAGCGTCATTATAAAGATTAACAGCCAGTTGCAGAGAGGCTAATTATCTTTTGTAATTTTTTAACGTTTGCCTATGAGGCACGTTATTGGCTGAAATACCCAAAGTGATAAGCTAACTACCAATCACGTGGCATATATCAAAATATTATTCAGAGATAATTTTAATCATCCTATCTGCAACTGGCCGTTAGCGTGTTACCTTATTTAATTAACCAGAGCTTTGTTTGATTTTCATGTACTAATAAACTTGTGACGTGATACTAACAATCAGTATTATTAAACGAATTGTCAGCGTTTGAAACCCAACCCAAACCAGAAATAAAATTGCCCACGATAAATTACGCAAAAGTAATACCACCAATAAGAGAGTACAAAGAAACAAGTGAATTAAGTGAAGCATTAAGAAGAAGAAGATCGAGGTTTCAAGCCGAGGACGATAATAGTTTGAACGTTAATAACAACGATAGGAGTGTGTATGAAAATGGATCTCATAGCTTAAAAATTGGCATGTTTGCTAATGGAAATGTGATAAATAGTACAAAGGGACATAAAACTGATACTAAGGAAGAAAACTATATAAACAATAAAATGAATAAGTTAAATATTGCGGAAACTGGTTTGTTTTGTTTGATCGCACTTTTATTTCTTTGCACAGTAGTTTTTTTAAATTTAACACTTTGCATTATAAATTTTAAGTACAGTAACCAAATACAATAAGTAGTAATGTTATAATAATACAATATATATGTTAATAAAATATAAATTATTATACACCTTACATATATTTTAAATTTTAGTACAATTTTAGGTGTGCAATATACATCTGGTTTGATGAATCGAATACAAAATGGGACCTTAGGTCATAGCGTTACAGCCATAGATGCTCTAGCAGCAGCACGTCAAAATGGAGCACCTGAAGTAAAAGAAGAACGACTAACAAACACAAATACCAAAGAAATAGCCCAGAGATTGACGAGCCCAGTAAGTCCTACTACCGAAGATAAGATACCTAAGGTTGGGGATATGGTAGTAGGAATAGTGTCCAAAGCAAAAGAAGAACTTGCCAAATCACAGTCCAAAGGTAAATTATTAAACCTATTTTGTAAATACTTTTGTTCCATTAAGGGGTGGTTTGTTGACCTATTGATTTACAAGGCATAATAATACCACATAAATATATACATATATATTATAAATATTGTATATATTAATTTAAGCAAAATGCTAAAGGCATCAGCGGGTGATGTCAGTTAATCCGAATATTTGACTTCGCGTCCTGACTATTATTAGGTTGCTTAATATTTTATAAAACTTATACCCTCAGTAGTATCATGGTTGTTTATTTACAGAAATAATTAAGAGCCCAACAAAAGAATTGGTACCTAAGGTACATGAAATTAAAAGATCAGAGAATGATCTTCATTGGGAAGCATTAGAAAAGGATTGCTTAAAGAGAAAATTCTATCTCTGTGACTTGGACTTCTCTGACTTGCAGCACGACAGCGATGAAGATGTCTCCTCCTTCGCAAAGTCCAGTGGTGTACCTCCCCCTCCTCCAAGTATGTTCCTATTAGGAGGTGCCCCACCTCCTCCCCCTAGTTCCTTAAGGCTGAATATACCAGCTCCCCCGCCAAAATCTGTTGACGTTACAAATAATTCAGATAACAGTTCCTCTATTAAAAAGAATAAAAAAACTGTTAAATTATTTTGGAGAGAAGTCCAAGAGTTTCCGATTCCGGCTCCGATGAAAGAGAAGGTTGGAGGATTTATTTGGGATGATCTTCCAAACGTGGATTTGGATACGAAAATGTTGGAGCACTTGTTCGAATCCAAGTCCAATGATTTGATTATTAAGGTAGATATAGCACCTTGTCTATTACACAATTAATATTAATTAAATAAGGTAACTGCACCTATTTATTTTATTTACTATACACAACATATTGCAATAATGATTATCGACCCCATCAAAATAGGCACCTACTCTATACTTTGATATACCTACAAGTATTTACTTAAGGATTATTATTATAAGAATTAAAATAGGTTAATGTATTAATGTAAAAACAATATAAACTATTATATAATAATAATAAAAATCCTATGAAACAAGGTATCGTATAATTAAAAAAAAACTTGTGTAATAAAAATAAATAAATTACACTTAATCTAAACCTAATAAAAAAAAAACTATTTATAGGTAGGTATAAATAATGAAATATTCTCTATCAGATACAGTTCCAAGTAGACTGTATAGCGAGGTTTAGGTAAACAATAATAAAAAATATATATATTATTAAATTATAATAAAATTAATTATATATAAACGAAACCTAATAAAAAAATAAACTATCTATAAATGAAGTCTCAAGGACATTGCCAATTTTCCCTCTCTATAACGAGGCTAAAATATTGGCAGAAGTAATTGCCTTTTCGTCTTTATTTTTTTCCGTCAACTGTTTGAACAACTCCTTGGTCAGGTGCTTTGCTGAGATTCCCCATGGTCCCATGGTAGCCAGTACCAGAGTTGTCGTATATACGCCGTTGAGGTTTTCAGCAAAATACCTAGCTCTGTATAGGTGCCTATTTTGAGAGGGTCGATAATAGGTGCCGTTGTCACACTTTGCCGTTGTTCGTAGATAGGATATAATTAGGGAATGCAATCCCGTTAAAAAAAATCAATCCCGGTATTGGCGAACTTTCTTAATCCCGCAGGACCAGGTGTTTACTCGATCCCGCGTGGATAGAAATACAGAGAGAGAGAGGTTATCTTTGTCATTTTTCCGATGGGAGAAAGATTTGTGTAACCTTTATGTGGAATATGTAGGTACAGTACTCGGAATTTGACATAGGACGTCGGGAACAAGAGTTAGATTTACGGCTAAGATCGGTAGTCTACGATTTTTTCAATTGCATGGGTTTTTATTACGTTCTCTTTGCCACACAATACGAGGCCAGAGATAGACCCGAACGCTATACAAAACTGAAATCACGATAATTTCTCACTCTTGTTGTTAGCGCTGAATAATACATCTATGATTTTCGTTCCTCTTCATTCCCGCCCGTCCCGCGCGCCAATTTAATTTACGACTGGGATTAGTCCCGTGCATAGCATGTGGGTTTCCGGTGTTTCAGATATATCAGTTATCGGGTATTCAGGTATCCCGGTATTGCATTTCCTAAATATAAAAATATACTCGTAGATATAATGTAACTATAAAATAGAATCACTAATAATCGCACTATGCGAACAAACACTAGCAAAGAGGCATCTACTCGTAAGACTGCTTATCCACCAGAGATGTGCTGGAAAAAATGAAGGATAATATCTACCCATAATATTACTCCATTAGCACATCACGTCATCATGATACTTTTGGTGGATATTATTCATATAGTTGATAAAAAATAATTTAAATTCTAAATGTTTTATTTTAACATGTATAATTTCAAAACATTTTCTCCATTCAAAATTGTTGAAACAATATGCCTACATTAGGTATACAATATTTAATATTCCTAGCTATTTATAATATAATAATAAATATATATTATTATTATCTACATTCACTATTATTTCTTGTAATATAAATTAATTGGATTTAAATTATACAAACATAAAAAATATTTTATAAATAAAACCTCATATTCCTCATATATGTATTTTTTTAAATATATAATTTATTATTTTATTAAATAAAAAGTTTTTATTTAATTAAATACAGATTTATGTAATATTTTATAGATTATATAAAAACTGCCTCCGTAGTCTAGCGGTAAAGTTCGTGGATTTAGACTCGGAGGTACCGGGTTCGATTCCTGGTCGAGACACAAACATATTTATTAATGTAAATAAATACATTAAATTAATATTTAATTTATTTGTAATATTTCTCGAGTTTGGTACGATGGAGACATCGACGAGCTTGCCACTTGTCATGATTGGCCTATAGTAAAGTTGGCTAAACGTGAATCCGTTTATTTATAAACGTGGTTTCTGACCACCCCGAAAGGAATACTTTTTATATAAAAACCTTTATTTCCTCGCTTATCTCTGGTATATAAACAGCCTTAATCAGATATTTATTTATTATTTTTTGTTATTATAATTTATATATGCACTTAATATATGTTATTTTTTCATGCCATGGCGTTTGTCTTCGCAATACAGGAAGTAAGTACGAATTGTGCGTTTTCGGTTGTTGTCTTGTACTGCTTTTAAGGTTTGGTCTTTACTTGCGACTCATTAAACTTATTGAATGCAATATCCTAATTTACGATATCTCTCATTAATGGCACTTTCAAAACCGTTATAGGTATTATAAAATAACAATGACCCTGATTCTTATTTACGGAACCTACATTGTTTAATTCAAGATATAGCTGGCATGATAAGAATCTATCTCACTCGATCCCTTACTCGTAATTGTAAATTGTTTCCGACAACTAAATATCACTTTGCCAACGTAGCCACAAGAAAGCGTTTTTTTCATATCTTGGCTTATCACCTAGCCTGTAAGGGGTAGCTAGTATTTTTTGGTCGTTGTAACTAAGTTTATCTTTAGCGACAGTTGTGGCAGTTTTAGTGTCCTTTATTTTGGAACGTGTTTTGATAAGTATCTACTTGATTGTAATACACTAAAAAATAATAAACTAAAACAAATATATATATACACACTAAATATAAATATATATAAAATAAATAAATAAATATATATGTATAAATACTAGCACAACATGTGACCTTGCGCCCATCTGATGGTAAGTGGCACGCAAGGTCGGAACAGGAATCACACACTCATGAGTGACACTGGGATTATCGGCACGAACGGTGGATATTTCCCCGCCCTGGCAGACTGGGCAAATTACCGCCATCAGTCCGGCTACCACCTATAAGATTAAAATCATTATATTATTTAGTTTAGCATTTGTGATACTATATTTGTCATTATTTCAATATTATTATATCAACTTATTACGTCGTTATATTTATTTTCAATTACTAACAAATATAATTAAAAAAAATACAGTTTTACTGGTTTAATGCCAAAGTAAATTAATTTATTACAATTTCGCATTCTCTAGCTCTTTCGTGTTGTCACATTACATTGTTATATTTATTTAAATAATAATTATATTCTACAATACAATATGAATTGACCTAAATATACATACACCAACATTAATAGGTGTCCAAAATATATATATATATATAGCACATCTATTAGGCATTTTTTTCACTAATGAAAACGGTAACCGTTACTGCCTCAGTGATCTAGCGGGTAAATCCGTGGATTTAGACTCGGAGGTACCGGGTTGGAATCCTGGTTGGGACACAATATTATATTTTTTATTAATTTAAAATTTATTTGTGATATTTCGTATATATCTCGAGTTTGGTACGCTAGAGATATCGACGAGTTTACCACTTGTCATGATTATGCCTATAGTAAAGTTAGCGAAATATGAATACGCTTCTTTATAAGCGTGGTTTCTAACCACCCCGAAAGGGAAACGGTCGTGATGATACTCTAATAAACACATTTATGCTATAATAGGTTTTTCCTATAAGTCGACATTAAACATGATTTTTTGGTTTATCTATACGTACGAACATATTTGTTATATGCCAGTTATTTTATTTTACAGTTTGTTGTAAAAACGAACACCAAGTCCCAAAAAGACTTACTAGTTTTACTGGGTGAAGGTGAGGCAAAGTACACTCTAAATTAAAATTCATAAGTACTTATTAAAACACGTCAATCATGTATTTATTATTTCTACTCATTTCATATTTCGGTTTTGAAAATACATAGCGGATGAGACTAACATTCATTCAGACATAACGCAATCGAAAGTTTATTTGGAAGCAAATTATTATAATATAATTATGTAATATATAAAACTGGGTGGACGGTCATGAATAAATTCGCACGACACAAGGCAAACAAATATATATTTACTCTATATTTTTTTTATTTTGTTAAAAATAAAAATAAACCAAAACAATAAAAATATAAAATAAACATATGATTTTGTTTATAGAAGTATCTATAGAACACGTGTACGTACGTACCTAAGTAATTTTCGGTTTTGGATTTTTAGACTTAGTTGCGATGTTTTAAAATATATTTTTGTATAAGGTAATGATATAATTAGATTAGTTATGCTTGCTTATAATAATGATATCCATGTACATAACTATCAGGCAACAGAAGCCCATAGATACATACCTTATAAACTAACATACTGTAATATGAAAATAACAAATTCCCTAAAACTATATAAATATGAAAAGTAAATTAGGCTACTATAGCTTCCGCATCTTGGTGTTGTTTGTCTTCTGGTATTGTGGCTATCTATCTTTATTCTCTAGTTATTTTAATAAATATTACTTTAAGTTGTTTTTGCGAGTTTTATAAACATGGATTTAATTTAATTTGGTAATACTTAATATCACATTATAGCCCTAGAACACAGTAACCTTCACTGCTAAAGATGGGGCCAGAAGGATTGGCAAAGGGCTCTTTTTTATAAAAAAATACAATTAGATTATTAGTGGATCCAGGACCGGTGAAGTGTACTCCGCGGCACAGGAACGGTGGTGTTGCACTTAGAAAACTGATGAAATTGTAAATCTTCGGTTATTTATCTAGTTGTACTCCGATAAGATCAGTCTTTACCAATACATTGGCGTTAAACTAATTTATTTAATTACTGTTGGCAGTGAGAAAATATCACAACTTTTCATACCAAGAAAGGACATCCCTATTGCTCTAATATTGGTTCAAACGCATATTTAAAAAAAAAAAGATATACGAGCCTAGCGGACGCTAAATTCACATTAAAATCCTCGGTATATTTTTCTCAGTGTAAGGCAGTGTGTCCACCGCCGCCGTCACCCTCACTAGATTAATTAAAGAACGAGTTTTGTTCGGCGTACGGGATGATGGCGCTCGGGTGTCGGGTGTGCAGTGGACTGGCAGCTATAGTAAAGGACGTGTATACATCGCTACTTCGCCGCTGTCGTCTCGTTCTCGTTGACACCCCGGTGACGGCGGCGATGGACAAACGGCCTAAACATATGACAATGTACCCCAAAAAAGAGTATTTCTTATTATTATATTCTGATAAGTACCACCGCTTCACTAGTATGTCTAAGTGGACAGTATTAATATTAATACATTTTATAATTGAGCAGAAGTTAGCGGAACCAAAGAGAAACGTGATTTTAAGTGCCAAACGCTCCAACGCTATCAACATAGCCATGAAGAAGTTGCCTGCCGCCCAAACCATTAAGGCTGCCATAATGAAAATGGACGCTACCATCATTGGACGAGAAGGCATAGAGAAGTTGTTAACAATGCTACCCACTCAGGAAGAAATTATAAAAATAGAGGGTGCTCAGGTATATTATTTTATTATTTTCATGATCATAAAGTGATACTATTGGTTAATAATCTCCTCACGCACCTCCCATTTCTCTCGCACATATCTGGCCGATTATTTAATATTGCTGTCTTATTTTGTATTTTTATTAAAATTTCCTTTACTAATAAATAATTTAATCTAGTCCACAGATGTGTTGAAAGTTTTATATACTAGCGCTAAATGACTTGATGTAAATTTGTGTAAATTAGTTGTCTTAATTCACAATACTTAATAAAATTTGTGAAATTTTCAGTATGCAAACCCGGATTTACCACTGGGAAGCGCCGAGCAATTCCTTCTTACCTTAGCGTCAATTAGCGAGCTGTCTTCTCGGCTGAAGTTGTGGGTTTTCAAGCTAGACTTTGATAACTTAGAGGTAAGATCGACTATTTTAGTGTATTTAAAATTAAATAATTATCATGAATCGATTCACGACTTCAATAAGTGAACGTTTCGCCAACTTCACTGAATTTATTTCAACAGTTTATTGATTATATGGCAAATGGAATCAGTGTCAAAACTGCTGGGGTCGAGGCTGAGATTCCAACAAGTCAATAATAATAAATACTAGAGTGAATGCAGGATACAATAAACTAGTTTTTTTACCATGTCCATTAAGCTGCTAGGTAAGCCTAAGGTAAGTTTCGATTCCTACTGGAATCCTCTTTTTTTTTTTTTTTTTTTTTTAAATCGCAAAATCACCTAACGTTACGACCCCAGCCTGAAGGGCCACCGAGGGAGGTCGTATGCCCGAATCACCATAAGAACTCCTAAGGAGTCTATTACCTACTAAGATTACGGACTAAAACCCTATAAACCGTCTCTCTTTCACTATTGGCCCTGCGTGCCTTAACAGCTAAGTCTGAGTCGTGGGTACGGAGTGAAGGCACTCATTCGCCGCGTGGGGAATCCTTCTATTTAATAAATAGTACATAACTTTATTTGAAGACAAAAAGTAAATAAGTATTGAAAAATTGACGCCGAATACAGAGTGACTTAAAGTGAATAAACCTTGCAACCCGGACGATTATTCTGTTCGTACGCTTAAGGCTGGGTTTATACGGCATTATACTGCACGCTTTTTTGTAAACTTTATCAAATACATAGTGGTGCATACATGAGACTTTCATAAGTCGTTCACGAGTACTGCAAAAAAAACCATAAATTAAAGACGTCTATAGTGTCCGTGTTAGTTAAAGTTTCATTTCACGCCAACAATGACATATCGGTGCATTCAAAGCGATTTTGTATGGGCCCCGTACCCAGATCTAATTGTAAATTAATTTTTAATTGTTTTTATTACATTTATATTTTATATTTTTAGAATTAGTCCTTAATTCATATTGTATGAGTTTTTTTTATAAATTTAATTTGAACAAATAAAAAATATGGCACCTTTCAAAGTAATACCCCACATATTAGAAATTCGTCATAGTAAAAATATATTTAGCCTACTTGATGCCTCGAATGACCCGTGTTTTAATTATGTTAGAGGTGGGGAGGGAGGATAGCACTCTAATTCATCTGCATAGTTTGTTATACCTATACAAAATGACCGCGTCACTTAACCAATTCGCCGGCTATTAACAATCTAAATTATTGATGCGCAAAGATTCAAAGTTAGTAGGTCTACTGCACACATCCGACCTAGATCACAATATTTTAATCAACAACGGTAAAAAATCGTTAAAAATCATTATGGTGCTAAATTGCTATACAGTTTAATCAAATCAGCTCTAAATATGTTAACATAAGTTACTTAAACCGCAATGTTAGATGCTAGTGGACGTCTCTTGGGAACATTTTTTATTCATAGTATTTTTTATTAGGACTAGTTATAAATTATTATTTATAGTTATTATTTAATTTAATTTAAGTAGTTTGTAATTATTATTTTATATTTTGTAAATATCGTTTTTCGAATTGTTTATAACTAATAATTAAATTAAGTATGGATGAGGAAAAAAATGTAATTCCATGGATTAAACTTGCTCGTGACGGTTCGAGGCCTCCTTAGCTACGGCGAAATATGTAAGAAAAGTATTTCTTATTGGTACCTACATGCCGGGGTTCGAACCGCGAACCTTTTTGGATAGGAAAGTGTTTTCACAACCCAGCCACCACCGCAACACAATGTATTTGAAGACATAATTCAAACTGGTACATTCATTGTACTGTTTAGATTTAATTTATTTATTAGTATTGTCATCACGATACATTTATCAGATTCACCTAAAAATAGAATATTCTTCTGGTATAATAAAATTAAAATTTCACTAGCAAACATGGTACCCAAGGGGACATCGTAACCGCGTAGATTTTTTATTATGAAACCGTCCGTCGTCACATACGCATAATATGTTTTTAATGTTATTCTTATTAAAACTTATTTAGTACCATAATTGACAATAACATACTTAATATGTTTACCTGCGTAGCGATCATAATTATTTATTTTGCTCCATATAGCATACTCGTAAATATAAAGATATTATTTTTGTTAATATGTCAATTAATGATTTTTACCTTTTAAGTGACGAACATATCTGATATATCTCGTACTTCATGGCAACACCTATTAGATGTATCATAACCACATCCGTTACTGTTTACTTAATTTATGTACGCTTTTGAAATTGTTCAGTTTTGATAGTTCACGGCATTGACACTGGCATACGAGTATACACACTTATTTGTTTGAAGTAATTTAGTATTAAATATAAGTTAAAATCTACCCGAATAAAAAAAATAAAAATTAACTAATAGTTTATTTACATTTATAGTAAATGAAAAATTTCCTCTAGAGACGTCCCACCCGAGATAGCCCCAAAGGGGACTGGCGAATTGCCAGACTTCCTGTCTCCAGACGTTTCTGTCAGCCGCTTAGACAACTCCTTGGGCAGGCGCCTTGCTGAAGGTCCTCGCGACCCCAAACGGCGCAAATTCGTAACCGGTACCAACGTTGGTACGCAACTTGAGGTTCTCAGCAAAATACGCCGCACTCCCCGCACCTTATGAGGTCGCCCGGATGTGAGTTGGACAGTCATTCCGTCGGGTCTCTTGCCATCGCTCCGCACAATCCCAGAGGGTTCTAAGATTGCGGGTACACCAGCAGTGATAAGAGTCCTACGGATACGGATTGTCGTTGAGAGTCGCGTGACAAGGAATGCCGCCAGCACTTTTAGCAAGCCCGTATTGTCCGAGATGATCGACTGGTTCTTCGCATCGACACTAGCGCGGGTGGACAGTTCGGGCTCCGAGACGAAGGCACACCGCCCATGGTCAGTATATTTTGATCAAGGAGTATGCCCACCGAAGCTGAGAGAAAGCCTGCAACCAAAGACCCGATTCTCTAGTGGAAACAGCAATGAGGCGAGCCCGCTCTTTCATGTTACTGTCAGATAAAATATCTTCCTGTACCAGTTTGCAGAGCGGCTCGTCCCATAGTCGTTAGATTTTGAGTGAATTTATTTTACTTATTTGTATTGTATTACATTCCTTTCCGCTTCCTTAAATAATTTGGCGGGTACCATTTGGTGACCAAGAAAAATTGTCACGTACGCACGGAGTGCGCAGCGGCTGAGCAATCGAGATCTCGCCACGTGTGCGAGCAATTTTGTGGTGAAAACATTATTGTTCGACAAAGCGTGTGGTCTCAATTCATGGTCTCACTCAAGTCCTCTGGTCGGAACTAAGCTTATTAATATGTTTATTTATTTTAATATTTATTTACAGAAAGAAATTGCAGAGCCCTTGATGGATTTAAAGCAGAGCACCGAGCAGTTAAAAGTGAATAAAACTTTCAAGTCTATCCTTTCGGTTTTAAGAACTGTCGGATCATTCCTTAATGGGAGCCAGGTCAAAGGATTTCGGTTGGAATACTTATCCAAAGTAATCGAAGTCAAAGACACAGTTCACAAACATCCGCTTTTGTACCATATTTGTGAGATGGTCATTGAGAAGTTTCCAGACAGCACTGACTTCTACAGCGAGGTAAGTACTGATGTATCTTTTATATATATATATATATATTTTTATTATTACACGTATACAGGCTATTTTATAAATTGCATGGACAACACACAGGACGCTCAACAAGACAAGCCTTTAGCTATGTTTAAAACAAATATAAAATTATATTATTGGAGAAATGCTATTACGCAATAGAAGATTTTTATAATGACAGGACTATTAATAGGCTGGGGCCGTTACGGATTTTTATAGCTAAAAAAAAAAATTAGTAACAGGCAACGGCCGGCTGGAATATGTAGTTGAGGTCATAAACAATGAAAAAAAACAACTTTCGAACTTGAGATTAAGGGAAGTAGTGAAATGGGGTGCTATTTAAGGGATGAAAACCGTTTTTCGTTATTCGTGGCGGAACGAGACCTCCTAGAGAAAAGTATTTCATACAAAAGTTGTAG
Source organism: Tinea semifulvella (assembly GCA_910589645.1). NCBI lineage: Eukaryota > Metazoa > Arthropoda > Insecta > Lepidoptera > Tineidae > Tinea > Tinea semifulvella. Next base: position 32,071,488 of record OU342584.1, read on the forward strand.
ATAATAAAAAAATCTAAAACTTTTATTATATATATTTTTCGACATAACCTCAAAGTTTACGAGAAAATGACGAAAAACCGATTTTTCTGTTTTTTATTTTTTCTTGCGTGAAAATTATTTAATTTAAATGAAACTTTGTGAAAACACGTAATTATTTGCACACAATAAGCATGAATTTTTTCAATTATGGAAAATTAATATTTTTCGAGATTTCACCATTTTTCCGAAAAAACACACTTATCTTTGGTGAACAACTTTATTGATTTTTTTTTGGTTTCTGGTATTGTACAAGGTCTTTTTTTTTCGTCGTGATGTTTACTTTCAAATAGTATATCGATTTTAATTATTCATTGTTATTTAGTAGCTTAAAATTAAGAAAAACCGAAAAAAAAAAAATCGAATTTTAATTTAATTTGTGTGGTATCCCTAACCGTATATTACGTTTGTAACACGTGCATAATCTGAAATAAATTTTAGATGTACAGTAAATATTTTTCTGAAATGTTAATTCGGTTTTGGTGAAATTAAGGCTAATAGTTGTAGCTTCAAGCGTACACATCAAAACACAACATTATTGTAACATTTAAGAATTGTAATTATCATGTATGAATTTACAATAATATTAAAATTATAAAAGCTACTGACAATGTTAAAGGCTATAAAATTAATACTCAACTTACTTTGTTACTATCCAACGGCAGTAAACTACTGTCAAATAATAATTTGTTTAATTTTAATTGAAATCTTAATTACCACGTGTGTTAACAAAGGACGCATCAACAACTAAAAAAATATTTTCACACAACTAGTCGAATAGAAATTTACTACTACAACAGAACGAGCTCTGCTGCTCTTGTACAGGCTCACTTTATCCTACCCCTCTCTCTCCCCAACCTTCAGTCGTTTTTGGCGGGCATTTCAAATACCTGTATGCTGTGAAATTTTAAATTTTGTATTTTTTTTTTTTTTAATATGTAACATTATTTTGTTATTTTTTATTCTATTAAATTATAGCGTTGTTTCCAATAAATAAATTCATTTAAATTTATTCATTTTATACCAAAGTAAGTTATTTCATCAAAATATTATAAATTATTAACATAAATATGCTAAAAAATTGAAAATAATGAAAAAAATCGGTAAGTTCGAGATTCGAATTTTTTTTTCGGTTTTTCTTAATTCTAAGCTACTAAATAACAATCGATATACCATTTGAAAGTAGACATCACGACGAAAAAAATAAGACCTTGTACAACATCAGAAACAAAAAAAAAATCAATAAAGTTGTTCACCAAAGATAAGGGTGTTTTTTCGGAAAAATGATGAAATCTCGAAAAATATTAATTTTCCATGATTAAAAAAATTCATGCTTATTGTGTGTAAATAATTACGTGTTTTCACAAAGTTTCATTTAAATTAAATAATTTTCACGCGAGAAAAAAATAAAAAACAGAAAAATCGGTTTTTCGTCATCTTCTCGTAAACTTTGAGGTTATGTCGAAAAATATATATAATAAAAGTTTTAGATTTTTTTATTATCTACAACTTTTGTATGTAATACTTTTCTCTAGGAGGTCTCGTTCCGCCACAAATAACGAAAAACGGTTTTCATCCCTTAAATAGCACCCCATTTCACTACTTCCCTTAATCTCAAGTTCGAAAGTTTTTTTTTTCATTGTTTATGACCTCAATTATATATTTCTGCCAGCTGTTGCCTGCTACTAATTTTTTCATCTCAAAAAGGTAATGGCCCCAGCCTATAATACGGCATTGATGTTTAGTTTATCTTAAGTTATTATTGTTTTGTCTGTCTTGCATTGAAATATTTTGTAGCGTTTATTTTGACATCTCTAATGGATTTTTGTTTATGTTTTTATACTTTATTATTAAATATTTGTCTCTTTTTATGTGAACAAAAAACCTGCGAATAAATATATTTAAATTTGAATCATGTTGGCTATACTAAACTCCAAGAAATATTTAAAATTTGATAATAAGTTAGACTGCATTATTGGAGTTTTGATTTGAATGGAGCACATTTTTTTTAAGAACATATCTATTAATATATATAAAGAAATTGATAGTTTTCATTTAATCGTCTCGGCTCGTGCAGTCGTTTTCAATTTGCGATGAGTAGAATGTTCGAAGCTACGCGTGTGGTTCGAAAGAGAGTTCCATTATAAAGCAATTTTATAGGAAAATATTAATCGTCTATCTGTGCTCGGACTATCGGTACAAAACGCTATGAGAAATTCACGTTCAAGTCATTACTTTTCATTACTCGCTCTAGTATACTATAGTTTATAAATTTAGTGTAAAAATTATGCTGTGATGATCTGTTATTTTTATTCGTACGTTTTATGTTACCAGGTGGGTCCAGTTTTGAGGGCTTCAAAAGTGGATTTCCAAGCTCTTTGTGCGAACATCTCGAGACTTGAAGCCGACTGCAAGGCATCGTGGGACCACATGAAATGCGTCGCCAAACACGACAGCTCCCATGTATTGAAAACCAAAATCAACGAGTTTCTAACTGACGCGGCTCAGAGAATCATTTTACTCAATTTCATTCAGAAAAAGGTCATGATAAGGTAATGTTGGGTTTAAAGTGTGTCGTTGAGAGAGGAGAATAATAAAATATAATAAAAAACTTAAGGTTTAGTCACACAGAAGAATTGCTGTGAATATTCTGTTTGTGTGTCTGAAGGTTAAGCTTACAAGGAAAAAATGCTAAGCGGCTTTGCGTTTTGAATTTTGATTATACAGAATGTTTTGTTTAAACACGCTATTTAATAATATGTTGCGTGTAATATATTGTGTTTTTTATTATCACCACTGTGAGAAGTATTATATATAAACCCACGAAATTGTTGATATAAAAATAATAATAAATATAAACGAAACAATTGGTTAATAGATTTTTTCTCTTGTTTTAGGTATAACAAATTTCTTCTTTATCTCGGGGTACCACCTTCGGATCTGGCAAACACAAACCCGTCGGTGTTTTTGAAAATAATATCCGAGTTTGCACTCGAATACAGGACGACACGAGAACGAGTTCTTTTAAAAAATAGTCACCGAGAGCGTAACAAAACTAGAGGCAAGATGATTGTTGATGTAAGTCATTTTTTATTATTTATACTAGTTTTTTTTTTTTAATTAAGCTGACTATTTGTGTTTATTTTAATGATAACACGCAAGGTATAATAAAAATAACAAACTTACGAGTGTGTAAAGAACGTGTAGGTATATGAACCCGGTTGTGACTCCACGGTGGTAGCGGCTCACGCACAAAGTCCAGAAATGTATTTATTTATTTAAGTACTAGAAAACAATATTAGGACTAGAAAATTATTGTTACAGTAATCAATAGTTATAAAGTACATTGTAATGCTTTAAGGTTTTTATTTTTTATTATGTAAACTTCTTTTCTATATAATATTTTCTACTCTGTTGCTATGTTCTTATGTTGCCTGTCTCTGTCCCTGACCTTTCTCTTCGAATAAATAAATATATACCTATAAAAAACTATTATATTTAAATTACATATTATTTAAATAATTTTAGTACTTTAAGCAAAATCAATAAGAGAAAAGGAACAATATAAATCAAAATTCAAAGTCCTACTGCAATGTAGGAACCCTAGCATATAATATGACAATGTTAGCAACTGAAATCAGTGTTTTAGGTCGCCTTTTAAAATTTAATTTATATTAAGTATCGTATTAAATATCGTATAGTTATATTAAGTATCGGAAGGTTAAAATTTTAGTTTGTTATATTTTTAGTTTTACTTGTAGAGTAGTTTATTTTATTTATAATTTAGTGTTTAATTTTATATTATGTAAATATTGTTTTCCAATTTATATGATCCCTCGTTTTATTTTTAGGTTGGTACGATTTCAACAAAAATAAGTGTCGATGATGCAGACTCAGCCTTAAAAGAAATACTGAAGACTGACGCTGACTCTCAAGTTCGTGCGGGACGGAAGAAACCAAACAAGTCTTCGTTAATTAAGTATGTACAATTATAAATTATATATATATATATATATAATTGTATAAAGTATCAATGTTATATTTATTAACTTGATGGTAGTGTCTGCATAAAAAATCAGCTTTTACAATTATCTACTAGGGTTATTATTCTTTGGCTGGCACCGACTGGAAAAAATAACTGTTTATAAATTGTAAATAGATTTATAAATATCAATAATATTGTTGATTGGATAAGTACTCGTATAGTTTCAAGTCGGAATTTGTTTATTTAAAAAAAAACGAATAATTTGTTTTTATCGTTATCAGCAGTGAGCTTACAGCCGATGATGATTTTATAGAAAATTTGGTGAAGTCGGCTACGACAAAGAGAAGACCTGCAGCCAGGAAGAGGCCAAGACTGAGTGAACATATTAACTGTATGTATTTTTAACTTTATTTAAGAACTTTTTTGTAAAGTTGTTGCTGTGGTTCTTAGATAACAACATTATATAGCCCATATCCTTCCAAGAAACAGCTCTGGCTTAAATTATTAAAATCAGTTTTGTAATATAGACGCTAAGGCGAGACAGACAAAGCTTCTTTCTTTACAATTTATAATAATAGTATGGATTATATTTTGCAAAAAAAATAATGCCCTGTGGATACATTTTGTGGGCAGACTCGCACTTATTATGATATGATTTTCTTTTCTGTGTCAACACGATTGTATTAACAGAAACAGTAGGTACACAATATTTTTTTTTTTGTTGCATAAGATGCGATTTTGTATTTTTCTATTTCTGCGAATTGCTTAAAATTTTTGTACTTACACATTATTTTATAACTCTAGCTTTGGTAGTTTGGGCTGTGCGACTATTAATTAGACTTGTATGTAGATATAAATATTAGTCCTTAGGCGTGTAATGATGCTTTTAGTTTTTAACAAGCACTCTTTTTGCAGTAAACAGGACGTTGGATGGTAATCAGTCTTGGCCAGGGAAAAATACCAACAGGTAAGCTTTTGTTAATTAATAGTATTTTTTCATGATCAGGGGTGGTATATTGCTTAATAAAATTAAAGCTTAATGAAACTCATTGCGAAATCTTTCATTACTTAATAACGACATTTACCAATTTAAAAAATCACTTTTACAATACCACCGTTCCCGAGACGAGAACAGCCGTTCAGTCCCGATGTTGCGAAACCCTGACCACTATTATTTACTTTTTCAACTTTTGACAAATTGAAATTGAAATTGACAACTGTCTTTATTTGTCACTTTTGTTATGATTCTGTATTTTGTCATCGTTTGATTATATCGCGTAAACTGAAATTCATAACACCCGATTATACTAATACAAAGATTAAATCGTTAAGACATTGTAAAAAAAATGACATCAGTCTCTTGTTCCATCTCTAATTATAAGGATGTAAACTAAATAATAATTTGTCTATTTTCAGTAATGGAGCAGTAAACAATGGCCAATAACTACTCGTATACGTTGGAATTAGAGTGTATAGACTTTGAAAGTGTTTTCCTAGTGTATTTTCGAATTTAATAATTTATAATAACATTTTTTTAGTAAGTTTTTCTTATTTTTGGTAAAATTATAAATTAATTTTTATCTAAAGAGAAAAAATCTATGTGTTGTCGTAATTTAATATTAAATGTTAAAGTTACAAGCAGGCGCGCGCGCGGGTAATGAAACGAAAGCGGTAGCGCGTAACTGAAAGGACCTGATTTGAAAGATATCTTATCAGTTACCTCTCGGTAGTGAAGGTATGTCAGGCTGCAACTCTAGAAATACGTTTGAAGAGTAATAAATAACAGTTTTATTAACGTAAATTCGATTCGATGCCGCGTTAGGAGTTAGGAGGGTTAAACGTTTTTGCATCCTATACAATATTTTAAAAGATTTCAGTGTAAGTACTGTTGAGAAATAAAGTCTATCAACTTATTAGAAAATCAATTTACGGTCATTTTGGAGGATACTCGTATATTAATCATAGATTTATTTCAGTAAAAAAATATAATGCGAAAGTTGTGGGTGGAAGAGGCCCTGGCAGACCGAGACTCACTTATCACGATCAAATAAATAAAACACTGACTGAAGTAATTAAAAAGCCTTCGTAACAAAAGGGCATATATGAAGAGATTAATGAATGTCGACGAAGCGAAAGAGGTATGTCGTGATCGCGTCAAGTGGCTCTCAATTGTCTCTGCCTACCCCGCAAGGGATCTGGCGTGATGATATGTATGTATGTGTGTATGTAAAAATATTGAGGGAAATTGTAGTTTTTTGAAATTTTACTCTCTAAAATTTAAATGAAAGTGTCCAAAATGTCTGTGATTTGTTTTTCTAGAACGGCCAGTTGTAGAAAAAGTGATTATCTTTTGACATGTTTAACGTATGCCTATGTGGCGCGCCATTGGCTGAAATAACTTAGGTGACAAGCTAACTAAGTATTTAAATATATAAATTGATCATAGATTATTTTAATCATCCTTTCTGCAACTGCCCGTATTCTCAAAAATCTTTGGAAATATTGGATTGTGCGAGCGAGAGGGATGCGTTAAACCCTCTTAAAGAAATATAATAATTACGGATTTTCTACACTGAGATAACACTATAGTTACTAAGAAGTCTTTAAATCGCTAAAACACCAAATTAGAATGAATATTGTTGCTTGTAGAGCGGTGCACATAGTCAAATGCAAAATTATTTCGAAACCAAAACTGAGATTAAGTGTGCTTTTCCACCTGAGATATGTGAGGAATCTGACGATACAAAGATGCATAGCGATTTTTTTTCAATAGTTCTAGCAGGAACACACTAACACTACGGCTCGAGAACAACGAAGTATAGGATTTTAGACAAGCGCTATGACTGTGACGTATCAGAACTACAAATTTAATTTAAATTTTTACTTGTCTTAAAATATGCGGGCAGGCAGGCCGGGCCCCACACATTTCCGCTCTTGTTATTTTATTTTTTGTATATACAAATACCTCGCTCCGTAGGCTATTATCCAGAATAGCTGCGCGGAGCTAGGCTAGGAAAAAGAAGTGATATTATTGCTTGACATTTTCCTTGCGAAACGCTCAGCTTCCTCGCGCATCTCTAATGCTTGAGCAACCGTATGCTTTACTGACTCTAAGGTCTATTTTATGTAAAGCCCAAATAAAACATTTTTAATTATTAGTTAATGATTTTAATAATATTAATACTGATCTAAATATATTTAAAAGACTTATTATTATGTATTTAAAAGCGCTATTTATAGATATGTATAAACAACACATTAATAATGTTAATTATAATTTGGAAAATGCAATTGAATTTTTGTATTTTTATATTATTTCTTATGAACCTAATAAGTCAGTACTTTGTAGATAGGCATTAATTTGTATGTTGTGTTGTTAAACTAAATAATGTACTTGTGTTTTTTAACGTATGAAACCTATTTAATTGTAATTCATTCCGTTATTCGTTCAACTTGTTTCAACCTAGTTATTAAACTTCAGCCATTATTGATTAAGAAATACTAATAGGTCCAGTTGTTAGAACGCGACGGTTCGAACCCCGACATGAACCAATGAGAAACACACTTTTTTATGTACAAGTCATAGACAAGACCACCATTTACGTGCCTCGGAAAGAACGCTTATCCGTCGCTCTTCGTTGCACTAATATCAACTTTAAAAATTGTTAACAATAATAATACATTCTATTCAGTCTAGGACTCTAGGTGTTTTAGGGGCTGTGATGATGTGTTGGTGAGTTGATCTTAGCCCTGTATTAATAAATCAATCTCAAGATCAAATATTTACTTATTTAATGTCAGCATTATATTTTTTTAATTATTTCACATGTCGCTCCTAAGTTTAACTACCCAGGGTTTATATACATAATACATTGCGTGTTATTGTTAAACTAAACTCCAGTGTTGTACAAAATAACACTCAGTGTACAATCTAACGGCTATCAAATATCACTAAAACAAACCATACAAAGGAATCATTTCGATCCTTTAATTAAAAACACATAGAAGATAAATACGTCAAATTGGAGATTTTATAATCTGGACAACTTTTATTACGCAAAGAATAGAGTTTGACTAACAGCTGCACCTAAATAAAGTGAGGTAGATAAATAATAAAATGATCGCACATTGTCATTTAAAGACATTTTGCCTAGCATAAAGTCGTGGTGGATATAAACAACTTTGGTTTTTACTCAAACGGAATCTATCGCATTATAAAAGTTGTGTGAAATTTAACAACTAGGTCCCAAAGGTTTTCTTTAATGTGTTTATGATTATATCTTAAGATTATATTTTTTACTGTTATACCAAATTATAAAATTGTGAATATTATTATTATTTAATATTATTTGTTGTTTTTATTTCTACCGCACATTTTCTATAAAAATCCTTGCGTCAAATTGATCTCTGTCCAACAGAATTATGGCCATTGTAAATTCTGTTCGAACTTAAATTGTTATTGGAGAGAAAAGGATTGTCACTTAAAGAATAGATAGATATATATTCTGCACAGAAATAAGTTAGACATTATCGGACGCGTCTGTAAGCTATGGCTAACAGTTGCTGCTTAATTGTATCTGGACTGTACATATTTACAAAGCTGTGCCTCCTTTAGCGTTCGGTATCTGGCCTCTGGAAGGTCTGTAGAGTCATGAGCGAACCAACCGTGCTCGCTGTGACATCTAACTTCCGATGCAACTATCAGCTGCGGCTTACGGACACGTTAGATAAGGTGTACCTAGCTCATTGAGATACAAGTACTACGCATAGACAGTCTAATTAAAAAATGTATCGCAACTTGATGATAGATTGTTTCATACCACTGAGCTATTAAAACATGCAGTGCAGTTGGATTTAACATGCAAGACGGACATTTTTCAGTCCAATTTGCGTACGCTGTCGTAATGAGCTTAGGCACACGTAGGAACCATAGTCACCCTAGTTTTGATGCCACTGCATCTAAGCATCGCGCAAACTGTTTCCCGGTGTCAGTTTTAATAATATCAGTTTACTGCTCCAGCTTCATGTCGTCGTCAGTGGCTGATGTTAGTTGTTCCCAATTTTGGACCCACTTCTTTGTTACCACCAGGTAAGCGGGTTATTGAATTACTGTTGATTGCATTTTTGCATTATCTAGGAGCGTGTGTCCCTGATGTTTATTATTTTGAGGGGCGGACCAACAGGCATTCAAAGTGATCAATCAAAAATATAGACATGATTCATATTTTTTTTATACTAGCCAACTGGCTAGCGTGTTCTAATCAAGCTAATCTCCAGCAGTGGAAGACTAGCCTCTAGTGCTCTTTGTTCTAGAGGCTGGATTGATTCATAATACAACGTTAATATTTTTTTATAAAATAAAGTAGTTTTTTTATGAATGTTCTTTGGGTTGCTACATTTAATATTAAAAATAAACAAAATAACGCCTAATAACTTGCTGCGAACACTCGTGTATCTTGATCGTATTATGGCTGGTGTATATTTTCAGGCGTTATTGCGATTCCCAATCTTCTAGCGTTCCTGTGGAACGAAGTCGTGGTGCTGGGGAACATTACTCATTCCATATTCAATCTAGGCTTTGTTACAATTAGATTAATATACAAATTTTATATAAATCGAGCTTAATTAATTATAAAATCAATGCATATTGCTATATCAAACCCGCGCGCCATGCGGAGGCGGGGGGAAACTCAAAAAAGACAGACGCTTGGACGGCGAGCTAAAGAAAGCATCGAATAAATAATTATTATTGTTACTAAAGGTTTAAACTGCAAGTTATTCCACGTGTTTAGTGTCTAATCCTTGGAATTTATCAAAGTTATCGCTGGCTGACGAAGAGGAGGAAATCTGGTAAAAATAAGAGCCGCGTGTTCGTCACCATCAACCTCTAACTAATTTGGCGAGATCCTTTTGTTGGGTGTGCACTACAATTTGCATATGGGCATTACCAAACTCCCAACGTCTTCGGAGCAACCAGAAGAACAAAGTTACCCGACGAGTAGAACGCCTGGAAAGAACTGGAACAGCACGTACTTACCTAATTACCTTACAACCTATGGTTGCTATTTTACAATTCAGTTGGCCAACTAATTAAGTTCTTTTTTTTTTAATTAGGGTTTGATTTATAATTATTAAGTTTTATTTAGAATATATTATTTTATTTATATTGATAGGTTTTTACACTTTTTTGTTTGCTTCTTCAAATTATAAACCTGGTACAATATCTATTTTGTTTTATTAATCCATAATAAATACTCTAAAGAGGACCCTTTTGAAAGCAATGAGGCCTTACCGTCTGAGTATCCAACATTTTTCATACTTCATTAACACTTACTTGCTCTAATATAAAAGGTCTTTTTTTAAATACAACAGATTCCAACCTAAGTACATACCTTTACAGAGCCATTGTGTTATGTAGACTTTAAGTATATATAAAGCAATGTTAACATTAGTAACCTTTTTTACTCATTACCACTTACGGCACATTATTATTGCAATTACGTAGGTAAATATTTTATCAACATTCTTCTGTCAAACATTTAGTTTTGCGACTGAATTCTGAGAATGCCTTACCTTTACGCTAAGGATCTCGATCGATCAAAACTTGCTTGGCTAATTGCCGAATGGGATATGTAATAAAAAGGCTAAAGCTTAATGCACACAGGTCTGTGACGTCAAAGTTAAGTCGCCGATCAGACACGTTTTGATTTGCCGGTGTGAAAACGTCTAAGACTAAGACGCATTATTTAGTGACGCCTTATTATTAGGCCTCAAGTCAAAGTTTATATATAATGTGATTTGGCAAGATGGAATTATCTACCAGCGCTGACAGTGAGAGAAAAGAAAGTAATGACTCGGTAACTGTATTTGTGTCTCTCTCACCCTCCCCGCTCTCCAGATTAATTAATGTAATCCAGAATCTATAAACGCAATTACCCAATTTTTTTTTCGTATTATGCCCTCGTATTACTAACGGTGCGATATGTTACTTCTATAAGTCTTAATTTTTGACGTTTGTGATCAGCAACTTGACTTTGACTTGACTGATCTGTGTGCATGAACTTTAATTTTAATAAATAGCAACACAACAAGAATTTATAATATATTTTAATTTTAATAGTATTAAGATCTCATGGTCTCACGAATATATTAGGGGCCACGTCATGATCAACTACGCTAGCCTTGTCCTAGTAGAAAACGCCAAACGGCGTGTAAATTACTTAACGTTTTTCTACACCGCAATAGCAACCAAATTCTATCCAAAGACCCATAAGAACTAGCAGATCTTGGATGCATGCGTACTAAGGTTTCCATATTTTAAAGGAGGGGTAAAAATAAGAAAACAATCTACAAGTCGTAATATTTATTGAAAATCCATCCACAATCGCCACATGAACATTGATCCTAAAAACATACAATTCAAGTATACGTTCATATAATATACTTACATACTTTTCTTAAAAATAAGATAATAGAAACAAACTTTAGGATAATTCGGACAAAAACAAAAAAATTAAGTAATATCGCAATACTTACTCCCAAATACCATCAATTGGAATGTGAAAAATAATCCTAACGAAAAATCATTGCGAACGAAGCATACAACAGAATATAAGTAGCAAATAATTAAATTACAACAACAAAATAAACGATTAAATAAAATAAAAGCTAATACCTATTAAAATTTAACAAAAATGTCATCATAAGTAAAATAAATTAAAATTTCTAAAATGTAATGCTGTATAACAGTAGATCGCTTGGATCTAGCCCACCTAAATGTCAACGAATGAATTTTTAATAATATTTTCTATTAGATTAAATAGTAAGTACTATTTGAAGTACCTACAGTCTTTAAATACGAGTATAATGCAACTTCCGAATATATATTTCGTCACTAATTTTAGAGGAATCGAACTAATATCCAAATATATAGCTTGAATATCCTACAGTACCATGATGTAAATCTATATGTTATCTACTCGTATAATGTAAACTGACATTCAGAAACGATAGACGATCGTCGTTTACAACATCGCTCGCTGTCGCTATCAAAAGTAGCCATTCTGAAAAGTTAAGCGTGTTTACATTATTTATTTAGTATAAGTACTGAACAGTTTAGAGTTCGTCGTGCTTAGGGCCAGAGAACTCCTCGTGACTAATGAAGCCATTCTTGTCCTTATCTTCATGCTGGAAGATCTCCTCCACAAGCTTATCGTGGCTTTGCAGCATCTGCTTGATCTCGTCGTTCATTTCAGCTCCGTCAGATGGCACCATCTGCTTCTTCAGGTATTCGCTGACCTGTTAAAAGTTATAGTATGTTATATTATGAAGACAAAAGCACTAACTAAAGCACTATTTATAGCAGTGCAATAATTATATCATGAAGTAGAGCTGCCCATAGATAGAATACCATATGAAAACCTAAACAATAAAGTCGATATATACTCGTAGTTAGACAGAAAGAGAAGAGAAACTAATAAATTTTCAAAAATAATGTCGAATATCCCGCCACCAGTACAAGCGCTGGTTCCCAACTAACCTCCCCTCTGGACAACTCTAGATTCCCATCAGCATCGATCGCCCTGAACGCTAATTCTACACTACTCACTTCCTCACGAGAAAGCATGTTGTCTTTATCGGCGTCGATTTCTTTGAACACGTTGGTTGTTGGTGGTGAGTTGCCAATGTCGATGAGTTCTACATCGAAATGAAGTGTCGCGCTGGGAGGAATAACATTGCCGGCTCCGCGGTCGCCGTAACCCAGAGATGAGGGAATCGTCAGCTTTCTCTTCTCACCTGAAAATAAAAATTTCATATTATTTATTTATTAGGTAAAAGTATGACCGACAGTAGAATTAGGACTATGAAAGTATACAGTAATAGTACGCAGCAGAAACGTGGACACTGGCAGTGAGTCTGGTCCACAAGTTCAAGGGCGCTCAACGAGCTATGCAGAGAGCTATGCTCCTCTGAAGGATAAAGTCCGATACGTTGACATCCGTCAGAGAACGGGAGCTTCCAAAATTAAAAAGTGCAGCAGACCTGGAGACTCTGGATTAGAGACCACGTACTGGAAGACGTAAAGATGCACGAGGGTGGCAGGAGATCATGTTAAATAGCAAGCCTTGAGAAAGGCCTATATCCAGCAGTGTAGAGACATAAGCTGATGATATCGATGATGATGCCCAGCATAGCGATACTAGGCCTAATTCTAAAAAAATAGTATTATTTTTTGCGAAGCGTGGTTATCACTGACAAAACAGACTTGCATTAGCCCACTAGGACTTACATTGACGTAACATTTATTTATTTATTTATTCGTGGGAAAATTTACAGCCTTTGCAATATTATTTATACAAAAAATATCTAATCTCAAAGCCTTACAAATATATGTATAATATGAATCATGCCTAGTTTTATATCATAGGAAAACTTTCCTGTATAGTACTACTATAAAAAAACAAAAGTATCATCATGACCGTTTCCCTTTCTGGGTGGTCAGAAACCACGTTTATAAATAAGCGGATTCACATTTAGCCAATTTTACTATAGGCCAATCATGACAAGTGGCAAGCTCGTCGATGTCTCCAGCGTACCAAACTCGAGAAATATCACAAATAAATTAATGTATTTATTTACATTAATAAATATTTTTGTGTCCCAACCAGAAATCGAACCCGGTACCTCCGAGTCTAAATCCACGGACTTAACCGCTAGACCACGGAGGCAGTTACTACTATATTACCCTGAATACAACTAAATGACCTGGTTTGCGTGTGAGCTGACATCTACGTGCAGCTGTTGACAGTTTTGTATAAAACTATTACTGTTAGTGTCTGTCGTCTATGTCTAGAATTTCAAACTTCACTAGTTCAATTCTAATGAAACTTTCAAAGTTTGACATCAACATGCATAACAGCTACGATGACGATATACGTTCAGACACAGATTAAAGCATCCATTTGAGCAGGAAATTGAGTCTTGCGTCTCGTAGACAGCAAGTTTTGTTGGCAGTCCGTAAGTGAAGTTGAACAAGTCGTCGCAAACTTGAACATGTAAATGGTGCCATCGCGAACATTTTCGGCAACTTGTATTGAATATGTATTTGCGTTCTAGAAGCTTGTTTTGTTCTGTATGCAAATGTTAGGACTGCCTGAAGTTTTGTAGGAAATCGCTTTGCTGTGATATTCTCTAACAAACTGATAAAATGTTATGTAAAATAACTTATAAAGGGAATTATAATTAATTAATTATACACGTGAAGTATTTACTTGTAGGCTAGGGTTTAGCGGTAAAATAGTAAGCAACCTCCGAATTCTTTGAATATGCATGAAAAAAAATAATTAGGCTCAACTTACCTTCTATTTGAAAATTTAGTCTATGACAATATGCGCTTATTCATTTTAAGGGTAAAGACTACCCCTTATATGAAAAGTTATAAAACTATAAATTAAAGCTAACGATAAATAAAATTCAGTTGAGTAGTAATGTCTCAAACCTTAAAAACTATTTCATTTTTTTTAAATTATTATGAATGCACATTATCAGTACATTTTAATATATGTCACATATCTATTTAGGCATATCACCACAGCCCCCAGAACCGTCCTAGTCTGTTGGAGATGGGCCTTCCAGAACATATATCACAATATATCTGGAGAATTTAGCCTACACTCGTCACGCTGACCAGACGCGTTGGCGAGGTGTAATTACACCTAATCAAGCCAATATACAGGTTGTTTTTTTGAGTAGGTGTGGATGGCTAATTTCTAAACTACGAAGAAAAAAAAAAGTTCATTATCTTTAAGCTTTTTTCAACATACTGTGTAAATTTCCAGCATCCTATTCATATTTTAAAAAATCAAAGCATTTACAGTCATAACATTTTACCAAGCATAACCTATGAGTAACAATTTGTTATATGCCACTTGATTGGTCAACTTGTCACTTCCCTATTTTAGCTAATCACGTGCACTAACAGTTAAGCTTACGTTAAATAAATCATATTTTCAGAAACTGGCTGGTTTTCAGAACTAATAATAAAAATCATGTTTAACATTTTGGTACACGCCTTAGTAGTTTCCTTGTCTTTTGTTATTTCATCCAATCACGTTGCTTATAAGAAATGTTAAATAGTTTTAATTAAATCATCAATTCGGAAACTATATTAGTAAATACGTTTTACGTAGCTGTGTTATATTGTTTATACAAGAAACGTGAATTATGGTGCGCTTGTATAACATTGCTAAATTCAAAATGCATTCTACGTCACTTAGCGGAACACGTTTGGTCAATAAACGAGTAGGCCATGTTAACAAGTATTAGTACTTAGCAAATTCGTGTTCTGGATAAATAGATAGTACTAAGTGAATCTACAATAGTTTAGTTATATCACAGCCTATAGTTCTAATAATAAAAATAGTCCTTTTATACAAACTATGGTATAATCACACATTGGGTAAACACATCAATTTTACATTGTTAACTTTACGAATGATTTTATAATGTATGAACAAATTTGGACTGTATCGCAATCACCAGCGCTATTGCTAAAATTGGGGACAAAGAAAGAGAATAAGAAGCACATTTTACAGCTTTCCATGGATTCACTGTGCTTGGCACCCAAGCCCATCATGTGTGGGGGAAAGAGGATAAGGACAGTTCTTATGGCATACGACTATTATTGTGATTTTTATAAACTAAATAAAGAAGCATGCAAACAATTTGCAAAAGAAAACTTTTTGGTAGAATGACGTGATGTAATAATAAAGAATTGGTGAATTACACTGGAAACAAAAAAAAAAGTTTAATAATCTGTTTTTATTTTACTTTGTTTTTGTTTTACCAACTTGTACTGGTAGATATTTTCTTCTTTATCACATAATCTTAATACTGGATAATAGTTAATTAAAATCGTGGAAATAAAATAGATTATTATTAGCTGTTGTTGTTTAGAAGAATATCAATAACTGGCTAATTATTCAACATTATGTTCTTATTTTCTTTGAACATAGTTATACACATTTTAAATAAATAAATATTAACTAACGTAAAAAATAGTGTTTCATAAACTCGAAAGGTTTTATGTTTTTTATAATTCAATATCAACAAGAATAGCCCTTCATAATGTAGGCTCGTATTTCATTCGTAACTCAGTAATGAAAGCAATTACACGAATGAATGCATGCCTCGAGATATGAAACACAAATGCAGAAAACTGAGTTTTGACTCTGAGCATGGATGATTTTTAACCGCGGTAATTGTAAAACTAAATCTTTATGTTTTTGTATGGAGGCCAAATTCTCCAGAAATATGTTTTGGAAGAAGGTGCGGTAGTAGCTCGGTTGTTAGAACGCTTTTCTTAAAAACCAAAAAAGGTTCGCGGCTCGAACCCCTGGCAAATAAGAAATACTTTTCTTACGTACATTTGTGATATATTTACAATACTACCATCGTTCCCGTGTCTCGGAGAGCACGTTAAGCTTCCGATTCCCCTAATACCAACTTGTAGAATCGTTAATAAATTGTCATTAAAATTGACATCAGACCCTGGCCAACCCATTTAGGCAGCATGGCGGTTATAGGTCAGATTCTCTAAAATTTTATTCTGAAAGGCTCTCTCCAACAGTGGAGGTCTGGGACTCTGTGTTCTAGGGCTGCGATGTTTTAGAAGGTCCATCTTTAGCAGGTCTAGAACTCTGTGTTCTAAGAGTTGTGATCATAAATGTAGGTATATAAAAATAGTAAAATAAACTACAATAATACACCTGGAACATCGTCTCGGCTTGGTAAAGTAAGTAGGTATTTAAAAACAAATACAATCTATAGTAGTGAACGTGGGAATACTTAGTAATGTTAAACAAATTTTCGTTTGACGAGTTTTCTAAGATTTTTTTATCTGTTATAAATATTTTGTACTATTTTTATTAATAAATAATTGTACTTTCAGTAGGTATTTGAAAATTTTATGATTTATCAGTCCGTCGGTGCTATGGACTTCGCATTTCACTGTTAATCGTACGGTAGCGAGGTATTCCGGAAACAGAAATGCTACGAATATTCATTAAATAAACATCGATGTTAGGAGTTAAGAATTAATTAATCCATTTGTAATTGATCCTTCATTTATCCAAAACAATATGCTGAATTTTATACTTAATAAATTAAAAAAGTTTTAAATGGTGACTGCATGGCTATTACGGTTAAGGGAAACATCGTGAGGAAATTCTTCCGTCAATCAGAGTTATTAGCTAACGGAACTAGAAGAAGACAAATCTCTAATCATTCCATGAATTCACCGTGCGGGTGCCGGGTCTAACGTGTTTGGGTAAGAAAGAAGAGAAGAACGGTGTCTCGGGCTTGCGACTGACTATAGGCTGGCTTACAAAGGTGGCCTCCTTTATTTATATTGCGCAACATAACGCTTACCACCATTCAGCTCACCTCCCTAACCAACCAAATACTGTATGACTCCGTAAATGCAGTCCTGAAAGCTAATTCCATAAATGTATTGACAGGAGACACCATCACAACCCCTAAAACACAGAGTTCTACTCTTCTGTGGGATCATAATATTTGTTCGAATTAATGTTGGTAGTCTTTTTGAATATTTCATTCCCACAGAACGGTAAGTTCATGGAATTGACGATGATGTAAAAGTATCATCACGACTGTATCCCTTGCGAGTTCACATTTAGCTAACTTTACTATAGGCCCATCATGACAAGTGGTCATCTCGTTGATGTCTCGAAAAATATCACAAATAAATTAAAGATATTTGTGTAGTCGACTAGGAATCAAACCCAGCACTTTTGCGTTCTCTATGGCCTTAACCGCTAGACCACGGAGGCAGTAAAGATACTGTAATAGATGAATGAATACTAACCAACACACATGTCGAGGAGTCCCTGGTCCCATCCCTTGATGACTTGACCGACGCCGATCTGGAAGGTGAACGGCTGCTCCCTGTCGTAACTGTAACAATAATAATTTAATTTATATCAAAAAAGTGGTGGTAAGGTTTGGTTGAGGTTTTAGATCACCATGTTCACCAGTAAAGGTCTCTGTATTCCAAGAATACATTTATTAGTTTATTTTTATTAGGTTTGGTTTAAATATTATTTTATCAATTTAAGTAGTTTTTTATATAATAAATAAACGGGTGTGAATATATAACAACCCGGTAATTCTGTAAAACTAACTTGAGATTAAACCCAAACTACCTAAAACTATGTTGCCAAAATTTAGCTCATAACAAATAGGTAATAAATACTGGCCATCTTCGCCGTATTGACATGTCCCCGTTGTTCCAAAATACATATTTCGAAATACACGAGGCATTAAAGAGTAATTCTACGTGCTTCATTCTGCACACGAGTTTCGTTCTCTTGTAGAGTGGGAATAGGGGTGATCATTGCTTGGGATATTTAGATAGCATATTTTAGCAGGCTATGTCCGATATATCAGATAAACTGAGCCGTTATTATAGGCGCTATTGTAGACCTAACTTTAGGAGGCTGGTTCAATTATTGGGTAGTACAGTCGGCCACAGATGAAAATGAAACCTGTAACCCTTATTACGTTGGAGTTAATACCAATTTGGAACCTAAACTATAAGTCTAAAGCCCGGCCGTCTGCTATAACTACGATGCAATGATCATTATGACGCACTTACTATTAATTGCAACTTTGATCTTTATGAAAACCTTTGGGAGAAGGTATATCGGTATACTCGTATAATTTTGTGTAACCGCCATTAAATAATCCCACATTTGTTATTTTTTTATTTGCTTATAAGCAAAAATATAACTTAAAGCGTATATTAACTTCAACTTGGATTAGTTTTAGATGCCTAATGATGTTTCATAGCAATCTATACCTACGAATACGAGTTACAAACGGCACATTAATTACAAGATATTTAATTATTTAAATTAAAAAGTCATTAATTAGACATAATGTCGCTTTTGTGTTGAAATCTAGCGCTTATAAAATAATTTTAAATTAAATTTAAAATAGCTTGGTATTAATACGACCGTGATTGCTTATGCGGTAGTCAGAAAACACGCTTGTCAAATGATTAAATACTGCGTGAAATTAATTTAAAAAAAATATTTTATATTATAATCTAGAATAAAAATAAAGAACTGCGTATTTTTTATTTTATTTATTCAGTAATAAAATCTTAAGTTACGGTGCTAAGAAGTTTTCCTAAATAAATACAATCAAGATCAACAAATTAGAGATCGACGCTCACGCGAACGACGATCGGCTGTGAGCAAGATCAATTAATAATAACACTTCCAGCCTTTAGGTTATGTATCACGATGGATATCGCGATAATCAGACGCGACCTTATTCACCATGCAGTAGTGTTTTGTTTATCGGATAATGATTTTTGTATTAAAAAAAAAGTTAACTTTTTTTATTTATATAGAGGTTCTACCAATGACACCTGAAGCCTAAAAAACATATTTGCTCTTTTGACAGTTACACGCGGTATAATAAATAAATTAAAAAATATGCTACCCAATACTTATGCATTACCTATATTGTAGTCTAAAAACCAGTGCACAGTGCTTAGAATAAACTCTATAAACAACATAGTAAATTCGAAAGAGAAAGTCGGCACAATACAATAGGTAATTTGTTCAAAGTCATTCTTGTTTATATAATTGTGTTTAACGGTTTAACAAATACCTCCTCTAAATTAAGTTACGAACAATGTGTTGGAAAATTAACGGTGCGCAAGGAAAATATTTACCAAGAGTATTACGATTATATAATTTCTTGTATAGACTATTCAATTAGACATAGCCAACTTGAGCAAAAAAGCCGATAGACGAATTCAACCAGGATGGGCACGAAGTTGCGGTAAGAAAACGTGTTCTTATCGGATATAGTGCTTGAAGACGAAAGTTTTCATCCAATGCGTTCTTCCAGTATTGTCGTACGGAGCAGAGACGTGGACACTGCAGTGGGTCTTGGGGGAGGCCTATATCCAGCAGTGGATGGATCAGCACAGGCTGATTATGATGACTCTGAAGTACGTGAAAAACAGAAAAAAACATGTTGGACTTTAGACCAAAATAATCCAAAAAAATATATATTGTTCTCCTATTCGGAGTGGGGCTCATATAAATCTGATAAATAGTGTTACTAACCAGAATTTGTTTATACGAGTATATTAAGAGGATATATAGGCACATATATTGGTAGATATTTTCTTTAAGCGTATTTCCAATGGATCGTCATCACATTCTCTATAACCACAATTACTGAAGATGTTTCTGAAGAAATTGGCAATCATTCGCCGCGCTTGCCAGACGGGTTGGCCAGGACGACGGGAGAAAAAAAAATACAATTAATAATCAATCAATCAACTTAATATACTGAAATATACTCGTACCGATAGGAAATAATTGTAAACCTAAATAAATATAGTATAATATTAACGTAAATAATAATGACAGCTGTTAACGCGATTTATTTTTATTATCATCATAATGCAAATTTCCGAACGCACCTGTCAAACATTTATCCTATCTACCTTCCCAAGTCGTTGGTATCGCAACACGGTGATGCGCACGCGTCCATAATTTAATTTTATTATATTAAACCCGCACCGCCCCGCTTTATTTGTGCTAAATATCACCTACTAATTATCTAGACTTTATAAAACAGCTGTGAGTGTTTTTCGCCGCGATAAGTGTATCTTTAAAATAGTGCTGTGAACTCTGTTTCGTGGAGTGGACTTTGGCCTGCGACCTGCTGAGCTGATGACCGGATCTCACCAAGTAAGTTGCATGCCTTCTTTCCTTAGAGACAGCAGTTCCACCATACTGTCTTCCGCGCTGTCTCATTTCTTCCATCCATTTCCCTTGTTTGACGGTGTGAACGTGAACAGCATTTTTGAACAGATACCGCTGTGGATTTGAAGAATCCACTGGTCCTTCAGCCTATCTTATTTTTCCACTAGCAGCTGTAATATTCAACGCAAACCAACCCCCGCAAAAATAATAAATAAACAAGATACCTAGAACCAGTACATACTCTAAGATTTCCCCGCCAACAGCCTCAAAACTATTAACGTAGTTAATACACATACAGACAATTTCAAAAAGCTACAATCCTTAATACTTGCCGTATAGTCAGAATGTTTGGAGATAAAGAAGCATGGTGCTCACTTGGCCGAGGCCCGTGAACATCTTTAAGAAGATTCTTTAAGAATACATAATAATTTAGTAGCTATAGATGGGCATCTCAAGGAGTAAAGGACTCTGTGTACTATAGGATGTGATGGTGATGATGATGTGAGTTCCATTACGAGTGGCGCTAGCATAAAAGCACGAACTGTTAATTTATCAAAAAAAAAACATATAACGATTACATAAACAATTTGCAACATTAAAAATGTCAACAGGTATTTAGTAGTGTTGTTTTTAATTATCGAATCGACCTCTTATCGAAGGCCGGTGTTAAAAGTCGAGAATACAACAACGGAATTCAAATTCTTTAATTTCAAACGTTACATTTTCAAAACAGTAGTTTATTTGTTTAATGCATGTATAGTTTTAAGACGATTTTCGTCGAGCTTGGCTGAGTTAAATTACTAAATTATATACGAATATAGCTGTTGATAACGACAATTGTTAATCATTTTACTCATTTCTTATGCTGTATAAAAGGTTCCCCTTTTAAACCTAGCCTATGTCGGTCGCAAGCTTGATACACTATCCTTGCACGATAATAATAATAATACGCGTCTCGCGCCATCCGCGTGTCCCTTGCTTTCTCCATTCAATTAAACGTTTCTATTTAGTATTTCTGGCAGATCATTATTTTAAATAATTCCACTCCTACTAGTGAAAAACTAAGCCTGAATTGCAATAAAGTCTTTGTAATCATAACGAATAAAATAAAAAATTACGTCGCATTTACCGTTTTATTTTGAAGGTCAACCGTGAGCAACTGACGCCATTATTAACTTCATAAATTACATTTAAAGATACTGTGTTTTTGTTGCAGCAAGCAAGCCTAAGCAGCAAAGCGGTCCAATGAATAAGCTATTTACAGTGACCAGCAGCATCGCATGGAATAATGAAGTAATTTTTTTTCTGACCGATATTTTTCCTAGCATACATAGTTCCATTAGGTTCTGCCTCCGTGGTCTAGCGGTTAAGTCCGTGAATTTTGACTCAGATGGTTCGATTTGTATACATTTATTTCTGTAACTTCTCGAGTCTGGTACGCAACGACGAGCTTGCCACTTGTAATGATAGGCCTATAGTAAAGTTGGCAAAATGCAAATATGCTTCATTAAAAAACGCGTGATTCTGACAACTACCGATACGGCGTGATGACACTTTACATTTATATCATGTGGTTAAGCAGTGTAAGATTATTATTTCCAGGTGTCTGGCCCGGTCCTAATGCTAACTTTACAGAGAACACGTTACACAATGCGTCGAGTCAGGTTATAAGAGTCGTCTTTACATTACGCAACATTATAGGGTGCACTTCCTAATAGATTATATTTTAATTTTATTATAAAAACGTCCAAATTTATATCCTCACTAAAATTATAAACATGAGAGAAGGTGTGCGAGAAAAATTGTCTGCGTGTCTATATAATGTTATGTTTTTATTGCCTTCACGCCTATATTACAAATCTATATTATATTATAAATCACAAACACACAAGGTTACCCTCCCTCTCCCCCTTCCCCACTCCCTTCCCTATACATACACACACACAGTCACACACACACAAACACACACATACATATACAGACATTGCACCCACACTCACATACTAAATTTGTAACTTTTTTTTAAATTCTATTTTCTTCTAAATTGTATGTTCATTATTGGAAGACACTGGCTCCTGTTATACAGCTCAGCTCATGCAGGAGACAGGGTTCACCATAACGAATCAATATTCTTATTGTGCTAATAAACGATTTGTATTTGTATTTGTATTACAAAATCGATTTTGATATATGTTGGTATTTTTTTCCTTGAAATTCTGAGACGGACATATACATCTGACCACAAAATGTTATATTTATCTGAACTTAAAATTTCCTTCAAATTACTAAATTGATTTTAATTCAATTTGACATATATATTTTTTAGATCCCGGGGTTGGATATGACCATACATTTCGCTGACCACTATATTACACAAGCAAAATGCTAGGATAATATATAAATGCTTCAAACCTTTGTCTGTTTCGTTTTTGCGGTTATACTACAAAGCCACCTGCCTGATGTATAATGACGTACTATGTTGCGAAGAGGGTGTATATTTAATTGTTAACGCTGAATTGGCTGCTATGTAAATGTGTCAGTTTTATTTAGAAAAGCCGCCAGCTGGTTTACTACGACTAAAAGGTGGGCATATCACATGTTATATATAAAAAAAACTGGATCCAATGGATTGATATCGGATATTGATTATGAAACTAATCGCGAATATTAATAATAATATAATAATAATATGTTTAATTACCAATATACCTACAAAATACAATCTACACTTATTCCAAACAAATATTTATCAAATAGTAAGTATACTGCAACAAATTATCAATGTGATTAGTAGTGGACCCACACAAGGCACTTTCATGCCTGACCAACTATGGGACCATGCAGTCGAATTACCAATAATAGTTTACAAAAAGGAAAATACAAATAAAAATTAAAATCTAAGTAAAAAAGCATAAGAAATATAAACAAATTGTTGTGTTCTTCAAATCGACAGATGGTCCTTAAAAATTGTTCTGTATCTTGATAGTCCCATTTGTTATTAGGATTCCAGATGAACTTGCTGTATCAGCCTATAGGCCAGACATCTTAGTGTTTTCTCTGAACTTAAAATAAGTTATACTTATTGAACTTACCGTTTCGTGGTAATTAAATATTCCATAAGACCACGACATTTAATCGAATAAATATTACGAACGGGTTCAAGTCTTAGCTTTACGCAGTGGAGGTTGGTGTGAGAGAAGTTCCAGCAATTTTTTAACACTTACAGTAAGAATTGGGCCTGAGCAGGTCTATCCTCAATACATTTATGGAAAGACCTTTCAAAACGGCATTAACGAAATCATACGGTGTTTCAGTGTTTGGTTGGATAGGGAGAGGAGTAGAATGGTGAATAGTGAGCATCTTCTTTCGCTATAAAATAAAAAAGAGGCCTCCTAAGTAAACCAGCCTATTGTCGGGCGCAAGCCCGAGACAGCATTCTTAACCACACACAACGAACCCGGCACATGGACGGTAAATCCATGAAATTTGTTTTCTCTTCAGATAATCAAACCTATTGGTATAAAACCTGGAGATTAATAATAATAAAATCAATAAGTATTTTGTCGCGTTGCTCAGAAATCTACCTAGTCTTTACTAAGTGAAAGTGATGTCGCAGTACGTAGGTTTGCTTATTGCACTGAGGTCAATGGAGTCCGTGATTTTATTGCATAAACTGTTTTGCTTACACACAAATGAATCCGCAAAGGTGAGATAAAAATTAAGGCGAAGGATCCTATAATAGGTATTTGTAATTATTGTTCAAATATGTAAAGGTTACATCCTATATTATCATTACTATATATAACTAATGTATAAAAGTAAAGTAATGCAAATACAATATTATACATTCGTTTACAGTTATAGTGCATAATGGTTTTTCATCGTATTTTATCAGAAAAGTTCGCATTTATCGTGCTTATTAACTTCAGTACAATAACATTTTTCATTTTGTAATTTGACACTAAATAATAAAGTTCTATATTAAAGGATATGAAAATGTCACTCATTTAATACAATAATTAATTAATACTTCGGATGTCGTCGTATTCCGATTGAGACCCGAGTTTTCCCGATCATTTATTCTTTATTCCCGTATATTTATTTATAATTCTTCACTTTTTAACATTATTCATATATACATATATGTTAAAATACATTTAACTCTTTCACTGCTTCCGTGGTCTAGCGGTTAAGTCCGTGGATTTAGACTCGGAGGTGCCGGGTTCGATTCCTGGTCAGGACACAAAAATATTTATTAATGTAAATATAAACATTAACTTAATATTTAATTTATACGTGATATTTCTCGAGTTTGGTACGCTGGAGACATCGATGAGCTTGCCACTTGTCATGATTGGCCTATAGTAAAGTTCGCTAAATGTGAATCCCCTTATTTAAAAAAGCGCGGTTTCTGACCACCCCGAAAGGGAAACGGTCGTGATAATGATACTAACTATTTTATAACGTTTCTTCATGGTAGTCATAGAGTTTTGAGAATAACTTTCCGATCAAAAAACAATCGATTAGAAGTGCGACATGAACAGACATATGGAATAAGATTTTATTTTTGTCGTAAACTAATAATAATCTTTTAATAGACCACATTTCTTAAAAGTAAACCCAACGACTTAAATAATCAATAAAAACGTTGTATTGTGCAAGCGAGATAGATGCAAACTTGTTAAACCCTTATAAGACATGCAGCGCAACATAACAAACATGAAGATTTTTTTTTATTGTTTAGTTACAATTTCGGCTCCTTTCAATTGGCTGAGATCTCAATCAGGATACGGTGCGGCGTAAGAAAGTTGAGAATACTAAATACGGGAAAGCGAAAGTTTGCGAGGTCAAGTGAAACCATTGTATGTGCGCTCTCTCGCCACCTTTACCTACCCACAAATATACACAAAAATACTCCTTATTGCTATAGACTAAAGAAGCAGAATGATATCAAGTATGTAAGCTGAACACGACCTGTTGTTGACTGATTGACGTTCATGCCCAATACGTGTTTAGTACTGCAATTATCTGATTATTATTTCGAACTGATCGTTGTTGTTGTGACATGTTGTAAAATTTATAAAATTCCTTTGAGGAATATATATTTTTTATTTTGTTAGTAATGTCGACAATATTATTGAACAGTACAGTATCCCTTCCGGAGTTGGCAAAACACGCTTTTCAAGAAATCCACTTCTTGAAAAGCGTGTTTACCATTTAGCCAACTTTACTCTAGGTCCATCATGCTCGTCAATGTCTCTAGCGTACTAAACTTACGAAATATAAACGAAAAACGAAAGGGAGCAATTAGAACCTCTAATAAACTAGATTTAACGAAACGGTAATAAATGCGAATTTAACGTTAAAATATATATGTATAATATACATACATGTTTTAATTGTTAAGAAAGCGTAGATAATGTTTTTTTTATTTTAAATTAGTTTTCTCGTATTAAATTGTTTACTGCCTGTGTGTATGTTAAATATAAGACTTTTTATAACAATTAAAAATATTTATATAAAATATAAACCTAAGTCATTAAGAAAATAAATGCTTAAAATATTTTTTATTTATTGCTAGGTAGTTTATTTTTTTATTAGAATTAAGTAGTTAACAGGACTCACGTTATAATTTATTTGTAAAATAATATTTACTAAATAATAAAATAATAATTTAAAAACTTCTTAAATAAATAAACTAAACCAGTATAAACTACGTCAGCCGTTTTGACAACTCCTTGGCTGAGGGTCCCATCGTCTCGACCCCAAACGGCGCAAACTCGTAACCTGTACCGAGGTTAACGTATTTGCGCAGGTTCTCAGGTAAAATTGCCGCACTCCCCGCGCTGGATGAGGTTACCTGGGTGTGAGATGGGGCTAATGTGTCTACACATGTCGCATCCCACACCAGAGACCTGCCAAGTTTCCACGGCCCAACAGTCATGCCGTCGGGAATTTGATTACATTTAAATTTATTTCTATAAAGTATGTTTTAATT
Organism: Tinea semifulvella; assembly: GCA_910589645.1. Lineage (NCBI taxonomy): Eukaryota > Metazoa > Arthropoda > Insecta > Lepidoptera > Tineidae > Tinea > Tinea semifulvella. The sequence continues at coordinate 32,098,318 of OU342584.1, forward strand.
ATTAATTATATGTTGCCAGAGTTTTAGGAAATGATATTTGATGTATTGGAAAATCATCGGTTTATCGATGAATTTTAAGATTTACGACTGTTGAGATCAGTCTCTAGTTTAACGGCATTGTATTCGCTAATACCTATTTTAACGGCATAAATCCTAAAATTTATGATGTACTAGTATTTTCATTATAGTTACAGTATTTTTCTTTTCTTAGTGTGGAGATAAGGCCTTAACATTTATTTGGAAAATTTGGCTACTATCGCGTCGTTGGCTAGATGTGTTGCTTTAAATTAAGATTATCGAAGCGCTATGAACAAAATAAATGAAGCAAGCAAGGAAGCTAAATAACAGAAGAGGTCAGGCCATCCACAACTGTCCTGTCGAATCTGCTACAGACAGACAGTGGGGTCGTCTAGGACCTGATGTCTAATGGGCCTGGGTTCGGAATGGGTACATTACCCCGTTCTCCCCGGCAGGAACTCAGCAAGTAATCACCCGCTGGTAAATCATGCACTTTTAGTACTAGGCATCATTAATGGTATAACAACGCCCGTTGCTCACGAACCCAGGGGGTCTGGGTCTTCCAGGAGCACTTCTATAGGAAGTGGTCCTGGTCCGTTGGGAGGCTAAGCGTAAGACGGAGCGATATTCTGGAAACGGATGAATATCTTGTAGATCTGGGCCTTCAACCTGAGCGGCAATTCATAACAGGACATAACATGGTTTGGGCTGCCTTCGCCTGATTGACGGGGTGGCGGCCATTTCACCCATTGTTAACGTCCTGTTATCCACCCAATCTGCATCCCTAGCACTGGATGTGAGAAACGACACAAATTCACGTTCGAAACGTTACAAGTGAAATTTGTGTATGAGTGATAAAATTGAGAGCGCACAGTATCCACCGTGTATTTTTGTCCAGAAATCTAACCACGGATGTCGTATTCGTCCATTAATATTAATGTGCTTTATAATCATGTAAATATACAGTTATATTCTCGCTTAACATGTTTAGTAATTGTTAGAAGCCGTGCTTATCAAAAATTAAATTCGCTTTAGCATTAAAGATAAAGGAAAGAGTTGTCAAGTACAACAATATTATAAAAGTTTTGTGGGATAGGGCTAGTTCATATTGAGATTTGTAGGTACATTCGCATTGCAAACATTTTTCTAATATTTTTTTTCACGACTTATCAGATCTACTACTTAGGTATGTCTTGTAAATACCTACCCATTTAATTATAAATACTATTATGATTGTGCGCGAAAGTTTAGGAAGTTAAAAATTATTTAATTAAATATTTGAAGTTAGTCATAAAAGAATATAAAACCAGAATCTATGAAGGATTACCGAGAGCTCTATTTGACCGGAATCGAACCTCGGGCCGGTGAAAGTTGATCCGGCCCAATCCGGAAGACTCGCCAAGTGGAGATTCAATTAAATCGAAACCCGTTTCATACCAGTAGTATTATATCTTGTTTTACATGTTAGCTATGACATCGCGTACTCATAATTGCAGGCACTTACCTAGTTTTAAAACAGTGTCTATTTTTATTTCCTTACATTTTTCGTTATTCGACGCTTGAAAGGCAATGAATATACAATTTTTTATTTTTTTTGAAATATTTACCATTTTCAATGAGCGACAGATGTAGAGGCTCCAAACATATATACATATGTATGGGTATGATATTGGCTGTGGTCACGTGAATACATAAATTGCCATACATAAACGTTAACAAGTTTAAGAACTACGAGTAGTATTACTTATGAGCATATCTTTAATCGTAATAATATTGAAAGTAAAATTCAATTCGTGTGTAATGATATAAGTTCCTATAGCTATAAAAACACGAGTATAATCTTATGCCAACAAATACATGACATTTTATTTATTACATAAATTAATTTACATTGTATAAATTTTGTATAAATTAGTAATTATTTTAGTTAGTATAAATTTGTGTGCCAGAAATGGCGGAGTGTGTGAGCTATTTAAAAACTATGTACCTATTTACCATATTCCATACAAAGAAATATTATTTCATATTAATAATATTCATAAATGTGCCTCCTTTCTTATTAAGCTATCCATTTTTTTTTAATCCAACATTTAGTATTTATATTACACACGCTAAAATTTGTAACAAATATAGCAGCGATTCTAATGGTAAACGTGCACCTAGATGATTAAGAATCGTCTTCAAATGGTACATTTACTTTATTAATATAATAGATATATGTCTAGAATAGAAATAGAATAGAAGAATGAATAGAAATATATTTAAAAATCTCCTCATTGCCTATTTCCTAAATAAACAAAATAATCCAACTACCTGATATCTATTTAGGTATCTTTTTATTTGTTGTGTAAATAATACTTATTTTTTCCTTCATTTTTCTTACATAAATTTAGTTAAATGTATATATTATTATTATATATTTTTATAGTTATTTGTGTATTAGTATGTAAATTATTGTTATGTATGTTTAGGTATTTGTTTTTATTTCTAATGCACCCGCAATCGTCTACCACACTCCCAAAGGTTAGCTAGTATAAAATGCCGTAAAACTGTTAAGTTTTTAAGTGCAATAAAGAATTTATAAATAAATAAATAAATGTCGTGTGATTTTGTATTGTCTTACGTTAGACTCATATTATGTTATTCTATTGATAGAAACAAACAACTTTTCTTAGGGAACCATACATACATATATCGGAAATGACAAAAACAAAATGTTAAATTTTAAAACAGCCAATTTGTACGGAGAAGCCAAAAAAAGTAATTTCCGACATACAAAGTCATCCCGTGTAAATATATTAAATATATATGTGTGATAATATTTAAGTAGTTTTATTTTTATAATATAATTCTTTTATACTGTTTTTATATTACTTCAATATATAGAAAATTGTTAAATATATATGTTTAATATTGTTACCAAGTAGTCATATTGTTACCAAATATTACACACATACATATCTTCACGCCAAATCCCTTACGGGGTAGGCAGAGACAATTGAGCGCCACTTGTCACGATCACGACATACCTCTTTCGCTTCTTCGACATTCATCAACCTCTTCATACATGCCCTCTTGTTTCGATGGCTTTTTAATTCACCTTCAGCTAATGTTTTATTTATTTGATCATGATAGGCAAGTCTTGGTCTGCCAGGGCCTCTTTTACCCACAACTTTCGCATTATATATCTGGTTCGTCAATCTCTCTTCGCTCATCCTTTCGACATGCCAAATTCGACATACCAAATATTACTTTTTACCATATCGTATACATATAATATATAAGTAATTTGCACAAGAAAATAAAACAACAGCCAGTCAAGAAAGCCTGTTTTCTATATTTTGTATTTATATTTTGGGCTTAAATTTTTAAAATAATATTTTCGATTTCACTATGAACAGATCCTAATACCGCTTGTTCCTTTGAGAGCGATACTGCAACTCGAGACATCGTTGAATTTTTCACACTCGCCTTCCTTCTACCCTTTCGCGCCCCTCACCCCCTAAATAAAATATATCACTCCGCAAAGATCAATTTCAGATTCTCACCTATATATTCTTTTATTGTGAATTTTGACCTTGTTAGTTAATTAAACTTAGTTACGCAACAGTATTTTTATATTACGTAAATAACTTTTAAGCAACTTTAAATAACTTGTTTTAATAAAAATAAGAATAGTTTAGTTCCTAATAAAAATCCTATGTACGAGTAGGTGCTTACCTGGTTTTCTACTAAATATATAATATTTGACAAAGTCTACCCGCTTCTTAAAAATACCAGTGGTAAGCGGTACGTAAGAATGGGACCAACTGACACTAACCACTGACGAACGATATCATATTCATATGTATATACCCTACTATTATGCCGACCTATAAAGTCTAGCATTAATCTATTAATCTTTATTTTGCATTTAAGACTAGTATTTTAGAAGATTTCACTCAAGATGTAACATCTCTTACCTGAAACAAAAAAATAAAACATTAGTTAAAGCACAAATTACGTAATAAAATATTATTACAAACTACTAAAATAAAATTAAACTATAAATAAAAAATAACCTCAAGATTGATAGAAACAAGATAGATCGGAGGTAGTCTCAAGAAGACTGGAAACATTTCCCTCTGTATAGCGAGGCAAAAATAATTGCCAGCCTTCCTATCTCCAAATTTTTCCGTCAGCCGTTTGCACAACTCCTTGGCCAGACGCTTGGCTGAGGGTCCCCATGGTCCCATCGTTTCAACCCCAAACGGCGCAAACTCCTAACCTGTACCGAGGTTGACGTATTTCCGCAGGTTAAAATTCTCAGGTGAAATCGTCGCACTCCCCGCGCTGGACGAGGTTGCCTGGATGTGAGGATAGGGCTAATGACACATGTCGCATCCCACACAAGAGACCTGCCAAGTTTCCACGGTCCAACGGTCATGCCGTCGGGTCTCTTGCCATCGCTCTGCGCGATCCCAGATGATTCTGGGATAGCGGGTACTCCAACAGTGACAAGAGCCCTATGGATGATGTCATTGGTAGCCGCGTGATGAGGAATGCGGACAGCACTTCTAGCACAAGAAAGCCCGTGGTGTCCGAGATGTTCCACTGGTTCCTCACACCGACACTTGTCCGGTGAATTTTGTAAAAACTGTCTAGTGAAAAAAGTTCGTCAAGAAATTTCCTAAGTTGACAGCAACGGAGTACGAGTACATATGTAAATTTGAGAGTAAACAAGTAAAATCGGATAATAAAAAGTACCATGTGGGATTGAATTTTGAATAAGATTTCTGAAGTTGAGTTAAAATTTATAATATAACAAAATATTTATGATAATAATAATGACAAATTGTATTGACATCCCTAGTAGCCGCTTGTGCTTCTGAAAAAGCGCCCTCATTCAAAAGCAAATAATTGACTATTTTATGTGTTGTGTTTGTACGTATGTTATTCAATCAAATCTAACTCCGATATTCCTTTGATGAAGGCGTCCATTGTGCGACGTCGAATAGGTATGATATTTTGCATTCATCGGGTAATTACAAACGGCACACAGAATGCATTTATGAAGCACTATAGGGAACAGAATATTATACATCCGAGAGGTTTTTCATTTACAAAAACCAAAGGCACTTCAATACATTTATGCCAAACAGTGGCCAGTTCACCGTGGCGAGAGAAGGAAAGGTAGATACTCGTAGGTGGTCTTCAGCAGTGGAGGTTTCTTTATTCTAATAAAGATATACTTTTTAGGTTAGTCTCTTGAAAGAATCTACGCTGGTCTAGTGTGGGTTGGTTACATATGATTAAAATTTTAAATAAATGTATAAATACAGCTGTCTCCAAACATTCAAGTGTCAAAAACTATTACGGTTTTGAAAATTGAAGCAAATACTCGTATATCCACGGCCAACCTCTGTAGGCCAAATTCTCCAGATGTATGTTCTGAAAGTTCTCCATCAGTGGAGGTTCTAGGACGCTGTGTTCTAGACTGTAATGAATAAAAATGAATGAATGAATAGTAATGGCCGGTGGCGAAGGGATAATTAAAATAATCTTTGATTGCTATACGCCACGTGATTGGCAGTTAGTAGTAGGTAGTGTCAATTTGGTTATTTCAGCCAATAAAGTGTCATATAAGTATACGTTAAACATGTCAAAAGATAAGTATCGTATTACGTAACCGTAAGTATCAAATTTTTTAGCTGGATTGGTTTTGCTGGCGGGCTGTAGTTTGGGGACCCCTCTATTAATGCTCATGATGATATAATATAATTCGGGTTTATTTAGCCACAATATGAAAGTTATTCCTTGATAGATATTTATTGCGATCCCATAAATAATCACTTATTGAAGGCTGTCTTCACTGGATTTACTTTGTCTCGGTAACTTTGTGTATCTATACACAAGTCATCAATTTTGTATTTTTGTCGCTTGGCTAGTATATGTACATTTTGAGTGCAATAAAAATAATACATTAGTTTAAAATTTATAATTTATAAACTTTTGGGAAATCCAACAACACATAACATATAGTAGATTGAGGAGGTCAGTAAAAAGAAAAGATATTCTTTTTATTGACCAACAATTTCGCAAAAAAAAAATACAAAAAAATATGATCCTATTTTCCTGATATTCAATATTTCGAATAATCAAACAATAGATGTACATAATAATTATAACATCTCTTTTATTTTTGTTTGTTATATCTTGTTAAGAAAGTTTAACTGAATCACAAATAATAATTTTCAGCCTTACTCCGAATTTTGGACGAGTATGATTTATTCGTAACGGAATAAAGCGATCGCGAACAAAGGCAGCGGCGATAACGTTTGTGTTGAATATTTAATATACTAGTTAGTGGTGCCAGATGCGAGCAAATTCACAGATACACTCAAGTTTAATATTTATAGTCAGCACTCGCTGTTCTTTACTCTTTGCAACCTTGGCTATGATGTACTAGTACAGCGGACTTAAGCATCACGAAACTAGACGTATGTATTTTATACAAAGTACGACATGACTCCATTCCAGCGCGGTTATTGTTTAGAAGCATTTTTGACAGATCCACTCCAGTTACATTGCATTTGTGAATATATCCAGGGAATATTAAACTTTTCAAACAATTAAAAGGTCAATAGGCACTTTTGTATGGCAAGTATGTTTTGGTAGCGAGGGTAGGCCGAATATTCCAGAAATATGTTCTGGAAGGCCCTTCTTTAGCAGTGAAAGTCTAAGACTATTTTTGTTGTTGTTATGGGGACTGTAGTGATGAAAAAAACCTGGCAAAAGGACGTTGGTTTTATCTAATATTAAAAATTCAATTTGTGCCTACAAATTCTACTGACTACCTCAATTCTACTGGCCACAGATTTAGACGCGGGGGTACCGGGTTTAATTATTCACCGGGACACTAAAACATATTTTGTGATATTTCCCGAGAATGGTACGCCAGAGACATCGACTAGCTTGCCACATGTCATGATGAACCTATATTAAAGTTGGCTAATTGTGAACTAGCTCCTTACAAAGCGTTTTATTTTCGCATCAGATGCAGAAAGAAAACATATTGTCTTAAAATAGTCAGAGCCATTATTGTAGTTAATCCATTACCTATATATCTGTAAAGTTAAATATGTACCTATTATTTGGACGTAAATCAAAGAAAGACATATATTTATTTGTCGCCAAGCCATACATACAATAACATAAATTTAAAAATGTAAACTAAATTATATTAAAAATGAGGTAAAGGAGCATGCAACAAAACTTAGGCCACCAGCACATGTTTATCTACAAAAAGGCGATCAGCCCAGCGTCCGCTATATCCAAAGGATAGGAAATCTGTTATGTGCTTAAATGTTTCTATAAATAAATAACATAGAACGCGGGCAGTGGCATACCCGGATGCGTCTTTGATCCGCGTTTATATTTTAACATCGCGTAGAATTCTGACGTCATCAGCGAAACTGACATTTACTAGCGAAGTGTCACTGTCAAAATTGTCTCTTAAAATAATGCTTATGTTAGCGTATTTTATTAAATTAAAAGTGGATTTCATTCGGATAACAGATCGGTGAAGGTCGCTTTTACACGTATCTTAAACTATAAAGATATATTCCTAAACTATATTTTTGTTTAACAGTTTAGTTTAATTGTGTTACTGTTATTTCACATATTAATTAGCTACATTTTTTTATTTTAGGTACTTGTTACTTTGAAATTGACAGGAACCCTGACTTAAAACCAGTGTTGCCATGTCATATATTTCGAACGGCCAGTGTCGCTACTCGGTCTTAAAACCCTACACGGTTTACGAACTCGGCAACGCTAACATCACTTATTCGTATATGCCGGCTAACCAAGATGCTTCCTCACACTTCGCTTTAGGTTATATAAGAATTTGGAAACAGGCTGGATTAACTTTTCACATCTTTAACGCGAGGCAGATGAAAAAGTCTTCAGATGTATGTATACGCTAGCAGTAGAGAGAGAGCCAAAAACAATTAAATTCCAACAATGTCAAAAGTTTTAAAGTTTATACCTACCCATAAAATATAACATAAGAGAATTGAGTTCAGCAACCCGCCCAGACTTTTCATACCTCGGATATGTGAGCAACAGGGTGGAAAATAAGAAGAGCTTCAGCGGTGGTCGTGAGAGTAGCGGGACCAAGGATTTACGACTTTGATTAATGCGGTAATAATACCGAGTTATTTAAAAACGTGTCACGAAAACACAGCAATTTATTAGCCCTGGAAGATAGTTTTTAATATCTTCTTTTTCTATCACATTGACATGGAATGAAAGTGAACCTAATTTAGACTTTAATTTGGAGAAACGTCTCTAAATAGCTCTGTAACATCATGTACTAATTTTGTAGAATAGATAATATTATATTATAATCGTTTATTGTACACAAAATATTAAATAAGACATAGACGAGCATAATATTATTCTCTACCAGCTGCCCTTTGGAAAAGTAATACATACATTATTATGATGGATTTATGTTATATATATTAATTATAATTATATATAATAATTTAATAATAAAAAATATATATTCATATCAATCATTCATATACCAAGTAAAATAACAGATCAATATTTAAAAACAATAAATATCTATATATACTTGTATGATGGGTACATTATAATGAATATTTATATACTTACATAATAATTATCTGTGTAACGATGTGGAAATAAGATGTGTTTAATTTTATATACGGATATATTACTTGGTTATATTCAATTTATTCATATTTGATATAAATCTTTTATTACAGTAAATGGGCCAATAGTAGACACATACATACATACATATCTTCACGCCAAATCCCTTGCGGGGTAGGCAGAGACAATTGAGCGCCACTTGTCACGATCACGACATACCTCTTTCGCTTCTTCGACATTCATCAACCTCTTCATACATGCCCTCTTGTTTCGATGGCTTTTTAATTCACCTTCAGCTAATGTTTTATTTATTTGATCATGATAGGCAAGTCTTGGTCTGCCAGGGCCTCTTTTACCCACAACTTTCGCATTATATATCTGGTTCGTCAATCTCTCTTCGCTCATCCTTTCGACATGCCCGAACCATCGGAGCATGCCTTTCTTTATTTTTGTACCTATGCTTTCTTTTATACCTACCCTTTTGCGTATTTCGTTATTACGTATACGGTCCATCAAAGTTACGCCGCATATCCGACGTAAAGACCTCATTTCTACTGCATTAACTCTACTCTCATGCGTATTCTGACATATCCACGTCTCGCTTCCATACATAAGTGTTGGTATTAGCATGGCATTGTGTATGGCGAGTCGAGCTTTATCACTGACATTTCGACTGGCGATCAGTGACCCCAGGGCCTTATTAACACTATTTCCCGCGTTCACTCTTCTTTCAACATCCCTATCATACTTCCCATCCGCAGTGAAAACACTGCCCAGATATATAATTTCATTTACCTGTTCTAGCGTTTCATCATCAATCTTTATCGTCAAGGTTGTCATCCTTCTTCTTTCAAACACTAGTACCTTGGTTTTTCTCGCATTTAAACGGAGTCCTTTTTCTGCACATCCCTCTTTCATTTCTGTGACTAGTGATTGCAATTGTTGTTCGGACGATGCCATAAGAACAGCATCATCTGCATAAAGCAGGCAGTTCACCACAAGATCACCCATTTTTATCCCACAGTCACTCTCCCTTACTCTTTTTAGGCATTTGTCGAGATATAATGTGAATAATCTGGCGGACAGCACGCAGCCTTGTTTGACGCCCATTTGGGATTCAAAGCAAGGCGACATACCTCCCTCCACCCGCACACAAGCTTTACAGCCCTTGTACAGGGACTGTATAGCCTGTAGCAGTTTGTCATCCACTTCATACTCCGGCAATATGTCCCAAAGCTTCTTTCTTACAACTCTATCAAAAGCCTTCTCCAAATCCACAAAAGCACAGAAAACTTTCTGGTTTAAGGCCAAAAACTTATCTGTGATATTGCGGAGCGAGAAGACTTGGTCAGTGCATCCTCTTCCAGGTCTAAAGCCTCCTTGTGCCTCCCATAAAAGACCTTCTGTCTTCTCTTGCAGGCGTTTCGTGAGAATCTTGCCATACATCTTGCTCGCCAAACTGATCAAACTAATCGCTCGGTAGTTGGCACAGTCCAATCTAGATCCTTTACCTTTGTACAAAGGAACGATGACTGATTGCTGCCAGTCCTCCGGTACTCTTCCCTCCTGCCAGCAAAGGTTGCATAGTAGGTGGAAAGCGTTCCAGACCGGTATACCTCCGTATTTGATCATTTCGGCGAGAACTCGATCTTTTCCCGCTGCTTTGCCACATTTCAGGCTTCTAATTGCCGATTGCAATTCTTGCACACTTATTTCCTCTTTAGATGTAGACGTTGTATTTGAGGGTAGCTCTGGAGGTAAAGTACCCGTCGTAACGTCGTTAGGAATCGTACTAGCATACATCTCACTAAAATATTCACTCCATCGCTCCAACACCTCATTCGTGTTTGCAAGAATGTTACCGCTCTTTGATCTAACTCTATTCATTCGACAAGATGTCAAGCCACCCTTGGCCTTCCTAACTTCCCTCCAGAAAAGTTTGGAGTTCTCCTTAAAGTTGCTCGTCATCCTGTTTTCACCTATTTCTTTACATCTTTCACGCTTCTCCTTAATCAAAGATTTTGTCTCATTCTTGCAGCGATGGTATATCTTCTTTTTTTCTCTTTTCATACTTTCATTCATATTTAGCGAAGCAACGTAATCTATCCAAGCTTTCTTCTTTCTTTCAACCGATTCTTTAACCTCTTCATCCCACCACGCGTCACCTTTAGTTGCTCGCTTTTTTGCTACTCCACATACTTCTTTTGCCGATTCTACCATACCATTTTTTAGGTACTTCCAGCACTCTTCTACATCTTTGCTCACATCTTTCAAGTTGATAAGTTTATCTTTGACGCGTTTCATATACTCCTCTTTCACACTATCATCTTGTAACTTTTCACTCTTTATTCTCTCTACTGCTGACAGATTGCCACCTGATCGCCGGTGGCGCCATTTTGTGAACAGACCACTAATCCTAGTGATTACTAGGTAGTGGTCTGTTCCCAATTCTGGCCCACGATACGCCCTGGTATCCAGAGTCTGTGTTCGCAGTCTTTCATCAACTATTATTAAATCAATCATACTCTTTTCACTATTCATCGTTCTTGTATACATGTGAATATCTTTGTGAGCAAACATTGTGTTGGACACAAAAATATTCTTTTCTAAACACACGTCAAGAATAAGCTTACCTGCATCATTTACTCTCCTATCTCCAAAATCACCTAGGACCGTTTCGTAATCTGCACGACGTGTCCCCACCCATCCATTCAAGTCGCCACATAATATTATATTTTCGTTCCCAACTGCCAAATCTAGAACTGTCCTGACCTGGTTCCAAAAATTCTCCAGTTCCTGCTGTGGGGCTGAGCTTACTGGGGCGTAAACCACGGCTATAAATATTTTTTTAAGACCAGTTTTTAGACGAACCCAGAGTATTCTTGGGCTTTCCAGGCAGTACTCGTACATGCTGTCGGCCAAGCGGCTAGATAGTAAAATGCCCACCCCCTGACTACCGCGATCGTTGACTCCCACTCCCGACCAGAGCGCGATCCCTCCCCCCGGCAAGTCCTGCATCTCACTACCCCTCCGCTTGGTCTCGGTCACGCCAATCGCATCCAACTTCATTTCATCCATCATATCTAGAAGTTCATTCATCTTATCTTTTATCCCTCCACGGACATTCCAGGTGCCAAGTCGGCACTCAGCTGTCCTCGATCCGCGCTTTTCGGGCCATGCGTGATGGGTTGCGGATCCCATCGCCGCTCCGGCTCATATTACTGCCTACCCCGCATTACAATTCTATTATTATTGTTAAAACAACTGGGCCGTGAGCACATACAAAAACCTAAAATTATCAAACATAACATTATACAAATTATAATTAAATTGAAATGTCAAAAATTCTAAAAAATTAAACTGTTTACATGTAAAAAAACAATTACAATTAAATTAAATTACAAATAATAAGTCAATTAAATAAATAAGTAAAATTAATTTTATGTTCATAGATGTTAATATTAATATCTATCTGTAGTAACCCAATATTATATTTTATTTTATACAGCGCCATCTAGGGAAGCTATCGGTAACTGTCCGTGTTGTTCTCGTGCTTGTCGATAGATGTCGTTGATCTTCGTTTGTTGTTTTCTGCTGATACTCGAAATGTGTTCTTTTAATGTGTTCTATGGACTTCACTTTTGTGCTCTCAACAATTAAAATGAAAAATATATTTAATTTTGGGTGGATTTGAACCGGGCATGTACGAGGTTGCGGTCTGGCGTTCCGATATCCGGGCTATCGAGATGCATAGTAGCGTAGCAAAACTAATGTCTATGTTCGTGTAGATGGTAGGTAAAATAGACGGTTCTCGAATAAGTCGGTTTGTTTCGTGAGTCACTATAATCACACCCGTATTTTGCTTGGATATTTCACTTATTTTAATGAATTCACGATAATATTATTAATTTCACTGTTATATTATTACGTTTTTGCACTGAGTAATTTCTAAGACACTAAATCACTTTTAAACAACTTAAAATAAAATGTTTATACGGGAGCTACTGCCTACACGTCTTACCCCTAACGCGCGCGGGGCGGCAGTATAATAATAGTAGACTTGGCTAAATATGAATCCGCTAAATAAAAAAATAAAAAAAGAGTGGTGTGACCATCGCGAAAGAGATACCGGTCGTGATGATACTTTTTTCTATAATTATAGTAAAACTAGTTGGTCCCATTACTTTGACGGACTCAGGACACCGGCAAATTGAAATAGCGTCCAAATAAGATTTCGTAACTGAAGAGAAATATTGTTGCCAATGATGACTTAACAAATTGATTAAGTTAGGTACCGTCCTTTGTTGACGTAGGTTCTTATCCATACCAATATAATAAATGGAAAATAAACTTTCTTGTACTCGTAGATACGTCTGTTTGTCTCGTCAACTACCCGACCGATTTTAATAAAATGAAATAAACTACAACTTTATATTCAAAACGTTTTACTTTAGTTTCGATCTAAACTGCGTTATCGTTTCTCTTTGGTTATGAAATCTTATTTGGACGCTATTTCAATTTGCCGGCGTTCTAAGTCCGTCAAAGTAATGGGACCAACTAGTTTTACTATAATAATAGTAAAAAATATCATCACGACTGTATCTCTTTCGCGGTGGTCAAACAACTCTTTTTTTTTATATCCCGGCTTAGAATAAACCTTGAGATTTGAGTTAATTTTGCTATACAAGTACGCCGATTGATTTAAAAATTTGTTATCTCAAATTATTTTTTGTTATAGGTTAATTTAATTTAATAAGGGTTCCTTAATTGATAAGCTGCCTCCGTGGTCTAGCGGATAAGTACGTAGATTTGAACGCGGAGGTACAGGGTTAGATTCCGAATGGACACAATCATTTATTTGTGATATTTATCGAGTTTGGTACGCTAGAGACATTGACGAGTTTGCCACAGCACACGAAGTTAGCTAAATGTGAATCCGATTCTTCAAAAAAAAGCGTGGTATCTGACCACCTCGGAAGGGAAACGGTCGTGGTCTTTACTTATAAGTACTTAAAAAAGGTCAAGAAGTTATTTAACTCATTACGCGATTGGTATAATATACGAGTACGTATAAAAATGTGAAGTAAATCTATGACAAATTGTTGTAATAAAGTGTATTTCTTATTGGTACATGCCAGGATCCGAACTGCATCTTGTTTGGATTGAAGGAAAGCGTTGTAACAACCGGACTTCCCGCAAAGCTATCTCCAATATAGTACCTAAAATAATCATACCCCCTTATTATTCGCTGACACTTTTTGATTTAAATAGAAAAATAATTTTAAAATTCTACCGAGCTCGATGTGACAATTTTAAAATGAGCAAGCATTTATCCTTTCACAAGACTGCTCGCTACAGACCAGAATGAAGAGATAGACGGCGGCAAAGAAAAAAAAAACTTAAAATAAAATAAATTTTGTAGAAAGATGAAGATGGAAGACGTCTACATTTATCGCAATGTACAACATTTTTTACTTCATGAAATATCTTATTTTTTATTAGGGCTGAAATCTATGAAGCGTTCTTATAATTTATATTCTTTATTCAGGATACATACAGATATTAAGAGGGACGTCTAGTGAGACTGTGATTGAGAGATAGGTTTTGAGAAAAATCCTGCAGACAATGACGCCAAGAGTACCTCACTCCTTGAATGATATAGAACGATGCACACAAAATTACTTTGTACCTTTAATTTTATTTCATTTTATATATTATTTAAGTATACTTATGTGTTATGTATATACGGTAGATAAGTACGATAGCTTTATTTTCAGTTTATCTTCGTCTGTCTCTCTATTTGTCACCCCCAAACTACTGAACTGATATTAATAATAGTTAGCGGATATATTCTTTGAAACCAAAAAATGAATAGGATATAATGGCGGTATTATCTGAGCACGATATGTGACCGCAATTTGATTCGACGGCCAATTAATAAAATACTACATGGGTAAAGCCGGGTCAAACAGCTATACTCATATATTTCTTGTGGAATTTAGTATAGGATGAAATTGTAAGAAAGCCTTCTAGTCAAGTCTAGTAAATAGTTTATCTAAAAGGAGGACATAAAAGCCGATGTATTTTCTAAAATGTCTTCGGACAAAGTCTGGGAACTCTTTGAAAGGAGGAACACTGAAGAAGACAACAAATTGTTTTTCTTTTGCAAACTCGACAACATGTCAGACTCAATATGGCTTTGTTGTCTATATTTAGAGAACCATAACTTATAGTAGAGTTATTTTTACACTGGTATAACAGTTTCTTTTATTATCCTTAAAAAAAACGCGATCATGGACGCTCTTTACATAAAAACTACTGAACGGATTCAGATTTTAAAACCTTATACATTAAAATAACACAACACATATAATCATCTGACAACGGTAAGCGACCCCACGGCCAAACTATCTTCGTAGTCCAGCGGTCAAGCTTGCCACTTGTTATGATGGACCAATAGTAAAGCTGGCTAAATGTGAATCCGCTACTTTAAATAAAAGAGTTGTTTCTGATCACGCCGAATGGGATATGGTCGCGATGATACTTTACTTTTTCATTTTATCATTTGACAACGATAGGCGACCCCACGGCCATTTTTAATTAATCGATTTGAATTATATTATTGAAGACATCGGCATTTTCTATCGGCTAAATAGAGGGATTATGATTTGCTAGTCAGTAGCAGCTAGTTTTTCATCATTATTTTTTTAGTAAATAAATGTATTAAAAAATCTAATAATAATAGTTTTAAAGCTAGAGGCTAACATATCAAATGCCTACACTTTGACGAAAAGAAATAAAAAATATCCAGTAATTTTACATGAAGGGATCAAGAGGGTTGTAGAATAACCTAATATAGGATCTTGATGCACCTATCACGTAGAATTAATTTAGAATTTTATCGAAGGAGACAGACAAATTGCTCAGATAGTTTAATATTTATTGGAAGGGTGAGGTCATCCGTCTTGTTCGCGTGAGACCTTCGGACACGTAACAGACTACCCGTTTAAAAATGTGGTACTTTCTACAACTTCAGTAGCCAAATTCTGTTCATTTATGCGCATAACGGTAACGAATCGATTAACGAACGGACACTGTCAGTGTAAACACCTATTTCAGTTAATATTTTGTAATTTGGACGCAAGCTCGCACATTTCTAATGCTTAAATTTACAGTAAATAGAGGTATCTTCTAGCTATATTGCTTATTTATTTATTATTCAAGGTACACTAACAGGTTACAATTAATACATATCAAGCACTTATTGACAATAATTTATGAGGTCGGCATTTCAACTCAAGTGTACACGTCATGCTACACATAGCTACTTGGATGATTAGAATCAACTGTGTTTTCCGTTTTGATTATTTTAGGTTTCATTAATTTTCATCATTATTAATATATTAATACTATATATACGAGAATAAATATATTATTATTAATGTCAATTTATGTTGAAAGTTATATTATATATTAGTATAAGTCAAAAAAGTCAATATAAGAATGGTAAAAAGTCACTTTACGTTAGTTTCCAATCAATAACACTTGCCTCTTAAATTATCTTGCTTATTAAAATTCCCAATGTTAACATAATTGTGGTTTTTTTTTATTCCAAGGAAAGCGTTCTTACAACCGACCCACCACCGGGTGTTTTGGAATGTCAGTCAGTCAGGACACTTTACACTTTCAGTGGATTTGTTCAGTTGATATACCGATTTCAATAATATAATTATAAAGAATTAAAGGCTAAAATAAGTAGTAGATAGACCTGTGATAATATAATTCTATCGAGATAGACAAAACTTATTTTAGGATATATTCCGAAAGCTTCAATTGACAGTCTCTATGACAACTATTTGTCATAGTGTCATAGAGACTATCACTTGTTCCGCAACAATATTCAAGACCGTAATTCCTAGCGAGGTGGTCAGAATCTACGTTATTAAGAAGTGGATTCACATTTAGCAAACTTTGCTATATGCAGACAAGTGGCTCGTCGATGTCTAGTATACCAAACTCGAGCAATGTCACAAATATATTAAATGTGATTTGTGTTTTCGTGGAATCGAACCTGTTACCTACTCGTCTAAATATACGATCTTAACCGTTAGAAATCTAACTTATTCCGCATTTCGTATTTTCTATTTGTTGAATGTTATATTGGTCACACACAAAGTATAAACTTTTGTTATTATACTTAACTAATAATTTAAAAATAAAAAAACCGACTGTTTAAAATAATAACTTTACTTAAAAACTGAAAGGAAATAAATAAAATATTAACAAAAAAACAAGCCCAAGGGTTCCGTCGCCAAAAAGTTTAATAACGCCTTAACTAATATTATATTAAATAAAGAATATTAAATAAAAAAATAATTTAATATATTTTATTACATAACTTTAGCAGTCGGGACCCATTGTTGGGAAGATTTGAGCCGGGTCTCGGTTTTTAATGGGTCTTGACTGATAAAGCCACTATTTAATAAAATACATAAATTTTATCAAACATTTTGGCGACGAAACCCTTGGTTTGTTTTTTTTTTAGTAATTTTATTATTTACTCAGTTGAGTTTTATATATATATATATTATCATATCTACAGTGATACTCGCATAATGAAGACTAATCGATTGAAGTGAGAATCATCAAAATCGGCCAAGGCGTTTGGTCTCCAGTGTGCCACAAAGGAACAAACATACACACATACATATATGATACATAATGTGGAATAGGCTGCCCTTGGCCATTAGACGTGCACCGTCTGTCAGCGTCTTTAAACGTTTAATAACCACATCGTTCCTGGAGAAACAGAATAAAACATTATTTAAATAACCGTGTATTTATTTAAGTTATAATGTATATGATGTACTTGTATGTATAATTGTATGTATGGTTTATGTATGTTTATGTGTTTAGGTATAATGTGTAGTATATTAGAATTAGATAAGTAACTTATTAACTGTATCATTAAAATTTCTTTTTTTTTTCCTTACTCGATCCCCAAGGTTAGCTGGTAAAGAATGCCTACTGGCATTATAGCTCGCCTCTGTACTATTTTTAAGTGCATTAAAAAAATTACATAAATAAATAAATACATAGGCTGATATACACATTACCCTTCTTTGCGTCGTGCAGTCGGGTAAAAACACAAAGCCCAAGTAATAAAACTTGCTATAAAAACCTAAGCAAACAAGTACCAAAAATATTAGGTATGTATATTTTTTAAAGGAGGAAAACAGTACAAACGCCCATAACCGTTCATCTTGAGCATTTGTCATAAGCTTACGCCAGGTTTCGCATGTTTTGCTGAGAGAATATATATATGTCACACATTTAAACCACTAGAATACCTTTAGCTTAGCCCTCTCTCTTGATACATTATTTCTCGACAGGAGAATTTTACTCGTTTTTCATATACACAATAGACAAAAATATTGTCAGCAATTCTAATAATATAATTAATATTATAACCAACTGAAAATCCCACTCCACTAGCTGATATTCAGATTCATTTACTATATTTGATACGCTCGTCTTCAAACGCTTGGTTACTGCATCATTTTTAGACAAACAGGAATCAGCAACGGGCTGACAATAAATATTTGCCAAATATATACTTGTGTAATATGTATTTCTTAGGATGTAGTGTATGTATTTCTTAGTATGTAGTAGGTATATTGTTTTTTACTTTATTATTTTATATCAGCACTACCCTTCATTTCTCACTCTCCCAAAGGTTAGATGTTAGAAAATGCATGGTAGGCACTAATCTTCGCCTTTGTAAAAATTTTCGTGCAATAAAGAATTTAATAATAATAATAATAAATAAAAATATAAATTAGTAAATCAAATTGTTCCATACTACAAATACAAGCCAAGCACCGTTCTGCAAAATGACAATATTCTACTATACTGCGACAGAACGATTATAACTGACAAAACAGTACACTACAACCGACCTGACATTACTTTGATAAACAAAGAAAATAAAACAGCATATTTAATAGACATAGCCGTACCTATCACTCATAATCTAATAACTACACATACAGAAAAAAATACTAAATATAGAGACCTTGCAATAGAGCCTAAATCCCAACTCAAATTAGAAAAAGTAACAACTGTACCCATATTAGTATCCACGACCGGAGTAATCCCCAAAACATTACATGACAGCCTTAAAACTATTAACGTAGACCAGCACACATACAGACAATTGCAAAAAGCTACAATCCTCAATACTTGCCGTATAGTTAGAAAGTTTGGAGTTAAAGAAGCATGATGCTTACTTGGCCGAGGCCCGTGAACATCATTATAACCGGTTAAATACCGAGATTCTTTAAGAATACACATTACATAATAATAATAATAAATGTGATAGAACCTTTCTATGGTTGGGTCACCAATAAGGACCAGGGCCCGCATATGCACTGGTTACAACATAATGGTTTGGGGAGCAGTGTTTTTACTTGATCTGATTCTTTACTGAACATTTTTTCGTATCTCAATTTACTAAGTAAAGTATCATCACGACCGTCTCCCTTACGGAGTGCTCAGGAACCACGCTTATAAGCGGATTCACATTTAGCCAACTATACTATAGGTATATGACAAGTGGCAAGCTCGTCGAAGTCTCTAGCGTACCAAACTCGGGATTTCCCGATTCACAATTAAACTTAATATAAATATTATTTATTTATTTAACCAGAAATTGAACCCGGTTCCTCCGAGTCTAACTCCATGGCATTAACCGCTAGACCACGGAGGCAGTATATATATATATGTTTATTTATTTATATATATTATGTATATAAGTAAAAACTAATTTAATAAGTAAGGATATGAAATATATAAATCCTACCTGTGTGTTACTTCTATTCTTGAATGTATAGTAATTAATAGAAAGAAATTGTAAAGTGACAGAATTGTAATTGGTAGATAGAAACTGTCAAGCTTGTAGGTCGGCACAGGGTGGAGGAATAGCAAGTACGAGTATCGTCGCTTGAGGTAAATAATTAACTTGACTTTTTACGCCGCAGCGGTCCTAACTCCCAGTAAACGTTTTCTACCCTGCTTAAGTACAATTCTTAACTCAGCATAATTTTCAGTCTTACTATAAAAAAGCGACAAGCAAACTAATAATCACGTTCACGTTAATTATGTTATTTAACCAATTTTACGTCTTATTTTACAAATTGACAAATAATATTTAAGTCCCGCATAACTTTTTCGTTTAACAAAGTTTTTGTTTCAACATGCTTTTACGCTTATTATTCAAATAATAGTAGTAAATGAGTATAAGACGATTTAAACATTGGCTTTGTCATATTTTAACTTACAAATATTGACATAAGAATGTTTAACAATCACCCTATTACCTCACTTTTTATCATCACAAAGGTTAACTTTGGCATTAAGTTCGCTAATGTACACTACATTTATAAATTATGTGCAATAAAGAATTTTATTATCATTATTATTATAAAAGTCGCGATTTTTTATTTTATTTTATAAGGTTTATGTGGATTCACTGTAATATCATCATCATCATCAGTCTGTATGTCACCACTGCTGGATATAGGCTTTCTCGTCACCGCCACCAGCAACAATCAGTCTATACTCTGTCAGCGATATCGTACTTACATAGTTCGATAAAACTTCTTCCATAACTTACTAACGCCACGCACACATGTCACACTATTTGTTAAAAAACCTATATTTAAATTAAAGAACATGCAGCAATGTCTTGATGTTCGGAAGTGTACCCAGCGACATGTAAATAAGCAACATGTACGTATACAGCAGGTGTGTGAAGTGTACTTGT
The DNA here is from genome assembly GCA_910589645.1 of Tinea semifulvella. NCBI lineage: Eukaryota > Metazoa > Arthropoda > Insecta > Lepidoptera > Tineidae > Tinea > Tinea semifulvella. Next base: position 32,118,824 of record OU342584.1, read on the forward strand.
AGAAATGTTTGAAGTTCTGCTGTGCCTTAAATATTTTAGTTTTTACCAGCATTTTTAAATTTCTGTACTAATACAAACACTATCTTTTTAAAAACACAAAGTTTTTATATTCCGTAAGTAAAGTTTAGTATACGGTTAGTACGATATATTATAAATAATTTGTTATTAACAACTGATACTGTGTATAAAAAATATTCGTTTGTAATTTTATGCAAGTGTAATTTAAAAAAAAAACATTTAAAAATGTACTTGTACTCGTACATAAGTGGGACTTTCTTGTTACATTTTTTTTTTTTTCCAGACAGGTCACACAGCGCCATCTAATTTCCGTGGTAAGCTACGAGGCTTGTGTTACGGAAACTAGATGGTTGATAAACTACATATTATAATTTTTTTTTGTAAATATATACATATTACATATAAAATAAACACCCAGACCGAGACAAATTATACAATGTACAACTTGCCCCCGGTGGGAATCGAACCCAAGACCTCCTAAGTTCACGGCAACGTTTGTTACCACTAGACCACGGAGGCGGTACATGAATCTGTTACATGGGCACAACCGTTTTATAATAGAATCCGTATATATACTCGTACATTAAAGTTGATACTTGAACGACCGCTGTCAAGGTCGAGTGCTTTTAGAGTTGAGAATTGAATAATATTTTGTAATTACGACACAACCTCTGACGTACTCGTAAATAACGAAATCCACTAATAACGTTTGCGACTAAGTAACAGAATACGGCTGCAGGTTTATTAATTTCTAAATTGAAACGTCAAAAGAAAATGCAAACATTTCTACCAGTATGCCTGGATACATTTTTTTAAAAAACAACCCAACAGTGAAGATCAGGCACGGAACGACCCCACAATAAATGAATAAATGATCTAGGGACGGTCGCTGGTGGGGGTTGGTTAAGGGTGGCTAAGGATCGCGTGCAATGTTCATAACCGAAAGTAGGAGAGGCGCAATCTGATGATACTCTTGTCAATACACTGCAACACATGGATATTTGTTGTAATTGAAAATCGACAGTTATTCGTAAAATTATATATACAAGTATATGTATAGGTATATATTAATTACTAACTAATTATATTACTATTACGATACTAAGAGGTATTGGCAGTGATAAAACATCACAACTCTTTATTATCAAGAAATCAAATATAGATGAATTATTGATTCAGACGCCTATTTTTAAAAGGTACTAACATGCCTAGCTGGCTTTTCTCAGTCTTATATTAAACTTAATATTTAATCTGCTAAAACAATTAAAAACGTAGCAACGATTCTAAGTCTACGAAGTATACAGATCCAGCGGATAGGTTAGTTTGGTTCGGTAGCCAATCGTCCCTAATAAAACAGCTCACGCGGAGGAAAAAGCGTGTATTATTCAATAGGTCACATACTCGTATGTCCATGAAAGAATCTGGCTTTCAACCGACGGTCCTATACTGCGGAACTATAAAATAAATTCTCGATGAATAATACAGTTAGGTTCGTTTCTGGGCAGTGCGTAATGTCCGCCAAATGTGAACTTCAATGTTATGATCACGAACGGATTCAAGACTCAGCTTTACAAAGTGGAAGTTGGTGCAAAAGGAATTCCAGCAAAATCTTTGCAACACTTACTGAAAGAATTAAGCTGCTGATACATTTATGTAACGAGGTTCTAAGACGGCATTAATGGATTCCATCATACAGTATTTGGTTGGGTATGTAGAGGAGCAGAATGGTGGATGGCGTCTTGTTGCCTATAGTCAGACGCAAGGCCGAAACACCATTTTTCTTTTCTCTCTTTCTCCCACACTATGGACCCGGCACCCGTACTTTTTTGTTCTTCTTCTTGCCAAGACATGAGATGAGAGAAGATATGAGCGCCGATTTGATTTTAAAGAATTGACATGATTACTTACACCAATTGAACCTTGTACTTGCAAATGCATATATTTTACCACAATTAGTTGTATAATGCTTCTGGAAATGTTTTAATTCTTGACCACAATGCCGAATGCATGTTCCTGGATGGTTCGCCTCATTGTTGAAAACCTGACATAATTAACGAATTGTTTACGCAAAACTGTTTTTGTAATGTGATAATTAAACGTTGTTGGTTTGAATACTTCTCCATATTCCTAAATCGCGTGGTCTGTACGTACGTGCGTTAATAAATCACAGTGTAACTTGTATTAACAAAATGGCGGCAAATTTAAATCCGGCGCTCTTGTTGGGTACCCCTTACCATCTAGTAGGATTAGTAATAAGGATTTTACTGCATACGATTAGATACAAAATATTATAAATATTGACTATCTCAATATCATTAAGCGGACAAGGTTTTTAATAGTCTCGTGTTTACGGTCACAAAAAGTCTCAATAAGGAAAAACTTATGTTATAATAAGAACATAAGTTTATACTCGTACTAACAGAATATCATAAATAAACGCTTTATATGACCGAGTTTAGCATACGATCAGTTAATTAAAGTTGCGATTTTAAATTAATAGCACGAAATGGCTCTTTAAAGGTATTGAAGCCTTAAAAGTTTAATTTGTCCAAAATAAACATGAAATATTTCTACAATAGTTATATGGCTTTTCTTGAGTCTAGCATTTCTTAATTAATTTACATGACCAGCCAGTCATTTGTCTTATAAAAGGTCCAGTAAAGGTAGATAAGTGTTTATGAATTAAAACCAGTAGGTATAAACGGATGGAGAAGTGCAGTATGTTTTAATTTTACAGATGCAAGTTCGGGGATCTACTTGTCTAAATAATTCAAGGTAGGGGAAAGCCGCGGGGCGAGGGGCGGCCACAACGTTACCCGCTCGCGGTTTCTCACGAAAAGAGTAAATACGTTTTATGGCACTTCCTAAGTTCAAAGGGTCTGTACAAATTTAAGGGCAAAATTTGACCCGATTCTTTAGTTATCAAGTAACCTAAAGTACAATGACCTGCTTACTACAGTATATAATCTATTACTTCCGATTAATATTGTTGCATTTATTAAACTATAGGTATATAATAATCATCGATATTAACTGCCTAGCGGTCCATGGACTAAGACGCGGAGGTACCGGGTTTGATTCCTGGTCGGGACACAATAACAATTTATTTGTGATAAATTTCGAGTTTGGTACGCTAAAGATATTGTCGATCTCGCCACTATTATTGATGGACCTATAGTAAATTTGTCTAAATGTGAATCCGTTTCTTTGTTTAAATAATAAGTGTGGGTTCTGGCCACCCCGAAAGGGATACTGTCGTGATGATACTTTTTTTATAATTATCAATAGTCGCGACAAATTATGTTTTTACATGTAAATATAAATTATACACAATCTATCACTCAAATGGATACTTTAAGGGCAAGACTAATAAATTGATGGGACTGCTTAACTGATAAAATAATAAAAAATATATCAATCTTGTGAATAAAAAAAATGATAAGGGTTAAATATTAACTATCAAATGGGTAGCAAATGTTTTACGGCATGTGCTCTCGTACATTCGTGTGGTTACAACAATCATCGCTTGCATGATCAGAGTACTTTTGACCTACTTTTGACGTTCGTTAACTTTCTACAATTAGCACTGACATTTGTGTTTACTTTCATGACACTGACATTTGCAAACATGTTCTTGATCTAGAAAAGGCATTTTACACCGTATCTATAACCATCATTATTAAAAAACAAACAACATAGAAATACATTTCTGAAACTTATTAGTGACAAACATATATGGCTCGAAAGTCTTAATCATAACAATGACACTTAAAACGCACCATATATTAGTAACACAATAAAGTGTTCCACAGGGTGGCGTGTTAGGACCTATTGAGCCTAAAAAGTACATTCCTATAGCAATACATAACAACATTTCAATAATAAATTGTAGTTTCTTGTCTGGTTAATAAAATACGTTTCAATTCAAACTAAGTAAATCGCAAGCCGTGATCGCGAGTTCAGCTTTATGTATCAACGTCGAAAGCAAAAGATATTGGCTGAAGATTTGCAACAAAATGCGTCGAAACCTTGTTGGGATGAAATTCCGTTTTAACAAATTCTGTTTTCGTTTATAACGTTGTAGGTATATTTTACTTCTGTAAATAGAAGTCATAATTAAAATAACTAATAAATAAACTTTTTAGGCTTATGCTTATTATAGTAGTGAAAATCACACAATTCACTAAATTTCACAAAAAAGGGCTGGGGCAGCTCCCGTCCAGGTTTCTGTTTTTTTTTTTTCTTGGTTTTTTTATTTGTATTATTTTAATTTTAATCAATTTTGTTTCATTATTTTTTTATAACTTTTATTTATATTACGTTCCACTAAATTTAAATGTCGGCTATGGTATAATAACAGAGGTTGCTGGAACCTGCTTTCAACACCATTTTCTGAACCATAGACCCTTTTGTCATAATATCTTTGTTTTATTTATAAATTATATTTTACATTTTTATTAACTCTTATTTTTGTGACAAATAGTTAAGTTGTTGTTTCTCTTATAATTAAATTATTGTACAATTTAATTAATTTATTTATTTAATATATTTTATCTTACTTGATTGTACCTAGCACGTATGTACAGAAGTTTGGTAAAACTGGTAAAACAATGTGTAACACAGTTGTTTGCGCCTTATCATATTTAAAAACAACTTTAAGGTTGTCTATTTATTGTCTATTAATTTGTATATCGCCATACCCATCCTTTATCCCTCTCATACGCACTAGCGGAAGGGTGTGCCTATCTCGTTCTAAAACCTGCGAGATCTTTCCGAACGCACCTTGCGCATGGGAAGAAAGTGAACATTATTGAACGCGACCCAGCTGTCAGAAGCGTCAGTGAAAATGTGCCAAGGTCATTGCTTGCACAGAATTTGAAGAAGAGACATCAACCGCTCGCAATTTCGAAATTGCGAGAAAAGAAGCCTGCCCGCGGCCAGCAGCAACCTGGCGACCCAAGGAAAGCCCAAGACCACCTGCAGCGAATACAAGTAAGTGCGTGTGAGCGTCCAGCCCCTTCATACAGTCCACTATTATAATTTATTAATTTTTGCTCTTTTTCACGCCCGTCCATTTGGCCTCTTACGAGCCGGTTTTCCTATCAATTCCTGCCTATTTCCTATCCTTATAGGTATATGTGTAGTCTATTGTATTTATATGATAATTCCTGTAAATTTTATACGATATTTCGTAAACCCGCGCCGCAAAACTTTACATTTCTTGTCAAACTTTTGTGTTACAGGAATCAATCTTGCATTTAGGTCATTTGGGTATTGGGTTATTTGGCTTACTATTGTTATTAGGTACAAATATATATAAAAAAGGGAAAAACCATTTTTTTGTGAAAAAAGTTTTGGTACCCACCTGTTATAAACCCGCTTACTGTTAGCTTAATTGTTGTTTTATAGGTCTGAATAGTTATTTGTATGTTGTAATACTCACCCGCACAGCTTATAAACACATAAAAGTTACAATATTTTATAAAATAATAGGATAATTTGTACCAAGATGTCTGACAATGAAATTAAACTACAAGTTGCATTGTCTAAGCGTAATTCATTGTTTTCTCGCATTCAATCAATATATAATCATTCAAAGAATGTTGATGACGAAGCGTCGAGGGAAGTATTTGTTTCCTCATGTGTAAATTTGGACGAAATCCGCACAGAGTTCCACAAGGTTATAGATTAATTTAATTTTAGTTTAATTTATTGTCGCTTAAAATAAAACCGGGTGCGCTTATTGATGACCAGTCATGGTCATCATTTGAAGAGCTGTTTTGCCGTATTAAATATAGATATACATCATTGTTGTCCTCGCAATCATCGGTAAAAAGTGAAAAACATGGAGATTTTTCCCGGCAACAAACCAGACTACCCCCAATTGAACTTTTATCATTTGATGGTGATATTAAAACATGGCCAATATTTTATGCCAGCTTTAAGGCTACGGTTCATGATAATGCATCACTCAACGATTCAGAAAAGTTGTATTATTTGATGGGAAAGCTCTCGAGTAAAGCGCAACTCGCATTTGCTGGAACCCTGCCTTCTGCAGAAAACTACCTATTAATATTAAAAAGTCTTACGGATAAGTATGAAGATAAACGGCTACTTGCCGCTTCATATTTAAATCAAATATTCGAACAAAAACCTTTTACTTCACCGTCAATAGCGAATTTTGAATCTTTTTTGAATAAATATGTAGCATCGGTTAACTCTCTTAAAAAACTAGATATACGGGAACTAGAAGACTTTATATTTTTGAGCATCGCTCTTAAATTACTAGATTCTGACACCACTCAGGCATTTGAAATGAGTCAGAGAACCGTTCAGATACCCTCATTTAGTGATTTAGTTTATTTTGTCAAGGATCAGATGCGAATATTACAAAATACTATGTCTAGTTCTCAGCATTATGTTGCTAAGAAAGGTGTTCGTCCGTATAATGATAAACCGCTCAAAATACCGCAACAACAAACATTTGTCTCCGTCTCCAAACCACATAAATGTTTGTGCGACAATATTGTGCATGAACATTTGTATTTGTGTCCTGCGTTTACAGAACTAAAACCCGTTGATCGATACAATCACGTTAAGGATTTAAAGGGATGTATTAATTGCCTAAGTATTAAACATAAAACTTTTACCTGTCATTCTAAACAAATTTGTAAAACGTGCAAAGGCAAACATCACTCCTTACTACATTTTAATAAGGAACCAGCGGGTCCTGATAATTTAGTAAACGCTGCCACTTTGCCTAAGGCTATGGAGCCAACCCCTTCTACCTCGACTGATCCTGCTGCCAGCTGTTCCAGGTCCGAGTCAGCGAACATTTCATTTTGTGCAACGTCCATTGCTCGTTCTTGTGCTAACGCTGCCCAATCTCACATACAAAACCCGCAATGTAAAGTGCCCACTACTATTTTATTAGCTACTGCCGTTGTTTTGGTTAGAGATTCTAACGGAACGGAACATAAGGTACGGTGCCTTTTGGATAGTGCATCTCAGGGCAATTTTATAACTTATAGTTGTTGTGTTCGATTGGGGCTTAACAAGTTAATCAGTTCAAATAATTTAAAGGTAAAGGGTATCGGGGGAACAGAGAAAATGGTTCAGGGTTCTATATCCTACCAATTTTCTTCAAGATTTAATACTAAAGTAAAATATAATATTGTGTCATTAGTAGTTGATAAAATTACTGAAAATTTACCTACCACATTAGTGGATATATCCGCTTTACCCTTCTTAGAAGGATTACCGCTCGCAGATGAATCGTTTGGTGTACCCGGTCCAATTGATGCCCTCATTGGAGCCGCTTTGTTTCCGCATTTACTACTCCCAGGTGTTATTGGGAATAATAATATATCCGCACCTCCCGCTATACAAACTGTTTTGGGTTATGTTATAATGGGTTCAGTTCCTGTTCTTCAAGATCGTCAAGGATCAGCTTCGACTCAATGTTTTGCGACTCAAGCTGATGACGCTTCGCTAGACCCTATCAATACGTTGCTCAAACGGTTTTGGGAAATTGATGAATCGCCAGTCTCCGCAGCTCAGAAACACTCAGTCGGCGAGATTGAGTGTGAGCACCATTACCGCACGACCACCGTTCGAGTTAAAGACAGTGGTCGGTATACGGTTGCATTACCGTTTTGTTCAGATAAATTTTTACTTGGCGATTCTTATGACATTGCTTATAAGCGTTTTTTATGTTTGGAGAAGAAATTAGAGTCAGTACCGACGTTCCGCGCCGCTTATAATGATGTCATCAATGATTATATTACTAAAGGTTTTTTAAGTCCTGTACCGCTTTCAGAATTAAATGATAATAATCCCGCTTATATTATACCGCATCATGCAGTTTTTCGCTTAGACAAAACTACAACAAAGATTCGCTCAGTTTTAGACGCTAGCTGTAAAACCACATCAGGGGTTTCACTAAATGACATTCTTCATAGTGGCCCTAATTTACAAGGTGATTTATTTACAATAATTTTAAATTTTCGATTATTTCAATTTGTATTGACAGCTGATTGTAAGCAAATGTTTTTACAAATCAACGTTCAGAATAGCGACCGTCGCTTTCAACGTATTTTGTACAGATTTAAAATTGATGATCCAATAAAGGTTTACCAGTTTAAAACCGTGTGTTTTGGAGTAAGGTCTAGTCCATACCATGCCTTACGCACAGTCCAACAATTAATTAAGGACGATGGCGATATGTTTCCAAACGCACGCGACGTGGCAAGTAGCTTCTTGTATATGGATGATATAGCGTGTAGCATTGAATCCGAGTCTCTAGCTTCTCAAACTGCTCGCGAACTGATAGAATTGTTTAAGCGCGGACAATTCGATCTCTTGAAATGGTCGAGTAATTCACCGTCAATATTAAAGGACGTACCCGCATCGCATAAATTCGAACAGTTCGAGTTTGATAAGTCCATAGACCATAAAGTATTAGGTCTATTATGGTCAAAGTCAAGCGATTATTTTGAATTAAGTATCAAAGTCCCTCCTAGCGATAAATGCAGTAAAAGGATAATATTATCCACTGTCGCGCGCTTATGGGATCTGATGGGATTCGTTGCTCCAGTTATTTTATATGCAAAGCTTCTTATCAAGGAATTGTGGATGTTAAAAATAGACTGGGACGATGCCCCCCCGCATAGTATACGTAAATTATGGAGCCAATTTTGTTTGGAGTTACCGCAATTAAATAAATTTAAAATACCGCGTTTTTTAGGTGTACAGCAAAACTGTACCGTTCGTTTGCTAGGATTCTCCGACGCGAGCGAGCGAGCGTACGGAGCTGTCGTTTATATGCATGTCACGATTGACAGTAACGTGTTAGTAACATTGGTATGTGCAAAGTCAAAGGTTTCGCCCGTCAAGCCTGTGTCCATCGCTAGGCTAGAGCTTTGTGCTGCTGAACTAATGTCAAAGCTATTACGCCGTGTTCATGACACTTTTAATCCTCGGTATAGTATTACCGCACTTTATGCGTTTACCGATTCTAAGGTAACGCTTTGCTGGCTTAATGCCGAGCCAAGTAGATGGCAAACATTTGTCGCTAATAGAGTAGTTAAAACTATTGAGAATATTCCTTCTGAACATTTTTATCACGTGGCTGGTTCTGAAAATCCAGCTGATTGCTTGTCTCGTGGCCTTACGCCTGCAAGAATAATTGATCATCCATTATGGTTGACAGGCCCTCAGTGGATGAAACAGCACCAATCGGAGTGGCCTATAAACAAAATAAACTTGTCTGAGCATGATTTTGAGGTCCCGGAACAAAGGATTCAACGTCCACTCTCCGCGTACCCTGTGATTTCAGCCGCGCCTGCAGAAACTGTACTTCAGGCTTTATCGAAGCGCGTATCATCATTTCCTAAATTGCTGCGTATAATTGTATACGTTTTTCGGTTAATTGGGAAGTTGCCGAGACGTACTTCGATTCGTGTCACTGCAAGGGAACTCGATTTTGCAGAGTTAGCGTTGTGGCTTGATGTCCAACAAAGACATTTCCCCGATGAGTTTAATAAATTATCTACAGATAAAAGTGTTTCATCCACCTTAATTAAATTAAGACCTTTCATCGACCACGATTCTGGTGTAATTCGTGTAGGAGGTCGTCTAAACTACTCTAATGAAAATTATAATAAAAAACACCCCATTGTTTTACCGCGTCACGATCCCACAATTGATTTAGTGATTGACTATTATCACAAAAAACATTTTCATGTTGGTCCAGAGCAATTAATGTCTCTTCTCCGGGAACGATACTGGATTCTATCGGCTAGACGTATTATTCGCTTTCGCGTTCACAGGTGTAATGCCTGTTATAGAACACGGCCAAAGGAGGCTTTTACTCCGATCATGAGTGATCTTCCCGAACAGCGAGTGACACAACCAGAGAAGGCATTTACTCATACTGGTTGCGATTATGCTGGACCTATTGCATACACACCAGTTCGTGGGCGTGGTGTTAAGTCCCGTAAAGGATATTTATGTATATTTACATGTTTAACTGTTCGCGCTGTTCACATTGAAGTTGCTACTGATTTGTCATCAGCTAGTTTTATTGCAGCTTTAAAACGTTTTTTGTCGCGCCGCGGACCGGTTAAACGCATGTATACTGATAATGCAACAAATTTTGTTGGGACTCGTTCATATTTAAATGAACTGTATAAATTCACTAATAGTAGTGAATACCGATCACAATGGGAAGGTGAGCTTTCTGAAAGTAGGATTGATTGGAAATTTATACCACCTGCCTCGCCACATTTTGGAGGCTGTTGGGAGTCTATCGTTAAAATAGTGAAGACTCATCTGGCAAGAACTATAGGCCAACAGATGCTATCCTACGAGGAACTCATAACCTTAAACGCTCAAATTGAATGTATGATTAATTCTAGACCGCTAACCGTGCTCAGTGCGGATCCGTCTGAACCAACTGCATTAACTCCCGCACATTTTCTTCACACCGCACCTTTATTTTCATTGCCTGCTCAACAAATAGGTTCCACTCCGGAACATATGCTGGATAGGCATTTTTTGATTGACAAATTGGTACAATCGTTTTGGAAGCGATGGCGGGTTGAGTATTTACATCAACTCCAAACCAGGGTCAAGTGGAATACGCCTTCCGCTTCAATAAAGGAAGGAATGGTGGTTGTCATAAAAAATGATAACTCACCTCCATTATCCTGGCCTCTTGGTATTATATCAAGGCTTCATCCTTCTAAGGATGGAAGTACCAGAGTAGTAACGGTGAAGACTGCAACTGGGATGCTAGTGCGCCCTGTTGTGCGGCTTTGCCCGTTGCCGACCCAATAGGTGTTGGTCAGTCTTTAAATAATCACTTATTAGTTTTATTATTATTATTTTACTTTTCGATCTAATGTTAAGATTTTATTTGTGCTTATACTTACTATTTTGTTACACTTAATGTTAGGTTGAATATTTGTTTTTCTTTCCTATTGCTATTAGGTAGCTAGGTACACTTAAGGGGTATGGTCAGGTGACTATATGCAAGATTGATTTTAGGAAGCCATCAGTTTCTAATTGCGTAATTTTCACCATTTATTTTTAAAGGCGACCCTTTAAGGCCGGGGGGATGTTTGCGCCTTATCATATTTAAAAACAACTTTAAGGTTGTCTATTTATTGTCTATTAATTTGTATATCGCCATACCCATCCTTTATCCCTCTCATACGCACTAGCGGAAGGGTGTGCCTATCTCGTTCTAAAACCTGCGAGATCTTTCCGAACGCACCTTGCGCATGGGAAGAAAGTGAACATTATTGAACGCGACCCAGCTGTCAGAAGCGTCAGTGAAAATGTGCCAAGGTCATTGCTTGCACAGAATTTGAAGAAGAGACGTCAACCGCTCGCAATTTCGAAATTGCGAGAAAAGAAGCCTGCCCGCGGCCAGCAGCAACCTGGCGACCCAAGGAAAGCCCAAGACCACCTGCAGCGAATACAAGTAAGTGCGTGTGAGCGTCCAGCCCCTTCATACAGTCCACTATTATAATTTATTAATTTTTGCTCTTTTTCACGCCCGTCCAACAGTAAAATAAATATATAAAAGCGATAGATAAAAAGAGGGAGAAATCCTACATCCGGGAGAAAAAATGCAAAAACTAATAGGAAGTGGCCGAGATTTTTCCTTTTTCGCTACAGGATTGCTTGTAACGTTGTAAGTCGGCATACGTAGATTGAAGGTATCTGCCTTGTTTTTTAAAATTGTACACATAGAAGATTGCTGGGCATGGAACAGGATGGAAAAACATATTTCGATGTCGGAATTCAAGTGATGTATTGAACTTTTATCGATTTACCATATTTAGGGGATGTGCTATGATCTAGTTTTATATTCCGTGTTAAATGACAATATTGCAAATACTTATCATTATTATAGATATTTAGAAAATAAATCCAATGCGTAAAATGTTCTACTAATAAGTTGTGGAATCGTTAATAGATTGTTATTAAAATTGTATATTAAAAGTGTGTAGACCGGATTCATTGTGTACAGTAAGGCCCATCTCCAGCAGTTGACGTCTTAGAGTTAGTGTTCAGTTATTATTGTCAATGCTCACAACATTGATATATCTCACTAATATTTTAAAAGAAAAAAAACTTAATAAATACGAGATGTTATTCTTACACTTGCACATCCATGATGGTGGATAAGCAGTATTAAAGTTTGAAACTGAGTCATAATATATTTTATAAAATATCGATATTTTTTGGTATGACAGCACTAGGCAATAAAATAAGATTGTCGGCTGTAAGGGGAGCCCCAGGTGATACATAGAGGCCAAACGTTATAGCTCGGGTGAGGTTTGCCACCATCTTAATATTTAATATAGAAAAAAAAAAACAAACGATTCATCTCCTCAGCTGGAGCTGGTATCGATATTTATGACCCCGATTGGTTTTAGTACCCGTTTTACAAATAATCGATTGGTGGCAAAACAGTATAAAACTAATTGGATGTTTTGTTTCGCGATATTTACGTGGCAGTTTTGGTGCCGTGAAAGACAAATGGCTTAGACTTACATTTTTTATTTACATTTTAAATATTCCACCTGTTTTCTATTTTCCTCATATATATTTGCAATTAGAATTTTATTGAAATTATGATTTAGTTTCAAGTAGGTCTTGGTGACTGTAATTGAACTGAAAACTATAAATGTATGAATAAAAGTTTATAGATCTATAGTTGATAAGGGAAAATTGACCACGTCCAAACTGCACGTAGAATATCGTTAGTACTGGTTAAACTAAAATTTTAAGGCGACAGAGCGCATTCAAATCCTATAATAGTTGTACACGATTCAATTCCGAGTGGGTTAGTGCAAGAGTAGAGACGTGCATAGAATTTTATTGCCCACTCTCCTTCGATCTATTTGATCAAATAGCAGAAATCCTTGTGCATACAAAATACACTTAGAGAAAAGTTGGAAATTGCTCGGTCGGACAACGAGCGCCAAATGCTCAATAAAAGCCTGCTGAGTCTAGATCACTTAGTGCATATTCGTTATCTACAAAGCGTGCTTGAATTTTATCCTATTTATTATTATAAAATTTTTCATAGATTTTTTATTTATTCTAATTTATGCTAGATATTAGGTTAGTAGATAAATTGTAAGCATCCCGTCACAAGACTGCCAAATATTTGTCCAAAGATTATTTTTAATACAACCTCCTCTCCATATTCTATAACAAACCTAATTAAATTTAATTAAAACTCTTAATTAAAGACTTGAGTTTGTATGTTGAAAAATATACAAACCTCATTCATTAAGGGTGAGTACGACGGAAGCTTGTGGTTACCGCTAACTATCAAAAAGCATACGATTGGCACCCATTCGACCGGACAAATTCAGAATTTTCTCTACAGGATCATTCAAACACGTCCGATTATCCTCATTTACTGACTCCGACTAATACTTGCGTCCTGCTAATATATTCTGAATATGCTAGAGAAATGTACATAGCTAATGCAATGAATAGGTTAAATCGAGAGCAAGCTAATGTCATACAAATAACAAAACGGAACTTGATTTAATGAAAATGTAATGAAATCGTTTATTGGAACAATAATAATTCAATACACATAAGTTTAACAAATACAAGTACAGGAAAATAAAAATGAGTAGTAATAATAATAAATTATTGTAAACTTATTGTTACAAAAAGCATACAGATCTAAATTGGGTGAACAATTTAGAGTGATGTGTTTGTGATACCTAGACGAGGTTGCCCTGTAGTGGAATATGTAAAACTAGGTAGTAGGTAGGTAGGTACATTATAAATATGATCATATTCACAATTTATTTATTGTTATTTTTTTATCCTTAAGAGCTTAAAGATTGAAGATACACTTGGATTCGTCAAATTTTCATTTTTCTTATTTGATTAAATCAATTATAATGGCTGAAATAGCTGGCTGTTCTTAACAAGGAACAGTCTGCTAATAAGAGCATACTGCCTGAGAATAATAAACTTAATTCTAATAGTGGATAGCAGTAAAAAATAAAAGTAAAAAAACGTGATAGTTACTTGAATTAGATAATTACGCTTCAGTATTGTCATTACAGCCCAGGTTAGGTTAGCTGAAGATGGGCATAGAGCATATTGCTGGAGAATTAAGGCCAAATTCAAAAATCGTTTGCCAAGATGGCGTTCGCAATTGTCACATACGGATTTAATAAAATCGGATGAATATATCCGAGCAAAGGTGAATAAACTGTAGAAAGTAACTTTTTTTAAAAAGCGTAGCAAATAAAATCGCAGTTGCATCTCGCCTAGCTTCGCATCATTAAATGCTAATTGTTTTAGACAAGTATAATTAGAAATAAATGAAGATAAAGTTTAATTTATGAATAGTAAAAATACCCTTAGAAGACAAGTTTTTTCCTCAATCGATAAAACTAAAAGACCCGGTCTTGATAATTGGTAATATTAATTTATTTGCATAAATGTAAACTTGTATTTACAAATTTATTGGTCTTAAAGTAAAATAGGTGGTAGGCAAAAGCATCAACCGTTCGTGTCTATAAACGCAGTAAAGTGTATCCACACGTTTCGGAATCATGCTCGAAATGCCGCGATGCCAAGTTCAGTTAGGGAATGATATCAGACATGAGTGTCAGTCATGATTGAGTGTGGACATTCATGGACCTTAAGCGCCACTTACCATCAGATTGCCACAAAGTCACATGTCGTAAAGTAAAAAAATATATATATAAATTAAAATTAGGTTAAATTTAAGACGATAATATATTTTATACACGATGAGTATGTATTACATACTACATTAAATTATTGCACAAATAATAAAACAATTCTCCAACAATATGTTCTGGAAGGCCCATCCCCAATAGTCTAGGGCTCTGTGTTTTAGGGGCTGTGATAATGCTAATAAATAAGATTTGTCATTTTCTTAATAGTAAAGAAAAGATAAAGAAGATTTAACTAAATTACAGACACAATCTCAAGTAAAACTAAAAACCGACGCGCGACGTCTCTTATAACAAGTATCTCATTTTTTTAAAAATAAGGCACGTAATTGTAACCATGATGGGTTTCCAAACAAAATATGTTTGTTACATATACATATATGTGTATATATATATATATAGTATATATATATATACATATATTCGGATCGGTGAATATCGCCTAACCATCCAAAATTATTAAATTTACAGCGAAAAAAAATATTATAGTTAAATCTGTCCTCTGTGAAAGTAATATCCACTTTGAAATGCATACAATAATTATAAGGTATTTGATTTTATTGATATTTCTAGTTTTAAGTTGTTAATCACAGCAAGTCATACGGCCTTCATATGCTTTTTTTCCAGCCGGATTATAACCCGTTGGAGTTTTGCAGCAGAGTCAAAACTACCCACATTTTAGACTCGATAAAGGATTGAACAATATTTATTATCATGACAATCACAGTTGATCACATCGATGTAGTAAAACCAATCGGCGAAAACCACGTGGAAGTTATGCGATAAACTTCTTATCACCACAATGACCGACTCAATGTTTAAAACAACTTGCGATATCATTCGCGATAAACCTTTATTATGCAATTATAATATAACTGTTTTGTTTTATCAAAATAATTGGTTAAAGCCAACAGTAGGCCACGTAGTTGAAATAAAAAAATATTTAAAAAAAGTTGATGTCGGTATGCACTTTTATAAAAAAAACATCAAACTAGTAATAACATACAAATGTGTCTATGCTAACTAAACTAATAGCCTTTCAAATACTGATAAATGTAGCTAGCAGATTTTCGTATTTTGTAATTCTGACGTAAGCTCAGCTTTTTAGCAGCAGTAAATTAAAGTAAATCCACTATTATGCGCCTAATAGTCTACGATACATAAAATCCTTCACGAATCTGTTATCCGAATGAAATCTATTTTTTACATAATAAAATACGTTAACATAAGCAAATAAAATAAATTGCCTAACGAAATATGGTCAGCCTTGTTTTTTTTTGAGGTGAAGCGGTTTTTTCCGCCTTCAATCAGACTGTTGCTGTACAAAGCACAGATCAGATCATTCGTACAATACTGTTCTCACCTTTGGGATGGTTCCGCCAAGTACCTCACAGATGCTCTCAATGTCCTACAAAGCTGTTTGAATTGAGGACGATGCCACTATATCATGAACTCTCGAATCCCTGCAGCTTCGCCGAGATATAGCTTCTATTAGCGTGTTCTATTGTCTATACTATGGTGAGTGCTCGGAAGAGCTCTATAACCTAATCCCTTTCTCTCCATTCCGCAACCAAACCACACGTACAGGTCAAAATATGCATCCACATCCGTAGTCACCATACCTTCGCGTGCGTATAAATTTGGTGACTCCTCAAGTCAAGCCGGCATAGTGTTAGGACTAATCAGTCATGAGTTGTCTTATTTAGTTGCTAACATTCATAGACCTTGCACATGTTACATGTTCTGTTGCCGATTATACTAGCGACAAACCTTTTATATATACTCGCATATATAATAAGTTTGATGTTACATGTTATGTTGCCGACTGTACTTATAAAATAACCCTGAGTACCTAAAATTTTTGTTCGTTCCTTTCAAACGAAAACAAACAGCCGCTCGACGACTTTAAAATATCAACAATCGAATCACAAAGAGCAACAAAGTTCTTTGTATTTATACTTGTGGGTAATTGAGATAAAGTTTCACTTTGGTTAGTGTTAACTTTTAAGCCTTGTCACACTAACATCGACGAGATTTTTAATATTTAGCTTTAAGCAGCTACAACACTCGTATCGTAATTTAAACTCAATATATAACAATTACTGTATTATTCCCCAATTATGCTATTAATAGAGGTTAATTGCTGAGGTCCTAAGGCCCGTGTTACACATAGACTCTCCTACTCTTTTAGACAATATCACGTTAAGAATGCCTCGACTTACCTTACGTTTTAAAGACTTGTTTATTTCCTTCTTTAGCAGAACAATTTATGCAAATAAATATTTTTTAAGACGAGCAGTAAAACTATATAACGATTACTTGTTTGACGTGTACATATTTGCTTGATCCAATGCTATGTTTGACTTGCTTTGCTTAAATTATAATTATTACGACTTTCAAAGCGAAAAAAGCGCTTAAAGCAAACCAGTCAAACATAGGGTAAGGTGTATAGAAGCAAAGTCCGTGAGCTACATAGTGTTAAGTATTCGATAGAATAGACTTAAATATGATGTTCACTTTCTTTTATTTTTTAGATATATTTTGAAAATATAATAAGTATAGTTAGTTAGTCTTTTACAGTTTTGGTACTCCAGGTCGAATAATATGTATATTGTTTGTTATATAAATTGTGTTGTCCCATAATAAAACAAAATAAATTAATTAAGTAATCGATCTAAAGATCCAATATTCAGTCAAGTATAATTTGTCTCTGTTTACCAAATGTCTAATTAAAAAAGTGTAAAGTAGCACATGTATGCGGCGTAACTTTAACGGACCGCATTCGTAATGATGAAATACGCAAAAAGTTAGGTATGCAAGAAAGGACAGGGCACAAAAATAAGAAAAGACATGCTCCGATGGGTAATAGAGGCCCTGGCAGACCAAGACTCACCCATCACGATCAGATAAATAAAACAATAGCGTAAGGTGCATTAAAAAGCCATCGAAACAAAAAGGCATGTATAAAGAGGTTGATGAATGTTGAAGAAGCGAAAGAGGTATGTCGTGATCGTGACAAGTGGCGCTCAATTGTCTCTGCCTACCCCGCAAGGGATTTGGCGTGAAGATATGTATGTATGTATGTAATATACATTACTTGAGTGATCGTGAGATCGATTTATTAATACGGGCCTAAGTAAGTAGCGCTAACGGTGCATTAAAACGTTTGTCTCATGATCAAACTCCGTTTGATCTCTCGAATTGAGAACGAATAAGAAAAAAAACATACAGCTATAAATTTTTAATTGCTTTACGTCGTACCTCAGGTCGCTGTCTAAAACCTCATACTGCCGAGGCAATCGAGATTGGGCTACCGATTTAAGAGCGTATACCTAAGGAGACGTATTCTCATCATGGACCACACAGCATAATGCAAGTTACTCGCCTGTAACTGTTAGCTTATCGCTTTGACTGTAACGTGGACCTAATTGAAAAATCTTGAGAAAATTATTAACTTCTGTTTTGCTTCTAACAATGCCATAATATTAACATTACAATGGCACCTATAATATTTTGCGAACGGTCCATGTTCACACACTTTCAAACAAGCGTCTACCTTGTTTTTTTTTCCACGATTTACAGATTAGGTACTATATTCAAGTACAAATTATATTATTTAACGAGAAATACATAAAAAAATAGTTAGAATCAAATGAGTAAAATATTAAATATAAAAAAAATATGTTTATCATTCGAACTATTAAAAAAATATATGTATATATCTACTGACGTAATAACCATGACTGAGCTGATTAATTGCTCCTATATATCCTTATTCGAGAATTAAAATAAAAACTGCCTGATCCCAAAACGTGTACACTTACTGGGTTTATCAGCACGAAATGTGGATACTTCTACGCCCCTGGCCAATTTACCACCATCAGCCTGCCTACCACTAATTAACTACTTAAACAATTTAATAAGTTATAAATATTGATAATAAAACTATAAAAAATGGCTGGTTTTAACACAAATAAATGTAGATTTACCATCGTAATAATTCTTAAAGATATCCAGAAGGTACGCGCTGCCAATCAGATAAAGTTTCAAACGGTCGAATGCAAAAGTATATATTGAATTTATTATTGTAAAAGCATGAAAGATTTTATATTTTAAAAACCACTGATTTGATTTACGTTGGTATTCAGTTTTTCTTTAATCATGACAGTACAGTAATATTTTTGTAAAATATAAGTATATATTATATATGTAGGTATAAAATTCGTAGAAAAATCCTAATAAAATATATAACTTGCAAATTTATTTATTGCTAACATTTACGGCTAACAGTGTAACTAGGTATACCTATTTTTAAGCGTCTTTTATTCCTGTATGTCGTAAATAAATATATTTTTTGTACATTTTGATACGAAATAAGAATAAAGGTGACCGCGACGAAATCAATAGAAGACTTGCCAATGGGATAAGTACATCATTTCACGCCAGAATATTCCTCAAAGCCTGTTTGTTTAATTAATTACGTATCCCAAATATATATTGAAAACTTCATTTGTTATCTAAGAATTTCATTTAAATTTCAATTCTGTCCGGATTAATTTAGCTTTAAATTCTGTTTTCGTCGACGTACTTAGTATTACTTAGGTACAGCTATACTTACTTTTTTTAACAAGCTACACATTTACGTAGGTATGAAATCTATTAATAATACAAGATACATTTACAATCGACCTTCACCGATCGAATATACGAATAAAATACTATTACAAAAACAAAATATGGCCATGACAAAAATTATCAATGTTTATAATTTTGAATAAAACTACTATAACGGGTTTGTCAGTTATACCGCGTGTAATTGTCAAGAGAGCAAATATTTTTTTTTTGCTTCAGGTGTCATTAGCTATTTGAAATAAAAAAATCACTTTTTTTAAAGATTATAATTATTATCCAAAAAACAAAACACTACTGAATAAGTATAGTGAATAAGTCCGCGTCTGAAAATCGCTATGTCCATCGTGATAAATACCTATAGGCTGGGGAGTGTTATTATTAATTAATCTCGCTCACAGCCGAGAGACGCAATAGAGAGAGAAAGAATTACGTAAGTCAACGTTCGCGTGATCGTCGACCTTTCGCTACCTACTTAATTAGGCTCAGTATGAGAGGCGATATTTTTAGGAAAACTTCTCTGCACCATAACTTAAAAGTTAACTGAATAATTAAAAGAAAAAATACGCGATTCTTTATTTTTATTCTAGATTTTAATTAAAAAAATATTTGCTCATTAATAAATTCCACGCAGTATATCCAATCCGTTGGGTCTTCGGTACATAATTAAATAAAATAAAAAAAAAAATCGTTTACGTTTACAATGCTGAGTTAACAAACTCGTCCGGACGAATAAGTATATAAACAGTAGAAATTTTAATCAGATCCGTCCGGACAACACAAATACAAAGTAATTAATATTCTTAATGAAATACCGAGGTTTTGGATCTCAAAAAGTTTGAGATTCCATGTTTTATGATGATTAATATGATTGTTGTTCATAAACACTAAGCACACGCGCACAAGGCCTATTCTTGTATTTAGAAGTATTTTTGTAACCAAGACTATTTACCTTAAAATAAACTATTTAAAAGTCTTCTCACGTTATAACATTTTTTTTTATAACACGTTAAATATATAAGTTTAATGTGATTTAACTCCTTAAGCACTTTCATTCCTTCAAAATCGATTGACATACTCGTAAGTCGAAATTATATCTGCAGTTAAGTGTAATAATTTAATAATTAAAACTTAGTTCTGTATTTTCGGTATACATTTTGTAGATTACGGTCGTAAAGATACTCTTACGTTCTTGTGTTGCTTAAAACAGCTACAGTAGTTTGGTTACATTGTTATTATCGAAATTAGTTTTGTAGTAAGCTCGTCATGTATGATGTAGTGTCATTAAAACTAAGTCTCAACTACTAGATCCGCTTATCTCTGGATGACAACTTCTACCCTCTGATGAGGAACTTTAACTGCTCCGAAGTACTTGTAAGCTTATCGAGGTACATGATTTAATTCCTTGTCGGGGAAATAACACATAGTATTGAATAAAATTTGATCGCTTAGGTCATAACATCTCAGTTTTTCGCATATCAATAATAACAAACTTAAAATCATTTTTTACTATCCCAATTGGTAGTGATTTGAAGCAAGTACTAATAAAAACTATAAATAAAATATCTAAATAGCTATCTATAAATTAAGGCAAAAGTGGAAATATGATAAAAATAGGAATATTTTTTTTCTCCAAATTGCAGCTATTAAGCAGAAATTTTTGCATAATTGTATACCAACGCAAGGAGCTCAAATTTCAAACAAATATAAAATTATCAAAATTAATAATTAAAAAAAAACAACTATAAATACTATTATCAGACTATTAGTGGTTTTTGAAACGCCACTGTTGCATTGGCTAGAAGAGCACGTTAAGACGTCGAGTCGGTCCCAATTTGTGGTATTTTCAAAGAGCCCTAGACTTCCACTGCTGGAGATGGTACTTCGAAAACGTATTTCTTTCTTTAGGTTTTGTCTACACTCACCACGCTGGCCAGACGGGTTGGAGTGGGTCTAATTATAATGTCAACTTATGAACATTTTTAAAGTTGTTGTTAGTAAAACTGAAGGATTGATGTGCTCTCTGAGGTACGGGAATGGTGAAGTTGGAAATTTATGACAAATGTAGGGAGTTCGAACTGCGACCTCTTCACAACCGGGCCACCACGGCTCAGTCTTTATCTACTTGTATATAATTAAAAAGGCGTCCAGGATAATTTATTAGATGCCGTTGATACTGTCTGTCTTATTAAGTTAACTGAGACGGATAATCTTTAAAACTTTGTACTTTAGCGCAATTTGAAGGAAGCTTAAAATGCAAATTACGAGGTGCGAAGGCAATTTCAACAAGTTAATAGTTAATATTTACGTAATAAGTTTTTTGTAAGTTTAATTTAGTTTAACTATTATTAGGTTTTCTAATTTGCTATTAATTTTTCTGTTTTGGTTCATCATTGTCATCATCATCATGCACATCCTAGAACACAGCGTCCTAGATTTCCACTGTTGGAGACGGGCCCTCCAGAACATCAATCTAGAATTTGGCCTACACTCGCCTCGCTGGCGACGGGTTGGCGAGGATCTGATGTCAATTTTTAATGAATTTTATTAAGTTTGTATTAGTGGCACGGTAAGGGGACGGTGGTGTTGTAAATATATTTCAAATGTACGTAAAAAAAGTGTATTTCTTATTAGTACATGCCGGAGGGGTTTGAACCGACTGGTTACGCCGATATATATTTATTCTTATGTATCTATCTCACTATTCATTTTCCTTCCGCTCCTACCTCTAACTCCTTTGCCCAACGCCAGTTGGCATCGCAGTCGCTCAACCGCCGCGCTTGGACGTGTCCGCAATCCTACCGCGCTCCGCCATTAAAAACGCTAAATCACGCAAACTCACGCCGCGAATTCTCCAAGTGCAGTGCTCAAATAATTACCACGCTATAAACAATATTCACTCTGAAATAAGTGGAGAAATCAAATAGTGAACCAGCCGAAGGACGCCAGGGGGAATCCTCGATCGCCGCATCTACTGGTTAGTGGGTTTCCTCTCCTAATCTTACTATTCTCCATCATTTTCTGGTCCTTCTAAACCGCATCCCTCATTTACACACGTATCCCGCTATATATAAAATTAAAAAAACAGCGTATTTTTCCCAAAAATACGACGCCATTTTATATATTTTATTTCCGCTATTTACGTATTTATTTAACTCTAATCCCGCTATATACTCATAGAACGCATACTTATATATCATATTACGCTATTACTTATCTATTTCATACATTCATTTCTCTAAAAACACGGATTCAATTCTCCGCGACTTAAAACAAGAGGGTAGATGTGAAATTCCTTCGCGAAACGCACGCATAAAAAACTCGAAGTCAACGCGCCATCGCGAACATTGACTTACATACACTCTTTGACTAATATACATTAGACAGACCCGCGCAACAAATTATTTTTATTACACGCTGCAAAAATGCCGAAGCTTACGGAGTTTGTTAACCCTGAAGAAAAGGCTATTACATCGCAATATCTGTTCTAAATTGTAAAAAAAATAGTTTGTTTGCAATGATACAAAAAGTATACGATATGATAAAAAACATTTCGGATGAAAACATCGCTCACCGTTTCTTGGTGCTTTCAAAGTCGATTGAGTGTACTAAAAACGAATTCATGTCTGTTGTAGAAAATATAAATATGCTCAGCTCCTCAATAGATGCAAATTATACTCCTAACTTTGAAGCAATATGTTCCATCGATGAACTTTATTGCTATATAAAGTCAGTTCAAGGTGATCTCGAAAATAATAAAATTCAAAAATCCAAAATTAATAAATTGCCAAGCGATTTTACTCGCAAGCTCCCGCCACTCGAATTGATGTCATTTGATGGATCTCCAAACAAATGGGTTCTCTTTTACGAAAACTTTAAAGGTCTTATTCATGACAACCCACACCTTAGTGATGCCGAAAGGGTGCAGTACCTAATGGGTAAACTGTCGGGTAAGGCTCTCACGGTTTGTGCCGGAATCCAACCGGTAGCCAGCAACTATCAAATACTGTTCAAAGCGCTAACAGATAGATATGATGATAAACGTACGCAAGCAGCAATGTACATCGAACAGTTGCTTAATTATAAAAATATTTTACACGCATCATCCACCACTCTAGACTCATTTATTGATACCTTCTGCTCAGCTGAAGCAGCACTCCGTCAGCTCGAAATTGCTGACCTCGCAGACTTTTTTATAACACATATCGCGCTTAGCAAACTAGACAAACAAACCGTGCAACTCTTTGAACAAGATCAACGCAGTAAAACTATCCCTACTACGCACGACTTGTTTAAGTTCGTTAAGGAACAAAGTCGTATTTATTTATTACGCAATACGCAAAACCCTGAAACTACTTCTTCATACTCCAAAACTTATAAAAACGCAAAAATACAATCGTTTGTTGTTAACGACAACGACGAGACGCAAACCACCGCCCCGCGAAAATGTATTGTATGTAGAACAGCTGACATTCACCCATTATATAAATGTGACTATTTTTTAAACCAAGATCCTGTTTCCAGGAATGATATTGTAATAAAAAACCGATTTTGTAAAAACTGTTTAGGCTCTCATAGCACTAAATATTGTAAATCTGAAAGTAAATGTTTTATTTGTGGTCAAAAACACCATACAAAGTTACACATAATTGACTTTCAGAACGCGCTGCCTGATAATAGACAAAACAATTTTAAACCGCAACATCAAAATGCAGCTGTCTCCTTTCCTCACGAGTCGCAGCAACATGCCGCGGCCACCTCGCTTGCGCACGCGTCGATGCATCAGACATCGGCCCTCTCTTACGCTCCCGCGCCGTCGCCTACTGCACCGAATGAGTCGGCCGCTAGTACAAGCGGTCAGCTGTCGGCTGCCGCCACGCAATACAACTCGGGCAATATTACAAGCCTAACATCTTTTGATAACAAACTAAACTCTTGTAAATCTACCACTGTGCTCTTACCAACCGCTATTGTTTTTGTTAAAAATAAACAAAACAATTACGTTAAAATTAGGGTTTTTATAGATAGCGGCTCAATGAGTCACTTCATAACGAAGGCTTGTTGTGACCGATTAAACTTAAATATAACTCCCGCTGAATCGACTATTCATGGAATTGGCCAAAGCCAAAAGACGGCTATAGGTTATACAGATTTTACAATCCACTCGACGTTCGACACTCGTTGTAATTATTTAATTAACGCTCGCGTAATAGATACGATTTCGGGTAAATTACCGCATTCTTTTATCGACACGTCTCATTTAGGTCATCTAAAGGATGTTCCGTTAGCCGATGACTTTTTCCACTCGCCTAATGAGATCGATTGCCTTATTAGCAATGAATTGTTCCCGCTTTTGCTCGGTTCTCATAAAATCATGTCGCCTAACTCTCCAGTGGTGGCGGTACAGACTACCCTTGGGTATGTACTTATGGGTAAGGCTGACTGCATTCCACAACCTCATATAACGCCTAATAATGTTTATAATTCATACTGTACCTTTGTTAAGCCCACTCTGGAAAAAGTAACGCAAAACTCTGTGCCTTCACAGGAAAAAGTTAAACTTGGTTTTGATACCACGTACAGCCGTGACGTCACCGGTCGGTCGATCGTAGACTTACCTGTGCACGATTCTTCCGCTATCGCTAGCACGCTCGCCTCCGCATCTTGCCCGCAACGCGCAAACCAAAACTTAAGGCCAGGTTACAACGCCACTAAAAATAATACATACCTGCCCTGGAGACATCCCGTACAACACGCAATCGCAAAGAATATCCCGCGTCACGCTGAAAAACCTATAAAAAATAATAATCGCATCGTGGAAAATATTAGTCATTTAATGTCGTCCGCCTCACGACCCCACCCCGAGACACGCGCCGTGAAGATACTCTCATCGGACTGGCGCTCGCGCTTTCCACTCGCCGCCCGCGCCGTTAAACGTAACAGGGATGTTTCATTTTCAGCGCGATTTTTTGACCCGCTTGGACCAACGGGTCCAGAAATCACTTTTCCTTCTAACTCATAACTTCATTCAAATACTCTCTTCTCTCTCGCTCGCTTTTCCATTCTCACTTATTTACGCTTTCTCGGATCCACTACCGCCGTGGCAGGGATCAAGTCAAACACGCTCGCTATAAACTCTTCGCATATACTGTCTCTCTAACCGCTAATCGTATACATATTCTCGCTTTACACACTACTAGGTTCTCACTCAACTCGAAAACTCACGCATTATTAAACTCGTACTCGCATTATTTAAACTTTGAGGAGAGCCTTACTCGCATAGTTTACTCATTCACTCGTACTATCTTACTGGAGTAGTCCTGAAAAGTGATATCATTTCAGAAGAGTTATAATTTTAATTATTTAACGCTAATAAAGTTGGCAATATAGTTGTCATCAAGGACTTGTAAGTCCTCTCTTGTATCGGCCTTTGGCCATTGTTGAGCAAACCTATCCAGGAACAGGACGGTATTGCTAAAACCGCGTTGGCACAGACGCAGTCGGGTGTGTATGTACGTCCGGTGGTGCGTCTGAGACCACTACTCGCTAGTTTTAAGTATCGCATACTCACTTACATTTACGCATACTCACTCATACTCACTCACACTCACTCATACTTACTCACACTCACTTATACTCACTCACACTCACTCATACTTACTCACACTCACTCATACTTATACTCACTCATACTCATTTTACTCAAAATCTATTTTTCTCTAATGAAGATACTTCATGCCGGGGGGAATGGTTACGCCGATATATATTTATTCTTATGTATCTATCTCACTATTCATTTTCCTTCCGCTCCTACCTCTAACTCCTTTGCCCAACGCCAGTTGGCATCGCAGTCGCTCAACCGCCGCGCTTGGACGTGTCCGCAATCCTACCGCGCTCCGCCATTAAAAACGCTAAATCACGCAAACTCACGCCGCGAATTCTCCAAGTGCAGTGCTCAAATAATTACCACGCTATAAACAATATTCACTCTGAAATAAGTGGAGAAATCAAATAGTGAACCAGCCGAAGGACGCCAGGGGGAATCCTCGATCGCCGCATCTACTGGTTAGTGGGTTTCCTCTCCTAATCTTACTATTCTCCATCACCGACCTTTGTAGGATATTAAGAAAAGCGTACTTACAACCGAGCCACCACCGGTCACAACCGAGCTGTTTTGGTTAATTATTATAAACTAAACCTAGAATTTACTAGGTTAAACATAGTAAGGTACAAAAACGGATAACAAACTAGTTAAAATATTAAAATTAATTATGAACTAAAATTTATTTGAAAACGAAGCCGTCTATAAATAAAAATGTTCTCTAGAAACGTCTCGTTTGAGATAGTCCAAGAAGAACTATATTATTTTAATATAATTTTAGATACACATACTTACATACTTTTTAGTATTTTGTATTTATTACTGAGTTTTTGACGGTGATCAATAAGGTATTAAACGTTTATTATTTTGAATTATAAGGTACGTGATTGATCCGACTAACAAAAAAAGATAAATGGAGCCCAGTAAATGCCTATAATTTATTGACATGAGCATCAGTATTTATTTAAGTATTTACTATCAGTATAAACCGCCAAGACATCTATCATACTGAAAAAAATGTACTCTGGTTTTTAATATCAATTCAGCGCTACGAGTAAGCCTCTTAAAAAACGACTAGACCGAATAGACTTTTCTTATAAAAATCTTTTTTTTTGTTTTACAACAGTCATTTACATCAATTTACGAAGCAGAAATAGCATTAATTATTATTTTAATTACATTATATTAATTAGGACCTTGAATGTCAAAAATTTAGGCATAGTATAGTTATAGTTACAAATAAGCAAAACATAAAATAAATAGAAATATTAAGTACGTAGGCACTCATAGCGAAAACCACAATAATAATACATAAAGGTCTGATGGTAGGCGTCCGGATGGAATGTCGTTGATTCCATAGAAACGAGGCCGTGCACTGGTTTGGGATGCGACAGGGGTTGACACACTCTGTCCGTCACATGTGACATCCAGCCATAAGAAACCCGGGACCGCTGCAGAGTCAGCCGAGCGCCTTAAATGCAACATATACGCGGAGATCATCATCAATCACTACTTCATCTCATTTACAGTCGAAACGATGGGTCCGTGGTCCGAGGAGGCTTTGGCGTTCTCTCGTGAGCTTGGGGAAAGACTCCGCTTGGCGACGGGTGACCCTTAAAGTAGATAATATTTTGCTCAATGGGTCAGCCTCGCCGTTCAACGCGGGAATGCAGCGAGTGTGCTCGGCACACTACGCCTATCGGACGGTTATAATTTTAGTTTTTATTTTTTTAGTTTTATTTGTAATGTAGTATTCATTTATTTTTGATTATTTTATGCTAGGTTTTCTTTTTAATTATTTAATAGTGTAATTCTATTATACTGTTTGTTTATTACTTCGAATAATATATATATATATATTCCATACATAAATGAACAGCTTTTTACATTAGAAATATATTATTTAAATTTTCAGAACATATTAATATATTTTTTATTCGTATTTGTTGGTAATAAAGAGCTTTGATATTGTATTATTCTATCTCGTAGTATCGTGATAGTAATAACATAAGTTAATATAACGACATTGTATTAGTAACAACTGTTCTCTTTTGGCGTAAAACTTAAAATGTATCGATTAACCGACTATTTTTAATTACATCAAATTTTCATTTTTCGCAGTGCACATAACTAAATAAATAAAAAATTGGCAACAAAAGTGAAAATACTCGTATACAGAGGTAAATGAAAGGCGTAGTATAATATTAGTTGATGAAAATATACCTAATATTAAATTATATATCATGGACATAACACCTTAGGGAAATTCAACATACCTAAATAATTGCACTATTCGATTCGGACACGGGTTCGCGAAACGATGAGGGGGCGATTATGAGTTAATTGCTTAACAATTTTACTGTAAATCTATACACATTGCCTCCGTGGTCCAGCGGTTAAGGCCATAGATATAATTCATTTGTGACATTTCTCGAGTCTGGTACGCTAGAGACATCGACGAGCTTACTACTTGTCATGATGGGCCTAAATTAAAGTTGGCTAAATGTGAACTTTCTTCTTAAAAAGAGATTGTTTTTTGACCACCCTATAAGTATTACAGCCGTGATGATACTATTGATATAAACTGTTAATAATATACGACATAATCAGTTTTTGCCTCCATTGTTTTATTGCTATCAATTATTTTTGACAAGTCAAAACGACCTATTACGCCATGCTCTTTAATTCTCAGAATGCCTTCAAGTTAAACTCGCTTAGTCGGCGAATATGTTTTTTCATATTCATATATTTCTTTATATCAATAGGTTTTTATACAATGGTACAATAGTTACAAATCAGGTACACTATCTTTTGCCAATGGGCGTATAAAGATTAAATTATTAAGTATAGTAGACATACAATTTTTTTCAATAAAACTAAAAAAGGCTATAATAAATTAATTGAAATGTCAAATAGTTTTATTTAAAATTAATAATTAACCAGCAGAAATTTCAATACTTGAAAGTAAGTTTAAACTTTATGTTTTTTGTGAGCAGTACGAAGTAAGGTTGCTGTGTTTACCTGTAATAACTGTAATAGGCAAAGTTGTAATGCTCTTAATTAAACATTATAAAGTTAGTCTCCCTTACCGCAACTACTGTCACCGTCAAAACGTTTATTCTCGGAGAAAATAAACTGTAAATTTACTATGAATAACAACAAATAGACTGTGTTAAATTGACCAAAAAGTTGTACAGTTTAAATATAAGTCATTTTAACTTATTTTTTTATACTAGTACGACACATTGCGCACACCTGATGGTAAGAGGCGCGCAAGGTCTATGAATGTCAGCAACTGGAACCAGACACTCATGGCTGACATCAGACCCTAACACTATACTAGTGCTAATAACATTAATTCAACAGCAATATTAAAAAAAGTATCAGCACGACCGTATTTCTTTTGGAGTGGTCAGAAACCACACTTTTAAAGAAGCGGATTCCCATCTAGCCAACTTTACTATAGGCCTATCATGACAAGTGGTAAGCTCGTCGATATCTCTGGCGTGCAAAACTTGAGAACTACCACAAATAAATTTAATAAATTATTGTGTCCTGACCAGGAATCAAACCCGATTCAGCGTCTAAATCCACGTACTTAATCGCTAGACAACGGACCAGTAAAAAACAAGGGGTCAACGTAATAGTCTTAAGATATGTCTAAGAGCGACCTTCATCGATCGATAATGAAATCCACTTTTTATATAATAAAATACACTAACGAAAGCAACGATTATGGTTTGCCTGACGAAATATATTCATTTTTTATCAAATAAAAACATTCTGTATTATTATAATAGCTGATAATATTGCTTATAAGTATCCAATTTTGAGAAGTAATGTCAAACGTCAAACCTAAGGTGATTGCAAGAATAAAACCCATTGGTCAAAATTTTCTAATTCCTTGTTATTTTTTAATATTTTTTCTTATTTTTTATTAAAATCAGCCTGGCATCAGACTCCTACCAGCATTGTTTGATATTACTCGTAGTTTAGGGAGTATAAATCAACCCATCACCGCCGATTTTATTAGCGTATTTTATTATATAAAAAGTGGATTTCATACGGATAACCGATCGGTGAAGGTCGCTCTTCTACGGATCTTGTACTATAAGGCAAGTACAATAATGTCGTTATCAGAGCACGACATGTGACATAACAACCATGCATATTACCATTAAACAAACTATTATTTAAACCACCTAGTGCGAATGAAGCTAGATTTTACAACTAGTACCTACCTAATTAAAATGATAAATATAATATCTACGAGTATAAATATAAATAAACATGTACTCCACACACGTCCCTTTATATTTAGTCCCATAGTTTAAGTTTCGTTAATATTTGTGATATAGGTTTTATTTTTATACTTATATAATTAAAACTACTTAAGAGTAATTATTAAAATTAATATAAACTAAACTATAAGTAAATAATGTCTTCTAGAGACGACCCTTCAGGAATAGTCCCAAGAACACTGGCAACATTTCCCCTCTGTAGGGATAGGTATTGTATTTTATAATGATTGTGATTTGATATTATTTTTCATCTTAAGTCTCGTTTTAACGAAGTGCTTGAAGGTCTCTAGGTTATAGACATTATATAGCCTGAAAGACTATATAATGCAATGCATTGCCTTTCTAACACTTCTAAGTGTGCAGTATTAAAATATAAAAAAAAGGTTTCTGATTTTTTACCAAATTGATGGTGTCTCTAGTCAGAAACCAGGACACCGTGACACCGACTATTAAGTTAACGGATACATTATATCGTATTTTGTCAAATATACTAAGTTACAATTATTTTATATTATCGTCTATGTATATATCGGGGGTAAATCAAAAAACGATTTTAGAGTAAACCTCATTATTGGATTAGTGACTATCCGGCAAACTGTAGTAACTGTGGTTTTACTAACTTCATATAGATGTCTCGAGATATCATTGTTCCCGAACAACCGTTTAAACGAATAACATTATTTTTCTTTATTTGTAAAAATATATTTTCTGTGAGTTATATTCGTAACTGATTTTGATTAAGTATGTGATAAATATAATTTGAATACAAAAAATTGGTACTGAATAAAACACTTAAATATGAATACAATACAGAATCTTAAGGCTACTTATCCGCCAATGATGTGCGAGGGAAAGCGCGGCCCGTGAGTAAAATATCGACCAAAGGGTCACTTCATGAATTTTACTAACATATCTCTAGTGGATAAGCAGACAAAGGCTTTAGTTTTCAACCCCACGTAATGTAATAATCCTATAAAATTATTTTCATAGCTTAAACGCCTTCAAATACAGCAATTCGTATTCAAAAAAGATTTAAACAGACGAATTTAAACGCTTTTCGGGTTGTTATATCTTGTTAATAAAAATATTATCTCCTGTATTGTTTTGTTATATTTGTCTCCTGTTATTCTGCTGTTATGCAATAAAACGGGTTTACTTAGCTTATAGGTTAACTTTGAATTCATCACTTATTATGCTGGAAATGAGTTCATCTCAGTTTGCAGTTCACCTTCCGCTTACAAAATATATCATATTTATATTATTATTATTCTTAATATAAGATAATCCGAATTATAACTATTAATAATTAAAAAACTAAAAGATAGTTTCATTCATCATTTGTTCATGTAGCAGTGTGCCAATAACACTTGCAGCATTTATTGTTATTATTATTTTTACGACGTAATAATTATTTGTTTATATGTAATTAATAAAGTAAAAATGCTCGTTATACGCAAACTTTATTTTACTTCCGAGCTGTCAAATAATAATGTTTATATCTACATACATATCTTCACGCCAGATCCCTTGCGGGGTAGGCAGAGACAATTGAGCGCCATTTGACACGATCACGACATACTTCTTTCGCTTCGTCGACATTCATTAACCTCTTCATACATGCCCTTTGGTTACGAAGACTTTTTAATGCACCTTCAGTCAGTGTTTTATTTATTTGATCATGATATGTGAGTCTCGGTCTGCCAGGGCCTCTTTTACCTACAACTTTCGCATTATATATCTGGTTCGTCAATCTTTCATCGCTCATCCTTTCAACATGCCCGAACCATCGTAGCATGCCTTTCCTTATTTTTGTCCCTATGCTTTCCTTCATACCAACCCTTTTCCGTATTTCGACGTTACGTATGCGGTCCGCCAAAGTGACGCCACATATCCGCCGCAACGACCGCATTTCTACTGCATTAACCCTACTCTCATGCGTATTCTGACGTATCCACGTCTCGCTTCCATACATCAGTGTTGGTACCAACATGGCATTGTGTATGGCGAGCCGAGCTTTGTCACTGACATTTCGACTGCCGATCAGTGACCCCAGGGCACCGTTAACACTATTTCCCGCGTTCACTCTTCTTTCAACGTCCCTATCGTACTTCCCATCCGCAGTGAAAACACTGCCCAGATATATAATTTCATTTACTTGTTCTAGAGTTTCATCATCAATCTTTATCGTCACGGTTGTCATCCTTCACACTAGTACCTTGGTTTTTCTCGCATTCAAACGTCTTAAACGTATGTTTATATCTGAGGTGCCAATTTGTAGTTCCGCTAATTCTTACCTAATTCCGCTGTCTAAAATCCCAAATTTTATTTCTCGATTCGATAACAATGTTTGTGCGTGCTAGAGCTACAGATTAACAAGAGCCTCAAATAAATAAAAATAAAAGCAACGAAGCAAGCGAGTATTTAAGTATTTATTTTAAATTCGTACATATTTTACGATTCCCCACGATCTCTCTTAAAATGTATACATATTTTATACACTTCCGTTAAAAAAGCGCCTCTCTGGCCTCTATAGCAAGGATATATGTAGCCTTCGCGGACATAAAATCTTAATACTTTAGAAAAATGACAAAAGACGGCGTCTATTATCGTCAAAATGGATACATAACAACGCAAACTAATACGCAAAATATCGAATGAAAGATGAGTATTTTATAATAATAATAATAAATTCAATTATTTTAAACCACTAGGATTCATATTATAAATATTAGAACTCACAGATAAAGGTGCTTAAATTTAACTATAATATAATTCAAGCGCCAAGTAGATCGCTGCCGCTACATAGATATGCAGCAGCAGCAACCCACATAGCAGTACACTATGCGGCCAGTTCTATCCAATACCTGTACATTGCCGTCGGGAGCAACATGTCATACAGAATTTGTATCATCTTGTTATCAGATGCGCGAAGACGGCCAAGGAATGACACAACTCTTTGTCTTATAATAGCATCGAATGTGTTTACTCTGGCTTCAAAGAACATGCCAGAATGCATGATCGTTTTAGACCGAAGAGCTGTCTAAAGCAGTTGTTGTACTAATAACGGATGCCATTATGAGACCTTTTTGTATATTTTGTCCACAGCTATGTCAGTGTAAAATATTTGACAAAGGGTGTTAAAAAGTGTCAGCCTAACCTCTCTCGCACACCTAAATACTTAAATTTGTCAACTCTGACTAACTGCTGACCATTGATACATACAGGGGGAACCACATCAGGTCTATGATTCGCTTTAAAGACCATCAACTCCGTCTTTTTAACGTTATAGGTACCAGCGAACTTCTCGCATATAGCGAGTAATTTATTTTTTATGTCTATTAATAACTATTTATTAGTGTTTTTATTACTATTCAAAATAATGGATGCTCTATACAAGATTACCGATATACCTACTAAATACAAATTATATCAAATTAATCAAAGTGTAGGCGTGAAGGCACATACAGACAAAGTGTCGTGCTTATGTTTAGGTGTATTATAATATCAGCCATTAGTATAGCTAATCTAATAAATTCATTAAACATATAATTGAACTAAGGAGAAGTTGGTCGCATAAATCATAGTTTGAAATACTTTAACTTTCTGTGTGACGATTATTCATAGGTGCTAACAACTTTTTAACGAACTTGGGCGCACCTGTGAGCTGTAGGGTGACCATGGTTTTATAACATTTTTAATATAATATAGATTTTAATATAGCGCATTAGTCGGCAGTCGCTCAAACGCGCTAACCAGGAGCGGCCCGTCGCTCTTTGATAAATTCTAGAACAACGGCATATCAAAAATGATCGCAAAAGCATATTATTTAAATTGTATAATGTTGTTTAAACGTCAAACTTAACTATAACTTATAAACTATACACGAATTGTGTACATATTTTTAATAATGCATCATATTGCTTTTGTTTTTACAGAAGATATTTAATTTACTTTTAAAGTGTAATTTCATAAATAAAGTTAATAATTAGATTATTTTTTAAAAGGTTATTTCATAGATATGTTTTTAATGTTATGTATTAAATGGCCTAATTTAAAACATATGTATTCGAAGTTAATTAGTACATTAAATATAAATTAAAAGCTACCTAAATAATAAAATTAAAAATAAACTAAACTATAAAAAAAAATGTCCTCTAGAGACGTCCCATACGAGATAGTCCCAAGGAGACTGGCAACATTTTCCCTCTGTATAGCGATGCTAATACGTTGGCAGAAATAATTGCCAGCCTTCCTGTCTCCAGACCTATCTGTCAGCCGCTTTGACAACTCCTTGCGCCTCGCTGGCGGTCCCCATGGGCACATCGTCTCGACCCCAAACGGCGCAAATTCGTAACCGATACGATAGGTTGGCGTATTTGCGCCATTTGAGGTTCTCCGCAGAAAACGCTGCACTTCCCTGCCTGACGATGTTGCCTGGATGTAAGATGGAGCTAATGTGTCACACGTCGCATCCCACACCAGAGACCTGCCAAGTTTCCACGCCCCAACAGTCATTCCGTCGGGTCTCTTGCCATCGCTCCGCACAATCTCAGATGGTTCTAAGATTGCGGGTACTGTATTAAATAAGGTTTATTAGTCACCAAGTTAAAAAAGTTAAAATCATAATTATTTTTATATTCATTTTATATTATATTTTAGTATTTACCGATGCACTATATATTATTTTATTTTGTATTTGTAAAATAAGCTACTTTATACATATATATATATATATAGCGGTTGGCTGGTCAAAATGACCATGGCCTAAGAATAATTACGCATATAGAGATAGTTACATATAAAAAACTATCAAATTGAGGCTATAATTATTTATATGTGCCTAAGTTTTTAAACTAAGATATATTAGGACATTCCTTATGATTTTTTGATTCATTATGACATCCATTACTTGCACTAAAACCTACATACGAGTAATCAAATAAAAATTCCAAGTGCTATTATCATAATGATTTGACCCAGCTGTTGTGGGTTAGTTTTGGCCTAACTTATCGTGCGCGTTGTTTGCTCGTATAATTCTATGTCCGTGAAATTTATTATAAAATATACTCAAACTTTAAAATTTTCTCATTTTACATAAATAACGGGTCGTTAAGCGATTTATCTTAAGGTACCATTCCAATCCTGGCAAACGTGAACCTGCAGCCGCGACTCAACGGCATGTCCACTATTTTATCATCTAAAAATCGTATGTTAGTCAATTGCGCGTTTTATCCTACAAACAGCAAGTTATTTACATTTATAAGTTTCAAGGTCAAAAGCCAAATTCTTATCACTGTAAAGAAATTAAATGAGATAATTAACGAGAATTATGTTAAGAGATACCGGTACATCGATTACACAATGCTCAAGTAATCGGATTGCAGCAAATAATTGTGCAATTAAATAACAACTTACGAGTAAGGTTAAAAAGCGTGGAAAATAAAAGTTGACCCCTTATCTTATAAATGTCAAGAACCATCAAGTTACTATATTCCACGTAGTTGTTTTATATAACGAACCTAGATTTAAGAACACGTCAGTCACATTGTAATAACAATCGATTATGATGTAATGTTGTCGCATATCGAAAGATGCCGTTTTGATTTATTACACAAGGCCAATAGTCGTATATACCGGATGCGAAAAACCGTAGCTTGATTTTTTTTTTTAATTACTATATACATCCAAACTCTGTTTTTTTAAGCATATAAAGGAATCATTTAGCGAATGAACGCTGTTAATCTATCTATTAATTGTTTCTTTAAACTATATTATAACTTTTATTATTATTTTATGATTTAAGCGTTATTGTTTCACTAAGTTAAAATGTCGGCTAGGGTATAATATCAGAGGTTATAACCAAACCTGCTTCCAACACCATTTTCTGAACCATAGACCCTTTTGCCATTATATCATACATATTAATATTTAGTTCATTGAAATTTGTTATTACGTTTATTTTTGGTGATATAAAAACAGGGATTATTATTTATTAAATTTTATTGTCGTATAAATTTTGTAATTTTGATGTCAGCTCGATTATGCTTGGCTAAGCTCGCGTATTTTCAACAATAAAATTAACAGGTAATAAAGGAATCCATTAGTTTGACAATTTAAGGATTGCGGTTAAAGAAGCACAATAGGGCCGGTGTAACAACATTTTTCATTTATTTATTAGTTCTCCAACAAGATGTATTCGTACACCAATACATTACCACATAACATAAATGGGGCTAGGTGCCACCTTAATATATAATATTATATTAATATGTAATATCTGCCTCCGTGGTCTAGCGGTTAAGTCCGTGAATATAGACTTAGGTACCGGGTTCGATACCTGGTTGGGACACAATAATATTTATTAATGTAAATACATACATTTAATTAATATTAAATTTATTTGTGATATTTTTCGAGTTTGGTACACTGGATATATCGACGAGCTTGAACTTCTCATGATTGGCCTGTAGTAAAGTTGGCTAAATGTGAATCCGCTTCTTCATAAGCGTCATTTCTGACCACCACGAAAGGGAAATAGTCGTGATGATAGCTTACTTCTATATAATATTATATAACTTTTATTACAGCGCATATTAAAATGTTGGTTTTGTATTATTTTAATCATTATTTCTACAATCGGCCGTTATAATCGTAGTTAATTGTAGTCAGTAAATATTAAATGTGGTTAATCTTTATTTTAAGAACGTATGGTCACACTATTGAAAAATTAAGTTAGAATTGACGGTGAAGAGAAATTACTAGCAATGAGAGCGAAGACAGATGCAAAATGCATAAAATAATATATAATTTTAACACAGTCTCTAAAAACGGCATTTGAATAATGATTATATTTTTTTTTAAATCTTCGGCACCATTTTTAAATTAGCTAAAATACTTTAGCCATTACCTTGAGTTTTACCTGTCTAGTTACCAATTCAATGACAAATTAAAGCTAATTATTTTTTACGTAGGTAAGTACCTATTAATTACTTTTAAGTTTCGGTAAATGATTACTATATTTGTAGTTCATACACTTTAGTAAGAATGCATCCATAAACCCAATAGGTCACGTTTCAACCAATGAGAAATACACTTTTCTTACGTTTATTTATCATAGATATAGAACACCACTGGTTTCGGTTTCGGAGAAGTTAATAAATAGTCATTGAAATTGATATCAGAACCTCGCCAACCCGTCTTGCCAGCGAGATGATTGTAGCCCAAATTATCCTGGAATATGTTCTCTGAATATATATATTGCATATATTCTCCAGTAGTGGATGTCTAAGACTGTTTGTTCTAGGGGCTGTGAAGATGATACACTCTACAGGCGATAATAACTGATCTTGCAAGGCAATTGCGTATCTCAAAGAGAATTAGAATATTATTATTATTATATAATAATAATAAGAAATATTTCCAAACAGGTCACACAGCGCCATCTAAGTTCCATGGTAAGCTACGAGGCTTGTGTTACGGAAACTAGATGGTTGATAAACTACATATTATACTTTTTTTTTTGTAAATATAGGTATACATATTATACATATAAACACCCACACCGAGACAAAGTATACAATGTACAACTTGCCCCTGGTGGGAATCGAACCCACGACCTCCCGAGTTCACGGCAACGTTTGTTACCACTAGACCACGGAGGCGGTCAATAATATTTCAATAATATTTCGCACTTCACCTGAAGGACCCTAGATTATTATATTATAAGAATCGGGAAATACTGGCTGGGAGAGCATTCCACATGTTTGGCGTGCGATCTAAAAGTCTCCAAATTTGCGTATAAATAGTGGCTACGGTATTGGGTAATCAATCAACAGTTATGAATTGATTGGGTCTGTCATTAAATTTAGAATACCGATTTCTGATAGGCTACTGAATAGTCCTCTCGACTTGATACAACTCTCGAGTCTAGCTATACCTTAATGCAATTACCAAAGCTGTAGTTTACGACATGTATAAGAGCATGAAACCTATCACCAGCAGAATAATTAACTAAGGATACTTCAAACCGAGTTAACATTTTGTTGACGTGAATAGGTGTCAAGCAGAGACTTTTAACAAGACAGGGAACGAAGCCAAACGATATGAGAACTACGAGTATAACTAGATCAATCTGTACAGAATAAATTAGTGTAGGTATGACAGTCATTGGTCTGGTCGTGTTTGACGTTTACTTTCAAATATAAGTGTCAGTTTGTATTCGTAAGAAAATATTAATTACATTTTTTTTATTTTCAGTTAAAATACAAATTATAAGTAGTCATTAAGAATTGACTGGCCAAATCTTGTTTATACTTTGGGCAACACTAATTGGTAGGTGTGAACCGCGACATTTGAATTTAAAACATCTCGCCATACCACGGCGTAAATGCAATATTAATTGCCTAAGCAGAATACAAATGATGTGTGGTACGATAAGTGATGACGTCACTTTACGATCGTTCAACAATAATGCGTAGGCGCAATTGAATTAACAGGTTATAATAAAATTGGCTTTTATAGATCATCAGTAAAAGGACTAGCCAAATTAAATTATTATTCCTCATCACTCAGTAGAATTGGTCATGTATAGAACTGACAAATTATAAAGTTTTGTAGAAAAAACAATACGAATTTACATTATGTTGTTAAATGTCGTATATGCAGTGTTTACAAGCACCTATTTAGTACGTACAATTATTCATTCATCATCATCGTGGATCGATTTAGGTATAACAACCAAACCCAATATTCTATTTTTTTTTTTAATATGACAAATGTCAAATGCGGCGTTTTCTGCTGGGAACCTAAAGTTGCGAAGTTACACCAACCTTGGACCGGTTACGAATTTGCGCCGTTTGGGGTCGAGACGATGAGCCCAACAAGGCCAAGGAGTTGTCAAAGCGGGTGACGAAAAGGTCTGGACAGAGGAAGCCTGGCAATTATTTCTACCGACGTTTTAGCCTCGCTATACAGAGGGGAAAATTGCCAGTCTCCTTGGGACTATCTCGGATGGGAAGTCTCTAGTAGAGGATATTTTTTATTTATAATTTAGTTTATTTTTAATTTTATTATTTAGGTAGCTTTAAATTTATATTTTATGTTTATTAATTTAATGTCGAATAAAATAACATAAGTAAAACCAAAAATAACACAGAGATTAGATGTACAAAATAAAAAAAAAACAGTTCTAAACAGGACTAACGCTATAGAGTCTTAAACAGCTGTAATTTGTGTGTACCTACTAGTTAGATATTTGCACAATTGTAAACGCTAAGCAAGAACAAAGTCCAAACGAGAACAATACAAATATACCTACATATTGTATTAAACGAGAAAGACAGTATTTTTTTAACTTGTTAAATAATTATTACATACAATTTATTTACTTAGTTGAATTATTAATTTAAGAGGTACTCATACAGGTCGCGCAACGTGGTTTAAGCGCTCTTTGCAAAAGTGGTGGGGTCGATTGTATTTAAGGAGCGCAAGACCAAGCGCAATCAATATTATGTGTTGAGATTGTTCAAAGCTATAAAAAAACAACATTTTTTGTATTCATATTTTCCTTTCGGCCGAAGCCGTGTGACACAGCTAGTTTACATTTATTATAATACAAATGTAATTTTAACTATTTTAAAAATTCAAACCCTATAAAACGGATAATTAAAAGTAAAGAAATTGAAATTTACATTCCATGAGTCGGACGTGTTCCTGTACCAAAAAACATTGTACGTGCGTCCAAACAGCGCTTTATATAGCTAAAATATAATCCGAATAATTGAATTATTAAGTTGATTAGATTTAATGTGTCATAATTGTTACTACGCAAAAGTTTGAACTTAATAAATATATATATATATATAATATATAAATTGTTCTAGTCGCTGAAGAATTCTCTGTGTGTAGCAAGGAAAGGAAATTTCACAATAAAATGACGCAGATTTCTGTACGGTAGAATGTGTATTGTGTTTGCGAACCGGATCTTCTGCGGAAGGTGAAATGTCATTCTCCACACAACTTTCTTAACTTTGACTACAGCATCGAAAATTCATAACTTCCCTTCTCGGTCATTCTAGAAACGACATAGGATTGCACTTTTCGGTATGTTGCGTAATTAAAAACAACTTGATTTAAGTTAAGCATCTTTTATTATCACAGCACTACCTACATGATGAATTTATAGGTACCTACTTCTATTGGTGAACATTTTTCTTGCACGCCGCGCATATACCTTTCACATCTGTGGTATAATTTAAATTAACTGACAACTGCAACCGAATAATTGCATTATACAGATTAATTCTGAGAATACCTAACAAATGCAATTGATCGATTCCGCGACGCCGATCGCCGAAAATACGATTTGATTATCATGATTCACAGAGTAAATAAAAAACGAAATAAATGCGAATTCTCTATTTTGCTATATTTATAGTAAAAAAAAGAGAGATGCTGGCAGTGAGAGAATATCACAACTTTTCATTTCTCTTAAAGGCGACTAATCTGAACCAATATTTCATCCGCCACACTGCCAGCACCTGGTGATAGTAATAATGACATGAGTTAGTTCAACGGCATTGTAATTGTAAAGATATTTTTTTTCGATTAACCGACAATTATCTAAGGTACGCCGCGCATCGGTTTCTTTCCCCGTGTGAATAACTACCAATTATGTACAAAGTAATATACGCAATATCACATGTCCTGTTACTCGTATGTATTAAAAAAAAGGTAAGGTCAGCAAAAAATTTGCTTGATAACCTAATCTTTTAAAAAGCTGACTAGTCGATGCTAGATGTAGTCAGAAAAAAACATTTAGATGGCCAGATGAATGGTAGGGTCATGTCATGTTTAGATGTTGACGTAATGTCCAATTCTGGGTTCCAACAAACACCTCTGCCATTTTATCAAAATTGGTCAAGTAGTTTAGGCATGAAGGCGAATCTAACCGGCAGAATCTAACGATTATGGCCGTGTGGTCATATGATAACGTCTGTTTCCGGATTCCAAGGAATAAAAATTTCAAATAATAATAAAATTGGTTTAGTAGTATAGGCATGAAGGCGAGAAACACGCATACATACGCCTAGAAAAAGCTTCTTTCACATTTATAATATTAGAATGGATATACCAGCTGCTTCTTTTGAGTCAGTTTTTCAAAGAAAATAGTATAAAGAAAGATCGTGAAAACTCTGACCCTAAACGGTGCTGATCTGCACTAAGCTTGCGTGTCGGCGGCCTGACTAGACGTATGTTCTATCGGCCCGACAACGGACATTTCAAGCATTTCCAGAATATCGCTGCGTCTCGCGCTCGAGAGAGACCACTTCCTAGAGAGGTGCTCCTGGAGGAGAGC
The DNA here is from genome assembly GCA_910589645.1 of Tinea semifulvella. Classification (NCBI taxonomy): domain Eukaryota; kingdom Metazoa; phylum Arthropoda; class Insecta; order Lepidoptera; family Tineidae; genus Tinea; species Tinea semifulvella. Next base: position 32,160,482 of record OU342584.1, read on the forward strand.
TGAAGTTGTCGAACCTAGACCCCCTGGGTTCGTGAGCCACACGGGCGCTATAACACCAGTAACGGCCACGCCCAGCACCAAAAGTGCATGATTTACCAGTGGGTGGTTACTCGCGGAGATCCTGCCGGGGAAAACAGGGGAGTGTCCCCAGGCCCATTAGCCATCCGGGCCTCGACAACCCCACTGTCTGGTGAATCGTGTCCCGTTCTTGAAATTTTAGGAATATTTTTGTACCTATTATATTATATTCTCTACCTATGATATTAAATTGGTTGAAGAAAATGATGATAATGAAAACATTATTTATTTATTAAATATTATTATTGCACTTTACTTAAAAATATGTACAAAGGCGAACTTAAAGCCATTTCGCTTTTCTACCAGCTAACCTTTGATATATTTTCGCTTTATAATACGTACCTAGGTACTTCTTAATAAAAATGTAAACGCAATTAAATTACAAATATAATATATATACAGGATGTGGCGTAAATAGTGGTCCATCGTCTAGGCGGCTATAGTACAAGTATTAATCTATCACGTAAAAAAAAATAACCATTTTAAACCATAGGTTTTGGTATTATATTATTTTTTAAATATACAAATAAAACTCAAATACCTCAACACAAACTTTATATAGGGTTCAAGTGACCAATAGCGATAAATGTAATTATTGTATTTTTTACTATTTCTAAGTTTAAATGAAAATTTGCATGTTTTTATAATGACAAGAGTATTTATCTATTTATTATAAACTACACTAAATGGACAACTTATTAAATTAATGGGCACAGACCGTGTAGTACATTTTTTTATACCACTTTCATCTAAATTTGCATGATTTGTCAAATACAAGGATTGAGATTTCAGTTTTTTTTATTTATTTATTATTCTTTGGTGCTTACATTAAAAAACGAAATTCGTTAAAAGCTCGAACCCCTGCATGTACTCATACCTACCAATAAGAAATACAATTTTCTTACTCAATTGTCATAGATTTATAACACCACCGTTCCCGTACCTCGGAGAGCACGTTAAGCCGTCGGTTCCAGTTCCACTAATACCAACTTGTTTTATTATTTATTTAATAAATGTGTTATTTGGAATAGTAATGATGAATAAACAAATTGTTAACGTAAAATTTTGTTATTCTATCAGTTAAAACTAATTAAAAATCTATTTGTGTCATATTATAATAGTACCTACTTAAATGTACGCGTACAAATTGAAAAGCAACATCAGCCGATAAGATAACGGTGACTGACCAAACGAACAAATGTTATAAATTTACAACCAATGAATGAAATTAAATAAAAATAACATCACGTAAATATGCCTACTTTTCCGGTTTAAAGTAAATTAATAATCACGTACCTCGAGTCGAACTTGTGGCCATCGTCAAGTGTGCCCGTGTAGTGCATGGTCAGCGTGTCTCCTTGCTTGGACTTCACCGTGCATCCTTCAGGCACGCTCTGGACGTCCACCTTCAGCTCCGTCACCTGGCCGTACGCTCCCGCGAGACCCAAAACTACCAAAAAACCCCAATACAAAGCCATCTCGAAGTAACGAATAGTACGTGAGAAGTTACTGACAAAATCGGCGAGCGCCCCACGCGACGGATACTTAGCAACTGAACGGAACTGTACTAAAGTCTTCCACCACGGGTCGCTCGACCAACGCTAACTCTGGCGGGCGCATCCGTCTCTCTCTAACATTAAAACTGCAGCTATGCAGAAAGAGATAGCTGGACCTAGCAGTGGTAAGGCTACGCGGCGGCGATGCGTCAAGCCACGAGTACGGTGACGACGAAATTGTCCGTTCATCGTGTCCCACTTTTATAAAAAAATCTTTTCACTTGCTATTTTTAATTCGATGTCATACAAGATATGATTGTTCAATTTATTGTTGAATAATTTGTGAAAGTCTTGTTTTTTTTACAATTATAGGTACTCGCTTACCTGATTATTTTGACCTTCGATTTTATTGCAATCCAATCCATCATCACGACCTTTTCTATTCCGGGGTAGTCAGAAACCACGCTTATAAAAAAGCGAATTTACATTTAGCCAAGTTTACTATAGGCCAATCATGACAAGTGTCAAGCTCGTCGATGTCTCTAGCGCACTAAACTCGAGAAATATTCACAAATAAATTAAATATTATTTTATTTAAACTATTAAATATTTGTGTCCAAGAATCAAACCCGGAATCCCCGAGTCTAAATCCACCTACTATTTAATGAATAGTCCTTACAGTGAATAAATCTGATGAAGACATACTGAATTGATGTCATAAACAGAAAGCGAATGGGTAGTCGTATGAATTAAAAGACAACGTAGGTAATAATAATTGTGCTGACATAGGAATAGACTCAGTTTTAATTTAGCTTTATGAGCCAAACCTGGCATAAACAGGCGATAGGCATTCAAATTAAAAAACAGAGCCCCTGGCCTTACTTGAAAATTAACATAAGTATTCGTATACCTACTTAGTAATAAATCTTGGATAGCTAATTACTTCTTAAACAAAATATAACTAAATAAATTTCGAGTATTTACTAAATGACAGAGGCCAAGCAGTGTGCTCCATTATTTCGAACGTTTGCAAACACTGCAAAAGTTTTATAAAACTGTGATAAAATAAAGCACAGCTACCAAGCTCAATATTTGAATAATAGAATAGCATAGAAGGATGGAACGAACCCTACATTACGTGTTGAATTGGACCCAGATTTTATTTTAGTAACTTAACAAAAAGAAAAACTTAAGCCACTAGCAATCTGGGCCCTAATTCTCGCTCTTTTGACATGCATGTCCGCTCGATTTGCTCGAATAAACTGTCAGTTTTCTATGGAGATTTGTCGCTTTCGAACCGACACGTAAGTTGTAAGCGCCAGAATAAGGCCACTGGACAGCGCTTGCCGAGATAAGTTAAATTCTTTAGAAATATGTACTGGCGCTAGGGCTTAGGTTCTAGGGGGGCTATTATGATGTTGAAGATATGAGAACAAATCATAATTATTCACATGATTAAGATTAATCGATTACATATAATCGATTGACGTGAGAATCATCAAAATCTACAAAGTGTCACAAAGGAACAAACATATTGGGTCGCGCAGTCGAGTAATAACGATGCGATAAACCTATTTTACTCATTTGCTTAAAAAAGCGAAGTGGTCAGGACGGGCCACCAAGCCGGTCGATTGACTTGTAAAATTCGTTATAATGTTTCCCTTCCACATAAGAACGACTATTTTTGATATAGGAATAAGCTCAAGACTAACATAAGCCGAAATTGGAGGTCAATCTGTGATTTTAAAGTTTTAAATGATTAATCACAGCCCCTTGATCACATCGTCATAGACTTTTACTGGTAGAGATGGGCCTTCCAGAGATTTTGGCCTACTCACGGCACGCTTGCCAGACAGGTTGGCTCTTGGCTTAGGAGGGCAACAACTAATCAACTAAAACTAATTATTATTAAACCAAACCTAATAAAATTATTTGTTAAGTCTAAAATAATAGGGTCAAATTCTGTAGGTCAAAAAAGTAACATTCCTGGCGACGTAGCCACAGCTGTCGCTGCACACTTTAAAACGTATTTAAATAGCGTTTTTCCGCAAAATTACTGCCTCTCACCAGGTACAATGAGCTACAGGTCTGTGTTATCATTTTGTTACGAAATTGGGCCCTTACTGTTTTAACATAGAGTATGTATCGAGCAATTTAAGTTATATTATCAAATTTATAAAATCGTAAATTTTAATAATGCGACATAATTAGCTGTACTTTGTAAGGGGACATATTTCGACCCATTTTTGACACGCTTTTTATTCCGTAGAACAAAATAAATAAAGCCTTGTAATAGTAGATGAAGTTTTTAAATATGGCATAATTGTTTGCGTTAGTAGGAACGAGAACGTGCCCGTATCCACAACTTAAGGATTTGAATTCGAAACTTTAAATATTTCCTCATGAAAATTTGTGTCTGTGGTGAAAAATACATAACTTACCTACCTATTACTATCTCCAAGAGTAGACTTTGTGTTCTAAGGGCTGTCATAATAGTTAATACCAAAAACGTATTTTTTACTTAAACTTTAGTTGTTTTAGTTATTAGACATAAAATAACGAGTAGACGTATTCGTACATGATACTATTATGCTTCATATTTTAGAATAGAATTTAAAGAAAATAAACTGTCGAAGTTAGTATTTCACATTTATTAGGACAATTTGACTTGTAAGGTTTTTCCCAGCAGCCTAAATGAACAAGCAGGTAGGTAATATCATCCGTTTTATGAATTCTAAAATTTAAAAACTTTATTCAGTAAAAGTTTTACCTAATTTTCAAGTTGCAAGGAATGCCCATTATCTATAATAAGCAAACAAAAGTTTTGAAATTCTTGGTATGTACTTTGGTAACTTCACTGATGCTATTCCGTATATCCAATGGGATTATTCTATAGCTTAGCAGTTGCATCATCATTAAAAAATGAACACAAAACAAACCAAGCGGATGGTAGTGGTCTTATGACATTTCTATTTTTATCCGACAGCGCGACGCAAATAAGGGTTATATGTTTATCATTCTATGTATGAGTGTATATATGTATATATGTTTGTTCCTTTGTGGCACACTGGAGATCAAACGTGTTAGCCAATTTTGATAATTCTAACATCAATCGATTCGTCTTCATCACGCGAGTGTCACTGAAGATATGGAATGATTCAAGTTTCTTTAAGGCGTAAACCAGACGCCATATTGTGGAATATAAAAATAATAAGTCGACTAACTATATTGGTGGGTATCATCGAATAGGTATTTGAAAATCATGTTGATGTTTCTCTTATATTTTTTTTATTAGTGTGATCATTTAGAATCTATAACGATTTATAATTGGTTAGCAGTCATTATTATTTAAAATTTATTGTAGGTAGGTCCTATCTTCTAGCTATAATGAAGATGTAATATTGTTAATATTAAAATGTATCATCATGAAGGTACTTTCCCTTTCGAGGTGGTCAAAAATATTATATACCTTTTATTATAACAGACAGCGATAACTAATAAGGTAAAATAAAAAAAGTTATTTTAAAATAAAATTATCGTAAATTAAATCATTATTTTCATTACCTAATCCTAGAACACGAACACGAACGTCCTGGACCTCCACTGCTGGAGATGGGCCTTCCAGAACATACATCTGGAGAATTTGGCCTACGCTTGTCGAGGATATGATTTTTTAATGACAATTTATTAACGATTCCACAAGTTGGTATTATTGGAAGCGGGACCGACGCGACGGCTTAACGTGCTCTCCGAGGCACAGAAACGGTGGTGAAGAAGACAAATTTCTAAGCATTCCATGGATTCACCGTGCGGGTGCCGGGTCCATCGTGTGTGGGTAAGAGATGAGAAGAATGGTGTCTCGGGCTTGCGACAGAAAAGTATTTCTCATTGGTACATGCCGGGTGGGTTTGAACCGATCTTTGTAGGATTTAAGGAACGCGTTCTTACAACCGAGCCACCACCACGCCCGGTGAATTAAATACTGAGAAGAAATAAATAAAAAGTAAAAAGAAAATAACAAGGCCAATTGTTCCATCGCTGAAAAGTTTGATAACCGCTTAGCTACACCATTAAAATAATTTTATATATTACATAGCAACTTTAACAGTCGGCACCCATTGTTGGGAAGATTTGAACCTGTCTCGGTTTTAAATGGTCCTGACTGTTTAAGTCGCTATGTAGTAATAATATAGATAATGTCATCATTATCTATATTGATACTGTAATTTATGGTGCCAAAAAGTAAAGTGAAGTATCATAACGAATTCTTTTAAAAAAAAAAGTTGATTCATATTTAGCAAATTTTTATATAGGCCCATCATGATAAGTGACAAGCTCGCCGAAGCTTCTAGCTCAGCAGACTCGATAAATATCACAAATAAATTAATTTAATTATTGTGTTCTGACCAGTATCATAACCACCCACGAAATCAGTCATATATTATAATGCCAGTAAACAATTTATTATTATATTGTACGGGTGTCGTAGGTACTCGTACATATGATTATTGATTACAGATGATTAATGATAGATTTACAATAGTATATTATTTATGGAATTTATATTAGGCTTATTTATTTAATAATTTATACAAATTCACAGTATTATTTTCTTTTTAATCGCAGTAAGAAATGGTAAATTGATTTATTCTTTAAATTATTTACAACAACATTTACTACTAAATTATAAATAAAATGAACCAAGCGGAAATATTCCCCAGGCTCACGAGAGAACGCCAAAGCCTCCTTGTACTACGGACCTATAGTTTAGACTGCAAATGGGATGAAGTGGTAATTAATGATGATCTCCGCATACTTGTTACGTTTAATGCACGCCGCATTTTGATGTTTGTTGCGTCAGGCATTACACTATACACTGGAAATAAAACAAGAACACCACCGAACATGCTACACTCACACACTGCATTCAAGTTACAGTAAAAAAACAAAAGGATATAGCATACTATAAAAAAAAATTTTTATGGATGTGTGTGTGTATGTTGTCGTTGTTGTATATTGAGAACACCTTGATAGTTGTTCATAAACTGATTTTTACGTGTGTTCTTACGTGGTGACACGCTCTAGACTCGAAAGCATGTCACGCATCACCGTGGACTGTCTCCGTACGTGGGATACGTACGGGGACAGTGGTAAAGTTGGAACGAGAGCTTTCATGCAAAAGTTGTGACAAAAACGTTCCGATTTTGTACTGGCATTGACTGTACGCCTTAAAAGGTTTAATTCTATAAAAAAAAAATTAACAGAACGCAAAGTTAAACAATACTGTCGGTAAAAAGTTGTCAATGGTATTTAACAGTACGGCACTTACTTCTAGCCACTAACACAGTTACAGTACATGAGTAAAGAGCGAAGACACGATGTGACCGAGCTCTAATTTGGTTATGGAAACGGTCACGCTTTTGCCTTATCCGATGCGACGGACTCTATATGCACTTATGGAATTCATCGTCTACAAAATTTAGGGATGTGCTAAAATAATTCTCCTTTTATCCTATATTTATAGTTAAGGAAACGACTAAAGATCGAAGATACGTTGTGGATGAGCTTTAATTTTGTTACGGTAACCGCAACGTTATTTTTTAAAGATCCGATACCAGTTTATTCACTTATGAAATTCATCGTCTACTTAACTTAGGGATGTTCTTAGTTTTCCAATTTATATCAACCATAATATGCCATTCCTAATCAGCAGTCACTTCTGCTGTTATTATCAACCCTAAGCAATGGATCTCCTTCCGGTTAATCGATGGTTAACCTGTACGTTTTGGGGAGGTATCTACTAATACTGACTATAAATAAAGGAATCCGCAAATTTAATCTGAAATGGCGCTTCAAGAAAAAGACTGGCAACCCTAAATACTTATATCCATCGACAACTATACCTTGTCTCAATCAGAAATGAACACTTTGTAAACAAACCATCATAATCGTGAAATCTACGCTGTTCTTGGGAAATTTATGTATCGGCACTTTTATATATGTTTTTTCATTTATATTAAAATGTTTTACCTCTTAATATATATGTATTCTATATTAGCCTTTTAAAAATAATTTCGAAAAAACTTATATAATTTTAATTACTTTACAAACAATTATAATCTAAAAAGAATACTATACATAAGATTGTGCCTAATTTAATGTTTGGAAATTCTATGTCTTTAAGTAAAGAATGTTTTTTTTTTATAATAAAATACTTTTTGTTTACTAAAGTAGTGGCCGCGAACCTATAAAACAATTTGCCGGTAGAAATTCGCCTTTCACCCAATAGATCACTCTTTAAGAAAATTGTTTATTCACATTACTTAAACAGCTCTCAACAGCGTATGTAAGATATATTTTATGGAGTATATGTATGTATTATTGCGTACATATTTGTTGTATTGTTTGTAGTTTTACTTTATTAAGTTTTATTTTCTAGCCCTTACACTTACATCATAATCAAAATGCTATGTATTATCCCAAAGGTTGGCAGTTAGAGAATGCCTAGCGGAGTGAATTTTCGAAAGCTTTAGAAGCTTCTTTAATCGCATGCATTGCTCACTATCCCAAAGGTTAGATGGTAGAAAATGTCAATAGACATTAACTTCACATACATATCGCCTATGTACATTTAAATGTGTTTTTGTTTATTGTGCAATAAATAATTTATCTATCTATGCTTCTTAATAGTATATACAAAAACAAATTGTTTATTAACACAAATGAATGTTCGTTATGGTGAACCCTGTCTCCTGCATGAGCTGTGCTGTATAACAGGAGACAGTGTCTTCCAATAATGAAATAAAGAATTTCGAAAAAAATGTTACACAAATGGCAATTTTTTAGTGTGTGTGTGTGTCTGTGTGTGTTAGGGGACTGGGGAAGGGAGGAGAATGAAGAGGGAGTGTAAGACTGTTGATTATACACGTATACACTAGTATATATTTTTCCTTTTGTTGGCATTTTGTCATGTCTCTTCGGTACTGTCATAATTAGGTTAGATTTTTATATATATATTTATTTTTAGTTCTTTTAGATTTAGGTGAGTAATTTTATTTATTGAGTTGAAACGGTTGTACAGCTTGGGGCATAGATACTCGTACTGTTTCTGCGCATTGGAACTGCGGGTGAAGGGAGCATGAAATTTCTGTATCCTTTTAGTTTTGGATAATGGTGTAATTTGAGCTGTTTTGTGGCACCTTTTGACGCATTGGAAGATAAAAAGCTTCTGGACTGTTAGTACGTCTGCTACTTGGTAAAGAAAGGTTGTTGGGTATCGGTAGTGAAGGAATATAGAAACTTTGAGGACTTCTCTTTGTGCCCGCTCTAATTCAAGTAGATGTGTTTTTAATGCCCTTCTCAGACACAAATGCAGTACCCAATTATACTTAGGCATAGGGCATTATATGTTTGAATTATTAGAGAATGTCTAGCGGTATACCTTAGGTTCCTAAATATGTAAATCCACAAAGACAATTTTTTTTTAATATACGCGTGTAAAGACGTGACGCTATTATTGTTTACAAATTGTAAAATTTTGACTAGTACAAGGTATCCTTTTCAATAAGTTATTGGTGCAGAATTTATATGAAAATTCAATTACCTGCTCGTAGTTTAGAATATGTCCGGCTGTATTTGCACGTCCGATTCCCATCTGCATTCTAATATAAACTATTGATCTTGTGAAGGTATTTAAATTCAATCATATACACCTACATTTAGAATAATAACGCATATAACGCGACAGTTTCATACTTTGATTGTTATATTTGAGCATTTCTTTTTATTTTCCAAAACTTTTAATTGTGACACCCATTAATTTCACATAAACTGTCATAATGAAGTAAAAATTGTTAGCACAATGATTTTACCAACAAGGGTTGTTTAAAATCTAGACTGTTATGATAACACTTGCCTCACTTTTCGAGCGTATACTTCTTTTGTAGGCGTTACTTTTCGAAGTTTGTACATATAAAGATACTGGTTATTACGTATTTCATCGGAAATCCGCTACCTATCAAACTATTTGACAGCTCCAGAATATGCTATGGCTCTTCATAGCTCGTTGAGCGACCTCGAACTGCTCGTTCCATATGCTCTGGATATCACTGAAGGATAAAGTCAGAAACGTTGACATCCATCAGAGAACCAAAGTTACCGACATAGGCTTGGCTAAACACGTTTGTCACAGAACCGATGAACGATGGAGTAGACGAAATCTGGAGTGGTCACCACGTACTGAAAAACGCAGAGTGGGACGAACCCCCGTCAGATGGACGTATGATCTGAGGAAGGTCGCTGGTAGGAGATGGATGAGGGTGGCAGGAGATCCTGTGAAGTGGCGAGCCTTGGGAGAGGCCTATATCCAGCAGTAGAGAGACACAGGCAGATGATGATGACCTATTCTTATATAGGCGACTGTTCTTAACACAATAGTATTAAAAAAAAGTACAGACAGATTCGTCAAGCAAGTTTGGAGAGCTAGAAAGTAGGATATATTATTATACAGATCTCAGAAGCATATTATATTTAAGTAAAGTTTTGTTTTCTGAATAAGTCAGAATTACTTATAAACAAAAATATGGATTATCCTATTCCGTAACATTATAAAATATCTGAATACTTTCACACTTAATTGAGCTAATAAATAATTTTGGAGCGAATTTTTCCACGAGATATAACTTGACAGGTGACAGGCTGTGAGAGTGTACCTTATAATTTGTCGCGAGACAGCCACGTCCCAGTAGCATTAGTTTAAACAAATCATAAGACGCTCAAAACTGGGTCTACATTATACATAAATTTGTATAAAAATGCGATGTTTATTATTACAAAGTAACATATGGTTTCTTTTAATTTTCCTAATATATCGATTAAAAATACGATGTATTTCATTTATTTTTTATATATCTAATATTTATAAATGGAATAATACTGGTCGATAACACAAAAAAAATAATTAAAAAATGCGATATTGTTCGAGTTTAATAGGTTTACATCGGCATTCCTCTCGTCATCGTGAGTTTAGTGTTTAGTAAATTAAAGTTTAGTAAAGTGAACCCAATTTAAAAAAGAGCGTAATTTTTGCCCGCCCCGCAAGTTATTAAGGCATGATATTTTTACTCGTGACAAATATTCAACTGTTTATTTACAACATACAAGATCCGGCGAAGCGTTTCCGGTTGGTGTCAGGAAAAACTGCTCATGTTCACCCTAATCCCGGCATGAAGGGTTTGTTTACCTACCTTCGAGTTTCGCCGCTACCCTGTCAAAATGCATATACATTCCCTATTCTGTTTTTGCGATAAATACGTCCAGTAAGTTATCAAATAGTGTCTCTCAAGTAACATGCACAGTGTATATTCAGTAACTTGCCATTAAACCCTGGTTAGACCTATTTAGTTCCTAATTTAGACCAATCAGAAGTCCTATTCTGTTACTTAACTGTTACGCAAACGTTATATAATGGAATCCCTTGTCTGTGTAACACGATATTAAATTTGGTATACTCATTTAAAGATTTTCACGATAACATTTCGAATGCGTTCATTTTATTATTGTCTTTTTTTATATTTACACTATTATTATATATTTTCCTTATTAATTGATGTATGTTAAAAAATCATTATTCATTTATATATATCAACTTATTTTAATGAATATAAATGTTGTTAAAATGACTATAAATGTGCCGCGGTCAATATTTTTTTTACTTTACGTTACGTTTAAAATGTTATTAATAATCATTACCAAACTGTTTTTTTTTCCTTTCTACTACGGCAGCTTTTCCCAACCTTTTTCAGCCACGGAAATATAGACAATAAAAAATAAAAAAAATCGCCTGCGTAATAAATGATCTTGAATAAACTTAAAAACAAATTTTTGGCGACGAACCTTTCTTTTCAGTTTTTAATTTATGATATTTTGTTACACAGAAGTGTGTTTTTTATTTTTTTTAGTTAACGCTGTCTGTTATAATATAATATGTATAATGGTTCCGACTACCTCGAATTGGATACCGTCACGATGATACTTTTTTTATATACTTTATTACATCTTTATTATAGGTAGGAAGGTGAAGATAGGACTTACATTAAAATTTTAAATGATAGTGGTTGCTATATTTAGTTATAGATTCAAAATGGTCACTCTAAATGAAAAAATATAAAAGAAATCTCAAGATTATTTTCAAATACCGATTCGATCATACCCTACGTCATACGTTATATAGTTTGTCGACTTTATTTTTTTATTTTCCACAGTATGGCGAAGCGTAAAAACTCGAAGCAAGGATTCAAGAGTTAGCTGTAAAAATCAGCAAAGCAGACGGTTAGAGGATTTTTGTCCGTATGCGCTATGGTGACTTCTCATGAGGTTCATAGTGAGTCGGGCATGGAACCAGGTGACCAATGATGATTGGGTGATTTGGTCTATAGTATACACGTACATACAAAGAAAAACATTATGTAGCAGTTGGAAAATTTGTAAGTGTGCATAAATTAATCGGATTATGGATCTGTCTACTGTTATGCACCATTGTGCCGTGCCTACTTACTAAAAATAAATCAATTTTAATTTGGTTATATATATATGTAACCAAATGGTATGAGTGAATCAAACCAACAATTGATAGCGTACCTAATGTAAAAGAGTTCTTTTTATCTATGATGTACCACTTATTTAATGAATAAACGCTTTTTATTATTATTATTATTAAAAATATATATGTTATTTATTTATTTAAGGTAGCTATTAACAACATGGTCATAAGCGACCACCTGATAACACATGAATTCTACAGTGGGTTCAAATTTGTTTTAACAAATTAATCATATTTGCGGATGGCTTAACGAACTGGGATATTCGCTTCTTTCTCATATTCTGTTACCATCAACTTTATTTAGCTATATTGTATATATAACCTTATTTACCTATACAAGTTTCTTACAGAGTTGTAAGTTATTCAAGAAACGCGCAAACACGAGTTTATATAGAGGGAATTTATGAAATGGATCAACCTGTATCCCGGCCGTAACCGGGGCATTTATTACGGTGCTGGAGCGCGTTCTTTCTCAAACTTCAATCACTTTACCCGGCCGGAACCCTTCCCCCTTATTAGACGTGTAATTCACTACATCAAGCGTATGTATACGTACTTGTAGCGATTGCAAAAAAAACTTTACCATTCAGGAATATGTTCGGTCCGTCCGCGTTCGCATACTTTAATCTATCTCTAGTTTCTATTACATTAGGAATAATCTGAGGCTGAGATCTTCAACAACAATGAGTGCACCAGCAGTTCTATTATGTTACTGAAGCACAAATTATCATATAGCGGATACAGTCAGTATAAAACGCTAGTAAAAATTGGTATATTCCAAGGAATATAATACTGAAGGTATCGTATAAAAATAACCACCCGTGTGCCAGCTGACGACTCACTCACAGTTCTAAGAACGACTTTTACCGATCAAGCATCATAATAAATTCAAATCAAATCACAATGTAATTCTATATATATTTACGCTAACAAAAGCAACGTTGATGGCTTACCAAGAGACGAGTATGTACAAAGCTACATATTTTTTTCAAATAGACGTTAATGGCCGTATTGAAGAAATAGCAGAATTTCCGCAGTGTGTGATCTCTCACCTCTCAGCCGACACGTGCCATCTAAAAATCTATCAACATCAACAAAATGAATGAATCAACAAAAGTTTGGAATCATTTAGTATAGGGGCAGTGTCTAAATGAGTTTTAATAAAAAAAAAGATTAGGTATATAAAGTGATAAACGAAAACAGATTAAGTTATTTAAGACTGCTCTCGTGTTTATTAGGCAGCGACATGAGGTCTGTCGTAACAAAGTCAGATATATTATATAAAACTGTATATATCTGCAACAAATAAAATGTGTTAGATGTGTTTCTTACTTGGTAAAATATATAAATTGAAGCTTAAAATATTTTTTGCCAAATATTTCGCCTCTCTTTGGAGCGGCGTCATCAGTGACAGTGACTGAAGGTCTTTGTCATAAATTTTGAAAAAAGTAATTTTATTTCTTTTAGCAATGGTAAAGGCAATGCACTATATAGTTTTGTATTTATTTTTTAGAAAAATATCATCATCACCTCGCGCATCATGGAAAACATCATCAGTATGTTATGTCCATTGTTGGTTCGATATTAATAAATTTACAAAACAAGTTAGACAAAACCTAATGCATTATGCAAGCTGATATATTGATTTTAAGCGACACGCTTATAAGGGTTGAATTTTGGTAAGTAACTTCAAACGGCAAACTAAAGGAAAGTGCTCATTTTAAAGAAAATATGTTTAATGTTTTAAAGCCCTAACTAATAAATTGTTCCAAATGATAGCCATTCTTTTCAATACATACTCGTAGCTGAATTCTTCGTCCCAGAGTTTGTACTGCATTCCCCATAACAAGATTATTTATTACGATTAGAGTATTCTCCACAGATTGTTTTAAGTCATCAATATCGTCATATGTAGATTTGTAATTTCCAAATATTAATTTTAATTAAAATTGGAATGAAGAATTGCAAGTTTTATAAGAATTTTTCCTATTTTTATTTTTAAAAGTATGAAGTTGTTGTTTTCAATGAAGATGGGTTTTGAAGAGCATTATTTCAAACAATTTCATTTGTTGGTCAAGTAGACGGTGGTAAAATATGAACTAAATTACTTATTTTTAAAAAAATTAGCATGTTCCTAAAGTTTACCGTTAGAGATTACTTACCAGAATTGGAGCTAGTGCAATAATACAAAATGAGTTATTTCTTCAAAATCAACCGTTTCGATTTCCCGGCTAGGGGAATTACTTTTTAAATCTAATGATGCAGTTTAAGTTTTTATCAAAATCGGCCTCGTGAATCCTTTGAGCATGCTTCGATATTCCTTGTAGTTTAGGATTTAGCCTTGAAGGCACATTTCAAAAATTCAGCCCTGCATTTACAGGTATTATATATTTGTTTGTTTATAAATCCTATTAACTCATTGCATATTTAGTGTAAAGCCTTAATATATAAAGGTAAATATTTAAAAAGAATAATCGCAATAAGATAAAAGTAATGAAACTAAAGTATTTATTTGAATTATAATAAACATGCGTACAGTTTTCAGATACCTATAGTTTTAGTATCTACAAAATAAAATTAGATATTAAATAGGTGTGTATAAAATATGAAGTGTGTGTGTGTTTGTCTATTTATAGATAATGCCATTATTCTTAGGTTTTTGTCATTAATAAGAATCGTAATTATAGTTAGTAATAGGAATAATAAGTAATGTAAGTTTTTAGTTTAATTAATATTTGATTATTTTTTTAAATCATTGTACCTTATTTTCTTCGAATAAAATATATTTTTTTTGTTAGTAATAGTATAGTATATGTATATATAATTCTAAAACCTATGATTAAAAATGTTTTTTTTTTTTATTTGATAGGTGAATATCTGTACTATAGCCGCCTTAATGTTGGACCACTATCTACGCCACACCCTGTATATAATATTTAGTTCTATTTGTTATATAGGTATTGTTTTTACTCCTATTATTTATATTTTGCTAAATCTATGTTTAACATTTAAATGGATACTTTACTGGATTGTGTAACTTTTGGAATTGTTATAATTCTGTTTTAAGGTCTGTATTTTTTCTGAATAAATAAAAATAAAGTAAATAAAATCACAAAAACTGTAAAAAAAAAAACATAAAAAAATGGTTAATAATATTTACTAAAGAGAAATAACAATAATAATAATTATCAGCAGATTATAGAATAATTACCTAATATACTTTCCTCCAGTGCTCATCTTCTTTCTTTTTCTTCCCCCTAGAACACACAGTCCTAGACATCTACGGTGCCAGGGCATATTACTAGAGAATTTGGCCCACACTCTCAATGCCGCGCTGGCCAGATGGCTTGGCTATGGTATAAAGAGCTCAAACTAAATTAATTGTTTTAAAGTACACATTAGCCTATATGAGATTTATTAACATTTAGCATGCGCATTAGAGCATTAGAATAATAAAAACTAAAGCTCATATTATTATATATAAATATTTATTATATATATACTATACATTATCACATGTGAGCTTGCGTACACCTGATGATAAGTAGCGCGCAAGGTCCATGAATTATATGAACACTCATGACTGACATGAGTCCCTAACACACTTGGCTTAACTGGGCAAAATAGTGGCAGATGTAAGTTGCTTTTGTTCTTAAAACTTGCATATCGTTTATCGTCAGGTAAGCGTCACATGTCGGACTGTACTAAAAATAATACATGTAAACTTTATAATATTTAGGCTGTATAATATTTTAGCTCTTTTGCGTAAAGTATTTTTTAGGTTATGTATGTATATGAAGTATTTATACATTTGATTTTATATTCTAAATGCATAAATACTATATGTGCAATACGAATTGGATTGGTTACAACTGATGACATTATAAAATAAAGCTCACCTGATTAAAAACGACAACCTTTTAGCAAAAAATTAGGATTTTAGATGCCAAAATGGCGGCTATTAAAGGTTTTTAAGATTGCGTTCCAATATTTATACTATTAATTCTCACAGAACAAGGCGCTGAAAACGACAAGTCAAACAAACCGTTAGTACCTCGTTCAGGACGCCATCTTTAAATATTCTTTGGTCGCCGTTAGAAATCATCCTAGAATTCGCGCCCCACTTATGCACATTTCGGGTGAGTGTACAAAACGTGAAGGAGATACGGTCGTAATATACTGTACTCTTAAAGTACTCTCCGCTTTAACTATCCGCACGCTCATCTCCGCACCCCTACGCACTACGCTACGCTCCGCCTTCGCTCCCAGCATCGCTCCGCTACGACTTCTTTGTTAGGAAGCCCTCGGAGGAAGGACGGGTGTGCCCGCCGACTAAACGGTTTTTAAATTACGACGAACATCAGAAAATTCTGAAAGAAAACTCGGGACTATTTTAATAAAAAAAGGGTTCAATATGGCTAGTTTAATAAGACATTTTAAAAAATAAAAAAAATAAAAAATTGTATACTCGATCAGTGAAGGTCGCTTTTTTTTATAATGTCAAGGTTATCGTTAAGTTAATAATAATATTACTACGAGTGGCTATGTCCATTTAGGACAATTTTATTGAAGAACTGAAGCTATTTGGTTTAAGGTTACTGACCGCTTAATATAACTACTAGGTATACATAGTTGGCATTGCCTTTGGTGTCATCGAATACAAACAGTTTAACGCTTGATGATGGCATGATTTACTTCGCAACACAGTATGTGTTATTTTGTACACTTTTAACGATATGAGATAGAGATAATTCCATCGGAAAAACTCGGATCGCAACCGGAATACGACGGCACCCGAAGTGTCAATCAATTATTGTATTAAATAAGTGACATTTTCATTCTCTGTCTACGGACATTTTCATATCAATTAATATGGAACTTTATTATTCAGTGATACTGAAGCAATTAGCTTGAGCACAAAAACCATTATGCACTACATCTTTTATATCTAAGTATAAATTTATTCGAAGTAAGATACAAACATATTAAAATAATATAAATTAAAAACTAACTACATATACCCATATAATTAAAACTATTCTACAAAATTCACTAAGGGCTTACCACCTGGGTGGGTACCTAAAACGCCCGCCATATTTCCTGGTTGAATAATAATGGAAATATTTTGTGTTAGGTAGTTATGGCATTTCGAGTTGCCACACTCTTGATAAATTCGTTTACGCATTATGTGGGTATCATGAGAATATACTCTCCTTTTACGTTATTTACTATATACGTTCATTCTTTACCACCCCTGAGATTTGACGGTCGTTATGATTCTTAACTTTTTTATCGGTTTCAGCTAGTAATAAATTATATAAAATGAGTGTTTTTTTTTTAGGTAACGTACTTATATGCAAACAGTACACTTTAGAATGTCGTTTAAAATGTACCGAGTATAGCGGTATCATGAATGAATAGCTGCAAGTATTATTCAATTGTAATTGAGTAGCCAGCATGCCCTACCCGCTTCGTCTTTGTTCACTGTAGACCAAGCTAAACTGCCGAACACACTTCCCATCAGGTAAATAATGTTATTCTAATGTCACTTTTAACTTATTTAAATTAAATTAAAACGCACTATAATTTATAACATGACCGTAAATTAAAGGTTTACTACGCACACTAACGCCAACAGATTCAAATTTTACGAATTCCTTTAAAATTCTTCAGCGAATCGTCAATTCCGCTCACACAAGTGCGCCATCATACTTGTACATCTAATTCTAAAATTCGGTTCACGGGCGTCTCGTGTGTGATCACCATAAGTCAAATTTACTATCAGTAGCTTCCTAGAAAAAATAGTAGTGCGCGAGGGAAATATCCACCAATAGTAGGTATCACTTCATTATCATGTCATTACATAATAAGTGAACTTTAGCAATATGCAACTTTCATAGACTAAGTATATACTGGTATATACCAAATTCTGTAACGCGATTTGAATTGGGCAAGCCGCCCTAATCTTATATCCAAACAGAAACTCATACATGAGAACAAATCCCCATACACATATATACACAATTCACATACAAACATTAATACACTTACACACTTTACCTAATCAACCTAAAAGAAGTGCAAAACTTATGTAGCATATCTACCTATTCCCTAGTTTAATTCGTAGTAATAAGTTTTGTTATTTTAATTATATTTTTTTATGCATTTTCACTCTTTATAGCCTTTTTTTGCTTTTATTTGCATGATTTTGTATATGTTACTGTGTAGATATTTGTTAGGTAAGTATAATGAGTATATGTATAGCTCTTTTTTTATTAGAAATTTCGATATATTATGTCACACAGATATTCTCACAGCAATGTTATAATTATAAGTTGATGTTAATGTTATTGATTGAATAAACAATTTAAATTTGAAAGCTTGGCAGTTTATTAGTCTAAGAACGGGTGCTAATGCAACACTGTTAATAATAGATATTTGATTTGATTTAAAAATATCGGAACGATAAACTTTAAGTTTTACACCAATAAGACCAGTCTTTACGATACAGATTTAAAATAACTCCTGTCATTACTATTACGATACTACAGTGCTGCCAGTGAGAAAATATCACAACTTTTCATTGCCATAAAAGCAATACGAATGCATTATTGGTCCAGATGCCAACGAAAAAAATATATACAAAATATAAAATAAATATGAAACAAAACTACGTATAGGGATATAAGTCCCGTCCGCGGTGGCAAGATCGCTGGCTGCATTTCTCCGGAAAATAGCAATACTGATTCTTTGGGTGAAAAAAGAACCAACCCTCTTGTCACCGAACGAGAGGGCAAGACGCGGTGTTACGTCTTTTTTATGTTTATGTGATATACTTGTACCTACGAGTATATAATATTATTGATAGATTTTTTCCTTTCACAACCATAAATTTTCTAGGATATCTCTAATGGATAAACAAACAAACATTACTCCAAGTTATTTTATTGATTTGGTTTTTAGCAGGAATGGACAACATTGGTTTTGTGTTGGACGAACCTTTGAAGGTAATTGGAAACGTGCGAGTAATTCACCCCGGGTTGTGTTCAGACTACAGTGAAAATGAAAATCCCATTGCTGTTGTTCCAGTTTATGGCTTGTATGTATCTATTAATTATAGTTTTTTATACATAACATACAAGTAGGTGTGATCTCGCGGGACGTCCGGTTGCAGAAAGGATGATGTAAAAAAAATGATGATCAACATTTTGATTAGGTATACTACGTGATAGGTAGTTAGCCTGTCACTTTGGTTATTTCAACCAATGAAATGACTCGTAGACATAGGTTAAACATGTCAAAAAATAAGCCTAGGCTTTCTGCAACCGGCCGCTATCTAGTGTTACAGTACGACATAGAGTTGGATGACATAAAGGAAGAAGTTTGATGGTGCTTGGAAGAGGCCTATTCTCGGCAGTGGAGAGACTCAGGCTGATAATGATGATGTGTAAGTATGATAAACGAGGCAGTGAATGAAACCAGTAATAAGTTAATAGCCGACCTAAGTCTCTCCTAAATGCAGAAATTTGTATGGGTAAAGCAGCTTTGAAACTGAGACAGTGGTGAATTACTATGGCAAGTGGGCCTGGATTGGGAATGGGGACCACAGATTATATAGAGATGGGGACATTCTCCCGTAATTTATGTAGAAAAGAAATATAAGCGCCATCTATTAGATTTTATTGGTACTATTAATAGCTTTCTTTTTTAAACAGACTACACAATGACATAGTTTGCATCAATTTTAGTAGATGGCGCTACAAATCTTATATACGTTCCGAGAACGTTTTTGCACAAAAATGCCAAGAGCAAGTTTCATTGTTTTTACGAATTTAATTACGATTAAATTACTAATTCCGTTTCTTTAGAATATGTAGTATAATGCATATAAAATAGTTAAGCAATACTTGCTATATTAGTAAATATAATGTACTTAAATTTCAATAATATTATACGAAGTAATTCGACATTAAAATAAAGATAGTTAAGACAACAACAAAGTACAATTTAACTGATACAAATCGACTTGCCTGTAGAATCTTTAAATATTGTGGTGACATATGTATAATAGTGGTTATATGTATTATTATAATTTATTTTAGTTTGCATGTTGAATAACAGTTATTTGCGCTGATATAAGTCATGTGGATATATTATAAAATGTATGCGCATTAAAAGCTTTGTATATTATGTTTGTAAAAAACTTAATAAATAACACAAAAATTACCTAAATTAAAAATACAAATTAATACTACTACTGAAAACTGCAGTCACAATAGAGGTACTGGAACGTATTCGGACGAAAGAGACAAGCGATCGTAGCTTCGCTCTTTCGCTCTCTCTTGTCTCTCTCTCGCTTGTCACTCGTCTAGTCGCCGTTTACTTGTTCACAAATTCACTTTTTCGTCGACGTTCACCGGGTTTGGGCGCTTTTCTGCGGGCACAACCGAAGACCTTTATTGAAACTTTCTACCAAAAAAGTAAGTTTTATGCATAAGAAAATATAAAGTAAATAATATTTGCACTTTATTTTATTGGATGCAAGCCATAATATCAATAAAACTTTTGCAAAAGAACTTTTGAAAAAAAGTTTTGAAAATACTTATACCTATGAAAACTTTTCACGAAACTTCATTTTTGGAGGGAATACAAGTTTTAAAATACCTACATTATTGTAAATCTTAATATTATACTTGTTAATATCAAATTTAAGTTGGATTACTAATAACGCATATTTTTTCAAATAGGTATATCGTTTTTTAAACCTACCTACATTATAACCTAACTTTTTTATTGTTTTAATACAAAAAAGCAAAGCTAAATCGCTTGTTATTTTAAGCATTGATTGCTTTAATATATAATAAAATAGTCATATTAGGATATCAGTTTAATTAGTTTCGCGAAAATTTAAACAATAATATTCTACTTTGATAAACTTTTTAGATTCATTTGATCATATATTCTATTGAGAAAAATATAGTAGAAGTATTTTTATTAGATAACTATGCTTGAAATTCTATGTCATTATTTATTACTTAACTTAATTTTATTTTATAAAAGTAGCCTAAAAGCTACAGGAGGCCTTACTTACAACAGAATAAATACCTAGGTATATTTTGTATTAATGTATAATATTAAACAAAATTAATTGTCCGGATTAACTCAATATGCAAAGTATACAACTAATAATATGGTTGCTGAATATAATTTACAAACTTTATGTTCTTATAAATAGTATGTTTAATTATATGTATTAATAAATATCAAGAAATAATATATTTTAGTTTTTATTATTACTATTTATGATAAACCAATTAAAATTGACATTAGCAAGATTTAAGTATTATTCAAAGATGCATGACCTCTTGCACCCTCTGCACTTTTATTACCACTATAGCTCCAAAATTTGTGTCTTTCTTTTCTTTTTTATTAAGTTGGCATGTCGTCACCACCTAATTCTGACCCAGTCTACAAGTCCACCATAATGCCTGTGAGGAAACGCTCATCCACTTCCAAGTCAATTGATTGGCTGCAGAATATATTTTCTGGCCCAAGTCCAGACACCCTGGAACCCCTACTGGACACGGACACAATAGATGTGTCTAATGTGGAAATTGATAAGCGCAGGTACATCATACAAAAAACCATTACACTCTTTCTGAACTATTGTATTTTTTATATTTATAAGACCTTCAGTATTATACAGTTATTGTAAATAAATTACTTTATTATTTATCAGGCTTCAATTATTTACATATGATTAAAACAGTAGCTCGGAGGGAGTGGTTTGTTTTAAAATGTTTGTTTTGCACTATTACTTGTTTTTATTTGCATGCATACATATATGCTATCCCTTTAGAATACATAAAATAAACATTAACAGTATTTAATTTGATTTGTGTCAATGGAGTCATTGAAAACTTAACTGTTCAGATAATGAATGTTTTTTCTATTAGTAAATTTTAATAAATACTTCTAACTTTTTTTGTAAAATTAATATTATTTAATACTTGCAAAAGCCAATAGCATTATTTTCTAAAATAATTACATTCTCATTAGTATCCTTAATTATATTAATAGTAATTATTAATTGAATTAAAAAAAAAAAAAAACTTTTCAGCAATATTCTCAATCTGTAAAATTGATACCTTATTGATATATTATTAGACAAATTATAACTTATTGGAAGAGAATTCTCTTCTTATTTGTAAACAAATCCCATAAGTTATCATTTTTCTAAATTCTAGTTAAAGTAAAATGATTAATAAATGTTTAGTCCAATTATTCTCAATTGGAAAAAAAAGCAATTCTATTTATTTATTTATTTTATTTATGTATTATATTTATTTATTATTAGGTGTGCAAACAGATTCCAGTCAGTTGCAAATTTGAGTTCATTTAATTTATACATGGACTAGACTGGAATCCAAGCAGCACACACAACATGCAAATTATAATAATTATTATCAAAATTAGAAAATAAATTACACAAATTAAATTCAATCATAATTACAATTCAATAGTATCTAGTTTGGGATACCTAATTAATGTTTGGGGAAAATTTATAAATAATTTCAGTCGGTTTCAATTATGATAATAATCAGTTCTTATTTGGCTAAATTCTAGTTTGAGAGAATTTTAAACATTTAGGACATAAAAAAACTAAATTGAAAAAAAGCTGTTCCAATTTGGTTTAATTCGTGTTTGAGAAAAAATACAAATAAGAACCAGTCCTATTTGTCTAAATTCTAGTTTGGAAAAAATCTTTATTGGTAAAATTTTCAATTAGTATTTTTTTTTTCGTATCTTGACCCATTGACACAATTTCACCATCATGCTCATTTAGTGCGAATGCTACATCACTGCACGTTTTTACAGGAAACGTTCTCACTCGTCAGAAAGCATGCGGCAGCCAACAGAACTCGAAAGAGTTGCCCTTCTGAGGTACGCACCTTTTCAATTAGAATAGTTTTAGTAACAGGTGCGTCGTTTTTATACTGTCTACAACCTTGCGCCCTGCTACGGCACCACAGAATATCGCACAGGTTGGTACCTGTCGAGGAAAATTACATCCAGCCACCTTTATGTTTTTATACTGACTGACCATGCGCCCTGCTACGGCACCACATAATATCTCACAGGTATCATCGAGGAATTTTACATCCAGCCACTTTTATGAATATATACTGACTGTGACCTTGCGCTCTGCAATGGCACCACAGAACATTGCACAGATAACTTTGAGGAAATTTTTATCTAGCAACTTTTTTTTCAAATTCAAATTCAAAATCGTTTATTTGCTTTAAATGTGGTACATACAGTAATATGGTTAGTAAATTGGCTCTGTACATTTAGCCATTGTTGTGGCATGCAAAAATTGTTTAGTTTAAATATATTCTTATTATTAAGTCATCATTACATAATTTAGGTCAATACATACATTAATTTTATGTTAATAATAACAAACAAAAAATAAAATAAAATATGTCATACAATTTTTTTTAGTTATTATTCCGCTCTAAGAACTCGCCAATATTATAGAAACACCCCTTTGCCAGCCATTTATACAGTTCCTTTTTAAACATTTTTACTGGTACTTGTTTTATTTCTGTTGGGATATTGTTAAATATTTTAATCGACATATAGTAACAGTTCCTTCTAAACAGTTCACTTTTACATACTGGTATTACTAACATTGTTTCATTTATCTGACGTAAATTTTGGTTTCTAACACTCTTTTTGAAGTAGTCAGGGTTTTTAACAACAAATATACATATTTCGAGAATGTACATACCCGTGACTGTGAGTAGATTTAATTTTCTAAACAGAGGTCTACATGAGTCTAGTGGGCCAGCTCCACAAATGGCTCTAATACTTTTTTTTTGTGCTATAAGTACCTTACCTATATCAACAGAGTTTCCCCATATTATTAGACCGTAACGTAATATTGATGCTATGTATCCATGGTATGCTAGAAGTGCGGTTTCTTCGCCACTTACTGTTCGGAACGAACATTTTTTATCCAGAAAAACCTGGCAACACCTTTTTTCGTCTGGTCACTCTCTCTCTCTTGTCATTTCTCGACCGACGTATCTCGTTTAATAAAATTGGAAAAAATAAAGATTTTTGTATAAAATACAAAGTTGTTTTCTTGTGTCGAACCTGCAAGAGCTCTCCCCGACACAAGAAAATTGGTGCCGAAACCCAAATAGTATTGTTCGCGGATTCGCGAAGTTTTTGTGAAAAACACGTGCCGGCGCGGCGCGACGGCAGCGTGGCGACTCTTCGTGACAACTCTTCTGGCCGGAACGTGGAGGCAAGGTGCAATAGAATCCGTGAGCAATTCAATTCAATCTATTCGATATGGAAAAAGCAGATGACGCTAGAAAAATTGCTGCGAAAATATCGCAATGTAAAAGTGCGATAACAAAAGCGGGTACATTTTTACGAGAACAGGAGGCGCAGCCTTTATTGGATACTGATGCAATACACACCAGACTTGAACAACTGCAAAGTGTACTAGATACTTATTTAACGTGCAAGTTAGAATTGCAATTGGCAAAGGACAAGTGTGAGGAGTCAGACTTCAACGAAGATGACGTCAGTGATAGGTGCTTGAGCACAATTTCTAGATTCAAGAAGCTGTTAAGAAACAAGCCTGTCGAAGCCAGCAAAAGCCACGTCAAGCTACCGGACATCGAGATACCTGTGTTTGACGGAGCCGAGATGACAAAGTTCCAGCCCTTCTTTGACTTGTTTAATGCGGTCATACACAATGATGAGCGACTTGGTGATATACAAAAACTCTTTTATCTTAGAAAATATTGTAAGGGGGAAGCGTTAGCATTAATAGAGTGCCTACCTTTGAGCAATAGTTCCTACAAGCAGGCCAGAGAGCTGCTAACTAATCGTTATGACAATAGGTGCCTATTAGTTATTAATCATGTGCATAGTATAATAGACTATCCCTCAACAGCCAAGGGGACTTCTGCCAGCCTGAGGAGTCTGGTATCTCATTCCCGACAACAAATAGCAGCATTAAAGAATTTGGGGCAACCAACAGATCATTGGGACATGATAATCTTACCTATTTTGCTTCGAAAAATTGACACATTTAGCTGCCGAGCGTTCCATACAGACAGAGAAACCACCAACCTGCCAACACTAGAGGACTTCTTCAAATTTATAGAAAAGAGGGCCTGCAGCTTCGAAGAGAGCAACAAAAGTGAAGGTAAAATATTATTTTTAAAAGCTAATAATACTAATTATTTTAAACCAAGTAACAGTAAAGTTGTCAACGTAATAAATCCAGTCAAACAGTCAATTTGCAAATTTTGTGACAATTCAGAACACAAACTGTTTAGTTGCCCAATGTTTGGGTCAAGTTCGGATGCCGACAAAATCAATTTTATTACAGCCAACAGCCTTTGCAAAATATGTTTAAACAAACATAGCCAAAAGTGCAAATTTCACTTTAAATGTTCAGTTTGCAAGAGCAAAGAACACAACACTCTCTTGCATACTGACAATGAAGGTTTGAGGGCCAATAACAATTCAATTACATTACAGAATAATAGTATTTGTAGTACAGCTGTGCTGCTACCAACATTAAAGGCTAAAATTGTAAAACAAGATAGCACTCATGTGCTAGCAAGATGCTTGTTAGACAGCGGAAGTCAAACTTCATTTATTACCTCCGAGCTTGTCCAAACATTAAACCTTAAACCATTTAATCATAATTTAATGGTAACAGCCCTTGGCAATGTACAAAAGTCTATATCCAAGGCTGTCAATATTAATTTAACTTCCTTGCTGAACAATTATACTTGTAGCATAACTTGTTTTGTCATTGACGAAATAACTACACAATTACCTCAGCAAAGATTTAATTTACAAAACTTAAAAATACCTAGGTATGTTCAATTAGCTGACCAAGACTTTAACAAACCAGGAAATATTTCATTACTATTGTCAGCTGATTTTGTTTTCAAAATTATATTACCGGATATAATATCATTAGATGGCAGTCAATTAAGATTATTAAATACTCAGTTTGGTTATGTTGTGTCCGGTGAGATGATTTTCAATGCTGGTTGTTATAACAGCCAGGTGTCCTTGCATGTGAATACAATCAATAATATTGACAATATTTTACAGAGATTTTGGGAAACAGAGTTTATCTCCGACACTACTGAAAATGTTAATTATTCTGACATCTGTGAAACAAATTTTAAAAATTCCATGCTACTGCTAAATAATAAATTCCAGGTTTCTCTGCCCTTATCAGTTCCTGTCGAAGAAATCAATTTGGGCAACACCTTTGGCATTTCGTTGCGAAGGCTGATGCATCTACAAAATAGGTTTGAGAAAGATAACAATTTAAAATTACAGTATAATAGCTTCATCAACGACTACATTAATTTGGGTCATGCAAAAATTCTTGAAATAAATCATTATAAATCATTAGGCATCACACCATACTTCTTGGCTCACCATCCTGTCATCAGGAACGATAAAAAGACAACTAGGCTTAGAGTAGTTTTTGATGGTAACACCAAGGCTTGTGGTAATAATAATAGTCTCAATGAGGTTTTATTATGTGGGCCAAACATTCAGAAGGACTTGTTTGACATCTTAATCTTGTTTCGTTGTCACAAGTATGTCATGTTATGTGACATAAAGCACATGTACAGATGCATAAACATCAGCTCCTCGCAGAAATTCCTACAAAATATATTATGGAAAGATATATACAGTGGTGATCTTAAAATTTTACAGCTGCAGACGGTCACATATGGCCTTAAAAGTTCAAGTTTCCTCGCAACGCGCTGCCTGCTGGAACTTGCTGACAGATTTGGAGATGAGTATCCCCTGGCGGCCAAGGTGATCCGGAACAGCATGTATGTAGATGATGCCTTATTTGGAACTGATACTATTAAAAATGGACTGGAGGTAAGAGAACAAATCATTAATTTACTAAATAAGGGAGGTTTTAGCTTGCACAAATGGGCATCGAATCACCCATCCTTGCTGGTTGATATACCTCTGGATAAACAACATTTTGATGACAAACAATTGTCTGATAATGAACTACATATGAAAGCACTAGGCTTATCATACAATATTAAATTTGATAAATTTATTATTAGCTGTCCTAAAAAGCACATCAAAACATGGAACAAACGAAACATTCTAAGTTTCATTGGATCATTTTATGACCCTCTTGGTCTGGCAGGCCCCTTGATTACAAAGGCAAAAGAATTCATGCAAAAATTATGGTTGGCTAAATTACAGTGGGACTCTCCTGTACCGGAATTGTTGCTCAAAGGCTGGTTACACTTTTATAATGGTTTAATAAATATGCCTATTATTTGTGTTGATAGATATATGAAAATTTCAAATTCATCTTATGTACAAATGTTTGGTTTTTGTGATGCATCTGCAATAGCTTATGGCTGTTGCATATACATCAGAATTAATAATAATAATAATATTACCACAACGCTACTTTGTTCTAAGTCTAGAGTAGCACCAATTAAAAACCAATTAACTGTTCCTAAGTTGGAATTGAGTAGCGCTTTGTTGCTGGCTAAGCTATATTCAAGGGTCAAGTCTGTGTTACTTGAATTTAATATTAAGTCAATTCATATGTACTCTGACTCACAAATAGTATTATGTTGGATAAAAAATGGTAGTAATAAATTGTCTCCCTACATATCTAATCGCACAAATCAAATCAAGTTATTGACTGTTGAGTGTCAATGGCATCATATAGAAGGATCTGTGAATCCAGCTGATATAATATCACGGGGCTGTGAACCCGCAGAACTCAAAAATAGCCTTTTATGGTGGAATGGCCCGCCTACATTAGCTTCAGTTAATTTTAATCAAAATGACACCTTGTCATTTCATTGTAACCACACTTCGTGTGGCATGGCTCAAATTGATATTTGTTTAACAACAAAGGCAGTGCTGCCAGATTATATTGTTAAATTTTCAAGCTTAATAAAATTACAGAAAGTTGTGGCATGGCTCTTGCGCTTCATTAATAATTGTAAAATGAAAATTATTACTAATAAAAATCTCAATAAAAGCTTATCTGCGTTGGAGTTAAAATCAGCTATGCACCTAATAATTTATAAGGTCCAAATGTTCTACTTTTCCGAAGAAATTACTTGTATTAAAAATAATAAAATTATAAAAACAAATCTTAAAATGTTACATCCATTCATTGATAGTAACAATTTATTGAGAGTGAGTGGAAGATTAAAAAATGCAAACATTCCCTACTCACAGAAGTACCCAATCATCTTACCTGCAAAATGTCATTTGACAAAAATAATTATTACAAATGAACATTTATCCTTAATACATTCTGGTTTTAAACTAACGCATAGTAGCCTGTCACAAAAATATTGGATTGTTAATGCTAACCGTGAAATTAAAAGTGTAATAAATAAGTGCATAAAATGTTATCGCTTTAGAGCTGCTACAGCACAACAACTCATGGGATCCTTACCCTTTGATCGAGTCAATGAGGCCCACCCATTTATTAAGGTTGGAATAGATTATTGTGGACCATTTCAAATTAAGCAGTCCACATTACGGCGCTCTTTCACCAGCAAGGGGTATGTTGTTGTATTTGTGTGCTTCGTGGTCAAGGCTGTACACTTGGAACTCGTGTCAGATATGACGACTAACACGTTTTTAGCTGCTCTTAATAGATTTGTGGCAAGACGTGGTTTACCACAAAAAATTTACTGTGACAACGCAAAAACATTCAAGGGTGCCAACAATCGACTTAACGAGCTATATAAATTAGTAAATTCCCAAGCTCATCAAAACTCAACAATGAATTACGCTACATCAAAGGGAATCGAGTTTAACTTTATACCGGCCTACTCACCAACATTCGGCGGTCTTTGGGAAGCTGCCGTCAAGAGTACAAAATATCATTTTAAAAGAGTGGTTGGCGATGTACCACTTACTTATGAACAATTCACTACAATAATAACCCAAATAGAAGGAATACTGAACTCTCGACCTATTACTGAGTTAGTTAAAGATACTGAAAGTTTGGAAGTGCTTACACCTGCACATTTTTTGATTGGACGATCAATGAACATGGTTCCAGAAGACGATCTTACGCTGGTACCAACCAGCAGGCTGCGCTTCTGGCGGCGATGCGCACAGGTACAACAACACTTCTGGAACATCTGGCATAAACAATATCTCAATCAGCTAACCGTGCGAACTAAATGGAATAAAACTGCACCCAATATTGAAGAAGGTAACCTTGTACTTATTAAGGATCTCAACTGCTCGCCATTGCAATGGCCATTAGCTAGAGTCACGAGGGTGCTTCCTGGCGCTGATCAAAGGGTGAGGGTCGCAGAGGTTAAAACTGCTTCGGGTATTAAACGCCGAGCAGTGAACAAACTCATTTTGTTGCCTGTCAACATTTAATGATCTATTAACAAATTCCTTTTGTTAACAAATAATAAGAATTTTGTAAATGAAACACATGCTGTTTGTGTATATTTATAATTAAGTAAATTATAAGACTAGCATGCACACATTTTTTGTAAATTAGTTTTAGGTTCATACATATATGATTGTTTTAGGTGTACTTTCATTTAGATTTAAATTTAAAATTAAATCATCTTACACTACAATTGCTTATGACATAATAGATTACATTGTAAAAACCTCATTTTCAGTTTTGTTATTTCCAATCCTTGCCCCTTTCAGTTTAGATTCGTATATTTTAAGCGATATGTAGCAAACAAATTTTACAAAGTATACGGATTTGGGCTGAGGGGGGCGGGATACCATTGTGGCAATGACTTTCAGTCTAATATTGAATAATTGAACTGAAAGTGAGGCAAATAATTTGCAGTTTAATCTATCTGCCCTCGGCAGTGTGTTCGGAACGAACATTTTTTATCCAGAAAAACCTGGCAACACCTTTTTTCGTCTGGTCACTCTCTCTCTCTTGTCATTTCTCGACCGACGTATCTCGTTTAACAAAATTGGAAAAAATAAAGATTTTTGTATAAAATACAAAGTTGTTTTCTTGTGTCGAACCTGCAAGAGCTCTCCCCGACACTTACTCTCTTAAGTCTTTTTAATACATACGTGAAACAATTTATTTTTGTGCAAACCTTATCTACATGTGGTTTCCATGAACAATGTTGATCTAGGATAATTCCCAAAAATCTAGCAAGGTCTGTTTGTTTAATGTTTTGTTTATTGTATTCAATATTTATATTTAGGTTTTCTGTTTTATAGTTTCGAAACTGTATATAGTTAGTCTTTGCGAAATTAAGCTCTAAGTTATTATTGTCACACCATTTATATATTGTTTCTACTGCTGTATTAATGTCATTATTATATGAAGGTTTTTTGTCATCGTTGGCTATTATAATTGAAATGTCATCTGCAAATAAAATTGATTTATGTTTAGTCGTATGAGGTAGGTCATTTACATATTGGATAAATAATAAACTTCCTAATACGCTTCCTTGAGGAATACCCGCTTCGTTTGTTCTATAGGAAGATCTATATGGTATGACGTCCTGTTTTTTATTTAATTGATTTATCTCTACACATTGTTTTCGGTCAGTAATATAACTTTTAATCCAGTCTAACGGTTTACCTCTAATTCCATATTTTTCACATTTATTAATTAGTATTTTGTGATTTACAAAATCATATGCTTTTGACATATCAAATAAAATTGATAATACCGGTGTCTTTTTTTCAATTTTTTCTGTTAGTATCTTTATTAATGCAAAACATGCCAAAGCTGTCGATTTATTTTTTTGGAAACCAAACTGTTCCTTAGCTATAATGTTGTTTTTGTCTAGGAAGTTAATAATTCTTTCATATATACATTTTTCTATAATCTTGGATAGTATGGGTATTAGTGTTATTGGTCTATAATTAGAAATTTTAGTTTGTTGTCTTTTTTATGTATAGGTTTTATTACTGATTGTTTTAGAATTGTAGGGAATTTGCCCTGACTTATTGATTTATTAATTAGATGATTTAGTATAGGCGCTATTATATTTACACTTAATTTTAAGATTTTTGTTGAGATATTATTGCCTTTGAATTATTTAGTGATTTTATTCTTATAATAATTTCTTGTTCTGTGCAGGGTAGTAGAAATATGCTATTGCAGTTATTGGTCATAGTACTGTTATCAGTTTTTTTTTCTGTCTTATGCGATGTTAAATTAATTAAATAATCATTAAATGCATTGGCAATCTCTATTGGCTTTTTTATTAATCTTCCGTTTGCTTCTATTGATGGTATACTTTTAAAACTTTTAATACAGTCATTTTTGTCTTTAATTATATCCCAACTCGTCTTACATTTATTTTTTGCATTGATTAGGGTATTGAAATTAGTATGTTTTTTTGATTTTAAAATACATTTATTGAGCATAATATTGTATGATTGATAGGCTAATTTGTTCACATTATTTATATTTTTATAATATTTGTATCTGAGCTGTCTTTTTGTAATGCATGATTTTTTTATTCCTTTTGTAATCCATATCGGTTTTTTATTATTAGTTTTTATTTTTATTCTTTGTTTTGGAAAACAGAGGTTGTAAAAAAGACTTAGTATTTCATGGAATGCCTGAAATCCTAAGTCAATATCTTTTGCTATATAAGCCTCCGACCAAGTAAGGCTGGATATACATTGTAAAAACTTTTGTACATTTTCTCTGCTGTAGTTTCTTCTAGTTACATACCAGAATTTAAGGCAGGGTTTTATACCTTCAACACTGAATTCTAGTGTTTGACATGTCTCATGGTCTGACAGGTAGACTTTATAGACGTTACTTGTTGTTTTGTTAATATTACTAGCTATATGATCTATACAGGATTCTAATCTTGTGGGTGTGTTTATATGTAACTTTAGATTGTAGTTTAATAATATATTTTTTAACTCTTTTGTGGTGTTGTCAATTTTTAATGTATTAATGTTTAGGTCGCCTGCAATTATAATCTTTTTATTTTTTACACTTATCTTATTTAAGAGTAATTCTAGATTTGTCATAAAAATGTTGATGTTATTATGCTGTGGAATTCTATATAAACATACAATAATACATTTATATCTTGGTAATTCTATGCCACAACATTCAAACATCTTTTCGATATTTCGATAGATTACAAAATTTAATTTCTTTGGATTCAAGTGTTTTACGTACCAAGATACAAACTCCGCCACGTTTTTTATTTTTTCTGCAATAATGTGTCGCTAGGTCAAAGCCTTTTAATTTAATATTAAGTTCGCTTTCATATTTAATAAAGGTCTCTGTTAAACATAATAT
This sequence comes from Tinea semifulvella, assembly GCA_910589645.1. Lineage (NCBI taxonomy): Eukaryota > Metazoa > Arthropoda > Insecta > Lepidoptera > Tineidae > Tinea > Tinea semifulvella. The sequence continues at coordinate 32,193,006 of OU342584.1, forward strand.
GTCTACATATTTTTTTAAGTCAGTCATTTCGTCAATACATAATTCTAGTTGGTCTAATTTACTTAATATTCCTTGTATATTTTGGTGAAGTAATGTTAATGTTGTTTTAGGCACGAAAAAATGTCTTTGTTATTTTATTATTTATATTTTTGTCCTGATTATGTGTATTATTTATGTTTGTCTGGTTTTCAATAACAACAGTATGTCTATCAATTTGGTTATATCGCTGAGGTTTATTAAACATTGGCAAGAACTTAGATTGGTAGTTATGTGAGTCTATTTCCATATTTAACATTTTACATATATCTATCAAATATCCATTTTTATTAAAAATAAAGTGTCTAGAAGAATCTATAAACTTACAGTGTGATAAGTTTGCACAGAGGTTTTTAATCATACTATTAACTTTAAATTCATTTATATAGTTACTATGGTTTACGCTTAGTACTATTACATTTGATTTTTCTAGGCACTTTAGTGCTGCTCCTAATTCATACAATAACTTTGTTGGGTTGTTATCATTTTCACCTATACATAGTACGACAAAGTCTGATGATTCTGTATCTATCTTATAACAGTGTTTTAATATATCTTCCGCCTTAGCTTGGGGTTTTGTCATTGAAAACACTTCGTATTTTATATTGTTATTATTCTGTCTTGATACAGCTAGCTGTGCTGCAAGTCCTGTTATTTGTTGTCCACCTATTATATTTATGCATCTTTTTTTTGTATCTTCTTTATCTTGTATTTGTTCCAAAGTAGCTCTTTCAATCTGCTTATTCTTTTTTTTTGATGTTTCTTCTGATATACTAGTATGATTGTATGTTATACTGTCTACGACCTTGCGACACTGCTACTGCACCAACTGCAGAATGTATTATGTCGCACGTTTACCATCAATTAAATTTTTTGGTGCTGTCAGTGAGAAAATATCACAACTGATAATTACACGAATCATCACACCCCCTAGAATACAGACCTCCACTACTGCAGATGGGCATCCCGAACATATCGCGGGAGACTTTGTCCTACACTGGCCACGCTGCCCAAAACATTCCTGTTCTATGCTAGGTGCCTACGACATGTGACACGCGTTATTTAGGAACGTGACAAACTCACTTTAGTCCCTAACAACATCTCTAATTATTTAAATATATTATTTGATGACAGTGCAGAAAAAAATCTAGTTTCTACATCTGACAGTTTATAGATAATTATTGAGTCAAGGCTTCTACTATATTATTAAAATGACAGTCAATTGTCGACAATATCAGGAAATATTTGTCCTATTAGGACTGTTTTAGACATGAAATAAAAACTCGCCAAGCCAAGAGCGTGATTCAGTAGCTGCATATGCTTATGATATATTTTTATTTATTTGTTCCACTTCCGGAGCCCAAACTTGCCATTATGAATGTATTATTTATTAATAATTAATATTAATGATCATGTCAAGCCGAGGCCAATCTGCGTGGAAACGAAGATGTGGAAAATTACAAAATTTAATAGAATTCATTTAAAAATATCTTCTTTTTTCTTAATTTTAATATCGTTTCGTAAAAAGCAGGATTGCTTTTGAAAATAGGCGTTTACTAAAAACTAAATTTGTGGGTGTCGATAAATGAAGTCAGTCGATAATTTTTTTTACTTTTTATTTTTACAAAATCACAGTATTAAATTAATACATATTTGGCGATAGGAATTTTGTTATACATTAGCCAGAATAATTTTTATTTTATTGACAATCAAGATAAACTCACGCGTATTAGCAGGTCAGGGATGCCGGGTAAAATCATTAGCCGACCAATGGTCAATGTACACTACAATATTAAATAAATGAGAAAAAGAACAGGTACTACTACTTTTTAAAGTAGGTAATTACAATTTTATTGATACATATAGGAATATAATTTATTATACAGCTTGTATAATACACTTTAAAAATATATGTAGTGTGCAAGTGCCTTAGCAGAGGTTGGCGAGGAATAAACTGACGCAATTTGTACCAAGACGTGTCAATTTTCTTACTGTAGCGATTTAACGATCGCCTTACTGATTGGACTGATTTTGCCAATTACTGCCACACGACCGAATGTAAAGAAAATGCTGAGTTTTACCAACTAAAAAAAAGTTTCTCAATATACCGAGAAACTGTGGTATTGAAACTTGTCTTTACCTCCACAATACCCGTTATCTATTTCTGAATTTCAAGGATCATTTCTGCCCAGTTTTATCAAAATCGTTTCAGTAATATGAGCGTGAAGACGAATTAAACATTAATTGAAATGAATTGAATCGGTCTAGATGTAACATCACGTACTCGTATATGCAACAAACCTATCAACGTTCATGAGAAACAAAAAACATAAGAATAAAAGTTATAATCTATAAACCTATAAAAAAAATATAAAACTGAAACACAATAAAGACTGTTCGAAAGTTAAAAGTTTACTCGTAAATTTTAATAAAAAATACGAAGTATCGCCTAGACCGACGATATGTACCATGTCCGACGTACTTCCCTGAGTTACACTGAATATTTTCGCAAAATTTCAATAAAATCAGTTCCATAATATAGGCGTGAAAGACAAAATATACTCGTACATATAAACAGACAAAACTATTTTAAATTTGTAATAATAATATGGATTATTGAGCACATTTTGCAATTGTACAATGTGTATTGCAATTGAAACTCATTAAACTCATTTATTTTTATTGGCCTTTTTCTCATTTACGTCATGTTAAAGATGCACATCAATATAAATAATTATACGTTTTATTGATTTGATTGGACCGTGAGGTACACGAGGAAAACATCTATTAAACGTATTTATGTCAACACACTTAAGAGTCAAAGGACAATAGACAGTAATGTATAGAGTGAGTGTTGAGTTTACTTATTAGACATTAGAAATTATAGTACAAAGTTATATATCATCGCAGTCCCTGGAATACACGAGTACTAGACCTCCACTGCTGAAGATGACCCTTCCACAAATTAAAGAACAACTTAATTCCTTGTAGCTGTGTACCAATATGTCTAGTGGCCCTAGTATGTCTCTGTAGGCGTTTGCATACAATAGGCTTCTATATTTAAAACGAAAAAACAACATTTTTGAAACATAACATTAAATTTTTCATAACATACATGCATTTGGTATGCTATTTGGACCCCTTAGGGGATTATGAAACTACGTTTTGCAAACAAAAAAAAGTTGTAAAATAAATAAATAAAATAAAATATATACCTATAGCTGGGTTTTCCTTGCTGATTTAACGGTTGCGATTAAATAAACATAGTGGCCCTAGCACTGGTCGTTAGGCTACATCCGATACTAATTAGATTAAGTGCTCGGTCAGGTTTCCTCGTATTAAGATAAACATACATTTTATAATATCAATATACTTAGCTTTATAACTAAATTGTTTGAGTCAAGACAAGCACATTGTGACTAATCTCTATGCCGCACCTTGAGTCGTTTATTTAAATCAAACTAGATTAGGTAATACAAACTTAAATCATATTTCTAGTTAAGTTATCCCCAGATTAGGGGTATCCTTCGTCCTGAATTTCTTTTTTGGTGTAATAATGAAGTAACTCTTTTTAGTGGATATTTACCTCGCGCACTGATAATTTTTCTCGCACATCTCTGGTGGAAAAGCATCCTAATGATGTCATCACATCACACAGCCCCTAAAGTCCTAGACTGCCACTGTTGGAGATGGGCGCGCTGGCCAGGCGGGTCGGCGAGGGAATAATAATAATATATTTATCTAAAATTACCTCGTTGTTCATAGTTTTACTCGAACTAAATTCTTGGCAACTGCATCAGTACCTATATTAATTAACACAATATTACTAAAACAAAATAACATTTATAAAAAAAAATAAAAAAATTTTTTGATATAAATAATAAAAAGAGATAAATACATGTACCTACATATATTTCAGTAAAAAAGCAATAATTCTCAGTTAAATGGTATTAAGAAAAGCCTTGAACCTTACTATGTATGTCGCGCGTCAGAACGGCACGCGTTCTACAGGATGAACAAATTACAATCTGGGACACGGTGAAACGGATGTTATGTCCCATCTTTGAATTAACTCGGCTCAGGGAGCTCTGGGACACATCAGTATATCTTTGTTCGCGACCGTCATCGCTGGAAAAAACTGATTTAAATCTTTAAGCAATGGTTGTATATAATATAGAGGATGTGGAAGCAGCTAAGCCAAGGTTAGTGGCAATTATACAAGATATGGTTTCGTTATTAAACAAACTTTTAATAAATGTATAGGGCGTGATCCATTAATTTATATTTATTTGGTAGAACTAAATATATTAATATCTCCCTCATAGTAGAAGAGTACTTAGTCATATTTAATTTAAAATTCAATTCCATCGAGAAGAAAATTACTAGTTTTTCCATTGACAATGTGCATTGAAATTTCATAACTCCTCTTTTAGGATTTATTAATAATAATATTAACGTGCAAAACTGATAACCATTTTTTTTTGTTAAACTTTAAAAGCATTCATAGTATTGTATGTTAAATTTAATGCGAAACGTTTATTACACAGAAAGCATTTTTGAAAAAAATTCTTATTGATGTCTAAGTTCCCAACTATCACGCTTCAGGTCTATTGCAAACTGATTGATCCATTAATTCTTTAAATTCAAATCCGTGCAAAAATAATAACCTAAATTCTGATAAAGCTTTTTTATTTTCGAACTCACCTTGTCACCCGACAAGGGTATTGCAGTGTGCATGTCAACGTTGATTTAGATTAGATCAGTGTTTGTAAAACCTTGATTGCAACAAAGTTAAATTGGATTTGCGGACTGCAGTCTGATGTAAATGAAACAATTTACGTAATTTCTCAAAACATTGAGTTTCCTGAGCGAATACAAATTTGATTTTAGCTTTAATTTTCTAGAATGATTTTGAACTCAATGTTCAGAATAGGAGTGGAAAATACCTTGTTTAATGAATAAAATACAATTCTTTTACTTTAGATACAGGTCCATTTTTTGTAACTAACAATGAAGCTTAAACATATAAGCGTATGATAAACAAGTATATTTGTTGTAATTGTAATTAAAGTAACTCATCTCATTACTATCACTATACGAAGTACTGGCAGTGAGAAAATAGTGAAAAAGATAAAAGAAAAATATCATCACCACCGTATCCATTGCGGGGCGGTCAGAAAACTAGCTTTTGTATATTTGTAAATTTCACCTATATAACAATCGTTATATTTTGGTATGTCAGTTAACAAATTTTAAAATAATAACAATAATATTATGCATCGTAGACAAAGTAGCATTAGGAACACAATACAGCAGAAGGCATAAGACCACAAAACTATACATCTATTTATTTTTTCCGTCAAAGGCATGTCAATAAATTCTGACAGGTTATGAAAAGCATTATTTTGGAAAAAGAGATTTCATTTTGTTTTAAATTTACTTGTTGTAGTCTAGTTATACGAGGGGCGTTCAAAATATTCTCGGTATGTGGATAAAAACAAACAAGTACGAAAAGTTTGATATTTTTATTTTTCAATATACTCCCCCCCTATGTTCATACACTTATAAGATCGATCAATTATTTGTTTTAATCCCTCATAAAAATATTTTTTATCTTTGGTGTAAAAATGCTCCTCCACGGCCGTCTTCAACGCTTCATCGTCAGAAAATTTATTTCCACGCAGATCCTTTTTAAGATTGGGAAACAAAAAGAAGTCGCTTGGGGCTAAGTCCGGACTATAGGGTGGATGAGTAACAGTTTCAAACCCACATTCAACAATAGCTGCCTTGGCAATATGAGCAGTATGGACAGGGGCGTTGTCATGCAGAAGCAGAACACCTTTGGTTAACTTTCCTCGCCTCTTTTCTTTGATCGCATCTCTTAATTGACGTATAACGTTAGCGTAGTACTGCCCTGTGATATTTACACCTTTTTCTTTATAATCGATAAGCAAAACTCCTTCATAATCCCAAAATATTGTGGCCATGACCTTGCCAGCTGACGGGATTACCTTGAACTTCTTGGGATGAGCTGAACCCTTAATGTGCCACTGCATGGACTCCTGTTTGCTCTCTGGGTCATAATGATGAACCCAGGTTTCATCTCCAGTAACTATTTTTTGCAGCACCTCATCGGGATTTTCACCACACAGGTCGATAAAATCTGAACAGCAAGCCACACGCATATCCTTTTGAAGAAGCGTCAGCATTCGCGGAACCCATCTTGCACTTACTTTTGACATATTAAGATGGTCATGTATAATGTCATGTACGGTACCAATAGAGAGATTGGTTACTTGAGCTATAGATTTTACCTTCACTCGGCCGTCTTCCAATATAAGTTTTTCCACTTTATCAATATTTTCTTGTGAGGTAGCCACTACAGGCCGGCCAGGTCTAGGGTCATCTTCAATACTCTCCCTTCCACGCTTAAATTCGCTTGACCATTTTTGAATAGTAGATAAAAAAGGAGCAGACTCACGGTAAACACAATCCATTTCCTCTTTTATGGTTTTTTGATTTTTACCCTGTTTTGTCAAGAATTTTATGACGGATCGGTGCTCTAATTTCGTTAAAATTGTTAATTCGCTCATGTGGTAATGTTCGGCAATTGCAGAAAAACAAAAGAACATCTCGGTTCCAATTTTACTTTTTTTTTATGTCAATGGATGAATCTTAGCGGCCAGTAACAAATATATATATAAAAGAGGTTGTAACGTATCAATACCGAGAATATTTTGAACGCCCCTCGTAATTATAGGTAGTTTATCGTATAATTCATTAATTATTTGTAAGAAGCGAGTTCACATTGAGCCAACTATTCTATAGCCATATTATGTCAAGTGGCAAACTCGTCGATGTCTCTAGCGTATTAGACTCGAGAAATGACACTTTTTTTAGGAATCTAACCCAGCATTTATATCTACAGCTTTAACTTCTAAACCACGAAGCCAGTACTTCGTTCCAATATGGAAGAATTATTGTTTCGGATGCCTATTCCTTTTTCAATAGGTATCAGGGCATATTTTTACAGTGTGTCCTTTTTTAAATCTTGTAAATTCCACTGTTTATGCAACAAGATATACTCGTGCGAGATATTACGAGAAGATTAATAAGGTTCTATTGTTCCTTACATTATTAAAGCGTCACATGTCAAGTGAGTATAATGCTCGAAGGAAATGAAGCTAGACTATGAAGGAAAGTGTCAGACTGTTGCGAGAAATATAATGGCTAGATGCATGACTACAATGCCTGAAGTAGCACAATGGGATGGAGCTGGGGAAATACGAGTATTACAACGCAAGTTTTTAAGGGACTAATATCATCAGCACCAAATAGCAAATATACAAGTAAACCTTAGATATATACTGATATTACCCAAAATCAAAAAAAGTAAGAACACTATTATAATAGTTTGATTATGTCTGATAAAGTAGGTTCGGTTTTGACCTGCAATTTAGGTAATATCTTAATCGATGAAAACATTATTCCACATACCTACTATTAAATTAATATTAAAAAAAAAAACAATTTATTTGATTGAAGTTTGTCACTTTAAAAGTCTGTGAAACCGACAGTAAGACGGTATGCAGGTTTGGGCAAGAAGCCAAGAGACTGGGTCGATTTTCACCCCAAACACGAACGTTGTCCATAAAACATAAGCTTTGTGGCAGCAGGACCAACAAGCACTGTTGTTTCGTGACTTTTTGTTGTATAGTTCAGCTCAGGAAATTATGTAGGTTACACATCCTTATCTAATTGCTTTGCTATATTGCAAATACTGTAGACCTACATTGTCATACGAAAAGCATATGCATGCCATGCATTACCAGGCATAAGACGACTGTGGAACTAGTTAGTTTCTTTAATCGCAACCCTTAAATTGACAAATTATTTGTTGTCAGTTTTATCATGCGAGATTAGCCGAGCATAACCGAGCTTGAAATCAAATTTTCAAAATACAAAAAAAGCAGTAAATACAACTTATTAACCTTTTTTTTTCAGATGTTATATAACTTTTTAACCTTTTTGCTGCAAATGTTAAAGTATCTGGATTGAATTAAACATGTATAGAAATGTCTTATTATAAAGTTTGCGCTTAAATAAACGTAATTTGGCTATTGGTACTGCCACTTTGATGTACATTATAAACCGAAAGCTGCTGTACTCGTACTTTACGTTGCCGTGTTCACGTTTGTTGAAACATTTTCGTACTACATTACAAATGTATTTATGTTGTTCACCTTAGTAAATAACATTAGTCAATACACTTTGTATTATAGCCCTAAGTACTAAACATGTACGCGCCATCCTTGGATTTCGGACTAAGGTGGCACAAGTTCGTGTCTGATGGAGTGCCTTACGGCTGGCATATATCCAGACCAACATAATCAGAGTAATTTAATCCTTCCTTAAATTTACATTTACTGCTAAATATACCTAAAGTCTGTTTGCCGAGAGTTGATAAATATTATGATAACATCTCGAATAGCGACGGTCGCTTAATTATCGCAAACTTTTATCAACTCTCGGCAATATCATAATTGATATCCTTTAAAATACCTTTTTGGTGGTTTGTTTACATTTTGTCTCAGGCTTGGATGAATATAATATAGAACATATTTCTAGAAAAATTGTCCTTCTCTCGCCACACGGGGCGGACGAGTTGGCAAGGGTCCTTAAGATTGAATCTCGCCTTACATAGAATAACTTATATGGGTAAGTTAAGGAAGTCACTAAGTAAGGATTGATTTACCAGCCTTGAATCATGAAATATTTTTATAAATCGCGATCGTTTATCAACATCAGTTCTATTCGGTCAGTAGTGTGCTGTTGGCAAGATACACACACATGTTGCTTAAAAGTGGCCGGAAACAATTTTTTACCCATTTGCACCCTCTTATCTTGTGGAGTGCCAATAATGTTGGCATATTCTACACTTTGTGCGTTTATTTAAGTATAAATGGAACAATTTGTTAACGATAAGACGAGAACTTTTTCACGCAAAAGTAGTGTCTTAAAATAATATGATCAGTTTAAGCGACAGGTCATAAAAACGTGAAAAGCATTCCTGTAATCTCTATTTCAACGTTAAAAACATTTAAAATAATTTTCAGAATTACTAATTTTAATATACCAGTGATTGCCTGCTATCTTTATTTTAATGGAAAAACATTATTTATTTTATTTGGATTTTATTTTGTCTAATGTGTTCCAGTCTATGTCTCACAATTATTTAGTATTGATATTTGAATATCTATATAATACGAATAATAGAAATACATCGCTTTTAAGTTGAATGCAAATTTATTACTTTATTTATTTATATATTTTCAAGAAAAATCACACCCTTTATTATTACACATATTAACAGTTTAGTATTAGTAGAACATAGGTCAAGAAGATGACAGATTTACTTCAGAAGTGAGCTACATAATCTAAAATATGTCTGGTACTTTAGTAACAATTACTTTCTGCTTGATTGCTTGCTCAGGCAACTGTAAAATTGTGTCAAAGTATAAGTAGGAATTAGAGAAAAGGCGCGAAGACCTCTTTAACGCCATTGACTTGAATTGTCGCTACCGCAAAGACGAACTAAGCGTACGAATGAGAATACAAGGATTATGCGCAATAGAATGTACTAGAAAGAGAGAGCACGAAAAAAACCGTCAACGTCAAACGTCAACTTTTTTGGTAGTATCTCACTAGATCCCGCTGATTTGAGCGTTCCGGATATTTTTTGCAATGATTAAGTATTTGTTCAGTGAGTGAATTCTGACGTACGACTGTCTTGTCTTGGTGTCTTGTTTACAGAGTAGAATGACAGAATGACAGTGGGCTGGAGATGCGTCGTTACCATTCGTGTACCAAAAATATTAATCTAAATTATAAAGCCAATCAAATTTCTTAGCATCATAGGAATGAGAGTTTAAAAATAAAATTATTACAGAACGTCATTTGAATGGTTTTACTGGCTGACCATACGACCAAGTTAGTTGTCAACAACTAGCTTGTTTCCATTACATAATGGATGTATCGATATTTGACAAAAAAATATATATACAGAGTATCAGTTCATCGACCCTATTACGTTTTCTAGTCACTGACTTTTTAATTTAAAAGCATTTTAATTTATATAAAAGAGTGTAAAACCTTATTTTGCTTTTGTCCCCGGTCCGCCCAAACGGAGTTGAGCTAGGTTTATAGACAGCTTAGCTATTTTCCCATCGAATAAATTTACGATTACTTTTTCATTTATACTAATTCTCTGTATATTTTCTTTCTTTTGTCTATAATTTGGTTCAGACGCAAGTTCAGCCTAACTTCCATAGACCTTTTGTCAATCTCTTTTGTTAGGAGGGACAGACGTTCAAGAACTACCGACGGCCTATGTGGTGCAACTACACAAAGAAGTCGTACAGAACAGAAGTCTCCAGTAGAACGATGTCTTTAGAATTCTGTTTCTGTTCCCCAGATTCTGTAGCTCATCCGCAATGTTTGCGTAGGCATGTCTGAGAGACTCGACGCAGTGATCCGATTCTATTATTTCTCGACTGCATATTTGGCTCTCAAAATCAAATGATCAAAAGTATTCATGAGCACAGTGCTCAAAAACAATGGTCCATCATATTATTTTATATATCATACACGAGTACATATATTATTTATTATTGAGTATATATTTAAGATTCCATTGTTACCAACACTTTATATGTCTGAAATAAAGATTATTTTTAATAAAATAACAAAGACACTTTCGTTATTTTAAAAAGCCTTTCAGAAACCGGGCGTACCTATGGGCGTTATCTTATCAGTAAAGATCAACTATTTATATTAAATTTAAATTTGTGAAATCTCATAACTACGTTCAGGCTACAGTAATTACCTTCCTAGAAATACTATAAAACATTTTTTATATACATATTTAATTAGAAGTAAATTTGTTCCCACTAGATTTTCATTCATACTTTGTATTACGAGTAAACAGGTAGTTGCTGTTAAAATGAACTACAGAATGAGTTGACATCGTAACCGCTTATTATACCACATTGTTGTATACATAGTAATTATCATATCGTACATCGCCGTTGTGTGAAAATGTCTTGAAATTCCAATGACCTAGTACATCTTTAATGTAACAATATAGAAGGCTAAATAAACTGCAAAACCAAATTTATTTTGGTGTTTAAGACCGGACAAAATTATACTAAAATACTGTGGGACATACAGACACAATAGATTTTTACCAATATACTGACGGCCAGTAATTAAACATTTATTAATTGGCTTAGTAAATTAGATCCACCCCTAAATAACGCGACTAAATTTATATAATTTATATTACAAGTATTTATGTATAATATTGTATAATCTATATATTATAATAAAACTAATGTTGTACTATAAGTATTTATACGAAGAGATTTTTTTAAAACTTAATTATTCTAAAGATGATATATAAATAAAAATAAGCTATAATTAATAACATTAACCTATGATTTAATTATGTGGCAGTGTGCCAAGAATACTTGCAGCATTCCCCCGCTGCACAGCAATGCTGATTTGTTGCGCGACCTTGGGTTGCCATCTACAAATTTTAATAACCAGGAATTAAACGAGATTTTAAAACCAGAACGTAATTTATGAGCAATAGTTCAAAGTAAGACGCTCTGAAAACAGAGTCTTAACTAAATTGTAATTATAAAATAAACAGAACCTTATCAGAGCGCTACTTATAAACTTTTCAGGACAGTTGGCAACCTTATACGATTTTAAATATTATAAAAATATAAAATTGGTTAAACTTAGGTAATAAAAATAAAGAGGGTTAAATAAAGAAACTAAAATAACTAATCAATTTCGATTTTTGTTGAGTCGCCGTTAGTCTAGGTCACATTGACCTTGGGGTAAAAATGTCCAACACCTGCCATCACTAAATCCATTTACGTTCCTATATTAGTTCTCTGCTAAAATGATTTCTAAGTTTACAGTATAAGGTTTCAAATTTTTGCCAAACCAAATGCTTCGTCTGGTTCAGATTTGCGAAGCTCACAAAGTCCAATTAATGTAACCTAGTTTTTATTTTTGGAATGCAGATTGTTGCAACCTTCGTTTCGTGATTTTAGTATAATTGTCTGAATGTACTCGTGCTTACTAAATATTAATACTCAATTTATTCGAAGTAGGATACAAAAATGTTAAAATACAATAGGTTAATACCTAATTATAAATCAAACTAAACTAAAAATACCAATGAAATGAAATCTATATATCTGCATTAATTTATAAATTTTACAAAAAATGCACATGTCATAAATTATAGGAATATCCTGAACTTTAATTTATTAGTAGTTATATCGTAAAATGTGTTGAAAAAATGTTTATTTTATATATTTTTCTATTACTTATGTTTCATTTATGTTTCTTGTCAAAATTTGTAAAATGTTGTTTGAGTACCTACTTATTGTTACTAATACTTGTTGTTACACTTAATTAATTTTATTATATTGTATAATTCTTAAGGTGTAAAACGGGATCAGTATACAAATGCAATTGTTATTTCATATCTCATTGTTATTGTACTGATTTTGTTGGTTCTTATTTTTATTATTTTTCATTATAGCTAACAGTGAAAATTTGTAAGGCTTTGAGATTTGATATCTTTTGTATACATAATATTGCAAAGGCTGTAAATTTTCCCACGAATAAATAAATAAATAAAAAAAGATTATAGTAAAAAACTGAAAATTATGACATTTAAGCCCCGACACCTGCTCAGCAACCTCTGGAACTTTTAGTGTGTTTGCACATCTCAAGTAACAGTTGCATCAATTTTCAAAACTACACGAATTATTGATTAAATTTATTACTTAGACTTATTGTCACTTTTAGCCCGAGTTTTGCCGTTCATAGCCACTGTTTCAAGTGGAAAACCATGTGGTTGCAACTTCAAAATCATTAGAAAAACTTAAAGTAATTTGTCGGCGACTCGTTTACAATAATTGTAACAACATTTATATTCATTAAACTAAGATTATCATTTACATTAAACAAGTTTTATGATATATACATATACATTAATAAATATAAGGCAAAATTATGATTTAAAAAATAAAATAAGAGACAATTAATAAAATGGACTTTTTAAGTGAAAACGTATATACGAGAATACCAATTTTAAAAGCGTTCTGCATTGACGGCCAGTTGTAGAAAGGGTTAATTAAATAATCATTGAACAATATGTTGATATACGTCACGTGATTGGTAGTCAGCTTGATGGTGGTAATTTGCTAATCTGCCGGGGCGGGGAAACATCCACCGTTCGTGCTGATAAACCCAGTAAAGTGTATACGTTTCTGGATGAGGAAGGAATTGCCGTCATGCCCAGTCAAGCCGGCATAGTGTTAGGGACTGATGTCAGTTATGAGTGTCAGATTCCAGTTGCTAACATTCATAGACCTGGCGCGCAACTTACCATCAGGTGGGATCAAGATCACATGTCGAACTAGAACAAAAAAAATTATCAACCAATGACGTCCCTCATAGGCATACATTAAACATGTCTAAAGATAATCAGCCTTTCTGGAATCGGCCGTGAATGTTTCCGTTATTTGAGGGATTATTATATATATTTTATTTTATATTATATATATATATTTTTATATATTAAGTGATTTATTTAAGTTTTATTTTTCTTAGTTATTTAATACAAGCGTTGCTTATAGTGGTATAGCTTATAGTATATTATATATAATATAGTGGTCAACTAAAAACCTTGTGACCCTGTGTTATGTATAGATTTTGACGTCTTATAATGAGGTATAATCTATTCTAAATTTTAAGGGTTAGTTCTGCCAAATTCAAATAAAAATCCAAACCGGTTTGTAATATGGGCGTGAAAGATAGAAACAATAGATATACATACACAAGCTTCTTTCGCCGTTCTAATAGGTATTAGAATGGATTATTATGGTCAAGGGATGTGAAATACTTATATCGTAAAGTTCACCTTAATCGGAATTTAATTAAGATGCTATGAGCATTGTACTATTGTACTTCAAGAAATTTAAACTATGAGTAATTCCTGGATATAGCCTCGTCCATACCTCAGTTGTCCGTAAATATGTTCCTATATTTATTTTATGTTTTATTTGCGAGCTTTTAATAAATGAAGATTCGAGAGGAACAAATAATTGCTTGCTAATAAATTACAAATAAAATTAATTTTATTAATTAGGTATATATTTTTACAGACTTTACATAATACAATTATTACTTTAATGTACCATTTAAGCATTATTAAAAATAATAACTTAAGAAACTTATTATAAAACTAAAATTAACAAAGAATTACGTAACTTAATTACCTACTGTCTTCGATGAACATAGTAAGCAATTTATCTTTATTTGTCGAACCTAACCTGCGTGGTCTTATCCTTATCCTACACAGCGAAGCGACGTACCATTTGTTTAAAAGGATTTAAGTCGCAGAACCTATACTCGTACATTCGTATTTTGTTGGAAATTATAGTTTAAGCAATACACTAGCATTGTGCTCAATACACTAGCAGCATTTCCCCTCTGAATTAAGATACTAAATTTTTAAGAAAAAAAACTGCCAGCCCTTTTGTCACCAGAGACATAGACGTCTTTAAAGATGCCTTGGACCAATTTCTTTATAGAATGAGAGAGAGAGAGAGAGAGAGAGTTCTGATCTCCACGGGCTCATTGTTTCTACAACAAACGTCGAAAATAAGTAACTATTGCAAATCAATTTTTAGTTTTTGTTGTATTATAATCTATTTAAAAAAAATACATTAATACAAAATTAAAATATCTATAATCAGTCACTGTCTATTTGAGTTCATTATTACGAGTATGTATTTATTGATAGAGGTTTATTTTTCTGTTTTTTTAATATACATACATCTTTTGTTGAAATCTTTAATAGGCTGTACTCATTAAATAAAATAAATAAATATTTCCAGACAGGTCACACGGCGCCATCTAGTTTCCGTGGTAAGCTACGAGGCTTGTGTTACGGAAACTAGGTGGTTGATAAACTACATATTATACTTTTTTTTTTGTAAATATATACATATTATACATATAAACACCCAGACCGAGACAAATTATACATTGTACAACCTGCCCCCGGTGGGAATCGAACCCACGACCTCCCGAGTTCACGGCAACGTTTGTTACCACTAGGCCACGGAGGCGGCACCACTACTTTTGAAATATATGTACCTATTGAAAGCTGCTGATTTTCAGAATAAATAAATAACAAATGCCTATCTTTTAACTTTATGATAGTAATGTTATTAAGAACGAAGAATAATAATTAAATTATATACAATTAAAAGGCAGTTCATAATTTATTTTCAAAGGTTTGACTGAAATTCACACAATGGTGAGATCGGAGACGTCGCGATAGTTTACCTTTTTATAAAACCATCGACGTTTAAATATTCTGCTGAAGGGCGACCTTCGCAAACGTAGCACGGTGACCATGACTACAAATTTATTATGTTCTCATGACTTATTCCATATAAATCAAGGCCTTGACTATTAGTCACATCCTGGAGGTCTGAGCTATGTCTGCATTAAACATTATTAGTTTCATGAGAACAACCAAAGCGCGGTGGTGTCTCGGCTGTAAGTACGCTTTCCTTAATATCCTAGAAACGGTTCAAACCCCCCCCCCCCCCCCCCCCCGGGCATGTAGTAATGAGAACTTTTCACACGTACATTTGTCATTGATTAACAACACCACGTTAAGCTGTCGGTCCGATAAGTGGAGGTCTAGGACTCTGTGTTGTAGGGGATGTAATGAACCAATGCTACCAACAATTTTTAAATTAGAAAACTGAATCGGTACTGATCTGGATGTCTGTTTTAGAAGTGATAATAATTAGTAGAAAAGTTCTAGAGTAAAGACGATGTATAACGAGGGAAGAAGAAGTGGGACAATACTCGGATGACCTGAAAAAGGTCTGTTCGGGGTAGGATAAGCGTGACAAAAGATAACGTGCTATCGTGGAATCGGGCCTTTGGGGCTCTATAACCAGCAGTAAACAGACACATGCTGATGATGATACTAACTAGACTGCTGTCTGTAAGTTTATCTAAGAAGCTTTTTATTTATGTGCAACTAGAGAATGGCAAGTAATTAGCTTCCAGTCGTGTTTGTTACGTGTAGCACGTCAAATATTGACATTTTACCCAGAACGAAATCGCAAAATGTTCTGTGTTTGAATTATGGTATTAATCATCATAAAGACTTCAGAATTACATACCATGCTAGTGATGCCAATGTATACGCAATATAGCAACAATAATAAAATATAATATTTTTAAATAACTAATATTTATTTATATAGTGTTGCTCACAATAGATTACTACATACAGCGTTCCGAACCAAAAATAAGTCTAATTAAACAAAAACAATATATATAGTCATAGTATAATTGTCGTTTCGAGCGATGACTCTTCTTTAGCGTTAGAAGGATTTTTTATCACGTTACAACGTATACATAATAAGAGATAAGCCTTACACGGAGCGCAGCGGAAAAGCACATTTTTCAACCCCGCTGATAGAACATCATTACCAACACAAGCTGGGTAAATGATGAAAAGTAGGAATCACACCCAAGGCCCAACAGACCTGCGTTATAATTCAATAGAAAATCACAAATTTCTTCGACTCTGTATCTTCCATTATGGGATTTCCACTCTGTTTGATATATATTTTATTTATTTATCGGGTCTATATGTTTATGTTGTATGGTAGAATTGCTGATATTTTTGGGTTTGATCATCATCAGCCTGTGTCTCTCCACTGCTGGATATAGACCTCCCCCAAGGCTCTCCATTTTACACGATCTTCTGCCACCAGCGACCTTCCTCAGGTCATCTGTCCATCTGGCGGGGGGTCGTCCCTCTCTTCCAGTACGTGGTCTCCACTGCAGGACGCGTTTACTCCATCGTTCATCGCTTCTGCGACAGACGTGTCCAACCACTTCAACTTACTAATTTTGAAAGCTATGTCGGTAACTTTGGTTCTTTGACGGTTTCAACGTTTCTGACTTTATCCTTCAGAGAAATCCCGAGCATAGCTCTCTCCATAGCTCGCTCAGCGACCTTGAGCTTATGTATCAGACCCACCGTCAGTGTCCACGTCTCTGCTCCATACGATAGTTTTATTGGAAGAAACCTCAGAAATATAGCTTAAGTACAAGTTACAAACTAAACTATTCATTAATGATTTATTAATGTGTTCAGTGTGCCAATAACACTGGCATCATTTTCCCGCTACACAGCAAAGCTCGCGGCGTTCCCCCATTGAACGGCTTTAAACAAAATATTCTCTACTCAAAGGGTCACCTGTCGCCAAGCGGAGTTTTTCTCCAAGCTCACGGAAGAACACTAGAGCCTCCCAGGACCACTGATCCATCGTTTCGACTGCAAATGAAGTGGTGATTTATGATTACCTCCGTGAACTTGTTGCGTTTAAGGCGTGCGTTACGCAAGAAAACTTCAACTACACACAACACTAACTACATAGTTATGGAATATTTATTCGAGGGAACAAATAAAAAAAATAACAAATAATTAAAAACTACTTAATATAAATAAATTTTATAGAAACTAAACCTAACAAAAGAAATACGACCTATAAATAAAAAAATGACCACTAGAGAAAAGACTTAGCTTTAAGTCAACGTTTTGGTAATTCAATAAATAGTTAAGCTTCTGGTTCAGGCATCTCAACTTTCGCAATACAATACCGGAGGGTTAAATAAACCTCTATTTATAAAGTTAACTGTAGTTTATTGGCGTAGTTTCGCTGCAGCGCTGTATAATTTTACCGCAGGCAGCGAGGTGCCACTTTGACACATACTCGTACTCACAACTTCAGCAATATTAACTTTTTTATCCTGTAGAGTAACAACTTATTGTTCTTGACAGGTCAGGTACCCATCACGTTTGTCTATAATGCTGAGTATTGAACGGTTGAACCAAGGGAAATAATATGCAACTTATTAAAAGCGTAGTTTTATTACTAATGAAACAGTGTGAAGTTTAGGTCCCTAGTTAAAATTTCCACCACCAACATCTTAAAATAGTTATTTGTAAACATTTACTTTTAGTAGATATATTAAATAAATAGATAATTTCAAATACCACTTTTTTGCTAAAAACTTCTGTAGCTCATGTCCTCACAAATTTCCTTCCGCGTTCTTTCCCTACCAATATTTCGTAAACGTAGTAAATTGATAGTCAATGTTATTACTTGCTTTACAATAAATATAAATAATAAATAAATATTTTATTTTATATTTATTGCTATAAATTACAAATGTTTCAAATTATTTTTATTTAATCCGCCTTTCTCAAACTTTTACACTGGCAAATTATAACTTATACCAGATAAAAAATAAGTAATAAAAATAACTAGCTCAAGGACAATTAAACTTCGTTATCGAATTAAGAACATGAAGAATGGGATTTTAGACAGCCACATAAGTTCAGAAGTATATTACTTATACTTAATTTGTTCTCACCTCTATAGCGGTGTTTGATTGTGATACTGTTCCTTCGTATCTATCTTTAAGAAAACATTTTTAGCAAAAAATGAAAACGTACGTGAGATATGTTGTTTATTGAAATAACCGATTCAAATGCCGTGTATTGATATCAGGATTATCAGAAATGCTTTTCTACTGGAACAAATGCTCGTGGAATTTATTGCGCGTATACCTCTTCGCTAAAGGATTGATATTTTAATCTTGTGATAAAATCATTTACGTCATGTTACTGAAAGGATCAATAAAACAATTGAACGTCTTCTCGTTTTTGGTAAAAGTTGGGTGATCACTTTGTTAGATATTTTATTAATCGTTCGAGAAACTAGGGGTTAACTGTATCAAGATCTATGAAAATTTACAGTTTTTTATACAAGTTAACAGTAGAATAATATAGATAAAGTACATACTAATCTGATATGTAGACGTTATTACAAGAAGCTGTTGAGATTTATTACCAAATTATTTATTCAGAACTTCATACCCGCTTCAAGTAGGCACTTAAGTCTCTCTACTGAATAACTTACGTTAAAGTTAATTCGTATCAAATTTCAATTTTACATATACTCGTAGCATACCTTTAGAGTGTCGAATATAAAATTAGCAGTCAGTGCTTAAGACTGCTCTTCGGTTAGGACCGCCTTCAAATTATACATATTTATCTCGAATATAACACACATTTTATCAATTTGTTCTTCTGTGTCTCCCTTTTTGTAACTTCTGATATACTTAATAAATTGACAAGAATTGGCATTAGCACACACCCTTCTGCCTAGGCGTAGCAACAGCAGGCCAAATTTTCCAAAATAATATGTAGTGGAGATCTAGGACTCTTATGATGATTAAACTACAAAGTTACAGCTATAAATGCGAAGTTACGTGAACAGTGTCCGTGCTAGCTACCATGACTGTTAAATAACATTTTACATTGTGACTTTGATCGTGGTATTGCTGACGCTTGAGTGATTTTACGATGGAGTTACTGCCTTGCTGCAGCACTTAATTAGGCTTTAGTAGTCATTCCATGTTTGACTACAATGTGAATACTTCATAAAAAATGTTTACACGTTTCATTATAATCTATGCAATCGTAACTAGTAAAAACAATTCCTTAATATTATTATTTTTTAATTCACCATATATTATACTAAAGATATGATAAAGTAGCAATAGTGTAACACAAGCCAAATATTTTTTATATAATATTGACAATATTATTAAAACATAAATAAGAGTTAAATATAGTAATAAGATATAAATTATTAGTGGCAATTTAACAGTGACTAGCAAAAGTAAATAATATAATAATAAATAAATGAAAACCAATAGGTTAACGATTATTTACATAAAAATAAAATGAATGAATGGCAGAACAAAGTATAAAATTACTTAGTATTAGTCAGCGAAATGGATTTGTCAGTAATCACTAAGAGTTGTCTTGATACTCCTCCCGGTGATCAATTAGATACACCAGAATCGAAGATGGCTAAAACGTTAATAAAATTAATATTTATTATAACATTTTTATCCAGCTCGAAGGACCATATAGGATAATGGTTCATGGCAAGAAAATATGGATGGGGTGACGGTTATAAACTTATTTTACACTGTTAACTCGAAATTGGATTTAAATTCAATATACCTACTCGTATCTTTAATTATATAGGTATTTACAAAACATCTTTTAGTTCTATACGTATTGCAATGCGTCATCAGGGTAATTGTTATATTTATACAACGATGTTATTTCATGTCTTGTTTTCAGACTCTATAAAAACTTTATTTAGGTTGATGGTTTCCTTTATACGACTTCGTCAATCAAGTAACATGAGAGTGCTTTGTAATTCGTACATAAACGCCTACAATATATTTACACATATGTATATATTCATCATCACTGCCCCTAGAACATAAGAGTCCTAGACCTTCACTGTTGGAGATTGTACGTAAGAAAAGTGTATTTCTTATTGGTACATGCCGGGGAGGGGGGTTTGATCCAAACTTTGTAGGAAAGCGTTCTTATAACCGTGCTACCACCTGTCCACTATATATATATATATATTTATATATAACCCACTGGTTTATAGTAATATTTTTTAATTTTAATTTTTGCACGCTATAAAACCTTGCTCCCACCTGATGGTAAGTGGCGAGCAAAGTCCATGAATGTTAGCAACTGGAATCAGACACTTATGACTGACATAAGTCCCTAATACTATGCCGGATTGACTGGGCATGACGGCAATTCGAGCCTGATCCCGAAGCGTGTGGACACACTTTCCTGGGTTTCAAACGGTGGATACTTTCCCGCCCCGCCTATAAAAATATTATTATTAGTTTAATAAAATTTGAACTATTAATTAATATTGTAAATAAATCAACAGTGTAAAAAGTTTAAAATCACTATTACTCAGTTCCACTTAGTGGGTTTGAATTATTATCTGATAAATAACTCAATTTAATTAATTCTTCATTCAGTATTAATAGATAATCGTTTCAGACCTATGTATAAGGCATCAGATTTATATTTTTACTAATTGATTCCGTAAAAATAATAACATGAACCAGCTTTTTGAATAGTCCTAAATATTAATTTGAGCGGAATATGTTGTGTTTTATTTTATTTATTATTTTAAATACTTTATTGCACTAAAATTGTACTAATATTGTTGTCTAATAACCAACCTTTCGTCAAAATTAGTAGACATTATGGACGCTTGTTTAATAATTAATTGTTCCACATAATAGTTAGAGTAGAATAATTATTTTCACAGCTATTACACTGAACACTGGCCAATTAATGGCATCCTCGCTGGACGTGCAGTGTGCACAGCGAATGAACATCTAGGATAAATTACCTAGCCAACGGTAAAATCCCTTTCAAATCACATCGGTGGTTTCAGTATGCTTCATTGTATTCTTCAACTACATAGGTAGTCTTTATAAAATTTTATCCCCGGGCAAACAATTAGCAGCTACAGCGTAGCACAGAGCTACGATGAAAAAACATTTATTAGTTTTTTTTTTCTTATTTGGGAATGTGAATTCTCGTGAAATTAAATGGGCGCAAATTAGGTATATATATCCCTAATTATTAATATATAATTTATTAATATATAATATTAATAATTAGGGCTTTTTTAACAAACATTGTTAAAAGCACTTACTTGCATTTTGTATATATACAATTTTTACAATATAACTTCGTCTTTTGCCGATTGCAATTACATTACAATCGTCCGAAAGCGAATAGTCTAAGATCGATTACTTCTGTCAAAAATGTCAAAAGCTAGGCGGAATGCTGTCGTCGAACAAACGTTAGTCATTACGCCAGTGAAAACGAATGTGCTCTTAGATTTCCAAACGGTTTGAAAACCAGAATGCCATTTATTTTCGGTCATGTGTGTACTTAAAAATTGGACGCCCGTCCATTCGGTGGCCTGTATTATGTGCTTTCTTTCAATCAATTGGAATCAAGATAGCTAATTGAATGTGCGTAGGTAAATGCCAACACAGCATAACTTTACATAGTTTTTTACTGTCCTGTAAAGTAGACATTTTTGACTAACTACGAGTATACACACGGGTATAAAACAAAAAATTTTATCCCACTAAGTTTGAAAACATCGTACTGTTTTAAAACAAGTGAAAATTACAATAATTTCGTTTTTTTTTTCACAGCGATCTTTCGCTAGACATGGATGACGTGGAGCTCAGGAATCTTGAACTTAACTTCCCGAAAGCCTGCTCCATGAGCACCGAAGCCGGGTACACCAACGTGCGCGTGCGCACCGAACGTGGCGACCTCCTTGTCGCCTACAAGGGCAATCGGGCTAGGACAGCCATCATCACCTACCACGACATTGGATTGAACCGTAAGTACATTTCTTTACAGATTTTGTGCGTCATCATCGTCGCGATCCCACAATATTCCTTTGCCTTCCTGCATTTTCTGATTAAAAGATCAGGTCATAATCCTTTATGTATGATAATGTGGAGTTTACATTACATTGCTTATGTTTTATTTATCACAGAGTATAAAAGCGTTTCCAAGCAAGCGTTGAGCAAAACTTTGGATTTTCACCCGGCTATTTCAACTAATGACATCCCACTGAGCTGAGCGCGAGTCTCGAGAACTATATAAGTTGTCAATCCGGCAGGCCTAAAGCTGTTTATCTCTACTGACATTAAATATAGTAGAATAAATTGCGGCGATTTACACCAAATTTATGGTATTATTTAAGTTTTAAAATTTAAATATAGTTTAGTTTATTTATAATTTAGTGTTTAAATTTATATTTTGTATTTTTTTTAAATAATACATATAGTAATAGTTATATATTTTTGTTAAAAATATATTTAAAGTATGGGTATAATAAGTTTCTGAAATGATGTAAAAAATACACTTGGACTATTTTCGTTACTTTGTTAGTTGCTTGAATGGCCTGTGTAACACTCATTTTAACATCGATTTTTTTTTTTTTTTTTTTTTCCTTTATATTACGACGCAGTTCACAGCTTTTAAGTGCGCAAAATTTGTGCTTTTCATTTTGTCGTTTTCCAAGCGATACCAAAGGTATGGTGTACTCAAACTTACTGTTCTATTAATACAGATATATAAATTTTAAAGAAGGTTTTCGCTTTCTTAATTATATTTTTAAGGTAAGTAACATTAACTACAATACTAACGTATTTAACGTACTTTACTTAAAATACGTTTATTTGATAAAAATCCGCTTATTTATAAGCGTGGTTTCTGACCACCTCGAAAGGGAAACGGTCGTGATGATACTTTACTTTGATAAAAATAATAAAATACCACAACAATACAAAACATTTGAAACATCAAAGAAGTATACATATAGTTGCCGCTAGTTAAAGGTCTTATCTGCCTGTCTTAACCGCTTACATTCCCAATTCTGTAACAAGATCTTGAAGCATTTGTTTGGTGTTCTCAGAACAATACAGGTTATCATTTTGTCAAACCTTAGTGGTCAGGTTAGTTTTTAGACATTACGCTCCCCTATGAACTGTAAAAAAATCCTGTGCAATAAATAATTTATCCATCTATTCTATCTATTGATCCGTGCCATACTCGTATGTTAGATTTAACGATTTTAATCATCACTGACTGCCTGAAATTAGTGGATTTGGACGCGGAGGTACCGGGTTCGGTTTCTGTCCGGTCACAATAATTTATTTCTTGAGTTTGGTACATCGTCGAGCTTGCCACTTGTCATGATTGGCCTACAGTAAAGTTGGCTGAATGTGAATTTGCTTCTTTGAAAAGTGTGGTGTGGAAAAAATTGTATTATTATTTTTTTACTGACTTTAATGATGGATTATACAAGGCCGTAAATTTTATGTTCGTAAATTATTCTTTAATAATAATAGCACAGGTCGCATCCCAAGGCACGCCAGCCTCAATGACGTCATTCGTCATTGTGTCTGTCGGTTCGCCAGCCATATTAGAACCCAGTGGCATGGTCCGCGACGATGGCAAGCGACGCGATGGAATGACACTGGTTCCATGGAGGAGTTTGCCTGTAGTGTGGGATGCTACCTGTGTGGACACTCTCACGCCTTCCCACTTGTCCTGACCTATAAGGACCCAGGCGCTGCTGCATTACAAGCAGAGAACCTCAAAAGGCCGAAATACACTCAGCTTATTGGGAGATGTGTTTTTGCCCCGTTTGGAGTTGAAACGCTCGGGCCGTGGGGACCAAGTGCTCATGAAATTTTCAAGGCGTTGTCAAAACAGCTCATCAATACCTCGAGGAACAAGAGGGCCGGACAATATCTGGGCCAAAGGATCAGCATTGCCATTCAACGTGGCAATGCTGCCAGTATCCTTGGCACTTAGCCCATTGGCAGCGATTTGGAGCTTTTTTTTATTTTTAATAATTTATTTTGTTTTTTTATTTTTTTAGTTTGATTTTTAATTATTAAGTAGATATTTTTTTATTTTTTATTAATAGTATTTTATGTTTTAAAATTTTAGTTTTAAGTTTAATTTAGTTTTTTTTAAAATCATTATACCTTACTTCTATCGTTCATTATAATTATTAAAAGCAATTGTAATAAAGTAATAATAGGTAATTGGGACAGTATGAGCAGTGCTTATTCCAAATTCGATTTTAACGTACTTGTTTTATAATCCGCTCGTAGCGTAGAGTAGTGCTCGGTTAAAATTTAATACTCTTAATGGCTTCAGTAAAAATTTAAGCTTTATGAAACTTTTTAGCATTGATTTTTTTAATAGATTTGGTATTATGATATTTTTAAAGGTATATTTAAAAGAACCTAATTCAATAATCAATACCCGGCGTGGGATAGGAAATTTTAACTTATTATCGCATTGTTAATATATAATACTTGCATTATTTATAGTAAAAAAATATGTTATGTTGTTATGTTGAAGTACTCGTAACTAAAGTAAAATATACTGCGAGCAGTAACTTCATTTATTTCATTACAGACTCAACATCACATACAATTAAAACCTAGTCTTTATTTTTTTTACTAAAAGTATCATCACGACCGTATTCCTGCCGGGGTGGTCAGAAACCACGCTTATAAAGAAAAAATCAGATTTTTATAGGAGGCCAATCATGACAAGTGGCAACCTCGTCGATGTATTTGGCCTACCAAACTTGGGAAATATCACAAATAAACTATTATGTCCCGACCAGGCACCGAACCCGGTAAAGCCGTGAAGCCATAACTGCAAACTATTAGACTTAAAACCTGTGTGGTAGACGGGATAGTTCGATATTTTTTCTTAAAGAAAATACTTTAGTGCCGTGTCTGTTGTTTCTATCTGTGGAAACTTTTTAGTGGTTTAAGTGTTTATATTTATGTCTAATTAAAATTCTGTAACCATAAGTTTTCCTAATAAAATAAAATAAATAAATAATTAGTGTTGAAGGAAGAACGAAGATTACGTCATAAAGCGAGCCAAGCAAAGTAAATATATGTACATACTCGTATATATATGGAGTACAGTAAGCGTAGTACTTTGCTATTCCTCCTACTGCGAATATTTAACCACATCAGTTTTTAGCGAAATGGGGAACGCATGTGTCAATTGAACATACGTTCATCCTTTATATAAAGTTTTATATCCGAGCTGCCAATTTGTAGTTACGTCGTCGTATCTCATAGCGCAGTAATGTTTTCCCATACTTCATGTTCTCAAATTAACAAATAGTATCAATTCTACATTTCTAGTCATACTCGTACTGTTAATTTCTCCCGAACATCTTTGATAGATAAGCAGCCTTATCACCACGATATATTTTCTAAAACACTCCTCTAGGTAGACTTTCTTGTTTTTTAAGCATTGTAACTAACTTGGTCAGCCAGTTATAATTACACCCTTTTTTAATGGCGAAAAGGTTTATTTTGTATTACCTACACTGGCCCAAATGTGTACATTTGGACCTGAACCAAATGGGTTGTCATGACGATGAAATCTGTCATCATACGAGAACATACAGCTTACTATAGTGGGCTGTAGAATTTTGGTGGCATGCTGACCTAGTTATTAAATACGGTGTGATAAAATAATAGCAAAGCTTATTACTTATTAACGTGTATAACAATAAGGTACGAGTATATCAATTTAATAAACAAAATGCGAACATAGTATTAATATCGTGAACATGTATTAATTCAGGACGTAGACGTAAATAAATAAATAGATTAATATCGTTAGCTAAAACCCCATACTTAATGTTCTCAATCCGATAACGGTGTTTGTGCATGCTAGTGCTACGATACTCTTTTTGCGTGGCGTACCCGTGCTCGTACAGTGGTACAGACAAATTAGCTTGAAGACGTTTTTTACTTTTTTATATGGCCAGCAAATACTCGTAAATAAATAAACTAATACTGTTTATATAATTTTAAGTTAGTACTTAATGTTGTACGTATTGAAAGTATTTTTTAATTCAAAATTTCTTCATCTCCAGACATTTTCTAGTCATCATCAACTTCGCTTTTATGCGATAAATCATTCAGGTTATTTATAATTGGTTCTAATATTGTGTATATTAATATTTTTTACTATCCAACATATGAAATCAATAAACCAATAAATAAAAGAATAACAAACTACTACGTAGCACTTCTAACGCTACTTAGGAGCGATGATGCACGAGTGCGAAGCACGTGATAGCTAGCTCAAACTGGTTTATTTCGGTTTTAGTTTCGGTTTATACTACTACAAACACAAAAACGTCTCCAAGCTGGTTTATCTGTACATTATACCTTAATTGAAATCACACGTACGTCAGGGACGCATGTAGCTATACGAATATGTACTTTAACGTCGGTCCCTAATGATCGCGTAGCGTCTACGAAAAATTATATGGTATAGAATTTGAATTCAATGGAACATAAAATTACCATATTTGTGTATTAGTATTTTAGGAATGATTTTCGTATTTGTTGGGCTAACAAGTAGATAATAATTTAATTTGCTATATGGATAATAATAATTTAATTAACTATAATATAGTCGTTCATTTGTACAGCCCTAGTCAAATTATTCTGAACCTTATTTCATATAACTTTTATTAGCCTCATTACAAGTCTATACAAAGGTTTGTTATAGAAATAAAATTCCAATATTTCCTGTGAAAGCTTCTCCGAAATCTTTTGTGTCGAAACCTCCAAGGACGTTCATTATAACTACCTTCCACCAATCATCTTTTGTCAATCAAATTTAATGACCTATACAAACAGCAGGCCTGGAGTGCCAGACCACTTTGTCATCCCCTAAAGCATATATTCCTAATCCTAAACCTCCATTTCTAAAGATGGGCCTTCAAAAACATATTGATCTGACCATAGAGTTGCCGAAGGTCTGATTTTACAAGTGAACAGTGGTGTTTGTAAATTGACGTCATATTTCTTATCGATAGAAAGTCAGGTTTCTTACAACATAGACACCGACTACCGACACATCCCCAAAATTAGAATGACTAGAATACGTAATAATCAGTGTGCAGATTGGATTATATCAAACTCAGACAATTCAAATATATTGATCTCGACTACGTTCCCTATTCTCATATTGTAATTAGCGAATTGTAATATGCATGAGTCATAAGGTTCACGTAATAGCTGGAATCTGCTTCCAACATTGCATTTCGCTAATGGAAACTGAGAATTGTTTTCATAACAAGTTCAACATTTTAATGTTAAGGCGCGTACTGACTAAATAATATATCAACGGTCGCATTCCCAGAACAAAAGCACTAAGTAAGTATTCCATTACCGGCACTTAATTATAGTAATTAAGTATTATAAGAAGGTACAATAAATAAACATAATTAAAAAAACACTTAACTCTGAACATAGACTGAAAAGATTGGTTCAATGTAAACTTTATTCTTTTTAAAAATACCTAAAATACACGACATTGTTTTTATAAAATTTCGGGTTGTTATTTAATAGGAAATTCTTTAAGAATATTTAACTATCAGAAGGTGTTTTATGTTTTTTTTTTCTTTTAGAAGAAATCCACTAGTAAAGTTTAAAAATAACCTGCCTAACTAAGAGAATTTCTCAAATTTCATTTATAAGAAAGTACAATAAATAAACATAATTAAAAATCACTTAACTCTGAACATAGACTGAAAAGATTGGTTCAATGTAAACTTTATTCTTTTTAAAAATACCTAAAATACACGACATTGTTTTTATAAAATTTCGGGTTGTTATTTAATAGGAAATTCTTTAAGAATATTTAGCTATCAGAAGGTGTTTTATGATCTTTTTTCCTTTTAGAAGAAATCCACTAGTAAAGTTTAAAAATAACCTGCCTAACTAAGAGAATTTCTCAAATTTCATTTGGGTAGTACCAAGGCAACTAGACTGCTGAAAATGTGACGTCACCTGCACTACTTGAGTACGGATAGCACATAAAGTAATAATATACATATTTCAGGAGGATAATAAGAATACGAAGATGAACAAGTACTTTATTCATCATTAACAGAATATAACAATAAGAACAAGTAGAGAAATGATTAGTAGCGTAGACTTCTTTCTCGGTGCAGACTCTATAACATGTAATGCATCGATACTGCACATCGTACAAACGCGGTACCTGACGCGGTATGAATGCCAGGAGGCCGCATCCATCCAAGCGCCTAGTTGGCTTTGTCGATTAATACTTAGGTCTAATAACTAAAACATCAGACTTCAGGTTATACTATAAAAAACTAGGATTTACCATACTTTGTTTTTACAGAAAATTAATAAATTTAAAAAATAAAACCGTTTACCTAGTGTATGATTTTATAAAATCTACGTGGGCAGTCCCTAGAATCTCGCTTGGGAAATCTCTCCCTATTACCGTTATTAGACTTGAGCCATCCTCGTATTTCTTACAGAGATTTCTGCTTAAAATTATTATACCATATTTTATCCGTTGAGTTATACTGGAAAGGACATTATTAAGACGTAATTTCGCGATAACTTAAATGTTAACGTACTGTAACGACCAAACACAATTTTCTAATCAATATTGTAACTCTCCGTGGTCTAGCAGTTAAGTTGGCAGATTTAGACGCAGAGTTACCTTGTTCGATTCCTGGTCGGGACATCAACAAGCTTGCCACGTGTCATGATGGGCCTTGGTAAAGTTAGCTAAATGTGAATGCTCTCAACATCATCCGAAGGGCTCTTGTCAATGCTGTAGTGCCAGCGATTCTAGATTGATTTGTAGAAATCCCTCTCAGAGCAGAAATGTTGCCAGTATATATATATATATATATTATTTAATTTCATTGTTTTTATTTAAGTAGTTTTCTATTATTATTTTATAGTTGAAAGTATATTTTTTTACCAAAATGAGTATACTACTTAACAGACTGACTAAAAAAGTGGTCTACCACCTTACAGTTGAAATTTATTTGCACGTCATCTATCAATAAGGTTGATTTTACCTTGAAAACAGTATGAGCTTGTTCGACCTTAGCAATATTTTGATTACAAAGGATGGTTTGTCAAAATTGGTAGTCCACTTTCTTGTTCCACTGTATATTAGAATTCAGTGTGTGTACCCTCTATATATAATCGTAGCCACTGTTTTGAATAATGAAAGAAATATAACAAAAATTACAAGCTTTTATTAACAAGCTTGGCGACTATAAATGGAAAAATTAAAGTAATTATTTTCTTCGTTCGAAACTCTTTTCAGACTTCTTATTAAAAAGCCTTTGAATATGGAATGGTAACTAACTTCAAGTAATGCATATATAAATATATATATATATATATATTAAAAATATTAAAAAGCTAGTTTAATAATATTATTTTTATTTACGCATTCGTTTTGTAATGGATTCCTTTAGCTATTCAAACGCTATTAGAGTTCATATTCGCACGGATATTGTCAGTGTCACACATTAGTGTTGACATTTGTAGAATATTTCGCTAAAATATTGCGGATTGAGAAATAATAGATTTAATAAAAATTAGTTCACATGACGACGTCAGTTTTGCTGTTTGTCAATAGCATGCCACCACGGAGTCTAGCGGTTAAACCCGAGAAAAAAAAGACAAATTCGTGGTTTCGGACTACTCCGCTAGGGACAATAGCCGTGTAGTTAATCATACTACTTGCTGCAATATAAATAGCGCAAAACAAATAATTAAACATCTGTGTTGGTTGCCACTTGTAATGATAAAAATGTCAATTGTGGTGTCTGACCGCAAGTATAACAGTCTTGCGTGAACAGCGCAAAACAAATAATTAAACATATCTGTTAGTTAACGACGAAATAAAACGACGAAATCTTGGTATACGGTGATGATTATCACTACTTGCCGTAATGTGAGTTGGTCCGAACTAATGTGAGTAAGTAACTAAGCCGGCTCTTACAGGATTTTATATAATCTTTAGACACATTTGCCTTTATAAAGTTGCAAGTGGTCGTCTTTGGTTTGATCATAACTATCCTCTACGCTCGTACCAACTTGCTATGAAACTTTGATTTGATATGCAATCAAAATCTCTTTGACTTCGCTTGCAACTATTCGATAGGCCATCTTGACTTCCAATAACTTTAAAACTAATTATCACTGCATATCGTACTAATCATAGTAGTACATGTACATTAATAAATATTTTTGTGTCCCGACCAGGAATCCCGGTACCTCCGAGTCTAAATCCACGGACTTAACCGCTAGACCCCGTGGTTAGACTCCGTAGTCTATAGTGCTTTTCGAATAATGATTTTGTCTTTAAAAAAAAAAAGTTTTTTTTTTAAATAGTTATTCTACGAACAATAATAATAAAAATAAAACGTTTATTGTCTAAAATACTTAAGCTAAAATACATTTTACAAACCCATTTTTTGACGTTCCCACAGAAACGATATATGTTTTTATTGACTCATTAAATTAGCTTATGTAATTAAATATTGCAATGCCCTCCGCACTAATAATAATTTTATAACCTACTGTACGACGGATAAGCGAGAGCAAACGGGGCAAGCGCCCGCGCCGCAGCAATTGAATGAATAACGTTGAATAAAAAAATGGTCAAGCCGTGCCTCGTGGTCTCGGCACACAGTACATGTTGCATGGAGAGATAAAATACAGTGGCAGTATTAAAAGTACACAATATTTAGGTAAAACAAAAAATAAACTTCACCTAATACTTATACCCGGCCTCAAACGGCGGATCAAATTATATAATTATTTATCTAATCCTTCATACTTGTTAGCTTTTGATAGCTACTAAAATTGTTGTAAGATTGGAAATGAAAAGTATGGTATATTGTATTTTTTTATTTATATTTCTTCTAAAAACATGAGATTGTTTACTATATGGTCAAGAATTTAATAAAGCCAGTTAATTCTAAAAAAATAGACGTTATTTTTGTTTATTGCCTAGTGGCGTTTTTAAAAGGATTTAAGGCTTTTATGAAACGATATAATGAGAAATTCCGCATCAAATGATACCAAAAAGTCGTTTGAGCCACAAATAGGATTTTAGAATTATTCGATCTTAGCTGACGATATGGTACATAACAAACTATATGCATATGCATGCTAAATAATAATAGGCACAACGTTACATTCCCTTATTTTCTTTTTTGGAAGATGCAAGTAAAGGTGTAATAATAATTAATCGATTTAATATTATAATCATATAATAAGTAGCCCACGGTTATAACGCCCTCATGTTTCAAAAGTGTAGTTCTAAACTGTAAACCCTCGTTCAAATTTTCCCTTATTATGTTTACTTTTCAACCTCGTACGCTATGCGGGTTAATTTACATGAAGTTGATTTTGTTTGATGTAGGCATATGCATGACCCTGAAATAAACTTAACAAATTAAACTATAACCCAATCTAATAAATAATATTTTTTACATTACTAAACAAGCTATTGCGCCTTACTAGTGAAATCGGCTATCGTATTTATGTTCTTTATCTGCAATGCTTTTTAACTTCCAGTGATGCAATTTACAAAGTTGGTATATTTTTAATGTCATTTATATATATTAAAACATATATAAAAGCATGTTTAATAATATTACTTATATTGACGCAACCGTTATAATGCAACAAGAGCGCTAGATGTTTTCTTGCGCAGGAAATTAGTATCGCTGTACAGCAGGGGAATGCTGCAAGTTTTCTTGGCAAATTGCCTCATGAACAAACTACGGGTGAAAAATAAATAAATATTACCGTTATATAATTACTTAAATGGAAATGGGGAAATGCAGCCAGCGTTCTTGCTTCCACGCGTACGGGACTTATATATCTATCCTTAGTATTAATATTTATTTTATTTTATATTTTATAAAAAAAAATTCCGAATAAATGTTAACTTACTTAAAACTATTGAAGAACTGAAACTGTCAATGTCAACCGCTATTGGAGTCGAACACTGCCAGCCAAACACTATTCAAGTTCATGTTCGTTGTAATATTTTATAATTGTGCAGTCAGTAACAAAATCACTATTTGGGCAATCTAACGTATGCGCTTTTAGAAGTGGATTGCCACCGCTGAGCAATGTTATTTAATAATTACGATCAAAATTATTTAACCTTTAAAAAATCATACTGGCCACTTGCAAAGTAATGAATTATGGCCTTTCTAGAACAACTAAAATTATGTATTTGAGCAATGTAGGTTAAGATAATATTGTTTCTAGGAAAATTGAAATTTAAATGAATTTCCATCACGAACTATCTTGGGTAATGTCTACGGCGTAGTACGGCGCACAGATCTTAGATAGTGATAACGAATTAACATAACAATTCATAATCTTTTTCAGTCTACTAGAGTTTGTAAATATGTGTCAATACTCCATGCCGGTTATTATCAGTGAAATTAATGTTTAAAAAAAACAGTATTTACTGTAGTAAAACAAAACTTGATTTATTGTTCGGTCATACTAGTAAATATTGAATGATACTAGTTGTAAATTGAAATTTTAAATGTAAGTTTTATAATGAAAAGCTCGTTTAACGTGTGTGCTCATTATATGTTATATACCAAAATTAACAAACTTAAAATCATGTATGGTCCCACAGAATAATGAGTTCCTGTATTTTTATTATTTAAATAATCGATATAGCCAAAAAGTCAGTGAAACGAGACGTCCGCTAAGAGGGTGAAACGCTTTTGCACCCCTCTCGCTCGCACAATCTAATATTTTCAAGTCTGAAATTACTTTTGGGATATGTAGTCTATTAACTTTCTAGCAAATAAAATTACGGATATTTTAGACATATTTTCACTTTCATATAGGTATCTAATTTATAGTATAGAAAAAAAATCATAAACATTTATTACGCGTTTTATATATTTTACTAAAACAAATTAATGAAGAAGAAAAATTTCAAAGCATTCCATGGATTCACCGTGCGGGTGCCGGATCCATCGTGTGTGGGTAATAATGAGAAGAACGGTGTCTCGGGTTGCGACCGACAATAGGCTGGTTTGAATGCCTAAAATGTCCGAAATTTTATTTACTAGTGAGTTGATAGACTATATTTCTCAAAATAATAATAATTCTTTATTTATACAGTAGAAATTAGTTACAATAATAAAATATTTAAATATTAAATTACCTGATGTGTACAAAATAAACACTACATATTTCCAATTGTATTGCACGTTGGAGCTCAAACCAGGAATTTTCGTCTTGTGTCTTGGGCTCCAGCTGCACTAAAAAAATAAAAATGCGTTAAATAATTTTAAAATATAACACATAAGTCTAACTGCAATCCATACGAATTTGTTTTAATTAAAAGCGAAGCTAAGTCAACGTGCCACCGTGCCCGTGCGCAACAAAGAAATAGCGCGTTCAATTTCTTAAATAGGCTTACTATACACTCGTACATTGTCGCATACAATGTACCTACTTCCTGAAAAGAAATATTTATACAATCTATAAAACTAACACTTAAGTATCGTGTTTGTATTTGTTACAATGTCTTGAAAGTGCTTTTGCGGCGGTTTCAACATTGTAGCTTATACAATGCTATTTTGCTGTGTTGGTATAGTCTGTCCACTCATTTTTACTGCAAATAAAAGCAGATCCAATCTTTTGAAGCTTACGATGCAACATTGTACTCAAGCTTAAGGCCAGTAAGTCAATCCTTTCTTAGTGCCTTCCTTAATTGAGAGTGACTTAAGAACTGCACGATATATTGTTGTAAAATAAAACTAATATACTTACTGATAATATGAAAAATTCAAATATATCGACAAATATTGATGCAACTACGAGTATGATCCAGAGAGAAATTAAAATATAATAGTACAAAGGCCTTTTATTAAAAAAAAAAAAAAATGTCTTAATATAGTCTTATTTTCTAAGTAATCCTTTATTTATATTTAGTATAATAAAGTATAACTTTATTTATTATTATTTTACTATGGGGAAGTTTGGGCAAATGAAAAGCATAGGTAATATAAAAAGTTATCATTACTGACATAACAACACAAATTGATTGGCTTTAACTGGCTTGACATAATATAAAATTTTTTTTTACATAATCATATCGAGCCTTTTCGGGAAAAACATTCTAAGCGTCAAATAAAACGAAAAAAGTGTTATATTGGTAATCGCTAAAAGGTTGATATTGCACCTTATGACTCAAATCCAATATACCTACTTGATACTAATTAGTATAATCTTTATCATACAATATATTAAAAGCCCAACCCTGGGTTCCAGGGAATATTTCTGCAAAATTTCATCAGTTGTTTTAGTAATATAGACGTGAAGGCAGAAAAAATAGACAGCCGCGAAATTCGTGGTCAGCTGATGACGTCATAAAGCCTATGACCGTCTCAGGGTTCCAAGAAACAATTCTAATATTATTTATTAACTTTGGTTCTATAAAATAAGCGTGAAGGCAAGACGACATACATACATATATGCATACTTACATATAGCCACACACAAAGAAACCTTATTTCATATTTATAATATCGGTATGGGTCTAGTTTTGTAACTTTAATATAAAATAATCAACTTTATCTAACAATTTAATAATTCGGCCTAAACCATATTATAGCGAGCGCTGCACGCGCTGTGTTCTTTGAATTATTTCCTGGTAAAGGCCTACATATAAAGCAATTTGTTTTATTATTTGTTGGTCAATGCAATATACCTATATAGTGTTTGTAAACTGTTTCCTAGAACAAACAAGCTCGCCATTTTAACAGCTGTTTACGTAACATCAAATAGCGCATTGTCGTGACGTCAGCAGGTTGAAAATGCCGTCGTTGTTTAACTTGTACCTTGGCCTTACAAAAAATATCTATTAAACTATTACAAAGTAATGTAATGTATAATGTAAAATGTGGGATCATAAAAAATAATGTCTACAAAAAATACCGAGTATTTATTTTATCTTAAATTTGTTTCTTGTTAAATATTGTAAGGGATTTTTCTCGGATACATAAAATTCTTTAATTAAAATGTTCCTACTCTTAAGATCTAATAAAACGAATCACAATTTTTTTTAACCTAATACAAATATACCTATTGCTATAATTCTAGATATCTGAAAACAAAGATACGATATCATAGATACTGCAGTATAAATAAATAAATATTTATTTTAGTTTTCTAGTAGATTTGAAAATATTTATTGTAAGTTTGGCGTTTTTGTTGTCGAATGTAATAGGTACAAGCTAAACCGATATCGTCAAAATTCTAAACAGGATTAGCCGTACGCAGCATGAATTTCATATTGGATACGAATTAGATTTTCAGCTGTGAAGCGGAATGGCAAACTTCGTATTACAGGGCCAACAGGCTCGCCGCAAAAATCTATCGAGCTCAAGCAATTTACACCCCTAGCGTCCTTGCGTAATGTCTGTTACATGCCCCACGACAGTGTACTCTATTTACCTTTCTATCACCGCTCAGTAAGTCTTATAATCCCTTGCGCCGTTGGATCAGGTATTTTTCTTCTTAGAACCTTATCAGAATAACAACGTCTTGAAATGTAAAGGAACTTTGTTCGGACTTCATTCCTCATTCTTGCGCAAGAATTTTCGTAGCCGTGACCCGAAACTTTTCCAAACTTCCTAACATCTTCATCCATTGCTATTTTTCTTCTACTCTGTTGTAGTCAGCAATATTTATTAGGAGCTATGTAATAGCTGGTTACTGCTTTAACAAAATAAATTTAAAAACGGCTGTTTTGAAATCTGTTAATAAGACTGTTTTCCATAAAGCTTAAGTCTGGCCGCACACCGAATACACAATTGTGGCGTGTTATAGAATAAAAAATCAACTTGCTGGGTGGGCGTACAGAGATCTAATCGCACTGCAAACCGTATGATAATAAATTATATGGAAAAGGTTGTAGGAAAATCGATCGTAGTTCTAACATTTATTGCATGTCAGCCGCTACTACGAGTAGCTATTAGGGCTTGGGTGCTCCCTTGGGATCGTAAACGCCAGACGGGAAAGTCGGCTCTAATAAAGATCCTAGACTCAACGTGAAATTTTCCAAGAATATCTTACAATATCCTGTTCATTTTTGTTACATAATAATAATAATAAAATTCTTTAAAACAATCGAAAATACTTAATACAATAAATAATTTGAGGTAAGGATTATAGATTAAAATGTAAAGTATCACACTACGGCTTTAGTCAAGCGAGATACTAAAACTCGACATATTTTAAGCAGGATTTCATTTCCCGACTTTCGATATTGTTTAATCTACCTAACCGCTAGATCACGTATATAGGTACTTATTAAATTGTAAAAGTTGATCTCATTAAAAGCCTAACATTATCAATAATTAACACTAAATATAATGCTTGATAAAAGAGACCTAATTACGGGTACATAAGCTCTTAGATTCAGGTTTTATTTTCCAATCAGATTTTTTTACTGCAGGCTAGGAATTGTGTACCTGATTCAATTTCCTTTGGTCTAAGGCAATTTATAGAAAATTAAACCTGGATGGTGGTCCTGTCGACAGCCGCATTGGTCTGGCATTTAATCTCTGGGTGTAATCCCTATACACTTTCCCCCTTTCCCCTATTGTTTTTATAGTTACAATAAATAGTTATATGTAAAAATGTTTACATACACAACCATAAACTTTAAATTTAAATTCACCGTATTAATCTCAAATAGCAACTAAGATTTAAAGCTGGCATAGTGGTAAGTTTTGATGCCGATTGTCAGCTGGTTCTATTCTTAGACTTCGAAACCTTCTACCGTCACGTCGTAGACGTAGTTTAAAACATATTTAAAAAAAAAGGTCTTGGTCTTGCACTCCTAATATTGGTATAGTGCGCAGGAGTCTCGCAAGACTTGCTATGACTGAACCATATGTACGAGTATATTACTTTCTAATGTAGTAAGGAAACCTTGTGCCTTTCTGCAATCTATAATGTCGAGAACTACTGATCATCATAAATTTTCATCATTACAGCCCCTAGTTGTGTGTACAGTTGGAGATGGGCCTTCCATATATCTGGAGAATTTGGTCTACACTCGCCACGCTGGCCAGACGGGTTGGCGAGGATATATAGGTCGGATTTACTTGAAATTTGGAACGGTTATATGTATGTAGATCTTGTTGACAAAAATTTATACAAAACTTGTAACATAAACCCTATATATAATGACCGATTCGGAAAACAGACGCCAACAAAAATGATTTTAAATAAAATATTTAGAACAAAGATTGTGGCTAAATATTTTTGCCCACTCCCGTGGACGCTGTTGCATTGGGGAAGGTCTGCTAAGCGTATTAGTAGAACTGAAATGATAAAGTAAGGAAACGATAGTAATGTTTAATATATGTATGTAAAAAAAACACATGTCTGCGTTTGAATCGCGACTTTTGAATTTTTATTGAGGAATTCTAACAACTGGATTACTACTGGTTCTGATAATATTAAAAATATATACCTAAATAGGGATATTTATTGGTACTGATAGGAAAACAGCTGCGTTTAATATGGTTAGGCAAGCACTAAGGGATCTGGTTTGAGCGTGCCTGTTGCCGACGTCCTTAATTCCGTACTATTATACGATATTGTGATATCTAGCTTCGCTTAGTGGTCTGTGATTGTGATATTGGATTATTTTAAACATTAGCCTAACAATAGCCGGACTAATTTCACGAAATAACATTAGTATTATTAAACCCACAATTTTCAAATTGTAGGAAAGGAAAGTTGTTACAGTTGCTAATATTTCCTGATTATACGCTTATTATTTTCAATTAAATTCATATAAAAAAGTTTTAATTTTTAGTCTTGCCTTTATGTTTTTACCTA
Source organism: Tinea semifulvella (assembly GCA_910589645.1). Taxonomy (NCBI): domain Eukaryota; kingdom Metazoa; phylum Arthropoda; class Insecta; order Lepidoptera; family Tineidae; genus Tinea; species Tinea semifulvella. The sequence continues at coordinate 32,231,433 of OU342584.1, forward strand.
CTATTTAACCGATTTAAATCAAATTTGGTAGGCTTGGGAGCTTCGCATGGCTAGTTTATTTATTATTTTATTTTATAGTTTATTTTATTAATTTAAGTTTATAGTAAAATATTGCTACTAGCACAACCGACCACCTTTTGTCTTTGGAAGAATTATACTAAGTTTCATCTTTGCGGATTTTTCATTCAACAGATTTTTACTAGTAATATGTATCATCATTATAAAATATGTATCATTTTCTTAATCCGATCACCGAAGCGATAAGACGATACTTTGTACCTACGGCTCGTCCCTTCTCTCTCGAATTGGTTTTTATCAAGGGGTGTTTTTTTTACAAATACTGCACAACCAACATATAGTTTTCATATCAGAACTATTATTATGCATTCGCGTTGATTTTCTATTTCTGATAAAAATATTAACATAATATAAAAATAAACTTTACATTATAAATTAAAATAAATAAACTGCACTACAAAAAAACTTGGCAACTTCATATTCATAAAATAAATTATATTACTTTCCTTGGCTAAGAAGTGGGTGTTACAAATGACTTTAGTTATTTCCTTTGTTTTCCTAAACTTCATAAAACTTAACACGCATAGGGACTACCCTTATGACAACGTCAAAATAATATTGTTAATAATACGAGTACACACTGTTGCCATACTATTATTTTGTAATATTCTGCATTGACGCTATCAATCACCTCGGGTTTGAAATTTAAAAAAAAAACACAAATTATAAATAAAAATATTCACCTATGACTTGATCCCCGCTGTGCAGCAATGCTGATGTGCTGCGCGAAAAAACTGCCAGCCACTTATAAAGGTCTTCTTAGTACTTGGCCCCCACGGTCCCATTGCAATGCTGTTTATCAAAATTTTCAAAAATAACATTTTCTACTATAATTTTAATTTGGCCTTTTTGAGGCGAGACCGTGTGTCGTGCGAGGGTAAAATATTTGCTTTATTTAGCATATATAGCATAGCGAAGCAGCAGCTAAATAATTTTGTCGTTGACTAAGTTATTGCATTGCAATATTTCACGGCATTGTTTTCTGAACATTTAGCGAAATTTTCAGATTGTTAATCTGTTTGTCGTTGCAGTATTTGTTGAATGAAACATTGGATTCTTAAATACGACAGATCATACTAGTTTCATAACTTCATAACTTTACGTTTCTTAGAATGTTAGTTTTGTTACCTGTTGTTTGCTAGCGATTGGCCTTACAGATTGCACATAATGCCTTTATGATTTGTATGAAAGATTTACTTCCGTTAGAATTTATTAACATAACTTTATATATCAGCAAGAATGCTATTCCCATACGTACTCTAGGGGAATTTTCAAATGAAAGATATTTATATTTTTGTTCTTATTGTGTAATTCTGTATTTGTTTTATTTTATAAATCTGATATACCTAAGTTTTCTTGCAGTTACCTTTCTCAATCAGATTAAACATTATCATGTCATTGGAATCTGCTAAGCCGCTGGTCTTCTGCTAGCAGGAGTAGAATCATTATTTAATTAATGACGTGTCACAAATACCTGTGATAGTTTACATAAATTAAGATAGTTTGACTTTGATTTTGACTTTGTATTTCTGTTTTCTCAGATGTCACGAACTTTTTGAAGTTCTTCGATTCGCTGGACGATTCTATACAGCAGAACTTCTGCGTGTATCACGTGAACGCGCCGGGACAGGAAGAAGGTGCTGCCAGGCTTCCCCCTGAGTGAGTGAGACATTTCATATCCATATTAGTAATATAATTGTAAAAGAAGCCATGTCTGTCTTATTAGGTAGGTATATCATGCTGTCGTCGTTGGGCGTAATATAACGGGGTGGCAGAAACTATATGTTGGAAATGACAAGAAATAATAGCTTCTTCATAGAAACTGTTAATTTTAAATTAGCCAATTTATATGGAGAAGCTAAAAAAAATCAGTTCCGAAAAATATGGTTTCTTGAAAAGTGGTGTGTTTCTATCAATATAATCAGATATTAGTCTAACGCAAGACCATACATAGTCACTCTATATATGAGTAAGGTAAGTCAGAACAAAATATTTTTTTAGTGACTAAACCTAAAGGACGGATACCTAAATATGATAAGATATTAATTTATTTGATTTGATGATGTGATAATATGATAGATGAGGGTAATATCCATCAATAGTGTTGATACACTCAATTTGTGGTTTGTCCATCCTCGTCTATTTAAGGCCATAACAATTTTATATATATATATTTAGAGATTGAGTCCTTGCGTCCTATAAGGATCTATAAGTGTTCTCTAATAAAAGATAACTAGACTTTGAATAATGTTTATTTAAGTTACAAACACACACGTTATTATTGAGGGCAAACCTACGTAGCGTATTTGCTGCCGCGAGTAATACCTGATCTCGACGGTATCTCAGAAACGACTGATGTGCTTGACCGGGCTCGTGACCGTCCCTCCAACTAGGTGACCTGGTTCATCATTGCATCAGCCGATGATTTCGGCCAATCAAAATCGTTATTACCATATATGGCGACGTAGACTCTGGTGACCTAGTTGGAGTACATTTGCCTAGATATTATTATTTATTTAATGACTATGCAAATTCACCTTGATGTCGCTACATAGGTTCCCCCTTTAAAAATTTTAAGATTAAAATTTATTAACAAAAATACAATACACAACCCTAACAATTCGTGGTAGCCCTGCGGTAAAACACTGACCTGGCTAGAGCTGTGGCGTATGAATGAGCATGCCTGCGACACGAATTGTTAGTGCTGTTAAGTAGGTCAGCCATTATCAATACGTAATGCTTAAAAAATAATAAACAGGTTTAATGCCATGTAAACAAAACAATAAAATCTAAATTATCCGATATTAAAAAAATATTCACCACCTTCATCGCTCCGGTTCCTGATGTCATCCTGTGGATCTTCTCCACGTGGTTTCGATGCGAGTGGTGGTGTGAGTCGTTTCCTCGGCGTGCTCTTTTTGTCGGGGTCACCAATTTAGAGATTGAGTCCTTGCGTCCTATAAGGATCTATAAGTGTTCTCTAATAAAAGATAACTAGACTTTGAATAATGTTTATTTAAGTTACAAACACACACGTTATTATTGAGGGCAAACCTACGTAGCGTATTTGCTGCCGCGAGTAATACCTGATCTCGACGGTATCTCAGAAACGACTGATGTGCTTGACCGGGCTCGTGACCGTCCCTCCAACTAGGTGACCTGGTTCATCATTGCATCAGCCGATGATTTCGGCCAATCAAAATTGTTATTACCATATATGGCGACGTAGACTCTGGTAACCTAGTTGGAGTACATTTGCCGAGATATTATTATTTATTTAATGACTATGCAAATGCACCTTGATGTCGCTACATATATATAACACGTCGTCGTCCGATGTAGAGGAGGAGGGTAAGGGCGGTAACGGGGAACCCCGAGCGGAAGGCATCTTGACACAGGGGTCCTTCTAACCCTCTAGGGCTAAGAAGGGCCCCGGGGGAGAGCGGAGTCTATTAAGAACATAAACCCTTGGGTGCTATGGGCATCTATTAAAAATAGATGGCATAGCACGTTTATAAAACTACAAAAATAATTTGTAATTGTCAAGATTTGAGCCAAGTCCTTACACGTCTATGTCTATTGCATTCGCAATTATTAGCAACAAAGTAAGAAAGAGACGGGCAGATGGTGAGACTTGCTGTCGTTCGTGTGTCGTCGGCGAATCTCGGGTTGAGTTCGGCTATCAAAATGCGCCGGCGCGGCGGCGCCAGACTGGCGGTCGCGGCGGCGGCGGCGCTTCCGATTATCAAAACTACCTACAACAAAGTCTCCTACAACTCACGATCCCGACAGGGATAAACCACTCTTTTTGCGACCCAGTGTTCTGCTTTTGAGGTGGGCACTTTCCTAACCAAAATGTACCCACGTGCGTCCCGGGCCAAAACCGATCTCGCACAAGGTCTCAAAAGCAAAACTAACACACGTCCGCACGCAACGGTGCCGAGGCAGGGACTCCATTTATTGTCGAAATCATTATTTAATAGCAATATTAACGTTAATGTCATCCTTATAACTTCCATAATGGCATAATTTATTGTATTGTAAAACAAAGCAATCATGCAATAACTAAACATAACATTAGTGCATGCTATTGTGCAACAATTAAAAATTCATTATAACACAAAATAAGTAAAGTAGATGAAAATAACAATCTAGATTTTAAAACATAATGTTAGAATGATGTAGGTCGCTAAGGAAAAGTCAACTAAGGTAAATAAGATGAAAGAGAAATAAATGAAACTAAACGATTCCTTTACATTTGCTGCGAATGCTGTTGAAATAAGAATTGGATGGAAATCTTTTGAATCAAACTACGCCTGTACTGCGTTTAAATAGAACTTTATTTTCTTAGAAAAACAATTTCGTTTGGGATAAGAATCAATTGTCGACAATTCCGAACAAAACTATCATGTTATCCAGTAATACAAGTAGGAAAAAGGTCGAACATTTCTCAGAACATGTTCACGACTATATTTTATATGTAGGTAAATTGCGCCTATTATTTGTGACGTTAATGTGCCTTATTGTTACATACATTTCTACGAATAGCTTTCAGTAGGCTTAAAGTATAATTAGAAATGTGAAGGCCTTAAGTTCGAACGACAACTTCTAGTCGTATTTCGATGGAAATAAATGAAATTCTTTTAACCCATGAAAAGCAATTCGTTGTTCGACCTGGCCCTCGAATACGAAATTAACTTTTAGTTACGCGTGTTGAATCTTTTAGAGTAGTTACTAGGGCGACCTAAAACACTTGACGTTGTCTTTCCTGCATTATTAGTTAAATAAATGTTAGTTTAACATAGAAAGGTCTTGTGCTTTTAAGCTAATAGTCTGATACATTTTTTAAAGATATAAATATTTCTTTACACCCAAAAAATATATTATCGTTTATAATTTACTTGTAAATACTGGCATTATACTAACATTGTTTCATTTATCTGTATATATATTATCACACACATAACATAGTACAATTATAACTTATCTAAAATATTTCTATTTTATTTTCATAATCTGTAATTAAAAACAATAAATATAAATTAGAAGCTACCTAAATAATAAAAATAAAAATAAACTAAACAAAACCTTAAATTAAATAAACTAAAAGATAAACCTAATTAATATAAAAACTTAATACTTACAAATATCTTGATTATAATCTCTACATGTCATCGAATCCAGGAGAAGATGAACCCAATGTTCCGAGGACTCCGGCGACGTTACCTCGTTGGATGGCAACATTGACCTTCTGAATAAGATGTTTCCTTCTCAAAGGATCACCTGTTGATAATACAAATATATACTAGGTGTTTTTTTCATCAAATGTCATATTTGATATTTATTCATAATAAATTTAAAACTTAAAATAATAGTTTTCGTTTTATATTCTAGAAAACACAGATGCGAATTAGTATGATATGTTTTAAACAAAACTGTATTGGAGATACCCTTGTCCGTATATTTTCTATTAAATAGTTCTCTCACAGGCACGAAGAAAGCAATAAAACTGGGCAAGTGAAGTATGTGCACTATTTCTTGTCCAATATGCCGATACGAACAAAGGAGTTTTCTATAAATACACGAGTAGTTGAACATTGTTTACATTGTTGCTTGGAAATATCTAAAATGTTTTCTATTGTATATATTTTTTATTTTTATTTATTTTATTTTGGCAAAATGTGTCGTAAAATCTATAACCGTTTTGGTGTTCTTTCTTTTATTCATATTTTTTTCATTTGCATTAGACATCTCCACACTTTAAAATCATTCTGATTATAAAGAAAGGTTTACGATTGACCCAAAGAAAATAAGTGGGAGGAAAATTACATACCAATCGGTTTTACTCGTAGTTAATAATTCGTTAATAAATATACAATTATGGATTTAACGTAGATCAATAAACTACGCAATAGCAAACACTTTGTAATGACATAAAGTATATCATTAGATTATTTATGCATTTAAGGTTAGCCCTATTTAAAAGGAGAATGCCGGATAGTGGGCTGAATTATGAAGACAGGGATATTTTTCTTGGAATAAAGTTTAAAAATATAATTAATTAATAACGTAGTAATTAGTAGTATATAGTAGTGTTGGCTAAAAGTAAATCTGATACCTAAAAATGCGTGGATTATTGTCGTGTGTCTTAATGATCGGCACTGGAAACCTGTAAAATACAATTACGCTAAGCCTCAGAGGCAGCCGTGAATAATTAAAACAAGAGACTTACTTATAGTAAGAATTAATTAAACGACTGAAACAACTTATTGCGTAATAATAGAATTTAATGAAACTCAAATCAGGCAACGGCATTAGTTTGAAATCCAACCTTGAAATGTTCGGAGTAGTCATTTGCTAATATTACAAGTTGAGACGGGAACACGTGTAACTAATGGTCGTCCACGTTGGTTCACGCGCAGAACTAACCCGAGTAATTATACAGACGTGTTCATTTGAACGGTAAATTTTAGTATAAAGTATGTATGAAAATTTTATAATATGCTTAATATAAAATTATTTTTGAATATAGGTATCGTTTCGCCCTAATTTGGTAAATCATCTCGTCCATCATCCTGGTTTTTTTTTTTTACATTTTGAGACATTCATTCGGCATTATTAATATTCAACAAACATTGTGTTTTCTCAAAGTTGTAATTTCAAAAAGGTACTATTGTTGTCAACAAAATTTCATCAAGTAAACGAATGAATAGATTATTTACCTACCGACGTCATATTTTCCACGTGATAATTATGATTGTATGATAAAAAACAAAATTTAACAGCTTGTCAAGAAAGCTTGTGCTACGGAGCTGCTAAATGACATTTGAGTGTTGTTAACAAATTATCCAGCACGGGAACAAGTTAAATAGATTATTTATATGCCGATGCCATATTTGTCACAAATTACACAAGCGGGTCAAGATTGTCACATAAAAAAAAAAATATTGTCATAATAGATTCTTGTGACTGGGACTCGCCCAGTCCACAGTAAACGTTTACATTATCTGCCTTTCTACTAAATGAACTTAGCATTTAAAATGTAAGTGTTTTCTCTTTGCATTAAGAATTTAAAAGTTAAGTATCATCACGACCGTTTCCCTTTCAGGGTGGAAGCGGATTCACATTTAGCCAACTTTACTATAGGCCAATCATGACAAGTGGCAAGCTTGTCGGTGTCTCCAGCGTACCAAACTCGAGAAATATCACAAATAAATTAAATATTAATTAAATGTATTTATTTACATTAATAACTATTTTTTTTGTGCCGACCAGGAATCGAACCCGGTACCTCCGAGTCTAAATCCACTGACTTAACCGCTAGACCACGGAGAATGTTTAAATTTTCTTATGTAAACACTTCACTAATTAAAATTAGTATTTACAAGACTAAGATACTCCTAAATAAAGATTATGTATTGACAATGATAATGGTTGAGATATACTTTTATTATACTGAAAACGTTTTTTCTGATAATGTTAAAAAAAAACTTTTTATGTTATTAATCCTTATTAAATAATAGAAATAAGTAATATTTTTATAGAAAGTAAGTACCTTAACATCTATCATAGGATCGTTCTTATAAAAAATTAACTATAGTCGTAAGTCTAGGGAATGGAATAACCACCAATCCATAAGGTACTAACAAGTGCATTATTCGTGTTAACCAGAAGGAGAGAAGCATGTACGAGTATTGTAATTACAATTTTGCGTTAATAATTTTAAGGATAAGGTACTTCTCCTTGAATCGTTCTCCTTAGTGCTAAGGATTGTAGATCATCCAGCAGCCGCATTCCATTACTGAAGCGCAAATGCTCTAGTATCATGAAAAAATGAAAAATAATGATGAGGCTGTAGACGGTGACGTCCCGACCTCTGCTGTAGGCGAGCCAGTGTCACGGAGGCCGGGTTGTGGCGTTGTAGGTGCTCTTAATTGGGGTCGACTATAAATACATATATATATCAATAAATAATACCTATAGGTACCTATATAGAATAAAATAAATAAATAATATGGTCTAATTAGTATATTAATATAAATAACTACTGTGGCGTATATTGATTAGTAAAAAGAAATTCACTTGCCTCGTACGTCATCCTCACCAACCACGGCCTCACAGCTCGCTTGACTCCATTGCGAGTTAACCTAGCAATAGGTATTACGGTATTGCTTCTATTATAGAGTACAGGACCCATAACTCTGGCATCATAATAGTGGATTTAGTTATTTACTGTCACTTTGTCGCATGCGATATTATGTCGAGTCTAACCGTTCTTTTGTAAGTATTTTGACAGATATTTAGATGAATATCTATATCTACGAGTATGTGAATATCTATATAATGTGAGTAGCCCTCCTGGTCAGACCGGGACGGCGCGGCGGCGTACCCGTCCATCCGGCGGGGATTTTTCCACTACGTTTTCATGTACGGTCTCTAAACTTGAGCATGTCTATGCCAATGCTAATCAGTTCTACGACAAACTGTTGTAGCACACATACAATCCGTTAGAACATGAAGTGCAATGGCTAAGATCTATGAACATTTATAGTTTATTTAACACAGTTTTTCAGCCACGGGGTCTGAAGACTTCAACAACGATATTATTACGCCTTAAATCACGATTTTAAAGCACTTATTAGATAGATAAATTATGTATCAATAACTTTGAAGATATACTCGACTTGATCAAGTAATGGGATGTTCAATCCGTTTCCGATATTGCACTTGGTGGCTAGGGGTTTAATTAAATGCTCTGATTGAGGGCCTTTTGAGTGCACCGTATTAGTAATTGGGAATCCAACGTGGCCGTGCGAACATATCAATTAAACCATTGTTCAATTACTGTACTTTAGGCTCTATTCAATTGTTGCGCACGGATAGTACGCTCGTTGACTTAGCTTTGTACTACTGTACTGTACTCGGTAATGTCTCGTTTAGGTCGGCTGTTCAACGATGAATATGTATTTATTTCGATGGAAATAAATGTCTTCAAAAGAACTGCCACGCGTAATTCTATTGCTAAATTTAGTAGCCAAAATTACTAATAAATATTTAGTTTTTTCATATATTTTTTGTTTGCACATTTCTCCTTACACAAACATCACACACACGCTTGCATACATATAGTATACCACCTTTCACTGGATTCCTTTTATAATTGTATTAACACGTTTTTTGTTAATACACACATCAAAAAAGTCTAGGGATCAAGCATGTTTATGCGGATTTCTTGTGATTGAGATGTGGCTTTGTAATAAATTTATGATTTTATAAATTTATATGGATCCTTTTTGGTGCATTTCATAATTTAAAACAGGAACTGTCAATCAAATTCGAGTAAAAGATGAAAATCAGCTGTCAATATTTTCCCTATAAAAACATAAGACGCATTGAAGACATTATTAGTGCTACTGTTTCCCTACTACTGATTAAAACCAACGTTATTATGGAGCGGCGACGTCATTTAAGCAGGGAAGAAATGATCAGAGCCGTGGGAATGATAGAAGCTGGTTCCCGGCAACGTACTGTGGCTTTAGCTCTGAATACAAGTCAGAGTGTTATCAGTCGACTTTGGACACGTTACCGAACCACTGGTACCGTGGCTGAGCGCCATGGAGGACGGTATCGTTGCACCACACGGAGACAAGACCGATACATTCAAATCACAGCTCGAAGAACTCCAACAATAACCGCCATGATGTTAGCCGTGAGCCTTCATCGCTCTTCAGGGAACTTAATTAGCGACCAAACAGTCAGAAACCGCTTGCATGAAGTGAACCTTCATTCCCGAAGACCGCTACGGGTACCACCTATAGCAATGCACAATCGTAGGACTCGATATCAATGGGCTCTTGAACACAGAAATTGGACAGAAGAACAATGGCGTTTCGTGTGCTTTTCTGATGAGTCTCGTTTTGGTATGAGGCCGGATACAAGACGTATACGACACTGGAGAACCCCTGGACGCCAACAGCGATTAAAATCCTGCCAGGAAGTCCATCCTTATAGTGGTGGAACCATCATGGTATGGGCGGGTATTTCGATCGGCGGAAGAACTGAGTTGATTTGGATCAGAGGCAACCTCAACGCTCAAATTTATGCTGAGACGGTTGTATCAGACGTCATCGTTCCTCTACAAGTGCATATCGGTCCCTTATTTCAGTTAATGCATGATAATGCACGACCGCACACCGCAAGAGTTGTAAGACAGACTCTCGCCGCAGCTAACATCAATGTCCTGCCCTGGCCTGCTCAGTCGCCAGACTTGAACCCGATTGAGCATGCATGGGATATTCTTCAGAGAAGAGCTCTGCCGAATATGGAGGGTATCCAGTCGCAAGAAGACCTTTTTTTGTTGTTGCAACGAACATGGGCGGCCATTCCACAGCGTGATTTGGATGAACTCATTTTGAGTATGCCAAACCGATGTTCTTGTGTTGTTAGTGTTCGCGGTAGAAACACGGATTATTAATTGTTTAAGTTACCCAATAAAATTAAAAAAAAAACTGTTATTTCAGTCTTTTTTTCGAACTTTAATGTTAGTGGTTCAAATGTCAAAAATCCCTTTATTAGGAAAATGGCAATTTTTTTTACTAATGCAAAGGTGACTTGGTTTATCGTTACTGTAGACAAACGAAAACATTTTATTTGATCAATCCTTAAAGAAAATTTTAATGAATATCAATCAGGAGAAAAGTTATTGCAAAAATATATGTTGATCCCTAGACACTTTTGATGTGTGTATTTGAAAATCTGTTTTGGCCTTTTTCTTGTGTAACTTTCTCTGTTTCATTGAAATGTATTAGCTGTAAGATTTTATAATATGATAGATAAATTAGTCCATTGCAAGTCTGTGTAGCGTCCGTGCGCAGCCATGGAATAACGCCTTTATTGTTTGAAAATGTGTATTATTTGGTTGACAAATATTGAGCACGTGTTAAAGCTGATTTTGCATCAGATATGTAGAAAGGGTTCCTTAAAGCCCCAAGAGATCTCCAGCAAAAATGCGTATTACTTTTAAAAATAAAACAAGCTATCGGTAAATAAAATAAAAATATTAAAAGAAATACAGTCACAAAGAGTAACTAAAAAATAGGTATTTGTTATTTATTAATGTGAGCTTAATATATGTATTTGCCTCGTCTCGCAAATTAAATCAATTTTAGGAGATATTTCAATCTTAATTTAGATTCAGCGTTCAAGCGATTAAATTTAGATTTTCAATTTTCACCATCAACCGTGTTGAACGTCGTGTCAACAAAGCAGCCGTCATTACCTAAATCTTTTCTCGACCCTTAAACAAAAAAAACTGACGTACTCGTACCCTCAGGTGTACTTTTAAGTGTGTAGGAAAATTAGCAGTAAATATCCACCAATAGTCCACAAGCCAACTAAACGCTCGTCGGTTATATTACGATAAACGTGCCTCTTCAACCTACTACGTATTAAAAAATAAATCATCGCTAATTAGCTTTGTAATCTTAAGTTATTTACGTAATCAACTAAGCAACAAAGTACGGAATAAGGCTGCTTATCCACCAGAGATGTGCAAAGTTCCGTCAATGACCTTCCGCTGTCCTGACGCCTCCTAATGGGCAATTGCGGCACTGTGCTCGGCGCATTCACTGTCGATATTGTTCCGCCGATGCAACGCCCTCTGATGGTCGTTAGCAGAACCACGTCGCCGGTCGCGTAGCACATCGTTACTCTTAAATTTCGTGCATACTTTTTCGCTTTGTGTTGGATTTCTTCTGGGATCCTCTTGGGGGGCGCAATAACGCTATCAAAACGCGAAATCGTTGAACATTCGAGACCCGAAACAAAAGGTTAGTTGCTGGCGTTGCTGCTCAATAACGTTGTATAAAGATAGTTTAATAAAGTTGTTTCAATAACATAATGGGGCGAGTCAGCAAATTTTGACTTAAATAATTAAACTAAAATCTATACAACAATAAGTTTAACTGCAATGCTCGAATAACTATCAGAGTTTTTGTTCAGTAGTGTACCTATGTAAATATATTCCTTACACGAGCTTATTTTATTCACATTTCTGGTGAATAAGCAGCCTTACACGGTAAAAAGCTAATAAAATTAACGGGAGGTTTTCTGGGCGGAGTAGGTAAATAACGCTACCTCAGCCCCCGCCAATTAATAGCGCTACGTGTTAAGTTTCGAGACGACAATATTTAACGCTACTAATACTCGTAGACAATAAAATAGAATTCAAAATTAGCAAGCTAAAGTGGCAGTGGGGCGGACGGCGAACACATCTGCCGCAGAACCAACGATTAATGGGGCAAACGGGTTTTAGAGTGAAGACCACGTACGGATGTGACGCAGAGTTAGGACGACTTTCTGCCACATGGACGGGTGACCTAAAGAAGGTGGTGCGTGCAGTGGCGAGCCTTGGGAAGACTATACCCAGCAGTGGAGAGACACAGGCTAATGATGATGTTTATAGAAGACAAAAGGTCATAAATAAAGGACTGTCGATAATATGTGAAACCTACGTCAATGATAGCGTGTTCTAAAGCCATATTTCTTCACAACTAAAACACTGCTTTTTATTTTAACGGTCTTTAACTCGCCTGTTTGTTGGTTTTATAGTTTGTGTATTATTATGATTACACTGGTCAAGCTTGAATATTATTAATTTAATATTTTTTATTATTTCTTCAAAATACGGTGGTGTGCATTTTTCGAATATGTTAACACTGTGGTGTTGACTAGAAGGTATTATACTCGTAGTTATGAAACGAGTGTTCTTATTAGATTAATATTGGAACAGAATCCTAACTATAACTAATAAATAGCTTTATACAGAATCGTTTCAGAATGAATTAGAGCTAATAATAATAATAGTTTATTGACACAAAATAAAATATACATATTGAACAAAAAAATAAAAATTACATTGTTGTACATGCTTAATTTCATAGACGACTTCTGTCCCCTATACTAAGGTTGCCCTGGTCTTATAGGGGACAACTAGTTGGCACTATATAATGAAAGCGGTCTTGCAGCAGAGTCGTTCAATATCTGTTACATGTCTAATGTCACCTTATGTCATACTAAATTGTTTTTTAAAAGTTGAGGGCATGGCGGAATTGACAAATCGTGCGGTCTACACAACTAACTTATATATATTATTTAGGAACTATTTATTCAGGCACATAGGTTTTTTCAACGATAATAGTATAAGTCCAGGCTTACTTGCGATATTTAAAAAGTTAATGTTGTTGGGCACTCACTCTGCTACTAGTAACAATCAAATCAATTACAAAAAACAATAATAGAATTCTATTAAGGTTAGTATATTAGTAAGTTAGTATTTTAGTTAGTATTATATGTATATATTAAATATTTAGATAAATTATTTTTATTGGAGATTTATTTAGAGCTGGTCAAAGACAGCTGCCTCCGTGGTCTAGCGATTAAGTCAGTGGATTTAGACTCGGGTTCGATTCCTCGTCGGGACATAATAATTTATTTGTAATATTTTTCGAGTTTGGTTCGCTAGAGACAAGCTTGCCACTTGTTATGATAGGCATATAGTAAAGTTGGCTAATAGTGAACCAGCTTTGGCTAAAAGGATAAAAAAACAGGATATGGTCGTGATGATACTTTTCTTTCGTTTTGATTATAATATACTGATATAGTTTAGAACTGATTATTTTATAAGTCAGTAGTTATGAAAAGAATCCCACTGATTCTTATTGATTTTTTTTTTTTTAAATATTTAATTTTTTTAACGACATTCGTATTCGGATGGGGTCTGATTGACAAGATAGTTGATTCCTTATTTTATTGTCAGTTAAATCGTTAGAAAAAAGATCGCAGTTCGTACCAATGAAAATAAAAACAATAGTTTTACATTTTAACCGACTGTAGCACACACAAACTTTTAATGTTCATTCAACTACTGCCAATTTGTAATTGTGTTAAGTCACAACTCAACCCCTGTCTAAAATTTCATATAAGAAGAATAACATGAAGTTCTCGGTTCGATAACGGAGTTTGAGCATATAACAGTTACTGGTTACAATGTATTATGAAAAAGTAAACACATAATAGCTCCTACAAACACTGTTATTTAAAGCTACGATAACCCATAATAGTTTCATTGTAAGCAATTAAGGCGGCCTCTTTTAAGGCGGATTGAATATTTACATTGTTACGAATAAACACGAGAAATTAACCTGTTCTTGCGATCTACTTACTTCCGTATTGGTGTCACATTCTGTTAATGTAAAAGTAGATAATAAAGTAAAACTTTATGTTTTAATGGTCTAGTCTAGTCGTGAGCACGGTCAGTGCGGCTTGACTGAAACATTGGATTTGTCTCTGAGGTAAATCTCTCTTCTTTTGATCCCTTCGCTCATCTTTAGTCTCATTTCAAACTACTTATATTTTGTCGTAGCGATAAATTTGTGAAACAATTTGCTTCCTAACATCAGGCAAGTAAACATCGGATCGCTATTTTAAAATTTGTTCTATGCGTACGATATTTCCTTTCCCAACAAAATTTGTAAGTATATTTAATATGTATGTGTATAGTTTATATCTTAGTATTTAGTTCGTTATATATATAAGTATGTAGGTATGTATATATAGTTTTATGTATGTGGTTAGTTATTAAATAATATTTTTGTATATAATATTTTATATTTCAGCACGTACTTTAAAAAATAATACTATAAAAACAAGTCAATATCAAATCTCTGCTAACATAAATCCTTTAAAATATTTATACTCTTATATATCACTGGAACTGGATTTTTTTCTGCTTCGATTAGTCATAATTTCAAAACGCTCTGAGAACTTTTTTCAAGATTGTTTTTTTAAAATATTTCCTATAAATTCTTATTACCATGCGACGCTTTTGGAACATTTTTTTTTGTCACAATTGTCTTCTTTTAAGTTGCTATAGAGTTGCTTTACACTTTTTATCTTCTCACTGACAATAGGAATCGAATCAAAAATCTCATTAGATAAGTAGAATCATGGCTACGAACATATCTAACGAACAGTATACTGTAAGGTTCGTAAAATCATTACATTCTGATAAGTTGACTTCTACTGGAATATTTTATGAAATGTCAACGAAATGAAACGTCAATTATGTATTTACAATGAAACTATTACGTATCGCATGCAACCCTTTCATAAATTTTATAATGTAAAGGCGTCCAGCAGGCTTACTCTCAACATAAATAAAAAAAGGGAAAAAGTTTTCAAGCTTTATTTTGTAGCAATTTTGTGCCTAGAAGAGCTTTAACGTAAATCAGAGATATTTGTCTAAACATACTCGTATTATTGGGCTAAGGCTGCTTATCGTCTAGAAATGATCCTTCGTTTTCCCTTCAAGATCTACCTACAAGGAATCATAATTCATGCACTTTTGCTGCTGGACGGTGCCCGTGTGGCTCACTAACCCAGCTAGTCTAGGTTTGTTCAGTTCCCCTTCAGTAGTACTTTTCTAGAATGTGGAAATTTGAAATGGGGGTAAGCAAGACCAAACGATATTTTAAAGATGTTTAAATTTGTTAAAATTGGGCCATATTTATTATCATTATATATTATTATCGGAATTAGCGAAATCTCGGCATCCGACTCCTCAATTGTGGGCATCTCCAGGTCTCGAGCTATAACGGAATTACGCAACCCACTGCTCTACATACGAGTACGATATGTTCTGCAGACTTTGGATCTTGTCCCAATTGGTCTTGGAGTAATCTTCTTGTAGATTTATCTTCAACCTGAGCGCAACCTGGAATTAATAACATGACGTAACATGGCTCCTTCGTTATCTGATTACGCCACTATTTTCCTTGCGGCCTCACTCATTTTCCGCGCACATCACTAGTGGATAAACTGCCTTTACCAGGATCTAAATGTGTTTTGTTACATTTGTTTCATCGATGTTAATGGATATAATTTAAACGATTAGTTATAATGATTGGTCGGTAAACTAAATTTCTAAATCATTCAGCAGTTAATGTCATGTCTGGACTGCTCGTATTATTTTCGAAGAGCCAATTAAATATTTTGACTATACTCTCACTGAGTATAATACAATTTTGTTAAGCAGATATCTTAATCTTAATTTCGGAAATCCTGAAATCCTGCAGACTAATTAATTATTTTGCATTGCAATATTAACATTGTTTGCAGATCATGGTTTGCCAGCCTGATTTTTATTTATTGCCAATGAAATATTTGTCGGCAACAAAAGCAACAAAAATCAGCTGTTAATTTACATTTTTTTTGTTGCTAACCAAATTTATTAATGGGTAACCAAAGATTTAACCCAGCGTTAACGTTTTACTAGTAATGAATATTTACTTTTAAATGTTTTAAATTTAAGAGTAACCACCTTGGGGAATTAGCATCCGCGCCTACCGCATTAGTGTGCGTCATAGTAGCAAGCAAATGAAATATGGCGTTACAAACGTATTGCAAAACTATAAATAACAACCCCTTACATTGGGTAGATATAAATAACTACAAAAAATTAGTTACTGGTCATGTTATTTATTAGCGTATTGTTCCCAATTTACTCGTATAATTGTAATACTTTCTAAAACAGTTTCAAGATTTGATTAGCTGTAAAATAATATAGCACTTTATAATATAGGTATAAAATAATAACTAACTTCTTACATTTTAGTTATTAGAAACATGATTATATTAACTAACAAAGCTACAAGCAAACTACTAATCACCTGACTTGTGACAAAAATATTAACGATTTTTATTTTAAATCAAATATTTATTTATTATAGTTCGCATGTTGTTAAACTGGTATATAGTCAGAACTGATAAAATCAATACAATAAAATTATATATATACTAAACAAATTGGTAAAAATTGTTGGACCGTAACAGGTAATAATCCATATCTACATATTTTTATTTTATTTTTATTTATTTAGGCAACAAACAGTCAACATACACAAACAATATCATATGTTAATATAAAATATGTTAGGCATATCATACTGTCATAAGCAAGTAAAACTAACTTACTTGCAGCCAGCTTCTCGACCGTGTTTTTGGTACTTAATTATTTCTTACGTAATAATGGTTTTGCAAGAAATGCGTTTCACAAACATACGAATATCTTAAGAAATAATTAAGAAGGGAACTATCATTTACACAAATGTATGGTAAATTGTAAATTTTGCGTTTCACTATGCCATAAGAAATAATCAGGTAATATTTGACTGTTTTTTCGTGGATGATTTATAAACTTTTTCTTAACTTTAATTATTTCTCATTACCTACATAGCACGAGTGTTTTTTTTTATATTTCACAATAAAAAATACTATAATACCGTCTCGACTGGCGTTTGTTTAGTCCGTTTGTAAAAATACTACAGATAAATATAACGCGACCAGTTAATATTGGCTCAACAACCGAATTACAGCGCAATTTATACGTTGTCAATATATAAATTGTTTAAAAAACCCAAGGCCATAAAATATACTATTAAAATTTTGTAATTAATACCTTAAAAGTTAAATTTAATAATCACACATCTAAAGTGTTCGAATTATAACAATGAATATGAAATATAAATTTTGGAGCGAATCTGTTCCCCGTTTCGTTTCACGCCAAAACTTACCGCTACAACATGTACGAGTATATCATATATTTTTTTATATCATATTCGATGAAATATATATACATTTCATACAAAGGCACCATAAAAATATCCAAACCTATTACTTTGATCAATAATTATGTGTATTTTTTACTAAATATACATATTTTCTTTTTTGTCGCCAAAAACGGAACGTCATAAATCTTTAGTAAAATATTAACCGAGAAAAACTTAAGTTCGTGAAACCCGATTTAACTTAAGAAAAACTTGAAGATAATTTATTAGCTTGGAAATAATTAACTAGAGCCTGGAGAAACTGGCAGTTAGAACTACTTAAATAACATCGTGGCTGTAAAGAAGCCGTGTCAACCAAATATAAATTCGTAACAGAAATAATAACAACTAATGTCAAATAAAATGTTAATGATGAATTTAAATGGTTGAGTGGAGAAGTCGTTGACGAAATATTTTAGAATAGGGGTGTAAGGGCTTTTGTTAACTGCGTTAGATCCGAATCCCTCATAGACAGATTTAGAAAAATGACTATACGTTGTCTGTAGGGGTACCTTCCATCGGAGAGCCTCAAAACGGGGACCCGGAGAGCGCTGCCGATCCCAAGCGGGGTTGGCACGGGGAGCACACGTTACGTTCCATCTCTAGATCCACCACCACTCCAGTCCTCACCAAGACAAGATACCATGTACTCGTACTTGGTGAGAACGCAGCGGTGGTGCACAAATAAAAACGAATATACTGCACGTGGTCATGAAGTGACCGCGTACTATTTTCTATTCAATATTTACCCAAGCTCAGGGGGCAACAATATCCAGTAGGTTTATTATATTAAAGGTTACTGATTTTTTAAAATGAGAATCTTAAGTTGTAATTAAGTTATAATCAATTAAATAGCAGCGCGTTGCTGAAGTCTGTTTTGAAAAAGTGCAGAATGTCAAAATCTACTTTGACAGGTGGCGTCTTAAATAAATGCAAGGCAAAGTATGTCGATTGCAGCCAACAATATTTATTCCTTGGTCGCATGTAATACAATCGTTACAATACATCACCAGCAGCCAGATTCTGTTTATCTGGCCGCAAACTAGTATAAACTCGTACAAAGATTTATTATTTTATAGAAACTGTAAATTTTAAACGCTATTAGTGTTCACAACGCTATAAGAAGTCGGTTGTTATTTATTGTAGATAACATTTGACGCTTCCAAATAAATGTCCCTTGCCCAGCAGTTTGTTTGAGTAGTATAGTAGTAGTAGTAGTATATTTGTTTTTAAAATTGATGGGGTACTGGGGTACCAGGCCCTATTCCTGTTTGAGTATTTTTGGCATATCTTTGGAGTCTGGTACGCTAGACGAGCTTGCCGCTTGTCATTATGGGCCTATAGTAAAATTGGCTAAATGTTAATCCGCTACTTTAAAAACCGTGGTTTCTCGGACCAAAGCATACGGTCGTGATGCTACTTAACTTTTTTTAAATTATATTTTTTTTGGATCGTTCTATTATGTCGCAAATTATTCGCATATTTCTCATTTCTTTCTTCTGCCTTACCCCGACCTTTTACAAACGCCGAGTTTAATTAGAATTTTAATTAATTTCTTGTCGCACGGAGAAGGAAAACATACGAGGAAAAAAGCATACTTTTTAAATTATTCTAAAAAAAAAACTACCTGAACACGAGCCAGACGGGAGTTTATATAGGAATATAATTATACGCTCTCGTAATAAAAAATACATAGTATTATGTATAGTATTTGTGACACACTTTTATCCAAACAGTAATAAAAAAAAACCTAAATTATTGATAAATAAACAATCTATAAATTAAAAATGTCCTCTAGAAATATACAATCTGACATAGTTCGTAGGGGACTGGTAGCACTTCCCTTCTGTATAGCGATAATACGTTTGCAGAAATAGTTGCCAGCGACTCCTGTCTTTCCGTTATTTTTTATTATATACATACTTATCTTCACGCAATTGAGCGCCATTTGTTAAAAGTGGTATATACTTTTTCTTCGACGATATTCAGGCTATTATACATTATAGACTGGCTGGCTTTAGGCTAAACAAAAATCACATGTTTCTTATAATCAGTTGTCGAAACAGTTTTTTTTTATTGGTAGTATGGTATTACTTTTACAAGTTTATAACGTAAACTTAAACAATGTTAACTTTTATAAAATATTCATGAAATTTTTCAAACATCGTTTCTCAGTTGAAACTTAACCTTATGTTGATGTATACAAGGTTTAACATAACGTACCAAATGGGTTCCCAGTCGCGGTAGTGGAAATATCGATATTAAACACGAACGTCGAAATAGCAAACCAATGTATAAAAAAATAATTTCAACATGTCTGCTACAGCAAAGTAAAAAAAGTAGTATTATCACGACCGTAACCCTTGAGGGGTGGTCAAAAACCACACTTAAAACGTAGCGGATTCACATTTAGCCAACTTTACTATAGCCTAATCATGACAAGTGACAAGCTCGTAAGGCGATGTCTCTAGCGTACGAAACTCGAGAAATATTAATAAAATTAATTTAAATTTATAAATATTATTGTGGCCCGACCAGTCCGAGTCTAAATCCCCGGACTTAACCGCTAGGCCACGGAGGCAGGTTTTTCTTGTAAATCCATTTCTCAGTCAGATAAAACATAAATAGGTCAATGAAATCTGCATTTTGTCGACCGTTATTTTTTGTTATTAATATGATTGGTTCAACTAACAAAGTGACAAGACAACCTGATGATGTTTGTTAATTTATTTTTTATTAATGATTATTAATAATTGGCGGTTATTTACGGTAAAATGTTAACACATAAGTTGACAGCGACGCTGCCGCCTAAAGAGCATTTCATATTATTCAGCATATTTCAGACTGCAATAAACTTTTGCGCTTCGCTAAATGCTAAGATGTGGAATTATCTTCCAGTCACACGTCGTACCCATTATATAAAATACTATACTTGACTGAATGCTTATAAGGTACAGAATGGAGAAGGGGTCCTGCCATCATCACGTTTGAATATTTCTGATCGAGTATAGATATTGGTTGTCACCTGATTGCCTATTCATCAACCTTCGAATATCATCGTTGCCTCGCACAAACTGAGTTTAAAAATGCTATTTGAATTTAACTCGTAAAGTTAACAATATCAATTCTCAACCATCACGTCATCAAGTTTTATTTTAGTGGATATTATCCTCGCCTACTGCATGTTTTTTTAGCACATCTTTGGTAGCATATCACTGTTATTATTAAAAAGCATATTCGGTATTTAATTTAAGAAAACAATTTTTCCACGTACAAAATATTTTCATTTCTCTAGTGAATAAGTAGCTGAAAACAGTTGCGTGTGTTTACCCCGCTGTGTACCGCTTTGTCGATTCACGTTCGTTCGTCTATGTCATTAACAGAACCGACGTCACGTTGCTAAGCCCCAATTTTAACAATTTAGCAGATTAACTAAAAATACTTAAATTTTGTACTAAGTACTTATGTTTTATTATTTATATTTTTTATATTTGTATATCCCTCTAGTGTGGAATCGAAAGGTCGGAAAATATACTTAGTTACTGTTTTTCGATGTTCATTACGTGTTATTTTACTAGTTTCTAGTCTTCTGTTATCGTTGTACCGCTAGGCTGCTTAGTCATTTACTGACAGGAATAGAAACCTCAAAATAATTAAAATTATGACGTGTCACAAATGCCTGTAAATAGGATTAACGTGAATAAATATATTTTGATTTTCATTTACTAGACGCAATATTATATTGATGAGGTTTATAGGTATTGTGATTCTAAAAGATCGTAGTCGTCCTAGTAGCTTATCGGCTACCTATAAAGGTTGGATACTTATCTAAAACTTTCATTATTATAATGTGTTTACCTTTAACTGTAGGTTTATTATGTGTATAAATAATATTTCTAATACCATATTTCCAAAATGACATATTGTCGCTTAAGTTCTATTGCGTAATTCAAATTGGTAAACTTTTCAGGGGAGCAACAAATACGTGTTTTTTTTTTCATGGTTACTATACTGCACTGATATAAGCTATGCTATGTTTTTATTTAAGCAATAACGAGTCACCGTTGAATCAAATAATAATAAGAATGCTTTATTGCATAAACACTAAATAACTTAAAATTAATGTGCACAGGCGAGCTTAATGCCTGGCATTATCCATCAGCTAACCTTTGGGAGTTTGTGAAACATGTGACAGGCAAAGTGCCAAGCAAATATTAAATAAACAATACATACCAATACTACAATATAAATGTTTATTCAAAGTAGATACAAAAATATTAAAATAAAATAGATTAAAAAACTAATTATAAATAAAACAAACTAAAAATACCTATGAAATTAAAACGATTCTACAAATTAAACTAAGGGCTTATCATCAGGGAGGGTACCTAAAACGCTCGCCGCATTTCCTCGATGAATTATAGTCTAAATATTCTGTTTTAGGTAGTTATGGCATTTGGGATCGCCACACTCTTGTAAAATTCGTTTACCCAGCTCTTTTATGAATTTGTGGGTATCAAGATAATATACCCCCATTGTTTCAACCCCAAATGCCACGAAGTTATAATTTTATTTAATGATATTATATTTGACGTGCTTTTTAAATTCGGCTGTACGAGGGGCGTTCAAAATATTCTCGGTATTGATACGTTACAACCTCTTTTATATATATATTTGTTACTGGCCGCTAAGATTCATCCATTGACATTAAAAAAAAGTAAAATTGGAACCGAGATGTTCTTTTGTTTTTCTGCAATTGCCGAACAAACATGAACACCATGAGCGAATTAACAATTTTAACGAAATTAGAGCACCGATCCGTCATAAAATTCTTGACAAAACAGGGTAAAAATCAAAAAACCATAAAAGAGGAAATGGATTGTGTTTACCGTGAGTCTGCTCCTTCTTTATCTACTATTCAAAAATGGTCAAGCGAATTTAAGCGTGGAAGGGAGAGTATTGAAGATGACCCTAGACCTGGCCGGCCTGTAGTGGCTACCTCACAAGAAAATATTGATAAAGTGGAAAAACTTATATTGGAAGACGGCCGAGTGAAGGTAAAATCTATAGCTCAAGTAACCAATCTCTCTATTGGTACCGTACATGACATTATACATGACCATCTTAATATGTCAAAAGTAAGTGCAAGATGGGTTCCGCGAATGCTGACGCTTCTTCAAAAGGATATGCGTGTGGCTTGCTGTTCAGATTTTATCGACCTGTGTGGTGAAAATCCCGATGAGGTGCTGCAAAAAATAGTTACTGGAGATGAAACCTGGGTTCATCATTATGACCCAGAGAGCAAACAGGAGTCCATGCAGTGGCACATTAAGGGTTCAGCTCATCCCAAGAAGTTCAAGGTAATCCCGTCAGCTGGCAAGGTCATGGCCACAATATTTTGGGATTGTGAAGGAGTTTTGCTTATCGATTATAAAGAAAAAGGTGTAAATATCACAGGGCAGTACTACGCTAACGTTATACGTCAATTAAGAGATGCGATCAAAGAAAAGAGGCGAGGAAAGTTAACCAAAGGTGTTCTGCTTCTGCATGACAACGCCCCTGTCCATACTGCTCATATTGCCAAGGCAGCTATTGTTGAATGTGGGTTTGAAACTGTTACTCATCCACCCTATAGTCCGGACTTAGCCCCAAGCGACTTCTTTTTGTTTCCCAATCTTAAAAAGGATCTGCGTGGAAATAAATTTTCTGACGATGAAGCGTTGAAGACGGCCGTGGAGGAGCATTTTTACACCAAAGATAAAAAATATTTTTATGAGGGATTAAAAAAAATAATTGATCGATCTTATAAGTGTATGAACATAGGGGGGGAGTATATTGAAAAATAAAAATATCAAACTTTTCGTACTTGTTTGTTTTTATCCACATACCGAGAATATTTTGAACGCCCCTCGTATGAGCAGCCGAACCGACCTTTTTTGATGTAGAGGAAATGTGGCAAGCGGCAAAGGTATCCACACAGGTGGCATCCCAAACAGTCATCTTCCCTCACTCCATGGTACAAGGTACAAATACCATCCGGCCTTTTACCATCACTACGTGAAAGTCCTGATGGTTCAAGGACGGACGGGATTTTAGCATACTACAATACATATCTATAATATAATCAAATATATACAGGATTCATGAAATAAATAAATAATATAACATACATACTAAATATATTAGAGTGAAAGTTGCAACAATTAAAACAAAGATCAAATTTAACACAAGTAGTCTTCGGGTATTTTGAGTAGATAAGAAATAAGAATAGAAATGATACAAATCCATGATTTTGATTTGTCAAACGAGGCGTCTTTACGAGATTTTCTATTAAATGACATACGGAACTAATAACGTCTATTTTTGATAAACTCGGTGTTAGAACTTAAGTAACGATAGGTTTCATATTTCTTTTGCTTAAAACTATTCCTTAAAGGTAGTTAAAGATAAATAACGATAAGTCTACGGCAAGGAAAATATGTGAAATATATCGATTCAAATAATGTCGTTGACGAGGGTGATTGAATAGGGCCTGCCTTCAATGCTGCATTAATATTACGCGACAGATCGATCAATTCATGATTGTTAAATCAAACACACCCGTTCATTTCTAAGGGTATTATTAAAGTATATTTTTGTATTTTGCCTACATTTACTAAACGGATCAATTAGATATCAAACAGTTATGTTTATTGTTCTACTGTATTTACAATTTATGTATGTTTAATTCGTCATCACGTATACAGTAAATCCAGCTCTTGTTGCCCGTAAGTACGAGTATGTCGAACACAGCATTTGAGTCACCTCCGTTAAATCTTTGAAGCATTTCACGACACCAATTAACACGACGGAGTTTTTGGGTCTCGGTCAAATTATTAGGTATCCACCGGGTGGGTACAAAGCCTCCTGGCCGCTAAATGTTCATGGAGGATTTTGTGCACTTGACTCATACCGATTCCTAAGCTTATCCGAATCTGCTGATACTTTACTCTTCTGTCAGTCTATATCATACGGCCGCCCAACACTGATGTTATCTTCAGTCGTCGCAGTAGAAGGCTGTCCCTCACGCAGATCATCGGTGAGATTAGTGCGACTACGTTTAAACTCTTTAAACCAGTTGTGAACAGTAGCACGAGATGGGGCTTTATCATGAAAGACCAATCAGTCTGTCATAACTTTCTTGTTGACATAAATGACATGGACAGTCATAAAATATCATAGCACGAAAATTTTCTCGTCGTAAATTCATGCTGACGTGACACAAACAATTTTTAATTTGCCGCTAAATCGTAAATTACAAACGAATGAAATACATACTCAATAATATTAGTAATGAGTTCCATTTTCAAAATTTTAACTAATTTTTTTATTTTATTGTTTACTAGTGGTCAGTTTTAAAAACTTTTAGTGTGACCCTCGTACTGCTCTGCTTAAATTGTTTTTGTGCAAAAGTAGTTTAGAAATATAGGGTAAGTGAGTATGCTTCCTCAGAACGGAGTTTGATAGAAACGACAATGAAAAAATATGATATAATAGAAAAAGTATGCCGTAATATAACAAATACCTACACTTATTTGTTCGAGCATTGTACAATTAGGTCACATTTTAAAATGCCTCTATTATTTGACCTTTTATTAATTAGGTGTTTAAGAACACGAGCATGATTATCAGAGTTGTACGGAACACATAAACAAACTCTTATTACGCTATGAAATCAAGTTCACATTCCTGTTATACTACATTGTTTGGCATTGTATTCGTGTGCCCAATATAATTATATATACTCGAAGTACCGCGTGTAATTGTCAAAAGAGCAAATATTTTATTTAAGGCTTCAGTAGCCCTATTCTGTTAATTAGTCGCAAACCTTATATAATGGAATCTGTTAACTATATATATATCACGCTATTAAAGTTGATATTTGCACGGCCGATGTCAAGGCCGAGCGCTTATAGAGTTGAGTATTGAATAATATTTTATAATTATGACGCAACTTTTTCGCAATAACGTTTGCGACAGTTTGTTACAGGTGTCATTAGTAGAATCTCTATTTGGAATAAAAAAGGTCACCTATTTTTAAAGATAACATCATTATTCGAAAAACAAAACACTACTGCATGATAAATAAGGTCGCGTCTGAAAATCGCGATATTCATCGTGATAAATACCTAAAAGCTGGGGATTGTTATTATTAATTAATCTCACCTACAACCGAGTAACGCAATAGAGAGAGAAAGATTTATGTAAAGTCACCGTTCGCGCGATCGTCGACCTCTCGCTACCTACTTGATTAGGCTCTGTATGAGTGGCGATCTTTTCAGCATAACTAAATGTTATGCTGCACCGTAACTTAAGATTATATTAAAAACAAAATAACTTATAACAAACTTGGGAATAATACAAATTAAATAAAATTAGAGTCAGATTAAAAAAAAGAGGCTGTGTCAGGTTACAATCTAAAAAGAAATATAAAAAAATAAAAGAAAAGAATCCTTTCCGGGATGATATTTAAAAAAGTAGATTCAAATTTATCCAACTTTACTATAGGCCAAACATGACAAGTGCCAAGCTCGCCGGTGTCTCCATTGTACCAAACTCGAGATATACCAAAATAAATTAGACCAGGAATCAAATTCGGCACCTCTGCGTTTAAATTCAAATCTTAACTGCTAGACCACGAATTGG
The DNA here is from genome assembly GCA_910589645.1 of Tinea semifulvella. Lineage (NCBI taxonomy): Eukaryota > Metazoa > Arthropoda > Insecta > Lepidoptera > Tineidae > Tinea > Tinea semifulvella. The sequence goes on from OU342584.1 coordinate 32,257,859, forward strand.
TCATGATTACGATTTTCAAAGTTTTGCGATGAGGGTTTCTGTGTTAACCGGCGGAAACAGACAAAAAGAAAAACAAACAACGCATTCATTTGTTTTTATGATAAGCCGACTGACATTCTTGGAAATAATTATTAACAGGCCGGTCACATGTCGTGTTTAGAAAACTTTTAAATTGAATAAGTACCATGACAAAGGATACATGGTAAACTATGTTTCAAAATATGACAAGGCATCAACTATCGATTTTGTTTGCACGAACCTAATAATTATGTTTACTTATTCTATTTATAGTCGCGTCACATAAGTTATTTTATATTCTAGTATTTATTATAAAAAACTTAGCATTTAATGTTATTTAAATTGGTCACGTTGTCCCGAAGGTCTGACATGCAGATAATGTTAAGCGAATGTCACTATATCTCGCTTACTGGTACAACGAAATGGAATAATGGTACGGGAAATTATTCGCAATAATTTTAAAGGGTTATTATTTTCGAGTTCAGTGTGAAAGTCAGTTTGATAAATCAGTAAAGCCGTCCTCTTGTCACTGCGATCTTGTTATCACTTTATAACTTGCTCAGACATTTTATGAGGGAAAATATACACAGCTTCATAGTTAGCAGAACAAAAAATAAGTGGCAATGTACAAACTTTTACTTGAAGGACTGCCAGTTATAATATTTGTTACTGTATTGGTAAATTGAAAATAGAAAATAAGATAAGGCACTTTTTGTTTAAAGTATCTTAGAATCACACTTTATTTATGTTCCGCTAATTTTGCCCGTATGTATATTGTATATAAAACTCGTATATATAATATATAACTTTTAGGTTTAAACATTACCACAAAGAAGATTATGTGTTATACTTACCTACACAGATTATGTAGTTATTAAAAAGTCAAATATTATTACCTCTTGGTAATTGAAATATGTATTTATTAATAAAAAATAGTAAATAATATTTATAACAGAAAATACAATATACTAAAATCTTTTTGTGTGATGAAAATAAAAGTGTAAACATTTTCGTGTCTAATCAAATTATTTTGTCTACTAACGTCTGGCCAGCGTCGCTAAAGAATGCCAAATTCTCCTGGTAACATTCTGAAAGACCCATGTTTAGCAGTGGATGTCTAGTACTGGGTTTTAGGGACTGCAATTTATTTATTTTAGGAGTAAAAAACTTTATTAGGCCTTAAAACATATTATTACAGTAATCAATAGTTATAAAATACAACCTAATACCTTAAGGATCACCCACTTATATTTAGTAAGTAAAACTTTAACAAATAAATATCTTAAATTTTACCATCTTAAATTAAAAATAACATTAATTAATATATAAATAATAAAGCAATATCAAGCGGACAAATGGAGTAAAACAATAAATATCTTACCGCAATGTAAAAACTCTAGCATGTAATATAGGATATTTATAATACATACATAAACCTACATATATACATTTATATATACTCATACAATGATGAGGATAAATAATCAAAAATAAATATTACTTCTAGCTAAACACAGTATCCTGTCTGTTCTATCCCGTAATACCTCATGTTGCAAGCTTTCAGCTGTCGTTACGTATTAATGTAAATGCACTCTGAATTTGACGTAGGCCTCAATTAGGAATAGCGACAGTATCCATCTGATTGAATAATTTATGTGCCTACATGTGGACGAACCTATATTGAACACTGTAGTTTTAATACATAAGTAACTAACTCAAACGTCGCGTTCGCATGTCTATAAAGGCATAATGTCGTTATTAAATAATGCTGGAGCCACATTAATACGGCGAAGGTGTGGATGAAGAAGTTTGTAACAGCGTGGTACAATATATTGAGGCGATGAAAATCATTATACTTATTGTCGCGTCAAACTTCGCTACTTTAGTTGCAGCGTCCAAACGTATTTTATTATCTTATCATTTATCATTAGAGACGCATCCAGCACAAAGTCCCAGACCTCAATTGCTAGTAGTAGTTATCTTCGACCTGGTGCACGGGGCGCTCAGGGGCGATCCCCATTCAGCGTGCGTTAATCAATTGCTGAAAGAGGGCCTTCCAAAATATTATCTGGATGGCCTACTCTCGCCACGGTGGCCTGACTGATTTTATATTATATTTTTTTATACTGAGCACGACATGTGACATCGTGCCCACCTGATGGTAAGCGGTACGCGAAGTGTAAGAATGGAGCAGTAAGCAACTGACGACAGCCACTGACGACCGACATCAGTCCCTATGCCGGCCTACCAAAATATAGGAATAGGGGACCACACTGGCTTAGAGAGCATTCCCCATTTGTACGCGTAGCGGTTGTGGCTACTGAATGTGGATGCATATTTTGGCCAGTGCGCGTGGTTTCGTTGCGGAATAGAGAAGAAGGGATAACAAAGAGACCAATGTTTGGCGAAGCTGCAGCGATTCGATAGTTGCTAGTATTCTAGTAGTCTTAGAATTACTATCGTACGTAAATGTGGCTCCAGGGTAAGCCGATTACGATTCTCTTTGATATGTTATTCAACTGAAATTATGACATATGCACGGTAATAATAGTGTCTGTTTTTAAATCAAAAGGCGATTTGATTCAGCAATAATTCTTTATTATAAATGGTTCGATAATAACGACCTAATATTATAATTATTAAAATAAATTTATTGTAATCTACATAAATACTCGGTTTATAAAAGCTTTAGTATTGCTAGGTATTGTTTCAGGTGGTTGGTTAAATAAACAGAAATTTCTGTGTTCACAGAATTTAAATTCGCCCTCGTAATAAGCTTAGTTAACGGAGTTTGGTATTTGGTCCAAGAATCGAATTTTAACAATAGCGCTACAAACCCTTTGTGTTTTGGCCGCTATAGTTTCTCTAAGCTTTCAGTTGTTCTAAACTGAACATTGTTAGTTCTCAAGCTGCTTACAATACCTATACCTACAGTGTTGTATTTATGGAGATAGTGGTAGGTTTATAATCATAGTATAGTATATAACAGTACGAATAAGTGTATGATTAAACTGTCTAATTTTATTCCTAACTTTTAATATTTATAATATTTTCATTGCATTTATATTAGTTCAAGTATGTCCCCAAGGTTTGACTGTCAAAAATGTCTACGGGCATTAAGTCCGCCTTTGTACTCCGTGCAATAAAATCTTAAATAAAATTATTGCTGTCGCATGTAGGCCTTCCTCAAGACTCGACACTGCACGAATGTTTTTACCATCCTGACTAGCAATCTATGTCTATGACATTAGATCTTTGACGAATATCAACATGTAGTTAAATGGAAGTTACACTATTAAAAAATCCTTACGTTACAACTTTATGTTCATGTGTCAACATGTATCCTCCAACGTGTTTGTAAAACATCAAGTTTGTGTCATACTTTTAAATATAATCGTGCATAATGTAACTACAACGGGGTACAACTTGGAAAGTCTTGTGAGCACGGATAAGATTGAAGACAAGAGCGGTCTTCGTGAACACGTTGATCGCAGCATATGTCAGAGCAGACCGAGGTGGTGCAGCATCGTGCGCGACTACGTAATCTGTGAAGGGGGTCACGGCCCTCAGCAGTTATGAAAACGATGCAAAGAGAAGGAGTAATATTGTAACTATACGCTTCGTCCAAAAGCGCAAGCTTTCGAAGGAATAAAATAAATTTAGTCTAAACGATACGGGTTCTACCTCCTAACGTCTGTGTTAGTTTCCAAAGTTTAGGTATTTAACATCAAAATATGCTTCATAAATATATATGGAAAAAATCCTATGTAATTTAGGTTAGGTAATCTATATAAGCATCGACATGAGTGCGATATGTTTATAAGCCCTACTAATATTTAAAATGCTAATGTACTTTTAAATTAATTATATTTATGTATGTTTTACATACGACTAAGGTTGCTATCCGCCCGGGTTTCCCCGGATTTTTTCTAGTTTCTTAGGAGAGCCCGAAATGTTTTTTTTTGTAGTCCGGGTTTAATGGCCGGTAACCGAAGCATTTATTAGCATCATACTTACTTTAAAAAAAATGTATATGCTCTGTTAGACATATACAATTGATATATATTATGATAGCATTTAGGACGAGGACTGTCGTTTAATTATCGCAAACTGTATGATGGGTGTCGCTTATTGAGTATCGTGGTACGAAGCACGTAGTTGTCAAGTGCGGGGCCGGCCGGGCGTTTGGCACCGATAAAAATAATTAGCGGGTCGCAATTTGTGTCTACTGATTATTTTATAAACTCTCGGCGAATAGACTATAGGTATATCCATAGCACTGAGGTATGCAATATAACACAGTATCTACTAATAATAAAGTTTATTTAAAGTAATCTTTTAATAATGAAGGGTTTAAGTTTGTATGTAAAAACTGTTTTATGGTGCAATTATTAAAAATTTAATGTAATTTAATTTATTACTTTCTCCAAAATTTATTTAGTAATATATAATATTTGACAAATCATCAGTATAAATAAAGCTGGAGCACAGGTCGCTAGTAGATACAATTTTCATAAATTCATAGCACATATTAGTCTGGCTTTTGTCATAAAGTATAAAATCAAATCAAACCACAACGGATAGTAGTAGAGCTAATTGGTGTGCTATCATAGGATCGATGGTACAATTAGGCCAGTCTTAATTACTGCTTTTTAATATATAATGCTACTTGTTAGACCCACGTTTTATAATTTCCCGTGCTATCGTTAAACTAAACACAATCTTACAAAATTTAATAAGGAAAATACAAAACACGGTATTGATTAAAAACGCCGGCCATCGTAATCCATATAGACGGTATCAACAGACTACTAAATTCGTTAACTCTAAATTAACAGTTAGGTCAAAAATATGGATTCCGACACAAGTGCAGTTAAATATCCAATTATAATCTATAATTATATGGTAGCTTTAGTAGATTTACGTTCTTATTTAAGCAATGTCCGAGCGTATGTATTCAATAAACGTGGCAGTTTCCACAAACTTGGACTTAAATTATTTTGTTTCAAATATAGATGTATATTTTTTGGAGCAAAGTATACGAGCGACCGTCGCCTGACCTTGAGCCATTCTCCAGGGACTTACCGCCCTGCTAAGACCGTGTTAACTCGACCAGAAATGTTGTCCTCTTCATATTTACGTATTACGTATATACGATTTTACGAGTACTACTACGAACTTTTATTTATAACATGCCTTAATTATTTAAATTAGCTGTTTGACCCGGCTACGCCCATGTAGTACTAGCAGTTGGCAAAATACACCTTAACGTGGCCGTGAGGTTACGTGTCGCTGCCAGATGATGACATCATATAGCCTATGTCAATACGAGTATATGCCAAATTTCATCAAAATTGGGACATACACACAGACAAAGCTTTATTATAACATTAGTATAGAAGTCAACATATTTTTACTCAAGTCAACAAGCATGGTGCGATGCTGGCTCGGCTATAAAAACGATTTCCTCAATATCCTACAAAGGTCGTTTTAACCCCTCCTTTACTACACCACCGTTACCTTGTCTCGGAGAGAACGTTGAGCCGTCGTCGGTCCCAGTTTCACTAATACCAACTGTGGAATCGTTAATAAATTGTCATTAAAAAATGACATCAAATCCTCCCTCGCCAACCCGTGTAGGCCAAATTCTCCACATATATGTTTTGAAAGGCCCATCTTCAACAGTGGGGGTCTAGAATGCTGTGTTCTAGGGGCTGTAATAAAACAAGCATTTGTGACACCTGCATCTGTACCAAAAACATGATATTATTAATGAATATAATTAAAGTCATAATTAGATTTATTAATTAAAATATAAATACTTTTCATTACTTAATAAACTATATAAATAGTTTTGGATAACGTTTAACTACATTTAAATATAATAGTTATGTTTCTATAAACTTATAAAGAAAAAAAAGGACAAAAAAATTAATTTGCGACGAAATATTCGTGAATTAATTTTGGCTTATTATGTAAGTAAAATGGTAACTTAGTACCACCAGCTCGGTATCCGCAGTGTTACCTAACGTCTGACTTCCGCTCGATACGTTGTCGTACCATTTTGTTACTTATATTTGCGAAATCATGAAAAGACGAATCAAAATGAGCCAAGTCAAAACACTAAACTTTTTTTTAGCTGCTTCGGTACGGTTAAAATTTTGACAGATTTTCGTCACATAGATAATAAGTTTTTATTTTACATACGATCCGATTATTTAATAACTTACTGGTAACGTAAACGGGGAACAGGTTCGTTTCAAATCTATAATCTATATTTTTTTATTATTCAATTTAATTTTAAGCAATTAATATTATTACAACGTAATATTTGCGCAGTAATTCGGTTCTTGTATCTTCGTTTCTTCTTGACTACGATAGTACTGAAAATCTGCTTCTAAGGTAATAAAAAAAAATATATTAATAAAAATAATATTAAAAAAAAAAAAAAAAAAACCCACGATAATGGACACTCACACAAAACACGCACTCATACATACATACACAAAACACTACCACACTCATACACACACCCACACTAAAACACTACTACACTCATACACACACCCACACTAACTCATTTAAACCTTCTCTTTTTATATAATTTGTAATATTAAGTAGGTATTCAAATAAATAATTAGTTAAAAGTATTTCTATCTGCAAGCGCCTTGTTTTGCAATATTGTTTGCGACCGGAAGTGCAGGGTGTCCAGAGATCCAGGCGTCCCAGAGACCCTTGTTCAGGCCCCTGATTGAAACTCATGTATAACTGTTTGAAAATAAAGATTATTTGATTTGATCTTTGTTGAGCCAATTTTAACTGGTCGAGTTATATTCATATGTAGTATTTGAACAAACAGACTAAACGGATGACAGTCGATTAGTAACAATTAGTAATCCTTTATCTGTGCAGTTGATGGTATTATAATTTAAATGAAAAAACACCCTTGCCTATGTTCATACGCTCGTACCTATGTAGGCAATGAGAAATAATTAAAGTTAAAATATATTTAATGGACCTTCTTAACAGTTGTCAAAAATTACTTAATTATTTGTTATTGCTTAATACCTGTTAATTTTTACTTAAGTACCAAAAATTCGTTTGAGAAGAAGTAGCGCGTCCGTGCGTAGCTTTAGAATAGCATTTTACCCACAGAACAGGACTAGGAAAACTTACACGATTAGAGTTATGCAAAATTATAGTCTTTAATAAGACAACATTTAATAAATTCGAGTCCCTGTTCGTAGAGCGAAGGAACAACACTTGCACATATTTGGTGGATATGCAGCCTAATAGCGCCAATTATCCATCTAATGTTAGTTCTGTCCGTTCTTTTGTTTAGGGCTCATTGAAAACTTTTTATCTTATTCTTTTGTTAATCATCTAGTGGCGGAATTACGGATTTGTCTCCATACTAAACAAACAGCTGATTCCATTTTCCAATCTGTTCGTATTAATCAGTCCTACAGTACAGTACAGTACATTGAACAAAAAAACTTCTCTGTATCGAAGCTCAAAAACTTTTTAGTCTGTGTTTTTTTATAATCCTAATTAGTATTGATTTTATTTTTTAATGTCATTCTAAATCCAAATCTACCGAAGAACATGTCGTTAACACATACCCGTATAGTCATTAACATTTATCCCGCTCTCTCAAAGGTTTGTAGAAAAACCCTATTTTATTTAAGTTCGCCTTTTTACATAATTTTAAGTAAAGTGAAATAATATATTTAATATTAATAAAAGGTTGTAAAGTAATTCTGAGCGGTTTACAAGTTCGGTGTTCATGTCTATCTTATCATCAATAAAATTCAGTCAAATTGGCAGATTTTTAGATCGAACTTCAAATATGTTATAAAGTGACGATAAATATTATTCTATTGTCCTTTCAGCTATCAGTACCCATCTATGGGGGGTTTGGCCCAGCAGCTGAACTATGTGGTGAGCTACTTCAACATTAAGTCCTTCGTCGGGTTCGGAGTCGGAGCTGGAGCGAACATCTTATCGCGTTACGCTCTCCAGAACAAGAACAAGGTTTGTTTAGAATTGTTATTTAAGAATACATATCGCAGCAATCAATGGATTCAACAGTGCGGGGGGTGCCGGGTCCATCGTGTCGTATGAGAAGAGAAGAATAGTGTCTCAGACTTGTGACTAACCAAGCTCTTGGCTGCTTACTCTACCGAACCAAATATTGTACGATACTGCTGATGATAGAAACGAGCTTAATGTAAAATATGTAATGTAAAATGTAATGACTGCGACTGTATCTGGGCCAAATTCTTGTACAGCTCTATAACAAACGTTTAGTCTCAAATTAAGTATTTTTTTTTTTACATCAAGTTTAATTTTAAAGTTGTAATTTTCAGGTTGAAGCTCTGGTGCTTATCAACTGCACATCCACCAGTGCTGGTTGGGTCGAGTGGGGGTACCAGAAGGTGAACTCCCGCCAGCTGCGCACCCGCGGGGTCACCCACGGAGTCGCCGACTACCTCATGTGGCATCACTTCGGACACGTCAGTATAATTTTAACTTACATTGATGAGTGACAAACTGAAACTTTATATGAATAATTTTCTAGATAATTAGCTCATAACAATAATAACAACTAATTTTTTTTGACGGATCGCTAAAAATGTATATCCGCGGATTTTTTTTTCAAAATCAAAATCAAAATCAATAATTTATTTATTAACTTTTGGTACATTTATTTAGGTTCTAACAGGTGGTTGTGAGCTACAAAAGTCGACCTAAGAGATAGGTATATAAATATTAACATTTTTTTTTATTTAAATAATTATTATTATTAAATATAAAATAAGAAAACAAAATGAGACAAGAAACAAACAAAAATAAAGAAAAGAAAAAGTCAATTTAATGCATCTTCTAGGTACTCTTTAAGATTATAATAAGCCTTTTTTGCCAAAAGGTCATACAATTTTGTTTTGAAGGTTGATGTTTTGTTGTTCTTAAGGTCATCCGGTAGCTTGTTAAACAATGTAGCAGCCATATTATACACACTATTACAAAAAAATGCCGTTTTTATTGGTATGTAAGGGTACACTTCGAATCTATTTCGGCATTTGCGAGGATGTGTATTTTCTTTAATTTTATATTAATAAGGGTGTTCTTTAACTAAATTACATGCCTCGTAAATATATAAGGCTGTCAAAGTAAGTAATTTAAATTGTATAAACACAGGTTTGCAGCTTTCTCTTTGGTTTATCCCAGCCAAGGCTCTGATACATTTTTTCTGGGTACGAAACAATGGGAGAATGTAAGTGTTTGCTGCGTTGCCCCAGTGCAATATGCCATATCTAATCCGTGCAGCATATTATATCGATGGGTTCATTTATTTTCTTTAATTCGTCAAGAGCTGTTTCTATATCATTACTTTTGTTTAGTAAACCTGCTATATTTTGATGAAATATATGTAAGTAATGGGTTTCATTATTTAGCGAAAAAAAACGTCTTCAGATTGTGGTTCATTGACATCATTAATTACAAGTTTACTATTGTCAGTTTGTGTTGATTTATCACTATTTATAATATGTTTATTTACGTCAATTTGGGTTGATTTATCATTTTTCTCTTTGTTTAAGTGTCTTTGTTCATTTTTACTATCATTATATTCTTTAAAATCTATATAGTTGCTAATACGCAAAATTTCCCTTAATAATCTTTGTCCTATATGTGTTGTCAAGTTTCTTTTCCTCGGCATATATCTTGTGTAGTCCATATCTATGTATACTGAATGTTTAATAGGTTTAGGTAATAATTTTAACTCATAGTTAAGTTTATCTTCGTTCAGAAACCTACTGTGCGCGTTTTGACATATTATTGCGTTAGTATGTTTTAAAAGATGTAATTGGTGATTTAGTAAAGAAAGTAATAATGTGGGATTGTTGTCATTTGAACCCGCAATTATGATTACATAATCTTTTTTCGTAAACAGTTTTGTATTATTTTCTATTGGTTTCAGAATATCCAGGATCTTAGCTCCTGGTTTGCAAAAACTTTGAACTGTGTATGATTTTCCTATAAATGATTTAAGGATAGTAGCCAATCCTTGTCCCTGCTCGTCAGAAACTATTAAAATTCTACGTTGTTTTATTTTATTTATTTTAATGTAGTATTTTGTTTTAAATTATTTATTGATTCTGTAGGTGTAATTGCATTTACTTGAGAACGACTATTATTTGTATTTTCTCCTACTTTAATGTCTTGAATTTTATTTGTAATATTTTTACTTATATTTTTATTCTGTTGATTTGTTAATTGATTTATCTCCCTTTTTTTTCGCTGTATTATTATACTTGGTGTTTTTATTTTTTTAGGTGTTTCTTCTGTAAGTATAGTTTTGTATAGATCCTGTTTTTTACGGGTCTCTTCAAGAGACTTTTTTAAAATAATATTTTCCATATTAAGATTTTCAATTTCGTTGTTAGCTATGGCTAGCTCAGAAGTAAGTGATTCTATTTGTGATTTTAGTTTCAAGTACTGAGAGTTTTCCAACACAGATAAGTTTGGAAGACTTTTTCTGGTGCTATCATCTTTGATGGTAGAACTAAGAATGCTATTCTCTATGTCTGTGGTGTAGATGTCTTCATTTGAAAGGGCTTTCCATAACCCTTGGCGTCTCCTTGTCACATTTTCGTGTAAAATTGATTTCTCACCCTGAGTTTCTACGTTAATCAAGGATAAATCAGGGATTGTTAAGGTCTTACTTAAACATTTTATGCATTTCCACATTGTTTTATTATCCTTAGTCATTAGGTAAAATCTTTTCTCACTTACATTTGCACAATTAATATCATAAAATAACTTGCATTCCGAGCATTTTAAATTTTGTTTATTTAATGTATTATGACACTTTGAACATTCTCTGTCTTTTAGTTTTGTATTTATTGGTGCCATTATTCTGATGTAATGTTTATAAAACCGGCTAACTATAAATACCTTATTGTTATTTATTATTATGATTACAAACTACCGAATTATCTCAAAAATTACAAATTTATCTTCAGTCTATATGTATGTCAAGTAAAATAGTTCATGCATTTAAACTAAATGTAACAACAAAACAAAATAAAAATTAAATACTGTACATAAACACACGATTCTAATTATTTCTTAATTTCTAAATTCCATACACTTAAATCTACTTAAAATCTAATTGGTATAATAAAACTTAACTATATTAACAATAATGTCACAAGAATTATCTAGGTGTCAGTTTTATTTAGAGGTTTCTTAGTCAAAATTGGGATACATACTCAATATATAAAATTTAACCATAACAGATATTTTTCTATCATTTTCCTGATTATAAGTATTACTAAAATCAAATATAACTATTTACTGAAGCCTCTAATGCATTTAAAACTAATTGTTTAAAACTATGTCAACTTATTAGTAATAATATATGTCACAAAAACTATACTTGTGTGGAAATGTTTGGTTTATTTAGTAGTTATCCAATATACAAATCAATTAGGTAATCATTATAATATAATGGAAATATATGGGTTAACAAACAATAGTAATAATAATAATAATAACGGCCCCATAGGTATCACTGACCAAGGTTAATCTTAAAGTACACAACACAAGATGTCCATTGCTCCCGAGATGAAGATAAGATCACAAACACTATTCTAAAGAATGCAATGGATCATGCACCGTATTTGTTTTTGTTTTGATCTTCAGTTCGCAATTTTCACCGATCAGTGTGTTCTTTCGGCTGGGGGCTGGCAGACGTAGTTTGGAATGTTGTTTTTTATCAGATCAGCGTATACGGTTCACTGGTGTACAGATCTGCGAATACATACGCGTACATATAAATTTGAAGACTCCTACATCGTGCGAAAGCACGTTAAATTCGCTTACAGACTGCTGTACAGTAAAGACGTAAGCGCATCCGCGCTCTAATATTTTGTCCAATATGGCAAAAGGTGCTGCGTGTTGACGGGTATGTGTTGACGTTCATTAATCACAAGATCAACGTTATGGATGAGCAGCTACAAGGAGGAAGACCTCAGAACCGCCTAGGGCGTGCTATCTGAATTCGCGCGTCGTAGCCGAACTCGTCGCGTGCGTGTGGGATGTAAAACCAGAGTCATTCAGGAGATCATCAGCACGCTCAAGGAGACCGATCTCGACGACTTGCCGATATTTTGGCCCGCAACCTCAATAACCTGCATCCCGTCAGCTTCGACCATGAACTTCGAACATGAAACAGTCTTCCTGAATGAGATGACTGTAATGCAGGCGGACATCGCGGGACTAACATCGGCGCCTGGATCCTGGAAGACATCTGTGACATAAAGAGGCGATTAGTAGAGCTCAAGAACTTGGTTGCTGACGTCGTAGCCTCGACGAGTGGGTCGCCGGATGATGTAGGTCGCATTATTGCAAGCCTGCAGAATTCGCTGAACGAGTTAAGAGTCAATTCGCGGCGTCGCACTGTGCAAAATGCTGATTAGCCGACTACTGACACTAGTGACAAGGACGGCGCGCCGCTCCAGCCGATGTCATCGCCCGACACGCCGCCGGTGCCGCTACGACCTACGGCCCTGGTGTTCACGCCAACCCGGATTCAGCCCCGGGACGCTGGAAACTGTTATGCGCAGATTGCGAGGCAGAAGTTGTCTCGAAGAAAGGACCCCAAAAACCAGATGACAGACCAGGTATCTCAACCGGAAATAAAACTGATTCGGAAAGATTTGTAATAGTGGACAAAAAAAAGGAGACCCAAACGTAATAATAGGGGAATTGCGCCTCCCGAACAGTGCGTGTCATCATGACAGACATGTAATCCCAAGATGTTCTCGGACACTTACGGGACCGAGGGGAGATCGACTCTGTCGCTGCCTTCCCATTGGGATGCCACCGGATTCAATGCCGGCACCGTCCACTGAAGCTTCTAGTACTCCTCAGAAGGTGGTCACAGTACCTGATGGGTACTTCTATGAAGACGATGAAGATACTGAAGCTTTAGATTAATTAATATTATTATTCTTAAGTTAATGTATTTTTTTTTAAATATGTATTTTAGTTGTAAGGTTTTATCTATCTGTTAAATGATAATAAACGATTTATTATTATTAAATATTAGAACTGTTTTTAATGGGATTTAACAGTAAGTTATTTGGTACTTTAACTTATATTTCAGTCGACGTGTTGATCAAAGGGGTTGGTAAGGGTCTCATTAAAATTTAAATGATAATTTATTTCCCATTTTTCAAGTTTATATTAGTGTCAACCAGGACCGAACGTCTTATCGTGTTCTCCTGATCACGGGATAGGTGGTGTTGTAAATATAAAGTGTATTTCTTATTAATACATAGATTCACCCCCTTTATTTAATTTAAATATTTAGTTTATTTCATAGTAAACACAGTTTGCGGAAAATACTAAATAACATAAAAACCACATCATTGAAAATTTCAATAGATTTAATAATAACGCATTACCAACACCAGCTTGACACGGTCTACCTCGTCGTTCCGATTGGTCATCAGTGTGGTGTTACATACGATTATACTGGTTGTCCCAAAAGTCTAAGTCAAACCGGGAATGGGTTGATAGGCCAGGGAGGAATTATCAGAAATTTATAAATTAAAAATCCTAGCAATGTATCTAATATATTCTTTGCTCTTTTTTAAAAACCTACCTATTATTTAAATATTCTTTTGATTACAATTTACTTATTCAAGTACCTGCATGTAAAATATTTTTCGATAAACCATTCATATGTATGGTGTATTTTCTTAACTGCGTCATTTTAAAATTTTTAGTAATGCGTTCTTACAGCCGGACTACTACTACCGCTCTTTTTATAATTTATCTTTCGTTCAGGATCACGAGGAAGTGGACACTATGTACCGTAACTTATTCGCCACGCTGAACCCGGTCAACCTGTCGTTGTTCATCAACTCTTACATCAGCCGCACGGACTTGAAAATCTCCCGCGAAGGGCGCACCATCGAGGCCACCGTACTCAACATCACCAACATCAGCTCCCCGCACGTGGACGACACGGTCGAGCTGCATGGCCGACTCGATCCGGCCACATCTTCCTGGATGAAGGTAAGAAGAAGACAATTTCTAAGCATTCCATGGATTCACCGTGCGGGTGCCGGGTCCATCGTGTGTGGGTAGGAGATGAGAAGAATGGTGTCTCGGGCTTGCGACCGATAATAAGCTGGTTTAAGAAAAGGAGGCTTCCTTTTTTTTATTGCGCGACAATACGCTCACCATCCACCATTCTACTTCTCTCCCTACCCAACCAAATACTGTATGATTCCATTAATGCCGTCTTGGAAGCTCCTTCCATAAATGTGACTCCTGCAGACCTGCTTAGGCCCAATTCTTTCAGTAAGTGATGCAAAGATTTTGCTGGAACTCCTCTCGTACCAACTTCCACTGCGTAAAGCTGAGTCTTGAACCCGTTCCTGATCATTTCTTCTGTGAGATCATAATATTTATTCGACTTCATGTTGTGGTCTTTTGGAATATTTGATTCCCACGGAACGGCAAGTTCAATAAGAATAACTTTTTTCAAGTTCCGAGAAAACACTAAGATGTCTGGCCTATAGGCTGATACAGCTAGTTCATCTGGGATTCTATATTGGCGGTTTCTATTAGCCGAAAGAATGATTAGCAGCTTTAAGGAAAGTGATTAGACCTGCGCGAGGGCCTACGCTGATACTATCGATAATTGTGCTAAAATTGTAAAAAATGATAAAATAAATTTAGGACATAAATGAAGAACACAGAATCAGATGGTTTAAGAGTTAATGACCTTCTCATATGGAAAACAGGACTTACCCCAAAGCAATCCACGTATCCACGTGTAGGATGGCCATCCACCTCGATTAAACACTCGGTTTCTTGTCCAATTTTATAGTCTATGCACCACAAGCTTTATTATACACGCACATACAGTTTATATCACTAATATTCTCCAAAAACATCCAAATTATAATTTAAAATTCATAAAAAACACACGCGAGGCATGAGTCGGTGCGGTTGAAAAATTGCAACTGATATGGCAACTTGATCGTCATTGGCCCCGTAGCTCGTGACGTCAGTTGCAAACGTTTTTGGATGCGTTTTACTGGGAGTTAAGCCTGCTACCATGCGAGGCCGCAACAGAAAGAGTTAGTTTCATTTAAGTCTATATGTATGTTTAGGTGTCTGACAGCCGCATGGTGCTGGAAGATCAAGCTCCAGTTGTTGCTGAGGCGTTCTACCTGCTTCTGCAGGGCATTGGATATGGTAAGCCAAACAAACAACACAATAAAACGTAATATGTATATTTAAATTGTATTTTTTATTTTTTACTTATAGCACTTTTATTAAATATATTTTTAGTATTATTTATTATTAGTGTTTAATTTATTAAAATAATTATATTTTATTTACTCATTATGGAAAGTCTATAACAGTGTTCCATTATCAGAGAGCCCAAAGATAGACGGGCAGAAACGCTGTTATTAGCTTTATTATGTTCACTTATTGGCAATGTATAAAAAAATAAAATTCATAAACTTTAGTTAGGCATATTCAATAATATCTAGCAATTAATAATTAAACTGGCTAAAAATTTTTTTTCGTATACCAACCCCTATTTTAAAGAGTTATCGAACCCTTAAAGTATTATCATTACATTGTAATGCACATCAACTAACAAAGCGGCAAGCCAACTACCAATTACCGGTCAGCCATATCCGTTAAAAATATAGGACCATGTGGGGCTTTTATCTCCGATTTTAAAACACGAGTCATTCAAAGGTTAACCCACAGATATTTTCAAAAACGCCTTATGGCAACGTTTAATAAAAAAAACCTAGACGCTTCGAATGATACGTATTTCTAAATCTGTTGTAGGGTTCTTCCCATTGTAGTGTCGTCTATAATTTATTTTATATAGTAGTACCAACTTACTGAATTTTTGATTAAATATATTTCTCGTAGGATAGTATGATATGATAAGAAAATATTAGATGTAATAAAATAAAAAGTGATATACGTTAATACATTGTATTTGAATGAATACAATTGTCAATAAGTAGTTATACGACTAATATAAAGATCGTTAAATAAAATAATATAAATATAAGAAACAAAATAGTTATGGCCTATTTTATAGAGGGGTAAGCTAAAAGACATATATTTTTATCAAAGTGTTGAAGTGCTTATTATTTTTGTTTCTGTTCTCGTGTCCACAATATTTGCGGAACACACAACCGGTAAGCTTTTTGGTTAATGAAAAGCTAAATGTTTCTTTAACATAGCATGTAGTGGGTTGATGGGTTGTGGAATTGTAATGGAGCTAACAAAATTGATTGCATTGTTATTGGCTTGTATAACGTTTATTAACATAAACTTTGTTTCTAATGCATTCATATCATCGTTCATTTTATAGTCTTATCGGATATTGCTAAAACACAGAAGGAATGTGGGCAATTGTCTGCTTGGGAATAGAGAATTGTATAGGTTCCATAAGTCCGGGAATGTCCTCGATCAACATCTATAATCTGATGCAGAACGATGATTTTCTCTGACAATGAAATGTCATATGAGAATATAAATAATAATAATAAATAAATATTTCCAGACAGGTCACACAGCGCCATCTAGTTTCCGTGGTAAGCTACGAAGCTTGTGTTACGGACACTAGATGGTTGATAAACTACATATTATACTTTTTTTTTTGTAAATATATACATATAAACACCCAGACCGAGACAAATTATACAATGTACAACTTGCCCCCGGTGGGAATCGAACCTTATTATTATATATGCCTTATTTTGCGATAAAAGTGCAGGCCCCGCAATCAATTCATCAGCATCATAATTTTAAATTTAATCATGCTCCGACTAAATTTCTAGAGAGATTAAAATTACTTATAATTAATTACACAAGACAAACACAATTTTCACAAATTAAATTCACTGTACTGTATGACAAAGTAAATAATAAATGTTTGTGGCCAAGCTGCTCAGATTTTAGAATAATGCTATTCATAATTTTGTTGGTTAATTATAATCATACCATTGTATGCTCTGTCTAAATACAATTCTAATAATTATTTAATGTATAATACCCCCCTCCCCGTCCTTAGTAATTACATTTTCTATATCTTGTTCTATTGTAGTTTCCTGTAAGATGTTGTTCTTTATTAGTAAATAAATTTAAATCCTCATGTACCAACACTAGATTAAATTTTCATGGATTACTCGCTTGTTCAAAAAAAACAGCAATACGTGTATTTTCATAATTATATATAATTATCATTTTATAATGGAATAAAAGTATTAACGTTTAAAATAATATAAAATTTTTGTTAAATAGATTTGTATTTTCATTTTATTACGCGTCATTGAAATGTTGTGCTAGCTCATGTAATTTTTATCATCAGTGTTTTTAGAAGTCAGTCATTGGTGAAGGATTAGAGTGTGAAAAAATTAGCTATTGAACCATATGTTTACCAAATATCGCTTTTTGTTGCAATATAGACCCTATAATAACCATCTAACCAACGTTTTTGTTTGTGCACTAGTTGTTTTGTATAAAATAGGTTTTATTATATTTTTTTGTGCACTATTTGTGTTAAATTTTGATTTTATTTGTTTTATATTATTTATTTTTGATTTTTAGCTTGTTCACAATTACGCCGTAAGAAACTGTTCAAACCAATTCCTATGTAAGTCGCAATGTGTTTTTTTATTTATTTATATTTTGTTTTAATCTTGCACGTATAATGTAAAATATTGTTTTTTGTTATTTGTATTGTGTCTCTGTCGAACAAATCATCGTGCTAAGTTGTTAACCAATCTGTCCTTTGTCCTGGTGTGAAAACGAAGTGTCAGAAATGCAACTACCTTACTGGATTATTTAACATTGCGAGTTTTTACCAAGATCATAATAACACAGTATAAAACAATAAAATCCTGTTAATTTAGAAGCATATTATGACTATATATAAAGGATAAGGGGCAGTAGTGGCCCGGTTGTAAAAAAAGGTCGCGGTTCCAACCTACGAGTATGTATGTACCAGTGAGAAAAACACTTTTCTAACGTATGGTTGTCATATATTTACCACACCACCTGCGACTCGAAGAGCACGTTAAGACGTCGATCGTCGACGGGTTGGCAAATATATGATGTGTCAATTTTAAAGACAATTCCGTATTAGTGGAACCATCCACTAATACGTCTGGTCAGCGTGGTTAGTGTAAAAATTTTGGAAGGCCCATATTTAGCAAGGTCTAGTACTCTTTGTTCTAGGGGATGTGGTCATAATATCTAATAAATTTTATTGTGACACAGAATAATTACAGGGAATCTCGTCAATTTAGAGTAATTGAAAATTCCAAAGGTCCACTGCAGAGTATATGCAATTGTAACGATTAAAGTAATACATTCGAATTTACTATTCGCTGACTTTCATAATAAAACTGGTACTTTCGGCGCCATTTTAAACTTTAATCGTAACAATTAGACAACAAATTAATTTTGGTGCAATCCAGCCTATTTTCTGTAAAGTTCTGCTGACCTATTAATTATTAGCATAACGTTGGCTTTAGCACTAGGCTGAGGTTTGTCAGCCTGTTATTTATTGCAAGCCAAATCTTTGTTGGCTGACCAAATTTTTTTAAGTTAACAGCTAATATTTGTTGCTAACCAAATGTATTAATGTTCTATACTTCGCATCTCTCTCTCTCTCTCTTTCAAACTCCAACATTTCAAAGATTTGTCTAAGCCTAAAAATTACTGTCATTTTTGTCATTTCCACTTTTGTATACCAAATTTTGGACATAGTAAAATAATTTTATTAAAACATAGGTTTTAAATATAATTTTATAAAATCTTGGCCTTTATTTCTCAAAATTACACTTATTGGTATTATATCTTTGCTGCACAAAATAATCGTACATAGGCGAAGATACAAGGCATTTATTAACATCTAACCTTTGGGAGAGTGTGAGATTAAGGGTAGTGCCAAAATCCAATGTTAACACTACACACACTACATACTAATAGATACACTGTTACATAAATTACACATAATATACTTATGATAAAGCATATTAAATAACTTAGATATTTAAAAAAATGTTGGATTGAGCAAGTGAAAGGGATGCAATAATTACTATAAATTAGTTACCTATTTATAATTAATAATTTATTTATTTCTTATAAACAATAGGTTTTACATTTCTGTTTTACAGTGTAGTTAGTGTTGTACTCTATGTTTTGCCGGAGGGCGTATGAGTATTAGGTAACAAGTACAACCGTCTATCAATACGGTACAATATTAATTTATTAATTTATTTAAGGAAAACTATTGACAATATCCAACAACAAATAGAACTAAACGTTAGCAACAGAGTGTCATTTATAAGTTTTCACAAAAAAAATATATTAACAATGTAAAAAAACACAAAAGCCTATGCGATGACAAAGATTAAAAAAACATACTGAAACATACAAAGTAACATATAAACACTACACAACGTACTACTAATGAATACTTGCATCCACAAACAAATACAATTAAACAATAATAAGTAGTTGAGAATTAATCAAATACATTTTCAGTAAAAAAACGATTGCTTAGCACATGACTCACCATCTTAACACTTGAAAAGAAAATATCGGTGTCATACTTAATTATAAGCTCATTGAATGTGTTGCATGCTCTGATTAGGTATGAATTACGTCTGTATAGGGTGCTGGACGCTGGAATACGGAACAAATGTATATATAATATATTAATTATGTTTTGTTTATTTCAGTCGGAAATCATATACCGACCAGCAAGTCGGCTCGGCGTCGCAAGGCGGAGAAGGCGGAGAAGACGCAGCGCCCGGCCGGGACCAAGCCGGTCATCCGGATCATTGAGAACCCCATCTCCGACGCGATCTTATGTTAAAGTACCAACAACATAACCGCAGCTTTCGCTTTCCTAAGTGTTCGTGTTTCGCTGTCTTCATTAGTCCTCATGTATCACATTATTTACTAGTTTTAAGTTTTAAATTTTTAACATGTTTTTATTTTTTATGAAGCGTTTCGTTAAACAAACTGTCACAAATGAATTAAAGTGACGAAACACGTATTCAAATACTATTGATTGATTACTTACCACATGTTTCCTGGTTTAGGCCGAATGAATTTTAGCGAAGCAGCTGTTTGATTTTATTTAGGTTATTTGCGCTTGTTAAAGTTTTGGCTGTAAGCTAATTAGTAGCTCTAGCACACATAAATTCTGTTATATAAAGTTTTAGTTCCAAGATGTCAAACTGCCATTGTTTATCCATCCGAGCTAACGATATTACTGCAGTTTTATAATTGATAAGTTAATTTACAACTGACGGCGACAACCGGCAGTAAGGTGCGGCTGTCTACAAGCCGAAATGTCAGTTCGCCAACTCAACTCAACATTCGACTGAGATCAAACAAAATCTGGCAACATAGTGAAGTGCCGAACGTTTGTCGATAGTCGATAGTTTCTCACGTTGGAACATCATGGTCTCGATTCGATAACAGAGTTTATGCGTGCTGGAGCTAAGCTTACGTTTGCAGCCTTTTTATCAGTTTTATATTTTAAAGTTTTATTATTACATAGGTTAAGGGCCTTCGGCACAACCCACCCTGTTTGTGTCGATATAACCGCGGGCTCTTAAGCTATAAACTGGCTATGACAGGCTTTTTATCACATAGGTATAACTTATGTTAAGTATTATTTAATTAGTTCCTTACGTTTATAAAACCAAATCAAAAACCATGATCTCGATTAGTTGGGCAAAACATAAGTTTATCTAGAAAGCTGAAGTGTAGTAGATAGGCGGCCATATAGAGTACGCATAGATCTAAGACTTTTGCTAAATTATATGTTAAACGTATGGGATAAGAGGTTGGTATAAACTGTGCGGGTGCTAGATAGAAATGAAATGAAATAATATTTATTTGTATGGAATATGGTAAATAGGTACATAGTTTTAGAATAGCTCACATACTCCGCCATTAGCACATCCGCCATAGACCAAGAAACAAAATTTGAAACATGCAAACTAATTCACTCAAAGTGAATAACTTAAAATTGGAATGTTTTTATTTTAAGAAAATTATCCCATATAGGAGTGAGAGTCAGTCGTACGAACCTTTCTTAAAGTCTAATACCGCTGGCTCTTTGGCTAAGAAGTTATCAGTATTATAAGTTTAACAGTCAAACTTAAACTTGCGTTCCCAGCGAGCAGCAAGACTTGAATCTCGTTATATTAAGTTTTATATAGAATCTTCATAAACATTTCTTTAGCATCTCTGAGATCTGTACTGCAAATATATCACTATAAATGCTTAAATAGTCTGTCTCACAGTAACTTTGTGTCTGAAAAAAATATAAAAAATGATTTTATATCACTATGGTGTTTTATTTGTAGAATCCTATAACGATAACTCTTACTATTGGGTGCAGCGTAAACTGATATGACGACACGGCAAGGAAATATTATGGTTACCAATAATTCAAAAATATATTTTAAATTAATAAAATCATTATATAACCGTGCTGTCCCGTCAGTGAGCGTTGGCCTTTACGAATAGTAAACGTAACCGTGCTGTCCCGTCAGTGAGCGGTTGGCCTTTACGAATAGTAAACGTAACCGTGCTGTCCCGTCAGTGAGCGGTTGGCCTTTACGAATAGTAAACGTAACCGTGCTGTCCCGTCAGTGAGCGGTTGGCCTTTACGAATAGTAAACGTAACCGTGCTGTCCCGTCAGTGAGCGGTTGGCCTTTACGAATAGTAAACGTAACCGTGCTGTCCCGTCAGTGAGCGTTGGCCTTTACGAATAGTAAACGTAACCGTGCTGTCCCGTCAGTGAGCGTTGGCCTTTACGAATAGTAAACGTAACCGTGCTGTCCCGTCAGTGAGCGTTGGCCTTTACGAATAGTAAACGTAACCGTGCTGTCCCGTCAGTGAGCGTTGGCCTTTACGAATAATAAACGTCGCGTAACTTCGAGCGTAACTTTTGTGTTCTCCATCCAAAAACTTCATCGAGATTACGCTACGCTTTAAATAGTCCTTGGTGTTATCCGTGAAGCACTAAGTATTTCTGTTGCAAGAACAAAAACAAAGGGCAAAGTACAAAAACTTGATAAAAGCTCACCTCGATCCTTGGCGCCGCATCAGACTTGAAAATTCTCATGGATAAATTTGAACATCATTTAGGATTCCAGATGGACGAGCTGCTATTTCCGTATAGATATGTAGTTTATTATTTATAATTGAAGATTTGAAAGAAAGAAAATACTTTATTTATCGCAACAATTACAATGGTTACAAAAAAATAAAAATATGCAAGGAATAAATTTAAATGTAAGCCCATTCTATAACCGAAACATACAAACAGGTGTGGCGATAAATAGTTGGTCAGCTCAGCATATGCTACAGCCGAGACTGCAGCGCTGATTTTCAGCTGATGCCTAATGTTGGGTGAGTCACGGGTCGCAGAGATGTACAGTACCATTTACTAAATCGGAAGGAGCACTAATATATGTTTAACAAATGAGAATATAATAAATAAATAATATTATGATAAGTCATAGTCAAGAAAAAAACAATTGTATAATTAATAAATAGAATAAGATTAGGTAAGTTGCTGTGAAGTCTTTTGTAATATTAGCATATGCCTTTTGAGTGCCGATCTGAAACCTGCTAAGGAATGCATGTCCTGAAGCGGGATAATAATTTAGATAATATTGCATATTAATTAGATAATCATATTACTCTAATTGCACCTACCTTACGTCTTTAATGTTATAGTGTCCCTAAGGTTGGCTATCAGTTTTCAAGTTTCAATAAATAAATAAAATAAATACAGTCTTGGCTTATTTTATGCCAAGTTTGTCAACGGAAAGTGCAATTTTGTGATTAAAGAAAGCTGTCACTACACAGCTTCACAGTCAAAAACAGCTGTTCACGTCTGCTATTTGGACCTGTCAAAGGCGTTTGACTTGGTAAGGTATGACATCCTGTGGGAAAAACTAGCGAGTTAAATGCCATCCAATATAAAAGCAATATTTAAATACTGGTACGGCAACCAAGTTAATCCCGTCAAGTGAATGAGCTAGGTGACTCGGTTCCCTATAGGATGGAATGCGGAGTCAGACAGGGGGGTTTAACGTCCCCGACGCTTTTCAATGTGTACATCAATGAGCTCAGTCACACACATGTTGACAGTCATGTGGGTGGAGTTTGTATTAACAATATTAGATATGCTGACATCATGGTGCTGTTGAGTGCTTCGCCGGCCGGGCTGTCTAAATTAATTAATATATAGAGTGAATGCATGGTCTGGTGAAGTGATGCCCGCCTACTAAATTGAATGGTGTTTTAAAAAGAGTGGAGCGATTTAAGTAACTTGGTCATATTGTCACGACTGGTCTCAGGGATGATGCTAACATTGAGAAAGAGAGGCGGGCGTTGGCCGTTAGGGCCAATATGAACGCTCGCAGATTTGTACGTTGCTCATATGACGTAAAGGTAACATTGTTTAAGCGTACTGTACATCCTTCTACACGAGCAGTCTGTGGACCTTCTTTACACAACGGCAATATAATGCATTACGTGTGCAGTATAACAATGCGTTTAGGATATAGATGGCGCAGAGCATGAAACATGTTAGCAGAAGTGAGAGTAGATTGCTTCTATGCCACAATGTGCAAGAGGTGCGGGTCTGCTCGGCCGGGTACGGGGAGCAGCGCCAACAGTATTCCTAACTCTCCGTACATGTCACGTTGCTGTGGCGTGCATGTGCGGGCAGTGGGCCTCAGATAAGTAGTGTAATGATTCGGAGGCTTTAACGTTTTTGCATCTGTCTCGTTTGCACAGTCCAATATTCTCGGGGTTTTGTTCGGGTCTGGGCGTTAAGCACCCTTAAATGTATATTTTTTTTGTAAATTAGGTTAGGACTTACATGGTTTTATAAGTTTGTTACAATGAACCTTGTAATTCTAAATAAATCAATATTATTATTATAATATAAGGCCTCGTAAAAATTTGGTCCATTATAGTCGGATAGTCAGTAAAGGATCACTATTTAAGACAATAGCCGTTCAAGCAAATATTACATAAGATTAGCATCTCTAAATAGCGTTTTGTAAAATTTTCGTTATTTTATATAACTTTTGCGCTTACGGAAAAGGACTTCGGCCGCTGGGCAAATGAAAAGCGACCTGATTACTACTATCAATAACTTACTCCAGTACTAAACCGATCTTAAGATCCGATATTCACTGAAGGAACGTCTGCCTCTTTCATTCCTTCATGATTTGATATTTTGAGTAAATCGATCTTGAGATTCGATTTAGTACTACGGACCTTGAGTAACTCATCAATAATATTCACACAGACTTGACAGGGGTAACCAAAACTGGTAATCAGTATAAAAGGTAATCGGCGTTTTTTTAATTCAGTAATTAAATTTTAGTGGTTAATACTGTCAAATATATGCGTGATTTTAGTTTATTTTTATCGCAGAAAGCCCAAGAGGAAGAAATAAAACTATATTTTTTCATAATATTTTTATTGTAGTTACAGTAATTATATGGATTACGACACTGATTTACTATTTACCTATATTTTAGTTGATTACAATATACTTTGTAAGAAAAGTGTTTAGTGAAATACTTAGGCGCCGTCACATTCAACGTTATTTAACTTATCACATAGTATTATGTTTGTGTGACGGCGTTTACAATGACATTGGAATGTTTTACCATCATTCAAACTTATTAATTATTTAAATAATATCTTATTGTTATAAAAAAACACACAGAGTTAAGGAAGCAAAGGATAACATATTAATTAGTCGTATAACCATGTTGCGCTTACTCACTCTCATCGCACAGATCATATGGCTATCTCACTTCTTCAGTTCACATACACTGGCATAAACAAGAGACTGGATTTTTTTATTGGAATCATTGAAATATTTTAATCATAGACGATATAGTAACAACAGCGCACTCAACCATCTCGACTTTATTATTGCAAAAAGTCATTATGTAGGTGAAAATGTTTTAAATTTACTAGATCATACTGCAATATTGCACAATAACATGCCAGGAATATCTTTCCACAGTTAAGTTTTAAATGGCTTTATATATTATGCAGGACGCGAATGTATAAATAATATAATAATATATTGACATTTGAGTCCAGTTCTGTGTTGTATTAGTGTGTGAATGTAAATGTGCGAGGAATGTCAGTCTTGTCCGCGACGTCGAGCGGTGCGCTTGTCTATCAGCTGTATCTGCGCGTGTACAAGTTGCGTTGTATATTAAAGTTAGTTAATTGTTGTTTATTATCATCAATAGTCACTAATACTGTCAGCATATATATAGCATATAAGGGCTTATAGACCTTTGGTAGTGCCATATGCCCGCACCAACTACCGTCAAAACTCATTTTTAGCGAGAGCATCAAAAGAACTCAACCGCCTAGCTGAGGTCATGGATATTGACATGTTCTGTACATCGCCTAAATTAGTCGGTCGGGCGATGACTAGAGCATTTTTTACAGTATAACACACATATATTATTTATATTATATTATTTTTATTTTTCTAAATTATTGTGGTTTAAAATTATTATTTATATGTTTCTTCTATTTGTAAGTTATTTAGTTGTATAAGATATTTGTGGAAACTTGTAATTGGCATCTAGTTTTTTATATAAGTAATCATTTGTTAGAAGCTGTAAGTTTTCCTTAAAGATAAATAAATAAAATAAAATAAATAAAATAAAATGGAACGCTTTGACCGCAGTAAGATCACTTCTGCTTCCTTAACTTTGTGAAAAATCGTTAAAAACGCACCTTTATAGTAATTTTATTTTACTAAATATAAGCATTCAACTTTACTGAATTAAAGTTATATAGTTATAAGTTTAAATATTGTGACAATTTAATGTTTAACAAAAACAAACATTTTGTTCTTGGCCAACAACGACAAATTACCTGTTTAAGAGAATATAAAGTTATTACATAAAATAACTGAAGTAGTAAATTAAAGAGCTTAGAAAACAAGTCAAATAGTAACATTTTTATTGAAGACCACTTCAAATAGTTACTCTGAACGTTTTTTTATTCCCTTATAGTTGTTAAATAATATTTTAATTTCGTATACCAATAATAGTAAGGTATAATATATAAAATGGGCTCCGAGCAAAGTTATTCCGTTGAATATTTAGAAAATGGTCTCATCTGAAACAATACAATTTCGTATTTTGGCAATGGCTAGCTGGAAAATAGTTTGCTCGAGAGATCATTTAATGATTATATAAGTCTTTACATTTTCGCACACACACAGCCATTAGCGTAAAGGCGATGTAATACTTCCCTGATGGTTCCTTTCTTTATCTTAAACTTAATAACTAAACTAGCACAAATGTTAGCATTTAATTCTTAACAATATTCAAATAAAATATACGAGTAGGTATATCCAAAACAACTCTTATTTTAATCTAAAAAAAACCTGTTTAGTTGCACACTTTATATAAGTGCCTCTGGAATATTTATATAATGTGACACCTGGCACTTGTAGGCATGTTACACATTTTCCGGACATTATCATGACATATTTAAACAGAGGTGCAACGTGTGTGAAATATAAAAAACACTAAATAAATCTAATAAATTAAGTGATATTAACGAGTGCATCAAAATATTACTATCAAAAAAATTCAATCGCTGCCAAAGATATGTGTTAAATAAATTTCAGTCTATACATTAAATATTAGGTGCTTTTTATAAAAATAACGGACGTCACTATTATATTAAATTACAAAATACAATAAATTACTGAAATAACCTGTTTTCAAGTAATTTGTAAGCCTCTTGCGTTTTCCCCGTTTGTAAGGCACGTGCACACCAGACGTAGTCTGTGCCAGAACTTCACGCCGGTTGTGCGTACACTATGTTTAACGATTAAGCGGAATGTGTGTATGTTATTCGTTCTTATAACCTACTATATTTAATAGTGTATTAACCAGAACGTACATATTGTACAAGTCACAGTAAAGTATCAAAATATAATTGAATATAACATATCAGCTGTCGGCGTGTTTCGGAACTAATGGGCCGCGTAACAAACGACATTTTAAAAAACGACTACTTTTAAATCTAATAAATTTTACCAATATAAATGTAAATATTTTATAAAAATGTATAATTTAGAATAAAACATTTGTGTTGGCAGTGTAATTAATAATTACGCTTCCTATAAAGTAATTTATTTTAATCTTACTCGTATAGAAAAAAATACTTTAAGCGTTAAATAATTACGTTATTAATACAAGCATACTAGGCTAACAGAGCAGCCAGCCAAGTTTGCATTGATTCAAATAATATACATACGTTAAATTATGTTTTTTTATTTAAATGTAAATTATGATTTAAAAAATTATAAAAACTAATTATAAATTGTGATTATGAAAACTTTGAGATCTCTATTCAGTTACAATACACAATATTAGTTTAGTGTAAGTATTGTTATACGATCATTATATTTTATTAAAGTCATCTTCATACCACCCCCCCACCCTTAACCCTTCTTGCAGA
Source organism: Tinea semifulvella (assembly GCA_910589645.1). Classification (NCBI taxonomy): domain Eukaryota; kingdom Metazoa; phylum Arthropoda; class Insecta; order Lepidoptera; family Tineidae; genus Tinea; species Tinea semifulvella. Next base: position 32,285,511 of record OU342584.1, read on the forward strand.
CGAGTACAGTAAACAAACTAATATTTTATTTAAATTCATCTCCACACGACGCCTGACGCCCGAGAATGGTAGTAACTGGCGTCAGTTCTCAATAAATACCACAAAATAAAACAGACTCGTGTGCATTAAGAGTTACTCATAGCTTTTAACCCTGTAAATCTCATAGTATAACCCATTAACAGCTAAACCCAATATGCTAATTACTATTTAGAACATTGGGTTTTGCCGTAATAAAAATAATTCAAGCCATCCATTATTTACAGCGATAAAAGCTAAGGAAAACCAAACGTTTAATAAAACAAATGAAAAACGTAGAACAACATTTTGACACAAACATTTGGGAATGATATTTTATTGACACAAACCAAACTGTAAACAAAAATATTAAACACTTCGTCTTATGACAGCGTAATCAAACGACATGTCAGATATAAAAGCTATCTGTCACATTGTTTGACTTTTACACTGTCATATCACATAATGTAACAAGGGTTTATAGATATTTTTGATATAAAAAAACGAAGACCTAAATAATAAATACCATTAATGAGTCCTCAAAGTTTCCCTTAGTTTGTCATTAACAGGACAAGAACTACTTTTCTTCAGCAGAAAGTAGCAAATGTCAAAAACCATATTAATTACCATTTTTATTGCATTAACTAAATATACTTTAACAAACATAAATTGCATATTAGGACCAAGTAAAAATAGTCATATTTATCTACACCAGTTTAATAATGTATCTAAAATTTTAAGTGATGTATATTTATGATAAATTGTAGCAGAACCTAACAATTTACGCTATACTAATAAAATGTATTAACATCTCACGCACATTATGACGACACCTAGATAAACTAAACAAGATGTCACCAGCTGACGTCACGTCGCGGTGATTGGTAGAGCCTGATTCGTACGTGAAAATTGCGTAAGAAGGGGAGAGGAGAGCAAGGCAGAAAGGATATGAAGAAAGCATGGGAGAGGGGAGTGGGAGAAAAATTAGAGAGGGGAAAATAGGGTAGAGAAAGGGACGAGCACACAAGAGAGAAATTATAAGAAGAGATAACAAAGTGCATATAAAAAAGTGAAATAGGGAGAGATAAGAAAAATACTGGATATAAGAGAAGGGTGAAATAAGGATTGAGCGGCCAGAGCGAAGAAGACAAGAGGGTACGGAGAAAAAGGGTAAGAGATAATGGAAGAGGGACAGAACAGAAGGAGAGAGAGAAGAGGATAAGGGTTGGTATAGAAAAGGTGTAAAAAAGAGGAGTAAGTAGAAAGAGGGAGAAAGAAAAAGAAATAAGAGGTGGCATGGAAAAAGTGTATGGAAGAAGAGTGAGCCGAAAGAGGGGGAGAGAGAGAGATGGTGAGTAAAAAGGGATAAATAAGGAGAAATAAGAAATAGAAGATAAGAGAGTAGAAGAAAGAGGAAAAAGGAGAGAGCGTAAAATGGGAAGGAAAAAAGAGAGTAGTGGTAAAGGTGAAAGAAAAGAGGATGACACAGTATATAAGGTTGGGCATGGGAAAGGAGAAAGCTGGAGAAGTGAAGAGTGGAACAAGTGGCAAAAAGGATAAAGGGACTGTTGAAAAGGTATAAGAGAGGGAATAGAATTAGGGTAGACATCAAAGGTATGTAGAATATTAGAAAAAGGAAGAAAAGAGGTAGAATCGTGAGAAGGAAAAAGAAAAAAGGGTGGGGTGCCAGTGAAAGGGTAATCGGACGAGGGGAGAGGAAGTGGAAAGAGAAATAAAGAGAGCGCAGATAAGAGAATAAAAGAAGTGAAGCGAGGGAAAAAATTGTGGGCGAGGCGAGAAGAGGACAAGGGAGAGGATAGAGAGCAGGGGCGTGTTTGGGTAGGTTTTTAGGGACAAGCCAATAAAGGGGACACTACGGTCAAACAGTCGATTAAAACAAAAACAGCACAATTCCATTTTTACTATCGTCCAGTAAACAAAACGACATAAAAATGAAATATTCGCTTTAAGTTTCGTTTTAATCTTAGCAAATTGCGAAATAAACCCTTTATTAACTTGTACAACTTGTAACAACATGCAACAACGACTACAGTTACCGATAAATATCTAAACGACTGAAATAGTCACATAAATATAATACAACACTTCTGCAAAATAGACTGGAGTAGGAATAAATGTTGTAATGTGGAAATATAAAAATTTACAGCTTTTTGCAAATGACTGTTGGAAAGGGTATTTTATAAAGCATAATGCCATCGTTAGCAAACATTTAAACTTAAATTTATTATTTAACAAAACATAGCAATAAACTCTATAACAACGTAGCCGAGTTTTGTTAAATAAAAGATTTACCTAAATGCATGTTAACAAAAAAACATGCTAAACGACACAAAATCGTTAAAATCTTAGAAGCGATTAACACCAATATATCTATTGGTAACAAAATGTATTATGCAAAAAAAATAATCACTTAAGACTGCTTATCCAACAGTGCGCGAGAAAAATACATCTAGTAAAATAGTATGACATCTCCTCCTCGTAAAGTAATACTATTGGTAAATATATAGATACTAGCGCCGCTCTCGTAAATCTCTAATGGACAAGCAGACTTCATGGCAAACATGACTCAACCAAATAGCGTTTTATTGTCCGACGTAACAATATCGATCAATATTTTGCCAACTGGTTTGTCACAAAAAAATATACATACGCCAAAGTTAACGAACACTATCCAACCAGGTTAGTTAACAAAATCGACAGACATAACAATAAAACAACATTATCGGTCAATAATTTGTTAATTTGCCTGTTTTAGAATGTTTATTATCCTTCGGTTTTAAGTGTTGCATTGTGAAATATGTAAGAATTCATCCGCAAAGATATTCAACTGTTAGAGTAATGTCGGCACGTACGAACCAAATACGACCGCAACATTGACCAATTTTATTAATATACCAAATTGAAGCGTATCTTAATACAATAGAAAATGATACATCACATTAAAATCCTCGATAGTGTAATTCTTGCAGATGTATGCCAAAACCTTTTTTGGTGTAGAAAAATAGAAATTAATTTACTGTAATCAATATCCACGTTCCCCACCGAGTGTTAAAATAATGGGATTTTAAATTATAAATAATTGAAATAAAATGTAGAAAAAGAGAAATAGCAAAATTCCATAATTGTATCAAATCCCTCATCTAAATAAATCCCCCAATATATAATCGTAGTTGTATAACTATACAAATTTTATCTTACGCTTATTCGAATTCATATAAATAAAATCGCAATGTTATATAAATAATAACATTTCGTTTTTAATCAAAATATTTGAATTCGAATAAGTCATGATTGACCAACACTTGTCGAGTTACACAACTAATAAACATTAACTATATAGTGTTGCAAGCCTAATTACACTTAAAAATATAGTTCTGTATACGATATAAAATAATATCACCAAATTTTCATTCCATTTAACATATCAAAATTAAGATAATACTTATATAAAAAATAGATTTAACAAATTAAGTTTAATTTTGATGTGTTACATTAAGGTTAAAACTTAGTTGTATTATGTCCTAACTACAGCTATATCTTGGAATGTTATTAGGTTAAAAGGATTCTGAGAAGGGAAAGCTACAATATAAACCGAAATTCTTGTGTATCATATATACTGGAATAATCTGACCAAATTTTAATTTCATAAAACATGTCAAAATTAAAATAATATTTCTATAAAAAATACATTTAACAATTTAAGTTTAATTTTAACATGTTCTAAGAGTTTAAAACTTAGTCGTATTATATCGTGAATACAGCTATATCTTAATTTTCAGAAGAGCTAGTAAGCTACAAAATTAACCGAAAAACTAAAAAGCTGTGCAAGATGGTGTTGGACAGCGAACCATTTCATAACATATTTCATACTAAACACACAAGAATTACAGCTTAAAAAGTACCTTTTGAGTAAGTTGTAATGCTCAAAATACAGCATTAAAGTACGAAGAAAAGTTAATTCACAGGAAAATAAATCTAGGAAATTTGTGATAAAGGTAAAAAAGTGCAATCCAAGATGACATGATATCATTAGAGAGAGGAGTAAAATAAAAGTAAAGAATGAGCTCTAACTAAAAAGTACTTTTAAGCTGTAAATCTTGAATATTAGGGTGTATGCACACAAGAGGTAAAGCTGAGGTTTTCTATTGTTTATTAATTTATTCACTTTTACTATGATCAGAATAAATATAGCATTTTGGATGTCCACTCTTTGTGCATTACCCTTTTTTAGTAAGACGGTATATTTTATAGCTTCTAATATAAAAAATATATTTACACAAAATCCTGACCTGATTAAAATAATGACTACTTAGTGAAAACAAGAAACACCCGATGGAGGTTTATAAGGTTTTAAAAAATCAAAATAAAGATTATTTAACGCTTAATAGTTAGAACGAAATCATATATAAAAACAAAATACCTGCCTAATTTTACGATTTCTCACTCGAGTTGTAAATGAACATTGAGGCAGAGCATAGAGTAAGAAAATGTTCGTCACAATGCAGGATAATAGTTTAGGTAAATAATATAGTAGGTAATAAATAGAAAGAACACAATTTGGTAAAAATAATACGGCCAAATTTTTTGGAATAGATATTTTAGACTAATGAGAAATCATATTTGAAACAAGTTTTAAGTGACGAATATTTTTATACACTTGCACAATGTTCCTGGAGTGAGAAACGGACTGATCTCTGCTTTTTTCACGAACTTTATGAATCAAGCTAAAAAGCTGTTTTCACCTTTTTTCTTATTAATATTATATTAACCATGTTGCACCATTTTCAATAGAAAATAATATTTAAAAAACAGTAACTTAATCTTTTCTATTATGTAATTTAATGATATATTTAGTCCAGTCGAGCAATACAAGAGAAATGGATTTTTGTTAAAATAAAAATATCCCCTCAGTAACTATATACCCTAAAATTACTTGTTAGGTTCGGTAGTTCTAAATTTTTGCTAAATTTTTATGATGTTGGCTCAATAATTAACCCAGGTTTTAACGAAAGCAACTATGCCAAAAACCAATAAAATATAAAAAAAATCTACCTCTCGTTAGTTTTTGGCTAATTTAACCTTGAAAAATTTTGGACTATTAATGGGGTTAAAATCATTAACAATTTAGCTAAATGTTAGAAATACCAAATTCAACGCAAGTTTTCATATATAAAGTTACTGAATTCCAAAATTTGGGTTAATAATGTTAAATAAAAAAATCGTATAAATGGTGCAACACGGGCAAGGAATACGGTTTTTAGGGTAAAGGTAGACTTCTCAACGCTTAAGGTATTGGTAGAGTAGAATGCTTCCTATGATTATGCCGACGGTTATGGCGAGGGGTTTGTACATGGATCGCTTCACGTTGTTCCAATGCTCGTTCTCTTTGAGTTTGCGTTTCATTTCACTAAGCTTTTCGGCGGTCTGCTTGTTCTTCTCGCGGTGACGTAAAGTACTCTCTGACAGCGAATCGAATACTGGCGGTGGGTTCTCGACAATACTGAAATTTGAAACAATTTTTTTATTTGCTTTTTGGATTAAAGTAAAACATTCTAAAGGTGAGTTTACACCTAACGAGCAAAAAGCTACAGTAAATACACAACTTGAATTAGAATTCTGAAAGCTTATAGACGTAGCCATCTACTTGTTTCAGAACAAAGACCCAGTTCATACCAATCAAAAAAAAACACTAGATTTCTTGCACATCCTCGAGGCACGTCATTGGCTTAAATACCCAAAGTGACAATTACACAACCAATCACGTGGCGTATATCTAAATATTGATAATTCTATCACACTTTCTGCAACTTGCCCGTAGACCGCTTCAACAAGGTTCTAAAGGTGTAAACACACCTTAACAAATGGATCACCACGGCTCTTAACACTTTAAAAAGACATTGTCATTATGAATAATGTGTCTCCACCACTGCACAGTCTATTGTAAACCTGTTTTTTTTTAAATATTATTAGGTAAACTATACAGCACTTAAAATTATTATTGGGAGAATGGTAACAATTTGCCTTTAGAGGTTCACACAAGTAGCGGACCTCTGTGGCCAGAAACCTTCTTTAGGTCATCTTGTCCCACTCTGCGTCGTTCTGCAAATGATATTTGACATCGACTATTGTGCAATTCACGCCTGTTACAATAAATAAATATAAATAAATATTTCCAGACAGGTCACACAGCGCCATCTAGTTTATGTGGTAAGCTACGAGGCTTGTGTTACGGAAACTAGATGGTTGATAAACTACATATTATACTTTTTTTTTGTAAATATATACATATAAACACCCAGACCGAGACAAATTATACATTGTACAACTTGCCCCCGGTGGGAATCGAACCCACGACCCCCCGAGTTCAAGGCAACGTTTGTTACCACTAGACCACGGAGGCGGTCAAAAAGCTTCTGAATAATACATAAAGTGGTTAAAAACACTTACGCATCCTCATTTTCATCATTTTCGTCGTCTGCACTTCCGGATGAGGCTCTGTCGGATTCAGAGAGCGAGTCTGGTTCGTTGGTGATGTCGTCCATGGAGGCGCTGGTGGGGATGGAGGGCAGCGGACGGCTGGGCGGCAACAGGCTGGTCCCGCGCGGCGGCGGAGGCGGAGGGGCTTCTAACTCCGTGTTAAGCGAAAAAACATAGTCACTCACGTTCCGAGATTCCTGCAATTATAATTATTTATTTATAGAGCAAAAAAATGTTACAATAATAAAAACAATAGTAAAATACCAAGATACAAGTATTAACATGACACTACATATTTCTAATTGTATTGCACTTTGGAGCCCAAACCAGGATACAAGGAGAACGTACAAGTGTTTGGACGAGGCCTTTTTCCGGTTTCCCCGGTAACCAAGCGCCGGTAATTCGTAAACACTGGCAATGTTACTGGAATAACGGCACCCGTGATGCTAACTACCAATCTCGGTACGTTAGCTCTCCTCCAGTTAACTCAAACGCAAGACTTACAATTTTTCTACACATATTTAATTCTAAATTTTTATTTATCAAAATTAATAACTCGAAACTGCACTCTTGTGTAAACAAATTACTATTTGGAGTAACTTCGCTAAGTATTTATTCCGCATATTTGTGAAAAAAATATTTGCTTGTCCATTGTTTATTTTAATTATAGAGGTCGTCGACCGTAGAAATATTATAATTTTAATTAAATAAGCAAGTAATGCAGTTTTGGAATGTTGTTCAATTTTACATCTCAGAAGACGTGTCAACGACGCAGGGGCTCCTCAATTAGACCGATCGGTTCTGCTCACTGACGAGTGCATAGGAGAGTCAGGAGAAGCCGAGTTTACAGGTGTACGGGTGAACGATTTGCCCAATGCAGTCATAACGAAACGGTTACGGCTGCGGTTCTTGTATCACGTAGGCCGAGGAGGCAGGCTGATAGCTGACTGATGGAGGAGGGGTTATAAGTGGTTTAATGTTTAGAAAAATTGTGTTTAATTTGTAATTTAACTACACAACATTTTTTTCGTTCCCATTTTGCCATTTACATATTGTTTAATAATATAATAATATCTCATTAAAGAGTCGATTTGGTTGCCCGCAAGTGTAATTATATTATACAAATTATATCAGTAAAAACAAATAAATAATATTTTTTTGTCCTTATAATAGTGTATTTTTCCCTCGCACATCTCTTGCGGATAAGGAGTGTACGAGTACCTGGATAAATGGTTATACCAATATGTTACGAAAAACTAGTGCTTGGAGCTTTACGTATGTACATGCTACTCATATTTCTTTATTGCATTATTATTATACGACATATATATAATTTTAAAGTTGTATACAAATATAAACCATACCTCAAAATATAATGTTAAAATTTAGTTGTATACTTGATCGATGCCTAAAACCAAAAAATTATATTTACATACCTCTTCACCGTTTATGGCTTCATTTTCTTCTAGCCACGAGTTTATGGTGATCGGAGGCAAATGACTCTGAAAAAGCAAGTTTTAAACAAGTTCTGTAAATACATAAAGGGTAATAATTTATAACCTTAAAAATAGTCGTTCTATTACTTACCGTTTACCTGGGTTGTGTATTTTCATTATACATTGCCTGTTATTATTATCACATTTGTGTTTAGTTTAATTAATGTAAATAAAAGGGATTATTTATGTTAATTATATTTTTCATTTCATTACAGCCCCAAGAACGCGAAGTTCTAGACCTCAACTGCTGGGCAGACGAGTTGGCGAGGATCTGATTACAATTTATTATTGATTCCACAAGTTTTAGTGGAACTGAGACCTGCTGGCACAAGAACAGTAACAAATGTACGTAAATAAGTGTATTTCTTATTGGTACATGCCGGGGTTCGAACCGCTATCTTTTGGATTAAAGGAAATAAATCTTACAACTGAGCCACCACCGCTCTTAATTTTACTTTATTCTGAGCTTTTGACCTGGCCAGGTCGGCGCGGCACACTTGTCATGGCTGCAATGTTCTTTACATAAGTTTATCGATAACGCAATGTATAATGAAAGTACAAACCCCAGGGGTTGATTAAAAACCCGAGGTAGCTTTTTAGATTAGTACGATAAAGTATTAAAAATGTGTATAGTATGACCGCGGAAAACATTACAAACCATTAGTTTTAAAATGGAAAATCATAAAACCTACATACCGTATTACGTAATGACTGAAATTGCAATTCACCATATTTTTTCCATTGGTAATCCAATTACAATAGTGACGATAAAGATAAATTTACAATTGCATAAATCACATTTTAACTATAGCTATGAAGCCAAAGCAATTAATTAAATGCATTTTACCATACATAATTCTCTGTGGTGTTTTAATGGAATCAATTTCTGATTGGCAATGTTCATAATAATAAATAATAACATTATACAAGTATTCATATATGTATTTTCGATCGGATTCACATTTAGCGAACTTTACCATAGGTTCATGCATTGCAAATATCTGATATACATAAAATATACTTTTTTATTCATCAGGGCCTCAATTCTAACAAACAATGATGTTTAATGGCGTCTCGGTGGAGTCGTGTCAGAATAGTTTGACAGTTTAGGTATTCTAAAAATTCAACAAGTCAAATAATGTGACTTTCACGACCACTAAACCAATTTCGTCTAATAATCAATAGCTGACACGCTATTGATCCCAATAATTAAATTTATTTTATTAATATTAATTTCACGTTAAACCTAAACGTTTTAAAATAGCTATACCCTTACAACATGACTCTATCAACACTCCATTACGATTATATTTAAACAAAATACTAACCTTAAGACACTGGAGATCAATGGAGTCGTGATAGAATGGTAATGATGTGTCGATGTTTTAACATTAGCAAAATCGGACTAAATCTATATATAAGTATTTAAAATAAAAACGCTGAATATAGCTCACGGTGTCTAAGTTCATGAGTTTGGCTCCTTCGATGATCGCTTCGTAGGAGAACCGCAGCTGGTCGGCGGTCTGTATCAGCCCCATACGGTCTCGCCGCATCTCGCCCAGGATGTCCTGGATCCGCAGATGGTGCACGCCATACCGTCGTATCTGCAGAACAACACTAACTTTAAAATATACTTTACGAGTATATGTGTAATTCTTTAACATATCATATTTCGTTACTTAGACAATGTCCCTATGTATTATGATTCTTTTTTATATTTTTATGGGAGCAACTGATACCAGCCACTGATAACTGATACACATACCCTATACTATGTATGGCTTGGCATAGAAACTTCGCTGCAATAGGAGTATAACATATTCTTATTAAATTTATAAGTATACCTACTTTAACATATATAAATATATAGTATAAAAATATATCTACGATGTAGATTGTATCTACGGTGGAGGCTCGGTTAAAAAACGCTTTCACCAATGAGAAATACACTTTTCATACATACAATTGTCATGTATTTACATATTATTTTATACACCGTTCCCGTGCCTCGGAAAGAACGTAGAGCCGCCGGTCCCGGTTTCACTAATGTCAACTTGTGGAATTGATAATAAATTGACTTTAAAATTAACATCAGATCCACGCTAGCCCGTCAGGCCAGCGTGGCGAGTATAAGCCAAATTCTCCAGAAATATGTTCTGAAAGGCCAATCTCCATTAGCTTTATTTGTATATCCGTCGGCTAGTATTGCGCGCATAGCAACTCCTTACGAATGTTTTAAAGAGTGCGCAAAAAACTAATGTATAATGAATCCATATGTATGGATGGATAAAACAGGTTGTTTAAACATTTTTCGACAGGATGCGTTCAGGCATTCTCTATCGAATTACATCCTTAAGTGTTTTTATTCAGAAACGGAGTTACGAGCTAGTCAAATTTATCCGACGATAATAATTATATAAAAAAAAACTACCTAATAATAAGAATAGTAGTTCTATCGCTTTTTATAGGGACAACAACGAACACTTTGTTAAAAATGTGGTACCATATAATTTAAAAAATAGGCCACTTGAGGACACAGAAACTTGAGCTCTAGGGGCTTAGTTGATGATAATAAGGAAATAAAAATCTAATACATTACAATTATTATTCACACAACCATTTTTAAGTATGCATAACAGAACATACTCCGACTGCAACCTGGATTTGACATCCAATACCTATACTCATATAATACTCATCAGACAAAATAAAAAACAACATTCACGAAAGAGCCAATCAAGGCCTTTCAATCAAAATGCATTCAAAACTGTGTTGAATGCAAAAACACGTCAACCACAGAACCGCTCACATTTTACAGACTAACTATACCCTAAACTCCCGAAATCTAAACAAAATCTCAGCTTTGCCCGTGGTTATGTATAATCCAAAATTTAAGATCCCTTCACACTCCCTAATGAATAACATTTTTAAAACCACGAAATCATTATTTTGTTATTTACTTTTCAGAGTATTACTTTAATGTTATAGATGATACACAAACTTAATAAAACAGATAATATTAAAATAAACTGTGAAACTACTATTAGTTTTAGTATTAAGAAACTATTAGAAATAGGCTGATCCATTCATGTTCTACTGTACGAGTACTATACAAACAGTGCATTAGGAGTAGACCCCCCTGTATCGTAGTTATGTGGTCAAAGCAATCTGTGTATTCATCAACGATGCGCGGTTTTGTTGCCAAAATATCGAGTTGTATTTGAGCACTTGCTTATAACATCAAAACCGGATCGAACGAGAATAAATATAAATCAAGAGGGTTGATTCTTGAACGTCGAAGATTTCGTTTTGAACTAATGCAGACATTAAACTTTTTTGTCGAAATGATGTTTTATTCATATTAATCTTATACTAATATTTTAAATGTGAAGCTATGTCTGTCCGTCCTTTACGCCTATATTACTTTTGATCAAATTTAAAAATGACGTATTTATATAAACTTTGTGTAGCTGATTGCATAGGGAACGCCGGGTGAAAGAACTAGATTCCAATTAAAGTTTAAGAAAGGTTCGCCGTCCCCGGATAATAAAATGATAATTAGAAAATATCATGTTTTCTGTAAATTTATTGAGAAACAAATAGCCAAAAAGTTACCACTTTATATACTTATTAAATATTTTTTTGTAATAATAATTTTATTCACCGGGCATATATGAGACATATGAAATGTGAAAAAAGCTAACATAAAAAATTCTGTTAATATGGTATGTAAAGCGGTGGCACTGGTGCATTTGACTATGTGAAATTAATTTGTTTCATAAAAAAATCGTTATTGTTCGGCTTAACAAGCTGAAAGAACCGAATTCGGACAAACCGATGGAAACATTCGAAAGTAATTCGTAAAGTTCTATTCCTTCGACGCGAACTAGTAGCGATCACCATTATTTGCCAAATTGTTTTGGCCAGGTAATATTTTTTTTTTTAATAAAATCTTAATATATAGCAACGATTTACAAATGATTTCCTCATAATCAACTATTTATGTAACTATTTATTACAATAATTACTTATTTCAAACCATCAACAGCATTTTCTATTTATATTTGAACTAAGCTTAGTGAATTATTCTTGTATTTAATGCAAGAAATGTAACGATTTCGTTTAGTTTTTAAAATAAGAGAATATACCCGCAATTCTAATGCTGAAATTGGAAATTCTGAATTGGGATAACGAAATGACGGACTATACGATGAATGTATAAGATATTAAAATATTAAATGCTTTGATTTGGTTAGTAGTATTTTTGGAATTAGAAAAAAGAAGACCCAATTGATCAAAGAGAAGAAACAGAAAGTAACACGAGTATGATTAGTTTTTTTTTTTAATACATTACCAATGAAGTCGACTATAGAATTATATACTTTAGCTGAGTTTAATATTATAGTCAACATTTTGTAAACTTAGCGAAAATAATTAGGAAATACAATTTCATGACAATTCATTGGTGCCGCGTGTAGGAGAGAAACAACACAAACAGTGCTGCGATAAAGTATAAGCTGAAAAATAAATTATTAGTAATTAAAACTGATGAGAACAGGAGTAAAACAAGGTTTCATTGTAATATCCAACAGCCGTGCACAACAATTACTAATCATTAATTTAATATGACATATTGTATGCATGGGGACATCATGGAAGCAATAAAGTATACATCAGAGATCGACAGACATGCTATTATTTTAACCATACAATATTACGGATTTCAATTAATTTTACAATAGCTACATCATCACGAATAGGTGACCCTAAAGTTTAATTATACTTCTGATTGAAAAGTACAATGGGTGTAAATAGGTACACAAACGAGCAAAAATATGAAACCATTCACCATTAAACCAGAACAGCCTTTTCCGAGAACGAGGTTTAACATTCGACTATACTCCCCAACTCTTATACCCAAACTCTTAGACGTTTTCTCAACGGCCCCTTTACTTAGCCATCCTTTCCTGTTTGTTGGAGGCGTCACCTCGCCCGGGTCGATGCACAGAACATAAAGAACATCGCGTCCTGCCTTGACGCCTACTCAATAAGTGTTTTTGTTATTTTCAGCAACTTGTTTTAAAATTTGAGTTTTTATTTAAATTTAGTATTATTCAATCGAATTTTACATAACCTTTCACATCATTACATTACAGCCCCTGGAACAGAGTCATAGAACTCCACTGTTGCAGATTTTTGATTTTTAATACTGAACACGACACGTGACATCGCGCCCACCTGATGGTAAGCGGTACGCAAGGTCCCAGAACGGGAGCAACTGACGCCAGTCACTAACGACCGACATCAGTCTCTACCACTATGTCGGCCTAACAAGATGCTTTTTCACACTTCGCTTGATGTATCCAGGTTATAGGATAGGGGTAGAACACACTGGCTGGGAGAGCTTTCCACATCTTCAGCGTGCGACGAATGTAAGAGTCTCCAATTTTTTGAGTACGTGTAGGGATAGTGGGTAAGGTATGTGGATGCATATTTTGGCCTGTGCGTGTGTTTCGGTTGCGGAATAGAGAAGAAGGGATAAGGTTATGGAGCTCCTTAGAACACTCACCGTGGTATAGGTTGTAGAACACGCTCAGAGAGGCAACGTCACGGCGAAGCTGCAGTGATTCGAGAGTTTTAGACACTGTGGTGTCGTCCAAAAATCGACACCTTATACCCGGTAGCATGGCTCGTCAACAGTAGGTCTAGCAAGGAAGGTGCATTTCCGGCTACATCTGGTACTCTGATGTTTTGGGTCACCAGTTGAGTCAGACCGTATATCGTGAGCGGTTTTTCCCCCATGGTTAGTTTTGAGAAAACCCAGCCATTGACCATGGTAAGCATTATAGTATCCCAAAACACCAATTCCGCGGTCAGAAACGGCTCCTGCGCGTCATCTGTCGCTCGACTCAGATATTCAAAGAGCTGAGTTGTCTCCCCGCCTCATAGAGGCACACATAGATACGAGACTGATGATTCAGATCCACATGCACCCAATGGACGGAAAAGGATGAGTCCTCAATGTGACAACAGACATCATCGCGGACATATAAGCATACCCCAGCATTCGCGAGGAAAGACTCTTCCAGCGAGTATCCGGGGTAATGCAGGTATGATGTGTCCGCGGACTTTCGTATATGTGTCTCCGTCAGAAAAAGCATTGCCGGGTCCGTCGTCTCTAGGTGGTATGGGCCGGGGTTGAGGTTGGCGTTTAGGCCTCGAATGATTCTGAAGTCAACGCCAAACTCAATGGTGGGGGTTTTCACCGCTGTAAAACGTTTTCCTTTATTTTTTATCGTCATCATGTGGGTTTGGGATAGAACAAAAATAATGAAGAAAAAGAAGGGAAGTGTGGAGAGGCGGTGTCGACGCAGTAGGCATGGAAGAAAACTGAAGGCCACCTTACCGACTGTTCGCCCCAACACCATTGCATCGACACCCCCTGCATGCCGGCAATATAAATCTGATCCCTAAAAGTAAGTATGAAAACTGTAAACAGCCATTTGACGACACTTTTTAACTCGAACATTGGATACCTCCCCGCTCGGCAGACTGTCAGTCCGTCTACCACCTATTTAAAAAGATGGGCCTTCCAGATTCACGATTCGCGAACTGAGTCCGCCGGCTTAACGTGCTCTCCAAATGCCCCGTGCATCGGAGTTGTTGTAAATATATGAGAAATGTACGTAAGAAAAGTGTATTTTTCTTTGGTACATATGGCGAGGTTCGAACTTCTTAGGATGTTAAGGAAAGCATTCTTACAACCGAGCCACCATCATGACAAGTGGTAAGCTCGTCGATGCCTCTAGCGCACCAAACTTCAATAAATCAATATCACAAATAAATTATTGTGTCACGCTACCAGACTTCGAACCCGGTACCTTCACCTCTAAATACACGGACCTAACAGATAAACCGCAAAGACCGAGATTTTCGTAAATATTTTAAATGGTATAATGGCACAAGCCTTTTGAGGTCAGTCCTCAGTTGACAACTAAAAATACCAATTCAGAGGATTCCTTGAAGGAATCCGATTGACAGCTGAAAAGGATAGGAAATTTTGAGAAGCCCTTGAGATAACGTCTTAAAATATAGCTGTTAATGTTCTCTAGAAATGTTTTAAAATAGTATTTTTATTATTTATGCAGAATATCCCGATCTAATAAAATACAGTTGCTAATTTAAGCAATATTCTACATTAAACCTCTGAATAATCATTTATGTTATTGCATCTAATTGGCGTCTCAAAGTCCACATAGTGATCTTAATATTGTATGCAACTGATTTATTTGACCTACAGAATATGCAACGTCATTAAGGTTTATTATCGGAACACGTTATTCAAATGCTTCCTATCAATTCCAAATACAAGTATACGTGCTCAGCAATTATTTAAGCTTTTTGCAATTATACAGGGCGTCACAATATTATATCAGCAGGTTTTGTCTACACTTTAAACCTTTACTGGGAATTATGACTAATGTTTACGAATATTAGTGCAGGTGGTCGCAGCAACAATGTCACCAATACATCTCGATTAGTCTCGATGTGTACCTACATGTATCTAATGTAATATAGATACTAATATAAATAATAAGTACGTCACATTTAGGCTGCTTAACCACCATAAATGAGCGAGGGAAATCAGCGCTGTGTCGTGTAAAGTTTCTTTAAATAACACTAAAACATAAGGTTTACAGTTTACGCGATACAATCAACGATGACAAAATATAGAATAATAATAGAAGTGAAAAATAAAGACAGTTCATTTAAATTTGGCAACAAAAGTTCAAAATAAATAGTAAATAAAAGTGGTCAAGGTTTCGCAACACGATGCTTAAGGAAAACATCCAATAGGCCTAAAAATGTTTAGCGAATAATTAATTAAAATTAAATTAATAACAGGATTAATGACAAAATCATTGGTTTATACAAAGGTGAATACGATTACACAAAAAGTATTTAAATAATATATTTGCAAAAAAACAAGCTGATGATATTTTGTTTATCTGAGAATACATTTAGTTCAAGTAAACAAAATATAATACAACCTAATCTCAAGTTAAATAAAAAAATAAAGCCTATTTTTGTTCGCTGGTGTAATATTTAACCTATATTGAAAAAATAATTTGTAGGAATATATTTCCAATGGCGGTCTCTGTTCCAATCGGGTTGAAGTAATGTTTTCCAACGTTCCAATTTAAATATTAACAGCCAACAAAATGTTCAGGAAATTTTAATCCAAAATATAATAATTAATCGCATTACACGTAAGCTCCACGTAAAATTAATAATTTAAATTAATCCGCGATGCAACTTTGCATTAAGATAATCCAATTACTAGACAAATTCAAATTAATTATTATGTACGTCATTATTTAAATTATAGAAGTAAATAATAAAGTAAATCTTTTTTAAAGATAGTCAATCGCAATGCGATATTTCGAAGTCTAGAAGGCATTTCATCGTATGGGGAAGAGACAAAAACAGTAGTAGTAGGAGTTATCTTAGCCCTTGGGGCGAAACGTTCCGGGGTTATCCCTATTAAGCGTGCATTAATCTCGGTAGGCGACGACGACGGCCCGCCGCGCTGGTTGCTTGTTTTTTACTTGGCTTGGAAGGGACTGTTGGATCTGTGGCACCTGTGGGGCAGTCTATTTCTAAATGTCGTTAGTAACTGCTGGTTACGCTTCGGCCTCCAGGATCTCACGAAGCAGGCGTGCGTGCAGCGGTGCGATTACCCGAAGATGGTCGGCTGTGGTCGGCTGCATCGAACATGGATTTCGAGAGCCTGGCCACAAACTGCTCGATGGAACAGTGTCTCGGATTGCGATGGACCAGGGGCTGGTTTTAAAAGGGATATACCCGATTGTGCAATAACAAGCCAATTTTAACAATCCGCTATAGTCTTCCTCTAATTACTAAACCAAATACTCTTATGATTCCGGTAATGCCGTTTTTGAAGCCTTTCCATAAATGTACTGACAGAAGTCCTGCTTAGGCCCAATTGGTTTTAGAAAGTGGTGTAAATATTTTGTTGAACTCTCGCCCAAGTTTAACTGCGTAAAGCTAAGTCTTAAATCCGTTCCTAATCAATTGTTCTGTAAGATTATTTGATCTGTGATATTTGTTGTGGTCTTTAGGAGCAAACGACTCCAGCGGAACGTTAAGATACGACTACATAAAAGAAAAGGTATGAAAAGAATAGCAGTAAAAATATCAAATCGATGAAATTGAATACTCTTAACAATCGGACGTTAAACATAATATAACTTTATTTGAACGTTTTATGCATATTCATTTAACTTTGTCACTGGCTGTTATCTTTAAATTTAATTAAAACTATTAAAAACAGAAACAAAAATAGTTAAATCTATATATAAATAAGATATTAATATAAACCGACGGACTTATTTATCAACGCACAGCTCATACTACAAGAGCTAAGCTTATGAAATTTGATATTAAGATTCCTTTGACGATAAACCTGCCACTAAGAAAAGATTCCGTAAAGGGTAATGTTAACGAAGTGCATAAACTTGATAGTAATACTGTACACAGCAAACAATGATATACTCGTAAGTGTTTCACATTCTAGAAAATCTATAAGTGTCAAACACAAAAATAACGATCGTGCTTCGTGATTCATACGTTTTCTTTTACGATGCTATTACTAGCTTCAATATGTTAGGAGTCTAAAGTTCAATTTACTAGAAAACTGTCGCTATTTGAGACTACGTGTTGAAAAGCTAGAAGAGAATTACGTTTTCAATAAATTTTAAATTCCTCGAGTCGCTGAAAAGGCACGAACGTGCTTACCATAAATATAGTATTATAAAATGTTGAACATTTTTCTTACGTTAAACCTTTCAGGAAAATATATTTTATAATCTAAGAATTAAATACTCAAGACTTAGGTAAAAAAACACCAAGAAAAGCCACACCACAAAAGACAAATGATTTAAAATTTATCAGCTTTTATCAAAAGTCTTATCCTCGTATTACATCTGAATGAAAACTAGTATTAACTAAAAAAAACTAAGATAAGCATCCGGAAAAGCGAGTAGTAAAATTTTCTATATTTACATAACACTAATACCCGTTTCCTTTTTAAAACGATATACACAGAGTCAATACACAAACGCTTTAAAACCAATACCAATAAGTATTTTTTTTTCATATCCACGCATAACAAAAGGTTGGCAATTTATGAGAAGGACCGTTACCATGAAGCCGTGCAAAACCGGTTAAAGCTGCGATACCCCTATCGCAGGATAGGCTTAATAGATTATGGCAGTTTTATGCACGTACTCGTATTTAATTTTAATATGTGTTTATCAGTCTATGTATGTAAGTTTGTTCCTGAAGACTAAATGCGTAAGATAATTTTGATCATTCTCACTTCAATCGAATCGTCTTAATCATGCGAGTCCCACCGAAGATATGACATTAACCAAATTTTAGTAAGGCGACAACCAGACCCTATATTGCGAAATAATAAATAATTAAAGTCATAAAACTATATCGAGTGGGGTATCATCGAATAGGTATTTGAAAATCATGTTGCGGTTTATCTTGTGAAATTTCATTTCGAGTTACCATTTAGGATCTATACCGATTTAAAGTTGGTTCCTAACCATTATCATTGAAAATTTCAATACACCTACCTACCTATAATGTAATTAATATAATCGTATAATAGATAGTGTGGATTCATCTATAAATATTTAAAAAATCTAATGTGAAATATTTTCATCAGTCGGGACCCATTAAAAACCGAGACCGGCTCAAATCTTTCCAACAATGGGTCCCGACTGATAAAAGTCGCTATGCTCTGCATTAAAAATTATTATTGTTTTATGTACAGGTATAATAATAATAAAATAATTTATTGCACACAAAATATAAAAAGACATAGGCGAGCATAATACCATAAAGGTATTCTCTACCTAAGGGTGCAGAGTCAGACAAATAAAATGATATATTTAAAAAATAAAAACAAAAGAAAAAAAACTATAGGATTAGATAAATAGATAAAATGTAAATAGGATCAGAAGAGAAGACAAATTTCTAAGCATTCCATGGATTCACCGTGCGGGTGCCGGGTCCATCGTGTGTGGGTAAGAGATGAGAAGGATGGTGTCTCGGGATTGCGACCGACAATAGGCTGGTTTAAGAAAAGGAGGCCTCCTTTTTTTCTATTGCGCGATAATACGCTCACCATCCACCATTCTACTTCTCTCCCTACCCAACCAAATACTGTATGATTCCGTTAATGCCGTCTTGGAAGCACGTTCCATAAATGTATTGACGGCAGACCTGCTTAGGCCCAATTCTTTCAGTAAGTGATGCAAAGATTTTGCTGGAACTCCTTTTGCACCAACTTCCACTGCGTAAAGCTGTGTCTTGAACCCGTTCCTGATCATTTCTTCTGTGAGATCATAATATTTATTCGACTTCATGTTGTGGTCTTTTGGAATATTTGATTCCCACGGAACGGTAAGTTCAATAAGGATAACTTTTTTCAAGTTCCGAGAAAACACTAAGATGTCTGGCCTATAGGCTGATACAGCTAGTTCATCTGGGATCCTATAATGGTGTTCAAATGTATCCATGAGAATTTTCCAGTCTGATGCGGCGCCAAGGATCGAGGTGGGCTTGCATTTAGTTTTCGTGCTTTGCCCTTCCTTTACAAATGTGGTCAAAGTTTTATTTGTAGTCAGTCCCTTTCTGGCTCTTGCAATAGAAAGACTTACTGCTTCACGGATAACAACTAGGACTTTGTCATGTCGGCGTGAGTAATAGCCCTTTTCTAGAAGAGTAACGCACCCTACAAGTGTGTGTCTAGCAGTTCCTATGGCAGCACCACACAATGTACAGTTCTTTTCCGTAGCTTTTCCCCACCTTACCAGATTACTCTGGTCCGGGAGGAACATTTGAAAAGCGTTTAGGTAGAACTTTAGCAACGCCGGAGACCAATCGTACATTAGTGTGCGCCACTTTAGGGCTGGAGGGATGCAAAAATATACTTATGTAATAAATACGAATAATATAATAAAATACATATAATATAATACTAATTAAATAATATATGTCATATGTATGTGTAGTATGTATTATATATAAAATTATTTCAATTGTGTAGTTTAGCGGTACAAAAACGGCGCCATCCAGACGTCTCGTCGGCGCCTGCCCGACCCGCTGCTGTTTCGTGGGAGCGAAGTAAGCTGGACGAACACTGTCACCTACTTGGGGTGCGTGATCAACCATCGGCTATTATAATGCCGTATTTCTTCCACATGAGACTGACTTTGACTTTATCATCCCATCTTAATCAGATTCTAGTTATTTTGAGTTTAACTTAACATTATGCCATGAAGGTCTAAAGATTAAAGATCTATTTAATAACACCCTTAGGTTTGTGCTAAAAATAGTTTGTGGTACTTTTAATATAACTTTTTCTAAAAGTTCCCTCCGGTAAACGACAAATATTCCATGATGTTGTATGTCAACATGGAAATCAACAAATATATGAAGAATAATATTTCTGAGCGATGGTAATGTTTTTTGTTACTACATCAGGGAATGAAGTTGTGGAACGTTTAGGGGATGGATTAAGTTTTAGTTAAACTCAAATTAGTTTTAAATTAGCCTTTAATTTTTCACAATTAGTCTAGATTTACAAATGTTAATGTTTGGTTATTTTACCGGCAAGGCTATTTATTACATTTATAAATTTGTTCTGGTGTTAAAGTTATAATACGACTGCTTACTGCAGTCTTATTTATACATAAATTGAAGTTATTAATAAACAAAGAAACCAAAATATATTAATTACAAATTGTGGCGCCACTGCATCCTACAATATAGTAAACTACAGAGATAACAAAATTAATTTATTATTCTTTATATTAAATTTATCTACATGTTGTGGTTGTGATTGCGCGAGAAATCATGTCATATATAATGTAATTAATTCTGATAAGTACAACATTTTGTACCCAGCCGACAAATACAATGCACCAACTGTGATAGCCTCAGTATCAGTGCACATCAAAAACATTGTATACGCGTGCCGCTGCAAAATGATTTTATGTGATATCAGTTACTCGATGCAAGAAATACTATAAATTTACTAATATTTTTATTTTATTTATTATTATTTTAATAGCACAGCATGGAACACCTATCTGATGAAAATCCAACAATGGCAGCAACTGACTACGACATCAGCCCCTGCCACTAACATTATTATCACTTCGCTTGAAGAACTTCAAGTTATCCAGGAAACACAGTCTGTAAGATCATTCTAGATCTTTAACCCGCGACAGATGTAAGATTTTAGCCACAAGACTGTTTGTTACACGTACGGTAAGAGTACCACACTCTTATTGTTCCGGCGACTTAGAACTAACGATTATCATTATTAACACCGTAGCATAATATAATATATGTACTTTTATATAATAATATATAAATATTATGTTACTATCTTCTTTGCAAAGACAGCCAGTAAAATTACTATCCGACCAATTGATGTAGGTCTAATTGAAGTAATCATAGTAATGTTAGGGTAGGTTTAGACCGAACGAAAAAAAATAGAGCAAAAATGAACTAACTCTTTTTTTGTAAATTTACTTTTTTACACCAGTAGTTTAAAAAAATCTGCTTTTTTTAGTGATAAATTCGACTAAGCACAGTGACGCTCAGTTATAAAGATAGTGGGTCTAATAAGCAATTAAACAAACGGTTTTAGCCGAAAACGGAAATTCAAAAGTAATTAAATGTGCATAAAGATCATCATCCAAAGGGCTCTTATCACTGCTGGTGTACCGGCAATCTTAGAACCATCAGGGATTGTGCGGAGCGATGGCAAGAGACCCGACGGAATGACTGTTAGGCCGTGGAAACTTGGCAGGTCTCTGGTGTGGGATGCGACGTGTGTAGACACATTAGCTCCATCTCACATCCAGACGACCTCGTCAGGCGCGGGGAGAGCGGCGTTTTCTGCGGAGAACCTCAAATTGCGCAAATATGCCAACCTTGGTGCCGGTTACGAATTTGCGCTGTTTGGGGTCGAGACGATGGGCCCATGGGGACCGTCGGCGAGGCGGTTGGCCAAGGACTTGTCAAAGCGGCTGACAGAAAGGTCTGGAGACAGGAAGGCTGGCAATTATTTCTGCCAACGTATTAGCCTCGCTATACAGAGGGGAAATGTTGCCAGTCTCCTTGGGACTATCTCGGATGGTACGTCTCTAGAGGACATTTTTTATTTATAGTTTAGTTTATTTTTAATTTTAATGTTTAGGTAGCTTTTAATTTATATTAATTAACTTCGAATAAATGTATTATACATAATAATGTGCATAATAGGTTTGTGCAAAAATGGCTAACTTAGTTGGTTTTCGCTCTAACCCGGTGATATACAAGAGCTTTTGTAGTTTTTTTTTTTTGTTAAACTTCAACTCTATTTTATTATTTTAACCAAATAATACCAACGAGCAAAAATGAGAACAAAAATTAGAATTCTTGCACACGCTCGATTGTTTAATGTTTAGATCATGATAACGATTGCTCCATGCTCATTTGTCAACTGTAACACTAGAACCCTTTGAAGAAACCGCTTTGAAAAGCGAGCACGTCCAAAGATGCAAGATCGATCTATGCAACTGTTCGTAAGCTGCACAGTTTATATCAAGCGATCGAGCATTCTTAGAATATTTTATAGAAAAGAGAGATCAACGAAATAATGTTATGTCCCTGTTTACACAATAATATTTTGATTTAGAGCAGATAGTATAACGGTTCGCTTGTTTGGTCTAAACCCACCTTTGGGTTAATAATGTCGACAATCAATCAATTATTATTATTAGTAGCAATTATGGAATTCACGACAGTAAATTGACTGTCGCTAAGCACTATAATGGTGCTTTGATTTTGATACAGAAGATATACTCGTATAATAATACCTTTATAAACTTGGTACTTATCGTTATAGAATATCAATAAACCAACTTCTAAAGCTGTCAAATTCGCCAATATTGATATTCTCACCGAGGCTATTAATTTAGTAGTCTTGGGGCTTAGCCATATATACAGATAAGTCATCACGACCGTAATCCCTTGCGGGGTGGAAAACCGTAGCTTTAGTACTTCGAGTATATCATGACTGGTAATTTGGAATTCAGTAAAAACTCGATAATATCGCTGCTTCACTAGCATTGGATCATGTGCTATCCTAAATAATCAGTTTACAAAAAAAAAGTGCTTTATAAAACGAATGGATTCGAGGCGCATAAGTTAGTTCATACGTAAAGTTGTCCCCTCCATACATTTTCCTAGCAAATTGAAACCTAGCACAGGATATTTTTTATAGTCGCCGACTAAATTTATAAAGTTGAACACTTGCTTTGTACTGAGGAATTAAAATTTAAAATTCTTCAAATTTAAAAGATTTTCAGAGCCATAACAGAGGAAAAGATTAATTGCATTTTACTTTGATTTAAGTTTCCATTTTACTTTGATTTTAGTTTCCATTTTACAATGTAATAAAATTTAATGTTTATCAGAAAATGCTTTCTGTCTGGTCTAGCCACTCGTTTAAATAGCTGAACTTTATTCCTCTTTAAAAATGAAATTTAATCTATTTTCTCTATTATCAGGTGTAATAAAAATATAACTCGGATGAGAATTTGCTTTGAAGTAAAGTGCAAGAAGATACTGCAGACATTTTTTGGTAATCTAGTTTTCTTAATATTCGAGTATCTACGGTTTCCGACTAGATGCACGTATATACTTTTTTTTTTCAGGAGGAAAAAAAAACTGTTGTATGTATAATACGAGTATATGATTATTTTTTACTCATTTTACCCTAAAATTCTATTTTATACTAAAATAATCGCTGACGGGGGTTGGAAAAGTGTTGCAATAGACTGCACGCGGCAGGGTCATGGAGGAGGGCTAAATCTACTACTAGTTCCCACCTCATCCAATCAGTTATTCGAGCACACGTAACAATTTGGTATACTCGTAAATCCTCAATTTCTTCGACTTTTGACAGTTTACCGGTTTTTTTTTTTGTCAATCGTAAAAGATATAATTAACAATGGACCGTATTAAGCTACGCTTTAGGAGAGTGGATTGAGCGCTTTTTTTTGTTTTTGCTAGCATTTTAAATATTGCTATACATGTACATGGCCATTCATAAATGTTTCGTCAAGCTTCACTTGGCCTAAACCTGGAGACAAATGTGTTTTGTCACTTCTATTTTATGTCAATGTGACAAGTAATATATTAATTATGAACAAACTTTATAAAAAAAGCTAGCACGTGTTAAAAAGAGATTGAAAATAAATATGCCTACGTTTTTTTTTTATTATTTAGATTTATTTGTTTTACTGAAATGTCACCAACAATTACACAAATTATAACACTACAATAAATATATAAGAAATGGTACTTTCAATTATTTATAATTATAATTGATCAAAATGTATTGATGTATAATATTAAAGACAGGTGTCTCTTTAATCTAAACTGCAAAACATTTATTACTTATGCATAATACTAAAAGATATAATGTCATTTCTAAGAATCGGATTTGCAATCACACGAATAACCGTAACTTACCGCAGTTATCATTACCACCAACAGACTTTGTAATACAATATAATTCCACGTATTTAGTCTGTCGGGCTCACTACGGCAATGATAAATCAGTTGCATTATAATAAAATATGCATTGACCTTTTTTATTACTGATTTAAACATATACAAATAACTGGAATTAAAATACCTCTTAAGTTTATTATACTAGTCCTTTTTTCGTTTATTATTATCAATATTTTATGATTACTTAATTATTGTATTATTACGCAGATATGTGCTAGGAAAATAGCGATGCGAGAAAAATAATTTATCAAACCTCATCATAAGGGTTTACTACTTGTGATTATTATGCTCGCGCACAACTCTGGTACTCAACATGATAGATGTAAATCGATGGACATTATATATTGTAAATGTGAAAGAAGCTGTCTTTGTATCTATGTGTTTTATATGTCTTAGTTTTTGTCTTTCGAGCCTATATTACTGGACCGAATTTGACGAATTTTTTTTTGCAGTAATGTTCCTTGGAACTCAGTGTCGGATACAGGTTATATGACGCCTACGATATTAGACCCCCGTGCAATTTATATGTCAATATATGGGCCTATATTACTTAAACGATTTTGCTGAAATAGGTTATATGACGTCATCAAAGAACATCACATGTTCATCTATTTATTATATATCATCACGGTCATCTATTTAAACGAATATTTCATTCGCCTTCACGTCTATACACTGGGGCAAATTTGTTAAAATGTTGCACATCATAATGTATAATCATTAGAGCATGAATTATCGACCATCTAAAGGGTTAATTTAGCTGACAACTGTATTGTTTTTTTATATTTTATATATACGAGTCTTCACGCGATTTACCTCTGAAACATACTTCCAACCGTGAACTCGGATCAATCTGACTTTCGGACATTAGAACTTGACCGAAACGTTGGTAAAGTATGTCTCTGATGTAAATCGCGTAAAGACCCGTTTCATTATATAAACTACGAGTATTATAATTGTGCGCGAAAATTAAAATAGTTTGATCACTATATTACACGAGCAACGTCGGGTTCAACAGCTAGTTTATTATAATTAATTTCACCAATTAGCGAAACCGAATTGGGCAGGTAATTGACGTGAATTGGATGATCTAAAGATAGAAGGTGGCCATAACTACATATATGCAACTCAATTAGGGACTGAGGCATGTGTACACTGGATGCATGTATCTATGTATACTCGCATAAATACGTAGAAGTAGTTGCAACGTATGGAACTCTTACCACATTTACTTAATAATGAATAAGATTTTAAACGTTTTTGTTCTGATCACGACATGAGGCAGCAGTCTCGACATTTCATATCGAGATGATCGATAACTTAGCGATTTAAGGTTGGCATTGACAAATCTTCCAATAGACAATTCGCGTGGTCACTTTCCATTTTTTTTTTTTTAAACGTATATTGTTTTTTAGACGACTTCACAGCCTTGGTTTACGTCTACGTCTATTTAGCTTATTTTGCATTGCGCCGCCGCCAATGACGACAACTTCATATTCTCGTTGATAATTGTATACTTTAGTCATAAAAATGTCGGAATCGTATCGAATTTATCTGTCAAATTACCGATTTTTGCAACCTATTTAACGACAAAATTTGACAGCCTGCAAAGTTATCGATGCATTGTTGCAAAGGAACAAATATTATTGTCTATTGATATAATACAAATATTAGGTCATAAAATAAGTTAATAAGAAGAGCTTTTATTGACATAAGTTAACATAATAAAATATTACCTCCTTTGGAACTAATGATATTGACCAAATCAGCTTTGATTATGCAAGCGGCAACATTTTTTTATGACTTACTGACCGAAATCGCTAAGATAGCGAACTGTCGATACTGCCGGCCCTGATGGTGAGCGGTACGCGGGATCCAGGAATAGGAGCACCCTTCAATGACCAATTTATTGGTAATGTTATAGTACTGATAGATACGATCAACTTTACCTAAGAAAGCATATATCGGAAGTGACGAAAATCACGTGGACCTTGGTCCTTTGAAAAATGTCCGATCTCCTTTGTCAATAAAACTATTGAGCTACGTAATTACTTTTTTGTATTATCTCCGTGGCCTAGCGGTTGAGACCGTACATTCAGATAGTACCGGGTTTAATTACTGGTAAAGACACAATCATTTATTGAATTTATTTGTGATATTTGTCGAGTCTGCTACGCTAGAGACATTGACTATCTTGCCACTTGTCGTGATGGGCCAATAATAAAGTTACGTAAGTGTAAATCTACATCTTAATAAGCGTGGTTTCTTACCACGATGCATACATTTACTATGGCTGCCTGTTCACTGCACGCCCTAGCGAATCATCTCGACGAATAAAATTTAGCCTTAGCCTGAAATAATCTCGTGACGGCGATGGCGATAAACAGCATAAGACTAAAATGAACG
Source organism: Tinea semifulvella (assembly GCA_910589645.1). Classification (NCBI taxonomy): domain Eukaryota; kingdom Metazoa; phylum Arthropoda; class Insecta; order Lepidoptera; family Tineidae; genus Tinea; species Tinea semifulvella. Next base: position 32,312,597 of record OU342584.1, read on the forward strand.
CCTGTACAGAATACTTGTTGACTTCGGTGTTGTATTAAATGACCTAAAGCTGTACTGTAGAAAGCTTTTACAAAGTTTTAGTAGAATCATAAAGAGGGTTTAACCGACGACAAAGACTAACGTCCACTAACATTTTGAGTCCACTTTGTACCAAAGCAAACAACTCGGTGTATTGGCAAACGACAATTTAAGCTGGGTTTTATGGGTTTTACTTCGCCGTGTAACAGAAAATATTACCTCTCAAATACGAGTAGTATTAGAAACTTTGTTGGGCACTTTATAATAGAGAGAATAAACAACATTAATTATAAATAAAACAGTATAAATTAAATTGGCTTAATTTTCGCAAAATGGATAAAGCGAAAAAGATTTAATAATCTTCCCACACCCACACTTCCCGAAGGATATACTTATCCTATATATCGACATTTAACTTTTTAACTATAAGACATGTGATTGGCGCAACTAAGTGAGAAACTACCAATTACCCGACGAATAACTAAACAGGTAAACGTTTGATATATGTATAATGAAAATTTGAGAAACTGAAGATTTAAATCTTATTTGGATAATTATGCAAAACTTATAGGCACTCGTTATAATAACCTGTTTATTTGTTTTATAAGTACTTTATTTAACTTTGGTTTTACATTTTTTGTAGTGCTTTTTTGGTAACTTATATTTGACCCCTTCTATTTAAATAAACCTAGATCTATGTATTTAATGAAGTAATATACAAACAGTATAAAATAATTACAATATAAATTAAAACTACTTAAAAGTAAAAATTAAAATAAATATAAACTTGACCTAATCAAAAATAAATTTGAGCCCTTATGTTTTTATTAGTCGTAAGTTATCCTGTAATATATAAACATTAGCTTTTTATTACTATTATTTCATTCGTTTATATTCCTATCACCTTACTCTAAAATATCATTAGTAATTTAATTGTAATATAAACAGTATTGCAGCAAATATGTGTTCGTTTAAGTTGTAGCTTAGTTCTAACTCTTGCAAGTAATAATCGTCTTAGTTGTACTGGTAACATGTTATATCTTCGACTTCAGACCAAGTACCAAATTCATACGACAAGAGATTAAGGATTCCCGCTGTAAGCTATTAGAATAATCTAGTACATGTAACAGAGAGTACGAAGACTAATAACATATATAGATGCACTCATGTTTGTGACATCGCTCCAATTTTGGCTACCCTGCTAATCTCGAGTTCGAATAATTGATGTTGCACTTAAAGACGGAATATTCAGGACCATATTTGGAATATTCGCAGAGACGTCTTTTATAGGATACTAGCTTATTGACTCGGCGGCGTTGCTCTTGATATAGTTACCAGCGAAAGAAAACCCTCAGTCAAAACTCCAGCACCTCTTCGTTTAAACCTTAACCGCTAGACCACAGACACAAGAGAGAGATAAGTTACATTTTAAAAGTTTAAATTAGGAAAAATTGAATGAATTTTTTATTCATCTTAATTCAGGAAACATACTCTTAGAAGTATATGTATCCCAGTAAATATTGCGGTTTGTGTATTCCTTTTAGTATTTGCTCCAAGAACAAACTTTGGGCTTAAGTTCACAATGCACCATTGTTTGTCGACGTAAGACCGAAAACATAGTTATCCGTGGCATCTCAGTCAAAATAGTTGGCAGATTTCACGGAGCTCAACAATTTCCCCCCTCAGCAATATTCAGAGAACGATTGCCCCGAGAGATGGCGGGGAATTTTCCACTGTTAAAAAGTTTACCTGTCGAATTCCGTGCGCAAACAATTCTACTACTTTGGAAATGTGTTTCATTTGTAAGAATTTTAGAATGACGAAAATTTTACATTAGTTTGTTTGTTACATATCTCTTCTAATATTACAAGGATTTTTACTAACAATTACTTATTACTTCAATTGTGATTATTAAAAAATATCTACATTACAATCCGACTATTATTGACATTAATATAAAAAAAATGAACTTGTAAGTTCATGCTGTAGGTTGATCGTAATATTCTGTAAATCAAATCAAAAATATTTATTTCCATTGGTTCTCTCGAAACAACTTGGGTACAGTCAGAACTAATAAAATCAATACAATTTTCACAACATATGTACTAATCAAAGTGGTAATAATGATTGGACCGTAAACAGACAATAATCCATATTTATGTATGCTATGCACAACATTATTGCTATAAGCAAGTAAAACTAACTAACTTAGAAACTCTTTGTCGATTTCGTCAGACGAGCTTTGGGGTATTTAATTTGATTATTTGACCTTGTCTTACTTGCATTTCTAGGGAGGTCTTTTTTTTATGTAAAGGAATGTTCTCTTTTTGATTTACTGGTGTCATTAATTTAGCGTTGTTCTGATCTAATAAACCTTTGTGAAGCATATTTCCTTGCATCTTTTTCGCGTCTTCTTCAACAAAGGTTTGGTCTCATAAAACTCTTTAATTATACTTTTTCCATTCTATTCATACTGAGCGAAGTAACGCAGACTAAAGTCTAACAAAACTTCTTCTTCCTTTCTATCAAATCTTTAACTTCTTTATCCCACTATGCATTAACTTTGCTTTTTTGATATCCCACATACTTTGCCGATTCTACCATACCTTTTTTAGGTACTTCCAACACTCATCAACGTCTTTGATCAGATCTTTTAAGTTGAAGAGTAAATGTCTTTTACGTTAGTAAAGGTTAAATAATACTACAAATATACAGAGTAGGAGAACAAAGTGAACCAAATAGATAAAAATATTCCCTTTGTTCGTATGACAATGCAACTTGACGTTTGAACAATCGCACGTAAAACCGAGAGCCTTTGCGCGACTTTAATTAAATTTCGTTTCAAAGCGAAGCTTTTCCTGTCATCAAACTTGCAAAACGTTTAAAGTTTTAACGTAAACCAGCTTTAGACTTTTATTAAAATAAACTTTTGAGAACTATAAATTAATTACAAAACTAATCATTACTGGAAGTTAACACAAATGATCAGCTGCGATTGCATTTAATAATTTAATTACTAATCTCTGAACTTTATTAATTTGTATATTCGGCAAAATGTACATACATACATACATATCTTCACGCCAGATCCCTTGCGGGGTAGGCAGAGACAATTGAGCGCCATTTGACACGATCACGACATACCTCTTTCGCTTCGTCGACATTCATTAACCTCTTCATACATGCCCTTTGGTTACGAAGACTTTTTAATGCACCTTCAGTCAGTGTTTTATTTATTTGATCGTGATATGTGAGTCTCGGTCTGCCAGGGCCTCTTTTACCCACAACTTTCGCATTATATATCTGGTTCGTCAATCTTTCATCGCTCATCCTTTCAACATGCCCGAACCATCGTAGCATGCTTTTCCTTATTTTTTGTCCCTATGCTTTCCTTCATACCAACCCTTTTCCGTATTTCGACGTTACGTATGCGGTCCGCCAAAGTGACGCCACATATCCGCCGCAACGACCGCATTTCTACTGCATTAACCCTACTCTCATGCGTATTCTGACATATCCACGTTTCGCTTCCATACATCAGTGTTGGTACCAACATGGCATTGTGTATGGCGAGCCGAGCTTTGTCACTGACATTTCGACTGCCGATCAGTGACCCCAGGGCACCGTTAACACTATTTCCCGCGTTCACTCTTCTTTCAACGTCCCTATCGTACTTCCCATCCGCAGTGAAAACACTGCCCAGATATATAATTTCATTTACTTGTTCTAGAGTTTCATCATCAATCTTTATCGTCACGGTTGTCATCCTTCTTCTTTCAAACACTAGTACCTTGGTTTTTCTCGCATTCAAACGGAGTCCTTTTTCTGCACATCCCTCCTTCATTCTTGTGACTAGTGATTGCAGTTGTTGTTCGGACGATGCCATAAGAACAGCATCATCTGCATAAAGCAGGCAGTTCACCACTAGATCACTCATCTTTATCCCACAGTCACTCTCTCTCACTCTTTTTAGGCATTTGTCGAGATATAGAGTGAATAATCTAGGAGAAAGCACACAACCCTGTTTGACGCCCATTTGGGATTCAAAGCAAGGCGACATACCCCCCTCCACCCGCACACAAGCTTTGCAGCCCTTGTACAGGGACTGTATAGCCTGTAGCAGTTTGTCATTCACTCCATACTCCGGCAATATGTCCCAAAGCTTCTTTCTTACAACTCTATCAAAAGCCTTTTCCAAATCCACAAAAGCACAGAAAACCTTCTGGTTTAAGGCCAAAAACTTCTCTGTGATATTGCGGAGCGAAAAGACTTGGTCAGTGCATCCTCTTCCAGGTCTAAAGCCTCCTTGTGCCTCCCATAAAAGACCTTCAGTCTTCTCTTGCAAGCGTTTCGTGAGAATCTTGCCATACATCTTGCTCGCCAAACTGATCAAACTAATCGCTCGGTAGTTGGCACAGTCCAATCTAGATCCCTTACCTTTGTATAAAGGAACGATGACTGATTGCCGCCAGTCCTCTGGTACTCTTCCCTCCTGCCAGCAAAGGTTGCACAGTAGGTGGAAAGCGTTCCAGACCGGTATACCTCCGTATTTGATCATTTCAGCGAGCACTCGATCTTTTCCCGCTGCTTTGCCACATTTCAGGCTTCTAATTGCCGATTGCAATTCTTGCACACTTATTTCCTCCTTAAAAGTGGACGTTATAGTTGTGGATAGCTCTGGAGGTAAAGTACCCGTCGTAACGTCGTTAGGAGTACTACTAGCATACATCTCGCTAAAATATTCATTCCATCGCTGCAACACCTCATTTGTGTTTGCAAGAATGTTACCGCTTTTTGATTTCACTCTGTTCATTCGACAAGATGACAAGCTACCTTTGGCCTTCCTAACTTCCCTCCAGAAAAGTTTGGAGTTCTCCTTAAAGTTGCTCGTCATCCTATTTTCACCTATTTCCTTACATCTTTCACGCTTCTCCTTAACCAAAACTTTTGTCTCATTCTTGCAGCGATGGTACAACTCTTTTTTTTCTCTTTTTATACTTTCATTCATATTCAGCGAAGCAACGTAATCTATCCAAGCTTTCTTCTTTCTTTTGTAGTTTATGTGAATTTATGTTACGAGTATTAAAACTAATAATTTTAGTGTTATCATGTAATACTAAATAATATTGTCATTGTTATTATAAATTTATTGCCCTTACGAGTATTTATGACAATAACATATACATTTTTGTCGCATCGGGCAGAAGAAAATAACAAGTAATGATTGCTGTCGTTTTTAAAATTCAAATAGTCCTAGCCTAGCCCTGATTTATATATCCAGCCAGGTGGTTCGCCGTTATATTTCTCGAAGCTTGGCTACAGCGTCCATTGTGGTTTCACCGTATTTCATTTTAACTATCAATATTGTGAAATCCTTTTTGGGAAATTGAAATGGAAGATACATGGACGATGCGGGCTACGTATTCACGGGCTTGACATGTGTGATACATAACCGAAAAACGGTAACCTATTCCATGCAAAATGGTTTGGAAGAATTGTTCATTATTAATGACGAAATATGTTAGTAGACTGCTACAAAGCACCGAAAGTTGATCAACCTATTATATCAATTAAATCATCTAGGACAGGTCAAGTGATGATCAATTCTAACCTAAAAATATTTTCGTTTTATTCTAGCAAAAAATACTAGTTTTGGTATTATTTTGACTTTACCTAAAGTAGCCAAATGACAGACAAATTCAAACAAAAGCCATCCTCAAAATTATTTGAAAACGCTAGCGAAATATTCTCGTAAAATTTCTCGCTTGAATAAGAACAGTAAAAATGCAATACAGTATTGAATATTTCATCGAAACTATCCGCAATGAAGCGTAATATTCATCACTCCGTCATTGCTGGCAATTGAAAATGCGTTCAATTTATTCCTGACAATTCCATGGAGACATTTTGTTCTGAAATGGAAGTACTTATTGCTATTGCATTTTTATTATTGTCAGAAAGAAGCGTACTTAAATGTCCATTTAATGTCGACTTTTATTGAATGTCACATTTTTACTGGCCAATTACTTAAAGTTTCTTATTAAATCTTTATTACAGTGTAATTTTAAATATATTGGTGTGTTTTAGATGGGACGTGGGCGTTAGTTTGAGTGAGCTTATGATCAGAATCAACTACTGTATTTGACATCAATTAAAGTCCTAATTTAAACGCTTCGTAAAATGCCGGAGCGATGCTAAGTGAGATGACCTTTTGGTCGCACATAGATAATATCACCTGTTTGTTACTAGTTATGTGACACGGCACATTGCCTGTGTTTGATATCAGAGTGAGTACGAGCCACGAGCATATAAAAAACTTAAAACTGGATTAATTAATGATTGTTGTAAATCACGTATGTCTGTATTTACTGATTACAGTATTACTATAAAGTTTGGAGGCAATCGGTTAAACTTTTGATTATGCCATACAAACTAAAATACTGCAATTTACTTAGGCTGAGTTACACCAAAATGTCTCTGTAATTGTAACGAATAAACTAAAAAAATGCGTCGTAAGTATCAGATTCAATATCAAGATCAGCCGTCAGCTCGTACTCGTACGTAAAAGAAGTTCCTTCGTGCTCAGCACTGGAGACTCATCACATCAAACATTTCCTAAAGAGACCTACTACAACTGGATTCTGTACGCCAGCGTCCTCAAAAATATTGGTACCAGTAGTTTTAATTGCCCAGACATTTAGCAAAAGACGGTGTTTTGTACGCTTACTAGATCTCTGTTGCTGTTTTTCATAGCACTAGCCAAAACTAATGCGGTCAAAGAGGCGCCCTCGCCAGAATTTGTCGCCATCCACGATGACAGACTTGCCTCGGTCGACATGTTCACACAAAGTAGCAGCAGTTACAAAACCAATGTCATTAAGGTACTAATAAATGATCAGCAAAATTGCTAACTAATTAAAACTGTTTATCCTAAAATTTCTATACTTTATATCAAAGAAATGTTTTCTTAGTTTCTTTCTACTAATAGAATAACAAATCAAAATATCGCAGTATTTACAAGTATACGTAGATAGATGATTATAAACACAATTGTATTGTCTGGCCTAATTCTCATAATATGACATCCGTTAATAATTGTATATAGTTGCCTTCGATGACATTATTGTTGTATCTCAAGTCTTTTATTTTCTACTAACGTCACACGACTACTTCTATAATTTCAACTCACGTTGGTAGAGTCAGCAAAAAGTAAAACACCCAACCTCCCAAAGGCATCACAAAGGCTGATTTTGCACCAGATTTATATGCAAACAAAATGAGCGGTGCCCGAGGAAAATATCCACCAATGGGTAAGCAACATAAAGCTCGCTCTCTAAATTGAAAACTATATAACAAATACTCTTTGTTTACGCTATGTAATAAAAAGAAGTAATCTTGTTATTAAGTACAATTAAAAGCTAACATTTATTGTACACGAGCAACAAATATAATGAAATATGAAGAATTATTGTAAGAAAATTCTTAAGTACATTAAAAGCTAACAGAACCTTTGTTGTATCCAGGGTTTGCTAGTTTAGTCTTTATCTTTGTGGAATAAGAAACTGGTTTGCGTGTAGATTAAACTGGGCAAATAGACGTAGATAGAAAAATTGTGTGATTGGAGTGGTCGGTAAACTTGTTTGTTAAAAACATTTTATTTATTGTAGGTAATAAGAGTAAAACGAGGTTTGCTATTGAACATAACATTATACAACAAACTACCTGACTGTATAATAAGACTTTTTAAGAATTTATTAATTTGCAATAATTTAAATAGTTGTAAAGTTTTGTGGTCTTATGCTTTCTGCTATATTGTGTACCTAATGATTCTTTGTCTTCCATATACCTAACATTTTTTATTATTATTTAAACATTTGTAAATCTGACATACAAAAATATAATGATTATATTATAAGAGTATATGTAAAATTTACAAAATTATGTACAAAATATATTTAAAGTTTAATTACAATGATATTAATTAAATTGAATAATATATATATATATAAAACTCAAAAAATATAAAACCTATCTTCAGGTAAAGTTTAGGACTGTGTTTTTTAAGCGATGTGATGATGGTGTCTACATCAATTTAAAAAAGATCCGATATTTTAACTTTACTAATGTTATAAATGTGAAAGAAGCTTTGCCTATGTGTCGGGCTTCACACCTACTGGACCGATTTTGAAGAAATTTGGCAGAGGTATTCCTTGCCAAATAATCGAGAAAGCCAGAGAGTTCAACAAGCCGACCTATATTTGCTTTGTTGACTTCTCGAAGGCGTTTGATTCTGTCAAATGGCCAATGCTGTTACTGTCTGACTGAGACTGTTAGAGGTCGGTATGCCTAAGCACTTGCTGAGACGTCTCTACGAAGATGGAATAGCATCAGTGAGAACCGATAAGGTTTTATCAAGCCACTTCCACCCCAATGCTGGAGTTCGACAAGGATGCATTATTTCTTCGCTTCTGTTCAATATTTACGGAACTTATAATGAGAATTGCCCTTGAAAACTGGACAGACGGAATAACAATCGAAGGCTTAAACATCTCCAATTTGCAATATTCAACAAGTTTGCAACAAGTATTATTCATATGGAAGAGCTGTTGCAAAAAATGGAGACCGTCAGTCTTAAGAAAACGTTACGAAAAGTTACCAAATTAAAATCCGGCTGGTTAGAGCTCTTGTGTTCCCTATTTTTCTGTATGCTTCGGAGACGCGGGCCCTACGCGAAACAGAAAAAAAACTAATTAATGCTCTAGGGATTGTGGTGTTGGTGGAGAATGCTGGGCATATCATGGACGGAGTTCCGAACCAACAAATCCATACTGGAGGAACTGCGGATCAGACAACGCCTTTCATTCCGCCTCCGATGATATGGACCGATCAGGTGAAGGTTGCAATGGATCCTACATGCGTGCACTAGGAAAGCCGAGTTCCGAGAGGAGTGGCGACGGCTTGTTAAGCGTGCCACTAGTACTCCAATGGAGACCACGAGTGTAGCGACTGAGAAGGAGATTCTTTGCCAACCCGTCTGGGCAGGAGACCCATCTCCAGGTCTAAGACTGTGGGTTCTGGTTGTGATAATGATTTCTTTGAACCCGTGGAGGGATATACTTGGCTTTATGACGTTATTATCTAACCATGACATGTGACCAGACGGCAATATATCTGTCTGCTTGTTAGATTCGTCTTCATGCCTAAATTACTCCAGTGAATTGAAAATCTAGTAATAAAAAACGAAATAAACTTTTTTTATATTAATATGTATATCCTTATAATATATGAGTTAACAGTTAAAATCGGATTGTGTTTACCCGATGAGCCGTTGGTACCTATGACGATGCAATTTTAATTTTGCGTTTTACGAGTAATGAAATTCAAAATGCTTCGGGCATCGAGGGGTCTGGAGGGTTGAGTCGTCTATACTCGTACCTATAGTTTTATCACATGTCATTCATTTTATTTTATAACTTCCTAAAATTAACTAAATAAATTGCTAATACCTGTTTGGTTATACTCTCATGTAAGATTGTGTTATAAAACAACAATATCTACAATAATATGACTATACAATAACTTTAATGATATACGATATACGATATATTTTGTGATTTTATTTCATCATAATTAAATCTTCCCATAATTTAAATAAATAGTTAATTTATGAACAATTGAATGTATTAATAAAATAAATACTCGTATTTAGGATTAAATGAAACATGTATGTTTCACTAAAAGTTTTATTTTTTGATTTAAGCAGTTTCTTGTCCATGATATCGCATTTATTAAAATTGATTGTAATCGATACAAGCCCGTAATGAATTAAATATGTGGAGCTCGTTCGGTACATCACGAGTCGGTTTTTGCTGAATCATCAAACAAGACCTCCCTACGGCTACAGTAAACGCTTAATAAAAAACAATTATTTATATATTTTTTTAAAGATATTTTTGTTATAGTTTTTTTAAAACAATTATTATATATTTTTTTAAAGATATTTTTGTTATAGTTTTTTTAATACTAGCACGACATGTGCCTATAGTATAATAGTTTTTGTATACAGCCTGAAGTCCATAGTTTAATTATGTGGTTTCAGAACACCCCGTAAAAGATTTTAGTTTCAATGATACTTGATATTTATCATTATTATCATGTTTTAAATTCATTTAATTTGCATCATTTGAGTTTAATGCACCGAGTCGGCTCAAACATTGCACAACGGGGTGGTTAAACACGAATAAAAGCTGTCCTTTAGCACATTTTCAATTTTGCTTATTCAGCGACAGGCAGCTCAGCAATTAATTGAGTGCTGGAATCGGAGAGAACAAATAATTCAATGCAAACAAAGAATAAATCGAGAAGCGTCCGTTTGCCAACGACGCGGATTGCGGCGCGCGTGATAAAACTGAATTTTAAGCGCGCACTATTAAATGGTCGAATTGCAGAGGATTCGGTGTAATTCTTGCATGAAAATGTAAAACGAGGAACGTGTTTTAAAAAAATCTGCTGGATTATAAAATAATCCTCGGTATTATAATTTGCGTATATTTACTTAACTAAGCACCGCCGTTCTCGCAACGAATCTCAAACTACGCGGACCCGCAATCTTATTTTAAAGTTGTATGAATTAGAATTTATATATATTTAATTTGGCATAATAGTTATATTTAATAAAACCATTTTAATTTAAATACATTAAACGGGTTTATATTAAATTTTAAATACAGGCATGGCCTAAAAACAAAATATGTATTTATATGAACAAAGAAAAAATATTAATATATCCGAGTGTCAGGAACGGAAACCCCATAAAATTGCAATCGGACGGAAAATAACGATATCAGGTCTGAATTAAAAATTGTAAGGTATGTGCTGTCATTATATGATTTCGTAGGACTTAATACTTTATTCGAAGAAACATTACAAATTATTATTAATAATAAAAACTAATATAAACCACTTAATAATAAAAAATACAACTAAAATAAATAAAGGCAAAAAAAAAAAAAAAAACTTGTTTCGAAGTAATATACAATCAGGATTTAAGAATTACAATATTAAATGATTAAAAAGAAAACCTAACATTAAATAAACAAATAATATAAAATAAACTACACTACATATTAAATTAAAAACTAAAATTAGAACCGTCCGATGGGCGTATTCTGCCGAGGACACTCGTGCGTTCCCCCGTTGAATAGGGAAGCTGACCCTTTGAGCAAGATATTCTTTACTTAAAGGGTCAAAAAACTTGTTCTACTGTGCAAATGCAATCAATGGGCAAATTGCAACGTTGAATAGCAATGCTGATACTTTGGCCCATCCCTCAACATCTCCCGAGGTGTTAACCAGCTTGTTTTGACAACGCCTTGAAAATTGCCTGTGTGCATTTGGTCCACACGGCCCGAGAGTTTCAACTATAAACGGCACAAAAACACATCTTTTAATAACCTGAGAGCATTTTCGCCGTTTGAAGTGCTCTACTTGTAATGCTGCGCCTCGATCATTTGACGTCAAGGACAGGTGAGAATGCGCCAGGGTGTCCCCACAGGTGGCATCCCACACTAAAGGCAGACCCATCCTCCACTTCGGTACCAGCGTCTTTCATTCGGTAATGGTTGTAAAAGAGTAAAGTATCATCACGACCACTTCCCTTTAGGGGTTGTCAGAAACCACGCTTATAAATAAGCGGATTCACATTTAGCCAACTTTACTATAGGCCAATCATGACAAGTGGCAAGCCCGTCGATGTCTCCAGCGTACCAAACTCGAGAATTATCACAAATAAATTAAATATTATTTAAATGTATTTATTTACATTAATAAATATTTTTGTGTCCCGACCAGGAATCGAACCCGGTGCCTCCGAGTCTAAATCTACGGACTTAACCGCTAGACCACGGAGGCAGTTAATGGGTAATGGTTATGATTTCGTTAAGTTCCGTCCGATTACAAAATGAAAACCCCTGACATCGCGGCTATCCGATTATAACGACAATACAACTATAACAGAGCATAAAATTACTCAAATACTAAACTTTAAAAGCTAAAGCAAGAAACTTCATTATATACTTCATCTTAATGATCTACTAGAGAAGTGAAATTAATTGCATCACCTGAAGCGTTTCGTTCCCGAGTTTCAAATTAAATCTTCAGGACTGATGAGTTCGTGCCCGTCTTTCAATTTCACGTTAAAACTACTCGTAGTATGACTAAGAAAACGACAGGAAAACAAACTTCTGAGAATATACGAGTATACATATATGGAAATTAAACTAATTACTAAATTGTAAAGGCGACGTCACCTACTTTCAAGTTTGAATATGTTAATGAATTTATCTATGCAAAATACGTTTTGTCAAATAATCTTTCTCCTGTGACTATAACTATCACGACTGTATCCCTTTCGTGATGGTCAAAAACCACGCATTTTTTAAATGCAGTTAAAGTTAGCTACTCTAAGCCCATCATGATAAGTGGCAAACTCGTCGATGTCTCTTGTGTACCAAAATCAAGAAATAACACTAAATAAAATTAAACAAGCCGTGCACTGGTTTGGAATACCACATGTGTTTACACACTCTGTCCGTCACATTTGACTTCCAGCCATTAAAACTCGGGGCCGCTGCTGAGTAAGGCGTGCTTAGACGTGCAACAAGTACGCGGAGACCATCAATGATTCTATCCCATTTGTAGTCGAAACGATGAGTAGTGATCCGAGGAGGCTCTGACGTTCTGCCTCTGTGACCCTTTAAGTAGAGAATATTTTATTCAAAGAGTCAGCTTCGCCGTTAAACAGGGAAATGTACTTCGGCACACTACGCCTATCTAACGATCATAATTTAAGATTACAATTTTTTGATTTATATAACATTATTTTATTTATAAATTAGTGTCTTATATTTTGCAAAAAATATAATTGTGTCCATGCCAGGAATTGAACCCGGTGCCTCCGCATGTAAATTCACGCACGGACTTTACCGCTAGACCACGGAGACAGATTATTATTATACAATATTACAAAAACTTTTATTTTTATTGTTTGATAATAATAATCAACATATGTAGAAATAATAAAAAATAATAAGTCATATGTATATTCTCGAAAACGCTGTTGACTATGAAATGAAACAATTTGACAAAAAACATTTATTACCTAGTGAAAGCAAATGACGATTAGAGATACATTTTTTTTTTTTTTTTTTTAAGTATTTTGTAAGTAGGCATAGGACAATAAATATAATGTATTCTGCGCTTTTACATGTCAAAAAAATTAATCAATATAACGAAAAGCTTATTTTCTGGGAAATAGCTTGTATTTGGAGCAGCACATTACAACCCATAATATACATAATTATAATCTTAAAATTATAGCTGCTGTAAATAGGCATTGTCATATTATAAACTAAGACATACACAATTATAAAATAAATACACCAAGGATTATAGCTGCTGTAATGAGGCATTGTCATACTACAAGCTAAGACGAAAACAATTATGAGGATGTCACTAAGATTATAGCTGCTGTAAAGTGGCATTGTCATACTATAAGCTAAAACATTATTAAAATGTCACATAAATTATAGCTGCTGTAAAAAGGCATTGTCATACTTTAGCTAAAACAAAAACAGTTTAAGGTGTCATTTAAATTATAGCTGCTGTAAAGAGGCATTGTCATACTATAAACTAAGACATACATAAGTAACATTTAAATAAATTATGACCAAGCACGCTTGTCATCCAAATATTCGCTGATGGTATAATAACCCTTTAAAATCAGTTTTTCCTTAACATATAATTTAAATACATTTAGTGGTAGGGTTGTTACCTCATCTGGAATTTTGTTGAAAATACGTATACATTGCCCTACAAACAAACGATTCACTTTACTGAGTCTATAAGGTCCGAATTAATAGTCGTATCTAAGAACGAGTCCAAGTCCGTACTTACGTTAGTCCGCCTTCGCCGTTGCTTAGATCGAGTCGCGGTTGGCACTACAATAGACAGATCTTACGCCAAGCAAGAGCTCAAGCAACCTCAAAATTAGTTGCATTCAAATCATTTCGTAAGGTATTGTCAATGTATTTAAACGCATTTATGCTTTAACCAAGCATATAAAAATATACAGTAGGTAATTTTGTCGGTTATTTCCCTAAAATAATGTTTTTTCTTTACATCTGACACTTTTGACGTTTGAGTTCTAAGACGAGAACTAAGACGAAGTCTTGCTTACAATTTTTTACTATAATAGTCCGTTCTTTGCCCTCTGACTTGTGCTAAGCCTAAGCAAGAGGTTTGCTTAGAATTAGTCCTCGATTTCGTGAACTTGGCTCTTGCTTAGACGACGATTCGCTATAATAGCCCGCCATTTTGTGTAATATTGTTACTTACATTAGTGTAAATAAATATTTAAATTGAATTGTAAAATATAATTATTATTTTTTAATAAAAGATATAAATGATTATTTTTAGAATAAAAAAAAAGATAAATATATAAATGTTTTTTTATAAAAAAAAAATTAAAATAAAAAAATTAAAAAAATAAAAAATAATAATAATATTTTTTATAAAAAATATTTAAAATAAAAATTAAAATTAAAAAAAAAAAAAAAATTAAATAAAATAATAGTGAAATAAAAAAAAATTTATAAAAATAAATTAAAAAAATAATTTTAAATATGTTTAAAACAAAAATAAATATTAAAATATATATAATATTTTTAAAATAAGAAAATAATTCATTTTCTGATTTAAACAAATTTTATAATAGTTTATTTTCGCCAAGATGAATTACAATGAATTATTTACCTATATTCAATTAGGTAATAAAATAAAATTAAAAAGTAACGCGAATTTATTAAATAACTTTTGTATAGGTATCATTTACATTAGAGGCAATGTTTAGTTTTGTGCGTTCTGAAAACTCTAGTAAATATATTTTGATTAAAACTGATTTAAAAAAAAATATAATAATAGGTAATTACTTGTTTTTTTGCTTTATTGTTTTTTACCTTGAATATCATCTACAAAACCTCCTAGTGTATATTTTTACGTGCTTGCCTAAAGTTTAAAAGCATTTAAATACATTAACAATAAAAAAGAAATAAGACTATCGGCTTCACGAACTGTCTGGAACGGATTTAATTTCCAAGTCGTTGCTTGAGTCCTTGCTTGGCTTAGCAAGGGCCGAGACTTGTCTATTATAGTGAAAACGAAAGCAACGGCGAAGTCGGACTCTCGTGAGCAAGAGCTCAAGCAAAGGATACGTTCCAGAAACTTCGTGTGGTGTATAGTCAAATTTATTGTTTATTTTTAATGTCTTTAAATGCTTTTATACTTTAGGCAAGCACATAAAAATATACATTAGGAGGTTTTTTAGATAAAGTTCCAGCTAAAACATAATAAAATAGGTTTATTAGTAACATTTTATATATTTTTTTTTTAAACTAATGTAATCAATATATGCGTACAGGGTTTTTCGAACGCACTTAAAAAAAGTTATTTGACATTACAGATATTTGTTTATTAATTATTTGTTTTTCCTCTTATTGGAATGATGTTTAAAATTAAGTTAATTAACTAATGTGTTAAATCACCCTGAGCCATGAGAAAATATATACAAAGCTGGCTAGATTTATTTATCCACAAACAGGCCGGAATATATCTCTCTTGGGACATTTACGGCAAAGCACTTTTGGTAAGTAAATATTTGTCATTTAATACTTTTATTTTAATATATTTGTCCTGTTAAAAGCCTCAACTGCACTTTATTATTTATTTATTTTATTTATTATTCGAAGTAGATATTAAAATAAAATAGATTAAAAAACTAATTATAAATAATACTAAACTAAAAATACCTATGAAATTAAAACTATTCTACAAAATAAACTAAGGGCTTACCACCAGGGAGGGTACCTAAAACGCTCGCCGCATTTCCTCGTTGAATTATAATTGAAATATTCTGTTTTAGGTAGTTATGGCATTTGGGATCGCCACACTCTTGGAAAATTCGTTTTATTTATTTATATATATTTTGATTTTTCTATGTCATTTACCTGCAATGGTTTTTAAAATCACACACTGCTTTTATGACAGGACATAGTAATATAGACCAATGTCAGTTGCTCCTATTGTTGGAACTATCATGAGCCGAGAAGCCGGTCTAATCATCATCACATTGTTTTCCCTTTCTGGGTGGTCAGAAATCACACTTATAAATAAGCGGATTCAATGATCAGGAACGGGTTCAAGACTCAGCTTTACGCAGTGGAAGTTGGTGCAAGAGGAGTTCCAGCAAAATCTTTGCATCACTTACTGAAAGAATTGGGCCTAAGCAGGTCTGCAGGAGATACATTTATGGAACGAGCTTCCAAGACGGCATTAACAGAATCATACAGTATTTGGTTGGGTAGAGAAGTAGAATGGTGGATGGTGAGCGTATTATCGCGCAATAAAAAAAAAGGAGGCCTCTTCTTAAACCAGCCTATTGTCAGTCGCAAGCCTGAGACACCATTCTTCTCATCTCTTACCCACACACAATGGACCCGGCACCCGCACGGTGAATCCATGGAATGCTTGAAATTTGTCTTCTTCCTCTTTTAGCCAACTTTACTATAGGCCAATCATGACAAGTGGCAAGCTCGTCGATGTCTCCAGCGTACCAAACTCGAGAAATATCACAAATAAATTAAATATTAAATAAATGTATTTATTTACAAATATGTTTGTGTCCCGACCAGGAATCGAACCCGGTACCTCTGAGTCTAAATCCACGGACTTAACCGCTAGACCACGGAGGCAGGCCAGTCTAATCAATTTTTATATTAAAAGCTAGGGGTTTTAAAACCGGGTTCTTTATTTTTATTGCTTGTATTGTAGTTATTTTGTACTAAGTTTGTTTTGTTAACAATAACATCCAATGTATAATGAAAATACAAAACCCAGGGTTGGTCATTAACTAGGGGCTGTGTAATATAAAATTAAATATAATTTTACTTAACCAAAATATATTTTAATTAATTACAGACAAAAAATGCTACAAGAAAGAATTAACAAGATATAGGCACCAAGAAGCTGGTCCACAACACCGAATAGACCTGAAAAAAGTTGCAGAACTGCGAGATATAACATGCAAGATAGAAAAAGTTTCTTAAGAAAAATGCTATTAATAAATTAGAGCTATTATTTTAAGCAAAACATAAACACCTAAAAATAGAGTGAAAATAATTTGACAATACAAAATACAAAGTGTGGGGAACCGGTGCAACATCTCGGACACCACAGGCTTTCTTGTGCTAAAAGTTCCAGCCGCATTCCTTGTCATGTGGCTCTTAACGAAATTATCCAAATGGCTCTTGTCACTACTGGAGTACCCTAAATTCTAGATCTCTCTGGAGTTTTGCAGAGCGATGGCAAGAGATCCAGCTGCATGACTGTTGGGCAGTGGAAACTTCGCAGGTCTCAGGTGTGCTGGATCCACATTAGCCCCATCTCACATCCAGGCCTCGTCCAGCACGTGAAGTGCGGTGGTTTCTGCTGAGAACCTCAAGTTATGCAGATACATTGGTACAGGTTATGAGTTTGAGACGTTTGGGCTCAAGATAATTGGACCACCGGGACCCTCAGCCAAGCGTCTGGCCAAGGAGCTCTCCAAACGGCTCATAGAAATATCAGGAGACAGGATTATTTTTAGCAACTTATTAGCCTTGTTATACAGAGGGGAAATGTTGCCAGTCTTCTTGGGACTATCTCTAATGGGATATCACTTGAGGACATTTTTTTATAGTTTAATTTGTTATTAGGTTTAGTTTATAGTTATTTAATTTTAATTATTTTATTTAAGTGGTTTGTATTTTAATTTTATCTTATGTAATAATAAATGGGGGACATTTTCATATCTATTACTTTATTATTTAGTGTCAAAATAATAGATGTTATTGTATAATATAGAGACAATACAAATAAAATATTACTACTAAAATTGTATTATTTTCCTAAATATAAACCCGGGACCTAAATTCTTATTTTTTTTCTCCATGTTATAAAACTCAGCCTTTATTTTCATAACACATTGCATGTACATTCCTATCCAAGCTTTAGTTTAATGATAACATACAATGAAAATTGTTGTATTGTCGACACAGGATAGATAAGTGTAATGCTTGGTGCCAACGGGGCAACTTTAGTTGCTGTGACAGTTTTTAACAGTCTTTTGGTCATATAAAGGGCTAGGTGTGCTAGAGGAAACAGTCAGTCTGCAATTTTATATAATCAAGAGATGTTGAAAGCAGTTGCAGCAACTAAAGTTGTCTCATGTGGTTTTAAATATATTTTCATTGTATGTTAGGCAACATTTTATACCAAAAGTAACACAATGTATAATAAAAGAGCATTTACACTACCCTGGATAGATTAATAATGTGGATAAATACACGGAAATTGGAGTAGTTATTGTTGTTAACTTAAAGCAGTTGTTGGTCCTATTTCTTTATATTACTTCTTATTCGGGCCTAGATAATGATGGCCTAAGGTGATTGCCTGTCTGGCAAGCGTGGTAGGATCGGTAGAAAGGGATCTACAAAGCACATTTTCAGCAGTGCGATATTTCATTTTTATTTTGACATAACCTATAATTTTGTTAAATGCTATTTTAATAATAGGGTTTATGTCGAATTAAATTTAATAAATAATATAAATCAGCAAACGACATAAAACAATTTTAAAAGTATTGTTTTAATTGATTTAAATTATTTGTGTTGATAAAATGGTGGACTTAAGAAACTACAATCGACTATTATAGTGAAATCCATGACTAATTCTAAGCGAAGCTCGTGCTTAAGCTAAGCACAAGTCGGCGTGCATAGAACGGACTATTATAGTAAACACTGTCACTTTGACAGTCGGAAGCACGTCTTTGGCTTAGCTCGTCTTAGAAGCGACTATTAATCCGGACCTAAATCTTGAAGTAACAAGTTTATTTTTACTTCTAGTATTGCGAGAACTTAATTCACTATTTTTACGAAACATGTGAATATTCTTACGGACATACATAATATTTTCAAAAATATACTGGCCTGCGACTGTTAGAATATTAATTTCTTTAAATATTTCTCTAAGAGAGACGCGACATCCCAATTTATAGATTGATCGGATGGCTCTTTTTTGTAATACAAAAATGGACTGAATATCAGCTGCGTTGCCCTATAAAATAATACCGTATGAGAGTATACTATGAAAGTAGCTAAAGTAGACTAATCTAGCCGTCTCTATATTAGTTAGCGTACGGATTTTCTTAACTGCGTAGGCGGCAGAACTCAATCTTTTTGAAAGATTAGAGATATGGGGTCCCCACTGAAGCTTCGAGTCTAATGTAATCCCCAAGAATACTGTAGTGTCTGTGAGATCTAATATAGCATTGTTTAGTGTTAGTACTGTTTCCACTGGTTTAACATTTGGCACACAAAACTTTATGCATTTAGTTTTCTTTGCATTTAACAGCAGGTTGTTTACTGTAAACCAGTTTAGCGTTTGAGACAGTACAACATTCAGGTCGTCATAATTATCTTTATTCCTGTCTATTTTAAAAACTAAGGAGGTGTCGTCAGCAAATAAAACTATGTCATGATTATATTTATCTTTGATAATACAGGGGAGGTCGTTTATGTAGACTAGAAAAAGAAATGGACCTAAAATGGATCCCTGAGGCACGCCCATCAATACAGGTGCTCCTACCGATGTTACAGAATTAATCACAACCTTTTGTGTACGATTTCGAAGATAAGAGTTTATCAGCTTCAGGGCCATATCTTTAACGCCATAATGATTAAGCTTGCACAGCAAGATACTATGCGACACACAATCGAATGCCTTGGAAAGATCGCAAAAAATGCCAATAGCGTTCTGCGATTCTTCCCAAGCCTCATAGATACGCCTCACAAGGCTTATTCCTGCCTCTGTTGTAGACCGACCCTTTGTAAAGCCAAATTGTTTTGAATGTAGTAATTTGTGTTCAGTAAAGTGTTCAAGCATTTGGTTTAACATAATTTTTTCGAATATTTTGCTGCACGCTGGTAGTATAGAAATAGGTCTATAATTAGTAGGATCTGTATGTGAACCTGATTTAAAAAGAGGTATTAATTTACTGATTTTCATTAGATCCGGGAAAACGCCTGTCTCTATGCACTTGTTATATATTAAGGCAAGGTAGGGAGCAATAACATCTATAATATGATAGATATGCCCCATAAATCTTGAGTTTTTTTTTAATTTAATGTTTTATATGTTTTTACAATATTGTTAGCATAAACACGACTAAAATTAAAACTTGACTTACATTCCTTGACGTGTGTATTTAGTATTGAATGAGCAACTTCTGATGATGAGTTAAGAAATTTTGTTGTTTCGATAGAAATCTTTGAAAAGTAGTGTTCAAAAGCATTCGCAATTTTATTATCATCTTTTATTATTGTATTGTTAATGTTCAATTTTAAGTTCCTGTCTACCTGATTTATTTTGCCAGTTTCCTGTTTAATAATATTCCAAACTGTTTTAACTTTATCATCCGAATTATTAATTTTATTCCTTATGTAGATAGATTTTGCTGTAACGCATACTGATTTAAAAATTTTTGAATAGTTCCTTACGTATGTGTAAAACATATCGTTGGAATACTTTCTTATACCGTAAAGTTCATACATCCTATTTCTACTTATATGTATTCCGGGCGTAGCCCAGTCACTGAACTTTGTCTTACTATTAACATTACAAAGTTTAGCCTTAAAAACTGCATCCAGCTCTGATTTTAAGAAGTCAAATAATGCTTTGTACATAGTATTAGCATCATCATTGAGGGGATGTACTAAATATATTTTATCACAAATGTTTTCTTTAAAACGTTGAACTTGTCTCTGAGTGATAGATCTACGTACTACTTTTTGCTGACTAATCTGTAACGAACCAATGAATGTAGCTTTATTGCCACAATGATCTGATGAAAGTTGGTTAATTATACACTTATGTAAGGGCTCACTATCACAAAAAATATTGTCCAAACAAGTGGCCGTGGTAGAAGTGATTCGTGTTGGCTCAGAAAATAAATTAACTAGGTTATACGACCTAAACAAACAAATAAGTTTTGATGACGACGGTGTGTCTTCCAGTATATTAATATTAAAGTCGCCACAAACAATGATATATTTTTTACTTTCACTAAGTTTGTTAAGAATGTCCTCCATTACAATTTCAAATGAATCGTAGTTTGCAGAGGGCGGTCTGTATACTGTAACTATAATGTACTGCTCCATTTCTACACAAGCTATTTCAATAGTTCGCTCAACAGAGAGACCTACTATATCTTTCCTTTCTTTACACTTAATATCATTTTTTGTAATAATTAAACTGCCACCGCATTTCGCGGACTTCCTACTGAACGAACTAACAATCCTATGACTCGAGAAATTAAAAATTAACTCATGACTTTTGAGCCAGTGCTCAGTTATAAATATAAATATTAAATATAAATATTTCCAGACAGGTCACACAGCGCCATCTAGTTTCCGTGGTAAGCGTAGCTTGTGTTACGGAAACTAGATGGTTGATAAACTACATATTATACTTTTTTTTTTTTTGTTAATATATACATATTATACATATAAACACCCAGACCGAGACAAATTATACAATGTACAACTTGCCCCCGGTGGGAATCGAACCCACGACCTCCCGAGTTCACGGCAACGTTTGTTACCACTAGACCACGGAGGCGGTCAAACAAAGTATATGAATACCACAGTTTTCGAGAAACAAGGCTATCTCTAATTCTTTGGCTAAAAACCCTTGAATATTCTGGTGTACAATATTGATTTTATACCCAATGTCTTTAATACAAGGTGTTCTGCTGCTCAAAGATGTATTTACTTTAATACAGTTTTTAGGCATTGTCGAACATGTCAGTTTAAATTATTTATTATTGAATTTGACCTAACGTTACAAATATTATAAGATAACAATTTAGCAATATTACTTAAAGTTTTGTGAGGCAAAACAATTCTCTGATTTTTATGTAATTTCAATCTATCAATGTAATTATTAGGCTCAAAATAGAAAATATCATTGACATAACATGTGCCATTGTACAATAGTGAATTAAAATTATAGATTTGCCTATTATATTTATTATAATTTGTATAAGGGTATCCACATATTATAATTTTTCCTATTCCAAGCTCAGAAATATTTTTCAAAGTTTGGATGTGGCTTAGTAAATCATTTCTTTTTACATGTAAACTATCTCCTAGCATTAGCACCAAAGTAGTATTATTGTCAAATTTTTCTTTTTTTAGTTTGTCGTTAAATTGCTTCAGCGTAGCCCCAGGATAACAGTTGTTAATTACGCTATGTCCTGTATATTTTGACATAAGAACGCTTAGTCCACATGCTACATTATCTGAATAAATAATGACTTTTAATTGCGTCTGACAATTGACATTATCATTATTATCAGGTTTTCTTTTTGAATGTATTCCTAGTCCTTTTGATAATCTGTCTCCAGCAATATTCACATTTACTTTATTATTTGTCTTAATTTCTTCTAAATTGTGTCTTTTTATTTCAAAATCTATTGTATTTTTTAGTGGTAAGGTTTCATCTATTCTATTTTTCATATTCAGATCATTGTCATGCAATACATTATTTATTCCTTGTTCTGTAAGTTTTCGAACATTTCTTCTAAATTTGCACAATCTTTTACATCTATGTTCCAATGTTTTCTTGATTTTATTAAGTTCATTATATTCTTTTAGTTAATCTTTTATTTTTAGTCTTACTTGTATTTCTTTTAATATTCAATCCGTTGTTGGCTTCAATTTGTTCCCTATATATATTGTTTTCCCTTTTCAATATTTCAAGTTCATTATGTAAGTATTTATTTTTGTTCTCAACCTCAATAAGTTTTATTTTTAGTGGTGTTATCACATTAATAGGTGCAGTAATATCTTCGTAATCCTTTGTAATTGTTTCATTTAATTCCTTAACATTGAATAAATCATTTTGTAGGTCTATATTTTCTGATTCCTTTCTAGCTAGCTCCTTCTTAAGAAATTGGTTGTCTTTACATAATTTTTCAAATTCAATAGAATTTTCCTCTTGTTCCCCTATCAAAGATTCTATAATCTGTTCTTTTTTCAATAATTTTCTATGTAGGTCAGATATTAGCTTTTCATAGGTTTGAATACTGTCTGTCAATTCACTATTTTTCTTTTCATATTCTTCTAATAATCTATCCTTTTATTTCATTAATTGTGACCTTGTTTTTACATTAACAATTGGTCTGTAACTCATCTTGAAGTAATAATTTGAATTATAATAAATTCAATGTCCAATAATAATTAAATGTAATTTTAAATGTCAATATATTATTAGTAATGATTACTTATTAATTAATGTTCTAATATTGAAAATACCAGTACTGTGTGTCCCGCAACTATTGCACGCTTGTAATATTCTTATATCACTCTTTATAGTATTATCCAGTTTTTGGGCTATACCAATCTTTTATTTTATTCCTTCTTGAGTCAAAATTATATATGATTACTTACAAATTAATGTTTTAATATTGAAAATAACAGTACTGTGTGTCCCGCAACTATTGCACGCTTGTAATATTCTTATATCACTCTTTATAGTATCATCCAGTTTTTGGGCTATACCACATCTTTTATTTTATTCCTTCTTGAGTCAAAATTATATATGATTACTTATTAATTAATGTTTTAATATTGAAAATAACAGTAATGTTTGTCCTGCAACTATTGCACGCTTGTCATATTCTTATATCACTCTTTATAGTATCATCCAGTTTTTGGGCTATACCACATCTATTATTTTATTCCTTCTTGAGTCAAGTGTGCTCACATCTGTGCACAGTTGATTAATGGCTCCGTGTTATGAATTGTTTTATGACAATTTATGCGGTTATTTTCAAGGCAAAACATGCTACATATTTGCTATACACTGCACAAGGTTTATTTTCAGACAATCAAGCACATACCAGCACCCATATACAGATTTATTCCAATAGTGTAGTGTTTACCAAAAGAAAACCACTTATCTTGTTGATATTTTGCTTTTGACCATCAATCACTAAACCGTAGATCTGAAATCATCTTTGTTATTGTATTCGAATGCTGTTTCAGCTCATAGTTATCGTCTATTAATAGTTCACAGCCAAAGAATCACACTAATCAGTTTTTTATTTTATTTTTAGGTTATTTATTTATTTATAAACTCTTTATTGCACAAAAAAACTGAAAAGTAATGTACAAGGGCGAACTTAATGCCTTATGTCATTTCACTTTAACTAATTATTTTAGTTTATTTACGATTTTAAACACTTTTGTTTGTAGTAACACTTTCAGTTTTTCATTTTTATACAATAATATCGTCTAATTATATAATAATAACGCACTAATTTTATATAAATTACATTCTAAAATACGAGAGATGACTTTCGACCCAAGGTGCGTTCCGTTCAATATATTATATACAATATACATCACGATAGGATCACATTTTCTGTTCATGAACCTACACGAGGTCAAACTTTTAAGACTAGCCTGAAAAGAGAAATAACCAATGAAGACAAAAAATCACCAATTTCTGAAGCCAAGACTAATAAAAGTGAAAGAAGCAGAAAAAACAAAAAAGAAAAGAAAGTACTGCACGGCAAGACCAGATCCAAGAAGCAGGATACTAAAACAATTATGAACGAAAGCAATGCTAAAAATTCTAAGAGACACAGCAAAAACTCTATCAAACATAGGGAAGATGTATCCAATGATTTATCTGAATAATTCTCGGACACGAACAAATTAAAAATTCGAACAGAGCTATTTAGGTATAAACGTTTCTCTAAACTGAGCTTGGCTCAAACCAGGACTTTTATTCCATGTCAAAGTAGTGACAGATTAAACTAGGCCTGGTTTAGCAAAACATTAATAAAACTAATACTTATTATAATAATAACTTTATTTTTATTTATTACTATTAGGAGCACAATCGCCAAGTATGAGGGTACTTAAAAAAAAATAGTAAATTTTTAGTAAATGAAATTACAGTCATTTTGGAAATATACGTCTTGTTGCGCAATAAAATAAAATAGGAGGCCTCCTTTATAAAAAAAAACAGCCTATTGTCGACGGTCGCAAACCCGAGGTCATCTCTCTTTCCAACCTTTGTCTTGTCTTCTTTCTTTCATATACCTAATTTCAGATGGAGAAACATAGCAAAAACATTTATAACAATTTTCCTCTATTACATATACTCGTATATAGAGAAGAAGAAGACAAATTTCTAAGCATTCCATGGATTCACCGAGCGGGTGTCGGGTCCATCGTATGTGGGTAAGAGATAAGAAGAATGGTGTCTCGGGCTTGCGACCGACAATAGACTGGTTTAAAAAGAAGGCCTTCTTTTTAATTTTATGCGCTATGTATGCTCACCATCCACAATTCTACTCCTCTCCCTACCTAACCAAATACTATATGATTTCGTTAATGCCGTCTTGGAGCTGTTAATATATTTCCAAAATGATTTTTACTATTTTTTACCACAAGGCTGTAGAACGTCAAAAAAAGGTTATATACAGTATTGCAACATTCTTTAGTCAATTTATAATGAATCGAACTTTTGCACAACATAAAACACCTGAATTCTTATTTATAAAAGTATTTATGGGAAGACTTCAATTTGATTGGTGAGATTGTGTATCGATTTTAAAATGGACACAGCAGAAGCTACTTCGTTGTGATACTAAAATGATTCGCGTCACTTTTAATTTCGTATAGAATTTTAATAATGAATAAGGAATATTAAAATATACAATCTAGCCAACTTTTGTTAAATTATTTAATTCGGAATTAAATAAAAATAATCTCTTTTCTTATAGATACCTAGAGGAATACTATTCAACTTAGATCATTACGCAAATTAATTAAATCAGATGAAATAGTTCTTGAAGTTTTGACTAAAGTCGTTACATACTAATTTATTTATTTTATTTGTTATTTCTGGAGTTTGGTTCGCTAGAGACATTGACGAGGTTGCCACTTAATTACAATTTACTTACAAAATTTCATAGTTTTTAAAGAGCCACAAAAATACGACTATGTCGACGCCGGTCATGGGGAAGGAGTGCGGTGAAAAGCCAATATAAGTAGATGAGAGATATTGAGATGAGAGTGCCTAATCCTCGTTAATCGATTTAGAACGTTTTTTTTTTATACTGCGTGTAATTGTCAAAAGAGCAAATATATTTTATTGCTTGAGGGATCATTAGTAGAACTTCTATTTGAAATAAAAAGGTCACTTTAAAAAATATATTAAATTAATCCGCGTGAACCCCTCTAAGGACTCTCATCTCTAATCTCAATACAACCTTGTACTTATTTATATATGTGTAAGAGATTTTGTCGATTAAGCGTTAAATAATAAATATAGATATTAATGACTACGGTAGTAGCATAATATCTCTCAAAAATTGCATTCTGAAAATCTTTATTAGGTTTGTTAAGTATTAAGAGATAGAATTGTAAGCTAATCTATAACAGATCGCCAAACCATGGTACGTTCTTAAACGACGCTAACGCCATCTATTAGGGTACTAAGAAATTAATGTCGAGCACGTTTTTCGTTATAAAACCAATAGCTTTTAGCTAGCTAAGGACTTGCAACACATATTTAGTATATAACCCCTATAAATATATAGTATAATTTATATTGAACTTTTATAAAGATATACAGATATATGGCCTAAACCAAGTTAACTAATTAAATTTCTTCCGTTTCTTTAAAATTGGTATATGCTTTATTTTGGTATATCTTTCGCGAATTTCCTGTCTCCAGACTTTACCGTTGGCCGTTTGGACAATGGACAACTCCTAGGCTGGGGCTATTCCCATGGACTCATTGTCTCATCCCGAAATGGCAGCTTGACGTTCTCAGCAGAAACCACCGAAGTTCCCGCTCCTGACGAGGTCGCCTGTATGTGTAATGGGGCAAATGTGATGACACATGTCGCATCCCACAATAGGGACCTGCCAAGTTTCCACGGCCCAACGTTTATACTGTCGGATCTCTCGCCATCGCTCTTCTGGATCGCGGATACTCCAGCAGTGACAAAAGCCCTCCGAATGATGTCATTTAGAGCAGTGTAACGAGGAATGCGGCTAGCACTATTTAAAATATACACATTTTAACTGTGCCACCAAATTAAATTAGCTTGTAATCGGCGAACTGGCTTTCCTTGGGACCTGCAGACCGAATATATTTAATCTTAGTAAATGAAGAAGTCCTTAGGTTGCTATTTGTTGTTATTACCCTACAACGAAAAATGTTCACATATAACTTACGCGGCGCCTACTAGATGGCGCTAGTGTCGTTTAAGAACGTACATTGGTTTGGCGGAAACTTACACTTCTATTCGCAGTATTTGTTTCAATAATTCAGCATTTAACCGCTTCATTGCGGAATTTTTGGTAGATATTAGGACTACTTCCGTAGTCTCTAATGTCTTTTAATTTAACCTTGAGTATGAGTAGTGGGTAGCGGGTTCAGTCAGACTTCTTCTGTCTCAAACCAAAGACAGGGTGAAGTGATGGCTGTCGTTCGCTCGGAATACTACTGTTATTTCACGCATTGATTTTAGCTATATTTGCCGTGTTTTTTTTACATACAGTACTCCCAAATTAATAATGCGCATGCAGATCTTCGCTAATTGTCGTATTCCCGGAAACACCCGAATCATTGAATCGTAAGAGCCATAAACAATGCACTTGCATTTTGCACCTTGTTCGAAAGAAATAGAAGTCAATAACAAATTATATAATTTACGCGGCGCCTACTAGATGGCGCTAGTGTCGTTTAAGAACGTACATTGGTTTGGCGGAAACTTACACTTCTATTCGCAGTATTTGTTTCAATAATTCAGCATTTAACCGCTTCATTGCGGAATTTTTGGTAGATATTAGGACTACTTCCGTAGTCTCTAATGTCTTTTAATTTAACCTTGAGTATGAGTAGTGGGTAGCGGGTTCAGTCAGACTTCTCCTGTCTCAAACTGGTCTTACATCAGAACCGCTGGTCTCGGTCTCGGTTTTGGTCTTACATCAGAACCGCTGATCTCGGTGTCGGTTTTGGTCTTACATCAGAACCGCTGGTCTTGGTCTCGGTTTTGGTCTTACATCAGAACCGCTGGTCTCGGTGTCGGTTTTGGTCTTACATCAGAACCGCTCTGGTCTCGATGTCGGTTTTGGTCTTACATCAGAACCGCTGGTCTCGGTCTCGGTTTTGGTCTTACATCAGAACCGCTGGTCTCGGTGTCGGTTTTGGTCTTACATCAGAACCGCTGGTCTCAGTGTCGGTTTTGGTCTTACATCAGAACCGCTGGTTTCGGTGTCGGTTTTGGTCTTACATCAGAACCGCTGGTCTCGGTGTCGGTTTTGGTCTTACATCAGAACCGCTGGTCTCGGTGTCGGTTTTGGTCTCACATCAGAACCGCTCTGGTCTCGATGTCGGTTTTGGTCTTACATCAGAACCGCTCTGGTCTCGATGTCGGTTCTGGTCTTACATCAGAACCGCTGGTCTCGGTCTCGGTTTTGGTCTTACATCAGAACCGCTGGTCTCGGTCTCGGTTTTGGTCTTACATCAGAACCGCTGATCTCGGTGTCGGTTTTGGTCTTACATCAGAACCGCTGGTCTCGGTCTCGGTTTTGGTCTTACATCAGAACCGCTGGTCTCGGTGTCGGTTTTGGTCTTACATCAGAACCGCTCTGGTCTCGATGTCGGTTTTGGTCTTACATCAGAACCGCTGGTCTCGGTGTCGGTTTTGGTCTTACATCAGAACCGCTGGTCTCGGTCTCGGTCTCGGTTTTGGTCTTACATCAGAACCGCTCTGGTCTCGATGTCGGTTTTGGTCTTACATCAGAACCGCTCTGGTCTCGGTGTCGGTTTTGGTCTTACATCAGAACCGCTGGTCTCGGTGTCGGATTTGGTCTTACATCAGAACCGCTGGTCTCGGTGTCGGTTTTGGTCTTACATCAGAACCGCTGGTCTCGGTCTCGGTTTTGGTCTTACATCAGAACCGCTCTGGTCTCGGTGTCGGTTTTCGTCTTACATCAGAACCGCTGGTCTCGGTCTCAGTTTTGGTCTTACATCAGAACCGCTGGTCTCGGTGTGGGTTTTGGTCTTACATCAGAACCGCTGGTCTCGGTGTCGGTTTTGGTCTTACATCAGAACCGCTGGTCTCGGTGTCGGTTTTGGTCTTACATCAGAACCGCTCTGGTCTCGATGTCGGTTTTGGTCTTACATCAGAACCGCTCTGGTCTCGATGTCGGTTCTGGTCTTACATCAGAACCGCTGGTCTCGGTCTCGGTTTTGGTCTTACATCAGAACCGCTGGTCTCGGTCTCGGTTTTGGTCTTACATCAGAACCGCTGGTCTCGGTGTCGGTCTTACATCAGAACCGCTGGTCTCGGTCTCGGTTTTGGTCTTACATCAGAACCGCTGGTCTCGGTGTCGGTTTTGGTCTTACATCAGAACCGCTGGTCTCGGTGTCGGTTTTGGTCTTACATCAGAACCGCTGGTCTCGGTGTCGGTTTTGGTCTTACATCAGAACCGCTGGTCTCGGTCTCGGTTTTGGTCTTACATCAGAACCGCTGGTCTCGGTGTCGGTTTTGGTCTTACATCAGAACCGCTCTGGTCTCGATGTCGGTTTTGGTCTTACATCAGAACCGCTCTGGTCTCGGTGTCGGTTTTGGTCTTACATCAGAACCGCTGGTCTAGGTCTCGGTTTTGGTCTTACATCAGAACCGCTCTGGTCTCGGTGTCGGTTTTGGTCTTACATCAGAACCGCTGGTCTCGGTCTCGGTTTTGGTCTTACATCAGAATCGCTGGTCTCGGTGTCGGTTTTGGTCTTACATCAGAACCGCTGGTCTCGGTGTCGGTTTTGGTCTTACATCAGAATCGCTGGTCTCGGTGTCGGTTTTGGTCTTACATCAGAACCGCTCTGGTCTCGGTGTCGGTTTTGGTCTTACATCAGAACCGCTGGTCTCGGTTTCGGTTTTGGTCTTACATCAGAACCGCTGGTCTCGGTGTCGGTTTTGGTCTTACATCAGAACCGCTGGTCTCGGTGTCGGTTTTGGTCTTACATCAGAATCGCTGGTCTCGGTGTCGGTTTTGGTCTTACATCAGAACCGCTGGTCTCGGTGTCGGTTTTGGTCTTACATCAGAACCGCTGGTCTCGGTGTCGGTTTTGGTCTTACATCAGAATCGCTGGTCTCGGTGTCGGTTTTGGTCTTACATCAGAACCGCTGGTCTCGGTCTCAGTTTTGGTCAAACCTAATATCATTGGTATTGTTTACTGAAGATAGAATTAAAATATTTGTTCGTAAGTTGTGTAGCCAAAATAATGTGTGTTTAAAAAAAGGTATTATATAAATTTTGACTTAGTTAAGTGTTTTTGAAAGGCCCGTCGGCAAAAAAATAATTAAAGAGATAGTATTTATCAAACCACAATTTCAATTAATTTATTTACCTGTATATATATTCAATTAAATAATTAGTAATAGATAATTAGTTTTAAAAAAAGACGATTTATATATTATGTAGGTGGCATTATAATAATAATAATAAAACTTTATTTCAGAATAAATTCCATATGTGTTAGTAACAATTTTTAAAGAAATCTTATAATATCTAGTGTTAGTAAAAATACAAAATTATAATACAAAAATTGCATTGCTTCTAAAGTCTCTATTTAAGAAGCCGCGATATAATTTATTTCCCATATTATAACGATACAATAATGCTTCTATATATATTAACTGATCGCGTTATTTTTTCCCAAAAGTTTAATTCTGAAAAAGATCTCCAGAGGACTAAATGTACGAGAATGCAACCACATCAAAGCTTTCAAAATATGCACCGTGCATATAAAATGAAGCACGTCGTTGACGCTTTTGAGTTTGCATTGATTCTTATAAAAACGGCGGCGTAATTGTAAGTGCAGACACTTTAATTTTAGATGGTATTAGCTAGTATATTAATAACTTTACTATCCAATTATATTCTCGTAAATTTAATTTAATTGTTTATTTCAACCGAAATTTTGATGTGAAGTCTACACCTCATCAAATTTTATTTTGTACTAGTATTATAAAAATTTAAAAATAAAAGAAAAATCTTTGTAGTGAAGCCATAAGATATTAATAAAATGGAAAAGCAGTTGCGCCGGGTGAAAATATATTAAAAGTCTAATATTACTTGAGTTTATAACTAAACGCTCTGTTAAGATCATTACGCAAGCGCGCCAAGAAACAAAGGAAATGAAATATGCAAATGGAATATAAAAATGAGCGTTGCAGAGATTCACTTTAAACTGACAGACGAACAATTTCATTTACAGGCTGTTCACACAATATTGTGAAAGCAATTTTATTATTGCATCCATTGATATTACCTATCTTTGACAGAAAGTGCTCGACCGTACGGTGAAGGAAAATATCGTAGAGATTGCCACTTTCGGCTAAGTTATTTGCTGAAGAGATCTTATTGTCAAGAAATTGCCCAGCATTATTTTATGATTAATGAGCACAGCACTTAAAGTAGGAATTGGACTAATTGTAAGCTTATTAGTCATTATCATTTCGTACCTCCGTCTAAATGTAGCTTTAACAGCTAGATCACGGAGGCAGTATAACATATTAGGTAAAATGTAATAGTAATTAATTGTTACTTATTAAAATATTATTATTATATTATTTAAAATATTATCGTGCCTTCGCCTTTAAATCTATTCTTAACTCTTAGTTCACGGAGGCAGTATAACATGTTGGGATAAAATGTAATATTTATTAATGAATTATTGTGTATTAGACAAGGTTAGGTTAGGTGGACGATAATCATGTAAAAGATTCTCGTACCTCCGCCTCTAAATCTAGTCTTAACTGTTAGTTCACGGAGGCAGTATATGTATATATTGGGTCAAAATGCAATAATAATTAATGATTGAGTATTCGACAAAGAGACGAAGGTTAGGTTAGGTGGACGATAATCATGTAAAAGATTCTCGTACCTCCGCCTCTAAATCTAGTCTTAACTGTTAGTTCACGAAGGCAGTATATGTATATATTGGGTCAAAATGCAATAATAATTAATGATTGAGTATTCGACAAAGAGACGAAGGTTAGGTTAGGTGGACGACAAACGTAAAATATACTCGTGCTGTCTTTAAATAATTTTTTAACTGTTAGATCACGGGAGCATTATAACATGATGGGTCAAAATGCAATAATAATTAATGATTGAGTATTCGACAAAGAGACGAAGGTTAGGTTAGGTGGACGACAAACGTAAAATATACTCGTGCTGTCTTTAAATAATTTTTTAACTGTTAGATCACGGGAGCATTATAACATGATGGGTCAAAATGCAATAATAATTAATGATTGAGTATTCGACAAAGAGACGAAGGTTAGGTTAGGTGGACGACAAACGTAAAATATACTCGTGCTGTCTTTAAATATTTTTTTAACTGTTAGATCACGGGAGCATTATAACATGATGGGTCAAAATGCAATAATAATTAATGATTGAGTATTCGACAAAGAGACGAAGGTTAGGTTAGGTGGACGATAATCATGTAAAAGATTCTCGTACCTCCGCCTCTAAATCTAGTCTTAACTGTTAGTTCACGGAGGCAGTATATGTATATATTGGGTCAAAATGCAATAATAATTAATGATTGAGTATTCGACAAAGAGACGAAGGTTAGGTTAGGTGGACGACAAACGTAAAATATACTCGTGCTGTCTTTAAATAATTTTTTAACTGTTAGTTCACGGGAGCAATATAACATGATGGGTCAAAATGCAATAATAATTAATGATTGAGTATTCGACAAAGAGACGAAGGTTAGGTTAGGTGGACGACAAACGTAAAATATACTCGTGCTGTCTTTAAATAATTTTTTAACTGTTAGTTCACGGGAGCATTATAACATGATGGGTCAAAATGCAATAATAATTAATGATTGAGTATTCGACAAAGAGACGAAGGTTAGGTTAGGTGGACGACAAACGTAAAATATACTCGTGCTGTCTTTAAATAATTTTTTAACTGTTAGTTCACGGGAGCATTATAACATGATGGGTCAAAATGTAATCCTTATTAATTTAAAAATTAATTATTGCGTATTCGACAAAGAGACAAAGTAAGGTAAGTTGAACGACAATCTTGTAAAAGATCTCATTCGACCGCGTCCTAATCTAGTTTTAGTTTAATTGCAAGATCACGGAGGCAGTTTAACAATTTGGGTAAAATTATGATAATTATTAATTATTATTAGTTTTATTTTTGCGTGTTTGAGAAATATACGAAGGTTAGGTTAGATAAACGATAATCACGTATAAAGTAGCAAGAATTACTAAATTATTGGTTAATATTATAAGTAGTTTATTAATACGGTTTCAAGGGAAAAAAAGGTATAATAACTTAATAGAACTCGTGAACATAAAAGTTGGTAAACAGTTTCTAAAGTGTAGTAAAAATCCAGCGGTCTTCATAAAACTTATGATTAGGCTACCAAGATAAAATCAGTTATGCAATCGAGTTTACGTTATAATGTTAAAAAAAAACGATATTTCTAATATTGACATAATGTGATGATTTGACATATACGAACATGATTAACAAATATGTATTATAAATATTTTAATGACATCTAATTGATTACTATTATATTTTCAGTAGTGATATTGTATATTTATAATAGTTAAAGTAGTATGCAAGTCGACACGGCATCTTCACAAAACGAAATTGGTAGGTATAGGCTAAATAACATTATATTATGTATAAATGTTATGTCAGATGCTAATTTATAGTTTACAAGATGACACGGCCTTTTTACAGTCACGATAAGACG
Source organism: Tinea semifulvella (assembly GCA_910589645.1). Classification (NCBI taxonomy): domain Eukaryota; kingdom Metazoa; phylum Arthropoda; class Insecta; order Lepidoptera; family Tineidae; genus Tinea; species Tinea semifulvella. The sequence continues at coordinate 32,346,593 of OU342584.1, forward strand.
ATGTGACATTACTTATATATTATAATTATCTTAGATGTAAGAAAAGCAACATTGTCAGGCATGTATGTATGTACTCGTATTATAAATAAGTACCTACTTATGTTCCATAGTCCAAACCAATATAAGAATGTAATAATTTAAAATGATGTATCCAAGTGTTGCGAACGAGAACCTATAGAGAATAAATGAAATATGAAATACTTAATTCATTAGGAGTCTAAAATAGGTCGAGGAGATGTTAGCTTCACAACAACGAACGACAAAATAATTAGTGATAACTGGTAATCTTATTTTTTCATGCTACTTTTTTTAACTAAACCAGTCCTAACTGCCTCCGTGGTCTAGCAGTTATGTCCATAGATTTATTCAATAATCTGATAGGAACACAATTATTTATTTGTCATATTTCTCTAGTTTGGTACGCAAGACACAGCGACGAGCGTGCTACTTGTCATGATAGGCCTATAGTAAAGTTGGCTAAATGTGAATTCGTTTATTTAAAAGCGCTGTTTCTGACCATCTCGGAAGAAATGCGGTCGTGATGATAACTTTTAAACCAATCCTAGAATCCACTGAATCTATCGAAGTCGTTAAAAAAGCATAAATAATGAAAATTTAATTTGAAGTCTAGCGTTTGACCCGGATATCTTTCTAATATAGTGGACAAAATAATTTATATTATCATGGGCTTAAGACCACACATGTGCTGAATACCGGCAACCATACAAGTACCATAAATAATATAACAATAAAAAATATGTCCATGTTACAAAAACTCTGACAAATTCTAACAAACATTAATTAGTATAAGCAAAGCAAAGAGACAGAATGATGCCCGTGGTGTCACATGTCGTTATCACATGATAGCCTATGCCTGTCCCTGGGTTCCAAGGAACTCTGCAATGCCTACATTAATACATACTGACAGACAAAACATATTTCACATATAATTAATAATATTAGTATAGATTTACTCAATGCAGAAATTGGGAAATATCTAAAATCCATGTAAAAGAATAGGCATCCGTTAAATGTTAGGGTTCAGTGTAATATGCAGAAGCAGCTCGTCAACTGAAGAGTCGTTACTGCATCCGACGTAGTTTGCACTAAGCTGTATTTTAACTAAAAGTTGGTGCTGTATTCTAAACCTGTCTCCGCCACCTGCTTGTTATGCTAATAGTTGTCTCAAACTCCATTAGCGGCAACATTATGTCATCTTTTAGACGAAACTAAAACTCCAGGACATCGTCAAAAATGTAATCTACCCTAAACAACGTAAACAACTAACTAAAACAAAGAAGTGTGCAGTAAAATTGTTTTAAAATATTTAATTAAATAATTTAAACGTTAATTATAAACGCAAACGATGTTTTGTCTGTCTGTATGTTCGTCTCGCCTTCATGCATACATCACAGAAACGATTTTTATTAAATTATCCAGATATGTTACTAAGAACGTCGTCATCTGACCACGGATTCTGCTAACTAAACTATTTGACTGATTTCTCTAAAATTTTGCAGATCTAGGATAGGATTTTGGCTAACCTAAACTAACCTGGTTTGCCATCTGAGCACGACATATTCCCTGACGGCCGAAAGAAGGTTTTTTATAATAACCGATTTTGTTATTACACGGGCGAAGCCGGGTCAAACAACTAGTCGTCGAATAATTGATCTTCTTACTAATAGAGGGGTGGAAGTTGCGTAAAGTTAAATGAGCACACAATACGAGTATGTGCGAAACGCGGAAACTAATAAACATGACACTCATCCTGTTCAACTTCTACGTTATGTTTATCATAGCTATAATGTTTCCATATTTTCCGATAGGATATCAGTATTGGACAACAATACGATATCGGGGCAAGTAAAATGTATGAAGAACGATAGGTAATTTTTTATTATATTGTCCAATAGTGAAAGTACAGTAACAAACGTATTGTCAGTTCGAGTTGAAATCAAACAATTCAAATTATAAGTCTATCATTTATAACAGCCCCTAGACCACAGAACTACTCAAGATCGGCATTACAGAACGACTTATCTCAAATGTCAAATCAAGATAGAATGAAAAGGACAAGTCATACTTGAGTGAGTATCGGAACTTGAGATTGATTTAATAATACGGCACTTATAAGCCAATAATGGCAAATGTACTCTCCGTTTTTACCCGACGGCGCGACGCTTAAAAGGGTTATGTGTTTATAGTTTGTGTGTTATTTAATTATTTAAAAACATTATTGTAAATCTATACAAAAGGCGAACCTAATGCAGCAAAACATTATCTTCCCGTTAACCTTTGGGACATTTAAAATTGAGTACGGTGGAAATAGAAATAAAATAATAATTAAACATAAATCATATTTTTATAATAAAAAATAAACATTACAATACGCGGAAACTAATAAAAAATAAACATACATAGACAACCATTATAAATATATAATACACATACTCGTAATAGTAAATTGTAAGAAATATAAATAAATAAATTATATCAAAATACATAAATACCGAAATATTAATAATATTTAATATTAAATAATAATATTTTATATTAAATTTATATACAATAGATTAAGTATAAGTAGACAATGTCAAACTACTAAGCGCATAATACCTACCTAACTCGTGTATAGTGGTGGATGGCGGCGATCGCACGAAAATATAATAATTCAAATTGTCTGGATTAAACCAAAACTTTACACACTTACACCAAATTATCTAGACTAATTATTAAAAACTTCTTTATAACGAACTCAAACTATAAGCAATCAATCGTGGAAACTATTGAATACTATCTTCAAAAGATAAAAATTGAAAAGAAATAGCTAGGTACTTTCAATAATTCGGTCACCTAATAATAATAATATTGTCGAGTACGTACGATAATTTATTTAATTAACCGGTATGACCGGTATTAAATTTATTTTTCTTTTAAGCAAAATTGTAGTGTAAATATGTAAGTATTGTAAATTGACATTAATTATTTATGGACATAATCCACACTACCTTTTATACGATTATATGAACTTTATTATAGTTAGGTAGGTACGCTTTTGATCTTACAAAGAAACAAACATACATAAGCTAATAAACACAACCGTTCCGTCGCGCCGACTGCCGAAAGTAAAGTATAATTTTGACCGTATCCCTTTCGAGGTGGTCAAAAATCACGCTTTCAATTACATAAATAGCCTTTCAATGAGTAAGTTGTGCTACTCGACGCAGTGTCGTTATCAAGATTAGCAGGACGAAGTTTACAGTGCGGGTCGAGATCGAATCAGATAACTATGTTGCATGTTGCTTTACAATGCCAGCTCTAAAAATGTTATAATACTAGTTTTAATACGCTACCACTTTTCTAAACTTAATTAGGCTCCTATAAAAAAATAAACTTTATCGTATACACATCGCTAAGAATAAAATTTGCTTACCCTACTATATTTTACTGCCACTAATAATGTTCTTACTGAGTGCATTTTGTTTAAAATTTGCATTTAATGTTATTATTATAATGCTTTTAAACAAATATGATACCTATATAATTTAATTTTAATCATCTACGCTGAGATTTACCTTCAGTTAAATATGTTATTAATAATGATTTTTTAATATTAAATAATGATATTAAAACAATCTAGTTGTAAGTGTCATTTTTAACAAAGTGTTCGTGGTCACAAAAAGAAAAAAAATAGGTACATATTACACAAAATACATAATATAGTAGACATATAATCCTTATTATTACCCTTTACCTGTATGCATTAATATTAACACTTAATAGAGCAAGAGACAAATAAATATTATAAACAAATATATAATTCGTGCTCTATTAAGGGTTTAACTTTCGCCATTGTCATCTCCATCATCCTAAAACCTAAAAATAATTACAAAATTTCAAACGGAAATTTGAAAGCATAACCGCAGACTCGTACTCGCTTCGTATAATCCATCACACCCCGCTGCTGAGCGCGGATCTCTCCTGAATACTGGCGCAGAGGTGGGACAGGCTATAAATTCACCACGAGCAAATAATATATCGCCGTGGGATTTTTCTCACATTTTCCTTTCCGTAACAGCGGCCATCTTAGCTCTAAAGGTTCATATGTCTGACTAAACTGGGATGTGTAATAGTGTTATCCAAGAATTTTCCACGCTAACTCATGAATTAACGAAGTTATCCTATCTTCTTCATGAAGGCCAAAAAGGTACGTTCCTGTAGATCACTGGAAGAGTAATGCTGGAATTCGAACCCGCATATTTAAAATGGCAATCCTTAAATAGATAAGATACTTCTTGAGGCGTGGGTTCAGTAAATATTGTTTTGCCCGACACTGGGATTCGAACCCGCATTGTTAAAGCAGCGCATTATGAGTATATGAAACACAAGTATTGAAGACACTCGTTGAGAATTCTCGGTGAATAGTTCGTTTTTAACAAATCAATATTCATTATAACCTATATGGGAACAGATTCCGCAAAAGACGCTGATAATCTAATGCAGATAGATGTATTTAATAGCTACTATAGTAAACATAAAAATTTATTATAATATAATATATATATTATATACATATATTCGCGGATGCGAATAATTACGCACAATTAATTATGGTTGAATTTTTTTTTTCCGCAGTGGCTCTTCTACCGCGTCAATCTATTGGGAAAAGTAAAAAGCACGTACCATTAGTTGCAATAAAAGTTCGGGTTCGACTTACGAACCCGAGATCTTTTATTGATTCTCCAGAGACCACCTATAATTAGGGATGCATTTGCGTAAAAATATTTTAAATTATTTATTTTTTGTTATGGAATAAAAACCGCATGCGGATAACAAAAGTTACGCACGCAAATGCTCCCGTAGAATGATAGTAACTTACCATTTCAAGACAGCTGTCAACCAGGCAGAAAGTTCCGGAGCGTCCGATGCCAGCGCTGCAGTGGATGATAGCCGGCCCTTGGTCAAGGTCGAGAGCTCCAGACTCCCGCACCTTGTCCAGGAACGTGAGGAAAGTGCCAGGGGATACCGGCACGCCGAAGTCGGGCCAGGTCATGTAGTGGTACTGTGTCACAGGTCGTGATTCCCCCGTGAGCAAATCTGTCAGACTGAAACCAATTATCGGTATGAGTTGATGATCACAAATGTGTCTAAACAACAAATAAGAAAACACTCTATTCAATGAACTGAAAATAACGCAATCCTATTGACTGGTTAAGTTTGTAATAATAATAAATTGCTATTAAAAACATTTATAAGTCACTCGTATGTGGTCTTTGTTACACATGATCATCATCATCACAGCCCTAGACCTTCACTGTTGGAGATGGGCCTTCCTGAAATTTCTGGAGAATTTGGCCTCGCACTCGCCACGCTGGCCAGATGGGTTGTTACACACAATTGTGAAATTTGTGTATAATTGTCATTAGTAAAATAAGATTACGCCAATAGGCATCCAGCAACATTATCCAGCAACTTAATAATTGGAAGAAACAATGTCCAGTAGCGCGATCGATATGAAGCGAAGTAATTTTAAATAATTATTATTTTCAACACCTTTTAGCTGCAAACAAGTACCTCAATAAAAGTTGTATTTACCTGCTAACCAATTACCTTTTACCACGAAATAAAATTTGTGCTTGTCCGGAACGAACCTGAGACCTCAAAAAAAAATGTTAAGAACCAGCGACACCATTAAAACATTTAAACAAGAACTCGAAGAAAGTCTACAGATTTCTTGTAAGATTCTTTACGTTGTATGAAAATAAAACTTTTTAAAGCAGCAAACTTCGAAGCATTGTCTGAAAAAAAAAAAAAGAAACAAGTGTACTTACACAAATTCTCGAATACAATAGAACCCGCACTCTTCATAACTAGTTTGCTCAACAGAAAAATTAACACAATCGTACACTACTTTGAATGATTGTCCAATATCCTCTGGCCAGTACCAATGGCACTTTATCTCACTGTTCTCTATAATCTTGTTCAACATGACTATAGCTCGGGACTTCTGTTCCCACACCATGCACCAGAAGTGGGTGACGGTGTTCGGCAGGGGACCTTGGGTCAGCAGATAACGGCGGCTAGCTTTTTGGACCTACGGACAATCAAATTTTTTAAATTAAAATAAGTTAAACGCAACCGCCTAATTTTAACGCAACTAAAGCAAACTTCACACGATTTTTTAAACTTTGTGAGATTTTAAATTTAATTTTTTAGTAGAAGTTATTTTACGTACATATTTTACATGATGAACGCATGGTCTATGGGTGACTTTAAATTGAGGCATTATGTGAGTTTAGTTAAGGAGGTGAGTTTTAAGGAGTGGTGTGTTCGCGAGTCCAGCAGGACGATCAGTGGTCTGGACGGCGAGTCTGGTGCAACATGCAAGCTCGGTTGGACTTTGCGCATGCGTACTAACTATACCGCCCATATTTAACGCCCCTTTATTATTATTATATTAAAACTATTCGGGGTAAGGAAATTTTCCGCAGACAAAATAAATATAAGACGAGACAAGATTAAATTAGAAAAAAAAAGAAGTAATATTAAAAGATTTAAATCATTATTTTTATTTAAGGGTTTTTACGCACAGGAGTAAAAACGGCCCATTCCTGTTAGAAAATTAGCTGAGGAAGCCAAACCAAAAAATACCAATTCAACACGGTTCGTAAATTCGTATCAAATGTAATTTTTACAAAGCCTAAATTCACTGGCAGTTAATAGCATCGACACCTGTCAGGGTAAATATCGAGCAAACCCGAATACGATTAGATTGTACGACATATTTTTTATTCCATTAATATTTATATTACTGTTGTTTATAATAGTTAATATATAATGTTACAATGGTCATAATGAGACTTGGGATAGAATATACTAAATTGATACGGCAACAATTTGTTATAAATGTACGTCTAGATATATGCTTTAATTTGTTCGTTCCGTATCAGCGCCGTGATCTGTAGTTTGGACGCCTTGGGTACGGCACTGTTCTCCAATTCTTTGCGACTCGGTTTTTGCGCCCCGTTCAGAAGGCGATACGATACGGTGTTTGATATGCGTCCGTCAGGACTCGATTGCCGCATGGTTGGACAGGACAGCGCAGAAATGAACACGCTATCATCGCGGAGATACGGGAAGCACGAGATACTAAACGGAGGTACAGTATGGACAAAATAAAACACATGTCTGATAAACCGAAACGACTTTTATTTTAAAAGTATTTTACTTTGTTACTACGATGGTATTGGGCGGGGCCAATGCTAACTCCGTCCTCCGATAAAAAACAAGATATTGATAAAAAATCTTTCGATCTCGTCGTAATAAATGTAGTTAAACACTTGGGACAAAGGATCAAGGTACTCGTAATTAACCATGGCGCGCATATAGCGACAAAAACAACCCAACTGAAGCATCGTGAATAAAAAAAAAGATTTTATGTATTTAGTATTCTTATTATTATACTAGTAGTGATATTAATGGCACAGTATACACTCCAGAAAATATATTTTAGGAAGTGACATTCCTATCTAAAATTAACTTTAGAATTCAATAAAATCGAGGCTCTGAGGGATTTGTAATTGAATATTTTATTAGGGATTTGGTCATTGGTCTTCCAGAATGAAAATTGAATCCAAATACTTAAGACTAAACTACTACATAATAATGTAAAAGTTACAATAACTGTATATTTGTTTTTTTATATACATAAATTACTATCATTCTTTTGTGTGTTGATTATTAGCATTAAAGTTATATATATATATATATAACTTTAATGCTAATAATCAACATATATATATATTTAATTAGCCCATATATATTAAAATGTTCAAAATTCAAAAAATCTTAAAACCTTTGTATTTATGCTAAATGACACAGGAGTTTTACTCTCGGTATCAAAATGATTGACCGTAACAAATAGGATTAATTAGAAAGACCGTTTTTAGGTCTGATAACATACTCTGAACCGCCAAAAAAAACTAAAGGTAAGATGAAATGTATTAATAATAAAGATATATTGTCTAGGGAATTAAAGCAGACCTAAGATTTTTTTGTGGAAACCTATTATACGTAATTGGCCATACCCGTCTCCAAGGGTTGGTTATTTATAAATAATGTAGCTTTAACAAGAAAATATATTATATTGCGGTTTATTTGAAATGCCTGGGATTTTTTCCCGCAACATCACAGACTCCTAACACCCAATTTACAAATAATTGCGATTTAGCTAGTAATGCGCGCCTTTAAATCTAAAAGCGTGTTATAATGTGTGATGCCGCGACGTTAGAAGATTGGTTTTGTTAGTAAAGGGGTTAGGCTGATGCGCAATTTTAATCCACAATATCAAAAGGGGAATGACTAAAGAGAATATTCAAGGTCGGGGCGACCCTCAATTAGCGTAAAGGTACAAGTTCGTAGCTGACTGCACACAGCAGCAGCAGGCGACTTGTCGCCGCGACACAAGTACTGGTCTCTATGTATTTATATGAATTGTTTTCCGAAGCTAGAAACACGTTTGTAAACCGCTACAGGTCGAGCGTCAGACGACACTGTCGTCCGACCGCACATCAGTAGTGCCGCACACTGGAGCGACGACAAGAATTATTATTTCTCAAAAAAAAATAGTTTCATGATTCTGAGGAAGCTAAACTGATAAACTAGGTGGCCACTGCACTTCCACTAATTATTTAATAAGTGTCATAAAAGATAATATTTTAGAATAAAACTTGTACAAATAAAACAAGTTAATATCATCTCCCTATTCTAACAATAGATAAATCACAATCGCTGTTCTCGATCACATCATACATCTTGTCTCGCGGAAGTTCTAGCCTATGCCATGATTGCAGCTGACGGCAGCGCCGTATTCGAGTTCATTCAGATTGTGTTAAAAAAGGAAAAAGACGATGATGACTTGTTTTATTATACAAGTACGAGTATAGAGAGAAAATATGAAAACTTATACGTTCTAGCTAAATATTATCTTTTATAACACAGTTCCAATAAATAGGTAGTGTGACGGCCGGTTGGAGAAAGAGCATAAAGGGAAGTAATCTATGATCAACATTTTGATATACGCCACGTGGTTGACAGTTAGTAGTCACTTTGGTTAGTTTAGCCAATAACGTGCCATAGGATATAGGATAGGTCAATGTGGTCCAATATACCGCACCGCACTCACGGCTGGTTGTAGAAGGTCGGATTATCATTGACATGTTTAACATATGCGTATCTTCCTCGGAATAGAAGAATCTTGTACATTTCTTAAAAAGTAGTAGTGTCGCGGCGACAAGCCGCCACTGCTGCTGCGGTCGGCTACGAACTTATACCTTTATTAAGAGGGCAATGAAAGAAAACAATACCTGATATAATTTTAATAAATACATACGAATAAATATTATGGTGAAGTGGATTGGGTTAATTTATAAGTTAGGTACCTTTATAGGATTTTCATTCAATTCCTAATTGGACTGTTTCAGTTTCATTTAATTAAATATGTTTAATTCTACAATTCTGATATAATATTTTTACGTAATGTTACGGCTTAAAAATGAAACACGTTTAAAAGTGGCGTATTAGAAGTGCCTAATTATTGGATAAGTACCCAATAATATTATTCTAGCAGCAATACAATTTACACAACGACCGTTTATAAAGAATATTTAAATCATATCTGAAATCATAATTTTTTCGTATTTTCCTTAATACCTTTGAAGATTTGAAGATTATATCCGTAACCTTTGAAGATTTAAATATTACATAGTAATATTTTTGTGTCTAGAGTAAATCTAGGGACCATTTGCGTAACTTTGCAAATTGGATGCTAGAGCAACGAGCCGGTAATGATTTCACTAAGACTATTCAAATTATTGTGATACACGATAATTTTCACCTCTCAGTATTCGTCATTAAACCCCCAGCCCTATTTACTTCAAAATGGATCTTGAGGCTTCCGCGACGCATATTTTACCTTTACTTCAACTAAAAATGGATCTCGTGGGCGTAGAACGTGTGCGACATTCGATGATTTATTGTGCGATGCTGATTCTTCGGCTCAAGCGAAGTCTACTAGTCAATCGGCTATGCTCCATACTACAAAAACTCTCATAGTTCTTTAAGCATTGCAGTTAAAATTATATTTTTTTTGTCGTTTAAACTAAGCCACTGTAATCCCAAGTAAATTAACGCTTTTAATTTAAGTTACTGTTATTTAATTATTTGTTAAGGTCCGGTTATTCCTTAGTGACATTCGTTTGCTTAAATGACCGCGCTAAGTAAGGAGGGATTCAGTCTTTTTAATTTTTTAAGTTCATATTTTGCTTACTCGCCCCAAAATGTTATTATTTATTGTGCGATGCTGATTCTTCGGCCTAAGCGAAGTCCTCTAGTCAATCGGCTATGCTCAATACTACAAAAACTCTCTTAGTTCTTTAAGCATTGCAGTTAAAATTATTATTTTTTTGTCGTTTAAACTAAACCACTGTAATCCTAAGTAAATTATCGCTTTAAGTTTATTTATAATTTAAGTTACTGTTATTTAATTATTTTAATTATTTGTTAAGGGTGGGTAATTCCTTAGTGATATTCGTTCGCTTAAATGGCCGCGCTAAGTAAGGAGGCATTTAGTCTGTTTAATAATTTAAGTTCATATTTTGCTAACTCCCCCCAAAATGTTATTGAGATTATATATTTTTGGTGAGTAATTGGAATGGAATCTGGCTCACATATTGTTAATACTTACTGTTAAATGCTAACTTTTAATTTTAATAAAAGGAAACCACATGCAACGGAGTCGAAGAGTAGATATTTGTGTGGTATATTATTCTATATTCAATTATCTTTTTTAGGTTTTAATTAAATTTAATGTTGAAACATTACGTTTTAGTAAAAAAGAACAAATAATCCAATCTTTTCCTTCGACAACCTTTACAAATAACATCAATTTGAGATAAAATATATTGCTCATTATGTTGTTTTATAAAATTATGTTTATTTTATTTGAAAAGTCTCTTCGGTTTATATAATTTGTTTATCCATCTTCCAATTAGAGTAGGTAGAATAGTAATATATACTATATTGTACAAGTGTGTAGGTATTATAGGTTAGATATTTTTAGATAACTTAGAAGTACAAAAATGGTTGGTTAAGTAAGTCGTAAGATTCGCTAAGCTTGTGCAATGACTATGCTGTTTGAAAATAAGATACCATCTTGTTTTAAATAACCTAAAGCACTTGACGACGTTTGCTATTTTACCCACAGTTTCTGACGTAACCTCTACACACGCAAATAAAAATCCTCCAGGGTAAATCATGATTTACGAGTATCTAGCCAGCAACTACGTATTTTTATTAAAATTAGGTTTACAGTAAATTAAAATTTCAGTGGCATTACGCAATAGCCGCGTACTGACTACTCGCCAGCGCGTGTCTAATGCTAGGTATCAGGACGTGCCTCGGCCGAGGCAAACGCAAATAACCTTAGCACGCACACAGGAATTATGTAGATATAACCAAAACACATAATTTTGGGTTTTTAAATAATAATAAAAATCCGTTTGAATAATAATAACTGCACAAAATATAAAATAACTTTTTTTTTTGTGCAAAAGGCGAGCTTTATGCCGTAAGGCATTTTTCACCAGCTAACCTTTAATTTGGATTTAAGTTGGTATGTGGCCTTTGTAAGTAAATATTAATAGTATCAAAATAGAGTATAGCTTTATTTACTGTCAATTTTACATACATACATACATATCTTCACGCCAGATCCCTTGCGGGGTAGGCAGAGACAATTGAGCGCCATTTGACACGATCACGACATACCTCTTTCGCTTCGTCGACATTCATTAACCTCTTCATACATGCCCTTTGGTTACGAAGACTTTTTAATGCACCTTCAGTCAGTGTTTTATTTATTTGATCGTGATATGTGAGTCTCGGTCTGCCAGGGCCTCTTTTACCCATAACTTTCGCATTATATATCTGGTTCGTCAATCTTTCATCGCTCATCCTTTCAACATGCCCGAACCATCGTAGCATGCTTTTCCTTATTTTTGTCCCTATGCTTTCCTTCATACCAACCCTTTTCCGTATTTCGACGTTACGTATGCGGTCCGCCAAAGTGACGCCACATATCCGCCGCAACGACCGCATTTCTACTGCATTAACCCTACTCTCATGCGTATTCTGACATATCCACGTTTCGCTTCCATACATCAGTGTTGGTACCAACATGGCATTGTGTATGGCGAGCCGAGCTTTGTCACTGACATTTCGACTGCCGATCAGTGACCCCAGGGCACCGTTAACACTATTTCCCGCGTTCACTCTTCTTTCAACGTCCCTATCGTACTTCCCACCCGCAGTGAAAACACTGCCCAGATATATAATTTCATTTACTTGTTCTAGAGTTTCATCATCAATCTTTATCGTCACGGTTGTCATCCTTCTTCTTTCAAACACTAGTACCTTGGTTTTTCTCGCATTCAAACGGAGTCCTTTTTCTGCACATCCCTCCTTCATTCTTGTGACTAGTGATTGCAGTTGTTGTTCGGACGATGCCATAAGAACGGCATCATCTGCATAAAGCAGGCAGTTCACCACTAGATCACTCATCTTTATCCCACAGTCACTCTCTCTCACTCTTTTTAGGCATTTGTCGAGATATAGAGTGAATAATCTAGGAGAAAGCACACAACCCTGTTTGACGCCCATTTGGGATTCAAAGCAAGGCGACATACCCCCCTCCACCCGCACACAAGCTTTGCAGCCCTTGTACAGGGACTGTATAGCCTGTAGCAGTTTGTCATTCACTCCATACTCCGGCAATATGTCCCAAAGCTTCTTTCTTACAACTCTATCAAAAGCCTTTTCCAAATCCACAAAAGCACAGAAAACCTTCTGGTTTAAGGCCAAAAACTTCTCTGTGATATTGCGGAGCGAAAAGACTTGGTCAGTGCATCCTCTTCCAGGTCTAAAGCCTCCTTGTGCCTCCCATAAAAGACCTTCAGTCTTCTCTTGCAAGCGTTTCGTGAGAATCTTGCCATACATCTTGCTCGCCAAACTGATCAAACTAATCGCTCGGTAGTTGGCACAGTCCAATCTAGATCCCTTACCTTTGTATAAAGGAACGATGACTGATTGCCGCCAGTCCTCTGGTACTCTTCCCTCCTGCCAGCAAAGGTTGCACAGTAGGTGGAAAGCGTTCCAGACCGGTATACCTCCGTATTTGATCATTTCAGCGAGCACTCGATCTTTTCCCGCTGCTTTGCCACATTTCAGGCTTCTAATTGCCGATTGCAATTCTTGCACACTTATTTCCTCCTTAAAAGTGGACGTTATAGTTGTGGATAGCTCTGGAGGTAAAGTACCCGTCGTAACGTCGTTAGGAGTACTACTAGCATACATCTCGCTAAAATATTCATTCCATCGCTGCAACACCTCATTTGTGTTTGCAAGAATGTTACCGCTTTTTGATTTCACTCTGTTCATTCGACAAGATGACAAGCTACCTTTGGCCTTCCTAACTTCCCTCCAGAAAAGTTTGGAGTTCTCCTTAAAGTTGCTCGTCATCCTATTTTCACCTATTTCCTTACATCTTTCACGCTTCTCCTTAACCAAAACTTTTGTCTCATTCTTGCAGCGATGGTACAACTCTTTTTTTTTCTCTTTTTATACTTTCATTCATATTCAGCGAAGCAACGTAATCTATCCAAGCTTTCTTCTTTCTTTCTACCGAATCTTTGACCTCTTGATCCCACCACGCGTCACCCTTGGTTGCTCGCTTTTTTGCTACTCCACATACTTCTCTTGCCGATTCTACCATACCATTTTTTAGGTACTTCCAACACTCTTCTACATCTTTGCTCACATCTTTCAAATTGATAAGTTTATCATTGACGCATTTCATATACTCCTCTTTCACACTATCATCTTGTAACTTTTCACTCTTTATTCTCTCTACTGCTGACAGATTGCCACCTGATCGCCGGTGGCGCCATTTTGTGAACAGGCCACTAATCCTAGTAATTACTAGGTAGTGGTCTGTTCCCAATTCTGGCCCACGATACGCCCTGGTATCCAGAGTCTGTGTTCGCAGTCTTTCATCAACTATTATTAAGTCAATTATACTCTTTTCACTATTCATCGTTCTTGTATACATGTGAATATCTTTGTGAGCAAACATTGTGTTGGACACAAAAATATTCTTTTCTAAACACACGTCAAGAATAAGCTTACCTGCATCATTTACTCTCTTATCTCCAAAATCACCTAGGACCGTTTCGTAATCTGCACGACGTGTCCCCACCCATCCATTCAAGTCGCCACATAATATTATATTTTCGTTCCCAACTGCCAAATCTAGAACTGTCCTGACCTGGTTCCAAAAATTCTCTAGTTCCAGCTGTGGTGCTGAGCTAACAGGTGCGTACACCACGGCCACAAATAACTTTTTAAGGCCTATTTTAAGACGAACCCAGAGTATTCTTGGGCTTTCCAGGCAGTACTCGTACATACTGTCGGCCAAGCGGCCGGATAGTAAGATGCCCACCCCCTGACTACCGCGATCGCTATCTCCCACTCCCGACCAGAGCGCGATCCCCCCTCCCGGCAAGTCCTGCATCTCACTACCCCTCCGCTTGGTCTCGGTCACGCCAATTACATCCAACTTCATTTCATCCATCGTATCTAGGAGTTCATTCATCTTATCATTCATCCCCCCTCGGACATTCCAGGTGCCAAAACGGCACTCATCTGCCCTCAATCCGCGCTTTTTAGGCCATGCGTGATGGGTTGCGGACCCCATCGCCGCTCCGGCTCATTCTATTTAAATAAATGCGCTATCCTATCCGAACGTAACTGAGCTTATATCAAATTAAAAATGACAAAATATTATACGAATATCAACTTTAATAAAGATTTGTTAAAGGATTTCTTTATATAACATCTGCGCAAAGAAACGGAATTTGGTTATTGGCGATTTAATAGATTTCGTACAAACTGACGATTAGGCTGCCTGTACACTAAAGAGGAGCGAAGCTAGGTTGGGAAATTTCCGTTCAATAGAAGTTGTACTACGTATATTTGTAAATTCGGTAACTGCATTTTTTTGTACTACCGGTATGTTTTTATCTTTAAATGTGCTATTTTTGTGCTAAACCGACAAAAGTTCGAGCAAGTCTCTTAGTTGTAACTTCTGCAATATTTTTTGAAATATCAGCCATTAAAGCGACAATACTGACAGAAACCGGCGCAACTGTCGCAAACAATCATAGGGCGGCCGCACAACTTTTTAGACACTTCCGCTCTGATCGTCGATATTCATATTAAGCTCCGGTTAAATTATACATTTGAATTTTCAATAATTCGCATAGACCTGAAAGTTAGTACAGATCTTGGAGGCATAATTACGAATCAAATACTAACGGTATCATGTCAAATCTATTTTTAAGATTAATCCATTTATCGGATATTGAAAAATTATTTTATTACAATCATATATTGAATAGCTTTTTTTGTAGATATGGGATCGGTGGGGACTTTTTTTTTTTTTTTTGTATATTCCCCAAGGTACCTACCAAATTTTAGCTCTATCTGCATTATTTTAAACCTACCATAATTTTTTCGTCTATTTTCACCTGACTATTATGGGGGAATATAAACTCCGGTCTATGTGCTAATGCATTTTAAGGTTACGCATAAGTTGACTTTTATTTGACGTTTTTGTACACCTGTCTATTATAAATAAATTATCACGATCGTATACCATGCTTTATTAGGAGTGATCGTGGCTAGGTTGTAAGAATGCTTTCCCCAATCCTATAAGGTCGCGCTCCACTAATACGAACTTGTAAAATCGTTAAATTTAAATATTAATATAATATAAATTAAATAACATTAAATTGTCATTAAATTTTACATCAGACCCTCGTCAAACTGTCTGGCCAGCGTTACGAGTGTAGGCTAAATTCACCAGAAATATGTTCTGGAAGGCTCATCCCCAAAGGGAAGGTCTATAACTTAGTGATACTAAGATGTATCTAGCGTAACAGAGTCGAAACATGTCACAAATAATTTTCATATTTTATGTTGACTATTCTGTCTATTAAGAGCGTTTAAGGATTGTGCTTCCCTTTCGCTCGCACAAAACAACATGTTTAAAGATTATTCAATTCTGAGTGTACTTATGAGAAATGTGTTCTATTAACTTTTTAGGAAATAATTTACAGACTTATTGGACATATTTCATAATCTATAACGAAAACTATATTAAAACATGATTTATTTTGTTTTTTCTTTATTTTAGTTTTTAGTTGTAATTTAATTATTAATTAGTTTTTTTTTAATATTAGTAATTTATGTTTTAAAATTTTAGTTTTTAGTTTAATTAGTAATTTAGTTTATTTTTGTAAATCGATAGACGAGAAAAAAGGAAAATAAATGAAAAAAAAAAATGATTAATATACTCGTATCTCTAAAATACCCGTAATTTTATTCCCTAGAAAGTTAGTAGACTACATTTCTTTAAAGTACAGTCACACTTGAATAATCTGTAAAAATACTGTATTGTGCGAGCGAGAGGCAAGCACAAGCATTAAACGCCCTTAAGAGAACAATATATTGCAATTTTTCCGAAACTGGAGAGTTAAATATACTAGCTGCGATGACGGTCGGTTATTATAAAATACACAAGCATACAGTTATAGACATGTATTTGCAGTCGTAGTAGCCCCGAGGAGAGTGGGGTCAGATCATTTCCAAATATTGACAACGATTTATTCGTCTACAAACCGTCTGGACGCACTCATCCAGATTTATTTGAACAGCGGAACTTTAACTTAGAATTACTAAATGAATTGAAAAAGATAATTATTGATTTAGACCGGGCAAATTTAAATGCGTGCCTGTAGGTGCATATATTTTTCACTATCCCGCACATCGCAAGAAATTTCTTGCCACCTCCCGCCGGGCAAACGCCGACTTAGAACCGAACTGAGCGCGTTAGAGTTTTTCTTACAATTTCATACATGTGCGCCCGACCTTCACTAGAATTGGTTTGAGACAAATCTGATACGACTTTTTGTTTATCCCAGTCAGGTGATTGACCACCTGAATATCCCTGTATATCAACCATCCACTACAAGAACTGGATCCATTGGAGATAGATGGTGTAGTAGCTGCAAATGTGATTTCAATAGTCTGTAACTAAGGAGGACTTTTTGTTTGTATTGATTGCCTCTTTGGTCAAACGGCTACGACCGTAGATGCACAAATGCCCGATGTAATGAATTCGATATATCTATTAAATTTATTTGTAGCAGTGTTCTAGTGTGGCACGCGGTAACAGTTAACTCTACTTTAGAACTAAATAGGTAATAGAAATCGTAAAGTTGTGCAGAGGGCGGAGCGGACATAGTAAAATCTTTACAATTACATGCCAAATTAAGTTATAAAATTTTATATGAGCATCTAACCGCGGTAATAGGTGTAATTTAATGTGCACATTCGCTTATAATTAGATAAAACCATAACACAATTTACTAGTTTTACGAGAGTGCAGGTCGTTCAAGTTTTAATTGCTGTATTTAACATTATCCGGCCTTAAAACTGCTGCAACATTGTATGGGTGCCATTAACAATTTTTTTTAAAGCTATTACTAAAGCACTCGTAACTTTGGCGCACTTAAGAAAATAAACATAAATTTTTTCTATCAGATTACATTTTACGTTTATAATTTTAGTTGACCAAGCTGGCTGCAATGCCTGCGAAACTTCTCGACATATAGATAACCACATATATTTACTAAACAAAATGCGTGTAAGGGGTATAATTATTTATATTGTTTATGTGGGTAAAACCCTCGTTAATATATTTTGAACACTTCTCTGTTTATTATCATAACAGCCCCTAGAACACCTTATCTGTTTATTTATTGTTTTTATATTATAAAAAATATATACAAAGTAAATACTTGCTTTTATTGTGTTTTAGCTAAAAAATTATCTACAAAAACTTGTGTATATTTTTATGTGCTTGTCTAAAGTAGAAAAGCATTTAAATACATAAAGAATAAAGTAAAAATGACTATAGACTTCACGAAGTATATAATTCTCATAAAATTATATTTCATAAAAATAGGCATAATATTCTCAGCCGTTGCACTTGCTTCGCTTAACAGAAAATCGAGATCTGTCTATTATATTGCCCACTGCGACTCAGTCTTAGCAACTAATTTTATCATTTTAAATGTTTAGTTAAATTTTGACAGCTGTTTTGGCAAGCTGTCGGTCGTCAGTGGCTGGCGTCTGTTGCTCCCATTCTTGGACATCGTGTATCGTCTAACATCAGATGTCACATGTCGTGCTCAATATACAAACTCGTATATATTATTTTTTGTCTAAATCCTACAAATATCATATTAGATCATAGAAAATACTTTACTTAAGTACGATTTGTTAACAAAGGTTGGCTGGATTTTTTAACAAACGATGATCTGTAAATACCAATTATTATGGTTTATCGGTACGCGTCCGGACCAGCTGCAAATACACCAAGATTCACACGAAATTAACAAGAAACATTAAACTAATCAAAATATATATTTTTATAACAACATCCATTGTTTTGAATATTGTACAATGTATGATTCCTGATAGCGAACACAAAAAAACGTTAATTCAAGAGTCTGGCAAGTCAAAGACAACTAGCTGGTCATAAGGGGACTAAAGTTGGCTAAATGAGCTGACCCGCTGCTTAAAAAGGCGTGGTTTCAGACCTGACAACGGATTACGGCAATAATGATTTAGTTTACGTTCTTCCACCCATAACATTCTACTGCTATGAGCGGGATTCTTTTAAATGGAACACACCACATGTCTTGTCTAATCTGGCTGGTTTTATGCAAAAAACGGCATTCATTAAACATAATTTCATATGCTGGATTGGTTCGAAACCAATTTTTAACAAATTCGAACCGACACGGCAAATATTGTCATTTAAAATCATGTGTAACTTTATCTTGAAGTTAATTCATATAATAACGATTTTATTTTTCTACAATATCAGGTCTGAATTAATAAATGTTTTTAAGAGTTTTTATAAGCCTTTTATCTATATAAGTTTATATAGTAAAAGCAATGGTGCGTAATTTTATTCTGGAAAAGCAACCAGTTCACTCTTTTTATTTGGGTTCCTGAGGCAATTTGGAAACATTTTTATATAGTACCTCATAACCTCAAAATAGACGGAATAGGAGAAAATAGGAGGGGGAAAAATATAAAGAATTTTTTTTGAAACCGAATTGAAAGGCGGTAACATTTATAGTATGCGTACTTACATATTTTTAAATAGTCATCCGAAACGTGTCCATACGTTTGCGTGTACCATTTTTTATTTATTCGAAACAAAAATCATGTAGCAGCTGTTTTTTTATACATGCTCTTAGAGGGTCCAACTATCATATGTCACCCGTTTATATACGAAAAATATTGAATCCCATTCGAACGCGATTCGAACGGCTGTACGAATTATATTAACTTTTTATTTGCTTTAATAAACTCTAATTTAATGTGTGTAATTTAATGTTACACCTCGGCAGAACGATATAATAGTAAAGACCACGTATGGAACGATGGTATGGACGAGTAAGACGTCTAGATGAACGGATGACCTAAGGAAGGTGGCACAAGATCAGTGCTGTGGTGAGCCTCGAGGGATGTCTATATCCAGCAGGTTGATGATGATGTTCTTTTAAGTACGCACATATACATCAATACCTTGCCGGTTACAGTTTGACGAGAAGGCAGCGAGGCGTAGGTTGTTAATGGCAAATAAGCTTACACCACCATACTTTGTATCAAACCGTATACTTTTACTGGAAGGATCGTTTTACATTTATATTAGACTTTTTATGTCTTTGAGACAGTATATAAATAATTCCTTATGCTCACGGTTTTATGTATCAGACAGTTCAGGCTTGTCGCCCCTGTATCAAATTGGATCTTACCACACAGATATAAGAGACACGACTTCTAAACACAGTGGTTCTCAAGCTGTTTTTCCTAAAGTCTACAGCGGGCTTTATTTCAATTATCCAAATTGGATAATGTTATTTTAGTGCACCAACTAACCAGCTGTTTATCGCACTACCCAACTGTTCAATCAGAATACGACACTAGTATGCTAGGTCACATAGCACTCTACAAATTGCAAAATATAATGCAGCTAAGATTTGCAGGTAAAGCTAATTAATAATATTAAGGGTTATGAAATGTAATAACTCAAATATTACGCTAAAGTTATTAGTTATCAGGCCCATATCCATCACTGTGTAAGTTTGGGAAGCGCTGGACTAGTCTGTACCGTCTTAAAGAGATTAAACTCGCAACACCTGCGGTGGAGCACTTTATATCCCATGTCGAAGTATACGTTTTGCTGTAAAACGGCAGTAGTTTTAAATCTAATTCATTATTTATTGTTTCCAGACAAAGTAACGACGAACTAAGGACTAAGTGAACGGTAGCATGCAACCAATTGACTTTTTTGTAAGCAAGGGGCATTTCCAGCAACATGGCAACATCTATATGTGCATCATTTTTATTTTAAAAGATAAATTAATTACCTACGGACTGCAACTGCCAAGGATAATTAAATAATATTTTGATGTACGCCATGTTTTGAAGTTTTAAGGTACTTGTATTAGTGGCCAGTTAATATTAAAATAATATTAACTGGCAGTCAGGTTTATCATGTGTGAAAAAAATAGTGTCTCAGGCTTGTGACCAATCAAGGTGGGCTCTCTTTTTATTACGCAATAACACTTCCCCCAATCAACATCCTTGGATCCTTTTTCTACCACTTTCGGTTATCAAGTAAATCCTTACCATTAGGATAGCGTAAGATAAGGCGTACATACCAATTTATTATTATTATTATATTTAAAAACAAGAACGGATTGTTCTAATGTAATGTAGTGCAAAATAAAAGTTGTTAAGTATTGTTTTTACTTTATGTTTAACATTATGCAGGATAACGTGAAGTTTTGGACGTTTTAATGGATTTAGGGTGGTGTCAATAATTGGGTAAATCGCGTATTAATTAAATTGTAATAATCTCTTATAATGACGTTTGAAGATCATTTAAGTGAGCTGGTAACATTAATTTACTAAGTTCTAATATATTTTCGCCAAAAACTACAGACAGTAATAATTGTGTATGATTATAATCGGTAACCCATAAAGTATCATTGATTGGGTATCTTATATGGGTTTTATTTAAACAAGCGACCCATGGATCTTTTAACATCGTCGTTGGTGGCCGGCAACGTGTTCTGTTCAGCAATAATGAGTGATGGCGGAATAAATAGCATCGAATGCCCAGTCTATAATAATTCAATAATGCAACCTGTCACCGCATTTATTATTTAATGTGGGAATATGTGCACTTGTCTATGGTTGTATGTTTCATGCATTGTCTTTCAGAACTTTATTGACAAGTAAATTGGCACGGATGTTACAAATAAAAATAATACACTTTGTTTATTAATTTGTACTGCTTTAAGGTAACATATTTTTAAATACATCATATTATAAAGGCTGTAAATCCCAATAATAAATGAAATAAATTATGATCTATTAATAATTTAAGTAAAAATGCAAATTATGCTTGTTGCCTGTAGGACTGTATAAATCTGGTTTTTCAGTAATGAAGCACAATTTCCTTCGTATTCGTTTATTGCCTGAATTGTGTCTTGTCATATCAAAAACATCTGTCAAACTAGACATTGCTACTATTTTTAATTGTATATAAATCGGCCTGTCGGGAACAATGCTCATTTTTTTTAGGTAAATCCTACCTGGAAATCGGTTTCAATTATTCGAATTTATAATATTAATAGGATAGGACGATGTTCGAATTAGAACAGTTTATTACTTAATTAATCAACTTATAAGTGTCTATAATATTAGTAGCTAGACAACAAATAAGAAATACAAGTGTATTCAGACATCGAATATTTGTTCCACTTCATAATTCCAAGTTATTAGCAGTTTTATAGCGACCACACACGACATAACGGTATCCAGGGAGGCAATTTTGTACATTATAAACGATCGGCTGAGTTGGTTTTAATTGATTAATTGCGTTTGCGCATAAGTTAGGCAATGTTTAGAATTAATTTAAAGTACAATAGATAGGACGAAAAATATTGGCCAATTGTCGTCAAGATACGCAATAGCCCGAGTTTATTCACAAGAGATGTGCTAGGAATATATATACAAATAGTATAACTTTATTATCACATTACGTTACGATCCGCTAAATTTACTTGCCCATCTTTTGTACATTAGTAGCCTTGTTTGACAATAAAAAATGACATAAAATATACAATGTGACTTTTATTTTATAGGTAGTCTATCATATCGTAAAAAGTTAGTGACTGTTAAAATATTATATAAACAATAAATACAATATTTAAAGTACTAAATCAATATTTGAAGTACTAAATCAATATTTGAAGTACTAAATCAATATTTGAAGTACTAAATCAATATTTGAAGTACTAAATCAATATGAAGTATTGGTAATGTTTTAAAACCAAATTCGTAGTATCCCTAGTGTGTGTGGGGAAGAGAGGACAAGAATAGTGTCTCGGACTTGCGACAGACTATGTGCTGGTTAAAAAGTCTTCTATTGCCCAATAAGACTCACCGTCCACCATTCTGTTTCCCTCCATACCCAAACAAATAGATTTTTTTATTAAATAAGTACTTATCAGTTTGCGTGATGATTTTATTATTCAAATAATAGAATTGTTAATTCCATATTCCTTTTTATTTAAATCATCGTTCAAAGAAAGCGAACAGTCATTAATTATATTAAATATAGTTAGGAGAATATAAGGTTTAATGCATCGGACCATTACTGCAATGTAAGACTTATTATAGGCCTTGGCTGCAACGAGCGTGGTTCACGTATGAAAATAAAATGAACCTTTCTGTATCTCTAATCAAAAGAATACGTTGGAAAAACTTACAATACGCGTAGTTCACACGTTAAACTTTGATCGATCTTATCATAAATGAGCGACCCAAGGAACATAATATAAGCGTACTTAAGGGCGGGACATTTGAATTCATTTTCTTTTATACTTTTTATTAAATAGACTATTCTTACGCCCGGTTTCTTGTACGGCAATCGACAGAGAAGTTACGTAATCAACGTTTGATATAATGGTCCGCTAATCAACTGTTGGGTTTCAGAAACGTAAATCAACAAAATATTACTGATGTATTAAATAACAAACCGTCAGCAAAAAGTTTTATATTTTCTTCAGTGACACTCGCGTGATGAAGATGAATCGATTGACGTGAGAATTGAGTGCCACAAAAGAACAAACATTCATACATGCATACATAGCCTGATAAACACATAACCGTTCTTTGCGTCGTGCAGTCGGGTAAAAAGTAATGAAGTGATACTATCTAAATGTGAGGAAGAAATATTGTGAACAATGGAATCTGTATTATAAAATATTACTTTTAATAATTTAATGAGATGTGATATTGTGAAAGCCAAAAACGGGGAATTCAAGCTATTTATTATGTAGGGCCCTCGCCAACCCGTCTGACCAGCCGTGGCGATCGTAGGCCAAATTCTCCAGATATTTCTGGAATGCCAGTCGCCAACAGTAGAGACTGGGACTCTGATAATAATTAAGTAGGAATAGTGAAACACTATAACTACTCATAAAGTAATGATACTAATAAAACATTCGATCGGTAGTAACTATTCGAACAGACTAAAGTTTAGAATAGCAAACAAACTTTGTTATTAAATCCTGTGGTTAATTAGACGTGCTTTCAAGACAAATGTAATACATACTGCTCAAAGTTATTAATTTTAACAATGTTAAATCAGAAACATAAAGCAAGACGCTCACTGCAAAGCGAGGCTGAGGCGCGTCGAGGCCCGTACGCACGGGCACGGTCCAAACGCGTCTTCACAGGAAACGACATGACATATAGCGGCGCCTCTGCCTTCGACGCCTTGCGCCGCCTCTTTGCATCAAATGTACTAAATGAGAGCACTTACATGTTATTCCTAAGAAAAACTAAACTATATTCCACGAGAACTGATAGTGTCCATTGACATATGTTACTTGCTCTCCCCTGGGTGGGTGTGAGAAGGCTTATAAATGATAGTGACGTCATTGCATCTAAACGTACTTCGTAATATATAAGAATGTAAATATCGTTTTGATGTCGCTAATTATATATAGCAAACAACGTAAAAATGTCATGAAATGAACAAAGCGACATTTCGTGACACGATTGTGACAATTTCGTGTTTAGTCACGCGTAGAACCCAATTGATCGCCATTTTGATCATGCAGTGTCAGGCGCGCTCGAACAAAACACGTTTTACAAATTTTGGCTGTTATCGTTTATATTTTATCTATTATTGTTGAGTTAGTGTTATTTAGCGACTAGAATAGTGAAAAAATTAAATATAAGCATTTTTTTTTATTACTTTCAAAAGTAAGAGAACACGGCATTGTCTGATGACGTCACTATCCGTTCTCGTAGAATAAAGTATAGACGCGGCGCGCCTCGACTCTCTGCGTGTCGCCTCGACTCCCTGCGTCGCCTCGACTCCCTGCGTCGTCTCGACTACTGAGTGTGTGTGCGACACCCTTTACATATAAGTCTGTGTGGTGTGCGGAAATGTTTGGGAAATTCTCATAAAGTCAAAAGATTTTTGATATCCAATTTTGGAAACTATTGCAATGGAGTAAAGTGCATATGGATGTCGCCTTAAGCGTGGCTTCTTGTACAAATTTTACAAGTTTCCTCCAACGAACTGTTAATTAAACAAAACTTTCCAAATACTTAAGCTTCATTGTTGTATGCACTTAAAGCAGTCAAAGTTTAGCACGTGCCATTACTTGAACGTTAAATTGTGTGAAATTGTTCGCTTGCATCGTGCATAGCATAAATCCTGATTCATGAAAATGAAACGTTCTGCGGACAAATCTCGTTATGGCGCCTTTTAGTTTACAGTATTGCTTATTAATATATTAACAGTAAACCTAAACCTTGTCTATTTAATTGATTTGCAATACGAATAAAAAACATGTAAAAGTAACATCACGAAGGTCAGAAACTACGCTTATAAAGAATCGGATTCACATTTAGTGAACTTTACTATAGGCCAATCATGACAAGTGGCAAAGTCGATGTCTCTAGCGAATCACGAATCGAACCCGGTACCTCAGAGTCCAAATCCACTGACTTAACACACACACAGGCAGTCTAAACATTAGGTAATATAATAGTGCATTTAATATGTATATTACATAAATAATACTATAAACTGTCTAAAATCAAAGCAATGCCCTCAAGAGACGTCCTATCAGTCGACCGTGACAAACCTTTCAATTTACGCTAAGTTCCTTTTCGAAAATATGGATAGACACGCTGAAATAAATGCAGTTTATACAGATTTCCGTAAAGCGTTTGACACAGTTGACCATAATATACTGCTACATAAACTTGGCCTATAACGGAGTTAAGGGCAACTTGCTTAGGTGGTTTAAATCTTATCTATGCAACAGAACTTAGGTTGATGTCATAAATGGCTACTCTTCAAGGTCCATACATATAACATCTGGCGTGCCACAGGGCTCAATTCTGGGTCCTTTACAGTACGTTCTCTTAATCAATGACATCAACAAATGCTTTTAACATAGTAACTTTTTAATGCATGGCGACAATCTCAAGGTTTACAGTGTCGTTGGTGAGGAAGACTGTAGATGTTTACAGGAAGATTTATATAGGCATGATGCTTAATTATAAAATAATGCTATTGACTAAATTTGATATATTGATAAATGCCAGCATATTTATAAAGTATTAATTAATCAACGAGTATATTATATTTATGAGTATTATTATATTATATGTAATAGTATATGTAAATGTATACATGTAGGTTTAGGTATGTGTATATGCATGTAAGTATATATATAAATTATCAATATCATACTCCTATATTACATGCTAGGGTGTCTTCATTGCGGTTAGATATTTTATTGTTTCTATTGCATTTAATTTTGCTTAAAGTGGTACAATTTAATTAAAGTAATTTTAATTTAAGATACTCGTAAGATATTTATTTCTTAAAGTATTTCATACTTACAAAATCTAAGTGGGTGATCCTTAGTTTGTATTTTACAACTATTGATCACTGTGATAATATGTTTTAGGCCCAATATTGTTTCTACTCCTTAAATAAAGAAATAAATCAGAGATAATCCCAAGGAAACTGCCAAAATGTTCCTGCTATACTCGTATGTATATATAATATAAGTCGTAGGTATTTATTACACCAATATTATACCAAAAAAAGATTTTTTGTTTGTAATGGATAAATTGAAAACAAAATAACTAATTTAAAAAATATTTCCTTTATAGTAAGCAACATTATTGGCGAGTACATACGCTTGGTTAGAGACCCTAAGAAAGTTTCTATAACCTAACCCAAGGTATAAAAAACTATTGATGATACATGAAGGACTACATGTTTATAGTACTCATCGTTAACTACAAAAAAAGCGAAGCTATGTCTAAGTATTATAGTAAAGTCAAATAACCACTTATTGGTCAAATTAGTCAATCAAAACTCGAGTAGAATCGAAAGACGACGGTATTATTCTAAATAGTTTTACAATCTAGATGACCCTAGAACAACCAGAAGGTTTATTATTTGACCACTATATTACACAGGCAACCCCGCCCGCGTCAAAAAGCTAGTGTGTAAATTAAATAAATAAAAAGGACAAAAATCTTGTAAAATCTTTCAAAGCATACTCGTAGTATAAAATACTTGTGATTTCTTGGAATAACTTATGCAGTAAGTGTATATAGTGCTTAAGATGTCCTTTGCAGGATTGAAAAGAAAACGTTTAGTTTAAGTACGTGTGTGATTTGTTCTTCAAAGCTTCTGCAAACCAGGGGTATCCAAACTGTGCGTCGCGATGTTAATTAAAATAAATTTAGGTATTTGCAAAATTATGTGAAGGTCAATTACTTACTTGATAAATTTGCCATTGTATTTTATCCATATTACGCGCCAAGACAAAATACTAAACCAATAAGCTAAAAATATTTAGGAACTCCTGTCGTACATATTATAAGTAGTCTACGAGTACACTTTATTTTAATTCGTCATTACTTTTAGTCAAACCAGTCTATTGTAGAACTATAGTTATAGTCTATCAAGTATTTAAATTCAATCATTTCTTAATGATATTAAATAACGAAATATGTTCAAGCTATTTTTTTAATAAATTTACAATAATTTTGAGAAGTGTCAAACGTCAAACTGAACAAAACTGCAGGACCAATTTTGACCAGGCTGAGATTTATTATTTTATTAAATTAATGTTACAATAAAAGTTTTTAATAAAATCGAACCCGAGACTCCTTTTAACATTTTTCTATCTTCATCGTAGTTTAGGGAGTAGCCATTCATGCCAACTTGATGTTTTCCCTCTATAACCTTGAACAAATTTCGTTGGTCAAACCCTCTCCGTGGCTTAGTGCGGTTTTTGTACTTTAACTAATAATATGAAAAATAGGAATGTATTTTTATAAATTTAAAGTTTAATGTGCCTTTGTGCGCCGGATTTGTGCGTCGAGAGTCTAGCAGGCATATATTTGGCGAAGCGCAAATCTTGACTCTCTTCACAAAGTGCTATTCCAGAGGATTTAGAAATATAAAAGTGCTTTTAGAAAACCTTTAAATTGACAAAGAATATATTTAAAAGGATTTCCTTTGACGGTAGTCTTATAATATTAAATTTTACAAATAGCTTTTAAAAGGATTTTCAGCAGATTATCTACTACACGTGAAAACACTTCAAGAGGAGCAAAACTTAAATTTTAACTCAAAATATTATATATTTTTAGTTTCCTAAGTGTTGCAAGGAAGTATTAGGAATAAAGTGCTCACCTGAAGACGCTCGCACGTAAAACTTCAAATTTTGCAACCTTGTATTTTATGAGGAGTTTTAAGGATATAGGACGTACGTACAAGCTGTTTGCTGTGACATTACCGAACATTGTAATATCTGTAGCTCGGTGAAAAACATAAAAAGAAAAACATATTTAACTTTATTTTACGAGTTGTCTTAAAATTACTATTTTAACTACTACAGAACTGGCGAAAGAATGATACCAGGTGTGTGGTGATACTGACAAAAACCACTAAGCTTAGCTTACCTTGAAAATTGACAGTTAATCGGTAAATTTAAATAATTTGCCGATAAGAATAATGTCTTTACGAATAAAATACCGTTCAACTAACTAATTAATACTGCGAGGTGCTGGCAGTGAGAAAATATCACAACGTTTCATTACCAAGAAGGAATACGGATGAATTAATTATTGATTCGGAAACGATGCGTTTTTAAGGACGTTATTATTCATATATATATTTTTTACGATACGTATTAAACCAAACTTAAAAAGAAACGGTTTAAAAATTATAACGGGCAGAATATGTACGGCGTAGCAAGCTAATATTGTGGACGCTGACTTCTGTTCTGTTAGAATAACTGTCAATAAACTTAAATAGTTATATTTATGACTTGGTCCTATGCCGTGTTATACGTCAATATTTAGCTTAACCATCCATAAAACGTAATTAACTGTTGATCAATATCAAATAATATTTTTTATCATTACCGTTACAGCCAAAATATACATACTTACAGAATATATTTCTGAAAGAAATTGTCCCATTGTCCTCGATGACGCGTTGTTGGTCAGACGGGTTTTCAAATAATTATTTGCGTAATTAGGTCTTTAATGCTGAATATGAGCCTTCCATAATATATTTATGGACAATTTGGTCTCCTCTTCGGACGTTGGATATACGGATTGGCAAGTCAATCATTAGTAAATTTGATTGAACGTCATGCACAAAATCATGACGGCAGCAATTTGATTTGACATGCGCGAATATGAAGGGAGAGGTCTCTTTACTTTGATAGGTGATTTACGCTTCTAGTTAATTGATAACGCTTTTAGAGATATTATTGAGTACCAAAAATAAACCTATTTTTGGTCAACTCATTACGATTCAAATGTCGAGAATGCGAATATAAGGTTGCACTTATGAACTTGCAGATCAAATAATTGTTTTTTTTAAGCATTAAAAACAGCGAAAACACTGATTTGAAAGCGTGTGCATTACATTAGCACACGTATGCGAATAATTTTTTACCACCGCGTATGTAGTACCTACCTATAAGATATCGACACTATATACAAGTAAAAATCGAATTTAAAGAAAAGATATTTCATTCTGCAATCGTGCAACATGCGACAACTTCATTATGTTGTAAAGCATTACTTTTTAGGGAATACCTGGGAGAGAACTGCCTCCGTGGTCTAGCGGTTAAGTCCGTGGATTTAGACTCGGAGGTACCGGGTTCGATTCGGTCGGGACAAATATTTATTAATGTAAATGAATACATTTAGTTAATACTTAATTTATTTGTGATATTTCTCGAGTTAGGTACGCTGGAGACATCGACGAGCTAGCCACTTGTTATGATTGGCCTATAATAAAGTTGGCTAAATGTGAATCCGCTTATATATTATAAGCGTGGTTTCTGACTACCCCGAAAGGGAAACGGTCGTGATGATACTTTACTTACTTTACTTTTACCTGGGAGAGTAGTAAGTAGTAGTACCGTTTCGGATAAGTAGCTTTGTATAATTATGATATACCTTTTAATAGTTTAGCAATCAACAACAAATATAACAAACATCTATCAAAAGTACATGCTTGGCTCTTAAGGGACATGTGTCGCATCTCAATTGACTTGGTATAAAGGCGCCTTTGTACAAATGTCATGTGTCAAAAAATGTATTGTCCCATATAACATGTTTGGTCCCTAAGTAAGTATTTAAAACTAGATCCAAAATAAAAAAGACGAAATGACCTCAAAATATAAAAGGGCCATTCATGATTCGACCTTTATTTTTTATTTTTTAAAAGTCATACACGAATATCTATCTTTATGTTTATTATCTTGGGAGATGAGATTATAAGTTGATATGATAAGGGGTTCAACAAAAGATGTGTGACCTATTTTGGCATTGTCCGCGCTTTTGTTAATTTCAAGTTTTATTTTTGAAGGTACTTTGCAAGAGCATGGCTTACTGCAATTACTTTAGCCCATCTTGTGGTCGCTGGTTTTATATGGGTTGAGCTTTAGTTTATACGGATATGTAAAACATTTTAATGTTCAGTCTTGTCAGTTTCTGAAACAGGCCGTTAGTCAGTCCAATAACAAAAAATAATGTCATAGTATGTTGTGAAGATGTTTTCGTTAAAAAATGTAACAGAAAAACTATATTAGAAGTATTTTAGAATAGCACTGGCATAGTTTACGGCTGATAAGTCCCTTAACATTTTTATAGTATAGTTACGCTAAAGCTTTCAGCCTTAAGGCAAGACCAACATAAAGCTAAAACAATTAATATACGGTGAAATACGACTTTTTTATCGATTTTTCCAGGAAACTACGTTTAAAGACGGTGACAAAGTAAAACTTAAAGTATCTCTCCGCTAATTCATCTGTTGCGGAAAACGTTTAAAAACTAACCACACGATACATTGATAGGTACCGTCAGTAAAACTTGCTGCAGGAAAATAAACATATAATAAACAAACTTATCATAGGAAATATAATCGCAATTACCACAAGAGGTCTTTATGTTATGTCTATTATATTATTTATGTCTTTCATAGAGATTCGAAGATTATAACTAATATAATATACAATTTGTCAAATTTTAATAATACTCGTCTTATTAAACATTTTATTATTGTCATTTTATCTACGTTAAATATAATTTTATAATTACTATTTTAAGTTCGGGTTTATAGAATACAACTTTGGAAAGACTAAAGGTAATTTTCATGTGCTAAGAATTTCTGATTGTATGGTATATATATATAGTAATTTTATTTGTTGTCTGTACTTGGTGCCAAAGTTAAATAGTTTACGTTCAACCTGTGAGGTAGGGTTTGGTAATTACTAAAGGGGAAATAAGTAAAGTTAAGACGATAATAACAGAATCTGCGTCACTGAGAGCGCATTTACATGCATCAACCGATGAAATATTAATGTTATTTTATGACGACTATTTAAAACTCAACTGCAATGGAGACACGATTCATCATGAAAATCACAGCACCTATATTTCTGAAGAATTTGCCCTACACTCGCCGCGTCGTCCAGACGGGTTGGGCTTGATTAAAACTATTGTAATATTATAATCTTCTTCGCTTCTGTGGCCTGTAAAACGTCATTGTGTTGTAAATGTCAGACTTCTTTGACTACGTTTTTGACATTAAGATCCAACCGATAAATGTAATAAACCACCAGTTTCTCAAAGGATGAATTTAGTTTATTTGTGTTTAACGAAACATCATTTATCTTGTCATCCTTGCGGGTAAAAACATTTATCATACCTGAACGTATCGTATGGCAAAGGATAACCGAATTTGCAAAGCTCAAAAACAAATTTGAAATACTGGTAATACACGAGATGAAAAGCTGTATTGATGTTCAATACGATAATAGGCTTTTATTACTTAAACTGAAACAATTACTATTAAATAACACCCTGCGGTGTCGATTAATTGATTGCTGAGAAGAAAAAATACAATAATTCTAATCTATCTACAGCGTTGGAATATTAATGATGCTACTTGCAAGCAAACTGGACAGCTTTTCTGCAGAACGGTGTACTCGGGGCATTAACTACATCCTGACTAACACTTATTATAATAATAGCTCGGTATTTTACTCATTAGGACGTGGCCAGTCTCTAATTTAGACTATGTCCATAACTGGTCGAAGGATATTTTGTTGCACTGTTGCATCCAATCATTAACAACTTTCAAGTTGTCAGTACTTACAAAGTACAATCTGACTCTCTTTTTCATGTTTAAATTAAGTCTTATTACAAAGGAATATGGGACATAACTGTAAATAATAACGTGTAGCGGACTGTACTTTATATTTTAAACACAATGTAATTAGAGTAATAATTAAAGGAAAAAATTGGATGCTGCCAATTTGTAAGTAATTTGCGGTTTAGCCTATTGAGTCGTGTTTAATTTAATGATCTCATAGTTAAACGGTATATTAACTCCTGGGCAGAACAATCTGTGTATACAGCATGTCAGGCAGTGTTTACATGTGCGAAATTAAGTTAGATAGGAACGGCTGTAAAATGTAATCAACATTTGATTTCTGGTTCAGTGATAATACGAGTATATTCATGTATGCTTCTTTATTCAGAACACTACAAAACGAACTAATCATTAACAGCTTATCAATTAAGTCTTTTGTCAATATCATTTTTACACCTGGGTTAGGTCATGGAAAATTAAGGAAAACATCTGTTAAATTTAAGTTGTTAATGTAAATAAGTATTTTTTGTGTTAGTTAGACCAGTTGGTATTATTGGAAACAGATTATCTATAGTAATGTACGATACATAGTGATGGCAACAAATAAGGCCTAAACTTATGATGCCCTTATCTCAAAAATCCGCTAAGCAATGTTGACAAAAAAACTAATTAAATGGAAAGAAATATGTACGAATAAAACACTCTTTTGAGAGTGCTCTAATTGCATTTTATGTTACAATTGAACAGTCTATAACAAGCTTTATTCAGACGCCCGGACGCAGCCATAGAGGGGGAAATCCAAGTGAGACAGACGGTAACCGCTGGCAACGGGGGAATTGAAACTCAGACGGGGATATAAGTACAACTACGTATATGAATGTATAAAATCCATTGGCGATCAGCGACTAGCGAAAACGACGATTTCATTCTTATATGCCTTCAAGATTGTTCAGAGAAGACAAATGGTTATTTGGGTGACAAATTTACGACATCTATTGGAAATTATGGTGGAAACAGTTACTAGTTTTCTTACCGTATAGGCGCTTGTGGAAACAGTATAGGTAATTAATATTAATTTAAAAAAATATTTAACTTAAAACTTTTGAAGATTGGTCATTCGTCCGATTAATAGTATTTAAATTTTATTGTTATATTAGGTATATAAAGTGCCACATTTGACTTAGAAAATTAACGTCACTTTTAGATCCAGAAGTAATATGTTTGTGAATTGGACTTTCTTTGATTCATATTTTCTAATAAACGATATTGCCACCTACACTTTCAACTATATTATTGCGGACATTACTAGATTATATGTGTATATTGACTGCTTCCTCGTTTATACTTCATGCAACCCCTTTAAAGAGCGCTAGTAATAAAAATATTTATCAAAAAAATCATACAGAAAAATCACAAACTCTCGAGGACAATGAGGAAACTTTTGTATGATGAGTCATTTAAAAATAAATCATAATTTTTAACACAACGAAATGATTGTGTTGTTTGCTTAATTAATTCTTACAATCTGGATTCGTTTATTTTTCTTCGTTGTGCAAGCTGTAGAGGGCAACACAAGGATTCAAACAGTAGATAGCCTATACTCGGACCGCGGGTATATAGAACTTAGGTATATCTCATATTTTTACTCGCTTATTTTATCATAAAATTACAAAGCGTATAATTGTAGCAAAATTTGAATTTTCCTTTTTTTTTCTATGTTAGGAGTAGCTTTGTTTGTTTGCCAAGAAATTCTGGAATAAGATCCAAGTCTTACGATTTTCATCTCAGCATGCACCAGGTGTATATAATGTTGTTATTTAACGCTATCCAAACTCATCTAAATCGCCAATCTAATTTTATTAAAATTAATGTTCATACAATTGTTGTCTGGTTATGATTGTTCGCCTGTGGATTGTCTTCAGCAATTGAACAATGAGAGAGATGCGATTAAAGTGAAGGATCTTCACAATTGGTCAGAATCCGCACTGCAAGTCTAGACAACTTTAACAGCTCCATTATATCAAGTGGCATATCGACAATGTCTTTGACCGAGGAGTCTTAAAGATATCCTGTGTATGTACATGACTGGGGCTCAGCAGCTTCGCGAGAGCACACTGCAGTCTGAACATTCGTCTTATAATAATACCAAGACGCTCGGTGAAATCTCAATCCTTCGTCTCGTTATATTTATGTAGTAAGTCTTTACAGAGTTTGCTTTGCCATTTGTGAGAACTTCTAAGGGACAAGATCTTCTGCGTCTGCGGTTTATAATCTGGAGTTTAACAACAAATAGTGTATCTAGATCTGCGGTCAGTATTGTATAATATAATAAAAAAGATAAAATTTGACTCATATCATAAAGCAATAACGCGTTGTTTAAAAACTTAAGTAAACGACTTGCGGCTCAATTTGCGAACGGTGGGACTTCTTCGGGGCTGCAAGTACGTACAAGTACATGAAGAAATATACCCGAAGTCATAGTTGTGTATACAAGGGCATGCATTGGTTATTCATTACTGTTTATTAACCGGTAATGATCAATTTACCGAAACTATTATAACCAAAATAAAAAACCTACAACCGTTTACCGGGTTATATTTTTTTTTAAGTTACGTTTTTTGTACTTGTTATTAATTTTGACAAAAAAATTACCCAGGCCGCGAAATGCGAATGATGATTTAGGGTATCTTCGATATAGGTAAAGCTTGGTGGGGAAATAGGGCTGAGCTAACCGCATGTTTAGAGACGCGATGCTTTAATTCTGTCAAATTTTGATTACAGACGCGGGGTGACGCGGAGTACTAATAATCGTTTCTGAACGAAAACGAAATGTCTAAAGCTAGACTAAATGAGCAAGAATGTCAATCGTTAGTAGTTTCGTTGAAACGCAACAACTAAAATACTACGTGGAAATACTTGCGAGTAGTTTTTGATTTTGTTTTGACAAAACAAAGGATTGTTCACATCATAAATTGTTTTACATAGAAAGCCAAATGGTATATAGAGAATATTGTTTAAAAGAAATAGGAAGCTGAGAGGAAAAAACATTCATTACATTAAATACAAATCTGAACGTCAAACATAAAATATTTGACAGGTTACGATATTCCGGGGGGACACGGCTCATGCAGGTCGCAAGATTCATTGCAGTGCGGTTTAACTTTCGCTAATTCCTTTTAATTTAGTTTTCGGACTGGAAAACTACTGCCACGGAGCCTTACATGCTTTCTGTGTAAAAGGATATTTGGCTAGTTAAGAAAACGTTCCTTTTACAAACATAGTGTATAATGTGTGCTGTGCAATTCTGTAATGACGACCAATAGCTTTGTAAAAGACAGGAATAAAATGTTGTAAAAATAATCCGTTGATTGACTGAAAAGCGGCCAAGCATAGACACTACCAAATCACCAAAAAAAAACGATTGGATTAAATGCCATTATATCGAAAGAAGTAAATATCTATCCAGGTTGGACATCCACAATATTTTTTAATTTAAATATTCAATTTAAACCAGGAAATACTATTATTTAAATAAAATATGTGATCTGTGTTTAAACCGGTTATCAACCGTTCTATACCGAAAAAAAAACGATATTAGGCGTTAACCGGTTAGTCGAAAATTTTTTGGGATGCATCCGATTAGATTTTTCTTTCAGCAATTTTATAAGAAAATTTCTCAAATGGATTAAACGATATTTTTAAGCGACCAAGACTGCTACTAAATGGAGTTGTGAGCATACTTCTTGAAAGACCGTATGAAAATAAGAGTTTAATCTAGAAATACAAGTAGAGTAGTCGACTGCAAAAAAAATGTTAGAAAGTGGCATTTGAATGACGTCTATTCTGTTCATCCCACGTACAAAGCTCGTAGAAAGCATACTCGAAATACTGAACACAATGGATTTAAAGCAGTGAATTTCCGCCATTTTGCTAAAGATGAGTACGGGACAGGCGAGAACATGTACTCATATCGACAGCACAAAGATTCTTTCATTCTGAACGTGTACATGTGGTTCGTGTAGTTTCTACTTTACGTTTCGTCCTGACTGAACGCAATATTCTTTAAAACACTCAACTTAAGAACCATTTCTGTATCCATTTTGAAAAACTGAATGTGTGGTTCACACTACACGCTGAAAGGATTTAAATAAGGATTTATTGATATTTCTATATACGAAATAATAGAGCTACACATTATACTTATAAAGATTGGGTAGATGCGAACTGGTAAGGACTAAGACATTTCAAGACGCCTACTGGGAGAACGGTTCTACAGTGGACAGACAAAATTTAATGTTGCTTCCTCGCTTTATCCTTTCTAGTTTGTGATAAATCTCTCCCTCTCGGAAGGTATCGTGGGACATAAGTGTTCTTGCCCGTCGTGTTAAAACCACAGGTTCATACATAAACAGCAACATTAATTAAGTTAAAGTCATGTTGTGGAAAATGCGGTTGCATCGGATGAAAAAAAACGTCAAACAGGTTTTTGTAAGTAACATGTTTCTCCAAAAGTTTTGGAGTACCAATAAGTTTGATTGATTTATTTATAAAGTTTTTATTGTAAAAGGTTTATTGCCTCCGTGTTCCAGCGGTCACGCACGTGTCTTTTACATTTTAAAAACGCAGGTACCGGTTTTCTCTCCCAACGAAACGGTAATCTTAAATTATGTTTTTGCAAACTTCCTGTTTATTTTATGGTCATGATTGGTTTGGCTAGATCTGGAAAGAATGCCAATTTATATGTAACTTTGTTGGCTTCCTCATTACAAATAAAATCTTTCACTCTCTTTCATACAAGTTACATTAAATTTGTAAAACATTTTATAGCATGCTACGGCACCCGACAACACTAAACACACCTAACAATACGACTGCATACACCATATAGACACCGTCGACAAAGCCCAAACACTGTCATGCCAAATAACTAACTACGCAAACAATATGAGAAAATATATTTCACAAAAATCGTACTTAAAAAACATACCTAACAGATTTTGGATTTTTTAATATTTATTGTTATACCTACATTCTAATTTAAATATACCTAACATTATGACGAGGGCCAATATTCGACTCTTATAAATTACTGAACTTTGGCTTTGAGTTT
The DNA here is from genome assembly GCA_910589645.1 of Tinea semifulvella. Lineage (NCBI taxonomy): Eukaryota > Metazoa > Arthropoda > Insecta > Lepidoptera > Tineidae > Tinea > Tinea semifulvella. The sequence continues at coordinate 32,383,705 of OU342584.1, forward strand.
GGTAGTTTGTCCCTTGTGACGAGAAGCAATCTTGCTGGAAAGTCACGATAATTTTTTTTTTAAATGCATTGCTGAGAGGATTTTACAATACTGTTGCCGTGGTCGAGCGGTTGAGTCCGTACATTTAGACTCGGAGGTACCGGGTTCGGTTCCCGGTCGGAACACAATAATATTTATTAATTTAAATTACTAAAATTTTATTATTATTTTATTTATTTGTGACATATCTCGAGTTTGGTACGCTAGAGACATCGACGAGCTTGCCACTTGTCATGATTGGCCTGTAGTAAAGTTGGCTAAAGTAGGAATTGATTTAGTATATCCTGTATATGTACGATAAGCTTCGAGCCTCAGGTCTCGTTTGATGATACGCGATAAAGTCCTAGCGTAAATCATTTTTTTTTTATCTTATGTAGTTTCGGCGAATTCTTACTTTAACACCAATAATAGCCTTTGTAGTTAAACAACACCAAGGTAATTACTGCAATTCTATTTTTGTTTTATGGAATGACCATATTATAATATAATAAAAAAATATGTGTACTGGAATAAAATTGTATCGAAATTTATTACATCAAAAACGAGTTTTAATTTTGTAACAATATTTAAGGCCAAACTAATTATATTCTGAAGAACCACTGAGTGTAGAAGATAAAACGTCTTAACAGAACACAAATAGCAACGTCTGGGAGAATAAAGCTTTTCACAGAAGAAAATTATCCAGTACGTTATTGGTGGCCTATACTGCTTCGTAATTCATTCTTCCAAAATAGCAGATGCGATTTCATTGTATTACTAATGCATACTACATGTTGGCAATGATGGAGCGGTTATCCGTAATCCTTTTAATAAATAATTCATGTAATCCAAATATCATTATCATCATAGCCCCTAAAATACACATCCACAACTGAAGATGGGCATTCCAGAACACTTTTCTGGAGAATTTAGCCAAAACTTGCCAAGCCAGGCCAGACGGGTTAGCGAGGGCTAGATGTCATGTTATAGTAAATAAAAAATAATACTACAATTATGCTAAATGTATTAAAAGAAGATTAGCTTGGGCCTAATTAAAATGGTAAAATAAAAAAAATTTTTTTTTTTTTTTTGTACGTTTGCATTGCGATTTCTGATTATGAATTGATTTTAATGTTTCTTTTTTTATTTGTTCCATCATACATCAGAGGTGGTCCCATAATAAAATCGAAATTGATGCACCACTTTTTGAGAAAATCGATTAAAACAACATAATATACACAGATTGTTCAGACACTTGAAACAAGTGTTTTACCATAAAATTGCTTGCTTTATCTTAAGTTAAGGCAGTGGGGTCTATATCTCTCAAGTGATTTTTCAGAACCGTATTGAATAAGGCAAACAGAGTCGAATTAAATTGATCTTCATCTGAACATTTGGTTTTATTTCAGTAACCTAGATCTTGTTGGAGACTTGTTAACAGATAATGTTATGGTTTGTGGTTCCCTTCAGCAAATAATAATAATAATAATAATAAATTCTTTATTGTACAGAACCAAAAATAGTGTGGGTACAAAGGCGAGCTTAATGCTATAAATGCATTTTCTACCAACTAACTAAAGGACTTTCAATCTCTGTTTTTTTATTGTTATCACAGAAACATTAGCCAAGAACAAAGATGATCCTATGTATTTGTAATAAGGAGTCAAAAAAATATTACTTTTTAGTTTAGTCTGTATTCCATTAATAATGGAATACAGACCCAAGCATGGAAGTAGTGAAATAATTTATTAGTTTCCATATATTAGTCAAAAAGCAAAATGTACAAATTTAAATTTTATTTACTTACTGCAGTTGATGTATAATATAATATAATAATATATAAATACCTAATAATAGGTAAAAAGTGCATTATTAAAAAATAGGAATTTTAAGTTAAAATTATCTTGGCTTAGTTGCGATTCTAAATATACTTTAGCTAATTATAAATAATATTAAGTAGAAGTTAAATCTGTAATGGTGTAATGTTACTTAAGCATAATTAGTGTTATCGCATTATTATTTTGTTTAAATTGCTTAATTAAAAATGTGGGACATTTTCCTTTAGCTGTTTAAAAGCATCCCCAAGCTATGGTTGTCAAAAAAAGTATAAAGGATTTTTCAGGATTATATATTGTACTTTATCCAATGAAGTTCTTAAAAAATCATTCATACCCATATTGATAAAGAATGCTTATTCTTTGCTCAAACATCCCAAAACAACCATGTTAAGTTTTATCCAAAAACAAACTGATGACACATAGGCCTGGAAAATCCAATAAAGATGTGTCAAACTATGTAATCAGCGAAGATTACCTGCCTGCTATAGCCACAAATTTATTAGCAGTAAGATATTATAAGTTCATATGTAGTCATAGATCTCAACTGTAAAACCTAAATTTATAACTTTACAAATATGACTTACCTTGACAATATTAGCATTGATATAGTCTTCAGGAGATCGGACCAGTACAACTCGGCTGTGGTCGAACGGGTAGACATTGCGGTAACGGTTTAATTTGTTGTTCTCCGGTTTTTTAGCCTCGGCAGAGGTATAACTGTTCTGCCACTGTGTTTCACGTGCCAGTTTCTAAAAATAATCAAATTCATTTCATAAAAGTATAATACTATAGTAATTTACTGAATACCTATACATATTTTTTTAAAGCTTATCTAAAAAAATGTTTGAATAAAGAAATAGAATATATAGGGTTATCTTACAAATTAATTATAGTAAAATTACAAGATATCCAAAGTCAATAGAAAAAGTAACATTTAACCATTCAAAAACCGTATAATACAATACCCGTTATACAAGTCTCAACTTATGATAGAAAATAATTGCACATAAAGTACTCACTTGGAATATAGCCTGCCATGCGTTATTCTTTGTAATCTCATCATACTCCAGTTCCAAAGCATTTTTAAACATTATTATGCTTTACTTTTCTTTAAACAACAACAAAATTCAACAAACAATTAGCTCACGGTATCAAAGCGGCTTTGACAAGAGCGGAGAACGCGTGTGGCGTATGTGGGCACTTAGGTATTTATGATCGAAAATATAATGCGGCTGTTGTTATTAAATGATTGGTCGAAGGCAAGAAAGGTTTCAATTATAGTTCTCGTCTGCACAGCAAACAGGATTGTCGAAAACAGGCCGACACTCGACAGCTGCCCACTCGCCGTGATGTACGGGAATATTTTTGTTTTTTTAATAGTAATTGCACCGGTTTGAAGTCGTTTAGTGAGTGTTGCCAACTGCACGCATTCATAATCCCCACTATTATTTATAGTATATTTCACACTGATAATAATCAATTAAACAGCAAATTAAATATTGTCACATATTCACTGAATTTACGTATCAGTAATTCTACTGACATAATCGAGCTTCAATGGGCCTCAAAAAAAAGCGCCTCAATTCTCATGTAATACATGTGACATTTATACAACAATATGTCAAAAGGCATACAAAAAAAAAGGTTTTAATCAATGTATATCGCTGACAATATTATATTTGTTGTTTTATTATTTCCTACCAGATATTATTTGATGTAAGCGGTATTTTTTTTCCTATATTATGCTTTTGGAACTATAAAACGTATTATAATAATATATTAGTATTGTGTGTCACAGTTTACCCAAAATAACTGCCAAAATTTTATTTTTGGAGTGAATTTGTGCACTTGACAAGTTTATAACATCTTAACAATTAGTCCCTTTTTTAATAACACGCTTTATGATCTAAGCTGTTAGGCAGCATAGTGGTGGGTACGTTGCGATCCCTCTACAGATCATTATAATCTATAGATAAAACATTTTCTGCCTCTAAAACTTGTTATTGTTTAATCACTCATTTTACCCCAAATCGATTATGCTAAATTGTGTTATTTAGATTTGTACGCCAAATTTCAAAATAAACTAATTCGACTTCCTAATAACTACAACGGTACAAAACAGTACAGAATATGGTACAAAACTTAAAAGAGTTGGAATTAGAAATCGTAAGAATCGTAAACAGTATTTATCCTACTTTACACCATCCTTATTAAATATATAACACCTGTCATGATCTAAATTTACGGTCAACAAGTAATCCGCTCTTGACGATACTATTACTTCACTGATGCTCTCGACTAATGGTTGGCTGTGGAAGCAACTCGACTTTGTAATGAACTACCTATTAAGGTTTGCCAAGCGTCTTCTAGAGGATTTTTTAAAGCGCTGCTTAGAAAACTTCTTTTGTGCAACCTGTAGATGTTTGCATACTTGATAACTTTTCTATATACGAATTTCTCCTCTGTGTTAATATTATTGATTTTATTGCTACAGTTTATATATTATATTAAACATTATATATTTCTTGTTTTATTACGGGTATATACTCGTATATTTCGATAGTATATACATATAATCGTATAGATTGCGTTATAATTACATTATTATTATTATTCAATTCTCAACTCTATAAGCACTCGACCTTGACAGCGGTCGTGCAAATATCAACTTTAGTTAGCAACAAATATAGTTAACGAATTCAATGATATAACGTTTGCGCTTAAGTAACAGAATAGGGCTACAGTAAACCCAAAGGTAGAATGGCACAAAAAGCTGTATAATTTTTAAGCAGAAGCAACTTTAGTTATGTATGTGGTTAGTAAAGCTTATGTTTTGTTAGTTTTAGTGGAAACTTTGTTGGTTAAAGAGATAAACAATTTTGTTATTACTAGGTGTAAGAATAACTGTTTGTTTCCCAAATAATAAATAAATAAATAAATTAGCTTTAGTCCACCTATTGGTATATTAATAAAGTATAAATTAATTAAGACAAGTGCAAGTATATTATTTTCATCATTAATGGTCGAGACACAAGTATCTTCATGAATTATTACTTATAATTAATCACATTCACCCATACCCATATGAACTTCTTTTTTCCAAATAATTAGCTTGTCGCGATAGGATAAAATCAAGTCACCAAAACAAGTCTATCATCTCAATCAGAGTTGTTTAGTACTTCTACGAAGCTATTAATTTTTTTAATTATTTATATGGTAGCTTTACTTTACCTATGTCGCTATAACCTGTTGGTTTTACGCAGTGAAAGAGTGCCTTCACTTATTAACAAACACACAAACGGCATATGAACAATATCATCATTTATGCTAGAAGCATGAACTATTATGCACTGTTTATCATATTTATTTACTCATAGAAGGGCATTTTCGGATACATTCAATTAAATTCTTGGTATTTTTTTTTATCATAGTCAAGATATGACGCCCGGTACATCACAACGCAGCATTTTAACCGATTGGTCCCCGGGTCCATCGATACAAATTACAATATTCTCATCTCATTAATACTTATTTATTTGTGGTTACAGTTGGCATTTTGTTAGAATAATTAGAACGTTATGGTTATGTTGTTTTACTACGTATTTAAAATTAAAATAAATATTTATTTAAAGCTACAGTGTATTACGAAAATACGATCTAAGCTGGCCAATATTTTAATCACAACAACAATTCATAATAATTTTGCCTCAATATCATTTATTAATGTTATTTCAGCTTTTATTTTGAAGATGTAAGCTTTAATCATAAATTGTAATATCTCATACGATTATTATGAATGTTTTGAGGTACAAGGCAATTTAGTGAATTTTACTTTGAAGAGAATGAAAGAAAATGCTAATTCAACATCTGTTAAAGTAAAATTGAGTAAAAAAGTAAGTGCACTTTAAGCAGCTATTCGAACACATTGTATATATCTTTTAATTATTAGGGAAAACATATTTTTCAAATGGTATTAATTGTCTATGGATGTATAGATGACATTCATTTCCAGTGCCTCAAAAAAGTACTGTCAGTTTAAAAGTTTACGTCACTTGTCTATGGCTGCCAAGTGGATCTTTTGACACACTTTCCCGAACTATTGCCCGATCGAGGTATCGCTGCAATTTCGCTCAAGTTTTCGTAAATTTTAAACTTTGAGATGGCATCACCTCGAACAAAAAATACTCTGGAGAGTCTTAGACAGAAGGATGGAAACAATGTAAGTATTATAATAAATTAATTGTTTCTAAAATCATCTGTTTTGTGAATTCTTTGCACACTTGGTAAATGTTTGATATAAGTTTTTGTTTATCTCATTAGCGAAGTACTAGGAAACTAAGCCACGCAGTCGTTTCTTCTAGATTACTATTATGTTTCATATTGGATGATAGGAAATACTTTATTATAAAGATTCATTCCTTCCAAATAGGTATCTTTTTTGAATATTGTATTTATTTGCAGTATTGTTTCGAGTGTGGAGTCCAGAACGCCCAGTGGGCCTCCGTGACTTATGGCGTATTCCTTTGCCTGCAATGCTCCGGGACCCACCGCAGCCTTGGGGTCCACTTGTCCTTTGTCCGGTCGACAACTATGGACAAATGGAAGGATGTAGAGCTGACCAAGATGAAGGTAAGAAATTTGTTGTTATCGATTTACAGAAATGGACCAGCTGCAGCCACACCAGTTCGGACAGATACACCATTTTATTTGTCGTGATAATTTTATTTATAATAAAATTTCTTGTATATATTTATTCTATTCTTGCTCTCCACAATATCAATATACCAATAAAACTTCTTGCATATATTTATTCTATTCTTGCTGTCATCACAACCCCTGGAATAGTCCTAGATCTTTATTGCTGGAGATAGGCCTATGAGAACATACTTTTGGAAAATTTGGGCTACACTTGCCAGATGGGTAGACTCATATCTTATATTATACAAAATATATAATCCAAATATTGAATCCGATATTATTTATTTTTTATTATATATTATTATTATTATTTTATGTATTTGGGCTTTAGTCTTATTTAGGACCAATCTTAAAAGTCTTATTAAACATACCTTACTTTTAATATAATAATAATCTTTTATTTCGGACTTTACATCCATAAATTGTTAGTAACAATTTTACTTAATCTATATTTAGTATACTAATAATTATTTATTTTAAACTATCCGCTACTGGAGGCTGTCTACTTGACTGTATGCAGCTGTATCCAGTGTTCCAGCAGCGGAGAGTCCCACCGATCTGCCAATACGCTTAGGAGCCTGTTGGTACTGGTTCTCATGCGGCACAGCATAGACGCAGATCTTTTGCGCATAATTGTTTGAAAACTGTCCGTCCTCGAATCAGCAAACATACCCGAGGCACTGCAGAACCTCGGCAGCCCCATCAGGATCCTAAACGCATTATTATACTGGACGCGCAGGTCGCTGTACGCTCTTTGAGTATAGTCCACCCATAGGCTGCACGTGTAAAAGGACTGGCAGTATGCCCTAAAAAGAGTCACTTTTACCTGGGCGGTGCAGCGCGCAAACCTACGGGCTAACATATTACATCGGACAGCCAACGACCTGCGCTCTCGCTCAATATCTACATTGTCTTTAAGGTCCTCGGTGACCCAGTGGCCCAGATATTTAAATATTTTAGCTCTGTTTAAGGTGGCACCGCACAAGGTAAGATCTGGCACATGATATGATTTATTGCCAGCCTTGAACACCATTAGTTTTACTTAAACTTTTACTATTAAACTTATATGCTATAAGTACTTTTTAATATATATAAGACACTATTTTCCTTATTTTGTTATGCTTGAGGCCTTATTGAACCATAGTCACTATATTTAAGTCTTGCCAGCAAAATTGATAAAACAAATCCAATCTTGGCAGATTTATAGTAAATGTAATAAATGCCCTTTGTGGAGTATGCTTATGGATACAGTCCCGCATGAAATAAATTATTGTAAATGATATAAGTGTAATGATTTATATAATATAGAATATCTTTTTTATTTTTCCTTTAATTTGAAGCAGACGGTCACTAAACATTATATATAAACAGTTAAATTTTTAATTGCATTGAAACAAAAATGTAAATATTGTGTTATGTTAATAAAAAAACAATACAAAAAGAAATAATAAAATAGAAAACACAAATAATAATGGCAAGAAACCAAAGAAATCTACTAATTGAACATCTAAAGTGACTCTTAACCAAACAAGAAACGTCCTGCACATTACAAAGCTGCTTAAAGTTACTTCAAGTAATGATGATAGGTATTGTAAGTATGTATGTTAAAGGCTACAATTAAAAATATATACAGTATTTTTTTATATATATTTTTTATTTATTATTATTTTTATATAAATTTTTATATAATTTAATTTCACATGAAAACCAGATAACAATGAGTCTACACACAAAAGACGCCGGCGGATCAGCCCAATAGCTTCAAAACATTGCAAGTCGAAAAACTTTGCCGGTGGCACGACTTTCGCGGCATGTAGCATTCTAAGTGACTTTTACGGCGGGCAACTGAGCGGGCGGAGGGATGTGTCGTCGGCCTGGCGGATTTAGTGTATAGGTCTTTACGTTATCCTGACTATAGCAAAATTATAAATGTTTCCATCATCAGCTCAACTACATATTACTCCACATATTTTTGCATTCATTATTTCCTATACAGATATTCTACGGTGCAAGGGAAGTTTTGTACGTGACTGTACTCGTACTTTGGCGACAATTTCGTCTAAAATCGCGCACTGCGCAGGTGAATCGCCAGCGGCCTTTTTACGTGACGGGATTTGTAAAACTAATTAAATCATAGAACAACATCATATAATGAACACAAACTTGGTAGATTCAGTTTCTTTACCAACTCCCTTTATCATCGGACTAGCTTGATGATATTATATTTTATAACAGAAATATACCAGGCTATAAAAATATACCTACCCTTTTTTAGATTTATTTACACATTCGAAGGTAAATACTATCGCCAAATGCTAATGTGCAAGAACTCTGTCTATGTAACGAAATGTGATACTGAAAAGTATTACGCATAGAAGACAGAAAGAGTTATAGAGAAGACATTTCTAATCATTCTATGCCGGGTCTTATCGTGGGTGAGTAAGAGATGAAAGGAATGGTCCTCGGGCTTGCTTTACCATCCAAAATTCTACTCCTCTCCCTATCTAACAAAAATACTGTATGAAATAATGTACTATGGATAGTTAGTAGAAAAGTAAAGTATCATCACGACCGTATACCAGAAACCTCGCTTTTTTAAGGAGAATTCATTGAGACAACTTTACCATAGGCCCATCATGACGAAAAGCTCGTCAATGTCTCTATCGTACAATATATACATTTATGCCAATTCCCTCGCGGGGTAGGCAGAGACGATTAAGCGCCATTTGTCACTATTACATACCTGTTTCGCTTTTTCAACTTTTATCAACCTCAGGGTAACAAACCTAAGTAATACTACAAATGAATTAAATAATATATTATGACCAGGATTAATACCCGGTACCTCGGCGTCGTAAACGCTAGACCACGCCTCAGTAGAAAGTTGACCGCTAAAATCGTTTAGGATCAAATCAAAAGACTTTTTAAACCAGCCAAGCAAGCGCGATACACCTTTTAGCTCCTTCTTTTCCCATACAAAATAGACCCGGGCGCCTGCACTTCACCGTGCTAAGGAATGCTAAGAAATTTGTCTTCCTGAGTAGTAACAAAAGTTCGTGTAAAGTAGATTATTAGTATGTCACGATATATTTGTAACAGGTTTGACTAGATTAAGTAATAAAACAAAAATTTGACAACTTCATGAGAATGCCCATGCTTTAAACGATTTTTACACTTGGGTAAAAACGTCTTTGTATTAAATAGCTAGTAAAATTTATTAATCGAACAATCACAGGTCTGTGTGGGCGTTCAGTAGCAATTAACAACATAACGTGACTACAGATTTATGGCAAATTAATCTGTGATACTATAGCATTAAGCTGCTATGTCTGACTGACCAGGGAGCAAGCTTCAGTGAGCACCCTTATGAGATCAGACATTTACATTGGTAATATTCTGAAAAGAAAATCTCGCTTAAGTTTAACGATCGTGCCCTGTGACTTTAAGACATTTATCTGATTGAAATTGAAATGAAGACTAATCGAACATAAAAGCGTTTATTTTTAACCCTAGATTTCCATTACAAGTTGCTTCATTTAAAATTAAAATTGAGTTAAAGCCGACATAATCGTACTGGTATATGAAAATTGCAAAACACAATTTTTGTGTTATATTTTATTTACTATGTACGAGTTATACCGCTTACTGGCTAAACCTAAATTATGCTGAATGGGCAATAATATTGTAATAATTTAAAAAGTATAATTGTCAGATCCATGAAATGTCTTTGATCTGTCATTAGTGTTAGTCAATTCGAGCATGTTGTTATTCGCGTCCTTAACATTGGGTTACACTCATTACAGTGAAAGCTCTTCAAAATTTATTAGGTGGTAGGCGGACTGATGGTAGTAATATGTTCAGTCTGCCGGGGCGGGAAAGTATCCACCGTTCGTGCCGATAAACCCAGTAAAGTTAAATACACGTTTCGGGATCAGGCTCGAATTGCCGTCATGTCCAGTCAAGCCGGCATGGTGTGTCCGATCCCAGTTGCTAACATTCATGGACCTCGCTCTCCACTTACTACAGTTGGGCGCAAGGTAAAATGTCGTGTTAAAAAAAAACATTCTTGATTATCCGAATATCTCTTTTATTGTCAACTGTCCACTTATACATTATCCAATATACAAATTGGTCTCTTCAAGCCGGATATAAACCAGCGACCTATGGATCTACAGTCCAGTCGATGTTATCAGCTGCGGAGTATGCTAGTTCTAAATAAGGTTATAAGCATGCTTTTTAGTAGCATGGTTATCAATACTAACTTTAAAGCAATTTAGTTATTCTCGCTGTAAAAGCTCTCTATTCATTTCCATCCTTTGCGATCTCACGCTTTTAATGGCAATTTATAATTAAAAAAGAAGATTCTATTCCTTTTAAGTTTCTTCGGATGCAATCACTTAGAATGCATTTAAAAAATAAGCTGTCTTTTAACAGAAAGGACATTGTTCCGATGCTGACAATAATGTTTTGCTTGTTTATTTTTAAACAACACTTAATTCTTTCTAAAAGCACTGAACTGTTGTGTTAAATTACCAAGTACTTGTTCCTTACGTTTTACCCGTGATTCTAATGGACTGCAATCAATACTTATATATATTATAAATGCAAAAGAAGCTTTGTGTGTGCATGTTTCTATGCATGTTTGTCTCGCCTTCATGCCTAAAGTACTTAACCGAATTTAATAAAATTTGTCAGAGATGTTCATTAGAACCCAGAGGTCTACATGGCTATATGACGTCATCATCTAAGGACGACATGTGACTCTACCGTCACCTTAATCATTTTTTGCCGTATGAAATTAATAATAATTATTGTTATTGTGTTTTATCGTGTCTACGCTACTGGTATAAAAAATACTGAATAGTCTAATTATGCATATAAATCACATAAAAAAGATGTAGAATTGAACTCATAATATACTCGTACATACCAATTTAAACAAATAAACATGCATGGCGTATAAAAATAACGTCTAAACGCGGTTAAAAACCGCTGATAAAAATATGAACTCTATTGTTGCAATTATAACTGTATGCGGTTGTAGGAATCCAAAGCAAGCATCTCAAAGTTGGTGACATTACTATTTCTTCTTTTTTTTGAAGACTTGCTCATTATTTGTAAACTTTTGTAGGTACATTTAGCCTGGGCGCACATTATCCGAAATATATGTTAGTATAAATCTGAAGCGCACCGGACCGACCTTTTGCACACCATAAATTTTACTATTATAATTTTATCTCTTTCGAGTCTGAGCTAGTTGCGAATTTCTGATCAGCGTAAGTAAGCGTTAGAGAGCGCGCCCTTTCTAAAAGCTTTTTTTTTACAATTAAACAGTCGAAGGGTGATCGCGCTAGAACCTATACAGGTCTGAAATTAAAAATGAAGAAATTTAATTACTAAAGAGAAGAACGAATTTTTAATAAGTTTATTGGTTTAACTTGAATGTTATGCAAGTTCATAAAAGTGCATTAGAAAATAAGACCAATACACGAAACGAAATTAACAAATAATAATGGTTTGGCTTGATATATTTTATTTATTATGTTTATCTCTTTATTAATATAATTAAAAGTCATTCTATTATAATTTCTTCTTTTAAAAGTATAATAAAGCTATACCAAAACTAATATTACTAATTTCTTTTAAAAGGACGGAAATATCCTTATGTGAATATATAAGTCTTAATGATACATCCCCTACCTCCATGCAACCATTTTCCACCCCCACGAGCGTCGCTGGGTTAATGAGTATCGTATACTCGTACAACAAAGCTATAACAAAAAAAAAAAAACAATTTCTTTAAAAAGTACTGAAATATTCTTACGCGAATATATAGGCCTTAATGATACATCCCCTACGTCCATGCATCAATTTACCACCTCTATGACGCCTGGTTAACAAGGTTGCGTTCGTATACTCGTACAATAAAGCTATAACAAAAAATATATTACAAATTTCTTTCGAAAGTACTGAAATATCCATAAGCGAATATATATGTCTTAATGACACATCCCCTACGTCTATCCAACAATTTTCCACCCCCATGACGCCGTGTTAATAGAGTTTCGTATACTCGTACAATAAAGCTATAACAAAAAAAGATTACTAATTTCTTTCGAAAGTACTGAAATATCCATAAGCATATAGGTTTTAATGATATATCCCCTACCTCCATGCAACCATTTTCCACCCCCATGACGCCGTGTTAATAGAGTTCCGTATACTCGTCAATAAAGCTATAACAAAAAAAAGATTACTAATTTCTTTCGAAAGTGCTGAAATATCCATAAGCATATAGGTTTTAATGATATATCCCCTACCTCCATGCAACCATTTTCCACCCCCATGACGCTGGGTTAATAGAGTATCGTATACTCGTACAATAAAGCTTTAACAAAAAAGATTACTAATTTCTTTTGAAAGTACTGAAATATCCATAAGCAAATATATAGGTTTTAATGATATATCCCCTACCTCCATGCAAACATTTTCCACCCCCATGACGCCGTGTTAATAGAGTTCCGTATACTCGTACAATAAAGCTTTAACAAAAAAAAGATTACTAATTTCTTTCGAAAGTGCTGAAATATCCATAAGCATATAGGTTTTAATGATATATCCCCTACCTCCATGCAACCATTTTCCACCCCCATGACGCTGGGTTAATAGAGTATCGTATACTCGTACAATAAAGCTTTAACAAAAAAGATTACTAATTTCTTTTGAAAGTACTGAAATATCCATAAGCAAATATATAGGTTTTAATGATATATCCCCTACCTCCATGCAACCATTTTCCACCCCCATGACGCTGGGTTAATAGAGTATCGTATACTCGTACAATAAAGCTTTAACAAAAAAGATTACTAATTTCTTTTGAAAGTACTGAAATATCCATAAGCAAATATATAGGTTTTAACGATATATCCCTTACCTCCATGCAACCATTTTCCACCCCCATGACGCTGGGTTAATAGAGTATCGTATACAACAGAGCTATAACAAAAAAATATTACTAATTTCTTTAAAAAGTACTGAAATATTCTTACGCGAATATATAGGCCTTAATGATACATCCCCTACGTCCATGCAACAATTTACCACCTCCATGACGCCTGGTTAACAAGTTTTCGTTCGTATACTCGTACAATAAAGCTATAACAAAAAAAATATTACTAATTACTTTCGCAAGTACTGAAATATCTATAAGCGAATATATAGGTCTTATGACACATCGCCTACGTCCATCCAACAATTTTCCACCCCTATGACGGCGGGTTAATTGTTTCGTATACTCGTACAATATAGCTATAACAAAAAATAAGACTATTTTTTTTAAAGTTCTGATATATCATCGTCATCATTACAGCCCCTAGAGTCCTAGACCTCTACTGCTGGAAATGAGCCTTCCAGAACATATATCTGGAGAATTTGACCTACTCTCGCCACGCTGGCCAGACGACTTGGCGTGGAAATATCTTTACTTGAATATATGGGACATAATGAGTGGTGACTCACTTGTAAGAACGCTTTCCTTATATCCTGAACAGAACAGTTTGAACCCCGGCTTATACCAATGATCAATACACTTTTATCGACGTTTGTCAAAGATTTATAACACCACCGGTTCCATGCTTCGGACATCACGTTAAGCCGTCGGTCCCGGTTCAACTAATACGAACTAGTGAAATAGTTAATAATATGTCATTAAAAATTGACATCAGACCCTCGCCTGGCCTGCGTGGCATGTGTAGGCCAAATTCTTTAGAAATTGTTTACCCGGCGGCCGACAACAAAATTATTATGAAACACATGCCGCGAAGGTTTTGCAATTTATTGATTTATGGTTTTGATTGACAAGAATCATATTTTGTTAGGTATATCTATTTGACCTTGTTTGTTACGGTAACTTCAAAATAAAAATAAAAACAAAAAAATGCATAAATATTTTTTAACCGGCCCTTCAGTAATAAGGTTTTTGTTTTGTTTTAGGTTGGAGGCAATCGAAAGGCGCGCAGTTTCTTCAAGAGCCAGCCGGACTACTTCGACGGGATGACGGTCTCCGAGAAGTACAACACCAAGGCGGCTGCTATGTACCGGCAGAAGGTAAGTCGAATATATTGTAAAACCTCGCTAAGAAAGGTCGATCATTTCTTCGATCTTTATAAAAAAAAAAGAAAATCCAAACAATAGAGGAGGTGGTTGGTGATTGTTAAAAACGTGGGACACTATCATTCACAAATTAAGATCCTAAGTTGCGCGGGAATTAAAGCCGGAATACGCTCCCGGTGTTTCCTGATTAGGGAAGTCGTCGAAAATGTGACATCGGGACCCTACCAAACAGCTTTGCGGCAACCATAATAGCAGCAATGCATACGAAACATCGGACAATAAGGTAATTAATTTGACTCAGTGAAGCGCATATAAAGCTGATAAAGTTGAAATATTGTCAATTCTATTCTCGACTTAGCCTCCTCTGCCTCGGTACTGCGTTTGTAGGGTTCGCAACATCAACGCCACAGGCAGACTAACAACGCGTTAGAGTCCGCGTCACGAAAGAAGTATTTTTTTACATTGATCTGAAGTATGACTTGTCTCTTTTAACCTAATGTCAAATCAAGAAAAAGAAAGAGGAAGACATTGTAGTACTAGATACCTTTAAGAGCGAAAAATATTTTTAATAAATGTGAACGTATAAAAAAGAAAAGGACAGCACAATCAGCTAGTGTATTAATACAATTTAGCCTTAAACATACATCGTTGGACATCCCAGGAATTTTTGCCACTTCACACTCTATATGTCATCGTACGCTGAAATGTCAGAATTGTCTGAAACATGTGCAGGTGACATCGTGTAGCTATCGGATGCGATTTTGACCAAAATTCTTGTTTTTATGTGTAAAAATGTCATCCGTTTCTGCTGGACGGTTTCTAATAAATTAATAGTTAAGGTGGAGAAAATTTTCGTTTTTACTCGTTTTTTTTAAAGTACGAAAGTACATAAAAAATATATATAAAATTGTTAAAAACGGATGACGTTTTTACACAAGTTCTTAGAGGACTATGAAGTTATCCTTATTGAACTTACCGTTCCGTGGGAATCAAATATTCCAAAAGACCACAACATGAAGTCGAATAAATATTATGATCTCAGAGAAGAAATGATCAGGAACGGGTTCAAGACTCACCTTTACGCAGTGGAAGTTGGTGCGAAAGGAGTTCTAGCAAAATCTTTGCATCACTTACTGAAAGAATTGGGCCTAAGCAGGTCTGCCGTCAATACATTTATGAAACGAGCTTTCAAGACGGCATTAACGTAATCATAAGTATTTGGTTGGGTAGGGAGAGAAGTAGAATGGTGGATGGTGAGCGTATTATTGCGCAATAAAAAAAAAAAAAAGGAGACCTCCTTTTCTTAAACCAGCCTATTGTCGGTCGCAAGCCCGAGACACCATCCTTCTCATCTCTTACCCACACACGATGGACCCGGCACCCGCACGGTGAATCCATGGAATGCTTAGAAATTTGTCTTCTCTCATGTACTAATGTCATCCGTTTATATAACATTTAACCCGATTTTAACCTCTAAAGGGATTGATAAGATAATTAATTGCATAACTATAAAATTTGCAGGTCTTAAAGAGTAAACTATAACTAAAAACTTAACGTAAAAACATTTGGCATGCAAATATATTTAACATAAAATATATGAAATTGATGTTTTATACGGAAAAAGCAAAACAAAAAAAAAAGAAATTATATATTTAATGAATCGGAGTATGTATTATCTATTCACTATCGCCATCTGTTGGAGTAAGGTCTGGGGAGTACGGTGGATGTCGCAGACATTCCAATCGCAGCTTCTCTAATTTAGCGACCGTCTGTCGTAAAGTGTGAGGTCTGCGTTGTCCTGAAGCATATGGGCTAGAGCAATCGACCAGTCTTGGTTGTTGAATAGCGAGATTTTCCATCATGGTTTGCAATTGTTGATAATGCAGATCTGCTGTAATCCTTTGACCAGATCTTATGAAGCTGTAGTTTTTGGTTCCTTAGATTCTTGTATTTTTGTGTTTTTAAAATAAAATCTTTTTTTTTGTCCTCATTATAGAAATATCGTCGGCGTATATTTATAATTTGTATATTTTGTAATGTCGTTAATGTAAAGTAAGAATAAAATTGGTCCTAAAATACTTCCTTGTGGGACACCGTGTTCATTTAGTAATATGCCGAAGAGTAAGTTGTCATAATGTTATATCTATTTATATTTTCTGTATCTTTTAGTTTTTTAACTGTTACATATTGGCGCCTATTTATAAGATACATACACTCAAAAAAGGGGTCGACCTCTGACACCTATTCCTTCAAGCTTTTGCAGTAATAGGTTGTGCGAATCAAAATCAAATACCTTTAATAAGTCAAAAAACAACCCCGTAGTTCTAAAATAATGATTTATTTTATATACTCGTAACAATTATGGCTAGAAACATGGCTAGAGTGGTAGATTTTATTACAGAATTGAATTGAAGCCTACATACATTTTTTGAAAACCTTGGAAAATATAGGTATTAGAGTTATTGATATCCCCTTTATTACCCTTCTTGAACAGTGGCTTCACAATTTTAGTTTTAGTTTTCTTGAAAAAGTTCCCGTTATGAAAGACAACCTAATTAGGTGTGCCGAAACAGTCAATATTTCACTAATACATTTTTTAATGATTTTTGTGTTGAAAAATGGGGTTAAATGTTACATATCATAGTTGGACCCTCTGAGAACATGTATAAACGTCATCGGTTATGCACATTTGTTTATGATTTAAAAAAAAGGAGTGACATTCGTAAATCCAACATTCAATCATTAATTTCTTAACCATTCAGAAGAAACGGATGGTATCTCTACACAAAAGCATGAATTTTCCTGAAAGGCGTAACCGGTTGCTACACGATTATTTATTTCGATTTAAATGAAATCCGTTACTACTTTTCGGATGACATATTTTTTAAACAATAATGAGTACGTATATTTTAGTGCTACCGCCTTTTCATTCAGTTTCTAAACAATTTTCTTAACCCTTTTTCTATATTTCTATATTCCGTTCATTTTGGGGTTATAAGGGCCATATACAAAATAAAATTCAAATTTCTTCAGTAACTCAAATACCAACAGTCATCCGGTTGCTTTTTCCGAACTAAAATATGCGAATATAAACGATAAAGTTGTAACATTAATGTTTTACGTTGTTAAGCTGATATATTCATTTAATTATCTTTTAAATAGTGGCCTATGCCTACACAGCATAATATATTTATTAACTCCATAACTTCTAAATCAATAGAATGTTGTGACATCAGTCATACTATGATCGCTACAATCATTGATCCCACAATCACGCGCATTATAAATGTTTCCCTTACTTCGAATCAATTCCCAACCCTATGTCGCAATGCTTTCATTATACCACTTTCGAAAATTTCCTCTCCTACCTTACCTAGTCATTTTCGTCCAATTTCCATTTTGCCGTTCCTGTCTTAAAGTATTACAGTCTGTTGTACACAAACAAATATCCGATTTCCTTAATGCAAATAAACTACTTAATTCCTCTCAGTCAGGCTTTCGTACCGGTCATAGTACTACTTTAGCTTTACTGAAAGTAACTGAAGATATCAGAAATAGCATGGATGAAACCCCAAGGTTACAATTCTTGTACTTATTGATTTCACGAATGCATTTAACACAGTTGATCCTGATTTGCTCATCGCTATTTTGTCTCGTCTAGGAAGGTCGTCAGAAACTTTAGTATGGTTTTCACAGTATTTACAAGGGCGTCAACAACAGGTTCATTAGTGAAAAGGTCTCAAGCTGGTGTGATATTAGTATAGGCGTCCCACAAGGTAGCATACTCTCTCCTTTGCTTTTTTCAATATTCATTAATCTTCATTGTCACTACCACCTGTATGCTGATGACTTGTATCTCTACGTGCAGACAGGTGTCGACACTCTTAATAGTGCTATAGCTTGGCTTAATTCCGATCTTTGTAGTATACAGTCTTGGTATGCGCGGTACGTCAACCCGAACAAATGACAGTCAATTATTGTTGGCAGCTCTCGACTCTTATCTAAAGTCGATTTTACTACAATACATCCCGTTCGGTTTGACAACGTGCTCATTCTTTTTTCCAGTGAGGTTAGGGATCTGGGTATTCTTTGCTGGAGACCGCAGATCACTAATATTAGTCATAAAATATTTTCGTCGCTGCACTCTCTCAATAAATTTAAAAACTTTTTGCCATTAAAAGCTCTCTAATTCCTCCCTTTCCATCCCTTCCATCACACCTCTTTTGTCTCTAATTCGTTTGCTGTTGTAGCTACAAATCTTTGGAATTACCTACCTTTAGGTATTAGGCAAGCTCCAAATCGAGTCATCTTCAAAAATATGGTTTACAACCACTTTCTTTCTAACTAGACTGTCTTAAATTTATGTTTCTTTTTAATTTCCTCACTATCCTCAATTGCAGCAACATCATATTTCACTTCCCTCATCATGTAAGTGGTTTTATTTTATAATATTGTTTATTTATGATGTAATTTATGTTTATATATATATTTATATATTGCGTAAATACGCACATAAATATGTATCTGTATATGTATTAGTATGTAATATTGTTATGTATGTATTAATACTGTTAAGAATAACTTAATTAATGATTGCACCTACCATCTTTATTGTCTAAATGTCCTAAAGGTTTGGCTGTCAGAGAATGCCTAGCGGCATTAAGTCTGCATTTGTACATAGTACAATAAAGTTTTTAAATAAAAAATAAAATAAATAAATATATACTTACACATAGCGTCAATATTTTTTTTGTCAATGTCATTCACTACAGCTTCTTAAGATCTGGCCAGACGATTACGGAAGATCTGTATTGTCAACACTGCAAACCATTATGGTAAAGGTCGCTATTCAATAATCGAGACGTGTCAATAAAACTGATGCTTCAGAACAACGCTAGACCTCACAATTCTCGACAGACGCTCGCTAAATTAGAGGAGAATCAATGAACTACCTTTATAATGGTGAAAATTCATAGATAATAATAGTGCGTACTTCGATTTATTAAATAAATCATTTAATATTTTTTTTCGTTTTACTTTTTCCATATAAAACGTCAGTTTCATATGTAAGGACCTAATATATTCTTAATATAGCGTGTATTGACCGTCTACTGGATGTCGTTTGGGATTGATTGTAGTAAAGCCAGATTGAAGTAGGATATACTCGTAATTATCACTCAGTGCGTGAAGTACACCATCTTGACAAAATTACATTTGCAGAAAAAAATACATTAAAAATCTGTTAAAATTAATTAACGCGTAGTGTACCGCATTAGCAGTCATTGTCAAAGTAATACAAATCATATGTAAATAACTCTCAATAATTAAACAATTTTGACATAATGAATTTTGACCATTGGTTAAATTAAATAATTTATATATCTGGGTGTATATGGAAATTAATTAACTGATTAAACACTTGATAAATTTGATTCAGGCGCACTACGGAATAAACAATTTTTGCATTCAGAGAATTATAGAGGTATATAGAGTATTCGAACGTTCGCTGCATGTGGGTTGGTATGCCAAATGTCAGAAGCGCGATTTAGATATTATAAACGTGAAGTACAGTCTGCAAATAAATTCGTCTACAAGTTTGACATAACTTAATAAATATTGCAAAGGTTGACCACAATAAATATAAGAACAGCATTAGTCATAGTATGATAATTTTGATAATAAATTATTGATTATTACGTCAAATTTCAACCTTTTTTTGCTGATTAACAAGCCTCAATGTAAGGTGCCATGCTGAGATTAAAGTGATCTCTTCATTCAACAAGCAAAGATCAACAAGTCGATCAATGCGAGCTTGTGGATTGACTTCTTTGCCGCCATGAACTAATGATTATATATAGTTGTAATATGTGAACTTCTAAAATTTGTTATACGTTAAGTCTCAGTCAGTTCGTCTTCTGGATTTTAACATTGATGCCTATAGTTTCTGAATAGACTGCTCTTTTAAATGACCTTAAAGTTTCATCACATTTGTAATCTCTTGCGGGGTTGCCATAAATCACTCTTTTTCATTAAGAAGCGTATTCACATTTAGCCAACTTGACTATACTTCAACTTGGCCCTTTGTGCCAAGTGGCAAGGTAGTTGATTTCTTTACCGTTATACTCGGCATTTAGATGCTAGGTTTCTTAAATTCCTGTTTTCTTATATTTTTTCAATGACTATTTCTGTGGTCAAGCGGTTGAGGCCATATATTCAAATGAATAGGTGCTGGATTGGATTATTGGTCGAGCACACATTTTTAATATTTGTAAGGGTTTACGCGTCTAGTACTGTATACCAACTAGCTGATGGCGAAATGTGAACTCGCTCCTTAAAAAGTGCATTGTTTCCTTTCGGCTAGGGATTACGGTCCACATGATACTGTTGGAAATGGTGATCTAGCCTGCATTTTCCATTGGTTTTCACACAATAAAGTGAATGCCGAAAAATAATATAACGTAAATCTGCTTGTTTTGATGAAATTCCATTCATGAATATGATAGATATCCCAATCACAAACGCATACCTTAGCCCAAAATTCAATATTCCTGTACGAGGTATTTATTAGACAAAGCAGTGAATGCATATCGAACAAATATTCAGCAATTATTTGTCGACATGGAAATTCCAGGAACTTCAACCTCGGTATTCTTGCTTTTCAAATGTATTGAGCATCACAAATTATGAACTTCTACTTCTGACAAGTTTTCTGTAATAAGTGCATGTTGCAAATGTTATATATTTTCATTTGACTTTTACCTAGACTGCCTGTCCACCAGAGAGGAGGAAATATCTTGTATAGGATGACGTGATGATAAAGGGATACTATTAGTGGATATTTTCCTCCCGCGCCGCTCTTTTCCCTCGCACGTGTCTTGTGAATATGCAGCCTTAGGACAAATTTTAAAAGTGATTTGCTCGTTTTAATATGTTCATTAAGATTTATTCCAGGGGTCGACCAGTTTAAATCTGACAATGTCAGTTTTTTGTACATTGCTCAGAAAAAGTCAGTATTGCGAAAATAATATAAGGTTTCTCGTTTTTTTTAAGTACGGTAGATGTATTCCCGAAAACGTAAAAAGAAATCCGCTGAAAGATTATTTAAAGACAACACTAGGAGTTCATTAAATGAATATAAATAAAAATGCACAAAGAATCTAATTTATACTGGTATTAGCTTTTAACAATAAAATAAAATAAATAACATTTACGAAACATTTTATAAACATACATATACTACGTGTAATTGTCAAATAAACTAATATTTATTTAAGCTCCAGGTGTCATTAGTAGAACCTGTATTTGACATAAAAAAGTAACTTTTTTTATAAGAAAATAATATTTATTCAAAAAGAAACACTACTGCATGGTGAAGTAAGGCCATGGCTAAAAATCGGGATATCCATCGTGATAAATACCTAAAGCATGAGCAGTGTTATTATTAATTGATCTCGCCCATAGTGGAGAGACGAAATAGAGAAACAATTACGTAAGTCAACGTTCGTGCGATTGTCGACCTCTCGCTACCTACTTGATTAGGCTCTGTATGAATGGCGATATTTTTTGGATAACTTCTCTGCACCGTAACTCAACATTTTATTATTGAAAAAAAAAAAAAATACGTTCGTAGTTCTTTATTTTTATATTATAATATTAAAATATTGCTCTTTAATAAATTCTACGCAGTATAATTTTATATACTCGTATAAAGTTCATTTTTTTATCTGTTTTTTTGAACTTGTTCTCAGTGTCCACCAATCAAAGACAAATAACACACCGGCGGCACACCGAACAGGCCGGCATAGTAGCAGGGATTGATATGCATCCAGTCATAGACATAGAGTTCTACCTAATAATGGGGTGCTAACGAGATCGTTATTGTAACTGAGATTGAGGTCACTATAAAAAAATTAAAACAACTCATTTTCCCGTTCATCCATTTTTCAATCGATGTAGTTAAATCAAAAATGTTTTACAATAGTACGAGTATTCTATAAAGTTTCGGTGCGGTTTCGCTTCGTGGAATAGTCATACAGGATGCAAGCGGAAACAGCAATGTCATGTACAAGTTGTAAACTTTGGATGGAAAATCGATTTACTTTGTACAATTAAAGCTGTGCTTACACAAGCGTACTCCGGCGTGGGAGTTCATCTTGCCTTTGATCAACTTAATGAAGTTCTCTAGTTTGTGAAACTATATGCTTTGCCTTGCTCCAACCAAGGACGTTTTATAATTATTAAAGAGAGACAAAGCAACTGGAAAACTGACTGATGAGTTTACATGAGGAACAAGATTATGGTGCAGCACCAATATGATGATACATATTATATGTAAAGATAGACCATATTTACTGTATAGGGATTAAAATAGTAGCCAAAAGGTTTTTAAATAATCTTTCTATTATTATGGCTGTAGTTTGATTGTAGGGAAATAATATTAAAACAATAATCCTTCTGGCCAGGAGTAGCGAGTGCAGGCCCAATTCGGGCCTAAAATTTTCGGAAATCTCATCTCCAACGGTCTAGAACTCGTGTGTTCTAGTTCTAGGCTGTGATGATGATGCATATTAAAATGGTGTCGGTGGTGATGATGATCAAGCTAATAGGATAAATATAAATAGGATTATATTTAAAAAGATACGCACGTAGACTATTTAAAATATACATTAAGAAACTAAAGATATTACATTAAAAAAGTATGATAAGTTATTGCGTTTTGACGGCTTTCGGGTTGCACACAGGCAAGTCCTAAATGTAACATACCTGGTGGGGGACCACTGTACCAGGTATTGTAATCTTATAGGTACCTACTCAGGTGAATTTGAAAGATATTTATTTATTTATTGTTGTTGTGTAATTCTGTATTTGTTTCATTTGTAAATCTGTTATAGCTGAGTTTTCCTTGCAGATTCCTTTCTCAGTCAGATTAAACATTAACAGGTCAATGGAACTTGCTAAGCTGTTAGTCTTCTGCTAACAGCTTACTTCTTGGACCACTTCGCTGCTTAGTCTTCCACTAACAGGAGTAGAATCATTCTAAATAATTTAAATTATGACGTGTCACAAATGCCTGTAATAGTGAATAAAGATATTTTGACTTTTTAAAGATATTTTTTAAAGCATGATCTAAAAATATATGGGTTTATATTGCAATATTTTAAAGCGATTTTTAAAATATATTTCAGGACATCATATTAAACTATCAGAGTTGTGGTGCTTTGATCAAATTTAAATTGGAATTTTACCCTCTGTGGTTTCCCATATCGGAAATGTCCGCTTTTGATCATTTTTATGCGCGTAATTTTTACAGTGTATATACAGTATATATATGTACATTACTCGTAGGTATATTTTTTCTTTTCCTCCAATAGTTTAAAAGTTAGTGGTTTTCATTTACAAACTATGTATTTTAGGCTGCCTAAATTCAGTGTCTTTTAAAACTTATACGGAAATAATTTTGGCGCTGGGATAAAATGTAAACAAAGAGACCAGTAGTTAACAAACTTTAAAATAACATTTTGAAATTTGACACTAAATAATAAAAATCCATGTTAATAAATATGAAAATAGCCATAGCACTATCTACGAAAATACCACTAATTTAATACAATAATTGATAGGCCTTAAATTCGCCTATGTACGAGTACACTATTTTTAAGTTTTTTTGCAATAAAGTATTTAGTCAAATAAATAAATAAATTGGCATTGGAAATACATTATACGAGCATTTTCATTTGTCAGAATTAAATTGGATCTAAAAGTTTTGAACCATTCTCATTTTGGTCTTTTTAGTTGCAAATAATAAAAAATAGTTTTTTATTTATAATATTGATACTTTATTTATTGTTCATTAATTTTTTGTCTTAGTCTTGGTTGTATTTTTATTATTAAGTAAGTGGTTTATATTAAATAGATGACAATTTAATTTAAAATGGCATTATACTCGTAAATAAAATTAACAGCAATATATACTCGTAGGTACAAATATAATACAAAAATGTTTATTTGAACAGGTATATCTATTTCAAAACTAGCCCTTTTGGTATACGATAATACTCATGTATGTGTTTTTATCTACAAAATACTGATTCCATTTTTTTCCTATTGGTATTTTTATAATTGATCATCAACCTTTGTCTGTCGACTGCTAGATATAGGCCTACCCCAAGGCTCGCCATTTTACGAGATCTTGCGCCACCCTCTTCCACCAACAACTTTTTTCAGTTCATTCTTCCCCAAGGCTCGCCACTGCACGAGGTCTTTTGCAACCCTCATCCATCTCCATCCAGCGATCTTCTTTGGTTATCTGTTCATCTGAAGGGGGGTTACCCTCCTACTTTCTATCGTCCTTTACGTCGTCTCCACTCTAGAACCCGTTTGCATCACTAGACCGATGCGTCAGTTCTGCGGCAGAAGTGTCCGGCCTATTGCCACTTCAGCTTGATCATTTTAAAAGCTATGTCAGGAACTTTGGTTCTTTCTCCATAGCTCGTTGAGCGACCTTAAACTTGTGGACCAGACCCACTGCCAGTGTCCACGTTTCTGCTCCATACGACATTACGGGGAGGACGTACTGGTTGTTTTATCTTTAGACTTTGTCTTATAAGCGATGACAGGATGTGCAGGAGTTTCCCAAATTCCCATCCTAACTGAGTAGTTGCGTGAAAATAAACGTTTCATTATTATCGTATTCGATATTAAAATAATATCTTCTACGTAAACACCGATATTGCTTATTGTCAAGGATCACGAGTTAAAACTTATAATTGCAAACCTGTCCCTGAAACTGACAAACTTCGAACGTAACATAACTTAATTAAATGCTAGGTGTTCGCAAGTCTCGGTGCAAGTTCTAAAGTTATTTATGATATTCATCGTTTGAGATAACAACTGCATCTTTGTGTTATGAATAAATTGAAATACGAAAAAGATGTTTAGAAGGAGACAAGTACTTTTCGCAGTATTAACATAACAAAGGCTTACATTTTTAACTTATTGAAATTGTTTGTTAAATTCATATTTGTTAGGGTTAATGCAGTAGAAATGAGGTCGTTATGACGGATATGCGTCACTTTGGCGGACCGCATGCGTAATGTCGAAATACGAAAAATGGTAGGTATAAAAGAAAGCATAGGGATAAAAATAAGGAAAGGCATGCTACGATGGTTTCGAGCATGTTAAAAGGATGAGCGAAGAAACATTGACGAACCAGGTATATAATGCGAAAGTTATGAGCAAAAGAGGCCCTGGCAGACCGGGACTCACATATCACGATCAAATAAATAAAACACTAGCTGAAGGTAAATAAAAAAGCCTTCGTAACAAAAGGGCATGTATGAAGAGGTTAATGTATGTCGACGAAGCGAAAGAGGTATGTCGTGATTGTGTCAAATGACGCTCAATAGTGTCTGCCTACCCCGCAAGGGATTTGGCGTGAAGATATATATTTATGAAATTATTTGTGACTACTCGGTATTTAAGGTATAATTAGCTACTACACTTATTATATATATATTAAATAAGTAAAAAAGTAAAGAGTATCATCACGACGAGTCGATGCCTCCAGCGTACCAAACTCTGGAAATATCACAAATAAATTGAATGTATTTATTTACATTAATAAATATTTTTGTGTCCCGACCAGGAATCGAACCCGGTACCTCCGAGTCTAAATCCACGGACCTCCGCTAGACCACGGAGGCAGTCATATTAAATAAGTGTAGTAGCTAATTATACTATAAGATATATACACCCACGATATTAACTATGTCGTTACCGTAAAAGTTAAATGTATCACATATGTTTCCATTTCTAAAATACAAATATTCATTAAAATCTTGTAATTGATCAATGCAAAATCGTAGCTAGGTTGCATTCACATTTTGTTAGATTTTTATAACATAAAATATAGTAGCGTTAGATCTCCTTTTTCCGGTTGATTGGATTCACTTTTCACCTAGGTGACCTAAATTTGGTGACTTGCATTCACTTCAAATACAAAATCGGTTTCTATTTTTAGTAAACCTTTTGCCTCGCGCGTTGGGTTTTACTGTCAAAGGACACAGAAAAGCTTTTGACACGTTTCAAATAGGATTACTACTCCAGCGTTCAGCTAAAAACTATTGAGACATTTTCAATATATTCGTATCAGTTACATCATGAAAATTGATATACTCAAGTACAAGGGCTTTAAAAATAAAATGAATAGACTTGTAAAGTACGGCTTTCGTGGTGGACACGCTAAGGCCGTATATTAAGATAATGTCAAAATACTTTACTTTTTGTACGCACAGTTATAGTAATTTCATTTTATTACTTGCGTCGTAATCAGTGCTTTTAAATTTATACACGTAAAAAGTATATTAAAAAAAAAAACATAACTACTATGTCAACGGAGGTTTATTTTAGTATCATCTTCAAAAAGCTGCGATGGAAAAATTTACAAGGAAATTAAAGTGCCTTTACTAAATATAAAAAAATGCAAAATACAACTTTAAAATGAAGTGACTTTGATATACAAAGCTTTTCTTTTACCTTTGAAAAATGTTTTCATAAAAGACGATATTAAAAACTTGAAAAACTAAAATGAAAGCGCGAAAATAGACAAAGAACTGCGTTTTACACAATCTGATAAAATACTACGTAAATTATTATTTTCAGTATATTATATCGAGTAGGTGCAGCAATTGGTTTAGGTTGCTTATTCACCATATTAATGCTAGGCTAGACCTCAAATCCTAGACAAATTCGCCTTCTCTCGGCACGCTGGCCTGACGGCTTGGCGAGAAGTCATCATGAAGTGATGCTATTATTAATTTTCCTAGAGCCCGATCATATTTCTCTAACATCAATGGTGGATATGTGGATGCAGCATTAGTGTACAAGATTATTACAGAACAATAATATTATACGTCAGTTAGCTATTGCTGCTATTTTTTCACTAAATCACACTGGACTAACTATGTTGTACTTACGAGTATAAAGCTGACCCCTTCTGCCCTTTAGTGGAGACCAGCGCTCACCCGTTGTAAACCACGAGAAATAACTTACCTTATAAACTCTTTATTTACACAAATTAATTAAAACTTAATGTAGCGGAAATAATTATAGTCAAGTATTTTAAAAATATCTTATAACGCCTTCGTGAACAACTTCGGGGTTATGACATCCCGCTGTCGCACTCCTCTGCGCAGTTGGATATGTTTAGCATGCTGACTCTGTAACTGAACGGTCATAGTAGCAGAGCTGTAGAGACATCTCAGCACCTGAACGTATCAATTGTCTATTAGGCATCGCTGCAAGAATTTCAGAATAGCCCAGGTTTCGATGGAGCCGAAGGCTTTCTCGTAGTCTACAAAAGCTAGACACAACGGCGAACTTAATTGCTGACGGCATTTCATAACAACTAACCTTTCGGAGCATGGCAGTTTTGGAGAATTTAGCCTACACTTGCCACGCCTGGCCAGACGGGTTGGTAAGGGTCTGATGACAATTTATTAACGATTACACAAGTCCAAGTGTCCAAGGCGGCAAGTAGAACGGTGATGTTTTGAATCAAAGACAAATTTACGAAAGAAAAATGATTTTTTCTTTGGTACATGCCGGAGTTCGACAGCGATCTATTGTTGGTATTTTATGGAAAACGTTCTTATAGCTGTGCTACTACTGTTCGGCAGAAGATTGCGAGGACCAAAATAAATATAAGTTACATAAGAATAAATTAAATACTAATTTAATAATTGGCATTGGAAATACTGTGGAAATATGGCTGCAATAGCCAAGCATCTTGGCACTTAGACGGTTGAAAGC
The DNA here is from genome assembly GCA_910589645.1 of Tinea semifulvella. NCBI lineage: Eukaryota > Metazoa > Arthropoda > Insecta > Lepidoptera > Tineidae > Tinea > Tinea semifulvella. The sequence goes on from OU342584.1 coordinate 32,412,180, forward strand.
TTTTTCACAAACTAATATTATTGGATCCGTTTATAAAAGCGAGATGCACTCCGACCTTTAAAATCTACTGGTATATTGATAATATTAAGTTAAATTTCCTTCTCCACAGCCACGACCGTTAAGTTGAATCTGAACTAGAGGGGTGGAAGTGTTCATTCATGCTTCATTTCGTCCAGTTAATAAAATCTTGTCTTGTTTATTTTTTCACTCATTTTATCTGTTCTGGTGTGTCTTTAAAACTGGAAAGATTATGATTTGACTAACCAGGTTCCTAGATAGATGTCATGTTTTCATTTTTCATTTCAATCACCAGACTGTTAAATTCATTAGAAGTATACCTCAATCAATAAAGATTTACTTAAAATGTAATAAATAATTCACGCCATTATGATATTTTTTAAATTTAACGTATGTAGCTTTTAGTTACAATTTTTTAAATTGTTCTGACACGTCTGAAACTTTTATGTTCTGCTTACAGCACAGGGATTTTTGATACTAGCCGTATTATTTTGTAAATGTAGGCTAAGTTGCCTTTTCGCTTCTCTCTGCACGAGTTTTTTTTAAACGAGTTTTTCTACTAATAATATAAAGCGAATAAAATGTAATTTTGCTTCTTCGATTTATTCTGTTTATTATTTATTTTATTTAATATTCCTGCTAACTGCCTCCGTGGTCTAGCGGTTAAGTCCGTGGGTTCTGATCGGGACACAATAATAATATGATATTTTTCGAGTTTGGTACGCTAGAGACATCGACGAGCTTGCCACTTGTCTTGATTGGCCTATAGTAAAGTTGGCTAAATGTAAATCCGCTCTATATAAGCGTGGTTTCTGACCACCCCGCAGGGATATGGCCGTGATGATACTTTTTTTTCTATAGTTCCTCTTCATTATTTTTTTCCGCAGTTTTTCTACATTATCTCATCCTTAAACAATTCCAAAAGGGGTTGAAAAAAACGTCCTTTATCACGAGCGTCGCTTCGGGTCTTTGTTTACACCGATAATTTCAATGATGCATTTCATTTCCGTCGCAAGCACTCTGCACTAAGTGCTTTTTATATTCAATAAATGTCTTAGACCGTCTGCCATGCCTTTTAGCATTTCTGCATTTATTAGATAAAATGAACCTTCTGTTACGAACTCTACCTCTCTGTTAATTAAACCTTTTTATTTTCTCTTTTTATACCTACACTTTATTTTAGCAACACAATGTATGCAGTTAGATTTGCGATTTGAATATCTTGTTGGAGACATTAATGTTAATTGGATCAACAATAACGTTGAGCGCATCCTTTAAATCAAGTTGAAATACAGTCTAATTTACTATTTGTTTTCATATCAATAACAATATTAACTACTATAAATAATTTCTTTCATCGTCCATACCATAATGTTTGTAGACGAAGGTCTTTCACTAGTGTGCCCTCCCGGTAATGTCGTACGGAGCAGAAACATGGATACTGACAGTGGAATTGGTCCATAATTTAATGATTGCTCAGCGAGCTATTGAAAGATCTATGCGATATAGAATTCGAAACGTTAATATTCCTCAGAAAATGAGCTGAGAGCAGAGATTTTAAAATTAGCAAGCTGAAGTGGCAATGGGCGATAGGGCGAACGGGTTCTAGAGAGGAGACCACGTACGGGAAGACGCAGGGAAGGACACGACCCCCCGCCAGAAGGTCGCTGTTGGGGGTTGAATGAGGGTGGCGTAAGATCGCGTTAAGTGGCGAGATCTACATCCAGCAGTGGAGAGATACAGAATGATGATGATGATATCATTTACCCCTAGTTTACCAAAGGATAACTATAAGATATCAAAGATGTTTTTTTATTGTTTATTATTCTTAATATTTAACGTTTGATTGCTTACTCGTATTCATGGCGTGGTGATGGCTCGGTTGTAAGAACGCGTTCCTTAAATCCTACCAAGGTCGGTTCAAACCCACCCACCAATGAGAAATACACTTTTCTTACGTACATTTGTCATAGATTTACAACACCACCGTTCCTGTGCCTCGGAGAGTACGTTAAGCCGTCGGTCCCGGTTCCACTAATACCAACTTGTAGAATCGTTAATAAATTGACATTAAAAATTTACATCATATCCTCGCAAAGCCGTCTGGCCAGCGTGGCGAGTGTTGGCCGAATTCTCCAGATCTTCTGAAAGGCCCATCTCCAGCAGTGGAGGAATAGGACGCTGTGTTCTAGGGGCTGTAATGATGAATGATGATCTTATTCATGCTTTGAGAAATTAGAGGTTAGTCGTATTGTTAAATACAGTTATCTAGTTAATGACTTTTATTGTCATGTATGTTTATGTTTAAGTATGTAGTTTTTGTGACATTATGATTATCATGATCAGCCTGTGTCTCTCGACTCCTGAATATAGGCCTCCCCCAAGGCTCGCCACTGCACATGATCTTCTGTCACACTCATCCATCAGCGACCTTCCTCAGGTCATTTCTGGGGGGGTCTTCCCACTCTGCGTCTTCCCTGTCTCCGTCTCCACTCCAAAACCCGTCCAACCCGTTGCCACCCTAGCTTGATAATTTTAAAAGCTATGTCAGTAACTATGGTTCGATGAAGGATGTCAACATTTCGGACTTTCTCCTTCAGAGAAATCCCAAACTTCGAACGAACCTATGCATCGGAACCACTGTCAGTATCCACATCTCAAATAATAATTTAGAGATAGAATCTCTTTGAGCGCTTCAAGGTTATTGAGGAACCCATTAGCAACATTACTTTCAAAGAGCTTTTTCATTCTCAGTTTATAATTAACTACTGGCATTGGTTTGATGAAATATATTTATATTCTTAAATATATTTTGTAAGGATGTCGCATAAATAGTCGCAACGTTTATGCCCTAGTTTTAATTAGTGCTGACTAATAGACTACAGATTCTTATTTAAGAACGTACCTTGTAAATTAAAAAAGCCACATTTTACACATTGAACATAGATGGTCTATGAACTAATAGTTTTTTTTTTATAATTTTAACGGGTCTTTACGCGATTTACCTTACAGACATATTCCGCCCGACGTTTTTTGAAATTATATTAAATTGTAAAAACTATTATGAACTATATTATTTTTACAAAGGAATAATACACGTATGCTTATAATATGATTAAGTACATTTAATATATTTTAAAAATATAATACCTTAATAATCCAGTTATTCACTATTTGATTGTCATCATTAAAGCCGCTTTCAGTATATCCCTGTATTGTGATGAGAGACAATGCGTTACGGTGGACTACACGTTCAAATAGCCACTTTGTACTAAAATAGGCTTTCGTACGCTTATATAGAGGTGAATAGTCATACAATACTTCTCCCATACACCATCGAAAAGCCCTGCACTAACTACCCTTATTCATGAAATTTATGCCTCAAAGTAGTTTAATAAAGCTCGACTGTATACAAAATCATACCACCATAAAATTAAATTTTCGGCCCCCTAAACATGCTATGCATTTTCATCACACGCACTGTGAGATTTTGTTAGATTAAAGATTTCTACTCTGCCAAATTCTCTGTGATGATGATGATGATGCTGATGGATTTCTACGCTCTTTTTTATCAAAATATTTTTCTTTACTATTTATTTCTTCCTCTTTAAGTTAATTATTTTATAATTAATAAAATTATATTATTATATTTAAAAAAATCTTTATGATTGCACCTATATTTGCTTAAATTTATCCCCAAGGTTTGCCTGCCAGAGAATGACTTCGAGCATTAATTTCGCCTTTGTACTTTGTGGAAAAACTTTTAAAAAATAGATGCAGTTAGTAGACCTAGCTAAATAAAACTTGTACCTACTATTGACAACTTACAGATCCAGACAATTATATTTCTTATTTTTAAGGAATCTGTAGATGACATTAGTTTATTTCTTCTCTCCACTACGTAACTCTACTTTTGTTTAGTTCGCTTTAAGTTCGGAAAGTTTACACAACCTCGGTGTGCAGTTGGCTTGTTTGTTAAATGAAGAAAAATTTAAACGGTTTCGCCAGTAGAAGTGTAAATTAATCTGGGAAAGTTTGTTCAGATTCAAGGTTTTGTCTGGTCCTGCACTTTGACGTTTGTTGTTAAGCTTTTTAGTTTCACAATGTAAAAGCTTTATTCTTGTAGGATCTATCTGCACTAATCTTGTTATATATGTTAACGTGAAATTCGACCGAACTTGGCGCGCTTTTTTCAGTCTTAGCTTATGCGGCAGCTGGATGATTGAGCTTTGGCTTCCACGTCTTAACCATAAACATAGGTTTATAGTAATATTTGTCTGATGATGATGTCTGATATTTGACTGTCTTTGGCGATCATAACAATTCATTCCTCTCTCGGCAAAACGTACGTTAGTCAGCTCATTACTTCTCTCGATTATCGACTATGCAGGCGTATGTTACTCCGACCTCACCATAGAGCTACTAAATAAACTGGATAAACTTCTCAACTTATGCATCCGCTATGTATTTGGCTTGCGTAAGTATGATCATGTTTCCCAATTTCGCAAAGAGTTAAAGTGGCTCAATATCCTAAATCGCAACGTCTGCACATAGACTCTCCGTTCTTTACGGCATTCTCTATAATCCCAATGCACCCCCTTACCTAAAAGCTCCTTTTCAATTTCTTTGTGACTCGCACGGTCTTCCACTTCGTTCTTCCCATAACAACTTACTTAAAATCGCTCCCTACTCTTTCAGCAGATATTCAGACTCCTTTTCGGTATCTGCAGCTCGCGAGTGGTAATCAGACAAGCTCCATCTCTCAAAATATTTAAAGACAAGTTATACATTTTTTACACCATAAACAGAATAACTTACCATAACTTTCTACTATGTACCTAGATATGTATTTATTATTTAATATGTAGGATTTTATTAGCATTTATTTATATTTCATTATTGTTGATCACAATAGTATTTCTGCACCCACTTATGGCTCTCCATTCACAAAGGTTAGTTGGTAGAAAATGCATGCAAAAATGTATAGCATTAAGTTCGCCTTTGTCCCCACACTATTTTTGGTTCTGTACAATAAATAATTTATTATTATTATTATGATTCATCACCAGTTATGACTCTCTGGAGTACATTTTGGTCGTCGAGGACTAAGTCCAACATCTCCTGAACAATGTTAATGCGACTCCTTTTTTGGTCAAATTTGAACAATTATGGCACAAACTTCGCGGCCGTCCGACTTACACCCAAATCATTGGTTAAAACCTAATGGCACGACCCAATCAATATGTTTAGTCCTCAGCAACTTCTCTAATGGTGATTCGACGATCAGCCAATACTATTTTCCTCATTTCAATAATGTTTTCGTCTGTTGTTGACGTGCTGAGCGTCCCCGGCACGCTCTTCGTCGTTCACATCTTCTCGGCCGTCTGAGAACATTTTGTACCACCGACAAACATTGCTTTTGCCCAAGGTAGCTTCACGATATGTCACAGTCAACATTCGGAAAGCGTCCGCGCACTTGATTTTGTTTTATACCCAAATTGAATACAAATTCTTTGATCCATTTTTTTGAAATAGGCAATAATCGAAGACGAATAAAACACGTCCAATCAAAAGTTAACTAAACGTGCAAAATGGCCGACCTTATCAGTATAAGGGATATGAACACCAACATAACGCAACATAAAAATCAAATACACGAAGCTTGCGAAAATTCAAAATACTTTTTGAACAGATACTTTTTTGTAAACTGTTTATTATTTTTATATTTTAGAATTTACGACGGTAATAATACTACTCGTATTCTAAAACAATACATTTTATAGTTTTAAACGGTATAAATTGAGTTTCTGTGAAACAATTGCCTAACGAACCAATATGTTTTCCGTTTCCACTGAAACACTCAATTTGTATACTAAAATTTCTGTTAATAATCCCAATTTCAAACAATGCAATCATAACACATACTCTTCATTCGCAATTGAGAAATATGTCCCTACATATTGAATTTCGTCACAATATTCGTCATAACAAAATAACTTTAATTCTATTATAATAAATTGGCTTATATTAGAGACAGAAGACTTCTTACCAATCTATGAATTTATTGTGCGGGTGCTGGGTCCACCGTGTGAAAGAGGATTAAAATAGTGTATCGGGTTTATGACCGAACAAGCCGAGTTTTAGGGGCCTCTTTTATTGCGCAATATCACTCCTCATCAACTATTTTTTTCTGCTTTCTCTATCCAACCAAATACTGTGTGATTTAGTTAGTCCCGTCTTAAAAGTTAGTTTTAAAAGTGTACTCTCGTCAGACTAAGATTTGATCGAATCACCTTCATCTGTCTTTTTCTAAGAATATGCCGTGTCTGCGTCGAGATTAGTTCTTAGAAAATGTTACGGCAATGCCTTTAAAAAAACAATAAGGTTTACATTTATAGTAACTTGATACTATCTGTCTGGTTCTATTTTTGTATAAAATATTGTATTAAATGTTTTTAACCGACGAAAAAGTTAATTTTGAGGATTGTCTGTCTGTTCATCATAGCTCCGAAACGGATAAACCGAATTAAGTGTAGTTTCGTAAATTATCTAGTGTTAAATTATATTATATAATTATTATTTCAATTGTCGAGGGTTATATTTTATATTATTCTTGTTAACGCCATCCACCTATTATTTTAAATTATTTTTCTTTATTACGGATTTCGATTGTGTGTCATTTAAGAATATCACAATGACGCTGCACTTATTTCTTTATAGGTCGAAAATTATAGAAGCATAACTTAAGTAATTTTACAAACTCATGGATAAGTAATTATTAATTTCTGTTTTGATCAAAATTATACTAACGTCCTACAAGATTGAATTCAATTCGATTAGATTATAGAAAAAAAACATAGAGTAGTATATCTACGCATTCCTCGAACACCTTCCTCCCTCGCGTTCCTCGTACACATCCCTCGCTTGCGTTTTCGCTCACTTCCCCCGCAAATTCCTAGCTCGTGTTACTCTGACATGTAAATTGTTTTGGTATGTACAAAAATCTCGTGCAAGCCTTTTTCTATTAGACTGCGCTGATTGCTAAGAAGTGATTATTTTGTTGGATAGTTTCCTTACGCACTACTGTTCATCTTCATCTCACATCACTAGTGAAAAGCAGTCCTAATAACATTAAAATGGCTATGTAGTTTACAGTTTTTGAGATTCAATTCGCGCGTTTCCAATTATCTTCGTCTCATAATTTTTTGTAGTACTTACCTAATTATGTTTAAACATAACATACAGACACGGAGACAAATAACAGACAGGGTGGGTTCGCTAAGCGGATTAGTTACATACAATATATTTTAATTTAATTTAAATGTTTTTACACTAAAACATTTTTTTGTATAATTATGTTTTTAAAACTAATATAGCATTGCATAATTTTATATATATATATATATATATATATTTTTGTCAATTAGAAAAGGTAATTAACTACAAGTTTTTTTTTGTATAATCGTCCTAGTTTTCACCAGCTAAGTTAAAATAGAAGAGTTCTAATTGCGCTCGAAAACATTTACTTATTTTTTGACGTTGTGACTTTAGTGAATATGTAGGTAGCTAACGAGGGTGTATTGACCGTGTAAGCAAATATGTGATCAGCTTGTGAGATACGACTATTGATTAGGCCATTACAATTGAGAAAATCAACACAGGTAGGGCTAAGACATCAACCGATGAAATGATATTAAATTAAATAATAAATTTGTCAGTAACATTGTTATATACAATTACGTCATTCTATTTCTAGCATAGAAATATTTATTTAGTGAAATGACTTTGTCGAACTAGAAAATTAAAGTATCTGTCGTGATACAAACGAGGGATACTTTTAGTTTTAAACTAAACAAGATAAATATACTTGTGTAGACGTAAGCCTATATATTTTCAAGCAAAGCGAAGCTACTCGTAAGTCAGTCGTGCCTAGCGTGTCCGTGCGCAGCATTGCATCTTCATTTTACTGTGGCTATTGTTAGTCAGAATCTGTGTTATTTTAATTATTAGCAAGATGTAAATAATTAACTCGTATTGCACTGTTCGAGTATACGGACCAGAGCAGTTTATTTTTTGTGGTTTTCCTGCGTTGTTTAGGCGATATTGCCGCTTTTGTAACAATTTCAATTTGATCATAATTTGACCTATTGACTATTACAATTGTGACAAATAAAAATAAAATTTAGATGCTGCTGCCGGCATGTTATAAGCGTTACAAAGTAAATGACATGCCTCGCGTATTGCAGTCCGTAGTAGTAACAAACCCATGCGACATGTACTTGTAGTTCGTAGACTGATCGTGATTTCAGTCGCGACTACTTTGTTGTCTACGATCTGTGGTACTTTTTCAGAGAAACTCATACCATCTATCTACACAATAAAAATTATTAAAAATTTATTAAAATTGATAATTATAACTTTTTAAATATTTCACAGTATCTAATTTTAATTAAAAGTTACTTACAAAATAAATATGTGTGAGTAGACATAATATAAGTTAGTTACTTATACTCGTATGTTTTGTATTTTAATATGTTTGTTTATTTAATAAATATTGTCGTTTGATTGCAGGTTTATGTTATTGCTAATTTAGGTGTATATTAATTTATTAAGAAGTTAATATACAATTTAGAACTCTCATAACTATAAAATTAAACATGTTTTACTTTAAAAAGCAATAGAATACTATTTGCGATTTAAACTTGCTGCGCACTATTAACATAGTATTAATAAAAACATTAAGTAATATACTAAAGGTATAGGTATAGGTTGGCGACGTAATTTCTACTCTTTTTATAACTATTTTATTTGAATACTTATAGAATTATATTTGGTTTACCTTTTGATAGCTTATGTTTTTTGACATAGTCTAGTTCCAATTTACCGAAATACACATTTAATTTTTCCTAAAATCCTTGTTTTCATCATAGTTCCAATTACCTCTAACCTGACTCTATACCTTTAAATAAAGCTTTAAAAAGCTCTTAAAAACAAGTGCGAACAAAATTTATCTAATAATAAACCGGAATCGATTTTCAGTGCATGAAAATTTAGTTTCAAGGCCTTGGAAAATTGGATGTTGACAACATGTGTTTGGTTAAGTGCAAGCCCGTTTGAGACCCCGGGCAGGAAATTGTGTTTGTACACAACTTCCGATGTAACTGAGTTAAGGGCGATGTCAACTACTATTAAAATTCATTGCATATACAGGGCACGAAAACGTTCTTAGGAACAGATAATTAAAAATTCACACAAGTCAATCTGTAAATGCACGTCAGATTGCCTACCTGCCTTTATACTGGCCGTCCTGAAAATATATGAAGTATACGCAAGATTAAAATTTGGGTACTAACAATTAACAGATGACAGTGCGTCTTATACTCGTATGTATCACAATAGAACCTTTGATCTGGAGTTTCACAGAAATTGGAGATGAATTGATGATGGCCTCCGGCGCGGCGCGTCGACTAATTGCAAGCCTCCATACAATACCCTGCTCTGCATACCTATGTGGGTCTAATATTGCATATGTGTTACTCTTTTAATGGGCTTCTTTTTTCGTAAATTATTATTATCTTTAGTTACTGTGCAAAACGATTTAAGGTAATAAATTAATTTCTTGGCCTTACTGCTGTGCCATCACATACTTTGCAACTATGCAATTTTTATATTTTTTCTTATACCCTAATACATGTGCCAGTAAAATGAGTGGTGTAAAGAAAAATATATACCAAACAGTATCATCATGTCAAGTGATATTATTGTACATAGTTAAAACTTGATTGCACTAGGACTAGAATTGGAATTAATACCGCTAGATATTTTCTACACTTCTCTTACGTACATTTGCCGTAGATTTACAACACCACTGTTCCCGTGCCTCAGAGAAACCGTCGGCCCCTTCTTTAAATATTTATTTATTATGTAAAAATCAATTATAAAATTATTAATTCTTAGATTTGTTTAATGTTAAGAAATGCGGTCCAAAACAGGATATCAAAGTAATTGTAAATAATTGAAATAAAATTAAATATGAGCTAATTGATATGTAACTATCTATAAATATAAAACGACCTATCAGAGAGTATATTTTCTTTTTGTATAGCCAAGCTTAGCAGAAATAATTGCCAGAATTCATGTCTCCAGAATTATCTGTCTAACATTGGACAAATCCTTGGCCAGGCGCTTGGTTGAGGTTTCCCATCATCTCCAAACGGCACAAACTTGTAACCTATACCGAGCTTGGCGTAATTACAAACTGTTGCACTCCCTGCGCCTGACGAGGTCGCATGGATGTGATATTGGACTAATATGTCTACACATGTCGCATCCCACATCAGAGACCTGCCAAGTTTCCACGGTCTAACAGTCATGCCGTCATACTAGAAACATTAATGAATATATTCTAGCAATGTTGTAATTACAAACAGCCAATTTATCTTATAACTACGACTATGTAAAATATTTGCTTTTGCGTTGCATACTTTGGTGGACGGGTGCTTAGATAGAATAATGCGAAATTTGGAATGCATTTTAAAGTAAGATTTGCAGTCCAATATCATGAATCCTTACAGTCGAGGAACACAAATTAGATTTGCAAAGCGAAATATATGAATGGTTTACATTACAAAGTTAAATTTCTGATCTAAATTTTAAATTTAAAAATAAAATTTTACAAAATGAGTTGGTAACACGATAATCCTGTTGGTCTGATTAAATTCAGATGTAAACGACGTTCTGTATTATTCTTGATCAAACGGACACTGTCAATGCAAACCCCTATTTAGGTTAATATTTATATAATAGTTCGTAATTTTGATGTGAGCTCAATTATCCTGTTATACGGTTATACTGAGCTAAACTGACAAAACTAAAACTTGATTTTCGGTTAGAATAGCAAAATAAAAAAGAGCTTCAAAAGGATTGCATATGTGCAAGGAAAATAAAAGTCGACAGCAAAGTTATTGGTTGGTACGAGTATTCTGACGTAAATAATGCCAAAGGCGTAAAATTATTGATTTTCTATTTGTGTAAATTGTGAACTACTAATATTATAGTAGCGAGAATTGGTACGTTCCTGATCATACTTGTTTCGATTAATTTCTCCCGCAAAACTCTTAATTGGTTGCGCACTACTACTAAATATAATTTAAATCCCTTAATAGCTTTTATACCAGTTCGATTAAACAGAATTTATTATTGCGAAATTTAAGGTTAAAAGAGGCACTTGCAAACGAAATTCACCTATTAAGACAAAACACTGGCTAAAGATATTGTCAAGAGTCTACACAGCAAAAATAGTATGAAAGGGTTGATGTACGAAGTAAAAGAAGTTTTGGTGTCCTAAAAATAGATATACAAATTATTTATTGGCCAAAAACAAGGATTGCACAGATAATTTTAATAGTACAGTATATAAATGTGAAAATATGTATATTGCTACTTGCTTGTTAAGGTACACCTCTGCTGGAGATAATTAACGAATCCAATAATATACTATGTACCTATAATAAAACAAATAATTATTAAGCTTAAGTGAGTGAGGATATGAATTACTCGTATGTATAAATCAATGAATATATGACTTGTAATGGCGTTTAGGCAGATGCCTACCCCGCAATTGAACTGGAGAATAATGACCATTATTTTATTTATTTTAAAAATTTTTTTCGAAAAAAAAAAATTACTAATATCTAAGAATAGCATACTTACCAAGCGAAATTTTTGCTAATATTGATATGCATCGATTCGTCATTTTCCCGTGTAAAAATGAAAAAAATGTAAGAATAAGAAAAAAAAGTACAAGAATAGCAACCTTCGGCGACCGGTTATCCAAATAACTAACAAAAGCGGCGGTGATGGGTTTCCCAACAAAATATGTTCAAGGGTAAATTTTCAAGTGGTCGTGGATGGCTACTGTCTAAACTACGGCATACTAAACTGGAGCATATTAAAAAAAAAAACTATTAAGCTAGCCGAGAATCAGACTCGAAAAGTTTGACAAAATGGTTTGATTCCTGCAGTTTCCTTAAGTTTTACGTTTGACATTACGAGGGGCGTTCAAAATATTCTCGGTATGTGGATAAAAACAAACAAGTACGAAAAGTTTGATATTTTTATTTTTCAATATACTCCCCCCCTATGTTCATACACTTATAAGATCGATCAATTATTTTTTTTAATCCCTCATAAAAATATTTTTTATCTTTGGTGTAAAAATGCTCCTCCACGGCCGTCTTCAACGCTTCATCGTCAGAAAATTTATTTCCACGCAGATCCTTTTTAAGATTGGGAAACAAAAAGAAGTCGCTTGGGGCTAAGTCCGGACTATAGGGTGGATGAGTAACAGTTTCAAACCCACATTCAACAATAGCTGCCTTGGCAATATGAGCAGTATGGACAGGGGCGTTGTCATGCAGAAGCTTGGTTAACTTTCCTCGCCTCTTTTCTTTGATCGCATCTCTTAATTGACGTATAACGTTAGCGTAGTACTGCCCTGTGATATTTACACCTTTTTCTTTATAATCGATAAGCAAAACTCCTTCACAATCCCAAAATATTGTGGCCATGACCTTGCCAGCTGACGGGATTACCTTGAACTTCTTGGGATGAGCTGAACCCTTAATGTGCCACTGCATGGACTCCTGTTTGCTCTCTGGGTCATAATGATGAACCCAGGTTTCATCTCCAGTAACTATTTTTTGCAGCACCTCATCGGGATTTTCACCACACAGGTCGATAAAATCTGAACAGCAAGCCACACGCATATCCTTTTGAAGAAGCGTCAGCATTCGCGGAACCCATCTTGCACTTACTTTTGACATATTAAGATGGTCATGTATAATGTCATGTACGGTACCAATAGAGAGATTGGTTACTTGAGCTATAGATTTTACCTTCACTCGGCCGTCTTCCAATATAAGTTTTTCCACTTTATCAATATTTTCTTGTTAGGTAGCCACTACAGGCCGGCCAGGTCTAGGGTCATCTTCAATACTCTCCCTTCCACGCTTAAATTCGCTTGACCATTTTTGAATAGTAGATAAAGAAGGAGCAGACTCACGGTAAACACAATCCATTTCCTCTTTTATGGTTTTTTGATTTTTACCCTGTTTTGTCAAGAATTTTATGACGGATCGGTGCTCTAATTTCGTTAAAATTGTTAATTCGCTCATGGTGTTCATGTTTGTTCGGCAATTGCAGAAAAACAAAAGAACATCTCGGTTCCAATTTTACTTTTTTTTAATGTCAATGGATGAATCTTAGCGGCCAGTAACAAATATATATATAAAAGAGGTTGTAACGTATCAATACCGAGAATATTTTGAACGCCCCTCGTACTTTCCAACACGGACGTCATAAGAACATTGAAGTCTTGGCTTGGATTAGCCCAGGGTTCTGACTCCTACACATTCTTCAGAGGACGGAGAAATTTCTGAATGGATCTGAAAAGACCATTCGAATTATACAAACATCTACGTATAAGCAAATATCAAATTCTAACCAGCTCCCAGGATAATACAATTTCATCCCTTCCAAAAGACACTCTGGTCTCAGAGATGAAACCGAGACTACTATTCTTTAAGAAATTCATGACAGGTGCCCAGACTGACAAAGAAAAAAGGCTGGAAGAAAAAAGAAAGTGACAAAGAGGTTATAAAATCCTTCCTCAGGAAAGATGAAGAGCATGAATACAGAGTGCACGCGATGACTCTAGAAGTTCAAAATGACTGGCTAACTTTGGGCGATTTTTGCATTCCTCCAGCCCTAAAGTGGCGCACACTAATGTACGATTGGTCTCCGGCGTTGCTATTCTACCTAAACGCTTTTCAAATGCCCCTCCCGGACCAGAGTAATCTGTGCATTGTGTGGTGCTGCCATAGAAATTGCTAGACACACACTTGTAGGGTGCGTTACTCTTCTAGAAAAGGGCTATTACTCACGCCGACATGACAAAGTCCTTGGTGTTATCCGTGAAGCAGTAAGTCTTTCTATTGCAAGAGCCAGAAAGGGACTGACTACAAATAAAACTTTGACTACATTTGTAAAGGAAGGACAAAGCACTAAAACTAAATGCAAGCTCACCTCGATCCTTGGCGCCGCATCAGACTGGAAAATTCTCATGGATACATTTGAACATTATTATAGGATGCCAGATGAACTAGCTGTATCAGCCTATAGGCATCTTAGTGTTTTCTCGGGACTTGAAAAAAGTTATCCTTATTGAACTTACCGTTCCGTGGAAATCAAATATACCAAAAGACCACAACATGAAGTGGAATAAATATTATGATCTCACAGAAGAAATGATCAGGAACGGGTTCAAGACTCAGCTTTACGCAGTTGAAGTTGGTGCAAGAGGAGTTCCAGTAAAATCTTTGAATCACTTACTGAAAGAATTGGGCCTAAGTAGGTCTGCCGTCAACACATTTATGGAACGAGCTTCCAAGACGGCATTAACAGAATCATACAGTATTTGGTTGGGTAGGGAGAGGAGTAGAATGGTGGATGGTGAGCGTATTATCTCGCAATAAAAAAAAAAGGGAGGCCTCCTTTTCTTAAACCATCCTATTGTCGGTCGCAAGCCCGAGACACCATTCTTCTTATCTCTTACCCACACACGATGGACCCGGCACCCGCAAGGTGAATCCATGGAATGCTTAGAAATTTGTCTAATCCTTATAAGCGACACTATCAGCTAGTGTAAATAATCCATAATGATTTTATTAGATCTAAATAAAATATTAAATTGTCTTGAGCTTATTTTGTTAGGCAAGTCATCACCGTTGCTTATGTTGGCATGGAGCCTGGGTAATGAAAGTAGATAGAGAAAAAGCGTGGCAAATAAAAAAAAAATAGTATGATTTTCCTTAAAGTTTGATAAAATATATGGGTAAAACTTACTTGATACTTGGGTTTATTTATTGGTTATTTGAATATGAGGTTTATACAAATATTATGCTTTTTTGCTTTAATAAATACTTTCACTAAGAAGATTATTTGTTGCAAGTATCAAAATAATAAATCATACTAACCTAAGAAATTCAACACCACACGTAAAAAAATCTTGTTTTTGGTTGAAATCAGCTTCTTTTTATTGTAATTTGGACATCATGTAAAACATTATCTTTTGGTTCCCAATTTATTAATTATTATTATTAAGCTTTATGCATATCAATATATTAAATTCCGAAAGGCTACGTAAATATGTACGATTGTTATATTTAGTTGGCAGTTTTCTAGGCTTACTCGTAAATAATTACTTGTTTACAAAAAAGTAGTTGATGCCGGTTTATTGAAAATCTTATTCTAGTCGAAGTTATTACAGCTTTAACACTTTCTTGTCAAGTAAAGAAGATTGAGAACAGTCAATATTACTACCAAGATTTTTTGACACGTCTTATAACTTTACGTGAATATCAATAGATATGTTCTACAAGCTTGTTTAATCTTTTACTTTTGTCAAATATAAATACTTTATACTTTAAAACTAACCTTTATTATATTTAAGTTAATGTAGGAAATATATTTTAAAATCTTCTTCATTAAAACTTCGTCCCTAAATGGAGCCTACATATCAGCTTTGGCAATGACCAACTTTGTATGTACAAATTAACTTGTAACAAAAAATTGTACATGAAAATTTATGTCAGATCAACTGAAAAGTTTATGCGTCATGCAACAACAAGTATTTGTTAATAATCTGTAAAATACCTAAAATCCTTCATGTATCAAATTACTATTAAGTTTGAAATCGTCAAATAAAAGATAGCGAGTATGCCTTAAGCCTTGCCGCCTTACTAAAGGTTTATCAACCTTTTTTAAGTGAGCTCTTACTATTGGCTAAGACTCTTCCGACCTTCCTACCCCACTCGTGTTTATAGGGATTTCGATAAGTACACTTCAGAAAACACTTATGATGAATTTTCATCTGGGTAGTACATAACTTAATAATATTTTTTATAGTTTTAATTAATTGAATATCGAAATACTTTTTGCTATTTTAAAACGTAAATTAAATACAAAAAAAATGCTCAAGTAATATTTTATAGGTATTATTAATGTGAGAAAAAAAATATATTTTTTTTTAAATAAATTATTTCATTTCTGTCTACATTATCGTATAATCATCTTGCGTGTGGTTACTAATCATCATCACCTGTCTCTTCATTGCTGATCACAGGATCTCTTGCCACCTTCATCCAGCCTTCGCCTATTAAAATAATGACCTACAGGCCATCTGTCCATCTGGCGGTGGTCTTAGACTTAGACGCTTACAAATAAGTAAATATAAGCACATATACAGAGTACCTACTACTATGTTACTTAGTCTCTCAAGTTTTCAATTACTTTACGTAAAAGTTACATTTATACGACCATTTTCTCTAGGAGTACACCTGTAAAATTTATACAACCTTTTTCGACATACGAGTATGTAGCGCAACGGGGACCATTATATGACCGTTTTATGTTCTTTTTGTTAAAATGAACCTGATGTTTGCAAACTTCTTGATCACGTCACATTCAAGAAAACTTTGCAAAAACTCTGTTACGTAAAGTTTTTGCTGCCAATTTGTAGTTCCGCTAAGTCGCATCTCATGGCGCTGTCCAAAATGCTATATTTCATGTTCTCGATTCGATAACTTAGTTTGTGAGTGCTAGAACTACAGATAGATTTTAATTTTAATTGACTAGCTGTGGCCTCCCTAAGCGCGTTCTACAACCTACGAGTATACTACAGTGAGTGTTGCAAAGAGCTCCATAATCTTATTCCTTTTTCTCTATTTCGTAACCATAGCTGGGCATTAACTCGTTAATCCGTTAATCGTTAATTAACGAAGTTAACTTTTAAAAATGTTAACGGACACGTTAACTTCCGTTAATATGCAGAAGTCCGTTAATCGTTAATCCAATGCCCCTATTTACCGCACGTCACCGCGGTGTGGCGCGAAAAACCGGTTCAGACAAGTATGAAACGACAAGTGCCGGGCGCGGCGGCGCGTGAGACAAAAACAAAACTAGATATATTTTTCCGGCGCGTGCGAGTAAGAAAACTGCGAAGTACTAGCGCCAGTGCTTAGAGTGACAATTGTTGTGTTTGTTGTTATTATAAATTACTGTCAGTGATAATTTGCGTGTTAATAAATAAGAGTGCAGTGTAATTAGTTAGATAGAAAAGTGTAATTAAAACTATATCATGGAAGACACGGAATCGGATTTCAGCGGTCCTGATGGGAATCCTTGGCCACATTTGACTGAGTATGTGGAATTTGTATCCAGATCGGGCCAGCAAATACTTTTTGCTTGAATGCGTTGCCTTGCCGAAAGACACCAAAATAAAAGTTCATGTATCAAGCCTGAATAATTTGAAACAACATGTAAGAAGGGTACATGAGTCACAAACAATACGTACAGTTTGAAGAGATTGTTAAGGCGGGCTCTAACCGAGGCAAGACAAAAAAGAGAACTCATTCTAACAATATTATATATTAACCTGTTAACTTACAGAACCTAAACCAACAGGTTTTATAAGTTCACTAACGCAACGATATAAAAATGCAATTTTAGACATATTAACGGATTAACGATTAACGTTAACTTCCGTTAATTCTTCCGAAATGTAACGCTTTAACGTTTAACGAAGCTAACTTTTTTTGTAGCGGATTAACGATTAACGAAGTTAACTATTTGATTAACGATGCCCAGCTATATTCGTAACCGAAAAACTTGCGCATGCCAAAATATGCACCCCCGTACTGTAGCCATTATCGCTACTAGTACATATAAATTTGTTGACTCTTATATCTGTAGTACGCTGAAAATGTGGTATGCTCTCATAGCCAATTTGTTTCTTCAAGCGAAGTGTGAAGTAGCATATTGATAGGCCGGCATAGTGGTAGAGACTGATGACGGTCGTTAGTGGCTGGCGTCAGATGCTCCCATTGTGATATTTCTCGAGTTTGGTACGCTAGAGACATCGACCAGCTTGCCACTTGTCATGATTTATTATATTTGGAATACTTGCAGCTATCTTATACTCGTAAACATAAGATTAGATATAATTATGCCAATTAAGTGTTTCCACTTGTTCTCTTTGATTTGCACCGTGAAAAAATAAATAAACTCAAGAATCTTACTTTATACAAATAAATAAATACAGGACTTAACATTTTTTTTTTAAATATATAATGATGGGATTCTAGTAAAGTTGGCTAAATATTAATCTGCTTACTTAAAAACAAAGAAGCGTGGTTTTCAGACCATCCCGGAAGGGATAGGGTTGTGATGATACTTTACGATTTTTTACTTTTTAAATTATGTAATAATAAATGTATATTTATTGTCTGGTATATAAGCAGCCTTAGAAGGATACACCTGTACTGCAGGCAGACTCACACGATCCGCACAGCGCACTTACCTTCAGTCTTCCATTAAATGTGCACGAGTTTTGCTGTAAACAACAATGTAAGCATCATTACTCCTGTAGTACATGAACGGAAACTTTATGTTTCCAAGGATCAGGCGATACAAAGTTGAATTTTTATTAATATTGTCCCAATAAAATTACATAATATTAACTTACACGTAACTACACGTGGAATTTGTGCAACATTGTCGGAAATTAGATTTCTTATAAACTAAATGGGCACCTTTAACTATTGTGCGACTTTGTTGCACTGAAATCGGATTACTTTTGGACTAATCTGAAACTGAAACTTATTTATGATGATTGGTCCGAATAAAATGTTAGTAGTTTTGTAAAAATAGTTGCACTAAAATTGGCTTTCTTTTACTAATCTTACAAAACTAGTAATGATGATTGGTTCAATAAAATGGACCAAGTTGAAATTTGACCAATATTGTTGCACTGAAATTGGCGTTCTTAGAGAGTAAATGAAAGTGCATATAGCTACTACTAATACGCAGATTGAAACATACATATAATGTATTCTTAACGTTTTAAAGTTGCAACTTATCGGTATATTCATGAAAATCTTTAAAGTCTATGTAAATCGCATCCTTATCGAAGCTAAAGTTTCAGACTTCACGTTTACAAACTTTCACAGGCAAGAGAGATCGATGAGATATTGCACACAAATTTCGTAATACTATTTTATAGAATCCCTCTAGGGAACTGGCGCGATGATATCTATGTATTATATCTAATATACATTTGTATGTTAATAACTTAAAATATATTGTAATTGCTTGTAATTAATAATTATTTGTAAAAAAAGCTTAGATAGGTCTGACTGGTTAAATATATATTATCTGATAGACCCTATCGAAGGATCGCAAGTTCGAATCCCGGCATGTACTGATAAGGAATAGGATATATCTTTATTTACGTACATTTGTCAACATCACCGTTTCCGAAACCTCAGACTTCGCCGCAATACGCGAATAGTTACGAACTTGACAAAATAATGCCCAATTCTCAATAAATACGAATATATAAAATAAAAGCGATTCCGTAGAGGAACGACTAGACCGAGACAGTCTTGATCTTGGTCTTGCATCAAGACTTCTGTAAGACTCTTGCTCTGACTCAATATATATTTTATTTTCCAATTGTACTAAGGAAATCTCTCTCGTCAATGTCTTTAGGCTACGAAAACTTGATAAATATAACAAATAAACTAAATAATTTATTGTGTCCCGACCAGGAATCAAACAGTGTACCTCCATGTCCAAATCCACGGAATTAACCGTTAGACCTCGAAGGCATTAGGTATAGGTAGGATTTAGCTATACTAAAATAAAATTATTTGCAAATAAGCTCTCCCAAGTTCCAAATACCTAAAAGTTATTTTTTATCCTTAGCAACAAAATAAATATAAAATATTACGGACACGACGCAATTAAAATTTATTGAAAACAAAACACTTTTAGCAAAACATGAAAAAAAAAACTATGCAAGAGTCTTGCGAGACTCTTGCGCAAGACCAACACCAAGACTAGGGTAGTCTTGGTCTTGCAACCATATCAGTAGTCTTGTTCTTGGATAAGACCAAGTCCAAGATTGGGCAACACTAGGAACGACAAACGACGATAATTTAATTTTTATATTTTTGACTTCTATAATGCGCAAATCTGTCCGGCCGGACAAAACACCTGGATAAGCACAATAACGCAGTTACATGCACAAGAGTATATGCGAAAAGCTGCTGCATGCGAATTCGTCCAAGTACTATTAGAATATTATTTACGAATGCATCGATAATGGTCATTCAGTTTCAATTCAAACGTCACTACGACAGCTGTCACTTTTCCTGCTTTGCACTTTGATTTATTGTACGAAGCATTTTGTTAAATTTATTTGCTTATTATATTTATAAACCTGTTTTATTTTTCAGTACTTAGGGCGTAAGTTTTGAGATCGTTTTGGCATAAAACTAAAATCGCTAACGAGGCTAACTTAAATAAAAGCAAAAATGCAAATTTTCATAGTGTAAGCTCGTAAGTTTATTCTTGACAAGCCTTAATCCCAAGCTGGGGAATCTTTCTCTCGTTGGAACTTGGAGGTTGTTTTAATCCAGCTGCTCCAAACTTAGTTCAAGAAAGCTTCTAAAATTACGAACACGAATATACCAAGCTGTCTGGCATGCGGATGAATATACTTGACTTTAATAAGACTTTAAGGGCCAGTAGCAAATAAAAAAGCGCTTGCTTATCTAGATAAATAATGGACAAATGAATATAATTTTCTGATGATTAAAAAAAACATCATGTGCATTCCACTACTAAGCATGTTTCACTCGATTTCACTGTACATTTATCATTTGAATAAAATCTCTTGAATCAATAATCCATAAAACTTATTTTAACCTGACCTGACCTATAAGTATTCTTAGTTAAATAAAATTAAAATGGATAAAGATACCTACCTTAATTCAACATGTCAATTCAAGTTTAAATTTATCTGCTGCAGCCAGGGACGATTCATTCCCCGGTCAATCTTAATAGATTTATGCCCAGTTTGATTCGTTGTAGTACCGAAGTTTAATCAGAACTCGCCTGTTACTGACGATCCCACAATGACTCTATTTCCAAGCGATAATTAATCCAACTATTGGCAAAGTCCTTGCCACCGCTTCTCAACTTTGGCATATTCATAATTTCCGTTTTTATTGGCGAGTACATACATACATATCTTCACGCCAAATCCCTTGCGGGGTAGGCAGAGACAATTGAGCGCCACTTATCACGGTCATGACATACCTCTTAGGCGAGTACCATACATGGGCGAGTACCACTATATAATAATAATTAATCTATAACCGAATGCTATTTGATTAGAATCATGTTTTTTTTATGCGCTTCTTCAGTTGATTTTTATTTCTTTTGTTTTTTAATCGATGTTTGTCGAGCTAGATAAAAATGCTAAAATATACAAATAGTTTTTACGACTACATACAACTTATACTATTTTTACAACTATGTACATAGTGACTTTTGTATAGAAAAGTTGGTTGAATCATAACCCACTTCTTTAAACTATTATTGCCGTGATGATACTCGCACTCTTTGTATTAAAAAGTATTTCTCATTGTCGTAGATTGTTGCTTTGAGCGAGGGTCGTCCGTGGTCCCCTTCGGACTTCAAGCCGAGCACCTTCGAGACCACCACGGAGTACAGGCCAGAGGCACTGGACCGCCCCTTCGACCTCAACACCCGCTCCCAATCTTCGCACAACTTTACCAGCGGTGCCGATAACAGCAACAGCTACCAGTAAGTTTATTTTTTCGAAAAAATATTTACATAATATAAAATAAAAATAATATTACCTACGGATACGGATATAAGTCCCGTCCGCGTGGAATGGTGAAAAGAACGCTGGCTGCATTCCCGCTTAATTGCAATATTTTTGAGCGAAGAAAGAGCCAACCTTACGAATAACCGTAGGACACTAAAAAACGCGATGTTATGTCTTTTAAAAACTTTTTGGATTTTAAACTCCATGTGTCCAGAGTTTCTACAGCAAATAGCACAAATATGTAATCTTTTAGTATGGATACAAATTTGCGCCGCTTGCCGGGCTCCGCATTTTCCTTTTTGCGCTGTCCCCCTGAGGTGAGACGCGGCAAGGGTAGACGCACGTGGCGTGCCATACCAGAGCACATCCCCGTTCCCAGGGGACCAACGTCTTACCATTGGGTCTCTTGCTAACGTTTAACTAACTTAAACTGTCAGTGTCAAACGCTAATATTCGTATAATATTTTGACGTAAGAACGGCTAAACTTGCGCTTGACAGTACACTGACAGGTAACGTTTGCGTTTAATGTAATGGGCAGCCGCAAATAACAGTAACATGAAGAAGATAAGATTCTTGCGCTCAAACCAACTTAGGTGGTACGCAAAGGGAAGTCACAGAAAAAAATCCTGATTAGTAAATGTTTACTACCGAGTTACATTTTAAAATCAGATTGTGGAATTTATTCAAAGTTCCCAATTAGTCTGTAGAGCACAGCGTAGGCATTATCTGGCCTCAGTGATGATTTTGTTAGCTATCAAGGAGTGATTAAATTATATTTTTGTAAATGGGTTCGGCACAGGTACCAAGATTCGATTCTTGTTTTATAACCAAGAATGGTCCTTTCAGCAAGATTTAGACTTATGACCGGTTCATAAAGCGTGGCTTGAAAGAAACATTTTTTACTTCACGATAGCTGAAGACTGTCCGTCGTCTAGTCCCGACTTTAATCCACTTGATTATGAATTCCATGGATTTACTGTGCGAGTGCCGGGTCTATCATACGTGGGAAGAGAGGAGAGGTGTCTCGGACTTGTGACCGACACAAGCTGAATTAAGTGGCCGATTATTATTGCGCAAGGAGCAGAGCAGAACAGTTTTTAATAATAATAATAATAAAGAAAAGGCTTCCTTGATTTTAGCTGGTAATAACAATAACGGGCGCTCAGCAAATTAAACTATTTATTTTTTCAAAAACAATGGATATGATGAATGGGGGACATTAGCGCCAACCATTTAGGAGCCGGCACAAATCTCGCTCGTGATTTATATTTTACGAATATTACGTTAAAACATTTCCTATTCTAAAAATGCTTCGTTAGTAAAATTTACATAGATTAAGCTTCAAGGACCAACTTATCAGGCTAGCGTGACGAGAGTACGCCTAAATCTCCAGAATTATGTTTTTAAATACAAATTCGTATATTTCGTTAGTGTCAATTACTGAAACCACAACAGAAAATCAGCCATATATTCTCTCATGTTTTTTGTTTAGAGAGCCGTGATAAGCAGCGTCCACAGTTGCGCATCGCACGCACTGGAGGCAACGTATTTCAGTATTATTTGTATAATCTAATTCGGACCGCACACATGGACGCAATTGCTCGAGGCGGAAATTTTTCTATGCGAACCGATCTCCTCGCGCGCCCACCCTTTCAAATCCTTTGTCACATACTCAAATATTCACATACCCAAATTAACAACAAAAAATTGAAGCGGCAATCCGATAGCTGGCAGTTGCGTCAGAATTCAAATTACTGCGGATGCAGTTAAGGTACTGCCTACAAACAGATCCTTTCGATGCGAAAGCGTTCGATGCGGTACTGTGGACGCCTACCTTTCTGAGACATTATGGTTAACGATAATAATATTTGACCGTAAATCCTTGTGAGGTTTTAGCCTCCTATTATAGCAGACTTCACTATATGCCATATGACAAGTGACAAGCTTGTTGATGTGTCTGGCTCACCAGCAGCCCTATTATATTACTTAAGCGCAAACGAAAACTGTCAGTGCAAAATGCTATTAAATATTTGATCGTAAACCCTTGTGAGGTTTTAGCCTTCTACTTTAGCTGACTTCACTTTAGACCCATCATGACAAGTGACAAGCTTGTTGATGTTTCTAGCTCACCAGCAGCCCTATTATATTAGTTAAGCGCTAACGGAAACGGTCAGTACAAAACGCTATTAAAATTGGTATTCTATTGGTATAAAGCATTCCACTACAGACGACAGCAGAAATGTTACGCATTATTTAAAAAATACACTGTTATTTATATTTACAATATTTTTCCCTTTTTAATATGAACGTACTATAAACCCATGTTGTTAAAATTATTATAAAGGCGCTGCGGATAATATTTACTTTACGTTCTCTCAATGATTCTGAAGTTGCGACCCCATCGGTAACTTTTAAAATAGTGGAAAACGTCACTGTGACTATGATCGGCTTAACTCGGGCTAATAGTGACAGTAATTAACATAAATATCTATTTTAATAATCTAACGTTAGAGTTAAGTACAGAAATACGGCCAAGTGTGCAGCTGAGTATATACAGACTTATTGTGTTCTCGACTACTAATTAAACCCGGTGGTTCCACGTTAAAATCTTAACCTCTAGACCACATAGTACATCAGTGTTCAGTAATGTTATACAAATATGTGGAAAATGTAATAAGTGAAATGACAAATTCATGTCCGTTCGTATGTAGCGGCGTTATGTGATGTGGCACGACACGATGGAGAGATATTTTCTCAGCTCTTGGAGATTCTAAATTTAATCTATCTAAATTACTTCCACCAAGCTGGATGAAATATTTGTCTGCGTAATTTAAAAACAAAACTCTCTCTTAGTTTTCTTATTTTTATACTGAAAGTTATTTGTTAACACTACCCAGTGTAGTTGTATTTTCATTAACATTGCTTGTTATCGTTAAACCTATTAGTTAAATACTGTGCGTAAAATAACGATATTATTATTATTAATATTAAGGTATTTATGTATTATTATATAATTTTATTGTATTATATTTATGTAGTATTAGTATGTATGTGTATATATTATATATATGTATATATATATTATAGTTGTCTATGTATGTTAATTTTTAATACTATTTATGTTTCATTTTAATATTTTATTTCTCTATTTGCACCGTACTCATATTTAAATATCCCAATGTCCCAAAGGTTAACGGGAAGAGAATGTCTAGCGGCATTAGATTTACAATAAAGTTTTTAAATGAAATAAATAACTAAAAAATGAAAATATATACAAAAATTTAATAAATAACTTACTTTACAAACAGAGAAATTACAAATAGAAAATCATATTATGCCATTTGCATTGTAGTGGCTTGTATTGTTCATAAGATTACAAAGGCTAAGTTAATAATGAAAACATTCATAGTTTTTGTTTGAACTTTATTGCACTACGGATAAAGGCTAATTTGATTTACCGTAATATTTTCTGAAACCTTGGGTACCTCTAACAACAAATATTAAAGTAATAATAAAATAACTATTTAAATAAACACGGGTAATATTACTATTTATTATTTGCTTATTAAAACAAACAGCACAAGATTAAGGCTTTGACACATTAAAAGCGTTCACATAAAATTCGAGTGTTATATAACACTCTATGAGAGACGGCACCCCACACTATACGTACATACGTGCAAAAAGAGCGGTGGTGGCTCGGTTGTAAGAACGCTATACTTAAAATCCTACAAAGGTTCAAATGGACCGAAACTATGTACCAATGAGAAATACACTTTCGTAACTATCATTTCTCATAGATTTACAACCACCGTTCCTGTGCCTCGGAAAGCAAGTTAAGTCGTCGGTCCCGCTACCAGGCTGGCCAGCGTGGCGAGTGTCGTGTTCTAGGGGCTATAATGATGATGATTGAATGACATATATACGTGCACACGTGTACGCCACGCAAGTTTGACCGCCTCCGTGGTCTAGTGGTAACAAACGTTGCCGTGAACTCGGGAGGTCGTGGGTTCGATTCCTACCGGGGGCAAGTTGTACATTGTATAATTTGTCTCGGACTGGGTGTTTATATGTATAATATGTAGTTTATCAACCATCTAGTTTCCGTAACACAAGCCTCGTAGCTTACCACGGAAACTAGATGGCGCTGTTAAAAAAAAAAAAGAAAAAAAAAAAATATTTTAGAGTTCCGTAGATCACAACGTCTACAAGTACACTTAAATCATCTTGAAGACGTTTTCGCGTTTAAATCAGCCTGATTTGTCATCAAGACTCTGTTAAGTTTGTGGATTTAGACTCGGAGGTACTGGGTTCGATTCCTGGTCGGGACACAATAATATTTATTATTTTAATTATTCTGACCACCCCGGAAGGTAAACGGTTGATGATACTTTACTTTTTTTACTCTATACTCTTACTCAGGATAGCCCTGTAATGCATATTGGGCTAAGTAGTAAATGTAATCATCTTAACATCTTTCGACGTACTGGCTTATAGAATTCGGCTCACTGGACGAATTCAATACCTGGAAACCTATTACGTATCCTATAAAGGATAAGCGCAACAAGGATAAGGTAGGTATCGTATGTTCGCCCGGACTAATACGGCATAAGTCGAGAAGACTTAAAAACATACTACTGAACTGAACAATGGTATATCCTAAATAACGTTTAGTTTCTCTTGACACTAGAACAGGGATTCCCAACCTTTTACTATATGTCTGTTAAGTTATATAAAATATTATTATTTTCTTGGTAGGAGGAGGAAATTAGGAGTAAGAAAGGAAATTATATAATCGATAATATCGCGCTCAATTGTCTCTGCCTACCCCGCAAGGGATTTGGCGTGAAGATATGTATGTATGTATGTATAAGTAAAACATACAAATAGTGAAAGGCTTAGTGTGGTTTCACTTTATTAAGCAATTCATGAATCTTTGATATCATATTAGTTGGGTGCGCTCCATTGGTTGGGAATCCAAACACGTATGAAAAAAAAAATAAGGAGACAATTTCGTAGCATTCCATGCTTTTACCGTGCGGGTGCTGGGTGTCTGGCAAGGGGAGGAAAATAATGGTATCTCGGCTGATTTTGTCTCTATTTATTACGCAATAAGAAACTCACTATCCAACATTCTGCTCCTCTCCCTACCCAACCAAATACTCTATGATTCCGCCAATGCCGTTTTGAAAGCTCTTTCCATAAATACATTCATAGTAGACAACATCATTATCAGCCTGTACTTCTCAGCAGACATGCTAATGCCCGATTCTTTCAGTAAAATAACTAAAGAGTAAAAAACGACTCGTATTTTACAAAGTTATTTTCATATAGTTTATGAAATTAACTTTCTACGTGATGTTTTTCTTTTATAAGAGTATTTGCATAGCTTCACTTCACTTAACAAGACAAGTCGTGCAAGTTACTTAAATTTACGTCAAATATCGTTATGAACGTACGAACTGGTGCAATTTAAGTTTGTACTAAGATGCTTAAGTAAACAGAATTATACTCGTACGATAGACTATCTTATTCAATATCCAATATTTAGTTTCGAAATAACTGAGTACCTGTCAAGAAAGTTTAGTTATAACAATTACCAATAGGGTGCAAAACAAAGTCACGAAATTTGTTTTTTTTTTAAATTTAAGATTACTCTTTCTTTAAAATTTATTCAGAGCTAATTCTAAACCGGGTAAATTATAGAAGATGCCTGCACCGGCTGACTCAGACCCACAGACCCACGCTCCGCTGTCCCACGCAGAATGCTGCATGCACTCGTAAACCGACAAGTAATAAACGTACATGAAAATATAAAATAGGAAAATGTAGGAAAAGCCTACCCAGTTCAAAAATTGAGATCACACACACTTTGTCACAGTTTGTCGTACAAGATTTACATTAACATTAACATTACAATACAAATAAACAAATATGTATTTCTGTATTAGTGTACAATGCCGCGAAAGTTTTTGAACCAGCAAAACTGAAAAATATATTTACTCGTATTTCTTATAATTATTCTTAAATGTATTATAAATGTTCTATATTAATCATGGGACCTAGAAGTATATTAATACTTATATAATTATAATAAACATATACATACATATAAATACATACAAATACTATTTAATAAACATATACTAATAATAAAATAAAACTACACAATGTTAGAAATAAAATACAATAAGTAAATACATTACATTGGTGCTTTATTGACGCTGTAAAAAAAACGTATAAACTTGTCTCTTGAAGGCAAGTCTGTTTGTTGAAAGGTCGTTCCAGAGAAATGATGCTATGACGGCGAAAGATTTGGAGACAAAGTTTGTGTGATGAGAGGGAATTGCAAGGACTGAGTTATGCGATGACCGAAGAGTTCGCATATGACGACAGTATTAAACCTAGCACCTAAGCCAACCAACATGAGATTTAGATGACAAATCATCTTATTGTAACATAAATGTTGGCTACTATTGAGATATAACCACCTCTATACTTTAATAAGGGCACCTGGGCCAGTGGTATTTTTATTTTATTTTCCATAATATGGCGTCTGGTTGTCGCCTTAACGAAATTTGATTAATATCTTCAGTAACACTCGCGTTATGAAGACGAATCGATTGACGTATGAATCATCAAAATCGGCCAACGAGTTTGGTCTCCAGTGTGCCAGAAAGGAAAAAAACATACATACATACATAGGCTGATAAACACATTACCCTTCTTTGCGTCGCGCAGTAATAAAGGCGCAATAGAAATAGATTCTGGTGATATCTATCAACTTTATGAACTTTACACAGTGCCTAATATAGGCATATCTTTTCATCAATTATTTTTCTTGTTATTTTCTACTCTCTCTAATAATTGCCACTACTCGTATCTTTGTGGCAATACTAACAGCAACTGGTGCAGACAGAATGATTAAAATAATCTTTGTTCAATATTTTGATATATGCCACGAGATTGTTAGTTAGCTTGACACTTTGGTTATTTCAGCCAATGACGTTTCCTCATATGCGTACGTTAAACATGTCACAAGATAATCAGCCTTTCTGCCACTGGCCGTATATATATTTATTACATTTCATTAAACTAAAATCATGAATTTTAAAACTTCAAAATAGGTTTGACTTATTTGGAATTATTGAAAATTCAACCTATGATAAATGACCAATAAACTAACTATGACTGACTCAAATGCAACAAAATGATTGATTACTCGCCCCTGAATTAATATTGTATTCTAATAGCACCTTACTGCATTCGTGGTCAATGATTGATTACTCGTTACCGAATGAATGTTTTCGATAAACTCCTCCGTGGTGTAGCACTTATGGTATATTTAGACGCAGATGTACTAGGTTCGATTCCTAGTCAAGAGACGATGACAAAGTTGCCACTTGTTATGATGGAGCTATAGTAAAGTTCGGTATTAATCCAATGAACCCACTTCTTAACTAAGTTTCAGACCACAGACCGTAAGATATTATAGTCGTATTAATACTTTTCTATACTGCTATATAATACCGCTTTATTGACATGAATTGTGCAAATATACGTATAGGTACTTGCCACTTAGTAACAGCTGTAACCACAATTATGTGTTGTATAATTTATTGTCATCAAACTCCACTACAGTATTACCAAATAATTATACCCTGAAAACTATTGCAGTATATGAAACGATTATTTTCTTTTAATAGTCAAATATACCAGTCCAATATTATTATACGAGCACTCTGAGGTATTAGTGAATTATTGTCATGCACTTACAATTTTAAACACAATGACTATTTTTCGGCAACCTGAAAATGATAGCATTTAAAGTTATATTTTATTAAAATCTATATGGTTAAAGAATAAAGGAAGTTCAAA
Organism: Tinea semifulvella; assembly: GCA_910589645.1. Taxonomy (NCBI): domain Eukaryota; kingdom Metazoa; phylum Arthropoda; class Insecta; order Lepidoptera; family Tineidae; genus Tinea; species Tinea semifulvella. Next base: position 32,441,834 of record OU342584.1, read on the forward strand.
AAGTTAAAGGAGAAAAACTTACAACTATTGAACTTTATTTCATAAAAATATAAAATCTTTCTTTGTCCAAAGATTTTTATCTTAAGCTTACATTTCAAACTTATAATATATAAGTTTTAGTTTTAATAACATTTTTTGTTTATTCAATAAAACACAGTTATTAACTTTGCCATTTGTGATATTCCATTATCGATAGGTAAACCGTTATTTGTCAAGTCTCAGATTGGTAAGAGGTCGTAGTTTATAAGATACTTAGTGCATTTTTCGACAGACAAATTGATTTATTTATAACAATAATCCACTAGTAGTAAACAGCTGCAAAATTATTAAAATTGGTCAAATTACTGTTGAAAATAACTTGTGATCCAGCTGTCCTTTGGCTGACTCTATCTTGCAAAATTGATTTTCAATTTTGTAATATTGCCTATTCTAACGCGTGGGTATAGAAGATGCAGTGTTTCAATTCAACGTGATTCGATACATATTGATCTTTTAGACAATGCTTCCATTTTATAGCGGTTTATCTAAGTCCTGTTCGCTGACTTTCATACAATTAGGACATACACGCTAGTTAGCATACATGTATTGGACGTCCCCTGTTAATATTTTTATATAGTAATATTTTTTGCGTGTTCTTTAAATGTGAATTCCGAAGTATTGCTTAACATACTTTAATAACCTCTTGTTTAATAACATAGTTCATCATGTCATTTACCTTACAGTTTCATGAAATCGAATATGAAACATGCAATTGTTATTTGCGCCTTTATTTTTTTTGCAATTATCATTAGATTTAAAACTAGTTGTTTGTCGTCGGAATAAGTGGAACTATTTTCTGTTCTCTGTCAACATATTGACCTATACTTATTTAACTAATACCTACTTAACTAATACCTTTGCCATACATACATACATATCTTCACGCAGGTCCTTTGCGGGGTAGGCAGAGACGATTGAGCGCCATTTGATACCATCACGACATACCTCTTTCGCTTCGTCGACATTTATTAACTTCTTCATACATGCCCTTTTGTTACGAAGGCTTTTTAAGTCACCTTCAGTCAGTGTTTTATTTATTTGATTGTGATATATGAGTCTCGGTCTGCCAGGGCCTCTTTCATCCACAACTTTCGCATTATATATCTGGTTCGTCAATCGTTCTTCATCCTTTCAACAGATCCGAACCATCGTACCATGCCTTTCATTGATTTGTCCCTATAGTTTCCTTTTTACCAGCCCTTTTCGTATTTCGACATTAGGTATGTGGTCCGCCAAAGTGACGCCGCATATCCGACGCAACGACCTTATTTCTACTGCATTAACCCTACCCTCATGCGTATTCTGATGATCCACGTCTCGCTTTCATACATCAGTGTTGGTATTGTGGCACACATGGCATTGTGTATGGCGAGCCGAGCTTTATCACTGACATTTCGACAGCCGATCAGTGACCCCAGGGCACCGTTAACACTATTTCCCGCGTTTACTCTTTTTTCAACATCCCTGTCGTACTTCCCATCCGCAGTGAAAACACTGCCCAGATATATAATTTCATTTACTTGTTCTAGAGTTTTATCATCAATCTTTATCGTCGCGTTTGTCATCCTCCTTCTTTCGAACTTGGTTTTTTTTGCATTCAAACGGAGAAAAAGGCTTCTGCATATCCCTCTTTCATTCCTGTGACTAGTGATTGCAGTTGTTGTTCGGACAATGCCATAAGAACAGCATCATCTGCATAAAGCAGGCAGTTTACCACTAGATCACTCATCCTTATCTCACAGTTACTCTCTCTCACTCTTTTTAGGCATACCTTATCATTATTTTATATTTGAATCGACTTGGAGTACACCAGTAAGTACGTTGTTTTGTACCTAATGGTCGTTATGGATTTAACTATTTACAATCGCGATCATATTTTGGTAATGCAATTTGTTACAATTCCCATATTATAATTATTTATTCCGCCAGATAATTAACTTACTGCAACTCGTTTAATATTTGCATATAGCTGTATCTCTGCTAATGATAAATAATTATTATTTTTCTTACTCGTCCTTATTAAAGACTTTATCGTCAATTTATAATGTCAATGCTGAATTCCAAGTGGGGTCTGTATATAATGCACCAATGCGGGTTAGTGTTTTAAACACCCAATCAATAAGCTACATAAATTTTTTACAAAAGCTACAGAACGTAATTAAATACTAACGAAACTTTTTGATTTATTTAATAAAAATATTATTTTCTCTACGTTCGTAGCTAGCTCGCTAGCTAGACAATATCAATTTGTTTACACTCGAGAGCAAATAAAATAGGCAACAACAAAAACTTTCCGGATTTAATGGAAACTAAGAATAACAGTCTAATAAAAAAACAGCTTTATTAATAATAAATTAAAAGATTATAATAGTAGTTCAATATACTCGTAATAAGGCTTATTATTATGACTGCTTCGATGGTTTAAAATCGTGGGGTATTACTACCCCGTAAAGGATACGGTCGTGATGATACTTTACCTATTATTATCATCATTCTGTGGTTATATACGAGTATATTCCTTTGCCGTCATCATCCAACCTTTATCACCAACCTTTTTTATGCCATCTGTTTATCTGGCGGGGATCGTCCCACTCTGCGTCCTCCTGTATGTGCACTGAGAAAAATGGTGATTTGTAAATCGACAAAAAATTAGTTTTTGGACGATATGATACGTTTTTCTCTCATGCCATAAATATTACGATATAACATATCACCAACTTTTTGTGACCAAGAAAGGGATACGGATGAATTATTGCTAAATATACGTAGGTATATTTAGAGTGGTCTCTATTAGGATAGTTAAATCAAACAATTTAATCATTAATTAAACTCTAATTAACAACGAAGCTCTATGCAGGAAGAAGAAACATTCTTGAATGCATTATAGACCAAACAATATAAAATCCTCCTTACTAACAAGAATTATCCAATTAGAATCTGCAATAACAGTAGTTTCTATTTGAAGTGGATAACTTTGTATAGTTAAATTCCATACTAATGTAACAGTTCACCATTCAAACTGGCTCTATATATCTTTGGTAATAGGGTTCAATTTGGTTTATTAAATTCCTCTACACTTATCTAATATAGCAATAAATTGATGACTAGTTTAGTTTATAAAGCATAATGCCATATCCTGTGGTCTGTAAGATCATTGACCGGCGTCAATTCCTAATACACTGTTATGATTTAACCATTTAACTCACCTAGAGTAGTCTATTAACCTGTAAAATTAGGTTGCTTTTCGGGAACTGGCAGTTAGCCATGCCCATAAATTTCGTAAAGTGTACTTTTGGTAGTCACTAATATTGCGTCAGAACGGCTTAATGACTTTATCATCATTAGCCTGGTCTCTCTACTGCTGCCTCCCCCATCTGTCATCCTCATCCAGCCTTGAAGATGAGCTAACTTAATTTAAGATAACCTTTTTTTATTCCTTTATCTGCGTCTATAGGTGGTCTCTACTCTAAAACTTATCACCGCTACTACGAGTACGTATCTGTACATTGCCACTTTAGCTGCTTATTTTATAAGGTGCGTCGCTAACTTTGGTCGGTGTGGACAACAGCGTTTTAAATTCTATTCTCAATAAACTAAAGAATTTCATCTTTATTAGCCTACTTGTACTGTTGCCTTCTCCGTCATTATATTTTAGCCTTATTAAAGTTAATCAATTTATTTATTTCCATATGGTTCACATTGCAACTCATGGATATTGTCAGATACATTTTTCAGTTTACAAATGGCTGTAAAGGGGCTGTGTCAACTTATTAACAATTTCAATTAACATTAATATAAATTTATGGCTGCAAAGCATTTTACATAAAAATAAATATACATTATGCATTTTTTTTTGTCTATAATTTAGCGTGGCTGTAAGGAGGCCGTGTTAACTTACCATCTAAATAATAATACATCAAATCTATATATATAAAGGTGAATGTCTGTGTGTGTGTTCCCTATGCATTGCAAAACTACTTGACCGATCGGGATGAAACTTTGGGAATATGTTGTGTGAACATCGGGGAAGGTTTCTGACATATTAGATTGTATAATCTATCTTAATATATAAAACAAAGTCGGGTTTGTTTGTTGGCATGTTCACGGTCGGAAAACCATCCGCTCTATTTGTACGTAGTATAAATAGTGTCTACGTTTATGCTTTGTTCGACATTATAGGTAAGACGCAGTGATCGAAGACTTTTGTCTTTAAACAATATGGTATGAAGGATTAGATGTGACGCATTTTCCTATTGCTGCCCATTCCAGCTAAACGCGATTCTTGACTTTTTCGGGATTAAGATACCCTAGGTAGGATATATCTGCAAAAGATCAATAACCAATTATACTATAATACATATTATGTTTAGCTCCGAATACGGCAGTGACAAGTACACCGGCTTCGGGAACACGCCCAAGTCCTCTTCCATGCCGTTGTCTCCGATACACAGCGGCAACGAAGTGGTCGACAACACGCTGGCGTGCATCGCGTCGGTTAGTAGATAAGTTTATTATTAGTCAATCGAAGATTTAAAACTTACTTATTGATGTTAAAATACGATTACACATACAAAGTTTTTATTTTAGTTTATAATGAAATTGTCTTTCATTGGAACAAAGTTGTTATTTTTGTTTTACTTACTTGAGGAACGCGTTATTCAAAGATATCTGCAAATGAAGATGAAGACTGGAAGAATTCGTGAGTGGTCTGGTGGCTGGCATGTTCGCGCGGGCGAATACGTAGATTTTCCACTTGTGGGTGGTCTGTCCCCTCTGCACGCGAGTCCGCCGGACGCTAGATAATGCTACGCTTGTCGCCAGCTGCCAATCACCGAGTCAAGATCGCGGCCCCGCCGCTCGGCTCGTATATACATACATTTAATGGGTACCCCATGCCCTGTCCTTAGTTACGGAAACGTAATTACGGAAAGCTTATGCTACCTCTGTCCTTGACCTTGACAATTCCCTGCTTCTAGACGAGGTTTTGAGGAGGCTGATGACTTCGTACGAGATACTAATCATCATAATAACAAATTTTATAACCTATTAATAAACAACTCACAAAAGTTTATTATTATTTATTTTCATAACAATATTGTATACTTACAATTTATTACATTCAATTCACTATTTTTAATTTAATATCATCTTTTTTATTTTAGTTTTGCAAATCTATGTTTTATTTTTAGGTGGATTCTTTGCTATAGTATAATTGAAAGAAAGAACATTTATTTTTATTAAAATTTTGAATAAAAAAGAAAATAATAATATATTATACTTCGTTTAACCTTTACTTTGCAAATCATACGTACCTGTTTTATTACTTTGCTTCATTATAATTTTGTACGTCATCGTTTTTAGGGTTGGTCAGTTTTCACTACATCTGTGACAAAAGCCGCCCGCGTTGCCCATGACAACGCTGTGAAGTACGGAGGAATTGCCTCTCAGAAGGTAACCGAAATGGCATCCTCGGTTACAGAAAAGGTATTACACATAATTCAACTTTCGCGCACAATCATAATAGTTTTTATAATTAAACGCTGTTTACCTTAGTGTGCAAGTAGCATGCGCATGTTACATACATCGTGTTTTATACCACGTTGAAACTGTGCGGGTGCAGCGACTTGATCATGTACCAGCGCTAGCGCAAGTAATCCGTTCGATGTAGACATGAGCAAGCGCGACGCGACCGCCTGACAGGATATCTTTTCGATTCATCTCACGAAACTACAGAACTGCGTCAAAGATGAAAAAGACAATACCTAAATGTAACCACGACCAAACATGTAGCCCGTGCCTTTACTTGCTCAACATCAGTTATTGCCGTGGTCATAAGAGCGACTAAACAGAAGCAGATGTAGTCTTCTCCAATATTAGACGGCTGATTAAAAAAACTATACATTTTTTACTTTTAAAGTTTTAGATTTCGCGACTTTATAAGTGAAAAGTGGGTACTTTCTAATTTACCGCCCAACGCTCAGACTACACCGGGGTAGATGACGGTCGATGCAACTTGAGCGTTATTTCGCCGAGAGAAATATCACTCTAAGGTAATCATGTAATGACCCGTTTAATTATAAAAACTATTATGCGGAAAAGGTAAATATAAACTTTACTAAACCGGTTTAACAACATTCCTCTTATTTTTTTTGTATTCGTATTTAACTTGTTACTGCACAATATTTATAATCTGGTCGTATCGAATGAATCAAATAATACTAATCAATTAATTATTTAGGCATGTAAAAGTGTTAAATTAATGAAGTTTATGACGCAATTTAAATTTCTGTAGATAGTTTTATAAAAATATTTCTAATCATTTATGTTTTCCATACACCCCTTTATTTTAGCAATTTATCTTTGTTTTTCATTTTCATTCACCTGTAATAAACACGCCAATCCAAGAATTACAGATTCGAGCCTTTGCATGTACCAATAACAAATCGTCGACCTTACTTTCTTAACATCAAAGATTCGGAAATTATAGAAAAAATAATAAAAAATATTCGTTGTATTTTATATTATAGGTGTGAATTTTAATGAAATAAATTAAGAATAATAAATATTCAAAGTTCAATAAATTATAATTAATTGCACAGTCGATGTTTATGCCGTGAGGCATCTTTTACCAGCTAACCTAAGCTATAACGTTTTAACAGACGAAAGCCAAGTACCTATAAAATAATAAAAAATAGAGATCCTAATATATTATTAATATACAATAATAAACTTCTTAAACAATTCACTCTATACATATAATACATACAACTCTCCACATATAATACGTACAAGTACATGCCTAAAACGTAACACATATACCGCGTGATTTTGTATGGTTATTCCATTGATAGAAACAAACAACTTTACATAAGAAACCATATGTCGGAATGACAAGTTTATTTGCCTTCTCTTACAAACTGTTAATTTTAAAATAGCCAATTGATATACAGAAGCCAAAAAAATGTTTACTTCCGACATATGATTTCTTAGGTAAAGTTATATGTATCTATCAATAACAACATAGTGTACTTATAATGATTATGACTGAATTTTAAGGTAAATCATCGTGCTGGTTGGAATTCTCTTGGGGGGGATAGCGTTTCGGAGACTCGTCGTAGCAGCGCCTCTGGTGAGGGATACCAGTCTGGCAGAGGATATGGAGCCATGAAGTCCTCCACTTCCGAACCGTACTCCCAGTGGTAAGATCATTATAAATTATCAATACATGTTATATTTTTTCTTATTTCATCTTTAAGGTATTCATTGAGCCCTGAGACAATTTAGCTCCTGCAATAAAACTCAGTATTTTGTAAAAACTAAAATACTCGTATTGTCGTATACTAAAGGTAAGTTTTGAATTATTTATATAATATTTATTTATTTTAATTCCATTTTAACTGCCTCCGTGGTCTAGCGGTTAAGTCCGTGGATTTAGACTCGAAGGTACCGGGTTCGATTCCTGGTCTGGACACAAAATTATTTCTTATTGTAAATAAATACATTTAATTAATATTTAATTTATTTGTGATATTTCTCGAGTTTGGTACGCTGGAGACATCGAGGAGCTTGCCACTTGTCATGATTGGCCTATAGTAAAGTTGTCCAAATGTGAATCCGCTTATTTATAAGCTTGGTTTCTGACCACCCCGAAAAGGGAACGCTCGTGATGATACTTTTTTTAAATTCCATTATTTATTAAATTCACTTTAAATTAATGTTCGCTACTCAAAAAAGACTTAAAATGACAATGGTTCTTAACTTTTAAATTCATGCGTTTTTATACTGATACATTAAGATGTCCCGCTGTATAACAATTTTAGATTGTTTTTTATTTAGACGGTTTACAACTGCCATATATTTATTTACTCTCGATCTTGATCTTGGTGATGCGAGTACGATTTTATCAAAATTTATGTTTTTGTTTTAAGTTATTACTTATTGACTTTGTCGTTATCTTTCAGTTTTTAATTTTAATTGTAAAGTTCGGGATCTTTCTTTCTTCCATTTCGTTTTAGGGCCCGATGAATGGTGTATAATTAGTTTTATAATTTGTTTGTAGGAACGAAGAGCCCAATGCTTGGTGCGACTCAGTGGCTGCCCGCAACAACCAGGACTCGCGCGACTTGTCCAAGGTGGGCGTGTCCACCCCCCTCGACGTCAAGAACATCAACATTAAGCGTAAGGAGGAGGACAACTGGGATTGGTTGAATAACTGAAGCCGATCTGACTTTACGGTAAATATTTATTCTATACTAGCGGTTGTTCCCGTGTTATAGTGGTAGTATAAATAAACTGTCATACGAGAGTCACATGTCATTATCAGATAGTTACGTCTTACCCCATGTCAGATGTACTGTTCCAAGGAACACTTCATACAAATTTTACTAAAATCGGTTATGCTGTTTGGGAAGTGGGAAGAATTCTATGGATTTACCGTGCGAGTGCCGGGTCCATCGTGTGTAGGAAATAGATGGACCCGGCATCCGCACAAATGCAATATATATAAACGTAAACTAGCGTAATATATAAACGTAATATTATAAATGTAAAAAAAGCTCTGCCTGTGTGTCTGTTTGTATGTTTGTCACGCCTATATTACTGAACGGATTTTGATTAAATTTGGTAAAATTATTCCACAGTACCCAAATAAAGGAAAACGAACATAGACTATATTATAACGGCATCATCTGACCACGACATGTGACCTTACGACCATATATCGGTCTGCATGTTGGATTCGCTTTCACGCTCTAACAACTTAACCGATTTTAATAAAATTTGTCACGTGACGTATTTGACGTTACTATATGAAAGTAACATGTGACTCCACCTCACATTTGTCTGTCAGTTTAATTTGCCTTTACGCCTATATTACTGAACTGATTTAAATGAAATTTGACGGAGATGTTTCAAATATGATATGTAATTTAACAGCCATTTAGGTTTCTTTTGTTGTGATTGCAGCCCCTAGCACACAGCGTCCTAGACCTTCACTGTTGGAGATGGGCTTTTCAGAACATATACTAGTATCTGTCGAATTTGGCCTACTCTTGGCACGCTGGCCAGGCTAGTTGGCGAGGATATGATGTTATTTTTTTATGACAATTTATTAACGATTCCACAAGTTGGTATTACTCGTAGTGCAACCGGGACCGACTGCTTAACGTGCTATCCGAGATTTTGCTGACTGTAATATTACTGCGCAGAGCCAGGTCAATCAGAAACCAATGTATTTTAATGTACTGTTAATTATAACTCGTTTTTTTTTCAGTTGCTCAGACGTATGAAAAAGACATTTTAAGTGTTTTATCGTTTCAAGTGTAAACTGTCTTCTATTAGAAAATTATTAGCGCCTAAACGACTTGTCTAAATACTGCCTTCATTATAAATGAGACCACATACCTGTATGCTTAATTTGGGCGTGTTAAATAACTACAGTGTGAGAAATTTGACTTTAAGCGTAATATGATAACTATACATTGTGACAGAATGTAAAGTATCATTTTACGACCCCTTAAGGTCTCCGATCAAGAATACAACTAGATTTAGGTCTACAGATCTAAAAACGCACCCAGAAATAATAGCACAATATAATATAATTGCTTACTTTTATTTTCGACGTACGGCCAGGTAATTTATAATGATTTTGTAATAAATATTTAATAGATGTAAATTAATATAAATTAAAATCTATCTAAATAATAACATTAAAAATAAACTAAACTATAAATTATAAATGTCCTCTAGAGACGTTCCATCCGAGATAGACCCAAGAAGACTGGCAACATTTGCCCTCTGTATAGCGAGGCTAATATGTTGGCAGAAATAATTGCCAGCATAATTATTTAATAGCAATCGCTTATGGTGATAAAAAGTTGTAAGTGTCATTGTTTTATAAAAGTTTAAACATTAAATCTAAGGCATCAAGTTTACATTTCTATGCAAATTTGAAATCTTAACTCAATTTCTCTGATATTCATAAAATTAAGATTTAGCATATAAATTGAGGTCCGAGCGCCTCGTTTTTGCAGCAATTTTGTACTAGACCATTTATCTAGTTATTCTTGATCGAAGCTTAAATCTAATACACTTTACTTTTTATTTCTTATTTTCTACTAAGATAAGATACTTTTCTAATAAGATAAGATACTTCAATATTAAGATCAAAACTATTTTAATAGGAGTAATCGTTATAGAATTTCTTTCTAAAAACAAATATACATATATACCATTGGCTTGTGTAATTCGCTGAGCCACACTAGCATGCGAGGATCTCGTTTATTCAGTTTTCCAGTCAGTGCAAGAGAACACTTTGGCTTAAATAAATATATATATATGGTAAAATAAGGAATTTATTATGCCAAATACATAATATACAACTTAAAGCTACTATTTACACTTTTAGATTTTTTATACATAAGTAATATTTAAATATTTAACATTAGTTCAAAATACATTTTAAAAAACTATAATAATAATAACGAGTACAGTGTATGTAATTCAGCCATTTGATATGGAAACTGACAAACTAAAAGAGCGAGCTAGTTCGCTAACGAGCTGCTAACTAAACAGAGCGCAACTCTACAACGCCATATGTTGGCGTCACGAAAAAATATTTCTAATTTCAATAAAACGTCTTATACAAGTTTCAAACTATCTTTAAATGATACCCCCAGTTTCTGAAAGGACGAATAAAATAATCTATGTTTAACATTTTGGTATAAACCACGTGATTGGTACTTTACTTGTCCCTTTCTTATTTCAGCCAATCACGTGGCTTATAAGTAAATTGTAAGGTTCGTTAATTTGATCATTCTTTCGGAAACTGCCGGTATTATTACATAACACGGCCAAATTATTGAAGTGCATTAATAATAAGACAGAGGGTGGTTAGTATGGGTTTTTTGGCAATAGATTGGCAACCTGTTACCAAACTTATTAGTGTCATCTGTAACTCCTATCCTATATAGGCTTGGTGAGCTTCTCAAGCTACTCAGAAACCCATCTTCACGGCTTTTGTCTATCCCCATGCTGCATTATCCACCAGAAATAGGACCGAAAAATTGGCATTTATTTCATTTCATCTTTATTTATTTGCTTAAAATAATCTACTACAAGCACTAAACACGAAATTACAAAAAAACATAAATAACCAAATGCATAATTATATAAATAATTACTTCTTCGTGATAATGAGATCTCTGGTGGATAAGCAGCCTGAAATGGTCGGCAGAGGTTATGTCGAGGTAATAATGCATGCATAGCTATGTGGCTTATTTATAATAATTCAAAGTTATAAAATTTGTTGTTTTTTATACAATTTTGTTCAATTTACATTTGTGATTTTAAGGATCTGTTTATTTAACGTTGGGTTTGCATTAAATACCTACGTAAATTTATACTGTTTTATACAGTATAATATGTATACTATATTTGTGTGCATTATATGTTGTTTAATATGTATGTATACAGTGAATATGTTACTGTGAACGTGAACTATAGTGAATTCCAAGATTTTCTAATTTAACCTAAGATTCACCAACTTTTAGTGTTTAAAGTTAGAAATGTTATGCGATCATCGTCAATTTCGAACTTTCTACTATACGATCTTGGGTCTTATCTTAGAGATTTGTCATGTCTGAAGTGTCGGCGCATCGTCACAAACTCGCAACTAGCTACCCCGTATCATCTCCTATATTAGCAATCGGTATTACATAGTTACAAAAAAACTAGAAGTTGGTAAATGTTGGGTTATACTGGAAAATCTCTGGATTCACCATAGTTCAGACTTTTGCAGTCGCACTTATCGCACACCTAGATCGAAACTCTTTTTAAGACAACAAAAGTTTTTTAACACAAATTAAGATAAAACTAGAATTATTTTCTTATTCCAGGTAAACTATATGGGTGGTTAGTAAAAACTATGGTTTTCTTGCAATATCCAATAAGGTTATTTATAAGGTTATCTCAATGAGTTGATACAGTTTTGATATAGGAGTGCGATATATAAATCTAATAACCTTAATACAAAATGAAAAATAGATGTCGAAATTCCTACCAATTTCAGAATCGATGTTTAAATATTTCCTTGTATTAGGTGTTATTGCTTTATACTTACTGTAAATATCTTAAGCCGTATTTTGAAAGTCGTGGCATAAAGGCATTTATTTTATTCTGTAGATAGTGCTTTTAGAGTATTATTCAGAGATGTTTGGAAAGTTAAATTTGTCTCACATATTAGTCACAATATCGTGAGTGAATAAATTAAAGAGCTGGGAAAAGACGGATAATATAGTTTAGTAAATATCTCTGAATATAAAAATAGCCTATTTCATTTGCCATGTTATATTTTTTTGTAGGACAATTTTTAGTAAAATATTTCCATTAGATATAAGAATATTATTGGATGTTTAGTAGAATGGACATTTAAATGTTGTTAAAATCGGGATCTTAAATTCAAAATGCAGCTGATGGAAAATTAATTTTATTCCATGCTATTAATAAATTACTATTTACATTCATAGAGTTTGACAAAACTAATATTGTACAATCGAGTCTTGCAAATCATTATTTGATAACAATTTTGCTAAATACAGTGCATTTAAATCTCCATTCCTTAAGGCTGGTTCCATAGTTACTCTGATCGCCAGTGCGGGTGGCATTCGATTGTTTACCTTACAGAAACGAATTTAGTGTCACTCGGTTCGCCGCCTCGTACAATTTGTTGATTTTGATGAAACAATGCGCATGCGCACCTCCGACCGGCGTGACTGTGTAACGTACACTACAGACAGGATAAACACGCGCAGTCAATAAACGCCGAAAAACGCGCGTGTATCCACCAATTCTCGGTGACTACCAAGAACATAGCAGCTAGACGATTTTTTTTGCACAAAACAATTAATAAATAGTAAAGAAATATAACTTTTTTATAAAATTAAGGTCCATTTTATAATTATTTATAATTAATTATTTATTATACATTAAATATAAATTAAAAGCTACCTAAATAATAAAATTAAAAATAAACTAAACTATAAATAAAAAATGTCCTCTAGAGATGTCCCATCCGAGATAGTCTCAAGGAGACTGGCAATATTTCCCCTCTGTATAGCGAGGCTAATACGTTGGCAGAAATAATTGCCAGCCTTCCTGTCTTCAGACCTTGCTGTCATCCGCTTTAACAACTCCTTGGCCTCGCTGGCGGTCCCCATGGGCCCATCGTCTCGACCCCAAACGGCGCAAATTCGTAACCGGCACCAACCTTTGTTTATTACCATTGGTCCATTTAGATAAGTTATATAAAATTTAAAACTTCATATCGTCTAATTCAATGACAGCCTTTTAAAGGAGTAATAATAATAATATAAAACGCAAAAACGAAATAATTTCATATTAACTTTCTTCCTTCTTTATACGATTACTTAATTACATTGAATTAAATAACTGCCTCGTAAAACAGTTACTGGAATTATTATGGCGTGGGTTGTATGTCAATTTTATTCACTTTCGTCCAGCTAGGGTGTTCTAGATGAAACAGCGAGGTTTAATTTTACTATATGAACGATACAAGTAATTACAAGTTTTTCACCCGCGCTGGCGGTCAACGTGACTATGCAATCAGCCTAACTCAGCCAATAATGAAACCGGTTTCTTGAAATTTATAAACATCTAATCTGGATAAATTATATTTTATGTTATTTTCAAATAATCAACCGTATAATACACATTCAGCTTCTACATTTTAGCATATCTAATAAGTCTCCACATGTTATATAATTTAGTTTAATTTTATTTAGTTACCTTAATTTACATATACTATGCAATACAAAATTATTAAAATATACTGATATAATAATTCTATGATGTTACCTAAAGGCATGTAGATGATGTAGAAGACATTTATCGTGTTATTTCAAAATTTCATATCTATTACCAGTATGTTAGCAAAAATGGACCGCAAATAAAATAAAAAACTTATACAGTTCAAGAAACCGGTGTTAGATATAAGTACTTAGGTATAGGTGTTACTTTAGTTCGTACAAATATTTATTTCAGTATTTTTTATTATATGGTATACAGGTTGCGTACATATTAGTTAACACATTATTCTATATTTTTTTGTATTATTTTTAATAAGATGTGTATTTTTAATTTAAACGAATTTAAAGGAATTATAATATTAATTTACTAAAAGCATTTAAACCGTGATTTTCTTTTTATTTTGTATAATTATATAAGATCTGTCATATTGTTTTAAGTCATTAAAGTTTTTTTTTTAAATATTATACTTAATATGTTATATTATAATGTTATGTTTATATTATCTTTATAATGTTATGTACGCAGCTTAGTTATGCACAAGATTGTTCTGTATAATATATACTTTGACAGTTGGCCAATTTTGATACATTCAAGTCAAAAATAAAAAGAACATTGGGACCTTTTCTAAATGATGTAAGAAAAAAGAAACCTAAAAAAGTTTTCATTTATGTATTTTATAGTTGTGTAGTATTTCTTCAGAATTAATTGGAATGTTGAGAAAATTAAGTCCAAACGATTAGTTATATAGTTAACCTTTACCGCGGATATTTTTTCTAAGCTTGGTGAGGGCGATAAATATACTAAAATTTATTTGAGCATGGTTTACAATCAGCTGGTGTTACCAGAGGAGTCACAAGATCTTATTAGAATCCCTACTACATTAGGGTTATTTAAGTATATTAGACTCGTGTTCGGATTGGCCAACGCTCCGGCAATTTTTCAACGCGGATGGAGTCGTTATTGTTTGGTATCAATGGTGGTTTTTCTCGACTATATTTGTGCTACGATAGTACTACACACTTGGGCAGATTGGACGCCGTGTTAAACAGGCTGCAGAGAGCCGGGTTTCGAGTAAACGTCATTCTGTCATTGAGTACGGTCGTTTCATTTAGCTCCCATACACCTCAATAATATTAATAAATAAATAGTAAGAATAATCACACTCAATGGCTATGTTCACACAGATACATGCGACTCGCTGCACAGTAAACTCCCACCATCTTTCGTTTGATGTGTTTATTTATCTTGTCTTGAGCTTTGAAATAAGGTCTGTTCGCCGTGGGTTTTATTGCCATAGTAAAGGTCTTAAATATTCTTAGAGATTTTGGTCAACTGAAACCTACATTCAGTTAATATTGAATTTCAAAAGTATATATTTTAAGTTTATTAACATTTCGCTTTAACTGTTTTCTACTTTAAATTAATTTACCTTTAATGTACATTGTATTATTAGTTTTTTTTATTAGATATAATTCGTTATAATTATGAAATTGTAGTTCAAAATTGTCAGTTTCTTATTATACGTTTATATTTTCTATGTATTATACTGTCGTAATTATATTTCCTTATATTTTATTTATTTTCGCTTATTATTGTATATCAGTTATATGTATGATAAACATACTAATCTTTTCTTTATTGTAACTGTCAAATTTAAACAAAATTATTGCACTACATATATATAACTGATATATAGCACAATACAAGATTATATATTTTAAATATATTATCGTAAAGCAACTGGCGACTGGCCTAGTAAAATACATTTGTGAAATATATATATATATGTATATTATATTGGTTAATTCAGTATTGAAGGGATCAGGTTCTGTCCTTCGTTATATATGAATCTATCACAACTAGTGTTGCCTAAAGCAAGACCAAGATTTGGCCAGTCTTGATCTTGGTCTTGCATCAGAGTAGGTGGGCTTCTTCTTGCACTCATAATCTTGGTCTTGGTCCTGCGCAAGAGTCTGCAATCTCAAATATACATATATTTTCAATTGCACTAAGGAAATCTTGTGAGTCTATCTGTAAACTACTATATCGCCAACGAATGGTGTTATTAACCTGAAATTTAAAATATTTATTTATTTAGTTATTACCTGTGTCTCCGTGGATTTAGACTCGGAGGTACCGGGTTAGATTCCTGGTCGAGACACAATAATTTATTTGTGATAATTATTGAGTTTATTTTATTATTATTTAATCCCTTTCGAATATTAAAAAAAAACAAAAACCTTAATCCCAAAAAAAGTAAAAAATTATAGCAAATATAGAAAAAAATATCTAAGCAAAAGTCTAGACCAATACCAAGACTAGGGTAGTTTTGGTATTGGTCTTGCAACCATATCAGTGGTCTTGTTCTTGGTCCTGCAAAAAAGCAAGACCAAGACTGCAAGACCAAGACCAAGATTGGGCAACACTAATCACAACCATAATCGTTGTAAATTAATTGTGTAATTATATATTTTTGTCTTCATTTTAAGAACTTAGGCATGGTGAAATATAACCATAGATAAAACATTGAATAGTTACTTGATAAGTCGATTTTGCTGTTTATCTATCAATGCTATAGTAAAGCTCAAAATAAATGTACCTACGTAACGAAATAGTAAATACGCTACCAAATATTATATACGAGGATAATAAACCGATGTGCAAGGATAATTTCTAACAAATGTATTCACGTTGACTTGGTATATGAATTGGCATGATGGGTGAATATTTTCTTCGTATATTAATAGTGGATAAGCATCCCAAGGATTAGAGAAATACTATTGAGCGTGTTTCATAATAGTGGATTAAACGGATTCTGCAGATAGGGGGGGGGGAGGGAAAGAGGTAGCCCTATTTAAAAAAATATATAATTTTGTGATTGAGGTCTTAATAGAATCGTGGGGGCCAAGTGCTTAGTTCTTTAAAGAACTGTCAGCGCGGCTGGTTAATGCTGTATGTGACAAGAGGGCTGGCAGTTATCTCGCGCAACAAATCACCTGTGCAGTGGGGGAATGCTGTAAGTGTTCTCAGCACATTGCCACATGGCCAAATTAGGGGTATCAATTTTTATTTAGTTATAGTTTTATTTATAATTTATTTTATTTTACCAATGTTTTTTTTTTTTGAAAAGCCATTTTTTGTTTTTATTTCTTTACATACCTATCTTTTCTTTTAATTCAGCCCAGTAGTAATAATATTATAAAAATAACGCCAGTTAGATATTTTTTTTAATAGGGAATGGCTATCTTATTTCTCCAGAATCCGTTTGATACTACTTGCGGGAAACGCTGTATAATAAAAAACAATTTTGTTTAGATATGATAATAAATATATATTCAAAATATATTTCAAATATATATTTATTATCATATCTAAACAAAATATATACTTTAGTGTTGTTAGTTATAGATTACTATACTATAGTTACCTGCAGTTTTAAAATTTACTATATCCTTTATCTTCTTCAACATCATCCCAGCCCCTACATGACCTCCACTGCTGGAGATAGGCTTTCCAGAACATGCCAGAAGGTCTAATGTCAATTTTAATGACAATAACGACTACACAAGCTGGTTTTAGGGGAACCGAGATCGACGGCTTAACGTGCTCTCCGAGGCACGGGAACGGTGGTGTTGTAAATCTATGACAAATGTACATAAGAAAAGTGTATTTCTCATTGGTACATGCCAGGGTACGAACCGCGACTCTTTGGGTTTTAGGCAAAGCGTTCTTACAACCGCAGCACTTATCTTAATCATTGTCAATATTGCTCTTTCATACTAAATGAGATTTACGTTATATTTCAATGTTAAATGGATATAATTATATAAACTTGAACCAATTAACTGATAACTGCTTCCATATGTAGTGCATAATTGTTTTCTATCGTATTATAATAGGTATGGTGGTAGGCGGACTATGGTGGTAATTTGCTCAGTCTGCCGGGGCGGGGAAGTTCGTGCCGATAAGCCCAGTAAAGTGTATCCACACGTTTCGGGATCAAGCTCGAATTTCCGTCATGCTCAGTCAAGTGTCTCATTCCAGTTGCTAACATTCATGTTCCGCGTGCCACTTACCATCAGGTGGGGGCAACATCACATGTTAGCTAATATAAAAAAAAATATGGGAAAAAATCGTATTATATAATAACATTTTGTCATTTGACTAAATAATAAAGTTTTATATATAGGATACGAAAATGTCACTCATTTAATACAATTATTGACACTTCGGGTGCTGTGGTATTCAGATTGAGACCCGAATGCTCAGAATTCCCTATTGTTTTTGAAAATCTCTGTTACTTCAGAACTAAGTTAATTTTTCAAAAAAAAATCTTAAAATGAACTTACCAGGATTGGTTCAAGTTAGCATAACTATGGCCACTATGTTAGACTTTGGTGTAACGCATCCTTTGTGCTTTAAATGTATTAGATAAATAAATATTGATGTTAAATTTTAAAATCTGTAGTAAAATAGTTAGATTCAGTAGCTCTAGGACGTACAAAGTTCGTTATTATTTTAGAAAGCTCCCTGCTCCCTGCAGTAGCATAATAAAACTGGCATCGTGGATGTACATTTGCAGTTTGACAGATCGGAAGTAAAACTGTACCTAATAAATTGTGTTCGTGCTAGAGCTACAGGCCTAGCCTTTGTAGTTTACTTAACTCACGTAGCAATTTTAAATCCTTGTAATATACAATTAGTAGTGAAATAATATACGGTTTTAAATATTTAATGTTTACGAAATATTATTTTTCTCTAAGTTAGAAAGATTCAAAATTGTTGGATTGAATTGAATCTGTAGAAATTGTAAATTTAATGGAAATAAATAAATATTTAACTTCAATATTGTTTTATTTTACCTACTCTCTCATAAACGTTTTGCTATATCCAGCAACCTAATTTCCAATTAACAAATAACCAAGTGCCAATAATTTATAGAAAAAATAAATAATTATAACATGATAAGAATGGTTGGAAAATGAAGGAAATATCGCTCAACCAAATCAAATATAAAGTGGGCATTGGTTACATTTTCATACAAAATGATGGATTTTTTTTTTACTTTTCATAACTCTAAGCAAACATCTAACTTTAATAGTAAAGGATTCAAAACGGCTGAGCCAATGAACGATATACACGTCCATATAAAAATATAATTTAAACTAGTATGCATTTTGATATTGAAAAACGGCTATAGCTTGAGAATAGTGAACCAAAAAAGTGGCCTACCTACCACGTTACGATTGAGATTTATTTGCACTTTCCATTTCCCTTCAATCACAAATGAAAGTTTGTCAAAACTAATAGACCACTTTTTTGGGTCACTATACTTTCATCTTAGTCTTAAACATAATTTAACTTAAATTTAATAATGAGGAATTAAAAAAAAAAATAAGCAAATTATTTTGTAAAAAGTTTATTTAATGTTTTTTTCAAAAGTTTATAATCAAGGCACTCTACCTCTA
This sequence comes from Tinea semifulvella, assembly GCA_910589645.1. NCBI lineage: Eukaryota > Metazoa > Arthropoda > Insecta > Lepidoptera > Tineidae > Tinea > Tinea semifulvella. Next base: position 32,461,165 of record OU342584.1, read on the forward strand.
TACCTACTCTTAAACCATTCCTATTTAATAAAATCAGATGTATTTTTGGAAATACATATAGGTATATTTCGATTTAATCATATATCTTATTTTAACATAGAGAACGTTATAGGCAAGACGGCAACAGGTTCTGAACTATTCGGCTTTTTGATGAAAATATTCCAAGTACCTCTATCTAAATCAAATATACCTGGAAATATAAAATACATAATATTATTCAAGTGGTAGGTACATTATTTACATATTACTGTATATTACGAAGAATGTTGGGCATATGTTGTGTTCGTTACTTCTAACATAACACTCTCCAGACACGATATACTCAAATAAATTGATGAATCATGGACTTAATTGTCCATACTGTGGTCCTAGCACTATCAAACTCCGTTATCGACTCTACATCGAATCGGGTAAATGGAGTATTTTGCAAGAAATGGCGATGACTTGTTAACCATGCCACTATCCCGCAAATAACGATCGCGGCCTTTTTGCCAAGAGTGTAGCGATTAAGAAGAGACTTTAGGTATAGTCAGCAAAATGTACGCTTTATTTACCTGCAGCAATAGTTTTGACGATAGCCTGGTCTCGGTCTTGGAACACCAGATAGTTGGATCCTGATTGGTCAGAGATCATGGTCTCCACGTCTCGTCTAGACTTGGGGGTGTTGTAAGCGCGCAGGGCTGCCAGACGCGCGACACTGCTGTCGATGATCGGACCTTTCACTTCTGGCAACTTTACGTGCTCATATCTGAAATTATAATATCATAATTACAGTAAAAGTAAAGTATCATCACGATCATATCCCGGGGTGGTCAGAAACCAACTTTTTTTTTCTTTTAAAGAAACGGATTCACATTTAGTAATATTTACCCAGCATAAGTGAGTGGCAAGTGGCTAGCTACCAAACTCGACCAGGAATCGAACCCGGTACCTCCGCGTCTAAATCCACGAAAGTAACCGTTAGACCACGGGGGCAGTTACTTAATTACAGCCTTACATCATATAGTCCTAGACCGCCACCGCTGAAGATATACCAAAAAAGATAAACGTTCAACTGGGTGTCGAAAACGAAATGATGATACTGCGATATCGCCGAACCCTGAGATTCCCAAACTATTTAAGTTCGCGGCGCACTTACAGGCTTAGTATTTTATCTCGTGGCCCTAGTTTGTAATAAAGCTAAAATATAATAAAACTAATCAATGTCCCTATGAGTTTTTTCTATAAACGAGTACACATTTTTGGCCCTGGCCTAGCCTAATCAACAGTAGTCAGTAATCAAAAAGTTACAGGAGGGCGCGTTTACGAGTAGTACGACTGTATCTAAAAAATATTACCTATTACAATGAATCAAAGCATCCCACTTATCGAACTTTTGGACGTTGACCACCGATTTGTCGTTGTTATAATCAGGAGCGACTTCCACGTTGTAAAGTTTTCTTTCGCCGTCCTGATTGGTCCATATCGTGTTGACCGAGAATCCATTCGCTGTTCCCAGACCTGGGTCTAGCAGTATCTTCTCCAATTGTACTTTGCTCGAAGCTGCCAGCATCGCGCGGGTCAGGAACGTTCTCGCTGGAATTTATATTTTGGTATAGTACCTACTATATTTAATCTGAAAAATATTTACAAAATAAAAAAGAAAATAATATAAAATTGAGAAATATTTATTCGAAGTAGATACAAAAATAAAATAGATTAAAAAACTAATTATAAATAAAACTAAACTAAAAATACCTATGAAATTAAAACTATCCTACAAAATAAGTCAAACAAGTCCCGTTCGCGAAAATGGTGGCAAGAACGCTGGCTGCATTTCCCCGCTGAATTGCAATACTGATTCTTTAAGCTAAGAAAGAGCCACCCTTTTGTCACCGGAGGAGACGACAAGACGTGGTGTTATGTCTATTAAAAACTTTTTGGCGCTTAGACTCCATAGGCCCAGAGTTTCTACAGAAAATGGTACAAATATGTAATCTTTTAGTATGGATACATTTGGTATTAGTGGAACCGAGGCACGGTTTCGCGTTGTAAATCTATCACAAATGTACGTTATCTCATTAGTACAGGACGAATCTAACAAGTCGACCACCACCGCCTAATTAAATAATTTATACTCACGGGTATTTCCTGGCTTCAACACCTTAGGGCTTAGAGTGTTAATAGAGAACACGAGGCCTTGTTCAGTGTAGCCCATTGTGTATCCCGGAAGCTGTCCAGCATAGCACAGGGATGCAAAGCGTTCTTCTGTAGCCTATATTTAATTAAATACTAGTAAGTAGAGCGGCAGTATGCGTCAATTAATTATAGTGTTTATTTATCACAGTTGATACATTGGTATTATTTTTATTATCGGTTACACTGATGTGTGCACATTTTAATATTCGTAAATTAGTCCATCTGCATTTTTATATTTCGTCTTATGTTTCCGTAAATTAACCTTTGTCTAAAACTCTAGTGTTAGATATTTTTTGAGTCGTTATATTTTTATATTGGCGACAACACCACTGTCGCCATTAATGGCGTACTGGCGCTCTTTAGTGTAAAAAGTCCTGAATTACTCGTTTCTTTGACTGTGATTATGTCCGTGGTTTCGAGTTGTGATCCGATGATGTGATACGAGGGAATTTGCGACCGATATAGTTAATAACTTTAGTGATATATAAATATATAAACGCTATAAAATATATATACATATATTCCTTAAGGAATGGAGATCTGTCACTGTCGCAAACGCTATGAGAGTCGATATTTCGCTAAAACTGATACTATTTTGACAATCTAACGTGAAAGTAATAGACTGCCGCCGCTAGTTTATCGAAACGGTTATATATTCCAAGGCTGCTTACCTGGCTGCTTTTCTTTGGAATATCTCTAGCGGATAAGCAACCTCATTAAGTAAATATATAAAATAAAGTATATTACCCCTTTAGCCTTGTCTTCAGGTGTAGGAATAACGTGAGCAGAGAGAATGTAAAAATGATTCAAAGTTTCAGAGAAGGCATCTTCTGTATGTCCGAGGATAGTCTGAAAAAAGGATTATCAATTTATTAAAAATTAAAAATAAAATAGTTTGTTAACTTACTTAAAACTTACTACTAGTGATTTAAATATTAGTAAAAAGAAACAGTGCTTAAGAGATTTCGCGATACCCAACATTTTTTAAATTGAGTGTTCCTTTGATGGTTTACATACCTAATTTTAGACAGAAATATAATAACGTTTTTCTCTAATTTATTAAAACAAATCAAAATAATTTGAAAAAAAATAAATAAAATAATAAATACATAATCTATATATAAGTAATCTATATATATATGTATAAGTAACATTTGTCGTTGTAAGAGTATGTTTTTTTTTATTTTTATTTTTTTATTACACTTACTCGACATGTGCGCCCACCTAATGGTAAGGTCCAATAACGCTAGCAACTGGAATCAGACACTATGACTGACATCAGTCTCTAACATTATGCCAGCTTGACTGAGGATAAGGGCAATTCGAGCCTGGTCCCGGAAAGTGTGGATACACTTTACTAGGCTTATCGGTACGAACGGTGAATACTTCCCCGCGCCGGCAGACTGGACAAATTGCTACCATCAGTCCTCCTACCACCTATTAAATGATTGTGCAAAGCGTAAGGACGCGTAAATCTGAAAGTATATAAAATTAAAAAGGACTTACAGTTCTTGGGTTGTTGATGGCGATTGATGAACACCCTCCAGTGTCGTTCCTTGTCATCACGCTATCATTTATGGTCTCGATGATGTCGTCCATTTGTAACAGAAATAGCTACAAAATATAATATTGTATAAAAATAGCTTTAAAGAGCTATTTATTCCGTTCGAATACGCTACCAAGATTGACTTGTTTTTGTATGAAAACAAACGAATTCGTGTGATTAGAATAGGTGTGCTTGGGTTACAGTGGTCGTTAGCTTTTATATACAAAGCGAAGCTAAGTGCGCGCAGCATGAATTAAAAGGCCATTTTTAAAATTTATAATCGTATTTTTTGCTGCCGTAAGTTTAGCAGTGGATGTCTAGGACTTTAGAGTGAGTTAAGTTAAGAGTAAAGACTGCTTACTGCAGATATAGATACTGCCCAAAGGGGTAATATTCGAGCAATAGAGATAATGTACGCAATAAATGAATCATTAAAAAAACGATAAATGCGATATTGCTTAAGAATTGGTACCCTGAGCTATTGCCAAGTTATTGCTTTAACACTGAGTTGGGTACGAAACTTTTGCATGGGGTGCATGTAACATGTAGTCATAGAGTCACATCTACGTTTACGTATTTAGTGTGTGTTCAGTTTTGATAGTTCAAAAACTTTCGCGGCATTCAACACTGATACATAAACACATATTTATTTAGTTGTATTATATTACATTCCTTTCCGCTTCCTAAATTATTTTGCGGGTACCATTGGGTGGCCAACAAAAAATGGTCACGTACGCACGGGGTGCGCACCGGCAGAAGCGATCGAGGTCTCGCCGCGTGTGCGCGCAATTTTGTGGTGAAAAAACATTCTCGTACGACAAACTGTGACAAATTGTGTGTGATTCAAATTTATGGACTGGGGTGAGCTTTCCCTATATTTATCCTATTTTATATTTTTATGTAAGTTTAATACTTGTGGGTTTACACGCAGCATTTTGCGTGGGACAGCTGAGCGTGGGTCTAAGTCAGCCGGTGCAGGCATCTTTTTTAAATACAGTCCACTCATAACATCTAAAACAGCACATTTCTTGGTCCTTCGAGCCGGATGCCTTAGATGTACCTCAGTTGTTCGGCGTAATTTGTTTGGCTTTTTTTTATTTATTTTTTTTTTGGTTAAAGTCACAGTTAACACTTTTCAAATTATCAGTATATTATTTTTATTTCCACATATTTATTATAAGTAAATACACATTTTAAGCATTTATGGTATGTCCTTCCCATCCATATTAGTTATTTATGTATTTACACATTCATTCGGTTATAAATTGTATAGTTTTTGTTCTGTGGAAATTGAGCATTCCGTTGTACGAGTAGTTTTTTAAATTCGGTTTTTTTCTTGTCGCGTTCACGTTTCACGCGGTATCGTGGATTAGGCGTGGCCTGGCGGTGTTAGTAGCGCGGTATCGTTACTTTAGCGGGCGGTCCAAGGTTCGATTCCGACCTAGGAAAATCATTTTTTTTGTTCACATTTTTGTTTTATTTTTAATTTGGAATACCCCATTATTATTCAAACGGTTTAATTTGTTATTATTTTTTAGTTTTAGTTTTTTTTTGAGTTATTTCCTTTGTTCGATTTTTTATATAAATATGTCGTCAGCTTCCTCTAAACGTATCATTTTAGTAAAACTTCAATATGATATGGCTATATGCAACCTTAATGTAACTTATGATTTATTAAATAAAATTAAATCTGACCCGTCACTTGTTAAAAACTTTCAAGTTAGGTATGCCGATTTGGAAAAGGTGTATCAGACTTTTATGGAGTTGCATTTAGAGTTGCAAGTCTTATCTGGGGAGGATTTTGATGCCGATGAACATAAGGATAGGTTTGCCACCTACACGGACATGTACTATGCCATTAAGGGTAGTCAAGCGGGTTCATTTGTGGACAACAAGGTTGGGCATAGCAAGATGGAACACTCGGAATATTCTAGTATAGGTAGGGCATTGTTGCCAAAATTACAACTACCTACTTTTTCGGGTAAAATCGAGGAATATGCTTCATTTATCGATCTTTTTGAGTCTTTAGTGGGTAGTGACTCATCGTTGAGTGATACTCAAAAGATTTATTATTTAGTCGGTGTTTTAGACGGAGAACCTAAAACTTTAATTAGACAATTGTCTATTACGGGAGAAAATTATCCTATTGCATTAGACTTATTAAAATCTCGTTACGGTAATAAAAGATTGATGGCGGATAAACTTTTGTACAACTTGTTGTCTATTACGTCGGTGAATAAAAGTTTAAATAGTTTGCGGAATTTCTTAAATATTATTTTAGAAACTACCAAGGCATTGGAAAAATTAAAGTTCCCTGTAGCGGAGTGGTCATATTTATTATTGTACATTAATTTAAATAAAATTGAGTTAACATTAAAAAAACACTTTGAAGCAAAGTTAGACGGTAAGGAGTTGCCCACTTTTCAAGATTTTATTAGTTTTTTGGAAAGTGAGGTGAGAATTTTGGAATGTACTTATCCAACTACTACTGCATCGATGGATCGCGGTAACAAGGCAGTAGGTAGGTTTTCGGGACCAACTAAAAGTCATGCGGCGTTTCAAACAACAAGTCAAAAGACTGTTGCTTGTAACTATTGTAAGCGTAATTTTCATCATATTACCCGGTGCGATCGGTTTATCGCATTAAAACCACGTGTGCGGAAACAACATGCAGTTACCAATCGGTTATGTTTTAGGTACCTTAATTCTCACTCCATCTATAAATGCGGTGCGTCTAACTGTTGTTCTTCTTGTCAGTCGGATAAACACCATTCGTTACTTCATTTTGATTAAGCGGAACGTAGCGGTACGGTTACAGGTCCTGCGGATGGACATATGGGTAGTCCTGCGGAATCTGCGGAACCGGAGGCGAGCACTTCTACTGCTCCTCTCCCCCAGCGAGCGCTACATGCGGTTGCCCCGTTGCGGTGTCATCGTACAGTGTTGCTGTCGACTGCGGTTGTGCAAATGATGGATGGTGGCGGTCATTATTATAATGTACGTGCTCTTCTGGATAGCGGTAGCCAGAGCACTTTTATCACAGAGCAGTGTGCTCGAAGATTCGGTTTGCGGTATTTTAAATCTGACATTGTTGCGGTTACAGGTTTAAGCGGTGCGGTTGTCAACAATTGTCGCGGTAGTGTAATGTTGAGTTTACGTCCCTGTCAGGTGACTCAACCTGTACTTATTACTAAAGCTTCTATTTTAGGCAAGATTACGGATAATCTTCCTAGTTTTTCACTTCCTCCTAATTTAAGGCAGGAACTCAGCGGTATAATTCTTGCGGATGAGAAATTTTATGAAAGTCGTCATGTAGACATTTTAATCGGTGCGGATTTACTTGGTAGTGTCATGATCGGAGGCGGTATTCTTCGATTTGGTGACAACTTACCTTGTGCGGTTAATACCATTTTTGGGTATGTATTAATGGGGCCTGTGTCATATAATGTGCCAGACCACTATGCGGATTGTGCGGTATCACAAACTTTTATGTCTACAGCGAATAATAATTTGGAGAAGTTTTGGGAAATTGAGGAGATCCCTCAGGATATTCGGGATCCTAGGGATGTAGAATGTGAGAAAATGTTTACTAAGTCACGCGGACGTGACAGTAGCGGTAGGTATGTGGTACGTTTACCTTTTCTTTCGGAGCGGCCGAAGTTAGGCGATTCGCGTCACATGGCCTTAAAGCGGTTTTATTCCATGGAGAAACGGCTTCAATCACAGCCAGAATTTCGGGATAAATATTTAAAATTTATGCGGGAATATTTAGACCTTGGTCACATGTTACCATGTAACTTATCGGATGGGGATTTGGCTCAATCTGAGCATTATGTTATTCCGCATCACGGAATTTTCAAGTCGGGTTCGGATAAAATTCGAGTTGTATTTGATGCGAGTTGTCGGACAAATTCTGGTGTGTCCCTCAACGATTGTTTGCACGCGGGTCCTAAATTACAATTGGACATAATGCAAATCATTTGTAGGTTTCGGCTTTTCCAGGTAGTTTTTACTGCGGATATTCGGATGATGTTCCGGCAAATTGTTATTCATGCGGAAGATAGGAGGTACCAGCTGATCTATTGGCGTGACTCACCACATGACCCCTTGCGGTTGTATGCTCTCAACACGGTGACGTATGGGATGAAATCTAGCCCTTACCTGGCAATTCGAGTGTTGAAGCAATTAGCGGATGATGGTGAGGCTCAATATCCAGCGGCAGCGCGTCTCCTGCGGTCTGCGGTTTACATGGATGATATTTTAGGCGGAGCTGGTTCTCTGGAGGATGTTCAGCAGCTCAAAAGTGATCTCAGCGGGTTGTTGTTATCAGGCGGGTTCGAGTTGCGGAAGTGGACATCTAATGACAGGCGGTTGCTGTCAGACATACCAGCGGAGCATCATGAGAAACCTCTTATTTTTGATAATGCGGATGACGCGGGATTTGTGAAGATACTTGGCGTTCAGTGGAATCCTTCTTCAGACATCTTCACTTACCACACAAATATTCCACAGGGAAATGTTTGCACCAAGCGGACGATTTTGTCGACGTTGGCGAGAACATTTGACCCATTAGGATGGATTGGTCCGGTCGTGTTTCAAGGAAAGGTCCTGATGCAGCAGCTTTGGTTACTCGGTCTTGGTTGGGACGATGTCCCTCCCGAAGATCTCTGTCGGCAGTGGGCGTTGATTGTGGACGGTTTACCACATATTCAACAGGTTAGTTTAGGGCGATGTGTTTTACCAGCGGTGGTGAAGCATACCGCACTGCACGGGTTTGCGGATGAGTCGGAACTTGGGTACGCTGCGGTTGTGTATCTAAGGGTGGTGGATTCATGCGGTATCGTGAATTCATCACTAATCATGGCGATTAAATGCAAGCTTACTGTACCAAAGCTGGAGCTTTCTGCGGCAACACTCTTAAGTAGGTTGGTCAAGTATGTCTACGATGCGGTTAAAGGTCAGATTATAATTGATGAAATTGTATGTTGGTCAGATAGTACCATCGTTCTTTCTTGGTTGCGTATGTCACCTCACCTCTTACAAACTTTTGAAGCGAACCGTGTTTCGCAGATTAATAATGTCGGATTGGATATTGTTTGGCGGCACGTGCCGACCAACCTAAACCCAGCGGATGTAGCTAGCAGGGGTTGTAGTGCTAGCGAATTAGTAAACCATCACCTGTGGTGGGAACCACAGTGGCTTGCGGCTGATGCGGATCATTGGCCATCAAGTTTGGTAGGTTTGGCGGATATCGACCTACCAGCTTTGCGGAAGCCGAAGGTGTTGGTACACAGTGCGGTATTAGATATATCTATAATTGATCGTTATAGTTCTTTAACAAAGCTACAAGCGGTTGTAGCATATATTTTGCGGTTTGCATCTAATGCAAAAAATAAAGATAATAAAATTTGCGGACTAATTACTGTTGCGGAACGCAAACTTGCGTTACTGCGGTTAATAAAGTTAGTCCAAGCGGTGGACTTTAGTCAAGATTTAGAGGCTTTAAAATCGAATAAACAGTGTTCGATGCGGTTGCGGCGGTTAATGCCATTTCTTGATGGTGACGGTTTGATTCGGGTTGGCGGACGCTTGCGGAATGCGGACCTTCCATTTGGTTGCAAGCATCCTATATTACTGCCAAAATCAAATAGTTTAACTAAATTAATAATAAATCATTATCATGTTACGCACTGCCATTTAGGTCCTACGGCTTTACAATCCGTTTTACAGCAACGTTATTGGATATTGTCGGCGAGGCAAGTCATTCGGGGTTGCATTTTCAAATGCATGCGGTGTTTTCGGCTTCGGGCAAAACCAGCGGAGCCATTGATGGCTGACCTGCCTCGTGACAGGGTAAATGCGTGCGGATTGTTCCACACGGTACAGACGGACTTTGCGGGTCCCTTTATTATTAAAACATCGCGGTTGCGGAATTGTAAGACGATGAAAGCATATTTATGCGTTTTTGTGTGTTCTTCTTCCAAGGCGGTTCACTTGGAAGTTGTTAGTGACCTGTCGACTGAAGGTTTTTTAGTGGCTTTAACCAGGTTCACGTCTAGGCGCGGTCTTCCTAGCGTCATTCGTTCTGACTGCGGTACGAACTATATTGGTACAAATCGACATCTTAACGAAGTCCAGCGGTATCTGGCGAATAAAGAGACGCAGTCAGATTTAAGTATAAAGGCGGCTCAACAAAATGTTACTTGGCGGTTTAACCCGCCTGCGGCTCCACATTTCGGTGGTTTATTTGAAGCGGCAGTCAAGTCAGCTAAGGGCTTGCTGAAGCGAGTTGTAGGTGAGCAAGTACTTACTTACGAGGAGCTCGCTACCTTGTTTACACGGATTGAGGCTGCTCTTAATAGTCGTCCACTTTGTGCGCTTTCTTCAGACCCTGCGGAATTTGAGGTCCTTACTCCTGCGCACCTACTAATTGGTCGACCTTTATCAGTAGTACCGGAGTACGATTGGGGCGATGTTGCCATGTCTCGGTTGTCACGGTTCCAAATGTTGCAACAAATGTCTCAACATTTTTGGAATAAGTGGCGTGATGACTACTTAAAATCATTACAACTGCGGTATAAGTGGACATCGCAAACGGACCCTCCCAAGGTAGGCGACTTGGTGTTAATAAAGGAGGAAGACGTTTCCCCTTTAAGGTGGAAGTTAGGGCGTATTAGCCAACTTCTACCTGGTAACGACAAGGTAGTCCGAGTAGTTGTTCTAAGAACACCTTCTGGTACACTTACACGACCGGTCGTAAAGTTGTGTCGGCTACTTTTTTTATTTATTATTTTTTTGTTTAGTTTAGGTTTTTGTTATTTTGCGGTTTTGCGGTTATTTTAAGTTATGTTATATGTATTTTTTGCGGTTTTATTTAATTAAATTTTATTGCGGTTTGATTTTATTACATTGCGGTTATTTTTACCTGGTTGCGGTTAGGATTGTTTTATGCGGAATACTTTTTGATAAAGGCTTTAGCCTTTCTCGGGCGGGGGAATGTTCAGTTTTGATAGTTCAAAAATTTTCGCGGCATTCAACACTGATACATAAACACATATTTATTTAGTTGTATTGTATTACATTCCTTTCCGCTTCCTAAATTATTTTGCGGGTACCATTGGGTGGCCAACAAAAAAGTGTGTCTATTACTTAAATAGTATTATATAATAAAAATAAAAAATACTATAAATTGATAAAATACCTATAATACTATATGTACCTACTCCCAAGATCTAGTTGTTATTCTAAGAAATAAACAAATATTCTATTGTTTAGTTTCTTATCATAATTTGATAATTAAATCTAACAATGACTGATAATAGAAAAGAAAAATTATTTGTAAACTACGTTAAGCATGTCATGGTTCATCATGATTAGTTTTCTAATTAAATAAGGCGTTCGGAATAGAAATATCATACACACATCAACAGCAGCCTGTGTCTCTTCATTTCTGGATATTTTAAGGGTTTCTCTAACCGAACCATCATAACAGTTTTACGAGTAATTTATAAGTAATATTAATCCCTGTCCCTAAAAATTCAACGACATTCTATGCCTATACGGAGACTTCAAGTAAGTCCAGAACATTGCTCGGTCATGCGCAAATGCCCAACCCAAATGGGAGACCACTTCCCAAAGAAGTGCTTGTTCAGACTTCGAAGTATACCGGCAACATAGTTCAACTAAACAATGGCTTTTTTGTTCTTCAAACTAAACTTGGATAGACCATACAAAGTAAAAAATCAGGCGTATTCAATACAACTAATATTTTAATTTGTCAATATGAGGTAAAAGATTTATACTCAAAAAACATGTTTTGTTATTTTATGGGAAACTAAATATATTAATTTTCCCAATTCTCAACATCTTCTTTCACTTCCTGGGGGAGAACTAAAGTGGTCGACCCGCTAGGTTCAAGTCATATGAATGCACCCCAGTTACACTAACAGCACAGAGCGTACATAAATTAACGTCGGTTGGTTGTCTACTGAGATCCTGTCGGAGGATCGGCAGGGCTACTGTCCTTCCGTAGATTTTAATATTTTTTTACTTTATTTGATTACTGGTCACCTGATAAAATGGCACTTCAGCGCCATCGGCTGTTCCCTGAATTTCGTTCACATAATATGGGTATCTCTTCTTCATGTTCGCGAGCGTAGTGTCGTAGGCCTGTCGTCCTTTCTCGGTCTTGTATTCCGCCTCGAACTCCCGAAGACGTTCGTTCAACGAGATGAAATTCTTTATCATCGAACTAAAGGTGCGGCCCTGAAAATAAGAAAAAAATATAAATTCTTTTAATACCAAAAAATGTAGGAATCTAAAGTTGTCTTGCATGACTAAAATTTCGTCACACATTTAATAAATGCATTAAAATATAATGAATCTATATATAATCTATGGGAAGAGAAATATCGTACACACATCATCAGTTTGTATCTACTCATCAATAGTATCGTTTTTTTCTATACTCACCCTTAGAAACCGAAAAATGAGGAATGGTGGGAAGAACGCATTTCCCCACTGAATTGCAATACTGATTCTTTGAGCGAAGAAAGAGCCAGAACCCTAATTCTGTCGCTTTCGACTTACGTGTCGATTTGATATATTCGAGTATAACTGACAGATCTCCTCTGAAAACTGTACGCACGTGGCGTCCCACACCAGAGCACGTCCCCGTTCCCAAGGGACGTCATTATATAATAATTAATTATTCTTTTTGGTTATAAGAATACACAGACTCAGCGACAGACAGAGTTTTTGAATGTGCTATACTATTATGTAGGTACGCGTAGGACGGCTACTGTATGGACATACTTTGGCCTGTTTGCGTGCGGTTATTTTAAATCTGTTGCACGATAATTATTATAACAAATTTTCGCTTATCTACCTACTAAAACTTTATAACTATAAAATAGCAATAGTTGCCCGGTTGTTAAGACGATTTCCATCAATCATCAGACATCAGTCCAAAATACACTATACTTACGAGATTTGTCATAGATTTACATGCTCCACTAATGCCAAATTTATTATAGCATCGTTAAAAAATATGTCACATCAATGATGCGTTCTAGGGATTGTTATGCAATATGTGTAAAATACTTACAACATCATAGCCGATGTTGTAGTGGGAGCCGGTGGCAAAAATGACCGGCACTTTGTCTCTTCTCACATTGTCGGAGATCTTCGCAGCCTCTGGTGTAACTAATGCTAGGGAAGGTAAAGTAGCAGGTGAATACATGTGACAGATTTATCCGGTGATATACGAGTACATAACGGAGGAGGTGTAACGTTTTTCATAGTTTCCGGCCAAAAACTCAATGTAAACTAAACGAATGTAGGTCAAATTCTCCAGAAATATGTACTAAAAGGCGCATCTTCAACAAATTATATTAATGAAAAAAAAACATGGATAATAAGGCTTATAAAGGGTACGAGTAAGAACCTTGTAGTTATCTTTTAAGCTTTCTTTGTTACAAGTGATAAAACAATAATTACGTAGATGTAAATAAATAATTGTATTTCGTTGATTGCTGTATGTTTACTATATTGAAGGTGCTCTCTTTATAAGCGTGTTTAAACACAGATAAAACACTTGAAATGAAGTTAATTATTTACAACAACTATTACTTACAAAGTGATAAGTATACTTAGATATAAATATATAACATTTCAACGAATTTAGTTTGGTTAAACATTATTAATTTAAAAGTTTCGTTTGTAAGAGGAAACAGCATTTTACAGCCACTAATATTTATTATAATAATTTTTGTTATTTGGGTCGCAAGCTGACACGACAATTTAACAGCCACGAATTTATTAATTTATTTAATATAGTTATCATATTAAAGAATTCCATTACATAACATTTGCGCTTAAGTAACAGAATAGGGCTGCTGGTAATTTAGTTAAATATTAATAAATAAATAACTAAATAAATATTTCCAGACAGGTCACACAGCGCCATCTAATTTCCGTGGTAAGCTATGAGGCTTGTGTTACGGAAACTAGATGGTTGATAAACTACATATTATACTTTTTTTGTAAATATATACATATTATACATATAAACACCCAGACCGAGACAAATTATACAATGTACAACTTGCCCCCGGTGGGAATCGAAACCACGACCTCCCGAGTTCACGGCAACGTTTGTTACCACTAGACCACGGAGGCGGTCAAATTGAATGTATTCGAAATATCCGAACTAGCTAGGAAATAAATGATTTGATTTATAGTGTTTAAAATATTGTTAGGTGTAATTTAACAATAATATATAAATAAATACATATTAAGTCGTCGATTTATGTCCGTCGTAAAAAAAACATGACTGCTATCCAGTCGACTGTCACAAATAACCTAGTAAAGCATTTCACACGAATAATATTCTATTGGATAATGATAGAGTAACATGTAATGGTGTGAAATTCTCGGCGTAAAATTTTAGTTAACGAAGACGTCAAGTATATTTAATACACTTTTTTCTGCGAAGAACCTCAAAGCTTATGGCGCAAATACGCCAACCTCAGTACATGTTTTGCGCCGTTTATGGTCGAGGCGTTGGGCCCATGGGCACACTCAGCCAAGCGTCCGACCAAGGAGTTGTCCAACCAGCTAACGGAAAAGTTTAGGGACAGGAAAGCTGGAAATTATTTCTGCCAACGTATTAGCTTAGCTATACAGCGGGTAAATGTTGCCAGTCTTCTTGGGAACTCACTCGTCTCGTCTCTAAAGGACATTTTTTTACTTATAGTTATTATATTTTTTACTTTTAAGTAGTTTTAATAATTTACGTTTAAATTTAATTACCTACCTGTTTTTTTTTTTTTTTTTTATATACTAGCACGACATGTGACCTTGGGCCCACCTGATGGTAAGTGGCGCGCAAGGTCCATGAATGTTAGCAACTGAAGTCAGATACTCGTAACTGCCATCAGTCCCTAACACTATGCCGGCTTGACTAGATGCTTTTTCACACTTCGCTTGAAGGACTCCAAATTATAGGAAAGTGGAAACACAGGGGCTGGAAGAGCATCTTTATCGTACGACAGATGTATGAGTCCCCAAATTTATATGTACGCGAAGGGATGGTGACTACGGTATGTGGGTGCATATTCTGACCTGTGCGTGTGGTTGTTTTAGTTTATTATAAATAAAATATTAATATTGTATGAAGGAAACAGTTCCTAAACTAACTCTGATTGGACGTTCCTAGATTTTTTATAGTTTAATAGTTTTTATTTAAGTATTTTTTAATTTATATTAATAATGTATCAATTTATAACATTTTATTTGGTTTTAATTTTAGTTTTTAGTTATAAAAATAATAATATTGTATTTTTATTATTTAAGTAGTTTGAAATGATGACTGCTTCAGTGGTCTAGCGATTAAGCCCGTGGATTTAGAGACTAAGGTACCGGGTTCGATTCCTGGTCAGGAGACAATAATTTATTTAAATTGTTTGTGATATTTCTATAGTATGGTACGTTAGAGACATCGATGAGCTTGCCATTTGTCATGATGGGCCAATAGTAAAGTTAATCAAATGTAAATCCGCTTCTTTAATAAGCGTGGCTTCTGACCAACCCGTAAGGAATACGTGTGATGATACTTTACTTTTTTCTTTTGTAATTATAATATTATTAATAATAATTAATTATATTTCATTTATTCGAATAAATAATTTAGTATATATTTCCATGAAACGGATTTAGATATTGAAGTTTAATTACTCGTATTGGAGGATGTAAATATCATTTTCGGTTGTTGGTATATTTTTTATTAAATAAAATCTTACCCATTGTTCGAAGACCAAAAGGAAATTTTAAACTAAACAACGCCATAAGGCATTAGTGAATTTATATCAAGTACGTTACGTTATGTAAATAATGTCTTATCAACACCGTATCAGTAATAACTTCATTTAGGTACAGTCGGTCACACATCCTCCTGAACTCCTTAATTATAAACGAATGTTTACCGATATAATCGCAAATAAACTTGAAATATAAGTGTACACCGTGGTCTAGTGGTTAAGAGCGTAAATTTAAAAGCGGAGGGGTTCGATTCCTAGTCAAAAATACAAAACTGTAATTTATTTCTGACTATTTTCGAGCCTAGTATGCCAGAGACATCGGCACTGACGGTGGGTATATTAATGTTGGCGAAACGTGAACCAAAAAGCGTAGTATTTGACCACCCCTGGGCAGTATCAGTCACCTAAATATATTAAAGTAAAGTATCATCACGACCGTTTCCCTTTCGGGGTGGTCAGAAACCACGCTTATAAATAAGCGGATTCACATTTAGCCAACTTTACTATAGGCCAATCATGACAAGTGGCAAGCTCGTCGATGTCTCCAGCGTACCAAACTCGAGAAATATCACAAATAAATTAAATGTATTTATTTACATTAATAAATATTTTTGTGTCTCGACCAGGAATCGAACCCGGTACCTCCGAGTCTAAATCCACGGACTTAACCGCTAGACCACGGAGGCAGTAAATAAACTTGAAATATAAGTGTACACCGTGGTCTAGCGGTTAAGAGCGTAAATTTAAAAGCTTCGATTCCTAGTCAAAAATACAAAAATGTAATTTATTTCTGACTGTTTTCGAGTCTGGTATGCCAGAGACATCGGCACTGACGGTTGGTATATTAATGTTGGCGAATCGTGAACCAAAAAAGCGTAGTATTTAACCACCCCTAGGCAGTATCAGTCTCCTAAATATATTAAATAAGTAGATAAATACGTACCATTTATTGTTCTCATAATAATAAGAGTAGGGTATTAAATAATAATAAATCAATGGGTATTCGCACGTGCTGTTCTAACGGATAATGAATAAATACTATCAACTAGTTAGCGGATAGCAACATTTTATAACGAGTAAAATACTATAGAATATTGTCACACGTAAGAAACTACACAAGCCCTTATTTCTATTAGCTCTGGACATAGTTTAAGACAATGGATAGGCTTAGTTGTGCAGTATATTGTATTACAAGCATGCCCATTCATTTAGAACCTTCGATACAATTCATAAATCACGTCGAGGTAGATCTGAGATTCTGTGGTCGAGCAAACAAAACATTAGTCTAAATCAAAATACTTGTATTTTGATTCATTTAAACCTAGAATGCGTCACAGACTTCATGTACCTTGGCTTCAGCATCTCCAACACCGGTTCATGTGAGACAGAAGTTTGAAGAAGAATTGGCATCAGTTAAAACGAATATGGAAGGATCGAAATATCACCGTAAAGACCAAAACAAGACTCATACGCAGCTTAATATTCTCCATATTTCTTTATGCCGCTGAAAATTAGACTATCAAAGCCGCTGATCGTAGCTTCAACGATGCCTTTGAGATGTGGTGTTGGAGGCGTATGTAGCGTATCTTGGACAGCGCGAAGAACTAACGTATCTACTAGGCCATATAGCCCGTAAAATATCTGGTAACCTGGAAAGGCTTGTTTTCACAGTGAAAGTCGAAGGCAAAAGACCGCGTGGCAGAAGCCCCAGACGCTGGTCTGAAAAGATCCGCACCTCCCTAAATACCCAAATGCACGATGCCCTACATGCAGCCGTAAACAGACCCGGATGGCGCAGCATCGTCCGGGACAAAGTGATCCGACGCAAGGAGGAGGAAACTCTTATTACAGGGACAGTGACACTTTGTGGCTTATGGGACTGGGTTGAGAATAGGTACACTCCGTTTTTCTTAGCAGGATTTCAGCGGGTAAACAACACGCCGATAATTTATGCACTTTTGGCACATGAACCCAGTGCTCTAGGTTCGACATTTGAGCTCTACTCCAGGACCACTTCTCTAGGAAGTGGTCTCCTTTAAAACTTAGCAGAAAACTAGCAGATTCGGGTAATAGCACGCACAAAATCCGTTATGTAAAGTTATACAAATTGTAAATGTTTATACATCCGAGCTGCCAATTAGTATATCTAATATCCCATACTCTATATTTTCGATTACATAACGAAGTTTGTGCATTCTTAAGCTATTAATAATGTTATATTCGACTTAGTAAGGTATTTGTAACTACACGTTAGCTTTCCAACGTAAAGGTATTTAGTTTTTAGGAAGCAAAAGAACAGGAAATAGGCTGAGGTTGTATAAACGTTCTTTGCTTGGACTTTTCCATTGTAAAATTAAAAGTTATTATTGATAACTTTACATATAATTAATTTAGCAAAAGCATATGCTCGTTCTGTTTACTGGCCACGCGTAGAGTCATAAGTCGTAATTTAAAGAGTTAAGAAAACTTGTAAAATACAACGTGACAGCGACAAGACAATGGTACAAAGGCGCATCTGTCTAGAAATAAGTATTTGTTGACGATATAATTATATAGGGAAACAAATCGGCAAAAAGAGTATACCACATCTTCAACGTACGATAGATACTTGTGTAAGGCTCCAAATGTATGTATGTCTAGGGAATTATCGACCTGCCTCCGTGGTCTAGCGGTTAAGTCCGTGGACTTAGACGTTGAGGTACCGGTTCCGATTCCTGGTAAGAACACAATAATAGATTTAATTTATTTGTGATATTCTAGAGTCTGGTGCGCTAGAGACATCGATGATTACCATTAATCATGATGTACCTATATTATAGTTGATGAAATGTGAAACACTTCTTTAAAAAACGGAATGGATACGTTCATGATCCCTTTTTTTCTTATATACCTTATACTCTTAATTTTATCATCGACAACCCGTATTTTCCTAAATTACTGGAGGTCAGTTCCCCGACCTCGTTGGTGTACTTTCTTTTCATGTTTTTATTTTTATTATATAGCACGACATGTGACATCGCACTCACCTGATTGTAAGTGGTACGTGATGTCCAAGAATGAGAACAACTGATGCCTGACTTTAATTCCTACCGGACTAACAAGTTATATTTTAAAATTCGCTTGAAGAACATCTTAAGCGTGCGATAATTGTACGAGTAAGTACACAAATATATACGTATGTGTACGGATGGTGTCTACAGTATATTTTGGCATGTTGTTTGTTTGGGAAAGCAAAGAAAAATCATAAGCCACGACAATTTTATATAAAATAAAAGTTTGCTATAAGTAATAATCTAATCCACATCGGCCTAGGCTAGGCTAACTCAAATCAAATTATTAATTATTCAATAAAATAATATTTACATAAACTTTATAATCATAACGTTGCTGTGCCAATTTCTGTGAGACACTGTGTGACAGTAACGTTGAATTGCAGGGGACTATAAAGATCTCCCAACAAGAGCGCCGGATTTGATTTTAAAAATAAATTGGTTTGTTTTCTTGCACCAATTGAACCTTGTACTCATACAAATGCAAATCTTTTACCAAAATTCGTTGCATAGTTTCTGGAAATGAACCTCTTGACCATGATGATACATGGACCCTCGGCCACAGATTACCTTACTATTAAATTTTGTAATTAAACGCCTTACTATCTATTCATTTGGCGCATTATTGCTACCGAAAACTTGACGTAATTGGTGAACTGTTTTCGTAAAACTTTCACATTTTTTTACAATAATTAAACGTTATTGTTTTGAATACTTCCCGTCTGGCCAGCGTGGCGAGTGTAGGCCAAATTCTCCAGATATATTTTCTGTATGGCCCATCTACAACGGTAGAGGTCTAGTACGCTGTGTTCTAAGGGCTGTAATAAAAAAAAAGTCTGTACGCGACAACTGTGACAACAAAAAACAACAGCTCGTATTAAGAAAGTGGCGGCAAATTTAAATCCGGCGCTCTTGTTGAAATACCCGATATACCCAACTGGAGAAAATAATTAGTAATAATACAAAATGTGGTTACAGGTAAATTAAATAAACATAATAGACAAATAAAACTTAAAAAAAAAACATGCAATAACTATCTATGACTAATGTAATGATTTTCATGGGAAAAGTGTTTTTCAATCGCTCGGTAAAGGAAGGTCACACTTAAATTGGCGGGCAATTTGTTGATAGGCAAATTGAGTAAATAGTTGTTTTTTGCACTGACTAGCTAGCGCTATTTCCTTTTTTTGCTTAAATCTACAAATCCTTATTTAATTATTTTAATAATTTATTTAGCAGATAACGCATAAATATATGGGCCAAGATATGTTAATCCTGCATAGTAGTAGGATTGTCAGCATCACTGGCATGTATCAACTGCTCATGTCACTTACAATCAGCTGGACGCATGGTATCATATCGTGCTCAGAATAATAAAATAAAAAATATGAAAAAATTAAAGAGTAGGTATATAAGAAAAAAGGGTATAGTACCATCACGATTGTATCCATTTCACGTGGTATTTTTTTTAAGAAGTGTTTCACATTTAGCGGTCTTAGATGATGTACTTATAAGTAAAAATCATTTTTCTAAAATTGTAATTCATAATTAGCCAAGGCGGTGGCTCGGTAGACTTTCAGAAGACTTTCCTTAAAACCCAAAAGTTTGATTGTATAATAAGTTTAATCGCTACACGCAGTGAGAAAAACATTTCTAACATAGATATGTCGTATACGAGTATTTACACCGTCGTTTCGGAGCCTAAACATGTTTAGCCGTCGTCGGCCCCGATTCCACTAGCCCGGCTGGCCAGCAGGCGTGGTAAGTGTGGGTCAAATTCTCCAGAAATATGTTCTGAAGAAAATAATAATAATCTTTAACGGTAGAGGCTGTAATGAATGAGGCGCAAGTTTATTTACCGGCGACGCGGCAACGTATTGGAATAGACCTCTGTGGGACAAGAATTTTATTGTATCTTAGATGAATTGTAGAATGCGGTATTTACTATATTTATACCTAAGATAATTGCAAAACCATTTACCGTTGTGGTTTTAGAAGTGTGCCTATTTGGTCTGAAACCCGGAACCAATTTATTAAACATAGACTTGTTATCTTTTTCCCTAGTTATTATTTTATTAAATTAATATAAAAAAACCTAATTATATATTTAATGATTTATAGAATCAGAAACTAAATAATCTAACCACGGGAAATAAAATAGGTAATAATAAATTAATTTTATATTTATTCGTAGATATAAACTAAAATTACAAACTACTTAACTAATATAATAAACTAAACAAAAAAAAGACATGTGACATCGCGTCCACATGATTGTAAGCGGTACGTGAGGTCCTATAATGAAAGCAACTGACGCGAGCCACTGCCGACCTACATCAGACATTATGCCGGCCTATTAATATACCTATTCACAATTCGCTACACGAATTCCAGGTTATATAAATGCAGGAAAACACAGGCTGAGTGAGTATTCCACACCTTCAGCGTGCTACAGAAGTAAGAGACTCCAAATGTATTTGTATGTGTGTTGTTCTATTGATATAAATTTTAATTAATACCTACGTCTACTATTTTTCTAACTATGTAATTATATATAAATAAGAAATACTTCAATAAACTCATTTTATATGTATGTTAAAGAAAATCGACATCTTGGAAAGAACTAACGACGGTTAACTTCGGCGAGCATGCAAGCCTAGGAAGCGTTTTAAGACTTCCAATTAGATGGTTTAATACAATAGTTGTATAGATCGATTTATAAATCTGCAAGCTCAATTAATCAATCTTTTAGGTCATAATAGTACTAAGTACTAATTGATCATTGACCTACTGGCACCGCCTACTATGACGTTTTAATTCATGCCGTTAGTTTCTCAAAGCATAAGATATCTAAATAGTTGATTATACATATAACACATGATTGAATCAACTAATGTAGTTTTTTGGGTTTATCTCTAATGGACGTCTCTAGAGATTTTTTATAGATGGTTTATTTCATTATTGGTTAATATTTAATTCTATTTCTAAAATGGACATTAAACTATTAAATTTAATCACAAACTAAATAGTTGCTATTTCAAAATCTTTCATTCTCGGTTATTTGTGCGTTGTATGGGAAACTTTAAGCAGTTTAAACAATGAAGCTTTATCGATATCAGCCATAATGTCATGGTACGCCCCTTGACCATATGTACTTTTATTTGTTAATTAATAACCAAAAAATGACAAATGGCTTGTCATTGTTTTAAAAATTACTTGTTAACTTGACAGATTGCAGTGCCATTGACACGGAAGTTAATACCTTTTTTATTGTAATTTATTTAGTGTAAATTGCTTTAACGAATTCAAAGGGCTTGCTTTTATTGACACAGGAATTAATAATATATATTACGACTTAACACGAGGCCAATAGCCAAGACAATTCAATATTGGCTTCGTCTAAATAGAAACAAGCCACTGCATTAATTGTCCTTAAGCCAATTGAATTGGCTAACTCATTTAAATATAACGTTTTCTTCGGTATGTATTGGCTCAGTGGATTGTTTTAGTCCTAGTGCTTAAATAATCTATAACATAACCTATGTCGGATTAATATTTTATAACAGAAACCGTCGTCAGTTATTGCCTAAGTTTTCATTGTTTTTGCTTTATTAAATTCATTCGTAATTGATTATTTCAGGCATTTCTACCCATACAATAAATTCAATTGTATATATATTAATTATTACAATTGATAACAAGTAACCTAATAATTATAAAGTCAACTAACATAATAATAAATAAGAAAATTTATGTGTCAAAAAAACATACTTTGCCCCAGACAGAACAACATACAAATGCCGCCAACACACTACTTCACCCCAGCACAATGAAGGCGCGGACCGCGGACCTCACATACAGTCGCACTAACTACCACTAAAGCTCCGGCACGAAAATATCTGTTTTACATCTTAGATGTAAAAAATGTACATAAATACATTGGAGTAACAAATTATTGTTCTGCTACATAAATTCCCATCCCAATTTCTAAATTGGATCTTATTAAATAACGGAGTATATGCGTGCTATTGCTACCGATAACTGCAACTTTAAAATTTACGGTTTATACAATCGATATTACTTAATTATAACTTCCCTATACGGGAAGCTTGAGCAAATCATAAGCAGATTAAGCTAGGACTGAATTATTATTTTAGTATTTCTTAAATGCAGTGATTATTTATTCATAAAGGGTTATATTACCGGCCCTTAACTACAGATTTAACTGAAGATAAGTAATCTAAACTTTCTAATTGAAAGTGCTCCCGATGAAGGCGTCAAAGACCTTGATTATTTGTATTCACGATTGTACCTATTGCTTATTATTTATTATCCCGGACGAAGTTGAGTTGCGAGGTACACAGTCTTTGAGACCACATCTATAGCTTGTTTCTACAATCCATATATTACAAATGTGAAAGAAGCTTTCTCTGTCGGTCTGTCAGTATGTATGTATGTTTCTTTAATTTTACTATTTGCACAGTAAATGAAAATATGTACGAACATAACATCAATTAAGGAATAGGTACAATTTACACAAGGATGTTGTAACATATCCATCCTGGAGAAACTGGAAATAACACAGCGCCTTTCCTTAGTCGCAATACGCATTCTTACTTTCTTCAGACAAGTGTCGCGGCGTGGATATACATCCATTAAGCGCCTGGTAGTTCAGGGAAAAGTCGATGGCAAGTAAATGCGTGGTAGGTGTAAAATGAGGTGGATTGACCAGCTTAAAACAGCAATGGATCATCCCCTACACGAGTGCGCTAGGAAGGCTGCAGTTCGAGAGGAGTTGGGACGGCTTGTTAAACGTGCCACTGACACTCAAGCGACGATCACTATAACTCTGCCAAGAGTGTAGCGACTAAGAAGATTATTATTTGTATGTATAACAATAAAAACAACCAAAATAAAGTACCTAATTTCGGAGTTTTATGACTTGAAATTATAAGTTATTTACATGGACATGGACTCTAGTCGTCTCTATAGATGTAAGCTTAAGTCGTGTGTTAAAACCGCAATAATTTAAATGGAACAGTAATTATTGACCTTTGCAACGTTTATTAAGATTAACAGTCGATCACACATCGATCTCTTTACTTTAGTTCAAATTTAAGTCCTAAACACACTGACATAAGAAACATGCACTCAAACTACTTGTAAATTTAACTGTTTTTTCAAATATTGCATATAATTATGTAAGTATTTAAAGTATTTAAATATTTTAATAGCATAAAGGTAAATATTAAAGATTTAAGATTCGTGTCGTAGTAATTATTGTAGACGTTCATTTATGAATCACTAGCTTTACTCGACCTTACCGACAAAACCAACTATTTTTGTATTATGAATATACCTAATTAAAATATTTTTTGCGTTCGTAAAACCCTAATTATAGCCTGTATTTTGTTAAAATACTACAGAGTTCACATTTTGCCAACATTACTTTAATTAGTCCTATCAAGACAAGTGGCAAGATTTATCGTACCGACTCGAGAAATGTCACAAATATTATTGTAACATTAATCGAACCTACACCTTCGAGTTTAATATGTGTGTCTGGAGGTGGGGCTTGGAGCTTTTATTAAGTTCATTCGGAATCTGCACGCACGTAGACAATGTAATAAATCAATTACCTATACAATAAAACAATGTCAGATATTAAATAATTAGATCCGTGAATATCGTGATGTCAACTTGACCGAGCTCTATTTAACCTACTTGCTCATTCGACTAACTTTACTAGGTATTTGAATATTAAACCATGTAGACTTAAGACTAATAAAATAAATACCTATGGTTATTGGAGAGAGAAAATTTTAATTGATTAACAAAATTAAAGACAACTAAATTCTAACTATGAAATACGTAAGAACCGTAAGACGGTGGTAACTTTGTGGCATTTTTTTGTGTTTTTCTTAAATATCCAAAAATTTAGCATCATATAAAATATATTTTTTTATATTTGTTATTTTACTGTTTTACCAACCCTGTGTTCGACTTGTCACTGTAAGTGCTTTTTTTCGTTTAGAAATTCGTTCAAATTGGCTTTTAATACAAAATTTGGTAACAAAAAAAAACAAACAATTGTCCGTTTGTGTATCTAAAATGGAATCATGATGGTTATTTTCAAATAATAACATTACATAATAAAATAATATTAATACTACGGATAGGGATATAAGTCCCATCCGCGTGGATGGTGGTAAGAACGCTAGCTGCATTTCCCCACTTAATTGTAACACTGATATTTTGGACGAAGAAAGAGCCAGCTCTCTTGTCACCGGAGGAGACAACAAGACGCGATGTTATGTCTTTTAAAAACTTTTTGGCACTTGGACTCTGATATGTATGCCTACCCACCATTGGTTTACTAAAAAATAAATCAGTCCGCTATGAACCGTTGTTTCATTCATACATAACACTGGCGACGAGGATTTCGGTTATCAATTTTGCGTGCAATAAAGTTTTTAAAAATGCCGATTGGCAAAATTGAAGCATTCGAGATAGGGGAGCATAGTTGGGACGCATACATTTGTCGCATTAAGCAATACATCGTGCTAAATAATATCGAACAAAAACTGCATGTGGCCGTGTTGGTCACTCACGTAGGAGCGAAGTGCTACGAATTGATGTGCGACCTGTGCGCGCCCACACCGCCGGAAGAAAAAACTTTTGAGCAACTAGTGAAGATCGTTAAAGAACATATGGAGCCACAACGGTCGGAAATCGCGGAACGGCATATATTTCGTCAAAGAAAGCAACAACTGGGGGAGTCTGTCAGCGATTACTTGCAAGGTCTAAAGCGACTGGCCAAGACTTGCGAGTTTAAATTGACGCTGGAGGAGAACCTCAGGGATCAGTTTGTCTCGGGCCTGCGCGGCGAGGAGATGAGGTCCAGGCTGTTTGCCGAAAAGAATATCGGGTATCGGCGCGCGGTGGAGCTGGCGCTGGCGCTAGAGGCGGCGGAGCGGCACGCAGCTCCGGGCAGCTCGGCAGCGGCCGGGAGCAGCGCGGGCGCGGCCGGGAGCGCGGAGGACGGGCTGCTACGGTTCGGTGCGGCGACGGCGCGGGGACAGCGAGGCGGGTCGGCCCCACGTTCCCCCGGCGCGTCGCCGTGCTACAGGTGCGGCAGGGAAAACCACGGACCGAATAGGTGTCGGTTTAAGAACTATACGTGTGACAAGTGCGGTGAAAAAGGTCATTTGAAAGTGAAGTGTAATAAAAAAGGTAAAAGTGAAAGTGATAATGCGGGACGAAAGTCATTAAAAGGACAGTTTTTTTTTAAACAATACAGATGATGAGGACGATAGTGACTGTAATTTTTACAACATGATAAGTAGTGAAGGGGACGGCCCTTATTATATTAAACTTTGTAGTAAATCGTATATTGCCGCCAAGAGTTGCGCGTGGTCGACTTCCGGCGCGGTACATCGTCGACTTGTAGATTTACTGCGCATGCGTGTTGTCGCTCTCGCTCTCACCGCCGTAGGCAATGTGAGACGCTAAGAGTAGCCTATTTGAGACACACCACGGCTACATCGCCGACGACAGCACGCGCGCGCGCCATTCGTAACGTTTAATATTATTTTTGTTTATTTGTTGTAATTGTGATGTTGTGAAACTCATTAAAATAGTTTGGTATTGAACTTTATCTATAATTCATCCCTGAGCAAGCTCTACCATAAATTGGCGTCCCAACGTGTTAATGGGGTTTCAAGGACGCTTACAATAAAACGGCGTCCCAAAGTGTTAAGTGTAATTTTAAGGACGTTTACAATAAATAAATCGGTGTACAACGTGTGAGTGTTTGTTTCAAGGACGCTCACAACATTTTCGCGCTTTTTAACTTTTGGTTTTGTGGTTTTTTTCGACTCCGTGCATAATGGCGTCTACTCGGGAGTTCGCGCCATAAAACCGAAAAACGTCGTGTGCAAAAATAAACTCGTACCTAACTGTTCAGTGATTAACATTAAAATGCCTAATACTAGGAGCACAATTCGTGACGACGACGGGGGTGACCACCTTCCAAACTTTCCCCCCGTTCATCAAGACCGTTACGCAGATGTCGCCTCATCACCGGGTGATAGAACATACACACAGGAGCATGTTGCCTCACTCATGGCTTCCCTGCAGAATTCGCAGACCAGCGCCCTCAAGGAGTTGATGGAGACGCTGATGAGCCAGCGGGAGAGGCCATCACCCCGGTCCTCGATATTTTTAGATCCTGGTCAAGGTACCCTGGCTCGCTGCAAAGCAACATTCAGCGGCCGCTCGACCGAATCGGTCGAAGCTTTCATCGACGCAGTGGAGAGTTACTGCGACTGCGTCGTTGTATCAGACGCAAATATCATTCGCGGTCTAGCAATGCTAGTTACAGATGAAGCAGCCACGTGGTGGCAAGGTCTAAAGCACACCTTCTCTTCCTGGCACCAGGTCAAGGATAATCTAATAAGTGCCTTTGGTGATCGACGACCGCCTCATCGCGTTTACCTCGATATCTTCTCCTCACCCCAGGGTGCAGAAAACACGGACGTATTTTTGGCCCGTTTTCGTGCCATGATGGCAAAAATTCCCCGGGATGATGTATCCGACAGGGCGCAATTAGACATGGCTTATGCCCTTCTCAATATAAGAATCAAGAAACGACTACGCAGAGAAGAGTTCATCACGTTCACAGAATTACTTCGTCGAGCTCGTAACATCGAGGACTCGATCGGTGAAGGCGACAAGGTCACTTTGCCGGAACGTGCACGTCGCGACCAGTTGACGGTAAGTCAAGGTCGCGCTTCCACCGTCGCGCAGCCTCGACCGGCGCCTCCGCCGCCGGCCTCTGCGCTCGCACGCCCGATTACCACCACGCTACGGGACTCCGACGCCGCGGCTAGGCCGCCAGCGATGCCGTCGCATCAGCGAGACTTCAGCAAGAAGCAGCGTCCCGTGTGCTCGTACTGCAAGAGTTATGGACATCTCAGAGACCAGTGTCGTAAGTTAGCAAATCGAGGTGAATCCCGTGTTTTTACTAACTCTCCTGCGTACGTGTGTGATAGTGATAACTATAAAGAAAGTTTTTACAGTGTTTTGCCTGCTCAAAAGGACATTGACCTTAATTTAAATCAAAGTTTTTTGTCAAATTATAATTTGAACGAAAGTAATAAATGTAAATATATACCTTGTGTTAGTAATAAGATAGTTTGTAGTACAGATACATGCAACATGCCTAACAAAACTGTGTGCTTAAGGCAGTGCTTTCCTCATAAGGACGCATGTTTACGTGATAATATCGATCTTTCTTTTAACACAAAATGTGTAGAGAATGTTAATGCATGTTGCATGAATCATTATTCTTCTTTATCACATAGGTGCTTAGGTACTAATAATAAGTATTACGAGAATTTATATTTTAACGATTATAATTTATGTAATTTAAACTCTTACGATAACTTTGCAAATTATAGTAACCACAATTTTCTGAAAATTCAGCAAAATGAAACTTTTTCAAAATGTAGTAGCTGTAATTTTCCGAAAATTGAGAATAAGTATATAAATGATAAAAATGTATTAAATAACTTGTGTATTTGTAGTGGAGACGATGTACCGCGCGTTAGTCATCATGTTAAGCCCGTCATACACATCGACTTACGTCCAATTTTTAAAATTGAGATTTTAGGTGTTAACGGTACCGCGCTTATTGACACGGCAGCTAGGCATTGCATTGCTGGTCATACTCTATATGCTCTCCTTCTACGTAAAGGCCACCCCCTTACTCCGTCAACAAGAGATATCAAACTCGCCGACGGCATCGTCCGGGAGATGGCGGTCCTTACTACTGACTTAAAAGTCAAGCTGATACACAAGGTAATATCTATTCCTTTCTTAATTTTTCCTGATTCTACAAACAATGAAACATTATTGGGCATCGATTTCATTACTAAAGCTGGTGTTGTTATTGATTTTAATAAGAAATCATGGTTCTTTGGTAATGATAATTCTATTACATACGAATTGTGTTTTGAACGTGCCTCGTGTTCTCCTGTTTGCGCTACTACAGACGTTCTTCGAGACGACGAGGGCGCGCATTTAAGTCCAGCTCAGCGCCAAGCACTAGCTGCAACCCTCGTTAGGCATGACCGCAGTTTTAAAGCAGGGGGAGGCCCCACACCCTATGCTGAGCATATGATTGAAACAGGTGAGCACTCTCCTATATCGGTACCTCCTTATCGTCTAAACCCCTCGAAGAAACAGCTGATGAAAAATGAAATTGATAAAATGTTACAAGATGGCGTGATCGAAGAATGCGAATCTGCTTGGAGCTCTCCTGCTCTGCTGGTGCCCAAGGCCAAGGGTGGTATTCGTTTTTGTGTAGACTACAGGCGTCTTAACTCGATCACGAAGTCAGATTCCTATCCGATGCCTCGCATCGATGATCTGCTCCAAGGTACCAAGAAGAACTGTTATATGAGTTCTCTGGACCTTCGTTCTTCTTATTGGCAGGTAGGTGTCAAAGATGAGGATAGGGATAAAACCGCCTTCGTTTGTCCTTTGGGAACCTACCGCTTTAAAAGAATGCCGTTCGGATTAAAGAACGCGCCGGCGACCTTTCAACGCCTAATCGACCGTCTCCGTTCATGCTCCGCTTTACAAAATGTAACTATACTTGCTTATCTAGATGATCTCCTGATTATATCTGAGGGATTTCAGCAGCACCTGCAAGACCTAGAAGCAGTATTCTCGCGGCTGGACGAGTACAATCTCCACATAAATAGGGAGAAATGTGTTTTTGCCAGGGACAATGTAAGGTACCTTGGCCACGTCATAACTCAAGACGGTATTTCCACTGACCCTGAAAAGGTAAGTGCTGTGGTAGAAATGAAAGAGCCGAGTAATTTAAAACATCTCAGAACTTTCTTACAAACGTGCTCATGGTTCAGAAAGTTTATACCAAACTTTTCCAAAATTGCCGAGCCATTGACACGTTTGACTAAGAAAAGCCAAATCTGGATTTGGACATCAGAGCAAAGAAATGCTTTTACGGAGCTAAAACATTTATTAACAACGGCTCCAGTACTGGTTCAGGCTGATTTTGGCCTACCCTTTATTCTGCGTACAGACGCAAGCAACTACGCCCTTGGCGCAGTTTTATTACAGGGGGAGGGCAATCAGGAAAGGCCAATCGAATATGCCAGTCGTCTCCTCAACGCAGCAGAGCGGAACTATTCCACCACAGAGAGGGAAGCTCTTGCTGTGGTGTGGGCGGTTGAGCGGTTTCGACCCTACCTAGACGGCCAGCCAGTTGTTATCGGCAGTGACCACCAACCCCTCCGCTGGTTGCTATCATTAAAATCACCAGCAGGCAGGTTAGTTCGTTGGGCTCTCAAACTTCAAGAGTTTGACATTCAGTTCCAATACACACCCGGGAAGGCAAATGTTGTAGCAGATACGCTCAGCAGGCCTATATGTTCGAGTGACGACCGCGGCTCCTGCGGCGTTTGCTCAGTCATCTGCGACCTGCCAAGAAAATCACCTACTCAGGTACGTCAGGATCAAATCTCTGACCCGGAAGTGGCCAAAATCATAAAAGAACTTGAATGTCCTGATGAACTCGCTGCTCAAAGATGGTTAGAGCGCGGTTACGTTATGGACCAGGGAGTCATATTCAGGTATAACCCAGATTCTGAAAGTGAATCTCCTCAACTAGTTATACCTGCTGCTCTAGTACCAGAAATTTTAAAGGAACTCCATGACTCTCCTACAGCAGGTCATCCAGGAGTTGATAGAACATACCAAAAGGTTAGTCAGCTATATTATTTCACGGGGATGCGGAGGATAGTCGCTGACTATGTAAAAGCCTGCATCCACTGCCAACGCTACAAGGCCACAAACGCTAAGCCACCAGGTCTTCTCCAAACACCGGTGATGAATCAGCGAAATGAGGTGCTAGCCATAGACCTCTTCGGTCCATTACCAGAGGGAGACCAGGGGGAGCGTTGGATTTTCCTTGTCGAAGACACTGCTACCAGGTGGATATATAGCTCATACGCGCTTAAAGAAGCGACTGCAGAAGCTTGTGCCCATATTCTCATTGAGGAATATTTTATGCGTTACGGTTTACCCCGCAGGATTGTATCGGACAATGGGGTACAGTTTGTGTCGGCAGTTATGCGGCAGTGTATGTCCATTTTAAAGGTAAAGCAAAATTTTGTTCCTCTTTACCACCCACAAGCTAACCCTGCGGAGCGAAAGAACCGCGATGTCAAAGCTTTACTCGCACAACTCGTGGAAGAAGATCACACCTCATGGCCAAAGAAGCTTTCGGTGATTCGTTTCGCATTAAATAGTGCAAAATGTCGCACAACAGGTATGTCACCAGCTTACTTAACTTTCGCCAGAGAGATGAGATCTCCCACAGAGGTCACACATGACCTTCGTGCCATACAATTAAAAGAAAATTTTGTACCACAAATAACTCCTTACCTTGGGAAGTTTTTAAATTCCTTGTCAGCTGTTCGCGAGCGCGTGGAGCTCCAGCAGGATAAGAACAAGGAGTACGCAGATATTTCGCGCCGTCCGGCAGTATCATTTCAGGTAAATGATTTAGTACTCCTTAAATCCCACGTTCTTAGCAAAAGTTCTAAGGAACTAACCTCTAAGTTTGTGCCACGACGCGATGGTCCTTATCGTGTGGCTAAAAAGGTCAGTCCCACAACTTACGAGATTTCAGACATCGAACAGCCTGGCAATCTTCTCGGTAAGTATCACGTACAAGATCTTACACCCTATATCGGTAGCCATGATACCCCACCTAGACCCGTCATACCCAAGAGAAATCGCGGCCGCCCTACCCGCACTGTTGGAGCTAAGGGGCAGGATCTAGTCCAGGAGCGAGGGCGTTCTCCTGAACTAGAGGGGGAGTATGTAGTAAATCGTATATTGCCGCCAAGAGTTGCGCGTGGTCGACTTCCGGCGCGGTACATCGTCGACTTGTAGATTTACTGCGCATGCGTGTTGTCGCTCTCGCTCTCACCGCCGTAGGCAATGTGAGACGCTAAGAGTAGCCTATTTGAGACACACCACGGCTACATCGCCGACGACAGCACGCGCGCGCGCCATTCGTAACGTTTAATATTATTTTTGTTTATTTGTTGTAATTGTGATGTTGTGAAACTCATTAAAATAGTTTGGTATTGAACTTTATCTATAATTCATCCCTGAGCAAGCTCTACCATAACTTAAGATAAATAATATTAATGTTAAATTCGAGATGGACACCGGCAGTAAAATTTCCGCAGTGTCAAAAAAGTATTACGATCAGTATTTGGCTGACGTGTCTATCTCGAATGAAACACTTAAATTAAGGTCGTATACGGGGGAAGTCATACAACCCTTAGGGTTTATCAATGTGACAGTAAAATGCGGTGTCAAATCGGCCAAATTAAAATTATATGTAATCGAGAACGGTGGTCCGCCTCTAATGGGTCGTAATTGGATTAACCAGTTAGATTTACCCGTTTTAAACTGTTTTAATCTAGCCGATTTGGACCCTGGGGATGACTTGGTGGCTCAGACATTGCGTGAGGAGTTTCCCAAGGTATTCGCGGAGGGGCTAGGTACGTTTAAATCGCAAATTAGATTACAGTTAGTGGAGGGCGCCAATCCAGTGTTCGTGAAGGCTCGTGCGCTGCCGCTGGCATTGCGAGAGCGCGTCGAGGCGGAGCTGGCGCGCCTGCAGAGAGAACACGTCATCGAAAAAGTAGAAAGGTCAGACTTCGGAACCCCAATAGTACCGATTGTAAAACGGGATGGAACTATACGTATATGTGGCGACTATAAAATTACGATTAATCCCTTATTAAAAGAGTTCCACTACCCTTTACCGCGAATAGATGAGTTGTTTGCAATTTTAGGAGGGGGGGAACATTACACTAAATTAGACTTATCCCACGCTAATCAACGGTGTGTCTTGGAGAAGGAGTCGCGCCCTATGACCGCTATTACTACTCATGTGGGCACTTTTATATACAAGAGGGTGCCATTTGGTATAAAATGTATTCCGGAAAATTTCCAAAAAATTATGGAAGAGACATTAAAAGGTTTATCTGCTACAGTAGTTTTTTTGGATGATATTTGTGTTACAGGAAAAAATAAAATAGATCATTTAAATAATTTGAGAGCCGTATTAAGCAGATTGAAGGAGGCAGGATTAAAAATAAATTGGGCTAAATGTGCATTTTTTAAGACGAGTATAAGCTATTTAGGGTATCGCATAGATAGACGGGGTTTACATACAGATGAAACTAAAATTTTAGCAATTAAATATGCGCCTACACCTACGGATATTACACAGTTAAAAGCATTTATGGGCTAAGTAAATTTTTATGCCAAGTTTTGTTGTAATATGAGTGACATTTTAAAACCGTTATATAATCTATTAAAAAAAAATACTAAATGGCGGTGGACAGATGAATGTGAGGCGACGTTCAATAAAATTAAAAATGTAATGTGTAACACACCAGTATTAGCACATTTTGATAGTAATTTACCATTAATATTATCAGTAGATAGCAGCGCGTATGGTTTGGGCGCCGTGCTCTCGCACCGATATGAGGACGGCAGTGAGCGGCCCGTGTGTTGCGCCTCGCGTACACTCAACTCGGCAGAACTTAATTACTCGCAACTGGATAAAGAGGCGCTTGCTATTGTTTTTGGGGTTACGAAACACCATCATTACGTCTACGGTAGACGGTTCATATTACGGAGCGACCATCGGGCTTTAAGTTATATTTTGGGCAAAAACAAAGGTTTGCCACAGACGGCCGCCAGTAGAATTCAAAGATATGCAGTACGTTTGGCGGGTTATGATTTTGACATAGAATTTGTCCCATCTGCTCGCAATTGCGAGGCAGATGCTTTGTCACGCTTACCCGTGCCGGTCAGTGGCAAAATTTACAAAGACAACAGCGATTTTAGCTATTTACATTATGTACAAGAAAATTTTCCAGTTAGTTTTAAAGACGTAAAAATGGAAACTAGAAAGGATGTCGTATTGAGCAAAATCATGGGTTTTGCTATGTTTGGTTGGCCGCCGTCTAGCAGCTTAATTGAAGAAAAACCATATTTTGTCCGAAAAGAAAATATTCACGTAGATCACGGGTGTTTGGTGTGGGGCTATCGCATCGTGATACCGAGCGTATTACAAAAAGTCATTTTGAAAGAGATACACGATGGGCATCCCGGCATCGTCAAAATGAAACAAATAGCTCGCAACTATGTGTGGTGGAGCGGTATTGATAGCGACATCGAGCGTATGTGTCGAGCGTGCACAGCGTGCTGCGCTGAGCGGGCGCAGCCGCCGCCCGCGCCACTCCAGTCCTGGGAGTGGCCGGCGGAACCATGGGCACGGCTTCACGTCGATTTTCTCGGTCCGTTTAAAAATAAACATTATTTAGTAATGATCGATTCGCACTCAAAATGGATTGAGGCACAACCGCTTACTAATATAACAGCTAACACGGTTATTTCACATTTTCGAAAGATATACGCACGTTTTGGTTTACCTAAACAAATAGTGAGCGATAACGGACCCCCATTCACCTCTTCGGAGTATAAGAGCTATTTAAAGTGTAATGGAATAAGGCAAATTCTAGTCGCTCCGTATCATCCTGCTAGTAATGGGGCGGCAGAGAATGCCGTGAAGAGTATTAAACGGGTTTTAAAAAAGGCAACTATAGAACGCGTCGATATGGAGACGGCATTGAGTCAATTTTTATTCTCGTACAGAAACACCGAACATAGTACTACACGGGTTTCCCCTGCCGTAGCGTTGTTGGGGCACAGGCTGCGGGGACGTCTGGATCTTATACGTCCCGACACGTCCGAGATGGTGAGAGCGGCCCAACATGACCAGCGGGAGCGGCGCGGAGGCCGATATAGGGAGGCCGAGCCGGGCGAACGAGTATTGGTGCGCGACTATTCTAAATACAATAACAAATGGGAGCCCGGTGTAATCGTACAGCGAACCGGACCGGTATCCTATAAAGTACAAACGGATAACGATCGCTTCGTGAGAAGACACATAGACCAAATACATCTCAATTCGAAACGCAAGTCGCGACATTCACTTCCATCTTTAAACGAGACGTCGGACAGCGAAGAACATTTTGAGGAACAGGAGAATGTGGAAGAATTTTCCACGCCGGTCAATCAGTCTAATAAGTCGAATTTGTACGACTCGTGTGAGGAAGAGGTGATTGAGTTAGGGTCTTCATTTGCCTCGACTCCACGTGGTGACTCATCGCATGATCGATCTGAGTTACGGTCCCCGTCACCAAGTAAGGTTACACTACGACGTCACTAATATGTACAGTAATAGTTGGGCGACGTAATTACGTCTGTATAAACATGGTCTGTATTAGATTTGTGTTTATTTGTTTAGTTAATAAGATGTAAGACTAGTGGCGAAGAAATGTTTTTATAAAAGCATTATAATGTTCATTGAGAATACATGTTGTATAGGAGTTGTTTAAAAAATTAGCTTAGTAAGTTTAAATATAATGTAATTAGAGGGGACGGTGATATGTATGCCTACCCACCATTGGTTTACTAAAAAATAAATCAGTCCGCTATGAACCGTTGTTTCATTCATACATAACAGACTCCATGAGCTCAGAGAGAGTAAAATTACCTACCCTCGGGGTAATTCTGGTAAATGTTTAAATAGTTCAATATAATACTTATATTAAGTTGTTCAAAACAGTTTTTTTGAAAAATTTAAACATTAATTGATTCATTTAATGTGAAACATTCATTTAGTTATAAAACTTATTCAAATTTGGTATACAATAGAAAATATTTAAATATAGTCATTAAGCCCTATTAAATAAACATACCTAAATAAAAGTTAAGGACTTTTAATCCCACCAACTACACCAGCCCACTCATACATCATAATAATATCTGGTGTTGTACAATAATAAGTAAATTAAAATTCGCAAAA
The DNA here is from genome assembly GCA_910589645.1 of Tinea semifulvella. NCBI lineage: Eukaryota > Metazoa > Arthropoda > Insecta > Lepidoptera > Tineidae > Tinea > Tinea semifulvella. Next base: position 32,496,754 of record OU342584.1, read on the forward strand.
AAGTGATTAATCTATTTGCTGAAATTCAACTATTGTTGGTTTTCCTGTTACATAATTAGTATAAAAAATATAATAATTACACTTACCGATGCGTAAAATCTTCGTTATTTAACTAAACAACTATGTCGCTTAAGTATTTGTATATAATGGCTATTTTTCAATATAAATAGAGATTTTAGAGTATGACAGTACAAGATTAATTCTGTTTAATCGTGACATGTAAAACTTACTATTTGTTAAACAAAATCGGAACTAATTATTTTCTTAAAGAAATCGAACCTCGTCTCATCTATAAGCTACAATAAGACAGTTTGTCCACCGCCACTTTGAGTCATCGTCAACGTGATGTTTGTTTTTTTTTTGCTTTTATTTGCTCATTGTACATACCCAAGCGCCATCTTGTCCACCAAAAAACCTAACGCCGAAATAATCTCGTCACGATGACGCGGACGTCCCGGGCGGCGGATAAACGGCTTAACTCTTAATAGGCCAAGGGACAAATACTTACACCTATATATTTAAGAGGTAAAATAAAGATACTATTTAATTTATTTAATTTAATTTATTTGACAAAAGACAGACACAGGGAATACGAGAAGAACATAAATAATAATATTGCTTAGTAGATTATACCCGCTGCCAAATATTTAAATAATAAAAAAATACCAGAAAAAATATTTATCTTGTTAAAAAATATCTCATTCTATTAAAGGGTTAAACATGCTTGTCAGTTTTACAAGGCTTGGGCACACTAAATACGTGAACACTTTGACTTGACGCAGGGAATCCTTAAGTTGAGTTGAAAGACAAAACATCGGTTGACACGTGAAGTAATATCAACTAAAATTATGAGAATTAGGGGCCAGGCAATATATATCATAATATAATTATTTTATAAACGCTCTAAAGATACCGCGAACTAACTGATCTGTGATTGCGTGCGTCCTTGTCACTGATAATGTACTACCTTATAGGGTGACTATAAAAACTGAAGATGTAAAACCGTCTTAACCTTAAGTCAACATTATCTTTAATTAAGAATATCCCACTACAGAGGCTGAATGAAGAAAGGTCTGGCTATCAACCACCATGTTGGTCTACCGTGATGTGATTTAGTGAATTGACGTGGAAAATATCTCACGACATTTCTTAACTTTCTCGTTGCAATAATAGCATTTATGTTAAAGCTAAAGACACATTGTACTAGTACAAATCCCACCTGGATTTGAATTTCGGAATCTTGGAGTTCAAGTCATGTTAGGTACCCAGGTTTAGTATTAATTTATAATATTTTTTTATAGGGAATTAGCAAATTATGTACTGGCCAATAACATTTCTGTTCCCTATCTCAGACAGACAGTGGGGTCGTCCAGGCTCGGATGGCTAATGAGTCTGGGTGCATTCCCCCGTTTCCCCCGGCAGGATCTCAGCGGGTAACCACTCGTCGGTAATTCATACACTTTTGGTGCTGAGCGCCGTTACTAATATAACGAGTCCCGTGTGGGACCCAAAAAAAAATCAATTATTTATTTATTAACTTTTGGTACATTTATTTAGGTTCTAACAGGTGGTTGTGAGGTACAGAAATCGATCATCTCTTAGGTATATAACCCAGGACCCTAGATTCGACTGCTTCGGCTCTCCTCCAGGAGCACTTCTCTAGGAAGTGGTCTCCTGATGAGAGGCCGTGCGCAAGACGGATCGATATTCTGGAGATGCTTGAAGTGTCCGTTGTCGGCCCGATATAACATATACGTCTAGTCAGGCCAATACATTTATTTCATTACGTGGCGCCATCTTGTGCCCTACTTCGGAACGTTGAGTCTTAAGCCCTCTAGAGGCAGTCAGTCGTCATCGATCAGCGCTAAATTGAATGCGCATGGACATGATCTCTCAGTAAAAATAATTTGTTTATCATGCTGCATGGAAAATATGTTTTCTATATTTGGGACAATATAGATGATAATATAAATAACGGGACTTTAGGTTCTTCATGAGGTAAAAATACTTAAATTAAGATATTAGACGCTCGTTAAGGTGTCCTACGAGTATATCAATATCGTTTGACAGATCTAACTGTAGAATATAACATCTGCCGAATTAATTGTCTATACTTATATAAGTGATGCGTTGATGCTATGGTGGCTCGCTTATAAGAACGCTTTCCTTAAAATCCTAATATGGTCGAGACGAACCCTGGCATGAGAAATACACTTTTCTTACATACAATTGTTACCGCGCTACGATAAGCTGTCGGTCACGGTTCCACCAATACCAACTTTTGGAGTCGTTTATGTCATTAAATATTGACATCAGACTCTCGCCAACCCGTCTGGCCAGGGTGGCAAGTGTAGGCTCTACAGAATTTACCCATGCCCATCTCCAACTGGTGTGCTGGGACTGTTGTGTTCTAGGGGCTGTAATAATGATAAGTGATGCATATGACTGGCTCGGTTAAAACTAAGTAGATTTTGGTGAACTTCTGCCTTTTGTGAGGAATTATAAATAACTATAACTTAACGCGATATTGATACGAATTAGTTCTATAGTAGTATCATCACGACCGTTTCCCTTTCGGGGTGGTCAGAAACCACGCTTATAAATAAACGGATTCACATTTAGCCAACTTTACTATAGGCCAATCATGACAAGTGGCAAGCTCGTTCTAAGTTCTATAAATACGTCAAATTCTTTAACGCTTGCAATTTGATGATCCCGAACTCGGTTACAAAATAAAATTATGAAATTTTGTATTTGTATTTGTATAAAGTGTTTAGTACTATATTCTGTACAATGTGATTTAAAATAACTTATTTTTATTTTTTTTTATATCATAGAATTGGTATTGAAGTTCAGCGGTTGCAGCCACAGTTCTTGCCACCATTCCACACCGACACAAGTTAGGTATAACCGTATCCGTAGTATTAATTTTAGTTCATATTCATTAAATATCCATTTTTTGGAATTATTATTATATCAATTTATGATTATAATGTACCTAATCATATAAGGAAAATATAAATACCTGTATAATATTTGTAAAAAAGTACTTAATTTGAATAGTTTATCTAAATATTTGATTGTTACTATCATTAAAAAGTCGTTTACTAAAATGTGATGACAGGTTATTATTACATATCTACCTATAATATTCCAATGTGCACAAAATGTAAACTACATACGTCTCAAAAAACGATGATGTCAATAAAGTGGCATTATTATATAAGCTTTAGTTTGCTTCACATACCGGAGGTTTACGATTTTAGTGACTGAAAACCAAAAACACCCGGGATTTGAGCATATTGAAAGGATGATTGAAGAGAGATTGACGAACCAGATATACTTGTGTAATGCGAAAGTTGTGCGGTAAAGAGGCCCTGGCAGACCATCACTCACCTGCCACGATCAAATAAATAAACAACAGCTAAAGGTGCATAAAACGCCATCGAAAGAAAAGGGCATGTATGAAGAGGTTGATGAATGTCGAAGAAACGAAAGTGGTTTGTCGTGATCGTGACAAGTGGCGCTCAATTGTCTCTGCCTTACCCGCAAGGCGTCAATTATTTTCGAAAAAAATATATTATAATATTGGATTCACATTTAGCCAACTTTACTATACAAAATTTACGGTCTTATCAGATAGATTACGAAGGCAGCTCATATGCGAGTAATACTCCAGGAACGTGGTATATGTTTGATATATCTATAAGTAAATGTGAAAAAAAACTTTGTGAGAAAAGAGCATGTTAAGCCTTCGGTATTACTAATAACAACTTGTGAAATCGTTAAAAAATAAAGGCTCGCCAAACCGTCTGGCTAGGGTGGCAAGTGTCGGCCAAATTCTTCAGAAATATATTCTGGAAGGCCCATCACCTACAGCGGTGGACCTGCTACTGCACACCTTACCCTGCAACCCTCATCCAACCCCCAGCCCTTGCTAGGTTGTCCGTCCATCTATCGGGACGTCGTCGTCCAACTTTACGCCGTCCCTAGAACCTATTTATGGTTTTTATGTTAAATGTGCTAATTTTGAAACAACGTCAGTTAGTACCAAGTCAAATTTTCCTCATTGTTTGTGCACAAAACTTAAGGTAATGTATAATGCACCTAAACAAATAATGAATCCTATTATTATAATTTTATAATGGAAGTATTGCAAATACGGTACATATGTATAGTATCTACAGTATAATAACAATATGCACTATATCTGTATATATTGATGTATTATTATTACTTATTATTAAGGGTCACTTCGATTACTCAGGTATATATTTGTATGGATAAATCGTCTAAGGACGTAATGAATTACAAGTTTCTCCTCTGCTGGATTTAGGCCTCCGCCAAGCCTCATCCAATCTTTTAATCAACCTCTTCGCTCGTCGATTCTACGTGTCTACTTCAACGTGTCCTATTTGAAAAACTGTTTATTTTCTTTCTTAATTTGAGGGATATTTTGTTTGATCTATTCACAAAATAATCTACGCGGGTTGATAAGCGGTGGCTCTGTTTGGTATCAAACCTTAAACATCTAGTATCGTAATTATAAATATTTGCCGGAGTATGGAGTGAATGACAAACTGCTACAAGCTATACAGTCCCTATACAAGGGCTGCAAAGCTTGTGTGCGGGTGGAGGGGGGTATGTCGCCTTGCTTTGAATCCCAAATGGGCGTCAAACAGGGTTGTGTGCTTTCTCCTAGATTATTCACTCTATATCTCGACAAATGCCTAAAAAGAGCGAGAGAGAGTGACTGTGGGATAAAGATGAGTGATCTAGTGGTGAACTGCCTGCTTTATGCAGATGATGCTGTTCTTATGGCATCGTCCGAACAACAACTGCAATCACTAGTCACAAGAATGAAGGAGGGATGTGCAGAAAAAGGACTCCGTTTGAATGCGAGAAAAACCAAGGTACTAGTGTTTGAAAGAAGAAGGATGACAACCGTGACGATAAAGATTGATGATGATACTCTAGAACAAGTAAATGAAATTATATATCTGGGCAGTGTTGTCACTGCGGATGGGAAGTACGATAGGGACATTGAAAGAAGAGTGAACGCGGGAAATAGTGTTAACGGTGCCCTGGGGTCACTGATCGGCAGTCGAAATGTCAGTGACAAAGCTCGGCTCGCCATACACAATGCCATGTTGGTACCAACACTGATGTATGGGAGCGAAACGTGGATATGTCAGAATACGCATGAGAGTAGGGTTAATGCAGTAGAAATGCGTTCGTTGCGGCGGATATGTGGCGTCACTTTGGCGGACCGCATACGTAACGTCGAAATACGGAAAAGGGTTGGTATGAAGGAAAGCACAGGGACAAAAATAAGGAAAAGCATGCTACGATGGTTCGGGCATGTTGAAAGGATGAGCGATGAAAGATTGACGAACCAGATATATAATGCGAAAGTTGTGGGTAAAAGAGGCCCTGGCAGACCGAGACTCACATATCACGATCAAATAAATAAAACACTGACTGAAGGTGCATTAAAAAGTCTTCGTAACCAAAGGGCATGTATGAAGAGGTTAATGAATGTCGACGAAGCGAAAGAGGTATGTCGTGATCGTGTCAAATGGCGCTCAATTGTCTCTGCCTACCCCGCAAGGGATCTGGCGTGAAGATATGTATGTATGTATTTACTAGTGTACTAATAACTCAATAAATGAATTTATTTAAATAAATTATTGTTTTGAACCAGGAATCGAAACCCGTTACATCCGCGTATAAAATGCAAATGTTAGGCCAGAAAATTTTAGATTTATTAGAGTGGCTAACAATAAACGCTCGCGTTCCTAATCAATACCTATGTATATGTGTATATATTTAAATTGATAGTTAATATTTAATACAATATAATGAAAAAAGACCTGTAGTTCTCGGGTTGAGTATCCTTTATTAAAATTTATTAAGGTACATAAAATTCTATTTTATACAGATGTTTTCTAAATAGTAATCGAATTCTCTTACCAAAATATTGAAGGAGCGTAATCATAAAAGCAATTTTTAATTCCTTCATTATTTAATCACTATGCGTTACTAAATACCTAAACTGAAACCACTGAACGACCAATTGCTACTATAGCGTATCACTGTGTAACTAAATATGTCTACCAAAAGAACATTTATACCTACATAAATGTACATAATAATTACAACAAAATAGTATACAATAAAGTATTTATCTTTGTCACACTTAAGACACACATGGGGACTTAAACACATACTCGTAGTTCAGCAAGTATGTGTATGTTTTTATTTTTATCAAATGTTTCATTTTACTCGTTACACTTTTGACGGAAGAATGTGGTAAGTATTTGATCGTCCTGTGGTCATTAATTCTAGCCTTATCTTGGTCATATATGCGGCTTGGTCAATAATAAATTATTATCAAAACAGGTATATTATTGTTTAAACTAGAATTAGACTAGAACTCAAGTAATGTCTTCCTCTTTCATTTGATTTCATTTTGACATTTGGTGAAAAGTGATCATCATAATTACAGCTCCTAGAAATCAGCGTCCTAGACCTCCACTGCTGGAGATAGGCCTTCCAGAATATATCTGGAGAATTTGGCCTAAACTCGAAACGCTGGCCAGACGGCTTGGCGAAGATATGATGTAATTTTTATGACAATTTATTAGCGATTCCACAAGTTGTTATTAGTGGAAACGGGACTGACGGCTTAACGTGCTCTCCGAGGCACGGGAATGATGGTGTTGTAAATTTATGACAAATGTACGTAGTAAAAGTGTATTTCTTATTGGTACATGCCAGGTGGGTTTGAACCAACCTTTGTAGGATTTAAGGAACGCGTTCTTTCAACCGAGCCTCCAACGCGCCGAGATCATACCAAAGTGAATATCGGATCTTTAAATCGATTTATTACACCGGGCGATTTTTATAATAAGCATACAAATTTTTGATCATTATAAATCTTTAAAACATATAATTTTAAATAAATATTATAAATGCCTACTATTATGGTCATATACCGAAAATTTCTAATTGTAACATTTTTAGTAGTGTAGGTTACTAAGTAAACGATTATGTATTTTGACCGCTTTGCTGAAGTATTCACTAACAGGAATATAATAATACACTGAAAAATATGACAATGAAATATAAAATACTTGTTTTTAATTGAAAATGACCTATCATTTTATTATGCTCTTCATTTCTTTGTTTAACTAGCTGACTTCGTCGTTACTGCGCTTTTGTTAAACTTAAACTCTATTCATTACACAATCAAAACCTATCATCATCATCATCATCATCAGCCTGTGTCTCTCCACTGCTGGATATAGGCCTCCCCCAAGGCTCGCCACTTCACACGATCTCCTGCCACCTTCATCCAACCCCCACCAGCGACCTTCCTCAGGTCATCCGTCCATCTAGCGGGGGGTCGACCCACTCTGCGTCTTCCCGTACGTGGTCTCCACTCTAGAACTCGTCTAACTCGTCGTCAAAACCTATATCATTATAAAATCTTTAAATTCACGGATTTTGACTATGAGCATTATGGTAGGATGGCTAGGCTCTGAATAAAAAAATATCTACGTGCGTTACCCTTAAGCGTTAAGTATTGATTAGAAACGAATTATTCATAGTTTATTACTACGCGAGTATGCGGTAATAAACGTTGTGGAAAGTAAACAATTTGTTGTAGCAAGAAAAAGATAATATGACCGTCATTATGTTCATCAAATATCTGCCCGTGTGTATCCTTCTTAACAACAAAATTAGCAACACATAAGTGTCATTTTATGTAATTTATCTATAAAATTTTGTAAAGAACATGAATTTATTTGAGTTATTGAAATACTTAATTACGTATCGTTGCTCTTGTGTTATTTTCATTTTGTAATTGTTTATAATACATGTATGTGGGTACATGTGACTAGTTCTAATAATAAAATGGATATAGACTCTATGAAATAGTTATGCTGATGTCAGTTCTATTTTTTCACTAATTGTTATTTTAATTTTCCTATTTAAATATTTAAAATAAATTTTACCGTGACTGTGATGTTACCATCATTCCTTCTCCCCCTCTCCTTCCTCCCCCACCTCATGCTAAACCTATCCGTCCCCTCCTTTATATTTATTTTTATTATTATTGATTTAAGTCACCGCCATAATTCTTGCGCTTTCGACATGCATATCAACTCGGTTTCTTATAATGAAAATTAGCTTCACAGAGATCTGATATATCGAATATATCGAACACGTAGGTCGGAAGCTCTAGAATTAGAGATTATAACCTTAAAAATTATAACCTTGCACAAGTTTCTATTCACATGTATAATACCTATGTATTAGTATGTGTTTAGCTGACCAAACATGCCTTGTGTTCTCGTTTCTAGGCCGCAGCCATCATAATTGTTGAGAGAACAAATTGTACAACAAATATATTTCAATGTAGTAAAGATTAATGTATCTGTGTGCTGTCGGTGTAAATGGAAATTAAGTATTTAAGAATGTGTATATTAAATAATAAACCAGATTGCAACATTACGTTGTTTGTCTCATTTCCTACACGTTGCCCAAGACACCTTTGCGTGCTACCTCTTCTAGGTACGATCTTGTGAGCCTGCTCGATCGAACGTGTATCCACCACCTTGAATCCCTACCCGACCTCTATTAGGATCCATCACGTTGGTCAAGAAACCTAGCCGCCTGCCTCCTCTAGGCACAGTCGCGTGAGCCTGCGCGCCTGGACGTGAATACCATCTTCCCCATTCCCTCGCTGCCTTAGTACACCGGCAGTGAGACTCCTATCTTTACACTACCACTATAATTTATATATTGTTAGGTTTATATATTTCGCTCAGAGCTTGGACTTAGGTGTTAGGCCTTCTGCATTTAGCGTCCACGCTCTGACAGTATGGATTTATGTTAGGGAAAGTAAAACAAAGTTTTTCTTCTGTCCAACATTTTTATTTCATAACATTATTAATGTATTTAACATCGTCGTCCATTGAGCAAACAATACATTTGTTTTTAAATATTACATTATCATTAGTAGAGCGACCTTCACCGATATGTTATTCGTATAAAATTTTCAAGTGGGAGCTGATGGCTACTGCCTTAACTACAAGGAATATCGAAAAATGCTAAAGGTGTATTGTCTTAATATATAAAAAGGATTATAAAATTTTTGATCGGTTGGAGCCAGGAGTCAGATACGACGATTTTCCCAATAGGGTCGAGTCCTGCATTTCACGTTTTACATAACTTCCATAAATTTCTATCAACTATTTAACACTAGGTTTAATTAAAAATCATCAACAGAGCAGGTCTAGAATGATGTTATTAAACAATTATACTAGGGAAATTTGATGGGGCGTCTATAAAAAAAAAATACATATAAAAAATAAAATAATATATACACCAAAACAAATAAATAATAAACTATAATCAAACGAAAAAAATGTCCTCAAGAGACGTCCTATCAGAGATAGTCCCAAGAATATTTTCCCTTCTGTACATAATATAGTGAAGCTAATATGTAAGCTAATATGTATTTGTATTTGATATGTATTTGTAATATGTATTTGAAAAAAATGCAAAAGTTGATTTCATTTAGTGAAGGTCGCTCTTCTATGTATCTTACAAGTCCTTGTACTTTATAACCGACTTTAACGAAGAGATAGTCTAAACTCTAAGGCCATTGTCACATTAACATGAACACAAAGGTGACAATTTTTTTGATACTCGTATTAGAGAAACATCTTTGATACTTATAAGATAGACAAAGAAATGGCATCAAGGAACACCACGTGTATACTGATTGTCAAAAAAAACTTAAAATTATGAACACTTAAGTGGGGATCTTGATTGAGACTGTCTTTTTAAATAAAATGCTAACGGTAAAATATATTTAGGCTGCCTGTACACTAAAGAAGGAATTGAGCTGGTTTTTTTTTACCTGTAGTGAATTGGATAACCTCATATCTCATAGATAAACAATTCGTCTAAGGCTGAACAAGATAACGAACTTTTGTGTTTTTTATTATACGTCAGGTGATTGTAGTTGGCTCGTGACTTTGTTATTTGTGCCAATCATGTGCATTATTAATGCTTGGAATAGCCGTTACTTTTTTAAATTTAAATATTTTTAAAACGTTAGCTTTTTCATTTTCGTTTTAGTGAACCGGCAGCTTTATTTAGTTATTTCTTTGTTCAGAAAATATTCCTTTTTGGGTTGTCCACGCTTTTTTCAAAAAAGCGGATTCACATTTAGCCAACTTTACTGCTTTACATTGTAGTCATATATCTTTTTTTTTAATAGGCGATTTAAATTCAGGCAACATCACTATAGGCCCATCATGACAAGTGGTAAGCTCGTCGATGTCTCTAGCGCACCAAACTGGAGAAAACAAATAAATAAAATAAAATATGTTCCCGACTAGGGGTTGAATCTGAACTAATTCCACGGACTTAACCGCTAGACCACGGAGGCAGTTTTTAATATTGTTCAGAGGCCCATAAATATAATTCGTTGCCTAATTTGGTCGTAGCTAAAGAACAGAATTTTTGAATAATTTCACAACTGGTTATTATTAGTCATAACATTAATAATTATATTGAGGATCATAATAAATGCATATATAAGATGTTTCAAAATTTACGCAGGATTTTAATTTTATTGTAATCGTATTGCCATATGAACGTGTCTTTGTTTGCCGGAATAATAATATGCCTTCGTAAACTGTGTAATTATTCATACATTTAGTATTCCGACCATATTTTGATTGAAATTTCATAATTTGATCCATTTGGACACTTTTTTTTAAAAGTAGCTGGTTTGTGTTTAGCCAATGTTATTGTACTTAAATTTTACTAAACTAAGGATAGTCTGCTGTCAAACTGAGCACCCATTATTTAAGAGTAAAGTAATAGCAATAAAATTATCACAAACCGCCTCCGTGGTCTAGTGGTAACAAACGTTGCCGTGAACTCGGGAGGTCGTGGGTTCGATTCCCACCGGGGGCAAGTTGTACATTGTATAATTTGTCTCGGTCTGGGTGTTTATATGTATAATATGTATATATTTACAAAAAAAAAAAGTATAATATGTAGTTTATCAACCATCTAGTTTCCGTAACACAAGCTCGTAGCTTACCACGGAAACTAGATGGCGCTGTGTGACCTGTCTGGAAATATTATATTTATTTATTTATTTAATTAATATGTACTCTACCTGAAAACGGACGTAGTACAAGTATAAATCTATGGCAGTAGCGTTTAGTTAAGACTAATACAGTATTTTTTTAAATAAATCAGTAGTATACAAGTGTATTAAAAAGTATACAAATGTATGTACGAGTATAGTCGTATAAAAAAATACAAAGTTTTAATTTTATAGAAGTAAAATAAAAAGACCAAATAATAAATTGTACATAAAAAAAGTTTTCTAAAAAAAATAGCAACTACGGATGTACGCTGCTTTTCAAAAAGATTGTAGGCTATATTTTAAATTAGGAATATTTAATATATTTTCTTGAAACCGAAAAATTGTTAATCAAATATAGATGTAAAATAACTTCACAATTCCGAATCATTTTTTAATACATTTGTAACTAACATGAACAGTGTTGAGTAAATGTTGATTATACCAACTTCTCTAAAGCAACGACAACCATATCATTTTTTTTATTTTAACTTCCTATACTAATATGGTTAAGAAAGACGCAATATCACAGTTTCTTTGGCTAATAGTTCCACATTATCTGTTCCATGAGCAACAGGCACCTGAAATAAAATAGTTTATTACTATTACTAGTAAAAAAACATACTTATTTGATGAAACATAGATTTAGAAACATAGATAGTCAATTGTACGTATTAGAGCAGTTAGTTTGACATAAAGTTGCTCTAACTACTAACCCCCAGTTCCTTGATCAGTGGTTAAAGTAACAATTAGTTAATTTTAACAGAAATCCCAATACAAATAACTGGCTTAATTGACAAAAATTACTATATTAACCCTCAGCGTGACGTTTATTCAAGAAAGTGGGCCTAATAAATACCTTTATTTTTATATATTTCGTACCCATGTAAGATTATCTTAGTATTTTAAAAATGCCATAAAAATCTATACTTACAACATGGTGTGTATTTTTGTAGAATTTGTTAATTCGCTGATAACTGTGGTACGAGAACATGCAACCAATTAGGATCAATCCAAACGACAGCAAATGGAAACTCTGAAATAATAAATTACAATTTTAAAAATTCTTTATCATAACAGCTTCTAGAACACAAACCCATAGACCTCCTGGGTGGTGTTATCGAAAATGAATTAATCAATGAAGAGAGAAGACAAATTTCTAAGCATTCCATGGATTCACCGTGCGGGTGCCGGGTCCATCGTGTGTGGGTAAGAGATGAGAAGAATGGTGTCTCGGGCTTGCGACCGACAATTGGCTGGTTTAAGAAAAGGAGGCCTCCTTTTTCTTCTATTGCGCGATAATACGCTCACCATCCACCATTCTACTTCTCTCCCTACCCAACCAAATACTGTATGATGCCGTTAATGCCGTCTTGGAGGAATAACTTTTCAAGTTCCGAGAACACACTAAGATGTCTGTCTTATGGGCATACATACGAGTACATATGAGCATACATAATGGGATCCCATAATGATGTACAAATGGGTCGAAATTTCATTTGTAGTCAGTCCCTTTCTAAAGATTTACAAAGGCTAACTGCTTCACGGATAACACCAAGGACTGTGTCATAGCGGTGCTAATAAGCCGCTTTCTTAAAGAGTAACGGACCCTACAAGTCCCTATGGCAGCACAACACAATGTGCCACAGATTGCTCTGGTACGTGAGAAATATTTGATAGGCGTTTAGGTACGAGGGGCGTTCAAAATATTCTCGGTATGTGGATAAAAACAAACAAGTACGAAAAGTTTGATATTTTTATTTTTCAATATACTCCCCCCCTATGTTCATACACTTATAAGATCGATCAATTATTTTTTTTAATCCCTCATAAAAATATTTTTTATCTTTGGTGTAAAAATGCTCCTCCACGGCCGTCTTCAACGCTTCATCGTCAGAAAATTTATTTCCACGCAGATCCTTTTTAAGATTGGGAAACAAAAAGAAGTCGCTTGGGGCTAAGTCCGGACTATAGGGTGGATGAGTAACAGTTTCAAACCCACATTCAACAATAGCTGCCTTGGCAATATGAGCAGTATGGACAGGGGCGTTGTCATGCAGAAGCAGAACACCTTTGGTTAACTTTCCTCGCCTCTTTTCTTTGATCGCATCTCTTAATTGACGTATAACGTTAGCGTAGTACTGCCCTGTGATATTTACACCTTTTTCTTTATAATCGATAAGCAAAACTCCTTCACAATCCCAAAATATTGTGGCCATGACCTTGCCAGCTGACGGGATTACCTTGAACTTCTTGGGATGAGCTGAACCCTTAATGTGCCACTGCATGGACTCCTGTTTGCTCTCTGGGTCATAATGATGAACCCAGGTTTCATCTCCAGTAACTATTTTTTGCAGCACCTCATCGGGATTTTCACCACACAGGTCGATAAAATCTGAACAGCAAGCCACACGCATATCCTTTTGAAGAAGCGTCAGCATTCGCGGAACCCATCTTGCACTTACTTTTGACATATTAAGATGGTCATGTATAATGTCATGTACGGTACCAATAGAGAGATTGGTTACTTGAGCTATAGATTTTACCTTCACTCGGCCGTCTTCCGATATAAGTTTTTCCACTTTATCAATATTTTCTTGTGAGGTAGCCACTACAGGCCGGCCAGGTCTAGGGTCATCTTCAATACTCTCCCTTCCACGCTTAAATTCGCTTGACCATTTTAAAATAGTAGATAAAGAAGGAGCAGACTCACGGTAAACACAATCCATTTCCTCTTTTATGGTTTTTTGATTTTTACCCTGTTTTGTCAAGAATTTTATGACGGATCGGTGCTCTAATTTCGTTAAAATTGTTAATTCGCTCATGGTGTTCATGTTTGTTCGGCAATTGCAGAAAAACAAAAGAACATCTCGGTTCCAATTTTACTTTTTTTTAATGTCAATGGATGAATCTTAGCGGCCAGTAACAAATATATATATAAAAGAGGTTGTAACGTATCAATACCGAGAATATTTTGAACGCCCCTCGTATAATTTCAGCAATGCTGGAGACCAAACATACAATTATGTGCGCCACTTCAGGGCTGGAAGGATGCAGAAATCGCCTTAAGAAAAGTTGTATTTCACATTGGTACTAGTGTTGCTCAAACTTGGTCTTGCTCTTGCTTTTTTGCAAGACCATAAAATAAACTACTGATATGGTTGCAATATCAATACCAAGACTAACCTATCAAGACACCTTAATCCCAAAAAAGGAAAAAAAAAATAGAAAGTTTGAAAAAAATATCTGAGTAAGAATATTGTGAGACTCTTGCGCAAGACCAAGATCACCTATTCTGATTTAAGACCAAGACCGGCTAAGTCTAAGCTTTAACTACATATAAAAATATATTTTTTCTTCCGATTGACGATACCTTCCAGAATATAGTCGTTCTAAACATTTTTGCTTAATGCAATAATACTGGATGAATCTTTTGTTCATATATATTATATATGTTCAATGTTCATTATAAGTGCGCGTCTAAACCAATTACCGCAAGACTATGTAAGCAGAATAAAACTATATTAAAGAAAATATATACCTTATTTTTGCATTCAGCCTCCCAGTTTTCGGGAATAAGTTCAGAGTAAATGGAAAGAAAATGGTCCAAGGGACAAGTAGTCCCACAATTTGGAATCTCAAGAAGAGTTGGTTCAACCAAAGCCGTCACGTTACGATACAGTATCTGGACACTGAAGTCTTTAGTCGATTTGTCTGAAATAATGGTTAAAATTAGTTAAAATATTTTGTTCAATATACAAGTATTTTGGAAAAATTTATAAACTATAAATAAAAGTAGATGTAAATATGATTATGACTGTACTCCCTTGCACATTATGTGCCAATCATGCGAGTTGCTATTTAATTTTATTAACTAAATGTATATTGTATGTCTCGAAGGTTATTGTTAGTGTAGGTGGGGTACCGCTGTATCAGGTATTGTGATCTCATAGGTAGTCATGCAAAATTTAAAAGGTTATTAATTAATTGCTGTGGTGATTATCTTTACATTTATTGCTTGCGACATTATCTCTACAGCTTGAGGATTAACACAATGGTTTAAACAAAATAAAATCAATACATACCAAATACAAGTTCAAAATGCAGTGAAGCGGTATATGATGGAAAATGTGGTTCAAAAAGATTTAGAGCATTTAACATGTTTGCTATTGTATTATCATGTGCACTATAAACCATCATTTTCAATTGGTTTATAGTGCTTTTATGTATATTGTTTGAAGACTTGTTTTCAGCTCGATAAACAGCTTGCATTTTAGAGGTTATCTCTTTAAGCAATGGTCCAACTTTAAGACGAGCTAATACTGGGGTTGCTGTTGCGATGACGAAACTGCAATCATAATTCAAATTACACTTGGTTATGTTAGTTAATTATACAATGATGGTGGGGTAGCAAAAGATTAACTACCAAATAATTACTAAGCAACATTTTCGATGTGGTTGAGTTATATACAACACTTTCTGCGTAAATAAAAAAATTGCTTGGTAGTTATTGCCTTTCTATTATAGTGATGAAAATAATTATACCTGTAAACTGATGGCTTGCTCATCCTATTAGGAAAGACTGTGTGTGTCCAGGAAGGCAAAGTCAAGTTGTATAGATTTTCAATGAAGAGGGTGTTGTAAATGTATTCAATATCTGAAAAACTTTTAATAGAACGTCCTGTCTTGTTGGTTAGGTATCTAAAATGTTAAAATAATTATACTGAATTAGTAAAACTTCGCACTGCAAACCAAAAACCTACAGACTAAGAGCAAGGAAGGAAATTTGCTGTTATAACTCTGATTCTACAAAAAGCATGTTTAGTAATTTTTTTTTTATCAAAGTCCAAACATACTTCAGGAAATATTTTCCAAGTAAACAAATCCAAATTAAGCATCCTAAATTATGTCATAAAAATATCAGATGTTTTAACAATTTATTAGGAATTCAATTTAACTACTTTAGGATATAAATTTTGTTTATGTTAACCTATTACACCTCGGATAGACGGGGACACTAGCTGAAAGACAGCCGACAGCGGGAGAGACTGCTGACAGCAAGAAAGAATGCCGAGGGTTAAGGCCCAGCAAGCCATTCCCTCGTATTATATCGCTAAAAAGTCAAAAAAGAATAATACCCCTGGGACAGTCCGAGAGGGGGGGAGGATGAACTGTCCACTGGTAGATAATAACAACGACCCTGGCGATAATATGGACTTGAAATGCCCAACGTGCGGAAAAATATACAGAAGACAAGCCTGGTTCAATAAACACTTAAAAACACATGAAGGGATCGAAGCACAGATGGTAAGACCTTCGACTAGTACTGCGGATAGAGTTTCCCCTCACATATCCCATGGTACACCTCCATGTGAATTCAACCAGGAGTCCATGACCATCAGGACACGTCTAAGCATCCCGACCATAAAAGAAACCACCTGGAAGGTTCACGACGGAAATCTGGCTGTCATGCTGGATTGTCCTGGTACAAAACAGGATCTTGATAGCCAAGTTCGTGCCTTTCAAAATACTGTCTATGACTACTTCAGTGAGCACTATCCACCAACGACCACTCATGCTCACACCAATAAGGAAAACACTTTTAAGCTGAAATTGAGGCGAAAGAAGAGGGAGCTAAGAAAGAGACTTAGATGCGCCAAAAACATTGGAGATAAACAGCAGTGCCATCAAGTGGCTAGAGCACTTAGATCAATTCTCAAATTGATCCAAGGAATATCGCTCCAAATTAAAGATAACTCCAATCAATACAATAGAGCCAGACACGAAGTCCTCTTTGACAACAACCCCTTCGTCTATGCCAGAAAGATATTCAGCGAAAAAAGTGGTGTACTATCGCTGACCAGAGATCAAATATATAAATATTACAAAGAGACATACACAGAAATACAAAAAGAGGAACAATATCTGGACCCACCCTCGCCTCGACCCGTCAGACCTTTAGAGGACTTCCGATGCCTTCCACCAAGCATGGAAGAAATGGAGGAACAAATCAAAAGAAAAAGTTCCAAATCGGCACCAGGCCCAGATGGCATTCCGTACATTGTATATAAAAAATGTCCTCACACCCGTAAGCATTTATATAATATATATCGAAAAATCTGGTCTACTAATCAAGTTCCAAAGGCATTTGGCGAGGCAGTCTTCGTTCTCATACCAAAGAAAACTGAGGTAAATGATCCCAAAGATGCAAGACCGATCGCTTTGACGAATACAATGTCCAAAATCTTCTTCTCCATAGTACAAGCAAGAATGTCCCGATTTATGATCAAGAACGAGTACTTCTCACGCCAGCACCAGAAAGGTTTTTTGCCGGGAGTTTCTGGCTGCTTAGAACACAACACCTTACTCGCTGAGTGTTTGAAGGATGCCAGGAAACAGGAGCGGCAACTAAGCGTCTGTTGGATCGACTTGGAAAACGCATTTGGGTCGGTGCAACATGAATTGCTGCAAACTGCGCTAAAATGGTATAACTTTCCAACACTAATCAGAGATATAATTGCCAATTATTACAAGAACTTGAGATTTGTCGTAACAAACAAGGACGGCTACACAGACACACTAAAATACAATGTGGGCCTGTTCCAAGGCTGCTGCCTATCACCTGTAGCTTTTAATATAATTATCAATATCCTAATCGACAAACTTAAATCTCGTGAGAAGAAGTGGGGATATAGATTCAAACAAAACAACATCTATACGGAATCCGTCTTAGCTTTTGCAGACGACTTGGCGGTGATAACAAGAAATCCCAAGCAATGCCAGGGCTTGCTGAAAATAGTGGATGATTGACAATTGATGCTCATGGACAAAGGGAATGAGAACGAAACCATCAAAATGCTTCAGCCTATGTCTGGCTAGGCGAAACACTACATTTACGTCTTATGATCCTGGACTGAGTATAGCAGGGCAGAGAATAGCTCCGGTAAATGAAACCATGCCCTTTAAATTTCTTGGCAGAAGGATAAATTTTCAGGGAAAAACACCATCCCTAGAAGTAGTTGTAAAACAATTCACTGACGACATGAATAGGGTTACTCAACAGCCTATAAGCAATGTCAAAAAAGCTTGGATATATGACAACTACTTAGCATCTCGCCTCACTTGGCCTTTCCTAGTATATGATTTCAACAAAAGCCTACTATCAAGTCTGGACGCGGACGTCATAAGAACATTGAAGTCTTGGCTTGGATTAGCCCAGGGTGCTGACTCCTCAACATTCTTTAGAGGACGGAGAAACTTCGGAATGGATCTGAAAAGACCATCTGAATTATACAAACATCTACGTATAAGCAAATATCAAATTCTAACCAGCTCCCAGGATAATACAATTTCATCCCTTCCAAAAGACCCTCTGGTCTCAGATATGGAACCGAGACTACTATTCTTCAAGAAATTCATGACAGGTGCCCAGACTGACAAAAGAGGCATTGGCTGGAAGAAAAAAGAAAGTGACAAAGAGGTTATAAAATCCTTCCTCAGGAAAGATGAAGAGCATGAATACAGAGTGCACGCGATGACTCTAGAAGTTCAAAATGACTGGCTAACTTTGGGCGATTTTTGCATCCCTCCAGCCCTAAAGTGGCGCACACTAATGTACGATTGGTCTCCGGCGTTGCTAAAGTTCTACCTAAACGCTTTTCAAATGTCCCTCCCGGACCAGAGTAATCTGGTAAGGTGGGGAAAAGCTACGGAAAAGAACTGTACATTGTGTGGTGCTGCCATAGGAACTGCTAGACACACACTTGTAGGGTGCGTTACTCTCCTAGAAAAGGGCTATTACTCACGCCGACATGACAAAGTCCTAGGTGTTATCCGTGAAGCAGTAAGTCTTTCTATTGCAAGAGCCAGAAAGGGACTGACTACAAATAAAACTTTGACCACATTTGTAAAGGAAGGGCAAAGCACGAAAACTAAATGCAAGCCCACCTCGATCCTTGGCGCCGCATCAGACTGGAAAATTCTCATGGATACATTTGAACACCATTATAGGATCCCAGATGAACTAGCTGTATCAGCCTATAGGCCAGACATCTTAGTGTTTTCTCGGAACTTGAAAAAAGTTATCCTTATTGAACTTACCGTTCCGTGGGAATCAAATATTCCAAAAGACCACAACATGAAGTCGAATAAATATTATGATCTCACAGAAGAAATGATCAGGAACGGGTTCAAGACTCAGCTTTACGCAGTGGAAGTTGGTGCAAGAGGAGTTCCAGCAAAATCTTTGCATCACTTACTGAAAGAATTGGGCCTAAGCAGGTCTGCCGTCAATACATTTATGGAACGAGCTTCCAAGACGGCATTAACGGAATCATACAGTATTTGGTTGGGTAGGGAGAGAAGTAGAATGGTGGATGGTGAGCGTATTATCGCGCAATAGAAAAAAAAGGAGGCCTCCTTTTCTTAAACCAGCCAATTGTCGGTCGCAAGCCCGAGACACCATTCTTCTCATCTCTTACCCACACACGATGGACCCGGCACCCGCACGGTGAATCCATGGAATGCTTAGAAATTTGTCTTCTCTCTGTCTTCCTCTCTCTTCTTTAGTTTTGCTAGCTATGAGATAGGACATAATAACAAAAATAGTAGATTTTCACTCAGTTTAAATGTCAAAAAGTGACAATTGGGTGTGCATGTGTGTAACAAAATTTTGGGCAAAGGATTAAGTGATATATAATCTTTTCTATTATAATTAGATTTGATTGATGAAAAAGCTATAAGGACAGTATATTGGTAAAAATGCACTCACTCTAAAAGCTTCTTTTCATTTGCAAGTTTTCTTTGGTATTCATTAGAAGACATGAAGGTTTTAAGCTTGTGGTCATACACTGAACACTGTTTTCCCATAGCCAACACATTGTCCTCAATGTTGGGTGTTGTGTGCACTGGGATAGGCTGCCAGGGTATGTCTTTATTCCAAACAGATCCATTCACAGGTGGATATAATCCTTTAAAATTAAATATATAATTGAAACATACAGAATCATCATTAATGTTAAAACTACAGTTTACATAGTGCATATAAATAAAATATGTGACTCTCTAGGTGCTATATATATTTATTACAAATGTACATAAATAGTAGATAAGAAGTGCATCATTACTTAAAAGTATTACATAGGGCTAAAGGGGCTCCATTTAAACTCAGCCTATGTTGGTATGTCTCTCACTATTCTTCTCCTCATTTTTTTACACGCTGGACTCGGCAACCTCATGGTGATTGAAAAATATGTACCTGCTAAATTAGCTTCAGCTGACATCAAGGTGCGGTCAACATCAGTAGAGCGAATGTAAATCTCCTTGGGATTATATTTTTTAGACAACAGCTCCTGAAACAGGATAATAAAAAAAAAATAGACTATCTAGGAAGACATTCACGAGAAGAAGACAAATTTCCTAGCATTCCATGGATACACTGTATAATAGGCTGGTTTAAAAAGGAGGCCTTCTCTTTGTTTCCTAGCATTCCATGGATACACTGTATAATAGGCTGGTTTAAAAATGAGGCCTTCTCTTTGTATAGCATAATAAGACGCTCACCACCCACCATTTCACTCCTTTCCCAATCAGATAATGCATGATTCCGGTAATGCCGTCTTGGAATCTTGTTCTGTAATTGTGTTGACAGAGGACCTGCTTACGCCCAATTCTTTCAGGCATTAACGGAATCATACAGTATTTGGTTGGTTAGGGAGAGAAGTAGAATGGTGGATGGTGAGCGTATTATCGCGCAATAGAAAAAAAAAGGAGGCCTCCTTTTCTTAAACCAGTCTATTGTCGGTCGCAAGCCCGAGACACCATTCTTCTCATCTCTTACCTACACACGATGGACCCGGCGCCCGCACGTTGAATCCATGGAATGCTTAGAAATTTGTCTTCTTCTCTTCTTTGCTACAATTGCTTTTGCACTAAGTTTCACTGCATATAGCTATGTATTGAATCCGTTCCTGATCATTTATTCTGTGAGATCATAATATTGCTTCTACTTCATCCTGTCTTTTGAAATATTTGGTTTCCATGGAATAATAAGCTTAATAGCAATAACATTTTTCAAGATCCAAGAAAACACTATGATATCTGGCCTATAGTCTAGTTCATCTAGGTTACTGTAGTGATGTTCTAATGTATCCATAAAGATGTCTTTTTCAGAATGTATGCTTTAATAAGAGTCTGTAAGAAACACAACCTAACCTACCTGTTATTTTTTTTGTCATCTTATAGTGGTACCTATAGACACTGTATGTAATTTGATAGTAAACTTACATTATATTTCTTTCGTAGAAACTTGCCAAGAGCAAAATGCTGCTGTTTTCCGGTGTTCGTAAGTTCTCCAAATCCGACCGGCCATATATCAGGATTCTTCCAAGGGTCTGTTGGGTATGGATCTATCGGTGTCCTATCACCATGGCGAAAAATCACCGCTGCAAATCTGACTTCCAGGTCATCGGTCTTTAACTGTACTTCTTGAGACGTACACAGTTGTATGAAAAATAAACTAAATAGAGTAACACACAAAACTTTCATTTTTGCTATGATTTAATCAATGTGCAAAGAATTTATTTAATCCTACACGTTCTACACTAATACCGACCACATTACATTTATAGAATAAAACATTTTAAACAGAACAAAGAGAATAATTAATATTTCATATTAGTTACATGAATAATGTGTTGATGTGTTCGACTTGAAAGCAAAGCAAAGCAAAACTCGGTTTTTAACCGAATTTTGCAAGTGTATGAAAATACGCATTGAGCACCGCTAAGTCGAACGACTTTTAAAGCGAAATAAAGTGAAAAAAGCGCTTAAAGCGACAAGTCAAACATAAGGGAAAGTGATGTTGCATTAAGTTAACGCAATATATCACAGCCCCTGGAACGCATCCTATACCCGTATTCTAACCCCTCATTCCGAATCGTGTTTAGAGCGCTTAGAACGAATAGGACACTGACCGTCGTTCCGAATCAAATATCGCGATTTGGATGCTCAATGCGATTCGAAACGGTCTAAATCACATTTTCATTCGTAAAATGTTTTTTTTTTAAATGCATGGAAGATAAATTGCGGATTCCACATCTTTGATGAATATCTTTTATAAATACTAACAAATATACATCTCTAGGTTTATTCATCTTTATATGTGTAAAGTTTAATATTACTAACTTATTTTGGTAATTTAAAATAACTTGCCGTGTTACAAACCCTTTTTTTTTACTTCCTACTTAAATATTAATTATAAATTTGTTTAAGAAGTAATATAGAAACAATATAAACGAATTACAATAAAACAAATATACATCTCTTGGTTTATTTATCTTTATATGTGTAAAGTTTAATATTATTAACTTATTTTGATCTTTTAAAATAAATTGCCGTGTTACAGACATTTTTTTTTCCACTTCCTACTTTAATCTTAATTATAGATTTGTTTTAGAAGTAACATACAAACAGTATAAACGAATTACAATATTATATAATTTAAAAGAAAACCTAATATTAAATAAACTTGAAAATGGCGCGCGACATAATGACAAAAACTGACAGGGCTCAGAGCGATCTACCTCGATATCGTGAGCAGTCTAAGCGCGAGAAATGATGTCGTTTCTGACGTCACACAGCTTTGGCAAAACAGTTTAAGCGCGTATCGGAACACCTTTAAGCGTGCTTAGGTTACTATTATCGCGTATCGGAACGATAGGCTCCTCCACTTAACATTTTCTTCCAGCTGTCAAACGAAAATGAAGTGTCTGTAAAAGCTACGATTAAAGTTAAAAATAGAGCCGAGCTGACAGTTTTATTTTGAAGGTCAGCCGTAAGCTGGTACATTAGACGGCATTTTTAATTTTAATCGTCTAAATTACAAAGACTTAATTTTGGTTTGACAGCTGGAAGGAAATTTTGAGTGAAGGAGCCGTTGAGGAAACGTCTTAGAATACGGGTGTTAGACTTCCACAACTGGAGATGGGCCTTCCAGAACATATAGTATATTCCTAGAATTTGGCCTACACTCGCCACGCTAGCCAGAATTATTATGTACCAACCTATTATAATTAGTTTACTTTTGTCAGGTGCCATCAAAAATTAGCGATATTGCAAACAATACATATTTATTTACAATCTCGATATAAGTACATATTTTCAATATAGGTTTAGGTAAAGGTATTCAGATTTCGTACTAGGTACATACCTTATTAGCTTTTGTCTTGTAGAGTACCTAGGTGTCAAGCAATAGAGATTAATGTCGTATAATATACTGTGTATATATTTTGTTCATTTTATTACAGCCTCTTGAACACAGCGCCCTAGACCTTCACTGTTGGAGATGGGCCTTCCAGAAAATATATCTAGAGAATTTGGCCTACACTCGCCACGCTGGCCAGACGGGTTGGCGAGGATTGGTGTATATAATAATAATAAAATACCGCTCGTTTCTGCGCTTTACATGCTGACGAAAGCAAAGCAAAGCGTTCAACGCTTTTTTATTTTACCAATATTTGCTTAAAGTTTATGAAAACCATAGAGTCTGAGCAACGCCAAGTCGAGCGACTTTCATAGCGAAATAAAAGGGTAAAAAAGCGCTCTAAGCGATAAGTACCCATTGTCGAACAAAATACTAATCCTATCGATCTATATTTTTTTAACCTTGCAACAAGTACGTGACTTCTTGCGGATGTTGCGTCCGGTCTCGCCTGTCAATCCTGTCATATCTGTCACCATGTGTTCACCATTTTAGAAGTGCGTAGTTATTACCAACATTTAACTCTTTTCAAGTCCTATTTATAAACAAGATTGAAATGAATAAATTACAGCTGGGGGAATAAAGAAAATAAGTGCCATGTTGGGAAGTTGTGGATCAATCGGTACGAATACAACGATTTTTGTTGCATTGCTTAATAATTATATTGTTATAGCTGAATAAGCATATAATCGTTAATAACAATGTTGCTTATAGCAGCATTTGTATAATATAGTATCTTATTATTAACATATCGTAAATAAGTTATTAGTACACCACTATTTTGTAAGGCAACAATAGCGACTGTCAAAACCATTGTAAATTCAGAAAGACATTAGCCAAAATATAAAATAAGTGTTTATTAATATTAAACATTATATTAGTTTCTGATATTTGATATTGCTGCTTCATCTATCTTTTCTAAGATTGTTGTTTAAGATTAGAATTTTATGTCCATAGAATATTAATCATTCAGATTCAGACATGTATAGCATATAACAAAAACTAAATATTTTAATATTATAAAAATATAATTTAGTTTAATTCCTTGAGCATGTAAAGCGTTACAGCAGTGCATTGTTATATCGTCATCAACTTGTATCTCTTCACTTTTGGATCAGACATTATGCTACGCTCATCCAACCTCCACAAGCGATGATCTTCAGTTCTTCTGGCCAGCGGACTTGGATGCAGTTATTTATTATCAATATTATTATTATTTCATTATTGTCTTGTAAAAAAATATGTGTCATTGTTTGTAAATAAATTATGTGAAAAAAAACATCACCGTTTTTAATTTGTCCTTATTTATTAATCAAATGCAATATTTTAATGTGTACAATTAATACATTTTTATTACTTCGTATGAGTGAAGCGGTTCGAGAGTGCGTTTTTATATTTTAAATAACTTGTTTTTTTTGTAAGATAATGTTGTTGTTATTATTTAGTTTATTGTTCTTTGTGCAATTATGTGCAAACGCGAAGCTATCTATTTGTAGCTATATGCAACGCATCTATAATTTATATTGCAGATATTGTTTTAGAAGAACATTGACTTGCCCTGCTATTAGTGGCTCAGCAAATCTTTTATAAAGAATTAAACTCGTATAGTACACTCGTAAATTTTCTATTTAAGAGTATACTATAAAGAAGCATTATACTCGTATATACGTATTATGAAGATAAAGACATGAGTTGCACCAAAATGAAGTGTCTGTAATTGTAACGATTAAAGTTAAAAATGGCGTGGATTGAACAAGCTGATGGCTAACCTTTTAACTGGTACATACGACGCCATTTTTAACTTTAATCGTTACGATTACAGATACTTAATTTTGGTGCAATTCAGGCTAAGGTTGACTTAAGGGACATAAATTTAAATCTACTAATAAAAATAATATCACTACTGAAAATATAATAGTAATCAATTAGATGTCATTAAAATATTTATAATACATATTTGTTAATCATGTTCGTATATGTCAAATCATCACATTATGTCAATATTAGAAATATCGTTTTTTTTTAACATTATAACGTAAACTCGATTGCATAACTGATTTTATCTTGGTAGCCTAATCATAAGTTTTATGAAGACCGCTGGATTTTTACTACACTTTAGAAACTGTTTACCAACTTTTATGTTCACGAGTTCTATTAAGTTATTATACCTTTTTTTCCCTTGAAACCGTATTAATAAACTACTTATAATATTAACCAATAATTTAGTAATTCTTGCTACTTTATACGTGATTATCGTTTATCTAACCTAACCTTCGTATATTTCTCAAACACGCAAAAATAAAACTAATAATAATTAATAATTATCATAATTTTACCCAAATTGTTAAACTGCCTCCGTGATCTTGCAATTAAACTAAAACTAGATTAGGACGCGGTCGAATGAGATCTTTTACAAGATTGTCGTTCAACTTACCTTACTTTGTCTCTTTGTCGAATACGCAATAATTAATTTTTAAATTAATAAGGATTACATTTTGACCCATCATGTTATAATGCTCCCGTGAACTAACAGATAAAAAATTATTTAAAGACAGCACGAGTATATTTTACGTTTGTCGTCCACCTAACCTAACCTTCGTCTCTTTGTCGAATACTCAATCATTAATTATTATTGCATTTTGACCCATCATGTTATAATGCTCCCGTGATCTAACAGTTAAAAAAATATTTAAAGACAGCACGAGTATATTTTACGTTTGTCGTCCACCTAACCTAACCTTCGTCTCTTTGTCGAATACTCAATCATTAATTATTATTGCATTTTGACCCATCATGTTATAATGCTCCCGTGATCTAACAGTTAAAAAAATATTTAAAGACAGCACGAGTATATTTTACGTTTGTCGTCCACCTAACCTAACCTTCGTCTCTTTGTCGAATACTCAATCATTAATTATTATTGCATTTTGACCCATCATGTTATAATGCTCCCGTGATCTAACAGTTAAAAAATTATTTAAAGACAGCACGAGTATATTTTACGTTTGTCGTCCACCTAACCTAACCTTCGTCTCTTTGTCGAATACTCAATCATTAATTATTATTGCATTTTGACCCATCATGTTATAATGCTCCCGTGATCTAACAGTTAAAAAAATATTTAAAGACAGCACGAGTATATTTTACGTTTGTCGTCCACCTAACCTAACCTTCGTCTCTTTGTCGAATACTCAATCATTAATTATTATTGCATTTTGACCCAATATATACATATACTGCCTCCGTGAACTAACAGTTAAGACTAGATTTAGAGGCGGAGGTACGAGAATCTTTTACATGATTATCGTCCACCTAACCTAACCTTCGTCTCTTTGTCAAATACTCAATCATTAATTATTATTGCATTTTGACCCATCATGTTATAATGCTCCCGTGATCTAACAGTTAAAAAAATATTTAAAGACAGCACGAGTATATTTTACGTTTGTCGTCCACCTAACCTAACCTTCGTCTCTTTGTCGAATACTCAATCATTAATTATTATTGCATTTTGACCCATCATGTTATAATGCTCCCGTGATCTAACAGTTAAAAAATTATTTAAAGACAGCACGAGTATATTTTACGTTTGTCGTCCACCTAACCTAACCTTCGTCTCTTTGTCGAATACTCAATCATTAATTATTATTGCATTTTGACCCATCATGTTATAATGCTCCCGTGATCTAACAGTTAAAAAATTATTTAAAGACAGCACGAGTATATTTTACGTTTGTCGTCCACCTAACCTAACCTTCGTCTCTTTATCGAATACTCAATCATTAATTATTATTGCATTTTGACCCAATATATACATATACTGCCTCCGTGAACTAACAGTTAAGACTAGATTTAGAGGCGGAGGTACGAGAATCTTTTACATGATTATCGTCCACCTAACCTAACCTTCGTCTCTTTGTCGAATACTCAATCATTAATTATTATTGCATTTTGACCCATCATGTTATAATGCTCCCGTGAACTAACAGTTAAAAAATTATTTAAAGACAGCACGAGTATATTTTACGTTTGTCGTCCACCTAACCTAACCTTCGTCTCTTTGTCGAATACTCAATCATTAATTATTATTACATTTTGACCCATCATGTTATAATGCTCCCGTGAACTAACAGTTAAAAAATTATTTAAAGACAGCACGAGTATATTTTACGTTTGTCGTCCACCTAACCTAACCTTCGTCTCTTTGTCGAATACTCAATCATTAATTATTATTACATTTTGACCCATCATGTTATAATGCTCCCGTGATCTAACAGTTAAAAAAATATTTAAAGACAGCACGAGTATATTTTACGTTTGTCGTCCACCTAACCTAACCTTCGTCTCTTTGTCGAATACTCAATCATTAATTATTATTGCATTTTGACCCATCATGTTATAATGCTCCCGTGATCTAACAGTTAAAAAATTATTTAAAGACAGCACGAGTATATTTTACGTTTGTCGTCCACCTAACCTAACCTTCGTCTCTTTGTCGAATACTCAATCATTAATTATTATTGCATTTTGACCCATCATGTTATAATGCTCCCGTGATCTAACAGTTAAAAAATTATTTAAAGACAGCACGAGTATATTTTACGTTTGTCGTCCACCTAACCTAACCTTCGTCTCTTTGTCGAATACTCAATCATTAATTATTATTGCATTTTGACCCAATATATACATATACTGCCTCCGTGAACTAACAGTTAAGATTAGATTTAGAGGCGGAGGTACGAGAATCTTTTACATGATTATCGTCCACCTAACCTAACCTTCGTCTCTTTGTCGAATACTCAATCATTAATTATTATTGCATTTTGACCCATCATGTTATAATGCTCCCGTGATCTAACAGTTAAAAAAATATTTAAAGACAGCACGAGTATATTTTACGTTTGTCGTCCACCTAACCTAACCTTCGTCTCTTTGTCGAATACTCAATCATTAATTATTATTGCATTTTGACCCATCATGTTATAATGCTCCCGTGATCTAACAGTTAAAAAATTATTTAAAGACAGCACGAGTATATTTTACGTTTGTCGTCCACCTAACCTAACCTTCGTCTCTTTGTCGAATACTCAATCATTAATTATTATTGCATTTTGACCCAATATATACATATACTGCCTCCGTGAACTAACAGTTAAGACTAGATTTAGAGGCGGAGGTACGAGAATCTTTTACATGATTATCGTCCACCTAACCTAACCTTCGTCTCTTTGTCTAATACTCAATCATTAATTATTATTACATTTTGACCCAATATATGCGTATACTGCCTCCGTGAACTAACAGTTAAGACTAGATTTAGAGGCGGAGGTATGAGAACCTTTTACGAGATTGTCGTTCACCTAACCTAACCTTCGCCTCTTTGTCTAATACACAATAATTCATTAATAAATATTACATTTTATCCCAACATGTTATACTGCCTCCGTGAACTAAGAGTTAAGAATAGATTTAAAGGCGAAGGCACGATAATATTTTAAATAATATAATAATAATATTTTAATAAGTAACAATTAATTACTATTACATTTTACCTAATATGTTATACTGCCTCCGTGATCTAGCTGTTAAAGCTACATTTAGACGGAGGTACGAAATGATAATGACTAATAAGCTTACAATTAGTCCAATTCCTACTTTAACTGCTGTGCTCATTAATCATAAAATAATGCTGGGCAATTTCTTGACAATAAGATCTCTTCAGCAAATAACTTAGCCGAAAGTGGCAATCTCTACGATATTTTCCTTCACCGTACGGTCGAGCACTTTCTGTCAAAGATAGGTAATATCAATGGATGCAATAATAAAATTGCTTTCACAATATTGTGTGAACAGCCTGTAAATGAAATTGTTCGTCTGTCAGTTTAAAGTGAATCTCTGCAACGCTCATTTTTATATTCCATTTGCATATTTCATTTCCTTTGTTTCTTGGCGCGCTTGCGTAATGATCTTAACAGAGCGTTTAGTTATAAACTCAAGTAATATTAGACTTTTAATATATTTTCACCCGGCGCAACTGCTTTTCCATTTTATTAATATCTTATGGCTTCACTACAAAGATTTTTCTTTTATTTTTAAATTTTTATAATACTAGTACAAAATAAAATTTGATGAGGTGTAGACTTCACATCAAAATTTCGGTTGAAATAAACAATTAAATTAAATTTACGAGAATATAATTGGATAGTAAAGTTATTAATATACTAGCTAATACCATCTAAAATTAAAGTGTCTGCACTTACAATTACGCCGCCGTTTTTAAATTTCATAAGAATCAATGCAAACTCAAAAGCGTCAACGACGTGCTTCATTTTATATGCACGGTGCATATTTTGAAAGCTTTGATGTGGTTGCATTCTCGTACATTTAGTCCTCTGGAGATCTTTTTCAGAATTAAACTTTTGGGAAAAAATAACGCGATCAGTTAATATATATAGAAGCATTATTGTATCGTTATAATATGGGAAATAAATTATATCGCGGCTTCTTAAATAGAGACTTTAGAAGCAATGCAATTTTTGTATTATAATTTTGTATTTTTACTAACACTAGATATTATAAGATTTCTTTAAAAATTGTTACTAACACATATGGAATTTATTCTGAAATAAAGTTTTATTATTATTATTATAATGCCACCTACATAATATATAAATCGTCTTTTTTTAAAACTAATTATCTATTACTAATTATTTAATTGAATATATATACAGGTAAATAAATTAATTGAAATTGTGGTTTGATAAATACTATCTCTTTAATTATTTTTTTGCCGACGGGCCTTTCAAAAACACTTAACTAAGTCAAAATTTATATAATACCTTTTTTTAAACACACATTATTTTGGCTACACAACTTACGAACAAATATTTTAATTCTATCTTCAGTAAACAATACCAATGATATTAGGTTTGACCAAAACTGAGACCGAGACCAGCGGTTCTGATGTAAGACCAAAACCGACACCGAGACCAGCGATTCTGATGTAAGACCAAAACCGACACCGAGACCAGCGGTTCTGATGTAAGACCAAAACCGAGACCGAGACCAGCGGTTCTGATGTAAGACCAAAACCGACACCGAGACCAGAGCGGTTCTGATGTAAAACCAAAACCGACACCGAGACCAGCGATTCTGATGTAAGACCAAAACCGACACCGAGACCAGCGGTTCTGATGTAAGACCAAAACCGACACCGAGACCAGCGGTTCTGATGTAAGACCAAAACCGAGACCGAGACCAGCGGTTCTGATGTAAGACCAAAACCGACACCGAGACCAGAGCGGTTCTGATGTAAGACCAAAACCGACACCGAGACCAGCGATTCTGATGTAAGACCAAAACCGACACCGAGACCAGCGGTTCTGATGTAAGACCAAAACCGACACCGAGACCAGCGGTTCTGATGTAAGACCAAAACCGAGACCGAGACCAGCGGTTCTGATGTAAGACCAAAACCGACACCGAGACCAGAGCGGTTCTGATGTAAGACCAAAACCGAGACCTAGACCAGCGGTTCTGATGTAAGACCAAAACCGACACCGAGACCAGAGCGGTTCTGATGTAAGACCAAAACCGACATCGAGACCAGAGCGGTTCTGATGTAAGACCAAAACCGACACCGAGACCAGCGGTTCTGATGTAAGACCAAAACCGACACCGAGACCAGCGGTTCTGATGTAAGACCAAAACCGACACCGAGACCAGCGGTTCTGATGTAAGACCAAAACCGACACCGAGACCAGCGGTTCTGATGTAAGACCAAAACCGAGACCGAGACCAGCGGTTCTGATGTAAGACCAAAACCGACACCGAGACCAGCGGTTCTGATGTAAGACCAAAACCGACACCGAGACCAGCGGTTCTGATGTAAGACCAAAACCGACACCGAGACCAGCGGTTCTGATGTAAGACCAAAACCGACACCGAGACCAGCGGTTCTGATGTAAGACCAAAACCGACATCGAGACCAGCGGTTCTGATGTAAGACCAAAACCGAGACCGAGACCGAGACCAGCGGTTCTGATGTAAGACCAAAACCGACACCGAGACCAGCGGTTCTGATGTAAGACCAAAACCGACACCGAGACCAGCGGTTCTGATGTAAGACCAAAACTGAGACCGAGACCAGCGGTTCTGATGTAAGACCAAAACCGACACCGAGACCAGCGGTTCTGATGTAAGACCGACACCGAGACCAGCGGTTCTGATGTAAGACCAAAACCGAGACCGAGACCAGCGGTTCTGATGTAAGACCAGAACCGACATCGAGACCAGAGCGGTTCTGATGTAAGACCAAAACCGACATCGAGACCAGAGCGGTTCTGATGTGAGACCAAAACCGACACCGAGACCAGCGGTTCTGATGTAAGACCAAAACCGACACCGAGACCAGCGGTTCTGATGTAAGACCAAAACCGAGACCGAGACCAGCGGTTCTGATGTAAGACCAAAACCGACACCGAGACCAGCGGTTCTGATGTAAGACCAAAACCGACACCGAGACCAGCGGTTCTGATGTAAGACCAAAACCGACACCGAGACCAGCGGTTCTGATGTAAGACCAAAACCGACACCGAGACCAGAGCGGTTCTGATGTAAGACCAAAACCGACATCGAGACCAAAGCGGTTCTGATGTAAGACCAAAACCGAGACCGAGACCGAGACCAGCGGTTCTGATGTAAGACCAAAACCGACACCGAGACCAGCGGTTCTGATGTAAGACCAAAACCGACACCGAGACCAGCGGTTCTGATGTAAGACCAAAACCGACACCGAGACCAGCGGTTCTGATGTAAGACCAAAACCGACACCGAGACCAGCGGTTCTGATGTAAGACCAAAACCCACACCGAGACCAGCGGTTCTGATGTAAGACCAAAACTGAGACCGAGACCAGCGGTTCTGATGTAAGACCAAAACCGACACCGAGACCAGCGGTTCTGATGTAAGACCGACACCGAGACCAGCGGTTCTGATGTAAGACCAAAACCGAGACCGAGACCAGCGGTTCTGATGTAAGACCAGAACCGACATCGAGACCAGAGCGGTTCTGATGTAAGACCAAAACCGACATCGAGACCAGAGCGGTTCTGATGTGAGACCAAAACCGACACCGAGACCAGCGGTTCTGATGTAAGACCAAAACTGACACCGAGACCAGCGGTTCTGATGTAAGACCAAAACCGACACCGAGACCAGCGGTTCTGATGTAAGACCAAAACCGACACCGAGACCAGCGGTTCTGATGTAAGACCAAAACCGACACCGAGACCAGCGGTTCTGATGTAAGACCAAAACCGAGACCGAGACCAGCGGTTCTGATGTAAGACCAAAACCGACATCGAGACCAGAGCGGTTCTGATGTAAGACCAAAACCGACACCGAGACCAGCGGTTCTGATGTAAGACCAAAACCGAGACCGAGACCAGCGGTTCTGATGTAAGACCAAAACCGACACCGAGATCAGCGGTTCTGATGTAAGACCAAAACCGAGACCGAGACCAGCGGTTCTGGTGTAAGACCAGTTTGAGACAGGAGAAGTCTGACTGAACCCGCTACCCACTACTCATACTCAAGGTTAAATTAAAAGACATTAGAGACTACGGAAGTAGTCCTAATATCTACCAAAAATTCCGCAATGAAGCGGTTAAATGCTGAATTATTGAAACAAATACTGCGAATAGAAGTGTAAGTTTCCGCCAAACCAATGTACGTTCTTAAACGACATTAGCGCCATCTAGTAGGCGCCGCGTAAATTATATAATTTGTTATTGACTTCTATTTCTTTCGAACAAGGTGCAAAATGCAAGTGCATTGTTTATGGCTCTTACGATTCAATGATTCGGGTGTTTAGGGTGATAGGCTATTTGACAGGTTTTCAAAATCCATTTTATATTATGCAGTAGAGTTTAAGGAACCCAGTAAAAGTTATTTTTTTTAATTCTGGTACATATTTGCTGAAAAATATCAAAATGAAAAAACAATATTTAAAAAGCATGCCAAACGCTACTTTGACAATATGGTGCCTCAATCGGGTCTGTGACGTCACTTGTCTGTGGCACATGTCATCCGCATACATTTGTCGTAAACAAAAAACAAAAGTGCGATTGGATTTACATTTTATCAGTGATTTATGTAATAAAATGAGTTACAAATGGTGTGCAGTTCCAAAATGTACAAATACGTCGTTGAAAAATCCGGAAAAACTATTTGTTAGTGTTCCAAAGAATGTCAAAGTGCGGCGAAAGTGGTTGCAACTTTCTCGGAGGGATCCTAATGACATAGCGAATAGTACAAATATTTTCTTCTGTGAAGACCATTTCAATGTAAGTAAAGATATTAAGAATGTAAATGTTTTCGTTATTGATTTGAGGTTATAATAATACCTCTAATGTTTTTAACAGAATGTCTATTACAACTCACTTCAAATACTTCCGATGTTTTCCATAATATTAGTTAAAAATTGTAGCTACAGAGTCTTATGATTTCAATAAGCATTATACTAAAAGATCCCGACTAACTTGTTTGTTTGTTACAGATGGAAAATGACATGGCAAATTACTTACAGTACAAAATGGATTTCAGACAGAAATTAATTTTGAAAGATAAAGTTTGGCCTTCTAAATTTCATTGCCAGCCAGATCGCATTAAAAGAATGTGTGATGCTGGTCCTTTACGATCTACATTTGTCAAACGCCGAAGAATGGAACTTGTTAAACAATGTGAAGACATTCAACAACCTACAACTCTTAAGAAATTTTTATTAATGACAGTGTTGCTTTAACATTTTAAACTCTCTTATACGCCTTATGACTCTTTCCACATGAATCCTTAAACTGGCAATAATTTTTGTTTGCCGTACTTCTTCTTTAGATAACTTTGACCCAGAGGCTACACTAGGAGGCCTTAACAGTTTGATTCCTTTTTTACTTAATGTTTGTTCCACATGCTTGAATCTTTTATCAGCTAATATGACAGTACCTGGATCTAGATAATCTAGAAAGTTGCAATTTTCCACTTGCTCTTCCCCCAAAACCAGGAGAAATATAATTGATGAGACCATTAGGCGTACATGACATCAAATACTTTACAGTATTACCTTTCTTATAATCTGACCAAGTTAATGCTTGAAAAAGGGCTTTGGAAGGCTTTTGTATGTCAATTTCCAGGCAATCAATAATACAACTTGCATTGTGATAGTTGTGTCGAAATGAAATCGGTAAAGTCTTTCTGATAGATTGTTTATTTAAGTTAACAATAAAAAGGCGTAAAAAGCTAGCTACGAGGGGCGTTCAAAATATTCTCATATATATATTTGTTACTGGCCGCTAAGATTCATCCATTGACATTAAAAAAAAGTAAAATTGGAACCGAGATGTTCTTTTGTTTTTCTGCAATTGCCGAACAAACATGAACACCATGAGCGAATTAACAATTTTAACGAAATTAGAGCACCGATCCGTCATAAAATTCTTGACAAAACAGGGTAAAAATCAAAAAACCATAAAAGAGGAAATGGATTGTGTTTACCGTGAGTCTGCTCCTTCTTTATCTACTATTCAAAAATGGTCAAGCGAATTTAAGCGTGGAAGAGAGAGTATTGAAGATGACCCTAGACCTGGCCGGCCTGTAGTGGCTACCTCACAAGAAAATATTGATAAAGTGGAAAAACTTATATTGGAAGACGGCCGAGTGAAGGTAAAATCTATAGCTCAAGTAACCAATCTCTCTATTGGTACCGTACATGACATTATACATGACCATCTTAATATGTCAAAAGTAAGTGCAAGATGGGTTCCGCGAATGCTGACGCTTCTTCAAAAGGATATGCGTGTGGCTTGCTGTTCAGATTTTATCGACCTGTGTGGTGAAAATCCCGATGAGGTGCTGCAAAAAATAGTTACTGGAGATGAAACCTGGGTTCATCATTATGACCCAGAGAGCAAACAGGAGTCCATGCAGTGGCACATTAAGGGTTCAGCTCATCCCAAGAAGTTCAAGGTAATCCCGTCAGCTGGCAAGGTCATGGCCACAATATTTTGGGATTGTGAAGGAGTTTTGCTTATCGATTATAAAGAAAAAGGTGTAAATATCACAGGGCAGTACTACGCTAACGTTATACGTCAATTAAGAGATGCGATCAAAGAAAAGAGGCGAGGAAAGTTAACCAAAGGTGTTCTGCTTCTGCATGACAACGCCCCTGTCCATACTGCTCATATTGCCAAGGCAGCTATTGTTGAATGTGGGTTTGAAACTGTTACTCATCCACCCTATAGTCCGGACTTAGCCCCAAGCGACTTCTTTTTGTTTCCCAATCTTAAAAAGGATCTGCGTGGAAATAAATTTTCTGACGATGAAGCGTTGAAGACGGCCGTGGAGGAGCATTTTTACACCAAAGATAAAAAATATTTTTATGAGGGATTAAAAAAAATAATTGATCGATCTTATAAGTGTATGAACATAGGGGGGGAGTATATTGAAAAATAAAAATATCAAACTTTTCGTACTTGTTTGTTTTTATCCACATACCGAGAATATTTTGAACGCCCCTCGTATGATTGGAATATTTTTCAAGAATAATTTACTGTTATATGATACTGTCATTATCTTTAAGTTCAGAAAAACTAATTTTTTTTTTTTTCAAACACATTAATATATGTTCATTTGGTATGTGGGTGTGCTTATGGATTAAATGAATTAAAAAATAGCAGTCAACAGGGATTCCAATATACATCATTGGTTTTTTTACAATTAGTGTGATGTAGTTTTATTAGTTGTGCAAACTGCATTCAATGCTTCTGAAATGCAATTTTGCCACACCTTTCTGGGATGTCATATATGTATCCAATCACTTAGTTACGCATTCTGTTTATATTGGAATTTTTATAATTTATTAAATAAAACATTTGAAAACCTTTAGTATAAATTTTATTTTTCCTTCGTTATTAGTTTTGACAATAAAATATATTCTATTAATGTAGCTACAATTAATAGAATAAAATATATTTTATTGTCAAAACTGTGTATATTATTCAATGTCCACAGTTTTTGGTTACATTGTGGTAGTAGTAAACCTTACAACAGCTATCCTTTTCGAACATACAATAATTTGAGTAGGTAATCTGCTTTTAAATAGCTTGTAGGTAGACAAGGTTATATTATTATTGGTCTGTTTATGAATAGTTTGTGGGTCTACAAACTATTCAAAAACAGACTAATAACAAAAATAAACTATTTAAAAACAGAATAATAACTCAAAGATTACTTTTTGAACTTTATATAACATGAACACACAATATTACACTAGTAATCACTATAATATTCACTTAAATTATAATATAGCTTAGATAAAAGCCAGGTTTTTAATGTGTACTTAAATGTATTACCATTTAGGGTTTTTAACCTTAATGACAAATGATTAAACATTTTTATTGCAATTATATATGTACTTTTTTGGTACATTGTATTATTTATTTGAGGTATACAGAGATCATATTTATATTTATTACTAATTCATGTTTTTTGATGTAACATTTAACACTGCAGTTCATTCCCCTGCCTTCCAACCAGTATGGTGAAGCCATAGCTAAGAACATTGTCCCTCTCTATAAAATTATCTTTGTTTCATTACAAACAGATAACATTCTAATATGTATATACAAATTACAGTGAGAAACTTTTCATCTCTGAATGTATTACGGAGGGACTTAGTAGTGTATTTATTATAAATTGTTCTTATACATTTTTTCTATAACATAAAGGTAGTTTGAATATTTACACTATTACCCCTGAATATTATACTATATGTTAATTGAGGATAAACATAGCCATAATAAGCACTTATTGATATTTTTAAGTTTTTAATAACATAAGAATAAATTTATTTATTATGAACTTATATTACTACCTAAAATATTTTTAATTAGGTACTGTAACACTACGAATTAACAGTGGAAAAATATTTGCTTTCCAAAAAGATGCAACATTTATTAACAAATTACTCACATATTCATTGTCATAGTCAACTACAATCACATCCACTTTTTTTGAATCTTCAGTCAGGGTGAGCCACACAAAAGTAACCTTTCCTCATTTTGGTAACAAACATTTGCAGTTGAATTTGAGCCCGGTACTTTTCTGAAATGTTTCCATTACAAATGTAATTATTTTTGGTACTTTCACTTCCGCAGGGCTTCACTCTCTTTTTCAGTATATTTTGCACGGTTTTTATCACTGAGGATTCTAATCTTCGGCCTCTTTTCATGGCAGGCATCTCTGGGGCTTTTGCTCCCATGATCTCTACTAAAGATCCTAGAGGCTATTATTGGTTTCACATTGAGGAGCTTGCTTACACAACTGTTCCACAGTCACATATTTCAAGGTTGGACCTACTCTTGAGAGCCTTGGTTTTTTCCAGAAACATTCCACCTCAGTGCAAAAAGGTTCCTCTGTGCGACGATGGGTCCACATGAGGAATGCCACTGCATGTTTACAGCCACCAGCTGAAGCTGCACAGTCCAAGCACTGACAGCTAACAATTTCACCCTTATTCTCGTCTATCACCATAGTGACATTGTAAGAGCTGCTCCTCACCTTGTGCTTAGGACAAATCTTACAGTTTAATGTGCAAAGATCTGGCTCGCGACGCAGCTGCACATTTCCAATGGCATCATCTCCATATGTTTCCCTTGCAGACCTGCAAAAGTAAACAAATTATCGTTTATGTTCACGAAACTGCGCCAAACTAACTTAACATTTATAACCTATAAAAGTCCTTGCTTGTTGTGGAAGTTCATCATTATTTCACTTTCTTATGATATAATTTAAGTTACTACTAAAGTGTTACTATACTTACTTTGCTGTCTTCACATTTTTTAGCTCCGAGGCATAAAAGTCAGAATTATTTTTGAAAAATAATCCGACTATGATTGCGTCGACTTGGGGCAGGTTTCTGCTGTCTGCTTTTACAAAATCTTTGTCCATGGTAAAAGTACTTGACAGAATTTGTAAAATATTGAAAATAAATCACACAAAGTATTATTTATGCGTGTAATAGTGTATTATCTATGCGTGGCACAAGGTTTACAAGACGTAAAATCTGTGTTTACCAGCAGGTGACGTCATCATAAACTCGACCAACCAGGAGCGTTTTGTGTCACGTGACAAACATTTAAAAAATGCATTTTTAATTACGGATTTTTAAATAAATTAATCATTAATTTCAACTATAATTAATAAATACCCATTTTTAAACTCTTAATGTATACTGATAACAGTAATTGACACTTTATTTTTCGCATTGTCAAATAGCCCATTAGCGAAGATCTGCATGCGCATTATTAATTTGGGAGTACTGTATGTAAAAAAAACACGGCAAATATAGCTAAAATCAATGCGTGAAATAACAGTAGTATTCCGAGCGAACGACAGCCATCACTTCACCCTGTCTTTGGTTTGAGACAGGAGAAGTCTGACTGAACCCGCTACCCACTACTCATACTCAAGGTTAAATTAAAAGACATTAGAGACTACGGAAGTAGTCCTAATATCTACCAAAAATTCCGCAATGAAGCGGTTAAATGCTGAATTATTGAAACAAATACTGCGAATAGAAGTGTAAGTTTCCGCCAAACCAATGTACGTTCTTAAACGACACTAGCGCCATCTAGTAGGCGCCGCGTAAATTATATAATTTGTTATTGACTTCTATTTCTTTCGAACAAGGTGCAAAATGCAAGTGCATTGTTTATGGCTCTTACGATTCAATGATTCGGGTGTTTCCGGGAATACGACAATTAGCGAAGATCTGCATGCGCATTATTAATTTGGGAGTACTGTATGTAAAAAAAACACGGCAAATATAGCTAAAATCAATGCGTGAAATAACAGTAGTATTCCGAGCGAACGACAGCCATCACTTCACCCTGTCTTTGGTTTGAGACAGAAGAAGTCTGACTGAACCCGCTACCCACTACTCATACTCAAGGTTAAATTAAAAGACATTAGAGACTACGGAAGTAGTCCTAATATCTACCAAAAATTCCGCAATGAAGCGGTTAAATGCTGAATTATTGAAACAAATACTGCGAATAGAAGTGTAAGTTTCCGCCAAACCAATGTACGTTCTTAAACGACACTAGCGCCATCTAGTAGGCGCCGCGTAAGTTATATGTGAACATTTTTCGTTGTAGGGTAATAACAACAAATAGCAACCTAAGGACTTCTTCATTTACTAAGATTAAATATATTCGGTCTGCAGGTCCCAAGGAAAGCCAGTTCGCCGATTACAAGCTAATTTAATTTGGTGGCACAGTTAAAATGTGTATATTTTAAATAGTGCTAGCCGCATTCCTCGTTACACTGCTCTAAATGACATCATTCGGAGGGCTTTTGTCACTGCTGGAGTATCCGCGATCCAGAAGAGCGATGGCGAGAGATCCGACAGTATAAACGTTGGGCCGTGGAAACTTGGCAGGTCCCTATTGTGGGATGCGACATGTGTCATCACATTTGCCCCATTACACATACAGGCGACCTCGTCAGGAGCGGGAACTTCGGTGGTTTCTGCTGAGAACGTCAAGCTGCCATTTCGGGATGAGACAATGAGTCCATGGGAATAGCCCCAGCCTAGGAGTTGTCCATTGTCCAAACGGCCAACGGTAAAGTCTGGAGACAGGAAATTCGCGAAAGATATACCAAAATAAAGCATATACCAATTTTAAAGAAACGGAAGAAATTTAATTAGTTAACTTGGTTTAGGCCATATATCTGTATATCTTTATAAAAGTTCAATATAAATTATACTATATATTTATAGGGGTTATATACTAAATATGTGTTGCAAGTCCTTAGCTAGCTAAAAGCTATTGGTTTTATAACGAAAAACGTGCTCGACATTAATTTCTTAGTACCCTAATAGATGGCGTTAGCGTCGTTTAAGAACGTACCATGGTTTGGCGATCTGTTATAGATTAGCTTACAATTCTATCTCTTAATACTTAACAAACCTAATAAAGATTTTCAGAATGCAATTTTTGAGAGATATTATGCTACTACCGTAGTCATTAATATCTATATTTATTATTTAACGCTTAATCGACAAAATCTCTTACACATATATAAATAAGTACAACGTTGTATTGAGATTAGAGATGAGAGTCCTTAGAGGGGTTCACGCGGATTAATTTAATATATTTTTTAAAGTGACCTTTTTATTTCAAATAGAAGTTCTACTAATGATCCCTCAAGCAATAAAATATATTTGCTCTTTTGACAATTACACGCAGTATAAAAAAAAAACGTTCTAAATCGATTAACGAGGATTAGGCACTCTCATCTCAATATCTCTCATCTACTTATATTGGCTTTTCACCGCACTCCTTCCCCATGACCGGCGTCGACATAGTCGTATTTTTGTGGCTCTTTAAAAACTATGAAATTTTGTAAGTAAATTGTAATTAAGTGGCAACCTCGTCAATGTCTCTAGCGAACCAAACTCCAGAAATAACAAAGAAAATAAATAAATTAGTATGTAACGACTTTAGTCAAAACTTCAAGAACTATTTCATCTGATTTAATTAATTTGCGTAATGATCTAAGTTGAATAGTATTCCTCTAGGTATCTATAAGAAAAGAGATTATTTTTATTTAATTCCGAATTAAATAATTTAACAAAAGTTGGCTAGATTGTATATTTTAATATTCCTTATTCATTATTAAAATTCTATACGAAATTAAAAGTGACGCGAATCATTTTAGTATCACAACGAAGTAGCTTCTGCTGTGTCCATTTTAAAATCGATACACAATCTCACCAATCAAATTGAAGTCTTCCCATAAATACTTTTATAAATAAGAATTCAGGTGTTTTATGTTGTGCAAAAGTTCGATTCATTATAAATTGACTAAAGAATGTTGCAATACTGTATATAACCTTTTTTTGACGTTCTACAGCCTTGTGGTAAAAAATAGTAAAAATCATTTTGGAAATATATTAACAGCTCCAAGACGGCATTAACGAAATCATATAGTATTTGGTTAGGTAGGGAGAGGAGTAGAATTGTGGATGGTGAGCATACATAGCGCATAAAATTAAAAAGAAGGCCTTCTTTTTAAACCAGTCTATTGTCGGTCGCAAGCCCGAGACACCATTCTTTTTATCTCTTACCCACATACGATGGACCCGACACCCGCTCGGTGAATCCATGGAATGCTTAGAAATTTGTCTTCTTCTTCTCTATCATCACTACGGAGATACAGATATGCGTAGACT
This sequence comes from Tinea semifulvella, assembly GCA_910589645.1. Classification (NCBI taxonomy): domain Eukaryota; kingdom Metazoa; phylum Arthropoda; class Insecta; order Lepidoptera; family Tineidae; genus Tinea; species Tinea semifulvella. The sequence continues at coordinate 32,538,484 of OU342584.1, forward strand.
GTTGATTGTAAAAAATCCGTTACATTAGATATTATTTCCGAGCTGTCAAGCTGTAAATGTTCAAACATAAGCTTTTCGTTACATAGCACATCATGGCGCTGTCTGGAATTTCATACTACATCAGTAATTAAATTTTACAGTCACATAAAAAATAAACGGCTAACACGAAGCACTATGCTTCGAGAAGGCAGCAGTTGCGCTGAGTAGTGAGCAAAGTACAGTGTATTAACAAATATCCCTTAAGCTAAACTAGCGCATTTCCTGTGTTGTTCCATTGTATCTTAAGCTATGTCCATACCAGTGCGCTTACATCTTCATCTTGCGTCTTCATCTGATGTTTACCTCAGCAACCATTGCGCATCGAATAGCCGTGTCCGGTGAGTTCTAATACAACAGCGCTTACTTCTAAGCGTTTTATCTAACAGAGTGACGAAAGATGAAGTTAAAACATTTAAATTTATAGAATTATAAGGACTAAATATCACTACAACAATACACTTTCCGGATCTACCCAACATACGTGAAAAAAGTTGCCATAGTAAAAAACAAAATAACGCTGGACGCTTCGAATGACACAGGTTTTAAATATTATAAAGGTGGGCCCGTCCATATAAAATTAGCCATGGTTCTTTATGGTTTCGTTTGCCAAGGATCACTTTATTTGGAATTTACCATTTGTTTCTATAACTGTATAATTGTTCATGAAAATTCGCCAGTTATAATTAACGTTATATACCAGTAAGTCTTTTTAATCATTCACTGTAACCCCGATTTATTAAAGAATGAATTAAATATCGAACGCTATAAAGAGGGAAAATGTTGCCAGTCTTATTGGAACTATCTCAGATTCCCACCCGACTCTAGAGGATTTAGTTATTTATAGATAATTTATTTATTTTACTTTAGATATTCGATTGTGTTATTAAAACAATCATTTTTCTATTTTGCCAAAAGAATTCTCCATAGAATTGGGTATTTTAAAATAATCACCACTTGAGACCACTCAACTAGAAAAAATATATATTAACGTTTGTTATTTGATTCATTCTTTTAAAAACTAAGGGTTCCTTAGCTAAGCATATTCCTTTGTTAGCTGCTCATGTTCAATTGCTAGCATGTTTCCCTGCTAGCTAAACATACGTATATATTATACAAGTTACCGGTAGATAAAAATATCAAATCATCTATTTCATCTCTCGGCTGTGGGCGAGATCAATTAATAATAACACTCCCCAGCCTACACGTATTTATTACGATAGCGATGAACGAGTGCCTTCACAACGTAGCCACGACTCAGACTTAGCTGTTGAGGCACGCAGGGCCAACAGTGAAAGAGAGGTAAATTTATTGGGTTTTAGCCTGTAGGCGCCTTGTGGTCTCCTTATGATGCCTTACGATGATTCGGGCAAGCGACCTCCCGCGGTTGCCGTTCAGGCTGGGGTCGTATCGTCAGACCATTTTGCAATCTACGTAGTTTAAAAAAAAAAATACACACGCGCACAAATAATGATTTTTATCTTTTAAAAAAGTTGCCTTTTTATTTTAAAAAGGGGTTCTGCCAATGACACCTCATGCCTAAAAAAGTAATTGCTCTTTTGACTATGTATATATAAACTTTATCCATGAGTGTACCGATGCGCAAATTTGCTCAGCCGACAGCTATCCAGCGCTATTTTTATCTGCCGGCAACTATACTGGCTAGCTTATAAAGCATGTAAGCAAACTAGGCTTAAATAAATAAAAAATGCTCCCTAGTGGTATAAGAAACAAAATCCAACTTATACTAGTATCTGCCTCTGTCTGAGAAACTCAGCTGCCTTGATGCATAATACGTTTAAGAGCGATCTTCACCAATTGCGCATCCGAATGAAATCCACTTTTTATGAAATAAAAGGCTCGAGGCTGCCGGATCGCGAATGTCAAGTTATAAATGTTAAATTAAGATGAATTAAATAGAAAGCTCATTGACAACTTATTTATTAACTCGTGCGTCTTTTCTGGGCTAATGTAATTAATTTGAGATAAGCACAGGCTGAGCATGTGCTATGTAAGCTTCATAGATCGTGGCTTAAGTTGTATACAGCCTATATTACATTTGTGCGTCATTTAGCAGCGGTGGTCAGTGGTCAGTCAACTTTTGTTTTGTTATAAATATCTAAAACAAATGATAGACCATTATTTTTTAAATCAGAATATGTCTAAAATTATTATTATTAAAATTTTGAAAAGTATTGGTAGTTAGACAATTTACCTCGGTATAACGTCGGTCTAATAAATAATTAAACCACGGTTCCAACTCAGGTTTACCAAAGCCAAAGTCAAAGTTTTGTGCAAACCCTCATCATTACAGCCCCTAGAACACAGCGTCCTAGACCTCCACTGTTGAAGATGGGCCTTCCAGAACATATATCTGGAGAATTTGGCCTACACTCGCCACGCTGGCCAGACGGCTTGGTGCAAACCCTATTTCAGTAAAATTAATGAGTAAACTACGCAGACTGGTACGAAGGCAGTCTTGTCTGTTCAGTAGGGGGTCTACCATCGGTAAATCGTTGCCGATACAGTTCGCGAGCACGATTTAAATTACTATCTTCATGGCCTACGCATAACATCATATCGTAATATTCCGAGTTAGAAAGCATCGTTATTTTGCAAAAAATATGTTGGAAAAAAAACTCGAAACAGTTGTAGGATATCGATCAGAAGATTTAAAATTGACAACTTTTTTTGAAGCGTATTTGAGTATAATGACATCCTTGCAAAGGTAGCAAACATTTATGAATCAAAATTAGAAAAACTATTAAAGTAGATAATTATTAGGTAAAATAGGTACGTATGCCTTTCTGTTAAATAATCTTGGTTCCCTGACATGACAGCTTACTAGGGTTGACAATATTTTTGGCTTAGATAATTAATTACTGCCTGCGTGGTCTAGCGGTTCAGTCCGTGAATTTAGACTCGGAAGTATCGGTGTCGATTCCTGGTCGGTACACAATAATATTTACTAATTTAAATTATTAATATTTTATTTATTTGTGATATTTCTCGAGTTTGGTACGCTAGAGACTTCGACGAGCTTGCCACTTGTCATGATTGGCCTATAGTAAAGTTGGCTAAATGTGAATCCGCTTCTATATAAGCGTGGTTTCTGACCACCCCGAAAAGGAATCGGTCGTGATGATACTTCTATAATTATTTATATTTTTTACGGGGTATTTTGTAACACGTTGTATAACCATAGATTTACAACACCACAGTTTTTTTTTTTCTGTGAGGACAGAGGCACGTTAAGTCATCGGTCCCTGTTTCAGCTTATGGTATCGTTAGGGAATTGTGAAAATAAAACAACGACCCTAGCGAACCCGTCTGAACAATGGCAATTCTTGGTATGCTCTGGAAGTGCATGGCCTGTACTAATAAATCGATCTCAACATCCAATATTCAATTAAGTATGACTTACTTATAGCTTTTTACCAAATGTTAAATGAATAATTAATTCAAGATATTAATAGGATTTTATAAATGAATGTAAAATTTTATAGTTGTATCTAAAATAACAATAATTATAAACTATATAAATACCTATATACTTAAGTACCTATATTTAATATTTTTTTTTACTTTAAAGTACTTTTAATTGTATAGAAAGACAGAAATAAATTTAAGAAATATCAAAAAGAAAAGGTATAATTATATATAAACCTATTTTAAAGTATATTCTACTTGAGTGATTTGAGATCGATTTACTATCCCGGACCTTGTTATAAAGGTTGTAATGATGCAGGTAAATAGTGGGAAGGTTAAATAAAATACTCATTTCAGGGCCAAAAGTATATATTTGAAATGAATAAATAATATTTATAATTATTAGTAATTCCTTAAAAACATTATATTAGCTGAGTAAATATGCGTTATTATCAGGCGTTTTAATTGTTTAAAATTGCTGTTTTATTATATTAAGCAGTTGTGAATGGTGACTACACTGGAATAATCATTTAAAATATTATTTATTTTATTTTCATTTATTTACGAAACAAACAGTCATCATTCACAAAAAATATTACAAATAAACAAAATTGTTTATTGTTATTATAGTTTTTTTTTACATATATTTTGTTTTAAAAACGCCTGATAATTGTGCAACAATCATTAGTTTCCATTATCTATATGACATACATAGCTGGGCCCCAATTTTGAAAAGCGTATAATTAAAATAATCTATGATTAACTAAAATAATATAAAATAATTAAAACTTACGTTTAGTATAAAGTTATATTTTATAATGTATTACTGACAGAGATAAACAATGATTTAGTTATCAAACTGTTAAGCCAAACTTAAAGCAATGCCCGCGGTTGCGTTCTTATAGCGGGACTATACGTGAACTGTACAGTGAAGTTTGAAATTGAAGTTTTGGGAACACAACTACTACAGTATTTATTTTGACCTTTAGATTACATTGCACGTTATTATAGCCAAGCTTATAAAACACCTATTGTAAAATGTAACTAAGTAAGCAGTTGCGTTTTCCAAAGCTACATTTCAAACGACTACAGTCGAGAAAACCTTGGGTTGATTTTCGCTTTATGCAACGTTGTTTTTAGAAAAATTGACTACATTTCTTCGCTGCCATTACATACAAATGTAATATTATTATTGGATTTTTTTTTCCCAAATAACACACCTAATGCCCCTTAATGAACCAAGATCAAGTAGGTATATGGGCAAATTTTTGTTAAAAAATTAAATACGCCAGGCGTGAGATTTTAAATGTCAAAAAATAACTAATTATCACTAAAATGTCAAAATAGTAAGTAGTTAATTAATTATTATTAATACTTAGGTACTGTTACTTTCAGTCACACAATTTTAATTTTTTTATAAATAATAAAAATATTTTAATGGTATTTTAGGTATCAATAATAAATATAATGTACGTTAAGTTCCGTTCCACCACTGAGTTTTTATGGTATGGTATGGCTATTTGAACGGCAAACAATATTTTGTTCGTAAATAATTATTTTTTTATGATAAAAATGTTAAGTATTTAAACCAGAATGACCGTGCATATGACTTTCAAAAATAAACGAATAAATCGTTATTTCCTAGTTGTATGTGATATTTTTCACATCAACCAAAACTAACAGTATAATGTAAAAGATACGAATACATATCACGCACGGCATTAAAAGTATACGTGTATTTAATATACATAATATTTTAACAACTAAACTGAACTTTGTATTTATCTTTGTTTTTACGTATTTCCTATCAGAGGAAAATTCGCGAACGGTTGGTTTAGGTTAGGTGAGAAGCAAAGAGGGTGATTGGCAGGTAGCTTGTCACTTTGTTAGTTAAGCCAATCCTGTGTCTTCAATAAAAAGTTGAACGTTCGATATCATATTCATTCGTTGAGAAACTGGGCCTTTGCCTTACAAGGCAAAGATTTAATAAACTGGGAATCATTTTGAGAACTATTTTAGTTCAAATTATAACTCGGGTCCGGAAATTAATACTTTAGTCAGACAGTCTGTCTCGGCTTTTTCATTCTTTGAAAGAATATATTAAAAAATCGAACAAGTAAATATTATTTATTACAAATTATAATCGATTCAGTTCGAATGACGCATTTAAGTGCAGCGTAATTACCATAGTTATATATCAGACGTTGGCGATTTAAATGCCGCATTTTATTATGTATTATAAAATCGATTTCAAATGAAATTGTATTTATAGTCTATTATTTATTAGTCTATTAAAATAATAATGCCGTGCGCCTGTAAAATTATTAATCTAACGTCCATTCCATTAAATTAAGAAACTGAATATAAAAAAAAGAATAAAGAATCATCACGACCGTATCCCTTTCGGGGTGGTCTGAAACCACGCTTTTGAAACAAGTGGAGTCACAATTTGCCGACTTTACTATATGCCCATCATCACAAGTGGCAAGCTCGTCGATGTCTCTAGCGTACCAAATTCGTTAATTACCACAAATAAGTTATTGTATCACGACCAGAGGCCTAATTTTGGCGCTTACGACTTGTGTGTCGGTTCGAAATATTCGAATGAAAACGACAGATTATCATAGAAAACTCTCAGTTTCATTCGAGCAAATCGAGCGGACATCCATGTCGAAGGCGCGAGAATCGGGGCCCAGGAATCGAGCCCGGTACCTTCGCATCTAATTCCATAATAAATAAAAATAGTATAAAGAAATAAAACTGGAAAAAAATAATATCCCCATTGTACTATTTCAACTCCACACTTTATAACTTACTTATATTTTTTTCTGATACTCTACATTTAGGTTAATGCGATTAGGGACACGGTATCGATACTGTATACATCAAGCATAACAATATTAACGATACTATGAGTTGTGTCGGGCACAAAAGTATCGGTACTGTACACATAAGTAGTTTCGTCCACAAAAGTATTGATACTGTACACATGAGCAGTGTCAGGCACAAAAGTATCGATACTGTAAACATGAGTAGTTTCAGGCACAAAAGTATCGGTACTGTCCACATGAGTAGTGTTGGGCACAAATGTATCGTTACTGTACACATAAGTAGTTTCGTCCACAAAAGTATTGATACTGTACACATGAGTAGTGTTGAACACAAAAGTATCGATACTTTACAAATGAGTAGTTTCGGACACAAAAATATCGATACTGTACACATAAGTAGTGTCGGGCACAAAAAAATAGATACTGTACAGATGAGTAGGATCGAACACAAAAGTATCGATACTGTACACATGAGTAGTAACAGGCACAAAAGTAAAGATACTATTATTTTTCCGTGTCCATAATCACGTGAACCTTCATTTGATGATTTAGAATTATTTTTCAACGTAACGATAATTTAAACTGATTGTCGTAAACTTAGCATTCAATTTACAACAAAAAAACTGCCTCACAATTCGGCAATCTAGCACGATCAAACTCCGTTATTAAATTAAGTAAAAAAAAGAGATTTCATTATATAACCGAGCTGCTATAGTGTAGTTCTATTACGTCGCACCTTATGTTGCTGTCCAAAATCCTAAAGTATGTTCTCGAAATTTGACCGTGCTGGGGCTACAGGTATTTAATTTATAACCCTCGTCGGTGTTAAAAAAAAATCACAGTGTTGTGAATTATCTTCGATGTCGCAACAATATCGTGTGCTCAGGCTGTTTGTGTGAAAGACTCCCCTTTGTTTCAATCATGAAAGAATCTCTCATTTAAACTGCATATTGGACTTTTGGAAATTAAGTGGACATGTCGGAACAAACTGTCACACAAAATTCAATACAGATAGCAGCTAGGAGCCCATTAAAATCCAATTACACATTTCACTAATGTGCGAAAATTGGCGTTTGGAATGTGCAAAAGCTTGCTGTTGTAAGCTTATGCTCCTAGACTCGTATTTCATGTTAGGTTTTTAGTATTTACAATAATTTACATATTCGATAAAATAACTGTTTTATAATACATTTAGGAATAATTTAACAGTTATTTTGTCTTCACAATCTTATCTTAAGTACTAAATATAAGCAATCAGCAAATACTTTCAATTTTAATATAGAAAAGGTAAGAAGAAGGCGCTGGCCCTAGCCCTTAATCACGGTAAAGATTGACTTTCAGCTGCCTTTGGTCTTCGCTTTTACTTGTAAATTGTACTTCTCTAGTAAGTCTAAATCTAGATCTCTAGATTTTTTAGGGTCATTCTACGACTTTTTAAAAGTCAGCTCTGGTAAGAAGGCTCTCGCGCATTTCAATAAATAATATTACGCTGGATATTGTTTTTCGCATTTGGCTTTTTGGCTAGCCTAGAGATCTACCGCAGGGCCGGCGCTAGGTGGCTGTTGTATCGTTGTAGATTTCATTGACTTGACTTGTAACTATTTTATTGTAAGTCTACTTAAAAGCTCCTGCACGTAACAGAAACAGGTAGTTACGTACATATGATACGTCAATGTAGCCATTAAAATAACTTAATTATTAAAATAATAATTAAAAACACTGCAAATGCAATGGCAAAATTCAAAGGAGTTCTAACACTATGATTAGATGAAATGTTTTAAAAAAATATTTAATATAATACAATTAATAAGCATCATTTGTAATGTTTATTGTTACTGTAAAACAATTTTTAACCTACATTCTGTACAAGAGCTTTTAATCTTAAGAGGGACTTACACCGTGCTCAATCGCATTCTCTATACTAATTAGTATACATAGTAGATAAGCAAACCGTTCTGCAGTTATACTTTTTTTTTTAAATAGGAGATCTTTTCCTTTCGGTAAGATTTGCTATTTTCAAAATTTAGAGTACGGTTCTTTTTTCCACTCTGTATATCCTACCTTACCTTACCTTATCGCTATCTTAAAATTATCGTTTCTTTGCCTATCATCTACTCCTAATCGTAGAGAATTAGATTTTTTAAAATAAAGTAACGTTTTTGGTAACTTTTCCTGGTAACAAGTTGGTGTTTAGTTTACATATAGACCTGTGCGCACTGGATGCGTACACAGTCGTACAGACTAACACGGAAACTATAAGACAGACAGCTCGGCTGTTCAAAATAAAAATCCATTATTTAAAAAAAAAACTTTCCATTATCACATGAATTATAAATCAGTAAAACGGATTAAAATTAACAAATTCAAAACATCGTAAATCAGGGAAAAACTTTAAAAACCTAGTAAGAGTATTTATTATTGTCTAGCTTTTTTAAAAAAAATCTTATTATGTGTTTCTGGGTTTTGAATTTGTGAAATTTGAATTGAATATTGTAAATCATTAAATCATGAGGAGCAACTATACAGATCGTTCACCGTAAGATGTCCCCTGCCTTTTTCAATCTCTTTTGCACTATTTTTTTCAAATATAATAAGTATTTTTAACGCTAAAATCCATTTGCAAGTTAATAATAATTAATTGTTTAATCATAATAAAATCAGAAAAACAGGAACGTATTTAGAAAAAAATAAATATAGTTGCGTTTCTTGGCTATTCATTCACGATATTGTTTCTACGTTTTTTAAGTTTTATTACTGAGTTTTAATATTGGTACTTAATAATTCTTATTATTTTAAAAAATATTCACTATATTGTATATTGATATTTATTGGTATAACATTAAAGGTTCAATCAGGGCAAACAATCAAAGTATTAAAGCTGCTTTTTGAGTCTCCTGAACATTTTTGTAATCATGAGTTACTACGTTTTGACTATGAACAGCCGAGTTATGCTGGCGGTGTGTGTACTTTCATAAAGTTTCATGCATTACAATTCAATGGGCGCACACTACTCCACATCAACGTCTACACACATATCCGTTATGTCCAGGCCTTCATGCTGATATACAAAGTCGTATTATGCCAAACAAAACTTCGCAGTTGCATCAAATGCAGTTTATAAAAGTTTAGAGAGTTTGAATGTGTCTCTTTAACAAACCAGCAGATTGCCACAAAATGTCACGACTGGCGTTCATCCGTTCTTTTTTTTACAGCCACTACAACTTTTAAAAGATTCATATGTAAGAGAATAACGCTGATTCATTAAGTGAACCCGCATCTAGAGGTATAAACCGTATTTTTTGTCTAATAAACTGCGTAAACTGATATTTTTTTACATATTTACTAATAATTTATATTTACCATATTATATTATTCTGTTAGATTAATTATTAAGTATTAATTCTTAGGTAATTTAAAATAAAAATAATATTACTCAATAAGTATCTTACATAAAATAAAGTACATAGGGGAGCTTATTATTTTGTTTTATACTAGCATGGCCTGTGACCTTGCGCCCACCTGATGGTAAATGGTGCGCTAGGTCCATAAATGTTTGTAACTGGAATCAGACACTCACGACTGACATTAGTCCTAACACTATTCCGGCTTGATGTAATGGATACTTCCCCGCTTCAGCAGACTGGGCAAATTACCACAATCAGTCCGCCGTTTGTTGTTCTCGTTGAAAGTGTGTGCCATTTGCAATGATGTCAAATGCCAATTTTTACATTCAAGGAGAGCTAATATTGTAAGCTTGCCATGGTGATATTTATATAAAAATAACACCGCTTGAAACAAGACTTACCTAAAATTAATACCCTAAAAGTATTCTCTAACACATAAGTAAAAAAATAATTGTATCATATTTGAGTAAAGCACCTAGTATGTACCTAGGATTACACTACGACTAAAGCTGATTATACGTAACGAAAAAGCATTTGTTGTAAATATTGCATCGAAATAGTAAGTGTGTTAAGAAAGTACGAGATTAAGCTAAGTATACTTAGCTCTAAGAAGACTTTTTTATAGCGGTTACAACTTCGTTACAATATTAGTGACAAATATTTCGTTACGTACCTACATTGTTGGAGCTGTACTTATTTAACTGTCTAACTCTGTAGTTAAACAATATATTACTGGCACACCAATTAATTTATCCTGTAAGCGTCATATTTCATTATGCTGATAGTAAATTATCATCTGGGTGTAGATTGCTTTTCCACCAAAGATTCGCAAGGGAAATGTGAATCGCGCGACGAAAATATTCACCAATAACTAATTGATATTTTCCTTATTCATGGCTAATTTTCCTAGCACCGTTTCAGTTTAGTGAACAAAGTTAAATTTAGATGTCTCGTTTAAAAATCTTATATAGGATCATCGAAGTTTTAGCGTAGTCGTTCATTATAGAACGGATGAGGCGACCAGTCGTGTGCTTGTTTTTAAGAGTTGTATGCGTTTGTCGTGTTCTACGTATTTGAGAGTACTGGAATACTTCGAGCGAAAATATCTACAGAAAAGGATGTTTTGCGAGAGTATCTGTATTTACCAAGTAGTTGAATCTTGTAAAAGCTTTAAAGCTATTTCTAACAGAATCTGACTGGTGTAAGAGTTGTCGAATCACTTCTCAACATCTTTCTGTTCTATCTTGACACCTAAATATCAGAAGTAAATGTATTTTAACTTGACCAATATATAGACTCACCTATAGTACCCAACCTTTGTTTGGCATGTGCTGTTTGAATAAAAAAAAATGATCCGGCTCGAAGGACCAACAACTGTTCTATTGACAGTTATATATTGTTTAAAAGTTAGTTCGTACACGAATTTATTGTAAAGGCGACGGAAACAAAGTAAATGGTGATTATGTACGACAGTTCGTACAAAATATATAATCTGTTTTTATTTTTTACATTTCTAAATAGAGCATATAATGTCAACATATTTAAATTTTAATATTCTACTAGCTGATTAAAAATTCAGCGCTGGCTGCATCATCAGTTTCTTTTTTTCGCGTCAAAGAATATTCAGTAAAAGCACTCGCTATCTTTTTAAAAGTGAAACTCATTTTAAGGCATTAAAGTAATGCATTCTAATTTTTTTAATGATGCTACTATTTTAAATTCAGGTTTTATCATAGTAAGCATAGGACTGTATATTTTTTGGAGCTGACGCGTAAATAGGAATTGAACAATGGCACTCCGGACATGTAGTCGTTGATGTGACGTAGGGCGCTTCTACTAAACTGCAATGGACATTATCGGTTGCATGGAGTTAACGTGAACTTATACGCACCCGGTGTGCCCAGGTGTTAGTGTTAACATCCTGTGTCACGCGGTATTTTAGTTATCTTTGGTTTTATTTCTTTTTAAATAACACTCTATTTTCAAGTGAATGGCTTATAATTATAAAACAAAATTTTTTCATAAAATTGCCTTTATGATCCAATCATAATACTTCCTTAATTAACTATCTTATATGTACGATTATAATTTAAATTAAATAGATTAATGATAAATTTAACCAGAAATCGAACAAACTCAAAATAATTTGAATATTTTGACAGATTTGAATATGTAGTACGATTAACATAATTAAAATACATGACTATTAATGTTTATTTAATTTCATTCGATTACCGCTATTTCTATAATTAATATTGCACTTTGGCGCGGCGATTTTAATGTTCTTATTTTAATAAGAATACCTAATATAATGAATACAGGAATATATGCTATATATACTATTCTAATACCGTCAAAAGATTACTAATACTAAATAACTAATTATAATACTAAGACGAAAATTTAAAAATAATTATATTAAAATAAAGTTCTTTGTACGATAAACACAACAGGTTACTCTGGATTATTTAATTGCATTAAGGTTTTTTTAAATACATTAGTTATTCTCGATTAGGACAAAACTAATTATACATTGTATATATAATTTATTAATAGATTTATTATTAACCATAATAAATTTATAAACAAGGCTTGTTTAAAATGTACTTATCTACTTACTAAGACACTTAAAATTACTCATACTAATGACCGAAGCAATATTCTAATTATCTTTTATATAATTTTAGAATTTTGTATGGAACAAACGTCAAAATTCGTACGTAGTAAGCAAAACCAAAGAATTTTAGAGTTTCGCCGTAAGGCACTAGATACTAATAGAAGCTAGAAGGAAAAGGAATCGTCGCATGATTTTTATGACTATACATTTTATCTTTGAAGTCCAACCGTAATAATATTATTTCCCAAAACTATTACCTACTGCCTTATACTCGTAGATAAATTAAAAAAATACCGAAATTGAGCAAAAACTAGCGCATACTTTGAATATAAAATAATATATTGTTTATAGAACAAATAAAATTCAGGTATCATTGTAATTTAATAAGAAAAAATACATTAAACTACAAACTATCTACGGCGTAGCATGACGCTACGAACAACGGAGTGGTCGTAAAAACACTATAACATTAAAGGATGCAGAAGTTGTTGGCAACATTTTCTTGCCATCGTATCATTTTAAATGTTTAATATTATAACATCCATTAAACATATTATAGTATGAACTAAAAATATATATATATTAATTGACGAAGACGCAATAGTGATATATACGAGTATATAGTCGTATACAAACGGAGATCGTTGGGATTTTCCTATGGCCATACAAACTAAGCTTAATACTAAGTATTTTTAAGCTAATTGAACATTAATATAGACAAATATTTGCGGAGTAATCTATTTTTTTTTTTTCAATTTTTATTTTATTAAAATAGTTAGTCACCACAGCCCGTTAAATCTATAGTCCCAGACCTCCACTGCTAACATATATCTGGAGAGTTAGGAATTTTTCTCTCGCATACTGACTTTTTTTAGCGAGGGTCAGTTTTGATTGACAGTTTTTTAAAAATTCCACAAGTTTATTTATTTAAAACTTTATTGCACGTTATACAAGAGGCGGTCTTAATGCCACTAGACATTATCTGACAACACCTGTTGTCATTAGTAGAACCGGGACTGACGGTTTAACGTGCTTTCCGATGCACGAAAACAGTGGTGTTATAAATCTATAGGAAATGTATATAAGAAACGTGTATTTCTCATTGGTACATCCCGGTCTTAGACCTTTGGATTTTCAAATCGTGGACCAGCATTCACATAACTCAACCACCACCGCCAACCAATTAAACCTTAAGAATTATGGAAGAACACTTGTGATTTTATTGTGTTTTTTTCTTATTTTATCCTAGAGCTACAAATAACATATTTATATAAATTGACGCTTGAAAGGAAATTATAATCCAGCGACTTTTATTGCAAATTATATTATACCCCAATAATACAAATTATTACCTTTCAAGCGTCGATAAATAATATACTACTTTTAATACTACCTTATGTAAAGTAAGCGATGTTTATGCCTATTTTATTTACCTACATATAATACTAATAATATACATGACTAATGTTTTTTTGTTTTGTATTTTTTAAAACTTTTTTTTGTATTTATTTGTTTTATTCTTATTGCGAAACCTTAAGTGTAGTAAGTAAACCTAGCTTAAAAATATTTATTTATATGCGTTATTTACCTATATATAAATACTAACAATTTAGAATAGATAACCAATTTTTATTTTTTCGTGTTTTATTTTTTTTCATATGTATCGTATTTTAAAGCTAATTGAATATATATATAGACTAATATTTGCGGGGTTATCTAATGTTATTTATATATTATTAAAATTATTAGTCATCACAGACCGACAGCTTAAACCTAGAGTCTCAGAACTCCACTGCTAAGAATTTACATCTAGAGAGTTAGGCCTTCTCTCGCACGCTGTCTGGATGGCTTATCGAGGGTTTGATTCGTAGTTTTTAACGATTCCACAGGTTGGAATTAGTGGAACCGGGACTGACTGTTTAACGTGCTTTCTGATGCACGAGAACAGTGGTGTTGAAGATTTATGTACTCGTACATAAAAAAAGTGTATTATCGTTCATCCTGATGTTAGACCGTCGATTTTTGAATTTTTAAATTGAAGGCCAGCATTCACATAACTCAATCACCACCGCTCACCAATTTAAGAATTATGGAATATCACTTGGGATATTATTGTGTTGTTTGTAGTTTTACCTTAGAGTAATTATTACCTTTCAAGCATCCATAAATAATATATTACTTTTAATACTACCTTTTGTCAAGTAAGCGATGTTCTTGCATATTTTACCTACACAATACTAATAATATAGAACAATCTGCCATTTTTTTTTTTGACGATTTTCAATTTTTCATAGGTATCGTACTTTCGCGGCGTTCGCTGCGATTATTTCGCGAGGGTCTGATCTTTTTGACAGTTTTTTTTAACTTGCTTGCTTTCCGATGCACGAAAACGGTGGTGTTATAGATCTATGGGAAATGTATATAAGAAAAGTGTATATCTTATTTATGACTCCGATGTTAAAACCTCGATCTTTAAACCTTTGAATTGAAGGTCAGCATTCAACTCAATCAATCACCACCGCCCACCGATTTGAAAACTATAGAAGAACACTTGGGATTTTATTGTGTTGTTTCTAATTTTACCCAAGAACTACGAATAACAGATAAGCATAAATTGACTTTTGAATGACAATAATAACCAAGCGTCTTTTTTGCAAATGCACACTATATCAGGATAATTAAACGAAGCAGACTTTTATTGCTGAATACAATGATGTATATAACTAAATATTGCCAAAAATATCGCTTGGTAATTATTGCCTTTCAAGCGTCTATGTATAAATTATATACGTGCAAATATACTACTTTTAATAATATCTTATGTCAAGTCAGCGATGTTTATGCCTATTTTATTTACCTACATATAATACTAATGCCCAATATAATACACATGACTAATGTTTTTTTGTTTTGTATTTTTGTTTTTTTTTTTGTATTTATATGTTTTTATTCTTATTGCGAAACCTTAAGTGTAGTAAGTAAACCTAGCTTAAAAAATAGTTTATTTTTATTTTTTAAGGTATACTATTATACATTAAATCTATGTATATTATAGTAAACTTATAATTTATGTTTATTAAAACTTTTTTTTATTTTTTATTTTGTAATTTTTTTTGCTGTTCTAAATTAAATCTACTTAGTGTAATTTACTATTATTAATATACGAGTAGTAAATCTATTATATATATGTTTATTTATCTATATGAGTAGCATTTCCTTTGATTTCAATTAATTACAATTAATTCTAAATAATTAGTATTCAAAGAGTTTTCAACGAGTTCTCAATGCCCAAGTTTACATGTTTAATTTCACAATTACTGAATTATATTATTATATGAATAATAATATTTTATAATCGATATTGTTGGGTTAAGTACACTGTCGATCTAACATACAAATACTACGTTACCATATCAGGAACATAAAGTGTGGGATTTAAGAGCCACGAGGTGCGACGTAACGGAACTACAAATTGCCAGCTTGAATGTTTAAACATTGTCGGTTTGACAGCTGTGAAGTAAAACGTTAGATAACGAAGTGTGTAAGTTTAAATGATGATATTCGATCCATACTACAAACGTTCTATTAACGGTATTAAAAATGAGTATAATATTAGGGTTGGTCTCTATGATGAGTTTTTATTGGAGCTCTAGTACAAAAGTATAGGAATTTAGAATTTAGAACAAGTGCGGCTTAACAGAACTACAAATTGACAGATGTATGAACTTTATTTTCACTCAAACTTCTGATTCTATAAAGGAGTTCGTGAGTGCTGGAGCTACCGTTGATTATCTTATTATATTTATAAATTGTATTGCGTATTGTTGTCGGAGATTATTTCTTAATACAAAGCAAACACGTGAAAAAGAAAGAAGGAACAACTGATACCAGCGATTGATGATCAACATTAATTGTTTATTACACTTCACATGACTCCAGCTTAAAGAAATGGGGAAACAGACTTTTCCACATCTTCAGCGTACGACAAATGTAAGTCTCCAAATATAGATGATGGCGTAGGGTTTGAGGTGAATATTTCGAGGATAGCCTCTGCGTGTGGTTGTATCCAGTGTAAGACAAGTATACGATTTAATAGACCATATAACAAAAAATCTACAAGAGGTCAAAACATTCCATACATGACAAAACAATTGAGTTCCACAATAGCCCAGATCGTAAAGGTGGACTAAAATATCCCATAAGAGACTCCAAATTTTGTTTATAAAATTTTGAGGGTATACTTGGGATATTACATTTTCAGGATATTGTAGGTTAAAAAATAAATATTTCCCGCAAATTTTTCGTACTATGTGTCGCACTCGTGTCAAAGAGAATGTTATTTTAAAAGTGTTCAGTTCAAAAAATCTGTTTCATTTTATTTCGTAGCAATCGATATTTGAAAAAAAAATGAGCAATTTCTATTCATTAATATGAGCGATAGGCTGCGGATATCAATCCGACCATGGTATTAATAATTTGAAAAAAGAGCGTGTATGTGCGAGTACCTAGACATTTGATAATACATATCATATTCAATAAATAGGTACAAATTAATGTTACGTAAAATAATTCCCAAGTCGAGTACTTATTAAATGTTAAGACTCGGAGAACAGGAATTGATTCTTGTAATTGAAATAAAGTGCAAACAATAAACAAGTTTTATAGAAATTGCTTGCATTGCAGTTTCTATGATTTGAAGGAATATTGTGTAAATATTGAATGGCGCTGAAATGTTTGCATTTAATATTTTAGTTCGAATCCCACGCCATTTCGAGCTTTATTTTCCAATATCTCAAATAATATTATTCTTTTGTTTTTAAAATAATAGCACTCTTTTATTTTACTTTACAAAAGGTATTTATTAAAAAGAGCTTCAATTTGTATATTGCTAGGATGTACTCGTACATAACAATGTATTGACCGAATAAAAATAGATTTACCGATGTTTTAGAATTTTGTAATTAACTTTATTTTCACAGCCAAAATTTCATTTAAACAATATTTGTTTTAGGTAACTGAAGATCGTTTTTTATTAGCATGACATGTAACTTTGCGCCCACCTGATGGTAATTGGCGCGCAAGATCCATGAATGTTAGCAACTGGAATCTCATGACTGATATTAGTCCGTAACGCTATGCCGGCTTGACTGGGCATGACGGCAATTCGAGCTTGATCCCAAAACGTGTACATACACTTTACTGGGCTTATCTTACCTAGACTAGGTAAATTATATATATTATCAGGCCGCATACCACCTATTTGTTGTTCTCGTTGAAATTATGTGCCATTTGCAATGATGTCAAATGCCAATGTTTACTTTCAAGGAGAACTAATATTTGCCATTGTTAAATTTATATAAAGATATGAAAGTGAATCTTTATATAGAACTCATGTCAGCAAAATATAATGAAGGCTTTCATTGTAAGTTAAACCTCTGATTTACCTTTTATTTTTATGAGGTAAATTATTTGTACTCGTATGTTACATGATATAAATTGCGTCATACTTAAAAATAAAAAGAACTAAACACAGACCCCTACTAAGTTTTTATTTCCTTGAACTAACCAGAAAGCTTTCAAATCGAACTGAAAGTATGTTTTCCCAGACGTAACTTTGTATATAAAACAGCAAACTTTTAAAGAAAATGCACCGGGTTAAAACTTTATATTTTGATGTATTTGTATTGGAGTCGGTTTATTTTGCAAAGGGATATAGATATCTGATGCACATGAATACTTTAAATGATTAGCTACAAATGTATATTGTAACAAAATAGTTGAGGTAAATTAACTCTTTACAGACTTTGAGAACTCGTTGAATATTTGTCATAAATGGTTCACCCAACTTCCATCATAGCGTTATGGTAATAGCGCAATGGCATTCCAATAATCCATTAATTTGATAACAAAATATTATACTCGGAGATCTGAATCCAGCAACAATTTTATAACGACATACATTTTAACTATAAATTTTAAAAGTAATACTCTAAGATATGTCTCTTTATTGAGGCCGCTGGATTCAAATCCTTCCGAAACCGGCAACAGTAGTATGACAACGACAGATGCCACATTCATTATATGAACCAATGCCTTGTAACACCTGCCCTTGTCGGGGCTGCCTAATCCTCTTGCTGGCATGTTTAACATGGTAAAAATCTTAATACGAGCCTGGCTACAATGGTCTCCCTTATGAACTTTCCTTGGTGAATAGCGACCTGGCGGTACCGGCTTAGGACGAATTGCACGCGAAGCCGCTGGTTCTGCGGTCCTACTAGAGTGTAGACCACTGAATAATATGCTTTTAAGAAGACTCTGTATAAGACAGTGATCGGCATGTTGTTTTTTGTAGCGTCCGTGACGATGGCAGGAGCGATAGAGTCCTTCGAGTTATCGAGGTTTAATGCAGCAGCAGAACGACTTCACTATGCTAAATGGAACAATAAAAAGTTAAGTACAAATAAAACGACTTTTTATAACTGTGGGTGTATAGGATATGAAACTATACACTGAAATTACAATTATGTGTAAGAAAATCAGTTACTTACATGTTTCGGTTGGTCTTTGCTTTAGGGACGATAGGTTTGGCGTAGCACAGCTTTAAGGCCTCCTCCGCGGCGTTCAAAGATCTGAACGGTGCAACGCCGAGTTTGCTATACCCGTCGATAGCACCCGGCAATATCTCGATAGCCTCCGCGAATTTCCCAGCGTCCGTCAACTTTACCCCTTTCTGTGAATGTTTAAAATATTAAGAGCGGGTTCATCTTGTACTTAAATGGCTTTGTAGATAGATGTTTGTAAAGAACAAGCGACTTATCGACACGATGATGCTGTGATGAATTACCGACTCTAAGTTGTTTTAAAATTAAACAAATCATGATATGTGACCCCGCGCACACCAAGCTAGGTGGAAGTCTACTTATTCATAAAATAGCTTTTTTCAATTATTTATTTCGAGACATGTCCACTTCACCGCATCGCAGCTAGATCTCACATAGCAGCTAGAGATAGGCCTTGCAGAACATATATCTGGAGAATTTGACCTACATTCGCGGGGTTTACATTTTTTA
Source organism: Tinea semifulvella (assembly GCA_910589645.1). Lineage (NCBI taxonomy): Eukaryota > Metazoa > Arthropoda > Insecta > Lepidoptera > Tineidae > Tinea > Tinea semifulvella. Next base: position 32,557,871 of record OU342584.1, read on the forward strand.
AAAGCTATTTAAAGACGTTTTCTTACTTTGTCCTAAACCTTAAACCAGGATCTTAAGCGTGTTGTTACACTTCGCATCCCTCTCATTTTCAAACCGTTCAAATCTTAGTATTCTTTTAAAAAATATAGTCAATTAGGTTTCTAGGAATTGAAATTACGAATATTTGAAAAATATATCATATCTTTTAAAAAAGTAAAATAGAGATAATAATTATAAATACCTATATGTTAATAGTTTGAAATTATGTGAGTAATATGAAATTGAAAATATGTCTAAAATGACAGTAATTTTATTTCCTAAATAGCTAATTAACTCTATTTCTCAAAAGTACATTCAGAAAAATATTTATAAATGTTAGAATTTGCGAGCGAAATGGATGCAAAGTGTGATTACTATTAATGCGTCTTATTACTTTAGTTCCTTATTCATTTTATAGTGGTAAATTACTAATGAAAGACGCTGGTCAAAAGAAAACGTTCCTAAATAGTGTGTAATTCTTTGCGATAAATTCAATGTCGACACAATACCTGTACACTCGTATATAAAAGTAATATGATCACGACCGCTTCCCTTTCGGGGTGGTCAGAAACCACGCTTATGAATAAGCGGATTCACATTTAGCCAACTTTACTATAGGCCAATCATGACAAGTGGCGAGCTCGTCGATGTCTCCAGCGTACCAAACTCGAGAAATATCACATAAATCCACGGACTTAACCGCCAGACCACGGAGGCAGTATGTATATACATCCGTATATACATTTAATAAACAATATTTATTAAATGTATAATAATATATACATTTAATAAACAATGTTCATAAACAAAACAGGTACGTAGATGTATAATCATAAAAATAAGTAAGGTATCATCACGAGTGTAATCCTAAAATATTTTATTCTCAACGCAGGCGAATTTCCGTTAGCCGCGAACGTTATACAAATAATGGAATAATTGAATTAAAGGAAACTTTCAATGTCTAATATTCATAATAATAATTTGTAATTTTGAAGTAAGTTTTTAGCTATGCCACGAGTATAATACTGACAGTAAATAACTAAATATAATATTTTGGCAATGCTTAAAGTATTAGATGGCTGCAGGAATCGAACGCGGTATATCTGCGTGAAAACTGACGCAGGCACTCATGTTTTTGATTTTTTTTTACACCTATTTCTTAATTATGCTGTTTTCTGGCCGAGAGCACTAAAATTTTTAATTTATTGGGACATTTCTCGAGGCTGGTATGCTAGAGATATCGAAGACCTACCTACTGTAGTGATGGGCCTCTAGTAAAGTGGGCTGCATGTGAACTCGCTTAAAGAAACACGTGGTTTCTGACCGCCCAGCTAAGGATATAGCCGTGATGATACTTTACCCCTTTCGGAACCTGGTAGTAAGTGTTTAGCGAAGATAATTACTGGTAATTATAATACTTCACTTGTTATAAACTTAGATCGTTTGAAGTGAAAACACACGAAAAATAAGTACGATTTTATTAAATATTTGCGTAATTGGTTTGAACGGCACTGAGATACGAATCGACCCGCATTATGAGCAATTGTTCAGTTCAATGTCTTAGGCCTAGCGCCCACTGACTGGACCGAAAGATTTTTTTTCGATTAATTCGTATATTTATAGCTATTAAAATTTTATAAGATATTCAACTGCGTGTTCATAATATAGAGATATATTAAATTTCCATGCCATACCATCTCGTCAGTGGGCGCCGGATATTTTTGATATATTTTTTTGACTCTATAACAGTCAGAAACAAAAAAAAATTGATATAATAATATTTATGAAAATTACTAAATAATAAAATTGCTTGTGCTAAACCTTAAAATTGCATGTTCAATTGAAAATAAAATGTACTACTTTCTAAATGTTCAGAGTTACATAAGTTGAGGAAGTCGACAATAAAACTTACACAATGTATTTTCCCAAAGTGAGTCAACAGTGGTATACGAGCAAGCGTCGATATTTAAACTTGACAATTTAAGAAAGACTAGTAAGCTAAAGTTCGAAGAGCACGTCTAGCTGGTGTCGCTTTTCAACGCTAACTGAATCGAGCCTCGACGAGAGTTCATTTTATCCAACCTATCTACAAAGTATCGCCCGGAAAGCTCCCCGTACACGTTACAATTGCGCAACATGCAACCAGCTACAAAGTACGATTTACTTATGACCTTTAATAGCGCGCGCTTTATTGTGTATACGGGCTTTAAGACTTATGCGCCCACCATTTTTATTTTTTATATTATTTGGTTTTCATTTGATATAAATAGTTTCTTGCAAGTTATTAGAACTATTATTTTTTCTATAGTATTTCGAGTATTTTACGTACAAGCAGAATATTAAAAATCATTGTTTCTTTTTTGTGATTATAATGATAAAAATAGCTCAATATTCAAGAGGTTGGTAATTATTACCTATTAAGCGTCGATTTAAAGTTAATTTAGTACAATATTTTTTCCAAAATAACAATAATTCAATCCATTTCATTCTACATTCTATAACGTGTCCAGTGAATTAAAAATACTAGTATAAAAATAAACGCATTGGGAATAAAGATATTCTTTTTACAACCTATTTTTTTGTCTTTACGATGGAACTAGGTCGTCAGCTAGTACGACTGATAAAGTGGTAAATCGTTCACTGATTCTCGCGTTAAATTGCATGTGTTTCCGACTGTAGACTTTCAACTACTTAGCATACGTATTAGCTAGGAAATGTTATCATTTTACTGTCTATATATTTAATAATTTTAAATATATAAAATGCGCCGGTTTTAACTTCCGTAGCTTATTTTTTCTTTGTCAATCGGTGTTTTATAAAATTGCGCACTTTAATAATATAATAACGGACTAAATGCTCGACTTTAGGAGGCGATCAAGATTTTCTAAAAACTACATCAACTTTATCATCACATACACTCCTAACATAATATTAATATAAACATAAATCTCGAATTATTTAGAAACATTTAGAACTTAGACATAGTTAATATATCGATGCATCTTTCAGGGACGTTACAAAGGACTTCCTAACTCAAGTAATAGGTTTCATATAACTTGGAGAAGTTTGATAACAGAATATCGGATAAACTAAGATAAGTCCTTTGTGAAACTTGAAACTATTTAAATTCCTTGTTAGTAAACATGAAGCTGCATTTAAGGACAAATTTAAATCCAAAATGAAGAAAATCCATTAAATAATAAGTTTATACACTCAAATCTACTTGGCTCGCGTGTACTTTTGCTAAACCCATTGCGATTATACAAATTAATCTTGGCGATATTTTATACCAAAGTGTAGTATTAGTATTTTAATAGTGTGTTTAATTAAAAATATATTTGTAAAAAGTATCCATTGTTTACAACCCTAAGGTTAAAATTCGTTTACACACATAAATTATTAAGGTTTATTTTTCAAAATAAACTGATATTAACTTGGATTGGCTTTATTATTTATTGGGGTGACGTTGCGATATACAAAAAACTATGTTAAACTTACCCTGAGTACCTCCAGGTATTTAACGGCGCGGGAGTTGTGTTCTTGTAACATACGTCTGTCTATTTCTTTAAAACAGAAGTCGCAAATAGCTACATCTTCGGTATCCCTAAAGGTTTAATTATTAAATTTAGTTAGTACGAGGTCTGTCCGAAAAGTATCCAAAATATAAAATATATTTGCGCCAGAGTGGTCGATCGATCTCTGCGTGGCATGTACGTCAACAGTATACGACTGGGCGTACGAGTATAGTTCAGTCGCAGCGTAGAAATGTTTACAATGCATTTTTTTGCGCTCGACAGATTTCGTTATTGTTAAAAATGACTGAAAAACAGATATTGTAAAAAAAAACTCGGAAAAACTAGTAGCTAATTGGTAAATCGTGGCTTAATGCGTGTGATCCCGAAACAAAACAATATTCACAGATGAAGCTCTCGTCTGAACCATCAGATCGGAGCAATAACGGTATAATACTCGTACTAATTGTTTTTTTATCATGTCGGTGTTGTGCACCACAAACATGCACCGACAGGTCAGACGAGTAATAAGGAATATTCGTTGAAATTTTGCGTTTTTGGTCGAACTATGACTGGCTTCTCCATCACGATAATTAGCCAATTATTTTTATTTTGCTATTTAATTAAATGGGGATTACTTCAAAGGATGCCACTCGCCCGATGACAAAAAAAAAACGCCAGCGCGGTGATATAAAGTTACGAGTAGGTCGGATACATTTCGGACACACCTCGTAATATTCCAATGGTGAACTTGATTGTAAAATATGTTCCTTACCTTTTTTGCATCTTTGTACATTGTCTAAAGATAAGGCTCAATTATATAATTTAAAATAAGTACCTAATTAATTAATAATAAAATCCTTATTGAATTAGATATTGGGTGGGTAGAGATTGGAAGTATATTTCTATTTATGAATTCTGATTTTAATCTTATTTTAATTACTTATTTTTAGTTATAATTTAATTTATTATTAATAATTATTTTTAACAGGCTATGATGGTATTTTGGAATTTTTTAATAAATAATTATTTTAAAAATAGCATATATTTTAAATAGATAATTATATTCTAAACGATATTTATTACCTATGTATTATTTATGTAGATATTTAATTTATATACTTTACATATTAGTCACTGTTATTTAATTCGAAAGTAAAATCTTCCAGTCCCTACTCTACAAATCGGTTATTATATATTTATATTATCAAGCTAATCAATTAATCGATCGCCTTTCGTCCGCATAAATTGCAATCAAATTCACCATCGCATTATACAAAAGTCCGGGTTCTTCTTGTTTAACTTTCAATAACAGCAATATTAAAAATAAAACGCAATAACAACTTATTAAGGCAAAATAAATATTACAGTTTTCAAAAAAAAAAACATAGTTCAATCCGGGATATCGTTTTGTAAAGTACATTATATTAAACTGTCATTCTTTATTTAAATAAGAACCCGTAATAAAAGTCAATTTCTTTAAGCGCAAACGTTATTGTAATAAATTCTTTAACAAACGGTCATTGTCAATATTAACCACCATTATAGTCAATATTCATATCTTATGTAATTTTGATAAACTCGGTTATGCTCTTGCGTTTCTAATTATAAAAAACGACTGTAAATATAAAAATCTATCATTTTGACATTTTAACGATTGTGGTTAAATAAACTTTAACGTATTAATAAACAAACTACAATAATACATTTTATTTGCCTGCGGTGAAATTCAATTAACGAGATATTTCAGAGTGTCATTTGCGGTCTGTTATATCTACTCGTTCAATTGAAGAGTGATTAATTACAATTGCAACATAAGCTTTTTTAATATTGTTTTGTTACATTTTCAGGCTTTTAACAAAGTAGTCAAGTGGACGACTTTATCTTCTAAAGTAGTATTTGATGGCGAGAAATGTAATGTATCTATGCTACATTGTTAGTTATATAACAGGTGAGCTTTTTGTTTTGAAGTAATTTCTGATATTTAGATATAAATAACGACCACAATTTAAGGATTATTATTAGGAGGACGTAAGCTTTAATGAATGTAAATAAATCAGGTTAAAAGAAGATTTCTTTCTCTTGTCGTTCGGATTATGTTGCTACGAAATCTCTGTAGCACTGCTACAACGTTTACGTACGATGCTAGCATGATTGTTTATAGTACTTCAGTACTTAATTAGTCACCGAACTAGTCAATGTCAATGTAACCATTTATTTAGTGACTCCAATAAACTTTTTGATAATTTCTTTCAAATACCAGAGGCTTTACACCACTGCACTATGAGATGTCCCTACACTGATATGATTCTTGGAATAGAATAATAAATATTTTTTTATAATAAGTTTTACATAATAGTTTTTATGATAATATGGGGTCTTTACGCGTTAACCTTGCAGAAAACTTTTTTTCGAATCGTGTAAGGACCCGTTTAATTTTTGTTAGTCTTTGTAACACTTACCGGAAAATCTGTACTAGTCGACAATAAGGACAGCGCAACCTGTTGATCAAACTTCCTGTTCAATAAATGTGTATAAATAAAGCTTAAAACTTTATAACATCATTATAACATTCATAAAATATGATGGAAAGTTTTAGTTATAATTAATAATTAAACATTTATCCTTTTGCTTTATTTTTTATTATTATTTTATTTATCATAACATAATGTTTTTACTTTAAGGTAATTATTAGTGCTTAACCACGCAGATACGAGTATATGCGAAAAAAAATTGCAATGTTTGCGCGGCAAACACATTTTATTTTAAAGCCTTGTTTCGTATCGTATATTCATTTTCGTGGGACTCATAGCGCCAGATCATACATACTACTGGCATGTACTTATTAGGTCTGAAATCAAAAGTGCGGTAGTCACTTACAAAGTATTAAAAGTATCTTCAAGACTTAATGGCATGAGCAGATAACCAAATAAATTTATTATTAAGCTTATAAAAGTTGCTAATAACTTTTTAATACACTAAATTTCCAGAATCCTAACGGTTACCGAGTTATTCACCTAATATATTTATATTTTTTTAAAAGCATTTTTTATTATTATTTAAAGTTAAATGATGTTCATTACATGGTCTTTTATTCGACACTTTATTTAAGTCAATCAGTTTAGTAGTTATCTAGAAATACAGGTTTATAGAACGGGCCAGCTGCCATCCTTGCTATGTCACAGATCCCCCTCCATACACTTAGGAAGAGTCTACCGCACTTTTTGTGTTCAGGAAAACATATGGTTCTGGTATGTACAAGTACATAACAGTAGTCTATATGGCCGAGTTGAGTTCCACGAAAATCGTTATTTGACGATTTTTTACAAATGGATCGTACTATTCCTGTTTACAGTAAACTTATCTTCTTTATTTATATATGTGTAAGTTTCCATACTTACATTATTCACTTGAAGTTATTAGGTTCAGTGTTGTCTACAAAATATGTCACCGAAGACCAAACGTTAGTCTAAGAAGTCCAAGAATAGGAGCAACTACCACCGCAGCCTGACCGGCCTTACAAATCGCTTATAGGACTTCAGGTTATAGGAGTGGAGGGTGGAGGGGGGGGGGGACACGGGCTGGAAAAACCTTAAAAATCTTCAGGAGACAGCAGATGTAAGTAACTTTTGGGGCTAAGTAACTACTAACCTAAATTTCGGCGGACACTCGTCACTCATCGTTCTGATATTGGTCCAATCTCCCTCGCACGCGGCACATAAGCAAACGAAATGATATTGGCTTTCGAGTTCTCTCTGTCGTCGGCAAACAGGTGTGGTTATGAAAGAGGGTCCATAGGAATCTGAGATCAGGCTACCGGTTTTCATCGGTCTGATCGCGCGCAGAATGATTTTCTTGCCCTCGTAGTATCTATGAATAAAATAATTTAATAATTAGCAATAATACAAAATTTAACTTAAAGTGGCTATAAACAGATAATCATCTAGAGACGTTACTAAGAAGGCTGGCAGCATTTTTTTCCCTATTTACAGCAAGACTGATATCCGTACCTTGACTGATATATTTTTCGACTTATCCTGTATGGACAACTGAAATGATTGAGACATTATAAATCTAAAATATTTGAAAATTTATACAACAAAAATCATAATAAAATTGTTATTTAATTGAATCATGTGCTTTAAATTACAGCTAGTAATTTCAAAAGTTTAAATAAACAGTTAAAGAGAAAGTTATAAATTGTTTAGTGAATAAGGGGCTCGTAGCCTTCACCTTACAATGTATACAACCCCACAATGTTAGAACGATAAAGTAGAGTAGAGAGTTATTTATTAAAAGTAAACTGCAGTATGAGTATGTGTAGCGCTCTTAAACATACTATGTAACTTAGTAATAAAATAGTAAATAAGATCGTACTCGTAAATTGCAATAGTTACTTTCAGATCGATGTGAGGGTTTTCGTAGCGGTACGAAGTAAGTGGGTACGTGGTTAAAACGTACAGTGTCAGCTTAAAAAGCTCAACGGTAGAGTGCTCGTGAAAACTGAAAATTTTATTTAATTGCTGATAAACTAAAGGATGTTACAAACTAACACATTTTATGTTGCACGTTCATAATATTTTATTACTACAGGGAATTAAGAGCAACACAGTGTATGTAGTTTTATTTCTCACATTCTGCATTTACTGAAGTTATTCACGACTGCAACAAAATTACAGGAACCAGAAAATAGTTCCACATACAAAGTACAGACTGACATTGTAATATTAAAATAAATATAATAGCAACAAAAATTAAGACAGCTTTAAAAAAACTAAAAAATAAATAACACGATTTCTTACTCTACAATGTCCAGCCACTGTTAAAATTGTGTAATTTTCCCAATGGATTCATGAACGACTGGGGATAGACATAATATGTATAATTACAAAGTTGATTTTATTTTTATTATTATTATATATAAACAAAAACCTATCTGGATAAATAATAATATAGTTAGAACACCCTATATGGAAGGCATTGGGCCGGTTCAGTTAATGTGGTTGACCAACGATTTCCATCTATACAAAGTAGTTACTTAGTTTAGCTTAGAAATTTTGATATAGTCGTAACTTGGCAGTAACATAAATTTTACGGCGGCAAATAACTTTTTAAAACAGTTTCAATCTTTATTATAACAAGTAATTTTAAATATAGTAACAATTTACTGTAATATTCAGTTCTGTGATCAAAACGTTGTTCTATAAATATCATCAAGAATCTAGAAAATCACTAAGTTTAGTGCAAGTCTAATAAAACAGAGGCATAGTCCGTCATATAGACTGGCTGGACGTGTTTATGGATAACGCCGATTGTCTTTACCTTCAGAGCAACCATTTTCTATGAAAGAAAAGTGCTTACGTCAAAGCCAAAAATACATAAATTTGATTTGTTAATGTACCCATTTTTACGATCGGCACTCTATGATCCTTAATCGTAGAGCACTAATCTGAAATAAAGTGACTAAAATTCAATAAAATAGTTTAAACTTACCTCCCTACGGTGGGGTAGCATTCGTGGCTGACAGTGGCGGCTGTCCCATATAGTCCTAAAGCGATGGGAGACAACTCAGGTTTGATGACGTCGGCACAATGCGTCGTTTCAGTAACGACGCAAGAATCATATTTCAACAATTCCAGATGACGCATCAGCATTTCAATAATGAACACCTCATCTGTGAACATTATTGTTATTAATAATTGAAAGTGTTGCTGCTTATGCACTAGAGATGTGCGATAGAAATGACTAACGCGCAAGGGAAAATATTAACTAATATCACAGGTACAGAAGATTCAAAGTCCAAATATCTTTATTCACGTAAACTTTTTACAGACATTTGTGACACGTCATTATTTCGATTATTTTAAATGATTTTACTCCTGCTAGTGGAAGTCTAAGCAGCGAAGTTATCCAAAGGGTAAACTGTTAGTAGAAGACCAGTTGATTTCATTAACCTATTAATGTTTTATCTGACTAAGAAAGGAATCTACAAGCAAAACTCAGCTATAGCAGATTTACAAATACAGAATTACACAACAATAAATATCTTTCAAATTCACCTATGAGTAACTAAAACAACAATTCATTGGCTTTATTTACAACATTATTAATGTACTGGTCGAAGAGAATCTTGTTGTTATGAATTATACCGAATACCCTGTATAAATACAGACGTGTACTCGTCTTGTGGTCAAAGTAGTGAAGTGGTGTCCTTCGTTACCGTCATGTTGCACGCCTATGTTGGTAAAAGCTTCTCTAAATTTAATTATTTAGAGCGATGCGGTGCCATAAACTTTCAAAGGTATTATACTAATTAATACTGCATCTACGAGTACAACGTATTTTGAAATTAGTTCGACTATATTAACAAATAGAACTTGGTTGTGAATAAACTGATCAAGCAGATAATTGTAAGTAAACAAGTTGGGATATTTTTTTTCAAAAATCATCATTCATCATCATTATCTGGAATTGTCGTCATGCCCAGTCAACCCAGCATAGTGTTACGGACTGATGTCAGTCATGAGTGTCTAATTCCATTGCTAACATTTATGGAAATCGCGTTGCAAGCTCGTGCTAGTATAAAAAAAATAAGCAGAGATTAGCCACTAAAATGTATAAGAATTATGACTGAAATTTAAGCTGTTTAATTGCATTCTTAATAGAAGTAGGAATTTATATTTTTTCATTTTTTTTCATTCATTACAGCCCCTAGAACACAGCGTCCTAGACCTCCACTGCTGGAGATGGGCCTTCCAGAACATATATCTGGAGAATTTGGCCTACACTCGCCACGCTGGCCAGACGGCTTGGCGAGGAATTTATATAATTATTATTATTAAACTAAACCAAATTAATAGATGAAATAGAATATTTCATGCATCGAACAATTTAATAAATAAAAATAGTAGATACAATAAATAAAAAAACCCGACCCCAAATAAAAAAAGGAAAAAAATAAATAAATTAAAAACTGAAAAGACATATAAAAACTAAAATTATAGCGTGGCAAGATAGGTCAAATTACCTAGACCTGGAGAAATTCCGGAAGGCCCATGTTCAACAGTGGAGATCTAGAACTCTGGTGTTCTCGGGGCTGCAATATTCATTACATCCCCTAGAACACAGCGTCCTAGAACACCACTGCTGGGGATGGGCATTCCAGAACATATATGTGGAAGATTTGGCTTACACTCGCCACGCTGGCCAGACGGCTTGGCGTGGATACGATGTCATTATTTTATGACAATTCATTATCGATTCCACAAGTTGGTATTAGTGCAACCGGGACTGACCGACGGCTTAAAGTGCTCTCCGAGGCACGGAACGGTGGTGTTGTAAATCTATGACAAATGTAAGTAAGAAAAGTGTATTTCTCATTGGTACATGCCGGGGGGGGGTAGTTTGTTTTCTTTGTAGGATTTAAGGAACGCTTTTTACAACTGAGCCACCACCGCGCTGCAATATGATTAATGTGAATCTTGAAACAATAATTGTCACATTATTCGAGTCAGGTACGCTATTAGATATCGAATAGTTTGCCACTTGATGCTGTGCCTATAATAAAGTTTACTATTAAGCTAAAGATACTCTCTGGGGCCAGTGTCGTGCAGTAAAGTAGTTTTTATTGTAACATCTCTATTCTCAATATATTTACCTGAATGTTTTATCATTTCTAATAAACAGTAGGTTATCGTCATAATGTGACCAAAATATGAGTGCACTAATGCAATCAGCATCTGGATTGATAACAAGAAATAAAATAAATTAATGATGAAACTTACCTGGAATTGGTCTAGGTGGGTTGAGAGGAGGCATTTCTTCAAAGAAATGTGCCTTCTTTAAACAGTCTTTTAGGACTATGGACATTAACAAAATCTTTATAAAACCTTCATTTTCTCTTTTATCAGGGTGAAAACCAAGAGTATATACCCGTTGTGCATGATCGTAACCCTTTGTAGTATTTTCATAGATCCTTTGGGTCGTTTTTGGATCATAAAAGATATTGTTTCTTGGAATGACTTCCGGGGTCGTAGAATAACTATTTAATCTAATACGTATCCGAGTAGGATCTATCAGATCTGGTTCTGGTTTAACATTGAATTCGGTGTCTTGTTTTCCACTTACTTTTACACTATCAGTCGTATTATTGTCTTTATTGTCAAAATCATCACGAAAGTCAGAGTCAAACCCTACAAATATATCATCTTCATCGACTTTTGGGGGCGCAACAAACTTCTTGTAATAATGTATACTTTTCACTAACCCGATTTGGGTTACCATTCTTAACGCGAGATAACAATTTACGGAAGCTCCCATTTCTATAAAAATAATTTTATTATTACTTATATATTATAAGCATAAAGTTAATCGAGATTTCTGTAACATCAATCATTCATACTCTTACGAGTATATAAATATTTTCTTTTAGGTTTTTAACCTCCACTATACATTGATTTAACATTGACTTTTGAAAGTTTATATTTACTAAACGACATTTTCGTCGATATAATAATAATAATAATATGAAAAACGATTATTAACTTAAAAAGCTAGAACATATTGAGTTAGATACCTACATAATTGAAATTATCTAAATATGCGTCGATTGGTCATACTCTCGTGTAAAATTATAAAATGTCGCTTAGTATTATTGCCTTTAAAATGTCGTTATCAAGGCTTCGTTGCATTAATTCTGCGGGAATTCGTAAACTAATTACGCGATGTCTCTTAACAGTTTTACATATTTTAAATAAATAAATCTTAGAAATTATCAGATGCCTGTGACATAAAGGTATGAGACGAGTACAAAACGTGAGCAAACATGACACTCGAACGCCTCGCCTCTGGGTTCGAGTATTCTATCAGTAGTCAAAGGCATTGTATGTGCATTATATTAAGTGAATTGCACGAGACCACCCGACAACCTATCCTGATTCTCGTGCTTTCGACATGCATGTCGACTCGATTTATTCGAACGAAACTGAGAGCTAGTTTTATCTTTCACTTTTTACTTGAATATACCGAACGCGCCAGAATTAGGTTTCTGATGATAGATGGGATGTTGGTTTTCAGAATGATTGAGACTGATATCATTGACTATGAACATACATCCCTATCAATGGGTTGATGAGATTAATTATCATGAAAGTTAATATCTGAATCAGAAACGCGATTTAATTATTAGTTATAAAGAATAATAACCGCTAGAGGCGAGGCGGTTCTGGTCGGGTGGCTTAAGGCTTAACCTTTATTGCAGAATTTATAAATACTAATAGTACTTTAAAATAAAAATGTGCATGTGTAAATATTACCTTCTAAAGTTTCCAATATAGCACATTCGTAACGGTGATAATTGTTAGTTGCTTGTTTTTGGCATTCAAATGAGCAGAAACGGACGCGGGCACACATTTTGCACCAAATCGGAGCTACGACTCTGTGAATAAAAATAGGTTTAGCTTTTTTCTGTACATCTGCGGCCCTACTACATATCTAGTCGTATATCATCGGCAAACGAGCGAACTATAATAGTTTGAAGATATTTTCAGAATTCATTTGCAATGCACAATAGATAGCTTGCAATCTGTGAAAATTGTTCGATAGCGGATTGCAATGAGATACGTACATACATATATCTTATAGTTTCTGTGGCCATAGTCTGTTTTTCAAACTACAACAGTTAAATTGCCAAAATAGTTGATTCCTTAATTATTGCCAATTTTCTCGTTAAAATGCATAGATGCATAGAATTTGCAATTAAAGTCCGTATACTAAATTTATTATAGTTTAAAGAAAATTTAAAAGAGACTCATTTTTTAAAAAAGTATTGTAGACATTAATAATAATAATAAAATATATAAGAGTGCCGTAAATTTAATTGTCACCAGTTTTAAACTTAGCGAATAATTAGCAATCAATATTTTTCCTCTTAGTTTATATGTACGTTTTTTTCAAACATTCAATCCAATGTCAAGTTAATAATCAAACCAATCAAGGAAATAAAAAAAAAAACTATTCAAAATAATTATTCCGATGTTTCTTTAAAAATACTGATTACGAATGATTTTGTCGACATGTATTTTGTTCACTGAGGTATCTCAGCTTCAGGTCCTAAAATAATGTTTTTTTAATCCTTGTTTTTAAAAGCTATTTAAAGTTATAGGGCGGATGTTATAAAAGTTAAAATTAAAGCTATTAAGTTTTATACGTTCGGCTAATTTCGTGTTATAAGTGACCGTAAATAACAGAATTCACTATTTTGTCAATCTAACTTTTGCACTTAAAGTAATAGACTACCGTTGCAGGTTTGGTTGGAGGTACAGTTTTGGCTTGATATATAACTTTGTTAGGCATTAATGACCTTTACACCGATAGATTATACACTGAGATCATATTTTTTTGGCTATTTAATTTGTTGCCTGCTCAAGATTGCGGCCAATGCAACAACTACGTCTGTGCTTTAAGAGCGAGGTCGCGTAACTCATATTTTATATAAGATTATCTCAATTTATGTTCACCGGTTTATTGCTTTGACCTAGCTAAGGAGAAGTCTTGATCTCTAACCTGATCATCAGCCGCCACAGAGCCTGTATTTAATTTCTATATTGTTTTTATTCCGCCACCGAACAACGCGCACAATGCAAATTTGGAGACTTTCATCTGTCACGCTGAATATGTGGAATGCTTTCCCAGCCAGTGAGTTTCCTCATTACTTCACGGGGAGTGTGCGAATGTGAATAGGTATCTTGATAGGCCAGCATAATGGTAAGGACTGATGTCGGTCGTCAATGGCTGACGTCGATTGCCCCCAATTTTAGATCTCTTGTACTGCTTACCATAATGTGGGCGCGGTGTCACACATGATGCATGATGATATGCTCAGTACAAACAATAAAAATAAAAAAAGCCAAATCTTGTTAAACTGATATACGAGTAGTAGGGGCTGGTGTCGGTTGCTGTCATTCTTGAACCTCGCGTAACATACCTACATACAAGTGTTAGTGACTCTGTTCGTTCTCCGATTATATACGTAAATACAAACAATTGTCGAAACTAGTACGCTTGCAACATCGACGTACTTGCCACTTGTTTAAAAGGGCCTAAGGCTGTTTATACGCCAGTGATATACAGGAAAATGAGCAGTGAACAAGGAAAATTTATTTACGTTAATGGAGATTAAAAATAAGGGCTTTGGTGGTTCGGTTGTAAGAATCGGGCGATTGATCGCGGCGGCGTCGGAACCGATTAATTACTGGATTTCAAGGTGAAGATAGCTTCGATACCCCTCGATTCCACTATGACCAACTTGTAGAATCGTTAATTAATTGTCATGAAAAACTGACACCTGCCAGCGTGGCGAGTGTATGCCTAATTTTCCAGAATTTCTGAAAGGGGCCTAGGACGTTGTGGTCTAGGAACTATGATGATGTTGATACGATAGGTATTTATCGAAATATATGTCAAAATTCATTACAAAAATATGGTTTCACTTAATATATCGTATAATATCGCATGAGATATTATTTATATGGCTCGAGGTTTGCCCGAATATTTTTTATTAGTATGTACTATGTATATATTTTTTTAAACTGTATGTTTACAATATAAAAATATAACAAAAACCAATAATAATGACGTTATTCATTGTGAATATATAGATTTAGATATTTTCCTTGCTCGCAGCTCATTTTTCTTGGACTACTCTGGAAATTACGCTAATTATAGTAATATAGATAATTACCTCCGAAAGCAATGTTGGCAATGAGTTTTAAAGCATTCCGGGAGCAGGACCGAAGCATAGGGGCTTTCCTCAATTAGGATTTCTCCTGTCGGTATATCTGATTTCGCGACAGCATGCTGGCCCTAAAAGTATATTAGAAAGTTACAATTTTAATTTTAATGTTTGCGCGAAATCCCTAGGGATTTAACTAGTTTCTTAATTTCCCTGCGACACTCGTACACATCACACTGGCGATAAATCGAAGCTGTGTCGAACGGAGAGTACAAAGTTTTAGATACACGATCTAGTGTTGGTGACGCGTGTGTTTGAATACCAAATCAAATAAAATTATAAACTTCTTAAATAATATAACCCTAACATAACCTGATCTACTTAAACATGTAATTTTATCTGAAATACACACACAAACACATACCACAATTATTAATTTGAGATTTTTTTCTAATTATTAAAATCTAATAAATCTTGTTTTAGTTTAATTTTAATTTATTTTACGTTTCATTGTGATCGTTTTTACTTAGCTTAATTCATTTGCTATATTTAACCACATAATGTAAAGTAAATATTGACCTTATTAAAAATATACCTAACCCAATAAACAATTAAAAGGAAATAAAAGAAGGAAAACCGGGGGAAAATATAAGAACTTAACACACTAAAGACAAACCCGTCCACCATGATACCAGCGTCATATAGCAAAATACATTAGGAGATTGCAATTGCAACATTTTCATACTAAACTTAGTAATACTTACATATGTCTTGTTTTCATTGAATGTAACTAGAGGTGATAGGAACATGGCAAAATTGTTGTCTTCAACAGTTCCAGTAAAGTCTGTAAATATATATTTTTACATTGAACCCGCTCCCACCAGATGGTAAACGGTACGGCAGGTCTAACAATAGAAGCAGAACGCCGCCTCTGACGACCGATATCAGTCTTTACCATTATGCCGGCCTGTCATCATGCTTACGGTTAGCTTAGGACTTCAGGTTATTCCAGACAGAGGCTGGGTGAACATTCCACATCGTCAGCGTGTGACAAATGTAAAAGTTTCCTAGAAATAGAAACTCCTCGGGTAAATTTAAATTATTAGGCTAAAGCATGTGATCTACATATGCCTAAAGTAGTGAAATTTTAAAATTTATATATAAAAAAAAACTTTATTTCCAAAGTGAAAACACATCTTGTTAACAGCTATTATGGTAAAGACTGATGCCAGTTTTCCTTGGACCTTACGTATCGCTTATCATCAGTTGGAAGCGAAATCACATGACGGACTTATCATAAAAAACATATTATTAATTTTACTTTTTTAATGTGATATCTCACCAGTATCCAAATATGTAGGTTCATTAGCAACGTTATTTAAAGCTTCCAGTTTCATAGAAATTTGTTTTTGGTCTATTTCATTAGCATGCGAAAAATTCTTTGCGATTTTAAAGGAATTTTTGGCTTCTTTCAATTTACCAGCTCCTGAAACAATGATATAATAAATTATTAGTTATGGTATAATAATTTTTTTTTGCAGGTCGCTTTTAGCAGAATTTTTTTTTCGGTTTTTTTTTGTTGTTTGTAATTCCTTATGAGTTACTACTTGGTATTTTTTAATAATATAATAACTAGTGTATACGTTATATACATACAAGCTCTACTGTAATAAAGTGTCACTATATATATATATATATATATATATATATATGCAGTATCCATATGGCCTTTAGATCTGTAGATTAGGCTATACAGAGATTCTAGGAAAATGAGATGCGCGTTGATAATAAACCACCAATAGTATCACTTCATTATTACATCACGTTATCACAAAGTAATACTATTGGTGGCTATCACATCTGGTGCCCAAAAGTCCAAGGACCGCAAATTAGTGTTCAAAATTAATTACGAAGGATAACAGTTTAGCCAGATGCAAAATTTAAATCCACTGGTAACTTGGCAAGGAAATGTTTACCAAAGAGCTTAAGGCAAAGTTCTGAACCAAGAGACAAACTCGACACGTTGAAGCTGGGATGACTTTATACGACTTTATCATTATAACTTATAATAATATTTATTTATTTATTTAAATACTTTTTTGCAATTAAAAACCTAGTACATAGGCGAGCTATAACGCCATAAGGCATTCTTCACCAGCTAACCTTGGGGATCATGTAAGGTGATGGGCAGGATAAAGAAAAATATTATAATAGCTTAAATTAGTAAATAAACATAATTACGCATTTATTAAATATACATATACATACACAATATAAAAAAACAACACACATACATACTATATAATACATACATACATAAACATACACTATGAATAAATAGATATATATATAAATAAAAAGTCAAACAACTAATTCGAGAGACATACATTCTGTTTCTCAAGAAATAATGTGGTTAGAAGGTTTTTAAATACGTTAACGGACGGTGCACGCCTTATGGCCAGGGGTAGCTTGTTCCACTGACGAGCGGCAGCAACAGTATATAATATGTTTAGCTATAAAGGTCTGGCAATGGTGTGGTTGAAATGTAGGTAACCCTATAACAGACGGAACACTACCATCAAGAATACGTCAGTAAACCGTCTTTATACTTAACAGAAAATATTATTATGTATCTTGGTTAGAAGTTTAAATAAATTGCTCTATGAAATAGCAGTTTATTATGACAGCGTTTTCTTGATTTATTGCTATTCATTATTAATTTTGTTTTATTTAACTTTTCAGGGTACTCTACTACTAGAAGATACATATAATGATGATAATGATCAAGGATACCAAACATTGTAAAATAACCAAAGAAAAAGCGAATTAAAGAAATACGTTATTTAAAATTTAAGATGTAAGTACACCATACGATAGGTTTAATAATACAAAATCAATATAATATTATAATATTTAATTATAATACCTCAAGCAATCTGTTGTTGTGCGACTTATGTCGCCTTATTCGGAAACAGGACGTTAAAATAACGCAGTCTAGTTTGCGAAGTAAACAACGTGGGTCGTAGTATCAGACAGTTAAGCTGATTTGCTTTGATCAAGAACGTCTGGGCCGCTTGAGAAATAGGATATACGAGTACTATCAATAGTTTCCAATAACGAGAAAACATAACTACAATCAAGGATTCAACTAGATTAATAGTCACATACAAAGTTACTGCGAGAAACTGGCAAGCGGACCTGTACGTAGCATGTGCTCTCTCAATAATATACGACAACTAAAGCGATCCGTCAGAAATAAAATAACAGTGGCTGTTTATTTGCAATTTTTAGACGCACAATGTGGCATTTAACACGTCTTCACGTTGGCCGTAGTTGAAACGTACGGTCGGAAATATCAGCACACGATTTTTTGTGCTGATATTTCCTCGTTATTTATTGAACCCCGTTTTTAAAGCCGTCACCTATAATCTAGTTGATGGTTGATTCGTGCTAGATGAATTATAAAAATATTATACTAAAGTAAAGGCAGCTAAATTAAAACACAATATATATTTATTTAATAAATATGTATATAAAAACAAAATTTAGGCTTAAATTATAATATATAAATATTACGCTCAATATGTTGAGCTTTTAACTCGTATTTAGCAAATTTTGATAATGATAGAATTCAATAAAATATTAAATTTGGCAATTCCCACACGACTTGCAAAATCGCTATTCTCAAAAAAGTTGTAATAATCTAAAGTATTAAAATTATTAAAATTACATATAGCTCTACTACGAGTTAAATATATATTACAGGTACGTTATTCGTGTGATTATTAAAATAAGATAATGAACTCATACCTTGATATATTTTTTACTTACTACCAACAAGCGTCGGGGTCAGATAATATTCAACTCTAATAATAATATTAGGTATAGGTAAATATAACTTTTATGTATTTTTTTTGTCCTATTTTCACGTCTAAATGAAAAAATCCAGGGCTCGACATATAAACATAACATGTGACAGTTAATGATGACTATCTCTTGAGAAGAGACACAATAAAATAACAAATAAATATTTTAAAATTGATATAAAAAAAAAACTTAAAAAAAAAACCTACTTACAAAACCTAATTCAAATATAAATCGTATCCGCGCGGCATATTGGCAAGAACGCTGGCCGCATTTCATCGCTGAATCGCTATAATGATTCTCTGGGCTAGGAAAGAACCAGCCCTCTTGTCCCCAGATAATAAGAGTAAAGCTGAATGTACCTATGAAACGAATTGTTTGTCACTAATATTGTAATTAAATGAAACATAGCGCTAAGCATAGTTAATGTTATAATTTCGTAACGTACTTACCATTTCGTTGCAATATTTTGCGGTAATAATATTTTTTCGTAACGTACTATTATTTTGAGCTTTACTCATAAATACTCATATGTACTTATGCAAAATTATCACAAACACCATTTCGCTTACTGTGACTACACCTTTATTATTTTGAGGATACACCAAAATACACTAATCTCATTGAGATATAAGTATAGAGAAGCTAATCGAAACAAAAAAAAAACCTATCGTAACTTGATGCCATCGCGCTATAACATTATGTCTATTATAATAGCGGCCTACCCGGTGGGTCAGCAAACCCCGTTTACTATATTTTTATTAAAATCATTATAACCTTTATTCGAACGGTCCCGAGGTTTTGGGTAATCGGAGTTGTTAGCTATCTTAACGTCTGTTGTCATCAGGCGTTAGAAGTGTGTAGACTTAACTATTCCGCGTACTGACACACAGCTGACAATGATTTTATTTTTGTTTTATTCAAATGTTAGACACCAAAACATATTAGGAGGGCCTTTCCCAGGGTAGGGTAAGTGTTTTCCCCAGAATGGTAAGGGAATAAAAGTTAACACCTAAGATTGACATTTTTAATTGTTGTTGTCAATTTGTCAACATAAAATAAAAAAAAATGGCGTTCGATAGGAACGAACGCAAGCGAGTCACTATGATTTTGATACCGCGGCAACAAAGCATGGTACAAACATTTGGTTGGCGGTGTCGGTTCTAGTAATATTAGGTCATTGACTAACCCAAACTATTATTTGACAATAAATCACAAGTGATGATTCCAAACAAACTTTTATACAATGTATGAAAGTTCAAACAGAGTAAATAGTTAAATATTACAAGGAAATATTTTAAGCTAAAGTATGACTTTTAAAATGTCATAAATATACTAGTTTCTGGCCATAGTAGTTTTAATGTCCTATGACGTAAAGTCGATTGTTCTTTGTTCGTCAACTAGTTATGCGGCTGTTCCGATTCGAAAATAATTAAATTACGAGTTTTCAAGGAATTGCAAGATTAATTCTATTTAGAACGCAAGCTGCAACATGATATGATAGTCTAAGATACGTCTAAGACTTTCACTGAGTGTATTCGAAAGATCAAAATTAACGTATTTTTATAATTTATAAAAGTACATTTTAAATAAATATTGTGACGCAAAAATCGACATGTAAGCGAAACATAAACTTTAATAATGTTAATAAATAAAATAAAGTTTGTCTAAAAAAATAGGACATTTGAAATCTCCAATAAAAATACAAAGCCAGTGGTCGTTACGTCGGGTATATACGTATAGCCCACACACTTTGTTCGTTATTTTTTCAGCCGACGACTAACTTCAGTCTCTACCACTATGTCGGCCTATCAAAGTGCTTTTTCATATTTTGCTTTAAAGACTCCAGGTTTTAGGAATGGGAAAACAAAATGACTGGAAGAGTATTCCACATCTTTACCGTTCGACAGATATAAGAGTCTCCAAAAAAAATAGTATACCAGAATCAATTTCTTAGCAATGTATGGATTCAACTCGCTGGTTTCTGGTCCATCGTGTGAAGAGAAGAAAAGTATCTCGGGTTTGTGACCGAATTATTGATTTAAGGGGATTTTATTACACAATAATTATCCACTATTCTTAGCTCCTCACGCCACCCAACCAAATACTGTATAATTCTTCTAATGTTGTCTCGGCAAATGTTCCCAAAACAGGCCTGCTTGCTTAGGCCAAATTTTTTCAGTAAGCAGTGCAAAGATTTTGCTGGTATTCTTCTCTCCTCCACACATAACTTTCCAACATACTCGTAGAACGTATTTTCGTGAAGTAATTATTTTAATATAAATAATTGAATGTTAATCGTGTCGTTGCACATAAAACACAAGTAAATTTAAGAACCGTGATCACTGTACGAGTATATAATACTCGTACTTTACCCTTGATATATGATATATCAAGTTAGGTCAAATGTTATCACCCAAAATCGGTAAACATTGAATAAAAATAATACAATAAAAAAACATTGACATGTTTTCTGTTTAAAGCCTAGTCCATGACGGGATATGTACATGTAGTGGGGTTAAGACATTAAAGTTGGACTTGGGAGGTACCAGGTTCGAATCTCTGTTGAAAAAACAAAATATATTTATTTATAAATGCTTTATTGGACTTTAAAACTTAACAGATAAGTACAAGGGCGAACTTAATGCCTCTCGGCATTTTATACTAGCCAACCTTTGGGAGTGTGGTAGACGATTTCGGGTGAATTAGAAATTTAAAGAAAAAACAAATACTTAAAAAATACGTACAATTTACACAACAAATAAAAACAGACAGAGATAGATATCAGGAAGTCGGATTATTTTATTTATTTAAGAAATGGGCAATGATGCTATTTTTAAATGTATTTATTGACGGCGCCTGTCTGATGATCAGAGGAAGTTTGTTCCACTAACGAGTAGCGGAGAATCTGAATATCTGATGGACGTGTGAGGAGGGATTTCAAGTTGATTGTTTACAGTAGAGCGAAGAGGAAAATTGTGACTGTCTCCAAGGAACTGGAAACGAGTCTTAAGGTATAGGGTAGTTTTAGGGTTATGGAGAATGCCATAAAGAGGAGTGAGAAGGTGTGCAGATCTGCGGAAACGGATATTGAGCCACTTTAATTGAATACGGTATTGGGATACATGGTCATATTTACGCAAGCCGAACACGAAACCGAAAAGTGCACTTCGCAGTAAAGACTCTAAGCCAGTGTCAAAAACATCAAGCGCATTTTTTTAAAAACACATTACACCTTTCTTATTTTCTGCTGCGGTAACAAGAGGGTTTATTCCTTGCTCAGAAAACCAGCATTGAGGTTTAGACTGTAAATGCGTTGTTTTAATTTTTTATTTTAATTTGTGCAACAATGTTTATTTATTTAGGTTAAATGAATAAATAGGTCACATGCAAACTGGCCCCTCCAAATAAATATGTGTTTTCTTATTAACTTTTAATAAAAACATATACCAAATATGCATTTAAGAATCAACGAGGTACATCAGAATTATGATTGGATTTAAAACAATTCGTACGACATGAATACGATACTGACATGTATTTAACTAAACTAAATGGAAAAGCCGTCACTAAATTAGTTACCACTCGTACGTTTGCTAAAATAGTTCAATATTAACGGTTTCTATTGGAACTTGCTTTGTACGGGTATGAATATTACTATATTATGTCCCCAAATTTGTGACCCTCATTTTATTATCAATATGTTTTGATTAAATCTATTACCTACATCACTAATATCGCTGGTCATCAAATAATATATAAACAGACCACAAACAGTATTGTAGTAAAAAAAAATCGGCGCTAGACCATTCGAGAAAATAAGGAAGATAAAAAAAAATACAAAGGTCGAATGCAAGAAGGCTGTCAAGGTTAAGGATTGCAATCCAGCGGCGTTTTTTTAGAAATAGGTACTTTATTTCAAATGGATAATTAAGAAATAACCGTATATTCTTCCCTTTCAAATACTCTTCATATTCGTAAAGCACCATCACTGATATGTTATAAAAATTTGCTTACTAAATAAACACTTTCACAAAAAGCAAGACGAGTCTACATAACTTGCCTAAATCGGTATATTATTGTATGTATATATATATATATATATAAATATAGTATGTAACCAGTATATGTATGTGTTATCTATGTATTGTATGTATTTATATTATAGATTTAATATCGTTCTTTTTTTTAGTTATAAGTTTTTAACTCAATAAATCTCTTTATCTCAAATATTAGCGGTCATGCACCTTACAATCCCTGCTCACATCTCCCAAAGGTTAGCTGTTAGAAAATGTTTTTAGACATTAAGCTCGCCTATGTACTGTAAAATGTATTATTTTCTGTGCAATAAAGAATTTATCTATCTATCTATCTAAATACATTATTATTTTGACTAACAGATCAGTAATTTTAACCCAAATTTGTACATTCTATGCCTTGGTTTTTTGGATTTAGCTACTTTAAAGTTCAGCTGGTTTAAAACCCTCGCTGTAGTTTATTTATCTTCAAGGAAAACTAAAAATGTACATAAATCAACTTACGTAAAACTGTATATTTCAGCTCAAATTGTGTTTGTAACTGGTAGGTAGTCGAGACACGATAGGATAGAAAGACAAACGGTATAAGAATAAGAGCTAGGACAATTATCTCAGAATTACTTAGTCAATGTCAATGCATTGCCAGTTATGGTCTTGTTTGAAGTGGACTTTTAAATTGATTGTACACTTTCTTTTTCGACGAGAGAAGATTAGTAGTTCTAACGGTAAAAGTTACAAACCGAGCTGCAAGAAATACGCCCACGATTGGCCTCCAAAAAATCCTTTTCCATCACGATAACGCACCAGCTCACACCTCGGCAGTTGTGGCCGCAAAACTGATGGAAGTAGGGTTCCATCTCGTTTCACACCCCCCCTATTCTCGAGATTCTCTTTCCGATTATTACTTGTTCCCCAATATGAAAAAATGGTAATGGAATAAGATTTTACTTAAACTCGGAGGTGATTGCAGAATAGAATGCTTATTTTACAGACTTAGACAAATCCTATTACTTTGATGGGATTAACCCACTATGTTCAACTTGAAAGTAAAGAAAGCAAAGATTGGTTTGTTGCAGAATATTGTATGAACAACATTGAGAAACGCCAAGTCGGACGACTTTCAAAGCGAAAAAGAGCGCCTAAAAAGACAAGCCAAACACAGGGTAGAGCGTCGTTGGACAAAATGTATTAATTTAATATTAAAACTAAAAAAATATCTAATCTAAAAAATAAGTAGTTTTTATTATTGCACAGATTTTTCATTGTATATAAAGAAGATGGTGTAAAAAAAATGTAACAAACATTTTGTATGAAAATATCAAACTATGTCCGATCTATCTTATCTTTATATTTGTTAGTATCTTTGAACAGTTTCATTAGTTTCACAAATTTCAGAGGTAATAAAAAACCTTTTATGAGTCTTATTTTTATGTTTTATTTAGTTATCAGAAATAGAGAGTTTAGCGCTAATTATTCACTTACTGAATGCTGGTTGAGGGATCCAGCATTGCAATCCTAGTGTGATTGGATAAGTTTTTAATCAAATATTTTATGTACGAGGACAATAGTGTATTACTTAATATAACTTAAATCATTTATAGTATAAAAAAATAGGTTGGTATTTTTTTGAATCAATAGATGTGGGTCACACGGGCACTTTTATTTTATCAGCTAGTGCGTTTGAAACTTGCTCTGAAAATACTTGCATGTCAGTGTTAAACAGGACTCGTACCTATATTTATGTGTGTGTTCCGTCAGTAAACGAGGTTATTTACGCTTCCGAATTCCTAATGGAAACGAAACTAATTTATATTTCAACATAACACGGTTTTAACATTTAATACCAAAAGTATTTATTGTGGTGGAAACTACATATTAAATTTATTGACGCTTGAAATGCAATTACCAAGCGACATGTTTACCGGTATTGAGTTCTATATGTACAATGTACATCATAAAATTTGGATAAATTATATTATACAATGATTACAAAATAAAAATAAAAATCAGGCTAATAATAATATAATGTAAATAAAAATGAAAACAAAAAACTAAACTATATATAATTATATACACCCTTGACCTGATCATGTGCTGCACATCGATGCTGGTTTGCTGCGCAATAAAAACAGCCGCTTAGACAATTCTTTAAATAACTTCTAAGCACTTGACCCTCACGGACCCATTATCTCAAGACCAAAAGGCACAAACACATAATCATTAGTAACAGAATCGTATTTGTGACATTTGGCCTTTTCAGCCGAGTCCGCAGCTGCCCCAGCCCTGACAGGTGAGCCCTAGACATGAGACCGAGTAAGGGTGTCGACACAAGTAGCGTCCCACACCAATGGACCACGGCACTAAAGTAAATCGATCGGGTCTTTTACCATCACTGCAAGAGATCCCAGACGGTTCATGAACCGAAGGGATCCCGCACTAGCCAAAGCCCGGTGGACCAAATTATTGACATAATCGTGGCGGAAACGACGACCGACACTTTTCTGACAAGATAGGCCGTGGTAACCAAGCTGGTCAACGGTGCTGCCACATGAAAAATATGTTGATTACATATTTTTGTACATCATTGAAATCAGCATAACATTTTGCGTCGATTAGTCATACTCTTCTGCTAAATTGCAAAAAAGACGCTTATGTAATTATTACCTTTCAACCGTTTTTTAATTATGTATTCTAATTAATTTATAATTATTTTGTATGTATGTATTTTGATTTTTTGTGTCTTATTAAAGGGATCCTTCATTATTGTACTTTAATCATTCAATAAATTGATAAGTTTACGAAATTTACCATATTATAATACACAGCGATAACTAAAATATATAAATTAATTATTTTTAATTGTACACTTTATAATTGTTACTATATCGTTACTGGACATTTAAAAAGTCTAAAGCGCCACATAGGCTAAAAACATCTAAATATGTATATTACTAAAATGGATATTTTTTTTTGCGTCGATTAGTCCTAGCTTCGCAACGTTCAGAACATGTTATAACGGTACAGAAGTTTGAAAAAAAAAACCTCGTGCCTTAAAACTTGTGATCCTAAGCGACGCTTATAAATCGTTTTGCTATTTTATTCATAAATTAATATATTTATTATTACGAGGTAGTGTTCGACTTTATTTAACGTAAATTGTTTAGTTAAATATACAGATAGGTATGATTTTTTCGAACAAAAAACTTTAAAATTTCCTCCTGTATAGTTATTATAGTATCGCTTTAGACTTTTTACATTTCTACTGACTACATAACCCATCACTATTACTTTTGTTCGCATATTTTATTAAATAAAAAGTGAAATTCATTCGGATAACCAATCGGTGAAGGTCGCTCTTAGACTATATGGCAGATCAGTGGAGTCACTTTACATTTCCATCACTACAAATACGAGAATGTCATAGCAAACAATATATTGGTTTAAAATTCATCTTTCTTGCGTCGTGGATAAAAATCTATTGTATTACATACATACCTTTTAGTGCCTGCCCGAGTCGACTGTAATATTCTCTCCGCGTAGCAAAGGTTATTCCTTGTTCTTTGCAGATGGTTAGGTCTCTCAGCGCTAAGTCGTACAGTTGCAGTTTGAGCAACACCTCAGATCGGAACCACAAAGCGTCCACCACAGAAATATGATCAGTTTTTGACTGATTATCTGTAAATAAATAAATAGATATAATAAAGAGCTATTTATACACGTGTCGCTAAACTTCATATCGTCGCACAGTGTCTCATCTAGAACATCCCATCTGGGCGATATTATTTTTTCGTGATAAAGCTTTTATTAAAAATTGTTATCGATAAAGAAACTTAGTTTATCACATTTATACTCGTCAAATATAAGATATAAAAAATGTAGATAAACGAATATAAAAACCTGCTTATAGTTTATAGTTTTAGTTATTCTTGGTTTCTCTTGATTAAACCTTAGTGATGCCTGACAAGTCATGTTATGTCGACAACAAATAGTAGAGCTTATTATTTTCTTCTAGTAATTTCCCAAAAAATATATTTTTGTTACATTGCACATAAAAAAAAACAAAAAAAAGTTTTACTCAAATGTACAATGTAATATTTTGCGGCAAGTTACTAAGAAGTTGCAGCTATTACAGCCCTGGGTCAAATGAAGGGCATGTAATTTCTGGACTAAACAAGTTAATAAAGCGTGAAAGCGAAAATACAACTTTGCATTTTTTTTATAAATTTGTGAACGGGTCTTTGTTAGATTACTTTTATAAAATATAAAACTTTATATATTTAACTTATAAATCCTTTTAAAAATTATAAATATTAATATATCTGAATATCTTTAAAAAGAGATATCTTTTTTCTTCTTCTTTATATCTTAATTATTTTTAATTAGATAACAACCGTATAACACTAGTTCTAGAATTATTATGTCGGGGAAGTTGTTTGTTACTTTTAATAAGAATTTCTGAGAAATTCATTTTATTCAGCTAGGATGTTCTAGGTGAAACACTGTGTGTCGCGAATCTAAAGTTCACTATGTGCATTTGGGCACGACGTTTTCTACATCAATAGATTGTTTAAAAACCTCCCACTGACTTCATAGTAGTGAACTTACTATTTATAAGTAAAATAAATTTGGTTGCCTAAGAACTTCTATATGCATCGAGAAATAGATAGAACGTATCCTACGAGTACGTGGGAGTAATGTATCATCACGATCGTATGCGACCTTGTGGGGTGGTCAGAATCCACCCTTTCAAAAAGGTTAATTAAATTTTAGTCAGCTTTACTATGTATGCTAAATAGCTCAACTATAGTACGTATCAGATTAATTAAATAAACTATTGTGTTGTTCTTCAAACAACAATTTCGTTGGTGGACATTAAAATATATTTTTTTAAATTTGTTAAAATCAATTTAGAGAAATAATGGAATTGAAATTTAGTTTTTGCACATAGTAGATTTTAGATTCGCAACGACGATATTCACCAGGAATGTGCGAGGCAAATAAGCGACACGCAGGCAACATATTAACTAATAGTATCACTTTATGGTATGGTGATACCGTGATATGGTGATATTTTGATCTGAATACCGGCTTTTCACGTACTTTGTTTTGTATCCGGTCGGGTAATGGTAATGATGCCGTGAACTGCATTACATTTTTGTCCACAAAAAATATTGCAATTCATAGTAGCACATATAAGCTAATATACACTACTTAATAATTAAAATACAACTAAAAACTAAAACTAGTTGCAACTTTAAAAAATAAATAATTTAGCTGTATAGTATAGTATAGTATAGTATAGTATAGTATAGTATAGTATAGTATAGTATAGTATAGTATAGTATAGTATAGTATAGTATAGTATAGTATAGTATAGTATAGTATAGTATAGTATAGTATAGTATAGTATAGTATAGTAGTATAGTCGATGTCTCTAGCGTACCAAACTTGAGAAACATCACAAATAAATAAAATAAATAATTGTGTCTCGACCAGGTATTGAGCCCGGTACCTCCGCCTCTTAATTCGCAGACTTAACTGCTAGACCAATGAGGTAGTATGCGTATGTATGTATTATTATGTATCTGGTGTATATAATAAGTATCTGGTGGATACTTATTATATACACCAGGCTAACAAAAATAAATGTGTTTTGCCATTTATGATCCCAGGCATTGTGGTAGTGACAAATGACAGAGGGTCCACACGGCCCACTTTAGATGCGTGCTTTCATTTGTCTCAATGCGTGTATCGCACACACGTGTCGTTTTCTTTCGTATATTATGGAGCGACGCTGCTAGCATGCGTTGCGTGCACGTCCTTCAACAGCAACCGTGTCCCGCGTGTACGATATAGCGACTACGTGTGTATTATTACGATACCTAGTCAAGAAATCAGGTGTAGCGTGTTAGTGGGTTGCAGTGGATGTTATAGCATATATATTTTAATTCAAAGCGAAGCTACGTTGACTTTGCTTCGTATAGTGTCCGTGAGCAGCAATGGTAGCATTTTAAGAGAATTTAGCTAATATCTAAAACTATATCAGTTACAAGCACCTACAATAGATACAATAATTACCCGTAATCATCCGAGTCAAAATATATATTTCAGTTCTCATAATCATAGGTTAGACGAAGTTGTTAATCATAAAATTATTCACGAACATTGTTCATATATATTACTAGTACATATACATTTTATTTGTAATGCTGTTTGGTACAGCTTTATGCAAATGACACCTACCATATTTTATTCATCTATTTTGACCGGATAATTAGTACGATTATCCAAATATCACTACATAACACTAAATATGCAGTCCAATTATAAACGAAAAATTGTAAGTAACATAAATAAAAATAATAACCACAGAGCTAACAATGTTTCTACGTGATCGAGGCTTAGTTCAAAGCCTATTATTGCTCGTCAACTTTTTTTTCCGATACGATAAGTTAATGTTCAGTCACTATTTCAATAATATAAATAATTCAGAACTAAAGGATAAAATAGTTCGAGAAGTAAACGACATTCCACCGTCACTATTGCAGCGCGTTGCGCGGAATGCAGATTCCACGAGTGTTTACGGCGGGCAAAGCTGGCCTAAGGGAGAATATTTAGACGGCATTATTTAAAAATAGAATCACCATTTGTGTTCTCGTTTTTCTTATAAATTACTGTAGTTTTTATAATTCGTAATCTGCCACCGGACACCCCATATGAGTATATTTGAATAAAGTATAAATTATCTACCATTCCTCCCCTTTAAACCATTTAATCGTTTAGTACGTAGTCTAATAAATTGGTTTGTGTAATAAAAATTCTATAACTCTAAATTAACTAACGGATGAGTAGTAATGAAAAAGCTGTCCTCAGACATCCTACGAGTGCGAAGTCTATTCATTTCCATACATTTTCCTAATACCTACATATCTATATAATATATCAATAAATTTATTGTGTTATCCACCTAACCTATTTTATTCTTTAGTAAATGTTAGCTTATGTTGTAGCTTAAATATTTTTGGGATACTGCTGATATTTTATTTATTAAAGTACAAATATTTTTATATTATAATATAAAATAACAATAAGAACTTATTTAAAAAAAACTTGATTTTTAAATCTTAGGTTACGGTGGAGAGAATTTTTCTTATGTAAAAAGAGCCTTGAGATTCGAGCCTGTCAAGCCCAGCGCCGCCTGGCCGGCGCGTGACATTGTCACACTCGCCAGCCTTTTGGTATTTATCACGATATATGTTGTGATTTTCAGATGCGGCCTTATAGGCTGGGGCCATTACCTTTTTGAGATGAAAAAATTAGTAGCAGGCAACAGCTGGCTGAAATATATAGTTGAGGTCATAAACAATGAAAAAAAAAAACTTTCGAACTTGAGATTAAGGGAAGTAGTGAAATGGGGTGCTATTTAAGGGATAAAAACCGTTTTTCGTTATCTGTGGCGGAACGAGACCTCCTAGAGAAAAGTGTTTCATACAAAAGTTGTAGATAATAATAAATCTAAAACTTTTAATATATATATATTTTTCGACATAACCTCAAAGTTTTCGAGAAAATGACAAAAAACCGATTTTTCTGATTTTTATTTTTTTTTCGCGTGGAAATTAATTAATTTAAATGAAACTTTGTGAAAATACGTAATTATTTGCACACAATAAGCATGAATTTTTTCAATCATGGAAAATTAATATTTTTTGAGATTTCACCATTTTTCCGAAAAAACACCCTTATTTTTGGTGAACAACTTTATTGATTTTTTTTTGGTTTCTGATGTTGTACAAGGTCTTATTTTTTTCGTCGTGATGTCTACTTTCAAATGGTATATCGATTTTAATTATTCATTGTTATTTAGTAGCTTAAAATTAAGAAAAACCGAAGAAAAAAAAATCGAATCTCGAACTTACCGATTTTTTTCATTATTTTCAATTTTTTAGCATATTTATGTTAATAATTTATAATATTTTGATGAAATAACTTACTTTGGTATAAAATGAATAAATTTAAATGAATTTATTTATTGGAAACAACGCTATAATTTAATAGAATAAAATAACAAAATAATGTTACGTATTCAAAAAAAAAAATTTACAAAATTTAAAATTTCACAGGTATTTGAAATGCCCGCCAAAAACGACTGAAGGTTGGGGAGAGAGAGAGGGGTAGGATAAAGTGAGCCTGTACAAGAGCAGCAGAGCTCGTTCTGTTGTAGTAGTAAATTTCTATTCGACTAGTTGTGTGAAAATATTTTTTCAGTTGTTGATGCGTCCTTTGTTAACACACGTGGTGATTAAGATTTCAATTAAAATTAAACAAATTATTATTTGACAGTAGTTTACTGCCATTGGATAGTAACAAAGTAAGTTAAGTATTAATTTTATAACATTGTCAGTAGCTTTTATAATTTTAATATTATTGTAAATTCATACATGATAATTACAATTCTTAAATGTTACAATAATGTTTTGATTTGATGTGTACGCTTGAAGCTACTACTATTAGCCTTAATTTCACCAAAACCGAATTAACATTTCAGAAAAATATAACTTAACTGTAGCTTATTAAAATTAATAAAGTACTTATGATTTCCATATAAATGTTAAGTTTCATGAAGTTTTCCCTACCTTTCCGTGATGAACTTCATTTAAATTTATTCATTTTATACCAAAGTAAGTTATTTCATCAAAATATTATAAATTATTAACATAAATATGCTAAAAAATTGAAAATAATGAAAAAAATCGGTAAGTTCGAGATTAGATTTTTTTTTTCGGTTTTTCTTAATTTTAAGCTACTAAATAACAATGAATAATTAAAATCGATATACCATTTGAAAGTAGACATCACGACGAAAAAAAAAGACCTTGTACAACACCAGAAACCAAAAAAAAATCAATAAAGTTGTTCACCAAAGATAAGGGTGTTTTTTCGAAAAAATGGTGAAATCTCGAAAAATATTAATTTTCCATAATTCATCATTAAAAATTCATGCTTATTGTGTGCAAATAA
Source organism: Tinea semifulvella (assembly GCA_910589645.1). Taxonomy (NCBI): domain Eukaryota; kingdom Metazoa; phylum Arthropoda; class Insecta; order Lepidoptera; family Tineidae; genus Tinea; species Tinea semifulvella. The sequence continues at coordinate 32,590,054 of OU342584.1, forward strand.
TAACGTATTTTCACAAAGTTTCATTTAAATTAAATAATTTTCACGCGAGAAAAAAATAAAAAACAGAAAAATCGGTTATTCGTCATTTTCTCGTAAACTTTGAGGTTATGTCGAAAAATATATATAATAAAAGTTTTAGATTTTTTTATTATCTACAACTTTTGTATGTAATACTTTTCTCTAGGAGGTCTTGTTCCGCCACGAATAACGAAAAACGGTTTTCATCCCTTAAATAGCACCCCATTTCACTACTTCCCTTAATCTCAAGTTCGAAAGTTTTTTTTTTCATTGTTTATGACCTCAACTACATATTCCAGCCGGCCGTTGCCTGTTACTAATTTTTTTTTTTTTAGCTATAAAAATCCGTAACGGCCCCAGCCTATTATGCCTCAGTTGTGTTTTGTTTTTCGGATTATGATTTGTATCTTTTAAAAAAAGTTAATTTTTTTATTTCAAAACGGGGTTTTACCAATGACACCTGCAGCCCAAAAAATATTTGCCCTTTTTGCAATTAAATGTAGTGTATTAATTAACTATTAAAATGTAATTGTTAGTACTTATATTATTAATTACATTTCTAAAAATACAATTCCGTAAATCACACAGGTTAAACTTGAAGTTAAGTTAAGTGATTAAAAGTTTATAAATAAATATTTATTAACTCGTAAACAATCCTAAGCTTGAGTCTTTCAATGCTGTTCTTTAGCTCCGGGTTTTGAACCCGGGTTCTCTATTGAATTGTACATTGTTGCATGTTAACTCGTACCAAGCTTGTATTATAACACTCAATGCACGAGTCTAATGAAATACGATCCCCACACTGAGACTATAAGTAATCGATATATTATTATTTTTTACCCCAAAGATCGGTCTATTATTAATTTACGATTACATTACCGTTAACATAACTCATGCCATTACTGTTACGATACTACGATGTGCTGGCAGTGAGAAAATATTACATTCCTAAATAAGAATCCGGATGAATTTTTGATTCACACTCCTAGTTGTTTTTGAAGGGCTAAACCTCTTATAAGCCTAGCTGCTGTGCTGCCAAATATTATAAAATATAGTGGCCAAATTTATAATAATAATTTAGGTATATTTGTGTCAGTGCAATGTTTATTAGGGTCTGGGATTATATAAGGGAAAATAAAATATTTTTGTTTACACTTTAAAACCTCAATATTATAAAGAGTAACATGAATTAAAAAAGGTATAAAAATTCTTATATATATAAATATAATATAAACTTTGATTCAGTACATTATTAAAATTGTTTTGACACTTTTGTTTCATAAATATATCTAAAACCAATTTCACAGTCTATCTGTCGCATTTGGTCCCTTGTAGGACAACGCCACCCCGCCGGGGGGTGGTAGAAAATTTCACGACTAGACTGAGAGGGAATCCTACAATTTTATGACGGCACAGGATATTAATTCAGAAAAGATATTAAGTAGAATTTTATTGCTACTACTTTTTAAGTTAAATTTATTTTTAAAACTTTAGCGTTTTGCGGAGAACTAATTTAATCTTCTTTATTACACTTATGAGTATCAAATAAGTATTTGTTGACGAATATTGTAAGGAAGTTATAAGTACGTTACAAAATTTTAACATTGAGCTATGTAATCTCTCTAGCTTTATGTACAAGTATACTATTTGGTAGCGTATTAACTATTTCGTTACAATTTTAGTGTCAAATATTTCGTTACGTACATTTAGACGCTCTGACGCTCCGCCCCCTTATAAAAAATACAGTCGCGGACACACATTTTTAAGCCGTGTTATAAACTTTGGTTATTTCTTAATCCTCTTAATTACTGATTTATGTTTTGACACCTAGTAGTTTTTGTTTAAATCTTGAATCTACACACAAAAATAAGAATTATTAAATAGTAATATTTAATTTATTTAACGAAAAAATATCTAAATTAAATCAATTGCTGAAACTGTACCTTTGCGATATATATTTATTTATTTTTTATTTATTAAGGAGAATTATTGACGTTTAATTTACAAGTATAGATACAAAAAAAGAAACAGAAAGTCATTTACAAGTTTTCACTAGTAGTGTTAGAATAATACATATTATGAACGATGAAAGCATCTACAAACTATCACTTCATGCAATAAACTAATAACTGTACAATAGCAAAACTAATATCGTTTAAAGAACCTTAAGTTAAACGCATTTCTCACCGCTATTACCTTATCATGAAATATATCAACATGTTTATGAAATTAAAGTACTAATGCATCAATATTTATTTTTATATTATATTTAAAAATATATACAATCTTTTATTCATGCCTATACCGCAAACTTGTACCCCACCATAGCTAGACCTATGTGCCGCTACCTATATTACCAACGCGTATCTTGATCACTATATAGTATGGAGGCAATTTCAAACCGGCCTGGTACGCTTTCACCTCAGCTAGACTGAGAGACACTTATAAGCGCAACACAATCTGTCGCTCCGTATACCATTGTCGTTAAACGACGTAATTCAGAAAGAAGTAACACTGGACGTGCGTCGTCTGGCGACACAGTCGTCAGCAGAGGCGTCAGATTTCCCAAGCGTGATAAATCTGACTCCTCCGCACGCCTTCCCGCCACCGGACGCTAGACAATGCTCGCTCGTCGCCTGCTACGAATCACGGAGTCGTAATCGCGGCCCTGCTGCCTGCCTCGTATACTTCAACCTACCTAGTTACGAAGGGGAAAGAATAAAAAAGGGGAAGAAGGTTACCTTGACGCAGATTCGCTGCTCCTCCCTGGGAGAGGGGGGGAAGGCTAGTTTAGTACGCTGCCGTTACGATACGTGATAGAGTAATACGTTGGAACTGTTTAATTTCCTTAGCTTCTAGTGTAATTTTAAAAGGTTAGAGTTAAAAGAGGAATTCAACGTAATTTTCTACTTTGACGTACAAATTGAGTCTAATCCCTAAAAGCATTCACCGGGCAAAAATGGAAGCTTTTTCCGAAGCACTAACCTATTTGTCCAACTAAGAGCAGGTAGTCCTTCTGATGTACGAGATTTAATTACGCCTTGTCGCCTTACTTATTCTTTCTTTAAATGAAATATAGATTTTATTCTCTATTTTGAAAGTATTTTTTAAAAAACTGAATTCGAATAAAATATATTTAATAAAATTCAGCCGATAACGTATATTGTTTTGTGTTTCTAGTAAAAAATAGCTCTTTGATCCAGGTTTGGTTTTGATTGAGCCAGATAGGATAATTCAATTAGCAAAGTCAACTGCAACATACGAGCTTTTTTATTTTGTAAATCCCTACAGTTTACTTTGACTGAATTGAAGTGGATGCGAATATTTGTATTCGCCGATACTCGTGTGAGTACATTGTTTGGATTTGATATTGAATCGTACGTTTTTGGTTATTCCCGACATGTTAATCTTTTTATTACTGTTCCACTATAAATTCAGTATTTTACCAAAATATTTAAATCATACCTATTTTTATTTTGTTATTTAATATAATGTAAACTTGACTTACCATTTGCAATTAACGTATAAAAGCATCTAAAATCCTTTTGAAATCGTTTCGTTTTGACTACAACTAATGTCTGCAAAAACAGTCTAACTTACTCGTAGCCGCGCGAAATTAAAACGGCATTATAGAGGTACAGATGGTTTATGTTTTTTATTATTAAATAAAGATACAAGTGTGCTAGGTTTATGATAACTGTTAAGGCGAGATTACAGCCCAAACGAAGTCGTTATTGGAGTCGAAAGTATTAAGATTAAAAAAGTATGTATTGAATCAAGACGTTTTTAATATTTTCCTTATTTTTCTACGAGAATAAACAATGATTGCTTGCAATCATATCAAATTTGAATTTTAACTTTGGAGATAATGTCTAGACCACGCAATAGCCACGGTACAGTAGCCCACTCCCCTTAACTCCAGCAACAAATAAATGTTAAATCAGTGATATGGTATTCTGTCTTCTACACAAAGTTTACTGAACTATAGGAGGCTGCTGTTTTTGCCCTTATTATTGATACCAGAGTAGGTAATTCATGGCATGAACTCTATTTAGACATAAAATATCTAATTTAAAGTAGAAAATGAAATAAAAATTATTGCACAACCCCATCTCACATCTATGAAACCTCGTCCAGCGCAGGTAGTGTGGCGGTTTCTGCTGAGAACCTCAAGCTACACAAACATGCCAACCTCGGTTACTGGACGATGGGACCATAGAAAAATCTCAGCCAAGGAGTTGTCCACTGATGCTGATGGAAAAAATTAGAGACAGGAAGGCGTGCAGTTATTTATGTCAAAGTATTAGCCTCGCTATATAGAGGGGAATTGTTGCCAGTCTTCTTGGTACTGTCTCCGAAAGGACGTCTTTAGAGTACATTTTTAATTTATAAATATATTATTATTTTATTAGGTTAAGTACAAAACCAGGGAGGAGGTTATGGATATTTAAAATTCTTTCGTTTCTTTAAATTATACGTAATTGTTATTTAAATAAACCAGTCTGTAAACAGTTTATAAAGTAATATACTATAATAATGTTAAAAAAACATGCAAAGATTTCTATAAAATATGATTTAAAAAAATGTTAACCATGCTAATTTATTCGAAGAACTTAGATGCAAAAATATTAAAATAAAATTGATTAAAAAACTAATTATAAATAAAACTAAAAATACCTATGAAATTAAAACTATTCTACAAAATAAACTAAGGGCTTACCACCAGGGAGGGTACCTAAAACGCTCGCCTCATTTCCTAGTTGAATTATAATCGACATATTCTGTTTTAGGTAGTTATGGCATTTGGGATCGCCACACTCTTGGAAAATTCGTTTACCCAGCTCTTTTATGAATGTGTGGGTATCAAGAAAATATACCTCCATTGTTTCAAACCCCAAATGCCACAAAGTTATAATTTTGTTTAATGCTATTATTATATTACCATGCTAATTTATAACTATTATTACCATCGATAATCCTTGAGGAACACGCTGCAGGTTCTGGTCGCCCCATGTCAACCATTTCAATTTCTATGAAATTAACCAGTGTGTAAATAAAAACATATCTAGTAATTTTAGAAATTTTATTATATTATATTGTTTATAGATTTCTATTATATTTTTGCCCAATTTTTTTCAATATATTTTTATTACCACTTTATCCCATTTGTAGTCGAAACGATGGGTCCGTGGTCCGAGGAGGCTCTGGCGTTCTCTTGTGAGCTTGGGGATCAACTCCGCTTAGCGACGGGTGCCCCTTTGAGTAGAGAGTATTATGTTCAAAGAATCAGCCTCGCCGTAGAACGAGGGAAAACTCTACGCCCATCGGACGGTTATAAATGTAGTTTTTAATTTAAAATGTAGTGTAGATTATTTTATTTATAATTTAGAGTTTAATTTTATATTATGTAGGTAAACATTAATTATTATTGTCACTAACGATTTAGTGTATAATATCCTGCAGCATAATATATTGTATTTAACAAAATGTTTAAAAAAGATTTTATAAATTTATATAAAAATAATTGTTTACCATCATTCATTCGTTCCGGAAGTAGTGGTTGTTCTGTCTCCCTCAAATACGGCTCTATGGTATCCGATACTGTATAAAAAATATCCATAATAATATTACAAGTTTATATTTTTAAAAATAAAGTACTTATTTTTTGGTTTCTTTACAATAATATTAATTATATTTTGTTAAAATATGGCCGAAACAGTCGCCAAAACTGCATAAACATAAGTAGATTTTATCATAAGTTAAATTAAAGTTTTTATTACTAATATATATAATATATACGTTTTGATGTCGATGTAGCGGTTTTTCCACTTTTATGAAAATACAGATCATAACTTATTATTTACAGTTAAATTTACTCTATCGCTACGATAGTAATAATTTAAGGTAGCACTTTATAAACGATATTTTATTAAATATGAATAAATAAACTAACTAATCTTTAAATAAATATACGATTATATAATTGGTTCTCTTACCATTTTTGATCACATAAATCATGGAATATAGCGAATTACGAGCGGCCGGATCTATAAAATAAATATTTTTTAGTTACGTATACGATTTTATTTTACCTACATTTAATTTTTTTTAGAGTAATTTAATAATACAAAATATTTTATGATATACCTATATTATAATTATTTAAGATTTTAAACAATTTTTCATTAATAGTTATTTTTGTGATTTATAAATAAAGCTACTAAGAGTAGGTCTATTTTTCTTACCTTCTTCGGCGTCTTTAAACGAAAGGTTTGACGACAGCGATGTCTGAATTTCTACGGAACGCCGTTCTACGAAAATTTAATAGTGTTATATTTCAATATTTCTTTAAGTATTTTTTTTATTGTTCTGGCTTTTTATTGTTTTTAAGGCATTCATTTAATCACCATAGCCCCTAGAACACAGAGTCCTGGACCTCTGGATGGAACATACGATATGTATTTAGAATTAATATAAAAAAAAAAACATATTTAGAATTAAGCCTATATTCGCCTTTCCAAATCGATTGTTACTTCAAAATAAAAATATAAATTAGTATATGACAATTATTGCATATTTTAGCTTTATTTACTGTTGGAGAACCAAATTTAATATATTAATTATCCGTAGAATTAATAAGGTTAAAAAGATAGCTTTTGAACTACTTAAATAATAAAAATACATATACATATGAAGGAAAAACTGTAAATAAAAAAACTTGCTCCAAATCGCTACCAATGGGAATAGGTAAATAAGGTAGGTAGTAAATAACATTAATAAGGCTGATTGAATAGCTGATCCTTTGGCCAAAATATTGGCCATAAATCTCGTCTTAACGAGCTGTTGCGACAACATCTTGAAACTTGAGCTTAAAAATAAATAAATATCTTACCTTCTGGGGAATGCTGATTGGATGAAGTCTCTGAGCTACTTCCCGTATCTATGAAATTTTACCGTCGTTAAATATGCAACGGATATAATATAAAAAAAATATTTTTACGTTAAAATAAATGAAAAGACACGATTTAATTTATTGTGTACGAATAATATTCCTTTTAAGTTACATTTATATAAAAGATTACTTATATAACTTTATCTTACCTTCAAACTCGTCAATAACGTAAGGTGTCTGAGATTCCTCGGATGGGCTTTCTATAAAATTTTACGATGTTTTAAATATAATATATAATAGGTATCTAAATTACATTACTGCATATTGATACTACAATAGGGACTGCAAATTATGGCAACTGCATTTAGACTATGTTTTAATATATAAGTGTTAAATATAAGTATATTTATTATTGTGACTTTGGTCATAGTAATGATGCTTGTATATAAGAAGGCAAACTTAAGACCCTTGCCGTTGGTTTTATAAAAGCAGACAAAAATAAATAGTGAATTCGAAATATCTTCTATTTCAGCGACTCCCTTGAAATAAGTCTCTTGAAGATGCAATTGAAAAGAAAATGACTAACATCTATAGATCTCGGAATTAAATATAAATTTTATTTTTTTCTTTAAGTATTGTTACTACTTGTCATAAAAAGTAAATTAATAACATACGATAAAACAAACCTTATAAAGAGCATTGCTAATCCGTCTATTGATATATATTTTATAAACATACCTACACAACTAATAATTAGTAACACTCATAAACTGGAGAGATTTTAAAGGTGCACTCTATAGATGTGAGACTGTTTCGCGACAAAGATTGCAGCTCAAATATCGTTACGGCGGAGGTTCGAGTGAATAAATCGTAGCCACTACGAATTCTTCAAACAAACTTGTTAACGGTAGAAAAGACTATAAAACCTTTCACGTGCAAAGTGCATTTCGAGATCCGGAAAAGTTTTCTTACGTTTGAGAAAATGAAATAACTTAATTGTTACGGATTATTGAATTCTTTCTTCGAACCCGCTCAAGTGCATTGAGTTTTTAAACAAATTTACATTAAGTCCTTTTTAATTTTCAAAGCAAAATAGCTTAGTTTTTAAATGATTTTTTATTTATTTTGTAAAACTTATTTAGAATAGATAAATTGGACGTAGTTAAGCAAAAAGGACCCAAATCACAAATTTTTAGAAATTTAATTATGAATGCCAATTAGGTTCTGAGGATAATATATATTTAACTTTTTGACATATACCAAATGTATATTTAAATAAAACAATGCCCCTTTACAGCTGTTATCCAACATTAGAATTACGTTTGTTATTCTCATGCACTGTGCCCTTATTAGCAGACTGTACCTTGCTAACAACAGTCAGCTATTTCAGCCTTTTTATTTTATATTCATTTAATATTAATAGGTATTAAATAAGAAAAAAAAAATGACGAATCCAAGTGTTCCTATAGGCTCCTAAGGATAATAAATAAACAGTATACAATAATATACAATTAAATTTTGGACTAATTGAAGTTTCAACTTAAATAGCCTTTAACTAAAAAATAACTAAATGTGGACTGGTTCCTTTTTGCGTAACTACGTCCAATTAGACTTATAAACATAACACATAGTGATATCCTAATTTTAGAAAGAAATCCATACATGTCAATAGTTGACAGTAAAGTGTTGTCTTGTGAAGTCGTCACAATATGTACAATGTAATAACAAGGTTTGTAGTAACAGCGCTTCGTAGGTACATACTCGTATAGTTTTATATTTTCAATGTAACGATTATCTGCTATTCTTAATTTGGCTGGATGTTGATAATTACCTGTGCAAGCTTTGCGGGTGCGGCTCGTCATGGCGTGTTTTTGCCTGGGACCGGACAAATCTACGATGCCGGGAAAATATCCTGAGAGCCGCATGCCAAAATAATTCACAGATTTATAAAAGTAAAAATATGTAATACATAAAATGTGATATCTTTAATTTATAATTTCTGTAACAGCGTCCGCAAATAAAAATAGGGGCACACCGGATGCATGTATAATAACGTAGATGTGAGGTAGGGCGTCCCAATTAAAGCGCGTTCCCATGTCGTGATGACAGACTTGGTGGGAACGCGCTCTCATTAGGGTGTCCAACCTTACGTCTACGTTATTACGCGCCCTTAGTTGTAATGTACGAAACTTTATGAACGGTGTCTGCTGCTTTAAGGTTTGTCATAGACCCGTGCATCATCCGGTGTGACTAGGAGCAGCAGTCTTGACATTTGATATCGATCGCTATTTTAGCGAATGTGGCCATTGACGAGCCTTCCAACAGACCAAATGGCGTGGACACATTGCAATTTTTTTAAAGATTTTTAGAACGTATATTTTATTTTAGACGCGGCCCACAGCCTTAAATTACGTCTAGTACCGGCAGGGACAACGTCATACATCCAAACGGACGCCGCGCCGTTTTAATTGAACTATCCGAATAGACGCGCGTTCAATTATTTATGAGACTGATTATTATCGCATCCACCGTTCGTGATGCCAATTTCATCAAAATTATAATGCTAATATCGTTGTCGCTGTCGGCTGCGTAATACAGAATAAAAATGGACTATAATAAATAAAACACAATATACGTTTTCGACAATCAAAAAAGAATTTTAGAATGTTTCCTTGCCAATTAGTCTATTGAAGGCTTCGTCCATAGCCACCTTAAATCGATAATATAGCAAATATACTGCCGTCCCATGCTTATCATTAAAGTATTTTTCAAGTGACTAATCTAATACTCAGTATAAAATATTTATACACAGAAAGTTACCACACAATGTAAATTTCGTGTTGTTTGTAGTTACGTTCCCCATTAGGAAAGTGCATAAAGGTTTACATATAACAAGCTCAATTGATTTTGGCTTGTTACAAACGTGAATACAATAAAAAAATATATACATACTCAAAAATAAAGTAACAATATTATATTATTAAAAATATGTCGGCATTATTCACTGTGAAGTGCTCCATCACTTTTGCTGTCCGACTTCCGTTTCGATTTCCAAGAGATTTCATTTAGCAGAAATAAATTTCCAGAAATATATACTTATAAACATCTGATGGTTAAAGGGTTTTTTTGTGCATTGCGTTGTTCGTTATATATATTAGTATATATATATATATATATATATAGTATATATATATATAGTATATTGTTACTAATATATAGCATGCATATTTATTTAAATTAAAACACTAATCAATTGACGTGCTAGTTATATTGTTCTAACAAATGTTATCTTTAATCAAAGACTGAAAGTGCGACGGTCGAAACAAGCAAAGTTCCAACGGCCGCTCTGTTTGTTTAAGGATTAATTTTAGAATAAATTATAACTAGAACTTACCGGGAGCTGGGCTGAACATAACTGCTTCGTTAGCTAATTCGAGTGCATCTTCAAAGTTCTCTTGCTCCATAAGCCGCTTGCCTTCAGCGAGACAACCTTCAGATCTTCTCTCGTCTTTTTCCATACGCTTCAAATGCGTATTGGTCGTGAACATTTCCAAACGGTACAACATCTGTGAAAAAAAAAGTAATATATAATTATTATATTTAATTAAATTATTTTTCTGTAGTTTGAATTATATAGAAACTACCGATTTTTAAGTAAGTGTCATGTTTTACAAAACATGTGTGTCGGAATTAGTATTACCCAAAGCAAGACCAAGACCGCAAGACTCATGCAAGACTTTTCTCTGACTCAATATACTCGTACATTTTATTTTCCAATTATACTAAGGAAATCTCTCTCCGCAAACTACTACGAGTATTTCGACAACTACTGGTCCGATTTACTCGAAATTTAAAATATATATTTATTTAGTTACTACACGTACCTCCGTGGTCTAGTGGTTAAGTCCGTGGATTAAGACTTGGAAGTACCGGGTTCGATTCCTGGTCGGTACACAATAATTAATTTAATTTATGTGTGATATCTCTCGAGTTTGGTACGCTAGAGACATCGACGATCTTGCCACCTGTCATGATGGCCCTATAGTAAAGTTGGTTAAATGAATCCGCTTATTTAAAGGCGTGGTACAACAATAAAATAAAATATTAACACGACGCAATTAAAATTTATTAAAACCATAAACCAAAGTAAATATTTAAAGCGAAATTTGGAAAATATATCTGAGCAAGAGTTTTGCTTATTTGCAAGACCAAGACCAAGATTGGGCAACACTAGTTGGAATATCTAAAAAGATTTTAGCAAATTCCCTTGATTAAAATTTCCAGCATTAGAAGAACATCCATCCATTTCATACAAATCTGATGATATTCAGTAATAAACTAAAATGCATTTTTAATACTTTTTTAAAATTGCTTTTTTACGGCACACAAAAAGAGCTATTGCTAAAGTCACACTATTATTATACAAAAGTGTGGTAATTTCATACATTTACTCTAATACTCGTAGCAAATAGTTTCGTAACATGCACGTAACATTTTGTGTTGGAAAACTACTTGGATATTATAAGAAATAATAATTGGCAAAAGCTATTAGAAAAGCTCCCGTCAATTTTCTATTTATAGGGACAGATATCACAGGCTGTATAATCAATAACTCAAAGCTCCCGTCAATTTTCTCTTTATAGGGACAGATATCACAGGCTGTATAACCAATAACTCAAAGCTCCCGTCAATTTTCTATTTATAGGGACAGATATCACAGGCTGTATAACCAATAACTCAAAGCTCCCGTCAATTTTCTATTTATAGGGACAGATATCACAGGCTGTATAACCAATAACTCAAAGCTCCCGTCAATTTTCTATTTATAGGGACAGATATCACAGGCTGTATAACCAATAACTCAAAGCTCCCGTCAATTTTCTATTTATAGGGACAGATATCACAGGCTGTATAATCAATAACTCAAAGCTCCCGTCAATTTTCTCTTTATAGGGACAGATATCACAGGCTGTATAACCAATAACTCAAAGCTCCCGTCAATTTTCTATTTATAGGGACAGATATCACAGGCTGTATAATCAATAACTCAAAGCTCCCGTCAATTTTCTCTTTATAGGGACAGATATCACAGGCTGTATAACCAATAACTCAAAGCTCCCGTCAATTTTCTATTTATAGGGACAGATATCACAGGCTGTATAACCAATAACTCAAAGCTCCCGTCGATTTTCTATTTATAGGGACAGATATCACAGGCTGTATAACCAATAACTCAAAGCTCCCGTCAATTTTCTATTTATAGGGACAGATATCACAGGCTGTATAACCAATAACTCAAAGCTCCCGTCAATTTTCTATTTATAGGGACAGATATCACAGGCTGTATAATCAATAACTCAAAGCTCCCGTCAATTTTCTCTTTATAGGGACAGATATCACAGGCTGTATAACCAATAACTCAAAGCTCCCGTCAATTTTCTATTTATAGGGACAGATATCACAGGCTGTATAACCAATAACTCAAAGCTCCCGTCAATTTTCTATTTATAGGGACAGATATCACAGGCTGTATAACCAATAACTCAAAGCTCCCGTCAATTTTCTATTTATAGGGACAGATATCACAGGCTGTATAACCAATAACTCAATGCTCTTACTCTAACAAGGAGCTGTGAAAGAGATCGATAAATTATTTTTAGCTTTCTCACAATTATCTGTACAACGCTACCATAAAGTTAAAAGTTATAGAATTCAAATTTCTTAGCTTTTCATGGTGCGGGTGCCATTGGATCCATCGTGTAAATAGAGGAGAAGAACAATGTCTCGGCGACAATTGGAAGGTTTAAAAACAGGCTCCATCATTTTATTTTATTTATACAATGTACTCGTACATGTAGATAAAACAGTAAATATTCTAAGAACTATTAAAGGTTTTCACAAATGCATATTTATTGCGCAATAACACGCATCCACTATACTTTTCTGCAACATTTTAGGCAAAAACAGAGTAAATAAATATATAGTATTATTGAAAAAATGAAGTAATAAATTTAAAGTAAGCATATGCTCGTACTAAGCAAAGTCTAAGCACGTTTCATAGATCAGCCATACTTGGTTTTTTATATTTCATATTTCTGTACGCTCCAGTAAATTGTTTTACGTTTTCCCAATGGCTATGATAAAATGTTTTGCGGCATTAAAGCCCGCCTTTGTCTTTGTGCAATAAAGTATTAAATAAATGAATGAATAAATAAAAATACTTAAAGTTCGCTCCGTGGAATCTTAAAACCTTTGTCTCCCACAATCCGCCAAAAGACTGGTCTTATTATAAAAAGAAATACTAGAGATTAAAGGCTATAAGATTGCAGAGAAAAATAAAAAGAATAAATACACATAAACCAGCTTGTGATGATTTTAGGATTTTAAAAAGGGTTTCGTCGCTAAAAAAAGGTTGAGAACTGCTTTTATAGATCACAGACAGGGTCTTTTACTGTACACGCTACACTACACGCTTTCATAATTTTAAAGCGTGTTTTTGATGTTGTCAGTGAAATCCTTTGTCGTAGAAGTTTTAATGAACTTATAATTGTATTGTTGAAGAGGTTTTAATCTATAGACCAGAAACTTTTTAAGCTTTATATTTACTTTAAAAATTAAATTAAATTATAAAAAAAAATATATTGATTAATTTAAAACTGATTCTAATGGTAGCATATTCGTATTAACACAAGAAGTGGTAACTTAAAACAATAATTCAAGTTCTTATAGCTCTTATTTTTGATATAAAACTTTTATCACACACGCAGGAATTTATACAATTATGACATCTGTTTCTGTAAGAATCTATCTTACAGGATCCCGTTATCACAAATTTGTCATCAACATCAAACACTGATATTTTCGTGATGTTCTCTATTCTCTATTATTTCGTAGACAACGATAATATTTATCTATAATATTATTGGTAAATTTACATGATTTGCACAAATCTATTTAACTATTTATTATTATTATATATTAACTAAATTTATTCAACTTACTTTTTTTGTAATACTCGCTTTTTTCACCACCAAGTAAAACAAAGTATTTAAACAAAAGATAACTAAAAAATATTCGACTTTGAGCAACATTTTGTTCACTTAAAATCAGGAATATTAGTACACGTCAGGCGCGCGAAACGTTAGGTAAAAACTAACTAATACACTTAGTTATTCTGGGTTTTTCTAAAAGTAATTATGCAGTTTGTAATAGCATAGTGTTTGTGTATTGCGTGAGTTCACCTAATAACGATGGCTGCAGGGAATAATGTTTGTGCCAGTTTCATGTAATAATTATCGGAAGCAAAGGCTCCAATGTCCATTTACACTTATCGGGTGATGATACGGTTCAGTATCAGGAGACCAATTCTCGAATCTAACAGAGTTAAAACGTTTTGAACCAAAACTAACATTTTATTTTTTAACTTTTTGATAGATGTGGTCAATTTTCGAGAATAGCACCAATTGGAATTTAATTGGATTTTATCGCTTTCGAAAATTGAACCCTGTATATTGGCAATTTCAATTTGTTTCATACATCTTTTATAATATGAGTTACTACATAGTTTAATTACCTACAATGTCGTCATGGATACGCATAAATGTAAACTTTCTTGTACAAAATTATGGAGGCGAAAAACTAAATACCTTGATATTTAAAAATATCGTATTTGTCCAAAATATTAGGAATGTGCAAAAACTAAGCTGAGATATTATTCTATTGATAGAAACAAAAAAAAAATGCTAAGAAAGACTGTTAATTTTAAAATGGAGGATTTTTTATTATGGAGAAGGCAAAAAAAATGTTATTTCCGACATATGGTTTTATATATTAGTCTTACGTAAGTCACTAATTCACCCACGAGCCATGGATGGAAGAAGTATTGGAATTGGCTGTTAGCCGTCACATATAATGTCGGTAAACAACACCTTAGCCGACATAACATATAACCCCTACCAAGCAAAGAGTCCCCAAACTCAACAATGGAGACACGCCTAATGGGGAAGAAACGTTTAATGCTACTAGCCATGGTCGATCATCGGGGCACATCTGGAGCCGATGCTAGATGTCTCAGCATGCGTTCCACCGAGGAGCCCATACCGTAGGCGGGCTCTCGTCGACCAAATAAATGCTACAGCCAAGTTTCATCATTCATCATCGTCAACAGAGTCATCTATCAGCACTGTTTTTTTTCATCAACTTCAACATTCATCAACATCATTACGACACAACATTATCACCCCTGTCAGTAGATGTTACGAAACGTGTCCGCTACTGGCAATATACGTGCGATAACAAAGTGGACAGTTGAAATTTGGCGTATATATCTCACCATAACATCCCTCGAAACCAACACGAAAAACTATTTGTCATCATTCTGCAAAACAAAAAATATGAGACGAAAGAAGAGCAATAATCAGAAACAAACTACTTACAAATGATACACTCAATGAGATAAATGAAGAAGTTACAAACACCATCTCTAAATATATATCAACAGTTTGACAAATACTTTAAATAATAAAACGATACGAATGAGCTGGAGCAATAACATTTACCAAGCAAACATCAAATTATGCTACATAATAACATGTTCATAGAACAGTTTCCTCATTTGTCGCATCTCTCAGAACCACGGATTGCAGACCAAAGAAGAGTAATAATTAACAATAAACTTATTCCAGAAGAACGATTACAAGAAATAAGGACGGAAAAAACGAGACGGATAATAATAACAATATAACAATAATTGCGAGAACAACAAAATAAAAGTACCTAATTTACTTACACAAAATACATTTACAGAAACAATTACATTTACTACAGAAGAACGTAACGTAATGCGATTGATCGAAACATCACAAATATAATAAGAAGTATATAAACAATGACCCCACACAAAGACCATATATTCCTAAGCAAAAAATATTAAAATCACTAGCTAATATATTAAATAATATAACTGTAGCGACATCATAGTGCATTTGCATAGTCATTAAATAAATAACAATATCTCGGCAAATGTACTCTCACCCAGGAGGCTCGGGTTCGATTCTCGGTATCGGAACCAGACGACGAAGAATACGTAGGTTACTTACGCAATATAATTAGTAGACTAAGATCAAAATCCGAGGTGCAGCGTGATTCACGTACCTTGTTTGTGCACCCGGATCTTAAAAACTGTAAAAAAGTTTTTGTCAGAAACGATTTAGTTCGGAAATCCTTGCAACCACCCTACGAAGGACCATATGGCGTTGTAGAGCGTAATGATAAACATTTCATTGTTAACGTTAAAGGCAAAAATGTCACAATTTCTATCGACAGACTTAAGCCCGCTTATTTGCTGAATGACAGTACAGTAGAATCGAGGCCAACTAAAGATCCTACGGATACAAAGTACAAGGCGATGGAGAATGTGCCTAAGTCTGTAGTTTCATCCGAGCCTTACACGACTCGTTCAGGTCGAAAGATCAATAAACCCGTTCGATTTAGAGACTAGATTATCACGCACTTTGCATCTTTAAATATCGTTGTCTCGTTCAAATAAAAAATGGATTCGGAGACAGTCAGCTAATGCGTTGCAAAGGTTTCCGAGGCTGCGGATGATGCCCGCTGCCACCACGCTATCGAAAGACGAAGCTTCCGGGCAGCAAGCAACACCGCAGCAGGTTGTTTTCACCGTGGTGTAGCTTATTAATATTGTATAAGGTGGTGAATATTTTTTTAATTTCGGATAATTTAGATTTTATTGTTTTGTTTACATGGCATTAAACCTGTTTATTATTTTTTAGCATTACGTATTGATAATGGCTGACCTACTTAACAGCACTAACAATTCGTGTCGCAGGCATGCTCATTCATACGCCACAGCTCTAGCCAGGTCAGTGTTTTACCGCAGGGCTGCCACGAATTGTTAGGGTTGTGTATTGTATTTTTTGTTTATAAATTTTAATCTTAAAATTTTTAAAGGGGGAACCTATGTAGCGACATCATAGTGCATTTGCATAGTCATTAAATAAATAACAATATCTCGGCAAATGTACTCCAACTAGGTCACCAGAGACTACGTCGCCATATATGGTAATAACGATTTTGATTGGCCGAAATCATCGGCTGATGCAATGATGAACCAGGTCACCTAGTTGGAGGGACGGTCACGAGCCCGGTCAAGCACATCAGTCGTTTCTGAGATACCGTCGAGATCAGGTATTACTCGCGGTAGCAAATACGCTACGTAGGTTTGCCCTCAATAATAACGTGTGTGTTTGTAACTTAAATAAACATTATTTAAAGTTAGTTATCTTTTATTAGAGAACCTTATAGATCCTTATAGGACGCAAGGATAATATCTCTAAATAACCATATTAATTTTACCTAAATTTATTAATCGAGTCCATGAATTCCCAACATTTAATTAAAAATTAGGAAACTATTTAGATTAGTGGAAGATATTAAAACACATTATACATTCAAGACATGAAGAAATAACCTCGACAGATATACATATTAGATACTTTAAAACAAGAACTTAGTGTTGAGAAAACAACAAAATACTAAATTCGTAAACAGCGAAAAACAGTTTTATACAAATTTATCGAGTAATACGCATAATACCAACGATAGCGCCAATGCAATACTGCCTTCAGTACAAGCATTACATCAATTTTGGTCAAATATCAATATCGGTCAGTCAATTCCATCTCAACACAACTCGTCTGCCGAATCAATACAGAAACATTTACAACACAGAGTAAACCTGACATGCAATTTTAACATATTCCTCTGGATACATTTATACAAGTCATAAAAAAATCTCAGAACTGGAAAGCTCCTGGAACTAACTATATCCATAACTACTGTTAAAAGAGGTTTACTACAATTTGCCCTTTGCTACATAATATCAATAAGTTCTTACAATAAATAAATAACCTACATGATACCAAAAGATACAGATTATGAAAATCTAGCAAAATATAGGTCAATTACTTGCCTTCAGACAATTTACAAAATATTTACAGCTTGCATACCTGAACTCACATGTAAACATGTCAAATAATATTTTAGCTAAAGAAAAAAAGGGTTGCAGAAAACTAAGTCAGGGCTGTAAAGAACAACTACCAATAGATTCAGTATTAATGCACCAGACATACACACATAAAAAAAATATTTCCACCATGTATATAAATTCTAAAAAAGCATTTCACTCTGTTTCATTTAGCTTTAGCTTTGCATATTACAAAACTATTAAATTCACCCCACAATAGTCACCTTTTTAGAAAACCTTAAAGTTTGCTTATTGCTATCATCAGCGAATAGCACCATAGTGAACCTTGTCCTTCTGGGTAGATCGATTATATACACAATAAACAAGATGGGACCAAGAATGTTACCTTGTTTAATCTTTAATTTTATAAAGTTTTATTTTGTCAATAATCATCTAAGAACTACCTTCACCGATCGAGTATCCAAATGAAACGACATGCTAACTAAGGTAACGGTGAAATAAATAAACTATCTAATAATGTTGCTTATAAGGTTTATATTATGGGAAGTCATGTCAAACTAATAAGGAAACTGCATGAACCAAACCTCTCTTTCAAAAATTGCCGAGTGTAATTCCAATATATTTTTTTTTTCATATATTTTACAATTTATTTATTTTGCATCAAAATCGACTTTCAGCGCTTTCGATATTGCTCGTAGTTTAGGAAGTAACCATCCACGCTCAAGTGAAAAAATCAATCTATATAGTAATAGTCTTCAACATATTATTTCGGTAGGCAACCCATCTCGGTGGTTTTGTTAGCGTATGTTACTCCATAGAAAGTATTTTTTTTATTTAACTAACCTGAGTCTGGCTCATAAGTTTCGTGATCTTTTCATGGTCCGTTTTTAGTTTGTTAAGGACGACATTCATCCAGTCGTCCTCCTTGCATCGGTTCAGCACAAAGTTAACCATGGTCCGATATTCCTTGGCCGATGGATGCAAGTCGTCGTCTTCAGTTCTTGAAAAGAGCATGTTTGTCTCGTCGCATAACTTCCATATCGCCACGTTCTCCATTTCAAGATCTGCGAATTAAAAAAACCTATTTAAATTCGTCTGTAGTTTGATAGGCATAATAAGACGATCTAAAAAATTACGGGTCGGATTTTGGATTATCCGTTAGTTTCGGATAGTTTCGATTACGGATATTAGTTCTTTTTAGGAATTATAAAAATAAAATACAGTAAAGGCATTGTCATAAAAAGCTATAAATTATCGAATAATCAAAAATCAGTTGATCAAATAAAATATAAATTCTATTTTGCATTCATTATTATAAATGCGAAGTACGTCTGACCGTTTAGCAGAGGTTTTAATTGGAACCCAGGAATACTCAGCATCAAATTAAGATTATGTGTTGAAATTGTTCAAAGCCATAGCAATAAAAAAATCTTAACCCAATTGTTTACGCTAAAATGTAATCCGACTAATTATTATTGCTCAGTAGTTCCGTATTATTAGTATATTAGTTTCAGTTCATTGGATTTAGTTAATAATAATTGTAAAAGTGTGAATTTAGTAAAATTTGGTTGATGTACTTAATTTATAGCTAGACGGATCCTATAGATAAATCATTTGACTACAAGTACATCGCGCCCCCGCTAGCGCTCGGCTGGGTAAAAACTATAATCTGTCATAACATATTTCATTTAAGCTCCGCCCCTATCTGGATTATTCCAAACTTTTATATTGGATTCGGTTACGGATAGATTTTTATTTCGGAATCGGATAATTTCGGTTACGGTTTCGCAGGTCTACAACATCCCTCGTGCAATGTAGTATATTTTTATGCACTAAATCTTCAAAGCCGTGATAGTCACATAGTCACATATCACTAGTACAAAAAAGGCCAGAACGAAAAAATCTGATAAAATTTAGTTAAAGATTTTCATTTTTATTTTAGATACAATTACTGTGTCGGAGTTTTTCGTCTCATGATAATTCACCACTACCTACTAGGCCTTGTTCACTTCAGTACAGAAAAGTATATGTGAACAAAGTGATGAATTACCTGCCCAAGTATGGTAGATGGTATTTGTTATAACAACCAAGCGGTTGATCTCTAATATTGAAACTAGGATTCCAATCAAAATTGGCGATATTCTGAATAGATTTGGTTACATTGGAATGCAATTCGACCAAAACCTAAGCGACATTGATTTGCCTTACTTCAATACTTAGGTTTCAGATCTATAAAGCATTCTTATGTTGCTTATCCATGAGATTTATGTGCTAGGATAATTAGCGGTAATATACTACTATATCATTTTGTTATCCTGATCACGACATCTTGAAGTGATACCATTGATGCATACTTTTCTCGACAGCCACTCGTTGATATACAACCGTAAAAAGTTAAAATTAATATTTATACTGATATAATAAATGTGAGAGAAGCCTTGTTTGTATGTGCTACACAAGCCTTCACGTCTATATTACAGAACCGATAAAATTTAGAACAATTGTTTCTTCAAATCCTGATACGGAAACGGGTATATGGTATGACGTCATCATCCGACGACGACATGTGAACTCACGGCCATATATCTATCTGCCCATATTTTAATTGAAACTTACGGGACGGTAAACTTTAAACATGAGATGTGACTCGACATCTACCAGTGGGGTGATGCAGAGTGTACAAACGTCCGAAAACGATATCGTCTAAGATCGATTACGTCTGTCAGTAATGTCAAAATCTTGGGCATTCCGCCTAGCTTTTGACATTTCTGACACACATAATTGATCTTAGAAGATTCGTTTACGGACGACTGTGCACTTACCTCACCTGATGTAGTTTATTGTGTCATAATTAGTGTAAGTTTTAGTCGAAAACATCGTGAATAAATTGTCAACATTATACAATATTATACCGATATCAAATTTAATAGCGGTTGACAGTTTGCTCGTTAAGGCATTCCTTTTTTCGGTTTGAGCTTACAAAAACAGAATTAGTCTACAATTCGTTCTTTTGTCACGGTCACTTTAATGTGTTACAAACTTATAAACTGGTTTTAGGCTATTAAAATTAAAAAGCTTATACGATATAAAATTATGTTGGTTGGGGTAATTTAGGCCCTCAACATTTTATATTATGCTGTAACCAGTGAAGTGCCAAGCATCATTAGCTGCAGTAATTGTGTTTTATATGAGCACCTACTAAAGAAAGTACTTTTTAATAGCATGTGCTGTCCGGACCGGTCGAATATTTGGCAGGTTTTATTACCGATGTTTAAAATACTGCGAAGACCATTTTATTGAAATATGTGTGATTCTCAAAACTTAATTAATATTATCAATAAAAAAAATAATGTTATAAATATATATTTATTAGGATCAACAAACAATAACACACAAATGTACATATGTACATTTAACTACTTATTTATTAGCACGTCTTTAACACAAATATGTAAGAATAACAAACCAAAAATAAAAAACTTAATTATATTACTAATATTATTTAACAATAAAAAGTATATAATAATAATGTAAATAAATAAATAATGAAAATGGATAAGAGAAGTTATATAAAATCAGCCTATAATCAAATATTACATTGTGTTTAAACTAAAAACACGTAGCTATCTTACTTCTATATAACAGAGACATATTCTGTGATGATGATGTCAATTTCATTCTTGGAATTCACGTCCTGATTACAAACAATATATATTCGAATAATTTTAAAAATAACCTAATCATTATTTATTGCATAAACAAGCTGACCGTCTGCGCGTGTGAAAAGCGCGCGGGCCACAGGCTTGTAGTTTCTATGCGTTTTATGGTGAAATAAAACTGCGCTGACATCCCACGCTGGTTAAAAACGCACGCGGTTTGTTGGCACTATTCAACTACGCATTTATGTAAACACGTGATATTGAATTCTTTAAGTAACTTAAAATCAGCGCGCGTCTAAACCGTGTACTTATAACCCGCGCTGACGGTCAGCCTAGGGCCTTATGTATTTTGTATGTTTATTTGTATGTACAAGATAACAGTGACATAAATTTAAATGATAAATAAAAAATCAACTCCTGAACATGTTTGTACATTCGCCGTATTGAATGCTCAACGGCAGTATACATAAAGTGACTCTACTAACACCGCCTCTCATATTTTTATTTTTAGAATATACATTTATAGGCGCGGCGCAGTGGTGCCTTAGTTGTAAGAACGCTTTCCTTGAAATCCTACAAAGGTCGGTTCTGCTGCGTGTGAGAAAGAAGTAATTATGACGATGACTGCGGGTTCTAGAAGCCGTGATGTGATGTGATATATTTATATATGCCATTAAATAAAACGTTTATTTGAAAAAATATTTAGATAATATAAAATTAAACAATAAATTATAATTAAACTAAACTACACTACAAATAAAAGAAAATAATTATAAATTAAAATTATAACTGTGTGATGGGCATGGTGTGCCAAGGACACTTTCTGCGTTCTTGTTTTCTGCGTTGAACGGCGAGGCTGATTCTTTGAGCAAAATATTCTATACTTAAAGAGTCACCCGTCGCCAAAAAAATTGATAATTAAAATAGATAATCGTAGAAGTTTCTCTGTAACTTATTATTTCAGCCACTAGCATAGACTTTAACTTAAGACCTCAATGTTAGAGATTGGCCTCCCAGACCACATGTCTGTAAAATTCGAACTTAGATAGCCAGACAGTTTGACTGTAAACTTACCCTGGTTTAAATCCGAATCTGAATATTATTTATTTTACGTAACTGTCGCTGTAGTATATTTGTCAATAAAATTAAGCAAATCTTAGTCTTTTCTTTAAACTTCACACGGTCTAATAATAAACCACAACAAATGTATTTAATCTCTTTTGTCCCATATAACAAAATATAGTTATAACCCTAGCACTTTTATTTCATTACGCGCACTATATTTATAAAATAAAACTCATTACCAGCTAATAAAAAAACAACTATCCGAAACACAAACAAAAAAGCGAAAATTTTGACTACTGTGTGCAAACTTCTAATAGTAACTAACTAATTTAAAATAAATTTCATTTATATTAGCTCATTACCACGAAGTACGAGCGAAAAATGTAGAATAAGAGCTTGCATTTATCAACTGTACAATGCTTCTTATTTCAGAGACATAGCTATCAATTTCGATTAGGCTTCATTTAATAAAAACAGCGTTGACAATTTCTCAGAATCAACAACTTATAAAATGAGCTCTATAGGCATGTAATAATATATTGTAATATCAAATTAAACAATGTGTCTATGTTTAGTATGTGGAATTATTTTATACAAAATCTAAGGTGAGTAATGTACTTGCTTACACGTGCAAGACATTTTTTCGTGTGACCTATTCTACGAATACCTATTTTGCATGCCTACAAATGTTGCAATACTAAGGCTGAAATCTATGAAGCGTTATTGACTCGCCAGTCTAATATAGTGGTCAGTGAAAAAACCTTCAGGTGGCCGTAGGGTCACGTGTCATGTTTAGGTGTAGACATCATGTCCACAGCTGGGTTTCAAGGAATTTTCACAAAATTTTATTAAAATCGCTCGTGTAGTATAGATGTGTAGGCAATACAACAAATGAAATACATTACTGGCATGCATTCCATCATATTATAGCTTATTCGTCCCTGGAGTTCAACAAACATTACTGCCCAAATTTGCTGCATATTTTTTTTTTTTTACAACATGTGGATGTGTATAAGTATATTTAGAAACTATGATTTTAAAATGACTAACTAAAACATACATAGGTATACTAATAATAATATATTCTATACATATAATATATATACACAATATATATATATATATATATATAAAAGATACATAATACATACGAGTATTGTCATGTTATGCGGTCTTGTTTTGCTCTTCATGTAAGTAAGCATTTACATGAAAAAGTGAGCAAATTTTTAAGAATATTGAGTGAGAGTGCTTTTCGTATAGCGAGGGGAAGACTGTTGCACTGGCGAGCTGCAGATACAGTAAAAGAATCTGAACATCTCCTAGAAGAATGTGGCGAAATTTTTAATTAAGTATTGAGACGAGCGAAGAGAACAGCTATATGTATCGCATATTAGTATTTATATTAATATTAGAGACCTAGAAATTAAATTAAAACTATTTTCTTTAAAATGTCAAAGAAAGAAACTTCGTCTTGACGGTCCTGTGCGAGTGTAAATCTAAAACCAAGTTCGTGGTTAATTATATTAGTTAGTTCCAAAGTTGACACGTTCTGTGCACGCTACGTTTTCCCAAAGTGAACGTCTCGGCAGAGAACAAGACGTTGGAAAACAAAAAATAAACTTCTATACAAAGTGAGAAGAACGAAGTTTGTAAAACAAGTTCGTTTAGATTGAAACTTTTCTGGTTTTGGAAAACAACTTATAATTAATTGATCAGATGGTTGCACTTCTTGTCCTTTATTGGAGGCGATAAAATTGTCTTTGGTGGGGGGATTTTATACCTAAATATAATAAAACATTGTGATATTAGTGTTGATCATTATTCGATCGTTTCGAGATGGTACACCGAGCCGTACGATGTTATGTTTTGAAACTTATTTTCCGAATGACGAAATGGCCAATAATTAAAAATGTGTTTAATTTCTATAAATTAAATACCAAACTGAGCGTTGACGATCCTGGTTGTAAGAATTTACTTCAAAATCCAAAAAAAACTGCGGTTCGGACATGTACGTACCGAGTGTTGACACAATTCTCTAGAAATTTATTATGGAATACTATAGAAAAAGTTAATTTAAAAATAAAATATCCGATTGCATATAAAATAAACTTTAATTAAAAACTGAAAAGAAATAAATATAAAACTAAAGAGAAAAAAAGCCCAAGGGTTCCGTCGCCAAAAAGTTTGATAACCGCTCAAGTACACCATTCAAATAATTTTATATATTTTAATACTTAGTGGCTTTATCAGTCGGGACTCATTACAAACTGAGTTCGGCTCAAATTTCCCAAATAATGGATCGCGACTATTAAAGTCTATATAATAATATATATAAAATTATTTCAATGGTGTAGTTAAGTGGTTATCAATCTTTTTGACGACGGAACCCTTGCAATTGTTTTTTTTCTTTTTAGTTTTTTATTTATTTATTTTCAGTTATAAGTTAAAGTTTATTTTTCACGCAGTCGGGTATTTTTTTTTACTTTTTAGTAGTCGCTGTCTGTTATAATTTGGTAAATTTCGCAATCCCAACAAAATCAATGAGAGAGATATGCCCGTATTAATAAATAGACAATATTAAAATACTGAGCGTATAGTATTTACTGGATGTAGTAGAGGCCGGCGCGCCGTCAAATGCGCGTAAATTTAATAATTCCAATTGTCTCGATTAAAACATAACTTTACACTGTTATACCTAATTGCCTACACTAATTAATAAAAACTTCTTTATACGCCAGCAATCAATAGTGGATACTATCTTTAAAAGATTGACCATAGGTATAGCGAGGTACTTACAAAAATACGGTCACTTATATCCATAATATTTTTAATTTGTCGGGTATGTACATATCTACCTGCCGGTAGTTAATTTATTTTTCTTTAAAGCTAAATTTGTATTGTAGGTATCTAAGTATAGGCGGTTTATGATAATCTACCTATACAAAAAAAATATATTTTTGGATTAATCAACACTACCTATTATGCGATTATTTGAACTTTATTATAGGTAGATTGAAAATTTAAATGATAATGGTTGCTAAAAATTTTAAATCGTTTTAGATTCTAAATGGTCATGAATTTGAAATACCCATTCGACGATACCCCACTCAATATAGTTCGTCGACTTTCATTTTTATGTTTTCCACATATTCTGGTTGTCGACGAACGAATCGATTGACATGAGAACCATCAAAATCAGACCACGCGTTTGGTCTCCTAAAATTTGTGATATTCGAGCTATAATGTCTCTTAGAAATGGTTTAGATTTGTAGTCGACAAACCATGGATAACATTATAAACTCAACTTTTTAATATAACCTGCTTTCGAGATTCAGTCAAAGCTCACTTGAGAACAAAGGGATAAAATGCAATATCATGCATTTTCGTAAGAAAATTTAATTCTAGAAGTCTTCTTTGTTCATTCTACTCTACGGATATGATTTCAAAAGTCTTTGTGATTTTCTTTACCTATCTACAAAGAGATAATTAAATCGTATTTTTTTTTGGCATTATGAAATTTTAAAATAGGTACTTAGATTTGGTTGCATCCATGCTTAGATTTCGTTGTTTTTCTCTACTTTTGTCACTACCACCACGTATCACTACTCGGAAGAACAAAGTGGCAGCAAAAATAAGTTCTTTGTCTTTTCTTTTATGATATTCCCATTGTTCCTTATGGACATAATATGTTGCCTATCCATATCCTATTCTTATATGGATAGCGGCTTGATGCAGGACATAAAGGTTATCTTAAAGATGTAGCTTTTAGTTGCTATAGTGAATTTTATATCATCTTTCACGTAGCAAACAACTAACGTGCTCCATTATTATATTGTTATTACGTTCTCAAGATTGTAAGAAATAACAATGTTCTTATACCTGCAGCGGTTTATTCAGCGTTTGGGTTTACATACATACATACATATTTTCATGCCAAATCCATAGGATAGGCAGAGATAATTAAGCGCCACTTGTCACGGTCACGACATACCTCTTTCGCTTCTTCGCCATACCTCTTCATACATGTCCTTTTGTTTCGATGGATAATGCTATTGGTTTATTCAATAGTAATATGTGTCTTGGTCTGCTAGCGCCTCTTTTACCCACAACTTTCGCATTATATATCTGGTTCGTCAATCTGTCTTCTCTCATCCTTTCAACATGCCGAACCATCGGAGCAAGCCTTTCCTTATTTTTGTCCCTATGCTTTCTTTCATACCTACTATTTTGCGTATTTCATAAGTACGTATGCGGTCCGTCAAAGTGACGCCACATATCCGTCGCAACAACCTCAATTCTACTGCATTAGCTCTACTCTAAACGTATTCTGACATATCCACGTCTAGCTTCCATACATAAGTGTTGATACCAGCATGGCATTGCGTATGGCGAGTCGAGTTTTGTCATTGACATTTCGACTGGCGATCAGTGACCCCAGGGCACCGTGTTTACGCGTTCACTCGGTTAGGTTTAAAGAAACAGAATCTCGCTGCTAGCGAACAAAAGGCTTAGTATACGTCAAGTTGGTGATGCCCTATTGTTTTGTGACTCCTATTATGTTTGTAAATAGACGAATGTCATTTCTTAGGTTACGTAGTGATAAGTTTTATAGACTAAGTTATAATAGATACTCGTATATTTTTATTTTCAATGAAATAAGAAAAAGACTTACTAAGGCACGAAGTTAACGAAACTCCCTTAGCAAAAACGCAAGCAAATGAGTCATTATTAGGGAGTGAGGACGTTAACACCACCAAGTGAGCTGGTGATAAAATATAGAAAAGGCCATTGTTTGCTCTCGTGTAATTTTTTAGCAACAGCTCGTTCTAGAAAGAGCAGGTAAATTTATGGCAAGATATGACTGTGGATCTGTAAGGAAGATAAAGTTTTGACACGATTAGGAGCTAAGCTTTTATTGGAGAAAAACAAATTAGCGCATTTAATATTTTAATTTTATTTTTTTATTTTTTCTTCTTGGGAAAATTTACAGCCTACAATATTATGTATACAAATATATGTCATCTTAAAGAAATACAAATGAAAAAAAAAAATAACAACAAAATAATAAATAATAAAAAAAAGTAAAATTTCAACGATTTGAGGGACAACGGTGTTTAGGTCGACATCCAAACGTAACAAGTCATTAAAACCTCTGCATATTCGAGGGATATAGTAGTTAATTCTGTAATTAGTAGATGAAAAAAGATGACACAGCAAACGGGGTTTTCTTATCCTACTTGATCCAAAGGAAGCAAATGGAATGGTGGCAGTCAGTCATGAGTTTTGGCTCTATACTGAATAATACAAAAAATTGCGGTGGATAGTCTCAATTCTATTTTTATAAATTATGTATTAGTGGTTCATACTAAACTGGCGTACTCCAAGTGACTTCGAACAAACGAACAATAAAGAATTTTAGTAGCTTTGATGCTGTTAAAGTCACTGGTGGACCTCAAACCCGAGCATACGATTGGCTTTAGATAACATATGATCAGTGTGCAAACGAAAAGGAGCTTTGTATCATGAATTGCGCCCAAATCCCTGACACTCTGTGTTCTACCTAATACCGACGATTTTAAGATATAGTTGGCCTACAGTGGGCGGGACTTCCGTGTGAATGAAACACATTTTGCACATTAAGATCCAAAAAAATTGCTTCACACTAATCCTCGAAACGTGTTAAGTCTTCTTTCACAAGATCAACACCATCCAAGCCTCGGACCACTCCAAGAATCTTTAGGTCGTCGGCAAAAAGCAAGTGTTTACAGTTTAAAAGCAGCTGTCTATATCTTGCAAAAAGACTATGAAGAGCAGAGGCCAATAAATAGATCCTTGTAGCACTCCCAAGGCAATATGCATTCAACTGTAAAAGAGTAGCCGTCTTGAGAAAAACCATCTTGAAAGATCGTTTCGGAATCAGGAGGAAGTGATCTATACGATCCACCTAGCCTAACCGCTTAACTATACCATTGAAATAATATTATATATTTTATTACATAGTGGCTTTAACAGTCGGGACCCATTAAAAACCAAGATAGGCTGAAATCTGGGATATAACATATCTTTGCGACGAGCAGTCGGGTAAAAAAGAGATGTGTAAGTATTCTTAGTAAAAATAAGAACAACCAAAAAGAAGTTTAAACTGCGTCCTAAAATAAACGTCCAGGTGTATAGTTACTACTATACACTAGTATGTTTTTTAATTTTTTTTGCTGCTTAAGAACAATAAAAGTTAGAGGTTATTTTCGACAAATGTTAGGGTTAAGCTTTGTTTAATTTTGGAATGAACAGCTGAAGTTAGTACTTTCTTAAGTTTTACAGTGTGAGAACTAAAATGTGCTTACTATTTCTCAAACAATGTTACTTTAAGATAACCCTGCAACATTACGATTGTTCAAAAACTGTCTCGTTTTAATTATATATCGTAATATAAAACTTCATAAAATGTGCACTATATAACTTAAAACATCATCAGGTAATTGTCCTTTTAATTCTATACTATCTATTTTTTTATTTAGTATAAAAGTAAACTAAAGTATCAAACAGCGGTAATACACCCAGCTTATTCGAAGATGTAATTTTGCGCCGTTTGGAGTTGAATCTCTCGGGCCGTGGCGACCTGTGCACGTGTCGGTAGACAAGAGGCCTTTGGGTTCAAGGATTAGTATTGCAATTTAACGTGGCAATGCTGACAGTATCATTAGCGCTTTGCCTATTGGAATTGCGATTTAGAGCAAGTTTTTATTTATGTTATATTTATTTTATATTTTATTATTATTATTTTTTGTTTTTGTTTGTGATTTTAGCATCATTTATAATTTAATATTGCACAAATTGTATTATATTGAAACTTTTACCAAACGTGGTCCTTAATTAAGATTTCATCTAGCTAATGTATGTAGCTAGAGAAGTAAAGGACAAACTGAAGTGGAGAATGACTCGAGATTTAAGTCTAGAATTCAGTCCCCGACTCTGTTTGCTCAGGAGACTACACGAATCTGTGTAACATCCTTAGTCCTTTGTCATAAACGTGAGTTTGGCACAAAACTGGGTAGACTGAGGTGCGGCCAAAGGACGTACGAAATCAATTTCCTGTATCACCAGTTCACAATAAAGCCTTTGAGAGCTTATTTCAACATGTGTGGAACTTTACTAATTACATTTGTCAGTTCTTTCGAAACGAACTTTAAATTCTCATTTGAAACGAATAGGTACATAAAGTCAGCAAAAATTACGCAATTTTCCTGAGCACCGCACTAACTGCTTATTTTTGTAGCAATCAATAAATTATTGCTGATTATATTTAATTTTAATAAGTCACGTTTGGACACGCTCTTTTAACAGCCAATTTATTGATTCAAAATTTAGTTCTTATTCCTATGACTGATTATTCAACATAAATGAAATATAGATTATTTGAGAATTAGTTAAGGTAGTGTGAAATCTTCCCCCGTCTTATTATATTGGTATATATAGGTGTTTGGTTAGAACACACAATAAAACAAAATATGTAAACATGCATACACGCGACGTTTCGTTAAAGTCTGTTAATAAAAAACATGGTGCTACCTCAGCGGTTATTAAACGAAATCTGTTTCTAATTTTGCTAACTGAAGCTCTACCATGTAAAAACTTCGTTATCGTTTACATCAAAAGTTTGTTGTATGATACTAAGATAAAAAATATACATTTACAGCCTCATCCGCCACCTTTCGTTTCAAGACATGATTTTTATCTTGGCGCATAAATAATAAATAAAACCCGCACTAAGATGAAAAGGCAACAATGTTGTTCGAACATTCAGCAACATTTTATGCACTTTTAAGGCTTCCATTTTAAAGGTGTTTGAAACATGTATAAAGTTTTAACAAGAAAAACAAATAAACTAGAAATAAAATTTATTCCGGTGAGAGCTTGGATATTAAGCTCCGTTTACATGGAATATTTCTTAGCTTAAGTATATGTAATATACTACATATAAAATATGATATAATATATATAAATTGAAAAATAACTTTTTAGGGAACACAAATACTCGTATATTTAATAAGTTTGTGACATCTCTACAGTCTGATTAGCTCGAGACATCGATAATGAATAATGATGAAGATTGCCACATTTATGATGTCTATAGTAAAGTTGGGTAAATTTGAACTCTCTTAAGACAGGTTTCTATCCTACCAAGGGATTACAGAAATGAATGAAATGAAATAAAATTATTTAAATTATGAAATTATTTACAGTCGTAATGATACTTATGTATATGTTATTATTACATTAAAACTCAGAATTACTATTAATTTATTGTTTGGTTTCTAAATGTTTACTAATGCATAATCACCTAAAATCTTTTTAAATGACATTTTTTTTTGTGAGTGCGACAGTATTTAAAATTGTTTTTTAATAAAACTAGCTTTCTTGTATATCTGTCCAGGTGGAATTTTGTAATTGATTTTAAACTAACTTCCCGATAATAAGAGACTTGCAACTCGGACCATAGTTCAGAAGTGAAAATGTAAAAAATAAAAATAAAGGAATAACAATATATATTTTGTCCTTAATAAAATAATCTATTATTTTTTTCTTTATATATATTTATAAAGTAAGTTATAAATCATTGGCGATAGTAATATTTAAAATACTATATTTATACACGAGCACATTATCATCATCACAGCCTCTAAAACACTAGACCTCCACTGCTAGATATGATGACCTTCCAAAACATCAACATATATCTGGAGAATTTGGCTTATATTCACTACGCTGCTAGACCGAAATTACTTAATTGCAATTACTAGGTTTTAAACTCGTAGAGCGGAGTGATTGTCAGCCGTCGGAACTGAATTTTGTAAAAGACAAAGACAAAAAGTAATTCTGACATTACTCCTAATTTAGTCCATAAAATTGTTTCACAAGCTTCACAAGTTTGATAAAAGTCACATCATATGATTGGCGGCCGTTTCCGTCGAAATTTATTATACTAAAATTTTATTTTCACAGTTAGTTTAGTACTAAAAAGTAAACTCTTTAAATTGGTTTCATAATCTTTACAAAAGTGAGATAAAAGTCACATTATATTATGATTGGAGGCCGTTGGCGTCAGTTTCCGTTGGAACTGAATTTATTATAGTAAATAACAAAAATATATTTTACAACACTCACTAACTCTTTAAATTTGTTTGAAAAACTTTATAAAAGACTAATTAAATTTTGACAGAACTCCTAGTTAAGTTATAAAAAATAAACTCATAAGCTTCATAAAAGTTAAACGAAATTCTAATCATATAATTGTAGTTCGTTGGCGTCGGTTTCTGTCGGAACTGAATTTATAGTAAAAAAATAAAAATAAAGAATCAGTACGTCTAGATAGGTAGTAAAGAGTAAACTATTTCTATTAGTTATAAAAGTTAGATGAAATTCACATTATATAATTTCCGTCGGAACTGAATTTATAGTAAACAACGAAAATCAATAAATCAGTACGTCTAGATAGGTAGTAAAGAGTAAACTATTTCTATTAGTTATAAAAATTAGATGAAATTCACATTATATAATTGTAGTTCGTTGGCGTCGGTTTCTGTCGGAACTGAATTTATAGTAAAAAAATAAAAATAAAGAATCAGTACGTCTAGATAGGTAGTAAAGAGTAAACTATTTCTATTAGTTATAAAAGTTAGATGAAATTCACATTATATAATTTCCGTCGGAACTGAATTTATAGTAAACAACGAAAATCAATAAATCAGTACGTCTAGATAGGTAGTAAAGAGTAAACTATTTCTATTAGTTATAAAAATTAGATGAAATTCACATTATATAATTGTAGTTCGTTGACGTCGGTTTCTGTCGGAACTGAATTTATAGTAAAAAAATAAAAATAAAGAATCAGTACGTCTAGATAGGTAGTAAAGCGTAAACTATTTCTATTAGTTATAAAAGTTAGATGAAATTCACATTATATAATTTCCGTCGGAACTGAATTTATAGTAAACAACGAAAATCAATAAATCAGTACGTCTAGATAGGTAGTAAAGAGTAAACTATTTCTATTAGTTATAAAAATTAGAGGAAATTCACATTATATAATTGTAGTTTGTTGGCGTCGGTTTCCGTCGGAACTGAATTTATAGTAAACAACGAAAATCAATAAATCAGTACGTCTAGATAGGTAGTAAAGAGTAAACTATTTCTATTAGTTATAAAAATTAGATGAAATTCACATTATATAATTGTAGTTTGTTGGCGTCGGTTTCCGTCGGAACTGAATTTATAGTAAACAACGAAAATCAATAAATCAGTACGTCTAGATAGGTAGTAAAGAGTAAACTATTTCTATTAGTTATAAAAATTAGATGAAATTCACATTATATAATTGTAGTTTGTTGGCGTCGGTTTCCGTCGGAACTGAATTTATAGTAAACAACGAAAATCAATAAATCAGTACGTCTAGATAGGTAGTAAAGAGTAAACTATTTCTATTAGTTATAAAAATTAGATCAAAATCACATTATATAATTGTAGTTTGTTGGCGTCGGTTTCCGTCGGAACTGAATTTATAGTTAACAACGAAAATCAATAAATCAGTACGTCTAGATAGGTAGTAAAGAGTAAACTATTTCTATTAGTTATAAAAATTAGATGAAATTCACATTATATAATTGTAGTTTGTTGGCGTCGGTTTCCGTCGGAACTGAATTTATAGTAAACAACGAAAATCAATAAATCAGTACGTCTAGATAGGTAGTAAAGAGTAAACTATTTCTATTAGTTATAAAAATTACATGAAATTCACATTATATAATTGTAGTTTGTTGGCGTCGGTTTCCGTCGGAACTGAATTTATAGTAAACAACGAAAATCAATAAATCAGTACGTCTAGATAGGTAGTAAAGAGTAAACTATTTATATTAGTTATAAAAGTTAGATGAAATTCACATTATATAATTTCCGTCGGAACTGAATTTATAGTAAACAACGAAAATCAAAAAATCAGTACGTCTAGATAGGTAGTAAAGAGTAAACTATTTCTATTAGTTATAAAAGTTAGATGAAATTCACATTATATAATTGTAGTTTGTTGGCGTCGGTTTCCGTCGGAACTGAATTTATAGTAAACAACGAAAATCAATAAATCAGTACGTCTAGATAGGTAGTAAAGAGTAAACTATTTCTATTAGTTATAAAAATTAGATGAAATTCACATTATATAATTGTAGTTTGTTGGCGTCGGTTTCCGCTGGAACTAAATTTATAGTAGAAGAAGAAACAAAAAAATCAGTACTTCTCGTTAATTAGTAAAGAGTAATCTCTTTAGTAAAAAGTAATTTCTTTTAATTTGTATGGAGAGTTTCATAAAAGTTAGATGAAATTCACATTATATAATTGTAGTTTGTTGGCGTCGGTTTCCGTCGGAACTGAATTTATAGTAAACAACGAAAATCAATAAATCAGTACGTCTAGATAGGTAGTAAAGAGTAAACTATTTATATTAGTTATAAAAGTTAGATGAAATTCACATTATATAATTTCCGTCGGAACTGAATTTATAGTAAACAACGAAAATCAAAAAATCAGTATGTCTAGATAGGTAGTAAAGAGTAAACTATTTCTATTAGTTATAAAAGTTAGATGAAATTCACATTATATAATTGTAGTTTGTTGGCGTCGGTTTCCGTCGGAACTGAATTTATAGTAAACAACGAAAATCAATAAATCAGTACGTCTAGATAGGTAGTAAAGAGTAAACTATTTCTATTAGTTATAAAAGTTAGATGAAATTCACATTATATAATTGTAGTTTGTTGGCGTCGGTTTCCGCTGGAACTAAATTTATAGTAGAAGAAGAAACAAAAAAATCAGTACTTCTCGTTAATTAGTAAAGAGTAATCTCTTTAGTAAAAAGTAATTTCTTTTAATTTGTATGGAGAGTTTCATAAAAGTTAGATGAAATTCACATTATTTAATTGTAGTTCGTTGACGTCGGTTTCCGTCGGAGTTGAATTTATAGTAGAAGAAAAAAAAATTCAGTACTTCTCGTTAATAAGTAAATAATATCTCTAGTAAAGAGTAATTTCTTTTAATTTGTATCGAGAGTTTAATAAAAGTTAGATCAAATTCACATCATGTACCTAATTGTAAGCCGTTGCCGTCGGTTTCCGTCGAAACTGAATTTATTATACCAAAAGACGAAAAATGTATTTTTTCAGTACTTCTAGATAGATAGTAAAGAGTAAACTCATTCAATTTGTTTCGAAATCTTCATAAAAGTTAGATGAAATTCAAATCATATAATTGTAAGCCGTTGCCGTCGGTTTCCGTCGGAACTGAATTTATTATACTAAAATACGAAAATTTTATTTTGTCAGTACTTCTAGATAGATAGTAAAGAGTAAACTCATTCAATTTGTTTCGAAAGCTTCATAAAAGTTAGAAAAAAATATTTTTTGAAAGTACTCTTAGGTAGTAAAGAGTAAACTCTTTAAATTGTATTCATAAACTTTATAAAAGTTAAATAAAAGTTATTATATGATTACTGGCCGTTGGCTCCGGTTTCCGTCGGAATGGTAAACGTAAATTTCCAAAATTTCATTTTTACGGACTCCTAGGTTGGTCTGTAAATTTGTTTCATAAAGCATAAAGCTTCACAAAAGTTAGATAACAGTCTCAACTGATGATTGACAGACGTTGTCGGTTTAGTTAAAATAACTGGCGTGGTAAAACTTCGTAATGTGCTAATTTTATTTCCTAAAGTAGCCCTAATTAGATTAATCTCCAATCGAACAAATGTCAGCCGTAGACAGCGCTTTTCCATCGGATGACGTAAATTAGTTTAAAATCACTTCAATTACACTAGTAGGTAGCCTATATTAGTATTTGTAATATTTTTTATCTCTACTCTCGTCAAGTTAATACAAAGCTATTTTACCCTTTTGCCAGTAAAGTAATATATCATCATGACCGTATCCCAACCTTGCGGGGTAGTTCGAAACCACGCTTTAGAAGAAGCGGATTTACATTTAGCCAACTTTTACTATAGGCACATCATGATCGTTGATGTATCTAGCGTACCAGTCTCGATAAATATCACATATAAATTTAATCCATTATTGTAATTTGACTAGGAATCAAACTCGGTAATTGTGCGTACAAATTAAACGGAATTTAGTATTATTATTATTTAACCAAAATTATAATATTTTTTACCATTTTCAAAATGTATACTTTTATAAAAGCGTTGTTTCAGCCGATTAAACATATACATCTGCTTTATTATTGTGGAAAACTCACGTTTACTATTCCATGTAAACTGTTCTTAAAAACGTACGTACAATCTTTCAAATATGGTGGTAAAACTTGGTACGAAAACTTAGACTTAGTTGCATAATGTCAAAGTCAGCCAATACGAGTTAACCGAAAAGCTGAACACTGTCATTTACGTAATTATTAACCTATATTGAATATATAATTTAATTCATAAATAAATTTTAAATGTATAAAAGTAAGATTTAAAAAATATATAAGTTTTTAATTATAAAACGTTAAGTGAGTTATTAAGTGTTAATTAAAAGTTACTATCTCAAACACAACTCACCTCAGTTTAATTTTCAATACAGGCGGGCTAAGTCCTTTATAATAGATTTTACAAAATAAACGTTGCTCCGGCGGC
This sequence comes from Tinea semifulvella, assembly GCA_910589645.1. Lineage (NCBI taxonomy): Eukaryota > Metazoa > Arthropoda > Insecta > Lepidoptera > Tineidae > Tinea > Tinea semifulvella. The sequence goes on from OU342584.1 coordinate 32,626,362, forward strand.
AAGTATAAAATATAAGTGAAATAATGCTCCCGGTTAGTAACTAACTCTGGTCTAGATACTTTATACTCAGGCGTAGTTAAATTTAAATAAACAATATTGTTATTAAAACAAAGGAGTAGAATTTCACAAGTAAACGTGTAAAATACATTTTGCTTTTAACGGAAGTTAAACTTGCAACAATGTAATAATAAATTTACATTTTGTAATAACTGAAGTAATAATATTTTAAGAAACGTGACTTTTTAGCGTAACCAGAGACCTCCCGAGCCGATTGTTTGTATGTTTATATATACGCCGAAATATTACTAATACCAGAAGAAATTTACAACGTCATAACATTCTCAAGTTCAGTGAACAAAGACTATTAAACAGGTACTCATAATACCCACACGACACGATTATTAATACAAGGTTCAAATATGTACTTAATTTAAAAAAATATATAAAATTATTACAGGATAACCAAAGAGACCAAATATAAGATAGAGAGGGCATTGGTTGTTATTATCATACATTTTTTTTAAGCTTCTTCTCTTGTCGAAGAAGATGGTGTTTTACACTTTATCATGCATTTTGTCCGTGAAACAACAAAATTAATTTGAAAATGCACTTCGAACACGATGATATCCGGCAGTGCACTATTCAAAAAGGTTTACAGTTCGAACCCCAGCATTTATAAGAAATATTTTTCTTACGTTCATTGTCATAAATTTACAACACCACCGATTCCGTGCCTCGTAGAGCACATTGAGCTGTCTGTCCTGGATTCCACTAATACCAACTTGTGTAATCGTAATAAATGGTCATTAAAATTGACATCACAATCCAACCAACCCAACTGGCAAACCCGTCTTGCCAGAGTGGCGAGTATTGCCGAAATCCTCCAGAAATGTGTTCCAGAGATCTTCAGCAGTGGAGGTCTAAGTTCGAGGCTTTAAGGATGATTATGATAAAAAAAAGTAAAGTATCATCACGACCGTTTCCCTTTCGGGGTGGTCAGAAACCACGCTTATACATAAGCGGATTCACATTTAGCCAACTTTACTATGGGCCAATCATGACAAGTGGCAAGCTCGTCGATGTCTCCAGCGTACCAAACTCAAGAAATATCACAAATAAATTAAATTTTAATTAAATGTAATTATTTACATTAATAAATATTTTTGTGTCCGACCAGGAATCGAACCCGGTACCTCCGAGTCTAAGTCCACGGACTTAACCGCTAGACCACGGAGGCAGTTATGATTATGATAATGCATTGTTATACACTAATTGATTCTGAGACAATTATCCTAGCTTTAATTCTCATACCGTTTTGCTTCTACCGCCATCTTATTATATTTTAATGCCTTTAACGTCTAAGAAAATTTATAATTATTACTTATAATATAACTATAAGTAGAAAGATATAGGGCTTATAGTTATGAAGGAACTACAATTAAAAATGCAATAATCAAATCAAATCTTTGATTCATCTTGTAAATCACCAAGTCTTACACAACAATCTGGTCAAGTAGCTGTAAGCATCTAATGCCTTTATGATTATTTATAACACCTCAAAAAAATAATATATCTCATAGGGAAATTAAGGGATATGTAATGAAATAAACAATAACTTTAATTTTATTTTATTAACAATCTTATTAAGTATATTATTGCAATACAGTCATAAATTTACTATACAATTATAATAATTACAATCATTACTTTACAAAAAAGGTTATACCTAATAAAATTAAGTTACGAAATTGAATCTACTGCAGTTTGTTTAATTTTAGGTTTATTACATGCATTTTTAAGTTTTTGTTTTCTCGTTAATCTTATATTAATTAATAAATTAATATAAAAATAGGTAGAGCTAATTATTAGTTATCAATATAGTAATAAGAAAACTTATACTTACCGTTTTAGCAATTAAAACACAACACTGAATTTACATAAACTTCACTTCTATCTTCTAATATTATTTAAATTTAATTAAAAATATCTACAAGTAAAAGCCACAAAAATCCTTCTAACTTTACCAATAAAAATGTTATATCACCAGAGAGTCGATAATAAAACACTGGAAACTGTACACGATTCAGTTCATACGCGAAACTTCAATGTATGAAACTATTTCAATAAAAAACTAATTCTTCTAACTTTTCACAGTAAACACGAAGCAAATAATACGTTTTTAATTTATTACCAACACTTAGTTATTATAAAACACAAAAACACTCTAAATACACTTTTTTATACTTTTTTTTTTACAAAATATTTTTAGGTTAAATTGTAGGTTTTTTAGGATAAAAACGCATAATTCTTTAATGCGGTTCTAATACTTACCAAAAATACACCTGTTTTTGAAAGTTCTTTTTTTTTCTCTACTTTTTTTTTAGCTTTTTTGTTAATCGAATAATAGCGCGGAATTCATTAACGCTGTAAGTGTAGTCTAGGAAATGGATTGTCGACGCGAGTTATTTTCGTAAAAATATCGTGGATTTGGAATCCTGGGGAGCGCGGAAGTGACAGGCCACTGTGAGCTGCACCGGCAGACTGCACGAATATGCAATACCCGGGAGCTAACGCCTAACACTGCTCAAAATCGGACTTTTCGCAAAATGTAGTTGTTTCAGTTAAGGCCAGACGTAGCTCAGTCGTTTCATCTCTCTCTCACTCTACAAATACTTCACCTAGTCTCGCGCGTTTTTTCTCACTCTTTTACATCGTCTGTCTGGGTTGCTTTCAGTTATGTTGCATCCGATTGAACTTTATTAAGTGACTTGATGGTATCCAACATTAAAAAATCTTATACAATTATACTTAGTAATTTAGTCTTTTTTAAATTAATTTATAAAGTAATTTATATTAATTTAAAAAAAGTCACAGAATCATAAAAAATATCATCACATAATCGTAACTTTTCTATTTAATATAACAGTGAGCTATTTTTTTTTAAAGCTATACTTATTAAAAGATATCGCTGTTTAAAATTGGTAGAATTTTAGAATATTTATTAACTTGTAATAAATATTAACTCGATTCTAGATTATGTTTATCTTTTCTCACATGCGGGATAGGCAGAGACCGATGAACGCCATTCCATGATCAATATTTCTAATCCCTTTAATACTTTGCTTATTGTTATTTAATAGACTTCTTCAGACTGATCCAAATATGTCCATAGAACAACCTCTATCTTATATGTGTATTCTTAAAAATACAAAGATAGCTGTGCAATTTTCAACATAATATTACAATTAGTAATAACATAATTAAAATATTTATTTTAATGAATACATTAATGGTGACATACAAGTATATATATAATTTTCCAGTTACGTTTGTGTAGTTATGTATGTGACATGCTACGTAACTGATTTATACTAAAGTGCCCAATGACCTTTATGTTCATTCCTAGACCTCTGCTGTCGGAGATAGGCCTTCCAAATATTTCTCGAAAACTTTGCCTACACTCGCCACGCTGACCAGAAGGGTTGGCAAGCATCGGATATCAATTTACAATAACAATTTATTAACGAATCCATAAGTTGGTATTAGTGGAACCGGGACAGACAGCTCACGGTGGATTTTTACGTAAAAAAGTATTTCTCATTGACCCATGTCGCGGTTTGAACAGAACTTTTTAGGATTTTAAGGAAACCGTTTTTAGTGAGCTTTTAGAGCTGCTGACCTGCATTTTATCTTTAATTAAATAAATAAAAAAATAATTTTAATAACATAAGAAAAATAAAAAAATAAAATACATTTGTACCACATTATGAATAAACTTCATGTAACCAAAGCTCTCTTCTTATATTCATTTACCCTACCTTTTTTAATGATTTTATAGTTCATCGATGGTAGTCTTTTGAAATAATAACAACAATGAATTTAATTGTTATTTAACAATATCAAATTCTGGAATTGCAGCGGAAATTGTTTTTTATTCATATGTCGCTGCTAAACCTCCGACGATTTTCAGCATTTAATAGGCTATCATGGTGGTTGCTAAAAAGGTACGCTTCCGAGTTTAACGACAATGATAAACAGAAGGCTCTATATAAATATAACTGTTAAAGAAAACTCCTATTTTATTTATGACAATACTAATGTTATAAATATTGTTTATACTGTTTTAAAAATTGAGATTTTTCCTTGACAGATTTGTACTACTGTACTGTACCTCTACTCTATACTAATGATTTAATTTTTACTGGAAAATTTTCACGTTCATACAGTAAACGTCAAATTTCTATAATGATAAGAAATATTGTTTATACTGTTTTAAAATTTGCTATTATATTGCATTGATGTTCCTTGTAGTAGAGAAAAGAATCTCTTCAGGGGAGTTATCTCATTCTCGCTAGTTAACTAGCTTCTACTATGCTATTATGAAAGGCGTTACGATCGACGACTGATATTTTAATCCGTAGCAGTATCTAATCTTTATTCTTATCCTTCGTAACGTTCTCTCAGCGCGTAGTAACTGGTCGTCACTATTATGAAGTATTAAGATCGTCTGCTTCCTTATGTGGTACTCGTATTAGAAATAAATTTGCCATTGTCAAAGTTGAAAAAAGATGGGTTATAATAAATTAATTAAAAATAATATAATTAATATTAGAGTCAAAGGAGTATTTTGTGTCTGTCTCGTTTAATTTTTGACAGTTATTTTGCTCTTTTTCTAACAATGTTGTCATTTATTTATTTATACTTTTTAAAATTACGAATAGAGACTATTTTTTGCCAGTATACCTTTAAGCTCACTTCAATCGGATCGAAAGGTCCATAATAGACAAATAAAATATAATTAATTAAACTGATATATACAAATAATATTAAATAATATGGCCGCTCTAAGTTATATTTGATCTCTTTGATAGATGTAGTGCATAATGGTTTTCAATCGTATTTTATCGAAAAGATCGTGTTTATTGTGCTCTCTCTTTCTTTTATTATATCTATCTCTATATTTCCTATCTCCACCTAAATAACTTACTTAACCCTTTTCAACTTGGCTTTCGACCGTCCCATAGTACTAGCCAAAACCAAGGTCAATAAGTTGTTTAGAAAATATATCTCCATATAGATTATTTTAAAATTCGACATATTTTTGCTTAAATTTAATGTCTTGACGTATTTCCACAAAATGGAGGACTTTTTAACATGCGTTGACCGTGGAATCGGTGATAAAGTTTGACGAAAAACTCCTGCTAATAAAATCATCGCTCCACCTAATCGGTTTTGATTGTTTGGCAAATCTTTCATAGTTTTGTCTAATGCCTTCAAACACTTTGTATGTGACATCGTGCATTCATCTTACACTATCAACTGACATTGCTGCATAACCTTTGACACTCCTGAGTTCTTCGAAATGTTGCAGGTCGGAGTTTCATTGCTTTAAATATTCAATGGTAGTTTTAGCGCTGAAGGACGTTGCCTATCGCGGTCGCCTTTCAATAATGTGGCTGCATTACTAGATGAAACAAGTGCTAGTGCAATTTCACTTTGTGAGCGAATTGTTCCTAAAATCAGTGAAATAAAAAAAGTCTTTCCTTTACCACCTGGAGTGTCTAAAAGTAAATTTCGCCAGTGCCATCATTTACAACTTTGATAAGTGAATTAAATAAATATTTTTGTTGTTGGTTCAACAGCGGAACATTTTTTGTTTTAAAGCATTCCGTTCTCCTTACGAAAAAAAAGTCAAATCTGTCGCGCAGTCCTCAAGTTTTGCGCTGACGAAAATTCATTTTTATTTATATAGGAGATAGAAGATTAGATTGTGTGCTTAGGTTAAAAACTATCTCCGATTAACAGTGCTTTCTTTTCATCATCGTCGTTACCATCATCATTACCATGTAGGCCTCTACTAATGAATATAAACCTAACTCACCAGCGACCTTTTTCAGGTCATGCATTCATGTGGCGGGTGGCCACAATCTGTAACTTCCTGCATGTGCTTTCACTCCGGTATTACACATCGGTTAACATAAAATAATTTGTTATTTGTTACTTCGTGCTGAATATCTTCACCACCCACTCGAGCTTCTTTGTAATTTGATCAAATTTATTTATAATCGATAGATTATTATTAGTGGTCATATTTTTTTATTTCGATACTTGTCATAGGACCACGGTTCTACCTTATGGCAAGCAACACCAGCCACGGATGATTGACAGTTCTTACCATTATACCTCTGACAAGATGCTTCTTCCTACTTTGTTTGAGGGTTTTCCCACACAGGCTCACAGCCAGAGCATTCTTCTTCAGCATGCGACACATGAATTATAAATTGATATGTCTTCGTGCGCGTATATTGCCGACTATTTTGTATCCTACTTAAATATATTTTGTCTCGTTATTTAGAAGTAAAAAAGATTTACCCTCAGTAAATAACAAACACACCACAGCTAGTGGATGAAATAAATTTTAACCAGATTCACTGAAGATACTTGCGACATGTTTACAGTGGGAGGGCTTCACCGTATTTTCCTTTGTTATTGTTCTATGTGGTTTGGTAACTCGTCATTTATAATATCCTTTCAAATAAGTTTTTGTTAGTTACTTCGCAGTGTTAAATCCTATTGCCGTTGTATAATGGGCTGTATTTGTATGTTCGTAATGTTTGCTACTGTTTACGAGTATCGTTATACATTCTTTTCTTATACTCGTTTTTCTATAACCAATTACTTATATATATTTAATCCTTTTTTAAAACAAACAATATGTACAAAAAATTACACCCTTGCTTGGTCTGTCCGATGTCCAGGGCACATCTGTCAGGGCTGGGGCGGCTGCGGATCGGCTAAAAAGGCCAAATGTCTGAAATATGAGTCTGTTACTAATGACTACGTGTTTGTGCCTTTTGGTCTTGAGACAATGGGACTGTGGGGGCCAGGCGCTAAGAAGTTCTTTAAAGAACTGTCTAAGTGGCTGGTTAACGCTGTATGTCACAAGAGGGCTGGCAGTTTTTTCGCGCAGCAAATCAACATCGCTGTGCAGCGGGAGAATGCTGTAAGTGTTCTTGGCACACTGCCACATGATCAAACAATGGGTGAATATTTTAATATATGGTTTAGATTTTAGTTTTATTTTTAATATAGTTTATATATTTTTATTATCTATATGGTGTATAATAAATAATGTAAATTTAGATAATAAACATTAATAATAATATTAAATAATAAGTTATTTAAAAACAATAATAATTATTTATTATAAATAATAAATAAATAAATAAACAATTGATTCATTTGAATTTATTTGCATATAAGATAACCTAATTAAACCTAGTTAATACAACATATAGGTAAAATTAAGCATTAACTAATAAAAATTAAAAATAACACTAATAATATAAAATGACCAATATAAAAAGAATATACATATATAAGAATATATTGATTGAATAATGTATATAGGTATTTATTAGATCTTAGAATTAAAGTAATGTAAATGTTAATTTTAACATTAAGGTAAGCAAGCAGAGAGTGTCCAACGACATTATTTACTTTTAAACTCATTACTGCACAAAAAAATAAAAGTTATATATAAGCAAACTTAATGCCTTGCGACATTATGTTAAACCCTGTACTACTTCCATAAAGTTAAACAATTAATGTAATTAAAATTTAATTATTTTGAGCTCAATAATACTTATAATTAATAACATACACATGAACTTATAACATACAGTTTTCTCCAAAAATCAGCCAGCAAAGAGTTTAATCTAAAAGCACTCGTGTTGACTCTAAAACACATATGACAACTTAAAACCACAAAACAGTAACAAACATGTCGTTTCCAAGCATAACACAAACTGAATGAAAAACAACTCTCGCATGCAACAATGAGCATAATGCACCTATGTTACTAATCTCTTAAGTTGTTTTATTAATTGGTACAATTTATGCACAAAGAATTAAGAATATAAATTATCTTATCAGCTACAAGTAAATGAACCTAAACTTTGTTCAGTAAACGTTTGTTATTGTATCAATAAAATTGAATATTATTTAAAACTTAATGACATTTAAATGTTTGCAGATTCATCTGACACCAATGATGCCATACAGAAAAAAAAATCGTATCAAACGCCAAGTGGAATCTTATATGGATTTAAAGAAGATTTGAAGAATTAAGATATACATATAAATAAAAAGCATAATCCGTTCGTATGAAAAGGTTGAAAGAATGATGAACCAACTACGAGTATATGTGATACACACAAAAATGCAAATATTGTAGATAAAAGAGGTTCAAAGAAAAAAATATGTGCAGCAAAATGGTGTGAAGATGATTATGTGTTTTGTTAAAGTACTAAAGGAGTTAACGAAAACACTAACCCACTCTAGTAAAGCTAAGTGGATTACGGCTGTACTCCTTCTGTAATTACAAAGAGTCTGCACAGAAGTGTTTTACGTTGAGTAAAGAACAAAATGGAGAATGTGGGAATAGAAACGAAAATATACTAGTGATTGTAATGAATTGATTCTATTGTCGGTTATTTTTCTCGCTTGCCGCTAATTTTACTAGCATATCTCTATTGGTTCTGGGTTAAATGTTAATTGAAACATAACACTTAAATATGATTAATTACTTTAATTTATAATATTAATTACAATGAAAGAAATTATTGTACCAATTTATTCATGTGATGACCTCACAGTGTAAAGGCAATGCTCCAAGTATTGCATTTGTACTCGTTATATTTAATGTTTTATGTCTTTGTTTTAATCAATAATAGCTAGTTAAATATTTCTGTTACTACAATATATAATATACTAGCTGACCCGGCGAACTTCGTACCGCCTGACAGTCAATGAATGTCATCTATCGCTGATTTGCGCCACCTATCGTACAACAGTAGTACTATGTCAGAAACCTTTGCCATGTTCACACAAGATTTTCCCAAAGTTTCATCCCTATTGGTCAAGTAGTTTTGAAATGCTGTCAGAGCGTGGACGCTAAATGCAGAGGGCCTAACACCTAAGTCCAAGCTCTGGGCGCAATATATAAACCTAACAATATATAAATTATAGTGGTAGTGTAAAGATATGAGTCTCACTGCCGGTGTAATACCCTAAGGCAGCGAGGGAATGGGGAAGATGGTATTCACGTCCAGGCGCGCAGGCTCACGCGACTGTGCCTAGAGGAGGCAGGCGGCTAGGTCTCTTGACCAACGTGATGGATCCTAACAGAGGTCGGACAGGGATTCAAGGTGGTGGATACACGTTCGATCGAGCAGGCTCACAAGATCGTACCTAGAAGAGGTAGCACGCAAAGGTGTCTTGGGCAACGTGTAGGAAATGAGACAAACAACGTAATGTTGCAATCTGGTTTATTATTTAATATACACATTCTTAAATACTAAATTTCCATTTACACCGACAGCACACAGATACATTAATCTTTACTACATTGAAATATATTTGTTGTACAATTTGCTCTCTCAACAATTATGATGGCTGCGGCCTAGAAACGAGAACACAAGGCATGTTTGGTCAGCTAAACATTCTGGCGTCTCTCAGGATGACAGGGGTAGGCGTCTCTCGAAGTGGCAGGGTGGGCGCCTCTCAGGGTGACAGAGGTAGGCTTCTCTCGGGGTGACAGGGGTAGACTAAAGCATCTTGGTTGTCTGCTGAATAAGCAGTCTGGCGACAGGCGGGGTGACAGGGGACCGCCGTCTCTCGGTGTGGCAGGAATAGACCACAGCCTCTCGGTTATCTGCTGAAAAAAACAGGCTGGCGACAGGCGGGGGACAGGGGGCACCAGTCGGGGTGAAAGGGGGCGGTTTCTTCTGCTGGAACACAGTCGTGGTTTCTTTCGTAGCAGTATTGGAATCTTCTGTTGTTGGTGTTTGCTGATGTTTGTCTGGTGTTGGATGGGGCCAGCGACTGTGGTTGTTGTCTTGATTGATGCTGCCTTTGGTAATTCGGTATACGTTGACATAGCTGTGGATCAAACAATACTATAAGTATATGCACATAATAATCATGCATCCTGCTGTGTCAATGTGTAGCATGTTTTCTCCTCTTCTGTTATTTGCGGTATTGTATGTTCTGTGACAGGAATGTTTCTGGAGTTCTTGGATTAATAGTTTAATGTTAATTATAAGGGTTAAAAACTGTTGGAAGTACTGATAATATGAACCTTTTTGTTGGGATTTGACTTTCTTTGATGGTTATTTTAAATCTAAAATTGTCTTCAGTGGGTGACCAAAACACCCCCAAGGATTTTTAATTTTCATCTTACGGCAACTGTTATACATGGTTAGGGTTACGTTCAGTTAGATTAGATAGGAGTTTTGGTTCATTTGATGACCATTTGCGTAGATTAAATCCTCCTGAATTCTATTAGTTGTTGTAATGTTTTTATAGCTAAGTACGGTGCACATGATGTCTCGTAGGTTACGGTTGTTAATATTTATCTTCTTTGATAGGTAAAGTCTATTAAGTTTTATAAATCTGTACATTTTCCTAATATCGGCCATAAACACTATTTTATGCTTACGCCATCTCAATAATATCGTAGATAGCGTTTGCTGTAATGTACTCGTAGGTCCCTTGTGCATGTTCTCATTAAGGCTGACCTTGTTCGATGTTTTTGCTGAAGCATTAAAAAACTACTCGTAATTTTGACGTCAATTTATCTTCACGGATAATCGGCTGATGTGGGATAAATATTTTTCTTAACTGTATTTGATTTTTGGCACTAATTTCTTATGTATATCTAAGTTTTGCTTGTAGACTACCCTGACAATATCCAACCCAGCTCTGTATTCTGTGCAATAAATCCTTCGTTAGTTTTGCATAAGCCGTTTAATAATAATTTTCCATATTCAGGTGCTCCTAATATTATGTCGATTGGACCTTTTTTATAGTATGTTGGATCAGCGATTATTTTGTTATCCGTTGTATTGTACGGAGTTGGTAAGTCTGATTTTGGCAGAGACGTAGTTAATTTTGGTAAGACGATTAGTGATACTGGTAGTTCAAATTGACTCGAAAATCGTGGTTTTAGAATGACACTTATAGTTGTATTTGATATTTTAGGGTTTTCGTCCCCTAGCCCTGAGATTTCGGCCTTAATTTTTTGTCTAGGATAAGAAAGTATTTGTGCCACTTCTTCGGTGCAAAAGGAAGCTTCCGAGCCCTGGTCGCAGAGTACTCTTAGAAGTTGGGGTGTCCCTGAAATGGTGGTGTTCATTACTAGTGCCGTCGGAAGTAGCACTTTATTTGGTTTTTCGATGGTTTGTAATTCTGTATGTTCTTCATCATTTGTGCATACGCTGGATATTAGTTGCGCTCTTGAAGGTTGATTGTATGTAGGTCGATCATTTTGTGAGTTATGCACTACATGTGTATTTTTCTGTCCGTACTTTAATTGATGGTTTTGTGGTATTGGCGTGAACTCATTTTTGTGGAGCATTGAGTGGTGCCTTTTATTGCAGAATCCACAAAGTAGTTTGCTGTAACATTTTTCGTATGATTTGTGGTTGATACAGTTATGACATAACTCCTTTTTATTGACAGCGTTTATTCGGTTTTCTATACTCAGGGCCTTGAAAAATAAACAGTTGTATATTGAGTGGTAATCATTGTTACAATAGGAACACGCCCTATGTTGTCTTGAATTATATTTTTTTTGGATGGTACTAGAAAGACTATAAACGTCGCAATTTTCGAGACTCTGAAATCTTTTTTCTAAAAATTGCATCATGTTTTCAAATTTTTGTAATGTGTGCGGATTGTCGAGTCCAAGCTCATATATTTGGTTTGTCTCGGTGTCCCATGTTCGAGATATGATTCTAGTTAATATGGGTCCCCACGATGATGTATTAATTGACATATTTTTCAATATCTCCAGGCATTCTGTCGTTGTGTCATAAAGGTATCTTAAATTTGTTGCAGTTGGTCGGTCAATTTTTGGTATATCTAATAATTTGTCTATGAATTTTGTAATGATCTTCCTTTCATTGTTGTATCTGCGTATTAATAATTCCCATGATATTAAATAGTTATTCTCCACTATTGATAAATGTTGAACCATTTTTGCGGCTTCCCTACTTAGATGCGTCTTTAAATATTGCATTTTTTCAGTAGTGGTCAGCTGTTTGTTCTCATGTATTAGTGTTTTAAATATATCGTAAAATGATGGCCAGGTCTCATAGTTACCGGAAAAATGTGGAATACTTAATTTAGACAGATTTATGTTATTGGCAGGGTGCGGTCTGGAATCATTTATGGCCGTGTTAAGCCTTCGTAATGTGGACTCGTAGGTTAATTGTAGGCTTTCAAATGTGTTATTTATGTCATCTTTTTTCTGTTGTCCGATATTACTAACTATGATGTTAAGGTGATGTTCTTCGATAGTTTCCCATTGTTTTCTGATGAGTTCCGACAGTGATTGTAATTCCCAAATGGGTTCCTGACATCTGATACTTTCTTTGATTTGTATTAAGCGGCGTTCCAGTTGATTCATGCGGTACCTTTGTTTTGTTACTTCGGGTGTTTCTGATTGAGGAGGTTGTTCGTTCATAGTGTGGTTTTCCTTTATGTTGAGTTGGAATGGAGTGGTGGTTAGTGTTTTTTCGGTGTTTGTTTGTGGTTTTATGTCTTGTGGCTTCTCACATGTATTAAGGTACGTAACAGCAGTTTTGTATACCTCTTCAATTTGTCCAAAATAGTTATCCTCTTTATACGCGTGTCCTGATAGGTCGGCTTTCTCCAACTGCTGATGGTTTTGAACGGATTGGTCAAACAAGTTTCTTAGCTTCTCTAGGCGTTCGCGGATATAGGAATCAGTTTTTCGGGTTCTTGAGTCTTTCTTTGAGTTATCGTAAATGCTTAATATTTCTGTTCCCAGTTGCTCCTGATTTGATAACAAGGTGTTAATATGTTCAGTCATTATGTGGCAGTTACTTTGGCACTTTAGAACTATTTTATTATTTTATTCTACTGGGACATAACCGTTATCTAATTTTTTGCTCGAAGGACCATGTCAGAGCGTGGACGCTAAATGCAGAGGGCCTAACACCTAAGTCCAAGCTCTGGGCGCAATATATAAACCTAACAATATATAAATTATAGTGGTAGTGTAAAGATATGAGTCTCACTGCCGGTGTAATACCCTAAGGCAGCGAGGGAATGGGGAAGATGGTATTCGCGTCCAGGCGCGCAGGCTCACGCGACTGTGCCTAGAGGAGGCAGGCGGCTAGGTGTCTTGACCAACGTGATGGATCCTAACAGAGGTCGGACAGGGATTCAAGGTGGTGGATACACGTTCGATCGAGCAGGCTCACAAGATCGTACCTAGAAGAGGTAGCACGCAAAGGTGTCTTGGGCAACGTGTAGGAAATGAGACAAACAACGTAATGTTGCAATCTGGTTTATTATTTAATATACACATTCTTAAATACTAAATTTCCATTTACCGGTGTAAATACACAGATACATTAATCTTTACTACATTGAAATATATTTGTTGTACAATTTGCTCTCTCAACAATTATGATGGCTGCGGCCTAGAAACGAGAACACAAGGCATGTTTGGTCAGCTAAACAATGCATAGGGAACATACATACACACAGATATTATATACTCGTATATATATATATATACCCTACAATATATATATATATATAAATATATAGATAGATAAGAGCGGTGGCTTAGTTGTAAGAACGCTACCCTTAAAAAAATCTGCAAAGGTCGGTTTGAGCCTTTGTAGGGTACCATTGGTACATCCAATGAGAAATGCACCTTTTTCGTACATTTGTCATAGATTTACAACATCATCGTTGCCGTGCTTCGAAGATCACGTTAAGGCGCCGCTCCCGCTTGTGGAACCGTTAACAAATTGTCGCCAACTTATCTGACCCGTGTCAAGCGTAGGCCATATTCTCCAGATATTTCTGGAAGGCTCGTCTCCAACAGTGAAGGCCTAGGACTCTGTGTTCTAGGGGTTCTGATGGATATTGGTATAGAATAAAACTAACAAATCATATTTAGATCCTGGTTATATTGTTCTATTTTTACGTTTAACCATAAATGTAGAGTACTTTTATACTATTGCCGCTAGCTTGATTTTAAAAACAGTTTTTTATATATTTATATGGTTCATTTTCATGGTGAACAATTTTTAATGTGATTTTACATCCATATTTTTACAAATTTGAACTTTCTTAGTAGAAAAGTTTTCTTGTCAACCTTCACGTGCTGGTCAAGAAAAAACCCGTCTCCAGTTTATTACTCTTGGAACTTGGAATTGTAAAATCGATACAACTAAGTAAGCCGTAGTTTTTCTAAGAACTTTCTCAGACAAAGAGAAAATATTTTTTTTAGGAAACCAGTCCTGGAATAATTTATGAATTGAAGGCAAACTTGTGCAAAGTAAACCTTTTAATGCTGAACTATTTTTAACTATTTAAATCGTCACTGTCGCCTCCTGACCTGTCAACATATTTTATTCATTTTCATTCCAAATAAAAACAGAGAGGTGCACTTTAGTACAATTATTTTATTAGGCATTTGGTTAAACCATAATTATAATTTATAGTAGATTTACATATCATCGGGTAAAAGCCTATTAGTGTTAAGCGACATTTTATAAAGCTGATATTATTGTAAAAGTTTTAATAAACATAAAAAAGTATAAAATACCGCAAACATTTGTTTTTCATAATTAATATAAGTATTCAGATTTTATTCAAAACTTATAAAGTTTTATATTATCTAAAAAAATTTAGCTTAATACAAAGTAAAGAAAATGGCTTAACCGTCACTTGATTCAGCTGCCGGATTCAAGCTAAATAGTTTGTGTGCATTCGTTGTTACCTCTTAGAGTAAGGCTAAATGGATCTACCATTAAAAGTTTAAAATAATCCTTGTTTAAAGCCTTCTCCTTCCTGTCCTCGACTATGGTGACGTCGATATCTCGGAGGTGCTGCTCAATAAAATGGATCGGATGCTCAACTCTGTATTCGTTTTATCTACTGTTTGCGTAAATACGATCACATTAACGAGTATCGAGCCAGGTAGAATGGTTATGGAACAACCTGCCTGTAGATGTAGCGCCAATCAGATCACTTTTTAAAAGAATGGTCTTTACACGTTTCCTAAATAACTCCCAGTAACTGTAAGTAGTAGTTTATGCCTCACATGCAACTCGCCCTGTAATGTTTTGTATTTATTCGTTATGGAATAAGCGACTAGTGGTGTTAAAATTAGATGAACAGGAAAACAGTTGAAGCATCAATTTTCGCATAATTGGATTTAGGCATAATGTTTTAAGTGACATCAAAATATTTTTTTTTGGTAAATCAAATTCTCTCAAACGATGTCGCTAATAAAATGATACACATACAGGAAATATACACATATATATATATTGGTAATAAAATTGGAAAAACATAATTAGTTTAAGCAGAATCAAATCAATTTAATTGATTACTTAAATCAACTGGCACTGAAAAGTGTTTAACTTTATGGTGCTTTATATATTGCCATTTTAAATTGATTATTATTGATATATGAGTTTTGAAAAAGTAGCAAAAAAGAGCTCTGGGACCCAGATAAAAAGACTCAGTAATCCGCTGATCCTAGACCTCCCCTGTTGGAGATAGGCATTCCAGAACTATCTGGAGAATTTAAAAGGTTAAACATGTATTTTGATAGGCTGGTACAATGGTAGGACTGCTGTCGGTCGTCAGTGGCTGGCGTCAGTTACTGCCATTATTGGATCTAAACCGCTTAACCCAGGTGGCGCAGTGTCATAAGCCATTCTCAGTATAAAAAACCTAAAGGTAAATTTTATTCTTTCAGTACCAAAGTAGAATATATTTTTTTCATAACAATGTATTCTTTTTATTCAGGACTATTTTAATAATATTTAATCCTTTATGATTATGTAGCTTTATGATGATAATTAGGTATATTTTCTGTTGTGCATTTAAAGATGTGTGTGTGTAGGAATACGTGTATGTGATTATTATTTTAATTACCTGTCCCGAGTTATTTAGTTTTCAGACATTCGAGTAGTAGTCAAGGCGCTTAAAACTTTCATCGAAGGGGTCTCGACTTTGCCCCCACGTGTCTTTGTCTGTCTCCTAAATTTGGCGCAACTCTCAAGAATTCAATAGATATTCTGACGCCAATTTGTGATGTAGTTAATTATTAAGTTTACGAGTATATTAGGTAGACTCCCCAACTGTAGACACATCTTTATTAATTTTCACTATACTAGCGAGTATTTCTATTTCCTTTTGCTTCCATGCTCATTATTAAAATACACCAACCCTTAAACGTTCTTTTTAAGTTATATTTCAGGTGACTGGTTGGCTTACCTAATTCAAATTAATGTATATACTCGTATAATCAGCATTTTTTACAATTATATTTTTAGCATTAAATTTTCTTATAAAAATAAAAGAGCTAAAATATTTTATCAAGTAACACTTAACTAAAATTTATACGTATGTCCAAAAGCGAATAAAACTGTAATATCAAATAAATAAATATAAAATAAATATTTCCAGACAGGTCACACAGCGCCATCTAATTTCCGTGGTAAGCTACTAGGCTTGTGTTACGGAAACTAGATGGTTGATAAACTACATATTATACTTTTTTTTTTTAATATATACATATTATACATATAAACATCCAGACCGAGACAAATTATACAATGTACAACTTGCCCCCGGTGGGAATCGAACCCACGACCTCCCGAGTTCACGGCAACGTTTGTTACCACTAGACTACGGAGGCGGTCAAATATCAAATTAACATAAATAATAAACAATTAGAGATGTCAAAATAAACATTTTAATTCAAAACATACAAAACAATAACACCTTAAGATAAACTAAAGACCAATGTACTACTACATTGTAAATAATGTTTAACAAAATTTGTGTGCCAGAAATGGCTGAATGTACAGAACTAACATACTATTAATATTTACTATTACCATGTTCTATGCAAATAAATAATTTCATTTCATTTCATTTACTTTGTTAGTTAAGCCAATCACCTGACTTATAACGAAAACCAACTAGGTAAGCATTCGTTATTTTATTCATCCCTTTTCAAAGAGATTTATTTTGACTTTAATGTATATATTTTTTATGTATTTCTACATAGGTGGCGTTTATAATAATTTTAATAATATCCATATTATCTAATTTATTTAATACACTACAAGATTTATTTTTTATTTCCACGCTTGTAGAATTGTGGCAATAATTAGTGCATTTACCTTACTTAGTAAACAATCAGCTGCAATATAGTTTTCTGAGCAATGCACGCTACTTGTTCTTCTATGAAGGGTGGAACTAAGTTTAAATCTATATTTGGATGCTTGTATAATATACGCGTATCATTGTTTAAATTTATTTTATAGTTAATCTGACGGTACTGGAAGATCAGTATCATCCATATGATCATTAGCCTGAAGGCGCGGTGGTGGCTCGGTTGTAAGAACGCGTAACTGAAATCCTACAAAGGTCGATTCAAACCCCCCTGGAATATACCAATGATAAATACATTTTTTACGTACATTTGTCATAGATATACAACACCACCGTTCCCGTGAGGAGGAGAGCACGTTAAGTCCCGGTTCCACTAATGCCAACTTGTGGAATCGTTAATAAATTGTCATAAAAAATTGACATCATATTCTCGCTAAGCCGTCTGGCCAGCGTGGCGAATGTAGGCAAAATTTTCCAGTTCTGGAAGGCCGATCTCCAGCAGTGGAGGTCTAGAACGCTGTGTTCTAGGGGCTGTAATGAATGAATGATGAATGAAGATTATGAAAAAGACGAAGGGCAACTCACGAGGTTCTTAGTGGCTTTCTTAACTTTAAGACCGCCTTATCAATACAAATTAAGTGGGAGTTAAATATTAAAGAAGATTTTAATTCTTAATATGGTATACAAATCTCGTCCCTCGTTTCTGATTCAGTTAAATACGATTGTGGGTTGCAAAAGACCGCGTGCAGTGGCTAGCCATCCAGCAGTGGAGAGAGACAGGCTGATGGTATACCTAGTTTAGTACGCTAGAGACATCGACGAGCATGCCACTTGTCATGATGGGCCTATTGTGAAGTTGGCTAAATGTAAATACACTTCTTTGAAAGATTTGTTTCTGACCACCTCGAAAGGGATACGGTCGTATCATACTTTACTTTTTTTTTCTGGTGTATCTTTAAAATAACCAGATAATAAACGTATCGTTTGGTTCCGAACTTTTACCGCTACACGCGCCGTGGTATTCTGCGAACATATTATTATAATCAGTTAGTTTTGCTGAGCTAGTCATGGCTCACAAGATCCTTAAATTACATTGACTATTGCAAAGTGTGAATTTAGCATGATTTCTTTCCCATAGATAAGTTTGTTTACTTTTAACACTAGTTATTGTCGACGGCTTTACTCGTTTCGTTTCACTAGCCTTTTTAAAATAAAAAATTGGATGATTTAGATAATCGGTCTTGAAAGATCGTTCTAAAAGTGTACTGACTGAATTATTTCAGTAATTGCACTAATATTTTGCAGGAATTTCTTTTGCACCATCTTCCACCGCGTAAAGTATTGACTTCGCTTCTCATCATTTATTCATAATAGAGTATTGATCACTTATATTATTCCTTTAAGGATGTTGCAGGGATAAAACCATTTTGTCAGAACTTCCGTGTCCAATTCCCGCCTAAAATATAAAATGTTTCCTGAGAATCTTCGCAGTTTACAGTAGCCACCAACGTCCTAAAAAAATATTTGTATAGCTCAACATACACACATCAAAAAAGTCTAGGGATCAAGCATGTTTATGCGGATTTCTTGTGATTGAGATGTGGCTTTGTAATAAATTTATGATTTTATAAATTTATATGGATCCTTTTTGGTGCATTTCATAATTTAAAACAGGAACTGTCAATCAAATTCGAGTAAAAGATGAAAATCAGCTGTCAATATTTTCCCTATAAAAACATAAGACGCATTGAAGACATTATTAGTGCTACTGTTTCCCTACTACTGATTAAAACCAACGTTATTATGGAGCGGCGACGTCATTTAAGCAGGGAAGAAATGATCAGAGCCGTGGGAATGATAGAAGCTGGTTCCCGGCAACGTACTGTGGCTTTAGCTCTGAATACAAGTCAGAGTGTTATCAGTCGACTTTGGACACGTTACCGAACCACTGGTACCGTGGCTGAGCGCCATGGAGGACGGTATCGCTGCACCACACGGAGACAAGACCGATACATTCAAATCACAGCTCGAAGAACTCCAACAATAACCGCCATGATGTTAGCCGTGAGCCTTCATCGCTCTTCAGGGAACTTAATTAGCGACCAAACAGTCAGAAACCGCTTGCATGAAGTGAACCTTCATTCCCGAAGACCGCTACGGGTACCACCTATAGCAATGCACAATCGTAGGACTCGATATCAATGGGCTCTTGAACACAGAAATTGGACAGAAGAACAATGGCGTTTCGTGTGCTTTTCTGATGAGTCTCGTTTTGGTATGAGGCCGGATACAAGACGTATACGACACTGGAGAACCCCTGGACGCCAACAGCGATTAAAATCCTGCCAGGAAGTCCATCCTTATAGTGGTGGAACCATCATGGTATGGGCGGGTATTTCGATCGGCGGAAGAACTGAGTTGATTTGGATCAGAGGCAACCTCAACGCTCAAATTTATGCTGAGACGGTTGTATCAGACGTCATCGTTCCTCTACAAGTGCATATCGGTCCCTTATTTCAGTTAATGCATGATAATGCACGACCGCACACCGCAAGAGTTGTAAGACAGACTCTCGCCGCAGCTAACATCAATGTCCTGCCCTGGCCTGCTCAGTCGCCAGACTTGAACCCGATTGAGCATGCATGGGATATTCTTCAGAGAAGAGCTCTGCCGAATATAGAGGGTATCCAGTCGCAAGAAGACCTTTTTTTGTTGTTGCAACGAACATGGGCGGCCATTCCACAGCGTGATTTGGATGAACTCATTTTGAGTATGCCAAACCGATGTTCTTGTGTTGTTAGTGTTCGCGGTAGAAACACGGATTATTAATTGTTTAAGTTACCCAATAAAATTAAAAAAAAACTGTTATTTCAGTCTTTTTTTCGAACTTTAATGTTAGTGGTTCAAATGTCAAAAATCCCTTTATTAGGAAAATGGCAATTTTTTTTACTAATGCAAAGGTGACTTGGTTTATCGTTACTGTAGACAAACGAAAACATTTTATTTGATCAATCCTTAAAGAAAATTTTAATGAATATCAATCAGGAGAAAAGTTATTGCAAAAATATATGTTGATCCCTAGACACTTTTGATGTGTGTATTTCGTTACGCAAACCATCACCGCCGCTTTTTCAGTGTGTTTTTTTATATAAAAAGTTCATTCGTACAGTAAACCTTCACGCTCTTCTACGAATATTTAACTACTATAAAAAGTTCCAGTTATTAGTTTTTAAAAAATATGTTTTCGTCACTAATATAAATTAGGGACATCTTACCATAATCTATACCTTTCGACCTTAATTTCAGTCACAAGCTTGAAATATACTTACGAGTATGTTATTTATTTTCCACATACGATAATCTTGATGACTAATGATAAAATATAAAAAAAAACATAACACAGCAGCTATTTAAAACTAACAAATTTACAAATAAAATTAAAACATTCTTATTCCATTTACATTGAGTACAAAATACATTGGGATTGTGAAAAATAAAACACCAAATTACTTACCTACTCGTTTATTACTTTTTATAAAATGTGATGACGAGCAAAACGAAACTAGGCTTCTTCGTCAATTAAAACATGCTACAAAAACCTATCAATTATTATTTGGAAACAAATTTTGCAAACGCATGAATTGTTTGGCACGACATAGTCTGCAACTTCAATTTACAGCCAATTACCTTTGTGCGCGTTTATGCGATTTGATTTGATAGAATGCGAGAATATGTCAAATATTTAGCATAGGGAATCTATCTCTGAGGTATTTCTAAATATTATATCTTTAGCCTGTATCTATACAATGCTAAATAGGCCCACCAAAAATATTCTAAACTACATTTTGGTGCTTAGATAGTGCATAAGTTTCCTTAAGCTTATACCCTCTATAAAATATTATATATGAAAAAATTAGAATAGGCATGTTGGCCAGAAGGGTTGATGAGGTGTCGATTGTTAATAACAATTTATTAACAATTTCACAACTCGGTATTAGTGGATCCGGGACCGACGCATCTTAACATTTTAGGCTCGGGAACGGGTGGTGTTGTAAATGTATGACAAATGTACATACATGAGAAAATTGTGTATCATTAATACATGGCAGGATTAGAACGCTACCTTTTTGAATTTTAAGGTATATTCATTGTATATAATATATATATATTTATATATATATGTATGATGTATATTATATATATATATATATAATATACCATAATCTCACGAAAACAACAACGTTTTCCGGTCTGATATAATTCATTTTATGTAAGGGTATACAGGCTAAAACACGCTATCCTAGTTATTGATTCCTTGCCTAGTTTCCGTATGACTCGTCGACACCGTCGTACTGTCAACAACGTTGATTTTACACCACTCTATTCTTATTTCGAAGCTCCATTTGACATTTCTAGTACAATATCCTATTGTAGTGACATATTAACCATATATTTGTTTTAGTAAAATATAATAAAATCTTTATAAATTATTTAGCTATTTTCCATTGACTGAAACTAATTTTAGAGTAAATGAACTTGAAAATATGTCAAAAAAATCCAATTATATTTTTCTTAAAACAAAAAGTACACTTACACCCGCCTCTTAATTATTCCTTCCGGCTGTCAAACGGAGGGACGCCTCGGCACGCAAGGAATACAACTGTCAAACTCAAGGTACATCGCGACGAACCTTAAAACCTCCTTGAAGGATGTGTCTGTTATAAAAAAATAGTAACATCTATGCCATTTTGAGGTTTGGAGGGTTTACAACTAAGATTACTGATTTCTAGGATTTCTTGAGGGATTTGATAGCTGGAAGGAATGGTTGAGTGAAGGAGGTATTGAGGAAACGTCTTAAAATATGGGTGTTATACTAGAAAAATCTATAAAAATTTCGAAGTGTCTGTGTGGAAGATTTTTCAAAAATTCGTGGGATATCGTAATTGGAATGGACTAAGTTGACGGCAAAATATATATTTAATAATACCTGGTCTAATATGTTGGTCAATGAAAATAGGAATTAAATTATCTCGATCCGAAATAATATGATAACAGAGACAGACACATGTGTTTGCATTGTACTGTAAAATAATTTAAGCCCTGGCCAGACGGGTATTTAAAAGTGCTTTACAGGTTTTCGCGGAGCTTTATTTTACACCCACTGTTTGCAGGGATTAATTTTGTTAACGAGTAGGATGTGTCTTGATTAGAACTGACAAATTTTGAACTGTAGCGCAATAATAAGCGAATATACAGCGGTTCTCGGAGAGTTGTTAAAACGCTGTCCCTCAATCCAAAGGTTGCTGTTCGAACCCCGGCATGTACAGTCGGCAAATATAACCAGCAAACCATTCATTTGTTTTGACTAAACATCCAAACAATTGAATATATTGCTAAGTTTACGTCAGCACAATTAAGAATAATGACAGCATTAGTAATTGTTACATAATTTTTGCTTTTTTATATAAATAGTTTATTGCTCAAAAACGTATATTAGTATATCAGTACATAGGCGAGTTTAGTAAATATTTTTTTACAATACATTTTATTTCATTACACACTTAGGTACCCAAATATACACACATTCTGCATACTATAAATATATTAATCATTATATTTATACTACATACACAAATATATATTATATTATGCCAAAAATATATATATTGTTATTGATCCAGTTAATTCCTGTTTATTCAGTCGTATAATTTTTGGTGCAATAAAGAATTTTAAATTCAAATGATTTACAACACCAGCACGGGAATCAGTGCTTCGAAAAGTACGTCAAGCCAAAAGTCCTGGTTCCACATAGAGAAATTTGTTGAATTGTTAAAAATAGACTTGAATAAGACATCAGTCCATCGCCAACCGTCTGGCCAACGTGGCGAAAGTTGGCGAACTTATTTACAAATATGTTCTGAAGGGATATCTTTAACATTGAAGGTCTAATTCTTCATGGATTTTTAAATTTACGAGTATATATCACGCCAAATCCCTTGCGGGGTAGGCAGAGACAATTGAGCTCCACTTGACACGATCACGACATACCTCTTTCGCTTCTTCGACATTCATCAACCTCTTCATACATGCCCTTTTATTTTGATGGCTTTTTAATGCATAGTTACATTTATTGCATTCTAAACCTTATTAGAGCTATGGTGTCCACCTCTACAGTATTTTATTAAATATTGCTCTCCGAACTGTGCTCGTGAATATGTTAAAGTTATGGATTGATTTTAATCTGTAAAGGCGCTTCCCTTGCACAAGTTTCGAAATGTTCAAGGTTCGAATCACAAACGAGAAAAACACTTTAAAGTATTTTGTGAGCTTTCACGAGAGATGATATTGTTTGTTACTGAATCTATAAACAACTTTGTTATTAAGATATACGACCGTATCTCTTGTAGGGTGTTTAGAAACCACGCTTTTAAAGAATCTGATTCACAGTAATCCAACCTAACCATATGCCAAAGAATTGAGAATTTAGATATTATATTACGAATTTTGAGTTTTTGAAATTGTCGTTGCTATCTACGATTTACTCATGGACCTAGGGCACCTTTTACCGTAAGGTGAGTACCAGGTCACATGTCGTTGCAGCTAGTATAAAAATAATAAATTCTATTCATTTAATAGTTAAGGTATGTTTCTGATTTTAACCCTAAATAAGATACCTAAATGTAACGAAACGCTTGTGTTTAATTTACAAAGCATTTCTACGAAGTTGATAGGTATGCAATGCATTTAATCTTCAGACAACTTATTCTCCATGTAATATATACTGTAGCACAAATTCAGTGCAGCATATTTGTTGTTATAAGGCCGGAGACACACAGAGCTTTTTATTCTTTATACTTACTATAAGTAATCTATTTTTACAATTTACAAATATATTTTCACTTAACTAATTTAGACACGTTTTATAATAAATAATATTAATTTGTAAAGGCTAGGAACAGTATAACAGGTTATAACGCCGGGTTGTAGCAAAAAACAACTATTTTTTTTAGTAAATTTACTTTTTTACACCAGTCGTTTAAAAATCTCCTTAATTTATATAAATATACTTAGTCCGTAATTCGGTCTCTTTATGAGGCCCTATAGTGAGTCGGGTATGTGGACCGGTCTTCGCATCCTAGATGACTTTTAGATTCCATCTCATCATTATCATCATCAGCCTCAAGGCTCGCCATTTCACACAATCATCCGCTACCCCAATCCAGCTATCTCTTTCAGGTCATCCGTCCATCTGGCGGGGGGTTGTCCCACTTTACGTCTTCCCGTACTTGATAACCATTTCGGAACTCGTCTACTCCAACGGTCATCGGTTCAGCGACAGACGTGTCTGGCCCATTGCCACTTCAGCTTACTAATTTTGAAGGCTATGTCGGTTAACTTTGGTTCTCTAACGGATGTACACGTTTCGGACTATATCCATTAAATTAATTCCGAACATAGCTCTCCCCATAGCTCTCTGAGCGACCTTAAACTTGTGGACAGTGGACATTGTCCAGGTCTTTGCTATAGATTCCATCTGAAACAAAAACAAAATACTATTATTATTATTCTAAGAAAAAAACTGAGTAGCTAATTTGTATTTAAATTACGTCAAAAACTGTGTTTTTACTTTTTTTCTATCTATAAAAATAGCTGAAAAAATTAATATCATAGTGCGCATTTTTGTTTGAAATTATTTTAAAACGCGGGAAACTCTCGATCGCATAATGACGTCACGGCTCCTGTCGCCGGCCGGCCTGCGGTGCGCGTATTCAATCGCTGGTCGCTCACGCTTACGTAACATTCTTATAAAGCGAAGCTAGATATTTGCTAAAAATTTATAATAAACTTGAAGGTACATATGTTTTCCTCTCTTTTTAACTATATGTATCCAATGTCATCGTCTCTGTAGCTCTCCCTTCCTGACCTAAAACCAATTAAATAAAATAATAACTAAAACCGATTAACTATTTGCAGCCCTTGAGTGGTGACCACTCGTGCATTCTTTAGAAGTAAAGTAAAGTATCATCACGACCGTATCCCTTTTGTGGTGGTTAAAACCAAGCCTTAATCTGATTTTCATTTAGAGACTTTACTATAGATAGGCCCATTATGACAAGTGCAAAGCTCGTCGATGTCTTTAGTGCACCAGACTCGAGAAAAGTTACAAATAAATAAAATAAACTATTGTGTTCCGACCAGGAATCGAACCCTGTAGCTCCGAGTCTAAATCTACGGTCCTAACCGCTAGACCACGGAGTCACCGCTTCACACAACCTGGTACCTATCACAAAATGATAGAATCCAATAGGGTTTGTAACTCCACGTACTTATAATATTGTTTATCTCAAATGAGGCCCGATGATTGTTATTTCTGGCGGGGCCCGGCAGAACCCTTGTAACTTCGAAAGCAAACACACGCATACGTTCCTGAATTAAAACTAAGTAAAAAGTGCAAGTGATTTTTATTTGCCATCCTGATTCACCTTCTTACAGTATATTGTTATACTGAATATGAACTAAGTAAATATTTATTATTCAATGTTTATTCAAGTTGTATATTATAATATTAATTATACTTAGTACCTACCTACCTTAGAACATGTATATTTGTAGGTAACTAACAAAGCGTTGCAAAATCATAATTCATGATTTAATTATATTAATATATAAAATAATTATATAAATTATTGTGTCCCGACCAGGCATCAAAGCCGGTACCTCCGAGTCTTAAATCCACAGTCTACGGACTTAAAATTACACCTTTAAAATAGTGAAAAAAAATATATAGAGAACCATTTTATTGGAATATGTGGTTATCAAAACGTAAAACGGAGGAGGCAGCAGTGCCGTGAGTTGTAAGCTGTCGGAATCTTACAATAGGGCTGGTATGGACATTATAATGTCCAAAGCCGTGATAAAAAAAAATAAGATAAAAAAACGTAAATATAACTTTGGTCGATCAAAGAAAATTCTTAGACCTCCTCTATTGGAGATGGACCTTCCAGATATTTCTGGAGAATTTGGCTTACACTGGCCGTAACGGGTTGGCGAGGGTGCGATGTAAATTTTTAATGACAATTTATTTATTTTATTTATTAAACATACTAGTGAAACAGAAAAGACGGCTTAACGTAGATATTCTTTGAGGCACGGGAAAGGTGGTATTGTAATGTAAACAAATGTAGATTTTCTTTGAGGCACGGGAAAGATGGTGTTGTAATGTAAACAAATGTAGATATTCTTCGAGGAACGGGAAAGGTGGTGTTGTAATGTAAACAAATGTAGATATTCTTTGAGGCACGGGAAAGGTGGTGTTGTAATGTAAACAAATGTACGTAAGAAAAGTGTATTTCTTATTGGTTCATGCCGAGGTTTACAACCGAGCCACCACAGTATTAAAAAAAACAAAACATACTACCGAATAAAAATAGATACTTATATTATACTGAAACGATGTGGTTTTATGTATAAGTATACGTGTATAAAAGCTCCAAACATTATATAAATTATAATAATAGTCAAAAGCTTATCTTAGCGAATACCTTTATTTACGTTTTGAAACGTTATTTCTTAGCGCTAATTCCGCCCGGGAATTCTGCCGTTAAGACTAACCTCATGCTTCAGAATACCATACAAAATAAACGCTCTTTAACATTAGTAGATTTAAATGATTTTTTGATTGCTTTGATATATCCTATTGATTTATTATAGGTTAAAAAAAATATTATATATAACATTTAAAATAAAAAAAAATATTAGTAATAAAATTATAGATACCAAATTTAATAAAGAAAAAATTTAAAGGACATAAATCATAATAATAGTCAAAAGCTTATCTTAGCGAATACCTTTATTTACGTTTTGAAACGTTATTTCTTAGCGCTAATTCCGCCCGGGAATTCTGCCGTTAAGACTAACCTCATGCTTCAGAATACCATACAAAATAAACGCTCTTTAACATTAGTAGATTTAAATGATTTTTTGATTGCTTTGATATATCCTATTGATTTATTATAGGTTAAAAAAAATATTATATATAACATATAAAATAAAAAAAAATATTAGTAATAAAATTATAGATACCAAATTTAATAAAGAAAAAATTTAAAGGACATAAATCATAATAATAGTCAAAAGCTTATCTTAGCGAATACCTTTATTTACGTTTTGAAACGTTATTTCTTAGCGCTAATTCCGCCCGGGAATTCTGCCGTTAAGACTAACCTCATGCTTCAGAATACCATACAAAATAAACGCTCTTTAACATTAGTAGATTTAAATGATTTTTTGATTGCTTTGATATATCCTATTGATTTATTATAGGTTAAAAAAAATATTATATATAACATTTAAAATAAAAAAAAATATTAGTAATAAAATTATAGATACCAAATTTAATAAAGAAAAAATTTAAAGGACATAAATCATAATAATAGTCAAAAGCTTATCTTAGCGAATACCTTTATTTACGTTTTGAAACGTTATTTCTTAGCGCTAATTCCGCCCGGGAATTCTGCCGTTAAGACTAACCTCATGCTTCAGAATACCATACAAAATAAACGCTCTTTAACATTAGTAGATTTAAATGATTTTTTGATTGCTTTGATATATCCTATTGATTTATTATAGGTTAAAAAAAATATTATATATAACATTTAAAATAAAAAAAAATATTAGTAATAAAATTATAGATACCAAATTTAATAAAGAAAAAATTTAAAGGACATAAATCATAATAATAGTCAAAAGCTTATCTTAGCGAATACCTTTATTTACGTTTTGAAACGTTATTTCTTAGCGCTAATTCCGCCCGGGAATTCTGCCGTTAAGACTAACCTCATGCTTCAGAATACCATACAAAATAAACGCTCTTTAACATTAGTAGATTTAAATGATTTTTTGATTGCTTTGATATATCCTATTGATTTATTATAGGTTAAAAAAAATATTATATATAACATTTAAAATAA
Organism: Tinea semifulvella; assembly: GCA_910589645.1. Classification (NCBI taxonomy): domain Eukaryota; kingdom Metazoa; phylum Arthropoda; class Insecta; order Lepidoptera; family Tineidae; genus Tinea; species Tinea semifulvella. The sequence goes on from OU342584.1 coordinate 32,654,573, forward strand.
AAAAAAATATTAGTAATAAAATTATAGATACCAAATTTAATAAAGAAAAAATTTAAAGGACATAAATCATAATAATAGTCAAAAGCTTATCTTAGCGAATACCTTTATTTACGTTTTGAAACGTTATTTCTTAGCGCTAATTCCGCCCGGGAATTCTGCCGTTAAGACTAACCTCATGCTTCAGAATACCATACAAAATAAACGCTCTTTAACATTAGTAGATTTAAATGATTTTTTGATTGCTTTGATATATCCTATTGATTTATTATAGGTTAAAAAAAATATTATATATAACATTTAAAATAAAAAAAAATATTACTAATAAAATTATAGATACCAAATTTAATAAAGAAAAAATTTAAAGGACATAAATCATAATAATAGTCAAAAGCTTATCTTAGCGAATACCTTTATTTACGTTTTGAAACGTTATTTCTTAGCGCTAATTCCGCCCGGGAATTCTGCCGTTAAGACTAACGTCATGCTTCAAAACACCATACAAAATAAACGCTCGATTTAGATGATTTTTTGATTGCTTTGATATATCACCTATTGATTAATTACATTAAAAAATAAACATAATTTATTACTAATAACAATATACATACCAAATTTAATAAACAAAAACTTTAAAGGACATAAATAAGGTAAATCACGTAAAGACCCGTTAAAATTATAAAAAAATATTATGAATATGCGCGAAGGTTTAAAAAGTTTAATAAATTCTCTCCTTAATCAAATAAGGCACCGACCATCAAAATTGATTATAGTTTAGGAGTAGGGAAACTTTATGCCCTGAAAATCGATTTTATTTTATTTTCGACTAAATAATAGGTATAAATACATTTTGTATGCAACGTTCTCTATTACTCAAGGACCGAGGTACGCTTGGTGTCTTTGTCTGCAACATTTTCTCAAATACCTATTTTCATTGACAGGATTTTGATGAGTAGGTAATCCGGCTGGTAATTATTGCACTTTTAGTGCTGAGCGCCGTTACTGGTATAACAACGACCGTGTGGCTTACGAACCCTAAGAGTCTAGGTTCGACTACTTTAGCTCTCTTTCAGTCTCTCCCGTTAGGGGGCCGAGCGCAGGACGGAGCGAAATTCTAGAGTCTAGAATCTAGTCCTGCCGACGACAAACTGCCCAATAGTAGGCATCTCCAGATCCCGAGCTATTGCAAAGTTACCTTTTCTATAATTTTCTATATGCGGCAGTTTTGCCGACATTGATGGACATACTCGTACGTCAATTGTTCAACCACGCAGGTAGAAGATCCAGGAGGTCCTGTATTTTGTCGGTAGCCTCATATTGGCTTGGAAAAGAGCTGAAATAGGCACTGTCGTCCGCAAACAGTGCAAGCATGACAACCTCCTGTCCTCCCCGTCCTCCTCCAGGCCTTAAGAGAGGGTTGAGATGTCATTAGTGTACAGCGCGTAAAGTAAATAAAATAAATAATAAATAAATATTTCAGACAGGTCACACAGCGCCATCTAATTTCCGTGGTAAGCGGTAAGCTTGTGTTACGGAAACTAGATGGTTGATAAACTACACACATCAAAAGTGTCTAGGGATCAACATATATTTTTGCAATAACTTTTCTCCTGATTGATATTCATTAAAATTTTCTTTAAGGATTGATCAAATAAAATGTTTTCGTTTGTCTACAGTAACGATAAACCAAGTCACCTTTGCATTAGTAAAAAAAATTGCCATTTTCCTAATAAAGGGATTTTTGACATTTGAACCACTAACATTAAAGTGAAATAACAGTTTTTTTTTTAATTTTATTGGGTAACTTAAACAATTAATAATCCGTGTTTCTACCGCGAACACTAACAACACAAGAACATCGGTTTGGCATACTCAAAATGAGTTCATCCAAATCACGCTGTGGAATGGCCGCCCATGTTCGTTGCAACAACAAAAAAAGGTCTTCTTGCGACTGGATACCCTCCATATTCGGCAGAGCTCTTCTCTGAAGAATATCCCATGCATGCTCAATCGGGTTCAAGTCTGGCGACTGAGCAGGCCAGGGCAGGACATTGATGTTAGCTGCGGCGAGAGTCTGTCTTACAACTCTTGCGGTGTGCGGTCGTGCATTATCATGCATTAACTGAAATAAGGGACCGATATGCACTTGTAGAGGAACGATGACGTCTGATACAACCGTCTCAGCATAAATTTGAGCGTTGAGGTTGCCTCTGATCCAAATCAACTCAGTTCTTCCGCCGATCGAAATACCCGCCCATACCATGATGGTTCCACCACTATAAGGATGGACTTCCTGGCAGGATTTTAATCGCTGTTGGCGTCCAGGGGTTCTCCAGTGTCGTATACGTCTTGTATCCGGCCTCATACCAAAACGAGACTCATCAGAAAAACACACGAAACGCCATTGTTCTTCTGTCCAATTTCTGTGTTCAAGAGCCCATTGATATCGAGTCCTACGATTGTGCATTGCTATAGGTGGTACCCGTAGCGGTCTTCGGGAATGAAGGTTCACTTCATGCAAGCGGTTTCTGACTGTTTGGTCGCTAATTAAGTTCCCTGAAGAGCGATGAAGGCTCACGGCTAACATCATGGCGGTTATTGTTGGAGTTCTTCGAGCTGTGATTTGAATGTATCGGTCTTGTCTCCGTGTGGTGCAGCGATACCGTCCTCCATGGCGCTCAGCCACGGTACCAGTGGTTCGGTAACGTGTCCAAAGTCGACTGATAACACTCTGACTTGTATTCAGAGCTAAAGCCACAGTACGTTGCCGGGAACCAGCTTCTATCATTCCCACGGCTCTGATCATTTCTTCCCTGCTTAAATGACGTCGCCGCTCCATAATAACGTTGGTTTTAATCAGTAGTAGGGAAACAGTAGCACTAATAATGTCTTCAATGCGTCTTATGTTTTTATAGGGAAAATATTGACAGCTGATTTTCATCTTTTACTCGAATTTGATTGACAGTTCCTGTTTTAAATTATGAAATGCACCAAAAAGGATCCATATAAATTTATAAAATCATAAATTTATTACAAAGCCACATCTCAATCACAAGAAATCCGCATAAACATGCTTGATCCCTAGACTTTTTTGATGTGTATTAATATACTTATATCATATTATACTTTTTTTTTTTTTGTAAATATATACATATTATACATATAAACACCCAGACCGAGACAAATTATACAATGTACAACTTGCCCCCGGTGGGAATCGAACCCACGACCTCCCGAGTTCACGGCAACGTTTGTTACCACTAGACCACGGAGGCGCCAAAAAGTGTGGTAGATAAGCAACTGCCCTGTGACACTCCAGCCAGAATGGGAATTAGAAAACCACGGAGACGAAACTGGTCTCCCGTTTTATCAGCGCCATCTATTGATATTGACGGCAACTACGTTAAGAGGTTAGCGCGCTATCCGGCATTTTAGTTCGTTAGTCCAATGGGCGTCGTTATAGTAGAAAAATGAAAAAGAATATCTGAAATTAGCCCAAGGGCTGCCAAAAAATTCGAGAACCGCTGAACCACACCATAAAAATTTGTGCATACATATACACGTGGACACTATGTTCAAAATATTTACCTTACAAGGCTTATTTAAAGCTTATAAGAATTCTGTCACCTACACAATACAGATATAGTGCATAATGTAACATAGGGAAAACTCGGGTCTCAATCCGAATACGACGGGACCCGAAGTGCCAATCAAATTATTGTAATAAATGAGTTTCATTTACATATCCTAAGTATTCGAAGGTAATTAAAAAATCAAGATAAACACAAACTTTTCTGATAAAATACGATGACGATACGCTACATCTGTACCTATAATATTTTTAATTTGTCGAGTAGTTTTGTTTTGTTTTGGATTGTAGGTATGTAAGTATTGGCGGTTCATGGTAATCTACTTATACAAAATTGACATTAAATATTTGTGGATTTATTCACACTACATATTATGCGATAATAAGAACTTTATTACCTACATCTTCATTATAGGTAGGTAGTTGTAGGTAGGAATGGTTGCTAACCAACTTAAAATCGTTTTTCTTTTCCAGGATATGACGTCTGATTGCCGCCTTACTGTTGTTTTTATTAATGTTATGTCTACCGTGATTCTCGCATGAAAGAAAAGAATGGCTGATTATTTTTTGACATGTTTAATGTATGGCTATGAGGAACTTCATTGGCAGAAATAACCAAAGTTACAAGCTAACAACCAATCACCAAAAGAATCATCAAAATTGCCCCACGCGTTTGGTCTCCATAGTGACACAAAAGAATAAATATACATAGGCTGATAAACACATAGGTAACCCTTCTTTGCGTCGCACAGTCGGGTAAAAATAGGGGAATATTCTCAACCTATGCCAATTTTACAACCAAATCTGTATGACCCTATATTTAACAGACCAGATAAAACTACATACTATTGCCATCTATTATCATTAACGAGAACTAACTAGTATTTAATAAGAGACAGATATACATTGGTTTCTCTAGCTGGCGCGAGATGGCATCGGTGTAGGTACAGTCAGATAAAGGTCCGCGGATCTATAGGATATAATAGACCACCTAGGTTTGTGAGCCACACGGGCGCTGTTATGCCAGTAACGGCCCAGCACTAAAAGAGTACAAAAATTACCAGCTTAGAACTCTCCAACCTAGGCTCTATTAGCTATCCGGGCCTGCGCCTTCGACATACCTACATCTCCGCTCGATTTGCTCGAATGAAACTGACAGTTTTCTATGGAGATCTGTCGCATTTCATTCGAATATTTCGAACCAACACGTAAGTCGATTCGCACTCCATGGGATTAGGGTGATCCAGTGGACCTTGTAATAATTTTTTTAAACTAAAAACTAAGATTTTAAAACATAAATTTATATATAAATATATATATATATATATATAAAACTACTTAATAATTAAAAATACAACTAAAAACTAAAATAAAAAAGTAAAAAATTGCTTGAAATCGCTGCCAATGGGTAAAGTGCCAAGCATACTGGCAGCATTGCCATTCAACGATCCTTTGGCCAAAATATTGCATAGCCCTCTTGTTTTCCAAAGTGTTGACGAGCTGATTTGACAACGCATTGAAAATTTCATGTGCAATTGGTCCCCACGGCCCGAAAAAAAATTAAAACATCACCCAATAAGCTGAGTGTAATTCCGCGGTTTGAGGTTGTCTGCTTGTAATGCAGTAGCGCCTGGGTCCTTAGAGGTCAAGGACAAGTGGGAAGGCGTCCACACAGGTTGCATCTCACACTAAAGTCAATCCTATCATAAATGGAACCAGCGCCATTCCATCGTGTTGCTTGTCATCATCGCGGGCTATGCCACTGGATTCTAATATAGCTGGCGAACCCACAGACACAAGGGCCTAAAATAAGTATATAAGTAAATATAATCATATAAATCAATCAGTTGCATTTTTAATTATTCAGTAGAAGTAGATGTAGTAGATTTCCTTTAATTAATAGTAATTTTTGTTTTAAAATTTTAGTTTATAGTTTATACATAATAATTTCTTTTTTTTTAATCATTGTACTTTATTCCTTCGAATAAACATTTATTACGAAGTAAAAAAATATATTAAAATTCAACCTTTTTGGTGAGTAACGGAAATAATATTAATAAAATATAAACATCAAAACATTGACGTCATAATATAATTATCTGCCCCAATAAATTATTATGTGAAAAACTATTTCTTCCAAAATTAGTTTAAGAAATAGTCAAAATTCTAAATTTATTAAAAATGAAGTTAAGCAAAATAGTGAAAAAACAAAGCAAGGACGACCATCCATCCACAAGCAAGAGATACTCTGAAATTAGCATACATGATGACGATAACGACGGCGGTAATCAGAAGGAAGGATTCCAAACTAACTCATCTGCATCGTGTAAATCTAGGGAAATAGTAGAAGCTAAGACAGCTGGAATGAGGCAAAGAGTTCGAAGTAGAAAAAGGCAGTCAAAAGTTAAGGTTCTTCGGAGAGGAAAGGTGCAGAAACGACGGATGCGCCCTAGACGCCGGCCAGCCCAGCCCTACCGCCGCCCTATGTACGAAAACTCTGCCTCCACCGTATTTACAAAGCTAACCTCTGTCAGTTCTCATGAAATATCTCCGTGCAAGTACTGTGGGTGTTCAAGAAGGCGCGAATAGTTTACCCCTTTCCCTCGTGTTTATCGATAAGCACTCCATGCGCCGGAATATACAAAGTTTATTCTTTAGTCTTGTTAAGTATGCCGTTTTCGTTAATATATGTGTTTTATTTTCCATTTTGTTGTTTATTATTTGTCTATAGTAACCTATAGAAATACTAGAATTTGCCTCTACAAATTTTTACTTAAATTTAGGTTTATATCCAAATAAAATCTTGTATAACAATCATCATTCATCATTACAGCCCCTAGAACACAGCGTCCTAGATCTCCACTGCTGGAGATGGGCCTTCCAGAACATATATCTGGAGAACTTGGCCTGCACTCGCCACGCTGGCCAGACGGCTAAATAACAATAAACAACAAACGGCTGTATAACAATAAATAAAGAATAATGGCTGGATGGAGCTGCTAGTCTGCACCATAAACTTAAGCCTATAAGGCTGGATAGACATACCTTTTAAAATTAAAAAAATATATAGCAGCTGTAATCGGGCATTATAATTTATAAACTAAAATTAAAGATGAAATAATTATATTATATAGATGTAAAATTTTATTATTAAACAATAGTAAATGCAGCTATAAAGAGGATTTGCCATAAAATTGATTCTTAAAAATGACAAACTTAAGGCATTCCAATATATAAGTACTACTAATATGCAGCTGTAAATTAAGCTGTAATTTAATTTCTATGTAAGATTTTCAATATATTATGCCAGATGCATGGATAACCTGAGGAAGGTTGCTTGTGGGGGATGAATGAATGAGAGTGGCAGAAGATCGTGTTAAGTGGCGAGCCTTGGGGAAGGCCAGCAGTGTCACAGGCTGACGATGATGTAGGTAAAACGGTTTATCGTTTACCCATAATATTTCACTGTTGAGCACGTGTCTCTAATGAATAACAGAAGAGGTCAGGTTTCGCAAAAAAAAGACTGAATCCTCCAAAAATATTTAAACTTAATTGCACAAAGGTCAAACGTCAAACAGTCAAACCTTCGGGACAACGAGAGCTGTAAGTACATAAGGTAGGTGCAATACTAAATAAACTTGAAGAGTTTTAATGCAGATGTATACATGTATTCGTATACCTTTTTAATAATAACATACTAATACATAACTAGAGCGATGGTGGCTCGGTTGTAAGAACGTTTTCCAATATCCTAAATAAGTGGGTTCGAACTTCAGCATGTACCAATAAGAAATACACTTTTATTACGTACATTTGTCATAGATTTAAAACACCACCATTCCCGTACCTCGGAGAGTACGTTAAGCCGTCGGTCCCGGTTCCACTAATACCAACTTGTGAAATTGTTGATAAATTTACATCAGACCCTCGCTAATCCGTGGCAAGTGTTGGCCAAATTATCCAGAAATTTCTGGAAGGCCTATCTCTAACACAGGTCTAGGACTATGTGTTCTGGGGTCTGCTGCTGTTCTGGGTTCTGGGGACTGCCTCCGTGGTGTCACTGTTGAGTCCGTGGATTTAGACGCGGAGGATCGATTCCTGATACAAAATCAAAAATATATTTAATTTATGTGCGATATTTCTCGAGTTTGCTACGCTAGAGATATCGGCGAGCTTGCCACTTATCATGATTGGTCTTGATATAGACCTATCATGATAAGTGGCAAGCTTTAAGTTGACTAAATGTGGATCCGCTTCTTTAAAAGCTATAACGCTTTTAAACCTATACTAGAGTATGTATCCGTAAAATCTTAATTGACTGACCATACTATGTAGTGACGTTGTGAACATTATAGTAAAAGCTCTGGATGGAAGTGAACGCAAATACTGTACAACCTTATTAATTGGCAATTTAGGAGCGCACACAGAGAAAACTGAACGCGAATACCAAAGAAAAAAGGGGTTAATATTTTTTTATACTAAGACCGAGATTTATGAAGCGTGCTAAGACTTTTCCTAGCACATGCTTACATTAAATGATAATAATTATTTTATACTGGATAATGTAAGCATTTGAAATTCTTTAATTTTCCGTTTATCTAAGTTTAATTTATTGTTAAAATTTGCATAGATAACATTAACTCTAAATTTTACCATTTTGTATGCATGGAAAATGAAATTATAACGATGCTTTATATTTTTTAGCCTATAACTCTAGCATGCACAGCTCGGTAGTAAATCTTTACGTCATCAGTTCGTCTGTGCTAGGACATAACTTTTGTTCGTGAACTGACAGAATGCAGCATGGAAGGTTTAAGAATTGATTGTGATTGGGAGTCCATCGCGAAAGCACTTAGGTCCGGATTAATAGTCATGGCTTATCACTGGTTCGCAGTGGGTACTTTAATAGACATATCTCGATCCTTTGCTAAGCCAAGCAAGTGCTCAAGCAACGCCTGAGAATTAGATGCAGACACTTCGTGGAGTCTATAGTCGTGAAATGAAATGAAATGAAAAAACCTTGATTGAACAACATAAACACAATACACTGGAATGAAACATATTAATTTAGCAAATAACAGTACAGCAACAATTATATGTGTAAAACAAAATATAAAGTACTAAGACCCCTGAACTAGGTAAACCTGAACTACAGGGGTCAGTCAATAATATGATGTGAGAAAGTTGCATGGAATTTAATGTAGTCGCTGGGTGTCATACACTGCAGTATCTATCCTGACAACAATTTTCGTATTATGCAAACCTATGGTAAAATAAGAAATGATATGATAATATATAATAAAGTAAGATATGATATGACACATATATGATGTGATATGATAAGATATGTTATAATTAATAGATATGATATTATACTAGGTAAATAAACTTATAGCAAAATATATTTTATATATTTATTCAATGAAAGATGATGTAATGCAATTTAAAATTAGTCATACTTGTATTTCTTGTTTATTCCTAATGTATTTATTAAATGCTTTTCTACTTGGCAAGCACGAAAATATAAACGCTAAGACATTTTTTAGATACAATTTTAGCTTACGCACAATAAAAGCAAGAACACAAATATTTTATTTATATAAATTTATTCTAAATAAACAGTTATAATTAAAATATATTTAAGAGAGTTATTCGACAACAAAATAATTATTTTCTTTACTTTAAATTATTGTTTAAGTTATTTGTTATTCCATTCTAGATATGTTTTATTTATTTATTGGTAAATGTTAAAAGTTTGTAGTTCTCTAAACACTGACATTGGAATGTTATGATGTATTACTAGAAATTTTGAAAATAATAAATTAGGTTGTTTTATTTTGTTATATTTTTTATTTAATCTTTACTGCCCCTAGAAAACAGCGTCCTAGACCTCGACTGTTGGAGATAGATGGGCCTTCCAGTACATATATCTGGAGAATTTGGGCTACACTCGCCACGCTGGCTGGACGGGTTGGCGAGCATCTAATGTAAATTTTAATGACAATTTATTAACGATCCCACAAGTTGGGATTAGCGGAACCGAGCCCGACAGCTTAACGTGTTCTCTGAGGGGTACGGTGGTGTTGTAAATCTATGACAAATGTACTTAAGAAAAGTGTATTACTCATCGGTACATGCCCGGGGGGGGAGGTTTGAACCCACCTTTGTAGGATTTTAAGGAAAGCGTTCTTACAACCGAGCCACCACGGCGTATTTTTTATTATTAAGGATATTTATTACAGAACCACTAGTCGGGGCACTGACTATTTGTCTTAAAAACGACTAGTTGTCTGAACCTATAAATTATTCGGATTCCTTGGTTAATATCATTCATTACCCATTTATTTTTTGACATTTGATAAACTTAATCCATTTTTCCATTTTTTTCTGTGCACCTAATAATTAGGATGACCGATTGTTCTCTGAACTAAGACCACTTTTTTTTTTAATCCTTCACACATGAGTAGTGCATACGGCTGCATATTATAGTATAATGCATTTTACCTCACTAAATCTTTATTTGAAGTTCGGTACACTAATGAAAATGATTATTTTAGGCAATGCAATAACTTTTATATCTCGGTAGCCTCCTGAAGGCATGGAGTCAGAGGATGATTATTTTCTTAAACTGGCGAGTGCTATTTTTTTGCAATAAGTACCTACACTGAAATACGGCATGTGCGTGCAGTCCATAAAATAAACGTAAACAACATGACCGGGTCTTGTATATTGCACCTTAGACAATAAAGTGTTTCTACGATTTAGTGCCTCTGTTAATATAAGGAAAATTGACAGTATCTAGGCCAGCAATTTAGAGCACACATTCATTACAGTCTATATTCATTTAGGTCAGACTGCTCCTGCAAGGGACAAGGAAAATGCAATTTGTTTAAAGTTTTTCAATTTTCCCATAATTTATGAGGTCGTGATTGAAAGGAGTAATTTCCCCGAAGAAAAGCTATTGGACGCTTCTCCACTTGATGGACTGGTGACCTAAATAAGATTGAATGCACGTTGTAGACGCCACTTAAATTTACGCGCCTGAATTTATAAATAGACCTACTTACTTGATACTTTTAACCGATTTTAAACTGAATTAACCTATTAGTAGGAATTCAAATAATCCCCTTCATGGCCTCGTATATTTAAGTACCTGTTTCGATTACTGGCCGAAAAGAAAGTAATTAAATAGTGTTTAGTATTTGTAGGGACCCGAATAGGGCTTAGGTTTTATTACTAGTAACACACACACATTTTATTTTTATGCATGTATTTTATATATGGTACTGGGTTAACAATAGTGTGGCAACACTGACAATTCGGATTTGCGCGCCTTTGGTCGAAGCTAAAAAGCTTGGCGTGAAATTTAACTTTAATTGTACTAAAAGTGGTGGAAGATCAGCTCCCAGGAGTAGTTTGCGGTCTCCTGAGGGGGTGTGAATATTTGTTCGTGTTTGAAGAGCCGGGCCCGGCGGATGAGCGACATAGATTCCGCAAGACATTTCTTGGCGGTTGCAGCTTTTGGTGAGTGCATTCCGTATTTGTTTCGTGGAACCACGGGGGTGTTGCTTGGGTCTATCTCATTATATATTAGTATATCTTTATTCACACCGGAGCCTTGTGATCCTAGTTACCACACCTCTTATTCTTGCACCTTACGCCGGATCTCTTTTCCCGCCAAATTGCGGGGCGGGAAAAATACAAATAAAACATTGGTCAACATTCGAGACGGATTTGAACCTGCGGTTTGTTATACTTTCCTATTTTGTTGTCGTGGTGCAAAAATAAGGGGTTAATTTTGTAAGTACAGGGCGGGAATATAATATAGTACATTATTTATGTATTTATTATTATATTTATGTATTTAAAAACACATAAATACACTACATAAAATTGGGTTCATGCAAATGCATAACTTTCCCGCTCTTTTGTTCAGTCAGTCATTTTCGGCGCGAACTTGCTAAACGTCATCAGTCGAGAGTTTGACAGTTCGCGTATTTTGCCGGTGTTTGAATTTTCTCATTTGTTTATTGTTAAATAGTGGTTAAAATGCCTAAAGCAAACAAGAAAACTGTGTTAAAATTAAAAATGGATATTGTTACTTGTTATTTTGACGATTTGTTCGACCTTTGTCAAAAGGAAATCGGTCCTGATGACCGAATTATGTTTAAAGTTCGTTGTGCGGATTTGGAGTCCAAATACAAGGAATTTAGTGATTATTTTGCTGACCTCGCCTATGACGAGGAAGGGGGACATTCCGAGGATCCCATGGGTATGTTTAGAACATATAATGGTTATTACTACTCAATAAAAGCTAAGTATGAAACTATGTTTGGCGGTTTTGAGGTTAGGACTTCAGATATGAAAGGTAGTAAATCTTTCTTACCTAAAGTGCATATTCCGGTATTTACAGGTAAATTGGAGGAGTTTGCCTCTTTTATGGAATTGTTTAGGTCCTTAGTAGGTGACGACCAGTCTATTTCAGACATTGAGAGGATGTACTATTTAGTAGGATCATTGACAGGGGAAGCTAAGGCTTTAGTGCAGCACCTTTCTATTTCGGCTGCAAATTATTCAGTAGCAATAAGCCTACTAAAAAATAGGTATGACAATAAGCGGTTAATTGCGGATAAGCTTATTAATAATATGTTAAGTTTGGGACAAGTCAATAGACATTTAAACTCATTAAAATCTTTTGTAAATATTTTGTTTGAAAGCACCAAGGCTTTGGAGAAAATGAGTTTTCCAATTGTGGACTGGTCATACCTTTTCTTTTTTATTAATTATAATAAGTTAGATAATAACTTAAAAAAAGGTTTTGAGGATAAGCACTTATCAGAATTATTACCTACATTTGATGAATTATTAAATTATTTAAATAGTGAAGTGCGGGTACTGGAAACTTGTTCCAGCTTCAATGCGGTTGAAAGACCGCCTTCAAAATGTATAAATAAAGTATTTGCTTCCACAACACCTGCTAAAAATAATTTAGCTTGTACTTATTGTAATAAAGGTCATTTAATATTAAAGTGTTATAAGTTTTTAAATTTGGTACCTCAAGTTAGGAAGCGTTTTGCTATGAGTAATAATTTATGTTTTAGGTGCTTACATAAACATCACATTGAGTCATGTACTTCTAACACTGTCTGTGATGTATGCGGTTCTATGCAACATAATAAACTGTTGCATTTTAATAGGTTAACACAGCCTAACCTTGTACACAATGTGGTAGGGGAACGAGGTGAAAACGTGGTTGTGAATAATACTAATGAATTAGTCTCTAGTGATGTGCCCAGCACATCAAATATAAATAATGCGGCAACTTCGTTGCACAGTTCTCAGGGAGGTTACAAGCAAACAGTTTTGCTATCAACGGCTGTAGTCCAATTAAAAGATCAGGTAGGCAATTTTCACTCGGTAAGGGCTTTGTTGGATGGGGGTAGCCAGGGATCTTTTATAACGGAGGACTGTGTAAATAGGTTAGGTTTACATAGATATAGGGCAAATGTGAATATAGTGACAGGGTTAAGCGGTGCTAGTGTAACCCAGGTCAGGGGTGCGGTGAACCTTACAATACGTTCCCGTTTTGTAGGCAGACCAAGTTTGGTGACTGTGGGCACTATTTTGGATAGGATCACTGACAACCTTCCCAACTTTTCATTGCCATTGACTCTAGGAGATCAGTTTTTTCATATAAATTTAGCCGATGAGAGGTTTTATGAGAGTCGGTGTGTGGATATTTTGATTGGTGCGGACCTACTAGGGGATATAATATTATATGATAGTATTATTAAGTTGGGTAATGGGTTGCCAGTGGCTATAAATAGCATTTTTGGATATGTTTTGATGGGACCAACAACATACAAACCTGACCATACCAGGGCTTGTGTAACTCAAACCTTTTCTATTTCAGTGTCTTGTGATAAAATATTGGAAAGGTTCTGGGAAGTGGATAGCCTACCCGAAGAAGTGGTTGACCCTAGGCATGAGGAATGTGAGCAGCACTTCCTTAATACCTATAGCCGCAATGACTCTGGTCATTTTGTAGTTCGATTACCATTTTCAAAAGACCCACAGGGTCTTGGTGATTCTTTTTACTTGGCCAACAAGCGTTTCTTATCTCTGGAGAAACGGTTGCATGTAAATAGTAGTTTTAAGGATAAGTATGTTAGTTTTATGAAAGAATATTTGTATATGCAGCATATGTCTCCTTTTAATGGTAATTTAAGTAGTAGTCACTATATAATTCCCCATCATGGGATTTTTAAATCTGATTCTGATAAAATCAGAGTGGTTTTTGATGCCAGTTGTCCGACTACATCGGGGCTGTCATTAAATGATTGTTTGTTTTCTGGTCCTAAACTACAAATGGACATAATGGCCATTATTTGTAGGTTTAGATTGGATGCTGTTGTATTTACAACAGACATTCGTATGATGTTTAGGCAAATTAATATTTCTGAAGAGGATAGGCCATATCAGCTTATTCTTTGGAGAGATTCTCCTCATAATCCCATAAAATTATACCAACTCAATACAGTGACTTATGGCATGAAATCGAGTCCGTACTGGGCTATGCGGGCTTTACATCAGTTGGCTGATGATGGAGAAGGGGAGTACCCAGAAGCAGCACAGTTATTGCGTACATCCGTGTATATGGATGATATCCTAGGCGGTTCTTCATCGGTAGAAAAAGCAATTAGGTTAAAAACCTCTTTAGTTAAGTTGTTAGGTTCAAGTGGATTTGAACTTAGAAAATGGGTATCAAATAGAGCGGAATTGCTATCGGATATAGCAGATGACCACCTTGAAAAACCTCATATATTTGATAATGATGACAGTACCAGTTTTGTTAAAATACTTGGAATTCAGTGGAATCCAAGAACAGATAAATTCACATACCACCTTCATTTACCTTCATTAAATTTATGTTCTAAGCGTACAATTTTATCAACAATAGCTAGAACTTTTGATCCATTGGGATGGATAACCCCAGTCATTCTTCAGGGTAAAATGTTAATGCAAGAGTTATGGTCTATGAAATTGGAGTGGGATCAGACTCCACCACCAAATATAATTTATAAATGGGATTCTATTGTGCGGGATTTAGTGTCTGTAGAACAGATAGAACTAGAGCGGCTAGTTTTACCAATTGATAGTACACATTGTAGCTTACATGGTTTTGCAGATGCCTCCAAATATGGCTATGGAGCTGTAGTTTATTTTAGAGTGGTTGATTCTAGCGGTAGAGTCAAGTTATCAAACATGATGGCAAAATCTCGTGTAGCACCGATTAAGACAAAGCTAACGATTCCAAAGTTAGAACTTTGTGGTGCTGCTTTGTTAGTTAAGGTTATTAATTATGTTATTAAGTCTTTGAATGATAAGGTAGTTTTATCAGAGTTGGTGTGTTGGTCTGACAGCACTATTGCATTATCTTGGTTGCGAACCCCTCCTCATCAATTACAGGTTTTTGAGGCGAACCGGGTTTCACAAATTGTAAATTGCGGCTTAAACCTTGTGTGGCGGTACGTACCGTCCGACATGAATCCAGCTGATGTAGCCAGTAGGGGTTGTTCAGCTAGGGAGTTGTTGCACCATAGTCTATGGTGGGGGCCTATATGGTTAATAAAGGAGTGTGAATCATGGCCTGAGAATTTAGTGAAACCAATTGCGGATATGCCTGGTTTGCGAAAATCGACCTTGGTCTCTCACGCTGTTGTAGAGAAGTCGGATTCCTCAATTTTCAAAAGATTTAGTTCTTTAGATCGTTTAGTGACTGTTGTTGCATATTGTAAACGTTTTATTGAAAATTGCCGTTGTCGTACAAACCGTGTAAATAATAAGGTTTTGTTAGTTTCAGAACGTAACAGGGCACTGGATTGTTTAATTAGGTTAGTTCAATCTGATGAATTTGCATCGGATTTGCTTTTATTGTCTCGTGGTGTACAGTGTTCATTAGGGTTGCGTAGGCTCACGCCTTTTATTGATAAGGGTGGATTATTACGTGTTGGAGGTAGGTTAAGGAATGCGAATATTTCGTTTGATAAACGACATCCAGTTGTGCTTCCGAAGTCACATCCATTTACTTATTTAGTTATAGATCATTTTCATAAGGTTTATTGCCATATAGGGGCAACCGCACTGCAGTCTATACTACAGTCGCGTTTCTGGATTATTTCTGCCCGACAAGTTATTCGGAGTCGGTTGTACAGATGTATTTATTGTCTAAGAACTAGACCTATTCCAGATGAGCCTATTATGTCTAGTTTACCAGCTGATAGGGTAACAGCAGTAGGTACATTTCATAGTGTACAGACGGATTTTGCGGGTCCGTTCCTTATAAAAGCCTCTCGTATACGCAATGCCAAAATTGAGAAAGCATATTTGTGCGTATTCGTTTGTTCGGCTTCTAAAGCCATTCATTTAGAGGTTGTCAACGATTTAAGCACTGAAGGTTTTATAGCGGCGTTGACACGTTTTGTTTCAAGGCGGGGTTTACCAAAACTTATTAGGTCCGATTGTGGTACCAACTACGTTGGTGCTAATAAACATTTAAATGATGTTCAAAGGTTCCTGTTGTCACAAGATAACCAGGAATTTCTCGTTTCGGATGCGTCTAAGCGCGGTATTGTTTGGCTGTTTAATCCACCGTCAGCTCCACATTTTGGTGGACTATTTGAGGCTGCTGTAAAATCGGCCAAATCATTATTGCATAAAATAGTAGGTATGTGGGAGCTTTGCCCAACACAATAAAAGATGTAATTGTCATCGACCGGTCATTGGTTGTCAAGACTTTGTTGATTAGGTTTTTAGCTGTCAAAACAAAATAAAATATCTATAATTATTTTAATCACTATTTCATTGCGTAAACATACAAAATAGTTCCCAAATTGGTGACCCCGAGCTGAAAAATGAATACACAAGAACAAGAAATACAAGGAGTTTCGAAAATCAGCATAAATCTACCAAATTTTTGGAAGTCCGATCCAGAACTATGGTTCTTACAAATAGAAGCACAATTCCAACTAGCTAACGTAAGCAATAACAAAACCAAACTAAACTATCTTATAACCAAACTCGACAACGAAACTATTGGAGATGGGGGCTTCTCAACATCAAAATAACTTGTTAAAATGTAAATAAAATTATATTAAAATAAAAATACATCTTTAGATATTGACTTTTGGAAATCAACAAGATCCGATTGTCAGAATGACACTCGCGATCTTTTTTACGACGGATACTTGAGGATTACTAAGAACCTTATTTCAACACTTCCCCTTACTCAAGTACCTGTGTAATAAAACAAAATATAAAGAATACAAGAACTAAACCTAAATTAAACAAAACATACTACAATAAAATTATTAACATTAAATTAAATTAAGATTACCTATAAAACAAAATAAAATATAATTACACAATGGTATCAGATAATCCTAATTCGTTAACAAAATAAATATGTTTAACTTTAGGTAAAGCTTTAGTTAAGACATCAGCAACTAATTCTTGACTTGCTTTATATTGAATATTAACTAAACCTTCATTTACAGCATCTCTTACAAAGTGATGGCAAATATCAATATGTTTAGTACGTCTATGCGTTTGTGAGTTTTTAATTATTTTATGGGCACTCTGATTGTCATTGTAAATTGTAATTGGAGTTTGTACAACAGAAATCTCAGAAAGTAAATTAATAATAAATTTAGCTTCCTTAACCGCATTACCTAAACAATAATATTCAGCTTCGGTACTGGAACAAGCCACAACGCCTTGTTTACGCGATTCCCAATTAATAGTACAATCGCCGTATTTAACAACAATACCTGAATACGATTTTCTGTCAACAATATCGCCGGCCCAATCAGCTTCAGCAAATATATCAAAATGACTATCTCCCTTTTTAAATAATAAACCATAATTCATGGTCCCAGCTAAATATCTTAGCACATGTTTTGCAGCTACCCAGTGTGTTTTATCAAAACACGAATTAAACTGGCTTAATTTGCTACAAGCAAAAGATATATCCGGTCTGGTACAAACAGCTAAGTACATTAAACTGCCTATTAATTCCCTATACGGATATGTGTCGTCACATTGTGACGCTTTATTTAATTGAAGATTAACTTGCATTGGAGTGGATACTGGATTACATTGCGCCATCTCAAACTTATTTAATAAATTCCTAATATATTCAGTTTGTGAAAGCTTTAAAACACCAGTTTCAACATTTCTATCCACTTTAATACCTAAACAATGTTTAACAGGCCCAAGAAGTTGAATTTTAAAATTCCTCTTCAAAATATTGATTAATTCAGTTTTTAATAAAATGTCATTACAAAAAATAAAGAAATCATCAACATATAAAGCTATAATAATTTTCTTATCATTAATATTTTTGTAATAAACACATTTCTCACATTGTGATTGTTTAAAATCAATATTTATTAAAACATTATGTACCTTTAAATTCCAAGCACGACTGGCTTGCTTAAGGCCATAGATACTCTTTTTGAGTAAACAAACTTTATGCTTCCCCTCAACCTCAAAACCGGTAGGTTGCTCCATATAAATGGTTTCACATAAATCACCATTCAGGAAGGCGGTACTAACATCAACATGTTCAATATCCATGTCATGTTCTACTCCTAATGCAAACAATGTGCGTAAAGTAGAATGTCGAACTACAGGTGCAAATGTTTCATCGTAGTCGATACCATATTTTTGTGAATAACCTCTGGCAACAAGACGAGCTTTATATTTGCAAAAATTACCATCTGCATCAGTTTTCTCTTTAAAAACCCATTTGCATTTCACAATATTAGTATTTTTCGGACGATCTACTAATTCCCAAACCTTATGAGTTATCAGAGAATCGAACTCGACCTTCATGGCTTCCATCCATCCTTCACTATTAATTGAAGTGGTTACCTCTTTATAATTTCTAGGTAAGTTTTCGGAATAGAAATTAAGTTCATAATCCTTTAGCCATGTGGGTAAACGTCGTTCTCTCTGTGGTCTCTGGGGTAGATTTGATGATGATGATTGCTCATCGTTGACAGGAGATGTAAGGTCATTGCTCTGCATGTCACCTTCATCAACTGATTCATTCATCTGTAAATTATCATCCTCATTATTTTGTACATTATCGCTATCAATAATTTGTACATTATCATTGTTATTAGTTTCATTATTTTGTGTATCATGGTCAGGATTAACTAAAGAAGAAGATGGAATTACTGCACGATTAGAATTGTTATTTACATTAGTATTTACATTAATAGAAATACTATCAGTAATAACATCATTATCATTAATATGTACAGGTTCAACATCCCTTTTATTTTCTATGAAAATAACAGATCTAGCTTTAATTAAACTGCCATCTGAAGGATCAGTTAATCGATAACCTTTAGTATTTTTACAATAACCTACCATTATATACAGTTTAGATTTAGGATCTAACTTCTTACGTTGTTGTCGTGGAGTCAAAGCATATGCTTTTGAACCAAAAACTTTTAAATGACTTAAGTCAATTTTTGATCCAGTCCAGACTTCCTCTGGAATAGAATTCACGATAGCAGCAGTAGGTGAAATATTTTTTAGATACACGGCGGTAGAAACAGCTTCCGCCCAATACTTTTTACCTAAACCAGCATCTTGAAGCATACAACGCGCCTTTTCCATAATTGTCCTATTCAGACGTTCAGCAACACCATTTTGCTGAGGCGTGTGTGGTACAGTTGTTTCATGGATTATACCATACTTCTTAAGAAAGTTACTGAAACTTTTATTGCAATACTCTGTACCGTTATCGCTTCTGATGCATTTAATTTTTAAATTAGTTTGATTTTCAACCAAATTTTTAAAATTAATAAAACATTTTAATACACTAACCTGATCTTTCCTATTAAGAAAATAAACAAATGTTTTTCTAGAAAAATCGTCAGTAAAAGTAATAAAATAACGCATATTTCCCCAACTGGTTTCGGACATAGGTCCACATAAATCCGAGTGGATTAATTGTAACATTTCAGTTGCACGTTTGGCTTTGCCTTTGGGAAATACCTTATTTTGTTGTTTTCCTTCAATACAGGAAACACAAGGAGACAACGAACCGTTAGGAAACGAAATACCAGTACATAAACTGTCTCGTAGCATTAACATACCTTTCATGCTTAAATGTCCTAATCGTCGGTGCCATAGTTCGAGATCTGAAGATACCAAACCAGTATTATCACTGTCACTGCTACAATGTGCTGTGGGTTGCTCCAGTACGCTCGATTTTAAAACGTTTTTGAGATCTAATTTGTAAACGCCACCAGAGTTAGAGGCTGTGAACTGACAAGCCCCAATTACATTTACGTCTGACTTATCATAAACGCTACATTTCTTGTCATCAAAAACTAAAATATAACCTAGTTTAGTTATTTTATTAACAGATAGTAAATTAGCGGTTAAATCCGGTACATATAAAACGTCAGAAATGGTTTTAGAAACATTGTTCTTTAGTGTGACTTTAATATCGCCTATACCTTGACTATATAACTTATTATTATTAGCTACAGTTATTTCGGCTTTATTATGAACACTAGAAAAAATATTAAACCAATCGTTACGATATGACATATGAGTCGTACAACCAGAGTCTATTAACCAAGAACTATTATTACCAAGAGTACTAACCAAACTATTGTGGGTTGTATAATTTAAATTGCTACCTTTCTTTTTAGAATGAGCACCTGAATTTTGCTTAGATGTAGAAGGAAGAGGTGAAGAATGTCGTCTATGCTTATTCTTCTTGAACTTATTTTTATCCACTTTTAACTCTGGGCATAAAGGTTTAATATGACCTTCCCTGTTACAATGGTGACAGATAGGAACAAACTTATTAGCATTATTTGCATTCAGTGCTTTTCCATCGTCTCGTTCAATACAATCATGTCTTCTAACATCATTTTGTAATAGTCGCGACTTAACAAATTCACTCGTCAACTTTGTTTGAGATCCTTCAATCGCCATTACTAAAGCATCAAATTCATCAGGCAAACCAATGAGCATATACTCAGCCATTTCCTCATCATCGATGATACAGTCAATGTCGGCAAGTTCTTGACATAAAGATAAAATTGCCCCTAAATATAAATCCATGGAATTAAATTCATTATATTGGATATGTGAAAGTCGTTTCCTTAAATGCAAACGCCGGCTTAAACCAGGACTTTCATAGGCTTTTTGTAAATTTATCCAGGCTTCATGTGCAGTTTTACAATTCCTCACATGAGGGTAACACACCTTATGAACGCACAAACAAATTTTTGCGTAGGTTCTTTGGTCTCCCGTAACATCAAATAAATCGCCATATGACAGATCGATGTATTCCCATAAGCCGCAGTCTAATAGTACTATCTTCATTTGAAATTTCCAAGTACTATAGTTTTTGGCACCCTCCAATTTCTCAATATTTGCATGAGAATTGTTAATAACATAAGGAGAAGGAACGGACAAACCTGAATTGGGTGTTTCTGCCATTTCAAACAAAAATTGTAGAAATCATGAAATATTTTCCTGAAATATTATGCAGAATAGCATCGGCCCATAACCTATTGGAGATGGGGGCTTCTCAACATCAAAATAACTAGTTAAAATGTAAATAAAATTATATTAAAATAAAAATACATCTTTAGATATTGACTTTTGGAAATCAACAAGATCCGATTGTCAGAATGACACTCGCGATCTTTTTTACGACGGATACTTGAGGATTACTAAGAACCTTATTTCAACAGAAACTATGAGGGAAGTAGCAGATCTATTAAAAACAAATGACCAACCAACATACGACACATTAAAAGACGCTCTAATCAAACGTTGTTCACATACAGACGAACAAAAGGTAAGGAAATTATTATCAGAAATTGAACTCGGTGACCGTAGACCATCTCAACTTCTTCGCGAAATGAAGTTATTAGTTAAATCAGACACCAATGTTGAGATTCTTAAAGAAATTTGGCTACAGAGACTACCAACATCCACCAGAGTTATTCTTCAAGCTTCAACTGATGATTTATTGAAAATGGCCGACATAGCTGATACAATTATCGACGTCACCAGCAACGTAATGGCTTGCTCTTCAAAACCTCAAAAACACGAAAGCACAGAAATATTAGAATTAAAGAAAGAAATCGCAGAATTAAAACAAATACTATGGAAAAACAATAGGAGAACCCCTTCCCCAAGACCATTTCATAGTCGGACACAGACTCCACAAAGGAGAAACGATTCACCATACCGCGAGTTTTATTTACCAAACCGACAATCTAACAATAACAACCGATGTTGGTACCATCAGACATTTGGGACGAGAGCCCGTAAGTGTCAAAATCCCTGCAGTTTTAATCAAACGGAAAACTAATAGCGGAGCAAGTTGTGGCGTCTTGCTCCTGCCATCCTAACCATAGTCGGTTATTCGTCACAGACATCACTTCACAATGCTCTTTCTTAGTTGACACCGGGGCTGACGTGTCAATTATACCACCTCGTTATTCTGACAAGATTAAAGGAATATCAAACAAAACTCTTTACGCTGCAAACAATACCAAAATCAAGACTTATGGTGACCGCCATCTACACCTCGACTTCGGTCTTGGAAAATTATTTATCTACCAATTCACTGTAGCAGATGTCCAGAAACCCATCATCGGGTCAGATTTTCTTAAACATTTTAATCTTATCGTCGACCTTTCAGCTGGAAAATTGATAGACCGTGATACATTATTATCATCAAAAGGAAAAATATACCAAATTAACAGCGATCAATACCCAACCATAAACACAATAAATCCAAAAGATCCAATTGCTTCTCTACTAAAGAAATATAACTCAACCTTATTAAACAACAAACAAGACCTATCTTCAATCAAACATACGACAAGACACAGAATTGAAACTACCGGAAATCCAATATACTGCAAACCTAGACGTTTAGCACCTGAAAAATTACACGTAGCCAAAGAAGTTTTTGAAAACATGCAGAGACTGGGATTATGCAGACCTTCCAATAGCCCCTGGGCTAACCCATTACACATGGTGCTTAAACCTAATGGAGATTGGAGACCCTGTGGAGACTATCGACTACTCAACCAAACAACTATTCCTGACAGGTATCCACTACCTAATATACAAGACTGTACGTCGCTACTTCATGGAAAAACCATCTTCACAAAATTAGATCTCGTCAGAGCATACCAACAAATACCAATGGAACCCGAACATGTATCAAAAACCGCAATCAACACCCCTTTCGGACTTTTTGAATTTCCTTTTATGCCATATGGCCTCCGCAACGCTGCGCAAACATTTCAAAGATTTATTAACGAAGTTTTACAAGGATTAAAATGTTGCTTTCCATATATAGACGATATTCTAATTGCGTCTGAAAATTTTGATACACATATTAAAGATTTAGAAGATGTTTTAATACGTATTCAAAAATATGGAATATCATTAAACGAAACAAAATGCTCCTTCGCACAAACCAATATTACCTATTTAGGTCATTCCATATCCGCACAAGGAATCACACCACTAGAAAACAAACTGCAGACAATTCAAAATTTTGTAAAACCCATATCTGTTGACGAGATGAGGCGTTTCCTAGGAATGGTTAACTTTTATAGAAGATTTATACCGAACTGCGCGAAAATACAAGCACCATTAAACAGCATTACTGGATCAAAAAATTCTACTATAACATGGACACCTGAACTAGAAAAAGCTTTCCAAAACACTAAAGAATCAATAAATAACACAGTGACTCTTAATCATCCTTACCCTAACGCATTCCTTACACTTCATACTGATGCGTCAGATACCGCAATAGGAGGAGTTCTCCATCAAATCGTAAATCAAGTCTCACAACCACTAGGATTTTTTTCGAGAAAACTCAGTACAGCAGAAAACAAGTATTCCACATATGACCGAGAATTATTAGCAATTTTTTCCTCCATTAAGCATTTCCGCCACATGTTAGAAGGCCGCCAATTCATTTGTTACACAGACCACAAACCTTTAACATATGCGTTACATCAAAAATCAGACAAAGCAAGTGCAAGACAAGCAAGACAACTATCTTTCATCTCAGAATATACAACAAACATTCAACACATACCTGGTACAGAAAACGTTGTCGCAGACACTCTTTCTCGATTATGCTCAGTGTTCCACTTTACCATCACACGAAGTACTTTCTCACGCACAAGACGAAGATAATGAATTAAAACACCTCCTGTCATCCCAACACAGCCATAAGCTTAAACTTAAAAAATTTCAAACCGATAACAATACTCAAATTTACTGCAACGTCGATGAAAACAATATTAGACCTTATGTTCCAACAAAATACAGAGAACACATTTGCAAATTCATTCATGGTTTTTCACATCCAGGAAAGAAATCTACAGCTAAATTAATAAAACAAAGATACGTTTGGCCACAAATGTCCAAATACATAAATAATTTCGTACAAAATTGTGTTCCTTGTCAACAATCGAAAGTCATAAGACATGAAAAATCACCTTTACAACCATTTACTGCGCCCGACGAACGTTTTGCTTGTGTCCATATAGACATAGTCGGGCCTTTGCCAATTTCAGAAGGAAAACGCTATCTACTCACTTGCATAGATCGTTACACTCGTTGGCCTGAAGCTTTCGCTATCGAAGACCAATCAGCAGAAACAGTTAGTAAGACTTTTTGGGAACATTGGATTACTAGATTTGGTGCACCTATACAAATAACAACCGATCAAGGCAAAAATTTCGAATCTAAATTATTTCATTCACTTTCAAAAATTATGGGCACAGAAATCAAACATACGACTGCATACCATCCACAGTGTAACGGTTTAATTGAAAGATGGCACCGCACTTTTAAAGCGGCATTGACCTGCAGACTCGTAGAAAATGAAAATCGATGGACACAAGAGTTACCTGCTGTTTTATTGGGCTTAAGAACTACAATCAAGGAAGACCTACAAACCAGTCCTGCACATCTGGTTTACGGCCGCCACCTAAGACTACCAGGCGATTTTTTTGAAACATCTAGAGGTCTGAGTATACCACCAACCACATTTGTCGAAAATCTACAGCACATTTTTAAGCAAATTCGACCTACTTCACCTACTTGGCACAACAAACCGAAAATCTATCATCATCCTGCACTTATGACAAGCAAATATGTATTTCTACGAGAAGACAAAATAAAACCTCCATTAACACCGGCATATACGGGACCTCATCAAGTTATATATCGAAACGACAAACATTTTACAATTCAAATCAACGGTCGGAACACAGTAGTTTCAAGAGACAGACTCAAACCGGCGTTCACTGATTCGACAACAACCAAATCCAACGTGAAGGAAGACAAACAAAAAATCTTGAGATTTTCGACAAAAATAGACATTATTAATTAGAAACTACTACTGTAAATACCTATGTACATAAAGTAAATTTGTTTATTTTATATATATTTTCTACTAGAGAGGGAGTAGTGTGGGAGCTTTGCCCAACACAATAAAAGATGTAATTGTCATCGACCGGTCATTGGTTGTCAAGACTTTGTTGATTAGGTTTTTAGCTGTCAAAACAAAATAAAATATCTATAATTATTTTAATCACTATTTCATTGCGTAAACATACAAAATAGTTCCCAAAGGTACTACAGCTTTAACTTTTGAAGAGCTGTCAACAGTCTTTATTAGAATAGAAGCTGTATTAAATTCGCGGCCTTTGTGTCCTCTAAATCTGGGTGATCCAGATAATTTAGAGGTCTTAACACCCGCCCATTTGTTAATAGGTCGATCTTTGATGGCATTACCTGAATTTAATGTAGATCAGAGAATGTCATTACTTTCTAGGTATAAATTGGTCCAAAATATGTCACAACATTTTTGGAGACAGTGGAGCTGTCAGTATTTGCATACACTGCAAATGAAAACTAAGTGGACATCTTTAACTGATCCACCAAAAATTGGGGACCTCGTTTTAATAAAGGACGATAATTTGCCTCCTTTATCTTGGAAACTTGGTCGTATTGAATGTCTACATCCTGGTAAGGATAATGTAGTCAGGGTAGTAGAACTTCGCACTTCGGCAGGAATGTTAAAACGCCCGGTTGTAAAGATTGTTCGATTACCAATTGCGGATTAATTAGCTAGTATTTTATTTTATTGATGTATGTTTTTTTGAATTTATATTTGTTTTGTTAATTTAGTCATATTTACTTTGAAATGTAATGGTCCTTCGAGTATTTCTTTTATTATTGTCAATGCGGTTTAAATTTTGTACTTATTTAATTTTTATAATATTGTTGTCAATGTAATTGTATTTTCATTGACCTTTGTATTGGGATTCCAAATGCGGTTGGAATTTGTTTGTTTGCCACAGGACCAACGGGTCGTCTGGTAACAGTTACCATAGTTTGTATATAGCCTTGTCTTTCGTTGTTTTTATTTGCTTGTTTTGGGCATTTAGCTATTTGGTTTTGTGTGTATTAGTTATACCTACTTTGTAAGATTGTCTGAACATACGCCTCTGTAGCAATTGAATTCTAAATGTGGTTGGGATTCATCTGCTGTTTTTTTTTGTTATTGGAGAAAGACTTTTCAGTCTTCCTCGGGCGCGGGGATGTTTAGTATTTGTAGGGACCCGAATAGGGCTTAGGTTTTATTACTAGTAACACACACACATTTTATTTTTATGCATGTATTTTATATATGGTACTGGGTTAACAATAGTGTGGCAACACTGACAATTCGGATTTGCGCGCCTTTGGTCGAAGCTAAAAAGCTTGGCGTGAAATTTAACTTTAATTGTACTAAAAGTGGTGGAAGATCAGCTCCCAGGAGTAGTTTGCGGTCTCCTGAGGGGGTGTGAATATTTGTTCGTGTTTGAAGAGCCGGGCCCGGCGGATGAGCGACATAGATTTCGCAAGACATTTCTTGGCGGTTGCAGCTTTTGGTGAGTGCATTCCGTATTTGTTTTGTGGAACCACGGGGGTGTTGCTTGGGTCTATCTCATTATATATTAGTATATCTTTATTCACACCGGAGCCTTGTGATCCTAGTTACCACACCTCTTATTCTTGCACCTTACGCCGGATCTCTTTTCCCGCCAAATTGCGGGGCGGGAAAAATACAAATAAAACAAATAGTTTTAGCACGCAAGAATTCGTAACTTTGATATTTGTCAGAAAACCAAAGTTACTGACATAGCTTTCAAAATTAGCAAGTTGAAGTGGGAATGGGCCGGAGCAAGGAACATAATACAGATGTGTCAGATGCCGCAGTACCGACGACCGATAGGACAAACGGGTTCACGAACATGACGACGCAGAGTGGGATGACTCTTCGCTGGGTGGACAGTTTACATAAAGGAGGTCGCTGACTGAGGTTGGATGGGGGTTGCAAAAGATCTAATGTTGATGATGAGTAGGTACGCTAGAGACATCGAATAGCTTGCCTTGTCATAATATCTATCTACATGTCGCAGCTTTGCAAAAGTTCAATACACCAGGATGTCCTTGACCACATACGCGGACATGGAGAGTCCGAATCGGTCGAGGAAATCATTAGGCTGGTCTCGAAATGGCGGGACAGAATCTTGTGTAATCTAAAAATTAAAAAATCTTGTAAAATCATTTCTGCCTTGAGGGTGTTGTGTTTCGTCGGTACATAGGTTAATTTCTCATTCTTATCTAAAAAATACACCACGGAAGATGCGACGAGGCCTACCGCAGCAACGAGCCCTCGTGAACCACCTATGAGAACCCCAGCGCCGACTCCTACTGCAGCAGTCAGTCTTCATAAGAAGGTGGTCGCCGTACCCTATGGGTATTACTTTGACCACAATAAGATGAAGATGCGGAAGCAGTAGCGTAGTGTATATTTTATATATTTTAGTTATTATGGTATATTCTATGGGCCCTTAGTATATTCATTTTGATTCCTGAAAATAAAGATTATTATTATTATAATGGGACTATATTAAGTTGGCTAAATGTGAGTCCGCAGAAATCAGCCTTCGACCACCCCGTTTCAGCATTTATAAGATTAGATTACAGGTAATTGAGTGATTGAACAAAAATAAATTTAGTTTTAGAGGGAAGAAAATTATTCAACCTTTCGATGAAATGCAAAGAACCACACTGCTACTTGCATTTGAAATATGAGTAGTCCAACCTAGTGTGCGATCGATGTATAAACCTAGATTTCTAACATGCTCTTCATAACGAACCGGCGTGTTATTGAAAACAATAGGACTAATAGTTAGGGTGCCAAGCTTGTCAAGAGATCTGAGCCATCCCAGGATTATAGCTTATATATATAGGATTATAGCTTGACATTTATTAGGGTCAACAGTGACACCATTCTCGTATCTTATAATGTATAAGTATGACTTGTCTCTTTCATTCTTTTTTGATTAGACATTTGGTAAAAATAGTGTAAAAAAAAGTCAGATTTCGTATAAAGTGCAATAATGTTTTAAATTATAAAATATATTTTTTTCGGAAATGCGGTACCTAAGTGTGACAGTGCTAGCGGCGGTCGTGACGGTTTCAATATGACGCCGCGTTTCGCTTACGGCTTATCAATTATTATCATTTGTACGCCTACAATGGCCTCTGAAACGTCGCCGTGAACACCTTGTACATCTTCCGACTAGTACCTTGTTCTGTTATCCGCGGGCAGACGTCTCGTTTGCGCTTACTTACTTAGTTCACGTGAATTTTAGTGTAACCTTGTGAAATCTGATCGGTGCGTAAAGGTATGGTTGCCGAGATATTGTAATTTATTCTCTTGTATGTTTTGTCTCGCTTTATTACAATGTAGTATTATGTTATAACTATGACTCATTGTTTCGTTCTTTAAATTAACTACATGACTGAAGCGTTTAAATTACTATTTATGTATGTGAATAAAATTACAATTATTTTTAAGTGGGATTTAAAAAATAATAATAATAGCATTTATTTATTATGAATATTTTATACATATTTTAGCTTATTTTAAATTACTTTAGCTTTTTCGTATTTTCACAACATCCTAATATTTTACCGCGATTGTGTCTTATACGTAACTCTATATTACGTAAAGATAAACATTACCTCTTATTTATAAAGAGGTTATTCACATTCTTATTATACGACTTTTTTTAAGTACATCACACGTGCTAAGCCGGTTTAGTTTGGTTTCTAACTCAGTCTTATTTATATAGAAATAAGGAGTAGTTCTATATTGTGCGTTAATTTGTAATAAAATTGATTAAATAAAAAAAATCTATTAAAATTTTACATAGTTTTTCATAAACGTATTTTTAACTTACCTTGGTCTAAATTAGGATTTAAGAATAACTTGTCATTTTTCCATTTCATAGGGCTGATTTATGGCATCTGCACTGTTTCACTCTCCCAAAGTTTAGCTGGTTTTGTCGAAATGGCTTTATGCCTTTGAATTTTTTTTAGGTAATTTGTAAAATATATTTAATAATAATTCTTAGCAATCCTTTCCTTATATTTTTAACTGTAAAGATTCAATACTTTAAAATGATTTTTATTATTTTTGTGTTTACGCATATTTGCATGATTATGCGTTTGAAACTAAAGTTTAGTAAGAGTTTTTATTCACTGAACTAGTTCATTTAAATACAAATAATTGGAAAAAAATATTTACATAATTTAAAATTTCACACAAATTATAAATAAAGCAAAATTATAACCGTCTTATGGGCGTAGTGTTGTTCCTCCGTTGAACGGCGAGGCTGGCCCTTTAAACAAAATATTCTCTACTCCGAGGGTCACCTGTCACTAAGCGGAGTTTTTCTTCAAGCTCACGAGAGAATAAACGTTCGATTGCCAATGGAATGACTTGGTGATTTATGATGATCTCCGTATACCTTACGTGTTTCTTATGGCTGAATGTCACATGTGACGGACAGAGTGTGTCATCAGATGTGGTATCCCAAACCAGTACACGGCCTCGTTTGTATAGAATCGATTGCATCCCACACGGACGCCTACCATCAGACCTAACTATCCCCGCGGTTTGAGGATATAGAGGATATTACGATGTAAGTGCCCTTGACAGGATGCCATTTTATATTATAAAGTATATTAGCAGTTTGACCAGGATTCGTAGGTACCTAATATAGTATTCGGCAAATAATACTTTCAGGAGGCAGGTTAGATCAGATATACATAGCCGCTATGACATCATATCCCTGGGTTCTATCCAACAAACATGTTAGACACATTTCCTTAAAATCAACAAACATGCATATATACATACATACATACAGGCAGACAAAGCTTCATTAATATTTATAATATTAATACGATTATTATTCCACAATATTTAAATTATATTTTATTACGTACCTAATAAACATATTATGTGGTTAATTATAGACTTATGACTTCTGGGTCATGGTCCTTAATTTAAAATGCCGATGTTTGATTGATGGCAGAGAAAAAACAAATATATTTATCTTTATAATGTGTTAATAACTCGATCATATTCTAATATCGGATATTCACTCAAGTATGACTTGTCTTTTTTACCAAATGTCAAATCCGGAAAGATTTACATGTCGGATCTTGAGATCTATTTATTAATATGGGCCTTAATGACGCTAGACATTATCTGACAGATTATATTCTGTTCAATATAGCTTGATTATTTTAACAGATGTATACAGTATAACGTAACAGCATTGAGATTTGATCAACAAATAATGAAAGAGGCATACATTACTTAAGTGAATATCATTACTTAAGATCTTTAATTTCTTTATGACGATGATTAAGTTTGGTACGCCGTTCGATTGCCACTTAAAGTGGTGGTCAGCTTGTAAGAACGCTTTACTTAAAATGCAAAAACGTAGCAAGTGCCAATAGGAAATTTACTTTTATTATGTACATTTGTCATAGATTTACAACACCATTGTTTTTGTGCCTTGAAAAGCACCTTAAGCCTTCGGTCCCGGTTCCACAAATACCAACCTGTAGTATAGTCAATAAATTGTCATTAAAATTGACATCACACTCTCGTCAACCCGTCTGGCCAGAGAGTGTAGTCCAAATTCTCCGCAGAAATATGTTCTAGAAGCCCCATCTCCAGCAGTAGACTTTGTGTTTTAGTGGCTGTGATGATAATGGTCTAAATGTGAACCATCAAATAAAAAATTGGTTTATACTTTTTTATATGATGGTTCACATTTAGCTCATTATCATTACAGCCCTAGAACACAGAGAGAAACTATAAGGAATAACAATATTTTTATTTTTGCTTTGATTAGGCCAGTCGCCTTTCTACGCGACATGACGTAGAATAGGTACGGCTAAGAAACGAACTGTTTAGCACTACCGGTTAATATGCAATGACCAAGCCAACCTTTTTATTACAAGTGTTGGTCGTCAATATGCT
Organism: Tinea semifulvella; assembly: GCA_910589645.1. Classification (NCBI taxonomy): domain Eukaryota; kingdom Metazoa; phylum Arthropoda; class Insecta; order Lepidoptera; family Tineidae; genus Tinea; species Tinea semifulvella. The sequence goes on from OU342584.1 coordinate 32,685,646, forward strand.
GATTTAGAGTTAAAATACGCTTTTATTACGTAGAATTGTCATAGATTTACAACACTATTCCCGTGCCGCCGATGCCAAATTATAAGCCGCCGGTTTATGAAACTTTGAAATCTTTCGCAGTAGAGGTCAAGGACGCTATATTTTATTAGCTGTGTTTAATGCCCAGTCCAGATGTGAGTCAATGTTTAGCATTGATTTGCAAGTTCTTTGGATATCGTCGAATCTATAACTCGACATGTAGGTATGTAACCAGAATGCAGTTTAAAATTGACAATAAAACAGTTTTATTGAGCTTACTCCACAGCCTTCGTGGCTCCGGGCTCAAAAACACAATAATTGATTTATTAGTGACAATTCTCTAGTCTAGCTTAGCTATTATAGTATTTAAAAATAGTAATTTATCGTTTAGATTGAATATCAGATACAGGACGATGCAGGGTAGGCCGATGGCAGATGCCTTAAAAAGGTTGATGGTGGGGGTTAAATGAGAGTTGCAAAAGACCGCGTGAAGAGCCTTGGGGCAAGTTTTAGAGAGACAGAGCCTGATGATGATGAACCATGATGATTAACTTTTAAAAGTCTGGTTTCTGACTATCCTACAAGTACTGACATGCATTTGCTGCAAATCGTTGCATTGCATGTTACCAAGACGCAGGCATTCGGTCGGTAATTACTTCGCGTTTCAAGAAAATAGATATTACTTACCATTGTCATGGCTAGGTCTGGTAGAACATTTATTACAATATCTATCTATCTAAACTAGATTGCCTAATACTATTATTTTTAATATTATTAATTTTTTAAGGCGCGGAATCCTGTTTATTGTGATAGCACATTCGAGTATGTCCGAGCCGAACGCACCGAAATAAACTAATTTTAGAATTCGTAGTAAGAAAACACCAGAATTGGACGAATAGCTTAAAGAAGGTATTCGTAAAATTCGACCACTTGGGTTGCGACTGGTATATGATCATCTTCAGCCATCTTTGCTATATGCCAGACTTAACAAGTGTCTCACTTAAATTACTATATTTTTGTGTCGTGAACAAAGGAATTAAATCTACAGGCTTAGCTACAAGAGTACGGATGCAGTCTATTCTCAGTAACAAACGTATAATAATAGTTAAAGAAAAAAAGAACAATGTAGCTACACAATGCTTACCTATTAATTAAGTTCTATTTTAATATAATAGGCTGTCGGAATATAAATGCATCGATGGCAATTGATTATAAGAATATACAAACATTAGGTATACGTATACTCGTATACAAGGAGATACTCAACTTGAGTACGTCTTTGAGTTGAATCGCGTTAACCAGTTAAATTATTAATACTATAAATATCCGAGAAACTTTAAAAAATTAATAATAATAATAAATAATAAATATTTCCAGACAGGTCACACAGCGCCATTTAGTTTCCATGGTAAACGAGGCTTGTGTTACGGAAACTAGATGGTTGATAAACTACATATTATACTTTTTTTTTGTAAATATAAACATATAAACACCCAGACCGAGACAAATTATACAATGTACAACTTGCCCCCGGTGGGAATCGAACCCACGACCTCTCGAGTTCACTGCAACGTTTGTTACCACTAGACCACGGAGGCGGTTAATAATATCTTACTTAGTAATAACTTACTCACCCTTATCTTTAATATTATCTGAACACATTGCTGATTTGATCCGTCGCTCGCTAAAATGTTAGATGATCCTGTTTAACCCCTTCTATAACCTAGAACAAATATAATGAATACAGAATCGTTTTCAAAAACTTCACGATTAGGCTGCTTAGCCACCGAAAATGTACTAAAAAAATTAGCGGTGCCTAAATTAACCGATGAGATCTATTCTCGCGCCTTCGAATGCATGTCCGCTTGATTTCCTCGAATGAAACTGACAGTTTTCCATGGAGAAAGCGCCAGAATTAGGCCTCTGGTAGACCTCATGTACGAAAATATCTACATCTTATCATTAAGTAAATCTATTATTTCAAAAACTTTATGCACTAGGTACACAGGCGGACTTAATGCCGCTAGGCATTCTTACTAGTCAACCTTAGGGACAATTTAGAGCATTGGTTATGTGAGGCAGGTGCAAAATATAATAGTAGCATTAAGATTTGTGAAAAAAATAAACAAAAACACAAAATAAATCAAACTTAAATACTAAATCTAATATACTATATACAAAACTATATATTAATCAGTAGGTATACACTAAATAGACTACATACTATGATTATACTCGTATATAAATAGAATACATAGGTACATATAAATAATAATACATATTTATATAATACAATATCATATACTTATATATCTATGTAATGGAGCTATTTAGGAAACGTGTAAAAACCATTCTTTTAAATAACGATCTGTTTGGCGCTTGTCGGACATCTACAGGCAGGTTGTTCCACAAGTTTGCGGCAACAACTGCAAAAGAGTTGGACATAAAGCTAGAATGATGGGAAGGAATAGAAAGAACACAGTTATGCGATGACCGCAACGACCTGTCGTGTAGAGAAGAAAGATAGGCGAATTTGTTCTTGAGGTATTTCGGTGTCGCAGGCTCATTAAGTACAGAAAATAATAAACAAAGTATTCTAAGATTTCTGCGACTACGAATTGGCAACCACTTCAACCTGGCTCGATACTCGGAAATGTGATCGTATTTACGCAAACAGTAGATAAAACGAATACACGAGTTGAGCATCCGATCCAATTTATTGAGCAGCACTTCTATTGGTGAATATATCCCTCACACATCTCTAAACATAAATTAAAAAGTTTATTAGAAGTAAAGTATAATACCTTACCTGATATAGGTACATGCAATATCAGATTACTACTGAAGTGTTGTATAATGTCAATAGATGTTAGATTAAATGAATTTATCTGTGTCCCACTCGATTTGCAAGAAAAAGAAGAGATAACGATATAACAGATGTCTGATAAAGCGATTAACGCTCATTTTCGTAATACATGGATTATTGTAAATTTTTAAGTTGTTTTTTATGAGACTAAATTTAATTTTAGCGTTTAATATGAATGTTGATGAAGTAGTCGTCCACCTGTTTGGCCAGAGTGTCCACGAGAAGGCAAAATTCTCCAAAAATATGTTATAATTGTGTTGTCGTGGCTTGGTTGTAAGAACTCTATCCAATCCAACAAGTTTCGCGATTAAACCCCGGCATGTATTAATAAGAAATACTTTTCTTACGTACATTTTCATACATTAACCAATTCTCCATAAATATGTTTTAAAAGGCCCATGTACAATAGAGGTCTAAGACGCGGTGTACTGGGGCTGTAATGTTGAATGATATTCTAATATCTTCATCGGTAGGAGTTTTCGGGGCTGTTATGTTGAATGATATTCTAATATCTTCAGCGGTAGAAGTTTTTGGGGCTGTTATGTTGAATGATATTCTAATATCTTTAACGGTATAAGTTTTCGGGGCTGTTATGTTGAATGATATTCTAATATCTTCAGCGGTAGAAGTTTTCGGGGCTGTTGTGGCGGCTGATGGTCAGGTAAATGAAAGACTTCTTCTCAGCTCATTAGTATATTAGCAAAGCCATAACTGCCTAGACATAGGCTAATATTTTTTTGTTAAAAATCGTATTGAGTAGCGCGACCTGCTATTCAAGGCCGTAGGCTGCACTGTCAGCTGTCCACCGTCGTATGGCTGCCCCAGACCCGGCGCCCAACGGTTAGATATCGCTCTGGCCGCAACACTGTAATGATGATGATGTGGATATATAAAAACTGCAACTAACATTATCTTTTTCTTCGTCTAAACCACAGTGTTTTAAAATAAAGTTTTCAACCAGTGCATCCTATGCTTCATATTTCTTTAGATATAATTCGAAATGTTGATATTCGTCAGAGAACCAAAGTTACTAACATTCTACAGCTATTGGTCACCCTAGGACTTCCAACACATCGTTATTCAACAAAAAATATTATTACACTATTCGCTTCAAATTTTCTTTATGGCTTTACCAGATAAATTATCTTTAGGTATATAATTGTTTTTATCATCAATAAGTTACAACAAAATAAATTTAAAAAGGTCTTAAAATCATATATTTTGTCACTTGATACAGCTATTAGTAATTAAATTTTAAAGAGGTTAGACATCAAAATTTATCAGCATTATGTAGACCACTTTTCTGTGGGGAGCCCTATATTAAGCCCCTTTTTTTCTAAATAAATATAATTGTTTATTTGTAAATATTATTATTATAGTAAACCAAATTAATAGATAAATTAAAAGATATTTCGATATAACAGCATCAAATAATTTATTAATTGGTTATTTAATTATCACAATCTATATCACCTACTTTAAACATAGATGGCATAAAAATAATTAAAATTCCTATCTTTATATACATTACTAACTGTGTGTATGTATATTATGTAATGTATATTATAACTAGGCGTTTTAATTTTTTAGGCTAATTATTTTGCATATAAAACATATATGTACATACATTATACATTAAAATAAGGTATTGTAAATTATTTTCTCATTTTACTGCAAAAAGCTTATTTAAGTACATTTTAATACACGACATTTTTAGGTTTTCCATATTTTGCCAGGCTTAAAATGTAGGTTTACAGGTTTAAATAAAACTATGTTTTTCTTCAGTAGGCATATAATTACCTATATAAACATACATCTATTATACGAGTAGAAAAATCTGGCTAATGAAAGTACATAGGGAAAAGGAATTTCACAAAATATTAGTGTAGTATCCCTCAAAGTTAAATAAAACTATGTTTTTCTTTAGTAGGCATATAATTACCTATATAAACATACATCTATTATACGAGTAGAAAAAATCTGGCTAATGAAAGTACATAGGGAAAAGGAATTTCACAAAATATTAGTGTAGTATCCCTCAAAGTTAAATAAAACTATGTTTTTCTTTAGTAGGCATATAATTACCTATATAAACATACATCTATTATACGAGTAGAAAAAATCTGGCTAATGAAAGTACATAGGGAAAAGGAATTTCACAAAATATTAGTGTAGTATCCCTCAAAGTTAAACAAAATATGTCCTAACCTAACCTAACTAAAATATGCGAAGCCAAGTATGCTACACAAGCTAAGCATAAACATATTTCCTGACATTGATATAATGACACTGCCTTCACAATATATATATATATTTGAAAACATTCTATATGTAAGGAATAATTTAAGGTTATTTAGGACAAATGGAGACTTGCAGTCTCGCAAATTAAGAAACGCTGACAAGCTTTATATTTCTAAATTTAGGCTTCAAAAAACAAATAAAAGCTTTGTGATAGTATTAGATTATATAATAAATTACCAAGATCTGTGACAGAACTAGGGGAAACCAAATTTAAAAGTTGTATAAAGAAAACTTTAATTGCAAAAGCATATTACAAAATGAATGATTATCTTATTGGCAAAGATGTGTGGAATATATCACTGCAAATATTAACTAATTATTTAATTAAAACTAAATAAATTATTTTTTTTATTATTTTTTTTATTATTTTTTTTATTTTTTATTTTTTTTTATTTTTTTTTATTGTGATCGTGATCGGGTGCTGCTGTGGGGGCCTGGGACCTCTGCCGAAGACGTTCAATTTATTGTTCTTAAATTAGCAGAGGTTTTGCGTTTTGTCGGCTTTCAGGTTGCACACAGGCAAGTCCTAATTCTAACATACCTAGTGGGCTACCACTGTACCAGGTATTATAATCTCTTGGGTGAATTTGAAAGATATTTATTTAGTGCGCACAGTCATTTTGTACCGAATATGAAACACAAAAGGCATCAGCACCATCAGAACCCTTGCGGGATGTTCAGAAACCACGATTATAAAAAAGAGTATCATATTTAGCCAACTTTTCTAAGGCCAATCATGACAAGTGGCAAGCTCGTGGAGCTCGTCTCCAGCGTACCAAACTCGAGAAATATCACAAATTAAACATTAATTAAATGTGTGTCTCGACCAGAATGAAACCTGGTACCTCAGAGTCTAAATCCACGGACATAGCCCCTAGACCACAGAGGGAGAATATGGAGAAATTTATAAAATTGTTAAACATCATCCTCTTTCTTCATCGATTATATTCATGGCGAGCGACGGCCGGCCGTCTATTAAACTTCGCAACACTGATCTTTTGCTTAGTTCCTGGTGTGCACAGGACATATGTTTAGTTTATCTTAGCTGGCTTAGTTTTGCTCTTTTCTTATAAATCTTGCAATCAGGCATCAACTTTAAGCAGATGAGTTCCGAGTAATATCGTATGTGGAGTCTGTTCCCCATTGGGAATATCTCCTGGTTTGCTCAGCAGCTTCAATCCGCCTTGCTGTCTGCTTCCAACACTCTCTAGTCTTGTGTCTAGTGTTGCAGGTTACAGGTACATAAAATATAATTTAATATAAACATCACCAATAATGCAATCTATAATCCTATTTTCGCCTGACGTCAGAGGTGGTTGGGGTAACTGGGCCTCTAGGCTGGCTGGATCCTTAGGGCGAGACCTTGCAGGGTGGTTTAAATTATGATTATTTGCCATAAAAAGATTAAGTCAAAGTAAATACAAGGCTGAATATGGCACTGTGGATTTAGAAAGTGGATTTAGGTACCTGGTTCAATGACCAGAAGGTCAGGACACAATTTATTTTACGATTTGTTGTACGATTTAATTTGAATAAAAAAAAACCATCACCTTTGCCTTTATTAACGTAGTTTATTATTTAACAAGTGGATTTGTTTCGGATAACAGATTGGTGACGGCCGCTCTTCTACGTAGGTATATAAGATTTAGCTAAGAACGAACCAAATAAATGGTACACTCAGGGAATTGGCTACTTGGATAGAACTAAAGACGTTTCTATACTAAAATAATTACTTAAGGTTAAATTATTTAAGAAGATACAGTTCTTTTAAAGTACGAGTATAGTTGTAAATTCAGTAGCACTTTATTTAACAACAAGTTAAATAAAACTAATCCCCTTACGCTTACATGATAATTTTGTTCTGAAGTATTGCGATAAAAACTGATACGAGCGTAATATTATTTCCCCCTATTGCTGGAACTCTAATTTAGATTTAAGTTGGGCTGTACCAAATCGAAGTCTCTGTAATTGTACGATTAAAGTTAAAAATGGCCACAAATAAATTTAAAAAATATTATTTTTTAACCAGAAATCGAGCCTGGTACCTTCGCGTCTAAATCTACGATCTTAATCGCTAGACAACGATGGTATTTAAAATAATATATATACCTATATAGGATTTTAAATACCATATTATGAGTATTTCGCAACGTCATACTTATGCCGTTTACATAGAAATTCTAGGAAAATGAATGATTCGCGAGGAAAATATATATATTATATATTATTGGTGCATATCTTTACTGCTCAATTTAGTAGTGCGTAGTGCGGTGTATTGCAAAACAATTCTTAGGTGGTGCAGCGTAGTTTTTACTGACTGTACCTGTTAAATATTACTTGTGGAATATTATGTATAATAGAAGAATTCATAGTCACCAAAAAAATTTACATTTACGAATTCATAAGTGACCTTTTAACCTCACTAAACATTTTTCTTAAAATAATTTCATGTTTTATAACTGGTTGTTAAAATTTTATCATTTAAAAATCATTGCAAAAACTCTCACGCCCTGGTAACCCGCAGAGACAATTCAACAAGATGGTTACAAACCTTCCAATAATCATCACGGCCCTTAGAACACAGGGTCCAAGATCACTGCTAGAGATAGTAGAATTCATCTTCGCACTAGGGCGGAGCGCTCCGGGGTGATCCCCATTAAGCATGAGTTAATCGGGCGACGGCCTTAGGCGACTCACGTCGGGGAAGTAACCACTAAAGGAGATGTGGCACCTGTGAAACAGTTTCTATTGACAAATGTCGTCAATATGGGCTAGATACGTTTTGGCCGCTAGAGATAGCCCTTACATAACGTACTTTAAAAATTTGGTAATTCTGGCAAGGTTGGCAGTTAACGAGTTACAAACCTTTATTTCATCAACCTATTTGGAGTAATTACATCACCAATTCCGAAGTCTGAAAAACCAATAACAATTTTATTTTAAAAACTACACCAGATTTTACTACCGATCAGTAAGAAAACTGGCATTGTCTTAGCTCTCACAAGGCTATTGTAATTAAAGTTATTTGTTATTGTAATAAGTAAAGTTGATTAATAAAAAATCGCTAATTCTATCGCTAAGTCTCCGTCTGAATACACATTATTTCTTATTCATCGCTTGTTGTTTACGCGATTGTAATAGATTATCTGTTATAAATTAATCAATGAATAGTATTACGAGTAATTATTATAATATAGACGGTTAGTTTTTGTAAAAGATGTCTCCGAGGTTAAATATAGTTGTTACATCGAACAAGCGTGTTTTACCTGATACCATGCGTTTTATTATGTCTGCATCCATTTTGAGAATTAATTCACAAGGTGTATATGATCTAGGTGGCTCGGTTGTAAGAACGCTTTCCTTAAAATCCTAAAAAGGTTGATTCGGACCCCGACATGTACCATTGGGAAATACACTTTTTATAGGTACATTTGTATGATTTACAACACCACTGTTGCCTTGCTTCGGTCCCGGTTCCATTAAATAAGTGGTAGGCGATGGTGGTAATTTTCTTAGTCTGCTGAGGCGGGCAAGTATCCACCGTTCGTGCCGTTAAACCCAGTAAAAACCGGCATCAGGCTCGAATTGCCGTCATGCCCAGTCATGACGGCATAATGTTACGGACTGATGTCAGTCATGAGTGTCTGTTGGTAACATTCATAGACCTCGCGCGCCACTTACCAAAACTTCTGTTAGTATAAATAAACCAAATATTGTATAAGACTCTATATTCTGTTATATAATATGGGGCTGTAATGATGATATTATGATCAGCTGAACCTATTAGAAATATTCAAATGATAATTTACTAAAGTTGTAGAAAAAGACATAATTCCAAGCATGAGCATTATAACAATACTGTCGTCACGTTTATCCCTCACTTTATCTCTCTCTTACTGACAGGCGGATATCGAATTCCATAAATGAGAAGTTTACTTACTAAAGTGACATACGTACTCGTAAATTAAAACTCAATTCAAATCCTGTTTATCTTACCTGTTTATTTGGACTGTCTTATCAGACTGTACCTATTTCCGCTATCGCTCCGTCTATGCACCATGGCGGAGTCTTGCCTGTGCGCAGCGTGTGACGATGCCAATTGTCACGGCCTGTCGTCGGTCTTTGACATTGATGTAAGAAACAGCTTACCGCCAAACGCAATATTATTTCTATTTTTAGTTTATCCAACTAAATAAAATTATAATATCCACGGCTTATAAAAAGCCAGACTTTGCGTTTTCAGCTGCGGCTCCCGCTTTTAGCGCTGTTTCCCTGAGGTGTGACAAAGTGTCGACAAAAGTACCCACACTAAGGCCCGTCCCGCTCCTAGGCGATCAGCGTCATACCATCAGGTCTCTTTTCATCATCGATCATATACCACTATTCCAATGGGTTACAGAATAGTTGGAATCTCAATGGTGGCAAAAGCCTGTTTTATGGTTTCAATTAGGGAGTCACGACGTGAAAAACTACCAGCGCTTTATATGCAAAAAATCCCGTGGACTGCAAAGCGGTCTACTTCCCTACCGTACGGACACTTGTGCTCGGTGTCATATTTATTTTTAATCATTAACGAAATAAATCGTTTGTATATTTGTTTAATATGTTTTATTCGAAGTAATATACAAACAGTATAAAATAATGATATATTTTATATTTGAAAGAATAATAAAAATCAACTTAATTATGAAAAATTATAGACATATACATATGTTATGTTCTTTTCTCCCGATGGATGATGAATGAAGTGATAGGGAAGGCAAAGGTAGACCAAATGTACTTACAGACCATACAGCAAAGTCTGACGTAATATATCTTTCTTTTTTATAAGTTAATGAGCTCATCATCAAATTCCAGATGCTGCAGATTTTTATGCTTTTCTTTGAGTCACTCGCGGCATTATAGCTCAAACACGTCGGGTAAAATATGGGAGTACACAGCGCGGAAACACCGAAAAAAATAAACTGCTACAATCACATTGTAGCATATTATTAAACAAAACAACACCACTATTTATCCACAGTAAATTAATTTACAAAACAAAAACTTGCACTTGACATCTCCACTCAAAATGTTTGATTTGGGAAAGTGGATGAGTTTTTAAATAGTCTTATACTGGTCAACAAAAAACCTTCACATGACCATATCATGTTAATATGTTGTGAAACACGTGCTAAGGAATATATTTTCAAAAATTTATTATAATTGTTACAATATTGTAAGACAAAATCTGATATACGAGAGATGTCGTGGTCAGATGTCCGACTCAAGTTTCCAATAACCATATCTGCTTCAGTAATATACAGACACACCGATAAAGCTTTTTTCACATTTATCATATTAGTATGGAAATTGGATTTTGCCATAAACATGTATCTAGGGCATATCCACGGCACTTCCGATATCCGACATTTATCGCCCCGACAATTTTGCACTTCCAATGAACTTTATATCAGGCTAATATTTAGTACTTACTGGATCAAACATAATTTATCATTTAGGTATTCTTTGTGCCAAGTGCAGAGATCAAAACAATATTAAATATGTACCTACTTTATTAATACTAAGCTACATCAAACATATCCATCCATCCAACATTGGCTTTTGCGCCTAAAGCAAGTAGCTCACTATATTAGTCAAGATGCTGATCGCGGTGTAGTCGAGCCACGAGCAGCTATGCGTCTAAACGCGGCTACACCCGAAACAACATGACCATAATTATGGTGGCGTCATTGCAGCGAGCGCATCGCCTCGACACTGTTAGAATATTTTATATATGTCACCTAGTCATCTGTCTTAATATACTTGTCACTTTATCAAAAAATAAAAAGTCAACAATACAACACGAATGGTTTCCTTGCAATAATAAGTATTTCCAGTGTATTTTAACATGGTAGCAGAACGTGGTTCACTAATTTAAATTGGTAAGATCCGTTCCTGTTAGAAAAACACAAAGTTCAAGTAAGTGCTTAGTAAAAATAGTCAAGAAAAATTTGAGAATACGAAAATGACTACCAAATCTATGTTCGATTCAACAAAATTTAATATTGAAAATTTAGACGGCACAAATTGGATTATGTGGGGATACAAAATTTGCATTTTACTTAAAAGAATACCAAAGTCGTTGGACATTTTAGAAGGGCGATACAAAAGTCCAGATAAACCCCTGGCATTGGCTTCACGTGAAGAAATAGACAAATATAATTCAGATTTGCAAGATTTCATAGACGTAGATAGCACAACGCACCTTTTGTTGACTACCAATATGACCGATGAAACATTACAAAAAGTTATGCGTTTTAATACATCCAAAGAAGTGTGGGATGAGTTGAGAAGATTGGTGATGAAGAAGATTCAGTGTATGACAATTGTTTAAAATTTTTTGATTACAAAAAGTCGAAAGAAGATGACATGACAACTCATCTGTCTAATTTGAAGAATATTTGGTTTAAATTAAACACAGAGATCAAGAAATTAGATGGAACAAAGGAATTGCCGGATATACTTCTGATTTGTAAAATTTTGGACACATTGCCTGAAGATTACCTCACTTTCAGATCAAGTTGGATGCTAATGTCCAAGACTGACAGAACAATCGAAAGACTAACATCACAACTTTGTAGTTTCGAACGAAACTTGGGATCTACTTCATCTGTTACACCAACGAGTAACCAAGCTCTTGCAGTAATAGATAGAAATGTAAATATTGTAAATAGAAACAAGGCATATACTAAGAAGAAGTTTCATTGTAAATATTGTGGTGTAGATGGTCATATGATCAAGAAATGTAGAAAGTGGATTAATGACGGACGACCTGCGAAACCAACTACTAATCAACAAAGAAGTAGAAATGTAAATAACTTAGATTTAATGGTTATAGACAGTCACTTTAATATTGAGAGAGATAGCTGGTATGTAGACAGCGGAGCAACAAGTCATGTTACTCATAGACAAGATCTATTTCAAAGTTTAGAAATATTTGGAGACAGACATACTGTAACAACTGCAAATGGTGAATCTATTAGGGCCATTGGTAAAGGTAGCATTCTACTTGAAACCAGCGTTGAAGATCATAAGGGAACAATATCCTTAACTGATGTATGGTATGTACCATCTATTACGAAGAACTTATTTTCGCTGATATCCGCATTAGACAAATTACCACAAAGCATTTTCGAATCAAATTCTGAAGTTTGCAAAATTAAATCTAAAGGGATAGTAAAAGTAATTGGAGAAAGACACAAGAATGGAGGTCTATATAAACTCAAAGTCAGGAATATAAAACCCCAAAATTCTAGTGAAGTCAACACATTACATAGTACATCCTTAGACACATTGCAAATTTATCATGAACGATTGGCACATCAAAGCAAAGCACATGTGAAGAAATTAATTGAGAGGGAACTTGGCATTAAAGTGAATCTAGATTCTGAATTATGTCATGGATGTATTTATGGAAAAACACATAGACGAAAATTTGGAACAAGAGATCAAGCACAGGAACCTGGACAATTAATGAGCACTGATGTTTGTGGCCCATTTCCATACTCTTACAAAAAGTATCGTTATTTCTTACTTTTCAAGGATAATTTTAGTAAATATCGCCAGTTATACTTCCTAAAACATAAATCTGAAGTAGCATTAAAGCTACAAGATGTGTTAAATGAATGTAAAAACAATGGTATACATATTAAAGAATTATTAAGTGATAATGGTGGAGAATTCGATAATGATAAGGTAAGAAGTATTTTGCAGAGAGCTGGCATTAAACAAAGACTGGTAATGCCATATACTCCAGAGCAAAACGGTTGTTCTGAACGTGAAAACAGAACATTAGTCGAAGCCGCTAGATCAATGATGTATGCTCATGAAGAGCTACCTATTGCTGTCTGGGCAGAGCTTATAAATACGGCTGCTTATATACTGAATAGAACAGGTCCCACATCTATTGAAGGTAAATCTCCATATGAACTCTGGTTTAAGAAGTCACCTGCGATTAAACATTTGAGGATTATTGGCTCTACTTGCTTCGAGCATGTACCCAAGCAGCGACGAACAAAATTAGAGAAAAAGGTTCAAAAATGTATATTGATAGGTTATGATGGAGATGATGGTTACCGTTTATTACATATGGATAAGACTGGTAAACCTACTTTAATAAGATCAAGGGATGTAACATTTAATGAATCTATTTTACAATCGAGTCAGACTTCAAGCAATCAATTCCAAAATCTACCAATTCATGATGTAAGGGAGGAATGCAGGAATAATTATGATATTAATATATCTACACAATTACGAAATGAAATAAATGTAAATAATGATGTAAATATAGAACATAATAATAATATAGGTATACCTCCTGAATTACCAGATGATGTAAATGATTATCATGATATTGAACATAGGATTAGTAATGAATTAGAGATTAGTGAAGAAGTTATGAATAAAAATTGTATAGAAAGATTAAATGATAATAATAAAGTTCTATCTGATGATGAAACAGCAAATGTTTCTAGAATGACGTTAAGGAATAGATCACTGCTTAAAAAACCTAAAAGGTTTAATGACTACATTACGATGTCTATAGAAAATATGTGTGGACTACCCGAGCCTTCATGTTATAAAGATGCGATAAAGAGTCATGATAAACATAATTAGGTTAAAGCTATGAATAATAAGATAAATTCCTTAAACGATATTATGACATGGGATATGATATAGTAAACTTTCCTAATAAAAGAAAGCCAATTTCGAGCAAATGGATCTATAAAATAAAGACCAAAGCTAAATGGACACCTTGGGGAAGAAATTTGCAAGAATCAACCCGAAGTTTACAATGATGCAAGTTTAAGAAGACTATAGATGACATCATAAAACGGGAGGATGTTAGAATATTTTATATATGTCACCTAGTCATCTGTCTTAATATACTTGTCACTTTATCAAAAAATAAAAAGTCAACAATACAACACGAATGGTTTCCTTGCAATAATAAGTATTTCCAGTGTATTTTAACAGACACTACGACGCCGCGCCTCGTTTCTGCCTCCACTTCATTAGATGAGCGCACTGACCATTTAATGCCAAATAAAAACCTAGATGCGGCGCGCCACTTAAAGCCCCCGCCACGATACTTGCGCCACCTCGCCTCGACTTTTGAATGTGTGTGTGGTCGCCCCTAATAGTAAGCTGGGCGCGAAATCCATATTAAAGCAAATGACACCAGTCCCTACTTCTGTCATCATTCATCATTACAGGTCCCAGTACTCGGAGTCCTAAACGCATAATCCTGGAGATGGGCCTCCCAGAACATATATCTATATATATCTGATGACAATTTATTAACTATTCACCATCTTTGGTATTAGTGAAACCGGGACCTACGGCTTAACGTGCTCCCTGAGATACAGGAAGAGTGGTGTTATAAATCTATAACAAATGTACCTAAGATAAGAAAAATGTATTTCTAATTGGTACACACCAGGGTTCGAACCGCGAGCTTTTGGATTAAAAAAAAGCGTCCTTGTAACCGAGCCACCACTGCTCTTTTCTAACCGCTACATATGTCAGCTTACAATTAAAAGTTTTTGCTACCATAAGCTACCATAAGGTTAAACAACATTGTTAAAGTATAATTCTTTAGCATTCCGGAAATTAAAATGCTAACCTTACGGAAGTATCATTTCAGGTAAGTTGACTAGAGATGGCAGGTAACATACATTTGGATGTGAGCTGACTTGAAATAATTCATCTTTTAACATCTTTCTGATCCGAGACGATATTAGTGGAACCATACAGCATTAAAAGAGAAGTAGAATGGTGGGCGGTGAGCGTCTTATTAATTGAATTCAATTCGTTTCGCCATAAGTAAAAAAAAAATATTTTGTACTTTTAAATATGAAATTTACAATATTAATTAGTTTTCAAACCAACAAAATTTCCAGCTCTCTAGTCTATTCTTATAACGCCATCTTTAGCAGTCTCTATGGGGTTTAATAATAGTTCAAAACGCTGTCAGGGAGTCAGGAGAGAAAATGAAAAACAAGTTGCATCGTAATTATCAGATGTTGCATTCTTAATAACCTACTTAAGATATTTGATTTGACTTAGTTACAGCATTTTGTCTTTAAGCTACATCTACGAGCAAATCTCGTCCAACATGATTACCATACAACATGCTCAGCGTTTAACATGTGATAAAAAGTTACGCATGTCTTGCGTGGAGACTTACTATTATATTAATATCAACAGCTGCCTCCGTGGTCTAGCGGTTAAGTCCGTGGATTTAGACTCGGAGGTACCGGGTTCGATTCCTGGTCGGGACATAAAAATATTTATTAATGTAAATAAATATGTACATTTAATTAATATGTATATATTATTTATTTATTTATTTTTTAAGCACTTATAGTATTTATATTAATTTATTAAATAATTAATATTATTTATTTATTATATTACCCACCTTAAATTAAGTTTTAATTAAAATACCTTTATTTATAGTAAATATTTTTATTGTTAACAGTTTTCACTACGTATTGTATCTTTTTTGTATATCTAATGGAAGTAACTGGGATCCTAAATGACAGGTCTAACTTAGTTAGACTTAGTTTAGGAGTCAGTGTGTAAATCAATTTGTTAATTGTACTTTTATGAACAATAAAATATTTTGTATTTGTATTTGTATTTTGTATTTAATTTATTTGTGATATTTCTCGAGTTTGGTACGCTGGAGACACCGACGAGCTTTTGCCACTTGTCATGATCGGCCTATAGTAAAGTTGGCTAAATGTGAATCCGCTTATTTACAAGCGTGGTTTCTGACCACCCCGAAAGGGAAACGGTCGTGATGATACTTTACTAATATCAACAGTTAAATATGTTTTTTTTTAATAGGCTAAACATAATCAACCAGTTAAAAAAAAAACGTTTAACTGAAAAACTATTGTTTATAAAAGCGTTTTTTAACAACTCAAGTTTTTTTTAATTTCGACTTGTCTTAAATCTAATTCGAAAAATAAATGCTTGGCACACTCCTGGATATATATATTTTCTTGATACCCACAAATTCGTAAACGAATTTTTCAAGAGTGTGGCGATCTCAAATGCCTAAAAACTACCTAAAACATAATATTTCCCTTATAATTCAACGAGGAAATGCGCCGAGAGTTTTAGTTACCCTTTCTGGTGGTAAGCACTTAGTTTATTTTGTAGAATAATATTACTTACTATATGATCACTATAATGTGAGGGATATATATATATATATATATGTTATTAATATATTTTAAGGTAAATCAAATGCCTAAAAACTACCTAAAACATAATATTTCCCTTATAATTCAACGAGGAAATGCGCCGAGAGTTTTAGTTACCCTTTCTGGTGGTAAGCACTTAGTTTATTTTGTAGAATAATATTACTTACTATATGATCACTATAATGTGAGGGATATATATGTTATTAATATATTTTAAGGTAAATATAAAAAAACGAAATTGTTATCTAGAATAGATATAGTATTTATGTACTCGTAGTACATAAATACAAATATAAATTACCTTTATAACCGGAAATAGAAGTCTACAATACCATAAAGCCAGTCAGATACAAACCGCATGTAGATATCTATACGTTTTATTACTACGATATATTAAACACCTATATACTAGTTCCAGGCATTTAACAGTTCTTAGTCCTTTTAACACACGCTGATCTTAAAGTAATCTTAAAATTAATGTTATTAAAATATTTTATTTCTTTTGAAAGAGTAATTTCTTCGCGTCAATAACTGATTTAACGTAACTTCAATAGGTGGTAGGCAGATTGATGGTGGTAAGTTGTCCAGTCTGTTGGGGCTGGGAAGTTTCCACCGCTCGTGCCGATAAACCTAGTAAAGTGTATCCACACATTGTATCCGTCACATGTTGTGCTAGTATTAAAAAAAAATTCTTTGCGAGAATAAGTTCTATTAATTGATCGTAGTACATAAAGTCAAAGCGTGACTAATTATTTTTAACTTTATCTAAAGTTTGTTCGCCGAGAGTTAATAAATATTATTATAACTTCTCGGAATAGAGACAGTCGCTTAATTATCGCAAACTGTATGACAAGCGTCGTTTATCGCCGCGCGTAGTGAGTATCGTAGTACGGATGGACTGGCGGCATCGGTAAAAAATATTAGCGGGCCGCATTTTGTAACCCTTGTTATATGTTTTTATTATCTCTCGGCGAATAGACTGTAGTGTTAAATAAACTGTAGTTGTTTATTTGTTATATATATGTAGGATTTTTTTATTATCGTCCTGTGACGTCATATAAGAAATAAAACCAAGATGTCTGGGTACTGCCTCCGTAGTCTAGCGGTTAAGTCCGTGGATTTAGACTAGGGTTCGATTACTGTTCGGGACACAAAAATATTTATTAATATTTTTTTTTTTTTTTTTTATATATAAATACATTTAATTAATATTTAATTTATTTGTGATTATTCTCGAGTTTGGTACGCTGGAGACATCGACGAGCTTGTCATGATTGGCCTATAGTAAAGTTGGCTAAATGTAAATCCGCTTATTTATAAGCGTGGTTACTGACCACCCCGAAAGGGAAACGGTCGTGATCATACTTTACTTTACTATGACTGGAAATTTCGATTGTTGGGATTTATTAAAAAACTCAAGTATACAGTATCTGAATACAGGTACAACTAATAGTAGACACTACAAAGTTTTGCAGATTGTTTTAAAATATTGTAGCTTCTACTCGTAAATACTACGACTTCACATGTAATTACATCGATCTAATCTATAGGTAATACAATTTTCCTCGTAAAATTGAGCCTTAGGGGATGATTAGCGCTCTAGCACTAAAGCACCGCCGGGATAATCTAACTATATGAAAGCTACATATACTCGTAGTTAGTTCTAATTTAGCTGTTCGCATAGCTGGACAAAGTGAGTTCAGCTACTGATTTTTGGCAGATAAACTATTTGACGAGAATTTTTAAATTTATTTTAATATATTGTTAGTTTAGCTGAATGCGTCTGTCGGCTTCTTTGCTGAAGTTGGCTGCTCCGCATTCAGCTAGGATGGGCGGCATTCGGGAAACTCCGGCACATCCTCTCATCGTCTATACCACAATGTTTAAAGACTAAGGTCTTTAACCAGTGCGTCCTCCCGGTAATGTCGTACGGAGCAGAGACGTGGACACTAACAGTGGGTCTGGTCCATAAATTCAAGGTCGCTCAGCGAGCCATGGAGAGAGCTATGCTTGGTGTATCTCTGATGGATAGAATTCGAAACGTTGATATTCGTCAGAGAACGAAAGTTACAGACATAGCTTTTAAAATTAGCAAGCTGAAGTGGCAATGGGCCGGACACATCTACCGCAGAACCGACGATCGATGGGGCAAACGGGTTCTAGAGTGGAGACCACGTACGGGAAGACGCAGAGTGGGACGACCCCCCGCCAGATGGCCAGATGACCTAAAGAAGGTCGCTGGTGGGGGTTGGATGAGGGTAGCGCAAGATCGCGTTAAGTGGCGAGCCTTAGGGGAGGCCTACATCCAGCAGTGGAGAGATACAGGCTGATGATGATGATGATATTGTTAGTTTTATATTTTATTTAAACCAAGTTCCATTTGTGGTGATTAGCAATAAAGCTAGTTAACTAGTAAAATAAGAAGGTAATAAACAATACATACTTGTACATACATAAGGCGTACTGAGGTTCTGGGCCAAATCGGGTCAAATCAGATTTTATTATAAGCCAAAAAACATATTAATTCTTAACTGCCTGCGTAGTCTAGCGGTTAAGTCCGTGGATTTTGACTCTGAGGTAGCGGGTTCGATTCCTAATCTGGTCACGATAATATTCCCTATGTAATTTAAATAAATCAATTTAATTAATAATTAATAAACCCAAGATGACTGGGTACTGCCTCCGTGGTCTAGCGGTTATGTTGCTCCGTGGATTTAGACTCGTAGGTACCGGGTTCGATAACTGGTCGAGGCACCCAAAAATATATTAATATATACATTTAATTAATATTTAATTTATTTGTGGTATTTCTCGAGTTTAGTACGCTGGAGACATCGACGAGCTTGCCACTTGTCATGATTGGCCTATACTAAAGTTGGCTAAATGTATTATGCTTATTTATAAGCGTGGTTTCTGACCACCCCGAAAGGAAAACGGTCGTGATGATACTTTACTTTACTTTTAATTCTTTAAATATACATTAGCTATTTTAAAAGTAACTTTCGAGGGTCTTCAGCAAAACATTTTATGACGTTTTCCGTGAAATAATCGCCCATAGCGTTATCAAATTTTCTATATACACTGAGCGCCGGCACCGATATTAGTACTTCGATATTTCTAGAATATTTTTACAATAAAATCATATATTTTATATGACCTAACATTTAAGATAATTGTCTAAATTAAAATATACATTTTTTGACATAGGTACACTTGTATTTTCATTGACCATCTATTTTAAAATATCTCAAAAATAGTTCCCCATTCTGCTGGAGTCTGCTCGTATAATAGGTGCCATGCCTTAATAAATGAATTTATTTGCCGTTGACGTTCCTCCTATTGCATATTCAATTCTGAGTTACCCCAAGTTTGCTGTCACTCGAAGCAGTTGGATAAACAAACTTCACAAGGTTAATGTCCTTACCAATTGTGTCTCCTACGTACTTAAGCTATTCAAATTCGAATCTCATGCAATTCATTCACGCTTACCAAAATTATTAGATATATATGACTTATGTTATTAGTCTTAAGTAGAAATTAGATATAAATTTAAAAAAAACGTTATGAGCTTAAAGATGCAATGAAAGATACTATTGCATATAAGTACTTGTTTAAAATCTCAATTCGTGAATTTACACATAATTTCAATGAATTATTATCATTTTTTTAGTTATTATTGTTCATAAGTAAATAACTTAACTTGTATATATAATAAACATAGCCCTAAATATATATCCTCTTACTTTTAACTGCCTCCGTGGTCTAGCGGTTAAGTCCGTGGATTCAGACTCGAAGGTACCGGGTTCGATTCCTGGTCGGGTCACAAAAATATTTATGAATGTATATAAATACATTTAATTAATATTATTTTTTTTAGTGATATTTCTTGAGTTTGGTACGCTCGCGCTGGAGACATCGAGGAGCTTGCCACTTGTCATGATTGGCCTATAGTAAAATTGGCTAAATTATTTATAAGCGTGATTTCTGACCACCCGAAAGGGAAACGGTCGTGATGATACTTTACTGTTTACTTTATAAGTTGACACAGCCTCTTTACAGCCATGAATATATATTTAATTGACATATTATTATTATTTACATTATAAGGTGACACGGCCCGCTTACAGCCACGAACTAGTATTAAGATTTAACATTTATTATTATGGTTAGATTGTAAGCTGGCTCGGCCCTTTTACTCGTACAGCGACGAATTTAAATTTAGTTAAAACGGCCTTTTTACAGCCACGATCTTATATTAAGTAGTTTATGGCGATAACGTTATTATAACACACATAAATCTAGATTATTACCTGTTACTGTACAACCATGATTACTGAACTTGTTTGCTTATATTTTTTTGTATTCGTCATTATTTTAGTGCTGACAATATCCAAGTCGTATGATGTGATTTGATATAATATGCATTTTAATAGGCACCTACGATACTTTTACTATTAGAAATAATATATTTATTTATCGCTTCAATTTGATTACCTATTTTTCTTTATCCCGGCTTGTAGTATAGTAGTTCGAATGGATGTGAGTGTTCACTCTCAACTGTAGTTTCCCAATTTTAAGGGAAACCTTTATATATCTGGCAACACTTAACTGTGTGTCAGTGCCATTATTTTACGAGTCGTCAATCTGAAGTCGTTGAAGAAAGTTCAACGCTGAACACTGTAGTCTGTAGATGTCACTGTAGACGTCCCTCTCTGTATTGTGTCGTTTTATGCAAAACTGTAGCTCTTCAAGCCCTTACTGTAGCAAGTGTGAAGTGTGCTAGTGTCCTTCCTATTCCTGGTGTTGTGCAAAGTGTGTTCACATCAAGAAAGAAGAAGCGGCGCCGCTGTAGTCTTTGGGATAGGAAGTAAGAGGAGTCCGAACCACCCTGCACGTGAGTCTCTCACCATCCTGTATTCCTTCCACCCCGCGTCCAGGCAACCAACTTAGGACCTGGATGCACCAGTGAGGTTCTACATGAGTAGACACATTAGCCCCATTCAGGCGAACTTGTCAAGTGCGGGAAGCGTGGCGGTTATTGCTGGGGCATATATATACGCCAGTTACTCATACCAATTTGCGCTGTTTGGGGCCGAGATGATGGGAGCATAAGAGTCCTTAGCCAAGCAGAGTCTGAAAATACGGAGGCTGGCAATTCTGTCAAAGTATTAGCCTCGCTATACAGAGGGGAAAAGTTTCATTGGGATTATCTTTGGTAGGACATCACTAGAGGACAATTATTATTTTTAGCTTTTTTCATTAGGATTACCTTATTTTTATAGTGTTAACAGTTTTCCATAAATAAATAAAAATATATACTTATATCATATTATTCTTTATTGTTTCAGATGAACTGTGTTTTAACAAGTATAGGTAAGTAGTTATATTTATAGTAGTTTATTTCAAATCAAATCTTATTTCGGACTAAGTCTTAGTAGTTTATCCTAAAATACCACCAACTGCTTCCGTGGTCTAGCGGATTTTGACTCTGAGGTAGCGGGTTCGATTCCTGATCTGGTCACAATAATATTTACTATGTAATTTAAATTAATAATTAATAAGGTAAAGAGGTGGTGGCTCGTAATGTAATCGTAAATAAAATGTCATAAAAAATAACATCATATCCTCGGCAAGCCGTCTAGCCAAGCGTGGCGAGTGTAGGCTAAATTCTCCAGATATATGTTCTGGAACTCATCTCTAGCAGTGGAGGTCTAGGACGCTGTGTCGAGGGACTGTAATGATAATGATGAATATTTAATTTATTTGTAATATTCTCGAGTTTGGTACGCGTGGTTTCTGACCACCCCGGAAGGGTAACGGTTGTAATTCTTCTTATAGCTTATATGAGTACAATTGTACTTTTGTGAGCTATTTTGAAATCAATTACTTTATTTTAATATTATCCTTAGTACAAGCAGAGGACCACAAAATAATAAAACAAAATTTTTGCGCCGTTTGGAGTTGAAACTCTCAGGCCCTAGAATCAGGAATTTTTGCCTAAACTTTTGTCAAAATCTTAGGAGACCAGAGGACTGGGCAATATTGAGGCTAAAGGATCCATTCTTTCCTCTCTCTCCCATACACGATGGACCCGGCACCAGCACGGTGATTCCATTGAATGCCAATAATTGTTTTCTTTTCCTTCATAGATCGATCGATATTTTTTATAAATGTTTTTTGCTATTTCACTAATTTAGACAAAATTAAATTAACCTAATTATATAATAAAAAATAAACTTTTATTAAATATATCTAAAATGACAGTAAGTATATTTTTTTTATAAATCTGATTTACTACATTTATTAAAAGTATTATTATACTTGAAAAACAACCCTCTTAACCCTACAAAGATAAACTTATTTTATAGTACGGAAAAGATAAACAGGAGCCTGAGAGGCGCACGTTTAAAAACTACAAATATAATTTAGTGTTTATTTAGTAAAAAATAAATGTAAACCAATAAAAATATATAAACTAAATTTAAAATAAAACTAAATCTTAACATAAAAATAAACTAAAACAAAAAAAAAAGCTAATTTAAATATAAATCGTATCCGCGCGGCATGGTGGCAATAACGCTGGCCGCATTTCCTCGCTGAATGCGAGGAAAAAAAAGTTCTAATATGATTAAATATACTATACATTTGACATATTTAAATAATTATTCTAGAATAAAATAGCTTCATATGTGTTTTATTTATATTTCTACTTATTTTTTATTAGGTTTTTATTAAGTTTATATTTAATTTAAATTTTACTATTTAAGTAGTTTTTAATTATACTGTATCAATTAAATTCGTAAATATTATATGTACATATATATTATTTTATACTATACGACATGTGACCCTGCACCCATGTGATTGTAGGTGGTGAGCACGGTCTATGAATGTTAGCAACTGGAATCAGACATTTATGACTGACAGCAGTTCCTAACACTATGAGCTGGCTTGACTAGATGTTTGAAGGACCTGGAGTTATAGGAAAGAGTTATAGGAGACTGGACTAGCATTCCACATCTTAATTGTGCGACAGATGTCGCTAAATTATTACGTACATATAGGGATGTTAACTACGATATGTGGGTGCATATTCTGACCTGTGCGTGTGGTTTAGTTGCGGAATGGAGAAAAAGGGATTAGGTTTCAGAGCTCTTCAGAGCACTCACCATAGTATAGACGAGATAACAAGCTCAGAGAAGAATTTATAAATGCATTAACAAATCATCATCATCATCATCAGCCTGTGTCTCTCCACTGCTGGATGTAGGCCTCCCCTAATGCTCGCCACTTCATACGATCTTCTGCCACCTTCATCCATCCCCCACCAGCGACCTTCCTCAGGTCATCTCTCATCATCATTCTGCGTCTTCCAGTACGTGGTCTCCACTCCAGAACCCGTCTGCTCCATCGTTCATCGGTTCTGCGGCATATGTGTCCAGCCCATTGCCACTTCAGCTTGCTAATTTTAAAAGCTATATCGGCAACTTTGGTTCTATGACGGATGTCAACGTTTTTGACTTTATCTTCTAGTGAAATTCCGAGCATAGCTCTCTCCATAGATCGCTAAACGACCTTGAACTTGTGGACTAGACCTACCGTCAGTGTCCACGTTTCTGCACCAGACGACATTCGCACTGAACGCACGAGAACGCACTGGTTGAAAACTTTTGTCTTCAAACACTGTGGTATGTTCGATAGGAAGATGTGACGTAGCTTCCCGAATGCTGCCCATCCTAGCTGAATGCGTCTATCGGCTTCTTTGCTGAAGTTGGCTACTCCTAATTGAATGGTCTGTCCAAGGTAGACATATTTTTGCACAACCTCGAGAGTGGTGTGTCCCACGCAGATTGGTCTCGCTATAACATGTTCGTTAAACATGACTCTTGTCTTGTCCAATTTCATACCGAGACCAATCTGCTGGGATGCCACATTTAAACCGTTCAGCATTCTGCTAAGATCCTCCAGCGAGCTAGCCATTATGACTATATCATCTGCGAATCGGAGGTGCGAGATGTATTCTCCGTTAACTTTAATGCCACAGGTTCTCCAGTCCAGCATTTTAAAGACTACTTAACAAATAGTAACTTTTTTTTTTCTATTTGTACGAGTATAATTTAAAGTATTTTATTTACTAACTAATATACTCGTATTACGTAATTATTATATAATCAGCCTCTAAAGACAAAGTATAATTAAAAACAATATTAGAAACATGCGCCTTTCGAGCTCAACACGTCGCGATAGCAACTAAACTGTGGTACTTACCGAACAAAAGCAGTCATCTTTCAGAAGTTGATCGACGACTGAGTTGGTTCTGAAACACAATTTATGTACACTCGTCGGTTAAAAAACAACAGCGATATAGGGCGCCTGTGAAGTGCACCTTACCATTTTAGGGTTAAGCAAAATTTAAGCAATATTTATCGACAATATTTATTATATATACAATAGGCAATATTTATTGCCTGAAGCGAAGTTATCTTTGGGAGTGACTTACTTAACTTATTATTGTTTATATTACTCATAGACATATTACAAATAATAAAAAATCTACAAGAAAAATCATTAAATTTTATGCTTTAAAAAAAAAGATTCGTAAAACCATCAAGACTCTGTCAATCCGACCGCTAAGCAGTGTAGAATAGGGTTTACATTATAGATATACTCTTACCAATTCCGGTGTGATAACATCCTTATCAAAGAGATTATATAGATAAGAGAACTTATGTCGGCGATAACGGTCTATAGCTGCCCTAATATGATCGTGATCTCATTCAATTAGTCTCCAAGCAATTTGACGGCGATAGATTTGGAAACTATTTCAGTGACCTACTTTAGAATTATCTTTAACACATGTCGGCTAAGTATTTCCTAAAACCAACATACGGATTTATAGTACTATGCGATGCGTATTATAAAAAAAATATAAATGTCTATATTAAAAAAAGGATTTAATATAGATTTATAGAATTAAGCTAATTTTTCTAATCACTCTTTTTTGGTTCTGTTCAATAAATATTTTATTATTATTATGAAGCAGTGGTGATGTTAGAATGCTTTCTTTCAATCTAAAGGTCGCGGTTCGGAAGCGGATTCACATTTAGGCAACTTTACTACAGGCCTATTGTAACAAGTGGCAAGTTTGTCGATGTCCCTTGCGTAGAAAACTTAAAATACACAAATAAATTATTGTTTTCCGACCAGGAATCGAATTCCTCCGCATCTAAATCCATCGACATAACCCAATAGTAGGCTGTAATGATGAATTTGTATACATTTTAAATATTAATAAATTCATGTTGTAGCAATTGTATTGGATGTCCGTTCACATTAGTGTACGTTAGGACGATGTAGTATCAACAGAGCCTTCGTCGACGTACGTTAATTGGAACTGCTAATATCAGCCTTAAGGCATGCGTGGTACACTGCACCATATATTTACCTAGTTAAAATATTGGGTATAGGTTATAATAGTAATATTAT
The DNA here is from genome assembly GCA_910589645.1 of Tinea semifulvella. NCBI lineage: Eukaryota > Metazoa > Arthropoda > Insecta > Lepidoptera > Tineidae > Tinea > Tinea semifulvella. Next base: position 32,711,578 of record OU342584.1, read on the forward strand.
TTCCATTTTATTATGTTATTATTTATATTGTTTTTCAATATTATTGTTTAAAAAATCATATATACTAAAAATATATAATAACAATAAAGGCGTTGTCGAAATAGTAGCTCGAGCATGCACAAACTCTATATCGAATCATCGAGTAAAAGAAAGTCATATATTCGAGCTTCCAGTTTATAATTCTGTACGTCGCACATCCTGACACTTACTTCATGTTATCGATTTGATAACACAGTTAGTATGTGCTAGAGCTATAGCGTCAACTACTCAGGAGACAAGAGGGCTGTGATGTGAGGGCTTTTTTGGGCCAAGGGATTCCAAATAGCATTTAAGAGTAAGTTATTTATTTAAAAAAAAAACTTATCATTTCACCAGTTTTAAGTATTTAATTTAAAAGGGTTTTACGATATTGCACCCCTCTTGCTCGCACTATCCATTATTACTTAAAAAAAACATTAGTTTAAGTATACTTTTGAGAAAAGTAGTCTGTAAACTTTCTAAGAAATAACTTAACGGACATAATGGATATATTTTTACTTTCATATACCTAATTTAGGCAGAGAAAAATAGCAAAACTTTTATAACGATTTTTCTATATTATTCTAAAACATATGAATAATATATGTTTATCAAAAATGTCCATATTTTTCCCCTAATAAATTGATAGACTACATTTTTCAGAAGTAGAGACATGAAAAATCTTTGAAAATAATGGATTGTGCGAGTGAGAAGGATGCAAAACCTTTAAACCCTCCTAATTGTATATTCTAAGTACTTTGTAAATTTATTTTATTTCTTTATATGTAATTCAAAATGTAACTACCAGGCATAAAAGTTCTATTACGTTACTTGCTCCAAATCGCTGCCAATGGCTGAAGTGCCAATAACACTGGCAGTATTTGCCATTCTTAAACCCAAATATTTTCAAAAAATTCGGGAAATGAGAAGTGTGGAGCGAATGCTCATCTTTAGCAGCCGAAGTCTATGGCTATGTGTTTTCTTTTTTAATTGAGCGGTGCGCAAGGCCCATTGAAGCAAATGACGCCACCCGACCTATAAAGTTCCTAAAAATTTTCGGGGCTCTAACGATAAATAGTCGTACCCGAATGAAATCATTTATTTCCGTATGGTTAGCACATAACACTTGGATATTGTTAATAGATATTTGTTTTATACAGGAAAAGAAAAAGTTACCATGGCTGGACTGAACCCAACAGCAATACAATAATAATAATAATAACGAAAGCATTGTTACCATAAACAAGGATTTCATTTTTATATACAACTAGGTACTTAATATGTAGCGTAATAGGATAATAGCGTGGCTGTAAAAAGGCCGTGTCAGCTTACAATCTAATAATAATAATAATATTTATGTTCATAAATATAAATTCCTGGCTGTAAAAAGGCCGTGTCACACCGTATTTACAATTTAATAATAATCATATTTATTTCCAAAGAAGTATATATTTATGTCAAATAAATTGATAAATTCGTAGATCTAAGAGGGCTCTTTCCGGTTACAATCTACAAAATTATAGGTATCTATAATTGTCACCCATATTAAATTAAACATATTATATTCGTGGTTGTAAAAGGGCCATGTTAGCTGAGAATACTCAATTAATAAACTAGTTAAATTAATGTTAAATCATGTTTATCGATCTCAAGATCTGATATTTACTGAGGTTATGTCTGTCTCTTTTATTCTTTGTTAATTTAAGATTTAGTAAAAAGAGTCAAGTAATACTTGATTTATTATAATAAAATGCATACATTAGTTTATTATGAGACCGACTGTACAGCTAGACTGTAATGGTATGTTCCAGTTTGCTGTCCTATTGTTTAATTTAGTCTTATTGTACTGTCATGCTAAACGCTGTGTGGTTGGTTGTTTGATGAGTATTATTTTATACTGATCTGGAATAAAGATCGTAATTTCTGTCTGTATCATAAAAAAACAGCATTTTCACTTACTGGTTGATTGTTGTCAAGAAACTCCTAAATTCAAAAGACACTCTAAATGTAGTTTTTTACGCATTATCCAAATCGCTTATTTGAAATTGTGTCAATACTTTTAAATTAAATAGTACAAATATCACTATATTTTAAAGATAATATGGAAGTCGACGACGACACGGTTATATCTCAATTGATATTGGACACAGCGATTTGTAATACAATCTACGTTACAATAACTAATTATATTATTATTTTATTTATTACAATAATCGTTGTTGTGTAATTCTGTATGTTTTATTTTGTAAATCTGATATAGCTGAGTTTTTATTTCTCAGTCAGAGTAAACATTAACATGTCACTATCATCTTCTTCTAACAGCTTATTATTTGGACCACTTTTCTGCTCAGTCCTCCACTAGCAGACATTAAATCATTCAAAATAATTTAATTAATAACGTGTTACAAATGCCTGTAATAAGTTTATATGAATAAAGATATGTTAAACTAACTAAACAAGTATGATAAAATATTACTTACCACACTAGCTACTAATACATACCTTACTTACTATATATCTTTTATTATACAAAAACAACAACTTCTATCTATAGTCAACAAAAACAGAAGCTGACTCATTTATTAACGGTAGGTATTCCATTTAGCCGATTTTGAAATTGTAAAACAGACTCCGTTTAAACAATGAAAACTTGCCATATAGTCGAAAAAAAAATTTTTTAATTTTTTTTTTTAATACTCCGTTGTATTTGTTAAAGATCAAATATTTTTATATTATAATCTAGAATAAAAATAAAGAACTACATATATTTTTTATTATTCAGTAAGTAATATGATTTGAAATTACGGTGTAGAGAAGTTTTTTCGGTGCAGTAGTGTTTTGTATTACAGATAATGATTCAAATTATTAAAAATAGTTACCTTTAGTGGTTCTACTAATGACACATAAATTCCAAAAAAAAAATTTGCTCTTTTGACAATTACACCGGGTATAGTACTCGGCCTACTAAAATAAATTCACAATAGACCGAATAAAAATATGTATATATAGTTTACAGAAAAGATGCGGATTTATGTTTTTTTTATAATATCTCCAAATATTTTAAAATCGTAACAAAAGAATAGTAAAGAATCATCACGACTGTATCCCTTTTGGGATATTCAGAAACCACGCTTTCAAAACGCTTTTACATTTAGCTAACTTTACTATAGGACCATCATGAAAATTGGCAAGCTCGTCGATGTCTCTAGATGAAACTCGAGAAATGCCACACATTAATTAAATAAATTATTGTGACCCGACTAGTAATTGAAACTGGTCTACTCCGCGTTATAATTCACGGATTTAACCGCAAGACCACGGAAGCCGTAAATCACAATAATAGTTAATAAATATTTCATTGACCACTTTAAACCTTATTTCTTAGCGCTTAATTCTGCGGTTAAGATATTCATGTCAGTAGTGATATGAGAAACCGGCTAAAAATAATAATTTTCCAAAAACCTAAAAAAATACTTCTCGGTGGTATAGCGTACTTTTTGCTGACTGTAAACGCCGTATATTATTTATTCTTTACATGTAAAAGTTGAACTAAAGCTCGGTCTGGAACATTAAGCTGGGCTACACTTCCGGAGTTCAGCACCAACAATAACTAAAACACACAACTAAATTTACTAAAGCTAAAAAAAAAACCTGACCGCCTCCGTGGTCTAGTGGTAACAAACGTTGCCGTGAACTCAGGAGGTCGTGGGTTCGATTCCCACCGGGGGCAAGTTGTACATTATACAATTTGTCTCGGTCTGGGTGTTTATATATATAATATGTATATATTTACAAAAAAAAATATTCTAATAAGTAGTTTATCAACCATCTAGTTTCCGTAACACAAGCCTCGTAGCTTACCACGGAAACTAGATGGCGCTGTGTGACCTGTCTGGAAATATTTATTTATTTATTTAAATCTCAATGTAATCAGTACAATTTTTTATTCAAAATGTATTAATGTAATTTTTTTTTAGAAATAATATTAAAGTAACGGCATCTAGACCTCTTTAAAATGGGAATAAATAAATTAAATATTATTCACTTATTAAAAAAAAAAACAATTTAGGTACAAATATTTTTGTTTAAGAGTTTTTATTTTTTTCCAGCCACTCACATATATAATTTATAAATATATTTATTTATATATAGATACCTCGATAGTAACTTTAAATTCCTTACGAACTTTAATTTGCAAAATACTGTTATTTGGTATTATACGAAACTGTGATTTAAAACAGTTGCAAATAAACTAATTATGTTTGTCTCCTGACATCCATAGGTAATATGTTTTCCTTCGGGTTTATGTTTTCTTATGCACGTTGTATTTAATTCAGTAACAACTCTCATGAATATATTTGTAGCATGGCCACATCCAGAACACTTTAGTCAACACGTTTTTTCAGAGACATCATTTTTGATAATTATTTAGAGCCAAAGTTTGCCATTCACCAAGGAAATACTGCCAGTATCCTTTGCACTATGCCCATTGTAGCATCCTTTTCAAATAGGTATATATTAATTTAAAGAGTTTTTGGCGATTGCTTATATTCTAGTACTCAAACCTCAGTTGGTCCAGTGGAGACTTTTGATCCTCATAAGAAATAGGATCGATTGGCATCAAACATTTTTTTGTAGACAACTACAATTTTCTTCTTGACTGTACATTTTTCTAAAATTTGTAAATACAGTTGAGAATGTCTAAAAAAAGTTATCGATGGTCTCCCAAGATTTTTTTGCGTAACTATAACGGTTAAGATACCTGCCCTTGCTGTCCCCTCTCAACAATCCACCCTGTAAGTACATTACTAAAAACCTGCCTTTTTGTTCGTAAATTAATATATGCACTCTGCGCAAGCCCTATCTGGAAATTTCCGGCCTTGCTCGATCAATCGGATGCCACCTTAAAAGGAACTCTTGAAAAAAATCTAAATTTATCATTTGTTGAAATTTCTTGGTCCTAAGCAACCTTGCCTGGTAAATTCGATGGCATCGGCGTCCGAAAAAAATATAGTATTGCTTTACCGGCGTTCTTATCCTCGGTGCACAGTCTTCGAGATTTAAGTTCTAAAATCATAAATCAAAATCGTATTGAATTAACATGGAGGAAATTAGCGACTGGAAAATAAAATGAAAAATAAAATGTTCCAATGGTCAGTCATATTCCACATAAACGGCGCAAGTATAAGAGTATATTAAAAGATTGCTGTTTGCTGTAAAAACTCTGGGCCCATGGAGTCCAAGCGCAATAATGATTTTAAAAGACATAACACCGCGTCTTGTCGTCTCCTCCGGTGACAAGAGGGCTGGTTTTTTTTCGCCTAAAGAATCAGTATTGAAATTCAGTGCGGAAATGCAGCCATCGTTCTTGCCACCATTCCACGCGGACGGGACTTATATCCTTATCCTTAGTATTAATATTAATTTTATTTTATATTTAGTAAATATTTTTTTATTATTAACATCAACGTTGAAATTTAAATATTTGCATGGAAAATTCTAATGCACGTCACTAGTTAACAAAAATAGACAGTACAATTTAAACTGATCGAGAAAGACGATTAGACATAGACTTCCGTCGTATTATTTAGATTTCTCTTAGAATAAGAATGGTATTACCGTAGCCTTATATTAAAATTCAAGAATAAGGTCAAGTATAAAGAATACTTTGTCGGTGACCTGTAAAGAATACAAAAGACGTCTGAAAAGCAGAAAATGCAGTGAATGTGATTTACATTAATTGGTATCCTAAAACTAGATGCTAGGGTAACCAGAATTTTAACATTATTAACTTCAAATGTCCGAAAATCATAGTAATATAGGTAAAAATAGATTTAACTGGTAAGATATTAGATATCGGCCTATTAAGCATCTTGGTAGGCTAGCATAGTGGTGGAGACTGATGTCGATCTTATTGGCTGGTGCAATCCAAGCTCGTCGATGTCTCTGGCATATTTGGTTTGAGAAATATTTTTATAAATTAATTTATTTTATTATTAAATCTTTATACTTTACTTTGATTAAACTTTACTGTATTTTAGTAGCTATTGGTTTCATATTTATTTGAATTATATTAACATTTACCGAGCTGCCAATACGTAGTAGTATATGTATATACTCGTATGTATATAAAATGTGCCGTAGCAAGTTGGGATAGTACAAGACAGGTTTCTGACCTGTAGACCCTCGAGGGAGCTGCCCTCCGTCTATGTCGCTATGTCAGTATTACTGGAGAATAATTAATATTTACTACCAGGAGGAATATGCTCTAAGACATAGGGTTTAAAATCTTTAAACAGAAATCTTTTATTTTAATAATAGGGTCAAGTCAAAGTAGTCCCTGCAGTATTTGAAAAATATTCAAACTATAAAATATTTAAAAAATATATAACCACATCTAATTAGTATTTTTTATTTGGTATATTATTTTTTTTATTTTGTGGGCATAGTTTTATATACATAAAAAAAATAGAATTACAGAACACGGTTTAAGATTTTTTTGAGCGAGCAAATAAAGAATAATCACCTACGTTATCCAAAATCATTTAAACAATTTTAATTTAGTTTAAAATTTGATAAAAGATTAAAACCTCCAGTTAAATACTCAGTGGTCACACTCAATATTTATTATTATTTATTTATTTTATTTATTTAAAAACTTTATTGCACAAAGTACAAAGGCGGACTTAATGCCCGTAGACATTCTCTGACAGCCAAACCTTAGGGACAAATTTGAACAAATATAGGTGCAATGAAAGTAATGGTAAAATATACAATTAAAGAATGACTTAACATATATTATATACGTACTTATATAGTTTTATATATGTAATATATTATCAATATACTAAATACTAATACATACACAATATTATACATAGACATACATAAATACAACTTACTAACGTGGTTTTGGCCTATTTATAAAGTGTGCATAGACCAATTTTTTAAATGACAATCTATTAGTTGCCTGCCTTATGTTCACCGGAAGATCATTCCATAAATTTGTGGCAGCGACTACAAAGGAGTTGGAGACAAAACCAGAATTATGTGAAGGGACAGAAAGAAGAGAGTTATGAGAAGAACGTAAAGATTTATCGTGGAAGGAAGAGAGATAGGCAAAATTATCCTTGAGGTATTTCGGTGTCGCAGGCTCGTTTAAAACATAGAAAAGGAGACAAAGGACTCTAAGATTTCTACGACAACGAATTGGCAGCCACTTCAACGTAGCTCGATATTCAGAGATGTGATCGTATTTGCGTAAGCAATATATAAACCGGATACACGCGTTGAGTAACCGGTCCATCTTATTGAGCAGCATCTCTGACATATCAATGCTACACACGTCACCATAGTCGAGGAGAGGAAGGAGAAGACTTTGAGCAAGGGTAATTTTAGCTTTTAACGGCAGAAAATTTTTAAGTTTATTAAGAGAGTGCAGTGAAGCAAAAATTTTATTACTAGTTTTGGTAACCTGGGTTGTCCAGCTTAGATTAGAATCTAGGTAAATACCTAGATTCTTCACCTCGCTGCTATACGCAATAGGGACGCCGTCAAACCGAACAGGGTCAATGCTGTTGTAATCTACTTTGCTCAACAATCGAGAACTTCCTATTATAATTGATTGACACTTGCTCGGATTGACAATGACCCCAAAGCGTTTGGACCAAGAGAGTATACTACAAAGATCTGAGTTAAGCCAAGCTATTGCACTATTGACTGAGCTGATATCCGACTGCACATAGAGCTGCAAATCATCCGCGTACAAATGGTAGTGACAGTGAAGTAAAGATGTGATGGCATTTATGAATATCGAAAATAATAGTGGAGATAGGATGCCACCCTGTGGGACGCCCGTATCCAAGTCGCACCACTCCGATGTCAACTGATCAACTCGAATCTGCTGCCGGCGTCCGTAGAGATATTGAGTGAACCAGGCCAGTGCCTCCGGCGATATACTCAGACGAGACAACGTAGAGATTAGCAAATCAGGATCTACTGTGTTAAAGGCATTCGTGAAATCAATAAGTACCAGTACTGTGATTTTGGTATTATCCATGCCTCTTCTGATGTCTTCAGTTACTTTGAGTAAAGCTGAAGTGGTGCTATGACCAGTACGGAAGCCGGACTGGAAGGGATTTAAAAGATTATTTACATCAAGGAAAAGGGAGAACTGTTTGTGGACGACAGATTCGAGGACCTTGGATAGAAAAGGTAATATCGATATGGGACGAAAGTGAGTAGGAAGCGAAGGTGAAGATATCTTTGGAAGTGGAATGATGAAGGCCTTACGCCATTGGGAAGGAAATTGGCCTGATTTAATGGAAAAGTTTATAATATGCGTAATAATAGGTATGAGAAGGTGTATAATTGGAATGATCATAGCACGACTGATAGAATCACATCCTATTGCTTTTGAAGTAATGGAATTAATCGTCTTAAGAACTACATCACCAGAAACCACTGTTAGGCTAAAAGGTTCAACATCTTGTACCGGCAGCGCGGCTATCTCCGCTAATGTACATGACTTTGTGTGACCATCAAGAACTGGAGCCGAAGAAAAGTGAGTGTTGAGCTGAGCAGGTGTCACGGAGCCAAGGTTGATCTGGCCGCGACTACGACCCAAACCTAGTGAATTGAAAAATTGCCATATTTTAGAAGACGACGTGTTTGAAATGTTTTCAACAAAGTGTTGACGTTTGGCGATCCTACACACCTGATTGCAGCGATTTCTCGCAACCCTATATGCAGCCAGATTATCATCACAGCGGTTACGCCTATACTTACGGTACGCACGATCCCGTTTTCTCATTGCAACAATTGTCGGAGATCCACGGTGCAGGTGCCCGCTTTAATTTCGTAGGTCGGAGTGGTGCGTGTGCGTCATACAGGTCAAGTAAGTGTTGATTAAATATTTCAACCATGGTATCAATGTTGTCAGTCGTGAACAGCACACTCCAATCCAGGCGAGTTGCGTCATCGCGCAGCCTGTCCACGTTTATGCGCGAATAATGGCGCATAACTACTATAGGCGGGCGGTACCTCGGCGGCTTTACTCGGTATGAGATGTAAACGAGATCGTGGTGGGAGAAAGGAGCAAGGAGCTGACCGTGACTGGCAACGACATCGGGGCGTGAAGTGAGAATAAGGTCCAACAGAGTATCAGTAGTACCTAGATGGTGAGTTGGCCCAGACGGCAGATTATTACTCAGTGGTCTAGCGGTTAAGATCAAAGATTTAGAGATAGGTATCGGGTACAAACACGAAAATATTAACAATTTATTTGTTATATTTCTCGATTCTCGTACGTTGGAAACATAAACGAGCTTGCCACATATCATTATGGTATGATTAGTATAAATAAATAAAATGTGTTTTCTGGAATCCCGTCGTGATGATACTGCTGATGATAGATTTTTATTAAATACCCCGCTAACTAAACTCTGTTTTGTTTTGTTTGTTGTTGTTTACTACTGTAGTTGTTGTTTACTAGTTTGTATTTTTTTCTTCTCTCGTAGTTTATTCAATAGTAATATATACACACGGCAGCGTAGCTTGGATTTTGTGCATTCTAATTATTGGTTATGTTTTCCAAGCTTGCGCCGCTTCTCCGCTCCAGCGGTCAGGCAGCCTTGGTGGTTGCTTTAAAGTTTCTCGATTATTCAGGATAAGTTTACCTGCATCTTAAAACTAATCATAAACTAAATACAAGTTCTGTACAAGTATACAATGTTTATTATACATAAGTATGAAACTATTACACAGCTAATAAGGCTTGTGATAGTTGCTTTGCCTTGCGTGTGTATATTTATTTATTTTATTTTATCCGATTTTTTATAGCGATTCAGCGAGAAAATACATCTTAATACCATACCAAGGCGACACGATTTATATTTTAATTAGGTTTTATTTTTTACATATACGAGTATATGTACTTTTTTGTTTATATTTAATTTTAAGAGTGGGAATGTTGCCAGTATCCCTGAAGGGTTGTCTCTGAAATACATTTTAATTTATATTTTTAAGTACTTTTTAATCTATAGGGTATAATATTTTTTTTTTTTTTTAAGTTTAACCAAATAGTATAGGAAGCAAAACAAAATCCAAAGGACCGGGTTAGTACCAGAGAGGCTTTAACAAACTCGTAAGTACTTTCTTTTCATAGAAAACGTCGAAAACTTATATTGATGAAAAACACCAATTTTAAGGTTAACAGCCTGGTTGACGATGATGAAATATCTATTAAATAAACAAAATATATATTTCATAAAAACTAAAACTGGTGAAGGTTAAGTAGCACTATTATAATATAAATATCATAATATTATCTCTACAGGATTTTTTTTTAGGTAGTTTTTATTTTATATTTAATGTATATTAATTAGCTTCATATAAAAATTGTTGTGTGTCTCCAAGTTCTTCACCCTATCAACAAGCTCTAACTAACAATTCGAACAGTGATTTATTAATTTTAATGTGACATATAAGTAATTAGTCAAACTTACTACATTTTGGGCAGTAGGTACTAATATATCCCAGATTCCAAGAAATAGGGTCCGATTTACGGCCGAGGTCTTTCTCATTTACGCGTGTCTGGGCGGATTCCCGAGCGACTGCGGCACAAGCTGTGGGCCAAAGTAAATAATGAACAAATTAATACCAGTACTTGTTCTTGAGAGAAGGAGATTTTTTAATTTTAGAACGTCAATTTAAGATGTCGATCGAGTGATACGACCGATGTAGAATGGTTTAGTGTTAGTAAAGAAACACACCGGTCCTTGTACGGATAAAATATCTGTAGCCACCTATTGTATCTTTGACCAATATGAATAACATCAATACTACAATTACAAAATATGATGCGATTATTACCTCAATAAAGTAAAAATAATTTAAGTATTTTTGAAAATTCAAATTATTTTAAAACTAATCTCTTACTCGTATTATAAAATAATGTCCTTCGCAGCATCTGTGTGTCTGTTCGCATTAAACTCAGAAACTAATATACCGATTTTCATGCTGTTTTCACCAATGGATAGAGTGGTTCCCGAAAAAGGTTTTAGTATATAATTTGTCAAGTTATTGTTTACATTATCGATATTTGTTGAAGGTGTCGAAAATAATAAGCTGTCTGGAAGCTTTTCAACGAAAAAGCTTTAAGATATAACAAAATAATGTCTGGTGGAATTGGGTATCTTATATAGGTCTACAGAAGAGTCTTCGATGGCATATCTCTTAAGGATAACATACTATATGCATTTGAATACTTTAAAAATGGAAAGTTATAAAGCGGTAATTGGAAAGCTTTACGAATACAGTGTTATTTATTATCATTTTAAATACGTTAGTTGACTTGAGCATTTATAAAAAAAACCCTTTACACCATGAAAATTAAATAAGTACCTTAGGACATAGAACAATATCAAAATAATGAGCAACGAAATTAATTTTGTGTCGCCGTTTAAGTCCCGGGCAAAGCCAAGTAAAAAGCTATCTGTAAATAAAACTAAATAATTATATTATTAAAACTATTTTACAAAATAAATTAAGCGATTTCACATAAAACGCTTGCTACAATTTCCCTGTTGATTCTTAATAGAGGTTTACATTGACAGTTTTCGTTTATTAAGGAGTTTATAGAGACTTTTATTTAAATGGATTTTATTTGGACGTGTAAACAAATATAAACATAATTTAGATACTGAGCAAACTGGATTTGTACATTTATCAGGTTACAGGCTTTATCAGACGATTACACTATGCAAGATATGTGACAAGTCTTACAAAAAATGGAGCGCCCAATGTTTCCTCAAAGTGCACATGACTCATCTTGTTTGCCGATAGCTTAAAGGTTTTCATGCGCCTGATGCACCCGTCATTATAACCCAAGAACAGAAAGACTTCTACTGCTGGAGATGAGTCTCCCAGAACATATTTCTGCAGAATTTGGCCTACACTCACTGTTTGCACGCTTGTAGGTAATTTGCATAAAACGAGCAAGCATTTCTAGAATATTCCAAAAAATCTTAGCGTGCAAAGGTAGAACAACGAAAAAAACCATGTCTCTGTTTACACAGACAGAATTAGATAATATGCAGATAGAATGAACATTCGCTTGTTGGATCTAATCTACCTTAAGACGAGAATTCCAAGTCAAATCATGAACAAATTAATCTATAATTTGATATTACTTTGATCTTGTGGTGATTTAACATTTGACAGATTTATGGTGAAAATTCAATTTGATGAAATATCGATTTTAATGATGTTTAGGTTGTTATGAGATTTATACGATCGAAATGTCCTCGCGGGCTTTTAGGTAGGTAGATACTTATTGGTGGTGACAGGAAATCAAATTTATGACTAATATTTTTTAATAATAGTGCTCTGTAACAGTATCAATAGTGTTATATAATGTGTGTAATATAAATAATTTATATCAATTCAACATATTTCAAATATCGTTGCATTATCACTTATCTTTATAGCATTTTATCTACATAAGGCCTTGTTAATGTTTTTGGATTATGCGACAGCGACCTGCGACTATCTTCGCAATTTCACTAGATCATAGGTACAGGTATTTTCAGATAAAGATGTATTTCTAATTATCATACCATCCCCTAGAACACAGAGTGCTGGAGGTCTAGCTGCATAAGAATTTCTGGAGAATTTGGTCTACTTTTGGTATAAAATGCGAAATAATAAAAATCAATTATCAGTAGCTTATTTCAGGTATAAAATATTTCATAAAATTCTAAATAATATTATAAAAGACAATTTATATTGTACCATCCAGGCTCATTGTCCCAGGTCAACTTTAAATATCGTTCTGAAATACGATAAATAGCATGTTTAGTTGTATACCTATATACGAGTATTGTAGCCAGCATAGTGTTAGGAACTGATGTCAGTCGTTGCTGAATTTAACAATTTACAACATTTTTTCTTTATATTTTTAACTATGCGCCGCACTTTGTTGGTCGAAAGATACAAAATGTATCTTAAATGTTGAAATATTAAATTGAACAAGAGTTTCATTATAAAACAAAATATTTTTATGAGACCAGTATCTAATCAAGACTCGTTGAAAAGGTTGGAATATAAATTCCATTGCAACTTTCTAAATTACTTCTTTGTGGCCAATTCTTTTTGACTCGAGATGAAATTCTCAGTAGTAAGATATTATATTTATATTATTTTATTGTATTATACATAAACCAGTATTTCTTTAAATGTATTTGTCAGAGATGTAAAGCTTCCTGGCATATGCCCTGTATATACAAATATCATTAATGTTGAAGGGTGCAAAGTTTAACAATCCTGATAAGTTAATATACCTATATATAAGTTTTATTACACTTACAATTCGACAGCTCGAGTGTAAAATATTACGTAACATTACATATACATGGTACTAGAGCTACATACTCTAAGCTTTAATCAGGAGAGAGAGGACTCCGTATTATTGTAGCTATAATTAATAAATGACGTAATCACATTTTTTTTAAATAATTACAGCTCTTAAAATATCGAACCCCCCCCCCACTCTAATGCCGAAGGACTTTCAGAATATTTCTGTAAAATTTATGCTACTTTCGCCACGCTGGCCAGCGGGTTTGGCGAATGTATTGTAATTATGTCTACAGTTAAAATCATGTTACTTCAGTATACTCGTACAAACATGCTTACCTCTTCATCAATTCTCACCATGATTTTGTATTCAGTACTCCATACGCGTCACTTGTTATGTGCCTTATACACGTAAAATAATATAAGTAGGGTGCCCATGTGGACACAATTTATCAAAAGACTATACATATGTGGAAAAATATGGCTTATCTAATAAACTAATAACTGTGTAATGATAAAAATTATAATATTAAAACTAAATGTATTTTTATTTTTTCGAAATCTGAACTGAGTCTCCATTCTCCTAATTCATTCACTTGTTTCACAAAACATTCTCCACCAAATAACGAGTATAATAGGTATTTTTGCAACATTAACAATAACAATAATCTAAAATTATAACCCAGTAGATATATTGTTTCGGCCGAATGCATCTTGTATCTAGGTAGACACGCATGGTGAGGGGACGGGGGGGGGGTTAGGGAGGCTCAATTCGCCACTCCGGCGCTTCTTCGTTCCAAACCAATGAGAGTGAAAACTAACAGCGCCAGTTGCGGTCGCCTCGCAATAAAATCGCTCGCTCGCCCGCTCGCTACGTCGCGTGTTTAACAAGTGCTTATTGGGGGTTCAATCTGGGGTAAGTCCCCAACCAGCCTACTCTAGAATACCAGGTGCATCGCTGCAGAACCCGCCTCGCCAGACAAACGGCGAAAAACGCCGAATTATTTGTGGCGTCCACAAATATAAATGCCAAGAATTAATAACAAAATTCATTAACGATAATAATTATCTACTACAATACAATATCTTGTTGTTTAACAATACTATTCCTAAAATTAATAGGTACTACGTTTTATGTCCGTTATAAAAGCTGAGAATCTATGAAATTTTTATGTTGTAATTTGCAATGCATCTACTTGTACTATCTAAGTACCTGTCGAGTCTCGACCTTAGATTGTTTTATTATTCATATGTTGCAAGAACTGCATTTGCAAGGTGGAGAAAACATTGTGGAAAAAGTTTATTAATGTATACTACACATTTTTATTTAAATCTTTGAAGTTTCCTTAATACAAGGTTGCCACGATTATCAATTCAGCCTTTGAAAAAAGTTATTTATTAGGCGTTATTTCTTTGCAGGAATTTAAGAGAAAAGTATAAACAAAGCATGAGAATGCTTTATAAGTATTAATACTTTTGTAGATAATGTTCGCGTCTAGCCTGTAATAACGTTATGTACAATATTACAGTTTCGTAAAAGGGCAACATTCAATAAATATTGACATTAATCCCTTATTTTTTAAGCGATTGATATTCCAGCTAATGTCTTTTCTAGTTTAGTCTTTGCGGACCTATAAGAAGTCATCATTACAGTGCCTAGAACACAGTGACAACCATGAACAAAATTATAAAATTGTTCGTTAATAGCTTATTGTTGTATTATCCTTGAAAGAGTTAAGTTATGGCTACCCTATAAATATCTAAATCTCACCCACTCTGTTTAAAACAAACTTCATAATAAATTCATACGCGCAATCTCGTTATGTATTCTGGAAGATTTACTGAGTCATGCCTCAACGATTTACAAAATTTTCTTTTCTTCGGCTCGATTACTTAATTTGTCCCAAAGTTCTTTAAAGCTGGATTAACGGAAAAAAATGATTATTTTACAAATCTCTAGCTTAATACTATTAAGACTCCAAACGATCCTATTTTTTACTCTCATTAAAAATCTTAAGTTTGAGTACAGAAGTTACTGTAAGTCACAAAACTTTTTTGATGCCAATCGATCCTGTTTCTTATAAAAATCAAAAGCCACTGTAAATGTCAAAATCGCAATAAACTTTTTCCATACATTTCGGTAAAAGAGTTCTTCTGAATTGGCTAAACGTTTGTTCTGGGTAGATCTGCTATAAAAGAGACTGACTGAAAAAAGTAAGTACCAAAAATAGTTCTGTCTTTCAATTCGAGAAAATGTTAGATGGTTAGTTGCAATTTATATGCACCTACGCATTTTATTTTTATTATTTAATTAATTCTAATATTTTAGAAGATTATCGAACTACTGTCACGCTTATAATATAATGGCTTAACAAAAACTGTAAAACTTATCTAATGCCATACCCGTAGTTTCTTTACTCAAACTTCAGATGTCTTGAAATAGACTTTTTTGTCACTAAGAGTGCGATCGTTTGCCAAACAAAGAATATTTCGAGTTAAATAATCGTTTTACGTGCAAAAAGTACCTACAGGATAAGATTTTTTTTCCGATTACTGAAATTTCTAGTACTCAAATCTCAGTCGCTCTAGTTGAGATTATAGATCCTTATAGGAATCAAGTTCCATTGGCATCAATTTTTTTTTGTGTATATACCATTTTCTTGATGACTGCATATTTTTTACAAAATTTACAAATGCAGTTCAAAATATCTTTAAAAGTTATGAAAGGTTGCCGAAGAACTTTTTCCTGTAACTATAACGGTTACCCCCTTACTGTCCCGTCTCAAAAATCCACTCTGTATACTAGGTATTGAGAAACCATTTGTCGAAATTAATTTACTTAAAACGTTAGAAAAAAAAAACTGTCACTGTCAAACACTATAAGGAGTTAATATTCGCACGGACTGTAACATATGCAACATTGTTAAAAATTGTTATAAATAAAAACAATATAAAAATATCAGTCTTATTAAATACTAGCTAAAGAATTTGGCGGTTTCTGCTGAGAACCTCAAGCAGCGCAAATACGCCAACCTCGGTTAGGTTACGAATTTGCGCCGTTTTGGTCGAGACGATGAGCCCATGGACTCAGCCAAACGTCTGGCCTGGGAGTTGTCCAAACGGCTAATGGAAAAGTCTGGAGACAGGAAGGCTGGCAATTATTTCTGCCAACGTATTAGCCTCGCTAGGCAAATGTTGCCAGCCTCCTTGGGACTGTCCCTGAAGGGTCGTCTCTAGAGTACATTTTTTATTTATAGTTTATTTTTTATTATTTTTAATTTATATTTTACTCTTTAAGTAGTTTTAATTATATTTCTTCGAATAAATTAATTTTTAATTCAAAAAAGCTAAAGAGTTAAGTTCTAAATTCATAAACTAATAACTAGTGTAGTAATAGTGAAGATGATCATGACCTTCACATTTATCCTACTTTACTATATATAATAGCCCAACTTGAAAAGTGGCAAGCTCGTCGATGTCTCTAGCGTATCAAACTCGAGAAATATCACATATAAATTAAATAAATTATTGTGTCCCGACAAGAAATCGAACCTGGGATACCTCAGAGTGTAAACACAGAGTAGTAACTGTTAGACCACGGAGGCAGATAAGTCAAATACATAAAATTTAGTTTTTTATATATTCTTGTATATATATTTTTGATCATCAAACTTTTAATCAATTTAACGAAATAAACAAACTTAGAAATAAAACATAATAGGTATATAATAATTTACTATTAAGACTGATAAATATTTATCACAAAAAGCAAAATAAGCGTCGATTGTAGATTTAATTTAAGAGTAAGTGATTAAACTCGTATAATAAATTTTCATTCTGGAAACAAAATTATTAACATTTATTAAATTGCTGAGGCATATTAATTTCCTTTTAACGGCTTTTAATAAAGCAATTTTAAATTAAATCTATATTTTTAGATACAAAAAAACGTATCCAACACATCTAATATATACTAGGACTGTACTGTACAATACTCAGCCAGACGGTTTCAAGGACTTGCCTCTGCCATTATTTAAGTCAAAACTAAAGAAAGCTTTACTGGGAATATGTTATATGACGATTTTCTGACTGACGATGATCTCACATTTGACATACATTATAATATTTAAAATAGGACACTAATTATATATTTTCTTTTGTGTTTGTATACCAAAATTATTTTTCGTTAATACGATTAAAGATTTTTTTTTTTAAATTAAATGCATTATTTAAACAAAAATTCTGACTGCCAAATAAATAAATATATCTGTATGCCCTTAAGGGTAAAGTATAGCTGAACGAGCAAGCTACTGAATACCAATTGTAATATGTATGTACCTATACTTAAGGATGAATAAATGATTTGATTTAGTAAAATGAGCGATGCGTCAGGATAGTAGTATCGATCATGTCTTATTTGAGGTAACTTGTAAGTGACTAGTTTCCATTTTTTTTTCTTTATGTTTTTATTAGTCGTTATATATATTATATATAGATAATTAATTACCCATCCTGGTAAGCCGCTCATTTTCTACGCGATACATTTTTTGGGTAAGGGATGAGGAGAATGAAGCCTCATTCTGAAACTCGTAAAAAACAGTGTACCTGTACTAGAAAGGGTGTATAGTAACACAACATATTAATTACACATTCATTAAAAACCAAAAGTATTTGGATACATGCTCTTACCCTGTACTCACATCCTGTTTCTTTGTTTTTCTGCTTATATGATTAATATCATCTAAAGCTCGTATACTTCTGGTGCTCTCACGTATTTTATCGTATCTCGTATATCGTATTTTTCATGATGGTATATTTTCATATCGTATTTTGGATCATGATCTTACAAATGCAGTCAAAATTTTATTTGTAGTCTGTCCCTTTCTGTCTCTTAGACTTACTGCTTCGCGAATAACATTAAGGACTTTGTCATGTCGGCGTGAGTAATAGCCCTTTTCTAAAAGAGTAACACACTCTACAAGTGTGTGTCTAGCAGTACCTATGGCAGCACCACACAATGTACAGTTCTTTTCTGTAGCTTTTCCCCACCTTACTAGATTACTTTGGTCCGGGAGGGGCATTTGAAAAGCGTTTAGGAAGAATTTTAGCATTGCCGGAGACTAATCGTACATTAGTGTGCGCCACTTCAGGGCTGTAGGGATGCAGAAATTGCCCAAACTTAGCCAATCATTTTAACTTCTGGAGTTATCGCGTGCACTAATCTATATCTGTAAAATGTCCGTAATATTATTTCCTAGAAAGTTATTAGACTACTTTTAATAAAAGTACACCCAGACTTAATAATATATAATTTAATTTTATTATTTATTCGAAGTAATATACAAACAATATAAAAGACTGAAAAAAACTGTCAACTGTCAAAGACGAAACACCCATTTTTTATATTTTACCAAAATTTAATTAATTATATAATTATTTAATAGATAATAACCATTTAAAAAGTCCTGTTACGGTATAAAGAAACTGTACTGTGTGTGAAACCAATAGAAAAAGGCGAAATCAGAAGGGAAAAAAAAATTGCAAATAAAAATATTCGTAGCAATCCAAAACGCAACATATAAATTTTATTAATCATGCAGATGCCGGTAAGAAGAATCAAGTAAGAAGAATAATGTCCGTGCCTTACAGCCGGCATAGGCGCAATGACTCCGTGGCCAGCAGCCAGATTTTGTTTTTTGAAGCGCAAATTTTATTTAAAGGAATCTTTTAACGAACGGACGGTTGATAAAAGTTATTTTAATTTTTTTTTAATAAGTATAAGTTTTATTTTTATAACTAAGTAGTTTTATATGTCCGTAGATGCCGTATCCGCATCGAGTGACGTCCCCGACCATTTTAGCGACACATTGTACGTAAAATGTGAGCAATGTTCTCAGCCCCGTTTTTTTTCGAGGAAGCAGAGGTTTAAAAATACATATTGGCAAAACACATAAACAAAATTCTATTCAAGCTTCCTCGAATACCTGCCCGGACCAATCAGATTTTAGCAATATTTTAGGCCATTATAAAAATTCTTTACCTTTAATAAAAAGAATTCCGCGTGGCGCACGCATTACTGTTGCAAAGGCGCTAACAAAATTAATAAATAAAGTAGTAGCTGAAAATTCAAAAATAAGCTGGGAATTTCTGCTTACTTTTGCGTACCGGACTCTATATGTCAAGAGAGGAGAGGGTCACAGCGTTTCCTTAACCCAAAAAATCAAAGACAATTGTGACCAAATTTCAGACGGACTAAATATCATCACCCCACCCCCTTTCAAAAACCACTCCAAAAACTACAGCATTAAAAAAATTGAGGACAAAATTAATGACGGTGACCTGAAGGGAGCTGCTGACCTTCTCTTCTCTCATGATGTTGTCGCTCCTGACTCTCCAGAAACTTTGGCTGCCCTCCAAAACAAACACCCTCCACCAGCAACAACACTTCTGCTCCCCGATCCTCCAGGACAAAATGAGCCTTGCCTCCAAATAACATCCTCGGAAGTGCAAAATGCCATTTTGTCCTTTAAAAATGGATCGGCAGGTGGCCTTGATGGTCTTACTCCACAGCACTACAAGGATCTGATCGGCGGTACAGCAGGCGACGCTGCTGAACCCCTCCTTGTCGCCTTAACCTCACTTGTGAATATTATGTTGTCCGGCCAAGTACCTATTAGCATCACTGACATACTATACGGCGCAAACATATGCGCACTTAAAAAAAAAGACGGTGGTATCAGACCGATTGCCGTCGGCTGCACTTTGCGCCGTATAGTATCCAAAATTTGTAGTAAAATCATATTACCTACTCTTACCTCGAAATTTCAACCTTTACAAGTGGGGTTTGGCTCCAAGGGTGGCTGCGAAGCTGCTGTACATGCTGCTCGGAGCTTTGTAGTGCATCACGGGGGAGATGTGATGTTAAAGGTGGACGTCAAAAACGCGTTTAATTCGGTTGATAGAGGTGTCATGTTGGACCAAGTTAAACAACAGACCCCGGAAATTTTTAGTTACCTTTGGCAGTGCTATAGCACCTCTTCAAAATTAATTTATAAAAACAACACTATACTCTCGGCAGTTGGTTGTCAACAGGGCGATCCGCTCGGTCCTGCCATCTTTAGTTTGGCAATACATAATATCATAAGCAGCCTAAATTCAAAATTTAATATATGGTATCTCGATGATGGCACGATCGGAGGAAATGCAGATACAGTTCTCGATGACCTTCAAAAACTTATATATGATTTTGGCACCATAGGTTTAGAATTAAATTTTTCAAAATGTGAACTTTATTTATCAAATTTATTAACTCATGACAAACAAATTGAAATTATTTCCAAATTTAATAGTCTAGCGCCCAATATCAAAATTTTAAATAATGAAACCCTTCGGCTCCTAGGATCACCAATCCTAGATGAATCCATCCAAATTTATGTTCAGGAACAATTAACTAAATTTAACTTAACTTCAGAACGCTTATTCAAAATTCAACCCCACATGGCACTTTTTATCATACGATATTGTTTGTTCGCTCCCAAATTTATGTATGTACTCCGTTGCTCTCAACTTTGGAAATTTTCAGAAGAACTAGTTTTATTAGACAAACAATTGCAAAATTCACTAACCGAAATTCTAAATTGCCCCATGAATGACCGTACTTGGGCCCAGGCTTCACTACCAATTCGGTTCGGAGGCCTGGGAACCCGCAAAATTTCTAGTGTAGCACTGCCAGCTTTTCTGTCGTCTGTACATAGTACTGTCGAGCTCTACGGGAGAATCACTAACCCATCTCTGGGTTCCGTTGAGCCGTCGTACTTGTCAGATGCCAGAGATGCCTGGTCAGTAGCATGTCCAAATGTTTCGGTTCCAATTTCACCAAAAATCCAACGACTATGGGACGAGCCGCTCTGCAAACTGGTACAGGAAGATATTTTATCTGCTAGTAATATAAAAGAGCGGGCTCGCCTCATGGCCGTTTCCACTAGGGAGTCAGGTCTTTGGTTGCAGGCTTTTCCCTCAGCATCGGTTGGCACACTCCTTGACCGACATACACTGACCATGGCGGTGTGCCTTCGTCTCGGAGCCCGGACTGTCCACCCGCACCAGTGTCGATGCGGAGAACCAGTCGATCATCTCGGACACCACGGGCTTTCTTGTGCTAGAAGTGCTGGCCGCATTCCTCGTCACGCGGCTCTCAACGACATCATCCGAAGGGCTCTTGTCACTGCTGGTGTACCCGCAATCTTAGAACCATCTGGGATTGTGCGGAGCGATGGCAAGAGACCCGACGGAATGACTGTTGGGCCGTGGAAACTTGGCAGATCTCTGGTGTGGGATGCGACGTGTGTAGACACATTAGCTCCATCTCACATCCAGGCGACCTCGTCAGGTGCGGGGAGAGCGGCTTTTTCTGCGGAGAACCTCAAATTGCGCAAATATGCCAACCTTAGTTCCGGTTACGAGTTTGCGCCGTTTGGGGTCGAGACGATGGGCCCATGGGGACCGTCAGCGAGGCGCTTGGCCAAGGAGTTGTCAAAGCGGCTGACAGAAAGGTCTGGAGACAGGAAGGCTGGCAATTATTTCTGCCAACGTATTAGCCTCGCTATACAGAGGGGAAATGTTGCCAGTCTCCTTGGGACTATCTCGGATGGGACGTCTCTAGAGGACATTTTTTATTTATAGTTTAGTTTATTTTTAATTTTATTATTTAGGTAGCTTTTATATTGTAATTCTTTTATACTGATTGTATTTTACTTCGAATAAAATATTATTTGTCAAATATATAAAAGAATTACAATATTAAATAAACTATGTTACAACAAAATCTAAATTTAACCTAAAATAATAATAATAATACATAGAAAATAAAAATTCAATACTTACAAAAAAAAAGCTCCTTC
Source organism: Tinea semifulvella (assembly GCA_910589645.1). Taxonomy (NCBI): domain Eukaryota; kingdom Metazoa; phylum Arthropoda; class Insecta; order Lepidoptera; family Tineidae; genus Tinea; species Tinea semifulvella. The sequence goes on from OU342584.1 coordinate 32,733,849, forward strand.
AAATCGCTGTCTTGTGACATGGTGCCCAATACACTAGCAGCATTTACCCTTTGAATTATGATACCTAATTTTTGGAAGAAAAAACTGCCAGCCCTATTGTGACCAGAGATTTCATTTAATTAAATAATATTTAAATATGTTCTATTGTGCGAGCCTGAGAGATCCAAAAGCTTTAAACTCTGTTAAAGAAATAGACTTCAACCGTAATATCAGCAGGTAGTCATTACAATGTAACAAGGCGTGTGATATATTTCCAACTATGCCAGTAGTTAATTCGTTTACTTAGCTAAAAGGAAAGTTAGTCTAAAAGTCTGTGTGGATGTTTGGTTCAAAAAAAAAACTATTCTTTTAATTGACTTCTAAAATCCGGCGAAAGAAGTAATCTTCGATACATTAATTTAAGTGCTGGACACACATAGTCAATATTATTTTAATTATATAGGACCTTAATAATGTACCCCGAATTGATGGCATCTTTACATTAAAATTGCGATTATGTTTTTTATAATGTTACATAAACCTAAGATTGCAGTGAATTTTAATCTTCTCCATTATTAAGGGTCTTATTTTAGGTTCTGGTAGATTATTTTGGGTTCTCGTAGAAAAAAGAACCCCAGTTTAACTATGTTTTTTTTCCCAAAATAAGAAGGACAACGATATCCTTTTAGATATCGCTTTCTCACTCACAAAACATAAATTTTCTTTAGTATTTCTCAGAATACATTTGGGAAGTTATTTTAGTAAGTGTTTATTGTTTGTTCGTCTCAGAATGTAGGTTGACATGCAAATCGGGTGCTCGGTTCTAACGCAGATGACCTTGGATATCACTGTCAAAGATCTTGTTGATATACAACTTTGGTCTACCCTGTCGCCGTTAATTTTCATAATATGAAAATTCGCGCTCATCGTTTTGAGCGGCTGACGCATGCGTGAAGGCGAGCAACAGTTGATGTGGAGGACGGGATCCTCACTTGGGCTCCGAGCGGTTCCCCGAGCGGTCACCTCGCCCGAGTCAATCCAAACTTTACAAAACCAAATTCCCGATTTTATCATTTCGCGTTCGCGCTACTTCCCAGCTTCCTTGCCGATCTTCGGTACCTCATTTATTTTCGGTAAGTATATTTTTTTAATAAATCACATAAGACGACTTTTATCGTATTTAAACGAATATCTTTATTTAGGCACTCGTTAACTTGTTCCTGGGACAGATGGTATCGCTTTGTAATTAAATTAGGGGATTCATTTGAAATAAATTACAATTTAAGAAGGATTTATTAGTTATCATAATAAATGGCTCTTTAATTAAGTGTTGGAATGGATTCTATAATTTTGCGGCTTATAATTCGTTAAGAGCAAAGTTTTAGTTGGAAATTTATGATTTAGAAACATTAAATTGTGTTACGAAATTAAAGAAAATTATATATTTTTGTAAAATAAATCTCTTAAATAAAGGCTCAACTTTTACGGAATTAATTTGAAGGTCTGGAAGTAACTTTCTTTTAAAATTTGCCACATAAAATATTCAATGTGACGAATTACTTACATTGGGGCGCTCTTCTTGTTGAAAAAAATATCTCTCCCGTAATATTTGGATTACATTGTTTTTGTAACTTAAATTGGTTTTGGTGTGTATTTTAGAAATTCCAGGAAATTTTCATATAAAATACCCACCTCTATGCAGCTACCTATCTTAAAGATGGAAAAGGAGGGTCCTTGCAAAACAACAACTATATACATACTTTAAGTTGTAACATTTCGTAGAAAAGTTATTTATTATTTCCTTTGAAGACAACCCGTATTCCATTACTGCGACCAATAAATTGGCCAATTATCCCTTACAATCCGTACATAATTAATTAAAAGAAGTCGCTACTCGCAACGTCTAACGATTTTGTAGAAGTTGAACGAATAAATTATATAAACGGCATTAGCAATGATTTATTCATTTACTATTCACCCATGATATCCGACTTTTCTACACCGCCACTGCTGAACACGGGCCTTCCAGAACGTATGAGTTCTGGAGATTTCGATCTACACTCTGCTGGTCAGACGGATTTGCGAGGGTCTGGTGTAAAAAAATTTTTGGAGAATTATTCTTAGTTATTCCACATTATTAAAATTCCACGTTATTAGTGGAATCAGGACCGACGGCTTGACATGTTCTACATGGCATGGGTATTGTAATTCTATAATAAAAGTACCTACATAAGAAAGTTAATTTCTTATTGGGGTCCGCGGATCCCAAGGGGAACCAGATCGCCGATTGTAAGCTGGTTTAATTTGGTGGCTCAAATGAGATGGATCCGTATTGATCTGTCTGTTTCATGAATCACTAGGTGGGACTTAAAACCTTCGAATTGAAGTACAAAACTAAAAAAAGTATGTTCATACTCGTATATCTTATAAATAAAAATACAGGTTATTTTTTTTCTTTCTTTTTTATTTCCAGAGTTTTGCGGAGATAATCTTGCAGAATTATAATAACATGCAATTTAACTGCCTCCGTGGTCTAGCGGTTAAGTCCGTAAATTTAGACTCGGAAGTACCGGGTTCGATTCCTGGTCGGTACACAAAAATATTTATTATTGTAAATAAAAACATTTAATTTGTATTTAATTTATTTGTGATATTTCTCGAGTTTGGTACGCTGGAGACATCGACGAGCTTGCCACTTGTCATGATTGGCTTATAGTACAATTGGCTAAATGTGAACCCGCTTATTTATAAGCATGGTTTCTGACCACCCCGAAAGGGAAACGGTCGTGATGATACCTAACTTTTTATATTTATTTCTCAACATTTTTTTTATTTGATGACGACGGAAACTTGAACTTCTGTACACACTTTTTATATAATAGATGTTAAGTAAATTTCTATGGCTTTCTTTTTTCCGATCAGGAGCCTTATCGTTGGAGAAAAGCTATGTCATGTCAGTGGACCACGGCTGCGTTAAAAGACATAATTCATAAAAAATATTACTACCAATACTCTGCTTATATCTTAAGCTTTCTACTTTGTCACTATTTTATTTTATATCATTTATTTCAGAGCTTCTGTTTCTACAATTACAATTTGAAAACTTATTAATTTTAATATCATCACGACCATTTCCCTTTCTGGGTGGTCAGAAACCATGCTTATAAATAAGCGGGTTCACATTTAGCCAACTGTACTATAAGCCAATCATGACAAGTGGCAAGCTCGTCGATGTCTCCAGCGTACCAAACTCGAGAAATATCACAAATAAATTAAATACAAATTAAATGTATTTATTTACAATAATAAATAATTTTGTGTGCCTACACTTGCCACGCTGGCCAGACTTCGCGAGGATATGATGTTAATTTTTATGACAATTCATTAACGATTCCACAAGTTGGTATTAGTGAAACCGGGACCGACGGTTTAACGTGCTCTATGAGGCACGGGAACGATGCTGTTTTAAATCTATGAGAAATGTACGTAAGAAAAGTGTATTTTTTCATTGGTACATGCCGGGTGGGTTTGAACCGACCTTTGTAGGATTTAAGGTACGCGTTCTTACAACCGAACCACCACCGCGCTAAGAAGAAATAATACGATCACTTAAATATGTGGACTCCAATTAATAAGTACATGAAATAAAAGTAATCCGATTGTTGTTCATACGATTATAATGCGTTGATATTACACATTACGAGTATGTCTGTCTATACCGTTTTTACATATTCGGTTCTCCCTTGTGTGGCAATAACTAAAACTACAAATAAAGATAAAATATATCATTAATATTACAAATTTTCCTCATTTACTTCTGTAACTATCCTTGTGATATTATTTACCACAAGGAAACTAAGTACTTAATTAAGATGTTACAAGAGCCCGTGTTTTCTCGATATTTTTCCGAATTCACTGAAACGGGAACATAGAAAAACAGATTTGTAAAAAACCCTTTGTAGTTGTGATGTGGGTTACGGTTTGCGGGTTCAGTTAGTTTTGAAATTAAAAAAAAAGGATTGTCAGTGGCATTCACATAGCAGTTTCAGCAGCCATGTTTCTTTCGCCGCAAAAAAGATTTATTTAACTAACGGAAACAGTCAATGTCAAACGTTTAGGAATTGATTCATGTTTTGACGTACTCGTTGGATTGGCTATGCTCTGCTATATATTACGGCCGGCTCCTCTAACCATGCCCTACGGCCTGATAACTGACAAGTCACGCCACTCCGAACAATACGTCGATACGCCTGTCGAGGCCTAAAGTATCATCATCACGACTGTATCCCTTTCTGGGTTGTTAGAAACAACGCTTTTAATGATATATATATATGTATATGGTCGGGACACAATAATTAATTTAATTTATTTGCGTTATTTCACGAGTTTGGTACGCTATATACGCTATAGCGTACCAAACTCGTAAGTATAAGTGAGTGTTATTATTTTATTATTTAGTTATAAGTAATTTTCTCATTAAAAATCTTTGTCAAACATTAGTAGTCATGCACCCACAACCCTGCTCGCTTCTCCTAAAGGTAATCTGTTAGATAATGTTTTTAGACATTAAGCTTGACTATGTACTGTAAAATGTTTTTTTTTCTTTGCAATAAAAAAAATATCTATCTATCAAACTCGAGGAATAACACAAATAATATATGTATAATATTATATTATATTTGTTAAAGGTTAAACTCTTTTTAAGTTAATTTTATTTAACTTTGCATACGATATGAATGAACGACGCACCCGCCCTCGCATCAGCCACGTCAAACAGATTTCAACTCAAAAGCTCAAACAATAAGTGAAATTGATTACGTCTATTTTAGATTTTGAATTTATTGTCAATTATAATTTTCACTCGTAACTTCTATATTTGAGAAATTATTTTGATTAATGACGTCTAGCCAATAGATATACCTTTATAATTCGGGAAGCGAAATGTACGAGTAGGTACGGAGGTAAATTAGATTTCTCTGAAACTCCACATCTCTGGGGATTTCTCGCTCTATACTTACTTGTTTTTAGGCTGTATTATACAGAAATATATTTAATCTAAAAACGTCTTATTAAGATGGCCGGCATAATGGTAGGGACTGACGTCGGTCGTCAGTGGCTGACGTCAGTTTCTCCCATTCTTTGACTCGCGTACCGAATTGAGTTACTCAAGTGCGCGCGGTGTCAACATGAAATATTATTTAAGGAAAACAAAATCATGTCAAGTTTATATAGTAGTAGGGATTTATGAGCTCAGTATTTAAAATAAAATATGCTGGTTTAGATAAATGATTTAGATTAGATGAATATATATGAAAACGGTTACAATAGGTAGATCATTAATATGCGATATTATCTCTACAGAGTTTATTATGATATTAGGAAAATACCTTTGGCGTGCTTGGCGTGGCGCCACTCCATTGGAGTACCCTTGAATGGATAGCTTAAAACAGACTGGGACGAAGGAGCCAGATGCGCTAGATGATGATCATTTTCATTACCATTTTAATATATTGGCTATGACAGACTTTACATAATAATTAATATGATTAGAAATGTAAAATATAATTGAATGAGAAAACAATGATTTTATTAAAGATTTTAATTAAAAAATACTCTTTTTTAGTTCTTTAATTTTTTTTAATGGTTGTTTTATAAAGGTAATTTTAAGAAATTTGTATGCGATAGCTATAATAGGTATTTTACCTCAATAAATCTGAGTGCCGAGTGTAAGTGCTCTTTGGGGTGTAATATATAGCCTATAGATGCCGAACTGAGGATATTATTTTAATCTACTATGTGCCTACACATTGATGCCATGATGTTTTTAAGCAGTGGAATATTATTTAGATTACTATACTTAACTAAAGATCCAATAAGACAGTTTGTTCGTCGATGTCTCTAGCATCAGACTCGAAAAATATCACAAATAAATAAAATAACTTTTAGTAACAACATAATCACAATGTAGTAATAGACCGCCTCCGTGGTCTAGTGGTAACAAACGTTGCCGTGAACTCGGGAGGGCGTGGGTTCGATTCCCACCGGGGGCAAGTTGTACATTGTATAATTTGTCTCGGTCTGGGTTTATATGTATAATATTATGTATATATTTACAAAAAAAGTATAATAATAATATGTAGTTTATCAACCATCTAGTTTCCGTAACACAAGCCTCGTAGCTTACCACGGAAATTAGATAGCGCTGTGTGACCTGTCTGGAAATATTTATTTATTAAAAAAAAAAAAAATGAATGTAAATCCGTTTCGGTATTACGATCATGATAAAACTTTAATTTACTTTACCTATTTATCTTAGCTTCTAGTATTTCCGTCGGCTGCGGTTCCCGGTGTGCATTGAGCACAAGTGTCCATGCAGAAAAGTAGATCGATTTGGGAGTCCACGGGCTTTCTTGTATAAAAAGCGCTGGCAGATTTTCACGTCATGTGAAACCAGAAAACCCTAAATGAAACCATAAAACGGGCCCTTGCCACCATTAAGGTTCCAGCTATTCTGGAACCCACTGGATTAGTCCGCGATGATGGCAATAGACCTAATGGTATGACGCTGATCCCCGGGGACGGGCCTTAGTGTGGGATGTTACTTGTCACACCTTTGGGGGAACAGCGCTAAAAGCGCAGAGTCTGGCAAGTGAAGCATCTATGTACGTATCTATAATCAAAGATTACGCGTTTGTGCCGTTTGCTGTATAGACGTTAGGCTAGTGGGGTCCAAGCGCTATTTTTTTTTTAAACTACACACGGCGCCTAATTGTCTGCTCTGGTGACAAGAGGGCTGGTTCATTCCTCGCGCAGAGAATCACCATAGCGATTCAGCGAGGAAATGCGGCCAGCGTTCTTGCCATCATGCCGCGCGGATACTACATATTTATATTTAATTTAGGTCTTGTAAGTAGGTTTTCTTGTTTTTGTTTTAGTTTATTTTTAATTTAAAATTATATTGGATAAAATTAAATATATTTTATCTTTATATTTATAAATATAATAATAACTATGCTTCACATGCTCTTTTAAAATACTCTCTAAAGCGAAATGAGATGAATCGATATGAAATCAGATAAAATTAGATGACATGAGATTTAATGAGATGAAATGAGCTTAAATGAGATGAACTAAGATTAAAGAGTTCATCTCTTATTTTAAATACGATCAAAGAGATGAAACGATATAAAACAAGATGAAATGAGATGACATGAGATGAAATTAGTTGAAATAAGTTATAACGAGATGAAACGAGATTAAACGAGATAAAATGAGAAGAAATGAGTTGAAATGAGATGAAATGAGATGAAATGAGATGAAATGAGAAGAAATGAGTTGAAAGAGATGAAATGAGATGAAATGAGATGAAACGAGATGAAACGAGATGAAACGAGATGAAACGAGATGAAACGAGATGAAACGAGATGAAACGAGACTCAAGAAATATCACAAATAAATTAAACACATTTCTTGTCCCGACCAGAAATCGAACTCGGTACCTCCGCGTCTAAATCTGCGGTTATAACCACTAGGCAACGGAGACTAAACTAATAATTTGTAAAATGAATTATTTGATTGTAATCATTTATAAACCCTGTGTCCAAGGCCTTAACAAAAATATCTTACTCTAGTGAGTGACCTAGTTTGGGAAAGGGGTCTTGAACCTCAGACCCTTGAGGTGCGGTGTCTTTGTGATTTTAGAAGGCAGTAAGTCAGCCGTGGCCGAATATCTACCTAAACCCATAGGTTACAATATCGAATCCCAATCCTGCCGTCATTGTCTGCTGACTTCGACTTACTTTTACTCTGACAAAAATGGATATTTGATGTAATATAAGATCAGTATCTACGATTACAGTGCCATTAAACTAACTAATCATTACTATTACAATACTACGACGTATTCTAATCAGTTAAGCGACAATTTTCCATTGCATCTAATATCCATTTTTTGCAATGTATGAGTATACCTTAATCAAACTTTCGCATGCATGGGTTTGGCCATTAATGGAGATTGGTGAATAACGTCGATTGCCCTGGAAATCTCCTTATCATGTTATATTTTCAACTTAGAAATTTTATGAAATAAAAAATGTTATAACGACTTGTTTTTCTTCTTGTTCAAAAAAATATAAATGTTTTACCAAAACGGAAATAAAAGTGTGATAACAAAGGAGGATGGGCACAAATGTATGGGACCTGGCCTAGAAACTAATAATGGTCAGTCATACGAGTATATCAATCCTGTTTAAATTTTTACTAAGCCAACAGACTGTGCTATATATTTTTTTTGCAAAATAAGAATATACTGTAAGAAAATTCTAAATTTTAATGTGTATTTGTTTGTGCAATAAAGATTTGTATTATTATTGAACATTAATTTTATAATTCCTATTATACTACTAATATAATATTCTATTGATAGAAACAAACAACTTTTCCTAAGAAACTATACGAGTATGTCGGAAGTGTAATTTTTTTTGACTTCTCAATACATCAGTTCGTACATACATACATACATATCTTCACGCCAAATCCCTTGCGGGGTAGGCAGAGACAATTGAGCGCCACTTGTCACGGTCACGACATACCTCTTTCGCTTCTTCGACATTCATCAACCTCATCATACATGCCCTTTTGTTTCAAAGGCTTTTCAACGCACCATCAGCTATTGTTTTATTAATTTGGTCGTAATATGTGAGTCTAGGTCTGCCAGGGCCTCTTTTACCCACTACTTTCGCATTATATATCTGGTTCGTCAATCTCTCTTAATTCATCCTTTCAACATGCCCGAACCATCGTAGCATGCCTTTCCTTATTTTTGTCCCTATGCTTTCTTTCATACCTACCCTTTTTCGTATTTCGTCATTACGTATGCGGTCCGTCAAAGTGACGCCGCATATCCGACGCAACGATCTCATTTCTACTGCATTAACTCTACTCTTATGCGTATTCTGACATATCCACGTCTCGCTTCCATACATAAGTGTTGGTACCAGCATGGCATTATGTATTGCGAGTCGAGCTTTGTTACTGACATTCCGACTGGCGATCAGTGACCCCAGGGCACCGTTGACACTATTTCCCGCGTTCATTTATCTTTCAACATCCCTATCATACTTCCCATCCGCATTGAAAACACTGCCCAGATATATAATTTCATTTACTTGTTCTAGAGTTTCATCATCAATCTTTATCGTCACGGTTGTCATCCTTCTTCTTTCAAACACTAGTACCTTGGTTTTTCTCGCATTCAAACGGAGTCCTTTCTCTGCACATCCCTCTTTCATTTCTGTGACTAGTGATTGCAGTTGTTGTTCGGACGATGCCATGAGAACAGCATCATCTGCATAAAGCAGGCAGTTCACCACTAAATCACTCATCTTTATCCCACAGTTACTCTCTCTCACTCTTTTTAGGCATTTGTCGAGATATAGGGTAAATAATCTGGCGGAAAGCACACAGCCCTGTTTGACGCCCATTTGGGATTCAAAGCAAGGAGACATACCTCCCTCCACCCGCACACAAGGTTTACAGTCCTTGTACAGGGACTGTATAGCTTGTAGCAATTTGTCATCAACTCCATACTCCGGCAAAATGTCCCAAAGCTTCTTTCTTACAACTCTATCAAAAGCCTTCTCCAAATCCACAAAAGCACAGAAAACCCTCTGGATTAAGGCCAAAAACTTCTCTGTGATATTGCGGAGCGAAAAGACTTGGTCAGTGCATCCTCTTCCAGGTCTAAAGCCTCCTTGTGCCTCCCATAAAAGACCTTCAGTCTTCTCTTGCAGGCGTTTCGTGAGAATCTTGCCATACATCTAATATATATATATACACACATCAAAAGTGTCTAGGGATCAACATATATTTTTGCAATAACTTTTCTCCTGATTGATATTCATTAAAATTTTCTTTAAGGATTGATCAAATAAAATGTTTTCGTTTGTCTACAGTAACGATAAACCAAGTCACCTTTGCATTAGTAAAAAAAATTGCCATTTTCCTAATAAAGGGATTTTTGACATTTGAACCACTAACATTAAAGTTCGAAAAAAAGACTGAAATAACAGTTTTTTTTTTAATTTTATTGGGTAACTTAAACAATTAATAATCCGTGTTTCTACCGCGAACACTAACAACACAAGAACATCGGTTTGGCATACTCAAAATGAGTTCATCCAAATCACGCTGTGGAATGGCCGCCCATGTTCGTTGCAACAACAAAAAAAGGTCTTCTTGCGACTGGATACCCTCCATATTCGGCAGAGCTCTTCTCTGAAGAATATCCCATGCATGCTCAATCGGGTTCAAGTCTGGCGACTGAGCAGGCCAGGGCAGGACATTGATGTTAGCTGCGGCGAGAGTCTGTCTTACAACTCTTGCGGTGTGCGGTCGTGCATTATCATGCATTAAATGAAATAAGGGACCGATATGCACTTGTAGAGGAACGATGACGTCTGATACAACCGTCTCAGCATAAATTTGAGCGTTGAGGTTGCCTCTGATCCAAATCAACTCAGTTCTTCCGCCGATCGAAATACCCGCCCATACCATGATGGTTCCACCACTATAAGGATGGACTTCCTGGCAGGATTTTAATCGCTGTTGGCGTCCAGGGGTTCTCCAGTGTCGTATACGTCTTGTATCCGGCCTCATACCAAAACGAGACTCATCAGAAAAGCACACGAAACGCCATTGTTCTTCTGTCCAATTTCTGTGTTCAAGAGCCCATTGATATCGAGTCCTACGATTGTGCATTGCTATAGGTGGTACCCGTAGCGGTCTTCGGGAATGAAGGTTCACTTCATGCAAGCGGTTTCTGACTGTTTGGTCGCTAATTAAGTTCCCTGAAGAGCGATGAAGGCTCACGGCTAACATCATGGCGGTTATTGTTGGAGTTCTTCGAGCTGTGATTTGAATGTATCGGTCTTGTCTCCGTGTGGTGCAGCGATACCGTCCTCCATGGCGCTCAGCCACGGTACCAGTGGTTCGGTAACGTGTCCAAAGTCGACTGATAACACTCTGACTTGTATTCAGAGCTAAAGCCACAGTACGTTGCCGGGAACCAGCTTCTATCATTCCCACGGCTCTGATCATTTCTTCCCTGCTTAAATGACGTCGCCGCTCCATAATAACGTTGGTTTTAATCAGTAGTAGGGAAACAGTAGCACTAATAATGTCTTCAATGCGTCTTATGTTTTTATAGGGAAAATATTGACAGCTGATTTTCATCTTTTACTCGAATTTGATTGACAGTTCCTGTTTTAAATTATGAAATGCACCAAAAAGGATCCATATAAATTTATAAAATCATAAATTTATTACAAAGCCACATCTCAATCACAAGAAATCCGCATAAACATGCTTGATCCCTAGACTTTTTTGATGTGTGTATATTGCCATAACTAATTGCTTGGTAGTTGGGCACAGTCCAATCTAGATCCTTTACCTTTGTATAAAGGAACGATGACTGATTGCTGCCAGTCCTCCGGTACTCTTCCCTCCTGCCAGCAAATGTTGCACAGCAGGTGGAAAGCGTTCCAGACTGGTATACCTCCGTATTTGATAATTTCAGCGAGCACTCGATCTTTTCCCGCTGCTTTGCTACATTTCAGGCTTCTACGATTCGTATGATTCTAAAATAGCCACATATAAGCCAATTTTTTTTGTTACTTACGGCATAATAATATGGATTATTGGAAAAAAAGGAAAGACTGTTTTTATATATAGAATGACATATTAGTGTAAAGTAAGAGCCTACAAAGTCAATACGAAAAGAAAAATAATTTTGCACTATTTTTTACACGACGAATTTAATGACTTGAGGTTGTCCTTTATTGAGGTTGAGGCGATGGGAAGTTCAAAGTACGTTGATGTTGTTTATATTCTAAACGAAGATAAAACTGCATAAAATATGTTTATAAAACTTCCATTATGCATTATTATTAAATATGTATATCTAGTAATATTATGCATTAAATTTTGAACTTTATTTGTTAATGTTTCTAAGTAGGCAACAGTTTTCGTAGTGTAGTGCCTTGATGTTGGCACCTCGCCAGCCGCAAGACTCTACCCCTAGATAAGCGACGATGCCAAATTTACCTCTCATCCAAATTTTGGCTGCAAATTCTTTTAAGCCTAAGGTTAGTGAGTGAGGTTGGTTTCTGTCGTACTCTATAAGCCCAATCCCAAATATGGCGTTTACTTACAGTTTAAAACTTGATCACAATCATCGTGTCTGGTTTATGGTTTTCCGTGCAAAAATAACCTTACAACAATTAAAAAGTAATCAAATAAATTCAATTGGCAATATTGCACTCTGTTTCTAATAAAGGCGAGCAAATAATGCATTTCTGGCTGTAGATTTTTTCACGTGTAAAATTGTATTTTTATATCATATGACACTGTCGGCTGGATATGGAATCATTGTTTCAACAATACCTCACGTAACAAAAGTGCCGAGAGATGGATTTAGTTTTTGAAATTCAATTTGTTTCCCAATAGCTACAAAGCCTTTTCCATACAGTTTCTATAATGACTTTTTAACACTATAATCTTTTTAAAATACACTTTGTTATATTACAAAATTTGTTTTTATTTAAATAAACTGAAAACTAAAGTTCTCATATACGAGTAGTGATAACAGTAACTATATATATAATAAACCTAATTGTGAATAATACCCTATACTTATATTGCGAAAAAAAGACGTGACACTAATTTAGGAAATAAATAGGTAATGAAGACAACCTTTATCTCTAAAAATATTCAGCTCAAAGGTACAAGTTTCAATTCCACGGCTAGGATTAATTACTAACTCTATTTTTAATGTAACAGTCAGATAGGCTAAAGACATCAACGGGCTAGTCATTACTGCACCTAATTATAATTATAAAATAGGTATGGGTCCAGGTGCTTGTTGATGGGTAGGTTAGATGCAAAAATGATGTTCAAAAAGGCTCAACTGTATCTCCTGATATACACACAACTTAAATGTCAAGTTTTATCTGTAAAACATTTATTATTACCTTAAATTGTATCTTAAAAATAAGCAGTATAAATCATGTTTTTATCATTTTTTATTTTTATTTTTAGATCACGATATCACGGCTCATATTCGTAAAAGTTTTCACTACACCAACTTTTACATCACATCAAGAGGGCGTAAACATACACCACGTGACTTTACTGTAGCGGCGCTCTTCCGTTTATTTTAATTATGAGTTAGATGATGGATAATGGTGGTCGAAGAAAACAAAAGGAGAGGAGAAAAGACACCTGAAAATAAATTTAGGCAATGTATCGTAGTGTTAGTTATTACTTCTTTTCAGTATAGTTAAAGGCAATTTTCTAGATTTAGAAGATATTATCTACATAATTAAAAATCGATATGTAATATGATATGGACCGATTGTGGTGAAATTTTTAGACAATCTTTAAATTAGACCATTAGTAGCAGATCCTATAAAAGTTTAGTAGCAATCGGACCAATATTTTTTTTTCTCAAATTCGTGGAATATTATTTAAAGCCTTATTAGAATTTTATACAAAGCCGTCGCGGATCGCTAATTAGCAGTTAAACCTCATAAGATTGATCGTTTAAAACTTATGCTAAATGCTTGCACATGCATGTAGGTATGCATTACGGTGGTGTCTTTTATAGTTACGTACATTACTACCCGTGGACGCCTGAAAATGTGTACAATCCTTAAATATTTTATAAAATGTGTCAAGTATCTTTATACAATGCAGACGAAAGCAAAATAACCGAAATAAAGCGGCGAGATGTTTTTTTATTAATAAACGCTTAATAAAAAACCAAGCCCTCAACAAACAGTTTTTTACGTGCAAATAAAAATTAAGAATGGACTTCCCGGGACTATGGTACTAAAAAGAGTAATTCTTATTCAGTGGTAATACGGTTATTTTTAAAAAAGAGGAGAAAAGTCGACTGCTTTCGTGGGCTAGCGGTTACCGTAGATTTAGTCGCGGAGGTACCGGATTCGATTATTGATTGAGAGCATAATATATATATATATATATAAAGTTCAAATTTATATTATTATAAGTCCTGCCAGCGTCGAATAGTGGAAGAACGCTGGCTGCATTTCGCTGCGGAATCGCAATGCTGATTCTTTGGTATAAAGAAAGAGCGAGCCCTCTTGTCACCAGAGGAGATGACAAGACGTAGTGTTATGCCGTTTAAAAACTTTTTAGCGCTTGACTGCATGGGCTCAGAGTGTCCAACGGCATAATGTAATCTTTTAATATGGATATATACTTACGCACCTTGCCGGACTCCGCAACATCCGCCGCGGCTCCTTTATGCGCTGTCCCCTTGTGGTCTGACGTCGCACGTGGCGTCCCACACCAGAGCGGCGACGTGCTCTTCCCAGGGGACCAACATCTTACCACAGGGTCTCTTGTCATCATCTCAGATTACTCCAGCAGGTTTCAGAAGAGCTGGAACCTCGATGGTAGCTAGGACTTAATAGTATTATTAAGAGAGCCGTGGAAGGAAAATCTGCCCACACTTTTGGTACTGGATAGCCTATTTAATTTTAATTTATTAGTAACATTCTCGAGATTAGTACGCGTATACTAAAATTGGCTAATGCAAAATGTTTTCGACCAATGGATTACGATCGTGGTGATACTTTTTAGGAGGGTAGTCAAAGCCGAGCACGTTAAGGGTAATGTTTGCTCTGTAGAACATAATACGTAGCTTTAATAACAATTATATTTTTCATCATAAAAAATATGTACGGAAACAAAGGCTCAGACACACGGAGCACATTGTTACATACATACATTAGACGTATGAAATATTAACTAAAGTTACGTTTGGGGGAACTCAACGAACGTCGTTGTAAAAGGAAATTGGGGACTCGCATTTTAAACAATATTTAATTACTAGTGAATTCTTATTAACACAAGTAATTTCCTGTTGCCTAAAATACTACTTGCGTACTTTCAATATTCTAAAATCTATATATATATATATAATCTACGATTCAAAGGGTTTGAATACGAGATTATATTTTACAAGTATTTAGTGGTAGAAAAGGAAACCGGTCTAAAACTATATTTGTTTGGGCGGTTTAGTAGATGAACTTAAATTCGTAAACGACTATAATTTGATATTACTAACAGTAAATAATTAATTATCTACCAACCTAGGTCAACGTAGTCTGACTCCGCTATTGTCATGATGATTATAATTATCAGTTAACCCTTAAAGCACAATTTTTATGGCAATACAAATAGTTATTCTGGGTAATTGTATCTTCACTGGAACCTAATCAAAAATAATGAAAAAAAATGGTGGTATTTGTCCCTTTTCCATATTAACGTTTAAGGATAATCAAGGATTAAGTTAATGAGTATTACTAGTAAATAAATAAAATATAAATGATCTACTTTATTTTTAATTAAACTGCAGTAAAGGGCTGCGTTACACTTATCGTTAACAGTGCCGCTTACAATAATGTAATATTTTAGAAATTGATGCCTGTGAACGACGCAACTTTAACGTTCTTAGTCTTAATATTGACGTACTGAGGGTAATGAAATACTCGAGTACTTATATGAGTAGTAATATTTATATAGTTTGATATAAGAAGGTCAATATATACTCGTAGATATTTAATAAAATATAATATAATATTAATAAAATGGTTTACTTTGGTTAACTTATCTGTATCATCATCATGATCATCACAGCCTAAAGAAGACACAGTTCTAGACCTTTACTGATAAATAATTTTAGCCTACTCTCGCGACCCAGAGGCGCCAATTCCTCGGTCTCTTGTGTCTGCGGGCTCACCAGCTATCGCATATCCCAGTGACCATGCGCCTTCCTATCTGTCCCACGTCTAAGAATATGGGCGTGCTGGACTATAAGCAGGGAACCTCAAGTGGTGGAAATACATCCTGGTCGCATTTTCTCGCTGAATCGCTATGCTGATTCTCTGGATGAGAAAAAGCAGCCCTCTTGTCACGAGAGCAGACAATTACACGGGGGTGATATTTTTTAAAGATATTTTAGCGCTTGGATCCCACGGGCCTAATGTCTTTTGTCTTTACAGCAAACGGCAAACAAAGCCAAAGTGTCGATACAAGTGGCATCCCACACTAAGGCCCGTCCCCGCTCCCAGGGGATCACCATACCACCATCGCGGACTAATCCAGTGGGTTCCAGAATAGCTGGAAACTTAATGGTAGCAAGAGCCCGTTTTATGGGTCCACGTATGTTAGAGGTTTTAATAAAAGTTCATTAAAACGTATTTTACTCCGAACAACATTTTTATTTTCCAACTACAATCAAACTACAAAAAAGACAGCTAGTTCACAGAATAAATTTAAGATTTCATTATTTCGTATTTTCCCGCTCACGGTTCGTAAGACTACGAGACCATTTTCCTCTTTAACAACTTGGGACTTTTTATTGCGTTTAATGTCTAAATGCGCGTTTCCATAATACTGCAGGAATATTAAATGAAATAAAATAAATCTCTTTAGAATAATCCGTTATCAAGTGCAGAAAAAGTCGAATGTTTGATTTTGTCAAGTTACATTAGCACAATTTTACACTAATATCTTTAAAATAATGTTTAAATATAGGTTTTGAATCATTTCACTACAATAAAATAATAGTATTTATCATTATTGTTAAAATATAATATTCCTAGAGGTGCAGGTTACGGACGCGTAAAAGCCTAAATCTTATTTTTGTCACCATACAAGACAAATTTAAAGTCTAAACATTTTTATTATAATAATAATAATAATAATAATAATGATTTTTATTAACCAAAATAAAGAGTACAATATACAAAAAACCTTAAATCTAAGTACAAATAAATATACTGTAAATATGGGGTTCCCTGGCCTCCATAAAAAGTTAACTTGCGTTATGGAGACCAGTTGATTCCCTACAATTTGTTAAAGTAGTTACATCGAAATATCTATAAACAAACTTAATAATTAAAACCATAAGTACGTATAACTATCAAACAAATGCAACTGCAAATATAAAAATAATACATAAAATGCAGGTAGTCTAAAAAAAAAGATAAAGTTATTCAAAAACACTCGCCAAACGAAGTCACCAAGCAACTGCTGTTAATTGATGGAACAACTCTGCAAACTCACTCGCAGTAATTTTTTTTTTTTCATTTTTTTTTTTTTTTTTTAAGTAATTTTATTATAGGTGTTAAAAATAAATATACTCGTATAATAGATAAATATATATATATATATATATATGTATATATGTGTGTAAAAATATTTAATTAGTTTAAGAAACAAAAATTTATATGCTTAAAAAAAATAAGTGTTTTTTTTTTTTAAGTAGAAAATAAAACCAAATAATAAAATGAAGGTAATTCAATATATAAAAGTCATCTTTGTATAGTATACGTAGTTTCTTATTTTTGTATTCTAAAGAAATCCTCTATACCGTTACTTACCATACTACTACCATTGATACTGTCTAAATGTCCTAAAGGTTTGGCTGTCAGAGAATGTCTAACGGCATTAAGTCCGCCTTTGTACATAGTGCAATTAAGTTTTTAAATAAATAAATAAAATAGTCATATTTATCAAGAAACTCAATTATGGGACCCTTTATCTGATAATTGTTATACCATTTAATTTTATTTTTTTCATTTATTATATTGTATAGCCTTGGAGCGAGATTATCATAGTGTCTAGTAGCAAATACAGTGACAGAAGGTTTAATTGGACATAGATCACGTCTTTTGTTAGTTACTGGTAGATGAGGTACAGTATATCTATGGTATCTCCGCACACATCTGAATATAAAAAGTTTACGTACCGATAATACCTCAGCTTTCTCATATAGTAGTGCAGTTGGGTGTCTAAACGGAAGACCTAATATTACCTTAAGGACAGCTCGTTGAGCTCTTTCAAGTTCAAGAAGGTATGTTTTTGAAGCTCCTCCCCAGGCACAAATACAATAGTTTATTACACATTCACACAATGCCTTATACGTTTTAAGTAATAGGTCTTTACTCGCCACAACACGCAAGTTTTTAAAAATATATATTAACTTTCTGACTCTGTTTGAAACTGCCTCAATGTGATATTCCCAATTAAGCTTATTATTAATAGTAACTCCCAAGTACCTAATTGTGTTGACTCTCTGCAAATATTCGCATGTGCATGTTGCTCTTGAATAGCTGTCGGTCCTATTACACGGAAAAGTATGAATTTTTAATCCAAATGATGTCGGAGGTTCGCCTGCTTTGGTTATGCTAAAACAAAGATATTTTGTTTTGTTTGTATTTAATGACAGAAGATTGTCTTCTAACCATGCTGCGACCTTGCTCATTCCCTTTTCCACAGTCTGTATAACGTTATGCCAAGATGTCGCATGGAACAATAGGACAGTATCGTCTGCAAACATCGTCATATCCGCATTTATTAAATTAGTTCGACATAGTTGATCTATGTAGATAAGGAATAACGTTGGGCCAAGATTGCTGCCCTGTGGAACGCCGTAGTGGCTGTAAGCTTCATTGCTCATACACTTATCCACCCTGACACATCGTGTTCGGTCGCTAAGGTAGTCCTGAAACAATCTTAAAGGAAGACCTCTGACACCAATGTTTTCAAGGCGTGTTAAAAGAATTGGAATCGAAACGGTGTCAAAGGCCTTTTGAAGGTCCAGAAACACCCCCACACATTTTTCACCACGATCAAGGTAGGAGGAAACAGATGAAGTTAGTCTTAGAACGGCGTCTTCTGTAGACTTCCCTGTTCTAAACCCATATTGGTTTACAGCAAGCAAACTTTTCGTCTCTAAGTACTTAACAAGCCTACTATTGACAATTTTTTCGAGTATCTTAGATATATTTGACAGCAGAGAGATGGGGCGGTAGCACGATGGCGACGACTTATCCCCAGATTTAAATACCGGTATGACTATTGCCTTCTTGCATGATTTAGGAAAAACTCCTTGATTAAAACATAAGTTACAAAGATGCTCAATAGGTGACACTAAAATATGTTTTAAATCTTTAATCAAGCTGGATGTTATTTTGTCCCAGCCTGGTGCACTGTTCGACTTGAGCTTGTTAATAGTATCTGAAACTTCCTGTTTAGTTGTCGGAAATAGAACAAAGGAATTTAATGGTGACTCATTGATTTTGATTGCTTGTTTGGCTAGACATTTATCTGTTTTATCAATTTTATTTAATGTTAGGTTAGCTAAATTACGCCCGATAGTTGTAAAGTAGTTATTGACATTATTAAGTGAAGCAGCCTGTGTTTCATTAATGTTTAATAGATCAATGCAGTTAGTCTTACTTTTATTCATATTGCAAACATCTTTAATGATGTTCCATGTTTCCTTAATATTACCATGGTGTTTCTTAAGTTCCAATTCATAATATTGCTTTTTGAGATCTTTAATTATTTTATTACATCTACTTCTGTATGTAGTGTATGTAATATGCGATTCATCATCCTTTGGTTTGTTCTTCTGTTTCTTGAATAGATTGTCCCTTTTCCTGATGGCCTTAACTACACCTGGTGTTATCCATGGCTTCAACGGTTGTGTTTTATTGGAGTATTTAGTTATCGATGTGGATTTGGTAATAGCCGAGTCTAGGGTAGCGATTAGCTCATCGGTAGCAAGATTGGCATCAATTATCTTGTAATAATCTGTCCAGGGATACTTTTCCATAATTTCACTTACAGCCAAAACATCTATTGTAACACGTTCTGATTTCGCTGCTTTCTTGCAAATTTGTAAGTTATCTATGTGCAAGAGTATTGGTGAATGGTCTGTTAATTTATCAAATACAACTGTTTGCCATTTATTTTTGGTTTTTATCATAAAGTGGTCCAGACATGTGCCACTATCAGGTCTAGTGGGACAGTTTATACCCTGATGCAGCCCATATGAGGCCATCAGATGAAGGTAACTGTTTTTATTGGTAGAATTATGTGTTGGCATTGTATTTATATTAATATCTCCAGTGAAGATAACATTTTTTTGTGTTAATATTCTGCAGTACTTTGTCAAGTTGATCGATGTATACATTAACGTCTTTAAAGCAAGGTGGTCGATATGAGCCTACAAGTGTATATTCGTGTCCTATATTAACAACCAAACAATTTCCTTCCTTCATATCTGGTTCATATGACTTACTACTTAGTTCCTTTTTAACATAGACAACCACACCATCATTTTGGTTGAGATAGTTTTTAGTGTGGTATATATTATAGCCGTCAATGCTAGGGGGCTCAAAGTTTTTATTGGTCCAACATTCTGTTAGCACCAAAACGTCCACCTTAACATTCAGACTGGCAATAAATATAAGAAATCTGTCTAAGTTACTGTTAATGCTACATATGTTAACCGAAACTATACATAATGAGTTATTGCAATTAGAAACAATTTGAGAAAATCCATTTACATCTTGTAATCGAGTACATTGTGGCACATCACTGGAGTCAATATCCATTGATATTGTCTTATTTATTGAAGAAGAGATAACAAGGGGAGTAAGTACGGTGCTAGATTGAGGCAGTCTGTTTTTAACACTATCTTTAATTTATAACACTGTTTGTGAATTATTATTTTATTATAATTACTTTTAAACAGTAGCAAGTTTTAATAAAAATATAAACCTTTGCTAGTAACATAGTCATATATCTATTTCATTCATAAATCTATTTCTGCTTTTGACAGCTAAACCTAATTTATATCAAATGCGCAAAGCAAACAAATAATTAACCTAACTGAATTTATTGATCATATGAGTATTAAGAGCGATTGTGGCTCGATTGTAAGAAAGCTATCCTTCAAAGCCACAAAGTTTTGGTTCGAATCCCGGCATGTAGTAGACTATATACTTTTTTACGTACATTAGTCTTAGATTTACAACACGTGCCTAGGAGGGCACGTTAGGTGATCGGTACCGATTCCAATGATACTAACATTTGGAATGGTAATAAATTATCATTAAAATTCACATCAGTGCCTCACCAACCTGTCTGTCCAGCGTGGCCAAATTATCCCAAAATATGTTCTGGAAGGGCTATCTCCAACTGCGAAGGTCTAGGACTCTTAGGCGTTCTAAAGGCTGTGCCGATGACTATATAACAATTCAACAAATCAACTTAACAATATCTGAATAACAATAAAATTATAACATTACGTGGATAATGGAAACGTATAGTAACAACGAAGCTGAGGGTAGTCGTAAATTTTTTGCCATAGACGCTTTTATATTGTCGTATCAATTACCAGGGAAAAATCGGGTATTATCAGTTAACTTTTACCTTTTATAGCACAAACCTTTACAATTTTTGTCCCAGGTTGATTTTTCCCTTGACACCCAAACTACATTCGACGGACTTATTTTTAGCTTAATTGTTTATATTAACTTGAATAGATTTTGAAACCCTTTAGTTTATTATAATCACACACTTCTAAAAAGCAACCGTAGCGATGGATGAATAATTTTATCCGATCCTTTGAGTCTTGTTCGATATATGTGCATTTTTTGAATTAATTAACCTTAGTAGTTTGCTCGACCTTAAAGTTATCTGCTTTTGAAGAGCATGTGACTTTTAAATGTTACTTTCCAGTGCTAAGGGCTTTCGTTGCTTTATATCACTTTGTTGATTTCAAACAATATATAAATTCACCCCTATTTAGCATTTCCGGTAACAGCGAACTGTCCTATCTCCAATCTTGACAGTTTGCTGATTGTAGAACACGATAGGCAACCCTCATGTCGACTCGTCTTAAAATACTAACATTGAAAACATACAGCCCAGAATCAAAATTCTGTTTCTTTGACCGTGTCTAGTGATGCTGCAAGATAGTCCACTATCGATAGGGTACCAATAGTGGAAATATCTATACTGTCGATTGCAAAAAATGCATAATACATTGATGAATTGCAAAAGTATGGAAGGAGTAAGGCTTAGCAGTCGTTACGCTATTGATATTATAGATAGAATCGATACTATTGCAGAAGGGTTGTTCAAGATACCATTGCAAGTCACCAATAGATTTTCCATATATAAATACGCTAAAAACATAGTAATGTATTGAAGAAAAACATGTAAAAACTACACTTATTCGGGTTATTACGCCACGTTACTTTGCGTCGTATGTCACAATTTATTCACATAACAACAACAAATACCTAATAATTGTGAATAACGAATTGTGAACACTCGGATCAGCGAGATGACGTTTGACGTTATCGATTTGTACCTGACGAGCTAACTATCGATGGTATCGATACTATTGCAGGTCAATAGTTTTATACACGTGCAAAGACTTGAGTCAGTACAGAAACGTTTTCTTCGTTTAGTATTTTTTTTAATTGCTACTTATTTTTTTAAAGAATATTTCAATGTTGTATACATTTTTTAGGCTAGCAAACCTGACATGATTCTATTGTCTATTACATCACCTTTTTTTGTTTGTTAACTATTTTATGTACTTTTTCTCAAATTTATAAATACATTTTGTTCGATCAATACTATCTATAATATCAAAATAATAATAAATAATAAATAAAAAGTAATGGAACTATCGATAGTTCGATAGGCATTAAGAGGCATCTCTAACCATGACCGTTAAATAATCGAACAAGTGAACTATTAGTTTTTTAGTTAGAAATGCGCGAGCTTAGCCGTGCTAATATTTAATTTTGTAAATATTACAAGAATATAGCGGTTGACATTTACAATGTCCATTCATTAATATATTCCTTTATATAAAGTTTCCTCATAAATAAATATAATTTGGCTACTACATTCCAAAAGATTCCGTACACTAAAAGCGCTTACATTCTAAACGTTTACTAATTCATAAACAAATAAGATTACCAAACCACTATGTAGGTAGAACAGTTTTGTGAATGCAAACTGTAAAAATAAACTAGGTAGACTTAATTGTAGGTACATATTTATAATTTGGATCGTATCAATTTATCATAAGAGTATCTAGACTAAAAAAATACTCAATATTTTTTACAATAACAATTAATATATTTATAACAGAAATTATACATGTAAAACTAATTATTTAATAGAATATGATATTAAAGTCTGCAATATAACCTACAGAATAGAGCTTTGTAAAAAATCCAAGAGTGTCATCTCCAAATAGCTTGAGTCGGAGTATAATCGTAAAAGTACCATAAAGAAAATAATAACCTTGCCAATTTATTTCGTCAAGGTACCTATAGACACATTTTTATAAGGAAAGTACCATAGATATAGAATACCTCAAGATCAGAAAAGAAATCCCAAAAAGTTAATTACTTTAGTGTGTTAATGAATTTCTAGTATGTGTAACATTTAGTAAGATGTAATAAAACGACAAACGAATATCGATACAGACGGAGAGACACGGGTTGATGATGATGATATTAAAATAAGATTAATTACATATAAAGGTATGAGAATATCGGCCGGTTGCAGAAAGGCTGATTCTTTTAACATGTTTAACGTATAAAATAATCAAAGTGGCTTAACTACCAATCACGTGGCGTATATCAAAATGTTGATAATAGATTATTTTAATCATCCTTACTACAACCGGCCGTTAGTGTTAAAATATATTTTTATTATGGGTATAATATCCCATAGTACATTTGTAAAAATAAACAAATTATCAACACAATAACAATTGGATACCTATCTCCCAAAATATTAGAGCTACAGATAAAGTTTTGCTAAAACATTTCATCATATAACTACAAAATATCGATAGCTAGCGATAAAATATTAAGAGCCAAGCACTAGTGTAAAGGCATTATTTAAACGAATACACAAATTATCTTCATTTACTTTTGCAAATACACATTTTTACACAAGAATAGAAGCATACAGAGTAGATAGTAGGTATTTCACAATTTTAAGTGCCTTTATTGTGGTTTAGCGCGTTAAACTTCCAGGAATACGCTAAATAAGCATAGTATAGTATTGAAGAAAAACCTGTGAAAACTATACTTATTTAAGTTATTACACCACGTCAATTTACAGTCATTTAACGAACAAGACATCATAGTCGTTAGACTTAATAATTGCGTAATAAAAAATATGCGAAACGCTCGGATTAGCGGGGTGATCTGAGATTATACTACCAAAAAAGTTTACATTTGTCAATGACGGTGTTTTTTCGTGCTCTCTCTTTCTAGCACACGCTTTGTCGTATTTACGGTACCGACGATGCTAAGTCTATGGGAAGAACAGGATCTTTATGTAAAATTTTGTAGGCCATTCATTTTAAATGGTGTATCGTTTATTATAACAAGGCGACACATTTCACATTTATTTTTTTACTGATTTAATATATCGTCAAATCATCAGTTAATGGTTAAATTTTAAGTTTTATACCAATAAGATCGGTTAAACTAACTGATGTCATGACTATCACGATACTGATAGGTGCTGGCAGTGAGAAAATATCACAACTGTTATACGCCTTTAGAAGAATACGCGTAGCGGGCGCAGAATTTATATTAAAAACCGGGGCATATTTATTTTCGGCTACCAGCCGCTTTCAAGCGGAACATATAATTTTTGCGAAATTAGTTTTGCATACTGTAAAGTTAATAGCAGAATTAAACGAGAAATAATACGGCGAGCGTTTTAGGTAACCTTCCACCCAGGTGGTAAGCCCTTAGTTTATATTGTAGAATAGTTTTAAATGTTTAAATATTTTTAGTTTCGTTTTATTTATAATTAGTTTTTAATTTAATTCACTTCGAATAAAAATATTAGTATTAGAATTTCGCCATAGTACAATTACTGTACCTACCGACTGTACCCTTAAAATATACATATTATTATAGTTTCTCAGTATCGCAAGTATCTTGGTTTTATTGAATGTTTTATACAAATTTCCTTTCCCTTCCAGTTTTGCAAGTTCTGAACATACAGAGTAAAACAGCTGTTCCAATATCCGTTGCGGAAGTGGCGATGAGCAAATGGCGTATGCAGAAAGTTCGTGCAAACATCCCTTAATATTGCCAATCGTAACCTAGTTTCAACAAATTCCAACAAAATTTTATTGAAAATATGAACTGTGTACATTGAAGATATGTACCTGATTTCTAAGGCTGCGACCCACCAGAGATTTCTGAGAAAGCCGAGTAATGAACAATGCAATGCAAGATTTCATACACAATCATACATAAAAATCTACACACACACAACGGACACAACTTGTATTTTTTTGTCAATAAATAATTATTTATTATTATTTAAAAAATATAAACATCCTTCGGTAGCCATTTTTCATTCGAAACTGCGCTGACAAGAAAATGTTTTATTTGCGCACTGCTCAGCTTCGTGTCATATCTTTAATATAAAATTACCCTTATATATACAACAAAAACTTTTATATGTATGATACGAGTATGTATCGTAACTTAAATATCACACCCTGGCGTAACTTTACCTAATATTTTTTGCTGCCTTCGTCTTTAGAGTTCTTCTCCTTTATTTGTGAATTGAAGATGTCCTTTGGTGATTCAATTTTGTCCTACAGAATTCCATTTTCGGTCCAATGCTTTTTGATCCAATAAGTAAAATTCCCCTTTGGACTCACCTAACTGCACCTTTAGTTCGCGTGATTAATCCTATAGGTATTCTTAAATATTGTTAGACTAAAGAAATAATCTTTATATTTTCTAGTGAAATTATAATATTAGCCCCAATTTTTATTTTATTTCCCGAATAATATTCAAGCAATAACATACCTTTTCTGTAGTCTCTGCGTAAAGTTTTACTTCCGAGCTCTCAGACAGAAAGTGTTCAACATTCGTGCTGTGAATGCTAGAGCTACTGAGTGGCTAAACAGCTGGATGTGATAGGTCATTATTAATAAATTTTATTTATAATGTCAATAATAAATTAATATAAACAAACTAAAAACTAAATTATTACTACAAATAAAAAAACAAAAAAATATATAATCGTGTCCGCGCGACATGGTGGCAAGAACGCTGGCCGCATTTCCTTGCTGAATCGCTATGCTGAATCTCTGAGCGTGGAAAGAACCAGCCCTCTTGTCACCAGAGCAGACAATTAAACGAAGGG
The DNA here is from genome assembly GCA_910589645.1 of Tinea semifulvella. NCBI lineage: Eukaryota > Metazoa > Arthropoda > Insecta > Lepidoptera > Tineidae > Tinea > Tinea semifulvella. Next base: position 32,759,931 of record OU342584.1, read on the forward strand.
TAATGTTTTATAAAAAGGTTTAAGCGCTTTGAGGGTCAAAAGTCTGTACAGAAAACGGCACAAACACGTAGTCTTTGATTATAGATACGTACGTATTTGCGCCGCTTCCTAGGCTCTGCGCTTTCAGCTGCGGCTACCACTTTTAGCGCTGTTTCCCTGAGGTGTGACAAAACCAAAGTGTCGACACAAGTGGCATCCCACACTAAGGCCCGTCCCCGCTCCTAGGGAATCAGCGTCATACTATGAGGTCTCTTGCCATCATTAACTAAATAGGTCCTTTGAACAAAATCTAAAAGAATTACGTAGTCTGATGTTATTGTTTTCATAAGAAAGTGGCGAGGCGATGATAACGATGATGGTGATGATCCACAATGTCTGAGCTATCAACGACATTTCTATCAATTAACAAGAGTATAGTTCAATTAAAACAGTCCTTAAACGTTCATATAAAATAATTTTATTGCGTTCAATAAAGTAGAAATATTTATAGGCCCGTAAAACAATTTATTTCTGGTCTCTTCTTTATTGGCAGTGCTCATACAATGTACGAGTACATCAGTAGTTCATATTTATTATTTATTTTATATCCTTTTCCTATTAACACTTTACATTGTGATTTAGAAATAAACTTGTCAAATTTAAATACTGAATCACTTTATTTATTATTATTTAATCAAAAATATTCACACCAACAACCTAAAATTTAATAAATAAAAACTACTTAAATATAAATACATATATATTTAGTTAGGAGGATTTTCTTAGTATCTAAATGTACAATTTTTTGTATTGCCTAAAGTTAGGTATTATTAGTTTTATAACTATTGCATACTATTATAATAAGGTAAAATATATCGTATTTTTTACTTTACTAGTAGAGACATTTTACTAGTCGGAAGCACCCTTCAGCGCTAAACAATTTTGCTATCTATCTATATCTATATGATTTGTATGGTATTACTTTATACTAATATGTTATTAAAAATCGTCAGAGAACGAAAGTTACCGACAAAGCTTTTAAAATTAGCAAGCTGAAGTGGCAATAGGCCGGACACATCTGCCGCAGAGCCGACGAACGATGGGGCAAACTAGAGTGGAGACCACGTACGGGAAGACGCAGAGTAGGACGACCCCCCGCTAGATGAACAGATGACCTAAAGAAGGTCGCTGGTGGGGGTTGGATGAGGGTATACGAAAGATCGCGTTAAGTGGCGAGCCTTAGGGGAGGCCTACATCCAGCAGTGGAGAGATACAGTGATCTGATGATGATGAATATGTTATTCTATATTTTGGGAAAGCCAATTTTTTTTATCACTTCCGTACATACATACATAGTTTCTTAGGAAAAAATGTTTGTTTCTATCAATAGAAATTCATTCTAGTCTAGAGTAGACAAACTCATTACGTATAATATTCAATTTAGGCCAATGCTAACCGGAATATGTTACGTTCTCGTTGCACACTATTTACAATTGAAAAATGATAAATTTTGATGCACTGTTGACGCTAATTCACATTGCAGAGTGAAGTCAATCCGTCAAAGTGTTTTCTTGCAGATTCCTTTCTCAGTAGGATAAAGCATTAACATTTTATTGGAATCTGCCACTCATTAAATCAAAAAGAAATATTTAATAAAAAAAAATGACATGGTAACTGTGAGTTTATTCCAGTATAATGTCTTAACAAAATATTCGGAAATAGTATCTGTTGTTACCGGTTGCTTTTTACGATTGTAATCTGTAAAACAACATTCTTTATACAATATATATTTTTTAAAATATTTGTTTCTGTTTTGCATAAAACACATGGTTTATGTATCAGTTTTATGTCTTAACAAGTCTCGTTTCACGTTTTCTTTTCTTTTTACACGTTTCATTGAAAACGATGCGGATGGCTCGTCATTATGCAAAGTTCACAATGACGTTATACTATAAAAATATTTAATAGTTTTTAATCATCATAAGCATCTAAATATTTCCGGATATTTTGTTATGACCTATTTACTCATTTATATATTATTTTGCAATGGTAGTGTTATTTAATTTATCTAGCAAAATAATACGGGTTTATGAATTTTTATCTTCTATAATGTTAAGTTTTATGCAACATTAAGTTTTCAAGTCATTATGTTATTTAGAAAAGCCTATTTACATGATTCTGGATTAAAATAACCTTATTATGATAATTTCATGCAGCTAGGCGTCGTTCGCTCCAAAAGTTTAGCTCTTTATGACGCAGTCTTCACTTTGTCGTGACGACCTTTCTATCTGTTATTCTAATATTATTATGATGTAATGAATAATTTTAACTTAACAAAACCATGAGGACTTTCGGCTAAGCACCAGGCCAAGAGGTTGTACGAACAGCTGACGAAAATATATGTAAATGTTGCCATCTTCTTTGGACTCACTATCTATTTCTCGTCTCTTCCTGAGACTATCTCTGATGACGCGTCTCTGAAGGATAGTCTTTCCTCATATTAGGTTTTATTTAGACCTTATTCCAGGCGTTGTTGATTATGGCCTGATAACTACTATGAGTTGACGATAATGTGATAGAAAATATAACTTTTACATATTCTACTTTTCGTGTCCTACTTTCGAAAGAAGTATGGCATGATCGCATGAGGATCTTTGTCAGCTGTTTAATATATAAGCTGTTAGATGTGTAAATGATGATATAATATGTAACTGTAATTAGATTTTCATGATGATGATGTGACTTCCCGGTACCCTTACTTAATAATAAGTATTATATATATTATATATGTCGTGAGCTTCGGGAAAAACTCGTTAAGTAGAAGTTTAAGTAGAGAATATTTCTCTCAAAGAGCCAACCTCGCCGTTGAACATAAACACTACGCCCATCGGCAGGTTAAAATTTTAGTTTTTAAATTTTAGTTTTATTTTCAGTGTAGTTTGGTGTTTAAATTTATATATATATGTATATGATTTTATTAATAGGTGTTAAATAAAACTTATTAATACGTCAGGTTACTGTGAAATTACATTATGTTAAACTGATTAAATTTAAACATATTATAATTTTTCATTTGTTAGTTTTCGACAAAAGATTTAGGCAAAAACATCGACTACATATGGTGACCAAGCGACCCGTTACTTGGCCTAATTTTATAAAATTCGCAAAGTGTTCTTGGGAGTATGTTATGGTGAATGTTTTGTCCTTCGGGAAGGTTAAGGCCAGATTTGTTGGCATTAGTACAAGATCAATATGGCCACGCATTGCGGTAGCTTTATGTGCGTAACTTTATCCTAAAATTTAGTACACGATGACAGGTATTTTTGGTAGAATACTATGGTTTTAAATATTTTAATTAGGAACTACTACAGAAGGGGTAACGAATTGTTTTGACATATTGTATCAACACTCGAAAACCTATTATTAGATATTTTTTTTATTTTACTACTAGCTGATTAACCCCGCCGTTGCCCGTACAAGTAGTGCTCAGCGAAAAATACCTTCACGGGGTCGTAGTTTCACATGTGATATTTAAATTTTGATGTAGCGGTCTAAGTCCGTGGATTTAGACTTGGAGGTACCAGGTCCGATTCCTGGATGAGACACAAAAAAATATTTAATTTATTTGTGATATTACTCGAGTTTGGTACGCTAGAGACATCGACCAGCTTGCCACTTGTCATAATGGGCCTATAAATGTGAATTCGCTTCATTAAAAAACTAAAATAAAAAATTGTGGGCTTTGACTACCCCGTAAGGGCTACATACGGTCATGATAATAATGACAAATCCATTCCAAAATTTAAGGATCACTTTAGTATAATCGGTTCAGTATAGGCGTGGAAGAAAGTTACGATACCATATAACAGAGAACTGATATATAGCTGTGAGATTATGGTTGTGATAGATGAACAACTATACATACAAAGCTTCTTTCACATTTATAATATTATATGGATTTTGAGGCGTTCATAAGGACCTGCAATACGTTATTACAAACCAATTTAGATAACAATAAAATTTAATCAACTTTTGGTAAAGTCTTCGAGCAAAACGACAACGCTAGTCGATTAAAATCATTTGAGAACGTGTGGGCTTGAGTGTTAAATAAAGTTACGCGTTTAAGTAAAAGCTCTTGAAGAAAGAATAACATTAATGTAGAAACGTACACGTATACGTCTATTTATCTTTTAAAACGAAACCAGATGGTTTTTGTCTTAAGAAGCACTATGAAAACAAATTGCTTTTAAAGCTGTTTTATTGACATATGTTATTGTCACAACTAAATCTACGAGTCGGTTACGTCAACGTTTTAACATCATCATCATCAGCCAGAACTCTTCATTGTTGGATGTAAGTTGAAAGCTCACTATTTCACACAATCTTCATCCAGCACTGACCTTTTTCAGGTCATAATCCCACTTACCATTTTCACGTATGTGATCTCCACTATAGCACCTGTCTACTCCATCAGTTGTCGGTTCTGCGACAGACGTGTCCGACCCATTGCCACTTCAACTTACAAATTTAGAAGGCTATGTCGGTGACTTTGGTTTTGTAAATCAGACCCACTATCTGTGTCCACGTTTCTGCTTCGTACGACAATACTGGAAGAACACATTTTGGTTAAAAACTATTATTTTAAAATACTGTGGTATGTTTAATATCAGGATGTGCGTAACTTTCCTAATACAGCTTAAACCTTTTTTTCTGACCAACCTGCAAGATATATTGATGAAATACATAATTTACACAATTCAAAGTCACACCACGTCAAGGTTTGGAGTCAAATAGGTCAGGTCACATAAGAGCAGTGGTGGCTCGGTTGTAAGGATAATCCAAAAGGTCGCGGTTCAACATACACCAGTGAGAAATACACCTTTCTTAAGTGCATTTGTCAAATATTTACAAATACCACTGTTACTGTGTCTTGGAGGGCACGTTAAGCCATCGCTCCCAGTTCTACTAATATCAACTGTGGAATCGTTAATATTTTTTTTATCAGATCATCGCCAATTTGCCTGGCCAACCTGGCGAGTGTAGGCCAAATTCTCCAGATATAGGAGTATGTTCTAAAAGGCCATATATAGGTGTCTAGTGCTCTAGGAGCTGTAATGATGATATCATGTCTATCGGAAATACCTAGCTTATTATCGTGCCATTAAAAATGCACCTATTGCTGAATTTCCCACGATGCGATGTGCTGACAATTTCACCCTGTAATTTTCCATACGCCGTAAATTACACCCTTCTGAAGACAACGTTTTACGCAGAAATGCAATATACAATTTATTTAATATCAGGTAGTGCCGACAATAGAATAGCTAGCCAGGCTTCCAACAGAATATATTGTTACGTTGGTCTTAAGCTGTCATATATACTCTCCTAGCTTATGTACAGTAAGTCTTGGTTCAAGTGGTGTTATTTTTATATAAATATCACCATGACAAGCTTACAATAATAATTCTCTTTGAAAGTAAAAATTGGTATTTGACATTGCACATACTTTTAACGAGAACAAAAAATAGGTGGTACTGATAGTAGTAATTTGCCCAGTCTGCCGAGAGAAGTCTGTCTACCGTTCGTGCCGATAAAAAAGTGCTTTTCTTTATTATAACTTGGATTGTGATGGTGGCCCAGCACACACTTTTCTTACGTACATTTGTTATATTTACATTACAACACCAGCGTTCCCTTGCCTCGGAGAGCACATTAAGCATTCGTTGGTGCCAGTTCCACTAATACCAACTACTGAAATCATTTGGGTTTAAAAAATAAAACACCATTGATAACAAGCGTATAAAAGGCATTATTAGGACATACGTTCTGAAAGACCCATCTCCAGCAGTAAATGTGTTAGTGTGCAGATAATATTAAACATGACCTGTGCTTTTTACATTGGTCCTGCACGGACGGGTCGCTAGAATTAAACGGTATTATAAGGCTGGTTATAATATCACTAAAGAGTCTATTTCAGTAGCTAAACCTAACTATAGCCCTATGTAATTGTACGGTTTCGTAGCAATTTCCTACTCAATACTAAAGGGAATCGTAAACGATTGTTACTTTCATTAAGTTGTCATTATTTGAAATCATTTATGTAGAATAGTTATGCCGCACTTAGGGAATAACACTTATTTAATATATCATTATTTTAATTTTAGAATTAGGACTAAATTAATAATAGTGCAACTCTTCAGTAATCAATATTTTAACACAAAACGTTTGAAACTAGAAAGGAAAAAAGGTTTGTGCGCTATTGCCCCTCACTATGGAATGGATAATGTTGTTCATGCAAAGAGGTAATGACGCTCAAACCTGTATCATCATCATTCTGGTTTCATGTCTGACTCTTTCGCAGTTGTTGCAGTAAATCTTTGGAACACTTTGCCGGTCAATATTCGGCAAACATCCAACAGAATAATATTCAAAAGATTGGTATACTCACATTTCTTAAACAGCTCCCTACATCGTGTATATGTAGATATTGTATGTAGTATAGTTATGTATATATGTAAGTACTATTAGTATGTAGTATATATAATTAATAAATATAGTTATTATTTAATAATGATCAGTCTTAAATACTTCTTCTAACTAAGTTATACTTATTATTGTCCCAAAGGTTGGCTGTCAGAGAATGTCAAGCGGCATTAAGCCCGCCCTTGTACATAAAGTTTTAAATTAATAAATATGATAAAAAAGTAAAGTATCATCACGACCGTATCCATTCCGGGGTAGTCAGATAGTCACTTTTTTTAATGAAGCTGATTTACATTAGCCTAATTTTCTGTAGGCTGATCATGACAAGTGACAAGCTTACTGATGTCTCTAGCAATCTCTCTAAATGAAATAAATTATTATGTCTCTGCGTCTAAATCGCGAACTTCACCGCTAGACCACAAATGCAGTTTATGTATAATAAAACCAATGATATTAACTTTATTTAAATTATTAAATAAGGAAAAATAAAATTTAAAAACATTGAAATTACTACGAGTATTAAAAAAAAAAACTACTTTAATTTTTCAAATATTATACAGATCAACCTTAAATATCTATATTAAACTATATTAAGACTATATTAAAGTTCTGTTTCGTACAATCAAGTAATTTCGTCATTATCACTAGAACTAGTTTTAGACCTATGCTGCTGAAGATGTGCGTGCCTTTCAAAACATATTTTTCCAGAATTTGGCCTTCTCTCGCCACGGTTGCCAGATGGGTTGGCTATGATACGATTAAAGGACAGCGTTTTAACAACGTAAAACACGACTACCGATTTTTCATTTATTTATACAACAAGTTTTGTTTTTTAGATATAATTTGGTATTTTGAACGAGTGATGCTTATTCTTGGCCGCCCATTCTGTATTGATAAGCGTACGCGAATATATTTATAAATATTCCAGCGTACATTTTGTTGACTATTCCGATGTACCTAGTGATTTATAAAGGCTTGATTAAATTTCAAACAGCGCGGTCGCGGCGGGTCAAATTTTGTGCTTGTCAAAATGTCAGTCCACATGTTAACATCATGTTCACACGACTCACAAAGACAAATATTTACTAGTAGCAGATAATTTATATTTGATACGAATTTGGGGCCAACTGTATATTGTTTATTTACAGAGAAATAAGTTTAAAGACGGTTTTGCATGTGTAGTAATGTAGCAAATAAATATTTTTTTTAGGTTAGTATTTTATTATTATACTAGCACCACATGTGACCTTGCACCCACCTGATGGTAAGTGGCAAGCAAGTTTCATATATGTTAGCAACTGAAATCAGACATTCATGACTGACTTCAGTCCCTAACACTATGCCGACTTGACTGGGCATGACGGTAATAAATTAAACCTGAATATCTTCAACTTAAGACTCTTAACCTCATGCTCCCTTACATTCGATAAATTATAATATTTAAGGAATTATAATTCTTTCACATACTATCTTTTATTCGAAATAAAGTCAATAAGTTTTAAATTTCAAAATCTCGTTTTGACAAAACACCATTTTAAATAAACTTTGAAATCCAGTCGGCACGGGTTGCGATCATGCTAGAAAGCTAACATTTTATATTTGAGTATGTTTTTGCATTAATAAAAAAATTAAAGGCAATGCATATCGAAAAAAAAATCATATAAGGGACACTAGGCATACAAGTAATAATTGTGAATTAAATTATAACTAAAAATATTATTTAATTAGCAACAAATTAAAGCACTGAATAACAAATAGTGACATAAGCAACAAATAAATAGCATGACAGACATAAGGGAACGCTACTTATAAGAGACTAATGCGGGATTGCGAGGCACGTGGTACACGTGGCTAGCACAAACTGGAGTATTCCAGTTTTATTACACTATTACAAATGCAAACATGTCTTAAAGCCGATTTATCTGTACATAATGTTGTTGTACATAAACGAACCTACACGTCACATTTATATATTCTAATTTATAAATTTATTGTTTTCCCAAATTTTATTGATATTATAATAAGGTTAAATTTTAATTTTAATTATAAGTATAATGAATTTCATAAAGTAACCAACATGATAACTAAAATCAGAGGACCATGAGCCATACATATTCGTATGTAATAATAATAATAAATATTTCCAGACAGGTCACACAGCGCCATCTAGTTTCCGCGGTAAGCTACGAGGCTTGTGTTACGGAAAGAAGATGGTTGATAAACTACATATTATACTTTTTTTTTTGTAAATATATACATATTATACATATAAACATCCAGACCGAGACAAATTATACAATGTACAACTTGCCCCCGGTGGGAATCGAACCCACGACCTCCCGAGTTCACGGCAACGTTTGTTACCACTAGGCCACGGAGGCGGTGAAATGTATGATCATATTTACTTTGTCTTTGACTTAACATAATGTAGAGCTCCGCAGTGTACCTACGATTAAAATGTTACCTAGGGTTTATATACGAGTTTAAGTTTTTTTTTGTTAAAGACTGAAATATATATTTATTATTACGATTATAGGAGTATTACATTTTATTACAGCAATTTTTGTATTATGTCTCGGTCAGTACAGCTTTGCAGCGAATAATTAAAATTGAAACCGCATACCTTTACGTCCGAAACATGCTGTTTTTAATTTATATTTCTCTCCATTCAAGTTTGTTTTAAAAATCATTCAACTTAATAGTTTTATTGTACAGGATTGCGTAGGTACTTTAAATGACTTACTGTTACATATGAAGCTCTCAAAGAAAAAAATATTTAAAAACAATAAACTAGAGAGAAACAAAAGTACAGTGACCTTATTTTATGCGATAACTATAGAAATGTTTGTGGAAAAGACAGGAATAAGCACTTCAAAGAGAGCTCCATATACAAACAGTTTTCATAACCGCTGTAGCCCCGGGGTACTGTACCAAAATACTCGGAGCCCACTTTGGATAATATTGTGACTCGGCTTCATTACAAAGTGTAAATGGACAGTTTTAAATGCTTAGAAACTTTTCAATTTTCCGCTCGAAATAACTTTGGGATGTTTCTTGAAAAAAATACGCTGAAATTGCTGCCTTATTTTTTTATTCGCTAATTATCCCCCATTTTTGGCGTAGTAATTTTACAAAATCTTTTGTTTATGCTAATTAATGTCATGTAAAAGGTTAACGCAAAACAGACTCGGGAACCTTCCAGTCAAAACCAGAGTTACAAAAATAAGCAACTAGGCCTAGTTGGACCCGCACGGTCAATTCGTTTTTCTGATTATTTCTGTCACATTTAAAATGATCAAGTAAGTTTTGTCCAAGGTCTTTAGAAATCAATAGCATTAATAATTACGCACTGTTACCAGGTTAAAGTAGTCGTAAAGTTGCCAGGCTCGTACATAATATTGAATATATTTGATTGTCTATCAAATTCAAGAACCGATAGGATCCTCTCTCTTACAGTGATAGTAAAAGACCCGATGGATTAACCTTGGTGCCGTGGTCTATGGCTCGAGTATTGGTGTGATACACTACATGTGCCAAGACCCTTGCTAGGACTCATCTGCCAGGGCTGGGGCAGATTAAACATTAACAGGTCACTGGAATCTGCTAAGCTGCTGGTCTTCTGCTAACAGCCTACTTATTGAATCACTTTGCTGCTTAGTCTTCTACCAGCAGGAGTAGAATCATTCAAAAGAATTAAATTAATGACGTTTATAGGTTTACGTGAATAAATATATTTTGACTTTGACTATGACTTTCACTTTTGGAGCTAAATGTCGCAAAAACGAGTTTGCTAGCATTGACTTCGTCTTTGTGCCTTTTGGTCTTGAGACAATGGGATCGTTGGGGCCAAGTTCTAAGTAGTTCTTTAAATAACTGTGTAAGCGGTTGGCTTTACGTGATAAGAGGGTTGGCAGTATTTTCGCGCAGCAAATCAGCATAGCTGTGCAGCAATTGTTTTCGTACACTGTCACATGATCAAGTCATAGCTGAAAATCTTTATTTATATATATTTTTTAATTTCTTCGAATTATATTAGTAGTTACATTTATATTAGAGTCACTAAATACTTAGAAGTACTCTATATTATACAAATGATTTAATATTTTTATTAATATATTTGTATAATAATCAAATTATATTATATTATCACAAATATTGAGATTATTATCATTAATAAATTTTCAGCATAGGGTCGGTAACTGAATCATTCCTTAGTGATATTCGTTATATTAGGAAATATTTACTTACCGACTCTTAATCAGCAACTCAAGAAAAATTAAAGCTGTAAAACCTTACAAATTTAAAATTCACATCCGCCTGCCCTATTTCATACATAGTAGGATAGATATATTTTACAAAGTTTTATTACATATTGAAACTCTTGCGACAACAAATATAACAAAAATTGAATTAGTACCTTCTAGATTTTTCCATTCTACAACAAACACGGTAGGTAAAGTCTATGAGAAAAGGATAGGAAGAATAAGTTATTAATTGGAAAAATAAGAAGTACCGACAAGTTTCAAGTTACCTTTTGCCGGGAATAAGATCACTGTCGGAGTAAAGAAGAAAGAATATTCATGCAATTATAGTTGTTTAATGAATGTTGTCTAATGTTTTGCGCGCACATTCTCGTATTAGGTATTCATAAGTCACTACAGCCCCTAGAACACAGCATTCTAGACGTCGACTATTGGAGATGGGCCTTCTAAAATATATATCTGGAGAATTTGGCCTAAACTCGGTTCACTGGCCAGGAGGGTTGGCGAGCGTCTGATTTTAATGACAATTTATTAACAATATTAAATAAACTATATTAAAACAAAATCTAAATTTAACCTAAAAAATAATAATAATAATAATACATAGAAAATATACTTACAAAAAAAAAGCTCCTTCAAATCGCTGTCTTGTGGCATGGTGCCCAATACACTAGTAGCATTTCCCCTTTGAATTAGGATACTAAATTTTTGGGAGAAAAAACTGCCAGCCCCTATTCCGATCCCTACGGGCCCAACGTTTCTACAGCAAACGTTGAAAAAAAGTAACTATCCAAATATTCATATTTTCGACGCTTGCTGATCTGCGCTTGTTCCGCATTTATTAACAATTGCATAAGTCGGTATTAGTGTCCGCGCGGTATGGTGGCAAAAATGCCATATTTACTCCCTGAATCGCTATGTTGATTCTCTGAGCGAGGAAGAAAACCAAGCCTCTTGTCACCGGATCAAACCATACGATGAGGGATAATGTTTTGGCGCTTAATCTCCACGGGTCTAGAGTTTCTACAGCAAACGGCACAAACTAGTAGTCTTCGATTATAGATACGTATTTGCGCCGCTTGCTAGACTTTGCGCTTTCGGCTGCGAATCCCACTTTTTGCGCTATACCCCTGAGGTGTAAGCTAACGTGGCGACATATGTGGAATCCCGCACCAAGGCCTGCCCCCGCTCCCAGGGGATCACCGTCATGTTATTTGTTTTAATTTATATTTTTTTTTTATTACCATGATCGAAAAGCGGATCCGAAACTTAAGAAAAAAAAATATGATTGTGAAATTATGTATATTGGCCCTTTGGTTAGGGTTGACATTAGACATAGGTTTTCAAAATTAAACCTTATAAATGACACTATTAGCTAGTATAATAAATAGTGATGGGCCGAATGTGGATTATGCATAATACTAACTTCGGCCAAACATTCGGCACTGGACTGCACCGAATTCAAACTGCGGCCGAAATTCGGTATAATTTCGATATTTTTTTATACACAAATAATTTATGTACAAATTTATATCTTATTTTTTAGCCGAATTTCGATATTTTTCGACAAAATAACAGGACATAAATAATATATGTATAAATTTATATAGTTATTTGTGCACCCTAATATTTTTGCAAATACAGATATAAATAATACAGACAATCATTATATATTAATAGCCATCATTTGAAGAATAGTCTATAGGTAATATTTTAGGCATTTAATTACCTGTAGTCATTTTATTATTCTGTTTTACCGAATATTCGGCAGATTGAACCGAACTTCGATCTATGCTAATATTAAAACATAGTTTATAATTATAAAATAATATGCTTTGAACGCATTTCGTAAGGCTATCCATCACCATTACTTTTGTTAACATATTTTTTCATAATATAATATAATAATAACGTAGCTTACGTTGATATAAATGGCTACGCTGTTACATGTATCTTAGACTATAAATGAACTGGATATTAGTGAAAAAAATTCCCGGTCATCGTTTTTCTTAGCACATCTTTGGTGAGAGAGCCCCTTGTAACAAACAATGCTCGTATATCGAATTTCATAACATAATATTAAGTCTTTGTATTAGTCCATTGTTCGTTACCTTTTAGACTCAACCCTGGGTGAAGGGACTAAGAAATCTTGATATTATGAGTATAATAACTTAATATACCTTATTATGTCTTAGAACAATAATGTACTCAGAGGAGACGTTATTTTGATGTCCATTGTAACTACTCGTATATATAGGATTACATAGTAATTCATTACGCTAGCGTAACACCCATACGTAACACGAGGTCCAAAAATAGGAGCAACTGACGCCAGCCACTGACGATCGGCATCAGTCATGTCGGCCTATCAAGTTGCTTTATCACACTGCGCTTGAAGGACTCCAAGTAGGATTACATAAATACACTGGCTGGGGATGCATATATTGGGGTGTACGTGTGGTTTGGTTGCGATAAGGTTATGGAGCTCATTAGAACACTTACCATGGTATAGCTTGCAGAATACGCTCGGGTGAGCCACGTCACGGCAAAGCTACCCCGATTAGAGATTTTTAGACAGACACCACACTGACGTCCACTGACGTCTACGTTGATGACATTGAGAGCATTTATCTTTAAGTTATATAGCGAAGCCATCCCAGAGGTAAGGACCTTATTTGTGCTTTATAAAGCATAAGTTCGAGTAAGAGCGGAAAAACCCGTTTTAACTTATAGTTTTCCTAATTTTTTGAACACTATTTTGGTAATGATCTCTATGTAGTAACTACACACATCAAAAGTGTCTAGGGATCAACATATATTTTTGCAATAACTTTTCTCCTGATTGATATTCATTAAAATTTTCTTTAAGGATTGATCAAATAAAATGTTTTCGTTTGTCTACAGTAACGATAAACCAAGTCACCTTTGCATTAGTAAAAAAAATTGCCATTTTCCTAATAAAGGGATTTTTGACATTTGAACCACTAACATTAAAGTTCGAAAAAAAGACTGAAATAACAGTTTTTTTTTTAATTTTATTGGGTAACTTAAACAATTAATAATCCGTGTTTCTACCGCGAACACTAACAACACAAGAACATCGGTTTGGCATACTCAAAATGAGTTCATCCAAATCACGCTGTGGAATGGCCGCCCATGTTCGTTGCAACAACAAAAAAAGGTCTTCTTGCGACTGGATACCCTCCATATTCGGCAGAGCTCTTCTCTGAAGAATATCCCATGCATGCTCAATCGGGTTCAAGTCTGGCGACTGAGCAGGCCAGGGCAGGACATTGATGTTAGCTGCGGCGAGAGTCTGTCTTACAACTCTTGCGGTGTGCGGTCGTGCATTATCATGCATTAACTGAAATAAGGGACCGATATGCACTTGTAGAGGAACGATGACGTCTGATACAACCGTCTCAGCATAAATTTGAGCGTTGAGGTTGCCTCTGATCCAAATCAACTCAGTTCTTCCGCCGATCGAAATACCCGCCCATACCATGATGGTTCCACCACTATAAGGATGGACTTCCTGGCAGGATTTTAATCGCTGTTGGCGTCCAGGGGTTCTCCAGTGTCGTATACGTCTTGTATCCGGCCTCATACCAAAACGAGACTCATCAGAAAAGCACACGAAACGCCATTGTTCTTCTGTCCAATTTCTGTGTTCAAGAGCCCATTGATATCGAGTCCTACGATTGTGCATTGCTATAGGTGGTACCCGTAGCGGTCTTCGGGAATGAAGGTTCACTTCATGCAAGCGGTTTCTGACTGTTTGGTCGCTAATTAAGTTCCCTGAAGAGCGATGAAGGCTCACGGCTAACATCATGGCGGTTATTGTTGGAGTTCTTCGAGCTGTGATTTGAATGTATCGGTCTTGTCTCCGTGTGGTGCAGCGATACCGTCCTCCATGGCGCTCAGCCACGGTACCAGTGGTTCGGTAACGTGTCCAAAGTCGACTGATAACACTCTGACTTGTATTCAGAGCTAAAGCCACAGTACGTTGCCGGGAACCAGCTTCTATCATTCCCACGGCTCTGATCATTTCTTCCCTGCTTAAATGACGTCGCCGCTCCATAATAACGTTGGTTTTAATCAGTAGTAGGGAAACAGTAGCACTAATAATGTCTTCAATGCGTCTTATGTTTTTATAGGGAAAATATTGACAGCTGATTTTCATCTTTTACTCGAATTTGATTGACAGTTCCTGTTTTAAATTATGAAATGCACCAAAAAGGATCCATATAAATTTATAAAATCATAAATTTATTACAAAGCCACATCTCAATCACAAGAAATCCGCATAAACATGCTTGATCCCTAGACTTTTTTGATGTGTGTATATTGAAGCTAGGCTGTAGTTCCAGCACAGTGCCGTACTGTGGACTTTTTTCTTTGTCGTAAGTGCAAGCCAAGACAGCATAGCGCTAGGGTCTAATGTCAGTGTCTAATTTTAGTTGCTAACATTTATATAAATAAATGTCAATAAAGTTCAATTTAATATATATATATATATATACAAAATTATAAATTAAATGAACTAAACTACAAATAAAATAAAAACATCAAAAATTTTAGTGTGCTGAGGACACTATACTTTGTGCGTTCCCCCGTTGAACGGTGAGGGTGACACTATAAATTAACCTTTAAAGCGCTCTCACTACCATATCTACATTTACTTATTTATTGACAGATGGATTTCGTTTAAAATAAACATTTATTTTTTATTTAATACCTTTAATATTTATTTAAATAATAATTTTATATTGAGAATCATTATAACACAGAAAAAATGTATTCTAATCAAATATACTCGTACATATCTAAGATAATCTTATGAAAAAATATTTGTAATGTAAATATTCGTAGTCTAGCAGTTAAGTCCGTGGATTTAGACGCGGAGGCACCGGGTTCGATTCCTTGTATATATATACACAATAATTTATTTGTGATATATAGAGTTCGGTACGTTAGAGACATTGACGAGCTTGCCACTTGTCATGATGAGGCTATAGTAAAGTTGGCTAAATTTAAATGCGAATTCTTTAAAATGCGTGTTTTCTTACCACCCCGACAGAGATTCGGTCGTGATGATACTTTACTTTATTACTTATAATATTATACATTAGGTTGTGACGTAATTTGGTCGATGTCGTGTCAATCTCCTTTATCTTAAACTTTTGCAAAGAGAATGATTAAGGATGGATTACACTTATTTAAATAGGAATAATACTTCCCATGCTAACGAGGGTTTGCCGTTCGCCGAGATTACGAATAAGTTGAATTTATTTTTACTAATTTGATTAAACTTATTACTAAGTATGATTATGATTGTCTGCTTAAATTTATCTATCACATAACGACCTTAATTCCTTGTGGAACTGTGAGACTTCACGCTTTTAAGGAAATATATTATTTTATTTTATTTGGGTAACTCACAGCTAATACAATAGATTAAATACTATGATAATGACTACAAGCTAATTAAGAGTTACCACACATAACAAAAATACAAGCAAAAAAGAAAACCAAAAGCAATAAAAACTAAACCAAAAATAGTTACTCATTCATTTAGAGTTACGAAATTGGAAATTATTTTTCTCCTCACGGAATAAATGCTATCACAAAATAAGTCTATGTCTAAATTGTGACTTAGTAAGTTAAACAACGATACTGCTCTAGGTATATAACTATTTTGCCTATAATTGCTATGAGCATGAGGTACACATAGTAGGTCTGAAGCACGCAATCAAAATTATATTTATTTACGTAAAGTTAAAAATTACACGACGATTACACGGCGCTGTGGAGGATCTCATCTCTATGGATAAGGGGTTTCATAGCTGCTTATCTCCCATACTTTATGCGAACTTTATCCCGTACATGACATCCCAACCCTCTCTGAAATCCTGGAGGAGGACGGGGAGGACAGAGAGGAAGATGTCATGCTTGCACCGTCTGCGGACGACAGTGCCTACTTTATCTCTTCTGCAAGATAATATGAGGCTGCTGACAAAATGTACTTGCGTTGCGCTAGACTGGTATAACCTTCTGGCAAAGACCAATAGGGATGAAACGATGCGATACTGGTGAAAACGGGGGAATGTCTCCATCCCCAACCCAGATCAATTAGCCTTCCGTACCTAGACAACTCCACTGTCTGTCTGTCTAAAACTACAGGCACTTGTGATACGTTACTTGTAATTATAATTATTTTAAACCACTCTATTTCTGCTTATAGAAGACTAAGCAGCAAAACGGTCAAATAAATATTTGACCGCCTCCGTGGTTTAGTGGTAACAAACGTTGCCGTGAACTCGGGAGGTCGTGGGATCGATTCCCACCGGGGGCAGGTTGTACATTGTATAATTTGTCTCGGTCTGGGTGTTTATATGTATAATATGTATGTAAAATAAAAAATATAATATGTAGTTTATCAACCATTAGTTTCCGTAACACAAGCCTCGTAGCTTACCAAGGAAATTAGATGGCGCTGTGTGACCTGTCTGGAAATATTTATTTATTGTTATTATTATTTATTTAAATAAGCTGCTAGTACCTATAGCAGAAGACTAGCCCTAGAATAAAAAAAATATTTAAGAGGGTTGGTAAACCTTTCACCCCTCTTACTCGCATATGGGGTATGCATTTATACATTTTTGAATATTTTTCTTATATGAGAATGTAGTAAATCAACTTTCGAGCAAATGAAACCAACTGACGCCAGCCACTAACAACCGACATCAGTCTCTACCATTATGCCGAACTTATAACATGCTTTATCACACTTTGCTTGAAGGACTCCAGGTTATATGAGTGAAGATTTTACCGTCAATGGCTATTATGGACAAATAATATCCATTTAACAATATTATTGCTGTCATTTCAAATCCACGAAGAGGTAAAGGCTTAAGAATCTAACATAAAATAACTTTATAATTTTTCTGTTCACAAGATTAAAGTACATTTACGAGTGAATCCGCAGGGTATAGCTAGTTAAATAGACTCTACCCGAATTTAAAGGGATTTTACCCTAAAAGGGATTTTATTAAGCATACTATTTTATTTATGGTTTTCACTTAAATGTTTCCTCTATCATGGGAAAATACAGATTTTCAGAGAAACTAGATAAGCTGTGAAATACGTTAATATATAACTATGAATTATATTTTAAAGTTTAGGAGCTTATAGGCGTTAATTCCATAAACTGTACCGGATTTATGGTTTATACTTACATTTTATTTAAAGAAATTAAAAGTAAAAAAATATAGGTATATTTAATAACATACCCCTTAATTAATAGGTAATTATCCATTTTTTTTATTATGATATATTTATCAGCAGTTATAACTATCGCTACCGTAATTCCTTGCAAGGTGGTTAAAAACCACGGTATTTTGGGAAGCGGGTTCTTATTAAGCCAACTCTGCTATAGGCCTATCATGACAAGTGGCAAGCTCGCGTACCATGGCATGTATCTAATGATTTGAATTTATTTTTTTATATCTCTACCAGTAATTAAGCCCGGTACTTCCGCGTCTATATCTACGGTATTATTAGGTAGCATTAATAAATACATATTAACTGATAGATAAAGTAATAAATTGCTATAAATAACCCTGCAAAAGACAGCACATTAATTACTACATAAAGCGGAGACCGTCGGACTCTGTTTTGTTCAAAAAACATAACAAATTATTAAGTTTTCTCGGAGATAATAGAGCAAAATATATACTTGTCAGATGCCAAGGTAATCCCTCATCCAACCTGACGAAGGCCCGTAAGGGTGCGGCTTCAGGTGAACTGAAAAAGTTAGGTTGATAACACACATAAGTGCTTGTTACTTACGAAAAATAAGCGCATTATTTTCAAAGCTATTATCAATGGTAGGTTTTAACTTTGAAGACCTTTAATTAAGGATAAAAAGCTTCATTAAATATTAAAATTACTTCAAACATTTTTTTTAAATAATATAAGTTGGAGCAAAACCAAACGTGCACTGTATATCACCAGCCCTAGTCCAAATATATTATATACTAAGCACGACATGTGACTTCGCGCGGATCCGGAGTAGTTGACGAAAGCCACTGACGACCGACATCAGTCCTTACAATTATGCCGGCCTATAAGAGTATACGAGATTTAAAAAGACATAGTATTTTGTTTTTTTAAATACAAAAGGATGCCTTATTTGTAAACCAGCCTATAGTAGCTCGCAAGCTCAAACCACCATTCACGGTAAATTAATGGAATGCTTAGATATAAATCTTCTTGATTTTATATGTTTTAGATTATGTTTTACTAACCATCGATTTCAGGTAACCTCGAATCTGAAATAAAAACCCCTAGTAACTAAAATAAAAAAATGTAGTTTTCAAAAGTGTAAGCTTAAATATTAAGTTTCATCTTTCAAAAGCAAATTATATAATATGTATACGAGACTATGTTTTTAAATGATTTGCGTTTAGTGTGAAACCTTCTTTAAACGGCCACCATGTATACAGTCCGGTGTAACGAACCCACAAAAGTGATGAGAACCCTTAAATCCCATAGTACCGTGGCTTTATTGTATCTTACGAATAATAATAAATTGAAAGGAGTCTCGCATCGAGTCTATCAGTTCATTTGTTATAGGTATTTCATACTCGTTACCACACCGTTCGTAGACATAAAACAAAAAATCTCTTTTTATGATCGGTTGTTGAAATTACTGATGTCTCTCTTTATTGTTTTTAACTTTTTTTTGTCTGATGTCAGGTGATACTATTTTGGAACTTGTATTCTGCTTGACATTAGGCGAGCGCGTGGACACATGTCGTACCATTATTAAAAAAAAAACAAGTACTCTTATTTGACTATTTTGCTAATATAATCTTCAAGCGTTGGTGCCTCGGTGAACGCTTTTCTTTAATCCAAAAGTTCAGCACGTTAAGCCGTCGATCCCGGTTCCAGTAATACCAACTTGTGGAATCATTAAGAAATTGACATTATATATTAAAATTGCCAATTATATATTAATTAATTGCCCATTATATATTATTATAGCCAACCCGTCTTGCCAGTGCGCGTAGAGAGAGTAGGCCAAATTCTCCAGTTCTTCTGGAAAGTCCATCTTTAGCAGTCGAGGTCTAGGGCTCCGTGTTCTAGGAGCTATAATGATGATAATGCATGAATAATATCCCATCACGCTTACGAGCATTACAGATTGATGCAACGTGTTTCTCAAAATGAAAATCTAAATATTTGGTTAAAATCCTAATTATCACAACAAATTTTCATCAAAATCCAAGAATAAGTAAAATGTCTTTAAAATAACTTTTTTTGTATTAAATAGACAAAGTTGACAAATTCATTTTATTCGTCGTCCTTACTTATTTGTGTCGTTATTTTTTGTCCGTTTCGTAAATTAATAGGATGACGGAAAAGCGTCAATTTTATATCCAATTTATATTTTTATAAATGTGAACTCACTTCTGTAATAACAACTCAAAATTGATGTCGCTAAATACTTAGAAACAATGTAAGGACCTATATTTAAAAACATAATTATTTATTTATACTTATAGATTTGCCAATACAAATAATTAAAGCTAAAACACCTCTTATGCCAGTAGTTTACCTTTGGGCTCACTGGTAGTAAATCAATAGGAAAATAATATAATAATAATATAATAATAATAATAATAAAATATTTCTTCACAAAAAATTGCCTTATAACTAGTTACATTAATGTTTAGGTGTTAACAGGATGTACAATTTATTACAGGCAATTTCCAGATTATTGGAATCCTTTATGAATATATTATTATTTTATACTAGTACACTAAAAAACTGTACATACACTTAAAAACATATATATATATATATAAAATGGGGTTGGCGAGGACTTATATATACGAGGGGCGTTCAAAATATTCTCGGTATGTGGATAAAAACAAACAAGTACGAAAAGTTTGATATTTTTATTTTTCAATATACTCCCCCCCTATGTTCATACACTTATAAGATCGATCAATTATTTTTTTTAATCCCTCATAAAAATATTTTTTATCTTTGGTGTAAAAATGCTCCTCCACGGCCGTCTTCAACGCTTCATCGTCAGAAAATTTATTTCCACGCAGATCCTTTTTAAGATTGGGAAACAAAAAGAAGTCGCTTGGGGCTAAGTCCGGACTATAGGGTGGATGAGTAACAGTTTCAAACCCACATTCAACAATAGCTGCCTTGGCAATATGAGCAGTATGGACAGGGGCGTTGTCATGCAGAAGCAGAACACCTTTGGTTAACTTTCCTCGCCTCTTTTCTTTGATCGCATCTCTTAATTGACGTATAACGTTAGCGTAGTACTGCCCTGTGATATTTACACCTTTTTCTTTATAATCGATAAGCAAAACTCCTTCACAATCCCAAAATATTGTGGCCATGACCTTGCCAGCTGACGGGATTACCTTGAACTTCTTGGGATGAGCTGAACCCTTAATGTGCCACTGCATGGACTCCTGTTTGCTCTCTGGGTCATAATGATGAACCCAGGTTTCATCTCCAGTAACTATTTTTTGCAGCACCTCATCGGGATTTTCACCACACAGGTCGATAAAATCTGAACAGCAAGCCACACGCATCTTTTGAAGAAGCGTCAGCATTCGCGGAACCCATCTTGCACTTACTTTTGACATATTAAGATGGTCATGTATAATGTCATGTACGGTACCAATAGAGAGATTGGTTACTTGAGCTATAGATTTTACCTTCACTCGGCCGTCTTCCAATATAAGTTTTTCCACTTTATCAATATTTTCTTGTGAGGTAGCCACTACAGGCCGGCCAGGTCTAGGGTCATCTTCAATACTCTCCCTTCCACGCTTAAATTCGCTTGACCATTTTTGAATAGTAGATAAAGAAGGAGCAGACTCACGGTAAACACAATCCATTTCCTCTTTTATGGTTTTTTGATTTTTACCCTGTTTTGTCAAGAATTTTATGACGGATCGGTGCTCTAATTTCGTTAAAATTGTTAATTCGCTCATGGTGTTCATGTTTGTTCGGCAATTGCAGAAAAACAAAAGAACATCTCGGTTCCAATTTTACTTTTTTTTAATGTCAATGGATGAATCTTAGCGGCCAGTAACAAATATATATATAAAAGAGGTTGTAACGTATCAATACCGAGAATATTTTGAACGCCCCTCGTATATACCATCTGGCCAGCGTGTTGGTCAAATTCTTCAGATAGGTATATGTTCTGGAAGACCCATCTCCAACAGTGGAGGTCTAGGACGCTGTGTTTTAGGGCCTGTAATGAATGAATGAATGAATGTATACGTTTAGGATAAACACAGTTACATAATGATAAAAATCATGTTTGATTGAAGTTTTATATATTCGGCAATGTTGGACGGTGGCGGCTCGATATCCTAAAAAGGTCGGTTCGAACGCCGGCATGTACTTATGAGAAATACACTTTTCTTACGTATTTACAACATCACCGTTCCCGTGCCACAGAAAGCACGTTAAGCGGTCGTTCCTGGTTCCACTAATACAGACTTGTGTAACCGTTAATAAATTGTCATTTAAAAAAAAAACATTAGACCCTCGCCAACCCATCTAAGTGTAGAAATCTCCAACAGTCGGAGTCTAGTACTCTGTGTTTTTTGTAATGTTTTTTTTTTTAACTAATATAATGTCTTTTCGCTATTTTTTTATAACCATCCTGCAAATAGCCTAGGCAAATAAAACAAAAAATATATAGGTTGGGCCATTTTCGTGTTTTAGCCAGACTCATGGACGGCATTTGTTTTTTATATAATCCGTACTTCTATACCTAGATGGTAATATGAACATAAAGCAAAATTAATTTTGGTAACATTTTCTCGTAATAGGTTCAGTTATTCGTAAATACTTGTCAGGGTAAAGTAAAGGCGATTTTATTTATAGGCAGCTATTCCGCGTAGGAACTGTGAAACTTCCCTAGAAGCCTTTTTCTGTTTATTGAAGCGCAAATGTAATATAAATGAATCCTTTAACTTCAATGTCATTTTGTATTTTTTTCTGTAAGCTCGGCAATGCTTGGCTAAACTCGAGCATTTCTATCTATTTTGTCAATATATAATTTGCAGTAAAAAATAATTGTCTACTGGCCAGCTAATTAAAATCCATCCAAATAAAATTAATTATTAGTTATTTAAGATTAAAATTAGTTATTTAAGAGGATTTAGTGGCGTAGCTAAAATCTGGTAATTTCCCACAACTTGCATGCGGCTACCAAATTTGAACGTGGCTGGAAATTCATTTATTATCCTCTAGCTTTAGGATGTGGGAGTAACTTTTGTTTGCCAACTCAAACTAAAAAAACAAACCTTGAAATGTGAAAAAAGTAATTTATTATTACTTTGTTCTATTTGTTTATATAGAAGTAAAGTAAAGTATCATCACGACCGTTTCCATTTCGGGGTGGTCAGAAACCACGCTTATAAATAAGCGGATTCACATTTAGCCAACTTTACTATAGGCCAATCATGACAAGTGGCAAGCTCGTCGATGTCTCCAGAGTACCAAACTCGAGAAATATGACAAAGAAATTATATATTAATTAAATGTATTTATTTACATTAATAAATATTTTTGTGTCCCGTCCAGGAATCGAACCCGGTACCTTCGGGTCTAAATCCACTTAACAGCTAGACCACGGAGGCAGTTATAGTTATATACCACTCATATTTCATTTATAATAGGTTCATTGTTTTATTTATTTTAAATCGAAATTATTGTCATAATATATTTTTTTTATTGGGCTATGTTTATCTATATAAGCCGGTTTTTTGTGTACTATTTTTAAAAAAAGTGCTAATAAATTAAGTTAAAATCACCACTTTATCCCATTTGCAGTCGAAACGATGGGTTCGTGATTTGAGGAGGATTTCTTTTGAGGAGTTCTTTCATGAGCTTGGGGAAAAATTCCGATTGGCGACAGTAGAGAATATTGTGTTCTAAGTATCAGCCTTGCCGTTCAACGGGAAAACACAGCGAGAGTGTCCTCGGCGTACTAAGCCCATCGGAAGGTTTAAATTTTATTTGTTAATAAACGAAAAAGTCATATTGAAATACAAAATTTTAATTAGAGCAGTCAACGTAAATAAAATAGTTTAATACTACAAACAAGAGTGGGTAATTAAAAAAAAAACTTAAATAGGCTGCTTGTAACTTTATGCTGACTTTACCATTATGTATGCGCGATCTAAAAACGGCACTAGAACTTATAGTGTTAGATAAAACAGCTTCTTCGTTATAAACTGGGGATTTCCTAAAAATATGTCTCTTGAGCTACACAAGACATGCTAATCAAAACTATGCTCTGTGCACTTCTCGCTTTATGATTACGGTTTGGAAATCGAGCCAGCACTGTGTCACAATTATGCCTAATATTTTAGTCTCTTAGTTTCTCTCGTAGTCGGATTTATTGTTACGCAAAGAGGTTAAAGAAAAGTTTAGATATACCAGCACAGCTAAATACAATAGGTTAATAAAAAAAAACGAATTGATAAATTCGTATGGAAATTGCTACTGTGAATATTTATCCCATATATTTAGTCGGTACTCTGTTCTTGCCGTCAACATGTTATAATTAATTGAGCTCGTGTGATCCCATGTCCATTTATCTATAATCTATAAAACAATTTATATATTATGTGCTGGTTCAAGCATACACTTATAAATCCCTTCGTGCATAAGTTTACCTTTGGGTACAAAGAGTGATGCGTTATGAAGGGTGAATAATAATTATATTTGAATTAGCCCTCCAGGTTAATACTGCTCGTTAAATATCAAACTGGCCTAATTAAAAACTTGCGCAGTATCATGGTACCAGCCATTTCATTCATATCATCTCGTATAACAACCTGGGCACACCGTATACATATAAATAATAACTTTATTTAATAATCTAATATATATTTATTCAAAGGAACATTACAAACAATATAAATTACTAATAATATAAACTACTTAATAATAAAATAATACAACAAAAAAGTAAATATATTATACTAGTAATTATTAATATTAACTTAAAGCTTCATTATGGTCTTAAAAATACCTATCAGGTACTATGATCACCTTTCGTGGAGAACTCTTGCTAAGGGTTGAGAGGAAGTAGGTGTTTCGCAGGGCCCGACACATCGTTGGTGCTGCGTAAAGCAAATCCACGGATGTACGACTAAAGTAAAGTAAAGTATCATCACGACCGTTTCCCTTTCGGGGTGGTCAGAAACCACGCTTATAAATAAGCGGATTCACATTTAGCCAACTTTACTATAGGCCAATCATGACAAGTGGCAAGCACGTCGATGTCTCCAGGGTACCAAACTCGAGAAATATCACAAATAAATTAAATAATAATTAAATGTATTTATATGCATTAATTCATATTTTTGTGTCCCAACTAGGAATCGAACCCGGTACATTCGAGTCTAAATCAACGGACTTAACCGCTAGACCACGGAGGCAGTTCAATGTACGACTATTAGGGGTAAAAAACACCGAGCAGAATTATTTGTGAAAATACAGTCATAAACCCTACGCAACAAAACACCACCTATTTGGTGTGCCCAGGCCCTAAAATGTATGTTTGTTCACTTTTAAGTTGAGTGTGTTGGAGTTTTACGGGACACATTGCGGTTCATGCAGAGTGCTCTCCCATTTTTAGATAAAATTTGATTAGGTACTTAGTACGTTTGAAACTGAACTCTAAAATATAATTAGTACGTAATTGTAAAGGGTTTATTTTATTATTAGTAAACATTTCCAATTTAACCCTAGAAAGATAAACTTGTTTTAGAGTACTAAAAACATAAGTATTTTAAAAATAGTTAAATATATTAAAATAATTATTTTTTATTTTAATAATTTCAATGAAGTGTTACATTAATATTAAGTAAATAAAACATAATTGTATATGCATTTCCTAATCAAATTGAATAATCCTTAACAAAACTTAAAAGTCTTATGTATTTAGTAGATATAAAAAAGTAATGTTTATAATATTTTGTCTTACTAACTAATAAACGATATAATCAGTCTCGAATACCATAAAATATATAAAACAATCAATAATTAGAGCAAATTGTTGCGAAACGTGTACAATGTCAATGGTTACTGCGGAGTGAGGCGAAATTCACAATCGTCCGAAAACGAATCGTCTAAGAGCTCGTTCCCACTTGTCGGATCCGTATATTAATCGGATGTCGGCGCCTTTGTTCACACTTTCGGTTTATAATCGCTTAATAAAAACACAACAACTCTGCTTGCGCGCCGCGATTTGTGTATGCGCGCGTAATCGCAGCGAGGCGCACGCACGGCACAAACAGAACAAGGGGTAGCGGGGAGAGGGTTATCGGCACCGACATCTGACAAATGAGAATAGCGACATTCGTACTCATAGGCGAGCGAGATCCGACACGATTGTTTTCCGGGCGTAGAGGGCTGGCAAAACACCCGACATTTCTTGTCGGCGCCGACACAAAATCGGTTTCCGACAAGTATGAATAGCTTCATATAAAATACTCTGCCACTGGAACCTCCGATTAATATACGGATCCGACACCCGACAAGTGGGAACGAGCTCTAAGACCGATTATGTCTATCAGAAATGTCAAAAGCTAGGCGGAACGGCTGAGATTTTGACATGCAGCCCAGTCTTTATTTATTTATAACGATGGATATAGCGAATAACAGTAGCGGCCTTAATCACCATACAGTAGTGTTTTGTTTTTCCGATGTAGATTATTATCTTTTCAAAAAAGTAAACTCTTTTATTTCAAATAGTTATTCTACCATTGACACCTGAAGTCTAAAAAAATATTTGCTCTTTATACAATTACACACGGTATAAGTACATATATTAGTTTATCGATTTTAGCTAACAATTAAAATCAACACGAAACGTTGTGATAAGTCGTGGGATTATCAGCTTTAAGATAATTGAATCTAATTTTCGAGACATAGAGTGTGCCGGTTTCGTTCAAATACCATAAATTAATTACCAGCTCCACTCAATTTGACTCGCACTCTCAGAGCTGGCAACGTGTAGGCAAACACACTTCATACAAATAATACTAGCCCAGTGGATAAAAATATTACATCGAGTGAAAGATTTTTATTCACGCATTCGCCTAAGATGGGCGGCATTCGGGAAACTCCGGCACATCCTCTCATCGTCCACACCACAATGTTTAAAGACGAAGGACTTTAACCAGAGCGTCCCCTCGGTAATGTCGTACGGAGTAGAGACGTAAACAGTGACAGTGGGTCTGGTCCATAAATTAAGGTAGCTCAGCGACCCATGGAAAGAGCTATGCTTGGTATTTTTCTAATGGATAGAATTCGAAATGTTGATATTCGGCAGAGAACGAAAGTTACTGACATAGCTTTTAAAATTAGCAAGTTAAAGTGGCAATGGACTGGACACATCTGCCGCAGAACCGACGAACGATGGGGCAAACGGGTTCTAAAGTAGAGACCACGAACGGGAAGACGTAAAGTGGGACGACCCCCCGCCAGATGGACAGAAGACCTGGTGGAGGGGTGGAGGTTGGATGAGGGTGACAAAAGATTGCATTAAGCGGCGAGGGGAGGCCTACATCCAGTATTGGAGAGATACGGTCTCATGATCATGATGATGATGATGAAGAATACAAAAACAGCACTATATTATTTACTAAGTATCTACGGAGACATCGACGAGCTAAGTAAAGTTAGCTAAATGTGAATCGAGAAGGACAAAGCTTCTATCACATTATTTATAATATTCGTTTGAATTCGATTACCTATGTCAAATAAACCCGTATTTATTACTCATCAAATAACTGATTTGTACAATATATGCCAATTAGAAAGGGTTTTACACGGGACGCCAGGTTATGATTTCCCACATTAATAATACTCGATGGCAAGTAATTAGAGAGTGTGCTACTGTCGCGTAGGGGTTGCGACAGACTAGGGTAAGGTTTCGAGAAAACCAGCTTTTAGAACTGATATCTGTAATTAGCCTATTATTGCACAGCCCGCAATATGTTTATTGACCTGATGGGTTTAGGGAAATGACAAGCCTGGTAGTCTTCGGCTTCTCCAGCCTAGCCTTGCATCCCTTCACCGAACTTCTTTGGCGTGGAGTCGTGGGTGGCTGCGAGCGGTCTCTGGAGCGTTTCCTCCTGTGCAGATCGTACGATTTGTATTGTAGAATTAAGTTCCTGGAATGGAGAACACAACAGGTTTAAGCCCAGCAAAACGTGGAGGCCAGCTACACCAGCCAGTAACCCGGAAACCCTCCAGTGCAGCTGATGCACAGAGCAGTACAGCTTACAATATTACTACCAGATTATCCCAGCGGGTACTCCTATGAAGATTTAGAAGTAATTAATACGACTAGCGATGTTCTTTCTCCTTTAGGACGCTAGATAATGTTTATTAATAAAACTTAAGTTTTTGAATTGAATAATATTTTTATTCTGCCAAAAATCATAACATGTCATTTATGACAACCGATCAAAAAATAAAATTATATTTTTAAAGGGTGTGGTACAGTCACCACACTACTCCCCTCCCAGTAAAAACGTAATAAAAAAAAAAATCCAATTATATGTTCTTCTAGTTTGTTACAGGTTGCATGATATCAATCTTGGTTGAAAAACTGACTTTTTTCTTGAGTTTTGGCTGGTAATCTACATCAGTGTATGTCGGTTTTAATCTGTCCTTTGATACATTTATATTTTGCCCTTTAATTTCGATTGTAAAATATTTTTCTTGTCGTGCTATTACTTTGTGTGGTCCAGTATAAGCTGGTGTTAGTGGAGCTTTAGTTCTGTCTTCACGAAGGAATACGTAGTTACATGAAGTGAGCGCTGGATTGCTATAAATTTTTGGATTAATGTGCCAAATAGGTGCTGTTGGTCGAATATGTTTTAATACATGCTGTAAATTTTCAACAAATGTTGTCGGTGGTATACTGATATTCTTCGGAGTTTCGAAAAAATCTCCTGGTAGCCTCAGGTGACTACCATATACTAATTGAGCTGGGCTTGCTTGTAAGTCATGTTTAATGACTGTTCTTAGTCCTAATAGGACTGCGGGTAGCTCTCGTGTCCAACAACTGCCAGATTGTGTCATTCTGCATGTGAGTGCTGCTTTTAAGGTTCTGTGCCATCTCTCTATTAGTCCATTGGATTGTGGATGGTATGCCGTTGTATGTTTGACTTCTGCGCCCATGACTTTAGATAGTGAACGAAATAGGTGTGATTCAAAATTTTTGCCTTGGTCTGTAGTAATTTGTATGGGTGCTCCGAAACGACTGATCCAATTCTCCCAAAATACGCGACTTATAGTTTCTGCTGATTGATCTGCAATAGGATAAGCTTCTGGCCATCGGCTGTATAGGTCGATACAGGTGAGTAAATATCGCTTTCCTTCAGAAATTGGCAAAGGTCCAACGATATCCATATGAACGCATGCAAATCGTTCGTCAGGAGCTGAGAAAAATTGTAATGGGGATTTTTCGTGTCTGATTATTTTGGATTGTTGGCAAGGGATGCATTGTTGTACAAAATGATTGATGAATTTAGACATATGTGGCCATACGTAACGTTGTTTTATTAACTTTACTGTTGACCTCTTCCCAGGATGTGAAAAGCTGTGTATATGTTTGCAAATTATTTCTCTATATTTCTTTGGTACGAAAGGTCTAATGTTTTCTTCTTCAGCGTTACAATATAATTGTATGCCATCATCCGTTTGAAACAACTGTAGTTTGAGTTTATGTCTATTGTTTGATCGCAGTATGTGGTGTAGATCGTTGTCTTCTTTTTGTGCGTCTGCGAGTTCTTTATAAGTTGGGTTTGTTTGTTCTATGGAGCATAGCCGAGATAATGTATCTGCTACAGTATTGTCTACACCAGATATGTGTTGTATATCTGTGGTGTATTCGGATATGAATGATAACTGTCGGGCTTGTCTGGCGCTAGCTTTGTCTGCCTTTTGTTGTAGAGCGTAGGTAAGGGGTCTGTGATCTGTATAGCATATGAATGAGCGTCCTTCTAGCATGTGTTTGAAATGTTTGATAGTT
This sequence comes from Tinea semifulvella, assembly GCA_910589645.1. NCBI lineage: Eukaryota > Metazoa > Arthropoda > Insecta > Lepidoptera > Tineidae > Tinea > Tinea semifulvella. The sequence continues at coordinate 32,789,769 of OU342584.1, forward strand.
GAGTATATTGCCAATAGTTCTCGATCATAAGTGGAGTATTTGTTTTCTGTCGGGGTGAGTTTTCTTGAGAAAAATCCGAGAGGTTGTGGGTTATTGTTAATAATTTGATGTAAAACGCCACCTATTGCTTTGTCTGAAGCATCAGTGTGCAGAGTGAGAGTGGCGTTTGGACAAGGATGATTAAGTGTAACTGTTTTGCTTAATGCAACTTTTGTTTCCTCGAAAGCTCGTTCTTGTTGATCTGTCCATTCGATTACAGATTTTTTTGGTCCAGATATGCTGTTGAGTGGTGATTGAATGTTCGCGCAATTTGGTACGAATCTTCTGTAAAAATTTACCATTCCAAGAAAGCGCCTCATTTCCTCGATTGTTTTTGGTTTATTAAATTGCGCTATGATTTGAAGTTTATCTTCTAATGGTTTGATACCTTCAGCTGAAATAGAATGTCCTAAATATGTAACTTCTGATTGAGCAAAAGAGCATTTGGCTTGGTTTAGAGTGATGCCATATTTTTGTATACGAATCAAAACCTCTTCTACGTCTTTAAAATGAGTATCAAAATCTTTAGAGGCAATAAGAATATCATCTACGTAAGGAAAACAACATTCCAATCCTTGAAGAACTTCATTTATAAATCGTTGGAATGTTTGTGCTGCATTACGGAGTCCGTACGGCATAAATGGAAATTCAAATAATCCGAAAGGTGTATTAATAGCTGTTTTAGAAATATGTGTTGGTTCTACTGGTATTTGTTGGTAAGCTCTTACTAAGTCTAGTTTGGTAAATACAATTTTTCCATAGAGTAAAGATGTGCAATCTTGTATATTTGGTAGTGGGTATCTGTCGGGGATAGTTGCAAAATTGAGTTGTCTGTAGTCGCCACAAGGTCTCCAGGTTCCGTTGGGTTTAGGAACCATATGTAAGGGGTTAGCCCATGGGCTGTTAGATGGTCTACAAAGTCCTAACTGTTGCATATTTTCAAAATTTTCTCTTGCAATTTTCATTTTTTCGGGTGCAAGTCGTCGTGGTTTACAATATATTGGAGTACCAACAGTTTCAATTTTGTGTGTTGTATTATGTTTGATTTGCGAGAGGTCTTGATATTTGTTTGTTTGTAATGTTGAGTTGTATTTTTTTAGAAGAGCGGCGATTGGGTCGTTGGGGTTGATTGTGCTTACTGTTGGGTATTGTTGCTGTTCGTCTTGGTATATTTTACCTTTTGAAGATAAAAAGGTATCCCTGTCTATTAGTTTTCCTGCTCTTAGGTCTACAACTAAATTAAAATGCTTGAGAAAATCCGATCAAATAATAGGTTTTTTAACGTCTGCGATTGTAAATTTATAGTTGAATTTCTTTCCAAGGCCGAAATCCAAATGTAAAAATCGATCTCCATATGTCTTGATTTGTGTGTTGTTGGCGGCGTACAATGTTTTGGTTGATATCCCTTTTGTTCTATCTGAGTAAGTCGGGGGTATTATGGATATGTCAGCACCAGTGTCGACTAAAAATGAGCATTTGGTAACGATGTCTGTGACGAATAGACGGCTGTAATAAGGATGACAGGAGCAAGTCGCCACCGCTTGCTCCCTTTTTAGTTTTCCGATTGCTGATATCGGCACGGTGGTGTGCATTTACGGGCTCGTGAACCAAAGGTTTGGTGATACCAGCATGCGAGAGGTTGACTGCCATGGTTGACGTGGTGTTGATAAGGATCTTGGTTGAAATTTTGACGTGTAAAATCTAAATGGGCTTGGTGAACGTCTTCTTGTGTTGTTTTTAAACATGTGTTTTAAGTTTGTGATTTCTTTTCGTATTTCAGCTATTTCTGGTTGTATGTTTTGTTCTTGTCTAGCGGTTGATGCCGGTTGAGCCATTATGGTGGTTGTTGCATCTATAATTTTATCGGCGATGTCTCCCATTTTTCCTAGATCATCTGATGTTGCCTCTAAAATAGCTCTGATGTGGTTTGGTAATCTTTGCAGCCAAATTTGTTTTATAATTTCATCACTAGTGCTTGATTTCACTAATAGTTTCATTTCTCGTAATAATTTTGATGGTTTTTTATCGCCTAGTTCCATGCCGTCGAGTAATTTCCTAATTTTGTGTTCGTCCGTGTGTGAACATCGTTTTATTAATGTACTTTTAAGTTCTTCGTATGTTGGTGTGGCAGTAGCTTTTAATAAGTCTGCTACTTCTATCATAGTCTCATTGTCAAGCGACGTAATGAGGTAGTTATATTTTGTTTTATCTCTACTAATGTTGGCGAGATCGAATTGAGCTTCAATTTGTAAAAACCATAGTTCTGGGTCTGCTTTCCAAAATTGTGGTAAACGAAGTGCTATTTTTGATACGACGTTTATTTCATTACCTGGTTGCTCTGTTTGTGTGTCCATTTCTTGTTCGGGGTCACCAATTTAGGACGCTAGATAATGTTTATTAATAAAACTTAAGTTTTTGAATTGAATAATATTTTTATTCTGCCAAAAATCATAACATGTCATTTATGACAACCGATCAAAAAATAAAATTATATTTTTAAAGGGTGTGGTACAGTCACCACACTCCTATGGCAGATCAAGCCGATTTGACAGCTCGTCTGCCTTTATGTTACTTTTTCAAAACCCTGCGCAGGCGCATGCCATAGACATTATATACTCTTAGGCAGGCGTCGAAATATTACTTATATTTACAATTGTATTTAATAAATTTACTTTTATTTATCTTAGTAAGTAGGTATTTTATTGTAGAATTTATTTCTTTTAATACAAACACTATATAATAGTTTATTTTTCCGTTAGCAACACGCTTCCTAAGTCGTAACGCTACACTACATTACTCGTATATCTACAACTAGGTACTTAGCCGGCTCGCTATTTCAGTCAAGATTCATTTACAATGCAGCATGCATCATTACCATGAAACGAATTAACTACGAGTAGCTACTTTTGTAGTAAATGCTACTATTGGGGCTCCTTCCCACCATGTCGTAACAACTGATTTTTGTGTCATTGGAGGCGTCGTCGCGTCGTGGCTTGTATATGTTTCCACTACTTGTGGGAACGCGTCCTTAGTCTGCAGTAACGAAACTACATAAAAAACAAAATAATTAAAACATCCGTAACTTTATTGGCATCAAGATGAAAAGCTACTTAAATAACAATTTTCTTTTAAAACAAAAAGCCACCTACTTTTCGAAAAAGGCACGCTGCCAAAATGTAAAAGAGATCAACTTGCTTAAGTTTACGCCACATTTTTGCTCACTTATGCAGAGGCATGTACCCCTAACGAGAAACTTGTTTTAGTATATCTTCGGTAGTCGGCAAAAGTTTATTTTCTTGTAATCTGAAACAAGAAACTAGTTACTAAAGTTAACTTTGTCAAAAACAACTACATCTTTTGGGAAAGTATATATTGCCCTTATAGGCGCGGTGGTGGCTCGGATGTAAGGACACGTTCCTTAAATCCTACAAGCCCACCCGGCATGTACCAATGAGAAATACTCTTTTATTACGGACATTTGTCATAGATTTACAACACCACCGTTCCCGTGCCTCGGAGAGCACGTTAAACCGTCGCTCGGTACCGGTTCCACCAATACCAAGCCGTCTGGCCAGCATGGCGAGTGTAGGCAAAATTCTGCAGATATATGTTCTGGAGGGCCTATCTCCAGCAGTGGAGGTCTAGGACGCTGTGTTCTAGGGGCTGTAATAATGATGATATTGCAACTTATATCGGGTGCCAAAAAATACGATATGAAAAGAAGTCGTTAGGCATTTAGTTTGTTACCAGTGTTATATAAAAATAACTAGATTTTAAAATTTCATGGCTCTTTCTGATAATATCCTTGAGATACGATTACATTCAACCAAAAGTTTCTAAAATTTTTATACTCGTAGTTGGACGTTAAACAGTTTTAATTTTGAAAGTTGTTTTAAAACAAAATTGTTTAACATTTATTACTTACATATTTTAGAACTTTTATGATCTCATTTTTAATAATATTGTAGTACGGTGGAGGATTATATTAAACGATAAGATTGTTAATTCAGATTTTATTTAAAACCGTAGTTACTTGCCTTTTAATAATAATGGTCTTGCGGTTAAGTCTGTGGATTTAGACTCGGAGGTACCGTGTTCGATTCCTGGTCGGGGCAGAGTAATATTAATTAATTTAAATAATTAAAATTAAATGAATATTTAATTTATTTGTGATATTTCTCGAGTTTGGTACCACTTGTCATGATTGGTCTATAGTAAAGTTGGCTAAATGTGACTCCGCTTCTTTATAAGCGTGGTTTCTGACCACCCCGGAAGGAAAACGGTCGTCATGATACTTTACTTTACATTAAAATAAACATACACAAAATAAAATAAAATCAAGTATTTGCAATTAGCAAATGTTATTTAATACCTACTTTTTAGTTAACTTTTTTAAAGAAATTAATTAATATTTTCAACAGTCTCATTATAACTTTGATAAACTTTTAATTGGTTATTAGAGTGTTCTAATTGTGTTTACCTAAATTGTTTATTCTGATAATTTTGTTCAAATTTGGCGTACGTACGTACGTAGGGAACGTAGAAGCACATACTGACCGAATAAATTAAATACTATAAAATATATTTACGTGAAGATAAATAAACTTTAATAGTTTTAGGATTTTTTTACTTCGTCTGTGATTAAAAATTAAAAAGGTTCGCCATTGCACGTAATCTTTTCTCATCATCATGCAACCCCCCAACTGCAATCTTAATTCTATCAATTCTTTCAGTACCATTTAAATATTTTGGTTTTCAGAACTGGATCAGTGCGTTTTCAAAACTGAAATACATATTTCACAAAAAAATAAGCATGATCGTCGACGTAAAGACCAGTCTTGAGAAATATAATATAAATATTGTGACCGAGCGACGATGAAATCGAACTCGTTCAGCGTTTAATTTTACGATATTAACTGCTAGACCATGGAGACAGTACAAAAAAATTAGTTAAGTATAAACTTATTGTGGTCAGCGGAAAATACCTTCAGGTAGCAGTATGGTCACATTCATGTTTATGTGTTTACGTTATTTTTAACCTTGGGTTCCAAGAAATATATCTCTTAAATTTTATTTATTTATTTTATTTCATTTTATTAATGCACTTAAAAATAGTACAGAGGCGAGCTGTAATGCCAGTAGGCATTAATTACCAGCTAACCTTGGGGATCGAGTAAGGTGATAGGCAGGTTTATCATAATTGGTTTAGTAGTTTATACGTGAAGGCTAATCTAACAGGCAGATAAATGGCCTTGGAGTCATATGTTGCAGTTATATGGTGACGTCATATAGTCTATGCCCGTCTCAGGGTTCCAATAAACATATCTGCCATTGCCGAGACAAACATGCATACACAGATGTAAGCTTCTTACAACGTTTTACATTATATTATGTACATTAATCGTTGAAGGGTTATCCGTCTATATGTTGGTACTTCGTCTCATCATCATCATTACAGCCTCTAGTACGCAGATCTTCGCTGATGAAGATAAACAAATGAAGCCATCAGACAATTATTGTGAATCCTTTTCGATAAATAGATAATTTTAATTTTCTTACCCGATAAGACGTCACAGTCGTCAGTTCTCGGCGTCATCGTGTCCCATTTCTACTGTCTCCATTGTCTGCATTATCTGGTTACTTCAGCCAACATGTTATTATCTGCTAACAAGTACAAATGTGCACGATGTGATCACGACATATGAAATATATTTTCCTATACAACCTTGTTAAATTTAATACTCGTATTTTTCTATAAAAATATATATTGTATTAATAATATTATCTACAGTCTGGCCGCTAAAAGAATGAGTTGGTCAATAAATTAGTAGTACGTAAAATTTGGTCTCTTTTAAAACCAGCACTCTCAAGTCAGCGTCTTAAGCCCAAGACGCTGTTATTTTCCACTCTTTCCCACATATGATGGACCCAGCAGCCGCATGGTGAATTCGTGGAATCATAAGAATTTTGTATTTTATGGTCAGAAAAATATATTAAAATTCTTATACCAATAAATATTTGATATGAGCTTTCCTCAACTTAGCCATCTTTCGTAAGACGGATTGTACGATCATAGAAATAATGATATTATAATGTATAATTTTTGATTTTGTTTATTTTTAATTTTATTTCTTACAATAATATATTAATATCTTTATTTATGAGAAAAATGTATAATTTAACAGCTTACTAATATATACATACGGTAAAAATAAACCTAACCAGATACACAGATGTACAGATGTTGTGCATAATCGTCTTAATTAGTACCATTTGACACTAAATTATAAAATTCTGTATTAATGGATATGAAAATGTCACTCTTTAATACACTAATAACTATTGATTGACACTTCGGGTACTGTCGTATTCTGATTAAGACCCGAGTTTTCCCGATGGAAATGCATTATGCACTATATCAGTAGATTTTGAACAAAACAATTCAACACGTAACGGGAGCTTGAAAATCATAGATCCAATCAGATTATAAATATAGACACGGCCAAGTCGCTGCAATAGTACACCAAATATAAGCAAGCAAATATATACCATTAAATCAAACTGCATACTAGAAATACAAGCCAAGCAATGTTTTGTAAATAGACAATATTTGCCTCTACTGGAATAAAAAGATTATAACTGACAAAACGGAACACTACATCCGACCTGACATTAATCTAATTAACAAAGAAAACCTTTTTTTTTATAGATGTAGCGGTACCTAACACTCATACTGAAAATAATTTTACCAAATAGAGCTTAAATCCTAACTCACATTCGAAAAAATAACGACTGTACCAATATTAGTATCTACGAACGGAGTAATACCTAAAATATTACATGACAACCTCGAAACTATCAAATTAGACTTCCACAATTACAGAAATTTTCAAAAAGTTCATTCATTAATACTTACTTGGTAAAATATATAAATTGAAGCTTAAAAATTTTGTTGCCAAATATTTCGCCTCTCTTTGGAGCGGCGTCATCAGTGACAGTGACTGAAGGTCTTTGTCATAAATTTTGAAAAATAAAATTATATAAAATTTTCATTAATACTTGCTATATAGTCAGTAACTTTAGGGACTTAATGACCATCATGTATATATTAGGTTAATCGGCTAAATGCCGAGATTCTTGACGTATACACTTTGATAGTAGGTATGTAATAGGTAACATATTTTTTTATTGCACATACAATTTGGGTATATTTATATTTAATATATATAAAAGATGTAGGTACATAGGTGAACATAATACCATGAAGGTATTTTCTAGCAGTATTACTCATGCCAGTATATGTAGGTTAGGAATGACATCAACATATTTCTCGGAAAGTTTTAGATTGATATAGAATTTAATTTATTGATTTCAGTTTTGCGCGTTTCGGCTTCCTGTTATGAAAGTTGGCCAAAACATGTTTGTATGAAACTAAATAATATTTTATAATATTGGTATTCCGCAATTGTTTGTAAACCTACATTGCTATGGCACACGTGTCAATGGATGTGGCAACCACCATGGCAGGTATATCCGGGTAGTAAATAACAATTCAACAATAATTTAACACAACAAATCGTTACTCGGCTTGTCATGTCATTTATGCGTTCTGCGTTTTGTATAATTTACATGGTGTCATTAAAAATCATTAGTTATACTTAAAATTACTTTGTAAAAAGCACAAATCAGATCATGCGTGAAATACTGTTCTCACCTTTGGGATAGTTTTGTAAAGTTTCTGACAGATGGTCTCAATGTGCTGTTGAGGCGAGCTGTTAAAAATGTGGACGATACCACTCTATATCTGGAACTCTCGAATCCCTGCAGGTTTGCTGAGATGTGGCTTCTCTGAGTGTGTTTTACCGACTATACAATGATGAGTGCTCCGAAGAGCTCTATTACCTAATTTCGTCCTCTCCATTCCGCAACCGAACCCCACACGCATAGATCAGAATATGCACCCACATACTATAGAGACATATAGAGACTTCGACGATCTTGCCACTTGTCATGATGGGCCTATAGTAAAGTGGGTTCAATGTGAATCAAATTCTAAAAAAAATGGTCATGATGATACATTTTTTTTTAATCAAAAAGCAGCTTTAATCCATCAATAAACTATTTCATTAAAACATTAATTAAATAACACAAGTTTGTGAGAAAATCTTTAACAGAAAGTTAAGTTCTTCCACAGTCCCATTACAACTTGTTTACTTGCTTGTAGTTAGAATTGCTGCTAACGGCAATCTCTAAAGGTTTAAAGTAGGGTTGGCAACAGTTTTTGAGGTGTCCTGGATAGTTTTTAAGTAATGCCCTGGATTTCTGTAAGCATCTTAATTAAATATATCTTAAATAAATACTATTAGACATTTTAATTGCTAATTAGTATTTGATTGACCCTGTTTTCAGTACGTATTTTATTTGCCTTATAAGTTCGCTGGTAAATATTTGCTCTACCATAACTAATTACTCATTGATCCGAAGTTAGAGACTACTTTGCTCCTTACGGAATTAAGACTATCGTTATACAAGTCAAGATCTAAGTGTTTACTCAATGAATTACATTACATGTATCACATTGAACTTCTGCTCTTATAATGCGTCCGGTTTTTAAACTAAAATGTCCTTATTTCTACGTTTAAATCTTACTAATAAAAATTTGGAGATCTCAACCCTAGTTTAAAGCAGTTAACTCTAGCTTTAAGTTTTCTAAGGGTGCTTGTACACGGTGCCTGATACTACAGCAAGTTACTGGCGCGGGGCTACTACCGCTAGTAGTATTGCACTAGTTACTCGCTGCACGGTGCATGTTGCTGGAGCAAGTTAGGTGCAGTATGGACAAGTTACTTGCTTGTTAGTTTGTAATTACATGTAGACATGGGTCTTGCTCGTTTCAGCGTTGAATGTATCCACCTGCGCTGGTTCATGCTGCTCGAATCGCAGGACATGCACAGCGCATGCTATTTACTTACACTGTGTGCAAGCACCCTAAGAATAAGTTGCTAGAGTAAACCGACGTTTATTAATTAAAATTAAACTTTTAACACCTATTGTATTAATTTCGTTTATATAATTACATTACATTACGTACAGAGATCACCATGACAGATCTACATGGTAAACGGTACACAAGGTCCAAGAATGGAAAAAAACAGTCTTAACCAATATGTCGGCTTATGTTCCAGGTTATAAGATGTTGCATTCTTGAAGAGCTGCCTTACGCGGCGAACGAGTGCCTTCACTCCGTAGCCACGGCTCAGACTTAGCTGTAAAGGCACACAGGGCCAACAGTGAGATAGAGACGGTTTATAGGGTTTTAGTCCGTAGGCGCCCTGGGGCTTCATTTGGAAGCTTCATGAACGAGTCGACCCCCACCCGCCTTTGGCCCTTCAGGCAGCGGGCGTATCATTGATGATTTATCGATTCACCTTTTATAAAAAAAAAAAGAAGAGCTACTAGGCTGTAAAAGCATTTTAAATCTTTTGCGTGCAAGTTGTAAGAATCTTCTTTGCATGTAATTAAAGTTTAACCAATATTAAATTAGTACAAAAGAATATTAACTTTTGTTTAACGTATCTGAAACATGACAAGTTTAACGAATATCTGAAATTATTATTGGTTGAAAAGTTTCAGTTTGTAATTTAAGAGCTGTCGAACTAAATAATCTGAAAGTGTCAAAGTGTATCCTGCTTCTTTACGTCAATACAAACTTTGGTGAAGTTACGAATAGCTAGGCTGGCCTTTTTTAAAGGCTTTAATAAAAGGTTAGATGAAAATATTAATTTAATGATATGTTTTAAAAACTTAAGCATGCACAAACTAGTGTTGTAGCGGATCAACTTTGGAGCTAGGACGTGGAGGTGGTTTGGTTTTAAGATTATATAAAATTAAATATTAGACTATTTAAACCCGGCATGTAATTTGTGGCCTTGCTGGGCTGTTAAAAATGAAAAAAAACATTTACAGTTTGACAGCTTAAATTTAAGCTTAACATTACGAATTGTTTGCGAGCTAGAGCTACAGGAAGGAAACTGCAAAGTAAAAGTTATTATACTTGAAAGTATAGTTATCAGTTCTTACTACTTAAATAAATATAATCTTTATATTCGTCTTTTAGTTTTTTATGGTATAAATGGTATTAAAATTAATGGATAACACAAAACTGCATACTTAGAAATGAAATGAAATGAAATATTTATTCGTGTAAAGAATTTGGGTAGACAAATTTGCAGTTGTGATTGCTATTGATTAGTACTACCAAACCCTACCTGCAAAGGTGTACACACATCACATTATTAAATATAATACAATACTACCGTAGTTACAATTAAAATATAGACACAATAATAAATAAAAATGACCAGAAACGTAAAACAATAATAACATTTATCAGTCGGTCAATAAGATTAATAATAATAATGTCAAAGCATGCAATATAATTCAGTCAATAATCACAATTTAGTCAAGAAAATGACGCACACTGTAAAAAGACCTTTTCAACAACCATGCTTTTGTTAATCTTTTGAATTTATTGAATGGCTCATCCTTAAAATAGTCAGGCAATTTATTGAATATTTTAATACACATCATGTAGGAGTTATTTAATGTTGTTGTTAACCTCGCAGGTGGCTTATATAGTTTGTAAATGTACTGCGTTCGTGGTCTTTGTGAAAACGTAGATTGAAGCTGAAAATAGTAATTATACTTGTATACAAAAATGCAAACCTCGTAAATATACAGACATGGTACTGGCATAATACTATAATTTTTGAAGTATGGTCGACAAGAGTCCAACCGTTTGAGATTGAACATAGCTCTAATGCAACATACATACATACATATCTTCACGCCAGATCCCTTACGGGGTAGGCAGAGACAATTGAGCGCCACTTGACACGATCACGACATACCTCTTTCGCTTCATCGACATTCATCAACCTCTTCATACATGCCCTTTTGTTACGAAGGCTTTTTAATTCTCCTTCAGCTAGTGTTTTATTTATTTGATCGTGATACGTGTGTCTTGGTCTGCCAGGGCCTCTTTTACCCACAACTTTCGCATTATATACCTGGTTCGTCAATCTTTTTTCGCTCATCCTTTCAACATGCCCGAACCATCGTAGCATGCTTTTCCTTATTTTTGTCCCTATGCTTTCCTTCATACCAACCCTTTTCCGTATTTCGACGTTACGTATGCGGTCCGCCAAAGTGACGCCACATATCCGCCGCAACGACCGCATTTCTACTGCATTAACCCTACTCTCATGCGTATTCTGACATATCCACGTTTCGCTTCCATACATCAGTGTTGGTACCAACATGGCATTGTGTATGGCGAGCCGAGCTTTGTCACTGACATTTCGACTGCCGATCAGTGACCCCAGGGCACCGTTAACACTATTTCCTGCGTTCACTCTTCTTTCAACGTCCCTATCGTACTTCCCATCCGCAGTGAAAACACTGCCCAGATATATAATTTCATTTACTTGTTCTAGAGTTTCATCATCAATCTTTATCGTCACGGTTGTCATCCTTCTTCTTTCAAACACTAGTACCTTGGTTTTTCTCGCATTCAAACGGAGTCCTTTTTCTGCACATCCCTCCTTCATTCTTGTGACTAGTGATTGCAGTTGTTGTTCGGACGATGCCATAAGAACAGCATCATCTGCATAAAGCAGGCAGTTCACCACTAGATCACTCATCTTTATCCCACAGTTACTCTCTCTCACACTTTTTAGGCATTTGTCGAGATATAGAGTGAATAATCTGGCGGAAAGCACACAGCCCTGTTTGACACCCATTTGGGATTCAAAGCAAGGCGACATACCTCCCTCCACCCGCACACAAGCTTTACAGCCCTTGTACAGGGACTGTATAGCCTGTAGCAGTTTGTCATTCACTCCATACTCCGGCAATATGTCCCAAAGCTTCTTTCTTACAACTCTATCAAAAGCCTTCTCCAAATCCACAAAAGCACAGAAAACCTTCTGGTTTAAGGCCAAAAACTTCTCTGTGATATTGCGGAGCGAGAAGACTTGGTCAATGCATCCTCTTCCAGGTCTAAAGCCTCCTTGTGCCTCCCATAAAAGATCTTCAGTCTTCTCTTGCAGTCGTTTCGTGAGAATCTTGCCATACATCTTGCTCGCCAAACTGATCAAACTGATCAAAATGCAACGTTTTTGTATTATAAGAAGATCACTCAACTGTGAAGAGTTTCCCCATATGACTATGCCGTACCTTAGGGCTGAATCTACATATCCGTTATAGGCCATAAGTGCTATATTTAGCACAAGATATTTTATATTTGGTTTAAATTGTATTAATATTATTGGATACTACAAAACTGCATAGTTATGTTAGCATGTCAAATCAAGTCCGTCTTTTTAAATATTTATATAGGCCAAGCCAATTAGAACGTTAGACATACGCTCTGGGAATTACGTTTAAGGAGCAAAGCCCAATGTATAGATGTATCGTAGAAGGCTTCTCTATGGGATTAGGATTGCTTTTATACTTCCGAGATTTTCAATGCATATTTGTCAGTCATCTTCCTATATAGTCTTACTAATGCAGTTAGAGCATCTACAGAGATTATATTATATATAATATAGAGAGTTTTCCAATAGACTGAAAAAAGGTCAGGTTGTAATTATAATATATAGAGGCGATGGGCCAATATAGAGAGTTGTCCGATAGGCTGAAAGAAATGTCTGAAGATAGGTTGTAGTTATTATATATTATTTATTATTATATATATAATATATAATATTATTATTATTTAAATAATAACAAAATAGCCCAGGTTACGAACTATCCTATTTGGGGTAGAAATATATATATATCTCCATAGTCTCTACCCCAAATAGGATAGTTCGTAACCTGGGCTATTTTGTTATTATTTAAATTATATATTTAATGAAATATTATAAAAATTACATATTTAAGAAATAATAAAATAGAGACTTAAATTAATTATCTAAATAAGAATAGTAACAAGTTCAGTAAGTACTACGAAAACTAAACTAATCTGCTGTAAAAGGCATCGTTAGAAGTAAAGGGCATCAGTTATTGTCATTGTAATGTTAAAGTGCATTGGGATTGGAATCCGGCTACCTTTAAATTTATTCACGGTCGCTCTTAGTACCATAAATGGTAACAAAGAAAAACAAAATCAGCTATAAAGCTTATTTCAAGTGCATTCAGGCGTTGTTAAAATGTCTTCTAAAATCCCCCTAGACAGCGCTCGTCTCCAATGAACTATCCAACCGACGAACCAGTTCAACGAACACGTATAGTCAACAGGATTTTTAAATACTAGCTGTTTTACTCGATGTTGCCTGAAAAAGATTTTATTCGGCGAAAAATAAACTTCAGGCATATGTTACGTCAAGAAGAAGTCATTTTTAAGCATCCTATGGATTCACCGTGCGGGTGCCGGGACCATCGTTTGTAGGAAAAAAAAGAAAAGAAAGTCGCAAATGCAACTGGAATCAGTCCCTAATACTATGCTGGGCTTAACTGGGGCATGAGGGCAATTTGAGCATGATCCCAAAACGTGTGGATACACTCTACAGGGTTTATCGGAACGAACGGTGGTAGCTTCTCCGCATTGGGAGACTGGGCAAATTACTACCATCAGTCCGCCTACCACCCATTTCTTGTTCTCGATGATAGTATGTGCCATTTGCAATAATCTCAAATGCCAATTTTGACTTTCAAGGAGAATTAATGTTGATAGCATACAATGGTTAAAAAAAAATAAAAAAATGAGATTGTTTAAAACAAAATTTATGAGAATTTTCCAGTCTGATGCGGGGTCAAGGATCGAGGTGGGCTTGCATTGAGTTTTCGTTAATTCCCTTTACAATTAATGATCTCGATTTTTTTTATATTATGTTAATAGGCGTAAAGACAAATTAAAAATACATAATGGACATGAGGTTTAGGCCTTGGTGATGTGGATATATGTATGTATATAAATATATACACGGGGTGACTTTGTATGGCCTTAATTAATACTAAGATATGATTATATTGGTAGAAACAAACTACTTAGGAAAAGCTATTTGTTTCTATCAATAGAAAAAGATATTATCAATATAAGACCATACGAAGTCACACAGTATATACGAGTATTTGTAGACGTTATTATAGCGTACTTGTATGTTCGTCCGAGGCGTGAAGGACGGACAAACAAACGTATTTACAAATAGATAGACAAAGCTTCTTTTACAATTATAATATTAGTAAGGATAAGCTGTAGGTATTATTTATTAATAAAATCTGCTATAGTAATACGCTACTTTCTGGTTGATGAAGCTAATTAATTTTACTTAGTCTCTAAACATTCAAACTTTTTTTTAATATAATAGTACTCTTTGATTCGAACTGTATCTTAAAATACATAATAATAGGTAGGTACAATATCTATATAAAAAAAAACTGAATTTACTTGTAAAATATTTTTAATTATTAATTTATTTAATTTTGTGCATGTAGCCAGAAACTAACCTATAATGCGTCTTAGCTTTTAAATGAATAAAACTACGGATATTTGTAAATAATGTTTTTAATAAAATAATAACATAACTTATAGCAAAGAATCCTTTATTCGATCAATTAATTGTTAAGAACAACTTGACATCAGTCACGATTTTCCATTTTTGTTTTTATCCGCGTAGATATCGCTACACCTAACCTAACCTTTATTAACATTTATAAGATCTCTATCAACCTATTATTTATATAAATATTAATATAATAAATTAAATACTAACCTAACCGATTGTTATAATATCTACTATTACACTACTTGTATATGTAGTAACAGGTATTTTTTTTATATTTAATTATTTATGTGAAAACTTTATTACTAATCTTTATAAATAAAAATAAAAAAATGGAATTTGCATCTGTTTGGGTATACAGTGAAAAAAGGTACACATTGGCAAAGGACGATTATCTTCATTGCAATATTCAACGGCTGAAGTACTTTCCCTTGAGAGCCCATTTAGACTCATCCTTTATATGGGGTCCCTTCCCTCACCCTTGTCACCTCGCGTTCGGTCTCTCTTTTACCTTTGTAGCTTTTAGCCGAATTTACATCAGTGCCGTTTTTGACTTCAACTTCCTATTCACCGCGATGTGTGACGTCTGACAGCAGTAGCCAAATTCTGTTTATTTACGCGCAAACGTTTTATAATTAAAATCCTTTACCGAATGGATACTTTCAATGTCGATTGCTATTTTAAATGTAGTTATGTTCGGCTAAATTCGTGCTCACAAATTCGCGTTAGTAAACACAATTCTAAGAATCAAATTTGGTAAAAAAGCAATTTAGTTGACAGTTCCGTGGCAGTGACAATACATTGCGCTTAAAAACATGCAAGAATTAGCAAATATGTCTAGACTATCATTCTTATTTTTTCGTGAAAATCTGTTGTATTAACGACATGTACGGTTTAGTTATGATTGATAACCCTAATTGGATTTAGACTATCGTAGAATGAATAGATCATATTTGCCAACCCTGGTCGGCACAGAGACACGAACACAGGACAGTAGGTGGGGTGCGTCGATTTTACCGTTGATTAATTTATATAGAAACATACTATCCAGCAATTGCCTTCGATCTTTTAACGAGGATAAATTAAAGTACTTTAAACTATCTTTGTAATGTAAAAGTTATTTTCCTTTATTAAGACTAAATGTTAGATGCCACAAAAACCTCTTTTGAACACTCTCGATCCTTTTGATGTACAAGTCATAGTGTGGATTTTACACAATGCTGCAGTATTCGAACATATTGCGGACCAGAGAGTTAAACAGAATGATCTTAGTCGCAGGCCTTTTTAAATCCTTTGCTGTGCGTAGGGAAAACCCAAGAACTCTAAACGCTCTAGCAACTATCTCATTAATAATGTATATTGAATTTCAAGTCCCTGTCCATAGTGATCCCTAAGTCCCTAATAAAAGTTTTCTCGGATATAACTTAATCTGCAATGCAATAGCTCCTTGCAAAAGTTGATTTGGCTCTAGTGAAGCGAACCAAAAAACACTTGTCGGCGTTCAGGGACATGTCACTTGACTCGCACCATCTACTGAGTCCGTCTATGTCATCCTGCAGCAAGCTAACATCCGCTGTAGAACTGGTTGGTGCTACTAGTCATATTATTTATATTTATTTATATTTATTCATATTATTCATATCATATTATTTTATTATTTATATTTATTCATATTATTCATATCATATTATTTCATACTACTGGTCATCCGCGAAAAGATAGTGTTAAATTTATAAATATATATATGGTACTAATTTGTTTATAAACAATTTAACACTTTTTTTGACATGAAAATTTACATGAAGCAGAATAGATATATAAAAGGTAGTATGATACTACCTATCTTCCATACCACTTTAACACCCTCAAACTTTAGACGAATCTCGAACTTGTCTTTGTGAAATCTCGATTTCATCTCTCACGCTCACTGAGCATTCTTTGAGCAGTATCTGAGCAAGTTCCACCTCAGCAGTTAAGTTTAGAATCCTTCCATTTAGAGAATATGATTTCGCAATTATTTTTTAGCCTATAAAATGTTAGCTGTTAGAAAATGTCTCTAAACATTAAGTTCGCCTATGTATATTTAAATGTGTTTTTGTTTATTGTGCAATAAATAATTTATCTATCTATCTAAACTCGAGGACGGTTTTATTATTATAGTTATTCTTTCACATAATATTTTATATTGATTGAAGACAGCAGTAGAAGTTGGTGTTAGCATGATATTTTCACAACTTACTGAAAAAAAAAGAAACTGACCACAGTACATTTTTAGAACGAACTTATAAGATGACTAATTCCAAAATCATATAGTAATTGGTTGGTTTAGCTCCTTAGCTAAGATAGGGAGAGTGTTATTTTGCAATAAAAAGAAGCCCTCATACACCCAGCTTCTTTGGTCATAAGTCAGATACACCATTCTTCTCAAATTTCTGGAGGATTTGGTCCAAGCTGGCCAGTCGAGGGACAATTTATTAGCGATTTGGTATTAGTGGAACCGCAACAAGGCTTAACATGCTCTCATCCCGAGAACGGTGGTATGACAAATGTGCAAAGGAAAAGTGTATTTCTCATTGGTGCATGCCGGGGTTCAAACCGAGATTTTTAGAATATAATTAAATTAATAGAAACCTTTCTTACAACCGAGCTACCACCGATCTTAAAAAGGATTTTTTCAATTCATTCTAGATATTTATTGAGACTTTCTTTAAAATAGAGACAAACTCGCATTGCAAAATACAGTTTTAATTAGTTTACTCATTGCCTACATGTTAATTAATTTATTTATTTAACACTTCAATGTACGAGTACAAAGACAAAGGCGGGCTTTAATCCCGCCAGACATTCTATCATAGCCAACCATTGAGCCAACTTTAAACACTTAACTAAAAAGTGTACACATATTAAAATATAAATTATGAGTAATATTTTACAACTACATATGAATATATAATATACTAAATAATAAAACATAAATAATAATTATATATACATACATATATATTAATAATATACTTACAACCGTTGAGATAAGAATAAACCATTCTTTTTAATGGTAATCCAGTAGATACTTATCTTATATTTTGTGGTTTACAAATTTGTGGAATAATTTATTATTCCACAAATTTGTGGCAACAACTACGAATTATTTTGAAACAGAACTAGAAATATGGGAAATGATGATGTTTAGATTTTAATGTGTATTTCTGTTTGTTTCAGGTTCCCCCGTGGGGTCTTCGTTTAACTCACGACTCTTTAGTTTCTGTTCGCTTCGTATTTATCATTTTAAAACTCTCATATCTAGAATTTAATTAGGTTTAATTTTAAATAATGTAGCATTAATTGGTGTTAGATTGGTAGAACTTAGTAGGATAATTTAGTTATTAGGTTAGGTTAGGATTAAGGACAAATATGGCTTAGGGACAGACAATAAGATTCGTTCTTTAGTTCCGATAGTCATGGTGTAAGACTTGGTGTTAGATTTGTGCGTGAGAAACATCGTTGTGCGATGTCTGCCCCGATGAAACGGTCCCTCAGCTCGGAGGGCGGAGCCTCCAAGAGAGATTGGAAGATGAGGCTCAGCCTGAGGAGCAGGAGTGGAACCACTGTAAGTATTTTTTTTATTTATAATAATAATATAACTTTTAGACGTTGTTATTCGTCATCATCGTCAACTTGTTTCAATTCTATACAAAAGTTTTTGAATATATTCATAGAGACGTGTAGCTTATTCGATTTCGGATATCGAATACGAATATTGTAAATAAAGGAGATATACTCGTAGTAAATTAAATATTATGAGAAAACCCAGTAAGAAATCCGTACTATATAGTATCTCAATTTTGCCACTATCACTATCAGCTAGTTCTGATTTAAAGTATTATTACGACCATATCTCTCCCGTGGTGTTCAGTAACCACGCAGACGCTCGTCGATGTCTTTAGCGTACCAAACTCGTAAAAGATATTGACCAGTAATCTAAGCCGGTTTAAATCCACGAACTTAACCGCTGTACCACGAGGGCAGTCAACACAAGCTAATTTAGGAACCACTTTTTATTGCGTAATGCCCCATCTGTATGATTCTGCTAATATCAACTGCAATAAGTACTTATTTTTACTACAAAAACTTTAAAGGATTTGTTTTAAATAGAGATTATAAATAGAATCTGTAATCTAAGAGAAAACTACTTAAAGTTTACATTAACAAAACACGTGTTAGTTAAATTCGGGATAGATCCTAATCCATTACAAAAAGTTGCCGACATTTGTGAAGCCTCTACCAAAAGCAAACCCTTTGGGCGCCCCAGAACTATAAACTCAAATCTTAATTATTCTGTCCTCTGTAAAATGTTTAACTAGAACTCCAGAAATGAAATGTATAACAACTATTTCTGCGTGTAAGCTTGTAAGCTGCCGCTATAGTAAAACGGTAAACTAATAATTCCTATTATAAATCAACGATAAATAACGCGTTCCTTCAAAAAAAAAACTTAAGATTCTGGCAAAAAAGCAACAAAAGTGATTAAAAAGGAATAAATTTTATTAAATTATGAAACAAATTTATAATACCGTTTGCAACGATTTAACATAAAGTTATAACAATATTACGTCAAAAGTGTTAAACAAATACTGTTTTATAAAAATACACAAAGTATAAAAAGTAAAGTAAAGTATCATCACGACCGTTTCCCTTTCGGGGTGGTCAGAAACCACGCTTATAAATAAGCGGATTCACATTTAGCCAACGTTTCTGCCGGCCAATCATGACAAGTGGCAAGCTCGTCGATGTCTCTAGCGTACCAAAGGAGAGAAATATCACAAATAAATTAAATATTAATTAAATGTACATATTTATTTACATTCATAAATTTTTGTGTCCCGACCAGGAATCGAACCCGGTACCTCCGAGTCTAAATCCACGGACTTCACCGCTAGACCACGGAGGCGGTTTACAAAAATACGGTTTTAAAATAAAAAACATGTTTTGGCACTCACAAATATAAAAAGTGCAACCTAAAAATCCTTCAAACACACTATTTAAAATTTTAAAGAGAAATGTAGGTCATATAAATATATATAAAGTAAATACTTATATATTAAATAAATAAATACAATTGGATAAACGAAATATCTAATAAATAAAAGTACATATAAAATTAATGAATGACACACTGCCGCTCTGAGCATAGTAAGCATTTAGAGAATTACATATCTTGACTGTGTGACCTAGTTTTAGGCTAATACAGTAACCCTTTTTGCTCTCGATGTGCCCCATCTTCGGCTGTAGAGTCATATTATTTATCTTGAAAACATTAAGCACTATGATGTGTTAGTTTGTCACACTAAGTCCATAATACTCGTAATGTGTGAGTGCTTTGTTAACAAGTTATTTCTCTCAATGTTTGGTAATAAGCCTTTAAAACAATTGGCCGAGATTACCAATCGCTTTTGATGGATACCCCGCTGTTGGCCATACGAGCTTCGCCTTCAATGTAGCTGCTAAAAAGCTGCACGCAACTACACCCAATTATTTAACCTTGATAGCCCTTTTAGTATACATTTATACATCTAGTTAGTTATTAAATATTTTTTTTTTTTTTTTTTATTTCCTTTATTTTTGCACCTACTTTTCAGTAAAGTGTTTAAAGTTATCCCAATGGTTGGCTATGATAAAATGTCTTGCGGCATTAAAGCCCGCCTTTGTCTTTGTGCAATAAAGTATTAAATAAATAAATAAATATACGCTCGTAAGTAAATTCTTCGAATTATATAGTTGTGCATTATATGTATATATAATAAGCTGTAACATTAAACACAATATTTGCTATAAACGTTGACTAAGCTTCGGTTTGTATGAAAACAAATGTCTGTGCGTAGAAATGTAATAGCTTCACTGAGAAAAATGCTATTTGATGTAATTGAAAATTATCGTTTAATTAACACGGGAAACTCAACAATACCAAGAAAGGAATCATCATCATGGAGATTGACCATATTTTTGGGGAATTTAGCATACATTCGCCAGACGTACATTTGGCTAGACGGGTTTGAAGAAAGGAATACGGCTTAAGTATTGTTTCGTACGCCTAGTGCAGAGGTTTCTTAGTGTAGACAAACCATTAGGGATGTTTCAAAAAATTATCGGTGGTAGTAAATAAAAATCACTTCAACATTGCGCCATTATGAAGCAATGGGCGGATAATTTATCTACATCTCTGGTAGCAGCCTAAATAGGACATGGACAAACTGGTAGGTAGGAATCCGCCTACGTTGTTATCCGTACCTGTCATTGTCAGTTATGCCCGAATAATCGAACGGAACTAATCGGTATTGTCGGCACTGATGTGGGCAGACTCATTAACATACTATACAGGGTGAGACTTTTAAGCGTCGATGCTAAAATTGTAAACTACGAAGGATTGAGAAGAATAGATCTCAAAGACGATGGAGCAGATTTTGTCAGCATTTCGCTTCTCGGCAAAAAAGTAGCCAAAAAGGCTAAGTTACTAAACGATCAGTGACACACTCAAGGTCAGATTTATTTTGTTAGAAGATACGACTTTATAGTTTTTAAAAAATATATTTCTATGTTAATTATAATCAGTTAATAAATAACCGTTACGCCCAGTTGCCGAAAGGATGATTAAAATAAAAATAATCTATAATTAATATTTTGATATACGCCACGTGATTGGTCAGCAACCAGCAAGTCAGCTTGTTACTTTAATTATTTCAGCTATTGACGGCACAAAGGCTTATGTTATACATAAATACAAAATATAATCAGTCTTTCTGCAACTGGCCTTTAATATTATTATATTGGGAACGTAAATAATTAAAGAAGTCTGGTAGTCGTAGGCGTGTCGTGCATAACATTAGGATGGATTGATTCTTGACATCATAATCTCGTAGCAATTTTCACAATTTAAACTTGTTATGTATTATTTTATTCTTAAAATAATTTATAAAAATATAAATATTTAATAAATTTGTTTTTTTTTATCAATAGAGCGATAACTAAGCTGATAGTTGTCGACTAATTCCATTGGATAATGCGCACAACTGACCTAGATGACCTGAAACCTCGACGGTAGAGTCGAGAGACAATAAGGGAGGTGAAATTCGCCGACGAAGTGTAATGTCCAAAACAGACAAACAGACTCAACTTAAAAACATGTCCAGGAAGACAAAAATCCACTTTGTAGGAACCTCGTTTTCTCTATATTGTTGTATCATCGTCATCGCAGCGTCTAGAACACAAAGTCCTAGACATCCACTGTTAGAAATGGGACTTCCAGATTTTTCTGGAAAATATAGCCTACACTCGCCGCGCAGGCTAGACGGGTTGGCGAAGGTCTTTTTTTTCCACATTTCACATGTTAGTATTAGTTTAACCGGGACCGACAGCTTGATATGCTCTCCGAGGCACGAGAACAGTGGTGTTGTAAATCTATGACAAATGTACGTAAGAAAAGTGTATTGGTACATGCCGGGGTTCGAACGCACCTCTTTAGGATGTTTAAGGAAAGCGTTGCCACGACCGAACCACCACCGCTATTATTGTTGTATATAAAGCAAGATTCGATGCGTTTAAGATATGGTGCTAGCGTCTCGCTTGCTCAGAATTGGTTTTTGTGCTCGAGCAGTTCAAACTTGCCAAGCGACAGAGACCCAATGCCGTCTGCTTTGCCCGCTTTTTGCAATATTTTAAACACATTGCTAGGAGACGTGCCAAAAATCTGATAAATATTTTTGTTACGAGAAAAGTCGACGTTAGACAAGAGGAAGAAGACCTAAACAATGGTCTAACTGACTGAACCTAAACTGTAATGGGAAAACCGCAGGTACGCAGATGACCGCAACCACCGGTAACGGCTGGTGGATGGACTGCGATTGAGACCGACTAAGGTAGAGAAGAAAGAGGTGGAGAAATAGAAAATACTCGTATATACACAATCATTAATTGCAAAAATAATCTCATACCAACTACTCGATTATTAGCTGAGTTGGGAATGTAGATTCACGATTTGATCTGCAAATTCAATTTAGAGCAAATATCGGAAATATATCGATGTTACCATAATGAGATTATCGGATATCGAGAATGATTGCATGCTATAACTGGTAGGCATTGCGACATACAATGGGTTTGCGGTCAAAATAAATATGTTAGTAAAATACGAGTGCTACAATTCATTCATTATAATTATTCATTTTCCTTATTTTTCTTCCTTTATCTATTCCAAAAGAGCCTGTGACACTGATATACCTCAAGGACAAAATTGTCTATCTTTCTTTACTTATCCCTTCGATCTTCTGACAACTCACTTGTTTCTTTTCCCTCATTTCATTCTGGATTTATTTCAAATTCTTTTGCAGATGTCGCCACAAATTTATCGAACTCCTTGTTAACATAAGACAAGCGTCTACCAGATCTTTGTTCAAATATCTACACCTTCTAAATAACTCCCAGCAACTTTAATAAATGAATATATGTATGTATTAGTATTTAGTATATTGATATTATAGTATACATGTATAAAAATGTATTATGTAAGTATTTTCAATTACTCGTATTCTATTGAATTTACGAGTATATTTGTTTAATATCAACTACAATTGTTCCAATTTGTCCCCAAGGTTTGTCTGTCAGAAAAAACTCAATTGGCATTAAATCCGCCTTTGTACTTTGTGAAATCAAATTTTAAAATAAATAAATAAGGAGCTATAATTTAACAAATAGAGTAATTGTTCATAATGGAAAAAGCGTACCTAATTACACCGCGCGATATAACTGCAGCCCTAGCTAAATAAGCGCTAGCTGCCAATGAGAGGTATGTTTTATTAACGGATAATAGTTTATTCCTTAAAATACCGATGGCATGCCAATATGTAAAAGTTACAGTATTGCCGTTTTGTTTACCTACAATAATCGAAATAGAATTGTAAAACAGTTCAAGGTAAGGAAAGTGACCGCAAAATAATTTGGTTTAGATATTCAAATCTGCTAAATTCAGGAGCATAAAGTTAGGTAGTGAAGTTGAGTCAATGAGGATAATGTACATTTTGATTGATTTATTTAGAAAACAGTATTTTGCTTACATGACTGAAGTTGGGCGCTGTGGTCAAAAACTCGTGTATAAAGCTTGACAACACCTTTATTTTCTTCTATTATAGTTTTATCAGTCATACATTTTGTTTGCTATTATTTCTTTCTTTTTCTTCTTCCTAATCAGAATCTTCGTCTTCTTCTTTTTAGTCAGTACTCCATCGGGACTACTTCGTCTGTTTCCTTTACTGCCTAACGTTTACCTTATACCTACCGTTTGCCTGATTTCCACCAGAGATACGCCAGGATAATGAGCAATTACTGAGGGAAATATAAACCGATAGTATGACTTTAATGTTACATCAGGTCATCATGAAGCTATTATTAGATGTTTTCCTCGCTAATCAAATGTCGGATTTTTTAATTGATTTTGAAAATAAAATGACACTATTCATTAAATTCATACCTATTACTCCTCGCGAGTATCACTTCTAATGACATAATGATACAAGCTATTTTTTATAATAACCAAAAGCATCTAAGTAACTGCTAGACTTGTAAGTTACTGCAACTTTTAATTGATTGATCCGTCAATGTAGCATAGTTCAAGGGTACTGGAATAGAATATATATTTTTAAACGTTTCATCTATGTTTTCCGGCTACTCATAGAATATTCATAAAAGTACTGTAACAAATGGTTATTGAGTCCATTTATCTAAAGAGATCACGTCGGATATCCATCGGACCATGAAAGGTGGACGCCGGGTGTGAAGGAATCGATATTTTATATGCAAAAAATATCACATAATATAGACAAAATCCAATACTAAAAGAAGCTTTATTGTGTGTCTGTTTGTATTTGCTTAACAACTAAAGTACTTTTTTTCATACTCCCTATCACCTTACTCGATCCCCAAGGTTAGCTGGTAAAGAATGCCTACTGGCATTATAGCTCGCCTCTGTACTATTTTTAAGTGCATTAAAGAATTTAAATTAATAAATAAATAAAGTAATGGACCGATTTCGATCAAATTTAGTAGATATGTTCATGGGCCCCTGGTACATCGGTATAATATAAGAGGTGACTTTGTATGGTCTTACGTTAGACTAAAATGTCGAAAATGACATAAAATGGCTTCTTCATACAAACTGATAATTTTAATATATCCAATTAGTGTGGTAATACCAAAAAAACTTGTCATATCCGACATAATCGTTTATTAGGAAAAGTTTTTTGTCACATATTAGTCTAACGTAAGACCATACAAAGTCACTCAGTATAACTTTTCACTTTTTTTCACTTTCACGCCCAAACTACTTTACAGATTTCACGCTATTCGGCTGATCATCCTTGGATCCTAGAGATGGACATTGGGTACGTTTGCCATTTAAACACGACATAATTGTGTGGAACATTCGAACAAGCTTTTACCGACGATCTTACCTTCAATTTATATCTTTACTACTATGAGAAATATTTTATTTTAAACAAGCAAAACTATTTTATACTCGTATCATTACAGCCCCTAGAACACACCGTCCTAGACCTCCACTGCTGGTGATGAGCCAGATGGCATGGCGAGGAATATACTTGTATAATGTAATATAAATTCACATTTCTTTTTTACTTCCGAATAGTAATAATAATCATAATATACTTATACTATATATATATCTACCTCCGTGGTCTAGCAGTTATGTCCGTGGATTTAGACTCGGAGGTACCGGGTACGATTCCTGGTCGGGATACAATAATATTTAATAATTTACATGAATAAAAAAATATATATTTAATTAATAATTAATAATTCCGAGTTTAGTACGCTAGAGACATCGACGAGCTTGCCACTTGTCATGATTGGCCTATAGTAAAGTTGGCTAAATGTGAATTCGCTCTAACTTTACTATAGGCCAAGTGGCAAGTCCATCGATGTCTTAGCGAACAAATTATTACATTAACTAGTAATCGAACCGACTACTAGACCACGGAGGCTTCAATAGTTACCTACATAATATAAACTAAATTGACCATTTAAAAAGGCTTTGAAAAGTTTGATGCTGAAGATTAAACCTTCATAGTACTATTTGCATCTTTGCAATGAAAATGGACAACCTTCAAACTTTTGTCATTCTCTCCATTATCAAGTCCATTAAGTTTTGAAATTTCAAAAGTCGAATTCATTCAAGGCTTTTGTCCAAAAGTTTCTTACCTTTCGTTTAGTTATTGCTTTCGAGTTAATGGCTTTCAATTCAATGCTTATATAGTCCCCAAATGATTTTTTTTAAAATATAAAATTGATGATTTATATTGTTCACGATCGCATAGTGGTACGATAACGGCAGGGACTGATGTCAGTCACCAGTAATTAGTTTGAATTGCTCTTATTCCTAGACCACGCATCGAACCAACCAGGTGGGCGTATTGTCACATGTCATGATAAGTATTTAAAAATATATGTTTTTTTTTTTCGGGATTGTTAACAACCACGTTCCTTCTCACGTCGTAGGTCACGGGTTCCGTTCCAGATAAAGGGACCTTTATACACTTTGTTACGAACAATACTTTTACTCACAAAAACTTTCTATTTTTATCTTCTAGCAAAAAACTGTATATCACGGAATGTAGGTACAGATTATACATACGCGAGTATGAATTATTGTTTGTTTTTTTGTTACGCTTCATAATATTAGAACAGTAATATGGCGAAAATATAGTCCTAATTACTAAGTAAGGTTAAGTAACTTCAAGTAAAAAATATACATTTTATTATAGATTGTTTTATTGTTATATCATTATTTATATTTGTTCCAATATCTATTTCTGTGAAAACCTGTAATAGATGTAGATATTGTTTATGATATAAGTTTTCTTAATAAAATAATTCAAAAATGTCATGATCCTGATTAGTAAAAATGTGGTTAGCGGATAAGTACCAACAGCAACAGCAACCTTTCATGACGACGTGAAAATATTATAAATAAAAATCCATTTTGTCTTCTTTTTTCCCTGTATACTTTGTATATGCTTTTGTACCCTGGACAGTTCCCTCATTTAAGTTAAACAATATGAAAATAAGAATACCATTTAAAAACAATACTCGTACATAAGGAAAACATAAATAATGTAAATAAGAAGTATTATATAAAATAAAATAAACTATAATATAACGGTAGAGAATGAATTATTGTTTACTGTCATTTTTTAAATTCTTTTTTATGTCAATCATTTCTTTCACTTCCTCCTTCATCCAAGCGCCTGACCCCAAGAGAAATCCAAAACACTGGGAAATAGTTTTTCGTTTAAGACTTGCTATACAGAGACAATATGTGGCTGAAAAAAATATGATAGCCATTTAAGGATACCATTTGGTTAAGTGTAAGTATATTATAATATTCATTTTATTATTTATGTACTTTATAATTTATTAGGCGTTTGACCCGGCTTGGCTCGTGTAATGAAGTGGTCGAAGAAAAACTACTTCAGTTGGTCGTAGTATTATTATTATTTTTATTTACTAAGGCTATAATCAAAGGCGGTCATAATGCAGCTATACTCAATCAACTTTAGGGATATTACAAACATTGTATATGGGAGGTAGGTGAACATATTTGAATAGGTAAAATAG
The DNA here is from genome assembly GCA_910589645.1 of Tinea semifulvella. Lineage (NCBI taxonomy): Eukaryota > Metazoa > Arthropoda > Insecta > Lepidoptera > Tineidae > Tinea > Tinea semifulvella. The sequence goes on from OU342584.1 coordinate 32,817,053, forward strand.
ATAATAATTAAAATTCTACTAAAACTAAATAACAATAAATATATATTAAAATAATAATACATAAATATTTGTATAAATTTACTTCTAGTTCTTAGAAACTATTTAAGAAATGTGTGAAGACCACTCTTTTAAATAGCTTTATGTTGGGCGCTTGTCCGATATCTATGGGCAAGTAGAGTGGTGAGACGGTATTGCAAGTACACAGTTATGCGATAGCCGCAACGAACAGTCGTGGATAGAAGAGGGGAAGGGGAATTTGTTTTACGTGCGATGATTAGTTCATGATCAGTTCTGGATTGCACGAGACATTTCTGCCAAATTTCATTGATAAGCAAATGGCTGTAGAGTCAAATGTCAATGTTAGGTGATGACGTCATATACACTATTTTAGTTTCAGGTTCCAAGGATATTTTTTTTCCAAATACAAAAAAAAAAGTTTAGTAATATAAGCGTAAAGGTGAGGCTAACAGATACATGGAAAGCTTATTTCATATTTATACTATTAAGGATATTTATCCCCAATTATTAATACAAAAAAAAATATATCTGATATATTGGAAAACAAAATTTTATTGAGGTGATCTAAATGTGTACGCGTACAGACAGTCAACAATAAATTGTAGCCTATGCGTCTTTCTTCGCACTTGTTATTTCATAATTATTATACTGGAAGGTGTTCATTTTCACGTGAAAAATGACTATACATCTTGGTAAGATATAATGTAGATGACTGCCTCCGTGGTCTAGCGTTTCTAGTCCGTATATTTAAAACGCGGAGGAAAAGAATACTACTCCTGGTCAAAAGCACACAAAAAAGTGTTTTTTTTCGATTCTGTTACGCTAGAGCTTGCCACTTGTCATGATGAGCCTATTGTAAATTTGTCTCCATACAACAACTTGGTCCATAGAAGTCAACGTCAAACCGAGAATGGGAAATAGACAAAACATATTTTACAACATTCCTAGAACAAGGAGTCCTAGGCCTCCACTACTTAAAGTCTAGTAGGATCAAATAGCAATTTATTGGTATTTGTGGCACTGCGACCGACCGCTTTACATGCTCTTCAAGGCACGGGAACCAATGTGTGTAAATCTATGACATGCCGGGGTTAGAACCGCGATTGTAGGAAAGTGATTTTCCAACCAAGCCACCATCGCTCGTCGATAATTACTGAATTAAAAAATGGGTTTTAATTTTAAACTCGTGCTCTGTAAATTTAATCGCAGCCTAGAAAGGCTGGTAGAAGGGTAGGTAGTGTAATTATGTAAGTAAAAACTAATTCAAGCCAATTTAGATAGAAATGCCAATAATAATTTTACATATGTGAACGGAAGCTTTGATCTGAATAACTGGGTTAATTAAAATGTGGAATCCACACGTCCGAAATTCCATTAGTAACCGGAAGAAAAGCCGGCCGGGGCGACTAGAATTTAGAAATGACATAGAGTTCCGACCGTGTAGACAGGCGATATAAAACCCATGTTTGTACTGGGCTGGTTTTCTATCAACGATGCAAAATAAGCGGTGCGTGATATTCAGCAGTAGTCAATGAGATATACATAAGTCCTACATATAGAGAAGGCTAATCCAAACAAATATCCTGTCGTAACAGAATAATAATGCTCTCAAATATACATACATATATATTTTATATTCGAGAATTTGTTATTATTCCCTCAAACAAACAAATGTACACCAAAACAAAATATGTACCTGGGCAGATTATATTTATTTATATACTCGTATATGTCAGCTAACCAAACTATTATACTATATATATATATATATATATTATACAAAACATAGATCGCAGTGGAATAATTTTTACATGTTATTAATACTCATACGATATTTCTGTTGCGTCACAATTTATGCGCGGTCGCAATTAGCGTATATGACATGTAACTATTATTTTGAAGCCGCAGCATCGAAGCATGGCGCAAACATCTGATTTGCGGTGTTAGTTCTGTAATATGAGTTCACTGCCAATAGTACCAATTTATTATCACATAAGATATATATATTTTTAAATATTATAACAAGCCTATGTAACTTCACGCCCACCTGATGGGTAATCCCTAAACACTATGACAACTTTGAATTGTCTTGAAATATATGTGGAGAATTTGGCTTACACTCGCCACGCTGCTGGCCAGACTGGTTGGCGAGAGTCTCATGTTAATTTATTAACGTTTGGTATTAGTGGAAACGGGACGACGGCTTAACGTGCTCTCTGAGGCACGGGAACAGTGATGTTGTAAATCTAGTAGAAATGTACGTAACAAAAGTGTATTATCTTTTTATTTTTAATTTCCATAATAATAATGGTATAAAAACAGAAATCAATAACTTAGACTATTGACAATAACAAATAACAAAAGTTTATAATAAGGCTACATGTGTCCATGACTATACTTTTGCATCAGGTTTAATAGGTTTCTGCGCAATCTCCTCTAACATTTTATTTAACTGCCGATAACTATAACTTTATCACATTATTACTACGAGTATGTACACTTTTACATTCAGTTAAATTTTAATAAATATAAAAAATGAAAAGAGAAACTGAAATGATTCCCTTTGGAATGCGAGAAAAATTTAAGTAGCTATTTCAAAGAAGAACGTTAATGATGAAGATAAATATATTTTATATTAAGGTAGTTTTTACACTGCAGAGTTTTGTACATAAAAGAGTGAATGCGACAATCTTGACGATATAATAGAGAATTTTCTATTCAACAGAAATTCAATATTCATTCAATGTTCCACCTTTTACGAATTCCAAACCTTGGGGACAAATTTGATCAATTCAATTTAAGCAATCATAGAAATAATAATAATACTATAATTATAAAAGGTAATTTAATAGGATTAGTATATACTTACATAATATACCTTCATATATATCATAATATCAATATACTAATAATACACATTGTTATACATAAACATACATATATACTACTTACTAATGCTGTCAGAAGCTATTTAAGAAGTGTGAATACACCAGTTTTTTTTAAATGACCTGGTAGTTGCTTGCCGTATGTTGACAGGTAGATCGTTCCATAAATTTGTAGCAACTACTACGAAAGAGACAAATGCAGCGTGATGTAAGGGAACAGATAAAAGGGAGTTGTGAGAAGAGCGAAGAGATTTGTCATGAAAAGACGAGATATAGGCGAAATTGTCCTTGAGATATTTCGGTGTTGCAGGCTCATTTAAAACCGAAAACAGGAGACAGAGAACTTTAAGATTTCTGCGACAATGAATTGGTAGCCACTTAATCTTAGCACGATATTCATATATGTGGTCATTTATTTACGTAAACAATATACGAGTTTGAACATGCGTTCAGTAAACGGTGCATCTTATTGAGTAACATCTCTGACATATCAGAGCTACACACGTCACTATTGTCGAGAAGAGGAAGGAGGAGGTTTTAAACAATTAGAAATTTGAAAATATTAGCTTTTAACGGTAGATTGTTTAAAAGTTTATTGAGAGAATGCAAAGAAAAAAAAATACCACTGGTTTTGGTCACCTGAGTTGTCCAGCTCCGATTTGAAGCTAGATAAACATCTAGATTCTTTACCTCGCTGGATTAAGCAATTGGGACGCTGTCCAACAGAACAGGGTCAATACTGTTAAAATCTACTTTATTCATGGGAGCTCCCCACTATAAACACCTGACCGCACATAAAGCTGCAAATCATCCGCCTACAGGTGGTAGTCGCAATGAAAAAGAGTGAAAATAACAAAGGAGAAAGGATACCACCTTGCGGGATACCCGTATCCGGGTCACACCAATCCGATAACACCTGATCGACTCCAACTTGCTGCTGGCGATTGTGAAGATATTGAGTAAACCACGCTATGGCCTCTGGCGATAAACTTAGACGAAAAAGAGTAGCGATTAGCAAATCAGGATCAACTGTGATGAAAGTATTCGTAAAGTAAATCAGTACAAAAACTGTGACATTAGTTTTCTCCACACCTTTTCTGATGTCTTCAGTTAGTTTAAGTAAAGCTAAAGTTGTGCTATGACCAGGACGAAAACTGGATTGATGAGGATCTAGAAGGCTATTAACATTAATGAAAGATGAGAACTGCTTTTAACAATGGACTCCAGGACATTGGATAGGAAATTGGCCTTCCAAAACATATATCTAGAGTATTTGGCCTACACTCGCCACGCAGGCCAGACGATATATGTATATTATATACGGATATATATACATATATTAATAAATATACCATATCATCAAGAAGCACACTAATAACTAAATAATGAAGAAAAAAAAAAGAATATTGCCAGATGTGTTAGCAAGGAATATTACTTAAATTGCTTAATTTATATTTACTAACAAAAGTTACCAATTTGATAGATGCTCATGAATACTTAAAGCAAAGACTCTTTGGTGTAATTAAGCAAAGTTACCTTTATTTAAAAATCCAAAAATAGATGTCAAGTAGCGCCCTTAAAATTCTGAAAGTAAATTTTCTTGTAGAGTGTTTCTTACTAATAGAGATATTGTGTAGGCTGCCCCAATTAAACCTGAGAAAGATATCTTCACTAATTACGAGTTTATTAAACGAATCCTTTAAAATACTTACATAAATAAAATAAAACAAACCTTATTCCAAGTATTTACAAAATAGTCGGGTTGAATAATTTCCGCATTCTGGATTAAAATAGGTCGGCTACCCTGTCTTTTCGGTATGTCATAAAGGCCGAGGCATGTACTGCAGCTAGTCATAATATTTTACACTTCGTGAGGTGAATTAATTAATATAAAAAAATAGCATTAAGATTTGTAGAGCCACTTAGCACCCGACCAGCACCGACTCGCCTCTTGCGGTTTGTATTATTTATACTCGTGTGGAATTCAATGCATATGCGCTCACTGCATCATTTCCGTGGCGTCACCATAGCGGCAAGTGATAGTGACTCGGTGATAACTTGCTGCTTGCATGCTCGACTTTCGTTGACTGTGCATTGCCAACGGACAGGTTCCGAGTGGACCGTGCGCTCCCCGCAAGTGATTCACGCGAAGACGATGCTCTCCGCCCACACTAGTACGAATTGCTGTAAGACTAATTCAAAATTCGTAGACCACGCGTTATCTGTCTGTTAAACGCGCGAGATTTACTGGTTGGCCATGCGAGGTTCAACGGATTACAACGAGGAGTCCACCCTGAACCACCTGTCAACAATGAGTAGAAGCCTAACGGCTCGCGGAGCTAGTTGGGTGGCTCTATTTATTTTTATGAGTCAGTGGCTCGCAACTATTCGAATATAAATGGTAAATTTTTGATTTTTAATTTATTCCTTTTTGATTTACACTTATACTAATTCAATTAATCTGTCTATTTTAAATCTTTTTATTGTCGTTATGGTACATGAGTGTTATGTATCAACTATAGGTAGAAGAAGTATTTTTGTCAACGAATAAAATAATAAAAACTATCTGACTAATTAGCTTTACAGAATTTAAGCCGTTGTGCGTGATTGAGAATTCACACGGGTGTTTGTAGTTTCAAATCAGATGCATATTTATTAAAAAATAAGTACCTAATATAACATGTGTCCCACATAAATAGATATAATAAGTAAGATTTTAATATTTTTTTTCGTACACAAAGGAAGAACGGAATGCAAATTTCTTTGCATTCCTTGGATTCAGAATGCGGGTGTCGGGTCCAAATATGTGGTAGAGAGAGGAGAATAATGTTGTTTCGGTCCTGCTAGTAGGCTAGTTTAAAAAGGAGGCCTTCTCCTTTTATTGCGCAACAAGACGCTCATCATCCACCATTCTGCTCCTTTGCCTACCCAGCAAAATACTGTATTATTTCGCACGGTCTTGAAAGCTCGTTCCATAACGTATTGATGGCCAGACCTGATTTTAGGTCAATTCTATGAGATCTTATTATCAGCTGAACTTGTACCTGAAAATAACTACGATTGTATGGAAAATTAAGAGTATATGTATTTTTTACCAGGAATCGATGCGCGGCCGCCGTTGTGCGTCCCTGCGCTCGTCAGCGGGTCCGCCGAGGGCCGATGATTCCGGACGAAGCACGCCATCAGTTTCCGCGCCCAAGGTCGCCTCTCCCTCCCCGGCCGACACTCCTGCGCCGAAGAAATCCAACTGGGAAGTCATTGAGCACTTCTCCTCCAGTCGGAGCAGGAGAAGTCCCACTGCGGTAAGTTCATCATAAATAATAATTAGACTACGTGTTTGTGCCATTTGCTGTAGAGATTCTAGACCCATACAGTTAAATAGTAAAAACATTTTTTAAAATCATTACTGCTCTAGCAGACAATCTACTCCGGTAATTAGAGGACAGGATTCGTTTCTCGCTCAAGGAATCAGCATTACGATTCAGCGAGGAAATACGGCCAGCGTTCTTGCCACCATACCGCGCAGACACGATTTATATTTAAATTCGGTATTGTAAGTAGTTAATGTTATTATTTTTTGTATTAGTTTTACTTTTATTTTTAATATTAATAATAACTTTATTAGAAGTCAAAAAGTTTTAGTCTAAAACAATAGTGACTTAAACTGTCGTCCAGTATTGGAAAACGCTGCAACTCGAAAGAATAATTATGAAATTAAATAATGCGGAATAATTTGACTATGATAAAAATATATATATAAATTCTCAATAGTAATAAATAATTCTAGGTATTAGTAAAATTGATAAAATATAATACTGAAAATATAGAAGTAAGGTAAAAGTATCATCACGACCGGGGTGGTCAGAAATTAGCTTTTTTTAAGAACCGGATTAACATTTAGCCTACCTACCTTGTTTATGTAGTATGAATCCACGGACTTAAAACCGCTAGACCACGGAGGCAGATATAATATCTAATATAATAATGTAAAACTCAGTCTACGAGTAGTTACTAAGATAATATGGGCCATACATAATCTTACGTTTTATTTAGTTTAAATAGAACATGTCACCCAGTGAGACCACCTGATCTTAAACGGGAAGAAGCTTAAAGAACTCATTGGACTGGCAAAGCATTTTACATCTTCTGCATGCAACACAACTGAAAGCCGAGTCTATATCTCTGTTGAAACTTCTGTTCCAACCTATCCCTTAACCCTAGCCCAAAAGGTCGATAACGACTCAACACAACTACCTTCAATTATTATTATTTTTTAAATAAAGACGCTTGTTATGCGTAGTGGGATCTACGAGTATCAGCAAGGCGTTCAACAAAGCTTTAATAATATATTTTTATATAAGCGCTTTAGGACATTTTAGATAATTTGTTAAAATCTAATTGCAGTTGTTTTTTTTTTATTATCATGTAAGTTTTTTTCGCTACTTACGACTTACGGTTTTATTTACGTAACGAGTATAGAATATGAATTATAGCATTACGAAAAATGAGCAAGTTGTTTTAATTCTAATTTACCAATTTTGGCGAGGGATTTGCCATGCGGGTCGTTAACGACCCTCTTTCCAAAAAACCCTATTAATAATTACCCTTTAAATAATTACAGGCATGAATAAGTCATAAATAATTGTAATAAGAGATATAATAAAAATAAAATTAAGAAATTATTTATTTACAAAATGCTTACTTACTCGAATTTGTATTCTCGGAAATAATAACGTACGACCATAAAGGAATTTATAAACTGGCAAATCATATTATCTAGATCCTAAAAACCGTAGAACACAAAACTCCCATTTCGTATTAATTCCTTAGTTAATTATTATAATCAGGACTTCAGTACAATTTCCGAGCTCAATTAAATTACAAATCAAACTCTACTCTGTTGAAATACGAAGAATTGTACTGTATAACAAAATACTCTGTTTTTAAGGTTCTATTTCCACGGGACGATTATTTGACAGAATTACGAAAATTTAGTTCCAAGAATGGGAGTTTGTGTCTCATAAAAGCGAGGGTGTGTTTTTAATAAATTAATTATTGTAAACATTTAAATTGATGATAAGAAGCTCGATCTGTTCATATGTTTAATCGCTTCGATACCTCTTTCTTACTTAATATGTAAACAGTTTTGTTTATGTAATCACTATATATTATGAAACAAAGTCCTCCGCCGCGTCTGTCTGTCTGTTTGCGATAAACTCAAAAACTACTGCACCGATTTTAATGCTATTTTCATCAATGTATAGATTGGCTCTCGAGGAAGGTTTGAGTTTGTTAAGCGTTTATATATGTATTAACGATAATTATTGGTGGTGTCGGAAAAAAATAAGCCGTCTGGAAGCTTTTAACGAAAACGCCGCCTAAACCCTTTGAGATATAACAAAATAATTTATGGTGGAATTATGTATCATGTTTACAAAAAAGACTCCAATGACATATGTCTATCTCTTAAGGATAGGCTGTTATATCAATTTGATTACTTTAAAAAATGGGCAATTATAAAGCGGTATTGGAAAGCTATTTACACAAATACAGTATTAATCTTTATCATTTTAAATAACTTAGTTGGCTTGAGCATTTAATGTAGATATTTTTTCTCTTTCCACCATGTACATTAAATGAATACTGTAACCTGCCTTTGCGGTCACAGGATTATTCAACGCTATGAAGTACGAAATTAACTATTAAGAAATTACTTGTTGTTTTTTTAGCTACACGTTCATTTTAGGCATTTAGAATTACCTAATTAAAAAAGTACTGCACTGCTGTTTATAAAGTATTGCCGGCAACTGGTTAATACCTTTATAAAGTTCTATACACGAACGTAAAAACTTAGACGTATGTTTGACGGGAATTCGTCTTGTGGAGAACGGCCCTAACAGTACTAAAATAATGTTAATTATTAATTAAGTTATACGTTCTAAAATTTACGCTCGAATATCAAACCAAGTTTAACAGATGAAATATAAAAGGGTTTCTTATTATCATTTAGTATGAAATTAAAGCACACATTGCGGTTATCCTAATTGTCAATTACTCGAACCTTACACGCGTTCGGGCGCCTGGTGGTATGAAATAGCGTGAAATGTTATAATCCACTCTTATTATTATTCTTTATTTGTCACTGAACGTTCCCACCGGATTTTGGTTAAATCCATGATCACATAAATTTCTACATTTATTTATTTTATTTATTTATTTATTACATATTATAATTCAATTATCTAGCTATATCGTGCCTGGAGAGTGTTATGTTAGAAGCGAAGAATAGAACTGGCCATACCTGTTGAAGGCACAAAAATTATTAGTAGTTATTAGTATAAACTTAAATTTAGATGCGGCTGTAAAGGGAAGTTGACATTTTTTTTTAATAAACTTATTTACAAAAAACTAGATTAAGTCTACTTACACTTATTTACACTAATACTATAAATGTGTTTCACATTTTGTATGTATGTCTGTTTGTCCGTCTTTCACGCCTTAAATGTAGGTGGAAGGCGGACCGATAATGCCAACTTTCCCAGTCTGCCGGTGTATCCACTCGTTTCGGAATCAGCCTTGAATTGCCGTCATGCCCATTCAAGCCGGCATAGTGTTAAGGACTGATGTCAGTCATGAGTGTCTCATTCCAGTTGCTAACACTCATAGACCTTGCGCGCCACTAACCAACAGGTGGGCGCAAGGTGCATCAAAAAAATAATACTGAATTAAAATTGTCTGTTTATATTGCCTTCACGCCTATCGGTACTACTGGAGCGGTATAGGTAAGATCCTTGGAAACCAGGGTTGGATATGATGTCAACATCTAAACATGATATGTGACCCTAAATCCACCTGAAAGTTTTTTTTATTGACTAATATTTTAAACAGTTAACGCCGGCCATACAACTAGTTATATCATAAATCCCCGTTAGGATAATATTTTGCAAGGATAAGCCTCTGTGTCAGCAGTAATTGGCTCTGTGTTTTATAGCCTATGATCGGAAAATGTTATTTGATAAAAAAAACCTTTATTATTTCTTGAAAGCAATATAAAGAGTATCGAGAAATTGATTTCGCTCGACCGTTGAATAGGAGCATGATGAAGCTGAAAAAGCCGTCATTTAAATTTCAAATACTATCCACTGACCACTCTATTGTTTTCGGATCGCAATGACCCAGAAAGTCTAAAACTGCGACAAAACTGCGATCTATTCTTTTGTCCTCTATTGACAAAATGCTTAAACGATTTTTTTAGATAGGTAAGCAGAAGGTTTTTTTAGCAAGACTTGTGATCGTGCGCCTATATTTTGGTAAGCAGTACGCGAGGCTATAGCGAGCAAGCATCCTAATAACCGACATACATGTGTAGCTCCAGCACGCAAAAACTCCGTCTTCAAATATATAACATAAAATATAGGATTTTAGATAACGCCATGAAGTTTTTCAAGCCAGCAATGTCAGTGTCTGGTTCCAGTTGCTAACATCGCGTCATTAAACATCAGGTGGGCGCGACACAGTATAAAGAAAAATACTTGAATTTAGTTTTTAGAAGTTTTCCTGATTCCGTGGCCTAACAAAGTCTAGATGCCTATACAGTGACGGCGCGTTCCCTGGCTTTTATGGTCCGGATTTTCTATATTCAAACATATACAAGTATAACATCCACTACCCTAACTATCGCTCTTCTATATCATATGCGGGCGCGATGTCACATATAGTCATTAGTATAAAATATAACAAAAATGTCTGTCAGGGCCACCTTTAAACATAGTGCAAATACGTTTTTAAATAAATAAATCAAATATATTGACTAGCAATTACTTACAAATGATCCGCTGGTGGGGATGAAACAGGTGGTTTTGGTGTAGGCGATACTCGGGGAAGGTTATGGCATAATTAATTTTCGCCACTATATTACCATTTATTCTCACGTGTAAAAAGATACTGAGGTGTCATTTCAGTTTTGCTTTAACATAGCTTTGTTCATATAGCAATACGTGGTCGATAAGTGGTTTTCATGGGAATACGTCAGGTTGACGTATATACTCGTATTTCACAGACATCGATGATATAATCGTATAGGCACAGGTATTCTAGTATGAGCACGTGCGTCGCCTTACAAAAACTTTAGGCATATCATGTTAATCGTTTCTTTAAATACCTACTTTAAGACTTCAACATTGTCAATGATGACCCCAAAGTAATAAACCGGTTCTGCAATTTATTGGTTATAGCTTTGGAATCATAAATAATGTAGTAAGTGGCAGTCTAGGACAATTTGTATGAAGAGTCATTTTATGAAGGCTATCAATTGATTTCTTCAATGTGTAAATTTTCTTCAATAGCGACATTGCCATTTATTACTTTGAAGGTTATTTAAATAAGTAGTTGCTCTTTATTGACATTTTTAATAGGTTAAGAACTTTTTTATGTCAAAGTAGACAAGAATTCATTTCTTTACATTCATTACAGCCCCTAGCCCACAGCGTCCTGGACCTCCACTGTTGGAGATCGGCCTTTCAGAAATTTCAGGAGAATTTGGCCTACACTGGCCGCGTTGGCTAGATGGGTTGGCTAGGATCTGATGTAATTTTTAATGACAATTTATTAACGATAAAGTTGGTATTAGTAGAACCGGGACCGACTCTCCGAGGCATGAGAACGTTGGTGTTGGTAATCTGAGACAAATGTACGCGATAAACTATTTCTCATTGGTACATGCCGGCGTCCGAACCGCGAACGTTCAAAAATAAAAATAATAATAAATTAAATTGAAAATACTGTAAATTAAATTTTAGTTAGGTAATTTACAAAGTAATTTAATGCTTTTAAACGTTTTTAGTAAAATATTTTTTATCATTGATGGACTTTTATACAAAGTTATTGACGAAAATCAATCAAATTTACCAAAGAAATAAAGATACGTTGAATTTCACATTGTGATAAAATTTTATTTTCACACAAAAATGAGCATTGAAGTTTTATAAAATTGTAACATTGATTTAAATTTGTATTTAGAAAGAGCAAACTTTAAGGAGCAGGTAATGAAATTATGCTACTAAAACTATTATGAGCGGAATAAAACGGTTATATTGTGTAAAAAATCCTTGAAAATTCTCGCTACAAGAAGTAAATTCAATTTGTCGTACCTACGCCGTTGGCTGAAGTAGCAGAAAATTGCATTAAAATTTGTATTTGGTTGGTTGAAATTAGAACGCTGAGAACAAGTTCGCTTGGCATAGAGAATGAAACTGAAAAGTTCATAGAAACTTATTTTTTTGTTTTATACGTTAGAGTTTATTATTTATTTATTTGACAGAAACAGCGGGGTGAGGTGGAGTGCACAATGGTCCAAAAACGAATCGTCTAAGATCGATTACGTCTGTCAGAAATGTCAAAAGCTAGGCGGAATGCCCAAGTAATCGATTTTAGACGATTCGTTTTTGGACCATTGTGCACTCCAACTATGGACTAATGCGCTGGCATAAAAATTGCCATGCATTGAAAGAAATGCAAATTATGTTATATAAAATATTTTAGTTGTCCCAAAGATCTAATAGTGAGGAAATATCAAACGATATTTCGTAACATATAATTCTATTGCACAAATTAGATATTAAGAAAATAAAAAGTTCTACATGTGACTCCCACCAATCTTATTAGTAATTTTATCGGATTATACTAAAATGCGAGTAAGTACCTATTCTCAATAAATATAGTAAAGGTTTGATATCTATTATTAGTATTGAACAATGTTCCTCTCTAAGGATGACAGCTTATCATACTCATGACAATGGAATGAGGTCATACTCTCATATTATCCCATAATAATTAAACCTTTTCATAGTAATTCAATAGGGAAATGCGGCGAGCGTTTTGGTTACTCTCCCAGGTGATTGTATTTCATCAGAAATCCGGTTAGTTGATAAATTTATTTGCTATCGCTAATATAGAGTAAGTAATTTTATCTATAAGTTGTAAAGTAATGAGTATGAAGCCTGATCTGTCGCCTTGGGTCGTGTCCCTGATTAAACCGACCTATCTTAGACTGTTCCTGACCTATTGTAAATAGAAACTTTAATTACAGACAAGGCTGTGAACGTAAAACCGAGTGAAAATTTATTGCAAATAAAAACGTATAAGATGAACACGACCCCTACTAAATACAAAAAAGCAATAAATATAAAGTAAAATCGAAATTAAAGTAAAGTCATCACATTTGATAAATAGCTGAATGTAGTTTATCCAAAGCAACAAAAATAAACTAATAAAAATAAAAATAGCTTAGTGTAAGACAAATATAAAAGAAATCGCTGATAATGCTAAGAATCATCATTTTTTTATTTTTTTTTATTTATTGTTTAAGGACAACTTACAGCTAGATACATAAAATATATATAGAGTACATATGGGTAGGGTATGGCTATTGACAAGTTGCCACCGATAGGTAAAATTACATAATTAGGTGGTGCTCGCTGCAATAACAACACAAGTAAAATTAACCTAAACTTAAAACTAAGAACAATAAACTACATAACATAGAACAAAAAAAAACTAAAAAAAAAATAAAATTAAAAACAATTATACATAGATACCTAATAAAAACAATACAATAGAAAATAAAATAAACTAAACAATAAATTTACAATATATGTAAATATAATACTATTGATGAGAACCACTGGCGAAACGTTTTGTAAGAATGCGTCGTGTAGCTGTCGGAGATAATATAAATGGATCCAAGTCGTTGCAATAATCATTAACATAACTGCATGTCCTGCTTATGAACGAATTCTGTTGGTAGTTAGTTTTGGAGAATGGGACAAGAAATAATCTCCGTTCTCTGGACGACTTCGTAACCTGCAGCTTACAGAGATTAAGAAGACTGGGGCAGTCAATCCTGGAGGTAACTATCGAGAACAGGTATGACACGTCTGTGATAGTGCGACGTTCGGAGAGAGGCAAAAGGTGATGCCGTTTACATTTGTCTTCGTAACTTAGGTAGTTCTGACGAGTCTTACGACAAATGTATCGAAGGAATCGCCTTTGAATAGATTCAATACGAGATGAGTAAATTTTATACTTTGGGTTCCACACCTGAGATGCGTATTCAAGGTGGCTACGTACAAGTGTGCAATAAAGTATCTTTAGAGTCTTGACATTTTCAAACGTACGTCCCTGTCTAATTAGAAATCCCAGCGCCTTAGATGCCTTAGCAACTATGTGATCGATATGAGACTGGAAGAGTAGCTTACTATCGAGAATTATGCCGAGGTCCCTAATCTCGTTCGTTCTAGACAGTTGTAAGCCCTTTACATAATAAGTAAACATTAGAGGTATTGGTTTACGAGTGAAAGATATTACCTTGCACTTGCCAACATTAAGATCCAACTTATTCGCATCACAGTACCTATCTAGGCGCAAGAGATCAGACTGAAGCTCTTGGGAGTCCGCAGAACTATGGATAGATTTCAAGATTTTCATGTCATCTGCAAATAGAAGTATCATAGAATGATGAAAACAGGTATCAATATCTTGAATAAAGAGGATGAAGAGGAGCGGACCCAGTAGAGATCCTTGCGGGACTCCCGAGGGAATAGGTGACCAGTCCGACAGAAAACCACATGTAGCAACAGCTTGGGACCGATTGGTAACATACGAACTAAACCATCGAAACAGGTTACCATGTATGCCAGCGCTCATTAATTTATTTAGTAAGATTTGATGGTCAATTCTGTCAAATGCCTTGCTATAGTCGGTATAAATAATATCTACCTGGCCACCCCCCTCCATGCTAGTAGTTATGAATTCGTTAGATAGCAAGAGATTTGTGACAGTAGATCTGCCCTTGAGAAAGCCATGTTGATAATCGCTAAAGGAATGCTTAAGTGCAAAGTATGTTTGAGTGTAGACCAACCTCTCTAATATTTTAGCAAAAAGACAGAGTTTCGAGATTGGTCTATAGTTAGCGACAATATTTTTAGGACCTTGTTTATGAATAGGCGTCACAAAAGCAGATTTCCAAACTCCTGGAACAGAACCCTCAGCCAAAGAACGTCGAAAAATCATCATCATCATCAGCCTGTGTCTATCTACTGCTGGATATAGGCCTCCCCCAAGGCTCGCCACTGCACGCGGTCTTTTGCAATCCTCATCCAACCTCCACCAGCGACCCTCCTCAGGTCATCCGTCCATCTGGCGGGGGTTCGTCCCACTCTGCGTCGTCCCGTACGTGGTCTCCACTCCAGAACCCGTTTGCCCCATCGGTCGTCGGTTCTGCGACAGATGTGTCCGGCCCATTACCACTTCAGCTTGCTAATTTTGAATGCTATGTCAGTAACTTTGGTTCTCTGACAAATTTCAACGTTTCGAATTCTATCCATCAGAGAAATACCAAGCATAGCTCTCTCCATGCTAAGAATACTGAATGGCAATGCTGATCCTTTGGTCTAAATAATGACCAGCCCTCTTGTCTCCTTGAGTTTAAAGATTAATTAGGCAGCGGCACGTAGGTACCAATCCTCTCAAAAGAAGCAATAATATTATTATTATTAATTACAATAAATTTTAATTCAAATAAAAGCGCCTATTTGAGAGGATCGATAACAGGTTATAACTAATTTATTTCTTCTTAGCATTTAAGTATTTCCCTGTGCGGGAGGCGGGACCATCATATATTATCCTGGGGAAAAGAGAAAAAAAATATGGTCTCGAACTTGCAACTGAATTTAAAAACGCGGTTTCATATTTTTTATTACGCAATAAAGCGCTCTAAAGGTATACTTTAAATTCCCAAAATAATTTGTAGTTACGAAAATGTTTTTTTACACTTCTTTTAACAAGACGTTTGAAAACAAATAATCCTTTTCGATCTCTTTGTACTGGCTGTATTAGGTTGTGGAGTAGAAGACAAACATTGTTTTGGTCACGTTAATATTTACACTCAATGCGATGGAAACCTCTTTCAGGCTATTTGTACACAGTGTTTGATTACACGGTTCAATTGTCCTACTAAGCCTCTATATACTGGTATCGTAATCATTAATTTATATATACTGCGTGTGATTGTCAAAAGAGCATTTTTTTTTAGGTTTCTCATTAGTAGAACCTGTATTTGAAATAAAAAGATCACTTATATTTATTATTATTATCCGAAAAACAAAATACTACTGCATGGTGAATTATTATGTGAGTATTATTATGAATTGATCTCGACATCCATACATCCGTACATCCATACGAATATTATAAATGTGAAGAAGCTTTGTGTGTACTGTAACCTGCCTTTGCGGTCACAGGATTATCCAACGCCTGCGGTTGAATGTAGTTGCTTTTATTTGATACGGAGAGGGTTCTACGGAACTCCTTTGTATTGAAAATGCATAGAACTTTTATATTTCATACTTTCAATATAATTACAAATGTACAAAAACTAAACATTTTCTTACGCGGAACACTTTTACGCGATTGATTTTAACCAGAATTATTATTTTAATCCTAATATTTATAAAAATACTCTATTTGTCGACCTCTCGGTCCGAGCCCACGATTCTCTTTTTTCACAAAACAAAAACCTATCGCCCATGTCATCGTCGTATTAATGATAAATAATACTATTCCACATTAAAATTCAAATAAAACCTCGTAACCTACATGTACCCGTTACATTACTTGTATGTCCTTGTCCTAATGTATGTCCTTCACGCCGATATTACCGGACCAAATTTGATGCAATTTGAAAGAAATTCCCTAGGACGGACATAGGCTGTATTAGTTTTGTTGTAGAACAAGTAGATGAATTACTATATTTTATATTTAAATCTTGAAGTCTCTATGACATAAGGTTGTCATAGAGGAGATTGTCAATATGTAGCTTTCGGGAAAATGTGTTGTGTATTTTATTATATTTATTTACCACAGTCAGTGTTTATTTCGGCCTTTATTTCTCCACAACTTTATCATATGATTACGACATGTGACCTTGCGGCTAATAAACTATCTGTCTATTTATTTCGAGTTTACGCCTATATTACTGAACCGATTTAGATGAATTGTAGTAGATATGTTTTTTGCAATTGAAACAGGGTTGGATATTACGTCAACATCTAAATATGATATGTGACCCCACGGTGACCCGAAGGAATTTTTCTTAGACAACTTTATGACACGGGCAACGCCGAATAAAACAGCTAGTTTGTCATTACAATACCACCGTTGGCTTGCCTCTTTTATATGTTAATATGAAAACGACATTAGCTTGATAGTCCTATTGAAAATGGCATCGCAAACACTGAATGCGATAAGCGATCATCAGTCTGCTAAATAATATATTCGACTAGTTTGATTAAATCGGCGTCTGTTGGGATGTATGGTGAGTTCCTTTAGTTATAAAAAAAAATGACAGCCCGCTAAGTTATCGAATATTATCGATACAGTTTTATCGTGTCACAGCAGCCAGCTGAAATTTTGGTATATGCTTCTAGTGTTGCAAAGGAATAAATATTATTGTCCATTGATATAATTATTTTTGTACCTACTCCTAGATTTATTTTGAAGGTCGACCGTCAGAGAATGCCTAACGGCATTAAGCTTCGCCTTTTATCGTCATCATCATCAGCCTGTATCTCTCCACTGCTGGATGTAGGCCTCCCCTAAGGCTCGCCACTTAACGCGATCTTTCGCTACCCTCATCCAACCCCCACCAGCGACCTTCTTTAAGTCATCGGTCCATCTGGCGGGGGTGTCGTCCCACTCCGCGTCTTTCCGTACGTGGTCTTCACTCTAGAACCCGTTTGCCCCATCGATCGTCGGTTCTGCGGCAGATGTGTCCGGCCTATTGCCACTTCAGCTTGCTAATTTTAAAAGCTATGTCATTAACTTTCGTTCTCTGACGAATATAAATCGCCTTTTATACTATTGTGCAATAAAGTTTTAAAATAAAATAAACATATTAGGGCATAAAATGAGTTAAAATGGAGCTTCATATTAAAATATTACCGTCCTTTGGAACTAATGACATAAACCAAATTACCTTTTTGATTTTGTAAGTGGCAACTATTTTATGACTTATTGACTGAAATAAATCGCTGAGATAGCGATCGTTATCAAATGTCGTGAATGCTGGCCCTGGTGAAGAACACAAAAAGTATTGTATGTGTCTGATACACTAGAGAGGTCGACAAGCTTGCCACATGCCAAAGCTTCTCTTTAAAGAAGGGATTAGATTAGAAGGGATTTCTAATAACCCCGCAAGTGATTATAGTCCTTATATATTATATCTGTATGTCTTTACATTATGTTTGTCCAAATCTACGGTCATAACTGCTTGGCCACGGCGGCAACTGTAAAACAGTTTTAACTTATAAATCCTTGAATTTCAAATCGTATTACCGGATGTTAAGAACTTAGTTAAACAGTTAAAGCTGTTCCAATGAAAAGTACTTTTCAATTCTCAACTTCTGACATTATGCTATTATTTCCTTCCGCAAAAGCAAACTATTGAGTAAGTGCAACTTGTTCACTAAATCGTATTTACCCGAGAAAGTTTGTTTGATACTTCTCCATTGTCCATTGAATTTAAGTTTACCTCAGCTTTATGGTCCTTTAATATCTAATTGTATTACGACATTATTATTACCAATATAATTATTTATATAACTAGAACTAGGACCCGGATTAGAGATATATATATATTAGGGCTAAGTAAATAAAGGCTGAGGTAAGTGAATTTGGGTGATTGTGTTTAAGTTTACATTTAATATGACACTTCTGCGAGCTAAACCTTATCCATTATTACTTTATTATTTATATTATCGGTTTTCATTTGGCTTTGCCTTAATTTATACATATACTCATATAATTTATCTATTCACCTTCTCTTCTTAGTCGCTATAGTCTTGGCTGAGTGGTCGTGGTCGTCGCTAGAGTGTCAATGGGACACACTAGCCGTTCCACTCCCCTTGTACTGCAGCCTTTCTGGTGCACTTATGTAAGGGATGATCATTTGCTGCTATGACCTGGTCAGTCTACTTTAGCGGTAACCTACCACGCATCTTCTTATCATCGATTTTTCCTATCAGGCCTTTAACTACCAGGCGGTCAATGGATTTATATCCACGTCGCGACAATGCGTGGATAGTATAATTGAAGAAAGGCACTGTATAAATCCTAGTTACTTTAGCATGGAGACATCGACGAGCTTGCCACTTGTCATGATTGGCCTATAGTAAAGTTAGCTAAATGTGAACCCGCTTTTTAAAAAGCGTGGTTTCTGACCACCCCGAAAGGGAAACGGTCGTGATGATACATTTTTGTTCTTTACTTTAGCATATATTAGTTTTCTGAACTCTGTCAGTGATATGCCTAACATTCTCCGGCAACACCACATTTCTACATTTCTAAAGTATTATTTAAATATTAATCTATATTATTTATGTTTCGCGTCCACGTCTCTGCACAAGAGCTTAGACCAGCCGGATCTTAGTAGCTTTCGTAATGTTTCGGTTCCTCCATATTTTATTTAGCTTGTCCATAGCAGATATCTATTTTATCTACTAGATTTACCCATTAAGTAATGTCATATTTAACTTATTTTATTTATTTTAGAAAATTTTTATTTATTTAGTTACTTTATATATTTACATACATCAATATACTTATTTACGATTATTCACCCCGTTGTATTTGAGTTTTATATTAGTTGAGAGTCATGCCTATTTGATGGTGTAAAAATCAGTGCTGCAGCAGTACTGTTGCTGACTGAACGCCTTTTTGCTATAGCAGATTACTTTCATTTCCTCATTTTTTAATATGAACAAAGTTTATTAGGCAACCAATCAACGCCGCTTTTATTTAGTGTATAATATTATATAAATAGCGGATTTTATTCGGATAACCGAAGGTCGCAATTAGACGTATTTTAGACTATTCAAATAAGCACAATTTTTTTGCAGTTTCTTTAAAGTTTTGTTTGGCGGCAGCCTATTACTTCTATAGCAACCATTAGATTGTCTAAATAATTTCCTTTATAATCTCGTACTATAAGTACTTAGACTATAAGTGTTTTCACCCTATTTCATAATGTTTGTGGTGTCGTCGTAATAGTCACTTGCCTCTGGTAAATGAGTTACTCGAGTTAACAAAACCACAACACGCTCTACCAAAACATGTCACTATTAATAACAGACAAGGGGTGTGCCGACTGACAAATGCACGTTTTAACCGTCGTATTGGTATTAAATAATCATACAGTTGCATAATTTTGTTTAATCTAAAAATGATTGATGCATTATTATTGTCATAACCCCTAGAACAAATAGTCATTTAATCATAATAATTTTGCCTACACTCGACACGCTGTTTCTTAACGATTTCTCAAGTTAGTATTATTACAATCGGGTTCGACGGCTTAACGTGCTCTCCGAGGCACCCAAACTGCAATGTTCTAAATCTATGGCAAATGTACGTAAGAAAAGTGTATTTCTCATTGTCCGGGTACGGACTGACTTTTTTAGGATTTTAAGTATTGTACAATCGAGCCACCACCGCTCTTATGATGATCGATAAATTACAACAAATGTGGATATGCTTGAGTTAGTTATATTTTTAAGTAATAAAATACTACCATTTATATTTCTATATTATAGATATATATATTTCACTGAGTTGTAATGGACGGAATACTACGACAGGAGAATGCACCTACATATATGCTTGTATATAATGTTTATTTATTTATTTAATGTTTATAAATTTGATATGCATACATATATTTACGCCAGCTCCCGTGCGGGGTGGGTAGGTAGAGACAATTCAGTAACATTTTCTCGACCTCTTTCGCTTCGATATTCATCATCCTTTTCATACATGTCCTTTTGCTTCGTAGGCTCTTTACTGTAGCTTCAACCAGTGTTTTATTTATTTGGTCTTGATAGGTGAGTCTTGATCTGCCAGGGCCTCTTTTACACACAACTTTCGCATTATATATCTGGTTCATCAATCTTTTGTCACTCATCCTTTCAACATGCCCGAACTATCGGATCATGCCGTTCCTTATTTTTCTCCCTATACTTTCTCTTATATGTGACAATTCCGTATAGCTGGTATAATCAGTAAAACGCACACGTTACTGTATCTATTTTATGTGCCCAAACCTTCAACCAGCATGAAGTAAAGTTTTATGACAGATAAATGCGCCTATGTATGTAATGAGTACACAGGCAGCGCACGGTCAAACCGCTAGTAATTTTATAATTTTTACGTAAGCTTGGATATGCTCGGCTAAACTCGCGCTAAAACTGACAGTAAATAAAGGTATCAACAATTTAAAAAATCCTACATTTGCGCAAAAAAATAATAATCGCTTCGCTGATAATCTAAATAAGTTTTCATCTCTGGCTGTATCAACATATCTATGTCAACATATATGTCCCAGTTCCCAGTAAATAACTGTAAGAGTTTCACAGCTGCAAATTGTAGCAATTCAAGAATGCAACATACTCTCAGTATTCCAAAGTTCGAAGCTAAGCAGAAGTCCAAATATTCCCAAACTAACTGCAATGGAGTATACACATTTGTCACGTTGATACTAACAAATCGGAGAAACTTTATTCGAGACGAAGCTCTAGGTACCTCTCACTCACTTAGGGCGAAACAGCTGTGTGGAATACATAAACTTTTCGGAGAAATAAAAATTCAACGCGCTTTAAAACGAGTTGGTTTTTTTTAAACCTATATATATATATTGCCTTTGCTAACCTGAGCCAAAGCATGGCCGAATTCTCCAATAATTTGTTTTTGAATAACCAACTATAGCAGTGGAAGTTTTTACGGCCGGTTGCAGAAAGGCTGATTATTTTTTAACATGTTTAGAAAAGTGGTTACACTTCGCATCCCTCTTGCTTGCACATTCCAATATTTGTAAAGATTTTCCATATCTTTACAAATATTGGTTTGATTTTATATCCTATAAAATTATGGACCTTTAAATATAAAGTAAAGTAAATTGAATCAAAGTGAATTGAGATACTAAATTTGGTACAGTAAAAAATCAAAACAAGTAAGCAAAAAAGAGATACAGAAGTCTGCTACGCAAACCATTATGTTTCTTCTTGGGAAGCATATATTAATTATAGATTTATATTATAACAATAATTTGCTAGTCCATCTTTTCTACTTTTTAGATTATATTTATTCGAAGGAAAAAATAAAATAATAAACATATAATTAAACACTACTTAATATAAATAAAATAAAATATAAAGTCTCAAGGAGCTCTGCACAGCCAGGCTAATACGTTTGGACAACTCCTTGGCCAGGCGCTTGGATGAGGGTCCCCATGGGCCCATCGCTCTTGACCCCATACGGCGCAAACTCGTAACTACTGTACCAAGATTGGCATGTTTGAGCAGCTTAATGTTTTCAGCTGGTTCTAGCGCACTCCCCGCGCTGGACGAGGTCGCCTCTTGTGGGATGTAGCAACTGTGTGTCTACACATGTCGCATCCCATACCAGAGACATGTAAATGCCTAATATTGTGTTCTACTTCTTTTTAAATAAAATTTAAAGTTTATTCGAAGAAATATACAAACAGTATAAAAGAATTACAATATTAAATGATACACCCAGGTGTGTCTTCCAAAACATATTTCTACAGATTTTTCGGGTTATGCCATGTTCAATACGTCATCATTATCAGCCTGTGTTTCTTCACTAGTTGATGTAGACCTCCCCCAAGGCTCGACATTTCAAACCATCTTTTGCTACCCTTATCCAGCCCCCATCAGCGTCTTTTTTCAGGTCTGCGTTTTCCTGTACGTGGTCATTACTCCGGAAGCTGTCTACTCCATCGGTCATCAGTTCTGCGACAGACGTGTCCAGCCCATTGTCACTTTAACTTACCAAATTTTGTAGGCCATGTCGATAACTTAAGTTTTCTGACGGATGTCTACATTTTGGACTCTATAGCTCGCTGAACGACTTAACTTTGGAACAGACCCACTGTTATACCTATTCAATAGGTACTTACATGATTTAATTCCTTTAAAAAACATCACCGTTAAAAATATAAATACGAAAAGTCTAACTATAAGCACTCTGTTATTATTCATGCACATTCTAACTACCCTTAAAACAGTGCTGAATTAAAACTAGGCTATACTATACCGTGTAATTTAAACCGTTCGAGAATTGTTATGTACTGAAATTATACGGTGTGAAAGTAACAACGTGTGTTATTTGAACCGTAATCTTCATGCATTAGGTATGGCATTATATATAAGTCATCAACAGTATTTATTTATAGAATATATTAATCTCGTCGTCTTTAGAATGAGTTTGATAGAAAAATGCAAGAATTTTCTTATTCACTGAAAATATAAAAGCGAAACGTTGCTTTGGTTTGGCAAACAATGGATGGAGCTGGGAATTAGAGAGTTATTACTTGCGATTACTTGCGAAACAAAAGAACTGAAAAAAATAGAACATCGTGGTTTACCGTGGTGTATCAGATTTACGGACGTCTTACCTAGAGCTATGTTTACTTGTCTATCTTAATTTCTATGATAAGATATAACATATTTAAATCGAAAATCAGTCTATATTGGCATTTTCGTCGTCATAAAAAGAAAGTCTTGAGCATAAAACTATTTTCTATTTTCAATATGTGTCAGTCGTCGTCATAATATGAAAAATTACCGAGTCAAAAACAAAATACAATCCCTTTATATCAATAAAATTTTCTAATTTAAACCACTTACTCGTAGGTTTAAAAAAAAAAAATCTAAGTTGTCCAAAAAGGCTTGCTGTAATTATTTCTGCCAACGTATTATCCAGCAATACAGAAGAAAAACATTGCCAACCACCTTGGGACTATATCTGAAGGTAACCTATTACAATACGAATTTAATATTAAGTATCTAGCTGTAAGTAAAAACAAATTCCTCGTTAATGGCAACAATGTTTTGGTTATAATTATTGTATTGATGTTAGGTTCGGTCCAGCCATGGTCAATGGTAATATTTTTTTATTTTTTATTTATTGGCTTGTATGTATTGACAATATCCAAGTGTTACGTGCTAACCATACGGAAATAAATTATTTGATTTTGATTTTGAAATAATACAATACGAATATAGTAACATGAAGCGTTACAAAATTTTCACTGTTAGTAGTAAACAAAGCAGAAAAAACGAGTTAAAATAATACAATTCAAATACAAATCCACTACCGATACAAATAAGAGAACAAGCTAGTACAATAAATAAACAATAAAATATATTCCATCGAGATACGACAATAATAAAATTTATAAAGTATCATCACGACCGTTTTCCCTTTCGGGGTGGTCAGAAATCACGCTTACAGAGAAGGGGATTCATATTTAGCCAACTTTACTATAGGCCCATCATGACAAGTGGCAAGCTCGTCGATGTCTCTAGCGTGTCAAACTCAGGAAATATTACAACTAAATAAATTATTGCCTCCGTGGTCTAGCGGTTAAGTCCGTGAATTTAGACTCGGAGGTACCGGGTTCGATTCCTGGTCGGAACACAAAAATATTTATTAATTAAATTAAATGTAAATAATTAATTATTTAATTATTATTTAATTTAATTATGATATTTCTCGAGTTTGGTACGCTGGAGACATCGACGAGCTTGTTACTTGTCATGATTGGCCTATAGTAAAGTTGGCAAAATGTGAATCCGATTTATAAGCGTGGTTTCTGACCACCCCGAAACAGAAACGGTCGTGATGATACTTTACTTTTTAAATAAATTATTTATTTAATTTATTTGTTTAAATAAATAAATATTATTGTGACCCGACCAGGAATCGAACTCGGTACCTCCGAGTCTAAATCCACTAGACTACGGAGGCAGTCGGAGCAGTAAAAGTTATAATCAATATTTATCTATAATTGTATGCGTAGGGATAGTGGCTATGGTATCTGAGTACATATTTAGGCATGTGCGGGTCGTTGCGAAAAACAGAGACAAGGTTTATATATATTTTTTTTTTATAGTCGACAATTGTTTTATTCGAAGTAATAGACAAACAATATAAAAGAATTACAATATTAAATAAACTATATTAAAACAAAATCTAAATTTAACCTAAAAATAATAATAAAAATACATAGAAAATAAAAATACATACTTACAAAAAAAATAGCTCCTCCAAATCGCTGTCTTGTGGCATGGTGCCCAATACACTAGCAGCATTTCCCCTTTGAATTGATACTTAATTTTTTGAAGAAAAAACTGCCAGCCCTATTGTTACCAGAGACGTCAATGAGCCTTGGAACAATTTCTTTATAAAAGGCTTTAAGTTCCGATCCCCATGGGCCCATCGTTTCTACAGCAAACGTCGAAAAAAAGTAACTATTGCAAATAGTTTCATATTTTCGACGCTTGCTGATCTGCGCTTGTTCCGCTGCAACACCAGCTCTAACAGAAGTTCCTTGAAGGTGGGTAGGGGCTAGGGAATCCCAACAGGTAAAATCCCATACCAGGGATTAACCTAATCTCCAAGGAACTAATGTCATTCCGTCTGGAATGACATTACCAACTTGTAAAATTATTAATATAAATTGAAATTAAAAAAATATAAATTTGGAAGAATTTAATACGATAATTTCTGGTCTGGACTTCAACGTTCTTTAATTAGAAATATGTAGTTTCAATTCTGTACGAATCTCAATGTTAATGTCTTAGTACGTTTAATATTGTAAATAATTTTAATCAAATAAAGAATGATTAATAATGAACCAGGCCCCACACCTGAGCAGTAAGATGCAAACGTACAGCAAATGCTTTAGGGAACAGTTGTAACACACATATGTGTCTTCAGTGTGCGACCTAATTGAAATAAATTATTAGTATCGTTGTTTGTGACGTTTTGTGCCCAAGCGCCTCGGTACGGTTTGCTGTTCATTAGTTGCTAATGAATCTTGTTCGCTTCACAAAACTTAATTAAATTGTACTTAATTTCTATAAAAGGTCTATTACACAGTATTAGTATAAAAATCCAATAAAATATAGTTTTAAATGCAAAAATTACCTATAGTTTCATTATTCTTAAAACTATAATTTTTTACGTTACCTACCATTCTGATTAGGTATATATTTTTTTTGTTATTTTATTCAAAAGTTATTTATAATAATAATGAATAAGTGTTAAAACGAAATTCTATTTGCCAGAAAAAATAAATAAATTTATTTAACATAAAATCAATAATGTATTTAGAAAAAATATACTACGACGCCCATAAATATATATAACTTTTTAATAATAATAATAGGTACTTTATATATATATTTTTTAAATTATATTATTAATTATAAATAAATCCCCATGATAAAGTATCCCATCTTTGGTTATGCTTATATATATATAGGATATAAGGGTTAAGGTAATCAGCTTGTAATCATCCGTTAATTGTTATCAGTTAAGGCTTTAACAGTCTATTCGATATTTTCTAACAAGACATTAGGTCTCAGTGTGTTCAGTTATTATTTTGTTTCTTTTCAGCCCTATCTACTGCCACATACTACGCTAATAGTACAAGATCTCTAGAAGACGGAACTTATCCGATAGGTTATCTGAATGAAATCAATTTATTATTAATTTATTCTGCTAACACATTAGACTCGCTACACAGAGGGAGAATGTTGTCCTCTTAGGACTATCTCTGATGTGTCGTCTCTTGAGGACATTTTTTATTCATAATTTTTTTTTATTAGGTTTAGTATATAGTTATTTATTTGATTATTTTTATTTAGGTAGTTTGTTATTTTATCTTTTTTTATACCTATTTAGTAAATATTCTATAGAATAAATATATATATATATATATATAATACAAAAAATAAGAATACGCGAGGTCCAAGAATGGGAGTAACTAACGCCACCAACTGACGACCGTTATACTGGCCACCATTATGCTGGCCTATCAAAATGCTTTTTCACACTTCAATTAAAGGACTTAAAAGGTTATCATTTCCACATTTTCAGTGTAAGAGTCGCCTAAAGCTTAAATATATAAAACTTCATATAGTGTAAAATGGGCTTTAGTAAATTGTTTTCTGGTAACAAAGGTTTTTGATATCCCTCGGGCTTTAATGTCGTAGCAGAAACCGAAAGCTGAATTATTGGCGATTTATATCCTTTTTCTTAACTATACGTAATAGTATATCTCGTAATATTCAGTAATGATTTTATTTGACAGCTTTGATCAACGCTGTGGTGGTTGAGTTGTTAGTTGTGATGCTATTTGAACCCCGGCATGTATTTTTATTACGTACGTACGTACATTTCATGGTCATAGGTCATAAATTTCCTTCTCGGTGTCGTGCCTCGGAGAGCACGTTAGGCCGTATAAAAAATATAATCAGACCGGTTTGGCCATCGTGGCGAAAGAAATATGTTTTGGAGCCGTGGAGGCTCGATTAAGAACGATTTTATTAAAGTATTTTATTAAGTAATAACCCGTTAAAATTATAAAAATCTATTATGAATGTGCGCGAAAGTTTAAAAAGTTTGATTTTATTAAAATCCTAAAAAGGTCGGTTCGAACCCCGGCATGTACCAATGAGAAATACTTACGTATGTATATTGTTGATTTTAAATCCTTACGTATATTTGTCATACTCGTAGATCCCGTACCTCGGAGAGAACGTTAAGTCGTCGGTCACGAGAAAATTCACCCATTACCAACAGTGGATGCCTAGGACTCTGTGTTCTAAGGGCTGGGATGATGTTTTGACAGGTCCATCTACAGCATTTTTCGACCAAATTATTATTATAAATATTTTTAATTACGAAAGTTCACGAATTGGGCTATTGTACAATGATTTTCCGTGTTTATCCTTTTGATATCGACACATCCTCTAGAACTGAAAGTCCCACACCTTTACTATTGGAAATAGGCGGAATTATTTGTGGAGAATAATTTTGACCTACTGTCGCTACGCTGCGCTGCCGGGTTGTCTGGCTGGACGGGTTAGCAAGACATTCAGCACATGTACAGGTCGCGCAATAAAAGATGAGCAAAACAACACATTATTTACACTGGTCGTTCTAAAGAAGCGGTTGCTCAAATTGATCTAGCTCGCATAGCCTTATTGGCAAGAAAGGATAGCCTAATCAGTGGTTTTGCTTTTGATATTATAAACAGGCTGTTCTCGCTTTAGAGAATGTTAAACTGTAAAATATAATGTGTGTAATATAAAATAACATTCTGTATTTAAAAAAACATCATCACGACTGTTTCCCTTTCGGCGTGGTCAGAAACCACGCTTATAAATAAGCGGATTCACATTTAGCCAACTTTACTATAGGCCAATCATGACAAGTGGCAAGCTTGTCGATGTCTCCAGCGTACCAAACTCGAGAAATATCACAAATAAATTAAATATTAATTAAATGCATTTATTTACATTAATAAATATTTTTGTGTCCCGACCAGGAATCGCACCCGGTACCTCCGAGTCTAAATCCACGGACTTAACCGCTAGACCACGGAGGCAGGTTAAAAAAACACTTTTTTATAATATAAAATACGCTGATGTATAGCAATAATGTGATTTAATTAAAACAAGTCCAGCGTTTAAATCAGTTTTATTTTCAATCGTCAATGGAAAAACTGATATACCGCTGAATGACTATGTGAAATTGCATGCAAAAGCTATTACGTAGTTCAATTCGGAGCTCGTTTACGGACCATTTAGGCCATTCTCACACAATGAAACCAGAAAATCACACTTTTTAACTGCATTGGATCGATCTTATTAAAAACTGATTTTCAACTTAGTTGCACTTTGGACGTGACACGCAGCATTGGTTTCGCTGCATTGCGTTGCCAAAATATATTCAACACTCTTTTTTTACCCTAAGAAAGAAAAAAAAATAGTTTTGTGATGAAGATTAGGGTCTATTGATAGAAACATACAACTTTTCCTAAGAAACCATATGTCGGATGGGACAAAAAAAATTGACTTCTCCATACAAACTGTCAAATTTAAAATAGCCAATTTGTATAGAGAAGCTAAAAAATTTTTGTCACCCCCAACAATTACGAAAAGTTATTTGTTTCTATTAATAAAATAACATTTTAGTCCACACAAAATCACTCGGTATATAGTTTGGATCATACCTCTAACCAATATAAAATGTTATAATATATGTATATATAAGTATAAGTATTTATTCACTAGTATATATTGAAGTCTAATATTTTTCTATTAGTTTTGATGGCACCTGCCTTATCTCGTCGTAACTGCTTTAGTTGTCCCAAAGGTTTGACCAGTATAGAATGTCTAGCGGCATTAGGTCCGCCTTTGTACTTTGTGCAATTAAGTTTATAATAAATAAATAAATAAAATATATATAAATGACAAAACATAACAATCTTATGTTTAAAGTTACCTATTAAATTTCATTAGCACTTCACCGTTTTTAAGAAGTAATGTTTTTAACCTCAGACTAAATGGCTGTATTTATTAGTATATAATTAATATAATATTTAAATAAAATAAGACGTACTAATCGATGTATATAGATAAACCTATTCAATACAAAACTCTTAAAAACGTGCCGCTTGCTTTGTATACCTACCAACTTTGGGGAACAATTCTCAAGCTAGGATAATGCCACATGCTTTATTCATCGGAAATTATATCACAATGCATACTAAAAGACTAGTTTTACTCGATATAAATATTAATATTAGGCGCTCTCGCCGCTTGCTATCTCGCGACTATTGGTGCAACTACATGACTTCGATTGGTTTTACGGGAACGTTTTTATATCAGTGAGGGCCAGTCTATATACATCGATGGACGTACTCAAGCAATAAAGGTAATGTCAATAGGCATACAAAAACAATCTGATTGCACTCGACAACGCATGCGATATTATCTCTACTTGAGAATCGCCCACTTTACTCTGTGTTTGTGATTGTTGTAAAAAGTATGTTTACTTTTAAAAAAAACAATTCCTAATTGACAATTTATTTTTCAATTTACGAATAGGCCATACAGCAGGAAACCATACAGCCTCATCTGAGTTTAAATGTATCATTTTTCTATTATAGAAATATATTGTATATTAATTTGTAACAGGCCGTAGACGGAGATTAAAACATAGTAAATTCAACCAATTTCGAATGCTTTAATATTATTAAATATATTATTATATATTAAACAACATCCCTTGGCGACTCGTTATTTCTAATATTTCAATAAATACATTAAAAAATAAATCTAAAAATTATACAGGATATAATATATTTAATGGCATTTATAGGTTAATATTTGGGCCAGAAAATTACTGAGTCCTTTAAAGAAAAAGAAAACGCAAAATTAGTAAAACTATTTACGTTATACTAATAATTACATTTGAAAAGTTACATTTTCACTAATTAATTTGGTCTTTGCACAAACATACTTTAACTTGAGTTTCGGTAAAGGACAAAATTGTTGGTTAATTTGTAAATCTAATTATTCGTCTCAAAGAGTTTTGTAATTCATTTTAAATAAATTACTTTTGCTCATAAAAAAAATTAAAATAATTATTTCTATGTTTAGTAAAAAATTAACAAAAGACATAACACCGCTCTTTTTTCGCCCAAATAATTAGTATTGCAATTCAGCGGGGAAATGTAGCCAGCGTTCTTGCTACCATTTCACACGGACGGGACTTATATATCCATAGTATTAATATTATTATATATTTTGTAAATATTTTTACATTTACGACATTGACGAGATTGCCGCATGTCGTGTTAGGCCTATAGTAAAGTTGTTTTAGCCAACTTGTGAATCCGCTCCTTTAAATGCATGGTTTATAACGACCCTGAAAGGGATACGATCGTGATGATACTTTATTCATTTCCTAATTAGAGCTGTTTTAAAAATATAAAAGAATACATATTTTTTATAAATATATATTTTTAGTTATATTATGATTTTGATTTAGTGGACTAAGTTTATTGCAAAATAATTTAATAGTCGCTTATTAATCACTGTTTTGAGATTTTCTTTCGATCGGGCGAAGTAATATTAATTACGTTTACAACTTTAAATCCATGTCACTACTTAATATATTTTTGTAGTTTATTTTTTTCGCTATTATTTTTGGATTGATGTTGATATGTTTAATGACAGTACCATATCTATTAGACGCGCGATGACAAATGAGCACTTCAGGTAGGGAAGTGTGTTCAGCTTATCCGTGTAGAGTAATATTGGTTTATTTGACATTGTTAGTTTAATTTTTTATTTGTCTCCATTTTTCTAATATTTTTTTTTTGTAATTGTGTCTACCTATACGTGAAAACTTGTTATTAGCTTAATTGTGTTTAATCTTTTATTTTATATATGTATAGTAGCTAAGTCTGAGTCGTGGCTACGGAGTGAAGGCACTCGTACAATAAATTGTTATGATTATAGTTATAGTTTGTTGCAAAAAAATGGGGCCTGGTTTTGGGTAATCTCTGTTAATAATTAATTTTTAGGAATCATTTAGTTATAAATTTAATAAATCTAGAAAATCAAAAATAATTAATGTTAAAGAAACAGACCAACGTTGTTGTACATGTATTAATACACTCCACAATTTTAAACTTTTACGTTAGAAAAACAAGCTTAAAGTGCCGATAAGACCTGTATTCACTAATACGATACCGCCGTGGCGTGAGAAATTGGCTAAGCA
Organism: Tinea semifulvella; assembly: GCA_910589645.1. Lineage (NCBI taxonomy): Eukaryota > Metazoa > Arthropoda > Insecta > Lepidoptera > Tineidae > Tinea > Tinea semifulvella. The sequence goes on from OU342584.1 coordinate 32,848,669, forward strand.
AGTTAAAGTATAAAATTATTTAAATTGCATAACTGCCTGCCTGCGCGCGGGAGGGGTAAGACGTGTAAACAGTGACGCCCCGTAAAAATATTTCTAAAAACCGATTTAAAAATGATTTTAGCACCTAAACTAAAATTAAAGTAATATGTGAAAAGGTGTTTATTATTTAAAAGCTAATAATATAGTGAATTCATAAAGATAAGTGAAAAAATTGAAACAAAACGGCGGGAGTGTTAAAGTGACTTGCAAATAAAGTTTGCTCGTTCGAGAACCATCTACGTGTGCCCTGCTGCCTACGAGTATAGTCACAATTTACGTAGATCGCCTGTGAACATCGGCAGCTCGGCTGTTAAGACGGCGCACTGCAGTGCTTCGCTGACCGGTTCAAACCTCCCCGGATATTGACTTTATTTTTATTTTTAATTTTAATTTTTATGTTTAATCTTTGACATTTATATAATTTAATGTGTTTTTTATTCCATTCGACATTTATTTATTTATAATTTAATTTAATTTTTTGTGAAATTTTGTATTATTGTATAATGTCATACTTAAAAAAACTTGGGTTTTGTATGAGCTCTAGTTATAATAATAATTCAGTCTCAGCCACTGGCCACAGCTTAATTTGTAATGCGGGGTAGGCAGTAGAATGAGCCGGAGCGGCGATGGGGTCCGCAACCCATCACGCATGGCCTAAAAAGCGCGGATTGAGGGCAGATGAGTGCCGTTTTGGCACCTGGAATGTCCGAGGGGGGATGAATGATAAGATGAATGAACTCCTAGATACGATGGATGAAATGAAGTTGGATGTAATTGGCGTGACCGAGACCAAGCGGAGGGGTAGTGAGATGCAGGACTTGCCGGGAGGGGGGATCGCGCTCTGGTCGGGAGTGGGAGATAGCGATCGCGGTAGTCAGGGGGTGGGCATCTTACTATCCGGCCGCTTGGCCGACAGTATGTACGAGTACTGCCTGGAAAGCCCAAGAATACTCTGGGTTCGTCTTAAAATAGGCCTTAAAAAGTTATTTGTGGCCGTGGTGTACGCACCTGTTAGCTCAGCACCACAGCTGGAACTAGAGAATTTTTGGAACCAGGTCAGGACAGTTCTAGATTTGGCAGTTGGGAACGAAAATATAATATTATGTGGCGACTTGAATGGATGGGTGGGGACACGTCGTGCAGATTACGAAACGGTCCTAGGTGATTTTGGAGATAAGAGAGTAAATGATGCAGGTAAGCTTATTCTTGACGTGTGTTTAGAAAAGAATATTTTTGTGTCCAACACAATGTTTGCTCACAAAGATATTCACATGTATACAAGAACGATGAATAGTGAAAAGAGTATAATTGACTTAATAATAGTTGATGAAAGACTGCGAACACAGACTCTGGATACCAGGGCGTATCGTGGGCCAGAATTGGGAACAGACCACTACCTAGTAATTACTAGGATTAGTGGCCTGTTCACAAAATGGCGCCACCGGCGATCAGGTGGCAATCTGTCAGCAGTAGAGAGAATAAAGAGTGAAAAGTTACAAGATGATAGTGTGAAAGAGGAGTATATGAAATGCGTCAATGATAAACTTATCAATTTGAAAGATGTGAGCAAAGATGTAGAAGAGTGTTGGAAGTACCTAAAAAATGGTATGGTAGAATCGGCAAGAGAAGTATGTGGAGTAGCAAAAAAGCGAGCAACCAAGGGTGACGCGTGGTGGGATCAAGAGGTCAAAGATTCGGTAGAAAGAAAGAAGAAAGCTTGGATAGATTACGTTGCTTCGCTGAATATGAATGAAAGTATAAAAAGAGAAAAAAAAGAGTTGTACCATCGCTGCAAGAATGAGACAAAAGTTTTGGTTAAGGAGAAGCGTGAAAGATGTAAGGAAATAGGTGAAAATAGGATGACGAGCAACTTTAAGGAGAACTCCAAACTTTTCTGGAGGGAAGTTAGGAAGGCCAAAGGTAGCTTGTCATCTTGTCGAATGAACAGAGTGAAATCAAAAAGCGGTAACATTCTTGCAAACACAAATGAGGTGTTGCAGCGATGGAATGAATATTTTAGCGAGATGTATGCTAGTAGTACTCCTAACGACGTTACGACGGGTACTTTACCTCCAGAGCTATCCACAACTATAACGTCCACTTTTAAGGAGGAAATAAGTGTGCAAGAATTGCAATCGGCAATTAGAAGCCTGAAATGTGGCAAAGCAGCGGGAAAAGATCGAGTGCTCGCTGAAATGATCAAATACGGAGGTATACCGGTCTGGAACGCTTTCCACCTACTGTGCAACCTTTGCTGGCAGGAGGGAAGAGTACCAGAGGACTGGCGGCAATCAGTCATCGTTCCTTTATACAAAGGTAAGGGATCTAGATTGGACTGTGCCAACTACCGAGCGATTAGTTTGATCAGTTTGGCGAGCAAGATGTATGGCAAGATTCTCACGAAACGCTTGCAAGAGAAGACTGAAGGTCTTTTATGGGAGGCACAAGGAGGCTTTAGACCTGGAAGAGGATGCACTGACCAAGTCTTTTCGCTCCGCAATATCACAGAGAAGTTTTTGGCCTTAAACCAGAAGGTTTTCTGTGCTTTTGTGGATTTGGAAAAGGCTTTTGATAGAGTTGTAAGAAAGAAGCTTTGGGACATATTGCCGGAGTATGGAGTGAATGACAAACTGCTACAGGCTATACAGTCCCTGTACAAGGGCTGCAAAGCTTGTGTGCGGGTGGAGGGGGGTATGTCGCCTTGCTTTGAATCCCAAATGGGCGTCAAACAGGGTTGTGTGCTTTCTCCTAGATTATTCACTCTATATCTCGACAAATGCCTAAAAAGAGTGAGAGAGAGTGACTGTGGGATAAAGATGAGTGATCTAGTGGTGAACTGCCTGCTTTATGCAGATGATGCTGTTCTTATGGCATCGTCCGAACAACAACTGCAATCACTAGTCACAAGAATGAAGGAGGGATGTGCAGAAAAAGGACTCCGTTTGAATGCGAGAAAAACCAAGGTACTAGTGTTTGAAAGAAGAAGGATGACAACCGTGACGATAAAGATTGATGATGAAACTCTAGAACAAGTAAATGAAATTATATATCTGGGCAGTGTTTTCACTGCGGATGGGAAGTACGATAGGGACGTTGAAAGAAGAGTGAACGCGGGAAATAGTGTTAACGGTGCCCTGGGGTCACTGATCGGCAGTCGAAATGTCAGTGACAAAGCTCGGCTCGCCATACACAATGCCATGTTGGTACCAACACTGATGTATGGAAGCGAAACGTGGATATGTCAGAATACGCATGAGAGTAGGGTTAATGCAGTAGAAATGCGGTCGTTGCGGCGGATATGTGGCGTCACTTTGGCGGACCGCATACGTAACGTCGAAATACGGAAAAGGGTTGGTATGAAGGAAAGCATAGGGACAAAAATAAGGAAAAGCATGCTACGATGGTTCGGGCATGTTGAAAGGATGAGCGATGAAAGATTGACGAACCAGATATATAATGCGAAAGTTGTGGGTAAAAGAGGCCCTGGCAGACCGAGACTTACATATCACGATCAAATAAATAAAACACTGACTGAAGGTGCATTAAAAAGTCTTCGTAACCAAAGGGCATGTATGAAGAGGTTAATGAATGTCGACGAAGCGAAAGAGGTATGTCGTGATCGTGTCAAATGGCGCTCAATTGTCTCTGCCTACCCCGCAAGGGATCTGGCGTGAAGATATGTATGTATGTATGTGCATAAGGGAACTATTAATTAGTAAAGCAAGATCGCTGCCGTTCGCGTGTATACATGCTGTTTAGGTAGCTTTCTTAACTTCGCTACAAAATCCTCCGACAATGAAAAGTTAAGTCTCCACTCTCGCTGAGCTGAACAGACGGGTTGGCGAGGTTCAGCAGAATTATTAAAATTTTATAAAGAGGAATAAGACAACTTTCATAACAATCCATGAATTCACCGTGAATAATTAAATGCGCAATGTCATCTTCCATTCCACTCTTCTGCTCCTATATATCTACCCAACCAAATACTTTTTTTAGTAAATAATTTTATTTTTAAGTGTTAGTTACTAGCTTTTATTTAAGAGAGATTGAACTTTTATAGTAGATATGGTCATGCGAAAACCAAGAAAAAAATAATGACGTAATAAAAAATCATAGGATAATCAATAAATTTCAAGTTTAACGCAGGTATTACGTACTCGTATGTATTTACGAATATAATTCCGTTAAACTAACTAAAGTCATTGCTATCACCATGATACGAAATACTTACTAAGAAAGAAATCATCATTATCATTATAGCCCCTAGAGCACAGAGTCCGAGACCTCTACTGTTAGAGATGGGCCTTTCAGAGATTTCTGGAGAATTTGGCTTACGCTCACCACGCAAGGGTTAGCAAGGGTCTGATGTCATGTTTTTTTGTAATGATAATTTATTACCAATTCTAGAAGTTGGTATTGGTTGAACCGAGACCGACGGTTTAACTTCGTCTCCGAGGCAATGTACGTAAGAAAAGTATATTTCTTATTGGTGCATGCCGGGGGTCGAACCTACCTTCTTACAACCGAGCCACCACTGCTATTAAAAAAGGAAAGGAAAACGGATCAATTATTGGTTAGGTTAGGTTAGCGTAGTCGTTTTAATAGGTTTACGTCTAGTGGGCGCCTAATTGATATTAAAAAGCTTGGCATATTGTTCTTAATTGTTCAGTGCAAGAAATGTTTTCAAGTGAGATATAAAATATTAAATGTTGAAGCTTGCTGTAAAACTTACCTACAGCTTGTAACAAAATTTTAATACCTGGGTCACTGGGTCGCTGATACCCTGGAAGATGATATGGATGCGATATGCAGAACTTTAATCGTTATAACGCAACATCGGATAGGCCGTACCTTTTATGCTAAATTTAATTTAAATTTTAAAATACCAAAGACGGGTGCCCTGCTAGCACAATAATTAATAAAAACGAATTAAATAATAAATATAAAATTATTTTATCGTAGAACACAATCTTAATTATTTATAAACTTCAACACAAAAATACTTATTACATAAAAAACAATAGATTCAGCAAGTTAACAAACGCCTCCACTGATCATTATCATCGCGATCGGCCTGTGTCTCTTTGCTTCTGGTTAGAGATATCCCCCAAGGCTTGTAATTTCTCTTGATCTTCTATTACTTTCTTTCAAGGTCATCCCGCTCTGCGTCTACCCATATGTGGTCTTCACTCCAGAACCCGTCTACTCCATTTGTCATCAGTTCCGCGGTTTTTCAAATAAAATATATGTATTTTTTTTTTATCTTTTGAAACAAAGGCTTTTTACATATGTGCATACAATATATATATTCATATGAAAGTCAACGCGAAGTCTTAGGGACGTTCGGGACACACATTCAAGTGGCATCGAAGTACGTTTCCTCATCTAATGTAATTTAGGTAAAGGCGCGGTGTGGCGTAGCAATGCAACTTGTTATAAAATAATTTTATTCTTCTACTTCGCAAACTCTATTACTTAGTTACTATTTATTATTTATTCAACTTAACGTTTACACTGTAAAAATATATAAATCAAACTATTTAACATTAGGTTTTAATTATTTAATAATAAAAATAAACCCGACTATGTAAAAAAAATACTTAACAGGAAAATAAATAAATCCTAAAAAGAAAAAAAAAACAAGAACAAAGCTTCCGTCACCAATAAAATTAATAACCGCTCAACTACTACTAACTAACTACACCATTGAATAACTTTAACATAACATTGTTGGGAAGATTTTAGCCGGTCTTGGTGTTCAATGGGTCTCGATCCGAAATGAAAGGAACAAACATACATACATACATATATTGGCTGATAAACAAATAACCCTTCTTTACGTAGTGCAGTCTGGTAAAAAAATATAATACGTTTGTATGTTGGTCAGTCACGTATGGTCAAATAATTGACAATTGAATTGTGCAATAAAAACAATTTAATGGAAATATCTTCAGGTGATTCAGCGTCTACTAAATAAAGCCAATGGGGTCAAATGGGAAACGTCAAAATAGTACATCAATCATTCTACGAAGTAGGATTTGGGTAAAGAATGACACAACAAAGTTAATATTCTGTTCTCCAAAATATAGTTCAAGGCTCAAGACCAACCCTATTATTTGGTTTTCCTCATCGATTTGCTAACATAAAATATAGAATTCGGGCAAAAGTTTGTCACAGATGTTGCGGGGAGTTTATATAGAGGGAAAAATATTTTTTACTAATAAATGACAGAAGGCGACCATTTTGCTGTAATATAATGTGAAAACTTTCCGACTAACTTATTCGACAGAGCGACTTTTGCAGTTATACTAACCAACTCACTTGAGCAAATAAAACAAGTTCTAGTTTTCGAATTGAGTTCGAAATAAACTAATAGTTTCTTGATGTTCGGAGTACAGCAGCCAAATCCTGTCTCCTCCAGCGCAAACGTTATATAAAGGTATTATTTAACGGAGGTTTTCCAGTTTAACTGTGAAATAGTGAAAAATAAATATGACATAGAAGACCATTTTATTTGAGTATATATGGTCCTTAAAACATAATGAATATAACTCCTATCGATCGCAATAATATAAAACTTTGAAATATATATATAAAACTTGGCCCCATAAATCAAAATTATAATTCACTAAATACTCAATAGATATACGAGGGGCGTTCAAAATATTCTCGGTATGTGGATAAAAACAAACAAGTACGAAAAGTTTGATATTTTTATTTTTCAATATACTCCCCCCCTATGTTCATACACTTATAAGATCGATCAATTATTTTTTTTAATCCCTCATAAAAATATTTTTTATCTTTGGTGTAAAAATGCTCCTCCACGGCCGTCTTCAACGCTTCATCGTCAGAAAATTTATTTCCACGCAGATCCTTTTTAAGATTGGGAAACAAAAAGAAGTCGCTTGGGGCTAAGTCCGGACTATAGGGTGGATGAGTAACAGTTTCAAACCCACATTCAACAAATAGCTGCCTTGGCAATATGAGCAGTATGGACAGGGGCGTTGTCATGCAGAAGCAGAACACCTTTGGTTAACTTTCCTCGCCTCTTTTCTTTGATCGCATCTCTTAATTGACGTATAACGTTAGCGTAGTACTGCCCTGTGATATTTACACCTTTTTCTTTATAATCGATAAGCAAAACTCCTTCACAATCCCAAAATATTGTGGCCATGACCTTGCCAGCTGACGGGATTACCTTGAACTTCTTGGGATGAGCTGAACCCTTAATGTGCCACTGCATGGACTCCTGTTTGCTCTCTGGGTCATAATGATGAACCCAGGTTTCATCTCCAGTAACTATTTTTTGCAGCACCTCATCGGGATTTTCACCACACAGGTCGATAAAATCTGAACAGCAAGCCACACGCATATCCTTTTGAAGAAGCGTCAGCATTCGCGGAACCCATCTTGCACTTACTTTTGACATATTAAGATGGTCATGTATAATGTCATGTACGGTACCAATAGAGAGATTGGTTACTTGAGCTATAGATTTTACCTTCACTCGGCCGTCTTCCAATATAAGTTTTTCCACTTTATCAATATTTTCTTGTGAGGTAGCCACTACAGGCCGGCCAGGTCTAGGGTCATCTTCAATACTCTCCCTTCCACGCTTAAATTCGCTTGACCATTTTTGAATAGTAGATAAAGAAGGAGCAGACTCACGGTAAACACAATCCATTTCCTCTTTTATGGTTTTTTGATTTTTACCCTGTTTTGTCAAGAATTTTATGACGGATCGGTGCTCTAATTTCGTTAAAATTGTTAATTCGCTCATGGTGTTCATGTTTGTTCGGCAATTGCAGAAAAACAAAAGAACATCTCGGTTCCAATTTTACTTTTTTTTAATGTCAATGGATGAATCTTAGCGGCCAGTAACAAATATATATATAAAAGAGGTTGTAACGTATCAATACCGAGAATATTTTGAACGCCCCTCGTATTTTACTGAAAAAAGTGGTTTTATATTTTTCTATAATACGAATAGCTCCGAATATTTTAAATCATAATATCAGTCAAAAATTGAGTCGCAGATACTTCTTTGATTTACGATTTTAAACCTTATTTGTTAGGGTCGGTTGCACCAATTTGATTTGATTTGACGAAACATTTACATTTTATGTATTTAGAATGCTCACACAGTCTCATTACAGCCACGATATTTTTTAAGTAGTTTCTAAGTTAGTTGTACTTGCTTACATATAGTCGTAGCAGTAATGTTATGCCTAACATAAATATGGATGATTATCTGTTACAGTCGAACTATTATTACGATTTTGTAAAGTACATATATGTTTAATTGATTATGTTGATTTAACGTAAAGGAATATAAAAAATATGTTCATAATCACTAGAGTCTATAAATTCTTTCATTTTGCAAAACCTTAAAGTGCAGTTGGTACGTGAAATATGATATAATAAATATGAAGTATGCCAACGAGTATTGGAATTCATGTGAGAAGAATAAAAAAAAACAATTGAATTCATTTTAACAAAAAATGGCATGTATTCTCTCATATGATAAAAATATATGAATCTTGGTCCACCCACTCAACACTAAGGCCTTATCTATGTTAATAATGGGATTAACTAACTAATTAAAAAACAAATAGTGTATAATTTTGTTAAAATATAAAAAAATAAAAACATTATGTTATATCTGCGCTGGTGACAAGAGAGCTGGTTCTATCCCCGCCCAGAGAATCAGCATAGCGATTCAGCGAGGAAATGCGGCCAGCGTTCTTGCCACCATGCCGCGTGGATACGATTTATTATTATTAGTTTTATTGGTTTAGTTTTTATTTTATTTTTTATTTGTAGTCATAATTTAGTTTATATAATATTTGATTGTGATCACGTGATATATTAAATTAAGTTATCCACTATTTTGTCAATTATACGGTTATAGTATGGCACAATAAAGCAAGAAAGAGAGAATCTGTTCAACATTGAGAAACTTTTTAAATGGTTAGAAATATCTGTTTGTTACGTGAGGATATTTTGTTGACATTTCACAGTCACATTTTGCTTCCTTTCCGAACATTCCCAGAATGCTCAAACATTTAATGAGTTGATCTTCTAGTTTTATATAAACTTTATTATCTAATAAAGTTAAGAGCGAGTCTAACTGTACGTGCATGATAGGAAAGGTAACTTGGTTATTAGAATTGCTTTTGACAATTAATCGAGCCTCTGATAGACGGATATTGGACTTGATTTGCTTGGGACATCAAAGGTGATTTTTAGTCGAAACGAGCATTTAGGCAAAATCATACTACGGCGATACTTTTTGGCGTTTACGAGTATTGACAAACAAAAAAAACTTGAATTAAAACAATAGAATACGGCACGGAGGGTTAGTTCATTTCAAAATGCGCAACCAATAGACACGCAAAGTTGCATAATCGATGTCGTTACCGAGAAATTTAACAAATTATGTCACAGCGAGACACGAGCACTACAGAATGCATAGAAGGCGCGGCTTACCTTGATTACTACTGATTCAAATGCGTCAGTTAGACGTAGTTTTGTAGTTCCATACGTAATGTCTACGTACCATATCTTCCCCTTTTTTAAATTATGGTTTGTGATTTATCACTGTACTTCAATCCAAATGTCGCTGTTTCAACTACGGCATGTACATACACTTTTTGTCGTATATCTATTATACCACACTACTCGCTTTTGTAACTACTTTATGGTACTGAAAATAAATACTAAAAACTGTCGTAAATAAAAAATAATGTTAAAAATACAACTTTAAGCTTTTACAAATTTTTATCGAATTATTATTGACGTCTCCATGACAATCAAAGTCACGAAGTCGTCTGATAAATATATTTATAATCTATCTACGAGTATTTGTTCCACAACATAGTTGTCATAGAGACTTCAGGATTCAAATATAAAATATGGTAATTCATTTACTTGTTTCACAACAAAGAGCATTCCACATCTTTACCGTGCGCCTAAAGAAGAATACAAATTATTAGCCATCCATGGATTCATTGTGCGGGTGCCAAATCTATCTTGTGTGGGAAAGAGAGGAAAGTATGGTGTCTGAGGCTTACCACCAACTACTTACTTCTGAATCAATATCTATATGATTCTGCTAATGCCTTCTTGGAAGCTCGTTTCACTTAAGTGTCATTAGGAGTACATTAGGCCCAATTTTTGTAGTACTGGGACCAACTTTCCAAATAATCCGCTTTATACGAAGGTATGCGTGATGGTAACTAAGGTATGTTTGTGATTCTAACCTATGACTGTGGTTGTCATGTACGCATGCAAATTACCGGATGGTGTGTATGAGCCCTTAAAACCCGTACCTTTTTGTCCCAAAGTGGAATCCCGGCAAATGAGATTATGTTTGATCCGGTTACCATTGGCTCTACGAAAACTCAAAATTATTATCGACGGGCCGTTTCCCTTTGACACAAATAAATTCAATATGACTTCGATCAATTTCTTTACATGCACGGCGTGTGTGTAGTATATAGGTGATGTAATGTACTCGTAGACTCTTATCTAAGACTTACACTACAGAGTCACTTCGCTAATTTAATATTTTTTTTGTAAAGTAACATTAAATATTAAACTTTTATTCGAAGTAATACACCAATAGTATAAACGGATTATATTATTTTAAAATAAAACCTTAATTAACTAAACTATATTAATTCAAAAACTAAATTAAACCGAAAAAAAATCTATGAAAATAAATATTAAATATGCACAAAAAAAAATTGCTCCTACAAATGGAGAAAAGATTTTAAGGCCATATAAAAAATCTCAAGTATTTTTTCCAGAAATTCGTAAGTAAACATAAATATTTTAAAACTTAAAAAATAATCAAGTACCTATTGAAAATTAAAAACCCAGTTAAACAAAAAAATTGTATTTAAAAAAAAATATAGTCGAAATAACTTAAAACTTAGAGTTAGGTTAGACTACTCCTGTTGGATGGACGAGGGATGTATTATACTACTGAGTGACTTAAAGTAAAAAAAAGGAAAGTATAATCACAACCGTTTCCTTAGTGGGTGGTTAGAAACCACGCTTATAACTCGGATTCACATTTAGCTTTACTATCAATCATGGGCAATTATGACAAGTGGCAAGCTCATCGATGTCTCTAGCGTGTCGCGTAGGGGTTGCGACAGATTAGGTAGGGGTTCAATGAAACCAGCTTTTAGACTGAAATCTGTAATTAGCCGATTATTGCACAGCCCGGGAGATGTTTATTGACCTGATGGGTTTAGGGAAACGACTGGCCTGGTAGTCTTCGGCTTCTCCAGCCTCGCCTTGCACCCCTCCACCGAACTTCTTTGGCGTGGAGTCGCGGGTGGCTGCGAGCGGTCTCTGGAGCGTTTCCTTCTCTGCAGAACGTACGTTTGGTAGGGTAGAAGTAGGGTCCTGGAATGGAGAACACCCCAGGCTTTAGCACAGCAAAACGTGGGAGCCAGCTAAACCAGTGAAGGTCCAGTAGCCCGGGACCCCCCCAGTGCAGCTGATGCACAGAACAGTGCAGCTTACAATATTAGTACCAGATTATGGCAACTCACCCCAGCGGGACCTTCTATGAAGATTTAGAATTTATTAGACGACTCACGATGTTATTTCTTATACCGCAGCGATTTGACAGCTCGCCTGCCTTTTCGTTACTGTTCAAAACCCTGCGCAGGCGCATGACAATTCATAGACAATTCTCTTTGGCAGGCGTCGTAATATTATATTTAGAATTGTATTTAATTAATTTATTATTATTTAAGTAAGTCGGTAATTGATTTTAGGTATTATTTATTAATTTTAATACAAACGCTTTAGATAATAGTTTATTTTCCCATTAGCAACACGATTCCTAAGTCGTAACGCTACAAGCGTACTAAACTCGAGAAATATTACATTAATTAAATTTATTTATTTAAATTAATAAATATTGTCCCGACCAGTCCCCATGTCTAAATCCACGAACTTAACCACTAGACCACGGAGGCAGTCCTTACACAAAACTGGGTCAGTTATTGAAAATTTCGTAAGCAGAATGCTAATAGCGCGGCGCGAGTGCTCGAGGGTTAAAAGAAGTCTTCAATACCACTTGTATTATTTCTACACGAACTAACTTACTCGTAGTTTAAAAGGGAGCTAAAAAGTGATACGCAGTTTTATTGAAATTGTTATAGGCATTCGGATACTGTACTACAAACGGCATTACAAGGTTTTCGACAAAACAATATATTCCCAACCCTATTTATATACATGGCAGTAAAATGTTATTGTACATACTCGTATGTAGCTAAAATTGTGGAAATTATAATCTGAAAATTTGATCATATCCGGTGTCCATTCATTAGCGCGTGATGCATAAACAATTATGTAGGTACGAGTACAGTCGACAAATTGAAATCATGAATACTGTTACTCGTTTCAACCAAAATATGCTACTGTATTTTTTTTATTTAATAAAATAAGGAAAGCTTACATAAGAGCAAAGATGCATTAAGCATCATATTTTGTCACTTGACGTATTTGCAGACCATATTAATATCTTAAGTGGGCGGGTGGATTATCCCGAACTTCTTGGTAGAGTTGGTCTAGAAACTACTGCTGTGGGCTACGAACTAGGAGCACATCTGTTATGCGTGTCCCTATGTGCTTTACTAATTATAGACATGATACTACCTACAAGTATAAGCCTGTCTCAAATTAAAACGTTTAAAGTTAAAAATGACGTTGAATGTACCAGATTTATTGTATAAGACAACTGTTTGCGTAAGCTAGTGAATAGCTTAATAGCGACGCCATTTTAAACTTTAATCGGTACAATTACTAAGACTTCGTTTTGGTGCGATCCAGCCTAAGAAAAGGAAATAAAGAGAGAAAATATTTTACAAGTTTTCACTAGTAGAAATAGAGATATAATATGTCAATTATGAACAATGGTGGAGCCAGAAAAATATTTATCAATTGATTTGCAGAAGATAAACTCAGAAGCCAAGCGAACCGGAGAGGGGCGGAGCTAAAAAAAGGGCAAATATAATAACAGAAAAATGAAGGCAAAGGCAGAGCGAAGAGAAATCGGGGATAGAACAGTATTGAATAATAGTATTGCAAAGACTAAATCTGAAAGCGGAGCGGAGAGTAAATTATGGACTAATAGAATTGCAGAAGATAAATTAGGAAATGGAAAGAACAGAAGAGGAGCTTCAAATATACTATATTGTATATAACTCTGAAGCATAGAGGAGACAAGCGAGGTAGAGTTGGAAAAACATTAAACAATAGCGTCATCATGAAGTTGGCGGCGGTTATTTGTTTTATTTTTATCTCTGGTCAATAAACAGCCTTATACTGTGTTCGTGCGTTTTAAATGGATATAATAATTCAACCGGTTGCCTCGAATAGCTCAGTGTACGAGTATCAGATATACAACTGAAAAGCAATTTAAGTCTAGCTTTTACAAAATAAAGCTAACTATAACAAGAAGGAATCATCATCATCCACGCCTCTAATCCTAGGCCGCCACCTCTGGAACCATTCAGAATATATTTCTGTAGAATTGAGCCATCTCTTGCCACACGGGTTTGTGAGGGACTGATGTACGAGTTTTTAACTAATCGTATTTTTATATTTTACAACTTGATATAAGTGGGACCGGGGACCGATGGCTTAACTTACTTTCCTCAGCACGGGAATTGAGGTGAAGAAAAAGATACATTTCCTAGGCGACCGTCATTGGGCTGGTTTATAAAAGCCCTTTTTTTTCCGATTCTTTTCTTTTCTTTGATTCCGCTAATACCGTCTTGGAATCTCGATCCATAAATATACTGACGGCAGCAATGCTAAGGTCCAAATTTGTGACAAATGCACGTAAGTGTATTTTTCATTGGTACATGTCGAACCGCGACGTTTTCGGATTGGCGGAAAGCGTTTTAACAATCGGACCACCACCGCTGTTTATCTTTGTATATGTTGGTATATTGAAACGTGCGATATCTCATGTAGAGAATAATACAATATTTGAACAAACGTCACCTGAACTGTCTCGCAAACATTTCCGAAATCGTTTCATTGCAAAAATAGAAACGTAAATCTCGCTAAATAAATATACTGTATTGGAAAAACCGAAACTTTTAATAACTAGAATCGAAGTACACGCTCGATAATTGAGGCAACTATATATAGCTTACTTGAACGGATTGATTACTTATCTCAACACTGAATGGGTTTTTTTTTGTCAGTCTTAAATTAAATCAAATCATCGTGCTAACACATCTCTTAAGATTTTTATTAAATTATGACGGTTTTTGTGCAATTAGTGGGTATCTACAATGCATCGGAAAAACAAAAGAAATATTGTAATAAGTATACAAAGTTAACAATTATTTTTGTATATTATCGTTTTGTGCTTCGATCAATAATACACCGAGATTACAGCTCTGAAAACGACCCGAGCACATAATAATCGGGTGCTCTTATTTCCGCCAGTACGTTCCAAACACAGCTAACGTGAAGACTAATTTGCTTTTTTTGTAACGACGACGTTTTGTCGCAATTTAGTCATTTGGATCATTATTATTTTTTGATTGCTTACCTTCTGTCCGCTTATTGCTTGCGGTCTTGACTTTATTTTGTCGCAATTGTTAAATAATGCGCGCCACAACCATTAAATTCATAATAACAGGCCATAACCTACCATACTTGCTGGGAAAGCATTTCATATCTTCATCGTGTGCCGGATGTAACAGTCTCAAAATTTATATCTAATATACGTGAATCAATAATGGCTCTATAAATGTCAAATGGTATGGCTGTCAAATAGTATATAAGTACTCGTACTTAGTAGTTATATATGTAGATTTTTATATATAAATAAAACCCATCTACCTATTTGTTAACTGTAAAGGAATCTTTTTTTTTTATTGATGTAATTATGAACGGCAGTTTGAATCTCGTTTCGGCCGATAGACAGATTTCTTTTTATTGAATATACCTATGAATTTTATTTCTAACTCAGCGATTCTATTGTGTACATTTTTACATTTCAATAACTTCGCCTTTTGCCAGTACTAATATTCCACTTTCAGTCTGAAATCGAGTGGCTTTAACTGTCCCATATCTATTTTATTGTGTGTAGTTAGTTAAGTAATATATTTCTGCACCTACTTTTTAGTAGTGTTTTAATTTGTCCCAATAGTTGACTAAAAATATATCAAATATATTGCGGCATTAAAGCCCGCCGTTGTCTTTATGCAATAAAATGTTAAATAAATTATCTATGAGAGCACGTTAAGCCGTAGGTCCTGGTTTTACTAATACCGACTTGTAGAATTTACAATAAATTATTATTTATAAATCAAGCCCTCGCCTCTGGCCAGTGTGGCAAGTGTAGGACAACTAGGGGATGTGACGTGATGTAATGTGTTGTGATAGGCGTCAAAGACGGACAAACAGACATACATAGACACATGCATACATACATATAAAGTTTCTTTCACATTTACAAGCTAAATCGGATGATTATTGCTGCCTCCTCTGATGCTTTCTTGCATCATTCACAAACCCAATCCCTAGGGCTCATACCCGTTAGTAATGAGGACATCGAAACATTGATCATGTCCTTGAAGGGGGACTGCGCCACTGGTTGGGATAACATACCGACTAAAGTCATCAAGCTCTCTCGTTCTGCATTGATACCACCGATAACGCACATATGTAACATTTCTATTGCCACAGGTGTCTTTCCCAGAGCGTTAAAGAAAGCTGTGGTAACCCCCGTGTTTAAGAGTGGGGACAGAGACCGTGTCACGAATTACCGACCTATCTCGGTCCTTAGTACGCTGTCAAAGATCCTTGAACGTGCACTAAACTCTAGCCTCACTAACTACTTGGAAAAATTTAACATCATATCCAACAACCAATATGGTTTCAGACGAGGACTATCAACGGTACACGCAGTCTCACAGTTCAGTGCGCGCGTTACTCAAGAGATGGATAGAAAAAACAAGTGCTTTGGAATTTTCCTCGACTTGTCAAAGGCTTTCGACACGATTTCTGTCCCTACCCTCATATCTAAGATGGAGAACATTGGCATACGGGGACTGACGTTGGACATTTTTAAGGACTATCTCTCTGATCGTAAACAGACTGTCCGGATTGACACAGTCGTGAGTGATGAAGAATGTATCAGTTACGGTCTGCCACAGGGAAGTATTTTATCGTCTACCCTATTTTTGATATATATCAACGACTTATGCAGACTCCCATTGACTAACTGTGATATATTCACGTATGCAGATGACACAGCTCTTCTGGCATACGGGGAGAACTGGAATACTGCAAAATCTCACGCTGAAAAAGGTCTACAGGTTGTGATGAATTGGCTGGCAACCAATTTACTCACACTCAATTTTGAAAAAACCAAGATCATTCGTTTCTACCCTCCCAACTCTCCTGAACCACCAGTGATCTCTGATGCACTCGTTGCTCATGATTGTGTCAGTCCGGAAACCTGCAAGTGCCTGACGCTAACGCGAGTCGCGTACACTAAATACCTCGGTGTCGTAATTGATGAAAGAGTCGACTGGCAACCTCAGGTGGAGGCTCTGACAGCAAGAGTAAGAAAACTCATTTACATATTTAAAAACCTACGGAACTCAGCGGACGGCACAGTAATGTACACAGTTTATACTTCCCTCTGCCAGTCAATATTATCATATTGCATCACCATTTGGGGTGGGACATATAAAACAACATTCATCGCATTGGAGAGAGCCCAGAGGGCAGTCCTAAAAGTAATACACTTTAAGCGCAGAGACTACCCAACCTCTCAACTGTACCAGGAATGCCAAGTCTTGTCGGTGAGAAAACTGTACATTCTGTCCGTCATTCTTCGTCGGCACTCGGCCCTCCCTTTCAGCAATGACGTAGCTCAAAAACGCTCTGGTGCATTAATATGTCCGGGTATGAAATGTAGAACTGCATTTGCACGCAGGCAGTATGAGTCTGTAAGTTCAAGGTTGTACAACGAAGTCAATAAAATAAACTCCATATACCTATTAAATAAATACGAGGTTAAAAAGAAAATATCAAGCTGGTTACAAAATCTGAGCTACGACCAGACTGAGATGCTTCTGTCCGTTATGGAATAGTATTATAGTATCTCGATCTGGTCGTCTAACTATACATACCTTTACCTACTTTTTATGTTGGTATCATAACTTAGTCTAGAAGTACATAAAATATTTATACATATAATATATATTTTTATTTATTTATTTTATTTATTTAATTATTATTTGTAAACACTAATATTTTTAATTGTAATTTATAACCTAGAATAATAGGCTAACTTCCATAACACAAGTAGCTTGGTGTGGAGTTAGAAAGACTACTTTAATACACCCTTTGTACAACTAACAAATAGCCTTAAGTACTGTATTAACAAAGTATATCACTATCAAATTGTTGTACTTATGCAATAAAAATATTATTATTATTATATTATTATCTGAGACACACCATGAAAAATGCATACAAATTAGATGTAATTTTGATCGTGAACTAATGTATATATTTTGTAACTATAGCACGCACAAATATCGAATCGAAAACATGAAGCATGGAATTTTAAATAAATTGACAGCTCAGACTACGTGCTAGAGCTTCTGATAAAGAATATGTTAATACCCTGTATTTGTGTAGCACGTACAAAGGGTATACATTTTTGGCTTGTAATTTCGCCGTCAACCTTACTCCGAAGGGAGTATCAATGCGGCCGCCCCAATCATAGCTAGAATATTCAATGGCCATGGGCACATTATTAAGAAACAAATATTATTTACTTTTTCGTTTGTTTTAGGTCTCTTGAGGAACCCAACTATATTGTAACAGTTATAATAAATGTACCTAATCTTGAACGTAAAAAACGATTAGCTAAACTTTCAGATTGTGTTTCTTTTTATACTAAGCACGACATAAGTCTTGTGAAAAAGCAGTGTTACTTTCACATACTTTCAACGAGAACAACCAATAGGTGGTAGGCTATAGGCTAACACATTCAAATGAACATTCTTAATAATATTTTAATTTTATTGTTAGGTCGGTCCTTATCTAGGTATCGATTGAGAATGAAATATCTCGATATCAGCAAATATCCTATTTTACTCGTATAGGGGTTTGGTAATGACCTTGAAATATTGAAGGGACTAGGCAGGATTTATGAGGATGCAAAGATTGAGTGTAGGGATATCTTGACCTACGGCCCTATTACATACCTATCTATTTGGCAAGCGACCGCGAGCGTGCACTGAGAAAAATATAAAGTTATAAATATATATAAATACAGAATAGCTTACCATAACTTTTTACTATATATTTAAATATGTATTTTTTATTTGTGTAAGTATGTATATAGTATATGTATATTTAATTATTCGTATTATTCTTGATCACAATAGTATTTCTGCACTTCTTATAATGGCTCCCCCCCCCCATTCACAAAGGTTAGTTGGTAGAAGATTTATAGCATTAAGTTCGCCTTTGTACCCACATTATTATTATTTTTGGTTTTGTACAATAAATAATATATTATTAATATCATTATATTTTTTGTAAAAATAGTCGTTTACATGGTATTTAAAAAAAATACGTCGATTTTATCAGTCTTTGCGAATACAATGCCGTTACTTCTCATTGCCAAGAAAGGAATTTATTTATTTATTATATTAAAGGATAACCAACGAATAATAATATTTATTATCATTATGATATAATGTAAAAAATATTTTTTTAAAAGATACATGGTATTAACCATAAAAAAATTACCAATCTTAGCCTAAGATCTTCTCTTAATGTGATTTAATGTTCCTTTTACTAATTGTGAATTACCAGTATTATAGAAGTATTAGTATTATAGAAGCGAGGACACATTCAGAAACCACACAAATGTCAAAATCGACGCATTTAAATTGCTTTCTGTCATCACAGCCAATGCCTTTGACACAAAATCATAATACCCGAGGTGAGTCAAAGTTGTCACAAGTTTGATCGAGAACACTTGGTTTGTAGCCAATTTAACTTTGTTAGTTGATCTGGAATCGATTCACGCTGTGGCACAGTTTAAATGAGACGTCACAAATGTATTAGTTTCTTGTGTTTGAATAATATCGATATGTGACTAACACCATCGTGGTATGTCTACGAATACATTATGCTACACCTTTCTTATAATTATTACCCACACTGTCAGCACCTCCTAATGTTGTCATAGTAATGACACGAGTTAGTTTACTAGCATTGTATTCATAAGAATTGATCTTAATCGTAAATGCGTTAACCGACAATTTTCCATTATATTAAACATCCATTTTCATGGGAGCCGTTGGTGTTATTTATATGAATTAGAGATAAAGAAAATAGCTCAACCGAATCGCTTGCGGGATGGTAAAAACCACGCTTTTTAAAGAAGCGGCGGACTCACATTCAGCCAATTTTACTATAGGCACATCATAACAAGAGGCAAGCGTGTCTTGTGAAACTTAAAATTATTATGTCCCAACCAGAAAATGAACCCTCCGCGTCTAAAACTTTACCGCCAGACCACAGAGGAAATGAAAAAAAAAACTAATATTAAATAAAAAAGTAATGCAAAATGCTGTTCCTCATCATCTTCATCACAGCCCCAAGAACATACTAGACCTCTACAGTTGAAGTTGGGCCTTCGAGAAAATTCTCGAGATTTTTTTCTACACTCGCTATGCTGCACTGGCCTGACGGGTTGGCGAGGTTCTATTGTGTGATTTTCTAATGATAATTTATTAACGTTTAACGTGCTCTCCAATGCATATGTTATTGCCTTGGTACATGATAAAGTTCCAACCTACCTTCTTCATTCTTTAGGTTATTTTTTTAGGAAACAAAATCCGCTCGAAAAAAATCATGCTGCTAATGTATGCAAAATGATTCAATAATTATCATTCTAAATTACTACTTATGTTAAACATTGGTAGTTGCTGATGTACCTCCAGTACTTTTGTATTTAGGTATCTATGACTTAGTTTAATACATAAGATATAAAACATAAAGAAACAGTATGATGCAGTCTTTGTCGTACAGTCGTCGGAACAGAGTTGAACGATCTGAAAGCAGATATTCCTATTCTTTATAGAGCTTATATCTTCGTACACAATTATTCCCCTTATACTGGAAATAAAATATAGTGGGTTTTATTACAAGCAAACTGCATGTACAAAAGATTGTTTTTCTGCTTATAAAAGCCCATTGAATGTTCATAAAATACTTTAAGCTGCTTATATTACGTGCTTGTAGAACAAAATAAGATTGTAAAGTGTTTTATTTATATTAAATTGTAAAGAAAAATCTATTTTATTTATCTTAAACCGGTTCACGATAAGATGCCAATACATATTTTTATGTCTTGAATTTGTTTTATTTTATTTTATTGTAGAATTTCTCCTCTCTTCTTGTTATTTCTTATCTTTAAAATACCTGTTGTGTCTAAAGTCATAAAGTTTTATGTGAAGCCGATACTTGTTAGACTGTTTCATAATAAATATACCATAATGGCCGTGATTCATGTGCCAGCCAATAATAAAGTCAGAAAGTACATTCTAAAAAAGTATCATCACGACCGTTTCCCTTCCGGGGTGGTCAGAAACCACACTTTTTTTTAACGTAGTTCCATATTTATCCAACTTTACTACAGGCCACCTCACCAACCCGTCTGGCCAGCGTGACGAGTGTAGGCTAAATTCTCCATAATTTTCTGGAAGACCCATCTTCAACAGTGAACTTCTAGCACTTTGTGTTCTAGGGGCTGAGATGATGATGATGATGATGACTATAGGCCAATCATGCCAGGTGGCAAGCTCGTCGATATCTCTAGCGTACTAAACTCGAGAAATACCACAAATAAATGAAATAAAATATTGTGTTCCGGCCAGGAATCGAACCCGGCACTTTCACATGTAAATCCACGGACTTAATCGCTAGACTACGGAGGTACATTCTAAGTACATTCTTTAAAATCGAGACACAAATTTATTATATGAATAAATTTTATTAATATACCTACTAATATTGTAATTGACCACCCTGGTGGGGGCTCGATGAAGCTGAGACCAACAGTGAAGAGACAAACTCTGATGATGATAATGATTATAAATTAAAGAATTAGAACTTTGTCAATAGGATAACATTGCAATGCAAAAATGTTCCAGACAAGTACTTATTGATTTCATTTCATTTCCTTTTGGTTAGTAATTTCAAACCTAGCTATTCCAATTAAAACCTCTCGAGAAATAACCAATCCTTTAATTATTTTAGTTTTTACAGAAACTCAATTAAAGCCTCGATTCGAATTAATTAAAATATAAATATATATTTTTGTAGCATTTATTATTTTCGTTTATATTTATTTTTGATTAGATTTACTCACAGTTTTTAAAGGGATTATTAAATTAATCCATGGTTAACATTTTGGTATGAGCCCCGCTAGTCACTTTGTTATTTTAGCCAATCACGTGCCTCAAAAGCAAATGTTAAACATACGTCAATCAATTATTTCGTATCTTGAAATAGTACTTAATGTAATAGAAATTATTATAGATGGGCAAACATTCTCGAGAATATAATAAGAAATGACACTGAAACTTAAAGATCAAAGGATTATTAAAGTACGCATTGATTAAACTTGGCAGGTAACTGGTGAAGGATGTGTTAGACATTAGACCATCTCATATCCAGGCGATGGTTTCTGCTGAGAACCTTAAGCTGCGCAAATATGCCAACCTCGGTACTGGTTACGAATTGGGATCGAGACGATGGGCCCATTGAGACCTTTATGGCTGAGATGCGTCTGGAAAAAGTCTAAAGGCGGGAGGGCTGGCATTTATCTCTGCCTTGCTTTACAAAGAGGAAATGTAGCCAATCAGATTCGGGACTATCCCTGATGAGTTGTCTATTTAGGTTTTTTTTATATTTATAAATCATTTTATATTTGGTTTAGTTTATATGATTTTTTAATTATTAAATTAATTATATTTAATTATAATGTAAACCCTAATTAACACAACACGATTTAATAATAAACTCCCATTACAATACGTATATTATATTAAGCAATGAACTGTAGGTACTTTTCGAGGTTGCCGTAATTATTCATTTCATCCCTCAATAACGTCATTGCAATATACTCGTATATCTGATATACGAGTATAGCTGAATTCTCCTTGTAGATTCGTTTTTCAGTTAAACATTAACAGGTCACTGGAATCTGCTAA
The DNA here is from genome assembly GCA_910589645.1 of Tinea semifulvella. Taxonomy (NCBI): domain Eukaryota; kingdom Metazoa; phylum Arthropoda; class Insecta; order Lepidoptera; family Tineidae; genus Tinea; species Tinea semifulvella. Next base: position 32,871,015 of record OU342584.1, read on the forward strand.
GCTGCTATTCTTCTGCTAAAAGCTACTCTCGCTTTGCTGCTGCAGTCTTCCACTAGCAGCTATATAATTATTTAATATGTTTTGACTTTGACATTGAAGTTCAAAACGTAACATATTTATAACGCATGTAACGGCACCTATTTGTAATCCTGTTAATTCAGACATGTATTATATAATTATCAAGGTACTTCAAACAATACTGATGTTAATAGTTAAGAAAACGTGCAATAAATAAAGAATGAAAAAAAATATGTCTTATATTATTTTATTTTGTTATTTTCACCTGACAAGTAACTATAAAAAAAGTTTTATGATATAATACCTCAATAATAGGTGCCAATTACAGGGGTTTGACAATATATGCTGTTACCTTAATTCATTGAAATCGACTGTTAAAAGTGACAGGTTCCATTACAAACAACGTGGAAAATTCGATTACTGAATTCAAATTTCCGAATCTAACTTATCTGCGTGTAATCTGTGTACAGCTTAGATAGCTATCACGTTTAAAATTCTTTCTGAGCTATCAATAAGGCTGCTTATCCACCAGATATGATATATGATAGATGAACCCAATACTCTTTTTTTTTTCTAGATATATGCGAGAGAAATCAGCCGTATCAAGGAAAATTTACGACGTGATTTAATTATCTCACTCCTCATATTAACCATTTTTTTTACTATCTGTGTTCTCTATTATAAAATGACAATTCGCATGAAAAATATATTTGGATTCATCAATTATGATTTTTAATTAGGTTTAATTTTTTTTATTTTAAAGTTTGAATAAATAATCCAAATAAATAAATTTATTGGTCCACGAGTACTGCTCATTTTTGTAGAAGATCGGTGGATAAGCGGCCTAAAATTGCGCAGGCTGTGTAATATTCATTCCCGAAAATTAATTTTCTTGGTTGCTGACACTCGGCCGTTTTTCTTCCTGGTACCCGCCCCTCCGCCGCCCCTTAACTCAAGCAAGGTCATTAATGAAAATTTGTCACCGACTAAATGGTGGGGAATACGGTGTAATTATGCTCTCTCTGCTTCCTTCTAAAAATATACTCTTTAAAATCCAATGATTTTGTTCACCGACTCTATAGTCTAGCGGTTACTACAAGGTCTGATTTCTAATCGGGGAAGTGTAATAAAGGTTTTTTTTAATGACTTATAACAAGTTCGCAGTTGGCGTGGAATCTACGAGCTTGCCAATGATGCAAGTAATTTTATGCCAAATATGACAATAGTGCCTACATACTAGTATGTATATATCCTCCTCCTTGAGACGTTCTCCTCAATGATGAGGGTCGTGATCTCCTCCACGGATCACTTTGTCTTGGATTATCCGGGTCTGCACACGGCGGCACGTAGACTTAACACCCCATTTTCACAATAATTGGGGTGTTGAGTGTGGTGCGCATCTTGGTTAGACTACCGTATCAGGCTTCCACCACGGTAACTTGTCTCGCCAAAAAATCAAGGACTTCCTGCCAGCAGATAAAGGAGCCTGGTAGTGATTTTGAGCTCCTTGAGTATTGATAATTATACTTCGTTATCCGTACTGTCCATGGAATACTTAACATTCATCTCGAGCACCACAACTCAACGGCGCTGACGCGGCTACAATTATTAGCACTGATGGTTCAAGTTTCAAGAGCATATAGAAATATGGAAAACACGAGACTACGGACAAGTCTTATTTTAGTCCTGATATAACGATCCTTTCATATTCCTTTGTATTAACTAAGTAACGTGTTCTAGATTAAACGAGCTCACCCCAGTAAGCTCCAGTTTCTTAATGCGGTGCACCACAGTGATATTATATCTCCTGAAGTTATTTCGTCTATAAAGGCGAGACAAAAAAACCTCTTTCACATTTATAATATAGATAATAAATTACAATTAGGCTGTATGTAGTTTACATTAGTTGAGCGAACTAGAAACATTGGAGTGAACTGATAGGCTTGATAACTATAAAATTGTTCATACAGGGTATTATCAGTGAGCTCGCCGTTGCATACCGTCCGCTCCGGTGACGACGCAAAGCCAACATTAGGGGTTACCTATTGTACAAAATGCACTCCACCGTTTCACCTGGGACCTAATTCTCGTGTTACTGAAAACACAAAGGATAAAAACGTATTGTTTTCCAACAAAGTTTACGAATGTTGGCAACTGAAATCAGACTATTAACAAAATTAAATAATTTATTACCAACGCACATCTACCTAGGCATTTTTGTCACCAATAAAATCGTTTATCTTATAATAGACCTTGCCTATAGGTTGACGTTTAACATTATTTTAAAGTTTATCTACACAAGCTAGTTAGTTAATTTGTCAGTGTGTTATAACCAACAGACTGACATACTTGTATAAAAGTCCCTAAAACTAAAATTTTTGTCAAGTAATAAATATTAGTGACTAAAATAATCGCTCATCTGATGACAAAATCATTTAGGTAGTAAGATCTACAGCCTGCAACGCAAAAAAATTAATAAGATAATAGCTTTATTTGTGGTAAGGGCCATTTTTGAAGAGGCAAATTTGTCTAAACAGAGATACCTAATAAATATATAATAAAGTAATTATTAGGAGCTCGTAATTATTATTGTCTTTTAAACTAATTACCAATAGAAGATATCAAAGAATATATTTATATACACGCGTGATGGGGAGCCGATACATTCCCCTTTTATTACGTATATTTAGTTACCAATTTACTCGTCACTCAACTAAAATTCGAGCCGAGTGGAAAAAAAGACTTAACAGACTGAGTAAAATAATAAGAAAAGAAAAAAAAATCTTTATTTATACAGTAGAAATTAGTTACAATAATAAATACAATAGTGATTTTTTTTTTTTTACTTTACTTTACGTTACTTCCTTCGAATAAATTTGTCATCACAAATAGTGAAATATTTAGATATTAAATTACTCGATGTGTACAAAATTGACACTACGTATTTCCAATTGTATTGCACATTGGAGCCCAAACCAGGAACTTTCGTCTTGGGTCTTAGGCTTCAGCTGCACTAGCTACCCTAGTATTCTACAGTTATTTATTTCAGCTGAATTTCACAATTGACGTATTATACAATTCGTAAAGTATAAAACAAAAATATTAAAACTTTAATCTCTATATATAATATTTACAATTGAAAATAAATAAATATAAATAATTTGATATAATGGAAGATAGTTGGTCAACTCATAAATTTTGGATTTACGACTATAAAATCAGTATTTATAAATACAATGCTGTTAAACCAACTTATATCATTACTATGACGATACTACAAGGTTCCGGCAGTGTGGTAGGATGAGTAATAATTATTACCAATAAAACATATTATTCTAATTAATCTTATTTAACTGTCTAAGGGCTGGTTAAAGCTGTATGTAAAAATAGGGCTGGCAGTTATTTAGCGCAGCAAATCAGCATCGCTGTGTAGCGGGGGAATGCTGCGAGTGTTCTTGGCACACTACCACATAATCAAGTAATGGGTGAATATTTTTATAAATAGTTTAGATTTTAGTTTTATTTTCAATTTAGTTTATATATTATTATTATCTTTATTTTTATTTAAATTATTGTACCTACTGTTTTTATTATATTAAATATATAACTTATTTTTTTAAAAATATAAGAGTGAAAAATATTAAATGGTGTTTTTCCTTAAAATATAAAATTTTACTCTGATAGCTACAAAAGCAAACTTTATTAGATAATAATACTATTTATTTTATTAATGAGGTATAATAAATCAATATAGGAATTCGTGTTGACTTGTGTAATTCACCCTTATTCTTGTTAATAAGGGGCTATCATCGATGTATATAGATAGGCCCTCACTGATATAAAAACGTTCCCGTAAAACCAATCGAAGTCATGTAGCTGCACCAATAGTCGCGAGATAGCAAGCGTCGAGAGCGCCTAATATTAATATTTATATCGAGTAAAACTAGTCTTTTTGTATGCATTGTGATATAATTTCCGATAAATAAAGCATGTGGCATTATCCTTGCTTGAGAATTGCCCACCAAAGTTGGTAGGTACACAAAGCAAGCGGCACGTTTTTAAGGGTGCGTTTTGTATTGAATAGGCTTATCTATATAAATCGATGGGGGCTATAATATTTTCTCCTACCAGCAACTTCTAGTATAGTGATAGTAAAGAAAATCTTGACTTGGCCCACATAATTAGACTCGAACTGACTGCCTCCGTGGTCTAACGGTTAAGTGTGTGGATTTAGACACGAAAGTACCGGGTTCATTTTCTAGTCTAGACACAATAGTTTATTTAATTTATTTGTGACATTTCTCCAGTTGAGTACGCTAGACATATCGAGGAGCTTGCCATTTGTCATGATGGGCCTATATAGAGTAAAGTTGGCTAAATATGAACTAGCTTCTTATAAATGCGTGAACTCTGACCTCCCTATAACGGATACGGTCGTAATGATACTTTAATTAGACTGAAAGTTCATGAATAGCAACTGATATCAATAGGAACTGTCGCCACTCACTATGCCTTCTTGTTGACATTACTAGCGTGGCAATTCTGGTCTGAACCCGAAAAGCAAAATCGCTTACTAATCGAGGCTACATAATAAAATACCTACATAAATATCATTTATTATTATCTTTATTTTAATATTCTTTTATTGCCTACTTTCATTAATAACATATTAAAGAAAGTGTAACTACGAGTATAAGGTATATTTGATTGATCCAGTATTGTGCGGGAAATAATGCTGATTGCTTGAAAATTGTTGGAAATTTACTACGAAGAAAATCTGCACGAGCGACTACTTCTATATTTTAGCATAAAATATTAGATTATACAAAAAATATGCAAATATTTAAATTTATACAAGAATTGCGTACCTAATTATTCTGCTCGACCATGGGTTGCAATTTTCAGGCAAATTAGTAACCTCGTACGTCTGAATCTAACTGAAAATGTTGGGTACATCAGACTAGGTGATAGAGAATGTTTTATTTTTTATACATGGGAAATCTGACCCCACGGGGCGTTTTTAATTGGCATTCGGTTTCTGCCAATTTTTCTTCTCTTGATTTAAATATTCGTATTTAGAGAGTTTTTTTTTTACCCTTTGTCGACATTTTATCATAACATACAGATACACTGTATTAGGCTTCCACTGCTGGAGGTGGGCCTTGCAGAATGTCTGGAGTATTTGGCCATTTCTTACCACACTGGCCAGACAGGTTGGTTAGGTATAGTATGATTATTGCTATTTCTAGTTAATTATTTAACAATGTTGCTTTGTTGACTGTATTATATTATTTAAAAAATATACTTTATTGCTAATATGGAAATGATTAAATAATATTAGTAACACTTAAATTATAAGGATCAGCATTGCCATTCAACGTGGCAACATATCTGCCAAATCGATCAAGTAGTGTCACGAATCAAACAGACGGACAGATATGTTGCTGAGTTCCAAATAACAATTCTGATCAATTTTATCAAAATAAGTTCAGTAATATACATAGGCGTGAAGAGAAAACAAACATACATATACACTGACAGACACACAAACAAAACCTCTTTCACATTTAAAAATCAGTCTTATTTCTAATCTAAGGCAAGATATTATTATATATTTGAAAACCCAATACAAGGATAATCACAGATAAAAAGGTTTAGCTAGTATTACCTAAGCTTTGGGGATTTATTTTATCTTGCTAGTCTTATCCGATACTCTCAAGCGTTGAAATCTGATTTGAATTGATAACAAAATTAGGCGTGTTTAAGAAAATTTAGTTGTAGAATATTGAAACTTTAGTGGGCGAGTAATAAAGTGGAAGTCTAGCATGCTGTGTTCTAGGGGCTGTAATGTGATGATGATGATGATGGTAATGCCTAAAAAAAAATGTCACTTCCATCTTAGAAAAAGTTTTTTGTTTCTATTAATAGAAAACTCTACAGTATACAATAAAGATAATTAAGGCGAAAAGAATATAAAAAGTAATTTTAAATGAAGTAATTAAGCATTCTGACAAAGCTATAGGATTTCGCTCTTCCCAATTTAGGGTGTTGTTTTTTCATGAATACGTGTATGTCACACCTTACAAGAACCAAAGTAATAGAAATACAAAGGAACAAATATTGTAGAAACAGAATATTTTATTTTGACGGCTCTTGTAATGGAACAGTCCGGGGACCTAATTCTACTTGCGTGTCGGTTCGAAATATTCGAATGAAAAGCTACGCTATCTTCATAGAAAACTATCAGTTTCATTCGAGCAAATCGAGCGGACGTGCATGTCGAAGGCGCGAGAATCGGGGTCCAGAAGTCAGGTAACGTCGAAACGTGTTATAACTTCCGTACGAAGTTTTCCTTCATCATGAAAATATCTTTGGAAATAAATATATAATTTATGGGATTTAGGTTATTATATCGATCTGTATACTCTGCCTATGCCGGTCCCAAGCCCGGATGTAAAAAGAGGAGGGTTGGTCAGGGAGAGACAAATCCGCCTGTAAAAGTGTCAACACCGAACATCGGGCGGTGGATCAGTAACCCGACAACTACCATTCAGCCAATATATGCGTAGCGGTACCAGTGGCCGTGAGGAGTAGACCTAAATAACCTCTGAAAGACTGATAGTGGAAGGACGTGGGAGCCCACCACTAAACATATTCCCAAGAAAACCCCCCCTATGGAAGTACACATACCTAATAAAGTTTTGTTATGCGATCCGACTGACGCTCGGCGCTACCCAGTGCCCGGGCTGGCTAGTGTGAAATGTGATACCGGTGCTCCCGACGAGGTGACTCGCCAGGCCTCGAAAAGGAAGAATATTACTGACGACAACAACAAAACCATCGTCAAGAAGACCTCAATACGCGACCATCACCGTATCGGAACGTGGAACGTCAGAGGCTTAATTAAACCGGGTAAACTCAGCATTGTGGAAAAAGAAATGAAGTGCCACAAACTTAGCGTTCTGGGTCTTAGCGAAGCACATATGCGCGGAAAAGGCCACTACGCGACAGCTTCAGGAAACACTTTTTTTATTTCTCTGGAACAGATAATGCTAGTAAACATGGAGTGGCCATCATGGTGCCACCTAGGATAAACAAGTCCGTACTTGGCTACAACCCAATATCTGACCGAATCATCACTCTGAAGATAAATTGCAAACCATCCAACCTTAACATTGTGCAGGTATATGCTCCAACATCTTAAGCCACGGAGGAGGAAATTGAGGGTTTCTACGGTTTGCTTGGAGATACTTTAAAAGTCATTCCAAATCGAGAAATCACTCTGGTGCTCGGAGATTTTAACGCTAAAATTGGAAACATTGCAGCAGACGACAACATCCGTAAATTTGTGGGGAGGTATGGGCTTGGTGTACGTAACGATCGAGGAGAAAAGTTATTAAGCTTTTGTGTAGAAAAAAACCTCAGCATTCTCAACACTAACTTTCAGCACCACCCGAGAAGACTGTACACTTGGAGATCTCCTGGTGACCGATACCGAAACCAGATTGACTACATCCTAATCAACTGTAGATGGAGAACATCTGTAAGGAACACTAAAGCGTTTCCAGGAGCGGAGTGCGGCTCGGACCATAACCTGCTCGTCACGGAATTCGCTCTGCGGCTGGCAGCACCAAAAGCTAAGCTATCTAGGCCAAGACTTCTTGAGAGCACTGAGCGTGCATCCTTTCAAACCTCAGTTGAAGCAAAATTATTGAATAACCCGACACCCCAAGAAGTAAATGCAAATGGTCAGTGGGGTCATCTTAAACAATACATAGACGAGGCTTTAAACGTCATTCGTAAATCCAGAAAACCCGAACGTAAGCGAAAGGGGTATATCTCTGATTCTACCTGGGATCTTATCCAGCAAAGGAAAGAGTTAAAGATCAAAGGACTCCAGAACCAAGAAATTACTACTGAATATTCTAAGCTCTGTAAAACAATCAAGAAGCAGTGCCGACGTGACAAAAACACATTTGTCGAAGGGATTTGCAAAGAAGTCGAGGTCCACTCGCGAAGGCTACAAACTGCAGACCTGTTCAAAAAAGTGCGGCTTCTTACCAAACAGTTCAAACCTAAGACTTGGGTTATAGAAGACGCGGACAGACAAGTTTTGCATGAGCTGGATAAAATAGTTGATCGCTGGAGGGAATACTGCGAAGATTTATATAAAAACCCTAATGGCCCGGAAAGCACATGTCTGACTGACTGGAACATGTTAGAGCGGGAACCAGACATACTTCGCACTGAAGTTACATCTGCACTAAAAACACTGAAAGCCAAAAAAGCTCCTGGCACCGATCTTATAACAGCAGAAGTCCTTAAATCCTTGGGTGCCAAAGGGATCGATACGCTCCACACAATCTGCAGTAACATCTGGCATACAGGCGAATGGCCCAAAGACTGGACAGAATCTGTCATTCTTCCTCTACACAAAAAGGGTTCCCCGATACCATAGAACACTATCGTTGATATCACACGCCAGCAAGATCATGCTGCACATTGTCAATAACCGCCTCAAACACTTTCTTGACTGGCAGATACCCGAAGAGCAAGCAGGTTTTGTAAAGGGCAGGGGCACTCGAGAACACATACTCAATGTGAGGCAGCTCATCGAAAAGTCCTTTGAGTATGATGCACCTTTTATTATGTGCTTCGTTGACTATAGTAAGGCATTCGACTGCGTGAGCTGGAAGCAACTATGGACAATCCTGACTGAACTGGGGGTCCCAAGGCACCTAGTTGCGCTTCTTAAGGCATTGTATGGTGAAAGTCAAGGTGTTGCTAAGATCGACCAGGTAACCTCCAAGCCTTTCAAAGTTCAACAAGGCGTAAGACAGGGCTGCATATTGTCCCCCCTTTTATTCAACGCATATGGTGAATATATTATAAGACGCACACTGGAAGGATGGGAAGGAGGAGTGAGTATCGGAGGTCTGAAGATGACAAACCTGCGCTATGCCGACGATACAACCCTCTTGGCTGCAACTGAAGCCGAAATGGTGGAGCTACTTAACAGAATGGAGCGCATAAGCAACGACGTGGGTCTTCAGATTAATAAACGGAAGACGAAGATCATGCTTGTGGATCGCATTAAAAAACTTGAGCTCACTGGGGCGCTTAATCTGGAACATGTTACTGACTTCACATACCTGGGCTCAAGTATCTCCAACACCGGCTCCTGTGAAACGGAAGTACGCAGAAGAATAGGCATGGCAAAGAACGCTATGAGCCAGATGAAGGGAATATGGAGGGATCGAAACATCACTATCAGGACCAAAATAAGACTTGTTCGCAGTCTCGTTTTCTCCATATTCCTGTATGCTGCCGAAACCTGGACTCTTAGAGCCAATGACCGAAGCCGCGTCGACGCCTTCGAAATGTGGTGCTGGAGGCGTATGCTGCGCATCCCGTGGACAGCGCGCAGAACAAACTTATCAATACTCAAGGAGCTCAAAGTCACTACCAGGCTATCTTCCATCTGCCTGCAACGAGTACTTGAGTATTTTGGTCATATAGCCCGTAAAAGCTCTGGCAATCTGGAAAGGCTAGTAATCACGGGGAAAATTGAAGGCAAGAGACCCCGTGGCCGGAGCCCGACACGCTGGTCAGACCAGATCCGCACCACACTTCACACCCAAGTCCACGAGGCCCTGCACGCCGCCGTGAGCAGACCCGGATGGCGCAGCATAGTCCGGGACAAAGTGATCCGAGGAGGGGGTCACGACCCTCAGCATTGAGGAAAACGACGCAAGGAGGAGGATAGATCTGTATAGTCACTTAAAACTCCCCTGATTAATACCTATAGTCCAAGAAACGTAGATACCATGTGTATTTTGAAATACATTGATGGTTCCCATTTCCATATCATATTTTACATTATATGTAGGTTTATTATTTTACAACCTTTTTTTTTTTTCTAAAGTATCAAATAAGTGTTGTCTAAATTAATATAACAGTAACAATATTCCGGTGGCAGGTATAATTTTAATTGCTTTTACTCTATAGCTTAATTTATGTTTTCACATTGCCTGTCTCTGTCCTTTCTCTTTCAATAAATAAATTAAATAAAAATTACATATTATGTTTTTTTTTTAAACATTTATGATATACTATATTACTGTTTATTTGTTATATACATTTTTTTTTTATTACATATTTTTTTTAGTCGAAGTAATATACAAACAATATAAAAGAATTACAATATTAAATAAACTATATAACAACAAAATCTAAATTTAACCTAAAATAATAATAATACATAGGAAATAAAAAATAATAACTTACAAAAAAAATTGCTCCTCCAAATCGATGTCTTGTGGCATGGTGCCCAATACACTAGCAGCATTTCCCCTTTGAATTATGATACTTAATTTTTGGTAGTAAAAACTGCCAGCCCTGACTGTCACCAGAGACGTCAACGAGCCTTGGAACAATTAATTATTTTTATTATTTTTTAATTATTATTAATTATTATTATTTATTATTAATTATTAATCTTACATATCATTTGTGTTTCTTTTAACCTTTGCTTGTTAGAAAATACATGGTCATTAAGTAACGTCGAAATACGGAAAAGGGTTGGTATGAAGGAAAGCATAGGGACAAAAATAAGGAAAAGCATGCTACGATGGTTCGGGCATGTTGAAAGGATGAGCGATGAAATATTGACGAACCAGATATATAATGCGAAAGTTGTGGGTAAAAGAGGCCCTGGCAGACCGAGACTCACATATCACGATCAAATAAATAAAACACTGACTGAAGGTGCATTAAAAAGTCTTCGTAACCAAAGGGCATGTATGAAGAGGTTAATGAATGTCGACGAAGCGAAAGAGGTATGTCGTGATCGTGTCAAATGGCGCTCATTTGTCTCTGCCTACCCCGCAAGGGATCTGGCGTGAAGATATGTATGTATGTATGTACATTTAAACTGTGACAATTAATTAAATAAAGAAAAAAATACCCCATAAAACTAAATTTTATTGAAATACGAATATGTGTAATTCTTAAAACGTAAATAGAGCGAAGTAATCGCTTAATCGAAAAAGAATTCCAAAATAGCTTATAACACCTTTTTTAAAAATTAATATAAATTTATCCCAAATATAATATTCAAAATTTGAACAGCAGCGACTTATTTAATATACGATTTTAAACCTTATTTCTTAGCGCTAATTCTGGCCTGAAATTCTGCTGTTAACACTATTTATGTATTCGTGTTGCCACGCTGCGTTTAATTGTTAAGGATAGTTCTATTGAAGTTAAATCTGGGGAGTTAGTTTTCAATAATAGAAAGTTCTGGCTTTTACCCCAATCCTTTAGAAACAGAAGACCTGAGTTTGTTTGATAAAAGGATTTTATAGGTATACATATAAGCCATTTTCCTGTAAATGCCTTCGTGTCAAATAGGACAATATACGTACAAAAGTAGCTGCAGAATAACTTCTATTTTTATGACTAGTAAACTAGGTTATTACCTAGTTTTTTGAGGCCGGTAACTGAATCATACCTTAGTCTGTAAATACCTTGGTATCAATACAATAAACTATTACCAAAGTAGCTGCATAATAACTTCACTTGAATACAGAAATTTGTTTCTCAAAAAAAAACTACGGTGGGCAGATTATAGACTTTTTATAAAATAGTATAATACCTCACAGGTGGTGCGGAAATGTTTGCAGATTGTACTCGTAGAATGCGACTTGTTCAACTTTTATTATCTCAAAATTTCCGGAATTGTGATTCTTAGAACAAAAATATAGAACATTTTTGTCTACAAAAAATAATTTCAAAAACTACAACTTTTTATGATAAAACTTACGAAATAATTTTTTTTTCGTCCTTTGATCTTGGAATATTTTTTTTCAGATGTGGAATCGGTAAGGACTTATAATATTTTATTTGTAATGATATAGGGTTTGTACTAACTTTTATCTCTATGTGAATTATTGCAAATTTAAATTTTAAATTTTAGTCGAGATTTCGACAAAATATGATATAATTATATAGTATAAAAGAACCCCACGTTTTACAATAAAAATACACTTTTCTTACGTACTTTTGTCATAAATACAAACAAATACCGCCGTCCGGTTCTACTAATACCAACTTGGCAAATCGTTAATAAATATTTATTAAATATCTGATGTTACCCTGGCCCACCCTTCTGGCCATCCAGAAATATGTGTTGGAAGGCCCATCTCCAGCAGTGAGAGACTTGGACCAAAAAGGTCTAGGGGCTGCGATGATGATGATAAATCCCTGTCTTAAAGAGTTTTAAAAAGTAGCTACGTGTAAATAGAGCCTTAAGAAGTCCTTCGGACACAAAGTCTCAACTTATTTAAAGTTTTTCATTTTAACCGTGACAAAAGGACGCCCGTCGCCGCCCGTGATTAAAATATACATCAAAGAAAAGTTTCTAGTTTATAACTAAAACTAATCCACTATTGCTAGTAGCAGGTCAAAGCGTCAAACCATGGATCTTTACGCCAGGCGTTTATGTTTATACCTATATCGCTTCGTCGACGTTCGTCAACCGTTTGATCATTTTTGTTTCGAAAGATCCTTACTGCATCTTTAGCTAAAGTTTTGTTTTCGCAATAGATAAGTCTTGGTATGCCAGGGCTTCTTCTACCCACAACTTTCAATTGTCCAGAACTATTGGAAAATACCCTTCCTTACCTTTATGCGTATTTCGTCGTTACGTATGTGGTCCGCCAAAGTGACGTCTCAAATCGCAAATTAGCTTCCATATATCAGTGTCGCTACCATCATTGCATTATGTATGAAGAGCTGAGCTTAGTCACTGACACTACCGATCAGTGAACCCAGGGCCCTGTGAACATAATTTCACGCGTTCACTCTTCTTTGCACATCCCTATCATACTATAAAATACTATATCATACTATAAAAATATTTTAATATAATTAAAATAAATAAGTAGAAAAGGTCCTTGGTCCACATCCTTCGTCAACGTCACTACAGAATGTAATATATGTATGCTCTTCTGCCGAGAAAAATAAGGTTAAATGGAACTTCATTAGTAAGTGAAGTTTTCCTAACGAACTGCAAAAGGCTTTCCAACTTAATTGCATCTAATTATAGTTTATTACTGAATATTATTTATAAGTAGGTAATCCAATGTTTCATCATTAAAATATAAGAGCATTAAACAAAGTTATATCTTTGTGGCATTTATGTTTGAAACAATAGGGGTATACGAGTATTCGCTTGATACCCACAAATTCGTAAAAGAGCTAAGTATACGAATTTTCAAGAGTGTGGCGACCCCAAATGCCATAACTACTTAAAACAGAATATTTCCCTTATAATTCAACGAGGAAATGCGGCAAGCTTTTGAGGTACCCTTGCTGGTGGTAAGAACTGGTTTATTTAGTAAAATAGTTTTAATTTCATATGTATTTTTAGTTTAGTTTTATTTATAATTAGTTTTTTTAATATTTTTGTATCTACTTCGAATAAATACTATTGTAATGTTAAATCCCAAAGAAAACTACATATAATCAATATAAAATTCATTATTGCACACAAAATATTAAATGTAATAAAAACATGTGTGCATAGGCGAGCATATGCTATGAAGTTATGATCTACCACCTAGCCTATCGTATTTTACATTTTTGGAACAACTTTCAAGACGGGGTGTGAGCAAAACCATACAGTGTTCGATTGGGTAGAGTAATGAGAAAAATAAGTAAGCAAAAAGAGTAATTGCTTTTTTCTTTATTTATATCCGTTCCAGGTAACACCCTAGTGAATCAACTTCTAAACTCAGGTACTTCTTAGCTAGTTACTTTGAAATCCTCGCAAAAGATTAGCAATTTTACTGTTTTTTATATTTTTTTAATTTTACTAATTTATACAGGGTGGAAAAATTTGCATTATTTCAGAAATTTCTTCATAATGTGAATAGCATATTATCGATGACAGAATAGTTCAATAAATAATAAATGTTGTATTCACTCAATGCGAACAAAGTCTCCGGCTTACGGATAGTGAATAAATAAGGTTTCGTCTTCAGAAAATCTATTATTCTGATTAAAGTTAGATACTTGAATCTTATCGTCTGAAAGTTTTGTCAAATAAATATTACTTCTACTTTAACCAATTTCGATACTGGGAAAAATAGAATACATAATGTGTCTAAGAAGTGTTTTTAGATAAGTAACAAACAATATAAAATATAGGGAAACTATTACATTCTTTATTAGCTACGATAGTAACATTTCATGTTATGAATTTATCATTATATAAAATCTCGGTACATTGATGGACAATAACTTTATTAGAGTTGCCATTTTCCTCTGCCACGAAGATATAATTTGTATTAAACATATTTTTTCGTGCGGCAGCAGCGTTGATCAGTTTGGCCACCACGTCCTATAATGTTGGAAAAGCTGGTCGTTGCTTCGACCACAGTTCTGTTAATAATGTAATCCGCCGGGCTTTGATTACTGCCGTGATCCCATCGGTTCTGGACCAATCTGGAATTTCCCGTAGTGATGGTAAAAGACGTGACGATGTATACCTTGGTGCTTTGGTCAAGCGTTGGTGTGGGCCGCTTCTTGTGTGCTCGGTCCCATCTGCAGGGCACATCTGTCAGCGTCGCAAATACGAGTGCAATGACTACGTGTTTGTGCCGTTTGATCTTGCGAAATTGGGTCCGTGGGGGTCAAGTGCAAAGAAGTTATTTAAAGCACTGTTTATGCGGCTTGTTAATGCTGTATGTGGCAAGAGGGCTGGCACTTTAGTTGCGCAGCAAATAGTATCGCTGTACAGTGGGGGAATGCTGCAAGTATTTTTGCCACATTACCTCATCAACAAATATTATTTATTCAGTTTTCTTTTAAATATTTATATATATTATATTACTTCGAATAAAAAGGGATATTAATATAAATGCTGTAGCGATAACATTTACTTTCAAATACTAAGTAAATAATATAATTATTATAAACCAAAACGAATGCTTGAAATTGTCGCCGTGATAATTCTTTCAACCTCGATTTTATTTAATAATTTGTTTAAAAAGGTTTTTAATTTATTTATTAATTTTAATTAAATTTACATTAGTTTGGTTTAGTTTCTAAAGATATATACAAGAAAACAAAATCATAAAGTATAAACATCGTATTAGAAAAGTTTTACACGGATGAACAACGGTAACGGAACAACTTGCGATATTGAAACAAGGAGTGAAAACAGCAAATTCGATAAAACTTGTTTTCCGCATAACATCGTACTTCATTATGCAGACCCGCATTTCGAATTTCGTTCTGTATTTTCGTTGTACATTACGTGATATTACTAAACTAAACACTCTAACACACTTATTCTACGACGTTTCCTCGTCGGCTCCTCCACTCAAACATTCCTTCCAGCTGCCAAACGGGTTTCCCCCAGGGATCCTCTAAATCGGTATTCTTAGTTGTAATCTCTCCAAATCTCGAAAGGCAATTACTATTCTAAATATTTCCGATGAGATAAGTTTTTGTTTTCTGGAAACAATGAACATTCCGTTTCAGTATTCTAAATTTTTATTTGGCAGAATTACCAAACGCTCTAGCACTTTTGACATCCATAAGTCTCTTTCATATTAGGAATTAAATATTCACTTAATTATTTTAAATTTTGGAACATAACCTAATTTGAATGAGTTTGATTATTTGCTTTGTTTAAAAATGTGTTCTTTAAATAAAATAAGTAAATCCTTATATTGTTAATATTAAAATAAGAAATAAAACTCTATATATATATATAATTATGAATATTATATTAATACAATATTAAAAAGCAAGCATATTAGCCGAAAATAACATAAACAGCCTCTAGGAGGTTTCAAGGTACGTCGCAAAGTACATTGAGTTTGACAGTTCTATTTCTCGACTGTAGTGACGTACCGAGGCGTACCTTCCGTACAATGGTAATAAAGTATCCAGTGGTGATTCTGAACACGGCGCTATGAGTAAATAACTTTAACCTAACTAGCTACGAGTATGTCAAGCTGTCACTTTGCGTTTTAAAAATAATTTAATCATGTTACAGTCTCCTTGGTCTAGTGGGTACTTCCGCAGATATAGACGCGAAGGCACCGGATTATATTCCTAGATATTTTCAGAGTCTCGTATCCTGGAGACAACGACGAGCTTGCCGCTTATCATAGTATAGTATCACCACGACCGTAGCCCTTTCAGGGTGGTAAAAAAAAATGCTTTTTAAAGCGGATTCACATTTAGCCAACTTTACTGTAGTCCCATCATGACTAGTAGCGAGCCTGTCGATATCTCTAGCGTATCAAACTTAAGAATATCATTAATAAATTATTGTGTCCAGTCTAGGAATCGAACACGTAACCGCTAGGCCATGAAGGCTGCTTGTCATGATGAAACTATAGTCAATTTAGCTAAATGATAATCCCATTATTTTTTTAAATGAACCCCTAGGTAGTATAGGGTCCAGATGATACTTTACTTTTTAATAATAAATAATTATTTTATATTTAAAATAATGCTTTAATAATCAAAATAAAATATCAACTAGAAGAAATAAGATTATTATACTATTAACTTTTTTTTAAATAGTCCAGTACACTTAGTACCAGCCAGACCACTCGTCTGTGTCGTCGATTACATTGTAAAACGGTTTATTTGAAGTAGAAAAAGAAAACTCAGCTACTTGGACTAAGGAATTAGAACTGGAACGCGCGCCGACTACAAGAGAACTTACCAACAAAGCTGCAAGTTCTCAATGTTCAGTGTAGGTATGCTTCCGAACTCAACGACACTC
This sequence comes from Tinea semifulvella, assembly GCA_910589645.1. Taxonomy (NCBI): domain Eukaryota; kingdom Metazoa; phylum Arthropoda; class Insecta; order Lepidoptera; family Tineidae; genus Tinea; species Tinea semifulvella. The sequence continues at coordinate 32,887,843 of OU342584.1, forward strand.
TCGATAACTATATTATAAAGCAATCAAAGTAAAGCAAAATTTAACTAAGTAATTTTTTTACTGTTAGCATATTTGCATATTACAGCTATCATGATTTAAATAAAAAATCAATTTCATTACTGAACTTTTGAAGATAATTTTCATATAGTAATATACACAATAATATTCTTTAAAAAAAAATCTTTCAATACACTCATGTCACATCGTATTCTCTAAACTACGACAAATCCGGGGAAACCCCGATAGATGGCAACCCTGTGTACTCGTATATTGCGTAGTCATCCTACTACGCCTATCTGAAACTTTTTTAGATACATACTACACGGGTGTAGCCAGATTAAAGAGCTATTCAATGATTAATAGATTTTGTCGCCGGGTTAGGAACTGGACTTTGAGAGTTAAAACAACAAAGTACTGGTGGTACATTTCGTCGTACATGTGGTTATAGCACAAAGTCCAAAAACTTATAAAATACTTTTAATTTATTTCTAATAATTGTAAGAAATACAACTCTAAATAAAACCGCATTCCTCGTCACGCTGCTTTAAACGACATCATTCGAAGGGCTTTTGTCACTGCTGGAGTACCCGCGATCCTAGAACCCTCTGGGATTGCGCGGAGCGATGGCAAAAGACCCGACGGCATGACCGTTGGGCCGTGGAAACTTGGCAGGTCCCTGGTGTGGGATGCGACATGTGTAGACACATTAGCCCCATCACACATCCAGGCGACCTCGTCAAGCGCGGGAAGTGCGGCGGTTTCTGCTGAGAACCTCAAGCTGCGCAAATACGCCAACCTCAGTTGGTTACGAATTTGCGCCGTTTGGGGTCGAGACGATGGGCCCATGGGGACACTCAGCCAAGCGTCTGGCCAAGGAGTTGTCCAAACGGCTAACGGAAAAGTCTGGAGACAGGAAGGCTGGCAATTATTTCTGCCAACGTATTAGCTTAGCTATACAGAGGGGAAATGTTGCCAGTCTTCTGGGGACTATCACTGAAGGGTCGTCTCTAGAGGACATTTTTTACTTATAGTTTATTTTTTATTAGGTTTAGTTTATATTTATTTTAATTTTAACTTTTAAGTAGTTTTTATTTATATTGTAATTATTTTATACTGTTTGTATATTACTTCAATAAATACATAATTGTATTTTGTAGCTTAGAAAGAAATATTGCATATCTGTATATTTCCTATCCCTATTACATTATTAATAGGAAATAATAAATAAATATTATTAAAAATAATAATATTTATAGGGAATGTGAATGTTGGATTGTGGAAAAAGAAGTGACACATCACATTTTATTATTTTTTTTAATACTAGCACGACATGTGACCCTGCGCCCACCTGATGGTAAGTGGGGAGCGAGATCCATGAATGTTAGCAACTGTAATCAGACACTCATGACTGACATCAGTCCCTAACACTATGCCGGCTTGACTGGATATGACGGCAATTCGAGCCTGATCCCGAAATGTGTGGATACACTTTACTGGGTTTATCGGCACGAACGGTGGATACTTCCCCGCCCGGGCAGACTGGACAAATTACCACTATCAGTCTGCCTACCACCTAATAAAAATGGATTATACCAAGGTAAATTTTACTCTTTAAAATTGCTGGTTTAAAAAGGAGGTCCTCTCTTTTTATTGTGCAATAGGACTCTCACCATCTACCATTCAGATCCTTTTCCTACCCAACCAAAATGTGTAAGATTTCGCCAATGCAGTCCTAAAAACTTGTTACATAAATGTATGCCGACAGACATACTTAGGACCGATTCCTTCAGTGTGTGGTGCAAAGATATTCTGGAATTCCTCTCGCTCCAACTTCCACTGCGTAAAGCTAAGTCTGTGTAAGATCATTATATTTTTTACACGATTTGGTGTTTTCAGTGAGGCATAGATCGCTTGAAAGACCATAAAATGTTTCATAACCGATATAAAAAAAAAAAATTCTATATATGGTTTAGAGGCAATATCAAGCTATATTCAAAAAATAGGCCTAATTAATACACACCAGTGCTGTTCCGAAACCACACGGTACCTGTTTGCTACGACTACAGACCGCAGACAAAATAAAATCTTTAAAAACCGCTGACCTAGCCGAGACAAATGTAAATCAGGAAGATTTATTGTTTTATTGAAATAAGAAATACGCTACGCGATGCGGCCGCGTTGGTGCGCAAAATGCTGTACTGATCCCGCAACGGGATATTTTTTTAAACTTCTAGCTTTAGACTGATCGCAACTTAAGTCGCCACCGCGGCCGCAAACTGACCGCGTTAGTTTAAAAATAGCTTTATTCCTTATTACAATAAAAAATCTTAATAATGAATAATAAATCTCATAAAATAATAATGGGTAAATTATAAGGTCCTGATTTACATTTGTAAGAGCTAGGTCATCGGTTTTATAAAGGTTTTTTGGTCTGCGGTCTCTGATCGTAGCGAACATGAACCGTGTTTTGGAATAGCACTTCCTAAAGTAGAGCCAAATATTTTTGCAGTTTTGGGGAATTATTGTTCATGGAAAATCCGCTACGAAAAAACACTTCTTCTAGCGATCTATGCGTTACTGATGCCTAATACCAAACGGCCAGTTGAAGAAAGGATGATTAAAATAATCTCTGATTTATATTTTGATATATTTATTTATTCTATTGAAAACTATTAACAACACAATAAAAAAACAAAGAAAAGAACAGAAACCGAGTGTCATTTAAAAGTTCTCACTAATAGTAACAATATATAAAAACAACAACTAATATTTTAACTTAAGATAATACAGCAAAATACATAATAACAGCATATGCAATACATACATGATAGAATAGACTAAGAAGATACAATATAGTATACAAGAATAATATATTATAAATTAAAGAGCAAGTTGTTAAGCACATGTCTCACCATCCTTACATTTGTGTAAAATATGTCGATATTGCACTTGAGTAACTGCTCGTTGAATGACCTACATGCTCTGTTCAAATACGAATTATATATATATGAGGTATTGAGATTCTGGACAACGAAAGTGGGTTTGTATTGTACCTAGATATTCTTACAGAAGTTGCGAATTTGATCTTTTCCAGTAGAGCAGGACAGTTGACTTGACCGTTAAGAATTTTAAACAAGAATGTTATGTCTGCAATGTGGCTACATTTGTACAGCAGTTACAGGTGGAAGCGGCGACACGAGGCAGTATAATCGCTTATTTGTGACTTAGCTCTAAAATATACATTAAATAAAACGCTTATGAGTTCTCTCGATGCAGTCTATGTAGACATTATACATTGAGTTCCACTTCTGAGGTATAGTCAAGGTGGCTACGATCATACGTGCAGTAGATATTTTTTAATGTTTTGAAACTCCTTAGATACTCGCATAGAAAATCCCAACGCCTTGCAAGCTTTCTTGACCATGCCTTCTATGTGCTGATCAAAAACTTTTGGTTAATTCGGTATTTCGGTATTGGCAACTGGTCGAAAATCGTATAAGAATATAACCGATTGCCGCTAATTATACAATAGTCATTTTGCATAAAATGAATTTTACGAGGTGGTGTCATAAAATGGAATTGCGAAAAACTGTACAAAACAGAGAATAAATAATAAGTTAATTAGTAGAATGGTACTACAATTAGCGAGGTGAATATTTTAAGCTGGTCACTCACAAACATAATCCTATTATTGTAGGACGATGAGAGTTAAACCCTTATATTATACTATACGCGTATACCCAACAATTTTATTACATTAAAACTTCCTATTACAAAGGCTCGTAAAATTATAATTAATAGATAAATAAGACCTGTAGATCTAGAATTTAGATTTAGATGTTACCTAAAGTTTTCTTTCCAAGCTGTCATTTGTAGTTCCGTTACGTTACACCTTATGGCGCTGTCTAAAATCCCATAATTCATATTCTCAATTCGATGCGTGCTAGAGCTAATGTAATCTGTAGTGACAAATTTATTTATTTATTTATGTATTTATTTATTTATAGTATTCATTTATTTATTATTTATTAAATGACGCTCGGTAGTCTGATGTGAAAAAAAATATATTAGGTGGTAGGCGGGCTGGTAATTTGCGCAGTCTGCCGGAGCGGGGAAGTGTTCCATTCGTGTCGATAAACCCAGAAGTGTTTCCACGCATTTAGGGATCAGGCTCAAAATGCCGTCATGCCCAATACAAGTATAAAAAAATATGTAAGGCATTAATAAGGAAATGGCATGCTCCGAAGGTTCGATGATGACATTTGGCGTGAAGATACATATGTATGTATGTATGTATGATATTAAGTTGGGGTTCATTGCGACTTTATTATATTATATCTTTTATATAATATTATTACCGTAACACTTTCTAATATAATATGGGTAATAAAAAAAATATTATATAGTTATAAGTTATAAAATAATCTCATATTTGAAAATAACTTAATAGAGTATACGATTTCCTTCATTCATTACAGCCCCTAGAACACAGCGTCTTAGACCTCCACTGCTGGAAATGTGCCTTCCAGAACATATATCTGGAGAATTTGGCCTACACTCGACACGCTGGCCAGACGGCTTGGCGAGGATATGATGTCATTTTTTTATGACAATTCATTCACAAGTTGGTATTAGTGAAACCGGAACCGACGGCTTAACGTGCTCTCCGAGGCACGGGAACGTTGGTGTTAAAAATCTATGATAAATGAAATAACTTGGAAATTACCAAAATAAAATATCATTTAAAGAAATACATTCTGTAAATTCGCTCGATGTAAACTGAGGACCGTTGTCCGTACAAATTTTATCTGGTAAACCATAACGTGCAAAAGTTTCCCTTAACTTTTCAATTGTTACATTTGCTGTAATTCTACTTAACTTAAAAACTTCTGGCCATTTCGAAAACGCATCTGTTATAATTAAATAATTAACATTTTTGACTGGACCAAGGAAATCCAAATGAATCCTTTGAAATGGACGTTCACATTGAGGCCACTGCATAGCACTCGCCAATTGCGGACTTGGTCTCAATGACATACACACACTACACTTGCGAACAAAATTCTCGATATCATTATCTAAATTTGGCCACCAAAAATATGACCTCGCAACTTCTTTCATTTTAGACATTCCCAAATGAGTATCATGAAGTTCTAATAACAATGACTGCTTATATTTATTAGGAATGACAAGCCTGTATCCCCACATTATAACATTATTATCAATATTTAACTCATTCTTTTTATTATAAAATACTTTTAGAGAATCATCAATGCTATCTGGCCAACCAAAGGCAATATAATCATAAACCTTTGAAAGAATAGTATCCGTTCTAGTTGCCGAACGAACACAACTAACATCAATAGGCACTTTGTTTTCAATAAAATTAATATAATCCAAACCCTCATCTCCAAGAGCCGTCAATAAAACAGGAACTTTACGCTGATCATCAACCAAATTAGCCAAAAAATACTGCTCCAATCTCTCTTGGTAAATATTCCAATCGTCACTTACATTGTAAATCGGCACTTTACCGATACTTCCAACAAATTTCTCCATAATGACTTTTTTTCTATAATCGCACTTCGGCATAATTATAACATGCTAAAATTAACTCTTGTACCTCGTCGCCATTTGAAATAACTTGGAAATTACCAAAATTTAATATCATTTAAAGAAATACATGTTTATAATTAATGACATAATTACAATGTGTCAATCAGTTTAACATAAATGACAGTTCTCTTTTTAAGACTATACTACAATAAATGTACGTAAAAAAGTGTATTTCTCATTAGTACATGCCGGGTGGGTTTCAATCGACCTTTGTAGGATTTAAGGAACGCATTTTTTACAACCGAGCCACCACCGCACTTACAGTATATGAATTTTTTTCATAATATATTTTTCATACTACTGGCAAAACTAAATGAGGCCAGGCCTACAATCTGTTATCGCGGACTCTAACTACATTACAAGTGGCTTGCAGTCTATAATTTACCGTCTATGACCCTTTACGACACCGACAGAGTTCGACTTCAAACCTAATGGACTATTCCAACTCAAGACATCAGAAATAATTTTAAAACATACTACCAATAATGATATTATGTACCTACATAATTATTAAAAATAGTGGTGTGACTGCCTTTGTGGTCTGGCGGTTAAGTCCGTAAATATTTAGACGCGGAGGTACCGGATTCGATTTCCGTTCGGGACACAATAATATATTTTATTTATTTGTGATATTTCTCGAGTTTGGTACTCTAGAGATATCGACAAGCTTGCCACTTGTCATGATTGGCCTATAAAAAAGTTGACTAAACGTGAATCCGCTTCTTTCAAAGTTTAGTTTCTGATCACCCCAAAAGGGATACGGCCGTGACTATGGCGACGCTATCCAGTACTAAATTTAATTAATAGAGATTCCTAAGACCTTTAACGCACCTGGAGAAATCATCATTATCATGCTGCTGGATGTAAGGAGGCCATCCTTCATTCAACTCCTTCCGGCGACCTTACTAGTCCACTTCACTCTTCGGACTTCCCGCTCGTGGCATGGTCATCACTTTAGAATATATTTCCATTTTTATATATGTCAACCAGTATATAGTATAAAATGATAAATACATTTTATTTATTTGTAGCATTATATTATCATTATTTTTTCACGCAGCTTACAAAATATATGTATATTTCTTGCACACTTTTAAAGCGTGTTGATTAATCACTGCAAGGCCTTGATGTCGATTAAATACTCATTTGTGACGCCTCCTCGCCCCTTAACGCTGTATCTACTACGTAAATACCAATTACCTTAAACATAATTCAAAGCACAAAGCTTTTGTCGTTACGCGGAATGACTGCATAAAGCTCGAAATAAAATAATATGTAGGACTTAAACGTTTTATCTCGGCGACATAATTTAAAAAGAAATCTTCTATAATAATAATATATATTTTTCCTCTCATGAACACAGAATACATACGAGTATATGTATATGGTATAAAGGGAAGAATTACAACTCCGAACAATCACCCGCGACACATTCCTCGCCAGTGGTAGGTTTTAGCTGTTGCTTTTAGACAGCCCGCGAAATTCTAAATTACTGTTATATTGATTTTTAATACTTTTGTCTTGTCATGTTAGTCATTTTCACCATTTGATGATATACCAATCATTACAAAGCCATTTACAATTTTGTAGATATTCATGGATATAAATTATAAATGTAATTATTTAATTATTATTATTATGTCATAAAACTATAAACTTACAATAATATTTCCATTGCTAGGTTACATTTTTTTACCGTGTTACTTAATATTAATGTTATTAACATTTTGTACATTTTCTATAATAATTATAAGAATAAAGACAATCTATCACAATCATAAAACGAGGAAGGTACTCGTAGTTGTTCTGTTATAGACTTTTACGGATTTGTATTCGTAGCGTAGAAACTTACAAACAGCTATTGTAAAATAAAAGTAGTAGGATAGGAATGCAATAATAACAAAGTTTACACACCCTTTTACACACACTCACACATTTACATCATACACAAAAAGGGGACCTGTTGGGAAAGGGAAAGAAGTGTTTCACGGTTTATAGTTTTATTGAAAGTCCATTATAAACAAGATTGACATATAGTAACCATTACTTATGACACTAAGTACTTATGAAATATAAATTGAATACAATTGTGATATTGCCAGTAACTACAACAGGACCTCAACCACTCATTTTTTTTTCTTTTTAAAAACATTTTGTTTCTTTATTTTGTTATTTTTTTTTTGTTGTATGCCTTATTGCGAAAATAAATGTACAGTATTTACAAACCACGTACCTACACATTTATCGGTGTTGCAGTACATTAAATAAAAATAATATTTTATATTATTGAAAATAATTATTGCAAAGTAAATAGAGAGTATTTATTTATTCTTAAGTCCTAGTTTTGTTCATTAATTTTAAAATCACTATAATTTATTCTATATAGGTACATACATTCGAATATTAAATATAAAAAAATACATATATAATACACAGTATTTTGACCGCCTCCGTGGTCTAGTGGTAACAAAACGTTGCCGTGAACTCGGGAGGTCGTGGGTTCGATTCCCACCGGGGGCAAGTTGTACATTGTATAATTTGTCTCGGTCTGGGTGTTTATATGTATAATATGTATATATTTACAAAAAAAAAAAAGTATAATATGTAGTTTATCAACCATCTAGTTTCCGTAACACAAGCCTCGCAGCTTACCACGGAAATTAGATGGCGCTGTGTGACCTGTCTGGAAATATTTATTTACTATATACTGCTTCCGTGGTCTAGCGGTTAAGTCCGTGGATTTAGACTCGGAGGTACCGGATTCGATTCCTGGTCGGGACACAAAAATATTTATTAATGTAAATAAATGCATTTAATTAATATTTAATTTATTTGTGATATATCTCGAGTTTGGTACGCTGGAGACATCGACGAGCTTGCCACTTGTCGTGATTGGCCTATAGTAAAGTTGGCTAAACGTGAATCCGCTTATTATTAGGCGTGGTTTCTGACCACCCCGAAAGGGAAACGGTCGTGATGATACTATAATTTATTGATTTAATATATAAACTGTTTTAAACATTCCAACTCTATATTTTTTTACTATTAGAAACAAAAAGACATCTATGGTCCATTTTTTTATAAAAGAATTGTGCCCCTTGCTTGTAAATCTGTCAAAATTTTTAGTAATCAGCGTTGTCACTTTTCCAAAATGTTTTTATTTATTTATTGATTTGTGAATATAAATTTTTTCTGTAAATGTGTCTTGATGAATAAAATATGTATTTTATAAGGTGCTATGAAGGTACGTTATGTAAATTAGTAATTCAACAATAAATAATGAACATAAAGCCGACTTTTATTCGTTTCCAACTTCAGTGTACCTGTGTACAACTAGCAAATGAAAATAAATTAGCAAGTTACTATTGATTTCTATAGGAGCACGTAATATATATATTGCTGACAACTAAAAATCCCTGCCACTATGCCGGATTATCGAGATTATTAGTCCTTTACAATTTAAATTTCCAAATATACTTATAAATATATTTATATAAATTTTGGAATCTACAAAGCACTTGTCTATGTTACCGGGGGAGTTTCCCAACTCCCTTACGGATCTATATTTTAGCTGAAAAGTCAGCTCCTTATAATCTAAAAAAAGGCAAAAGCATTTTGCAGTCTTTTTTGCAGGCCACACCTCAGTGGAGTCGACCCCAGAAAAAGATCAGATCTCCTGGAGCTGAAGCTCTTATCACACAAATAGTTAAATTCACAAAAAGTGGAAATCCATGTAAAAGTTCCAACCGATAGGTACACGTGCATAGCATACACTACTGCAGTACAAATAAATATGCAGACGCGGTGTAAGGTCAACTATATATGTATACGTCAACGTCAGTCGTCTGTCAGTAATCACTAAATCCAGCCTTACAGAAATTCACATTTAATGTAGCCATTTCGGGTAGTCCGTTCCAGCTTTAAGACTAATATGTACACCTCATAAAATACCTTCCACAAATGCTATTGACATACACTTGGGAATGTATATTGTATCGTGAAGAAAAGTGGACTTGTTAGTTCGAATCTCTGTCGACGATTTGCTCAATATTTACATGTTCTAGTATAAAAAAAAGTTTAGTAATATTGGTGTCTCACATTTGACGTGGTTTTTGTTTGTCCTCAGGTGGAGTCGGAGGGAGGAGCTTCAACCTCTTCCCCTGCGCTGCCGCTCTGTCCTTCAGGCAGACCAGATGCAGAAGTTGAGCCACTGCTTGTGGAAGGGGGTAAGTGATCTTTTTGTCATCATTTTATAGTTGGTAGTCTTAGAATGGGAATGAAACAATAATTTACTCAGTAATGGAATATTGATAATGATATGATGATGATGACAGTGTGCCGGGGTCAATAGGTCTGAAAAGGTTTGACTCGCTAATCGGGCCGACTAGCATGCTTCTTCTTAAGCGAGCCAAGTCGTAAGTCTTCTCATCCAAAGCCGATATAATACCAGTTTTTAGGAACATTGTGGAGTAGCTACTAATAAGTTTCCTCAGTAATGGAGTATTGATAATGACATGATGAAGAACAGTCTGCCGCGGTCTGAAATAATCCACCCCGTTTGTTGCCAATATCATTAACTATTAGGCATGATCGGAGTTATAACTTAAAATTCAAATACCTCTTATTATCTAAACCTATATAGAAGTTTACCTATGCACGTCAAACACCGCAGCATATCCATAATTGATTACTGATGTAGTGTGTTCCTAAGTCAGTGTTTGCAGTACAAATTACCTCTAGCGTTCTGGCGATTCATCGAGAATATACCTAGTATGCGTTAGTCTGCTTATTCAAAAGAGATGTGCTAGGAAAATAAGCGGTCGTTGAGGAAAATATACACTAATAGTATATATCGCTTTATTATAATTTACATAATCATAAAGTTATAATATTGGTCGCAAGCCACTCATTTCCCTCGCACATTCAGATAAATGAAAATAAAAATCAGAAGCTTTGCCTACACCAGTTCGCTTTTATCCTTATCTGACGTATACCTCTGCAATAATAGCGTATACCCGTAACTGGTTGGACGAAAGCGCATGCACCTATAGCGCAAACTGTAACGTCACTGGTAAATTTGCGTGCGAAATTCCGAGCTTTTTAGCAAACAAAATAGCAGAAGTTAAAAATAAACAAATATAATTTATAGAGTCTTGACGACTAGGTGTAGATAGATGTGTATCGCTCACTATATATTATTATTATTGATTAATTCATTGGCTTTAGTTAAGAATTTTGTAGACTAGGTTTAAATTCGTCTTACGCTACACTTGACGTAAGACGAATAGAAAGTTGAAACGCAATACGAACATGAAAGCACAATTAAAAGCATAGTGGTGGAGACATTATATAGCTATAGGTGTGCTCAAACCTTTCATTGTACTGTAGAGGTATGTCATGCAGTAAATTTAATTCAATTATTTCACCGTTCGGCAACTCTTTACTCCATAATACTTTTATAATTGAAATAAAAATCTAGGTTTATGACAAAAAATAATTATGTTTTTCCTCACCACAGTATCACCTTTACTGTGAAATTTAGTATTTATTTTATGGTTATTAAAATGTTGCAACACTGTAGTCTCTTCTTGTGTACAAAAACCTATAAAATTTCAAATATAGAAGAAAAATGTTATAAAATGATGTGAAGAATTTAGTTTTATTTAGTATACGAGGGAAAACTTTAAAGTTTAAACAAAATTAACAGCCGTTACAAAGTTAAAGAAAGTTGTGTATAGAAAGCAGGACATGCAGCGAACTTGATATATTATTTACTCGGTGGTGGCTGTTAAAACATTGCAACTCTGTAGCAACATCTTGTAGTTTTGTAATAAAACTTGTGAGATAGGTACCAGTAATTGGTAACAAAATTGTTTTAGTTTTACTGCTCGTGACGACGAACAGCTCTGGAATTCTACGTTATTTCCTCTGCAATCCTACATTTTGAAGATAGGTTTATTTAAATCAGTTACTTTGGCGTGGATATATTATGGCACGGGATGTACGCGACTAAATTCTAATGGATTAAATTCATCCAAATGAATCGTCAGTGAGGCGTTTAATTATAAAATTTGAGACCAAATTTACGCTGATGGTTCAGAAAATCATTGTTTGTTGTTGTTCTTGTCGTTCACTCGATATAGGCACAGTAAGGGAATCTGTGGCCGAGAATCCAGGAACTTTGATTCCGCATTGTGGTCAAGAATTAAACATTACCAGAAGCACTATACGAGTATTCGAATTTTGGTAAAAGATCTGCCATTATTTTCTCTAAAATTAAATTCGGCGCTCTTATTGGGACACCCTATATATAAGGTACAGGCAGTCAGAATTTATCACAACTCTTCATTACCAGGAAATAAATATGCATAAATTATGGGTTCGGGAGCCTACTTGTGTATTTTAGGGCGTACGAGTAGGTATAACTCTTAAAAATGACTAGGTGTGCGAACAAATAATTCATCCGTATTGTATTATACTTACATTCAAAAACATTAAATACCCATATGACAAGAAGCCAAATGGTATGAGAATTAAAGCTAGGACAATTGTATTAGAATTTATTAGTCTTTAACAGTTCCTTGCCAAGCCGTCTGGCCAGCGTGGTGAGTGTAGGCCAAATTCTCCAGATATATGTTCTGGAAGGCCCATCTCCAGCAGTGGAGGTCTAGGACGCTGTGTTCTAGGGGCTGTAATGATAAAAAATGATGAGACTTTAACAGTGCGGAAGTGTAAAATACGTTCTTCTTCGACAAGAGAAGTACATCAAAAAAAAAAACATTTCGTATGAACATAAATGCCCGTTCTATCTTATGTTTAATCTTTTTTGCTAATATCAAATGTATATTTTTCTCACTGTACTTAGCACACAATCGCACATGACATATGTATCATAAGTTCATCTACCAGTCAGTACTATTACCTAGATAGTTGTATTATATCCGTATCATGTACGTACACAATCCTTTCGGTTTGTTTACCTTATTCTTAATCATAAACACTTCTGTAATTTACAACAACAAGACCCAAATGAAATAAATTGTAGGCAGTCTGATATTATTAGTACGAAATTAGTCCTTTTTACAAAGAAATAAGGTTGTTTTGTATAGCTTCTTGTGTGGCTGACAGTATCCACCCTACACAGCATTCGCAAACTTTGTTGCCCAAATTTTTTTGGTCGGCCTTTTTCCTTATGTTCGTATTAGCCTTTCAAAAACATTCCCACGCTCTCGGTACATACAAAACAAATTTCGTCTATTCAGATAATTATTATTATTCAAGGTATTTTTATTACTGGCTGATACACCCAGGTTTGCTCATATAGTAATTGGTGGTCTAAATTATCATTTATTTGTGTAAATACGTCAGGTTGCCGTGGGATCACATGCAATGTCATGAGGTGACGACGTCATATACCCCATGTCCATTATCCATCCCTTGGTTTTGAGGAATATCTCTGTATTTTTTAAACAAAATCAGTTCAGTAGTATAGGCATCCAGCCACGAGAAACGTTTAAGATAGATAGGATAAGATATTATATTGATACTCAATTTATATTTATTTATTTGTCACTTACCTAACTCCTAAATTTTTTAAAGTATCATCACGACCGCAAGAGGGATTCTAGGCAAGTGAAAAATAAATGAAGGTCAGAAATCACGCATTTTAAAGAAGCCGATTCACATTCAGCCAACTTTACTATGGCTCATCGTGACAAGTGGCAAGCTCGTCGATGTCTCAAGCGTACACCAGACTCATGAAATATTAAATTAAATAAATTATTGTATCACGACCAGGAATCGAACCTGATACCTCCGCGTTTAATTCTACGGTCTTAATCGCGAGGCAGAGAGAATATAGAGATATTTTTATGGATATACTAATCATTTATTTCAAGATTTTACAATAAATGGTATTAAATTTTCAAATATTTTGAATTATTCTTATTCAGGATTCAAGTTGAAAATTAAGACAACAAAGTACTGATTTTTATTTTCTTTTTTAACCGTCCCTGAATTATTATTAACACAAATCGTTTTATATTTAATATAAATTATATAAATTCATATTTTTCATAATTTGTCATATAGAGGTATTTACAATACCACCGTTCTCGTATGAGGAAATCTCGTTAAGCCGTCGGTTTCGGTTCCACTGATACCAGCTAGTAGAATATGTTGATTTAGGAGCCACGGTCGGACGACAACAGATCGTTCCTAGCCTCCAATTCAATTAGATTTTTAAAATTCTATTCACAATAAACGAGATTTCCGGGATCCGCAGAGTGCAAGTCGAAAAATCGAGCTCCAATACCAAAGGAAAATATAGACAATACGAGTACATTTCTTTTTTGTATTTTTGACAGAAAAAAAATGTGGAAGCTGGATTTTCTGATTACAGTGATCCGTTATCTATTTTTATGGTACAGTCAGAAGGAAATTCCCTATACCACCTACGATTTTTATTTAATTATGTAAACTGTACTATAGGGTTGCTGGTTAAGTTGTTTTTCAACCTAAAAAGTCGCCGTTCAAACTTCGGCATGTTGTACCTATTATGAGAAATACACTTTTATTACGTGTATTGTCACACATTTACAACACAAGGAGACTGGCAACATTTCCCTTCTGTATAGCCTATACCTTTCCGTCAGCCGCTTTGACAACACCTTGGCCAGGCGCCTTGCTGAAACTCCCTATGGACCCATCGTCTCGACCCCAAACGGCGCAAATTCGTAACCGGTACCAAGGTTGGCGTATTTGCGCAACTTGAGGTTCTCAGCAGAAGATGCCGCACTTCCCGCGCCTGACGAGGTCACCTGGATGTGAGATGAAGCTAATATATCTACACACGTTGCATCTCACACCAGAGACCTGCCAAGTTTCTACGGCCCGACAGTCATTCCGACGGGTCTCTTGCTTTCGCTCTGCATAATCCCAGAGGGTTCTAAGATTGCGAGTACACCAGCTTGTTTACGCCAGTAGTTGAGACCCGCGTGACGAGGAATGCGGCCAGCACTTCTAGCACAAGAAAGCCCATGGTGTCTGAGATGATCGAATGGTTTTCCGCATCGACACTGGTGCGGGTGGACAGTTCGGGCTCCAAGACGAAGGTACACCGCCATGGTCAGTGTATTTCGATCATGAAGTGTGTCAACCGATGCTGAGTGAAAAGCCTGCAACCAAAGACCCGAATTTCTAGTAGAATCGGCCATGAGACGAGCTCGCTCTTTCATGTTACTGGCAGATATAATATCTTCCTGCACCAGTTTGCATAGCAGTTCGTCCCATAGTTGTTGTATTTTTGGTGAATTTGGAATGCATCTCTGGCATCTGACAAATTCATAATTTGAGTTTTATATAGGTTTTATAATATTATTTTAATTATAATACCCAATATATAGGTATCTACTTATTGAGTATTTCTTATTGGTACATGCCGGGGCTCGAACCAAGGCAGAGGGAATGGGTTAGTTAAGTATCGTATTAAGAGCGGTAATCCAATTCCTTGGAAAATATAGTTATCAAAATTATTCGTATTATTTAAAATAAGGTTGAAGATTACTAAAGTAATACGCTTACAAAATTTTGATATTATTAATACCTATTCATTATCTTAATATTTTAGTTTATACTTTTAACAGTTCTAAAACAACGTGTCGAGTAGGAAATAACTGTTTTTAAAGGAAAATATATTTCGATTAGACTTAATAGGGTTGTTTCAATCTTTGCATTCCTTGCGCCCATTTTCTAAGATTTATCTATCGCGTTAATAAGCAAACCAACCTTGGGTAACGACTTGTTTTTTTTTTTCCAAACGTGTTTATTCATTTATTATACTAAAGATTCGTCGTACATATTCTGTTTATTCTTCGCTCGGTAGAGCCTTTTAGTAAAACCATTAATAAGTCGCCTGGGTGCAGATATAACTTTCGTAGAATATTAACATAACGTTAGATAGAATTTTCATCTTTCGGGAGAAAAGTTTGGGGTAAAACAGGATATTTAAAGAGCCCATTTCTTATTCTATTTATAGAAACAGCCGATAACGACGGAAACCTTTAGCTCTATCAGACGTTAGCTGAAAAAATACGCCCTACAATTTAGAATTTTGATATTGTAGTCTTACGTTCCATAACTTATTAAGTTACAGTACATTTAAATTAATTTAAAGATAAATAATTAAATATTTTTACTGATAGGTTAACGTTTTTAGACCCAATTATTCACTAGTTTTTTAGTAGCTTAACCTTAAATTTAAGGTTGCCTTACCCATTTCTGCATTTATATTGAAGGAAGGATTTATTTACTGACCCTTTGTCCTTTAATAAATACTTAATTCTTAGATAAATTATATAAATATATATGTACACGTCCATATCTATAGTCTTTATGACCTCAATAATAAATTAAAACAAAAAAAAATTCTATCAACCATATTAGCTTCCCAATCAAGCATTTAGGTCAAAAGTCAAAAACACTCGACTCCTACTTTATTCAACACGAAAGACCAGACGAGAAGCCTAAGAAACTTTTCTCTCACTATAGGTATCCGCGTCGCCAAGGGGAAGGGAGAATAAATAGCTGCCCTCCTCAAACGATTATAAAAATTTTGCCAAATTAAAAGCAACCAAAGTACTAATGTTATTTCATCACAGCCCCACACATCACATAGTCCTAGACCTCCACTGTTGGAGATGGGCCTTCCAGAAATTTCTGGAGACGGATGGCGAGGGTATTATGTCAATTTATAATTACAATTTATTAACGATTCCACAAGTGTTAATAGTGAAAACGGGACCGAGCGGCGGCCTAACGTGCGCTCAGATGCACGGTAACGGTGGTGTTGTAAAACTCCTAATTGTACAAACAACCACAATTATGACAACAATGTATGTGTATTTAAAAAAATAATAAATATAATCCACTCACTTTTAATTTGTAATTCATATAATAAATTAAGTAGCTAATAACTATTTTTAGAAGTTTTATTCCTTAGACAGTCAAATCTCGTGAAGCATAACACGTTGGGCATTGTACGGTTCTTACTATCATGACGCACTACAAACAAATATATAGCTTCATAAGGTGATCTTGATTGTAACTAGAATCTATACATTTTGCATCCTCCATATATTAAATTGCCACTGAGTTTTCAACTTGTGACGCCCTTGTCTCCTACCATATTTCGAGAATAACATAAAAGCTTTTAGAATACACATTTAATGACAGGTCGGAGCAGCTGCTCGAAATACTTTACGAGCATGTTGTCGGTTTTGAAAATCTTCAACAAAAATCTAGAACACGAACATTTTAATGTTTCTGGTTTTATTGAAGTCATCTATTGACATGTTAAGATGACACTAATACAGCGAACAACAAGCTGGAACTTTATTTCGAAGTGGGAAAGAAGTATTTTTAAGTTTTGTAGAACAGTGTAAAATACTTTTGATTCTGCTCAAAATACTACGTTATTTAAGAAGATATCGCTGCGATATTATGGAGAGATTTTTTGAAGACATTCTGTTGTTTTGGTCAATTTGCATCGACCGTGCTATTGAGTTATTATTATTAGGCGGAAGATTTAAGACCCACTATTTTCTTTTAAAAGTTATTATGTGGACATTACGACGCTCATTATCTTTAGTCGTATGCCAATAAGGCACGCAATTGGCTGATATAACCAGAATTATAATACCTACTAGATATAACTACCAATCACGTGGCTAATATATCAAAATGTGGATCATGGATAATTTTATCATCGGTTAACGTCTGGCGGTTT
Source organism: Tinea semifulvella (assembly GCA_910589645.1). Taxonomy (NCBI): domain Eukaryota; kingdom Metazoa; phylum Arthropoda; class Insecta; order Lepidoptera; family Tineidae; genus Tinea; species Tinea semifulvella. The sequence goes on from OU342584.1 coordinate 32,905,244, forward strand.
ATAGAAGCATCGGAAATTGGTATAAACAAAAGGTGTCAATTTTTTTATGCATATTTTTCTTATCTCTTTAAAACCTTATGTCTAGGATTTTATAAACGAAAAATATTTTTTTCTGAATGCAAATTATAGTTTAGGTTTTACAAAAGCTAAACGCAGCAGTATGACTTGGCTTTACTAAAGTAGAGGAAATAGCTGTCACGTGCATAGATGTCATCTCACGGGAGCACGGATCTCGAGACTTTTATGTAGGATTTTTAGAAAAGAACTCTTTGAGTGTGCCAGTGACATGGCCCCATTATTGTTATACCAGACTGGCACGATGGTTTAAAAAATAAAACAAGTATTCCGGGTTACATCCAAAACTAATAAAAGCTTTTCGAATTGAGTTTTTTCACGAGTATGTCTTGTCATTTTACGTAATAAATAAATTTTATGTTTTTTTATAAATATCGACGAAGCTAAAGAAATATGTGGTGACCACGACATCATCATCATTACAGCCCCTAGAACACAGCGTCCTAGACCTCCACTGTGGCAGATGGGCCTTCCAAAAAAAATATCTGGAGAATTTGGCCTATACTCGCCACGCTGGCCAGACGGGTTGCCGAGGATGACCATGACTAAGGGAGCTAAATTGTAGGGGACCTTGTAGGGGAATTGGCGTAATGATATGTATGTACTCGTATAATAATATACTTTACCATTGACATAATAAATAGCTAATTTTGTTTAATATTATTATATTGTTATTTATATTTATATATAGTAAAGTATCATCACGACCGTTTCCCTTTGGGGGTGGTCAGAAACCACGCTTATAAATAAGCAGATTCACATTTAGCCAACTTTACTATAGGCCAATCATGACAAGTGGCAAGCTCGTCGATGTCTCCAGCGTATCAAACTCGAGAAATATCACAAATACATTAAATATTAATTGAATGTAAATAACATTAATAAATATTATTGTGTTCCGACCAGGAATCGAACCCAGTACCTCCGAGTCTAAATACACGGACTTACGGACACGCTAGACTACGGAGGAATTTATACTACGTATACTACGTGTAATTGCAAAAAGAGCAAATATTTTGTTTTGGCTTCAGGTATTATTGACAAAACCCCTTTTTGAAATATAAAAGGTAACTTTTTTAACAGATAAAAATAAAAATCCGAAAAACAAACCACTACTGTATGGTGAATAAGGCCGCGTCTGAAAATCACAATATCTATTGTAATAAATCCCTAAAGGCTGGGGAGTGTGACAAGATTAAGGGTTACTTAGGCTCATTATGTGTGACGATATTTTTAGGAAAACTTCTCTGCACCGTAACTTAAGATTTTATTACTAAATACTAAATAAAAAACAATGTACTTTCTTAATTTTTATTCTAGATTATAATATAAAAATATTTGATATTTAATAAATTCCACGTGGTATAATTCAGAATCCTATGTCTATACTCTGTAATCTACAACGGTACACTACGATACATATCTCAAATAATATTATATTTCTCGACCATGAATTACGAGTAAGACCTTCGGACGTAGTCTATTGTTTTGGAGAAAACGTTATATAAAGGAATTCTAACTAACACAATGTCAACAGCTATTAGAGTTGATATTCATATAATATTTTAACGTAAGCATTGATATATCGGAGATGTTGCTCAACAAATTGGACCGTTTACTAAATGCATGTATCAGGTTCATCTATTGCTTACGTAAATATGATCTCCGAGTATCATGCTAGGTTGAAGTTTTGCTGTCGCAGGAATCTTAGAGCCTTCTGTTTCCTTTACTCTGTTTGCTTACGACATCGAAATACCTCAAGGACAAATTCGCTTATCTCTCTTCTTTTCATGATAAATCTCTCCGATCTTCTCACAACTTACTTCTTTCCGTTCTGGATTTGTTTTGCGGTTGTTGCTAAAAATCTGTGGAATAATATACCTATTAACATAAGGCAGGCGTCTACCAGATCATCATTTAAAAAACTGATCTACTCGAATTTTGTAAATAGCCCCAAACAAATTTTGTAAGTTGTGTATATACATACATATCTTCACGCCAAATCCCTTGCGCGTTAGGCAGAGTCAATCGATCGCCACTTGTGACGATCACGACATACCTCTTTCGCTTATTCGACATTCATCAACCTCTTCATACATGCCCCTTTGTTTTGATGGCTTATTAATGCACCTTCAGCTATTGTTTTATTTATTTGATCGTGATAGGTAAGTCTTGGTCTGCCAGGGCCTCTTTTACCCACAACTTTTCAATTATATATCTGGTTCGTCAATCTCTTTTCACTCATTCTTTCAACATGTCCGAACCATCGGAGCATGCCTTTCCTTATTTTTGTCCCTATTCTTTATTTAATACCTACTCTTTTGCTTATTTCGTCATTACGTCATGCGTATATATGCGTAAGTTGTGAATATGTATGTTTATTATTGTGTATGTATTAGTATTTAGTATATTTATGAGTAGATTATCTACAAGTAAGTTTATTATCCAAGTACTCGCATAATGTTTAGTTGTAACAGTATGTTTTTATATCTAATTGTTGTGTCACTTATACTTTCATTGAACCTACAGTTGTTCTAATTAGTTCCAAAGGTTAGGCTGTCAGAAAATGTCTACGGCCATTAAGTCCACCTTTTGTACTTTGTGCATTAAAGTTTTGAAATAATTTAATAAGCTCGAATAGACTACGGCCGCTGATAAGCTGCGGGTGAGATATAAAAAAAATATATAAAATGCATTTTGTAAATGCAAAACAAATAGGATTAATTAATTTTTGGATATTTTTAAGTAAAAGTGACCGTTGTATATTTGAACAATCAAAAATAAATTGTATAACCCTATAAGTGTGACGTAAGGAATTGTAACCCGAATCGACAGGTATCGAAAAGAATTCGTCGTTGTCAAAGCTAGAGACAAACCGCTCTATTACCCCACTCTCTTATATAAGGAAGGCCCTATTCTCGTCTACTGGAGAGAATTTACTGCTCAGAAGACTGCTTAGGACCACAGGATTTGGTTTATTAACTAATTCCTTTGCGTTGCAAATCAGGTTGATATTGAACCACAGCCGTCCAAAGTGTTAATTAGAACTTCCTATTGGTCTTCAAAGTTTGAGTATTCAAATAGGTTCCATGGTCCGAAGTTAATATTATGTTTAAGGCTCCTGCACACGTGAGCTATACATACATTATACTTTTAGCGATTCTGGTTGGTTTTATAGGATAAACTAGCGGGTGCGAGTGCGATTGCAGACATGCGGGTTTTGGCGCCATTTCGGCCACACAGCGGACTCTCGGCTTGTCAGATGTGCTGTGTTTCGGAAATACATAAAATTGTTATGCAAAAAGAGCCATTTAGGGAATTATTAAAATAGACAATAGATTAAAATGAATGACAAACCATTAGTCGTGGACTATGCCTACCGGATAAAAAACGCACCAAGTACACTATTTCGCTGGTGCGAAAATGTAGAGATGTAAACAAATATTTTTTTTAACTTTTAGACTCATAATATCTAAGGATTCCTATTGAGGTGTTTTTCATCGGCCTGACGAAACGTATGTTCTATCGGGCCGACAACGGACACTTCAAGCATCTCCAGAATATCGCTCCGTCTTGCGCTAGGCCCTTCAACGGCAGACCACTTCCTGCTTCTGGCTGGAGGATAGCTAAAGTTGTCGAACCAGCAACGGCGCCTAGCATCAAAAGTTCAGCCCAAATCAGGCCAATTAGCCATCATGGCCATGTATGTCTGTTTCCTAAAAAAAATACATCTATAACGTTATCTCATCTATGTTTATGATAAAACTTACCATTTTTCGATAAAATGGAATAACCATATATTTTTACTTTTGACCTTATATAATATTTTTTGCATATTTTGTATTTTATTTGTAATAATAACCCCTAGGTCTGTACAAATATATACATATATATATATATATATGACCGCCTCGGTGGTCTAGTGGTAACAAACGTTGCCGTGAACTTGGGAGGTCGTGGGTTCGATTCCCACCGGGGGCAAGTTGTACATTGTATAATTTGTCTCGGTCTGGGTGTTTATATGTATAATAAGTATATATTTACAAAAAAAAAAGTATAATATGTAGTTTATCAACCATCTAGTTTCCGTAACACAAGCCTCGTAGCTTACCACGGAAATTAGATGGCGCTGTGTGACCTGTCTGGAAATATTTATTTTATTTATTTATTTATATAAATATATATTATTCACTTATTGCTGACATTGTCAAAGAATAAACAAAAATTTAAAAGTAAATTTTAGATTACCACTAACTTAATATAGATATAATTTTATTATTTATTTATTTACTATCTTAATGCCGTTAGACATTCTCTGACAGCCAAATGTTTAGGACATTTAGACAGTATTAATGGTAAGTGGTTCATGCACTTTAACGCTTAGTTCTATAAGCGTGCTTGGACTTTTCCAATTTTATCATTATAACAACACCTAGAACACAGAGTCCTAGACCAAGTTCCAGAACATATTTTTGGAAAAATTGGCCTACAATCGCTACGCTGGCCAAACGGGTTGGCAATTCCGATTTATTTTTGTTGATAATTTCTTAACATGAACACTTGTTATTAGTGGAACTGGAATGAGAACAGTGGTGTTGTAAGACTATGTCATATCTATGTAGATTTTTTTTCTCACATGACTGAGCTCGAACTGCAATCTTTTTGTATTACATGATAGCTTTTTAAAAAACGGGTCACCACCGAGCTACTTACAAGCTTAAGTTTACGTTAAATTAGTCATTCATTTGTCACTCGGTTTTAACTATAATTTTTACTGATTAAGAACACTGCTGGTACTATTTAAGAGAGACACGCGATCAGCTGATTAGCTCATATTGTGTGGTATAAAATAATAATTAAAAATATATAATAAATAACAATTAATTCATTCATTACAGCCCCTAGAACACAGCGTCTTAGACCTCCACTACTGGAGATTAGCCTTCCAAAACAAATATCTGGAGAATTTGGTCTACGCGTACGCCACGCTGGCCAGACGGCTTGGCGAAGAATCATAACAATATAAAGTGATAATACAAAAGAACACGAGAAGGTTATATATATATATATATATATATGACCGCCTCGGTGGTCTAGTGGTAACAAACGTTGCCGTGAACTTGGGAGGTCGTGGGTTCGATTCCCACCGGGGGCAAGTTGTACATTGTATAATTTGTCTCGGTCTGGGTGTTTATATGTATAATAAGTATATATTTACAAAAAAAAAAGTATAATATGTAGTTTATCAACCATCTAGTTTCCGTAACACAAGCCTCGTAGCTTACCACGGAAATTAGATGGCGCTGTGTGACCTGTCTGGAAATATTTATTTTATTTATTTATTTATATAAATATATATTATTCACTTATTGCTGACATTGTCAAAGAATAAACAAAAATTTAAAAGTAAATTTTAGATTACCACTAACTTAATATAGATATAATTTTATTATTTATTTATTTACTATCTTAATGCCGTTAGACATTCTCTGACAGCCAAATGTTTAGGACATTTAGACAGTATTAATGGTAAGTGGTTCATGCACTTTAACGCTTAGTTCTATAAGCGTGCTTGGACTTTTCCAATTTTATCATTATAACAACACCTAGAACACAGAGTCCTAGACCAAGTTCCAGAACATATTTTTGGAAAAATTGGCCTACAATCGCTACGCTGGCCAAACGGGTTGGCAATTCCGATTTATTTTTGTTGATAATTTCTTAACATGAACACTTGTTATTAGTGGAACTGGAATGAGAACAGTGGTGTTGTAAGACTATGTCATATCTATGTAGATTTTTTTTCTCACATGACTGAGCTCGAACTGCAATCTTTTTGTATTACATGATAGCTTTTTAAAAAACGGGTCACCACCGAGCTACTTACAAGCTTAAGTTTACGTTAAATTAGTCATTCATTTGTCACTCGGTTTTAACTAAAATTTCTACTGATTAAGAACACTGCTGGTACTATTTAAGAGAGACACGCGATCAGCTGATTAGCTCATATTGTGTGGTATAAAATAATAATTAAAAATATATAATAAATAACAATTAATTCATTCATTACAGCCCCTAGAACACAGCGTCTTAGACCTCCACTACTGGAGATTAGCCTTCCAAAACAAATATCTGGAGAATTTGGTCTACGCGTACGCCACGCTGGCCAGACGGCTTGGCGAAGAATCATAACAATATAAAGTGATAATACAAAAGAACACGAGAAGGCCAACTTGTAATAAATGATTTGACTCTGCTTTTGACAGCAGTAGCATATTATGATTTGATAATGACAATATTGTTTTAGTAATACTTAAATGAACGGTCCTTACAATAACCGAAAAAATAATAAAGTGCACAAAGTTTCCACTCTTTTAAAATTTAATAGAATATCATTCAGCCGCAATGTCTGTTATTTGGCTGATTTGATGCCAGCTTACTTTGGCCTTCGCTCGTAAATACACTTGACTGGCTTTTAAAATATTTCTCCCAGTGGAATTTTGTTCCAAAAGCATGAGCTCATAATTTCATAAAATTAGAATTATAAAATTGTATTTTAAATATAAAAAATACAACTAACATGTACATTGTAAAAATGCGCTTTCTAATATATTATTTTACAGACGGTCACAAGTACATTACATATATACCTTATCTACATATTTTGTGGTATACGCCTTGAACGGGAAACGACTAGGCGGTGCAGCGCTGGTGAAAATACTCCGAAATTGAGCGAAAGAAATGAAATTAGCAGCAACTAACCTTTTGTTCCGTGTCTCGAATGTATTCTTGTAGTTTTAATAGCCGACTCGTCGTGAAATGCTCGGTGCCGACGAGGATCACAGCATGAATCCAAAACAAATCACAGCAAAAAAAATGCACGAAATTTAAGAGCAACGATATGCTCCGCGACCGGCGTGATAGTTCCACTGCTGTCCATTAGAAGGCGTTGCGTCCGGCAGAAACGTCAACGACAGGAAGTTTGCCGAGCACAGTCGCTATCGTCCACCAGGGGCGTCGTGTCGGAGGACGGTCGCCGGCGCACAAATGCGTTGCTGCCAATATTCAAATCAAACGACTCAAATAATGAAATATCCAACACTCCTATATAGATTTATTTGTATGTATCGATGTGCCCTGGCCTTTTATCAGGACTTCAATTTAAAACAATTCGACTAGTTCATAACCTGAGAATATCGGAAGTAATATTGAGATAGTTTCCTACGATTGGGAGATTTCAGCGAATGTCCATTACACCTGCTACCTACTCTCTGTTATAGTCGTGGAATATTTGTTCGAACTTTTACAAGCCATATTTCCATCACCAAATTTATAATCAGACTTTTGAAATATTAAACTTTTATTGAAATACTTTTTTACATTAATTGCACATTTCCGAGGAACTGATTAAATTAGAAAGATAAACCGATTTTATAGAACTGAGAACATAAACAGGCGCCTGAGAAACCCACAATCTTAAATATTTTTTTTTTTATAAATTTATTTATTATTCTTAATTTTTGTAACTTTATTGAAGTGTTACATTAATAATAAGTAAATAAAACACAAATGCCTATTATTATTTTTTATAATAAATTAAAAATTACTTACAATAAATTGGAAGTTATCTGAATTTAGAAAAACATTTTAAAATTATGTAACTTTTATAGTATTTTATTATACAACTAATGAATCATGATATACAAATAATGAATAACGAATATCAAATAATACAACAAAAAAACTGTTGCAATAAACATGCGCCTCTGGAGCGCAACACGTCGACGCAACAAAACCGTGGTACTTACCGACAATAAGTGGTAATTTTTCTGAAATTATCATTGATTGGTTCGGAAACAAAAGTATTGTATGTAAAAATATCGTTTAAAAAATGGCAGCGATACGAGTACTCATATCTATTTCGCTGGCGCCTCCGAGGCTCACCTATTCTTTCTAGGGTTAATAAAAATGCAAACAAGTACCATACACTTTTTATGTTAATGGTTTACAAAAGTAAAAGTAAAGTATCATCACGACCGTTTCCCTTTCGTGGTGGTCAGAAACCACGCTTATAAATAAGTGGATTCACATTTAGTCAACTTCACTATAGGCCAATCATGACAAGTGGCAAGCTCGTCGATGTCTCCAGCGTACCAAACTCGAGAAATATTACAAATAAATTTAATGTTAATTAAATGTATTTATTTACATGAATACCTAAATATTTTTGTGTCTCGACCAGGAATCCAACCCGTTACCTCCGAGCATAAATTCACGGAATTAACCGCTAGACCACGGAGGCAGTTCTTTATATGAATATTATATTCTTTATATGAGCAGGTTATGGTTTACAGTTTCATCCATTCAGTTCAGCTTAACTGATATTTACAAATTTTTTCACTATTTACTAAGACGAAACGGACCAAATGCCGACATTCTTACTCGACCAACTTTAAAGAGATTACGAACATTTTATGTCGAAGGTTGGTGCTAATATAAAAAAAACTACTAAAACTTACTAGTAAATATGAAAGTGTGTGAAGACCTTAAATCGATGTTAATTGATAATTGAAAATTTTACGACTTGTAGAAACTTTTACATTACCTAAGACCTCTTAGTTAATAATAATAACATTACTAAATATGTAAAATATTGCAAGTCGGTTTGTTTACTTACACCTTGTAAGAATATAGTAAATATTTTTGTTATTTATTTATTATATTATTTGCAAAATGACAAAATAACGTACGTAACCCCTTCTTGTACCCTATTTGTGTGATATAGAAATTGGATACTGGCAAACGTGCCTATAAATTTGTGTTTGAGATTTCGGGCACAATCTTTAACAAAGACAGACGCTCAAGTTTGGATTCCAATAGAAAATATTTAAGGACTTTGAAAGATAATTAATTTTGTGTGTATTTCGTGCAAATTGTTTGCTTAGGCCGCTGTTTTACTCCTGATTCCGGTTATTGTTTTCGATTATCTTTTTCCAGTTAACATGCTTCTTTTGTTTTGGTTTTCTCTTTTTAATTACTTAAAAGGTTAGACGTAATAATGCCCAACAATATAAATTTAAATTACATTTATCATATTTTTTTTATTATGCCGTGCTTAGCGAACTCCTTCGTGATCTAGCGGTTAAATCCGTGGATTTAGACGCGGATGCACCGATCTCGATTCCTGGTTGGGTCACAATCATTTATTCGTAATATTTCTGGAATTTGGTACGCTAGAGATATTGACGAGCTTGCCACTTGTCATGGTGGAACTATAGTAAAATTGGCTAAATGAAAACACGCTTCTTTAAAAGCTATTGAAGTACTTTTTTTTTTCATTATACGAGTAAATAGTTTTCGTAGCTGTAAATTCTTAATATATCATACAAAGTCGGGTTTGTTAGAATACTTATAACTCGAGAACGGCTGGACAGATTTTCATGGTTATTGATTTATTGGCTTTATCTTCGTCCCGAATAGCAGAATAACTAATAATAATATTGGAAAATTGACTAATAAAATAAAAAAATAAAAAAAATCCCATACAGAATGTTCGTGGGTTTCGTACCTATCAAACAATGTTGATAGTCAAATATTTATGCGTATTCAATTTATATTAATTAGAAAAAAAACAACAACTGTTAAATCGATTGGTCTCACTTTTACGTGGCGAAATTGTTTTGTGTTATTATTAATAACGTTCATTGACTGTCAGGCGGTACGAAGTTCGCCGGGTCAGCTATTGTAGATATAAAAAGCATATAAAAAGAGCCCTGGCCGAAAGCCTTGATCCTTACAAGAAGTTAATTTATTATTATTATTATATATATATATATATATATGCCATTAAGCTCGCCTATGTACAATTTTAGTGCAATAAAGTATTTAAAATAAATAGGTCTGGTGCTTCAAAATCCCATACAAAAAAAAAAATTGAAATCAAAATTCGAAATGTTAACAATGTTTATTTTATATTTAACGAATTGTAAAAATGTATAAGTATAAACTTTACTGCCTGTATCAATGCGCATACTTCCCCCCACCATAATCGTCCAGAGCTAGACTTACGTGCGGCCACCTATAGGTAAGTGATTAATATCAAAAATAAATAAATTTCGGTGTGCCCAAGCATTTAATAATACGGGTCGTAATGTGTATCCTTCTTAAGGAAAACAGAATACTCGTATAATGTTGAAATAGGTTTTTCAATAAACATACCCTTGTCCAGCATCATCCTATTGTTCCGATCCATCAATTAAGGAACCGGAGAAGCGTCGAAAAGGAAACTAAATATCGGGTACTTCTATAATTAATTTATTTACTGTCAACCAATCAATGTTAAATTAATTGTACAGATAATGATTATAAGCATTTTCTACTACCAAAGCATGGAAACTCGCCCTTGATGCTAATGACTTCAAAGGTAGACAGCAATCTAAATCAAAAATATGTTGGCTTGAAAATATTAACAGATTGTTTTAAAATATTATATTAGGGTTACAAATCATCATCACAACCCCTGAAACTCAATTCGAGACCTCCACAGCTGGGAATCTAGAACATTTAGCCTACTAGAACAAAATTTGGTGATCTCTCGGGGACATTTATTTTTTTATTTTTCTATATTTTAACATAATTTAACTTTAAATACAATTTATTCGACAGTCGCATTCAGTGAGAATAATATTCCCCAAATAAACAAAGTTACTGCATAGCTTTAAATTAGCAGGTTTAAGTAGCAATGGGCAGGACACTTCTTGCGCAGAACCAAAGACGAAAGGGAAAACGGGTGAAGACCAAATACGGAACTACGCAGATTGGGACGACGCCCCGCCAGATAGACGAATGACCTACAGAAGGTCGCTGGTGGGGGATGGATGAGGGTTTTAAAAGACCGCTTATGAATTCCTTTGCGGTTGTTCCTAAAAATCTATGGAACACCAGATCATCATTTAAAAAACTGGTCTACTCACATTTTCTAAATAGCTCCAAACAAATTTGTATTAATTTCTTCTTTGACTGTTGGGATGCCAAGGTCATGGTGAATTATATCATTTGTAATATACCAGGGTACATTTGCAATCATTTGAATAGTTTTTGATTGAAATCTTTGTAGTATTTCCAGATTGGATTTTGCAGATGTACCCCATAATTGAAGTCCATCGGTTTTAGAATGCACTTATTATATATATTTTAAATTAGATTTCTCTTTACCCCAAAGGTTAGCTGATAGAAAATGTCACCAGACATTAAATTCGTCTATGTACAATGTGTTTTTATTTATTGTGCAATAAATAATTTATCTATCACTTATAGAGAAGAAGCTTGATTTCCATTGATAGTTTGGATTTGATGTTTATGGGCCAATATAGTTGTAGTTGTATCCGACTTTATGGTTCATGTTTATATGCTTCCTTCAAGTAAGTCGTCAGTACGTACAGGTGTAGACCAAGATATCTTGCATCATCTGATTTGGATACCAATTAGCTTTATAATATATTTTTTACAAAGTGATTACTTAATTTTAAAATTTAGGAATTAAGTATAATATTAACAAAACCTGTACTTGTATATACGAGTTTTATTTACATTAATAAGTAGATTATGTGTAAGTTTATTATCTGAATATAAGTTTAATAATTAAATGTAACTTTATTATTTCTATCTAAATGTTGTTTTACATATGCTTTCATTGCACCTACAATTGTTCGAATTAGTCCCAAGGGTTTGGTTGTCAGAAAATGTATACGGGCATTAAGTCAGCCTTTTTAACTTAGTGCAATGAAATAAATGAAATAAAATAATGTATTTGTCAGAAACATGGTAGGGATGTAAATTATTATATGTAATTATATCACATGCTTCGCTATTTCTTGCATACAAATATTTATTTAGTCATATGACTTTGTCGAGCTTTGTGTCTAGATATTCTTTTGTCGAATAAAAATATTTATTAACCAGCATTTGTTTGACTCTTAATTTAATCAGTTTTAGTGGCCCTTATAGTATCTGGAAGCTTAAAAATATCTTTGTTGCCATTGCAATAAAGTATTCAAATTGATAAAATGAAAAAATATATCAAATGATATATATACAAATACTGGTATTAAAGTTCAGAATTAGTAATCAAATGCATCTTGTAACCTAATAACCCACGTAGAATATCTGAATATCTCATCGAGTCTGAATGCAATCTGTCTTCGGAATATTAATCCGAGCGAATGACGTCTGCCTCTCATTTTAATTCATAACATTTCAATTTTCTAATTTACATTATGATGGCAAGAGTCAAATCTATATTACAAGGAGTCTTTCTTATTATTCATTCTCGTCAGTGATCTGAATTGCTTTTCTAACAAAATTGTAGATTAGTACATTAATAATTTACATTAAATATTATCTTATCTACTATTCTGTCAAGAAAGTATCGGAAAATATCAATAATATACAAAGTATTAGTTAGTTATCCAAATTTATTTTATCACCTTTAAAGTATGCTCCATCAGAAACGATACACTTACGCCAACGAAAAATCCAATCTTCAAATCATTTTTTAAACATTTTTTTCGGAATTGAGTTCAGTTTCAAAATCCGCTTCTTTGAAACCCTGAAAGGGTTTACGGTCGCGGTGATAATTTACTTACATGTTAGTCTACATTTTCTGGTGCACTAAGTTGTTTAGTGTTGGATTCACACGTATAAAACTGTTTTATATAGAATTTTATTATCGGGCGGGCGGGCGGCGCAATGTGTTGTTTCCACTAATTTTATTACACATAGTTGTAAAGTAAATACGTGGCGTGTGCGCTTCTTAGATTTCGTTTATTACCTTTCAACACACTCGTAAAATAGTTCTTATTGTATAGATTTTAGGTTCATAAATCTAATGCGGTAATATACTTGTACGTTACAGCGTAGTGTGCTTTTTATGTTAGATATACTCGTATACGTAAGTAACATAAGAGAGTTCGAATAAAAATAAGACAATAACAACAATATCGCCTAATTTACATAATAATAATGAATAAATTACTCGTAAATTGTCATAAGTTTTATAACATTATTTTCTTTGAATCTAAATTTGAATAATTATTCGAGTAAAAACAGCATATAGCATTCCAGAACATATTACTAGAGAATTTAAGCTACACTTGCCACACTGGCCGAACGGGTTGGCTAATATCAAACTTAATAACAATTCCACTAGTTGGTATTAGTGACAACTCAACGTGGTCTCCTTACGGTTGAGATTTATCTGCATGTTATCCAATAATTAGGTTGATTTTCCCTTAAAAAAGTACGGGTATTCGATTACAAAGATTTGTCAAAACTGATAGACTTTCTTGGTCCACTATGCGACTTTCTTTCGATTTTTAGAAAAGTGCTCTCACAACCGGCTGTGGCTCGGATTTCAGTGCAATTTATATTATTCGAATTTATAAAACTATGACCTGGCAAGTAATTTTAATATCCGTCTTATTACTTCCTTTGTATCTGTATTCAGTATTTATCTTTCAAAGGAAATTTATTGTAAAAGTAAGAATTTCTACAAAATGTACAAAAAAATCGCATTTGACTTCTATATTAAAATTAAATATAGCCTTTTGGAGCATAAGTATTTTAATAACTCTGGATTTTTCATAATACTCACTAGGAAAACAATAAACATTAATAACGTTCAAACGGAGTGCTTTGAAATTATTTCTTCAAAAGCTTGCAAAGCGTCAAAGTCTATATATTATAGGGAAATATATACCACCGTTTAGCATTCATCGTCAAACCATACAACCCACTAAAAGAAATATCGAAAGAAACATTCGAAGCTTGAAAGGGAATAATTACTAAGTTTAAACTTATGAAAATTTACACGAGAGTCAATTGACGCAGATTGTTATGCCTCCGTGGTCTAGATGTTAAGTCTGTGGACCAGGTTCGATTACTGGTCGGCACACAATCATTTATTTTAATTTACATTCTACATATGAATCCACTTTTTCAAAAGCGTACTTTCTTACCACCCCGGAAGGAATACGGTCATAATGATACTTTACTTTTATGTCACGCCGTTAATCAGGCGATGGCGGCTCGAGTCATGTTACGTCCTGTTATGCATTCCAGCTTGTCGCTTAGGTTGAAGGTCTGGATCTACAAGATGTTCATATGTTCCCGTCTTGCGTACGCTGCGCCAGCTTAGCATCACTTTCTGGCGAAGACCAATAGGGACAAGATCCAAAGTCAGCAGAACATATCGCTCAGAGTGGTCTCCCGAGCGCTCCGCCGTCTTAACGTCAAACGTGTCCGTCATAGCTCGAGATCTGGAAATGCCTACTATTAAGGTGTTTATCGTCAGCCTGGCTAGACGTATGTTCTATCGGGCCGACAACGGACACCTCAAGTATCTCCAGAATGAAGCTTCGCCTTGCGCTCGGCTTCCCTACAGGAGACCACTTCTTAGAGAAGTGCTCCTGGAGGAGTGCTGACGTAGTCGAACCTAGACCCCCTGGGTTCGAAGACACAAGAGCGCTGTTACACCAGTAACGGAGCCCAGCACCAAAAGTGCATGAATTACCACCCGCTTATCCGCTGAGATCTGCCGGGAAAAATAGGGTAATGTCCCTATTCCCAACTCAGGCCCATTAGCCATCCGGGCCTGGACGACTCCACTGTGTCTGTCTTACATTAATTTTATGTTTTGCAAAATATCGCCAAATATATATTTATTCCAATAAGGTGTGATTTTAAGAAATTAACATGAACTTTATACCTACATTAGAAGCAATAGAAAGACATAATTTATTTAAACCCACGTTTAAAACGACGTTATCTGTTTTATAGAATCTACATCCAGTTCATGTGTGTACTCGCATGCAACACAGCAATAAAACTAAAGCCGTTGCAAATCCAGTACCATATGTATCATTCCAAGTCAAAAGTCCGTATAGCATTAGCTCAAGTGGCGATTATTGGAAAAAGTTAGGCCACTACCCGGTTGCCATGACGACTCGCTAGTCACGCACAGAAAACGACGCGAGGCTCATCACCTAGTAGAGTCAGCTTCTCAACTCACCGATATTCTAATTAAACCAAACTCGATTATATTTTTTTTTCTTAAAATCTTAAAAAGATCGATACGAACCCCGGCATGCACCCATGAGAAATAAACTTTTACTTACGTACATTTATCACAGATTTATTGTAAAACAAATCAAAACAACCGACCCTGTGCTTCGGAGAGCACATAAAGCCGTCAGTCCTGGTTCCACTAATACTAACTCTCCCTTCTACGTCTTATTCTCTCCCGGGGTATATTTTGATTCGTAACGACCGTACTGGCTGCAATGGTGGTGGCGTTGCCATCTACCTGCGGGCCGATTTGCCATATAATATAATTTGTCGCTCACCCAGCTTGTATTCGGGATCTGCTGAATATTTATTAATTGAAGTAAATTTTTCGCGGTCTCGAATATTGGTTGGAGTTATTTATTGTCCCCCTACTATTAACTATTTCTCTACTTTTGAAGGTGTTCTTGAGGAGGTAGTACCACTTTATACTCATCACGTCATCATGGGCGATTTCAACACATGTCTTCTTGATGATCGTGGACCTGGCAAATTAAGAGCGCTCAAACTCCTTGATATTATCTCTTCTGTTAATTTGTCTGTACTACCTTTAGGTCCTACCCACCATCTCGCTACAACAAATACGCTTCTTGACTTAATTTTCACATCGCGCCTGGATCTTGTTGCCAGCCACGGTCAGATTCCAGCTCCATTCTCCCATCACGATCTCGTTTTCGCTTCATACAAAGTCAGGCCGCCTAGGTATCGGCCACCTACAGTAATGATGCGTCATTACTGTCGTATGGATGTTGAGAAGCTGCGGCATGACACGGCTTGCATTGAGTGGGGTGCATTACTCACAGCCACCGATATTACAGTCATGGTTGATATTTTCAACCAAGAGTTGCTGAAGTTATATGACACTCATGCACCTCTTCGACCTACGACATTAAAGCGGAGACCCGCGCCTTGGATCACCGAGAACGTAAGAATGGCTATGAAAAAACGAGATCGTGCATACCGTAAATATAGGCGTAAACGGTGTGATGATAGCTATGCTGCATATAGAGTTGCGAGGAACCGCTGCAATCAGGTGTGTAGAATTTCAAAACGCAACTACTTTCACAACAACATCAAAGATAAATCTCCCGCTAAAATTTGGGAATTCTTTAACTCTTTAGGACTGGGTCGCTCTCGTGACCAGGTTAACGTTGGATCTTTGACACCTGATCAGCTTAACGCCTTCTTCTCGTCCGCCCATATTTTGGACAGTAACACAAAAATAAACACCTTAGCTGAAATAGCCAATTTTCCTACACCTGATGTTATTGAACCGTTTACCCTCATAGAGGTTTCTGAGGATATGGTTTTCAAGACGATTAGTTCTATTACTTCAAAATCTATGGGATGTGATTCTATAAATCGTGTTATGATCGTTACTATCATCGACCTTCTTCTACCCATTGTTTCCCACATCATTAACTTTTCCCTCACCTCTAGTCAATTCCCATCCCAATGGCGCAAGGCCTTTATTATTCCTCTACCAAAAATTTCTTCACCTACACTACCTACCCATTTTCGCCCTATTTCCATTTTACCGTTCTTATCCAAGGTCCTTGAGTCCGTTGTACATAAACAATTGTCCAATTTCCTTAATGTTAATGATCTACTAAACCCTTTCCAGTCCGGTTTCCGCCCCGGTCATAGCACAACTTCAGCTTTACTTAAAGTAACTGAAGACATCAGAAGTGGCATGGATGAAACAAAAGTAACAGTTCTTGTACTAATTGATTTCACAAATGCCTTTAACACTGTTGATCCCGATTTGTTAATCGCTATGTTGTCTCGTCTGAAAATCTCCTCGGAGGCCCTAGAGTGGTTTTCTCAATATCTTCATGGTCGCCAGCAGCAGGTTCGAGTTGATCAGGTGTCGTCGGGGTGGTGTAGCCTGGTTACAGGCGTCCCGCAAGGTGGCATACTCTCTCCTCTGCTATTTTCCTTATTTATTAACGCCATCACCTCTTCTCTTCATTGTTCCTACCACCTGTATGCCGACGACTTGCAGCTCTATGTGCAGACGGATATCAGCACACTAAACAGTGCAATAGCTTGGCTGAACTCAGATCTTCATAATATCAAGTTATGGTCTACACGCTTCGGGGTCGTTGTCAACCCGAACAAATGTCAATCGATCATAATAGGTAGCTCTCGACAGTTATGTAAAGTTGACATTGACAATATTGACCCGGTTCGGTTTGACAATGTCCCGATTGCATACTGCAGCGAAGTGAAGAATCTAGGTGTACATCTGGATTCCAAACTAAGCTGGACCGCTCAGGTTACTAACACAAGTCGTAAATTGTTTTCTTCCTTGCACTCTCTCAATAAACTTAAAAACTTTTTGCCGTTAAAAGCTAAAATAACCCTTGCCCAAAGCCTTCTCCTACCCCTACTCGACTATGGCGACGTGTGTAGCGTTGATCTCTCAGAGGTGTTGCTCAATAAAATGGATCGCTTGCTTAACTCGTGCATACGTTTTATCTACGGTTTGCGCAAATACGACCACATCTCTGAGTATCGAGCTAAGTTGAAGTGGCTACCAATTCGTTGTCGCAGAAACCTTCGAATTCTTTGTCTGCTTTTTTCTGTATTAAATGAACCTGCGACACCGAAATACCTCAAGAACAAATTCTCCTTCCTCTCTTCTCTCCACGACAGGTCGTTGCGGTCATCGCATAACGCTGTACTTGCTATACCATCTCACCACTCTAGTTTTATGTCCGACTCATTTGCAGTTGTTGCCGCAAATCTGTGGAACAACCTGCCCTTAAATATCCGACAAGCGCCCAACAGAATGCTGTTTAAAAGAATGGTCTTCACACACTTCCTGAATAGTTCCTAACAACTGTAAGTAATATTGTATGTATTATTATTAATTTGAATTTACTTATTATCATTATTATATTATATATATTATTTATAATTATAAAGTATTAGTATTAGATTTAGTAGAATTTTAATTACCTATTTTCCTGTTTAAATATTTGCACCTACCTCCCACATACCATGTTCGTAATGTCCCTAAGGTTGACCGAGTAAGAATGTCTAGCGGCATTAGGTCCGCCTTTGTACATAGTGCAAAAAGTTTTAAATAAATAAATAAATAAATAACTTATAGAAATATCGTTATATATTTATCGTTAATACATTTCTGGCCAGTAAACCAAATTCTCCAGAAAATTCTGGAAGGCCTATCTCCAACAGTGGAAGTCCAGGACTCTGTATTCTAGGGGCTGTAATGATTGTATATTGTTTATTCATTTTATGTTATTATTGTTTAGTCATATGTATCATCAAATTAAATAAACAATATATTATCAAACCTGCCTAAGTAAGTAAGGGGTTACCTTACTCACTATCCTGCCTCTTTGCTTGCCTCATTTAACTATTATCCAAATTGCTGATTTTAATGACGTATGATTAAAATAATCTATAAACAACATTTTGATATACGCAACGTGATTGGTAGTTAGCTTGTCATTTTGGTTTTTGTCAATGACGTGCCTCATATACATCGTTAAACATGTGAAAGGATAATCAGATTTTCTGCAACCGGCCGTTAATATTTTATGTTATACTTTATCTTTTCTATGCTTTTACTATGTTAAGAGAAATACTAACTATATTTTAATATGTTAAAGATTTACGAGTAATTTGAATAAAATATGTCTTGTCGCATTATTCAAAAGCCGACCTAACCGACCAGTAATATTGTGCAAAAAATTAGTTTCGTAATTATGGCTGCTTAATGGACACTTATATAGAACAGTTTTGGGAAAGTAATGTGTGGCAGTAAAGTGGGTACATAAAAAGTGTTATTTTGGGAACATTATTACCCCGGATTTAGAAGAACGAGTCACTTTATCGTCTCACTTAAAAGACACTGATTCTGAGATATAAACTTTTCAACTCTTTAATTATTAACCTAAATTACTTAAATTTAACATATCCTTTTCGGCATCTTGAGGACACTTATGCCTGAGCGATAAAAAAATCTGACAGTATAATTAATTAGGAATATTTTTAACATTGGAAAGCAATCTAAAAAGTTTAGTTGGCTTGTTTAAAAGGATTTAACGTTTTTGAGACCTCTCGCTTGCACAATTCAATAGATTTAAAGATTTTTCAAGTTTAAGAATTTTTGTCTATTAACTTACTAGGGAATAAAATTACGGAAACTTTGAAGATATATATTATATATCTCTAGCTAAAATTAGGTATATGAAAGAAGACAGAAGACAAATTTCTAAGCATTCCATGGATTTACCGTGCGGGTGCCATGTCCATCGGGTGTGGGTAAGAGATGAGAGAAGTGTCTCTGGCTTTCGATCGACAATAGGCTAAGTTAAAATGGAGGCCTCCTTCTTTACTTTTTTGCGCAACAAAATGCCCCCCATCCACCATTCTACACCTCTCCCTACCCAGCCAAATACTGTATGATTCCGTCTTGGAAGCTATTTCTATAAATGTATCGCCTGCAGACCTGGCGCCCAATTCTTTCAGTAAGTGATGCATAGATTTTGCTGCAACTCCTCTCGCACCAACTTCCACTGCGTAAAGCTGAGTCTCGAACCCGTTTTTGATCATTTCTTCTATGAGATCATAATATTTGTTCAATTTCATGTTGTGGTCTTTTGGAATATTTAATAAATATGTCCAAAACTAAAAAAAAATGAGATATTTAGTGTAAATAACTTCTCTTCAAAATCCCTTAAATGTAATGCTTGTACTCGTAGTTCAGATGACTAATGTTTAAATATTTTTATTAGGAGCCAGATTTTGAGCTAAAACGTAATATTAGGAAATCATTTAACTAACGCGCTCCATGAAGTCGCACATGTCTAACGCTCAAGCTGACAATGAATCCACTATTTTGTCAATCTAACGTTTCGACTAAGGCTGCTAAAGTCCTTTAAGCTTAGTATAAACCAGCATTTTGTTAAACACATTATTTGTTGATCACGCCGAAAGAAGTTCTTTCGTTTAAAATTAATAAATTTAAATATTGCGCTTTTTTCTCCTAAATTTGCGATAGGTCCGATTTGGCTCGGACAAGTATCACTATAAGCTGGCATATAGGTAGTCATCAATAGGTGGCAGTTGTTCCCATCAGAGCTCAGTAACTACATTGGCATAGTTTATGTCAGAGCCTAACCTCGTAAACGTAAGAGGAAAGGTTTCAAAAAGAAAACAACTAATTTCCAACATTAATCGGATTTGGCAAAAGTACGTTGCAAAAGCTCTTTGAGAGAGCACAGACTCAAGAGATTAAATGATGTAACTGATATTAATTAGTCTCAAAGTAAAATGGAGATTAGCTCAAGTTCTTAGACATCTCCAAACTGGTCAGAGGTAAAACGTGTTATTCACACTAATATATAATTATTCGGCCTTATTTTTTTATACTTTTACCCATTATAGACATAACAGCCAACCTTTAAACACCATCCAAACTTAACTACATGTTTTTCAATTGGAGACACGCACTAGGGAGGCCGGCATTGTGGGGTATATTAACCAAGACAGATGTATAGAAAATAAAGAAACAAAATAGAAATCAATAAATACATGTTGACTTTGTATGCTCTTTAGACTAATATGTGATTATTTAATAGAAACAAACAACTTTACCTATGAAACCATATTTCGGAAGTGACATTTTTTTTTCTTTTTCATACATATTCGCTATATTTAAATTAACAGATATTATATTAACAGATTGTATTGAAAACCTGAAATATTTGTCATGTCCGACATATGGTTTCTAAGGAAAAGTTGTTTGTTTATATGAATATAATCACATATTAGTCTAAACTGCCTCCGTGGGCTAGCGGTTAAATTCGTGGATTTAGACTCGGAGGTACCTGGTTCGATTCCTGGTCGGGACACAAAAATATTTATTAATGTAAATAAATAATTTGGTATGCTGGAGACATCGACGAGCTTGCCACTTGTCATGAAAGGCATATAGTAAAGTTGGCTAAATGTGAATCCGTTTATTTATAAGCGTGGTTTCTGACCACCCCAAAAGGGAAACGGTCGTGATGATACTTTACTTTACTTTACTTTACTATTAGTCTAAATTAAGACCACACAAAATCACGCGGTATATAATAATAAATTGTTGATTGTCAAGCAACTACTAGTTAAAAGAAGAACGCATACCTAATAACTAACATACAATTATAATTTCTTAATCTAATGATATAATTTATCTAAAGCTAGATTTATTAATATTGTGGTCAAAGAAGTACCCATAAGGTACCGTGACTACCTTTTGAGTATTTATTCGAAGTACTTAAATACAAAAATATTAAAATAAAATTGATTAAAAAACTAATTATAAATAAAACTAAAAATACCTATAAAATTAAAACTATTCTACAAAATAAACTAAGGGCTTACCACTACGCTCGCCGCATTTCCTCGTTGAATTATAATCGACATATTCTGTTTTAGGTAGTTATGGCATTTGGGAACGCCACACTCTTGAAAAATTCGTTTACCCAGCTCTTTTATGAATTTGTGGGTATCAAGAGTTTCAACCACAAATGTCACAAAGTTATAATTTTGTTTAATGCTATTAATTTTGATGTGCTTTCTAAATTCATATTCTTATAAAATTTTAGTATTACAATAGACGGCGTATATGTGACCCTTTACCAATTTTATTTTATTTTTATTTGTCCTTATATTATAACATTTAAATACAACATTTTATTATAATAAAATTTCCAAAGTTAATTTTAAAAATTCAAATACAATAGACTTCGGTAGCAGTTAAATTATGTTCCCACAACACATAAGTAAAATCACGAAAAAATCTCAGGTTGTCCCTTTCTAAATATATTTGTTTTTAAACAAAAGAAAATTCAATTTTACTACTCATTTGTTTAAGTATCTCTTTCCTTATTTTGTTTTTATGAGTCACCTTAGAAACTTTTTCTGTTCTTATTTCGTGAGATAGACTCTTCAGAGTTCTTGAAACGTATATCAGTAACTTTATTTCCTAATAAATATCAATGTTTCAAGTTCAATTCAAATATTAAATATCAAAGCTTTGAATTTGTGAATAAGTGTTGTAATGCTAATGTATACATTATGAGTGGGAGCTAGAATCAGCCAAGTGTGTCCGAAAATAATCACGGATTAGGGATGACAAATTGGCAAATGTATTTTAGCCTAAAAATATTCTATAAATACATTATTAAAACGTGATGTTATACTTGACATTATCAATTATAGCTTGTTTGATGATTTAATTCACTTGAAAAGTCAGAATCTGTGTGGACCTGTAAAAACGACCGTTTGAAATTTGCCAAGGATATTTCTAAATATAAAATTATTTAATTCTCGTATATTATTATGTGTAAACAAATATAAATGCAACAAGTACGCGGAGATTATCGTAAATCACCAATTCATCCCATTTCTAGTGGAAACGATGGGTCCGTTGAGAAAAACTCCGCTTGGCGAGACCGGTGACCTTTTAAGTAGAGAATATTTTGCTCATAGAGTGTCCTCGGCAAACTACGTCCATCGGACGGTTATAATTATAGTTTTTTTTTTGTTCTATTTGTAGTATAAAAACTAATATAAAACTTGTAATATAAAACTTATAAATTTAATTATTTTAAATTTATTTGTGATATTTCTCATGTTTGGTACGCTAGACATCAACGAGCTTGTCACTTGTCATGATTGGCCTATAGTAAAGTTGGCTAAATGTGAATCCGCTTGTATATAAACGTGGTTACTGACCTACCCGAAAAGGAAACGGTCGTGATGAAACTTTACTTTAATATTATAAATTATTTTTTTTATTTTTTATTTACTCACCCTTAATTTATAAAAATGTTTTTTTTTAATGTCCTTAAAACCAATAGTCAATATACATATATCATCCACTTCATTGTGGAACAATAAATTTTTTTTTTATTGTTTTGTCCAAAATTTATAGTTTGGACAAGTCAAAAGACAAAGCAATAAAAAAACTAAATTTCACTTGTTTTCGAAATGTTTCACTAATTAATTGGATGATCGATATGCGCGATATTTTTTTATTTCTTTTAAATATTACTAATATAGATTGCCTTAAAAAAAATTTTTTGCCTCGAAAGAAAACTGTTTTCCATGCCAAAAAATGGATTTATCTATTCATGATTACATCACTATTACGCCATCTCTTTGACGTCACAACACATTAAACAACAGTGTGGTTTGATGGTATAATATTTTTTTTTTGTGACGATCAAGCGCATTTTCCCCTCCTCCTCATTAGGAATATTATGAAGTCCTTTAGTAATTGTGAATTAATTAGAATATACAAATCATTTTGAACAGCGTTTGGTATTTGCAAATAAATATATATATATATTTTTGAAAAAAAGAAAATTAATGAATTAAATAATAATATTATTGGTTAATTTTAAATATAATAATTAAAACGATTTTTTGTTTTGGAATAAAAAACAATTTAATTAAATAATAAATATATATAGATACATTTTAAATATAACATAATATATACCGAAACTAGTTTTTTTGAGTTACATGCATTGCATATCCGTTTTGCAAGCGTTATTCACAAACATAACTGAAAAAAATTCGTTTGATAATTATTGCGTTACAAGCGACCGACGCTCGATATGGTATTTATGCTACGTCGTAGCACATTTCAAGTACAATATTGTCCGTGCACAAGAATGCTTGAGAATTGAGGTCATCCGACGATACAACCACTTGTCACCAAATGCCACAGTAATATTCCCAAGCTAAGCTCTGACATTTCATCTATGCGAAACTAATAATATTGTTAATTGAATTCATACTAATATTATAAATGTGTACGACGCTTTGCCTGTCTGTATGTGAGAGTATGTATGTCAGTTAGCCAGCCTATATTAGTGGGCTGATTTTAATGACTTATGCCAGAAGTGTTCCGTGGAATCCTGAAATATTCATCCGCTATATGACGTCATTATTTGACCACGACATGTGACACTACTGCCATATATCTGTCTGTCTGTTTAATTCGCCTTCACGCCTATGTTTCTTAACCGATTTCGATGATTTTTGACAAAAATGATCCTTTAAATTCAGGGTGTCAAAATCTTAGTGTTACATAGCCACCTGAAGGTATTTTTTTCAGGTTATCCATCTGACAACAAAATGTATATAACGGCCATAAATCTGTTTGCTATATCTGCCATCTTTGTGGCCGATATCTACAGTTGGGGATAGAAACTATTGCATAAGGTGCTTCAATTAAAATTCAAAATTGCGACCTATTTTCCGTTACATTTTTAGACATTCTGTTAAAATATAAATAAACAAATGTGTCATCTAAACATCAAAAACAAAGAGTTTTAAAACGTGTAGCAAAGGATGCCAAATAGTCGGCCACAATCTTAATATGACATATGACCCTAGGTATGATATAGAATATAAAATCAGAGTAATAATATGCTATGACAATTATTCCTTATTACATCATCAATACAGATTCCGAAATCTTCACTGCTAAAACTGGGCCTTCCAGATTTTTTTCTGAAGAATCAGGGCCTTCTTAAGTCAAGCTGTTGGGCACATGGGCTGACCATCGTTATAGCTTGTCTGTGTACTAGATAGTATTTTAATATTATAAAACATAAAAAATAACTCTTATATATGTTGTATGCTGAAGACCCATTCCTATAACCTGGAGTCCTTCAAATGAAGTGTAAAAAGCATATTGCCAAGCCGGCATAATGGTAGGGCCTGTTGTTGGTCGTCAATGGCTTGCGTCTGCTGCTCCCGTTCTTGGAGCGCGGAGTTATATGTTGTGCTTAGTATAAAAAAGAATACTTTTGTACTAAATTATTAATTACATATTTATTTTTAATAAATGTCATCACGACCGTATCCTTTGGTAAGTCAGTCGCCCTTCTACGTACCTATCTTAGACCATAACCGCTAGACCCGGAAGTAATATTATAATATAGCTAATATTTTAATATAAAATATTAAAATAGTTTTATAACTGATACATTCACATATCAAGTAATAAATTCTTATGATGTTTTCAAGTGAAAAATAAAGTAGGTTAACTGCATAGTTATTAGCAACATTGTATTATTCCCAAAGTCCGACGTTATCAGGTATTTTAAAGGGAACTGACAACATCAATTTAATAAATGCATTCTCATAAAAAATATGTAGGTCTTTAATGTTTTTACACAGTATTACAGTGTACAAGTTCCAGATATCGTTTTTATTGGAACTGAAAATATTTACAAAAAAAAACAAGTATATTACTAACTGGAATCAGACACTAATGACTGACATCAGTCTCTAACATTATGCCGGCTTGACTAAATGCTTTTTCACACTTCGATTGAAAGACAAAAAAGTGTAAACACAGAGACTTGAAGAAGTGCACATCTTTATCGTGCGACATATGTACGAATCCCAAAATGCATACGTACTCGTAGGGATGGTGAGTATGGTATGTGTGTGCATATTCTGCGTGTAGTTAGATTTCAGAATAGAGAGTAATAAATAATTTTATTAAGCTCTTCAAAGCACTCACCATAGTAGAGCCAGTATAGGAAAGACGCGCTCAGAGTTCCAGATATAGTGGCATCGTCCACAATTAGAACAGGACACCTCTGCAGAATATTGATAGCATATGTAAGGTACTGCAACAGCCTAATTGAAGGCGGAAAAAACTGCTTCACTTTGTTCAGTATTCCGAGCAGTACTTACAGCGTTAAACAAAGTTCATCATTACAGCCCCTAGAACACAGCGTCCTAGACCTCCACTGCTGGAGATGGGCCTTCCAGAACATACATCTTGAGAATTTGGCCTACACTCGCCACGCTGGCCAGACGGCTTGGCGAGAAACAAAGTTATGTAGGCCAAAATTATTACTCGTACCTAATGTCAAGTAAATTTTATGTCTGATATATGAATGGCAGAATTGATAATGATCGTCATTGAGAAGGCAATTAAAAGCCAATGACAGGTGTAAAATTCTCGTGTGAGGTAATAATACCATGAATAACGAGCACAGATAACGATTAAATTTAATAATCTGCTCGGATGTCGTTACATTTATTGTTGCATATTATAATTATAATGTTATATTGAACATTTTAATAATATAATATATTAAAGGTAACTTATAAAGCAAACGATATATTTGTTGTCCTCTTAGAATCATTTTATTCATTTGTCTTAGTTTTTAATATTTGTCCATTTACCTCATCATCAGATCCGGCGCGGTGGTGGCTCGGTTGTAAGAACGCGTACCTTAAATCCTACAAAGGTCGGTTCAAAACCACCCGGCATGTACCAATGAGAAATACACTTTTCTTACGTACATTTGTCATAGATTTACAACACCACCGTTCCCGTGCCTCGGAGAGCACGTTAAGCCGTCGGTCCCGGTCCACTAATACCAACTTGTGGAATCGTTAATAAATGTCATACAAAATTACATCATATCCTCGCCAAGCCATCTGTTTACGCGTTTACGCCTTAATTTTTAATATACTATGTAATATATACAACACTGCCTTTGCCGCTTGTAGAAAACAGGCGTTTCGTCATGTGTTAGTTGTCAACCATGTTCGTTTGATAGTATCGTATCTCAATACTAAAAATTTATACCAAAAGTTCCAAGGAGTTTTTTTTCATCCAACTACATATTACTACATATCCCAACATGGCCCTATCGACCGGATTGATGGAATTTAATGGATATTTACTGAAGATTGGACTTTATTTGAAAGAAAAGTAAAATTGCAAGATTCGTCATAGTCGGCACGTGGATATCGGACTTACGAAGATTGGAATTTATGAAATTGCACAGTGTTAAGTGTAAATACTTATTTCTTACCCAATACTCGGTACTCAGGTAATATGAAGTTAGGAATTAGGAACTTTTTATAAGGTTTGTACCATTTTTTATGTATAAATATCCTCAGTCAAGTAGTTTTGTCACGACATTCATTTCACTTGCTAAGTATTTTGCATTTTGCTTATTGCCTTATATATTTAAATATAGCCTTATTATTGTAAATTATATTTCAATATTGCTACTTTATATTAGGTATTAGTTAGTTTAGCTAACCTTAGCATATAGCAATTAGCAAGTGGTCGTACATAGCATTTTTGTTAACTTGCATTGTAAAGATATTAAATTAGGTACTTCATTAAATTTAAAGTAATAATTAGCTATATTATTTAATGCTGTTTCCATATTTACTTATATAACTTATTTTTATTTTCGCTTTTTAGTAGATTTTATGCCTATTTTGTAAAACTTATACTTTTTAGTTAGGTACAGTTTTAAACTTTTTTATTGTATACATTCCAGGTGGATCTCACGCCCTCCAGAATGACCAGTAATAAAGATCAGTTGCTTAAAAAGTTAGTCAGTTATAAAGGACGACTTAGTGCATTTTGTTCCTATGTAAGCACTATAACTGAACCATTAAGCAAGACTCAGATAAATGAACTACAATTAAGAATCACTAGGATGACTAAGGTATTTGAGGACTTTGATGAGCTGCAGTTAAAGTTAGAATGTTCGGTGGAAGATGTAGAAGCTCAGTTAGGCGAGAGGAATGATTTTGAGTCACAATATTACAAAATCATTGCAAAGGCCAATGACCTTGTGTCAGTACAGGTTCCATCACCTCCATTGAGCGAAAAGGGTTCTTCTCGTAATCATCAACGTCTCGTTAAGTTACCTACTATTCAACTGCCAAAATTTAGTGGTTTATATGACAATTGGTTGGAGTTCCGTGATACCTTCTCGAGTCTTATTCATTCTGATAGCGATATTGACGATGTTAATAAATTTCATTATTTAAGGGCCTCCTTAGAAGGAGAAGCTGCAGTAGTTATTCAGTCTATCGATCTTTCCTCCAGTAACTACATAGTGGCGTGGAATTTACTATGTGATCGTTTTAATAATGTGCGATTACTCATACAAAACCATGTAGCAGCATTATTTGATTTAGAACCTTTATCGAAAGAATCGTCAATTGCTATAAAGCGTATGAAAGATCGTATTAATAAAAACTTAAGGGCTTTAGAATCATTAGGTGAACCTATTAAGTACTGGGACACCCTACTAATCTATATTATAAGTAGTAAGTTGGACAGCAAAACATTTCGTGAGTGGGAGGAATATAAAATAAATTTAGACAAGAATATATCGATTAAATTAGCTACACTTTTCACTTTTATGCAATGTCGTTCAGATTTGCTCGAAACTTTAGAAATGTCGCATAATAAACAATTAAGTCAGCCTAAACTAATAGCTAAGCACAAAACTATGATGTCTAGATCGACGACACATCGTGATGGACCCCGTGCTGGATCCACATATATAAAAACATGTCCTATGTGTAACGGCGAACATCAGCTTAGCACTTGCATTCAGTTTTTAGGCCTAAGTATTAAAGAACGACTAAAGGTACTGCCTGATTTTAAGGTTTGTTATAATTGTTTACAACGCGGTCACTACGCTAATCGCTGCAAGAAAGTTGGTTGTAGTCTATGTAAACGTAGACATAATATACTTATTCATTCTGCGAACGCAATGCAGCGGCCGGACGTACGTAATTCATCTCCTGAAAATACTGCGAGCGATAATAATAATAACATGTCCTTATCGGCGCGCGTCCCGAAGAATACTGCATCGTTGTGTGCGTTGTTGTCGACTGCGCTAATAAAGGTCTACGATAACAATGAGCGTGTGTGCGTCGCCCGCGCAGTGCTGGATAGCGGTAGCACTTCATGCCTTATTACAGAGCGACTAAGTAGCAAATTAAATCTACCTATTTATAATGTAAACACAACTGTGTTTGGTATAAACAATTCTATGTCCCGTGTAGGCAAAATGTGCCGTGTATCAATGAAATCATTGAATGAAGATTACGCGACACAAATTAAATGTTTTGTCTTACCCTCAATAACTGATAATGTTCCTTCTTATTTCATTGATGTAAATAAGCTAAATATACCTAGCTATATTCATTTAGCGGACCCTAACTTTTTTGAGCCTTCTGCAATTGATATGATAATTGGCGCTGATCTCTTTTGGGACTTATTAGGGTCGCAGAAAATTAGCTTAGGTATTGGTAAGCCGGTGCTCTTTGAGACTAGACTGGGATGGTTGGTCTCAGGCCCCAATAATTGTGGCCAAGCATCGTCTTCATCGTTTAACATAAAATGTAATTTTACAACTGTTGATTCCACAGACACAAATCTGC
The DNA here is from genome assembly GCA_910589645.1 of Tinea semifulvella. Taxonomy (NCBI): domain Eukaryota; kingdom Metazoa; phylum Arthropoda; class Insecta; order Lepidoptera; family Tineidae; genus Tinea; species Tinea semifulvella. The sequence continues at coordinate 32,934,707 of OU342584.1, forward strand.
TCAACGAAGTTCTTCATAACCAATTATCGCGTTTTTGGCAACTTGAAGAAGTTGACCCTAAGACTTCGTATTATTCTGAAGAGGAAAAATTGTGTGAGGAACACTTTGTAAAAAATACTACTCGTCTTCCAGATGGTCGTTTTTGTGTCAGAATTCCGCTCAAACAACCCGAAACCATGTTAGGTAATTCTTTTAATCGGGCTAAACATTGTTTGATATCATTGGAGCGTCGACGTATATCTAAACCTGCATTTAGTAAAATGTATTGTGACTTTATGTCAGAGTATTTATCTCTCGGTCACATGTCAGAATGTGACTTTAATCCTCAGTCCTTGTCGTATTTTATTCCTCATCATGGTGTACTGCGCGAATGTAGTACCACAACTAAGTTAAGGGTAGTATTTAATGCTAGTAGCCCTAGCACTTCTGGAGTTTCTTTTAATCAAATCCAGATGGTGGGTCCTACAATTCAGGATGATCTCGTGTCTTTACTTCTCCGTTTCAGGCAACATAGGTATGTGATTGCAGCTGACGTTGAAAAGATGTATCGACAGGTGATTGTGCATCCTGATGACCGCCACCTGCAGCAGATTGTTTGGCGTGATGCTTTGTTTGAGCCCTTAAAGGTATTCCAGTTAAATACTGTCACGTATGGTACAGCCAGTGCACCCTTTCTCGCAGTGAGATGTCTTAAGCAATTAGGTCTTGAGTGTGTTGACAAAAGAATCGCTGAGATTATTATGCACGATTTTTACGTCGATGACTTAATCTCTGGTGGAAACACGACTGAGGAGATTTTAGAGATTCGTAATAAAGTCACCTCTGTTTTAAAGTCAGCTGGCATGAATTTAAGGAAATTTAAATCTAATAATTTCTACTTACAGTCTGACAATCAGTCGTCTGTAGATTTAAATATTGGCACATTAGAACCCAGTAAAACACTAGGTTTAGGCTGGCAGACTGAGTCTGATAAGTTATATTATTCTTTATTTAATAAAAATTTTGTTTGTTCAAATCAAACTGTTTCTAAGCGCTCAATTCTCTCAATTATCGCACAAATATTCGATCCCTTGGGACTAGTAGCTCCCTGTGTTATTTCCATGAAATGTATTTTACAAAAATTGTGGTTACTCAAGTTATCTTGGGACGAGTCTGTACCACCAGAGATTTTAAAACTCTGGACTGATATTGTTGCCTGTTTGCCGATTTTAAATAGCATCCGTATTCCGCGTCGTGTAATCTCCGAGTTAAATGAAAATATAGATTTACATATTTTTACCGACGCATCACAGATCGCATACGGTGCTTGTGTTTATGTTCGCAGCTGCAATCAATCTGGTGACATTCTTGTGCGATTATTAATGGCTAAGAGTAGGGTGGCTCCTCTTAAACCTACAACAATACCCAGGCTAGAGCTTTGTGGTGCGTTGGTGGGAGCACGCCTTTATGAAAAGGTGAAGAGCGCACTTAGACTTAAAATTAGGCATGCTACTTTCTGGACAGATTCCACAATTGTTTTGGGATGGCTAAAAATGCATCCAAGCAAACTTCAACTGTTTGTTCGTAATCGTGTCGCTGAAATTAACGAAATTACTAATAACTGCACCTGGAGACACGTTACGACTGACCAAAACCCAGCTGATTATATTTCGCGTGGTGTAAATGCTGAAGTTATTAAATCGCTTGATATTTGGTGGTCTGGTCCGAGCTATTTAAAGTTAGATTCGTCTAACTGGCCTTCTAATATAGGTACATCGGAAGTACTTCCGGAAATAAGGAAGGAACTTGCGCTTAGTGTTAAATTAATTGATAACTTTAAGATAATTAATTTTGACCGTTTTTCTAATTTTACTAGACTTATTCGTGCCGTTGCGTATATGTTACGTTTTATTAACTTATGTAGGAAATCAAAAATTATTTTAAATTATCTCACCACTGACGAACTGAACGCTGCATTGAACCTAATTATTATTTTGCATCAGGAGGAGTCGTTCCCTGAATATAATTTATTATTAAATAATAAACCTTTGCCCTCTAAATGCCCTTTGCTCAAATTTAATATTTTTCTTGACGACAACAAAATAATTAGAGTTGGCGGTCGTCTTGAAAATTCAGATTTTTTGTTTAATAAAAAACACCCTATATTGTTACAGTCCACTCATATCGTTACAAAATTGTTATTTAGATTTGAGCATATTAAATTAATGCATGCAGGGCCTCAATTGTTGTTATCTTCGATTAAGGAAAATTATTGGCCAATCGGAGGCCGAAACTTGGCAAAGTCGTGCTATCGTCAGTGTGTAAAATGTACTCGTATGAGAGGTAGGGTAGTCGCACCCCTTATGGGTAACTTACCGCAGCCACGTCTATCGCCTGTTGGATACCCATTTTATAATGTTGGGATTGACTATGCGGGTCCTATTCTCTCAGCTAGTCGTCAAGGTCGTAGTTGTAGACTCGTGAAGGTATACATCGCCATTTTTGTATGTTTTACGACCAAGGCTATTCACCTTGAATTAGTGGGTGACTTAACGAGTAATAATTTCCTATCAGCATTGCGTAGATTCATGTCGCGCCGTGGTAAACCTAGTAACATATACTCTGACAACGGTACCTCCTTTGTCGGAGCTTACAATGACATTGGTAAGTTCTTAAAGTCTAATTGTGGTTCATTTTCTGAGTCGATTGCTAATGATGGGATTAATTTTCATTTTTCTCCGGCTTATTCTCCTCATTTTGGTGGTCTCTGGGAGGCGGGAGTGAAATCTACCAAATTTCATTTAGTACGAGTATTGGGGAATTGTAATTTAACGTACGAGGAACTTAACACTGTGTTAATTCAGATAGAAGCCATCCTCAACTCTCGTCCCCTCACACCTCTGTCGGCGGACCCCGACGACTTACTCGCACTAACTCCCGGCCATTTTCTCATCGGGCGCCCTCTGACGTCGCTGCCGACGCCGAACTTCGAGAAAGACAACTATAGTCGTCTGTCACGCTACCAACGGATCGAGCAACTCCGTCAACATTTTTGGAAGAGGTGGAGCAAAGAATACGTGTCTGAGCTGCAACAACGGGTCAAGTGGCGCAAGGATCAGCATCCACTTAACATTGATTCCCTTGTTCTTCTCAAAGAAGACAACCTTCCACCCCTCAAATGGAGATTGGGTCGCATAGTTGCTGTTTATCCTGGATCCGATGGCATCAACAGAGTGGCGGACGTGAAAACGACAAATGGAGTTGTCAGGCGAGCTTTTAGCAAGATTTGCCCACTAATTGATGGAAGCCGTGAGGATCAGTCGACTACTGCCTTCCTGCCTGAGAAAGCTTGTTGAAAGCCGAGCTTTCAACGCCCGGGGGCATGTTTACGCGTTTACGCCTTAATTTTTAATATACTATGTAATATATACAACACTGCCTTTGCCGCTTGTAGAAAACAGGCGTTTCGTCATGTGTTAGTTGTCAACCATGTTCGTTTGATAGTATCGTATCTCAATACTAAAAATTTATACCAAAAGTTCCAAGGAGTTTTTTTTCATCCAACTACATATTACTACATATCCCAACACCATCTGGCCAGCGTGGTGAGAGTAGGCCAAATTCTCTAGATATATGTTCTGGAAGGCCAATCTCAATGATGAATCCTCATGATCATTAAGCTTCTGTTGAGAGCTAAGCTATCCTAAATTCTTGTAAAATTACACCTGATAAGCAAATCGTAATTAATACTGCATCTGGTCGCTTGTCGTATTTTACAGTAACAATAATTTGAGACGTCTGGTTCTAGGTAGCTAATCGTTAAATATGTATTGTTGTAGAAGCTGCTGGACCGCGAGACAGGAGCCGAACTCCCGGCAGCCCGCCCAGCCCGCCGCCTTCGCGTTTGCGCCAGGTGCTGCAGCGAAGCCGGGCTTTGCTGCCACCTCCTCTCCGGAACATCTGCTCATCACATCGGTTTCAAAACCTACATGTAAGTAATCAAGTCGAACAAATATTACTATCTGACAGAAGAAATATCAATCACAAATTCAAGACTCAACTCTACGCAGTGGAAGTTCCAGCAAAATATTTACACCACTTACTGAAGAATTCGACCTAAGCAGGTCTGCCATTAATACCTACATTTCTGGGACGAGCTTTCACACTGAAATTAATGATTTAAAAATGCGTTTGATGATCAATAAATTTAAAGTCTTAAAAGCGATTAGGCGTTTGAACCAATAATTGAAGCGTTTTCCTTTATAATGAAGTGTAACTTACTGTCTCTCTCGTAGTATCGTGATAGTAATGACATGAGTTAGTAACTGATCTTATCGGCATTAAACTTATTTTTCATTCGATTACCCGACGATTTTTAATTTTATTAAATATCCATTTTTCTCAGTGAACATGGTATTAGTATCAGAATAGTGGATTTGTAGCGTACAACCTACCAATAATTAATATATAATTAAAATTCCTATTGTTTTGTAAAAAAAAAAAATATTTATGTGTGGAAACTTTGTTGGAATATGAACTATTTATAATTGTTATTATTATTTTCTGATCTCTATGTTTCTTAAATAAAGTAGAGTAAAAAGTACTGCCTCTCTGGTCTAACGGTTAAGTCTGTCGCGATGGTACCGGGTACTATTGCTGGTCGGGGCACAATCATTTATTGGAATTTATTTGTGATATTTATCGACTTTGGTACGCTGCGTCGAGATTGTTCAGCCACTTGTCATAACGAGTCTATAGTAAAATTAGCAAAATGAGAACCCGTTCCTGACGGGATACGGTCGTGGTGATAATGATGAACCTACTAATTTAGAGTGCAATCATCAAAATTTACTGATAATTTAGTATGTCAAACGAAAAACGTAATTTTAAACATGTACCTATTTATGCAAAAAAGTTTAAAATTATAATTACTATTTAATTATTTAGAGTGTATGAGAAAGTACGATGGAAATGTAATTTAAATAATTAATTAATTTTCATGAGTATGCTCAGTAAACTTGTCGTGAAAAACATTGTAGTAAGATAACATATCGAACTTATGACCATCTAGTATTTTTACATTAACAAAGAAACATTTTAATGAGTTACGGACGTTTCTTTTATTCGTGAAAACAAAATTAATTTAACATTAATTATAATTGAGTGCTAAAGAACTCAGTCGAAATAATTACATCTACAAAGTGGGCAAAATTTTATAATAATATGATTTTTGCTTTGTTATATTTAACTAATATTAAATGAAAATAGTATTAAATATTATATAGCAGTGTATTTTTTCTGAATAGAATTCAATATGATTAATTATCATACGCCTATATTTTTTTTACAAGCACTAATGCGCGCAAGATGCATGATTGTTAGCAACTTAAATCAGACACTTATGACTAACATCAATCCCTAACAGTATGCCGGCTTGACTAGATGCTTTTTCACACTTTGCTTAAAGGACTCCAGGTTATAGGAAAGTGGAAACATTGATGGAAGAGCATTCCATATCTTTATCGATATATGGTTCCCTTATTTTATACGTATGCATAAGGATGGTGACTACGGTATGTGGGTGCATATTCTGACCTGTGCGAGTGGTTAGGTTGCGGAATGGAGATTAGGTTATAGAAATCTCGAGCACTGATAGTATAGCTGGTAAAACACGCTTAGAGAAGTCACATATCGGCGAAGCTGCAGGGATTTAAGAGTTTCAGATATAGTGGCATCGCATGTAGTTCTGGCTAACAAGCACTTGAAATAACATAACAATACATTTTAATTATACAAATTTATTTAATGTAATTCGAATGTGTAAACAATTATTACACGGCCCATAGCTACGACAAATATTTATTCGTTTGTAACAAACGAGTAGAGTTTGCGGTTACATACAAACTTTTATTTACCCAAGGCTTTTCAAAATAAAACCAAACTCGACAAACAAGCGAGAGAAAAAAACAAATGCTAGAAACATTATGGAAATAAAATGAAAGTTATTTAGGCAATACAAAGCGAGGTAAACTTTGAGCTACTTAGGTGAACGTTAAGATTATTTAAACAAACTTAATTAGAAATAAGATTGTTAAGTAAAAGTCGATGACTATAAAAAAACAATAATAAAAGTTAATACGATTATAAAACAAATTATGCAAAATATGCATTAGGCAGCGTCATGTGTGATCAGTACTCCAATCATTCGTTGGTCGAAAAGCTAATTGTCCTGACGGTATATCAGCGGTCGTTCATAAGAGGTGTGCGTCTGAGTTGACTCCAGTCGTAACGCGCCTATACCGACAGTCGTACTCCATTGGTATTGTGCCGAAAACCTGGAAAGTGGCCAACATACAGCCCGTCCCGAACAAGGGACATACTATTACAGTAACATCAGTTCTACGCAAAGTAATGGAACGAATCATCAATGCCCAACTTGTTTTATCTGAAGGACCACTTCATAATTCATTACCGCCAATAGATGTGAGCTCCCTGGGCGTGTTACTAGCTATAATATAGTGAGATCTGAAGAACTGCGCAGCCTTATCCCTTCTTCTCTATTTTGCAACCAAACGACACACATAGGCCAGATATTCACCCAAGATGTGGAATGCTCTCTCGCTTACCATCAGGTGGGTGCTATGTGAATTAAAGTTAGGACAATCGTCTTATAATTAATTAGTCTATGAGAGTGCATTGCCGATTATGGTCGTGTTTGACATGCACTTTCAACCTGTTGTTTTACTAATATACTATCATAATATATAAAACAAAGTTGGGTTTGTTAGAACACTTACGAGTATAACTCAAGAACGACTGCACTAATTTTTATGATTTTGTTTCGTTGGATTTGTCTCCGTCCCGAATAGCAGCATAACTATAAATAAAATTTAATTAATTAATAATAATTTTAATTAATTGACGAAAAAATTAAAGAAAAGAAAAAAATTTTTCCCAAACAAAATGTTCGTGGGAGTCGTAACTGTCAAACAATGTTGGTTGTCAAATATTTATGCGTGCGTCCACAAATTTATATTTAGCTTATTTATACAATATAGAATAAATGACAAATAACCAAATGAATTACTTTTACGTGATTTACAAATTGTTCTGTGTGAGTATTATTATTATTAATAATGACATTCATTGACTGTCAGGCGGTACGAACCTAGTATAATAATATAATATGCTGAGCTATTCGACAACAGAAGAAGAGAAAAGTAGATATATATATATATATATATATATATATATTAAAAATAAGATCGAGCTATATATATATATATATATATAGTATATATATATAGTTAATATAATGTAACAACATTTCTTATGAAAATAACTACCAATGCCCACTCTATCTCATTTTTAATTTTTTTGTTATATTAGTATTTAACGTTAGCATATTATCACTCGGAAAACCAACGTATACATAATAGTAAGCGTACCCGGATGTTGCAGCAACTTCTCATACAAAGTGATCCGTGAAGGGGCTCACGACCTTTACCATTCAGAATAACGACGCAAGCAGGAACAGAATGTATTATCGCGGCCTTAATTCCTTGCAGGATACTCTTTAAAAAAACGAGCTCACGAGAAACTAACTAAGTCCATCATGACAAGTGGCTTACTCGTTAACGTCTCTGAATATCAATAATTTAATCAAAAAGGTACACATTTTGTTTATTAAATCGATTCCGCATGCGGAGGTACAAATCTACAATCATACCGCAATTTTTATTGTATACCTACGCGTATATACTGCGCCGTAGTATTTACGTTATTGTATTTATGGCCAAATTCCGGTCCGGTCCATTTCAAACCTATTCGAAAAACGACGTTTTGTCATTAAATGCAAGCAAAGTAGGTATTTTCTGTATTGGACTTTTAGAGATGGCAGTAATGAGTTTTGAATTTGCAACATAAAATATAGAGGCTTAAAGAATTAAAATTGAATAATATTTACATGAACCTACGAGTATAACGATTACGTTACTGTGCAAATGTCTGTGTGACAGCAATTATTGGTTACAGAGGAACATAAGTATTTTAATATAAAGTATCATCACGACTGTTTTGCATTCGGGGTGATCAGAAACCACGCTTATAACCAGATTTACATTTAACCAACTTTACTATATATAGGCCAATTATGACAAGTGGCAAGAACATCGATGTCCAAACTCGAAATATATCACATATAATTTAAATATTAATTTAATTGATTTATATGAATAAATATTATTGTGTCTCGACAAGAAATCGAATCCGGTCTAGTCTCCGGTAGTCTAAATCCACGGATTTAACCGCTAGACGTTTTAGTGCTATAATAATTATAAAAATCTTTTATTTACTTAAAAAACTAGTATTTTTTTTGGGAATTGGCCACTGATAGGCAGTCAATGCGAATCTCAGGCACCAGTTCCATTACAGACATAAATATAATAGTACACATTATATTTTATCTCAAATTATTAGCAAATAATTTATTATGTATTTTACATTTATTTGTATTTCATTTTACTATTGAGGACTTTGTCGTTGGCCTGACTAGACGTATGTTCTATCGGGCCGACAACGTACACTCCAAGCATCTCCAGAATATCGCTCCGTCTTGCGCACGGCCCCCCAGCGGGAGACCACTGCCTAGGGAAATACTCATGGAGGAGAGCTGAAGCAGTCGAATCTATGGGTTCGTGAGCCACATGGGTGCTGTACTATTAACTATATACTATTAACGGCGTCCAGCACTAAAAGTGCATGAATTACCGGCTGGTGGTTACCCGCTGTGATCCTGCCGGAGAAAACGAGGGTATGCCCCATCCCCAACCCAGGCCCATCCGGGGCATCCGGGCATTCGGCATCGAGGCATCCAGGGCATCGAGGCATTCGGGCCTGGACGACCCCACTGGCTTTAACTTATCTTTGACTATTAACAATGACAATTTTTCAGTCTCTTCATAGTTTTATTTGTTTAACCAAAAGATTAAAATTATTTTACAATAAGGTTAGGTCAGGTATTTATGGAAACATGCAAAAAATAATGAAGAGGATTTCTGTTCGAATGTCGCTATCTGAATTTAAAAAAGAGAGGAGTATTGCCGTCGACAAATATAAGTTTTTAGATATTGTTTTTATATAGATATGTACGAGTACTTTTTTATCATAGAAAGAGATGAAAAGTAGAGTGGATCACTTGATGGCAAATTATTTGATCTAATCCTCTATTTTCGGAACACTAGGTAAAGTTGTTGGTTTCTATCAACAGAATAGCATATCAGTCACTAGTAAGACCATACAAAGTCACCCAGTGAATATATATAGTTTTTATATCATTATGTAGATTTCGTACTACATACTTAATTGGTAAAGGTTGTTCTTAGATGTAAGATACATAGGCTCTAATGATAGTTATCAGTGACTATTATAAGTTTCTTCTTTTTATCAAAATATAGGATATAGACGACAGTGTTCATAGGTATATTTTTGACCGTAATGTCAGATCAAAATTAGAAACAGACCTTTATAAATTATTATTTTTTGTACTATTTTCCCGTTATGTAAGTATCATACGGGACACGAGATCTAAGAAGAAGAAACTTATAATAGTCACTGATAACTATCATTAGAGCCTATGTATCTTACATCTAAGAACGACCTTTACCAATTAAGTATGTAGTACGAAATCTACATAATGATAAAAAAACACTATATATTTTCATTGGGTGACTTTGTATGGTCTTACGTTATGCTCTTACTGGTGACTGATATGTTATTCTATTGATAGAGACCAGCAACTTTACCTAAGAAACAATATGTCGGAAATGACAAAAAAAGTAATAATTGGGTATTTTAGAATTACCAGTTATATGGCCAAAAAAAGTTGTCACATATGGTTTCTTAGGAAAAGTTGTTGTTGTTGCTTGTTATGTTGTAGGAACCTTGTTTCTGGGAACACTTAGATTTGTCAAACTTTACACTTTTGTCATATGCAATGTAATTAAAACAACGACACAGAAAAACAACCGGATACGAGAAAGCAAGGAACAGTCTGCTACCTATATAGTCGTATATTGGTTATATAAACTAAGGTTGGATGCAGCTGTAAAGGGGCGTTGTCCTTATCAAATAAATTGTCTTATGTCAAATAATAATAATAATGTATAATAATTATTTAATATTTTTTATATCAACAGAATAATATTTTAGTCTAAAGTAAGAAGCATATAAAATCACGCCGTATATATTTATCTTGGTGTAGTTTCCACTATATGGCACGGGCAAAGTCAGATCAAACAGCTGTGATAAATATAGCTTTACTGTTTGCCCCGTATTCGTTTCGCTCTATGACCGTTTGTGTCAATGTATACGTCCAAATTAAGCGAACCGTAACAAAATGTTCGCACATAACGATTTTACCTAAATCACGCTCGAACTGTTATTTATTTTGTCACAAAAATTCGCCTTAATTTTCTTTTGCGATGAATGAAAAACCCCAGCACAGATTCGAAAAAATAAAGTCTACCTGCGGCGTTTGACAGTTCTTTTTGCTTTTGACGTTAAAGTCGCGGCTAATTTCAATCTTCACAGGTTAACACTTAAACGCTAAAGCTTAGAATGCACTACGTGAAATATTCGTTAAGCATTTCTAAAAGTGTAAAAAAAATGTTTCTGCCTACACTCGCCATGCTTTAGCGTTTTTTAATGACATTTTATTAACGATTCCGCAAGTTGGTATTAGTATAACTAGGACTGATGACTTAACGTGCTGCCCGAGGACGGTGGTGATGTAAATCTATGACAAATGTACGTAATAAATTATACCTACCTATTCTATTGGTACATTCCGAAGTTCGAAACGATTAAAAAAAAAAATTGAAAGCTTTCACACACAACCAACTTTATATCCTGTCCAAAATATAATTCATTGACAGAGAATAAGTCCGCATTTGTACGAGCAATAAAGTTACCACCGTTAAGTTTATTTAGCGATTATTATTATGCCGACGTAAAAGCTAAAGATCTGAGAAAACGACTGTTTTTTCATTTGTTGTATAAGACCTGACTTATACAAAAGAGCAGCAAAGAGTTAAGTTTACACGTAGTTAGAATAGTTAATGTAAAATGACAATTTATATACAATTTATATCGACGAGCTTGTCTCTTGTAATGATAATTATTATTTATTTATTGTACTAAACCAAACCAAGTGCACGTACACAGGCGAGCTTAATAGCGTAAATGCACTTTCTACCAACTAACCTTTATATTATAATCATCTAGATAGAGAAAAACAAAGAACTACATATTTTTAATTCCGTAATAAAATCTTAAGTTACGGTGCAGAGTATTCCTAAAAATAGCGCCACTCATACTGAGCCTAATCAAGTAGGTAGTGAGAGGTCGACGATCGCGCGAACTTTGACTTACGTAATTTTTTCTCTCTCTATTTCGTCTTTCGGCTGTTTTATCACGATTGATATCTATATTGTTTTTAGTACTGTTTTGTTTTTCGGGTAATGATTTTTATCTTTATAAAAAAGTATCTTTTTTATATCAAATAGTAGTTCTACTAATGACACATAAAGCCTAAAAAAATATTTGCTCATTACACGCGGTACAAAACACAAATTATAGGATTATAGTAATGTTTGCATAATGCAAACCTTACGTGAAATCTGACCACCCCAAAAGAGATCAAGGCAGTAATTAGGATGATACAAATGTATAAAAGTAGGTTGTGTTAATATTCGCGCGAGTTTATCCAAATGTATTATAAGCGTTAGAATGAAGGGCGAGAAAAAGGAAATTTTTCGTCTTGTGACAGGAAGCACGCCTCAGTGTTATTGGCAGCGAAGCTACGACCTGCATAGATACGACCAGCTAGCTCTACTTTGAAATTTCAAAGTGAATTCGGTTTTATTATTTTCAATTTACCCGGAATTTTAGGATAAAATGAGAAAAATTTTATTTTTACGGAATTCGTTTAGATGACAATGTATTTGATGATTTAAAATTTTATAGTTCCTTTGTGGTCTATTTTACGATATAGATTCATATTTCCGTCTTTCAGAAATATTACGCTTCTCACATATAGAATACATACATAGTAGTTGTACTAAGGTAAGGGTATGAAAGCTTTATTTTATCATTTCGTATACCTATCCAGTGACAATCTGTACACATAGTTATAATAAGCATATATTATCATGTGAAGCTGAAATTTATAAGTGCTGTTCTTAAGAGATCTTCAGGAAACCCACGCCTAGTTAAGTTATGTTGTCAGTTAAAACAAGTATATTTTAATGGTTTTTTTATTGATTTTAATTATATATATATTGGAATATCATTGATGTTAATTATTATTTTTCATGGTACTCTGCAAGCTCTGTTTATGACATTATTATTAATACCTATTCTGGACCTGTGACAAAACGTCTTTACAGCTGTATTTATCTTTGTTATATTATATTAGTTTATATTTGACAATGCCTCTTTAAAGCTGCAATCAAATTTTAATTAAATTTTTATATTTTACAGCTGCATCTATCCAGCATTGGGCTGAACTAACTATTTCTTGTCAACAACAGCTTAAACCAGCCAATATTCGTAATTTACTGTTAACCTAGTTTTTGTTACACATTACATACTCGTATTCGATAAAAAAAATTGTAATTGAGACAAATCCAAGTGTTCCTATGGACGAATAATAAACAATATGATAAGCGTTGAAATATTCGAGTATAAGATGTATTGCTAATAAATTGTTGCTAGTAAGTTTTGTATCGGTAAAATTATTATTTTCCATTCTGGTATCTAAAACAAGCGTTAAAATATATAGGATGTAATGAGTACTAATTTAGTAGAATAATTATAACAAGTAAACAACCCTCTCGGCAGTAATATACGTTAAGGCTGGTTCACACTTCACGACTCAATCGATTTTGTATAAATGTATTACATGTCTATTTTTCAAAATGTGTTTTTAATTGTTAATATTTAGTAACGGATTTCTGAGAAAATACTTTAGTTTTACATAGGGTCTAAATCGCCCTTAAATCTACTTTTAAATGTCGTGTTTGATTTTTCGCTCGGAAAGACTACGTTGCAAATGGCTGCCGAATGACGTCACGTGTCTCATGTTCGACTTGGAAATAGGAGAAAATAAAGTTAGCAGCACCTCCAAGCTTCGAATACTATAATAGGGTAGGTATATGTTTTTTGTTTTATATTTTTCATTTAATGAATAAAGACAACCTTGATTTCGTGGAATTCGAATTATTATTTTCCTGCCGTCTGTTGCTAACTTCAAGATAAGTCCGTAAATATGAGAAAATAAAGGTAGCAGCACCTGCAAGCTACGGATACTATAATAAGGTAGTTGAATACTGTAAAAAAAAGTCTGTTTTATGTTTTATTATAATCTTTACTTTACAATCATCATTTACGTATACGAGTACAGTAGACGCATCTATTCATAGCAATTATAAATTGAAAAATGCAGAAATACGCGAGCTTTATGCTTTCTAATCTTTGTGAGATATAACCTTTATTCCTTCTAGCATCATGAGCCACATTATACTAAATATAGCTCCCAGCACCAAAGGTGCATATAATCACCGGCGCTAGGTAGTTACCGATAAAATCAGAGGAATATCTCCAATCCATTAAACTTCCGTGTCTGGTAGACTCCACGGTCTGTCTACATATGTAATGCCGCCCTTAACTGTTTATAGCGCAGCTAAGTAATTTACTCGAGATTGTACGAGTATGTAAGCAATTTAAAAACACACCCCGTTTAATATCCGGTGTAATTTACCGCACAGACTTAAGATCTATTTAATATAATATTGCGTAATCCCGATAATACTAAACATGTTGTAAAATGAAACATTTTTGCAAAACGCTTTTAGTACAATAAGTTAGCTTCCCAGTTTAAATGACTTAAAGTAGTTATCATTAACATGAATAATAAAAATATTAATTATAAACATGTAAGCCAACAGCAAGCTGAAGCTATTTTAGTGGTATTTATATGCTTTACTGAACCTAAGACTTTCTCTTTATCTTACATCATCATTCGTACTATAAATATTCATTATAGTTATATAGTTATGGATTCAAATCTAAATAACATATATATACCAATTAGTGATGTACAAATAAAAACTTAGCAAATATAAAAACTTTAGCACTCGACTGTACGTACCCGCAGGTACTTTATTTCATTAATTTCAAAAGCCCAAATTGTACAAAGAAGTTTTTACTTTGACCTTTAAAATAGAACTGAAATACGGAAAAGGCTTGTGAAAGCTTAAACTACGTAAATTTTTCAAAGCTCCTGTAGGGGTTTTTTAAAGTCACAAATACAATTATGTTTTCGTATTCCAGTTAATATTACTTGAGTAAAACCCGAAACAATGGTCCGTCAAAAATACACTAGTTTTTCGATGATTTTTTTTTTCTAGTTGTTTTATTACTTACTAGCTGACCCGGCGAATTTCGTACCGTACCGCCGCATTTTCTATTTGAAATAGAAAAAATAATGAATTATAACGTTGCCCTAACGAATCACAATCGTGAGACCCTTAAAAGTATCTGTTTTATACAGCGCTTTAAAGAAACCCTGCTCAGTCACACAAAAATACATTTTAGAAAGTATCTTTCTGTATTTAGCTTTGGGTTGGACAGTAATCATAATTTTCATAGACTTACGCCGTGTCCTTACTTGGCGCAATTTTTACTTAATTCTGCTTTGAAGGGCGCTTTAGTAGCTTTCCCAAATGCTTTGACTTTCTGATGAAGACGAATAACCAAAGACAAGGACGCGGGTTTCACATCGAATGACGTGAATACTTTTAGCAAATTGTCCGTGGTCGAAAATGTTGTCAAATATTGCAGTCTTTCCTTTTTTACATTTTATTTTACCATTGTCGTGCTATGTTTTATTTTTCCTAGTTAAGTAAAGTATCATCACGACCGTTTCCTTTCGGGGTGGCCAGAATCCACGCTTATAAGCGGATTCACATTTAGCCGACTTTACTATAGCCCAATCATGACAAGTGGCAAGCTCGTCGATGTCTCCAGAGCGTACCAAACTCGAGAAAAATCACAAATAAATTATTATTAAATTAAATATTAATTAAATGTATTTATTTACATTAATAAATAATTTTGTGTCCCGACCAGGAATCGAACCCGGTACCTTCGAGTCTTAATCCACGGGCCTAACCGCTGGACCACGGAGGCAGTTTATTTTTCCTATGTTAAGTTTTTTAGTTCCTTATATCGTTTATTTGAATTGTTTTAATATTGTCGGGTTTTTCTAATTGTCATTACCATCGTCGTGTTTTTTTTAGGGTTTTGTTAATGATACCAAAGACAATTACTGTACAAAAAGAAGACAGATAAAATACTGTTCGCGTAGCATTGAAACGCTCTAATCACTTTACTTTGGTTTTCTTCGCTTTGTGCAAGACGAACGACAACGAGGGATTGGCTTACAGGCTTAGCGCTGCAAAATTTAAAAGCGCCAAGTTGAACATGGGGTTAATAATATCAATATACTAAATAGGGTAAGATACCCAATGGTTGACACTTCACTATTGATTGACACTACATATTTTTTTCCTAATATTATATACTCACAATTAAGGATTATGCATGATACAGCTTCACTGGTAAAGTTCCAACTTATGTTCACTTTTTAATACTACCCACTTATTAATATCAACTGTCATTACTGTCACTTGTATACACAACATGCCTTTCCCCAAAGATAGTTCATACACTAATTTAGTCTTAATACACTTATATACTAATTTAAAAATATATTATTTACATATTTATTTATTTAACGATAATGTTTTGTATACTAATCACTCTCTTCATCATCGCTATCCAAAGGCTCCAGGTCATATGGATCCTGATGTGCGATTCTTTTAAGCGGAGGTGATAAAGAAGAGGAGGACGCCCGTGGGCGTTTTGAAGTCCCCGCTCTTTCTCTGTACATCACTATCTCTTCAGGTCCAGACACGCCAATCATATCTGGCCACTGGTCTTGTGGTGGTATAGCAAGTTGCTCACCATCTTCTTCATCGCTGCTCTGAGTCTGCTCTACCTCGACCACTTGCTCTCTTTCCTTTGCCCCACTGTCTTGCATCTGGTTAATATGTCTTAATAACAATCTTCCATTCCATTTGACTTTATATTGACAAAGTCCAACTCTCTTTTCCACCACACCTCTCAGCCAACGGGGCCCCTTACCATAGTTTCTTATGTAAACTGTCTGTCCAATATCAAATATTCTGATTTTTGTTTTTTCATTATTATTAATGGTTTCTAATTGATCATTATCTTTGTATGATAGAGGATTCAGGTAATCAAATTTGGTTCTAAAACGCCTGTTATTTAAAAGTTCAGCTGGAGTTCGATCATTAACACTATTGGGTGTGGTACGTAATCCATATAATATTGTTACATACATACATATCTTCACGCCAGATCCCTTGCGGGGTAGGCAGAGACAATTGAGCGCCATTTGACACGATCACGACATACTTCTTTCGCTTCGTCGACATTCATTAACCTCTTCATACATGCCCTTTGGTTACGAAGACTTTTTAATGCACCTTCAGTCAGTGTTTTATTTATTTGATCGTGATATGTGAGTCTCGGTCTGCCAGGGCCTCTTTTACCCACAACTTTCGCATTATATATCTGGTTCGTCAATCTTTCATCGCTCATCCTTTCAACATGCCCGAACCATCGTAGCATGCCTTTCCTTATTTTTGTCCCTATGCTTTCCTTCATACCAACCCTTTTCCGTATTTCGACGTTACGTATGCGGTCCGCCAAAGTGACGCCACATATCCGCCGCAACGACCGCATTTCTACTGCATTAACCCTACTCTCATGCGTATTCTGACGTATCCACGTCTCGCTTCCATACATCAGTGTTGGTACCAACATGGCATTGTGTATGGCGAGCCGAGCTTTGTCACTGACATTTCGACTGCCGATCAGTGACCCCAGGGCACCGTTAACACTATTTCCCGCGTTCACTCTTCTTTCAACGTCCCTATCGTACTTCCCATCCGCAGTGAAAACACTGCCCAGATATATAATTTCATTTACTTGTTCTAGAGTTTCATCATCAATCTTTATCGTCACGGTTGTCATCCTTCTTCTTTCAAACACTAGTACCTTGGTTTTTCTCGCATTCAAACGGAGTCCTTTTTCTGCACATCCCTCCTTCATTCTTGTGACTAGTGATTGCAGTTGTTGTTCGGACGATGCCATAAGAACAGCATCATCTGCATAAAGCAGGCAGTTCACCACTAGATCACTCATCTTTATCCCACAGTCACTCTCTCTTATAATATTGTTGGTAACCTAATATGCCAAGGCACTGAGGATAGTTTCCTTAATTTATTTTTAATAGTTTGGACCGTACGCTCTGCTTGTCCATTCGATGCTGGGTGGTAAGGTGCTGTTAGGATTTGTCTAATATTATTTAATTTTAAATAATTTTTAAATTCGTCTGAAATGAAACTTCTACCATTATCGCTTACGATAGAGTCTGGCAATCCTTGTTGCGCAAAAATTTCTCTTAGTACATTTATGAGTGTATTGCTGCTTAAATCTGGAACTATTTTTACCTCGGGCCACTTTGAGAACGAGTCAATAAGAATCAAAAAATTTTTTCCTTGAAACGGTCCTGCATAATCCACATGTAATCTTGACCACGCTTTGTCAGGCCTTATCCATTGATGTGTGACTTTATTAGGCATATTTCTGTTTTCGGAACATGTATGACAATCTTTAATCATTTGTTCAATTTGTTTATCAATTGCTGGCCACCAGAAATAGCTTCTGGCCATTGCTTTTGTAATAACAATACCATCATGATTGTAATGTAATTCTTCCAGGACATAGTCTCTTATTTTTTCAGGTAGCACAACTCTATTGCCCCATAATATACAATCTTTAAAAACTGATAACTCATCTCTTTTTTGCCAGTAAACTTTAAACTCTGTTTCAATTTTAGATGGCCAACCATATCTAACCCAGTATAAGACTTTGCTCAAACATTTGTCCTTCTTTGTTAATTTTGCTACTTCTTTAGCAAAAAAATTAAGCTCTACCGGTGTCTCTTCAATAAGAAGTACACCTTCATAATCCTCTTCTGATGCTTGATCATGCGACGGCCACCGACTTAGTGCGTCTGCATTTCCTATTTTCTTTCCGGC
Source organism: Tinea semifulvella (assembly GCA_910589645.1). Lineage (NCBI taxonomy): Eukaryota > Metazoa > Arthropoda > Insecta > Lepidoptera > Tineidae > Tinea > Tinea semifulvella. Next base: position 32,952,937 of record OU342584.1, read on the forward strand.
CACATACTCTATTTTATAGTCATAAGAGTTTAATAGTAAAGCCCATCTTAGCATCCTTGGAGACAAAATACTTGGTATTGGCTTTTTTGGATCAAATATGCCCAATAATGGTTTGTGATCAGTTTTGATGGTTATTTTTCTGCCACTTATAAACTGATGAAACTTTTTTAATCCAAAAACAATTGCTGCTGCCTCCTTGTCTATTTGCGCGTAGTTACGTTCATGAACATTCATCGTCCTCGATGCAAACATAATTGGCCTAACAGTACCATCATTCATTTTATGTTCCAGTACTGCTCCTAACCCATACTGAGAAGCGTCACAGGATAGTATAAGCTTCTTTTCTATGTCATAGTGTACTAATGTGTCTTTACTGGACAACATTTTTCTTAATATTTCAAAAGCTTGGTTTTGTTCCTGTTTCCATTGCCATCTACTATCTTTATTTAATAATTTATATAATGGTTCAGCTATTGTTGCTTTGTTCGGTAAAAACCTATCATAAAAATTGAGTAATCCCAAAAAAGCTTGTAATTCTTTAATATTACGTGGAGCTGGTGTTTTCTCAATTGCTTCAATTTTTTCATTACTTGGATGAATGCCATATTCATCAATTATGAATCCCAGGAACTCTACACTTTCTGCTGCAAACTTACATTTGGTCTTATTAACTCTCAGTCCGGCTTCCTGCAGTCTTTGTAATACTGCCTCCAGTTTTGTGTTATGTTGTTCTATGCTTTTTCCTGATATGACAATATCATCTAACAGAACTGCCACTCCGGTCAGGTCTGCTAGTAGGGATGACATTAATCTCTGGAATATACCCGGACATGCTTTGACTCCGAATGCCAAACGATTCATTTTGAATAACCCCTTAGGCGTATTTAATGTGAGTAGGCTGGATGTTTGTTCATCTACAGCCACTTGTGTATAGGCTCTATCTAAGTCAATTTTAGTAAATATGACCCCCCCTTGTAGTTGCACAAATGCTTCATTAAGAGTAGGCAGAGGGTATGTATCGGTGTCTGTGGCAACGTTTACCGTTGCTCTGTAGTCTCCACACAACCGCACTCCCCCATTTTGTTTGAGCACAGGCACTATCGGAGTAGCCCACATTGAATGTGGAGTAGGCTCTAAGACTCCTTCCATTACTAATTTATCAATTTCTTTAAAAACTCGTTCTCTTAGTGCATACGGAATAGGCCTACTTTTGAGAAATTTTGATACGGCTCCTTCCCTTGGAGTTATGTTAACTATTGGGCCTGTATACTTTCCTAACCCTTCTTGAAAAACTTCTTTGTACTTTTCAAGTAATGTAGAGATGTCATCCATATTTACTTTTATACTGTAAACTCCTTGTAACCTAATTTCCAACTCAGAAAACCAGTTTCGACCAATTAAACTTGGTCCCATTCCTTTAGCTATAAGAAGTTTTAAGTTTTTCTTTATGTTTTTATACTCTACTTGTACTACAGTCTCTCCCAATAGGTCTAACCGACTCTCCGTCCAAGTTTTTAATGATACATTTGCGTTATTCAACCTGGGTAATCCACCTCGCCAAATCTTCCTGGCCGTTACTTCACTTATAAGTGTAAAAGCGCAGCCTGAATCAACTTCCATCTCTATGCTGACATTGTTTAGTGATATTTTAATCATATATGCATTTACTCTATCTTGTTTAACATTATTGATACATGCTTCATATAGCCCATTACAGTTTGATGTACTTCTTCTCTGTTTCTTCTGGAAACAAACAGGTTCAATATGGCCTGTTTTCCCACAAAATGTACATTTACTCCAACGGAATCTACACTCTCCCCTATGTGGTTTTCCACAATGAAAACAGCTTTTATTTTTTGTCATTAAACGGTTAACCTCCATTGGTACTTCCAGTTCAACACTTGTACTTTCCTGGCCCCCTCCAACTATGACACTAGAATCTGTATTTGCTGTTTCATGTGATAAAGCAATATGACAAGCTTCTTCAAAATTTAATTTAGCTTGTTGGAGTAACTTTTTTTGTATCTCTTTGTCCCTGATACCACACACCAATCTATCCCGTAATGTTCTGTTCAAATCCATAAAATTACAATGAATACTTAACTTTCTTAACTGAGCGATATAATCTCTAATTTTTTCTCCTTCTGTTTGATTTTTCATATGAAATTTATAAGATTGCACAATTTCATTTGGTGTTGGGTGGAAGTGACTGTCTAACTTTAACTTTATTGTAGAAAAAGTAACCTCACTTACTTGATTTGGAGTTATCAGGGATACAATTAAATCAAATAAATCATGACCACATACTGCTAGTAAATTCGCCTTTTTCTTTGCATCATCCACTATTTCATTTGCTTCTAAACAGTAACAAAACCTTTCAATATAGTTTTGCCAGCAGCCATGTGTTATATCAAATTCACCAAACTTTATACCCATTTTCACAAGTTTATTTTTTATTTTTATTTATTTTATCACACTGAACTTATTTTATCACTATTTTCGCACTTATTCCACTGTTAATTGTCCTCGTCGCCACTATTATATACTCACAATTAAGGATTATGCATGATACAGCTTCACTGGTAAAGTTCCAACTTATGTTCACTTTTTAATACTACCCACTTATTAATATCAACTGTCATTACTGTCACTTGTATACACAACACCTAATAATAATAAAATCCTATATTCAAGTGTTCCTAAGAGCAAATAAAGGCGTTAAATTTTGATTTCGATTTTATGTTTAATATCATGAAGGACAGAGTGTAGTTTTGGATGGTTTAAATATAAATTATGTAGTGTCAGTATTTACATAAGCTGAAATAAACCTTTAAATAACGTTTAAAGGTTTATTTCAGTGAGCTATAGAACATTTGCTAAGATCTTATGTATGTAATTTATTTTATTACTAAACAATCAGTTGTTAATATCTTATTACATAAACAAGCATATATCAACAGATCATTAATATGTTTTTGAATATAGTAAACTATAAAAGCAAGCAAATAATTAAGTAAGAATGCAAGTAGTGATTGGTATGTAAGAAAAGTATGTGATACAAGTATAGTAATTATTACAAATCATGTTTGGACAGTTTCGGAAACACTAAAACAAACTTAGTCAAACCAATGTTTAATCCGAAAATTCTGAAAACTAGGTGTAGTTAAGTTAAATAGATATAATTCGGAATAGTCAACCAGTTTGTTAAATTCATTTACTGCACGACAGCAAAACCAATTACCTCTATACCTAGATGTAACCTGCCAAAGACATATATATACACTGATAACTTCAGACAGTAGTACTTTTTATTATTATTATAAATGGTAAACCTCATAGTGTCAATAATAAAGTATCTTACGGTACTAATAAATATACAATGGTAGCTGTTTAACCCGGCGCGTGTATTATAATGTTCGCCGTAGGGTTATATTTAGATGTTGACATAATGTTAAATCCTGGCTTCCAAGTAACATATCTGGCTAATGTCATCAACATCGCCTTATTAATTAAGACGTGAGACGAAATAAATAGACAGATAGCTATATAGCCGCGGGGTCTAAGCATATGCCTATGTCCGTCAGGGAAACAATTCTGATAAATTTTATCAAAATCTATTTAGTTACATAAGGGTGAAGGTGAGACAAACATACTCGTACATACTACATACTCCTAGAGTATGACAATGCCTCATGACAGCAGCTATAACCATAACTGTTTGTTTTCCTATATAATTATGGACGTCTTAGTTTGCTATTTGATAATGCCTATTTACAGCAGCTTTAATTGTAACATTGTATTCCTAATTTTAAATTATTTTTTTTACATAAAAAAGTGCAAAATACTATATATTTATTGTCATATGCCTAATTAAAGAATAAATAAAATGAATTGACGTACATACAGACTGACATACACAGTAGGTAGGTATCATAATTATAGATATACAAACAACTATTTGTGTTGTATAAATAAAATTAATAGTATTGAAAATATATGTAGACTAACTTTTAAAAGAGATGTTTGCTCCTAATTGTTTAATACTTTTTAACTCCAATAAGTTTTTTTTTTCATATCTATAAAAACTATATTCTATTAAACGGACTCCTTACGACATTTATGGGAAGTTAGTGTAAACACAGTTACCTTGCCGTATGGATTTTCCAATCAGGATTACAATAATGAGGTTATCTCAAAAAGCTTAAAACAGTTTTAAACCAAAGATATTAATAGGTAGATTGTTCTACATATTTGTAGCAATAACCTCCGATGTATATTTATTTGTTATTTACTTAAATAATTAAAAGTAACTTAACCAAATAAAAATGTAATTAGATACCTCTTTTAGCACTTCCTCGTTAAATCGCTATTCTGATTTTCTGTGCGGGGAAAGCATTAGCTCTCTTGTCACCTGAGCAGACAATCAGACGATGCATTTTAACAATATTTTAGCGCTTTAACTTCACGGGCCTAGAGTATCTACAGCAAACGGAAAAACACGTAGTGTTTGATTATACGTATTCAAACCGCATACCAGACTCGTCGGCCTGATATAGTATTATTGGATACTTTCCTGGGGCACAGCTATTTTACCTAGCACGTCATTGCTCGATAAAAGCCTTATAAGGTCATTAGACTATGCAGTAAAATTTAGTTTTAAATATAAACCGCATAAAATTACATGATTATTTATTTATTAATCGTATTATATCGCTAAAAAGTCTAAAAAGAATAATACCCCTGGGACAGTCCGAGAGGGGGGGAGGATGAACTGTCCACTGGTAGATAACAACAACGACCCTGGCGATAATATGGACTTGAAATGCCCAACGTGCGGAAAAATATACAGAAGACAAGCCTGGTTCAAGAAACACTTAAAAACACATGAAGGGATCGAAGCACAGATGGTAAGACCTTCGACTAGTACTGCGGATAGAGTTTCCCCTCACATATCCCATGGTACACCTCCATGTGAATTAAACCAGGAGTCTATGACCATCAGGACACGTCTAAACATCCCGACCATAAAAGAAACAACCTGGAAGGTTCACGACGGAAATCTGGCTGTCATGCTGGATTGTCCTGGTACAAGTTCGTGCCTTTCAAAATACTGTCTATGACTACTTCAGTGAGCACTATCCACCAACGACCACTCATGCTCACACCAATAAGGAAAACACTTTTAAGCTGAAATTGAGGCGAAAGAAGAGGGAGCTAAGAAAGAGACTTAGATGCGCCAAAAACATTGGAGATAAACAGCAGTGCCATCAAGTGGCTAGAGCACTTAGATCAATTCTCAAATTGATTCAAGGAATATCGCTCCAAATTAAAGATCACTCCAATCAATACAATAGAGCCAGACACGAAGTCCTCTTTGACAAAAACCCCTTCGTCTATGCCAGAAAGATATTCAGCGAAAAAAGTGGTGTACTATCGCTGACCAGAGATCAAATATATAAATATTACAAAGAGACATACACAGAAATACAAAAAGAGGAACAATATCTGGACCCACCCTCGCCTCGACCCGTCAGACCTTTAGAGGACTTCCGATGCCTTCCACCAAGCATGGAAGAAATGGAGGAACAAATCAAAAGAAAAAGTTCCAAATCGGCACCAGGCCCAGATGGCATTCCGTACATTGTATATAAAAAATGTCCTCACACCCGTAAGCATTTATATAATATATATCGAAAAATCTGGTCTACTAATCAAGTTCCAAAGGCATTTGGCGAGGCAGTCTTCGTTCTCATACCAAAGAAAACTGAGGTAAATGATCCCAAAGATGCAAGACCGATCGCTTTGACGAATACAATGTCCAAAATCTTCTTCTCTATAGTACAAGCAAGAATGTCCCGATTTATGATCAAGAACGAGTTCTTCTCACGCCAGCACTAGAAAGGTTTTTTGCCGGGAGTTTCTGGCTGCTTAGAACACAACACCTTACTCGCTGAGTGTTTGAAGGATGCCAGGAAACAGGAGCGGCAACTAAGCGTCTGTTGGATCGACTTGGAAAACGCATTTGGGTCGGTGCAACATGAATTGCTGCAAACTGCGCTAAAATGGTATAACTTTCCAACACTAATCAGAGATATAATTGCCAATTATTACAAGAACTTGAGATTTGTCGTAACAAACAAGGACGGCTACACAGACACACTAAAATACAATGTGGGCCTGTTCCAAGGCTGCTGCCTATCACCTGTAGCCTTTAATATAATTATCAATATCCTAATCGACAAACTTAAATCTCGTGAGAAGAAGTGGGGATATAGATTCAAACAAAACAACATCTATACGGAATCCGTCTTAGCTTTTGCAGACGACTTGGCGGTGCTAACAAGAAATCCCAAGCAATGCCAGGGCTTGCTGAAAATAGTGGATGATTTCTGCTCATGGACAAAGGGAATGAGAACGAAACCATCAAAATGCTTCAGCCTATGTCTGGCTAGGCGCAACACTACATTTACGTCTTATGATCCTGGACTGAGTATAGCAGGGCAGAGAATAGCTCCTGTAAATGAAACCATGCCCTTTAAATTTCTTGGCAGAAGGATCAATTTTCAGGGAAAAACACCATCCCTAGAAGTAGTTGTTGTTGTTGTAACCAGCTCCTAGGATAATACAATTTCATCCCTTCCAAGAGACCCTCTGGTCTCAGATATGGAACCGAGACTACTATTCTTCAAGAAATTCATGACAGGTGCCCAGACTGACAAAAGAGGCATTGGCTGGAAGAAAAAAGAAAGTGACAAAGAGGTTATAAAATCCTTCCTCAGGAAAGATGAAGAGCATGAATACAGAGTGCACGCGATGACTCTAGAAGTTCAAAATGACTGGCTAACTTTGGGCGATTTTTGCATCCCTCCAGCCCTAAAGTGGCGCACACTAATGTACGATTGGTCTCCGGCGTTGCTAAAGTTCTACCTAAACGCTTTTCAAATGTCCCTCCCGGACCAGAGTAATCTGGTAAGGTGGGGAAAAGCTACGGAAAAGAACTGTACATTGTGTAGTGCTGCCATAGGAACTGCTAGACACACACTTGTAGGGTGCGTTACTCTCCTAGAAAAGGGCTATTACTCACGCCGACATGACAAAGTCCTAGGTGTTATCCGTGAAGCAGTAAGTCTTTCTATTGCAAGAGCCAGAAAGGGACTGACTACAAATAAAACTTTGACCACATTTGTAAAGGAAGGGCAAAGCACGAAAACTAAATGCAAGCCCACCTCGATCGTTGGCGCCGCATCAGACTGGAAAATTCTCATGGATACATTTGAACACCATTATAGGATCCCAGATGAACTAGCTGTATCAGCCTATAGGCCAGACATCTTAGTGTTTTCTCGGAACTTGAAAAAAGTTATCCTTATTGAACTTACCGTTCCGTGGGAATCAAATATTCCAAAAGACCACAACATGAAGTCGAATAAATATTATGATCTCACAGAAGAAATGATCAGGAACGGGTTCAAGACTCAGCTTTACGCAGTGGAAGTTGGTGCAAGAGGAGTTCCAGCAAAATCTTTGCATCACTTACTGAAAGAATTGGGCCTAAGCAGGTCTGCCGTCAATACATTTATGGAACGAGCTTCCAAGACGGCATTAACGGAATCATACAGTATTTGGTTGGGTAGGGAGAGAAGTAGAATGGTGGATGGTGAGCGTATTATCGGGCAATAGAAAAAAAAAGGAGGCCTCCTTTTCTTAAACCAGCCAATTGTCGGTCGCAAGCCCAAAACACCATTCTTCTCATCTCTTACCCACACACGATGGACCCGGCACCCGCACGGTGAATCCATGGAATGCTTAGAAATTTGTCTTCTCTAATAAAGCCGTTCTTATTAGATTATTAGAATAGTCGGAAGTTGGAGGAGGTCATTAAGAACAAAACTATTGAACTAATGCGAGATTGTGAAATAAGATATGTCCATACCAGTGCCCTGTCAATTTCAAATTTTAATTCGTTGTGCGTTAAGAGTTATGTCATAATATGCCGGATACAAATTATGCTATACGATGCCTGATTATTGCATCCAGCACAAAGAAACCAGCTACCGAAACATGATGATCAGGGGAGCCGTAAAATAATCGTTTCGACCCCAAACGGTGCAAAGTTGACGTATTGCTTTAGGTTTTCAGCAGAAGCCGTCGCACTTCCACGCTGAACAAGGTCGCCTGAATGTAAGATTAGACTAATGTGGTTATACATGTCGCATCCTATACCAGGGGCCTGCCATGTTTCCCGGACCAACAGTCATGTTGTCGGGTCTCGACATCAACTGTCGCTCCGCTCAATCCAAGAGGGTTCTGCGTACTTCAGTGACAAGAGCCTTTTAGATATTAAATAATAATTGAGATTGTTGCTTATAATATATTATTGATCTTTTCAGAAACTCAGCATTAAAGACTGACGATAACGATGATAAACGATAACGATGCCCCTTTATTGGATATAAATTATATCCATAATAATTGGGAAGTAACATTTCAATTAATTTTGAAATACACAATTACACACAAACTTATTGTAGTCTGTCGATCCACGTAAATTAATTATCATTTCATCTGTATTTTGGCAAATATATTCATAATTAAATTCACGGTTAATTAATTTGAAGTAAATTTATTTTAAAATATACATATTTTACAGTTCAATTCGCAGTTTGTCGTGGTAAAACATTTACCTCAAAAGTTTCGACAAATAATAGATAGCGGGTAAAAGAGACCTTTCACTCGATATTATGCGACATTATCTTTATTGGTTCATAATTGCTCCGTCATAACCTTCCTCCGCTTTGGTCCCATTGTGCGTTGACGCAGCACAGCGGCTAGTATTGGTTCATACTTATACTAAATATTTTTTGCAGCTGGAAATGCTCTACCAACGGTATTTCCTCCGAATGAACCAAAACAACATGACCCATGTGCTGGGTCTTCTCCTGGGCGTCGCCGTGGCACTCCTCATTGTCCAGATCCGTACTTTGATATCGGCGCAGTCATTCTTGAACGTTCTGGTGCATCCCAACAGTTCGTTCTACGAGCTTAACCAGACCTTAAGAACCATCTACTCGCCGGTGTCGGAGCTGCAGCAGCGACAGTCAAGTGTCAATAGTACGCTTACTTACTACCAGCGAGAGAAGCTTATTCACATTGCCAACGCCTTCGCTCTTGGATTTGCGGGATTGATTTATGGCAGTAAGTATCAGCAGGCCTATTTATATTTTCAATATCCTACGACATACTTACAGCTAATTTTATATAATTCTTTAACCTTTTTTGCCTATTTAAATTTATACGTGACACCCAATATCAAATATTGCATACTAATGAACTATGGATTACATTCTAATGTTTAAAATATTCAATAATATTTATCTTGTTAGAATATTTACTTGCTTTAGCACTATCGATAGCCATTTAATCTCTTTATTGGGATAAATATTTTTCCGTTAACAACATTTATAAGTTTGTAAATATAAGTTAGTTGGTTTGATATATTTACTGTTTTTTTCCAGGTCTACTCGCCTGTTTAAGTAGACCAGCCATCAACGAGATTTACTTGCTGACGGTGTCTTATGTGGTCCTGACCACATTTCTCATCGTCGTGTTAGTGCTCGCGGTCTCCTGTATTCTTAGGTGTGTTTGAAATGATTATGTGTCTTCCATTTTATAGTTACTTTGTATCATTGTTACACCCCCAGTACACAGTTCTTGATTTACTATTCAACTCAAAGAAAGAATACTAAACTCGGCTGCTGGATATCGTCTTTTATAATATAATCCTCGGGATTTTAGCCCGTCTCGAGGTAGCGAGGCTTTACAGTATTTTTTGGGCAATATTTTTAGGATTTCTAGTACTCTGTGTTCTATGGGCTGTGATGATAATGATATATAAATTGAATTAAAATTAATGTTCTTGAATAATTTGATAGAGATTTGTCGGTGGGATCTGGTGCGGGTGCCTTGTTCACGTACCTAACGTACGCTGTATTGCCGGTACGACTGCACGAGGCGACTACTGGAGGGGTGTCGCTCGCGATCGTCAACATCGCGGTGCAGCTGTTCTTGGCAGGACCTTACGACAACCAGGTAATATACACTTACTACTGGATTACTTATGAATTAATTAAAATCACTACAAAAAAATACATCATTATGATACCATGTGATCGTAGTTAAATTTTAATTTTGAAATTACACATTTTGCTATAATAGCTGAGATCCCTTTCGCCGTTATATTTTTTACATTTAATGGAATCGTCCTAGTTTCATTTTTTCAGCCGCTAGTCTTTTATAAGCATATTTGGCATCATTATTACAAATTGCGGTAAGGAGAAAGAGCGTCTCGTAGTCCATGTGAAAGTTGCATACAAGAGAATGCGTGGTAGGTGTCCTACGCTAACCAGGTCGACATTGCACTTCTATCACTAGTCTGCTGTATTTAGTATCAATCTAAAAAAAATATCACTTTTTCAAGAGTATAACCGAGAAGGCTTTACCTTTTTGGCTAAGTAAAGTTCAGCTTCGTCTTTTTCTTCTTTCTTCGTCGTCCGCAACTTTGCCAAGCCGTCTGACCAGCGTGGCGAGTGTAGGCCAAATTCTCCAGTTCTGGAAGGCCCATCTCCAGCAGTGGAGGTCTAGGACGCTGTCTTCTAGAGGATGTAATGAATGAATGAATGAAAGTTCAGCTCAGCTTGTTTCCTGCAGGTATACTGCAACCTGGCGGTTATGATCGCCTGCAACATCGCCGGAATCATGACTCACTACCCTCGCGAAGTGTCGCAGCGAAGAGCCTTCCGCGAGACCAGGAACTGCGTGGAAGCTCGCCTCACGACACAACGCGAAAACCAACAACAGGTAATTTTGAAGGCATTTAACTTTATCATGAATTTAAAATGACAAACTGTCATTCCTCTGCTGGATATAGACTACGCCCAAGACTCGCCATTGGTGGCAGGCAATTACATGGTGCGTTATGAATAAGAAGTAGCGTTTCTATACAGCTCAATAGTGTCATTTTCCAAAAAGGAATGTTTAATAAAATAGCCTATTTCTATTAAATTTAAAGTCACTCTCCACACTAAGAAAAATATACCCAGGTTTTTAATATTAATTCAGCGCCCGTTTGGTGAGTACCTCTTAAAACATTCAAACATGTTGTAGTATCGAGATAGTAATAACATGAGTTACTCGTAGTTTATCGGCATTGTGATCATAAAGACTGATCTTTTAACTAAGCTGCAAGCCGCCCAAGTAATGAATTACGAAAAATCGTTTGTCAGGATACCTATCTCTTATACACCACTATTATTGCGCTGCAGAATAATTTGGTTACATTAAAATGGATTGTTTAGTTTTTTTTACGTCAGTCGCTGTCGGGTATATTGTATACCTTCTCATTGTTCTAAGACTTTTTCAATAGATGTCAGTTAGGGTTTGAAAGAACTAACGTCTAGACATCCAAGCCGCTCTTCTGAAGCTTTATAATAAGCCACTAACAATGTTACCTTTGTTGGCGTTGTTAAGTTTAACAAAGGTATTCATTTATTTCATTTCTTTATTGCACTTTATTATACAGAGGCGAGTCGGATAATCCCAATGAGCATTGTACTCTAGCTAGCCTTAAAGTTAAAGTAAGGGGTTAGAATATATAGTATCATCACGACCATATCCCTTGCGAGGTAGCCATAAACCAGGCTTTTTTAAATTAAATGAATCGGATTTACATTTAGTTAACTTTACTATAAACCCATCATGTCATGATGTGGCCAGGGATAGAATATATTACGTATTATATTCTTATAAAGTAATTTTTGATTCCTTTTTTTTACCTTTTGATTATCTTTCTGAAAGGCCCGTACTTGAGCGAGATTGGAAAAGTTCGTAAAGTCTTAAGTCAATAGTTAGTATTGCAACAATCAAAAGTTGCAGACTTTCTCAAATGAACACTACTTAAAACTGTCAAATTTATCTCCACAGTTTAATTTGATTTAGTGAAGTGTTTAAATTAACATAATCTAAATAAATTTACTTAGTTAAAGTGAAGTAAGTTAATTCAAAGAAAGTTAATAAACTACCAGACAGTCTTATAGTTTTACCTATTAAATCTGCAAACTATCATATTAAAACTAAATTAATGCAAAAAGGCTATTATACTGTTAATGATTTTCGGAATGAAAAAAAATGTGTATTGGATAAATTATAGCATTTAAATTAGACTTGTAGTTTGACAATGCCTCTGTACGACAGCTAATAGTATTAAGGGACATTTATTTATACGATTTGTATTTAGTTATAGTCCAATTTAGTATGGCAATGCCTTTATACGGCTGCTATAATTTATAATTAAATGTCTTAGCTTAAAGAGGCATTGTCTTTACTGCAGCTATCATCATAACTGACGTTTATATTTTTATAATACAGCGAGTTATTTTGTAACCGACTTCAAAAATAGAGGAGGTTCTCAATTCGATTGTAGGTTTTTTTTTTTGTATGTTTGTTACGCGATTTCTCCCCCGTTTATTAATTTATGATGATGATTCTTTTTTTGTTTGGTAGATCATACTTCAGACGTTGACACATAAAAAAGAAATGATACTGTTTTTTTTAGTAAATCAACTAAAACCGCAAAATGTGTGTAGAGTGTATTAATGTAGGCACGCGATTTCTCCGCCAATTATGTATTGATTTTGATGATTATTGCTTTGTTTGGTATGACCATACTTCAGAGTAATATTATATTATATCAATATTGTAAAAAAAAATGGGCGGATCTATCTTTCAAGTCAGGGGGCGTCATATAGTTGAGGTTTAGTTATGACAGGCTACAATTCGATTATTATAATAAAACAATTCTATTTTTAAAAGCAGTACATATTTTTAGTGTACCAGTGGGAAGTTAAAATATTTGTAATTTATTGTCTTCTCGCAAAACGAGTTATGACTTCCTCCATATCTATAGATAGGTTTTTGAAGAAGAACTGCCAGTCTAACGCCTCCGTGGTCTAGCGGTTAAGTCCGTGTATTTAGACTCGGAGGTACCGGGTTCGATTCCTGGTCGGGACACAAAAAAATATTTATTAATGTAGATAAATACATTAAATTAATATTTAATTTATTTGTGATATTTCTCGAAGTTTGGTACGCTGGAGACATCGACGAGCTTGCCACTTGTCATGATTGGCCTATAGTAAAGTTGGCTAAATGTGAATCCGCTTATTTATAAGCGTGGTTTCTGACCACCCCGAAAGGGTCGTGATGATACTTTACTTTACTTCTAACTGCCAGTCTAGTTAGTTTATCCTGTTCTTCTGCTATTAAAAGTCTAATACAAGTATTGAGTGGTATTCATTAATTTTTATCGTCACATTATACGATCGTATGTGTTTGCCATCATTCAAATATATATTTTATTAAATTTATTAATGAGATCAGAAAAAATATCAGTAGTCAGACCCAGCTATAGGGGGAGGAAGTTTATAGTATACAGATGACTCTGAGGCTGATATTGTTATTTGTCCATATTAGCCCTGCATTTTTAAAGCCGTAATTATTCTCGTATTTACCCCAAGCCGCGTATCACCACACGTGGAGAGGGTATTGATTACAGTAGCGTCCCGCGTGGCATAGAGAACCTGACGCAACACAGACCGCTCCATTTCGATTAGCGTGGAGTCTGCTGTGAGCTTTCTCGTCGCTAGTGTCGATGCGCGTGGGCACACGCAATATGGCGTATGGTCTAGCAATTTGGTGAAAATGTCAGTTCGTGTGGCGAGACGGCTTGTGCGCTATAATTTAATCACCCGCCCGTTGTGTTAGGCGGCTTGGGCTAAGTATAATTGCGGCTTAATCAACACTACCCAAAGATTTATGATCGTGATATCACAAAACTAAACACAAGGTTTTTACAGAATAACACGTAATGTACAATGAACATACACACAAAAACAAGTGTTTGAAACCACGATATAGAGAACATCTAGCAGGCAATTCTACATGCAAGAATTCGTATTGAAATGTTTAATTACCGCCAAAAAGGTAAATCCCGTAAAATCGTCAGAAAATATCGTAGAAAGATTTTAAATAAGCCCCAAAAATACTAAACTCTCAGTGACATAAACATAAAGTTTAAAGAAATTAAATTTGTTTACGAAACACCTTCCCCGCGGCGATTTTATATTATTTATTCTGTTTTGAGTAATGGATTGACCAACGAAACAAACAAGCTTTATTTTAGCCGAGCCAAGGCCGGACTTATTCTTGAATCGTTTAGAAAGAACTCGCTAAACTACAATACCAATCGCAGGGACTTATATTTGTATTATTAGTTAGATTATATTTTATACAAATTACATAATTTTAATAGTTTTTTAGCGATATAAATAATTTACATAAATATACTTGGATAGTATTTATATTTTACATAAATTTTCTTATTAGTGAATATTTTCGCTGGGCTCCGCTCAAGTTTCTTACTGAACTACGAATATTAGTAAGTAGATGTTAGAATTTCTACAATATTGTGTTAAAGGTATCATCACGACCGTATCCCTTTCGGGGTGGTCAGAAACCATGATTTTAAAGAAGCAGATTCACATGTAGCCAACTTTACTATAGACCCATCATGACAAGTGGCAAGCTCGTCGATGTCTCTAGGTACCAACGTACAACTCGAGAAATATCACAAATGAAATAATTATGTCCTAATCAAGAATCGAACCCAGTACCTCTGAGTCTAAATTCACGTACTTAACCGGTATACCATGGAGACATCGAAGGCATAATTTTTATTCAAATAATATTCAGGCATTTGTACTCCTAGTACAACACTAAGCAGCAAAATGGTCCAAAGAGTATTTTTTAGCAGAAGACCAGCCGCTAATGTCGAAGCGTAGGTATTATTTATGTATTCACGTTTCTTCATGAAATAATGAAATTAGATTGTATTGAAATCGTTGCAACTTTTACAAGACGAGAGTCGCCACAAAGGACAGAATTCAAAATTCGTTGAACAAAGGACTTGTACATTTTCTAGTTAGTTTGTTGAGTTGTGTTTTGTTTCTTCAGTGCTCTATGTTTTCCAAAACTTGGCCAATTGTATATTTTGCCTTTATTTGTCCATTTATTAAACAATATTTGAATTTCAAATTGTTACACATTTATTATTTAAATACTTTTGATTACAATATAAGTATAGTCGACAAAACAAAATCAATTATTTTTTAAAATACAATAAAACTAAAACGCAGTAGTACCGGTTTTATTCCTGGTCGGAAACACAATAATATCTTTAAATTATTTGTGATATTTGTCAAGTCTGGTACGGTAGGTACGATGAGCTTGCAATTGTGTGTACTCGTATTTTATGATAGACCTATAGTAAAGTTGACAAAGTACGGTAGGTACTGGAAATATTCCTAAACGATAGGATAGCTAAACATTAATCCAAATATATTTTTATGCATCGATTAATCAAACATTAATTTTTCTATTGGCATACAAAATGATATGGAGATCATACATATGGAAAGCGTACATGTAAATTTGACACTTAGGGACGTCGCTCATACATTCAAGATTCGAGACGTATACGAGGCGCACGCTCATTAGGGAACCCCATTTAGGTTTTCTGGTGGGTTTACATAGAAGTGCGTCATCCAAAGATTGTATAAGACCACACGTACTTCTACTACATGTGGCACCTTATAAAAATATATTTTAATCCATCCATTTCTAAAATAATATATAATTTGTTTGTTCAGGAACGCCTGCTTCTGTCCGTGCTGCCACGCCACGTCGCCGTCGAGATGAAAGCCGACATTGCATGCCAACCGCGACAGGAGCAGTTCCACAAGATCTATATCCAGAAGTACGAGAATGTCAGGTAAGCTTCATCCTAATTCCTCCACAGCAAATACCTTTATTAGATCATCCATCCGTGTAAACTTATTTTGTTTTGTAGCTCGTCTTAATATGGTTGGTCGTGAGAAATACCAGCAAAAATCTTAATACTTTGATGAAACAAATAACCCGTCAGTTTTTTAAGGAATAAAAACTACTAACATATCTAATATTACATAGAATCTAAACCTATAAATAAAAAAAAAGGCCATCCCTCAGCCAAGCCCAGAATTGTCCAAACGGCTGACGGAAAAGTCTGGAGAAAGGAAAGCTGGCAATTATACCTGCCAACGTACATATTAGCTTCACTATATTATGTACAGAAGGGAAATGTCCTTGGGACTATCTCTGACAGGATGTCTCTTGAGGACATTTTTTATTTAAGTCTAGTTTATTATTTATTTGGTTTGGTATATATATTACTTTATTTTATATGTGATAAAAAAGTCCTTCACAGACGCCCCGTCAAATAAAAATCAGCACTGTTAATAGAAGAATAATGGTGACTCGGACTTGTGACAGACTATGGGTTGGTTTAAAGAGAAGGCCTTAATTTGTAATTTACATAAGAGGCTAACCATCCTTCATTCCGCTCCTCTCTCTACCCAACCACACACTGTATGAATCTGCGAACGCCGTCTTAGACGCCAGCATGAGCCAATAGTATGATAGCGAAGCTTAAATATTTCTATAATGTTTTGCTAAATTAAGTGGACATATTTTAAATACGACAGCGGTGCGGCCTGAGTCTGTCAGGTGTACCCTTATTTGTCCATGAAACTTTCAACTATTTGTAAGCCAACTTTAGATACTTTCCCAAACTAATTACCTGGTACATTTGGTTTAATGAATATTCTAATTATCAATTTGGCCCTAAAGTTTAAATGATTCCCGTAATGATAAATCGTAGGTAATAGGCAAGTCATTTATTGTAGTCTAGTAGGTGATATATAAATATCATCATAGATTTTTTGTTATAAATAATAAATACTATAGAATCTGTTGACTAGATAAACACTTTTGCAATATTGCTTGTGACTGGAAGTGCAGGGCGTCCGAGATCGAAAAGTAGTATAGTTGATCAGAACCCTGGGGGGTAATTCTCGGTACCAAAGAGATAGTGTCGATTGAAACCATCTTTTTATATGTACTTTGACAGATACTTCGATTAAATATGTCGAATGCGATTGCTGTGATGATAATGACATATATATATTATATTAAACAAATTTAATAAAAGCTATATTAAATATTCATCATCTTTATTAAATATCAAATCCTGTCTAAATCGCTATTAATCCCTCAAAGTAAATATAGCTGTATTATAATAATTTCAATGTTGATTTTGCGAGACCCCGACTTGGTCTCGACTGAACCAGGTCTAAACAAAAGGCCATCTGTTGGGAAATTTTAGGCAAACCGTTTAACTTGGCATATCGTCAAACGTTACAAAGGATACCCACTCTCAAAATACTGTAAAATTAATTCGCAACTCAAACTGTTTACCACGTTCAACGAAAGTTAGGATGTCAAAGGATTTTAACAAACTGCTTAACAGTCGGTTGCAGAAAGGATTATTAAAATAATTATAATCAAATTAAATTTAATGGATGTATAATTGAACCCTGATCCTTGCGATAGTGTCTGTATTACCAGAAATCAGACCCTCCGTACAAAACAAATTACAATTATATCAATTAATAAAAACAATGATAATAAACTAATACAACTATAATCTCGGAACATGCAACCTAAAGGTAAAGACTCTGACACACACTATCCAGCTATAGCTCCACAAACCAAAAAGAAGACAAATTTCTAAGCATTTCATCGATACACCGTCCGGGTGCGGGTCCATCGTGTGTGGGTAATAGATAAGGAGAATGGTGGCGGGCTTGCAACCGACAATAGGCTGGTTTACAAAGCAGGCCTCCTATACTACTTCAAACTATAGAATTAACGTAAATGCACACATAAGTTATACTCATAGATGAATAAAAGAAGACATACATAGTAAAGTATAGAAAAAAAATCATTGATAACAGGATAAATAACACTTTGTTTAACCACCTATGATATAAATATATCATAGGTGGTATAAACAAATGTATATATTATACACAATATATAGAAACATGCGATAGAAAAGCAATTTGTAGTGTACGAGTGGATTTTTGAGACGGGACTCTTTACTGTTATACTCCTACTCGTAGTTAAATTACAAACTTTAAAATTAAAAACTTTTTATGAATTGCTGAACTGCATTTACATATTTTAAAGCAAATGTACAGTCAGTAAGAAAATGGTTAATTTACACAGAAACTTTTTTCCAATCGTTACTTTTTCTTATAAGGATCATATGTTTTGACCGACAGACGTTTGAGTACCTACTCGAAATGTCAGAATTGTAACTTACCGTAGTGTCTGTAGTCAAACCTTAGTTGGCCTCAGAGTCTTTTGATGACAGTGAAAAATAGGATAGTTTGACAACAAAGAATATTTCGAGTAGATTAATCGTTTTACTGGTGGCTCGGTTGTAAAAATGCATTCCTTAAAATCCTACAAAGGTCGGTTCTAACCCCCCCGGCATGTACCAATGTGAAATACACTTTTCTTACGTACATTTGTTGATTTACAACACCCGGTTCCACAAAAAAATTACATTAAAAAGGTGCAATCGTTAAAAAAATGTCATTAAAAATTTTCATCAGATCCTGGCCAACCCTTCTGGCCAGCCAGGCGAGTGTAGATCTAATTCTCGAAGGCACATCTCCAACATCTGTAGGACGCTGTGTTCTAGGGACTGTAATGATAAATATGAAATCGTTTTTCCGTACAAAAAGATCCTTATAATTAACAGGATCAATAGGCACAAAAAAACATTTTGTGTAAAACTACCATTCATTTGCTGACTGTACATTTTTTGCAAAATCAGTGTGAATTCAGTTCAGCATATCTCTTTTTTTTATGGGTTATCGTTTTCCTGTAACTATAACGGTTACGATACCGGCCCTTGCCCGTCTCAAATAAGCAATCAAATTTGAATTAGATTTTAGTCATGCAATAGGTATTTTCAGCTCCTCGGTTCGATTGTATGTGTGCCCTCCACTGGAGTCCACGCACTTTTGTAGTTTAATATACTCGTACGCAGCGTAATTGGTTATTTCAGCCAATGACATGCTTCATAAGCATACGTTAAATATTTGAAAACCTTTCTGCAACCGGTCGTTAGTCAAACATCGCCCGTTTAAATGACTTAGAAAATATATATTTATGGGTAGATACTAATTGTATACGAATTCGTGATGAATTTTGGGTCAAAAGTAGCTAAAGTAAGATTAGAACAATGAAAATAACCTATGTAGATATTGAACCATATTGAATATATTCGTTTCAAATTGTTGACAGTCTACACAAACGAACAAACTAGTATTTGTTATATATATACTGGAAGTTTTTATCACAAATCTTGAACAAAGGACATCAGTCGTTCACAAATTCATGATATGTAATTATTATTTATAGTGGTTTCTACAAAGGAATTTATTTATAAAAGTCACAAAGCAATGTCTGTTTCACAATAGTTTGTCGAAAAACTATTGTCTACAACTTATTTCTTTTATATAAATATGTATATTTTGTGATGTACGAATTCATTTTACAAAGCTTTTATGATATTAACCTTTAGAAAACGAAGGAAAATAGCATACGCATATTTAGCTTTGAGGTAATATCCACAATTAGGGATTTATTTTTAAAAATGTAATCCCCTAGACAAGCCTTTCTGAACCAATTTTTGGAGAATTTGGCCCATGCTACCCTGGTCAGACGGGTTGGCGAAGGTCTGATGTCAATTTTAATGACAATTCACTAACGATTTCACAAGTTGGTATTAGTAGAACCGGGACCGACGGCTTAACATGCTATACGAGTCACGGGATCGGTGGTGTAAATCTAGACGAATTAAGGTAACAAAAGTGTATTTCTCATTGATCTTTGCCAGGATTTGCACGAACCATTTTTGGATTATAAAGTCTATCTTTACAGTCGATGTTATCCACCAATCTATACTAGACTGTTTTACAGTCGAATGTACGAGTATAAAATATTGTCAACGAAATTAGCTTATAGTTTATCAAAGCGAATATTGACAATATTCACTACTTAACTAATATTATAAATTTAAACCAGTACGCTAAAGTAACAGTTAAACCGAAAGCTAAGTAAAACACGTATCCAATATACGAGTAACATTTTTCCTTCTTTTCAAAATGAGTTCATTTAGTTTCGATTTACCTAAAATATGTTCCCCTCAATTTTCATAAAAGACTTTCACCTTACGGACAATTTTGTAAGGGTAAATATTTGGCAGCCGTTTTGTGGAAAAAATGTCCGCGGCGTCTTTGATGTTACACTGTATTACGTAAGTAAATTCGTAATATTGATGTACTTTCTCCGTTTCTCCGTGCGTAGACTGGAACTGTTTTATCACGTTATTGCTTTCTTCAAATTGAATTTGTATAAACCTATAGATATTATAAATTTGTTTTACTCATTTTGTATTCATCGTTACTGATTAGTACAGAAATGGTTGATAAAAATGGAATTCATAGTTCGATAGTTTAGGAATGTTGGAATCATGAGTTAAGAAAGATTGATTGACAAAATATTCAATGCGAAGGTTGTGGGTAAGAGTAACCTATCACGACCAACTGAATCAAACTGGTTGAAGATGCAGTCATTAGTCGCAAGGTTGATTAATTTGACAAAACGAAATAGCTACGAGTATGTGGTGAACGTGACAAATGGCGCTAAATTATCTTTACCTACCTCGCAATGTATCTGGCGTAAAGATATGTATATATTATCGGACTTTTACCTAAACCACCCGAAAATACAAAGTTAATATTATGTTCAACTTTTACATATAACTTTTCCATTTTCCTCCATTATTATTCATAGTACCAACTATACCATACTTATACTTTTCATGGGTTCACTTAAAATATACAGTCAAAACAAATCTCTGATAGCCAGTAAAGAAAATATTCGGCTGGCACGGACCGCGACGTCATAAAGCCCGCATGGTAGAGCGATGCATGAGAAAACAACTTAAAACTGGTCCTTTTGCTGACTGCATCTTTGATGTAATCGTAACAACATAATATTGAATTTTAGAGATAGCAACAATTAAAACCTTGTTTTGTAGATGTTTAAGGGAGACTTGAGAACAATATTGTCCTATTTTTGACGAATTCATAAATGACGTAGTGACAAATCAGTTTTAGAGACGTTTTTGCGTCTGTAGTAGTGTACGAGATAAATAAACAAAAACCTTAGATTTATTTTTAGGTAGGTAGTTATATATAAAATAACATATTTTTAAAAAAACGTATTTTTTAATTTTGATTTTCGTCAACTCTAGCTGCTCCATTTTTTTGCAGCATTTTGTTTGCGGACATTTGCGGATTCACCTCTCTATCGGACCAGTGTACGGCTGAAGAACTAGTTCGACTTCTTAACGAACTCTTTGCACGGTATGTCTTTGATATCAGCGCTGGAAAATTAAATAGAATACAGAGAAAACCAAACTTGGTTAAAAACTTACTTTAAAATAACTGAAAAGATAACAACGGAGCTCTAGGGTGCACAACCTCTGTGGGCGCACCGCAAAAATATGTATGTACTTGTCATAACATAATACTAATGGGATAAGGTTGCAAAGGAAATTAAAAACATGATTAATAATAAAGAATACAAAAAATCAGATTTGATTATTTTAGGGCTCCGTCAAATATTTCGCATTGTTGGTAAGATTGGCCAAGCTTTTGAATGGATTCCGACTGTTAAAGCCATTGCCTGTGTGTCGATCATTAAATTATTTCAATGTTCAGCAGTTCCAAAATTATTATTGTTTATTATAATAAATATTATTGTATTGTAATGAACAACATTACTATTTATATCTAATTGTTATGTTTTGCTTATATTTCCATTGCAATTACAGTTGTTGTTGGCTACGCGGATTAAGTCCGCCATTTATACTTTGTGCAATAAATAATTGAAATAACATTTAATAATAATTCAATATTTAAATGCAAAAAAAATATACTATACAGTAATAACAATATTATATAGTAAGTATAATATGAGACATTGTAAGCAACCTTATACCGGTGCATTTAGACCAATTTTTTAGACAATTGCGTTAAAGAAATATGTTTAAATTCAAGCTTTGACCGTCTGGCTGCTGAGCACCATTGTCTTCGTATCAAGCTGCTCGGAGATTGCTACTACTGCGTATCTGGACTGCCTGAAGCTCGGGATGATCACGCCAAGTGCTGCGTAGAAATGGGACTCGACATGATTGATGCTATTGCGTAAGTTAACTTAAATTATATTTAATAAAAATACTATATATATAATATGAAGTTTATAAAATAAATAAATAAATATATATATATATTATAATTGGTAAAGAAAATGTAGGTACGTAAAAATAAAGCGGCTTAGAAAAGCCAATTCCTAATGACGTAATTTTTTTGCTCTCTTAGTCTACCAGATCACAGTTTATCTTTCTTTTTTATAGTCTTGTTCGTGAAGTGATGGCGGTGAACGTGAACATGCGTGTGGGCATCCACACCGGACGCGTGCACTGCGTCGTGCTCGGACTGCGCAAGTGGCAGTTTGATGTCTGGTCCAATGACGTCACTCTGGCTAACTACATGGAAAGCGGAGGTGTTGCGGGGTAAGGGGCGACGGCATAATTAACATTATGATGTGAACTTTTATCATCACCATCATACTATATTTTTTTTACAGAAGTTTCTTTAATGCACATTTTACAGAGTACATCAGCCCTAAACGCGTAATTAATTCATAACAGTGTTCAAAGCGGAGTTGGGATCATCAAAATCCAAGTGTTGCAAAATTTTACGCATTCCATGGAGTAATTTGCTTCAATATTGCCCAAAACGTCGGGAATATGGGAGTTCGCAGCGCGGGAAAACCGCAAAAAATAAACTGCAACCCCTTATAAATAGCCCCATAAATAGAGACAAATTTATCGTTTTCTATAACTATTTAAAACGATTGTAGCACATAATTAAACAAAATAACACCATTACTAACAATATCCTCAGCAAAATAATTTACAAAACAAAAAACTTGGATTTCACATGTCCGTGCAAAAGGCATTCAAGAGGAACTCACTCGCTATTATTCTAATCATAATAATGTTCATCTGTCTGGTCCAGCGACGTTACTCTTGCTAAGTACATGGAAAGCGTAGGCTTAGTAATTATAGTATAGTAATTATAATTATTAACATCATTAGTTACCGATAAAGTTACTCTGTATTATATAAACTACTACATTGAAGCAAACGTGTTGTATAGTAATATGCAACGGTATCATTAACATTATGATCTGCATTTTGATCATCATTATAGTTATCATTATTAATATCATAATTATTTACATCATTAGTTTGATGCATGGTCCGATAAAGTTACTCTATATTATATAAACTACTACATTGAAGCAAACGTGTTGTACGAGTATAGTAAGATGCAACGGCATCATTAACATTATTTCATTATTAGCATGACAATTTCATTGGTATTAAAAATATACTTATATGACTTTAAATTTATCTATGTTTCTTTTACGCAGTCGTGTCCATATCACCAAGGAGACGCTTGCTTGCCTCGGCGGTGAATACCAGGTCGAGCCTGGTCACGGAGGAACTCGCAACTCCTACCTCAAGGACCACAACATCGATACCTACCTCATTGTTCCAGAAGACACCAGCCGAGTGGTAAGTAGTATTCATTATTATGATTTAGGGCCAAAGTTGTCAGTAGGTTTTTTATCTCTTAAATAGTAGTTATTTCAGGTCCAGTGGCACTTTTATTTTTCTTTAAGCGCAAATTTTATTTAGGAATTCTTTTCCGAACTGACACTATCAAATCAACCGCTGTTAAGGGCACGTAGGCTGACCTCGTATCTCCCAGAGGGCAATTGAAAACTAATTGGTAACAGTGCCACCTGATGGAGTTCATCCAAATATCGAAGGCATATTCTACTACCGAATTGCCCCTAAATCATCTTCATCAAAAAAGTGCGGAAATTCCAGGAAAATCAGCATCTACAAAAACGATGGGCCCATTTCCGCTGTCCCAGCACCAAAAGAGAGTTCAACCGCACAGCGAAAGAGCTCTCTATGGAGATTGCTGCTTTTCAATGCTCCTCAACCCGAAAATCGGTGTCATTCCGCTCGAGATAGGGCCGAAATCCTCGCCAATCGTCTTGAGCGGCAATTTCAGACTTTCCCGGCGTTGGCCATATCCATAATGAAATTGTGGAGCGCAAAATACGGGAGATGCTCAACTCAGAAATACCGTCGGCCCTACCTGGGCATTACTTCGTGTCGCCGACGGATGTCTGCAAACAGCCCTTCGTCCGAAGAGGGCCCCGGGACCCCGACGAGATTTCCAAAATTGCACCATCGCAGCTGCCGCGCAGAGTCATGGTAGCGTACACCAGAGTCTGCAATAGGATCCTTCGCATCGGCCACTTCCCTGAGTGCTGGAAATCAGTGAACGTTATCGTTATGCCTAAACCGGGAAAAGACCGACGTGATGCCGCAAGTAACAGGCCAATAATCTTGCTGCCACACCCGACAAAGTTGTTTGAGCGCTTGATCCTCTGGAGGCTGAAACGTTACATCTATCTTCCGTGAGGGACATAGACAACGCTCCAACTAACCCGGGTGCTGCACCACCCGGCGGTCAAGAAGAACGAGGGCCGTAGCTCGGGGTGTCGGCGTCTTTCTTGATATCGAGAAGGCGTTTCACAGAGTCTAGCACAACGGTTTCTTGTACAAACTTCTCGAACACGTCAGTCGCAGCAATGGCAGTAAGGATATATATATATATATAAGACTGGAGGGTACTACGATTCCACGTCGCTGTGGAGGATCTCATCTCTGTGGAAAAGACCATTCTGGCTGGGGTTCCGCAGTTATCACATCCCCGTAGTTCACGCGCTGTCCACTAATAACATCCCAACCATCTCTAAAGTTCTGAAGGAGGACGGGGAGAACAGGGAGGAGGATGTCATGCTTGCACTGTTTGACTACAACAGTGCCTACTTCAGCTCCTCTCCAAGCCAATATAAGGCTGCTGACAAAATGCAGGACCTTCTGGATTTTCTCCCCGCGTGGTTGGACAAGTGGTTTATGTCCATCAATGTCAGCAAAACTGCTACATTGATGACATCCAGATACCGGCTGCCTTTACCACTGCAGCTTCGGGAGCAGAACATCGAGTGGACTCCGACCGTCAAATACCTTGGCTGTATCATTAACAGGACGTAAATAATGGGTGAAATGGCCTGCCATGCCGTCAATCTCCATTCGCTAATTCTTATCTTCTATTAATTTAATATTTAATTACTTTAATAGTTCTTTGTTTAGGATTTATATCTGAAACTGCTTTTTGTATTATTGTATCTTGCCCAAGAATATCATTAATATTATAATTTATCGCCATTCCATTTTGCTTTCTACTAACCTCTTTAAAATGACATCTAACTAATCCTTCATTTCGTTTAAATATCTGCGTCTTAATCGTTGCCTCATATTCTTTTCTTTGGTTTGTCCTTTCATAAGTGCTTACAATTATAGTAATAAAAGACATGTCTCAACACGAAATCTAATATCAGTTTGACTGCTTACAGGATAAGAAACCTCAGCACACTGTTGCTGGAAACGGAAATATCTCCAAGGAAATGCGTGTGATGGGACATGGATCGCAACGTCAGAATGCTTCCAAGTAAGATAATCCGAGTTATTTTCCGGATTAATTGGTAGTTTTAACCATTAGCCACTTTGTCGCTTTAAAGGTTGAGAAGCTTGCTTGAACTTTTCCACAATATATTAGCTTACGAATATTATTTTAGTCGGTCGTAGATTTCCTGAGCTTAGTATTTATTTACTATATGCGAGTATTAATACTTTTAATCATACTATCATATGGAATTTGACATAAGTACAAGCAAGGTATAATTAATCGATTTTAGCTCATGTACCTGTACCAGTTTTTTTATGGAAAGCGGTGGTGATTCGTTTGTAAGAACGCTAACCAATCCAAAAAAGGTTCATGGTTCAATCCCCGGTATGTATCAACTTTTCTTACGTATATTTGGAATAGATTACCAACACCACCACCGATCCCGTGCCTCGGAGAGCACGTTAAGCCGTCGGTCCTAGTTCTACTAATACCAACAGGTGGAATCGTTAATAAATTCTCATTAAAAATTTACATCGGCCCCTCGCCAATCCGTCTGACCAGCGTGGCGAGTGTAAGCCAAATTCTCCAGATACATTTTCTGGAAGGCCTATCTCCAACAGTGGAAATCTAGGACTCTGTGTTCTAGGGACTGTAATGATACCTAGTTTTAAATGACTATTAATCTAGGCTTCATAATGATGGAAGTAAAATATTTTTCAGTGTTGTGAAGATATTCTCTGGCATAAAATCGTTTTTGAGAGCTCATTTCCCCTACGTAAACAAACAATTTTGGAGCAGTAATGACAAGACCTGATTATTAATAAATCTTTTTATCCCTACTATCAAAGTTTTCGCACGCTTCCAAAGCTTGAATGTGCATTTATTAAGTTTGGTTGATACTATTTTCTAAACGTTGTATAACTGACGGATTATTAATTGTTAAAATCTATTTTCAAAAATGATTTTACTGCGTATTTTATTTTACTTTTAATATTTAGTCCTACGGGATATCTCGCTTCAGCCCACCGGATACGTTCATGTCCCATCAATTTGTAATTTATTTAAAATACAAGTTGTTAAACTAGACTATCTTCTCTCACACACGATGAACCCGGTGCTCGCATGGTGAACCCATGATGAATGATCCATTAATGTTGTATTCCACATTCTTATTTTTAGGTAATAATTGTAGTAGTATTTATATAAATTATGGAGCGGTGTTCTCTGCTGGTACGGATGGTAACAAAGCTATATATAGGAGTTAGAGTATTATTATTGTAAAAAAAAAAAAAATTTTTGTTATCTTTATGGACTAATAAATTATGTATTACTCCAGAACTGATGGTGCGACCGAAGACAAGGACCCAGAGGATGAGGTTAATGAGTATTTAATGAAAGCCATCGACGCGCGTTCCATTGACCGACTGCGAGCTGAACACTGCCGGCCAATTACCATGACCTTCAAGCAACCCAACGTCGAGAAAAAGGTAACTATTATATTCTTTTTCTAGTAAGATACAAGATACGATACAAATTATTCAAATAATATGAGAATATCGGACAACATCATCACTTGTCGTTGGAGTAATTTCACTGATTTCAACTAGTTTCTTGTCCTCTCTTTGTGAAATAACCCATTTTTTTCTTTTAGTTGCTTTATATACGAGTATACGCTTCTTATTCTTCCTCTTTATTTATATATTTTATTATTTCATTATTCTTTCGTTCTAAAATATTAAATAATTTTAGAACAAAATTAAAAAAAATGTAATTCCATATTGTATATTAGAATGTTTTCACTTTTTGGATTTTACTCAGTCTAGCTTATAATCGGGCATCATTATCAGACTGTGTGTGTGTACTGATGAATATTGGCAACGCTCATCAAATTCCCACCAGCAACCTTCTTTAGGTCATTAATCAGAGCATCTTCCCACTCTGTGTATTCCACTCTTATCTACTCTATCACAAGACGATAGTGAATTTTCAAAGATAAAAAAATAATGTTATACAGCTGAAGTAAAGAAATGTGTGGATTTAAGAATAACCCTATAGTACTCGTATATAAATAAAATATTATTCATTCATCATATTTTCAGTACATGCGAGAAAGAGACCGCATGCTGAAAGTTTACTTTGTCTGCTCCCTCGTTGTGCTGCTAGCCATCATCGCTATTGAACTTATTGCCTTCGAAATGTAAGTATTATTATATTGTATTTCAACATCATTGTCATCATCATAATCACAGCCCCTAGAACACAGAGTTCTAGACCTCCACTATTAGAGATGGGCCTTTCAGAAATTTCTGGAGATTTTGGCTTACAATCGCCACGCTCAGACCTATTGGCGAGGGTCTAATGGACTTTTTATATTGTCAATTTTATTATATTTATGTTTCCACAAGTTGGTATTAGTAGAACCGGGACCGTCGGCTTAACAGGTTCTCCGAATCACGGGAACAGTGGTGCCTAAGACAAATGTGCGTAAGAAAAGTATATCATCGGTACACGCTGAGGTTCTAAACACAATTTTTATGAATTTAAAGAATGCTTTCTTACAACTGAACCATCACCGCCCTTAATATCAATTAATGCCTTTATTATATGATAATAGAGTATTGATATTATAAATTGTTAGAACATATGCCAAGAAGATTTTATATTAGTTATATTAAAAATATAATAATAATGTACATATAATAACCAAAATGCACAAGTTAAATGGCTTTAAACCAGATACTTAAATTATATAAATGAAGCCTTGCTACCATTGTCATAGGGCATGTATTCCCTTAATGATAATTGTAATAATTTCAGCCAAATATTGCCGACAGTGTATTTACCAACATTCTTCATATTCTATATTGTATTATTACAGAACAACTTTGTCGATTGTGACTATGGTGGTGACCAGTCTTCTCATGTTGCTCATCACTTTCGTCGTGTGCTTCGTCAAAATCAAGGTTACACATTATTATTTTTAAAACTGATTACATGTGACATTGCTACTACTAACGAACATTTTAAACCTGATACTTGGATTACAGGGCATTAAGATGAACCTAAGGCGCATTAAGCGAAGGATCAATAAGAACCGTTCTATTGCTCAGGCTCTTTCTGGCGTCGTCATTGGCATCATCGTCGTTCACATCTTCATTACCATGGTAACTATAACGTCAATTTATTTATTTTGTATATAAAACCTTTATGATTTAAAGCCGGAACACATTCTCTCTTGATTCTTTGACAACTCTTATTTTTTTGAAATATTAATATTTTTTAGGTCCAAACTTCGTACAAACACACCCTGGCATTCACAGATGAGAGTGCGGGATGCCCTCTTGCTTCGTATGAGGTAGGTATTATTTTCAATTGGAAGTAGTGACATAATCCAGAAATCCTACTGAGATACAAAAACAGCATTATATTTTCTAACGAAACCGTTTTTTTAGTTTATTTTCCAGCACTACACTCAGCTGACCATTTTGGCGATGATTCTTTGCGGCGTCCACCAGATCTTGTCTACAGTAATCAAGTCTGGCCTTCTTGTCGGCATCTGCTTGATCTACCTT
The DNA here is from genome assembly GCA_910589645.1 of Tinea semifulvella. NCBI lineage: Eukaryota > Metazoa > Arthropoda > Insecta > Lepidoptera > Tineidae > Tinea > Tinea semifulvella. Next base: position 32,982,203 of record OU342584.1, read on the forward strand.
TTTATCACCATTAAGGAGTATTTGTTCTTCGTCAACAACTTCGATGTTATTTCGTAAGTTTATTATATTTGTTATTATTTTATTTAACTTTAAAGAAAATTTACATTAATGCGTAAAAGTTTGATGTTCTTTGTTAAAAGTAACATACGCATTCTACGAATCGTTCTTATGTTTGCCCAGACTTCTCTATAGAAAGGTAAAATTAAAAACTATCAACAATTTATAATTGTAAAATTATTTAAAAGTCTGAATAAAGCAAATTTAATTAATATTTTAGACTTCTCTTAAGCTCCTTATTCTCTTAAACGGTCATTATAATTTAATTCAACTTCTTAATAAATTTTAGTGGGATATGCATAATTGACTGGAACCAACAATGGTGCAAATGGTACATGGATATTGTCATCATCCTTGGAGCCACCATCGCCCTTATACTTCACTCCCAGCAGACCGAAAGCACCTACCGACTTGACTACATCTGGAAACTTCAAGCCACAGGTAAGCCACTGGATTGAGTTTCTTGAGCCATTTTTTTTCATTTTTATAATTTGCACATATCTTTACGCCAGCTCCTTTGCAGAGTATGCAGAGATAATTGAGCCACATTTGTCATGATCATCTCTTTCTCGTTTCATTACTGCTTCGGAAAATGGGCTTCACACCGCAACTTCTTCGTTTGTTTGCCAACTATTTCTCAGATCGAATGCAGTATGTTCAGTATGGTAACTCTAAGTATAAAACTTTCTACACCAGATCTGGAATAAGTCAAGGATCAAATTTGGGACCTTTGGAGTTCCTGATCTTCATAAATGACCTTCCCAATGTCATATTCTATTATTTGCCAAAGATTGTCAAATTCTATTATTTGCTGATGACTTGAAGCTGGCGAAGTCAATCAAGACCCAGAATTGTTATACGTTTCAGCATAGCATTGATCAGATATATTAATGGAGTGTCAAAAACTGTCTGTACCTGAACATTGGCAAGTGTTCTGTAATGTCATTTTCCAGATCACATAGTCCTAGTTGTCACCAGTACACACAAACTGATGCTTTACTTACACGTGTTACTGATGAGGTGAGAGATCTAGGAGTACTATTTAGCAGTGACCTGACCTTCTATGCGCATATGATTAAAATGTGTAGAAGAGCCAGAAGAAAGTTAGGATGGGTGATGCGACAAGCGCGAGACTTTACTGTCCGCAGTTCTCTTGAATTCAACGCCATAGTTTGGAATCCAAGAGAAATTTACATACACACTTATGGTGGAAAAGGTTCAGAAACTATTTCTCAGAGCCATGTACAAGAAATGTCAAAGCGTGGACGCTAAATGCAGAGGGCCTAACACCTAAGTCCAAGCTCTGAGCGAAATATATAAACCTTACAATATATAAATTATAGTGCTAGTATAAAGATAGGAGTCTCACTGCTGGTGTAGGCAGTATAAGGCAGCGAGGGAATGGGGAAGATGGTGTTCACGTCCAGGCAAGGAGGCTCACGCGACTGTGCCTAAAGGAGGTGTCTTGACCAACGTGATGGATCCTAACAGAGGTCGGGCAGGGATTCAAGGAGGTAGATACACGTTCGATCGAGCAGGCTCACAAGATCGTACCTAGAAGAGGTAGCACGCAAAGGTGTCTTGGGCAACGTTTAGGAAATTTATTTACTGTACACATTCTTAAATACTAAATTTCCACTTACACCGACAGCATACAGATGCATTAATCTTTACTACATTCAAATATATTTGTTGTTATATTTGCTCTCTCAACAATTATGATGGTTGCGGCCTAGAAACGAGAACACAAGGCATGTTTGGTCACCTAAACAATAAGACATATGTTGTACCTTTTTGTACCTCACGTTATTTATATTAGGTATAATACGTTATAACTCCTTAGAAGTTAGCCGCAATAAAGCAATAGTCTTGTATATATATTAAATATTCTTAGAGGTGAAATATATTAAACCTGCTATATTAAAATTAATTTCATTGTTTGTACCTTACAAGTACCTGCGCGCGCGCGGCCATCGACTATTTGCTGAGGAGAGTGCTCGTACACACTTACTCCAGAGTGCCCCCGTTCCCCGTGCAATCATGTTATTGAACAAAATCGTGCAGTTCGATGAGAATTTCAATGTGTTCGCATCAACGGATGTGAAAAGTAAAAACATTGTCCTAAAGTACTTGGAGCCATATTAATTCGCACATCTAGTCACTTATTCTTTTGTTTGAATTTTGTAAGAAATATGTATTGTTTAGACGTAGAATCTGTAATGTACATTTTCATGGAATAAATAAATTATAATAATTTTCCTTTATTCAATTAGTTATTACTTCATTTTGTTGGTTAAATATTATTATTACGTATTTATCTGCCGATGTTGTTCTGTACGCAATATTTATATCATTGCAGATGAGAAGGAAGAAATGGAGAATCTAGAGGCTTACAATCGTAAACTGCTTGCGAACATACTGCCTGAACATGTTGCGCAACACTTCCTAAGCAGTGACAAAAACGTTGACGTAAGTATAAAGTAATAACATAGTATCTTTTAAATACAAAATTTTAATGAAATAAATAAAGTATATAATATACAGTAATTACAATACAGAGATGTATCTTGGTTTAGACCTTTGAATCAACTCCATATATAAATATTTATATATATATGACTATATCATAGAATTTAAAGCTACGCTTTTGTCGGTAGAGTAGCGGCCCTTCTCTCTGTTCTCAGCTAGTTTCTCTACGAAACAATACATAGTTTTTTTAAAAATATATTCATATCTTTCCTTCTGTATTTGATTTTAAAGTGAGTATTATTTAAAAAGTATTTAAATATATCCTAATTGAATATCTGAACGTTACAATAATAACCTTTAACTATAGTCTTATTTTTTTATAGGAATTGTACCACGAGCAATGCGACAGCGTGTGCGTGATGTTTGCCTCAATTCCCAACTTTTCCGAATTCTACGTAGAGCTGGAGGGCAATAATGAGGGCGTTGAGTGTCTGAGACTGCTCAACGAAATCATTGCTGACTTCGACGAGATCCTGGCTGAAGAACAGTTCCGTTACATTGAGAAGATTAAGAGTACTGGAGCTACATACATGGCTGCTTCGGGTATGCTAATCATTTTAATAGAGAACAAGAGTTATTACAAAATCCTACTTTAATACCAAATTTATTACCATTATTAAATTACCAAAATTACAGGTAACATAAATGGTACTTTATTATTTTAGGTCTGACGACTGGAACGTGTGACATGCTCGGCTATCGTCACGTGACCGCGATGGCAGACTATGCACTGCGACTTCGAGAACAACTGAAATACGTGAACGAGCATTCTTTTAACAGCTTCCGCATCAGGATAGGTAACGATCTTAACTGGTAACTTTTTCTTGGCAGTTGCTCTGCCTGCGAAAATATGTAACAAATAAAAATTAAAAAAAGCGAATTTAAAACCGCATTGTTGAGTAATGAAACTGCTTTAGTGGAAGCGTTTTTAAAATAGTTCTTCGTCGACTTATGTAATTTTTTAACCAGGAATTAACATTGGACCTGTTGTGGCTGGAGTGATTGGTGCAAGGAAGCCACAATATGACATTTGGGGAAATGCGGTAAACGTCGCTTCTCGGATGGACTCCACTGGCATTGTCGATCATATTCAGGTTGTTACCTACAATGTATTAAAATATATAAAACATATAAATAATATTGAATTTTAATATGTATAGTAATGAAATTCTCTTTAAAAAATATATGTGTGAGGTGTCTTTAAATAATTAGCGAATTATCGGTTCCAAAGCGAAAACTGTAATTTGCAATAGCCGTTTTAATAGTAATAAGAAACTACTACTTCAAGCTATTGTTACTACTTTGTATTTGCGTACCTTCTTCAGCGATTGTCAGTTATTGTGTATAAACTTTAGTAGCTTCACACGCCTGCTTTACAGCAAAGCTTAGACTAGCATTAGCAGACACAGTTTCACACTTTCCATGCATGCAAAAATTTCCTAATTCTGTTTTGTGTAAAATAGCGAAGTTCATTGTTCTTCAGGTGACTGAGGACGTTTACTATATCTTGAAAAACCGCGGGTATAAACTCGCCTCTCGAGGCCTGGTTCATGTCAAGGGCAAAGGAAATATGCTCACCTACTTCCTTGAAGGGCTCGGAGCTTGCGAAGAAGAAGAACCTAAGGAGTTGGAAGAAAAAGAGGAACAGGATCCATATAGCGTAAGGACATGTATTTTTAATCGAAATTGGCTTATTGGATCCCTCTATTAAAATTAATACAGATTGACCAGTTAAATTTTGAACCACTCTGTAACCGCAAGATTCATTTTCATAGAGATTAGAGATATTGCAGAAATTAACTCATTTATGTTTTTTTTGATTCAATTGTTTTAGAATCCGCAACCATCTACCTCTGGAATGAGCCGCAGCGATTTTCATCCAAATAGATCATCGCCCCTAGAGACCCTCTCTGAAGGGCATACAGATGAGGACGCCGGACCTTCGCCAAGGCCATCTATTCCAACGGGTAATTAAAAAATTATTATCAAAAAAAAATATTTATTTTTTTTGAAAATATCTGTGGTGATTTTAATAATTATATATTTACAGAAAACCAAAATGGATACATCAGTCCCGAATTATATTACGACTCCGTCAGCGAGGCGAGCTACGAAAGCTGCTCCGACGACAGCACGCCTATTAAGCGTCGCAATACAGCACCGAAACCTCGGCCGGCTTCCTTTGTGGAGACCTCCGAAAGAATCATATATACGAAGAGGTACCCGCGGGTCGGTTCCGTCGACGAGTTGGTGCCGATTCGAATAAAGCGTACTCTGGAGATGTGGTCTGAACCAACCGAAGTGGTGGAGTCCCACAGCAGCGGACACATCGCGGCCGCTCAGCTGAACGCAATTGGGCAGAACCGCCGCTCCAACACAATGGGCAACCTCAACTCCGAGCCTCCAATCCCTCTTCGCACCCTTAACTCTATCTCGATCAACATCAACATCATCGAGAACCCGCTGGCGGAGGACGGTCCGCTTTACTGCTAAATACATCATAGTTTTAATAGACAACTTATCGATAAGGTACTGGATGTGACATTATAAGACGTATAGATGTCGGTGACAGATGAATTAGTACATACTATTAATGATTCTAATTCTTCATGTTCACCGGGACCTATACTACACTTATTTACGAAATTTACAATACTTTCAAATAGTATTTGGTTGTGCAATGTGTTCTGAAATACGCTTATTGGAGGAAATCGAGTGAACTATTAGTGATATTAGACGGTTAATGGAATTTGAAAAGTATTGTAACTACTGGCTATGAAATAAACATTTGTGACTTATGTGTATTATCGCGCTCTCTGTGGGAACCACTTGTGTTGTCGTGGACCAAGTGTGTTTCCATATAGGTCTACACGCTTGTTTAACTTGTAAATAAAATCTCGAATTAGACATCGAATAGAAATATCGATTCAATTGTAACTTCTAGTTATATACCCTATTATTTTATGACTCTTAATTTCTTTATACATTTGACATTATACATACCTATACACGTACATTCGACAATATTACTGCAACATAAACAACATTAATTCTATTGTATTTATACACAGCATTGAGATTGTCAACACATCTGATATATAGGATATATAACCTCATATATATCCTGTATAATAAGATATATACTTTCAAATATCTTCCTACATATTAAATTTACTGTACCATATCTTTATTTTGTACATCAGATATTACCAATTATTATCACATACAATTTAATACTCATATAAATAATGTAGCTTTTAATAAAAAAAAAACTAAATCCAAAAATAATTATTGTACTTTTGATTTCATTATTTTGCTAATACATATATTGGTGTGCTTTTATTAGACAGTCGTTTTTTAAAAAAAAGAAAAAGTTTTTAGTCCATAAATAAGACAAGTGAAACATGTATACATTTGTATATTTATGGATTAAGCAATTAAAATATAAACAACAAAAATATTTTATTTAAATTCAATTCAGTTTGCATTCCGAAACCTGATCACATGCTTATTGTATTAGATATATAATAGGCTGATAATGATATTCCAGATGCTTCGTCACTTAGACTGCTAGGTATATTAATAATTTGTAAAAACTAATTGTAATTTACTTGGTAAAATATATATATATATATTATATCATAATATAATTTGTGCTAATGTCAATTTATCATTTTAACTGGACTGAAACTATCGATTTTAAATAACTCTAAAAGTGAATCGGTGATCTTAAGTGGGTCCAATTTTGATTTCCAGTTATTTATGGTTCGTTCAAAGAGCGATCTGTTATAGATACGAGTAGGTAGACAACTGAAAGGTAATGAAGGTCAACTGTTGAATTTGAAGGGCTCGCTTCAGGTGAAAGTAAATTTTAAGTTACGCATTGGTCTTCTTAAATTTGTTGTTTATTCTACAATTGACACAATGTCAATTGTTGGACTGAGAGGAGAGCGGGAGAGTGAGATGACAAAAACAAACTTATTTTGACTATTCGTAGCACAAATTTAGTTTCGTCTAACACTTGTATTGAACGAACTATTACGCTCTTGTCAAATTTTATTTACATTTTTTATAATATAATTATAAATAAAACTTCATGATTTGTGATATTTATTTATATATATATATATATACTAGTCTAATTTAATGTATTATAATATAGTTGTACAATAAGTGTTAGTCTATAATTGCTTTCGGTAAAATAATATTAGGATTAGTGTAAATTCGTTAATATAATCTCATATATTATTCATTAAATTCCAAATTCGTGCAGGGAAATTTTAGATATGGAGCAGACATTAGACGATCAGATCACACTAACCTCTTTGGAATATTTTACATACACACGTATTATATGTATAGTATATATTAGCATTTAAAACATTCGGCATTTAATTTTATAAGTATATGTATGTATGTATTATTATTTCATATTTTCTAAGTACCTAGCTGGCATAATACCAAGCTACATGCTCGTATTTATTGTTCTGTATATAGTTTTTTAAATAGAAGTATCGCAAACACCGTAGATACCTACAGACAGGCAAACATTTATATTTTTATCTCTTATTTGTATACTATATAGATTGTTTTATTTAATGCACACCTAGCACATATTAGACACATATAATTAATATAGTGAGCTTTTTAATATGATTTCATTAAATAAATATATATTGAGCCTTTATTTAAATTTTTAGGCAAGGAAAACATCATTGAATGTCAGTAATTGCTAATCCAACGACTTCCATAAACCCTAGTTAATAATCCTACATTAATAGATGCTACTGCACTTTATAACGTTATTTGATATAAGATAATATTACTCTTACGTACTGTACTACCTACCTAATATAAATATAGTGTTAAATTTCACCTACATATACGAGCATTGCATGATCACTACACTCTTGTTTTAAAATATCTATTTTAACATTCAAGTAATTATTACACTGGTTTACAGATTTTTTGCTATGCATTTTTTAGGATTTCTCTCTTTGTGTTTGAGCTGTAACTCAAAACCGCATATACCGATTTTGTTTACATTTTTATGTATTCACTAAATTGTATTTTGTTATTGTTTTCGATATGGTTTTGCCAAGAAGTCCTTGTTTGCATAATCCAATTTGTGTTGTTTAGTAAAAATTGTAAATCTGTAAATAAAAAAGTAAAGCATATTATAGCAAGCTTCCGGTACTCGTATTGTTTTTCTAAATCACAGTCCTAGATACTAAAAAAAAATAAAAAAAAACGATAAAAGTTTATAAAAAAAACGACAAAAAAAAGTAGTATACCTAATCATCATATGTTTTAAACTACTGAACTAAATAACCAACTTGTAATCCTGCATACAACTTACACATACACGCTAAAGACTTAATATTTAATTAATATAAATAAATTATTAACCTCTTTTCTTATGTATTAATCAATATTTCTAGTAGAACATTGCAAAACAGTTTATATATTGTAAAGTGCACGGAGTAGTAAATTGTAAGATAGGATTAGTTTGATTTTGAAATTCAATTTTCATACAAGGTAATGGCATAATCGGGGTTCGTTTTTATTTTTTCCGGCCAATAATCGAACCCTTATGAATCGACAACAAAAGTGCAGTCATTCAAATCCAATACCTTCGAGGCCGTTTAACTAGGGTAGGTACAGTTGCCAACGGGTAATAATATACAATATTCCGAAAAAGAGAATTGTTGTTAGTCTGTTGTCGACTGTTGGCTGGTAAAGTTTGCTTCCCTCTCGCTCGCACAATCCAAATTTTTTATAGATGTTTTAAGTCTGAGTGTACTTTGAGAAATGTAGTGAGTCGGTTTTTTTTTAAATAAAATTACTGATATTTTATTGATACATTAATCATAGATTTGTTTCAATACAGTATATTTTAATTTCTTATTTTATTTAGAAATTCTTACACCTACATTATACATATGTATGAGCAAATTAAATTATTAACCACCGTAACTACATTGAGAGCATCATCAAAATAGCGTCAAAAATTCGGAATACTGATAGGTAAAGCGGTTTTTCCCGCCTCCAATCAGACTGTTGCTGTACAAAGCACAGATTTGATCATGCTTGGAATACTGTTCTCACCTTTGGGATGGTTCCGCCAAGTACCTCACAGATGCTCTCAAAGTCCTATAAGAGCGAGCTGTTAGAATTGTGGACGATGCCACTATTACTGTAAATTTCGACTCCCTGCAGCTTTGCCGAGATGTAGCTCCTTCCTCCTTCCTCCTTCCTTCCGAGATTGCTCAGAAGAGCTCAATAACCCAATCCCTTCTTTTCCATTCCGCAACCGAACCACACGTACAGGTCAGAATATGCACTCAGATACTGTAGTGACTATAAAAATTTGGGGTATCATACATCTGTCGCACAATAAATATGTGGAATGCTCTTCCAGGCTCTGTTTCCACTTTCTGGAGTCCTTCAAGCGAAGTGTGAAAAAGCATCTTTATAGAGCGGTGGTGGATAGAGTAGTGGTAGGGACTGATGTCGGTCGTCTGTGGTTGTCGTCAGTTGCTTCTATTATTTGACTTCGGATACCACTTACCATCGGATGGGAGGAATGAAACATGTCGTCAAAAAAAACTTTTGGATGTTTTCGAGCGAGCGGAATGCAAACCTTAACTTATAAATACAGAACGTAATAAAAAAGAAGGTAAAAATCGCTGTCTCATGCTCAAACTTGTAAAGATATCGTAGCAGCTTAATGCGTACTCAGTCTTACGCTCTGACTACGAGTAACTATCTCACTATTTAGCTTGTATTTTAATTTAGCTTAATATTAATACTAATATGAAGCTGGACAGCGATGGTGTAATATTAACACGCGGGTATTTAGTTTGGATAAAAAAATTAACACCAGAACTTTGGCATAAATTGATCATACAGAAACTATTTTATTATAATCTTTAAAGAAGTTTTAGCTAAACTCTATATTAGTAAGTATAATGTTAGGTAGACAGTTTTTAAATTTCGTCAATTAGAGTAGATATTTCTTCAGGTAGAAGCTTGTTGATATAATATTGCTTGGCTATACAAACCTAGTTTCTGTATGGTCATCGCAAAGCTCCAACGATCGGATTGTAAATCCTGGTATAAAATCCGATAACTTGTAAAATTTTTGTAATAATTATTATGTGTCTATTAATGAATATAGCCTTGTAGAACTAAATGTCTAATTAATCATATATGAATACAAAATAACATTATATATCGACACTTAATATATTTTTATTATTATGTGAATTTTCATAAACAATTTTATTTCACTATTGAGACACAGGGTGTTACGTCAACCAACTTTGTGTTTTATACAATATTTTGTAATTTTTTTTTTACTATCTTATATTTTGATATATTTTTGTGTTATTTATTGATATTATACTGTCGAATAATATCGTTTAACTTGTTCAGTATATGACAGATTCTTGATTATTTCGATTTGATTCACAGTAGTAGACTACACAGTAGTCATGAAATAAATTATTTACTATTTACGTAGATCGTACTGGATGTTTTTGCCATAGAAATGTATAAAACCGTTTTTGGATCTCAGAAAGCATATTGAAATCGGTTTGAGTGTATCAAGTATACTTGAGAAAAAAAAATACTTATAACATTTATATAAAAACAATATACCTAATTAAATATAAAAATATAATAAAACAAAAAAAATATATCCTTACATTTTCTGCCCTTGAGGAAAAATAATAAATTATACAATATATGTACAGGTTGCGCGATAAAAGATAAGCACAACAACACAATTACAAATTATTTATGTGTGCAACTTTTTGCAAACATAAATAATTGCATTGTTCTAGTGAAGCCGTCACGATAACTAGATTCGTCTCTCTCTAGCTCGCATGGCCCTATTGGCAAGAAAGAGATATCAAAAACGCTGGTTTGCTTTTCTTACCATAAACAGCAGTTCCTATTTAAATTTGATATTAGTAAATTTATCTATTGCGTATAATATAAAATGACACTTTGCACTTAGTGTTTGTACTGTAAAGTGCTCATCTTTCCCCGCGCGACCTGTACTTATATATAATATTAAAACATCCTGAATCTAAAGAATACTGAACAAGTAGTTGTATATAGTAGAAAAAAAAATAGTATTGTTGTAAATAATTCTAAGCTGCTGGCCGCTTTGTGAGTATATAGTACATTTTACCGTCATATAAACATTATAATATATGTTAATTAAAAAACCAAATAATATTTAGCAAAATTGTTACTTTGTAAGTCAAATATTTATTGTATAAAAAGTCAATAGTTACGTTGGATATTTTAATTTTGTGGATATTATAGGTTAAGGCCACAAGAAACCATGTGAGTCTCATTCTATATTTAGTTATTTTAAATCTTAAGATCAACCAAATATAAGACAATTTTGTCTTATTCCTTAATTAATGTTTAATGTTATATATTTTTTTTATTTATTTAATTTACTATGATTTAATCTAATTACCAACCCGTCTGGCCAGCGTGGCAAGTGTAGGCTAAATTCTCCAGATATATGTTCTGGAAGGCCCATCTCCAACAGTGGTGGTCTAGGACTCTGTGTTCTAGGGGCTCTGATAATAATAATTAATGTATATTTTAAGTTAGAAATAAATTATAAGTTTATATGACTTTATAATGTTAAAATGTACCCACTTACGTAATAACATAAAATATCCGTTGAACCTATAGCCGATTAATTACTATCTAATAATAATTGTATGATTATTATTAGTCGTACAATATAATACAACGGATAAACATAACAATACCTTCCACAGTATTGTTTAAATGTTATTTCACGACTTGGTTTGGTTTGGGCAGATAGTTTGAGCTTTGGACGACAATAGTAGGGGTAAAACATCAGTTCAGTGCGAACAAAAATAATATATATTTAAATAAAAAAAAGGAAATTTAAATAATTATGTAAAGTTAATGGCGGCCGATAGTAACGAATTATTTCACTAAAAGAGATTGCCCAAAACCAGGTCCCAATTTGCAGTGCAACTAAATACAATTCAATAAACATAACAATTAAATGTTTTTTTAAATTTATGTATGAAATAGTTACAAAGCACTATTTTTACCATTAGGTTCTTTATTATGATCAGGTACTTTATTATACATAAAACATTGGATTTCAAATCGGCGGGATAGAAACTTGACAATGATTTTTTTTTGTCAATTGTCGTTATGCTAGGGTAAAATAAATAAATGAATCACAGATTATGAAATCACAATATATTAACTATCAAATAAAAAAGAAATGATTATGACACGAGAACATTTTATTGAGCTCATTTCTCTAAGAAAAATGGGCATTCTCATTTTATTATAGTAAGTACATATAATAAATACCCGTATATTCAATGGCAATAATATTATTAAAATTATATTACACAGTAATTAATACACTTTTCATTTGCTTACATCTAATCAAAACGTCAAAACTAAAACTAATAATGAAAGTTCGTAACAATTACTAAACAGGTAAAAATTAATGTAGTTATACATTCTATGCAACTTAATTGTTATTAAAGTTATCTTTACCTGTTTGCTCTGCACTACACCTCTACCGAAAATCGTCTCGTGCGCATTTTGTCGGCGAGAGCTCAAATTATATGCCTCCGTTATACTACAGCTAAATAAAATATCAAAGCCAGTTTATATTATTGTAATTTAAGCTTTAAATGTACTTTAGGTGTAATATTAGTGATTTAATTATGCATTTTTCTCTAGATCTACTCTTAAGTACTTAGTCGAGTAGTGCTCTTTGTTACGCGAGTCATAGAGGATAGGAATTTAATTTAACATTCGTTATGACTCGCAATTTACATTGGACAGCAGGCCAGTAGGTACTTTATTATGTACAAATCATGTTTTTATTTTTAAAAAATGATTCAAAAAACATGTCTTCGACTTAACGAAGTTATATTGTATTTAAAATTTAACTTCACAAATAGAGCTTTCAAAGCTGATCTACATAAATACTACGTACGATTAGTTAGTTTCAAGGTCACTGATATTTAAATTAAGATATTCCAATAATCTGACAACTACACTAATGCTATGTTCGAATTGAAAGCAAATAACGCAAAGCTTGCTTTTTTACCGAATATTGTATGAAAACTATAGACAAACACCAAGTCGAACGAGTTTCAAAGCGTAATGTGAAAAAATCGCTTAAGGCGACAAGTCGAACATAGGGTAAGAAAAATGTAAGAGGTGTGTGAGAAAGGAGACAACTTTTCTTGGTAAATATTATTACACATCGTGCCACACTGCCCACACCTCGTAGTATCGTGATAGTAATGACACGAGTCAGTTTAACTGCATCGTAAAGATAATTATATCACATATCCACTTTTATCAGTGTATATATATGTATATATATATATATATATATATATATTTATTATACGAGTATACTCGTATATTGTAATTAAATTTATAGAGGTCTGCTGTCTCGTAAATTTGACAGCAACGATGCGCTGACATAACAAACAATTTAATTGAAAGTAATACATATTTTTCTGCGTACTTGTCGTAATTAATTATGAATTCTTTCAGGGCATATAAAGGTTGGTTCCAGAAAGGTTACCTATGAGGCAAGTCATTGGACTGAAATAACCAAAATTGCAACCACGTAATGTATATAAAAAAAATTGGTCATTGATTATTTTCTTCTACAACCGGCCGTAAGTCTTCGGAAATGTTTACCTACTAACAATTAAATTATTTGTATGTCCGCATAAGCTTTCTTTTCTAAATAGTAGATGTTTAATTACGTGTTAAAATGTTGCACAACGTATGTGCCATAGAAAGGACGAATCAATAAAGTTATATAACTATGTCAATGGATGGAATTATATATTTTAACGGATTCTAAAAAACTCGGGTGTCTATTTAATGTATGTTTGCTTAGTGACTTGATTGGATTGCCATTTTACCAGCTTTTGGCAGTCAGACTGACAATTTTACCTACCCAAATGAAAAGTGCCCAACATTTTAATACGTTTTTAAGGTAGATAGATTTAGTAGCACCTAATTATAATTAAATGTATAATCTATTAGTAATAATTATTCTAAAATAGTTATAACCTAAACGGCACTAAATGAGTTCCTGATAATATATATTGTAGATTCTGATCGTAGGTGAGGGCTGATAGGTGCTAGAATCTTAGGATTCGAATAGTCATACTGGAAATTGTTTGGAAGCCTTGAAACCTACGCTCAGATGTAGAATGATTACGAGAGAACTATATGGGGATATCCAGTGCGATCCTAGATTGGATATCTATTGCTGTAGGTATGTGCACAAACTGTGAGCGATGATCTAAACATGCGCTTTTAAGTATGTCTTAACAATGGGGTGTATCAGTTACTTTTAATCACGATGTATGGCATATGATGTACCTAAAATAACTTTCAGTTGCATAGAATTGCTTCCATAGCCTAGCTGTTATATTCCTGGTCTGGACACATCAATTTATTTTATTTATTGTTTAGTTTGGTACGCTAGACATCGACGAGCTGGCAACTTGTCATGATGGGTCTATAGTAAAGTTGGCTAAATGTAAACCCGCTTCTTTAAAAAGCGTGTTTTCTGACCAACACGGAAGGGATACGGTCGTGATGATACTTTTGCATTAAAAATTACCCAATCAATACCAAAGATCACCATAATCTCTAAATTACTGTTTTTCTTTTAAAATACTTAGAAAAGGATCGGGTAAAAAACCATATAGGTAAACGTCATAGATGTAAACAAGGTATTACTGCCGCTAGCGACATCTACATAAAGTTTTGCATGATACACCCCATTAGGGCCCAGTAATTCAAATGTTCCATATTATTCATTTTATATGCAGAAATTTGTACATGTAAGCCTACCTTACCGTTAGGCAATATTTGATTTACCGGCCCCTAGTACCCTAATGGTAAGCGTGAAAGATCGTCCATTACAGTAATAACGCTTTTTTATTGTACATGTAATTAAAGCGCGCCTGAAATAAACAGGCCTGGTTGGTTCTTGCTTTGGTTTGTTTAATATCTCGGTCACAATGACAAATACAATATTTAGCGAATAAAATTGCAGATATGGAATGATTGTATTTAAGTCATATGTTGTACTCAACCTTTTCTTCCAGCTGTCCGGGGAACCCAAGCGATCCTCGAGATCGGTATTGTTAGTCGTAAACTCTCCAAACCTCGAAGGTATAATGTTACCAATTTAAATATGTCTGGTATTTTTTTTCCTAGCAATATTGACAATTGCATCCTACATACATTGCATACTACACGCTTTAGCACATTTGATAAGTCATAAGTCTGTCTCTATCATATTATAAATATGTATGTGTCACGTAAACTATTTATAATTTTAGATCGAAATCTGATTCAATTAGTTTATTATTTATTTTATTAAAATAAGTATATCATCACGACCGTATCCCTTCCGGGGTGGTCAGAAACTACGCTTTTTTTCTAAGAAGCGGATTCACATTTAGCCAATTTTACTATAGGCCCATCATGACAAATGGCAAGCTTTTCGATGTCTCTAGCGTAGCAAATTAAAGAAATATCACAAAATATAAAATAAATACTTTAACTAATTATTAATAAGAAATACAAGTTCAAATAATATTAGTTATATATTATTACCTGAAAATAACATAAATACGCTTTAAGATTTCAATATAGTTAAGTCGCGATATACCTTGAGTTTGACAGTTCTATTCCTCGAACGTAGTGACGTGCCGAGGCGTCCTTCCGTTTGACAGCTGGAAGAAACAATTGAGTGGAAGTTGATTCCCGTTGTGGGAGCGTTGTAGAATACGGGTGATAGAGTCGAGTGATTTGAGAATTTAAAACGAGTTGGTAGTTAGGTACTCATATGTTTAATAATTTTAATATCACAGGGGCTAGTGACTGCTGTTAAATATCTGCCAAAAGTGCCAACAAAGCAAGATCGAATCGGGCAAACACTTATGCTAGGTATTTACTAGTATTAAAAATCGGGTAAAACGCGATATTGAAATGTGCCAAGCAGTACCTAAAGAATGCGCACCACAAAATAGCAACCATGTTAATATGGTGAAACCTAACGAGATGGTGAATATGTTTTTCTCTCCTTAGCCAAATTAAAATGCGTCAATAATATCAAAACTACGGTACTAAATGTAATAACCAAATAAAATATAATAAATCTCTAGTGGAGCCTTCAGCTGGATTTAGTGCACGACCGACAATGAGCACCGTGGTCGGTCGCACACGTTGTTAATATGGAAAGTAATAAAACGTATAGTGCTACACTGACAGTACGCGCGCATATATCCATATAAACGTCGTACGCGACCGATCTCAGCGCTCTCTCTCACTAACCTTCAACCGTGCACAAAATCAGGCCTTTAGGTGCGTATCGATTATGCGCACGCCGTGATCGAGGGCACAGCATACTAAACCTTTTTTATGCCCAGTAAAAACTGACAGCCGATCGGAACGACTTGCTCTACGTTTGAGCATTCCGTTCGGAGAATGCGCGAAGCCATTTTGACTGAAGCGCGATCCAATGCTTGAGGTATTTATGCGCGAAATCGATACGCAGCTTTAATGGCCCATTTTTTAAACCGTTAACTTTAATCAACTAAAGGTAATCGGGAGGTATATTCTGTAACTTCGATCAATTCGTTGTTAAAGTAAGGGCCGGTAAGTCAACCCAAATTTAAATCTTTCTGACAATCAGAAAATGGTATGTGTGGGCGGCCTTAAAGCCTGGTGGCTGTGTGAAAGTGATGAATTATACCACCCTGCATGTCATCGATTACCTATAGAATTACCTTCTATGATTATAGAAATACCAAACAACGTAGTTATAAAAATAATTTGCATAAAGTTTCAGTGACGCTATAAAATGATATAATTTTAAATATTATCTATAATAATAATATAAT
Source organism: Tinea semifulvella (assembly GCA_910589645.1). NCBI lineage: Eukaryota > Metazoa > Arthropoda > Insecta > Lepidoptera > Tineidae > Tinea > Tinea semifulvella. The sequence goes on from OU342584.1 coordinate 32,998,771, forward strand.
CGTTTACATAATATAAAAGTATAAATGATACGTATTATCAGCAACTCAGAAACTCTCTATCTTTGCTAATAGGTATTATTGTGTATGGCTTGTGTATCTATTGACAGACTCCCACTTTAGGCTCCTTTTCCATCAGAGATGAGCGAGGAAAATACAGTGTACGCGAAGAAAGTATCACCGTATGATATAGTACAATTCTTGTTCGCTCATTTTCCTTTCATATACATATTTGATATAAAACCAGCATAATCCCGACACCCACCAGCGAACAACACAGCAAAATATTCCCAATTAATGATCAAATACTAATATCGAATTCAATTATTACCTACAAAGCCTAATATTTTTCTTTAAATTAGGGTACGACCAAACTTTGAAGAATGTATTAAGCACAAATTTGGTCGAATTTATAATATCGGTAAATTTAATCCATTATTCTAATAGTTGTTTAAAACGTAAGAACATATTGATTAATTACACATTATGACTACAAGAAGTTCTCTAATTTACCTTAAAACCTAAACACAATTAAAAACATTCAAACTATACACGGAATTATCTCAAAAAATGTTCTTCTAATATGCATCTTTTAATAGCTCGGCAGTACAGTAGTCGTTAAAATATAAAGATCCTGTGGCGTACAGTCTCAGAGGGCGCTAAGCTTTGTCAATATTGAATACAGTATTATTTTTGTTGCGAATTTTAATTGGATCTATATTAATTATAATTAAAAAATATATATATATATATATATAATTTGTGGAAGTACCTATGTACACAACTGTTTTAGTAATAATTGTCGTATATAACGAGAGCAGGGTTCAGAAAACCAATTTATCATCTTCAAAAATACAATCTAGGGAAAGAATTTGATGCAGTAGGAAGTCTTATAATTGCATATCATTTTATTTTCCGAAACATTCTCAAGTAGATTGATGGTTAGGCAATTTGTGCAAAAAAATATAATACATTATATTTTCCTTAAATTAAAAAAAAATATTTTGTTCCTATCCCTACCTACACGACAAAGACCTCAAATTTTTATATAAATGGAAATGTTTAGGTAAGCGATATATGCCACCTACCTTACATTTAATATGGTCCACATTGTCCCATTACCTAATCCTCCCCTTGTATAACGTACAATAAAGTATTAAATAAAATAACAAAAATAGGAAACTGGCATTGCTCAGTAAATATTTAATAGGTACACAAGCCATGTATTGTTAGCATAAGATCTATTTTATTTATAAATGTTTTGCTCCAAAATGAATCTTAAGTATTTTATGATTTTTAAGAACAAAAGTAACTCTATAGTATAGTCACAAGGGTTCTGTATTTTAGTTGTCTTTATTAATTTATTTTTTGTGATCTTCAACAATACGTAGGTACACCAATTAATTATAATAACAAAATACAAATAAGGGGCTAGATACAAACAAACAAAACAAAACAAAAAGTTCTAAAACAAAAAGATCCCTATGTTAGTACCATTACGTAACCCAGGGTTAATTCTGATTAATGTTTATCGTTCCTGTAGGTATACTAAACTTACTGTTATCATTAGCACCCTACTTGCGATGGCCCGTCACCCGTACGATAAATACAAAGATTCTAAAATGTGTCTTCTCTATTAATTCGAAGTCGCTTCACTCCCAGACTTCGGACTCAAGACAAGTCAGCGCTGACGCAGATGAAGTGGAGGTCTAGTTTTCGAGTTTGCTGTCATAATAACAGGTTTATATAGGTCAGTGCCAGGTCAGCGCTGACTTGTCTTGAGTTTGGAATCACTGACTTAATGCAAACCTGATATAATGGCGACCTTGAAACACACCTCTACTTCTACTTCAAATTAAGGAATACCTACATATATCAATACCTTCCTATAACATAACAAACAAAAAAACAATTACACTTTTTAAAACACCCTCACGCTTAATTATTAAACCTTGAAATTTTAATTTTATCATTGTACTTACAACATTATACATTAGGTACTATTACAGACCCCAGGGTTAATTCTGATTGATGTTCATGTTAAATGTGGGTATACTTAACTTAATCCTATATTATATCGCACCCTAATTACTTTATTAAACAAAACTATAATTAAATTCGACTAACTTACAGAAGCCTAAATGTACATATTTTTAGAACCTATAATAGAATCATAAATTAAATAATTGGTACCTATGTAATACGTAAGACAGCTACAAATACTTCCTTTCCCACAAACGTTGGCCCGTCTCCCGCAAGGTGAACCGAAAGATGCTAAAATATAATTTCTCTATTGATTCGAAGTCGCTTTACTCCCAGACTTCGGACTCAAGACAAGTCAGCGCTGACGCAGATGAAGTGGAGGTCTAGTTTTCGAGTTTGCTGTCATAATAACAGGTTTATATAGGTCAGTGCCAGGTCAGCGCTGACTTGTCTTGAGTTTGGAATCACTGACTTAATGCAAATCTGATATAATGGCGACCTCGAAACACACCTCTACTTCTACTTCAAATTAAGGAATACCTACATATATCAATACCTTCCTATAACATAACAAACAAAAAAACAATTACACTTTTTAAAACACCCTCACGCTTAATTATTAAACCTTAAAATTTTAATTTTATCATTGTACTTACAACATTATACATTAGGTACTATTACAGACCCCAGGGTTAATTCTGATTGATGTTCATGTTAAATGTGGGTATACTTAACTTAATCCTATATTATATCGCACCCTAATTACTTTATTAAACAAAACTATAATTAAATTCGACTAACTTACAGAAGCCTAAATGTACATATTTTTAGAACCTATAATAGAATCATAAATTAAATAATTGGTACCTATGTAATACGTAAGACAGCTACAAATACTTCCTTTCCCACAAACGTTGGCCCGTCTCCCGCAAGGTGAACCGAAAGATGCTAAAATATAATTTCTCTATTGATTCGAAGTCGCTTTACTCCCAGACTTCGGACTCAAGACAAGTCAGCGCTGACGCAGATGAAGTGGAGGTCTAGTTTTCGAGTTTGCTGTCATAATATCAGGTTTATATAGGTCAGTGCCAGGTCAGCGCTGACTTGTCTTGAGTTTGGAATCACTGACTTAATGCAAATCTGATATAATGGCGACCTTGAAACACACCTCTACTTCTACTTCAAATTAAGGAATACCTACATATATCAATACCTTCCTATAACATAACAAACAAAAAAACAATTACACTATTTAAAACACCCTCACGCTTAATTATTAAACCTTAAAATTTTAATTTTATCATTGTACTTACAACATTATACATTAGGTACTATTACAGACCCCAGGGTTAATTCTGATTGATGTTCATGTTAAATGTGGGTATACTTAACTTAATCCTATATTATATCGCACCCTAATTACTTTATTAAACAAAACTATAATTAAATTCGACTAACTTACAGAAGCCTAAATGTACATATTTTTAGAACCTATAATAGAATCATAAATTAAATAATTGGTACCTATGTAATACGTAAGACAGCTACAAATACTTCCTTTCCCACAAACGTTGGCCCGTCTCCCGCAAGGTGAACCGAAAGATGCTAAAATATAATTTCTCTATTGATTCGAAGTCGCTTTACTCCCAGACTTCGGACTCAAGACAAGTCAGCGCTGACGCAGATGAAGTGGAGGTCTAGTTTTCGAGTTTGCTGTCATAATAACAGGTTTATATAGGTCAGTGCCAGGTCAGCGCTGACTTGTCTTGAGTTTGGAATCACTGACTTAATGCAAATCTGATATAATGGCGACCTCGAAACACACCTCTACTTCTACTTCAAATTAAGGAATACCTACATATATCAATACCTTCCTATAACATAACAAACAAAAAAACAATTACACTTTTTAAAACACCCTCACGCTTAATTATTAAACCTTAAAATTTTAATTTTATCATTGTACTTACAACATTATACATTAGGTACTATTACAGACCCCAGGGTTAATTCTGATTGATGTTCATGTTAAATGTGGGTATACTTAACTTAATCCTATATTATATCGCACCCTAATTACTTTATTAAACAAAACTATAATTAAATTCGACTAACTTACAGAAGCCTAAATGTACATATTTTTAGAACCTATAATAGAATCATAAATTAAATAATTGGTACCTATGTAATACGTAAGACAGCTACAAATACTTCCTTTCCCACAAACGTTGGCCCGTCTCCCGCAAGGTGAACCGAAAGATGCTAAAATATAATTTCTCTATTGATTCGAAGTCGCTTTACTCCCAGACTTCGGACTCAAGACAAGTCAGCGCTGACGCAGATGAAGTGGAGGTCTAGTTTTCGAGTTTGCTGTCATAATAACAGGTTTATATAGGTCAGTGCCAGGTCAGCGCTGACTTGTCTTGAGTTTGGAATCACTGACTTAATGCAAATCTGATATAATGGCGACCTTGAAACACACCTCTACTTCTACTTCAAATTAAGGAATACCTACATATATCAATACCTTCCTATAACATAACAAACAAAAAAACAATTACACTATTTAAAACACCCTCACGCTTAATTATTAAACCTTAAAATTTTAATTTTATCATTGTACTTACAACATTATACATTAGGTACTATTACAGACCCCAGGGTTAATTCTGATTGATGTTCATGTTAAATGTGGGTATACTTAACTTAATCCTATATTATATCGCACCCTAATTACTTTATTAAACAAAACTATAATTAAATTCGACTAACTTACAGAAGCCTAAATGTACATATTTTTAGGACCTATAATAGAATCATAAATTAAATAATTGGTACCTATGTAATACGTAAGACAGCTACAAATACTTCCTTTCCCACAAACGTTGGCCCGTCTCCCGCAAGGTGAACCGAAAGATGCTAAAATATAATTTCTCTATTGATTCGAAGTCGCTTTACTCCCAGACTTCGGACTCAAGACAAGTCAGCGCTGACGCAGATGAAGTAGAGGTCTAGTTTTCGAAGTTGCTGTCATAATAACAGGTTTTTATAGGTCAGTGCCAGGTCAGCGCTGACTTGTCTTGAGTTTGGAATCACTGACTTAATGCAAACCTGATATAATGGCGACCTTGAAACACACCTCTACTTCTACTTCAAATTAAGGAATACCTTCCTATAACATAACAAACAAAAAAACAATTACACTTTTCAAAACACCCTTACGCTTAATTATTAAACCTTAAAATTTTAATTTTATCATTGTACTTACAACATTATACATTAGGTACTATTACAGACCCCAGGGTTAATTCTGATTGATGTTCATGTTAAATGTGGGTATACTTAACTTAATCCTATATTATATCGCACCCTAATTACTTTATTAAACAAAACTATAATTAAATTCGACTAACTTACAGAAGCCTAAATGTACATATTTTTAGAACCTATAATAGAATCATAAATTAAATAATTGGTACCTATGTAATACGTAAGACAGCTACAAATACTTCCTTTCCCACAAACGTTGGCCCGTCTCCCGCAAGGTGAACCGAAAGATGCTAAAATATAATTTCTCCATTGATTCGAAGTCGCTTTACTCCCAGACTTCGGACTCAAGACAAGTCAGCGCTGACGCAGATGAAGTAGAGGTCTAGTTTTCGAGGACGCTGTCATAATAACAGGTTTATATAGGTCAGTGCCAGGTCAGCGCTGACTTGTCTTGAGTTCGAAATCACTGACTTAATGCAAACCTGATATAATGGCGACCTTAAAACACACCTCTACTTCTACTTCAAATTAAGGAATACCTTTATCAATACCTTTCTATAACAGACAAAAAATCATAAACACAATTTTCAAAATACCTTCATGCGTTGTTAATAAACTCTTATATTCAATTTTATTACTGCACTTAACTAACATTTTGGAGCAAAACATTTCAACAAATGCAGATTTTGTTTGTAATTCGCCTTCATATAATAAACGGTGTTGTGTCAAAGAGAGTTTTATTTAATAGCCCCATCTTATGTAATATAATTGGCAAATTAGGCATAATCAATATTATCCTTCTGAGACCTAATAATATATTTTATATGAGGGCAGCGCCGGCTCTATTCTGTTACTAAGTCGCAAACTTTATATAATGGAATCCGTTAACTATGTATAGCTTATAGAGTTGAGAATTTAATAATATTTTGTAATTATGACGCAATCTCTGGCGTAAATAACGATATCCACTAATAACGTTTGCGACTAAGTACCTAACAGAATAGGGCTACAGGTCCCGTCCAGGGTGACGATAAATAAGATTATATTCATCATAGCTTTTATAGCACAGAGTGCACACACTCCATTGCTAGAGAACCTTTCAGACATATTTCTGGACAAAAAAGTAAAGTAAAGTATCATCACGATCATTTTCCTTTTCGGGGGGTGGTCAGAAACTACGGTTATAAATAAGCGGATTCACATTTAGCCAACTTTACTATAGGCCAATCATGACAAGTGCCAAGCTCGTCGATGTCTTCAGTGTACCAAACTCGAGAGATATCACATATATAAAATATAATTAAATATTAATTAAATGTATTTATTTACATTAATAAATATTTTTGTGTCCCGACCAGGAATCGAACCCGGTACCTCCGAGTATTAATCCACTGACTTAACCGCTAGACCACGGAGGCAGTTTTTCTGGACAATTTGACCTATACTCGCCACGATAGCCAGACGACTTGCTGAGGGTCTGATGTCCTATCTCAACTATATTAAATAAACAACTCGACTATATAGAAACATATATATAGTTGCCAATTGTTCTGTGTAGTGTAATGAACCAAAAACATTTTAAGTACTCCATAAAAATTGAAAACCATAAAGCAACGCCAAGTCCGGACTTTATTCTCTGTTTGACATGTCGATTTAAACTCTTTTCGTGTTATCTATGGTTTTCCTATTTTTTGTTTAAATTCGGTTAAAAAAGCGTAGGTCGCTCGTAGATCACTCTGAGCGCTGTCAGTTGTTTGTTATAATGTCGCGCACCATTTTCAAGTTTATTTATTATTAGGTTAACTTTTAAATTATTTATTATTGTAATTCGTTTATATTGTTATGTATAAGTATTACTTCTAAAACAAATCTATAATTAATATTTAAGTAGTAAGTAAATAAAAAATGTCTGTAACACGGCAAGTTATTTTAGAAGACCAAAATAAGTTAATAATCAAAGATTTGGAAACCGCAATTTATCTTCTACACATAAAAAAAAACCTATTATGTTATAACTGCCTCCGTGGTCTAGCGGTTAAATCCGTGGATTTAGACTCGGAGGTACCGGGTTCGATTCCTGGTCGAGACACAAAAATATTTATTAATGTAAATAAATACATTTAATTAATATTTAAATTATTTGTGATATTTCTCGAGTTTGGTACGCTGGAGACATCGACGAGCTTGCCACTTGTCATGATTGGCCTATAGTAAAGTTGGCTAAACGTGAATCCGCTTATTTATAAGCGTGTTTTCTGACCACCCCAAAAGGGAAACGGGCGTGATGATACTTTACTTTTTACTTTTATTATGTTATGAATAAAAATGTGATTTAGACCGTTCCGAATTGAAATCACGCGCTGAGCATCCAAATCGTGATATTGATTCGGAATGACTCATTAGTATCATATATACTTTATTATTGGTAACATTTATTCGAATAAAATATACAAAATATATAATAAAATAAAAATTAATATTAAGGATAGGGATATAAGTCCTGTCCTCGTGGAATGGTGAAAAGAATGGCTGCATTTCACATGCACTGTAGTGCACATGTTAATGCAACACGATATTGATTTGAGTTTTTGAACTTAAATCTTGAACACTGTGCACCGAGGATAAGAACACCGACAATACTAAAATTTTTTTGCACGCCGATGCCACCGAATTTAACAGGCAAGATTGTTTGGGACCAAGAAATTTCATTAAATGAAAAATTTATATATTTTTAAGAGTTTCCTTTAAGGTGGCATCCAATTGATCGAGCAGGGCTGGAAATTTCCAGATAGGGCTTGCGCGGAGTGCATATATTAATTTTGAAACAAAAAGGCAGTTTTTATGTTAACTTAAAATACCCAATCTGTTAGATTTTTCAGAAAAAAGTTTTAATTTATTATCCAAAAATGGCTTTATACCTTCATTTAAGAGCGGTGCACCTAGGAGGAAAAGCGAATCTTTAAAGAGGATTTTAATATTAGGAGCATGTTCGTCAATTTTTTTGATAATAGTGGAATTCTCATATTAAAAGTATAAGGAATCAGGGAGGTGAAGAATAAGAGACGACTGTATTACTCAAATTACTATTTTAATTATGATCTTTACAAAATACGGTACAAGTTTAATGTAGAATTCGTAGCCGAGGAAAAGAGGTCGCACTACTAAGTCATCTCAGACCCCCCCCCCTTCCGGGGGAAGACGGGAATTTGTAACGAGGTGTTGGCCTCCTAACAAAAATAGCATTCGCTGCACGTAACTACGGACAGGGCGTGGGAACCTTTATTATAGGTTAAATTTAATACGAGCGGGCGCGGCGGAGCCCGCGGAAAGTCATCGTGATCAGGCTATCAAATCGCGCGCCATGCGCCGTGGAACCTCGGGAGGTCTAGCGTGCAGAGGGGCCAGATCTCTCACGAGTGGGAAATTTGACCTCTCTGCCCGTGCCAACATTCCCTTGGCTAGACAGCGCACGAACTCATCCAGTGTTTTTTTTTTTTTTTTTTATAGACGGTGAATCAATAAATCATCAATGATACGCCCCCTGCCTGAAGGGCCAACGCGGGTGGGGGTCGCATGCCCGACTCATCCGTGAAGCTTCCTAGCGAAGCCCCAGGGCGCCTACGGACTAAAATCCTATAAACCGTCTCTATTTCACTGTTGGCCCTGTGTGCCTTTACAGCTAAGTCTGAGTCGTGGCTACGGAGTGAAGGCACTCGTTCGCCGCGTCATGCAAGCATGCGAAGCAAAAGTCTACTCGACGACAGCAGACCCAACCTGAGGGGTAGGGGCCTGCGGGGAAGCCATCGAGGGGGTAATGGAGGAGGAGGACGAAGACAGCGGCGGCTGGATCGGCGGCAACTGGAACGGAGGAGGTGGCAGAGGTAGGGTCGGGGGGTCCTTAGGTTGGCGGCCAGAGGACTTGGCGGAGGCCTCAATCAGTCGATTGTGCCTCGTCGTGAGCGGGTCATCGGTGTCGTGCAGGACACTTCTGGGACGACGCCTCTTCCAGAAGGATTTGAGGTCGTATGAGCAAGCCTCTCGTATGAGAGGGTTAGAGTGGTTACTCGCCTTGGAGAAGTAGCGTAGCGACGCTTGCCGCAGCCACTTGGTGATGGGCTCGACGTTGAGGTCGTGGTGGAGGTTCACGTTGCGCACGAACCAGGGGGCGTCCGCCGCCTGGCGCAGGAACCTGTTCTGGATCACCTGAAGCTTATTAATAAGAGACGGATTAGTGTGGGCGAACGCCGGACTGGCGTAAGTGAGGACGGGCCGAACACAAGCTTTGTAGATAGTGAGCTTGTTCCGCGCGGACATCTTGCTCTTCCTGCCGATCATCCCTGACAGGCGGTGGAGGTAGAAGCGGGCTCTGGAACATACTCGAAGAATATGGGGTTTGAATGACAACTTACTGTCGAAAAACTTACTGTCGACTCATCCAGTGTTTAATACAACGTCCTTTATAGACTTTTTAAACCCCACTACTCAATGTTCGCTGATTGGCCGGCTGTCAGCCAATCAGTGATGACACTAGGTAAAACATCGTTTGTATTTTCTTATTTTAGTGTTTGTTAGAAAATAACAACATTTAACAAGTACTGGATATTAGAAATTACTTATTTTAAAGTATCTGTCAATTTGTGGAATAATTGTTTACCTAAATTACTCTTTAATGTTCTAAAATCTTAGAATCATACGCTTTGCTAACAACATCGTTACATTTAAATTTATTACTTCAAGCCGCATTCCAATGAATCTTATCAGATAAATATTCGCATTACTACTCGCTTTAGTACTTTTGATCACCATAAGTCTGTCTCTTTCTTGGACAGAATATTTATCTAACAAGATAACATTTCTTAAAATTTAGAACGTGATCTAAGTAACCTATAAATGGCAATAAAATATTCTATATAAATTTATAACATTTAACAAGCATGGTTACGAAAATAATACTTTCTTTATAATAACCTAACCTAACCTTTATTAATACATACATTAACTATCAAATTCTAACAAAAGTAACATATTCATTCTAAGCGCTCTGAGCATGATTCGGAACTAGTTCAAATATGCATTCATTTTATAAGTTTATGGTCGAATAATGAACGTGCTTGGCTGAATATTGATTTAAAAAATAAAATGTCATAGAGTAGAATTCTTGATTATTATCTATGGTCTGTGATTATTATCATTTTTTTGCGAACATCCAACTATGAGAGTGTGCTGTTTTCTTAAATAAATTCCATATTTAGATAGAAAAACTGTAATGGTTAATGTAAAATCTAAGGAGGTTAAAATGTAGTTGCAAACATTTGTTTTTAGTTTCTACAGAGTTGGTATCTGAAGAATAAGATGCTATACATGTGCCATAGCTCAACGAAATTGTAAATAAACGATTTCGTAGGCCATAAAAATGGGAATATTGATGCTGCTATTCTTTTACTTTAGTATTTTGGTCGCTGGTGTTACTGCTAATGAGTTGGGAAATAAAGGTGGTTGCAATGCAACTGACTCCGCCCGCGTGGTGTATGAATATAGTACTGACGTGGTCCAATGTGAACATATAATAACTTTTCGTGGCTATTTTTCCAAGTCTACGCGAGAAAAATATGTTGGAGCTGCTCTAAGAAATGCTGGGGTAAGTGATGGACTTAGAGTAAAAGCTACAATGCTATTAGCAACCTAAGGACTTGAACATATCCTTATTTCATGAAATTGTATATATTGCATTATTTACTTAATAGCTCTCCCAGCTAAATTATTATCTTAAAGTATATCTACACTTTGTAAAGAAATCTTAATTATTAATAAGTAATAATAATAGAAATACCTCACCAACCCGTCTGGCCAGGGTAGTGAGTGTAGGACAAATTCTCCAAAATTTTCTGGAAAGCCCATCTGTAACAGTGGATGTCTAGGATTTTGTGTTCTTGGGACTGTGATGATGATGAATTATAGAAACCTAAAATGAATAAAGACAGTTACAATTGGCCACATAATATAGTTATTGACAATAAAAAAGTATAGATGTATTTCTTTTAATATTTATATAGCTTCCCTTTTCTCTTAAATTTTTGTTGTGGAATTGCCTGTATGTTTGTTTGCCATAAAGTCACCTACAAAGGAATGTACTGTATACATAACAAAATTATATAAAATGTGAAGAAATACGCAAATACCGTTTGTGAAGCATGTTCTGTCAATGTATTGACGGCATACCTGCTGAGGCCAAATTCTTTCAGTAAGTAGTGTAATGAAGACATATTTAACACCGTAACTGTAAAACCTTTTAATGACAACCTGGATAATTAATAGTGACAATAGTAACTGGTGAAAATTGACAATTGTATGAACTTTCCATATATATAGGAATATCAGCACTGTTCTGATTAATTTACGTTCTTTATGTCTATTGTAGGTTCACAACTGGACTATTATGGAGCGAAACAATCCAGCCAAGCAATTTCCTAGTGACTTTGATGTTGTAGTATTGGACAATGAAAACCAAAGAGATGGTAAGTAATTTAACGGGTACATGTAGGTTACGGATTTGTATTTGAATTTTAATAGAAAATAGTATTGTTGTGAATACGACAATGACATAGTCGAAGGATTTTGTTTTGGCAAAAAGTAGAGAAAATCGGGAGCTCGGACCGAGAGGTGGACAAAGAGAATACTCTCCTTTATACATATTAGGATTAAAATAATATTTCTGTTAAAGTCATTGCGTAAAAGTGTTTCGCGTAGGAAAGTGTTTAGTTTTTGTAAATTAGTAATTATATTGGAAATATAATAAGTTTTATGCGATTTTTATTCAAAGGAGTTCTGTAGCATCCTCTCCGTACCAAATAAAAGCCAATACATCCAACCACAGGCGTTGTATAATCCTGTGACCGCAAAGGCAGGTTCCAGTACCTTCATAGGTAAAGTCGAGCAGGTGGTCAAGAACTATTTTTAAAGAGCGAGTTCACACTAAGCCAACTTTTGTTATTGTTGCAGCACCTAGAACACTTGAGTCCTAGACCTCCACTGCTGGAGATGGCCTTCCAGAATTTTCTGGAGAATTTGTCCTACATAGGCGGGTTGCTGAGGATTTGATGTCAATTTTAAATGATAATTTATTAATGATTCTACAAGTTGGTATTAGTTGAACCGGGACCAACAGCTTAACATGCTATCCAAGCCATGGGAATGGTGGTGTTGTAAGTCTATGACAAACATATGAAAAGTGTATTTCTTATTGATACATGCTGGGGTTCGAACCCACCTCTTTAGGTTATTTAGAAAAGTGTTCTTTCACCCGAGTCACAACTGCTATTTGCTACACCACTATCACATTAGATGCCTATCAGAACAATCTAGTCGATGTTCAGTCTATTGCCTTGTTTTTATCATGTTTTAAGGAGCATCTGTTGTATACATTAATAAATAAATATAAATAAATATTTCCAGACAGGTCACACAGCGCCATCTAGTTTCCGTGGTAAGCTGCGAAGCTTGTGTTACGGAAACTAGATGGTTGATAAACTACATATTATACTTTTTTTTTTTTGTAAATATATACATATTATACATATAAACACCCAGACCGAGACAATTTATACAATGTACAACTTGCCCCCGGTGGGAATCGAACCCACGACCTCCCGAGTTCACGGCAGTTCACATTGAATAAATAAAATAATGAATACTGACAAAATGTTACGCAACAGTATTCGAAACCATCAAAATGCTTCAGCCTATGTCTGGCTAGGCGAAACACTACATTTCTGTCTTATGATCCTGGACTGAGTATAGCAGGGCAGAGAATAGCTCCGGTAAATGAAACCATGCCCTTTAAATTTCTTGGCAGAAGGATCAATTTTCAGGGAAAAGCACCATCCCTAGAAGTAGTTGTAAAACAATTCACTGACGACATGAATAGGGTTACTCAACAGCCTATAAGCAATGTCAAAAAAGCTTGGATATATGACAACTACTTAGCATCTCGCCTCACTTGGCCTTTCCTAGTATATGATTTCAACAAAAGCCTACTATCAAACTTGGTGTAATAAATTTGTATCTGTATTCTGTAGGTGTATCTGCCCTTGAAGACCACCCTGCTATTAAGTGGGTCACAGCACAGCGGTATGTACAAAGGAACATTAAGTATGTGCCAGACGAAGATGAATGCGGGGCTCTTGGATGTCTCTACACTGGTTGGAGAACTCACAAGTCTCGCACAACACAGGTTGGAACCATTTTCATAACAATCATAGATCATACTCTGATGTTATACAAAATAAATATTGTATGTTGTTTTGTGAAAAATTAAATTACCATCTTTGTAAGATAGCTTCAGAAACAGATTCAAGGCTCATTAACGCTCCATATTGATGAATGTTTGTTATATAATTTATGTGTAGACCTGAAATTCATTCAGTAGGTTGTCCAAGAATTTTACTGGGAGTCCTCCAGCACAACTTTCCACAATCTTTCTTTTTTAAGATCTAAGAAGTCATATATTTATTATTGCAGTAATAAGTATTCATTTGTCTTTAATTTCGAACATTTAATATTGTTCTTCCGGCATATGCATAAAATCATAAAAAGTACATTATCAGTGTTGTACCTTTATATTTCAGTAGGCTCTATAGGCCAGTCCTAAATCAATGCCTTTACCTTTAAATTAAATTATTAAAATTGGTTTTCTTTTTAGCAAACTGACACATTCAAGACCAGGAAGTTACTACGCACTATTCCGCGGCAGATCACGACTGTTCTTAAAGCTGAGGTCTTGTGGTCGCTTGGATATACAGGTAAATCATATAAAGTGCACATAAAGTATTAAACTATATTTTTTTTGCAATTCAAATTTTTCATTTGACTTCATTCTTAGTTTTATGATTCTTTTAATTCAAAGAAACTAATTGAGATAAGAGTGGCAGCTTCGCGAAAAAGTTGGCTACACCCTTCTGTCATCCGAACACTATCGCCGCAATTCTAAAAGTGGCAACATACCTGTATAGGTATAGCTTCTATATTATACTAATAGTATTAGAATTTCGACGTCTGAGCCCGCTACCAATTTTGAGCGTCTAAATTTAAATGTATTGTTCTAGCTATTTTATCATACGATATAGTATAGAGAACTTACACAATATATATGTAGGAACGTAATTTGGAGAAAAGTAAACTTCAAGAAACGGAACGCAGGAGAGGGTAGAGGGGAAGAGGAAGGTGTGTGAAGTTAAAGATGTAAACGGAGAAAAGTTGATTAAAATAGAGTTAAAGTGTTTTCAAGCGAAATTATTGTTTTATTAAGCCCCGATTTCCCACAATTTTGGGGGCTCGTCCGGGATCGGGTAAAACAATATCGCAAAACGATGGAAAACAAAGGTGCAGCGGGTTCGTCGGAGGCGAAACACGAGGTGCAAGGAAGTCTATTCGGCTTTCAAGATGTAATTATGAAGTTCAGTGGCGACGACAAGACATATTCATCAGTGAAATGGGCGCAGGATATACAGGATAACGCTGAGATATTTGAATGGACGGCGCAGCAAAAGTTGATTATTGCACGTAGGTCACTGATAGGTACCGCAGAGCTTTGGCTAAGATCTGAGAAGACATTTAGGAGCTATGAAGAACTACAAACGGCGTTACAGAAGGAATTTCCCGATTATTTTAATAGCAAAGAAATGCACGAAGTCATGGCAGCGCGGCATAAGCGTAAGGAGGAGACTTGCTATCAATATATGTTAACCATGAAGGAGTTAGGTAAACGTGCAAAGTTTCCAGACTATGTGGCCATACAATACATTGTAGACGGCATCAGAGATCACGAATATAACAAGGTAATGTTGTACGGCATCACATCCTACGCAGCTTTCAAAGAAAAGTTAGCAATTTACGAAAGCATAAAGAACAATAGTAAGAAACGTGAAGATTTGGGTGCGAAGTCGGAATGTAAAAGCAGGGATAAAGTGGTGAAACATTGTTTTAAGTGCGGTGAGAAAGATCACTTGGCAGCTTCCTGCAAGAAAGGGGTGAAATGTTTTAGGTGCAATTTATATGGACATATTGGTTCAGAATGTAAGGTTATGCAGCAAGGTAAAAATGGCGGCTTCGTCGGGAACGACAACAAGAAATCAATGTGCGCGAGGTTGGTATCTCCGGACAGTGTAGGCGACGCAAGCGCCAGTTCGTGCGCTACGGCTGAGGACTGCAACGCAACGGATTTATCGTGCGAGGTTGGCAATGCTGTGCGGATGACAGATGACAAATGTCAAAATGTTATGAACGTAAATAATAACCTAAAAGTGAACAAGTCGATTAAAATGTTAAAAATAAGTGGAATAAACGTTGAAACTTTAATAGATTCGGGCAGCGACCTTAATTTAATTTCAGAGGAACTATTTTCACAGTTGAATATTAGTGACATTAGGCAGTATAATAAGGAAACAGTCATATTGTCGGGACTGGCTTCCTCCAGAGTTTGTGCTGTCGGGAATTTTAATGTGGAACTGGAAATCGATGGATGGTGCATAAGTATGTGTTTCTACATTGTGCCACAAGGTGCAATACCCTACCAGGTAATTCTAGGGCAACCATTTTTGTGTAATACTATAACAATATTTGACAAGGGAATGGTCAACATCATACCATCTAGTAGTGATAATCTATACCTGTCTTGTTTATTAAGTGAAGTAGCGCAACCAGAGTGTAGTATGAACCCATCAGTTCAGTCGTTAGTTGACGGATACAACCCAATTAAAATAAAGGAGGCACCGATAAAATTGAAGATAGTTTTGAAAGATGAAATTCCTATAGTTCAACGTCCCCGAAGATTTGCTTTGACGGAAGAAGAGATAGTTAAAGATCAGATTAATAACTGGCTACAGAATGGTATAATAAGGCCTAGTTTTTCTGAATATAGTAGTCCGTTAGTTTTAGTTAAAAAGAAGGATGGTAGTACAAGAGTGTGCGTAGATTATAGAAAGATTAACCAAAAAATTACAAAAGATGAATACCCATTACCAGTGATCGATGATCACATTGATAAGTTGAGTAGGGCATTAGTATTTAGTACTTTAGATTTAAAAAATGGTTTTTTCCATTTACCTATAGAAGAAGAGTCAATCAAGTATACAGCCTTTGTGACAAGTAGTCCCGAGGGCCAGTATGAATTTTTAAGGGCACCATTTGGTCTTTCAATATGCCCAAAGTATTTCACGAGGTTTATCAACATCATATTTAGGGAACTTATTGCAAAAGGGATTGTGTTAATATTTATTGATGATGTCATTATTCCGTCGGCAGATGATGATGAGGGAACCCAGAGGTTAAAAATGGTTTTAGATGTAGCTTCTGAGTATGGACTTGAGATCAACTGGAAGAAGACCTAGCTGTTGCAGCGAAGAGTAGAGTATCTAGGTCATGTCATTGAGAATGGAACAGTGAAACCTTCCACAGAGAAGACTGAAGCGGTTATGAAGTTTCCGGAGCCAAAAACCATAAAACAAGTACACAGCTTTGTTGGATTAACATCATATTTTCGTAAGTACATTCAAAATTATGCTTTGATAGCAAAACCTCTCACTGACCTGTTGAAAAAAGAAACAAATTTTTATTTTGGAGAAGAACAAAGAAGAGCATTTCAGAGTTTAAAAGTTAAGTTAAGTAGCGAACCAGTATTAAAGATTTTTGAAGTAGGATTAAACACAGAATTACACACAGACGCGTCGAAATATGGTTATGCAGCTTTTTTATTACAGAGGGACAGCGATGATGGTAAAATGCATCCAGTACATTACATGAGTAGGAAGACAAATGAAGTTGAGCAGAGAAATTATAATAGTTATGAACTAGAAGCGTTGGCAGTAATAGAGGGTGTTCGGAAATTCAGGAAGTATTTGTTCGGCATTCATTTTAAAATTGTAACTGATTGTTCAGCTTTTCAGAAGACATTATACAAGAAGGAGATTTCAGCGAAGGTAGCAAGATGGATATTATTTTTACAAGATTTTGATTATGAAGTGGAGCATAGAGCAGGAAAGAAAATGCAGCATACTGATTCATTAAGTAGAAATCCTTACATTGGTGTGATTCAAACAGAATTACATGCAAGAATAAGTAAGGCACAGAAGGAAGATGATACACTGAATGTTATAAGAGAAATACTAAAAGAAAAAGATTACAAAGATTATTACATAGAAAACGATTTGATTTATAAAGGAATAGATAGGAAGTTAGTATTACCTGAGATTATGGATTTAGAAATTATTAGAAAAGCACATGATATAGGACATTTTGGAATAAAGAAGACCATGGAAATATTAGAAAGAGACTATTACATCAAAGACTTAAATAAGAAGATAAATAAAATAATTTTAGCATGTGTTCCATGCATTTTAGCTAGTAAGAAGGAGGGTAAGCAGGAGGGATTTTTATATCCAATAGGAAAAGGTGAGTTACCATTTGAGACGTTACATTGTGATCATTTAGGTCCATTGGATGCTACGAAGAAGATGTATAATTATATTCTCACAGTGATTGATGGCTATACTAAATTTGTTTGGATATACCCTACCAAGACATTGACATCAAAAGAAACTGTAGAAAAACTTAAAATACATCAGAAAGATTATGGAAACCCAAGTAGAATCATAACAGATAGAGGTACAGCTTTTACAGGAAAAGAATTTGTTGAGTATTGTCAAGAAGAAGGAATTGAACAGCATAAGATCACCACAGGTATGCCTAGAGGAAATGGACAGGCTGAGCGAATGAATAGGATAATTATATCAGTGTTAACTAAGATGTGCATCGAAGAACCTACGCATTGGTACAAATTTGTAAGTAGACTTCAAAGAGCGATCAATAGTACTTATCAAAGGTCAATCAAGACTTCACCTTTTGAACTATTAATAGGAACCAGGTTGAGACAGAGAGAAGACATGCAAATTATAGATTGGTTAGACGAAGAAAGCAGACAAGACTACAATGACAAGCGTGATACACTAAGAAGAGAAGCAAAAGAACAAATTTTGAAAATACAAGAGGAGAACAGATGAACCTATAATAGAAAAAGAAAAGAAGCACAAAATTATGATATAGGAGATATTGTGGCTATTCAGAGAACACAGTACGGAAATGCCATGAAATTAAAACCAAAGTTTTTAGGACCATATAAAATATCACAAAAAGTAGGTAAAGATCGGTATTATGTAGAAAAAATTGATAATAATAAAGAAGGACCTAAACAGACTACTACAGGTGTAGATTTCATGAAAAAATGGCCATGATGTACCTAACCCAGGTTGTAATTATATTTGTTGTGACTATACATAGTCAGTACCTACATAAAAGTCGCATTTAACTAAGTTGTACGTTGCGATCATTAAGATCAGTAATGCTGTCAAGTTGAAGTAAAAAATAAATACCTAGTCTTAAGGATGTGTAAAATATGTTCTTAAAATTGTTATTGTAAAATAAGCTAAGTTATCTAGTTACCACTAGAATTGATAATCAAAGTTGTCATATTTAAAATAATAAGTTACTATTTAGTTAAGGAGTTTGTTATTTATTTGTTTAAAGTAGTAGTTAATTTTGAAGATTTATATTTTTGTAAGAGGAAGATTTGTTTTTGTTTAGTTTTAGTTTTCATAAGCGGTATGGAAGATGATAGAATGAATGTTTTTTTAGGTTGATTTAAAAATAAACATGGTGTCAATTAGGCACACTGTCCACTTCTATAGTAAGATCTCATTTTACTGAGACTGTTGAGGAAAAATTTTGTTGAATAGTTCTATGAGTAATTGTTGACTTCATTACATATTATTTCAGTAGGTGATAGCAAGTCATGTAAGATGTACTCAGTATTGTAAATTCTGTAGGATATGGTCCGATAGTTCAGGTAAAACCATATTATATTGTACATAGTTTAAAGCCTTCAGCCTGAGGTCAGACTGATAGCAGAATGGCCGAGTTGTAGGAACGTAATTTGGAGAAAAGTAAACTTCAAGAAACGGAACGCAGGAGAGGGTAGAGGGGAAGAGGAAGGTGTGTGAAGTTAAAGATGTAAAACGGAGAAAAGTTGATTAAAATAGAGTTAAAGTGTTTTCAAGCGAAATTATTGTTTTATTAAGCCCCGATTTCCCACATATATGTATATATAATTTAAATGAAATTTCAATTTTTGGTTAGCTTGTTGACAATTACAATGGCTGACCTGTTGAATGATTTGATTTAATGTGTAAGTATAAGATTTTAATGACTGACAACTTTATTATGTTCATACCACAGATAGTTCTCCATACCAACTACTTGGCGGCGCCATTTTCTATATAAAACAAAATATTACAATTATTACATGTTACACCCCCTGGTCTAATCTGTTTATTATTAGTATTATTAAAATACTTTATTGCACTTTAACTTAAAAGTATATACAACTGCAAACTTAAAGCCATTTCGGTTTTTCTACCAGCTAACCTTTGGGAGAGTGAGACGGTATAATATGTGGGGCGCAATAATAACCTTATTTTAAATTTGAATAAACTACATAAATAGTATGTATACTTTCCTCTTTTTACTTCACTTACTCTACTCTTTTCCTGGTGGATAATAAATAAGTATAATTATCATCACAAAACCTTATACCCTGTGTCGCTGTAAACACTTTTTTTGACTTTATTTATCTTTGTAAGTCGTTGGAGTTGGCGAAACCCCATGGTTTTCATTCACTTTAAGCAATATTCAGTAAAAAAAAACAGCTTTGCTTTGCTTACAAGTCAAACACGGCAATAGTCACTTGCACCATTATCGCCTATATACCTGCCCATGTCGGGTACTATGTGGAAGCTTACAGCGCGAATAAACCGCCCAAAACAATATCAATTTTTCGAAACAATTTCCACAGTAAAGAGTAAACTAGACTTGTCCGTTCAAAATGTTGTTGGAAAACTTCGTAAGTGAGGCAAAGGCTTTATAAAACATTTTATCCCAAGGACAGTTGATTAATAATAAATAATAATTCTTGACATTATTTTTGTTTAGGTGCGGGTATAAGAGTAGCAGTATTCGATACGGGTCTGTCTCGCTCCCACCCGCACTTTGGGAAGGTGGGCTCTCGCACGGACTGGACGGGAGAGCACCGAGTGGACGACGCACTAGGACACGGGACCTTTGTGGCCGGTGTCATCGCGTCCCGGGCAGAGTGTTTCGGGTTCGCTCCCGGTGCCGATCTGCATATATTTCGGGTAATAACCTCAATTTATGACAAGGTGACTTTGTTGTCCTTGCCTCTGTCGTCTAATAGAAGAAGCCTAATATTTTATGTAAATATTAGATTAGCTGTAGTACATTAATAATCGTCGTTTTTATATAACCTTGGTACTCCAAGCATTATAAGAAACTAGCTGTTTGGCCCGACGTTGCCCGTTTAATATAGTGGTCACATGTCATGATGTTGACGTCATGTCCAAGAAATAAAATGTCATATTTTTTTAGTTTAAGCTAAAAAAAAAGACAGAATGATACAGAGGTCACATGTCATCATAAATTTCATCAAAATCGATTCACTAATAGGCGTGAAGGCAAATATGCAGACAAAAACAGACAAAGCTTGTTTCAGATTTATAAAATTAGTCTGGATAATGATTTGAAAATGATAAAACATACATCGCTAATTCGGATCCCAGTAGGTTCATACTGTTGTCCGTATGGACCCACTTTTCTCTATAATCGTGGTTTGTGGAGCGCCGATTCAATTAAGAATCGCCCGGTGTAGACCTAGCTATTCATTAACCTGTACTAAGCCAGCGTGGTACCGTGCGCTGATTGGGTAAATTATATTGATGGTTAATAATTTAATACCGAGCGGTGGTGGCTCGGTTGTAAGAATGTTTTTCTTTAATCCAAATGGACTGGAACGCCTAAATGTATTTGCAAAAAAAAATTTTTTAAAAGAGTATTTCTCAAGACCGTTCTTAATTAATAAGTGCTAATTATATTCAGGTATTCACGGACAATCAAGTGTCGTATACATCGTGGTTTCTAGATGCCTTTAACTACGCTATCTTGCAGAAGATTGATGTCCTCAACCTTAGTATTGGAGGCCCGGATTTTATGGATCACCCCTTTGTAGATAAAGTATGGGAACTTAGTGCCAACAAGGTAAATACATTAACAATAACGACACGTTTTTTCTGTTTTCGAGCCCATTTTGATCAGAAGTTTAATCAGATGGTATATCTCTAAAATGTCTGTGTTTTTATTTTCTATAAAACAAATTTACTAATTTATTTAAAAGAATAATTGAAAATCTGAAAAATGTTAAAGTGGATTTGTCTTATAAACTATTGCAACAAAGGATCCTTAGCATACAACAGCGTCCAACAGTTGTACCTCAGACATTGTTAGTGATTAATGAAGGAATAAAAACAAAGTTACATAAACAAAAAATGGATTATATTATAATCAAGAACTTGTGGCAATACATTCGGTTATAGGTAATGTTGCAGTTTAAGAATTGATGAATACCGAGCGGACCGTTTAGTATAAAATAAGAGACCACTACTTTTCTTATTTATGTAATTACATTGAGTTACTCTTTTAATTTTCGTGCTCTAAATTTATGCTAACTTAACGGAACTAGAGCAGTTGTGTTGCCAAAATAAAATAAAATATTATTTTAAAAATATAAATTAATACTAATAATAATGTATTAAAAAATATTTTTTTTACTGTTTTTCTTTATTTTCCTATCAATGATTACTTTAATCAAAAAACACTCGCTTTTTTTAAAATAAGTAAAACTATAACTAACGGCCTGTTGCAGTAACGCTGATTATCTTTTGACATATTTAACGTAAAGTGACAAGCTGCCTATCAATCACGTGGCATATATCAAAATTCTGATTAAATAATAATTTAATCATCCTCTCTGCAACTAACCGTTAGTATTTTTGTTTTAAATTAATTGATATTGTTGATATGTGTTACCAGAAATAAAAAATAAAAATTATTTATTTACCTATATTTTGTGACATAAAAAAATATATTGTAGGTTATCATGGTGTCAGCGATAGGTAATGATGGCCCGTTATATGGAACGTTAAACAACCCGGCAGATCAGATGGACGTCATCGGTGTAGGAGGTATTGGGTTCGATGATCGAATCGCTAGGTTCTCATCAAGAGGCATGACTACATGGGAATTACCTGAGGTGCGTAATCTACACATTAATATTTGCACCATCAATTTGGCTTAAGTAGGTATGTGGAGTTAAGCATTGTGAATATTGAGCATTTTATTGAACAATAAAAAACACAGGCCTCCTTTTTTTTATTTAAACCAGCCATAGTCGGTTGCAAGCCTGATAAACCGTTCTTCTCGCATTCCCACATGATGAACCCGGTCAATCTATTAATTTGTTTTCTATCATATTGGTGTAATAGTGTTTATATTGTATATAGGTATTTTTTTATCGTAGAGAAAGAATTATTGTTGACATTTTGTTTTTAGGGTTACGGTCGTATGAAGCCAGACATAGTGACATATGGCAGTGGTGTGAGAGGTTCGAGTGTAGGCGGAGGATGCAGGTCTTTGAGCGGTGAGCTTCAAATTAATTTATTTTGCAAATAGGCATAAGAACAACTACTTTTTAACATACATACATATATCTTCAAGCCAAATCCCTTGCGGGGTAGGCAGAGACAATTGAGCGCCACTTGACACGATCACGACGTACCTCTTTCGCTTCGTTGACATTCATCAACCTCTTCATAATGCCCTTTTGTTACTTATTAACAAATCGAAAATAAATATGTTAGTATTCGACTTTTAGATTACATATTATATTTAATTAAAGTAGATATTTGTCCTCATAAATCTTTAATATCGTTCACTGAGCCATAAGCCACAAGTACATAAGATTTACTCTGCAAAATATTTTAAATATAATATATACCGACTCTTGCTCTGTCATAGTAAAGTGCAATTCAAGTCGCACAGCTCTAAGTACCTATAGTTATATTTACCTCTCTTTCTAACGCATAACTTTTCTAACGTCTAATTAACCTGAATATTTAATTACCAGTTATTACTCTACTTTTGTAAATAATTGACGTTTTAAATAAACCTAGGCTAGTTAGGTATACTCTGTTTTTTCTTACATACATACATACATATCTTCACGCCAGATCCCTTGCGGGGTAGGCAGAGACAATTGAGCGCCATTTGACACGATCACGACATACTTCTTTCGCTTCGTCGACATTCATTAACCTCTTCATACATGCCCTTTGGTTACGAAGACTTTTTAATGCACCTTCAGTCAGTGTTTTATTTATTTGATCGTGATATGTGAGTCTCGGTCTGCCAGGGCCTCTTTTACCTACAACTTTCGCATTATATATCTGGTTCGTCAATCTTTCATCGCTCATCCTTTCAACATGCCCGAACCATCGTAGCATGCCTTTCCTTATTTTTGTCCCTATGCTTTCCTTCATACCAACCCTTTTCCGTATTTCGACGTTACGTATGCGGTCCGCCAAAGTGACGCCACATATCCGCCGCAACGACCGCATTTCTACTGCATTAACCCTACTCTCATGCGTATTCTGACGTATCCACGTCTCGCTTCCATACATCAGTGTTGGTACCAACATGGCATTGTGTATGGCGAGCCGAGCTTTGTCACTGACATTTCGACTGCCGATCAGTGACCCCAGGGCACCGTTAACACTATTTCCCGCGTTCACTCTTCTTTCAACGTCCCTATCGTACTTCCCATCCGCAGTGAAAACACTGCCCAGATATATAATTTCATTTACTTGTTCTAGAGTTTCATCATCAATCTTTATCGTCACGGTTGTCATCCTTCTTCTTTCAAACACTAGTACCTTGGTTTTTCTCGCATTCAAACGGAGTCCTTTTTCTTATTTTTTTCTTTTTCTTCTTTTCTTATTTGTAATATTCGATAAATCTCGACAAAAAATACAAATTTAAATGCCAATCACACAATAAATCTGTATATAAACGTGTATATTATTATTCAATATTTTATTCGTATTATCTTAAAATCCTCTGTAGTAAAATAAATTAACAACATCAAATGCATTTAATTACACAAATTATTTTTTTAACTCTTCTACTATTGGACAACACTACTAATAGTCTATGGTCTCTTTTTTTTACACAATATAGGAATTAGAAAAACACTGTTTATTCAGTACTATGTAGGTCAGAAAACTATTTTAATTTACAAAGGTTTGCCTTAAAATAAATATAAATTTCTAGGACATAAAATTACTGACTTTTAAAATATGTATTGTAATGTAATATATTATTGTAGTAGAAGTTTGTGCAAACTTCCAGCAAACTCTTTGCACCACTTAGTGAAATAATTGGGCCTTAGTAGGTCTGCCGTCAATATATTTATGAAAAGAGATGGCATTAACAGACATTTAAATTATACAGTGTTTGGTTGTTGTGGAGAGGAGCATATCGTGAGTGTGTTGTTTCCGCAATTAAAAAAAAAAGGCCTACTTTGTAAATATATACGCCTATATACTCCGTCGCAAGCTCAAGACACCATTATTCTCCTCTCTTTCCTACACACTATAGACTCTGCACGGTGAATCCATGAAATGCTTAGCAATTAGTCTTCTCTCTTCTACAATTACATATATAAATTAATAAGATTTGTTTTAGTAAAATAGACACAAAGCGTTAATGTTTTTGCTATATTTCGATACGTACGTAATGTAAGTGTTGTCTTAAATATTGTATATAAAAAATGATTCTATCTTAGAAAGTTAATTGACAACATTTCTCAAAAAAACGACGCACGTTTGAAAAATCTTTCAAAATGTTGGTTTATGCGAGCATTAATGCTTTTATCAATCTATACTTAATATTTGATACATAAAACCAGTTAATATACGCTAGAAACATAGACGAACTTACCACTTGTCATGATTGGCCTATAGTGAAGTTGGCTAAATGTAAATAGGCTTTTATATGCGTGGTTTCTGACCACCCCGGAAGGAAAATGGTCGTGATGATATTTTACTTTACTTTTTTGCAACCAATTTTTTAAAAAATGTGTTTAGGTACGTCTGTTGCGTCTCCTGTGGTTGCTGGTGCCGTAGCTTTACTGGGAAGTGCAGTGAAACGGTCCCAGCTGTCTCCGGCCTCTGTAAAGCAAGCCCTCATCGCCGCAGCCGAGAGACTGCCGCACGCTAACATGTTCGAGCAGGGACACGGAAAGCTTGACCTCATAGCTGCGTATGAGGTACCATCATCATCACAGCCCTTAGATCACAGAGTCCTATACCCGTATTCTAAAAAGTTTTCTGTCAAACGGACAGGATCCTTCAAGGGATCCTTGAAATCTGTATTCTTAGTTGTAAACTCTCCACACCTCGAAAGCCATGAATGTTACCACTGAAAATAGTTGCGATATGATATGCTTTTTTTTCTGGCAACATTAAAGATTGCATTCCTGTATACTAAATATTTTTGTCAGAAAAAATATTTATAATATTAAAACGAAATTTGGCTAGAATGAGTTTGACAATTACTAGCTCTTAAACCGGGTAATATCAGTTTGTAAAACACCCCTAAGAAAACCGTGGGGTCACATGTCGTTGTCAGATGATGACGACATTTAGCCTATTTTGACGATGACCTTGAGGCGATTCGCATATATTCTCAAGATCTGGGACTAATGGTTAACTCAGGTAAAACACAGGTTATGGTTGTAGGCACAAGGCAATTAGTCGGTAGGTTGGACTTAAATTCACTTCCAGCACTAGACATTAAATTCGCCTATGTACATTTAAAAGTGTTTTTTGTTTATTGTGCAATAAATAAAGCTAAAAGAGTTTTACCACGAGAAGACCTGGAACTCTGGGGTATACTCCACTGCTTCCCTTTCTTTGGACTTTACGGAGCTGGCTTACATGAAACCGCCCAAACATATACAGTCCACTTATCTACCACCCTCGTGAGGGAGTTGGAAATCTCCCCCACAGCTTCTTACACATATATAATATTAGTATGGTTTAATAATATTTTTTGCTTACAGTATTTAAAAGAATATACACCGCGAGCGACTTTCAGTCCGTCGTATGTGGACTTAACAGAATGTACATACATGTGGCCGTACTGTACGCAGCCCCTTTACCACACCGGATTGCCCATAATCATGAATCTCACTATTATTAACGGTCTTGCAGTTTCCGGACAAGTTGTGAGTTTTTTTTTAATATTTATAATTATAATTCTAGCTCTAGATATACACTGCTGAAGATAAGGCTTTTGGAACAGACTTCTGGACAATTGAGCCTACTCTCGCGACGCTAAAAAAAAGACAAATTTCTAAGCATTCCATATGGATTCACCGTGCGGGTGCTGGGTCCATCGTGTGTGGGTAGGAGATGAGAAGAATGGTGTCTCGGGCTTGCGACCGACAATAGGCTGGTTTAAGAAAAGAAGGCCTCCTTTTTTTTATTGCGCGATAATACGCTCACCATCCACCATTCTACTTCTCTCCCTACCCAACCAAATACTGTATGATTCCGTTAATGCCGTCTTGGAAGCTTGTTCCATAAAAAGCAGACCTGCTTAGGCCCAATACTGAGGTTAAAGTAAATACAGCGTAATTTTTTAAATAAAACTTCATTCGCTAATAAACAAGAGCACGCACAACTTTTTGTCACTATAAGCGATTGCTATCGATTATTTTGGGCTGTCATTTTTCTCTATTAGTATATTTTTGTAGTGGTCCACGATAAATATTAGAAACTAATAATTTTATTTTATCTAGCTGGATGTAAAGTGGCACCCACATTTGCCGGATGGGCCTTTATTGTCGGTATCGGCAGATCATTGCGATATCATTTGGCCATGGGCGGGATGGCTCGCAATTAGCTTTACCGTCACCAAGGAAGGGGCCAACTTTGATGGTGTTGTTGAGGTAAATACTATTTTTTTTTATTACTACTTCCTTCGTGGTCCGTGGATTTAGACTCGGAGGTACCGGTTTAATTTCTGCATCCCGATTCTGTTACTTAGTCGCAAACGTTATTAGTGGATTTCGTTATTTACGTCAGAGGTTGCGTCATAATTACAAAATATGATTCAATTCTCAACTCTATAAGCGCTCGACCTTGACAGCGGCCGTGCAAATATCAACTTTATTAGAGTGATATACGAGTATGTATAAATAGTTAACGGATTCCATTGTAATAAATTTAATTAATCAATATTTATTTGTGATATTTCTCGAGTTTGGTACGCTAGTGACATCGACGAGCTTGCCACTTATCATGATTGGTAGTAAAGTTGACTAAATGTGAATCCGCTTCTTTATGAGCGTGGTTTCTGACCACCCCGAAAGGGAAACGGTCGTGATGATACTTCACTTTATTTCTTTTGGTCATAAAATAAATGTCTGCTAAGATTTTAAAAGGTCACAATATAAAATAATACAATTATTTTATAGTATACTCAATAGGCATTATGAACCGAAAATCAGTGCAATAAGATTATATGAGAAAGTGTTGAAGAAGAATCTGGGTACTGCGAGTCATCATCATCATCATCACATTTCTTGAAACACTGAGTCCTGGACCTCCACTGCTGAAGATGTGCCTTTCAGAACAAGTTTTTGTAGAAATTGGCCTACTTCCCGTACCCTGTTCGCTGTAGCATGGTACGGTTGATATTAGACATTTTTAATGTTGGTATTAAATATAGGGTAAGCCACCCAAATGTTGACACCACACCAATTATTGGACTGCCTTTTTAAAAAAAAATTAGATAAAGACCTTAATATAGTGTTGCTAAGAGCAAAATAAAATAATTAAGTGGAGTTTTGGATGTTTTAAATGTAAATAATATGATGTTAATAATTGGGTAAATCACTTATGATTTATTATTATGAAATAGACTGTTAAAATGACGTTTGGAGATCAATTATGAGAGCTGGTAACATTTAATAAGATCTAATGTATACTCCAAATACATATGTTATCGCTGAAAACTTTAGATTGTAGTAAATAATAACAAGTATTACTAAATATGCTGTGATAATTTATTTGCCCCTTGCTACAGCGAATGTGGTATAAGTGTTTTTAATGCGATTTATGTCTGTTGTTTCAAGGGCCACCTAAATGTGACTATCGAGAATATGGACGAAGTAGGCAAGGATCCGCCTAACAATGTTACCTTAATGTTGCCTATAAAGTAAGTCTAAACTTGGAATTATTTGCAAAAACTTTACCAATTCCCCCTTTTTAAAGTTTGTTTTTTCAATCGCTTAATACAATACTAAAATTTAATTGAGATTTCTAATCATTTATTCTAATATTATAAATGTGGAATAAGTTTTGTGTGTCTGTAAATATGTTTGTCTCACCTTTACGCCTTTATTACTGAACCAATTTTGATGAAAAGCAGAATTGTTCCTTGGAACCATGAGCATAGAGTATATGACGTCTTCATTTGACTGTCCTACAATATGTCAAAAATTTTGGTCAATTAGTATTTTTTAATGTGTATAAACTATTATTATCTTACCACAAATTTAGACGGGCAACGCCGCCAACAGCTAGATGTATGTTGTTCATGTTTTTTAGAGCTCGTATAATTCCTGTACCGGTCCGGGAGCGTCGGTTACTTTGGGACCAGTTCCACAGCCTAAGATACCCAGGGGGGTATTTTCCCCGGGATGACCTCCGAGCCAAACACGACCCTCTGGATTGGCACGCGGACCATCTGCACACCAACTTTAGGGACCTATACAGACGCCTAAGAGAACATGGATACTTTGTCGAAGTCATTGGTAAGTCCTCTCTTCATCAGTTTGTGTCATATGAGTAAATCTCAAAACAAGTGTACCTACGTAACGAAATATTTGTCGCTAATATAACATAGTTATAGCTATGTATACTATTTTTATATATAATCCGCCTCCGTGGTCTAGTGGTAACAAACGTTGCCGTGAACTCGGGAGGTCGTGGGTTCGATTCCCACCGGGGGCAAGTTGTACATTGTATAATTTGTCTCGGTCTGGGTGTTTATATGTATATATTTACAAAAAAAAAGTATAATATGTAGTTTATCAACCATCTAGTTTCCGTAACACAAGCCTCGCAGCTTACCACGGAAATTAGATGGCGCTGTGTGACCTGTCTGGAAATATTTATTTTATTTATTTATTCAAATGATAAAAATGAAAAAATTGGCGGCAATGTTTCATTTGTACGATTTTTAAATATTTTATTAAAATTAAAATGGCGGGTCATTATCACATTCGTATAATTATTATTATAAACATAGTTATGTCATGTTTATACGAGTACTAAAATTATGTACAGATTTTCCATATCTCTTAAAATAACAGGTCAATGGAATGCGCTGGGCTGTCTGTCTCCTGCTAACAGCCTACTTACTGCTTCTTTGTATTCCACTAGCAGGAGTAAAATTATTTAAAATAATAATATGTCTTAATTGCCTGTAATAAATAGGTTTACGTTAATAAAGATTGTTTGACTTTGAAATTAATATGTATATATATTTTTAGGATCGCCGATAACCTGTGTTGATACATCTCTATACGGTGCCTTATTGCTTGTGGACCCAGAGGACGAATACTTTCCTGAGGAACTCCAGGCGATTAGGTAATCCTACTATTACTTTTTAATTTGAAACTAAGAGTTTCATTGATTGTTGCTTTACTCATATAATATTTTTTATTACTGTATAGTGTGCATTTAACTTCACTATTTTTTTCTTAATACCTAAAAGTTTTGGTCTATCATTTGGGAAAACAAATAAACTGTTCCCCTAGTATAGCATGGCTGTCATATCTACGTCTAAAAAGGCCTTAGGTTGGTTAAAATGTCAAAAGTGTCTAATTTGGTTTTGGGCGATAAAATAGCGAGCATAGAATAATACACATAAGTGACCCAATAAAAAGTTACCCGGTTTTTCCTTAAATATTTATATTTTATTCAACGCCATCTCTGTGTTAAGTTTCGTATCTATTATATTGTCAATACCTTTTTTAAATTTACCTACTCTTAATTGTCTGGCAAGGGAACAAATAAAGTAAAACTAATTAACGTAACTCCATACAAGAAAAGGGTGACAGTTTTAGCAGCGCTACTACTTGTTCCCACCGAACTAGCATTGGCGGCAAATATTAAAATCCTTTATTATCTTATTTTTTTACATTTAGGTAATCTTTCTTAATAATTGATCAATTTATAAATTTCGATAGTTACTATAACAAAAAATTGGAGCACTTTACACAATATAAACTCCATCAAAAATAAATAACATTTAAATAGACACTAGGGCGTTGTGGTGGCCAATAATTGTACCAATGAGAAATACACTTTTCTTACGTACATTTGTCATAGATTTACAACACTACCGCCCCCGTGCCTCGGAGAGCACGTTAAGCCGTCGGTCCCGGTTTCACTAATACCAACTTGTGGAATCGTTAATAAATTGTCATAAAAAAATAACATCATACCCTCGCCTAGCCGTCTCGCCAGCGTGGCGAGTGTAGGCCAAATGCTCCAGATATATGTTCTGGAAGGCCCATCTCCAGCAGTGGAGGCCTAGGACGCTGTGTTCTAGGGGCTGTAATATCGATGAAATAATAAATATAAACAACAAAACTGATTAAAAATGCAAAAATATTATTTGTAATCTGCAAAAAAAAAAGAATTAATGGCAACCCTCAATATTTCCCAATGTAATGTATGGAAGTAAATAGCCCCTGTAATAATGTTATCGAGTTCCCCGGGGTTCGCGATTTCAATACATGACCATGGCATGTGCGCGCTGATAAAGGAACAGCAAAAGTGTACTTAAAGGTAAAGTTAAAAAACATTTTTCCTTACTCTCATCTTTGTCACTAAATTAAATTACGATGTGACCACCACCGACCGAGCACAATATAATATTATTTCACCTGTCTGCCAAAAACTTTTTAGACGTATATCACAACCTATGGCAGCAAAAGTATATCTAATTCATACTTATTAATGAAATAAATGTTTTGTAGGAGTGCGGTGCAAAGCGGTTTGTCGTTGGTAGTCTTTGCTGACTGGTACAACGCAACCTTGCTCAAACATGTCAAGTTTTACGACGAAAATACAAGGCAATGGTATGTATTATATTTACAATATTGTCCTAAAGGAGTTTATTTAAATAATGCTTGCTTTTTAGAAAGAACATCGTAACCACCATTTTTTTTCGGTTCTGCATTTTTCTACATTTTTTACATACTTTACATGTTTTCAAATAAATGTAAATAAATATGTTAGTTAGTATTATTTTATAGACTTTGGACTCAGAAGGCAGTGCCATAAGGTGCAATGTTATTTGGCAGTTATTAGGAAGCGGCTGTTTCCTTCCTGAAAACGATCGATAGTTTAATAGCCTCTTTATTTATTTTTAGGTGGATACCAGAAACAGGAGGATCAAATGTACCAGCACTCAATGATCTCCTAGGAATGTTTCAGGTAACGACTATAATTGTACAAAATTATACAAATTGTATGTGTGGTGTTAACTAAATCGATTTATTTTTCAAGCGATTTATTTTCAAGCTCAGTAAAATTCAATCTTTAAAAAACCAAGCTCCTAAACAAACTGTCCAAAGTGGTTCTTAAGTACGAATTAATTAAATACAGTTTTTAAACACTTGCAAGTTAAATTTTAATGGTACAAATGTAATAACAAATCTTTTATTTTACCCTTATTTTTATTGTCTTAGTTAATCACTAACAATATCTGAGGTACAACTTTTGGCACGCACTGTATGGACAAAAAATGGATTCTTTATTCACATTTATAATATAAATATCTACATACTTGTACTATCATCATCCTGTTATAGTACAGTGTACCGCCCCTTGAACACATATTCCTAGACCTGGAGATGGGCCTTTCAAAACATATTTCTGGAGTATTATAATGCAATGCGCCAATAATAATTGCAGGTTGCGTTAGGAGATCGCGTCTTTGAAGGTCAATTTAAGTTAGGGGGCCACGCAATGTACTACGCGAGTGGAACACACATACACACATTTCCAGAACACGGAGTACTGGTCGCAGCACAACTTCGAGATCAAGGACATCAGGTAACAATTTCTCTCAATATTAATAAAATCAACAAAAAGCATTCTAAACTAATAAACTATTTTAGACCCTCTCGGAGGCTCGGATCATTGCCTGGTAGCTACGACAGTGCCACGCGCTCTGCCTACTTCTCGGATGACCGCCAATATGGATTCCATCCAAAGCGGTCAACGTGTGATCTTCTGGCATTCGTATACCATGTCTAGAGTGAGGCAATGGATAAATATGGTGAATCATTGGCGGTCAGTCTGGACATTTCCAAGGTCTTCGATAGGGTTTGGCACAAGGCTTTGCTTTCCAAGTTGCCGGCATATAGTCTGCCCCCACGGCTGGTGGACTGGATAGCTAGCTTGCTGCACGAGCGCAGTATTTGTGTCCTTGTGTATAAGAACGAGTCTGATCTCATGTCAGTGAGTAGTGTACGCCGACCGCAGGGCTCTGTGTTGTCAACAACACTCTTTCTATGCAGACTTCAGCACAGCCCACGGGCGGTATCTAAGTCCCCGAACTTTGGGACTTTGGGAACATTATGACGGCAGAACTGGACGACACTCTTCACAAAATGTATTTGTGGGGTATCCGAAATCTTGTCCAGTTTAATGCCAACAAGACCCAGGCATGCGCGCTGACGGCCAGTCCCCCTTCTCTCCTCCCCCCACTCTTCAGGGCACCACGCATAATCTACAGCCCAGCTTCAACATTCTCTGGGTGGAAATACGCTCAGACCTTAACCACTGTAACCACTTTAAGAGCATCACCAAAACAGCGTCAAAAAAGCTCGTAATACTGAACAAGGTGAAGCGGTTTTTGGCGCCTTCAATCAGACTGTTACTGTACAAAGCACAGATCAGATAATGCGTGGAATAATATTCTCACCTTTGGGATGGTTCCGCCAAGTACCTCACAGATGCTCTCGATGTCCTACAGAGGCGAGCTGTTCGAATTGTGGACGATCTCACTATATCTGGAACTCTCGAATCCGAGATGTAGTTTCTCTGAGCGTGTTCTACCGGCTATATTATGGTGAGTGCTCTGAAGTGCTCTATAACCTAATTCCTTCCTCTCCATTCCGCAACCGAACCACACGCACAGGTCAGAATATGCACCCACATATGTGGAATGGCCTCTGTGTTTCCATTTTTCTATAACCTAGAGTCCTTCAAGTGAATTGCGAATTTTTAGGACATTTTGGCCTATTTTATACTTTACTTTTACTTGCAACGCTTTGTCCAGAGTTGGTATTAGTGGAACCGATGCTGACGGATTAACGAACGGTGGTGTTATGAATCTTATGAGAAGTCTTCGTAAGAAAAGTGTATTTACTTTAAAATGACATTTTGTTTCTATTATTTTCTAACTGTATTTCTTGTATGTGAATAGTTTTCCATCAATAAATAAATATATTATTGTTATCAATTGAACCCATGCTATTTTTTTACGCTCCAAAAGGTGGGTTGTTAAAAAATGCCTGGCCATTAAGTTAGCTATGTACATAGTTTACCCAGTAACATACATATTTTAAATAATTAAATAATAATTTTGTATGGCAGATAATGACTGGAGAGAAGTCGTCTCGGTCCGACGGCCCTACCTATGCCGTGCCAGTTCTAGGACTGCTCCAGACTGATGGAGAAACCAGAGACTATAGCAACGACACACTTGATGGTCGACCCAAGGTTAGTTATTGGAAATTGTGCAGAAACCGGATTTTGGTTTACAAGCCCCGCCTCCTTAAAAAGTTCAGACGCGGACACATGTGTTTTGGTTTGATATCCGTTTTCGCACCTAATATTTTTTGTTCAAAACATGTACGTATTAGATAGAAAATATATTTATTTTGTAATTCTGGTTAGCGGAGTTTTTCTTGCGGATTGCTTTCTGAGTTAGAATAAACAGGCACTACATCTGTAACAGGTCCCTGATGTGGCGCGGGTTTTGTTAACTGTATCGAAGCGCTGGGTTGCTTTAATCTTCAAATTTAAAATTTAAATATTGTCATTATGTACACCCCGGTGCCGGAATAATTCGACTTTTGGATTCCATAGGTACAAAATTGGAACAGTTTACTATGAAAGATTTCTGCGTTATCATGATAGGAGAAGAAGACTTTACACAAACACAGAATTACATTAAATTGGTTCTAGATATCAAGGAAAAGGTAATGACCATAAAACATACAAACGTTATAATTTGTTTGCCCACATATAAAGTGTCACATGACAATCACACATTACACAATGGAAGAGTGGAGCTGTTTAACAACCTCTTGTATTTGGATATATTTAATAATAAATATGCATATGTCTTGGACTCAAACGAGAACTTAAAATTTAATTCTCTAATGTTTAACTCAAGGGATGGAAAATTAAACAATAAGGGCATGGAAAACATTATTTATAGCACTAATTTATTAATTGAAAATATAAATAAATACTATTCTTCTAATGATGATGACTCTCTAACAAAACAAAATGACAAGAACCTAGGTAATATTTTTTTTCGTGACCAATAATTTAAGATTGATGCATCAAAACATTGCGGGACTCAACAACAAATTGGATATAATAAGTGTCTGTCTGGAAGAAATGGAAATAAAAGACAAAAAAGTAGACATACTATGTTTTACTGAACATGTCATGACATTAGAAGACCAATACAATTGTATACTGCCAAATTTTAAGTTGGCATCATGTTACGCCCGTGTGAAAAGAAGAGGTGGTGCATGTATTTTGATACGCAAGGACTATGAATTTGAAGAGGTTACTGTTAAAAGCTACACAGATGTGCATGTTTTTGAATGTTGTGCTATTCGTCTTATTTGTGACAATATCACTATTGTCTGTTTATATAGAACTCCTAACTCTAATTTATTTATTTTTATGGAAAGGTTAGAACTTATGCTAAGCGATTTATCTGCTAACAGTAAAAAGATTATTCTTTGTGGAGATTTAAATATTAATACACTTGTACATGACACGACTTCATCTGATTTACAAAATTTAATTTTGACTTATAATCTTAAGCTTCAAATTATGCAGGTAACTCGTCCCAGTTCTGGGACATGCATAGATAACATTGCCACCAACATTAGAGGTTGCAAAAGTGAAGTGAGGGAATTAGCTCTCTCAGATCATATGGCTCAATTTATATCTTTCCCTATAAAGAAGACATGCATTATAAAACATTGGTACAAAAATAAGCGAGACTATAGCAAAGAAAACTTGGCTAAGTTTACTAAATCTATTAGCGCTTTAAAGTTTGCTAATGTCTATAATGAAGATGATGCAAATAAAGCCTATACAAACTTTATAGAATTGTTTTCACTCTTTTATGACCTGTGTTTTCCAATCAAATTAATGACTATAAAAACTAAAAAAAAAACAAAATGGATATCTAAGGGTATTAAGATTTGCAGCAAAATGAAAAGGAAATTGTTATGGAACTTCCGGAAATCGCGGTCTTTACTCGATCTTATAGTGCAAAATATAAAAAAATAATTAAATTAACTCAAAAAGCTCAAAATCAATATTATATAAAAAAATCAGCAAACATATGTAAAGCTAGCTGGCAGGTTATAAATAATAATAAATTTAGTATACCCCTTGACATAAAAGAGATAAAATCTAATAACATAATTATAAGAAACCCCACGGACATAGCGAATTCATTTAATAATTACTTTATTGACGAAATTAAAATGATATCCAATAGATTAAATCATTCTACTAATAAAATTTATATAAATAAACTGACATGTAATTCTATATTTTTAAACCCGACTACGCCAGATGAAATTATTAAAATAATTAAATCCCTAAAAAATACTAAAAGTACAGGACATGATGCTATAAATACAATGACAATAAAACTAAACGCTAACATACTAGCATCACCTCTAACACATATAATAAATATTGCAATTGAAAATGGAGTGTTTCCCGAGGCACTAAAACTAACAATTATTAAACCTATTTTTAAAAAAGGTGAACCTCATTTTCACAAAAACTACAGACCTATTGCCCTAATTCCAATATTTGCAAAGGTACTGGAAAAAGTAATTTATAATAGATTATACTCTTTTTTTGAAAACAATAATCTACTAGTCAACGAACAGAAGGGTTTTCGCAAAGGAATGTCTACTATTCGCGCTATTTATGATTTTCTAAATAATGTTTACATGAATATTGATAAAAACAAAAATATATGTGCAATATTTATGGACATGAGCAAAGCGTTTGACTTTGTTCGACATGATATTCTTATCCGTAAATTAGAGATGTACGGTGTTCGCGGAGTGGCACAAGAGCTAATTAAATCCTAACTCACAAATAGAAAGCAAAAGACAGCCTTAACAAAAATACAATTAAAAACTAAAACAGAATATACATATACATCTTTATGCAGAACCACGGAATATGGTGTGCCACAAGGTAGCATCCTTGGCCCTTTCCTATTTTTGGTGTATATTAATGATTTACCCAGAAGCACAAAGTTTCCCATGGTACTTTTTGCAGACGATAGTACATTACTGATCAAGTGTGAAGATGTTAATAGTTATGAATCAAATATAAACTTAGGCCTACAAGATGTGATTAACTGGTTGACACTTAATAATCTAATTATTAATATTGATAAAACTAAAGTAATCCATTTTAGACAAAGAAGAAAAATACCGGATATAAATATTCATTACTTAGGCAAACCCATAGAATCAGTAGATAATACTAAATTTTTAGGTGTAATGATTGACAATAAACTTGACTGGAAAGCTCACATTGACTATATAACAATTAAGATCAGCAAATTTGTATTTGTACTCAAAAGACTTATCTTAATCAGTAGTATTGATACGGCAGTGATGGCATACCATGGCCATATAGCATCGATTCTGCGCTATGGAATAATTTACTGGGGAAACTCTACCAATAAAGAGATTATCTTCAGAGTTCAAAAAAGGTGCATTCGGGCTTTATGTGGACTTGAAGTCGACCGAAACCTGTAGACCTCATTTTAAATGCTTACGAATACTCACCGTTCCATGTCTCTATATTCTGGAACTAGCTAATTTTATAAGAAATAATAAAGAACTCTTCCCAAATAACGCCCAAAATCGCAAACGCACACTGCGTTACCAAAATAAGTTAATAATACCGATAGCCAAAACAACACACATGCAGAAAAGTGTATATTGTATGGCTCCAAAAATATATAACAAAATAAGTGATGACATTAAATTACTTCCAAATCATAAGTTTAAAAAACAACTCACTGACATGCTGATAGACAAGTGCTACTATTCAGTGCGGGACTTTCTAGAAGATAAATCGCTTGCTATAACAAATTCTTAAAATTATAATTTCCAAATTTGACATTAATATTATTGTATATGTAAGTTAGTATTTAAAAATTTATGTACATAGATATTAATATAATTATTATTATTATATTGTACCGTATTGATAGACGGTTGTACTTGTTACTTATACGCCCTCCGGTAAAACATAGAGTACAACACCAACTACACTGTATAACATCACAGAAATGTAAAACCTATTGTTTATAAGAAATAAATGAAATGAAATGAAATGAAAAAATTAGATACATAGACAATCAAGAAGAGCAAACTGTTAAAAATAACTCAATTATCTTTATCACTAACGCCTTCTAAGACGACTCTAGGACAACGACTATTTTTCTACTCGACCACTGCGACTGTATAGACGCTGCTCCTCTTCAGTGCGCAAGCGCCAGCATTTTGACTGTATATTGTGTATGCGGGTTGGGCAATGTAGAAAGAAAGCGGCGAGATAGAGAGTGGTCAAGATATAGGGTTAAAAAAATTAGGAATGTCTGTGTCATCATCATCATCAGCATTTGTCTCTTTACGGGTCGCCACTTCATACGATCTCCTGCCACCCTCATCCATTCCCTGCCAGCGACCTTTCTGTCTCTCTCTCAACGTCCATCTGGCGGAGGGTCGTCCCACTCTACGTATTCCACACTGCGACAGACGTGTCCAGCCCATTGCTACTCAGCTTACCAATTTTGGAAGCCATGTCGGTAACTTTAGTTCTCTGACTGATGTAAACGTTTTGGACTTTACCCTACAGAGAAATATCGAGCATAGATCTCTTCATAGCTCACTGTGCGACCTTGAACTTATGCATCAGACTCACTGTCAGTGTATCCATCCATCTCTTTAGACTTCGATAGTGGCATTTCCCACGCAGATTGGTCTCAGTATGACATGGCCGTTGAACATGACTTTTGCCTTGTCCAAGTTCATATCGAGACCAACTCGTTGGGATGCCACATTTAAGTCGTTCAGGATTCTGCTAAGATCCTTCAGCGAGCTAGCCATTATGACTATGTCATCAGCGAAACAGAGGTGCGAGATGTACTAAAATCGGCGCAAACACAAATCTGTTAAGCTGCTCAACAGCTTCTTCTTTAGACCACTTTGCTGCTTAGTATTCCACTAGCAGGAGTATAAACATTTAAAATAATTTTATTAATGGCGTGTCACAAATAAAGATATTTAACTTTTACTATGGGGAAAAATATGTTTAGTCTGGTCGAGTGGTGGTGTATGGCGATTCATCGTGTTTGGAATCGGGGAGTACGATCGCTTGTCACTGGCTGATGTTGGCGGCGCTGCAGTACGCGGTGTCGGCCCACGTGCCACAGACACTGGCTACCCTCGCCGCACCTCACCGAGACGTACATATCATACCATCAGGTAAATAAAATCTTATTAATTTATTTCCTAGAAAACACGGTTACATTGCAAGATATTATAGATAGAAATTGGCTAACTATATTAAATTAATGATTGTCTCCCAACCAGGAATCGAACCCGGCCGCGTTCCAATCCACGGACTTAACCGCTAGACCACGGAGGCAGTTCTTTTCAGCTAGTGTAATAATTAGAGTCTATGCAACTTGAAAATCTACTTGAAAATCCACATTTCAAGTAAACGTGTGGCTACTTTCTTTACTCCAAGTGTGTTTTAATAAAATGACAAAATGAGTCTCGTTGTCGATTTTGAAACGAACTAAAATTGCATTACGTACTGCAATGTAGTTGATAGCTTATTCTTCTTGGCAGAGTGGTTGTGGTCGTGACCAATACTTGTTGCAAATAATGTGGCGTCGTCCGCATATCACAAATTTGAGATATTTAGCCTCCAATTTTTATTCCATCTGTCCAGTTTTCAATGGCAATTCTCATTATAAGCTCTATATAGATGTTGAACAGAAGCGGAGAAATAATGCATCCTTGTCGAACTCTGGAGTTTGACACATTGGGGTGGAAGTGGCTAGATAAAATTTCATCTGTTCTTACTGATGCTGATCCATCTTCGTAAAGACGTCTGAGTAGGTGCACTAGATGTTTTGGCGTACCCATTTCCAACAGAGTCCCCCAGAGCATGGGTCATTTAACGCAATCAAACGCCTTTGAGAAGTCAACAAAGCAAATATATGTCGGCTTGTTAAACTCTCTGATTTTCTTTATTATTTGGCGTACTGACAGGATTTGCTTACAGGGAATTTTTACCTTTTACAAAGCCGGCTTGTTCGGGCGCGATCTTTTTTGACAAGTAACTCTTAAGACGTTCATTTAAAATGTGTAGTAGAGCTTGCGTGAGATACTAAAGCAATAAGTTACTACTTAACTAAATTATTAAATTACTAAGCATATGGGCGTCTGCTCCTATTTTCGCATTGAAATCACCAGTGAGTAACTATAGACTCCAGATAGTTATAGCATTTGCTTAAATCTGATTTTGCAAAGTCAATGTCAAATATCAATTTTATCTGCTAGTAACATGAAAGAGCGGGCTCGCCTCATGGCTGGTTCCACTAGTGAGTCGGGTCTTTGGTTGCAGGCTATTTCCTTAGCATCGGTTGGCACACTCCTTGGTCGAAAGACACTGACCATGGCGGTGTACATCTATCTCCGGACTGTTCACCCGCAATTTCCTCGTCACCTCGGCTCTCAGGGACATCATCAGAAGGGCTCTTGTCACTGCTGTTATACGCGTATGATGGCAAGAGACCCGACGAGATGACTTGGCAGGTATCTGGTGTGGGATGCAACGTGTGTAGACACATTAGCTCCATCTCCCATCCAGGCGACCTCGTCAGACGCGGGAGGAAGTGCGGCATTTTCTGCTGAGAACCGCAAGTTGCGCCAGAAATACGCTAACTTTGGTACCGGTTACAAATTTACGCCGTTTGGGGTTGAGACGATACGCCTATGAGGACCTTCAGCAAGGCGCCTGGCCAAGAAGTTGTCTAAGCGGCTGACGGAAAGGTCTGGAGGCAGGAAGGCTGGCAATTATTTTTGCCAAAAAAATGTTGCCAGTCTCCTTGGGACTATCTCGGATGGGACGTCTCTAGAGGACATCTTTTATTTATAGTATAGGGTTTTATAAACTTCATTATTAAGGTAGCTTTTAATTATAATAATAATATTTTTATTGCAAGGGTGCAACAGTTTTATAATGATACAGTTTGTTAATTAATTTTATTTATATTTAATGTATATTTACTTCGAATAAAACAATCTAAAATATAATTCTAAAAATATGATTTCTTTTGGTGTTTAGATCTTCCCCGTCGTTCAGAGGGCGGTCGTCTGCATGCTCACTCTCGAGTGTTGGCTCGTGACGGCAGCGGTCCGCGAGCGCTACCCGCCTGTCCGCAACCGCGTCCGCTCCCACCACGACCAGTACAGTCTAACTCAAAACTGCCCGTCAAACCTGTGCTCACATTGCAACAACGTAAGTTACAATATTTTATCATTCTAATTGAGTAATAAATTCACCTATAACTTTGATATCACGATCCCAGTCAAACCCTGGTGTTCTCTAAAGACTTCTTCTGGTGCTGATGGTAAAAGTCCTCGGGTAGGTTTCCTAAATATAAATGGAACGTATTATTTTACAAAAACTATTTAACTATATTTTTTTATATAATAATGGCTTACTCGTATGGTGTTTGTATTAATATGCAATTTTAAATCTCTACGAATAAAAAAAAAATCGTAAGCAATCGAATAGCGCCTTATGATATTTTGTATTATTAGTGTTTGATATCTTCACTATTTAAATAAATAAATTAACAATACTAAATTTTACTTTTTGAAAATAATAAGACTACCAGATAATATTATAGATAATTAATTAATTAATACCAATGCAGTCAGCAATAGGATATTAATGATATATTTTTTTGTTAGGAGAAATATCGGTTGATGTGATAGAGATAGGTGGGGCGGATCGAGCTTGGAGGGGAGCTTTTCCAGGAGGAAGATCTGTTCCCCTTTCCCGAGCCACGGGAACTGGAGCTTACATGATCATAGGGCTCATAGCTTCGGTCTATCTATTGGCCACCTTGTGGAAACGCTGCAGCAGACGGCTCCGACCCCGCGCACTACTGTCCCTGGCTGCCTGACCCACAGACAATGGCCTAAGGTCATTGGCAAACATCCTACGAACAATTATTTTGTACATAATCGTTGTTATGTCCAAAAAACGAGGATTGACGAACAATTTTGTGA
Organism: Tinea semifulvella; assembly: GCA_910589645.1. Taxonomy (NCBI): domain Eukaryota; kingdom Metazoa; phylum Arthropoda; class Insecta; order Lepidoptera; family Tineidae; genus Tinea; species Tinea semifulvella. The sequence continues at coordinate 33,040,733 of OU342584.1, forward strand.
TAAATTTATCTCAGGTGCAAAGCAAGAATCGATTGTAAGCCAAACCCAATACTCTATCCATATTTGGTTCTGTTTCAAGTAGCCAAATTCTGTTTAACGAAAACGTTATAAAATAATATTTTAATTTATCCTGTCAATGTCAACCGCTATTAAAGTTGATATTTTTAATGTATGGTCGGTTGTACTCGGCTGCGCTCACGCATTAAGAACTAATAATACTGACTGATAAAGGAATGTACTATTTTGACAATTTAACGGTTGCGGTTAAAGAACTGTTTCTTTCGAAAGATCGTATTTAAAGATAAGTTAAATATCAAACGTCAAAATCCATAGTTCAGTAAGCAAAACCAAAGATAGATAGAACATTTTTATGAAAATGGGCCTTATTGTTAGACAGTTGTATGTGATACAGCGTGTTCGGCACATGGATTGTTGAAATTTTAGGAATACTGGTGGGGCAGTGAAGGGGTCATCTGTTACCCTTGGGGCCTAAAAAACACGTTTATGGAGATTAGTTGTTGTTTTGTAATATATGTCATGTTATTAAAGCACCATATTTTTTTATTGGTAAGTATCCCTATAAATATTGACTGTCCATGGGTCGAACATTGTGTATGTATAGAGTAGGAATTTATTGTTAGCTTTATTATTAACCATCACAAATTATTATTATTATATATTTTTATTATTGTATGATTGTTGTAAAACAGCTCTTTTCTGATCTGGTTAAAGGAACTGGTAATATGTTTTTATTGCCAAATTTATTGATTTTTTTTTAAATATATGTTTTCATCGGATTGATAAATCTAATATAATAAACGAGCTGTTGGCTGTTGAAGTGAAATTGATTATATTGATGTTCTTAGAATAAGTCTGGGCTGTTAAATTGTGCTTTGTGTGTTCTATATATTTATATTAACACTCTAAGACTGTCTTATCCACCAGAGATGTGCGAGAGAAATGAGCGGCGTAACTAGAAATCATTCACGATGACTTCATTTCACTTAATGGGATAAAAATATAATAACATGTTTTAGTTATATTGTTATCCTATATTTACCTATATTCTGTGCAATACACAATTTTAAATTTATTAAATTGGTGTAATTATGCAATCATATTTATAATATTACTAGAACTAACATACGGTTATTGCCTCTTTTTATTACAGGCCATTACATACAATAATAATATTAAAACCATATATATTAAATTATTTGTAAATATTTAAAGTTGTTGCTTCACTAGAGGACTGCTACGAGCTTCAATCTGATCTGAACAGCCTGTGTAGATATTGTGACGAAAATCAACTCTTTTTAAACGCAAGCAAATGACACATAATAACTTATACCCGAAAACATAACCCAATTAACTTTAAATACACGCTTGGCACAGAGTCTTTGGACAGGGTAAATAGCATTAGAGATCTTGGGGTTGTATTAGACTCCAAACTTCATTTTAATTTACATATAGATAACATTATCGATAAAGCTTATAAAAGATTGGGTATGATCCTGAGACTAGGCAAACCATTTAAGAAAGCATCTACGTACAAAACACTTTACTACGCTTACGTTCGAAGTGTTTTGGAGTTCGGTAGCATAGTGTGGAGCCCTCAGTACGCAGTGCACATATCCCGATTGGAAAAACTACAAAATAAATTCCTGAAAGCATTAGAATACCGCACTGGGAACGAGTTCTTAAGTTACAAGGCTGCGTCTGAACGTCATAAAGTTAATTCTTTGCAAAGTCGCCGTTTTTTAAACGATTCCATGTTTCTGTACAAAATAGTGAATAATCACATAGACTCTCCTACTCTTTTAGACAATGTCACGTTTAGAGTGCCTCGACTTACCTCACGTTCTAAAGACTTGTTCATTTCCTCCTTTAGCAGAACAAATTATGCAAAAAACACCTTTTTAAGACGTGCAGTAAAACTATATAATGATTGCTTGGTTGACGTGGACATATTTGCTTGCTCTAAGTCAGTGTATAGGAGCAGAGTCCGTGAGATAATTAGAGTTAAGTATTCGATAGAATAGACTTAAATGTAATTTTTACTTTCTTTTATGGTTTAATTGTATTTTGAAAATGTAATAAGTATAGTTCTCTTTTACAGTTTTGGTACTCCAGGTCTAATTATATGTATATTGTTTGTTATATAAATTGTATTATGACTGTTTGTTACCATAATAAAATAAAATAAAAATAAAAAATAAAATAAATAAATTTATATGTAAACAGAATTGAATCGCGTTTAAATTGGGGAAATCAATATTTTAAAACTTATAAATTGGCACTAGTAACTTCATTTATTAAAAAAAAAAAAACTAATTTTATTATTTCAAACCCATTAATAATAAATTAATATATCACAATTTCTATTAAACATTAAATATTTAATATTATAACTACTTATAACTACAAATTCACACTTTCGTGTTTTGGCAAAGAATGAACGATCTGATAGTGAAGTATTCTCGCACCAGAGATGTGCAATTAATAGTATCAATTTATTATTACATCACGCCATTATAAAGTGATTGATGATTATTTTCTTTGCATGCTGCTAATTTTACTCGCACATCTCTAGTGGATAAGCAGCCTTTTTCTAATAAGGTCTTTACTTCATTGGAAGTGCGATGTATTGATGTACAGTCGGTCACACATGGGGCTATATTATATGTTCCTAACCCTATTCTGTTTATTGCATACTTTTTAATAGTTAATTGTTGCCGATTGTGGTGTTTAGTACGTAAAGCCTAGTTGACGGTAAATTTTTGCCATGTGTACTCGGTCTAATGAAATTTAAATGTACTATTGGAGTTAGAATGTGCTATTGTTATTAGTTAGGTTAGGATTTGTAAATCGTACTTAGTATCCTTCGTAGACTTTCCTAAAACTCATTTAGTTTAGGAAACTATATCTAATTCATTGTTAGAGCCTATAAAAGGTTTTTTTTAAATTTGATATATTATATTAATATATATAATATTATTGTTACATTTATTTAATGCTTTATATTCTATTAGAGAGAGCGGTGGTGGCTCGGTTGTAAGGCTTTTCTTAAAATCCTAAAAAGGTCGGTTCGAACCCCGGCATGTATAAATGAGACTATTACATACTTTTCTTACGTACATTTGTCATATATTTACAACACCAACGTTCTCGGTTTCACTAATACCAACTTGTGCTTTTTAATAAAATATGTTTAAACGTTGGCATGAGATCCTCGCCAACCAGTCTTGCCAGCGCGAGCCTGACGATATGCCAAATTCTCCACAAGTTACTGGAAGGCTCATCTCCAACAGTGGGGTATCTGTGTTCTAGGAGCTGTGATGATGACGATGATTCAATTTAAATAATAATATGTAATTTTATAATACAGTGTAAACTCCATGTAACGTCACTCGATTTAACGATAAACTCCCTAGAGCGTCGAAATCAATTGGCTTTGGTTGGTTTAGCTTGTCTTCCTCTCACTCTATATAACTATACTAAATGGACTGTGCATTTTATGGCGTTATAGAGAGTTGTCGTTAAATGGAGAGAAGAAAAATCAGAATTGGAAGACAAGGTAAACCAACCAAAGCCAATTGATTTCGACGCTCTAGGGAGTTTGTCGTTAAATCGAGTGACGTTACATGGAGTTTACACTGAATATATTTCATTGCATTGTACTTGCATTTACATACACTACACCTCTATCCTTCTTATGAATTGTTGTTTCAATAGACGGAAGTCGTCGATGTCTGTACCGCAGTGTAGCACTATAACGTTTTATAAATTTTCATGTTGTATATAGTACGCGATCGACCGCATGGACCGACGGTCGGTATAGCACTGTAACCGGCCTTACGACGGTTGTTGAGATTTACATCCCCCTCGCTCGCACAGTACAACATTTTCAGTGTAGTTTTGACGAACGTAGTCAATCGGCATTCTAGGAAATAAAATTACTGTCGTTTTAGATATATTTTTATATTTGTATTACAATTTTTATTTATTTGATTTTTTATATTTTTATCATCATCATCATAGCCCCTAGAGTCCTAGAACTCCACTTTTGGAGATGGACCTTCCAGAATTTAATGGAGAATTCGCCCTACACTTGCCACGCACTTTTATATTTTACTAAAACTAATTTATGAAAAAAAAATCTTTAAATATACGTAGTACATGTTACCTAACGTGTGCGAGCGAGAGAGATGATTTCATCTTTAAATTATACTATTGGTCGAGGTCCTTTAGGCTTTTTTAAAAGTAAAACTAGTTGGCATCTAAATCTAGTCAAAGTGAGGTAAACGGCCAATAATAAAAGCTAAAAATTTTGTCGTCTTGGTTTGTGTTACTAATTTACAATTAGTATATAAATATACAAATCAATTAAGTAGATTCGTACTTTTTCGGTAACTTTTATTAATTTTAAATTATAAATAAAAAGTAAATTCCGCTTATTAGATCATAATCAAATACTAATTTCAGTTAGTGAGCACTGCCTTCTGGAAAAGAAATTCTGGGCTTCAGAAGGCAGTTTCACTATTTTTGACACTATAACTATAGGAGTACTTACATAGATTAATAATACAGTGCACTACCATCCTCATTAAACATTGTTTTACGAGTACCCTAACCAGCCTCTCCGCAACTGTGTGCTGCAGTAGCAACTATTAACACTATTTATTTATATATTTTATTATTAAAACTATGCATATAATTAAATTGTTACTTTTATATCCAAACATAGCACACCTTTGCCGAGAGTCGGTAAATATTAAAACAAAAACTATCTGAACGAATGGGGTGTATCACTAACTTTTTATCACGATAGATGGCGCATGATAGATGGTACCTAATAGAACTGTCAGCTGCATAGAAAACTTGTATTTTTAGTACGAAATTTATTATTTTCTGGATGTATTACCAAAGTCACCAGCTTTTAAGTGTAAAAATATAGATTTCCAAGCGAAATCAAAGATATGGTGATCTCAAAATTGCCGTTCTATTAATTAAACCTTTTCTCTTTTTAAAGACGGTGTTCGCTTTCTTAATTCGTCTTTTAAGGTAGGTAACTGTGGCGTTCGCACAAAAGACGTCGCGACCAGTCTGCAGTAGTGGGGAGTCATGCCCCTTCCTCAAAATACGGATTTCAAACCACCCCACTGGACACAGTGGGGCTGTATATTATTTACTTAGTTTGACAATAAAATCATTTTTTGGCTTCCTTCGTCCACAAGCCACATAGAAGAGCACGGAGCCAAGAAAAAGATGAAGCCCGCCGACGAGGATGGTGCGGAGACCCGCCCGCCCGATCGCCGACGTTTGGCTCGCTCGACGGAGGACCTGGGGGCAGAGACGCCAGCCCCCCAACGACCAACCCCAGCCCCGCGCCGCTTGCACACTGTGCCGGGGCTGGTCTCACTGGTGGAGAGGACTCCCCTGCCGCCCGACAGGGGAGTAGCGACCATGTCGCCACGCTGCGCCTTCCAGGCTGAGCTGGCGATCTACGGCCGCCTGCGCCGGGAAGGCGCACTAGTTCCGTCGCTCGCAGACGCGATGGCGGCGGAACTCGAGAGGATGCAGGCGGCACTAGTCGCCGAGGAAGATTCCGCCTCCTCCGGGGAGGAAGAAGAGGCCCGCGCAGCTGCAGCTGACGCGACGGTGAAGGCCTACATCGAGGAGGTTTTCACGCCAGCTGCAGCCAGAACCACGCTGCGGAGGAAGCACTCCCCGGAAGAAGAAGAGGAGAGGAAGCGGGCGTGCATCTCCCCCCCGCCTCCACCCCCCGCGGGGGAGGACCCCCCACCCGTACCGGCTGAACCGCAGCGGAAACCGGGTAAAGCTGCCCCGACGCCGGACTACGCGCGGCTCGCCGCGCTAGCCCAACCGCGAGTTCCGGCGTCGAAGTCGAAGCCCGCGAAGACCCCGGCCCCGAGACCGCCTCCGCTGCGGGTCACCACGCACGCAGCCGCCAAGAAGTCCGCCGCCGCCACACCGGAAGAAGCCAGGACCTCGCCGCCGACCCCGGCGTTTGGGACACCCCTGTCCGAACCCGGCTCCCCGGCTCTCCCCCCTTGGATGCTGGGCCAGGTTGGATGCTGGGCCAGGGCAGGGGAGACGCGAAGGCCCGTCGCCAGGCCCAGCAGGACCTGGTGAGAAGACCGGAAGCCCCCCTGACGGTGACGCCTCTGGCGAGACCGGCAGAAGACCGCAGACGGGGTGAGCAGCCTAGCTCCCCCGTCCCAGCCCCACGCCAGGGATCGCCCATGGAGGTCGCCCCGGGCAGGCACCGAGCACTATCCCGCTTCCACACGAAGTAAGTGACGCTGAGCGGCTCCCGCAGCACTACGCCGACGTAGCTGCTGCACCCCCATCGCCCCGGCTCAATGACGATGGGGGCAACCAAGTAACTAAGGTCACCTCAGACCCTCCCCCAGCGTCCAGGAAAGCTCGTTTCCCGCCACTTGTGGTGGAAAGCATGCAGAACTGGGCGAATCATTTCCGGGCCCTTAAGCAGAAGCTGGGCCACAACCCCAACGCGCGTCCTTTCGGTAAGGGGGTACGCTTTTCTCCCGGCAGCGAGCACGAGCACCGGATTGTCCAACGATACCTAGTATCGTTGGAAGAATCCGAGAAGCTGGCGTGGTTCTCGTATTCGTTGCCGGCAGACAAGAACCTCAAGGTGGCCGTCAGAGGCCTACCTTTCGGCACTCCCCCGGAGGAGATCACTGCCGAATTCATACGGCTCGGCTTTCAGGCCGAGTACGTGCGCCCGATCAAGGCCCGCGCGGGCAGGCCTGGCTGCATCTTCTATGCGCAGATCAAGAAAGTGCCCGGCGTCGCTCCTTCCGTCTACAACATCGTGGAGATGTTGGGGATGGAAGGAGTGAAGGTCGAAGCGTGGAGGGGGCGTCCTGGCGTAGCACAGTGCCACAGGTGCCAGCAATTTCGGCACTCCTCCCACAATTGTCATAGACGCAAGGCGTGCGTTATCTGCGCAGCCGACCACGCTGCCGGGGAATGTCCCCGTACAAGGGAGGAGCCACCGACTTGCGCAAACTGTGGCGCTGCGCATACGGCCAACAATCCGTCGTGCCCGGTGATCAGGAGGGAGATGAGGAATCGGAATGCGGGGACGGTAGCACGCACGCATGATGCGGTCGCTCGCCCGCCCTCCGATCCCTCATCCCGCCCGGTCGCTGACACGGGGGTGACCAGCGCCCCCACAGCGCTTATGCCAGAGGCCAACGACCCGCATTGTGGGCCGTCAGGCCGATGGCAGGGCAAGGGCAAAAGTGGGCGGAAGGCGGCTAATAAACTCAATAAGCCTTCCCAACCCGCCCCAGCTTCTGCTAAGGTGCAAATAACCGCACCCCCGCCCCCACAGATACCGACGACCGCGCCGGCGGTGACCGCACCCGCGAGTGCGGTCACGGCCGACTCGATCATCGCGTTACTAGCCCAACTCCTCCAAGCTTACACTGGAGGGCAAGCCGCGGTCCAAGCGACCCAAGGAGGGGCAGAGGGATCTGCCGTGTCACAGCCCTTCCCCCTCTAAGGGTCGTGCACTGGAATGCCAACGGTTTGCGTCGCAAAAACCGAATGCTCCGTGCGTTCCTGGCCGAGCAGCGCGTCGATGTGGCGCTGATCAGCGAGACTCTATTTTCTAAAGGGGAAAACTTTAAAATTCCTAACTACCACGTCTACCGCCAGGACGAGATCTCCCCAACAGGCAGAGCCTACAGGGGCCTGGCGGTAATAGTCCGCAGAAGAATAGTGCACCAACCGCTTCCAATAGCACGATGGCAGTCTGTCTATGCGCTGGGTGTTTTGGTTCAGGTCGACGGAACGGAGTTGCAGCTCTACGCGGTCTACAGGCCGCCTGGAGATGCAACCCCTCTAGCGTTGTCGGATATCCGGAGTCTATTGACGAACGAGACTCCGACAATGCTGGCCGGAGACATGAACTGTAAGCACTCAGCTTGGAACTCAACAGTCGCCAATATTCAGGGCGAGAGGCTCCTGGCGGACTCTGAGGCTCACGGATATGAGGTGTCCGGGCCGGACAGCCCCACGCGGGTCCCACCAGGGAACGCGGGGGGCGTGCCCGATGTCCTGGACATACTCATTACCCGTGGGCTTCCGAAGACGCCGACTCAGGAAGTCCTATACGACCTAGAGTCGGACCACTATCCTGTCCTCGTGTTATTGGAAGGACACCCCACTAGAGTCTCGTTGAGAGCGCCGCAGCGACGAACTGATTGGTCCAAGTTCGCAGCCCTTATGGCCGAGTATTCTCCACCTCTCCCTGCATCCACACCCGAGGAAGTGGACAGGTTAGCGTCCGAAATCGTCGGACAGATCCGCAGCGCACAAGAGCGAGCCTCTACCGCCGTGGTGGGTAGGGCGGGGACTCTCCTCCCTCCCCAACACGTGCGAGAACTTATTACGCAAAAGAGGCGGCTGCGGAAAGAGTGGCAGTTCACTCGCTGTCCGACGCAGAAGACGCGTCTGAACGCTCTCTCGGCCAGGATAAGGAGAGAGTTGGATCTTTGTGACGAAAGCCGTTGGCAGGCTCATATTGACTCCATAGGCGATCACGTTCCGAACGTGCATCGCCTATGCTCTCAACTAGCCAAAGAGCGGCCTCCCGTGAGGCCGCTGCTCTCCAGTGATGGCACATTGAGGTTTCGTGCAGGGGACCGTGCCGAGATCTTTGCCGAAAGTCTAGAGCTCCAGTTCGCCCCAAACCCGATCAAGAATCCAGAACACACAGCAATGGTGGACCAACATGTCGAGGACTACCTGACGGCACCGTTGGCGGCAGGAGACGACCCGGTTTTCTTCGCGCCTAGCACGGTGGGACGTGTCTGCTCCCGCGCCAAGTTGCGAAAGGCCCCGGGCGCCGATGGCGTTACAAACATGGCATTAAGGTGTCTGCCACGACGCTCAGTCGTGGCTCTCACCAGCCTTTGTAACGCCATCATGCGCTGCGGGCATTTCCCAACCGCGTGGAAGGAGGGACGCGTCATCATGCTGCCCAAGCCGGGCAAAGACGTGAGAAAGCCGGAGAGCTACCGGCCGATAACGTTGCTCTCAGCTGTCTCCAAGGCATTTTGAGAAACTATTGCTGCAGGTTCTGAGCGCTAACATCTGCCCTAGAGATGAACAATTCGGGTTTAGGGCAGAACACAGTACCACCTTACAATTGACCAGGCTGCTGCACCACGTGACGGCTTCTTCACTGAAGAAGCATGTCACGGCTGCAGTATTCCTGGACATGGAGAAGGCTTTCGACAGGGTCTGGCATAACGGGCTCCTGTACAAGATCTCTACATCCCCCACCCCTGTTAGGGTAACAAAAGTGTTGGCTTCCTTTCTAGAAGGCAGAAGTTTTCACGTGGCAGTGGAAGGCGTGTTCTCTTCCCCACGTCCCATACGAGCCGGCGTCCCGCAAGGGAGCTGCCTCTCGCCTCTATGTTACGCCAGATTCACCGACGACATACCGTTGGCGGAGGGGGTCGAGCTAGCGCTGTTCGCCGACGACGCCGCGTACTATACTTCTTCTGTGAATAAGAAGTACGCGGCGACGAAGATGCAGCGCTGTCTCGATCTGCTCCCCGAATGGCTTTACAAGTGGAGATTGTCGGTGAATGTAGCGAAAACTCAAGCTATCGTGCTTAAAGTAGAGAGGCAAGCGGCAGCTCTCTCAGTTTCCCCTCTTCAGCTGTATGGCGAAAATCTGTCATGGGCCCCGAAGGTCAAGTACCTAGGGCTCACGATAGACAGACGCCTCAGCATGAGCGACCACGTGAAAGTCACCGTGAACACGACACGTTTGGCCCGAGCCAAACTACGTCCAGTGTTTACATCCACATTGGCTCTGCACACCAAGTTGCTTATATACAAAGCCTATATTCGCTCTCGTCTCACATACGCCGCTCCGGCATGGTACGCCTTAACATCTCAGGCCCAACGAGGCCGGCTACAGGTTCAGCAGAACCTCACACTCCGTACCATTGTCGGCGCCACGCGCTATGTGAGAAATGACGTCATTCTCCGCGATCTGCGGATGGAAACACTGGATGAGTTCGTGCGCCGTCTAGCCAAGGGAATGTTCGCACGGGCGGAGGGGTCAAATTTCCCACTCGTGAGAGATCTGGCCCCTCTGCACGCTAGACCTCCCGAGGTTCCACGGCGCATGGCGCGCGATTTGATAGCCTGATCACGATGACTTTCCGCGGCCTCCGCCGCGCCCGCTCGTATTAAATTTAACCTATAATAAAGGTTCCCACGCCCTGTCCGTAGTTACGTGCAGCGAATGCTATTTTTGTTAGGAGGCCAACACCTCGTTACAAATTCCCGTCTTCCCCCGGAAGGGGGGGGTCTGAGATGACTTAGTTAGTTAATAAAATCATCAATCGTTACTTGAGTTTCATTGGTTCTACGACTCCCAAAATGGTGACCCCGACTGAAAAAGAAGAATTTACGCTAAGCATGGACACAGACATCGAGCAAGAGAGCAGAATCGCGTCGCTGGAACTCATGGGATTGTCAGTTACGTCAAGAATCCCCACCTTCTGGAGGCAGCGTGCGAGACTGTGGTTCGTACAGTTTGAAGCCGTCATTGCGCAACTCAAACAAGAAGACGAAGCGAAATACAATCTAGTCGTCGGACGCTTGGAACCCGCGGATATAGACCATGTCAGCGACATTCTGCTGGCCCCACCAACAAGCAACAAGTACGAAACAATAAAGAAGAGATTGTTGGAAGTCTACGAAGAGTCCGCCTCCAGACAACTACAGCGACTACTGAGCGACATGGAACTCGGCGATCAGAAACCATCACAGCTACTGCGAAAAATGCGGGACCTCGCCATCGACAAAATACCCGAAAGTACTTTGAAAATATTGTGGACCAGCCGCCTCACACCATATATGCGCGCGGTACTGTCGGTGAAGGAAGAACACATCGATATAAATGTTCTTGCGTCGATGGCAGACAAAATGGCCGAAAACATGAACGAAGTAGCGTCTGTCAGCAGCTCCGCCACGTGCACCGCCTGCGGTAAATGTAACGCTAACGCAAATGACGTTACTAAAAAAATCGACGCGCTATTTGACGAAGTGGCAGCTCTGAGAACCAGCCGAGACAGCACACAACAACGCACGCGCCGCCCATGGCCGCCCCGCCGGAACAACACCAGAAACGCACCGCCATCCCCACGCGGCCGCTCGCGCGCTCTGTCGGACACCAACGGGCTCTGCCGTTACCACTTCAAATTCGGCGCAACAGCACGCCAATGCGAGGCGCCGTGCAACTTTAACAGCTGGCAAGCGGGAAACGAGGCCGGGCGACGATAATGGCTGAGATCGGAGCCCATACATCTAACCGCTTATTCGTGACAGATAAGAAAACCGGAAAACAATTTCTTATTGACACGGGAGCCAACATCAGCGCACTCCCCAAGACCGCTGCGAACGTCACTGCACGAACAAGCGATTACCAACTTTATGCAGCCAACGGGACAACAATCAACACCTACGGAACAAAATGCTTAAGTTTGGATCTGGGCCTACAGAGAGAGTTTAAATGGGAGTTCATCGTCGCAGCAGTCAGTCGTCCGATACTAGGTGCTGACTTTCTCCGACACCACAAGCTCATGATCGATTTGCACAGCCGCAAATTAATCGACAACACGACGCAAAGAGCCACACGAGCGCGAGTCATCCACTGCGACCAGCCGAGTATTAACACCACAGACGCAAGCCAATCGTACCACGACATACTCGCGAAGTTTCCAGACATCTGCAGCCCAACCACTTACAAGGAACCGGCCGCACACGATATAGTCCACCACATCGAAACAACTGGCCCTCCAATGTGGTCCCGCCCGAGACCGCTAAACCCAAAATATTTTCGCCTTGCAAAAGCAGAATTTGATCGCATGGTAGAAATGGGCATCTGTCGACCGTCGAACAGCGAATGGGCCAGCCCGTTACACGTCGTCCCAAAGAAAGATGGCGAAATTAGACCGTGTGGAGATTACCGCCGCCTCAACGCAATAACAACCCCAGACCGCTACCCGGTGCCAAGACTGCAGGACTTCACATACGTATTAGAAAACAAGAAATTTTTCTCGAAATTGGACCTCACGAGAGCTTACCATCTAATACCTATGGCAGAAGAAGACATCAAGAAGACTGCAATCACAACCCCCTTCGGCCTATACGAGTTCCCGAGAATGACCTTTGGACTTATGCACGCGGGGCAAATCTTCCAACGGTTCATAGACACAGTATTCAGAGGGTTAAACTTTGTATTTCCCTACATCGACGACGTGCTGGTCGCATCAGAAAACGAGGATCAACATCGCGAACACTTGGAACAAGCATTCGAACGCCTGAACAAATATAACTGCAAGCTAAATCCTGCGAAATGTACACTGGGCCAGCAAGAAGTTCAATATTTAGGCTACACAGTCTCAGCGACCGGCATTAAACCATTGGCAGAACGCACACAAGTCATCAACGATTTTCCCCGCCCAAGCAATGTCACGGAGTTACGAAGATTCCTGGGAATGGTGAATTTTTATCGCCCATGTTTGCCGCGCATCGCACAACATCAAGATGTACTTAACAAATATCTTCATAACACGAATAAAAACGACAAAACTATCATCACGTGGACAGAAGAATCGGATGCAGCCTTCCAAAACTGCAAACGAAGCATCAAAACACACTCACCCACCCCTCCCCCACCGCCGCTGTCGCGCTCATGACCGATGCCTCAGAAACGTGCGTCGGTGCGGTGCTTCAACAGCACGTAGACGTAGAGTGGCGGCCGTTGGGATTTTTCTCGAAGTCCTTAAGCAGCGCTCAACAAAAATACAGCGCGTACGACAGGGAGTTGTTAGCAATTTACCTAGCAATACAACATTTTAGAAGAATGGTAGAAGCTCGGCCACTAACAATTTATACAGACCATAAACCATTGATCTACGCATGGAAACAAAATGGCCCTAAGAAAAACGACACTCCACGCCGGACCCGACATCTGGAATTTATCGGACAATTTACAACGGACGTGCAACACATTGCAGGAGCACAAAATGTAGTCGCCGACGCACTCTCAAGAATCGAAGAAATAGTCTGCCCCTCACCAATAAACTACGCAGATATTTCCGAAGCACAGCAAGGCGACGACGAACTACAAAGATGCCTGAAACTACCGCATTTAAAATTGGAAAACTTTTCTGTAAAAGGAAACCTTGTTTATTGCGAGACAACCACAGGGGACAGAAGACCCTTTATTCCAAAGCAATTTCGGAAACAAGCGTTCGACTTAATTCACGGACTCAGCCACCCCGGCATACGAACCACGAGAAAAATGATAGCACAAAATTTTTTTTGGCCCACCATGAACACGGACGCAGCAAATTGGGCCCGCGCTTGTAACAATTGTCAGCGCGCAAAAATACACAGGCACGTGACGTCACCGCGAGGAGAGTTCCCATTCGCTGCCCGCTTTAATCACGTGCACATAGACGTCGTCGGGCCTCTGCCATTGTCACAAGATTACCGCTACGTTGTTACAATGATTGATCGGTACACACGATGGCCCGAAGCAATTCCCGTATCAGAGGCATCAGCTGAAACCGTAGCTGACGTATTTTACAGCGGTTGGATCGCAAGATTCGGAACCCCTGCCACCATCACAACAGACCAAGGGCGTAACTTCGAATCGAATCTTTTCGATCGCCTTACAAAGATCATGGGCATAAGTAAAATCCACACCACGAGTTACCACCCGCAAGCAAACGGACTCGTCGAACGCTGGCACAGGAGCATGAAAGCAGCACTCATGGCGCGGGGAAATACCGAAAACTGGGCGAACGAGTTACCTACCGTGTTACTCGGCCTGCGCACAGCGCTTCGAGAGGACAGCGGCACTAGCGCAGCCGAGATGATATACGGCTCCACCATTAGAATGCCTGGCCAGTTTTACGACACAAACCATAAGGAAACCCAAGAACATGTATACCTACAGAAATTACGTGAAACCATCGCAGCAATGAAACCTGTCCCATATAAACCACACGGTACACAGGCTACATTTGTACACAAAAATCTCAACCAGTGTACACATGTATACCTACGCAACGACGCAGTCAAGAAGCCGCTATCCCCTCCATACGACGGCCCATATGAAGTCATCGAGAGATCCGGCAAAGTGTTTAAAATACGGCTGCCTACGCGGACAACTACAGTCTCGATCGAGAGACTGAAGCCTGCGCATACACTAGCGGGTGGCGAGAGCCAAACTTCGCTTAGTGTTTGCATCCAGTTTGCCGCTTCACACGAAGCTACTCATATTTAAATCATATATCCGCAGCCGACTCACGTACGCCGCGCCGGCCTGGTACGCTCTCACCTCAGCTACGCTGAGAGCACGTTTACAAGCGCAACAAAACCTAACGCTTCGTACCATTGTCGGCGCCTCGCGGTACGTGAGGAACGATGTAATCCATAGGGATATGCGGATGGAAACACTGGACGAATTCGTGCGTCGTCTGGCGGCTGGCATGTTCGCGCGCGCAGAGGCGACAGATTTCCCACTTGTGAGAAACCTGGCCCCTCTGCACGCCCGTCCGCCGGACGCCAGACAATGCTACGCTCGTCACCTGCTACCAATCACGGAGTCGTAATCGCGGCTCCGCCGCCTGGCTCGTATACTTCAACCTTTAATGGTTACCCCATGCCCTGTCCGTAGTTACGGAAAGCGAACGCAACCTCTGTTAGAAGGAAAATACCTTGACACAGATTCCCCACTCCCCCCTGCGGGGGGTGTGAGAAGATTCTTCTACTAATAAAATCATCAATCGTTACTTGAGTTTCATTGGTTCTACGACTCCCAAATAACGTTAAGTTAAAATTCGTATTTCTGTTATAAAAATAAAAACTACAAAAACATTTAAAAAATGATCCGACATACGTGTAAACAAGGTACCAGTGCCGCTAGCGACATCTATAAAAAAGCTTTGCCTGATACACCCCATTGTGGCAACAACACGCCTAAATTGTCAAACTACCCTCAATATATGTATTTTTAATTAATTTAGTTAACGAAATACCGTGTAAACTCCATGTAACGTAACTCGATTTAACGACAAACTTCTTAAAGCTTCGAAATCAATTGGCTTTGGTTGGTTTAGCTTGTCTTCCAATTCTGATTTTTCTTCTCTCCATTTAACGACAACTCTCTATAACGCCATAAAATGCACAGTCCATTCAGTGTCGTTATATAGAGTTTACACTGTACTTGTTAAGATATTAAAACGATTTTTTTAATGTAAAATGTATTTTTACTATATTAAAGTTAATTAGCAAGACTAAAACATCAATATCGACGCCCTTGTGTTATCAGCTAAGTTAATACAATAGTAATAGAATTGGCACATTAGACCAGCTTTAGTTAATTAAACCATTAATTAATATTTATATAATAAACTGTAATTTTTATTTACACCGATTACTGTATACGACAAGAATTTGTGATCTTATTGTCAATACTTATTTATATAAAACTTTAACACTTATCTAGTTAATGATATATCAGAATTAAATAATAAATTATATTAGTAATAATTATAAATAAATTATTATTTTTTATTCATAATATTTTATTCATAGAATTGAATCGATCATCACAAGAAAGTACATAAATATAGTTAAATATTTGTATTGTTGCATATACCTCGAAAAATTATAATAGCCCAAAATATATCTTGGAACTTACTATTTTACTTAAGGTTGCTTATCCACCATATACATATGTGTGAGGGAAATAAGCATCGCCCGAGAAAAATAGACACCAATGGTATAAATTTAGGATGACGTGATACGATTATGAAGGTTTAACACAAAGTTATACTATTGGTATAACTGCCTCCGTGGTCTAGCGGTTAATCCGTGGATTTAGACTCGGAGGTACCGGGTTCGATTCCTGGTCGGGGCACAAAAATATTTATTAATGTAAACATTTAATTAATATTGAATTTATTTGTGATATTTCCGGAGTTTGGTAAGCCTGGAGACATCGACGAGCTTGCCACTTGTCATGATTGGGCTATAGTAAAGTTGGCTAAATGTGAATCCGCTTCTTTAGCGTGGTTTCTGACCACCCCGAAAGGGAAACGGTCGTGATGATACTTTACTTCTTTATACTATTGGTGGATTAATTCTTCTAGGACTTTTGCTGACTGTATCTATGATTCATAAATTACATCACACTAATTTCTGTATGACGGGGGGCTTACATATTTTGCAATTGTGCATTTAGAAATGATTAATGTACAACAGCAGTTTCAAAGTTTATATATATTTCAGTTTTTCGTTTATTAACAGTTATTTCGCGTTCTTCTTGACGTTGACCCCTTCCCCTCCCGTGTGACGTAATTTATGGGTGACCCCTATGTACTAAGAAAGAAGAATAAGCATTTAGACGCTATTCCATTGCTGAGCACGTTGCCTTTGATACTAAGGTTTTTAAAAACTTCTTATCTACAACAAAATAATGATCACTTATAAAGGGTTTTAAAAACATTAATATAACTAGATTTTTTAAAATTTCAAAATCAATCCGGAGTCAATATAATATCCGATTGTCTTAAAATTATGTGATTTACTTTTTTACTACAATAAGACACACTTTTATTGCTATTACAAGTCATAAGGAAAACTTTTATGTTTTTCCATATTTTTTATTAGAACCACTATAAATATAAAAAACAAAAATAAAGAAGTACCTAATCAAAAATGTGCTCAAGCGTGAATTTCTTTCATAGTAAAAAAATATCCCTAATCTTAGATGTTAATGTTGCCTTTAAACGGTCTCACAGCACAATATAATATGTATTAATTGGTAAATATAAATTAAAATTGATCTATTTATTTTTTATTCTACCTACACCTACGATCGAGAACCCGCGAACTTATGCCGTGTTCAACTTGGTGCTCTAAACGCGCTTTTGTTACTGTACTTCGCTTTGACAGACGTTATTATTTACTTAAAATTAAAAAAAGCGTGTCTTAGTACGTGAACACGGAGTGAATCAAAACTGGGTTTTGTACATTGCGTGTTATTCTTTAATTAAACACAGATTTGGTACAAAATAATACGCAATGTATTTAGCGAAAACACAACTCGGTTTCAAAACAAATCATTAAATAATAATAAAACGCCTATTAATAACATGGATGTTATAGAAAACCGTAACCGTGATGAAGTTACTTTTTAGTACTAAGGCTAAGTTGCACTAAAATGAAGCATCTGTAAATGTAAGGATTAAAGTTAAAAATGTCGTCGCATGTATACGTTTTATTTTGAAGGTCAGTCGTCAGCTGGTACAATCGACGCCATTTTGAAGTATCTTACAGATGCTCTCAATGTTCTGCAGAGGCGGGCAATTCGGATAGTGGACGACACCACAGTCTATAAAACTATCGAATCACTGCAGCTTCGCCGTGACGTTGCCTCTCTGAGCGTGTTCTACAAGCTATACCACGGTGAGTGTTCTGAGGAGCTCCATAACCTTATCCCTTCTTCTTTATTCCGCAACCGAACCACACGCACAGGCCAAAATATGCATCCACATACCTTACCCACGCGTACTCATAAATTTGGAGACCCTTACATCTGTCGCACGCTGAAGATGTGGAATGCTTGTAGAAATGCTTGGGGAAATACACTGAAGCGAAGTGTGAAAAAGCATCTTGTTAGGCCGGCACCACTAGGTAGAGACTGATGTCGGTCGTGGTGACCGGCATCAGTTTCTCCCATTCTTGGACCTCGCGCAATGCTTACCATCAGGTGGGCGCGATGTCACATGTTGTGTTCAGTATAATAAAAAAAAAAGTATAATTACTAAGATTTCATTTTGGTACAACCCAGCCTAAGCGTTCCATGTTGAAATGGGGTATCCAAATTAAAAACCTCACAACTAATATAAAAAAGTTAATGATGTTTGATGATTTTTATACTGTCACATTTGTATCGTTAATGCCGTTCAAATCGCCATGAAAATACAAGTTTTAAATGTGGTTAACGAGGTGACTGATATATTTTATTGTTATTTTTACTGGAATTTGCTAAGCTGCTGGTCTTCTGCTAACAGCTTACTTATTGGACCACTTTGCTGCTTAGTCTTCTACTAGCAGGAGTAGAATCATTCAAAATAATTAAATTAATGACGTTTCATAAATGCCTGTAATAGGTTTACGTGAATAAAGATATTTTGACTTTGACTTTGATAAATTTTGTGCAATTGTGTTTAAATACACTTATAAAGATTTACAAGTGTTTTAAATTTAAAAGCGTGTAATTAATTGTTTTTTTTTTTGTAATTTGATTAATTTCTTTGCCCACAGTTACTTGTTTTTTTTTTTTATTTAACAGCATATAAGTAGCATTTTCGACCCCTTGTTGAAGATGCAATTTTCATGGTATTATCGTTCGTTGGGCTGTGACATCGTGTTTAACAAATATCTACACCCGACAGTCTCGACAGACCTGGGCGATTTCGGTCGGTAAGTCATAAAAAATGTTGCCACTCACAAAATCAAAAAGTGATTTGGTCAATACCATTAGTTCCAAAAGACGGTAATATTTTAATATGAGAACTTATGTCATTAAAGACTTAGGCAGCTCCATATTAACTCATTTTATGCCCTAATAAGTGTATTATATCAATGGACAATAATATTTATTCCTTTGCAATACTAGAAGCAAATGCCAAAATGTCAGCTGGCTGCCGTGACACGGTAAAACTGTATTGATAACTAGGACCAAGTATCACATGATATGATGTATCATATGATTCTTGGTTCTAGATTGATAATATTCGATAACTTTGCGGGCTGTCGAATTTCATCCCTAATTTGAAAAATTCGATACGATTTTTACGCTATTAAAACGTAATCAAACTATTCGAATAGACGTGCGTCCAATTATTTAGTAGACTGATTCCATTCAGCGTTCGCAATGCCATTTTCAACAAGATTATGAGGCTGTCTTCGTCACTGGCGGCGGCGCAACGCAGAATAAACTGAATGGACGTAGACGTTATTCGAGGCTGTGACGTCGTTTATAAAATACAATATACGTTTTCGGTAATCATAAACAAATTTTGGGAAGTGACCACGCCATTTTGTCTGTTGGAAGGCTCGTCAATGGCCACCTTAAATTGCTAAGTTAGCGATCGTTTTGAAATGTCGATAAAATAATCACTAATAAGTGGTTTAGGAGACGGTAATTCATCGCTTACCTAACTTAAGTTAAGTTAAGGATTCTGTATCTAGCACGCATAAATACCGAATCGAATCGAGTAAATTTCACAGAGCTACTGCAAGGAAAACTGAGTAAGACAAGTAGATAGTAGAAGTTGTTGAAAGATAAACAAAAAATAGGCCCTAGAAAATAAAGCACTTTATTTCCTTCCTGAGGATTATTGTAATTGAGTGAAATGGTCTCATTACGAGTATTAACGAGAAGTGTGGGCACTGACATTATTTTACCACGAGGGGCCAGGCTAAAAGAATAATGTGGGCAATTTGTCCACGGAGCCGTCCGGGTCCCACTGTGCGACGGGGAACAGATTAATGTTATGACAAAAGAAAATCTTCACTTTAGGAATTTTATAAAAAATATAAGTAAAATGCTTTATATTAAGTATGTAAATAAATATTTACAAACAACTTAAATTAAATAACTACTAACTAAACCTAATTCATAAAAATGTCCTCAAGAGACGTCCCAACAGAGATAGACCCAAGAACTCTGGCAACATTTCCCCTCTGTATAGCGAGGCTAATACGTTGGCAGAAATAATTGCCTTCCTGTCTACATATTTCTCCGTCAGCCGTTTGGACAACTCCTTGGGCAGACTTATTTTCGAAAT
Organism: Tinea semifulvella; assembly: GCA_910589645.1. Lineage (NCBI taxonomy): Eukaryota > Metazoa > Arthropoda > Insecta > Lepidoptera > Tineidae > Tinea > Tinea semifulvella. Next base: position 33,060,691 of record OU342584.1, read on the forward strand.
ATCCACATGAAAAACTATAAAAAAAAAAAACAATAAATTGAACAAAAAACTGAATAGGAGTTCCCAGACGACATAGCGTGTGGTAATATGTTCCAAGGAACATTTCTGCCAACATTCCAGCTGTCAATTGGAGGAGCGCAAGGTATTCCTTGAACTGACAAATTCAAGGTACATAGCGACGTACCTTAAAACCTCCTTCAATAATTTTATGTTATTTTCGACTATATTTTTTGTGACACTTAAATATTCATTATATGAAAGAGACATAGGTATTAATGGATGTCAATAGTGCTAGATCGTGTAGTAATTCTGACTAAATAAATATATAGAATACGGAAATACAATGTAATTACAAATAAAAAATATGTAATTACAAACTACCAGCGTAAAATGTAAAATACAAATGATAATAGACAGACCGCGTCTTTATAATACATTTTTTATACTTTATACCTGGGTATTAAGTATAAAAAATATAGTTAGCTGTAGATAAACAGAAAAATGCGCAGAAGCCGGTTATTGGTTCCTGACGCTCCGCCCCCTTCAAAAGTACAGTCGCGGACACATGTTTTTGGCTTTATTATAAACTTATGTTAATAATCGTCTAGGATATAGATTTTTGTTTTGACATATACTCATTTTTCTCTTAAACATGATTTTAGATGTAAATGAAAGGTAAGGTTAAATGTATATTATTCATTGTAAAAGCTGGGAATAAAAAAAACGAACTTTAATCAATGCACATAACAGACCGCAGACGGCGTGTATTTTTAGATATTTGTTAAATAATGGGTATTACTTAAATAAAAAATAAAAAAACTTACCGATGTTCAAATTTGCTCCGCTATCGAGTATCCAGCGTTTTCTATATCTGCCGGTACCTGTACGCATGTATTATGAAAATAATACTTCAATTTAAAGAATTTATCTCTTGTTTAGACAGATCTTTTTTTACTATCAAATTAATATAATTTTTGCTAAGGTTGACGTTTGCAAAATAAGGAAAGCATTAGTCATTATTAGTACACATTTAAAATGACCTATTATAATGTGTAAACCAGGTTTTTGGCCAACTGTATCCGAATAGTAAAATAGCGAACTATATCATAACATTGAGGAAAAAATTCACGAAATATATTCTAAACGTTTGTTCGTAAAGTTTTCTCATTCACACCACGTACCGACGAGGGTGGGTCAGATGACAAAATGTACCATAAAATATCTTTGAAATAGAACTGCTCATAAGGTTAGTTTTCTACTTGAAGCTAGTAAGATATATTTAAATATTTTTATCCCCTTTTTAATTAACAATTCCGATGTATTAATGTAAAAAACTTTAATAGTATTAATGTTTTGACTGCATATGTATTTAAAACACTAGCTTTGGTAATGTTAAAAATTTGCTTTTCCACATATTAGTATTACATAGTATTACACTATGACAAATAAATCGCAAGGAATCAAAGTTCTTAACTAATAAGGTCTTTTACGTAAGCTAAGACTAAGTATTAGTGGAATTGTACAGTATTTGTTTAAAACGAGAGAAGAGCAGAATGATGCTGAGCATCTTATTGCGATATAAACAGGGCCCTCTTTTAAACCAGGCTGTCTATCGCAAGGCTGAAACACCATTATTTTTTTATCGATAGATCTTTGAATCCTCTGTTTGTGTCTTTCTTCTTTTAATAATGCTTCATTATATGTCAGCCTAATTTTATGCTTTAATCTAACAGTAACTGCCTCCGTGGTCTAGCGGTTAAGTCCGTGGATTTAGACTCGGAGGTACCGGGTGCGATTCCTGGTCGAGACACAAAAATATTTAATAATTTAAAATAAATACATTTAATTTATATTTAATATTTCTCGAGTTTCGTACGCTGGAGACATCGACGAGCTTGCAACTTGTCATGATTGGTCTATAGTAAAGTTGGCTAAATGAGAATCCGCTTATTTATAAGCGTGGTTTCTGACCACCCCGAAAGGGAAACGGTCGTGATGATACTACAATCTAGCGGTAATATTTACATCCATAAAACTGTATCTTAGACCTGGAAGAAGGGTGACTCTCGACACGCTCTGGCGGGCTGCCATGCATACTTGCATAGTACATGGCCTGTTGATCTGTAATCCAGCCGACCCGGCTGGGTCACGGCAGGAAACCTCGTGTCAGAGACGCCGCCTTGGCATAATTGTTATAAGAAGCTTTTGCCTCGCTTAAAAAGACAACTTGGTGTTTGACAGATCTGACACGATAATATTTGTAAAAAATTCGAATAAAAAGTAAAGTATCATCACGACCGTTACCCTTTCGGGGTCGTCTGAAACCACGCTTTTTAGAAAAGCGGATTCACATTTAGTCAACTTTACTATATGCCCGTCATGTCAAGTGGCAAGTGGCGTCGATTTCTCTAGAGCACCGTATAATAACTATAAATAACTATAGAAAAGTGTAATGACTGAAAATAAAGTAAAATAAAGATAATTAACTGAAATAATGACTTTTATATACATCATTTATTATTAGGTATGCTAAGAAATTTATCTATTTATCTTCTTCTATCTTTTAAAATAGCTTTATGTGAACGATCGGGTTTAGTATAAATGTTTGATTGGGCGTAGCACGCTAGTTGCTACATACAGACAAGTCGTCTGTCGCTAAAATATTATACACATGCTAACTTACAAAATAGCTTTAATATTTATTCAAGTCTAAATTATTGGCGCAACGAAGATAAATAGCTGACACCATACCTACTTTAAGGTATCCAATATTAACTACTGGCCCTTTAAGACAATATTTACTCCTTTTTATAATGTAACGATTAAAAACTATTGACTATTTATTAACGATTCCATAACGTAAGAAAAATGTATTTGTCATTGGTACATGGGTCACAAAGCATTCATACAACCGTGCCACCACCGATAGCCTAATAATCGTTCTCTACGGTGCGGTGGATACTCTACACTCATAACCACAAAATTGTAGTAAGTAAATATATATAACCGTACTTCTATTTACTAACAATTCAAATAAAATTAATTAATTTATATCCTTCGGTTCGCTTGTAACAACTTGGATATAGTCAGCAGTAATAAAATCAATATTATATATATATATATTATTGATTTTATTACTGCTACTTATTTAAAATAAAAGGTACATATTCTATATATATATATATACTAAAAAAATGGAAATAATGGTTGGACCGTAAAAGGTAATAATTCATATTTATGTTAGGTATAACATTACTGCCAAAGCAAGTAAATTGTAACTTAGTAACTACTTAATTAAGATTGTGGCTGTAAAGAAGCCGAGTCAACTTATTATATATTCGTATCTGTAAGGGTCGGGACTGCTTACAATTTAACAGTAATAATGACAAATAAATATATAAAATTCATAATTGAGATGAGTCGAAATGATATAAGATAAGATAAGATGAGATGATGTGAGTCGAGATGAGACGAAACGAAACGAAATGAAACTAAAATGAAACGAAATAAAGCGAATAATAATATTGTCTTAATCTCCTCGGGCTTTCATTAAAAGAATGATGTCAGCACTACAGAATGGGGTTGTAACTCATTACTAGTTGCGCATCAAATTCGAATCCACTCAAATATTCATTACTTTTCATAACGAGTTTTGTTTCGAGAAATACATGTTAAATAATATCGTTTCTTTGCGCCTAGCTTTAGAATAGTAATTGGGGAAAGGCATACAAAATGAAATACTAGTTATAAATTGAACAATGAAACCTTTATTTAATAATCATTTTAAACGTAGCTTTATTGTAGTTTTTTCAATGTAGCTTTATATTCATTTAATTTTTAATAATTTTAAAAATGTTGCACACCTAAACTATTTAAAATAAAAGGTATATACAACTGTGAATACAATTTAGCCCAAATCCCTTTACAATATGAATGTATTTTGACAGTAAGTAACATTTCCTTGAAAATTGGACGCACATAGGCTATATGAGGTTATTATCTGAAAACAACATGTGATCCTACGGCATCGTGACGTATGTAATCAAAGCTGCAGCCTAAGTCTGTTTCTTTAACCGCAAACATTATACTGTGTCTGCAGCCCGCCAGTGGAATAAGCTACCACTCGCTATTAGACACGCGCCGTCTGTCCACGTTTTTGAGCGCTTGATCACTGCTTTATTTCTAGAAAAAAAGGAGTCGTCATCAGGCTAAAAATATATATTTGGCATAATATATATGTGTATATACGTTTATTTATAGGTATATGTATAATTTATGTAACAGTGTAAGTATCTATTAGTATGTAGTATGTGTAGTATATTCTATATTGTTAAACTTGATATCGGCACTACCCTTAATCTCACACTCTCCCAAAGGTTAGATGTTAGAAAATGCCTTGTAGGCATTAATCTTCGCCTTTGTACACTTATTTTGTGCAATGAAGAATTTAACAATAATAATACTTGTATATTAAAATCCCTTCAACCGCTATACACTATTTTGACGTGACAACGTCTTATAAATTGGTTTGCCGGGTGACACTTCAAGAAACTGCGTTACGCTCCGCTCACGTTATGCGCTCACAATGAGAGCGAGTGAGAGGCACGCGTCCCTTCCACTCGGGCATGGTTAGCCCGCCTAAGAGCGAGAGAGACAGACATAAAAAGTGAAAGACATTGACTTGACATTTTCTAGGCACATTACAGCAGAAACACTTCCTTTCATTTCATATTTCTCCTATCATCGCCCAATCCTCAACAAAATCACTCAGATAGGAACAAGTTAAGTTGTAGTAATCGCTGTTTCATTGTACGCAAATGTATTGCAAGTTATTGTATGTATATTTGTATATAAATACGTATGTATGTGTAAAGGTAAAAATAAAATTTTGTTAATATGAAATTTAGTGCGAGATTCTTTGTATAAATTAATGTTTTAAATATAATTCTTTGTATAAATAAATGTTTTAAATTGTTACTATTATTTCATCCTTCTTCCTACTATACGAATGAATATTCACATTAAAATTATTTTACCACTCAAAGTCGTTGTCACGTAAAACTTTCGCCCGTATACCGACTTTACAGGCAACCAATTTTTAGAAACTAACGCATCCTCTTTAAGAAGTATACTGCGCTGGTTTGTTCAATATTTTATTGAAATAATTATTTATAGATATTAGCTAGAGGTTACTAATATCTTAAAAAATAGCAATACTATGTTGGGAAAACCTAGTGTTGAAAACTTCAACCTTGAACGAACGTAATGTGTACAGTTATTCCGAGCAACCTAAATATAAAACTCCGCCAAACCATTGTACGTTCTTAAACTATACTAGCGCCATCTAGTACGGGGCGTAGCGAAGCTTTAGTAGAGCAATTTTTCTTGTATATTTAAATATGTATTAACGACCTGCGGTTTTTAACTTTTTAACGGTTTTTAAATTGTCATGATTAAAATACACTCAACCCACACTTTTACATCTCTACGCACACAACACATACAGACACCTTAGCCACACGCCAATATACTAGAAAAGGGATTACTTGTCATTATTCTAAGGGATCACCACTCAAGTCCTACGGCTAAAAGTGGATATAAAAGTGACACACAGCTACATTGTCTTGTAGTTTTACAGTAGTAAAAAAAAGGTTTACAAGGATATTAAAATATGCCTAAGTTAATGGATCAGACTCGTATATGTTTTGTAATCAATATGTAGTAAAACTCAGCCTAAGTATCTAAAGACACTTGTTCAAATCAAGTTAATATTAAAATAATTAATTGGCGACCTCGTCTTAACTTATTTTGTAAAAAAAAAATGTCTTGTTCCACTGTTAACTTCTTGTTTTATTAAAAATATCTAAATATATATTACCATTTTAGCCTATACACAATTGCATATACACGACAATGATTTTAAGTTTTCATTACGAGGAAGTAGAAGAATATTATGTTGGTTGAATGTGGGGAAAAAAAATATTGGTATCATTTTAAAATGCTACACCAGCGCCACGGCCTTCGGACTTGAGTGGTGGTCACGACTCTATACATTGGCACCCTTGGACTTATTAGTTTTTATATATTGTCATCATAATTTTCTGGCTCGGCTGGTGATGGTGAATAGTTGTTGTCTGGGGCACATAGATGGCGCTGGACTATTTTTGTATTCATTTGTGGCACGCTGCACCGTTAATCAGGCGAAGGCGGCCCGGGCCATGTTACGTCCTGTTATAAATTCCAGCTTGCCGTTCGGGTTAAAGGATCTACAAGATGTTCAGTCCTTCCCGTCTTACTTACGCTGCGTCAGCCTGGTATCACCTTCTAGCGAAGACCAAGAGGGAAAAGATCCAAAGTCAGCAGAATATATAGCTCAGAGTGGTCTCCCGAACGCCGTGGTTTGTGCATAATTTCCTCATAGCTCGAGATCTGGAAATGCCTACTATTGAGGAGTTTGTCGTTGGCCGGACGTTTATATTTTATCTACCGCCATTTTGTTCAACTTGGGTATCGTTTTAAAAACCTCAATATCTATCTATCTTATATCTATAGCCGAAAATCTTGTGACGTCGCGAGATTATAGGGCTTTTAAATTCAGATTTAGAAGAGACATAGAATAAAAAAAAATAACATTGAAGGACCAGCTGAGAAATGACCGCCTCCGTGGTCTAGTGGTAACAAACGTTGCCGTGAACTCGGGAGGTCGTGGGTTCGATTCCCACCGGGGGCAAGTTGTACATTGTATAATTTGTCTCAGTCTGGGTGTTTATATGTATAATATGTATATATTTACAAAAAAAAAAGTATAATATGTAGTTTATCAACCATCTAGTTTCCGTAACACAAGCCACGTAGCTTACCACGGAAACTAGATGGCGCTGTGTGACCTGTCTGGAAATATATGAAGGACTATTAGGGGAGAAAACAGATTTTGGCCATTTACGACGAAATATGGAACTCCTAGTGGAAAATATTTTATAGAAAAAATATACATTTATCAAGGTTAACACTTAATAATAATTGTCCATTATAATGAAATTAATATAATTATATCATTGACCTGAAGGATTAATAAATACATATTTTAAAACTACACAAAAAGGCGGCAGTGTCAAACGATATAGGGCTGGAGATTTATTAGACATAATATATATTTGTTTGATTATTTATATCTTTATACCTATATTTATATCAATATTTATATCTTTGTTCTGGGACCTTTTAGATTATATAGAAATTATGTTGGTAAGTAGTCGACTCTAATTTATAATATTAAGAGAAAAACAATAATAAATTGGACAATTTATTAGATATAGAATTAATGTAATTTAATCATTTGCCAAACTTATTGTAGGTGTTTTCGCCCGATTTATACAAATTGTTCTCGTTATGTTTTGCACCTAAAACACCCCTTTCTCGGTCCTAATAATTACCTAGTAAAACAACAGTTAATTCTAAAAACGTAATCTAATTTTAATAATGAACCACAACCCTTTGGGATGTTCTCGGAATAAGGGAAGTCATGGTACCAAATAGTCTAGTAAATTCCAACCTGCTTATGTCCCCGTTTGACCTTTGTTTTTGACATACGTTATAATTTTTTTTTTTCATTGTTTGATTCCTATGTTTTTATTTTATTATTCACCTACCTTACACAGAGCTCTAAATTGAATCTAAGGGTAACTAGTAAGCGTGCCTTAGCGGTATTAAGTCTGCCTATTAGCCACAACTCTATATTAATAATATTAAATTTTATATTAACAAGGTTTTATTAGGTCACTTTTTTTGGGTGGACTCTTACAACTCATATTTTAAGCACTATCCGGATAACTATCGAGCTGAAACTTTTAAGGCAGCTTATGATGGGTGACAATGCATTTTAAATATATTTTTTGAATGCAGTATCGATGCAGCTGTGTAATTTATCGTTATCCAATGTTAAAAATATGTCTGTAATAACTTTGATTGAGATTTTCTATGAGTCCAAAAGATTATTTGTACCGCTGTATTGAAAATATGAAAATTATCACGCTGACATATTATTTTATAATATTCAGATAAATGTGCGCAAGCAACTTTCTTAAAACATATACAATACTTGTTATTTATTATATGTTAGTTTAAATACAGCTAATTCCATATACAGGTGGATTTTTAAGACAGGTGAGGTACAGGGCAGGTACCTTAACCGTTATAGTTATAGTAAAACGTTTATAGGAGTTATAGGAGATCATCCATAACTTCTTGAGATACTCTGAACTGCATTCACAAAATTAGAGAAAATGTACAGGCAGCAAGAAAATTGTAATTTTAAACAAAAACTCTTTTTAATATCAATCGATCATGTGTCAACTAGACCGACTCAGGTTTGAGTACTATAAATGTCAAAAATCGCAAAATACTTTTTCCATACATTTTGTTCGGAAAAACTATTAATGAACTCGAAATACAATTTGTTGCCAAACGGTCCTATTTCTTACTATATCAATAGAAAAGTTATGGACAGTCTCCTAGGTACGTTTTTCTGTAAGTATAACGGTTAAGGTTACTGACCCTTAGTGACGCGTCTCAAAAATTCATTCTGTATATACAGCCTTGTGGCTGAGACACTATCTTCTTCTATGATGGAGCCGGTGAATTCAGGGATTGCTGTGAAAGTACTTTTGGATTACAAACTTACTAGGGAGTCGGTACTCGTACTAAGGCTGGGTTTTGTCTGATGTCATACAAATTGCAATTCTTTATAATACTTTAGAAATTTAATGATTCATACATACACATCTTCACGCCAAATCCTTTGCGGGGTAGGCAGAGACAATTGAGCGCCACTTGTCACGATCATATACCTCTTTCGCTTCTTCAAGATTCATCAACCTCTTCATACATGCCCTTTTGTTTCGATGGCTTTTTAATGCACCTTCAGCTATTGTTTTATTTATCTGATCGTCATAGGTAAGTCTTAGTCTACCAGGGACCTCTTTTACCTACAACTTTCGCATTCAATATCTGGTTCGTCAATCTCTCTTCGCTCATTCTTTCAATATGCCCGAACCATCCGAGCATGTCTTTCTTTATTTTTGTCCCTATGCTTTCTTTTATACCTAAATTTAATGATACTATTACCAAATATAAATAGGTTAGATATTAGCAGTAATCAGGTCAAAATTTTATATTGGAAGACGTACAAACACTGTGGAAGCTGGCAAAGCGGGATTCCAAAGGGTTGCTGGTAATGACTGTAGGATTTATTGTGGTTTACGTAATAAAAAGCTGAAATTAAAAGCTGCTGAGAAAGTTTTATCATTCATACATCATTCACAAGGTTTCATGCTCCATGTATTATTGCGCGTTCTTTTAACCAAAAGTATCATTAAAATTGTTTTAAAAATATAAAAATATGGGTATTAGTTACATTTTGAAAGAGACCATTTACAAAAGGGATTTCGGTTTAGACTAGAGCAAATTAAAAGAAATCTCTGTCAATAGGTTTCAGTAAGTTGAAAAAGATAATATTACCTCTGTGTTTGACTTGTCGCTATAAGTGAAATTTTGTAGCTAAACTAAAGCATTTATTTACTAAAATTATTTTGTAATAAATGAATAATGTGGACGTTTGAAAATGCTTATAATACGTATCACGTGTTTGACTTGAAAGCAAAGCTCGCTTTTTTTACTGAATTTTGCAGATGTTTGAAGAATTTATTTATGTATGTTATTCTTCAACAAGGAACGTTAATTTAATAATAATTTACCATGAATTTGGTCTGTCAAATAAAACAGTGAAATTAAATAGACACACGCGCTCTGTCTCTCTTAATCCTAAGTCCGTTCGGTTCCGAAATCCGGGAAATGTTTGGTAAAAACTTCTTTTTTTTTGTAGCACTCAAACCTTGATCCCATCAAAGGATGGAGTGCAATTTCCAAACGAACTAAACAAAAAGATCGATGGTAAAAACTATTTTATATTTACCTCAGTTGTATACGATAGTTTTACAGTTTGGTTTTTTTTTTTTTTTTTTTTTTTTATACTGGACTCGACATGTGACATCGCGCCCACCTGATGGTAAGCAGTACGCGAGGTCCAAGAATGGGAGCAACTGACGCCGGTCACTATGACCGACATCAGTCTCTACCACTATGCCGGCCTAACAAGATGCTTTTTCACACTTCGCTTGAAGGACTCCAGGTTATAAGAGTGGGGAAATACACTGGCTGGGAGAGCATTCCACATCTTCAGCGTGCGACAGATGTAAGAGTCTCCAAATTTATGAGTACGCGTAGGGATAGTGGGTAAGGTATGTGGATGCATATTTTGGCCTGTGCGTGTAGTTCGGTTGCGGAATAGAGAAGAAGGGATAAGGTTATGGAGCTCCTCAGAACACTCGCCGTGGTATAGCTTGTAGAACACGCTCAGAGAGGCAACGTCACGGCGAAGCTGCAGTGATTCGAGAGTTTTAGAGACTGTGGTGTCGTCCACTATCCGAATTGCCCGCCTCTGCAGGACATTGAGAGCATCTGTAAGATACTTAGCGGAGCCATCCCAGAGGTGAGAACAGTATTCCATGCATGACCTTATCTGAGCTTTATACAGCATAAGTCTTAGAGCAGGCGGGAAAAACCGCTTCACCTTGTTCAGTATCCCAAGTTTTGGTGCAATATAAAATGATTTAACCCAAATCATCTGGTATAAAACAGTAGTATATATACCACAATTTTCACTAAAAATTAAGTGTGTTTAAAACACGCAATGCTTTATTATAGTTATTATTTTATTATAATTTATTAACGGATAATATATAAGTTATAATTCGTTTTAGATACGTTTAAGTAAGAGAGTAACATTACCTATTGTAATCGTACGCCAACATATTTTTTACGCCATCTACTTTGATCTTCTCTTGTTGAAGAAGAATCTGTTTAACACATTCGTAGCATGGACGTCGGAATATTATCCGCGTAAAAACAAAGTCAATTTAGGAGTGCATCGCGACCATAATCAGAAATGGACTGTCACAGAATAATTAATTCTCAAACAATTGTTCTACCTTTGATTTGGCTTTTTGACCCATTTTTTTGTATATTTGATGTCTTTGTTGTATTGTGTAACTAAAAACCATTTTTTGTTGGATTATTATTATTTATTACTAAAAGGGTATTTTTAGATAAATACTCAAAGATGGAGACTGCCTGTACATGCAAAATCGTTGTACTAAACCACCGCATTTTTGTATAAGTTTATTAAATGTAAACGTCAAAATTTGCTTTAGAATTTCAAACATCCTCGGGCGGTAACTACCCCTCACAACTGGTGTGATGCTAAACTAAATTAAATCCAAATTAATCCTATATATACACATATTGTATGCACAGTGTAATTGCACCAGTTTTTAGCCTTAAGGTGTTTGATAGGTCAATATTATTTTCGTTTTAGGTAGAAAGATATTTATGGTTAATTTTATGGCAGAACATTTGAAGTTACGAATAACTTAAATATTTGCGAAAGACACTTCCTCAAAGCCCCGAGAATACTTAGTTTTAGACCTCCACTGCTGAAAAATAGGCCTTTCCATAACATATTTATGAAGAATTAAATTTATATAGATGATATTTATCATAATATGGAAGTGATTTAAAAAGTCGATTTCGTCTCTACCTCTCGGTCTTCGGGGGGTATTCTCGGACGCGTCACCGGAATCTACTGAGTTGGTAGCTGGGCCTCCTTCTTACATCATAGGCCATAAAACACCAAAAATAAAAGTCAAGAAAATCACAAAAAAACATGTTAGATTTGCCCTGTAGCTCTAGCACGCATAAACTCCGATGATCATCATCACAGCCCCTAGAACGCATAGTCCTAGGCCTCCACTGAATTTCGCCTACACTTGCTTGAGTTGGCATGATGTCAATTTATAAAAGATGCCACGATTTGGTATAACCGAGGCCGACGGATTCACGTAAAATCTCCGTATGCGTATTTCGTCATTACATTTGCGTCCTATTAAAGTGACGCCGCATATCCGACGCAACGCCTTTGTCACTGACATTTCGATTATCGATTAGGGAGCCCAAGGCAATTATTTCCCGTGTTTACTCTTTTTTCAACATCCCTATCATAAGAACACTGCCCAGAAATATAATTTTCATTTTCTTGTTCTAGAATTTCATCATCAATCTTTATCTTCACGGTTGTCATCCTTCTTCTTTCAAACACTAGTACCTTGGTTTTTTTGGCATTCAATTTCTTGTATTCATTCTTATTTTTATCAGTTTCTTCTCATTGTTTCTTTGCTAGCTTTCTATTGTTTCTGTCATTAAACTCATTTTATTGACTTTATAGTATTACAATTATCTCATATACGTGTAATATAAGTTAGCTGTAAGATTTCCTAAATAATTGATTTATGCATTATATATTAATTTGACATAATTGAGTGTTTGAGTTGTTCCTAAAATGGATTTATTAATACGGGGCTAAAATTTAGGCTTATAATAACAATAAAATAATAAATAATAATGATAGTAAGGCAGAAAATGTTCTACTAAACCTGTTCACATTTGACCCTTTAAGTCTGTAATTAGGATTACAGTAGTAAGGCAATATACGAAATAATGAAGGCCAATAAATAATAAAGTAGTGACAATAAATAATAATTAGTAAGGGTGAGTTTTGGCATTTAATGGGCACAGCACCCTTGTTACTGTTACGTAAAGGGATACACACGGGAAAAAACTAAAAGATTCTTAAACTCATATCTATAAAACTAGCTTGACCATGTTGTCCTTAAATATAAAAGAAAAAATATTATGTTTTTTTTGTAAAAAGTTGTTAATATGCGAGATTGATCAGTTTTTTGTATTATTGTTTGATCGTGTATGCACAGTGGACTAATAAAGTGGTTTATCAGTTTTTACAAAGCTTTAATTGTAATTCAAATAAAGAAATCTCAACCATAAGGTGGTAGACCGCTTTTTGGTCGACTGTAGCTAATATGCTTAATAAATGTTAATTGACGTGGAAAAGTGCTAATTGTATGCTATTTGCTGCATATACGAATGAGCTTTATAATATTGTTTTATAAAAAGTATTATATCTAAAAAGTCAAGTATAGTATCATCACGACCGTTTCCCTTTCCGGGTGGTCAGAAACCACGCTTATAAATAAGCGGATTCACATTTAGCCAACTTTACTATAGGCCAATCATGACAAACTATCACAAATAAATTAAATATTAATTAAATATATTTATTTACATTAATAAATTGTTTTGTGTCCCGACCAGGCATCGAACCCGGTACCTCCGAGTCTAAATCCACGGACTTAACCGCTAGACCACGGAGGCATTATACCTAGATTATTATTATATCTCATTGTCATTCGGAAATTTGGCTTTGAATTATGTTACATAATTACAGCTTCCAGACTTTTATGTATTTTATTGTTTCACAAACGTTAACCTTTAAATTAAATATTTGAAACTAGAACAAGTGGTGTCCCACGTGGAAGTCGTCCCAAATCATAGTATATACCGTCATAAACCGATTTTGATGATACTTGGCAGTACTTTGGTGGAACCTTAGAAACACAACTTACCTTAGGCCTAGACACCTGTATCAATAGCACCCACAAACTTCGTTACCGTATTGAGTAAAATAATTAACATTTTCATACATCTGAGCTGCCAAGATGTAGTTCTGTTACGTCGCACAACATGACACCATCAAAAATCCCATATTTTACGTTTTCAATTCGTTAACGAAGTTTGTGCATTCTTGAGCTACAAAACTACGCAGACATGTACTACGCAAGGTTTTTTTGTACTTTTTACTTTTTAAATAAAATGTCGTATCTTTCTCATGTGTATCTCTGGTTTGCGAATAGAACAGGAAAATACATGAAGCAGTAACAATAGTAGAACTTTTTATTTATTGTAGCAATAAATAATATTAGTTTCAATTAGGGTTGCCATGTCAAAATTTACATGACCAGCATTTAATGGTAAGAAATTCTTCTTCTTAGTCGCTATACTCTTGGCAGAGTGGTCGTCACTTGAGTGTCAGTGGCACGCTTAACAAGCCGTCGGCTCTCGTCTCGAACTGCAGCCTTCCTGGAGCACTCATCGATTGCTGCAGAGATAGGACAGCGCCTTTCCTCAATCGTACAATCACGCATTCTCAATTTCTTTGGACACGTGTCGCGGCGTGGAGATACATCAATTGAGCGCCTTGTAGTTCAGGGAAAAGTCGATGGCAAGAGGATGCGTGGTAGGTCTCCGATGAGATGGACTGACCAGGTTAAAGGTAAGAAATACCAGAACATTAAAGTTTCTAACCAGGAGGCACTGACAGGGTCAATGAAACTCTACTTGTAGCAATCACAGCTTCTAATTAATTAGTGCAATAAGTTATTATCAAGTCCTTTGATATTAATTAAATATATTATTATAAATTCAACCCCACATGGCACTTTTTATCATACGATTTTGTTTGTTCGCCCCCAAATTTACGTATGTACTCCGTTGTTCTCAACTTTGGAAATTTTCAGAAGAACTTTTTTTATTAGACAAACAATTGCAAAATTCACTAACCGAAATTCTAAATTGCCCCATGAATGACCGTACTTGGGCCCAGGCCTCACTACCAATTCGGTTCGGAGGCCTAGGCACCCGCAAAATTTCTAGTGTAGCACTGCCAGCTTTTCTTTCGTCTGTACATAGTACTGTCGAGCTATACGGGAGAATCACTAACCCATCTTTGGGTTCCGTTGAGCCGTCGTACTTGTCAGACGCCAGAGATGCCTGGTCAGTAGCATGTCCAAACGTTTCGGTTCCAAATTTACCAAAAATCCAACGACTATGGGACGAGCCGCTCTGCAAACTGGTACAGGAAGATATTTTATCTGCCAGTAATATGAAAGAGCGGGCTCGCCTCATGGCCGTTTCCACTAGAGAGTCAGGTCTTTGGTTGCAGGCCTTTCCCTCAGCATCGGTTGGAACACTCCTTGACCGAAATACACTGACCATGGCGGTGTGCCTTCGTCTCGGAGCCCGGACTGTCCACCCGCACCAGTGTCGATGCGGAGAACCAGTTGATCATCTCGGACACCACGGGCTTTCTTGTGCTAGAAGTGCTGGCCGCATTCCTCGTCACGCGGCTCTCAACGACATCATCCGAAGGGCTCTTGTCACTGCTGGTGTACCCGCAATCTTAGAACCATCTGGGATTGTGCGGAGCGATGGCAAGAGACCCGACGGAATGACTGTTGGGCCGTGGAAACTTGGCAAATCTCTGGTGTGGGATGCGACGTGTGTAGACACATTAGCTCCATCTCACATCCAGGCGACTTCCCGAAAGCGGCGTTTTCTGCGGAGAACCTCAAATTGCGCAAATACGCCAACCTTGGTATCGGTTACGAATTTGTGCCGTTTGGGGTCGAGACGATGGGCCCATGGGGACCGTCAGCGAGGCGCTTGGCCAAGGAGTTGTCAAGGCGGCTGACAGAAAGGTCTGGAGACAGGAAGGCTGGCAATTATTTTTGCCAACGTATTAGCCTCGCTATACAGAGGGGAAATGTTGCCAGTCTCCTTGGGACTATCTCGGATGGGACGTCTCTAGAGGACATTTTTTATTTATAGGTTAGTTTATTTTTAATTTTATTATTTAGGTAGTTTTTAATTTATATTTAATGTACTTTTAATTTTATTAACTTCGAATAAATAACTATGTCTTTACTTTTATTATTACAAATTATAAGGATCTTTTGAAAAATGCAGGTCGCTACTTTTAAACTATCCACGTACCTCAAAAACAGGACAGTTTAGAAACCACAAATTTATATGCACATGCGTGAGCGATTCTTAGGAAAGATGTAATCAATTATCCCTCAATAGGACCATGCTGGCACTACATCTTCACGGGTGACTTTGGGAACTTTTGTCACCATGCTTATGTATTCATCATCATCATTCATCACAGCTTCTAGAACGCAGAATCCTAGACATGGAGAATTTGGCCTACACTCGCTATAGTGTGGCCAATGGGTTGCCGAGGATCTAATGTAAATTTTTCATAACAATTTAATAAGGATTTCACTAGTTGGTGTTAGTGGAGCAGGGGCCGAACGGCTTAACGTGCTCTCTGAGGCACGGAGACGGTCGTGCTGTCGACAAATGTACGTAAGAAACGTATATTTCTCATTGGTACATGCCGGGGTTTAAACAGACCTTTTTAGGATTTTAAGGAGAGCGTTCTTACAACTGAGCCACCACTGCTATATTATATGAATATTTAATTTTAATAAATCTATTTAAAGCCTTTTGCCAAACCTTCTATACATGCAGCCTGTGGGTCAAGTATATTTATTTATTTATTTATTTAAATTCTTTAATGCACTTAAAAATAGTACAGAGGCGAGCTATAATGCCAGTAGGCATTCTTTACCAGCTAACCTTTTGGATCGAGTAAGGTGATAGGCAGTATGAAAAAAATAAGAAATTTTAATGATACAGTCAAGTATACGCATAAAGCATAGAGCGCCCTACGTGCCTTGTAAAATAACGCGTTCAGGGTGCTGATGGGGCTGCCCCGTCGTTTCAGTCCCAATGGGATGCTGGCGGAGGCGCGGGTGGACGGATTCCTCGCTATCATGTGGAAGCGCTGTGCCTCAATCCTCGCCCGCGTAAGGGGCAGTCCCAGCAGCATCCTGGTCGTGTGGGCTGATAGGTGGGACATTCCGTTCTTGGAGCACTGAGTACATCTGCATGTCAGCAGGTGACCTGGACCCCAGAAACGGAAAAAAAAAATTACTACTATACTAGATATTATAAGATACTTTAAACATTATTACTAACACATATGGATTTTATTATTATAAAGCTAAAAGACACTAGATTACATACTTTAGTACGTACGCCATTCTATGGATTTCGTTGTTCCCTAAAGGGGTAAGTTAGTGCATGACTATGGAATTATCGGAATAATGCGCGACATCACAATGACACGCTTGTTGCAAACCCCCCCAAACCCTAACTGCAAACCCCCACCCCCCAACTTTCACGACAATAATACAATAATTTGATCATAATAATAAGTTCCTTTTGCAATACGCATCACATTGTAAAATACAACAAGTTTTATTAAAAGAACGGCAGTTATCCACAAAATTAAACAATTATATTATTATTATGCTGCATCCGTGGTTTAGCGGTTAATGTATAGGGTTATATTTCTAGTCTGGGCACAATAATTGTGATATTTCTCGAATCTAGTGCACTTTTGTCATGATGGGCACTAACGTTGGCAATATTAGAATACATTTATGTAAATTGGGTATACAGAAATACATTTTTTGAAACGTACACAACGTTGTTCTGAAGAGCGTAATATCAGTGCTCTTCTGTGTTAACACTAAATGATGTATAATCAAATCAAATTGTTTTTTGTTTAGAACATAGCGTCCTAGACCTCCACTATTTGAGATGGGCCTTCCAGAACATATATTAGGAGGATTTGACCTACACTCGCCATGCTGGCCAGACGGGTTGGCGAGAGTCTGATGTAATTTTCATTGCCTCCGTGGTCTAGCGGTTAAGTCCGTGGACCTAGACTCGGAGGTACCGGGTTCGATTCCTGGTCGGGACACAAAAATATTTATTAATGTAAATAAATACATTTAATTTATTTGTGATATTTCTCGAGTTTGGTACGCTGGAGACATCGACGAGCTTGCCACTTGTCATGATTGGCCCATAGTAAAGTTGGCTAAATGTGAATCGGCTTATGTATAAGCGTGGTTTCTGACCACCCCGAAAGGGAAACGGTCGTGATGATACTTTACTTTTTTTTATTTTTTTTATTAACGATTCCACAAGTTAATATTAGTGCAACCACCAGCCCTATTCTGTTACTTCAAACGTTATATAATGGAATCCGTGAACTATAAATATATCACGCCATTAAAGTTGATATTTGCACGACCACTGTCAATGTCGAGCTCTTATAGAGTTGAGAATTGAATAATATTTTGTAATTATGACGCAATCTCTGACGTAAATTACGAAATCCACTAATAACGTTTGCGATTAAGTAATATAATAGGGCTACAGGACCGACGTGATGGTGTTGTAAATCTACGACAAATGTAGGTACTTAAGAAAAGTGTATTTCTCATTGGTACATGCCGGTGTTCGAACCCACCTCTTTAGGATGTTAAGAAAGCGTTTTTACAACAGAAGCACCACCACTCATGTTTATATGAATGTATATATTTATTATACATTCGTATTTTAAAATACAACGTTAAGGGGTCGATAATAGGAGTCGATAATAGGGGTCGATAATAGGAGTCGTTACATTAGAACATGCAGACTTCATTAATGAAAGAAGTTTTTGTAAAATGTATTTATGTCAAAAATTATGTACTATTGATACTCGTATATTTATATACGAATTATACATATATAATTGTAAAATATATTAAAAAAAAATGTTATTGTATATAATTAGTTTTGATTTTTTCTTATTATCTGCACCACATTAGCTCTCTTATTGCCATCACAAAGGCTCTGTTAGAAAATGCCCACTGTATTAATCTCACCCTTGTACTTTTCTAAACAATGTGCCTTAAAAGATTTTATTTTTATTATTATTATTAAAATTAATTTATCTTTGTAATAAATGCCAATATAAAAACAAAAATTATCTACATTATTCATCACAATTTTCAGACACACGGATAAAATTGAATTGAAAATTGTACCTACACGTAGTTATAAAAATGATAAAATTAAAAATATCACTAAAAATTTTTCATTTAAAAATCGGTAAAAAATTACAAAACGATATTCGATAAAAACAATTTACACCGTATCAAAATCCATAGAGATAAAATAAATAAAATTAAATATAATCCAATTTTTTCCACCAAGTGTATATTGAATTAGGGATATTGACCCAATGGGCAGTTTTGAGCAACACGTTTAAAGGAATTTACACTCTAAAACGTAGTGTTAGCCTTGACAATCTAAAAACGTGAACATTTGTGTAAACATAAAAAAAATACACAAAAAGAGTCTGTAATGGCTTGGTATTAATAGTTATTTTCCCTTAGACAGTGAGCCACCAAAAGTCAGGGGTTAACGTTATTCGTATCTAATAGCAAAAAAACCAACAGATGCACTTATTTCACGCTATAATAATGTACTTAACTGTACTTAGCCGGATTTCGCTCGAGCCCCCTTTGATCTCCGCCTAAGTGCTTTTCGACTAGTGTATAACAGGTTTTTTCTGACAGCTGATAACGTTCGGGCGGGATTTCGGTGCAATATGAAATTGGCTTTAGTATTGTCCCTTTTTGGTAATAAGATATTGTTTTTATCTGTTTCTCTTTGTTTTTTGAGGTTTGGATTAAAACTAAGAATATTTATTTATTATTTAACTATAAGTAGTAGAAATTATAAAACTTTTTAAGGTTGGATGTTAGGAGTTTGTCTAGATATTGTTAAAATTATATTTAACTAGAAAATATATATATGTATATATTTCTAGATTATTATTGTTTTTATTTCTTTTAACATACATCGGCAACTATGCGCATTTCTTTTAATTTTTGATATAGCCATTGTATAGGGAAATTTTAACATTAGGAACTATAATAGGGGCGATATAACTTGCAAACTGTAGATTGATGGTAAAAAAATAACGTCAGGTTATTCAGCAGACACGAAGAACCGTGAGGGCAATCTGACGGGAGAGTTTGATAAAACAAAGTAAAAACATTTGTTAGAGCAGCCGTTCTTTTTTTGGACGACGGAACCCTTTTGATGACCCCAAGGGCTATGCGGAGCACTCTTTGAGTATAGCTGGAACTATGCTTATACACCAGATTTTTGCGAAAAAATTAGCGATGAATATACAATATTTCCACCAATAGCATCATAATTTTCTCGATTACCGCTCATTTCCCTCGCACATCTCCCGTGGACAAGTAACTTATTGCTTTGCCATTGGTCAAGTGCCGGCTTCCGCCACTGTTCTGTCAACGATATAATCCGCCGGTTACTGTCGGGATCCCTTTGTTTCTGGAACCATCTGGCATTTCTCGCAGTGATGTTAAACGACCCGACGGATTAACCTCGGTGCCTTGGACGTTAGGTCGAGCATTGGTGTGGTAGCTTGCTCCGCAGGGCGCATCTGTCAGGACTTGGGTTGCAGTAGACTCGGCTGAAAATGCCAAACGTCGCAATGACTACCTGTTTGTGCCAATTGGTCTCGAGACTTTGGGTCTCAGTGTGGGCAAAGTGCTAAGTAGTTATTTAAAGAACTGTAAGCGGTTGGTTTAAGCTGAATGTTACAAGAGGACTGGCAGTTTTCTCGCGCAGCAAATCAGCAATCACCAAATGCGATTGCTGCCCTTTCTTGGTCCACTACCGGAGACATCGCATAAAAAGTAAAAAAGTAAAGTGATCAAAATAATGTGTGATTATTTTTATTTACACACTTTCTTTTTGGAGGAACTCTGATCTTAAGAACTCAATCTTATCAATATTTAAGTACAAAAACACGTTATAACCGAGCCCATAGCAATTGTTATCACCGCAGACGAAACGTTAAGAGAGGCAATTTGTACGCCAAAATATAATTACTTAACCTAACCCTATTCGCATTTTGCATTAGTATAAAAATAATCGCATGTGTGGGGTCCGGATTGAACTCTCTGGTAATATGGTCAACTGCGCCATTTGCAATTCGGGAACCCCTTGGTCCCTTGGCACCTTCTCTCCCCGGCGTTTGTTGACGTTCGCCTGTCTAATTTTCTTTCTATGGTACTTAAACAAATGAACCGACTGGTAAAAAACTTTCATCTCTATTCTCTACAACTTAGGAGCCACGCATTTAACCGAGGGTGCTTGTATGCTGTTGCGTACTGCTGAACATCGAGGGAAATATAATGACTTGTTATTGAGCACCAAAATACATTGCAGTTTTTGTTACTGCAAGAGTTTACGAATTAATTGTTAACGCGCAATCGATGTATATTTGGATTGTTACACACAAATATTAAAGTTCGTGTTGTATGTTTTTGTTGTGTCAATAATTTGAATTTGTTGCGTTAATTGTTTGCTCAGTGTATCCATTGTCCCGACAGGGGCGGTTTCAAGGGATTTCGTATAATGCAACGATCATCACGGCTGTTTTACGTTTTTGAATAACCTATTGTTTGTCCATCAAATCTAAAGGATCATTATAACGAGCTGGGCTTTATTATCATCCATTACATTTAGCACGGTTATTCTGAAATGATTTAAAAAAAAAAATGTTTTACTCGTAAATATTCGGGTAGAAAAACAATGAGTAGGTTAAATAATAAAATAATTTATACTTAATGCAGGCAAATGTGGTGGGGGATTTCTGATAAAGGAACATCGATGTTAGTATCAAATACGAGCGTACCCGCTGGTATAGCTAGACTTATGTTTAGACAGATAATTAGATATATTTATTTTTATTTCTCATTATCTACAACCATTAATTACCTTTAATTCTACTTTATTAGTTTATGATAAATTTAGTTCAATAATGTACTTATGACGCATTGTGACAAAATAATATGTAAAAAATAAAATTGATCCGATAAGAACAGTAGAAATAATTCAGAATAAACCAGTAAGAGTAATTTTCATTTTATAGGTAAAAAAATCCATTCCGGCAATCATTTCAATATACGAGTACAGTTTAAATTTTATAACATGATCATAGCATGATGCATTGCAAAACTACGGTTCAAAGGAAAATTTATAGGATAATCACTTAAATATGAGCTTGGCCGACCAATAAGTGTAATCAGTAAGAATGGTTGTAAAATTACAACAAAAATAAAATAACGTTCGGAAATTTCATCGTCGGTGAAAATTGGAATTTAATTAAAAAGCACGACGTTTCTAGAATGTAAAAATACTTCAAAGTTAAGGTTTTAAGTCGGTAATATGACAGGGTACTCGAGCGAAACAGATTACAAGTCAAGCCTTCAAGATAGCGCTGAAAGGGAATACAAAATGGGATGATAGCAGAAATTATTTCCCCCAGGGATTTAATTAAGTTTTAGTGTAAAGTGTTAAATATTTAAAATTGTGCATGAAATGTAGGAATGGCGGCACAGCGGCGAGCGAAAATAACTTTGGGAGATCTCTGCGAGACGACGCTCTCCAGACTCCACAATTCGCTAGCTTTTTTTATTGAAATTAAACTGTGTTTTATATTAATTATGTTACTAACTAGTTACGAGTATTTTAGGTACTTGCTAACAAATCAATCGCAAATCTTTACTAAAATTAAATTGTTTGTTAATATTTCGTATTTAAATTATTAAATAAAATGTTTCTAGAGGACAGTTTTTATTTATAGAGTAATTGTTTATTAAGTTTAGTTTATATTTAATTTACTGTTCATTATTTAGGAAGTTTTTAATTATTACAAATTAATAAATAAAAATAAAAAATAAAATATTCGTAAATAATATTATAAAATTATTAACATAAATATTAATAAGAAAATATTAACATACATATATTAACTTATTTAATAAATTTATTATTTTTAATAATAATATAAATAAATAAAAATAGGAATTATCGCTAAAACATATTATTTTTAACGAAAATTCATTACCACAATATATAATTAATAAAACAGACTTGGTAACACTTTAAACTCTATCAGTATGGTTTTGAAAAAATGACTATGATTATGGAATTGAAGGACATTAAAATGTTTGAACGGTATTAAGACAATTGTATACACAAATATTTACCTCGCTAACCCGTCTGGCCAGAGTGGCTAATGTAGGCCAAATTCTACAGAATTGTCTGTAATGATGATACATGTTAAAAGGACGAGTGAAGAAAGATTGACGAACCAAATATGTAATGCGAGAGCAGTACAAGAGGCCCTAGCAGCTCACGACCAAATAACGCAACGGCTACATACGGCATTAAGTCTACATAAAAAATTAAATAAAGAATAAAAAAATACGTACTGACTTCAAAACTTTACCTATATGTACAAACTTTAACTATGTAAACAATAATATTTTAATTATTTCAAAGAAAGAGCCTTTCAATCAACAAAATTATTGATACTTATGTATCTATTTAATATTCATAAACAGATATTTTTGCCAGTCGGTCCAGCCAAAGAATGATAACCTTATTATATATCTACTCAATTAATATATGAATGCGAAATCGAACGAAAGCTGATAATTTGAGTGATACGTTAAGGAAGATTTTTTTTATGCTGACATTACCATCACGCGTAGTTCACTTAGACACATCACCCCGCTTTCGCTTTAATCCAGCCACCCACATTCACAGGATGAAACTGGCCTTCTTGGTTGGCACCGACTCCAAAAAATTGTTGATAAATATTAAATAGATACATAAGTAACAATAATTTTGTTGATTGATTTTTAAGGCTCTTGCTTTAAGGTAATTAAAATATTATTTTTACGTAAAGTTATGAAGTCGGTTGCTGTTTCATCTTTAAAATATATAAATTATATTTTTTTGTATATAATGGGTAGTTTTTATCTTTTTTCTTAATGAATAGATATTAATATTGTATGTTAATTATCAAGTTGGGCTACTTATTACAATATCATCTTTATTCTTGGCTAATGTTTCTGTAATGACAGTTAAAAAAAAACAAAAAGGGAACTACAAACCAAAATATTATCAGTGTATATATGATGGGTATTATCTCTAAAAGTTCTAAATCAATTTCGATAAAATATGTAGTTTGTCCACCTCCGAAGTATGCCCTACCAAACAAAATTAAATCATCAAAATCAATTAACTCATAATTGGCGTAGTTATCGCGTAAAAAACATACCATATTGAAATCTTCAAGTCGGTTAATAAAAGAGGCATGTATAATGAGGTTGGTGAATGTGGAAGAATTTGTTCACCATGACAAATGGATTGCAATTGTCTTAGGCTACTCCACAAGAGAACTGGCATGAAAATATGTATGTTAACAAATATTGTACTCATCCTACTTCTGGTGGTTGTAAGAACGCTTTCCAATACAATAAGGTTAGCGGTTCGTACCCTAGCATGTTCCAATAAGAAATTATTTTCTTACGTATATTTGTCATTTATTTCCAACGCCACCGTTCCCGAGGCTCGAAGAGCACTTTAAGCCGTCGGTACCAATTCCACTAATCCAACTTGTGGAATTTTTAATAAATTCACATTAAAATTGACATCCGACGACAACCCATTTAGCCAACTTGGCGAGTGTAGGCTAAATTATACATATATATGTTCTGGAAGGCCCAGTGGATTTCTAGGGTCTGTACTGACTTGTGAGTATTGCGTCAATTCCCCTAATGGCGACCAGAGGCACTCAACGTTTGACGTCCACTTTACTGTTTTTACCAACTTTACGTCTTCAAATAAAATCCCCTATATCTCCACACGTTGGACAATAATATTGTTACCTACTCGCCACATAAAACTTCAAATAAAATGTCCTATTGTCCACACGTTTGACAATAACATTTTACCCGCCACATACACAACTTGAAATCAATTTGAGATTTTATTTCTGGACAGAACAGTTATTGGTACCTACTGGTAGTTAAATATCTGTAGTAAGTATAGTCATCGCAATACTAAGTGGTGACTATAATAGAAGGTTATAAATTTATTTAATACTTAATCGCAAAAGCGGGTATAATGATATATCTGAAGTAAAAAACTTGACGTAACCTAATACGAAATATTATAAATAAACAATTTATTTATTCGAAAAAAATATTTACAAAATATAAAATAAAATAAATATTATTACTAAGGATATAAGTCCCGTCCGCGTGGAATGGTGGCAAGAACGCTGCATTTCTCCGCTTAATTGCAATACTGATTCTTTGGGCGAATAAAGAGCCAGCCCTCTTGTCATCTGAGGACACGACAAAACGCGGTGTTATGTCTTTTAATAACTTTCGTTTGGACTCCATGGGCCCAGAGTTCAGCAAACGGCACAAATATGTAATCTTTTAATATACTTACATACGTGTGCCGCTTGCTGGACTTCGCATTTTCCGCCACGGGTCCCGCTTTATGCGCTGTTCCCCTGAGATGCGACGCAGCGAGGGTGGCGACGCACGGACGTACCACAAAAGAGCACGTCCTCGTTCCCAGGGGACCAACGTCATACCATCGGGTCTAACTCCAACAGGCTCTAGAAGAGCTGAAACGTCGATGGTGGCCAGAGCTATTTTATAACTAGAAGACTCTAGTAAATATACCAGACATACTACACCTGCATGGTAATTTTAGTAGGCATCTAAATGCATTTTTATTTTGTACAGGAAGCGTGTTAAAAGCACGCCTTTTGTGGTTCCTAGATATGACTGGTGTAGAACGATGGCAGTATGGAATAGAGGTACAAACTGATTAATATTTTGACATAAGTCACGTGATTTGTTGTTAGCTTGTCACTTTGGTTATTTCGGCCAATGACGTGCCTTATAAGCGTACGTTAAGCATGCGAAAAGATAATCAGCCTTTCTGCAACTGGCCGTTTCGTTCGTTCTGCAACTAACATATTACATTTATCAATATTTTATAATTATTACTCTATTTTTATTCCATAAATAAATAAAACAGAACATTAATAACATAAAAGTATTCTAATTTAAAAATAATAAAAACAATAATCTTAAATAAAACTTCAATAATTTTAAAAATATATATTTATAGAATATAGAAAACGCAGAGAGAAGCAAAAAGAAAGAAAATATTAAGCATATTAAATCGCGTTTATGTATATCTGCAGTAGAGGCAGTGGGTAAATTCCAAAGTTTTATTCGTATATTTTACCGCCCGCCTTACAACAAAAAGCAAGTGAAATCTTGCGCTCGCAGGTCTCGGTTTGCCGGGCCCCTGTGATTTGAACTAAATATTTTATTAGATTAAATAGAACTCACGTCCCCAACGGCCGTGTTTCGTTCCACGGACCATCCGGGATATCTCTACAGAAGCATTATTTCGGTTTATTACCGTAATTTTTGCGTACCAAGTTGAGATAAGTAAATAAAATTTGTGACAACGCGGGTGATTCAGGTTTCGAGCTTTTGGAGATCATTCGCAATTTCTTTTAAAGGACCTTTGTACATATTATTTTTATATTGTTTTTTTAATATAGTAAATACGACATAAGAGTAACATATTCCAACTTGATAGAAAGCATTTTAGTCATTACAATCACAATTTACAAGTTAAGCGGCTTCACTAAATGATTTTTCTTACATCCTTGAATGATATAAACTGATGTCTGAAAAAAAAGGAACAACAACTGCGTACCTCGTACCACGATACTCACTACGCGCAGCGATAAGCGACGCGCGTCATACAGTTAGCGATAATTAAGCGACAATCGCTACTCTGAGACGTATCATTATATTTATTAACTCTCGGCGAACAGACTAGAACTATCGGTACATATAAAAAAACTGCCAACATTGAGGCTAAAAATCGTTTGTAAGTAAGTACGTAAGCGACTCGTATATATGCGAACAGCCTATTTTTATGATAATCTGCTAAAGACAGCTCAGAGAAACGACTCTGATACCTCTTTGAATAAATTACCATGTCATAAAGCTGTGAGTAAAGTTTTTAGGTACTATACAGGTCTTAGTTGAAGTTGCGTTCAGTTTCGTCATTTCTGAAGCTCGTAAACTCCTTTAGAATTGCTGTGCTACCTAATCCGTTCCTATTTTACGCGACATGCACAGCTACATGTGGGGCGGATTTGGTTCTAAAAAAAAAACTCCTACGGAACCCGAAGCTTGCCCTTACCTGCGTAATATTTTTTTTTATAACGACAACAATATTCTTGGTCAATTATTTTTTCAATTCCCGTCTAAAATACGAAGGGAACTTGGCAATTTCGCCACTTAATTTATGAAACGACAACTTTGTTGTTAACGGAATTGAGCTGAATATTGAATTTGATTGGTATTTTTAATATTTAAATATTATACTGTTAAATCCTGAAAAATTCTACTGACTCTACTGGTAGTGTAAATATATCTTCATTATTAATTGCGTGTTATCGTTAAAATAAATACAAGCTTGGTGCAAAATGACATTCAATAAAAATATATTTACACACCCTGGGTAGTGTTGATTAAGCTGGGTCTGCATCGTAGCGTCTTAGCATTTTACGATGTTCAGTAACTACCTATATATTTCTAAGCAGTGGAAGTTGGTACGATGATAATTCCAGCAAAATGTTTGCACCACTTACGGCATTAGCGGATCCATATAATAAAAAAGGAGGCTTGCTATATAATTATATATGCTATATAATCCTCTGTAAACTGGCTTATAGTCGATCGCAAGCTCGAGACACAATTTTTCTCTTCTCTCTTTCACACACACAATGGACCCTGTACCCGCACGGTGAATCCATTGAATGCTTAGAAAAGACATCATTCATCTTGGATTTGGGCTAAATTGTTTTGTTTTGTTTTATTATGGTAACAAAGAGTCACAATACAATTTATATATCAAACGATATACATAAAATTAGACCTGGAGTACCAAAACTGTAAAAGAGAACTATACTTATTAAATTGTATTTATACTTATTGTATTCATATATGCATTTTTAGATAAATTATTCTAACAAGATTCAAGTAGTTAAACCCTTTTAATTATTATTATTATTATTTTGATCGAAATACACTGACCATGGCGGTGTGCCTTCGTCTCGGAGCCCGGACTGTCCACCCGCACCAGTGTCGATGCGGAGAACCAGTCGATCATCTCGGACACCACGGGCTTTCTTGTGCTAGAAGTGCTGGCCGCATTCCTCGTCACGCGGCTCTCAACGACATCATCCAAAGGGCTCTTGTCACTGCTGGGGTACCCGCAATATTAGAACCATCTGGGATTGTGCGGAGCGATGGCAAGAGACCCGACGGAATGACTGTTGGGCCGTGGAAACTTGGCAGGTCTCTGGTGTGGGATGCGACGTGTGTAGATACATTAGCTCCATCTCACATAAAGGCGCGACCTCGTCAGGCGCGGGAAGTGCGGCTTTTTCTGCGGAGAACCTCAAATTGCGCAAATACGCTAACCTTGGTATCGGTTACGAATTTGCGCCGTTTGGGGTCGAGACGATGGGCCCATGGGGACCGTCAGCGAGGCGCTTGGCCAAGGAGTTGTCAAAGCGGCTGACAGAAAGGTCTGGAGACAGGAAGGCTGGCAATTATTTCTGCCAACGTATTAGCCTCGCTATACAGAGGGGAAATGTTGCCAGTCTCCTTGGGACTATCTCGGATGGGACGTCTCTAGAGGACATTTTTTATTTATAGTTTAGTTTATTTTTAATTTTATTATTTAGGTAGCTTTTAATTTATATTTAATGTACTATAATTAACTTCGAATAAAAGATATATTAAAGACTAAATTATATAGTTTAGGTGTGCACAATATTTTAAATATCATTGTGACAGCCCGAGTACTAAAGGACTTTATTGATACGAAAACTACATATTTTATTTTCCAAATAACTTAATTGCACAGTCATATATAGTAAAAATAAACATTAGTCTTGCAAATAAAAGTATCGTAATTACTATTTATAGTTTTTATTTTTATTGGCACAAATAGTAAAAACATAGTCCATTTGTGACTATGTTTTTACTTTATAATTTGTCTTTATATATATACGAGTACTATGAAATTAAAATACGAACATTAAAAATATTTAACAAATCGGCAATTAAATTAGGTATTTTTTTACTCGTTTAGACTAAAATGGAATAGTTTGCATTTTTTGGTAATAAATTTCGGTTCACAAGCTTGTTATAATTGTTGTGAAGTGAAGCGCGTGTCAATGTGTGTGACACTTTGCTTCGAAATGTCTTTGTCCCAACCTTCCCCTATCCGTCCCCTCGTCCGCGTCGACTGAAAGTTGTGACAATCCATGTCACATTACTAATTATTCAAAGTGATTTTGTTAATACAAAGTATTTGCTACTATAACGCCTCTAAATATTAAAGGGTTTAGAGCCGGATAATAGATTTTTCCTCAAAATTAAGATAAAAACAATATATTTATTCGAAGTAAATACAAAAATATTAAAATAAAATCGATTAAAAAACTAATTATGAATAAAACTAAACTAAAAATATATATAATTAAAACTATTTTACATAATAAACTAAAGGCTTACCACCAGGGAGGTACCCAAAACGCTCGCCGCATTTCGTCCTTGAATTATAATGGAAATATTCTGTTTTAGGTAGTTATGGCATTTGGGATAGCCTCTTTTATATCTCTAACCCTTTTATGATTTTGTGGGTATCAAGTGAATATAACCCCATTGTTTCAACCCCAAATGCCACAAAGCAGTCGAACCGGCCTTGTGACATCATCATCATCAAATGTGACAAGCATCAAAGGTATCCACACAGGGGGCATCCCAAACAAGACATCTTCCCTCACTCCATGCTACAAGAGACATACCATCCGGCCTTTTACCATCACTACGTAAAAGACCTGATGGTTCAAGGACGGACGGGATTTTAGCAGACCATAAACTTCTCTGTATAAACTCATTTAAGGCTTGGTGTCTCGAGAATCTGCCTGCGCTTTTTTGACAACTATGCCCGTGTAGACTTATTTCATCAACTTGAGAACCACACAGGTATATGTGAGGTCGACATATCTTTGAACCAACTAATGAAACTGCTATTCTTAAACTGTCCTTATCCAGGTGTGTACCAAGAGGAGCTGATGGGACGGCGTGAAGCCATGCACCAGCTTTGATAAAAACGAAATTATGTAGGCATCCAAGTTGATGTTGAACCTTGCGAGTTGGTCTGAAACCACGCGTTTTACAGCATAATCACATTAGGCCAACTTTACTACAGGCCCATCATGACAAGTGGCAAGCTGATCAATGTCAAAGTTACCGTAACAAATTGTCAGTTGCAAATAAAACGTGTTCCTTATCAAATGATAAAAACAAACAAAGGACCATGAGTGATTCTATATGTCACGTCATATAAGCGTCTAGTACGTTAAATATGTTTTACCATAGTAGGCTGGGGCCGTTACGGATTTTTATAGCTAAAATAAAAACATTTGTAACAGGTAACGGCCGGCTGGAATATGTAGTTGAGGTCATAAACAATGAAAAAAAAAACTTTTGAACTTGAGATTAAGGGAAGTAAAATGGAAATGGGGTGCTATTTAAGGGATGAAAACCGTTTTTCGTTATTCGTGGCGGAACGAGACCTCGTAGAGAAAAGTATTACATACAAAAGTTGTAGATAATAAAAAAATCTAAAACTTTTAATATATATATTTTTTATTCATTTTATACCAAAGTTATTTCATCAAAATATTATAAATTATTAACATAAATATGCTAATTGAAAATAATGAAAAAAATCGGTAAGTTCATTTCAAATTTTATTTTTTTTTGGTTTTTCTTAATTTTAAGCTACTAAATAACAATGAATAATTAAAATCGATATACCATTTGAAAGTAGACATCACGACGAAAAAAATAAGACCTTGTATAACATCAGAAACCAAAAAAAAATCAATAAAGTTGTTCACCAAAGATAAGGGTGTTTTTTCGGAAAAATGGTGAAATCTCGAAAAATATTAATTTTCCATGATTGAAAAAATTCATGCTTATTGTGTGCAAATAATTACGTATTTTCATAAAGTTTCATTTAAATTAAATAATTTCCACGCGAGAAAAAAATAAAAAACAGAAAAATCGGTTTTTCGTCATTTTCTCGAAAACTTTGAGGTTATGTCGAAAAATATATATACTAAAAGTTTTAGATTTTTTTATTATCTACAACTTTTGTATGCAACACTTTTCTCTAGGAGGTCTCGTTCCGCCACAAATAACGAAAAACGGTTTTCATCCCTTAAATAGCACCCCATTTCACTACTTCCCTTAATCTCAAGTTCGAAAGTTTTTTTTTTCATTGTTTATGACCTCAACTATATATTTCAGCCAGCTGTTGCCTGCTACTAATTTTTTCATCTCAAAAAGGTAATGGCCCCAGCCTATAGTGACTTTCCTCAAATACGAGTATGTGGGTGGTCCATATCTTTTTTGTAGTGATATTTATTGTAATAAAAAATGCTCATGTATTTAAGTTGATTCTCGAAACGTATATTTAAAAATACCTATCGGATAAAAAAAAATGAATATAAAATTGTAATATGTGGAACGGGTTTCCACATGGTGCTTTGAGTGTAACTGTGAATTACGCCTTCAAATGTAACTTTAACGGACACTTTCGTGCAACAGGGACTTAGTTAAGTGCGGGTGCGGATAGTGCAACGATACCTAAAAATAATGACAACCATGAATTTAGTGTCACGTCACTTAGGCACATATAGAATTGGGTACAAAAGACAATAAATTTTTTTCATAACCTAGAATTAGTGTGTGTCTAGTGACTGCCTCCTCAGTCTAGGGGTAAAGTTCGTGAATTTAGACTCGGAGGTACCGGGTTCGATTCCTGGTCACAATAATTTATTTAATTTATTGGTGATATTTCTCAAGTTTGGTCCGCTAGAGACATGGACGAGCTTGCCACTTGTCATGATGGGCCTATAGTAAAGTTGTCTGCATGAGTATCTGCTTATAAAAAAAACGTGATTTCTGACCACCCCAGAAGGGATACGGTCGTGATGATACTTTACTTTTTTTTATATTCTAGCACGACATGTGACCTTGCCCCCACCCGACGGTAAGTGGCGCGCAAGGTCCATGAATCTAGCACGACATGTGACCTTGCCCCCACCCGATGGTAAGTGGCGCGCAAGGTCCATGAATGTTAGCAACTGGAATAAGACACTCATGACTGACATCACTCCCTAACACTATGCCGGCTTGACTAGGCATGACGGCAATTCGAACCTGATCCCAAACGTGTGGATACACTTTACTGGGTTTATCAATTTTTATTAGGCAATTTACCACCCCCAGTCCGTCTACCACCTATTAAAAACTTTTACTTCCATATAAGTAACTTACATTTGTGTCTGAAATTAATGTTTGTAAGGCACCTGCACCACAAGAGAGTTAGTCACGTGGCGAGCACGCGCGACAACCGTACCTACAAGTACATTAAAATGATTCTCTAACCTATCGAGCTGCTCGTACATACGAGAATTATTTCTAACAAATGTGACCTTGACCACCTGATGATAAGCGACGCCCAAGATCACGCAATATTAAGAACTGGAACCAGACACTGACGTCGGTCCATAAAACTTCGCTTGAAAGACTCCAGGTTATAGGAAAGTGGAAACATTGTCTGGAATTGGCATTCCAAATTTTTATCGTGCGACAGATGTATGAGTCCCCAATTGTATAAGTTATCCATTACTTAAGCGATTTTGCATGTCTCTCGCTCGCACAATCCATTATTTTCAAACAGTTTTTAAGTCTGACGGCCATTTGCAGTATGGATGATTAAAATAATATGTATTTGTTGGTAATTCGCTTGCCTTCGCCACGTGGATGATAGTTAGCTTGCCACTTTGGATATTTTACCCAATGACGTGCCTCATAGGCATACGTTAAACATGTCAAAAGATAATGCCTTTCTGTAACTGGCCGTAGTGTACTCTTGAGAGATGTAGTCTATCAACTTTTTAGGAAATAAAATAACGGATATGCAACAAAAACTGATTTTAATATTTAAAAAAAAAAAATTTTGGATTATATATAATTATTATTTATAGTCTTAAAAAAATATAATAATAATTAAACCTTAAATTCTTTGGGATATTCGTTAATATTGCAAGTTATAATTAAAAGTATCATCCAGACCATATCCCTTTCGGATCAGAAACCACGCTTTAAAAGAACTTTACTAGAGACCCATCATGAAAATTCCCGACCAGGAATCGAACCCGGTACTTCCACGTCAAAATTACCAGACCCACCCGCTAGACCACGGAGGCAGTAACAGATGTAATCAAAGTAGGTAATTTATACCTTATTACCTTAACAGCGATTTTCTAATACCAAACATGTAACATACAACTACTCTACAACCGGCCGTCTCATCTCGTATCATACACGAAATAATTCTAAATCTGAACATACACCGTTAAATAGATCTCGTACACATAATGGAATAAGCATATTTCAATTTGTTTATTATTTTTAGTGCGGCACGTGCCTTAGGAATTAAGGGGCAGCGCCCGACCCTAAGAGAAATTAAAGCGACCGTGGAAATTGACTTGTTCGACATAGTTTTTAAGTTGATTTGAGTGCTGTTAAAATGATTTAGGTATATTACTATTTTCTTTATGACAAATAACGCTCGGGTTGTTTTCTTCTCACAGCCCTTCGAATATAATCCTTTAGGGCTATTTTTCCAAATTTATCTGAAGATCCGATATTTACTCAAGTATAACCTGGTTATTTTTACAAAGCGACAAATCAAGAAAGAATAAAAGTGGTAGGTTATTACTTGTGTTACTTGAGAGTGAGGTATATCGGATCTTGAGATTAATTTATAAATACGGGCCCTAAACTACGGCCCTGTTGCGAGTACCTTCGAAAACATTTTTTTTTAGAAATTGGCCTTCTCCCACGCTGGGGAGATTATAATAATACTAATTTGGCAAAACATTTTCGTATAAAGCAGTATACTTAAAAATATATGTATACAAAGGCCAACTTTAAGCCATTTTGGCTTTTTCCACCAGCTAACCTTTGGGAGAGCGGAACAGTTAAAAATGTGGGTTGAAATTTGTAACCAATAAACTACATAAACTCCTCGCCAACTCGTCTGGCCAGCGTGGCGAGTGTAGACCAAAGTATCCAGGAAGGCCCATCTCCAACAGTTGAGGTCTAGGACGATGTGTTCTAGGGGCTGTAACGATGAAACTACATAAATAGTTTGTATACATAAACGACATAAATATTTATCAATATTTACTTACTAGGTATAGTAGATAATAAAGATAATATATTATTGGGAAGTAGAAATTAGTTAAGTTAAAATAATGAATATATAAATTATTATGTTTGTTTAAAAATAAAGTATAAGATAATTATATCGTGCTTACAAATCTACCATGTCCGCAAATTGAAATGAACTTAAGTGTAAAATGTATATCATATATAACTAATAAGCCGCGTTCTGGATTTTTTCTAAGGCAGATTACGATCATTTGTTACAAGACCGTATGTCTGTTAAGTGGGATCACCTCTTTCATGATGTGGTCAATGTTGAGGAAATGGTTACGATATTCTATAATGAATAAAATGATATTATTAAAATTCATGTTCCACAAATACATCATCGCAGATTGACTTATCCTGTTTGGTTTAATAAAGATCTAATAAAATTGTTAAAAGAAAAAAATTAACACAGACTAAACATTAAAAAAGCTGGGAACCCGAGTGACAAACTTGAATTCGAGACTGTAAGAAATTATGCCAACAAGTTATTAAAAAAATGTTACGCTGACTATTTGTCACGTACTGAATCTACCATAACGCATAATCCCAAGTTATTCTGGCGTTACGTTAAAGATAAACGTGCAAATTCAAGCCTAATACCTTCATTTATGCATGGTGGTGGTGAGAGCGCAGATAATGCCAACTTGTTTGCTGCTAATTTTATACAACGGATAATAACGTGGATTACCACGAAGATAATATCTTTACCCATTCATGGCTTGATGCTACAAAGGTTGGTGAACATTCAGTATTAAGTAAACTAAAAACCCTGGACATACCGTCACTGTTTGTTACAAAATGTAACAAAGTAATACAAAGCTCTTACTTATCCTCTCAAGGAATTTTTAACAGGTCCCTTGTAACAGCAGTATTTCCAACTGATTGTAAAAAGCCCGGATAGTTCCAATATTCAAACAGGGAGATATTAGCAATGTCTGTAATAACCGACCTATTTACATCTTCTCAAAGGTATTCGGGTGTGTTATTTATGTTATTGTAGCTACTCATACTAACAAATTCTTCATACATTGATCCAATAATAAATAATGTAGATGGCAGGTTATACTGACTCAATTTATACTGACTTTAGCATCACGTTTGACAAAGTCAGCCACAGTATTTTGCTTTCCAAAATGGACCAACAGTATGGAATATGTGGGACTCTTCGTGGTTTCGTTCTTACTTAACGAATAGGCATCAGTCAGTTGTGAGTGGGTATAAGTCTAAGGAATACATGGCTACCTCAGGTGTTCCCCAGGGCTCCCATCTGGGACCTTTATTGTTTGTTCTATTTATAAATGACATAACTAAGTGCCCTCGTTATAGCCATTATTCTTTGTTTGCAGACGACATGATGCTTTACAAAAATATTGGATCATTGGAGCATGCTGAACTGCTTCAGGATGACCTTACCCAAATTTATTTATGGTGTGTTAAGAATCAAATGACTCTTAATATCGCGAAATGTCATTTTACCCGTTTTACCAAAAAAAGAAAGGTTTCCAAATAAACGGCGAAAAATTAACACAAGTGAGTGTGGTACGAGATCTTGGGGTCATTTTGGACTCAAAGCTTACATTAAATTCTCATATAAACAATATAATAATTAAATTGTCCAGGATATTGGGATTCATCAAGCTTACAACCAAAGACTTCAAACAAATAAACACAAAAAAATATATTTATTATGCACTTGTTCGCAGTTTTTGGAGTTTGCAAGTTTTATATGGAATCTTTTATATAAAATACATTCTAGGATTATTGAGTCAATCCAACGATCATTTACTGGACATCTTGCTTATCGTTCTCCAGGAATTAGACACAGAGCTTCCTATGAGGAAAGATTATGTTACTTTAGGATGCATCAACTAGTTGACCGTAGGCACATGCTGGATCTCAGTTTTTTGGATGATTAAATGAGAGGCAGAGTTAATTGCCAATCCTTATTGGAGAAAGTTTGTCTTATGTTTCCACGTCCAAATTCGCAGTTGTCAACATATACAGATTGCTTTAAAGTTCCTTCGAGCAGAACTAATCTCGGTCACACTTCCCCACTGATAAGAGCAATGAGATCATTTAATGTTATCTGGCGCAAATGTGATCTGGATAATAATAATAATAATTCTTTATTTATACAGTAGAAATTAGTTACAATAATAAATACAATAGTGAAATATTTATATAATAAATTACACGATGTGAACAATATTGACGCTACATATTTCCAATTGTATTGCACGTTGGAACCCAAACCAAGAATTTTCGTCTTGTGTCTTGGGCTCCAGCTGCACTAGCTACCCTAGTATTCTACATAATATTACATTTAAAATTAATAATTTTGAAAATACTTTAAGCTAAAACTATTCTAATCTATTGTTAATGCATGCAAAAGCAATAAAAATATTAAATAAATAATAAATTACAATAACATAAATAATAAATAAGATAAAATTGCCATCGCCACATATTAAAATTACAATAAATAAATGGTATCAATATTGTGATTTTATTTTTATTAAAGCTTGCCTAAATCATAATATTTAAAATATTTTCAGTTTTATAATAGTCCATTGTCAGTAGCCATTCCTTTAATTTACCTTTAAAATTGACTTTGTTCATGTCATGAACAGAGAGAATACCATTGAGCTTATTATATAAGAAGACACCCAGGAAACAAAAAAATCTTGATGAGAATGCTGTATTAAATTTTTTAGCTTGGAAAACTAGATCTTTTCTTCTTTTGGTTTGATTTTGATAATGGTATATGCGTGCTGTTTACAAACTATCTGTAAGATGAAGAGTTGCCTAACTGAGAGAACTTTGCAAGAATTGTACAAGGAGTCCGTAGGATAGCGTAAGGGTTTGAATGTCATGACCTTTAACACTGCTCTCTGAGCTCTTTCTAAAGGTATCAGTAGATATTTTGGTGCACCTCCCCAAGAACCTATACAATAGGATATAATTGACTGGCATAATGCGTAATAGACAGCTTTAAGGATTGTGTAATTTGCAACATGACGCAAGTTCCTAAATATGTAAATTAATATACGTGTTCTAGCAGTCACTGTTTCAATGTGTTTACTAAAACTTAAGGTGCTGTCAAGAAGCACACCAAGATATTTAGCGGAATTCGTTCTCTCCATTTTTGGGCACAAACACCCCTGTCGTAGGTTTTGATCCATGCAGTCGTGAGCTTTAATGGTGTAATCTTTGTGGTTAGGCTGATGAGTTTTACGAATAGAGAACGGTATATAATTAGTTTTGCTTATATTAAGAGTAAGCAGGTTTGTCCTTAACCAATCATTTACATCATTAAAACCACGTTGTGCTCTATCATAGGTTTCTCTCCATGTATCACCAGAAAAAAGCAAAGCTGTATCGTCCGCAAATGCAATTAATTTGCCCCCATCAATTCCTATACTGCAGAGGTCATTCAAATAAACAAGAAAGGGGCTCGGGCCCAAAATACTGCCTTGTGGCACGCCGAACGACACAGGAGAATCGTTACTAGTAGTACCTCCTATCTTAACAAGTTGAGTTCTATTGCAGAGGTAGCTTTTAAATAGTTCCAACTGAACACCTCTTATACCGATGGACTCCAATTTTTGAATCAGAATGGGAATAGAGACTGTGTCAAATGCCTTGGCTAAATCAATTAGAATTAATAGACACTTTTTTTTATCATCAGTGTTAGTCACTATATAGTCTGTTATCTGATGAACCGCTTCACTGGTAGATTTCCCCGTCCCAAAACCACGTATTCCACGATTCTAAAAATACTTTCAAACGAAAAGTCTTTTAACCATTTCCGAAATCTCACAGTAAACTAAAATGTCTGCTGGAAGTATGGGGTGGGATTTTTTAAGTTGGCTGTTAACAAGAGGACGGTCGTGCGAATCACAAAGAAAATGTGTTTAAGGATAAGAGGGAGCTATAGGGTTGTAAAGAAGATGATATGCTGACTTACGAAAGCGTAATTGAGCCATTTTAACTATGTACGAAAATGGTAGACACGGTCTCAAATAAACAAATCGGATACGTAAGTTTAGAAGGCGATCCAGTTTATTTAGTAGCTCTTCAGAGAGATCAGGATAGCAGACGTCAGCATAATCTGTAATGGGGAACAGCAGTGATCTGACTAACATTAGCTCCATCTTGATAGGAATAAGAACTGTAACCGATTCAACACGTGCATGCTGACGAATATTTTTATGCTAATATCGGACACATAGCAACTCCACGACAGGCCACATAAAAAGACCGAGGTTTTTGAAATTATGACAGAAATGATATGTTATTAAAGAGTATAAATTTTTTGTATTAGTAGCACCGGAATTGTACATCTATGAAAAATCTATAGCCTAGTCTACACTACATGGTAACCTCGTGTAGGTATCAAAAATCAATCGTCAAAAAAAAAGTCAATTGTTCACCTACTCTACATCTGTATGTTTTTTGTGACATTAAATGATTTAATTATTTATTATTATATTTATGTGCATATCCCACTCCCTCTTAGTCGGTACCTCACTGTTGGGGATCGTGACTCCATTTTCTACTCGACAATAAAGAGCTAACCAGGTTTTAGAAGGCGATAAACATTCCAGGTTACAATCCGTTTCATGTGTCTCATCGCAACTTTGTTTTAGTGTCTTCAGCAGCATTTCCTTTTCAAAAATCTTAATAACTTTCCCTCTGAAAATCTTCGGTAGCCAATTTCACACTCACCGACCCAGGTACAAATGAGCGCGGGGTGTCAGCCGGATTATCCGACCTGTTTACATCCTTGGTTTGTACTTGCATATATGTGCATATATTGTATAAAAACTAAAACACTTGTGATTGTAACCCATTAAACGTCAAGTTCCGGACCGGATATCGCAGCCGGATACGCGCGGCGAGACACGTGCCGGCGGTCAACTGCTGATTTTAAATCTTCATAATTGTTGTCAAATTATTTTAATTTAATTGAACTTTGCGGTTACTTTACAATAACCTCGAGCCTTTTAGGGTGAGCAATAACTCACTGCCAGACCCTTGCCACGGTCTATCATACACCACCTCAACCTCGTGCATAAATTTTAAACTTTCATAAATTAATAAAAAATATATACAGAGTGTATTTTTAAAACGGGACAGTAACGGCAGGTTTCTTAATTTACAGGAAAATGTTCCTAGGAGACCATTTTTTTTTTGAGATATGCTCTAATTAAAATTTCCGTCATTGATATGTTCAGATTGTGGAATCTTGTCTTGCTTATCTGTTGTGGCAAGAATAGGCTTGATTCTCTAGAAATATGTTCTGGAAGTCCAGCTGTGTAGTGGACCCGATAAACCATTTTTTTTAATCTCCTTAATAAAAATAAATCAGTAAAACTAATAGGAACTTTATGAAATCTAACTCGGACACCTAAAAACAATGAGTGTATTAACAATAGTTAGTTGTTAAATAAGTTGAAAAGAGCAAGTTTCGGCTTATTGCTTTTTGTTGCCCGGACAACTTTTGTTTATAACTTTATATTCAAAAAAGAGCTATTGCCAAATAAAATAAAAATGCGAGAATTTAATAATTATTGTACAATATAAAGTAATGATTCGGACAAGTGGCGCTCAATTGTCTCTGCCTACCGTGCAAGGGATTTGGCGTATAATTATGATGATATGTATGTATATAAGATGACACGGCCCTTTTACAGCTATGAATTTATGTTTAATTGACATATTATTATTATTACTTAGATTATAAGATGACACGTTTTTTTATTATTATTATTATTTTTTGTTTTATAAATTTATAAATTATCTGACATATGTATATAATTTCTGTATTTTAATTTAGAATGTACACTGACACGGCCTCTAACAGCCACGATCTTATTTAAGTAGTTTCTAAGTTAGTTAGTTTTACTTGCTTGTAGCAATAATGTTGTGCATAACATACATTAATATGGATTATTGCCTGTTTACGTTCCAACCATTATCACCACTTTGATTAGTACATCTGTTTTAAGAATTGTATTGATTTTATTAATTCTGACTGTATCCAAGTTGTTTTAAGCGATCCAATGGAAATAAACTATTTGATTTCAAAAATAGCAAACACATTTTTAACGATTTTATTCTATTTTACTAAAACAAAACCATGATTATTATATCTCTAAATTCTTGATTTTATTCCCTAAAAGTTATTAGACTACATTTCTCAAAGTACATCTTTAAAAATGTTGTATTGTACGAGCGAGAGAGATGCAAAAACGTTAAATCCTCTCATATAGCGTTTAGTTACCAGCTCTTAACCATTAGACCACAGAGAAAGTTAAAGCGTAAATAAAATCGACATTTTGTTTTAATAGAAATATACAAGGGTTGGGTGTCTCGGTGTAAACGGAACTTTGTACTTAAGCCGTCTAATAGTTAATTATCTGAACAAAACTTTCAATCCCTTTGAAACTAAAAAACAGACATCGGTGATGAATTTTAAATTTAAATGCTTCGAAAGTTTAGTTTTAAACTACGAGATTTAACAAATAGATTTCTTTTATTTTCAAAGTACTTATGTACCTACTATAATCGTATATATTTTTATTAGTATAGTTGACAACTGACATTCATGTTTAAAACAAATAATAATAATATAAAAAATACGACCGTAATCCCAGAGAGATGATTAAGGCTTTTTTAAGAAGCGAATCGATATCGATGAATCGAACCTAGCACTTCTTAAACCTAAAGTTAAATGTGAAACAAAGGTATACATTGAACAACAACTCATTTATTAAATTATTTAGACTTACTTCTTTATATCAAATATTTATCTATTTGTCATATTTAGATTTTGACATCTTATACCCCATCATCCATTCCCGAATTTTAATATTAATTTCTGCCAAGTTTCATTAAAATCGTTACAGTAAAAGACTTTAAAACGAATTTAACAGATAGACATATATAGGGCTGCGGGGTCGCATGTCGTGGTTAGATGATGACTTCGTAGAGCCTATATCCGTCCCTGAGTTGAAAAAAAAATTACTGCCAATTTTTTATAAAATCGGTAAAGCAATATAAACGTGAAAGTCCGGACAAAAAGATATACGAGTAGGTAAAGACAAATCTTCGTTCATGGGACACTGTACCAATAGTACCAAGGTTTAACGACATCTAATTATCACACGCATATGAAAAAAACATGTAATTATATTCAGGTAATGTCTAATTTGGTTGCCGTTGTTACTTGTCTAACCCCTTTCACGGGAGGGTTGTAAAAGGGTGTAGCGGGCGAAAAGACGCGGGAGCAAGTTAGCCACATCCTCCGGAAGGACGACTGCTGTAGCCCGCTGTATTTTGTGGATTCCCTGTAGTAGGCCCGAATAATACCTGTTTTACATAAGCCGATATGTCTCTGTGTGCGTGGGTTTTTCAATTGCCAAGCTTGGGTTTTAGATGGGAAAATTTGGTTCAATTTCGTATATTTTCTTTGTTAGGGTTGGCATTGCACATTTTATTGTGGATGATATAATATTAGGTCGTTATGAGGTTTTGTCGAACTAGCCAATTTAATCTCAAATATCTGGCATTTAGCTAGTAATTCCTAATTCGAATTTATTACAAATTTAGGTTTGTGTATTTGTGTTTTGAATTTAGGGATTATTTGTTTTCGCGCTATTAGATTTTTCTATGACATCGGT
This sequence comes from Tinea semifulvella, assembly GCA_910589645.1. Classification (NCBI taxonomy): domain Eukaryota; kingdom Metazoa; phylum Arthropoda; class Insecta; order Lepidoptera; family Tineidae; genus Tinea; species Tinea semifulvella. Next base: position 33,102,404 of record OU342584.1, read on the forward strand.
CTGTTCACAATATGGAAAATTTAAAGTGTCGCGTTATTTACGAATATGAGTTCCACCGTGGCACCATCGCTACAGAAACAGCTCAAAGGATCATTAATGTGTATGGGGGAAACTACTGTAAAAGAAAATGACCAGACTATGTACGCGCTATAAGGTGTTAGGTAAGGTTTTTGTTACTAAGATATTGATTAAATAATAACAGCGCCAAGGTATTATCAGGTGCCAATTCGGACACATGTTCCTCTGTCTCCAACAAACTAACACTGTTCATTATTAGTATTATTATATTTGCATTATTCATTTGCGGGACTAAGGCTTAATGTAGACTAAACCTTTTATAATAGATATACTTACATACATAGATATATATGCATTAAAAATATAAAAAAAAAATAGAGGCAAATAGTTACAAATATGCTATTTTTTAGACTCTCGAATGTACTTAAAAATCTTTTAAAATATTGGATTGTGCGAGCGAGAGGCATGCAAAAGCATTAAACCCTCTTACAGTTTCCTATTTAATGATATATTTTATTGATGAGTAATTTTATTTTATACTGTCTAATAAATATATTTTTTTAACTAAGAATAGATGAAACTGACGTCTTAAGTTCTTACCGGAATTGAATCAAATTTAGAATTTCTTTTCATACATAATACTAATATTACCTACTCGTATTTAATATGTATTTGGGTCGTAAGTCGATTCTCTTACATTTTAAATGTGAGTTGTATTTTCAACCAACACAAGGGTTTTTAATAAACTGAAAACTTTGCTTTTCATTGGAAATTGTCACTCGCTAATTTCCCCTTCGACTTTGATAGACGCGAACCCTTATGCAGTTATATACCTAACATGTCATTAGCCGGCAGGGTAACTGTTAACATACTCGGCCAGTTAGATTGCCAAGCAGGTGTGACGCTAGGGTAAGCTCCCACGCGACTGACACTACTGCTATAAATGTAAATTTTTGATTATAATTAAATAACATCTCTCGTATGTCACAAGAATTTACATACGGCCAGTAGCAGAAAGCCTAATTAACATTTGACACGTTTAACGTTAGCTTATGCATAACGTAACGTGAGCCATCATTGGCCGAAATAACCAAATTAAAGAAAAAACAAAACAATAAAAAATAAAGAAATGACAAGCTAACTCTCAATAACGTGGCGTGTTACTATATCAACGTATTAATAAGATATTATTTTAATATTTTTTTCTGCAACTGGCCTATAATATGTTATTGTATTTATGTAAAACAATGTATTTTTTATATACTAATTAATTAAAATCGTTAAGGACAAGTTGATTGACATAAGTTCCTGACAACATGCTAACCTTGTATCTTAATTTGACGAGCACAATACAGTTGTTTAAAAATACTGTAATTAACAAAAAAAAATAGTACTCATGATTTCTTTACCTGACCTGCAGCCCTTTTCTCTACCTTAAGCGCAAACGCTATATATTGAAATCCGTTAACTATATATCACTACAGTCCTAGAACACACTAGTCCTACACCTCCACTGTTGGCCTTATGATATGAAATCCACTAATAACGTTTGCGACCAAGTAACGGAATAAGTCCGCAAGTAGTAGAGAATGGATGATCGTTTGGTCAAAAGTTAAATAAAACAATAACATGGTAGGTTATTAAAAAAATAAGCCGCGGCTCAAAGTACATGCATGCGTAATACAGAATCACAATTTACGTACAAGCACAATGCTGCATAGTCCATCTGCTACCACATAGGCATTAGGTACCAACATATTCCGACTTGCACGGTTTACACTCGCACGAAACGCAAGTCCACGACAAAAAAATAACTTACTATCAAAAATTGTGGAATCAAACGAGTTTGTAGTTAGAGTTTAGTTAGTAACATTTATGTTTACAATTTTATTTTTAAACGAATGTGTGAAGATAGGAAACCTCCAGTTATTTCAGTCAATGTATTAGCCTCGCTCAAGGGAAAATGTTGTTAGACTCCTTATTTACTTAATATCTGATGGGATTTTTTAATTATTTAAGGTCAGGTTTATTGTTTTATTTTGTATTTTTATTAAAAAATTTAAGTACAAAATTATATTTAATTTATATTAATTAATGTTTTATCTAATAAATTTATCACATATTATGCATATTCTGACCTTAAATAATTAAGAATATGCATATTATGCATATTCTTGACAAAGCCACAAAAATAATGATTAAAAAAATGTAGTAAATATTTGTCAAGTGCATTAAACTATATTTATTGTTTAAAATATATTGTGGTATTTTAAACCGTAGCTCTAGCACGTACAAACCCCGTTTATACATCCGAACTGCCAATTCGTGGTTACGTCGCACCACATGGTGCTGTCTGAAATCCCATTATCATGCGATCTTGATTCGGTATCAAAGTTTAAGCGTGTTTGTGTGTCCTACTGACACAAACCAGGTTGTAAATGTGACAAAATACTTTAGTTCTATGTCGTAGTCAACAGAGAACAGACAATGATTTTTAGTACGTTTTGGTACTTATCAAAAAATTGTAACCTGGCACTAATAGTGCGAATATACTTGGTTGGTTTGAGTCTTAATCCCCGAAAAAGGGTTGTTTTGATCCGGACGATTGTCGGCGATTCCCACAGGAATACCCACGATAAAGGCTGTTGCATTACAAATGTGATGGACGAAGGTATTTTAGTAAAAAATTGTTGAATTTATACTACTAATGCGAGTATTTATATAAACATGTTGTTGATTACTTCTTTAATTTATAAACTTATAGAAAATACTTATACAGAATAGGTATTATTTAAATAAGATTAGATAGATATATAGCAAATACAAGTATATTTTATTTTAGTATAGTGTAAAAAGTATAGCTAATAGAACAAACACTAGTACACAAAAACTTTTAATACACATGCCTTTAAAGTCAATTATACACTATAAATGCTGACGAAACACGTGGAGAGGAGACTGAAGACGTACTAAAAACATTAGAAAAATGCCTAAAAACATGTTTTCCTTCTCGCTCGGGTACCTCACACTAACGCTAAGCTGGGGTGAAAGGGAGCTACGCACGTGGTCCAAAGTTTCGCTTTTCGCATGATCAACGTAGGCGACATGGTTGGCTCCGCCTTGTTGCTATGCCTCCCCTCTGCTCGTCACCGCTAACACTGGAAACGTGCCTCTGGTACATCAACCTATAAAGAACCTAATTTCTATACATAAACAAATGACCCATCATAATTAATATTTTAGTAAGACTGACGTAGCATTTTGTTTTAGAATCAAATCATTTTAAAATAGACGGCCAGTTTCAGAAAGGCTGAATATCTAACATACGTTAAACATGTTATAAGCATACGAGGCACGTCACTGGCCAAAATGACAATCTAAATCACGTGACGTATATCAAAATCTTGATCAGAGATTATTTTAATCATCCTTTCTGCAACTGGTCGTTGTTAGTATGTTGGGTTATATATTGTTAGTATATATTGTTTAATAAATATTCTGATTTAAGTTTATGTCTATTTTAATTCAGGGTATTTCGGTAAAAGCTCGCGACCCATATAATATTTAAAAAACCCTCCTATAGGTTTATATATAGCAGAACAAACATCAGAAAATAAATCGCTGGACATTATACAGTCTGAACCTTGTCTGGCGCAAAAATTAAAGGTTATTTCGGAGTCGATATAAAAAATAATGACGAGTGCTCGAGCCGAAGGGATTCTACGTACACCTCGTCAAACGTCAACCTTTTTAGAGGTGGTTGATTGCGTGAAAAGGTAACAACCGAGAGACGAACGAAAAGTGAATGGACTGCGTCAATAATTCAGTAATTTGAGAATCGCAGCGGACAGCGTAAACACGCGTGGAGCGGGCGTAGCTTGCACCCCTGCGTCGGGGGTTGGGCCAGGGGGCGTGGTCTGTGACGTCACCCGGCTCTCGGCTCAGTTTGACAAACTACCCCATCGCGAGCGTCCGCTAGTTACGGTCGCGCTGCCGGGCTTTAGCCCGCGTTTTTTTCCCGACTGTTGAACACAAGCCGTCAAGATTTTTGACCGACAGTATCACTCACCTTCCAAGGTGTTAAAACTGGAGGACGACCCGTGGGGGTCGTGCGCCATGTACTCTCCGGACAAGATGAAGTCCGGAGGGTCCCTGATGGCGCCTCCGGGATGCTTCCCCGGACGGTACAGCCCCACGTACCGAAGTCCAGATCCGAGGCGCTGCGTACCGAATCCATCGGTAAGTACTTTTATTAGACGATGTTGCTGGACCATGGAGTTGAGTGACCCAAACCCCGGTATACTGGACGCATTACAAAGCTGAAGGTTATAAAACGATGCAGGTAGTAAGCAACAGTGCTAGCGCTTTTTGTTTATGTTTTCAGCTTGGCGTAGGGTTTGCAACGCGATGACGACGTAGGGTTGTCAGCTGTTTGAATATAAAAAATACTTTTTTAAAAATAAAAGGCTTACTGGGTTTTATTTATTTAACAAATACATAGGTTAAATTAAGATGGTACTAAATAAAACACCTTTAACTACATTAAGCCCGCCTATGTACAATTTTAGTGCAATAAAGTATTTAAAATAAATAAAGGTATTATATTTATTACAAAAAAAAAACTTAATGCCATTATAGTATGTAGGTTTACATATTTTAAATAAAATGAAATTTAAATAGGATAAACTTAAAACTTTTTTAAAGAATAGTTGTAGTAATAGGCTCTGGATTCAGCTGATGACATAGAGTAATATAATTAAACAACGAACAAAAAAGTAGGTACTATTTATTTTTAGGTGTTGACATTTATATTGTACAGGTAGATACTAGATGCTTTTTAGCTTTTAAATACCTAATTTATTTTTTTATAGAGGAGAATAGATTTTCGTAGTCCTCGCCTGGTTTGTAGCACTGCTACGACGCTTTCATGGAAGGAAAGCAGCTGAACAGGTCAAGAGATTCGTGGTTTTTTGTAATAGTCGTTATATTTATTCCCGTGCTACTCGTAATTATTATTATATATATGACCTCGTTAAAATGTGCACTTATTACCAAGGTTGGATAAATAATAATCTTTAATATTTCTTTTAAATATACGAGTAAGTCTTCCTAACCATATAAACACAAAATGAAATTGAAAAAATGTTTCCACTGAGACGCAGCATTTTTAAACTTCTTATTTAACTCCTGCGCATGCCGCGCAATTCGAAAAAAGGCCGTGAGAAAAACACACTCTCTTATGATAAACCAATTATATGTAAGTCGAGACTGATGTCACCATCGCATTCTTAAAACTAGCATCCCTCTTATCATAAAGCAAGATCACATGTTGTACTAGAATTAAAAGTGGCATTCGATATGCTGTCGATACCGCGTATACGGCATAGCAGGTAATTTAAAGAGAGACCCTTTGAAATGAGTATATTTATTTTTCCACAACATACCTCTTTTTTTTATCTGCAAAAAAGGACATCAATGAAATGTAAGTCGGTAGTCATTCAGATATAGGTAGGGTGTGCCAAAACTATAAATATTGGTAGGTACTGCGTATACCGCCATGTTTTTACCTCATCAAGATTACAGTATCGCGTATACCGGCATTTTAATATCGCGTCGAACCGACATATCAGTAAACGCCATTACTGCTCGCTCTGCTGCTACTTCGAATGAAGACGACTCGATAGCATTATTTATTACGATCTAATGTTTAAAACTTTAAATCTAATAAATTAACGTGGCTTAACATTTTAAATATAGGTATTATACCTATCTAATTTTATTAACATAACCAGTATCGACATTCGTGGTCGATATAAAGTCTTAGGTATGAGTAACTTACAAACCATATCATCTGACGATTAATGGCATATAATTAAACATGTCTATAATTATTTGCCTATTTCTTTGAACAAACGTGCAGGAAATTATCTTTGTTTGATATTTGTCATGGGGGCAAAGAAATTGACTATTGGAGCAAACTGGACTTTTTATTATTCAAATTATAAATCTGTTTCCTATAGTAATCAATTTCGTTTAATAATAACACATTATAATTACTGGCTAATAACACGGAATTCTACAAATACAATAAAACTAATGTTTTTTTTTCAAATTTATCTACTTAAATAAAAGAAATAACCTAATAAAATGTCCTCTAATACTGTCCCATGATGTCCTATTAGAGATAGTCCCGATGAGACTGGCAACTGACCCCCTGTATAGCGAGGCTAATACTTTAGCAGAAATAATTGTCCACCCTTCTACAGATTTCTCCGTCAGCCGCTTCGACAACTCCTTGGCCAAGCGCTTGGCTGAGAGTCCCCATGGTCCCATCGTCCCGACTCCAAACGGCGCAAACTCGTAACCTTTAGATTGGCGTATTTGCGCAGCTTGAGGTTCTAAGCAGAAACCGCTGCACTTGCCGCGCTGGAAAAGGGTGCTTGAATTTGAGATGGGGCTAATGTGTCTATATATACATGTCGCATCCCACACCAGAGACATGGCATGTTTCCACGGCATGTGGATGTTTCGGCGGTCTGATCCGTGCCTCCGTGGCCTAGCGGTTAAGTCCTGGTCGGGACACAAAATTATTTAAGAAAGTAAATAAATACCATCATCATCATCATCACGACCGTTTCCCTTTCAGGGTGGTCAGAAACCACGCTTGGAAATAAGCGGATTCACATTTAGCCAACTTTACTCTAGGCCAATCATGACAAGTGGCAAGCTCATCGATGTCTCCAGCACTTCTAGCGCAAGAAAGCCTGTTGTGGGATATATAATTTTATTTATTCTTACTCGCAGCCCGTTTAATATAGTGGTCAGCGAAAACACCTATTTCGTTTATATACTCGTATTTATGTTTTGTTTTTTGTCAGGGAACATCTCTGCCAAATTCCATTATATCATTTTATTACCGTGTGAACGTGCACGTATTCGTACGTCAGCCTCAGTAGCACGGGTTGTAAGATAAGGCGAAAGAATGTCAAAAAAGGCTGTTATCTCTCAGTTTTGCAAAACAGCATTGAGTGTGGGTAACAAAATTTCGAGTACAGTATTGAGTGAGGAATCTTACCATGCCAACCGCCATATTTGTCATAAATTTTATCGGTTGTGACAAAATTGACAGCTAGGTATATGCTCCTTTACAGGTTGAGATCAATCATCATTATCATCACAGCCCCTAGAACATATAGTCATAGACCTACACTTTTTCCTATATTTTATTATATTAATGTACTTATATTTTTATAATTATAATTCTTTTAACTCTATGTTTTTATTATATATTGATATAATTTTTTTTTTAAATAACACATTGTTATCTGGTAAGCATAACCATAAATATGCATTTGGCCGTATATAAACGCATCTTGTGCGGCCAGGCTGTACATACATACATACATACATACATATCTTCACGCCAAATTCCTTGCGGGGTAGGCAGAGACAATTGAGCGCCACTTGTCACGATCACGACATACCTCTTTCGCTTCTTCGACATTCATCAACCTCTTCATACATGCCCTCTTGTTTCGATGGCTTTTTCACCTTCAGCTAATGTTTTATTTATTTGATCAAGTCTCGGTCTGCCAGGGCCTCTTTAACCCACAACTTTCGCATTATATATCTGGTTCGTCAATCTCTCTTCGCTCATCCTTTCGACATGCCCGAACCATCGGAGCATGCCTTTCTTTCTTGCGGCCAGTCATTGATATAAACCTTGAAAATTAGCTCGATGTCATTGAACGGTATCATAGATATCGTGCCATAGGTAGTTATTACTTAACTTGATTACCCGGACATTATACTAAGCCCTATACTTTTTTTCTACTATTCATTTTTATGCAGTTGTTTAGTTCCAACACTTAATTATTGGTACATTTACCATTAACATTTAATTTATTATTAACCGGGCAAAAATGGTATTTGTATTTTGTATCATGTTAATGTTTAACATTATTTTATAACTGCCTCCGTGGTCTAGCGGTTAAGGCCTTGGATTTAGACTCGGAGGTACCGGGTTTGATTCCTGGTCGGGACACAAAAATATTTAATAATGTAAATAAATACATTTAAATAATATTTATTTTATTTGTGATATTTCTCGAGTTTTGTACGCTGGAGACATCGACGAGCTTGCCACTTGTCATGATGGCCTATAGTAAAGTTGGCTAAATGTGAATCCGCTTATTTATAAGCGTGGTTTCTGACAACACCGCAAGAGATACAGTCGTAATTTTTATACTTTTATTGCAATAAACTTAAAAGTTATTATGGACGAACTTCATGCGATTTTAGGATTTTATAATAGTAACTTTTGGGAGCAGCTATGTAAATGTTGCGGGATGCATTATTATAAATGTCTAGAGTAAGAGGGGGCATGAGATAAGAGGGGTCCCCAACACGAGACATTACGTTTACGACTTACGAGAACCTAGACCTAGCTTGCCACTTGTCATGAGGGGGTTGGCTAAATGTGAACCCATGACATTTACTTACAATATACTCGTATACTAATAGTTACATGTAATAATAAGGTATTACACAAATAACCGTGTACATCACTGCTTCTAATGCGCCAAATACTTCATTTTCGCCGCCATATATAGGTAGTTAGGTACACTTTATAATAGTGAGTCAATATGTAAATAATTTATATCAAGTTGTCGAACTTACATATTTAAGAAAATAAGATTTTTATAGTGTATATTAATATATAATTTACCTGACTCTATTAAAGTAACAAAAAAAAAATTAAATTTGACAAAGTGGCTTATTAGAAAACATTATTGCAGTATAAGCGACTATTTAAATATCAAGAATAATTAACTTAAAAGAGTTTTCATACCTAGATTCATAGTTTTGCACACATGAAGGTTGGATACGATTTATCCTTTTGTATCTTACATCATGCACTTGTTATTAAGTATTGTGGCAAATAAACTATTTTTATTTTATAAAATTTCAGACAGCAACGTTAGTTGAGAACGGAATTACAAATTATTAGTTCAGTGTTGTTTTTGTTCAGCCATCAGATTTTTAACTCCATTCGATCTAAAGAATATTTTTTTTTTTTTATAATATTCATATCATAGAATTGTACAGACTGTAGACTTTCCCACATCAAATAAAATATGTTTACCTAGTGTCCAACAATCAATAATAATAATTTAATAAATCCTACAACATCTACTATAAACTATAAAATGTCATTTTCCTTTTATATTAAGTTGAAAATAGATTGTATTGTTAGTGATTATATGGCTTGTATTTATAAGGTTTTTTTTTAAATTATACTGTTGACTACCACATTAATTTAATGCTATTATTTAAGACGGATGCTTTGCATCCCTTCCTCTCGCACATTCCAATATTTTTAAAGATTTTTCTATCCTGGGTATACCTACTTTTGAAAATGTAGTTATTTAAATTAAATTACAGACATAAGTAATTGATATATTAATTATAGTTTTTTTTTAAGTAGAGGTTTATCATTATAATTGTTTTTTCTTTTTTTATCAGTCTAAGGTATATGTGAGTAAAACTGTGTCTAAAAAGTAAAGAAATTTCAAAAGTAAACAAATTGCGAACAAGAGGGATGCAAAGCTTACCCACCCTGTTAAAATGTCAATTATTATTTTCTCCATTTAGTATCACTAAAGTAAATTAATATTGATAATTATTTAAGTTTTATATGTTGTGAAAATATACTCGTAGATGGGATAAAGTAGGATATGTTGGACGCGACGGCCGTCGGGCGGGCGGGCGTTAGGTTAGATTTCCGACGGGAAAAAATACACCCATGAAAATATTGAACTTAACACTTTTATTGTTCAATAATAATTAATATATAATATTATTAATGCCACATATACATTATTTATTAATATTTTTTTTTATGGTACCTAGAGTTTATATCAACATTTCTGACAATAATTACGAGTAGGTATAATTAAATTATTAATACAAGCCTATGCACTTTATACTTTTATTTTTTTGAGAACGTTCCTGATTTCCTGATTTTACATTTTTTATAACATGTAACTTTTTCATGTAAACTGCCTCCGTGGTCTAGCGGTTAAGTCCGCGGATTTAGACTCGGAGGTACCGGGTTCGTTTGCAGGTCGATACACAAAAATATTTATTAATGTAAATAAATACATTTAATTAATATTTAATTTATTTGTGATATTTCTCGAGTTTGGTACGCTGGAGACATCGACGAGCTTGCCACTTGTCATGATTGGCCTATAGTAAAGTTGGCTAAATGTGAATCCGCTTATTTTATAAGCGTGGTTTCTGACCCCCCCCCCCCCCCCCCCCCCCGAAAGGGAAACGGTCGTGATGATACTTTACTTTTATGTAACTTTTTATAATATACTTTCTTGGACAACATTTTATAGTCTTTAGGTGCGCTATGTATTTAGGGGGTTGGATGAGGGTTGCAAAAAACCGCATGTAGTGGCGAGCCTTGGGGGAGGCCTATATCCAGCAGTGGAGAGACACAGGCTGATGATGATGAACGAATGAAGTTATCTATTTAATATCGAAATAAGATATGACTCACATTTTCAATTTAGCATTGAGTGCTTAATGCAGCTCGCATTTAGGATATATAAAACGTCATACATAAAACTTAAACAAAAATTCCAAGAACTCTTAAAAAGGCCCATTAAGCCGCGTATACACAATATTAAAATGTAGAAACGGCTCAGTCGGGATTTGCGAATACGGGAACATCTACTTTCAAATTCATAAACTCGAGTTTAGGGCCGTTAAAAAAGTTTTTAAATGCCCCACTTTAGGTGTGGATTATGGTCTAATACAATGTTATGGGCTATACAAAAACAATATTCATATACCTTAACTATAGTACACTAGCTGTTTAACCCGGCATTGCCCGTGTAATGCAGTGGTTAATAGACTTAATCAAACTTGATTATAAGGTATTTTATTATAAGTACTTTGTGCATTCGTTTATATAATTTTTGACATATCTTAGTTCTAACGTAACCTTTTCGTAGGTAAACAACAACTGTAACAATGAATTTCCAATGAAAAGGTTAAATTTTAATCAATTTATGAATCCAAAGGATTTCGAGGAACTTTTACTTACATTTAATAATTTTAAAGCTATTTCCATTAATTAATTATTTAATCCAATAAAAATACGAGATATAATATTGGATTCTTCTTCCCGTGTAAACCAAAATCATTACTTGAATCTTCAGTAAAACGGATTAAAATATTTATAAATAATCGATTGTTATAAGAAATCGAATCGGTAACGCATTCGGATATCACAACTCGGGCTGTCATAAAATAAAGGAATGGAAATGGTATAGACAAGGATTAATATCATGATTGACTTATTTGAATAAAAACCGTATTGTTGAGAACTACATTTAGTTTTTTATATTTATTTAACTCCCAATGATCATAACAGCCCCATCGAAACTTAACATAAATAAACAAACAATCATACCTACCTATTACTATATTATATTATTATAAAAAAAAGTATAAAATAGTAAAGTATCATCACGACCGTTTCCCTTTTGGGGTAGTCAAAAACCACGCTTATAAAAAAGCGGATTCCAACTTTACTATAGGCTAATCATGACAAGTGGCAAGCTCGTCGATGTCTCTAGCGTACCAAGCTCGGGAAATATCACAGGTGAATTAAATATTGTTTTAAATTATTTATTTAAATTAATAAATTTTATTGTGTCCCGACCAGGGGCCAAACCCGGTACCTCCGAGTCTAAATCCACGAACTTAACAGCTAGACCACTAGTCCGTGAATTTAGACTCGGAGGTACCGGGTTCGATTCCCGATCGGGAACAATTATTTTTATTGATTACAATAAATAAATAAAATTATTAGTTCATCTAATAAAGTTTTATCAAAATTATTATTAATAATTTGAAATGTAATGTTATGTAGAATACTAGGGTAGCTAGTGCAGCTGGAGCCCAAGACACAAGACGAAAATTCTTGGTTTGGGTTCCAACGTGCAATACAATTGGAAATATGTAGCGTGAATATTGTTCACATCGTGTTATTTATTATATAAATATTTATTATTGTAACTAATTTCTACTTGCCACTTAAAGTAAAGTTGGCTAAATGTGAATCCGCTTTCCTTTTATAATATACTCGTATTCTCGTAGACTATGTTAATCGCTGATAATGTAGATTTTGGGAAATATTTTTTAATTTAGTGAAGTTTTTGTGTTTATCCATTACAAAGAAACAATTAAATATTATTTCTTTATTCATCATCGAATACAGTCCTAGATCTCCATCATCTGAAATTTCTGAAGAATTTGGCCTACAATTGCCACGCTGGTCAAATAAGTTGGCGTCCGATGTCAATTTATAATAACAATTTATTACCGATTCTACAAATTAAAACTAGTGGAACCGTGATCGATGGTATAACGTGGTCTCCGAAACGCAGGAACAGTGGTGTAGTATGACAAATGTACGTAATGTTTCTCCTTTATTACTCTTTAGAATCTTTGGGATATACCATTGGTACAAAACAAACAAACGTACGTGTGGAAAGGAGGTGGACTGTCTTGGAGTTCATGGGCTCGCCTGTGCAGGCAGATTTTCCCGCCACGACTCCCTTAACGATACTATTAAAAGTGCTCTAGCCACCATCGAGGTCTCCAGCCAGCTCTTCTAGAGCCTGTTGGAGTTATGCGAGATAATGGCAAGAGACCCGATGGTATGACGTTGGTCCCCTGGGAACGAGGGCATGCTCTGGCGTGGGACGCCACGTGCGTCGACACCCTCGCCGCGTCGCATCTCAGGGGGACAGCGCATAAAGCGGGGTTGCGGCGCATAATGCGGAGTCCAGAAAGCGGCGCAAGTATGTAAGTATAATAAAAGATTACATATTTGTGCCGTTTGCTGTAGAAACTCTGGGCCCATGGAGTTCAAGCGCAGAAAAGTTTTTAAAAGATATAATACCGCGTCTTGTCGTCTTCTTCGGTGACAAGAGGGCTGGCTTTTTTTTTTGCCCAAATAATCAGTATTGCAATTCAGCGGCAAAATGCAGCCAACGTTCTTGCCACCATTCCACGCGGATGAGACTTATTTTCCTATCCTTAGTAATAATTTTATTTTATATTTTGTAGAAAAAAAATTCAAATAAATTTTAGTATTTTACATGTGTTATTATTATTATTACCAATATAAAAAGTTATTGTGTTATATATGTGTATAAATATTATGTTAGGTAAGTTACCAATAGTTGTAATTTAAATTCACATTATTTTTAAATTCAATTTAGTCGTTACACTATTGCGGTGTGTAAACATCGTAAGATCGTACTTTTATACGCGCAGGGTTTTATTTCTGGTGGGGCACAAAAATAATTTATTTATGAGTTATCTCGAGTCTGATTCACCTGAGACATGCATGCAAGTTGCATTATTGGCACAGTAAAGTTGGGTTAAGAAAGTTAAAAGCGAATTTACCTCTTTTTCAAAAGTGTTTTATGACCTCGCAGAATAGGTACATGTTTTAATCATAGTAAAGAGAAATTAGTCTGAAATTGACGCCAATTTTAAATGGTAGATTATATCTTATTTTATTTACTTTTTTAGTTCATTTGTTACTTTGTTGTTTTGTTTATTTTCTTATATTTTATATATGTATATGTATTATATTCCGTCTAAACACAAAATTGAATTCAATGAAAGACCGTTTCTAAGATTTTTTTTTATTTTTTTTTTATACTAGCACGACATGTGACCTTGGGCCCACCTGATGGTAAGTGGCGCGCAAGGTCCATGAATGTTGGCAACTGAAGTCAGATACTCGTAACTGCCATCAGTCCCTAACACTATGCCGGCTTGTATCCCGCTTTTACTCGTAGTCAGAGCCACATTATATACCTTGAGATACCAATTATTGCTAATTTAAGCTATGCTGCCTATATATAATCATACAAATTACTACTAAACGTAATAAAAAATAAAGTATAAATAAAAAATGTCCTCTATAGACCGAGCTAAATCTTTGACAGAAATAATTGCCAGCTTTCCTGCCTCCAGACTTTTCCGTTAGCCGTTTGGATAACTCCTTGGATAGACGCTTGGCTAAGTCACTCCATGGGCCCATTGTCTCAACTCCAAACGTAACCTGTACCAAAGTTGGCGTATTTGCGCAGCTAGAGGTTCTCAGTAGAAACCGCCGCTCGACGTACGCTTGACGTAGTCGCCTGGATGTGAGATGAGGCCAATGTCACATCCCACACCAGTGACCTGCCATTTTTCACGGTCCAACGGTCATACCTTTATGTTGTCGATAGCCGCATGACGAGAAATGCGGCCAGCACTTCTATCACAAGAAAGCCATGGTATCCGAGATATTCGACGGGGTCTCCACACCGGCACTGGTGCGAATGTGCACCTTATTTAAACAATAAGAGTACGCAATATACTCAATTATTGAGACCACATTATTTATTTATTTAATTCATTCACTTAAAAAGTAGAACAGATACGAGCTATACTGCCAATAGGCATTCTTTACAAGCTAACCTTGAGAATCTATTAAGGTGATAGGCAGGATGAAAAAATAAAATAATACTTTGAAAACATTCAAAACTCACTTTATCCTGCATGATATTAAACATAAAAACGAAATCAAAACTAAAAGTTGATAAGTTGGCAACACTACAAGTACATAGAGGATTAACCTAATTTTTATGAAAAAATATGTAGTCAATTATTAGTGGACTAGTCAATAATTATGTATCTTATTCTAAGTATTTACAAGAACATATGTATTAGTTATTTTATGATTAATAAAGATACCCATTATTATTTTAATTAGGAAACCTGCTAGATATCGTATAATAAAATGTCGTAGTGAACAGTGTTTTCAGGGAATCAGGTATAAAGTTAACTTCATTTAATTGCACGCTTCTTATTAGGTTTAATAGGGTATCAATTTAGTTACAATCGTGGGCACGCGAACAAATTATTAGCCATGTCCTAGATTCAACTATTTCCTATTAAATAAAATGCGCTACAGTTAAGGGTTCAATTGAAGGTTGATTTCTTTTTATTTATCTATCTATTGTTTTTTTTATTGGCAACTAGCTGTTTGGCTCGTCTTCACTTGTGTAGTAAACTGGCCATTATAAGACTCAAGATTGTTGGTAATAAAGTATCATCACTATCGTTTTCCTTCTGGGGGGTCAGAAACCACGCTTATAAAGAAAAGGATTCATATTTAGCCAACTTTACTATATATGCCAATCGTGACAAATGGCAAGCTCGTCTATGTCTCTAGCGCACCAAACTTTAGAATATAATCGAACCTGTTACCTCAGAGTACAAATCCACGGACTTAACCTCTAGACCACGGAGCAGTAATATTTTTGGCATTTTAAACTTTTGGCAAATGAATAGACAGTCATATATTCCACAAGTATGTCTGTCCCAGGGTTTTAAAAAATAATTTTTATTTAAATAAAATATACATACAGACAGACAGACAAGTTTTTTTCTCATTTATAATATTAGTACGGATTGTATTAAGTAGGAACGAAATTAAGACGTCTCATCAACATTTTCTTTGCCAAATCATGAAATAGGAAAACTTTAGTACTGAATATAATAATATTTATTTAGAAGCGTATAGGCTTACTCACCGTTTTATTGCATGGCCCGGTGTACAACCCTCTCATTTCTACTTACCCGGGCGTGAACAATAAAGAGTGAAATGGATAGCACACCCCTGTTCCATCTTATTTTATTCATGGAGGCCCCGGGCCCGCGAGATGGAATTACAGAATCGGTGCAGTCCGACAGAGACGGGGCGCGTCTCTCAGGGTCGACTACAAACAAAATGTATACGAGGGTGAGCGGCCGCCAACGATTGTGATTCCAACGTATATAGTCGCATCTACATTCCTGAAGGAAAAATAATAATAAAAAGGAACACATCCATTAAAATATAACATTCGCCTCATGTTAATGTACAGACAAGGTTATGAAGTTATTACCTCATTTTCACCTAAAATACATACTATTATTACCTATAAACGCAAAAGTTTGAGTGACCCTACATACTTTTTACTATATATACGAATGATGCGCCTTTACTACTAGACCGATTTTAATATTCTAGGCTTTTGAATATTCCTATTATATGACATCATCATCTACTAACATATTTTTGTCAAACTGAATTTATTAAAATATAGTAGCTCAGTTGTAAGTTAATAAATATTATTGTGTCCCGACTAGGTATCGAACCCGGTACCTTCGAGTCAAATGCACGAACTTAACCACTAGACCACGGAGGCAGTTTTTATTTGGTTCTCATAGTACACAAGTGAAGCTGGGTCGCACAGCTATTGAAGGGTTATTGCCGCTCGCTCATACTTTTCGAGTTAATAAATTAAATACAGGGATGAAGCGATGCGAGCATTTTGATTGGAAAACATAACATTGACAATAAATCGCAAACAGTTCACGGTGTTTGGAGTTCGCTTTGTGTTTGGAACTGTTTGTTATACACTTTCTGGTTCACTGTTTTTTAATGATTGAGAACTCTTTCTTTGAATTTGGGTATTTTTAGATTTCTTTAACATCGTTGTCCGCAAAAATAATATTATATTTACTGTTAAAAATCAATATTGATAATATGTATAATATATACACACAACTACAACTATACAATACTATACAACTATATACATATATCTTGATTTGAAATAATGTACAAAGATTTAAAATAAATGAAGTAATAATTATTATTTATTTAATGTTAGGTTTTCTTTTAAATTATTTAATATTGTAATTATCGAATAAAATATATATACCTACGTTATTTTTAGATAATAAAAATATATAAACTGAATTAAAAATAAGACCAAACTATATATTATATATATAAATATATAACAATATTCACCCATGACTTGATCATATGGCAGTGTGTCGAGAACACTTGCAGCATTTCCCCGCTGCACAGCTATGCTGATTTGCTGCGTGAAAAAATAGCTAGCCCTCTTGTCACATAAAACTTGAAATAAAATATTTATGATAATTGACATATACTCGTATATAAACAGTTTAAAATTGTTACAATTATTAAAACAATAGATAAATATATTTTTTAAGCTTCATCAGGTATTATTAGTGGAAACAATATTTTAAATAAATATAAACACTTTTTTAAAAAGATTTAAATCCATATCCGAAAAAAACACTATTGCATGGTGAATAAGGCCGCGTCTGAAAATTGCGAAATTCATCATCATAAATACCTAAAGGTTGGCGAGTGTTATTATTAATTGATATCGCCCACTGCCGAACAACGAAATAGAGAGATAAAGAATTACGCAAGTCAAATGTCGCGCGATCGTTGACCTCTCGCTCAAGTATGCTTGATTAGGTTCAGTATGAGTGGCGATATTTTTAGGAAAACTTCTTTGCACCGTAACTTAATATTTTATTACTAAATATTTAAAATAAAAAATACGTAGTACTATTTATTATTTTAGATTATAATATTTAAAAAAAAGTATTTATCAAATTCCAAGCAGTATACTAAAATTACTTAAGATGCGTACAAAATTGAAACTACATATTTCCAATTGTACTGCACGTTGAAGCCCAAACCAAGAATTTTCGTCTTGTGTCTTGGGCTTAGCTGCACTAGCTACCCTAGTATTATACAATTATTTATTTCATCAAAGTGAAGCGTGGTACCTACAATTTTATTGGAAAATATTTTACATACATAATAATACTACGGATACGATTATAAGTCCCGTCGGCGTGGAATGGTGGCAAGAACGCTGGATGCGTTTCCCCGCTGAATTGCAATACCGATTCTTTGAACGAAGAAAGAGCCAGCTCTTTTGTTACCGGATGATATGGCAAGACGTAAAGTTACGTCTTTTCTTATATTTATTTATTTATTCAATGAACAGTCTACAAAAGGTACAATCATATTTATAATATTACTAGAAATAACAATAACACATAGATTTGTTGATTATTGAAACTATCCAAATTAAAAAGAAACTCTAATTAAAATCGGTTTTAATATGTTTATCCATATTAGGTACGAATATAGAACAGTCGTTTTGCGTGTAGTTGAGTAAATAACACAAAACGCTTGTGGATGTAATTTTATCGCAAATTGAACCCATTGAACTGCAAGTCTTTCAATTATGTATACTTGGCTTTTGATGTATCAATTCTTTTTTCATTTCGGTTGTATAGAGAACGAGTAAATTATTTATGCGCAGTCAGTTTTCATATCCATAAAATTATAGTCTATTTTCTTCAATAACCTGTATTTACGACCACTTATTGATAATCTTTGAGATCTTTAAGTCAGCACAAATAAGACAGTATTTCACTCTTTCCAAAGATTAAATTAACTTCCTGAACAGGTGATTCATCATTAATTACTTATGTACAAATTCTAATTTACTTAAAAGATATGTTAAAATTAGAGGCTTATACACTGACACACAAAAAAATAACATCTTGAAGAACAGAAGATAAGACTCTTAGCAATTTTTGGATTCACCGTGCGGGTGCCGAGTTTATTATGTGTAAAGAAGATAATAATAGTGTCTCGGGCTTGCTACCGACTTCGGCATGGTTTAAAAAGGGGACCCCTAATTTTAATTGCACAATATAATCGCATCACATTCTGCTTATCACCTACTCAATTCTTTAAATCTCCAACTAGTAGGTCAGTAAAAAAAAAATCAATCATACGGAAAATTCAAGTGTCGTTAAAATGCATTTTATATGAAGCACTAATAAAATATCGAAGACGCATTAATATCTATAGCAAATTTAATGAGTTTTGGTTAAATCGAACTATAAACCCAGTTAGTAAATAGCTCACTTAAAACTACTACCAATATGGATTGTGAAAACCTGTCATTTTAACTGTCATAAATGTTTATAGGTACCTACTAAACTTTGTGACATTGATAACAAAGTTGCCAACAAAAGCGCCACGCGGTCGAATCTGAGGTCGAGTTCTGCGGTGACCGACAATGTCCACACCGGAAGCATTCTAGAAATCTGCAGTTCTCTTTATCACCACTGTCACTCGATATGAATTTATTGTCGGGAGTCTGTGGACCCTTGCAGAGTCTAACACCCGTTTTCTCAATGGCTTCTCCACTCAAACATTCCTTCCAGTTGTCAAACGGGTTCAAGGGATCCTCTAAGTCAGTATTCTTAGTTGTAAACTCTCCCCGAAAGGCATAAATGTTACAATTCTAAATAATTCCGGTAAGAACAGCTTTGTTTCTAGCAACATTGAAGATTACGTATTCTAATTATTAATTTTGTCAGATTATATTATGTTTTATATTATGAATATTCATGTGTTACGATAATTATTTATAATTTTGGAATGAAATCTGTATTGTATGTATTAATTTTATTAATAAGAAATACAAGTTTAAATTATATAAATGTAAGCCGAATATAACATAAACATTTGAAGGAGGTTTCAAGGTTCATCGCAACGTACCTTGAGTTGCAGTTGTAATCCTCAAGCGTAGTGTTATGCGAAATCGTGTCCCTCAGACAGCTGGAAAGAATAATTGAGTGAAGGAGCGGTTAAGGATACGTCTAATAATACAGATATAAGAAAAAGATTAAGGACTGAGTAGCATGCATATGAAAAAATTAATATATTGAAAGAACACAATTGAAATTTCATTAATTACTTGACTTGATTTTCCATGATGTTTAGTGGTAACATGGATAATTTTATTCCGCACCCAGTTACAGTTTAAGATTAATGAGGTTATTAGTAATGTTGCAAATAAATTCTAACTCGCGATTGGCAAGGTGGGGAAAGTGTTGTGAAACACATAGATGACTTACTTTTTATGTTTAAATCTTGGTATTTAAATGTCCTAATTTGTGTTGTGTATTCGATTGTATTTATTTAACCACAGTCAGTGTTTATTTCAGCCTTTATTTCTCCACAGCATAGTTTACAGAGAACGCGCAACCGTAGAGAACCGTAGAACGCAGACCGCGGTGAGGTGTGTCCGGACCCTAAAAGCACCCAATGCAACAACAAAGTCTATACAATATTCCCCAGTATTGTATACCCTATAATTTGAAAGGCGTCACTTAATAATTTAATTTATTGCCTATCCCTAGTTAGGTGCTGGCTGCGACACTATTAAAATTCTAACTGCCTGTTATAGACAATTAAGAATTAAACCTACAAACGTGTTGTACCTAAACTGTCATTTGAAGAAATTACACATTAAAAATACAAACGATATGTTCACAATACAAGAAGTACCTACTACTTGTATTTACCGCGGAAATTCCTTTGTTATGAATATGCAATAGGTAGGTACTATGTTGTTAAATTACTTTCTCTTTTACTATTACTATTTATTACTGTTTAGCTTTCTGAAAATGCATTAAGTACGCGTGTAATGAAAGTTCAAAATAAATTTATAAATTTTATGACTTTACACCTATGTGTCAATATCTGCTAATACTGAGCATCATTATCATCATTAATTTATTTCAACAAAATAACAATAATAATCAAAAAATACAGAAAACTAAATATATAAAATCATCTAACATTCATTCACATTTAATCATTAATTCGTTCCTTCAAACATACCTGCTCCATCACATCCTATCGATCTTACTTATTTATAACTTACATCACTATTATTGAATATTTGAATTTTAGTTTTTTTCAACTTGTGAGAATGGCTTCTGCTACTTTTTAGAAAGCAGAAAACATTTATTTTTTTACTTCAATGATTAAAAAAATATATATAAATAAAATTATAATAAAACTAAACTATAAATAAAAATAATCATGCATATTTATGCATGTGGCAGTGTGCCAAGCATTTCCCTGCTGCACAGCGATGCCCACTTGTCACACAGCATAAAACAATTCATAAAAAAAACTCTTTATTACTTGACCCCAACAGTCCCAAAATCTCAAGACCAAACGATACAAACACGTAATCATTGCTAATATAGATATTAATATATTACATTACTGCAATTATATTTTTAGTTCGCTTACTATTGCAAAATTTATAACGAAGTTTTATTTTACCGTAGGTACTTAAAGTTTTATATTGGACTTGTTGTAATATTTTATTTAATTTGAAAAATGAACGAAAATATGCTTAAATTTGTCGCGATCATTACAAAACAATGCATGTTACATAATAAATTAGTTTGCTACGTTGCTATATTGTGCCGGGCTGTGCAGACAAAGGCAACCCCGAACAAGAGAGGTATTGTTCCTCCAGTCTTTCAGCCTAACCGACCTGCACAGTAGTTCGATGCTAAGAGGGCTTTAGAAGAATTTCCTCTGTTCTATAGGCTTTGCTTTTGACAATGACTTTCCTTACTTCATAATGGTTCACATATTTTACATATAGCTCTCTCTGTCTGGCCATCGAGGCGAGAGATGAACAATTCACCGAGAAACCATACTAATATAACAAATATGAAATATACTAGAGAGTACAAGTAGGTATGTATGCGATAAAAAGAGATAACATTAATCTACTAAATACTAATCTTGTATTATATTCGTTGATACTAATTGACCATAAAAAAATAATTAATTTCTCGACATTTTGAAAAAGTTTCAATATTGACAGTCATCTCTATGACAACCTAGTGCCATCTACTTGTCCACAACATATTCTCTACCTTGGAAATTACGAGTTGCATTTATTTTCAACATTACTAATAACTTCAATAATCTTAAATTGTACTTCAGTAAGGAATTAAAAAATGATTAAGTGTCTATTTGTAACCCGATTTTAAATTGTAAAGGTATACGAGCAGTAAATTTAGAAAACCAAACTTGATTTCTAAATCAATGTCGTTAAAATGTGCGACTTTTGTTGTGGAAAAAATTGATGACTTATTTTAATCTTTATGGTTTTATATTTGGCAAAATGTAAAAATATTGTGAACTTTATTATATTTTTTCAACGCAACCAATTAGTATTATTTCGGCCTTTATTTCTTCACGAAGTGGCGGGAGTTGGTAAGTATAATTTGTATAATTAAAGTTGGAGATGACATATAATAAAAAAACAAACACGATTCATTCAAAATGAAATTTATTGTCTTATAACCAATTCCCAATTTTATGGTATTACTCTTTAAAGGCCGAAATTACAATAAGACACTATGTGGTAAACCATTACACCCCCTAGACTGTGTTCTAGTCCTAGTCCTCCACTGCTGGAGATGGGTCTTCATCCAGAAATTTCTGTAGAATAAGGCCCAGTCGGGTTGGCGAGTGTCTTATTTACTTTTTAACAAAAATATATTAACGATTCCACAAGCTGGTATTAGTGGAACAGGGACCGACGGATTAACGTGCTCTTCGAGGCACGGGAACATTGGTGTTGTAAATCAATGACAAATGTGCGTATATTTCTCATGGGTATTTCTTTAGGATGTTAAGGAAAGCCTTCTTATAGCTGAGCCACCACAGCTCAAAAAAATAATTAACTACTTACCAACTCCCGCCACTTCGTGAAGAAATAAAGGCCGAAATAATACTAATTGATTGCGGTGATAAAATATAATAAAGTTCACAATATTTTTACATTTTGCCAAATATAAAACCTAGTGTCATAAATGTATATATATATTTTATAATTGTAATACCTTCACTGTAAATTTTATTTGATATGGGTGTATACCTGAAATAAAACTTCATTTATTTATTTATAAAGATTAAAATAAGTCATCAATTTTTTCCACAACAAAAGTCGCACATTTTAACGACATTGATTTAGGAATTAAGTTTGGTTCTCTAAATTTACTATTCGTATACCTTTACAATTTAAAATCGGGTTACAAATAGACGGCACTACTTGGCGAGCTAGACAAGTATACGTTCCGCTTATTTGACCTGTGGATTTTGAATTAGGATTGCTACTCTTATGCCTTACAGAATAGGGGCTACAGATTTATAGATACAAGTTTTTAGGTCAGGTCTTGTGGAGTGAGTTCTGAAATATACGGACAAGTTGGTTGTGGATTTACTACGACCATTCACAAGCGGCAATTTGTACATCTCAACACTGAATTCTTGAATTAATAGTATGTAGCAACTGTTTGCGTTGTGTTTTATTCCTGGTTGCAGAGACAAAAGTCATGGTTTTCAAAGAATAAATGCCAAGGAAAATTGTCAAATCTGCTTTTTTACAATAGTCTTTATAAAATAGGCAAAATATGCCGGGTTTATTTCAAATGCAACTTTTTATTATTAATTTGATCGGAGCTTTCGTATTTTGTGTTGTTTAAATAATAAATTCTATGTTTGAATGCAAATAATGTCGCAAACTGATACAAATAACTCTTTCATTCATTTCAATTAAGGTTGAAATGGGATTTAGTTATGTTATTAATAGTTACGAGTGTTGAATTATTTAAAACTTAATGCAAAATGCTGTGTTTAGGGTTAAACATATAATAGAAAAAAAAGTAAAGTATCATCACGACCGTTTCCTTTTCGGGGTGGTCAGAACCCACGCTTATAAATAAGCGGATTCACATTTAGCCAACTTTCCGACCAGGAATCGAACCCGGTACCTTCGAGTCTATATCCACGGACTTTAGACCACGGATGCAGTTCAACATATGATAGAGATAGTAAATAATTATCACGACCGTATCCCTTATGGGGTGGTCAGTAACCACGCTTTTTAAAGAAGCAAATTCTCATTTAGACTACATTACTATAATCCCAGCCCATCATGACAAGTCGTAAGCTCGTCGATATATCTAGCATAGCAAAATCGAAAGATCAGATATCGAACTCGGTACCACCGCGTCTAAATCCAAGGTCTTAAAATCACGGTAGCAGTCAAATATACTACGTTAAAATTATTTGCCTGGCTAAGACCCAATTGATCATCAGCCTTCCTACTGTTGGATGTAGACCTGCTCTTTTGCCACTGACATCCAACCGCAACCCGCAATCTTGTTTAGGTATTCAGTGGATCTGGCCCTACTCTGAAGAGTGAACTATTATGTATCTATTATATTATACTATTATAATCTATAAAAGAAACGATGGGCCCGTGGGGATCGGAACTGAAAGCTTTTTATAAAGAAATTGTTCCAAGGCTCATTGACGTCTCTGGTGACAATAGGGTTGGCTGTTTTTTCTCACAAAAATTAAGTATCATAATTCAAAGGGAAAATGCTGCTAGTGTATTGGGTACCATCCCTCAAGTCAGCGATTTGGAGGAGCAATTTTTTTGTAAGTATTTAATTTTAATTTTCTATGTATTATTATTTTTTTAGGTTAAATTTAGATTTTGTTGTAATATAGTTTATTTAATTTAAGGTTTTTTATGAAATAAATTATTTAGGTAGCTTTTATTTAGAATATAACTAAACCTAAAATAAAATATTTGAACAAGTAGTACGTAAAAAAAAAAATACTAAACCTTATTATAAGTTGGTTGCATGTTTACTTTATTTAGGGTACGAGTGGTACATGACTGTAACCAATGTTGTAAAAAGAATTCAATAGACTGTTTTTATATATCTATTTAATAGTTACATTTAATTAAAGTTTGTACTGTTTTATATTTAGAATCATTCAAATAATTTATGTAGGTAATGACTTGTCACAAATGCCTGTAATATGCTTACGTAAGTAAATATATTTCGACTGACTTTTGAGTTAGTCAGGATAAATAACTATACCTCATATGTAGTATTATCCAATTGCTGTTAAATGACAAGAGTAACAAACATACCTTATGTTATTAATATAATAATAATTACAGCTCAGAACTTATTGTCCTAAACAGTGGAGTACTGTTTAGGACAATAAGTTCTGATTAACTTATATCTGGAGAATTTGGCCTACACTCGCCACGCTAGCCAGACAGCGGGGTGAGGTGGAGTGCACAAGATTTTGACATTTCCGACAGTCGTAATCGATCTTAGACGATTCGTTTTCGGACGATTGTGCACTCCGCCTCACTCCGCAGGTCTAATGTCAATTTTAAAGATAATGTATTAACGATTCCACAAGTTGGTATTAGTGGAACCGGGAGTCTTAACGTGCTCTCCGAGGCACGGGTACTGTGTTTTTTTTGGATTGGAAAGCGTTCCAACAACCGAGTCACCATCTTATAATTCTAATATAGTACCTAACATAAAGGATAAATAACATAAATCTCGTTTAAAATGGTGCATGTATAGAAAAGTATTTTTAATATGGTTCTATTTAACTTTTATGGTGCATTTTTACGGCAATACCCATTTCGACTGAAGCACGAATTGCAGAGTCCATTTGTGCACCTGAATTATTCTGTTTCAGTACCCTTTTGTGGCTATAAACCTGATTTGTAGTATATCTTTTAAAATGAAATTGTAATCCTTAAACAACTTAAGATTTTTGGCTATTAAATCAATACTAACAATCATTTGTCTAATCTATTGACCAATAGGATTTTTTGTATATAGAGTTATTATAGAATACAATAAATAAATTTTATTTTACCTGGTTATTTTCACCTCGATTGTCGTGGAAATTTAATAATTGTAAAAGTTTCACAAACTTATAAATTTACTAAAATCCATTAGCAATATTATTTCTGGTAAAAACTTTTAAAACTCGTTACGACTTACGAATGTCGCTCGCTCTATAATCCTTTCCAAAAATAGAATTTTATAACAGAATTGTCAACAAAGACAATGTCAGTTTTTAACTTTTTTCTCTTTAGTTGGCAACTACGCTACCTCCTCGGCTGTTATAAAATATTAAACAATGTAATTATATTTGAGGCGGCAGGGGTTCTGACTTAATCCGGAGCTCGACTTAACCCACATTATTACATATTCTGACTGTAGAGAATCTCTTGTCTGGTCTTCGCTAATACATTGTTATCGCGGAGATGATGAAGACATGATTGCAATTCCTTTATGCATAATAGTGCTCAAAGCAGTACCTAATTAGGTACGGTATTTATCCAGCGAACTATACTATTCAAGGACGTTTCTCATATCATAATCTTAGTATAAACCGGGATCATAATTTGTCACTTTTGGTTTATATTATTTTTTCAGTTCAGATCGTTATTTCTTAACATTATTTAGCAAAACAAATTCGATAGGGCTATATGTACACCGTAAGTTGCTATAAATTTGTAGCTCAGATACTTCGCACCTTATCGCGCTGTAAAAATCCTATACTTCGTGTTCTTCATTAGATCTTGATGCGCGACGTGAGAGCGACTGGACACTGACAGTGGGTCTGGTCGACAAGTATAAGGCCACTTAGCGAGCTATGGAGAGAGCTATGTTCGATATTTGTCGTATGGATATTTATCCGTCAGATAACTAAAGTTACCGACATAGCCTTCAAAATTAGTAAGTTGAAGTGGCAATGGGGCAGACACGTCTGTCGCAAAATGACCAATGGAGTAGACGGGTTCTGGAGTGGAAAGACCCCCCGCCATATGGACGGATGGCCTGAAAAAAAAGGTCGCTGGTGGGGGCTGGATGAGGGTGGCAAAATATCGTTTGAAATGTCGAACCTTGAGGGTTGCCTATATCCAGCACTGGAGACACGCAGGCTGATGATGATGAGAGTTACTGAATAGTAGTAGTTATTATGTTTAAAATAATCACAACACCACTAGGTACCTACCTGGTTTAGTCTAGAGTAGGGAAAACATTAAGCGTAGCTTTGTTTGTAAAGAATGTGTTTAGTAAAGAATAACTGACAAATACGTCACAGTATAAAATTGGCAATAGATAGAGGCGACTTCTATCCACTTCTGTCGCGCTATTGAAAAATGTATACTTTAATATAAGTATATACTTTAATATATACTAAATATAGGAGTTTAAAAAAAAGTTTAGGAAAGTTTATTAATAGGCTATTTGTCTTTTAATTTAAAGTCGTCCTAAAATATTCCTAATAATTTCATTAATTAAATCGATTTTGGGGATACATTTACATTTAAAGTTGAATAATTTATTTTAGCATGATAACGCTGCTCGCCGTGTTTTGAAAAACTTTTTGCTTTGGAATAATGGATTATTCCGTTTATGCAAAAGCTAATTTTATTACAAAAAGAATATTTAACATACACATGTAAAGTTAGCTCGGCTTATAACTGGAACGCGTTTGTTGTTGTTTACTCAGTTAGTGACGTCACACCCAAAGCCAACATGACGGGGTTTTTTGACAATTTAGAAATTAAAAACAAATGCTAGTTTATAATAAATATATATATATTTATTTATATCTTGTATATTTATTTTACAAGTATAGATCATAATTCTAATTCCATATTAAAATTAAAATCTATAGATATAATATTTAAGAAATATAAATAAAAAAGCAAAATAATATATATTTATATATAAATACATAATATAAAAATATATAAGTGCAATATCTATTTATTTAATATTATATTTTTATTTTTAATATTTATCTATTTAAGTAAATTGTAATTTATTTACAAAACGTTTAATTTAAAACTGAATCAATTAATCCTACTGTAGTAGTACAGGGTAGTTTTTTGGAGAATTAAGCCTTCGATGGCAATCGGAAATGTCCCATAATAACATTATAACCTTCAAGGGCCTAACACGAAATATTTACCTTATTAAGTAATTTCATAGTCCGAAAACTGGTAAAAAGGTTGGTAAGGAGTTGGCTATTTTTATTGATAATAAAAATAGCCAACTCGAACAGCCTGGTGTTCTGAAGACAATTAATCACAATTCAAGTTGACATAGTTAGGTAGTTTGTCTTCGTAATAAAGTGCGAAGTTATAGAATCTCATGATAAAGTTGAAATTTAAATTACCGCACATGTGCTCCACTAATTAAGTGGGGCGACATTAAGCGCCATCTTTATTCTCCATATTGGCTTCTCTCAAGTAATTTCTAAGAAACTTCTATACTAGTTGAGTAAAGCTATTAAGTTTATGTTGCTACAGTAAATATGAGCGCCTTGGTACATTACAAGTGTATCACACTATTCGCTATACTCCTTGTGTCCTGTTGGTAAGCTTAAATTTCGTATGAAATTGTATAGCCTGATGTGTGGTCAAGTGTGGCTTGCACGTGCTCGGCACAAACTTGAAATTAAGTTCATGCCTTTGGGAGAAATTCAACCACGACTATGAATACAAGACCAAAACCAAGACTTAAATGGAGGTTGGAAGTTTGAACAAGACCATTGTTTACTTGATTTTGGCGACACCAAGTAAACTGTACTTCTTGAGAATTGATAGTAACGTCATCGCGTCTAAACGTGCTCCTTTATATACAAGAATTTAAATATCACATTGATGAAACATCGTATAAATGACACATAAATAAACAAAGCGACATTTCGTGGTACAGGTAGCCATGAGAAGCAAACAGTTGATTGCTATTTTAATCATTCGATGTCAGACGCGCTCGAACAAAATACGAGTACGTGTTACCAATATTGGTTGTTTTTTTTATCTGTTATTAAACTTCGACATATCCTCTCATCGTCCACAGTGTTTGAAGACAAAAGTCTTTAACCAGTGCGTCCTCTCCGTAATGTCGTACGGAGCAAAGACGTGGACACTGACAGTGGGTCTGGTTCACAAATTTAAAGTCGCTCAGCGAGCTATGGAGAGAGCTATGTTTGGTATTTCTCTGATGGATAGAATTCGAAACGTTGAAATTCGTCGGAGAACCAAAGTTACTGACATAGCATTCATGGAGTGGAGACCACGTACGGGACGACGCAGAGCGGGACGACCCCCCGCCAGATGGACGGATGACCTAAGGAGGGTTGCTGGTGGGAGTTGGATGACGGTTGCAAAAGACTGCGTGCAGTGGCGAGCCTATATCCAGCAGTGGAGAGACACAGGCTGATGATGATGATGATGAAATTTTAAGCGACTTAAATAAAATAAAAAAACAAGTCTAAAATTTTATTATTATCTAAAAGGTTGAACACACCTGCAATATCTGATGACGTGATCCATTCCAGTTGTAAATTATTCAAAAAATATTATTTATATACGTTTAAAGCCGGTAACTGAGCCCTCCCTTAGTAGCATTACTTCCTTAAATAGCAGCGATCGCAGACTTTTTGTGTTTAAACTATAGTTTTATGTTAACATTATAGTCATGTATGGCATAATAGTACATTACTGCCGCGGTCTATAATGACTACTTTCCTGGTCGTGCTGATGATGGCCGACAACGCAGCGTAGCGCAGCTCTAGGCCGACAGCGCGGTCAGCGTGCAGCACTTGACCGTAGGTTGAGGCCTTTACAGCGAGGACAGCAAGAGCTGCAATAATGACCAAGCTGGAAGGCCTAGAGCGTAGCAAGGCTAGCTCGAGGTAATCATAGCGTGACCAGCGAAGCAGTCATAGTGGGCCAAGGCTTAAATAGTGCTTTACTCAAAAATGCAAGTACCTAATCTAAATAAAACCAGCAAGTAATTTAAATAAAATATACATTGTACCTATCTCTATAAATACAAACAGCTGTGTTTTAAATAAAATCTTTTTGCATTTGATTCTTTAAAACGTTGAAAAACGTCAAAATAGCGGGCGGCAATATACAAATAACGTTTACGCCTAAAGAAACAGAATTTGGCCACTGGATATCGAAATAAAGCTTGCTGCGAGCTGACATTATGTTCTTTTTATTGTGGTGAGCTCGCGTACGTCGCTGGAAAAAGACTTTTCATTTTCAACTTTGCAAATGCATTATAAAAGTACAAAACTAAAAAGTGCCATGTCCTCGATTTTCCATAACGTAAAATTTATTTTCTAGGGAAATATTTGATTACTTATATAATATTTTTATTTACATTCTGCGATAATGGATTGAGGGCGGTGGTGGCTCGGTTGTACGAACGTTTTCCTTAACATCCTAAAAAGGTGGGTTTGAACCCCGGCATGTACCAATGAGAAATTTACTTTTCTTACGTACATTTATTACAGATTTACAACACTATCGTTTCCGTGCTTTCCACGTTAAGCCGTCGGTCCCGGTTCCACTAATACCAACAACGTTAATAAATTATTACTTAAAATTACATCAGACCCTCGCCAACCCGTCTGGCCAGCATGGCAAGTGTAGGCTAAATTCTCTAGAAAATTCTGGAAGACCCATCTCCAACTTTTTTGTAATAATGCAGGCAGCATTATTAACAACAAATAAAGAGGTTAACCCGAAAACACGTTATCCAAACAAAAACTCATTTATAGCTTAATATGCCTAGAAGTAAAATAGTAAGTTGTAACGCATATATAATGTGCATTAAACTTTATAATATTTTGCCTAACGAAATATTAAGTCTGTCTACAATATTATTTAAAATAAAGCTGCAGAGATGGCTTTTTTTTAAGACGGAGATCGCAAAATCGCCTGACGATACGACCCCAGCCTGAAGGGTCACAGCGGGAGGTCGCTTGCCCGAATCACTGTGAGGCCTCATAAGGAGACCCCAAGGCGCCTACGGACTAAAACCCTATAAACCGTCTCTCTTTTACTGTTAGCTCTGCGTGCCTTAACAGCTAAGTCTGAGTCGTGGCTACGAAGTGAAGTCACTCGTTCGCCGCGACGCAGAGATGGCTTGATGTCTGTTGATTTTATAATACTTAAGATATTTTTTTTAAACCAGACATAATAAAGATTTTGAATTTTGTTTTATGAAGGTATAGGACTCTTTGTTCTAGGGGCTGTGATGTGATCATAATGGATTCTTTCGTTATGATAGTACTGAATGGCTTGCCTTTTCTTTACGCCTATATTACTAAACCGATTTTAATAAAATTTGGCAGTTTTTATTATTGAATACTTGAGACAGACATAGGCTATATGAAGTCTACATCTGACCATGACTATATATCTGTCTGCCTGATGCCAGCCGGGGTTGGACATGACGCCAAAATCTAAACACAATAATTATGTGCTCATTTTTTCTCTCTCACTATGTGTTTTTTTTTACTTTTCCATACCATACTTAGGTTAAGTTGCACCAACATATTTCTATGTAATTATAACCATTAAAGTTAAAAATGCTGTCGAATGTATCGATTCAATATAAAGTATGTTAGCTGGTACATTCATTTTTAACTTTAACCGTTACAAATACTTCATTTAGGTGCAATTCAGCCCAAGTATGGTTCGGGATAGCTATTTGACCCGCACACAATAAATTATTCTTTAACGTAAAATATATTTTCTAGGGAGACAATTAAAGAGACTTCATTTAGGTGCAACTTAGCCTTAATGTTACAACGCAGTTTGTAAAATAAACATGAAACTAAACAATATATTTCTAAATAAATATCTATCTATTAAATAATGTATGAGTCGCGCACCAATCTCTACTGTGAATCCGATATCGAGCAGTTTTATGTGAGCCTTTACGACGCAATTTATTCAGGCTCCTCGTTTTTATGAGTACCGCAGACAGCAAGCCTCACCCATTTCACGGTTTTTCATATGTTACCAGTTCATCTATGTCAGTCATTTTGATCTTTACTCTCATTTATACTAATACTATAAATGTGAAAAGCTTTATCTGTTTGCATGTTTGTCATGCCATCAAGCCTATATTGCTGAACTGATTTTGATGAAATTTACCAAAAATGTTAATCAGTACCCAAATATGGACATATGCTGTAACATCATGATGGCAGCATTCATAAAATTATGACTTTATTTACATATCTCTGAGTTTATAAAAAAAAAAAACAAAATGAAAATTTATGAGAACAAACAAACAATTTATACAACAAAATCTTATTTAAATAGCAAATTATTTTGTAGTCCAGCACGATGACCCAATGCTAATTAATGTTCGACAAATTAGAGTGCACTAAGTAAATTGTAAATCAATCATGTTCAGCTTTTTTAAATGTCAATAGACTAATTAATAAAATAATTATCATTCTTACAAACAGTGCATACTCTTATTAGCGGCTTTATCGTATTATTATTTTCTCAGCAGGTGACCTGGTGTTCAGAAAAATGTGTATTTGTATATTTCTGTATAAAAAAAAATTAACGAACACTACATATTATAAGATTCTTTAAATATTGTTACTAACACATATGGAATTTATTCAGAAATTAAAGTTTATTATTATTAATAATAATTACCATTAAGATTTCCTAAATAAATATAAAAAGTAGCATTTATATAATAAATTCAATAATAATAAATAAAATAAAAAAATAATAAAAAAAAAAAAACATATTATTATTTATTATTATTATTTATATTATTAAGTTACGGTGATGGTGCGGTTGGAAGAACGCTTGCCTTAAAATCCTACAAATTTCGGTTCAAACCCCCCAGGCATGTACCAAAGAAAAATACACTTTTCTTACGTACATTTGTCATAGATTTACAACACCGCCATTCCCGGGCCTCGGAGAGCACGTTAAGCCGTCGGTCCCGGTTCCAATAATACCAACTTGTGAAATCATCAATAAAAAAAGTAAACTATAGATTCATACATCTCCTTAATTCTCCTCAGCAATCAGTACTAATCAATGTAAAATCAGTTGTTACATCCGTTATCGCTCGTTTAGGAATGGGTCTTCAAAATAAATTTTAATGTAAATACGTCAGATAATGACACCATAAACCCTGCCAACCTATCTAATCAGCGAGCGTGGTTTGAGAAAGCCTAATTCCTCAGAAATATTTTCTGGAAGGTCTACCTTTAGCAACGGAAGTCTAGAACTCTGTGTTCCAGTGGCAGCCATGATAATACCCTACATAGATAATACATTGGTCCATCCTTAAGTTCCAAGAAACAACTGTATATATCTGTCCTGTAGTTTAAGTTGTAGTAGGCTTGAAAGAAACACAGACCACTTTTTTAGTATTTATCATATCCCCTAAAACTAAAAGTCCTAGACCTCCACTGTTGATGATGGGCCTTCCAGAAATTTTTGAAGAAGTTGTTTGGCCTACACTCGTCATGCTGCCGGGCTTGCTAGACGGTTTAAAGAATGTCTGATGTATTGTTGTAATGATAACTTATTTACGAATCCACAAGTTGGTATTAGTGAAACCGGGACGCCGACGGCTTAACGTGCTCTCCGAAGACATAAGAAAAGTGTATTTCTCATTGGTACATGCCGTGATTCGAACTGACCTTTTTAGAACTTTAAAGAAAACGTTCTTACAACCATGCCACCACTATGTATTTATATTAATATGGATTATTTTCAAGCCAGCATCGAAGTTGGGCGCATGATGAAAAGTATATGCGTGACCAACAATGGGAACTATCAGCTGTGCTAACTGGTAAAACAACGATAATAATAATTCCGAATAAACCACGTCAATTTGTTCCACGCTTGGGGACACTTGACAATCGATACGCGAGCGTGGTCAGAGTTGCTAGGCTATCGCTGGTATCCTAAAATTTTATTTTTAAATTTATAATTTATTTATTAAATTTAGAGACTTCGTTTTTGTGCAACTCAGCCTTAGAGCTTGTCTAGTTAGCGGCAGTTAAAAAAATCGTTTGCCGGAAATTGTGCAGAAACCGATTAATTATAGATTTTTCACTCCACCCCTAACTTTCGCAGACATATGTTTTATGACCTTTTGTCAATCGTCTTGTTTAGTGATTTCTATTTTTATTTCCATTTACTAATTCGTTTTTGTTCAATCCATCATTTTAGATAGAAATTAAATAATATTTAATATATTATTTAATGAGAAAGGGATGGGAAAAGTTCTCGATATTATATATATAAACATTTATGACTGTACCAATGCGCAAATTTGTTCGGCCTACAGCTATTCAGCATTTTTTTATCTGTTGGTCCTAGACCTACGTTGCTGAACGTGGACCTTTCATTAAATCTTGATAATTTGCTATTCTTCAATCACCACGCGAGCTGGTCAGACGGAGCGCGGGTACGTGATTTCATCATCTGACATAAAATAACGAAAGAAAATAAAATATAATTCAATAATTGTGCTGGTGAGCTGTTTTAACAATGCCATGAAAACATCCTGTGCACTTGGTCCCCACGGACCGAGAGTTTCAACACCAAACGGCGCAAAAACACATATCCTAATAAGCTAGGTGTATTTCCGCCGTTTGAGGTTCTCTGCTTGTAATGCAGCAGCGCCTGGGTCCTTAGAGGTTATGGACAGGCGGAAAGACGCCAGGGTGTCCACACAGGTGGCATCCCACACTAAAGGCAAACCTATCCTCCATGGAACCAGCGTCATTCCATCGGGCCGCTTGCTATTGTCGTAGGCCATGCCACTAGATTCTAATATGGCTGGCGAACCCACAGACACAAGAACCCGACGAATGACGTTATTGAGGCTGGCGTGCCGTGAAAGGCCGTGGTGGCCGAGTGCCCCGACGTTGTGTCCACATTTGCAGCGATGTGGAACAGTGCAAGGAGCTACTAGACGTAGGCTGGTTATAGTGCTGAAAGATTTGTTGTCAAACAGAGTTCAAACAAAAGATAAAGGGAGAGCCTGCAGCGACAGTCCCCAATCCCATCTTGACACCGCCAGAAGTTGAGCACGCTCAGCAGTATTGGTTGACGTATTTAAAAGTTGATCCCGTACCAATCGGCAAAGTCGCTCGTCCCACCGGCGCTGTGATGTGGTGAGAGTTGGGACGGACGTGTTGGGGCAAGCAAGCTTCCACACGCTTATAGACTCACCATATATGAAATATATTGTTGCATTAGGCCATTTAACAAAAATTTTGTTTATGAGGCTTTCAGTGCTATGCACAGATAATAATATTAGTTTATTGACAGAAAAAAATAATTATTGAAAAAATACAGTATGGTTCATGCTTAATTTAGTAGAAGACCTCTGTCCCCGGTAAAGTCACGCTAGAAATTTGTCGGACACTTATACTTTATATATTATAATGTATTAAAATTTTAAATGTTTATTTCCATATAATATTACGAGTATTCGCTCACAGCCGAGAGACGAAATAGAGAAAGAAACAATGACATAAATCAAAATTCGCGCGATCGTCGACCTTTCGCTACCTACTTGATTAGGCTCAGTATGAGTGGCGATATTTTTATGAAAAATTCTGTGCATCGTAACTTAAGATTTTATTACTGAATATTTAAAAAGAAGTAAAGTATCATCACCACCGTTTCCCTTCCGGGGTAGTCAGAAACCACGCTTATAAAGAAACGGATTCACATTTAGCAAGCTCGTCGATGTCTTTAGCGTACCGAATTAGGGAAATATCACAAATAAATTAAATATTGTGTAAATTTATTTATTTAAATTAATAAATAATGTCCCCACCAATAATCGAACCCAGTACCTCCGAGTCTAAATCCACGTACCTCACTGCTAGACCACGGAGGCAGCTGAATATTTAAAATGAAAAATACCTAGCTCCTTATTTTTATTCTACATTATAAAAAAAAATATTTGCTCTTTAATTAATTACACACAGAATAATAAAAATAAAAATAAACATATTAGGATTTTAATATTATTAGAAACAACAAAATAATAAATTAAATTAAGGACGAAGCGAAAGAAGTAACTAGAAAATCAGGCTTAAAAAAAAATATAACCGTATCATTATATAATCCAAATAATAACTATAGAATGTCTAATTATATTACTATTTAATTATAATAAATCCGTGGCTGTTAAGTAGTCAAGTCAGCTTAAAATTGGATAATATTAATATTAATGTCATTATATAATAATAGGAATTAAATGCGTAGCTGTAAGGCAGCAATTTACAAAATAAAATCGAAATATAATTAAATCTTCAACTAGAAAGTAACTAACCCTACCTATAAAACTACAATCGTGTGCAGCTATAGTCAAAGCTATCAACAGCCGAATGTTTTTAGATCTGTCTAACAGACCGATAGAAGGCGAGTGGAACGTCTCGCTAAACGTTATCTTAATTGCATTTATTTATTTAACGATTTCAGGTCGACGTTTTATTCGTTCGACGCAAGCTGACAGCTAATCCCTACAGCATTGCTATATTGCACCGTGGATTTTCCAGTATTGTCAACAGTTCACACATTACTCACTTTTTTCAAACACGTGAAGTAACATCCATGGAGCATTCAAGCGTTATTGGATATGGTCGTTTTTGTTGGTTACTGTGTGTTGGTATTATTTATTAATTTTATTATAGTATTTTTATTTAGTTCACTAAACAACAAATATAAAATCAAACAAAACGGTTTTGTTCTGGCACATCCATTTCATAAACGTTCGTTGGTAATCAAATAGATTGCGATAGCATCGCGCTTCCGTTTTTTATTTTTTATTGTAATTACTGCTACCTCTATAGAGTATTTTATAGTCTATGAAAAAGTCAATAGCAATAGATAGCGTGATAAGTCTTCTATAAGATAGACATGTCAAAGCTACAAGAGACCAACCGCTGCATAAATGCACCAGGATCGCAGTCTGTAAAAAATGCGACGGCTTATCGACGGGCCACTAACGCTCAAGACGACCACGACCATTCTGCCAAGAAAACGTAAG
The DNA here is from genome assembly GCA_910589645.1 of Tinea semifulvella. Lineage (NCBI taxonomy): Eukaryota > Metazoa > Arthropoda > Insecta > Lepidoptera > Tineidae > Tinea > Tinea semifulvella. The sequence continues at coordinate 33,138,998 of OU342584.1, forward strand.
TTGTTTTAGTGCAGTGCGGTATTCATTTCCGTATAATCGTAGTACTCGTACATACAGCACATATTAATATTTTCGATTTATCGAGTTCTTAAACTCTTCATCGCTGTCATTTTATCAATAAAATAGAATATCCCTGCTGCATAAAATCGCGCTACACCCGTGTGGCGTTGCATTTATTTTATAGAATGAATTAAGTCTAAATAATTAATAACACAGTATAAAACTAACGACGTTTGGTGATAAATTATTCACAAATGCAACTTGAAACTGTCCATGAAGAGTAATTAATTCTAGTAATTAATTAATGACAAGTAGTTTATATTGCATTTTTTATATGGAAATTGATACACTGACAACAACCTGCAGAAAATTTGATTATCTTTTGACATGTTTAATGAAGGTACCTGCTAAAAAACGCCGAAACATTTAAACCAATAATTCATCTATACTCGTATTACTTTCTTGCTAATGAAAAGTTGTGATATTTTCTTGTTGTCAGCACCTCGTAGTGTCTTGTTATAGACATCTTAATGACATGAGTTTCTTTAAAGGCATTGTATTAGTGAAGACTGATCTTATCGGATTACAACTTTCAATTTTCATTACTTCAAAAATAATTTCATTCGGCGTGTTGACCAAAAGAAAGAGTTCTCTACCGTCTGCTTTACCCGAATTCTGCAATACTTTGGCCACATTGCAAGAAGAGAAGACGATAACCTAGAAAAACTTCTAATCACGGGCAAGGTAGACGGTAAAAGAACAAGAGGAAGAAGCCCCAAGCGATGGTCCAGTCAGGTGACTGACCACCTGAACATCCCTGTACACCAGGCCATCCACTACGCCGAGGACCGAAACCGTTGGAGACGGCTGGTGGGTGAGCTGCGACTGCGACGGAGTCACGATCCCCATCAGTGGGGTACCGACTAACGAGGGGGAGGAGGTTGACCAAGCTGATCACAAATGCTGCTACAAGAACAAATACGTTAAATACAGATTATTTCCCCTAATCGAAGGGACATGGCGATTCTAATAGGTAGTTTATCCAACAATGTACCTAAATTTTTGCCAAGGATGGCATGTAGCCATTAACCCAAATTGATATCCAAAACAGCAAGATGCCGAGCTCGGTCTATGTAACTGGCAGTATTTCTTAATATCGAATTGACCAGCTAACAAATAATGTAATAAAATGAATTCGACTTTATTAACGCCACTTTTTTACATTTTGCCTTAAAGAAAATGACCATTTAAGTTATGATTACTACTACTACTGCTGAAATCATATTTTACCTAGTTATTCACTAAAAGGAGTAAAATCGTTATAGTAATAACGTGTCACAAAGATATTTTAATTTTAACTACAAGGTGATATTCAAGTTACCTTCAATTTCGGGAAGTTATTAGAAATTTCTTCCAAACCAATGGATTATACATTCATACTAATATTATAACTGTAAAAAAACCTTTGTCCGTATGCATTTATGGGTGCATATATGTATGTATATCAGGTTGTCCGTCTTTTACGCCTATATAGGCATATGTCCGCACTGATTTTGATTAAATTTGTCAGATATGTATATTCTTTGGAACCCAGAGACGGTAATATGCTATATGATGTCATCATTGGACCCTGACATGTGACCTTACATCTGATATCTATCTTCCTATTTAATTTGCCTTCATTAATATATATTACTTAACCGATTTTGATGCAATGATCCTTAAAAATCCAACGGCCGAAAACCGCTAAATTACTTATAGAAATATAAAAAATGTTTATTGGATCATAACCAAATAATTTCAGTTAGTGCAGTTTCTCTATTTTTGACACATTATAACTATACTTACATAAGTTATTAGATCACATTGCAGTGCATTCCCATCCTAATTAAACATTGTTTTACTGTAACCAGCCTCTCAGCTCTCGGCAACTGTGTGCTGCAGTAGCAACTTTTAACATTATTCGTTTTGTATCTCGTTAAAGCTTTGTGTTTAATTTAATTGTAACTTTTATACCCAAACACAGCACAGCTTTGCCGAGAGATAGTAAATATTTAAACAAAACTATCTAAACGAATAATTATACCGGAACGCTGCATAGCCTGGGTCAAACAGCTAGTACAGAATAATAAACCGGGGGCAAGTTGTACATTGCATAATTTGTCTCGGTCTGGGTGTTTATATGTATAATATGTATATATTTGTAAAAAAAAAAAGTATAATATGTAGTTTATCAACCATCTAGTTTCCGTAACACAAGCCTCGTAGCTTACCACGGAAACTAGATGGCGCTGTGTGACCTGTCTGGAAATATTTATTTATTATTTATTAATGTAAAAATACTAAGTGTTATGAAATCTGTTGTTCTGGATCACAAGTCCAAATAAAGTGTGTCGGTACAAGTGTCCGGCAGATCACGATATGGGCCGACACGCGCGCTCCTCGTACTTCCGGTACTGTTCACGCGATGTCACAAAAATTCAATCGAACTCACCCCATGCAGGTGCACTCAACATTTTAATATATAATAACAAGGCAATTTTAAAGAAAATGTATTAAACTTGTTTTTTTAAGGATGTTATATTATTATTTTTAGTACTTACTTACTTTTTCTAACTGGATAGATACAAATTTTGTTAACTAAATAGCATTAACGTCTCAAGGTGTGTTTAGACCAAAAGAACTAATGCTAATTTTATCTGCTTTATCAAAATATTTCTCCTAACATAGCATGTTGTTATAGCATTGTTCTACCTTTGATTACGTTTTTTTTTATTATTCTAAGATTGATTGATGTAAACCGCGCACGTATGTGCGAACAGTTGCTTACAGCGTTTTTGCATGTTCAGGTGTATTCGCTTCTTCTAAAAGCGGTTTCAACAAAGCGTTGAAATATAATGAAATAATTATTTATTTGCTATTATATTTTTTTTTCTTTCCATTTAATGCCAAGTAGTCTGGCTGCTAAGAAAATGCGTTTCTGAGAGCTACATACAGTAACTAGGATAACCACAACAAAACATTTATTAAACAATTATTATTTTAATTTTAAACACTTACTTAACCAATTTATCCAAATTGAAATACATAGAAAAACTCATTTTACGTATATTTCCTATTCTCTTAGCGACCGAACTGTAGTAAGTTTATTTTGGCTTTCGTATATTTTTTTGTAACTCCTTAATCCACTAAACGGACATACATTATCGATTAGGGCCTCTTTCCCGACCCTATCTGTCACTTTTCAGCCAATATTGATAGTCATTGACAAGTTGGAGTCCCCTGACATCCCTGTGTGACATTTTAAGATAATATTTTCCTCAACTTTAGCGGGTTGAAGTCGGCTTAAAGGGGAGTCCGTTATAAGTCGGGGAAATCTCGAGATATTCGTTCGGTTACAATAGGATTGGATTTCAAATTCAGTGGTTTTTTTTTTTACATTTGACCAGTTATAAACTAATACTACGTTTCTCGAATTCCCGTAAATAGTGTAGAAAAATAATGCGAAAATGCACAGAAATGAATTCTTCGAACTTAAGATAAAGATGGACACTTTGAAATTATAAGTATGGCTTAACTTGACTACTTCACAACACTGGTATAAATAATAAAAAATATCCTCAGATCAGTGTATATTTTTATAATATGGCAACACTGATTCTCTAACATTCTCTAAATTTATAAATAATTATTGACGTTAACCAAATCGATAAATTATAAAAATAAATGGTGTTGACAAGTGTAGACTAGACCTCCACTGTTGGAGTTGGGCCTATTAGAATTTTCTGGAGAATTTGGCCTACACTCGCCACGCTCTGACCAGATGTATTGGCGAGGGTATAATGTCAAGGTTTAATGACAATTTATAAACAATGGATATGGTGTGGGTCCGAGGTTGCTGCGACAGAAAAACAAGGAGAGATATCCACAGGTCAATCGGCTGCCCGCGTTCTTACCATATGTGAAAGGAGTAACGGATAAAATTGGTACAGCTTTCAAAAAGTTATCTATCAATGCTGTGTACACTCCATTCTCCAAAGTAGCAAAACACGTACGCACCCCAAAGGATGTCATTCCTTTCCAAACGCCTGGCGTGTATAAAGTGGACTGCAGCTGTGGGAGTTCATATATTGGCCAAACTAAGCGCACAATAGCCGAGAGGGTCAAGGAACATATAGCAGCTGTAAAAAACTGCCAATTAAACAAGTCAGCAATAGCAGAACACCTAATGGATAGTGGCACAAACCATTGGATTGAGCTGCATGACCCAAAGATACTTTTCACCGATCGGCACTATTACCCTAGAATAGTACGTGAAGCGATCGAAATAAAGAAACACAAAAATTTCAATCGAGAGGGGGGTTATAAGCTATCTTCATCGTGGAATCCAGTAATCAATAGGTTTCGACGCCGGGAAAAATCGCCCGGTGTCGCCAAGGATATTGTTAGTGTCGTGTGTCGTGATTTCTAAAAACTTTTAAAAGTGATAAGTGGGTAGGTTTACATCTGCCGCCCAGTATGTACGAGACTACACCGCATAGCTTCAGTCGACCCGTGACCACGGCCAATGCAACTTGGCTGAAACGTCGGGAGAAATATGTCTCTAAGGTAAATCGCGTAAAGACCCGTTAAAATTATTTTAAAAAACTATTAATTTATAAACAATTCCACAATTTGGTATTAGTGGAACCGGGGCCAACGGCTTAACCTGTTCTCCGAGATACGGGAGCCACGTTGCAAATTCATGACAAATACACGTAAGCAAAATTGTATTTCTCATTGGTACTAGCCGGGGTTTGAACCGTCCTTTTAAGGATTTTCAGGAAAGCGTTATTACATAAGATCCCCCACTGCTCACAGTAAAATAATTGTATATAGTACGAGTACTAATTACATCCCCTAGAAATATGTATAAAAAAACTTTAGAAATCTTCCTTAATCTCAAGGCGTTGTCAAACAACTCGTCAACACCTCCAGAGACAAGAGGGCTGGGCAATATTTGGGCCAAAGGATCAGCATTGCCATTCAACGTGGCAATGCTGCCAGTATCTTCGGCACTTTGCCCAGTGGCAGCGATTTGGAACAGTTTTTTTATTTATAATAATTTTATTTTGTTTTTTCTTTATTTTAGTTTTGTTAAGTTAGTAATAGTTATTAAGTAGGTTTATTTTTAATAATAGTAATTTATGTTTTAATATGTAAGTTTTTAGCTTAATATCATTTATCATTCATTGTAAGTATTGGGTTCATGGTAATCTATACGAATAAATAAAAAATATACTTTTTTTTTTAAATCCGTGTTCCTTAAAATATCTATCATATTATCATATATATATATATATATTTAATTTTCTATTATTCAAAAAACGCCTTACAACAAGAGTAAATACCACTTCTTTAAGGAACTGAAAAATAATAAAAAAGTAAAACGGAGTCAGATTTATTGGTCGAGAAATTGGTTCACAAACAAATAGAAACGCTCTTATTAATGTACGAATAGAGGCTATTTTTGTGTGCTTATGGGAAGGATTTCATATCGTATCGTGTTGATAGATGGTGCTTTTGAAGATTTCTTACGATAATCCGTTCAGCTTAAATACGATATCCACGATTTATCTTGGAAAGATTTTCATGTTGGATTATCTGTATTCCTAGTCAACTGTCCTAATAAGTTATGCGATTATTCTGTTTAATTTCTATTAAAATATTATTTAAAACGTTATTTTAATACAAATATTACAATAATAATAAATTAAATCGAATTTTAACACTTGACTAATTCTGTCTACAAGTAAACGTTAGTTCTTATATTATTATATAATTGTTTTTTTTTTACAGTTCAAGTGTTTATTTAAGGTACTTACTTTAGTTAAGAGTTTAAGAATAATAATTTAAAAAATACGTTATTATTATTATTAGATGTGTTTAGCTTATTTTTTATTAATGTACGAATGTGATGATGAACGCGCCTAGACCCAGACCAATGACATTAAATATTAACAAGATGGGGCAAGAAGCCGAGCAATATGAGAATTAAAACTAGGACAATAGTCTCAGAATGAATTAGTCTACACAGTGCAATGCAGTGCACTTTCAAATCAGTTTAGTTATTTTATTAAATATTAATATTATTTAATATGCCGACCTACATGCTACGGAGATACACCTTCACACAACAAAGTACGGGTAGATCGACGTAAAAAGAATGTGAAAAATATTTTGGATAATTTTATTTATATTTAATCTCTTTGAAGGAAGCCGCACTCGCCGCAGTAATAGTTTTTTGTAAACTTTTTCGCCGAATCTAATCCGTGAGCCGTGCGGCTCGGTTAAAGCAATTAAATATAAAATAGAGCAGGCATTGCTGTTTATTTTAAGGCAAAATATTAATTTTCCGCTCCATTAATCACACGTGTACAACATATAAGTACCTAGAAACAATTAAATTGAAACGGTTACTTTCTTAAATGTTAAATGTCGAAATTCCATAGGGTTTTAAATAAATTATTCTGTAACAATTTAAATGCGCGAACGACGAAATAAATATAAATTTAGTTTGCATTCACGTCTTCGTGGAGACGTGGCATCTTTGAGCGGGTTTTACCTCGAAGAGCGTTTCAAAGAACATTTAACCTCCTTCCTTCTTCCGTATTTTGAACCACTGCTAAAATATATACTTCGTACGTCCTATATCCTTCGCGCGATGAAGTGCTTTCTTAGCCAGTGAGCTTCTTCCTTATTTTTGTTTAAAGTTATTCTATAAGAGTGTGAAATGTAGGTATTTGTTTAGGCTGGAAGTAGGGACTTATGTTACTAATATTTTTGCTTCTATTTGCATTCCTTTTACTATATAATGGTGGATGGTGTCGATTACAGCCCCTAGAACACCAACAAATATGGTCCTTCCAAAACCTATTTCGGGAGAATTCGGCCTACACTCGCCACGATGGCCAGATAGGTTAGTAAAGGTCTGACAATTTATTAACAATTCCACGATTTCAGATTAGTGGAACTGGGACTGACGGAGGACGTCCTCTCTAAAGAAACGGTGGTGTTGTTTTCTATAACAAATGTACATTGTATTTCTTATTGGAACATGCCAAGGTTTGAACCGCAACTTTTTTTGGATTTGAGCCGCCACTGCTCTTTTACCTAAGCCATCACAACTATTATTCCAAAAAAAACGTGAATTACTGCATCTGTAATAAAATAATAATACTAGAAAATATTCACCAATATTGTTACTTCATTATTATAAATATCACGTCATACAATTTGCGCACCGCTCATTTTCCTCGCAAAGGTATCTCTGTAAATTGTGGAAAATCATTTGCGCAATAATACACCTGGATTAAAGGTCCGATAAATCGCGAAAGCACGAATAAAAAGCGAAAACTGTCCATTTTTAATTATAAGTACTATACTCGGATCTGTTTTTCATTGAAAATAAAAAACCCATAACAGTAGTTAAATCAACTTAAAATATACCTTAAGTCTAAACAATAATGATCAAAATTACTAAATTGTTTATAAAACATTTAACGCATCACCACGTGTTGGCTGTGGTTGGACCGTACTATCGGATATAAGAGAGTATACAATTATTTCCCGTACCATTTTTAGAGCTGTCTGTCAACTTTAATCTATGTGTATCAAAGGGAAAAAAGTCGTATTTATTATATTTTGTTTTCAATTCTGTGTTCTAAGTTTGAACCTCGCAATTTTCTGGCGTTCGAGTCGATTAATGAGCGTAATATTATAGGTGTATGAACTTCCGAAACTGCTAAGTTTAAATGACTTTGAACTATTCACCTTTGGCATTGATTTAATTAAACAGTAAATATTTCGAGTGTTTTAAATAATTTGAGGTTATAATAAAACGCACAATTTGTCCAGTAACCGATGGTGTCAGTGCCGAAGTCCTTAATTGTCCATTAACCGCACTGCAACGACCAAATATAGGTCGCTCATTCAATATTAAAGAAGCAATGTACACTGTAAATAAATTCACTTAATTACACCGAATTACGGTTTGAGTATAAATTGGAAACCGTTTTCAAACGGTTTGGTTGCGATAAATTTGCTTTAAGTGTAATTCATTAAATATCTACTACTGAATCTGCAACTAACATTTTAATTCCCGTTTGCAACTTCGTTTTTATTACTGTCTACATTTTAGGGCGCAGAGCTATTATATACATATTTAATACTGACTTAATGTTTGCTTATCGTTATAAATAATAGTTAATTGTACCTTAGTTATATTCTAATTTACTAGTGTTTTATTTGTCTATTTATATTTATTATTCAAGTATAAATAACGACTAATAACTTAATAGGAAAAAACTAAATGGAAACATTAAGGGTCAATTAGAAGTTAATGCGAATAGATTTAAATAAAATTAAAATTAAGAATACTTACTAAAACCAGACAACAAATAACTAAGGGCACACAGCTAAGGCATATGGTAGTACAAAACAATCTGGTCAAGTAGCTGCGAGCAAACGTTGGCTTCGTATCAAACAAATCAAGTTTCGAACAGTTACATTGCATTACAAAACAACAACACATTACATTACATTCGAACATGACCTAAGATATTTTAATGAGATAAGATTCGATAATGAGCTTTGTCTATAATTAGTAAAGCACATAGAGGCATGCAGAACAGACGTGCTTCCAGTTTGTAGGCATTTCTTCTGGAGAATTCACCCGCTTACTGAATTTTATTGGGTTTAGTTTATAGTTATTAATAATTATTTTTAAGTAGTTTGTCATTATTATTTTATATTTTGTGTAAGTATATATATATTTTGATTAAAAATGCAAAAATTAACATTTATATATTATTTGTCTTCTGGAATACGCTCTATTTATTTAGACTAGTCCAGGAGACAAAGCAAAGCTTTTAACACAGTAGATCCTGATTTACTTGTCTTTATCTTATCTGATTTAAAGATCTCACCTGCGGCCCTCAAACGGTTCTACTAATATTTCCACGGTCGTCAGCAAAGGGTTCAAGCTGGTCAGATGTCGTCTGGGTGGTATGACCCTGGCTACATGTGTCCCGCAAGGTGGCATCAGACATGGCATGGAGAACTGCTTTCTGTATTTATCAATGCCATCACCTCGTCCCTTTACTGTCCCGACCACCTGTATGCAGATGCTTTATGTGCAAACTGACATCACCACACTTAGTAGTGCATTTTTTTTTAGTAATTATATATAGTACGGAGTGCTCTTCAGAAAGGTTGACTTAATGAATATTGACCCTGTTCGGTTTGACAACGTCTCAGTTCCATTTAGTAGCGATATGAAGAATCTGGGTGTACACCTAGTTTCTGATATTAGCTGGACACCTCGAGTCTCAAATTCAATATTTTTTTGCCATTAAAAGCTAAAATTACCCGTGGCCAAGGCTCTCTTCTTATTCTCTTTTTCCTTCTCGACTATGGTGACGTATGTAGTGTCGATAACTCAGAGGTGTTGCTCAATAAGATGGACAGATTACTCAACTCCTGTATCAGGTTCATCTTTGGCCTTTGCAAATACGACTACATCTCTGAGTATCGAACAAAGTTAAAGTGGCTACCAATTCGCTGTCGCAGGAATTTTCGAATTCTCTGCTTACTATTTTATATACTCATCGAGCCAGTGACACCGAAATACCTCAAGAGTAATTTTGTCTATCTCTTTCATTCCATAATAAGTTTCATCGCTCTTCTCACAACTCAGTTCTCTCAGTTTACATCAGACTCCCACAAGCTGGCGTTGCGAGTGTGGGCCAAATTCTTCAGATATATCTTCTGGAACAGTGGAGGTGTAAAACGCTGTGTTCTAGGGGCTATTACAGCATAATGATTATTAATGTGCTCTCCTGTAAATTAAACTAAAATTAGTTACTTCCATTCGTGATAAGACCGACAATTTATTACTTCCACATATTCGCATGCAATCCACCAAGGACACTTGTGGCTGTACACATTTGTGGCAATGGCTTTGTCCGTACGGCACACGATTTGTCCGTTCCCAGTGCGCGAGTCAAGACGTAATTGTGGGTTGTATGTTTGGTGTGCTGCCTGCCTAACAGTAGTCGAGAAACATTTATTTAGGATACACATTTTATTTAGTCCACTAGTTTCTATTAAAGACTACATATTTTTGTAGGTTTCTAATTAATAAAGGACATTATTTTCAATGTTAAAGTCAGAAAAGAACAAAACATAAATTATTAAGTGTTACATAAAATGTTGACGATATATGACCGATTTTGGTGAACACCGGAAGTGGACACTTTGACTTGCGAAGGAAGGAGCCCCCGGAAATGGTCACGTGACTGTCCAGGATTCACCCTCTTTACTTGAAGGGCTCGTTTTGAAACAACATGTCAAAATACACCCCATGATTTGTTCATTAGGGGTAGTTAGCGGTTATTATCCACCACCCTTTGTTTTAGACATCTGTTAAAAAATATCTTGTAGATTTTTTAATATAAATGATGAATATATTAAATTAGCTAATGTTAATCTATTTATTTAAGGACAACCAGATCGGTTACATTAACATTCGTATTTTCTTAATTTTTTAAAAATTGTCATTGAAACGATTATAAATTTAAAAAATAAAAAGCACCTTTTACACCTGCCACGACGTGCATAAAATACAAGTGATAGGTACTTAATGGATAACTATTAGATAAATTAAATTCTAAATTTATTTGTAACATTAATATAAAACAATTAAATACAATAGTAAAATTTTAAAGAAACATGTATAAGCAATAATATTTACCTAATTTAGTTAATATTAATAGGAACAATTTAGCATAACTTTAACTAGATTTTTTAAAGCGATTCGTTGAAAATTATTTCTTTTTCTTTATATTTTTTTGATAATCTGGATATAGCAAAGCAAACCTTTGTTCAATATTAGTTCTGGTGGTCAGTTTGGAACCCAGATTTTAATTAATTATAAATATTCATCGTGATCATCACCTTGTCTTACCACTCAACTCTACTCAAAGTCCCGTCACTGCACACTATTGTTTGCTACCCTAAACCAACCCCCACCGGCGACCTTCTTTAGGTCATCCTTTATTAGTCGGGGGGTTGTCCCACTCTGCGTCGTCCTGTTCATGGTCTACAACTCTACACTTTAGTCTCCAGTCATTAAAATTATTATCACGTAGATACAATATATTATTTACTACTAAATGATTACCTCTTATTATTATTAACTTTTATTAAGATTAACTGCCTCCGTGGTGTAGCGGTTAAGTCCGTGTATTTAGATTTGGAGGTACCGGGTTCGATTCCTGGTCGGGACACAAAAATGTTTCTTAATATATATATAAGTATTAATATTTAATTTATTTGTGATACTTCTCGAGTTTGATACGCTGGAGACATCGACGAGCTTACCACTTGTCATGATTGGCCTAAAGTAAAGTTGGCTAAATGTGAATATTTATGATATTTTATTTGAAATGTGAATATTTAGCCAACTTTACTATAGGTTAATTATTTATAAGCGTGGTTTCTGACCATCTCGAAAGGGAAACGGTCGTTATGATACTTTACTTTTCAAATGATTACGAACGAAATGGATTTATTCATTTAAATCCATTTATGATACAAAATACTGGCGACATTTTGTTGACAACATCACAACCTATTAAAATATACGTGAGAGATATTAATGCCAGCCAATATTTTTTGGAGACATCGACGAGCTTACCACTTGTCATGATTAGCCTAAAGTAAAGTTGGCTAAATGTGAATATTTATGATATTTTATTTGAAATGTGAACATTTAGCCAACTTTACTATATGTTAATTATTTATAAGCGTGGTTTCTGACCATCTCGAAAGGGAAACGGTCGTTATGATACTTTACTTTTCAAATGATTACGAACGAAATGGATTTATTCATTTAAATCCATTTATGATACAAAATACTGGCGACATTTTGTTGACAACATCACAACCTATTAAAATATACGTGAGAGATATTAATGCCAGCCAATATTTTTTGGAGACATCGACGAGCTTACCACTTGTCATGATTAGCCTAAAGTAAAGTTGGCTAAATGTGAATATTTATGATATTTTATTTGAAATGTGAACATTTAGCCAACTTTACTATATGTTAATTATTTATAAGCGTGGTTTCTGACCATCTCGAAAGGGAAACGGTCGTTATGATACTTTACTTTTCAAATGATTACGAACGAAATGGATTTATTCATTTAAATCCATATATGATACAAAATACTGGCGACATTTTGTTGACAACATCACAACCTATTAAAATATACGTGAGAGATATTAATGCCAGCCAATATTTTTTGGAGACATCGACGAGCTTACCACTTGTCATGATTGGCCTAAAGTAAAGTTGGCTAAATGTGAATATTTATGATATTTTATTTGAAATGTGAATATTTAGCCAACTTTACTATAGGCCAATTATTTATAAACGTGGTTTCTGACCACCTCGAAAGGGAAACGGTCGTTATAATACTTTACTTTTTAAATGATTACGAACGAAATGGATTTATTCATTTAAATCGTGATGCGACATTTTGTTGACAACATCACAACCTATTAAAATATATGTGAGAGATATCAATGCCGGCCAATATTTTTTGTTTTGATTTTGTAAAAAGTATGATTGTTGATTTTAAAAATACATATCCGATTCGTTTCACAATACCCAGTGGAATGGTAACTTTTGTTGTTTTGTATACGTTTGTGACTTTATTATTTGTATTTACAAAAAGAGCAACATAGCCAAACCTTTTTGAGCTACGTCTATAATATGGCTTCATTAAGGTACGGAGTTGATACCTGATACATTATTTAATTTATTTGTGACTTCTGATTTTTATATTTAGTATGCCAGAAATATTAAAAGCATGCTATTTATCTTGGTCTAGTAAGTTTGGCTAAATGTAAACAGATTCTATAAAAAAGACAATTTTAGTGCAAAAAAAATATTATGTGTGTGAGTTAAATACTATATACGAGAGAAGTATTAAATTTATTTTGTTTTTCTGATGCATTATATGACACCAATTTATTGCACAAAAACCGTCATAATCAAATAAAAAATCCGAGAACTATTAGGACGATGATTTGACCTTGAGCCTCACACGGGTTGTTTAGTAACCAAGCCGTTATGGCTCAGTAAAGCTTGCCTCACTTATCGTGCTAGTACTTCGTTTCTAGGCGTTATTATATTACTAAGTATTATGAATACATATTATATAGACGGCAGGAAAACGCAAAGTGGGAAGACCCCCCGCCAAATGGACGGATGACCTGAAAAGGTCGCTGGTGGGGGCTGGATGAGGGTGGCAAAAGATCGTGTGAAATGGCGAGCCTTGGGGGAGGCCTACATCCAGCAGTGGAGAGACATAGGCTGATGATGATATAGACGGCTTTCAAGACAGTATTTGGTTGTGGTAGGGCGAGGCACAGAATGATGGATGGTGAGAGTCTCATTGCTTTATGAACCAGCTTGGGTATATATAAAGCCCGAGACCCCGTTATTCTCTTCTCTTTCCCACTTGCGATGGACTCGGTAACCGTACGGTGAATCCATGAATTTCTAAGAAATTAGTCTTTTCCTCCTGGCCCGTATTGTATAGTGGTCAGAAAAAATACCTCTAGTTAACATCATCTCACCATTTTAATAAAACCGCTCCAGCAGTTACAAGTAGTCGTGAACGCAACACAAACAAACATACAGACAGAGCTTTTTACACATTTATAATTTAAGAATAGTTAAAGATAATAAACATACCCCATGAAAAACGGAATGACGGTAAAAAAAAGATAAAAAGAAAGAAGTCTTCACACATTTGGACCCCAAATGAAGATTGAGGAACTCTTTAACTCCCGTTGTAATTCTATTGGCCGAGACAATATAAAAAAGTTAAGAACAAATAAAATAACCGAAAAAAGTTTACCTCAACCTGTCAAACTGTTACGGCCGAGGAGCGCACCCTTGGCACGAACCGTCACTCAATCAATTAAAAGTACGCGACATCTCATGTAACGTTACGGTACCTATTATCGACCCCCTAAAAAAGAGGGCACCTATTGTCGAGGTATATCTAAATATATAACAATTCCATTACGGTGTAGGCAGATGCAATTTACGCTATTTGTAACAAATATATGTTTATCTGACCACAACATGTGACATCGCTCTCATCTGAAGTTAAACGGCACCGTAGATGCTGGAATATTGTAATCTGGAATCACATCATCTGACACAAAATCAAAAAAGTATGATATTTAACATAATTATACCAAAACAATGTTTTGTGTTAAAAACATATATTTTGTGAACCTCAGTAATAGGTGACACTCTTTCAGGAGGGCTTGATAATTGGTACCGTTAGGTTAGCTATAGGTATAGGCCGACGCGACGCGTGCCTCCGTGGTTGTATCAAATCTTTCATTGTATACGCTTAGGGACCACGCCCTTTTCTATCGATCTATCTCTTGACGCCCCTAGGATATGCGCGGGAAGTCGAGACAGCTCAGTGCGTCAATTCGGATCAACATTATGAAAAAAAAAAGAAATACAATATTTTTTTTAAATCCTTTGTAGCTGCGATATTTGCTAATCCCCAAGTTTTTTTGCTATGTCTCATGATATAGTGCACTATTCTCCTTCTACAGAAAGTCTCTGTGGCAGTCCTAATGATAATGACAAAGCAAAGAAAACAGAAAACCACAAAATTATATTTAATTTATGTTTTAAAAAAATTAAATTATTAAATAAATTAATATTTTATACTTTTAAAACATTAAAATACTACTTATAAATTAAAAATACAACTAAAATCTAAAATAAATTTTGAAAAAATAATAAGAAACAAAATAAAATTAAAATATTATAAATATAAAATTTGCTCCAAGTCTCAGACAATGGGCATAGTGACAAGGATAGTGGCAGCATTGCTACATTGTATGGCAATGCTAATCCTTTGGCCCAAATATTGCCCAGCCCTTTTGTCTCCCGAAGTGTTGATGAGCTGTTTTGACAACGCCTTGAAAATTTCCTGTGCATTAGGTCCCCACAGCCCAAAATATGTTTTATAAGTACGACAATTTAAGGCGGTGTTTTTAAAATCCTACAATGTACAAAAAGTGATGGGGTGACGAACATAAAATATTATATTCTACATCCATCATCTTCGCAAGTGCCGAAATAGATTCGAAGTGAGGTACACTTAAAACCAATAAAAACGGCATATTATGTAATAGTACACATAATATGGCTGCTACATTATTAAATAAGCTACCGGATGACCTTAAACACCACAAAATAACGACATTTATATTTATTTAATAATTATTTATTAATAAAAATACAAAATATTTATAACAGATAATCTAACAACGAAAAATTCTTGATTTAAAGTACCAATAACACTAGCTGAATTCACACGTTGCCTTGCTAAAGATTTTTTTTATTTTACCTAATATTTAGACCGACTATGTCAAAGGATTTATTTTTTAATTCGATCAATCCATTTTTATTAATTAAACGTTGTTTTAGAAAAAAAGAGGAAAATCGTCATAAATGTTTTTGTCATTTTTCTCTGTCCAAATTCTGTGCGAGCGAGAAGGACCTCTTAAAGCTTATAAGACTCGATAAAATTTATCAAACCTGCGAGTTCTCATAATAATATACTATGAACTACTTTACTTGCCGACTACGAGCATACTCGTAGATACGTTACGTATACTTCACTGCTTCGTGCAATATTAATGCGCCTATATACCAAAACACTACGAAGCAAGATGCCTTTCGGCTATATACGTTAACATACCAAAAATATGAGCTCTTTTAATTCCAACCTATTCAATAAAATAGGTGTTTTACTCGGCTTCACCTATCTGGTAATAGTAATGGGTGGTCGGGAAGTAACTCGCAGGTTGCCTTGCTTAGTTTAAAAAAGCCTTGTTGATTAAAATCACCAATATGTAGGCTTGTAATATTATTTGAAAATGACAGCCGGTTGCGAAAGGGATGATTAAAATAATCTATGATCAATATTTTGATATACTCGTACGTCAGTTAGCTTCCCACTTTGGTTATTTTAGCCATATACGCAGGTACCTTAAACCTTTCAAATAATAATCCTAAATAGAGATAATATTACAATAAAAAATCGTAATAATAATTTTAAAAAGACATAATAAATTACAGCTTCAGAACACAGAGTCCTAGACCTCCATTTATGATGATGGGCCTTTCAGAATGTATATCTGGAGAATTTGGCGTACACGCTCTAGGCGGACGGGTGGGGTAGGAAAAAAATTGTCTTAGCTTAAAAATAATTCTCAATAAGGAAAAAGGTCGGACATAAATAATTCCCTCCTTAATCATATAGGTAAGGTGCTAACCGTCAAAATGAATTAAATTAAAGTTTAAGGATAGGGAAACGATATGCCCCAAAAGTCGATTATGCGGCTAAGTTATAGGTTATTTTGTGGGTAACGTTCTCTATCACGCTTGTTGGTCTGCAATCATTTTCTGAAATAGCTGTTTCACATACTCAACCTCACTGTACGTTCCACTTAATCCTGTAATCCAGCCCTGATAGTCAAACCATGCCTAAGTTCACTCCAAATTTTCTGTAAACCTATAAATCTTCGTAAGATTCCTCTATATAATACCAACAGCTCCCGTGTCTCGGAGAGCACGTTAAACCATCGGTCATGGTTTCAATAATACCCACTTATGAAATTGTTGAGAATTTCATGAAGAAATAAAGGCTGAAATAACTCGGTGGAAACTGTAATCAATTATTATATTTGAAAATTGACAGTTCAAACATTCCCGACAATTAACTTTTACAACATTATCAGCCAGTTGCAGAAAGGATGATTAATATAATCTATGGTCAATATTTTGATATACGCCACGTGATGGTTTTATCACTTAGCGTGTCGCTTTGGCTATTTCAGCCAATAACGTGACTCATAGTCATGCGTTAAACATCTCAAAAGATAATCAGCCTTTCTGCAACTGGAAGTGAATCAAAAATAAAACAATCTCGGAAACAGTGGAAACGATAAAATATACAAATAGTAGATGTTGAATATTTAAGTAAAAAATAAAACTTAATGCATAGTAAAAAAATATAAATATCTAAATGTCATGTGACACAATTTGTCAAAATTAAAACCCATTATACATACGTCTCGTCGTCTGGCCGGTGAGAAAAGGCCAAATCCTCCAGAAATATATTTTTATTATCATTTTCTATAGTGAAAGTCTGAGTTATGATGCCGATGGTAATTATACAAATGCAGACATGGCTGAATGACTGATAAGACATGTTGATTAACTATAGACCTGGTGTGATGTAATATATCTAATTATACGTTTGGATCCGCATACAAAACGTCATTTATAGGACACCGTAACTAGCCAGGCCACGCAGCGTCTTCACACCCTACGTGTTAAGCCTGGTTAGGCGGGATAAAATTGCGAATTAGGGGTCGTATATGAAATGAAAGCAACTTACCCAGATCTCCACAATCCACGTTCCACTAATACTCACATGTGTGTCAGTGTAGAATGATGTGGAGTGTTTATTGTCTGTTCTGTGTGTGTTCTGAGTAATCGTTAATATTTTGGGAGAGCACTGTGGTAATTTTAAACTTAAGAAAAAATAATAGTAGCAAGGCGGTTGGGACAGAAAATTAAATTATGCGGTACGGTGACGAGGTCACATGAAAGAAATAAATTATGTCCACTAGGACGAAAAATAATTGTGCGCGCTGCTGCGTGTGGCCGCCCGGTATTTATACCAATAGACGTACACGCCACGCCGCGGTAAGTAGCGAAACTAGAGCTTTAACTAGCGGCGTGTATGGCTCGCGTCGTCATACAAACAAATAAACACATATATCATTTTTGGCTACGGACACCACGACCGCGCCTTAACGTTATATTTAAGGGCCCGGCGTAGTCATAACCCGTATTAATAAAAGCCTTAGGACCGTTTTCACACGTGACTGAGGCAAATCTGACATAAGTGGAAAAGTAGGTTGCGGGCGAGTACAAAAACAAGCGTTACATTTATCGATACGAGAGCGAATAAGTCTACGACCGGAAATTATCCAATATTTTTGCCTAAGAAGACTTAATAATAGGTTAGGACCGGGATGACAGTTTCGTTTATGCCAATAATCTATAATTAAATTGACAATATGATCCTTTTTAGGCAACAATACAGGATGGCGGTTGTCAAACGAGAGGTCAGTATTGGATAATCTACCGCCTACACGAATGACGTCGTCATATATAAACGGCTTTAATTTTTGAATATATTTCGGACATGATTTATTAGATTTTAATTTTTTAATTTCATCTTTAAAATAGACATTCTGTAAAGCAATTAAAATTTTATTCTCAGCGAAATCTAAGTCGGAAGTAGAAATAAATTTATTATGAGGGAGACGTTTTAAAAATCTTTAAATGTATACAACAATCCTAAGCAGCTTGCCCCACGAAGAATATTTAAGTGCGATTTTATATAAAAAATCTTCTTCTACGCAATCCAGAAGATTAGTAGAAGTAAGCGCGATTGTTTTTATTTCCGGGATATTATCAGAATTATCGACTTTAAACTTTTGGACAGGCCACTGATATACGTCCATGTCCATCCAAGGCGGACCAACAAACCACAGTGGATGTGTAACAAACTGCGAAGGTAACAATCCGCGGGAGAGGCAATCTGCCGGATTGGAGATACCGGATATGTGATAAAAATATTTTGAATCTAATAAGTTTTGTATTTTGCTTATTCGATTCGCTACGAAAGCTTGAAAGCGGTGCGGAGAGGAATTAATCCAGTGAAGAGTAACAGTTGAATCTGAAAAGGCATATATATTTTCGATATTGATACGAGGAGAATAATTAGTTAAAACAGCACGAATTAATTTCGCGAGTAATAACGCGGCACATAGTTCGAGTCTCGCGAGAGATATAGTTTTTACAGGAGCGACCTTTGACCTTGAACATAACAACGTCGTGGTACAGTCGCCGTCGGTGTTGGCGTGCAGGTATACGACTGCGCCGTACGCCTGTTCACTTGCGTCGCCGAAACCAACTATAGAAACTCGACAATTTTTAAAAACATTTAAATGGCGGGGAAACCTGAGCTGATCCAAAAGTGACAACTCAGATTGAAATCTTGACCATGTGTTAATCACGTGATCAGGCGGCGTATCGTCCCAGTCAAGCTTTAGAGACCAAAGTTGTTTGATAAGAAGCTTGGCGAAAACGATAACAGAGCCTACGAGGCCGAGAATATCCCATAAACGGGCAATAGTGGATAGCATATTTCTCTTTGTACAGGAGCGCGGAGAGAGAGAGATAGTAAAGAAAAATACATCACTAGCTTGGTAAATACATCAATGGCTCCCCATTGCATACCTAAAACTTTAAGAGAATCATCATTGTCAAGATTGACCGGGTCCGTAAGACGATATGACTCCGGCAAACACGACAACAACTCGCGACAGTTGGTTGCCCACTTGACCATCTCGAAACCACCGGCGGAAAACATATTAATAATTTGTTCGGCGGCTTCCGTAGCTTCCTGGACCTCCATGAAGCTGCTGGCCAAGTCATCTAAATATAAATCACGTAAAGCGAGCTCGGACGCTAAGGGATACTTAGTTTGCTCCTGCTTAGCAAGCTCATGAACTGTACGAATGGCTAGATAAGGACTGACACAAAGTCCAAAACAGACGCGGCTAAAAGAAAAATATTTAAGCGGTTCATTTTTGTTAAAACGGTAAATTATTTGTTGAAACGAGCGATCCTGTTCACGTACAATAATCTGGAGATACATTTGACGTATGTCGGCGGTGATGGCAATTTTAAAAAGACGTAGGTTTAATAAAATATTAAATAATCGTTTTGAAGAGGTGGGCCAGTATGTAAAATATCGTTCAAAGAAACTTTAGAATCCGTCGCACAGCTGGCGTCAAGAACGACCCTCAGCTTTGAGGTCAGTTTGTCCTCTCGTAGTACACCATGATGAGGTATGGTATAACCCTCAGTATAATTTTTGGGTTCCGATATTTCACATAAAAAACCCTGGTTTATATAATCGAGAATAACCTCGTCGTATTGACGTTTGAATGCGGGATATTTAGTAAATTTGCGTTCTAGATTATAAAAACGTTTAGTTGCAATTTTAAGCGAATCGCCGAGCGGGTTCTAAATTAAATGGTAAACTAACAATAAATCTCCCAGAGGGATCGCGGGACGTCGAAGAAGTATAATATTGTTCACATTGTTTATCTCGGTCGGATAAAATAGGCTCGTCATTAACATCTTCTAACTTAAAGAACTTGCTTAGATCATCGTGAATGGAATCTGTAGTAGAAAAATAGGAAAGAGTACAGTCAGATTCCAAGGATATTTCTGCTTCGCCCATAATCACGTAACCTAGAGTGGTAGAAAACGCTGAAGGCATATGCGGAGGACCGGTAATTTTTACCGGTAACAATAAGTCAACAAATAACTTTGCGCCGATCAATATATCGATACAGTCTGGTTGGCCAAACTCCTCGTCGGCAAGAGATAAGCCACGTAAATAATCAATAGAATTTAAGTTAATTTTACAAGTCGGTAACTTATCGGTAATCTTGTCCAACACTAACGTCTCGATATCGTAAGATTGATCGGGATAAACACGAGATGAAAAATTAATAAAAACCTTACCTTTTGTACTGCTACAGTTATCACCCAATCCTTTGATAATTGTTTTACGATTGAGTTGATTCACACTTAATCCAAGTTTACGACAACACTCACTTGTTATGAAATGGTTTTGAGAACCAGGATCAATGATACACCGACACATTTTTAAGTTTCCGTAACGATCTAAAACATTCACTCGCGCCGTACCTAACAAAACACTACGAGAAACTAATCTTTTGTTTATGTCATTCGCGAAGTTAGCCGACATTAGCGATACGTTGCTAGCTGAACCATCGGAAGTGTGAGCGGGAGGTGTGTTTTGCTCCTAAATAGAGATAATATTACAATAAAAAATCGTAATAATAATTTTAAAAAGGCATAATAAATTACAGCTTCATAAATGCCATAACTAACTAAAACAGAATATGTCCATTATAATTCAACGAGGAAATGCGGCGAGCGTTTTAGGTACCTTCTCTGGTGGTAAGCCCTTAGTTTATTTTGTAGAATAGCTTTAATTTCATAGGTATTTTTAGTTTTAGTTCTATTTATAATTAGTTTTTGAATCAATTTAATTTTAATATTTTTGTATCTAAGTACCTACTTCGAATAAATATATTAAAAATAGAAAATAATTATGACACATAGAATAAAACAATAATAAAACAAGACGACACTAAAAAGAAAAAGATTACTACTTATAATAAAATACTTATATTATTAATATTAAATATTGTATAATATTTTTAATTTAATATTGTATAAAGGGTCCTACTTGTCCATACATCCCGTCGCAGTAGGTACTCGTTTAAATTATAGAAGGGTCTTACTAGAAAAAGAGATTTCAGCGAATGTGTATTAATGTCAACAATTATATTATAATATATTAATGTAACATTATCACTGCTGGTGTTTAACACCTTTATTGCATTATAATTTGAACCCCTGTGATAGCCACTATACATTGGGGCTTTTAGGTTATACTTATATTTTAATCTTACCAGATTTACTAGACTACGTGTTTGTGCCTTTTTGTCCTGAGACCTTTAAAGAACTGTCTAAGCGGCTGGTTAATGATATGTATGTATGTGACAAAAGTACTGGCAGTTTTTTCGCGCAGCAAATCAGCATCGCATCGGGGGAATGCTGCAAGTGTTCTTGGCATCTGCCTTACGATCAAGTCAATTTTTATATATAGTTTTTATTTTTATTCGAAGTTAATTAATATATTAAAATCTACCTAAATAATAAACTTAAAAATAAACTAAACTATAAATAAAAAATGTCCTCTAGAGATGTCCCATCCGAGATAGTCCCAAGGAGACTGGCAACATTTCCCCTCTGTAAAGCGAGGCTAATACGTTGGCAGAAATAATTGCCAGCCTTCCTGTCTCCAGACCTTTCTGTCAGCCGCTTTGACAACTCCTTGGCCAAGCGCTTCGCCGACGGTTTCCATAGGCCCATCGTCTTTTAATTTATATATATTTGTTAGCTTATTTTTTATTTAAATCATTGTACATTACTTCAAATAAAATATGATTTATTAGGTATTTAATTAAATTTTAAATTAAATCATATGTTTAACTAGATTAATTAGGAGTACATACAAACAATAATCTTATTAGTATATTAATTTCAGTGTACTAAACAAAAAGTTGTGTTTTTTAATTATCATGTCTACTCGAGGATAACATTCACATCTAATATGGAATTCTGTCTGAAAAGCCTCCAAAAATAGATTTACCTGAATATTTAAAATTGCGTGGCTGGTCATCTTCATCACGCTGGATCCCTTGCGGGGTTGGCAGTGATAATTAAGGGACAACACACGTATTCGTAATGGTATTTTTACGTTCGTCAACCCTTGACTACTGTATTTAAGTTGTTTTATTTCAAATAAGTTATAAATTTTAAAAAAATCAATATTTACAAAACTTAATTTAAATATAAATCGTTTCCGTGCAATAAATATATTTAATAATCATTTCGTTTAGCATACAAGTAAGTATAAGGCTTCTTGTATATATCAAGATCACGATAATTTAACTTATCTAATTTATCTATTTTAAATTCTAAACAATTAAAACTACATAAAATTAAAGATTGTTTTAGTAATATGCTATATTATATTATATTTTATCTATGGTATTTATATCATATGTATATGTTTGTGTTTATTTATTTTTTATGTATTTTATTTGTTTATTCATACTTGATTTATGCAATAATGAGTTTTTTAAATACACTTTTTATTATTTATTATTATTATTATTTGTTTTTTTAATTCTTAATTGTCTTCTTATTTTTTTTTACTGTTTTTTAAATTATTGTTAATGCATGTTAATCACGAATGCCTTTGTAAGCAAAAGTGGGGCTCCCTGTATCACAGACCTTCTGGGACATAGTACAGGGATCCCCGTGTTTACTGATTGATGTATCTAGGTTTTTAAGTCAATAAACGTTTTTATTATTATATATTATTATTACATAAAACAAAATAAAAATGTATAGCCTTCTTGACTATATGATGATCAAACGTTTTACTTTTTTTAGCAACAGTAACTTCTTTAAATTACATTTTTGAAACAAATGTTGGCCAGTAGCTGGTCTAATCTGAACACACGGCTGAAAATAATGTTACCAAAAATATTAGGTAACCTTTAGACAGGCCGTTAAGGCGTTTATTTTAACTAAATTACTCATGACGAGACCCAATTAGTCTGACAAAATTTGTAAACACGAATTTACTAACGCTTTTATTAAAATATATTTTGGATTTAATTTGGTATATTTATTAATTTTATTTAGAATAATTAAAAAACAAATATAAAATTTAATAAAAATATTCTCTAGAGACGTCCCATAGTTCCAAGGAGTTTCAACATTTATTAAATTAAATCTTAAATAATAATAACATAGTTGTAAAGAAAACTAAATAATACTGGTAGGTATAATAAATAAAATGACGAAATAAACTTTTTATCATAGTGTTCCATTTACTACTAACATCTAATTAGTGAAAATCAATAGGTAGCGTATGTCGAAAATACGTTCACTGAACCAATGTCCTTGTATCGGGGTCAACACCATGAGACAGACAAAAAATGGAATTATATACAATGACAAGTAAGTAGTAATAAGTACTTATTACGTCCACAACGACTACTTATTTGGTAGTAAAGAAAATAATATCTAGTTTATAAACAAGTTACCACAATATAGTTTTGTATTAGATAAATGAGGTAAATTCATAATTCACAAAGGTTAGCTGTCAGAAAATGCCTACGAGATTAATCTCGCTCTTTTGCAAAACAATGTTCAATTAACAATTTTATTTTTGTTATAATCATCACAACCCCTAGAACACAAGTCCTACGCCATGAGAATAGTGGTGTTGTAAAACTATCTTTAGCAATTCACGAATAGAGAGTATTTTTCTATTATCTCTCTATATTTTATTTGGTATTTTTACCACTATTTTTTATATTATAATTCATGTTTTTTCTCACGATGCTTAATTTGAGTTTGGAATGTGGGGCTGGCGTCGTTTGCTCAGCATCCATTGTAACGCATGACGGAGACTTTCTGCCCTCTACTTTACCCGAATTCTGAAATATTTTATCCACATTGCTAGAAGAGGTGCCGGCAATCTGGAAAAACTCTTAGTAACGAAAAAAGTAGACGGTAAAAGAATAAGAGGAAGAAGCCCCAAACGATGGTCTAGGCAGGTCACTGACCACCTAAACATCACAGTACACCAAGCCGTCCGCTGCGATGAGGACCGCAGCACACAAAAACGGCTGGTGGATGGACTGCGACGGAGTCACGCTCCCCAACAGATGTACCGACTAAGGAGGCTCAAATAAAAACAGTTAATTTTCTAGACATTCTCTGACAACCAACCTTTGGGACAGTAAAAATCATAGGTAATTTAGGTCAGGAGTAGATGCGAAGATGTATTTAAGACAGATTATAGCTTTATTGTATATAAACTTACGTTCATAAATGTAAAATAGCTGCAAGTTCCCCAAACATAATATATATATGAGACATATTATATTAAAATAATTATTGTTTAAAATAATATTATCTGCAATTTTCTATTAAGGACCCACATCAAATATCCAGTTTTAGTGCACTTGATTGGTAGTTTGCTTGTTTTTATTTATTATTTCTACCAATTACTGTGAATATTTTTTTAAATTCAATCAGTCCGGCGGTTAACCTTCGATTAATATCAAATGTAATCTGTTTCAAATTAGTGGTGGAATCGAGCGGTGGCGACCCGGTTGTGAAAACGCTTTAGCCAAAATCCATAAAAAGTTGCTGTTCGAACCCTGGCATGGCGTACCACTGAGGCATACATTTGTGTACACATTGATTTACAATACGATTTTTCCGAGAGACTTGTGATAACGTAATTTTGTGATTTCAATGACATGAGACCCGTCTAGCGAGCGTGGCGAGTATGGGTCAAATTGTCCAGAAATATATTCTGAAAGACCCATCTCCAGCAGTTGAGGTCCAGGTATCTGTTTTGGGACTGTAATGATTGAATGAAATATGTTCAATAATTTAATAATCTTTTCAGGCACTGGGAGTTAACCTTCAATGCAAATCTATTTTGAATTAAAATCATTAAAAATGTATCGTGATATTTCCACTTTAAATGATGACGATGTCTGATTAAGTGCAATTAGTCTGCCCCGCCTTGGTCCTAAATAGTATTTAATTGTTAGGTTCGTAGTAAAACGGAAACTTACGAGTATTAATTAATATGTAATCAAAATTAAACACTATTTATTGACTTCCTTAGAACATTATATCGCACGGTGAATCCATGGAATTCTTAGAAATTTGTCTTCTTAGTCTTTTTCTTATTCTTGTATGACTTTTGCTTTAAGAAATAGACTTCACTGTTGGTAATTTCGGTGTTATTAGCCGTCGCTATTTCTCGTGAACTCTGGCTTTCCTGGTGCTCTCAGAGTGGATTGAAGCTTTGATCTGGTTGCTCGCTGTGAACAGGAGAACTATCACATCCTCCCAAAAGAACAAAAATCCCTAACTAACTAAAACGTGTCTGACGCACGTTTAGGTAACCCGCTACATAGAAGCAGCCACTTAAAACCGGGGTACCGAGCAATAACAATTAAAAGCAACGATTATGTGCGCGTACTAATGTACCTAGTTATTTCAGTGGCTGAGGCAAATGAAGGCCGTAACGTTCCACCACGAGCTCCTTAGTCCTTAATGAAACTCGTTACAGTAACGGTTATGTTCTTCAGTGTAACGACTATTGCCGACTTTGTAAACAAATTTCAACTCTATTCAACCTGCACCAGAGACTATATTGCATTTTTTTGTTAGACCCCCAAGTCTACAAATAGATGCCTTCTTTATTATTTCTTTTAGCAAAGCTTAAGGTTTGGCTTATATACCTACAGTTTTAAAGGTAATTTAATTCTAATACACGAGTAGGAGTAATAACAGGGTGTGTAAGATAATGTAA
Source organism: Tinea semifulvella (assembly GCA_910589645.1). Classification (NCBI taxonomy): domain Eukaryota; kingdom Metazoa; phylum Arthropoda; class Insecta; order Lepidoptera; family Tineidae; genus Tinea; species Tinea semifulvella. The sequence continues at coordinate 33,165,256 of OU342584.1, forward strand.
TAATTTAGCGCCAGAAGCGTCATATTGATAAAAAGCAATTCATTATTGCCATGGACAAACGCCAAGTCGAACAACTTTTAAAGCGAAATAAATTTAAAAAAAGCTCTTAAAGCGACAAGAAAAACACACGATATGATGATTTTAAAACCATTTTCAAGAGTTTTTTAAATATAATTATACTGAGCACGATATGTGTATTCGCTTCAACTTAATGGTAAGACTGACATCAAACCCTAATTTTATTTTATTTTATTGAGGAAACATACAGAACAGCAATTCTAAAAGTTACACAATTCACCAAAGTTTCCACTTAAATATTAAACATAGAATTTGCAAAAAAATATATAATAGGGATAAACTTAAAAACAATACTTACCTATAATTTAATTTTTTTTAAACCTAACAAAAACAAAAAAACATTTCATTGTAGTTTAGGCATGATCTTAGCACAAATGAGTTTTTTAAGTATTTTGTACCAGCATATCAGCATATCACAAGACGAAAGTCATGTTCAATGATCATGTCAAGCCGAGGCCAATCTGCATAGGAAACGACACTCTCGAAGTTGTGCAAAATTACGTATACCTCGGGCAGACTATCCAATTAGGAGCAGCCAACTTCAGCAAAGAAGCCGACAGACGCATTCAGCTAGGATGGGCGGCATTCGGGAAACTCCGGCACATCCTCTCATCGTCTATACCACAATGTTTAAAGACTAAGGTCTTTAACCAGTGCGTCCTTCCGGTAATGTCGTACGGAGCAGAGACGTGGACACTAACAGTGGGTCTGGTCCATAAATTCAAGGTCGCTCAGCGAGCCATGGAGAGAGCTATGCTTGGTGTATCTCTGATGGATAGAATTCGAAACGTTGATATTCGTCAGAGAACGAAAGTTACAGACATAGCTTTTAAAATTAGCAAGCTGAAGTGGCAATGGGCCGGACACATCTGCCGCAGAACCGACGATCGATGGGGCAAACGGGTTCTAGAGTGGAGACCACGTACGGGAAGACGCAGAGTGGGACGACCCCCCGCCAGATGGACAGATGACCTAAAGAAGGTCGCTGGTGGGGGTTGGATGAGGGTAGCGAAAGATCGCGTTAAGTGGCGAGCCTTAGGGGAGGCCTACATCCAGCAGTGGAGAGATACAGGCTGATGATGATGATGATGATGATGATATCTTAAACCAAATAGCAGTTTGTATCTATTCCTTTTTCTACTAAAATTTAAATTTCTAAATCTTACAATTTATTATATTATATGAAAGAGGGTTTATTGTAACACAGTTATTCTATATTTAAGATACCTACTATCCCAGCTTGACAAGCCTCATGAGTGAGTGAATAATAATAATAAAAAAACAAAAAGTTCAATTAAATAAATACGAGATAAATTTAAGCGTTTCATAGCCGGAACCAAGAGAAAAAGAATTAAAGATTTTTCTTGGTGTCAATATGCCCGCGACACCGCACTCGTAAATTACACGATTTTCCTTTTTAGCTATATGTATTGTGTTCATTGTTTTATATCCTTCGCTGTAAATATATCAACACAATTCTATTTATTCGCTGGAGTTAAAAGTATTTTCACCGAAACCAAAGCGTACCTACTTTATTTTAATTGTTTTTTTCTCGAATTGAACCTGTAGGTATCTAAACTTTCTTACTTATTATTTAATATTATTTGGTAACATTATGACTCTTCTCCGGGTTACGGAGAATATCAGATTTATATCAATTTTTAAAAAAGTTAAGTAATTTTAGTAATATTTAATCATCGGTTGACATTTAAAAATCGCACCCATTAATTATTTTCTAATCATAAAAAATACATAAATAGATCAAGCAAACTGTGGATAGTATTGACAATAAAACTCTGAATAAAAAAAATATTTATTGTTTTCTATGCTTAACAATATCACTTATACTTTCTATTTCTTGGTCTCATTTAAGTAATCAATAATAGGCCGCCATTACTGACGAATACTTAACGTTCACTAAGTCCACTCTATGAGTCCTCAACGCCACACGCTCCGCTACCTCGCACGCCCCGCAAAACGCTATCTTACTGAGGCCGAATGTCAATAATAGAATAGTCCAATTACATAAGCGCTTAGGTTTACAGGCAATGTAAAGCCAATAGCGGTGGATCGATAATGATTAGGAGGCGGTATAACACCCAAAAAACAAAACTACAGCCTTCGCAATAGTATCACGCGCTTTCTCTGACATATGTAAATTTAACGAATTAAACAGAGGGAGCCCTACGAGTATATTACGCATATGCCTACTATATAATTATTAGAAGTCTTGGTTTGATTCCTTGTCGTGAAAACAAAACATTTCATTTATGTATAAATGTTTTTGAGCTCTCCTTGAGGATCACTCGTTCTCCGTTGGGGGGCGTGCGCAAATCGGAGCGATATTCTGGAGATACTTGAAATGTCTGTTGTCAGCCCGATATGACATACGTCTTAGTCAGGCCGACGACAAACTCTTCAATAGTAGACACCTTTCTCGAGCTATAACCGAATTACGCACGAATATCGGTGCTCATGAAACTACTCTGAGCGATATGTTCTTATAACTTTGGATGTTGTCCCTGTTGGTCTTTGCTAGAAGGTGATGCCAGACTATCGGAGCGGAAGTAGTTATTATTTCTTTATCAATATTTGGTTATTAATACTTTTTCGTTACGTATATTTATATTAAACTTTAATGTGTTCAGCTTTACGCAGTGGAAGTTGGTGCGAGAGGAATTCTATCAAAATATTTGTATCACTTACTGAAAGAATTGTGCCTAAGTAGGTCTGACGTCAATACATTTATGGAACGAGCTTCCTAAACAGCATTAACGGAATCATACAGGTTTTGGTTAGATAGGGAGAGGAGCAGAATGGACTATTAATCGGTCGCAAACCCGATACCTTTCTCCTCACCTCTCTTTCCCACTTACAATGGACCCGGCACCCGCACGGATGAGTCCATGGACTTTTTGGAAACTTGTCTTCTTTTATTCTTAATGTTAACTTTTCGCATTTTAGAATTTAATACGAATACCTAGTCAATATCACAGGATATCAATTATAGGTAAAGTCGCCCAATACGCAACACAAACACTTCCGGATCACTATTTGATTTAATTAATTATTGAATCTATTTACCACTCTGATTGAGTTATTGTTCTGAAGCCAGAGTAATATTGTAACAATGTTACATTCAATACCATTGTCTGTGGGTAGATTATATAGTGCTCATGCTTAATATATCATACACGATGCCCTCAAAGGCCAGCTCTAACTACATTGACGTACCTAACTACCTACCTATATGATACGCTGATACAGTTACCGCCAGTTTCCCAAACGACGATTAAATTTTCGCACGTTTAACAGTTACCTATAACAGGCTAAAAGTGACAAGCTATCTACCAATGATGTGGCATAGTTTTATCAAAATGTAGCGCTGGCTCTAGGGTAGAGCGAGGGCAATAGTCGTTCTAGCGAAAACTATTTAAGCGAAGAAAGAGCCAACCCTCTTGTTACCGGAGGAGACGATAAGATGCAGTATCTTAATCATCATCATTCATCATTACAGCCCCTAGAACACAGCGTCCTAGACCTCCACTGCTGGAGATGGGCCTTCCAGAATATATATCTGGAGAATTTGGCCTACACTCGCCACGCTGGCCAGACGGCTTAATATATATATCTAAATATTTTTTAAAGCTTTTATTGCTTGGACTCCAAGGCCCCAGAGTTTCTGCCGCAAATAGCACAAATATTTAATCTTTTAATATGGATACATACTTGCGCATGACTCCGCATTTTCTGCCGTGGACCTAGCTTTATGCGCCGACCCCTCTAAAATAAGTTTATGTAAAATATAAGCAAACCTTATAAACGCTTTTATCAATGTAGGCCTCCCTACTTCACACGATCCCTTGCCAACTTCATCCAACCTCCAACCAAGACCTTTTTCACGTCATCCGTCCATCTGGCAGAGGGCCATCCCGCCTCGTCTGTCTCTTCCGTGGTCTTCACTCCAGAACAGTTTTGTACAGGAAAATTTAGGTCATAGCTATCATAATTATTATAGCAATGCTACCTGTATCCTTGACAATTTAGAATAAGTTATATTTTCTCTCATTTACTATTTTAATTTTAAGGAAATACTTTTTAGAGATCTCGTTTTCACTTGTCCAAATGCGTCGCCCCACCTTACCCCTTACTCGCACCCCTACTTCCCCTACGCAACTTGAAACATTAAATACAATATTGCTAAATTGCTCTTAAGTATCCTCCCTACCTCATTGAGTATTTTTTTATTTCGATTATCATAATCCCTCTTCTCTCCCGTTCTAACTTGTTCGCCATTGTGGTTGCGTCTCGTTCTTTTAAAGCCTTAACTAAGGCGGTTTAAGGATGGGAGATTGCTTCTCTCGTACTTCTGAGTTTTTGATACGATTGTAAAGACTTGCCTAATTGTAGGGAAGTGTTTCGGAAGGGATTTGCTTTTTTATTTTATTTTCTTTGAAGAAATAGGAAAATTATGTGACTGTAAGAGAAACAAAGTAACCGACATTGCATTTAAAAATATCTGAATTGGAAATAGGTCGGACACGTCACGAACACAACGTACGGGAATATTTAAAGTGGGATTACTCCCCCCAGATGACGTATAACCTCAAAAAGGATGGATGAGGTTGGTAGACGATCGTGTAAAGTTGATGACTGGTGATAATGATGATGATGTGTATTTGTTTTGATATTCTAGTGGGATTACCAACTTCAACATGTCTAGGAACAATTATAAACTTAAAATTTGATTTGTTACAGAGTTTTGATTTTTCTGATTGACGTGAAACACATTAATGTAACTGTTATTATAATAATAATAAAAATGTTTATTGACTTAAAAACCTAGATACATCAATCAATTATAAAGGCGTAGGTAATATTAATATTATTATAAAAGGTAACGGTTCGAACCCCGGCATGTACCAATTAGAAATTCACTCTATAAACAACACTAGCTATCGGTTATTCAACTAATTACCTACTAATGGAATCGGTACTATTTTTTGATCAGAATCTCACCAACCCGTCTAGCCAGCTTGGCCTGTGTAGGCCAAATTATACAGAAATATATTCTGGAAGGCCAATCTTCAGCAGTGGAGGTATAGTACTAGTGTTCTAGGAGATGTAATGATGATGATAATGAGGTGCTGTTAAATGGTTGCCATATTTAATGATAACCTTAACCCGCGTTCGAATGATACAACCCACCCTACAACTGGCATTTAAGACAGCTTAATTGAACAAATACTGCAGTGATAATTAGCTATATGAAGTCCATTTAGGATTGCATTAGCCATCCGCTGCGTCACGTCTGCCAAGAGTATACATATTAGAGCAGTTATCATAGTGACAAAAATAACATTCATCGAGTATTTATGCACTATTTCGTCTCGACACAGCCGACGTGACCATCCTGTGGGATCCGTGATGACGTATTGTTACGTCAATATAGGACACTTAGCCACATATTTAACTATTGATTCTCGTTCACTATTCAGCTTTATAACAATGGCAGGGGTTTGTTGTGTTACCGACTGTACCAGAATATTTATAAGTACTAAAACACGCACCGGGTTCAATTACTGCTCGAAACGGAGACACGATACTCGATGCGATTTTGAACGTCTAAATAAAGTACGTCATCATCGTATAAAAAAATATCTCCAATGCCGATTTGAATGACCTAAGGTAGCCTAATCCATACTATGAAATAAGAAAGAAGTTTTATTCTGTACTAACCGTATTCTGCCTGATGTAATAGCTAATGCTACTGTATCTAATTTTATTAAAATTAACTATGATGAAACGGATATTCGACAAATTAATATCTGATACCTGATATGTATAAAAAATATAGTTATCTGTTAAAAATAAACAAAATGTCATTAAAATAACGAACTTTATTAAAATATGAATTTCAATCAAACCATTATATTTAATCTAAATAATAAACGAAAATTTTTCAGCATGAATTACGCATTACACAACTTGAGTCGTATATCCGTTCATCCGATATTTCCGGTATCCAGCTAAATAACAACTATCCTTTAATTTATTAAATACACAATGACTATGTGAAATGGTCGTTTAACCTTTTTACCACACGGGTCAAATTAGCATTTTAATAAATGGATTATTTTTTGTAAATATTTGTTTATTTGTTAATCTAGGGAAAGGGAAAACACTAGAGCTATAAATATTTATGTATATTCAGTAATTATTATTCGTTGATTCTTGATCCTGTGAAAATCCGGCTGAACGTGAGTGAAAGGGTTCACCCCCACCCTCGAGCCACCTTCCTTATTTAGTCAGGCAATTTGGCGGGGCTCGCAAAGGGCTCTAATTAATTATTAAAATATAGAAGAACAGTCTAATGTCGCTTTGGTAGGAATTTTCATATTTTCCCTCTCACAGATCTATCTACTCGTAAAAGCCGAGTACCTACTTTAATCTTTAGCTTTATAATTAAGTATTTTTATATGGAACTAGAAACTGATATTCATTATGAGAAGCATAGTAGATGGGTGGTATGTTAGCGCTATAAAAAAGGAGCCTCTAATAATAAAATATTTTTTTTATTTCCGGCAACTAAGATAAAACTTAACTTAAATTTATTATATAAAGAATATAAAACTAAATTAAGCCAGTACAGCTTCTACGCCTTCATCTTGTATACGACTACCTGAAAGTTATTTCGCTGACCACTATACCTATTACACGGGCAAAATACTATTATTATTAACTATACTAACAGACTTTGTGAATAAAAATATAAATAAATGATAATAAAATAAAAATATGTACCATTTATTTATTTAAACTTAATTGCACAAAGTACAAAGGCGGACCTAATGCCGCTAGACATTCTATGACGGTCAAACCTTCGGTATAACGAGAGCAGTAAGTACATAAGGTAGGTGCAATACTAAATAAACTTGAATAGTTTTATTGCAGATAACATATACATACATACTTATTAATAATTACATACTAATACATACATATAACCTACATAAATCGGTCACTGGTGGGGGTTGATTGTGGGCTGTAAAAGCCATGATATAACGATCACTCCACGTTGACAATAAGTGATTTATCGTTGGCACTAAACGACTACTGGAAAGTGTCACCACGACCTTTTCCCATTCGGGGTGGTCGCAAACCAGGTTCATAAAGAAGCGGATTTTCATTCAGCCAACTTTACTATAGGCCAATCATGACAAGTGGAAAGCTTGTCGATGTCTCTTGCGTACCAAACTCGAGAAATAACAATAAATTAAATATTAACTAAATTTAAATGTTTCTATTTATTTTAACTATTAAATAATATTGTGTCCTGACCAGGAATCGAACCCGGGACCTCCTAGTCTAAATCCACGAAATTAACCACTACACCACTACTTCGGCAAGCATTAGTGCATGTTGGACTGGTATACGAATAAACTTTCATTCAAAGCCATAAATAGTCTTAAGGCAATCGATAAATATGAATATTGCATATATGGCACTAGATTTGAATTGGAAAACATTTCTACTAACCGCTAGATATATTAGAAAGATGAAGGTACATAAAAGTAAAAAAAAATCATCCCTAATTGTATATAACAAACGAAGTAAATTTATATATAATATAATTGGTTCATTCATTGTAGATAATAATATTAAAATATAAATATACTTATCCTATGTAGTTGCATATAATCCATTATTTTATTCTCTTAGTTTTTTATATAATGATGTATTTTTTCTATTAATTCTCCATTTTGGTATTTTCTCTTTTTGTCCTGTTCCAAATTTTTCATGTCCTATTTATTGACTCGTCTTTCCCTAACTTTGACACTGGCAAATGTAACAAATGCCATAAAAAAAACTGTTTGCTCAACACCAATTTTTGGAAAGATGATTATAACAATCCATGTATACAATTATACTATACAACACGTGAAAGGCTTGTCTCTTTGTAATTTCTGTCAATCACGATCTCAATAATCAAATGTATTTTTGGAAACTAGCGGTTGGACATCCACTTGCAGGGACAGAATAATGGAATAAATATATAATGACATGGACTGACATTTCAATTCATTCCTGATATCAGAACTGTTGCTCTAACACGCAAAAACTCCCTTATGTAAAGTTTTAGTTCCGGGATGTCAAATTATAAATATCCGAGCTACCAGTTTGTAGTTTCGTTGCTTTTCTCCCATACTTCGTCATCATCGTTTTCTTAAGTATTCTAACCTTATACTTACTTAGCTAAGCAGTGTTTATTACTATAACCAACATAAAACGTTTAGAAATTAACATATCAAAGAACTTAAAAAATAGTATTCCCACGTAAATTGGTGTCATTATATGTCAAACATAAGTTTAACCTTAATTTGCCTCACATTGTGAGTAGTTTGCCTGTCGCATACTATGATAAGATAATTATTGACCAATTTCTAGCCAAAGGGTATTAAATTAAATTTATTCACCTTATAAATATTTTAGTCCTAATTTAAAATTCAAAGCTCTTTGGCTTGTTTTAAGGCGTCCGATAGAGTTACGCTTTTGATGCAAATATTTTAATAGCCACCTTTATTAGGTTTATGATGACACTTGTCATAGCTCTAGTAGAGAAGTACCAGGAGTCGTTACTAGGATGCAAACCCATCACGCCGCCGCGCTGACTTCATATTATTATCTACAGTAGTAACAGATCGAATCGTTTATTTCTGAGATAAATCATTAACAACACAAAAGTGATTGATTTAAAAAAAAATACAAAATCTACTATTTATTTGTTGTGCAAATTAAACCTGCCGGTTTATGTGAAATAGTGGGAAGCAGGAATCAAAATAACGAGTTCGTAGGGTTTTTGTCCTGAGCGTTAATATTTGAATCAGTCGAGAATCGTTGAAAGGATAAATCTTTTTTTTTTTTAATTCTACAGCCTCTCCCGTATGGATGGAATTTGGATTGTTTTTATTTACGGATAGTGACACTGGCTTTAAGCTTTTGACCTTGACGTGCGTACTATTTTGAGGGCTTATAATCAACATCAGACTATGCTTCTAGTAGGGAACTCCTGAATATACGCGATCTTTTTCCACCTTCTGTTTCTTTTCGCCAGGAGATTATTGGGTTACAACGATTGCATTGAGTTGTTAGCATCAATATTTAGTTGTTTTAAAATTTGTGTCCTGTTAATGGTATGAAACTTTAGACTTGCACTATTTGTGTTTAATCCCGCGCGCGATTACCCGTGTTAACTGGGACAGCGCTAAACTTTATTTAAAATCAAGTGCGGGAAAAAACCGCAAGTGCGGCTGCTTGCTTAGTTTCCTTGATTCTTAAAACCGCGGCAGTTTAGCCGAAGTGCGGCATGTGCTTTACTCGTATTATAATTACCACACACGTAGTCGTGTAAATATGATGAATTTAAGCGTTGACTCGTGTATACTCGTAGATGACGGACTAGTAGATGTTTTATTCATAGTCTACAATTCTCAAGTGAAAAAACAGCTACGAAATAGAAAATTCTTGAGCATTTATCAATTACCTACTAGTAGGTACATTGTTTGCTTTAGACGACAATGTTTGATGTTGTTACAAATTAAAAGGTGCAACACAGGCTAATGATAGAGTAAATATCAAACTTTACACAATGTTCAGCCCTTTTATGATTAATTGGTGTTGCATAGTACAATTAATCCTTATCGAATAAAATGGCCTATTGCAGTGTGAAATTAAATATTGGCTTTCATTGTTCTATGTTGACAGATTAATATCGTATAGTCAAGGCTATCTTTAACGTATTAGGGGCCCTGGGCACATTAGGATAATGGGGGCCTATGAGTCTCTGATAAATGACATATGTAGGTTAAACTTAGGAATTAGGGAACGCCATCGATCGTGGGCCCCTAGACAAGTATCCAAAGTACCCAATGTGATAGAGGTTCATGTGCACTTGTACTTTTAGACGTACAGAAAAATCGTATTAATTAAATATTATTATATTTGCCTGCCTCCGTGGTCTAGCGGCTAAGTTCATGGACTAGATCTAAAGTCCGGGTTCGATTCCTGGTCGGGACACAATAATTTGTTTGGTTAATTTGTGATAATTTTCAAGTTTAGTGCGCTAAAGACATGGACGAGTTTTCCATTTGTATTCTATATGCCTAACGATGTATTCAAATAAGCTATGGGCGATAAATATTTATTTATATATAAGTTACTCCTTATATTCAGCAAAGATTGAAGTTTTATCTGTTTTTCAGTGAAAGAGAACGTAGACAAATAACCCAGCAGTTGAATTTACAAAATCGCGACTCAAGTAGTTCCATTTTAACTTTACAAAACACACTCTAATATTTTCAACTGCATTTTTCTTTGGAAGTTTTTAGTTTTAGTCTATGCGAAGTGCTTTTGCAGAAAACAATCCGTTACTTGTTTGCGCCATAATTCTATTTCAGGATATAGTAAAAACTTGGTGTTTATTCCATATCAAAGCTGTTGCAGTTTTACGATTTTGTTTAACACGATTGTGGACGAACTTTTATTTATTAAACCCAATAGTGTTAGTAGGAAAATTATTTTTCTCTAAGCGAATACGTTAGATAAAGATAGTTGATACAATTCGCATAAAATTTTGATATTTCATGTAAATTATAACTATATAAAACTGAAAGTAAATAAAGCGCTATACTATTTTGATAACTTAAAGGCGCTATCCTATTCGTACCCACGGACACGCTACGCACGTATTTTAAGCTAACTTAAAAAGTGTTACACGATGTTAAGTGGCACGCGAGGTCCATGAATGTTAGCAACTGGAATTAGACACTCATGACTGACATCACTCCCTAACACTATGCCGGCTTGACTGAGACGATGATGACGGCAATTCGAGCTTGATCCCGAAACGTGTGGATACTTTTTACTGGGTCTATCGGGACGAACGGTTGATACTACCCGCCCCGGCAGACTGGACAAATAACCACCATTAGTCCGTCTACCACCTACCAAAAGGTGAACTAAGCCTGAGTTGTACCATAAGTTGAACTGGCGTTGATTATTCCAGCTGACAGTTGACCTTCAAAATAATACATTTGATGCCATTTTTAACATTAATCGTCACAACTCAGACCAAAATTCACTTTGTATGAAAACGAACAAATTCGTCTCCGTGGTTTAGAATCATCACGACCGTATCAAATTCACATTTAGCCTAATTTACTATAGACCCATCATGACAAATTGCAAGCTCGTTGATGTCTCTAGCGTACCCAACTCGAGGAATATGACATAAAAATTATTGTGTCTAGATCAGGAATCAAACCCGTTACCTTAGCGTCTAAATCCACGAACTTAACCGCTATACCACGGAGGCGCAGTAAGCACATAATTTTATACAAATTCGTAGCAATGGAATATCCCTGCAACGGTTTTTTTTATTGCTTCAAATTAGCTTGCTGAGTTGTACATAGAAATGTGATAATAAATGAGATGTGTCTCTTGTTTCAGAGTCGGATCTTAGAAGAGACATCGTTGATGTGCAATTCCTGGTCACCACGACACAACGTAAGTTACCAAATACAGTTAAAAGGGTTTGTAATTTACCCTGGTTTATATTTTCATTATACATTGCGCGTTATTAATATCAAATATGTGGTAAGTTTAATAATAACACGCAATTTATATTGAATTGAAAAAATGAACGCCAGAACTTAGTGTTAATTCTGAATGTGGGGCTACTAAGTTTTCCTCGTCGTGTTGTTCGGTTGTGTGCGTGGCATTGCGAACAGCTCGCGCTCATCTTTGGCCAAAGATATATCCATGACTTGTCGGTTGGCATGGCGAATAAACTGACGCTTTTCTTCTATTTGTATTTGCATTTGCTCATTGTGATGAAGGCAGCAGTTTCTAGCAGTAACATTGTATAATTAACTCAATTTGGGTTAGACACAATGTTGCCGCTGTAATATGAACTTAGTATAACTAAAGTTCAAATGGTAAGTATTCATGAATTCTTGCAAAGGCTGGAAGGGAGCCGGGGGGCCTGAAGCGATACTACTGGGATAATAATGTAAATAGGTTACAAGAAAATAACTTCACGTTTTTAGTAATTCATACGAGTACCTACCTATTGGTGGTAAAAATTGGTGCCTTCATAAAGAGAATTATAATTTTGTTTTTTAATTCTAATACCTGTATCCAAGACGTTTCCTCAACACCTCCACTCAACATATCCTTCCAGCTGTCAAATAAAAAATAAGTTTCCGTACGACTAAAGTTAAAAATAGATCCGATCCGACAGTTTTATTTTGAAGGTCAGCCGAAAGCTGTTACATTAGACGCAGTTTTTAATTGTAATCGTGACAATGACAGAGACTTTATTTTAGTTTGATAGCTGGTACAAACTGTTGAGTGGAGGAGCTTTTGAGAAAATGTCTTAGATTACGGGTGTTAGTGTAGTTTTGAATAATGTTGTCTATTAACTTACTTAAATTACGGACATTTTGGAGATATATTATTCATATGTTTTAGTAAAATAGAGGAAAACTATTATAAATATATTTGTTATTTTTCTTTTTAAAATTAAATAAAAGTGATAATGTGTGTAAAATATCCGTAGTTACATTTTCTAAAAAGTTGATAATCTATACTTCTCAAAAGTAAATCCAGACGTCAAAAAAAAAACAGGTTCTCTAATTTAAATTAGACAATATCAACCAACGAGATCAAATAATATTTCTGGAATTGGTTGCATTTTCATACAAAATTATTATTAATTTGATTTTTACTAATAGCAACACTTTTAACTTTTATAGATAACTGTTTAAAACATATATTGGTGTATTTCTACTGGGCAGTAGTTGTAGTGCTAATCAGATTGAAACTCCACGACCATAACTGGCAAAGCACTGTCGTGCCCTGATTCATTTTGTAACGATTACCCTAGCTTTGATTCTAGATATACCTTTTGGCTTTTGCTTTTTGTCCTGACATATTTAATGTCTCTGACAACAATTTTTTTTTTATAAATTTTTCATTCAATTGGAATTGGGTTCTGGTTTTGAAAGCCAGTGGTCCTAACCTGTTATTCTTTAATATGACGTTTATCGTAAGAAATGCGCGATCCAATCCGAGCATAACCAAGCTGCAATCATAATTACAAAATATTATATGAATATTTACTTTAATGGCGGTTGACATTGAGAGTGTCTGTTAGTTAAAGGATTTCTTTATATATCGTTTGATAATAAAGAATCAGAATTTGACTACTGGGCACATACAGACGTCGTACGTAAAATCCAAGTCCACATTCAGTGTGCCCACATCTCAATTGTGCATAATTTATATATTCGATAGAATTATTAATCGTTATTATTATTATAATATTTACCAAATACTGCGCACAATAAATTTAATTAATAATTTTAAAATAACAATTAATTTTACAATAATTAAGGTTTTAGCCAAACATTGAATTGCTTTGATTGAAATTGGTGGTCATAATTTATTATTAATATTTAAAAAAACACATTTATTTTCATTATTGCAAGACTTTATGCATAGAAATTGCTTTTTATAGTAGATACAGCGAGCCATTATCTAAAAACATTATCTAACAGCTAAATAAATAATAGTCGAATCTAATAGTAAAAGACGATACAAAAGTCTTGCACCTTTTTCATTGAGAATAGATGAAGTATTTATTCCCCCAAGCCAAGATTAAACTCGGAACTAAAACTAGGTTAGTGTCGGCAAATGTCTCACGTCTCTACCACAAGCGTTTAACGATGTAAAACACGTGTCGCTGGACAAAACATTGTGTCCCCAAAACGAGTAAATCCTACTGACTCTATCTATAGACCAACGTTATTCGATTAATTTGGTGATGCATATTGCCTATTAGTCTAAGACACTTCTAAGGCTAATGACTAAAGTTAAAAATGGCGTCGACTGTACAAGATAACGAAAATTATAACTGAATAACTTTAATCGTTACGTTAAGAGAGACTTCATTTTGTTCAAACTCGGCCTAAGAGCGACCTTTACCGATCGGTTATTCAAATGAAATGTAAACTTTTTATATAATAAAATACGCTAATAAAAGCAACGTTGACGGGTTGCCTAACAAAATATGTTCAAGGTGACGGGTGACCCTTTAAGTAAAGAATATTTTGCTCAAAGGGTCAGCCAAGGCGTTCAACGGGGGAACGCAGCGAGTGTTCTCGACACACTACGCCCATCGGACTGTTATAATTTTGGTTTTTAATTTATTTGTAGTGTAGTTTATATTGATGTTTTTGTTTATAAAATGTTTTTTTTTATTATTTAATATTATAATTCTTTTATACTTTTATACTATATTTTTTTATTGTGATTAAATAAATAAGTAAAAGTAAAGTATCATCACGGCTGTATCCCTTTCGGGGTGGTCAGAACCCATGATTTTCTTCGTGGATAGAAATGGATTTACATTTAGCCATCATGACAAGTGGCAAACTCGTCGCTGTCTCTAGCTTACCAAACTCGAGATAATGTTACAATAAATTATTGTGTCTCTAATATAATCCACGGACCGCTAGACCACGCCGCCAGTAAATACATCCTGTATTATTTATTACACTGGCTGATTATTATAAGAATACAATTTTGTGAAGTAATGTCAAACGTCAAACTTACGGAAAGTTTAAGAATTACATTGTAAATAAATTGAGTCCGATTCCGGCCTACAAATTAGTATTTATTCGAATTTAGTAGATATTCTCGAGTCTAGACAGAAGCCACTTGAACGTAATTAGGCAACCCGTCATCGATTTTTATTAAATACTAAGTGGATTTAATTCGGATAACCGATCAGTGAAGGTCGCTTTGCTACGGATCTTGTACTATAGCAGGTATAATAGTTATGTCATGTCCATATATTTAGAATGCACAAGGAAAAAAGAAACGTTAGAAAAAAAACCCATATGAGTTTGTCACTATTTCGTCCGAACTTAGTGTAACCCAACCATTAAAAAACTATTTTTTTACACTTATTTTGTTCTTCTTTTATTCGCAAAATGTTACTACGTATTGTAAGGAACCCTTTTTTTACCTAAAACATGTTAAAAGATTTTTATTAAATATCGATAATCATAAGTTATAAATAGGTACCTATATTTTTATGTAGCTATCGTCGAAGACGCTGGTAAGGCTCTGTACCAGCAACGAAACCTCATCTCGATTTGACAGAAAACTATGAGATCTTTAGTTAACACACAACAGTCATTCGAATGGTGATAGGACGTAGATTACAATGTAAATAAAAAAACGTAATCGATTCTTTGTGGGTATTTATTTTTAATAGATTCTGATTAAAAAAATGGGAATTTTCTTATCTTTTAGTAGGTAGGCACATCACTTACAGTTTCGTATTGTAAACTATTATGTATTAAAAGTATTTCTAAACCAAGTATAATAAATTATTACCGAACTTTGAGTTTCATATTGGAGTAAATATAGGCGTTGGGTAGTCAGAAAACCAGCAGAGACTAACCAAGGTACGTAACTACATCCTTAACCTACTAGGTACATAAAACATTTACGCATCGCTGTCACATTATTAATCGTCATAAAATTGTTTTGTAATATTAAATGCACCTGCTCTCACTTTAGTTTAGTTTGGCAACCGAATACCAAAAATTGTTTTTTTTTTAAACATACCTAATTTACTATTATTTTTAAGCTCTCGTGATGCAATATCAGCCTGGTGGTATTCAAAGTACATAGAAGCTAATGACGTTAGAGGTAAAATGCCACTATACCGTCTAATAAGGTAGAAAAACTATATGTTAAAACACGACGAAAAGCAGCAAGTAAATCGCGAGTGCTTCCTATAGATTCGAGTTTGTGAGTGGTGAATAGCGAAGAAGAACAAGGGGTAAGTGCTCTGTTGTTTTATGAAGATAGCAGCCAAGTTTTATTTAACAGTTTGTACATCGTTTAATTGAATTGAAGTCTAAGTAAATACTGTTTTGTAGTAAGCAACCCAAACCAGACTTAATGTAAGTAATGAACAAGTATATAGTTTTCTGTACACGTAATAACTAATCATGGTAAATTATTTATATTTAAGCCGTCTGGTCAGAATGTGGCGAGAGAAGGCCAAATTTTCCAATAATGTTCTGAAACATCCATCATTAGTAGTGGACTGTAAAACTCTTTACGTATAAAATTAAAAAACAGGCTAATTTATATTTATTTATAATATAAAATTATTACCCTTTAAACTCAGCGATATAACAAATGCATTATAAGTATGTATAATCTTCTGGGGGTAAATTGTGTGTTATACGGCATGCTAGGGTAACTCGGTGTAGTAAATAATTAATGAGGAACGAAGAGGGAAGGCAAGCTGCATTAGCTTTACTCGCCTATTTTAATAAAGCTTATCGTGTTTAATTTTTGGTACCTGTAACAGTATTTCGGTTGTTTATCGCACTTTTAACTTATGAAAACGTACATTATTATTTTTGTTAAACTGAGTTTTCGATCCATTAAAACTGGCACCTGTTACTTTCAATAATAATTTAAATTCATTAGCTTGTAATGAACTTTTATTTACGTTTACGCTCGTAAAATATAGTATATAATATTTGCACATCTTACTGAAAGATTGGGCCTAAGCAGGTCTGCTATGGTCGCAATCCCAAGATACTATTCTTCTATACTTGATTTTCCACACATAGTGTAAACGAAAAATACATATTATCGAACCGATTTATTTTATTTAGAATTTCATAACTATTTAACGACACTCAAGTTCGCATCCCAGGACATAACAAATGACCCTTTTTTTGGGCTTTTTTAAACATTATTTAGTAACTAATATTATATCTCTATAATATAATAAGAAAAGTAAATAATTTTCATCATCATTACCACCCCTATAACACAGCGTCCTAGACCTCCACTGCTGGGCCTTCCAGAACATATATCTGGAGAATTTGGCCTACACTCGCCACGCTGGCCAGACGGGTTGGCGAGGATTTGATGTCAATTTTTAATGACACATTATTAACGATTCCACAAATTGGTATTGATGGAACCGGGACCGACGGCTGAACGTGCTCTCCGAAGCACAGTGACTGTGGTGTTGTAAATCTATGACAAATGTACGTAAGAAAAGTGTATTTCTCATTGGTACATCCCGGGAGGGTTTGAGCTGACCTTTGTAGGATATAATTCCTTACAACCAAACCACCACTGCGCACGATAAGTAAATAACAAACAATAATTCTAAGAAGACTTCATAAGTTTTGTTGTCAAGGCAACAAAATAACAAGTAGAGACTGTCAATCCGAATTAACTAGAGTTGTGTTTGAGCTAGCACGAGTTGGTTCCCAGAGTGCCAAGTGGGTATGAGGGGCTTGCACACTACACACACTATCAGGTAAGACGATTCGGCAACCAGCCATTAAATATTGCGTCACTGACAAACACGTGCACAACCTATGGCGCCGTCTTTCAAACTGATACGAATGTCTGATAGTGTGCGGGATCTAGTACAAAATGAATTCCAGCACGCGTGAGAAAAATTATATTAGAATGTTCATATAATGCGCGGTCAACTCGAGTTATGTGAATTTTAACACGAGTGACTCGAGTGAGTCGCTTATAATTAGCCCATCACTCAACAAACTGTATTATGATGCAAATGAGAATGCCAATTTAGAGAAATGAGCCTTATAAAATGTTTTCGTGCCATAACGATTATTTTTTAAATTGATAGTTAATATAATGTGTTTTCATAATCTATAATTAGTTTTAATTATTTTACCCTAGCATAACGACAATTGAAAAATCTTGTTTTTACGTTAATAATTATATAGTTTCCATCCCGCCGATATAATCAGATAATAATTTTCACTTTGAAATCCATTGTTTTAAATATAATAAAGTACCTGATCATAATAAAGTACTCAATCGTATAAATAGCGCTCTGTTTTATTCAATACATAAATTTTAACCGATTGACTATTTAATTCTTTAATGCTGGGGGAAAACAGATATTGATATTAAATTTAAAAACACACAGAAAATAATTATGATATTCAATTATTTTAAGTTAAGGCACACTGCAATTGGGCAATCTCTTTTAAAAATAATTAATAACAGTTATTTTTGTAGGTTTAGCACGATTTCAAATTTACCATTACTGCGACCTCAATTTTTATTTTCAGTTAGTAGTAGATCAATTAAAAAAAAATTATAAGTTTGCAAGATAAGTTGATATTTGTTTTATTACAATATTATTTCGACTGTGATCCGTCTAATTCACTTTAAGATTGTAGGGCCTGGTGTGAACAAATAGGACTGCTTAGAAATTAGTCTTCTTCTAACTAACAGATTAGGGCTGGACAATCGTATAATGGATTTTTATTATATAATTCACAAAAACTATAAATCAGTATTTGTATTCTAAGGAAGGTATAATTAATTATAATGTAAAACAATATTGACTAATTCAAAAATAAAATTAATAATCATAAACATGTATAAATATTTACCTATAATTTAATCATGTGACAGTGCACCATTGCCCCATTGCACAGCAATGCTGATTAGCTGCGGGAAAAGATAATCATTTTTAAATTAATATATTAGTAATGAAATCAAACAGGAGAAAGTTAGGTTACATGTTTTTATTCATTGAAAGCTCTCGTACAATCGAAATCTAAGTTAAAATCGTATTGGAGTCGCTGAAGAAGTCCTTCGGATTAATAAATCAACTCTTAAAAATATTTATTTTATTGATCAGTGTAATAATTTCGCAATAAGGTTACCGATATAATAATTATAATAAATATTGCATGTGCATAACATAGGCAGAATATATGACCATGACATCTACATACGAGTACAACTTATTAGAATAAGCAATCTATGTAATAAATAATTTTGTATTTGATATAAAATTAAATGCACTTCAAACTTTAGAGAACACAAAATTCCCCCTGTACATTGTTAACATTTGGAATCAAAATACTAATATCGAGCGCACTTTACCAGAACAGGGACGCCAATCTTAATTTTCCACAATTAGTGCGTTTTGCGATTTAACCTATAAAAGAGTCAGACACATTGACTTTTATGTGAGGATCAGTCTTTTTTATTTTCTTTTGAGTACAGAATTACATGTATTATTAGTATTTTATAAATCTCATATAGCTGAGTTTTTCTAAAAGATTCCTATCTCAGTCAGATTAAACATTAACAAGTCTTTGGAATCTGTTAAGCTGCTGGTTTTTCGCTAACAGCTTTCTCCATTAGCTGGAATAGAATCATTAAAAATAATTGAAATAAGGTCGGGCCATATATGCCTGCATAATCAATACATAAATGGTTTACGTGAATAAAGATATTTTGGCCCTGGTGGTTGAGGTTTTAAACTTAAGCTCTGCTTTTGACTTTGGGAGTTGTAGAACCAATGAAACTCAAGTAACGATTGATGATTTTATTGTCAACTTAACTAAATAATATACAGCCCCACTGTGTTCAGTGGGGTGGTTTGAAATCCGTATTTCGTGGAGAAGGCATGACTCCCCACTACTGCAGACTGGTCGCGACGTCTTTTGTGCAGACGCCACATTGCTCCCCCTCAGTGAAGCTGTCTACAGCGAAACGTAATGGCAGGCGAACATGGCGCCCGCTGCGTGTGATATGCACCACGGCTGGTGCGCGACTCGATGCGTCCGCGCAGTTGTGGGCGTGGTCGACCGCCGGTGCGCGGCGCTCGGAGAAACCCGAGGCGCCCCCGCTCTGGACCGTAGTCTTACTCGCTGTTGACGGCTCGGCGGCCGGCGCCCGACTGACGGACCCGGCAGTACTCGCTCGGCGATCGCGATGTCTGCGACCGACGGGATCGGCGCTGGCGGCCGGACCTCTCACGGCGGCATCTCGCGCGGGACTGGCCGTAGCGCCGCGAGTGGCTTGGCGCGCCTTGCTGCCCCGGCCCCGGCCTCCGGTCTCGATGTAGCTGCCCCGACGCTTGCGTCCGTCCTCTGCTGTAGTCTGCGCTTGACTGGCTTCTGCGGCGTGATCGAGGCGGCTGCGCTCTGTCCTTGTGGTGTCCTCTTCTTCCGCTAGTGTATGCGCAGGCTTCAGTCTCTCGATCGAGACTGTAGATGTCCGTTTTTTTTTTTTTTTTTTTTTTATAGACGGTGAATCAATAAATCATCAATGATACGCCCCCTGCCTGAAGGGCCAACGCGGGTGGGGGTCGCATGCCCGACTCATCCGTGAAGCTTCCTAGTGAAGCCCCAGGGCGCCTACGGACTAAAATCCTATAAACCGTCTCTATTTCACTGTTGGCCCTGTGTGCCTTTACAGCTAAGTCTGAGTCGTGGCTACGGAGTGAAGGCACTCGTTCGCCGCGTAGTAGTTGTCCGCGTAGGCAGTCGTATTTTAAACACCTTGCCGGATCTCTCGATGACTTCATATGGGCCGTCGTATGGAGGGGATAGCGGCTTCTTGACTGCGTCGTTGCGTAGGTATACATGAGTACACTGGTTGAGATTTTTGTGTACAAATGTAGCCTGTGCACCGTGTGGTTTATATGGGACGGGTTTCATTGCTGCGATGGTTTCACGTAATTTCTGTAGGTATACATGTTCTTGTGTTTCCTTATGGTTTGTGTCGTAAAACTGGCCAGCCATTCTAATGGTGGAGCCGTATATCATCTCGGCTGCGCTAGTGCCGCTGTCCTCTCGAAGCGCTGTGCGCAGGCCGAGTAACACGGTAGGTAACTCGTTCGCCCAGTTTTCGGTATTTCCCCGCGCCATGAGTGCTGCTTTCATGCTCCTGTGCCAGCGTTCGACGAGTCCGTTTGCTTGCGGGTGGTAACTCGTGGTGTGGATTTTACTTATGCCCATGATCTTTGTAAGGCGATCGAAGAGATTCGATTCGAAGTTACGCCCTTGGTCTGTTGTGATGGTGGCAGGGGTTCCGAATCTTGCGATCCAACCGCTGTAAAATACGTCAGCTACGGTTTCAGCTGATGCCTCGGATACGGGAATTGCTTCGGACCATCGTGTGAACCGATCAATCATTGTAACAACGTAGCGGTAATCTTGTGACAATGGCAGAGGCCCGACGACGTCTATGTGCACGTGATTAAAGCGGGCAGCGAATGGGAACTCTCCTCGCGGTGACGTCACGTGCCTGTGTATTTTTGCGCGCTGACAATTGTTACAAGCGCGGGCCCAATTTGCTGCGTACGTGTTCATGGCGGGCCAAAAAAAAATTTGTGCTATCATTTTTCTCGTGGTTCGTATGCCGGGATGGCTGAGTCCGTGAATTAAGTCGAACGCTTGTTTCCGAAATTGCTTTGGAATAAAGGGTCTTCTGTCCCCTGTGGTTGTCTCGCAATAAACAAGGTTTCCTTTTACAGAAATGTTTTCCAATTTTAAATGCGGTAGTTTCAGGCATCTTTGTAGTTCGTCGTCGCCTTGCTGTGCTTCGGAAATATCTGCGTAGTTTATTGGTGAGGGGCAGACTATTTCTTCGATTCTTGAGAGTGCGTCGGCGACTACATTTTGTGCTCCTGCAATGTGTTGCACGTCCGTTGTAAATTGTCCGATAAATTCCAGATGGCGGGTCCGACGTGGAGTGTCGTTTTTCTTAGGGCCATTTTGTTTCCATGCGTAGATCAATGGTTTATGGTCTGTATAAATTGTTAGTGGCCGAGCTTCTACCATTCTTCTAAAATGTTGTATTGCTAGGTAAATTGCTAACAACTCCCTGTCGTACGCGCTGTATTTTTGTTGAGCGCTGCTTAAGGACTTCGAGAAAAATCCTAACGGCCGCCACTCTCCGTCTACGTGTTGTTGAAGCACCGCACCGACGCACGTTTCTGAGGCATCGGTCATGAGCGCGACAGCGGCGGTGGGGGAGGGGTGGGTGAGTGTTACTGCCTCCTTGATGCTTCGTTTGCAGTTTTGGAAGGCTGCATCCGCTTCTTCTGTCCACGTGATGATAGTTTTGTCGTTTTTCTTCGTGTTATGAAGATATTTGTTAAGTACATCTTGATATTGTGCAATGCGCGGCAAACATGGGCAATAAAAAATCACCATTCCCAGGAATCTTCGTAACTCCGTGACATTGCTTGGGCGGGGAAAATCGTTGATGACTTGTGTGCGTTCTGCCAATGGTTTAATGCCGGTCGCTGAGACTGTGTAGCCTAAATATTGAACTTCTTGCTTGCCCAGTGTACATTTCGCAGGATTTAGCTTGCAGTTATATTTGTTCAGGCGTTCGAATGCTTGTTCTAAGTGTTCGCGATGCTGATCCTCGTTTTCTGATGCGACCAGCACGTCGTCGATATAGGGAAATACAAAGTTTAACCCTCTGAATACTGTGTCTATGAACCGTTGGAAGGTTTGCCCCGCGTTCATTAGTCCAAATGTCATTCTCGGGAACTCCTATAGGCCGAAGGGGGTTGTGATTGCAGTCTTCTTGATGTCTTCTTCTGCCATAGGTATTAGATGGTAAGCTCTCGTGAGGTCCAATTTCGAGAAAATTTTCTTGTTTTCTAATACGTATGTGAAGTCCTGCAGTCTTGGCACCGGGTAGCGGTCTGGGGTTGTTATTGCGTTAAGGCGGCGGTAATCTCCACACGGTCTAATTTCGCCATCTTTCTTTGGGACGACGTGTAACGGGCTGGCCCATTCGCTGTTCGACGGTCGACAGATGCCCATTTCCACCATGCGATCAAATTCTGCTTTTGCAAGGCGAAAATATTTTGGGTTTAGCGGTCTCGGGCGGGACCACATTGGAGGGCCAGTTGTTTCGATGTGGTGGACTATATCGTGTGCGGCCGGTTCCTTGTAACTGGTTGGGCTGCAGATGTCTGGAAACTTCGCGAGTATGTCGTGGTACGATTGGCTTGCGTCTGTGGTGTTAATACTCGGCTGGTCGCAGTGGATGACTCGCGCTCGTGTGGCTCTTTGCGTCGTGTTGTCGATTAATTTGCGGCTGTGCAAATCGATAATGAGCTTGTGGTGTCGGAGAAAGTCAGCACCTAGTATCGGACGACTGACTGCTGCGACGATGAACTCCCATTTAAACTCTCTCTGTAGGCCCAGATCCAAACTTAAGCATTTTGTTCCGTAGGTGTTGATTGTTGTCCCGTTGGCTGCATAAAGTTGGTAATCGCTTGTTCGTGCAGTGACGTTCGCAGCGGTCTTGGGGAGTGCGCTGATGTTGGCTCCCGTGTCAATAAGAAATTGTTTTTCGGTTTTCTTATCTGTCACGAATAAGTGGTTAGATGTATGGGCTCCGATCTCAGCCATTATCGTCGCCCGGCCTCGTTTCCCGCTTGCCAGCTGTTAAAGTTGCACGGCGCCTCGCATTGGCGTGCTGTTGCGCCGAATTTGAAGTGGTAACGGCAGAGCCCGTTGGTATCCGACGGAGCGCGCGAGCGACCGCGTGGGGATGGCGGTGCGTTTCTGGTGTTATTCCGGCGGGGCGGCCATGGGCGGCGCGTGCGTTGTTGTGTGCTGTCTCGGCTGGTTCTCAGAGCTGCCACTTCGTCAAATAGCGCGTCGATTTTTTTTGTAACGTCATTTGCGTTAGCGTTACATTTACCGCAGGCGGTGCACGTGGCGGAGCTGCTGACCGACGCTACTTCGTTCATGTTTTCGGCCATTTTGTCTGCCATCGACGCAAGAATATTAATATCGATCTGTTCTTCCTTCACCGACAGTACCGCGCGCATATATGGTGTGAGGCGGCTGGTCCACAATATTTTCAAGGTACTTTCGGGTATTTTGTCGATGGCGAGGTCCCGCATTTTTCGCAGTAGCTGTGATGGTTTCTGATCGCCGAGTTCCATGTCGCTCAGTAGTCGCTGTAGTTGTCTGGAGTCAACAACAAGTTGTCAACTTAACTAAATAATATACAGCCCCACTGTGTTCAGTGGGGTGGTTTGAAATCCGTATTTCGTGGAGGGGGCATGACTCCCCAGTACTGCAGACTGGTCGCGACGTCTTTTGTGCAGACGCCACATGACTTTGGTTAAAATTACCATTCAACGTTAAAATAAATTTTACTATCATCATAAATACATAAATCGTAACGTGGCAACACGGTTTGGCATCAATAACCTCGCGATATATACTTTTTATTATTGCTATATTTTTTTACTTTTATATGACATATTTGTTAAAATTTTACATTTTGACGTGTCTATAAATAACAAGCATGTCTATTTTGAAATTTAGCACGTCGCATAGTCACCACGTCAAGTCTCGTTTGTTAAAAGAAGAACCTTTAGAACGACTATTGTTGAAGTCGTGCCATGACCCTGACGTACTAGAATTGTAAAATTGATATTGTAAAAAAATGTGATCTGATTTCTATATATTTCAGTAAGAAATTTCATGATTTGACAGAAATTGACTTGGCCAGCCTATGTCGAACACACGAAGTGTTTTATAGGTCATTCGTTCCCTGTGTAAGTGTAACTTACTGGTCCTTGTATATAATCAATGATCAGACGTGTTTTCTCTCGCGCCATACTGACCTTGATAAAATGGGAACAAACATTAATAGGCTATAGAGTAATTATAGTCTGGGTCGTAAAAACGTGCACAGTTTATGATGTGACACTTCGTAACTTTTATTGTAAAATTCTATTTTTATTCATACAATAAAATTCCAACAGTGCTTCTGATTTTTTTGTTCATTCTTAACTAGCTGTTTAATCCGTCGTCGCTTGTGTAATATAAATAGCAAAAAATACTTTTAGGTGGCCGTAGGGTTGTTTTTTTTATTATATTATTTATTTTATTATTCATTTTCACAGCACATTACAGAACATAAAAGGTTAATAAATGAGTCTATAGATTAGCCAAATTAGTAAATATACTTTATTACCGATACTTAGGTGTCAAGAGAGAAACAGAATAATACAGAAGAAACATAATTAAAAGATACAGATAAACAATTGTTTTAGCTCTGCTATTAAAATATAATCGTAATGAAAAAATAACCAAAACAAATAAAATATACAAGATAATAATAAAGAAATAGTTGCCCTAACAACAGAAAAGTGTACCCTAACAGTGAGGATGTGTACCCTAACAGTGAGGATGTGTACCGAAGATATTCACAACCGGAGTGCCATTTTAGTCATGACAAACATTACCCATTTCATTCAACTACGTAATAATAAAAAATATGCATATAAATAGAAAACTAAAATCTAAAATAAATTAAGGAATAACAAAATTTAATAAAAAATATATATAAATAAAAACTTGCTCCGAATCAGCAATGGGCAAATGCAAAGGATACTGGTAGCATTGCCGCGTTGAATTGGCCTGATCCTTTGGCCCAAATATTGCCCAGCCATCTTGTCTCATAAGGTGTGTACAGCGCTTTAAAAATTTCCGGTACACTTGGTCCCCACGGCCCGAAAGTTTCATCTCCAAAACAACAAGTTTCAGCGCACAAACACATGCTCCTCCAAGTTGCTTACTATACAATCGGTTTGTCAATCCGGTATCAAACGACAACTTAAAGCTATCCATTGAATTGTAACGAATGAATTCTGAAAATGTTCGTTGTTGCAAAACCGCAAATTAGAAATTAATACATATATAAATAGAAAATGGCAAAAATATAAAAAAGTGTGTAAATTTCTATAACAGCCAGTTGCAGAAATAATTATTCAAACAATCTATGAATCAATAATTTGATATACACGACGTCATTGGTAGTTAGCGTTACTTAGGTTATTTTATAATATATTATTATATTTAAGTTATTACACGATGTCTTTGGTAATTAGGCAACCCATCACCGCCGCTTTTGTTAGCGAATTTCCTTTCATATTAAGATGATTTCATCGGGATATTCGTTCGAAGAAGTTCGCTGTCAGAAGTATCTTGTATACTCAGTTAGGGATAAGAATTATCTCAAGACGCAATGTACCTATCAGCTTTAGTAAAAAATGCGATCCGATGAACTATGAACTATAAAATGAAACTGCAAACAAACAGTTTTGGTTTGTAAACCGACAATCGAAAAGCCTTTTAAAGCTGAGTTTAGATTATTGACCGCGTGACCGACTTTTAATCAGTAAAAATAGCATACCGAACATTGAAAACTACGATACCAGTGCCCATAGTCTGTCTATTCAGCCGCATTCGTTAATTGTTTTACTCTCGATATCTAAATGATTGACCCTAAGGAATTAGCGAATATAATGAAAATCCGTTTTTTGGTCTGAAATCATACTGGATCGCTAATGTGTATATAAAATAGTGCAGATGCTGGAGGTGTGAGGACCGCAACAATATTATGTTTGCTATACCTGACACACAATGAAAAACTGAATCTTTTCGCTATCTGTGATGATCTCTTCAATTTTCTCCGAAACCTATATTAAGTACCTAAAACACCGAGTATATTTCTGCGTGATAATATTAGTATGGTTGGATATCATTAAACAATCATAATTAAATTATGACAAACCTAAAATTATTCTATTGCATCAACCAAGCTGCGTGGGCAACGCCACTCTCGAAGTTGTGCAAAAACGTCTACCTTGTACAGACTATACAATTAGGCGTAGGCAACTTCAGAAAAGAAACCGATAGACGTATTCAGCGGATGGGCTGCATTCGGGAAGTTACGCCACATCTTCTTATCGGACATACGAGTGTTAAAAGACGAAAGTTTTCAACAGATGCGTTCTCCTAGTATTGTCGTGCGTAGCAGAAACGTGGACACTGGCAGTGGGTCTGGTCCGCAAGTTAAAGGTCGCTCAAAGAACTATGAAGAGAGCTATGCTCAATATCACGTGGACATCCGCCAGAGAACCAAAGTTACCGACATAGACTTTAAAATTAGTAAGCTGAAGTGGCAATGGGCCGGACACGTCTGTCGCAGAATAAATGTCCGGTGGAGTAGACGGGTTCTGGAGTGGTTGGATAAGGTTGGCGGAAGATCGTGACAAATAATTGCGAGCCTTGGGGTAGGCCTATATCCAGCAGTGGAGAGACACAGGCTGATGATGATGATATTCAAATCAATTTTCTTAACAAATATGAGGCTATTAAGGAGTAGAGGATAAAAGGGGGAAAGGAGAGAAAAAAAATAAGCAAAAAAATTACAGGTTAGATTCGTATTATTACCCTACTATGAGATCCTAAAGAATTATTTTTGTTTTGAATTCAATAATTCTCGCTTCCTTCCAGAACCCGTATCTCTACCACAATCGAACTCAGTTATCGAATCGAGGGTATGAAGTATGATTTTAGACAACGACGTAATGGAACGATTCGATAACGGACTTTGATTGTGCTAGGGCTACCGGTTAAAATGTCCTTTACTTTGACAGCGGTTAACATTAAAGACACAACTTATAACAGTTAACGGTTTAAAAAATCAGAATTTGCCTACTGAAAGCGAAAATATGAATCAGGCCGGCTATGAATAAACCAATAAAGGTAAAACTTTCTTAATAGACGGCTTTCCATTTACGGTTAAATGACTATGAAACGAAAGTTGTGTCAAATATTTTTGTTAGCATTATTGATTTGTCCCAAAGTTATAATAAACTGTCTAAAATAGACTGTTAAAAGAATTTTATGAAATATTTATATGCACTCACTATCCCTGCTACTAGCCCAAAGGTCAGCTGTTAGAAAATGTTCCTAGATAATAATCTGGCGTGTGATTCAATTACAGTTACCTATCTTTGATTTAAATAAAAACACACATTATATAATATTATTATTCTATTATTTTTCTAACTATTAGTATTATTATTTTTTTATGTAAAGCAATATTGGTAAAATAGCCACATATAATCCGTCGCAATTCGTGTTCTACAAGCTTTTCGCAAGTATCTCGCTTATGACAAGAATAATTTTAGATTTTAGCTGCTCTGAGCCTCAAAGCTTGTCTCATACTTGTTTCTATTAATTCTAAAATAAACAGACAGAGCTATTTAGAGACGTTTTTTGCTTAACCAGGTGCGTTTTGACACTTTTATTCCACTTAAAGACTTAACTATATCTGAAAGAAGTCCAACTTTGCAATCCATGGATTCACTGTGTTCATCATATTTGGGGAGAGAGGAGCAGAATAGTCTGTCAGGCGAGTTGAAGCTAATAGTGAAACTTTTTTTATGTTTACGAGAAAATAGTAAGATGTACGAATCGATTCGATTAGGGTTGTTTTGGATACTAAAAAAACTTCTAACTTAAAATTTGATTGTAAACTACAACACACATGTGGCGATACAAGTTGGTATTCAATATTCTACCAGTTGTTCCTTAATAGAACTAAAATCGTGCTTCGTTTTTCTTCAGCCCACACGTTCGTGATATGTCATTCTTTGTACTGAAAACATACAAACGACTTACTTTTAATTTGTTTCTTTGCGAGGAAACTTTTTTATTTTGCCTTATTTTACTCAGTAATCTTTACTATTTGTGGAATCGGGACCGACTGCTTTATTCGAGACAATGGAACCGTTGATGTTATATATCTATGACAAATAAACGTTATAAATATATATTTATTATTGGTAGTCCGGCTTTGAACTGCGATATTTAAATTAAATAAAAAAAAACGTTTTAACAACTCGATTGCCACCGCTTTTATGCCACTTTTTCTGTATTAAATAAATTCGTTGGACTTAGACAGATGTATGTCATATTTGAATCGTAAATGAAAATACGGTACCTATTATACGAAAGTTCAGTGATTTGACAGACGTAACCATACGAGTATAACTTGCCATCAAATATGCTCCATTTACAATGTACAAGCAACTTGAAACAATTTGTGATTATTAGAGTGAAAATTAATTCGTTCAAGTATAAGTTTTAGAACTAGAACATAGAGTCCTAGACCTTTACTGCTGGAGATCAGCCTTCCACAACATATTTCTGTATAATTTGGCCTACATGCGCCACTCTGGCCAGAGGTTAACGAGTGTCGGATGTTAAGTATCAGTGTAACCAGACCAACAAATTAATGTGCTCTCCGAGATACAGAAATAGTGGTATCGTAAATGAAAAATGTGTGTAAGAAAAGTGTATTTCTTATTATTCGGGGTTCGAAAAGCGACCTTTTTTGGATAAAATCCAGGCAAGGTGTCTTACAACTGGGCCACCACCGTTATTACTAATACAGCTGGCATATTATCGACAGCAAATTTGTTATAAATGACAATAAAATATTCAGCTATTTATGTTATGTCAACCGGAACATATAGTAATATTAATACAATAAGTAAAAGATAACGGAATCATGATACTAACTGACGAGTACATACGTAATTATCCCAATAAATGATGAATAAACGCCATTAATACCATTATTTGCTGCTACTAGTACGCTAAGTACAAAGTAAATATTAGTAATAATGCATTTTTACAGTATTGTAGATGCTTAATTTAGTAAAAGACCTCTGTCCCCTATACTAAGGTTGCACCGGTCATATAGGGGACAGCTAGTTGACAATGCGTAATGAAAGCTGTCTTGCAGCCTAGTCGTTCAGTCCTACGCACGAGTCTTATTGCACAAGCCTAATGATATACTATTTTTTTTAATAAGGCGGAGTAGACAAATCGTGCGGCCTACACAACTAACTTGTATTTAAAAAAAAAAGGTATAAGTATAAGTCATAGCATGGCATAGATTTAAGATATTTAAAAAGTGATCGATGTTGGGCAGTCACTCTGCTACTAGTAACAATAAACACTTGAAAGATGTAAACGCTGATTTTCTGTTGCGATGAATTACTGCACGGTGACATATTGCCAGCTAATGGACGCGCGGCGTTCGAACGGACAAGGGAAATCGAATTAAGTTTCCAGACATGATAATATACGCATAGTTATATGAGCTTCCTAGATGAGCATTACTACTCGTACATTTGGTAAGCTTTATAGTATGAGTCTGTGGCAATGGTAATATAAAAAAGTAAAGTATCATCACGACCGTATCCCTTTTGGGGTGGTCAGAAACCACGTTTATAAAGAAGCGGATTCACATTTAGCCAACTCTACCATATAGTAATGTAATATAATAATAATAATTTATGGAAATGTTAGTTTATGAAGCAGTTTTTATATTTATTCTGTCTTATTAGGTTCCGAATCAAAACATACGCAGTGGGTCAATTATTTGTATATAATCGCCACAGATCGTTGAGTTGAGGAAATAAGTCTTTGTGAGCATACTTCTGGAGAATTTGGTCTAGACTCGCCAAACTCATATGTTATACTTTCCGAATAATATGTTTAAAATAAATGTATTATTATTACTCTACCCCCATGTTTAAGTGGACATTCAAATGACATATAACAAGGTGTGAGTCAATACAATGAGTTGTAGTGTACAGAACTATACGAACTATAAGTCTGATGAGAGGTTTGTCATGGAATTGCTCGTGTACTCATTTTGTACGCGTTGAATAATTATTTTCTTTAGCAATACCCATGGCAACTATTGGTTGGGGATGGGGATATTTTCTGTTTACAGGGTAAAAGACCTTTAAGTCCTTAATTCTAGTATTTTAATGCTCGATGTTCCTATTTTAGATTTGGCTTATAATTTTATATTAAACCTTTGGTCCTTTTTAGAAGTATCGTGATGTTTATACTCAATACTCCACCCTAATCGGGGCATTTAGATATTAGAGAGATAATCTATGTGCATCTTCATGAAGTATCAGGTGTCACAAAGATGCACTTTGAAGGGGTCACTGCCGGGCCCTATCCAAGTATCCCCTTTGGGAGATCTGTACACAAAATGGGGCTATTATGAAATTAATCATATTTATTTTCTGAACAAATACTGCTCACGCTTTTAAAAAATGTAATAGAATAAATATTTTAATTTTGTATTGAGTTTTGATATTATTACTGAAGACAACCTGACGGTATCTAGAGAATGAAAGGGTTGTCAGACTAAGTTACTATTTACCATCTTAATAATATTATTATTATTTAAAAACTTATTGCACTATGTACAGTAAAGTATCACCACGACCGTTTCCCTTCGGCGGTGGTCAGGAACCACGCTTATAAAAAAGCCGATTCACATTTAGCCAACTTTACTATAGGCCAATTAACACAATCGAACCCGGTACCTCCGAGTCTAAATTCATGGACTTAACCGCTAGATCACGGAGACAGTTGTACAAAGGCATTTATTCCCAGAAAGCCAATACTTTAGATCATTTAGACAAAAAAGGCTGTAGGTGGAATTAATAAATAATAAAATATAAAACAACAATATTTATAAACATAATTACATCTAATATGTACATAAAATGTATTTAACACATTAATACATATAAATAGTACCTACTTTGGATATATAATTATAATAATACAAATTTCTAAGCATTCCATGGATTCGCTATAGTCGAGTCATAAAATATTTTAGTGGCAGTCAATACATTTAAAAAACAAACGAAACTGGTAAAGTAAAAGTGTAACAAAATCGTTAAAAATTTACCGATATCATAAAATCGACCAAAACTATACTTACTGCATTTTGTAATAGCGCGGCATGTTTACCCTTAAATGATCTAGTACAATTTATCTCAGGCCCTAGAACACATAGCCCTAGACCTCCATTGTTGGAGCTGGAACTTCCAGATTTTTCTTGAGTTTAGCCTAAATTCGTCACGGCCGCTCTGGCCATCCAGGCATACTTATTGCTGACTAAATTGATATTGATAAATAAATAGTTTACTTTAACGATTGACGCTGAACTATATAACCAAGCATAACTTTAATTTGACTATTAAATTAGAAACACGCGTCGCCTTCACCCTGACAGTTCAGCCTCATTGAGATGTATAAATTATATTCAGATGCTAAATTTAGGTGCACGCACGTTTTAGTTATTATTTAGATCTTCGTTATATATATATATATATATATATACGTTTTACCGAATACACGGTACACCACCGGCTCGTTCCAAATCATGCTTTAATTCAGAATGGTCTAAATTACATTTTTATTCATACCATAATGTTTTTTTTTTATGTATAGAAGATAAATTGCGGATTCCACATCTTAGAGTATGAATACTAATAAACACACCTCTCTCGGCTTTTTCAGCTTTATATGTGTAGCGTTTAATATTATTAACTTATTTTATTGTCCTAAAATATATTCCCGTGTTACAGACATTTTTTATTTACTTCCTACTCCTACTTAAATAATAATTATAGATTTGTTTAAGAAGTAATATACAAACAGTATAAACGAATTACAATAAAAATAATTAAAAAGAAAACCTAATATTACATAAACTTGAAAATGGCGCGCGACATAATGACAAACAACTGACAGCGCTCAGAGCGATCTACCTCGATATCGTGAGCAGTCTGAGCGCAAGGAATGATTTCATTTGTCACGTCACAAACTGTTTTGCCAAACAAAACAGTTTAACGTCTCAGAACGGCTTTAAGCATGCTCAGGCTACTATTATCGTGTCTCGGAACGAGGGGTATAATAGACGGCACATTACAGCTAAACGTATGCCACGCAAGCGATTATGTGACATTAACTGTGTATTATTAGTTCTTTTTAAAGTGATTATTCAGTTTGCGATTAACTAAATTGTATAATCATGGTATTTTTTCTAAGTGACAAAAATAAACACTACTGATTTTTACATATTAACCACATTAAATTAAAAATAATATAATAATATTCACTCTTAAAAAAACTACGCACCGTTATTAAGGGAATGTACAGCACTAGCCTAGGAGGGTCGCACACTTGACGAGAACAAATTATTATGTGTATCACATTAAAGCGGCGTACTACACCTTTGTTAAACAATTACAATTAGATTTGGACGAAGGGAGTCCGATGATGCTTCGTAACCTGAAACCACAGCCGAGGGGACGCAAATTTTCCCATGAATACATCACAATTATTATTAGATATTATAGTTTCAGCTATAAAAATAATTTAACTTAAAACATGAAGCAATTAAGTTTGTGGTCGCCTGACTAGACTTAGTTCTATCGGGTCAACAACGGACATCTTAAGCATCTTCAGAATATCACTCCGCCTTTCGCACAGCCTCTTGATTAAAAGGAGCCTTCTGGGAAAGTGCTCCTGGAGTGGAGCAGCTGTAGTCGAACCTAATAAAATAATTTCTAATAATGTACCTAAGTACTAGGTATTTTTATTGGTTAACAGTGTAGGTGCCAATTAATATAGTGCTATACGGCTGAGTTTAAGGATAGGGAAAATACAAGTGTGGCGACAAAAAGGAAATCAGCTAAGTATTGTTGCTGCAGGTTCAGCTTAGCTTCAGCTGCAGGTCTGATTTTCGGCTGATTCCTTTCTTAAATAGTCACGGTCGCGACAATTTACCTAAAAAATGAAACAGATAACAGAAGACACTAAAGAAACAATACAGTATTTAAAAGAAATAAATATATATAATAAATAAGTTATTTATTATTTTTATTATTAGGACATTATTAGGCTGCTTTTTGATTTATAAACTAAATTTGAAACCATTCGTTGAGCAATTCACAAATTCCGTTTAAGCGACCAACTATTAAACTACACTAAATAGTGTAAACAAGTAATTTCTTAGCACAACTAGATGTTTGCCAGTCGGTCCACAGATGCGGCATCTGCGCACGAAATACTACTCGGGTGAAACCACTCATAAATAATTTAAAGTAATTCGGAGAAAAAGTGCCTTGTGTCCGTGACCCAGCGGTTTTACCTTCATGTATATTTGATATAGTTCGTCTTTCTCTTTACACGGGGTACGCCCGAATTACGAAGCCTATTTAAACTTAATTGCTTTATTTTTGTTTTATTCAATAACTTCTTCTATAGTCAGTATTCAGCATTTTCTTAAGCTTTTAGTCTCCCTTAAATATAGGTAATGCGGGGACTTCATTGAAGAGCTAGCTATATTTAACAGTAGTTGAAAGGCTATTTGGTAAGTTAGCAGGGACGTGTTTGTTTGATACTAGTAGTCATTATATTTTTTGTAAAAGGTAGACACCTACATCTTTTGTAGGATTATTTGCTGTGAAACTATAGTATAGATATAGTGCATAATGTATTTCCATCGGGAAAAAAAAGAATCTCAATCGAAATACGACTACCTAAATATATATGCTGTCGTAAAAGAGCTTTGTTAGTTACTATACTACTTAAACCTAGGTTAGATGTCAGAGCTTTGTCAGTAAATGTCACAAAATATATGAATTAATATTACATTATGTATGATGAGGCAGTTGTAAAATGGCAAAAACTAAATAAATAATAAATATTACAAAAAATATTAATTATTATTACAGGATATTTTTATAAGACCATATTTCGTTACGCAACCATTGTAAGCGTATTTTATTAAATAAAAAGTGGATTTTATTCGGATAACAGATCGGTGAAGGTCGCTCTTCTACGTATCTTAGACTATTATCTTTAGGACATTTTTCCAAATCTTCCTTAGTGTCATCCGTTCACTTAAATATAAATTTTATAAAACATAACTAACAATATAATTATATTGAAAAATAATTAGGCAACCATTCGGAAACAGCAAGTTAGGATCAATAATTTAATCCTTCCTTATTGTTTCTTTAACTTTAAGGTAGCCTTACCCATATTTTATTTCTGTACTTAAGGGGGGCTTAAATCTTAAGGAAGGATTGAATTACGGACCTTAACGACGCTAATCTCCTGTGGATATTAAAATAACCGTCTAGAACTATTTCTTTCTAGATATTTATAACAATAAATGAGCTGGATGCATTCCTAGTTGATTTAAAATACAAAAACCACATGTTAATGTCACAGTCTGCTGGTAATACGCTAAAATGAATAGCATCAGTAATATCGATTTTCTTAAAACAGTGGCATTTAACTCTTCGTTTTGCAAGGTGAGCAGCTGGCCCTGTGGCGCAATGGATAACGCGTCTGACTACGGATCAGAAGATTCCAGGTTCGAATCCTGGCAGGGTCGAATATTGTTTTGTCTTTTTTTTTATTTTATTTTACAATATATTTTGTTTTATTTTGATTATTAGGAAAAAAACTTTTTTTTAATTACATTTTATGCTTTTTCAGATAATTTTCACAAAAGTCAAAACATAAATGGTGAACTATTATAATTAGTAGGTAATACTTTTAATAATGTTTATAAATAACACATTGGTTTTTTTTTTTTTTTACTTTAGTGTTATATTAATTTAAAAAAAAAACTTTATATATAGTAATATAGATAGACGGATGATCTGAAGATGATCGCAGTATGGATAAGGGTAAGTGTGAGCAGATCGCAGAAAAATACATGTTGATCATGATGACGATAATTAATGATATATGATCAAATCGAAAAAAAAAAAAAATATATATATTATTCTGTACAATCAAAACCTAGTTATTTATGTCATTTCATTAATGCTGCCTCAGTAGTAGAATAGTATGAAAACCGTAGATTTAGACACGAAAATACTTGGTTTGATTCTTAGTCGAAAATAAAAAAATCACTTCATAAATCTAGCTAGTATCATTACGAGCTTATTAACGATTCAGATAATAATAATAAAATAATTGGAGGCGCGAAACCAATTACCAATTAGGTGTGACTACAAACTAATAGAGTTCTGTGATTTAGATTAGTTTAATGGGAACGTTTTTATATCAGTTATGGCTTATCTACAAATATCGATTCTTGTCATATAGTAGTAAGTATATGATGGAGTCGGTTAAATATGAAACGGCTCATTAAAAACGCCTGGTTACTGATTCCCTATATTAATTAAACTGTCAAAAAGTAAGACAATTTATTATCTTTAATTTCAACACCATATTTGACCGATTAAAATAGTCCCACGAGAACTTACGTTTCGCTTAAACCCGACATTTTTTGATGAAAAAGTAGACATTTATATGATCTATCTGTCTGATATTCTGACTGATCCAATATTAAAAGTCGCGAAGTCCCATGATCCCCACTTTACATGAAAACTGATTTGATGGAAGGACAAAATTGTCAAAACATTTGTCGCATACGTTTTGATACATTGTTAAGTGGGAACTTAATATAAATACTTGTAATTGATCAATGGATATTATTAAGAAAAAAAAGAGGATCTGATATTTATTAAAATAAAAGGGTTTGATGCGTGTGCTTCCCTCTCGTTCACACAATTTAGTATTTTCATATATTTTTAAAGTGCGTATTCTTTTGAGAATTGTACTTTCTAGGAAATAAAATTGCGGACACTTTGGACATATATTCACTTTCATATACCTAATTTTAGACAGAGAAAAAAAAGCAAATACATTTTATTTAATAGAATGTTAAAAGACTACTTTTATTAAATATTAGATTGTGCGAGCGAGAAGGGTGCATAAGCGTTAAACCCTATTAATAGGCACTTCAATATAATAAAATGTTAATAAAATTGTAAAAAAACCTACCTAAATACCTGAATAAATAATAAATAATAAATAAATATTTCCAGACAGGTCACACAGCGCCATCTAGTTTCCGTGGTAAGCTACGAGGCTTGTGTTACGGAAACTAGATGGTTGATAAACTACAAATTATAAATTTTTTTTTTGTAAATACACACATCAAAAGTGTCTAGGGATCAACATATATTTTTGCAATAACTTTTCTCCTGATTGATATTCATTAAAATTTTCTTTAAGGATTGATCAAATAAAATGTTTTCGTTTGTCTACAGTAACGATAAACCAAGTCACCTTTGCATTAGTAAAAAAAATTGCCATTTTCCTAATAAAGGGATTTTTGACATTTGAACCACTAACATTAAAGTTCGAAAAAAAGACTGAAATAACAGTTTTTTTTTTAATTTTATTGGGTAACTTAAACAATTAATAATCCGTGTTTCTACCGCGAACACTAACAACACAAGAACATCGGTTTGGCATACTCAAAATGAGTTCATCCAAATCACGCTGTGGAATGGCCGCCCATGTTCGTTGCAACAACAAAAAAAGGTCTTCTTGCGACTGGATACCCTCCATATTCGGCAGAGCTCTTCTCTGAAGAATATCCCATGCATGCTCAATCGGGTTCAAGTCTGGCGACTGAGCAGGCCAGGGCAGGACATTGATGTTAGCTGCGGCGAGAGTCTGTCTTACAACTCTTGCGGTGTGCGGTCGTGCATTATCATGCATTAACTGAAATAAGGGACCGATATGCACTTGTAGAGGAACGATGACGTCTGATACAACCGTCTCAGCATAAATTTGAGCGTTGAGGTTGCCTCTGATCCAAATCAACTCAGTTCTTCCGCCGATCGAAATACCCGCCCATACCATGATGGTTCCACCACTATAAGGATGGACTTCCTGGCAGGATTTTAATCGCTGTTGGCGTCCAGGGGTTCTCCAGTGTCGTATACGTCTTGTATCCGGCCTCATACCAAAACGAGACTCATCAGAAAAGCACACGAAACGCCATTGTTCTTCTGTCCAATTTCTGTGTTCAAGAGCCCATTGATAACGAGTCCTACGATTGTGCATTGCTATAGGTGGTACCCGTAGCGGTCTTCGGGAATGAAGGTTCACTTCATGCAAGCGGTTTCTGACTGTTTGGTCGCTAATTAAGTTCCCTGAAGAGCGATGAAGGCTCACGGCTAACATCATGGCGGTTATTGTTGGAGTTCTTCGAGCTGTGATTTGAATGTATCGGTCTTGTCTCCGTGTGGTGCAGCGATACCGTCCTCCATGGCGCTCAGCCACAGTACCAGTGGTTCGGTAACGTGTCCAAAGTCGACTGATAACACTCTGACTTGTATTCAGAGCTAAAGCCACAGTACGTTGCCGGGAACCAGCTTCTATCATTCCCACGGCTCTGATCATTTCTTCCCTGCTTAAATGACGTCGCCGCTCCATAATAACGTTGGTTTTAATCAGTAGTTGGGAAACAGTAGCACTAATAATGTCTTCAATGCGTCTTATGTTTTTATAGGGAAAATATTGACAGCTGATTTTCATCTTTTACTCGAATTTGATTGACAGTTCCTGTTTTAAATTATGAAATGCACCAAAAAGGATCCATATAAATTTATAAAATCATAAATTTATTACAAAGCCACATCTCAATCACAAGAAATCCGCATAAACATGCTTGATCCCTAGACTTTTTTGATGTGTGTATATACATATTATACATATACTCGTAAACACCCAGACCGAGACAAATTATACAATGTACAACTTGCCATTGGTGACCCCGACGTGATAATGTAATAAACTGTTGGGGGTGATCTCAATGTGATACAAATAACAAGACTTCTGTTATTACTGATAATGTTTATTGCCGAATATCCCTGGACGGGAATATTGTACTGACTTAGGTGTTACGACTGTTCGCGAGGTGTGCGCGGAACCGACTGTCGTGCGCGTTGACTAATGCATTTCAGAACGTCAGTCACCACACTAACTTAACTTAATCTATTATGATCGTTACTTTTTTTGTGCATCTTTATATATGTAATACATTGTAACAAATCTTAGCTTACAACCCAATGCAAGATTTTAAATTTTTTGACTAGGCCTTAATTGATATGAAATATACATACTATTATTTTATTTTCCAAATAACTTAACTGCACAGTAATATACTCGTATACAAAAATTACGTTAGTCTTATCAATAAGGGTATGGAAACTATTATTTACAATTTTTTAATTATTTTTATTTGCAGAAGTAGTACAAAAATAGCCTAAAATGGATGATGTCCTTTGTCAGTTCACAGACGGTATATTTATATGATATTTTGCAATTTTGACGTAAGCTCGTGTATGCTCGGCTAAACTCGCGCAAGAACTGACGTAATCGAGTGCTGGCTCACTTAATGATCGCGTAAGCTTAGCATTGCTACGAGGCGGCAAAATTACCTGTAGGTGGTCTAGCGTGTTTTTTGCTAACTGTATAATTAACGTAGGTCTGTGCGTCAAATTTTTGGTAATACCAAAATTAGAAAGTTGCGATTAAGTTCTACGGCAGGCATAAAATAAAATAAGCCTTAAAATAAAGTCCTTACACAATATTAAAACTGTTTAGATTTCACTAGCGTTTTTTTTATTAAAGGACAATATTTTTTACCGTCCCCACCCTCCAACAGATTTAAGACACGTATCATTTGAAGTGTCTAGTAGTTTTTTTTTTACAACGTGTATTGAGGTTTTCTTTAAATTCACATGTTAGAAGGTCACCATAATTTTTTTTGTAGTAATATATATGGCATAAAGCTAATTCTAAAAATGCTAAATATTTTTGTCCATACAAAATTTGCCATTGTCCTTTAATTACCTAATTAGCCGGCTTGTTCCGTTTAAGATTAAGTTTATTATAATTCACGAGTTTCGTTTATTTTATAATATGTGGGCGTAAAACATTAGATATTATATGTGCTTGTTTTTTTTCTAGGGTGACCTATTTAGCGGGTTAAATGATGGTCTTCTTAGCAGAGCAGAAGCTCTGGCAGCTGTGGACATCGGCAAGCACCAGTCTGGGCCCCAGGGAGGTCCGCCACTCCCTCAGCTGAAGCACGACATGGTGTACCACCACGGAGGCCCACCGCCACATAACGCCAGGCCACATCAGGTGAGGGTAAATAATACTGATCCTTTTATAATTTGTCTGTGGTTTTTTGTGTTGTGTCGTCTTGTTGAAAACCATTTGAAAATTAGAGATTTTACCTTTGTGGGTTACAATACATAATTGGCTATTTTTTATATTTACTACTACTTGGACAAGTTGTACTCGTATTAAAAGTGTGTACTTGTATATTATTATTCAAATATGTATTTGTGTGTGTGTGTGTGTGTGTGTGTAATTAAATATTCGCTTAATGTTTTCATTTTCATTTGTTTAAAATGTTAAATTCACGGTATATATTATATACTGCCACCGTGGTCTAGCGGTTAAGACCATATATTTAGACGCTGAGGTATAGGGTTCGATTCCTGGTCGCGGAACAATAATTTGTTTCAAATAAAATGAAAATAAATAACACGCGATAGCAGATTGTAACCGAGTTACTGCAAATAATACTAATATTTACGACAAAATCAAAAGGTTGGATCTTTATGGATCTCGCATTCGGATCCCTACCGATCAAATGTTATGAGCATAAAACTGGGGATCCCCAAGAATTGACATAAATAATCATAACATGGATATTTTTGGTGCAGTTTAACTAAGAAATCCACAAGTCTTCGATTCCTTTAGCGTAATATATCGGTACCTTTACGTGGGGTAAAGTCCCTCGGGATATTTGGGGAAAACTCTACCAACTAGGAAAGGGGCGAAGGAATTATTTTTCCCAAAACAAGACGTGTTTGGTTTTTTCCTGTACTAATCCGGTGTAAAGGGCTACCAAAGTTTAAAGAGGTGGGAAACTTGAAAATATTGACTAGCTAAATGTCACATTGTCTGTCAGTTGTCGGTCTATTACTTGTGCCTATTGGAACATCAATTTTTATAATTACCAATTTATTAGTTAAGACCTTAAGAGAGTTGTTACACTTCTTAAATATTTAATAGATATATTAGTATGTATGTTTTTTTTTGGTCGGCGTACTGATGGTGGTAATTTGCCCAGTCTGTCGAGGCGGGGAAGTATCCACGTTTGTGCTAATAAACCCAAATAAATGTATCCACACGTTTCGGGATCAGCCACAAATTACCGTCATGCCCATATTAAGCCGGCATAGTGTTAGGGACTTATATCAGTCATGAGTGTCATATTAAAAGAAGCAAACAGATTACAACATATCAAACTACCCGTACATTTACTATGATACATTATATTATATTATAATAAGGTTAAAAAATGATTAATACAAATAATAATAAAAACAAAACAATCTAAAATTCTAAACGAGTTAAATGATAGTATAAGCTTGTCATATATAATATTTCATTAAGCCAGTAAACTAAACTAAAAGAATACGTAAAAATCTGAATAGGAGAGGCAATTAGTAAAAAAATTTACTTAGTAGCTACGATGCTTTTATACGTTATATTCTAAAATCTATATTATTACAAAAGAATTCCATTTTAAAAATATTAAAATTTTTATATATATAATTAGACTGATATTATTTAATAGTGATTTATTTTATAGGTATTCTACTTATTCATTTGTATTAAAAAACGCATATAAAAAAAAAATGTAAATAATATTAATTTCTAAACAACTAATAAATACTGAAACTTTATTACTATTTTAAGTTTAAAAGTACTGTATCCCTTCCGGGGTGGTCAGAAACCACGTGGTTGAATCGGAAAAGAGTAAGCGAAGAAGAAGCGGATTCCGATTTAACCAACTTTGATATAGGCCCATCATGACAAGTGGAAAACTCTTCGAAGTCTCTAACATACCAAATGTTACGAAACATAAATTAAATAAATTAATGTGTCCCGACCAGGAATCCACGTATAAATCCACTGACTACGCTAGACCACGGAGGCAAAGTTTAAAAGTACTAAAATAAAATGTAATATTTTTAAAGTCACGTTAATATCACATATTATTTGTTGTAGATGTGACATGTGCCTCCCGTCGTAGTTCACTTTGGGTATTATAGTCAGATTTACATAAGAAATTTGTAAGATAAAAGCAATATTCACCCTTACATTTGGGATTATTTTGTTCTTCCCCTATTTTACGAGTTCTAAGGCACCGCGGATGCACCCACTCTATGTGTTATTTTATTGCTACGGTTCCCCGAAAATGTATTTTTTATAGTCCAATAGTGTTCAAATAGAGATACTTTCAACTGCTTCGAGGCTTTCCTGTAACGTTTCTTGTAACACTTTAGTTGTTTTTGTTTAACATAACCAGTACCTACCCGTAGTGTCGCATATTATTTGTATAGATTACTAAAGTCAAAGTCAAAATATCTTTATTCACGTAAACCTATTACAGGCATTTATGAAACGTCATTAATTTAATTATTTTGAATGATTCTACTCCTGCTAGTAGAAGACTAAGCAGCAAAGTGGTCCAATAAGTAAGCTGTTAGCAGAAGACCAGCAGCTTAGCAAATTCCAGTGAGCTGTTAATATATATAAATAACTAAAATAAATCAATAGTTGTTTAGAGTCTACATTGGACTTTTTCATTCAAATTAGCCCAATGAATTACTGAATTTATTATGTCTAATACAAATTGTCTGCCTCCGTGGATTTATACTCATAGGTACCGGGTTTGGTTTCTGATCGGGACACGTTTTTTTGGAGCCAATTTCTTTATGAAAAATAGTCATTATCATTTGTCCTTAAGGTTTGGCTGTCGGAAAATGTTTATGTGCGATAAAGGTTTTAAATAAACAAATAATATTGTGACGCGTTCGCCTGCCCAACGACGACGCGGTTACAATATCGCGAACAATACTTGAAATTATGTAATTAAAAAAATATATAATAATAATTTAAAGTACATTTTTTGCAAGAATACAAACAAAGGTTGTTTCCATTATCGTACCATAAACATTTTAATATATTATATAATAATTATATGAAAAATACATAAAAAAGTAAACTGTGTTTTATAATTACACTATACCGACTTGAAAGATATATATTAAGGCATACGACAAGACAAACAGATATTGAGGTAGTAATTACAGTTTGCTGTGAAATGAACGCAGCACACGCACGTAGTAGCGGGTTAGAGTTGTACCCAAGGGAATACCATGTGTACGAACATTTTTTAACGGTACGATTACTGTACGCCCCTCGCCCAATTGTCGGCTTCACGAAAAAAACACCTTGAGAATGTACTGGCAGCGAAATTACTTTTTTATTTTCTGTTTATTAAAATAAAATATATTTAAAATTACGTATATTGACTGCCATAGTAATGTAATCATGTCAATAAATGGAGTCAGACAATTAAAATTTGGGACATATTTCGAAGAAGATGTTGATATATTATATGATATATATTTATACGTACTTAAAAAGTATATGTTGCGTATCCCTTGGACAGCGTGAAGAACTAACGTGTCAATACTCAAGGAGCTCAAAATCTCTATTAGCCTGTCTTCCATCTGCCTAAAACGAGTCCTTGAGTATTTCGGCCATATAGCCCGTAAAATATCTGGTAACCTGGAAAGGCTTGTTATCACAGGAAAGTCGAAGGCAAAAGACCTCGTGGCCGAAGCCCCATACGCTGGTCTGACAAGATTCGCACCTCCCTAAATACCCAAATGCACGATGCCCTACATGCAGCCGTAAACAGACCCGGATGACTTGATGACCACTTGCCCATGAGAGATGTGATCATACAATCACGTAATCATAATAATATTGATGGATTTTTACTCATCCCTGGTAGACAGAGATGAGCAAGAGAGAAGAGTTCACAACGTAGGGAAATTAAGTAGGATGGGATTAATAAAAGACTTCATATTTTTAAAGATTTTTTTTTATTGATGAAAATAAAGTTGCAATAATATAGGTTCTAGGACAACTTCAATCCAGTCAATATAAATAATTGTTCACTTAGCGACATCTAATTAATTTATTACAGAATATTAATTAATAATCATTATTAAGTATACTCAATTTTTTTTTTTTTTTTGTTATTAAATTGGGAATTTTAGACTATAGCTGTAGGGATAAATATTTTTGGGAGTTAGAAACACTTCTCGCATGTAAGTTATTAGTATGTAACTGATTTTACCTGTGAAAACGCCAAGTGATTCAGTTTAGTAGCTTAGTAACTTTATTGCTCCAAAGTTTGACGATGTACGTCAAACATCATTTCGTCAGTTACATCTTTCTGCTCTTTTACTACATTTAATGTGTATTACTCTATTAAACCGCCGCATCATATTAATATTTTATTTTATTGTTTAGTAATTGTTTTTCTTTGTTTGTGTTTTATTTAAGTTTATTTACCTTATAATATTCGCCTAGTATTTATGTTTTAAAAATATATTTTTTATTATAGTTATTTTTTAATAATACCTATTTAAATATATTATTTGTTTATGCACTAATATCTATATTGTTTTATTTTATTGTATTTTTATTTAAATTTATCTTATGATATTCGCCTAGTATTTTTTTAAATGTATTTTTATTTGTTGTTTGTTTTTTGTTAATACCTATTTTAATATAATAATTGTGTATGCCCTAATATCTTTATGTTTGTGTTTATATTTATCTTATGATGTGAGCCTAGTATTTGTTTCAAAAAATAGTTATTTTATTGTTGTTGTTATTATTTTGTTAATACCTATTTAAATATATTAATTGTTTATGCCCTTTATCTTAATTTTACCTAAGGTAATCCTGGTAATAATATTTTATTATATATTGATATATCAATAAAAATATATTTTGAAATAAACATTAAAAAAATTAATAAACTGTACCTCGAGCCCAGTGGGACGCAACCGTGTACAATTATACATTATTATATTGCTCTTTTTAAGTAATTTTATCACCCCTTGCACGTAACGCAAGGGTGACAAGAGGACATGCGATTTGTATTAC
Source organism: Tinea semifulvella (assembly GCA_910589645.1). NCBI lineage: Eukaryota > Metazoa > Arthropoda > Insecta > Lepidoptera > Tineidae > Tinea > Tinea semifulvella. The sequence goes on from OU342584.1 coordinate 33,209,892, forward strand.
ATTTTATTGAATTAACGGATCAAAAGCCACTTGTATCAAACTATCGGGGTTTGTTTAGATCTTCAATTTGCACTTGCATTATACATAAAGCGATTATGCTACTGTAACTTTTTATTGCTGTATAACAAACAAAATATTAAGATGAGATTCATGATTTTATTTCTGCAACAATGTTTTAAAAGTAGTAACACAAACTTTGCTTATCTCAAGCCGGCATAGTGTTAGAGACTGATAGAGTCGAGGTCACATGTCGTACTCATATATACCTATTATTTATAAAAATATGTATTATGTCTAAGACGTGACCCAAGTTAATAAAAGTCTTAATCTTCTTATTTCGGTTTATCCACAGAATAATCCTGATATCAGTGTGGTAGTTTTGTATGTTCTTACTTTAAACTAATATGTGATTCTATTAATAGAAACAAACAACTTTTCCAAAGAAGCCATAATATGTCAGAATATGACGGGATTCAATTTTTTGTTCTCCTTATAAATTGGCTACTTTGAAATTAACAGTTTATATTCTAATTAACAGTTACAAGAAACTAAAAAAAATGTCACCTCCGTCATATACCTACTCGTAGTTTCTTAGGAAAAAATGTTTGTTTCTATCAATAGAATCACATATTAGTCGAAAGTCACACGATACCTACACATTTAACTAAGTCAGGTTAGTTACACAATTTACTATAGCTACTAACTAACGACTTCACCGATTTTTATGTATTTGTTTTCGACCCGAATAGCACACTACGAGTAACTAATAAAATATCTAAAAATTAAGTAATATTTATTATAAGCAATAAATATGTTGGAAAACCCATAACATAAACATACAAGTGAGTACATACATTGTGCATACTTTCATTACCACACTATGGCCCATCAAATCGTCTGGTTCCAATACAAAATTTCCCAACATAACATGCTATTTTGTCCCTTATTTAATTGTTACCCAAGGGTTATATTCGTAAAATTTTCAATTGAATAAACTAGGGGTTGGGTACTCACCCCGTGTAATATTCGGCCACTTGTTCAAATCATAACGTTGCGATACATATCACTATTAAAGGAGTATAATTTATTTAATATCCACTTGCAACCCCTGGATTAGGGATGGGGTGTAACTGTAATTTTAATATATCGAAAAACAAAAAAATATATATGACATGGATTAATTGCTTTGTCAGGTAGCATAATTATGTTTCTAATTGTAACCTTATTTGAGGTTGCATTTACATGGAAATTATAGTTGACTAGTATTATCGCCACCGTAATCCCTTTCAATGTGGTCAGAAACCACGCATTATTTGGCGCCTCCGTGGTCTAGTTGTAACAAACGTTGCCGTGAACTCGGGAGGTCGTGGGTTTGATTCCCACCGGGGGCAAGTTGTACATTGTATAATTTGTCTCGGTCTGGGTGTTTATATGTATTATATGTTTATATTTACAAAAAAAAAAAAAAAAGTATAATATGTAGTTTGTCAACCATCTAGTTTCCGTAACACAAGCTTACCGCTTACCACGGAAATTAGATGGCGCTGTGTGACCTGTCTGAAATATTTATTTATTTATTTATGAGCTTTATAACTTTACTAAATATACATATATTAGACGCGAAGGTACTAGGTTCGACCACTGGTTAGGACACAATAATTTATTTAATCGTTTGGTGATATTTCTCAAGTTAGTACGCTAGAGACATCCGACGAGCTTGCCATTTGGCTAAATGTGAATCCGGTTTTTTTAAAGCGTGGTTTCAAACCACCCCGGTAGGTATACGGTAGTGATGATACTTTACTTTTATATTCCAAGTTAAGTATTTAAGTGTAATGCTGAAGTCTACGAAACTTTCTTGAACTTTGCCTAGGATAATGATTCATTTTAATTTAAAAAAAGTTTGTTGCACTTTATCTTGTATATAAGTGGGCTTAACGACTAAACATTGTTCGAATGAGTTAAATTTATATGTCATTATCATTACAGCCCCTGGAACGCCTCCAGACCTCCACTGTTGGAGATGGGCCTTCCAGAACATATATCTGGAGAATTTGGCCTACACTCGCCACGCTGGCCAGAAGGGTTGGCGAGGAAATATATATGTAGTTTTGCCCAAACCAAGGCCAAATGTATTGCATCAGAATAGGTTACGGTCTTGGTCTTGCACTTTTAATCTTTGTCTTGGTCTCGCCAGACTCTTATTTTGACTGAATATATATATATATATATATTTCTAATTGTTGGGATATGTAGTAATATGTAGTTGGATGAAAAAAAAACACTTTGGAACTTTTGGTATAAATTTAAAGTATATTGAGATACGATACTATCAAACGAAAAAAGGTTGACAACTGACACATGACGAAACGCCTGTTTTCTACAAGCGGCAAAGTCAGTGTTGTATATATTACATAGTATATTAAAAATTAAGGCGTAAACGCGTAAACACTAATTGTACTTTGGAAACCTTGTAAGTCTCTATAGTCCTTCTGACTACTGGTCTGATGTATTTGAAATTTGGAATACTTATAGATCTTGTTAACCGGCATGTATTCAAAAATGTACCAGCGGTTGTAACAAAACCCCTACATAATTGTATAACGCTTTACATGATGTTATTCATCATTACGAATTTGGTTAGTGGATACAAAAAAATATATTTCACATCAAAACGGTTTTGGATATATTTTAAAAGATAAAGAAGAGACAAGAGAAATAGATGAAAGAAAGACATATAACGCCGCAGTTACAATAAAAAAATAAAAATAGAATCAATTTTAGCAAAAAAGTCTGAGCAAGAGTCTTGCGAGACTCTTACGATCGACCAATACCAAGACTAGAGGTAGTCCTGGGTGCTTCTGCACTACAAGCAGAGAACCTCAAATGACAAAAATACATTCTATAGCGTGTGCTTGTAAGGCGCTTGCAGTTGAAACTATTTTGGGCCGTATGAATTGCACAGAGCCAAATGCACAGATTTTTTAAAGCATTGTCGAAACAGCACATGAATAATTCCGGTGAGAAGAAGCCTGGGCAATATTTGGGCCAAAGAATCAGCATTACCATTCAACGCTGCAATGCTGCCTGTACTTTTGGTTTAATGCCCATTAATAACAATTTAGAATTTATAATTGTTAATTTATTTTGAGTTAGTTTTCTTGTTCAGTATCTTTTTTATTATTTATGTAGTTTGCAATTTTATTTAAACAGTCATCGAATATACCACAGGCGTCTTAATAATAAAAATAAAACATATTTAAATTTGTCGATATAAAAGTAATTTGACATCACTATCGTCGTTCTAATACCATAAAGCAGAGGGTGGAATCCCTTTCGTGACATATGCACAAAATTCGTCAATACATCCTTATGAATTTTATTTTGTCTGTTTGTTTAAGTGGTGCCCCTAACAAATTATAGAACTATTAAGTACATTTTTGAAATTATTATTTTTATTTTTTAAATCAGATAGTTCTCCATATAAAAATCAATACATCTAACAGCCGGTTTTTCGAAGCTCTACTTAATTATTTCCTAGCTAATCATATTTAAGTTTTTCTTAAGACAAAACGGATATCACGCACTTTTTTTTTAAATTGTCATTACTTTGTGAAACGCAAAATTGATAATTTCCCATACATTTGTGCAAATGACAGTTCCTTTCTTAATTAATTCATAAGAAATGTTTGTGAAACGCATTTCTTGCAAAACCTGTTAATTTTACGTAAGTAATAATTAAGTATTAGTAAAAAAAGGAAGGCCTCCTTTTCTTAAACCTGCCTATTGTCGGTACCCGGTGAATCCATGGAATGCTTAGAAATTTGTCTTCTTCTTCAATACGTTCGAGAAACTGGCTTAAGTATAGCTAAAGCTTAAAAATAGCTCGACCGTTATTAATATTTATTTGTTTCGGTCGCCTTAGTGAGAGATGAATTAAACTCTTTTTTTGCCTTTACTACTGGGCCGATTTATTTAGAAATATAAGGTATAAAGCCGCAGGCACTATATGTTAATAAAATTATTTTTATTCAATTGAATTACAAACGAGATTTATTTGATAACCAAACATATTACTTCATAAACACGATGCGGTTAATATTGTCGATCTCAATTAATTGTAGTATTATTATTTTATGTTTCTAGCTGGTGTGAGTTTTTCGAATATGGCAACACTGTATTTGTAACATCTTTAGTTTTTGAGTCACAGCTAACCGAATGTACCATATATTTTTTTACATTTTTATATACTTGGGAAAATATCCACCAATACCTTCAATATGTCACAATGAAGTGATACTGTCGGGACTACCTCCATGGTTCAGCAGTTGCGGCCGTAAATTTAAACGCGGAGGTGCTGAGTTTTGTTCCTGGTGGAGTCTGCTAGGCTAGAGACATCGACGAGCTTGCCACTTGGCATGATGGCTAGAGTAGATAGGATAAAGTTGGATCGCTCCTTATTGGTTTTTGGTTTCTAACAATCCCGCAGGGATAACGGTCGTGATAATCATAGTATTAGTAAGTATTTTCCTAACTGACTGCTCATTTTTCTAGCACATCTATGGTGGATATTCATATCAAAATATTTTGTCCCTTTTGTTTCTTATCAATGTGATTATGATACGATCTAAGACAGTGTCGATGTTTTGTAATTTTTGGATAAAATCGCTTTGGGACTGATATTAATAAACGGAACCCACTATTTTCAAAATCTAATTTGTGCAATAGGTAAAGTCAAGTGTAAAGTCCTTTGAATTTAAATTATTTTGAATGATTCAACTTTTGCTAGTGGAAGACTAAGTGAAAGCGGTCCAAGAGTAAGCTGTTAGAAGCTTAGCAGATTCCAACGACATGTTATATTTAAGCTGATTGAGAAAGGAATCTGCAAGGATATATACTTTAAAACCTCAGAAATACTTCTCTTATTCTTTCAAATAAAGTATCTTCTATTTTCGATGTTGAGCAAATATAAAGTTTTCAATATTTTCCAATCCGTGATAGATCGATCAAACCGCTGCACTAGAACTCGATCACTTTCCACCGATCCGGATTACAACCTGGGATTTTCTCCTTTCCTGCCATTCTATATTTACGATTTGTACGAACCAACATAACAATTTTCTAATGCAACTAGAGATTTTTATTTTAATACATTTTAATTTTATTGCCTCCGTGGTCTAGTGGTTAAGTCAGTGGATTTAGACTCGGAGGTACCGGGTCCGATTCCTGGCCGGGACACAATATATATTTTTTATTTCTCATGTTTGGTATGCTAGAGACATCGACGAGATTGCCACTTGTCATGATGGGCCTAAAGTAAAGTTGGCTAAATTTGAACTCGCTCATTATAAAAGCCTCGTTTCTGACCACCCCGTAAGGTATACGGTCGTGATGATACTTCTGTTTAAATTTTACATATAGGTTTAAGTAGGTATCTACTTGATTTATAAATACAATCTTGGTGATTTTAATTAATATAAAAACATACCCTTATTATTATAGTTAAATTGTAGGTAGAAACAACTTAACGTACAGTAGTTAATTTTCATTACTGACAAAGTGCGTTAGTGCGACAAACTACTACCCTACAAAATAAAGACCAACGAAATCAAAAATACGCTATTAAACCTTGTACCATAGTTGCCGTGTTGTAGCCCACTGTGCAAACGACAGGAACGAGGCTCCTTAATTGTGAAATACTGTGCCCCTGGGACTCCCATATAATATACTGTATGCCGACATTCAAGCTATACTTTTTACATAAAAACCTTAACAAAAATAGTCCTTCTTTCATCAAGTTAAGGTTGATCTTTGTGAAGTAAACACTTATGTGGATATCTATGATGTAGCAATAGACGCAGGACTGGTCTCGCGTGCCAAAAATTGCATGCTCCCACAGAGGCACATGAAAGAATTTTACTGGATAAAATTAAATTTTCTTTTCTTAACCTAATATTATGCTGTGTGTTTGTGTCCAGAGAACAGTTTTATTTTAATAATATTGGTGAATAAGCATGCTTACCGGTTTTGACAATATGAGAAAAGAAGCCGATTAATGATGAGACACACACTTATATAAATCTTAGCAAGTAACATAGGTTGTATTATTAGACAAAAAAAAAACCTTTTTCTAAGATTATTGTAAATGTTACCCAAGTTATTAATAAAAACCCTATTAAAGTCATAATCTGGTGTGCGCTGCTGCTGGTTGAATATACATAAAATCATGTTTATAGTGCCTACTCATTCATCATCATCACTAGTGTTGCCCAATCTTGGTCTTGGTCTTGCTTTTTTGCAACATCCAGACTACCAATATGTTAGGACCAAGACTAACCCTAGTTAGCAGGACTCTTGCTCAAACTTTTTTCCTTATTTTTGGTCATTTTTTTTTTATTTGTAACTGTTTTGTGTCTGTTATTTTAGGGTTCAAAGTTAAAAATATCGAACCCTTATGGTTGATTATGACAGCAGATGACATATCTCCAAAACTACCTCTGTTAACATTTTTGGATACATGTTGATCAACCAGACCTGTATTAATTTCAAATTTTAAGTAAATCAGACCAGTAGTTTCTATTTCTATATTATTTACATACTATTTCTGGAGAATTTGGCCTATATTCGCCCTGAGTTAATCATAACCCGGGTACAACCAAAACATGAATAGCATTTTTATCCAACTAAATAGTTTCATAATTTAGGTTGATTATGTTAAATTAGTTTAGATCACAAGTGATCCTACGGCCACCTGAAGGTTTTTCGCTATATATATATATATATATATAATATATTGGATAATACGCAGGCAATGCCGAGTCAAGCACTAGTTTGACTTAATACAAAAAAAAAATAGTTATTAATTTTATTTGTGATTTGTAACATAATTACTTTCCCAAAACGCATATGGCGAATATACTAAAACAAACACTTCAAGTATTCATTTTGGTAACAAAGCCGGTCAACAACGTAAGCATATTGGTAAAACACTCACATCCAATCTACGTCACAACAGAATCGCCCCTCGTATAAAAAAAAACTGTATACAATTTCGAACGAGAGTAATTCTGAACAAAGATGATTGTTGATGTTTTTTCCACTACACGATCCCTCACACACTTAAACCCTATTGTTGGGTGCACCCTCACTCCAAAGCCAAGATTATTTACAATAAAACAGATGATTTAACATGAATGCAGGATGCTGAGTAGTTAATTTAGCAAGAATTTAATGAGTTGTTTCGTTTAAATGTCTGAATTAATGCTTTTAAAATAGCATTAGCATCAGAGACTAATGTAGAGTCGCAAAACTGAATAGAATAATGCAAATCAATTTATATTTTTGGACTTTTGGTTTACTATCTTCTTTAATATCCATCATTTATTTTTATGTTAATTGTAAATAATAAATTGTTCTATTATATGATTTGGTTTGCCAACCCGTCTGGCCAGCGTGGCGAGTGTAGGCCAAATTTTCCAAAAAATTATGAAAGGCCCATCTGTGATGATGATGATGATGGTTTATTGATATAGTTAGTGCTTGACATAAAAAATAACATAGTTTGTTTTTACAGATGGGACACCACGGAATGGAAGGTCTAGATATGCTAGATCCATTGAGCTCCTCCTCCATGACCACTCTTGCCCCTATGGGCGAGTCGGCTCCTCCACACCATCAGCTGCACGGATACGGAGCCATGAACCACGTCATGAACCACCACCATCACGGCGGCGGACTAGGCCACGCGCCGCCTGCACACCTAGGGCATCCGGCCGCCGCATTACATCCAGACACAGATACCGATCCGAGAGAACTTGAAGCCTTTGCTGAAAGATTCAAACAGAGACGAATTAAACTCGGTGTGACTCAAGCCGATGTCGGTAAAGCCCTTGCCAATCTTAAACTTCCCGGAGTCGGTGCTCTCTCGCAAAGTACAATATGCCGCTTCGAAAGTCTAACACTAAGTCACAACAACATGATCGCTCTCAAACCGATCCTCCAAGCGTGGCTAGAAGAAGCAGAGGCTCAGGCCAAAAATAAAAGAAGAGATCCTGATGCTCCGAGTGTGTTGCCCGCCGGAGAAAAGAAACGTAAAAGAACTTCAATAGCGGCGCCGGAAAAGAGGAGTCTGGAGGCATACTTTGCTGTTCAGCCTCGACCTTCGGGAGAGAAAATAGCGGCAATAGCGGAAAAGCTAGACTTAAAAAAGAACGTGGTGAGGGTATGGTTCTGCAATCAGCGACAAAAACAGAAGCGGATGAAGTTCGCGGCGCAACACTGACCGGCGGGGGGCGGTGCCGCCCTTCTCTACCCAGGACCTGGGTACGGGTACTAGGCGCCGCCAGCGGACGACGAGAGGAGGCAGACCGAGGCTAGGTGCGACAGTGCGTCAGATACCGAGGCCTATCGATGTATGCCCACGCTCTCTCCGATGCGATAAAACTTTTCGTGAGCAATAAGGTTATCGAGTAACCGATTACAGTTTTGATCTCGTTATTTTGTATGCGTCTCTCGAAGACGGCAATAATTGCAATCTAGTATTAACTTATCTGTAGAGACTGTGCATGTTCACGTGTCAGGTATTCCATTATCCACACCTTTTTGTATATTTTTCGAAACACAGGGTATGAATACTTCACATATCGTTGCATTCACTTTGTCTATTTTCGTTCTTGTATTTTTATTGTACGGCATGAAATTACATTGGGCAACAGAAGTATTGTCAGGATTTTTTTTTGCATTCCATTTTTACGCGTTTTTTAATAAGTAGCAAATACACGTACTTAAATGATTAATATTTCAATTGTAAAATTTTGCTGTTGTCTGATGTTTTACTTGTCCGGGACCCTGTTATTAGAGACGACAAAATCAAAAGTAATAAAGAACAATTTCCACTCACATTTAGCATTAATATAGACGATGTGGCAATAATAGTAGTACAACCTTCACATTTATGAACTAGTCATTTGTAGATATTGAAGCTTTTGATTTAGTATGGTTAGACACAGTTACAGTACAGAAAGTTAAATGTCTATGACGACGATACCACTGCGGGCGGGCTAAGAGTTTAGCTTTTAAAGTTCTGCTGTTTAGAGTGGTGTACTGCACACTGGCTTGTATGCTTGAGTAATTGTGTTCTGTAATTTTGTGTGTTAAGCATTTCATAGATTACAGTGAACGCGGAAGGCAGAATTCTGAGCGCTTAACTCTAGGCCGCTGTGTTGTCGTCGTCCAAAGGTCTTAGCTATTATTTAAGTCGAGGTGTTTTAGGAATTGAAATTCATTCTTTGTACCTCCACGTCTAACGTGCGAACATCGTGTAGTTTTAGTACGTTACAATACTAAGCACTGAAATACAATATGTTTTCATTATCTCAAAATGTATTTAATAAAGCTTGTTTATACATTTTGATTTCATATGAGTAGGATTGAAAATACACTTAGCACTATTTTTCGTATATGATGATAAATCCAAAGAATTCTAATTTGTATTTATTTTATATTCTTGGAAAATAGATTTTTTTTTTATTGCAATAATAATAATAATAAAATAAGTATTAATAATATGCATTCTAATGTTAGTTAACCGAGGCTGGTCAAAGATTTAGGCAACGTAACTAGTATTATTCGAATGTATTAAATTATATTAAAATATATATATATATATAGTTGCTCTGACCAAATGTTAATAATTATATCTATAGCTCTAGCACACACATACTTAACGTTTTACTTCCGGGCTGACAATGTGTAGTTTCGTTACGTGCGACGTCTCAACGTGCATTAAAATACATTTCATGTTCTTGGTTCGATAACGGACTTTGTGCGTGCTAAAGCTACCGTTTATTGGTATTTAGTTCTAGGTATATGACACCTTGAGCACATGAGATGAGGCACAAAAACCAAATTCTTCCAATTTTTATTCTAACTTAAACTTTGAAATGGATAGATTCTTATCGATAAAGACATAATAATATATAGTTATGCTGAATAATTATTAGGTATTTATTTTAAAACAGATCAGGAATAAAATAATATATAATATTTACTATAATATTGTCAACTGTTGGTTTTCCAAAATGAACAAAAAAAAAATAAAAAAAAAAAAAAAATACGTTTTTATATAGTGCAATTGGTTAAACAAAAACTTCAGGATTTTAAAAGAATGTGCCTTGCAAAGTGGATATTTTGTGTTTAATGTTAAAGTATCTTCGCTCGAGCAGGAGCCGTAATGATGATCAACATTTTAAATAAGGCTCGTCGTTCTTTAGGCCTCACTAGTGACACTTTAAGCTTTAACGCGTTTTAGTATTAGTGTATTTTGGAATAAAACGAAAATACAAACAAAACTTTGAAATTACATTGTACTAACTAAATATATTCTAAGTACTTGTGTAATGATAAATATAGCCCTTGATAAGACACTATTTCTAATGCCAGTTACAATGTTTCATATAGGTTTTAAGAATATCATTAAGCAAAATAAGTGAAGCACTGGTGACGTCTAATGAACGACAGCTAAGTGTCAAGCTATTTTGTAATACTTTCGATGAAATTCTGACTTGATCGACAACGTAGACTCGGTCCGTTTATAGAAATTACCAGCGGCGCTAGCATAAAATGTCTTTTTGAGCGAACAACTAATAATGACATTCGATATTAAAATGAAACATTCCATTAAAAAAAAAAGAGATCTTCGCACCATTTTTCACGGAAATGTCAAGTTTTTGTTTTGTTTAATAGTGTGTGCTACAGTGTGAATAATTGTGGAAAACGATAAATTTGACTTTATATATGATACTTTACTACATATGGAGCACAAGTTGCAGTTAATTTTTTAAGGTTTTCCCGCGCTGTGAACTCCCATAGCGAGTATAATAATATCCGACGTGTTTGGGCTATAATACCGCGAGTAACTCCAAGAAAAGCATCAAATTCATCTGAAATTTGATGATGAGTTTATCATCAATTAACTCATAAGAAAGAAAGATATATTACGTTTGGCTGTATGGGCTAGACCCTTTGCCTTCCCTATCACCTTATTCATCATGCTTCGGGAAAAGAGAACACCACAAAAAAAATGTTTTATAGTGCTACGCAATGTGGTTTTCTTTTAAACAGATAGACGAAATTTAAATCTAAATTGCGCAGGTTTGTAATTTTGCATTTTAAATTGTCAGAAAGAAAAAACCTTTCGTTCCATTTATCAAAGTCAACGGAGCTAAAAAAAGTTAAACAGATAAAATGACAGGGTTGGTGGCGCTGGTTTATCATGTTAACATGTGATGTTTGAGCGGTTTATGACTGGAACGGGCATTTGGTTACGTCAACGCTCAAGTCAGGACATCACATTCGTAGTTAGACGCAATAATCAAGTCATATGTGAAATCGGGTTAAATAATTAGATTCTAAGTATCATTTCTACCCTAATCTTCACTTTAGTGCTCTGTGTGCACATTAGGCATAAGTATAAGTTGTAGGATAATATTGATCTCATCGAATACTGGGATCAAAATCTCTATAAAATATATTTATTCATTGCTGTTTACAAACGAACCATTCAAAGATGTAAAAAGGCTTAACAATTGTATCCCTCTCGTTCGTACAATCCAACATTTTCAAATATTCTCTAAGTTATATTTTAAGAAACGTAGTCAATCATAAAAAGTAAGGTATCATCACGACCGTTTCCCTTTCAGGGTGGTCAGAAACCACGCTTATAAAGAAGCGGATTCACATTTAGCAAACTTTACTACAGGCCAATCATGACAAGTGGCAAACTCGTCGCTAGAAACATTCTAGCGCATCAAACTAGACAAATATCATAAATTAATTAAATAATAATTATATTTATTTATTTAAATTAATAAATATGATTGTGTCCCGACCAGAAATCGAATAAAAAATCTACGGATGCTAGAACGGAGGCAGTGGTGTAGTCAATCATCTTTCTAGGAAATAAAATTATTCATGGATTTGTTTTAGTAAAATAGGGCAAAATCGTTATAACAGTTTTGGCTATTATTCTCTGTCTAAAATTAGTTATATGAAAGTAAAATCTATCTATATTGTCAGTCATTTTTCTAGAAATCTTTGAATATGTTGTATTGTGCGAGCGAGAGGGATCCAAAGCGTTAAACCCTCATAATACTTAAATTTTCATGAAAACCGAAATGTTCTGGTTATTCAAGGTCTAGTTTAATATTATTTTAATATTTGTAATAATAATATTTTTTAAAATCTATGTATAACCTGGGCACACCGGATGATTACACAAAAGTAACGTACCGAATTCTATAAAAAGTGTAACCGATTATCACAGAGTTCGGACAACTACATTCAGTGTGCCCAAGTCTTTTTCGAATGTCGAAAATGGTCCCAGATAATTTAGAAACCATGCGATATGTAATAGGGGGTACTTACTAGAATCGATAGAAATTAAACACGTAAGGCTAATTATCCACTAGATGTAGGAAAATGATCGTTTATTTTCACGTCATCGTGAAGTGATAGTATTGATTTTCTCGCAGGCCGCTTATTTCTCTTGCACATCACATCTCTGGTGGATAAGCAACTTAACACTTAGTCATGCCGCACACCGACGTCACAGTTGCGTCACATTTATCGCTTCCATATATTCAAATCTAAGTTCGCAACCAATGGCACAATTATATCGGACATGTGTCCGACATGCCTTTCGCTCCACAGTACTTAGAACGAATAATTCTGCCAAGCAGCACCGATATTCTTAAAAAAAAGTATTTTTTTGAATTCTACTTAACCTCTACTTTAAAGTTGACCCTGTACCGAGCATTACTTATACCCTGCCACCACTTCTCAGGGATCTTAAATGTTTCATTGAAAACAAGTCTGAGAATGTATAATTGAGAAATGAAGAGTATCAACTTCTAGGAAATAATATTATATAATTTTACTTTCGAGTTGTAAGATGGTGATATTTATATAAAAATAATACCGCTTAAAACAAGACATACCCTAAAAGCCAACCCCCTGGTTATAAATATACATATATATAATATCTTACAACTCGAAAGTAAAATTAGGCATCATTGTACACTTTCAACGAGAACAACATAGAGGTGAAAGGCGATCAGTCGATGGTGGTAAATTGCCCAGTCTGCCGGGACAGTAAGGTGTATCCACGACAAATATAAATTCAATCGCCGCCTCAGGGTCAACTTTTAAGGAGAGGTTACCCAACTTACGTAAATCTAAATCCTTTTTTAGCGCAAATATTTGATGTTATGAAAAATTAAACAGTATCGCATATCTTCAATGCTTAAACTATTTTTTTTTTTGTGGCGTAAGTCTTTACGTAAGTGTGACGTTTATCTTTAGTGTGCTGCTGGCCTTAGTATTTGCGTCTAATTATTGAAAAGAAGGGTATTTCCATTTTCAACCATTAATTATTGTAAACAGTCAGGAGCTTTGGAAGTTAATATTAAGCCGGTGAAATATTGAAGAAGAAGACAAATTTCTAAGCATTCCATGGATTCACCGTGCGGGTTCCGGGTCCATCGTGTGTGGGTAAGAGATGAGAAGAATGGTGTCTCGGGCTTGCGACCGACGATAGGCTGGTTTAAGAAAAGGAGGCCTCCCTTTTTTCATTTTATTGCGCGATAATACTCTCATCATCCACCATTCTACTCCTCTCCCTACCCAACCAAATACTGTATGATTCCGTAATGCTGTCTTGGAAATATACCGCCAGTAAAGATGGATAAATTAACGCATAACATTATTGGTTATACCTGGGGCTCGTTATTGGCTAAAATAATAAAGTGACAAGCACCAATCACGTGGCATATAACTAAACCTTGAACATGGATTTTTTTTATGTTTCTTTAAAAAAAAAACTTGTAAAGGATAATCGAACCTTACAGCAGAAATAACCTTAACTGACAGGTCAAAGGTCAATAAGTCGTTACTCTGCTACATTAAGATGGTTTTATGCTTTTGCAACTCTCTCGCTCGCACAATGCAATATTTTCAATGATATTTCAAGTCAGAGCGTACTTTGAGAAATGTAGTCTATTAACTTTCTAGGAAATAAAATTACGGACATTTTGGACATATTTTACATTCATATACGTAATTTTAGGCCGCGTTCGTTTTAATAAATGTTAGCATGAAAATACCACTTTTTTTAGCACAAGTCGTTCGTTTAATGAAAATTCTAACATTTGATGTTAATTTCGTATGTCAGTACCGTGTTGAAAGGAGGGTTATTGACGTTACTTTTTGACAGATGGCATTTAGCATAAGAAATGGTTTATTTACATTGTTGTATACTTTATAGTTTATATTTTATTTGTTAAAATATATTTTAAACGATTTTATCTAATAAATTCAAAGACCATAATACATTGTCAATTGATTTGTTATTATTCGTTACTTGTCATACTTGTCAAAAAGTAGCCTCACCGCTCGTTTTTTTTTAAGAAATGTTAGCATTGTTAATAAAAGCGGAATTTCTTAAGAAAAACGACATTTCACGCTGCCCTGGTTTATGTGGTTGCTACGAAATGTTGGATATGCTATAAAACGAACGCGGTCTTAGACAGAGTAAAATATCACAAATAGTTATAGCGGTTTTTCTCTATTTTACTAAAAAAAATATATTAAAGAAGATAAATTTCTGAGCATTTGATGGATTCACCGTACGGGTGCCGGGTCCATTGTGTATGGATAAGAGATATAGGTAGATAATGTATCTCCAAAATGTTCGTAATTTTATTCCCGCTCTTCCATTGCTGCGCACGTTGACTTAGCCACTAAGTTATAGAAATAAAAGAATTCGTGTGATCAAAGCTAAGCTAAGTCAACGTAGCGTGTCTTGCGTAGCAATGTTTTTTTTAAAATTTATTTATTAAAATTATACGGTTACTGTTAACAACATTCGTTGATACCGTAAATTAGACATTAGAAATCAACAAAATAATGACAAAAAATATAAATGGTTGAAAGTGTAAATGACCAAAGCAATTTATGTTTATGTATAATTGTTGTTTATTATTTATTTTCTCTATAAGTAAAGTTTGTACAAAATAATGTTAAGAAATTTCTTGTAGATATTGTTATTAAGAGCCTATTTATTTTTGTTTTTGTTAATATTTAATCACACGGCACAATTTAATAACTAATAAGTTAATAGTAGTAACATTTAGCCAAAATAATAATAACAATTTTCATAATGTAAATAAAACTTTTTCGAAAACACTTAGGCATTAGTTTAAATTTATATATTAATAATATTAAAAAATACGAATTGATTTAGTACAATGCGCTGTTTAGTTGATTGATTTTTGTTTTGAGTTAATATTGCTTTATATTTTGTTAACTATTTCCTAACTTATTTGTTTAATTTTACTTTGTAGAACAAATAACAAAGTATTAATAAAGCGCTCAAACTGATAAATGATATTATTTATTTCCGTCCTTACACATTGCCACCCACACATTGGACCATACCTGGTTGACAACTGATGCGACGAGCGAGGTGATAGGTATTTAGCGAACTATTGGAAATAAAATATCATTAATAGTAATTCACAAATAAAGATTTATAAAATCAGCATTTTATTATTATTTGTTGACAGGAATAGAATATCAATTAACATTTCATATTATGTCATCTGTAATTTGGAAACCATAGAAACTTAGTAATACATAGGAAATCATTTATAAAGTTAGGGATTTGTTCATTTGTTAAGAAGAGTAGAATATGCCAAGAGAATGACATTTTATTTCTACGAGTTCGCTGTACTCGTAGGTATTTCGATTGTAGTACTTACAGCAAATAAATTGAAAATTAAGCATGGCACGATGCCCTCAGTACAGTTGTAGTACAGGTTTCAAGCTGCAGGAACGTATCACTAGACAAAAAACTGACATTCATCTCATTCTAGCAAAACTCGAGAATTGATATTAAAAACAAAGTTTTCAAATAGGAATCGATCCCGATACTTTTGCATCTAAACGTTAAAGTTATGAGAAAGTAATAAAAAAAAGAAACATGAAAAATTTTTAACGACAACTTTAAAATTTTCTTGTGACACTTTTAAAATTTTTCTTCAGCACTTACCGCCATAAACGAAATATTTTATGCCATATAATTTCCTCAAGAACATACTCCATAATCTGTGATAGACATGAATACTTACTACTTAGTAATAATAACATTACACACAAAAACTAATAGTAAAAATAAAAATACAAAAACCTGTCTGGCCAGCGTGGCGATTGCAGGCCAAATTCCCTCGAGCAGTAGGAGACCTCGGTTGAGGCATAGGCTGATGTGATAAAGACTTTTAGCCAACCTTCTTGACAACAAGCTTTATACGTTCAAGAGACGAAAAAATATCTAAATTAAATATATATTTTTATGGTTTTTCTTTTCCTTTATCTGCAATCGTTATATTATAACGGAATACTTTAACTAATAAAAAATTACAATTTGCGTTCTATTAGAGTTGAGATTCGCACCGACACGATCAGTGGCAAATAATTTTTTTATAATAATTTGTCTTTTTTATGTTAGCTCAACTATGGTCGGCTAAACTCGCGCTAAAACTGACAGTAAATAAAGGAATTCATTATTTTCTAACGTTCGCTATGAGTAATAAATAAATGTCACCGCTGCTGGAAACACTGGATGCGTACTTGTAACGTAAGCTAATGCGCTCGAAACCTTGTATGACGTATTAAAAATATAAATATAAATAAATATTTCCAGACAGGTCACACAGCGCCATCTAGTTTCCGTGGTAAGCTACGAGGCTTGTGTTACGGAAACTAGATGGTTGATAAACTACATATTATACTTTTTTTTTTTGTAAATATATTCATATTATACATATAAACACCCAGACTGAGACAAATTATACAATGTACAACTTGCCCCCGGTGGGAATCGAACCCACGACCTCCCGAGTTCACGGCAACGTTTGTTACCACTAGACCACGGAGGCGGTCTTATTATACGTGATACAAGTATTATACGTGACATTTCGTTACTTAGGCCCGTGTTAATAAATAATAATTATTAAAAACTACTTAAATATTAAAAATTAAACCAAAAATAAACCTAATACAAAATAAACTATTCATAAACAAATATATGTCTAAATAACATCTTCGTTAGGCGATTGGACAACTCCTTGGCCAGATTATCATCCCGACCCTAAACGGTGCAAATATCGTAATCTATACCGAGGTTGCGTATTTGCGCAGGTTGAGGTTCTCAACAAACCACCGCCGCACCGAGGTAGCCTGTGAGTACACCTATAGTAGTCTGAATAACGTTTGTCATGTTTATTTTTATATAATATTAACCTGGGCATATATTTCCCAAATTATCGCCAACTGATGAAACAGCAGTTACCAGCGCATCTTTAGGTTAGGTACATCCGTTCCGAACCGTGTTCAGGTATTTAATGCAATTGGTACAGCTAATTACTTTAGTAAAGCTAAAGGACACAAAGAGCAAATTTGAGCAGGACTCCGATAAATATCAGCAGGATCCGTTTCCCAGTTAATCGCAGAAAGCCGAACATCCCGAACAACGAAATCACTAAAGGCCGGATTATTAAATAGTCTGATCTAAACATGGCTCATGCTTCCGAATGTCAAAAGTAACAGTTATTATATGGAATTAGTACATTTTGGAAGCTTCAATTCGTGCTGACTTAATACAAAGACAAAGACCGTGTTCGACTTGAAAGCTAAACTTAACAAAGCGCTTATTAAAAAAATATGCTAAAAGGAATGAAAACGCTACTCGAACGCGTTTTATTTAAACAATTAAAAACTGTCTCCGTGGTCTAGCGGTTAAGTTCGTGGATTAAGACTCGGAGGTACCGGGTTCGGTTCCTGGTCGGGACACAAAAATATCTATTAATGTAAATAAATACATTTAATTAATATTTAATTTATTTGTGAATTTTCTCGATTTTGGTACGCTGGAGACATTGACGAGCTTGCCACTTGTCATGATTGGCCTATAGTAAAGTTGGCTAAATGTGAATCCGCTTATTTATAAGCGTGGTTTCTGACCACCCCGAAAGGGAAACAGTCGTGATGATAATTTAATTAAAAACTAATTGTCAAGTAGCCTCTTATCGTAAGACAAATGTGTCTTCGGTGTGCGGCCTAGTTAACAATAATTAAGTACAATCTTCTCTACCTCTGAAACAAAAGTAAACATTAAGCATAAGTTAGCTAAAGCGCTTTAAACTTGATTTATGGCTGTTACCGTCTAACTACGAACAGATGATTACCGAGTCGCTTCAAAGCGCAGTTATGCTGAAAGGCCTTCACCACACCTGAGCTAATTCATGGATCTACTTGGAACGCCAAAAGTAAAACTTCAAACCTTATGAGATTATTGTCGCGTAACACAAAACTGGATATAATTAAGATACCTATAGAAAAGCAACCTAAACCACCTGCCACAAATTTTACCAAGATAGTAGTAGATAGATTATATTATGACCTCAAAAAGAAATGATCGGATTCAAGACTTAGCTTTACGCAGTGGAAGTTGGTGCGAGAGGAATTCCAGGAAAATATATGCATCACTTACTGAAAGAATTGAGCCTAAGCAGGTCTGTGGTGAATACATTCATGAAACGAGCATTAACGGAATCATATGTTATTTGGTTGGGTCCCTACCCATATATAATTTAAATAACAATTTGTTAATTCCACAAGTAGGTATTAATAGAACCAGGACCGATGGGTTAATATCCTCTTCGAGGCACCTGAATGGTGTTGTTGTGAATATATAAAAGACGTTTCTTCTCTCTCTCTCTTTGATACGCGCCGATGTTGAAACTGCGGCATTATTTTTACATTTCTTCTCCTCGTTCGTTCTTACAACTGAACCACTATCGCTTGTGTGTATTTATTGTCTTATCGACCAGAAATTGAACTCGAAATGAAATTGAAACCGCTAGGCCTCTAAGGGATGACATGATAGACAATATAAAAACGCCCTAATAAAGTAAATTAAATAATAAAACAACATTTGAACGAAGTAGAGAAAAAATACACCCCTTATAATAAGAAAAACTCTTTTCCACAATTTATAAGAACTTTCAAAGCTGTGGACAGGAACAGCTTTAAGATCCTTACACAGGCTGGGCAGAACAGTAAATGGACGGATAGTAAATTAATGGACGGATCACATTTACGCTACTTTCTTGAACCAGAGATATGCGAGGATAATGAATGAATATACCCACTTCATTATCAAATCACATGATTATAAAGTGGGTAATCATTTTAATTATTTATCTCGCATACTCGTATTTTTGTTGGAAATTGAGCCTTAATGGACGCCATACATAAGACCCACAGTGTGCACGTACATGTATGCGTTTTGTGAAGTTACAATGTACTCACACGTATACGTCACGCAAGCAGTGGAACGTGGATGATAGGCTTTAAGCTCTATTAGCCGACCAAGCCAACTAGACCACTGGCCTAGCCTACTATAGTGCCGTAAAAAAATGAAAAGATTTTTAAGGGATGATAAAAATACGATATGATATATGGAAATGAACGATTGCTTTATTCACATCACATAATTAACATCAATTTGTTTTATTCCTGATATTTCGTCATACGGCGACATATTTACATTTTCAAGTCAAAATCGCTGTTGTTGTGCAAATCAACTAACAACAAATAACTATCAACAACAGCAATAACAAAATATACAGACTAGTCATCATCTAGTTTATATAATACCTATTTTCCAATATATAATACTTATTTTGTGACGCAAAATTTTACATGTTTACCAGTGTACCGAGACCAGCGTCTAGTAATGTTAACTACATAACAGAACTTTAATATATATACAGAACCCGTTTGCTACTAAATGAAAATAATCTAAAAGTATGATTAAGATAACCTCCAGCCAGTACAGTTTTCAAAACACGGCCCTGTGTAACCCAGGTATTACTGTTTACCCTCGAAGACCGCAAAAGACATAAAAGATACTTTATAGGCTACAGCAATGTGTCTATATTTTCGCCGCAAGGGTCCTAACTAGACAGATAGTTCTTTAATTTAATTCATTTCCACCGGACGATGGTACCTTCAGCCGCCCTGTATAGCTTTCTTTTGATACACACGCCTTACTACGTAACTCTAACGTAACTTTGTTTTTCAGCCTTTTGTGCGTTTGGCTTCAATCAAATCTTCTTCTTATATTTGCATTCGTTTATTTTACTATTGACAATAAAATTATTTATAAAAACATATAAAGATTTATTCGAAAAAATATTTACAACATATAAAATAAAAATTGACCCGAGACAAGAGACCAGATGGTATGACGTTGGTCCCCTGGGAACGGGGACGTGCTCTAGTGTGGGACGCCACGTGCGTTGACACCCTTGCCGCGTCGCATCTCAGGGGGACAGCGCATAAAGCGGGAGCCGCGGCGGAAAATGCGGAGTCCAGCAAGCGGCGCAAGTATGTAAGTATATTAAAAGATTACATATTTGTGCCGTTTGCTGTAGAAACTCTGGGCCCATGGAGTCCAAGCGCAAAAAAGTTTTTAAAAGACATAACACCGCGTCTTGTTGTCTCCTCCGGTGACAAGAGGGCTGGCTCTTTCTTCGCCCAGAGAATAAAACTATACTATAATAAACTATAAGTAAAAATGACCTCTAGAGACGACCCTTCAGTGATAGTCCCAACAAGACTAGCAACATTTCCCCTCTGTATAGCTAAGCTAATACGTTGGCAGAAATAATTGCCAGCTTGCCTATCACCAGACTTTTCCGTTAGCCGTTTGGACAAAACCTTGGCCAGACGCTTGGCTGAGTGTCCCCATGGGCCCATCGTCTCGACCCCAAACAGCGCAAATTCGTAACCTGTACTGAGGTTGGCCTATTTGCTAAGCTTGAGGTTCTCAGCAGAAACCACCGCACTTCCCGCGCTTGACGAGGGCGCCTGGTTGTGATGGGGCTAATATGTCTACACATGTCGCATCCCACACCAGGGACTTGCCATAGATACAATTTATTTTTTAAATAAAATAAAATAATCCATGATCAATATTTTGATATAAGCCAAGTGATTAGTCAGCTGGTCGTTGTAACAATTTTAGCCACTAACGTGCCTATAATACGTTAAACATGTCAAATTATTTGCAGCCTTTATATTACCGGCCGTAACTACATATTGTACCTTCCGCATTGGGCCTAAACTCAATGACATATATATATATATATATAGTAATTTGTTTATATGAATAAAATTATAAATAAATAAATAAAATACATTAAAAACTAAAATGAACCTAAAAAACTTACAAAATAATAATTAAATACTTACAAAAAAAGCTACATCAAATCTCTGTCCTGTGGCATGGGCCCCAATATGCTGACAGCATTTCCCCTTTGAATTACTTTTTTTTTTTATTTTTTAATGAACAAACTGCCCAACCTATTGTCAAATTCGTTACTGGCCTTTGGAAAAAAATATTAAAATTATATTATATAAATAAATGTGAATTAGGTAGTAAGTGTGTTGGCTTCGGGTCCAGCCAACTGCCTCCGGGGGCCGTGACTTACGACGGCCGGCCGCACTAACTCACCCTTCAAGCCGCATTTACCTTACACTGCTACTATATAACCACAGTTATGTCTCATTATTTGACAAATATGTATTTTTATTCCATAGTTTAACACACTAAAAAAATAGATATTTGATGTAATTGAAAACCGATATTAATCAATTAAAATATTTTTACGTCAATAAGATCTGCAGTTTTTACGAACACGATTCTATTAAACTAACTCATGTCATTACTATAACGATACTACGAGGTGCTGGCAGTCACAAAATATCACAACTTTTGTGGTTTAAGACGCCACTAAGCCAGATAGATGCCTTTATTATCACAGCCTCTAGACTTCCACAGTTGGAGATGAGCCTTCCAGATAATTCTGGAGATTTTGGTCTACACTCGCTAAGCTGGCCAGACGGGTTGACGAGGGTCTGATGTAATTTTTTATTGACAATTTATTAACGATTTCAAAAATTGATATTAGTGGAACCGAGACCGACAGCTTAACGTTATCTCCGTGGCATGGGAACTGTGGTGTTGACAAATGTAGGTACATAAGAAAAGTGTATTTCTCATTGGTACATTCCGGGGTTTGAACCCACTTTTTTTAGGATGTGACACTCTTGCTCAGCCAAGGGGCGAGACCAAATTATTCCGAAATATGTTATGGCCCACCTTTAGTAACATTTCCTCTTTATATAGCGAGATTAATACGTTGGCAGAAATAATTGCCAGCCTTCCTGTCTCCAGTATTTTTCGTCAGACGTTTGGGCAAAATAATTGTTGAACATAGTTTTGCATTTAAGAAAATGCACTATCGTATATGCTGCTACTGTATTTCTAAATATAATTGAATAACCAAGATTTAGTGTTCTCTATTGCGATAAGATTTAAGGGGATCCCCGGTATTGCACCGGCCCCATGTTTCCACTACGATGTAATTGATTTATTATGGCTGGTCTACATTTAGAGACCATAGATCAAATACAAAGGTAAAATAGGTATCTTTATTTAAGTAAACCTAATAAGTATAGAAATTTGTGACTCGTTATCAGCGCCATATAGGCTAGGCTATGGCCTAGGGATCTCCACCACAAATCCTGCCACAAATAGGCAAAATGAAGTATAGACGAAAAACCAATTAGTCATTAAGTTGTTTCTAATTCACTATTAACAGATATTAAATATCTCAATTTACTGTATAATATTAATTTTTAAAAAGTTTAACGACCGCATACCTTACAGGTCAGAAATCACGCTTACAAAAAAGCGGATTCATATTTAGCCAACTTTATTGTAGGCCAATCATGACAAGTGGCAAGCTCGTCGATGTCTCTAGCGTACCAAACTCAAGAAATAACACAAATAAATTAAACTATAATCAAATATATTCATTTAAATTTATAAATATTATTGTGTCCCGACTAGGAATCGAACCCAGTACCTCCGAGTCTAAATCCACGGACTTAACCGCTAGACTACGGAGGCAGTTATAATATTAAATACCTGGTAAAATGAGTTAAGTTTTAGAACATATTTATTTGCATTAGATGGATTTACCGTACGAGTGCCAGGTCCATTGTGTGTAGGAAAGAGAGGAGAAGAATAGTGTCTCGAGCTTGCGACCTACTATAGGCTGGTTTACAAAGGAGGCCTCCTCTTTTTATTTAGCAACAAGACGCTCACCGTCCACTATTCTGCACCTCTCCCTACCTATGCAAATACTGTATGAATCCTTTAATGCCGTCTTGGAAGATCTTTCTATAAAAGTATTGACGGCAGACCTGCTTAGGCCGAATTCATTCAGTAAGTGGTGCAAAGATTTTGCTGGAATTCCACTCGCACCATCTAAGTCTGTGTAATTTAGGAGCCCAAGGACACTAAAAGCGGCGCGGCACGTTTCGCACTACTTCACCCGTGTAATAAGCTGATCATCATGAGGAACTTATTAACCTGACATGAGAAAATTTTGGTTTTTAGTTTTTTGTTTTATACACTCGATTATTTATAGATTAAACTATATAGTGTTAGGCGGATTGGTGGTAGTAATTTTCCCAATTTGCTGGCCAGAGATCAGATCATCGATCAGACATTCATGGACCTCGCGCGCGACCATGACGTGCTAGTATTAAAAATAACAATAAATGTTTCTTTGGTCCATTTGGAGTTTTTATTAATGTGGAAATTGCTAATTTAAACATAAATGTATTATAGCTGTAAGTTGCCCAAATATAAATAAATAAACAATAATAACTGCCATTTTTTTTTACATCGATCGGTGGATCATACATATAGACAGTTATATGGCCGTGGGTCCTCTAATAATGACGTCATATCTTATCAATCCCTGGGGTTCAGAGAACATGCCAAATTTGATTAGATGATAATTAGGTAATTGTTCTGCTTTAGCTAGCTACGCCTATTTCTCTTGTCAAGCCGGCATAGTGGACATAAGGACTGATGTTCCTTCTATTATTGGAATTCGCGGTGAACTCAAGGTTATCGAATTAAATTGGAAGTTTATTTTTCTCCAACTGAAGTCCATTACTATAAACGCAACGTTTTTTTTTAAAAATCCTTTGGCTATCGGAAATTTCACTTACAAAAGCTTGTTTTAAAATTTTATTCGCACGTTTACCGTCATTTTCAAATGCAGTTGAGTTGATATTCGGACAATATTTCGCATAAATTTCCAGTAAATAATATAATCCGGGTTTTCGCGCTTAAAGTAATAGACTGCCGTTGCTGGTCTCTTTTAGAGTCTTGTGAGCTTGCCACTTGTAAATATGGGCCTATAGTAAAGTAGACTAAATGTGGTTCCGCTTATTAAATTCTGATACAGTCGTATGATACTTTTTAAAACGATATAAGATTCAATTATCAATTAAAAAATAAATTTGTTAAGCTCCTCCCAGTTTTTTAAGAATTCCATGTATTTCGTTTTTATTAGGATTAAATTCTATAACTGTGATTAGAACATCGACACAGTTTTTCTCCAAAACATAAATGCCTTTTATATAAATTGCAAGCTCGTCGATGTCTCTAGCGTATCGGACTCTACAAATGTTACAAATTGCTTACATATTTATAAGAATATTTACCATTTGTGCTTTCCTCTCGCACGCAAAATCCATAATTTTTAAATTTTCCTAGTAATTTCATCATCATCATCAGCCTATGGCTCTCCACTGCTGGATGTAGGCCTCCCCCAAGGCTCGCCATTTCACACGATCTTTTGCCACCCTCATCCAGCCCCCACCAGCGACTTTTTTCAGGTCATCCGTCCACCTGGCGGGGGTCTTCCCACTCTGCGTTTTCCTGTACGTGGTCTCCACTCCAGAACTCATTTACTCCATCGGTCATCCATCGGTTCTGCGACAGATGTGTCGAGCCCATTGCCACTTCAACTTACTAATTTTGAAGGCTATATCGATAACTTTAGTTTTCTGACGGATTTCCACGTTTCGGACTCTATCTATCAGAGAAATACCGAGCATAGCTCTCTCCATAGCTCGCTGAGCGACCTTAAACTTGTGGACCAGACCCACTATCAGTGTCCACGTTTCTGCTCCGTACGACAATACTGGAAGAACGCATTGGTTCAAACACTGTGGTATGTTTGATAACAGGATGTGGCGTAACTTCCCGATTGCAGTTGAATGCGCATGTCAGCTTCCTTGCTGAAGTTGGCCAAGCATAGTTGGATAGTCTAGTAATTTAATAGACTACATTTCAATGTATGTAAGAAAAGTGTATTTCTCATTGGTACATGCCGGGATTAAAACCGACCTTCATAGGATTATTAAGGAAAGCGTTTTTACAACCGAGCCACCACCGCTTATTTCTGGAGAATTTAGCCTTCGCCCGTTACGCTTGCCAGACCGAGTTGGCGAGGGAGTGAAGTCATTTGTTTTTACCATTTCATATCGATTCTATAGGTTGGTATTAGTCGAACCAGGACCGCGACGGCTTAAATTAATTTCCAAGGCACGGGGTTTTTGTTAACTAATTTATTTAGTTGTTCATACTCTTTAGAACTATATATATGTTAGAAGTTACAGCTATGGTTTGATTTTTCTAAAAACATTTCTAAGGCAGCTATTAAATATTGTAATTTAACCCTTTATTTATGGAAAGTTATTTTAAATATAAATTCTAAATGCTATTTAATATTATATATCTACTTTAACCTTAGATCAACGCAGCATCGGGGGAGACGTCATAGCGCGTTTATTATACAAAAAAGTTTATCATTTTTTGCGGGAGGAGCACATACGCACTCATGAATCTTCTGCCAATTAGGGATAATAGAATCACTAATTACGCACCATCAACACTAATTCGTTTTCAAATATTGTAAATACTTACATTTACATGTAGTAGTGGACCTTAAGGGCCAGGGCTGCGCAAATGTCGATAGTTTTTATATCGATAAAATAAGGTTCACAGTAAACCAAAATAAATCAATTAATATTATCGATTCTAGGTCGGGATACAAAATATTTATTAAATACATTTATATAATATTTAATTTATTTGTGAC
This sequence comes from Tinea semifulvella, assembly GCA_910589645.1. Classification (NCBI taxonomy): domain Eukaryota; kingdom Metazoa; phylum Arthropoda; class Insecta; order Lepidoptera; family Tineidae; genus Tinea; species Tinea semifulvella. Next base: position 33,236,042 of record OU342584.1, read on the forward strand.
TTTTCTCGAGTTTGGTACGCGGGAGACATCGACGAGCTTGCCACTTGTCATGATTGGCCTATAGTAAAGTTGGCTAAATGTGAATCCGCTTATTTATAAGCGTGGTTTCTGACCACCCCGAAAGGGAAACGGTCGTGATGATACTTTACTTGTTACTTTTAATATTAATTTACAAACCACAAAAAGATGTACAATGATGAAATATTTTTTAATTATACTTAGCACCGTGCAATTAAGTTATTTGAAAAAAAAAAATGTATGTTTCGTATCAATCAAGGCCTAGTATAAAAAATAAAGAATGTCAGAAGCTTCCTTGGTCAACTTGACTGATTTTTTTAAAACTCTGATACAACAATAACAATATATGATATTTTAGTTTATAATTATTGTTATTTTGAATAATTTCTAGCATAGATAATATGCCATATAGTTTCGAGTTTGGTACTTTAATGGGACCATTGCCGTAAAGCTACTATGGGTAAAGTTTATTGAATGCGTATGCTCATTTGGTCATGTACTTTGACTTACATTTGACTGACGGGATCGCTACGTTTGCCGACGCCATTCCCTGCGTTGCTCTAAGGTTTTAACATTTATTAATCAAAAAGATATACAGATACATTCTTAGAAAAATTAAAGTACAGGAAGCACGATAAGCAAATTCCAAGCACTATAGATGTCAGCCCAAGTCCCTAGTTCGCTGTGACAGTAGCGCACGTATTTGTTTTACGTCAATATTTGCTAAACTTGATGAAGGTACAACTTCAGAAGTGCCACGGCTGTGCCAGTACAGCCAACCACACGAACAAAATCAACAATGTTGCAATGCGACTTGTACAATATAATGTGTCTACTGGGAATGACGTACAACAGTTGAAAATCCCATTGAGGCTATTTTATAAACTTTATTACCAACTGGTAGTGTAGTTGTCGAGTTATTTGAATGCTGCCTTTCAATCTCAATCGCTGTCTTGTTCCTCTAATCCCTAAACTTATTTTTTATACGACGTCTCAGCCTTGAATCGCGTCTACGTCCATTTAGTTTATCGCAGTGACGACGTCAGCTTGATAATCTGGCAGTCTGCTAAATAATTGGACGCACGTCTATTCGAATAGTTTTATAAATCAAAAATATAAAAAATTGGTACGCACGCCTAGTAGGTAGGAGCTTCGTAAGTCATGAAATTTTTGCAGGTCCTCCTGATCCACTGTGCCTTAAGAACGAATTTTGGGAATGCCAAACTGACTCACAACACGCAAATGACAGGGCATCTAAGTTGATCAGTTCTTTTCATCGAGCACCTACCAAATCACATTGTAAAAATATTAGAGTATACTTAAATAGGTATCATTAAAAAATAATTTCATTTCGCCCGTATTACGTAATTGTTCCTCCAAATTGACATAAATAACAGACAACCTAGTAATTTTATTGAAGATGTTGGTATCCGCGCGCCTCGAATAAGGGGAGGATATTGCCGCGAGAACAAATTTAATTTTTTACGACACTTTTGCGCTACTCAAACGAGTTTTTTCTACAATTTTTACGGTTTCATTACTGGATTAATTAAATTAAAAAAGTACCAATTTCTACGTTTTTTCCTGCTACGGAGCGTTACAAATTAATTATATTAGATTTTTACAAGTTCAAAAAGTCGCATAAAGTTTTTAATTAGGGGTTCATTGGTTATAATTTACAAGCAGCGGAAATTTCATGTTAAAAAAATCTAATTTATTTTATATAGGTAGGAGTATCTACTTGTATCTACCTATCCCAAAAAAATAATAAGTCATTTTATATATTTATACAGAAAAAGGCACATTTTGTAATCATTCCATGGATTGACCGTGCGGGTGACCCATGTGTGGGAAAAAGATGAGAAGAATGATGTTTCGGACGACCGACTATAGGTTGTTTTACAAAGGATTCCTTTTTTATTTCTCATCAAGAAGCTCACCATCCACCGTTCTGCTCCTCTCCCTACCCGAACCAAATATTTTCCTTTAATGCCGCCCGCGACGCATACGCCAAATCTTTCAAGGATTTTGCTAGAATTCCTCTCCCACCAACTGCGTAAAGCTGAGCATTTCTTCTGTGAGATTATAATATTTGTTCGACTTTATGTTGTGGTCTTTTGGAATATTTGATTCCTACGAAACGGTAAGTTCAATAAGAATAAGTTTACAAGTATACGAGTATATTAAGATCTGTAAAGTCCTTCTACAGTGGTGGAGGTCTAGGACTCCGCGTCCTAGAGACTGTGTGTAATAATAATAATAATAATAATATATTCAATTTAACAGATAATTACAATCCATTTTTGTTAGTATACCTATCACTATGTTAGTAACAATGGCTTACATTAAAGTTAGTAAACTAAAATTTTATGTTAGTACCTTATTAATACTTATTTGTACACGTGTCAATTTGTGTGAATCTTAATAAAGTGATACTGTATTGGACAGTCCACTTTATCCGATATGACCTTAAGCATATTGTTGGTGCTGCCTCTAGTTCTATTGACTAGAGATGCAGTGCGTTTACGCATGATAGCAGAAAAACTATCAACACGATTCTCTGCAAACATTCCGGACGCACTGCAATAACGTGGCAGCCCCAACAATACCCTGAAACCATTATTATACTGGACTCGTAGGGCGCTGTATGCTCGCTGCGTATAGTTGACCCACAGACTGCAGGTGTAGAAGGATTGGCAATATGCCCTAAATAATGTTAACTTAACCTGTTTTGTGCAGCGAGCGAATCTGCGGGCCAGCATGTTGCAGCGAACAGACAACGCCCTACGCTCTCTCTCTATATCCATATCATCCGAAAGGTTGTCCGTTAGCACATGACCTAGATACCGGAACGAGCTTACTCTATTTAGTATGGCCCCTCCAAGCGAAACTGTTGGCACCTGGGCGGGACATCTGTTTCCAGACTTGAATACTAATATCTCACTCTTTTTTCCATTATATTTCAGACCATGTGACTCTGCATATCGTTCACATATTGCCAGTAACTTTCTTAAAGCACTGATTGAGGGGCTCAGCAGCACCATATCATCTGCATAACTTATATTATTCATGCATTGACCATCAATGTAACATCCGAAGCCAGCGCTGCTGAGCTCCCCAATCAACCTATTCATGTACAAATTGTATAGTCTTGGAGACGTCGAACCCCCTTGACGGACGCCGCATTTTAATCTATATTTCTCAGATAGAGTACCATCCCATTTCACTGTATTTGTCTGATTACCATACCAGTGTCTAAAAATTTAGATTAACTCATTAGGAGCACCTGTTTCGGTAGCTAATTTCATCCACAAAGTCTCGTAAGACACCATATCGAAGGCTTTGGAAAGATCTAAAAAATACGCATAAACTGGCGTGTTTCTGTCAGTATAGTAATGAACGGTGTGCTTGAGACACGTGATGGCACTTTCCGTGGAAAGACCTGGTCTAAACCCGAACTGAGCACAATGAAGGTTGCAGTGCAATGATGATGAAATTCTTTCAATGTCTAGCGACAGACGACAATGACTACAATCTTTACTCATTGGCTTATTAAATTATTCAAACTCCAAAACGCTCAATGATCCTACGAAGTCTCGAGGGTGATTAATCAGACCAAAATGTTTATATGACGTACATCAAAATATAACAGAGTTTAATGTGAATTAGTATAATGAATTGAACAATTTTCTGAAGTGTTTCCAACAATCATTAATCTTCCGTCTTCCCGCAAAGACCCGACGCCAAGATCCCGCTATTGTTATACGAATTTAACCCCTAAAATTAAACCAGATAAGGACGGGAGTTCCATCGCAATGTTCTGTAACAATATTTGTTTGAAAATAATGCAAGCTTGCAAGATAAAAGTTCCTGCACATTTTAGGTTATCATATGTCACTGTTGACTTTTATGCAAGAATCAGAGATTTAATGCAACTGACCACTTTGCCGGATTAATCCAATAATGATAATAATAATAAACAATTCTAAGCTGACCTCAAAATACGATAGATAATGCGGTCTGCATTTTGGAATTTTCACAGTCCCTAGAATACATGGATATGGTATGAATTCGTCCTACACTCGCCACTGGCCAGGCAGTTGGCGATGATCGTATTTTAACTTTGGCTGTTTTCGCACGGTTGAGATGTAAAAACTTTTAGAATGACTTTAATTTATTTTACTAAAACAAATATTTGAATAATATATCTCCAAAATGTCTGTAACTTCCTAGGAAGAAAAAAATACTTTAATAATCTTTGAAAATAATGGATTGTACGAGCGAGAGGGATACAAAGTATTAAACCCTCTTAACGATAACACTCTTGAAAAAGGGTTTCTTAAGAACGTGGTAAAATAGAGCGCTCGTCGCTCGCAAGAACGCTTTCCAATCCAAAAATAAGGTTCGCGGATCGAATTAGAAACCACCGGAGAGCACGTTAAGTCGTCGGTCCCGGTTCTACTAACACCAATTTGTGGAATTTTTAATAAATTGTCATTAAAATTTACATTAACGTCAATCCCTCTGGCCATAGCGAGTATAGGTCAAATTCTCTAGATCTATGTTCTGGAAGACCGGTCTCCAACAGTAGAAGTCTAGGACGCTGTGTTCTAGGGGCTGTCATAGTGATAAGGGAAGTCGCGTCAATAAAATGAATTGTATAAATTTCCCGGTCTTTGTATATGAGTGAATGCACGTCGCATTTTGACTGAAGTGAAAAATGCATATGCAGTAAGGTAAGGTACACTACTGACATTAATAATTTTATATTTCTAATACATTTACCCTGTTCCCGTTGGTTTGCAACAAAGTAATCAAATATACCATGCGGCTGTTATTTGATTACACAATGTTTTGAACATCCTTCTCTAATCGAAAAAGAACGTGTTTTACACTAACTTAGCATGTAGATCGGTATATTGTACGTAAAACAACAAAATATATTCCATAGTTCCTGCGAACACTTGCATAACTGGCAATACAGTGCATTTAGCATAGACTAATTAATTAATCCAATTAGGAGTAGCCAACTTCAGCAAAGAAGCCGATAGACGCATTCATCTAGGATGGGCAGCATTCGGGACACTGACAAGTTCAAGGTCGCTCAGCGAGCTATGGAGATTGCTATGCTCGGGATTTCACTAAAAGATAAAGTCAGAAACGTTGACATCCGTCAAAGAACCAAAGTTACCGATATAGCTTTTAAAATTAGCAAGCTGAAGTGGCAATGGGCTGGACACATATGCCGCAGAACCCATGAACGATGGAGTAGACGGGTTCTGGAGTGGAGATGGTCTGTACATGGCGTACTGGAAGATGCAGAGTGGGACGACCCCCCGCCAGATGGACAGATGACCTGAGGAAGGTCGCTGGTGGAGGATGGATGAGGGTGGCAGAAGATCGTGTGAAGTGACGAGCCTTGGGGGGGGCCTACATCCAGAAGTGGAGAGACATAGGCTGATGATGATGACGATGATGAATTATTTAAGAGACGATTGTCGTAACTTCGATTCTCATACTGTTTGGCTTATTCGACCATCTTGTTAAATATTTAATGTCTTTTGTTTGCAAGTATATTATACTACGTGGAATTTATAAAAGAGCAAAAATTTTTATATTATAATCTAGAATAAAAATAAAGTACTTACTATGTTTTTTTTATTTTAATTAATCAGTAATATAATCTTAAGTTACGGTGCAGGGAAGTTTCGCGCTAACGTTGACGTACGTAATTCATCCTCTCTCTATTTTGTCTCTCGGCTGAGGGCGAGATTAAAATTAATAATAACACTTCTCAGTCTTTGGATATTTATCACGATAGATATAGCGATTATCGAGTGTTTTGTGTTTCGAATAATGTTTTTAACTTTAAAAAAATTGAACGATTTTTTTTAATAGAGGTTCCATAAATGACATCGGAAGCCTAAAAAAAAATATTTGCTCTTTTGACAATTACACGTGGTACCTATATGTAATTCTATCTTGAAGTGCAATAGCATTAATAATTGCATAGATCTGCCATTTAATTTTTAATTTTAGATATCTCGAATCTAAAGTAATCGATGAGATTGCCACATAGGCAACATAAGTGCCTTCATGTATATATATGATGTTTATGGATCAATAGATGCAGTTACCGGCAGATAAAAGGAGCGCTGGCCGGAAATTGAGCGGAAATCGAATGACCACAGCTATCCAGCATTATTTTTATCTGCCGGTACCTGTACGCACTTGGTACCAAACTTACTCATATTTAGTCATAATTATTGAAATATGTAGTTTGTTAATTTATTGCGCTTTTGTGTGCTCAACCTCGTAATTTATCGTCATAGGTCAAAATGTATGCAAAACATATTTAGAAAAGCTGTTTATCCACTAGTATTCCCAGCGGGCACATTCTGAAGAACTATAACGACTAAAGCTTCAGTTTTACCTATTTTTCGCGAGTTCCTAATTCGTTTTGGGAGAGCGAGCCGACGGCCGAGATAATTAGTGAAAGTTTTCTGATTATCTGCTGGGTTTGGGCGCTTTCTGGCAGAAAAATAAGGTTTTGTTATTTAGTTAGCAGCCGCTTACATAGATTGGAGTAACTTCTCCCCACGCCGTAGCTCGCCTGCTCTAAAAGTTTACGTAATGAATTACATCGGCGAGGCTGTGGAAATAGAGATTTATTTGATCGTTAGCTATTCATGAAGCATTCTGCAAATTGATAAAAAAGTAGATTTGCGGCACGATACTCACAAAGACATGGACATGTTACTGTGTTATTTTACATTCGTGAGCGTTTAAATTGTACCTACGTCTATGAAAGGAAGTAGGTACTAGGTACACAACGCTGAAAAAAGGGCTCATACACATGAATTATCATGCATAAACTCCCCAAGGTATAATGTTCCCGCGCCGCCTACACCGACAGGCAGCCCGCACCTCGACCTTAATACGACAGGCAGAAGAAAGAATTTGGCATAGAAAACTAGGCTGATTGTAAAGGTACGTGTGCACCTAACAACTCAACTACAAAGAATTTCGTCAGTATCTTTATACTTTCTGTAAAAACAAAGAAAACACTCAGAAATACGGACCATAAATTGTCCCACTCCTGGGAGTAGGCGTTTGCATACATTCCTCGTAGGGTGACTATGTTCTACAGATTTAGTGGAAGAGCTCTCACATCTAAATATAATGGTTCAGTTAGCTAACTTATTACTTGAACCGTAAATTTTAATTTATTTATAATTTGAAATAAAAATACAAACTACTTAATAATAAAAAAGGAGACAGGAAGGCTGGCAATTATCTACCAACGTATAGCCTCATTATACAGAGGAGAAATGTTGCCAGTCTCCTGAAGGACGACCCTAGAGGTAATTTTTTATCTTGTTTAGAAAATATATAATTTAATTTTTACTATTTCTATAAACTAAACCTTATAAAATAATAAACTATCTATAAATAAAAAAATATGTCCTCCAGTCCTTTCACTTGCACATTGATTATTCAAGTCTTTACTTTTGAGAAATGTCGTCTATTAACTTACTAGGAAATAAAATTATGGACATTTTAGACATATTTTTACTTTCATATACGTACCTTATTTAGATACTTTCGCCTAATTTAAAAGAGAAAAATAGCAAAAGTATTTATAACGATATTACTAAAACAAATCTATGATTAACATATTTTTCAAATTACTATTAATATAAACTGCTAATTTTAATCTTAAGCGTGGGATGGGAAACAGTCGTGATGATACTTCTATAAACTACTTAATAATTAAAATACAACTAATAACTAAAACAAATAAAGTAAAATAAATATATTATAGATAAAAAACTGCCTCTTTGGTATAGCGGTTAAGTCCGTGGCTTTAGACTCGGAGGTACCGGGTTTGAGTCCTGGTCGGGACACACTACATTTTTAAATTTAAATTTATAAATGATTATATTAAGTTTAATACAAACACAGAAAATAATAATGATTATACAAACAGTATAAAATAATTACAATATAAATTAAAACTACTTAAAAGTAAAAATTAAAATAAATATAAACTAAACCTAATAAAAAATAAACTATAAGTAAAAAATGTCCTCTAGAGACGACCCTTCAGTGATAGTCCCCAGAAGACTGGCAACATTTCCCCTCTGTATAGCTAAGCTAATACGTTGGCAGAAATAATTGCCAGCCTTCCTGTCTCCAGACTTTTCCGTTAGCCGTTTGGACAACTCCTTGGCCAGACGCTTGGCTGAGTGTCCCCATGGGCCCATCGTCTCGACCCCAAACGGCGCAAATTCGTAACCTGTACTGAGGTTGGCGTATTTGCGCAGCTTGAGGTTCTCAGCAGAAACCGCCGCACTTCCCGCGCTTGACGAGGTCGCCTGGATGTGTGATGGGGCTAATGTGTCTACACATGTCGCATCCCACACCAGGGACCTGCCAAGTTTCCACGGCCCAACGGTCATGCCGTCGGGTCTTTTGCCATCGCTCCGCGCAATCCCAGAGGGTTCTAGGATCGCGGGTACTCCAGCAGTGACAAAAGCCCTTCGAATGATGTCGTTTAAAGCAGCGTGACGAGGAATGCGGCCAGCACTTCTAGCGCAAGAAAGCCCATGGTGTCCGAGATGTTCCACGGGCTCTCCACACCGACACTGGTGTGGGTGGACAGTCCGGGCTCCGAGACGAAGGCACACCGCCATTGTCAGTGTATTTCGATCAAGGAGTGTGCCAACCGATGCTGAGGGAAAAGCCTGCAACCAGAGACCCGACTCCCTAGTGGAAACGGCCATGAGGCGAGCCCGCTCTCTCGTGTTACTAAAATATCGTCCAGTACCAGTTTGCAGAGCGGCTCGTCCCATAGTCGTTGAAATTTTGTTAAATTTGGAACAGATTTATTGGGGCATGCTACTGACCAGGCATCTCTGGCATCTGACAAGTACGACGGCTCAACGGAACCCAAGGATGGGTTTGTGATTTTCCCGTAGAGCTCGACAGTACTATGTACAGACGACAGAAACGCTGGCAGTGCTACACTAGAAATTTTGCGAGTTCCCAGACCTCCGAACCGAATCGGTAGTGAAGCTTGGGCCCAAGTACGGTCATTCATGGGGCAATTTAGAATTTTAATTAGTGAATTTTGCAAAAGTTTATCTAGTAAAAGAAGTTCGTCCGGAAATTTCCAAAGTTGGGAGCAGCGGAGTACATAAGTAAATTTGGGTGCAAACAAACAAAATCGGATGATAAAAAGTGCCATGTGGGGTTGAATTTGGAATAAGCGTTCTGAAGTTGAGTTAAATTTATTTAATTGTTTGTTTTTATTTAATTTATAAATTAAATTAATATTTAATTTATTTGTGACATTTCTCGTGTTTGGTACACTGGAGACATCGACGAGCTTGCCACTTGTCATGATTGGCTTTACTATAGAGTAAAGTTGGCTAAATGTGAATCTGCTTATTCATAAGCGTGGTTTCTGACCACCCCGGAAGGGAAACGGTCGTGATGACACTATACTTAACTTTTTTTTTTAATTGCTTCAAATCGCTATCAATGGGCAAAGTGCCGAGGATACTGGCAGCATTGCCATGTTGAATTGCAATGCTGATCCTTTATATATATATATATATATGTACGAGTATATGTCCGTAATTTTATTCCCAAGTAAGTTAATGGACTACATTTCTCAAAATATACTCGGTCTTGAAAATTCTTTGAATATGTTGGATTGTGCGAGCGAGAGGGATATAAAAGCGTTAAACAATCTTAAGTTGAATTAACGTATGAAGTCAAACGCGTCCTTTAAGACTAATAGTTATATTCCCAAGTTAAACCTAAAGCACGGAGTTCCCATTTTTATAAAAGACTGTACACGAGCCCCTTCGTAGGTATGTAGGTACACAACTTTGCATTAATGTGTGTTTAGGTTCATGTAGTTAAACCCCTTTTGTGTGTGTGGGTTGAGAATGTGTTCGGATATTTTGACATGATTTCCCGAGTGGTCGCCAGCCCATAGTCTCATGGAGATCTCCAACAATTTAAGACTACCTACTTTAAGAGTAGGTATAAAGGAATAAAAAACAAAGACCCTGCATACATAGGTGCATATCGTTCTTCTTTTTCTTAAAAGGGATTAAAGATGGAACCGTTCGGTGGTGAAATAGTTAGAACTGTTTCCAGCGCGGCGAGAGGAGGATATAATAAAATCTCCATAAATATCATATGAAAGACTAATTTTAAGCAGTAGAGATCTAGGATTATTATATTATATTTATATATTGTTATTTATTTATAATAATTACACGGGTAGTAATATCACAGCAATTAAAATAAAATAAAATAAAAATTATAGTCATGTCATAAATACAAAATTCTAATTCTTAAAACAAAAATTAAAAAGTGAAAACAAATTACAAATGATGATTAAACACAAGCAATTATTTACAATCACATTATTTCATACACCTGGATGTCAATATCGTCCAGGCATCACAACATCATACCAACCACATCATACGCCGGTTCTGAGTCCAAAAAATCCATTTAACGCGGCTGGAGAATTTGGCCTACACTCTCGTTATTAATGATTCCACAAGTTGGTATTAGTGGAACCGGGATTGACGCGACGGCTTAACATGCTCTCCGAGGCACGGGAACGAAGAAAGAAGTGGTGTTGTAAATCTAAGACAAAAGTACGTATGAAAAGTGTAGTTCTCATTGGTACATACCGGGGTTTGAACACACGTTTTCTTTAGTATGTTAAGAGGTCTTACAACCGAGCCACTTAGTTTAGTGTATACATTGTTATTATATTATATTTTCACAAAATAATGGCGTAGGTATTCATTGCATAAGCAAAGTGGTTTCGACGCTAGCTGCTCAAAGCGCGCTTATTTTACGTAATTTTGCTCCGACAGGTGTTCTAGTAGGGTTTCTATTCGCTTCAAAGCAAAATGCAGCCGAGAAACGAGCGTGGAACGATTCTAGCTCAAAAATATTTTTTATACACATTTTTATTTTGAGAATGTTGTAGAAATAAAAAATATAAATGCTTCGAGAAGGCAAACAGAACAAGCAAAGGTGAGGATCACCGGTATACTTTGATGGCAGTATCTTATGCACACTAAAAGCCCAACACAACATTGTACTCGTAAATGAGACGTGACTTGTAACAATGCACATGTTCGGATATAATTATGGTTAAAATTTTGCCTACAAACGGTGGTACGGCATAACACGACCTTTGAAATTGATAAATTAGAACATTAACAAAAATAGTGGGGTCGTCCAAGCCCGGGTGATAAATGGACCTGGGTTTGGGGATGAGGACATTCCCTCGATTTCTTCAGTAGGATCTCAGCAGGTAATCACTTGCCGGTAACTCGATGCACGGAGAAGCAGAGCCCGTGCTGTCTTACTCCAGTAAACATTACAAAAAAATCATTTTTTTGAACTATGATTCGAATCCAGAATTCGAAAGTTTTTAAAGTGTCTGGCGCCATCTATTGGCAGATATGAAAATTATTTGTATTTTCGTAAACACAAACTAGATGTTAATTACTGCTGCTGCTACTAGATGTCGCGACTATACCATTTACTGCTATAATCAATTTTGTCTATTGTTGTCAATTACTATACACATTGCGTGTTTTCCATAAACTAAAAGCTAGGTTGTTACGAAATAGCACGTAATGTACGATAATAATTTATAATCAGCTGTCTGCTGATGTTCGGTTCGCTCGTAATTTAAATTTTCGGATGCCGTGTTTGACTTGAAAGCAGGGTATATCATCTACCATACATTGCATTTTTGGCTTGGGCGAAATTCGAAAGGTATAGCGCTATAAGAAAACGAGACAATATGCAAGAAAGGGATAGCGTTCTAAGAAAAAACGAGACAATATGCTAGAAAAAGATACCGCTTTAAGAAAAAACGAGAAACTAGATTATTATATATTTTAAAACAAGAAAAAAAAACAATGATTTTTAGCGTGTTCACGTAGAAACTGAGTTGACTTCACAGTGCTTCTTTGTGTCTGTTAATGTAGCTAAAATTAAAATAACGTATCGTTAGCTATTTGCAGATATACTAATTTCAATTTCTAAATGTTTGGGGTTTAGAAACAATAGAACTGACATTTTACATTAGTATGCTTTTGTAAACTACCCCAAATTGTCTTTTGATATGTTTAGGTACGTCATTGGCCAATGTGACAAGCTAACTACCAATCACAATGCGTATATCAAAATATTAATTTTAGATTGTTTTATTAAATCTTTTTATAACCCAGTTGTCATGTTTTACGGTGGATTGCCGACGAGTCAAGGGGTAAATAAAACCAAAATAATTAAAGTAGAATAACTTTATTAAATTAAATTGACTAGAATATAAGAACTATTGCAGTTTGATTAGTTTAAAATAGTGTGTTGCATCAATTAAATTAGCGTTTTGTTTATTAGTTAATTAGGCTTCTTATTCACCAGAGAAGTGCGAGGATAATATCCACCAATATAAACATCACATCATAATGAATTGATATTGGTGAATATTATCACACACATGTCATCATGAGGTGATACTATTGGTGAATATTATCACACACCTCATCATGAAGTGATACTATTGGTGGTTATTATCACACACCTCATCATGAAGTGATACTATTGATGAATATTATCACAAACATCTCATCATGAAGTGATACTATTGGTGAATATTATCACACACACCTCATCATGAAGTGATACTATTGGTGAATATTATCACAAACACCTCATCATGAAGTGATACTTTTGGTGAATATTATCACAAACACCTCATCATGAAGTGATACTTTTGGTGAATATTATCACACACACCTCTTCATGAAGTGATACTATTGGTGAATATTATCACACACACCTCATCATGAAGTGATACTATTGGTTAATATTATCACACACACCTCATCATGAAGTGATACTATTGGTTAATATTATCCCAACACACACGTCACCATGAAGTGATACTATTGGTGAATATTATCACACACACCTCATCATGAAGTGATACTATTAGTGAATATTATCACAAACACCTCATCATGAAGTGATACTTTTGGTGAATATTATCACACACAGCTCTTCATGAAGTGATACTATTGGTGAATATTATCACACACACCTCATCATGAAGTGATACTATTGGTTAATATTATCACACACACCTCATCATGAAGTGATACTATTGGTTAATATTATCCCAACACACACGTCATCATGAAGTGATACTATTGGTGAATATTATCACACACACCTCATCATGAAGTGATACTATTAGTGAATATTATCACACACACCTCATCATGAAGTGATACTATTGGTGAATATTATCACACACCTCATCATGAAGTGATACTATTGGTGAATATTATCACACACCTCATCATGAAGTGATTCTCGCATAAGCAATATATTCCTCTGGTGATGGTCATCACTGTTGTTAATTACAGTAATGTATAGTCTTTTCGCTTATTTGATGCAAAATTAAAATCTTAAAATGTGTAAAATAACAATGGTGCGTCTAGTGCACTAATAATGTGCTCGATCTAATTTTCATCTAAATAAGACTTAAAGTGTTTTATGTGTTTGTAATAAGGCCAAACAGAGCATGCCTACATTGATACAATATTTAATACAATAATTAGATGAAATCCAGAAGCAATAATTAGATGAAATCCAGAAGCAATTATTTTTAACCTTCGTGACCATACATTGTTGCTGTTTGTCCTATTGTTCCAGTTGAGCAAAAATGTTCCGCTTTTAAGAACATACTTATTACAGCCCCTAGAACACGAAGTCCTAAACCTCTACTATATGAACTAGGCCTTCCAGAAATGGAAGAATGGGTTGGCGAAAATTTAACTTGTTATTTTTAATGTCAATTTATTAACGGTTGCACAAGTTGGTATAAGTGGAACCGGGACCGACGACTTAACGTTTTCTCTAAATAATAATTATAAATAAATACTTCCAAACAGGTCACACAGCGCCATCTAGTTTCCGTGGTAAGCTACGAAGCTTGTGTTACGGAAACTAGATGGTTGATAAACTACATATTATACTTTTTTTTTTTTGTAAATATATACATATGATACATATAAACACCCAGACCGAGACAAATTATACAATGTACAACTTGCCCCCGGTGGGAATCGAACTCACGACCTCCCGAGTTCACGGCAACGTTTGTTACCACTAGACCACGGAATTACTATAGTGTTACGCAGGGTTTTAATAATAACCTTTTTTTTAGTATATATATATATCTTTTCCCGGGTGGTCAGAAACCACGTTTTTAAAGAAGCGGATTCACATTTAGCCAACTGTACTTACTATAGACTACTATAGCTCGACGATATATTTTTTTGTGTCCCGACCGGGAATCAAAACCAGTATCTCCGCGTCTAAGTCCACGGACTTAATCGCAAGACTATTTTTCTATATGCTAGCACGACATGTAACCTTGCTCCCACCAGATGGTAAACGGTGACCTTGGTCCATGAATGTTTGCAACTGGAATCAGACACTTATTACTGATATTTTAGTTGTACTTTAAGATTAAAATCTAATTATTGTATAATATTTAAATGATTCTTCAACATTTTGCTCTTTAAAATATATTATGATTTTGGCTCTTAAACATAGTAAGTATGTTTGATGGTGGGTATTTGTGACTGACTGCAGTTAGGCTGATGTCCATTGCGTCCAAGACGAACCCGGCAAAACACTGGAGTTGCGGTGTATCGCTGAAACAAGGTATAATCATCATTAAATACAAAGAAATAATTATAAAAAAAATGTAGGCTACTAATACTTCTAGGGGATGTTTTAAGTTGTTGTTGAAAAAACAACATCTTCTTCTGGGACTTGTTCTTTTGGGACCTCTCACTTACTTTTTGTTTATTTTTATTTTTTGTAATGTCAGGCATCATTATAGTTAATTATTACTATAGTTATATAAGTATTAAATTATCGTTATCTATTATTATCATTATTTTGTATCTCTATTTAAATAATAATAATAATCGTTTATTTCCAATAAAAATCATGTTTATATGTGCATGTTTTTCTATTGGGGGGTCTCAATTGCACTAAATCTAAAATTTACATAAATTCAATTAAAAATAAATCAAATATATAAAAATATTGATGAAATTTAGGAAATTAATGAAAGGTTAATAAATACACTATATATGTTAATAAATATACTAGTAAATTAATTAATTAATCCTATAAATTAATTCCTGAAAATGAAAGTATTTAATTTAAAATAATTAATTCAAATTAAAATCAAATTCTAAATACAATAAATGAAAAATAAAAAATATAGATGAAATTTAAGAAATTAATTAAAGATTAATAAATACTATACTAGCTGACCCTGCGAACTTCGTACCGCCTGACAGTCAATGAATGTCATTATTAATAATAATAATACTCACACAAAACAATTGTTTGTTTAGACATACGATTTCGCAACGTAAAAGTGAGACCAATCAAATCAGAAAAAGAGAGAAAATTTAATTAATACATTAGGTTGTTTGTCATTTATTATATATTATATACGAGTAAATAAGCTAAATATTAATTTCTGAACGCACCCATATTTGACAACCAACATTGTTTGACAGGTACGAAAATGTTATTTTTTTCAATTTTCTAATTTTATTTATAGTTATTCTGCTATTCGGGACGGAGACAAATCCAACAAATCAAATCCGTGAAAATGTGTCCAGCAGTTCTCGAGTTATAAGTGTTCTAACAAACCCGACTTCGTTTTATATATTAAGATTTACTTATTATGCAATCTAATATGTCAGAAACCTTCCCCGTGTTCACACAACACATTCCCAAAGTTTCATTCCGATCGGTCAAGTAGTTTTGCCATGCATAGGGAACACACACACAGACATTCACTTTTATATATATAGAAGATATATATTACTAGTAAATAAAGAATTAAACCTGTAAATTAAATTCCATGAATGCAAATTATGAAAGACGGTAGTTATGCACGACTAAAGATTGATGAAAGATTATATGTCAGTATATACTGTATATGGAAGTGTATTTAGGTATCCTATGTTACGTCAGAGATTGCGTCATAATTACAATATATTATTCAATTCTCGACTCTAAGCGACCTTGACAGCGGCCGTGCAAATATCAACTTTAAGAGCATGATATATATACAGTTAACGGATTCCATTATATAACGTATGCGATTAAGTAACAGAATAGGGCCGCTGATCGGTAAAATTTTGTGAATAAAATATTATATACTCATTATGGACTTCCCTATTTAATCATCAATTAGCCCAAAATGCTGTATTTAGCTTTAAGTCCACCTATTGGTAAATCGTTGCCGTGCATCGGTGAGCACGTTAAGCTGTCGGTCCTGGTTCCACTGTAACAGCTTGTGAAATTAAATTGTCATTAAATATTGACATGAGAACCTCGCCAGCCCGCCTGGCATTCGAACCAACGTGGCGAGTATAGGCAAATTTCTCATGAAAATTCTGAAACGCCATTTCCGACAGTGAAGGTCTAGGGTAAATAAGTAATGGGTATGGGTTTGTAGTGGACATACATTGCATATAAGAATATAAAATTCAATAAGTCTTTTGACATGAATCTTCCAAAATATTTTTATTTTTTATTTTTTTAACAAACAGTCAGATTTCATATAATCTTTCGACTTGCAAAATGTATTATTTTACAAAAATATAATTTAATACGCCGAAACAAGTGTTTTACTTATTTCCAAGGATTTAACCCTGATAGGTTAAATTGCACCATATTTTGTTTAATATAATATAATATAATATAATATAATATAATATAATATAATATAATATAATATAATATAATATAATATAATATAATATAATATAATATAATATAATATAATATAATATAATATAATAACAAGCAAATGGCCGAGTACATATGTGCCTGGACACTTTCTAGTTAAGTTTAAGATATCTCTTGAGAAATAATAAATTCATTTTTGTAAATATAATGCTATTTATTTACTTGACAAAATCAATAATGTCAAAGTATAAACAAAATTGAAGTATAAAAATATTTATAATAAAAAGGTAAAGAACTACAAAAGGTTAGGTCTTGCCACACATATAATATAAGTATATACTAGTAATACGGTGGTGGCTGGGTTGTAAGAACGCTTTGTTTTAAAATCCTACAAAAACGATCAGTTCAATTGTACCCCCGGCATGTACCAATAAGAAACACACTTTTCTTACGTACATTTGTCATAAATTTAACTATCATTCCCATGAATATACAATTATACATAAATTTACATTAAAAATTGACATCAGATCCTCGCCAACCTGTATGGCCAGCGTGGCGAGTGTAGGCCAAATTTTACAAATATATGTGTATATCTGGAAGGCCAATCTCCAACAGTGGAGGTCTAGGACTCAGTGTACTAGCGGATAATAATAAATAATAATAATAAATATTTCCAGACAGGTCACACAAGCGCCATCTAATTTCCGTGGTAAGCTACGAGACTTGTGTGTTATGGAAACTGGATGGTTGATAAACTACATATTATACGTTTTTTTTTTGTAAATTTATACATATAAACACCCAAATTATACAATGTACAACTTGCCCCCGGTGGGAATCGAACCCACGACCTCCTGAGTTCACGGCAACGTTTGTTACCACGATCGATGTAATGATAAATAATATTAAAAAAAAAAATTGCAGACAAAATATATAAAATAAAAAAAATATATAAAATGATGAACATAGATTTTGACGACTTGCTAGAGTGTCACTTTAGAGTTATATTTTCACTGACGATACGAATATTAAAAAATGATTGTATACTAACATCTTGACATGTAACTACGTCTTTAAATTGTGATGTTGTTTCGATTCTCTCAAGTTCCGGCTCACGATGAAAGGATCCTGCGAACAAAATTACGTGTTGACTTTGGAAAGCAATATATAGATTCTACGGTAAATAAAAATAACTACCCAGACAGGTGTTCCTAATCAACATAAATGTATTTTAATTGTGCATTGCGTGTAATTTTGTACCAACATTGTGTGTAGTTTGACGGTAACTAGTGATGCCCAATCTTAGTCTTGGTCTATAAGACCAATACCAAGACCAACCCTAGTCTTGGTATTGGTCTTGCAAGACTCTTGCTCAAACATTTTTCCTAATTTTGATTTTTATTGTTTTTTTTTTTTCAATTAGAACTGAAGTTTGTAGGTCTGTTTATTTATCTAATATATATTTTGGAATCTGCTTTTATGTTGATTTGTTTTGACAAATGACATCATCCATTTCGGGCTATTTTTGTACTACTTGTTACAATAAAAAACAAATATGTAAGTAGTTCGATACTTTTATTGATAAGACTGAACTTATTTTTACTATATATTACTGAAAAATTACGTTATTTGGAAAATATGTAAGTAGTTCGATACTTTTATTGATAAGACTGAACTTATTTTACTATATATTACTGAAAAATTACGTTATTTGGAAAATATGTAAGTAGTTCGATACTTTTATTGATAAGACTGATCTTATTTTTACTATATATAACTGAAAAATTACGTTATTTGGAAAATATGTAAGTAGTTCGATACTTTTATTGATAAGACTGATCTTATTTTTACTATATATAACTGAAAAATTACGTTATTTGGAAAATATGTAAGTAGTTCGATACTTTTATTGATAAGACTGATCTTATTTTTACTATATATAACTGAAAAATTACGTTATTTGGAAAATATGTAAGTAGTTCGATACTTTTATTGATAAGACTGATCTTATTTTTACTATATATAACTGAAAAATTACGTTATTTGGAAAATATGTAAGTAGTTCGATTCTTTATTGATAAGACTGATCTTATTTTTACTATATATAACTGAAAAATTACGTTATTTGGAAAATATGTAAGTAGTTCGATACTTTTATTGATAAGACTGATCTTATTTTTACTATATATAACTGAAAAATTACGTTATTTGGAAAATATGTAAGTAGTTCGATACTTTTATTGATAAGACTGATCTTATTTTTACTATATATTACTGAAAAATTACGTTATTTGGAAAATATGTAAGTAGTTCGATACTTTTATTGATAAGACTGATCTTATTTTTACTATATATTACTGAAAAATTACGTTATTTGGAAAATATGTAAGTAGTTCGATACTTTTATTGATAAGACTGATCTTATTTTTACTATATATAACTGAAAAATTACGTTATTTGGAAAATATGTAAGTAGTTCGATACTTTTATTGATAAGACTGATCTTATTTTTACTATATATAACTGAAAAATTACGTTATTTGGAAAATATGTAAGTAGTTCGATACTTTTATTGATAAGACTGATCTTATTTTTACTATATATAACTGAAAAATTACGTTATTTGGAAAATATGTAAGTAGTTCGATACTTTTATTGATAAGACTGATCTTATTTTTACTATATATAACTGAAAAATTACGTTATTTGGAAAATATGTAAGTAGTTCGATACTTTTATTGATAAGACTGATCTTATTTTTACTATATATAACTGAAAAATTACGTTATTTGGAAAATATGTAAGTAGTTCGATACTTTTATTGATAAGACTGAACTTATTTTTACTATATATAACTGAAAAATTACGTTATTTAAAAAATATGTAAGTAGTTCGATACTTTTATTGATAAGACTGATCTTATTTTTACTATATATAACTGAAAAATTACGTTATTTGGAAAATATGTAAGTAGTTCGATACTTTTATTGATAAGACTGATCTTATTTTTACTATATATAACTGAAAAATTACGTTATTTGGAAAATATGTAAGTAGTTCGATACTTTTATTGATAAGACTGATCTTATTTTTACTATATATAACTGAAAAATTACGTTATTTAGAAAATATGTAAGTAGTTCGATACTTTTATTGATAAGACTGATCTTATTTTTACTATATATAACTGAAAAATTACGTTATTTGGAAAATATGTAAGTAGTTCGATACTTTTATTGATAAGACTGATCTTATTTTTACTATATATAACTGAAAAATTACGTTATTTGGAAAATATGTAAGTAGTTCGATACTTTTATTGATAAGACTGATCTTATTTTTACTATATATAACTGAAAAATTACGTTATTTGGAAAATATGTAAGTAGTTCGATACTTTTATTGATAAGACTGATCTTATTTTTACTATATATAACTGAAAAATTACGTTATTTGGAAAATATGTAAGTAGTTCGATACTTTTATTGATAAGACTGAACTTATTTTTACTATATATTACTGAAAAATTACGTTATTTGGAAAATATGTAAGTAGTTCGATACTTTTATTGATAAGACTGATCTTATTTTTACTATATATAACTGAAAAATTACGTTATTTGGAAAATATGTAAGTAGTTCGATACTTTTATTGATAAGACTGATCTTATTTTTACTATATATAACTGAAAAATTACGTTATTTGGAAAATATGTAAGTAGTTCGATACTTTTATTGATAAGACTGATCTTATTTTTACTATATATAACTGAAAAATTACGTTATTTGGAAAATATGTAAGTAGTTCGATACTTTTATTGATAAGACTGATCTTATTTTTACTATATATAACTGAAAAATTACGTTATTTGGAAAATATGTAAGTAGTTCGATACTTTTAGTGATAAGACTGATCTTATTTTTACTACATATAACTGAAAAATTACGTTATTTGGAAAATATGTAAGTAGTTCGATACTTTTATTGATAAGACTGAACTTATTTTTACTATATATTACTGAAAAATTACGTTATTTGGAAAATATGTAAGTAGTTCGATACTTTTATTGATAAGACTGATCTTATTTTTACTATATATAACTGAAAAATTACGTTATTTGGAAAATATGTAAGTAGTTCGATACTTTTATTGATAAGACTGATCTTATTTTTACTATATATAACTGAAAAATTACGTTATTTGGAAAATATGTAAGTAGTTCGATACTTTTATTGATAAGACTGATCTTATTTTTACTATATATAACTGAAAAATTACGTTATTTGGAAAATATGTAAGTAGTTCGATACTTTTATTGATAAGACTGAACTTATTTTTACTATATATTACTGAAAAATTACGTTATTTGGAAAATATGTAAGTAGTTCGATACTTTTATTGATAAGACTGATCTTATTTTTACTATATATAACTGAAAAATTACGTTATTTGGAAAATATGTAAGTAGTTCGATACTTTTATTGATAAGACTGATCTTATTTTTACTATATATAACTGAAAAATTACGTTATTTGGAAAATATGTAAGTAGTTCGATACTTTTATTGATAAGACTGATCTTATTTTTACTATATATAACTGAAAAATTACGTTATTTGGAAAATATGTAAGTAGTTCGATACTTTTATTGATAAGACTGATCTTATTTTTACTATATATAACTGAAAAATTACGTTATTTGGAAAATATGTAAGTAGTTCGATACTTTTATTGATAAGACTGATCTTATTTTTACTATATATAACTGAAAAATTACGTTATTTGGAAAATATGTAAGTAGTTCGATACTTTTATTGATAAGACTGATCTTATTTTTACTATATATAACTGAAAAATTACGTTATTTGGAAAATATGTAAGTAGTTCGATACTTTTATTGATAAGACTGATCTTATTTTTACTATATATAACTGAAAAATTACGTTATTTGGAAAATATGTAAGTAGTTCGATACTTTTATTAATAAGACTGATCTTATTTTTACTATATATAAATTGAAAAATTACGTTATTTGGAAAATATGTAAGTAGTTCGATACTTTTATTGATAAGACTGATCTTATTTTTACTATATATAACTGAAAAATTACGTTATTTGGAAAATATGTAAGTAGTTCGATACTTTTATTGATAAGACTGATCTTATTTTTACTATATATAACTGAAAAATTACGTTATTTGGAAAATATGTAAGTAGTTCGATACTTTTATTGATAAGACTGATCTTATTTTTACTATATATAACTGAAAAATTACGTTATTTGGAAAATATGTAAGTAGTTCGATACTTTTATTGATAAGACTGATCTTATTTTTACTATATATAACTGAAAAATTACGTTATTTGGAAAATATGTAAGTAGTTCGATACTTTTATTGATAAGACTGAACTTATTTTTACTATATATAACTGAAAAATTACGTTATTTGGAAAATATGTAAGTAGTTCGATACTTTTATTGATAAGACTGATCTTATTTTTACTATATATAACTGAAAAATTACGTTATTTGGAAAATATGTAAGTAGTTCGATACTTTTATTGATAAGACTGAACTTATTTTTACTATATATAACTGAAAAATTACGTTATTTGGAAAATATGTAAGTAGTTCGATACTTTTATTGATAAGACTGATCTTATTTTTACTATATATAACTGAAAAATTACGTTATTTGGAAAATATGTAAGTAGTTCGATACTTTTATTGATAAGACTAATCTTATTTTTACTATATATAACTGAAAAATTACGTTATTTGGAAAATATGTAAGTAGTTCGATACTTTTATTGATAAGACTGATCTTATTTTTACTATATATAACTGAAAAATTACGTTATTTGGAAAATATGTAAAAAGTTCGATACTTTTATTGATAAGACTGATTTTATTTTTACTATATATAACTGAAAAATTACGTTATGTGGAAAATATGTATGTAGTTCGATACTTTTATTGATAAGACTGAACTTATTTTTACTATATATTACTGAAAAATTACGTTATTTGGAAAATATGTAAGTAGTTCGATACTTTTATTGATAAGACTGATCTTATTTTTACTATATATAACTGAAAAATTACGTTATTTGGAAAATATGTAAGTAGTTCGATACTTTTATTGATAAGACTGATCTTATTTTTACTATATATAACTGAAAAATTACGTTATTTGGAAAATATGTAAGTAGTTCGATACTTTTATTGATAAGACTGATCTTATTTTTACTATATATAACTGAAAAATTACGTTATTTGGAAAATATGTAAGTAGTTCGATACTTTTATTGATAAGACTGATCTTATTTTTACTATATATTACTGAAAAATTACGTTATTTGGAAAATATGTAAGTAGTTCGATACTTTTATTGATAAGACTGATCTTATTTTTACTATATATTACTGAAAAATTACGTTATTTGGAAAATATGTAAGTAGTTCGATACTTTTATTGATAAGACTGATCTTATTTTTACTATATATAACTGAAAAATTACGTTATTTGGAAAATATGTAAGTAGTTCGATACTTTTATTGATAAGACTGATCTTATTTTTACTATATATAACTGAAAAATTACGTTATTTGGAAAATATGTAAGTAGTTCGATACTTTTATTGATAAGACTGATCTTATTTTTACTATATATAACTGAAAAATTACGTTATTTGGAAAATATGTAAGTAGTTCGATACTTTTATTGATAAGACTGATCTTATTTTTACTATATATAACTGAAAAATTACGTTATTTGGAAAATATGTAAGTAGTTCGATACTTTTATTGATAAGACTGATCTTATTTTTACTATATATAACTGAAAAATTACGTTATTTGGAAAATATGTAAGTAGTTCGATACTTTTATTGATAAGACTGATCTTATTTTTACTATATATAACTGAAAAATTACGTTATTTGGAAAATATGTAAGTAGTTCGATACTTTTATTGATAAGACTGATCTTATTTTTACTATATATAACTGAAAAATTACGTTATTTGGAAAATATGTAAGTAGTTCGATACTTTTATTGATAAGACTGATCTTATTTTTACTATATATAACTGAAAAATTACGTTATTTGGAAAATATGTAAGTAGTTCGATACTTTTATTGATAAGACTGATCTTATTTTTACTATATATTACTGAAAAATTACGTTATTTGGAAAATATGTAAGTAGTTCGATACTTTTATTGATAAGACTGATCTTATTTTTACTATATATTACTGAAAAATTACGTTATTTGGAAAATATGTAAGTAGTTCGATACTTTTATTGATAAGACTGATCTTATTTTTACTATATATAACTGAAAAATTACGTTATTTGGAAAATATGTAAGTAGTTCGATACTTTTATTGATAAGACTGATCTTATTTTTACTATATATTACTGAAAAATTACGTTATTTGGAAAATATGTAAGTAGTTCGATACTTTTATTGATAAGACTGATCTTATTTTTACTATATATTACTGAAAAATTACGTTATTTGGAAAATATGTAAGTAGTTCGATACTTTTATTGATAAGACTGATCTTATTTTTACTATATATAACTGAAAAATTACGTTATTTGGAAAATATGTAAGTAGTTCGATACTTTTATTGATAAGACTGATCTTATTTTTACTATATATTACTGAAAAATTACGTTATTTGGAAAATATGTAAGTAGTTCGATACTTTTATTGATAAGACTGATCTTATTTTTACTATATATAACTGAAAAATTACGTTATTTGGAAAATATGTAAGTAGTTCGATACTTTTATTGATAAGACTGATCTTATTTTTACTATATATTACTAAGAAATTAAGTTATTTAGAAAATAAAATATATAGTTTTGTATTAATCAAGGCCTAGTAAAAATATAAAGAATGCCAGCAGACGATTGACTTAA
This sequence comes from Tinea semifulvella, assembly GCA_910589645.1. Classification (NCBI taxonomy): domain Eukaryota; kingdom Metazoa; phylum Arthropoda; class Insecta; order Lepidoptera; family Tineidae; genus Tinea; species Tinea semifulvella. The sequence continues at coordinate 33,260,843 of OU342584.1, forward strand.
CGGCAGGTATTTGACATTGACAGTTATTTTTTGTACCATTTGTTTAAAGTTATACCTAATACTACTATACATTTAAAACACCTAAACTATGATTATAACATAAAAGTTTTTTCTACTTAAATTGTAATCTTGTTAAAATAATTTGTCTAAAAAGAATATATAACTGTGAATACAATTTAGCCCTAATCCCCATACAAGATGAATGATGTCCTTTGTTCGTATTGATGAATGTAAAGCTTAATACGTTATATGTAGGTAAAAAAAAAACCAAATTTAAAATAAATCAGAACAGTAGTTCTTGAGATAGTAGTTAGCGGACATACACTAGTGTAAATTGAGTAAATTGGAGGCATGAGTTATGATTTATATGAATACAGTAACAAATGTGTATTATAATATTCAAAACATGTACACATAACATTGAAATGAAAATTAAAAATGGTAAGTTATAATAACATGTTGTTTAAATTGACCTTTAAAGGCACGCGCACACAGGCGTAGAGAGGTGGATCTTGTGCTGCAAACAAAATTACAATACTGTCTTACTATAGGTTTTTTTGTCTATTGTTTTTTTTACCTTATGACCGAGGTACCATATTTGATTGATCACGGACTTTCAATATTTATAAGTTAATGTAAAAGTGTACGAGCAGACAATACCACTTTTGTAAGGTCTACTAAGAAGCGCAAGAGTGTAGAGATGCTCTGAGCGATGAGACTATCTAATCATAATATATCACAGTTTCAGTGCCCGCTGTCACTTTTTAAAATGGTCATATTTTTACAGGGCCGGCAGTCTCGACAGTCCGCTAACATAGCGATTTCGGTCCGAATATCATAAAACAATGTTGCCACTTACAAAATCAAAAAGCTGATTTGGTCAATATCATTAGTTCTAAATGACGGTAATATTTTAAAATAAGAACTTATGTCATTAAAACCTCATACAGCTCCATATTAACTCATTTTATGCACTATTTGTATTATATCAGTGAACAATAATATTTATTCCTTTGCAACACTAGAAGTAAATGTCAAAGTGTCAGCTGGCTGCTGTCACACGGTAAAACTGTATCAATAATTAATTAAATTTAATTTGCGGGCTGTCAAATAATGTCGCTAAATAGTTTGGGAAAATCGCTAATTTGACAGATAAATTACGACATTATTATGACTAAAGGCAGGTAAATATAATTATACAATATTAACAATTTAATTTCCCAATACTAATAAATTATTATTTTATATTTATAAAAAAATATATAATTTGAAAATGTAATTCTTGTTGTAGTAAAATTGATAGAAAGAACATTATAAAATTGATAAAGATAACATTGTACATTTTTTAAAAATATAATTGTAAAATTGTTAAACGCTAACAATGTAAAATTATAAAAAAAAACATTATACAATTGGAAAGTTTGACATAGTAAAATGTGACATACCGTCAGGTGAAGGCACTATATCCGGTGCAGGTATGGGTTCCCTCCTGTTCTTATAAACACGCAGGGTAGTGAATATGACGGTCAATACAGTAACAGTACCCACGCAGGTCACGATGAAACCGTACATGACATTAAGATGCTTAGGAGTTTCTCCTGAAATTTTATTATTTAAGTTAGAACTTTAGCACAACACAATGCGTTTTTTTTTGCACAATATTTACAAAAGTATTTACATTCCGCGTTACACCACACGCACAGGCTAAAATATGCAACCCTATACTCTAGCCACTATCCCTAAGCGTACATGTACACACAGTTGATCCTGATTTGCTTATCGCTATGTTGTCTCATCTTGAAATTTTATGGTTTTCACAATATCTTCATGGCTGTCAACAGCAGGTATAGGTTGATCAGATGTCGGAGTGGTGCGATTTGGCTACGGGCGTTCCACAAGGTGGCATTTTCTCCTCTTTGTTGTTTTCGTTGTTTAGTTTAGGTTATCACCTGTATGCAGACGATGTGCAGCTTTATATATTTATATATATATATATATGTGTATTAGAGTATAATAATATAGTTAAACCGTAGAATTTTATACAATTTTGCACATACCTTTCAATTAAGTGCTCAAGTTGTCCCAATGGTTGGCTAGGATAGAATGTCTAGCGGCATAATAAGTCCGTTGTCTTTGTGCAATAAAGATTTACATAAAATAAAATTTAAGGATTCTTACATCTTTCGCAAGCTGAAGATGTCAGCTTATAACCAGGAGTCCTTGAAGCGAAGTATGAAAAAGCATATACTTAGGCCGGCATAGTTGTAGGGACTGTCAGTTGCTCCCATTCTTGGATCTCCACGATTCTTCCAGTAATGTAGTATGGAGCAGAAACATAGACACTGACATTGGATTCCGACTGTGTCCACAAGTTCAAGGTCGCAAGCTATGAAGGAGCTATATGGAGAATCAAATTTACCACACTGAAGTCGCATTGGGCTACATCACGTCTGTAGCAAAAGTGATGAACGATGGAGTAGACGAGTTCTGGTGTGGAGACCACATACTGGAAGACGCAGAGGCGTCCCAGTAGGAGAGATGTAAACTATATTTTTTTATTAACACATACTTTAATGAATAATAACTTACGTATAGAAAGTACTTTATTGTTAAAAACCATCCGCACAGCTGAGCTGGCTCCTTTTTCGTTGACAGCATAAAGCCTCACAGATAGGTTTCCCGTAAACTCAGTTAAAGTTGCGAGTTGAAAAGTGCCTATACTGTTTTCATCTTTGTACACTAAATCCCCTTCTTCGTTTAAAATCTCAAGACAAATATTTTGCGGGTTACTCTCGTCCCAGTCTAAAAATAATAATATATTATTTTTTTCTTCCAATTCTAGTATTTTGGAAGAAAAATTATATATTGTGAATCGGTTTTAACGTCATGATGAATCGCCAAACGTCGCAACGAATATTGTGTGTTATGCGTAATGATACCAAATGAAAATATTTTAAAAGTGAAATGTGGGTAGATTTAAATCTGTCGCTTAGTAATATCAGCAACTTGGCTGAAACGTCGGGTTAAATATATATATCCATAAAAGAGCTGGGTAAACGAATTTTTCAAGAGTGTGGCGATCCCAAATGCCATAACTACCTAAAACAGAATATGTCGATTATAGTTCAACGAGGAAATGCGGCGAGCGTTTTAGGTACCCTCTCTGGTGGTAAACCCTTAGTTTTGTAGAATAGTTTTAATTTCATAGGTATTTTAAGTTTTAGTTTTATTTATAATTAGTTTTTAATCAATTTTATTTTAATGTTTTTGTATCTAAGTACTTCCAAGTGTATCCAAGCTAAATTGTGTACAAGTGTTTATTTTTTAAATTATAGTTTTAAGTTCAAAGTCGGGAACAAAAGTGAGGTGTGTTATGATCGGCTATCTACAGTTAGCGGTTTTTCATTCTCATTACAGCCCCTAGAACACAGCGTCCTAGACCTCCACTGCTGGAGATGGGCCTTCCAGAACATATATCTGGAGATACCTACACTCGCCACGCTGACCAGACACGGGTTGGCGAGGATCTAATGTCATTTTTTATGATTAGTTGGTATTAGGGACCGACAGCTTAACGTGCACGGGATATCCGAGGCACGGGAAAGGTGGTGTTGTAAATCTATGGCAAATAATAATAATAATAAATATTTCCAGACAAGTCACACAGCGCCATCTAATTTCCGTGGTAAGCTACGAGACTTGTGTTACGGAAACTAGATGGTTGATAAACTACATATTATACTTTTTTTTTGTAAATATCTACATATTATACATATAAACACCCAGACCGAGATATTCTCATTGGTACATGCCGGGGGGGGGGGGGTTGAACCGACCTTTGTAGTTTGTTTTAGTTAAGGAAGCCGTCCTTACAACGGAGCCACCACCGCGCCTTTTTCATTTAGTATAATTGGCATTTATTACAGAATTAAAATATATAAATACGTTGTACGATGTTTATTTATGTATATAAATTAAATATAATGCATGTTAGTTAACTATTTATATGTATAATCGGAACACTACTTATGAAGGTCACGGGTACAGTGTACACGTCAGTTAAATTGTTAACCTTAGGACACGTCATTTGTAGAGGGTTATAATCGATGCTAATTGTATAGTGGTAGAGGTTAGGTTGTTAGGTTTCAAGCTCTATTATAATTCCGTAATTACCTTGTTGACAATGAATGTAGAATCCTTCTGCGTGTGTTTTCAGCATACAATCAGGAGTTTGTGGCAGGCCGCGTATAGACATGGCATACTCGCAAGGTTTCTTCTGTTCCCCAATCATGTTGTAGGCCCGACAGGTGAGGGTGCCGAACTCATCAAGCTTCGGTATCCAAGTCAATGTGGACGTATATAGGTGAGGACGATTGTCCACTCGCTAAAACATAAATTAAATTACAGATATAGTGCATAACGTATTTCAATAGGTAAAACTCGGGTCTCAATCGGAATACGACGGCATCCGAAGTTAATATACATTTTGGAACTTTTCCGATAAAACACGATGGAAAACCATTATGCACTACATCTGTAATCATTATAGCCTTCGATCAATAATACATCTAGATTAAAGATGTTAGCTGTCAAAACGGCCCATAAAATAACAGCACAAAATTATCGCTTATTTCCGACAGTATGGTGCAATGCGTTGGTCCGTTGGATCATAATTGCGTATTATATAGGCTTGGTTGTACGATAACGAAGTCTGTTAACTGTACTGAAATACAATTAAAGTTTAAAATGGCGTTGATTGTACCAGATAGCGACTGACCTTCAAAATAAAACATAAAAATTCGGCGCCATTTTTAACTTAAATCTTTTCAATTTTGAAGCTCCTCTAATGTTTTAGGCTTAAGTTATAGTTTTGCCTTCCAAAGCATATTTATGGAGAATTTAGTCTACTCTCTTTCTCTACTTTGGTCTGATGCAAAGAAACAAGGGGCAAGAAACCAAACAGTATGAGATTCAAAGCTAGGAGAATTGTCTCAGAAATGAGTAGTCTATAGCAATGCATTGCCGGTTATAGCCGTGTCCGACATGCACTTTCAAATTTATTTTGTCGTCTCACGGACAATATCCCTTAGCCGAGAATTGTAGTCTATCAACTTATTATTAAAATTACGCACTTTTTTGAGATATAATCGATCAATAATATATCGATCCTTGGCGCCGCATCAGACTGGAAAATTCTCATGGATACATTTGAACACCATTATAGGATCCCAGATGAACTAGCTGTATCAGCCTATAGGCCAGACATCTTAGTGTTTTCTCGGAACTTGAAAAATGTTATCCTTATTGAATTTACCGTGGGAATCAAATATTACAAAAGTCCACAACATAAAGTCGAATAAATATTATGATCTCACAGAAGAAATGATCAGGAACGGGTTCAAGACTCAGCTTTACGCAGTGGAAGTTGGTGCGAGAGTTCCAGCAAAATCTTTGCATCACTTACTGAAAGAATTGGGCCTAAGCAGGCCTGCCAAGCCGTCTGGCCAGCGTGGCGAGTGTAGGCCAAGTTCTCCAGATTCAGTTCTGGAAGGCCCATCTCCAGCAGTGGAGGTCTAGGTCGCTGTGTTCTAGGGGCTGTAATGATGATGATGAGGCCTGCAGGAGATACATTTATGGAACGAGCTTCCAAGACGGCATTGACGGAATCATACAGTATTTGATTGGGTAGGGTGAGGAGAAAGACCATTCTTCTCATCTCTTACCCATACATGATGGACCCGGCACTTACCGAAACAGCAGTGACCAGTGTTCTTGAGTCTGGCAGTGTCCATATGAACTGTATAGGTTCTGGTAAAGATTCCACCTGACATTGTACAGTTTCAGATGGCTCCTGGGTTCCGTTTCGTTCAGGTTTAGCCAGCACAGTTATTCCGTTGGCACATACTGGCCGATCTGGAAACACGTTCGATATTTTAAACTTTGATTTTCGGTATTCCAGGTTACACTAGAGATATGTAACGAAAAATGAGCGACAATCGAGGTAAATATCTACCAATAGTATCACAGTTCTTTTTTTTTTTAATTATAAATCTATCGTCTCCATAACGTAAGATTCCGGCCCATCAAGTTTATTTTTTACATTTCGATTAAAGTATAACGAAATGTGATAATGAAGCGATACTATTGGTGGATATTTTCCTAGCATATCTCTCGTGGATAAGCAGCGTAACGCAGTTATATCCCGCGTTCCAGTATAAGACGTGCTAACATCACATGCTAAAAATTATAACTCAAACTGTCATAATAATATTATTTTTGGTATTGGAACGACTTATGTAAATAAACAGCATTTGATGCTAATATTTCTCTAAACGGAACGCGTGGATATTTTGACTTACATCCAACTTTGATAGATATTGAGTCCTGGTATACGTGTTTGGGTAGATGTGGGTTGTGGGCTCGACATCGGAGAGTGCGAGTGAGACGTCCAATCGCGGGAGAGAGCGAGAGAGAAGATACCGTGTAGTTACCGTCGTGGACTTCCTGTTAAAAATATTCATCGTTACAGCCCTTAGAACATTTGTAAAAAAATATATACCTATACACATATTACGTAGTATGAATGTGGGGGAAAAAACACATTCCATTGGTATCCATTTTAAAATGTTAAATGTTTGAGGAACCGTGCACGTGATGTCTAGCGCAAGCTGGCTTATTCCGGTTTTAGTAACTGTCTGTACACTACCACAAACGCAAAAATGACTCCAAGCTGGTTAATCTGCACCTATGTATGAATTAACTGACCTTGTGAGAGGTTGGTCTCATCAGCTGTTGATCTAAATGCCAGGTGACAGCTGGAGGTGGTACACATCCAAGCACGACACAATCCACCAGTCTGGGCTGACCCGCCTCGAAGTTTATGTTGTTATTCAAACGAATCTCCACGCTGATCGGCGGCACTAATGGTTACAACAAATGAGCAAATGTTTATTGCAAATCAATAATAATTTTAATTAATGAAATATCATCTGTTAGATTCCTGGTCGGTACACAATAATCTATTTAATGTATTTGCGATATTTTAAGAGATTGTCAAGCTAAACACATCGACAAGCTTGCACCTTGTCATGATGGGCCTGTAGTAAAGTTGTCTAAATATGAATCCTGCTTCATTTATAAAAAGCGCGGTTTCTAAATTTGTGTTAAACATTTTTAAAATAAAATAATTTTAAATAAATATACATGAATAAATAATAATAATAATTATGTTAATATCAGTACACCACATGTAATAGGTTTTTCTGATTTGATTTAATCTGACCACCCCGGAAGTGATAATACTTTACTTTTTAAAGTCACGAACCGTGACCATTTCAGCCTAAACGCGCCAAGCTGGTCAGACGGGTTGGCGAGGTTCTCATGCCAATTATTAATGACAATTTATTAACGATTCCTGCTGTCGTGTTCTAGTACTTAAGCGCAAACGTTATATTGTCAAAATAGTGAATTCTGTTATTTAGCCCGAGTTTTTCCAATCATAGCCGACCTTACGTCAAAATAGCGTTTTGCACTATTTCGAAGGTCACCCATGGGGTTGCAACTTCAAAATCATTGACAAAACGTGAATTAAATACTTATATAGTCCGCGAATTTATAATAAAGTTAACAACATTATTAATTAAACTAAGATTATATATTTACATTAAACATGGTTTTATAACACACATTAGGTAACAAATCAAAAATATGGCAATACTAAAATAAATATATAATAGTTTTTTTTAAAAGAACGTATCGGAACGTTATTTTGCTGTCATCTGTAGTGGAAACCTTTATACGAGAATACCAATTTGAATAGCGTTTCACACTGACAGTTCCGTTATTTAAGGGATTCCACTATATAACGTTGGCGCTTAAGTAACATAATAGGGCTACAGGGCTCCAGAAGTTGGTATTAGTGGAACCGGGACAAACGACTAAACGTGTTCTACGGGGCCGGGAACGGTTATGTTGTAAATCTATAACATATGTACATAAGAAAATTGTATTTCTCATTGGTACATCGTGGGTGTTTAACCGACCTTTGTAGATTTTTCTTACAACCGAGCTACCACCGTTCAATATTTTTTATAATATTTATTTATTTACTTACAATACATCTTGATAACAACCGATCGAATGAGAGGGTCGGTGACGTCAGCATTCTGAGCTACACATTCATAATGAGCATTCAATTCGTCTCTAGTGATGTTGTGGGCGGTGATCATTGCGCGAACTGTGTTCCCATTGGTCGACATCAAGGGCTCAAGAGTTTCCGAGTTACGACGCCAATAAACTAAGGTTTCCTTTTTTAAATCTGCGTCGTAAACTAAAAAAAAACGCATCATTATTTTGGACTAACAATGATAACTTGCAAAGTCTAAGGCTGTTAAAGTAAGCGGATTATCCATTAGAGTTTTGCGAGAAAAATATCCATTGATAGTATAACTTTATTATGACATTTTCCGCGCCGCTTTCCTCGCATATCAGCGTTAGGATAAACCTTGCGTCGTATTTCCTCATTGCTAAGGGAGTGATACTGCACCACCCGTTCCTATTTCGGACAGTTTGCACAGCATCATGGATGCCATGTTGGTGGTAGATCGGATTTGGTCCGACAACGCACCGTGCTTCGCCCTCTAGGTCTCTTTCCTTCCACCTTGCCAGTAACAAGTATTTTTTCTAGCAATGTGTCCGCAGTACCTACTATAGTAGATTTGGCGGAGTCGATATTTTGAGTTGTTTTAAAATCGACACGTTGTTGGTACGATGGTGTTCGATAGAAAGGATAAGCAGCCTAAATAAAATAAATTAATAAAGTGTGCGGCATGCTTACGTAAAAAATAATCATTTAGGCCATAAAACAATTGCAAATTTAAGGACAAGGTACCTTTACTGTGGAATAAAATCCACAAGGAAGACTGTAGGATTATAGTAGGTACCTATATAGCTTAGATTATAGTTAACAAAACCTATTTACAGCAGCTATAATTTTAAGCATTAGCTTTTTCCTATTTCCTTAACTAACATACACAAAATATAATTAAATTTCGTGACTGAATAAGTATTTATAATATGAAAGAGACCGACTTATGGATATCAAAAGTGCTAGAGCGTGTAATAATTCTGACAATATTATCATTTCGAATACGGAAACGCAAACTCCAATTTTGACGAAAAAAAAACTTATTTAAACGCAAATAGGTACTCGTATATAGAATTGAAACATTTTTGCCTTTCGAGGTTTAGAGAGTTTCCTTTAAAGCGCCTTCACTCAACATTTCCTTTCAGTTGTCAAACGAAAATTAAGTCCCTGTAATTGAGACGATTAAAATTTAAAATTCTAATATACCAGCTTACGGCTGACCTTCAAAATAAAACTGTCGGATCGGCTATTTTTAATTTTAATCGTAACTATTAGAGTAACTTATTTATTGTTTGACAGCTGGAAGGAAATGTTGATTGGCGAAGGCGTTGAGAAAACGTCTTAGAATGCGGGTAATAGTCATTGCGTGCGATTATTCTTGCTAATTATTAATATTTTGACATCAATTAATACTATTTTAACATTCCCATAGTTACTCGAAAATACAACTTTTATAGGTTTCTTTTGTGTTTTTAGAATTGTTTTTGCTTTTATTATAACATGTAGCTAATTACAGTTGTAAATGTCATATGCTCGAATAGAACTACATATATCTTTTTAATTTAAAATAATAATAACAATCTTATAATATCGATCGATGTATTAGCCGAGTTCAAGATCAAGTAGAAAAACAATAATAACAATCTTATAATATCGATCGATGTATTAGCCGAGTTCAAGATCAAGTAGAAAAACAATTTATATTGCAAGACGTAATAGTCCAAATTATAGGGTCGACTAAAGTCAATCTAAAATTTAAAACGGTCTACTTGCATAGACAATTTCTTTGGCTTTTATTTACTTTGTAATTATTGTGCAATTTATGGTACATTTGTAATGCACGCAGCATATGGCTTGCCTTGGTTCAGTTCAAGGAAATTGAAACACTATTTTCCACTTAATTTCGTTTGATATGTAATCGTAATGAATTTTAATTATAAAATATACAGGGTTAACCATAAGTCAATTAAGATTTTTATTTTATATGTCTGTTACTGTGACACCTGTTCACACTGCGAAGGGTGTTGAGGTCATTAGTGTAGTTACTCGACACCGACATTCACGAACGATTTACGAGCAAAATACACTGTCAAAATTGTCTCTTGAAATTTTATCTCCACTAAAGACATATTTCGTATATTATTACTATCTCAGAAGAATGACAATATTAGTATGGTTTATATTAAATTTTGGGACGATAAGTTGTATGGAAAATGGATAATTTTATCTTACATATTAACAATTAAATATCTTTACTAGAAGATTACAAAAAAAAAGCTTAATAAAATCCTATATATACGTACTGTTATCAACCTCGCAGATCAGGGTGAAGTCAGATCCCAAACCAAATGGTCCAATGTAGCTCTTGGTGATCTCTTCGTTAGCTTCGTTAAAGATCTTGGGCAATCCAGGTGTATCTAATGTTTAACAAATGGTAGGTATATGATTGCTATTTTAATTTAAAGTGCACGATATGATTTTTTAAATTCGATTATAAACAAGTGACGTGAATAACCACTCTATATAACGTCAATAATCAAATACCTATTTAATTTAGGTATTTAGTAATCTTCAATCCAATGGAGGAATAAAAGTGCGATCAAGGATATTATATGAGGATTAAACTCTTGGGTATAGCGTTTCTCTATGACAAGGACGTTTGGAGAGAATAGTAATGATTAAGGTAGGGGTTTACGCCTTTGCATTTTCAAGTCTACTTTTATAATATAATAATAAATTACGTATAATTTGGGACATATTTTCACTTTCATATACCTAATTTTAGACATACAAAAATAGCGAAAACATTTATAACGATTTGCCTCTATTTTACTAAAACATATAAATGATTAATACGAGTATATCTCCAAAAAGTCTGTAATTTTATTTCCTACAAAGTAGATAGACTATATTTATCAAAAGTTCACACTTGAAAAAACTTTGAAAATATTGAATTGTTCGAGCGAGAGAGATGATGAGATCCCTCTTAACTAGCAGTATCGTTTAATCGGGAATAAACAAACTTGACCGAAAAAGGATATAAATCTGGGATAGACTCATATAATGCGCAAAATATCGTTTTCTGAAGCTGATCATACAAGGTTTTAAAAGACCGAGAAAAAACGCCCAATCTGAGTCAAGAACCTTATGAAGTGGTTTGGAAGTACTCGATTCTTGTTCCGGACTGCGGACAAGATCAAAATAGCTACTATGTTAGCCGACCTCCGATAAGGAACACACCCTTTAAGGAGACGGTAAACTTAGAACGGTGGTTGTCGATTCGAATTTGATGGGACTGTGATGATGGTCATGTAAACTTACCAATAACGCTGACATCAATAACGTAATCCTGTGATGGGGATCCTTGATAATGTACTCTGCAACGATACACGCCCTGATCAGAGTCGGTAACATGTTTAATTCGAAAGGAGGTGTCATCCTCACAACCGTCACCCCCTGACGAACACCCCAACTCTTGCCAAGCGTTGCTACTGGGGAAGAAAGTGGACCATCATCTCAACTTGTCGCGAAAGATGCAAAGAAGCTGGTTTTTTTTTTTCATTTTATTTTACATCTACGACAAGTGTGCCCGCCTGATAGTAACCAGGAAGCATGTTCAATAAGTAGGAGCAACTGACATAAATAAAAGCAAGAGTTTAAAGTGTTCTGAGTTTTAATTAACTATATTGTAGGTAAATGACCTACAAAGTCAATCATAATAACACCTCCCAAAAACACGGCTAATCGTAAACTAATTTTGTAAAGTAATTTAACTTACTCTTTATGTTGGTCGCCTTCATCAGGAAATCTGAGAAAATAAAACACTTATTTTGAACACCATAATAATATATAATTTTAGTTTAATTTATTATCCACTTTTTAAGTATACCTAATTAAATAGGAAATTATGAGTTAGGCAACAATTTTTGGCCTCGGAACCCAATAATGTTTTTTTTATATACTACCATGCATTTATGAATGTTAGCAACTGGAATCATACACTAATGACTGACATCAGTCCCTAACACTATGCCGGCATGACTAGATGACTAGATGCTTGTTAACACTTCGCTTGAAGTACTCCAGGTTATAGGAAAGTGGAAACATATAGGCTAGAAGAGCATTCCAGATGTTTATCGTGCGACAGATGTAATGTAGATTATATCAGCCACAGAAAAATAAGAAAGCTTCTACGGGCCAAATACTAAATAACAAGGAATAGCGAAAAATGCTCAAATGCGTCTTTGGCTAATTTTGAAACATCTAAAACTGCAATGTAACATTTATGAGAAATTATTCTACTCGATGTTTTAAAAAACGGAAAGTACTATTTTTTTATATAAAAAATATTTTTTATTTATTAGTTAGGACATAAAAATATAATAGGTATACATTTTTAAAAAACATGACCCCTCGTCTAAATGTCTGCTATGGTGACAAAAAGACTGGTTCTTTCCTCGCTCAGAGAATCAGCATAACGATTCAACGAGGAATACGATTTATATTTAAATTAGGTTCTGTAAGTAGTTTTTTTTTGTTTTTGTATTAGTATATTTTTTATTTTTAAATAAAATATATAGGACGAATACGGTAAATGTGAATCAGCTAGTTTCTGACCACCCTAAAGGGGATACGGTTGTGTTGATAAAACTAGGACATAAAAATATAGAACATCGACGAGCTTGCCACTTATCATGATTGACCTATAGTAAAATTAGCTAAATGTGAATCCGCTGGTTCCTGACCACCCTAAAAGGGATACGGTTATGATGATAAAACTAGGACATAAAAAATCAAAATTTCTTGTAGTTAAAGTGGCCTATGAAAAATATAATAAATTTGGCTAAATCCAGTCCTAAAAACGTATTTCTGAACACCACACAAGGGTCGTGATGATACATACCTTTACTTTAAAAAAACATTATTACCTGTAAAGAAAGTCTCTGTCATTCTTAAGCCAGGATACGTAAGCAGAAGGTCCATCAAGAAACACCTTGCCCTGTCCACAAGGCAGTTTTGCAGCACGACCACGTACAGCTCGTAAGGCAACAACATCTTAAAAAACAGACGATAGGACTTTCTTAGTACCATGCAAGTGACTTGTCTACATACAATACGATCATTCCAGTGTTGCAGAAAGAATGTTAATACTACCTAATACCAGCTTGTAAAATTGTGAAAAAAATTGAGGAGGTTTCAGGAGGTTTGATAAATTATATTTGCAAACTGATTTGAAATAATTTTTCTTTGCAACAATAACTTCAGAATCAAGTAATTGATGACTTTATTATAAAATCAATTCAAGGTTATTAGATAAATAGAAAATGCGATAAAACATTTCTATATTTTTCCATGTTGAAGACCTTGAAACATAATAGCCCAGGTGTCATTTTTATATATGATTGCAGACACCTGCATTTAATCAAAACTGTTTCAGTCTCGTTTAATTTAAATTTGTAGATTAATAAGTTACATCAGGAGCTGTGGTGGCTCGCTTGTAAGAACGATTTCCTTAAAATCCTACAAAGGTCGGTTCAAACCCCCGCCATGTACCAATGAGAAATCAAATTTTCTTATGTACATTTGTCATAGATTTACAAGACCACCGTTCCCCTGCCTCGGAAAGCACGTTAAGCTGTTGGTCCCGGTTACACTAATACCAACTTGTGGAATCGTTAATAAATTGTCATTAAAAATTGACATTAGCTACTCGCCAACCGGTCTGGCCAGCGTAGCGAGCGTATGCCAAATTCTTCAGATATATGTTCTGGAAGGCCCATCTCCAACAGTGGAGGTCTAGGACGCTCTGTTCTAGGGGCTGTATTGAAAAAATAATGAAGTTTCATCATAAGGGACTGTGGCTGCAGGCTCTCCCTTCATCTTTTGTTGGAACTCTGTTCGACAACAAATCATTCGTCGGGTTCTTGTGTCTGTGGGTTCGCCAGCCAACATGGCAAGTGACTCGATGGAATGACGCTGGTTCCATGGAGGATAGGTTTGCCTTTAGTGTGGGATGCCACCTGTGTGCTTTCCACTTGTCCTTGACCTATAAGGACCCAGGTGCTGCTGCATTAAAAGTAGAGAACCTCAAACGGGTGAAACACACTCAGCTTATTGGGAGATGTGTTTTTGCCCTGTTTGGAGTTGAAACTCTCTGGCCGTGGGGACCAAGTGTACATGAAATTTTCAAGGTGTTGTCAAAACAGCTCGTCAACACCTCGGGGGACAAGATTGTTGGGCAATATTTGGGCCAAAGGATCAGCATTGCCATTCAACGTGGCAATGCTGCCAGTAGCCTTGGCATTTTGCCCATTAGCAGCGATTTGGAGCAATTTTTTTATTTATATTTATTTTACTTAGTTTTTTCTTTATTTAAGATTTTAGTTTTTTTATTATTAAGTAGTTTATTTATTTAAATTTTAATTAATAGTAATTTATGTTTTAAAAATTAAGTTTTTAGTTTAATTAATAATTTAGTTTTTTTATATCATTGTACCTTAATTCCTTATAATAAACCTACTTGTTTTGTAATGATAAGTTTCATTATGCAAATCATAGCTTATATAATACAACAAAAAAGACAAGGGAATTACATACAAGTACATATTGTACTTTTCCTTTGTTTTCCTAGAGAGTATTATCAGAAACTCCTAGACCTTCACTGCGCAGAGATTGTTCTTCCAAATAATATTACTGAAAAACTGGTTTACTCTCCACTAGGTGGCTACTAAAAGGTCTAATGTAAATTTGTCAATAATTTCTTTAGCAACAAATTGGTATTAGTGGAACAGGGACCAATGGCTTCATGTTCTGCGAGGCATGAGGATGGTGGTGATCTAAATCAATGACAAATGTATATAAGAATACTGAATTTCTTATTGAGTCAAACTGTTACCTTTAATCTGAAGGACAGTATTTAACAACTTGACAATGTTAATTAAAAAATCAATAATGCAATTAGGTCAATTTGTTTTCATACAAACTGTCAAGAATAACTGATAAGGTAATTGGTAAGGAGGCAGATCTAATTGCACTATAAATGCAATAGATGAAGATGAATTAGGATTTTTATATAATAGTTTTATACTATTTTTGTTAATATAAAGAATAAAAATGCGACCAATCTGGTCAACTTTTTACACTAACCATTCTTCCTGTATCTTATCCACACATAATGGAACCAAAACCTGCACGGTGAATTCATAGAATGCTTAGAAATTTGTCTACTATAATACTACAAATACAAACAAAATGATATGATATGTGGTTTACCACTTATACAATGAGGGAAGTATTAGGTTCTTACATATGAAATTGACGTTTTGTCGAGCCGGCCACTTTGATCTGAAACAACTGGTGTTGGGCTAGGTATTCCAAATTCAAATTTGTTTTAAGTTTATTTTTGTGTTGAATTTAGTGATTCATTTGTTTTCACGTCATTAGATTATTCTATTTCATCGGTCTGTTTACAATATGGAAAATTTAAAATATTGCGTTATTTACTAATACGAGTTTCACTGTGGCACCAATGCTGCAGAAACAGCTTGGAGGATTAATGATGTGTATAGAGAAGCTACTCTAAATGGAAACATGGCATGTTTTTGATTCCAAAGTTTTCGTTCAGGGAATTTTGACCTACAAAACAAACCCCATGGACGACCGGAAACCCTAGTTGACAATAAAGAATTAAAGGAATCAGATTAGCAAACCACATGAGAGTTAGCGGCAGGCTTTGGTATAGGTAACAAAACAATTTTGATCTACTTGAAACAAATTGGAAAGGTTAAAAAGCTCAAGAAGTGGGTACCACATGAATTTACTGAAGCACACCAACAAACACACATTGAGTGCTGCGTTACATTACTCAATCGTCATAATAACATGGGATTTTAAAATTGTATTGTTACTTGTGATGAAAAATGGGTCCTGTATGATAATTGGAAACGCTTATCACAGTGGTTGGACCCAGGAGAACCGTCTAAATTCTGTCCCAAGCGAAAGTTGAGTCAGAAAAAGGTACCTACTGTTGAGTGTTTGGTGTTCATATGTAAGGACCTCATAATATAGAAATAATGATGTTGTTGCTGCAAATGAAAAAGGGAAAAAATAGAGAAGTAGAGACAGGTTGACAAGAAGTACTTATATACAAAATTTTTGAAGATAGTTTGATTTAAAACTTGAAATTTAATGGTTGTTTGTTCCAGAGATTTGTAGGAACAACAGCTAACAAAAAGAGACAAAATAGGTGTGGTGTGTAGTAATGAAAAGTATGGAGTTGAAACAAGAGCAAAGAGTAGTACTTACAGTATTAAAGCAAATAATATAGGTACGTAAGATATTTTTAGTAGTCTTAAAGTGAAATGTTTTGGTTATGGTGATACGCACATTAAAATATGGGTATCTAAATACATTCACAACCTCGTTCAAAGCTAATATTCATGGTTAAACAATATCAATAAAATGTAAAACAAACAAGAAAAACAAATAACACTAACACTGTGTTCGACTAGCTGCTCAAAGCGCGATTTTTTGATTTTTTTTTCTCCCAATGGATGATGAATGAGGTGATAGGGAAGGCAAAGGGTCTAGCCCATACAGCCAAGTCTGACGTAATATATCTTAATTTTTTATGAGTTAATGAGGTCATCATCAAATTCCAGATGCTGTAGAATTTGATGCTTTTCTTGGAGTCATCATAGCCCAAACACGTCGTGTAAAATATGGGAGGCCACAGCGCGGGAAAACCGCAAAAAATAAACTGCAAGTTTTGCCCCATATTCAAAGTCAAATTTATCGTTTTCTATAACTATTTACATTGTAGAACATTATTAAACAAAACATTACCACTTTTGACCAACAATATTCACAGAAAGTTAATTTACAAAACAAAAACTTGCACTTATATGCCCGCGCAAAATGGCACAAATAACTCCGCGGGTTTTTTGTCGAATTTTACTTCGACAGGCGCGAATAGACATGTTTGTTCTCTTCTCCCGATGGATGATAAGGAAGGCAAAGTGTCTAGCCCATACAGCCAAGTCCGACGTAATTTATCTTCCTTTTATATGAGTTAATGAGGTCATCATCAAATTCCAGATGCTGCAGAATTTGATGCTTTTCTTCGTCACTCACTCGCGGCATTATAGCCTAAACACGTTGGGTAAAATATGGGAGTCCACAGCGCGGAAAAACCGCAAAAAATTAACTGCAACTTGTGCCCCATATTCAAAGTACAATTTATCGTCTTCCATAACTATTCATATTGTAAAACATTATTAAACAAAACAACACCACTTTTCACAGTATATTAATTTACAAAACAAAAACTTGCACTTGATGTCCGCGCAAAGTCATAACGCATCACTGAACACCTCATTTGCAAGAATGTTGCCGCTCTTTGATTTCACTCTATTCATTCAACAAGATTTCAATTGCCTTCCTAACATCCCTCTAGAAAAGTTTGCAGTTTTCCTAAAAAGTAAATATTTGCTCGTCAGCCTATTTTCACCTATTTCCTTACGCCTTTCACTCTTCTCCTTAACCAAAGATTTAGTCTCATTTTTGTAGCGATGGTACCTACAACTCCTTTTTTCTCTCTTTTCATACTTTGATCAAATTGAGCGAAGCAACGTAATCTATCGAAGCTTTCTTCTTTCTTTCTACCGAATCTTTAACCTCTTCATCCCATCACGCGTCACCTTTGGTTGTTCACTTTTTTGCTACCTCACATACTTCACTTCCCGATTCTACCATACCATTTTTTTTGGTACTTCCAACACTCTTCTACATCTTTGCTCACATCTTTCAAATTGATAAGTTTGTCTTTAAAGCTTATGATATGCTCCTCTTTCACACTATTATCATCTTGTAACTTTTCACTCTTTATTCTCTCTACTACTGACAAATTGCCGCCTGAAAAATACCATTTTGTAAACAGACCACAATCTTAGTAATTACTAGGTAGTGGTCCGTTCCCAATTCTGCCTCACAATAGGCCCTGTTATGCAATATATGTGCTCGTACTCTTTCATCGCATGTCTTTGTGAGCAAACATTGTGTTCAAACATTTTTTAAGCTCACGTCATGTATAAGCTTACCTGCCACATTTACTCTCCTATCTCCAAAGTCACCTAGGATCGTTACGTAATCTACACGACGTATTCCCAGCTATCCATTCAAGTCGCCACATAAAATTATATTTTAGTTCCCAGCTGCTAAATCTAGAACTGTCCTGACCTGGTTCAATAAAATCTCTAGTTCCTGTTGTAGAGTTGAGCTCAACCACGGCTATAAAGTAAGGCCAGATAGTAAGGTGCCCAAACCTGAATACCACGATCGCTGTCCTTCAATACCAGACCGCAATCCCCCCTCCCGGTAATTCGTGAATTTCCCCCGTTTGGTCACGCGGATATAGATATATATTTATTGCTTGATAAGTGGCACCCAGATGTTATTACCGGAACGTACATACGTTTTAATAAATAAATATACATATATGCTTTTATTTTTGTTTTAAACAGACAGTGGGGACGTCCAAGCCCAGATGTCCCCGGCAGAATCTAGCGGGTAATCACCCGTTGGTAATTCATGCACCTTTAATGCCGTTACTGGTATAATAGCGCCATGATAGAACATATGTCTGGTCAGACCGATGACAAACTCCTCAATAGTAGGCATTTCTAGATCTAGAGCTATCATGGAGTCATGCTCGAACCACGGCGCTCGGAAGGCCACTCTGAACGATATGTTTTGCTGACTTTCGATCTTGCCCCTATCGGTCTTGGCCAGGAGGTGGTGCCAGGCTGGCGCACTATAGGTGAGACGGGAACGGATGAACGTCTTGTAGATTCGGACCTTCAATCTGAGCGGCAAGCTGGAATTTAT